>OV928057.1:20000-9045000 GCA_931315375.2 Opisthograptis luteolata | reverse complement strand
TAACCTAACCTAACCTAACCTAACCTAACCTAACCTAACCTAACCTAACCTAACCTAACCTAACCTAACCTAACCTAACCTAACCTAACCTCACCTAACCTAACCTAACCTAACCTAACCTAACCTAACCTAACCTAACCTAACCTAACCTAACCTAACCTAACCTAACCTAACCTAACCTAACCTAACCTAACCTAACCTAACCTAACCTAACCTAACCTAACCTAACCTAACCTAACCTAACCTAACCTAACCTAACCTAACCTAACCTAACCTAACCTAACCTAACCTAACCTAACCTAACCTAACCTAACCTAACCTAACCTAACCTAACCTAACCTAACCTAACCTAACCTAACCTAACCTAACCTAACCTAACCTAACCTAACCTAACCTAACCTAACCTAACCTTTTTTTTTTTTTTTTTTTTTTGATAACGCTGGGGAAACCATCATGGTACCCCCCTTGATCTCACCCCCTAGTGGGGCGGGAGGGGGGTTATGTGGGACTTTAACCGCACTAAAACCCCAGCGTGTGGCCGACGGCACAACATTAGAACGGAGTCGCGGGACCGTTTTATACTCTTCCGCAACTCCGTTCTGTCGACATCTGCCCCTACCAAGGGGCGGGGGCAGACCCACCTCTGGAAACAATTGTTTCCGCCTCTCCGGGCGACACAAGACACATATATATACATCAAAAACAATAAAACGATAGAACACATAAAACAATAAAACATATAAAATACGATACAACAAATACAAAATATAAAACAACAAATAAATAAGTCACCCCACAATGAGGGCCAAGATGTTATGACCCTCCAAGCGGAGAGGGAGTGCGCCTCTGATGGGCACGCCTCCGTCTCGCTCGCATCCTCCTTTGTGGGAGGGAAAGCGGATCCGCTTCCCTCTCTCGCTCCTCAGTCTCGCGTCTGAGGAGGACTTCCTCGCAAAAGGCGATTACCGCCTCGAACGATCTTTCGTCATCGACCATCCTAGCTAGGATGGTCGGCAAGGAGAGGTCGTTTCCTACGACCGCGGCCAATAGAGCACGCGGTCCCGCAGCTCCCGGACAAAACTCCAGGACGTGCTGCGCTGTCTCCTCCGGGTTATTGCACTGGTGGCACGCTGGGGTCGCCTCCTTCCGTACCACGTGACACAGGTACCTCCCGAAGCAACCATGCCCCGAGAGTACCTGTGTCAATCGGAAGGTCAGCGACCCGTGCCCGCGGTTTACCCATCCTTCGAGTACGGGCCGGACTGCCTCCAAAAAGCGGCAGGCGCCGGCCCCCCTCTGACGGCCCACTGCCAGTCGTCTGCTCCAAGATGCCAAGGCATCCTCCCTGGCATCGTCTCTCCATGCTTGTACCTCCCGTGGGACCGGGCGGAGGTCGTTCTCGAGAGCTCGTTTCCTCCGCCAGTACACCGAGGCGAGGACCCCGGCCTCGAGATCCCACGGGAGGGACCCTGCCAAAACGCAGGCCACCTCATGGGATATGGTCCGGTATCCCCGGCATATCCTCACCGCCATAATTCGTTGGGCCCTGAATAACAGGGCGGACCCTCTGGAGTCGAGAGAGTCCGACCAGATAGGGGCCCCGTATAGCGCCATCGACCGAACTACCGCCATGTAAAGGTGGCGGCAGCTCGGGTTTCCACCTCCAATGTTGGGGAGGAGACGGCTCAGACTAGCAGCCGTCTTCACCAGCTTTGGTGAGAGCCTTTCAAAGTGGGCATGGAAGGTCCACTTGCTGTCGAGGACGACGCCTAGATATTTTAGCGTCGAACCGACAGCAATGGACGTGCCGCCCACCACGATGTGTGTCCCAGCAGGTGGCGCCCCACGTGGACCGTGAAACAGGATGGCCTCCGACTTGTGGAGCGCCACCTCTAGGCCCAACCGTCTTATCCGCGCGACAATCGCAGCAAGTGCAGCCGTGGCAAGCATTGTCGCTTCCCTGATGCTTCCTCCTCTGGCTGTCACGAGCGTGTCGTCGGCATAGCAAGTGATGCCGACGCCTCGCAAGTTTGCACCTCGCAGGACCCAATCGTATCCGATGTTCCACAGGAGTGGTCCGAGGACAGACCCCTGTGGAACACCGCGCGTCATGGAACTCCTTCCAACACCTTCACTCGTCGGATAGACCACTTCCCGGTCCGAGAGATAATCACCAATAAGACGACGGAGGTACTGGGGAACATTATGATACCCCAGCGCCCCCGTAATCGTGGTCCACGGCAGGGTGTTAAACGCGTTTGCGATGTCTAATGACACCGCCAGCAACACCCCGCCGCTGGAGCACGCCTCCCTGGACATCTCCCGGACGCGGGAGATGGCGTCCACGGTAGATCTACCTCGTCTAAAGCCGAATTGGCTATCGGCCAGATCCGGCCCCACCGATTCAAGGTGCTCGACGAGACGGGCAGCTACAACTCGCTCCAGGAGCTTGCCGGCCTCGTCGAGCAGAACAATCGGGCGGTAGCCTGCTGGCTCATCCGCCGGACGTCCCTCCTTTCGAAGCAGAACTAGTCGGCCCGACTTCCACCTTTTGGGGAATTTCCCTTCCCGTAAGCATCGGTCAAAGAGGGACCTGATGCGTTCGTCCATATCCTCCTGGGCGAGGGCCAGCGCACGACCGGGAATCCCATCAGGCCCGGGCGCCGTATTCTTGGCCCTCATCCGCAGGACAGCCGCACCAAGCTCTCCCTCCGAGACCCCTGGTACTTCTTCCCCTTCCATTTGCAGTTCATTCAGGGGCACTGCTGCAGTGGGAGGGACGAACTCGGTCCCCGGGCTACCGGGGAACAGACCTTCGACCACCCGCCTGAGAACTGCTGGTGGCAGTGTGCTGGTGATGGGGGGCGTCCAGGGGCGGAGCTTTTGTCTCACCCACCGGTATGGCCTCCCCCATGGATCCCTGTCCAGGGTCTCCAGCAACTGTTGCCACGCCTCTGCCTTGGCCTTACTTATCGCAACGCGCAATGCCTTGGACGCCTCCCTGTAGTCGGAATACAAGGCATCCGCCTCGGCCGTGTCTTGGCGTCTTCGTCTACGGTATCTTTGGTACCGCCGGCGTCTAAACACACACCGGCGGCGTATGACCGCAATCTCTTCAGACCACCAATACATTTGGCGTCTGCCTTGTGGGGCCTTCTTGGCCCGAGGCATCGCCGCGTCACATATTGCAGTCATTGCCGCACACAAACTGTCAGCGACTGCATCCAGTTCCATATCTTGTGGAGGTGGGACATTCCACGCCTGCACTATAGCCGCCTCCCGCAGACTCTCCAGGTCTAGACGACCGAGGACCCAACGTGGGCCGTCTGCGGGAGGGGGTTGCCTTCTTGGGCTGGCTGAAGACGACGAGGAGACAGTGAACCGGATATACCGATGATCCGATAAGGTCTCCTCGCCAACCAACACTTCCCAGTCGTGGACGCGCGTGTCGAGCTCAGGCGAGCCGAAGGTCACATCGACTACTGACCCGCCAGACCGCCGCACGCACGTCTCCGTAGACCCGCGATTGAGCACGCAAAGTCCCACCTCCGCAAGCCACTCCTCGAGTAACCTTCCTCTTGCATCAGTTATCGAGGACCCCCACGCCACAGACTTGGCGTTGAGGTCCCCGAGGACGATGATTGGTCGTGGGTGCCTTTGTCCCACCAGGGTCCCCACCTCGTCGAGAAAAGCCTCGAACTCGGAGAGGACCCGGTTTGGAGAAAAGTAGGCACTCACGACCACAACCTCACCGATGCGAGCCACCACGTATCCCTGGCCCCTCACCACATCTTCGAGGGAGGGGGACTGGACGGGCGACTGCGTTGTTATGGCCGCTAAGCCGTCGAGGTCTCCTACCCAGTCATTTCTGGGTGGGACCCCGTATGGTTCAGCGATCGCCGCGACTTTTATGGACCGTTCGGCCAGGCTTTGGAGCAGAAGGTCCTGAGCTCTGGCCGAATGGTTTAAATTCGCCTGGAGGAAAGTTAGATGCATAATCTAACTTTCCTCCATGCGTTCCGTCTCACCCGATGTCTCCGGGCGCAGCGGCTGCGACTTAGAAATAGCCGCAGTTCTCCTCCTCCTTCCCCTCGATGACGTCGGAGACTTGGCACAGGCTTTGCCCCCGATGAGGTGGTTCGCCACTTTTCCGGCAGCTGCACAAAAGGTGCAGTGCGGGGTGGCGTCGCAGCTCGCGGCCTTATGGCCTTTGCGACCGCAGCGATGACAATCCTCGCTGCGGTCTACCGACTCTGTGCATTGGGCCTTAACGTGGCCCGCTAGTAAGCACCGGTGACAACGGCGGGGGCGGGCGTCCAGTAATCGGACTTGCGCCGCCACCCAGCCAACCAGGAGCCGACCGTTACCTCCAGCAATTTTCTTGGCGGCAATGAGAGGACACCTAACAAAGGCGACCCCCATGCCTGCCGGACCCTTCTTTATATCGCCGACCTTTAACGCTGACGTGCCGCAAGCCCCAGCTTTGGCCAGAGCCTCTATCAGCTCTGACTGGGTGGTGGAGTCGTCGAGGCCGCTTACTCGCAGATCTGCGGTGATTGTCGGCCTCGACACTCGAATTTCCTCCGTTTCTGCAAACACTTCTTGCAGTTTGGTGGCAAGGATGTCTGCCAACTCTTCCCTCTTTTCGCCCGGGACCTCCAGGATACGGGCTCCGGACGCCGCTTGACGGATCTTAAGCGGCGGCACTCCCAGAGATCCCAGGTTGATGCGGGTCTTCGCCTCAGCCATGACCTTGGTGTAGGTGAGGTCCTTGTCTGTCGCCCCAGGCAGCAGGGATATGACCACCGCTGCGGTATTGGGGGGGCGGCGTCTGCCTACCCTCTTCTTCTGACGATTAGACTGCACCTTCGGGGCCGGATTCGCAGCTTGCTTAGCCGGCCTTGCAGATTGCGACCGTGCGGGCGCAGTCAAAGTCTTCTTCACCGGGGGCCGAGGCTCCCGGACCTTCTTTCTTCCGTTTCTCACCACCAAGGTCCAAGGCTCGAGAGGAGCCTCTGGTGGTGGTGGCGGTAGTTGAGTTGGGGCAGGAGGTTTCGGACGAGCAGCGGGCCCAGCAGATGTTGCAGCCGGTTTGCCCTTCGTCTTCTTCCCCTTTCCTTTCTCCTTTTCCATCTCCTTGGAGGGAGCTGGTGCCGGGAGGGCAGTCTCCCGGCTCTCAGCCATCCTCTCTTCCTCTTCCCGCTTGCGGTCCGCAGCTAACGGCGGTCTTAAGCGCTTGGCGGGAAGCAGCCGGTCCTCCAGGCCCTCGAAGCGTGCGGACATCATGTTTCCTACGCTCTGCATGACTGTCCTTAGCACTACTTCGAGGTCTGGCTGCGCAGGTGTTGTGGTCACAGGTGCTGGAGGTGTGGTAGTCTGGGCGGAACGCCACTCTGCCATCTCCCTCCTAAGCACCTGGATCTCGTGCGCCATCTTCGCATTTTCAGCCTTCAATTGGGCCACCTCTTCCGTCATTGTTCGGTTTCGTAGAAGGTCCATTGACGTTTGGATCGCCTCCGCCGCATCCTTAAGGGCCTTCACGTAGGTGCCCTTTAGGTTGATAGATGTTTTTGCAACCTTAAGGATGGTCTTTATCGAGTCGGAGACGACCACATCCACATCTGGGGACGGCTCGTCCACGTTGTCCCGTGTGGCAGATGGACTGCTCGGGGTTTTTAGGAACGTGGCCGCGACCACCGCCCTCTTCCTCCTAGTTTCTTCGGCCATTTCGGCCTCAGCTTGGAGCCGGATTTTTTCAGCTTTGGCAGCGTTTAGGTTCGACTGCGCCTCAGCCAGGCCGACGTAATGCCCGGTTGTAGGCGGGCGACCGCGGCCTCTCGCTTTCCGCTCTTTCGGCGACGGCGAAACCTCCTCATCCTCGCACGAGCTGAACTCGCGAGTTCTCTTCCTTTGCCACATGCGCCCCTCTAGGGAAGACGCACGGGAGGACCTTCTCGAATTTGCCGTTCGGCAGCTCATCTCAGAGTCAGAATCGGACAAGTTGACAATACGTCCGACTCCGACTGGGATCTCTTCATCCATCATCTCCTCCGTCGCTTTCGCGACATCACAACGCGCTAACACGACGCGCGCCTCTTTCCTCGTGGTTTGGGAACCGGAGTCCCCATGGCAGTTGGTGCCCCCCCCAGAATACGAGGGGCAGAGCGTCTCCGAAGAGACACTGAGGGATTCTCCGACGGCTTGGCCGTCGGTACCCTCCTGGGGTAGTTTATTTTTACAACTTGCCATCATGGTTTTGGTGACAGTTTTAAGGCGTGACGGCCTGACAGTTTTAACAGGCATGACGGCCTGGTGGCGCCCTCGCAACTGGTCTCCCCCCACCAGCTATGCATCCCCTGGGCGAGCGCCAAAAACCGCGGGATTGGGCCCCTTACATCATGGAAGTGAAAACGAAATGGACAATGAAGATGGAATGACAACGAAATGAAGGTGAAGATGACAATGAACGAAAGATGAAGATGAATGAATATGGAGAGGAGAGGGTTGACACCCCCACAAGCTTGGACAACCTATGACGACACCAACCCACTCCCCAAACAGTGACCCACCCCTTTCCCCGTTAGCCAGGAGGAGCCGAAACCCTCGCGAGCAAATAAGTAAACTTATTTACTGGCGACGGCTTCGCTTCCCCCTAACTCCCCATCCCCCCCGTATCCAGTTATTGGCCGTTCCAAGATAGAACCCTCCAAAGGGCAGAACCCTCTGAAGAAATTTTATCTTGTACCGTTACCAGGGTGCACCAGGCCCGACGGCTGCCGTTCCCCCCCGGACGCATCCAAAGGGGACAAGCAACAATCAGACACACGAGGAGGTTACCGGATCTCGCACCCCAACCTAACCTAACCTAACCTAACCTAACCTAACCTAACCTAACCTAACCTAACCTAACCTAACCTAACCTAACCTAACCTAACCTAACCTAACCTAACCTAACCTAACCTAACCTAACCTAACCTAACCTAACCTAACCTAACCTAACCTAACCTAACCTAACCTAACCTAACCTAACCTAACCTAACCTAACCTAACCTAACCTAACCTAACCTAACCTAACCTAACCTAACCTAACCTAACCTAACCTAACCTAACCTAACCTAACCTAACCTAACCTAACCTAACCTAACCTAACCTAACCTAACCTAACCTAACCTAACCTAACCTAACCTAACCTAACCTAACCTAACCTAACCTAACCTAACCTAACCTAACCTTTTTTTTTTTTTTTTTTTTTTTTTTTTTTTTTTTTTTTTTTTTTAACGTTGGGAAAATCCGTCATGGATACCAGCCCACACGCAATTAGTGGGAACCTGGTTATGTGGGACTCCAACCGCACTAAAAAACCAACGTGTGATCGACGGCACAACTGTTGAACAGAGTCGTGGGCCCGAGCTTTCGCATATCAGCCATAACTCACGTTCAGTCGATATCCGCTTCGCCCGAGGGGGCTACGCAGACCCTTGCTCTAGGAAAACAAGCTCAATCCTGAGCAGCATACGAGAACCGTATGCCGCCTCATGAGGGCCTTTACCATCAACGTCCAGCGCCCGCCAGGCGCTCCCGTCCGGTCAAAGACCCTCCGAACAGAGACAGTGCACTGGCCTTTACGACCCATTCAATCAGTCTCACGTTCGAGGAGAACGTTGTTTTCCCTTCTTGCCAGGCTTTGCATACAAGTACGCGCAGCCACACGGCGAGGTTTTTACCGACGAGTATGGTGCTTGGGGGGCACCCTCGCCCAATAAAACCCTCCTTACAGACTGTGCACTGGCCATTACAGCCCATTCAATCAGTCCGAGATCCCAGGCGGAGAGTGCGCGAGCCTTTACAGCCCATACTCCGCCACACGGCCGCGAGACCGCAGTCTCGCGGCACCCCGTTGGCACGACAACAACGTCTCCCGAAGGAGAGGTTGCTGATCTGCCGCCAGAGTACGAAACGATGGATGATAGATGAGACATCGTCACTAACACGACTCAAACGTGCCCTGTATGAGATGAAAATGGAGAAGAGAGGTTGGCGTCCCCACAGGCTAGTGCCAGTGACGACGCCCACCTCTCCCCGGATGATGGCCCCCCAATCCCCAATAGCCGGAAGGAGTTGTAGCCGTCCGCGGGGTGCAATCCCCATTTGGTGGTTAGCCAACTGGGCCCGCTGGCCCCTCAGACGACTACCCCTCCCCCCGACTGGTATCCGGTTATTGGCCGTTCCGAGATAAAACCCTTCAGGAGGCAGTACCTCCCAAAGAAATTGTATCTCGTTCCGTTTCCAGGGTGCACCAGGCCCGACGGCTGCCGTTCCCCTCGGGACGCATCGCAAAGGGACAAGCAGCCATCAGGCACACGAGGAGGTTACCGGATCTCGCACCCCTTACCGGATCTCGCACCCCAACCTTTTTTTTTTTTTTTTTTTTTTTTTTTTTTTACGCTGGGGAAACCGTCATGGTACCCCCCTGGTCCCACCCCCTGCGGGGTGGGGGGGAGGTTATGTGGGACTCTAACCGCACTAAAACCCCAGCGTGTGGCCGACGGGCACAACAAGGGAGGGGAGTCGTGGGTCCGCTGTTCGCATGACATACCATAACTCCCCTCTGTCGACATCCGCCTCCCTAAGGTAGGGATGCGGATCCATCTCGGCAGCAAAGGGCTGCATATATACCAGGCGGCATAATAATATACATACATAAACTACATAGACAATAAACATATAAGGTGATAGATATATATAGGAAAATACTATTACATAAATATATACATAAATAGATATATGCCGCCCCACAACGGGGGTGCAATTCTGCAACAACCCCTGAGCTCAGCAGGGGCTCACCTCTCGTCCTCCCCAGAAGAGGCGAGCGGGACGAAGATTAATGGCCAGCAGAACTGGCCAAAGGGGTGCTAGCCTAGCCAGTGGGCACTCCATCAGGCGGTGAGAGGCAGACACCTGAGAGCGTCACCCGGGCACCACACCGGGTTTACTCCCCCGTTGGCGAGACGGGGGGAGAGATCCCACTGGCGTACTTCCTTCCTTCCCGCCCCGCTCACTCCCGAAGTGGCAAAGAGAGGTACACACTCTCTACCTCACTCCAGCTGGGTGACAGTTTTAAGGCATGACGGCCATTATACTCCCCTCGTCGTGAAATATAAATGAAAATGAGGATGAAGATGGAGAAGAGTGGTTGACGTCCCCACGAACTAGTGCTCGTGACGACGCCCACCACTCCCCGAAAGATGACCCCCCCTATCCCCAGAAGCCGGGAAGAGTTGTAGCCGTCCGCGGGGTGCAATCCCCATTTGGTGATCAGCCAACTGGGTCCGCTGGCCCCTCAGACGACTACCCCTCCTCCCAACTGTGTCCAGCCATTAGCCGCCGTTCCGCAATCACTCCGGCTTACGAAGTGGTTGCTGAACGGCGTTGCCCAGGGTGCACCACGTGGAGGTTGCCGGACCTGACACCCCATCTCGCACCCCAACCTAACCTAACCTAACCTAACCTAACCTAACCTAACCTAACCTAACCTAACCTAACCTAACCTAACCTAACCTAACCTAACCTTTTTTTTTTTTTTTTTTTTTTTTTTTTTTTTTTTTTTTTTTTTTTTTTTTTTTTTTTTTTTTTTTTTTTTTTTTTTTTTTTTTTTTTTTTTTTTTTTTTTTTTTTTTTTTTGTTCACGCTGGGGAAACCGTCATGGTACCCCCCTGGTCCCACCCCCTGCGGGGTGGGGGGGAGGTTATGTGGGACTCTAACCGCACTAAAACCCCAGCGTGTGGCCGACGGGCACAACAAGGGAGGGGAGTCGTGGGTCCGCTTGTCGCATGACATACCATAACTCCCCTCTGTCGACATCCGCCTCCCTAAGGTAGGGATGCGGATCCATCTCGGCAGCAAAGGGCTGCATATAACCAGGCGGCATAATAATATACATACATAAACTACATAGACAATAAACATATAAGGTGATAGATATATATAGGAAAATACTATTACATAAATATATACATAAATAGATATATGCCGCCCCACAACGGGGGTGCAATTCTGCAACAACCCCTGAGCTCAGCAGGGGCTCACCTCTCGTCCTCCCCAGAAGAGGCGAGCGGGACGAAGATTAATGGCCAGCAGAACTGGCCAAAGGGGTGCTAGCCTAGCCAGTGGGCACTCCATCAGGCGGAGGGAGATACACCTGAGAGCCTCACCCGGGCACCACACCGGGCTTACTCCCCCGTTGGCGAGACGGGGGGAGAGATCCCACTGGCGTACTTCCTTCCTTCCCGCCCCGCTCACTCCCGAAGTGGCAAAGAGAGGTATACACTCTCTACCTCACTCCGTCTGGGCTGACAGTTTTAAGGCATGACGGCCATTATACGCCCCTCGTCATGGATATATAGATGAAAATGAAGATGAAGATGGAGAAGAGTGGTTGACGTCCCCACGAACTAGTGCTCGTGACGACGCCCACCACTCCCCGGAAGATGACCCCCCCTATCCCCAGAAGCCGGGAAGAGTTGTAGCCGTCCGCGGGGTGCAATCCCCATTTGGTGATCAGCCAACTGGGTCCGCTGGCCCCTCAGACGACTACCCCTCCTCCCAACTGTGTCCAGCCATTAGCCGCCGTTCCGCAATCACTCCGGTTTACGAAGTGGTTGCTGAACGGCGTTGCCCAGGGTGCACCACGTGGAGGTTGCCGGACCTGACACCCCAACCTAACCTTTTTTTTTTTTTTTTTTTTTTTTTTTTTTTTTTTTGTTCACGCTGGGGAAACCGTCATGGTACCCCCCTGATCCCACCCCCTGCGGGGTGGGGGGGAGGTTATGTGGGACTCTAACCGCACTAAAACCCCAGCGTGTGGCCGACGGGCACAACAAGGGAGGGGAGTCGTGGGTCCGCTGTTCGCATGACATACCATAACTCCCCTCTGTCGACATCCGCCTCCCTAAGGTAGGGATGCGGATCCATCTCGGCAGCAAAGGGCTGCATATATACCAGGCGGCATAATAATATACATACATAAACTACATAGACAATAAACATATAGTGTGATAGATATATATAGGAAAATACTATTACATAAATATATACATAAATAGATATATGCCGCCCCACAACGGGGGTGCAATTAAGCAACAACCCCTGAGCTCAGCAGGGGCTCACCTCTCGTCCTCCCCAGAAGAGGCGAGCGGGACGAAGATTAATGGCCAGCAGAACTGGCCAAAGGGGTGCTAGCCTAGCCAGTGGGCACTCCATCAGGCGGAAGGAGACACCTGAGAGCGTCACCCGGGCACCACACCGGGTTTACTCCCCCGTTGGCGAGACGGGGGGAGAGATCCCACTGACGTACTTCCTTCCTTCCCGCCCCGCTCACTCCCGAAGTGGCAAAGAGAGGTACACACTCTCTACCTCACTCCGTCTGGGCTGACAGTTTTAAGGCATGACGGCCATTATACTCCCCTCGTCATGAAATATAAATGAAAATGAAGATGAAGATGGAGAAGAGTGGTTGACGTCCCCACGAACTAGTGCTCGTGACGACGCCCACCACTCCCCGGAAGATGACCCCCCCTATCCCCAGAAGCCGGGAAGAGTTGTAGCCGTCCGCGGGGTGCAATCCCCATTTGGTGATCAGCCAACTGGGTCCGCTGGCCCCTCAGACGACTACCCCTCCTCCCAACTGTGTCCAGCCATTAGCCGCCGTTCCGCAATCACTCCGGCTTACGAAGTGGTTGCTGAACGGCGTTGCCCAGGGTGCACCACGTGGAGGTTGCCGGACCTGACACCCCACCCCAACCTAACCTAACCTTTTTTTTTTTTTTTTTTTTTTTTGTTCACGCTGGGGAAACCGTCATGGTACCCCCCTGGTCCCACCCCCTGCGGGGTGGGGGGGAGGTTATGTGGGACTCTAACCGCACTAAAACCCCAGCGTGTGGCCGACGGGCACAACAAGGGAGGGGAGTCGTGGGTCCGCTGTTCGCATGACATACCATAACTCCCCTCTGTCGACATCCGCCTCCCTAAGGTAGGGATGCGGATCCATCTCGGCAGCAAAGGGCTGCATATATACCAGGCGGCATAATAATATACATACATAAACTACATAGACAATAAACATATAAGGTGATAAATATATATAGGAAAATACTATTACATAAATATATACATAAATAGATATATGCCGCCCCACAACGGGGGTGCAATTCAGCAACAACCCCTGAGCTCGGCAGGGGCTCACCTCTCGTCCTCCCCAGAAGAGGCGAGCGGGACGAAGATTAATGGCCAGCAGAACTGGCCAAAGGGGTGCTAGCCTAGCCAGTGGGCATTCCATCAGGCGGAGGGAGATACACCTGAGAGCCTCACCCGGGCACCACACCGGGCTTACTCCCCCGTTGGCGAGACGGGGGGAGAGATCCCACTGGCGTACTTCCTTCCTTCCCGCCCCGCTCACTCCCGAAGTGGCAAAGAGAGGTATACACTCTCTACCTCACTCCGTCTGGGCTGACAGTTTTAAGGCATGACGGCCATTATACTCCCCTCGTCATGGATATATAGATGAAAATGAAGATGAAGATGGAGAAGAGTGGTTGACGTCCCCACGAACTAGTGCTCGTGACGACGCCCACCACTCCCCGGAAGATGACCCCCCCTATCCCCAGAAGCCGGGAAGAGTTGTAGCCGTCCGCGGGGTGCAATCCCCATTTGGTGATCAGCCAACTGGGTCCGCTGGCCCCTCAGACGACTACCCCTCCTCCCAACTGTGTCCAGCCATTAGCCGCCGTTCCGCAATCACTCCGGCTTACGAAGTGGTTGCTGAACGGCGTTGCCCAGGGTGCACCACGTGGAGGTTGCTGGACCTGACACCCCAACCTAACCTTTTTTTTTTTTTTTTTTTTTTTTTTTTACCCGGGGAAACCTTCATGGTACCTCCCCTGGTCCACCCCCTGCGGGGTGGGGGGAGGTTATGTGGGACTCTAACCTAACACTAAAACCCCGGGATGCACCTACCGACTTGGCCTTTGGACGGGGTTGTGGTACCACTATTCGTATACCACACTACCCCGTCAGCCGTTCATCCGTCGCCGGATACTCCTCTCGAGCGGCGACGCCCCGGTGCATCAGGGGCGTCGCGTTTCTTCTCGGGGACCCAAGATGTTATTAGGGTCCCATTGGAGACGGGTCTCGCCGTGGGCGGCGTCCCCGAGTCCGCTTTTTAGTCGGGGGGCTGGCGCAAGCCTTTCCCCCCGACAAGTGATCCGCCGGCTTCCCGACCGCTGCACAAAGCGAGCAGCGTGGGGCAGCGGAGCACTCAATGGCCTTGTGGCCGTTTTGACCGCAGCGGTAACACTCCTCGCTGCGGTCCACCTCCGACGTGCATTGGGCCCTTGCGTGGCCCGATTGTAGGCACCGGAAACAGCGGCGCGGTCTTCGGTCCAACACCCGAACCTGCGCCGCCGTCCACCCCATTAGCAAGCGGCCGCCACCAGCGGCCACTACCTTCTTGGCGGCCGTCACTGGGCACCGCACAAATGCAGTGCCCATTCCGGCCGGCCCCTTCCTGATGTCGCCGACGCTGATGGTCGACGCCGAACAACCCCCGGCGCTGGCCAGCGCTGCGGTCAGCCTCGTGCGGTCTACCGAGTCATCCAGGCCAGTTACACGGAGATCTGTGGTGATCTCTGGCCTGGAGACATCGACGCCTTCTTCGCCTGCGAACAGCTCCCGCAGCCTACTGGCCAGGACGTCCGCCTTTTCTCCTCGCTCTTCGCCGGGGATCTCGATGACCCTGGCGCCCGTCGCAGCCTCCCTGATGGTGACGGGAGGGACTCCAATGTCCGTGAGGCTAATCTTACTCATAGCCTCACTGATGGCCTTGGAGTACGTCATACCCCTCTCCTCCGCCGCAGGCCGCAGCGTGATGACGACGGCTGCGGTTCGCGGCGGGCGGAGCATCGCTGCCTTCTCCTTATTAGGCAGCGGTGTCGCCTTCTTGGGCCCCCGCTTAACCACCTCCGACCACTGCCTCGCTTGTGGGGCTTGTGGACGTGGCGCCGGTGCCGCGGGGGCACGTGGAGTTGGAACCGGTTTGGCTGTGGGAGGGGCAGGGGCAGGGGTCCTCTTCCCTTTCCCTTTTCTCCCCTTCCTCACCACCGTGCTCCACTCCATCTCCTCTACTTCTCCTGCCTGCGCTCTCCTAGGGGCGCGGGGCGGAGGTGGAATCTCCTCGGGGGGCGACGGCACAGTGGTGCCTGCCGCCGCTGCCGTCTCCTTTCTGCGGTCTGCTTCCAGAGAAGGTCTGAAACTCTTCTCCGGAAGCAGTCTCCCGCTCACCTCCAAGCCCTGTATTCGGGCACCCACGATGGCGCTCACACGCTCTGTGATGCGCCTCTCCACTTCCTCCATGGCGATGGCGGCGACCGCAGTAGCAACCGCGGCCTGGGCCTGGACCAGAGCCTCAGCCTGGGCTTGGGCCTGGGCCTGGGTCTGCGCCAATCGAGAGGCCAACTCGCGATTAAGCTTATTGGCCTCCGCCTGCTCGGCTCTTATCGCAGCCAGCTCCTCCTGATCCCGGACATTCCATGCCCCGACTACCTGAGAGGCGAGTCTGTATGCCACGATCGCCGCTCTCAGTGCTTCGACGACATCGCGTCTTCCTCCTTTGCCAGATACGGCCAGATTGAGGACGGCAACCAAGGTCTCGTCGACCCTCTTCTGCATCGTCCCATAATCCTCGATCTGCTCGATCTGGTCCGCATCGAGGCAGACCTCCCCTCGTTCAGGCCTGTTGGCCTTCTCCGAAGCCTTCGCCGGATCAACGCCCCGCCCAGTACCGGGCTGACGTCCGCCGCGCTGGCTCGTGGCCACCTTTGCCGGCGACGACTTGGACTCGTCGTCGCCATGCCTGGCCGCCTCCTCTGGCACCCTTCGCTTGCGCCGTGCCACTTTGCCGGTTCGGGAGCTAGGTCCCGCCGCCGGCATCTTCTCCTCCGAGGCGTCCGCACGATGGGGACTTTCCTCCTCCTCTGACTCTTCCACCGAGCGAAATTCTCGGCTTGAAGCCCTCGACGACGCAGGTGATCGCGTCGTCGATCTCCCTATCTTTCTGGTCCCAGACCGCGTCGACGACGCCACCGTCACCATGCTTCCATCCGAATCGGATGAAAGCGTGGAGACGGCTCCAGCTAATCGCCCGCCTGCCACCTTTTTCTTCTCCTCCTCTGCTCCCTTCCTCTCTAGGTCCGTCCGCGCAAAAGTTGCTCCCTCCGTATACATGGAGCTCGACGTCGTGACGCCACGGGATTCCCCAGCCTTTTGGCTGGGACCCGCCCGGAGAATATTTTCCTTTGCGTTTCTGTCCATCTTAAGTCTTTTTTGTTTGAAGAGGGGTGGGATCCCCCCTTGGCCCTCACGCATTCGACCAATGCCAGGCGAGAGCCGAACCTGACACTGGGACCCCCCCCCCACACAGAATACAACATACACAAATAAAATACAAATTACACAAATAAAATACAATATATATAAAGACACACAAATAAAACACATAAATAAACACAAAAAAGACTCCAGCCGCCGCTTCCCAGGCTACCCGGGGCGCCGGCTGGACCACCAACCGCGGGCCTTGAAGGCCCGCCATCCCCCGACCCGAAGGTCCGCTGCAGCCGCGATGAACGCGGCCGCCCAACACCAAACGCCCGACAGGGAGGCCGGGTTGACCAACCCTGCCGCGCCCACCTCTGGCCCGAAGGCCGAAGACTTGGCCCGAACGCCAAAACCACCTCGGGCCCCAAAACACGCTGCGCACCATGCTGAATCATGGCGCGCGCGGTGAGGCCCCAAGTGTCCAGCCATTAGCCGCCGTGCCGCAATCTCTCCGGTAACGGAGAGGTTGCGGGACGGCGTTGCCCAGGGTGCACCACGTGGAGGTTGCTGGACCTGACACCCCAACCTAACCTAACCTAACCTAACCTAACCTAACCTAACCTAACCTAACCTAACCTAACCTAACCTAACCTAACCTAACCTAACCTAACCTTTTTTTTTTTTTTTTTTTTTTAACGTTGGGAAAATCCGTCATGGATACCAGCCCACACGCAATTAGTGGGAACCTGGTTATGTGGGACTCCAACCGCACTAAAAAACCAACGTGTGATCGACGGCACAACTGTTGAACAGAGTCGTGGGCCCGAGCTTTCGCATATCAGCCATAACTCACGTTCAGTCGATATCCGCTTCGCCCGAGGGGGCTACGCAGACCCTTGCTCTAGGAAAACAAGCTCAATCCTGAGCAGCATACGAGAACCGTATGCCGCCTCATGAGGGCCTTTACCATCAACGTCCAGCGCCCGCCAGGCGCTCCCGTCCGGTCAAAGACCCTCCGAACAGAGACAGTGCACTGGCCTTTACGACCCATTCAATCAGTCTCACGTTCGAGGAGAACGTTGTTTTCCCTTCTTGCCAGGCTTTGCATACAAGTACGCGCAGCCACACGGCGAGGTTTTTACCGACGAGTATGGTGCTTGGGGGGCACCCTCGCCCAATAAAACCCTCCTTACAGACTGTGCACTGGCCATTACAGCCCATTCAATCAGTCCGAGGTCCCAGGCGGAGAGTGCGCGAGCCTTTACAGCCCATACAACAATCCGCCACACGGCCGCGAGACCGCAGTCTCGCGGCACCCCGTTGGCACGACAACAACGTCTCCCGAAGGAGAGGTTGCTGATCTGCCGCCAGAGTACGAAACGATGGATGATAGATGAGACATCGTCACTAACACGACTCAAACGTGCCCTGTATGAGATGAAAATGGAGAAGAGAGGTTGGCGTCCCCACAGGCTAGTGCCAGTGACGACGCCCACCTCTCCCCGGATGATGGCCCCCCAATCCCCAATAGCCGGAAGGAGTTGTAGCCGTCCGCGGGGTGCAATCCCCATTTGGTGGTTAGCCAACTGGGCCCGCTGGCCCCTCAGACGACTACCCCTCCCCCCGACTGGTATCCGGTTATTGGCCGTTCCGAGATAAAACCCTTCAGGAGGCAGTACCTCCCAAAGAAATTGTATCTCGTTCCGTTTCCAGGGTGCACCAGGCCCGACGGCTGCCGTTCCCCTCGGGACGCATCGCAAAGGGACAAGCAGCCATCAGGCACACGAGGAGGTTACCGGATCTCGCACCCCAACCTAACCTAACCTAACCTAACCTTTTTTTTTTTTTTTTTTTTTAACGTTGGGAAAATCCGTCATGGATACCAGCCCACACGCAATTAGTGGGAACCTGGTTATGTGGGACTCCAACCGCACTAAAAAACCAACGTGTGATCGACGGCACAACTGTTGAACAGAGTCGTGGGCCCGAGCTTTCGCATATCAGCCATAACTCACGTTCAGTCGATATCCGCTTCGCCCGAGGGGGCTACGCAGACCCTTGCTCTAGGAAAACAAGCTCGATCCTGAGCAGCATACGAGAACCGTATGCCGCCTCATGAGGGCCTTTACCATCAACGTCCAGCGCCCGCCAGGCGCTCCCGTCCGGTCAAAGACCCTCCGAACAGAGACAGTGCACTGGCCTTTACGACCCATTCAATCAGTCTCACGTTCGAGGAGAACGTTGTTTTCCCTTCTTGCCAGGCTTTGCATACAAGTACGCGCAGCCACACGGCGAGGTTTTTACCGACGAGTATGGTGCTTGGGGGGCACCCTCGCCCAATAAAACCCTCCTTACAGACTGTGCACTGGCCATTACAGCCCATTCAATCAGTCCGAGGTCCCAGGCGGAGAGTGCGCGAGCCTTTACAGCCCATACAACAATCCGCCACACGGCCGCGAGACCGCAGTCTCGCGGCACCCCGTTGGCACGACAACAACGTCTCCCGAAGGAGAGGTTGCTGATCTGCCGCCAGAGTACGAAACGATGGATGATAGATGAGACATCGTCACTAACACGACTCAAACGTGCCCTGTATGAGATGAAAATGGAGAAGAGAGGTTGGCGTCCCCACAGGCTAGTGCCAGTGACGACGCCCACCTCTCCCCGGATGATGGCCCCCCAATCCCCAATAGCCGGAAGGAGTTGTAGCCGTCCGCGGGGTGCAATCCCCATTTGGTGGTTAGCCAACTGGGCCCGCTGGCCCCTCAGACGACTACCCCTCCCCCCGACTGGTATCCGGTTATTGGCCGTTCCGAGATAAAACCCTTCAGGAGGCAGTACCTCCCAAAGAAATTGTATCTCGTTCCGTTTCCAGGGTGCACCAGGCCCGACGGCTGCCGTTCCCCTCGGGACGCATCGCAAAGGGACAAGCAGCCATCAGGCACACGAGGAGGTTACCGGATCTCGCACCCCAACCTAACCTTTTTTTTTTTTTTTTTTTTTTTTTGTTCACGCTGGGGAAACCGTCATGGTACCCCCCTGGTCCCACCCCCTGCGGGGTGGGGGGGAGGTTATGTGGGACTCTAACCGCACTAAAACCCCAGCGTGTGGCCGACGGGCACAACAAGGGAGGGGAGTCGTGGGTCCGCTGTTCGCATGACATACCATAACTCCCCTCTGTCGACATCCGCCTCCCTAAGGTAGGGATGCGGATCCATCTCGGCAGCAAAGGGCTGCATATATACCAGGCGGCATAATAATATACATACATAAACTACATAGACAATAAACATATAGTGTGATAGATATATATAGGAAAATACTATTACATAAATATATACATAAATAGATATATGCCGCCCCACAACGGGGGTGCAATTAAGCAACAACCCCTGAGCTCAGCAGGGGCTCACCTCTCGTCCTCCCCAGAAGAGGCGAGCGGGACGAAGATTAATGGCCAGCAGAACTGGCCAAAGGGGTGCTAGCCTAGCCAGTGGGCACTCCATCAGGCGGAAGGAGACACCTGAGAGCGTCACCCGGGCACCACACCGGGTTTACTCCCCCGTTGGCGAGACGGGGGGAGAGATCCCACTGACGTACTTCCTTCCTTCCCGCCCCGCTCACTCCCGAAGTGGCAAAGAGAGGTACACACTCTCTACCTCACTCCGTCTGGGCTGACAGTTTTAAGGCATGACGGCCATTATACTCCCCTCGTCATGAAATATAAATGAAAATGAAGATGAAGATGGAGAAGAGTGGTTGACGTCCCCACGAACTAGTGCTCGTGACGACGCCCACCACTCCCCGGAAGATGACCCCCCCTATCCCCAGAAGCCAGGAAGAGTTGTAGCCGTCCGCGGGGTGCAATCCCCATTTGGTGATCAGCCAACTGGGTCCGCTGGCCCCTCAGACGACTACCCCTCCTCCCAACTGTGTCCAGCCATTAGCCGCCGTTCCGCAATCACTCCGGCTTACGAAGTGGTTGCTGAACGGCGTTGCCCAGGGTGCACCACGTGGGGTGCGAGATCCGGTAACCTCCTCGTGTGCCTGATTGCTGCTTGTCCCCTTTGGATACGTTCGGGGGGGAACGGCAGCCGTCGGGCCTGGTGCACCCTGGTAACGACGTTAGATAAAATCTCCCTGTTGGGGGGCTTTGTCTAACGTCGGCCAATAACCGGATACAGGGGTCCACAACATCGGACCCCAGGAGGGGCGGAGTTGCCCGTGGTGGGCCCAAAGCCGGCGTCCTGGATGTTCCGGGTAGCGGCGGTTGCGGGCGGTGCAGCCTTGATTGGTTGCGGGGCTCGGTCGGCGTCTCGGCGGTATTGCTGAGTAGCGGCGACGCGAGTCGGAGGCGGCGGGGACCACGTTGGTCACCGCCGGCGAACTCGCCGGAAGGTGAGGGGCTTGCCGGACGGATAGGGGCTTGCCCAAGTGGAGACAACCACGGTAAAAAACCACTCGACGAGGGAGGAGATAGGCCGGTATGCCTTTAAACTGCCACTTCTTCAAATGGCGGGTGTCAATAGATTTGATTTACCCCAGGAGGGTACCAGCGGTGAGGCCGCTGGAGAGTCCCTCGGTGCTTCGGCATCCTGCCCCTCGTATTCTGGGGGGGGCAACATGCGCCAGGAGAAGAACATCGTGATGGGAGGAGGAGTCAAGGGAGGGAAAGAGTTGGAGGTACGGCTGGAGAGGCTGGGTAGCAGCAAGCCGCATCGCGACGCATCGGGGAGGTTCCGGAGAAACCCTTTTAGGGGTCTTTCCGGAACCTCTTTGATAGTGTCGGATGATTCCGTGGAGGTGCCGGATTCCGATGATACGGGATCCGTCACCTCGATGGAATCATCGCTTGACAGAAGGAGGAAGATGGGTGGTGCTCACCGTAAGAGGCCGGCCGCTTCGGTACCCGCACCCGGGCGATCATGCTCGGGCTCGGAGGCCGAGGGGGTGGCGGCTGCTAAAGTGAGCACCGCCAGGAGGGGAAGGCCGGGATTGGCGGGTGTCCCACCTCGGGACGCCTTCGTCAGGCCCCGCACACCGGACGAGACTTTGGAGGAGGTACTGCGCCGAAGGCCGTACAAGAGGGTGGTCTCTGAAGCTGCGTTGAGCGCCGGAAGCGATTCCGGTGGTGCCGCAGTCGACAGGGACCCCAGCACGCTTGACGCGCAGGAGCTGAGGGCTCGGGCGGGCGAAAACGTAGCCCGTATACTTGAGGTTGCTGCTAAATCTAAGAACCTCAAGGGGGAATTTGTCGCCCGCCTGAAAAGGTCGGCATCCGCCCTAGGCGAGGTGGTGGACACCCTCGCCGGGCGTACTGAGGCAGAGGAAACGCGCAGGCTGAGAGCGGAGAACGCCTGCCTGCGCATGGACGTCGAGTCGCTGAAGGCGGAGGTGAAGGCGCTGCGAAGCGCTTTCGCTGAAGCCAAGGCCAGCGCGGCAGCGAGTTCAACCGCTGCCGCCATGGATGTGACGCCGGCCCCCCCTACCATCTTGGGGGTCGAGGTTGTGGAGGAGCTGAGGCGCTCCTTGATCTCCACCATCGGGCAGATGCTCAATGCCCGATTTGAGGGGATCCAGGACCGCCTCCTTCCTGCTCCGGTGTTGAGGCCGCCGCTGAGAGCGGACGCCGTAAGGGCGGCGGCAGTCGCCGCCCCACTGGCTGTGCCTGCGCCTACACCGGCCCGTAAACCTGCCCCCACTGTGGGCGGGGGGGCTGGAGGCGCCAGGGCTGCCGCGCCCGCGGTGGCACTGACACCGATGACGGCGCTCCCTACCACCGCTCCCCAAGTTGAGACCTGGGCAACGGTGGTGGGGAGGAAGAAGAAAGGAGGGAAGGGCAAGGAGAGGGGGGTTGCCCCCCCTGCACCAGCGAAGGGGACGACGCCTGCCCCGGTGGCGAGGGCGAAAGCCCCCACCACTGCGAGGGCTAAGGCGAATGCTCCCACACCGGGGGCCAGGGCGGCACCAACATCTGCCGCCCCTAAACGGAGGAGGAAGAGGAGGGCCAGGAAGCCCCCTGCGACCGCGGCTGTGGTCCTCAATTTGAGGACCGATGCCGCGGAAGCAGGTACGACTTACAGGGCCGTCTTCAACATGGTGCAGGAGAAGATCGATCCCGAAGAGCTCGGGATCGATCACATGAGTTTCCGTGTGACGGCGACTGGGGCTCGGATGCTGGAGTTGACCGGCCCCGAGAGGGAGGTACAAGCGGACAGGCTCGCGGACAAGATCCGCGAGACTTGCTCCGACGTGGTGGCCGTTGCCAGGCCCATCAAGTCCACCGATCTCCGGATCACGGGCTTGGACGACGGCGCCACGCAGGACATGGTGGAGAAGGCGGTCGCAAAGGCGGGAAGCTGCGCAGTGCCACATGTCAGGGCTGGGAAGATCAACCCCGGCTTTGAAGGCGCGGGCTCCGTCTTAGTAGCCTGCCCTGTAGATGCGGCCTCGCGGCTGCTGAAAAAGGGTAGGCTGCGAATCGGATGGAGCACGGTGCGGGTGTTCGACCTGGGAGTGCGTCCCATGCGCTGTCACAAGTGCATGGGACTTGGTCACACCCGCGCCCAGTGCCCCGCCTCAGCGGACAGGGGTGACCTGTGCTTCCGGTGTGGAAACACAGGCCATCGAGCGGCGGAGTGCAGGAGGGCCGACCCACGCTGCGCAATTTGCGCGGAATCCGGTCGGCCGTCCGGGCACGTGATGGGGGGACGCAGCTGTGTCCCTCCCAGGACGCGGGGGAAGGCCAAGTTGGCTACCCTCGCGGGGGGAGCTCGCTTTACTGCGAGTAGGGAGGCGGAAATGTCCGAATGATCTTCGGATCATTCGGACATTAACGCCTCCCCTGATTGTAAACTTGGATGGCAAGGGGTTGCCTTTACAGCGACCTCGGGCCATCCCGGTATTTCGGGGTCTGGCGGGGGGGCATGGGGGCCCTCGCCAGCTTGTATAGCCCCGCTCGTCGGTGAGGGGTTTCCTCCTATGAGCCAGGAAACCCCTCCTAGGTCTGCGGCCCAGCACCTGGGGCCTGCCGCCGGGGGACGGGGAAGTAGAATGCTACGCATACCCGGAACCGTCCCCCCCACATTAACTTTGCTTGGCGGCCAGGATTGCTCATCGTGGTGGTTTTAGTTAGGGTGCAAGTCCCACATAACCATTCGGCTGACCCCATCGGCCGAATGGTATCATTAGATTTCCCCACGTAAAAAAAAAAAAAAAAAAAAAGGGTGCACCACGTGGAGGTTGCCGGACCTGACACCCCACCCCAACCTAACCTAACCTAACCTAACCTAACCTAACCTAACCTAACCTAACCTAACCTTTTTTTTTTTTTTTTTTTTTTTTTTTTTTTTACGTGGGGAAATCTAATGATACCATTCGGCCGATGGGGTCAGCCGAATGGTTATGTGGGACTTGCACCCTAACTAAAACCACCACGATGAGCAATCCTGGCCGCCAAGCAAAGTTAATGTGGGGGGGACGGTTCCGGGTATGCGTAGCATTCTACTTCCCCGTCCCCCGGCGGCAGGCCCCAGGTGCTGGGCCGCAGACCTAGGAGGGGTTTCCTGGCTCATAGGAGGAAACCCCTCACCGACGAGCGGGGCTATACAAGCTGGCGAGGGCCCCCATGCCCCCCCGCCAGACCCCGAAATACCGGGATGGCCCGAGGTCGCTGTAAAGGCAACCCCTTGCCATCCAAGTTTACAATCAGGGGAGGCGTTAATGTCCGAATGATCCGAAGATCATTCGGACATTTCCGCCTCCCTGCTCGCAGTGAAGCGAGCTCCCCCCACGAGGGTAGCCAACTTGGCCTTCCCCCGCGTCCTGGGAGGGACACAGCTGCGTCCCCCCATCACGTGCCCGGAAGGCCGACCGGATTCCGCGCAAATTGCGCAGCGTGGGTCGGCCCTCCTGCACTCCGCCATACGGTGGCCCGTGTCTCCGCAACGGAAACATAGGGCACCCCTATCCGCCGTGGCGGGGCACTGGGTGCGGGTGTGCCCAAGTCCCATGCACTTATGGCAGCGCATGGGACGCACTCCCAGGTTGCTCACCCGCACCGTGCTCCATCCTATTCGCAGCCCGCCCTTTTCCAGCAGCCGCGTGGCCGCATCGACAGGGCAGGCTACTAGGACGGTGCCCGTGCCGTCAAAGCCGGGGTTGATACTCCCAGCCTTGACATGTTGCTGTGCGCAGCGTCCCGCCTCGGCGACCGCCTTCCTCACTATGTCCTGGGTGGCGCCGTCGTCCAAGCCCGTGATCCGGAGATCGGTGGACTTAATGGGCCTGGAGACAAGCGCCACGTCGGAGAGGACCTCGCGGAGCTTCTCCGCGAGCCTATCCGCCTTTTCCTCCCTCTCAGGCCCGGATAGCTCAAGCAGCCGGGCCCCTGTCGCCGTCCGGCGAAATTTTACATGGTCGATCTCGAGGTCCTCGAGATCGACTTTCTTCTGCATCGTGCAGAACACAGCATGGTACGTCACTCCCTCTTCCGCGGCCTCGGTCCTCAGGTTGAGGACCACAGCCGCGGTCGGGGGAGACGCCGCAGCCTTCCTCCGTCTTCTTCTTCCTCCCTTCCGTTTAGGGGCGGCAGATGTTGGTGCCGCCCTGGCCCCTGAAGTGGGGGCCTTCGCCTTGGCCCTCGCAGTGGTGGGGGCTTCCGCCCTTGCCACCGGGGCAGGCGCCGTCCTCTTCGCAGAAGCAGGGGGAGCAACCCCCCTCTCCTTAGCCTTCCCTCCTTTCTTCTTCCTCCCCACCACCGTTGCCCAGGTCTCGACCTGGGGAGGGGCGGTAGGGAGCGCCGTCGACGGTGTCGGTGCCACCGCGGGCGCGGCAGCCTTGGCGCCTCCAGCCCCCCCGCCCACAATGGGGGCAGGTTTACGAGCCGGTGTAGGCGCAGGCACAGCCAGTGGGGCGGCAGTCGCCGCCGCTCTCCTGGCATCCGCTCTCAGCGGCGGCCTCAGCACCGGGGCAGGAAGGAGGCGGTCCTGGATCCCCTCAAATCGGGCATTGAGCATCTGCCCGATGGTGGAGATCAAGGAGCGCCTCAGCTCCTCCACAACTTCAGCCCCCAAGATGGTAGAGGGGGCCGGCATCACGTCCTTGGCAGCCGCAGATGTAGCAGCCGCTGCCGCGCTCGCTTTGGCTTCGACGAAGGCGCTTCGCAGCGCCTTCACCTCCGCCTTCAGCGACTCCACGTCCAAGCGCAGGCAGCGGTTCTCCGCTCTCAGCAGCCGCGTCTCCTCCTTTTCGGTGCGCCCCGCGAGGGTGTCGACAACCTCGCTCAGCTCCGAGGCAGACCTTTTCAGGCGGGCGATGAATTCCCCCTTGAGGTTCTTGGATTTTAACGCAACCTCAAGTATACGGGCAACATTCTCGCCCGCCCGCGCCCTCAATTGCTGCGCGTCCATAGTGCTGGGGTCTCCGGCGATCGCGGCAGCACCGGATTCACTTCCGGTGCTCATCGCAGGGTCGGAGCCCTCAGCAGCAGGCCTCCTGAAGGGCCTGCGGCGCAACACTTCCTCCAAAGTCTCGTCCGGTGTTGTGCGGGGCCTGACGAAGGCGTCCCTAGGTGGGACACCCGCCGGCCTCGCCTTCCCTCTTCTGGCGGTGTTCACTTTAGCAGCCGCCACCCCCTCGGTCTCCGAGCCCGAGCATAGCCGCCCGGGCGCGAGTACGGAAGAGGCCGGCCTCTTACGGTGAACACCACCACCTCTCCTGTCCAGAGATGATTCCATCGAGGTGACGGATCCCGTATCATCGGAATCCGGCACCTCCACGGAATCATCCGACACTATCAGAGAGGTTCCGGAAAGACCCCTAAAAGGGTTTCTCCGGAACCTCCCCGACGCGTCGCGTATAGGCTTATTTCGGCTAAGCCTCTCCAGCCGCACGACAAGGTCTCCCGCCTTCTTCACTCGTCCCAAGTTCTCTACGCTCTCCTCTTGGCGTTTGCTGCCCCCCCCAGAATACGAGGGGCAGGATGCCGAAGCACCGAGGGATTCTCCAGCGGTGGAGCCGCTGGTACCCTCCTGGGGTAGTTTATTCTCTTTACAATCCGCCATTTAGAGATTGACATTTTAAAGGCATGACGGCCTATCTCCCTTGTCCGTTGGTTTTTTACCGTGGTTGTCTCCACTTGGGCAAGCCCCTATCCGTCCGGCAAGCCCCTCACCTTCCGGCGAGTTCGCCGGCGGTGACCAACGTGGTCCCCGCCGCCTCCGACTCGCGTCGCCGCTACTCAGCAATACCGCCGAGACGCCGACCGAGCCCCGCAACCAATCAAGGCTGCACCGCCCGCAACCGCCGCTACCCGGACCATCCAGGACGCCGGCTTTGGGCCCACCACGGGCAACTCCGCCCCTCCTGGGGTCCGATGTTGTGGACCCCTGTATCCGGTTATTGGCCGACGTTAGACAAAGCCCCCCAACAAGGAGATTTTATCTAACGTCGTTACCAGGGTGCACCAGGCCCGACGGCTGCCGTTCCCCCCCGGACGCATCCAAAGGGGACAAGCAGCAATCAGGCACACGAGGAGGTTACCGGATCTCGCACCCCAACCTAACCTAACCTAACCTAACCTAACCTAACCTAACCTAACCTAACCTAACCTAACCTAACCTAACCTAACCTAACCTAACCTAACCTAACCTAACCTAACCTAACCTAACCTAACCTAACCTAACCTAACCTAACCTAACCTAACCTAACCTAACCTAACCTAACCTAACCTAACCTAACCTAACCTAACCTAACCTAACCTAACCTAACCTAACCTAACCTAACCTAACCTAACCTAACCTAACCTAACCTAACCTAACCTAACCTAACCTAACCTAACCTAACCTAACCTAACCTAACCTAACCTAACCTAACCTAACCTAACCTAACCTAACCTAACCTAACCTAACCTAACCTAACCTAACCTAACCTAACCTAACCTAACCTAACCTAACCTAACCTAACCTAACCTAACCTAACCTAACCTAACCTAACCTAACCTAACCTAACCTAACCTAACCTAACCTAACCTAACCTAACCTAACCTAACCTAACCTAACCTAACCTAACCTAACCTAACCTAACCTAACCTAACCTAACCTACAACCTAACCTACAACCTAACCTACAACCTAACCTACAACCTAACCTACAACCTAACCTACAACCTAACCTACAACCTAACCTACAACCTAACCTACAACCTAACCTACAACCTAACCTACAACCTAACCTACAACCTAACCTAAACGTGACGTGCGGCGAAGCGTTCGCGTTCGCGTTCGCGTTCGCGTTCGCGTTCGCGTTCGCGTTCGCGTTCGCGTTCGCGTTCGCGTTTGCATGACATGGCATGGCATGGCATGGCATGCCTTGTGCCTATCACAACACTATTGTACTATTGTTAGTAGTGAGCATAAGTTATTTTCCTGACCATGATACTGATGCTTCATTGCCTGATAGCACATAATCACTCGTCCCGGGCGCGAGTGACTACATCCACACAGACAACATGTGAAGCACATGGAACACAGCGCAGGAAAAACTACAGGTGCTATACTACAGAACATTCAATTAATTAATGTATGGTTGTACTGTACTATTTTACTGTATTGAGCATTCTGTACACATATTTATAATCCGAACCATGATACTGGCGCTTCATTGCCTGACAGCACATACTCACTCGTCCCGGGCACGAGTGACTACATTCACACAGACAACTAGTGAAGCACTTAGAACACAGTTTTGGAAAATATGCTACTAGAATATTCAAACAAGACAAATTGAAATACCAAAAGCGACTTCCAATTGGAACACAGCGCAGTAAAATACAGAATACATATTGAAAGGCCCATCATGGAACTCTCCGCCCAATATGAGCAGAGAAGACCAAGACCGTTTTCCAATTGTACTATTTACCTTTTAGAACTCCCCACCCAGCATGAGCAGAGAAATACCAAAGGCGACTTCCAATTGTACTATTCAGATCTCGGAACTCCCCACCCAGCATGAGCAGAGAAATACCAAAAGCGACTTCCAATTGTACTATTCACATCTTGGAACTCCCCGCCCACCATGAGCAGAGAAATACCAAAAGTGACTTCCAATTGGAACACAGCGCAGTAAAATACAGAATACTATTGAAAGGCCCATCATGGAACTCTCCGCCCAATATGAGCAGAGAAGACCAAGACCGTTTTCCAATTGTACTATTTACCTTTTGGAACTCCCCACCCAGCATGAGCAGAGAAATACCAAAAGCGACTTCCAATTGTACTATTCACTTCTTGGAACTCCCCGCCCACCATGAGCAGAGAAATACCAAAAGCGACTTCCAATTGGAACACAGCGCAGTAAAATACAGAATACATATTGAAAGGCCCATCATGGAACTCTCCGCCCAATATGAGCAGAGAAGACCAAGACCGTTTTCCAATTGTACTATTTACCTTTTGGAACTCCCCACCCAGCATGAGCAGAGAAATACCAAAAGCGACTTCCAATTGTACTATTCAGATCTCGGAACTCCCAACCCAGCAAGAGCAGAGAAATACCAAAAGCGACTTCCAATTGTACTATTCAGATCTTGGAACTCCCCGCCCACCATGAGGAGAGAAATACCAAAAGCGACTTCCAATTGTACTATTCACATCTCGGAACTCCCCGCCCATCATGAACGGAGAAATACCAAAAACAACTTCTTCGTCTTTGATACAAAACTGATGAGCTGCTGCTGCCATTCAGCATATAATGCAGCTTCGTGACACCTCTTTAGTTTGGTGTGCCATCTTCGCTCCGCATTCATAAAGTGGCCTTTTAATGTGGACGCTATTTTTAAATTTAGCAACAGTACTTTTTTTTTTCTTTTCATAGTCGTCACCACATTCGTTGGACTTCTACACCATTATTTCTATCGTTGTAACCTTTAACCACGTCTGTTGCATTTTACTCATCGTACGCCCCAGATTCAGTCTTATATTTCCATTCAAGATTCCGATGCTTCATTGTCTGATAGCACATACTCACTCGTCCCGGGTGCGAGCGAATACATTCACACAGACAGCAATTGAAACACTTGGAACTCAGCGCAGGAAAATACAAACGAATACACGAGCTACAGATAGAGCTAAACGAACCTACGAGCTACAGATTGCAGTCCAACGCCACTGAATCTACATTTCTTCAACTCATCTTTAGTGTCCCATTTGGACAGCTCCTTTTTGTGTTGTTTTTGCACCAAATCAGCAGCAAAGATGATGAGCTGCGCTTGCATTCAGCAGCTCATGCAGCTTATTGCATTTGCCTATTACGACATGAGGCTCTTAATGTCGTAATAGACACAAGCAGAGCGGTATACTGTTTGCTTGTACTGCTTGCTGGTGTGAGTTATAACACAACTGTTTTGTGCCTTCCTATGAGATTCTTTCGAACCAGCATTTTTCTCATTTGTGCAGTCTCTTTTGTGTGTTGTTTTTGCACCAAATGACTACCAGAGCTGATGAGCTGCTGCGGCCATTCAGCAGCTTATGCAGCTTCGTAACACCACTGCCACTAGCACTGGCGTACAATCTCTGCTACATTTACCTTTTATTATTAACATTTTATCATATCTGGTATCCAAGATACTTGAGCTTCATTGCCTGTTAGCATAAATACTATATACAGACAACATGTATTGGAACACAGCGCATAAAAATGCAGATATGCTAATTGTTACTTCAGTACAGTTACTACTACTACTGTTACTACTTCACAGTTAGTATTACTGTACTTTATATGTACTGAGTTTAAGTTACATATTTATTTATTAGTCACAAATATATTCCCAACAATGATACTGATGCTTCATTGCCTGATAGCACATACTCACTCGTCCCGGGTGCGAGCGACTACATCCACACAGACAATATGTGAAGCACATAGATCACAGCGCAGGAAAATACAGGTGCTAACTACCACTGCTAACTGCCACTTCATAACATTGAGCCCATTTAAGTCTCATTTTTTATTTGTTAAATTAGATTTTGTTTTTACACCTTTTTACAGGGTAGCGTTTGACTATGTACTTAGTCGCAGCCCAGACGACATCAAATACGATGCTTTGACGTTAGCTAGAACGCGACACCAGCACTAATCATCGTTCGCAGCATCAACCTTTAAGACTGACGCCGCAAAGTCCACTTCCTGTGATGTACAATTCTATAACATATACCGGGTGGCAGGTGCCTACTTATGGTAAACCACGTATGAGCTCCCACCCCCCGTTTCCGCCGATCCGTCACGGATCCATCTTCTTTGCGTGAAGGCGAAAGGCAGCTGCAAAAGGGTAAATTAGGAGAAAAACCCCATCGCTACCGCCTGACGACCTCCCCTCTCCCGGGGGCCTCAACTCTGCGTCCTACACTCGCAGGATACAAGAGGAGTCTCCACTCGGTGTTGTATAATCGTACAATTGTATAACATATGCAGGGTGGCTGGTGCTTACACATGGAAAACCACGTATAAGTTACCACCCCCACCGATCCATCTCGAATCCTTTCTCTCCTTGTGAAGGCGAAAGGCAGCTGCAAAAGGGTAAATTGTGAGAAATAAACCCTCTCGCTACCACCTAACGCCATATTTCTCCTGGACTCTGCGTCCTACGCTCGCAGGACACACGACCAAGTGACATACCGTAACTCCCCGCCCACCATGAGCAAAGAAATACCAAAAGCGACTTCCAATTGTACTATTCAGATCTTGGAACTCCCCGCCCACCATGAGCAGATAAATACCAAAAGCGACTTCCAATTGTACTAGTCACATCTTGAAACTCCCTGCCCACCATGAGCAGAGAAGATACAGATGCTTCCTTCTTCTCAGCCCTGCGTCCCATGCTTACGGGACGCATGCGTGCCGCCGTCACTATCACTGAGTCACCCTTTTACAAAATGTAGTAAAATTACATTTTTCAGATTCGTTTCATTCTATTCATCATCATATATCAGTCCAAGATGCTTCATTGCCTGATAGCACATACTCACTCGTACTGTGCGCGAGTGTATACTTTCACACAGACATGTGAAGCACTTTGAACACAGCGCAACAAAATTGAAAACCATTGGAAACATGAATCAATATTATAAATTGATTATTTTCAATTTAATTGGCATTACGTAGCCGCACCTGATGGTAATGGTTATATAACATTACATATTTGTAGCATGCATTATGATTAGAAGACGCGCTCGCTAGACGCCGCGGTCCGCGACGCGCTCCGTCGTATGGGGCCTCCACAATGCACAAGAGAAACCAGTTATAGTCTACTTGTGTTATCACTTAATGTTAAGTGACGATATGGTCGAAGGTGGCGCCTCGTTACACATGGACTGAGAACTGGCTCTCAAGTGTGGCTGCCAGAACACAGATATAGGTGCTTGGTGACAGCCTCTTCATTTGTTTGCATTTGTTTCATTTGGTTGCCTAGCAGCACTATCAAGTGCTCTTTCAGCAAGCTATGGTTTCATCACGATGTTATCCTTCACCGAAAGTTCAAGCTCATTGTAGTTTTCGATCCCACGTGCTACGGATTGCAGACCGACGCGGCGGCTCTATCACTGAGTCATCATCTCTTTACACAATGTAGTAAAATTTCCCACGCATATGCGTTTCCTTTCACTCATCATATTTCTTCGTTTTTTTTATATTTCAATCCAAGATAGCGATGCTTTATTGCCTGATAGCACATACTCATTCGTCCCGGGTGCGAGTGAATACATTCACACAGACAGCAAGTTCACTTGAATCACAGCGCAAAAAAATAAATGCTAATTGTTACTTCGAAACATAAAACTAAATTGTATTACATTGGTTGTCGCCTAAGGGCAATGACCAATATAATGTAATTGTGGCTTTCCCACACCATAATGAGTCTTATCTCACTAATACTCACTATGGTATGGTACTAAGTAATATATTTTCGAAGTAAAGACATAGTATTTCGGTCGGTCGTATATAATTTGGTACATGCTCACTGCTCGCTACGCGAAGCTGCAGCGCACTCGGCGGCCCCGCGTCCTCGTGCATGCTTCACGAGAGCGAGCCGCCGCATTCGCCCGGTCGGTGCGGTGACCGCGCCGGTAAACATATTTAATGACACAAGATCAAGTTTTGTTTATTGAATGGTATCAAAATCATATCAACATTATTATTACCTTTTGAAAATATAGTTTAGATTTGTTATTTGTACCTTTTTATAGGGTAGCGCTTGCACGTGTGGTAACAAGTACCAAAAGACATGCCTGTAGTAACACTAGTAACACAGACGACGAACGACTCTCTACGCTGCGTCTACGTTACATGTGAGATCACTGTAGGTACAATATAGCCTTTGACTACAACGCACCTGATGCTCAGTGACAATGTGGTAGAAGGTGGCGCCACGCTACACTTGTATTGGGCACTGGCTCTCAAGTGGTACTGACAGTACACTCCGATATAGGTGTTTGCGACAGATGTTAATTTGAAGGTGGTGGTAGCTAGCCAGGCGAGCACTAGAATATGCCCTAACACCAAGCTACGGCTCGCAAGCCGACGTCACTACCACTGAGGGTACATTGATTCGTCTCATCTCTACATCACTCCACCGATCGCTTTGCATAGGTATCCCTTATTATATTCCATATTTCGCGCCGTCATACTCTTGTACCCTTTTCTGAATATGGCGCTGCTATTTACATTTATTTGTCTGATCGTGCAGACCCAAGGCGGATGCTAGTATGTTCTAAACATGTCGCTATTATTTATCAATTAGGAGACCGAAGCCAATTAAAAAAAAATTCACAACTGAGTAATATAATGCACACCATAAAAATAATAATAAATTTTCATGAAAATTTATGTTTTTTTTGGTATTTACCAAGTTTTTTATACAAATTTCATCCAAGATAAAGATGCTTCATTGCCTGATAGCACGTACTCACTCGTCCCGGGTACGAGTTTTCCGCACACACAGACAACAAGTTCACTTGAAACACAGCGCAAGAAAATACAAATGCTAATTGTTACTTCGAAACATAAAACTAAATCATATCACATTGGTTAGCGCCTAAGGACCACAACCAATATAATATAATTGTGGTGTTCCCACATCATAATATGCCACTACGGTAGCAGACTATGGTGTGGTACTGAGTAATACATTTTCGAAACAGATTAGCAGAACCCAAAGGCACGTCGACCACAGCTGACGCCGCGCTAGACGCTGCGGACGCCCGCCATTAGGCACATAGGATACATTAGTATCTCACACATTCTCTCCATGCAATCATTCGGCGGTATATAATAATAACATTGAAGGTGCCACCTCCGTCAAGCAGGAGCGCACTCGGCTGCTCCGCGTTCTCTTGCTTGACGAGGCATCGTTCGTTTCTGTGCCCTCGAACGCTGTAACGCCCAACTCACTATGAAGTACTATTTAATAAACAAATATTATGAATCGGAAAGATTTGGTTGTTTGTTTAAATTGAATATGTCCGAAACTACTGGACCGATTTGAAAATTTTTTTCACCATTATAATCCTACATTATCCCTGATGAACATGGTGATAAAACATTTTCAAAAAATTTAGGGATTTGTATGAAAACATCGATAATGTAACCCAAGGCTTGAAAAATATACCAAAATAATCGTTATATCGCGTACGCTGCAGGAACTATTCACAATAGAGCAAAGTGATGTACTACAGTTTTATAGAGGACATTAATATCTAAAAAAAAGTCCGCGATACCACACCTATCGGTGTGTTCCGGCAGCCTCACTTGAGAGCCAGTTCCCAGTCCAGGTGTAGCGTGACGCCATCTTCGACCGCATCGTCACTTAACATCAGGCGACTTGTGGTCAAACGCTACCCTGTCAATAGTAAAAAAAAAAAAAAAAAAAATATGTATATTTTATACATTTTAAAAGTTGATAGAAATACCAACCAAAATCAGAATATGTTATCCATACCTTTTTATAAAACCTTAGTCATAAAAATCGTGTTCGAGCCTGTTTCAATACCTGTAGATAACTTTTTGAATTATTTTAATCGGGCATTCCATGCAAAAGATATTACGAATTTAAAACAAAATATGTATACTAATAGAAAAATAAACGCCGCCGCGCCGCGGCCGGTGTGGCGCCACGCAGTGGGGGAGTGCGGCGTGCACCGTTTTCTGCAGAAAGAGAAAAAATAAATATATTAATATTGAGCATAAATTTCGAAATACAGGTAGTACCAAAAGGCGTTCTCGTGGCAACGCAGCCGCCGGACGCGCCGCTCGCCGCTCGCACACCGCGCTCGGCGGCTCTCGCACGAGATCGGCGCTAGTTCAACCCGTGGAGCAACTTTGTATACCTACTGGAGCACGTCTACTTCTAGCCAAAATTACTAAACTCATATCTGTCGTGTAATTTAAATGGAACGAACTTTTACTGCGAACATGGCAATCAAGGAGGTAACTATTAACTGATCACAGATTTTATTTAAATTTCGGACTGGCTTGCAAATAGAAAAAATGAAAAAAACACCAATACATACAACAACGCGGGAAAAAAATATTGTTGTTCGTCATTGATTTGACAAAACCTGTTCAAGACAATGAGTGAAGAATGATGAACTTATACTTTACCGCCACCTGAAATTCAAGAGGCGGCAAGAGCCGTAATAAAAAACTTGTTTCCGCCAAAATCGAAAGAAAAAGTTCTGCCTAGGTAGGTACATAGTTTTAATTTCCGCGCAATATTTGAGAAAAGTACCTACTATACAAGCCTTGGCCGCAACTAGGCATTCGTTCGTCGCGCATTGCCTCTGTTGCTCGCGGCTGCAGTAAGACTGAAGTTGTTTGTGAGCGATGGTGTCCAAACGGTCCGAGCGAGCGTGCGCCTTTCAAGGAGCCGACACCGAGCTCGAATCCTCTCGGCCACGCACCTAGGTATGAGTTAACAAGTTACGTGCGGATCTACAAAACGGTGAAGGAAAACATCGTGAGGAAACCGGCATGTCCAAGAACTGCAACAAGGGCATGCGACATCTACCAACCATGTGAGATAATGAGATTAAAGCCTACGCCCTACAGCCCATACTCTCTCTCGCACTGAGAAGCCACGGTGCCAAGTGCGAGTCGGACTCGCGCACGAAGGGTTCCGTACCATAAAGTACCTACCATTATCTATAAAAAAAACGACCAAGTGCGAGTCGGACTCGCGCACGAAGGGTTCCGGACCATTATCTACAAGAACGGCAAAAAAAAATCATGTTTGTTGTATGGGAGCCCCCTTAAATATTTATTTTATTCTGTTTTGTTGTTGTAGCGGCAACAGAAATTCATCATCTGTGAAAATTTCATCTGTCTAACTATCACGGTTCATGTTGAGATACAGCCTGGTGACAAACGGACAGACAGGCGGACGGACAGCGACGTCTTAGTAATAGAGTCACCACAGCACGAAGTCACCATAAAAGCACACTGAAAAAAAATGGTTTGAAGGAATTTAAGACGTAGGTTTTGTAAATTATAGTTTTTGTAAATGACCAAAAACTGTATGAGACACTAGAGGCATAGTAAATGAGTGTACTAGGAGGTGCAGGTTGAGTGTCACGCACGTCGCCGCCTGCAGTACGGGTAGAATGCGCACACTTGCAGAGCGCCCCGCGGCGGATGACGTGGCACAACATGGCGACTGGCCGTATACAATAATAACATTGTACGTGCCACCTCCGTCAAGCAGGAGCGCACTCGGCTGTTCCGCGTTCTCTTGCTTGACGAGGCACCGTTCGTTATTGTGCCCTCGAACGCTGTGATGGCCACTCACTATGAACTACTACTAAACTAATATGTATTATAAGGAGGGAAGATATGGTTGTTCGTTTAAATTGAATAGGCAGCGAAACTACTGCGCCGATTTGAAAAAAAATATTTCAGAAATACTCAGAATATAAAACAATTTGTTCGGAGCACAAAAGGGCTGTTCAGTGTTTGTTCCGCACTTGTGTTCACTATCCGCTACAATGGACAAACATTTCGTACTACGAGAATCGGCGGACGGTTCGTTCGACAGGTCGCCCGCCTCGCAAGCGCGCACTACTACGTACGTGTTGAGACGACAGTCGCGGCGGCACGCGGCGGCACGCACGAGTAACTACCGTAGGTACCGATACTGCAGTTCCTAAATAGGCGGTCGGGTGGTCGCGGTTGTAGCACATAATATACGTACTTCCCTGTAATTATGTACCTAATGCAAATACTATTTTAGAGACATAAATAACTCATTAGTATCTACGAATTAAGAAAAAAAATGTGGAGCAATTAATGAAGAGGAGGCATTATTTATCGGAGCGTACCCGCATTAGGTACTGTTCGCGTCGGCAGTCGCGGCTTCTTTCGGAGCGATCTCTGTTTTTGATTTCATTAAATAAATAGAGGCAACAGAAGTAGCGAGTTAATTGAACTCAAACATTCGGAGATCAAAATGAAGCGGCGCTCCGTCGCAAACATCAGCCTCATTACCCGAACAAACATTCGGTAATTGTGTAAAAACAAACAGCTCAACAGTTCCTGGTAGGTAGGTAGGTATCGTAGCTCGTTCCTAGCGTGCGCGCACGTGCCTCACCAACCTACAATAAAAACTTCTTCCGAAGGAGAATGACGAAACCATAGCTTGGTGGTAGGATATTTTCTAGTAGTCGCCTTGCTAGTTACCACCCAAGTCAAGAATCCGTCGTCAAGCACCTATCGGTGTGGTCCTGTTGCGTCACTTGAGAGCCAGTGTGGTGTGGCGCCACCTTCGACCACCTTGTGCTCAAACACTAGGTAGGTAACCTGCAAGTCGTAAAAAAAGAATATAAGGCTTTATCAAATACTAGCTGTAGCCCCGCGGTTTCACCCGCGTGGGCTACAGCAGCTTTAAGCATGCAAAGTCTCAGCCCGATCGGTTTAAAATTGACAAAGTTTCATACAAACTTTCATCTCCTATTTCATCCCCTTGGGGATAGAATTAATCAAAATCCTTTCTTAGCGGATGCCTACGTCATAACATCTACCTGCATGCCAAATTTCAGCCTGATCCGTCCAGTGGTTTGGGCTGTGCGTTGATAGATCACTATGTCAGTCAGTCACCTTTGAGTTATATATTATAATATTTAGATATAGTTTATTTAACTAAAATAGTTTTTGATTAAGTAAGTACATATATATCTCGTGGCATTTTTATGAAGTCACTAGTTGCGCCCCGCGGTCTCACCCGCGCCTTCCCGTTATCCCGCAGGAAGCTTTTCCGGAATAAAAAGTAGCCTATGTGTTAATCCAGGGTATAAGCTATCTCCATTCCAAATTTCATTCAGATTCGTTCTGTAATTTTTACGCGAAAGAGTAAACCATCCATCCATGCATTCATACTTACAAACTATCACATTTATAATATTACTAGCTGTTCAGTCAAAGTCAAAGTCAATTTTTATTTATTCAATAGGATACATTGTGATCACTTTAAAACGTCAAACTTAAAACTAGCTACGCCCGCGGTTTCACCCGCGCGGGCTACAATTTATCGCGATAAAAAGTATTCTATGTCCTTCTCCAGGGTACAAACTATCTATGTACCAAATTTCATTTCAATCAGTTCAGTAGTTTAGGCGTGAAAGCGTATAATATATTCTGTACTAGCTGTTCCCCGCGGTTTCACCCGCGTGGGCTGCAGTTTATCGCGATAAAAAGTATCCTATGTCCTTCCCCAGGGTTCAAACTATCTATGTGCCAAATTTCATTTCAATCAGTTCAGTAGTTTAGGCGTGAAGGTATATAGATTCTGTATACTCCAAAATTATTCCCGCACTTCGGTGCCCGCCGCGTTACCCGCTGCGGCCACTGCATGGCCATGGATGGCGGGGCGGGGCGCGGGCGGCGCGGTGATTTTATTTAGATTTTAATTTTGTAATATCTTTTGAATGGAATGTCCGATTTCAACAATTCAAAAAGTAATCTACAGGTATTGAAACAATCTTGAATACGAAAAGATTTATTTGGATAAGGATTAATATGAAGCATGGATAACACGGTCTGATTTTAGTCGGCATTTTTATCATCTTGTAAAATGTAAAAAAGTAGTTGTAGTATGCTATCCTTAAGAGAGACAATTCTATAAGATACACAATTCCACCATACATCAGCTCCCAGACGGCTTATTTTTTTCCGACACCTCCAACAAATATCGTTATATTTTAGCCAATGTATACAAAAACTTGACAAATTATATCCTAAAACCTTCCTCGAGAACCACTCTATCTATTGGTGAAAACAGCATGAAAATCGGTGCAGTAGTTTTTGAGTTTATCGCGAACAGACAGATAGACAGACAGACAGACAGACAGACGCGGCGCGGAGGACTTTGTTTTATAATAAGTAGTGATAGTGATAGTGATAGTGAAAGTAGTGATAGTGATAGTGATAGTGAAGTAGGAAGTAGGATTCCTTGGCATCCGGTTCCGAGTGACTTCCACTATGTGCCGTGAGTAGGTACGTAGTAGTGGGCAGCGGGCGCGTGGCGGTGCAGCGGTCACGAGTAGTCACGAGCACGACTCGTATCATTTAGCCGCGCTTTATACATATTATACAGCGCGTCGCAGGACTCGCAGTGCTCGGCGGCGAGTTTTGAATGGGTCCGCGTTGTTTACCGCTCGTCGCGTCGTCTCCTGCACGTCGTCACCTATGTTTACGAGGGCGCCACCACTCCGCTCGCCCACCTACCGCTTCGTATGTAAAATGGTAATCTTGTTGTTGAAGTGTGAACCAAGTTCCGTCGTAAAGTGTGCGGCGCCGCGGCCGGTACACACGCGGCAGCTTACGATTTTTGTGTGCAGCTTCATTGGTACCATTTCTCAGATAAAGTATAACATCTAGAGCGACTAGCTATTATCATAAAATCATAAGTAAGTAGGTAGTTGTTAATTTAATATCTGACAAAATTGTTATAACATCTCGATCATGGCTTATCGGTGTACCTATAGGTATTAGGTACCTATATAGCTGGTAGCTGAGGCCTCCGTGAGCATATTATATAGCGTTTGTTACAGGTCTTTATCTGCTGATAAATTATGCAGTCGAGCAGTTCTTAGGTTCTTCACTCAAACACATACATAGAACAATTCACATAGCTTTACAGATATAGCTGTGTGGTACTCGTAAGCGGCGCTCGTCGCTCCGCGCGGCCGGCGGGCGCGGCGGTGATCTCGGGACTCGTAAATACGGCGATAGCGCGCTTTACTGTTATTGTGAACGCATTATAAAGTGGTGAGTGACGGCGCCGAGCGACTGGCGCCGCGGCCGCGCGACTGTGCACCTTGCGCCGCCACACATAGAGGCGGCGCGCGGGGAGGGCCGCGACGCGATATTTCACGTTTTATGAACGCGCACTCGTGATGCGAGACGTTAATCCACTTACAATAATACCGATCCGATCGTCGATTTAGGACCGTTCGCGAGATTTATTGCACACAAAGTAGGTACCTACTTAATAGGCAGAAAACGCGGTGAGATCTGCGTCTGTAACTGTGTACAATATGTCAATGTTGCATAGCATACTGTCACCGAGTGAGTCGGAGCGCGAAGTGGCGTGTGTTCGCGGCTAAACTTGAATCATCGGCGGACTTGGCACGTTGTATCTCTCGCCTGCAGCACTCATTCAAGACTTGTCGAGATAAAACTACATTTCAAGTTCATGTAAAACGAATGCTTATTAGCAAAGCTTGTAGCCTACAAGCTGTAGGTAAGTAATGCAATATCAGACTATTTAGATGACAAAATAGGTTGAGATTGTGGTGAACTTGCTGACAATTCAAACTCCGAGTTGCCGCTGTCAGTTAATATATCAGTATTGTAGTACAGAGTAGATGATTGATTGATTATACTATACTACCCATACTTACACATGAAATTGAAAGTAGTGCCTTTCAATAATTGTTCGGAGTCGTCTTCCAAGTGTGTGATCGCGGAGATGCGGGCGCGGGGGAGGGGGGGAGGGCGTGCTTTTGAGCTCAATCAGCCCCACGACAGGGCTGTCACGCACCTCCACAGTCCGTACGAAATCTCACTATGATTGATCGCGGGGTACGGGAGGGAGGTCAATGTCAAGAAATGAAGTGCCGTGGTATTATAATGTGTGTATTATAATTTGAGATTATTGTTAAATACCCGTACGAAGCCGGGGCGGTCCACTAGTAAACAATATTTTAGGTAATGTTTTTACACCTTGGGTTACATTATTGTAGTTTTAGTAAAGATCCCTAATTTTTTGAAAATATAATATAGCCTAAGTCTGTCGCAGATAGTGTAGCTTTCTAACAACGAAATAATTTTTCAAATCGGTCCAGTAGTTTCGGAGCCTATTCAATGCAAACAAACAAACAAACAATCAAATCTTTTCTCTTATAATATAGATAAACAAATCGTGGTTCCTTAAGGTATAAGTAGTAACGAAGTGCGAGTGGTACCCGGCGCGATCCGAGCCGCGGTGGCAGCCCTGAGACGGGACCTGCCGCCCCTATTTGCATATTATCTTTTGTCGCGTCGGTTTGCTGACGCTCGCTCAAACGGCGCACCACCTCCTGTCTCCCGCGCTCCTGCCGGCTCCTACCGGCTCCTACCGGCTCCTACCGGCTCCTGCCGGCTCCTACCGGCTCCTGCCGGCTCCTACCTGCCTGCTCCTACCAGCACTCTTCCACTACCACGGCTGCAGAGCAACAACAGTCGCCGTCGCGAACACTGATCGTTATAAGGTCGCACGCATCACTTTTGTATTTAGAATAGAATAGAAAACTTTATTTGCTAAAAATTGGAACCACACATATACCAATGAAATGGCATGCAAAAATATAACAATAATAAATCATAATATAAAAAGTAACATGCACCTAATAAAAGATTAATAAATTTACAATTAATTCATAAATTAGTACTTAAATTCAATAATTTTCAATTTTATAAATATGTTAAAAATTCAAAATTCAAAACATTTTTATTTAATAGGATACATTGTGATCACTTTAAAAAAAGTATTACATTTAAAAAAATCATTCAGGTCTTATAATACGTTGTCAATAAGCCATTTTTGAGGGCATTTTTAAATTTTGATACATATGTGTCCTGGATATGAGTCGGCAGATGATTAAACATACGAATACCTACTGGAGATGTAGGCACTTTTTTCGTAAATCCTAGACTTAATGACTGGGAGGTATAAACCGTCGTGTTCCCTCATTTCAGTTTTCCTAACTCGCATTTCGGATTTTCTGTTGTACAAATGGACATTATTTTTAACAAAAAGCTCAAGAGTCAAGATGTATATACCCGTGACCGTGAAGTATTTATTGTTATTCGAAGCGTATGAATATACAGCACATCACTCAGTTTTCGATAATAAGTAAAGATATTTCATACGCTTCGAAATAAGTAGGGCCATGATATCGGGTCGAGCGCCGATGCAAACACAAACAAAGCAATTCATCTCAATTTATCAGCATTTCCATAACGCAGCGCGACACGCGATGAGCTGGCCACTCCGAGCGATTTTGTGACAATAAACTCAACTGCACGCCTACATCATGTTTTAAAATTGTTGTGTTGTGTATCACATGTTACCGCTTAGAGCGTGCCGCTACGATCTGCAAGCCCCGATGGAGCGACGTCCTGACGGCACGCAGCGGCTCCGCGCGTGTCGCGCCCGCCGCCGCCGCTTCACTTGTTTGTCTCTCGATAGTAGTCCCGATCACGATTCTAATCTCACGTCTCACAACCTTGCTTTGAAAACGCTGCGTTTCATTTATTGTCATTTGTACGTTTAGTTATTGGCAGATACTAATAATGATATGATAATAATAATGGTAGAATATAAAATAGAGCCGGCCTGTTTCACCTGCGACTTCGTGATTCAGTGGGAGAGCCGCGACGCTCTGGTTCAAGTTCAGAGTCGATGCTCAGCCGGGCCCGCGCGCCGCGCCCGCGCCCGTCTGCACGCAGTGAGACAACTGAGACACTTCGACTCGCAACAAGAAGCAGGTGTAGTGCTCATACAGTCGAACCGTTTGTTCAGGGGAATGCGCCGCGGCGCCGCGGTTCTTTTTATTTAATCCAAAAGTTTTATTATTCAAATCCCCGGGAAGCTAAATAAGACGGCATTTACTGAGTTAGGAGCAAACAGACTAACTAACGAAGCCGGATGGCGGCAAATTGAATACACAAACTAAAAAAACTCCTCCTCTCCCCCCGCGCGCTGTACCCCGCCCGCCCGCACACTCGCGTTACACAATAGGGATGTTAACCATTTTTCGGAATTGCTTTTATTTCAAAGATTGACTCTTGTTGACCATAAAAAAAATATTTTATTTAAAATTATTAGTACATATTTTCGAAACGAACACAAAGTTTTACAAATCCTGTGCAGTACCCATGTGTAATAATAGTACATCAATTACTACACCCGAAAAATGTTTATTCATGTGCCCAAAGATAAGTTAATCAGGAGGAAACTTAAAACTTGTTAGAAGAGATTTATCAGGATTAACAACCACCACTGAGCCATCATCGCTTCTAGTTTGCTTTATTCATAAATGAACGCCATCAGCTTTATATTTCTTTAAAATGTACTGAGAGCACAGTGCTGTTAGTTGTCACTTGTACAGATACGTAAGTTCGTCGGCTGGTCGCCACACTAGCTAGCAGCGAGTGACACAAGGAGCCGCGGCGGCGCGAGCCCTGCTAGCCGCCTCACACACATAACTAAATGATAGCGGACGAGCGCCGCCGACGTTACATTAGTCGCAGGCGCTGCACTCGCTCCTCTTCGGAGGGACGTCGCGCCGCGCTGCAGCCGCTGCCCGCTCCGCCAGCGTGTCTCACTCATACATACTCCGTTATATTATCATACACCGTGAGCGATGGCTGGCACATGCGTCAACGAGTGAACGGGTGCTGCGCGTGGGGTCTGCTCTGTTTTGGTTGTTAACAACTCCGCAACTCGCTAATATTCATGTTCCCATATCCCAATGTGTACAAAAACAAGATAAATCTTATTAGTAGTAAAGCTAAAAATATCGGACTATTAGACGACAAAAAAAAGCTTGGGATTTTAGTGAACTTGCTCCAATTCAATCAATTAGTAATAAGAATAAAATTGTCAATGTGATCGCGCCAAAAAAATTACCTGCCGGGCGTTTCTTGCCTGTTCTTTTGCCGGCGTAAGGAGGTTGGAACAGACGTAGCTAGTTTTAAGTTTACGTTTTAAAGTGGTCACAATGTAGTATCCTATTGAATAAAAAACATCTGAATTTTGAATTTTAAATTTGGAACAGGCCGGCTATACCGGTTGCTATCAAACTGTGTGCATGTCCCTGACGAGTATCTGCGCACGCGCCGTCGCGGCGTCTTGTCCGCTGGCCCGCCGCCGCGGAGCCTCGCGCCGTCGCGGCGTCTTGTCCGCTGGCCCGCCGCCGCGGAGCCTCGCGCCGTCGCGGCGTCTTGTCCGCTGGCCCGCCGCCGCGGAGCCTCGCGCCGTCGCGGCGTCTTGTCCGCTGGCCCGCCGCCGCGGAGCCTCGCGCCGTCGCAGCGTCTTGTCCGCTGGCCCGCCGCCGCGGAGCCTCGCGCCGTCGCGGCGTCTTGTCCGCTGGCCCGCCGCCGCGGAGCCTCGCGCCGTCGCGGCGTCTTGTCCGCTGGCCCGCCGCCGCGGAGCCTCGCGCCGTCGCGGCGTCTTGTCCGCTGGCCCGCCGCCGCGGAGCCTCGCGCCGTCGCGGCGTCTTGTCCGCTGGCCCGCCGCCGCGGAGCCTCGCGCCGTCGCAGCGTCTTGTCCGCTGGCCCGCCGCCGCGGAGCCTCGCGCCGTCGCGGCGTCTTGTCCGCTGGCCCGCCGCCGCGGAGCCTCGCGCCGTCGCGGCGTCTTGTCCGCTGGCCCGCCGCCGCGGAGCCTCGCGCCGTCGCGGCGTCTTGTCCGCTGGCCCGCCGCCGCGGAGCCTCGCGCCGTCGCGGCGTCTTGTCCGCTGGCCCGCCGCCGCGGAGCCTCGCGCCGTCGCGGCGTCTTGTCCGCTGGCCCGCCGCCGCGGAGCCTCGCGCCGTCGCGGCGTCTTGTCCGCTGGCCCGCCGCCGCGGAGCCTCGCGCCGTCGCGGCGTCTTGTCCGCTGGCCCGCCGCCGCGGAGCCTCGCGCCGTCGCGGCGTCTTGTCCGCTGGCCCGCCGCCGCGGAGCCTCGCGCCGTCGCGGCGTCTTGTCCGCTGGCCCGCCGCCGCGGAGCCTCGCGCCGTCGCGGCGTCTTGTCCGCTGGCCCGCCGCCGCGGAGCCTCGCGCCGTCGCGGCGTCTTGTCCGCTGGCCCGCCGCCGCGGAGCCTCGCGCCGTCGCGGCGTCTTGTCCGCTGGCCCGCCGCCGCGGAGCCTCGCGCCGTCGCGGCGTCTTGTCCGCTGGCCCGCCGCCGCGGAGCCTGCAGCAACCTGCACTGCGCTCGCCTGCCGTGCGTGCGTTCACACATCAGTGCCAACATAATTGAGTAGGCACCTATTGACTTGTTTGTTAACAATTTAGGGATAATTTTTGTATACATTGTTTTAGCTACAATTTCAGTAAGTACCTAGGTAGCGTTTTGGTATTAAATGTAAGCTTTCTATTTGTTGTTAAAAATAAAATAAATAAATTAGACTGTCACAATTTTTTTACTTATTTTATTTTATAGTAATAACATTTCCTTGTCATTACTTTGCAAACTGTGATTGACATTTTAGTGGATGTTTTTGCTGGGCTACGGATTTAGGATTGCTTCCTATAATTTTAAAAAAGTAAGAAAATTTGTATCTGTTCACATCACCATCCTGTGTGCTTGACAGTCCGCCCAGTGCGCGCGCCGCGCCGCCCTCTCACGGGATGCAACGACGAGCGGGCGGCGGGTCCTCGCGCGACGTTTTTGTGCAATCTTATCGGCGGAGATAGAGTTGTCACCGCTATTGTCTCCTGATGAATGAAACGACGCGTCCGTTCATCGCGACGTATTTTTATTTAATTATTCTTCTCGGATATAACAATGACCGCCTTGAATCTGTAGATTTTTGAAGGATTTTGAATTTTGAAACAACAAACGACCGCGGGACGACGATCCAGCTAAAATTTGCATTTTTATAAATGAAGAATAGTCCGGACAAAAGAATCAGCCTTAGTTAAAAGCTCACCTCGCTGCCGTATTATCTGCGGAGACGGAGCGGAGCTATCAAATTAAAACTCAGCGTCGACAATGAAGGTGCCGCTATTATCTCTAGGAGGGCCGTTACGTACAGCAAGTGTCGTCGGCATCCTTACACGCAGCTGGAGGGCCGGCACGGAGCGCGAGATGAGTCCGCCCCGCCAGCCCACGCCCCCGCCCCGCCCGCCCACACGCCACCCCGCCCGCCCCCACCCCCTCCCCGGGGCTCGCGCGGACCACGGCCAGCGCGGGAGAGCCTCTCGACACCACTCTACATTCAAATGAGGCGGTTCACACGCCACATTTGCAATTTGTCGCTTTTTTCGACTCTTAATCCATCATTTGTATGCGGCATCACGCGCGCGAGGGTGCGGCGCGGTGCGGCGCGGCTGCGGCTCGGCTGCGGCGCGGCCGCGGCTCCCGGCTTAATTAAATTCAAAGTACGGCAGCGGGGTCAATTCGGGATACGTCCGGGCCTCTAATAGTCTAAACGGCTTTTATTTTGTGTCACGAATTCCGGCGAACGGACGCAAGTTTTAGGGCCGCAGCGGCGAGAGCCTCTCGGTTAAGTGTTTTAACAGAACGAGTGTTTTAGTTTTAATTAACTCGCTAATTAATTTGATAATATAATAATTCCACGCGAGGACAGAGCTTTTAATGTTGTCGATGAACCTTGTCAAATATTACGCGAGCGAGCCTCTCGGGCGGGCGGCTCCTGCGCGGCTACTCGCTACCCGCCCCGCTGCTCGCTCCGCTACCCGCCCCGCTGCTCGCTCCGCTACCCGCCCCGCTGGCCGCCCGGGCCCGCGCCCGGTTTCATTACATTAGCGCACAAGACACAAATAGAGCGGATAGCACCAGCAACGACTTGTTTTGGCGTTCACAGACGCCAACTAAATTGAATTTCAATATTGCGTCTGTACTGAGGGAGATCCATTTAAAGATAAAATCCTTTTGCAAGTTTCCGTCAGCGCGCGCGGGGCGGGCGGCTGCGATTGCGTTCGTTTGAAGGATCGCCGCCTGCATTCGACGGAGGATTACTACATCTAGTCTATCATCGTAATCGCGACGCACAGGAATAGTTCGCGATAGAGTGCAGCGTCCACAAACTGAGATGCGCCGCGGGCCGCGGTTGCGATCGACAATATTTTTCCAATCTGGTCTGTTTCTCGCTTCCTGTCCAGTCTTCACTTTTTTGACCAAAATCAAAATAAAAAAAATATTATTCAATAGGATACATTGTGATCACTTTAAAATGTCAACTTAAAACTAGCTACGCCTGTTCCAACCTCCTTACGCCGGCAAAAGAACAGGCAAGAAACGCCCGGCGGGTACTTTTTTGGCGCGATCACATTGACAATTTTATTCTTATTACTAATTGATTGAATTGGAGCAAGTTCACTAAAATCCCAAGCTTTTTTTTTGTCATCTAATGGTCCGATATTTTTTAATTAGATTTACTAATAAGATGTCTCTTGTTTGGTTGTACACATTGGGATATGGGAACATGAATATTAATAAGTTGCGGGATCACAACAAAAGCAGACCGGACCCCACAAGCAGCACCCGTTCACGAGTTGACGCATGTGCCAGCCATCGCTCTCCTCGACCATATTAGAGGGAAGAGGGCGATCATGTTTATACTTCACACAAATCGTGTTTGTATCTGGTCCGCCAAAAATCGCCACGTAAAATAGCACCAATGATACGTCTCAAACAGGTTACGTCGTGTCGGCTGCTGGGCGGCGCGCCCGCACCCACTGCTGTTCCTGTAAGAGCTGGCTCCGTCGCCGGCGCACGTCCGCGGAGGGCGAGCGCGCACCGGCGCCCGGTAACTCTATCCCCGACCTCGTCTACAAGTTCATCCGTCGCCGACGTACCTACGTAGCGGCGAAATGAACAAGTGCGCAAGTTTCCGCGCCCCCAGATGCGCCAACCGCGCTGTGAGTAAAACTAAAATCCGCGTCGGTTGCTTATTGCAACCACTTATCGAGTTACCCGATGTTTAGTGGAGTGACCACCGTGGCGAATGCGGTGCGTACGTTGCAGACAACTGTGCTATCAGTATAAGAGTCAGCAGAAAGCATAACAATATGTTGAAAATATAGAATTGAATAAAATGATCACTTGGCTTATTGGCTATAGGGAGTGGCGAGTGGGCGAGTGTCCGGGCGGGCGGCACGGAAGCCACTTAGCGCTGTATCCAAATATCTTCTTTTGATGCCGTTTGATGGGGTATTCTCGAAAGGAACCACTCCCGCCGTATCGCTATCTATCGCGACAACTATTGTTGCGCGATGGACCATTTTGCGTCTTATTGCCATCATTTCAGATTATTTTTGGCACTTTCCCTTCCTTACGAAAAATATTGTTTGTTGAACGGATTCTATATACCTACTTCGTGCGCTCAGTACATCCCCGGGCAGCGAGCGAGGCGCTAGTGCTGCGCCCGCGGCGGCGGTCACGTGCCGCGCCGCACGTCGCTACACTCGCAGCAGGAGCCGGCGCCGACGCGGTGACCGGCCGCGGCGAACGATTCCAAACAAAAATGTTCGATTTATTAATTCGTTCCCTTCCTTCTCCCGTTCGGCCCGCCGTTCTACAAGATTTATAAAAGGAAAATTATGCATAATTTGCAGATCTCTATTTGAATTCAAATAATCCCCGGACAAATAATGTATTCATGGAATTTTTTCGCTTCTCATTAACTAAAATTGCGTGGAAATACTCGCGGCGAAATATGAATATCGGCCCCATCGTGGTCGACCGGCGGCGGACTAGTAGCGGCTGCGGGCGGCGCGCGGCGCCCGCTCGGCGCTCGGAGCCCAAAAGCCATTTCATTGTGCCGGATAAATGTCTCATTGTGGAGCATGCGGCCCCGCGCCCGCGCCCGCCGCTCACAAAGCCATCTCGCGCCTCCTTTATTATATCCGCCATCCATCTTTTTAACCATGACGTCACATTAAAGCGTAAATAAAACGTGTCACGGCGGAATAATGTCCTCAATCTCCATCGCCATTATTTCCCTTTCACCGACGGCGGCTCCGCGACATGACGCGCGTCTTTCCGCGCCTCTTCCATTGAAGCCGCCGCCGCCGAGCTCTGCCTTAGTGATCGGTTCTCAGCTCGTAGTTCCGCGAGTAGCAGCGTAGTGTCGGGTTACTCTTTAAATGTACTTACTACTAAAGTTGTTGAGTTGAGTTGTCTTATTTAAATATGAAACTGAAATATTATGCATACTTTGTTGAATCACATAATTATGCCCCCGCTTGCTTTATGGCGCCGTACCTACTTGCGATTGGAGCTTAGTTAATAAGACTAAAAAGTTTATAATTACTTTCATAATATTGTATTTCCCCATAGAATGTAAACTAACCGCAAGTTGTGTGTCGAGGTCCCCGTCTAGCGTCTGTTTGTGACACGTATGTAAGACACTCGTTGGTATTGAGTAGTGGCGCGGCGGGTGAGGTGGTCACTGCCGACTGAACGTCTGCGCCTCTGCGGGCACGTTGTATAGAATGCGGCCCTCGCTCGCCTCGCTCCGAACGTAACTACATTTTATGAACTCGGAATAGAAACGAACACTAACGCCCGAAATTCATACCGCGGATAACGGATAAGGATCGATTATTAATACCGCTGATAACGGATCAGGATCGATTATAAATTTCGATGGTAAATCGAAGAGTGTGTGTGAACATTATGTAGACATCGTGGTCGGGTGGCGTTGTCTGCACGGCTCGCGGCTGTTCAACCTGACGGGATTACCTACCTACATGACATATTACGTATAATATCACATCCTCTATCTTGAGTACCTATCTTGTAGACAATTTGTGTCATACTTGCGTGTGATTTATTGAGGTAGTGTGACTGACTTAAAAATGTATTCATTTGATATTGTCTCCGTCCATCCCCATTATTTTGATAATAGATTTTTTTATTTATCAAAAGAAATTGCATTGTGATAACAAATAAAATAATTAATTGTGTTTTAAAATAAAGTTGATGAAAAAAAATACTGTCTTTATTATTAAAATTAAATATTCGCACTATAATTATTTCTAAGGTGATTGGTAGGTATTCCAAAATGCAAACAGCATCAACGTAAAAGGTTTGGCAGATTATTAATTTGAGGGTTGTAGCAGTACCTACTAGCCTACTACCGACCTATGATTTCACTGAAAGCTCACGCTCATTGTAACATTCAAACCCACGACGTAGGTAGGTAGTGATCGCGAGCCGACGTTACTACCAATGAGCCATCATCGCTCTGTTAACCTGCGGAGAGGTGTCCCACCGGCACGTCCACTTCACTCGAGCTGGATTGAAATCAACTTCAAAAGCAATCAATATATGTACATACAATGTACAATGTATGAAACTCGCCGTGTAATAATATTTATGTAAACGAGACGGTTCACAATACCGGTCGGCGGCGCGGAGGGCCAGGGGCCTGATTATTCCTCCGTTTAATTTGACGGACGCACTCCTCGTTGCCCTCTTTTGAACATTTTTGTGCGGCGGCGGAGCGAGCCGGGCGCCGCGCCACCGCCAGTAGGGGCGCCACCCGCGAGCCGCCGCGCGCCGGCCGCCCAGCTGCACGTCTGCCGGTGCATGTCGCCGGTCTGCCGCGAGACCTCCAACAAGGTGTAAGTACGTCTAGTTCACGTCGATCATATTACACCCGAATAGTAACCGCGGCGGGTCGAGCGGCTCGCTCCATACTGCGTGTAGTGCGCGGCGGGGGGAGGGGGGCGCGGGTCGGGCCGAAGGGCTTGGGGAGCTGCGTTCCAATAAAGAATCTATGCTCAAAGCTTTCGATCTTTCGTTTGTTATTTTAATTAAAAACAATTATTCTTCGGGCTGCGCTAGCTGAAGGCACTCCGGCGGCGGTCTTTGATTAAGATTTTTCAATTGGAAGATATTGTGTTTTTTGGCTTCAATTTGTTAAACCATTTCACAAAAGGTACGTTCGCGGTTTTTATTTTATTAATGGTAATACTGTCGACAGCGGAGCCCAATGTCATTATTTGACTTTTTCTTAGTGTAAAATATAATTCAATTTTAACAGTAATCAGAAATTCACAAACAATAAGCACGCAGTTAACAAGAAATATTTTTTTATTATTTTGTATTTTCATGAAGCACCCACCACTATTTGAAATAATATTAGCAACACAATCGCATGTTACACAACTGTCGTCCCTAACAGCATCTCGTATGCAATGGATGGATGTAACAATCTCCTGATGTACTTAGGTACTACAAATACAAAAACACGAGAATGCATCCAAAGCGGCCGCAACGCGCGTTGATCACTAACTCTCTATGTAAAAAAAATTATAAAAATCAATCAATCAATTATTTCAATATTGTACTATTTCATTTTTGCTTATATCCGTTAGGTAGCTTTATTTCCCTATATCACAACAATTATGTACAAATGTTCCAACAAATTCTAATTACAGCGAACAAACCTAATTCATGCTCTACATTCCGGTTCATGAAGGACTCCTCACAGAAGAAAAGAAAATGCTCGAAACGTCGCGGCGAGGCACACGCGACACGCCACGAGCCCACCACACGCACAAACCTTATAAAGTAGAACGTCAAATGAAACATTGAGACGCGTGACGCCGCGCTGCGACACGGCGCGACACTCGACGACACAGATGTCCGCGGCGCTCTGTCAAGCTGACGGCATTCCGTTTTGTGGCTGATCGGTTGTCGGGAACAAGAATAAATAAATCGTGTGCAGACGACACTCGAACGTGATTTATGGGACAATAATTGCGTCTGATCGTATTACTGTATACTAGGTGCCTAACTTCAGTCAAAAGCCGCCATCACCGCGTCAAACTTGTCTCTTCCTACATTTTGTGAACGGAGCTACAAAACAATGGCCAATTAGAGACGGAATTCAGAATGTTTTGTTTCATGGTTATAATAGTGACGAGGTAGGTACAATCGGTCGGTCGCCGGCTCACCGGAACAAAGAGCTTATTAAAAGAATGTTCCAGAATACACAGAACTAGGAAGAATTTTAAAGTTGTTCTGTTTCAAGCGCGCGCTTCGTGCAAACAACAATTTCAACAAATCTGTTGTAACTGTTGCTTTTCTCAACATCAGCACTACAACAACGTATTGTAATAAAGTAACGCATATTAAAGTAGCACTTCTCTTACACAATTATTATTGATTCAAAGTTGAAATGTAATTAATTTAGTTCAACTGTACAAAAGGTTCGTGACGTAATCACGCATTTCTTGTTGTGAATACAATAACATGCAGCTAAATGTTTGTGGCGTCGCGACCTACTAGATAACGCACAGATTCAAAAGCATCTCGCGAACTTTATGGACCTTCCAAATATTCAGTAGTTGCAAAAGTTGGAAAGCTAAGTCCCAACTCTCCCTCGGCACCCGGCTATTCAAAATGGCGTCTGTTTATTCAATTATGCATGTCATTTATGCTGCGAGCCGGGACCGACGTACTCATGCACTTGCGTTGAGTAACGTAACCAGCCGTCGTAATAGTGCGTTGAGCCCGCGTCTATATCTGCGTCTACTCTCCAAGTTCCTCTAATTATGACTACATCAGCAGCCTCCTCGACGTCGCTCCATGTAGTGGTGGTTGTACTACGTCCTGGTAATGCTTGTTCCTGCTGATGCTAACACCCTGCGCTGTAACGTGACGTCACGCCGCACTGGTGCAGCGCCGTGTTGGTAGCGCGCGGCTCACGGCTCGCGAGGTGACACATCGTTTATGTATTGCTTTTGTCACTACTTATTATAAAACAAAGTCCTCCGCGCCGCGTCTGTCTGTCTGTCTGTTCGCGATAAACTCAAAAACTACTGCACCGATTTTCATGCTGTTTTCAGCAATAGATAGAGTGGTTCTCGAGGAAGGTTTATGGATATAATTTGTCAAGTTTTTGTATACATTGGCTAAAATATAACGATATTTGTTGGAGGTGTCGGAAAAAAATAAGCCGTCTGGGAGCTTTCAACGAAAACGCTGCCTAAGCCCTTTGAGATATATCAAAATGATGTATGGTGGAATTGTGTATCTTATATAGGTCCACAAAAAAGTCCGCGATGGCATATGTCTATCTCTTAAGGATAGCATACTACAACTACTTTTTTACATTTTACAAGTTGATAATAATACCGACAAAAATCAGACCGTGTTATCCATGCTTCATATTAATCCTTATCCCAATAAATCACTTTGTATTCAAAATTGTTTCAATACCTGTAGATTACTTTTTGAATTGTTGTAATCGGACATTCCATTCAAAAGATATTACAAAATTAAAATCTAATGGCGAAATAAAATCACCGCGCCGCCCGCGCCCCGCCCCGCCATCCAGGGCCATGCAGTGGCCTCAGCGCAGCGGGTAACGCGGCGGGCGCCGAAGTGCGGGAATAATTTTGGAGTATACAGAATCTATATGCTTTCACGCCTAAACTACTGAACTTATTGAAATAAAATTTGGCACATAGATAGTTTGAACCCTGGGGAAGGACATAGGATACTTTTTATCGCGATAAACTGCAGCCCACGCGGGTGAAACCGCGGGGAACAGCTAGTTAGATTATATTTGAATTATCTGTAGTGCTATTCTGCGTTGTAACTAATTTGCGTGAAAGCGGAGTGAGCGCTGAACTCGCGGCGAGATGTCAAATTCGTATTCTGACAAAACCGTCAGCGCCACCAGCGCCACCCGAATGATGGCGCAAGGGCAAGGAACTACACACAAGTGATCACGCTCGGTTTGTCGAGCAAATCGGCATTCTGACAACACAATAGTCGCTTCACGCGGCTGTCATTTCGCTTACGATCTCGATTTGAAATGTCAAAATAAAAGTTAGTATTTTACTGATGAGGCGTAAGTGAGTTAATAAAACAGTCTACAAAACAATTTATTTTATTATATTCCGAGTGTATAACATTAATTATAGTTAACTTGTTTTATTTCCCCTGTATTTATTATAGTTTTTAACATGTTTATTGTCATGACATTTATTTTATACTAGTTGCGCTCCGCGGTTTCACCCGCGTCTTCTCGTTATCCCGCAGAAACATTTTTCTGGGATAAAAAGTACCTATTTGTTAATCCAGGATATAAGCTATCTCCATTCAAAATTTCTTCAATATCGGTTAAGTAGTTACGGTGATACGTGGTAACAAACATTCACACACACACACAAACTTTCGCATTTATAATATTAGTAGGATAATAGGATTTGACATTTACTGTTGTCTATATTAGGAAGTAATTAAATAGATTACCTAATATTTATGGGATGAAGAAGCAAATAAAACCTCACTTTTTTTTATGCAATCTACTATTGGTCTCTTATTTTACTGTTGATCCCCATATCAAATTATCAGAAATACAAGTACCACTAAGAAAATAGGTTTAACAGGCAGTCTTATCGTTAAAAAAAAGAAATCTTTTACAAAGAGATTTTTTATAATATTAAGTAACAGTTAAAACTAACATTTTTTATAAGATACATACAGGTTTCACAATATACAGTTGTAAATACAAACAGTTAAATATTAATTATTTTGCTATCAACTTTAAAATTATAATATGACCTAGAAAGTCTAAAACTGATAATTAAATCCAATCGTATAACAAAAATGATGATATTATGGTAATTAAAATTCCAATTTAATCATAGATTAACACCGTCTCCAAAAGTTTTTAAGGCTTCAGCCATAATACCTACATTGGTGAGGGCTTCTAATAATGCATGCTCTCTCTGAGATGAGCGTTCTAAAACAGCTTGCATGAGAGATGCCTTGTTTTCCTCTTAATTCATGCTGCGTTCTTCCAGCCTCACAAATCTTTCGGTGGTTCGAGCAAACTGACTCTGTCTCGGTGGTGGCTCTGAGCCCCGAATCCTAGTTCTGCGTCTTCTTGGAGCTGTATAAGAAAAAATAATTTTGATTATTATTATAGCAGTTTCTTTTAATAATTATGTGAAAATAGTTCTACCTTATACCTTGTCAAGTACTAGAATATTAATACTACTGTCCTCTTCTAGTTAGGCTACTTATTATGTTGTTTGTAAATCATGAAACTAATGACACTGATACATACTAGCAGTGGCAGTGTCGGTGTCTGCAACAGAAGAGAACGCCTCAATCTATAAAAAATAATATTGCATTAGCCAAAGTTAAAGTGATCAGAATTTTAAATACAATAAGGTATTTTTGGTTTAGTTGGAAAGATGCAAACATAACCCAGACAACAATTACATTGTGTTCACTTAAACAACCTAGACATATCCCAATTCTTGCCCAGTCTTGTTTACTCAGAGAAAAGAATAAAAAGCAAGTACCTATGTCCTGCTGCCTGCTATGCCTGATAGATAGCTAATTAGGTACATGGTAGTCTGGCTGAAATTAAGATGCAAACTATTGTAAATGCATGTAATAAGTTGTAGTTCATTATTAGCCGTACATGGTACCAAATAGAATTAGAATCAAACTAGAATAAGCTCTATGTAACTAGATACAGTTTCAACTTACCTCATGTTCAACTATAAGAATCGTCTAAACGGCCGACAGCAACGTGCATGCGCACCACCCACGAATTTGGTATAATAACACTTGTTACTTCGCGCTACCGAGCCGTTGGTTTCCCGAAGCGTTGCTATCTCGAGAACCCCAGCATGTGGGGTCTTAACATTTCGTCATAACTCGATAGTTTCTGTGGCATTAGGTTTTTGTAGTCTAAAAGTTCAAGTTTAAACCATTGACCTATTTATATCTCAATGGTTTAAACTCAAAACACAAAAAATACTCCGAAATATGACAACTTCAACTTGTTTTTTTTTTTTTTTTGGCGTCACACGATTAGTGTATTTGCCAGTGTCATGTATAAAATATTTCAAACTCAAAGAGTTGAATCAAGTTTAAATGATGATGATGATGATGACGATGAGATGATGGGATGAGGATAGTGTTTAAGTAAAGTAGTGGAGCTTTACTTAAACTTGACACGGCCTTTTTTGGAGCAACTAGAAAAGTCACTTGCACAACTTTATTTCAATTTCCTACACTCGTACACATTAACGAACACATAATGGTTAATAATCCACCAATATTACACATTATCACTCGAAGAAACACAAGTTTTGGAAATAAAAAAAAAAATTTCACGTTGACAATTCGATTGCCGCCAAAAAAGTCCAAAAATTTGTTTTGTTTTGTTTACGAAACGAAACTTGCTAGTGACTAGGGATGCAAACGATACATCGATGTTTTAAAACATCGAGGTATCGTTCTACAAGAAAACATCGATACATCGTTAATTAAGAACGATGTTTTATTGCATTGAGCTGCGAGCACCATCTCTTTGTATGTACGTAACTATCGTCTGTCAAGTGTCAAGTGACGTGACGAGAGAAAGAAATAGCGCATGTGACTTAAGTCGCGCCATTTCTTTCTCACCTCGCGCGGCTCGCGTGCTTTCGACACCGATAAAGTTTAGTTTGAGTTTAGTTTGTTTTTTTTTAAGTTTAGTTTGATAAAGTTTAGTCGTTCTACCACTGTTTATATTATTACTAACTGTTTGTCAGATATCATTAGTAAAATGAATGTATAATTATTTTTATTTTAGAAATCGTCTTTCCTCTGTATTTTAAGTCTGTATTTGGCAACCCTGCTAGTATGTAAAAAAACATCGAAAAAAATCGATATATCGTTCATAAACATCGATATTTTTAACATCGATGTTTCAATTTCAAAAACATCGATATTTTGATATCGATGTTTTTTATGAACGATGTTGCATCCCTACTAGTGACACCTTGTTATTGTCAACATACAATTTTTTTTGGTGCGGTCGCCGGCTCTGGCTATAGACGTTCACTTCATTCTGCCCAACAATGTTGTAAAATCATTTTCTATATTTTTTGCGCATTTTGTCAGACCAAACGTGAACCATACGTGAACCGCACTCATTTCGACGTTCATCTCCCTTTCACGCAAATCGGCATTCCGCGTGCTGAGAATATCCCAGCGAATATGACCAATGAGCGGTCAGTGAGTTTACTAGGGAGTGCCGCACACGTTTTGTTTCGAATCGGTATTATCGATTTTTAATAATTTCGTATATAGAGCGTATTAATAGTTAATTTAATGAAATTATGGTATAACATTGACAAAAAGCAATAACACGTTACAAATTTGGTCTGACAAAATGCGCAAAACATATAGAAAATTATTTTACAACATTGTTGGGCAGAATGAAGTGAACGTCTATAGCCAGAGCCGGCGACCGCACCAGAAAAAATAGTTTGTTGACAATTACAAGATGACAAGTGTCACTAGTAGGGATGCAACATCGTTTATAAAAAACATCGATATCAAAATATCGATGTTTTTGAAATGGAAACATCGATGTTAAAAATATCGATGTTTATGAACGATATATCGATGTTTTTTCGATGTTTTCTATATACTAGCAGGGTTGCCAAATACAGACTTAAAATACAGAGAAAAGACGATTTCTAAAATAAAAATAATTATACATTAATTTTAGTAATGATATCTGAAACACCACACACACTTTATTTTGAGGTTATGTTTTTGTTCACCTGTAATTTATATTGAAAAATTCAATACTGTGTTTATATACTTCGTACATAAGTGCAAACGTTAGATTAAATACAAATAACAGCATTTCACAAATGTTTAGTCTAGCTCAAAGCGTCAAAACTTGACAAAACCATAATTCAAACTTATTTATCAAATTTACAAGTACATAGATTTTTTTGTGTCAATTCAACAATATACTTACATAACGCTGCTTCTGGGTGCTTATTGATTTAAGCTAAACATAATAGCAATTCAGTTAAGTTTTTCAACTTCAGTTTTTAGTGAAAACGGACATACGATTGCCGCGACGTTGTTTTTGTTATCAATCAAACTAAACTTTATCGGTGTCGAAAGCACGCGAGCCGCGCGAGGTGAGAAAGAAATGGCGCGACTTTAGTCACATGCGCTATTTCTTTCTCTCGTCACGTCACTTGACAGACGATAGTTACGTACATACAAAGAGATGTTGCTCGCAGCTCGATGCAATAAAACATCGTTCTTAATTAACGATGTATCGATGTTTTCTTGTAGTTCAACATCGATGTTTTAACATCGATGTATCGTTTGCATCCCTAGTCACTAGCAAGTTTAAATTTCGTTTCGTAAACAAAACAAGTTGAAGTTGTTTTATTTCGCATTTCGGAGTATTTTTTGTGTTTTGATTTTATACTTGAACTTTGAGACTACAAAAACCTAATGCCACAGAAACTATCGAGTTATGACGGAATGCTGGGGTTCTCGAGATAGCAACGCTTCGGGAAACCAACGGCTCGGTAGCGCGAAGTAACAAGTGTTACTACATAGACCAAATTCGTGGGTGGTGCGCATGCACCTTGCCGTCGGCCGTTTAGACGATTCTTATAGTTGAACATGAGGTAAGTGGAAACTGTATCTAGTTACATAGAGCTAATTCTAGTTTGATTCTAATTCTATTTGGTACCATGTACGGCTAATAATGAACTACAACTTATTGCATGCATTTACAATAGTTTGCATCTTAATTTCAGCCAGACTACCATGTACCTAATTAGCTATCTATCAGACATAGCAGGCAGCAGGGCATACTTGCCCTTTATTCTTTTCTCTGAGTAAACAAGACTGGGCAAGAATTGGGATATGTCTGGGTTGTTCAAGTGAACACAATGTAATTGTGGTCTGGGCTATGTTTGCATCTTTCCAACTAAACCAAAAATACCTCATTGTATTTAAAATTCTGATCACTTTAACTTATGGCTAATGCAATATTATTTTTTATAGATTGAGGCGTTCTCTTCTGTTGCAGACACCGACACTGCCACTGCTAGTATGTATCAGTGTCATTAGTTTCATGACTTACAAACAACATCATAAGTAGCCTAACTAGGATAGGACAGTAGTATTAATATTCTAGTACTTGACAAGGTATAAGGTAGAACTATTTTCACATAATTATTAAAAGAAACTGCTATAATAATAATCAAAATTATTTTCTCTTATACAGCTCCAAGAAGACTCAGAACTAGGATTCGGGGCTCAGAGCCACCACCGAGACAGAGTCAGTTTGCTCGAACCAGCGAAAGATTTGTGAGGCAGAAGAATGCCGCATGAGTATAGAGGAAAACAAGGCATCTCTCATGCAAGCTGTTTTAGAACGCTCATCTCAGAGAGAGCATGCATTATTAGAGGCCCTCACCAATGTAGGTAATAGGATGGCTGAGCATAATGAAATTATGGCTGAGCATAATGAAATTATGGCTGAAGCCTAAAAACTTTTGGAGACGGTGTTACAGCCTTATGCGATGCAAATTTAATCTATGATTAAATTGGAATTTTAATTACCATAATGTCATCATTTTTGTTATACGATTGGATTTAATTATCATTATTAGACTTTCTAGGTTATATAATTTTAAAGTTGATAGCAAAATAATTAATATTTAACTGTTTGTATTTACAACTGTATATCCTGAAACCTGTATGCATCATATTAAAAATGTTAGTTAATATTATTAGAATAGTGGGTATTATATTTTAACTGTTACTTAATATTATAAAAAACTCTCTGTAAAAGATTTCTTATTTTTAACGATAAGACTGCCTGTTAAACCTATTTTCTTAGTGTTACTTGTATTTTTGATAATTTGATATGGGGATCAACAGTAAAATAAGAGAACAATAGAAGATTGCATAAAAAAGTGAGGTTTTATTTGCTTTTGCATCCCATAAATATTAGGTAATCTATTTAAATACTTCCTAATATAGACAACAGCAAATTTCAAATCCTATTATCCTACTAATATTATAAATGCGAAAGTTTGTGCGTGTGTGTGAATGTTTGTTACCATGTATCACCGTAACTACTAAACCGAAATTGACGAAATTTTGAATGGAGATAGCTTATATCCTGGATTAACACATAGGCTTATTATACTTTTTATCCCGGAAAAATGTTCCTGCGGGATAACGAGAAGACGCGGGTGAAACCGCGGAGCGCAACTAGTATAAAATAAATATTATGACAATAAACATGTTTAAAACTATAATAAATACAAGGGAAATAAAACAAGTTAACTATAATTAATATTTTACACTCGGAATATAATAAAATAAATTGTTTTGTAGACTGTTTTTAATAACTCACGCCTCATCAGTAAAATACTAACTTTTATTTTGACATTTCAAATCGAGATCGTAAGCGAAATGACAGCCGCGTGAAGCGACTATTGTGTTGTCAGAATGCCGATTTGCTCGACAAACCGAGCGTGATCACTTGTGTGTAGTTCCTTGCCCTTGCGCCATCATTCGGGTGGCGCTGGTGGCGCTGACGGTTTTGTCAGAATACGAATTTGACATCTCGCCGCGAGTTCAGCGCTCACTCCGCTTTCACGCAAATTAGATACAACGCAGAGTAGCACTACAGAGCAGTTTTGTAAATCTTTCCCAGATATTTCCGGACAGAGCTTTTTCATTAGTGTTGAATGTGAGGCTAATCCGCTCCAATGGCTATTTATTCAGTAACAAATAAAATTAATGTGAGTGTTTTGAATAAATGAATTACATAACTCCGTGACTCTTACTTCTTTGGACTCGTCCGTCATCTCGCCCGGTGTAAACGCGGCACACAGAATAACCAATAAAGTATCACTGACAGGAAAACTGAGCGTCATCCAATAATATAATATCGGGATGCTCAGCTCGCCAGGCGCGCACACACTATGCATAATATAATATCAACATTTGTGAACAACAATATCATTAAATAGTTAGTTACATAATATGTCAAGTGTTACATTACTAAACTTTGTACCTATTGCAATCATTTGACCCCATTCGCACCTGATGGCAAGTGTTGACGAGGTCTGTGTTGGAGTATGTTTGCCGAAAAAATACCCGCGCACGTTGGCTTCAACATTCTCCTATTCATCTCATTTTTAAAACACTTTTATTAGCTTGACTTGTAACTAACTAATTAGTTAGGTATATTCCATTGCATTCAATCCGTTATTGATAGCCAAAATAAATACATTACTCGATCAGTTGATCATACAAGCGATTTTAACAGATATTGATATCTGATCAATATTGATCATTCGGCCAGCTGATGCAACTCATGTGGCGGAATGTTGCTTATTTGTTTGATGATAGATGTTTGATTAGTTCCTGTCGGTGTCTCTTCGTGACGTCACCAAACCATCCCAACGGAAGACCAGTGCTGTGAGTTGGGGCAGATATGCGACGGTGACATTTTTGTGTACAATTACTGCAACACTGTTTTTAATTATTTTAATACATTGTACCGTAAGTGTCATTGTTGCAAATAAATATCTTCTTTTCAGTGGGCGAAAAGCCGACTGCGAGGGCGAGGACAAGGGTTCGATTCTCGACAAAGCGCAAGTATTTGTTCTGTCTCTGGGTGTTGTGCGTCTCCGCGCAGTATCTGGAACCCCAGATATACGAGTAGAATCCTAGTTATAGAATCCTAGTTCCTAGTTAGATTATTATTCTGATTAGGGTTCCATCCAGTTTCAAGTTCAGGCGTAGAGTGGCGCCACCATCGATCATAATATCGATCATATTGTCACTAAACATCACGCGACTTGAGGTCGAAAGCTCATAACAAAAAAAGTTACGCTGCAGTTAGTAAACATGGTGTTTAGTCATATTTTGTAATGCGAGGCTCGTGCCGGTGCCGCCAGCTCCAGAGGAGGCCAACGGTGCTCGCTACCGGCGCCGCCAGCTCCTGAGGAGGCCGACGGTGCTCGCTACCGGCGCCGCCCTCTCGCGTCGCGCAAACAGAACTCTAAAACGTAATTGTTTTGACGTTTATTTCGCAGCGGGATGGTACTTCCGGTCGTCGGATAAAATATCTGTCGCTTCCGGCCATCTTTCAACTCCGTCTCTCCGCGTATCTGGTAATTTGGGTTATGGTTTTGTGAAATACAGACGTATTTTGAACATTGAAATGTTTTGAAGCGCTAAGATGCTTCAGTTTTGTTATGCGCGGACCGCGCCCTGCCGCCTGCAGGCTACTTGATGTAGACATGTGAATAAGTTACGTTTGAGCTATGTTCACTATGTACTTTATATACAATAATATGGTAAACATTGAACGGTTTGTTATAGTTCATTTGAAGCAGTTTGTCCGCGTGCGTCTATTGCATCGGCGTGCGGGGGGCGCGCGGGGTGAGGGGGTGGGGGGGGGGGGGGGCTCAATCAAACCCCATGCAGCGCTCACAGCCGACACCGGAAGTACTGCGTCCCTCTCAATAAAATTCATTTTACGTTCTTCCAAGTAAATATATTTGAAATCCAAGTTATTTTACGACAGAACACCATACCGATGAGCCGAGCGTTCCGTCGCGGCGCGGCGCGGCGGCGCTCCCTGTGTGTCGAGATAGCATATCTACGGCACAGAAGCGGCAATGTACGCGCTACAAAAGAAAACGAACGAACGTTTTTTTCCCGCCAGGGATATTAGTATCCAGGTAAATGGAGGTAGGTCGTAATATTTTTTTTCACGTCGGTCATTTGTCTGACGCACGTGGCTTTTTGTAGACATTAAGCGCCCTAAAAAGGGCATTTACTTTTGTGCCGTGGAAGTGGGAAAAACTCAATTGTATCCATTTATCGCGAGTGAAACATACGGCGGAGAGCAGAGTGGAGTGGGGAGTGCGCGGGGACGGCGGACTTCAAATGTAATGGATGTCGTAACAGAGTGTAAGTCACAATAACAAGAGTTCAGTGACGTCACAACACAACACTTGAACACCTCCTCCGCAGCTGTAGTACAATAAATCATCCCCCCGCCCCCCGCAGCACTCGACGCAACACAACAACAGTAAGACGTCATAACTCACGCGGCTCCGCGCGTTATTGCGCTAATAAATGTACTCGAGCCGCAATCCTGGAAATTATTAAATTATCACACGATTCAAACAGATTTGAATGCCACATTTTTGATTTTACATTTTATCCTAGTACCTACTTGGTTGTAGAGCATTTTCTACTGCACGTCAAGGTCCATTCGGTATGACCATCTAAGCACATAACGCGGGCGCGTTACGTTTTCTGCGTGGAATGACGTCGCACGTTATTGTCAAGGGATCTTGATGATCATAGTGAATAAGGGCCCTGGCCAGCTTACTACCCTCAAGCTAAGAATATATCGCCAGTAATACCTACCAGTATATCGGTGTATTCCGGCAGTCTTATTGGCACGACAATTCTTTGTCCAGGCGGAGCTTGACGTCGTACCATCGACCACATCGTCACTCAAGCCATCATGTTATGTGGGCAGACGTCACTCAAGAAAGAAGAAGTAATTAAATAAAAGTGTTTTAAAAACATGCCTGTTGCCAGCAGTCACGCAGCAGCCCGTTCGCTCCTCGGTCTGACGGATGTCACACCGGCACCAACGAAGCTCCGACGCGCGACGTCATTTAAGCTGGTGCACAATAGTTGGTAGTATACCTATCTGCATTAGTAGTAGTCGCGTCTCGTTGAAAAATGTGATTTTAAAGTCCGCGGAAATATCATGATAAATCAGTGCTTGCAAGAGAACGCTCCGTCGCTGTTGATTGTCTCATTCCGCAAAGTGAATCAGATCTCGAGCTGTAAAAAACTAAGTTGCAGCGGCGGAAGATTTTCATTTTAGATAAAATTGTTTTTCCAACAAAGTTGAGAGAAGTTCTCGCTCAAATGAATAAAGCCCTTTGAGTTTGGGAATAGAGGAATCGTGTCCGCTTCTGTGCACTGCTGTGCGATTGTCTCTTGCCGCCGGCGCCGCGCCGTTACCGTGCCGGTACCGCGCCGCCGCCGGTCCGGGCCGGCCGCCCGTGACCGTGCGAGGCGCTGCAAGAACTGTTCGGTCGGACTATACACACGTGTGTGAACTGGCGGAGCTTTCTTACTACTTACAGGATAGTTTTTGACCACAAGTGAGCTGATGATAAGTGACGATGTGGTCGAAGATGGCGCCACACTACACTTGGATTGGGAACTGGCTCTCAAGTGGGGCTGCCGGAGTGTTCCTGCTGCTTAGCGACAGATACTTGCTTACTTACTTGTCTAGAGTTAAATTTTAAGTTTACGTAACAAAATTTTACTACGTCATAATAATCAGAAAATTCAGATGACAAATGTTAAATCAATCATTCTGTAATAAGAAAAAATGCGTGAATGTAGTCGCACCTAAAAATACCTGTTGGGCGTTTCTTGCCTGTTCTTTTTCCGGTGTAAAGAGTTTGGAACTGCCGTAGCTAGTTTTAAGTTTGGCATTTTAAAGTGATCACATGTGGGTATCCTAGTAAATATTACATTGAAATATATATTTTTTATTTTGTATACATTCCTGCATTAAATTATCTAATCACAGTTAACTTAAATACAAGCGTGGGTGATTGTAATATTATTGATTACTTGAAATCAGTTCGGCCGAGGAGGCGACCAACAATGAAATTCAATGAAACGTAGCGCGAGTGCAGCGGGCGGCTCACCGCGCGGGGGCGGCTGGATGTGACGCCGCTCCGCGACTACACGTCAAACTAAAAAATTATTTAATTAGTACGATACAAACACCATCACCACCTATATACCATTCAATTTTATTGTTGTTCTTGTTTTTAAATGTCTCTGTATTGAGGTGTATCGGCAAGTCTTGGATTTCACTTGAGATTTGGTTCAAACCTTACAGACTATGGAGCTTAGTAGAGGATACAGCAATTTGATCTATTAGCAATTAAAGTTCCTAGTATTAAAAAAGTAATAATCACTTTTGTTAGCGATTAAAGTTTTTGCATTAAAATTGTGACTGTGTGTGCTGGTAAAGTTTTAATTGTTTTTATAGCTCCATTCGGCACCTATACCTACTAGGTACAGTCAGCAACAAAAGTAGCTGATCATACTAGATCTCCTAAATGTGTTTTAGATCAGTATGGAGCGTAAGTTAAATTTTACAAGGTAGCGCTCTGACCACAACATTACACACCTGATTTTAAGTGATGGTGTGCTCAAAGGTTGGTGTTTAAGATGATGCCGGTATTTGGAAATGTTGTTATTGTTGAGCGACTTTTGTCGTTGACTGTACGCAAAAATACAAACAAGTGAATATAAAAACTGTAACATCGAAGTAAAAGTTAACAGTTTTTGGCGCACTGTGGAAGGTAATTTTGTTCTCGCTTCATTTGGTTATATTGAGATTATTGGATGCTCGCAACTAAGTAGAACTCGCTTCTGTATAATTTTATTTTTACGCTCTTCCGACAAAGGATATTCAGTAAAGTTTTAGTTTTAACTTAATGTCGACAGCAAAGTTCGCTCGCTCTGCTCCCGTGCAGTCGCACAGTGTTGCCACTTCCATTCTCTGTATACCGGTGCGATATCCGTAATCAAAATAGACTTTTAAAAGCTGTCGTTCCTTGTGTGTAACCTGATTTTTGTTTAGCGCCCCCGCTCGTGCCGCAGTGCTGGCTGCAGACTGCACGTCGTGAGCATGATGCGAGTGATGTGAGATAAGGTAGCGCGTGCTATCGCGACCTAGCTGCAGCCTGTCGCGAGGGCACGTCCGTCCGTCCGCCGGCCGCTGTCGGTCGCGCGGACGTTTTGTTTGTTTTCCGTCGATTTCAGGAGCAGCCGCCGCCCGCCCCCGCGCTCGTGCCGGGCGGGCGGGCGCGCTCGGTGGATCGCTGCCAAAACCGGATGTTTTCTTTTTGGACGACGGTAAATCATCCGTATCCTGCTGTATCGAGTCTTAGTAAATGAACACTTAATTAACTGCAGGATTTACTTTGCTAAAACCGTTCAGGACCTATTGTTTTGCGATAGTTATTTTATAAGTTGGGGGAAATTTAGTATGAATGCGAGTGTGCCACAGTGAAAGCATTGTTTTTGAATTACAACATTTTGATAAAGCGTATCCATAAGTAACTTGAAAGGAGTCAGCGCTCCTACAAACACGTATAAAAAAAGCATAACGGTTTACTAAAAGGGCTGGGAGAACAGGAGGCTGGCTGTGGAGGACAGGCCATCTTTTAAGTTCAGGCTCAAGATGCACCAAAGTGCGAAGTGCAAATGACAAATGATATTCATATCATTTATATTTCATATTTTTTATTACGATTTTTCTATTTGGTTATATAATATGGGCGTTTTATGCCTGAAATAAATAATTATATATATTTTTTATTTATAGCCTTACCAAAGCTAATCTTCCTCTCGTAATTTAACGTAAAATATTTATTAGGGTATCACTTTGAAATCAATTTATAATAGAACAACAGGCAGAGAAAACATTCCAATCAGCACAATACCGTCGCGAAACTTGGGCAAAGCTGCCGGTCATGTAAATCAAAAAGCTCATCCATAACAACAGTAAAAAACCCGATAAACCCAATATGGCAGATTGATCCCGCGCAAAACGAAGGCGTGTGTTGGCAGCGCGCGCCGGTAAACAAAACACGACGCTACCCGCCTGCCGCTAGCCTGCCCACTGCGCTCACCGCTCGCGACCTACCGCTTGCTGCTGGGAGATACAGCACTCAAGAATTCCTTAACCAAACTATTTCAATTAAAAATATTAGACAGATTTAATATCAACGAGCCACGCACGATTTTTAACTGTTGAAGGTTATAATTCTGGGTAACATTGATCCGTAATATTCAAACGTGGCGCTTACCATCACATGAGCGTTACGATCGTCTTATCACTCAGTTAGGTATATAAAAAAATTGCTAATAGTTAATTGCAGATGCGGTCGATGGTGTAGCACGCTTGCCTAGGATACCTATTCTTTTTGTGAAGATTCCCGGTCGAGAAACAGGCTCCGGCAAGGAGTTCCACTCCTAACCGGTACGCGAAGTGAATGTGGAAGCAAATCGCTTCGTGCGTACAGACAGACATCCGTCTGGCTCATTTAGAAACCGGTCGTCACTTCTAAATGGTTTCGCCATTCTGTACTAACGATATGTGAAAGTGCTTTAGAAGAGAATCAAGATAAAGCTGAATCATTACCCGTCCGCGAAAGAAGGAGGGTTATGTTTTTCGAGTGTATGTATGCATGTATATTTCTTTTGCACGGCCTGTAGCCGAAACGGCTTGACGGATTTTAACATTTATGAAGTGTCATTAGATTCGTCTTTATTGTGGAAGTGATATAGGGTACTTTATTTTGGCGCAGTCTGGTTTTTTTTGTTCCTTTTGTAATGTATAATTTTCTGTTTTGTTTTTACGTACATAAATTTACAGCTTAGAAATAATTTGAGCCCGCTGACATATGAAAAATGTGATGTCGTAGTTGGGTCACTCACTCCACTAGCTCGTTCGACGAGTCTAGCTGGTTATTAAATACGCGAAGCACTCGGAACGGTTCAAATAAAGAATATATGAATTAAAAACATACATAACATTGCGCTGGGGAAGCAGACGCCGAGTCTGAGTAGTAAAATAAATTGTACTTATATATGTATATATGGGCTACAGTTTATCGCGATAAAAAGTATCACTATGTCCTTTCTCAGGGTTCAAACTATCTATGTACCAAATATTGTTTAACTCGGTTCTGTAGTGTAGGCTGCAGACGAGACAGATAGACAGAGCTACTGTCGCATTCATTATATTAGTAAGGATAGCAAATTTAATAATCTCTTCAAAAATGTTTCATAAATTCAAAATCCAGCAGGGACCTCTTGCAACGAGCGTCCCAAGTCCGGGCACGAGTGACGCGGCAGGCGCGGGCGGCTTTGGCACGTCGCGGCGTGACATGACGGGACACGGCGTGACATGACGGGATGCAGCGTGACATGACGGGACACGGCGTGACATGACGGGACACGGCGTGACATGACGGGATGCAGCGCGACGAGACGAGACGTTGTGTAACAGTGCGCGCGATACTACTGGCACAGAGCGGGCGGACGTGTCGCGCCGACGGAAGTGACGTCACTTATGCGGATGCCGCACTTTTACAGTTTAGGACTCGGACTAGTGGTACACTCGCATCTCCTTCAAAGGTCAATGTGTACGTTATTTCAATACAAGCTTAAATGGAATTTGAGACTTGTCGATAACGCTTAAATTCGCTTTACTTATTATAAAATATCGGACTATTTAGAAGACATAAAAGCTTGGGATTGGGATTGTAGTGAACTTGCTTCAATTAAATCAATTAGTAATAAGAATAAAATGTTAATATGATTGCGCCCAAAAATCCACCTACCCGGCATTTCTTGCCTGTTCGTTTGCCGGCGTAAGGAGGTCGGAACAGGCGTAGCTAAGTTTGACATTTTGAAGAGATCAAAATTAAATATTTTTTTTATACTACTTACTTTTTTATTGAACATGTTACGGTAGAAAACCTGTTTGGCTCACTCTGTGATGCCACCTCTGCCCTGTGGTAGGCTCTACGTCTCGTAGAGAGCGCTACGAGTGAGCGCACCGTTCCGTAGAGCGCTTTTATCGCTCGCTCGGAGCGCTACGCCGTAGCGACCGAATTATGTTATTATACCATCATTATTTACAAAGTCCACGACTCTGGTTATTGGTGCGCGTTATATGTGCGCGCTACAGTTCTTGTAACGGGGGCTAGCGGGTATAGAAGTCTGCGGCGACTTTACTTGTAAGTAGCTGTTTATTTGTTTATACATAAGCTGCGAGCGGGAAACAAGCAAGTTGATCAGCTGACGCGTTAAATGATTCAAAAATAATCATAAATTCATTTACTCATTGAGTCGCATAGATCCATTTAAACAAAAACATGAGATGAATTTATACATGTGAAAGGGCAATAAACCGGTTCCGGAAACATATACATTACAGATAATAAAAACTTAAATTAAGAGTGAGCGAGTTTGTGAGGTATATTATGCTCATGTGTATTTGTTTATCTTGTATTGCTGTTGTCTATGTTGTTATGTGAATTAAGGAGGTGGCAGCCGACGGATTTAAAAAAAACCGAAAAAGATTTAAAGAATTTAATTGAAATAAAAATTACAAAGTATACTACAACTAATTACAACTAGCTTGGACGAAGTATGTCGCAAAAGTGTCGGATCGCATGCGGCCTTCTGGGCGACACGAGGCAAAGGTGCTGCATCGGCAATTCGCGTAGTCACGTACGCCACTTGCAATCGAGGTCATTTCCGCGTAAAGTGCAGCATTGCACTTTACCTGTATGTAGGGCGCGTAACACCTCCCCCCTCAGCTCAGCAACTATTTGAGAACTCGGAGCGAAAATGTTGCTGATTTAGAACTCTGGCCTTTTAATTTCTCTGGGTCTTCATAGATGTGGTCTTCTGGCGTCGTCTTCTCTTCAGATGATGGTTTCTTATTCTCAGGTTTTCTGCAGGGGTTGAGTCGTCGTATGATGATGATGGAGATAAGTATAGCTGCGCCCAGCAGTGCTCCATAAAATGGTATTGTCGTGTGGTAAAATGTTGTATCTATATGTTCTATTTCAATTGGCTGCTGCATTAAAAATCTTGTCTTCTATATTGTGTAGTCCGTTTAGATTTATGGAGTTTAATTTTACGTGTGAAGTCTTGAAGGATTGGTTAACGTCGTAGTTGCGTGGTATTTCCGTTATCAAGAGGGGTTGCCCTCTCACGTGACCATTTACATTAACTATGGTGAATTCTTCGGTGCGTACGAGGCATTTCTGTGGTATGGTGGCGAGGTAGCTTCCATGTAGGGTGATGAACTCCTGTCGTCTGCATTTTAATTCTGCTTTGGTTGGTTTCGGGAAGACGAGGGTGTAGTGCTGGTCGTCTAGCTGCTCCATTGCTTCTCTGTCAAGACTCACTTTGGTAGGGCGGCATGACTTGTCCAGGGCTTGCTCGACGATGATGTTCTGGATACAATCTGGATGTTCTCTTGGCAGGAAGTGGACCTCTTCTTCACATAAGTACTGTTGATTGAACTTCGGGCATTCAGCCTCTATGTACATGAAACTGTTACCATTGGTTGCAAGGTAAGGGTAAGGAGGGATAAAGGTCCCTAAGTTTAAGTTAGGAACAAGGGCGAGCCTATAAAAATCGAATCGACTTGATAAAATTATAGGGAATTTAAATACTATAACTATTTTACTATCTGTATAGTAGTATCCTGATTTTATAACGTCATAATATTCTCGCAGGTCAGCCTCTAACACTTGCTCTGGGCCGTATACTAATTTAAGCTTACTAGTCATATTCCTAATATTATCTACGCTTAACATACTATGGTGCGTGCTCGATGCACGTATAAAAGCTAATATATCTTCTAGTCTATTTAATTCTATGAACAAGTCCTCAGCGTTTTCGCTAATTATTGCTAACATCTGAGCGAACTTTGCGTACTTAAGTAGGCTGTTTTCAGCATAAGCGTTACTATCTAAAATTAATTGCAAACTATTATTAATCTTCTCCTGATTTTCTGCTATATTCGTAATTAAGACTGCATGTTGAGCCATCCATTCTTTATTAAGACTGATATGGTCGTTTAACTCAGATACTATTTTGTTCTCATTACTTTCTAGAATCTTAATTGCGTTATTATATTTCTCGGCGTCTGTATGGTCTAAGTTACCTGTAATGCTTTTAACTAAAGATCCTAGTCCGTCTATAAGACCTCTTTTACTTCGTGTACTATCGGGCTCTAAAGTGTTAAGTTGACTTTGAATTTTATTTAACTTTGAAAGTAAGTAATTTATCTGCAGCTCGTAAAGAATGTAAGTATCATTAGTAAGTTTTGTTTCAAATTGTCTAAGTTGAGATTCTATAGAGTTAAGTCTGTCTTCGATGATAGTCAAGTCAATGTACTGTAAAAAGGAATGATAATGTGTAACGAGTCTAGCTTGTCCAAGTTTAAAAGGAAGAACGCCAGGTCCATTGTCAAGGCTCTCAAGTCTTATCTCGTGCGCCAGCGTCAGGTGAACGACCGTCAGAAGTATCCTGTAACAATTTGGCGGACTTAGGTACACGTTTGAGACGGGATTTTGCAATGGGTCCCTTCTTTTTGGATGTATAAATGTGGATAGGCAGATCGGCTAGAACAGTGTCCTGAGTATAGCGGGTGGCGAGTTTGTTCCTGCTAGCTAGAGGGTTGGTTATGAAGACCTGTTGGTCGGGTTGGTATTCAACCTCTGGTTCCCTGTCTCTATTCCGGTTTGCTATTATATTGGTTCGATTTGCTAAGGCTGTTTCGTTTAACTTGTCATATACAGTCTTCATCTGTTCTCTGTGAGTCAGAATGTACTGCTGCATCAGGTGTTCGGTCATGTCAATGTCAAAAGGGTCTCTTGGGTCAAAGTGTCCTCTAACTATGTCGTGAGGTCTACATTTAGTAAAAGAGTGAACAGAACTGTTGTAGGCTAATATTGCATAAGGCATCAGGTTTATAGTTGGTTCGTCTTTCTGTCTAAGTCTTAGAATTCGTAGGTGTTCCAGTAGTGTCGAGTGGAATCTTTCTATAATTCCATTATCGTTAGGGGAATGTGCTAGTGTCTTGTGGTGATTTATCTTATGAAGTCTTATAAATTCGGCGAACATCTGGTTTGTAAATTCGGTTCCGTTGTCAGTTACTATGGTCAGTGGCAAGCCATGATGCGTGCTGTAATTTAAAAGTCCTTGTAAAATGCTGACAGCGGTACCATCACGGAGATGGTAAGCTTGTCCGTATTTAGAGAATACGTCCATAAAAGTCAAGTACTTCTCGTTATGAGCAGTAAATAGGTCCATATGTACAATTTCAAAAGGTTTAGTCGCAGGGGGAACTATATTGAATTGAGGTCTGATGGGATGTCTGTCATATTTCGTTTGTCCACACACTGTGCACTCATTTATGTACTTAGTAATTTCCTCTTTCATCTTGGGCCAAAAGTACTTGCGAGAAAGGGCTAAGTAACATTCATTAATGCCCCTATGGTTTGTCTTCCCTTCATGATAGTGCTTTATGATTTCTTGTTGTTTTAAGTACTCTTTAACGTCCTCTAGCTCGGTCTTTGCTAAGACTAGATTCATAGAGGAACTTTTAAAGTTATTTTGGATGATAGGAAGAATAGAGTACATTCCTAAAGGTGGTGTGATTTTAAGTGCTGTTTTAACCTTTGGATTAACATACTCTTTTATTGCGTTAACTACGTCATGTTCAAGGCTAGATTCTGATACTTGTATAAATGTGCGTGTGTGTGTGTCGAAAGGCTTAGTTGCCGTTGTCCGTCGTTTTATGTCGCCTACTATTGTAAAACAGATCTGTCGGTGGAACTTATTCAAAGGTTCGTCAGTGATTGGAACCTCAAGTATAGGGTTCTCATTGCTAGTATGAGCGGTGGCGGTGGAGGAATCGGCACGAGATGGTGTCTGTTCTGTAGGGTTGGCTACCATGGAGTCTGTCTCTTCGTTATTAATTTCTATTCTGGAAAGGGCGTCAGCGTTAGTGTTGGACTTTCCCTTCTTGTATACTACTGTATAGTCATACTCGCTTAGTTTTAGTCTCCACCTAGTTAGTCTGGAGTTAGGCTCCTTGATGTTCATAATCCATTGAAGAGGCTTGTGGTCTGTGAGTATTTTAAATTTACGACCGAATAGGTAGGGACGAAAGTATTTCGTGGCCCAGACTATTGCTAGAAGTTCTTTTTCAATGGTGCTATAATTAATTTCGCTATCATTCAAAGTACGTGAAGCGTAACATATGGGCTTATCTGAGCCGATAGGACCCTGGCTGAGCACAGCTCCAATTGCTAGATTAGAAGTGTCCGTGGTCAAGACAAAATCTTTATTGAAGTCGGGATATTGTAAGATTGGATCGTTTGTCAGTAAAGTCTTACATTTCTCGAAGCAGTCAACGTATTCGGAGTCAAAAGTAATTTTTGTAGATTTCTTTAAACACTTAGTCATTGGTTTAGTGATGCGGGCGAAGTCAGGTATGAATTTCCTATAGTAGCCTAGAAGTCCAAGAAACTGTTTTATTTCTTTGGGGGTCTTTGGTAAGGGGTACTTTTTAATAGCGGCTATTTTATCAGGGTTCGGTTTGATACCTTCTCTACTGATGATATGTCCCAAGTAGGCGGTCTCCAGCTTCAGAAACTCAGACTTGTCCATCTGGATTTTGAAGTTGGATTCACGCAGTCTGTTAAATACTTTCTCTAAGTTTATCATGTGTTCTTGCAATGACGTGCTAAAAACGATGATGTCATCAAGATACACAAGACAAATCTCATTCTGCAAGCCTCTGAGCACGTTGTCCATAACTCTTTGAAAAGTTGATGGAGAATTCTTGAGGCCCATTGGCATGCGCAAAAATTCGAAGTGTCCGTGCTCTACATTGAAAGCTGTCTTGGGTATGTCGTCTGAGCTCATTTCTACCTGATAAAATCCTGATGCTAAATCGAGGGTTGTAAAGTATTGGCATCTACCAAGCTTGTCAAGTACGTCCGAGATATTGGGTATAGGATATTTGTCGTCAATGGTCTTTTCGTTCAGTTTGCGAAAGTCTACTACTAGCCTCCATTTCTGTTTCCCAGAGGCGTCTGCCTTCTTGGGAACCACCCAGATAGGTGAACTCCAGGCGGAGTCAGATGGCCTGATGATACCTTGGTCCAGCATCTTAGTGATCTGGTCTCTAACTTCTTGACGATGTACAAACGGGTAACGGTAACTCTTCGTGTAAACTGGTAGTTCGTCAGTCGTTTTAATGTGGTGTTTAATTTGGTTGGTAAAAGTTAAAGATTCTCCTTCGATATAAAAAACGTCGGCATAGCGTGAACATAAAGTTTTTAGGTTAGTTTTTTCCTCGATGTTTAAGTGGTCAATACGTAGTCGTGATAATACGTCATTAGCGCGCTTAGGGTCATGATTCTGGTCTGTGCACTCGATATTAAATAAATCGACTTGCACTCCTTGGTCAAAAGTTATAGTCAAGTCACAACTAGTGGGATTTTCGATCTCTACAAATCCTGTGCGGTCGGTAACTGTAGTGACGCATTCATGGATGACGCAATTGCACATCACTTGCTCATTAATGTACACGTCACCGTCAGGGTTGTCAATCGGTACGCTAACTATTCTCGACATGTTGGCAGGAATAACTTCCTGGTAATTAGCTTTTCTACACGTGTAATTAGAAAGAGGTATGTATGCGTGATCCGAGACTAGAACGTTACGTTTCAAATCTATCTGAACTCCATCTAATAAATCAAGGCCTAACAAACCGTCAAAATGGTTATGAAATTTATAGACGAATAGCTTGATATCTTTATGATCGTTAAACTCGGTAAAGTTGGGTACTGTGATCGAGTGATCATGAGTACTCGTGACACGTGAGTTAGTAACCTCAAAAGGGTCAAAGTTCAACGCCACGTGGGGATAGAACTTTTCAACAGCCTCGGGACTAATAAAAGATTGGTTTGCCCCGGTGTCTACTAAAAGCTTAAGTGGAGGTTCAGATATTTGAATATAACGTAGTTCACGTTTAGATTGTAGGTTAAGTTCTATTTTGGCTCTATGTTGGTACGGCCCTTGTGAAAATCCAACCCATCTTGATCTTGGCTGGTTGAAGGCTGCGGAGCCTCTAAAGCATTTGCCATGTCGGGGCATGGACTATTGTCATAGTAACACATCGCGTTATAATGTTCAGGGTCTATGTAGTCACAGTAAGCGTTATAGTCATTATATTGGTAGTCAGTCATTTCATTATAATAGTCAGGGTAATAGTATGTCTCATCGTTATTTGCAGTCTCGTTAAAGTTCATCTCGCGAGGTTTAGATAAATAGTTAGTGGGCGGCGGATTCCCAAATCTACGCCAGTCATGCCCAGTCATCGCGGGTGGTAATGTCCGTGGTACGAAATGACTTACGCCACTCATTGGTTTCGGTCCTGTGTCCTGATGACGCGGGGGAAATCTAAACGCGTTCTGTGAATTGTAATTAGGTGGCGATGCGCGGAAAATCTGCTGCGTTCGAGTTGGCATGCGAGGCTGGTAAAAACCAGGTGGACGGAAAGCAGGCTGATGGAAAGCGGCCTGTTGTTGCTGGTGTGGCATCATAGGTGGTCTTTGCCAGCTCTGTTGATGTGGTGCGAAGTTAAATGGCTTAGGCGTGGTGAAAGGAACCAAAGTAGGAACTTTCTGCGCCACGTGTGGTTGTTGAGGTGCCTGAGGGGACCTCTTATCGACATGTTCGTTACGCTGCTGCAAATACATTACATTTAATTCCTCTTGGACAAATTCCAGTGCCTTTTCAACAGTTGGGGGTCTCATACAGCGGATACGAGACCCTAGAGGTTCTTTAAGACCTCTTACATACGACTGTAGAGTGAGTTTTCGATACAAATCGCGTTTAGCTTCTACTGTGGTGTCCACTGACTCATGTAAAGTAACATATGTCATAATTGTGCTGAAGAGGTTCTGGCATTTGTCAAAAAATTCCACTGGTGTACTGTTTCCTTGTGTAAGTAATGAGAGGTCGTTATAGAGCGCGGTTTCATCTCTTTGGTCGGAAAAATTATTTATTAAGGCATTACGGATACCTTGCCAGCTCTCGGGAATGCCGTTTGAATTTATTGTTCTTGCGGCATTGCCAGTAATTTTGTTCAAGATTCCATTAATTAAACACAGATTCGCTAACTCCGCGCCTGGTTCAGGTCTTAAGTACTGAATAACGATTTGGTCACAAATCCGAATGAACCTCGTAAGGACATTGGGATTGCCATCGAACTCCGGGACGGGGCGCAAGGCCTTATAAATTGTGTCCGGGTCCATAATATCTATACTATGATTATCTATACTACCTAAATTTACTGAACCAGTAGGCTCTATATCTCTATTTAAATCTAATTGACTATACCTACTTGTCTGTCTTGAGGAGACAGACCTAGAACCAAGTTTGACTTTACGAAAAATTTTGGTTAGGAAGGAATACAAGGAAGCAACACAATAGGTACAATAATTTCAATGTACTTACAGCATCTCGTTCGGTCCACTGAAGGTTGAGTGTATCGTCGGCCGCGCGCCTACCAAAGTTCGAATATCTAGACGAAGTACTTAAAAGTACGAGCAGCGACCATGCGGGTTCGCAGGATATCAATTTTGGATTCCCTACTTCTTCGCGCGCACTGCTTCTAGATATCCTACCGACTGCGCCAATTAAGGAGGTGGCAGCCGACGGATTTAAAAAAAACCGAAAAAGATTTAAAGAATTTAATTGAAATAAAAATTACAAAGTATACTACAACTAATTACAACTAGCTTGGACGAAGTATGTCGCAAAAGTGTCGGATCGCATGCGGCCTTCTGGGCGACACGAGGCAAAGGTGCTGCATCGGCAATTCGCGTAGTCACGTACGCCACTTGCAATCGAGGTCATTTCCGCGTAAAGTGCAGCATTGCACTTTACCTGTATGTAGGGCGCGTAACATGTGTTAATTATTGTTTTGTGTACATTTATTTTAATTAATGTAATTGGTGTTCACCGTTTTAATGAAATAAATAAATAATATATAAAATATATGTAAAATATAGTAGCAAAGTAGGGATAGTGTTGTTGTGAATGTCTTGAACAGCTAGTGGTAGCATTCATGTGCAGTACGTACACTCGCCGCCCGCTGCTGTAGTGAGCGGCGTCGTGGTCGGCGGCGCGTCCCCCGCCGCAGTAGCTGTTGCGAACAACCGCGCCGATCATTTGCATTATTGTTTGATCGGCACCTTGGACGCTGCAGCCGCGCGGTGGGAGGCTCCCTCCGGACATTCTCTTTTAATTACTTTTTTGTTTCCTTTGATTGCCTGAACTTTGCCCTCCTCTCAGCTCATCGAAGGTTACCTAAACAACTTTTACTGCTGCCGAGTTTCGAATCTACTTTAATATTGCTAATGAGGAAAAATCACACTCAGCCTGATGTTGTAAAGGCGAAAGTTTGTGAGGGAGTGTGTATGTTTGGTATCTTTTCACACTGAAACGGGTTAACTAACGGGTTTGAGTGTTGAATATTGAATATTGTGATGAACCTTATGTTTTTAAATTTCTTTTGGTAGGGATAATCCTACTAATATTACAAATACGAAAGTTCGTGTGTATGTGAATGTTTGTTACTACGTCTCACCGTAACTACTAAACTGATTTTAATGAAATTTGGAATGGAGATAGCTAATACCCTGGATTAACAAATAGATTACTTTTAAATTAAATAGATTACTGTCAAACAAAATCTATTCTGATCAATCCTCTTTCTTCTAAGTCGTAAGTACCTCGATCCCCAACAAGTATTGCCACGCACGTGATCTGTCAAACGCAAACGAAAGCACTAGATGTATGACAGCAGGGCCGGGGCGGGGGTGCAAGGGCAAGTACAGGGGGCTCGTGTTGGCGCCCCTCCTACGGCGCGACCTCTGTCGGGGGGAACAATGTGACATTGGAACCAATAGGTAAAGCTTGTACTCACGAATAAAGCTGCGGTCTGACAGCTTGCTTTCAACAGATCAGACCACACGGCGCATGTTGAACACACCCTGCCTGTGGCCGTCTGTCGTGGCGCGTGCTCGTTCCTTCGTTCCTAAGGTTCATAGGTTCATTTATCAAGCCGCCCCAGACCAAATGACCCACCATGGGACCGAGGTGTAAGAAATGGACGTATCAGGTAAAATAGTAAGGTACAAGCCTTACTAGGTACTTCAAAATTATATAGCAATTCCACTGAATCTAAATCTGAATGTGATCTGATCTATTAAGTCTAATACAATTAATGAAATAGGTTTATTCTTCGTATTTGAAGCACATAAACGATTATTAGCGGTATTAGATAATAAAGTTGATGAACATCGCAGGGTGCGAGCGGCGCCGCCCCGCGCACTCCACGCGGGGACTTGCCTGAATACTTCATGATGTCTAGGCGGTGCTACACCGAGCATAAACTTCTATTGTACTACGTATTTTTTTAATTCTTTTCAAGGTAGCATTTGACCACGAGTCACCTGATGTTAGGTGATAATAATGTAGCAGAAGGTGACACTACGCCACACCAGGATTGGAATAAAATAGTATATATGTATATATATATTTGCAACGACAACACTCCTGGTCCCGGTGTGAAATAATTAAAATAAGTAAAACAATACGTCTGTAATGGTATATACACAAAAATGTACATGGTTCTTGAAGTGGGGCTGCCGGAATACACCGATAGATGAGCTATTATTACTTCAGCAAATAAACAGAATTAAAAGTACTTTTTTTGTGTTTAAAATTGTAAATGTTGATAGAACAGTGGAGCAATTAAATGTATAATATAAATTAAACGCATGTATAATTTTAAATCACTATAGTTTTTTTAAATTATAAGTCGTACAGAAACGTTTTTTCCGACACAGATTGTAAAGCACGCATTGTGGCCACACAACGTCATTAACTCATGACGTCCCAACAAGCGTTTAGTTACCCTCAGTGGGTACCGAGCAGTACAGTAACGCGCAAGGAGTGCCGCCACCTGACAAAATATGATTTAGGTACAAGTGGCGCCCCCGCGCCGCCCACGCCGCCGCGCTCACTCGCAAATAGTGAACGCGCGCCGCACAGACACGCGGGAACTGACGCCCGCACAGCGCACTACAGCTCAGTGCAGCTACTTTGCTAAATCACTATATAGTATGGGTTGGCTAACGCATCGGCAACTCCCCTGGTGTTTCCAATGTCCATAGGCGTATCCGCTTACTATCAGGTGGGCCTTCTGCTTGTTATCCACTGTAGGTAGGGTAGGCAAAGATTTTATAATCGCAAGTACTTTTTTTGGAGTTGTTTGTAGACCTACTGGAAGCTTACTTTTTGGAATGATGATGGCTCAGTGGTAGTGATGTAGGCTTGCGACTAGAACGTAGGTCAGAGACGTAGGTCAGAGAATCGTAAGAAAAATTACATACAATACATCGAGTCTAATCAAACCGTTTAGACAGCGTAAGCTGAGCAGCCACTCATCTTATTTTTCTCCAACTCTTTTTGAAATATCGTAAGATTATCAGAAAACTCTACGTTATCAGAATTAAACATAGCCTACCTCTTGAGATATTGTAGCTCCGTTGACCTTGCGAGTGTCCGTGCTGGTCGCCGCTGCGCTGTGGCCGCTCGCTGCGCCGACGTGCATCTCAATAGCGCGCGGCGACGATTTTAGAACGTATTTTCCAGGTCGAGAACTCAAACGTGTTATTCTAATTTTTATGGTTGACAAAGAACAACCTGGGACGAGGGATTGCGAAAGCTTTGGTTATTCTTGCAAATTTGCTTACATTTCAAACTTCAAATCTTTATTGCAGTAGGTACTACAAATGCATCCATACTAATCCTACGTAAAGGTTTGTGGTTTGTGGTATGTACAGATTTTGATGAAATTTGGCACGGAGATAGTTTGAACACTAGAAAACTTTGAACGTAGAACACTGAGTGATATCGCGGGAAACAGCCAGTACCAATTAAGTTCACTGCACCACACCATACTAGGCGTATAATATTTAAAGATACGTAGAGCTAGTGACGTCGAATGCAGGTCGGGAGATAACAGAATCATGCCTAATCTCATGTGGACTTGTTCTTAACGGAAGCTCTACCAGATGTATTTGTGATTTGTAAACACTCGGGATGTCGCGAGAGCTATGATATAAATTCCGATCAATTATAAAATGGCGCGCTGCCAACGGGTCCATTACATTTTATTGCTCAGTTTACTAAAACGGAATATAGGTGAATAAACAAAGCGCTCATGTTAACGAATTACTCGTTAAATAACGCCGCGTGAGATTTATTTATTGGCGCTTGTTCTAACGACACAACGAAATGTAAATTATAAAAAAATCCTCGGGTAGTAAAATTTTATTTTTATTTTGAAATAATATATTTTTGGTAAGTTTTTCCACCGTACTTACGGGTTACATAATAAATGTGAAAGTTTGTGAGGATGCATGGATAATAAATAATGTTTGTTAGGTACTCTTTCACACAAAAACTTCTCAACGAATTTTGATAAAATTTGCTGTGGAGATAGTTCAAACCCTGGAGAAGGACAAACAATACTTTTTATTGCGATAAAGTGTAATGCGGGTGAAACCGCGGGGCGCAGCTAGTCGCCCATAAAATATGGTTACAGTAGACGCTCAATAAGCAAGCCGGCGGCGGCGGCGGGCGGGCGGCGACCGTCTCTCAGCGGAACTTACGAGATGCATTCAAATAAAAGCAATACCTAAAGTGATATCAGAACAAACGGTATTGTAGCTCGTGGTGTAGGAGACGCATGCGGGATGCAATCACGCTGATTGTCGGGCGAGAGATGGCGCGCGGCCAGCGGTCGGCGGCGGCGGCGTCGGCGGTGGCGGCGCGATGAACTGAATTGATTCGTGGACTCTATTGGTAATGCTGTTTTAGGATGTACAGTGATTTCACTCGAAACAGGGGTGAATGAAATAATCTACGTATCATGTCTAAGACATGCACCTAGGTATGATTACACTAGCGTTTAGCTCCAGTAGCAAATATAAATGGTTAATGAACTGCAGAGGGTTTTGAGTTCATACAAAAATTTCATAGAAAATGCACTTTTATTTTTCCTCAAATTTTTAACATTTTCGGGAGTTTTTCTTACAGTTTTAGTTTCACTATTTACCTTACTTGAACTATAATTTGAAATCGGTCCAGCCGTTCTCAAGTGATACGCTTACCAGCAAAGTGCATTCATTATTATTAACATAGATTTTGTGTGTTTTTGGTTAGTAGTTTTATAAAGCACTTACAACTTCCAAATTATTGTTTACATAAAAATCATCTAACTAGTTGACATAATACATAAAACTAAGGTTTCTACATACGACATATATAAAAACTTTATTATCATTGCTGTAACTGACAGTAGAATATTATTATCCAGCTTCCTTTCTTCTCTTAATTCTCACAAGATGAAATACGAGTAAAACATTTTCCACAAGTTTTCTTTCGTCCCTTAAACCGAGATACTGAACCGAAGCCAAAAAAGTGTCGGAATAATGTAATATACGACACGAATACAGTTTAAATCATTATTGTGTGGGTCCGCGGCTTAATACCGGTAAGTGAGCATAAATCTACGCGCGCTCCATACTATAGGACGCAGAATCAATTCCCGCCGATCGCGTCCACTAGAGATTATAGACAACAACAGGGACAGAAGTGAGAGCACTTATTGTTATTTACTGCGGAGGACAAACAAACCTTCGCTTGTGTCGTGTAGTCTTATATTAGAGGCCCGCCGCAGCCTGCGAGCGAAGTCGCCCGGAGTCGTCACAGCATAAGAGATGATGAGTTGTGACCACCGAGGTGTGATGACAATTTAAATGTGTGTAACAAATTGTGAATGTAATACTTTTAAGTAATTATTTATAATATGCTTAGAAGTGACACAATAATCTTTGTAAATCCATCAGCTATGTATGTTTCTTTCATGGAGGCTGTTTATATGCCGGAGAGTGGCATAGGCTACTTTTAACTCAGATATATGCATCCTTCCTGTGGAAATCTCCAAGCAGGTGGATTCGCGAGGAAAAGCAAGTAAAGGCAACCATAAAAACACGTGGGGAAAAAAATAACAATTTGGCTGAGAAATTGAAACAAATAATCCAAATCTGGTAGCTTAGAGAATAACTCTAACGGTATATCTAACGGGTACTGTATTGTATGAGAGCCATCTAATCTGTGCATTAGAGGAACTTAATCTATGCCTATTGTCATCAAAGATACCGCACAGCATAGACGAAACAGTAGGTTATATATCATTACAAACGAGTGAGAAGGTTTAATACCGTAAGTAAACATAAATCAAAGCGCGCCGTCCAACGAGCGGAGTACAATCGGCGACGGAACCCGCTGGCACATGTAACATCGTGTAATAATACGATTGTCCCGCACGGCCGCGGAGAGCAGGCACAGGTGATGGCCCAGCAACATCCGGTGTTACTGTATCGATTTTGATAACGACAGGCTCGACATTATGAAGAGACATTAACACAGTATTTTCATGATTATCTGCTCGAGCTGAATTGAAGTAGTGCGAGTGAATCGAGTCCCGGCTTCATGACACTAAACAACGAGATAATCTGCTCGTCCACAGCGGAGCGCACTACATTACCGCGAGCTACATTAACATTCAGTGCACAGAGGAGCGCTAAACTAGCCTCCACTAGTACACGCACACGCGCGCGCCCCGTGTGCACACGCGCACGCACACGCGCGCCGCGCCATACATCAGCGACTTTGATACAATTTGCCGTAGAAAGTCGCCACTTTGATATATTACCGGAAAAATAACAGTGCCAGATTAAACGGCGGGACACATCCCGAAACGTGTTGCGCGGCGATACCACCCCTGTGTCCTCCGCGCTAGGGTTCAATACACCGCGGCAGGTTTCTATTTTCCCGGATAACGCTCCGCGGCGGTATCTTTACAAATTGTATCTTATCTGTTTGAGATATAGTAGGTTATCGGTCGGAGGGGAGAGGGTTGATCAGAAAATTCAGCCATTACTCCGTTGGATGACTTCGTGAAATTTACTATTGCGAGGTTTGTTCGTTGCGATTGTTTATGGCAGATTAAGGCGGAGGCCGATATGCTCTCGGCTCCTTTATGTTCTACCGACGGCTTACGTTACTGTGTTTACGGATTTACCCGATAAGCGGATAAAAAATATGTCGAGAGCTCTTTGTGTATGAAAAATAAACGATATTTTTATGCGTATCCTTCGGGTCCGATTTGGTTTTAAGGAAAGAAAGAAAGAAAAGAGAGAAAATACATATTATATTCGCACAATCACAGGAAAAGTATACATAAAAACAAAATGAAATAATAAGGACAGACTTAATAATGTTTGTAAGAGTAAGTAGGTATAGTATGTACCTCCCTAATGAAGTTATCATTATATAATACCGCGGCGGAGCGGGCTCCTGTTAATGTAGCTTGTTATACGTATGTACCTTATATGTTGAGTGCCGTTGAAAGAGACGCAGGCGAGAGAGTGGTGCGTCCAGGCAAGTAGTGGAGGCGGGCGCAGGGAGCGGAGTTGGGGTCAGATCGCACTCGCTGTTGCTGTAAATTGTGTATGCAAAACCTAAAAAGGTTCGCGCTCGGCGCACCTCTATTTTATTTTATACTAGCTTAAGCCCGCGATTTCGTCCGCGTAGAAGAAGAAAATGGTTCTAATATTATGTAGGATTTTTAATAAGTTTTTTTTTTACGTCATTAATTTTGCTATATCGCTTCATAGTATAAAACAAAGTCGCAGTTGCAGTTGATAGCGATGATGGCTCGGTGGTAGCGACGAAGGTTGTGTTCCGTGGTGACGTCCGTCGGTCGCAGCAGGATGTGACGCTCAGCGGTCGTCTCGTTTTGCGAGCGGTCGCCTCCTTTTGCGAGAACGTGATGTCCCAAAAGGAGGCGGCGGAGCGTGCCCGAGAGGAGGATCCTCTTGCTGCACCACTCCGCAGGAGAAGAGGAAGCAGAAGAAGGCGGCAATACGACCGTCGCTTCCCTCCTCCGGGTGGTGGATAATATCATCCCCACCCACCTCGTCGGACGGGATTGGCCGAGGTGTACTGCCGGCCATTCCCGGGCCCCTCCTATCAGAGAGGGGCGGAGAGGCCCCGCTATCACAGCGGGCACCCGTCGTTGGGGGGCTGGAAGTCGAGGCTTGCTGGATACCCAGCCCTCCCGCATATGGACGATGCGGAACAGTACCCCAGGGTTTTAGTGAGGTATGGCGCACTAGTACAGCGCGAGTCCCACACTCCCTCCGAGCCCCTCCTCTTCTGGGGGGGGGGGGGGGGGGCATTGCACCGGAGGGGTTAGTGCGTAACAGCATTTCCCCGGGTAAAAAAAAAGGATGTGACGCACGACAACCCCATTTGAGAGCCTATTCTCAATCGAGGCGTTGCGTGGTAGCAAAATCGACCGCATTGTCACTGAACGTCAGTTGAATAATGGTCAAACGCTATATCATCGTCAGCCTGTATCAGTCCATTGCTGGACATAGGCCTCTCCCATGATACGCCACTGAGCCCGGTCTCCGTCTCTTTTCATCCAACTCATGACAGCCGCAAGCGCAAGTCGTCGCTCCACCTATTTAGAGGGTTTCCTACACTACGCTTTCCAAGTTGCAAACGCTACACCGCAAGATGTAACAAAATAATAGTAAAAACTGACAAAACCGGTGGCTAAGTGCAAGTTGACCTCGCGCACCGGGAGTTCCGTAAAAATAGTGTTGTTTTTTTTCAGTAGCTGCTAGGTCCACCCAGACCGACGCAATTTCTCAAATTGTAAGTTTTGAGAGCTATGGCTGCAATTTTGAGGTACGGAACCCTGAAAATAGTAATAAAGCGGTGAGCACAAGTACAGGCTAGTAAAGTGGGTGACCGCGGCCGCCGCCGGTCGTCCATTGCGCGCTGTGCAGCTGCGCCCGGCGCCGCCTCCGCCGCGCCCTGTGGTTACTGTTCAACGGTTTAAACACACGCTTTTTATGCCGTTGTAAAAAACTATTGCTTGTGAATTTTTTAATACGTACATATAATAAAAAGACATACATTTTGGGTGTCACTGAACTTTAATAGACACCAGGCGACTGACTTGGTAGCCTCGTTACTCAAACATAAATTAATTACTCAAACATAAGTGAAATAAACCAGTCAATTGTAACGATTACATTTTAGTGATTTAGTCACTTACTCAAAAATAATGTTAGATTTTTGTTTCAATTTCTTACTTATTTAAATTCATCTTAATTGTTTTATGTCAAATTATTTAATTCTTATCAACCTTCAAATAGCTCGATTGCGATCTGTATTTTTATATTAGGTTATTGTCAGCAAACTTTCAGACGGCCCGCCTGATGGAAAGCGGACACCGTCGCCTATGGACATCTGCAACACCAGGGGAGTTGCCGATGCGTTGCCGACCTTTAAGAACTCTTTTCACAACCATCTTGAAGGATTGCAATTTGAAACACTGCGGAAAGGCTTGTGGAGCTCATTCCACATTTTGCAAGTATGCGGGAGAGAGGAGCGCATAAACCGCGAGGTGTGGGATTTTCAGGACTCGATAGTGTGCGGATGAGCTTCGGCTATTACAAATATTACTTTATAGTCAAACTTTATAGCCCTCTGCGTGAGTAGAACCAATGGTAAAACAAGTAGAACCATTCACATGACACGAGTAGAACCACGGAATATCCTATTTCCGCTACACATCCCTGTAAACATAATTATTTTGTTATTAAGCCACAATATCGCATGTACAGGCGACTCGTCTCCGCAAACATCCGTCCCTGTTTCTGTTATTGTGCCACTTCAACACTTCGATCAACCAAAGGGGGAGATATGTCACCCGTCACAATTTACACGAAACGCACGAAAGTTCAATAATGTTTACACAAAAATATAGAAACAGTCGCTTATTGCATTGAGTCGCTTGAAGATTTCAAGTTCTTCTTTTATCAATTCATTTCAATTCATGTGTTTCTTTCTTTCATAATTTAAGAGCACAGCTTTTGACATTTTCCATCTTGTTCTGTCCTCAGCCATCTTTTTAACCTTTTTGTTTTTCTCGCGCTACCTTTTTTACCTTTTTAGTTTTCCTGATAAGATGGAGTGCTACCGTACTTTTGGCTATATTAATGTTTAAACCACGTCATAGGCCTAAGGGTGGCCTGAAAACTTAAACAATAGTTTGACCACTACCTACCTCTTACGATGGAAGAAGCATCGCTTTACTTGGTTCATTTATATATCCCTTTTGGGTTCAAAATTCAAAATTCAAAATTCAATAATGTTTATTCAATAGGATACATTGTGATCACTTTAAAACGTCAACTTAAAACTAGCTACGCCTGTTCCAACCTCCTTACGCCGGCAAAAGAACAGGCAAGAAACGCCCGGCAGGTAATTTTTTTGGCGCGATCACATTGACAATTTTATTCTTATTACTAATTGATTGAATTGGAGCAAGTTCACTAAAAGATGATGATACCCATGTGGAAAGGGTTGGTAACGCATCTTCTCTTTTGGATTCATCAAACGTTTAATATGAGATGTTATTATTTGCGATCCGCAGATACTCTGTCGATACGAAGAAAAGCTACTTATTGTGAATTATGGATTCATTGTATCAACGATACGAGGTTGCGTTGTAATTATTAGTTATCATGAAAAATATATTACGTTTAGTGAGTTCAATATTTGTCGCGTTGTAACTACGATCAACAGAAAAGAAAACAGAACGTCATTACAAAATGACGGTTGAGAAGCGCAAGTAGCCTTGGATGTACTAGACTATTGATTCTATACGAAAAAAGTAACTTATGTTTGTAGAAATGAAACAAAAACCTACCAAAAACTAGAATTTTAATATAAAAAATACGGTATCGAACTCTAGATCTCTTAGGCTCCTCGAGAAGAGAACCTTGACGCTGACTAGGTGCCGACTAATTCTTTGAATTGTTCCTCATAAACAGACACCTGCCCTTGCTGCCAACATCCGTCATCTGTAGGTATCTACTCGCACCATAACTAACAAATGTAACAGATCCCAGATTTAACGAAACAGCCGCGCGCCGCCGCCCAACCAATCCCGGGAACAAATGAGCACGAAATCCCCTAAACGAGAGAGAAATGTAAAAAATTCTAATTGACATTGTAAAATACATATTTTCCAGTTAGCCCTCGCTCCCTCCGCGTCAGATAAAAGGGCGAATGGAAAAATATATCCGACATCTGACGTCATTCGGAGCAGCTCACAGTCTTTAACGGGCTTGTTCCGCCGCGGATGTGGCGGCCCGCGCCGCGCCCGGCTCGGCGGAATCATTTCTACAAAAAGAAAAGAAAGAATATAATAAATAAATGTAAAACTCAATATACACTTTATTGTACGCACATAAATATCATCAATAGCCTATTACGTTCCCTCTGCTGGGACTTTGGCTTTTTCTCTCCGAGAGGCTGTAATGTACCACGCGGGCCCAGTGCGGGTTGGATGCATGCCCTTGAATATTGCAATGCTTGAACATGCCGGTTTCCTCACACAATATACAAGTGTTAAATGAGTTTGAATGGACCTCTGTCATTTCCTACTTACTTAGTGCACAAATGGTTGACTAATGTACAAGTGCAAGCGGTGCTTTAATGTGGTAACACGGTAAACGTTCCCGACGAAACTTAATGGAGGGTTACAAGCGAGTAATCTGCAAAACGTGTAGTCTACATTTCTCGTAGACCAGGATAATAATCTGGAACTAATAACAGTAAAAATCAATTCTTGCTGTTCTGAATGTGATTTTATACGCTTGCAAGAATCGAACCTACACTAATTGTGTTTCTGCAACACTGCCAGAAAAGAGAGAAGTAAAGGAATGTTGTCTCGCTGTCCAATAGTATAGCCAACCTGCACTGGGAGAGGTGGTTTATGGCCCATACTCTCTCCCTCTGAAAGAAGGCCAGAGTCCCAGCAGCAGGAACGTAATACGCTGATGATGATGATACTTTAACTATAACTATTATGTTTTACAATAAATAAATAATAAACAAATTTGAATCACGTTATAGTGATCGGAATAAATGATCGTGCAGAGCTCAGCCGGCAAATCTGCGTCGATATAAATATTAGATTCGCGCGGATCTTCGGCCGCTGATGGCGCCATGAATAAATTAGTGTTTAGGCGCGCTCGGGGCTTTAAAAAGGTAATGGGCGCTGCCAGTCCCACCTTACCACGAGTCCTTGCTTTGAATGTTGGGGATTGATCGAATGGCGCGGAACTAAGTCAACAGGACACAAGTCTTCGTGGTATACATGATGCTCACGTTATTGCGTCGATGCTTATACTATCACATTAGATATAGTCTACGATGCCTATGCTTGGGTATGCTTACGCCTATGCTCACAAAAACGCGGCGCTTACGCCTACGTTTTAACTAGCGCCTTCGCCGTTGCCGTAGGCGTACATAATTGTAAGTTTGACGTATTAAAGTGATCACTATGTATCCTGTTAAATAAATAACTATAGACTATTGCCTAAGACGTAGTATCGGTTGTAGACCATACGTTATTACCACACGTTTACTGTTTTGAGTTCGTGTTTCTAAATAAATAAAACAACACGTACAGAAAACAGCTATAATTATTAGTGTAACAGTGATGACTTTGCGTTTATAACAATTGTAAAAAAAATTTTCATTGACCGAAGACCGTTGATGTAACTCTAAGAATCAAACTTTTATTACTGTGCTACTCAATGTTAAATTATTGAGTGTGTCATAAAAAAAATGAGCAAATTATACAAGTAGGCTGCAGATCTTGCCAAGAGATATTATGAGTTTGTAAAGTCAAATCTAGCTGCCATTCCGAAGTTAAATGATGGGGACAGATTAAAAACGTTTAAAATGCAAGAAGTTTGAATAGTACCAAGTACCAACGTGCGCTATAAAGTCGCGATTGAAATCTCCCCGTGCCAAGAACAATAAAACCGCTCTACAATGATATTATTCATTTTGATCCCGTTAATGGATGAACGTTAAAATATTTATCTTGCCGCGCTCCCTCCCCGCCGCGCCCCCGCGCCCGCCCCTCTGTGACGTTACGTAACGTTTATTGTTATTTCTCAAACTTTATAATTATATTAAAAGGTACTGTCGGCAGCAATAAAAGTAACTATCTCGGGAGCTATAAAATGTGAGTAAAGATTCTATTATAATTTTTGTTTCCACTAAAATGTGTAGGGCTGCTTTAGGGCGGGTGCAGCCGCGGGTCGCAGCTAGTCAGTGAATAAGTTATTAGCAGGCTCGGAGCGCGATCTCCGCCCTGGAGAGGTGTGAGCGATGAGCGCGCACAAATTATGCCGCGAACTCGAGCAACATGATTTATTAGCTCAGATATTAGAGCAGGGCTCGTGTAGTGTGCGGCGCAGAGGTAGTGGCGCGGCTAGTCTGGACGGACGTGATGAAACCATAGCGTGGTATTTCCTAGTGCTCGCCTGGCTAGCTACCATCCTCAAGTTAAGAATCTGTCGCCAAGCACCTATTGGTGTGTCCCGGCCGCCCCCTTGAGAGCCAGTTCCTAGTCCCGATGTAGCGTGGCGCCAGCTTTGACCACATCGTTACATAACATCAGGTGACTTGTGGGTAATCGCTGCCCTGTATGTAGTAAAGAAAAGACGGAGTAAATCCTAGGTATTGAAGGTTTACATTATATTCAGCCTCCACAAAAGGACATTAAAGTGAATACCGACTCAGGCCGGAGACGGCGCTCGCTTGCAGAAATAGCGTTTAGTCATAATGTTGGTTCGATACTCGAGCCCATCAATATCGCGGGATTGTACAAATCCTTGCCCATTGAGACACGTCCCCGCCCGCGAGAGGGACTGGCTCTTCGTTTTGACGATCTTGTTGAAATTAAACCAGCGCGAACAATCTTGAACACATGCCATACTTACAGCACTGATCACTCCGGACCCCGGCTTCCTCCTACTATCCTACTAATATTACAAATGCGAAAGTTTGTGTGTGTGTGTGTGAATGTTTGTTACCGCCAATTTTGATGAAATTTGGAATGGAGATAGCTTATACCCTGGATTGACACATAGGCTTTTTATCCCGGAAAAGGTTTCTAAAGGATAACGGGAAGACGCGGGTGAAACCGCGAAATAAAGTCAAAGCCAAAAAAGTTATTGCATGCTCTGAATGCATTTGGGCATCTCTTTAGGTACGCCACGTTTTTACTGTATTACTTACATTTTGACCAACATTTCATCTGATTCAATTCAATATATTCTTTTTTTTTTAATTTATTCAATTTAATTATTCTTTTTTTTTTATTTCTGATGACATGCTTTTGAATGTACCATTTGTTGTTTGCCTTATGAACAAGTGCAAGTACACTTTTACTTGAACACGTACAGCCAGGGAGCCGAGACAATAAGCAAACGTATATTTTTCTACAATCGTTAACGCCTAAACGTAAGCGAACAAGGAAAGGTTAGTTGGTAACTAAGATAAAACAAGTAGGTACGCCGAACGCTCATTCTACGATAAAAAACAGCGTTTAGTGGTGACTGTTTAAAACAAAAATTTATAAACTTCAAAGTCAGACTGAAATGTGTCATTCCTGTAGACTGTAGAATGAATTGTGGCTAAGAGCGCAGGCCCGCCAAGTGAAGCATGTGAGGTCCTATCCTATACTGTGTTAGTACACAATAAGCTGTGAAGCATGTGAGGTCCAATACTGTGTTAGTAGACAATAAGGTAGACCCAAGACTAGCGCGCGACAACTCCTCCCTACACGCGCCGCACACACAGAAATATTCAATAACGAGTCTAGGAATACTAATGGACAGCCGCGGGCGCCGCCACCGCACGCCGCGCGGGGCGGGGTGCTCCCACGGTGCGACATCCGGTCTGGCGCGGTTCGAAAATGAACCTTAGGATCGAGCACGCACAACGTCAGCAGACCAGAAGCAGGGTATATAGCGCCGTCTGGTGTGATGTAGTCTGATCCGTTAGGAAAACGGACCGTGGGACCGCAATATTACCAGGCGTATCCTTGTTACAGGTCTATTCTGTTTGTGAGCGGTCTATATTATATTGGCTGTGAATTGTAGAGTATGACTTTGATATTTACATTTATATGTACACAGTAATATTGCCGTTTCATCATCATCATCATCAGCCTATCCCACTGGTGGGATTCACACCCGCTAGAGGCACAGTAGGTATCGCTCGCCGCTGCGAGGCCCGATCAGTGAATAAAGCGCCACGATCCGTCACTGTCAGTGATCGGCTAATAAATTGCCAAATATTAATATAGCCAGCATAATACTATGTGGAAATATTAAAATAGCCTGCATAGCTAGATACTATGTGGAAATATTAAAATAGCCTGCATAGCTAGATACTATGTGGAAATATTAAAATAGCCTGCATAGCTAGATACTATGTGGAAATATTAAAATAGCCTGCATAGCTAGATACTATGTGGAAATATTAAAATAGCCTGCATAGCTAGATACTATGTGGAAATATTAAAATAGCCTGCATAGCTAGATACTATGTGGAAATATTAAAATAGCCTGCATAGCTAGATACTATGTGGAAATATTAAAATAGCCTGCATAGCTAGATACTATGTGGAAATATTAAAATAGCCTGCATAGCTAGATACTATGTGGAAATATTAAAATAGCCTGCATAGCTAGATACTATGTGGAAATATTAAAATAGCCTGCATAGCTAGATACTATGTGGAAATATTAAAATAGCCTGCATAGCTAGATACTATGTGGAAATATTAAAATAGCCTGCATAGCTAGATACTATGTGGAAATATTAAAATAGCCTGCATAGCTAGATACTATGTGGAAATATTAAAATAGCCTGCATAGCTAGATACTATGTGGAAATATTAAAATAGCCTGCATAGCTAGATACTATGTGGAAATATTAAAATAGCCTGCATAGCTAGATACTATGTGGAAATATTAAAATAGCCTGCATAGCTAGATACTATGTGGAAATATTAAAATAGCCTGCATAGCTAGATACTATGTGGAAATATTAAAATAGCCTGCATAGCTAGATACTATGTGGAAATATTAAAATAGCCTGCATAGCTAGATACTATGTGGAAATATTAAAATAGCCTGCATAGCTAGATACTATGTGGAAATATTAAAATAGCCTGCATAGCTAGATACTATGTGGAAATATTAAAATAGCCTGCATAGCTAGATACTATGTGGAAATATTAAAATAGCCTGCATAGCTAGATACTATGTGGAAATATTAAAATAGCCTGCATAGCTAGATACTATGTGGAAATATTAAAATAGCCTGCATAGCTAGATACTATGTGGAAATATTAAAATAGCCTGCATAGCTAGATACTATGTGGAAATATTAAAATAGCCTGCATAGCTAGATACTATGTGGAAATATTAAAATAGCCTGCATAGCTAGATACTATGTGGAAATATTAAAATAGCCTGCATAGCTAGATACTATGTGGAAATATTAAAATAGCCTGCATAGCTAGATACTATGTGGAAATATTAAAATAGCCTGCATAGCTAGATACTATGTGGAAATATTAAAATAGCCTGCATAGCTAGATACTATGTGGAAATATTAAAATAGCCTGCATAGCTAGATACTATGTGGAAATATTAAAATAGCCTGCATAGCTAGATACTATGTGGAAATATTAAAATAGCCTGCATAGCTAGATACTATGTGGAAATATTAAAATAGCCTGCATAGCTAGATACTATGTGGAAATATTAAAATAGCCTGCATAGCTAGATACTATGTGGAAATATTAAAATAGCCTGCATAGCTAGATACTATGTGGAAATATTAAAATAGCCTGCATAGCTAGATACTATGTGGAAATATTAAAATAGCCTGCATAGCTAGATACTATGTGGAAATATTAAAATAGCCTGCATAGCTAGATACTATGTGGAAATATTAAAATAGCCTGCATAGCTAGATACTATGTGGAAATATTAAAATAGCCTGCATAGCTAGATACTATGTGGAAATATTAAAATAGCCTGCATAGCTAGATACTATGTGGAAATATTAAAATAGCCTGCATAGCTAGATACTATGTGGAAATATTAAAATAGCCTGCATAGCTAGATACTATGTGGAAATATTAAAATAGCCTGCATAGCTAGATACTATGTGGAAATATTAAAATAGCCTGCATAGCTAGATACTATGTGGAAATATTAAAATAGCCTGCATAGCTAGATACTATGTGGAAATATTAAAATAGCCTGCATAGCTAGATACTATGTGGAAATATTAAAATAGCCTGCATAGCTAGATACTATGTGGAAATATTAAAATAGCCTGCATAGCTAGATACTATGTGGAAATATTAAAATAGCCTGCATAGCTAGATACTATGTGGAAATATTAAAATAGCCTGCATAGCTAGATACTATGTGGAAATATTAAAATAGCCTGCATAGCTAGATACTATGTGGAAATATTAAAATAGCCTGCATAGCTAGATACTATGTGGAAATATTAAAATAGCCTGCATAGCTAGATACTATGTGGAAATATTAAAATAGCCTGCATAGCTAGATACTATGTGGAAATATTAAAATAGCCTGCATAGCTAGATACTATGTGGAAATATTAAAATAGCCTGCATAGCTAGATACTATGTGGAAATATTAAAATAGCCTGCATAGCTAGATACTATGTGGAAATATTAAAATAGCCTGCATAGCTAGATACTATGTGGAAATATTAAAATAGCCTGCATAGCTAGATACTATGTGGAAATATTAAAATAGCCTGCATAGCTAGATACTATGTGGAAATATTAAAATAGCCTGCATAGCTAGATACTATGTGGAAATCATCATTTTTTGTAGTAATTTTAACGTGAGAGTATTTTCTATGAAAGGTTTATGACGTAGACGCCTGAGGTACATTATTTGTGCGCGATCTAGCGAGCGCTCGTGCCTTTTTATGTAATTGTTTTATTGTGGTTGTTGTCACGCCGCACCTTATCATATTAATTATATTATATTATACACATTTATCACTGTATCATCCCGTAATTTAAGGATCAACTCCTACAACCCAAAATAAGATTTCGTTAATTAAAATTCATCGTTAGCTTGCGAGGTTCTTTTTTCAAATTCTTCCCATATTTCTAACTAGCTGTCCCCCGCGGTGTCACCCCCGTTGACTAAACTTTCTCAGGGTTCAAATCTCCTATCTCCATACTAAATTTGATCTACATAGATCGGTTCAATAGTTTTCAAGTTTATCTGGAACAAATAAACAATCAAATACCCACGTGACTTCACACTCATACTATTACGTCATCGTTCACGTCCACATTGCGGTTGTCAATTACAACCTAATCAATTAGTTTTATTTAGTAAATTACAATGCGTTACAACTCCCAAATCCATTATCCAGTTGTATGTATCGACAGTGATCGAGGGCGCACAGTTCGCCGCAACGTAGCCTTTGTTCTACTCGTATTACCAATCTGAGAATACTAAGATATAATTACTGAACCAAAACGAAATGTCGATAACAACAAATTGTAGAAACTGCGAGGGAGTGGCGGGTGCAAAATGATGCGTGTTGAATGACTGACGACAACATGACGACAATGTCATAAAATATATAGTTTAAAAAACTAAATAAAACACTTTAAAAACGCACTCAAAAATATAAAATAATTAAATTGACTTGTATTAGTTACGATATAATGGTTAATTCAAAAAGTGTGGAGCGCTTTTTGGTTGTGTGTGCCTTTATTTACCCAGTAAAAGAAGCGCTCCACACTTTTTGAATTAACCATTATATCGTAACTAATACAAGTCAATTTAATTATTTTATATTTTTGAGTGCGTTTTTAAAGTGTTTTATTTAGTTTTTTAAACTATATATTTTTATTTTTTTACTTTTTAGTCTTTTGTTACCAAGTCCAATCTATCGGACTCATCAAAAGGAATCATATGAGCCCAAACTCGAGGGGTTTACTAGTAGCCACTGCAGAGATCCTCTACCCACCTTCTGGCTGCATCATCAGACCCTCGTCACCAAGTTCAATCTATTGGACTCATCAAGACGAATCATATGAGCCCAAACACGAGGGGTTTACTAGTAGCCAGCGAAGAGATGCCCTACCCACCTTCCGGCTGCATCATCAGATCAGGTCGATGATACCAAATTATTGCATTGTCACCGAGATTACATACACATACAAAGTTTCAAGTCGATACGACAATTAGAAGTGGGTGAAAATTGACTTCTAAGATTTGATTACATTGTTAGTTAGTTAGTTAGTTAGTTAGTTAGTTAGTTAGTTAGTTAGTTAGTTAGTTAGTTAGTTAGTTAGTTAGTTACAAGTCAAGCTAATAAAAGTGTTTTAAAAACGCACTAACGTTACAAAATGTGAGTGAATTCTTATGTTTGTAACATCTTTGAACGGAAATAACTCATCGAATTTGAGTAACATTTAGAATAGAGATCCTGGTTTATCGCGTAGGCTACTTTTTATCGCGGAAAAAGACAGATAACGGGAAAACTGCGCGTTGAACCACGGGGAACTGCTAGTATAGCTTACCTATATAGGTAACTCCCACGCCCACACAACCACACATAGCTCTGAGCCCTAAATATGTTTCCCTGTATCTAACTACGTGGATCAGGGTTAACAAATATTCACTACAGAAATTTTTGTCCTGTAGCGGGAATCGAATCCGCGACCTCACTTCTCGCAGTCGACTTGCCCATCATTGCGCCACATCGGTCGTCAATAAGGGGTGCAACACAAACCTAGCGGAGTGCATGAATAGCGATGGCCTCAACAGTTGCCGCTTCAACAAACTATCAAGTGACATCCAATCAGAAAATATTAATCGAAATAAAACATCGATAATCCCTGTAGATATCGAATAAACAACATTTAATACGAGCTCGGATGCAAGCGGCTCTACGCTGAAATGAAAGTAGAGGCTTTTCATTGAAATTATTTCATTTTAACGTTTTTTCGCGACACTCGGCGTTGGGCGGCGGTGGGCGGTGGAGGGCAGCGGTGGGCGGCTATGGGCGGCGGCGGGCGGCGGTGGCGGGCGGTGGCGGCACCCGTGTTGTCGACTGATTGTAATGCGATTCGAAGCGATCAAATAAACTGGATCGGATGATGAGATGGATGTGAGGGGAGAAAATGGAAGGTTTTAATATTCCTTAACTACTAGCGTTGGGTGCATCATATTATATATAGCTTTTGTGTTAACTGTGAAACGAATTGAAGATGATATCTCGCATTAAATTTTAAACAGTTTTAACTATTTTTTTATAGTGATCACATGTTGTACTAAAAAAATTTAGTTTGACTTTTTTTCTTGACTTGACTAGTCTCAGAGACATGATGTTTGGAGGGTATAGTTTCCTTTGTTAGTACAGGGGAACACCAAATAAGGTTTCTTTAAAAAAAAGGGATATTGCACTTTCTAATTAATATCAACTCCCTCGCAAGCAAAACCGCGTTGCAGTTCACTATCATTATAAACACATCTGTCAACAATGGGGTTAATAGAGATTCAAGCTGCGTAAATTGCGATGTAAATGGAGCAAGTCGCACACCGAGCGCGATAGTTTACATACATCCTTGAATCTCATCCAAGTCCGCCGTCACAGCGCGCGTCCGACCGGGGGAGCGGGTCCGGGAGCATGTGTCAAAATAAAACATTCCCTCCTCACCGGAAGTGCGTCTTGAATTATCGCATTAAATTTAAATTGTGGAAATATTCGCAGCCGTCGCGCCGTAACTCACGCCGCTTCCGGGAATAAATCAGAGCGACTACTGGAGACTTTCTTGTTCTTCAAAACTACTTCTGTAATAAGAATATGGTAACTTTAGCTGTGACAATTTTTGTAGTCACTTGTCATTTTTATTTTAAAGCAACGCTATGTGGAGATTTAAGTAAAAGTTTTGCAGCAACGTTGACTCGTGGATCGTGGGTTTGAATTCTGCAAGGAGCTTGAGCTTTCAGTGAAGAGGAACATCGTGATAAAACCGTAGCTGGGCAGCCTGCTTGAGTAGCTTGGTGGTAGGACATTTTCGACCTGGCAGCCTTGCTTGAGAGAAAGTTTACAGTCTAGGCGTAGCGGGGCGCAACCTTCGACTACATCGTCGCATAGCATTACGTGACATGTCGTCAAACATCAGCTACCCTATTAATTATGTAAAAAAAAGTATCTCTCGCTAATTAAATAAACTTCTTTTTCAGTGTAGATATGATGTCAGGTACGTTGGCTCTCACTCGGCTCATAACAACAACAAGGAAACGGTTAAATACACTCAATATGCCTCTACTCCGCTGTTGGGAGGAACAACTACCGAAAAGAGCTAACAAAAAACCTTGAAAACAACACGAATGGTAAATTTTAAATGTTTTCCCCAAAAAAACATTCCGTCCACAATCCAGCCGCCACTTTTTCAAAACAAGAAAAGGGGTGCAACATATTCGAGTTTATTCTCCACAAATATTCCTAGTACACTCCACGACAAAAACACGTATTCACTCCGGTACCTTGTCACTGTAACAAAACTTCTTATTTCTCTCTGAAAACATTGGAATGTTCGATTTTTTCGTAGTGACAAAGTTGTGCGGAGTGAACATTGTGCAGGCAGCCGCGTACAAGACACAGGGCCATAATCGTTACATAAAATATTCGCCGCCTCGCACTAGCGCCGTTAAAAAAATATCTGGCGGCCGCTGCGGCGCGGCGGGGGGCGGCGGGGGCGGGCGCCGCCACAGACTGAATAATGCATGCACTTGACAGATGGGACACTCACCTGCGTTCGTACGGGTATTGCATTTTGGAAAAGTTATAAAACTCAACTATTAATTGAATTTGAATTGTTACATGTGCATCAGGTATGACACCTGTGAATTACTTGTATCTGGTTACATATAATCCGCAGGCGTTACGTAATAAACACTGATAAGACTGTGCAGTCAGTGGTAGTGATAAAATTTCAAATAGCTTTTAAATGGAGAAATCAGAATAAATTAGACCTTGACGAAATTAATTGATGTGTTTCTCATGTAAGCTAAAAGGTAGTAGCACCATATTTATTTATTGCACGATGTACTTACATAGTCAAGTTACTTATAAACTAGAACTATGCTAATGTGCATTGAATTTATCTGAGATTAGGCACTCCCTTGCAGGCATCGGTGGCGCGTACCCCCGGGTCCGCTTGCCAGCGCCGCCGCCGCCGTCGCGGGTGACTCGACTCTCCATAACCGGGCCGGATGCAACACGAGTGCCAAATTAAATGATGGACTCGCTCCACTGTCAGCACTACCACATACACTTAATGCTGTCTCGGTTATTATATTGTCGCCTCCCTATTGACTATTTTAACACAAGACGAGTTTTTAATTTAGATAACTCCAAAAGGACAACCCTTCAACGAATTAAAAGTACGACTAGTATTGCATTTAAATTTCTTTTATACAATTTGTAAGTGCGTGGCGTTTTACAACAAGTCACCTGATGTTAACCGGCTGGGCTAATTTTGAATGAATTTTGAGCCAACCTTCAGATTAGCTCAGCGGGTGATCTCGTAAAGTTTGGTAGAGAGCGGAGAAACAACTTTTTTTTTGTTTTATTGCAAATGTTGTGTCATATTTTTCCTGCAAATTAATATTATCTGGCTATAGATAATGAGTGCTACCCATGCGAAGCCGGAGTAGGTTGTAGCATGTTCTCGAAGCGGCACGGAGCGGTCCGCACGTCCGCCCCGCGTCGGTCGCGAGCTACCGCCTCAGTTAAAACACAATTATTTTTATTTAACTTTTCTATGACAACATTAAACACAAGGTAAAGTCTCGTATTAATTAGGCTTATGTTAATGAATAGGGCCTCGTTTTGTTTGGGCACTCACACAGCCGCGCGGCGGGCGGCGGGCGGCGCGTTAAATATTCCAAGCAGCTCAGAACAAAGGTTTACTTTTTCAGGATTTGAGGATTAATTCTAATTTGGTTATTAAATCGGTGTATGACTTGTGTGAATTAATGATCAGGTGATAATATGACCGCGATCAAATACAACTTAAAGCATTCTACATAACCTGCACTGTCAGCAAAAAATTATAAAACAAACTTTTTCGAACGAAGTTCCCTATCGCGCGTTACGAAGCATAATTTTGCTTGAAACAATGTGAAAGGTGAAAGGTTATGCAATAACACAACTCTTTGACAAGAGACTAAACTGACACTGGCGTGTGATTAGCACTCTTTTTAGCGTTTTAGAACTCTTTTGGTTTGGACGCTTTTGATCGTTTGTGGTCACCCATCCAAGTAGTGACCGCAGAGAACGTTGCTTACCCTATGTAGTTGATCAGTTAAGAACGACTAGGCAAGCTCCGCTACAAGCACGATAGATGTATGGGATCTCATTATTCAACAGATGAGTGCGATGAGGTACAGGCTTCTTCAGTGACCGCATTAGGATGCGGGCGGCGCGCGGCGCCACACACGCGCCTCCTCGCTGCATGCTAATCAGGGGACTCACTACTCACTCACTATCACTGCTCAACGGGAATTTGGGCTCTTCGCTGTATGCTGACAGGGCATCTTCTCGTACGGTCAAAAGTCGATAAACTTATTCGACTTCAACATTTTCTTAAGCATCTCTTACACCAAAAATTGTGGTTCATATTTGGAAAAATTGTTCGTGATTAGCTACTTTTGTCGGTGATTGTACTAGTGATAGGCGTTACAAACTGTTAACAGTTTCAATAACTGTGTATTGGTATAAGTACTTGATATATTATTCGGTTTCACGATTAAGTCACGAAAAAGGACCTGCCTTGTCTGTTTTTTTGCTGGCGAAAGATGTTGGAATAGGCGTAGCTAACTAGCTATCTAGTCGTATACCGAGACGCTACTCTAGTTATCCAATAGCAGCCAATTGAGCAGACCGTTCATATTTAGAAACCGCTCAATATAAGTAATCACAGGTAGTTGTTAAAATAAAGTGTCAAAACCCGTTATCAGTATCCAAAACCAATACTTAGTTTCGGTATTACGAATTCGCATACTGACCCACCTCAACCTCGCACGTATACGTCTCGTTCACTTTGATCTAACGACTAAAGCTAATTTAAATAATACAATTAAACCATTTAACTTTGTGATTCCTAAATTATATTTGACTACAATTACTCAGTTTACTTTTCTTAGTGTTAATTATGATCCCGCCGCGTTCTTTTCCGGTAGGCGAAAAGGGCTAAGGAAATACCGCTTTGGATTATTTTGTTTAATTTCAAGAATCTTTCGTCCAGCACCTATCAGTGTGTCATTTTTGAAGCTATGTTAATACCAAAAAGCTCAAAGCTTCTCTATTGATCAACACCCTCTTCAAAGATAGATGCAGGTGGTACATGTGCCCGCTGATCACGGCGGCTCAATCGGACGCAACAGAGGCGGGGGCGTCAATTACTGCTCGCCAACAAGTGTCGGACACTCGCCGCCACTCATCACCGGCTGATTGTCACAGTGCACGCGACACCAGTAGGTATACTGTTTGTGTTTCAGGCACTCAGCGGAAGAGTGGCTCAGGCCCAGTAAGCAGTTTGACATAATGATCAATTTATGGTTAGCAGTCATTTTAGAGCGATGGTGGCCGAACGGTTAGGCGTGCGACTTACAAGACGCTGATACCGAGTTCAAATCCTCTCGGGCCCGCACCTATGACTTAATAAGTTATGTGCGGATTTGCCATCGCTCAAAACGGTAAAGGAAAACATCGTGAGGAAACCGGCATGCCCAAGAACTGCAACATTCAAGGGCATGCGACATCTACCAACCCGCACTGGGCCCGCGTGGTAGATTACAGCCCATACTCTCTCTCTGAGAGAAGGCCAGAGTCCCAGCAGTGGGAACGAGAAAGGCTGATAATGATGAGTCATTTTTTAACCTACTTCCAAAAAGACTATATTTTCACATATTTGTGGATTGGGCCACCTCCGCCTCATTTATTGTGCGGTATTGTCATGATGCTTCATTTCTACTTTTTCTTACTTACCTACTTACTTTGACGCAAGTTAACTTACGTCCAGCCCAAGGGCTTCACCTGTGTGGCACTTGATATCAATATTTCTATTTATGTTATACGTACAGTCTAAAGATGTACTGTGTGACTGTGTCGCATGCCTAGCTTGTCATAGACACATTGGGACTCTGTTTGTGTTGAATTACTTGCGTTGCTCTACGCGTCACTGTGTTTTGTTAAGCTACTAACACAGTTGTACTGTGGCACAACTCTTACTCTCTGCAGTACGGACACTCTGATTGCGTGACGTCCCCGCGTCACTCCCCACATTACTGCGCTACGTTCTGGTACTGCCTGCAGTGCTCTGTGTCACACGCCTAGCTCGTTACAGCGGGACACAGTGGATAGCTCTGATTGCGTGACGTCACCAGCACTCGCGTCACTCGACGTCACGCTGCAGATTGCAGCTGAATTGGAATGCGGAGGTGTTGCGGTGTTGCGATGACGTGACAACAGTTGTGATTTCACTGTGGAGCGATGATTGAGAGAGGGTTTGGTTTACAAAACAAAGCTGCTGGAGGTATGATACATATATTACTCTGTTTTATTAAATGAAAAGAAGATAAAGCTAATCACAAATTACAAAGCGACATAATAAACATTAATGATTATCCTTAGAAAAAACATATAAAGGAAAACGTTTATAAATGAAACCAAACAATTTACAGAACACACAAAAACGACCGCTTAAAAATGCGTGCGAGATATCTGATAACCAACGGGAACCACTCGTGGCAGAGCTCTCGTTGTACCAACGTAGGAAGCAAAGACAGCTCTCACTAGAATGGGAAACCATTACACAAGTACGCGAAAGAAAACACGCGGTTGAAGCATTTACAGAACTGCTACAATTCCTTGAGCTCATTGGAGATACTTCTTAAAACGAACTCTTTGTAAATAACTTTGTGATGAGGAAAATGAGTTTTATTTAAAGTAATAGATGACGGAACGAGCTGAATGATGTATGAATGAAATAAACAAATACGAAAGGTAACACGCGAGCCTTACAAGGCGCCGACACCGAGTTCGAATCCTCGCGGCCCCGCACCTATGACTTCATAAGATTTGCCATCGCTCAAAACGGCGCGATCTTGCGATGTAGTATGCCTTGTTGTACTGTTGGTAGTTTTATAATAATCCTATCCTACTAATATTATGAATGCGAAAGTTTGTGTGTGTGTGAATGTTTATTACCACGTATCACCGTTACTACTAAACCGATTTGGATGAAATTTAGAATGTAGATAGTTTATACCCTGGGTTGACACTTAAGCTGCTTTTAATACCGGAAAAAGGTTCCTGTGGGATACGAGGAAGACGCGGGTAAAACCGAGGGGCGCAGCTAGCATAATAATAAATCGCCCGAGTAAGAAGCCGTTGTGACAGTCAAAGTGTATTTTGCTAATTTTATGGCACGCCACCCAAAAGCTGTACCTCACGTCGTCAGCCCATAAAACGCAGCACTTAACCCGAGTGTACGAAGCACATGAATTTTCCCATTAGATTGCCATACCTCGATCCCCTTTATCATAATGAGCTATTTTTTCCTACAAACTTTACGACTCTAACTACCGTTTGCAATCCATTGCGTTTTTCACACAGTGTATTCTAAACAAACGCAATGTAGAACGAGCAATGTGTTCTATCTACTTTGATAAACCCGTGGGGGAGTCGGGGTTTTTGGTAAAAAAGTGAAAATGAAATTCAGCTATGTGGGGTCACGTTTTCGATGTAAACCCCGTTGTTTATACGGAATTTGGATTGAATGGAATCTCTACAGATATTGCGTCATGGGAAATGTGAGAGCAGTGCTTTAACGGATAGCTGCAAACATACATCAATTTGAATACTTTTTATTTAGTTTAGAGAACGCGCCGGAAATCGCCATTTTGATTTCTTTCACAGAACCCGTAAATGTGGAAACATTAACAGCTTCTGAAAGCTTAAAAAAGGTTTTATATCTGTCAGATAAAGAAAGACACAAACGGATGCTGTAAGGTAGTGAAGGTGTTAAATAAGTTGTGTCTCGCGTGTTTTCTTTTACTTCTTACATGTTAGGGCTTGACCACAAGTCACCTGATGTTAAGTAACCATGTGGTTGAATGTGGTGCTACACTACACCTGAATTGTGAACTACCTTTTAAGTGGAGCTGAGAGCTATTTGATAATTTAACACCAAATTTTATTAATAAACAACGTAGCATATCGTAACTCGCTTACACACAAGAAGCTAGAGTATAGAAAACTTGAGTACAGAGTATCTATTTCGGTAAATCTAGTTGAACCCCATCAATTGACTGTAAGTGCACGAAACTGAATCTGCCATGAACCCTGCTGATGCTCGCTAGACTTCAGTAAAGGTACGAGTGTAATTTACGCAGCACCGCATGCTGCCGGCGGCAGTGACGTCACTTATGTCACATGTTAAAAGCAAGCAGTAGCTAAACTACATTGAGTCACGTAACGATACCTAATGATCAGTCTTGCCCTAAACAAAACACGGTGTAAAATATGAAGCGATAATTTAATATATCCTACTAATATTATAAACGTGAAAGTTTGTGAGTGTGGATGCATGGATGGATGCATGGATGGATGGATGATGGATCGATGGATGTTTGTTACTCTGTCACGCAAAAACTACGGAACGGATCTGAATGAAATTTGTAATGGAGATAGCTTATACCCTGGATTAACACATAGGCTACTTGTTACCCATGCGACAAAGGAAGGCTGTAGCGCTCCTCCTACCTACCCCCTGTCTACTGTTTCACAGGAATTTGAACGTCAAAGCTAAGACGGTGTGCTTCCTACGAAGCCTGCCGCGTCGGGTACAGGCTCTCTACTGAAACGGTAAGCTCTCAGTTCACGTGAAGTTGTGTGCGAGACAGACGCTTGGAACGTTTTGGATTTCACTCGTAGCACCTTTGACTGCAATTTTTAAGCAACTTGCTGTATGGAATGAAAGACGTTTAGTATCAAATAATACTTAAAAAAATGGTCTGTAGCCTTATTTTTGGGGGCAAAAGCAAGTGCGGTGGCAGAAAAGTTAAAAAGTTACATTTCTGATAATTTTGTGTATCTGTGCACTGTGCAGTTGTTTATCCACACACATGCTGTTTCTAGAACTTGAAAATACAAAGGAGACGGCTCATTTCTGCCCCAAATCGTTTCAAGTTTATGTACTTAATTAGCCCCAGAGACCTAGAAAAGTTATTTAATTAAAATAACATATAATTAAATAATGCAAACTGTACAATCGATATTAACGTGCCAAGCGGGGATTGCAAATTGGTGTGATTAAAAAGTACTTTAACACCACTCAAACGCTCCAAACCATGGTTGCCCAAAACTTGACGGCCACCGCGCTTCCGTTCAAAATCGTATTTTATCTGTTTCCTTTGTAGGAAAGTTGCGTAGACGATGACGCTAGATAGAGCTGTACTAAATTAGGCATCTTACTGTATATTCAATTAGGGCATAAGCCAAACGAAACATTAGAAAAGAAAAAAAATAAAATGAAATGTCAATTTCTGTCAAGGTTGTCAAGGATATGTCATTGCAATTTGTTTCATTGCGTTATTTTATTCAAAGTTTTAGTTTATATCTTTTAAACCCCGCTATGCAGAATAAAAACATTAACGGTTCCTCAATAGATATTAAAAATCCTATACAATGATCCAATGTTGGTCGAGTCTCCTGCAGTTGTGCTGTGGGGCAAATGTCCATGGAAAATGGGCCGTCTCCTTTAAAAGTACATTGTGATCACTTTAAAACGTCAAACTTAAAACTAGCTACGCCTAGTATACGGTAATGTTCAGCTCATGAACTAAGTTTAATTGCGCTGTGACATCACTAAGCTGAGACATTCTGAAGAACACGTACAAAGTCGTACAAAAGTGCTTTCAACTCATCACATACATGACATTTCACAAGACTTGACAGGAGAAAAATCTTGTCACCAATGTAACAAGCCTGGAATCCACGACAAGCGGAGCCATTGGCAACAACTAGTTCAGCAATAAAACAAACAGTTACACCCTACTCTCCTTACTAAACAGACACACGCCAGGTGGCGGCTTGTGTCACCCGTCACCGCGGTGTCGGCCGCGTGCGGACGTCTCACTTGGAGGAAGTGACCGCTCACCACCGCAGTTGATTGTTGTCGCCTTGATGGGTAACTTAATGGTTAAACTGCTGGGTACTTTTTAAGATGCTTTAACGTACAACAAATTTGGTTAATAAGTGAAATGTCTTTCTGTACTTACAGATAGATGGATAAAGAGTTATTTTAAATTTAATATTCGATGTCTGTTTTTATTTCAAACTAGTTCCGCCACGTGGTTTCACCCGCATCTTCTCATTATTACACAGGAAACTTTTCCCGGGATAAAAAGTAGCCTATGTTAATCCAGGATATAAGCTATCTACATTTCAAATTTCATCAAAATTGGTATAATATATGTAATATATTAGTAGCAAGAAGTAATTATATTTAATTCGAAAAGGGTTATTATTATTCTTGTAACCAAGTTTTTTTAAGTAAGCAAAGTGAAATAACTGATTCCACTTCACATTTCGACGAATCCGTTCGCCAACTAAAATAGTGAAATGTTCACAAACTCGAAAAGTACAAGATAAACTCATTTAAATTAGATTACGTCACTGCGTAGGCACCAGCTTCATTAGAAACTTGATGAAACTCTCACTTGTTATCGCGGAGATGCTAAGATTTCCCCGAGAGCTCTCCTCGTTAATTTATCGTTCAATACACTCTCAAAATAAACCCTAACGGCGGCATAACATTATCCGTTTTCGTTTAATCCGCGCCGCGCCGTCGTTTAATTTTGCACGTGTCGTGTAGGCGCCTCCAACGGCATCACGGAACGCATCTGCATACATGAGCCAGGAACTTTATTAAACGAAATAATGTAGCGAATGTCTCTGACTCGCTTTGGCATAATGAGCAATCTCGTTGCCCTCTACGCCGTAGAGCCACTACAGCTACGAACGTAGCCGTGGAGCCTGCTACAGCTTCAGTAGCCGTTGCGACCGCGCGCCGAGCGCCCGCTACGCCGCCGCCGCTATGACTTCGTAACGCCGTCGCGTCTCATTCTGTACGAGTTACTGAACATCCTGCTTGCATTAATGTTGGAATAAATCGTTGCCAAAGTGAATTTATTGTGATCTCGAATACCTCGTAGGCGTGTAGTTGATGTCCGATTGTTGCTAAAGTTAAGGAAGTGAGTTGTAATGTTCAAGATGAAAAGGATTTGTCATCTCATCTTTAGACTGCTGTTTCTGCTTGACGGTAAGTTCTTCATGTAATTTTTGACGGAACTATTAAACTTAGTTTCTGAAACAAAGGAACTGTCGTGTTATTTCCTTTGAATACAATTAAATATCGGATTCGAAATGTAATTATTTTTAATTAATATAAACGCTTGGACAAACGAGCACAGAAGCAATTGAGCCATTTGTTGCAAAAATGTAATATTCAGAAAATTGAGTTTCCGGAACGTAATGAGCTGAAAGTTGATATAATGAAGGTGGACGAGCGAACGAATACATTTATTTTTATAGAAACACGTTCCAATTTATATTTTCTCTGAGTGTTATTACTTTTTCTTCGTTTATTTCAATTCACCTTTTATTTACTTAGATGCTATCGATGAGATACATAAATTTACGCGAGCATTTTTCATTTTTATCCTGTGAACAACTTTTCAATCAACTTTGTTCCATGCAAATAGTGGTTGTTGATGTAGTTAAACTAGAATTCAACAGCATGTAAATAAAAGTAAATACCATTCAGAGTTTTCGGCTTTTTATACGTTCAAATGAAAGTCCAGTCATTTTAGAATCACTACTCGCGACTCCACTCACAGTTTTTTTAGTTAGCACTTATAAGTTATAAGAAATGTACGCAACAAATTTCTAGATTATTTTTTATATCATTGTTATTCTGTAAATCTTTGTTCAAAGAAAAACTTTCTCTTTCTGCACTTTGACTATTAGGGGCCAGTTTCAGTAACCCATCAATCCACGGTTTGTCGTACTAGAGATATGAATGAGACATTACTTCTATGGAGCTTGTGTCTCCAGGAGGGCAAAAAGTGATTCTTGAGTGTTGTAGTTGCATTTTTTTTTATTTTGTTTATTTAGGTAATCCAACAGCGTTCCAATTATAAAATAGGCAAACATTTGTTATACAATAAGGCCAAAATAGGATTACACAAATTACAATAAAATCTAAATGAAGGGTAGGTAAGTAATAAAAAACTATTATTAATACAAAATTACAAGATGTGATGAGTGTTGTGTATGTATACGAGTGAGTGTGTGTATGTGTGTGACTGTGTGTGCGTCTCTGTATGTGGTGTATACACGTTAATTGTATTGTAATACCAGCCAGAGACAAGTAGAAGCTAGCTGCTGCCGACGGCTGCTTATGAAGTGGTCCGCGCGCGGCCGGCGCCGTCGGGATGACCGATAGAAGATACATTACGCGAATAACTCACACTAATGCGCTCCGATTTATCAATACTTTAGCGCTGCCATTCTAGGACGAGCTCTATTACTTATATTACTTGAAGAATTGGATTTTCTGTACGTCTATCATGCACGCACGAGGGCTTTGTCTTGTAGAATTATTGGGAGACGAAAAAAATCATACATTTATCTAAAAATGCAATGCTTACGAGTATGTAAGAAGTAGTTCGGTTGTCTACTAGATATCGCTCCAAGCGATAAGACCGCCCATTCTAAAATTGACTCTAAGATCTGTCCTTTGCTTTTGTTGTGCTGAAACAATAAAGCTAATATACTAGTTGCGCCTTGCGGTTTCACCCGCATCGTCCCGTTATCCCGCAGGAATCTTTTTCCGGGATAAAAAGTAACCTATGTGTTAATCCTGGGTATAAGCTATCTCTATTCCAAACTTCATCAAAATTGGTCATACGTGGTAACAAATATTCACACACACAAACTTTCGCATTTATAATATCAGTAGGATATTTATCTATTTCTCGTACATTACTGTAGCCATTACTTTTAAGTAGTAACTCGGCTACACTCTCTCAACATTCAAATTGTTCTTTTCAAATTGATGTCGTGAACGAAAAGTTTCCGTCGGGACTTAATGTAGTCCTATTATACAACTTTTTCCCATTATAAAACGCGCTCTTGGAATATCTCACCCCTTTCATGTTATTGCGCTATAAAATAATAAATAATAACGCCCACACAATCACTTACATAGCTCTAACCCCTAACCGGGATTTCCTGCATCTAGGGCATCAGTAACTATATAGATGGAAGATATTATTATATAACAGCCATACACGGAACAAATACTTGCTTTTTTAATGCACAAATATTGGTACTAAAGTGGAAATCGAACCTGTGATCTGACGCTTCGCAGTCCATTATTCGCCCATTGCGTCACATACGTCGTTAAAGATTAAAAAGAAAGAAAAACAATCTGAAATAGAGTTATCTTTGACATCTATAAACCAATAGTGTACTGTACTTTATACGTAACTCGTTTTCCGCCTGTGTCCTGCGAGATGGGTTATCTTTTTGCACGTTAATATTAAAATGTATTTTACGCATAAAATAACCTACAGTTTTACTGCCTAGGCCGCTCTCTCGCTGAGCGGCATTTCCCGTCCGTGTGGCCCCAGCATGAGTAAATAATCGTTGGGCGCATAATTTTCCCGAGTGATATTTCCATTGGGATCTGTTTAATAAGGTGTTTTATAACTCACTTGTGTTCTGGATGATAAGGCGGCTGGCGCGGGCGGAGCGCGTCCACTCGGAGCTCATTATGGCGCTCTATGGCGGTCTCGCTAATAAAGAGTTCTTTGATTACCTGTCCGCTACTTTACTTTACTTTCTGCCTTGTTTTTATAATAATTTATTTTTATAATGATACCTACTGACTCAATGTGTGCAGGAGAGAAAGAGAAAAGCGTATTTGCTCTATTTATTCTACATTAAATACATATTAATAAGAGGAAAAGTACTGGATCGATCTGAATAATTATTGCACCATTAGAATGCTACATTATCAGTGATGAACATAAACTTAAACATACATTTTATTTAAAAACACATCTACCCGTACGAAGCTGGGGCGGGCTACTACTAATATCTAAATAGAAAAGATTTGATTGTGTGTTGGTTCTAGATACACATTAACACTATTGACACGATCTTGATTACATTTGGTATGGAGATACTTAGTTTGAATTCTGGGGAATGATATCGGATACTTTAAATCACAATAAACCCACGCGAGTGAAACCGTTAGAGCAGCTAGTTAGTAATAAGAATACAATTGTAAATGTAGTAGCACCTAAAAAATTACGTGTCGGGCATTTCTTGCCTGTGCTTTTGCTGTTCTGTTTTTTTTTGTAAGGAGATTGGAAGAGGTTAGTTTTAAGTTTGACGATTGACGTTTTTTCAGAGCTTTGTAAGTGATTGTGCGTGCGTTATTTATTTATTTCATCCCAATCTCTCGATGTACACATATAATGTACAATGTATAAATGTGTCTGTCCTTTTACGTGGAAATACGTTATCAAAAGGCAACAATTTGAAACTCCGTAAGTACGGACAAAGCGCTCATTGGTGATTAGGGAGAAATAATTGACTCCCTTTCTCTTTCCTATTAAATATAATACAGTAGAGTTTTCAAAAATAATTATACAGAAGCTGTGATATCGAACCAATGAAATAAATAAGATATTTTCAAATATTTTCCTTAGTCAATTAGCTACACTAATTAACAGCACCGGTGTAACTAGAGGTGTTTTTTTTAATGGAAAAATATCTATCACGTATGACATGCACTTACCGTCTTACTAGTTTTTATGACTACTACAGCAATACTAAGTGACGTATCAATAACAACGATATAATCATTACATAGTTTTACACAACCTACTAGGTATTTCGATCAGCGGTTAACCGTGCTTACTGGTGATGGATAGTTAGATAGATTAACTCTTTATTGGTATACCACTAAACAGAACAATTTATAACTAGAACAATAATAAGAGCATAAGCAAAGGAATAGTACAAAACTATATCAACGGTGGTATACAACAAAATAAAATGAATGGAATGGGGATGGGGGAATTAAATTGTACAATTCCGGGACACAAATTTATCCAATTCAGGACCGATAGACTAGCGTTTCTGCGTCGATCTTCAAGGCTTTGAAGCCTTGATTCTACTACCAAATCGTTACCAGCTTCTTGGCAAGTCTTTCAATTCAAATCTTTCAAAAGGAATTCCATAAATAGGTCAAAACTCGCTATAAATATCCCAACAAAAACTAGTTCTCTAGTCTATAATGACGAAACCATTGAAGTATGCTCAGGTGACACAATAATACGTGTTTGAAGGCGTTATTCCATCAGTGAGCACGTGACGCGGAGCTCGGGCAGAGCAATTACGCGAGAGTCCGTCCTTATTACTCACGGTTGGATCTTCACCGTCCGCTGGCGCAGGGACCGAGTATCAGGTATTGGAGACTAAGACTCTGAACTTATCAATATATTATAATGATACTAATATTTTAAATAAGAGCGATAGTGGCCGAATGATGCCGCGTGCACTCTACAAGGCGCCGTCATCAAATAAGTAATGTGTTGATTTACCATCGCTCAAAACGGTGAAGGAAAACATCGTGAGGAAACCGACATGTCCAAGAACCATAACATTCAAGGGCATGCGACATCTACTAACTCTCGGTTTGTTTGTTACCTAAGCACGCCTAAACCGCTGAAGAGGCCTTAGGATAGCAGTCGTTAGACTATGCCGGAGGCCTTCAGGGTGGTTTGAAATCTGCGACATAGGGCTGGCCGCAAACATGTCCACCAAACCGCACTGGGCCCGCGTGGTGGATTAATGCCCAAGCTGATAATGATGATGACAATGACAATAAGTGAGCATCTAGTTTTCAAAAACTGAATTGAAATAATAGTTTATTGTCATTCGAAATCCAACTACGTAGTCTAAAGTAGAAAAGAAAAGAATCAGGTATTTGTATTGTGTATCAGGTACTAGTAATAGGAACTAAAGTATCGATACCACCGCAGATACCGCTCAACCCCTAGTCCGCGTATGCCGTATATTTATTGGATATTTCCGTTTATCACCTGAACGGATATAATAAGGGGTGTGCGACTACCCCCGCGGGATTACGTCGGCAGAGCTAATGAAAGTTCGCGAGTTTGTTAGGCGCAGGATCAGAAAACTTTCAGAGGTGCTATGTATGAGTGCGCTGCGACTACTATGTACGAGGTTTTAGCGGGGATAACATGGTTGAAAGTTCTGGGGTGCTTTTTTAGGGTTCCGTACACGGGTAACACGGGACCCTAATACTAAGACTCCTCTGTCCGTCTGTCACCAGGCTGTATCTCATGAACCGTGATAGTTAGACAGTTGAAATTTTCACATAATTATTTCTGTTATTCTGATGTTAAGTATTTGAAAACAAACATTTAAACAGCAAACAAACAACAAATACTTAACATCAGAATAAGGCTCCCATACAAAAAACGTTATTTTTTATATTTTTTTATGATTGGAAGTCGGTGTCGCGTTATCGTTCGGCCACCATCGCCGCTTCTTTGTCTTTTCTCGAGTTCCCTCCAAGCTGCCAGTTCGTTTGATCACCACCAAGCGGCCCATCGCTTATCCCACAAGCGGCCGCAATCAAATGATTTACCGATACAGGCGTGATAACATCTCGCCCGTGCGGGCCGCGCCGCCGACACATCTAGAGCTTACGACGACCTACCACTTAATGCGATCACCTCGCTCAACGCGCGCTTATCTACATTGTGAATCGTGAATATTTGTTAAGTTTTTTATTAAAAATAATATATGACGGGTGGCCGGGCCCAGTGCTGTTTTAGCAAGACTGACGTCAGCAATGCTGACGTCACCATCATCGTCATCATCAGGGTGGTGCGTGATAGGTGGTTACAGAAAAACGAAGTAGATAGTTTTCGAACTATTTATTCAGCAATAAGTAGTCTAGGTACTTGGCACAGCAGAGTTCGGGAGGTCCGATCGCTACGACGGCTCAAGCCAGACTGACTAGAGCTCTGCCGAGCGGTCGTATTTATACCAAAACTGGCCTCGCACAAGCAATGTTTACAAACTTCGTAAAAATTGCCTGTGATCGTTCCAGCTGAGGTTTTAACCTCTAACAATCATTATAAAATTAGTTAACTCATTGACAATCGGTTATTATTATTATTATTAAAATCACAATAACGGCTTTGCGCCGATACGGCCATTCTGACAGGCGGTGCGCGCTCTGCACCAGCCTGGTAGTGTTCTCGTGGAAAACCTCGTGGAAAACCTCGTGGAAAAACCTCGTGGAAAAACCTCGTGGAAAAACCTCGTGGAAAAACCTCTTGGATACCTCGTGGGTGCGCGCTCTGCACCAGCCTTGTAGTGTTCTCGTGGAAACCTCGTGGAAAAACCTCGTGGAAAACCTGGTGGAAAACCTCGTGGAAAACCTCGTGGAAAACCTCGTGGAAAACCTCGTGGAAAACCTCGTGGAAAACCTCGTGGAAAACCTCGTGGAAAACCTCGTGGAAAACCTCGTGGAAAACCTCGTGGAAAACCTCGTGGAAAACCTCGTGGAAAACCTCGTGGATACTGAAACAACGAAATATGGTTCTTCTGAGTTTGGTATCTGTAAGCAACCGGTGTTGCTTTTAGGTAAGGTCAGAAGCATAACGCATTGCATGTTAATGCACGCATAGTGCGCTTTGAATGGAAATATGGGAACACGTGGATACCTCGTGGAAACCTCGTGGATACCTCGTGGAAACCTCGTGGAAACCTCGTGGATACCTCGTGGATACCTCGTGGAAACCTCGTGGATACCTCGTGGAAACCTCGTGGAATGTTAGTTTTAGCATAGTGCGTTAGGATAGGAATGTTAAATCTCGTAGAATGTTAGTTTAGCATAGTGCGTTGGGATAGGAATGTTAAATCGTAGGTTCTCGTGGATTCTCGTGGATTCTCGTGGATTCTCGTGGATTCTCGTGGATTCTCGTGGATTCTCGTGGGTTATCGTAGATTCTCGTAGATAAGTGTTATTATAGGAAACGGGATAACTTAATGGGGTTTTAAGGTAATGAAAGGATCTCACCCGTTTTGGTTACACAAGTTGGACTGCTCGTGGTGTGAAAAGCACGAGTTTGACTGGTGTAGCAGCGGGGTATTTGGGAGCCGGTGTAGATAAGTCACATTCTGCCGATACGGTCCCATGGTCACCTGGGTGAGCGGCACGAGGAAGCTGAACGCCGAACTCTCTTAACAAGATACCTGCAATTAGAATTAGATGTCTGATTACGCGGCGTGTTTTTGATGAGTATGTAATCTCTTTGGCAGGGAAGGATGTAGATTGAAACACTGTCCATCCAAGACAGCAGGACCTTGTGCCATTTTTAGTTGCATGTGTAGGGTAAGCGCTTCCATCTCAATAGCATAGTTGTCAATGTCCACTAGATTCGGCAATTCCGGTGGAAGACAGTACTGTCGTCCAGCAATAAGTGTGAACGGGGCAACTCCAGCAATACGGTGAGTTGTGCAGTACATCCTAAGTTGCAGTTCTTCAAGTGTGGAGCGGTACTGTTTGGTTTCATAATTTTTGATCAAAACCAAACGTTGCAATATTTCCGCTTGCTCGGCCGATTCCTGGTGCCATAGCGTGAATATTGTTTTTGAGGTGGTCACGGTATTTCATTCATTAATTCACACAGAAACTCTTCTTCCATCAACGAAGATTTAAGTTGGTGTTTCAAGTAGATGCACGGTTCGTTTCAACGCAGTCAATACACCGCGCGGGCCCCTATTAGTAACGTAGTAGAATAACGCGCACTTTGTGAAGGCCACAATGTGATGATGACGCATCGGTGGACACACATATATCACGTCCCTTCAAAGGCTACATGCCTTCATCCGGATATCAAAGTCATCGAGCTTCCATGTTTCAATGGCCTCACGAACACCAACATTGGTATTCGGATCACATGATGGCAGGTAAACATCCTTGATTAAACTCGCGACTCTTTGGGTTGAGCACACAAGCGTTCTGACATCTTCTGCATCATTTCCATGAGGAATTGTGGTGGTACCCCTGCCGTAGATGGGCTGGGCATGTATTAACAGCATACGCTGCTGTTCTGGATCGTTGGCTTGTCGTAGTACAGTATCCAACGAAGGGTCCGGCACAGCCAGTGACGTTATCGGCTGGGAGCATACAGCACTGGTTTGTTCCAGTAGATCACGTGATGAACGAGCTGATGAGGAGGTGTCCTGGATTGGATTCCGTTCCAATCCCACTTCTGATGACGGGTGGCCGGGCCCAGTGCTGTTTTAGCAAGACTGACGTCAGCAATGCTGACGTCACCATCATCGTCATCATCAGGGTGGTGCGTGATAGGTGGTTACAGAAAAACGAAGTAGATAGTTTTCGAACTATTTATTCAGCAATAAGTAGTCTAGGTACTTGGCACAGCAGAGTTCGGGAGGTCCGATCGCTACGACGGCTCAAGCCAGACTGACTAGAGCTCTGCCGAGCGGTCGTATTTATACCAAAACTGGCCTCGCACAAGCAATGTTTACAAACTTCGTAAAAATTGCCTGTGATCGTTCCAGCTGAGGTTTTAACCTCTAACAATCATTATAAAATTAGTTAACTCATTGACAATCGGTTATTATTATTATTATTAAAATCACAATAACGGCTTTGCGCCGATATATATAATATCATGATATTACCATGGGGTTGCTTAGGACAATATTATGCGTAGCGTGAAGTTGTGGTGCGGATGAAGGTTTAATGACTCGAAGAGAAATTTTGGTCGTTTGAATTATCACACACGTAGTTTTGATCTCTAACTAGATTTTCCTTTAGGGTAGAAAAACAAGGGGGATTGGGACACCCAAACACGAAACAATTTCTTGCCCTTTTTTTTCAATGCATAATTATTTGTTCCATATCGGGAATCGAACCAGTAACCTCACGCTTCTCGGTCGGCTATTTGCCAACAGCACCATTTCGGTCGTTGATCGTAAAAAGAAAATATTCATAATCAAAGTCAAGGCTACCAAATAACTGCTTTTTGCTTATTTACTTCTCATAGGGTAGTATTTGACCACAAGTCACCTGATGTTAAGTGACGCGTGCGGTCGCTACACCTGAACTGGCTCTCAAGTGCTTGACGAAAGATTCTTAACTCGAGGACTAGCTAGCCCTTATTCCAAGCTCTGTTCATTGAATGAAGTATCTTTGCCCCGTCCTTAAGACCTAGTGTAAAATAAGGAAAGTGTTGGTGTAGCGTCACACACTCGTACGTAAGTTCACATCAGCAAACGCATTTGAATTCTCATGTGATTCGTCCGGCGCTCCCTCGGGAGCGGGATCGACAAATCTACAAGTTTATGAGCCGCGCGGTAATATAATACGATCGCCGCAAACTGCCCGCCCAGCCGCCGCCCGCCCGCACGGGCAGGGCCGCCGCGCGTCCTACTCAACGTTAAATACTTTAATAGCGAGGCATTTCAAGAAAAAAACTTAACTTTTTAACCGAGATCAAAGTTAATATTCATTTAATTTTATTACTATTTCATAAAATTTTGTGTTTTATTTAGCTCCTAACATTAAAACATTGTCAGTAATCTATAAACCATGTGTAACATAAGTTTTATAATGCATGCTGTTTACTGTCCAACATAATAAATATTTAAATATCGGGGACCATTGCACACAAATTGACCTAGCCCCAAATTAATCTCGAAACTTGTGTTATGAGTACCTACTAGACAACGATATACATACATCTAAAGAAAAATAAATACCTACATAGATAGAAATATCCTAGACCCAGAAACAAATATTCGTGCTCATCACAAACATATTTAAAAGAAAAATAAAATAAAATATACACATACAAGGATTGATCGTAAATACTTCAAAATGCAGAGTACATTATACCCGATAAGGGAGTACTTAGCAAATATTGTAAGTAATGTTAGTTGAATAAATTAGTTGAATTGTGTAAGTATTATCATAATTAATAGCATTTTATGTATTTCATGCAAAATGCATGTTTCAGTCAAAAATAATTCTGAATATTTCACTTTCTTCAGCTGTAGTCCTTCGGGAATGAAAGCTACGTAATAAGATTGCTTTAGAACCAGCTGACCTAGCAACTTCCAAAGGCACTCTGCATGTAAAATAATTACCTACTCACACATGCTATGTCGAAAGCTTTTACAGTTGGTGAGTCAGCAGAAACTACCACAACGAAAGGGTTTCAAGTAATATGAATTCTTCGAAAGCTCACTTTGCACAAAGTAAAAATGTTTAACTGGAAAATGTGCGAAGACGTTTCCCCGCCCCCGAGTGCATATCATCTTCTCCCGCTCCCCCGGGCACAGTTTCCGGGCGCGCCGCAACCCTGCCATTGAAGGTGCGTCATTACCCCCTATCTGCAAAGCTCGCCGGCCCTATAAAGGGCCTTTCTAGTGAAAACTTACAAGATTACGGCGTAATCCTCAAAGAAATAGAGTGGGTACTGCGAGAAAATAAAAAGTTAGGATTGAAATCTGGAGGGCGAACCCTTTTTAAAGGACGGTTAGTGCGTGAGAAGAGCCTTACCTTACCTTTTTTGTCTTCAGACGGTTTACTTTGGGATACTTTCGGGTAATCATTTTAAGATTGAATCTCTTGTGTGTTCTTTAGCGAGAACTTAGATTTGGTCGCTGAACTCGTTCGAGATATACTTAGCAGTTGCTGGCGGGGTCAAGCGCTCGCGGCGATGTTTGCTCATCAATCAATTAGCTATTATAAGAATAAAATTGTGGATGTGATCGCGCCCATAAAATTCCCTGTGGGGTGTTTCTTGCCTGTACTTTTGGCTGCGTAAGGAGATTGGAACAGGCGTAACTAGTATTGAGTTTGATCACATGTATCCTGCTACGTAAAAATATTTTAAATTTTGTTCGGCACGTTCATGGCATGGATATTTTTTGTTGACCGCTAGTGATATTTTCAACTCTGTTCTTAACTTGTGTAACGTGATGCTTACTTTAGTTGAGTGATTTGATCGTCTTAAATTCTGTTCTATAAAATAATTTAATGCATATTTTTTAATGCTCAAGTATTTGTCCCGTAGCGGGAATCCCATTAAATGCTCCATCTAAAAACTAAACCCATAATGAATCTCTTGTAGTGATGGATACGTAGAGGTTTACCTGCGTGGAGTGGAGTGGAGTGGAGGGGCAGCGCCCGCCGGCGCCGGTGGCGAGCTAGTTACTCTTTATTAAAATTAATTTAACTTCTTGTGTTTGTTCTTTGTTAAGTGTTCTAGTTTCTTGTTCAAATTTAAACCTGAATCTGCGAAATGCTACATTGTGTGTTTTAGGAAAAATGTTACTTGAATTATAGAGAATGTTGCGCAAACAAATTAATGTTGCTATATATTTTAACTCGTCACTATTTTCTCACACATTTTTATCAAGATACTCGAATATCGGATTTCATCGTCATCAGCCTATTACGTTCCCACTGCCAGGACTCTGTTATTCTCTCACAGAGAGAGAGAGAGAGAGTGTGAGACAGAAATATTTAATTTAGAGTACCTATCGAATTCGTAACCAATTCGGTATCATACATTTTAACAAATAGAACAACTAGAAAATAGAATAGAGACGAAAACAAAGTGATTTATTCATGACAATAGATAATAGACAATACACAACAAACAACAACCGAATTCTGGTTTCGTGTTTAATACTTAGTCGATAGAATAAAACCCTAATATTATAAAACCCTAAGTTTATTGAAAGTAAATGAAATTATTTTATTTACATTTCCATATAGTCACAGTTTGCCACAAGCAGAAAATAACCTTAGATATAAATTGAATTTGACTTTACATGAATTATCGTGTAATTATAATAAAATTAATTTAATTGACACTAACAAAATTGTTGGTAAAAAATATTTTCTGACTGAAGATAATTATTATCTTACAAATTCGTGTAAAAGACGATTAGCAGTTTCGCTATCTTATTATTTTAGCAAGACAGCCAAGAACTTGGCTAAACAAACATGCTTTATTGAGCAATGTCTTGACAACACTGTTGAACAGTTGGAAATAATTCCAAGTAATTTAAACACAGTGGCACGACAATAGAGGAAGTCTCTAGCACAATGAAACCAAAAAATATTTTTTACAAATCCTGCCCAAAATTACAAACAGTAACTAGTAAAAATGTAAATAATCTCAACTTGGTGCATCAGAATATTCAAGGGATGAAGGGCAAATGTTTAGAAATAGAGTTGTTCATGAATCACAATAATGTTGACATTTTTTGCATTACTGAGCATTGGCTCAAAAATCATGAACACATGTTTAGTTTTACTAATCACCAAGTTGTTAGTTCGTTCAGCAGAGTTAATGCAATTCATGGTGGTTCATTAATACTATTAAATAAAAAAATTAAATTCAAAGAACGTAAAGACATTGTCCACCACTCAGCTGAGCGAATAATAGAAATAGCCTGTGTGGAATTGGAGCAGTTCATTATTTTAAGTGTGTACAGGCCACCAACTAGTTCATATGATGATTTTGAAAAGTCAATGGAGGAAGTTCTTTTCAAAATATCCAATTTAAAAAAACAATTAATTATCTGTGGAGATTTCAATGTAAACCTGTTGGATGTTTCTACTCTAAGTACGAGAATAACTAATTTATTTAAATCATTTAATTTGAGAAATTTGTTTATGGAGCCTACAAGAATAACTGCCACTACGGCTACTTGTTTAGATAATATTTTTACAGATGTGAATGTAATTAGTCAAAATGTAATAAGCAAATTAGATTCAGACCACTGTGGTCAATTAATTACAATTAAAAATAAAATAAAAATTAATGAAAACAAATCTGTCACATATGTACCCGTGACCGATGATCGGATGGAGAAAATAAAATTAAAGCTGATTGATGAACTTCCTTTTTTACCGGATCATAGAAATGCTGATGACTTATACAACTCCTTTTTCAGCGTATTTAGCAAAGCTTTCAATACTATATTTACTCCAAAAACGATCACGGTTTCTGATAGACCTAATTTTACGGAGTGGGCTACAGTTGGTATTCACAAAAGCAGACAAAAGCTTTACGATCTTTACAGTGAAAAACAATACAATACAAGTGATGAGTTTAAAGAAACTGTAAAAATTTACTCAAAAACTTTCAAGACCGTCTGTCATATTGCAAAGTCTCGTTATATAAGTTCCAAGCTTAAAAATAGTAATGACAAAATTAAAACAACTTGGAAAATTATAAATAGTGAGACTGGTAAGGTCAGGTCTCAAGCTAATGATTACAACCTAAATATTGGCGATACCAATGTCAAGACTGACATTGAAGTAGCTAAAGCATTTGAAACTTTCTTCACTGACATTCCAGTCTCTACTACTAAGTCCTTAAACTCATCGCACACTATTGCAGAATCTATGTTAAAAACAAATGTACCAGAATGCGAAATTCCTTTTCAATTTGACTATGTTAGTAGCAAAGATGTAGTAAAAGCTTTTAATATGATTAATGTCAAGAAAACTACTGACCTCTGGGGTATATCCGTGACCGTTGTTAAGCCATTAATTGAAATGATTGCACCAGAATTAGCCCTAATATTCAATAAATGTATTGACGACGGCGTATTTCCTGATCTGATGAAACATAGTAAGATAACACCCTTGTTTAAATCGGGTACAACGACTGACCCTACTAACTTTAGACCAATATCAGTATTACCAACATTTAGTAAAATATTCGAAAAACTTATCCTAAATCAATTGCAAAGACATTTCCTTGCAAATAACTTACTCAATCAAAAACAGTTTGGCTTTACACGGGGTCGCTCTACTACTGATGCTGGTGTCGAGTTATTAACGCACATCTATGATGCCTGGGAGGAGTCACGGGACGCTCTAGGCGTGTTCTGTGACTTGTCCAAGGCATTTGATTGTGTTCACCACGAGACTCTGATCAGAAAGCTCCGGCACTATGGTATTCGAGGTGTTCCTCTGGATCTTGTAACCTCATACCTGAGTGATAGGATACAGAGAGTCGACGTTAACGGGAAGCGATCCCCGGGGTCAGTAGTCACAATGGGAGTTCCGCAGGGTTCAATACTCGGACCTTTTCTGTTTTTAGTTTATATCAATGATTTGCCCAGCCTTGTTAGTGACAATCACGAGATAGTATTGTTTGCCGATGATACGTCGCTTTTATTTAAGTTAAAGCGACAACATAACATTTCTGACGACGTGAACAATGCTCTTTCCAAAGTTACAGACTGGTTTGATGCAAACAATTTGATGTTAAATGAAAAGAAGACCAAATGTTTGAGATTTGTGCTACCCAATGTTAAAGAAGTACAAACAAATTTAAAGATTAAGAACGAAAAATTGGACCTTGTAGAGACTACAGTATTCCTAGGTATAACTTTAGATCACAAATTGCAATGGGGTCCACATATTGTCAGTCTATCGAGCAGACTTAGTTCTGCAGCATATGCTGTAAAGAAGATCCGTCACCTTACTGATGTTGATACAGCCAGACTAGTCTACTTCAGCTATTTTCACAGCATTATGTCCTATGGAATATTGCTGTGGGGAAACGCTGCTGATATAAACACCATATTTGTTTTGCAGAAGAGAGCTGTTCGTGCGATTTACAAGGTGGGCCCCAGAGAATCTTTAAGGACTAAGTTTAAAGAAATTAAAATAATGACAGTTGTTTGTCAATACATTTATGAAAATTTAATGTACATAAGGAAAAATTTAAATAGCTTCAAAAAAAGAAGTGATTATCACAATTTTAATACTAGAAACAAAGATAAAATTGCTGTACCCACTACTAGGCTCCATAAAGTTAGCAACTCGTTCAAAGGTCAATGTGTACGCTTTTTCAACAAAATCCCAAGTGAAATTCAAGACTTATCGATAGCAAAATTTCAAGTCCGTATAAAGAGAAATCTTATTAGTAAAGCTTATTATAAAATATCGGACTATTTAGATGACAAACAAGCTTGGGATTGTAGTTAATCTATCTATCTTTCTTTCTATCTACCTATTCTCCCTATTTCCCCTATTCTAATCATTTCCGGTAAACAGCCAAAACAGTCATACTCACGAAAGTGACTTTGCTTGCGGCGGCGTCGTGTGTCGGGTCGCCCTCTTCCCTCTCATATGGTCGAGGAGAGCGATGGCTGGCACATGCGTCAACTCGTGAACGGGTGCTGCTTGTGGGGTCTGGTCTGCTTTGGTTGTGATCCCGCAACTCATTAATATTCATGTTCCCATATCCCAATGTGTACAACCAAACAAGAGAAATCTTATTAGTAAAGCTAATTAAAAAATATCGGACCATTAGATGACAAAAAAAGCTTGGGATTTTAGTGAACTTGCTCCAATTCAATCAATTAGTAATAAGAATAAAATTGTCAATGTGATCGCGCCAAAAAAATTACCTGCCGGGCGTTTCTTGCCTGTTCTTTTGCCGGCGTAAGGAGGTTGGAACAGGCGTAGCTAGTTTTAAGTTTGACGTTTTAAAGTGATCACAATGTATCCTATTGAATAAATAAATAAATTGAAATTGAAATTGAAATTGAAATAGACAACTGAAGTGTCATGCCTAAAACAGATGTTACAAGTGTTTTAGTGGAAGCGGTAGCGAAGGTCTAAATAATTTAGACATCATAGTTTTACTTGACAAAAAGATGATTCATCGATAACTAACGATATCTTTTTTTCACATGCCCATTGCCCATCCCTACTTAACTCTAAGTAGTCGCGCTTAGCATATGCACGATTCGAGAATTCAAGCGAAAACTAGTTGCGTGGCTCTACCTAGTAACTATCGCGTAATCTGTGGCAACCAAAGGCATCACGTGTGCGGACATACTGGCAACATTATTATTCAGAATAATATTCCCGCTGCATGCGAGGAGTGCCTCTGACAAGGTATCCACTTGGGCTAGATTATATCTTAACAAGATAACTGTGTAGCTATGACAAGAGGCTGTGTGTATGCAGCCGGGACTGTTTCAATTCAAGGATTAACGGTACTATAGCGGTACAGAAAAACCGTCAAACTGCCATTTTAATCTCGATAATTTATGCAACACTAGCAAGGCGAGGTTAAAATTGCTGTTTTTTAGATATGCAGGAAAACCCAGAATATAATAAAAATAAAATTGTAAATGTGACCGCACTCCAAAAGTTGCCTATTCTTTTGCCGGCGTAACGAGGATGAAACAGGCGTAGTATGTTTTAAGTTTAACATTTTAAAGTAATCACATGTTGTATTCTACTAAATAAATGTAGATTGACTTTTGTCTTTTGTTAAGCTATATCCATTCCAAATTGCACTCAAACCTATTCAGCTGTATTAGTGTGAAGAGGTAATAAACTTACACACTCACTCACAAACTTTCGCATTATAATATTAGTACTGTTTTGTTTAATAAATAGCTAGGCTGCATAGGTGAAACCGGAAAGGACGTTTGCGATACTCAGGAAGATTGACTACGAAAATGTAACGTTTATTTGACCCGGTTAGGAAGGTGTGACGTTACACCGTACCGCTATTAAAGGTACCTAGCCATAAATAAAGTTTATGCAGTCCTCGGTGTATAGTGCGGGTGGAGTGGCGTTCAGCTTGAGACGGGGTTCAACGATTACGATGCGACGGCTCGTTCCGGGGATGCTGGACAATATTGTCCCTTGTTGATATCAGAGAGTATAGTTTGTATTATGACAGCTGTTGATTGTGTGACATTCCAAGTGAAAATGTGCGACAGTAGATCTGGTCATTCGGATAATCTTTGAATATTTATAACCACTTATGTTCATAATCAAATGATGGCTAATATTAGTATTTAACGATAGTAGCTCAGTGGTAGAAAAGTCGGCTTGCAATCCATAGGTCGTGGGATCAAATCCTACAATGAACTAGAGCTTCGGTGAAAGAAAATATCGTGTTGAAACCACAACTTAGTGGCAGGGCATTTTCTAGAGTGCCACCATCAAGTAAAACATCTGTCGCCATGCACCTACCGGTGTGTTCCGGCACTTGTAAGTTTGATCCCAATCCAGGTGTGCCCATATCGATGCCGATTTGAGGGCAAACTGTTTTTAGAACATCAACACAGACATGCCACCCGTTGCTACTACTACAGATTTTTTTGATTTTATCAAAAACACTTGGAAAGGTTCAAATATTTTATCACTCTCTTGAACAGTTGGTGTTTTAAAAATGTTTTAAGAGGTTATACACGCCTGAGTTAGAATGGGGCCCGACAGAGAGTGAGCCAGCGGAATACAAATCGTTGCTCACACAAGTGCTCGTAGGTAATAGCGAGCACAGCCGGCGTCGCGCGGGACGCCTCATTTGCGTCGGGACATGCTTCGTACCGCGAACGGAAACGTATTATTAACGTATTATTTTGTTAACTGTTCAGTAATTACTCGACTGAGAAGTAAGGAGGGTTGGGTTTTTAGAGTGTATGTAGGTATGTATGTATCTACAGTCAACGACAAAAGTCGTTCAACAATAACACAATTTTCGATTACCGGCGTCATCTTAAACGCGAACCTTTGACCACATCATCACTTAAAATCAGGTGTGTTATGTTGTGGTCAGAGCAAAAAAAAAAATGTAAATAAAACCACGCCATACTGATCTAAAACACATTTCGGAAATCTAGTATGATGAGCTACTTTTGTTGCTGACTGTACATTTCTTTGGCACGGCCTGTAGCCTAAATGGCGTGACGGATTTGAACATATGAGCTGTCATTAGATTCGTCTTTATTGTGGGAGTGTCATAGGGTGCTTTATTTTGGCGCAGTCGGGCTTTTTGTTCTTTTCGTAATGTATAATCTTGTTTACAAACATAAATAGTAATTGTTATTCCACTGGCTTCACTTTATATCTAGTGTAGCGACCTGTATGTCGTGGGTTCAATCCCACAATAAGCTTAAGCTTTCGGGAAGAAATCATAACTTCGCTGTAGGGCATTTTCTAGTGCTCATCTTGCTAGCTATCACCCAAGTTAAGAATCTGTCGCCAAACAACTATCGGTGTATTTTTCAATTCCTACTTGAAATCCAACTCCCAATCTAGGTGTAGCGTGGAATTCCCTTCGACTACGTCGTCCTTTCACATCAGGTAACATGCGGCCAAACGCTACACTGTAAAAAGCAAAAAAATTTTGAAGAAATTGTGGCAATAGTCCCAAACATCACTATCCCCACTCTGCGGCTTCACTGGCTATCTTTCCTTTTCCCATATAGAAATCGTACACATCTCTGAAACCACCTTCTAGGCTCACAAACAAGTTTAGAATAGGACCAGCCAGCCTCGAGCCGTGTGATTGACAACAAAACATTCAAACGTAGCTAATGACAATAGTGGCATTGCCCTGAATTAAATACAAACAGATGCGATTGTTCCACAATCTGTTTCTATTAAACAAACAATAGGCAGTAGTGAGCGCTATAAGCCTGCCTTGAGCGCTATAAAAGCGCTGCGAGACACGTACCGCGTTACTCCAGGCCTTGAGTTGCTGCCCGGAACTAGGGATCCGCTAAAATACTAGAGTACCTACCTACGTATGCTGGATACTTTTTTACCATACCGAGTATTTTTTTACTCAATACCGAGTCTACTCGATACTCTTCACAACAATCGATATTATTCTATTATAAAGGATTACATCTCTCACCATCGTCATCATCAGCCTTTCACGTTACCACTACTGAGAATCTGGCTTTCTCTCAGATAAAGAGTATGGGACATAATGTACCACGCTGGCCCAGTGCGGGTTGGTAGATATCGTTTACATCCCTAATACTCTCAATCTGCACACTATGCTTATTAATTAAAATTGATGAATGCTACGTCTCTACTGTCCTTGTTTAATTTCAGAGAAAAAATCGTAACAAATCTTGTAGATAAGAATTACATTTTATCCAAATATAACTGGTTGCTCGGGATTAAGTTTATACGAAAATCATACAAACCACAAATAGATTACTATATAGAGTATAGAGTTAAGTTAAAAAAATACCTGATACAAAGTACTCGATAATTTTTTCAGATGCCGATACCGGTATCTATGATTTCGTTGCTAATAGCAACTTGCTATTACTACTCATGAGTACGACGCCTTTGTTTCGGCACTATTCACCATATCCCTTCCCGGAACACCAAATCACCGTAAAGCGGCGCGCAGCGTCTCTCGCAAATAAATTGTAGTAGGTACACTAATGCTTGCGCACTACTGCTTGCAGAATAATTTTCGGACCATCTACCTCTTGCAATAGACTCTTATCGTTTATGGAACAGTAGCATTAGTAATTCACTAATACTTTCAGTAATTCATACCGATATTTCGTTAGAGTTGCGTGAGAACGTCCGTAATTTTCAATTACCCTGACCCTCTGAAAGATTGTCAAAACAATTCCACTTGCGAACATTGCTCCGAGGCCACATTTATTGCTTAACTTTTGATATAACAAAGTGTTCATTACTCCGTTCCGGTTTACTTCCGTTTAATTACATATTATCTTGTACGTTCCCGAGGGAGGAGTTTAATTGTGCCTAATAAAAACGGGTTCCGTACAATATTAATCGATGTAGGGGTGCAATTGTTAGCTACCTTATGAGTAATGTGGATGAGGGATCCACAAGTCGAGTTTAAACTTTGAAACCTTACAATACAACGCTTTTGTTGTCACGCAGCCGGAGTCAATGAAAATGACGCGCCAGGGTCAAATATAAACTTTGGTTTAAAAATCTTACTGTTGCATTTAATTTAAACTGATTGTCTTCATTTAGCGCCATTGATTTATCCATTCATGAAAGTATATTAGTATTTTTGGGGTAACGTACAGCATTTTTTTTGCATATTCGTCGCGTCGTGGCATAATTTTGCATAATATTTAGCTATTTCACAAGGGAATCAAAACTTACTTCCCGTTGAGTCATGAAATTTGTTCGTAAAGCACATGTTAAGAAAAACGGCTGAAAACCAAAAATATATAGTTAGATTAAAATAAACAATTTTGTACGGAATTCTGGGTGCGCGAGTTCAACTCCCACTTGGACAGATTTTTTCAATGAAGTAAGCAATTTTTTTTACCGCGTCTGAAGAAATAATTAGTAAAATATTATTTATTTATTTATTTATTTATTTATTAATGCACACCAACATAATAAACAATATAACATTAATATATAGTTCACGATATCATCAGCTCAAGACAAATGTTATTATAATTATAGGCGTAGACTACATGCAAACAATAGCAGATTAATTTAAGATGAATGTTATTAATTATTTTTGAAAAATAGATATAGATAATCACTAAATACAATAATAATAAAAAAACGACAAAAAATTGGAAATATTATAAGCTGTTCAAGAAACTCCGCGACAGAGTAACCTGGGGCCCAATTACTAAACGAAGCACCTTCAAGTGCCGCCGCCACCTCACCCGACTGCGCCAACAAAACGCAGGTTAATGTATTCCAATAAAACTGTCACCGTTGAAGACTAGAACAAACTCATTTTGCGTGGAGCCGACGACGATCGAGGGCGCTCAACTCGAGGGCCGCAGCGAACTGTTGTAAGCGCCGGCGGCCGCGGCCCGCAAATTCATTTCGCAAAACAGACTCCACTTTGTTTGTATTGTTCGTGTAGAGGCGAATAATGGGCTGAACAGGATTGTTCGCGCTCGTTCAAATTTTAATACGAGCTGAAAGGATTTACATAATTCGGTAGCGATGATGTTTATAATGTATTGTGAGGGCTTCAAATCGTTCTAAAACAAAACATTGTTTTGAGATGAGAGTAAATATTTGTAGTATATAGACACTTGAATGCGCATCGTCCAGTTGAGTTAAAAGCAGTTTATTGATAAAGCGTAAATTATGATAAATAATTTAAATGCCATCATCATCAGCCTATTACGATCCCACGGCTGGGGCACAGGTATTCTTTCAGAGAGATAATGGTCTGTAATCCACCATGCGGGCCCAGCGCAGGTTGGCGGGTAGGCTGGTTTAGATGTCAGGCCGCTCGAAGGCTTCCGACATAGCCTTACAACTGCTATCCAAGACAAAACTCGGGATCAGAGGCTTACAGTTTTCATTTCACCCGTATTTTACTTATTCTGTCGTACTACTCTTTTATGGTCAATGTCGTAAACACTTGTTAAGGGTGTGCACTGTGCATATCCGAACTGTATTTGTAAGAAAGTGTCATCTAAGAATTAACCATAATTAATTGATTAATTAATTAATTATTATTATTAAGCAACGTTCTCTGCGGTCCGTTTGGATGGGTGACCAACCACTAGTGGTATTCACAAATAAGCGCGCTTACGTGCTCCGAAGTAGTGTTGCCAAGCTCTGCGCCCCAAGCGCTCCACGAACTGTTAATTTGTAAAATGAAACTTTTCATCCTGGCAACACTGGCACAAAACGTAACCTCAAATAGCTCCAATATTTTTTATTGTTTTTCACAATATAATTGTGTAAAACAACACCAAATCATATAAGAAAGAATCCTCAACTGCGTCTCTGCTTGTGCCACTTCGATCCCACGCGGGAACTCACGATGGACAGCTCATCGCCTGCTCCCGCCAACGGGCCCATGGCCGGCATTACTACGCGTCAGAAACGAAAAACACCAGACGATCCCCTGACTTCGCAAATAGCCGACTTGATCATTAAGATGACAGGCTGGAAAGCGGACCTAGACTCTGGTATGTCGCAAATTAATGATAAAATTGACTCCGTGCTAAAAACGGAGCTCTCAAGCCTTACGACGCAAACAAACATCATGCAGAATGAAATCACCAATCTTCGCAAAGACTATGCCTCCTTTGGAGCCAAATTAACGTCTTTTGAGGAAGAAGTCTCAAACATGAAGAGCAGCATCGAATTCCAATCGAGTTTGCACACGGACCTTGTAAGTAAAGTGAAAACTCTTGAGACTTGTCCTCAAGCGACGGACCTCATAAAATCTGATATAAGCGAACTTCGTAATGAGATCAACAGCCTCCAACAGCGTGAACGTTTCCTAAACCTTGAAATCATGGGGCTACCGGAACGCAAGAATGAACTTCTGCTCCCCATATTTATGAAAATCGCTAGCTATTCAGGTGTTTCCCTATCCGTGGAGGACATTGTACATATCACCAGGGTACAACCTCGACAACACATACAAGGACGCCCTAAAGCAGTTATTGTGAAACTCCAATCCAGAAACATAAAAGGCAACATATTATCATCTATAAGAAAGTGCCGAGGTATTTCCACCAATGATATAGGCCTGCCCGGAGAGACCCGCCAGATCTTCATCAACGAACACCTAACAGTTGAGAATAAAGCTCTACTCAAGAAGACCAAGGAACTAGCCAGATCCAAGCAATATCAATATATTTGGATAAAAAACTGCCAAATCTTTGCAAGAAAAAGCGACACCAGCCCTGCAATACTAGTCAGGAGAGAGGACGACCTCAAAAAAATAACTTGAAACATCATAGTACATCTTTATATATAGTGATAAAAATTGTAACTCTCCATACACAATGGCACTCTATACACACACACAAAATCCCACCTTCTTACATCTACATACTATATCTTTTCAGGGTAATAATAATTGCTGCCGATACTTCTGTTCAAAATGTATGCATTTATGGTGTTTGCAGCCATCTGAGCACCCACATAGGTCTGTGCTCTATTCTTCCGTTATCTGTTGGTAAGAAATGTAGTCTATATTTATCAAACAACTTTCACAATTACCACCCAATTTTTAACATGGGCACCCGTTCTAATCATTTTATTCCAGACAGAAACCGTTGTTTTTGCTTTAATAACTTTTTTTATTTGTTTATTTCACCACCTTCATTATGTCAAGTTCAGGAAATAATTACAGTAGCAATGGATTCCGGACTCAACCTATTTAGTTATAATATTTACTATTTTAGTACCTATTTGGTACACAATATACTAACTGTTAGCATCACTTATCATCTCTATATTCACAGCGGGTGTTTTTGTCTTTATTTAAAGGTCATTCAAGAACTGGAAACAATAATAGCATTGGTTTCTAGATACATCTTAATTAGTTATTCATACTTTCTTATTACAACCTACTCAGTAAACAAAATAATAATAGTTAACACTTATTATCTCTGTATGTACAGTGGATGTCTTTTTTCTTATTCATGGGCCATTCATGAACAGGAAAGAACAATAGCAACGTATTCTGGATACAACTTGCTTAGTTATGCATACTTTCTTATTAGAACCTATTCAGTAAATATAATAATTTTATTTAAAACATATCATCTCTGTACTCACAGCGGGTGTTTTTGTTTTTGTTCTTATTTAAGGGTCATTCTACACCAGGAAACAATAATAGCAATTGATTCTGGATACAACTTAATTAGTTATGCATACTTTTTTTTTACAACCTATTCAGTAAACAAAGTAATTGTATTTAGAAAATATCATCTCTGTATTCACAAAGTGTGCTTTTGTTCTTATTTTAGGGTCATCCAGGGTCAGGAAACAGTAATAGCAATGGAAACTGGATACAACTTAATTAGTTTTGCATACGTTTTTAGTACAGCCTATGCGGTAAACAACTTAATTGTGATTAAAACATATGATCTTTGTAGTCACTGCGGGTGTTTTTGCTCTCATTTATTCAATCAACATTTTACTTGTCTAGCAACTTCATCTACGGCTGGCTACCTTTTAACTAACTCTTACAATAGCATAACCTGCAACTTACTTACTCAAATTTATCAAAATAACACCTACCTAAGTATATGCATAGATAATCTGAAAACAAATGCCTGTCTCCAACTCTGTCGTTATATATTCATCTGGACTTTAATGTATTTTAGTAAAATAGCTTGCCACTCACTGGCCTGTCTCAGAGACATTATCACAACTCATACCATAAACTCAAAAGATACAAGTTTATTTCTCTGCACACAGTTTCATTTTTCTCGCGGCTGTTTCTCCAGCTCAAGGATAGGCTTGGCTAACCCTCTGGACGTTGGTCACATACTCAGCACTTACCCATATTTAGGACTGTTCACACCTTTTCCATCCAACATGCCCAAGATTAGTGCACATAACCGCCACTGCCTGTTAATTGAGCTCGGAGTCTTGTATACTTTCTGCCCAACCACAGCTATCCTAATAATTTTTAATGGTTGATCGCTCTCTTAACATTTACTACCAAAATGTGCGTGGTTTGAGAACCAAGTGCGGCAACCTATATAGACAGATTCGCTCCAATGACTACGATCTAATTCTTATTACAGAAACTTGGCTACATGAAGGCATTAATGACTCAGAGTTGTGTGATAATAGGTATGACATCTTCCGCTGTGATAGGGACTTGAAGGCCACAGGTAAGAGCTCTGGAGGCGGGGTTATGTTGTGCGCGAAGCGTGGTCTGTGTGCGGAGCTACGGTGCGAATGGACCTCTCCACCAACAGAGTCATTATGGATAGCTATTAGACCAAGAGTACTATCGAGTGCACAATCTCAATCTCATAGCTTGCTTATAGGTCTTGCATACGTACCTGGCGGTACGCCCCACCATCCTCGTGATATTGACTCTCTTTTAAATACGCTGTCGTTAATTAACGACTCTTACACTTCAGACAATATATTATTAGTGGGTGATTTTAACCTGCCCATGTTACAGTGGACCAGTGATGGCCCTAACTACTTAAAAAAAGGAAGTATAGAGATACAAGACACAGCCAGGAAATTAGTGGAAGTTACTTCTTTGTATGGTCTCACACAATATAATACCCTCACTAATTCATATGGAAACACCCTTGACCTTATCTTCTCTAATTTCACAGTTGATGTCTCCAAATGTAGTACCCCTTTACTTAACGAAGATATTTCCCATCCAACACTTACGATCGAAACATCTGACCTCTGGCTTACACCACTTAAAGAGCTTAAAAATACTAGGTTAGCATTTCGTAAAGGCGATTATAACTCCATTTGTAATTATCTATCTGAGGTTGACTGGGCAGCAGCCTTAGAAAAACGCTCACTAGATGATGCCGTATCTTCATTCTACAGTCACATCAACCAAACCATCACTAACTTCGTACCCTCTGTCAATAATTCTAAACATAGCTACCCGCTATGGTACTCCAAAGCCCTCATACACATTATGAATGATAAATTCAAAGTTCATCGTAAATGGAAAAAGTTTAAAGACAAAACCGACTACGATGAGTTTTCGCTTTTAAGAGCACGATTTCGAAAAATTGAAAGTGTATGCTTCGCAAACTACACAAAAAAATGTGAAAGACAAATATCTACTAACCCTAAAGCCTTATGGTCCTATGTCAAATCCAAAAGAGGCACGTCCTCTTACCCTCAATCCTTCACACTGGGCACAGATAAACACTGCGATGGCCCAAGTATCTCAAACGGGTTCTCGAACTTCTTCCAAAGCGCTTTTTTACAAACCTTCCAAATAGCATCGACTGCCCAATCAAGTACCTTGACCAACAAAGACGAATCGACTTGTATCAGTTCTCTCGTTGTAAGTGAAAAGACCGTCCTTAATAAACTCAAGTCACTCGATATCACTAAAGGATCTGGGAGCGATAGTGTTCACCCATACTATATAGTACAGTGCGCTGAACAGCTGGCCCCTCCCTTAACATTAATATTTAACCGATGCTTCCGTGAGGGAACCTTTCCTGATATTTGGAAACGGGCACTCATAGTTCCGATACATAAAAAAGGACCTAAGACCAAAATTGAAAACTATAGGCCCATCTCCATCCTGAACACCTTTAGCAAAATTGCAGAAAAACTAGTATACGAAGCAATCTATCCCACTATTTCTGTTCACATTCCACAACAGCAGCACGGTTTTCTTCAACGTAAATCAACTACATCTAACCTGGCACTATTCACCTCTTTTGTGCTGGAACAAATGGAACGTGCAGGACAGGTTGACGTGATCTACACTGATTTTGAAAAAGCTTTCGACCGCGTAGATCATTCCTTACTCATCCAAAAACTCAAACATCTTGGAATCCATGGGGATCTGTTGCGCTGGATCACCTCATACCTTTCTCGTCGGTCTCAGGCGGTTGTTGTTGGGGGTTTCAGGTCTGACTTTGTTGACATCCCCTCTGGTGTTCCTCAGGGTTCGCACCTTGGGCCCCTTCTCTATAACGTATTCTTATATGATATTTCTAAATGTTTCCAATACGCTGAACACCTCTTATATGCAGATGACAAAAAGGTCTTCATGGCCGTCCGCAATTACTCCGACTGCCTGAAACTCCAGAGTGACCTTGATCGTCTGGCTTGCTATTATAGGGACAATAACATCTTCGTAAATGTAAAAAAATGTCAATCTATTAGCTTTACCCGTAGAAATAACCCCACAATTTTTACATATGTTATGAATGGAAATTCGATTGAACGTGTCAACAGCATTAGAGACCTGGGGGTAATACTTGATAGTAAACTCCTATTTAACGAACATATAGACTCTATAATTATCAAAGCATACAAAAACCTTGGTTTTGTCAAGAGAGTGTGTGAGCCCTTCCATAATCCCGCCTGCATAAAATCTATATACTACGCCTATGTAAGGAGCATCTTGGAGTATGCAAGTTGCATTTGGAGCCCACAATACATTATCTATGATCACAGTATAGAACGTATTCAGAGCCTGTTTCTGAAATTTCTGAACTATAAAACCAGGAAACACTTCTTAGATTACACGGAAGGCTGTAGATATCATCGTTTGCTACCATTAAAACAAAGACGAACTGTACTTGACATGCTTTTGTTATACGATGTGCTTAGGGGGCGTCTGGACAGTCCAGCCATGCTTCAGTCTATCGGATTTAATGTGCCTCGTCGTCGCACCAGACACACACCGCTATTACATGTACCCTACCATCGTACAAACTACGCTAAGAACTCCATATTCACACGCATTACCAATACATATAATAAGCACTTTGGGGAAATAGACATATTCATCGGTAATAAACACGGTTTTCGTCACAAGATAATTCAAAACCTGGAAGTTCTATAGCGGCCCTTGTAGATTTCACTCAGGTATCTTCATCAGTATTTCCTCACCCAACTCCCCCCCCCCCTTTTTTACACACACACACACACACACACTACCACAAAACTACTCTCCAAACTTGCAACCATTGTAATTATCATTCATTAATTATACTGTTTTTCTTTTTTTTTTTCATTTTGTGCCATGTTCTAATAATATTAATGTGAAACTCTTTAATTGGCCTTACAATGTTAAGTATTCTATAAGCAATATAATTGTATTACGCTGTTGAGTTTCTTAATAAATAAATAAATAAATAAATAAATAAACCCACTAGCTTAATTCTGAAGATTAACTTTAAGACTGCTATCACCAGCTTATGTGATGTAAACATTTGTCCACTCCTGGACCAAGTACTCGATCGTTTCGGTTTTTTTTTTTACTATTTACAGGGTAGCGTTTGACCACAAGTCACCTGATGTTAAGTTACGATGTGGTCGAAGATGGCGTCACGCTACACTGGACTGGGAACTGGCTCTCAAGTGAGGCTGCCGGAACACACCGATAGGTGCTTGGCGACAGATTCTTAACAAGAGGGTGGTAGCTAGCCAGGCGAGTACTAGAAAATACCCTACAACCAAGCTATGGTTTCATCACGATGTTTTCCTTCACCGAAAGCTCAAGCTCATTGTAGGATTCGAACCCACGTCCTACGGATCGCAAGCCGACGTCACTACCACTGAGCCATCATGGCCATGAAGAAGTTTTTATTAAAGCGGCATTTTCATAGGAGCACGTTGCAAAGGCCCTGGAATCAATTACACGAGTAGGTGCGCCCGAGGGCAGCCCTTTGCTCTCAGAGGGCCTGCGCCCTCCGAGGGTTGTTATTGAAAACGGATGCCCTTTACGTCATGTTTTGCTCATTTCATATCGGCCCCAATTTGTACTTATTTATGTTAAAAAGGGCCACTCGTCATAAAAATGGTCTGTCGATAATAAAATATCGGTATGTTAATAATTTTGATTGATATACTCGCATGTAGCTTGTATTTTTTGTTATACCTAATTCCTAAAGTTCCCACACTATCACATATACATAGTTCTAATCCTTAACTAGAATTATATGTATCTAGGACATTAGAAGTTACGGGGATCAGAGATGCACAAAAACTAATTCAACAAAAAAGTCAGGGGGTTTAAAGATTTTGCCATTTGTGAATCCGGAACGGCTCGACCGATTTTAATAAACTTGGACTTATTAGATTTGTATACGCCCCGATATATCAGAACAAGCAAATAAAATATCCAAAAAATATCACGAAAATAAATCAGTTGAATGTGAAAGTAACTCTGTGTGCCTAAATCGCTGAACTAATCTTGATGAAATTTTAAAATAATTAATGTTCAGAACAGAAGCTTAGTCGCCGTGGCCGATATCAGCTGGGATGACGTCATCATCATCATCATCACCTTCCACCATCGGATAACAAGACATACGGCGTCGCGGCATCCGTTCATGGTTGGAATTCTCCCGATCCGCACAAAGCGTTTCATTATTCTTCTTCATCATTTATAATGCGAACAGCAAAGGAGTGGAACGCCCTGGCAGCATCATTGTTTCCCGATAAGTACAATTTGGGAGTCTTCAAGTCAAGAGTGAATAGGTATCTTCTGCAAGCATGTTCCATCGTCGGCCACGTCTTCACTTACCACCAGGCGAAACTGTGGTCAAATGCTTGCCTATAGTGAATAAAAAATCATCAGTGATAGAAATAAATCTTAACAGTACTTTCTCAAAATAAGTTTTTCTAAGAAGCTTTGTTTACTACAAGAGCAAAATGCTTTTTGTCTAGGTTTAATTTCAACAGCCAAATTTGACAATAGCGTGTGTTGTGCACAAATAAACCAGAATATGTACGAATATGTAAACGAATATGTATGTAAATAAAATAATTTGAATTTGAAATTAGTCCAGCGTGTAAAGTAACTAATTGTCATTATGTCGGGGAATACTAAAAATTGGATCATGATTTATTAATGACAATTTTGCACTAAATCACCACATGCCATTGGGAATCATATTTCAAATGTAAATGTATGCCAATTTAATGAGCCTAGAATTTAATTTAAACTTTAAATTTGCTCCATTTTAACGTACGTATTATTCTAATTAAAGCCTGAAAATCACTCCTTCAAGTAGCCATAGAAAACATAGCGGACATTAACGAAATTTACCAATTTAAACGACGATATGCCCTTTCCGGGTCAAGAAGTAACCCGGGCCTGTTTACAGTCAGAGGTCATTAGCAAACTAATTGTTTTCGACGGCTTTTTGATGTTCAACGAGCAACGTAAATGTTTATTTCTGAGAATCGGCGGAGCTTTTTGAGTTGGTTGTCGCGGACACAGCGGCGAAAATAAACCTGCATTGTTGAGGTGAGGACAATGCTGTATGGGAGGTTGGCCCTTTGGCCGTGCCGGCGTAAATCACTCTCGAGTGGCGGCGCTGGCGTGACAACTTCAAGGACGCCGGGGGAGGGCCGACACGTGGCGTGTTGTAGCGTGACGAGATTACTTGGCGGAAATATCGTGATAATAACACTGAAAGATGATTAAAATGTTGAGATTGCTCGGAATGTTAATGTTGTTATTAATCTGTATTGACTTGAATATATCGAAAAAAATGTATACTTGAGAGCCAGTTTTTAGTCCAAGCGTAGCGTGGCGCCACACGAGACCACATTGTCACTTCAACTTTCACTTTTTATTTGTCTGTCAGCCACGGCATTTGCTAATTAAAACGAAAAACTGTAGTCGACGCGGGTAATTCATATCATTAAGGGCTCCTTAAGGGACACAAAACTGCGAATTCGCATCGAGCTCGCACGAATGCACCACAAGAACTTCCGGTCTGAATTCGCATCGCGTCGCATCGCATCGCACTACCACTGAACCATCATCGCTATTAAAGTTACAAACTTTGAGCTTTATGTGGCCCTTAACCATTTAAATTAAATCAAACAAGTGAGTAAACAAGCCAACATTTGAACTCCGTCAGCACTCATCCTGTACACAACACTTAAGTACACGTTTGTGTCGCGAGCCGCCGCCCGCCCCGGAATGGCTTCAAAGGGGCCGTGCCGCCGCCCCGGGACTACACTTACTGTGCTACTGGACCACTGGGGGTACCGTTACTGGTGCAGGGAGAGGGGGGATGTTTTAGGCTTCATCGACACTTAAGTAGAGATGCCTCATTTCTATTATGAAATTTGAAGGGAGTTAGTTTATACCTTGAATTGATATACTCGTAAGCTATATTTAGTTAGAAAAAAGGTTGCCTTAAGGACAGAAGTCGGAGTCGGAGGTGGTCATTAAGGGACCATAATAATCTTGATCACATATTGACCCTATTAGGACTAACTATTGTACACTAAGGAATGCAATAAATTCTTTAAATCTTTGAATCGAAATCCAGGGCCCATATTCGCTATGATCATCAAGATTCCTTGTCAATAACGCGTGACGTCAATACGTGATTTAGCGGTCATTCCAGGCCGATAACGTAACGCGCTTGCGTAGTATCGAATACTCAAAACATAAACAAATACGTTGTAAATATTCAAAACCTAATTCTAGGTTACTTTTTCTCCCGGAATATTATAAAATATATAGAATGACGGGGAAAAGTGGATGTAACCTTGGGTTGCAGCTAGTGTAGTACATATTGAAGTGCGTCAATATTTGATACAACCGTGGCACATCCCAACTCTTCATCAGTCACAAACATCACTTTTTCTCAGCCGCCCCGCATCAAACATTCATATTGGGGCAGGAAATAACGCTCGACTGTCGCGTAGTTCCGGCGCGTCACGTGCGCTCCACCTATTCAGGCAGCCCCTACCTGCGAGGGCGGACGTGCTAGCTTTATGTACACGACCAGCTTTGGCACGCGGGTCTGCATGGCGAACCTCTTTTTCAACTAGCCAATAAGTTTTTGAATTGACCCGTATTTTTTTGGGTTCCGTAACCATATGGTAAAACGGGACCGTATAACTAAGACTCCGCTGTCCGTCCGTCTGTCTGTCTGTCCGTCTGTCACCAGGCTGTATCTCATGAACCGCGGTAGTAAGACAGTTGTAATTTATATAGATGATGTATTTCTGTTGCTACTATAATAACACATACCTACTAAAAACAGAATAAAATAAATATTTAAGGGGCTCCCATAAAACAGAAACGATTTTCTTGCCGTTTACATAGATTATGGTACGGAACCCTTCATGCGCGAGTCCGACTCGCACTTGGCCAGTTTTTCAAAGTAATATTAAACGCACTTTTTTATATATTTATTTTTTGGAAAACCAATAGCTTTTTACAACAACAGAAAACATACAGTAAAATAACAATGAAAAGCCAATTACAGGTTCTCACGAATAGAGACTAAGTAAATAAAAACATTTGAAAACACAGACAACACGCTAGAAATATAAAAGTAATATTTCTAATATTCCAAATATCATAACAAACCAAAAAACGCACTTGCTCGAAAAATGGCATTTAGGTTCATAATTCAGCTGAAAACGCACACCTGCTTTTTTCAAAAAAAACCACATTTATTTTTATACTCAGGATATTGAAAAAGTATTTTAAAAGTACAACACTAATTAGTTCCCTCCCACGCTGGAGTTTAGGATTAGTTCCTGTAAAGGTTATAAAAAACACTACAGACTTATTTTATCTGACTCAACACACAAAGGTCACCGATGTCAATGTGGATGACATGACGGGGAAATTACACAGAACGCTAAAAAAATATAACTATGTCTGATTCACCAAAATAGAACAAGTTAAATGGAGTTTGGTGAAACCCAACCTTAGTGTTAGTATAGCATCCCAAGGAAGATTCTTTTCCGTACCTCAAAAGGAAAAAGCACCAAGGGTTCCGTACACACTTTTTTTTTGTCATTTAACTACATATTTACAGTTTTCAGACTTTTCCCTCTATATGTACCGCAAGACCTTACTTCATGCCAAATTTTATGATTCTAGGTCACCGGGAAGTACTCTATAGGTTTTGGTTCCCGCGTGAAAATGCAGAATGCGACATTAAACGCTCATATCTTTTGATCGCGTTGACTTACAAGTTTGATTTTTTCACAGCTGAAAGAGACCGTGGAGCCGAGTATTTGATATAAATTTCACTTTGATATGTCAACGCGTTCTTGAGAAAAAGGGTCTTGATAGGCAGACTGACAACGAAGAGAATCTGTAAGGGTCCCATTTTTCCGTTTTAAGTACTGAACCCTAGAAATAATAATATAACAATATGATGACAAAAAAAAAAATACTGATTGAGTACAATCCCTATCCTTACTAACAATATAAATGCAAAAGTAACGCTGTCTGTCTGTCTCGCTTTCACGCCTAAACTACTGAACCGATTTGAACGAAATTTGGTACGAGATAGTGGTTGGAGATAGGTTGAACCCTGAGGAAGGACATATGACACTTTTTATTGCGATAAACTATAGTCCACGTGGGTGAAACCGCGGGGAACACCTAGTATATTAATAATAGACTTTTGATACCAAAAAAATATGTCGAACATAAAAACCTTTAGAAAGTGCCGCCACTTCACGGGACCTGTTACGCAACTTGAGAGGATCACAAGTGGAGGCCGAGCATTACAAGAGCAGTATCTGGGGAAATTAGCGCTCCAATGTCTATACGTAGCGGGGTGGGGGGTAGGGGAGGGGGATAAAGTGAACAACTTAGGTAATAGATTGCGTTCTTGTAACTTATTGATTGCTTCAAACTGTTTTGTAGCTCTTCTATTTATTATAATAGTAATGACCCGACCCGGGTATGCACGGCTCGGCATATGTAAATATTTTATGTAATGCTGCGGGTTTGGGTAAATTGTCAATGTGATCGCGCCAAAAAATTACCTGCCGGGCGTTTCTTGGCTGTTCTTTTGCCGGCGTAAGGAGGTTGGAACAGGCGTAGCTAGTTTTAAGTTGACGTTTTAAAGTGATCATAATGTATCCTATTGAATAAAAAAGATTTTAATTTTGAATTTTGGTTTTCAATTCATACAAAATCCACTTTCATTTAATCCCTAATTTTCCGGAAAAACTGTGAGTAGAACCACCGGGCACCGCGTATTCATCAAATCCGTGAAAAACATATATATTTATTTAATTAAATTACAACTGTCATTACAAGCATTTCTTAATCCTACTAATCATTTAATAATCCTACTAATATTATAAATGAGAAAGTTTGTGTGTGTGTGAATGTTTGTTACCACGTATCACCGTAACTACTAGGCCCGATTTTTGGTTTCATTGAAATGGAGATAGCTTATACTCTGGATAACACATACTTTTTATCCCGGAAAAAGGTTCCTGCGGGATAGCGGGAACGCGGGTGAAACCGCGGGGCGCAACTAGTTTATAATATAAATCTAAACCTACACGAGTTCTATATTATTTTACGTGCGATTATATTTAGCTTCAGAAATCAAACCTGACCCTTTCAAACTAAACCCAATCATCATTCACACATAGCTACGAACGGAGCCTATAAAACACCGCAGCCTACTAACTCAGCATCCCTCGCCGCCCGCCTGCGTGGGCAGTTTCAACAAAACCACTAATGCAGCTAGTTTCTGTACCAACGGCTCCCCATCTTCATTACTGCCGAATTAATTCTGTATAAGTACCCCCGCGGGCCGCCACTAGGCGTGATATCCGGTCCGACGGCACTAATAGAAAACTGCTATTAGAAACAGGTAGGTACGAGCATACAGTGGACGGCCGAGTGACCGTCGCCCGGTCGGTAATCCCAGGTATCGCTGGAAAGGCGAAGTCAAGAAGGATTTGCGCGAGCTCCAGGTGTAGGACTGGCCGCAGGTGGCGCAGGACAGACCGAAGTGGCGTCCTTTACTATCAGAGGCCAAGACTCACTTTCGGTCGTTGCGCCATTTCAGTTATATGTTAGGTACGTCATTGTTGCATTATCACCTGAATTACATAAACATACAAAGCTTCATTCAGATACGACAGTCAGCAGTAGGTTAAAATTGACACCTAAGATATTAGTGAGTAAACAAAACGTGACATAATATGTCAACGTCAAGATCAAACGTCATGTCAAAATGACAGACGGTTAGAGCTCTCTCTCTCCCTCATGCACCCTTCCGACCTTTGCTAATGGACGTATGTTTTTCTCTAAAATAAAGTACCAGCTTTAACTACTAGAATCTGCTATTATTTTACCCAAACCCATCATAAGATTGTACTTATTACATTTTTAGAGTTAGTTACAGGTGAATCTTAAGAAAAAAATACATTGCAAAGATTATGGCGTAACACGGGTGACAACAATCTATTCCAAAAGTCACGTGTCGCTTCCTGAGATATTGTACATCTGCTATCGCTACATACAAACTACACACATGTATGTACACATGTGAAACGTCCAATATAATACGGTATTCCTTTCAATCCATAACAGGCCTCATGTCGTAACTATATTTGCTCAGTCCTTTCCCCGACATTGAAAGAAAAACATATTCTATTACGTTTATAGGCAAAATTGGATGGAGTAGCTACTGGAAACTTTCCATTCGCAAATGTACTACTGTCTGCGTAAGTAATGTGATCATGCTATATTTGGAGATATACACCTACCTTGATAATAGCTAAGTAAGTTAACAATGGAAAGTGTATTAATATAATCTATATTAATACACTTTCCATTCATTGACAGTCATTGATATCAGACTATATCAATAACAAAACGTTTGGCATTGTAGGGATAGTCTCATTTTAGTTAGACATTTGTTCGCACTCGAAAAACCACCTGCCAAGCGTTTCTTGCATGTTCTTTTGCCGATTTAAGGTGGTTGGAACAGGCGTAGCTAGTTTAAAACCAGACGTTTTGAAGTGATTGCAAAATAAACTTATGTTTGTATTTCAGTTTGAATGTTTCTTCAGTCAAAAACAACACAATAACTAAGTTTTCAACAAAGTATTATTCTAATGGTTGAGGATAATATTGTGATGAAACCATAGCTTTGTGAGGATTTTGCTCACCTATCTAGCTCAAGTAAAAAATCTATCGGTGTGTTCCGGCCGCCGCACTTGAGAGCCAGTTCCCAATCTAGGTGTAGCGTGGCACCACATCTTCACTCTAACGCTAAGTAAACAAAGAGTCACAGAGTTTCATAGTCACTGTTAACTAATCTTGCTCTCGTTTAACTTCAGATCTTATTCTATTGAAAGTGCAAGAACTCCGAGTCAAGTTCACCTTCTATGAAAAATCCCATGCAAGCTACAAGCGTACTGTGTGTGTGTGAGCTATTGTCGGGCTAACAGTCCGGGTAGCCATTATTGTCGATCAATGGCCCTCATAATCGACGAGGTAGCCGATGCCTTCAACGATAGGGTTGTCGCAATGGGTTCATTTAAAATCTTGAACGATTAATGACTTTTTACTTACTATCGTACTACTTTCGTACTAAACTATACATGGGTTTTATGTAAATCTAGTTTAAATAATCGAAAGGGGTGACTTATTAGATTTTTTTTTGTTATCAGAACTCGTGTACAACTTTGGAACTTTTAATGAAAATGTGAATTTGAATCCATACTTTAATATTATACACGTGACATTAACTCAGTTTGTCTGTTTGTTTGTAACCTTTTAACGCCTATATCACTAAATAGATCTGGATGAAATTTGGTATGGAAATAGATTAAACCCTGGGAAAAACTTTACGAATACTTTTTTTATGCCATAAAATGAACTCTACGCAGGTGAAACTGCGGGGCGTAGCTAGTATTGCTTATAAGTCTGTTACATACAATTAACGACTCTTTTCTTACTTTAGGGCTCATAAATTTGTTGCTAAATGCCTCTAATTTTTATCATCAAAAGGGACTAAAATCTGTGACTTATTTAATTTCTTTTTTTTAACAGTAACTCATCTACTTAGCTTGGAATTTTTAATTAAATTTTGGGTTAATCAATTATGTATAAGTAAATGCCAATTTTACGATCCATACATTCTACAGAGTACCTTTAGACACAAGTCGTGACGATGTAGTCGAAGGTGGCGCCACGCTACGAATGGATTGGAAACTGGCTCCCAAATGAATACACCGATAGGTTCTTGGTGACAAGAGTGTTAGCTAGTCAAACGAGCACTAGAAAATAGGTTTTCGTCATGCTGTACTTATTATTGATGTTTTCTTTGAATTAAAGTAGGTATATCACAGTTTGGACAACCCTATCATCCGATATATATAATGAAAAATCCGGCTCGACTATCGGTACTCGCCGCTAGCTACCAGATGTTAGAATCAAATTGGGCTCCTCGCCATTAGTATCTTAGCTAGATGCCGGTTGGAAACTATCATTGTAACTATGCATATCAGATATTAATTATTTTCCTATGCGACTTTATTCTCGGATCTTTGACCGGACTTTGTTAGGCATTAGCGGACCCATAGCCAATGATAAGAGGTCATTTGAAATAATGTGACAAACAAAACTCTGGTATAGACTGTAAAGAATGTTTATACAAAATTGATACAACTAGAGTGCCTTAATTGTATAAAAAAATATCCAAAAACTCCCGGACAATGAAATTGAAAAAAGCATATCATAATAAACAAAGACATTAAGTATTTCCAAGAGAATAGAATATAAAGTGGAACAATAATCCGTACTGAGGGTATAACGGATCTAAACCGGATAAAAGGCACACGCAGAGGCTATTCCGGGAATTTAGAGATAAAAGCATATATTACTCATCTCTATTATAGCGTCATATTTTGTGTTACGTTGATTTTAACAGAACAAATCAGATTATGCAAGTGGCGAACATATTTTATTTAATCTTAACGTCACTGCAACTGCTGTAACTTCACCACTTTCATTATCATCACCATCACCATAATCATTATCATCGTTATAATTTTTAACACCAAAAACAACATTAATAGGTATTGTTGTTTTTGGTCACGATTTGAGGTTTTAGCGTAAACAAATGAGATTCAAACCTCAAAAACCTACCGAAATGAACCGACAGCTTTTTTTAGTTCTTACCAGATAGTGTTTTGTCTCATGTCACTTGATGTTAAGTGATAACGTTCCGAAGTTATTGAAAGTGAAGTCATGCTACGCCAGTATTGGGAGCTGGCTTTCAAGTAAGGATGTTGGAACACACCGATAGATGCTCGGGGATATATTCTTGAACTGACAGTGGTAGCTAGCCCGGCAAGCACTAGAAATACCAAACAAACAAGCTGCACACAAAATTACTGTGAGTACTAATCGGACCACTTTGTTTATGAAACACGATTTAGAACGAATCAGATAATCATAATACCTGAATTGCTATTTTGAGCATAAAAAATGATGCATAAATGATTAAAATGTATTTAAAAATTCATCATTTTTATCACAGTGATTTGATTAGTTGACGTAACTTCATTCTTTCCAAACAATAACTACCCTTGGCACTAGAACATGGTCAATCTGACTTACCATATCAATACGTCATCGGAACATTTCCTTCATACCAGAAAGTTTAAGGAACATCCCTCCGTTCCGCAGCGAAGGGATAGTTGTTGAAAACCCTAGGAACGAAGGGGACGAACAATAATCCTTCACCGACTAGCGTTGCCGAACTATCGATAGTTTTCATCTGATAAAGCCGTATTAGCGATAGGCCTATGAATGGATGATATCGATAGTTTAAAACGAGGCAATACTATCGATAGTATTATTACTCGTAAATAAAAAACTATCGACACTATCGATAACCTTATGCTTCGCGAGCAGCAATACTATCGAATACTATCGATAGTATTGTCTCTTTTTAAGCTATCGATAGTATCGATAAGTCTATCGATAGACTATCGATTAAATATCGATAGTTGACTATCGATCGGCAACGCTATTACCGACGCGGAACCGGATGAAGACGCGGATCAATCAGGGGATTAGATAATACACTGGCTGTGTGCGAATGCGGAATAAGAGATAAGGGCTTTTGTTCCCCGAGTCGTTTATGACTAGCCACCCGCCCCGGCTCCATCCGGGTAGGCAAAGATTTTGATGACCAGATGTTTTCGAAAAACTAAATATATAAAAGCTATTCAAAGTTTATAATTTTTTGTAGTACGTTACGCATTTAAGATAAAAAGAAAAAAAATATGAAATATTTATATACCTACAGAGTTTTGATGCTGAGCAAACGAGAAGATTGCACTGAGAGCTGATTGAGATTACGTAGTCCCCGGTTTCCTTCTGCAAAAAATGCCGGTCTTAAAGTTCAGAAATAAAATGTGTGATATCTGTACCTTTCAATGTTAACGATATAATAGAGATAGGTTGTATCGAATACGCAATGAAGAGGAAATAACTAAGCTAAGAATTTGTCTGCCGCAACAATACAGACCTGTTCCGCACTATTGGTGATAGGTACTTTATCTACAAGAACGTTTTTGGTCACAATTATATTATATCCTTAGGTTGCGTACGGATATCGCGTTCCTGAATTACGCATAGTCGGGATACGTTGTCTACTCGGTACATTGGTTCTCGTTCTAGCGTTGCCGAACTATCGATAGTTTTTATCTGAAAAAGTACTATAGCTGTCAATACGCCTCTCGATAGTATCGATACTATCGATACCAAAACACGAGGCAATACTATCGAATAAGTGCAATCCTATCGACACTATCGATAGTATAATTGTTTGTGAAGTAGAAAGTAGAGATAGTATTGTTGCTAAAAAATAAAAAACCTATGGCTAGTATCAATTATTTTATATTTTCTATAATCTAAGATAATTGATACTATCGATTTAATATTTCGCAAATAACGATACTATCTTTACTATCGGTATTCTTCGCGAGCAAAATCCCTATCGATACTATCGATAGTATTGCGCTCAACGATAGTATTGCCACGTTTTGAGCTATCAATAGTATCGATAATATCGACATTGTCGATAGTGTTGCGATTGTTTGGCTATCGATCGGCATCACTATCTCGTTCGCGTTCTCCGAGAGTGTACGCGTAGCAAGTATGGATATGTCGTCCTACACGCGTAACAGACTACGCGTAACTCGGGAACGTGCTGTCCGTACGCTTTATACTTCGCAATACGAGGAAATGATTCGCCTCAATATAATTTATTATTTTCCAACAAGTTCTGATAATTTAACATGATCAATGGCATAATTAAACATTCGTATAGACTTCTCGGAACAGTAATCAACGCTGATATTCAACGGAAGCGGACCGCTTACAATGAAACCGAACCTTTCCAGTTTCAGTTTATTGATAATAACTGTGTAATAATAATATAATAAAAGTTAAATATTATCTTTTTCACATGATTTATGATATGATTGCTATACGTGTAGGACTTTGATATCATCTGCTGAAATCTATGAAAAACAAAATGTTATTATAAAATATCGGACAAATTTATATGACAACAAAGTTTGATATTGTAGTGAAAATGCTCCAACTAAATGAAAAAAAAAACCGGCTGGCGGCTTTTTACCTGTTCTTTTGCCGGTGTAAGGAGGTTGAAATAGGCAAAGCTAGAAGGTAGGTTTGGTAGTTTAACATTTTAAAGTGATCACACTATGTTATATAATATGTATGCAACTAACTATACATATAATAAATAATATGTACATAAAAATATAAAATATTTTTTGAATTTTGTCACACTACAGTCATGTGGATAATTAAAATCAGCATAAAAGTCTTAAAATCGTCGCAATAAAGTGTAAAGACATTGTTTCTAAGGATTACTAGCGGCTTAGCACGGAATCAGGGAGTGACGGTGGCGGGGCGCGGTCGCACATGGCACGACTAGCGAGTTACTCCCATAGGCGCAGCGATCTTCCTTCACTGGCTGTTACTATCATTTAATTTGCAATCAGTTAGAAAACTACTTGCATAGTATATTACCTTTATTTGCCTGATTTGTGATTAGTTGCCAAGTTTCATTATGTTTACAACGTGTACATTAGGCCATGTGGTTTTATAAAGCTGTATTTCCAGAGTAATTAAAATAGGAAAGTATTGATTGAAGGGCGATGGTAGCCGAATGGTAACGCGTGCGCTTTACAAGACGCCGACACCGAGTTCAAATCCTCTCGGCTCCGCACCTACGACTTAATAAGTTATGTGTGGATTTACCATCGTTCAAAACGGTGAAGGATAACTTCGTGAGCAAACCGGCATGTCCAATAATCACAACATTCAAGGGCATACGACATCTACCAACCCGCACTGGGCGCGCGTGGTAGATTACGTCTCACACTCTCTCTCAGAGAGAAGGCCAGATTCCCGGCAGTGAGAACGTTATAGGCTGATGATGAGAGTATTGATTCGTTGACCCTTTTTAGCAAGTAACAAACACACACTCACTCACTGACTAACATACACATTAATGAATAATGTGACTCGCCGCTGTGACTCGGGCGCCGCCCAAACCGGTCGAATTAAATTAATTACCCGGCGAGCGTCTCCAACTCCTGTTTACGAGCTATTAAAACTAATCCGCGGATTTGTTCGCAAAATAACTGCTCTCCACTCGGAGTAATTGCTTCCTGGAGGTACGCTCAGGAGCATTGGTGTCGGGAGACGACCAGGACGCGTCCCACCGTAACGTACAAGACAAAAATTAGTCTCATTCATAATAATTATAGATAAGTCGACTGGGAGGTAAATATTATAAACAGGATATAAGATAATTAAAAAAAATCGTTCCATAACTAGTAAATTGATAATTCATCCTTTGCAGCAGATTGTTATTGACCCATGTTGTTTTGGTAAACCCATTTTTTACCGAACTAACATTTAACAATTAGGCCAGAGTCCTAACAGTGGTAAAGTTATAGGATATAGGCTGGTGACAGTTAAATCATTGGTTTAGAAAGTCTTACATTGGTAATCTAAGATTTTGATGCTTATTACCCAATTAGCTGCGCCCCGCGGTTTCACCCGTTATCCCGCACTTACCTTTTTCCAGGATAAAAAATAGCCTATATGTCAATTTAGGGTAAAATACATATTAGTAGGATGACGAAAATACTGAACTTATTAACATTAGAGTAATAAGCGTTACTTTAATATGCAGAGTTCCTGAGAGAAAGTGAGAATAACTGCGGAGTGCAGCGGGCAGGAGTTATAAACATTGTTGCAAGTACACACTAATTTTATTATCCATCTAATATAAACGTGAAAGTTTGTGAGTATGGATGGATGTTTCTTACACTTCCACGCAAAAACTACTGAACGGGTCTGAATGAAATTTGCAACGGAGATAGTTTATACCCTGGATTAACACATAGGCTACTTTTTATCAAAAAGGAAAAAGGTTCCTGCGGGATAACGGGAAGACGCGGGGCGCAACTAGTGCTTAATGTTTTTGCATCCGAGTGTACGTCGAGAGCCGCGGAACTACAAAGATCGTTTCAAGTTAGATTACTCTCAAATGATCGGCAATTGGTTTAGGTGTTGCGTTACGGCGCGGCGGGGCGGGGTGGGGAGGGGGCTGCAAAAGTTATGGAATAACGTTACGGTGGTAATTGATTGGAATAAATTGGTACACGCTAAACTAAAAGTTCCCCAATTACGGAAAACAAAGGGAAATAAATGGACTCTATCGACCTATTTAGATCGGACCAGTGGAAAGGAGTGCTCGTAGCGGAGCTCGTCTGGTCGTTCTTAACCGATCAACTAGGTCAAGCAACGTGCTCTGCGGTCACTATTTGGATGGGTGACCAGTAGAGGTATCTACAATTGAGCGCTTCTGTACTTCGGGAGCACGTTAGGCCGTCGGTATCGGTTGTTATCTTACGCCCGAAATTAATAATCGATCCTGATCCGTTATCCGCGGTTTTGAATCGATTTGGTCACGTCATAATTTGTCATTTTAGTAGTAATCTGTCAAGCCCTAGTAGGTACTAAAATGACTTATTATGACATGACATATCGATCCAAAACCGCGGATAACGGATAGGATCGATTATTAATTTCGGGAATTTGCAGTCGTTAGCCTATGTCAGAGACCTTCGGGCGGTCTGAAAACACTTCGGAAAAACTTATGAAAGGAGGTCGTTCCACGTTTGTCTTTGCAGTAAGATAATAATCCCTACTCTAATTAAAATTATAAATGCGAAAGTAATTCTGTAAGTCTGTCTTTCACGCCTAAACTACTGAACCGATTGAAATGAAATTTAATACAGAGATAGTCTAAAGCCTGAGAAAGGACATAGGCTACTGTAGCGCAGTACATACTGTGAGTTTACACTCAAAATAAACCCAAAATCCTCTTGAAAATCGTTTTAATTCTGGAATTTTAGAATCGATACATATTTTGCAATGCTCACTTGTCGACGAAGAAAATTGAAGTGTCTTTAACTTGACTACCTATCAATAAAATTTAAAAATCTGACGCCTACTAAATAACACTAGCAATCATGTATTGATACAGTTTTTAGTGTAATACGTAGGCGTGAACAGCTACTTTTTATCGCGACAAACTGTAGCGCACTCGGGTGAAACCGCGGGAAACAGCGAGTCATTAATAAACAAGTTAACTTAATTAATTTCAGCATTAAATTACTCACTTATGCTGTAAGGAACTTTACATATGAATGAGTGCTTGAATCCGTCGCTAAATATGTTGCCGTTCAAACATTTCAAACGAGAAGGTAAACTGTTCAGCTCTGATGGCACTAATGAACGAAGTTTTGTGATACAAGGCATTGTTGCCTTGAGTTATGCGGATATTATAATATATATCAAGCTCTACTAAATTGTATGTTAAGAAATCCATACAAACAAAAACAATTAGCACATGCAAAGATCATCACTTGAGAACCGCTAGAACGATTTGGCTGATTATTATTGTTGTTATTTTTGTAATGTCTGGACAAGGTTTGTATCTCAGATTCTTATTTTATAACACACTGAATAATCGGAAATATTGGAAAATTATACATAATAATATACATACAAAGTTTTATTTTGATACGTCAATTAGAAGTAGGTGAAAATTGACTTTTAAGATTTGATAACATTATTTGTTACTTAGTTAGTTATTAGTGACGCTAATTAGTGTTTAAAAAACACAAATGATAAGGTTCATGACTGTTGTCTTTGTAATTGAAACAGATAATTCATACCTAATATTTTTAACAAATAATTCGTACCTAAAATAAATAAAATAAGACTGTCAAAATAGTATCCTATTCCAAGTTTTTGACTATAAAATCATGTTCCAAGCAAAAAACTACTTCAGCAAAAAAAAAATGCTTCATGAATAAAACCTACCAGTTCAGTTTAAAATAGAATTCTTGTTGAAAGAACTTACCCAATCCAATCCAGGAGTAGTGTGACGCCACCGTCGAGCACACCGTCCCTTAACATCAGGTGATGTGTGGTCAAGCGCTACCCTGTAAGTAGTAAAGAAAATGCTGTAGTTACAACTGGGTGTTTTCCTAACAATCTAACCTCATTGAGAGATGTGCAATCAATAGCATAGTTAATTGGTCACCTTTTATCTCTCACCTAACCCCAAAGCTAACTCTCGCGAGATGATAACAGCAACGGCCATTAATTCCAAAAGTAATAAAATCCAATACATACTTCGCGAAGTATCAAGTCGGAAAAGCAAATTAATAATTTGTTCGAGAGCTGTTCACTAACTTAGCTGTAGTACTTTGAAATTGCTCAAGTGGAATTATTGTAATCTAGACTAGAGTTGCAGTGAGTTCGTGTCGAAGCCGGATAGATGCCGGTTATCTGATGGTGGCACGTCGACAGTGCCCACGCATTCACAACTTCATTAAACAGTAGTAGAAACAGAAGAGACTTTTCATGTTGCGGCGTATGCAGTGCGAAGTCATGCTGTCGTTTACACAAAAATGTTTCAACGTGCTTTACGTGACAGCTTTCGATAGCCGATCTGTTAAAAACATCTCACTTAACAATGAATGAGAGGAACGTGAAATTTTGTTGTTCTAGTTTTAAAAATCTCTGTATTGTTGTGTGATTTCATATGTCTATCTATAACTATCTATTTTACCAGTCGATGTAGCCGGAAGACGGATAATGACCGGAACGAAACCATCTCTAATCTTCTCAAAGTTCTAATTGCCCTCTAATTGGCGAATTTCGAAGCCGGTGGTGTTTTTATGGCTTAAAGTTGGAAGTTTGTGAATTCTTAGCGTTCTCTCGGTCAAAGGTATTTTGTAGAAATGTGATATTCTCTTTGGCTTCCAATAGAGATATCGATTCAACCTTGTCTTCTACCTAACCGTTCTAATTATAAGACTTTGCTTCGCTTTATGTTTTATTCGAATTGAGGTCGGCGAATTGACAGACCGCTGTCTAGCGCTGTGCGGGGCAGCAACGATACAAACAAGTTCAATAAAATAGATGTGGCTACCTTGAAAAATGTATATTTACAATAAATCCACTTAACATTATTTTTTTGGCTAATCTCCGAGAAAACTCGACTGATTTTGACGGGGCTTTCACTGGCAGATAGCTGATATACTCTGAGAAAAAAACGTGTATCATTATTTTTATTGCGAGAAAGTGTAGTCGTCCACACACTACAGGTACAACCGTGGGACACAAATAGTTAGGAACTACTAAAAAAGGAAACTGTAGTCATTCATGTATTCAACAGTATCCGTTAACAAAAATGTGTGTAGTAAAGATTGAAATAAAAAAAGGACAGAATATATCAGGCAACATTCTGTATATATGACGTGACGGGTGGGACATAACGTTTATTGTGTATGTAGTTATCTGAGGCGTCAGCGACACAAACAAGGGCTCCCGGGCCCAAGTTTGGGCGCAGCTCCCTTTAGGGCCGCGCAGAAATTCGGACAATTTGTCTCAGTCGCTCCGAACTTATGCTGTCACATATTTTGAAGGATATCTTTACTAAACTTGTGCGGATAAAAACATAAGTTGGGTAAGAAATCACACACAAATGTATAACCCACTACGTCTTAACTAACGAGAAAATAATTGTTTGATTTAACGCAGAACATCATCAGCCGGAAGAAGTCCACTGCTGAACATAGGCCTCCCCCCTTGAACGCCGCCATGAACGGCTATTAGCCATTTGCATCCATCGGCTCCCTACGACTCTTACAATGTCGTCGGTCCACCTAGTGGGGGGCCTACCTACAGAACGTCTTCCAGTTCGTGGTCGCCACTCCAGAACCTTTCTTCTCCATCGGTTATCGGTTCGTCGAGCGATGATGGATAATTACCAAGTATTGTGACACAATTCCTGTTGAAATCTCCACACGAGTAAAGCCGCGGTGAACAGTGAGTAACATGTGTCTACCAAAATGTCCCAACAATTCCCAAGACCAAAATTGAAAATAATTTTCTCGCTTGCCGCCCTTACAAATTAATAAATTAACCCTTCCGCTGAAGATCGCAGTTACTCCCGCTAAGATAATGATATCTGCTATAATAGCACGCTATTAACATAATAACGGCGTAGCGTTATAACGGCACAACGTTACAGTAACGCCGGCTACCCCCAAACTTAAGCCGGCGTCTTTAAAGCTTAAAATCGCGCGCTAAAATACACAAATTTTGGTACAGTGTAAAGACAAAGTGATGATAAATTCGTATTGAAGTAAGTTATGTACATTTTCTACAATTTAAGGGGTTGTTGTATAACCCAAAGGTTATATTGCTTCAAGTCTTGTTTCTACAATGCCTGGAATTATAATATTAGATTCAGTAAAGCATTTAAGCGGTGAAATTATATTTCCATTATCAACAGCCTGAATTACTGCTAATGAAATGTGAGCTTCAACATTACTGAAGCACGTTCTGCCTTCAGCATTCGTTAACAATCATCACGACATGATTACCAGTCATCGTTAATTAAGTTAACGACATCGTTATATTAACCGTTTCGTCGTTAATTTAATGAATCATTAACTATTCTGCTGAAACTAGTTAGCACTAAACGTTTTTGGTCGCCGCGCGGCCGCCGCCGTCACCACCGTGAAATTGTTTGTTAATCTGATATCTTCACTGACCTGTTTGGGTGGATTTAGGGACGGATACGGTAAGCTACTTTTTACCACTAGATGCTGGAGCAATTGCTGGTCCACTAATTCGATATTTCCAGGGAAATTATACGGCGTAAAGAGATTTAACATCTAATATTTGAGAGTGGCGAGCGCAGTGCACTGCTGCACAGGATTTTGAACTGTAATAGGCAAACGTTACGCTTACCATCAGCCGAGTAACTTGATCAGTTAGGTGTATTGCGATGCGTATGTCTTTGGTAAATATTCTATACAATGAGCTTGAACTTGCGATAAAGAAAAACATTGCGATGAAACCATAGTTTGGTATGAGGGTACTTTTTTGTGATCGCCTGGCTTTACCACCTTCAAGTTAAGAATCCATCACCAAGCACCTCTTGTTGTGTCCTGGCGGTCCCACACATAAGTCAGATCCCAATCTAGGTGTGCCCTTGTCGAGTGTTAAACACTGATTTTAGGGCAAAACATGTTTAGAAAAATACAATGACAATGCCTAAGGCGTGTCTAGATTTAAGTAAATAATCTGCTTAAGTTATTATAACCTAGTTCTGTAATGTGTAAAAAAAACCTTAAGCATATCTGTTCGCGAGAACTCCCGTTCCTTCAATACGTAGTCCTAGACTTGCACTGATTAGGGCCCTGTTGTCCTGGGTTGTTCCACTTTATTGTCCCAAAAGTACACCACCGCACACATACAACATACACCGCTGAAATCTCACTTCCGTTCACTCTTCAAGTCCGAGGTGCACTGAGGCTGGTATTCTAGAATGACGCTCAAGCGATGATCAGTTCTTGAGCACAGATAGCACAGATTGGACGCTGTCAGTTCATACAGATATGTCAATTTAACACTACTCAAGCAGTGATCAACACTTGGGTGTCATCCTCGTCAAAGGTCATGTCAACCGAAGTATAAAGTAGCCGCCAAAACTACCCTCTGTTACTCAGGTGACTCGCCGCCGCCGCGTCGTATCTCGGCTTGTGACCTATCTCATATTTAAAAGAATAACAACGCCTAAACAATATCATTTTACCGACAATAATGTATTCATTCATCTCTCCCGCATAAACTCTTCAAAAAGGAAAATCTGTTACAATGAAGGCAATATTTTGTCAGAAAAAGATGCAATAAATAAACGTAACAACAAAACACCGAGTTAGCAGTCACCGGCGATATTATTCGTTAGGGTCCTACCCCACCAAGACACTGAAACGACCTCGCCGAAACGTGGGGATGGCTACAAACAAAAAAAAAGGTTTCTGTGAAAAAACATTTTTTTTTATCAATAAAATGGTATATAAATACAGGTTGCACACACTTAAAAAAACAAACGATAATATAATATAATAATATTACACTAAATAAATAATTAATGCAATGTACATATAATAAAATAATGTTATAAATATGTCGGTGCTTTGGTGATTTTTTTGGAGTAGCAAGAAATGTCTCCGGCTGTCACACTGTCATCTGACAACTGACGTTTCGCCCACGTCAGCTATGGACACAGTTTCGAGCGAGAGTGTAGCATCGGACTGCACCACTCAGAGTGCATTGCATGTTTGTCGGAGAGTCGTTAGTAAAACTAGCAATAAAATAGTTATTTTTTGTGATCACTGTCCAATTGGCTATCAGCGACGTTGCCAGACCGTGCGTCACCAAGTGAGTTAGCCGCCGTACATTCGTTTGCACAGGCTACAGGCCATGTCGCCTGGCGGCGCGGTGGGGTAGGACCCTTACTGTAACACCTCACCGCGATGTTCATACGTCACGACGACACGATAGCGTTATACCGTTACTAGGGCTGCCACGTTACAGACACTGATTTTTGGACAAGTGCGTAACCATGGTTTTTGATTTTTAATAACACTCACGGTCAATCAAATACATAGCCCGACCGACACAGAACAAATACATGAGTTTTTTTGTGTGCAAATTAGCGATTTTTTACATCTTGTCTTGTCTTGTGTTTTATTGCATACAATTATGGGTCGGAAGAATTCCATCCTCGTTGAAAATAATGCCATCAGCTTTTTTGATTACTTTTCAGACAAAGCTAACGTGCAACTTATAGTAATTCTAATTCAATTAATACGGCGCCCAAAAATCACCAGCTAGGGGCGGCGAGCGTTTCTTGCCTGATTTCTTCCGGAGTAATGAGGCCGGACCAGGCGTAGTCAGTTTTTAAAGTGATCACAATCATCTGGCTCACATTTTGGTCAAAAAATTAGCATTGCCATCCAACGAGGCAATGCTGCCAGCATTTTGGGCACCATACCGTCTTTTGGAGGCTAACCAAGATTTATTTATAATATTTTTTTTATCCTTAGTAGAATACAATATTATAGTATTCTACAATATTATTGTATTAATGTATCATGTAAATGTATAAATAAATGTATAATGTAAATGTTAAAAATAAAAGGACACATTCCATTGATTAAAACACGAGTCCCAGAAACGTAAAGTAGTCAGCCCTAGTACCGTAACACAATGCGATATAATATTCCGTTATAGCGGAGGTGTCAGACCGTCGTCACGGCGCGCACTGTATAACGTAACACAATGCTGCTGTGACTTTGATTTGGACGAGTCAATCTTTTTGGGCATCCTATTCAAATGCTAATATTAGTGTTGTTGTCAAGATCTATTAAGTCGCATAAGCTCTTAAGAGCGATGGTGGCCGAACGTAACGCGTGCGCCCACAAGGCGGCGACACCGACTTCGAATCCTCTCGGCCGCACCTATGACTACGTTATGTGCGAATTTGCCATCGCTCAAAACGATGAAGGAATACATCGTGAGGAATTCGCATGTCCAAAAACCACAATATTCAAGGGCATGCGACATCTACTAACCCACACTCTGCTTTTACTCCACAGCCTTTCTCAAATCCTTAGTCACTTTTCTTCATTTTTTAGGTTTTTTGTAGTTTTTCTAAGTGTTTTTATTTTGTTCGTGTCAACGATCACCACTGTCGTGACAAACAAACCTCTCCACTCTTCATTCTACTTTGGAGTTCATCAATCGCTAAGAGATTAGAGAGCTTCTTTTTCTTTTTTATATCTCTCTACTCATTCGCAAATTCTTCGTACTTCAAAAAAAAGTGTTTATAGTTATTTTTGCACTGCATTTACTAATTAATTTAAGTAAAAGAAGAAAAGAGTAGCTCAAGCGATATGGCACTCCAATCTACAACGGCATACGTCTCCGATACATCCAGCTTCATTAGTGTCTCCATGCATATCCGCCGGAGAATCTTAAATCGAGATTAACTAAATCGAATCATTGAGTTCGAAGAATTTTATGCATATTTTTATTGACATGCGAGAGCTAAGCAAGGTTGTCAACGAACGATAGACGATGTTACTGTGATATTAACCGCCTATATTTATCAAAAAATATAGAATATAATTTTACGAGTGCCCGCTATAGATATACCTTCCAATCTAAGTATGTAGTATGTATAAATAAATAGTCACAACAACAATATTCTTCCTGACATGTAAACAATTCAATAGAATGTTGCCTAGCAACCATGTAAAGGAGTACGTATTGATCTATCCCACAGGAGCCATGCATTATTCCGGGCTGAAAAGTAGGCTATGTTTCTCTGCCAAAAATCACGTTGATTCGTTATTTAGTTTCGCCGTGAAACAAAGACCAAGCAACAAATACACTTTCGCATTTAGCACTTGCCGATGCGTTGCCGACCTTTAAGAACTCTTCAATCAAGTGCTCAACTGTAGCCACTCACATAATAGCGTTAATAAAATTAACGCAATATTTATCGCAAAGATAGGCATTGACATTTCCCTTGACGTTGACCTTAATGTGGCCCGGGCATCACAGAGAGATTGAAAGATAGGGCGATAGAGATAGAGAGAGAAAGATATATAAAGTCAGATAAAGAGTGTCGTCCTAGTGCTCATTTATTATAGTTTACCAACACTTTTAACGAACGTTACGTTACGTACTTGCATGTTACAACCTTCAAATAGCTGTCATAATAACCTCGCTACAGCCAGTGGAGTTCCCAGCAAACATTCGGGAAGCGGGACTTACAGACGTGGTGACAACCCTACCATCAATCTCTAGTACAGTGCACTTGAAAAATATATACCACGTTATGTTAATATTTTACTTCTCACAGGGTGACGTTTGACCATAAGTCACCTGATGTTAAGTGACGACGTCTTCGAAGGTGGCGCCACGTTACATCTGGAAACTGGCAATGAACAATGCGTTTGACAAAAATATTTGTTTTTAGTAGTTTAAGTGTACGATACTACATAAATGGGTTCTTATCAAAGGGCTGAAAGGGTTAATACTAAAAAATCCTATCCTTCTGACTAATATTGTAAATGCGAAAGTTTGTGTGTGTAAACTACTAAACCGATTTTGATGAAATTTGGAATGGAGATAGCTTATACCCTGGATTAACACATAGATTTTTATCACGAAAAGTACAAATACAACCAATACTACTATTTTACAAGAAGTTAAAAAAACCATGCACACCGCCATTATCCACATTTCAACACAATTGAATACAAATCACTAGTAGCCGCTGTACTGACGAGTAAGTGGCCATATTATAAATTAATTAATAGGCATTTAGTCGTAATAACGCATAATCACGGCTGATGTACGTGGCGCAGTAGCAATACCTCGGCCACTTTATATAATGACATATTATTATATAAGCCGTGCGAATTGTTGGCACACTTGTGAACCTGACTGTACCTCGCTATCTGTCACTAGCATATGCTAAACTGTGTCATCTATGGGGAGGAAATAGGGCTGTCAACTTTAGACTTATTTTTATTCAACCGACGAAAAAATTCTGAGAAGGTTTGTAATCTACTTGTTTTTTAAAACACTTTTTTTATGGACATTCAGAGAGAATTTACAGATCAGATATTTATAGCTCAAGGTGTTTGAGGCGATGATAGCTTAGTGATTATGAAGTAGATTTAAAACCCGTAGTTTGGATTCAAATCCCGCAATGAGCTCGAGCTTTTGGTTAAAAAAAACGTCATGATGAAAATATTGGTAGAAGCGTAGCGCAGCATGTGATGGCAAACTGGCAACCCTAGCCACCTATCACTCGTCACACGCGCAACTTTGATAAAACTTGCCGTGACGCGGGTCAGGGTTGCCACATTCCGCCGGCTTGTCGCCCGCAAACAAACGTCCCTAATGTACCGGAAAATGGGACTGTACCGCCGATTTCTTTGTTAAACGAAAACCCTGAAATATTACGTTTCGGTCCCTCTATTATTTCGGGCCGGTTTGAGTTGTGTCCGTTTTAAAGTTGCGATGCGGCGAGTTATTTACAAAGTTTCGTTTTAAAACGTTGATGGGTGAGCCTCTGCTCATTTATATTTCATGACAAACGCTGGAGAGATCGCGTAATGCAGACAAAGTAGGCGCGAGACGTGAAATATGAATGCTTTCATTTTGTTTAGGAGCCGCTCCGTCCGTCAACTTTGAATTAGCCAACAATTTGGCTTAATTAAAACGGGAACGGTGAATGAAGACGTGCTTAATGCTCCGTCCCACTTGAACGAGATCGCTCATTTCTCTACAAAGCTTACTAATGTCCACAATAGGTACTGTATGTACTCGTATATTAGAAAAAAGTTAGACAAAAGAGGTTTAACCGATATACTGTTATAATCTACCATGGTCAAGAACATTAGAATTACTTAGGTTTTGAAACGGCTAAATTACCATGTATTTGTTTTTGTTTGAGTTCTCGTTATTTTGGCGCTGTTGCAAGCGCCATGATCACAAGAATACTAAAAGTGTCTGCGGGTAGGATTGTTGATATTATAACGGGCAGACATATCTATCTACCCGCTTCCTCGCACGTTTTTTGCGTACGATGACATTACCATTCTCACATAAGTCATTCGCAAATCGATTGAAAGAAACAAATACATAGTAATTATCCCGTTTCAAAACCTAATTAATTTTTTTTTCATACATAGCTCGTTTTCATACAAGCTCAGGTCCGTTTTGGCCATTGTTCTTTGACACTAGCTCCATAGAAGTAATGTAATATTTCTATCAATAGTAGGGCAAATCGTGGATACATAGGTTCCTGAAACCGGCCGTAAACCATCCAAGTCAATGCCGTAGTTAACATTACATAACCTTGTTGATCTATTACAAACGATCTGTAAGCTGTAAATGTAACAATAGTACAGTTACATGTGTTCCACGATACAGCGGTATGTAATGCAATAGTGGATTGCGCGCGTCGGACGCGCAGAGATATCGCGTTACGTGACCCCGGGTTACATTGTCATCATTATAGATAGGTGGCTGTAGTGATGTGATTCGAGTTGCTTTTCACTCGAGCGACTCGACTAGTTTTTATATTACTCGCTAGTTAAATTTTTGACAACTCGAGTTGACTCGTATCCCTCGAGTGGTTTATGCCGAGTCGAGTGAGAAATTCAAGTTGTGACAAGTATACCCGCTGTAGGTTCTCTTTGAAATTACGTAGAAATCTGTTTGTGTGAGTTATTTATGACTGCGTGTTATTAGTAAGAGGTGAAAATGAGTAAAAGATTTTTTTGAGTAGCTTTTACATTAATGCGAAAATAAAAACACATTTTCTATGTAAAATTAATATTGTTTTATTTGTTTTAAAATTTCGGTGAGTCGAGTTTTATATTCCGAGTGACTCGAGTCAATAAAAATCACTCGAGTTTTATCTTCACTCGAGTGGCATTCGAGTGAGAAAGTTAGCAGTACTCGGACTCGGGTGAAAAAACATCACTGGACTCCCATCACTAGGTGGTGGTATATATTGTATAACAAGACACGTGTGCTCTGGTTGTAACCTACAATTGGATATTGTTACTTCGAGACTTTGAGAATGTTTTTGGAACTAACATCTGTCGTGAGCTTTTTAAGTCTCGAGGGGTTTTGATTTCAGCTGTGCGTATCTATATTTCTGTAGGATTAGTAGAACCAGCCTATAGTCAGTGATTAAAGACATCAAATAAATAAAAAACTAGATAAGAAAAATAAAAATGTCGTACAATATTCTCTGTAGCGTATTATCAACTAATGTTTGTTACTGAAGAAAGCTAAATTCAAAAAGTGATAAAGATGTTTTTTCAGTGAAATACAAAATGATTGTGATCTGTTTAAAACGTCGCATATAAAACTATTTACGCCTCTTTTGTAGCAGCAAATATGAGACTTGACGACAGCGAAATTTGGTTTTCTGAAATAAAAAAAGTCAAAGTTAAAAATTGTTTATTAATAGGATACATATTGAGATCACTTGAACTAAAACTAGCTACCAACCTCCTTACGCCGGCAGAGTAACAGGCAAGAAACAATATTGAGTTATCGTATATTATGAGTAATCTTATTAAAGAGATGTGGTAGGTATCTCCAAACGTAGCTGTTAATATCGCCCAGCTGCATCGGACACTAGTTCTGTCGCATAAGATACGAAGATTTAATTAAACAAACCAATTTCACTAACAAAGCCTGCGTCCCGAGTATTCAGGACCGGATGCACAAACGGGACAGAACACTAATATAGTTACAACAAGCAAGCCTTTAAGTAGTTCGTAGCCCGTCTACGAGTCTGCGCTGTACTACGTGATATGTCGTAGGCATACAGAGCTACGTCACGTAGCTTAATTTTTATTAGCACATTACTATGATAATATACTCGTAACATTTAAGATTATAAATGTGAAAGTTACTCTCTGTGTTTGTTAACTTTTCACGCCCCATCCACTAAACCGATCTTGATGAAATTTGGTGTGAAGATAGTTCGATCGCTTAAAAAGGATATAGAATACTTTTTATCGCAGTCCAGTCCAGAGGCAAAGCTAGTCAGAATTACTTTTTAGTGTGATGTAACACGTGATCACCTTAAATGATACAAATAAAAAACGCTTGCCTTCTACTCTTTGGGTGTGATCACATTTATACGTTTTATCTTATTTCTAATTGATTGAATTAGTAAGTATTTTACCTCAGTCTCACCCGATGGTAAGCGATGACGGGGTCAATGATAAAGCACATTTCTAATAAGATATTTATCCACTCTTGAATCAAAAGCTCCCAAATTATACATGTCGGGAAACAAAGACGCTGGCAGAGGGTTCCACTTCTTCGCCGTTCGCATTATAAATGTAGAACCGAAGCGTTCTGTGCAGATTGAACCAATATCGACCATGTACGGATGTCGTGTTGTCCGATTGTGGGAAGTGGATGGTAAAATAAGGTTATTTAGTTATATTACACAATCTCTGAAATAAACAGCTCAGCTGCTCTTCACTTCCCCACTGCTGGGCCACAGGCTTCCTCTCCGAGGGAAAGTATGGGCCGTAATCTACCACGCTGGCCCAGTGCGGGTTGGTAGATGTCGCATGCCCTTGACTGTTGTGGTTTTTGGACATGCCGGTTCCCTCACGATGTTTTCCTTCACCGTTTTGAGCGATGATAAATCAGCACATGCGGGGCCGAGAGGATTCGAACTCGTATTCGGCGTCTTGTAAGGCTCACGCGTTATCGATTACTCAGCAAATACTCCTTATTGGTACTCCACAATACAGTTAACATAAAAACTAAAACTAAAATGAAACTTTACGTTAATTTTTCCAAAGAGAGGTCTTATCGCTCAAAGCTATCTCTTCCAGACAATGCAAAAGCAGAGGATTAATGTGAAACTTAAATGAAATGTAGCCTATAAAAGTCCGATAAGCTGGCAACTTTACGGCGATGTTCACGGCGCTAAAGGCGAGGCTTCACTAACTTAAATAATACCTAAAATAATATTTAAAGTGAGTACTTACAGTTTTACATTTTATTGTGTCAACTTTATTCGTGGCAGTCGGAGAAGGTAGAAAAGGAAGAGAAGAAAGTGAGTGCTAGCAAAACATTTAGAGATTTTTTAGATTAAAAAAAAAAAAATAGTGGTGGGTTAGTACCGATATTTGATAATATTCACAATATTTACTAATTTGTTTTTTTAGTTCTTATGCTGGGGCCACACTAACGGGAAATGCCGTTAAATAGCGCGATGATGGACATTTGACATAAGTGTGTACACGACATTTGACAACGGCATTCACATTGGCGTTTGACTTTTGACGTTAGCCGATTAATATTGATTATAACATTTCCCTTGACGTTTACTTTTGTGTGGCCCGGGCATTACAGGGTAACGTTTGACCAGAAGTCACCTGATGTTAGGTGACACAGAGGTATGGCTAAAAATAAGCGTAGTGCTATGAGTATATCAGTCTATCCTCTGGTTATCGTTTTTATTAATATTTTTATAAGTACTAACAAGTCTTTATTACTTACAAATAATAATAAAAAATAGTAGAAACTTTAAAAACACAAACACAAATTGCACATGAATTTGCACACTTTTTTAACACAATTTTTTTTTCAATATTTCTTTTATAGGTGAAGTGGAAGATGACGCCACGCTACACCTGAATACTAACACTACACTCACACACAAATAATATGTACTAATATGGGAGTTACACTCGAAAACTGATGTACATTTCATGATGAGCTCAAGTCCCTCGCACATACATATAACATAATAACAGCATCGTAATGTTGTAGGATAATAATAGTAAGCCGCCTACAAACGAGCCCGAACTCTCAGCCCGGGCTCATCTGTAGCGTCGTATATCAGCGGCGAGCCGACACTTATTGTGTCACTCGGCGTGCACCCGGCTAGGTGACGTTTATTGGACAAGCTGCTGTTTCGCGAAGTGAACACCTACAGTCTACGGCAAACTCGCTGAACAATACTTGCTAAAATATGTCCATTTCTAAAATTTTATTCAAATCCTTTTAGCTGCTACAGCGTCGAGAAGTAACAAAAATACACACTATTCACTCTTACATTTTTGCATTTTAAATATTAGAATGGTGTCAATTTGGTTTTGCATTCTCTAAAACTAAACCAAATTTGTCAGATTTAATAGAATTGCTGTCTTTTTCTAACCACTAAAGTAAAAAAGGACAGCAATACTATTAGACCTGTCTAATTTAGTTTAGTTTTAGACACCATATCCTATCCTATTAATATTATAATGTTTGTTACCACGTATCACCGTAACTACTAAACCGATGTAGATGAAATTTGGAATGTAGATAGCTTATATCCTGGATTAACACATAGACTAAGTACTTTTTGTTCCGGAAAAGGAATCCTGCGGGATAACGGGAATCCGCGGGTGAAACCGCGGGGTGCAACTAGTTGATACATATGGATGAAAGTGTAAGATTATAGTATTCATTATATTTAATTGGCAAAATTGTTTTCAGTTATCGGTTAGCATACCGTTTCAATTGAAATTAATAAACAATAGTTTTAGTAATGTTGATGGAATGAAAACAGACCGCGGTTGATGCGCAAAATTCGAAATATTCAATCGAGGGACAGTCAGACAAACGCGGGATTGGTTGCGGTGGCGGTGGTAGCCATCTATAGTGGTAACCTATGTGAATTCATTACCATTTTTTTATTGCTTCACTGCCTACACCGTATCGTTTTACCACAAGTCACCTGATGTGAAGTGACGATGTGTGTGCACCACGCTACACCTGGACTGGAAAGTGACTCTCAAGTGAGACTGCTGGAACACACCGATAGGTGCTTGGTGATAGATTCTCAACTTAAATAATAGTCGTTGATTTTGTAAATTTATATGCATCAACACCGTCACAGCACCCGTTAACGCATTGGTCTGTCTAGATTTAGAATATATTTTGTTAAAATTAATTGTGTATTTTTGTTTTGTTCCAGGTAATGCCTTAACATAAGCTCTCTCAACGGAAGTCAAATGACAGCTTAGCAATAACTGCATCTGGAATCCACATGACAATCTCTGCGTGATGACCTCAGCAACTTTGGTACACTGAGATGGCAAAGGCATTTTATATATAAAAAAACAATAATGTCATATAATAGTATTGTATGACAATAGACAATAACTTTATTTGTAGCAAAAAAACAACAGTGGGAAAAAATAATAATACATAAAGTTACATACGCAAACAGAACATTAAAAATATAAATATACGAACTAATATATTATATACAAACCGTGACTTTAAAAAAAAAGAAAAGAAAATAGAAAAAGAAAATCTGCAATTATTTTTTTTTTGGAAAATCCACCGGTTAGTTGTTAAACTCTGGAAAAAATTCAAAACGCTTATTTCTATGTGAATTTTATACGAACTCAAGACTCGCTTTTTATTACCTATTGGCACGGCCGGGGCGGGTCACTAATTAAAATTAAATTTAAAAAAAACAAGCACTGCACCGTGCCCGCTACCGCTGCTGTCTATTTTGACCTCTATTCGCATTATGGAAAACACTAAATTTCTTCAATCAGGATAGCTTCGCTCAATTCTGTCTCAAAATAAGTGTATAAAATTTTACAGCGTGACTTTTATGACGAGAGTACGTATAAACCGGAGAGCTAATAACACATCCCGGCGCCGGAGTTGCGAACTGTAAACTTCCTGTATCCTTTATCTCTTGCGAGTTACTCGATAAATTCTCGTCGCGCGTTTAATTTGCACGAGCCGGCGTGGCACTACCGTGACGTCACACCAGTAAGGGCAATCCAGCAAACTGAAAATGAACTTATGTACTAAAAAACCTGAATCAATGACATCTGTAGTTGTAAATAAAATAACAACAATGGTTCATGCCATTTATGGATCAATATAATATCTTGGGGCTACAATTTTAACTACTTTGGCGCCATTTTGCCTGACATGGTCCGTCACGTAAAGTCACACCGTTTAAGGTAATTAGTAAGCTTCTTTCTAGCTGCTGTGGAGATTTTAACATGTTTATAGTGTTGTTAGGAATTATAAGATGTGAAATGGTAAATATTAAATAATTTTTTTTTTGCATTCCTAATATCTCTCCGTCGACCGCATTATAACATTAACAACTTCTATCCACTCAGAAGTTACCTGACAGAAAACGCTCCAAACGGTAAGACCGTCCGCCCGTTATTTCACTCTAAGATCTTTCATTTAATATTGTTGTGATAAACAATAAAACGTTATCAATCTAGATTTTATCAACTAACTCAGAACTGATGAAAATAGTATTGAGTCCTTACTGTGCGGATATGTAGGTACTGCGTCCGCCGACGCCTGCAAATATTTCAACGCGGCGTCGATCGCCCAAATCACCATTTTTATTGAAAATCCAATTTTCTAGTATCTCCGCAACGTCCGGAATCCGAACCCTTTGCTATTAAAAACGCGTGCGATATATTACGTTTTATCAGCGGCCTGTCATCGTCGTCCACCCGTGCCGCCGGGACCTGTGCTGCGGACTTCACGTTAATTGTCTTCGCTATTTCACGTACAGTTGTTTCCGTTCGTTAATTAATTCGATTGTAATGCTGCTTTTCGTCTGATTTATCTTTTAATTTATTTGTTGAAAGCTTACTTTTTGCTTTATATAATTCGTTATTTGCGTAAACTGTCGGTTAGTACCTAAGTGAATTAGTGTTTGCGATCCAACACGATTATTGAATGAACTGGACTGGCTACTCTCTCCCTGGCTCTTAGGTTCAGTGTATATTGTCGAATAGTAATTGTAGCGGGCAGTAACAGTTTTTTTTACTTTCTTTTACGTTGTACTTACCTATATTTTGCCTAGAAGTCTCCTGATGTTAAGAGACGATGTTATCGAATGTGGATTGAGATCTAGTTTCAATGGTACTTTTCAAACACACGGATAGGTCTGGTGATAGATCCTTACCTGGAAGGTGAGCACTAGAAATACTCCAAAGCCAAGTTATGGTTGTATCACTATGTTTTCTTTCAATAAAAGTATTATTGTAGGATTAGAGCCCTCGACCTTACGGGTACAAGAGTAGGAGGATGTAAATAACACAAAAGAGTGTCTTATTTCTCAGTAGCGTTATCTATTTACTTTTGATTACTTTATTTCATTGTTGCTGAAGGCTTCAGTATTGCTAAAAGTGTACTGAAGCGTTTAGCACCACCAACAATTACGGACACGATTTGAATGAGCGGCGTTAGTCAAGCGAACTGTGCAAGCGTAAAAATAAAATGAAACGAAAGTCAAACGGAATAAGAAATAAATGAACCGGGAGAGACTTATTAATAACGGAATCATGTTTTGCTGTTGACTCTTTTTTATTTTTTAGCAATAAACACGCCAGCGAGTATTTTCAATTATTTGTATTCCTTCGACAGTGATTCGTTACAAAAATGATTTTACCTATGGCCGATGAAAACAGTTTCAAAACCCTTATGATCTTCAAAGTTGTAGCTTCACTGCTCACGCGTTCCAGTGTGTCCGTATGTCATTCCCTACTGAATGTCGTTGTCATTCTCCAGTGACGTGTACAACGCATTGGCGTTGACATTTGACAGTTGAAAGAATTGACAAATGTAAAATGCAGCCATTTACTGGTAAATGTGGGAACTATACGCATTTTCAAGTTCCGTTTTTTTTTGTAACCAATTTTATCGGCGAATATCTCTCCGAGCACATAGGGTAGTGTAAAAAACAGCGCTGCGCTCATAAAATTATTGTTATGGGAATGCAGCACATGCTGAAGCTGCCTTCCCTATAAATAATTAGATAAGTAAGTGACAGGAACATATTATTATGATAAGTCTGTGTTATAGAGGCAATAATTATTTTTTCAAAATTTAGCTGGCGCGACCCCGCTATCTAGCTGTTTAGGTTATTTCAAACTGACCAAATAAAGTCTTCTCTCATTATCGTCGGTTCTCGTTTTTTATCTGTTGGCTCGTCGCTCGTCGTCGGGAGTTCAATTCCGCAAATTCAATTCCATTACGTAAAACATTTTAATTTTTATACAAATTGCTCGCAAATTAACACGGCGGAGCTTCCGCGATAGGTCGCACGTACAGAACGCAGACAGTAGCCAAGCTTCATTCAAGTCTAACGTTCCTAGTTTAGATAAATTATACAATAATACTTTTGTCATACTTTTTATTTGACTACTTTACTATGTCAGGGTTATTGTATAATTATGTGAAATCAAGTGTTTTATTCTACACTAGCTTTACTTCGCAATTTTCCCCGTTATCCCACAGAAACCATTTTCGGAATAAAAAGTAACCTATATTATGTTAATTCAGTGCCAATCTCTATTTTAAATTTAATTCAATATCGTTGATCCGTTTCAGCGGAAACAAGTGAAAAACACCCATTCTTAGATTTTTGCATTAATGTTAGTGTGATTATTATAGAACTCATCGCCACCGATAAAATTTCCCTACTGCATCTATCTGTACCGTCCACTCAGTATAATAAATACCTCGAAATGATTTTAATGAAACAAAAAACCTTTTATTTCCAATTAGTACGGATTGCGGCAGCGGAATTATTTCAAAAATTAATTATTAATAACTAAATGGACGGCCATCCAATGAACTGTTGATTTAAGTTATTTGTACATCGCAATGTGGCGCTCGAACATCAAACAACACCGATGATATTACTGTTATCTTGTTCTCGTTCTGTTTTTGCGGTGAACCCACCAATTAACTTTGTGAATCTCACTGAAAATTCTACTTTAATAGAATATAAAATATATCCTATGATGCCTGCTCACAATTAATGTAGCTTTCCATTAGTGAAAGAATTCAGCTAGTCCTCCACCTGGAGCAAGCGCAAATCCTTCGTGACTTCGTTTTTCCAGCAATACCTGCAATGCGATTCTGCAAATTGTACCTCACTAGGCGAATTCGATTACGTGAACCGCACTCATTTCGACGTTCATCTCCCTTTCACGCAAATCGGCATTCCGCGTGCTGAGAATATCGCAGCGAAGTGAATATGACCAATGAGCGCTCAGTGAGTTTAAAGGAGTGCCGCACACCGTTTTGTTTCGAATCGGTATTATCGGTTTTTAATAATTTCGTATTTAGAGCGTATTAATAGTTAATTTAATGAAATTATGGTATAAACATTGACAAAAAGTAATAACACGTTACAAATTTGGTCTGACAAAATGCGCAAAACATAATATAGAAAATGATTTTACAATATTGTTGGGCAGAATGAAGTGAACGTCTATAGCCAAAGCCGGCGACCGCAACAAAAAAAATAGGTTGTTGACAATGACAAGGTGTCACTAGTAGGGATGCAACATCGTTCATAAAAAACATCGATATCAAAATATCGATGTTTTTGAAAATGAAACATCGATGTTAAAAATATCGATGTTTATGAACGATATATCAATTTTTTTTTCGATGTTTTCTATATACTAGCAGGGTTGCCAAATACAGACTTAAAATACAGAGAAAAGACGATTTCTAAAATAAAAATAATTATACATTCATTTTACTAATGATATCTGTCAAACAGTTAGTAATAATATGAACAGTGGTAGAACGACTAAACTTTATCAAACTAAACTTAAAAAAAACAAACTAAACTCAAACTAAACTTTATCGGTGTCGAAAGCACGCGAGCCGCGCGAGGTGAGAAAAAAATGGCGCGACTTGAGTCACATGCGCTATTTCTTTCTCTCGTCACGTCACTTGACACTTGACAGACGATAGTTACGTACATACAAAGAGATGGTGCTCGCAGCTCGATGCAATAAAACATCGTTCTTAATTAACGATGTATCGATATTTTCTTGTAGTTCAACATCGATGTTTCTGAACGATACCTCGATGTTTTAAAACATCGATGTATCGTTTGCATCCCTAGTCACTAGAAAGTTTCGTTTCGTAAACAAAACAAAACAAGTTGAAGTTGTTATATTTCGGAGTATTTTTTGTGTTTTGATTTTAAACTTGAACTTTGAGACTACAAAAACCTAATGCCACAGAAACTATCGAGTTATGACGGAATGTTAAGACCCCACATGCTGGGGTTCTCGAGATAGCAACGCTTCGGGAAACCAACGGCTCGGTAGTGCGAAGTAACAAGTGTTACATATACCAAATTCGTGGGTGGTGCGCATGCACGTTGCCGTCGGCCGTTTAGACGATTCTTATAGTTGAACATGAGGTAAGTTGAAACTGTATCTAGTTACATATAGCTTATTCTAGTTTGATTCTAATTCTATTTGGTGCCATGTACGGCTAATAATGAACTACAACTTATTACATGCATTTACAATAGTTTGCATCTTAATTTCAGCCAGACTACCATGTACCTAATTAGCTATCTATCAGGCATAGCAGGCAGCAGGACAGGTACTTGCCCTTTATTCTTTTCTCGGAGTAAACAAGACTGGGCAAGAATCGGGATATGTCTGGGTTGTTGAAGTGAACACAATGTAATTGTGGTCTGGGCTATGTTTGCATCTTTCCAACTAAACCAAAAATACCTCATTGTATTTAAAATTCTGATCACTTTAACTTATGGCTAATGCAATATTATTTTTTATAGATTGAGGCGTTCTCTTCTGTTGCAGACACCGACACTGCCACTGCTAGTATGTATCAGTGTCATTAGTTTCATGACTTACAAACAACATAATAAGTAGCCTAACTAGGATAGGACAGTAGTATTAATATTCTAGTACTTGACAAGGTATAAGGTAGAACTATTTTCACATAATTATTAAAAGAAACTGCTATAATAATAATCAAAATTATTTTTTCTTATACAGCTCCAAGAAGACGCAGAACTAGGATTCGGGGCTCAGAGCCACCACCGAGACAGAGTCAGTTTGCTCGAACCACCGAAAGATTTGTGAGGCTGGAAGAACGCAGCATGAATTAAGAGGAAAACAAGTCATCTCTCATGCAAGCTGTTTTAGAACGCTCATCTCAGAGAGAGCATGCATTATTAGAGGCCCTCACCAATGTAGGTAATAGGATGGCTGAGCATAATGAAATTATGGCTGAAGCCTTAAAAACTTTTGGAGACGGTGTTACAGCCTTATGCGATGCAAATTTAATCTATGATTAAATTGGAATTTTAATTACCATAATATCATCATTTTTGTTATACAATTGGATTGAATTATCATTTTTAGACCTTCTAGGTAATATAATTTTAAAGTTGATAGCAAAATAATTAATATTTAACTGTTTGTATTTACAACTGTATATCCTGAAACCTGTATGTATCTTATAAAAAATGTTAGTTTTAACTGTTACTTAATATTATAAAAAATCTCTTTGTAAAAGATTTCTTTTTTTTAACGATAAGACTGCCTGTTAAACCTATTTTCTTAGTGTTACTTGTATTTCTGATAATTTGATATGGGGATCAACAGTAAAATAAGAGAACAATAGAAGATTGCATAAAAAAAAGTGAGGTTTTATTTGCTTCTTCATCCCATAAATATTAGGTAATCTACTTAATTACTTCCTAATATAGACTTTTTTATTATTTTTTTATTACTATTTATTTATTACTCCTCATAATTAGAAAATTACACAAGTAGGTACAAGCAAGATGACAAGATGATATCTAACTGTATGAGGAGCTGGTGCCTGAAATAGGTTTTGAAAAAACCTGTCCTACAGGTCACCAGGTCACCCCCCGCAGGTAGAAATCAAAATGTTTACAAAAGATGAAAATTACATTAATACGGCGCAGAATACTGATAAATATATGTATATAAATATATATATAGAAAAAAGAAACAAATAAAACAACATAACGAAATATGATACGTTCAAGTGAGAGGGTTGTGTGAGTGTAGTGTAGTTGTGTGAGTGAATTGTTACGCGGGCGCGGAGTGTATGTAGAGAGAGTGTGCATGTGTTTGTGCAAATAAGTTACAAAGTGAGAGTCCGTAGTGCAAGTTACAACATTTCCATTTTGTAGTACGTATGATAGTTTGGAAAAACTATAGAAATTCTGTTTATCTGTATCGTCCTACTATCACTACTAATAATATAAATGCGAAAGTAAGTAAATAAGTTTGTCTGTATGTCTGTCTGTCTATCAGTCTTTTACGCCTTAACCACTGAAACGGTTTACATGTAAATGTCAAATCCTATTATCCTACTAATATTATAAATGCGAAAGTTTGTGTGTGTGTGTGTATTTGTTACCATGTATCACCGTAACTACTAAACCGATATTGACGAAATTTGGAATGGCGATAGCTTATATCCTGGATTAACAAATAGGCACTTTTTATCCCGGAAAAATGTTCCTGCGGGATAACGAGAAGACGCGGGTGAAACCGCGGAGCGCAACTAGTATAAAATAAATATTATGACAATAAACATGTTAAAAACTATAATAAATACAAGGGAAATAAAACAAGTTAACTATAATTAATATTTTACACTCGGAATATAATAAAATAAATTGTTTTGTAGACTGTTTTAATAACTCACTTACGCCTCATCAGTAAAATACTAAATTTTATTTTGACATTTCAAATCGAGATCGTAAGCAAAATGACACCCGCGTGAAGCGACTATTGTGTTGTCAGAATGCCGATTTGCTCGACAAACCGAGCGTGATCACTTGTGTGTATTTCCTTGCCCTTGCGCCATCATTCGGGTGGCGCTGGTGGCGCTGACGGTTTTTTTAGAATTCGAATTTGACATCTCGCCGCGAGTTCAGCGCTCACTCCGCTTTCACGCAAATTAGTTACAACGCAGACCGGGCGACGGCCACTCGGCCGTCCCATGTATGCTTGTTTAAGCGCACGATCCTCTCCCATTCTTTCAAAGTGGCCGAGCCAGCGAAGTTAGTGCGCTTTTATCTCGCCGATGACATTGGGCTCGGCCACCAGTTCCTCAGTTTCTCGATTTTTCTCTTTGCGCCATACTCAACCCTTTGTAAAAATGTTATACACGTGAAAGTTTGTGTGTATTTTTTTTATTATTTAATAGATTGGCAAACGAGCAGTCGGCCTGCCTGATGGAAAGCGGTCACCGTCGTCTATGGACATTTACAACCCCAGGGGAGTTGTTGTTAAGTTGCGTATGGGTGTTTGTTATTCTTTCACGCAAAAACTACTAAACGGATTTGAGTGAAATTTGAAATGGAGATAGTTTATATCTTGGATTAAAACATAGGCTACTTTAAACCTCGAAAAAGGTTCCTGCGGGATAACGGGAAGACGCGGGTGAAACCGCGGGGCGGGAAAAGTAACTCTGTTTATTTGCTACCTTTTCACGACTAAACCGCTAATCGATAATCCGATCTTAATGAAATTTAATGTGGAGGTAGCTCGAACTCTGGAGAAGGACATAAAACATAGTCTTCAATAAAATCTCCAAATATGTGCATATCAGTGGTTATTAAATCATGAGCCGAGCACTTCTCGCGACACTTCCCGGAACAATCCGGATCAAACGCACGCCGCGGAGGAGCGATATCTGTCCGCGTCCCTGAAGGGTTGTTTCCCACAATTGTAACGTTTTTTGTCACCAAAAATATTCGTCTTCTCTTTGAGCGACCCGACTTGGGACAGATTTGTTGTACAAACAGTATGGGCAGAACAACGGTACAATATTTGGAACTAGTGGCGCTCCGCGGTTTCACCAGCGTCGTCCCGTTATCCCGCAGGAACCTATTTCCGGGATAAAAAGTAACAAAAAGAAAAATAATAAATATAATTAAAACAATATTGTATGCAATTTAATAACATACATACAGCGAGTTACCTAATAAACTTAATATTACTATTTTAGTTTATTTGTTTGAAAACTAATAATTTATACATAACAAACCTCGGAACAAAAGGAAACAAGAAGTGATCTTTAAACGATTTGTGAATTGATTTATGATGTTATTTGGAATCAATTCGCCTGTACCAAGTGCGCTTACTGTTACTGTTTGTACCGCCTGCTCCGGCATTACCACTTTGTTTGAGAAACAATACCCGGGATGCGAAGCTTGCACGTGTCGTGTAGTTTCCTTTATTATTACATTTTACAGATATTCCCTTACATGCCACGTTTCGTTTACAGCTTGTCTTTGTTTATGGGAAACACTGAGCTATTTTAACCTCCGACGCAAAAAGAGGTGTGTTATAAGTTTGACGTCGAGGTCTGTCTGTCTGTGGCATCGTAGCTCTCAAACAAATGGACCGATTTCAATGGTGTTTTTTTCATTTGAAAGCCAGTTTCCTTGCAGTACTTCTTAGCTATGTTTGGTTAATATCAGTCCAGTAGTGTAAGAGTATCAGCTGTTTTCCAAAATGATGTGCGGCATTTTAGCTGTGTTTGGTGAAAATCAATCCAAGATGTCAGGGGTTTGTGAAATCTTACATTTTTCAATCCGTAATATAAAGAAAAGAATAGGTTATGTGTTGTGTTAGTATATATAGCTATGTATAAAATGTAGGTAAAGATAAAAGTGGATGAAACTGGATCAAAAAATGATTTTACCAGTCCGACAATATTATAAACTAAATTTGCCGAATGCTACCGCAATAAAGTTGCCACAGACAGAACCATAGGAAGGACGACTCGTCAATTCACTTAATTACCAAAACCCTCCTTCAAAACTACAAATATCTAACCCTCTACAAATCTCCTAAACTTACCCCGCGTATTTCAAAACGCACCCGCCCCGCCCCTCGACTTCCCTCCAAACGTTACCATAACGCCAAAGCACTCAAAAACTTTCCCCCATACGAATAACTGTAACTGCGATCCATAAGAGTGGAACTCACTTCACGTTCAATTGCTCTATTGTGAAGTTTCAACTAGGGATGGTTGATGTTGAAAAAAAACATCGATACTCGGTGTTCATCGGGCACAAAACATCGATATCAACCAACTTCGATGTTTTTTTACAAAAACCGTCATCAAAAAATGAAACAACCATAAGATCACACGATTTCATTTATTCAGCAAAGAAATTGTTAAATCATTTTAAGTTTCAATACTTTTAATTTTCAACGAATAAATAGGACATACGTCACATGCTACACAGCAAATAATCCAAAGATCAAAACGAACGAGACTAAGGTTTTTTTCGTTATTTGTTTGAATTCGATAAATACCTACTCTGTGGAAGCGTTCATAGATTTCGATTCTGTATGTGTTGTGTCCGTGACATCGATGTTACGATGTTTTACGTAATGCAGTATCGATGTCGATGATCACTGATGTTAGGAGGTAACTCTCCTTCTCTCGAGCATCCTTAGTTTCAACGTAATGTCGCCGTTATCTCCGTTATAAATAGCAGTTATAGTTGATAACGGGTAGCGGATAACGGAACATTAGTATGCCAGGGGGTTGCGATGGTAAAGTGTTTTGTTTGTAGGCTTATCTGGGACGGAAAGGTGTGTGACCGAGCACGCTGTCCAGTTATATCACTGGAACACACTTCTAATGGCGGGTTTTATTGCCTCTACTTTCAACCACAACTACCTACTAAAAACTGACTGAAACAAAAGGATTTAACGTGTTGTAAAATAGCAATAGTAGTAAATTCGTCTTTAGCTACAAAAAATTACCTGCTGGGTGTTTCTTGCCTGTTCTTTTGCTGGCGTAAGGAGGTTGGAATAGGCGTAGCAAGTCTTAAGTTTGACCTTTTAAAGTGATCACATGTATCCCACAAAATAAACAAATTTTGACTTCGAAGAATAAGTTTAGAATACCAACCGAGACAACTTTGTAGCATTGCTGTCACTCTTCCTTCCCTATTATATATTTTTAAATTCTCAATATATTAATTTAAAATAGCCTCCGCCAATACCTACAAAAGGGCCAAAAAAATACACGGGACAAAATATGATGGAAGAAATAATACATTTGTTAATTAATATGAAACATTCAAGGGTATGGGACATTTACCAAAACGCTCTGAGGCAGCGCGGTAGATTTAGCTCTGTGTTCCAGCAGTGGGAATATAATAGGTTGATGATGATGATGATGATGCCGATGGTAAAAGGTGATGAAACCCATAATTGTGTAACAAATACAAATCTCTAACCGCCCTCCTGCTTCCTCAAGCGTTTACTACAAGCGAGTTGTTGAAAATAATAAAGTCTAATAATACAAAACGAATAAACGAACTAATTTAAAGTAGTATAAAACATAATCGTAGCTCCTAACTAAAAGTAGTTAAGTTCCTCCAAGTATTCAATGAATCATTTCAGCGAGAGAGTTTGGTTATCTTCCAGTCACTTCAGTATAATAAGCGTCGATCCGAGTGACAAATAGAAAGATTTATGAATTTGAAATGGCAAAAAAAATATCGTCACGTCACGGTTCTTAGAAAATGCTGTTATTAATGTTTGTCTGACATTAGAGATCTATCTACAAGGTCGACCGTGTTCACGAGAGAGTCAAGACTTGGCAGAGTCTCGGTGCCTACTTTCTTATACTTTGAAGTAATGCTGGGGGACTTATGAATGATTCCATTCGAATTGTTAGACTTCACAAATCATTCGAATGACTAACCTGTTTTAGTAACTAATGGCAACAACTCGATTGTCCGCCGTCAACCGTGCCGACTGCCGACTGGGACGTGACCGGCGACTGTCAAGTCAAATGATTAGTAATTACTAATATTAGTTTTGATCATTCGATTCTGAACATTAGTAGTTACTTCAATTCGAATATCAAAAATAATACCGATTATTTATTCGCTGTAGCGCATCTTTACTTGGAGGATGTTGACCTCGTCTAAGTTTCAAAGCTGTGATGTGAATACACGATTAAGTAGGCCTTAAAAGCAGAGAAGTACCGTGTATTTCTGCCAAGTAATTAGAGAATACACTTAGCACTTGGTTAACACTACAAAGTTTCACCTCTCGTCTATCCCTTTTTATAAAAATAATTAAGACAATTTCTTTGTTACTGTTTTTGAAGCCATTGTTGTCTCACATACAAAAAGATATTTTACGTTTAAACATTTGTGACAAAAGAAGCATGCTTCGGAACAAGATGACAAACAATTGTTTAATATGTTTTGCCTACGCAGGCGTAAAAATAAACCAAACAATGTCATAATTATTAATTAATAAGAATCTTTACATAGCAACTAATAATACATATACTAAGAAATGCAAAAGTAACTCTGTTTGTTTGTTTATTACTTCTTTACGACTAAACTACTAAACCGATCCTAATTAAATTTGATGTGAAGTTAGTTTAAACTCTGGTGAAGGACATGGTATAATTTTTTGCCTCTAAAGTTTAGTCCATACGGGTGAAACCGTGGGGCGCAGCTATTGCAAAATACACACAATGATTATGGAGTCCATATATATCTACAGGTTAAATTTCACGTCGTTTGTAAAATCAAACAGCTCAAATAAACACGAGCAAATATACCCTACAGTATTATAAATCTGTTTATAATACAGAAGCGTGTGTAATTTTAAATTCACATTTCTAATGACCAGTTAAAACGGGTTATTAAATATCATAATGAGGCGCCAAACTCCGTAACTCGATTTTCTCATTAAGGGCACGCACACACGCGCACAGCCTCACTCACACATCTAACGTTACACATGTAGGTATACAGAACACTGATATACGATTTGAAGCTCAAATTCTAACTAGATACGTTTATAATAATATCGTTAGTTTTACTTGGAACCGGTTTCAGTATTTATGTAGAATCCAGATATAGATATTCGTAATTTATTCATCCACACTTTGATATTATTATAAACTTCTCATTTAATTATTCCATGTACAGAAAGCGCTCAGTTACATTTTTATTACAATAATACAAGTATGTTTTAGATGTGAAAGTAACTCTCTCAGCCCCTCTGTCGTTTTGTTACCTTATACGCCTAACGCGCTTATTAAATTTGGATGAAACTTAGTATCAAGCTAGATTGAGCCCTGGACATGGGATATTTTTTATCATGATAAACTGTAATTAACGCAGGTGAAATCGCAGGGAACGTCTAGTAACATTATAAATGCGAAAGTTACTCTGTCTTTTTGTTACCTTTTCACGCTTAAACTGCTTAACTGATCTTGTTGAATTTTGGTATGGAGATAGATTGAACTCTGAAGATGGGCATAAGGTATTTTTATGACGATAGTGGTCCATGCGGGTGAAACCGCGGGGCAAATCTAATAGTCCCTATTGTTTTAATAAAGTCAAATATTATAATCCATTAGCATCAAAATATATAAATACCCAAACATAAATATGTAAAGGGAAGTATTTCCAATCAATCAAAAAGGTCAATAAGTACCAAACTCATTTGATACAATATCCCGAGTGCCGAAACATCCCGAACATTCCGGAACTTTCCCACCAATATAATCACTCATTAAATCTTAATTTTCATGGATTCCAGTTTGGAATTATTTGAGCGCGATCGAACTCTCGTCTTAATTTAATTTGATCCGTTTCGGTGGATCCGTTGATTTGGGTTTCGATGGAATTTTTATAAGAATTTAACGAGAGAAATAACTATACTGTAATGACCAAAGTTTCATGTATAACATTACAAACAAACAAAAACATTTTATGTTGTTTGCAGTTGCAACAAAACTGTTCTGTAACTTATTGACATAATAAGACATACGCATACGATCAAGAGGAGACTGGCGTGGGATTAGCCAGCCCTCTTTTCATATAGACCTCTTTTGGTTTGGACGCTTTGAAGCGACGGACCCGACGTCTTCGCAACGTCGAGGTGTGAACTTGTGGTCAAAAGCTAACCTGCAAGAAAAATGAACAATATAATGGTAAGTTCCACAAACTACTCAAACTCAAAAATATTTATTTAGTAGCATACAGCATGACGTGATCATGCACTTTAAAACGTCAAACTTAAAACTAGCTATGCCGTTTCTATTTTTTTTATACCGGCAAAAACAACAGACAGCAAACGTCCGGCAGTTCATTATGTTTCACAGCTTCATTCTTAGCGATTTACGGTTGACATGTTGTAGCAGCGCCTCCTAGCGTCGGCCTTGCACGGTTTTTTAGAGGGTTTTTTTTTTTTTTTTTTTTTTTTTTTATATTGGCAACACTGAGCTGTCACTGCTGTCAGTCTCAGTTGTCGTTGTCAATACCCCCACTCCATAGACTAGTTTTCCTGAACGTTACTTCTTAATTTCTTAATCATTCTTCGTTTCCGTGCTCAAGCCTTCGCACGTCTCCTGAACAAGATTAAAATCCAAAATAAGTATTGGGTTGAAAAAATGGGGAAGAGAAAACCCGAAAAAAGTGAGGATGAAATTCGTCGTAAAATTAAAAAGCTCCAGGAACGGCTAGCTAAAACGACTAATAGAAATATTAATTCCTCGCCGGAAGGTAGTTTGAACCGTAAGTAAATTTAAAATAATTCTAACGGTTTTAAGTATTTGATCAATGAGTGATGCGTACTGCTATACCTGGGCTGTTACTGTCACAAACGTTGAACAATACTTTTTGTAAACCACTAAGTGATGCGAGGATACCACACCTGGGTTACCTCTGTCGCAAAATAAAGTGATGCGAGGATACCACACCTGGGTTACCTCTGTCGCAAAATAAAGTGATGCGTACTGCTATTTTTGGGCTGATACTGTCACAATAAAAAACACGTTCTAAAAAGAACTATGTTTTGCAGACTTGCCGCTCGATACTCCATATACCGAGTCGGTATACTGCGAGTCACCGTTACTGGATACATTCCACTACGATGATGACGCATCGCCGCACCCACCTTCACCGAGCCCGCCGTCCCCGCGTCCAGCGTCACCCGGTGTCTCGTCGCAACCTGTTTTGGAACCGCCGCCACAGCCAGGAACATCTGCATAGCGATTCTCATTCACACGGAAAGTTTCCGTCTCGGATTTGACGTCATCTCACGGATTCGAAAACTTTTCCGAAAGTGCTTAGAAACGCGATTCACAATGGCTCTCGGATTGATACACGGAACAGTTTCCGTCACGGAAACTAACACTGACGTTTACAGAGAATGTTTGTAATGGTAGAAAACGAATTAATCCGTAGAAGTTTCAAATTATATTTGTTTTTGATTATATAGCATTTATACAATAATTTTTTTAACGTACATGAAATTATATAAAACTTTAAGCTATAAACTATATCACTTATTGTTATACAACTATGTTGATTATTATTTTTAATTTATTGTACTAGGAAACATACTTCGTAAACATCAACAATTCGACAGATGGTTTGTGGCCCGGATTGAGTTTCAGCGTTGCCAACTTAGCATAATGTTTAGTGCTAGATTTGGCACATTTTTCTGTTGTTAGTATATAGCATTTTTTTGGCATATATTATAAAAAATCCATTATAACTTTAAAGTAACTTTATAACCTGGAAAAAATAAAACGTCTAAGCCTAGCAAATAATGTATGTTTTGTTATCTAAGAAGAAAACACATCAAAATCGGACATATTAGGAGGTAGAAATAAGATTTTTCTTTTTGTATGGGCAAGAAAGCGGCATGCAAGTCTCTTAACTAGAGGTTTTGGTTTAAAAAACTCACTTTTCAAAATAAGCGTACAAGCGGGCTTCTGAAAATAAGCCGATTCCGTTTAACGTTGACGGCTACGTTTCAAACAAATGCTAGACATTTCGATGAAAAGTAACCATAGTCCAGTAATTATACAACTCAAAATAAAATCTGATTGTGCCACTTATTCCATCGTGAACACTACAATGGTAGTGCTGTCAAAAAAAATCTCAAAACTCAACCAAGCACTACATATGCTCGGTTTTGACAGATTTCCATGCCTGTGCCGGGTTTCCAATTTCGTCTTATAAGAAAGTTCCTAGTGTTTTATTCACTTTCGCAACTCTACTAATAGATTGTGAATGAACAAATGGTTGTTTTAGAGTCTGTAGTGCAAGGCAAGGTTTCGAAGGAAAATAAGGGTTAGTTTAAACTATACAACAAAACACAACGAAACGTTCAGTTTAATTTTCCGTTTTTAATTCAACAACAAGCTTTTAAACGAAAGACACTTTTTAAGCGGTTTAAAAAATATAAGCAAAACGTTTAAACGTATTGTCAATTTAAAGCAGTTTAGCACATCTTTACCCTCAACATTTTAAATCGATAGCATTTTGGCTCATTTTTTAGAGGAGCTTAGCATTTTTATGTTAGTCTTGTTGGCAACACTGAAAAATTTGTTGTAAATATAAAGTTGTAAATATCGTAAATATTGTTCCAATTCGTGTTTTCCTACTTTTCCAGTTCGGTAGGTACCAAGAGAAAATAAGATAATCACCACGAAATGATGAACAAGGTAACATATCTTTATCAATAGTAGTATTTATTTATTCCTTCAATAAATCTAAAACAGCTACATATATATTTGTTTTCTTTGTAAATCATCGTAAATTGTGTGTAATAAAATTAAATTCTATTCGATTTTTCAGCGCGGTCGAGTTTCGAAAGAGCTGAGACAAATGTTGCTACAATTTATGATGGGCCACGAAGATTTGGCAAGGAATAGAGGTGGCCCTGACGCAGCTCGCCAAAAAAATAGTCTATTGGAAAATCTGGCGGATCTGCTCAATTCTATGGGAATAGGGGCCACCAAACACCCAAGCTATGGCTAAAAGTGAGTGTTGTGAATGTGGTTGTGTTTTTGTCTGTAAATATAATATTTTCATGATTACCTCTATTTTAGTGTTGGCAGGACTGGCGGTCCGACGTCAAGGCAAAGGCCTTGACAATTACAAAATATAGAAATAAAACGGGTGGTGGCCCTGAACTTGCTCCGCTGACCAAGTTGGAGGAATCACTCCTCCAATTTTGCGGAGTGGAAATGGTGCAGGGTCTGGGTGTTCCAGATCCACTAGAGGTAAATATAACATCCACTTACACTCACCAACTTACCGTTTCATTCTCATTGTAACCCTAATTTTAAAATTACATAAATCAAATAATATAATATAGGAGTTTTAAATTTGTATAGCTAACTCTGTCAGATTTAAAGTAAGAAACATGATATGATATTGAGCATTTGAGCTTATTGACACAAACACAGTAAAGATATATTAAGGCTTTTATTTGGCTGATATTCATTTTAATGTTTTAGATTGAAAACCGTGATGGAAATCAAGAAGAGGCATTCATAATAGAGGCGGGGTCTCTTCTAGAGGGGCACTCGGAGGAGACACCGCAGGCAGAACAAAAAAAAACTAAAAGTATTTTAATTAATTGAGAGCACATAGATTTTGTACTTAGAGACCGCGCACACAGAGAGCGGTCAGGAGTTCAGAGTTCCGTGTTCGGCGTTCATTAGAATATACTGCTTGTGTGCATTGGAACTCTTGGGCGGTCAACAGTCACTAGAATGCTGAACTCTGACCGAGTTTTTCCAGTGTATGTATGTATGTATATTTTTTAGGCACGGCCTGTAGCCTAAATGGCTTGACGGTTTTTAACATATGTGGTGTTATAAGATTTGTCTTTATTGTGGGGTAATTTATTTTGGCGCAGTCGGGTTTTTTGTTCCTCTTGTAATGTATAATCTGGTAAATTTAGAACTAATTATACAATACTACTAATACTAGCGGCGCTTTGTGGTTTTTCTATGTATCTACACATCAAAATCCGTTCAGTCGTTGCAACAAAAATAAGTGAAACTTAAAGTCATATCAGTTCAATTTGGGTTGTCTGTAAGAGATTGCTATTAGCGTTAGGACCTAGGACCGCCCATTGCGGCACTTCAATGATTTAGTTTTAAGCATTTATGTGAACATAGTGTTTCAATAAAGATCTGTCCTACATATTTGATATAATATAAATAATATAATATTGTAGTAAGGATAATTATTATTACAACTTGAACATAGGGAATTCCGGCCTTTTCTATTGACATAAAGCTCTTCATGGATGGCTGGTTTTTTATCAATATATGTGTTCCATCCACATAGCCGAGAACACCGGGCATATTAAAAGTCTGTAATTACTGTAACAGCAAAACAATGTAAATAATGTAGTAAAATAAATTAAATTAGGAATGTGATTATATTGATCTCTTAATGCAGATTTAATTTTTTATGTAACCAAAGTTAAAAGATATTGTTAACTTTACATGTGATCTCTAAATGTACATATACATACTTGTATAGTAATATAATTAGTAAAAACGAATCATGTGTTTATTTTAAAATGTTTAAATATACTTTTGCACTGTCAGTTGCCTTTCATTAAGTTCACAGGGAAACGTAACCCATTTTCCGAAAACTAGTGGCTTATTTAAAGCATTAGTGGTTTGGCTAATAGCTCTTGACACCGATGCTTGACTTAGGCTCACGCTAGCATCCTTCCCGTCTGGTCTATGGTAGCTGCCTTGAGCGTAAAAGTGGAGGGCAGCGAGAAACTATAAAATTGACAAACATTACATTATCTTATTAAGTTTTAATACAATGAAATGACTTTATGAGAATATATAGAGCCGAGATCGTTAAAGGGATTTGCCAAATCCCTTATCGAACAATGCAGGCTTAGAGACATGTGCCTCTGCAGCGCTCCATCACGCCGGTTTCTAACTTTGCTTGCATTAAGGTGCTCCTTCTTTAAAATGTATGATTTATAATAGTTAACCTCAAAGATCAACAAACAAACTTTTCAGGCATAAAACCTATTTCTTTTAACGTCTTACTTCAAATAACGAGTTGTATTGGCTTTTCTTGAGACTATCTGTGATAAAATTAGGAATATCTACAATTTTAAAGCTAATTTCGCTACACGGATACGTTTTCCGAGAGCAAAATGTTGGCGGAATCTTTTCCGTGGTTGAACAGCTGGTTTGTCGAATTTAAATGTCAGATTTTCCGAATACGGATTTGTGAATCGCATTTTTAAAATTTTCACGGAAACTTTTCCGAATCCGTGGTCGGAAGTGTTTCCGTGTGAATGAGAATCGCTATGCAGATGGCAAAACAACGGGTGCAGATGGTGATGGAGAACTGCAACTTGAAGAGGATATTCTCCAGTTACTTGGCGATGCACCTAAGGCTGAGACCCCTCTGGGTCCGTCCATACATAAGGACGTCGCTCGCAGATGGCAAGATATTCTTGCCAAGGGTCTGTCAAAGGATACAAAGGAGAGTCTTTTGAAGGAGTATTTAGTCCCTAGCAACTGTGACCTATTACTGGCTCCTGCTCTCAACCCGGAAGTTAAGGCTGCTCTACCTGATACCCTAGTAAAAAGAGACTTGTCCCTCATACACAAGCAAAAACAGCTTGGTATAGCGCTATCCGCCTTAGCAACAGTGACCGAGATGGTTATATCGGGCGAAACTTCAAAGCAAAAAATTTTGAAGCCGCTTAGTGACGCTTGTCGTATTCTTTGTGATAGTCATCACATAGAGACAAAGACTCGTAGAAATTTCGTCATATCGTCTATCAACGCGAAATTAAAAGATGCCCTCGTTGAGTCGAGCAGAGACAAGCTCTTATTTGGAGAGAATGTCGCGGAAAAATTGAAAGCTGCAAAGACTATTCAACAGTCTGGAGAGGCATTAAAAAATGCTCAAAAGCCCAGATTTCAACGAACCAATCCAGTGTCGACAAATGCTAATAGAGGCCGTTTAAACTACGGGCCACAACATCGCAAGACGGACAACAAGTTGAACGACGGTCGCAGAGCACCCAACCAGGCGCATCGGCAGCCACAGAACAGCAATGCGCGGCGCCCCATCGACCGCCCGTTGCAAGCGAGGGCCCCTGCCCCGCAGCGGAGATAGCCGATCACCAGGTACGATACGCTGGCAGACTTCAATACTTTATCGACAGTTGGTCTGATATTACTGATGATGCAAAAATCCTATCTTGGATCCAAGGTTATACCATACCCTTTAAGTCTATTCCTTTTCGCACTGACTCACCTAAGGTTTATCTCAAAACCGAAGTAGAACGAAAAGATTTTAATAGCTGCATAAAAAAGTTATTAGACATCAACGCGATATCCCACTGTAAACATGAACCTGGAGAATTTCTTTCTTCTGTGTTTTTGGTGCCTAAACCGAACGGTGACAAAAGATTTATCTTAAACCTAAAATGTCTCAACAAGTTTGTTGAGACGAAACATTTTAAAATGGAAGATTTTCGTACAGCATCAAAACTCGTTACAGAAAAATGCTTCATGGCGTCAATAGATCTAAAAGATGCTTATTTTTTAGTTTCAGTACATAAATCTCATAGGAAGTATTTGCGTTTCGAATACGACAATGTTTTGTACGAATTTAACTGTTTACCGTTCGGCTTATGTACTGCACCTTTTGTCTTTACCAAACTACTAAAGCCCGTGATGGAATTTTTGAGAAAAACACATCACATGATTTCAGTGGTATATCTCGATGATATATTATTATTCTGTATTGGTAGAACATTTTTAGAATGTACAGACAATATTAATCAAACCAAAGCTTTATTTGAAAACCTAGGGTTTTTGATTAATTCTGAGAAAAGTTGTTTGATACCAAAAACTCATTGCAAGTTCTTAGGTTTCGTATTCGATTCTGAAAATATGATACTAAAATTACCTGACACTAAGAAGTTAAAGATTAAAGAAAGACTTTCCATCATCCTAAACACGCAAAAGTGTAAGCTACGAGACTTTGCTCGATTTGTCGGTTTATTGGTTTCAGCTTGTCCAGCCGTCCAATATTCGTGGTTATATACTAAATATTTTGAACAATTTAAGTACAATTGCTTAATACAAAATCCTAGCTACGAACAAATAGTAAGAATTCCATTAAAATTAAAACCTGACATGTGTTGGTGGTTAAATCATATTGATAATGGATTTTATCCCTTAAGTATTGATGAGTTTAAGTTGGAAATTTTCTCAGATGCATCCACCACTGGGTGGGGTGCCTATTGTAACAAAAATGAATGTTTTGGATATTGGAAGGTATCAGAAAAAACTTTGCATATAAATGAGTTGGAATTAAGAGCCGCTTTTCTCGCTCTTAAATGTTTCGCTAAAAACCTACACAACATAAAAATCTTGATGCGAATAGATAACGTAACTGCCATTTCATGCATTAATACACTCGCGTGCAAGTAAATCGACTCAAGCCTCAAGTGCGCATAAAAAGTGATTTATCTTAACAATGACTCATCTTACCTCTATATTAATGCTATACATATTTAAAGCCTAGTAATTGGGCTTTAAAATGGTGTAAGTTGCATGAAAATCGATTCAGTAGTTTAGTAAAAAAGGAGTATGTCAATGATATTGTAAAAAATATTGAAAATTCATACAATTTCTCAGTATGAGGTTATTGTGTATAAATGAAATAAAATGTGAGTAAGAAAAAAAATTTATTCGTGTCAATATTTGGTATTCCCTCCTCTAGCCCTGATCACTGCTCTCATGCGATTTTTCATAGACCTTATTAACTTTTTTATTGATGACTGTGGTATTAGACCCCACTCTTCTACCAACGCAGTCTTGAGCTCATTTATGTTTGTAGGAGCTGGATTCCTCGCTCTAACTTTCCTTTTGAGCTTGTCCCATATGTGCTCAATGGGATTCAAATCGGGGCTGAGCGCTGGCCAATCCATAGTGTCAATTTCAACTTCGATCAGGAACTCACGTGTGGCCCGAGCAGTGTGACATCGGGCATTGTCATGCATCAAGATGAAATTATCTCCAATAAAGCCTTGATAAGGGACAACTTGATCCAGTAGAACATCTTCAATGTAACGATCACTGGTTAGACCTCCTCCCCGGCCTCCCCCAGGAACGAAAACAAGATTCGTTTTTCCTTCTAAGGAAATTCCAGCCCACATCATGCAAGAACCGCCACCATATGCAACGGTTTCAGCAAAGCAGCACTGTGAAAACCGTTCACCGGGACGCCGGTACACCCGGCCTCTCCTGTCGCTGCCATGGAGACACATCCTCGTCTCATCAGTGAACAAGACTGACTGCCATTGCTCTATGCTCCAATCCAAGTGTTCTCGAGCAAAGTGAAGGCGTGCTTGACGGTGAGCTGTGGTCAACTTCGGGCCTGTACTGGGTCGTTTGGAAGTAAGGTTGGCTTCCTTCAACCTTCTTCTAACTGTCCATTGACTGACAGTCACCCCTCGAACTTGACGTAGCTCCTGCTGCACATCTACACCGGTAAGGTGTCGATTTCGGAGAGAGGTCGAGACCAAAAACCGGTCGTCACGCTCCGAGGTGCCACCGGCGTCGGCTGGTATTAGGCCTCCGAGTGAAGGCACCAGTCTCTTGAAACCTTCTGTACACTCTCGAGACACCAGACTGACTCATATTCAACCGACGAGCGACTTCTCGCTGGTTTAACCCTTCTTGCAACAGGGCAACAGCTTGAGCGGCTTCTTCAGGTGTAGTGTCCATAATTTTATTCAAACAATGGCTTCAATTTGCAGAGATGTGTTTAGGTCAACGTCTGATGAGCGACTGATAAGAAAAAACAATTACGGGGGATTTTATAGGGGGTTGTGTTGAGCAAGTTGTGTATAGAGCGTAGAGCATTTTACGAAGGTTGCGTTCAGTTGCATTCTAAAGACAAGTGTTTATTTAAATTACTGAAATAATGCTACCAATTTAAAGCCCAATTACTAGGCTTTAAATATGTAAAACATTATATAGAAGTAAAATGAGTCATTGTTAAGATAAATCATTTTTTATGCGCATTTGAGGCTTGAGTCGATTTACTTGCACGCGGGTGTAGGATGGGTAGCATTCAGTATGAACATCTCAATATTATTTCACGAGAACTTTGGCAATGGTGTGAAATGCGAAAAATAACTATTTTTGCATCTTACATAAATACAAAAGATAACTGTGAAGCTGATCAATTATCGCGTAAGAAGTTTCAAGATACGGAATGGGAATTAAACAATGAAGCGTACAACAAAATCACTCGTTATTTTGGACTACCCGAAATTGACCTTTTCGCAAGTAGATGCAATGCAAAGTGTCCTATTTATGTAACATGGAAAAATGATCCTGAAGCTTGGGCAGTCGATGCGTTTACAATTTCATGGCAAAACAAGTTCTTTTACGCTTTTCCACCATTTTCACTAATTGCAAAAGTTTTGCAAAAAATAATAAAAGAGAAAGCAGACGGTATAGTTGTGGTACCATATTGGCCCACACAGCCTTGGTTCCCTTTGTTTCATAAATTAATAAATGAAAGACCTATTTATTTTGAACCAGACATAACATTGTTAAATTCTCCTTTCAGGACGAACCACCACCTTCACCGAACCCTGAAGTTAGTTGCCGCGAAGCTTTCAGGCAAGCTTTACTGAAAAAATGCTTATCTCCCAATACAGTAGAAATAATGCTATCATCTTTGTCAGATTCTACTTATAAACAATACGATGGTTGTATAAAAGCGTGGGTAGAATATTGTAATTTACACAATTATAATTATACGGTAGCCTCAGTTCCTATAGTGCTACATTTCCTTACTGATATCTATAACAAAGGTGCCAAATATGGTACCACTAGCTGTTCCTCGCGGTTTCACCCGCGTGGGCTACAGTTTATCGCGATAAAAAGTATCCTATGTCCCTTCCCCGGGGCTCAAATTATCTCTATACCAAATTTCATTTAAATCGGTTCAGTAGTTCAGGCGCGATAGCGTATATATTCCGTATACTCCAAAATTATTCCCGCACTTCGGTGCCCCCTCAACGCGTTACCTGCTGTAGGTACCCATTATCCTATTTTAATTCTAAGTAAATTTTTCTTGGACCGCACGTTTGAATCGCGCAGTTAAAGGTCTTCCTGGTCCGCGACCGCACTTTACCTATGTCATAGATTCTCCCGGTGCCCCCCTCACCTCACCGCGTTTCCCGCTGCGCTGCGGTGCGGCGGTTTTATTTTTCTACTACTACTTACATTTTTAAACTCGTAATATCTTTCGAATGAAATGTCCGAATTGAATGATTCAAAAAGTTATATGAAGGCATTGAAGCAGTTTTGAATAAGAAGTAATTTATTTTGATAAGGATTAATACCAAGATACAAATAAAGAGCCTTTTCTAGCGGCGGCATCAAAAATTAAATTTTTAAAATAAAAGATCACATATTGTGGCATAACTATAATAGTTAGACATATGCTCTCGCGGACTTTTTTGTAGATCTAAATGAGACCTACAAACCCGCAATACATTATTTTGTTCTAGTGTCAATAGTTTTTGCAGCGCACGCAAAAATAGGTTTTCGATTTCACACCTTGGGTTGCAAAATAGCAATTTTCTTACGGATTCCTAATTTTTTTGGAAATAAAATATAGCCTATAGCCTTCCTCGATAAATGGACTATCCAACACTGAAATAATTTTTCAAATCGGACCAGTAGTTCCTGAGATTAGCGCGTTCAAACAAACAAACAAACAAACAAACAAACAAACAAACAAACAAACAAACTCTGCAGCTTTATAATATTAGTATAGATTAACTCTTATAAGTCTGCATTGTCTTTGATACTAGGTAATTTAGATGACGATAGAATAAAACGTTTTTTGAAAGGAGTTTTCAAATTAAGACCTACCAATCCAAAATATAGTTTGACTTGGGACCCCAGCATAGTCCTAGACTATTTAGCGCAAAGGTGGCCAAATACAGAACTCAATTTGGAAACTCTTTCCAAAAAGACTGTTACTCTGTTGGCTTTGGTAACTGCCCATCGGGTCCAAACTTTTGCATTGATTAAGTTAAGAGACATTAGGATACAAATGCCTAAAGATTTGTGATGATTATGATACCTGAGTTAATAAAAACCTCTAAACCTAACTCTTTACAACCAGTTTTGAGGTTACCTTACTTTAATAATCGTCCTGAAATTTGTCCCGCAAGATGCCTAGAAGCCTATATAAGTAAAACACAATCACTCCGTAATAATGATTCTCTATTTATAAGTCATAAGAAGCCACACTCCAAAGTATCTTCACAAACACTCAGTAAATGGATTAAAGATGTTTTACACAGTAGTGGAGTAGATACTTCAATTTTCAGTGCACATAGTTGTCGCCACGCAGCTACATCTACAGCCAACAGACTTGGAGTCAATATTGACCTCATTCGAAAAACTGCAGGTTGGACCGATTCCTCCTCAGTTTTTGCAAAGTTTTATAATAGGCAGATTGTTACTGATCCTAACAACTTTGCCACCACGGTGTTGTCTTCTAACTGCAACCTGTAACAGAAATAAGTTATTATTAAGATTTGTACTTAGAATAAGAAGTACCAACTAATTACATAACATAACATATAAATAAAAACAAGTTGATGATATACTTACATGTTTTTTCAATTTCACATTTTTGACTACTCTAAACATCTACAACATGTCAACCGTAAATCGCTAAGAATGAAGCTGTGAAACATAATTGAGAATCAAACGAACTTACCAAGTGAAGTTCGATGACAATTATGTGAACAGCTTCATTCGATGCGATTTACGCACACCCTCCCTAATTTTTTGGTTATCATTATCACTGTGGAATAATATACTTACCTAGAAATAGAAATAGAAATAGAACCTAAAAATATTTTGATAGCCCTACCCTATATATATTATACAAAAATGTAAATTGAATTGAGTAAATAGCTCTAAACAAAATGATTAAGAAATTAAGAAGTAACGTTCAGGAAAACTAGTCTATGGAGTGGGGGTATTGACAACGACAACTGAGACTGACAGCAGTGACAGCTCAGTGTTGCCAATATAAAATAAAAAAAAAAAAAAAAACCCTCTAAAAAACCGTGCAAGGCCGACGCTAGGAGGCGCTGCTACAACATGTCAACCGTAAATCGCATCGAATGAAGCTGTTCACATAATTGTCATCGAACTTCACTTGGTAAGTTCGTTTGATTCTCAATTTTTGTTTCTACTACCGTCAATACTATATTACTGTCAGAATTATCTCAAGAATGAACAAGAACAACAGTGAGGTACTGGCAGCTTCCCATCTCGTAGTCATCTGGAGCCGCGGCGAGGATAATTGACGCGTATATTCGGAGGGTTGCCAGATATTAGTGCTCGCGTAAATACGGAGCCCGCACTTTATAATAAATTCTTGGATGTGCGGCGGCGTAAGGAACAGGCGCGGGTCGGGTTACAGGGTTGCTCTCAGAGTGGTATACAAGAAGCTTTGTGTTGTCTAGCTGTAAGCCGTGGGTTCATTGTTTATCTGAGTAAAGTATCAAATCAAATCAAATAAAAAAAAACAGACAAAAGGTCGGCATTGCCTTTGCCGAACATTCAGGATTGTTTGAACTATCTTTAGGTCGTTTTTAGTTAGTTCCAACGATCTGATAAAGGTATCTTTATGTTATGAAAGTTATACATTTTTTTAAAGAATTTATGAGTACCTATAGGTCAATAGGTTTAGCTAGATATTGATTATTTTAATTTATATTTTAAGTATTATGTTAGTTTCAGTTAAAGTTAAACTTAATTATTATGCTTTTTACATCCTACTTACTCAAATTAGATTTGCAAACAGCCTAATAAACAAATATTTATTTGGCAAGCAACTGTGAGCACCGTAGCGTCAGTGCAGCAGTACTCTGTTCCTCTAAAGTCATCCTACAAGTCTAGAGGTTTACATCCAAACCACCGACTACCCCACATCCCTTACACCACACGCCCTCTGCAGTTGGTCGGCGGCCAAGTGTCTCGCTCGAACCGACTTTGTCACGAGAAAAACTCGATTTGTGTCTCGTATAATGACCGGAGCGAGCGTTATAGTTTTTGTCCGGACCCAGCCGGCGGCTCTTTAATTTACTTTAATAATTACTGCCGGATAATTTTATTACGACGGATTAACCGAGTTTGCTTTTCGGAGCTGATTGGGGAATTTAAAACGGACTTTGTTTTCGGAAGGGTATGAGTAGGATCCGGTTTATTTAGATCGTTAGATTAACTCTTTATTAATACACCGCAATAAAAGTAGGACAACAATAAAACTTGACGGTAAGGCTGGCCTCACACGGACAGCTTGAAGCAGTCGACTGTGGACTGCATAGTGTTGACTTTAGAAAGTAACATATTCCATAGTCACAAGGTTTGATTTGTTAGATGCATTTTCCGATATTTTTAATTTTTTATACATATAATTCCGACCGTCTTTTTTCTTTGTGGACAAATTTCCTGATTTATTTATTTTCTTCCCTATTACACATTATTAAAGGTATTCTTACACTTACATAATTAATATGTCATTATTATGAAGCGCTGCATTAAAACTACAAAATTAATTTAAACCTCCCCAGACAGGACGCAATCCATTTCACGTTATTACTAAAGGCAGTAGTATTTTTGTAAAATTCGTTCAGCAATTCGCAAGAAAGCGCAAGAAGTGCTGACTCCCGTCATCACGAGATTTACGAAACGCTTGCGAATCGCAAACTTTAAATATTTATGAGAAATGCAGTTTTATTGCGCGGTAATAAGATTTCAGAAATTTACTGTAACTTTCGTAGAAAGCGGCTAACGTTGAAATATTTCGTTCGCTTCGCTAAGACATGAACGATCTTTCGTTCTGTTTACTACGTACGTACCTCTACGGTGTAGCAGACTTGGTAAATTTTTTAACACGACGTTTATATCAAGAGAAGAGTTCAATGATCTAGCAATAGTAAATGTTTTCACTATAAAACTGCAATTGCTATGTGCACGCGGGACACCGACAGTCAGGCGACCGACCTGCTCACCACGTAACTTTATCAATCGCGGTTTATTAGAGAGTCTAACGATGCGTCACAAAACTTGCCAAGCTAGATAGACTATTGTGAACTCGATGATTTCATAACAAAATACTCCTTCGGCCACAAAGCTTCATAGATCATTCTTAATCATAGATCGGTGTCTGGTCAAGTGCGAGTTGCACTCGCGCACGAAGAGTTCCGTACAAACTTGTATTTATTTTGTTATAAAACTACATTTTTACGGTTTTCACACTTTTTCCTTTACTTGTGTGGTGTGACCTTCCTTCATGGCAAATTTTATGACTATTAGGCAACAGGGAGTATGTGTTTTGACTCCCTTGTGAAATCGCAAAATACGAGTTACAAGTTTGATTTTTCACAGCTGAAAGAGACTTATGAGCCGAGAATTTGATATATACATATTTTCAACTCGATACCTCAACGCGCTCTTGAGAAAAAAGTCAAGACAGACAGATAGACAGACATACAGTAAGATCTAAAACAAAGTGATTCCATTAGGATTCCATTTTTCATTTTCAGGCACGGAACCCAAAAAACTAATAAAATTATATTGTCAAGTACCTTCAGCTTTGATTCATTTTCACGCCAATACAAACTTGAACTCCTTGAAAGTGGATCCCAGTAGAGTTGAGTGTAATGTCTGAAGTGAAGCAGGTCGGTGGGAAGCGAGTCGAGTGCGGCCGCGACGCGGTACAATTAGGGGACACTCGGTGGCATAGTTTGAGAAGTCGCCCGCGCGGGAGGGACGCGGCCACGGCAACCCACGGTCACAAGGGCAAACTAAGCAAGTGGCTCGTCGCTGGATAGACTTCAAAAAACAATTCAACTTAATTGTTTATTGCATTCATATGTTAGTACCAGATTTACGGAACGCAAGCCGATGTCATCGTAAAAAACTAAAATATATCTATTTATTTAATACTAGTTGCACCCCACGTCTTCCCGTTATCCCGCAGGAACCTTTTTCCGGGATAAAAAGTAGCCTATGCATTAATCCAGGATATAAGCTATCTCTATTCCAAATTTCATTCATATCCATTCATTAGTCTATGCGTGAAAGAGTAACAAACATCCATCCATCCATCCATACTCACAAACTTATTATTTGTTTTTATTTCTTTGTTATTTTTAGTTTGAAGTAATAAATCAATCTCACAAACTTTCACGTTTATAATATTAGTAGGAGGATAGAACATGTTGTTATCACTTTAAAACGCCAATCTTAACACTAGCTACGTCTGTTCCATTCGCCTTACGTCAGCAAAAGAACAGGCAAGAAACGCCTGGCAGATCATATGGGCGTAGGTATATCGCGTAAGAAATTCAAATTTGAACAGACTTGTGGTATGTTGTCACTTAGTTACAAAGCTACAAGTAGCTGCGAGACATATGTGAAACAATTCTAATTATCTTTTCACTCTTGGGACAGCAACTTGCCAGACCACAAACAACTAGTCAACTATTTGATCCCGGGGTCTCTTTGACCCCACTGACCCGCGGAGGGTTGTGGGTCAAATATTTGTTTGTTTTGAACTCCTCCCCGTAATGCGGTGGCGTGTCACGGGGTTGATTATGGTAAGTAGAAATTTTAAAAGATTTTTAATTTGTTTCATTGTTGACATTTTTGGAAATATTTGTTTAATTTTTGCTTTTGAAAATTCCAAGTTTGGTAAGTTATTAGAAAACAATTTGTCTTATTTTAATTAAATTTCTAAAACAGTAAAAATTTGACCAAATAACTACCCATACATTCTTTATAGTAGGTACTGTAGTTTTCAACGTTTATAAAATTCAGTGAAGTTTTTAAATAAAAAAATCATCGTTCTCAAAATTATACAAAGTTTACTTATTTCGTAAACATAATTATTTTAACATAAACCAACTACTACTTCTTTCATCGAGCCAGATCCCATTTAGTGAAGGAAGAGTAGAACTTTAAGTACATCCCTTAACAGATAACCCTTACAAACGTTTTGCATAATTATACTCGTACAATCGACTTTCTTATACAACTGATCGATGAGATATATTATGCAAATCGCTCGCCTTATGGTAAGTATCACTAATTGTAAATTTCAAGTCAATGCCACCCAAAATTTCAAACTTCTACAGTTCAAAATTCCGCGCGGTAATGTACTGCGCTCGTCACCCTGAGAAATTTCCTTACGCCAGCGCCGTGTAATTTCACTGAAACCCTTCAATCCGAAACACTGTAATGTTTGCACAAATTCATAACTATATCCCTATTATGTTGCGGAACCCGCCCAAACTGGTTAAAAATAGCCACAAAAGATATTATCTCTCAATAAACTCATCAAAACAGATTCCGTCTACTTCATTACCTCTCATGGAAACGTATTATTTCCGCTTAACAACTGCGAAATCGGTCGAACGCAATACCGTAATGTAGGAAAACAAGCAGTATGACAACTTCAGACGAGTTTCGAGCTCAATAAACAGTAGCACGCTTTCTTACAATTTCTTAAATGCAACTGTAGGGTGAATCTAGACATGAGATAATACTGTTTGACTTTATCTTTATATACGAAAATCTATTAGAACATGTTTATTTATATTCACTAGTTGCGCCCCGCGGTTTCACCCGCGTCTTCCCGTTATCCCGCAGGAACCTATTTCCGAGATAAAAAGTAGCATATGTGTTAATCCAGGGTTATCTCCTTTCCCAATTTCATCAAAATCGGTTTAGTAGTTGCGGTGAGATACGTGGTAACAAACATTCACACACACATACTTTCGCATTCAATAATATTAGTAGGAAACTAATTACTTAATTCCTTAAATAATTAGTACGAAAATGTAGAAATATATGGAGAATTTAAACAATTCTAAAACGGTTAATTATCATAATTCCTTTTTAATGAAAAACGTTCTAAAATTCTATTCTAATTTAGGATTACTCTTAAACACTTAACTACAGACTAACTAATGGATTAATGTCTGGCTAAGCCTGCCCCCACTCTGCGATGCTAAATTCTTTTAAGTCCAGTCTTTAACAAGTCTACTTGAGAGCCAGCTCTAGGCGACATTTTCACGAGCGATTATATCGCGGATGGAAAAATGCAAAAATCATCTTGAGAAACTATTCCGTGAATAGACCAGTGTTTTTACTCTGCCAGTTTAGATAGTGTTTTGGAACATTTGCTCTGCCAACCCTCCAGTGCCGACTAGAAGTTTCTCTTGCTGAGCCCTCTTGAAGAAACGTACGTGTGGGAGTGTGAGGTAGGTGACAGACTGGATTATCTATCTTATTTCGAGCTAAAAAAAAAAAAAGAGTCCTTTCCAAATTATACCTATTCACTTATATTGGCACAGTCATTTTCATTTAATTAAAGGACCTTTGTATAAATTCTTACCAGCATTTTTTACAGTCATACTCAACAATAATATTTTAATAATGTTACCTGTCTTGTGCTGTAAAACCGTGTGGTGTTGTGGTCAAAGGTTATCTTGTAAGTTTTAAAAAACCTAACGATACTAATCTAAAACAGATTCGCGTAGTTTGTGATACAGGGAATCCTAGTTAGGGCTCAGAGCTTGTATAAGTGATTGTGTGGTGTGTGTGATTTGTTATTATTATTTCCCTATGTGGCTTCATTCTCGGGTCTTTAATTGGTATAAGTAGAGCCGTAGCCAACGCTTTAAAATCCTATCCTACTAACATTATAAATGCGAAAATTTGTGTGTGTGAATGTTTGTTACTACATATCACCGTAACTACTCAACCGATTTTGATGAAATTTGGAATGATGATAGCTTACACCTTGGATTTAAACATAGGTTTTTTTATCCCGGAAAAGGGTTCCTGCGGGATAACGGGAAGACACACACGGATGAAACCGCGGGGTGCAACTAGTTTATTGTTATTTGAAAACTCGAGTATGATGAGCTACTTTTGTCGCTGACTGTACAACGAGTGAGGTGCTTGAAGTTGTCGCCTTAATCCTGTTTTAAACACTGTCTACAGTTTGGAGGTTGGCAACTTGGTCCGGCACACTCTCCCGTGCTCTAATTCTCACCTCGAAGTTTCTCTGTGTGTTGCTATGTGCCTGAAATCACTGAAAGTTGTTGTTCCACTCTCGTGAAAGACTACAAACGTGGGTAAGATGCCTTACGGCTAGTTTCGATAACCTATCTATCCACGGTTTGTCCTACTAGAGATAGTTTGACAAGTTATTGGTCTCGATTCGGTTTTGCATTCTCTAAAACTAAACTAACTTGACAGGTCTAAAAGTGATGCTATCCTTTCTTTACTTCAGTGGTTAGAAAAAGACAGCAATACTATTAGACCTGCCAAACATAGTTTAGTTTTAGAGAATGCAAAACCGAATCGACACCATTATGTTATTTTTTTAGTCTTGTACGTACAGTAACTTTTGTTTGAGGATGAATATAGGTATCTTCTAGGCAAGCATGCTCCATGATCGACCTCGTCAACACTTGTCATCAGGTGAGACTGGGGTCGAATGCTTGCCTATCCTACTTCCTACTAATATTATCAACGTGACAGTTTGTGCGTATGGATGTTTGTTACTATTTCACGCAAAAACTACAGAACGGATTTGAGTGAAATTTGGAATGGAGATAGCTTATTAGCCCTGGATTACCACAAAGACTACTTTTTGTCCGGGATAGAGGTTCCTGCGGGATTACGGGAAGACGCGGGTGAAACAACGAAGCGCAGCTAGTAACTAATAAAAAAGCTATTTAATTGTCTCGTGTCGTTTTACGAGTCATAATTTCCTACACTTATTTTCTCAGCGTCCTCTCCGACGTTTTCTGCGTACCCCTATTTAAATCAAATTGAATCCAGTTGCAAAACTTTGCAGAACCTAGGCCTGAGTCTCGTGAACCGCTCTAAGTACCCGCAGATAGCAAATTGGATCCGAGCAGATTCGATTACAACTTCAGATTACGCCAGGTACGAATATCGACGCAGTACACTGGCGCGGGCAGTAGCTGAGGTGATGCGTTTTATCAGGCAGGTACTATTCTAAATACCAAGTAATGTAGAATTAATTTAAACCTAGTTTTTTTATAACTTCACCTATGGTATAAAGCTTACCACTTAGTTGTCTGTAGCTGTCACAATTATGTCAGTGTCACATCCGTCAGAGCATAGTTTTGCCGCGTCTATACAAGGAGTTATTTTTTTTTTACATATGTTGGATACATCAAATTATGTCAATGTCGGATATGGCAACTGTCAGTATGTAATGTCTGTGTCACTTCCTTCTTCTCAATTACAACTCCGTAAGCGCAACACCTACTTTTATTTCTAAAAGAACAAAAGGACAACATAAACAAGGAATTTTTACGTGCTTCGCCTTCATTCCCGATTTTTTCGCTATGTTATTGTTTGTTGTTGTTGTTAATTTATCAAAATCGATTATAACGTTAACTCTGATCCATCTGGTTTATCCCGACTTATACTCAAAAATAGTTTAGCTTTCTATCAGGAGAAGAATGTTCAAATCGGATTAGTGGTGGTTAACAAACCATAACTCTACGTTATATTAGTAGGTATAGAACACACAGTCACGTATGTTAAAAAGTTGAGTTTGAATTTATATTTTTTTCATGAAATTTAAGTACTGTTTGTGAGTTACACTGTGACATCGGTCCTAGTTTCAACATTTCGCTTATCTGTCCCGTTTGGATATTCATTGCGATATCTTTTTCTGGTTGCACGATTGTGAACCTTACAACCTGAACGGTAGAATTGAAATTAGCCAATCAGATGTAGCGGTGGTTGTGAAATGGCTGATGTTTTTGTAATACATTTGAGTTTAGGTAAGGATTCCGCTGCCGTTTTCATGGCGTACAAGAAGTTTAGATAATGACCAATCCGGGCTAGATTCTATCTGTATTTTTCTAAGACAAGTTTTCTCCGTCATTTGAATCACGTTTCGATTTGATGATTACCTTAATTCTGTTATATTTCGGTCTAGTGTGAGTTTATAACGCGTACGAGCGGGTAGACGTGTTTTTGTAGGAAGAAAAACTGATTCATAAACTTAGTCACATACTACCACTGGTCTCGGTTCTCTATCAACCATTTAGTTTTTATTATTTGTCAATCGAGACTATTCTGTAATAAATAACAAATAATTAAAGGAACTTAAACTGAAAATTAATATAAACAAATGTCAAACCATGCCATCGTTAAATTAGTTCAAATTCATATTAAAATGTTAAAAACCCCCGACATGTTTGACCAATTTTCATCAAACATAGCTAAAATCACTCGCCTGTAACTCACCTTTTATACAAAGAAAGCTAAATTGAAATCGCTTCATCCGTTCGCGAGCTACGGCGCCGCAGATGAACAGACACGTCAAACTTATAACGCCCCTCTTTTTCCGTCGGGGGTTAAAAAGAAAGAAGTAACATATCAGATAACAATTTAGATTTGGTTCCGTCTTTTGATATTAGTCTTTTTATATTTAAGTTCACTTTACATAATTTTATTTACCATAACCTTTCTAACGTATGCTTTTAAGCTTCCAAATAAAGAAATATAATAAACTCGAACCAAAAGTAAATCCTTAATGTTGTATTTGAGCCGGTAGCACGCGGCGGGTTTCATTTCCCCGACGGCATGCGGGTCGAATCAGCTCATGATAATGGATCCAACGTTATGACTGTGTAATCTTAACTTTGAAGCCAAGAGTGGGAGCAGTAGGAGAACTGAAATAAAACCGAAAATTGAAAACAAACTGCATTAAGTAATTAAACTTAACAATGAGAAGTAGGTTAAAATTGACTTCTAAGATTTTACTATTGTTGTTACTTGGTTACAAGTGAAGCTAAAAAAAAAATTTAAAAAGGATGAAGAATGAAGTTCCCACCTGCCTCTTTAATATGACATCTCGCTTAGTATAGATACATACAGCATAATGCATTTATATATACGAGTATATCCAATTATGTGAGTAGGTAAGAAAGTTATTTTTTTATATTCTCCTTTTGTCTGTTGTATTTGTTTTTTTGAACTATTCCTCTGCTTTTAGGTTGCCTGGAATAGATTGATTTGAATGATAAGACCACCCTTTGTGATACTTACCGTTACATTTTATTCTTGTTCTAGTTTTAAATTTATCTGTAGTGTGGTTTACCAATAAAAAAGATACAATATAGTCGTTGGAAAACTCTAAGACCTTAAAACGTTAGTTTCAAAAAAAAAGCGAGTAAATAAAATGAACATTTTTATCTACACTTCACACGCAAAATACTTTTTTGAATTCAATCCGAAAGTTCATAAAAGAGACCAAAAAGTAAAAGCTTGAAAATTGATATAAAAGTCGGTAACGCTAGAACACACAGCACCTGCCGGCGCGCGCGTCCGGCGCTGATAGGAGCTAAGCTGGAGTGGGCGAGGAGCTGCCGGTCGCACAAGGTAAGGGGCTTGCGGTACCATTTTTTTCATTAGAAGCTCTCTCTTTTTTATCGACTGATGTGACGTAATGGGCAAACGGCCGACTACGAAGCGTGAGTTCGCGAGTATGATTCCCGCTATAGGTAAAAAAACATTAGATTTAGATTAGATTAAAACATTGGATTTAGTTAATTATTTAAGCGTTGAAAAAAATAAAAGTGCAAGTATTTTTTCTGTGTCTGGGTATCGTGGATCAGCGTAGTATATGATACCCTAAATACAGATAATTCTAGTTAGCGGTAACAGCTATGTATGTAACTGTGTGGGTGTTATTTTATTTATTACTAGCAGTTCCCCGCGCTTTCACCTGAGGATTCAGTTCACCGTGATAAAAAAAAGTATATTACGCCCTTTTCCAAGGTTCCTAATCAAAATGGCGGCTATCTCCTAACACAGCGTTAGTGGGAGGTAGTTTTCAACGGCACTCGGTAATATTTCACCATTTATCTGGGTTTCAACACTTGCTAAAGTGTGGTTCTAGTTTAAAATGTGGCTGCTTAGATTGGAGTGAAGTGGAAGTGTTCAACGATAACATGCTCATCCTAAAGTTTGCCTAAGGATAATTTCATCGAGTAAATAATAGCTTTTGTTATGGAGGAGGAAAGGAATAAAGGATGGACGTGTAGGTATACTGTACAGTTAGGTAGGTCCAACTTCGACAAAGAGGTCAACGACGAATCATCCAACTTGCAGGGGTCGCGTTCGGGAAATTACGCGACATCTTCTCGTCTAACATTCCTCAGAGTCTGAAGACAAAAGTCTTTCAACAATGTGTGTGCCAGTGATGACTTATGGTACTAAGATGTGGTCTTTGAATAAGCTCAGAGTCACACAACGAGCCATGGAGAGAGCCATGCTTGGAGTTTCTTTGCGTGATAAAATCCGAAATGAATAAATTCGCCGAAGAACCAAGGTTACCGACATAGCTCTCAGAATTTGCAAGTTGAAGTGGCAATGGGCAGGCCACATCGCTCGACGAACCGATAACCGATGGGGAAGAAAGGTTCTCGAGTGGCGACCAAGAACTGGGAGACGCTCTGTAGGTAGGCCTCCCACTAGGTGGACCGACGACATTGTAAGAGTCACAGGGAGCCGATGGATGCAAATGGCTATAGCCGTTCATGGTGGCGTTCAAATGGGGAGGCTTATGTTCAGCAGTGAACTTCTTCCGGCTGATGATGATGATGAAGGATGGACGTGTAGGTTTAAAATTCAAATTTAAATATGTTCTTTAAAAGAATACACGTGATCACTTTAAACTTGAAACTAGTTACGCCTCTTCCAACTTCTTTACGCTGGCAAAAAAATTGTTAAGTAACGCCCGGCAGGTAATTTTTTGGGCGAGACATCAATTACAATTTTGTTCTCCAACAGCAATCGTTCTCTGCTAGTGCAGTAGAGTCGGTAGAGTAGACGTAAATGAAATTGTTATCGTCCGTACAGTCCATAAAGCAGGCGTGTCGTTACATTTGTTGTGTTTGTCGCGATTCGTACCGTCAGCGGTTACCGCGTCGCCGGCGGCGGCGGCGGCGGAACGGTTTTTATGTTTTGTTCATTTTGTTTGCTGCCCGTACTACGGCGCGAGGGGTGAGTGTACCTACCCTATGAGATTACCTACGCGTTAATTTACAACTAGCTGCGCCCGTTTCACTCGCCTGAACAAAACCTAATCGCAGTAAAAAGTTCCCCCAGCATTCAATTTTTAAAATAAAAGAAGCCTATGTTACTCCTTCTAACATTAGCTATCTGCGAGTGAAAGTCCCGTCAAAATGGTCCAGCTGTTTCAGAGATTAGTGAGAACGAACTTACAGACAGACAGGCAGACAGACGAAAATTTTAAAAGGGTAGCTTTTGACCGAAAGTCACCTGATGTTAAGTGACGATGTAAGCTAAATGCCACACAACACCTGAATTAAGGACTTTCTCACATTTACTGGTGAATGTGGCGTAATATAGGCTTTATGGACTGAACGAACGATAAAAACAATGTAAGTCTTGTCTACTCTACTAACTTCACAACTCTACGAAAATGGTTGAGTAAGAAACTGAATTGAAAATGATTTAGATAGAAATGGATAATAACTTTTATATTTCAAAGTCGAGAAAAATTGTTCTAGAAAATCCGAGAATATATAAAACTGACTGAAACAAAATTACTTTTCTATAATACTAATCTTATCCAATCATCGCATCCAACCCATACACGGACTTGGATTGAAATAGAAATACCTTTTGTGATGAAAAATGCAAAGTTATTTTATACTCCAGTACAAAAAACACACTTTCTTGATATCAATGAAGAATAGTAGGTAAGTAAAATGAGCAATGGTGGGCGAACAGTAACGCGTGCGCCTTACGAGGCATCGACACCGAGTTCGAATCCTCTCGGTCCCGCACCAATGACTAAATAAGTTATGTGTGGATTTGTCATCGCTCAAAACGGTGAAGGGAAACATCGTGAGGAAACCGGCATATCCAAGAACCATAACATTCAAGAGCATGCGACATCTACCAACCTTCAAGGGCATACGACATCTACCAATCCGCACTGGGCCCGCGTGGTAGATTACGGCTCATGCTGTTATGATGACGATTGAGGTAACAATAAAGTAGGGATGATTTTTATTACTTGGCAGTTGAAACGTGAGTCCCAAGTATAACTCCTCCGACTAACGACCGCGTTCCCGATGCCCGCGCCCGTACATCTCATTTTCATATTTCATGAGACGTTCTAGTGTCTTTTTAAGTCTTCCAACTTCCCTCGAGTTTTTAGTTTCAACTTCTGAATGGAGCTCGAATTATGCTAAACTGAAATCTAGATATTGAACTGGGATAGTTAGGATCGTTAGACTGGACGGTAATATGGAGATTGGAGGGAGTTGGGTAAAATTTGCTGGGAAGTTAATGTGGCTGCTTATAAATGTGTTATGTAAGTGTGTTGGGATGTATTGTGAATCAGGTTTTCAAATGAGGTATAAGCACCTATGGGTGTATTCCGTCAGGCCAGTTCCTAAACCAGGTATAGCGTGACGTCACCTTCAATCACATCTTCACTAGTCTGGTGACTTGTCATCAAACGCTACCTAGAAGGTACCTATAGTAAAAAAAGAACAATGGGTGTATGTCAATATTACTCTTAGATTTTCCACCAACGGGGATAACACCAATGTTATTCTACAAATAGCATCGATTAATAATATTCAATATATTTGGCTAATAACTTTTTAGGGTGCATTCTGCGATCGCTAACGCTAAGGGTGAATCCAAACGAGCGTAATTTTGTGAGTCGCTCATTTTACCGCTCAACTGAATATTCAACTCATTTTACGTCGTCGTGTGGCACCAACTGCCTTTTTGTATGAAACCGAATGCAGCAGAATTTGTGCTACCGATATTCTGCAACTCACGACTCACAAAATTACGCTCCTTCGGTTTAACCCTAATAGTAACCATCATCATGTTCACGTAGGTTACCAAATAACCTTTTTAGTTCGCTTACGCTAAGACGTTAACGATTAAAGAAAAATAAACATTTGCATGTTGGCCAGGCAAAACGGCCTTTTGATACATTGTCAAACAAATAAAAAAGGGAACTTGTCGCTTGATACCGATGATACCGATAACACAGGGCCGTGTAACACAAAGTGAGGGTTCACGGAACGCTAAACCTTCAATTTACGATACAGTGGATATTTTATATCGCAAACTCTAACATCTCCCCCCATCTCGAAGCAGCAAGTTTTCGTGTAAACATGTTGGCGACACGTGCGGCGCAACACTGCGCTGCCGCTGATGCAAGTTTGAATAGCTAGCGTTTAGGTTTGGGAAAAATATATCGATATATCGAAACTATGAGATTTTCTCGTTAAATTACTGATTTTTGTCGATGTTTTAATTAGAGTATCAAATCCATTAATTAGCAACAAATCGCATAAAATATTATAAGCAAGTGCATTATGTGGGAAATGCAAAAATTATATACACAATAGACAATATTTTTATATGTAGCAAAAAACAATTACATACAATTACACCATCAGATCATTAAATTAAATATAAATATAGTGACATCACTGGCATGAAAATAATTTATAAAGGACAAACATTTTAAAGCAATAATTTTATTAACTGATCTCTTTGTTATTACTATAGTAGTAAATAGCGATGCAACAGATGTGTTTTAGCAGAAACAAAATCGGGTGTTAAACGAAAACGTAACTGTACATACTGAAAATTATCATTCGTTTTACAAAAAAACTTGATTTGTCGATATATCGATATGTTTCAATCGATAATTATTTATTATCGATCATCCCTACTAGTGTTGTTGTGAGTCTCGCGACACTGAGCCGAGGACGGCTTACTTTACGGCTTAGCGGTTTCATAAAGAAACGGCTTTTCTGCAATACGAGTTCCAACATTATATATTTATTTATAGTTACTCATAGCGGGGCTTGCCTTGTCATTCTTAATCGATCAGCTAGGTTAAGCAACGTTCTCTGCGGTCACTACTTGGATGGGTGACCACTAGTGGTATTTACAACTGAGCTCTTCCGTGCATCAAAATTAAATTGAAATAGATAAAAATAATACATTATTATGTATGTATATTAATTACTTATTTACAAGCTTTTCACAACGGGTTTTCTTCAAAATGTATTATTTGCATACATATACTGAGGTTTATCTTTAAAATTACAACCAAGATCCGATAAACTACTGGCTATTAATATAAAATACTGGTCAAGTGCGGGTAAGACACACACACAGACGAACAAACAGACAGACACGAGAGTGATTCTGTAAACGTCCTGTTTTTTCATCGCATGAACGGAACCCTAAAATTTTTAATAAAACTAAATTGCTACACAAAGTACCTTGTTTAGAGCCAAAAAAAATATGTTACTAACATAAACGAATTCCAAACAAAAAATCCTAGTTAAATGTGGTGAATATTTTTCTAGTAGGTATAAAGCATTTATAAGGGCCTCGATCGCTAACCTCGCATATTTATTTTCCATCCAAACCCACTGTTTATTCTGTTCCATACACTCTATATTTATTTTTACAGCGTACAGTCAGCTGCAAAAATACATCCAAGGCACAGAAACATTTTTTTTACAAATGCTGTCCTGCTACAACTGGATTGGGAACTGGCTCTCAAGTTTAGCTGCCCGAAAACACCGGTAGGTGCTTGGCGACAGATTCTTTACTTTAGCAACCAGCCAGGCGAGCACTAGAAAATATCCTACCACTAAGCTATGGTTTCATCACGATTTTTACCTTCACCGAAAGCTCAAGCTAATTGTAGGATTCGAACCCACAAGCTATGTTTTTTTATATTAGAATTAGGAAAGCATTTGACCCTAGTCTCACCAGCCATTGTTGACGAGGTTGATGATGGAGCATGATTGCTTAGAAGATACCTATTCGGTCTGGAGTTGAAGGCCACTCCTTCGCCATTCGCATTATAAAAGTGAAAGCGAAACGTTTTGTGCGAATTGGTTGGTATTTTGTATGTACATTTAAACGAGCAAATATATGTGGCTTTAAAATTAAATTATTGTCACAACATTCACTAACATGTTGTTTCGAACCAAAGGAAGATAATGGCATACAATCCTTTCAACATTATTTCAGGCGTTGCTTTCAATCTAGGTAGTATTTCTCTATCCAACATTTTATGTTTACAGAAATTGCTGTGTAAGACCGATTTTTTGCACGTTGATACATTTTATGGTTTGAAATTGGTTCTTTGCTTTGTTAAGTCGACCATTGATGTATCATGGGATAGACTTCCGGTCCTACGCCGAAAAGCGTCCAAACCAAATGAGTTCCACAACGCGAAGAGTGCTAATCACATGATTGTTTGCATTTGGTTGCGTGTGTGTGACACAGTCAGTCGACGCTGCACAAGCTGAAAAATAATTGTTACTATCAAAATTATGCTGTATTGTAATGGCATAAATTAAAAAGTTTTTGTTTGCTTCTCCATACTATCCCATTTAAGTAATTATTATAAATCTCAAAGTAACTCTGTCTGTCTGATTGATTGTTTTTACTCATAAACCACTGACCAAATTTTTATGAAATTTGGTAGTGAGACAGTTTAGTTTAGTCTTTAATAAAGAACATAGAATTAAATTTCGCAATCGCAATAAACTGTAGTCCGCTCGGGTGAAACTACATAGCACAGCTAGTAACATGACATTCAGAAACACGTTTTAGTTTGTTTATAATCTTGTACATGAAATCTCGTTTATAGGTTAACTCAGTGCTCACTCAGCCAGTTTGCTCGCTCCGTTTCCATTAAACCCGATGTCCATTCCTTTGTACGTTACTTGTGCCGACTGTACAGGGTGGTGCGGCGCAGAGCTAGCCGTGTACAAGCGCAGTGGGCTGATGCAATTTTGATCACACCCTGTACATTTAATATAAATGCAAAACTAGTTAGTACAGTGTTTGTGTTCGTTTGTTTGCACGTACAAAATAACGGCTAGCGAATATTCGATGGTGGCAACTTTATAGGTGTACGGAAAATATTTTTGAACACATTTTTTTTTATTTACATGACAGGGTAGCGTTTGATCACATATCACCTAATTTCAAGGCACGCACGCTACACTTGGTTTAGAAACTGACTCTCAAGTGATGGTACTTAATGACAGATTCTTAAATTGAAGACGGTGGCTAGCCAGGCGAGCTCTAGAAAATTCTTTACCCACAAGCTATAGTTTCATCATGATGTTTTCCTTCACTGAAAACTTAAGCTCATTGTAGGATTTGAACCCACAGCGTAAATTGCAAGTTGACGTCACTAACACTGAGCTATCATCGTTTTATCAAGTATGTGTAAGTATAAACCTGGTAGTTACTTCATAACGATCTACATCTGACATATCAAGGTAAAGTAGTTCTAAAAGACACTGTACAGTTTCAGAACAAACAACAGCGGTACCTATATAATAAAATACCTTCACAACCTTGTTCAAAACATCCAACACAAAAACAACGCCAATAAAATCTATTAAAAGCAAATACTCGACGACAATCGGGAAGTCACAATAATAACTTGTACAGCTCCCGAACTGTCCCGAACTTTCCCGACTTTGCCCGACTCTCGCCTTTTAAGACAAAACATATCTCAGATACAAACAAACAAATAAACTGAGAGCTCTAGCGAAACTTTTTAACGGCCGACTCTATGATAAGGCTGCTAGTTTCATGCTTTCGTGCCGGAATAGTTTCTGTTGTCTCTGAGAAGTTCGGGGTAGAGATGGGTCGGTACAGTTATGCCGATTGGCCGGATAGCTTAACAACTCTAGACAATTAGTCGGAATTTTCTCTTGCACTGCACTGTAAACTAATTCTGATTCAAATCATTTGTTTGCTTATAATCTTGATTATAAGTATTTTTCTGCCCCTCGCGGTTTCACCCAAATCTTCTTGTTATCCCGCAGGAACTGTTTTTCAGGATAAGAAGTAGCTTATATTAATAATCCAGGATATAAATTATCTCCCTTCCAAAGTTCCCTAGTTTTCTAATGTTTTATTAAAAGTTATATCGAAGTATATTGATATTGTTTCATTTAACTTTTTGCTTTACATTATTATGCTAAAAAATTATTCAATAATGATTGTTTTGCGACCAGATTTTTTTTTACAAACAAAAATTTCATGCGCAAGTATTATAAAGGACTATGGGTGGCTTCGTCCCAAGTGTTGTAACATTTTCCTACCTATATAATTTGAAAGATCTCAATCAGTGTTATGTTTTTTTTGTGTGATGAATAGCTTATTTTGAAGTTCAATTACTAACTTCACTGTTTTGACCGACTAGAGACTGGTTTTGCCAACTACCCAACTCACCTCTATAGACCCACTTCAGCACAGCAGCGAAGATATGATAATTTGTGATTACACGAGATGCTGTGGCGGTGATGTGGTTTTCAAACTTTGCTGTTTCGGTAAAAGGAAAACTACATAACTTGCTAAAGTTTGAGAATGGGTGTCTCACTCTGCCACATTACTGGCGCGAGACTAACTTTACCTATTGCATTTACATATGTACAATGTACAAGTACATATCATATCTAACACACACACTTTGTCGTATCTAATCTAATCATTTAAGTTCTAGAATACTACATGTAAATATGAGTAATATATATGAGATCTAGACACTGTATTCAGTCTTTAAAGTGACTTGCAATTAATCAATTAGATAATGAATATAAAATTGTAAATACAATCGCACCCAAAAAAATAACCTGCCGGGTGACTCTTGTATGCTCTTTTGCCAGCGGATGGAGGTTGGAACAGATGTTTATCATACTTAACAAATATATTTTGATTCGACTTGATTTACATGCGAAAGTTTGGATGGATAGATATTTGTAACTCAATCACGGCTGAACTGATCTGGATGAAATTTGGCACAAAGATAGACTAAAGTCTGGGATAGCACAAAAGCGACTTTTAATCAGATGAAGAAAAAACAGCGGAGTGTTGTAAGTTTCATTTAACAAATAAGAGAAGTTTAGGGTTTGAGAAATAAAAACCTAATTAATTATGGCATAGATTTCTGCGGGATAGCGGAAAAGCCACCACCTCTGACGTTTCCTTCACTTTTCAGACTGCCTGCCGAATCAACGCCTAAACAATCGACCGCTAAGCCTTCACTGCCCATAATTTACAACTGTTGGGCAACTTAAATCACCTCCCGCCGTAAACATGCCAAAAGTGTTGGGCATGAGATCCAGATTTCTCAACTCTTGTAATAATGACGCATGGCCTTCCATCGGTTTGATTAATGTAACCCTATTACACTGTAGGTAATGTGCGCTGGAACTGCAGATCAAGATAAGATAAGATACGCGATACCGAATGATTTGATCATTCAGATAACGACGCGGTAGCCGAGTTAGTAGTGACCCTGCCCTACGAAGCTAGCGGTCCCGGGTTCGAATACCTGTAAGGGCAAATATATGTGTGATGAGTACGAATGGGATGCCGGGGATGCCGGGTTAGAATAGCATCCCCCCTTTCCTTCCCGTGGGAGTCGTAAGAGACGACGAAGGGAAATGTACCAGAAGGTGGGCAGCAGCGCCTTCTGAGGAACCGTGTTCTATACTGCGATCCCCAAGACGCCTGCCAAGCGTGGGGATTATGGCAAATCCCCCCCTATGAATCACAACCATATAAGACGGCCCCCAGTCCCCGGCAGCTCCTCTATCCCTGGCCCCGGTAGCAGGTCAGGTAACGGTGGAGCAGGGGGTGCTAAGAATCTCCGGCAGTTGCCCCGCTATCGCCCTAAAAATCGACCTCTGGCCCTGGCAACACACAACGTGCGCACGCTCAGGGAGGACGAGAAGATTGACGAGCTGGAAAAGTCGTTGAGCAAGTTACGATGGGATGTCATGGGATTATCGGAAGTCCGAAGAGAGGGACAGGACACGATCATTCTAAATTCCGGTAACTTGCTCTTCTACCGGGAAGGACATCAGAAATCCCAGGGTGGTGTCGGGTTTCTCGTCCGCAAGTCCCTTGTTAACAACGTGGTTAAAGTCGAAAGTGTGTCGAGCAGGGTAGCGTACCTTATACTCAGAATCACCGAACGGTATTCGCTGAAGGTCATACAGGTTTACGCGCCGACCTCGACACACCCAGACGAGGAAGTAGAGGCTATGTATGAGGAGATATCCGAGGCCATGCATACCTCCGAAACGCACTTCACCGTTGTTATGGGGGACTTCAACGCAAAAATAGGCACACGGAATGGCGATGAGTTGAAAGTGGGGTCATATGGATATGGCAGGCGGAACCAGAGGGGCCAGCGGATGGTCGACTTTATGGAGAAGGAGGGACTCTTTGTGATGAACTCCTTCTTTGAAAAGCGACCATCTAGAAAGTGGACGTGGATCAGCCCCGATGGTTCAACCAAAAATGAGATCGACTTCATCATGACGACCAAGAGGCGAATATTCAATGATGTCTCTGTGATCAGCAGGGTGAAAACCGGTAGCGATCACCGCATCGTAAGAGGCACATTGAATATCAATGTCAAGCTCGAGAGGTCACGTCTGATGAAGTCCACGCTCCGACCTAGCTTTGCTCAAATCCAAGACCCCGAAGGCTTTCAACTCCAACTACACAATCGCTTCCAGTGCCTAGCCGAATGCGAAACAGCGGGCGAGTTAAACAACGGGTTGGTGGAAACTGTCCAAGCGGTGGGGTCCCAGTTCTTCAAGACCCCACGCCGGAATAAACCTCAAAAGCTCTCAGGCGAAACCCTTAAGTTAATGGAAGACCGAAATGTGATGAGGCTGCAATCTTTAGCTGATATGTCAGAATATGGCAAGCTCAATAGACGGATCTCGAAGTCAATGCGACACGACTTGCGTACTTATAATACGTCATGTATTAAAGTCGCAATCGAGCGAAACCAGGGCTCCAAAGTGTTCGCAAAGAATTCGTCTATAGGGCAAAGCCAAATGACGAAGCTGAAGATCGACAATGGCAGCTTCATCACATCGAAACCGGAGATCCTAAGAGAGCTCGAGAGGTTCTATGGACAGCTATACACCTCAACGCGGAAACCCGTTGCAAATGCGGCTCAGGACACAAGAGCCAAACTAACCCGACACTATACTGAGGATATCCCGGACATCAGCCTATATGAGATTAGAATGGCTCTCAAACAGCTTAAGAACAACAAGGCGCCTGGTGACGACGGAATTACGACAGAACTTCTGAGAGCGGGTGGAAAACCGATACTTTTAGTCCTCCAGAAGTTATTTAATTCCGTCATACTTGAAGGAACTACGCCAGAAGCATGGCACGGAAGTGTGGTGGTGCTGTTCTTCAAAAAAGGTGATAAGACCTTATTGAAGAACTACAGGCCCATCTCACTTCTGAGCCATGTTTATAAGCTGTTCTCGAGAGTCATTACGAACCGTCTCGCTCGTAGGTTTGATGATTTCCAGCCTCCCGAACAAGCCGGGATCCGTAAAGGCTTTAGTACCATAGACCACATCCATACGCTCCGCCAGATTATACAAAAGACTGAGGAGTATAATCGGCCATTATGTCTAGCGTTTGTGGACTATGAAAAAGCCTTCGATTCAGTCGAAACCTGGGCGGTGCTGCAGTCTCTTCAGCGATGCCAAATTGACTATAGGTATATCGAAGTGTTGAAGTGCTTGTATAAAAACGCCACCATGTCAATTCGTTTACAGGACCAGAGAACGGAACCAATCCAATTGCAGAGAGGCGTGAGACAGGGAGACGTTATTTCTCCGAAACTGTTCACGAACGCATTGGAGGACGTTTTTAGGCTCTTGGACTGGAACGGATCTGGCATCAACATTAACGGCGAATACATCACTCACCTTCGTTTTTGCCGATGATATAGTCATCATGGCGGAGTCGCTTGAAGAGCTCAGTACAATGCTCAGCGACCTCAGTAGAGTCTCTCAACAGGTGGGTCTTAAAATGAACATGGACAAGACAAAAATTATGTCTAATGTCCATGTTGCACCCGTACCAGTAGTCGTGGGAGACGATACTATCGAAGTTGTCGACGATTATGTCTACCTGGGACAGACTGTCCAGTTAGATAGGTCCAACTTCGACAAAGAGGTCGCCCGACGAATCCAACTCGGATGGGCAGCGTTCGGGAAACTACGCGACATCTTCTCGTCCAACATTCCTCAGAGCCTCAAGACGAAAGTCTTTCAGCAGTGTGTGTTGCCAGTGATGACTTATGGTACTGAGACGTGGTCTTTAACTGTGGGCCTTTTAAATAAGCTCAGAGTCGCACAACGAGCCATGGAGAGAGCTATGCTTGGAGTTTCTTTGCGTGATAGAATCCGTAATGAGGAAATTCGCCGAAGGACCAAGGTCACCGACATAGCTCTCAGAATTTGCAAGTTGAAGTGGCAATGGGCAGGCCACATCGCTCGACGAACCGATAACCGATGGGGAAGAAAGGTTCTGGAGTGGCGACCACGAACTGGAAGACGTTCTGTAGGTAGGCCCCCCACTAGGTGGACCGACGACATTGTAAGAGTCGCAGGGAGCCGTTGGATGCAAATGGCTAATAGCCGTTCATGGTGGCGTTCAAGGGGGGAGGCCTATGTTCAGCAGTGGACTTCTTCCGGCTGTTGATGATGATGATGATGATGATGAGTACGAATATTTGTTCCCGAGTCTTGGAAATTTCTAATTATATATTATGTATGTATATCGTTGTCTAGTACCCATAACACATGTTTCGAGCTTTATTTGGGGCTAGATCAATTTGTGTACAATAGTGTGTGTCGTGTAATATACAAACTATTGTATGTATATTACACTTCAATTGTATATTTATCATTATATTACATATATTATCGTATAATATGGAACCACTTTACAGCATGAAAAGTAATTAATGACGTCATGAAAATAGCGTTAAGGGTAGTAACCGCGGGCTCGGCTGTTGGTTCCGCTTAATGCGTGTACGAACAGGGCGCGCCTGAATGGAGACATCCGCATTCATTTATTAATTGCTCCAAACAACAAGCAATATAAAAACAAATTAGTGAATTTTACTCTAGCATACCCGTAGTTTTCCGGAGGAACCTCATCCAGGTTAAACAGTAGCCATCTGTCAAATTTGGAGGAGGCCTTCGCCGTGGAAGGAGGCTCGCTCGATATGGGCTTCCTACAGATATTGCTATAACAAACTAAATTATGCTAGGCTATATTAATTATTATGATTAGTTAATAGGTAAAGAAGAAATGTAAACAAACTCGTTAGGCGTATTGTACTCGTAAATTAGTAACTAAAAATAAAACAATAATAGGTAGGTAGGTAATTTGTAGGAACTTAAATACTTTTTATTTATTTGTTAATTAATCTCTCTGTTTAAAGACTAGCTCAAAATTACCTTAATATTACACAAATTGCTAGCGCAAAAAATACTTACCTCAATTTTAAAACAATTTTATATTCACAATTTTAAAATTTCTGAAATCGGTTGCTGACATAAAAACTGCTATGAATATTATTTCAGGTACGAATTTTAGTACATGTTGTTTCGGCAAAAACTAGTAAAAAATATAATATCGTTGGCTCACAAACAATCAAAGCTATTTATGAGTTTGTACAACAACAAAAAAATATTTTACCGAACGGGGTTATTTATATTATACTGTTCTAAACTACTATGGTCAAAAATATCAAGAACTCAAACAAAAACAAATACCTACAGGGTATCCGTATTATCCCGTTTCAATACTCTAAGGTATGAAACGCAACTTTTGTCAAGGTATATTGCAGGATTTACTTACCAAATGCGATGTAGACTGCGTCATCTATCGCCGAGCACCTATCGGTGTGTTCCTGCAGCCTCACTTGATAGCCATTGTTTTTTGTCCAGCTGATTCTCTCCATACGTTGGTAACAAATCTCAAATGCATATTATCTCTTCCTGACCTTTTGGGTCATTGTTCATGTTATGCCGCCGTATAGGTAACGTAATGCTCCAAAAATAAATCTTTACTAAACCACCTTCATATGTTTCTTGCAAATTTTTACATAATTGTTGTTGAATTCTCTGTTCCTGTAACAGAATATGAAAAAAAATTAAGTTCCGTCGTAACAAACTTTTCGTAGGCAAACTTTTCATTGACTTAAAAGTTGAAACCTCTCAGCGAACTTGTTGGTATTTAAACTAAAGTTCAGTGTAATTAAGTAAGTTTTGGAATAGTTCGTAATTTAAGTAATTTGTTCGGTGGCGGGAGTGTGTGATTGTGGGAACGAGTTCCGCGAACTTTCCGTCAACTACTCCTTTCTTGAGGAACTAACTTATTACCTTGGCTTTGTATGAAACTAGCTGCGCCTAGCGGTTGCACCTACGAGTCTCTCAATTTCCGGGATTAATATTTGTTTTATGTTTCAGGTGGTGTTTGACCACATGTCACCTGATGTTATGTGACGATGAGGTTAAACAGGCGAGCATTAGATAAACATAGTTTTTCTTTAAAATTTTGTGTTCTACCTTTTCTTTTTAACACGCCTTTATAGTTTTATCTATAATCTATGGAACGAAATTTTGGATTTTATTAAGTTATTTCATACTTTTTAATTCAGCTTTCAATAGCTTCGTTATTCCTATCTCTAATTTATCCGTTTAATTCAACCCAATCGGAAACTAATTAGGTCCCAGACCTTTGGAAAGTACCTTTCCAAAGTCGATTGGAGAGTTCTATAGTATTGGAACTAATCGTAACTTGGTTTATTTTATATTGACCATTTAACGTGATGCGGTGACCGTCCGTAGTAACTGTTTCGTGTTCTGTGGCGGGCGCCCCTAAAATATAATGAGTTGGGACTAACCGCGCGCCGCGGTCACGTCCAATCAGTATGGACGGGTTTGGATTTTGATGACGTAGCGCTGGTAATGCAGAAGGTAATGTGTTATTTTGGTTTAATTATCCATCTAACTGAACTATAGGAACTTCTTCTTGAAGTTGGACTACCTATATACAGTACCTACACATACATTTAATCTAAGGCTAGGGCTTTCTTGGATAGCATCATTACGATAGCGCAACACGAGAAGGTTTAATCTTCTATAAGTGTTTAGTGAAAGCAAGAGCGCTTCTGTGCTTCGGAGGGCACGTTGGTCCCGGTTGTTAGGCCACGTCAGAGGCCTTTGGGCGGTCTGAACTCCAACAGTAGGGCTGGCCAGGAGCTTATCTGCCAACCTGAGCTGGGCCTGCGTGGTGGACAACGCGCCTCGACTCTAGCTCGTGTCGGCAATAGGCCTATTAGGCTGATGATGAGTAAAACCAAAAGTCGTCCTCCTGCTATTGGGCAGCTCTCCACTACGTCATATCCGCTACCTAACCTATCACTGATTACTCGACAGCGATTCGTTAACGCGTCCAACTCGGCCCGCACGTAACGAGCGAGCGACAAACACTGAGCGGCGACTGAACTGTAAACAGTCGCCAAACACCTAGTTAACTTCGTTCGAAACTCCGGAATGTTGGTCAAACTCGCATAGAGGTGTTTGGTGGTTCAACTACTCTAACTGACGAGATATTGCTTATTTGTTTGTTGAAGATAAGCATTTAGCCATCAACTAACTAACTCAACTCCGGTGGCTCAGCAACCCAAAGTGAGAGAGCGCTACATTTTTCTATCCTGAGTCCGCATCCACTGCGTTCTTCCAGCGTTATCAAAGGCGTCCAACTGGCCTAGAGCCATTCCAAATAAGAACGCTTTTCCGCCCGATGGTCTTCCATACGCACTACGTGGCCAAGCCAACACAGTCGGGGCTATTTAATTTTACCGACCACGTAGGGCTCACTGGGTCTTAGATCTTCTGGTTTTCTGGATTCTCCACGTGCCGTCTTGCCGGCGAGTTGATTCCAATACCTTTCTCTTCTTAAGCATTTAATCATAGTGTCTACATTTTCTTCGTAATGTAATAGAGGGGCAAACAAGCAGACAACCAGTCGCTAAGGACATTTGAAGTAGGTACTAGTGACGTTGCCGATGCGTTGCCGACCCTTAAAAACTCTTTTAACACCCATCTTGAAGGACTGCATTCTGTAGCACTGCGGAAAGACTTGCGGAGGGAGGTCGTTCCACATGTTATACGACTTGGTCTAGTGTGGTCTAATCCATTGAAAAAATAGAACGTGGAAAGACAAAGTTGGCGCAACACAAACTTGAATTCAATCAATTCTCTCTCGAATGCCAAATGAGAAAGCGAGTAGGTCCTGTTCACAACTCAGGCTCGTAATAAATGAAGATTAGACGTAACATATTACTTATTCATGACCCGATATATTACCAGAACTGTCCGCTTCTAGCGAATCAGAAACTACAAAGACTATTCTTCTTATTGTCCGTATATTTTTTATCCGTAATGAAATCACGGATACAATACGTAAAGTGGGGATGTAAAGTGAGGACACTTCTGTCAGGCCTTTAATCATTAGTAAAGATCGCTCTAGGTGACAAGACCGTTCATGAAAAGTTTTATAATAAACTAGCTGTATCCTATGGTTTCACCCGCATGGACTACAGTTTATAACAATGAAAAGTATTTTATGTGTTTCCACATGGTTTCAACTATCTTCTTAACAATTTTCACCAAGATATGTTTAGTGGTTATGGCGTTTAAAGGTTACAAACATACAGACACAGAGACAGTTACTTTTGCATATATAATTACGATCCCACTGCTGGGACACTGGTCTTCTCTCAGAGAGAGTGAGAGTACAGTAGATGTGGCATGCCCTTAAAATGTAGTGGTTCCTGGACATGCTGGTTTCCTCGCAATGATTTCCTTCACCAGTCAGTTTATTCATAGGTGCGGGGCCGTAAAATTTACAGCCAATATTTTCCAAAACATTTTGATTGCTGTACAGTCAGTAAAACAGTAAAGAGGACCTACATTTTATAATTGTCTGCTCAAAACATGTGATAAACTCTTTCCAATAGAATCCGACACTTGCGTCTAAAAATCGAGTCACTAATAAATAAAATCTAAATTACGAAGCAGAGCAGATTGTAGCGTTATTATTTATCATTCTCACAGCTTTTTACTAAAACGTGACCGTGATTCCTTTCTCAAAGACTACAATACACCCATCAGAGTCGCGCACAAAGAGCCAAATTGGCACTGTTTGATATAAAGGGGCCTATTTCACGGCACACGTATGTAATGTTAAAACAGTAGCTAATCTCTAGCTTAGGCTGGAAATACACGGACTGAAGAAGCAGTCAGGATCGACTGCTTCAAGCTGCGATTGCATAGTGAAGTACTGCAACTGCTCGAACGGTTCGCGTATGTACATACGTACGTAGAAGTCTGTAGTTCACTATGCAGTCGCAGCTTAAAGCAGTCGATTCCTGGCTGCTTCAAGCGGTCCGTGTATCACCATCGTCATCATCATCAGCCTGTATCAGCCCACTGCTGGACAGGCCTCTCCAAAGTCCGGTCCGTGTATGGCCAGCCCAAAGCAAATTTTTATAGCAACCTGGGGGCTTAGTCAAGATGCATTTTACAATCGTTAACGCTAATAGAACTCTAAAGAAAATATGGGAATGACATATTATATCAACGTCAAGTCACTAATCTTTTGACTTTGACGTTTATAAATTTCCGTTCATCATAGATTAAAGCTGTATTTATATGTACGATAGTGTGACCAATGATGAAAGATGTAGAATACTTATGATGATAAACTGTAGTCCACGCGAGTGAAACCGCAGGGAATAGCTTGTAAGAACTAAAGTTAAGCGTTACTTCGTGAAAGCATAATATACATAGCTCGTATCTATAGGTAAAACTCTACGTAACACACAAATGTAATGAAGTTGTTCCGTTGTTTGTAACGAACGTATATTAAATTTGAATATATTTAAGCGATAAATTGGGGAAAATTACACAACTAAAGGGAAGCCTCGGATTTGGGCAAAACAAGTTGATGACGACCTCGGAATTTGTGTTATATCAATTAATGTGTCAACAGAGCAAGTGCGAATGATCATTTTATATATATTGAAATACATAAAAGTAGGCCCTTAGTAAATACTAAAACCCTATTGAAATTGTAGCTAATGTAAAGTACTAACAAACAAAATAAGTCAAAACTTGTAAAAATGATCGTGCCCAAATAAATCAAATCCAATCCTACTAATATTATAAATGCAAAGGTTTGTGTGTGAACGTTTGTTACCACCTATCACCGTAACTACTGAACCGATTTTGATGAAATTTAGAATGGACATAGCTTATACCCTGGATTAACACATAAGCTACTTTTTATCTCGGAAAAAGGTTCCTGCGGAATAACGAGAAGTCGCGGGTGAAACCGCGGGGCGCAACTAGTATGAAATGTAATGGGATGTGTGAGTAATGGTGGCCATACAGTAACGCGTGCGCCTTACAAGGCACCGATACCGAGTTCGAATCCTCTCGGCCCCGCACCTATGCGTGGATTTGCCATCGCTCAAAACGGTGAAGGAAAACATCAAACGTGAGGAAACCGGCATGTCCAAGAACCACAACATTCAAGAAGATGCGACATCTACCATCCCGCACTGGGCCAGCGTGGTAGACTACGGCCCATACTCTCTCTCTCTGAGAAAAGGCCAGAGTTCCAGCAGTGGGAACGAAATAGGCTAATGACGATGAAATAAAAGAAAGAGGTTCTGTCGACGAGTAGTTTTTTAGTAGTTTGGTAGTTTTGTGGCGAGTTCGTTAACTGAACTCCTGTCTTATACTGTACACTCACGGCCTATACTGTTAGCAAAAATATTCCCAGGGACTTGGCAACATGCCGCCGTAAGATCTACTTTTTGTTATTTAGGGATAAAATGTTTACTATATGAAGCTGTTACTGAAACTCAATTTTTCATGTCAGTTTATTGTCAAGAACAAGTTTAGGCGAAACAGTTTAAGGGGTCGATCCCACGACATGTCTAATACAGGTTTTATGAGGGGAGGAAATGTAGGACAGATTCTTGTAACGTGTTGTGGGACACATAAACATGGGAGGTTAAGGGAATGGTGCTGAGAGACAAAGTCTTGCTATTTTAACTGTATGTTACTCTGGGTTATATATAGTTTACTTTTTAACCTGAAAAAGGAATATAGAGGGATAACCAAAATTTGCGCTTTTATTTGTGAATATAACATTAAATGCATATCTCTAGATTACAAAGCTACCAGCTAAAATAAACTTCATTTTCCCACGCATTAATTTTTCCCACAAAAATGTTTAACAAAGCTCCGTAAAAATTCATCAACTCGTCACATAAACCCCTCCACAGACCGCGCCATTTGCGTTCCCTCCGAACCGAAAAAACTGCCTTAAATCTTTCAACTGGTATTTATTAGCCTGTTTCGCCCCTAAATATTATGTAAATTAGGTGTTTTCGCGATGCAAAATGACAAGAAATAAATTAAAGCGCTGCCCTCACCGGATAATGAAAAAAACAGTCGGCAGGTATTTCGGATGCTCTGCATTAATTTACTTTTAATTTATTTACTTCTAATGCCAAGAACCCACGGCCCATTTTTCTAACGGATCAGACCACACTGGATAGCGCACCGTAAATATACCCGATGCCAGAACACACCGGTGTGTCCTTATAAGATTTACATACTCATTTTGATGTACATATACTATGTACCATAATAATCATAATACTTATTCGTGATAATTATCACGTGTTTCATAATATAAAAAAATATTTTTTAAATTTTAATCCAAAATCAGAATAATTATTAGTAACTTCACAAGAATCGCATATTATAGTGAATTTAATGGTGTCCATTTTACTTTGTTAACGTGGCCACATCAAATTAATCCACTGTGGACACTGACAATTTTAATTACTTAAAAATAACCCGCACAGAATTTTCAATCAACTTGAAAGCAACGGTTTATTTAAAACAAAACGTCTCGGACGACAAAAGCTGCGTTCGAAACAAAGAAAACAATCGAAACTGTAGACTCGCCATTAAGCCTTTAATAAAATCGTATAAAAATTCCCCACCGGCGGCGGCGGAGGGGAGCGAAGCGAAGTAGAAGGAACGAATGAACCGCGAATCTTTGTAATTGTTGCATAGAAAGATTCGCTAACGAGGCCCGACGAGTAAAAAGAACACTGTGCGGCTATGAAACCAGCGGGCAACCGCGGCGGATGTCATTTGTTTTAATTTGTGGAGAGGCGATTTTATGGATGAATGAGAGGCGATATTATGGATGAACGAGAGACAATTGTATATACGAACAGTCGCCAAATTGACTTGAGCATACTGATCAATGTGCCCTTTTTTATTTATTTATTCCGTCCGCCGCCTTTTGGTGGGGTCACTGTAACAGTCTACCCACCCGCCCCGACGGACAGGCACAAAACTCCCTCATTCCGGGCCCACAACACAAAGGCACCTAGGCACCTAGAGGGGGGAGTCCAGCTTGAAGCGACACCCCCGACAAACAACCAGCTAGTTTGCACACAGTAAGCATATTTAATATGTATTTTTTTTACTTATCATATTACCAACTTCAATCATCTTATCACTTGGTGACCTGTGGTTAACCTATAATACTCTGAAAGACAAAAAATAAATTTCTAAGACGGCCAGTTTAGGGTCATCAAAACATTTTTCTTTTTCTAAAATGTAACATATAAACCACGATCACTTCAAGAAAGAACAAAAAGAATATAAAACGGGGTATGTCTCCTGAGAGGGAAGGATCGCGTGTAGTCTGTAGTTAAAATCGCAAAACTGCTCTTTGCGCAAAGTTATTTTGAGTTTGACACTTTTTATTGAATAGTAAAGTGGCTAGTTTCCACGAGACAACCCTACAGAAACAATTTAAAAGTTGTTAAAACATGGTGATAGTTTTTTAGAATTAAAAAGGGGAAAGTAATGTTTTTTGTTAAATGTGTAGCGGACATTTTTTATTCAACTGGTTAGTTTAAGTATGCTTGTTCTGTGTTTTATTTATTTACACAATTTGAATGACTGAATTGCTTTAGCATTTTTCTATTCAATCTTCTGAAAAATGAAATCGTTAAAACGCACAACTGACCTTATGACACTAGACATTTAGATAGTTAGAATCTGTCGCCCAGCACCTTTTGATTTATTCCAACAGTCTGACTCACTTGAGAGCCAGTTCCCAGTCTAGGCGTAGCGTGGCGCCATCTTTGACCACATCGTCACATAACATCAGGTGACTTGTGGTTAAACGCAACTATATAAAACTGTGAAACCTGATAAGAGGAGACACTCCGCCACTCGCTCGTTCCATGGCCTACACCAAAGAGCAGAACGCTTCATATAAAAAGCTAGGTTCCGTCTCGTTTGATGAAAACGAAACGCTATTCATTATCGGGAACCACTACTGATTTATTAGGCTTCACCTCCACCGGCGCTGAGGTCGCAGTGGCGCCCCCCCCCCCCCCCCCCCGCCCCGGCGGCCAAAAGGGAAAACTGATTTCTATTTTCATGATATTATTTCAGGTCGGAAATGTCTATTTCAGCCCTGTTTTATTTGCTGCTGTGGATGGTGGATGGTTTGATCTTTTCCTTTGCTTCGATAAATTTGTAATTACAATAAAACTTGTTAGTTGGTTTACTTGGTAAATGGCGCGTTGGAGTTGCCAAATGTATTTATTATAATAAAATTGTATCATCAATAAAATTGTATATGTGATGTAAAATGACCAGCTGGACGGTTCTTGCCTGTTCTTTTGCTGACGTAAAAAGGTTGGAACAGAGATAGCTATTTTAAATTTTAAAGTTGTACCCTATTACTAATTTAATAATTTGATTTTCTAAAGGAAAATTTCTGCTGACAGATCTCGTCGGTATTTTCGGAGTACCAAAAACTTACATTACCATAATAGGATTTGTCAATGTCATTACGATTGTCATCGATTGAACTGTCATTGTCAGTTAATTTCATTTCAATCTACTTAATAAGTAATTTAAATACCTATAAATAAAGAGGTATACATTTAATATAATTATATATGTATTAGTCCTCATCCCTTCTAAATTAAATGTGCTTTATCCGAGTCCAAACAAACTATGCACCTAAAGTTTTTTTTTATACTTTTGGAGTCGCTTTTTTTTAAATACCTATTAACAACCGAGAGCGAAATATTTACGCGAACTCCGAAGCACAGAAGTGCTCAGTTGCAAAAACCACTAGTAAGCGGTCACCCATCCAAGTAGTGACTGCAGAGCACGTTGCTTAACCTAGTTGATCGATTAAGAACGACTAGATAAGCTCCGCTACGAGCGCTAGTACACAATAGTCATTAAAATGAACTACCAAGCACCCTCATTATCGACTCCGAATACAGTGTATATAGAAACAGGAGGTAATCTTGAACGCTTCTCATAATTGAATGTTATCCGTGACATAACCGTTTACTGGCTCATTATGCGCTATTAACGGCATGAATAGAATAATGGATTGGTGTAATAGACGTGTTTGGTTAGATGAATAGACGGAGATTGGGATGTTCTATTAATGTGATAACGGATCATCGTGAGACTGTGTAGTTACAATTTCTATACGATCTAAAGGGCTTATTATGCTGAATATGCTGGAATATAAACCTACTTTTAATATTATAAATGGGAATGTTTGTGTGTGTGTGAATGTTTGTTACCATGTATAACCGTAACTACTAAATCGATTTTGATGAAATTTGGAATGGAGATAGCTTATACCCTGAATTAACACTTAGGCTAGGTGAAACCGCTGGGCTCAACTAGTAATAGATATATTTAAACTTTGCATGACAGTTCTCTGAAATTGTAGAGCATGGCGCGGTTTCTTATTCTGCAATCAAGGTTAACTGTTGTTAACAATAAAAACATATGAAAAATCTAGCTGCGCCCCGCGGTTTCACCCGCATGGACTACATTTATCGCCATATAAAGTATCCGATGTCCTTCTCCAGGGTTTGAACTATCTTCACACCATATTTCATCCAGATTGAATCAGCAAGGTAGCTAGCTACAACCCTCAAGTTAAGAATCTGCTACCAAGTACCTATTGGTGTGTTCCAAAAGTCTCACTTGAGAGCTAGTTCCCAATGCAGGTATAGTGTGGCGCCACCCTCGACCACATCGCCACTTAACATCATCATTAACAGCTAATTTTATTGTATATTATTTATCATTAATATGCAATTGGTGTTTATTGTTTTTATCACAATAAAACGTTTTTAATTATTTTTTTAATCATCTTGCTTGTGTTGTCTTTTTGTCTACTTGTATGACTGTTTTACGGTCGGTTTCTATAACCGATCTATCCACGGTTTGACATAGATTTGACATTACTTCTATGGAGCTTATGTCAAATTTCCATCTCCAGTAGGGCAAATCGTGGATAGATGGATTATTGAAACCCACTATTTGTGATTCTTTTTTTTATGTGCAGCTAAAATGAACCGTAAATATAGCGCAGTAAGCACTTAAACAGCACGAGTCCCGAGGTGCCGCTTAGAAGTTGAGATGCTATTGACGCCACGACACGTCGTTAAGTTCAATCTACTCTCACCTAAGCGCAGTTGACGCTTTATTGAGATCGACGGAATGATTCTATACGAACTGGTTTGTGGACTGTTTATATGACAAAAAAAATTGGGATTGTGGTAAACTTGCTCCAATCATTCTATATATATATGACTCAAAGGTGACTGACTGACTGACATAGTGATCTATCAACGCACAGCCCAAACCACTGGACGGATCGGGCTGAAATTTGGCATGCAGGTAGATGTTATAACGTAGGCATCCGCTAAGAAAGGATTTTGATTAATTCTGTCTCCAAAGGGATAAAATGGGGAATGAAAGTTTGTATGAAAATTTGTCAATTTTAAACCGATCGGGCTGAGACTTTGCATGCATAAAGCTGTAGCCCACGCGGGTGAAACCGCGGGGAACAGCTAATCGACATATATTTTTCAAGATTCGCCGTCCTGTAAAACGCGCTTCTACCTAATATTCTAAACGGTTCCGAGCAAGCATTTACTTAGAATCATGGTGAAAATATGGGCGAATAAAAGTTTTCATACGTTATATCATCAGGTAACACGCCGGGTACGCGAGCGTTTTTAAAATTGGATAGCAGTAAACTTTTGCTCGGTCAGAGAAGCAGAAGCGGAATTTTACTTCAAGTCAGTTCAGTCTGAATAATGCTCGCTTACAAAGACAAGTGGGGGCACGCCCGATTTAGAAAAAAAACTAGTCGCATGTTGCTTTCCGAGGTTTCACATGCGTCTTCCCGCTATCCCGCAGGAACCTTTTTCCGAGATGTAAAACCTATGTGTTCATCCAGGGTATAAGCTAGCTCCATTCCAAATTTCATCAAAATCTGTTTAGTAGTTACGGTGATACGTGGTAACAAACATTCACACACACACAACTTTCGCATTTATAATATTAGTAGGATGCAAAAGTTTGTGTGTGTGAATGTTTACCACGTATCACCGTAACTACTAAACCGATTTTGATGAAATTTGAAATGGAGATAGCTTATACCCTGGATTAATACATAGTCTACTTATTATTCCGGAAAATTGTACGGAAAACCGGAAGAACGGAACGAGGTGGTGAGGGGAGGGGGGTTAGTAAACGCCGGCCACAGCTAGTTATGTAACTAATTGATAAGATGAGCAAGTCATTCGCCTGATAGTAAGTGCCATCACAGTTCAGTGCCACCCAGGATTTTGAACTTAATCACTTCAAAGCACTGCGCTCGTCCCGCTGAAATAACAGATGTTAAATCTAAGTCTTGTAATTTTACTGGAAACATTGGTATCTAGACCGTTAACAATTCAGCAGTTTAGTTAAACCATAGTTAACTAGTCTAGTGATGTCCTGTTTTAGGTTACAACCTGTAGAGCCTTCACGTGTATTGCTGTTTCGGAGTACGGTACTTAAGCTCTACCATGGTAGAGCAAATTGATAGAGATGGGACAGTTTGGGTTTAATATGACGAAAAGTATGTTGAATTTTTTGTATAAATGAACTTCTTACTATAAAATAGTCTTATTATTTATTTACTTCTAGTTTTTCCCCGCAGTGTAATAAAAAGTATTATGTACCCCTTTTCAGAGTAAAACGCTAAAAACTATCTAAATACCAAAAGTTTTGTAGGTATTTCAAAAATAATACCCGAGGCCCTCTGGGAATAATGTACTTTCTTAGAATGTTGGTGGTGCTAAAAAATCTTTATTTTTAGAGTTCTGTAGAAGAATTGTCGTAACTTTACAAAAGGAGGAACTTTGTAATATTTTTTTCAATTTAATTATACAATATGCTCATTCACGCAGTATCATTTATATTAACATATATTTTTTCAGATGTTTTACTATGATAAGTACAGAAAAATTGTTGTTAATAAGCATAATCTTAGCTAAGTCCTCTTAGCGCCGGTTGTATAAACGTCCGTTAGTTAAACGTCGTAACAAATTTCGGTAAATTTGAACTTTTTGTCTAACAAGATCAAATTTACCGAAATGTGGTATGACATTTATTTAACTTACCGACGTATATAAAATCGGCCCTTAATGTTGCGGATAAACTTAAAAACCATTAAATCGATCTGATGAGATTTGGTAAGGACATAGTTTGAACCCAGGAAAAGAACATGGGATACTTTTTATCGCGATAAACTGTCATACACGTGATCAAAACCACGGGGAACAACTAGTTCTATCATACAAGTATTTACCTCAAAGCTAGTCACTAGTGTAGCTAAATGCGCCTGCAACTAGGACAAAGTCTGGAATGTATCTCAACAAAGGCCTTTTAATATACTAACTCATGTGAACATCTTAAAAGCTTGGTAAATGGTCGGGGGGAGGCGGCGGCAGGGGGCACGTCGTAGGTAACTCGGTTACAAGCTTAACGGAAGGTTAATGTTGTTGACATCGTCTATTAAAATCAGTGTGTATGGAGTAATTGGAGCGATAAATACAGTAATTGTTTTGTGTTGGGATAAACTGAGAGCAAGTGATGGATGAAGCGTTGTTTTTGTTTTACGAAGTTTGTTTATACACGCGCTGAATTTAGTTGTAAATGTGATCGGGCGAAAAAGTTACCTGTTGGGTGCCCCTGCAGCAAAAAGAGGGCTGTTATGAGTTTGAAGTCGATGTCTGTCTGTCTGTGGCATCGTAGCTCTCAAACGGATGGACCGATTTCGATGTTTGATAAAAATTGGTCCAATGATTCGGGGATTTTAATTTTAAATTTTAGTTTTATTTTCCTACGTTGAAATAGGCGAGGCTAGTTTTTAGTTTGATGTGCGATCACATGTTCATCATCATCATCAGCCTACTACGTTCCCACTGCTGGGACTCTGGCCTTCTCTCAGAGAGAGAGCCGATAGCCGTAGTCTACCACGCTGGCCCATAGCGGGTTGGTAGATGTCACGTGCCCTTGAATGTTGCTTGGACCGGCATGGTTTTTCAAGATGTTTTTTTCACCGTTTTGAGGGATGGCAAATCCATACATAACTTATTGAGCGATGATAGTCGAACGGTAATGCATGCACCTTTTAAGGCGCTGATACCGAATTCAAATCCTTGCGGCCCCGCACATTATGAATGATCAATTATGTTGTGTAAATATTTTTTGAGATACAATTTTACGAAATAAAAATATTATAGCAACAGCAACCAACAAATTTTCACACGTACAAAATTTCAAAGCAAGAAATTGTTTACAAAACTGCAGATACATTCCGTTCGGGAGCTCGCCGCCGCGTTCTTTAGCAAAGGATTTGAAACCCATTTCCGGCGCTCGGCTGCCGCCGCGGCGCCACTGTCGCGAATCCATTTGCACTTTGTTGTATTGGATCAGAAATAAATTGCATTTCCTGAAACGTCTTGGTTCCCCGCTAATGTAGCTTGAAGCTGTAATAGGCTTCTTCTGCTTTCTCTTCTCCTGGTACTTTGTCACCACAGTTCTGTGAGATGAGATGTTTGACGACAGATTTGGTGCTATGAGTAAAAGGGCGACTGCGGAGCGTAAGGTCGCGGGTTTGATTGCCGCTACCGGACAAAGAGCACTGCATTAAAAAAACCGGCCAAGTAAGAGTTGGACTGGTGCACCAAGGGTTCCGTATAATCGCACAGCGAACATTTTTTCCGCTTTAGAGGTCAAACTTTACTTTGCCATTCGATCCCTAGACACGGTTATGGCACCAGCCGAAAATTATAAGTTCTTAATAGTAATTAACTTTTTTTTTGTTAACAAAACACATGTTTATAGTTTTTTGACTTTAACAGCCTCAATTGAGAACCATTTCCCAATCCAGGTGTAGCGTGGTACTGGTTTCGACCACATCGTCACGTGACATGAGGTCAAAATCTACTATTAAAAAAACAATTAAAAAAATTATCGTGGTTTGCCTAGGTACCTAAATAATTATTTGGTTTTATGAAATGCATAGTCCACAAAAAAGATTCTTCATTGGATTTACTCCTTTTTCTGTTGATATTATTTAATATCTGTTTTTTTTTTGTAGAATTAAAAATATGTTCATTTTTTTTAACACGCGGGTTCCGCGATGTTCTTACAAGTCGGCCTTATCAAACGAAACACGGAACTAAGCTGCGAGGGATCTGGGAACTAGTTCGAATAGTTCATCTAAGAGAGCGCTCTAACTAACTAGTTCGTTCGCGAACTACACAAGATACTCCATTCTTGCTACATGAAACGAGGTTATTAGTGTCACGATGTCACCGTACTGTCACCATACATTGTCCCTTGAACAATCGGCGGTAGATTAATTTAACTTCACCCCAAGAGGTAGAGCCCCTCTATTTAATTATGCATGTAAGACACATATTATGTATGTAGTTCTCGGTATTAGAGGTGCACGCTTCGAATTGGGGTACCTTGTAACGATAATCATCTCTAGTAACACCGTGCGTGTAGTGCTTTAGTTTTATAGAACTATTGAGCAAAAAACGGCCAAGTGCGAGTTGAACTCGCACACCAAAGGTTCTGTACAAACTTAATTTTTTAGTTGTATTAAAACTACGTATTTATGGTTTTCAGAGTTTTGCCTTTACATGTGCTGTAAGACTTTGCTTCGTTCCAAATTTTGTATTTATAACAATTAACATCTTTTATTTTAGGGTAACGATGATGCGAGTGTGTGTATGTCATGTGTTTAATTATTACTTCTTCATAATATCGAAATGGCTATACGGATTTGAATGATTTTTTAAAATGTTAGGTATCATTTAACAAACACAATAATATAAAACATAAAAGACTAATTAGTTACAAATTAACACACAAAGTACAGTTAACCAAAACAGTGTACATAGCATTATCTTAATATTACTTATTACATTATGAGATAGAACGAAGACGAAGTCCAGGTGGAGGACTGGCGGGAGGTGGCGCAGGACAGAGCGAAGTGGCGTCTTTTGTTATCGGAGGCCAAGACTCACTTTGGGTCGTTGCGCCATCTCAGTTATGAGATATAACGTCTAACTATTAGAAAATCATTAACTGATCAATTGTGAACAGTGCTTATACTCTGGATTAACACTTAGACTACCTTTTGTCCAGAAAAAAAAACTACGGAGAACATCTATGACATGTTAAACGTCAAACTACTCAGAGATAGAGATAAATAGATAGAGTTAAGTCACAGTACTCACTCACTACACCAAAAACGACTCATTAACAATTCCACCTACCACTATATTCCGTTAAACAGTCGCGAGGTTCGTTCGCCAAAACAAACGCAACATAAGTACTAATAAAACAGAAATTAAATCGGAAGCCGGAGACGGACACTGTCGTGTAAACACCATTACGTGAAGACTACCCCCTCCCCCTCCCCCACCACACTTCACCCCCTTCCACCTCGCATGTGGAGTTACCACAGTTCTAGTTTTACACGGACATTTAAAAATAAACGGTTTGGGTCACTCTAAAGCTTCGCTTCGACAGAGAACTAAGTCTGGTCATATAAGCCGCAGAACCGACAACCGTTGGGGTAGACGTGTTCTTGAGTGAAGACCGCGACTTGGGAAACGTAGTGTAGGACGCCCTGCGACTAGGTGGAGCGACGACGCGCCGAGTGACTGCCAGTAGTTGGATGAGCTGGACACCAGGCTCAGTGGCGTATCTTAGGAGAAGCATATGCCCAGCAGTGGACTGACACGGGCTGATGATGATGAAAGCTTTGCTATGTTCCCGTATAACTCTCAAATGGCAATGACACGAAAGAAAATCGCGCTAGTGTAATAATTATAATTAAAAAGCACTTGTGTGTAATAAGCTGAATTATACATTATATATTAGCTTTAATGCATGGCTATAAAGGTCAACTTTACGTGTAAGTGTGTTGCAAAATGTGTTACATGTCTGTCGTTCAGTGTTAGATGTAGTAATGCGTTGCCGTGTGGCCCGCTCGATTGTCAAGAGTCATATAACATGGACTTTATCTCCACTGGCTACGTCGATCAAGCATTTGACCCCAGACTCAACTGATGGTAAGCAAAGACGTGGCCGATGATGGAGCATGCTTGCCTAGAAGATACCTATTCACTCTAGACTTGACAACTCCCAAATTGTAGTTAGCGTATTTGTCAAAAACCTTGTCCACCTACCGCCGTCCTCTCGGGCTCTCATGTGCTGTCAGTCCCTATATTACGAGAGGGCTGCGACTACGACTGGAACGCTGTTGTCGCATGTACCATCCGCCGTCACTGGTACAGTCAGCGACAAAATTTGCTAAAACCAATTTTGCAGAAGCGTGATTTGGAATGGAAATAGCTTATACCCTGGATTACCACATAAGCTACTTTTTAACTCGGAATAATATTATGACTTTAAGGGTGAAACCAAACGAGCGTAATTTTGTGAGTCGTGATTCGCGTATTTTCGGTCGCTCTTTTTACGTAAAACTGAATTTTTAACTCATTTTACGTCGTCGTGTGGCACCAACTGCCTTTTTGTATGAAACCGAATGCAGCAGAATGTATGCTACCAAATTTCTGCGACTCACGACTGACAAAATTACGCTCGTTTGGTTTCACCCTTACGTTGAAAGATTTTTATGTCACTTTGTTTTTTGTTTCTGGTGTTCAAGATTTGAAAAAATGGGCATGTTTAGTAACTTTGTCGTTGACTGTACCGGCCTAGAGATGGGAATCGTAATTACTTGTGGACACTCGTTGCGGACCTGTTTTTGTTATGCAATGCTATTTTATGAACGCCAAGACAGAGTGCCAGTTGTTCTGCTGTGGAGCTGGGTACGATGCCAAATGGTAGTAGGTTTTACGAGTTTAGTGAATTTAGCGATGTCGACTCAAGTAGGATATCGAATGGACTCGAGTAGTATTCTGTATAACTCGAGTAAAACTAACTCGTTCCGTCATTGAGAGCGCCGCTAGCAGTTACGCTGTTACGAGTCAAGAAATTTTACTCGAGTAGAATACTTGTGTTCTTCAACACAGTTGCGAGCGAAGTATGACGATCGAAATTAGAATACAAAATAAGGTAAGAACTGTAAATAGTTTTCAGAACCGATAACCTACTCAAATAGACTCGAGTAGACAATTATTTCTACTCAATTCACTCGAGTTGCGGGACTTTCGACTTGTAACGTTGCTGTGATCAAAAGCTTTTGTATAAATGTGATAACACACAAGTTCATTTAGATTAAATATTAGTATGACTAAGTAAAAATTAAGTAACAATATATTTTTGACAGAAAAGTAGGTTAGGTAGGGTTACAATATAATATTGTAAATGCGAAAATTTGTGTGCGTTTGTGTGTGAAAGTTTGGTACCACGTATCAACGTATCTACTAAACCGATTTTGATGAAATTTGGAATGGAGATAGCTTATACCCTGGATTAACACAGCCTACTTTTTATCCTGAAGATAGGTTCCTGCGGGATAACGGAAAGATGCGGATGAAACCGCGGGACGAAACTAGTTAACTATAGCTATAGAATTGACTCCTTGTGGTGCAATCACACTAAATCTTTCTTTATCGAGAACAGAATATTTTTCACCAAAGGCTCTTGGTCTATTTTGAAGTGAAGTTACATAAGCTGAGCTAAACAAAAAAACGAGAAAATGTTGTTCAATTTTGACAGCATTTTTCCAAATATTCAAAACAATCTTAAACAACTCTCAGTTGAAGCCAATAGCAACACAGCGAGTCGCCTCTCTACGTAATCGATTACGAGATTTTTGCCGAGTAACGCGAGGATGGACTTCTTGCCCTCTGTCAATGTTGGCTCAGAGGGACCTCTGCTAATACGTTACGCACTCGGAATTTCCGAGAGTGGACATATGAGGAAGTGACCAAGCAGATTTGAAGCTGTAATAATAACCCGTGATTTCCAGTAGACATGAGTGTGGCGGCCGCGGCGCAGGGAGTAAAGTAGTGCGTAAATGTTTAATAGAAGGATCATCATCATAATCATCCTTTTACGTTCCCACAACTGGGACTCTGGCCTCTCAAAGAGAGAGTATGGGCCGTAATCTACCACGCGGGCCCAGTGTGGGTTGATAGATGTCGCATGCCCTTGAATGTTGTGGTTCTTGGACATGCCGGTTTCTTTTCTATGTTTATCTTCACCGTTCTGATTGATGGCTGTGCACAGAACTTATTAAGTCATAGTAGGATACAATATGTCATTGTGATCATCATCCGCATAGCATAGATGTACTGCAATAACTATAAATTTAAAATTTAAAGAACTCCCGACTTCTTGGACCGATTTTCATCAAACATAGTTAAAATCACTAGCCCGTAACTCACCTTTTATAAAAAAAACTAAATTGAAATCGCTTCATCCGTTCGCGAGCTACGGTGCCACAGACAGACAGACACGTCACTCCTTTTCTTGCGTCGGGGTTAAAAACCAGACATCACACTTTTCTTCTGTTCAGTCGTGCCCGTGGTATTCAAGAGGTAACCTTGTCTTCAGACCTACGCTACCTACACGGTACCTCTCGCAACCCCCGCGAGGATCCAAAACAAACTGTTAGTGAAGCGGCGGAGTATAATTAGCGCCGGGTTGTAAATCACAATTAGCTCCACGGACGCTACTTCCCGTATGAAGTACGTGTAACTAGGCAACGGTACTGTTACTACTGACTTTATTTGGGAAAACTGCACACAATAACATGAGAAAAATCACACAAAAAACAATATCAATCAATCAATCAAATCATTTATTTTACAGAATACAAGTAGGTATATACCTAATATAAAGATCTTCACTGCTGGGACTCTGGCCTTCTCTCAGAGAGAGAATGGGCTGGGCTGTAATCTACCACGCTGGCCCAGTGCGGGTTGGTAGATGTCGCATGCCCTTGTAATGTTGCAGTTCTTGGACATGCCGGTTTTCTCACGATGTTTTCCTTCACCGTTTTGAGCGATGGCAAATCCGCACATAACTTATCAAGTCATAGGTGCGGGCCCGAGAGGATTTGAACTCGGCGATTAAAATAATAATATTTTAATCAATTTCACTGCAGTTTTCAATATGGCGGTGGTGCCTTAAGCTTTCACCTGTTTATCTTTTCACACCTAAACCGCTAAGTTATCTTGATTAAATTTAGTATTAAGATAGTTGAAACCTTAAAAAAGGAAGAAATAGAATACTTTTCATTGCCGGAAGAAGTCCACTGCTGAACATAGGCCTTCAACGCAACCCCGTGACTCTCACAATGATCCAGTTCGTGGTCGCCACTTGAGAACCTTTCTTCCCCAGGTTATCGGTTCGTCGAGCGATGTGGCCTGCCCACAACCACTTCAACTTGCAATTTCTGAGAACTAATCTAATCTAGTCAACGCCAGTAAACTACAGGAAACAGCTACTTTCCCATATTGTGCAACACAACATAATCCGAGCGCAGTATAAATAATTACAAAAGCGTAATGAATGGAGATCCGTTTATCCGGCAGCATGCACTCCTGCCCGGGTAATTGTGATTTATAACCAGACCGTAAGTTGCTGACAGTGATGCAGGCAGCCAGTTTATCAATTAATACCAAACGATGATAGTTTAGTGGTAGTGATGTCGGCCTGCGACTGGAATCGTGGATTTGATTCCTATCATGAGCTTGAGCTATCATCAAGTTGAAATTTATATCAAATATTTGCACCACGTGGTTTCACCCGTGTCTTTCTGTTATCCCGCAGGAACCTTTTTTCGGGATAAAAAATAGCTTACGTGTTAATCCATGGTATAAGCTATCTTCATTACAAATTTCACTCAAATTCGTTCTGTAGTGTTTGCGTGAAAGAGTAACAAACATCCATACATCCATACTCACAAACTTGCACGTTTATAATATTAATAGGAAGTAGGATACTGTGCACTATGATTTTTTTCAAATGGAAAAAAATGAAACTTGTAAGCCAGTCCGATCAAAAAATATGACTGTTTATATAGATTTTTTTCGCATATTTTGCGATTTCTCAACTGAATCAAAACCTTGAAGGTACTTCCCGTTGACCTAGCTAGAGGTATGAAGCGAGGTCTTACAGAACGTAAACATGAAAACGGTAAACATGTAGATTAATAACAAAAGAAAAACAAGTGACATATACTGCAGCATCCGCATTTTTTAAGACTGTTATTCTTCCCAAGCCTCCACAATAAACGTAAAAATAACCATCATTGGCACATTCCAGCTTCTCATCTCTAAAATCTGACATTAAGGCGTTCGCACACGAGTGTAGTGCAAACACTACCATTCCTGCTTTACCGCCGCCTCCGAGGGAAGTGTGTGCACACACGAACGATTTAAGGCTTTCATTTTTATAACAAACATGTTTAAACCTAAAAGGTAAGTTTTGTTGGTTTACTATTAATTTACCATAATGCCTTTTATGGCAATCAGTGTTTAAAAGCTAATAACTGGTCAATTCAATTCCAATAATGTTTATACTAGTGGCGCCCCGCGGCTTCACACGTGTCTTCCCGTTATCCCGTGGATAAAAAGTAGTTAACTATGTGTTAATCCAGGGTATAAGCTATCTCCATTCCAAATTTCATTCTGATCCGTTCAGTAGTGTTTGCATGAAAGAGCAACAAACATACATACATACATAATTACATAGGTAATCACAAACTTTCGCGTTTATAATATTAGTAGGATAGGAAATAGGATAATGTAAAATACAACATGTAATTATTTTTCAACGTCAAAATTAAAACCTACGCCTATTCAGGCAAGAAACGCCACTCAGATAATTTTTTGGACGCGATCAACTTTAAATATTTTTGTTAAAACCAATTGATTGAATTAGAGTAAGTTCACACACAACTCAACTTGTTTTGTATTTAAAATTAAACTGTCTGATTTATTCTATTGTTGCCAATCGATGTTGGACTTTGTGACAGATTCAACACTCACACCCATAGGCGAATAACCTTTAGTACTGTAAATGCCTATGGGTGTTCGCAACACAAGAGGCTTAATGCGTTGCCGACCCTAAAAACTCTTTTCACACGCATCTCAAAACACTGCATTCCGTATCTCTGCGGAAGGACTTGTAAAGCAAGCTCGCTCAACAAACATTACTATCGTGTGAACACAGCACACTTCTCATTAAGAGCCTCCATAACGTCGTTGACCTTGCTTGATCAAATGAAACTGCTCCGCGCATCCCCTCATCAAAATTACGCGATCTGCGGCCAACGCGCCCGAAGTGACGCTCTCGCCATGCGGCGCGGCGCGGTACCTCTACTAATCGAGCCCGCCGTATCTACATATACACAGTAGCAACATCCTACTATAATATTATAAATGCGAAAGTTTGTGTGTGTGTGAATGTTTGTTACCACGTAACTACTGAACCGAATTTGACTGATGAAATTTAGAATGTAGACAGTTTAGGTATTGGACTAACACATAAGCTAATCTAATTTTGAAAAGTCAACTCTGAAAGGGGTTAAATAAGGTGGATAAGTTTGTATGAAAAATGTCATTCCTTGGTTCGATTGACTCAAAAATAGGTACAAATAAACCTTAAAGTAAATCATTGAAAACGCATTTTTTATTTTTTGATATGTATTACTTCTACGGGGTGTGCCATAGAGTTTTAAAGTTTGTATGGCTTTTTTTTATTCCTTATGTGGATTTTCTTAAAAGTAGGTACAAATAAACTATAAAGTAAATAATTAAATACGTATTTTTTATATTTAAGAAAACCCCTAGAGGTTGTGCAATGGCGTTCTAAAGTTTGTACAACACATCAATTCCCACGCGGGCGAAGCCGCGGGGCACGGCTAGTAGTCGCTGCCGCGCCATTTGAATGTGCGCGTGAGTGAGTAGCGAGCGCCGTGTACGCAGGGACCGGCCTGGGACTCAGTAGGGCTGTGCCACGCGTTTGATCGCGCGCATTTATGTACTACACTGCTCGCTCGCTCGGATTTGCTGCTCTCACTGACTATTTCATTTGTATAGTTTATAATAAATCGTATTTATTAATTTATAATTATTAAAACTTAATAATTATTAAAAGTCTTTAATATGCAACCCATTTATGAATTGGTAAAACATTTTAATAAATTACATGATTAAACACCTTGCGCTGTCATAATACACAGATAATATAATCTATAAAAAAGGCATGTTAGTTACAACACTTAGGTATAAGTCGATAACGGCTGGACCGATTTTTATAATCTTTGATTTTTTGCATTTGTCTTCGTCCGGAATAAGATAAAATATGATACTCATAAATAATAAAATTAATCATTCATTTGTTGTAAATGGTATACCAAAATGCAACTGACATGGTGTAACAAAACACAACTGACAGCTAAACGTAATGTTGTCTATGGTTGATATTGAAGTTGTGAATTGAAGATGTTTTTGTTTTATGCGAGTTTATTTATTACTAACGTTAATTAATTTTAAAATCCTAAATCTGCTCATTTATTGCCTCTTATGCGGAAAGAAGTTCGCCGGGTCAGCTAGTATTTAACTAAAAATAAAAGTGACAACCCTATGCATCACCGCAAGAGTAGGCAATTAACTCGCCGCGGCACTATGCACCTACCACTCATAGCCTATAGGTAGTTCATCGTACGACTTTCAGCTACAAAAATATGCGGAGAAAAGTGGCACAGGTCCGTTCAGCACGGCGGCTCGTCCCGCACTGACTTTATGGGCGAATGAGGGGTGTACGTGCCGATTTGCGAGTATGAAATACGTAAAAAATTCGCAAAAAATAATTAAAGCAGTATTTTCAAAAAATGGCCTGAAGGTGTCCTGGGTATTATATTTTTTGATGCTGATGGTATTAACAAGTCTTTGTTACATATATAGTTTAGGAGTAAAGTAGTATTAAACTTTTAGGAAATGGGGACTTTGCACATTTGTTTTCAATATATAAATACATTTTTTGCATTTTTCGGCCTGAAGGTGTCCTGCTATATATCAAGTAGATCAACATATATTTTTATTAGATTTTTTTTAGACCAGAATTACACAGAAAGATAGCTTTAAATAACCCCATTTTTGGAAACCTGCGCCTTAATCCAAATCACGATGTGAATTTAGAGCACTTCGTTCGTTACACACACACACAAGCGCACAATCACACTCACACTCACACATAAACCACATTAACGCACAGAGGTAGCGCGGAATTTGGCGGTTATGATCGTGATACGTAAGTACGATGAGGTGAATGCCTTTTAGTACCTACTTAACCTTTACAGAGGTTGTATGTAAAAGGTTTCGCGAAGTATTTAGGCGGTAATAGGTGTATCAAATGAACGGTAAGACGCTGCTTTGGTGTTTGAACTGGGATTTCGTTAATACAATGTGTTGAAGTACTCTTTGTCGTTGGATGTACGGTAATGTGTGAAAATAGGGAACTGAAAACAAGCTCTCTTTTGTTTTTCAACCCTTGACGCCAAAAGAGGAGTGTTATAAGTTTGACGTTGATATCTGTGTGTCTGTCTGTTGCATCGTACCTCTCAAAAAGATGGACCGATTTAGATGCGTTTTTTTCATTTGAAAGCAGTTTCTTTGCTATGTTTGGTTTATATTGGTAAGAGTATCAGCTCTTTTCCATAATGATGTAGGGCATTTTTAGCTATGTTTGTAGAAAATCGAAGATGTGGAGGTTTTTTAAATTTTATATTTATTCTTGTATAAAAGAAAAAACAACAAAAATCATCGTCTATATACATTAGTCAACACCAGAGGCGTTTCCGATGCGCTGTAGTCAGATTTTTTTATTTACATGCATTCTGTGTTTTTGTTGTCGATCATATTTAAAGTAGATATAACAAAAGAAAAATCTTAAAACTAGTGTAACAATAGGCAGTCTTATTGGTTAGACCGATTTCTACCAGACAACCCTTGTATGTTAATCAATTGATCAATGTTTTAATGTTTTAAACTTTCAGAATCACAATTCATATTTTTCAAACGCGTTGAAAAACTTAACTACTTTGAAAGTAGTCCAATAAAGGCTACTTGTAAACTTTTCAAAGCAGCCGTGAGGCGGGCGGGTGCCGGGGAAGTTTAACATTTTTATTGCGAGAGATTAGCGGCCACTTTTGAAGTAAACCCAACGTTTCATCTGAGAACCCCATGGGGTATTGCGTTTTTACTGTCTTACCAAAAGAGACTTGGGCACACAGGCACCTTAGACATGATGTGTCAAGACAGCTAAGTTTTGACAAATCACGTCTAAGGTAAGTCACTCTATAGCTACGTCCACACTGTGCTTTTTTTTGTTCATCAAGAGCATGCGTCATAGCGCAGTCAACAGCGCACGTGAGGCATGCCCTTAACGCATGTGCAATATATTTTTTTTCATTCTCTTATTTATTTTTAAATTTCTTACGACCAAGTAAGCTGCACATATTCCACCAAGTAAAATATTCTCGTCGCACATGTTTCCAAAAGCTGGCAGAAACTACGACTGAACTAAATGACTATATTGGCGTTGCGTTCGTTAATGCATTCAATTATTGAAATCGCCAAACGAAAGTTGAAGACGAAGAAATCACGAAAAAAGGCACAGTGTGGACTTATCTAATTGATGGTATCTAAGTGTCACTCAGAGTTATGAACTTCATTTTAAAAATATACGTGGCAACCAATGTACCAGCACAGTGCTTTGGTACATTGGTTGCACACTTTTAGTTACACTTTATTATGTAATAAAGTGATTACTAACGTCACTTCTTTGTCTTAAGTAAAGACGTACATTAATATGTGCTGCAGCTATCTACGAGTTTGCTACAAAACTCACTACGACGGGCTACGAGGATTTGATTTGCTACGTGACTACGAGTTACTACGACGTAACATACTACGATGCGTAGAAGGCTTGCTAGATCCTACAGTAGTGCTACGACGTATTGCCATGTATACAAATTTTGAATGATTTGATCAGTATGTAAATCAAAATCGAAAAACAAAAGAAAACTTACGACTGTTTTGTGTTTATATAAAAATGAATTTTAGTAAAAAGCGAGTTTTTTTTTTAAGAAAAAAAAAAGAAAAAGTTGCTCGAAAGATTGAAAAAGTATATTGTGGGGTTTTATATGTGATTGTATGTGAACCACGGAGTATAACTTTTCATTAATAAAAACAAAATGAACTTTAATGAGAGAAACATTTTTTCACAACTCTCTCGTCCCAAATAGATACCTACCAGACATACAGCCAATTACAAAATTGTACTGCACCCAATTAAGCCACTCCGCTACGACAACCACAAAAAAAAACACCGTCCTCCCAAAAATAATGTCTACAATAACTGCCTTCAAAAACGTTAACAACAAAAATATTTTGTCTTTACGACAGCCTTAATAATCACATCGGCCGACATCCCACCCGCGCACGTACCCATTATGTGACGTCATAAATAATCCGCACACAAAATAGAACCACTTAATCTTCGAAATAAGACACATAACGCAATAAATTAAACGTTTAACTGCGCGCGGAGGCTTGCAAAACGGTTCCATGTAACCTCTTGTCACCCGACTAGTTGGCCAAATTGGCTTATAACTCGGCAAAGATAACCCAACCACACATCCAAGCTTATCACCCTAAAAATAAGACCTAAATTCGCTTGCTAGCGTTCTGTTTTCGCGTGGTTTTGGAACGCATTCACTCTGTGGCCGTGCGAACGCGCACTATTGAAGTAAAACGTCGCGACGTCTGTACAATAGGGGAAATATGGCTAAATACGGCTGGTGACAGTAGCTGGTATTGTTTCTACGCCTATATTGTTTGAGGCGGTGTAAACGTGGCGGGGACAATGTAAACTGTTATTTGCATCGAGCACGAGAGCAAAAGAGAAACGGGAGGGGATGGAGGGGAATAGAGGGCTGTCTTTTCACCGTGAACAAAAAGCGGATCGCTTTATTGGTGTAGTTTACTAATTGAGAAAAAAACAATCTGAATTCTCAAGAAGTTTGAGAATAGTCGTTGAAATCCGGGTAACAATGGAATAGTGGTTATTATTGATTAATTACTATAAACTACAAAATATCCACTGTACCGCACTCTGCATGAGCTGAAATTACCAAATAAGTATAATTATTAACAAAAAAAACTGACCTAAAATTCACCTCGATTTCTCTGATCCTGGTTTTTTTATATTACCTTTGGGCTATCTCTGTCCAATACAAAAAGGAATCATCAAAATCGGTTCTTAAACGATAAAGTTATCCGCGAACACACATAAAATAACTAAAAACTAAATTTAGAATTTAAAAAACCCCCGACATGTTGGACCGATTTTCATCAAACATAGCTAAAACACTCGCCAGTAAATCACCTTTCATACAAAAAAAAATTGAAATCGCTTCATCCGTTCGCGAGCTACAGTGCCACAGCCAGACAGACAGACAAACAGACATGTTAAACTTATACACGGTCGAATCGAGAAACCTTCCTTTTTGAAGTGGGTTTATGTAAGTAACTGGATCATATATATTATTATGATTAGCATTTATGTTATGGTGGCAGTAAATTCACTTTTTATTTATTTAAAAATGACGAGAGTTGGCATTGCAGGTTTCACGTTCGAAGCTTTTCTGACGTGAGAGGCAATTCACCAGCGCTTTTAAACCGAATTAAACAAAACGATTGAAATTTATTTAACCGCAACACTACAAAACGAATAATGGTCGTTATTAATTTCCATTCAATCACCATTTACATAGCAGGTATTGGAATACAATATTACTAGCTTTGCCCCACAGTTTCACTCGTAGGCTACAGTTTATTGCTATAAAAAGTATTCTATGTGCTTTTCCAGAGTTTGAAATATCAAAATTGTTTCAGTGATTTAGGTGTGGAAAGGTAACAAACAAACAGACAAAGTTGTATCTAAAAATATATAGTTTAAAAAACTAAAAAACACACTTTTACAGCGAACTAAAAAAAATAAAATAATTAAATTGCCTTGTATTAGTTACGATATTATAGTTAATTCAAAAAGTGTGGAGCGCTTCTATAACTGGGTTAATTAAATTACATACAACCTAAAAGCGCTCCACACTTTTTTGAATTAACTATAATATCGTAACTAATACAAGGCAATTTAATTATTTTATTTTTTTTAGTTCGCTGTAAAAGTGTGTTTTTTAGTTTTTTAAACTATATATTTTATTTTTTACTTTTTAGTTTTCATCATCGTTTTCATCAGCCTATTACGTTCCCACTGCTGGGACTCTGGCCTTCTCTCAGAGAGAGAGTATGGGCCGTAATCTACCACACTGGCCCAGTGCGGGTTGGTAGATATGGAATGCCCTTGAATGTTGTTATTTCCATTTCCGTCAATGGTTGCAATTCTTATATTAATTATTTTATAATATTGATTATCTCTTTTTTTTGTTTTTTCTTTTTTTTATATACTTATTTACATCTTTCCAAATATATTGCGCACACATAGTCCTAACATATAATATTTACATATAATTACAAGTAACGTACACCAAGTCTCAACGCGAGTATTTGCATAGGGTATTTATTGCTCCCATTTGCTACACTCACGGTCTTGCGCATAAAAGTTAAATCTTTGAGCACGCATTCTTTCCATTTCCCTAAATGCTTGCAATTCTTATATTAATTATATTATAATATTAATTATCTTTTTTTTTGTTTTTTTTTTTTTATATACTTATTTACATTTTTCCAAATATATTGCGCACACATAGTCCTAACATATAATATTTACATATAATTACAAGTAACGTTCACCAAGTCTCAACGCGATTATTTGCATAGTAGGATCATAGGGTATTTATTGCTCCCTTCTGTTACACTCACGATCTTGCGCATCGAAGTTTAATCTTTGAGCACGCATTCTTTCCATTTCCGTCAATGCTTCAGTATTGCAAGGAGTTTTATTTGTGAGCTTTGAGCAGTCGAGTTCTTCAATCTGAAGTCCATTTAATGACTTTACGCGACTCAAAGCAACATAAGCTTGTCCAGAAGCAAAGGTGCGAGGTCCCAAATAGACCACTGCATGATCCACAGTACAACCTTGCATCTTATGTACTGTCGACGCCCAACTCAGAATAACTGGCAACATACGCCTTTCAACAGTACCATAACTGTACTTGGCGGGAAATTGTTTTGCTATCGGCTTAATGACATGTTCGCCATCCTTGCCAAAGTTTACCTTAATTGATGGAATGTCGGTGTCATATATTTGGTCACGACGAAAATGAGGCCACATGATTTCAGATATGAAGCCAATCGTTCCATTAACGAGACCTTTCTCCACATCAATGTTAGCTCGCAACATTATTTTAGCACCTTCGAAAATTTTCAGTTTACTTGGGAGTCCACCAGTTTTATTAATGTCCTTAGGTATGATTGACTCTAAAGTATTGTTTCCTAGGTTACGTGTTGTATCAATAATTTGATCCTGGGCCTTGATGTCATACATTCGAGTACCTTTTAGTTCGAAATATCTAAGTACTTTATCGTTGTGTTTGTCCACCTGGTCGTTTGTCGGATATATTCGTAGTGCTTTATCTATCGCGAACTCACCAGTATAATTCGTCGATATTTTACCAAGAAGTACTGCAAGGTGTTCACTTTTAATATTTCCGACTCTCAAGGCATTCAAAATGTCAGCAAATGTAGTGTCTCCCTGTTGTCGCATGTTTTCAGTGAGTTCTACTAATGTAAACAGTCGCCATAAATGAGTAGCTGGCCTCATGTGTTCTGGTTGTTGAAACACTTGTTTCCCTCTTACGGGAGGCAACTGCATCAAATCACCAAAAAGTATGACATTTATGCCTCCGAACAGGTCACTACAGTTCTTTAACTGACGCAATCGTGCATCAATCATGCACAACATCTCATAGGGTACCATAGAAATTTCGTCAACAAACAAGAATTCCACGTGCTGCCATTGCTGACGCATTACTCTTAAGTAATTGCCTGTGAGTAAGGGCATGTTTACAATGATACCGTCTTTCTGCACTGGTAACTTTAGTAAGCTATGTAACGTAGAACCACTTACTAAACGTGCTGCAACTCCGGTTAGGGCACCCACCTTCACAACTTGCTTTCCATAGCATCGGTTAACTTGGTTCTTAAGTAAGTTAAATAGGAAGGTTTTGCCTGTACCTGCACCACCAGTCACAAAGAGATACTCTCGACGTTGGTCTCCATTCTGTTGAGCTTGTATGCTCATCGTGATGTAATTGAACAATTGTGTTTGGTCCATATTCATAGCTTGACGTGCTGACATGAATTGTTCATTTGACATGGCTTGCTCCGGCACTTCGATGTTTACATCTTCGGTGTAATCAATGTTTGTTGATATGTTTTCCTCGAGAATTTCGAATGCATGCACTTGATTGAAAGCAATTTCTAGCTGCCGGTCGCGCTCTCTATGTTGTTCCATATGATTGCTGATTGCTTTTAACTGTTCTTCTCGGGCTAAGAAAGCGATTCTTGCGTTAGTAAACCCTTCTAACAATTCTGTTTCTGAGCGGTAGGGCATGTACTGAAGTAATAGGCTGTAATAAAAATTCTCTGGATCTGTTGTAGCTACAAAATATGGTACTCGTACAGTTGCAGGTATATTTCTCACAGCCATTTTAGTATTGTCTGTCAATGTAATCAATTGTCGACGTGTTCTCGTAGGCATTTCATTTTCTTCTTGATCAACGCTTTCTTCTGTCGCATCTTGGCTTTTTTGATAGAAGGCTTCAAAGAGCATTGCAAACTCTGTTAAACTCATTCTTGGAAAGTCATAATTTGGATGCTGCACTGGACGCTTTTCGTACCTTTCGAAGAGATTACTACAGTATCCAGTTGCTTGTCCTCGTTCATCAAAACGCAACACTCTGTAGCGCTGCTCTGGCTTTCGGGTATTAAGGAACACACAACTACGAGAACTATCGCGGAGAGGTAGGTGACATAATCGATAAGCACATTCGGGAGCTGATACTTGCCTTTCGTGAAGAATTTTCATGCAAATTCGGAAGAGTCGACGAGATATGTCTGATTCCTCGCTTTGAATTTGTTGGATAGCCTGTGCTACTCCTGTATCTAAGTTTGTCGGTTCGCCTTTAGACAAATACTTTGCAATGTAGAACGCAATTGCCTCATTAGACCCACAAGGTTGTATGTCCATATTCCCAGTCCACAATTTTAATAACTCTGGATTGTAATTATTTACCCAAACATCTTCTTTTCGACGTTTGAGTAAACATATTCTTCCTCCGCTTCGTATAAAATCGTCAGATGAATGTGAGACTATTCGAGTCTCATTACATTCTTGTCGCGGAAAATTGAATCGACACGTTACTGTTGTGTTATTCTTTGTACATGTATGGGTATGTCTGTGAATTTGACATTTTTTCACAAGATCATGAAGTTCTTGATCCTCGTCACGAGATGGTAACTTACAAGAAGCCACTCGATCAAGTTGTTGAATACCTTCATCAATATCAAATCCTGGGTGATTTTCAATCCATACAACCATATGTAGGTGAGGACTACCACGATTTTGGAATTCGATACGCCACCAGTGGTCTCTCACTTTGCCACCCATGATATCATCATTATTTTTAATGTAATTTATCAAGGCTCGCACTCTGACCATGAAGTGTCGACTCAATATGACTGGGTATTTCTCAATAAGACATTGGGTCTCATATATATTCAAAGAACTTGGGTCTACTTCGGGTCTACTGTCTGCAATCAGAAGAGCTTTGCGTTGATCTAACCAGTTAAGATCGTTTGAGCTAAAAGTCAGAAAATATGTAGGAGGTCCCAGGGTTCTTATTTGAGCTAAGAGGTCATTTAACGCAGCCCTCCAGTAAGCCGCCGAGCCACGTAAATTTTTTATGTACAAGTGTATGTCTTCAATCTGTCCGTCTTGATTCCGAATCTTTTTGCCGCAAGCTGATATAGTACTTTTCACTCTATAATATTCAAACATGGATAAAGCATAAAACAGGTAGTCATTGCGTTGAAATCGTGTATCGTTGCCTAATATTCTGAATTGAAAGTAGTCAAGTGGCGTAATTCGTACAGGCCGTGGTTCTTTTAGTCCATTGTTTCCATACGGAAACAGGTAAAACCAAGACAATTCTTCAGCTTTTATTTCGTGTGCTTCGTTCACTATGTTATCCGTCGTTTTTCGTACAATTTTGTTAAGGCTACTACTCACTTCTAATTCATCCTCGACATTGGGCTGCACGACATCAATGGGAGCCATTACAGATGTCTGCAAAGGGATATTTTGAAAAGCTGATATTGAACCACAGGAAGATATGTGTGGCAATCCAGGTTCGCGTAAAGTACTTTCATTGACTTGTATTGGTTGTGCCTCTGACTCTGGCTCTATGGTGTTTATGTGAACATTTGTCGCTGAATGATGTGCAGTGACTGTGCCTCAGTCTCCGAGGTATTGACGTGAACTGATGATGATGGATAAACATCAATATAATCTATAGTAAACTGTGTGTTTCTAGATCCGGTTGTACGTTTACATATTCGCACAAATTCGTCCATATTGTCACATTGAATTATACAGGCTTTGCCTCCGTTCTTTGCTTTTGAACCTTTTGCTCCACATGAATGAGAATCAGTAAAGTAATATTTTCCATCGAAGTACATTACGCCTAGTGATTTCCCTTCTGAAATCAGGACACCAGCTTTATGATTCGTGAACAGTTCTTCAAGAGCCTGCCTAAGTGTCAACCCAATATTCGATTGATTGGATCTGTCATTTAAGTTCCCAAAAAGAGCCGACTCTAAATCATATTCTAAACGAAGACTATGATCAAACATGGATAAGTTATTTTTAATGATATCAAAATTCCGTACGAGCAAGTATCCGTCAGCTTGAACAGGGTATGCGGCAGGGTTCCTTTCAGACTGCAAACGAATTGTTTTGTATATATTGTCGCCTTCTATCATATTTGTATTCAGCGTATTCGTTGTCCATCTCGATGGTGGAAGAAGAGTCGCTCTAACAATATTTGCTAACACCATTGCACAACACTGTACTCCTGCAAAACCTGATGAGAATATCGTATCATTACCTTGATGCCATGAAGCGCGTAAGATTCTTGATGAATTATTTATCGATGCATATACAACGGTCTCCGGTTGAGGTTCGTCAATGGTTTCAATATTATTTTGTAAAGGCTCTTCATGTAATCGTACTATATCTCGTTCATTGAATTGAACATTGTTGTCTATAGTGACATCTCTATATAATGGATTATTTGTAATCAACCAAGATAATGCCTCATTGACTCTTTGTCTACATATTGAAAATTCTCTAGTGACATTAAGATTCTCTAAATGTTCAGTTATGACGAGAATACCAGCATTATCAGATGATCTTGGTAGCATACTTGGTAGTTTTTCTGTTACCTCGAATATGTCCTGAGCAAAGAGTACAGCTTGGCCGCGAAAGGCATACTGACCGAACGTCCCACTTAATTTGATAACTTTAACGAAGGGAATTATACGCGAAAGTACTCTTTGCTCGGCTTGGGATAAAACTGCAATTACATTTGGCACAGTACCTGGATCAAGATTGTTCCAAAATGCTTTTGAAGGAGGTATATGTTTCCTGCCATTTACGTGTGTCTTGCAACGACTACACAAAACCAAAATTGACTTTTGCTGCAATTCATTAGGTAGATAAGGTGCACTTTCAACGTTCACTGTCCATTGGCTTACTTGGTGTTGATAGCAACGTTTTGTGCAAATTTCACACACTTTATCACAGAACGTATTAATATTTTTTTTAAAAGTAGTAACTGCTGCTTTTTGCATTACCCTGCTTTCAGCATTGTGTACGCGTAAGTATTGTAGACGGGTTGACCGTTCACTGTCAGATTGAGTTGCCCTTGCCCCCGATTCGTACTCTCTTAAGTATTGCAGTCTAGCTGACCTGTTTTCTATCGATTGTGTAGCCCTTGCTTCTGACTCGTACTCTCGCAAATATCGCAGTCTAGCTGATCTTTCCTCTGCCGATTGTGTTTCCCTTGCTTTTGAATCGTAATTTCGTAGGTATTGAAGTCTAGCTGATCTTTTTTCTGCTGATTGTGTTGCCCTTGCTTGGGATTCGTACTCTCGCAGGTATCGCAATCGAGCTGACCTTTCTTCTGCCGATTGTGATGCCCTTGCCTGGGATTCGTACTCTCGCAGGTATCGCAATCGAGCTGACCTTTCTTCTGCCGATTGTGTTGCCCTTGCCTGGGAATCGTACTCACGCAGGTATTGCAATCGAGCTGACCTTTCTTCTGCCGATTGTGTTGCCCTTGCCTGGGAATCGTACTCTCGTAGGTATTGCAATCGAGCTGACCTTTCTTCTGCCGATTGTGTTGCCCTTGCTTCTGACTCGTACTCTCGTAAGTATCGCAGTCTAGCTGATCTTTCCTCTGCCGATTGTGTTGCTCTTGCCTGGGAATCGTAATTTCGTAGGTATTGCAGTCTAGCTGATCTTTCTTCTGCCGATTGTGTTGCCCTTGCCTGGGAATCGTACTCTCGCAGGTATCGCAGTCTAGCTGATCTTTCTTCTGCCGATTGTGTTGCCCTTGCCTGGGAATCGTACTCTCGCAGGTATTGCAGTCTAGCTGACCTTTCTTCTGCCGATTGTGTTGCCCTTACTTCTGACTCGTACTCTCGCAAGTATCGTAGTCTAGCTGATCTTTCTTCTGCCGATTGTGTTGCCCTTGCCTGGGAATCGTACTCTCGTAGGTATTGCAGTCTAGCTGACCTTTCTTCTGCCGATTGTGTTGCCCTTGCTACTGACTCGTACTCTCGTAAGTATCGTAGTCTAGCTGATCTTTCTTCTGCCGATTGTGTTGCTCTTGCCTGGGAATCGTACTCTCGTAGGTATTGCAGTCTAGCTGACCTTTCTTCTGCCGATTGTGTTGCCCTTGCCTGGAATTCGTACTCTCGCAGGTATCGCAATCGAGCTGACCTTTCTTCTGCCGATTGTGTTGCCCTTGCCTGGGAATCGTACTCTCGCAGGTATCGCAATCGAGCTGACCTTTCTTCTGCCGATTGTGTTGCCCTTGCCTGAAATTCGTACTCTCGCAGGTATCGCAATCGAGCTGACCTTTCTTCTGCCGATTGTGTTGCTCTTGCCTGGGAATCGTAATCTCGCAGGTATTGCAGTCTAGCTGACCTTTCTTCAGCTGATTGAGATGCTCTTAACTGAATATTGTACTGGCGTAAATTGTTTAGTCGACGTGTCCGCTTCTCGGGCGTTTCATTCCTTCTGTACTGTCCCATATACAAATTTAACTGGTTTTTTTTTATATTTTTTTCGGTCTCGCACAGTTTCCTTTTTTTTTCTTCACGCTTTTGTTTTTCCTTCTCCAATCTTCGTTTTCTTTGTGTTGTTGTTTCCAGTGGTTTTAGTCTTTTATTATTGTAAACATTCATTTTGTTCCCACGAGTAGTGGACAATTAAACAGTCGACCTCCCCAGTGGTCCATGTAGGAAGGCAAGGCTAACTACAACAGGGTTTCGCCCGGTACCCTGAGGTGACGCTTACGATATAACATTTTTAACCACCCTCATACCATTCAGCCCTCGGCACGTTTCTCACCTTGGCTTGGGTGGGATATTTCAAGCACTATAGCTCTAAAATCAGTCAAGCAAACTCGAATCTATAAGGTTTACTAGTGGTCACTGAAAAGTTTCACCATTCCAGGACAATTCAATAGTCGACCTCCCCAGTGGTCCGTGTAGGAAGGTAAGGCTAACTACAACAGGGTTTCGCCCGGTGCCCTGAGGTGACGCTTGCGATATGATATTTTTAACCACCCTCATACCATTCAGCCCTCAGCACGTTTCTCACCTTGGCTTGGGTGGGATATTTCAAGCTTTATAAGTCTAAAACCAGTCAATCAAACCTAAACTAGAATGGTTTTAAGATGATTAAAACCAAGCCACTCGTCACCAAGCACAATCTATACTTAGGACTCATCAAGACGAATCATATGAGCCCAAACTCGAGGGGTTTACTAGTAGCCACTGCAGAGATGCCCTACCCACCTTCCGGTTGCATCATCAGACCCTCGTCACCAAGTTCAATCTATTGGACTCATCAAGACGAATCATATGAGCCCAAACACGAGGGGTTTACTAGTAGCCACTGCAGAGATGCCCTACCCACCTTCCGGTTGCATCATCAGACCCTCGTCACCAAGTTCAATCTATTGGACTCATCAAGACGAATCATATGAGCCCAAACACGAGGGGTTTACTAGTAGCCACTGCAGAGATCCCCTACCCACCTTCCGGCTGCATCATCAGACCCTCGTCACCAAGTTCAATCTATTGGACTCATCAAGACGAATCATATGAGCCCAAACTCGAGGGGTTTACTAGTAGCCACTGCAGAGATCCCCTACCCACCTTCCGGTTGCATCATCAGACCCTCGTCACCAAGTTCAATCTATTGGACTCATCAAGACTAATCATATGAGCCCAAACACGAGGGGTTTACTAGTAGCCACTGCAGAGATGCCCTACCCACCTTCCGGCTGCATCATCAGACCCTCATCAACAAGTTCAATCTATTGGGCTCATCAAGACGATTCATATGAGCCCAAACACGAGGGGTTTACTAATAGCCACTGCAGAGATGCCCTACCCACCTTCCGGCTGCATCATCAGATCAGGTCGATGATACCCAATTTTTGCATTGTCACCGAGATTACATACACATACAAAGTTTCAAGTCAATACGACAATTAGAAGTGGGTGAAAATTGACTTCTAAGATTTGATTACATTGTTAGTTAGTTAGTTAGTTAGTTAGTTAGTTAGTTAGTTACAAGTCAAGCTAATAAAGTGTTTTAAAAAAGTGTGATTGTTCACCGACTTTTGTCGTTGACTGTACCACTCCGCTGTCATATGATATGGATTTTATAATGAGACATGCCCCGAGATAGCTGAAAGCTCTCCGTTCTGAAGCTAGGTAGCTACCACCTACCACCAGCCCTTGTAAATTCGCAGATTCATTATAATTGAATGCAGCGCTTTGTTGCGCGGTCCCGCCCTGTTATTATATTCGGGGCTCCAACTTGTTCATTGTGAATGTACACTGCTTTTACATTCAACTCGGAATTTCAAGAAAAGTTTAATGTAAAAGTTTCCTGATTTAAATACGACTGACAATTTCGTTTTACATTCCGTAATGGGGTTAATTTGTGCGTCAAATGTGAAAGTTTTGTTTTATTTTGAAATAGCAATAAAGTCACAAGTTTAATGTTTATTTAGTAGGATACAACGTGTGATCACTTTGAACTAGCTACGCCTATTCCAACCTCCTTACGCAAGCAAAAGAACAGGCAAGAAACGTCCGGCAGGTAACTTTTTGGGTGAGATTACATTAAATTATTTTTTTTCAAAACTAACTGTTGAATTGGAGAAAGTTTGTTTCAATCCCACGCTTTTTTCTTGGTTATCTAAATTGTCTGTTAATATAAAAAAAACTTTCCTAATTAATTTTTTTGCTATATATAGGTACCTACTTGAAATCGACAAGTCTTGGAATTCTTTCTTAAAAAAGCTTTTTAAAGGAGTTGCTGACTTTATGGAGCCTAGTCGTACAGCAATTTTGTCGTTGTTATAAGTACTAGAAGTGTAATAGCCGCTTTTATTTTTAATATTTAAAGAAGTAATCCAAATGTTTTTTCATCATCATCATCATCATCAACCTGTATCAGTCCACTGCTGGACATAGCCCTCTCCCAAGGTACGCCACTGAGCCCAGTCCTCGGCTCGTCTCGGCGCCACTCGGCGCGAATCGTCAAAAGTATACCGCCAATTTAATTATTTCTTCTCTAAAGGAATCGAACCTTGAAACATTCATTAAGTTACTTCTCCCCCCACTCATCCAAGGAGAATCCAACATGGAAACTAGAGGCAGACAATTTCGCAGTAATCATTTCGGTTCACTGACCCATGCCTACGTTTAGAAATGTTTACATAAGTCGTGAGTTATACAATACAGTACGTTAGATCTATCTTTACGAAAATAGGGAGGTGTTATTAGTCTGACGTGTGTATCTGTGTTGAAGTCTGTGGTATCGTAAGTGTTTTTATTTTTAATTGAAAGGTGATTTGATCGAAATTGGGGCTGTTGGAATACACCGATAGACTCTTGGCGAAAGATTCTTAACATGACGGTGAGCACTAGAAACTGCCAAACCACCAAGCTATGGACCTATGGTTTCATCACGATGTTTTTCTTTACCAAAATCTGAACTTCATTGTATGATTCAAACCCTCGGAAAGCCGATGACTCTACCACGGACCCACTATTCTTTCTATTTGTCGTCACATTAGATAGCAAGACAGATAGATAAACTCTTTATTGATACATCACAATACAGAAAATTACATTAAATGAAGGCTACACAATCCCATACATAGCTCTGACCCCTGACTCCCTGTATCTAGGGTATCAGATACTACGCGGATCGGGGACACAACATCCAGACTTAGAAAAAATACTTGTGTCTTATTTACTTCACAAATATTTGTACTGAAGCGGGAATTGAACCCGTGATCTCACGCCTAAGGGGAAGGCCTATGTTCTCCTTCCGGCTGATGATGATGATGGTAATTCCCGAGACGTGTAAAGCTTTACGATACAAAGTAGATAATGTCTTAAACATAGAAACCTCTGCTACTGTACACACTCGCCATTATTCCGAGCCAGGCGAATGATTTAGTGTTGCCACTTGCAGACAGCTGCACTCCCGACATTAACATTTCTGTGTTGCCATTGTATTAATTGTATCGCGTCTTGTGAGGTGAAATATAGTTTCGTGGCGGAGTTGAGATAGTGATTCTATGATAAACGATATTGTTAGACGTGTTTGTGTATAAACAACTCTGTGCCAGTACCTAAACAAGCGCGTTGTTTGATTAAGCTAGATTTGAATTCTGCGAACGTTAGGCAAAACATTTGAAGATATGGTGGATTCTAAGCGTAGCCTGGTCTCCTTTGACGTCATTGTCACTTATCATCAGGTGACTTAGGTTCGTGTTGTACATAGAATGACACTCAAGCTTAGATCAATATTTGAGTAGCGATTGATGGACGTATTTGTATGAAATGACAGATTCAAATCTGTGCTTAAGCAGAAATTACTGCTTGAGCTTCATTATAGAATACCGACCTTAAACTCAAACGCTACGTTATCCTAACAATATTATAAATGCGAAAGTTTGTATGTATGGATGGATGGATGGATGGATGTTTGCTACTCATTCACGCAAACACTACAAAACGGATTTGAGTGACATTGGTAATGGAGATAGCTTTTACCCTGGATTAACGCATAGGCTACTTTTTATCCCGGAAAAAGACGGAAGACGCGGGTGAAACCGCGGGGCATAACTTTTAAGAAATGAAAACAATTTAAAAATGTTACTTTGTATCATAGAAAATGTAGCACAACAGATAAACTAGAAGAAAACCTATCATCGTTCCCACCTCAAACAGAAAATCCACCGATAAAATATCAACTGACAGCGGCCACTAGCGCGTCAAAACCAGACCCATTTCGACACTTTCCAAACATTAATTGTTTCCTACTTATACCTTAATGTGGCTGCGCACTCGACACAAATCTGAGCTCTAACGACACAATCTAGTGCAGTGTCAGCCGCAGTGTCCGAGAGCTGCGACACTCGAGGGGTGTACTCGACGCTACAAGCAGTAGGGACACTTGTGCACAAATCATGATGCATATTATTCAATTTAGAAGTTAGAGCTATGCTTGGTAGAACATCACAGCAAGTGGTAGCGTAGTTGTTTTTATGTAGCTGTGCTTGTATTCAAGACAAACTGTGAAACGAGTAAGCTAGCTAGACACACACAGAGAGACACACATACACACAGAGAGACACACATACACACAAACATCAACATTGGACATTGTCTAATCAATTTCAACACACATTTTAAAATAACTTTTGTAGACAAAATTTATAGTAATTTTAAGATAACGTGATATTCAATAAATTTCAAATTAGGGTCATTATGTTATTTCCTTTCCTTTCTTTGAAAGGATTGACGTCATGTCGTACCAAGAGGTCAAAAGGATGGCCGAGAACAGAACGGGATGGAAAATACTCCACCGACAAGAGCTTCGCTCTTAAGAGCCAGCATAACGTCGTTGACCTTGCTTGATCAAGTGAAACTGCTCCGCGCACTCCGCGCATCCCCTCACCAAAATTACGCGATCTGCGGCCAACGCGCCCGAAGCGACGCTCTCGCCATGCGGCGCGGCGCGGTACCTCTACTAATCGAGCCCGCCGTATCTACATATATACACAGTAGCAACATCCTACTATAATATTATAAATGCGAAAGTTTGTGTGTGTGTGAATGTTTGTTACCACGTAACTACTGAACCGAATTTGACTGATGAAATTAGAATGTAGAATGTAGACAGTTTAGGTATTGGACTAACACATAAGCTAATCTAATTTTGAAAAGTCAACTCTGAAAGGGGTTAAATAAGGTAGATAAGTTTGTATGAAAAATGTCATTCCTTGGTTCGATTGACTCAAAAATAGGTACAAATAAACCTTAAAGTAAATCATTGAAAAAGCATTTTTTATTTTTTGATATGTATTACTTCTACGGGGTGTGCCATAGAGTTTTAAAGTTTGTATGGCTTTTTTTTATTCCTTATGTGGATTTTCTTAAAAGTAGGTACAAATAAACTATAAAGTAAATAATTAAATACGTATTTTTTATATTTAAGAAAACCCCTAGAGGTTGTGCAATGGCGTTCTAAAGTTTGTACAACACACCAATTCCCACGCGGGCGAAGCCGCGGGGCACGGCTAGTAGTCACTGCCGCGCCATTTGAATGTGCGCGTGAGTGAGTAGCGAGCGCCGTGTACGCAGGGACCGGCCTGGGACTCAGTAGGGCTGTGCCACGCGTTTGATCGCGCGCATTTATGTACTACACTGCTCGCTCGCTCGGATTTGCTGCTCTCACTGACTATTTCATTTGTATAGTTTATAATAAATCGTATTTATTAATTTATAATTATTAAAATGTCTTTAATATGCAACCCATTTATGAATTGGTAAAACATTTTAATAAATTACATGATTAAACACCTTGCGCTGTCATAATACACAGATAATATAATCTATAAAACAAGGCATGTTAGTTACAACACTTAGGTATAAGTCGATAACGGCTGGACCGATTTTTATAATCTTTGATTTTTTGCATTTGTCTTCGTCCGGAATAAGATAAAATATGATACTCATAAATAATAAAATTAATCATTCATTTGTTGTAAATGGTATACCAAAATGCAACTGACATGGTGTAACAAAACACAACTGACAGCTAAACGTAATGTTGTCTATGGTTGATATTGAAGTTGTGAATTGAAGATGTTTTTGTTTTATGCGAGTTTATTTATTACTAACGTAAATTAATTTTAAAATCCTAAATCTGCTCATTTATTGCGCGGAAAGAAGTTCGCCGGGTCAGCTAGTATTTAACTAAAAATAAAAGTGACAACCCTATGCATCACCGCAAGAGTAGGCAATTAACTCGCCGTGGCACTATGCACCTAACACTTATAGCCTATAGGTAGTTCATCGTACGACTTTCAGCTACAAAAATATGCGGAGAAAAGTGGCACAGGTCCGTTCAGCACGGCGGCTCGTCCCGCACTGACTTTATGGGCGACTGAGGGGTGTACGTGCCGATTTGCGAGTATGAAATACGTAAAAAATTCGCAATAAATAATTAAAGCAGTATTTTCAAAAAATGGCCTGAAGGTGTCCTGGGTATTATATTTTTTTATAAGCTGATGGTTATAACAAGTCTTTGTTACATATATAGTTTAGGAGTAAAGTAGTATTAAACTTTTAGGAAATGGGGACTTTGCACATTTGTTTTCAATATATAAATACATTTTTTGCATTTTTCGGCCTGAAGGTGTCCTGCTATATATCAAGTAGATTAACATATATTTTTATTAGATTTTTTTTAGACCAGAATTACACAGAAAGATAGCTTTAAATAACCCCATTTTTGGAAACCTGCGCCTTAAATAAAAGAAGAAGAAGATGTTATTTATGAATTTTTGACTACTGTATTTTTGTGATTTCGATTTTATTAATTTTGTGGTTAGAGATTGGGTTTTGGGGTTTAATAATGCTGTTATTGTATTAATTATTTCTTGATTTTGATGTTCAATCAATGTAGTAACTTCATTTGATTCGACCGACAAACCCCAAAGTCAACGGAAGAGATCTTTAAAGAATGAGAAAAGCCACAAAAAAGCTTGGAAAAAAACGATTAAAAAAAAAAGCGTAAACTAAAAATATAACAAAACCCCATACTGTTAACACGACACAATCTACGTCATTTTAAACACTGTTCAAAGAAATATTTCTCAGTCGTCGGCTTTAAAAAGCTCCCTTTGTGTGCACCCGCCGGAGCGTTACTAAGGCGACATATTAAATTAACTGTACTGTTGAGTACAGAAGTGCAAGTTGAACTAATTTTGAGTGGGGACAGTTTTAGTGCATGTTTACAACTAAGCTATTGCACCGGTTTATGAGCGTAGCTTTGTGCGGAATTTTGTTATTACTGCTTTGTTTTGTTTCGTTTATGATTTTGTAGCTGTTAGTATTGTTTATACACGAATAACGTCACACAGCTATCGCGGACTGAAAGAACCGGAGTAGAGTAGTTCTTAGTGGTTTCACCCACGTAGACTTGGCTTTATTGCAATAAAAAGTATTTTGTGTCCTTTCTCAGGGTTCAATCTATCTCCATATTAAATTTCATCAAGATCGGTTTAGTGGTTAAGGCATGGAAAGGTAGCAAACAAAGACAGAGAGTCACATAGATTTTCTGATTTTTAAAAATTAGTTTGAATTTGATTGTACAATTATTTTTTTAACTCATATTTATAACTTTCTTGATAATATAAGTTGCATTCCTCCTCATAACATGTCCATACGAAGCCAAACGATTCCTTTTCAGCTTTTCTGTCACTAGTGCCACTTTCATACTTCGAGTAATATATCGATGTGTGTTGTGTATCTCGTTCCTTATTTTATCCATTCTCGTCGCTGCACACATCCTTCTCAACATTCTCATCTCCGCTACGTGCAATTTTCTAAGCTTTCTATTTGCTGTGCAATAAATAAATAAATCGTTTTCGTTAGATTATAATGCGACATTATTTACGTTATCAGAATTCGGAATGTGCTGGAATATCTATTTTAAGCGACGGAGTTTTTCAAGTCGCTGCGTAAATTTTTCGCGTTAATTACCTTCTAGCAGGTGATAAACATTCAGTCAAAAATAAATGTTTTGAAATGTTAGCATGGTAGCCTTACAGGTGCTGCTAATTGATAATTTTACACAAGGTATAATTAAAGTTCCACTTTAATTAATATATTCTTAATCTAAAAAGTTCTAATGTTCAAATTAACAAACATCAAAGACGTAAGTGTCAAAACTAAAGCCTCTTCAACTTTTACAATTAAACAACGAAATGTTAGACGTTTTGTGAGCGATTGTACTTAAAAGATTTTTTTCAAGACTTAGGTATAACTATTCTAAAGAAGAATGAGGGCTCTTTTGAAGTGAAATTAGTTGTGATTTTATTTGAATAGCAGTTAGCTGTAATGAAAACTGAATAACGGTACCTGTACTAGTTTCAAAACAGTTTTTTCTTTAGTCTAGAATTCAATATTCTATTTTTCTTGGCTGACAAGTGACGTGCATCGCCGTTGATTGTGAACTGTTGAAGTTCAAAGTTCTTAGTGGCATTTAACTGTAACTGGGCAAGCGTAATGTTTACTATTAGGCAAGCGACTTGCTCAATATTCATTCAGTGAATTTATTGTGCGCTTTATAATTTTACATAGGTACTTTCTTAGAATAATTGTCTTCATGTAAATCAAAAACGTTCAAAAGGGGAGGCCTTTGTTAATTAGTGGACTCTTCATTCGGTGATAAATAAGGAAATTAAATCATCACCAATTTTAAAGTAGACTTTAAATTATAATGGAATAGAGCCATAAAACTGCCATTTACTAATAGATTTTTAGTAAACAACATTCCTTTACAGACTTCCCTTTAGTAACCTTTTAAATGATCTACTTTTGAAATAAATATTTTTCTAGAAGCGTATTGAAAAGGTTCATTTCGCAAAAATATTTTCGCTTTTGAAACTGAATGATATTTAAAAATAAACAGAGACCGGAAGCGCTCCAGGGAACCTGAAAACAAATACTGTCTGCTTTTATGGAAGGAAATACAAGATTCTATCTGGGATGCTACTATGAAACTCATGACGTCACGTTGCGTCATCGTCATCGTATCAGTGTTGAAATCTTATTATACAATATCAGACTATTAAGGTGATAGAAAAGCTCGAGATCGTAGTGAACATGCTCCAGTTTAATCAACTTGTAAGAAAGATAAAATTGAAAATGTGATAGCGTCCAAAAAATGAGTAAATTTTACGCGCCGTGTGCGAGTTTGCGATTGCAAATTGCCATACCAAATAAGCATGCTATTAAAACGTAACAAACGCTAAAAATAGCAGTAGCGAAAAGGCATATTATTGCTTTAAACACTTCTAGTCATAATAACAAGTAGTAACCATCAAAACGAACTTAAGTGCAAAAGCAGTACGCGTCTACGAACAACGTACTCAACGCGACAACCAGAGTCAAGATAAGGGTCAACTTCGATTTACGCAGAAACGCAAACACGACATCTTTCACTGAAATCTATTTCACGAAAATATTTTCATCTTTTGAGCAGAGAGCTTCTTAAAAATAAACCTTGAGTGGCGGCCCAAGGGCCCGGGGACGCGGCATAAACACGCCGTCGCTAACTTTAGACCGGGAACAGATTGAAAAGCGTTACTACAGCACGTCACAAAGAATTTTCGTCAACGCTTAGGACAGTGTGTAGAGTATTTAGAGACAAGGAAATGCAAGGTTGTTTGATAGAAATTGTTTAGGAAAGAGACCAGTTTTTGTGGTGAAACAATAGACCATCCATCCGTCCATCCGTTCGTCCGTTCATCCATCCAATCATGCATTTATCGTATAAAATAAACTTTACCATTGCCTCTCTCAAATATATACTGCATGAAAGTATATGCGGACTGTACGTGCGCCACCTCACCACGTGTGCGCTACCTCTCCTCTCCACGTACTGGAGAAGTAAACTCCGGTGCAACTGTGCTTGGAATCCATTCGGCGCGTCGGCGCCTGAATCTTTCAGTTTTCAGGCTGCATCGCTCACTCCAGGGAGTTTCAAGTTGCAACAGTTATATAAACTTTGGAATCTGTAAGTAGGGCTCCTTGTTCAATGATATTGTAGACTGGAGGTGTCGGATTCGAACTCTACAATAAGAGTGAAAGAAAATTATTATATTCTACAAAAAAATTACAACAATGTTAAAAATAAAAACAATTTGAGTCACAAAATATGTAACATAAATGTAACGTCACCTTAACTGTTTGAGCTCTTGGTGTAACGTCAAATCTCTTTTTGACTGGGATAAGTAATTAAGTATGCATGTCACTTAGTGCTCAAAAATTTTCGCAATTCAAATATTTCATTACAATTAAACTGAGAAAAGTTTCTATTGAAATATATATAAAACAACCCTCCCGAGTTTCCACCCTCCAGTTCCAATGTACAAGTCTGTTCCCCGAGCCTACCTGTCAACACTGTATCCGAACTTAATTCCCAGCAAAGTTTCAACTCCTAAAAAACGGTTCGCAATGAAAATTCCGACGGCTAATTACGTTTTGCTCTAAAATTTTATTGCTCCCTTTATCCGAATGGTACAGTATACGCGGAGACAGTATAACAACTGAGATGATTTTGCGATTGTTGTAAAATATAGTCAATTCATTGAGATTTTTATTTTTTTTATTTCGTTCGGTTGGGTTTATTACAAACGCAGATAGTAGATTATTATTATAACCACCATTGTTAAGAGTAATTTGGATAACAATGGAAAAAAATTGAAAATTGTTTTGTGAGAAAAATGAATCAAGTTTCATAATCAATTAAAATAATGGACTTCAAATATTTGTAGCATACAATATAATAATAAGGATATAATGGCATAACAATTGTTTTGTTTTTTTTAGATAAATATTTACACGTCTGCTTGCAGGCTGAATACACAGTAAGTCCGTGTCCGTAAGTCATGTTCTACGAACTAAAAAAGTAGTGTAATTGTGTATTGAAATAAATGATTGAAGCCTCCGCATAAATCATTTAGTTTTTTCGCAATATCCTTGTTCATTTGACTTGTGATTACGTTAAAACTGGTAGACGCTATTTGTCTATTCTCAATACAGAAGTTATCCTACTGTTTATATCGGAACCAGGGTCAAAATGGAAGTAATTATACGACGCTTTGTCCGTTTGTCTGGCAATTACGCGCCGTTATAACGGACCTAAAATAATATTCGGGTAATAGCTGGGAATCGCCGATATGGGACCCTTTACTGTGCTGCCTCCGGGTACATAGTACCTGGACGTTCGGTCCTCTTCATTTGGGCTTTGTAAAGGAGTATAAAGCTACAAAATTTGTCGAGGAAAACCCTTCTAGACTTTCCGTTATGAAAGTTAAAAAGAACTAAATTTGAATAAGTTACCGCTAACTACACTGGTAGAATTATCGCTTAGCCATAACAGGTCTTATTTCAGAGAGTGTATGGGCTATAATCCACCACGCGGGCCCAGTGCGGGTTGGTTGATAGGCTGGTGGCGAGTCCTAGTATTGGAGTATTCAGTCTCCCTCAAGACCTCTGACATAGTCTAACGACTGCTATCCTAGGACAACAATCGAGAATGATGGCTTAAAGCGCAAGTAGTGACCACAGAGAACGTTGCTAAACCTAGTTGATCAGATAAGAGCAAGCAGGCCAGTTCCGCTACGAGCGCTTCATTTAGAATTATCGTTCTAAAGTTTATGTTCGTTGAAAAATGTTAAGAAAGAAAAAATGAAATAAAACGTTGATATACCTAAAGCTTCACAACTGAGGTAACGCTGCTAAGCGGGCACATCAAAACGGAATTGAACGGAAATGAAAAACGTGACGACTCTCCGACTGGCAAACATTATTCATATTAGCTAAAGTTTAAGTCGGTTTGTCATTAAATCGGCTTTTCACAGACTTCTCGCACAAAGCTCTTTTGCTACTTCAGAAGTATCGTTATTTATTTCAAAGCTGTTTGTTTGTAAGCGAAGCGAAGTCTAATTGAAAACAAATAAACGGTAAAGGGACTCCTACTCCTAGAGATTGCGATTCAGCACTGGATCCGGTGGGATTGATAGATCCGGTTGTCCGGTTAGTCATGTCACAATTTTGGTGACTTTTCATATAGAATTGAATTATTAATCACATTGAAGTGAGCGATACATCTACATTAAATTGTCATTGCAAATTCAACTTGTAATGACGAGCTGTCAAATTCAGTATATTACTAGATTTCAGAGCAAATGTCTTCAATGATTATCTTGTAATGTTCGTGACTTGATCACCGTCACACACTCGCATTTATCGCACGTCATGTTTTTAATTTACCGAATCCTTTTTGCTTTCTAAGTTGTTTTGTGTTGTTCTTTTTAATTTATAATTCGTGAGTAAAACCTTATTAATCTTATATTTATTTATCATACCTACGCAAGTGTTAATCAACTTGTTTATTTTCTTCTTCAAATAAAAGAAAAACTCTTAAACCATCGCTAGTTAGGCAACCGAGTTAAGGCACTTGATTACGTGAGACTTATTTAAAAACATAATCGAAAGAGCAAACAACATAATTCGATTGCACTTAACTAATAAAAAATAATGTACACGGAATAAAATCAACCCTCTGGCCACTTCACTGACTGTTTCAATAAAAGACTCTCAGCGGAGTGCGGACTAATTATCGCCGCAATTAATATAGCATCGCGAGGGGTGGGCGCCGATAGGGGTGCGAAGGGTTAACTAGTTAGTGTTGGCTGTTTGTTGGTAAACAGCGGTCGGGGTTGATTGTAGAGCCGGCGCGGAAGTTGACACTTCGGAGGGTAAACAAATGAAGGAAAACTAAAAAACGTTTTTATTTACCAAAATCAAAAGAAAAGGTACCTACTCAATTTATATAAATGAACTAGTTGCGCCCCGCGGTTTCACCCGCGTCTTCCCGTTATCCCGCTGGAACCGGGATAACAAGTAGCCTACGTGTCCAGGGTTTATGGTATGCCCATTCCAAATTTCATCAAAATCGGTTCAGTAATTACAGTGATACGTGGCAACAAACATTCACACACACAAACTTAATATTAGTAGGATAATTAAATTGGAGAGCATGGTTGAACGGTGACACCGTGTTTGAATCCGTATTTTTTTTTAACTTATTGTTAATCAATTTCATATTGTCAAATAAACTTTTCCTGAAAACAGAGCTCATACTTACCATTTTTAACAAAATGGTAGTACAATTTACATTATGTTATTACTTTTGGGCCATCTTTTACTGACTACTGACCTACTGACCTGACTATCTACTATTTATTATGTACATTATAGATACATATTGAAAAAAAAACTTATATGGGTGATGTCTTTAGAAACAGAAGATAAAATAACAGGTTTTTGAATTTTTGTCTGTCTTTCTGTCTGTCTGTTTGTACATGCATCACGAAAACTTGATTACCGTTTTCAGCGATGTAAGGTCCAACATAAAATATACGCTCCATTTTGGCACAGGAAAATATCATATTCCGATTAGAGTCAATTCCATGCGTATGAAGTTGTTGGCAAAAGCTAGTCCTTATGTAATAGTTAGAGGACCTAATCCTCAATTATAAAAGGTCACACGTAACCCAGAAACGTGGTAAACCAAAATAAGCCAAAATGTTCGTTTCACGCCGCCTAGTTGTTGATATACGTGTTAGAATGTGTCCCTGTTTGCATTTCTGCTTCTGATGCTGAGCCGATTATACGTTTACTGGGCCTTATGGTACTTTTAGGGTTCCGCTATCGTAATAGAGAAACGATTCAAAAACAAAAAAAAACTTGCTTATATTATAAAATAAATGATCGATGAGGAAATAAATAGGGGAGACCTTTGCCCAGCGTTGAGACAGAAAAGGTTAAAAAATAGGGAGTGACTATTTGTACGGGTACTGGACGAATAAATTATATTTATTATATTTATAATAAATTATATTTATTCGTACAGTAATAGGTAAATAAAATATAGTGTCACAGTAGGCAGTAGTTTTTATTATATTTTTTGGTTTCAATTAAAAACAAATAGAAACGCAAAATATTTTTTTTTAAATTTGCACTCCAATTGATAAAATAAAATTATTCGTCCGACTTCCGTATGAATAATTATAAATTGTTCGTACAGTACCCGTAATAATAGACTCAGCCTAAAAAATAAATGTAAATTTTTTTGAGGATGGATGGATGGATATTTGTTTACCTTTTACACAAAAACCACTGGACGGATTTTTATGAAGTAGAGAAATAGTTCAAATCCTGGAGAAGGATATTAGATGGTTTTTTTTTTGCAATACAGTGTAGTCCACGCGGATTACACCGGTCCGCGGTGCCGCGGGTCGCGTTTAGTAGATAGATAAATAACGTTTGGATCATTGGACCTTGTTGGGCACAACAATAATATTCCCGTTATTAATTTGGACATTTGCGGTAAATTAAAATCGTTTGATAACAATGCAAAGTTGTAGACTAGCTAATTCTAAAAATTCTAGAGCATGCTAAGTGCAGAGCAATAGGCATAATTATTTACCTAAAAGCGTGTAAAATATTGTGTTAAGGGTCGGTTTTTACTTACAAAATTTTTGTGCACCGCGTAAAATTATTTTAATTTAACCCGGCACGTTTACACATTAAGTACTAAAAAAATAACCGTCTTACGTTTTTTGATGACTCGAAATAAAATATTTTCACTCATTAGCAATAAATTTACTGCTCATGAAAATGTTAGTGACATTTTTACAGTCCTATTAGATTAGAAATGATTGTTTCTCTTTTACATTTTCTACGGTAGACTTTGACCACAACACAACACATTTAATGTTAAATGATGATTCGGACGCAGATTGGTGTTTAAGATGATACAGAAAATCGGAAAATTTGTTTTTGTTTAGCGACTTTTGTCGTACTTGAGCTCATAAGCTAAAAAATTATAACCGGAACCTCCACACAGCCACCGCTGGCACCCTTAACACGAATTTAATTATTGTTTACTCTAGCCGACCTTTTTCGCATCCCTCATAAATAAATATCAGAAATCGGAGAACAAACAGCACGTTACACCTTTTTAATGAGATATATATATAAAAGCCTTCTTATGTTAGCAAATATTGTTTTTGTGACGACTGTTATGAATCGGGGTGCTTCGGGGTTGTTAGGTATTTGCTTGTCTCTGTTTTGTCGTTAGCTTGTATTTTATTGAATGACTGAGAGCTGGTTTTATAAACGTCCGGAAGTTAAATGTTATACCAAAATTCGGTAGATATTATTGTCAAATTTTTCGATATTTAATTTTTTTATGAAATGTTTGGCTTGTAATTTGTTTTGTTTATATTCTAAAATAAAACTAGGCTTAGTGTAACGGGATAACGGGAAGACGCGGGCAAAACCACGGGACGCAGCTAGTCCCTACTTATCATAAATGCGAAAGTAACTCTGTCTGTCTGTCTGTTACGCTTTCACGCCTAAACTACTGAATCGATTTAAATGAAATTTGGTACAGGGATAGTCTAAAGCCTGAGAAAGGACATAGGCTGCTTTTATCGCGATAAACTGTAGCCACCGCGGGGAACAGCTAGTAGAAAATAAAACCCCAAATATACTACAAAAACCGAAGCAAAAGCCGGCATTCTCATCGGGTCTCGTACCGTAAACAGTTATTTGTACAGAGTAGAGACTTCTGGAGGTAAGCCAATTTATTCCGTAACGAACTGTTGTATTTCCGGACTGGACAAGGGATGGAATGGGGCAGGGGGTGGGAGTCTAGATGGAAAAATTTTAGTAAAGACAGAATATCTAGAACGTACGTTTTATGTGAAGTTCTTCAAAGCTGAACTCAATGAGACATTTGTAAACGTATAAAATTTGGGCCACTTCTTTGTTCACTACATAAAAAATAACTTAGGTTAGTCAAAAATGTGGTGTCATCTCTTTTATGTATATTATTAACATATTATTGTGGTGGTTCAAAGAAAAAAACATTTCTATAGATTTACGCAACATATAAACTATCACGGCAGACGGTAAAATGTCAGCATAATTTAATTTTGACGTATGTCTCAAAAATGAGATTTGTTTAAAATATAAATAAATAAATATAAATATCGGCGACACTTGCACTCAAATAATATAAAGTTGTTTAAATCCTGCAATGAGTTTGAGCTTTCAGTGAAGGAAAATATTGTGATAACAATAGCTGGGAGGGCATTTTCTAGTGCTTGTCTGGCTAGCTACCACCCACAAGTTAAGAATCTGTCACTAAGCACCTATCAGTGTGTTCCGGCGGTCTCACTTGAGAGCCAGTTCCCAATCATTGTAGTACAGATCCATCTTCGTCATTTAACATCAAGTTTCTTGTGATCAACCGCTAGTAAGAACTTCAAAACAAAAAAAAAACACAACGCTTACCATCCAGTAAACGACCTTCTCGCCTTGAAAAATACTTCATCATCATCATCATCATCATCAGCCGGAAGAAGTCCACTGCTGAACATAGGCCTCCCCCTTTGAACTGCACCATGAACGGCTATTAGCTATTTGCATCCATCGGCTCCCTGCGACTCTTACAAGATGTCAGGTACTTGCTACTGCTTATTTATTTATTATTATTTATAGCAATGATAATATCGCGTGTAGATCCCATACTCTCCGCAATATTCATGTATTAATTATACACCAAATACGGGTACATTGTAGAAACTTTACTACCCCACAGTTATAATAGATAGAGCCTTAATAAGGGATGATGTTGTGGTCAGGTGGGGTGGGGGCGAGTCGTGTTCTGAAAGGATAACTTTCAAGGGGTGCATTCACTTGATAAGGGTTGGGAATAGTCTGATTATGAAAATGTGAGTGTGGTTGTATGACTGTAGTTATGTCTCGAGGCAGTTTAATATATCTGTATGTGTGTATGTATATGAGCGTGCGACTTACAAGGCGCCTACACCGTGTTCGAATCATCTCGGCCCCGCATAAGTTATGTGCGCATTTGCCATCGCTCAAAACGGTGAAAGAAAACTTTGTGAGGAAACCGGCGAGTCCAAGAAGTATAACATTCAAGGGCATGCGATATCTACCAACCCGCAATGGGCCAGCTTGGTAGGTTACGGCCCATAATCTCTCTCTGAGAGAAGGCCAGAGTCCCAGCAGTGGGAACGTAAAAGGCTAATGATGATGACGTGTGTAAAACTATTGATAAAATTAAAAAAACAGCGATGCGCTCTGTCTTTATATGGGTAGCCAATATTTTCCTATTTCCTAGGTAGTAGTTGTCCACAAGTCACCTGATGTTCAGTGACGATGTGGTCAAAAATGGTGCTATGCTATACCTGGACTGGGACCTGACTCTCCAGTGAGATAGCTTGAACTCATCGATACGTTTTTAACTTCAGGATGGTAGCTAGTCAGGCGAGCACCCATGTAAGATAGATAATTTTCATTGCGAAATACTGAAACCGCGTGGCACACCTAGTGGATTAAATTTTTTACCGAAACAGAAAATAAACCATCTAAAAAGCAGTATAGTGGTAGGTAAACACCAAAAAAGCCCGCTAGAGTCGAAGTCGCAATCTCGGCTGCATTTTGCCGTAGTATATTTAAAGTCAGTACATAAAGTCAATCGCCTAGAAATAAATAATACCCTCACAATCACATAGCTCTGACCCCTAACTGGGATACCCTGTATCTAGTGTATCAGAAACTACGCGGATCGGAGATCCACATCCAGAAAAAATAGCTTATTATATTGTAGTGACTTCCTTTACTTGTTCCAAGTCAATTTTGTCCAAGAAATGACCTCCCACGCGTTTTTTGACGGTGTAAGGAGATTGAAACAGGTGTAGCTAGTTTTAAGTTTGACATTTAAAAGTGATGCATGCATCATGTTGTATCCTGCAAAATAAACGCTAAATTTCCTCCCTATTCAGACCTTCTTCTCTGTTTCACAGCGTGCCTTCGTGGTTTTTATTAAAAAATGGGAGCGCTATAAATTTTCAGTAGGTTCGGAAAACGGCCGCCAATTTCGGAAATGCTTTGTTTGAGCGACTGCGTACAAACTACGGGGTCCTGTTAGGTTGAACGCACAGCTGTCGGCATCGTACGCGCCACACTCGCAGCATGCGTATCATTACATAATTATTTTTATTTAGTCACATGCATTTCATCATCACCATCAGCCTGTATCAGTCCACTGCTGGACATAGGCCTCTCCCAAGGTACGCCACTGAGCCCAGCTCCATATGGATTTAAAAAATTGGAAAACAAAGCGTTTTACTGATACATTTATTATGCAAACGGCAAAAGAGAGCAACACCTCGCCAGCATCTTTGTTTCTATATTATGATATAATTAAAAGAAAATAAAGAAAATTTTAGATTTTAGAGAAAATTCGTATTTTCTAGTCAAGCATGCTCCATCATTAACCTCAACGTCACTTACTATCAGGTCAAATTTGTCAAGTTATTATCTATTTCTAGCAAAAAAAAAACTATAAGCCCCGTGCGTGCCACATTTAATTTGAAATGTGGTGACGCATCTAATGAGTGCGGTACGTACGATGCTGACAGCTGTGCGATCAACTTTAGACTTTACATTTCAGGGGCAAGTCAGGAACGGTTTTTGCAAAGTGATATTATGTACTATTCTGTACTGGAATTGTGTATTCTATCACTGTCAGTGTGTTACGGTAGGTAGCGTCACTTATGAGAGCCAGTTTCCAATGCATGTAGCGTGGCGCCACCTTCTACCACATTGTCACTTAACATTAGGTGACTTGTGGTCAAACGCTAACATGGAAGTTAAAATAAAAAACGACCAAGTGCGAGTCGGACATGAAGGGTTTCGTATACATCTTCTACTATATAAAAAAGTGTTTTAAAAATAAGTCGGGTTTTCCTTCCTGACGCTATAACTCCAGAACGCACGAACCGATTTCCACGGTTTTGCATTCGTTGGAAAGATCTCGGGCTCCGTGAGGTTTATAGCAAAGAAAATTTCAGGAAAAATTTCAACAGAAAAGCGGGAAAATCATTTTTCACATACAGCGCCATCTCTGATACATAGCATGTACTACACCGTATTCTTCAACAAATGATTGTTTGCAATTACAGATACAAGGACAAATTTATCATTTGCATGGTTCAACTAAAAAAATTTCTTCTTCTTTTAATCACCAAACGAAATGTTGCATAAAACGAAGCCATCTGGTGGCGAAACGGAGTTCGCCGGGTTTGCTAGTTATCTGTAAAAACGGCAAAAAATAACGTTTATTTTTGGATTATTTTATTTTGTTTTCTAGTAATTGCTTTTATAGCGGCAACAGAAATATATCGTCTCTGGCAATTTCAACTGTGTAAATATCACGGTTCATGAAATACAGGTTGGTGACAGACAGACAGACGGACGAACGGATGGATAGCGAAGTCTTAGTAATGGGGTCCCGTTTTATACTTCGGGTATGGAACCCTAAAAAGCTCCTTAAGGTTGTCCCGTCACTGTCTCGTCCCTTACTAAACATCTATCTAGACCTCTAGGCCAAGTCTTTTACAACATCGCCTCATGAAATCAATGCCTGAAAAAAGTTCATCAAGTAAATCAGTAGTAACGTTGAGTGGTTAACTCAAAACTTACCACCGCCGCTAGATTGATGGCGGAACTTCGAGGGTGGGGGGAGGGGTGGAAGGCTTCTGCGGAAAAGGTGCAGGTTTTTTATTGACCCTTTAAGTGCGGGTCGTAAACTTGTAAAGAAGGTTATTAGATTTCGGGGGTCACTTGATTTGGGTGCTATGCTGATTTGTGTAAATCTGAAAATTTAGTGGTAGTTCGAGCTGGTCATCTTGGTAAGCGCTACAGCAATAACAATAATGCTACCTATAGGTACATAAAATACCGCTTAATATGACAATTATTCCTACAAATGCAATTTCTTACAAGTAGCGTTTGATCACAAGTCACCTGATGTTAAGTGGCGTTGTGGTTGAAGGTGGCACCACACTACACTGAGATATCAACTCTATTCAAACCGTTTAGCCAACGTAAGCTGATAAAGTAACCAGTTGTCTTAATTTTCTCTGACTTGTTTTAAAATATCGTGATTTCTTTATGAATGTATAATACATCAAGGCTAATGTAGCTACTTATTAATTAACGAATTTTCGGAATGGGATCAATACTTTTTTTTTTTACTATTTACAGGGTAGCGTTTGACCAAAAGTCACCTGATGTTAAGTGACGATGTGGCCGAAAATAGCGCCACGCTACACCTGGACTGGGAACTGGCTCTCAAGTGAGGCTGCCGGAACACACCGATAGGTGCTTGGCGACAGATTCTTAACAAGAGGGTGGTAGCTAGCCAGGCGAGTACTAGAAAATACCCTACCACCAGCTATGGTTTCATCACGATGTTTTTCCTTCACCGAAAGCTCAAGCTCATTGTAGGATTCGAACCCACGTCCTACGGATCGCAAGCCGACGTCACTACCACTGAGCCATCATCGCTACTTGATGAGTAGCTGGCAGTAGTTGGATGAGAATGGCTCACTGGTGGGCTCAGTGACGTACCTTGGGAGAGGCCTATGTCCAGCAGTGGACTTACACATGCTGATGAAAGGATAATAAAAGCTTAAACAAAACACAGACTTAATACCCACTAAAACTAAAAACCTTTTCTTACTAAAGCTACTATGTAGTTATTAGTACTAGTAATTAGTGAATTACAACAAGAAGCGCCCGCTCGCTAATCCGCTGTAACGGCGATCCGGGGCGGGCGGATCCGGCGCTACCGGAAGAGATTACGTTTAACGCGCCGTTACGCGCCCCTAGCGACGCCCCCGTGATACCGGCTGTAGCGCCGGGAGACGTAGTTATTTCAGTTATACAGACTCGGAAAACTAGTTTTTGACCTGGGAACTTTTAGCTTTTTTAAGGAAGTTTTTTTAAGTAGTATTTTTCTGGATATTAAAGTCTGTTAATCTTCTTACGTTCGGACAAAACAGTGGCTATCAAGTAATTTACTTTGAGATTGGAGAAATTGAACAATTTCATATAACCTCCACTTTTTGGGTCATTTGTTAAGTCTTGAAATAATATGATTTTTGTTTTGGAACATTTTTTTTTACAATTATGATATATTTTATAGTGAGGTTTCCCTATTTTCGTTTCTCTTATATTAACTCTTTTTGGCAGTTTGATCGACTTCGCGACTTTCTTAGCCCCATAAAATCCTGCAGTACAGAACCAAATACCAAAAACATTGTAAATAGCATCCTATTTGCTTCACGAACGTATTATTTGCATTTCAGTACAATCAACTGACTCTCAAAATGTAAACTATCTTGCAGACGACAACACTGTACATATACCCCACAGCTTTTATTTCGCACCATAAAAAAACATGTATGTAATGAAAACGCCCTAGAAAGAAGCCCGAAAATAAATCCAACGTCATTAAAGCGAGAGCGTGCCCACTGACATCCTCTCCACTGGCCGTCCTGTCGCCATTTAATAGAGAGAAACCGGAATTAGACGTTCATGTAATTAGACAGATGGAATAAGGACGGAATCGATCGCCGCCACCCACAATTAGACGATAACAATCCGCTGCGTCGGCGGACCCGGCGTCTACTCGCTTTTTGTATAACCGCGGCGAGAGCGGACTCTTTTTTAGTATAATTGTGGAGACTGCTCTTTTTTGTAACTGTTTTTGTGAGGTGAAAGCTTTTTCTTGAAGTCTTTAAAAATGGCAGATGTAAGCTACTTTAGTTAAAGTATTACCTTTTATTTTAACGAGTTACTGGACAACTTTTGACCGCAAGTCACCTGGTGTTAAGTAACTATGGGGTCGAAGGTCGACGCCACGCTACATCTGGACTGGAAACTGGCTCTCAAGCGGGGCTGCCGGAATACACTGATAGGTGCTTGGTGACAGATCCTTCCTACCTCGAAACTATGGTTTCATCAAGATATTTTCCTTCACCGAAAGCTCAAGCTCATAGTAGGATTCGAACCCACGACCTACAGATCACAAGCCCACGTCACTGAGCCATCATCATCAGCCGGAAGAAGTTCACTGCTGAACATAGGCCTACCTCCTTTGAACGCCACCATGAACGGCTTTTAGCCATTTGCATCCATCGGCTCCTTGCGACTCTTACAACGTCGTCGGTCCACCTAGTGGGGGGCCTGCCTACAAAACGTCTTCCGGTTGGTGGTCGCTACTTGAGAACCTTTTTTTCCCATCGGTTATCGGAGCGATGTGGCCTGCCCATGCACTGAGCCATAATTTCTTCAAAATAAACCTTAATTAATCTTTACTTAGTAGTAGAGTAGCGATTATTTATTTGTATGAAATAACACACTCAAATCTCTGCTTATGTAGAAATTATGGTTTGAGAGTCTAATGACTGTAATAATATGACAGAACTAATAACAGACAAGTCCAAAGATACACAAAAGCAATATTATTGTTCAACAAATACACCACAACAAAATATGGTAGAAAAAAAGCAGCGATCTTACAAAACACACGGGCAATATCTTCATAGCATAGAAAATAAATTCAACTCATTACTAGACCCAGAAAACATCAGACGAAGGATTTTCCACTTCACAGGATTATCATCTCTAACGTAGGGGTGGTAAAGTTAAAATTGCGTGCCGTCGCGCAAAAGGTTGTACAAATCTTTAGTTTTATTTTCCCTCGTACACCGTTGGGTCGTGAAATAATGCTGGCGATTAGAACAATGGCGGGGTATATAGATAAGGAACAGTATGAGTGCGTCACGGAATCATGTCTGATATGACGCGCGCTCTAGTTCTGCCTCTAACAGCAATCTCGCCAGGGAAACCCGGTTTTGGGGTGGTCAGTAACAATAACGGTTTGCTTAGATCACTTTTCCACTAACCTTAATAACTTGCCTAGTTCACAAATGTTTGTTTTTTTTATTTTTTTTATTTATTTATTTGTCGAACATGTGTAGGCATACATACAAAGCATGCAAGGTGTTAAATTCGGTAAGCGTCACGCTACGCGACAATGCACTGCAACGCTGAGTTGGGGGTGGTTTACAATATTATTACAAGTAAATCAGGTTTTTTTATTTATATATAAGTATATTACTGATATAATTATAGTTTCGTTTTTAGTAATTTAGTTTTTTTTTATTATTGTTTAGTAAATACGAATATTACATGTATTTTTTTTTTTAATTTACTGTTAATACATAACCCGCATTTTTATATTTTTGTATGTTAGTTTGTTGCAAATAAATCATTTTTATTCCTTCTCTGAATAAGAACAGGCAAGAGATTGAGTGCAGAGGCTCACTCTGGAATTTCACAGAAACACACCAATACGGTTGAATGGCCGAAAAACATAATGAAGTAAAAAAAAAATGAATTGAAACGATGAACAATTTATTACTACAACACGGAATGTAAATTTCCATACCTATTACATAATTAAATTAATTATAGGGTAACTTCAGCCGAGCCGTGTTCACATAATAATTATGTAGCACAGCGCTGTTTCAAAGTACCTCTCTGCTCGGACAGATTTTCGCCGTGGAAATTGGTTCCAGCGTTAATCTGGGTTTTATATACTACGTTATACCCGCGCGTATTAGAATGCATGTATGTGTAAAGTGCGCTTAAGAGTAGATAAATGTGTTTGTGTGTATGTGTGTTGTGTGTGTGTGTTATCAACCCCCGACCTAGTTTTAGAACAAAGTTTGTGGTGTGTATTTGTTTGTCTGTCCATGGCATCGTAGCTCCTGAACGTATACAATTATTTTGATTTAGGTTTTATTTTATTTAAAAATCGACCTGATCAAGAATGTTCTGATTAACGGAATAGGTAACGTTCACGCGCCACAGTTTTATCTGTGTGGCTCTAAAGTTGTCTTTAAAAGACATTGACGCATTAAAAAGCCTTTTCCACGCTACACGTGTCATTCCCACTACACATGTCATCCACACCTTAAAAGTCGTTCACGTTACACATGTCATTCACACTACAAAGTCATCCACACTAAAAATTTCATCCACACTACAAAAGTCATCCACACAACAAAAAGTGCTGTGCTCTTACTGCATTTACGTGACAACAGATCGGTACAGTTAACACAATGTTGCCAGTTAATATGACATGTGAGTATCATCTGGCTGTGTTGTGTAGTGTTGCCCGCCGCGACCACTCTACTGCGTCCGTGGTTTAGGTTTAATTTGTAAAAGGAAGCGGTAATGTTAAATTGGGATTGGCTTCGGTTTCACAATGAGAATGGCCATTTTCGTGCCACAGTTTAAACTTACGAGTATTTACGTTTTTGAACTGTGCCTGGCGGTTTTGGTACAATTTTGAGCAATATAAAGTTTCTCGGATAAGAAGAGCCGAAGACCGGGCTCAGTGGCGTACCTTGGGAGAGGCCTATGTCCAGCAGTGGACTGATACGGGCTGATGATGAACAAGTTTTTTGTGTCCTTCCTTGGGGTTCAAACTATTTCCACACCAAATCTAAATATATATACCTCAAAGGTGTCTGACTGACATAGTGATCTATCAACGCACAGCCCAAACCACTAGACGGATCGGGCTGAAATTTGGCATGCAGGTAGATGTTATGACGTAGGCATCCGCTAAGAAAGGATTTTGATTAATTCTACCCGCTAAGGGATAAAATAGGGGATGAAAGTTTGTATGAAACTTTGTCAATTAAACCGATCGGGCTGAGACTGCATGCATAAAACCGCGGGGAACGGCTAGTTTTATCATAATTGGTTAAGTGGTTTACTTCACATTTATAATACCAAAAATGACATATTATATAAAGTACCTATTCGTATTGTTTTTAGGGTCCCCTACTTCAAAAGGAAAAAGGAACCCATCCAGGATCATTTTGTTGTCAATAACCTTTTGTCTGTCAATAACCTTTTCTTCAAGAATGCGTTGAAATGTCAGGTTGAAATTATTATATATATTATATAAATCAAACTAGTTGCGTCCGCGCCCCTTAGTTTCACTCATGTCTTCCCGTTATCCCGCAGGAACATTTTTCCGAAATAAAAAGTAGCCTATGTGTTAATCCAGGGTATAAGCTATCTCCATTCCAAATTTCATTCAGATCCGTTCAGTAGTTTTTGCGTGAAAGAGTAACAAACATCCATCCCATCCATCCATCCATACTCACAAACTTTCACGTTTATAATATGGGATACTACAGTCCCTCAAAGAAGTGCAAACATCAAGATAATAAGTCAACGCAATCAATAAATACGGCCAATTGTGCCGCTATGAAAACTGCCAACTATAAAATAAGCGAAGTAAATATTTGTTGCAAGAAAAATCGGTAAAAATAAATGAAACATTGTTATCAACCACCGTACCTTATCAGAAAAACTATCAGACCTTGTTAGCGCACAGTACAATAAACTACAGTAGCACAATACCGTTCTTAAAAGCCGTGTTTAGTTCCCTTTGTCAGGAGTTCAAAAAACTTTGCTAACGATTCACATGAATATTTCATGGCTTAGGGTCCGCTTGCATCCAACCCACCTTATGAAGGCCCTTGAAACTTCCAGGTTTTTCTGGAATTTTCCGGAATTTACTGAATAATTCATGCTATGGTTAAAGGTTGACTTGCGTAAGTCAAGTAACTCGTGCTTGTCATTTAAGGATTTAGCCTTCTGAGTTCTTTTTTTTCAACTACATTAGGATTTTGTACTGGCTTTATGTAAATTCGGGGTTTTCATCAGGGCGGGGTAATTTAGGGGTGGATTGGATGGGGAAACTAATGGGATAGGCTCTTTAAGATAAATCTTTATGTTTGGATATAAGATTTAAAAGGTTTATATTAAAGAAGCGGAGCGCGGCTTGCAAAGCTTGTACGATATTGCATGGTGTTATTATTCTAAAAAGGGTCTGAAGCATGTATGGATTTTCGGTAGAAAACAAAAAACACACGCATACGCGATTTTTTCATCACACACTAGCTGTACCCCGCGGTTTCACCAGCGTGAACTAGAAAAGTTTAATGCGATAAAAAGTAATATCTGTAATTCCCAAGGTTTCAAAATATCTTCATTGCAAATTTTACTTTTTTGCATGGAATTAAATATTTTTAATTTTTCACGAACATATAGAGACAGGCAAAAAATTGAATATGATTCATCGTTTAATACTTTCATCTATATCATCTAAATCCGTACACCATTTGTTTAGTTGAGTAAAAATCCAATCAAATTTTTTATCGAACAACCATTACCAGCAAACTATCCTTTGATCAAACAGAGGTAGTTTATAATTTATACTAATGGAGGATCAGATAACTATTCCGATAATACCTTCCAATATCCAAATAGCCCATTACCATCCACCGTTAATAGTCAAGTCGGCGTCACTAGGCATAGTCATCAGTACTAAGACCGTGTAATCACTATTATGATAAATCAGGTGAATAATCAAAGCCTTCAATTAATCAGTTTAATCGATTGAATCGAGTTGCGAGTGAAAATGAAAATGGTTATGTCATCGTACGCAAAAACGTGAGAGGAAGCGGGTAGATAGATACGTCTGCCCGTTATAATATCAACAATCCTACCCGCAGACACTTTTTTCTCGTTATGATGGCGCTTGCTACAGAGCCGAAATATCGAGAACTCAAACCATAACAAATACATACGTCATACATGGTAATTATACCGTTTCAAAACCTAAGTTCTAATTTCTTTATATGGTCTGAATTGATTAGGTTTTATTATAATCTTTCGCCAAGCTCCTATCGGTGTGTCCCGGCATCCTCACTTAATAGCCAGTTCCCAATCTAGGTGCAGCATGATGCCTTCGACCACATCGTCACTTAACATCAGATGACTAGTGGTCAAAGAGTAATAAGTAAAAAAAAAACATACCAATGACCTTAGTTCGTCGGATCACCTCATGAAATAGCATTATTAAGAATGCCACTTGCGTAGATGTAAATGCCAATGATAATTTTGAGGTCGAGCCATAGATATAGGCCGTCACTTAATAAGTAAAATTACTTAGAAGGGCTACTCCCAACTTTCGGTCCTTGAAAACTAACAAGAAACAAGTATTCCTCACACGCGCCGCGAAACTCATCAAAATAGAAGAGAGGTACAGTATACACGGAGGCAGTAGCTCAACTCGTCACAAACAGTTCAGTTTTAAAATAACTAATGAGAGTTCTTCGGTGGTCCTTTGGCTCGGACTATCGTGTTATAAGTACGGGACGAAAGTACATAGAACACTCAAATTATTAGGAAACTCAGTAAAAAAAAAAGTAAACTTAATTAAAACTTCAGTAGCGAAATGGCATTTTGATTTCTTATTATATTATATTACTCCGAATTTGTGCTTTTTGACAATGAAGTCTGATGTAAAAAGATTACATCACCAAGCACCTATCGGAGTGTTCTGGTAGCCCCACTTGAGAGCCAGTTCCTAATCCAAGCGTTGCATGGCGCCACCTTCACTTACATCACGTGGCTTGTAGTCAAAGGCTACACAGTAAGATTAAAAATAATATAACCTTGAAGGCTACAATCCACTGAGGTCAAATGTCAAATGTTATTTTTTTCGGCAAGCTTAGTAAAAAAAACACACACACACACACAAGGTTAAATCTTCGCACTCCCATGCTCATGCATACAAAATCAGCACTTAACTTTTTGTAGCAACATAAGTTACTGCCTCGAGCGGTGTAACTCATCAAGATAGTGGAGTGGCGTTGTAAATATTCCAGTAGTTCAACGCACTCGTATTTTAAACGCCGACTTTAGGACCGGCGGGTGAATTATTAACGAACAAGAAATGGGAAGTGGGGAGTTATATACACGCTGTTTTGATACCTTTACTTGGTTACTTACTGTCTGATCGGTAACTTAAGAACACGTGTTTATTGGTTCTCAAAAGCACTTATCGCTGTTCCAGCAGCCTCACTTGAGAGCCTTACAGTGTAGTGTGGCGCCACTTTGACACTTGAAATCAGGTGACTTGTGGTCGAAGGCGAACCTGTAAATTAAAATAACATCATAAGGAGCTATCAGTGATCCATGATGCAGTAATTACAGTAAGGACACTCTGAAAAGTTGTACTAAAGCTTACTATTATGATCAACTGTCATAATCGAGACATTTACTAATAGTGATTATCGTTTCAAAAATTAGGAACTTACTAACTCAAATGTTACTTATTCCTAGATTAAATCTACTATTTATTAAGCATAGCTAGTCCATTTTCCCATAACACAATATTTTAAATGCACTTTTGCATTTAAAATATTCGCTCTGTCTGTCTGTTTGTTTGTCACTTTTTCACGCCAAACCCACTGAAAAGATCTTGAGGGCCATTTGATACTTTTTATCTTGATAAAATGTAGTCCATGCGGGTGAAACCGAAGGAAACAGCATGTGGAAAATAAATTAACAAAAAACGCTGTGTCACCTCACTACAGTTTGTTTGTTGTGTTTTCACTTATTTGCTTGTAGTTTTTCTACTGCACTTATGTTTCCTGTGCCATCGCCGCCATTTACTTATTCCCAAGTTCTCGAGGGGGGTTGCCAGTAACTGATTTATTAATAGATGTGTTATTTTCGTACGATAAGCTTGGATAATGTAGTGTGAGCGAAATATCAAACTATTAATCTTCCTAATAATAGCCAATATTCGTATTAATACGATAAAGTTTTCGTTAATAACTTTATTCTTGTTCGATATTTTTGCTATTGTAACACTTTCTGAGGCTATATTTAATCCAGAATAATATTAGTCAATGTTTACTCCAACACATAGTAAACTGCTATGCGATTCTGCAAATTGTATCTCACTAGGCGAATTCGATTACGTGAACCGCACTCATTTCGACGTTCATCTCCCTTTCACGCAAATCGGCATTCCGCGTGCTGAGAATATCGCACCGAAGTGAATATCATAGATTAATAGACTATATACTACGTATAGATGGAAATCAACCATAGAACGACATCATCGTTAGAGAGGTGAACGAAATGACCTGCGCCAGATGAAGGTTACTATGGAGTATTCTGTGACGATAGTGCTTGAAACGTCAGGCGGCAAATATCGATATCGATCTGTAGTGATGGGACATTTAAACCCAACCCACTATCGATAACCGACTCCATTTCCTATTTTATGTTTTCAATAGCATAAGGTTTTTAGATAATGAAACTCAGTTTTTAACATTTAAATTTATATTCAGATAAATAATACTACCACTTCGATTCGGAAATTTACAATTTCTTCAAACAAATCAAATTAAGATGGAGTTTTATAGAAAATTTTAATTGTTTGATGTATATATAATCCAAGTTCAAGAAATTGGAATTAGTCTAGTCAACAAGTTCAAAAACGTGAAAAATAGAGATAAAGGTCCTAAAAATATGAGCGATGGCTCATTCGAATCGGAATCACCTCTAGAAAAATGTTTTTGAAGGATTTTGGTGCAGGTTAAAAATTGCAATTGTTATTAACAAAATAAGATGAAAAAAAATGATATTTCGTTTTTTGTTAATAACTCAAAAAATATTAACATTTAAGCAATTTTGAAAAAAGCTCGTTAAAGAGGAGGAAATTTCCAATAAAAAAGTCCTAACTCTCGGAATTCTATCTCCATTATTTATAATTTTAATCAGACGTTGAAAATAGGGCTCCGCGCGGCAGTTACGGCATGCACGCGCCGCCGCTGAAGAGAGTTCAGCAATAAAAATAATTTTTTTATAACATAAAATGTGATTTTTAAAATTTGAAAAAATTCTAGTATCTTCTTAACACTTGAAAGAATCGAGCCCTGAAAAAAAAAAGTTTAATCACCATTTTTCAAAAAGTTATTCAATTGTTAACTAACCAATTTTTTCTCAATCTCCATGGGCATAAACAATGGGATGAAAGGTATAAATAATTGGCCTAAAAATTTTAAACTTCGTGGAGCCTTTTTGATATATGTACTTTATAAGATCCTGCGGTTTATTTTCATTAAAGTTTATTAATTTGTTAATTATGATTTTTTATAACTATTGAAAAATTAAAAATCTAAAAAATGTTGATAAAAATTTTTTTTCAATTAATATTTAGCTATGCCTGTTTTCACATTGAATAATGGCAGTAATTAACATTGGTTATGATTTTTTTACGTAATTTGTTTATAAAATTGTTATAAACAAATAGAAAAATTCAAAATTTTTAAAAATTTTTTTTTGCTATTGTGTTGTTGACAAAAAATTATGATTTTTGAAAAAAAAATTATTTTTTAATTGTTTAAAAACGATTTTTTTATATTTCGATTGTTTAAATAATGAGTTAAGAAAAAATTTTTCTTTTAAAAATCATAATTTACACTTTTAAATAGTTTAGCAAAAAAAAATTTTTTTTATTAATTATTTATTTGTTTATTAGTTTAACAATTTGTTATAAACAAATATCGACCAACGTTATATTTTTTTTCTGAAGCAGAAAAAAATTATAAAAATAGCTAAATTATTATTAGTTAGAAAATTTATTTAATAATTATTTAATAATTTTAATAATTTGTTAGAAAATTTATCCCTTTACAAAATTGTTTTAAGGTTTTTTGCTGTATCTGCATAATTTAACAAGTTAAAGATCACAAAAGATACGAAAAAGTAAAAAAAAATACAGAATTTTTATAAACAAATGCATTAATAGCTAATAAACAATAGATACAAACTTGATCTAAAATTTATCTGAAAGAAAAATTCATCCTTTATAAAAAAGACCTGAATGTCCTTTATCGTATCTCTAATAGTTTAAAAGATACATCAATTTTTTAATTAACAAATCAAGTAGGCGCTATAATTACCGTATCGTATGATATTAAAAAGTATTATAATAAATAAAAAAAATTTTTTTTGCACTTTATTATATATAGCTATTATTATAATTTTTTTCTGCTTCAGAAAAAAAATATAACGTTGGTCGATATTTGTTTATAACAAATTGTTAAACTAATAAACAATTAAATAATTAATAAAAAAATTTTTTTTTTGCTCAACTATTTAAAAGTGTAAATTATGATTTTTAAAAGAAAAATTTTTTCTTAGCTCATTATTTAAACAATCGAAATATAAAAAAATCGTTTTTAAACAATTAAAAATTAAAATTAAGAAATAATTTTTTTTCAAAAATCATAATATTTTGTCAACAATACAATAGCAAAAAAAAATGTTTTTTTAATTTTGAATTTCTCTATTTGTTTATAACAATTTTATAAACAAATTACGTAAAAAATTCATAACCAATGTTAATTACTGCCATTGTTCAATGTGAAAACAGGCATAGCTAAATATTAATTGAAAAAATTTTTTTTATCAACATTTTTTAGATTTTTAATTTTTCAATAGTTATAAAAAATCATAATTAACAAATTAATAAACTTTAATGAAAATAAACCGCAGGATCTTATAAAGTACATATATCAAAAAGGCTCCACGAAGTTTAAAATTTTTAGGCCAATTATTTATACCTTTCATCCCATTGTTTATGCCCATGGAGATTGAGAAAAAATTGGTTAGTTAACAATTGAATAACTTTTTGAAAAATGGTGATTAAACTTTTTTTTTTTCAGGGCTCGATTCTTTCAAGTGTTAAGATGATACTAGAATTTTTTCAAATTTTTAAAATCACATTTTATGTTATAAAAAAATTATTATTATTGCTGAACTCTCTTCAGCGGCGGCGCGCGCATGCCGTAACTGCCGCGCGGAGCCCTATTTTCAACGTCTGATTAAAATTATAAATAATGGAGATAGAATTCCGGGATTTAGGACTTTTTTATTGGAAATTTCCTCCTCTTTAACGAGCTTTTTTCAAAATTGCTTAAATGTTAATATTTTTTGAGTTATTAACAAAAAACAAAATATCATTTTTTTTTCATCTTATTTTGTTAATAACAATTGCAATTTTTAACCTGCACCAAAATCCTTCAAAAACATTTTTCTAGAGGTGATTCCGAATCGAATGAGCCATCGCTCATATTTTTAGGACCTTTATCTCTATTTTTCACGTTTTTGAACTTGTTGACTAGACTAAATGGGCAAGTGCCTTTATTGAACTAGCTACTTATAACTATTACAGCAATCAAATTCATATTAGGTACTATACAAAATTGAATTAACAATTTGATTATAATACAAATCTAAAGAAATGGGCATGTACCTATATTAAACAAGCTACATAGAATTATACATTGATTCATCGTTATAAACCGAATAGAACTAATACATAGTTAATATAATTGACTATCGGGTTGGGTGTAGTAACTGGGACCAGGCATTTCAAGATTTTGTGAATATGGAGGGTAAAATATGCTGCAGTACAAAAAACTTAAAAAATAACAAACCCGATACCAGCTGGATACATATTTGTTCAATACAAAATCTCTGTTTTTATTTTTGTATTTCTATAAATAATATTACTTACTCAAGAGAGTCCTGGTTTCAATTTCTTTCGGTCCAAATAGGGTTGGATGACTTACAAGCAGTCTTCTCCTCTTCCTAAGATATTTGTCCTCGAATTGATGGCCACATATTTTTGTTGGAGCATTTACATCAGCTATATATTGACTATGTGGCTGTACCAAGTCCAACTAAATTTTCCTCTGGTCTCGAGAGCCAAAAAATCAAAATAGCTGGCACGAGTTGATTGTTCAGCTACAATCAGCAATGCAGCGCGAGTGAGACTGCGAGAGATATTATTATTCTGAAACAAACATAACCTAAATGTAATAAATTATTCTGTAACCTAACAAGATGCTATTTCATGTAATTTAAGTCGGCACAGGCTTAGCTCTACTTACGTTTTTGTCTGTTAGCAGTTAGTTGTTGAATGATACAGGTTTTTAACCTTGTGATCCTTGTCATTATAGAAATGATACGTAAGATAAAATTTAATGTAATTCTAAAGAGCAACGGTTTTAATTTCAAGTGCCTAGTTTTTGTTTCATCGTTATCGCTTCGCAACTTTCGCAAGCAAGCAAAATCAAAAAGAGAAATTGACGAAACTGTGCGGGACCGGGAAAATATGGCGGGCGTTATTTCACAAAAAGTCAATAAACACAAACAAAACAAAACTTCGTCTGATAGAATGAATTACGGAACGAAATTGAATGAATGAAACCTGTTCAAAGTGTTCATGTTCACCAATCTCATCTAGCGCAGGTCACTTCTAAGAGTTAAAACGATGTTCTGTGATTACCTGCCGTGGTGAATATGACCAATGAGCGGTCAGTGAGTTTACTAGGGAGTGCCGCACACGTTTTGTTTCGAATCGGTATTATCGGTTTTTAATAATTTCGTATTTAGGGCGTATTAATAGTTAATTTAGTGAAATTATGGTATAACATTGACAAAAAGTAATAACACGTTACAAATTTGCTCTGACATAATGCGCAAAACATAGAAAATGATTTTACAATATTGTTGGGCAGAATGAAGTGAACGTCTATAGCCAGAGCCGGCGACCGCACCAGAAAAAATAGTTTGTTGACAATTACAAGATGACAAGTGTCACTAGTAGGGATGCAACATCGTTCATAAACAACATCGATATCAAAATATCGATGTTTTTGAAATGGAAACATCGATGTCAAAAATATCGATGTTTATGAACGATATATCGATGTTATTTCGATGTTTTCTATATACTAGCAGGGTTGCCAAATACAGACTTAAAATACCGAGAAAAGACGATTTCTAAAATTAAAATAATTATACATTCATTTTAGTAATGATATCTGAAACACAACACACACACTTTATTTTAAGGTTATGTTTTTGTTCACCTGTAATTTCTATTGAAAAATTCAATACTGTGTTTATATACTTTGTGCAAACGTTAGATTAAATACAAATAACAGCATTTCACAAATGTTTAGTCTAGCTCAAAGCGTCAAAACTTGACAAAACCATAATTCAAACTTATTTAACAAATTTACAAGTACATAGATTTTTTTGTGTCAATTCAACAATATACTTACATAACGCTGCTTCTGGGTGCTTATTGATTTAAGCTAAACAAAATAAAATCACGAGTTTAGCAATTCAGTTAAGTTTTTCAACTTCAGTTTTTAGTGAAAACGCACATACGATCGCCGCGACGTTGTTTTTGTTTTCAATCAAACTAAATTTTATCGGTGTCGAAAGCACGCGAGCCGCGCGAGGTGAGAAAGAAATGGCGCGACTTAAGTCACATGCGCTATTTCTTTCTCTCGTCACGTCACTTGACAGACGATAGTTACGTACATACAAAGAGATAGTGCTCGCAGCTCGATGCAATAAAACATCGTTCTTAATTAACGATGTATCGATGTTTTCTTGTAGTTCAACATCGATGTTTTAACATCGATGTATCGTTTGCATCCCTAGTCACTAGCAAGTTTATGTTTCGTTTCGTAAACAAAACAAGTTGTTCTTTTTTGGCGGCAATCGAATTGTCAACGTGAAAATTTTGTTTTTATTTCCAAATCTTGTGTTTCTTCGAGTGATAATGTCTAATATTGGTGGATTATTAACCATTATGTGTTCGTTAATGTGTACGATTGTGGGAAATTGAAATAAAGTTGTGCAAGTGACTTTTCGAGTTACTCCAAAAAAGTCCGTGTAAAGTTTAAGTAAAGCGCCACTACTTTACTTAAACACTATCCTCATCCCATCATCTCGTCATCATCATCATCATCATCATTTAAACTTAATTCAACTCTTCTGAGTTTGAAATATTTTATACTTGACACTGGCCAATACACTAATCGTGTGACGCCATAACAAAACAAAAAAAAAAAAAGTTGAAGTTGTTTTATTTCGCATTTCGGAGTATTTTATGTGTTTTGATTTTAAACTTGAACTTTAAGACTACAAAAACCTAATGCCACAGAAACTATCGAGTTATGACGGAATGTTAAGACCCAACATGCTGGGGTTCTCGAGATAGCAACGCTTCGGGAAACCAACGGCTCGGTAGCGCGAAATAACAAGTGTTACATATACCAAATTCGTGGGTGGTGCGCATGCACCTTGCCGTCAGCCGTTTAGACGATTCTTATAGTTGAACATGAGGTAAGTTGAAACTGTATCTAGTTACATAGAGCTAATTCTAGTTTGATTCTAATTCTATTTGGTACCATGTACGGCTAATAATGAACTACAACTTATTGCATGCATTTACAATAGTTTGCATCTTAATTTCAGCCAGACTACCATGTACCTAATTATTAGCTATCTATCAGACATAGCAGGCAGCAGGGCATACTTGCCCTTTATTCTTTTCTCTGAGTAAACAAGACTGGGCAAGAATTGGGATATGTCTGGGTTGTTCAAGTGAACACAATGTAATTGTGGTCTGGGCTATGTTTGCATCTTTCCAACTAAACCAAAAATACCTCATTGTATTTAAAATTCTATTCACTTTAAGTTATGGCTAATGCAATATTATTTTTTATAGATTGAGGCGTTCTCTTCTGTTGCAGACACCGACACTGCCACTGCTAGTATGTATCAGTGTCATTAGTTTCATGATTTACAAACAACATAATAAGTAGCCTAACTAGGATAGGACAGTAGTATTAATATTCTAGTACCTGACAAGGTATAAGGTAGAACTATTTTCACATAATTATTAAAAGAAACTGCTATAATAATAATCAAAATTATTTTTTCTTATACAGCTCCAAGAAGACGCAGAACTAGGATTCGGGGCTCAGAGCCACCACCGAGACAGAGTCAGTTTGCTCGAACCAGCGAAAGATTTGTGAGGCTGGAAGAATGCCGCATGAATATAGAGGAAAACAATGCATCTCTCATGCAAGCTGTTTTAGAACGCTCATCTCAGAGAGAGCATGCATTATTAGAGGCCCTCACCAATGTAGGTAATAGGATGGCTGAGCATAATGAAATTATGGCTGAAGCCTTAAAAACTTTTGGAGACGGTGTTACAGCCTTATGCGATGCATTTTTGTTATACGATTGGATTTAATTATCATTTTTAGACCTTCTAGGTAATCTATACTATATAATATTATAAAGCTGCAGAGTTTGTTTGTTTGTTTGTTTGTTTGTTTGTTTGTTTGAACGCGCTAATCTCAGGAACTACTGATCCGATTTGAAAAATTCTTTCAGTGTTAGATAGCCCATTTATCGAGGAAGGCTATAGGCTATATTTTATTTCCAAAAAAATTAGGGATCCGTAAGAAAATTGCAATTTTGCAACCCAAGGTGTGAAATCGAAAACCTATTTTTGCGTGCGCTGCCAAAACAATTGACACTAGAACAAAATAATGTATTACGGGTTTGTAGGTCTCATTAAGATCTACAAAAAAGTCCGCGAGAGCATATGTCTAACTATTATAGTTATGCCACAATAAGTGATCTTTTATTTTAAAATTTTAATTTTTAATGCCGCTGTTGGGAAAGGCTCTTTATTTGTATCTTGGTATTAATCCTTATCAAAATAAATTACTTCTTATTCAAAACTGCTTCAATGGCTTTATATAACTTTTTGAATCATTCAATTCGGACATTCCATTCGAAAGATATCACGAGTTTAAAATGTAAGTAGTGATAGAAAAATAAAACCGCCGCACCGCAGCGCAGCGGGAAATGCGATGAGCTGCAGAGTTTGTTTGTTTGTTTGTTTGTTTGAACGCGCTAATCTCAGGAACTACTGATCCGATTTGAAAAATTCTTTCAGTGTTAGATAGCCCATTTATCGAGGAAGGCTATAGGCTATATTTTATTTCCAAAAAAATTAGGGATCCGTAAGAAAATTGCAATTTTGCAACCCAAGGTGTGAAATCGAAAACCTATTTTTGCGTGCGCTGCCAAAACAATTGACACTAGAACAAAATAATGTATTACGGGTTTGTAGGTCTCATTAAGATCTACAAAAAAGTCCGCGAGAGCATATGTCTAACTATTATAGTTAAGCTACAATAAGTGATATTTTATTTTAAAATTTTAATTTTTAATGCCGCTGTTGGGAAAGGCTCTTTATTTGTATCTTGGTATTAATCCTTATCAAAATAAATTACTTCTTATTCAAAACTGCTTCAATGCCTTTATATAACTTTTTGAATCATTCAATTCGGACATTCCATTCGAAAGATATCACGAGTTTAAAATGTAAGTAGTAGTAGAAAAATAAAACCGCCGCACCGCAGCGCAGCGGGAAACGCGATGAGGTTGGGGCACCGGGAGAATCTATGAAATAGGTAAAGTGCGGTCTTTTTTTTTTTTTTTACTATTTACAGGGTAGCGTTTGACCACAAGTCACCTGATGTTAAGTGACGATGTGGTCGAGGATGGCGCCACGCTACACCTGGACTGGGAACTGGCTCTCAAGTGAGGCTGCCGGAACACACCGATAGGTGCTTGGCGACAGATTCTTAACAAGAGGGTGGTAGCTAGCCAGGCGAGTACTAGAAAATACCCTACCACCAAGCTATGGTTTCATCACGATGTTTTCCTTCACCGAAAGCTCAAGCTCATTGTAGGATTCGAACCCACGTCCTACGGATCGCAAGCCGACGTCACTACCACTGAGCCATCATCGCTATAGGTCGCGGACCAGGAAGACCTCTAGCTGCGCGGTTCAAACGTGCGGTCCAAGAAAAATTAACTTAGAATTAAAATATGATAATGGGTACCTACAGCAGGTAACGCGGTGAGGGGGCACCGAAGTGCGGGAATAATTTTGGAGTATACGGAATATATACGCTTTCGCGCCGAAACTACTGAACCGATTTATATGAAATTTGGTTTATAGATAATTTGAGCCCCGGGGAAGGGACATAAGATACCTTTTATCGCGATAAACTGTAGCCCACGCGGGTGAAACCGCATGGAACAGCTAGTATAATTTTAAAGTTGATAGCAAAATAATTAATATTTAACTGTTTGTATTTACAACTGTATATCCTGAAACCTGTATGTATCTTATTAAAAATGTTAGTTAATATTATTAGAATAGTGGGTATTATAGTATGTATTATATTTTAACTGTTACTTAATATTATAAAAAAACTCTCTGTAAAAGATTTCTTATTTTTAACGATAAGACTGCCTGTTAAACCTATTTTCTTAGTGTTACTTGTATTTCTGATAATTTGATATGGGGATCAACAGTAAAATAAGAGAACAATAGAAGATTGCATAAAAAAGTGAGGTTTTATTTGCTTCTGCATCCATAAATATTAGGTAATCTATTTAATTACTTCCTAATATAGACAACAGCAAATTTCAAATCCTATTATCCTACTAATATTATAAATGCGAAAGTTTGTGTGTGTGTGTGAATGTTTGTTACCACGTATCACTGTAAGTACAAAACCGATTTTGATGAAATTTGGAATGGAGATAGCTTATATCCTGGATTAACACAATACTTTTTATCCCGGAAAAATGTTCTTGCGGGATAACGAGAAGACGCGGGTGAAACCGCGGAGCGCAACTAGTATAAAATAAATATCATGACAATAAACATGTTAAAAACTATAATAAATACAAGGGAAATAAAACAAGTTAACTATAATTAATATTATACACTCGGAATATAATAAAATAAATTGTTTTGTAGACTGTTTTTAATAACTCACGCCTCATCAGTAAAATACTAACTTTTATTTTGACATTTAAAATCGAGATCGTAAGCGAAATGACTCCCGCGTGAAGCGACTATTGTGTTGTCAGAATGCCGATTTGCTCGACAAACCGAGCGTGATCACATGTGTGTAGTTCCTTGTCATTGCGCCATCATTCGGGTGGCGCTGGTGGCGCTGACGGTTTTTTGTCTCTCGCCGCGAGTTCAGCGCTCACTCCGCTTTCACGCAAATTAGTTACAACGCAGAATAGCACTACTGGTCTTAGATATCGACAGAAAATTGATTTATTTTTCACTTACATGTAGCATTTTATTAATATTTTACATGTTAGCGACCATCAGTCACCTTAATATGTTAGGTGACGAAGTGGTCGAAGGTGGCGTCACGCTGGGTATAGAGTAATTGAGGTTGCCAGAACACGCCGATAGGTGTTTGGCGACAACTTCTTTACATATTCATATTTAAAAAAAACATTTCTTCGTATTATGGAGTTAAAAACATCCATACATACATCCATACTCGCAAACTTTCACGTTTATTATATTAGTAAGATTTTATTATTATGGCCAAGCGCATATTAAAGCATAGCAGCTCACTTTATATCTACAAAAAATAAATACACAACATATCCAAATGCAAACGTCATAGAGTTCAAATTTCAATGGACCTAGCTCCAGTCTTGTCAAACACAAAATACTCCTCAAGGTACAAGTGACTGTGCCGTGCCTAAGAAATATATTAAATTTGTCTACAATATAAAACTTTATACGACGATACAGTAAAAGCAAGTTGCGTACAAAATATATGCCATATAACTATGTAACACTTTTATACGTATGATACGCTTCGTATCACGAAAGGAATACATTCTTCATTTAGTGAAAATTTCAATCTTCACGCCAAATGCGACTTTGCTCGAGCGAAGTTTGCTGGGGGCGGTGTGAGGAGTAGGCTGAGGCGATTTCAATGTTCTATTAGCTATGACGTTTAGAACACAGCCTTGGTTTTATTTGCGGATTTTATTAGTTAGATAAGTCCTTTATCAAAAGTAAGTCGGTGCATTAAAACAAATCATTTTTTTGCATAAAAAAAAGATCAAAACATCAATGCATAAAGAAGACAGTCAGTTTATATTTAAGTATTCCTTACGTCAAATAACTGCTAATATGAATGCTAAATGGGGAATTTCGTGCTAAATAGTTCGTTTTCATTAAACATTATACCTAGAGAGATAAAAATGTACAATTACAAAGTTACAGTGGTAAACGATCCCAATTTTCAGCTGCGTATTTTATGTTATTGTATTAACGCCTCAAAATAAATGTTGGAGAAAAACCAAACAATCTTTAATTCGAATTGCGAGGAGTTTATCCGTAGTTCGAAGATTGGAATCAAGCTTGACAAAAAAGAGATGGCATAAACTTTAATAAGAAACTTTGACACTTATACTTTTTTTTTGGGCCGCCTCGTACGTCAAACTATGAATTATTCTAATGTCATACATTAAATTAAAATAACATAGACAGACGACTTCACAACCTCTGCATTTTCAGTCAGTTAAAAATAAAACGCTTGCTCTAATCACATAGGCCACAACAAAACAGCATTAGGTGGTGGAAAAGCTTCTTAACTTGCGTATTGTTTGTGATACTGTAGGTGGAGACGACACGGGTTCCGTACGCGCGACGCTTAATGATCAATTACCGGCGTTTTTGTAGACTGTCTGCGGTACCCTATTGCTTTGAGTTAGTTACGTTTGAAAGGTTTTTATCCTTTTTAGCTGGAAAGTGGATTCTTTGAGGACTGATTCTAAAAAAGGACTTAACTGTGTGTGTCTGTGATTTAACTCGACTAATATAGAAAAAAACAATTGTGTTTTTTGATTAGAAGGAAGACTTAACGCTAAAGAAATCTTCCGTAGATTCTTTAGTTATCGTTAGAAAGAGGAAGTCATTAAGGACTTACGCTCTCTCCAGGTGGAGGACTGGCAGGTGGCGCTGGATAGACCGAAGTGGCGTTTTTTATTATCGGAGGCCGAGACTCACTTTGGGTCGTTGCGTCATCTTTGTTAGTCGAAAGGAGACCTCTCCCAAGGTGCGCCACTGAGCCCGGTCTTCGGCTTTTCTCCCCAAGTCCTGCCAGCCGCTCGGCGCAAGGCATCGCTCCGCATAGTCGTAGGGCGTCCTACACTACGTTTGCCAAATCGCAATCTCCACTCAAGGACATGTCTATCACAACGGTTCATCATCATCATCATCATCAGCCTGTATCAGTCCACTGCTGGACTTAGGCCTCTCCCATGATACGCCACTGAGCCCGGTCTTCGGCTTTTCTCACCCAACCACTGCCAGCCACTCGGCGCAAGTCGTCCCAACAGTTGTCGGTTGTAGACTTATATGTTCCCGTCTAGTAATATTTGCCTCCAAAACGAGAGAGCATCACTTCTCTCTAACCTGAGTGATTTCAGCCCTGTTCAGAGTTTGGAGTTCGCGTAAAAATATCTGGTTTTGGAAATATCTGTAGGTATAACATAAATATTTTAATGAATAAATATTACATTTCCATTGGTCTTTCAAAACGTTAGAAATCTTGAGGAAGAAGCGAGTTACTTGGAAACTTTTCAAATCGCAATAAATTTAAATTGCGTCAGGTTCAACCCTTCCGGAAATAACGGACGAGTTTAGAGATGAGAATAACGTAATAAACGAAAGTTTTCGAATTTGAAAACTGAACTTGTAGCTTTCAGTGTTTAAAGTACCTGCTATTTGCACAAGTGCCTACATTCGTTCTGTGATTCGAACAGATTGTTTTTATTGTTTTTAATATGATTCATATTGTTTTATTGTGTAGAAAAATCAATACCAAGAGTGCAAATTTATTAGTTTGATTTCTTTCATTCGTGACTTGTAATCGGAATTGACAGTTACTTTTATTTTCTTGTTGATTTTTTTCCAGAAAAGGTCTTTGTAGACTAATTTTCTACTACTGGATACAGATATTGGATAATAAGATATAATGGAAGGAAACTGGGGAGGCCTTTGCCTAGCTGTGAGACAGTATCACAGTATAGACTTACAATTTTTTTTTTTACGGGAATAGAATATTTATTTTCACTTGTAGTCAGTAATTTCATGAGCCCACATTCGTCCATTGCTGGACAAATTATGTAATAATTACAACACATTCACACTAATATCATAAACACACCATAACATCGATGTGAAAAAAGCCATAAAGTTCTATAACCATTGAAAGGTCAAAAACACGTAAATTCAAATTACAGTCATGAAACGGTTATTCCAGTGAAATACAAATAATCGGCACTTCAAAGACAAGTCGATTTACGAGCGGTTCTCAGAAAATATCAATCCGTTGGCAGGTTTCAGTAAAATGTACTTATTACGAGCTGACACATTACTGGATTTACATGTTCCCATAACTCTATTCATTTAAGTCGTTCAGCAACATTCTTGATTAGAGCGAGAGAGATAATAATTTGACCGTTGATAGTGAAAAGCGCTGGGCCTTGATTGGGCCTTTTTGTTTGACGTATTGTGTTTTGGCGTATGCTGTTAGCAATAATGCATTTTTAAGAATAAATTGAATTAATTATTATTATTGAATAAATCTTTCTTTCACTTGTGCCTCACGCTCAAACGGCAAAACGGATGTGGATGAAATTTTAAACATAGATGGTATAATATGTACACAAGCAGTCTGCATCTATAACTGCAATGGCATTTAGCTTAATACATCAATGTTTTTTTTTACTTTTTTAACTTTATTAATGTACATTGTGTTGATGTTCAAATTAATAAATGATATGTATTTAATAAATACTATTTATGTATAATATGCATATACCTTCTACTAAAACATAAGCTACTTTTTATCCCAGAAAATGTGAGATGACAAGGAGACTGGGAATAACCACGGGGTGCAGCTTGTATACTAGTAAATTTTTTGGAAGTGACGATAGCTCACCGGTAGTGAAGTTGCGATCCGTAGGACGTGAGTTCGAATCCGTGATAAAACTACATCTTGGTGGTAGGGTATTTTCTAGTACTCGCCTGGCTAGCTACCACCCTCAAGTTGAGAATCTGTCGCCAAGCACCTAGGTGTGATCCAGCAGCCTCACTTGAGAGCCAGTTCCCATTTCAGACGTAGCGTGACTCCACCTTCGACCACATCGTCACTCAACATCAGGTGACTTGTGGTCAAACGATACCCTGTAAGAAATAAAAGAAAAACAACAGATTAATCTCAAAGAAACCCATTTTGACTTGAAGCCGGGTTATCAGCAGATAAAGCTGGCTTGATAACAGCTGCCAAGGCTCTTGTCCTATTATGATAGTTTTCTATTGTGACGTCACACACGAGTTAACTCGGTTTCCTTCGGAGGCTTTCTCTCGAGCGAGGCCGCGCGCCTCACTACCCACAGAATATACGACATTATATTATATTATCAATTTGGAATGTACTTAATATAATATTATATCATATTGTCGCTAAAATAAGTCTGTTTTGGAGAAGCTAGTCAGTTTGTGAGAGCGATGGTGGCCGAACGGTAACGCGTGCGTCATACAAGGCGCCGACACCGAGTTCGAATCCTCTCGGCCCCGCACCTATGACTTGATAAGTTATTTTGCCATCGCTCAAAACGGTGAAGGAAAACATCGTGAGGAAACCGACATGCCCAAGAACTGCAACATTCAAGGGCATGCGACATCTACCGACCCGCACTGGGCCAGCGTGGTAGATTACGGCCCATACTCTCTCTCTGAGAGAAGGCCATAGTCCCAGCAGTGGGAACGTGAAAGGCTGATGATGAGTCAGTTTGCAGTTGTAGTTTCTTTCACTGGTGTTTTTTTATCTATTGTAAAGCAGAAAAAACAGACTTTTTATACTAATGAATTAAATTTCCGCCCTGCAAAGTCGCAAAACAGAAAATTAATAGCAATTTCAACGATATTACGAGTAATTTGATAAAGCAGTTTGTTTACTTTGTTTATGATCAATATAGTTAGCTAGTTGAGCCCCGCGGTTTCATCCGCGTCTTCCCGTTATCCCGCAGGAACCTTTTTCCGGGATAAAAAGTAGCCTATGTGATGATCTAGGGTATAATCTAGGGTCATTCCAAATTTCGTCAAAATCCGTTTAGTAGTTATTTTTGGTGATACGTGGTAACAAACATTCACACACACACAAAATTTCGCATTTATAATATTATAAGTAGGATCAAAATAATTTCATGACATAAACGTATCTATTTTTTTTCAATCAACTGATATTAACCAGATGAGCATGCCACTCTTGTGATGGTAAGCGCGACGCTTGTCTATTACAGATCAGTGCCACCCAGAACTATTTCACACTACTGATTGGTGATTAAATAACTGGATATACTTCCCCTGATTGGACTCTGCAAAAAACTAAAACAACTAAAGACTGTGGAACCGAATGGATTTAAGAAATCACTAATAAAAACCGCTTGGGACAACCTTTCAACATCTCAATTCTCAACCATTGTTCTCCGCTCCAAATCTATTGTTTCGCACAATTCGATTGTCAACGCCGGCCGCGCACAATGCCTGTCAATTCTCAACGTACTCGCCCAGCAATGGACGGTAAAGACGGTGGTGCGGGACAATTGTCGGATAATGTGCTGATGTTTTCGTAGCACGCGAACAATAGATGTCACAGCAACGGTATTGTTTGATGTCCAAATTTAGGTATTATGAGAAAAAAAGCATCAAATATGAGTGGTTTGCTATTGATTTCGGTATTGCATTAATCCTACTTCTGATATTGTAAATGGGAAAGTTTGTGAAGATGTATGTTTGTAACTCATTCACACAAAAACTATGAAACAAATTTTGATGAAATTTGGATTGGAGATAGTTCAAACCATGGAGAATGACATAGAATACTTTGTGCGAACATGTCGTATAGCGCATCATCATCATCATCATCAGCCTGTATCAGTCCACTGCTGGACATAGGCCTCTTCCATGATACGCCACTGAGCCTGGTCTTCGGCTCTTCTCATCCAACCACTGGCAGCCACTCGGCGCAAGTCGTCGCTCCATAGTCGCAGGGCGTCCTACACTACGTTTGCCAAGTCGCGGTCTCCACTCAAGAACACGTCTACCCCAACGGTTGTCGGTTCTGCGGCTTATATGACCAGCACACTGCCACTTCAGCTTGCTAATTCTGTGAGCTATGTCGTATTGCGCGCCGAGAGTAATTTCTTTGTCTCTTTACCACATATTATGTCATCACAAAACAAAACACAACGTAGGTGCTAATTACTGTATCAAATATGTTTGTGAACCGGCACCGTAACTCATTTGATTACAATTATCCAAGTACATACGTAGCTTTTGTTTGTGTTCTAGGAAGAACAATCACATCACACATTTGTGAGAGCATTTTGTGTGTTTGTTTAACAACCTTTTTAAAACAAGTTGGTGTTTAATTAAACCAGCCGTTGTGAGATGTGTGTGTTTAATTAGAGCTGAAGTAATGATGTTCATTTTGTTTAATTTTAATGTGTTCGCAAACCGCTCTTAATTAATGAGCAAGAATAAATGTTGATAATGGCAAGTCATAATTCATCATCATCATCAACCTGTATCAGTCCACTGCTGGACATAGGTCTCTCTCAAGGTACGCCACTGAGCCCGGTCTTCGGCTATTCTCATCCAACTACTGCCAGCCGTTCAGCGCAAATCGTCGCTCCACTAGTCGCAGGACATCGTTTCCCAAGTCGCGGTCTGCACTCAAGAACACGTCTACCCCGACGGTTATCGGTTCTGCGGCTTAAATGACCAGCCCACTGCGATTTCAGCTTGCTGATTCTGTGAGCTATATCGGTGACCTTAGTTCTCTGTCGAATCACCTTATTTGTAGCTTGATGGTAGAGTATTTTTTAGTACTCGCCTGGCTAGCTACCATCCTCAAGAATCTGTCGCCAAGCACATATCGGTGTGTTCCGGAAGCCTCACATAAAAGCCAGCACCCAATCCAGGTGTAGCGGGACACCACCTTCGGCCACATCGTCAATTAACATCAGGTGACTTGTGTTCAAACACTAACATAATAATTTTATACCTATAGTAACAAAAACGGATTGCACTCTGGGAGTGCCGGCATAAATGAAAACTGCAAGCGCCCTGTACCGTTTAAACGAAACAGCAGGAGCAGGCATACATTTTCGCCGCGCGGTAGAAAGAGAGGGGGATATTACTTCCTCTCCTACGCCGCGCCGGCGGTCTACTCTTCCTTAGAAATGTTCGATCTGGTCTCGTGTCCGACGCGAGTTTAACATTTCTTAGACGATTTGACAAAAAAACTAATTCGGTCCTTCGGTAGTTATACCAGTAACAGTTGTTGAGTTGTTGAGCAGTCGTTTCACTAAACGTGTAATTTAACAGCTGAACTAACGCGTTGTCGCAGCGAATGCCGGTGATTTCCCCCGGGCGGGTAGGCCGGCTGCACACGGGCGCGTTAATAGTGGATACAGTTTACAGTTAGTGACACTTAGTATGTGGGGATGAAGTTTGTTGGGATAGTGTGGTAGGCCTTGTAGAAGGAGCGGCTTTTATTACCGGAGGCTGAGACTGCGCTATTCTAGTCAGATAAATAATATATGCGAGTCAAAGAACTTAAGGTTTTTGCTATGATTTTACGTAAGGAGGTTGGAACAGGCGTAGCTAGTTTTAAGTTGACGTTTTAAAGTGATCACAATGTATCCTATTAAATAAAAAAGTTTTGATTTTGATTTTGATTTTGATTAATGATAAACAACATGGAATGATTTCTAGAATGACGCTCAAATGATGATCAATGCTTGAGAAGCGATTAAGTGACATATTTGTACGAACTGACTAAACGTCAAATCTGTCATCATGGCTGATTATCATCATCATCAGCTGGAAGAACTCCACTGCTAAGCATAAACATTCTCCTTTGAATGCCACCATGAACGGTTATTAGCCATTTGCATCCATCGGCTTCCTGCAACTCTTACAATGTCGTCGGTCCATCTAGTGGGGGCCTACCTACGGAACGTCTTCTGTTTCGTGGTCACCACTCGAGAACCTTTCTTCTCCATCGGTTATCGGACTAATTAGTCACAACACTTGAATCTGTAGCCGGCCTAAACATTAATATTCTGCGACTCCGCTCGCGATGCAAATGCCCATTGCTTGTAATCAGGAATGTTGCACGTACACAATCCTCTTGTTTGATAATATCACTGGCTTTGCCTTTGTTTGACTCACTTTAACCTCATTTCCACTTTGACTAATAGGTTTAATAACCATTTTTCGGAATTGCTTTTATTTTAAAGATTGACTCTTGTTTACCATAAAAAAAATATTTTATTTAAAATTATTAGCATTTTCGATGAGAAAATATACAAAATTAGAGTAATTATGATTTTTTTCCGCCAAAACACTAACAACTGTCCCGTGACTGACATGACGTCACTGACCGAAAAACACGATGGTCGCGATTCGTAACCATACCACCGCGCCGACCCCCGACGCCGACCCGCGGCTACCGACGCGCGGGCAACCATCGAAGCACAAATCGCCTGAGTGGTTAGTGACGTAAGAAGCTCTTTTTGGTGTTTGCAGCATAAAGCAATTAAAATCATTTTTATTTAAATTATGAAGTTATATTTAAATACAAAAATATGTTTTTCGATATCCTAATAATACAAACTAACATAAAAGTAAGATTAAACATTATTTTGTAATTAGTGTTAACATCCCTTTTGTCGACCGCGTCAACACTTAACATTAGGTACCTACCACCTATTGTGGTCAGATGTATCACCTTTGGCTCCACAGAGAGTGAGAGAGAGAGGGGGGAGTTCTTTTTGTCTGTATCAAAATAAGAAAAAGAATGGCGATGATGGCTCAGTAGTAGCGACGTCGACAGGCGATCCATACGGAAAATTCTTTGGATTCTTAGTCATGGATTCGAATCCTACAATGAGCTTCGTGGTAAGGCATTTTGTAGTGTTCGCCTGGCTCCCACCCTCGAGTGAAGAATCTGTCGCCAAGCACCTATCGGTGTGTTCCGGTAGCTCTTCTAGCCAGTTCTCAATCCAGACGGAGCGACGTTATCCTTGATCACAGTGTCATTTAACAACAGGTGACTTGTGATCGAACGCTGCACTGTAAGAACTAAAGAATAATAATTTGCAACCAATTATATAACAAGTGCATTATGTAGTAGCTACAAGAATTGTGTTGTTGCAAACCGGCCTCAACTCAGCGTTTGACCAGCGCTGGTCTTCAGTTGAAATCGATTTAGCTGACGTCACTGGCAATTAAACGAAAATTAACACTCCGATCCTATCCTGTCCCATATTATTAATAATTAAAATTTATTTATTCCAATTTCCTCTCACTATCGTACGTGTTTTGAATTTCCCAACACGTGCCCTGTAACACGTAACATTGTTACAAAATCCACAGATACATAATAATAATAAAAAACGCGTTGAAAATAATTTACAAAAAGCCGTCCTCTATCAGTGAATAATTCTATTACTTTATTTCACGCACCGCATCTCTATGCTAATGGCTGGGTACTTGTCGGCTAGGGCTGCCACGCGTTCAGTTTTCATATTTACATATATTCGAATTTAACATTTGAAGTGTACTGTACAGCTGAACTGCTCTTATATGTTAATATGACAGCTGCTTGAAGATGCGAGAGGTAGTTTCGGATCAAATATCTGTGGTAAAGCCAAGAAGCTTTCCCAAAAACATATAATATCAAAAGAAATGCTTTTTTTTTCAGATCTTATAGGGGTATGTGTGAATGGAAGTCACCTAATGCTAAGCAATGATTGGTCGACAGTGGTGCCATGCTACGCCAGGTTGATAACAGGCTCTTGGGTGCATAAAATGAAAGTATACCTAAATGATACTTCACTACTTCTTTTCTTCTGGCGAGATTTTCACTGGCAGATAGCGAGTGTTAAACATAGCAAGCAAGTCACTTAAGCTACTTTTAATTTAGAAAAACAATTAGGGAACCAAAAAATTAAAACCTTTTGATTGAATTTTGTATATTTAAACCTTGGAGACTTATTGAGATTAATTTTTACTGCAATAAAATATAGTGCACTTGGGTGAAGCTGTGGGGAACAGCTAGTATAATATGTGTGCACAAAGCCTTCTTTTTCCAAACCTACCTGATGTTTTTCATCGGTTAAAAAGTATAGGTTATAACCTTCGTTTTCCAATTCTAGAAATTTACATACCGAACGTGGCAACCCTACCGTAGATAGAGTGCATCGGAATGGCTCCATTCACACAGTGGCTCTATTGAATTTTAATGGTTTTATGGTTTATATATAGTATGCGCAGTAGTTGCTTGTACTCGTTAAAACAAACGCATTGCAATGCTTTTTCAACATGAAATAATTGTATTATTTACACGTCAGTATTAAAGCGGTTCTCTATTAAATTTTGTAACGGTTAAATAAATTGGTAATATTTAACACAGACCAACAACATCCGACAAGTTAGGTATGTAAAACTAAAACTTTTAATGTAATTGCGCCCAAAAAATGACATGTTGGGAATTACTTGCCTGTTCTTTTGCTGGCGTAAGGAGGTTGGAATTGGAACAGTGACAATTTAAACAAATGTTTTTCTTCTGACTGCTTTTAATGTCTTGAGTTTAAATGCAAGTTAATCATTTCTATCAAAATAATTGAACACACAATACTCCATACTATCAAACAAATATTATAAACGCAAATGTTTGTGAAATGCTCTGGATTTTTACATAGAATTTTTAACACGCAAAATGAAACCTGCGAGATAGCAGGGAAACCACGGGACGTAGAAAAATACTAACGAAAATGAACTAATTTACTTCTTTAATTAAAATCCATCAAAAAAGTTACTAAACAAGGGGGATTAATGTATTAATTTTTAAAGAACTTATTCCTCAGGTGGCAGGAAATTGGACAAGTGTTTCTGGCATTAGCTTATTAAAATATTTATTAAAGTCGTTAATTTTCTGGAGAGAACACTTCATCTTTTTTCATAAGCGCACTTTTGGGCGGGGGCGGAAGTAAATCCTGCTGGTTAATAGCCTTTAAAAAACTGGTCAAGTCAAGAGCGAATAGGTATATATAATCGCTTTCTTTCAGGTGAGATTGTGGTCAAATGTTTGTCTAAGTCAGGTGTAAAAGAAAATTAAAACTTGCCTAAAGTAATATTACGAGTATAATGGCAACACATTGATTGTTTGTATGTATGTTTGTAATAAATACATTCAAAACATTCAATACATTCAATTCTACTTAACCAATTTTAAAAACTTTGCAAGAAACATGGGCTGCATTTAACAAATTTTTTTATTAGAGTTCCCTATGCAAATTGTAATATTGTAACTGAAGGTTTCATATATTTACCTATAAAAGTCATGCAAAACCTGGACGCACGTATTAAAAATTACAACTTTAATAATGTATCATTAAGAAAGCCATCAATATTGTAATATTAACAGAATTTTAGCTGGCCGGTGGTAGGTACCCAGGCGAGTACTAGCAAGTAACTTACAGCCTGCTAGGCTTTCAAAAGAAAAGTCAAGTTCAACATACCAAACATTGCGTGGTAGTCAAAATATAACTTATAAGACCTTCTCAGCTATAAAAAATGATCTACAAAATATATTAAATTATTATACCTACCAACAACTGAAAAACTTCGAAAAAACAATTTACAAAACATAAAGTAGACACAAAAGTTGTAACTCATGCGCATTACTTCCCAACTGTTAGTCTTTCCTATAAAAAAGTAAACATTTACTTAATAGAAGAAAAGAAGAGCCTAAAAAGAATGTTCAACATAAACAAGCAAACAACACAAAAACTCCTAGAAATAGGTACCTACGCACTTATCAAACACTTTGAAAATGTAGTATAATGGTGTTCTAAACTGCTATAATATAGCAATTATAGCACACTACAAACATTGTTATCGTGTTATTTCAAACAGTTTGGTAGCTTTTGACCACATGTCATTTGACGTTAAGTGACGATGTGATCGAGGTTACGTTCATAGATTTGGTTCAAAGGATATTTAACCTACAGATAAAATTGCTAAAAAATATATCTTAAAAAATGTGCAGTGTCCCCTTTTTTAAGTCATAACCATTTTTCTCCAGATCTCTAAAACAAAAAGACTTGTTAGTACCACCAATAGGTTAAAAAATGAAATACGCAGAGGGCTCTGAATTTAAATTTTGAAAATAATGTCCTGATTATTTTTAGCGATTATTTTTTTGTACTACTTACAGGGTAGCGTTTGACCACAAGTCACCTGATGTTAAGTGACGATGTGGTCGAAAATGTTGCTACGCTACACTTGGACTGGGAACTGGCTCTCAATTGGTAGATAGCCTAAATGTACGTAGTTTCTGCTCTTTTGAGTTTATGTAAATGAGTCGGTGATCCAATTTGAAACTAATTTGGCAACGAATGTGCATGTGATTACAACATTCACTCGTGTTATTTAAGCTATTACTATCTGTTTATATGAACGAATAAACTTTATGTTACTGGATGTCATGTAATTGTTTATCATTGAATTACATGTTACGTTATTGAATACTACAAGCCTGACTGAACAGAAGGAAATTGATATTAGATTAACTACAAGTGACCCACGGGAAAATTTTCATTTGTCTAATTAAAAAAATTAACATAAAAAACGCTACTGTAAAGGAGAACATTGTAAGGAAGCCGCCGTGTCCAAGAACCACAACATTCAAGGGCAAACGATATTAATTCTAACTCTTTCCCTCTCTCTAAGAGAAGATATGTATCCCAGCTGTGGGAACGTAAGAAGATGCTGAGGATTATGATGAAAAGATTTTAATCGTGAAATAGTCATAGTCAAAAAGTTCCAACTTCCTAACTCCGGCACAAAATTAGGTAAGAAACGCCTGGCTGGACATTTTTACGCGCTCATACTTACAATGTAATTGGAGCAAGTTCACTACAATTCCAAGCTTTTGTCATCTTAATAGTCTAATATCTCATAATCAGCTTTACCTATAAGATTTATTTTTATATGGACTTGAAGTTTAGTTATTGGTAAGTCTTAAACTTCACTTGGGATTTTATTGAAAAGATTAATATGCATGCAAAATTTCGGTTTCGTAGGTCTTGTAGCTTTAGAGATTTTGTGATTAATTAGTCATTCAGTCAGCCAGTGGTATTTTGCTTTTATATGTAAATTTATATTAATGTAGATACAAGCTCGCTATTGTTTGAGCTTTGTTATTAATTATTATGTTCACGCTTCGTTACTTTGTAAAAGCCAAAACTCATATCAGCTTGACGTGTTGTTATGTTGCGGCGACATTATAGACTCCGATCTTTTAAATGTACATCGCACGGCCACTTTTCGATGTAAGCCATTTTTAGCTATGTTTGATGTAAATCGGTCCGAGACGTCGAGTGATTTTAAATTTATAGTTATAATTATAATTATTCAACAAGCAATCATCAGCCATACACTATCTTCCAACACCCATGCGGGTTGCTACCCCGCGTTCAAACCCAGAAATAAAGCACTTGTAGATTCCCCTCACGGATCACCGATTCTAAGTGCCCTTCTGCCCGTTCCGTTATTATCGTATTTTTCTTCGCGAGTGTACAAGGGCCTTTTTCCAAGAGCACCCATACCCTGAGGCTACTAATAAAAACTTTTTGAAGTCAAAGCAGTACATTCTTTGTGTAATTCTACGCATTGTGGTGGATTCGTACGGCTTTTGGTAAAAAGCGACAAAGAAAATGCCGACAGAATGAAATATTGCGGTTATGGCTTCGCGGATTTAAATGTGGGTGTTCCTTTTTTGTAGTTGTATTATTCTTTTAATGGTTTTTTCTTACATTCACGCTCAAGGCCGGGACCTCGTAAGACGTTTACTTGATGATTTTCTCTATATACCATCAATTTTGTTGAAGACTAGCTGTGTTCCTTGATTTCCTCCGCTTAAGCTACAATTTTTACATCAAGCAGTACCCTATCTTCTTCCCCGAAGTCTTAAAAAAATCTTATTGATAAAAGTACTTGCAGTTTTTCCCGAATTTTTCAATTTTCCGGGGAAATTTTCCAATTGCTTTTTGATCATTCGGAATGTTAGAAACATATTAAAAAAGCTAAGTCTGTCCAGACTTCTCACTTATTTTTGTTTTTCTTTACTTAGAAATAAAGTAACTTTCTTAATAACTGAAATAACTTGGTGAGTACTGAAATATTAAAGACAATGATGTAAAAGAAACAAACCATTTAATCGATTCACAACTTCCTTATATTATTTTCTGAACCAAAATCTCCTACTAAGTTATTAAAGCCGACCCAGTCGCACAACAGTAGCGCGGGCCCCAGTAAAGAACCTTGCGGCACTCCAGTCGAAAAAGCACTTTTAGCCGCAAACTGCGGGGCTGGCCGTCACTCCCCCATTGTTATTCTATCGCTGCGACACCCCGAATTGTAGTACCCAACACCTCGACTGAGAAAACATTTGAGAATTCACTGAGAATCTTCCTTAATTTATTGGGAATCTGTGACCAACCCCGTCGAAAGCGTTTTACGGGTCGTTTTCTAAGCGAAAAAGCGGACTAATAAAATTTGCCGTAATCTCGGCGCGACACTACATGTTTGTCATAAGTCAGTTTATTCGGTCGATCCCCTCCCTTTGTGCTTACACTTTTCTTTCTACAAATATATTTGTTTTTGGGAGGCGCGGTATAATCGTGGACGAAATTTGTTTACATGTTTGGATATTATGATATTATGTTTTTAGGAAATGTGTCCGTGTGGATAGAATAAATGTTTATTGTAAATTATGTTGTAGTTACTTTTATGGAAGATGAAATCAGTTTAAGGAGAACATGTCATGAATAAATTCACCCACGCTCGTAAAGTTTTATTAGCAAAATAGCAAGTAAGTTTTGAGAATATTCATTATACATTCTTATTATAATGTAATCTATTAGATTCTACATGTTTCATACAAGTTTATCGTCAAAGTGCTCAACTGTAAATGTTTCTATTAGAATATAAACGTGAGATAACAACAGCGGACAACAAAGAATCACTTCCTAACTTTTATATGTTATCGTAAAAATAAGATCTTTTTATCTTATTTAGTTTCTTAATCCGCACTGAACCCTTTATTCGTAGCTTTTATGAAATTTCTCGAATATTTCTTGCAGGATTTTTTCATGAAACTCCTTTGTGTGTTTTGCAAGACTTCGTGAGCTTTATACTGATTATGATTTACTATTGTTGTTTGGAATATATTAGTGAATCCATTTACTGGCTGCGTGGGTTTACAGATTTATATATATTCTGCGCCTTTCATGTTAAACTTAAGAAATGTTTTGTGTTGATTTTTATTTCTTTCTGATCTGAGCTTTGTGCGGTTTTATCTTTCTCTGTTAACAAGTTTAAATGTAGATCCAAGCACGTTTCGCACAATAACATTTTTATAAAATATTTTCCTAAGATACATTATCAAGATTGTGAACAAAAACGTTTAAAACTCGCAAAATAACGACCAACAGAAGATTTGAAACACAACACCAAGTCGTAAAGAAAGAAATCTTGACAACATCAAAGCTGTAAAGTGAATCTGTACAAAATGGAAAGTTTAAAAAAGTGTCACAAGTCGGGGAGGCGCATAAAAGTTGGAGAGTCGACTGTAAAGGTTTAATAGTAGAAGTTTATACGCTGTAAAAGAAACAGACGCACTGAATTTTAATAATACAAGAAATGGAGAGCAAACTCTCGTAGTTTCAATTTAACAGATGTAAAATTAATTCAAATCATTTGTTTGCTAGAATATGCATGTAAACAAAAGTTTTAGTACACAGTATACACTGTACTAGGTCTGCAAGCAGACGCGCAAATAAGATTGGAAATGTGATCGCGCCAAAAAAATTACCTGCCGGGCGTTTGTTGTCTGTTATTTTGCCGGCGTAAGGATGTTGGAACAGGCATAGCTGTCATAAGTTTCACATTTAAAAGTGATCATATTATCTATCCTAATAAATAAAGAAATGCGAACATCGATGCTGGGATAAGTCGCCAGTCCTTAATAACCACTCAAGAGACAAAGCTTCTAAGAGTAGGAAGACGTAATTACACAATTATTATTCAGAGACTAGACCTGGTCTGTGCCGGAGCAAACTGCGTTGGAATTAATTAGTCCTTTGAGATGAAAGTTTTGAACGGACCGCGGTCACAACCCGGATTATTCCAGAATCACATCACCACAGATTTGAAGGGTCATGTTTCAATTAACATACTTTCGGGAGGTTGGGGCACACTTGGTTTCATATTAATAATGAAAATAAATGTGGATTGTTACTGGCCCCCAAGTGTGGTTACCTGAACATACCGATAGGTGCTTGGTGGTAACCTGGTAACTACTCAGATAAGCACTAGAAAATGCCCTACCACCAAGCTACAGTTTTATGACGATGTAACATGGTTTTATGTCCCGAAAGCTCAAGCTTATTATAAAATTCGGACCTATTACGGATCGCAAGTTAACGCCGTTACAATCACCTATATTTCTAGGCAATCTTGCTGTTATTGAACAATTTAATAACCTTTTCATTTTTAAGGTTTTTTAATAAAATGAGTCAAATCTATTTACCCTTTCTTAAATGATGTGCTTAGCAAGCAACACTATTGCATTTATAAATATACATAGTTATAGTTAGTTAAACAGATTGAGAGTTGTATGGAGTAAACATTTCCGACTACACTTGGTTTATAATAGAGTTTACTTTCAATTCATAATGAAAACATTATGCTTCACCCCGCCCGCCCTGTTTCTGCATTGATGCCCTCCAATTCTGAGTAATGAAGCTTCTTTTTATTTTGCGCCAACTTTTAATTAAGTTTTAAAAACATAATTTGCTCTAGTTTTTTCTGTTGAAAATGATCGTTGTTGGAAATTTGTTACACCTTTTAAAAATATTTTCATCAAAGATGGTGAATCTTACAGTTCTTTTGGAAGTAGGTCAATAATCAGACGTTTTTAATTAGTAAGAGCTGAATTTAACTTGTATTTAGTATTATTTTACGATAAAAATATTACGGCAGTGTCACTTGAGAGCCAGTTTCTAGTTCAAGTGCAGCTTGGGGCCACATTCGGCCACATCATCACTTGACATCATAATATTCACCTTTCGTAAGAGCTTTTGGCCAACCCTATTGTCGAAGTTTTTAGGCCACCTGAAAGCCTCCAACATGGCCTTACAGCTGCGACCAACGGCTTAGAGTGCTATCCAAAGCACGGAGCACTCATTTAAAATGCCACTAAATGGTCACCCATCCAAGTGATGACCGCGCTGAGTGTTGCTCCTCGTTAAGCTGTTACGACCAACAGGACCAGCTATGCTATATGTGCTACATCTGGTGCTCAAACGCTTGTCAACTATCTGTAATAAAAAACAATCCTTTCTTACGTTTTACCCACATACAAAATTTCCAAAATCGACAGTTAATTTCCAGTTCTCAAACCTCTCTAAGCAATAGCTCCAATCATCCGTACTGAGATTTCATTAGGCTCACCCACTCCCACGCTCCGATACACTGAGTCATACAAAGGTTGTACAGTGTCGGTGCAAAGGTGGTATTAGTTCCGCCGCACAAAGGAGGCTAGCTCTAGATTAGAGACGACAGCTGCACGCCACTCACTGTACATTAGAGCTGTAGCAATCGTATGTATTCGATACAACGTTTTTATCGACAAATGCTACTATAGCATTAATGACTTCCTCAATGACGTCTTCACAAAATGACTAGTGGATCGGTCCGCTCCTACATTGCTATACTCTAATCGGGTCTATAAAATATGTTCCATAGTAGTCACTAATATCTCTTGGATACTAACATAACAATAAGAATGCTATTAAACAATTGAGTACTGAGTAGCGAGTAACAGGTACGCCATCTAGTAACGAGTAGTATCGAAACGTTACTCACGAATGCATTTTGTTAGTCATATCTTCGTAAAAATGAGTTTTTTAATGTAATAGAAATAACGAACAGCCCGCCTAGTGGTAAGTGGTCACCGTCGCCTATAGACTTTTGCAACACAAGCGTTGCTGATACGTTGCCGACCCTGAAGACTCTTCACACCCATCTTGAAGGACTGCATTCTGTAGAACTGCGGAAAGTCTTGCAGAAGGAGTGCGATTTCCAGGACTCGATTGTGTGTGGATTCTTTATAAAAAGAAGTTTGGCGTTTTAAAAAGATCACATGTATCTTACTAGATAAATATATTTGAATTTTGAATCGTAACGATGCGATAGTAACTATTACATACCTATTATATTACATAACTATTATAAAATAAAAATTACTAATCGTTATATAGTATCGAATACATACGGGTACGCCATTTTCCGTAACTCTTACATCTCTACTGCACATCGCAGTGGGAATCTGACTGCGGTCTTGCGATTAGAGCACTACTTGAAAACGGACTTGTTACAGCTTGCTTCTTCCGCCATCTTGGCGAGATCTCTGCGAAGAATTCTCTCTCGACGGATATCACGTTCAAACTAAATTAAATGTATTACTTTTTCAAAGTGAACATGACTTCAAAATGATACAAACAGACATCATAAAGACAGTGAGAATTCATCGTTATTGTCATCATCATCAGCCCGTGTCAGTCCACTGCTAGACACACCCCTCTCTCAAGGTACGCCACTGAGCCCAGTCTTCGACTCTTCTCATCCAACTCCTGGCAGGCACTCGGCGCAAGTCGTCGCTCCAACAAGTCCGAAACCGTCCTCAAACTCAAACTCAAAAACATTTATTTCATAGCAAGTTATAGTATCACTTTAAACTGTCAAACTTAAAACTAGCTACGCCTGTTCCAACCTCCTTGCAGGTCCTTTTGTAGCTTCGGTCTGATATTTTGTAATAAGCTTTATTTTGCTTTGCTTTGTATTATTTCTATTTATTTAGACTTCAAATTTAGTTGACTGTAACAAGACTCAAATATATCTTACTAATGTTATAAACCTGAAAGTTTTTGAGTATTGATGAATGGATGGATGTTTGTTTCTTCACGCAAAAACTACTGAACGGATCTGAATGAAATTTGAAATGGAGATAGCTTATATCCTGTATTAACACATGGGCTACTTTTTATCCCGGAAAAGGGTTCCTGCGGGATAACGGGAAGACGCGAGTGAAACAGCGGGGCGCAACTAGTATCAAAATAAAAATGTACAGCTAGGTATATACAGTCTTATTTCCAACGAAAACATTTCCAAACTTCTCAGAAAAATAACTTCCAGCGAACAAACACGAAGCCAACAAAGATCCTTTGAAGCAGAAACAGCTACAACATTCTCAAGCTTTATTCCCCGGCTTTGCTTGCGTGATTTTCGTCCACATTGCAGTATACGACCTAATTTCATTTACGCTCCACTAACTATCTTCTAGTCCATCTAATTTATGGTCCCAGATACGAGTTTGTGCGCGTTTATATCGGATGTCGATAAAGTGACCCGAGAACTGTACGCGGGAGCAATTCTTGGACCCCTGTGTTATAGTCTATGCGTCAATGACGAGCCAGTAAGGAAAGAGGTCGTGAAGTTAAAAAAGTATTTTTCGTCTTACTGTGTAGTGATTGACTACAAGTCACCTGATGTTAAGTACAGATGTGGTCATATTCAATTTCAATCATTTATTGCATTTATATGTTACACATGAGATCTGAGTGGTTAAGATTAGCGAACAAATAGATCCGGCTATGGAGAAGGACAAAAAAAACTACACAAATACTTTTTATCATGATAATTTGTATGCAAGTCTATGCAGGTGAAACAACAGGGAAGAGTTTCAGATAAGTTTATTATTTAGTAGGATATAATTTAACATATTATGCTTAAAACTACTTCCTTCCACCGGCAAAAGAATACTCTGTGATCCTCCTCTCTTCAAAAGGCAACAAAGTAAAGGCGTGGTTTAAATTACGTTCTGGCTTCCACATTTTTCACTCACAAAGTCGTGGCCTCACATTCCAAAGGTAACGTTTTAATCAATAGTGAGGATTCTGGTAAAAGGACTAGAAGAATTTAATCTTGTTTGAACGGCGCCGGCTGCTGGTAAAGGAACGAAATCTCTTCACTTGTTGGCACATGTGCTGGATTTATTGATTTGGATTTTATTAATTATTTGTGACCCGCCCCGGCTTCGCACGGGCGCAACGAATTTTTCGGGTTTTCTGAACTATAATATGCATGTAATATACATATAAACCTTCCTCTTGACCACTCTATCTATTGCTAAAAACTGCATTAAAATCCGTTGCGTAGTTTTCAAAAACGAAAGATTTAATTAGCGGTTTTGACGTGAAGAGGTAATATTTAAACAATCAAACAGAGTCACTTTCGCATTTAAAATACTATGATAAAGGGTTACAGATCAGGGCAGAACCTTGAACAGTATTAATTAATCCTAATTTTCGTTGAACAAGTTTTAATGACTCGTCGAAAAATTATCCCAGTTGAACCCCCCAAAAAACTTCCCAACCACAAATTAACATCTAAATTAATAACTTACTCCTCATTAGCAATTCATTTATTCCCTCCAAACGATCCCCGCTGAGGTGACAACAGGCGACACGACTTTTTGCTTATCCCAATCCCTAATTAATTACGCAATAGCGTCGCCAGAGGTCGGCATCGTTGCTGCTTGATTTATACCCCCATTAGGACCCCTAAAGGCCCCTAAAGACCCCTAAAGGTCCGCGGATTATTGAAACGGCGGATTAAGGTGGCCCGTGAGAGATTCACTTTGATTTATTCAGTTTAATATCGTGTTTAAGGAAGTCTTAAATGGTGGGGAGAGATTACGGGTGAGCTATTTCTGATATGATATGCTAGAGATGGCGATTTTTCTGCAAAAGATCGATTTTGAATCGGTTCTGAAGAAAATCGATCCATAAAACATCAATTTCTTAAAAATTTACTTTTGTTTCAGAGCGATGATGGTTCAGTTGTAGTGACGTTGGCTTGCAATCTCTATGTCGTGTATTTGAATCTTACAACAGCTTTAGCTTTCGGTGAAGGAAAACATCATGATGAAACCATAGCTTGGTGGCAAGATTGGCATTTTACAGTAATCGCCTGGTTAGCTATCATCCTCAAGTAAAGAACCGTTAAACACTTACTGGTGTGTTCCAGCAGCCTCAGCATCAAGCAGCGCTTGACAGCCAGTTTCCCATCCAGATGTAGCGTGGCGCTACCAACGACAGCATCGTCACTTGACATCAGGTGACTTGAGGTCAAACGCTGCGCTGTAAGAATTAAAAATATAAAACGGTAGTATTAAGATAGCATTTTCATAATATCAGTTATAAGAAAACTGTAGTCTTACACAAAAATAACCATCCATTATCCTACTACCATTATTAACGTGAAAGTTTGTGAGTATGAACGTTTGTTACACTTTCACGCAAAAACTACTGAACGGATTTAAGTAAAATTTGGAATGGAGATAGCTTATACCCTGGATGAACACATAGGCTACTTTTTATCTACAACGGGAAGACGTGGGTGAAACCGCGGGGCACAGCTAGTCTTAATGAACCACTTTTTTTTGTAACGAATTTTGTCGGCGAAGATCTGTCCGAGCATAGGGTAGTTTGAAAAACAGCGTTGCGCTCACATAATCATTGTTATGTGAATGCAGCACATGCTGAAGCTGCCCTATTGCCCTATGATTAATTAGTTAAATAAGTAACTGGAACGTAATATGCTGTTAAATAGTGGCAATAAATTGATTTTTATTTTTATTTATTTTATTATTTTTTGTTTATTTAATATAATAGCGAAAAGCAATCTATTCAGTTAGCTTTTACGCAATGATCTTTCACACAGCTCTCTAGTGAATTTTCTAAGAAACTTTTCTTTCACTAGAGAGCCGCTCAATTTAATACAAATATTGCCCACTAATACTATCAAATAGATTATTATGATATTAATCTATTCAGAACTCATCTAGATTGCTTCGAGTATAGCCCGTGGGCTGCGATCAAATACTCGCAGCTCAATACTGGCCTGCCCCCGGGCGAGCTCCGGGGTAATAGGGGGTGGCTATCCACCCCTACTAGTTATATTTAATATTATATATGCATACACCTAATAAATTTGTAACAGACTGATGTATGTTATATTGAAGAAAAACTTTTTTATTACAGGAACAGAATCCAAAAAAACTGTTTTAGAATTTTTGTCTGTTTGTATGTTTGTAAGTGGATCACGCAAAACTACTATTCATTTATTTATTATTACATTATATTAGACGGCCAAAGTCAATTACCTAAATAACTAGTGCAATTAAATGCAGTTTTCATCAATGTATTGCTAGGTCTAATTTAAAATTAAGTCTCCATTTTACTCCAAGAAAATATCATCGCGTACAAAATCTCGGGTAAAAGCTAGCTAATTCACAATATTTCCACTCATTCATAAACTCTTTGTCATGGATTACTTTGTGACGTATTCATATTGGATGATATCTTATATTAATGAAATGTGCTGTATTTTTGGTATATTGACCTTAGTTAATTGGTTTTCACGACTCGGCCCGGCTTTGCACAAGTTATTTAATATACAAATATAAGACGGTTCTTTAGTTCAAACGAAATTATACTCATAGTTTTTATGTGATAGTATGGTAAGAAATAAACAGGAAGGAAAAAAATGTAGAAGTGATAACGTCTCTGTTAAATTCCAAGCTTAATATTTTACAAAGATAGATTATTTTAATTCTAGCATAAATCTATTGATAAGTAATATTCCGAAACGGAAACCCGTAGTAGAGTCCAATCTGTCCAGGAACTGATTTGCGATCTGATTCCACGCTGAGCCCTGCCATCCTGGCGCGGTGTAATGCAGTGACCGACATCTTTTCATTCGGGAACTTCCGGCCCTCTTTCATCATTTAGTGATACACTTTGTCACTTAACTGCTAACATACTGTTATTTTTATGCATAAACTTACACCACCAACCGCATTTTATTTCATATTACTTCTGTCCATCCAAAGGTGGTAGCTCTAAGATCTTTCCTTACATGTTGTTATATTTTTCTGTTGTTGTGGTGACACAATAAAGCGTTACCTATCTATCTATCTACATTGTACTAAACTGGCTAAGTTTATGTACTGTCTTTCCGTACTCAGTGAAGTCCTGATCTATCGGCAAGGTCGGCCATTTATTATTCCGTTTTTACAACTTTCCAGACAGATTTGCGCCTTTGATAGATTAGGTGTTGAGCTAACGCCCTCGCTAATGGGGCAGAATCGAACCGGATGTTATCGGAATTTTTGTGACAATTTGTTTGAGAAAATTACGCAGTCGGAGGTGGATTTGTGAATTGAAAAATCTTGTGATTTGACCTAAAAATGGATTTGTTCTCCTTCTTTTCTTCCTCTGCTGTTTTTTGTCTCGCTTTTAGTTTATTGTGTATATAATTCAATAATTTATAACAATAATAATGTCAGTAAAACCGCTTACCATCGGGTGTGTTTGTTTGCGAGTTTAGGAAATGAAAAGAAAAATTGTCAGGGTTTTTATGAAAGATTTTACTGGAAAATCCACGCGAAAGTTGGAATATTTGGGTAAAAGTGAACATGCCTTTTTCTATGTAGGCCTTGATTAAAAGTCGTAGAACAAAAGCAGTCTGATAAAACGTACAGAAATAACCCATAAGAGATTATCAACATATTTGTGGTAACTCTATAAAATATATATAAAATAGATATCTATCTATTCTATTTTTAGATTTAATATAAATCTTTTATGAATGGATATGAGGTTAATATATTTTTCATCGACTGAGTTCTATCTAATCTATAGGTACTCATATTATAAAAAGGAAAAGTTTGTTGTTAGTATGTAATCGTATGTTCGGGTTAATCTTTGGAACCACTGATCCAATTTCGAAAATACTTTTAATGTCAGCTATATTATCCCTGCTATTTTTTATCGTGATAACAATTCTGTGGAATTTTCCACGCTACGTAAAACCGTGGGGCGGTATTACAGGTAGGTATGTAACTGTTTGACCTTTAGACGATGTCTAATTTTTTTTTAGCGCTATGCGCGATTTATCCCGTTTTGCTATTACGGGAGACGGCTGGAAGCAAGTTACAGAGAAACGCGATTGGTGGAAAAAAATTAACTGCGGATGGTATAACCATTCACGACGACGCCTGGTTTGAATGTGTTGGCCCAAAAACGCGCAAAAAGACACCTTCGTGATACCAATCAGCTGCCACTCCCTTTGCGACACCATGTTTGTGGAAAGTGTGACCGCATCTGTGGCTCCCGGATTGCCTTATTTAGCCATGAGCGCAGATGTGTTTCGGACGCTACTTAATATCTTCTCTTGATATGGAAGCAGGCAATGATGATGATAGTGGTGGTACACAACATTACTTTTTCATAAATATATTGATAAGCATGACAAATATTTCGTCACGTCCTGTCCCTTCATCTCTCTGAAAGAAGTCTAAATCCTGGTCACTGCTGCAAAACGTAACATTTTAACAACTAACAAAGCGCGGTAATAAACATAGCAAGCATTGTAATACCAACTAACTATATTAGTATTGTATACAGACTGTTTGTTTGTCAACCAAGACAGTTGTGTTGCAATAACGTCGTCGCGCAATTAGTGGTCGGGGCTAATTACCTCACGGTCGTATACGCAAATAACACTCACATGTACACAATTGTTTCTACTCACACATGTGTACCCCTAGGTATACACATATATGTGTGGAAATGTAGGTATGTATGCCAAATGTGCCAAAAATAAAATATTAGATGTAGAAAATATTTATTTTTGTTTTCCCTAAGTCATCATACCTACTCGTTACACGCTGATCACCACTACCACATATTACCACCACGTAGGAGTGTGCGAACATGATTGTGTTCTGTATCAAAGGGTAATTTTTCCAGTGAAATGACAGGGCTTAGATGTAGCATCTACTATCTCAGGGTGTCGAGCGCAGTGCTTTGCCAGGCGGGATTTTGAATCGTTCAAGATCAAAAATTCTTGTAGACAGGTCGTACGGGACAAGTGGTTTCTTTATTTTCCTGATAACTCCACGCGGACCTGCATCTTGACACTGATATTATAAGCCTTGTGCTTTTAGTTGAGGTTCCTGACACTTCTGATATATGTGGCACCGCAATCACTGTTAGTTCCTATATCAGAAGTGGGATCTGTTCTCCATTCCCACATTCTCACGTGACGTTATCAGGCAACTTATTGTATCGTTTGGCTGTCGAGTTTTTACGTCTATAATATAATTATATGTAAATAAAAACGATATAGTTTTTCTACATAACCTCAGTAAACATACCATTCCGTCAAGCTCAACTAAGTCTGTAAAAACGTAGAACATTCACTATGCAAAGCCACAAAACAATGTTAACCCTACTCAAGAAGGAGTATCTAATATCTAAGTTGTATTCACGAGACTAGACTAACCCAGGCAGTGTTGCCAATAAATTACGTTTGTATCCACCAAACCTGACCGGTGAAAGTAACAGAAAACCGCTAAATCTTCTTATTTTCCTTTTAAAGATATAAATACAATGGATGTTTGTCAGTCTCGTTACAATTCAAAAACAGCTATTAGACCGATTTGTTTTTTTCTTCTTTTGTTGTGTATTAGTAGTCTGGATAAGGTTTCAATGACAGAAAATATTTTAAAAATCTACCGTATATACTGGGAAATTTGGGAAGAACTGAAAGTGCTTTTTTTATGGCAATTTTGCAAGAACTCAGAGAGCCTTATTTTTTCTATCCGTGTTAAGCAGGGGCGGATCATTAGTTTAATATAGATTTTTTAGTAGACATTTATTACTTGTTAATTATGTGAATCAAACAAAGTAGTTCTTGTAACAAAATTTACATGCATTGAATAGAACAATTTTAGCTGAACACAGATAAACTAAACTTATTTAGACAATGAACTTGCCACCAAAAAATACCACTAACTAGTAGACGTTATTTTTTCCCACTAAAGGGCAGGTCCAAGCTACCGGATCTAGCGGGAAATCCAGCGCGTTGGCAACACTGAGCCAGGCATTGTAAGAACAGACCTAACTCACGCGGCTACTAAGTCGTGATATCGGTCACTAACTGTCACGGAACCCTCTTTAAGCCGCGTATCTTAACTGTTGTTATCGAGTTTCGAGCTCGATGTGTGCCAACAGAGTTGAAGAGCATTGTGTAGTTGGGGAGAGCTAGCGGTGATTTTGATAAAGGTGTTCCGAATTTATATTATGTTCAAATTTGAGTGAGTGTGTTGCCACCTTCAACCACTTCGTCACGTCACATGAGGTGACTTTGTCGTCAAAGGAACCTTAGAAGTAAAAAAAAATACTCAGAATATTAATGGATTATTTTTTGTTAATAAAGCTTTATTATATATAATGGGATATAAATAACAAAATAAAAATCACTGAACCAAACCATATGATATAAAATAAAACTACCTATCAAACTAAACAATACAACTACTCAATCTAATAAACCACTACCAGTTGGCAACGTTCCCAAAATGCTGTCCGCATTGCCGCGTTGAACGGCAATGCTTATTCGTTGCGCAAAATAACGTCCAGCATTTTGGTCACGGGTAGCATCGACCAGTCGCTTCAATTATTTTGTTATATTTATGTCTGGGTATTGAGGATAGGTATTATACTCGTATCGTATAAGTGTACCATAAAAATTTAACTAGTAACACACTGTTTTACAAGCTTAGTAAGTATTTGAATTGTTAACACAGCAATGTTCCCAAGCACCCTACTCAAAGTGTGCTCCACCTCCCAGCCTAAGTCCATAATTGTGCCAATAACTATCGAACTGTCTTGTGGGTTTACGGTGCGTCTCTAATTGCCCACACTAGTGGCTACTAATGCCCTTTGCTGGTAGATGGTAACCGCTAGGGTTGTGCTAATTGGGAAACTATAGGTTTAGAATTTGTTACCAGATTTTCTACACATAAATAAAATTGAAGTCATCATTATCATCAGCTGGAATCATCCACTGCTGCACCTAGGCCTTTTCAACGTCTCTAGGAACGGCTTTTAGACATTTGTATCTTTAGTAAACCAAGTATTAAAAAAAACAGAAATCAAGTATTATTGCCTATTACTTCCACTTCTGGGATTCTGGCCTTCTCTCAGAGAGAGAGAGAGAGTATGGGCCACGTGGGCCCAGTGCGGGTCGGTAGATGTCACATGCCCTTGAATGTTGTAGTAAATCGATATTACTTGAATGAATAGTAAATATGACTGACTGATGCTGTCAACCAGTCAGTGTGAGCAAATTTTCTAACAAGCACATACTAAATGCGATATTGAAGTCTAAGGCTGGTGTTCTATAATGACGCTCAAGCGATGATCAGTACTTGAGCACAGATTCTATTCTATTCTATTCTAGAATACGGGCCTAAGTCAAGAGTGGAAAGTACTAAACTACATTACGATTAGACAGCCCTATTCCCTTGTATTGGCTAACAACAGACACGCCACTAACGGCGCGCTATAAAGCGCTTTATTCGCTACAATCACATTACAGCTGTTTCCGATCAAAGTAATTATCGGCGAGCGTGCTTGTTTTACAACTAATTGTGCACATTCACAGAGGCGTCGTGTTATGGCAGATGCTTAGGCGGCCTTAATATTGAAGCGATTTATAGGTCAGTTGTGAAACGACGTGTGTCGGTAGATGTTTGTTTCGGATTTTGTAATGAATTAAGCTTTCGGATGAGGAAAAATGTCGGAATGAAACAAATTTCTAACACGTATAATTTTAAACAAAAAAAAAATACCAACTTTTAATACCCCTCGATTTTTCTAGGATCCCATCATGAGATCATGGTTTCCTTATCATGGCACCACCTTTGGGATATCTCCTTTCCAAAATAAAAACAAAGAATCATCGAAATCGGTTCCTAAAAGACGAAGTTATTCGAGAAAACACAAAAAATAAAATTATATTGTTATGTATGTACGGTCAAATTAAGAAATCTTCTCCTTTTTTGAAGTCTGTTGAAAATAAGAACAAGAACCATTTATTTGCAAAAAATTACACAAAAAACTTAAAACAAATGCTTTTTTTAGTAACTACAAAATATACATTGTTGCAAACCGGCCTTAACTCAGCGCTGTGCTGCTCGTTTGTACGGCGCTGGTCTTCCGTTGAAGCCTTTTTTAAATGAAATCACTGGCACGAAGGCATATTTAACCATTATGATCATCATCATCTATTATTATCTATCTACCTTTTGGTATTTTATCCAGCCTACTACCGGCTACTAAAAGTTCGCTTCCAAACCACTAACCGCGCGCTACAAAAAGCGCTTTATTCGTTGCAATTACATTACCGCTGTAAAAATTGATGTTTCTTCCGCACGGAGTAATTACTAATTAGTACTGGAGTGTGTTTAGTAGTCGTGTTGAGTTTGAATGGGTTGTTTTTATAACGATAATTAGGGAAGGAGAAAATGAAATAGTCTTTGTTACATTTTATCACTCAAACCGCTTCTGTGTTGTTTTGGTTTGGATATGTACCTAGGCGCTTGAAGCGATGATGACTCAGAGGCAGCGACGTCGACTTGCAACCGGTTGTTCAGGGGTTCGAATCTTACAATTGGATTAAGCTCTCAGTTGTTGAAATCATCGTGATGAAATAATAGTTTGATATCTTTTGGTGCTCGCCTGGTTCAAAGCTACCCCAGTTAAGAATTTGTCACTTTGCTTGAGAGCCAGTTTCCTGTCAAGGCGTAGCGTCGCTCCACCTTCGACCACATAGTCGCTTAAGATCAGGTGACTTGTGGTCAAACGCTACCGTATAGTAAACTAGGTATGTACTAATGTCATAAATGCAAAAGTGAATTGGTCTGTTTGTTTGTTGCCTTTTCACGTCTAAACCGCTGAACCAATCCTGATATAATATTATGGAGATAGTTTAAACACTGGGGAAGGACGATAAACTGCAGTCCGCGCAGGTAAAGCGCAGGGAAAAGCTAGTTCAGAATAAATAAATTAGTTTACCCACTTAACCTGCAAACTGCAAAAACCATTTATCTTGTACTACAATCGCATTAAAGCGGAAAAAATCTACGTTCTTTGAAGAGAGTAAGTAATTAGTACCGGTTGTTAGCGGTGGTGTTAGCACAGAGTGGTAGGGCGGTAGTTGCTGAAAAAGATCGAATTGAAATCTAAAGAATGGATTCAGAAAACAATCGAAGTCTAGAAGATCGATTTATCAAAAATCTATTTTTCTTTCAAATCGAAGACAAGTAGTTGTTATAATATATCACAGAAAAATTGACTTTTGGATAACAATAGCATTATTGAAGCCATAAAACCAGTATTGCCATCAATTGAATTATAGTCATTAATAAAATTGAATAATAAAATGTCAACTCTCACATGTTTAGGTACTTTTAACTATGTATAAATATTGTGCAAAAATTAAATATTGCATTTTTACTGAAACAGAAAAAACCGAATCTCGACTTTCGAGCGTCTAAGATAGGTTTCATTGTTTAATATCGATTGTCTACCAATAAAATCGATTCTTCTATTAATCGATCTCCAATCTGCCTCCCTACTGAGTGGATTGTCTGCTACGTTCCTTTTGTACTGTTTCTTTGTTACCTTAAATTATCGACACCTGCAATAGATAAATTGTTTAATTATACACTAACGATGTCCTGTTGCTTGTTTGTCTGTATTTCACCGGAAAAAGTGTCTCACAATGAAATTTATTTACTTTTTAGTTGGTAGTGAAGTGTGTTTAATGTTCCAACCTCCTTACGCTGGCAAAAAAAAACAAGCCAGAAACGCCCGGCAGGTAATTATATGGGCGCGATCACATTTACAATTTTATTATTATTCAAACCTTTTTGTCATTTAATAGAGATGGACTTAAAATTGAGCTATCGACAAGTTTTTGTTTAACTTCCGGCTTTATTGAAAAAACGTACACATTGACCTTTAAATCCTCACTTGGTGATGACGGTCTTCGGTCTTGTAGTGTTGTCTAGGACAAATCAAACGTAATTAATATATCTAATTATAATTACTTAGCGACCGCATTTCACCGCGACCACATCAATCAACCAATCTCTCGTTTGCATAACAGTTAGAGGAATAGGCAGCATTACCTAATTACCAATTGATGTAAATGTGACCAATCCATCTAAATTAAATTATCTAAACAAGGAATGTGGCGACTGGTCCGGCCAGAATAGCCAGTCAAAATTGACCGGAGATTATTGTACAGCTGTTTTATAGATGCTTATTTTTGGACAGTATATAAGGTATATATGGTGATTTTTGGTATTCATTTTCCCAACTAGTGACTTGCCCTACGGATTTGCATGCGCTTTTAATTATTGTGACCAAAATTGAACAATCTTTCTAATCGTGACGCTAAAAGTGTTACCAAAACTTTAGTTTATATGCAAAATAAATAGTATGTATGACCAAAATCTTAAATCACTAAAAGTTCTATGCCAATTTTAAACTGTTTTTTTAATTGTCAACAGGTAAGCATTTGACCAGTCTCATATGATGGTAGGTAAGTAACGACGTGGAGGATGATGGCACAAGCTGAGAAGATACAAATTCGCTCGTGTTTGAAAGACTCTCAAATTATCTATCGGAAAAAAATACGCTGGCAAGGTGATACACTCATTATAATCGTAAGTTTTTCCCATGGCATCAAATTCATTATAACTCGGCAGAAAGTGTGAAGAAAGGATCTCAAGTGGGGCCCACGAATTCACAGGCGCTGATGGATGCCAATGGCTAAGCCGTTCATGGTGGTGTTCAAAGGGGGAGGCCTATGTTCAGCAGTGGACTTCTTCCAGCTGATGACGATGATGATGACTAGAAGGTGCATACGAAGCTGCGGACTGAATCGCAAGTTTAAAACCAAAACCCAAAGTTTTTCTGGCCGGACTGTTGTCTAGCCGGCATAAACCTAACCTAACCGGCATAAACCTAAACCAATCTCTAGTCTAAATGAGATTAATCTCATTTCTAGATCGGCTACGTTCAGTTCAGATTCAATCAGTCAGCGCGGATTCAGCCGGCTAAGCCACTTGATTACGGAAATGTATTCAGGCGCCGTCACTTGCAATCAGTGGGACAGCTTACATTATTTACTGGGACAGGGAGAATTAAACTTGTTATAAGCGCGAAATAAACGCCTTTCTAATGTATAAAGATCTCGTGTCACAGTGAATAAGAATAAGAACAAGAATCATTTATTTGCAACGAATTATACAAAAACTGTTTGACCGGCTATATGTATATCCTACTAATATTATAAATGTGAAAGTTTGTGTGTGTGTGTGTTTGCGTGTGTGTGTGTGAATGTTTGTTACCACGTATCACCGTAAGTACAAAACCGATTTTGATAAAATTTGGAATGGAGATAGCTTATATCCTGGAATAACACAAATAGACTACTTTTTATCCCGGAATAAGGTTCCTGCGGGATAACGAGATGACGCGGGGCGCAACAAGTAGTGATAATATTATAGGAGTGTTATAATAGGGGAATTATTATCTGTAATCCATTTTTAATCGAATTTTAACTACACGGTAATGAAACATGTAAAAGACAATACGTCATTACCAAGCGATGTCAACTGCGATCTTGTCACAAAGCAATTTGAATTCTCACATGCAAACATAAAGGTTCATTATAGTAAAGTGGTTGAATAAATAGAGTTAGGTTAATTAATTACGATTGTTAATTGTAGTGAACAGATGTTTTAATGGACTAACGGAATTTATGTGAATCAATTGAACGGTTTATTTAATTAAAATTAGATAATAATTCTTGCTTAATTGATGTAAGGTTTACTTGAAGTGTTAGCAGGACTGCAAATAGGGGGGGCAGAATCTTGTTCTTAGGGGATGTTTAACAAGATAAATTGTAGAAACAAAATGCCTTATAAAATGAAAAAAAAATTATGTCTCACATCAAAAAATTATAAAATTAAAGTTGGAAAATAAAACATTGCTGACTAAAACACATTTGGAAGTAATTTCAATTTCAATTTATTTATTTATTCAATAGGATACATTGTGATCACTTTAAAACGTCAAACTTAAAACTAGCTACGCCTGTTCCAACCTCCTTACGCCTGCAAAAGAACAGGCAAGAAACGCCCGGCAGGTAATTTTTTTGGCGCGATCACATTGACAATTTTATTCTTATTACTAATTGATTGAATTGGAGCAAGTTCACTAAAATCCCAAGCTTTTTTTTGTCATCTAATGGTCCGATATTTTTTAATTAGCTTTACTAATAAGATTTCTCTTGTTTGGTTGTACACATTGGGATATGGGAACATGAATATTAACGAGTTGCGGGATCACAACCAAAGCAGACCAGACCCCACAAGCAGCATGACCAGCTACTTATGTCGCTCACTGAACTAAATCAAATGCCAATTCATTAATGAAACCTTTTCAGTACAAAACTATTTGCAAGCTGTAATATAGCAACATAAAAAATAATAATAGAAAACTCTCATTTCGCATGTCAAAAACACTACACAGAATACAAAGCAGAAAGTTCAAATGTGAAATTCGAAAAGTTCCACGGGGTCCGGAAGTCGGGAGTGGAGTCGGAGGGGAGTCGGAGGGGAGTCCAGTCAACAAATGTCATAACTCATACAACGCGAGTTAATACGAGTTGCGGAATAACCCGCGAGTGGAAATGGGGGAATTAACACGAACCGAGTAAGGGTGGTGACGTTACTAATGGTTACGATTTGACATTTGTCGAGTTACAACAAATGGTTTAGTTTTTGAAGCGATGACAAGCCGCGGCCGCCATTTTGAAAACTGGCTTAGGAGGACTACTCTGAGATTAAAAGCTAATAATTAAGATAGTTGGGGCTAATTACAATCGTTTTTCTTTGTAATTATGCTAGCAAAAATGCAAAAAAGTATGTATCAAATTACATGATAAAGAATTACATGATAAAGAAGCTTTTAGAAAAAATAATGCAAAAATAGATTGTAAAACAGGGTGCTAACAGGGTGCTTTTTTTAAAGTTAAGACCATTTTACTCCAGACGCACTGGCCCGTGAGCTAGGTTACGGCCCGTATCTCTCTCTGAGTTAAGGCCAGAGTCTCAGCAGTGGGACAGACAGAGGCTGCTGATGATGAAAGTGCAGATCTGTTCTAATTTAAATCGTTTATCACGAATTTTTCGAGGTAGGGTTTTTGATATTAGAAGTAACCTACTTTACAGCTGCTCCTTTATGTTTTTCTCTTTACAATGAAAGGTTATTTGTAAAGTTCCATTAGTAGGTACTCTTCCCAACCCGGCGGTCACCTGCTACTAGTGTGCAAGTGTGCGAGTGTGCAAGTGTGCCGGCGGCGATCCAACGAGCTTTTTATAGAGCTTTACGTGATGTCTATTAGTTCTTTGTCGGGATTCAAATGGATTTGAGAGGATTTCATTTTAGAAATAGCTTTTTCTGGAATTCGCAGGGAAATTGTTTGTTGGGAAATGTGAAAGTAATTAAAAAGTTTGCGTTTTTTGAAACAAAACTGTTTCTGCTTTCGTTACTCTATTTCATTTTCCTTGTGATTTTTAATTTTGTTAACAGAGTAGCTGCGCAGATTTCTCGTTATCCCACAGGAACTCTTTTGCGGGATGAAAAGTTGTATTTGTATTAATCCTATCTCTATATCAAATTTAACCTAAATCCATTCAGCGTGAAGGAGTAATAAACAGAGTATCACACATTCAAAAATGTTAGCATTTATAATATCACTAGCTGCACCACACGGTTACACCTACAGATTTTCCGTTATTCCAAACTATGTGTTAATCCAGAGTAGAACCTATCTCCATTCTAAAATCCATTTAAATCTGTTAGGTCCTACAGTGTGAAGCAGTATCAGACAAATACACTCGCTGACTCACAAACTTTCGCATTTATAATAATTTATTAGTAGTGTGATTAATACAAGTAGGTATATACAATTTGAACTGTTTAGTGTTCCGTACCCTATAATCCTCATTCTTAGCTTACCTAGTCCCACAGTCCCACGTAGCTGGACAAAAATTGATTCAAAATTCGAAATGCTAATGTCTAAAGCATCAAACTTAAAACTAGCTAAGCCTGTTCCAACCTCCTTACGCCGGCAAAAGAACAGGCAAGAAACGCCCGGCAGGTAATATTTTTGGCGCGATCACATTGACAATTTTATTCATATTACTGATTGATTGAATTGGAGCAAGTTCACTAAGTCAAAAGCTTTTTTTTTTCAGCTAACCCATCACAAAAAATGGTACAATTGATTCCGAAACCTCAAAAGCACTTGCAAGCATTTAGATCTGTCATAATAATTCAATACACTCTTCATCACCCTCAACAGAGAAATAAAACCTTATTAAATAACTCCCGTCACTCAATCAAAACAACCCGGAACCTGGGGGTTGTCGCCCTTCAACCCTTGTTGCCCTAATTGGACCCTTTACGACTCTGATAATGCTAGCGTACAACTAAAGCTGAGTGTTCACTAGAGGCAGCCGCAAACTGAGCAGCTGTTTCAATCCACAGCTTAAAAAAGTAAAAGGACAAAAGTAGTGTTTGCTGATGATACGTCGCTTTTATTTAAGTTAAAGCGACAACATAACATTTCTGACGACGTGAACAATGCTCTCTCCAAAGTTACAGACTGGTTTGATGCGAACAATTTGATGTTAAATGGAAAAAAGACAAAATGCTTGAGATTTGTGCTGCCCAATGTTAAAGAAGTACCAACAAATGTAAAAATTAAGGACGAAGAATTGGACCTTGTCAAGACTACAGTATTCTTAGGCATAACTTTAGATCACAAATTGCAATGGGGTCCACATATTGTCAGTCTATCGAGCAGACTTAGCTCTGCAGCATATGCTGTAAAGAAGATCCGTCACCTTACTGACGTTGATACAGCCAGACTAGTCTATTTCAGCTATTTTCACAGCATTATGTCCTATGGAATATTGCTGTGGGGAAACGCTGCTGATATTAACACCATATTTGTATTGCAGAAGAGAGCTGTTCGTGCGATTTATAACATGGGCCCCAGAGAATCTTTAAGAATTAAGTTTAAAGAAACCAAAATAATGACAGTTATTTGTCAATATATTTATGAAAATGTAATGTACATACGGAAAAATTTAAATAGCTTCAAAAAGAGAAGTGATTATCACAATTTTAATACTAGAAACAAAGATAAAATTGCTGTACCCACCACTAGGCTCCATAAAGTTAGCAACTCGTTCAAAGGTCAATGTGTACGCTTTTTCAACAAAATCCCAAGTGAAATTCAAGACTTGTCTATAACAAAATTTCAAATTCGTATAAAGAGAAATCTCATTAGTAAAGCTTATTATAAAATATCGGACTATCTAGATGACAAACAAGCTTGGGATTGTAGTTAATCTATCTATCTTTCTTTCTATCTATCTATTCTCCCTATTTCCCCTATTCTAACCATTTTCGGTAAACAGCCAAAACAGTCATGCTCACGAAAGTGACTTTGCTTGCAGCGGCGTCATGTGTCGGGTCGCCCTCTTCCCTCTCATATGGTCGAGGAGAGCGATGGCTGGCACATGCGTCAACTCGTGAACGGGTGCTGCTTGTGGGGTCTGGTCTGCTTTGGTTGTGATCCCGCAACTCGTTAATATTCATGTTCCCATATCCCAATGTGTACAACCAAACAAGAGAAATCTTATTATTAGTAAAGCTAAATAAAAAATATCGGACTATTAGATGACAAAAAAAAAAAGCTTGGGATTTTAGTGAACTTGCTCCAATTCAATCAATTAGTAATAAGAATAAAATTGTCAATGTGATCGCGCCAAAAAAATTACCTGCCGGGCGTTTCTTGCCTGTTCTTTTGCCGGCGTAAGGAGGTTGGAACAGGCGTAGCTAGTTTTAAGTTGACGTTTTAAAGTGATCACAATGTATCCTATTGAATAAACATATTTTTGATTTTGATTTTGATTTTGAGTATTTATTTTTTGACGATGCGGTAGCCGAGTTGGTAGTGTCCCTGCCTGCGAAGCTAGCGGTCCCGGGTTCGAATCCCGGTAAGGGCAAATATATATGTGATGAGCACGAATATTTGTTCCTGAGTCTTGGATATTTCTATCTATGTAAGTATTTATTTCTCTATTTAAGTATGTATATCTTTGTCTAGTACCCATAACACAAGTTTCGAGCTTAATTTGGGGCTAGCTCAATTTGTGTGCAATTGTCCCCGATATTTATATTTTTTTTATTTTTTTACTAAATAAAACACATGACACAACATACAACATGACGTGATCACTTCAAAACTAGCTGCGCGTGTTCCAACATCCTTACGCCAGCAAAAGAACAGGCAAGAAACAGCCGGCATGTAATTTGTTGGGTGCGATCACAATTAAAATTTTATTTTTTTAATTTTTAATTTTTGCAGAGTAGCGATGTAAAGTGACGTTATGGCTAAAAGTGGACCCATGCAAAATAGATCAAAACCTGAAAAAAAACAAAATCTTCCTCAAAGATGCCTCAGAGTGAGCCATGCACTCAGTGAAGATAGTTGTCAATTTAAGATTTGTTTCCAATTTGACTTTTTATGTTACTCGCTCATATTCGTGGAAAACGAAAAGTGTATAAAATATTGAGAAACCGACTTGGGCTGCCATCGCCTGCCTCGTTTATTGAGTAGAATGCTCAAGTGGAGATGCATGAATTAAGCTGTCTCAAGACAAGACAGCTCGTTTTAAGGTCTCACCAGTGGATTCCCGGCTTTATAGAGATTTGTAGTCGTGTTATCTACAATCCCACTATTTGTTCCGATGGTATCTAGTGGAATAACCTTGCGGGTGGGATTGTTTTCACTTGCGTTGTGAACTAGAAATGGCGATTTTTCTAAAAATATTAGCCTATGGATCGATTCAGAAAAAAAATCGATGATCGATTTCTGAAAGAACGATTTTTGTTTCGTTTTGAACAATAGTAATTACATAAAATATTAGCCTAGTTAAGTATTTAAGAAAGATAAGGCAAGCTCCGCTACGAGCGCTTTAAACACGTAGGTACACTTTGAAGTAAGTGCCTATAACGATGAGCTATTCCAATTTCGTCAAACATTTCATCAACAAATACCAAGAAAACCACCAAAAGCGGAGCTCTGATAGCGCACCGTATGCTCGTCAAATTGCGCGTTCACTCGAACCTAATGAACGTAATAAATGCGTGAGAGTGTTCGCGCGAGCAGCGATGTATAGCCGCCATCCAGATAATGACCCCAAGTCGAGCAATAAGGGAATGGCGTGGTAATGGGCTCCGATATGTTTCGCTAGCGAGTGACAATTGGTATTTTTTAGGGAATTGTAGCGCTAATGGGGGAGTTTAGGGAGTGCCGGAGTAAGATTGCCAGTATGGAAATGTGAAAAAGGTTGCTGAGATATAAAAAAGGAGTGCTAACATTTTGTTGGTAAAAAGCTGATGCTATACTTACTTATTCGCTCGCTCAACGAACGGTAAGGAAGGTTCTCGAGTGGCAGCCACGAACCGGAAGACGTTCCAAACAGCTGAATATCATAGCCTCAAAGCTTATTCAGTAAATTAACTCCTCGCGAATGATTCCAGTTGAAACCATTTGTTAAGTGTACCTATGTAAATGGAGCATTGTTTATTTAATTAATTCCCGGCAGGAACTCGAAGCCATTATCTGGATGTATGCCATACATCGCCGCTCCCGTGCGCGCTCGCACGCATCCATCACCTTCATTAGCTACAAGCGAACGCGCAATTTGATGAGCTACGGCTAATTCGACGAGAAATGTTCTCGAGATTATGAGCGGTTTCCTTATTTCTGGATACGGCGCTTTCTCGTGTTTCTTAATTATAAAATTACGCGGAAAACAGTGAATTTACCAAATAATTGATACTTTACTTAATAATAATAATAACGATGTCGTGGTGATAGACCGGTCTCAGCGCCGACATCAAATCAAAATTGATTATTTAGTCGGATACATTTGGTGACTCTAAAACAACAAACTTGAACGAGCTACGCCTGTTCCAACCTGCTTACGCCGGCAAAAGAACAGGCAAGAAACGCCCGGCAGGTAATATTTTGGGCGAAATCACATTTACAATTTTATTCTTATTACTAATTGATTGAATTGGAGCAAGTTCACTACAGCAAGCAAGTAAGCAGCAACCAAGCATTTTTGTCATTTATATAATAGTTCGATATTTTATGATAAGCTTTACTCATAAGATTTATTTGTATATGAACTTGACATTTCATCATTTTCATTATCAGCCTTTCACGTTCCCACTGCTGGGACTCCGGCCTTCTCTCAGAGAGAGAGTATGGGCTGTAATCTACCACGCTGGCCCAGTGCGGGTTGGTAGATGTCACATGCCCTTGAATGTTTCAGTTCTTGGACATGCCGGTTTCCTCACGATGTTTTCCTTCACCGTTTTGAGCGATGGCAAATCTGCACATAACTTAAAGTCATAGGTGCGGGGCCGAGAGGATTCGAACTCGGTGTCGGCGTCTTGTAAGTCGCACGCCTAACCGTTCGGCCACCATCGCTCCAACTTGACATTTATTTATCAACAAATCTTGAATTTCACTTGGGATTTTGTTGATAAAACGTACCTACACACTAAAATTAATGATGAGGAATAATAAAAATAACGCAACATTATTCTGCAGCTCTTTATAAGGTGCTAAGACAACCTACACACAATTCCAAGAACACAACTTTCAAAGCCGACACAAGATGACCACAAATTTCATAAAGTTCTCACACGATCAATTACCCGAGAGATGTGCATAATCCCCGCCCGTTAGGGGCTTATGTATGCACAGCTGAGAAAACAACCCTTGTCCGCAGTAACTGCTGCCTCGTCTGTGTCCTGGGGGCTAACTACTGGGGGTAGCCAGTACTTCAGCTTGGGGTTATTCCACTAAGAGCTGGAGAAGAGACCGGCAATAGCCTATCGTAACTTTACGCAGTTAATTAGGTTATAAGTGATGGGTGTATTTTATACTAGTTGCACCCCGCGATTTCACCCGCGTCTTCCCGTTATCCCACAGGAACCTTTTTACGAGATAAATGTAGCCTATGTGTTAATCCTGGGTATAAGCTATGTCCACTCCAAATTTTACTCAGATCCGTTCAGTAGTTTTTTACGTGAAAGAGTAACAAACATTCATCCATCCAGCCATCCATTCATACTCACAAACATTCACGTTTATAATATTAATCATCAAGCTATGTCAATGTCAAATATGTCAACTGTCAGTATGTAATGTCTGTGTCACTTCCTTCTCAATGACAACTCCGTAAGCGCAACACCTTTTATTTAACAAGGCTAAAAGGACCCTTTTACAAGCTTGGTGTAATTAGCAAATACGTTGGTGTGTTGGTGTTGGTGCTTATGTACATTCGGTGTTTGGTATATAAAAACAATTAATTTCTTAATAATTAAGGCGTGGTGCGTTGTGTGTCTGTAGTATGAAGCGCGTGTGTGTGTGTGTGTATGTGTGTGTTTAGTTAATAATATGTACCTTCTGAAATAAGACTAGGTTTGTACTAGGTATAGTGGCAATACATTTTAATTTGTGTGAAACTGCTTGTGCAGCTACTAAATACAAAAATATAGTCCTACATGTATCGTACGTTTCTTGAGCTATAAAATAGTCGCTAGTTAGTCGCTTCCCCTTGGCTGGTAGGGCAGGTGCCTAAGACTAGATGCACCCGACGAGGGCGCCCGATGAACTGAAAACAGCTGCGTTCCTTTGTAGCGAACAGTTGCGCGGAATTATTTAACGAGAGCTTTTACATTGGATTCGTTATTTTTCCACTTCCAGTTGTGTGATATTCGAACTTCAAGATAAATATTTCATACAAAGTAAATTGATTTAGTGTGATACAACATGACGTGTGATCACTTTAAAACGTCAAACTTAAAACTAGCTACGCCTGTTCTAACCTCCTTACATAGGCAAAAGTACAACCAAGAAACACTTGGCATGTCAATTTTTGGTAAGATCGCATTTACATTGTTTTTTTACCATTCATCCATACCATAAATTTTGCACATTTATAACATTAGTAGGATATTATTAAGTTTAATATTATGATAGATCGAAGTAGGTCTTTCGATTTCTTGCTCCGCAGTTTTACCTGTCTACTCAAGATCCAAGGAAATAAGTTACTTTACGTTGATCAACTTCTCAAAATTACCTTTACAAAAAATGTTACTCCATTTTTCGGCTGTTAGTTAATGTAACATTTAAAATTACTCTTTCAAGGAAAATTTAAGAGCTTCGGAATAAATACATTTATCTATTTAAATTTAAATGAACAATGGAAGTACTAGGAACGTGCCAGCTTTAGCTAACCGACCTTCATTTTTTTATTATAAATCCAGTCAATGGTAAACATTTTGAAAACCTTATGTTTGAACTTCTTGCTTAAAATATATAGTCAATAATTATTCAATAGAATACATTGTGATCACTTTAAAGCGTCAAACTTAAAACTAGCTATGCCTGTTCCAACCTCCTTACGCCGGCAAAAGAACAGGCAAGAAACACCCGGAAGGTAATGTTTTTTGTCGCGATCACATTGACAATTTTATTCTTATTACTAATTGATTGAATTGGAGCAAGTTCACTAAAACCCCATGCTGTTTTTTCTAAACAGTCCGATATTTTATAATAAGCTTTACTAATAAGATCTGTCTTGGTTGGAAATATATTTAATAGACCTCATTGTAACACAAATGTTGGTTGTCCAAAAATGTCTGTGACGTTTTTAAAACACTTTTATTAGCTTGACTTGTAACAAACTAATTTTATACATTATGAGTACATCGATTTTAGTCAAACCGGTTTGTATCATCTCCACACCAGATTTCATCAAAATCCGCGCAGCAGTTCTTGCGTTAAGGAGTACCAAATATCCATCCATCCTCACACACATTTACATTAAATTATATTAGTAAGGATATTATAGAATAGCGATGAGCGATGATGGCCGAACGGTAACGAGTGCGCTTTACAAGGCACCGATACCGAGTTCAAATCCTCTCGGTCCCACACCTCTGACTTAATAAGTTATGTGCGGATTTACCATCGCTCAAAAGGGAGAAGGAAACCATCTTGAAAAAACCGGCATGTCCAAGAACCACAACATTCAAGGGCTTACGACATCTATCAACCGCACTGCGCCCGCGTGGTATAGATTACGGTCAGAGGTCAAGGTCAGAGTCCCAGCAGTGGGAACTTCATATTCTGATGATGATAATTATAAGTAGCATAATTATGTTAAAGATTGTATCTGCATCAAATATCGTACACAAGCTAAGTCACTGCGGTAATCTGCCTCTACAAGCCCGAAGTGGCTGTTTCGGATCTTGTCGGACTTTGGTGCGGAAATACCGCGGTTTTGCGGCCGTCATATTAGATCCAAGTTGAACGTAGTTCTGGTAATAGATCCTACAGAGCTATTGCAATCTAGGGGTCCTTGTATCTTTGATATGTGCAATATACATGATTGAAGTTTGATTATACAGGAGCAAATTTTGTCGTCAAAATCAAAATCAAAATCAAAATCAAAAATATGTTTATTCAATAGGATACATTGTGATCACTTTAAAACGTCAACTTAAAACTAGCTACGCCTGTTCCAACCTCCTTACGCCGGCAAAAGAACAGGCAAGAAACGCCCGGCAGGTAATTTTTTTGGCGCGATCACATTGACAATTTTATTCTTATTACTAATTGATTGAATTGGAGCAAGTTCACTAAAATCCCAAGCTTTTTTTTTTTGTCATCTAATAGTCCGATATTTTTTATTTAGCTTTACTAATAATAAGATTTCTCTTGTTTGGTTGTACACATTGGGATATGGGAACATGAATATTAACGAGTTGCGGGATCACAACCAAAGCAGACCAGACCCCACAAGCAGCACCCGTTCACGAGTTGACGCATGTGCCAGCCATCGCTCTCCTCGACCATATGAGAGGGAAGAGGGCGACCCGACACATGACGCCGCTGCAAGCAAAGTCACTTTCGTGAGCATGACTGTTTTGGCTGTTTACCGAAAATGGTTAGAATAGGGGAAATAGGGAGAATAGATAGATAGAAAGAAAGATAGATAGATTAACTACAATCCCAAGCTTGTTTGTCATCTAGATAGTCCGATATTTTATAATAAGCTTTACTAATGAGATTTCTCTTTATACGAATTTGAAATTTTGTTATAGACAAGTCTTGAATTTCACTTGGGATTTTGTTGAAAAAGCGTACACATTGACCTTTGAACGAGTTGCTAACTTTATGGAGCCTAGTGGTGGGTACAGCAATTTTATCTTTGTTTCTAGTATTAAAATTGTGATAATCACTTCTCTTTTTGAAGCTATTTAAATTTTTCCGTATGTACATTACATTTTCATAAATATATTGACAAATAACTGTCATTATTTTGGTTTCTTTAAACTTAATTCTTAAAGATTCTCTGGGGCCCATGTTATAAATCGCACGAACAGCTCTCTTCTGCAATACAAATATGGTGTTAATATCAGCAGCGTTTCCCCACAGCAATATTCCATAGGACATAATGCTGTGAAAATAGCTGAAATAGACTAGTCTGGCTGTATCAACGTCAGTAAGGTGACGGATCTTCTTTACAGCATATGCTGCAGAGCTAAGTCTGCTCGATAGACTGACAATATGTGGACCCCATTGCAATTTGTGATCTAAAGTTATGCCTAAGAATACTGTAGTCTTGACAAGGTCCAATTCTTCGTCCTTAATTTTTACATTTGTTGGTACTTCTTTAACATTGGGCAGCACAAATCTCAAGCATTTTGTCTTTTTTCCATTTAACATCAAATTGTTCGCATCAAACCAGTCTGTAACTTTGGAGAGAGCATTGTTCACGTCGTCAGAAATGTTATGTTGTCGCTTTAACTTAAATAAAAGCGACGTATCATCAGCAAACAATACTATTTCGTGATTGTCACTAACAAGGCTGGGCAAATCATTGATGTAAACTAAAAACAGAAAAGGTCCGAGTATTGAACCCTGCGGAACTCCCATTGTGACTACTGACCCCGAGGATCGCTTCCCGTTCACGTCAACTCTCTGAATCCTATCACTAAGGTATGAGGTTACAAGGTCCAGAGGAACACCTCGAATACCATAGTGCCGGAGCTTCCTGATCAGTGTCTCGTGGTGAACACAATCAAATGCCTTGGACAAGTCACAGAACACGCCTAGAGCGTCCCGTGACTCCTCCCAGGCATCATAGATGTGAGTTAATAACTCGACACCAGCATCAGTAGTAGAGCGACCACGCGTAAAGCCAAACTGTTTTTGATTAAGTAATTTGTTTGCTGAGAAATGTCTTTGCAATTGATTTAGAATAAGTTTTTCGAATATTTTACTAAATGTTGGTAATACTGATATTGGTCTAAAGTTAGTAGGGTCAGTCGTTGTACCCGATTTAAACAAGGGTGTTATCTTACTATGTTTCATCAGATCAGGAAACACGCCGTCGTCAATACATTTGTTAAATATTAGGGCTAATTCGGGTGCAATCATTTCAATTAATGGCTTAACAACGGTCACGGATATACCCCAGAGGTCAGTAGTTTTCTTGACATTAATCATATTAAAAGCTTTTACTACATCTTTGCAACTAACATAGTCAAATTGAAAAGGAATTTCGCACTCTGGTACATTTGTTTTTAACATAGATTCTGCAATGGTGTGCGATGAGTTTAAGAACTTAGTAGTAGAGACTGGAATGTCAGTGAAAAAGGTTTCAAATGCTTTAGCTACTTCAATGTCAGTCTTGACACTGGTATCGCCAATATTTAGGTTGTAATTATTAGCTTGAGACCTGACTTTGCCAGTCTCACTATTTATAATTTTCCAAGTTGCTTTAATTTTGTCATTACTATTTTTAAGCTTAGAACTTATATAACGAGACTTTGCAATGTGACAGACCGTCTTAAAAATTTTTGAGTATGTTTTTACAGTTTCTTTAAACTCATTACTAGTATTATATTGTTTTTCACTGTAGAGATCGTACAGCTTTTGCCTGCTTTTGTGAATACCAACTGTAGCCCACTCCGTAAAATTAGGTCTATCAGAAACCATGATCGTTTTTGGAGTAAATATCGTGTTGAAAGCTTTGCTAAATACGCTGAAAAAAGAGTTGTATAAATCATCAGCATTTCTACGATCCGGTAAAAAAGGAAGTTCATCGATCAGCTTTAATTTTATTTTCTCCATCCGATCAACGGTCTCTGGTACATATGTGACAGATTTTTTTCCATTAATTTTTATTTTATTTTTAATTGTAATTAATTGACCACAATGGTCTGAATCTAATTTACTTATTACACTTTGACTAATTACATTCACATCTGTAAAAATATTATCTAAACAAGTAGCCGTAGTGGCAGTTATCCTTGTAGGCTCCATAAACAAATTTCTCAAATTAAATGATTTAAATAAATTAGTTATTCTCGTACTTAGAGTAGAAACATCCAAAAGGTTTACATTGAAATCTCCACAGATAATAATTTGTTTATTTAACTTGGATATTTTGAAAAGAACTTCCTCCATTAACTTTTCAAAATCATCATATGAACTAGTTGGAGGCCTGTACACACTTAAAATAATGAACTGCTCCAATTCTACACAAGCTATTTCGATTATTCGTTCAGCTGAGTAGTGGACGATGTCTTTGCGTTCTTTGAATTTAATTTTTTTATTTAATAGTATTAATGAACCACCATGAATTGCATTAACTCTGCTGAACGAACTACCAACTTGGTGATTGTTAAAACTAAATATGTGTTCATGATTTTTGAGCCAATGCTCAGTAATGCAAAGAATGTCAATGTTATTGTGATTCATGAACAACTCAATTTCTAAACATTTGCCCTTCATCCCTTGAATATTCTGGTGGACCAGGTTGAATTTATTTACATTTTCGTTAACTATGATTTGTGATTTTGGGCAAGATTTTTAAACAATATTTTTTGATTTAATTGGGCTAGAGACTTCCTCTATTGTCATGCCACTATGTTTAAATTATTTGGAATTGTTTCCAACTGTTGAATAGTGTTGTCAAGACAGTACTCAATAGAGCACATTTGTTTAGCCAAGTTATTGGCTGTCTTATTAAAATAATAAGATAGCGAATTAGCTACCCGTTGTTTATAATACTTTTTAAGACAATAACTGTCTTTGGTCAAAAAATATTTTTTACCAACAATATTGTTAGTGTCAATCAGATTAATTTTATTATAATTACATGACAATTCATGTAAAGTCAAATTTAACTTATACCTAAGGTTGTTTTCTGCTTGTGACAAACTGTGACTATAGGGGAAGGTAAACAATATAATTTCATTTACTTGTAATAATCTTAACGTTTTAACATATTCATTTAGCTCATTTTCATTGACATTTCCTCTATTCCCAATTAAAATTATCAGATTTGAGTTGTGGTTATATTTATATTTTTCTATTTTTGGCATCAACTCACGCAGACTAGAATTGGGCATACAATTATTTATGAGCCGGCATCCAGTGTTCATTATTCAAAGTGGTCAAGCCACAACAATTAATTTTTATAAAGGTATAGGAGAAGAAGATTTTTGAAGCTATGATGGACCAGTGGTAGTGACTACGGCTTGCAACCCGTAAGTCGAGTTGTCTGTTGGTTTGATTCCTACTGAGCTTGAGTTTTTGGTGTAGTAAAATATCGTGATGAAACTATAGCTTGGTGGTAAGGCATTTTCTAGTTAACCTAAATGATATCATCAGATATAAATTAAAATAAAATAGATCATACCAGATATCAGCCTGTTAAGTTATCCACTGCTGGGACACAAACCGTCTATCATAAAAAGCAAGTTAAACCGGCAAAGAAGAAAAACAAGAAGACATAAAAACGCTCCGCCATTATCTACGGCAAACAGCGCCGTGCCTGCCATCAATATTGACAGTGTACCAGACACGTCATACTTGAGCGCCAGACAGGTACACGTTCCGTTAGACAATAAATCATTGAGCACAACCCTACTCAAGCGCGTGCTTGAGCTTGTTTGACCTATGTCTACACGAGTACAGGTAGGGTCATCGCGCACTACTTAGCTCTAGACCAAAACTACCAAACCAAACCAAACACCAAACAAGAAACAATGCACCCGTGATTTTCTCGTTGTCCCACCGGAACCTTTAGCAACAAAAATCATCATCACCTAAAAAACTATCGTGGACTGTTGCGTGAAAAAGTAATAAACATACAACACACTTAGTCACTCACAAACTTTCACATTTATAATATTAGTACGAGTATAATTATTTTGTATTCTCTTACTTACTACCTAAATTTCATCTGCCTCTTACGATCTCATTGTTAGGACTCAGGCCTTCTCTCAGAGAGAGATTGTGGGCTATAATCTACCACGCAGGCCCAGTGCGGGTTTGTAGATGTCGCATGCCTTTGAATTCTGTGGTTCTGGACATGTCGGTTTCTTCACAATGTTAACCTTACCGTTTTGAGCGATTGTAAATCTGCACTTACCTTATTAAGTTATAGGTGCAGGTGCGGGGCCGAGAGGATTCGAACTCGGTGTCGGCACCTTGTAAAGCGCACGCGTTACCGTTCGGCCACCATCTCGCATTTATATCTCTACTGGCCTACTGACCAGAGATCTTGGTCAGACTAGTGCGCGAGGACACTCCGCCTCAGTTTGCCGTCGCAGGTGGCGGGTGACGTGTCTGAGATTACTTGATTAGTATCGGCTTGTGACCTGACCCTTATTACTAACGTATGTGACAGCCTACACAATAATTCTGTCTAGAACACGATGTTATTTACTTGTTTATATCATAAGTTGTAGGTACGATTTGGAATGAGTACATACATTCCTACATGTCACCATCACTCATTTATAACACATTCAAAAATAAACAGAAAAATGTCTTTTAGAATAGGATTAGGCCTACAAATCTTCGCCTCTTTACTCGTATGATGTCATAGTGTAGATGTACCATATTTGATCTAGTTTTAAATTTCTCTGTAATATTGTTTTTAGAAATATAAAACAAGACTTGTTCAGAAATGCCTCTTTACAGAAATAATAGCGCTAAATATCTTTGTCCCCAGGAGGAGTGTGGTCCCTCAGGAACCTGTCGATCTCCGTCCCCCGAGCCGTCCTCTCAGGCGAGGGCGAGTCCGTAGTGCTCCAGTGCTCGTACGACCTGGAGGGCGCAGCCCTGTACTCCATCAGGTGGTACCGAGCCGACACCGAGTTCTACCGATATGTGCCCAGGGAGATGCCTCCGAGTCTCGTGTTCCCACTACCGGGGACTTTGGTCGATGTGAGTATTTATTTATTTATATTATTTGAATACAGAAAAAAAATTATGGTAAATTTCTTCAATATCATAATCAGCATATTTCAGTCCACTGCTGGACATAGGCCTCTCCCAAAGCACGCCACTGAGCCCGATCTTCGGTTCCTCTCATCCAACCGCTGCCTGCTATTTTGCGTATATCATCGCTCCACATAGCCGGAGGACGTCCCACACTTCGTATTCCGAGACGCGGTCTCCCTTCAAGAACACGTTTGCCCCAACGGTTATCGATTCTTCGGCCAATGTCAATATCTTATTTAAACATACTTAAATATAAATACCTACATTCTGAACGATATAAAAAATACGAACCGGAAGACGCTCTGTAGGTTGGTCCCTACTAGGTGGACCGACGACATTGTTAACATTAATAGCCGTTCAGGTGGCGTTCAAGGGGGAGGCCTGTGTTCAGCAGTGGACTTCTTCCAGCTGATGATGACTTGATGACAGTTTAGTTCGTGTAGCACTTCCTCCTTACTAACCGCTAAACCTTATCCTCAGCTGACGCAATCAGACAACCAGCAAGTCCGAGTGGTGAACATGCATCGGCAGCTGAGTGGCCAGTACCATTGTGAAGTGACAGCAGACGCACCACTCTTCCATACCGAAATCAAATTCGCACCGCTGACTGTCGTTGGTAAGACTCATTTCCAAAAGGGTTGTACCTCTTTATTTGTTACATTTCACAGAGTTGCGTTTGATCACAAGTCACCTGATGTTAAATGACGATGTGGTCCAAGGTGGTGTTACGCTAGGTGCCGAAAAATTAAGCAACTATAGAAGATGAGAGGCATCAAGTGAACTATTAGCAAAATTATGGGGAAACGAGAGATCGAGCAGCCTTCGATCCGGTAGGAATCTCATCTTGAAATGTTTAAGTCTTTCCAGATAGCTGGGAACTTAGCTAGATTACAATAGTAAGTGAGATGCCACAGAAAACGTTTTTGAACACTTTCGTGTCTTTAAGTATAGATGTCGTAGAACGGGTGCCAGGTTACACTACGGTATTTTTTTAAAAAAACATCTTGATTTTGTATGTCTGATGCATCTAGGCTTGCACTCAATATCACTACAAGCCGTTGTACCCGGAACGCTTTTGAGCAATTTATTCAACATCGCAAAAAACCTTATACAAAATCAGGAAAATCTTACCACCGCTAACTCGACGTGAACGCCATCTTTTTTTTTTTTTTTTTTTAATTTACAGGGTAGCGTTTGACCACAAGTCACCTGATGTTAAGTGACGATGTGGTCGAAGATGGCGCCACGCTACACCTGGACTGGGAACGGGCTCTCAAGTGAGGCTGCCGGAACACACCGATAGGTGCTTGGCGACAGATTCTTAACAAGAGGGTGGTAGCTAGCCAGGCGAGTACTAGAAAATACCCTACCACCAAGCTATGGTTTCATCACGATGTTTTCCTTCACCGAAAGCTCAAGCTTATTGTAGGATTCGAACCCACGTCCTACGGATCGCAAGCCGACGTCACCACCACTGAGCCATCATCGCTATACATCTAGTTTTATAATTTAGAACTAAAACCCAAACAAAGTCTATAGTTATGAACAACAAGTTATGAAGTCGCTAAAGATACTGGCACACAAGTGTCAGCTGCCACTATTTGATATCACTACCAGCTGCTTCTATTTCCAGACCCTCCATTTCGAGCGCCTCAGATCTCCATCTCTCGGAGTAGCTACGCCCGCGGGGACACTCTTCGTGCCAACTGTTCAGTAGACGAAGCCTACCCAGCACCTAACATAACTTGGATACTAGATGAGCATAAAGTAAGTAGCTAGTAAAGTGAGCGATGCATCGCTCGATATAAGTACAGTCAACGACAAAAGTCGCTCAACACAATTTCTGATTACCGGCATCATCTTAAACACCAACCATTGACCACATCATCACTTAAAATCAGGTGTGATAAGTTGTGGTCAGAGTGCTGCCACCTTGTAAAATGTAAAAAATACCACGCATTACTGATCTAAGACACAATTAGGAAATCTAGGATGATCAGCTACTTTTGTTGCTGACTGTACCATATTTTTCTGTCAGGGTGGATAAGGTCTATTGAAGAGATCACTAAAAAAAGCGCTTCTAGTTCTGTACCTCAAGGGTGGTGTAGAAAAGAGAAATGATGTCAAAAAAATCGTCGTAAAAAAGCAAATTATTAAATTGTGTGAAAATCGAGATTTTTCGAACATTCTGACTATGCTTTTAGAAGGTATTTAGTGCAGGATTATAAATAAAAATACGGTTCGATGAAATAAAGTGAGATCGTGAGATAAAGACCAATTTATCTCTCTCTCCATACAAAAAAAAACAAATCGTTATAACACTGAATAATTACTTGCCCAATCAAATATATTTATAGACTAGTTTATGCTTATATTAATGAGTCAAATCCTATGCAATCATTATTTTCCAAAAAATGTTTTTTTTTTCGAGTGCTCCAATGTCCATTATGAGCCAATTTCGATCCAAGGTGCGATGGTGGCCAAACTATAACGCGTGCGCTTTACACTTAAATATTTTTTTTTTAACTTATAGGTTAGTACAAAATAAATAATCGCAGGGAGTCTATCGATGCATATAGCTAATAACCGTTCATGGTGGCATTCAAAAGACCTATGTCCAGCAGTGGGCTTCTTCTGGCTGATGATGATGATGATGAGTACAAAATAATATCAAAAGAAACAATTTCAATGTCAAAAAGAATAAAAAGATATTCAAATGAACTTAAATCGAACAGTCAGTTTATACATTACATCTTACTTGATCCCGATTCCTGAAAGCTCAAGGCTCAAGGTCACTCCCAAATTGAACTTCCGTTGAAACTTTAATTTCATTTCCCACAAAAGCAAACCTTCCGCTAAAAAGATATGAAAAAAACCCGGAAAAGTTCCGTCAGAACTTGTATTTTTATTGTAACCCTGCGGGGTTGGAAACAATGGGCCATTATTCATAGATTTCTATTCATTAGCGGGAGAAGGTTGTTACTTCGTTTTTTGTTCTGTTGATCGAAGACTCAACAGAAAAATCTGCAGCACTGTGGACTAAAATGATTTTATTTGTCGTCACGAAATACGCTCAGGGAATATTCACTTCTGTGGCAATATTTAAAATGGATTGTAAAATGTGATTTTGCAAATACTCCATTTTGTTATGACAGGAAATTTATTCTGCTGTCGATTTGTCTTTGTCAGTAGCGGCTGTGCCATAAATGATTGTTTCACGTATGAGACATTCCAAAAGGTATGAGATTGACGATTGCCTATTAGGTTTATTTATTAACTGGTACTCCCCCACGGTTTCAGTCGTGATATTTCATCGTAATAATAAGTATTATCTGTTCTTTCTCAGGGTTCGAACAATTTTTATAAATTCAATTTCATAAACTTTTGTTTAGTGGTTTATGTGTGAACAGGTAACAATGAAGCAGACAGACAGAGTCTGTTACTTTTATAATTATTTAACTGAATTTTTTCGTTATCTTTTCGACGTTTTATTCAAATATTCGTGTGGAGATAAATCCAACCAATTAATGATCCTATAGAACATCATTGGGTTATAAATGGTATTATTAACCCGACTTTACTTTACATATTCAGATTTATCACGAGAATGATTTCTAAACAGATGGAATCTTCAAAATTTTACAATTTATTACCTTAGCCATATCTTACGTTTCTATACACAGATAGCAGAAACGATATCCTGGCGGATCATGGACACGGACTTCAAAGAGCGGCCAGCGTTCAGCCAGTTGGAGATCTCAATCCTGGAAGCGGAGCACTACAAGATGGGCCTGACGTATACCAGCTCGAACCTGAACCGCGCCTACCAAGACCATTACGTCTACAGCCGTGAGATGGACAAGGAAGAGCAGGAGGTTGTGAGGTGATTACAAGCATTAAAAATAATAATCATACATAATAACACCCATACATAGTACATACGTCGCCTGTGAGCCGCGGTGGGGTAAAGCTCTTACTGTAACACCCATGGACGTTGCATAGGGTAACACCTCACCGCGATGTTCATACGTCACGATGGCACGATGACGTTGTACCTTTAATAGGACTGTCACGTTCCAGAAACTGCTTTTTAGATCAATCAAAAACCATGGCCATTGGTTTTTGATTAATAATTAACACCCACACATTCACATACACAGCTCTGACTCTTGACTAGGATTCCTTACAACCAGGGTATCAGATACGACGACGCGGATCGGAGATTCACAATACCCAGACTCAGAATACAGACACTTAATAATATATTGATCGACATTGATGCTAATAACGGTTTATAGCTTGCTTAAACTAGACCCATTGCCAATCAAAAAGTTATATTTCTGTTATATAGAACAACCAGAGTGTATAAGATTGAATCTAAAAATTTGTCTTTGGAACACTTGATTAAAATCGAATTTAGGTCCGATTACAAACTCACTTTAGAACAAAAAAAAGTGTAAGCTTTTCAAGTTTAACAATTCTAGACACTAAATTGTAATGAGCAAACGTGACTCTTTACCATCAAACGAGGGACTTGCTCGTTTTATTACTCATATAAAAAAACTATAGAGCAAAGTGTTTTTAATATGTTTACTTTTGACTTGAGCAAGTCTCCCGATGAAATTGGGTTATTAAATTCTTCTCATTGCTTGAAAATGCTTACGTTTTTAACTCAACACAATTTTTGCACCAGGTTCACTCTGATCCCACCAACTACCGGCCAGTTCACATTGAGCTGCGTGGCGACCATCTTTGACATTTACGCGCGTAAAAGCGAACCCGTCTACATCAAGGAAGATGCTCCGCACCCCGCTTCGGTTACTGGTGAAGATTCTTCAGGTAATAGACTTTTTTCTTCCGTTTTTATTCCTCCTAGACCAAATAATCTGCTGTTTACTTAAAGACAATCATTTTGTTGTAATTTATTAGTTCAACACCATCTTCACTATTTATCAGCGGAAGAGTAAGTTTTAAAATTCAAAGGATACCTACTTCCTACGCTAAATACGTTCCCAATTCCTGGTACAGATTCTCTTTGAATATTATGTCATTGTGATAGTCATGACTTATGATTAGAGTGCAAGACTCATAACTCTACTATTTCCTATGAACATGCTCCAATTATTACACCAATAGAATACGTTAGTGCACTATTTTCTATGTCAAAAATTCAAGAGTATTAGACCAATGAAAACAAAATAAAATAACAGTGAAAGGTTCCTTAGATGACTGAATTCTTATCTTTTAAGTACATTATTTTGATTTTCATCTTAACTTTTAGGTATTATTTAACTAGATTTTTCCATCATTGATGTAGCCAACAGATATCATCAAATCAAAATAATTCTATACAATTCAAGTGTCAATTAGAAATTATTAATGCCGTTAATAAGAATGACCGTGGCTTTGTTAATGTGTTGATAATTGTCAATAAAAGCTATAATTAGTATATTTTACAAGACTAGGATCAGTATTGTTTAATTTTAATTATTAATTACGATGTCGTACATTGATGACATTATAATCTAATCATCTCATTTTTGGTAAGGAGATTTTCATTGTATTCAATGATATTTTATGAATAAAATACACAAATTAAGTCACTTGATGTCAAGTGAGGATGCTGCAAAGTAGCTCATAAATGGGATGTCTTGTGGTTTCATTTTTTATCCTTGTAGACTGATTTTGTTTTCTAATAATAGTAATTCCAATATTTTCTTTACAGGGACGTCACCTCTAAGCAGCCTCCTCCTTACCTCCGTCTGCTGCGTTTACTCAGCATTATTATGATCAGTCAGGAGTCAATGAGTCACTAGTTGTGCCATTTGATTTATCTATCGCTGTCTTTGTTTCGTGTCAATTTTCGTAAAGGTGAAAGAGAGATGACTTCATGATTATTACTATTATAAGTGATTAAAAGGTGTTGACTGTTTGTGCCAAATTATGAGTGAGTTATTTTATCGTGTGCTTGTTATAAACGTTTAATGTTATAAGAAGAATGGAAATGCAATAAAAACTGTTTCTACTAGCTAGTTAGTAGCTAGAATTACAATTAATGAAAGCTTTCTCAATCCAGAAAATGCCACTGTCACTAATAGAAATAACATCTCACAAAATTTCCCGTCTAGAAACTAAAGATTCCCGACTTTTTCAATCTGTCTTGCTCTTTCTTTCTCATTAATATAGAAAAGGACAGCGATACCTAATCATGGAGCATCACGTAAGAAACTGAATGTTGTGATAGACATTACGTTAACATAGTCGAGGTATTTGTACTAGTTAGATATAAGACTATTAATGTATATTAATTATTTGAATGTTGCAAATTTAATAATAATTATATGTGAATATGTAAATAAATTCATTAGTTACAGATTTACCGTAGTTTTATTTGAAATTTTTACATAATTTATAAGAATATTATTCTTAGTATCATCCTCTGAATCAACTTTTATCTCTATGAAAAATGATCCATAATAATATTTTGAAAAACAATTAGGATCATCATTAGAGATCTTAGGACCCTTAAATTTTGTGGAGTTGTTATAATTATGTTTATTTATTCGATATTGAAAGACTCAAAAACTGCTGTACAGAGTATACATACTTACAAGTTAATTAGCCTAACTGAAGATAAAATTGTATAATGTTTTGTCACCTTGTAGCCACAAAATGCTTGAATGAATGATTTAATGATTTGAATAATTTAATAAGAGTTGAGGCATTCCTGAATAAAGATGGTGTTAACTACAAGTAAGCATTTAGTGGACCAGTAGTGGTCGTAATAATAGGAAATGACAAGAAAAAACGCTAAGGAGAAATAAACTGATAAGTTAGTGAGAGCAGTGGATGAAGATGGTGATTAATTTAGTCCAAAAATAAATAGAAAAGTCGGTGTATATTATTATAAAGTTAAAACTGTTTCAAGAAAGTCTTTCAAAAGGGCAGTCAGAGATCTCATTTATGCTGGATTTAAAAATACCGTTGAAAGCGTAACAGTCTTTGAAATATAATTATATTTCTAGACATTTCTCATACCAAGAACCTGATATACATTTTACTCTTCGTTAAATTTCAACAAAACGTTTGCTTCTTTAACCATAATCCGCTTTCGTTACAAAAGTGAAATGGTAATTTCAAAAGGGAACACTCACTCTAGTTTCTTTTCTAACAGTTCTCAAGAAAGTTTTACTTCAACAAAAGAAACTATTTCTGAACCCAATAATAAATTTCCGAAAGTACACTACAAATCTACTGTCCTACAGAAATAAACTTCAAAGGAATACAAATTGGACAAATCCGAGACCTTCCATTTGTTTCACAAGTAAAAATATTTCAACAAACTGGACAAAGCGAGACAGCTCCACTGATACGTTTCTAATTCAATAACTGCAAATGCAATATCAACTTTATTTACTGCATATTAATGTTCAGAATTGCAAAAATTGGGTGCAGCCTTGCAGTTTTCTTCAGTCACACCAGCTTAGCCTTGCGGTTTTGACACTCTTATTATTATGGCCATTAAAGTCAAAATCCGATTTTATTATAAAAGAGTAGCGGTGTTGCAAGTCTTGGCAAGTTTAGTTTCTGCGTTGTCATGGTCCGTTCTGCCTTAGACTTAAGGTTGAAATTGATCGTTTCGGGAGTTGGTTGGGGGTGGTTTTGGGAGTCTGTAGTGGTCGTTATTTCTGCACGATGAGCACTGGAGGACCCTACATACCTCGCTGTTGGAGCGGAGCCAGTGAGGTAACTGTGGAGCGTGGGTTACCACTTCGGGAAATTTTCTACGAGTTTGTTGATGGAATACCCAATTGTGGTAAAATTGTTGGGAGTTCTCAAGGGTTTTTATCGGGGTGCGAATGTTGGGAGGTTATTTTTAGTGAGGTTTTTCAAGTGCGCCTAAGTTAGGAAATTTAATATTTAGTTTCTGAAGTCATGCAAACTTGCACTACTGATTTAATAGTAAGTTTTTACTTGTGAACTACAGTGAAGTGTTGAAAGTGGGTTCTTCTTCCTATCCTAATTAAAATAGTAGTCAGTTGGACTACCCGGTTCGGTGTAAGGCTAATATTTAATTCTCCATATTGTGCTGTAGCACTTAACTCTATGCCAAAGAACATTGGCCACTTTTCGTACTGTCTTGGACCTGACAGCAATATATTGTGTATAAAAATTAGGAATAGCTTACTGAAGTAATACGACCGGCCTAAAACAGTTATTGGTTTGTGAAATTAATGATAAGTTCAGAAAAAGAAAAATATGTAAAACAAAATTGGTAGAATAAGACGTATTGTAGCGTAGCAATAGCAAACAAATGTCATTAGACACTACGAAGTTAAAAACTTAACATCTTTCTTTCTTATAATTTCTTAAAATATCGTTTGTATAATCTTAAAATAAACAAAAAAGTTCATTTTTTATATATATTACTCGTTTTGTTAAAACCTCAGGTCCGTTTTGGCCATTGTTCTTTCATTACATATCTTTGGATTGCATAACAAGTAAGATGCAAGTAAGATTTCTTCACGTCTGAAAAAACCATAGACACGAGTATCCTATCCTACTAATATTATAAATGCGAAAGTGTGTGTGTGTTTGAATGTTTGTTACCACGTATCACCGTAACTACTAAACCGATTTTGATGAAATTGGATTGGATAGCTTAAAACCTTAATACCCCAACGCGTTCCTGATAAAAAATGGTCTTGACAGACAGCAAAGTGATGGGTTCCGTTTTTCATTTTGAGGTACGGAACCCTAAAAACAGTTAAAACACTAGTTACAAACAATGTAGGTACATACTACATCCAAATATATATATATAACTCAAAGGTGACTGACTGACAGTGATCTATCAACGCACAGCCCAAACCACTGGACGGATCGGGCTGAAATTTGGCATGCAGGTAGATGTTATGGCGTAAGCATCCGTTAAGAAAGGATTTTGATTAATTCGACCCCCAAGGGGATAAAATAGTGGATGAAAGTTTGTATGAAACTTTTTCAATTTTAAACCGATCGGGCTGAGACTTTGCATGCATAAAGCTGTAGCCCACGCGGATGAAACCGCGGGGAACAGCTAGTAATATATATGTATAGTCACTGATATATGTAATAAACGCTTAAAAGCATCTTATACCGTCTCAACATACGAAAAGTTGTACCTTTGATACGTTTAGGCAAGTTGTACGGTGTTTCCAATTTACAGACAAATTAGAGCATGTAAGTAGCGAGTTCGGAACTTCCGAATTTGTGATGAGAATTACACATTCGTTTCCGGAAGACACAGATAAGCCAGGAGGCATGTTTCAGAACGATATTCGCCGAAATGATGATAGGAAAACAGCCAGATGGTGAAGATGGGAAAGGAAAATTGTTCCGGGAAGACAGACACCTTTCTTATCTGTTAGTTTTCTTTAGAGATACAAAGTCAATAGTCAAAAATGTAATGCAAATGTTATTGGGTAATCATGAATCAATTCAATTGTTTTTTTCAATTCTTTGTGCGCAAAAATATCTTTTCGAAAAAACAAAATGACAAATGTTACTGAACAATAACAATTTCTTTGATTACCTTCATTATCTTAAGCAGAGATTTTTTTGACCGCATCATCATTTAACATCAGGTGTGTTGTATTGTGATCAAACGCCACCTTGAAAGTTGTCAAAAAAACATAAGCATATGGAAAAATCGGGTATGAATAACTTTTTGTCGCTGAATGTACACCACATATAATTTTCAATCATAAAAGATCGTATTCCCAGTAAATAGTCTGGAAACATTGATCCCGCCTAAGTTTCCAATACCTCCATAATCTATCTCTCAGATTAGGCCCGGAATACACTAACGCGGAGAGGAGAGATCATTATTTATGCTACATCTCCTATCCGCATAGCCCGAAGTTAAAAATCGATCCTGATCCGTTGATATGTCATTTTAGTACTAGGGCTTGACATATTACTACTAAAATGACATATTATGACATGACATATCGATCCAAAACCGCGGATAACGGGTCAAGATCGATTATTAATTTCGGGCGATAAGCGATTTATACAGCCAGATCATTTGCCATATAAATTGTTAATTAAATTAATTCCTTAATGGTTCACGACAATAGAGATAAATTTAAAAACAATAAAACTTAATGGTAGGTAGATCTTGTGACTAAAGACCACACCTTGTGGGTTGATCTTATCTCTCCAAGCGATCTCTTCCAGATTTTTTCCTAAACTCAGAGGAATAGTACAAAACGACGGTGGTATGGTCGCGGGGAGCCAATGGATGCAAATGGTTAAATCGTTTATGGTGGCGTTCAAAGGAGGAGGCCTATAATCAGTAGTGGACTTCATCCGGCTGATGATGATGATGTGATTCTTGTGATCTATAAAAACAAAGCAGTGGGTTCTTACTGGTTCAGACACTGCAACAATGCGAGCGATGAGAATCAGAGTGCTGTCACGTGCTGCTCGTCCGCTCGTTGCTCCTCTCTTCTCTCCACTGCTCCAGTGTATACCGGCCCTTAGTCCCGTCTCGAACTATATCACATACTTCTGACAAGTTCAGCGAACATTCCTTAAGATCGAGATGTTGTTACTCGCGCTACTTGCGGGGCTTAGTGCGTGACTATATTTTAGATATTACCTGATACGAAAACTATTGCTAGAAAAAAAAACAGTAAGACCCTGTTATTTACAGCCTCACCCTGCAGGTGACAGAGGGCGTTTGCGGGTAACGAACAATGCCCAACCCATGAGTGATAAGACCATAATTATGCCAAACAACTAATCTGTACAAAAAACGAATTTAAAAAAAACCAGTTAAGTAAGCTGAAAGGTTTTTTTTTCATTGCTTACAGGGTAACGTTTGACCACAAGTCACAGTTAACTGACTATGTGGTCGAAGGTGGCGTCACGTTACTCCTGAATTACAGTAATTAGATTTTTAAATTTTTAGTTTTTTATAGAGACAAGAACATAATAAAGGCTTGTATATAATAGTTTTTTTTATTGAATTATTGTAATTAATGATTGCAGTAGGTTACATCTGTGGTCAAAGCCTCTCAGTACGAAGTAAAAGCATCTTGAAAACTGAGTAGAAATAAAACATTGACAGAGCTATTCAAACGTGAATACGTGAAGTTTATTTATTACCCCCAATTAAATTCGAAATAACCAACACAGCTAGTTCTATAAAGCCCCACAGCATCCAACATTTATATCTGACATTAGTGCTACTGAAATCGTAAAAGGCAATCGCTTGACTTCGCCGATTTTTTCTCAAGATTCAAATATATGTTCGCGATAATTTGTGTGCGATAAACGACTTTATCTCTTCGTGTTACGGTATAAAATCGGTAGGTATGCAGTTCGTCGTTGCGGTCGGAAGGTAACCTACTAAGATATTCATTGAATGTATTGAAATCAGCACTAAAATTGGAATAGACCTTTCTGTGTGTATATCAATACGTTGAAGAGATCAGAGTCGAGTTTCCCGATTGGTGGAATTTATTTCAGACCTGAAATTATTGGACTATATCGCAGGCGTCTTATTCAAACTGCCAATTGGAAATTTTAAAAATATTAATTGAGACCGGATTATAAATGCAATTGCATATGCATTTGCCTATTTTCATCGGTTATTGCATTTTTAGGGTTCCGTACCTCAGAAGAAGAAAAAACGGAACCCATAAAGGATCACATTGCAGTGCATTATTATTTTATTTATTTATTTACGATTTTTATACTTTTTCCTTTACATATGCTGTAACGCTGTAAGACCTTGCTTCATGCCAAATGTCATGATTATAGGTCAACGGAAAGTACCCATAGGTTTTGAAATCGGAAATATGCGACATAAACGGTCACATCTTTAGATCGCATTGACTTACAAAATTGATTTTTAATTTTCATAGCTGTAAAATACTGTAGATTGAAGTATTTGACACTAGTTGCACCCCGTGGTCTTCCGCGTCTTCTCGTTAGCCCGCAGATAAAAAGTAGCCTATGTGTTAATCCAGGGTGTAAGCTATCGCCATTTTCATCAAAATCGGTTTAGTAGTTTCGGTGATACGTGGTAACAAACATTCACACACACACACACACAAACATTCGCGTTTATAATATTAGTAGGATAGGATACATTTCAACTTGAAACCTAAACGCCTTTTTGTGAAAAAGAGTCTTGACAGACAGACAGACGGACAACAAATTGATCCTATAAGGGTTCCGTTTTTCTTTCCAAGGTACGGAACCCCAAAAAGTGCAATAGCATCCTCATTGCACCTCAAGCGATATCATAACTTGAAAATGCCATAAACTAAACGCCCTTCAAGCAGACCTCTCACCAAAACCAACAAGCCGAGTCCGGTGCGAGTGTCAGTTAGTCTGGCCGACGGCCAACCTCCCGAGTCGAAGCCGGACTAATGGTGCTCCTCACTTACAGATATTGGGTTCATCCACTGCCTTTATGAATTTTAAACGGCATGCACTGGCCACTGCCAAATACTGAGATGTTAGAAACGATGGCCATATTTTTGTGTTTACGGTTCTTGCTTTGTGTAAAACTTTCCAGGCTACTAAAATAGTAGACAATAGACAATAGACAATAATTTTATTTGTAGCAAAAAACGTGAAAAAATAAAAATACATAAACTTACAAAAACAGAACAGTAATTAAAAATATAAATACACGAACTAATTAATATATACAAATAGCAACTGTTTTTTGCCACAAACCGGCCCCAACTCAGCATGATGCTGGTTATTATAACCAGCGCTGGTCTTCCGTTGGTGCCGGTAGGTGACGTCACGCACGGGTACAAACATACACACAAACATGTCACTGAACTCAAATCACTTTTTGGAATGTTATGGAACGAGCTTCTCAAGGGTTGACAACGCATCGGCAATGCCCCTAGTGTTGCAAATGTCCATAAGTGACGGTGACCACTTACCATCTGCTTATTTGCCACCCTGTCATAAAAGAAAACAAAATGCGCCTCTTAGTAAATAATAAATTAAGATTCATACGATACGATCACCTATCCAAGTGATAGCCGTGCTGGATTTTGCTTAAAAATATAAAATAACATTAATTTATTTACATGTTGTACCCAGCGCGAAAAAAGAAAAAGGTAAGTACAAAAAAGAAAAAAAAAGAAAAAAAGTTGCAAAAAATTCTAATTATCTCAAGCGCATCAACTGACACGCTTTGGAAATAACGATTGATAGTAACCTTTGTTGCTGACTGACTCCACTAGTTATATAAAAAAGAGTCTTCTGCTAAAAAGGCCTAAAATTACTAAATTTAAAGAAAATCTCTAAAACATCACGTTTAAGCGGCCCACCTGGCGTTTAACTACGCCATTTGTCGCGCGCCTCGCGAGAGAAGCTAACGACAATCGTTAGTAGGTATGCCCTGCCCTGAGCTGCAGTAAATACAAATTTGCAATCATTGAGAGCAGATGCTGCGAGCTACGGACCATTAAGGAGGTCGTCGAGGCGATTTATTGTGTTTTTGTTAACAATAAAGTAGATTTTTTTGTGATTTCTTTAGAGTTTTAGATTTTTGATGATGTGGTTGAAGGTCGCGTCACGCTATTCCAGGACTGGGAACTGTCTCTCTAATAAGGTACCCAGAACACACCACTAGGTGCTTAGCGATAGATTCTTAACTTGACTCCTTCAAAGGTCAATGTGTACGTTTTTTCAACAAAATCCCAAGAAAAATTCAAGTTTTGTCCTTATTAAAATTTCAAGTCCATATAAAGAGAAATCTTATTGGTAAAGCTTATTGTCAAATATAAGACTATTTAGACAACAAAAAAGCTTGGGATTACAGTGAACTTGCTCTAATTCAATTAAGTTATTAACTAGAATAAAATTGCAAATGTGAATGCGCCCAAAAATTACCTGCCGGGCGTTTCTTGCCTGTTCTTTTGTCACACTTTAAACTAGCTACGCCTGTTCCAACCTCCTTACGCCGGCAAAAAAACAGGCAAAAAACGCCCTGCAGGTAATTTTTTAGACTATCAAGCTCCGCTAAGCGCGCTTCCCTACGAGCGCTTTGTCTCCCAAAAGCAGGGGACGAGGCATTCAATTCAATCCACTTAATTTGCGGTAACGGACCTTGCGCCCGTTCCGGTGACATTATAGCCTCCGATGAGTAATCTCAGCGATCTCGTGATGATGCTGAAATATTACATCTGTTTTGGAGAACAGCAGATTTGGTCCAAGTTTAACTGCGGAGCTTGGATGAGGGCAGCAATGCATGGAAATGAAACTTATACTATGCAATGTTTGCCCGACAGGTCATATTTAGGCGCAATCACATTTACAGCTTAATTTTTATTACCAACTAGCTGCACCCCGCGGTTTTGCTCGAATTTCCTGCGTTCCCGGTGTATCTTCTCTTTTTTTTTGCTGTTAATGTTTGTTTTTTTTCTTTTATTGTTGGATTATTGATACTGATGGTACCTCTTCGCGACGTCGCGTCATCAAACGGTTCCAACGGAAGACCAGCGCTGGTTAAATAACCAGCATTTTGCTGAGTTGGGGCCGATTTGCGACGGTGACATTCTTGTGTACCTTCAATTACTGTAATATTGTTTTATTTTTTTTTCCATTTACCATGAGTGTTGTTGTTGCAAATAAACGTAAATTCTATTTTATTCTATTCTATTCTATATATAAAAAATAATCCCTATTTATTTATTTTTTTACTATTTACAGGGTGGCGTTTGACCACAAGTCACCTGATGTTAAATGACGATGTGGTCGAAGGTGGCGTCACGCTACACCTGGACTGGGAACTGGCTCTCAAGTGAAGCTGCCGGAACACACCGATAGTACTAGAAAATACCCTACCACCTCTCATTCATATTTCCCTTGGTCACGGCATCACGCGTGAAAGGCTGGACCGATTTTGCTAGTTTTTTTTGTTGTGTTTGTTATTGCCAGGAGAAGGTAGGAAAAAATAGAAAAAGACGTTTTATTGCGATTAACTGCAGTCCGCGCGGGTGAAACCGCGGCGCGCAGCTATTTTTCCATAAAAATCTTTTTTACAAATGTTGTCCTGACAATTACAAATACAATGAAAAAATAATTATCATTTAAAAAAAAATTACTACTACTTCGCAATCCTTACTAATACTATAAATGCGAAAGTAACTCTGTCTGTCTGTCTCACTGTCACGCCTAAACTACTGAACCGAATTAAATGAAATTAGGTACAGAGATAGTCTAGAGCCTGAGAAAGAACATAGGCTACTTTTTATCGCGATAAACTGTAGATTGTAGCCCACGCAGATGAAACCGCGGGGAACAGCTAGTGCTTAGTAAAAAAGTTAACCCAACCTAAGCTTATGTTTTGCACCGCAAACCGAGCGCTAAAAAGCTTTCACGTTAATCGCCGTGTTATTAAACTGTGATGTTTTAATACCGTGCCGGTGCCGGCTGGTAATCCGGCCGGAATACCGGTCAACCGGACGACCGGGAGACGGGTTTGGTTAAAAGCCTCCGCCTAAATTTGGCAAAATATCGCCCGTTGTTTATGGCATACTAGTTGCGCACCGCGGTTTCACCCGCGTCTTCCCGTTATCCCGCAGGAACCTTTTTCCGGGATAAAAAGTAACCTATGTCTTAATTCGAAGTATTAGCTATCTCCATTTCAAATTTCATTCTGATCCGTTCAGTAGCTTTTGCGTGAATGAGTAACAAACATCCATCCATCCATCAATACATACATACAAACTTTCACATTTATATTATTAGTAGGATAGGATTATACTGTGAACAAGCAAACGGCACACCTGATCTGGAAGCCCAGGGGCTTTGCCGGTGCATTTGGGGTTACCATGTAGGTATCTCAGGATACTTCAGGGTAGCGTTTGACCACAAGTCACCTGATCTTAAGTGACGGTGTGGTTTAAGATGGCGTCACGCTACACCTGGACTGGGAACTGGCGTGGGACTGCCGGAGCACACCGATAGGTGCTTGGTGACAGATTCTTTACATGAGGGTGGTAGCTAGCCAGGCGAGCACTAGAAAATACCCTACCACCAAGCAAAGTTGGAATTAAACCTGCTTCACAGTCTTCCATTGCGACACATAAGTAAAAAAATCAAGAAATCGGTTGTCTAGTTGTATTTAAATACTAAAACCACGTACAGTCGTTTACGCCACCACACATGACACCCACGCGCCTCTATCATCTACATAATACTCTACCAAACAAAAACGTTTAAAATATAACGAGCCGTTTATAAACATAACCCAGTCCATAGTTACATTTTGTATCGCAAATATACGTATTTATATTCTAGACAAAAAGGCAAAACCAATTCCGATTCAATTTCATATCAAGTTAAGGGCGAAACTGATAACATTTTCAATAGAGAGCGTTTTTAACCGCTCCGCTTTGCTCTATCATACTCTACTGACTGTACAATTCCACCGTACTCTACATTGCAGTCACGAACTCTCCCAGCTTTTATAATAAGCATAAAAAAATAAACGTTTACTTTGTAGAGTCGAGCTCTATCGGTTCTCGTAATCATATCGTTTTCGAGTTTATTGCGTATTATAGAGCAGATTAAGGGATACCAATTTGCATAACATGTGCTTATATAGGGCTTGTGATAAAATTTCATGTATTTCTTTGTAGAGAAAGGGCTCACGATAAGAGCTTGCTAAGCTGATTTGAAACTCTACTTGACGCTACATTTTGTTCTTTGAATAAATAATTTATCTTTCAAATCGGCGTATTAATAGAAAGAGGTTCTCAAGTTGACGCGTATATTTTTTCATTTTATTCTCACTAGTTGCGCCTCGCGGTTTTACCCGCATCTTCCCGTTATCCCGCAGGAACCCTTTTCTGGGATAAAAAGAAGCCTATGTGTTAATCTAGAGTATAAGATTACAAAAAATGGCAGTCCTCCTCTCCTCTAGTTCTTAAGTAATGTTGTTGTTGTGCCCAACAGGGTCCATAATTGATCTTAATATATTATGACTAACTATTGTACATTATGGAATGCAATAAATTCTTTGAATCTTTGAATCTTTGAATCAAATTTCATTCAGATCCATTCAGTAGTTTTTGATTGAAAGAGTTACAAACATCCACCCATCCATCCATACTCACAAACTTTCACGTTTATAATATTAGTATATTTGAAATGGGATACCGTTATCGAGATAAACAGGTAATTAAACTAATTAGTGATCTGATTTATAAAGGAGAAACAAAATCGCTGCTAATTGTATCCCGGAAAGTATAACATACCAACAGGAAGACAGGATACCCAATCACAAGTCCACACAACTAGGGATGTGGTAATGAAACAAAAGCATCGATATTGTACTCATGAGTAGTGATCGCAACGAGCACCGATACCGGTATCGATATCGGAACACAATCGTGTATCGAGTTATTCACGAGTAAGTACATGTTAGCTGACATTAGTAATGGTGGGTTCTGATTTTTGTAAATGGAATCCGAAAGTAACTTTTAGGTGTTTTTAGTTACCAATATTTTTACCAATTTTAATCATTAGCAAGTGTTTCGAAAAGTATCTAGTCAGACCGTAAAACATTTTCTTTCGTAGAGTGAAATATCAATTAACATAATATTGTAAAAGTGATTGCAACCCAAAAATTACCTGCTTGGCGTTTCTTGCCTGTTCTTTTGCCGGTGTACAGGCATAGCTTTGTTTTCACTTTGAAGTTTTAAAGTGTTCATCACAAACATGTTGTATGTCACTAAATAAATATATATTTTGGCTGACTTCATATTTATTGTAATGTTTTTCGTTTATTACGAGTACATTGGTTCTTTGGTAATAAAGTAATTATACTCGTAAAAAGTATCGAGTAAAAAAATACTCGGTATCATTCCAAAAGAATCGAGTTCAGGTACTCGATAGCGGCTCCTACACACAACAAACAAAGCGCAAATCTGCAACGTATAACGCCGTAGCCGTTGTTGTGATAACATCCGGTCCGCTATGTCAACTTGTTAGCCACTTCCGTTACGAGATGTGCAAGTATTCATAACGGCGGGGATGCTTCCGGGGCGGGAGGGGTGAGATTGTCCTGTGAGATACACATAAAGTGAATTACATGATACAAATGGTTTCTATTTCCTTATTAACTGACTGCGATTCATCATCATCATAATTAGCCTATTACGTTCCTACTGCTGGGACTCTGGCCTTCTCTCAGAGAGAGAGTATGGGCCGTAATCTACCACGCTGGCCCAGTGCGGGTTGTTAGATGTCGCATGCCCTTGAATGTTGCGGTTCTTTGACATGCTGGTTTGCTCACGATGTTTTCTTTTACCGTTTTGAGCGATGGTAAATCCATACATTGACTGACTGGACTGACACAGGGTGATGATGATGATTAAGTTAGTGCTGTTCTCTAGCTGTATTTGGCCGGAGACAGCTCAGATTGAATATGTCGGATATCAGACTGTTATTAATCGAATAGTAAATCATGTAGAATGTGTGATAGATTTGACAAAACCGATAAATTCAAAAATAGAACAACAATAAAACTTGATAAATTACAATTTCACTATCTATTTTTTTTAATATTCAATTCAAGGTACCTCAAAATTAAAAAAAAACCGGCTTCCTAATACAGCTATCACGATTATTAGGCACATCTGAATACTCATCCGAACACGCCCGAATGTTTTATTCAACGAACACAAAAGCAGGGGAAGCAATCAGACCAAATCAGACCATCAAAGTGTAGTGGAAGAGATGAAGCAGTGCTGGTTTAGCCGGATACAGGAACAAAAAGACTCACAAAATAAGACGGATCGAATTTTTTACGGTGGCAACTGTCACTCGTGTTCCTAGTAGATATTTCAACGTTAAGTCACTTAGTCAAAACAAACGTCTACAATGACGTTCGCTATATCCCAAACAAAATGGTAGCCAAGATGCATTATGACGAGCTTGTTGAAGTTAAACCGTTATTCCAATGCTGCGTGAAAGAACAAACTAACAAACACACTTTTGCATATAAAATAATATAATATTTACATATAGGATACTGGCAGTGTTTCGGATTCACCTGCGTAAGAATCGAACCCTGTTTTTAAGCGATAAAAATTAGCCCATTTTACAATCCAGGGTACCTTGTAACTTGTTATTTCCTTCCAAAATTTCGCTCAAATCAAATTAATAATAAATAAATAGTGTGATAATTCGAGATGAAATGAAACGTTTTACTTTTGCTATGTCACAAAATCGTGTGTTATCGGAAATGAACCGGATTTTTCCCACCCCTAAGCCAGCCTATCAAAGTGTAATAAAAACCTTGGATCGGCCGATACCGAGACCGACTAGTAGGTCTCGAGGAAGACGGATCGTGCCTATCGATGGAATGCTGAATTAACAAATAGATGTAAATGTGATTGTGGGGACGAGCAGACCGGCAATTTATATAGATAATAGTAATTTTTATGTGTTGCAAAAACCAAGATATACTAGATATGTACTCCGTGGTTTCACCCGCTTTATTGTATGTCCATAGCTAGGGTTCGAACTATCTCTAGACCAAAGTTCATCAAAATCAGATCAGCAGTTTAGTCGTGAAAAGGTAACAAACAAACAGAAGAAATTTCGCATCACTATTCATATACGTAGTATAAAACAAAGTCGCTTCCCGTTGTCTGTCCATATGTATGCTACCTTTTAAAGTACACAACGGATTTTAATGTAGTTTTCAGCAATAGATAGAGTGATTCAAGAGGAAGGTTGATATGTATAATACATACATATTATAATACAGAAAATCCGAAAAAATCTAGGATTTGTAAAATACTGCCCCATGTTAGTGCCTACAAATCTACATTACAAACGTGCGAAGCCGGGGCGGGTCGCTAGTGTACATTACGTAGTAGGATATAATAATATTGCAGAGGTCTATAAATCAAATAGGTAAATAAAAATAAATAACTAACGACAGAAATTAATAATCGATCCTGATCCGTTATCCGTGGTTTAGGATCGATATGTCATAATATGTCATTTTAGTAGTAATATGTCAAGCCCTAGTACTAAAATGACAAATTGATCCAAAACTGCGGATAACGGATCAGGATCGATTATTAATTTTTGGCGTAAGTAGCCAATTGTCGTAATTAAAAAGCCAATCTCTGTACAGTCAACGACAAAAGTCGCTGAAAAATCACACTTTTTTTATTATCCTCATCATCTTTAGACACCAATTTTTGACCACATCATCACCTAAAATCTGGTGTGTTATGTTGTGGACAAAATGATTCCATGTAAAAAAAAAAACAATAATAATTACTGATTTGAAACACATTAGGAAAATCGAGAACGATCGGCTACTTTTGTCACTGACTGTATCTTAATAGCTACTACCGCTATCTCAGTCAAACAAACCACCGCCAACAGCCCATTTTAGAACTCCCCAACAAGTGCGACGGGTAGTGGCAAAGTTTTTAAATCCGCCTTGAATATTCATTGCGACCAAACTTTGGTCATCAAGACTAATAAACAGAGGCTTCAAATGCTAAAACGCCACGCTGATCGCAAAGTAAACAACCTTCAAGAAAACAATTGCTCTGACGAAAATTAAATGCGCCAAGACCAAAAAATAACTCATTTAACTTTCTGACATCCAGATATCTACGCAATTATCTGAGACATTGTATTAAAAGTTTTACAATTACTTTTCCTGCCTTTTCAAATTGAATTAAATTTCGTGAAGCAGTGACCCCTTTCTTTTGTTGCTATCACTTGGGAGGGGTCACACTTTTGACACCGTTATGCGTTCGTGCAACTTTTTATGGGCAGCCCTAAAACCCGACGTCTTCTCAAATCAGAATAGAGATAGAAAAACTCAATTAAGAACTAAGTAAGTATAAAGAAACTAAAATAAATATAAGTTCCCAGTCCAGGTGTAGCGTGGCGCCATCTTCGACCGCATCACTTAACATCAGGCGACTTGTGGTCAAACGCTACCCTGTAAGTACCTAGTAAAAAAAAAGTACTTATACTAAAAATAGTTTCTTTTGCCGGTGTATGGAGATTGGAACTTACGTAATGTAACGGTCAACCCTAAAGTGGTCTTGCCACGTCGCGTGCCAAGCCAGGTCCAGCCAAGCCAGCCAAGCCCGCCACGCCACGCCAAGCCAAGCCAAGCCAGCCAAGCATACCGGACCAGTAAAGACGTGATTTGATTACGACGTCACCTCCGGTTGTCATGACTCGCCTCGATGGGCGTTACCGCCCGTTACCTCCCCTGATCGTGGTGGGGTAGTTTTGTATAAAATAGCCCACGCGGCTGAGATCGGGTATTATTCTGTGCTGTACATTTGATCGACACTAAACACTGTTCAGTAAAATAAATATTTGTTACCAGTAATAAGTGTTTCGAATCCCTTCTGTTTTACTCAGAAGTGGGATAATGAAGCGAAATCGCCATGAATTTAATGGACAAGGAGAACGTCCACCCGAATGGGTTTCGTCGAATCAAGAGCAAGATGAAGACAGTGATTCTACACCGCAGCCTGCCAGAAAACTACTCAAAAACTTGCTAGAAAATGAAGTAGACCGGGCGATTCGCGACCTTGATCAAGAAACTACACCGTTCGGTCGATCCAAAAATCATCGTGCCGCGTCACTCATCCCGGAATTTGACCCCGATGGTGAAGATTGTACAGTATCGGCATGGTTGAAGAAAATTGACCAACTCGGAGACATACATGATTGGAGCGATAGCATAAAGGCATTTCATCTACAAGATAAGCTACGCGGTCAAGCTCGTAAGTGGTACAATAGACTCGACGAGTATAATTATTCCTGGGACGAATGGAAACGAATGCTGTTACGCGCTTTTCCAAAACATCGTGACTATAGCGCATTGTTAGATGAGATGATGCAAAGACGGAAGCTACCCAACGAAACCATGACGAAATACTACCAAGATAAAGTTTCTATGTGTTTTCGTTGCAAATTATCAGATAGCGCAAGTGTTTCGTGTATAATTAGAGGACTACCCACTTCGTTACAACCAAATGCACGTGCCTTCCAATGTGAGCGTCCTGATGAACTATACGAAGCCTTTTTATGTGCAGTTGATGACTACCGAGGTCAAGCGCCAGAAACTCGTGTACTTAACAAGGACGTACGAATGGTACCTGCAGAAAAGAAGATTTTTTCGGAAAATGACCCGTGCCCGCGTTGTAAGAAGACTGGTCACATGTTGCGAAATTGTACGTTGCCTGATCAACGTGTATGCTTTAAATGTGGTAAACAAGGCCACATTGCGACTCGCTGCAACAACCTATCTTCTGCTACATTTCAAAGGACTACGGTCGAAGCTAGCAACAGCGTCAAGGACATCAAGATAATCCAAAACTACGATGACACATACAGGAAGACTGCTAAGGTCAACGGAGTATATGTGAAGGCCTACATTGACACCGGTAGCCAGGTGAACGTCATGAATAGTCAATTATCTAGGCTATTATCTCTTGGAATTATACCTTCAAGTACCATTTTAAAAGGATTTTCTGGTGGATTGATCACAACACGTGGAGAGGTGAAATTTGAGTTGCAGATAGACAATATTCAAGTCACATGTGAGGCTTACTTGACAGATATGGAGATGGGAGACATAAATTTGCTAATCGGTCAGCCCGTGATTAACGCTCACAATATGTCATTGACTGTAAGCAATGGTAAAGCCACACTGACTCAAGACTGCGATTTATTACCAGGGATAGACACAGCTGAAGATGCTCAGAAATTTAAGGTGGTTACAGCTAACCAGGAGACTTTATCGCCTGGATCAACGATTATTAAAGTCCATGTCCTGGGAAACCGCAAGGACAACGACGTGTGCACCCCATCACGCCATTTTGAGTTCCAGGGTATCTCCTACTCCTTACCTGCCACTCTGCTTCGAGGCAGCACTGGACTCATTAAAGTCATCAACACCGGTGAAAAGGACGTCGTGTGGGAGGCCGGCCAAGTCCTCACGCGAGCCGAGAGCTGTGAAGAGCCAGCAGTAACAAGCCAGGTCAGTAAAGCCATGCCATTTGTACCTAATTTGCCTGTGTTGCCTAATGATTTGTCTACTGTCTTAGCCTTAAACCAAGCCTCTACTGTGAGCATAGGTGGTGTTTCACTAGATGAGATAAAAATAGGAAAGTTGAAAGAAAATGAGCGTAATGATTTGCTTAGTTTACTTGTTAAACATAAAGATAGTTTTGCAGACGGCACTAAAGATCTCGGTTGCACAAAGTTAGTTCAAATGCCAATCAATCTCACAACGGATCAGCCCATTTATCGACAACCATATAGGCTATCTCACTGCGAACAGGAAATAGTTAAATCAAAAGTTTCGGAACTATTAGACGCCGGTATTATTAAAGAGTCAGATTCTAACTACGCATCGCCGGTGATATTAGTTAAGAAAAAGAATGGTGATAGCAGGTTATGCATAGATTATCGCGCGCTTAACGCAATAACAGTAAAGGATAGGTATCCATTGCCCAACATTGAAGATCACATATCTAAATTAGCCGGTAAAAAATATTTCACGTGCTTAGATATGGCTCAAGGCTATCATCAAGTATCTTTAAAACCTGAAGATACACACAAAAGCGCATTTATATGTCAGGCCGGGCAATATGAGTATGTTCGTGTTCCCTTCGGCTTAGCCAATTCTCCATCTGTTTTCATGCGATTAATAAACAAAATAGTTCAATCCATACAAAATTCAATAAATGAGGGTAGTTGCAGTAATAACAGTTCGTGTGAAATTCTGGCTTTCTTAGACGATATTTTACTACCCTCAGTAGATATTAAATCTGGTCTTGAAGTTTTGGAAACTGTGCTCAAAAAATTCGAATCAGAAAATCTAAAACTAAATATGAAAAAATGTACATTTTTAGAAGCTCAAGTGACGTATTTAGGACATGAGATCTCTGAAAATGGTGTACAACCGGCAGAGTCAAAGTTGACCGCCGTGTCCCAGTTTCCTGTACCCGGAAATGTACACGAAGTGCGACAATTTATCGGGTTGTGTAGCTATTTTCGAAAGTTTATATACAAGTTTGCTGAAATAGCTCGACCTTTAACGGACTTAACTAAGAAAAATGCATTATGGAACTGGGGAAGTAAACAATCTGAAAGTTTCGACGAATTAAAGAAATGTCTATGCTCTAAACCAGTGTTAGCGTTATACGATCCCGCGTTACAGACAGAAATACATACAGATGCTTGCAAAGTAGGTATAGCGGGTATATTGCTACAGAAACAGGCTGATGGAACCTTAAGACCTGTGATGTATTTTAGTCGTGTAACCTCTAAACAAGAAAGTATATATCACAGTTACGAACTCGAAACGCTTGCAGTAGTAGAATCTTTGCGTAAATTTCGTATTTATGTTGTGGGTAAACGTGTAAAAATTGTTACCGATTGTACTGCAGTGCGCTCCACCTTAACAAAACGTGACATAATTCCGCGAATTGCAAGATGGTGGTTAATGATACAGGAATACGATTTCAGTGTCGAATATAGACCAGGTGAGCGAATGAGGCACGTCGACGCGCTCAGTAGAAACCCTATCGACGCTGTAAATGTAAATCGTCTGGCAGTATCCGATTGGTTCCATACAGTTCAATGTCAGGATGATAAAGTAAGAAGCATTATTGATCAATTAAAAACTGGTTCAGCGGAGCGTGATATTACGAAAGATTTTGTGCTAATAGACGATAGGTTGTATCGAAAAACACTTGCAGGAAACCGTCTGGTAGTGCCAGGGCCAGCTAGGTGGAAAATAGTTCAAATGCATCATGATGAAATAGGACATGTGGGGCTTAAGCGTTGTACAGATTTGATAAAAAATGATTACTGGTTTCCTAAGATGACGCGGTTCATTAAAAAGTATGTTACAGTTTGTTTACATTGTGCGTACGGAAAAGGTGAACATGGAAAAAAGGAAGGCATGTTACATCCTATTCCCAAGCCCACTGAACCTTTTAGAACGATCCATGTCGATCATTTAGGTCCCTTCTGTAGAACGAAAAAAGGTCATGAGTATATGTTGGTGGTAACTGACGCGTTTTCGAAGTTTGTAATTGCAGAGCCAACTCGCACCGTAAATTCAGTAGAAACGATCAGAGTACTAAAACGAATCTTCTCGTTATTCGGGTATCCAGATAGGGTAGTATCGGATCACGGAAAGGCATATACCAGTAGATATTTTAGAAAGTTTGCTACAGATAAACAGTTCAAACATACTTTAACCGCTATCGCGTGTCCGCGTGCAAACGGTCAGGTTGAACGCACAAATCGAACCATTCTCAGTGCGTTACGCGCAACTGACCCTAGTGAAGCCGCTAATAACTGGTGTAATAGTTTACCTGATGTTATCTGGGGCATAAATAACACTCTAAATGATACGACTGGATTTAAACCTTATGATTTGATGTTTTCTCGTAGTGGTAGGTCAGTGTGTGATGTTTCAATACCAGGCCGCGTGGTTGAGTCAACCCAGGCAAAACGCACGAAGGCTCGACTACGTATCGAAAAAGCTAGTACTAGAATGAAACGTAATTTCGATAAACGTCGCAAAATCTGCCACGTATATAAGAAGGGTGATTTAGTTCTTTGGAGACAGGGTCCCACTAGTAGCGCTGCTAAAGTTAACACGAAATTAGATGATCTCTATTCAGGGCCATACATTGTGACAAAAGTTGTTGGCAATGACAGATACAGGATCAGGAGTATCAAGGGCTTAAGAGGATACAAAAATTTCATTGGATTAGTGTCTGCCGACTCTTTACGTCCTTACCGAAGTATAGCTCCTGTATCTGACAGTGCTAGCAGCTCAGATGAGCAGTTAGAGACGGAAGATTTGATTGACCTTCTAGAAAGCTAATCGTATGTTCTATTCCCATTGCGGGAGCAATTGTTGCAGGAAGGCCGATTGTAACGGTCAACCCTAAAGTGGTCTTGCCACGTCGCGTGCCAAGCCAGGTCCAGCCAAGCCAGCCAAGCCCGCCACGCCACGCCAAGCCAAGCCAAGCCAGCCAAGCATACCGGACCAGTAAAGACGTGATTTGATTACGACGTCACCTCCGGTTGTCATGACTCGCCTCGATGGGCGTTACCGCCCGTTACCTCCCCTGATCGTGGTGGGGTAGTTTTGTATAAAATAGCCCACGCGGCTGAGATCGGGTATTATTCTGTGCTGTACATTTGATCGACACTAAACACTGTTCAGTAAAATAAATATTTGTTACCAGTAATAAGTGTTTCGAATCCCTTCTGTTTTAGTAACTAGTCTTAAGTTTGACGTTTTAAATCGATAACAATCTGTTGTATCCCAGTAAACAAAAATAGTTTGACTTGTAACTTTAAAAAGCTGTCTTTTAAATGTTAACGAACTTATCAAGGTTGTGTTCATGTTAAGTCTGAAATAGGGATGTAAATCGATTAATCGACGAATCGATTTTATTGGTCAGCAAAATCGATCTAGATTAAGTTTTTTTTTTGGTTCGGTAAGAATGAAAGGTATACTTAAAAATTAAGATAACAAACTTCATCAATTAATTTTATCACAGCAAGAGCGGCACTCTTCCCGATGCTTCACTTTGACACCAAATCAAAATGACCCTTGAAACGTCACGACGTCGGAAGCCTTTGGACCTTATTAATTGGCTGGTAAATAGGTCCTCAAGGACGCCCCCTGGCCCCCGTTTTAATTATGTTTACGCTGTCTTTTGTAAGTTGCGTGAGTGAGTTTTCAAATACTCAAAGTTCTTTATAATGTTGGGCGCGGAGTTTTAATTTAAGAATTTAAGTGGAGGTTGGTATTAGTAGTGGGAAGGAAGGAATTGATTTGTTCATTAGTAACAGTAAGGAATCATACGGAAAATCCAAATTTTTTAAAAACAGATATAGTAGATTAAATGAGATACGAAGTGCGTTAATTTTTATAATATTTCTACTTGACTTAAATTACAATTTTAAAACACCCTGCAATTTAGGTACACTTTCGAGCAACCTTTCAAAAAAAATAAACTTAATTAAAATCGGTACATCCGTTTGGCAGCTACGATGCCACAGACTAACACTCAGACACATATTAGATATATAGGTACAAACGTTAAAGTTTTAATTAGCCCTCTGTTTTCACCGGGGTTTTAAAAACCAAGAAAAAAACAAACACACACTACTCACTAATGAGTAGTATATTCGTATCTAAGGCAAAACCATTTAGTCTCCACTAAATCGCTCGTCTGCTCGCCCCAACAATCGGCTGGTACGAATAAATCATTCTCGGCCCATCCCTAACGCATCAATCACGCGTCGCAAATACGCACGTCACAATTGTTACTGCATTTCATTATTATCGACCGAAATCGACGATTTGTTATCCTCCATTCCACTATACAATACGTAGTGGGTTCTTTATTCAGTTAGGCCAGTGTTGTTTAACTAGGATGTTTGTAGCACTCGTGGTATATATATAGCTGGTTAGATCGCTCATAACAGATCAACTAGGTTAAGCAACACTCAGTAACGGCCATCACTTGGATGGGTGACCGTTAGTGTAATTTTCAACAGAGCGCAAGCTACAAGCTTGGGACTGTAGTGAATAAGTCTAATTTAATCAGTTTGTATTAATAATAATAAACTAGTAAAAGTAATCGCGCCCAAAAATGATCTGCCGTTACTTTACTGTACTTTGCTAGTCTAAGGAACTTGAAACAGGCGTTATTAGTTTTAAGTTTGACGTTTCAAATGAATGATCACCTTCTTTAGAAAATAATTTAACATGTTTTCGTATTGAAAATTTTACTACATCCAATTATAAAATAGGCAAGGTTTGAATCGGAAAGGCCTACTAAAACCTCACGTAACGCCGCATTTTTGACCATTATTCAAGTCACGGCTAATAAAATAGGAGGTCCATATAAAATAATATACAGCTACCCAATCGTAACTTATCAGCGGCTGAAATATCGCCAATATCCATTGACACTTTATTATTGGCCATTTCATTATACCGGACACTACTCTTGCTGTCTATGACGAGCTCCAGTTTCACATATGCTTGATAATTTTTATCTGAAGAGTTGTGGAGGCTGATCATACAGAGTGACTCGTCGTGAACACAAAAATGTTTTCTGGCTCATTACCGTTAGTTAAAGCACTCGTACGTAACACTATGCAACAATCTGTAAATGTAAAATCAAACTAATCATACTAATATTATAAATGCGAAAGTTTGTGTGTGTGTGAACGTTTGTTACCACGTTTCACCGTAACTACTAAACCAATTTCGATGAAACTTGAAATGGACATAGCTCATACCCTGAATTAACACATAGACTTTTTGTCCCAGAAAAAAGTTTCTGCGGGATAGCGGAAAGATGAGGTTGAATCCACAGGGCGCAACTAGTTTTGTAATAAGTAATCAAAATTAATTTTAAATTTACAGAATTTCATGGTACTCTACTAAATAGGTTGAACTGTCATGGACTGTCATGATTACACGTAAATAATTTCTTTAAGAGTATAAATTACCAACCGTGTGGTCACCCTATTCTACGAGACGAGTTATTACATAATAAAGTAGGTATTCAGAATACGTGATATCATGACAGTCCATGACAATTCAACGTTATGTTCAGGTACAAGGAAGTACACACAATCACACACACACTCACTCGTATACCTACATACACAACACTCATCACATATTGGAATTTCGTATTAATAATAGGATTATTTATTACTTACATAACCTTAATTTAGATTTTATTGTAATTTGTGTAACCCTTTTTTGGCCTTATTGTCTAATAAATGTTTGTCTATTTTATAATTGGAACGCTGTTAGATTACCTAATTAATTAAATTATAAAAAAATTACAAACTGAACGTTTAAATAACCTTTTTGTTAACCAGTGCCTTATTCCTCAGATAAAAGTTAGTAAAGCAACAGTGAAACCGGCTGCCGCTGTTCATATTTCCTGTTTCTAGCTGCGTTCCATTCCGCCATGATTTATCTGTGACCGTAGTCGTTGCCCAGATTGGGCAATTACATTAGTGGATACGCTCTCTTAGGGCTGGCCTGGGCTGGATTATTTGATGTGCCAAGTGGGCTGGGAGCTTTCACGACTCACATTATATCGAGAAATATTTCTTTGTATCTGTAATGAGCGATTTTTTTTCACTATTGACCATAAATCACTGGAGGTCTGGCCAAAGTTTTTATCTAAAATCCTTAATGCTTACGCGTAGGCGAATAGAAAAAGCTAATTGGTAACCAAGATTTCTTTGATTATAAGAAACAGGCGATAGTCTATGGTGAGCGTTTAAAACAAAAATTTACAAACGTCAAAGTCAGAATAATAGTAACATGGGTTGAAATGCCCCAACACTACCCACCACCTAGGTGGTAGCTAGCCAGGCGAGTACTAGAAGGTACCCTACCACCAAGCTATTGTTTCATCACGACATTTTTCTTCACCGAAAGCTCAAATCAAATCAAATCAAATGGTTTATTTGCTGGAATACATAATTATTATTTACAATAGGTCTTAAAAAATATATGTAGGCCAATGTATTCAGCCTGCGAGTAGGCGTGCAAATGTCATGCTCATTATAGGATTTCGCAAGCCGATGTCACTACCACTGAGCCATCCTTACTTCATCCTAATAATATTATAAACGTGAAAGTTTGTGACTATGGATGGATGTATGGATGTTTGTTACTCTTTCACGCAAAAAATACTAAACGGAAAAAAAGAGCATAAAATATACAGTCAGTTCAAAGACAACAGACAGATTTGCTTCCCTATTTTTGACATAAGTATAAAGATGTAAAAATAAAAAGCTCTTATCCGTTAAAAATCGACTATTCACACTTATCTTTACAGGAAACGGTGCTGAATCTGCCGCAGCTTAATAAAATATTTCTATTTAATCCAAGCGGAGGCTTTAATATTGCATTTTCGGAGGTTTTCGGGGTTATGGAGGCTCTTTGGGGAAAACGAGGGGTGTGGTGAATTTCGGAAGGTGATCTGTTGTTTTTAAATTACTTCCGGTTAAATCTGGTAAGTACGGGTCCCATACTCAGTTGTTTTAGGATAATATTTCTCTTGAAATAGGTATTTGTTGTTAATTGCATTGAATAAGCGCCTGTATTTGAAAACAGCTGTGCTCAATTTTGTCATTAAACGTTAAAATCAAATAAAAATAAATTTCTTTTGTAGGATAAACACAACACATACACACTTGATCACTCTAAATCGTCAAACTTAATACTAGCTATGCCTTTTCCAACCTCCTTACGCCAGCAAAATAACAGGCAAGCAACGCCTGGCAGGTAATTGTTTGGGGCGATCACATTCTTAATTTTGTATTGTTAAAATTAGGTAGATTGATGACGTCGTAAGTCGTTGAGAGCTGATGGATCCAAATGGCTTACAGCTGTTCATGGTGGCGTTCAAAGGGGGAGGCCTATGGGCTCCTACACAAAGCTGCATATTCGCATTGCAACGAAAATTTTTGCGAGCTCGCACGAAGGCACCACAAGAACTAACGATCTGATTGACATCGCGCCGTATCGCATCGCAGTTTTGTGTGGGAGCCCTATATTCAGCAATGGAATTGATGATGATGATGACCATGATGATAGTGACATTCCATTACAAGCAGACTAAAAGGCTTTTGCTTGAACTGTTCAGAACTTTTGCCATCTCATTATGCGAGATTCCTGCAAATCTTCTTAGATATCATAATAACTGAACCCCTACCGTCGATGCTTCATTAAAACTTGTTTAAATCGCACCAACCGGCAACTGAACACCGGGCGAGAGTGTTCATTATAAACATAAATTGTTCAGTAATATACACCACCTGGCGTGTTAATTTGTAAAATGATACCTTAACGGGGTATCCTCTAAGGGTTGGACCTCTTTAACGGTGAAACTTACACCCTTCTCCTTTCTCTGCTGTGCTAAATCACAGCATCTTGTCATAATATGAAAGTTTACATGGTCACTGATGGTGCTGTGCTATGCTTGGACTGGGAACCGAAGAAGGTTCTTATGAAAAGATGATGACTCAGCGGCAGTAACGTTGTGGGTTCAAATCCTACAATGAGCTTGAGCTTTCGGTGAAGGAAAACATTGTGATGAAACCATAGCTTGGTGGTAGGGTAATTTCTAGGACTCGCTTGGCTACCTACCACCCTCATGTTAAGAATCTGTCGCCAAGCACCTAGCGGTGTGTTCTGGCAGCCTTACATGAGAGCCAGTTCCCAATCCATATTCGATCACATCGTCACTTAACATCAGGTGACTTGTGGTCAAAAGCTTACAGGGTGTAAGCATAAAAAAGAAACATTAAACAAAAAATGGCAATAAATATTAAAATTTTGACATAACAGAAATTGCGTTTTTCTGTAGGCTTTTTGTAGAATACGTTTTATTGAAATAAACTGCAGTCCACGCGGGTAAAACTGTGGGATGCAGCTAGTATACTTATAAACAAACAACCTTCTCATATATAGATAGTAAAGCTATTTACCACCTGCATTAAAACGTAGGTAATTAGTATTTTGTACATCAAAACCGTGCACAATATAAACAGAAGCACAACTCCCAACAAACCCTTGTTGACTTCACCTGTCCGTTATTTACACCGCCCGCGGCTGCTGGCGGAAAAATTCCAAATTCACTTATGACAGCTGCCGCTCGTTACGAGCCCGCGTTGTTTGTTGGTTTTTTGGGAAGTTAGGGAAACTTTTCCTTTGTCGGGCCTGACCTGTTTTTAGGTCTGAGCTTTGTCGCCGCGTTTTGTTGACAAACTTGAAGCAGTATGGAAGCTAAGTACTTTCTAAAGAAATAAGACATTGTTCCCTAGTTGTCATTTATTATTACTAATCAAAGATTAATAATTATGTTGAAATACAAACCAAAAAGAAAAGGTAACAGACTAATTTTCTTTAACGCCTTTAATTTGCTTAATACAACACATTGCGGTGTATTCTCATTATTAATTTATTTATTTGTTGGAAAACCAACAGCTTTTCACCATAAAAAAATTATTTATTTGAATAATAATAGAAAACCAATTACATCACTAGTAAAAAAAAGATACAACTTGTATTACACGTGTAACACAAGTGTGTGTGTACCATAAGACACCTGATGTTAAGCAATGATGCGATCAAAGTACACATGGATCGAAATCATGCTCTCAAGAGAAAAACTGGCTGCCGGAAAACACACCGATAATAGCGATGATGGCTCAGTGGTAGTGACGTCAGCTTGCGATCCGTAGGACGTGGGTTCGAATCCTACAATGAGCTTGAGTTTTCGGTGAAGGAAAACATAGCTTGGTGGTAGGGTATTTTCTAGTACTCGCCTGGCTGTTGCCAAGCACCTATCGCTGTGTTCCGGCAGCCTCACTTGAGAGCCAGGTCCCAGTTCAGGTGTAGCGTGGCGCCATTTTCGACCACATCGTCACTTAACATCAGGTGAAAAAAAAAAAAAAAAACGTTTTGTATGAATCTGATCTACTGTTATTTGTATGTAATGCGTTTAAAGTTTAAGTTTGTAATTTTGTGAGATAGGATTTTCGAATGCCGGGGAAGGCATGAGATGGCGCAGAGAGCGCACGTAATCCTGTATTTTAGCTTTGGTAGAAGTCAACAGTTGAAATGCATTCCTGGAATATTTAAAAGTTCTCTCTACCTTCTGTCGTATAATTCCCGTCCAACTAAATACCTAGGTAGGTTCAGAACTATATCGTTGTTTGTTTCAATTGTATCTATGATAGTAATAAGACAAGACAAGGTTTAAATACTCTTCTTTGTTTTGTGCCTAGGAATCTGTGCTAGAGGTAATTCTAGCCACTAACGGCCAGTTTCAATAACTTATCTATCGACGGTTTGCCCGAATAGAGATAGAATATTAACATTCAATGTCAAATTTCTATCTCTAGTACGAGAATCCGTGGATAGATAGGTTTTTGAAAATAACCGTAAAAGACAAGGTTGCTTTTAAATATTTCAAAACTGATAAACGATACTTCCTCATTCGCACACACACAATTTCACTTAACACACACATACAGGTACCTCAATACGTGCGAGTATACTACGAGTATATAGGTAGTATATAAGCCCCAGATTACCGCTGTAACCAATTTCCTCCGCGAAAATCTGTCCGAGCATAGGGGCATAAAGTTTTAAAAACAGCGCTGCACTGGGACGGATCCAGGGAGGGTCACAGGGGCTATCCCCCTCTTTCAACTCTACAAAGCTAAGATTCTGATAGATTAATAGCTATTATACCGTTTTGATAATATTCGTCTCTTTTTGCGTAGGGGCATAGGTACTATTCCAAATTATACTTGCAAAACGTGGAACGAGCTCCACCCACAAGTCTTTCCGTAGTGCTACAAATTGCAATCCTTCAAGATGGGTGTGAAAAGAGTCCATATAGATCGGGAGCGCACCGGCGCGGCGACTCCCCTGGTGTTGCAAATGTCCATAGGTGACGGTGACCACTTTCCATCAAGCGGGCGTCTACTTGTTTGCTAATCTATTACATTAAAAAAATTAAATCGCAAAATGTCACATAATTTCGACAGAAAAAACGCGCTTGGAATGCATTGTCCGTTTTTGGTAATCCGACTTTCATGCGATGGAGTGAAATGCTGAAGTAGTTTTCATTGTTATTGTATGTGATTGATATGGAACGAATTCCAAAAACATTAGTATTGCCCCCGAGTGGGAAGACACTCCATATTTGTTTGCCCCTTATGCCCCTCTCAAATTAGTCCTGAATCCGCCCTTAACTGCGCTTACATAATGATTATGAGAACGCGGCACAGAAGCTACCCCTATTCCAGTATAATTAAAATATGTAATTACAGTGAACAAAGAGATGAAGATATTTAACATCTGATATCACATGGTGACGAGCGCGGTGCATTGCAGAGCAAGATTTGAGCTGTTGAAGTTCAAAATTCTGCATGACGTAAAATTTTTATGAGCAAGCATGACGCTCACAATTAGGCGAGTGACTTGCTCGTCACTGAGACTTACATGGATAAATGTAATGGGTATTGAAACATACATTCTTTACGTAGCGGCAATATCTTTCTTCTTTCTTTTGTGGTTTCACGTTGTTTTTATATTATGTAGCTCGCTTGAATATTGCATCGCATCGCTCCATGATCACGTACACGTGCAATTTGAATAGACAATCGACTCAATATTGCTCGAATTGAATCGCATCGCTCCATGAGAGACATGCAATTTGAATAGACAATCGACTCGATATCGCTTGAATTGAATCGCATCTTTCCATGAGAGGCATGCAATTTAAATAGACAATCGACTCGATATCGCTTGGATTGAATCGCATCGCTCCATGAGAGGCATGCAATTTGAAAAGACAATCGACTCGATATTGCTCGAATTGAATCGCATCGCTCCATGAGAGACATGCAATTTGAATAGACAATCGACCCGATATCGCTTGAATTGAATCGCACGCTCCAGGAAAGACAAGCAATTTGAATAGACAATCGACTCGATATCGCTCAAATCGCATCGCGTCACGAGAAAATTCCCCGCGGGGTATAAATGTCATATCAAAACATGTCCAAATAGGTAAGTTTCTATCGCGGCTACAAATCAGTCGTTGTTTTTCCACGACAGAACATAACACCGTGTTCGAACATAAACCGCTCAAGAAGTTATTAAAGCGGGCACGCTTATCGCGCTATCTCCCTCTCGTAACGAATAGGAGTTCCACGTCTCTGCATCGATGTTATCTGATACCTACTGCGATGGGAAGGTGTCGTTTTGTCTGTTTGCAACACTGTTATGATGGAAATATGGGATGTGAGGAGCATTCTCTATCACATTGTCAGTTAAAATCAAGATGGTGGTCAATGGCTATGGTAAAATATAAGATGTTTATTTATTTAATTTTATTTATTTAGGTAATCCAACAGCGTTCCAATTATAAAATAGGCAAACATTTGTTATACAATAAGGCCAAAAAAGGATTACACAAATTACAATAAAATCGAAATTATGACAACATTAATCAATTAATTAATTAATGTTGTCTTGGCTGACTTCTTTTTACCCCCCGACGCATAAAGAGGGGTGTTATAAGTTTGACGTCTCTGTCTGTCTGTCTGTTTGTCTATCTGTCTGTCTGTCTGTGGCGGATGAAGCGATTTCAATTTAGTTTTTTTTTTGTATGAAAGTTGAGTTACGGGCGAGTGTTTTTAGCTATATTTGTAGAAAATCGGTCCAAGATGTCGGAGGTTATTTAAATTTATAGTTGTTATAGTTGACTAGCTGTTTCACTCGTATAGACTACAGTTTATCGCTATAAATAGTATCTGTTCTGCCCCAAAACTCAAACTATCTCTGTACAAATTTTCATCCAGAATTATTTTTTATATTAGTATAGATTTAACTAAATGGTATTATAATTATGTCTCAGGGTTCAAACAATCTCCTTACTAAATTTTATCAAAACCTGTTTAGCAGTTTAAGAAGGTAACAAACAAATGCACGAGCAAATACGTGGAGATAAATGGTCGTAACCTTAATACATTATCCTCCTTTGTATTAGAGTATTTCTTGTCTGAATAAATAAATGATGCTATTATTATTATTGATAATATTTTTTTCTAGATTTTTACAATCATAATTACAAAGAGAAATGGTTTATAATTAGCACCAATTTATTATTAAATTAATAATAATAATAAATTAATAATTATAATTATTAATTTTTTTTTATTTATTATTATTATATCTTTTTTTTTTCAAATTAAATTATGAATAATATGTCTATCTGTCTGTCTATCTATCAGCTTAATCTCGGAGTCGCTCTCTTAATTTCCCCATTAAGATTCTCTGTGGCAGCTCTACCACCGTGTTGTTATCACACAAGTATTTAAACTAGTCGGGCGTCGCCGCAGACCACAATGCTGTTCCGTAATAAAACAAACTTTGCCATCCTGAAACAATGGCGCCAAGCACACATCAAAATTCAATGTCCCCATAAAACGTGTCAAAAGTCGGTTTAGTTCCTTCGAATCCATAACGTGACGCTTCTGTATCTATAATACAATCTCTGACGCGAACCATTGCTGGTTTTCTTAAAGAATATATTTCAGGGATGATTCTATGAGGAGCAGTGTATGGTGACATCGATATGTGGAAATATATGTGGATATTTATCAGTCTTATGGTAATAACTAGGAGGTGGTGGAGTGGGGGGTAGACGTGGTAGGTCGACTGCCCACTAGTGGTCGGTTTATTCGGACACTTTTTAACTATCCGGCCAAATTATTGGTTTTTGACCTAACTGTTGTCGCAGGCTTGTATGCCGTCCTAGACAAAATGTAACTATGTGATCTTTTTTACTCTCTATTGATAAAAACAGGCTTGACAAATAGGTTGATTTCTTGTCTTTGACAAAATGCTGCTCATTGGTTGATTCATATTTCTGACTAAAAGTAGGGATAGATGCATAATGTCATCGATAAGATTGCCATCAAAAATAAGATCAGTAAATTTTGGTACGAATAGAAATACCAATTAATATGTGCCTGTTAACAACTGTCATAGGTAGGCGCTGTGATGGGATTATCTGTGTGAAAAATAAATCAATAAAACATGTTATCAATATTATTTTTAACATGTTTCTTAGTGCTAAGTGCTTTTCGTTTAAAAACTTAATAGACTAGAAATTGGAGCTTTTCTAGCTGCGCCCTTTATATTGGAGACGTTCAGACATTTTTAGAATGTGGTGTAACCGGCAAACATTATCCGGCCAAAACAGTTACCGCCCATCCTTAGTGTAGAGGGTAGGGGGGATGTTAAGTCAGCTCTGGCCATATCGCATTACGTAAATTGGACGGAAACTGGGAACTATTTCATTGTGTTTTTCCTACATATTCGGGGCCAAATCGGATGGTTAGCGTTCCGTACCGGAATCCAGAATAACCGGAATTAACATTTGTCTAGTAAGACGTTTTCCGGAACTATTTACCATATATTTACATCGGCGGAAGGAGTGTGCGTCATTGTTTATTGTCAATTACGTAGATAAATATCCGGAATGGGCTGCAATTTGTAAATGGCAATAAAACCTAAAGGGCGAACGCATTTAGTTAATACATTGATTAGTTGTCATCTTATTCACTGATTCTGTGCCAGATATTGAATTATATTAATCTAAAGAAATTCTATTTAAAGATACGCATAAAAATCTTTTGTTTAAAGAGGTCAGACAGGGTCGTGAAGAAAAAATTAAGTAAGAAAAATAATTTATACTGAAACCCCAAGGGCAGACAGACAGAGAAAGGTTTATTTCACTTTGTAGATATTTAGATAATGTACCTAGTAGAATGTGGTGCCACGTTACACCTGGATTGGAAACTAACTTTCGAGTTAAGTAACTGCGAAAGGCGACAGATTATTTATTCATTTGATAGGTATATTTCGTAGTGCTCGCCTGTAGTCAAGCACTTATCAGTGTGTTTCAATAACATCGATCACATCTTCACTTATTATCAGGTACTAGCGGTTGTAAGATATAACTATATTTCATCAAACATAGCTAAAAACCACTACAAGGAAACTGGCTTTCATATGAAAAAAAATCGCATCAAAATCGGTCCATCCATTTGAGCGCTACGATGTCACACACAGACAGGCAGACATCGGCGTCAAACTTATAACACCCTATTTTTGCGTCGGGGGTTAATAATATAAGCTAAGGAACCCTGACAAGCCCGTCAACGTCCCCCTTGACCCGCCGCCATAGACGTATATCATATCAAAGCTTGAAGTAAACAGGCGTAACTCTTTTGTAACGCTACCCTCCTTTATTGTCGTGAGTTGTGCCTAATCTTTCGTAATTTTGCGCACGAAGGAGAGAGTTGTTAGAAAAATAACAGTCAGTCAGTCTGTTTGGAACTGCCTGTAGGGAGCATGATCTTTGGTGCCTACGTCATCTTTTGCCAGAGCTATCTATTGAATGAAGTGACGGTTAGCGTGTGCGAATCGTCAATGAGACGACATCTCGCTTGGGAAACTTTTAAAGGAAAGCAATGCTGTTTTTTGTTACACGCGTCAACTTGTGAACGGGTGCTGCTTGTGGGTCTGGTCTGCTTTGGTTGTGATCCCGTAACTCGTTAATATTCATGTTCCCATATCCCAATGTGCACAACCAAACAAGAGAAATCTTATTAGTAAAGCTTATTAAAAAATATCGGACTATTAGCTGATAAAAAAAAAGCTTGGGATTTCGTGAACTTGCTCCAATTCAATCAATTAGTAATAAGAATAAAATTGTCAATATGATCGCGCGTTTCTTGCCTTTTCTTTTAAGGCGTAAGGAGGTTGGAACAGGCGTAGCTAGTTTTAGGTTTGGCGTTTTAAAGTGATCACAATGTATCCTATTGAATAAAAAAAATAACATTTGAATTTTGTAAGTGAAAAACAAGCTGACGTCCCGCCTGATGGTAATGGGTAAGCGCCACCTACAGTTGAGTTGTTGTTTGATGGCGTCCAAACAGAATGAATGGAATATGGTGTTTATGCTTGCCTAAGAAATATATTCACTCCTGATTTGAAGTCTCCCAAACTATACTAAGGTATCTGGAAATAAAGACGATGGCAGAGCGTTCCACTCCTTTGATTCAAGACGGAATTATTATAAATATATGTACTTATTTAAGTCATACAGCGCTTCGCTTCTACTTTACATTTAAGTAAAGGCAAGCCATACTCCTGGGTACTACGGAGACGACAAAGCCAATAAAACCCAACAATAAGCTTTCTTCTCTTCTCAAACAATTAAAGCCATAGAAAACCAAGCGGGTTGTTAAAAATTCCCCCTCGTTCGGAGCTCAAGTTGCTTTATTATTCCGCTTCGGTCAAAACTCGAAAGAAACCCAAAGTCAATAAATAAAGAAAACGTGCAAAATATTGGTACAAGCGGAACATGGGAAAATATTCCGGACCACAAAGTTTCCCACCTAATTGTTCCAAGGTTGTGTACGGTACGTATACACACTGTTTGCCGCCGTGTAGGGGGACCATGCGTTCTGTACAACGGAGATATAGTTTTGCATAATATGCATCAATTGCAAATGAAACGAATTCGCTTCAATGTCGCTATTTATACCCAAGCAGGGTAGTTATGTAACACCCGAAGTTAATAATCGATCCTGATCCATTATCCGCGGTTTTGGATCGATATATCATGTCACAATAATTATGTCATTTTAGTAGTAATAAGTCAAGCCGTAGCAGGCGTAACTAGTTTTAAGTTGACGTTTTAAAGTGATCACAATGTATCCTATTGAATAAAAAACATTTGAATTTTAATATGCCAGAAAACTAAATTAGGCAAACCGTCTCCAGTCTCCACCCTTATCCCGTAACTAAGGGAGCCATGGCCACCCGCCCCCGTACAGCGAAGCTAACATCTCGGTTGCCGTGAGCGTACTTATTAAAGTTTCACTCGATCTACCTCGACGGCTCCAACTTGGCACCCCCGACCGCTCCTTGGGGATTGACGTTGTTTGGTTTTCTAATAATTTGGTAGCCTTTGTACGGCATTCATCTAGTACTTGCCGTACTGAGGAAAAGCCATGCTGTGAGGTTATTGTAGCTTAAATAACGTCACACGTTAAGGGGGAGGGAGGGGGTCGACGAAGTGTGACATTGTATGACAAGCGGCGGGGAGAGGTCCCAAATTTTGTGACTACACATTTTTTCAAAATATAATATTAATTAATTATTATTGTAACACACACTAGGTAGAGGGGGTCTCACAAATGTGTCCACCTGTGACAAGGACGGCAGAGGGGTAAAAAAACCATCAAATTCGTGTGACGTAATTTATGGATGACCCCATAAATATACTTGCTCGCTGCATTGACTTACAGCTTGGGACCTCTGGAGACCACGGAACCTGATTGAGTCATATAAAAGGAAATAAATACAAATTTGGTACTAATAGATTACATAGCTCTCAGAATTTGCAAGTTGAAGTGGCAATGGGCAGGCCACATCGCTCGACGAACCGATAACCGATGGGAAAGAAAGGTTCTCGAGTGGCGACCACGAACTGGAAGACGTTCTGTAGGTAGGCCCCCCACTAGGTGGACCGACGACATTGTAAGAGTCACAGGGAGCCGATGGATGCAAGTGGCTAATAGCCGTTCATGGTGGTGTTCAAGGGGGGAGGCCTATGTTCAGTAGTGGACTTTTTCCGGCTGATGATGACTTTTAGATTCATAATGTAGTTTAGACCACCCCGTGGTTACACCCGAGGTATTCTCGTTATAACACAGGTACTATATATCTTTGTTCCAAATTCCACTGAAATTTGTTGAGCCAATTTAGCGTGAAGAAGCAACAAACATACACACACACTCACAAACTTTCGCGTTTATAATATTAGTGTGATTATCTTACTATACAAAATTTTGAAAGAGTAGAACTCCTTAGAAGATATTTGTTCGCATAATGGTGTCGATTCGGTTTAGCATTCTCTAAAACTAAACTAAGTTTGACAGGTCTAAGAGTAATGCTGTCCTTTTTTTACTTTAGTGGTTAGAAAAAGACAGCAATAGATCTATCAAATTTAGTTTAGTTTTAGAGAATGCAAAACCGAATCGACACCATTATCTTGTAACTGAAAAGTTCTACAAATCCTACCATATTTTGCGTCAGTAACTGCAGTAAAGCTAGGTATAAAATTAGCAACTTTAACAAGAACTAGTCACAATAGACTTCTCTCCCCCCAGGTCTCAAAATATATTATAAGACGCTCAGATTTCAGACGCGAGTTCAACGTTTACTGAATAATTAACGCGGACGGTACAGCCGTTTCCATATTATGAACTGTTCCATTTCAAGACTAACTACGTTCTGCGGTTACACCCTGTTATTCCGTTGAAAATACCTTACATACCCAATGTTTTTTTACTTTACGATTTCTTAAAGGTCGGCAAGTCCCCTGGTGCTGCAAATGTCCATAGGCGGCGGCGACCACTTTCCATCAGGCGGGCCGTCTGCTTGTTTGCTAATCTATTACATAAAAAAAACTCAGAACTAAAAAAATATTTATTTTTAAGATACACCATCTAAACGCCAGACTTAAAACTAGCTACGCCTGTTCTAACCTCCTGCCACCGGCAAAATAACAAGCAAAAAACGCCCAGCAAGTCAAACAAGTTTGTTAGGCTCGATAACACACCGATAGGTGCATGGCGACAGATCACGAAAGTGGTAGCTACCCTGAACTAACACATATGCTAATTTACATCCCGAAAAATTTAAAATGACAAAAAAATTACAGAGCGCAGATATACTAAAAGCTACTTGATCATCATCATCAGCCTTTCACGTTCCCACTGTTGGGACTCTGGCCTTCTCTCAGAGAGAGAGTAGGGGCCGTAATCTACCACGCTGGCCCAGTGTGGGTTGGTAGATGTCGCACGCCCTTGAATGTTGCAGTTCTTGGACATGCCGGTTTCCTCACGATGTTTTCCTTCAGTGTTTCGAGCGATGGCAAATCCGCACATAACTTATCAAGTCACAGGTGCACTGCACGGTGCAGGGGCGACAGGATTCGAACTCGGTGTTGGCGCCTTGTAAGTCGCACGCGTTACCGTTCGGCCACCATCGCTCTACTTAATAATAACAAAAAAAACTTTATATCAACTTGTAGGTACTTGTAACTTTGAGCGAACCTGACTCAGTAATAATTAATAGCGAGAGACGTCGGGTGCTGCAGCCAGTGAGACGCGAACTTCAGTTTGTGAAACATTAATACCGTTCTGTAGAGCGGAGCTAATTTTACATCTACTGTAAATGTCTCTAGAGCTATAATGCTCTAGTTGTTATACTCTACTTATATCGTGTGCTTCAGTTCGCGTTATATTTGCTTGACTCTACATTTGGGACTCTAGGATTGTGAGACTCTATAGTATGTATTAGGAGTGTTTAACTATAATAATTTATAGTTCAGAAATGTTATTAGCTTATTATAAAATATCAGACTATTTAGATGACATGAAAAGCTTGGGATTTTAGTGAACTTGCTCCAATTCAATCAATTAGTACTAAGAATAAAATTGGCAATGAGATCGCGTAAAAAAATTACCTGCCGGACGTTTCTTGCCGACGTAAGGAGGTTGGAACAGGCGTAGCTAGTTTTAAGTTTGACATTTTAAAGTGAACAATGTATCATATTAAATAAAAAAACAATTTACTTTTGACTGATTGTCATATTTTCTCATCTTATAATAATGCCCGCACAATCACATACATAGGCTCTGACCCCTAACTAGGTTTCCCTGTATCTAGGGTATCGGAAACTACGAGGATCGGGGATCCACAACACCCAGACACAGAACAAATACTTGCGCTTTTTTTTCAATGCACAAATATTTGTCCTGTAGCGAGAATCGAACCCGCGACCTCACGCTTCACAGTCGGCTATCCGCCCATTGCGCCATATCGGTTGTCAAATGTTTCACCCATTGAAGATTTGGGCTAGTAAATGTATTTTTTTTTCTTGTATATAACAAAAACAAAAAAAAAAACAAAGAAAGAAAAACCAACCAAGAAGTATTGGACTTAGTAGGAGAAAAAAGAGAGATATTAACAACAGTAGAGATAAGAAGAGGAAAGATGTTTGGCCACTTGGTACGGCATGACGAATATATAAAACCATATTAGAAGGAAAAGTAGAAGGGAAGAGAGGGAGAGGTAGACCGAGAAGAACATATATAGATCAAGTTAAAGAAAAGGATTGATGTCATGTCGTACCAAGAGGTCAAAAGGATGGCCGAGAACAGAACGGCATGGAAAATACCCCACCGACAAGAGCTTGGCTCTTAAATAGAAGAAGAAGAACAAAAACAATTAATTACCTTTCGGGACTACCAATCGCAAAAACGATCACACCAATTTGTTATTTTTATCCCGGAAAAGGTTCCTGCGGGATACCGGGAAGACGCGGGCGAAACCACAGGGCGCTGCTTGTACTTACTAAAATCCTAAAATTCTGATAGACTGAGGTAAAAATACGTGGGTGTAGGTAGCGAGTGTAACAGTTGATAATTTATATGGGTTTATATAAAAAGGCCACCATTCCCGAGCCCGCCATTATCGGCAGCTGGGTCCGGGGCTGCGTCGACTCGCTGCTAGTTTCAACGTACATTTGAGTAGGTACGATTTGAAGTGCTACTGAAAACGGTTTACCGTGTGACATTTTGCAGAATACAAGATTTTTGGTTTTATAGCGTTTAACCACGAGTGACCTGATGTTATGTGACGACGCAGTCGAAGATGGCGCCACGCTACACCTGGATTGGGAACTGGCTCTCAAGCGGGGCTGCCGGAACACACCGATAGGTGCTTGGCCACGGATACTAAACTTGACGGTGGTAGCTAGCTAGGCGAGTATACTAGAAAATACCCTACCACCAAGCTATGGCTTCATCACGAAAATGTCAAAGCAACACTAAACAAGGTGTACGGATTGCAGTACAGTTCAGTTTTTTCCACCAGACAGGTGCAGTCTGATCGCCTCCACTCTCTAATCCTTATCGTCTATCGTCGCTCGTAGTTGTTTCCGGGCCCGCGTAGGGTAGAACGTCCGCTGTCAGATGACGCATGACTTCGGGAGACGACAGTATGACAGCCGGACACATTTCTTGCCACTCGAAAAATTGCCAAAGCGGCGACATATCAATTTTTTTTTTGTGAAGTATGTACATATAGAATATTGTGATAAAAACAGTGTTTTACTTCCAGTTAATCTACCTTTTATGCAAACTCTCAGGGTTTATCAATTTACTGACGAAATTGTCTGCTTCAATATTTTGCGATAACGGGACTTGTTCGAAAGGTTTACTCACAAAGTTTGAGGTTTATAAGAGTTTACCCTTTGCAGACGAGCAACTTGTGGCAGATAGAAATGCGCAACTTTATGTTAAAAACATAATGACCAGAACCTAACACTATCATTAATAACGGATCGATAAAACACGCTCCTCGAATTTGACTCAAAATTTTTTAAATAAATAAATGAAAAAAACATTGAAATACTCACGGGATATGTTTGTAATGCTGGGGCCACACTAACGTCAACGTCAAGGGAAATGTCAATGCCTATCATCGCGATAAATATTAAGCGTTGATTATTAACGCAATTATGTGAGTGGCTACACTTGAACGCTCAACGTGAATGCATTTGAGTTATCGGCTAACGTCAAACGCCAATGTGAATGCTGTTGTCAAATGTCGTGGCCACACTTATGTCAAACGTCAATCATCGCGCTATTAAACGACATTTCCCGTTAGTGCGGCCCCAGCATTAAACAGTATTTTACCATTTTTGTATGATCGGCCAATGTCAATAACTATATTAAGTATGAATAGAAAAAAGTTTATGACGATCACACGTTTTACAAATAAGAACTCAGCAATAACATAAAAAATGTATGTTTGCAGAAAAAGTTGCGTCTCTCGCTACCAAAAAAGTATCTCGTCTGCAGTGATCCTTAATGACTTGGTGTTTTATTAGTACACCTCTGAAATGTTTATGACAAAATGGGGTAAAACCAAATAGCCTTGTTTAATGTTTCCATATAAAACATAAGCAAAGTTTTCTGAGTATTTAGGTGTTTATTGCTATATAGTATACAGTTTATTATTGTGTTATATTACTAAATAAATAACTTTTTACATGTTTGTAGGTACCTATACCAACTAAACAAGATATGCGGCCGGTTTCAATATCTGAACTATCCATTGTTTGACAGAAATTTGACATTACTTCTATGGAGCTTGTGTCAAATTTCTATCTCCAGTAGGGCAAACCGTGGATAGATCGGTTATTGGAACCGGCCGATACTAGACAGCATAATAAAAAAACTAAAATATTCTGGTAAACTACAGACTAACAAAATCGCCTCCCCAATGCGAAGCCGGGTTAATCCACTAGTCAAATACATGTAAATGAATATATGTTTGTTTGTTCGAATTCAATGTTTAACTAAATCATTAATCCAATAACGGTAAAACTTTGGCGAGTTGTTAAAACTAGATAAGATTTTAACAACTTACTTTCTTTGTATGAACTCTAGACCCGCCTTATATTTACGTACCCGAACGAAGACTGGCCGGGTTACTCGTTTCACAGTAACCACACTAATATTATATATTATAATATTTTTATAGCGATGATGGCTCAGTGGTAGTGACGTCGGCTTGCGATCCGTAGGACGTGGGTTCGAATCCTGCAATGAGCTTGAGCTTTCGGTGAAGGAAAACATCGTGATGAAACCATAGCTTGGTGGTAGGGTATTTTCTAGTACTCGCCTGGCTAGCTACCACCCTCTTGTTAAGAATCTGTCGCCAAACACCTATCGGTGTGTTCCGGCAGCCTCACTTGAGAGCCAGTTCCCAGTCCAGGTGTAGCGTGACGCCATCTTCGACCGCATCGTCACTTAACATCAGGCGACTTGTGGTCAAACGCTACCCTGTAAATAGTAAAAAAAAAAAAAAAAAAAAAAATGCGAAAGTTTGTAATGCCACACTAAGGTCAACGTCAAGGGAAATGTCAATGCCTATCATCGCGATAAATATTGCGTTAATTATTAACGCTATTATGTGAGTGGCTACACTTGAACTGTCAACGTGAATGCACTTGAGTTATCGGCTAACGTCAAACGCCAATGTGAATGCCGTTGTCAAATGTCGTGGCCTCACTTATGTCAAACGTCAATCATCGCGCTATTGAACGACATCTCCCGCTATTGTGGCCCCAGCATCATGCTGGGGCGGAGTAATAGTGTTCTGTGGCTGGGGCTAACGGAGTGACTGAGTGACTAACTGAGTGAGTGGGTATGTTTGATACTTCTTCACGCCGAAACGGCTTAATGGATTTGAGTGAAATTTAAAATAGATATAGTTTATACCTTGTATTAACACGTAGACTTCTCTTCATCCCGAAAACTTTGTAACAGCGGATATAAACGCGAGGCGCAGCTAGTTTTAATGTATTACTTCACTCCTGTTTATTTCATTTTATCGCTCGCACATTTCTTAGTAAATTTGTAGTCTTCGTCCCTCAATTTGTTGTTTAAAAAGGGTTCTTTGAAACTTTGATGAGTTTTTGAAGTTTTGCTCTAATTTAAGATCTATTTTTGGACTCGGATGATGTTAAATCGCCTCTACAATCCCTTAATAAATAATTTTAATTTCAATTTAATACTCCAAAGTAGAGGAGAAGCCTTGGTCCCGAAATACAGTGTTCATACTAGTTCAGATTCATTTCAATGCATCGCACACTTAACACGTAGTGATTGATGTGTTAAATCAAGTATGTAAGCTATCTCTAGGCACTACATCTAGAACATCGGCCACTTTTCAGACTGCCTCGGACCTGACCGCATTATATATTGTCTAAAAATTATGAATAATCTATTGAAGTTATACAACCGGCCTATAACAGTTTTTGGTGTGTGATATTTAGTCAGGTTCAGAAAAAGAAAATCTGAATCGATCTTCCAGAATATCAATATTTTTTTTTAATATCGTTTGTATAATGTTATTAGGACCAAAATTTCAATTTTTTTCATACATAGCTCGTTTTCATACAACCTCAGGTCCGTTTTGGTCATTGTTCTTTCATTCCAATTCATTACACCGTCTAGTGTGAAAAAGTAACAAAAGTATAACATACTATATTTACACACTCACTTACTGACAAACTTTCGCATTTTAGTAATATTATAGTTCGATAATGATAATTTATATGATAATTTATGCATTATATTATATTTAATTCTATATAATTACATTTTATATTATACCTTTGAAAGTGTGTTTGTTTGCCTTTCTTTCATGCTAAAACGGCTAAGCAGATTTCGTTTGAACTTTGCTTATGGCTAAAGTAGACATGATTTTTCCCCAAGAAAATAATAAATTTCCACGGGAAAACGGGGAAACTGTAAGAGAACCCACTCACTAGTGCGTTATAAAGACCTTCTAACGTATTCACGTGTACACGTTCAATTCGCAACATTTCATCTGAAGCAAGTCTTGTATAATTTATTGTGAAGTGACACCTGACCCCCAACGGGTTGGCACACAGTTCACGTGAAGGCAGTGGGTGAAATTACACTTTGAATTTTAAATTACATTAGGGTAGGCCGCACCGCCACGTACAAACAACTATTTCAATATTAACGGAACGACAGAGATGCATAATTTACTTAATTAATTAATTTTTAAATTCTCTATTAATTTCCACTAACTAAGTACTATTGGTGACTGATAGCTAGCCCGGCCGCGTCAAATTTTCAGAGTGGGGGGGGGGGGGGTTCAGTGAACTCCAAAGATGCTCCCATTTCTTAGACTGACGATTTGAAAGTGACACCAGCTCTCAGCGAATCTAAAACGTTCCCCTGAGCGTACCCACCAATGTTAAGAGCTCATAATGGCTGGAGGTGCTTATCAATATCTAAGGTACGCGCTCGAGTAAATCCCAAAATTCCGTCTTGGGCTCCCCTACTATTAGTGAGGTTACCAACTGAACTTCCTTACCCTGCCCCTGACAAGGGTCAAGCCGCCCCGTATAGAGCCCTGAGTATGTACATGAGGCAATAACACTCGTCGCTCTCGTCTCACTGAGAGATTGCGTCATTGTCCATGGAGTGGAGCACAATGGGCTTGAAGGGAACGGACAGTTGGCCTGATAAGTGGCTGTTTTTAGCTCAAAAACTTAAAGCGCTTTGCAGCGTAACTTATTCTAAGCCACTGCTTGAAGTTTAACTCCACTTTTGCTGAAAACGATGACAAATATATAACAATAATAGTAATCATAATAAAATTGGCATGTTTTAGAACTATTTAGATTATTTGTAGGGCATTTTTAACCGACTTAAAAAAGGAGGAGATTTCTCAATTATTTTTTTTTTATTTCTCATACATATTTTTATGTGTGTTCGCGGATAACTTCGTCGTTTATGAAACGTTCGTGCATTTATGATTTGGATGATTATTTTTTTTGTAAACAAGGATCTGATGATAGCATCCCAGTGAAATTGAGGGGAAACTGAAGTCGTTTTTTTTTAAATACATGTAACACACATACACACATGTACATGTACATGTCTACTCGCCTGGCTAGCTACCACTCCTAAGTGAAGAATCTGTCGCCAAGCTCCTATCAGTATATACCGCCAGTCCCACTTGAGAGTCAGTTCCCAATCCACTTCAACTCAACAAACCAACAATTTAGCAAATAAAATAGCGTGTTAAAAAATTGCTAAAAATAGTTTTAACACGCTATAGATATGCAGCGGTTTTGAAAACCGTTAGCAAGATCTGTACACAAAGCTAACAAAAAATAAATACAATATTCATAATAACATACATTTATACATGTTACTACGAAATATATCTGCAATGATACAGCGTATTCTAAAAAAAACCAAGTTAATACAATCCCTTTTTGTTGTTAAGGGAAAACTTCCTCATCCAAAATTGGCCAAGCCAAAGTCATCCTTGTTCTGTATAAGGTAAGATACAAAGTGCGAACATATTGCGAGATAATAATAAATCCACAGATATTTGAATAACAAAAACGACAGTTCGTAACGCTTTGATTTGAGTACATGTTGGTTTCTTACATTCTGGCTTTCGACGACAATAATAGTGCCTACTTTATTTATACTATTCGGTTTAAGCGTTAACACGCTGTCTGCGAGGCCAATTTTCGTGGACTTTCAGGCAGTGCATATGAGGTCTTTTCGAGGCAAGGCTGAACGTCTTTGCAGTGCGTATGAGGTCTTTTCGACCTCACAAATATTGCTTTTAACACCTTAAATATAGCTCTAAAGTGAAGTTGTCTATCATACTCATAGAAATCTCAACATGCACTAAAATTAGGAAGGACAGATATCTTGTTTTGCCTTAAAATTTAAAGAAAACCCATTAATTTATGTGGATTGTGTGTGATATGACATCGCGATGAGCTTATTATTTCCCAGTGAGAGAAAACCTGAGTCACTGTAACATCTTTACATCAATAATCATAATTGATAATGATGAGGACAAATATTGGAATCTAGCTGTCCCTCGCGTGGGCTACACTTAATCGCAATAAAAAGTATTCTATGTCCTTCCTCAGGGTTCAAACTATCTCAAAATCAAATTTAATTTAAATCGGTTCAGTAGTTTAAGCGTGAACGTGAGACAGACAGACAAATAGAGTTACTTTTGCATTTCCCTATACTTACCCTCTTTTTTTATAAAAACAAAATTAATCATTCACAAAGATTTAAAGACCTCTAATCTCCTCAAACATCCAAGAACCAGCTTTATAATTGTTCACCTCAAAAGAAATAATAAAAAAATAATATGGCCACCATCCCCCAACACGAAGAAAGTCGTGGCAAAAAGCCACCCTGTAATAAATTACTTGACCGTTGTCGGGAAAGTTTCTTTTTGTTTAGGGACTTATATTTTTTGCGATAAGTCCCATCAAAGGAAGCGGGTCATACCATGGGAGATGTAGCCGTGTGGGAAATGTTGACCTGGATACCAATAAGAACCTATTAAAATATGGACCAGTCTTGGAATCTAGACACACGGAAGGATGGGATGGCAAGTTCAAGTCTAGATTCTCGAATAGTAAAATCCTCATCTACCTATAGATATATTATAACTAGTTGCACCCAGTGGATTCACCCGCGTCTTCCCGTTATCCCGCAGGAACCTTTTTCCTGGATAAAAGGTAGTGTTAATCCAGGATATAAGCTATCTCCATTCCAAATTTCATTCAGATCCGTTCAGTAGTTTTTGCGTGAAAGAGTAACAAACATCCAACCATCCATCCATCCATACTCACAAACATTCACGTTTATAATATTAGTACGATAGTTCCCTGCGGTCTCACCCGCGTGGGCTACAGTTTATCGCGATAAAAAATTTGCCTAAGTAATTTCTCAGGCTCTAGACTATCTCTGTATAAAATTCGGTTCAGATAGACAGACAGACAGACAAACAGAGTTACTTCCGCATTTATAATATTAGAAGGGATAATTGTAACAGCCCGATGTCTGCACATCATAGATATTGGAAAAATATACGTGGGGATCTTTATTATTAGGGTTTGTACATCAAAAGGAAAAACGGAATATTTATAGTGCTTAAACTTATAGTTTCGTCTTTCCAGCGATATCTGGGACGGCCGACAGGGCGGCGGCCACTCGGCCGTCCACTGTATACTCGTTTGACCGCACGATCCTCCCCCATTCTTTCAAGGTGGCCGAGCCAGCGAAGTTTGTGCGCAAAAAACAACAACAAAAAAGCAAATTTGTACAGAACCCTAGGTGCGCGAGTTCCCAATGCGACAGACAGACAGACGAACAACAAAGTGATCCTATAAGGATTTCATTTTTCCTTTTGAAGTACGGAACCATAAAAATGTGTCTGTTTTATATAGACTCGCCAGTCTACCCATCCGTATGTCTCCAATCTTAACACGAACACGTTGCGTGTCCAGGACACGCGTGCTCCAGCCTTTCAAGCGGCGCCGGGAAAAGATCCTTGTATATAGCTGATATTAGCTTGCAAATACTGAGATTTTAATATTAGATTTTTAGAGCAGAAGTAAGCCGCAGAACCGATAACCGTTGGGGTAGACGTGTTTTTAAGTGGAGATCGCGACTTGGCAACGTAGTGATGTAGGACGATCTGCGGTGGAGCGACGATTTGCGCCATGGCTGGCAGTAGTTGGGTGTAAAGAGCCGAAGACCGGGCTCAGTGTCATACCTTGGGAGAGGCCTATGTCCAGCAGTGGATTGATACAGGAAGCTGATGAGAACAGACGTGATGACGCTTAAGGAAATTTACTTACCTCGGTCAACGACCCAGCCTGGCCAGTTTCTGGGCACACTACCTGCAGGCAGCGATTTAGGTTTCTTATTTGTAGGTGTTTGGTTAATATAGTTTCGTTTTTAGTATTTAGTTTATTTTTTTATCCCACTATACAGGATGATCAATCCAAATGGGTCAGTAGGGAGAAGTCAGAAACTATGAGAGATAGCGAAACCCGTTCTTAAGAACCAAAAAAAAGTTTGAATGCCATTATATTTGTTCCTGAGTGTCGGATATTTCTATCTATTTAAGTGTTTATTTCTCTATGTAAGTATGTATATCGTTGTCTAGTACCCATAACACAAGTTTCGAGCTTAATTTGGGGTTAGGTCAATTTGTGTGTAATTGTCCCCGATATTTATTTATTATGAAATCTAAAATCGAAGCCATGGTCCTTAAGAACGGATTTCGCTATCTCTCATAGTTTCTGACTTCCCCATACTGACCCATTTGAATTGATCACCCTGTATATTCTGTTGTCATTGTTATGTTGTAAACGAAGCTTTAAAAAAAACGAGTTGTTATATTCTGTTTGTAATTACTTTTATCATTAAAATGCACTTAGAAAATAATTCGCCATCAGATGAAGTGTTTTTGTCTGCGAACTGTAAGAAATTAGTTTTTAATCCCGGCATAGAGCTCGCGCAAACTTCGCCGGTATCGTCCAAGCTCCAGCAAAAACTTTAAACGATAGACTTGTTCTGCCGCTTGTAATAACAGACTGCCTTGTGTGTCAATGAAGGAGAGAGAAGGGAATTGAGATAAAATGTGCCCGAGGTTAAATGACGATGCGGTCAAAGTTACCACACCTGTATTAGGAACTGGTTCTCAAGTGTTACTGCTGCTATACAATGACAGATTCCTAGCTAGCCAAGTGAGCACTAGAAAATGCCCAAAAAAGCTATGGTTTATGATGGATGGAAATAAATAAATATTACAAAAGGAAAAAAAACCGACTGCACCAAAATAAAGTACCCTATGTCACTTCCACAATAAAGACAAATTGACACTCTATAATTACTTATATGTAGTATGTTAAAATCCGTCAAGCCATTTAGGCTACAGGCCGTGCCAAAGATCCCTTACTTATTATAAATGCGAAAGTAACTCTGTCTGTCTGTTACTCTTTCACGCCTAAACTACTGAACCGATTTAAATGAAACTTGGTACGGAGATAGTTTGAATCCTGAGGAAGGACATAGAATACTTTTTATCGCGATAAACTGTAGCCCACGCGGGTGAAACCGCGGGGAACATACATAAATACACTCGAAAAACATAACCCTCCCTCTTAAAAATGTCCTTCCCCACCGATTAACTAGATTTACGCCAAACCGAAACATTTTAAAAACTGGAACCGCCATTTGCAATGCGCCGTTGAATATATCAAAGCGAGCATATGTCATTTTGTTTCCAAGTGATATTTCATCTGTGTTGATAAATTGTTAAAGTACGCGAGCGATTTCGAACTTAGCTTCTAATTTCCTTGGTGCAAATGTAACCTCGTATGATGAATCAGGGGTCCCATGGGTAAAGAGTGAGTGAAGGGCCATGGCGAGAGGGTGAGTGACGGGGATGTAAAAAAATAATCGATTTTTATATTAATCGTTTTTTCTTGTAATCGATTTTTAATGATGGATTCTGTGAATAAAAAAATCGGTTTGATAATAAATCGATTATATTACTACTATAGTATATTACTACTCTCTTTTTTAAAGTAAAAAACATAAAATATGCGTTGTTGGTTGCTGGTTTTATCACTAAGAAAAAAAAATTTGTTTGGATTTATGTTTTAAAACCAATGGACTGCTGTTTTAGTTACAATCGACTTGGCAATTTTATTATTATGTACAAAAAAATGCAACTTTTCGAATAGTCAGAAAAAAAACGATTTTTCAAATCGATTTATTTTATAGAGAGAAAAAGTAGTAATCGATTGTTTCCCTTCCAAGTTACTTCCCTAGTGAGTGATGGATTATGGGTCTTGAAGCAGAGTTAGTTCATGGAGAAAGTAATGAGCTACTTTTGGAGGCAGCTGTTACATAATTATCATGGAGCGGGAAAAACCGCGGGAAACAGCTAGTATGAAATGTATTATGTAATTGCAAATGACGTAGCGAGATTCATATTAAATATCCCAAAATCTTCCAAACAACGTCACAAAATATGGAATCCAAAACAAAGTAGTATATGTGAAGTGAAAGATGATTCAGTTTCGACGGCTCCACTGAAAATGTCTTCAAGTGAATTAATTACGGTAACCTCGACGGGAATCGACGGCTGAAGGGGGGTAATGATGTCTGTGCAGACTCAATCTTGATTTTGGAAGCGGAAATGTAAAGCTATTCAATCGTTTTTTTATATGGTAATGAGACAAGAATGTGACGACTTTTATATTGGGAGATACAAAATGATTTTTTAAAGTCAGCAACTCATCCCACTGCATCGGTATGCAAAGATTTTGACCAAACTAAGTTTTGCTGTTTTACCGGGAAACTATATGTTTTTCCGGGATAAAAGTATGTTGGTCTCAGACAACAAACAACATTAACTAAGTGCACAATTTCATTAAAATCAATCCAGCTATTTGGTTGTAATAGACAGACAAATAAACTAACAAAACTAGATAAACTGTTAAAAGCTTTCACAAACTTTCATATTATCTAGCTACCCCCTGCGGCATCGCCATTTCATTTCATACAATCTAACACCTCGCATTAGAATTCAAGCAGTATTTATTCAGAATTAGTATTTAATAATTATGAATAAAAGGTGTGTTCCAGTAGTCTCACTTGAAACTCAGTACCAGTCCAGGTGTAGCGTGGTGCCATCTCCGACTACATCGTCACTTAACACCAGGTGACTTGTGGTCAAAGGAAAAAATATGGAGGTTGGGGACAGACATAGCTAGTTTTAAGTTTAGCGTTTTGAAGTGATTACATGTTGTATCCTACTACACAAATATATTTTGACTTTTGTCTATTGAAAACCTAAGAGAATCTCTTAGGTGAGAAGGACCGGTCTTGATTTTGCTATATGATAGTAAAATTAAGACTATATGATAGCAAAATCAAGACCGGTCCTTCTCATCCCTTCCAGTCTCACATCACATCCCCTCCCTACAAGGCAAGCTCAATCAGCCACCTTTCAAACTAAAAATGTGCAGAGTCGAACCCGTTAATGAGTTACGGAGGAGCCTTATCTATAGACAAATAGACGTAGTGATTGTTCCGATTCAGTCGGAAGTGATTGGCACTTTTTGTTGGCACTTTCTGAGAGCAGTTCTGTGTATTATATTGTTTGGAGTAACTGGATCATAATTTGGACCACGGGTAATTTTTTGGGCGCACTTTTATAATTGTAATTTTATTTTTTAGTAGTGATTGTTTGAATTGGAACAAGTTCACTACGATCGCTAGTTTTTACGTCTTGTAAATAGTCTGATTTTCTATAGTAAAACTTATTTTTCAAATTTAATTATCGACAAGTCTTGAATTTCACTTGGGATGTTGTTGGAAAACATACACATTGAACTTTGAAGGAGTACCTGACTATACGGAGCCTAGTAATAGTGGGAACAGCTATTTTATATTCGTTCTAGTATTAAACTTCTAATAATAATATAAAATCATTAAATCTTCAAAAATATATTGATAAATAACAGTCTTTCATTAACTCTTGTTGTAACTATGTAGGTATCTAATGTTACATTCTACTTTTTGCCCTGGCCCCATCTATTTGAGGTCGGCGCAGTATGTACTGCAATATTTTTCTTCCACTCTCCCTTATCAGAAGGCATCGCTTCATTCACCTTCTTTTCATAAATCAGTTCTAATAAATTGTAGGTACATGGATCACTGTGATGTGTTGACATATATTATATGTCAGTCTATGCTAGTCGCAACACAGAATCCTATTATGAATAGGTTTGAATGGTGTAAACGTTAACTTTACTCAAACATGCTTGCTCATCTTCAAACAGGAAAATTCTTCCCACCAAATACATCCCCTGATTGATACCATTGTTGCTCCAACGTTTTTATGTTTACATACATATACCGAAACACCATAAAACACTGGTTCTTAACTCTTTGGCGTCACGCCAAGAGCTTAGGGGTCGGCAGACGAATATCTGTTTTTCTCATAAAGATTTTATCAATTAAGATTAGGAGTACTTATGGATGTCAGTTTGAAAGTCAAGTAGGTTTTGGCGCAGAGTGGAAGTTGTATGGTTGATTGATGGAATAACATCGCCGTGTTAGGAGTCATTTTTAACTGACTTCAAAAAAGGAGGAAATTCTCAATTCAACTGCAGCTTTTTTAATGTTTGTTACCTCAGAACTTTCGACTGGGTGAATCGAAAAAAAAAAAAGTTGACGCTTCCCGTGTGGTCCCATTTTAATTTGGCCCAGTTTTGACAATGGAATTCATAAATCGTACTAGGTGTACCCCGTAGTTATCCCCGAAGGTCCCTGTTTTCTGGTTTCCCGAAAACAGGAACCTTTTGTCGACTATGTGTAACTAGGGTGTCCGTGCATCCCTGAGAAGTCTAAGAAGGAGATGTCATCCGGTATCGACACCCAGTACGGTCATATTCCACCTCCATCACGCCTTTTCCCTTCCATCGCTCTTAAAATATTCACTGATCTTAAAAAATATCTCCCAACGGAACATCTTACTTTTACCCTTTTAAAGTATAGTTAATTTTATGGTTCATTAAAATGAAATGGAAAAATGATGTGTCAGCAATTTTAACGAATCTTTAAATTTGCTTAATTAAAGGATACACGGTCAGCGACTGGATGGGTGACCATTTAGTAGCATTTTTAATTGAGCGCTATTAGGCTTCGGGCACACTCATAAATGTCGGAGGTTGCCAGAAAACATTGACAATAGCGTTCTCCGCTAACTCATACGAAAGAAATAAACAAGTTTTCGTCACAAGATAATTGAAAATCGGGAAATAGCGGCTTTTTTACATTTCACTCTTATCTTTATCATCACTATTTACTTGCCCTACTTTCCTTCTACCCCCTATTTTACACCCGAATACCATACACACACACACACACACTCTCTAACACAAAACTACTTCCAAAACATGAAAGTACTGGAAAAAATTGTGCCACGTCCTCATAACCTAAAATTATGTGAAGTTTTGTTGTTAAGGCCATACAACAAATAATGGAATATACACAAAATGAAAACACTGAAACTTAGAATATAAAATAAATCTACCATACAACTTGTAAACATTTTATAAGCTATTCTTCAAAAATTAGTCTTATATCTAAATACGTTATTTCTAGTATAATCTGTCACAAGCACTAAGCCAAGAGTCTCCCCCGAGGATTCTCGTCGCGCACAGCCGCGCGACGCCATACAAATCCCCTGCAACGGGCAATATAGTCCCAGTGACCGGTAACACAAGTACGGGTGGCAAACAAACCGTTTTGCAACTAGAAATTATCTGTTAATGACGGTTGTGAGTTGAGTGACATAATCTTTAGAGGATTGTGTTTCGTGTATTCGGTTCGTTTTTTGATCAAATTAATTTGTTAGGTATATAAAAAATATGAAAAACATTTTTTTAGCTCCATAAAATGTTACTAAGGGGGAATTAAATATATATGACGGGTGGCCGGGCCCAGTGCTGTTTTAGCAAGACTGACGTCAGCAATGCTGACGTCACCATCATCGTCATCATCAGGGTGGTGCGTGATAGGTGGTTACAGAAAAACGAAGTAGATAGTTTTCGAACTATTTATTCAGCAATAAGTAGTCTAGGTACTTGGCACAGCAGAGTTCGGGAGGTCCGATCGCTACGACGGCTCAAGCCAGACTGACTAGAGCTCTGCCGAGCGGTCGTATTTATACCAAAACTGGCCTCGCACAAGCAATGTTTACAAACTTCGTAAAAATTGCCTGTGATCGTTCCAGCTGAGGTTTTAACCTCTAACAATCATTCTAAAATTAGTTAACTCATTGACAATCGGTTATTATTATTATTATTAAAATCACAATAACGGCTTTGCGCCGATACGGCCATTCTGACAGGCGGTGCGCGCTCTGCACCAGCCTGGTAGTGTTCTCGTGGAAAACCTCGTGGAAAACGCTCGTGGAAAAACCTCGTGGAAAACGCTCGTGGAAAAACCTCGTGGAAAAACCTCGTGGAAAACCTCGTGGAAAACCTCGTGGAAAACCTCGTGGAAAACCTCGTGGAAAACCTCGTGGAAAACCTCGTGGAAAACCTCGTGGAAAACCTCGTGGAAAACCTCGTGGAAAACCTCGTGGAAAACCTCGTGGATACTGAAACAACGAAATATGGTTCTTCTGAGTTTGGTATCTGTAAGCAACCGGTGTTGCTTTTAGGTAAGGTCAGAAGCATAACGCATTGCATGTTAATGCACGCATAGTGCGCTTTGAATGGAAATATGGGAACACGTGGATACCTCGTGGAAACCTCGTGGATACCTCGTGGAAACCTCGTGGAAACCTCGTGGATACCTCGTGGAAACCTCGTGGATACCTCGTGGATACCTCGTGGAAACCTCGTGGAATGTTAGTTTTAGCATAGTGCGTTAGGATAGGAATGTTAAATCTCGTAGAATGTTAGTTTAGCATAGTGCGTTGGGATAGGAATGTTAAATCGTAGGTTCTCGTGGATTCTCGTGGATTCTCGTGGATTCTCGTGGATTCTCGTGGATTCTCGTGGATTCTCGTGGATTCTCGTGGGTTATCGTAGATTCTCGTAGATAAGTGTTATTATAGGAAACGGGATAACTTAATGGGGTTTTAAGGTAATGAAAGGATCTCACCCGTTTTGGTTACACAAGTTGGACTGCTCGTGGTGTAAAAAGCACGAGTTTGACTGGTGTAGCAGCGGGGTATTTGGGAGCCGGTGTAGATAAGTCACATTCTGCCGATACGGTCCCATGGTCACCTGGGTGAGCGGCACGATGAAGCTGAACGCCGAACTCTCTTAACAAGATACCTGCAATTAGAATTAGATAGTGAATTTCAGATTTAAGGAAGTCTGATTACGCGGCGTGTTTTTGATGAGTATGTAATCTTGTTGGCAGGGATGGATGTAGATGAAACACCGTCTATCCAAGTCAGCAGGACCTTGTGCCATTTTTAGTTGCATGTGTAGGGTAAGCGCTTCCATCTCAATAGCATAGTTGGCAATGTCCACTAGATTCGGCAATTCCGGTGGAAGACAGTACTGTCGTCCAGCAATAAGTGTGAACGGGGCAACTCCAGTAACACGGTGAGTTGTGCAGTACATCCTAAGTTGCAGTTCTTCAAGTGTGGAGCGCTACTGTTTGGTTTTATAATTTTTGATCAAAACCAGACGTTGCAATATTTCCGCTTGCTCGGCCGATTCCTGGTGCGATAGCGTGAATATTGTTTTTGAGATGGTCACGGTATTTCATTCATTAATTCACACAGAAATTCTTCTTCCATCAACGAAGATTTAAGTTGGTGTTTCAAGTAGATGCACGGTTCGCTTCAACGCAGTCAATACACCGCGCGGGCCCCTATTAGTAACGTAGTAGAATAACGCGCACATTGTGAAGGCCACAATGTGATGATGACGCATCGGTGGACACACATATATCACGTCCCTTCAAAGGCTACATGCCTTCATCCGGATATCAAAGTCATCGAGCTTCCATGTTTCAATGGCCTCACGAACACCAACATTGGTATTCGGATCACATGATGGCAGGTAAACATCCTTGATTACACTCGCGACTCTTTGGGTTGAGCACACAAGCGTTCTGACATCTTCTGCATCATTTCCATCAGGAATTGTGGTGGTACCCCTGCCGTAGATGGGCTGGGCATGTATTCACAGCATATGCTGCTGTTCTGGAACGTTGGCTTGTCGTGGTACAGTATCCAACGAAGGGTCCGGCACAGCCAGTGACGTTTTTGGCTGGGAGCATACAGCACTGGTTTGTTCCAGTAGATCATGTGATGAACGAGCTGATGAGGAGGTGTCCTGGATTGGATTCCGTTCCAATCCCACTTCTGATGACGGGTGGCCGGGCCCAGTGCTGTTTTAGCAAGACTGACGTCAGCAATGCTGACGTCACCATCATCGTCATCATCAGGGTGGTGCGTGATAGGTGGTTACAGAAAAACGAAGTAGATAGTTTTCGAACTATTTATTCAGCAATAAGTAGTCTAGGTACTTGGCACAGCAGAGTTCGGGAGGTCCGATCGCTACGACGGCTCAAGCCAGACTGACTAGAGCTCTGCCGAGCGGTCGTATTTATACCAAAACTGGCCTCGCACAAGCAATGTTTACAAACTTCGTAAAAATTGCCTGTGATCGTTCCAGCTGAGGTTTTAACCTCTAACAATCATTCTAAAATTAGTTAACTCATTGACAATCGGTTATTATTATTATTATTAAAATCACAATAACGGCTTTGCGCCGATATATATAAAAATATTTTTTTATTTCCAAATCTTGTGTTTCTTCGGGTGATAATGTGTGATATTAGTGTTGTTAACCATTATGTGTCTAACCATTTTGATGTCAACTGTGAATTTTCTATCAAATACTAATAATATCAGTCAATGTTCATAATAACTATACCACTAACTTTAATCAATCGTAGGCTCAAATCGCTACCATCTCCATCGGTAAAGACAGAGCGTTCGTAAAATGTTACTGAAGTGAAACGAACGGATTTTTTAGCACGGAAAATTTGACAATAAGATCATTTTACCAAAAATTGGTACGACATTTTACTAACGGGCGTTTATAAAACCGGCCCTAAATCATAGGTGGGGCCGAACTAGCTTGACTTTGCTGACCGTACGTCCAGCACATTCAATCACGTGGAGCGGTGGACCGAGCGGCTCGCACACAGAAAGCTGTATTTTGTTACTCCTCCCAAGGTAACGACGGCTTGAATGCAGATGGCTGCCAAATGGACTGTTCTCTACAATGGAACCGTAGAGGGGTTGCAATTACCTGTTTTATCTTCTATACAATTTAAATACATTTAAATAAAGCACATGCTGAAGCTGCCCTAAAATTAATAAGATAAGTAAGTAACTGGAACATGTGATAAGTCTCTTTTTTTACTACTTACAGGGTAGCATGACGATGTGATCGAAGGTGACATCACGCTACACCTGGATTGTGGAGACTGGCTCTCAAATGAGGCTGCCGGAACACACCGATAGGTGAAGGTTGTAGCTAGCCAGGCGAGTACTAGAAAATACCCTACTACCAAGCAGTCTGTGTTACGGCGGCAATAAATAATTTTTGACGTGACAACGTCTTATAATTCGATAGAGCCGGCTGCTCGCACAAAAAAACATGACTCATGCGGCGTTACTCATGCGGCGTTACCTCGCTCTGAGGCGTTCTATGTAAGGCTTGAAGTGCAAGTGAGAGCGCGGAACGAGCGACAAAGAAGCACAATCGGCCAATCGACGTTGTCACGTTCAACTATCGTCAGTAAACCGACTTTACAGACAAACAATTTTTTTTTTTTTTTATGGAAATTTATTAGACATTCGCATATACATCAATATTTTTAAAAATAAAAGTAATTAATAGTAACTAGCAGTTCCCTGCGGTTTCACCCCCGTGGGCTACAGTTTATCGCAACAAAAAGTATCCTACGTCTTTCCTCAGGGTTCATACCAAGTTTCATTGAAATCGGTTCAGTAGTTTAGGCGTGAAAGCGAGACAGACAGACAGAGTTACTTCGCATTTATAATATTAGTAGGGATAAGGATTATCACACATACTAGGAATAACGATAAAATAGCTGATTGTCACGATGTTTCCCTTCACCATTTTGAGTGATGGAGATGGTAGATCCAGACATAACTTATTCAGCCGTAGGTGCGGGGCCGAGAGGATTCGAACTCGGTATCAGCGCCTTATAAGGCGCACGCGTTACCGCTCGATCACCATCGCTTTTAATATAAAAATTAAATAATCTCTTGAGACGATTTTCATCAAACATAGCTAAGAACAACCGCAAGGGAACTGGTTTTAAAATGAAAAAAACCGCGTCAAAATCAGTCCATCCGTTTGAGAGCTACGATGCTACAGACAGACACACACATACATACAAACAGACATTGAAGTCAAACTTATAACACTTTCTTTTTGCGTCGGGGGTTAAAAATATATTTTTAAAAGTACATGAATATTGAATGAGCGCAAGCAACATTAACGAGTTTAAAACTGGAAACAATATAAAACAGGGAGGTAGCAAGTGCGCAATAATACAAAACGAAATTTCCACCTAAAATATTAAGATACCCGAAAGAAAACAGAGGGAGTATAAAAAATTAAGCTTTATTTGTTTTCACTTAAACCATTAAGGATTTGGATATAAATTGAAAATTCGCTTCAATTACGAGGTAAAAAATATTATGTCCGAGAGCAAACAGGGGTTACCTATAGGCACTTATCGGAGTGTACGGAGCGGAGTTAGGGAGGGGCGGCGAGTTTCGATACCCTTTAGCGATAATAGAATATTTTACCAGGCATCTCTATTGGAGCTAATATGTAATTATCGACTCTACTTGCTAAGGTTGAAATGGCTTTATTTTACCGTTTATTAAAGTACAGTAAGTTTGGATAGAAGCGTATTTGTATCAAAAAGGGTTTGAAAAAACAGTTTTTTTTTCTTCGGTAAATGATTTTGTGTCTACAAAATCATTCATTTTCTGTTTTTTTTTTCTTTTTTTCGAATATTCAAATAATTAAACACCATATAAATCTGTTTTGATGACAATGTTTTTTAAGGCCGTGAGTCCATGTTATACTCTGTGGATAACCCACTTACAAACATCATTTGCCGGTGTAAAGAGGTTAAAACTAGTTCAAAATTTTACGTTTTAACGTGATCACTTGTTGTATTTACTAAATAACGATGTTATTAATATACTTAATTAATTTCAACTTCTATCCGTCACCAAGAACCTATCGATGTGTCTCGGCAGCCTCACTTGAGTTCCCAGTCCAGGTGTAGCGCCACCTTCAATCACATCGTCACTTAACATTAGGCAACTTGTGGTCAAACGCTTCCCTGTAGAAGAAAACAAAACTTATCGATTCCAACCAATCACAGCGCCCCATCCCTACACCCGGTTGGTTACTGAATAATTCATGAGAGTAGCTGATTGGAAAAATACTGCGAACCTGATGATGTCTTAATACAGCGTTGCAGATGTGCCGAATCATACCACACCTAGAGCTGCTAATTGACGAACCATTCGAAATGGTGGCCGTGGGGAATAGCTATACTAACTAGGAGATAGATTTGAACATGTCTGAAGACAAAGGTCTTCGTCCAGTGCGTCCTACCTGTCATGAGATACGGAGCCGAGTCATGGACACTCACGGCACAACTAGTCCACCGATTTAAAGTTGCTCAACGAGCTATGGACAGAGCTATGCTTGGAGTGTCTCTGAGGTGGGTTCACTCCAATGTTTTCCTTCACCGAAAGCTCAAGTTGTAGTATTCGAACCCACGCAAGCACCGACGTCTACCACTGATCCATCATTGCTTCAAAATAGAAATTCATCGAAAATTGCAGTTCCAACTACACTCGACATCAACTGAACTATTTTTAGTCCTTATACTTTCACCAAACATGTAGGTACCTTATTAGTCAGTCCATTGGGCCCATTGCAAATGCAGCGTAAGGGGTCTGCTCGTCTCGTGTTACACGGTCCGAGGAATACAGGAACCTTGTCGAAGTTTAAAGAACGACAGTTCATTGATATTAAATATTCCAGACTGGTTGCAACCCGCGGTTTCCCCTAACTAGGTTTCCCTGTATCTAGGGTATCAGAAACTACGGGATCGGGGATTCACAACACCCAGACACAGAACAAATACTTGCGCTTTTTTCTTCAATGCACAAATATTTGTCCTATAGCGGGAATCGAACCCGCGACCTCACGCTTCACAGTGGGCTATCTGCCCATTGCGCCACATCGGTCAAAAGGGAAGCAAAATGGTCTAACAATAATAATTAATGTCTATAAAACTGGTTAGAGGGTTTTGTACACCCCAATTTCTTTTTACATGAGAACAATGTGGCGATTTGAGACCCTTCCTTCGCAAAAAAGCTAAAAATCCACAAAACCAGCTTTCATCAATTTCTAAACCCCAAATGCAAAATTTGTTTAAGGAAAGTCCCTCAGAAAATTCACCAAATCATCTTTTTCGCTACTGCATTTCCCTTTTCCAAGATTACATTACCAAAACGAATCATTTACTCAACAAAATAAGGGCCGGCTTACTAGCTGGTGAACAAGGACCGAAAACGGTAAAATAAGCAGAATAGTATGGTGGTAAGCGGTATGGCAGAATTTTAAAAGATAAACCGGTATCATAAACGGTATGGTTATGTACATAATTTAACCTTTGTACATTCTTTTGTAAGTAAATATTACAAACACAAAAACTGGTAACAAATCTCGACTCTCAACTAAATTCATTTCAATTTCATTACTTTTACCTTAAACAAAGTATCAAATCTTTAACTAACTGTTCAGTATTCTCAGCTGTTTCATCCACGTGGTCTACAGTTTATTGCAATAAAAAGTATCCCATGTCTTTTCCTAAGATTTAAACTATTTTCATAGCAAATTTCATCAAAATTGGTTGAACAGTTTTTAAGTTTATGCGGAACAAACTGATGATGCGGATGCGGTAAAAAACCCAAAGAGGGTGGTTCCTTCTCTGAAGCTCAGAGTCAGGATGCGGATGCGGGGAGAAAAAGAAGTAGAGAGTAGATGCCGTGTTCACACCACTAACGGAAACAGATGAAGGGCAAAAGCACTTACCGTTAAGCCAGCCAAGTCGTCCTCCTAGTGGTATGCACAGCAGCAGCAGGCGGTGATGATAGGTGATGATGATGGTGACGGCGGATGAACGTCAAGAAGCGCGGGAATAAGCGAAACACTATATCACTCCGTGACGTCGCGGCGCGGGATGTCAGTTACAGTTCGGATGATGAGAAGCGGTATACGGTGCTCCAAGACAGCGCGTCGGTTGGAGACCAGCGGTGGTCCAAAATTTGAACAGTAACGGTAGATGTGCGGAGGCCAGTACGGACGCTAGATGTCGACTGTACTGCGATGCGGTTGGTGCGGCGCGGGCGCCGCTGCATGACGTATGCAACCATTTCGGGTGACAGTTAGGCTAACGTCAAGCGGTTCGTGCTCTGTACCCTAGATGGCGCTTCCGTCAGTTTTAGTGAACAACGGCATAACCACAAACCAACAATCAAATCTTTTCTCTTTATATATCATAGCTGTTCCCTGCGTGGACTACAGTTTACCATACCAAATTTCATCAAGTTCGGTCCAGTAGTTTCGGAACCTATTCAATACAAACAAAAATCAAATCTTTTCTCTTTGATAGATTAGTGTAAAAAAAAAAACGCAAGTATTTGTTCTGTGTCTGGGTGTTGTGGATCCCCGATCCTCGTAGTTTCTGATACCCTAGATACAGGGAAACCTAGTTAGGGGTCAGAGTCTATGTATGTGATTGTGCGGGCATTATTATTATTATCATAGTGTAAGTTATCTTTAATGAACTACAGTGTCCGAAGAAACAATAAATTTAACATATTCAGTTATTCAGTCCTAGCCGAGAGCTCGTAGTTTTCCCTCAAAAATAACAAGAGGTTTGTTGATTTAAGAGTTATTGAGCCATATTTTCGTGTGGCGGCCGGTGGAGGGCACCGGCGACGGTAACAAGGCGAGCGTGGTTACTGTCCTCAGATATTCCAGATTTATGGACAATTTCATTAGAGGAAGTCCGGTTATGGATGTCTGTTACACCGATGTGACAAATTTGGGTCAAGACAAGTGGCTCGGTTACTTATTGGGTACTATTTTTTTAGGTTTAGGTATTCGTTTTATTGTTGCGAGTAAAATAACTTATGGTACGAAGGAAAAGATTTTTCTGTGAAATTTATTTGCCGACGGGTTTTATTGGACGTTTCTGGGCTTATCACGATAACTGTGGGTACAAATTTTCTTGTCGAGTGAATCTGTTTTTTCATAAACGAACTCGGTGAAACATAAAATCTAATGACGGTACACGCTATGTTATATTGTTGAGTGTTTTTATTCTTAGACTAGAACAAATATCATTACACTTCGACGTTGCATTCTCGATATTTATTCACTTTGTAGTATCCTATTTATTGCACAGGGCGTTGCACATAATTTTTAGAGCTGTAAAAATAAAAATCAAATCACAAAAATATAAAGTTCACTGTTTCTGAACGATACCTTCCATGTCATAGGCAGTGCTGTCATCTCCGTCATACTTCATTCCTTTTTTATGTGCGGGCGTCGCAGCTTCGACTTATCGATTAAATCCGTTATTTTATTGGAAATTTTGTGAAAAAGTTAGTTGAAAGCAGTGTTATGGAGAAAAGATCGTCATAAGTCCAAATAATGACGAAAAATAACATGTTGGGAACGCAAGATACGAAACTCGCCAACTAGTTCGGACGATCAAGGTTAGTTCGTGGTCATTAACTGCGTGTTAGTTTTATCTGTAAATTTGCCTTTGTCCCTTCCTTTTTAGGGAAAAGGCGCATACTTTGGAAAATAACTGATATTTTTTCCTCATGATTTTTGCGTAGTTTTTCTTTTGTAACTACCCACATAATTCATGATTTTTTCCATTCTTTTTTCTTGCATGATGCTCGGCTGATAATGAGTTACTCCGGCGGCGTATTGTAACCTTCAACACTGCACACGCTGCTTGCTGAATCATATAGTCTAGAGTCGTACCATGAGTGCGTACCATGACTTTAAATCATACAGTCATAGGATGTAACGTGAGTGCGTACCATGAGTGCGTATCATGACTTTAAATCATACAGTCATAGGACGTAACGTGAGTACGTACCATGAGTGCATACCATGACATACAGTCTAGAGGCGTAACGTGAGTGCGTACAATGACTTTAAATCATACAGTCTAGAGACGCAACGTGAGTGCGTACCATGACTTTAAATCATACAGTCTGGAGGCGTAACGTGAGTGCGTACCATGACTTTAAAAACCTTCAATACTGCACATGCAGTTTATGGAATCATACAGTCTAGAGGAGTAACGCGAGTGTGTACAATGACTTTAAAAACCTTCAATACTGCACATGCAGTTTATGGAATCATACAGTCTAGAGGAGTAACGCGAGTGCGTACAATGACTTTAAAAACCTTCAATACTGCACACGCAGTTTATTGAATCATACAGTCTAAAGGAGTAACGCGAGTGCGTACAATAACTTTAAAAACCTTCAATACTGCACACGCAGCTTGTTGAATCATACAGCCAAGAGGCGTAACGTGAGTATGGACAATGACTTTAAAACCTTCAATACTGCACATGCAGCTGGTTGAATCAAATAGTCTATAGGTGAAGCGTGAATACGTACAAAACCTGATATGGCGCTGGATCTTCTTGACCAGACAAAGCTCGACCATAATCATCCAAGGTCACCGACACCAGACCCGCGACAATGGTCTTCTGATGATGATAACCGGGTTAGATCCCGTACATTCATTCCGACAGGTCTAGTTACAGATACTGCAGATGCAGCTAGCATGTCCCAGCTCAAGCGAAAAGCCAATGTCTGCCGCACCAGAGTTTTTATAGCCAAAATGCATTCATAGATCCAGTACGGAAAGATGAATTATTTGGTGGGCGATTTATGATAAGGTATCTAAACGTTGGGGTAGAATCCTAGTGTAAATGGTAAAGGCAGAAGAAACCACGATAAAGGAAACCCTAATACCTGAAGACCTAGCTTACGGAGGGCACCAAGGTTCAACTTAGAATTTTCTGCAGTCTTATACACGAACTTAAAGAGTCGGGATAAACTCCTTATAAAGGCTAAAACAAGCCAGTCATTTTCTAGACTTATATCTGTGGGACATAAATCATAAACAAAAAACAAGAACACAAAACACTTGTCTTTTATTATATAACAACAAAACAACGAAATATATACAGTTGGATAGAAAATTGAAATAAATGCTAAAAACTAAACTTCTTACAAAGAAAACATTTGAGAAGGCTCTGGCCTTCATTCAAAGTTTAGCAAGGCTGGCGTTCTACCTACATCTCTAGACATCAGGTTCATTTTGAATATGAAGGACAATAACAACTGAAGACTTTAAAATGAAGATATTCACACAGCTAATATTTACCAAGTAAGGTTTTTTATATACATTATGTCCACATCAAGGAACCGTAATTTTAAGTTCCTATCCATAATTTAAAACTTCAAGATAACCTATGTATTTCAATGACTTCCTTTGGTTTGTCATTGGCTTCTGTACCAGTTGGTAATTATCTTAGAAACCGAGATCTGTTGTTACTTGTGTGTTATTTTGATGTCTTACTACACATTAATGACCATAATTTAAAATTTGCTTAGAGGGTTCATTAAACTTTCTCAAAAGGTTAAGATTTGTGTTAAAACAAGCAAAAATGTATTTTGATTTGGAACAAAAAACACACACATTTCGGCATTGAAATACTACATATTTACAGAAAAGTCATTATATGTGTTTAAAGTTTACAAAAAAGAAACTTAAAAATACCTGACGAAACAAAATATTTTTCCAGATTAAGCAGATTGACAATCAGGGCCTTTTTACCTTTTTAACCTTTGTACCTTAGGTTACTTTTCTTAGCCTACCCTGCAGTTTTCTTTGTATAGAAAGAAAAATTACAAACTGCATAACATTACGAATGATTTATATGAGAAATGTATCAAACTCGAAGTCAGAGTCGTCTTGGGAAAAATAATGTTTTAACTCAGTGGTAAGTACCTTCTAGAAATCTTCATAGGTGCCTCCCTTATTGGGCGGGGTGTTTTTTTGTAACGTGAGTTTTTTGTTTTGGGACCACACAATCACAACTAGCATACTTTATTATTAGAATTGAAATCAGCTTACATTGGCCTTCAATGCTTTGCTAAGGATTAACAGAATAAATATGGGCAGAGTACCGCTGTTGTCTGCATTAATGAAGATGTCTAATATACTCTCAGAGATATCTTGCACTAGCTTAAGCAAAGATAGCTTAATATACGTACAAAATAATATATATTAATTAATAAAGGACCAAAACATTGAATGGGACCTGGCTCCAGGTGCCTGTGATCTATCATGATCATAATCACGAACTGTTTTTTGGAGTCCCTAAATTGATGTTTATGTACAAGAATATTTGTGCGAAGCATATAATATTAAAAAAAAAAAACTTACATCATTAAAAAACTAAGCAAATGATATTTACTTATGCATGTTATACACTTTCTTATAATTCATTAAATTTCAGATTCATTCACAGAACTGGGCACCCATTTAGACCACAATTGTTTTGTATGTGAAGTTGACAACCAAACATACCATCACAATATTGAACTTGTCTCACTTTTTTCACATTTATGTTTTAGATGGTATATTATACATATTATTACGGATAAGAGATCCTTTGGCATAGCCTGACCTTATGGACCCTATGGGCAATGCATTCATTGGATTGGGAAACTCATTTATTTTACGTCTTCCTTCTATTCTAGTTTATCTGTATTTTTAAGAAATATTATTTTGATCAAGCCACTGCACGGGAGTCATGGTCAGCTAATAGGCCTAAGAAGGCCTTTAGTTACTCTTATTATTTTTATTTTTCCAAAGAAGATTGATCCATTTCACCCTCTCTGGTAGCATTATATCCTGGTTTCGAAGGTATTATCAACCAAACATAGTTATATTTCCAAGGGGTATCAAAATTAATTATAATTTAAACTTAGAATAAAAAAAAAATAATAATAATAATTTCAGAAAAAATAATAATTGGATATCAATAATTTCAATAAGAACTCAGATAACTTTTTAGCATTGTTGTAATAGTACACTTCACCCTTAGCGTGGCCTCTTAGCTTTGGCTACGGCTCCGCCAATGCCTAATAAAGGTCCGGGCAAAGACCCGAGAATAAAGCCACATGGGATAATAATAATAATTCAAAGTATTACCATATTTTTTCCTGTTTTCTCAAATAGGATTCAAATTCTCGTCTCTGAATATCATTCAGGTACAGACTCGCCGTTCGGCTTCTGTTTTAATATCAGGTAAATGTGTTATTTAGATGACCAAATTATAAGATTCACAAAAGAAGTTTACGGAATTAAACTTTGCTATTCAAAATACGTATCTACATGAGATCCTAGTACGCAATCACTTGTAGTAATTTTATCCAAACGAGAGTTAAGCTTTTGATTCCATATCCAAAAAGTTTGTGCCTTTCCTCGCGTTGTCAACTATACAACGAGTGCGAAATTAAAGTAAGTCGCACGAATGGAAATCAATATTTGGCTAGAAGCACTTACTAGAAATAGACTAATTACTGATTTCGCCTACAAATACTTTGGTGCCTAATCTAGTAATACTTTTTTACCTCACAGAGAAAACATATATCCAGAGAGAGTATTATCATTTTAGATAGATGCCATGGCACCTAAGAGCTACCTCCATCAAAGAAATTAATTCATACATCTAAGAGATAATCCATTGCTCCTACCACAAGTCACATATACATTAGACATACTTACATTTATAGTTTGGTGCAAATACTGGTATTTGCGGCACATAGTAGCCGTTACACTTCTACCTCGGCTAGTTATAAGGAGTTCTGTCCATGTTATAAAATGAACAACAGGATGGTCAGGAAGCTTATAAGTGTTGCATTCACAAAGGTAATTCATAATATCTTCAAGCAAGAATGCTAATAACGGTAATTGGGCTTACATTATCAATTGACTTATTGGTTTTAGGTTGAACGTAAGGTTCATAATAATGTGGATAATCACTCCACTTTTTTCGTTTATATGTGTTAATGTATCTTTTTATTTTTCTATCTAGAATCCTGCCTGCCTATCTCGTTTGTGTGAAAGCGCTAAACATCTACAAAGTGAATAAATATCGAGAATGCAACGTCGAAGTGTAATTAATGGTTAAACGAACTTACCTAAAGTGATGTTCGACCATAATTATACTAGACGTTGCATTCGAAGATATTTATAGTCCCACCCGAACCCAGCTACTAAAGCCCATACAACTAACAAACGAGATAAGTGTCTCTGAAAGAATGAAGTATGACGGAGATGACAGCACTGCCTATGACATGGAATGTATCGTTCAGAAACAGTGAACTTTATATTTTTGTGATTTGATTTTTATTTTTACAGCTCTAAAAATTATGTGCAACGCCCTGTGCAATAAATAGGATACTACAAAGTGAATAAATATCTTCGAATGCAACGTCTAGTATAATTATGGTCGAACATCACTTTAGGTAAGTTCGTTTAACCATTAATGTATGTGGCCTTCAAAGAATTTGGTTAGCACGTGCTTTTTCCATATCTTCAGTTCAGTTCTATTCCCGTAATTGTTCTTTGTAGTGGTAGGACTCTTTTGCAGAGTACAGGTCTTTGTCAGTTGTTCAACGACAAAACGGCAGTGTGCTAACATTACAGAGTAAAGATATTTAACACCTAATATATGAGGGTGACGAGTGCACTATATTGCCGCCAAGGATTTTGGACGGTTGAAGTTCAAAATTCTTGATGAAAAAGCGTGACGCTTGACTAGACTAGAACTAGACGGATGACTTGCTTTCCTCGACACCAAATAAAAAAAACTAGTCTGATATAGATTAAGATTCAGATTTATTTTATGCAAACCATACTGTACAAAGGTGGTAGGTTTAAAAACAGTTTGGGTTAAGCGATTCACTTGTCTAGTCTCTGAGTTGCATAAAAAAGTGTAGCTGTCATTTTCTGACAGCTTCTTTACTCTCTGCTTCGGAGCATTCAATCTCAAACTTTTCAAGTAATTTTCTTCTTCTTCTTTCAAGTCTGGTTCGCTTCGGTGTGAGGTGCGCCCGCGTTTAGCCCGGAACGCCTTCCGCGATGCATAATGCATGGCGGTATATTTTTACTGTGAGTAGCGACGGCAAATGCGACGGTACTTGATATCTCAATCACTTAGTGGGACAGCAATAGAGTGGATTTTATGATTGTACTAGATTGCTTTTTGTCAGTCTAATTAGGCAGACTTTGGAGAATAATTTCATCATCATTAATATATTCAATTTTTTATATCCTTCTAGCACGCTACACCTGAAGTGGGGAATGCTGCTGGAACACAAGTGCTTCGGGACAGATTCTTAACTTCACTAGCTAGCTAGTCGAGCATAGAGAAAATGCCCTACCACCAAGCTATGGTTTCATATATCTTCACTACCTCTGATCCAACAGGCTGATGATGATAATGATGACACATCAATCACACTAATATCATACTTACCATCACCATGATCATCATCATCGTAAATGCGAAAGTTTGTGTGGGAGTGTGTATGTTTGTTACTTCGTCACGCTAAAACTACTCGATAGATTTTAGTGAAATTTAGAATGGAGATAGCCTATACCCTAAATTAATACATAGGCTACTGTTCATCCCTTCAAAAAAAAGGGAAACGGAAAAACAACGAGAAAAACCGCAGAGCGCAGCTGGTGTATTCAATAACCATTTTGTTCTTATTCAAAAAAGCTGCATCAAAGCTTGCATAATATCAAAAAGGAAATATCCGCAGTCTCTACATATTGCAAAGCTTTTCAACTGGATGAATAGGGGAATCATTCAGGGCCACTTTATGAATTAAAGCACATCGGCGCCCCCTGGGGGCTGTCAAAGGCTCTGCACGCTGAATGGGAAATTAAATGGGGGATGATGGGGATGTGAATAGTATAAGGTGCAGGTGTAAGTAGTGGGGGAAAAACACTGTGTGAATGTTCAGTTGCATTGAACATGAAGCTTTCATAATGTTTCTGTTCAGATCAGATATAATATCAAAAGTTCCGTTTTTCAACAAAGATCAAATTTCTATACTACACTCAACCATAAAGTCAGCAACTCCTTCAAAAATCAATGTGGTACGTTTTTGCAACAAAATTTCAAGTAAAATTCAAGACTTGTCGATAGATAAATTATAAGTCCAAATAAAGAGATATATCCTATCTTAATATCGTACTAATATTACAAATGCGAAAGTTTGTGTGTGTGTGAATGTTTGTTACCACGTATCATCGTAACTACGAAACCGATTTTGATGAAATTTATAATGTAGATAGCTTATACCTGAATTAACACACAGGCTACCTTCTATCCTGGATAAAAAATACGGGATACCGAGTGAAACCGCAGGGCGTAGCTAGTTATTTGAAAAGTTTATTTTAAAGTATCAGTCTATTTAGGTGATAAACAAGCTTGGGATTGTAGTGTAGTTACTCTAACGTGGATGCTCCAATCAAAGAATGCTGCGTGATTTACTTCCACCACATGTACAGACTCATACTTGTACATATAATAGTTGTGGAAACTTCGAGAAGCCTACAACAACACATAAATTATTAGCATCGGCTTTGTCACGGCGAGTTAGGTTTTAGAGGCGTTATACCAAACCATCAAGTTCTGGCAGCACTTCAGTGAATTTTCACTACCAATAAAATTGAAATCTATTAATATCTAAAAATTAAAATATATGAGAATAACATATTATCGGTTGGCTTATGAATGAGGAAGTCAGAGACTACAAAACTTCAATTTTGTTAGGTAAAAATTAGCCTTCAATGCAGTTCTTCCTTTAGCTCAGCTTCATATTAAGGCGCACGTATAAATCGTAAGTGTTATCGCGACCTAACTGACCTGCCGGGCTTTTTTGCTTGTCCTTTTGCCGGCGTAAGGAACCTGGAACAGACGGTCAACGTTTAAAACTGATAGCATGTTGTATCCTACTAAATGAATATATTTTGACTTTTGACTCATCTCTTGAATAATCCAATCTAGCCACCTTTTCTCGCAAGCTTGCCCTTATAGAATCTACCTATTATCTCCAGCCTTTCTTCTTAACAAAGTTTAATGCTGGTATTCTAAATGACGCTCAAGTGTTGATCACTGCTTGAGTACCGATTAAGTGACATATTTGTATGAACTGACAGCGTCAAATCTGTGCTCAAGTACTGATTTTGTTATCGCTTGAGCGTCATTCTTGAATACCAGCCTAATGGTACGCGTACACCAAAACCGATTTTGTCGGCCGATGGCGGACAGAACTACTCGGACGAGTAACTCGGACGTTCAACTGAATACACTGCAGATGATAACGGCCGTTGTCGGTGGAACTTATGAAGTCTGAACTGTGCAACTACAGAGTACATACGTGTTTTTAAAAATGGAGGATTTAGAAGAAACACGTTCGGACTCGTCAGTTGATCTTCCGTTTTCGGGCGTCATCGGACGACGTCGGTAGTAGCAGTGTATGCGCTCTCTTTCATTTACTTGCGTTTGGTTTGATCGGCCGAGTTCGGCCGATGACGCCCGAGCATACTTCGGCTGATGACGGATTCGGTGTACGCAAGCCATAAGCCAACAAAGTTGAATTAATTTCTCCTCTACCAACTGTTCCCTCTCCGATTCGTCACAAGTTCGGCGTGTTGTCAAACACAAACAATATATTAATATTGGAACAACACAATATGGAGCAGTGTACAAGTATCGGAGCGGTGTGGAACTACGACGGAGTTGAGGAACTGTGGCCCCCTTTTACATTCTGCAGGCGTAACTCAATAAATGTAGTTAGTATTGAGAGCTAATACACACCAGTTCGCTTTCGTGCTGGCAGTAACTCAACTGGTGACAACCCTAGTTATCTTATCTTATGGGACGGCCAGCTGGCTGTCCTAGGCATCGCTAGAAAGATGTCAAATGATGAAACTCACATCTTTATAAAATGCTTTGAAAATATTTTTTTCAATCTCTATAATTTGTGAGAGACCTAAGTATTTTAATCATAACATGGTTTCAAAGATTTTGACAATAGAAAGTTTTTTCAAAACCGTTATTTTTTAAAAGCTACATATTTAACAGCGCGAATTTTTTAGACCTATTGGAAGCCTACACTTATTTCGTACATAACATCATAATTATATTCATATTTTATTGCAACCATACTGTACAAAGAACTTAAAAAAACTATAAATTTGAATGGTACATTTAGTACGTATTATTTTTTTGTCTTGTTAACTAATATCGTAATTTGATAATAAAAACTCTACTTTAGGAGAATAAAACATAGCCACTCAAATGCAAATATATAAGATAAGTGAAATATTTTTTTGGAATTGGTTATTAGTAATGAAATGAAATGATTTATTTGCTTTATGTATTGGTAGTAACATATTATCATGATCTTAAAAAAAAAGATGACGATCCAAAATACTTAGTCAGAACTAATAATAGTGACATGCAAATATTTAGTAGGGATATAAAAAAAAAACGAACAATCAATAACATTAGTAGGTATTGGAGAATCTCGCTACTCCCTACATCCAAACTAATTTTACGTTTTTTCAAAATTAGTTGGCAGCCCCATTTGAGAGCCAGTTCCCAGGTGTAGCGTGGCGCCATCGTCACTTAACATCAAGTGACTCGGTAAACCACCTATTCTAGTACATATTATTTTTGTGTGAAGTTGAGTTTCTGTTACAATCTGTACTAATACCTCAGTTAGTTTGCAAGTCGAGCCCGTCTGCTCAGATATTTGGTGACATACTTGTACTTCGAACGATCTTATACGAGTATACTCTATTGCTATCTTAGTAACTAATACTAAAAAATACTTCTAATATCCATACTAATATTGTAAATGCAGTACAAGCTCTGTTTGTTTATTTCTTACCTTTTCATTACTAAACCGCTGAACCAATCTTGACGTAATTTGGTATAGAGATAGTTTAAACCTTGAAGAAGGACATAAAATACTTTTGATCACGATAAAGTGCAGTATAAACAGGATAACCTGATAGGTAAGAACACTAACGCTAAGATCTAATCGCCTTGTAAAATGTATGTGTATGAAAATCATTTCATCCGTTTGTTAGTCATAGTGTTTCTTGCTACTAAACAAATACAAGTAGGTTACAAGTAGTATTTTTGATGTTGATTTACCTAAACTGGCACATAAAGTATGTCTCCCCAAATTTGCTGGTCCTAAATCACCTACTATAGAGTAGCATAGGGCACAGGCCCAAACTCACTTAGCCAGCTGGCAAATTCCTGATGATGATGAAGATGAAATTACCTTGATAATCTTCAAAGGCCTAAAATCTTTTTTTCCATTCCTTAACCTAGTTTACTCTAGAACTAAAAACAAAGGAATTCCACGTTCATTTCATTTGCTCTTTTTCCACTGATCCATAGAGAAACATAGAAGCAGTTTATCTTTTTCTTTCCCTCGTTAGTATAATAACTACTGTTTGTACCCGTCTGTCCGTCTGTCGTCGCTTTTTGTCGTCATTAGTCGTAGGTGTATTATATATAGGTACAGGTCGTAAGGAGTTTACTCACGTACCTACCCATTTTTTGCTTGGTGGTAGGGTATTTTCTAGTACCTACTCGCTTGGCTAGCTACTAATCTGTCGCCAAGCACCTATCGGTGTATTCCAGTAGCCTCACTTGAGATCCAGTTCCCAGTGCAGGTGCAGCGTGTCGCCATCTTCAACCACATCGTCACGCCAAGCTTGGAAGCGCTCAGTTCTAAAAACCACCAGTCAATCCACTAGTGGTCACCCATCCAAGTAGTGACCGTGGAGTACGTTGCTTAACCTATTGGGTCAGTTAAGAAGAATTACTCAGAAAACTCCGCTAAAAGTAAGAGGTTCATTTTCCAACAAATCAAGCCTGGTCAGACCAGATGACCCACTGCGGGACCTGGGTGTCGTTTAACCCTCTATACATAAGATCCGAACAAGTCACTATTTGAAGTTAGACAGGGACGGTGTAAGGTCAGCATTTAAATAAAACTGAGGCTCATAAGTCGGTCGAACACTGGTAGAACATTATTGTCCATGGCTGTGCGTCCTGATCTTTACTTATTAACTAGGTAGTGCCCTGATATTATATTTTCCTCTTACTTTCACTCTCTCGTCTCAAATCTGTGCGCTTCGTTCAATATCGAGTGGTTTTTACGGCGATTTCAGCGCATGACGGCTGCCATTGTTCCGCGAATCGCTTCTGCTTTGTTATAGTGGAAACGGGCGGGGTCACACTTATAGCGGGGAATAAACTAAAATAAATAATAATATAGGTATGTATTAATAAGCTTAGTTAATATACAGCTAGGAAAAAAATTGCTGTATCCTAATAGCCATTTTTGAGGCCGTACCTACCTCAAAAGGAAAAACTGAATTTTTATAGGATCACTGTTGTCTGTTTATCTGTCTGTCAAGGCTCATTTTCTCCAGAACGCGATGAGGTATCAAGTTGTTAATTAAAATATCGACTTGTAGGTCAACGCGATCAAAGGATATGAGCATTTATGTCGCATTTTTGCGATTTCACAAAGCAATCATAACTTACCGTTGACCTAGAGTCATAAAAAGCCAGGTCTTGCAGCTTACAGTGGGACCACGTCTTACTCTTCACATCCCCAAAGTGTGTAGATCTTATTTAAAGGAATGCAAGATATTGCGCTTCAGAAATTACCTGTTGGGATGGAATGTCGAACTGCCGGTAGTCACTGGCAGTAGGGCCACACCCTACTCACATATCAAACGGGTAGTTCCGCTGTCATACCGTATTCATAGGATTTAGAGATATTACGTTACGAAACCTCTCTTGTTACTCTATCTAACCGAGGGGGGGGTTATTTTTTTGCTCCACATTGTCTCTGCCAGGGGAGGGTAGATAACTTTTCTTGGGGTAGATATTTTTGCCAGGTGCCGTGGAAAAATATGGACCGATATACTTCATGTTGTACGGGGATGTGTAATATCAAAACAAGGGATGAAATGTGAATGATTAGCTTGTTGGAGGGTACTGGCGGTGCTGTTGTATACTAGGTACAGTGTGGTTACAGGGTCACCTTTGGTTACAGAGCCACCGTGGTTACAGAAGTGGAGGTAGGTGTGTTCACCGCAGAGGATGGATGGCGAATGAGAAACTGCTTTTCCGATCTCTCTCTTTATTAGCTTAGCTTTTTTTTTAGCTTATGTGGTGTAGTGGTTGTAGGCTGGGGCACACAATAACTACACTTAGACACATTTATTTAACCATCTGTTAGAATATCGTACGTGAAATCACACGTAAATTGTTTTGGCACTAATATATGAAAGTAAAGATTTGATTGTTTGTTTTTCCGAAATAACTTGAAAAGTTTAGAGCCGATCTTAATGAAATTTGGTACGGAGATAGTCAATAGTCAATTTTTATTTATTCAATAGGATACATTGTGATCACTTTAAAACGTCAAACTTAAAACTAGCTACGCCTGTTCCAACCTCCTTACGCCGGCAAAAGAACAGGCAAGAAACGCCCGGCAGGTAATTTTTTTGGCGCGATCACATTGACAATTTTATTCTTATTACTAATTGATTGAGTTGGAGCAAGTTCATTAAAATCCCAAGCTTTTTTTGTCATCTATATCTATATATGTCATCTATAGTTTAAACCCTCAGGAAGGACGTTGTATAATTTTTATTGCGATAAACTGTAGTCTACGCGGGGGAAACCACGGGGAACAGCTAGTAAGTTAAAAAAATACAATTCTCATCGTTTAAAAACTACAACAATAGTGTGTCTTACAAGATCGTTTCAACAAAGCATAGGTGACACCTACACGGCTAGGTAACCTAGACGACCTGCATTGTAAGGCGTCAGCCTCTGGCTGTGGTAGTGACGTAGACTTGCGATCCGTAGGACGTGGGTTCCTACAATGAGCTTGAGCTTTCTGTGAAGGAAAACATCGTGATGAAACCATAGCTTGGTGGTAGGGTATTTTCTAGTACTCGCCTGGCTAGCTACCAGCCTCTTGTTAAGAATCTGTCGCCAAACACCGATCGGTGTGTTCCGACAGCCTCACTTGAGAGCCAGTTCCCAGTCCAGGTGTAGCGTGGCGCCATCTTAGACCACATCGTCACTTAACATCAGGTAACTTGTGGTCAAACGCTACCCTGTAAATAGTAAAAAAAAAGCCTTGTATTTCCTACAAATTACAAATTACCTACTTTATTAATCGTTTTTGAGTTACTAATTTCTAATTCGCTTATCTAGTATGTTTACATTTCTGCTTCGCTTATTACTAATCACTTAATTAAAATAACATAACAATGAATTCTTGCCTGTTCTTTTGTCGGCGTAAGGAAGTTGGAACAGTCGTACCTAGTTTTAAGTTTAACATTTTAAAGTGACACATGTTTTATCTTACGAAATAAATATATTTACAATCGATTTGTGGTCAAACGCTATCCGATAACCGATGGAGAGAAAAGGTTGACGACCACGAACTGGAAGACGTATGTGGGCCCCCACTAGGTGGGCCGACGACGTTGTAAAAGTGGCAGGGAGCCGATGGATGCAAATGACTAATAGCCGTTCATGGAGGAGGCCTAAGTTTATCAGTGGACTTCTTCCGGCTGATGGTACTTCCTACTAATATGATAAATGCGAAAGATCTTGTGTGTGTGTGAATGTATGTTACCACGTATCACTGTTACTACTAAACCGATTTTGATGAAATTTGGAGTAGAGATAGCTTATACCTTGGATTAACACATAACCATTTATCCCGGAAAAGGGTTCCTGCTGGATAAAGGGAAGACGCGGGTGAAACCGCGGGCCGCAACTAGAATCCTATAAAAAATAATAGTGATCTAAACAGCATTTCATTTGAGTTATATCAGGTTTTAGGAGGGCCGTTAATCAAATCCCTTCACACGGCTCATGATCCCGTCAAAAAGTTAAAAAGTTCCCCGACGGAGGGTAGTTCCACAAAACGGTGCATCAAATATTCAGCGGGATTCTTTGCGAGAGCGCCATCTATTATTCAAAGTCGGGGGTGCAGATTTGTTGTGCTCCTCGCGTATTTTGCGCGATCGCTGCAACCCTGAAGGGAATGTGCTTATTGCGCGAGATGATATTATGCTCGTTCAGCACCAAAATGTTGACATATTTTACGATATGTTCCCTACTTTTTTTAGGTGTGTTATGTACCTATGTAATTTGACATATTGTGATAATTGAATCGAATTTATTTATTATTATTATTAATTTGTTTGGCTGTGTAATATTGTGATTTAAAATAAAGATTTCATTTATATTATTATGTTTTGGTGTGTATATAGTCATTATATTTATTAGATATAATATAACAAAACAACATAATAATTATATACAATTGGATAAAAAATTAAACTAAATACTAGAGCTAAACTATTAAAAAAAAATTAAAAAAAATTAGGTCGATGGGTAGTTTTTGCGTGTAAGAGCAACAAACATACAAACATACTCACAAATTTTTGCGTTTATAATATTAGTAGGAAGTAGAATAATGTGACCTATAGGTGTACCCCGCGTTCTCACTTGTCACTCGTTACTACAGTCTATCACGTTGAAAGTTCGTTTATGTAACTCCATATGGCAAAACAATACTCTATGCCCAACGTCATCAAAGAGTTTTAACTTTCTTGTGTGAAACCTTATTTAATTTTCTATGATAAGAAACCATGAAGCACAGCTAGGCTCCAATAAGAAAGTGCAGAAGGGACAGACTCAAGTTCTTGAACAAAAGAATAGGTAGAACCCTCTGTGAGGACGTTAATAAGTTAGGACAGTTTAAGAGAGTGTATTATAAAGTTAGCTAAGTTCAAAGCTATTATTGCGCAGTGGAAAATGGTTGAGACTGTAGTAGAGATGAAAGTCAGTTATGATTTGGCCGGATGCCGGATATCGTTTGTCTTTAATGTGATTTCTCGTTATCATAATAATTATCGTTAATTACAAAAATAATGTTAACATCACTGTGTCTGAATTAATTGTTAAAATAACTGACTATCTATCTGTTTGACCGTAATCAAGAAACCTTAGATGAGGCCATTGCCCAACAGTGGATGGACTGACACAGTGCTCGGTATTGTAACCGAACACCTTACTCAGCAACATCCGCGTGACGCACTTACCTGATGACGGCCAAATACATTGACCTTTGATCACCGCGTCATTCGGAAGCATTCGCATTCAACATTCATAACATCAAACATTAAACATAAACATTCAAATCAGACTGTAATTAATAGCAATAAATTAATGTAGTGAACAATCTTTCAATCACAGCAATTCTCGATCCGTACCCCTACACACAGCGTGATGAAGATCATTATTAAACTACTAGCTGCACCCCGCGGTTTCACCCGCGTCTTTCGAACCATTTTTCGGGATGAAGAGTAGCCTATGTGTTAATCCAGGGTATAAGCTATCTCCATTCCAAATTTCACTCAAATCTTTTCTGTAGTTTTTGCGTAAAATTGCAACAACAAGTCAGTAGGATTGTCTTTCTTAATTTCAGTCTAATACGGCGAGCTATTACAGTGTGCAAAGTAACAAAATTGCACACTCACTCACTAAGTAACTCACTTTCGCATTTATAATACTAGAGTGATAGATCTTGTTTTCTTAAAGACCACTTTTGATCTCTCTCAGCAGATAAGTAAATGAGAAAATTGAACATAGCGCGAACTGAAGTGATAAAACTGTTCACAGTCTACTGAATATGCAGAGTGAGTGAGCGACGTGAAACTTGGAGAATACTTTACGTGAATTTTCTTACGGACTGCAGAAAAATGCGGTCGTTCAGAAACTTTTTATTCTTTGATCTCAATCAAATGGCAATTAATTTTAGGCTTGCGCGTTTTTTGGTCAGATAATATTTAATGTTTCTAATATTGTTCAATATCAAAGAAACATTAGCTCGACAAAGGCCCCTATGTATAATGTAAGGAACATTTAACGTCAAAGGAACTCTTCCAGTATTTTTTTTGCTTAATTTGAGACTGATTGCGCCTCGCAGTTTCACCCGCGTCTTCTCGTTATCTCGCAGGAATCTTTTTCCGGGATAAAAAGTAGCCTATGTTTTAATCCAGGGTCCAGCTATCTCCATTCCAAATTTCATCAATATCGGTTTAGTAGTTACGGTGATACGTGGTAACAAACATTCACACACACATACACAAACTTTTGCTTTTTTAATATTAGTAGCATAGGATGTTTTTAGAAGAAATCTGTTTCGAACAATCTTATTGTTAAATGGATAAGGCTATTGTGATAAAAATCGGTAGGAATTTCCACGTGGGTCAAAATTTATGTTATGCATGAAAGAATTTTAGCTTTCCAGTAGGTCTTGATATTAAATATCTAGCTATTATGTTTAACTAGTATTTGATGGTATCGATAAATTTTCCGGTTGTCTGCCCATGCGAAGCCGGGGCGGGTCGCTAATCGTTTACAAAAAGTGACCGGATATCTTGAGCATCCCTAGTTACCTAATAATGACGTATGCCACTCACTTGAAGTGTTTGGTGACAAGTGTCCTGGAGCTTGTTATCAACTTGTCGCGGTTTTGACCTCACTTATAAACTAGAAGTTCCTCATTCTAAGAGTTAATTGTATTTAGAACTTACATGGCCTTAGACGCCTGTGACAGATTCAAACTGTGTCAGGGGTTTAAAGAACACTTGTTGGCTGCACAGGCCAATACGAGAACGGCAGGCTCGTCCACACCTAGTGATGATGTGATTAGTAGTTGGATCGGAGTCGATGACGAGTTGTCTCGCTCTTTCTTCAGCAAGCTTCTCAAACTTGACTCTATCATGTAAGAATAAAAATCATTTATTTGCAACAAATAACATAAACATATCTCTGAGGTTTTATCCACGTGGACAAAAGTTTGCCGCAATAAAACGTATTCTATTTCCTTTCTTATAGGTACAAATTATTTTTAAACCAAATTTCATAAAAATCGATCAAGCGGTTTTGTAGGACACAAACGCAACAGGAATTTTTTGTTTGAAGATTTTACCTGCGTCTTGCGCTTTTTGCGTTTCGAAAACTTTAAGTGAACTTTTGCGTGAGGTCAAGTCAAAGTGCAGGTTCGATTCCCGCGGAGGGACAATTCTAGTAAGGAGGCTAAATTTTAGGGATCAGAGCTATGTATGAGATTATGTGGACGTTATTATTTGTACCACATCTTCATCAGTCAAAGTGTAAAGTCCAAAATTCTCCAAAGAAATTGTAAGGCTCTATTATACCCTCCCTCTGCGCTCAGATTCAATGAATACCTTATGACGCTGATTTACCCTCCGATCGGTTTTATATCCCTCCAAAACCAATAAACACCTCGGAAGGAACACGTGCAGTTATGATTACGATACCTTGACACACAGTCTATCATGGTAGAGTTATAGAAGGTTGTAGTGTGCAAACGAAAGACAGTAGTTGGGAAAAAAAATGTCACAGTATATAAAATTTTGTTAATCTCTTAATGTTTTTGAAGCGTCGTGAAGTAACGGTTCGATTATCATCATCATCAGCCTATTACGTTCCCACTGCTGGGACTAGGGCCTTCTCTCAGAGAGAGAGTATGGGCCGTAGTCTCCCACGCTGGCCCAGTGCGGGTTGGTAGATGTCGCATGCCCTTGAATGTTGTGGTTCTTAGACATACCGGTTTCCACACGATATTTTCTTTCGCTGTTTTGAGCGATGGAAAATTCATACATAACTTATTACATAGCCATAGGGGCAGAGAGGATTCGAACTCGAAACCAGCGCCCTATAAGGCGAACGCGTTACCGTTCGGCCACTATCACTCAGTTCGATTCCCGCTGCAGTATAAATATTTAAGTATTTGTTAAAATACCTACTATGGTTGTAAACAAAGAAAATTAACTTTTCTATATAGTGACTAGGCTTTTTGAAATTTACCGTGTTGGCAACTGGTTGCGTAACAAGAAACAATAATCTTCTATCACAACTGGTTGCCATGAAAGACTAAAAAATTCTCGTAGACAACTGGTTGCGAAACACAGTTACGATGGCGGCCAGAAGGCTTATATGTCAAAGTCTACTATCTACAGTACTTACTAGTACCTAGTTACAATGTGTGCTTAAGTTATTAGAAGCTTAGGTCCTAAATGTAATGTGGACGGCCACGCGTCCGAGGCTCTCACCGAGGCAGCTTTTGCATAATGAATTTTGGACCCCATTAGTTTTTGAGTGCAAGCTTCTTGAATTACTTTTAAATCATTATTATCCGTAGGCGTATACCTAAAAGATATTGCAATTTAACCACCGACGCAAAAAGAGGGGTCTGTCTATCTGTAGCACGTAACTCGCGAACGGATGAAGCGATTTCAATTTAGTTTTTTTTGTATGATAAGTGAGTTACGAGTGTTTTTAGCTATTTTTGTTGAAAATCGGTCCAATATGTCGGGGGTTTTTTAATTTTTTTAATTTATAGTTAATATTTAAATTGAGTTCGAGACTCCTTTGAGCTATTTTGCTATTCGACCATTCCACTTTTTGTTCGTAATTTTGAGAGCAATTCACCTGATGTTTAAGGAAAAAAACATTTTCGAAGGTTTCGGAAAAACAAAATTTTCTTTTTCCTATGTGTGTTTGTAGAATATTTTCGTATGAACCCCAGGTTTTTTTGTGTACCCGTTCGAAGCTAGAGTCGGTGGCTAGTCTACACTAATATTATAAAGAGGAAAGATTTGTACTTGTGTATGTTTGTAACGAATTAACTTACTACATTATTTTTGAGTAATATATGCTATTTTTATTACAAAAAACCTGAACTGGGAACTGACTCTCAAGTGGGGCTGCCGGAACACACCGATAGGTGCTTGGCGACAGATTCTTAACTTGAGGGTGGCCATAGGCGAGTACCATATAATACTAACAAGTTTTCAGTCTCATTTTGAAACAGCAACCCGACGCATCATGTAACACGCTGTAACTCGGCCATACAATATGCATCGGGGCGCATGTGGTCTACGGCAGCTCGTTACTGCACCGAACACCCTCCACTTTGATCTGGAATCTGTTTTGCATGTCGGCATGCTTTGTTACAAAAAGGTTTAAAGAAGTTTTCCAATGGAAGTTCTGAATGCTCTAAGTCTATGGAAATTGCATTGTTTTCAAATAAGAAGATAGGTGATATACTGTTTTAAACTACCGGCTAGCTCGTGATCATGGCGCTTGCAACAGTGCTGAAATATCGAGAACTGAAACAAACACAAATACATGGTAATTATCCCGTTATAAAACCTAATTCTATAGAAGATAGGTGGTCTTATGTATATTGTAATTAATGTGTGTGTGTGTATTAATGTGTATCTCATTAGTACTTTTATAATATAGTGACGTCATCGTACGCAAGAAACGTGAGAGGAAGCGGGTAGATAGATACGTTATAATTTGAGACTGATGATGGAAGATAAAATCCCCACTAGTATTATAAATACGAAAGTAACTCTGTCTGTCTGTCTGTCGCTTTCACGCCTAAACTACTAAACCGATTTAAATGAAATTTGGTACGAAAATAGTTTCAACCCCGCGGAAGGACATAGGAGACTTTTTATCGTGATAAACTGTAGCCCAAGCCGCTGAGAACAACAGACTTTTAAACGAAATAATCTCCGTCAGCATCCAATTAAAAATTAAACAGATATCTGAATTAAGCAAAATATTAGCTTAATTAAGAGAGATAAGTGGGTCGAGGGCCGCAGTGACGTTAAAGCCAATAAAATATTAATTGAGGAGTCTAGACGTGATGAAATATCTCCGCGGGAGGTGGGCCACTCGGTCGGACACATGACGCCGAAAATAGCGAACATTAATTTTTCAAAACACATACATGTTTATTTAGTGGGATACAACATGTGATCACTTCAAGAAATTCAATTTTAAAGTATTGTCTGTCTGTTCCGTACCGAAAGGATAAAACGGGACCCTATTACTAAGACTCCGCTGTCCGTCTGTCTGCCTGTCTGTGACCAGGCTGTATCTCATGAACGTGATAGTGCGACAGTTCAAATTTTCACACATGATGTATTTCTATTGCCACTATAACAACCAATACTAAAAAGACAGAATAAAGTATTTCTCGCTACTGATAACGGCAACAGGTAGACGCTTGAAATATTCACTGAATATTTAGTTATATAATAATACACTGTTATATAAAAAAAAATATTAATTAAAATAAAACATGATGAATTATGATGATTCTCTTATCGTTTTTATAGATACGGAACCCTTCGCACGCGAGTCTTACTCGCACTTGCTTGGTTTTTAATGAAGTCTGGATACTGCCCAACTCGAAGGGCCGTGAGTATCATAAAACCACTTTTCATCAGAGCGCTCGTAGAAAAATAAACTTGGCAAGTACTTAGGGCGGCGCGTGTGTCCAACAGCTTTCAATAGACTCGTTACACTTGCGCACCCGCCACCCCTCGCCGAAGGGAGGGGGGAGGGGGTGCTGGGGGGGAAATGTAGCGTGAACTGATTAGAACCTGTCCTCAATGTGTCGAAGGCTGCTGGCAATGGGCAGGAAGACTAACGTTGTTTCACGCTGGGTGGCGCATGATCGGCTGTGCCTAGATTAATTTTGGACTTAGATAACAACTGTCAACTACAAGTCTAGTATTGGTCTAAAACCACTTCACACACTTCACTTCACTTCACTTTCATCGTCATCATCATCATCAGCCAAAAGAAGTCCACTGCTAAACAAAGACCTCCCCCTTTGAAGGCCACCATGAACGGCTGTTAGCCATTTGCATCAATCGGCTCCCCGCGACTCTCTCAATGTCGTCGGTCCACCTAGTCCCTATTAAGGTTTTTAGTTGTCACTTCAATTAAGATTATCTTGACGCACATATTAACATTAACATAATCTAACTGATTATACTAACCCAATAAAAAACTCTGTTTTAAATTTATGCAAAGAACTAAAAGCTATATTATTATTATTTTATCACATACTAGCTGACCCGGCGCACTTCGTATCGCCAATAAAAGTTGTATGAAGGAAATTTATTCACCTATAGTTTCTCACCTATTAAACCTGCCCTGAACTTCCACATATATTTCAAGATCAAAATTATCCAAATCGGTCCAGCCATTTTTAAGTTTTAGCGAGAATAACGAACAGCAATTGATTTTTATATATAAGAAAGAAGAGAAGAGAGATTAACATGACAGAGAAAAACACCCAAGCCCCTATAACAAACATAATAATCACACAAAAATGTTTTCCCAACCAATATTCGGCACTAAGCTCTGTAGGCACCTACAACTGCTCCATAGCGTCGCGTCGTCCCTAATGTTTTACAAATAAAGTGTATGACGTCACAGGGCATGTAAATGAGCTCAGACTAGTTCTAGTAATGTTACAGTAACTCTACTGTATGATACGAGGACAAACGCACACTGTATCACCTGCGCGGAACCCTTACTATCGGCAACGGTTCAATTATATTCAATTAACGTTTTTTATATTTATCTTGGGCAAAAAATTCAAAATTCAAAAGTTTTTTTATTTAATAGGATACATTGTTATCACTTTAAAACGTCAAACTTAAAACTAGCTACGCCTGTTCTGACGTTCTTACGCCGGCAAAAGAACAGGCAAGAACAGGCGATGGTGGCCGAACGGTAACCCAAGTATCACACTTAGTGCAAATCCTCTCGGGCCCATGACTTAATAATTTATGTGTGGATTTAGCATCGCTCAAAACGGTGCAGGAAGTGAGGAAACCGAGATGTCCAAGAACCGCAACGTTCAAGGGCATACGACAACTGCCAACCCGCACTGGGTCAGCGTGATAGATAACAGCCCACACTCTCTCTCTCTGAGGGAAGGCCAGAGTCTCAGCAGTGGGAACGTAATAGGTTGATATATTGTGTTAACTAGTTTCGCCCTGTAATTTTACCCACGTCTTCCCGTTATCCGCAGGAACCTTTTTCCGGGATAAAAAGTAGTCTATGTGTTAGTCCAGGATATAAACTATCTTCATCTCAAATTTTATTCAGTTCCATTCAGTAGGTAGTTTTTGCGTGAAAGAGTAACACACATCCATCCATCCATCCATACTCACAAACCTACACGTTTATAATTATTAGAAGTGAGATTCTACGGGCTATATGTCGGTGACATTAGTTCTCTGTCAGATCACCTAATTTCTGAAATATAATTTAGTTTTCTAGAAAAACATGTGGTTTTGTTCTATGGTAGTGGAGTCGCGACACAAAATGGGACACTCTTGTTAGCTGTGAGTCGCGTGTAATTAGTTGAGAGACTCGTTTGAGAGTTCTCTCAGTTTTGGAGCTTCTGTGCCGTACTAGGAACTCAAACACGCTGAGGTGACATCAAATATATGTCTCCTTACCCGGCTGCTACGTTTTGAAGTTAATAAATAAACAAACAGGTAAACGTGTTTACATTAGACGAAATAATTAATTTTAGTGGTAGAATTCTGTTGCAGAGTCGAACCCACGATCTAAAGATGCATGTCTACGTCACTACAGTAATAAAAAAAAGGATTACATTACATTTTATGCAGCGTTCCGCATCATTTGCAAATGAGCACTATATATAGCCTACAAGTTCAGCTGTCGGTTCTGGCTGTGTCAAAACCATGTCAGAGGCGGAGGGCAGCCTGAAAACTACAACAGTAAAGTTGACCTGAACGAATAATCGAAATAGCTTGTGTAGAATTGGAGCAGTTCATTATTTTAAGTGTGTACAGGCCTCCAACTAGTTCATATGATGATTTTGAAAAGTTAATGGAGGAAGTTCTTTTCAAAATATCCAAGTTAAATAAACAAATTATTATCTGTGGAGATTTCAATGTAAACCTTTTGGATGTTTCTACTCTAAGTACGAGAATAACTAATTTATTTAAATCATTTAATTTGAGAAATTTGTTTATGGAGCCTACAAGGATAACTGCCACTACGGCTACTTGTTTAGATAATATTTTTACAGATGTGAATGTAATTAGTCAAAGTGTAATAAGTAAATTAGATTCAGACCATTGTGGTCAATTAATTACAATTAAAAATAAAATAAAAATTAATGGAAAAAAATCTGTCACATATGTACCAGAGACCGTTGATCGGATGGAGAAAATAAAATTAAAGCTGATCGATGAACTTCCTTTTTTACCGGATCGTAGAAATGCTGATGATTTATACAACTCTTTTTTCAGCGTATTTAGCAAAGCTTTCAACACGATATTTACTCCAAAAACGATCATGGTTTCTGATAGACCTAATTTTACGGAGTGGGCTACAGTTGGTATTCACAAAAGCAGGCAAAAGCTGTACGATCTCTACAGTGAAAAACAATATAATACTAGTAATGAGTTTAAAGAAACTGTAAAAACATACTCAAAAATTTTTAAACGGTCTGTCACATTGCAAAGTCTCGTTATATAAGTTCTAAGCTTAAAAATAGTAATGACAAAATTAAAGCAACTTGGAAAATTATAAATAGTGAGACTGGCAAAGTCAGGTCTCAAGCTAATAATTACAACCTAAATATTGGCGATACCAGTGTCAAGACTGACATTGAAGTAGCTAAAGCATTTGAAACCTTTTTCACTGACATTCCAGTCTCTACTACTAAGTTCTTAAACTCATCGCACACCATTGCAGAATCTATGTTAAAAACAAATGTACCAGAGTGCGAAATTCCTTTTCAATTTGACTATGTTAGTTGCAAAGATGTAGTAAAAGCTTTTAATATGATTAATGTCAAGAAAACTACTGACCTCTGGGGTATATCCGTGACCGTTGTTAAGCCATTAATTGAAATGATTGCACCCGAATTAGCCCTAATATTTAACAAATGTATTGACGACGGCGTGTTTCCTGATCTGATGAAACATAGTAAGATAACACCCTTGTTTAAATCGGGTACAACGACTGACCCTACTAACTTTAGACCAATATCAGTATTACCAACATTTAGTAAAATATTCGAAAAACTTATTCTAAATCAATTGCAAAGACATTTCTCAGCAAACAAATTACTTAATCAAAAACAGTTTGGCTTTACGCGTGGTCGCTCTACTACTGATGCTGGTGTCGAGTTATTAACTCACATCTATGATGCCTGGGAGGAGTCACGGGACGCTCTAGGCGTGTTCTGTGACTTGTCCAAGGCATTTGATTGTGTTCACCACGAGACACTGATCAGGAAGCTCCGGCACTATGGTATTCGAGGTGTTCCTCTGGACCTTGTAACCTCATACCTTAGTGATAGGATTCAGAGAGTTGACGTGAACGGGAAGCGATCCTCGGGGTCAGTAGTCACAATGGGAGTTCCGCAGGGTTCAATACTCGGACCTTTTCTGTTTTTAGTTTACATCAATGATTTGCCCAGCCTTGTTAGTGACAATCACGAAATAGTATTGTTTGCTGATGATACGTCGCTTTTATTTAAGTTAAAGCGACAACATAACATTTCTGACGACGTGAACAATGCTCTCTCCAAAGTTACAGACTGGTTTGATGCGAACAATTTGATGTTAAATGGAAAAAAGACAAAATGCTTGAGATTTGTGCTGCCCAATGTTAAAGAAGTACCAACAAATGTAAAAATTAAGGACGAAGAATTGGACCTTGTCAAGACTACAGTATTCTTAGGCATAACTTTAGATCACAAATTGCAATGGGGTCCACATATTGTCAGTCTATCGAGCAGACTTAGCTCTGCAGCATATGCTGTAAAGAAGATCCGTCACCTTACTGACGTTGATACAGCCAGACTAGTCTATTTCAGCTATTTTCACAGCATTATGTCCTATGGAATATTGCTGTGGGGAAACGCTGCTGATATTAACACCATATTTGTATTGCAGAAGAGAGCTGTTCGTGCGATTTATAACATGGGCCCCAGAGAATCTTTAAGAATTAAGTTTAAAGAAACCAAAATAATGACAGTTATTTGTCAATATATTTATGAAAATGTAATGTACATACGGAAAAATTTAAATAGCTTCAAAAAGAGAAGCGATTATCACAATTTTAATACTAGAAACAAAGATAAAATTGCTGTACCCACCACTAGGCTCCATAAAGTTAGCAACTCGTTCAAAGGTCAATGTGTACGCTTTTTCAACAAAATCCCAAGTGAAATTCAAGACTTGTCTATAACAAAATTTCAAATTCGTATAAAGAGAACTCTCATTAGTAAAGCTTATTATAAAATATCGGACTATCTAGATGACAAACAAGCTTGGGATTGTAGTTAATCTATCTATCTTTCTTTCTATCTATCTATTCTCCCTATTTCCCCTATTCTAACCATTTTCGGTAAACAGCCAAAACAGTCATGCTCACGAAAGTGACTTTGCTTGCAGCGGCGTCATGTGTCGGGTCGCCCTCTTCCCTCTCATATGGTCGAGGAGAGCGATGGCTGGCACATGCGTCAACTCGTGAACGGGTGCTGCTTGTGGGGTCTGGTCTGCTTTGGTTGTGATCCCGCAACTCGTTAATATTCATGTTCCCATATCCCAATGTGTACAACCAAACAAGAGAAATCTTATTATTAGTAAAGCTAAATAAAAAATATCGGACTATTAGATGACAAAAAAAAAAAGCTTGGGATTTTAGTGAACTTGCTCCAATTCAATCAATTAGTAATAAGAATAAAATTGTCAATGTGATCGCGCCAAAAAAATTACCTGCCGGGCGTTTCTTGCCTGTTCTTTTGCCGGCGTAATGAGGTTGGAACAGGCGTAGCTAGTTTTAAGTTGACGTTTTAAAGTGATCACAATGTATCCTATTGAATAAACATATTTTTGATTTTGATTTTGATTTTTTTTTGACCAATAACTGATACGAAAATAGAAGAAGTTACACGACTAGTCAGTAAGCTGAAGTGGCAATGGGCTAGACATATTAGCTGAAGAAGCGATAATCGTCGGGGCAAACGTGTTCTTGAGTGGTGACCGCGGCTCGGCAAACGTAGTGTAGGACGCCTTCCGGCTAGGTGGAGCGATGACATACGCAAAATGGCTGACAGCGGTTGGATGAGAGAAGCCGAAGATCGGGCTCAGTGGCGTGCTTTGGGAGAGGCCTATGTCCAGCAGTGGACTGAAACGGGTTGATTATGGCGATGATGATGACACCACAAGTCAACGCTAATATTTAAAAATAATCATAGTACTGAAAGAGCTTTGAAATCTGATTATTAGTTCTGCAGATTTTCTCCTAAATCTAAGCTCACAAACCTCACCTCATTTTATAATAAGTCTAGATAAAACGCAACTTTCGTTTGAAAGCTCACAATGGAATAAAGCTCTCTGCTCCGATGTGGAGCGCAGTTGGCAACTACTAACATTTTACATTCATTTGCTGTTGTGTGAATATATTAATGAAAACACTCATTTGGCTTGAGTTTCATTATAGTAAAGTTGGTGGAGCTTTCAGCTTGGAGGCGGGATGTCTCTCTTTGAGGTCGTCTAGGTTGATACAGTTACTGAGACAATAAGTAAATAATAAACAGATGAAAGCTAACAAATTAATAGATTATTTTTGTTCGTTACTTGGCTCTTTTCTAGCTTTTAAAAAACAAAATAAGTTTTTTTTACACTTTTTAAAGGGTATGTACTTTTTGACCACAAATCACAAGTGGGACTGCCGGAATACACCGATAGGTGCTTGGTGACAGATTTTTAACTTAAGAATGGTAGCTATCCAGGCGAGTACTATAAAAATATAACAACGAGTACATATACGTGTCGACTTGAGAACCACCTCCACTTTTTTTTCGTCGGGTAAAAATGCCCTACCTCCAAGCCTATCGTGTCGTCAAGTTAAGACTGGCGAGTGACCCAGCGAGTGGAAATACAACTTGAAACTACCCTCACAGGATTGAGAAATTATATCACAAGCTATTTAATCTACCCATGTAAACTGTGAAACAAGTTTAAGTGCATTTGAAAACCAAACTAATGAATGCTAAAAATTATAAAGATTTTAAAGTAAATTAAAATTGAATCACGTGGTTTTAGCAACTTGGAATATTGTTAAAAAGGGTACGCATTGGCCTTTGAAGGAGTTGCTGACTTTATGGAGCCTAGTAGCGTGTACAGCGATTTTATCTTTGCTTCTAATATTCAAATTGTGATTTTATTCAATCACTTTTTTATTAGAATTTTTATTTTTGAATACTTATGGTACCGATAACCGATGGGGAAGAAAGGTTCTCGAGTGGTGACCACGAACTCGAAGACGTTCTGTAGGTAGGCCCCCCACTAGGTGGACCGACGACATTGTAAGAGTCGCATGGAGCCGATGGATGCAAATAGCTAAAGGCCGTTCTTCAGGGTGGCGTTCAAAGGGGGAGGCCTATGTTCAGCAGTGGACTTCTTCCGGCTGATGATGATGATGATGATGACTTATGGTATCGTACATTATTTATCTCAATAGAGTGTGATAAGTCGCGTTCAATCACTTGATTGGAAGTGATTGCAGACTGCCCCAGGCTTGAATGAACCATAACAGGAAAGTTTGCAAATGAAAAAAGTTTCGCGGCGAAGGTTCGACGCTGTTTCCGTTCGGATCGAATCAACGTAGTTTTTATTTCAGTTCAGGATTTTTTTTATTGACTCACGTGAACGGTTTTGTTGGTTGACGTTTAGGTGGCAGTTGGGGACGGCATCCACCGGGGCCTGTGTCTGCCTTTGAATTATAATAAGTAGATGTAGGTGGCTGTATGTTATATGTTTTGTGTGTGTGTGTTGTGTGTGTTATGTATGTTGTGTCTACAGTCAATCTCTCTTTTTTTTTTTACAAAATAAATAAATATCGGGGACACCTGCACACAAATTGACCTAGCCCTAAATTAAGCTCGAAACTCGTGTTTTGGGTACCAGAAAACGATATACATACTTATATGGAGAAATAAATACTTATATAGATAGAAATATCCAAGACTCAGGTACTAATATTCGTGCTCATCACACATATATTTGCCCTTACCGGGATTCGAACCCGGGACCGCTAGCTTCGCAGGCAGGGACACTACCAACTCGGCTACCGCTCTCAATTTTGTTCTCCAAAAATGCACTTAAAATATAAAATAATTATATCTTGGTCCTATGTCTGGTCTTTTTTGAAAATAACGAAAGCTGTTAAAAATATATTTTTGGTTTTCTCTAATGTCCCATATTGTGATGAAATTAATAAATATCAGTGATGTTGCGGGGTCGATTCCCGCTATGAAACAAACTTAAGTATTAAAAAAAAATCCCAGATTATTCTGCTAGGTATTGTGGATCCCCGATTCGTGTAGTTTCTGATACCCTAGACACAGGGAATCTTTATAATCAGTCACGTTTTCTTAAAATAATATCAAATTACAGACTATATCAGATCAAGACTTACCTTTGTGTTAAAATTCGAGAGTTATTTTAAAAATCCTAAAGAACTTTCCACTTCACTACATAAACAAGAAAATCGAATAATGCCTCTACTTTCATGTATCCTATTATTAAATAATACAGCAGACAATGTCTATAATAGACAATACAAACACTCTGTCTTGTCGCTAGCTACGTGCCGTAGCACTCGCTATGGCGTAACGTCTACGATACTTCGTAATCGTATTACGGCGTAGCTCCTAGCTACGATATTGTAATTCGATCATTTCTACGTCGTACTAGTGAAGTGACAAGCATACAATGTATATTGTGCAATCTTTTGCGAACTAAATAAGTTACATTTAATGCACATTGAATAACGTTAACACCGGGTTTTCTCTAAATTAAAAACGTTTTCTTTGTAATTTGTAACAAAAGAAATTTATTACAACCATGTGCGTTGGATGTGCTAACGAGATTATTGTATGACATTTTGACGTTGACAATTATATATTTGACAGTAAGCTTTACACTCTTCAGTCTTTTGGCCCACCTTTGGACGTTGACATTAACATATTTAGACATGACATTTGATTTTGAACAGACTTTGACAGATGAAATAACATGACACAGGCCGACAGAGTTGCCATCCAACCGCGAAACTTTACTACTACATTTAAGGTATACTAAAAGAAAATAACATTAAACATTCCGCCCACCAAGAACGTCATTGAACGTTCTTCATTACATACACCGCCCACCGTGAGGTCAAGAGGGTGTGGTTGAAATTCAATTTACATGTCATATCAAGAGATTGAAAACACATTACAGCTTTAACTTACAAAAACAACAATTAACAATAATACAGAAGTCAGCTCAATATTAGTTGCTCAGTTTGTCACTGGTAACACGCAAAGTTTTGAAGTTGGTCTCTTGATGAGAGATCCGTTACATTTTAATGTTACTACTCTAGTAATTTTGTCCAAACCAGGATGCTTTGTGACAATTTTACCTAACAACCAACGGGCTGGAGGAAGATTATCCTCTTTTACAAGAACGATGTCACCAACGTTTGGTTCAGGAGTAAACTTCGACCATTTGTATCGTTGCAAACAATGCACCAGGTACTCATCAGACCACCTTCGCCAAAAGTGTTGAACCATTCGTTGCGTATGTTGCCAGCGCTTCAATGAGGTGATGTTGCTATGCTCATAGTTATGTTCAGGAACAACGATCAAGGGCTCTCCAACTAAAAAGTGTCCTGGAGTGAGCGGTGAAAGTTCCTTGTGATCGTCAGGTAATATAGACAAGGGTCTGGAGTTGAGGCAGGCCTCAATTTGCGACAGAACCGTTGTCATCTCCTCGAAGGTGAGTGTGGAGTCGTTGAGGATGCGCTTGAGATGAAATTTTGTTGATTTTACTCCTGCTTCCCACAGGCCGCCGAAGTTGGGCGCATGAGGAGGAATGAAATGCCACGTTACACTGTTATCGCTCAACCACTCGCGAATCTCAATCGCTACGGAAGATCTCTCAGCATCGACAATTCTCTGAAGTTCCTTGGATGCTCCCACGAAGTTAGTGCCATTGTCGCTCCAAATATCACTTACATGGCCTCTCCGAGCCACAAAGCGTTTGAAGCATGCTATGAAGCTGTCAGCCGTAAGGTCACTTACGGCTTCCAGATGTATCGCCTTGGTGACCATACATACAAAAAGACTGATGTAGCCTTTATAACATTTGTTACCGCGTCCCTTGGACATACGAATGTTGATGGGACCGGCAAAATCAACGCCACTGTGCAAAAATGGTCGCGCAGGGGTAACTCTGGGTGATGGTAGTTGGCCCATGAATTGGGTTTTGGTGATCGCTGAATGTCGCACACAAGTTACACACTTACGGACGTGGTTTTTGACCAGATTTTTGGCAGACACTATCCAATATTTAGTGCGTAAGTAATTCAGCATCAATGAGGGACCACCATGCAGAGTGCGCTGATGAGCGTCATCAATGATCAGGTTTGTGAAATGGCTCTTATGAGGAAGAATAATAGGATGCTTAGTATCTTCAGGAAGGTTTGCGTTCTGAATCCTACCTTGGACTCTTAAAATTCCTTTATCGTCTTGGTACGGATTAAGTGGTTTCAACCTTGCCTTGTCATCCAATTCTTTGCTTTGGCATTGTTTTATGCAAACATGAAGAGCTTCGTTGAGTTCAAAGCTTGTTAGGAAAGGTTCAAACTTATGACGATTTGATTTGACATCATGAATCTTTAAAAACCTTCGGCAATAGGCAACAACTCGAACTAGTCTTCTCAATGAGGAAAATCGTGTCCACATAGGGTCTTCGTCTGCTGCGCCTGTGGTTAAATGAACCTTTACCTTTCTTAGTTCCAGATCTGTGGAGACTGACTTTGGTCTTTTATAGTCAATACTTGGCTCGCTGAGCCATGAAGGACCCTGCAACCACATGCTACACTGAGCAAGTTCCATAGGAGTGCTTCCTCTGGATGCTATATCTGCAGGGTTCTGAGACGATTGGACATGTGCCCAATGACTATTGTCCAATTTTGACAGGATCTCGGAAGTCCTGTTGGCTATAAAAGTCGTCCACCGGCTTGGGTGACTACTGAGCCACGCCAACACCACAGTTGAATCAGTCCATCCGTGTAAGTCTGTATCTTTAATACCTAACACTTTAGCCACTTCTGAAATTAACTTGACTAACAAGACTGCTCCCATTAGTTCAAGTCGAGGTATTGATACCTGCATAATTGGAGCAACCTTGGTTTTTGCTGCGATCAGATTAACGTGAATATTGCCAGTCGCGTCGACCGTTCTTAAATAAACTGCAGCGGCGTAGGCAGATATTGAAGCGTCGCAAAAACCATGGAGCTCCTGTATGGTGTCATTGCTCTTGGCTTCTACCCATCTTGGAATGGAAATGTCGCGAACCTGCACAAGTTCAGATCGGTAAGTGAGCCATTCCCGAAGCAATCCTTCAGGTAATTCTTCGTCCCAGTCAATACCAGCTAACCACAACTTCTGGATCATCACCTTTGCCACAATGACACAAGGTGCGACCCACCCTAAAGGGTCGTATAGTTTGGAGATGTCAGAAATTACCTTCCTTTTGGTGATAGAATCATGCAGAATGGGAAGTTGTACCGAGTATTGAAATGAATCAGATTCCCTGTCCCAATAGAGTCCTAAAACCTTTAAGACTGCATCCATTTTTATGTTGACCTTCTCATCCTCTTTTCCTGTTCTATCCATTACAATCCCAGCCAAATCCTTGTTGTTCGTCACCCACTTCTGCAATTCAAATCCTCCTTTTCCTAGTAGTTTCTTCATTTCTTGATATATCTTCACTCCCTCGTCTACTGTTTCACATCCTGTTAATAAATCATCTACATAGAAATCCGTTTTAATCCTTTTTTCTGTTTCAGGAAACTCTTCGCCTTCGTCGGTCGCGAGCTGCTGCAGTGTCTTCACAGCCAGGTAAGGAGCGGACGCCGTGCCAAATGTTACTCTTACTAATCTAAAATCTTCTGTTTCAGATTCCGGATCGTCTCTCCATACAAGCCGCTGGAAGTCTGCGTCCTGCTTGCTGACAACAACTTGACGGTACATCTTGACTATATCTGCACACAAGCAGATGGGATGAGTGCGCCATCTCGTTATGATGTGACGCAAATCCTGCTGAAGTGTAGGGCCGACCATCAATGAATCATTGAGAGATACTCCGTTGGTTCCACGACATGATGCATCGAACACAACTCTGACCTTGGATGTGGTTTTATCTTGACGTATAACGGCGTGATGTGGCAGATACACACTCTCAGATCGCTTTTCATCCTTGCCGGTTATACGTTCCATGTGTCCAAGGTCTAGGTATTCCTTCATCACTTCGGTGTATCTTGCCTTGATTTCCGGATTCTTCTTGAAACGGTTTTCAAGAAGATGAAATCTTTTGAGCGCAATTTCTCTCGAGTTTCCATATTTACATGGAGGGTCGTCCTCGCGGAAAGGAAGACATACAACATACCGCCCGGAACGATCTCTTTGTGTAGTTTGGCTGTAAAACTTTTCACACGACTGCTCTTCTTGTGTGAGCAGTTTTGATTCAAACGAATCAGACTCAATTTCCCAAAATCGCCTTAACATGTCACTGTCATTTACGTGAGCATGTAGACTTGCGATCATGTTGTGATGGGAATGCGATGAGATGACTTGACTATCATCAGAGCGATGTGTGGGACCCGACAGGATCCATCCTAAAGCTGTGCATTGTGCAGTAAGCACACCGTTAGGACCCTTAATCAGTCCATCTCTCATGAGTTGACCATACACGTCGGCACCAAGCAAAATATCTATTTTGTTTGGCGTGTCGAATTGGGGATCAGCTAAACTGATCTTTGCTAAATCTGGCCAATCTAAATTCACGATTTTAGTAGATGGAAGTAGACTGGTGATGGCACCTAGAACGTGCGCACGTACCTCTATCTGAAAGTTGGGATCGTGTCTTGATTGGATCTGCATCATGACGACGTGCTGTGATGACAATGTACCTTTGTCATTGGTTCCACCCAATCCAGATATGACACTTCTGGTGGGTGTCTTACGCAGACCGAGCAGTTGCACTGCCGATTCTGCAACAAATGACGCCTGTGAACCCTGATCTAGTAGGGCTCTAAGTGAGCGTACATTGCCGTTTCTTGCCGGGGAATTGACAATGGCGGTGGCTAACAGGACCTGGTTAGGTGCTGTTTCCTTCGAGAAATGCGCTGTGACATTCGAAGGTGGTTGAGATTCAGATGAAGTTTCTACTGACACTTCGGGTTTAGGTAAACCTGAAGACCGCGACTCATTGGTTGGCTTAGGATGAAGCAACGAATGATGTTTGTGATTGCAGACGCGACACTTGGTGGAAGAACTGCAAGCGTTAACTGAATGGTTTCGACCTAAGCAGTTGAAGCATAGACCTTTGGTTTGCACAAACTTATGTCGAGCATTGTAATCCAATTTTGAGAACTCTTTGCAATTTGAAATTTTGTGACCAGTTTGTTGACAAAATGGGCATTGAGTTGTAGTGGCAACATTATTTGCCAAAGCGTGCATTACCTTTGGCTTTTGGGTTGAAGACTTTGGAGTCGACCTTTGAGTGGTGGCGGTGTTCAAAAATTCAAGAGACCGAAATCTAGATTCTAAAAACTCTCGCATTTGTTGTAAGGTTGGCAGCTCATCAGAGATACTAATTTTTGCTTCCCACTGCTTTCGCGATTCAGAATCCAGTTTCATGCAAATAAGGTAAATTATAATAACGTCCCATGTCTCTACGTCGATTCCCAACTTCTTCAATCCATTCAGAGTGTCGTTCATAGTATCTAATAATTCTTTTATTGCGTTAGATGATTCCACTTTGATGTTCGCTTGATCCATAAAATGCCTCAGCAGACAATTAGCCAGGTGTTTCTTATTATTATATCTACTATTAAGCATCAACCATGACTCCTGGTAATTAGCCGCTGTGATGGGAACGTGCCTTAAGAGCTGTTCCGCTTCACCCGAAAGGTGACCCTTCAAATAATGCATTTTTTGTACATTATCTATGGAGGCATTTTTATGTATCAACGATACATAGAGGTCTCTAAATGTAGGCCATTCTGAATACAGCCCTGAAAACATTGGTATCGAAATCTTAGGAAGTTTAACATTAAAATCGCTTTGAGAACTACTTTTATCTAAATTACGCTGAATACTTGTGCTTGAAGAGCTTGAAGAAGCCCTAACAATAGATAAAGCCTCTTTGAGATCTGATTTGAAATCCACATACAACTCTTCGATATCGCTGAACAAATCTTCTTTAAAATATTTATGTTGGCGAATAACATCGGATTCTTCAAGCTGCAATTCGTTGTGATTTTCTACTACAATTTTCCACTGTTCTTCTAAGGCCTCTAGTCGAGTTAACATATAAGACTCTTTAGTCAGACGATCCTTAGGAGACTTTTTGTAGTTCTCATAAGCCTTTTCTATCCTAGACAAATAATTATTTTGACCTTTAATTAAAGTTAATGAAGCCATTTTGACTTAGATTACTTAGACAGAACGAACAAAACCTATTGTAAAACTTTCCAAGTGTTTAATCCTAACAATTGTAACCTTAACAGGCAGTAACCTATTTTAGGTTGAAACACCGATGCAAAATTTTCTAAGTGTCTTAATCTATAAATTGAAAAATTTTACAAGTCCCAAAACTGTCTTAAAATTTTACAAGTGTTTGAACTTTAATTATGTACCGAACCGTAACTGGGAGTGAATTCTCCACCGGTTCCCTACACAAACTTCTTAGTCTGTGTCACGATAAATGTTCACAAAGGTACTCACAAATTTCACTGGCAAACCTCACTTTAACTGACAGCGCGTTCACTCCGAGTGTGATGTGACGTCACTCCTGTGACGTCTCCGCCTTCTTGATGTCTTGATGACGTCAGAAGTTCTCGCAGTGCGGCGTGCACCTCTCGCTCTTCCGACCCGCTTCCTCGGTGGTCTGAATGGTGTCCGTTCTTCAACGTCCAACCGGTCCAGCCCCAACCAATCGTACCGAACCCCCTCAAGGTTCGTGTACGATGAGCACTTTCAATGGCGATCTGCCACTGGTTTCTCGTGCTTGTCGCAAAGTCGCTCTAAATCCAGCTCGATAAGGACCATGAATAACGTTAACACCGGGTTTTCTCTAAATTAAAAACGTTTTCTTTGTAATTTGTAACAAAAGAAATTTATTACAACCATGTGCGTTGGATGTGCTAACGAGATTATTGTATGACATTTTGACGTTGACAATTATATATTTGACAGTAAGCTTTACACTCTTCAGTCTTTTGGCCCACCTTTGGACGTTGACATTAACATATTTAGACATGACATTTGATTTTGAACAGACTTTGACAGATGAAATAACATGACACAGGCCGACAGAGTTGCCATCCAACCGCGAAACTTTACTACTACATTTAAGGTATACTAAAAGAAAATAACATTAAACACACATCGTTCAGTAGCATTTGCAACTGAGCACATGTTTTGGAGTACCAAGTTCAGCTGTCGGTCCGTATCAGTCACAAAACAACGGCAAAAGCGCAGGGTGACCTGGAAACTCTAACAATAGAGTTTACCAATAGCTGATACGAAAATAGAAGTATTTACAACACAAGTTACCTGCATTTTAACAGAAAAGTGCACTGAAATAAATGAGTCAACTTTATATTTCCATCACATACAATCACTTTGATGGTGGTCGAATGGTAACACGTGCGTTTTACAAGGTGCTGACACCGAGTTCGAATCCTCTCAGCCCCGCACCCATGACTTTATTAGTTGTGTGGATATGCCATCGCTCAAAACGGTGAAGGAAAACACCGTGCGAAAACCGGCATGTCCAAGAACCACAACTTTCAAGGCCATACGACATCTACCAACATGCACTGGGCCAGCGTGGAAGATTACGGCCCATACTCTCTCTGAGAGATAAGGCCTGACTCCCAGCAGTGGGAAAGTAATAGGCTGATGATGACAATCACTTTTGTAGAATATTCTAATGCGTTTTAATAAAAGTCACCTGATGATGTGACATGACGTGACAATGTGGTCGAAAGTGCGCCGTCACGCTACACCTGGACTGGGAACTGGCTCTCAAGTGAGGCTGTTGGAACACACCGATAGGTGCATGGCGACAGATTCTTAACTTAGTTAGCCAGGCGAGCATTTACAAATGCCTTAACACCGAGCTATGGTTTCATCACGATGTTTTCCTTCACGCTCAATGTTCAAGCTCAATGTGGAATTCGAACCCATAGCCTACGGATCGCAAGCCTACGTCACTACTACTGAGCAACCTTCGCTTCAAAATGCCAAACAAACCGCTATTATTAGGAATTCTGTTTTATGTTTTTATCAGAAAAATTATATACTTATGTGTTTTTTTTTTCATTTTTGATAAGTTTCTGTAAACGCTCACCGCTAGTTCCATGGCCCCACGCGCTGTTATTAATTGCGCGGGTGTCAAATTGTTTTTTAAAAGCTGACCGTTGTCTGTCACCCGCAGGTGAGCGCCGACTCCTGACTGACGGGAGCGACGCCTTCGTTAATAGTTACTGTTTCGCTTCCAATATTTTTAGTTTATTTTAAAATGATCTTGAGTAACAAAACATCAAATATATCCTAATATTATAAACGTGAAAGTTTGTGAGTGCGGATGTGTGGATGTTTGTTACACTTTCACGCAAAAACTACTGAACGGATTTGATTGACATTTGGATTGGGGATAAGTTATATATAGCGATGATGGCTCAGTGGTAGTGACGTCGGCTTGCGATCCGTAGGACGCGGGTTCGAATCCTACAATGAGCTTGAGCTTTCGGTGAAGGAAAACATCGTGATGAAACCATAGCTTGGTGGTAGGGTATTTTCTAGTACTCGCCTGGCTAGCTACCACCCTCTTGTTAAGAATCTGTCGCCAAGCACCTATCGGTGTGTTCCGGCAGCCTCACTTGAGAGCCAGTTCCCAGTCCAGGTGTAGCGTGGCGCCATCTTCGACCGCATCGTCACTTAACATCAAGTGACTTGTGGTCAAACGCTACCCTGTAAAATATTAAAAAAAAAAAAAAAAAAAGGTTATACACTGGATTAACACAATACTTTTTATCCCGGAAAAAGGTACCTTGTGGGATAACGGGAAGAAGCGGGTAAAACTGCGGTGTGCAGCCAGTTTATAATATTATTAAGATCACTTTTTAATGTCAAACTTAAAACTAGTTACGCCTATTCCAACCTCCTTACGCCGGCAAAAGAACAGGCAAGAAATGCCCGGTATTGGCCATTGCCACTTCAACTTGCAAATTTTGAGAGTTAAACTTCTAAAGTTTTCTGCATATTTAAGTCGTTTTTCTAAACATTTTCCCGTAATATTGACAAAGAAGCTTTCAAATACTCCCAGTTGCAAAATCTACTCCTTCATTCTTCTCTGAGCCGAAGACGGAATTTCTTGAAGGTTAACACAAAAAAGATACATCTAACTGAGCCATATTTCAAACAGTCAAGTGCGTTGTCAAATCAGAACGTATGCCGTACATAAATAAAAACGGAGACGTCACGTCTCCCCCACTTGCCCCCACTTTTACAGCGCGTGGTAGAAAGTCGGCCTACGGAACAACTTCAAATAAAAAAACACAAAAAAAAGTTTTACTGGTTGGTAGGATACAACATGTTTGTGATCAATTAAAAACGTCAAACTTAAAACTAGCATCTTCTGTTCCAAGCAACGTTGACAAAAGAACAGGTCAAGAAACGTTTGGCAGGTAATATTTTGGGAACAATCTCATTTACAATTTTTCTCAAATTACTATTGGAGCGAGTTCACTACTACAATCCCAAGCCTTTTCGTCAGCCGGAAGAATTCAACTGCTGAACATAGACTTCCCCTGTTGAACGCCACCATGAACGGCTATTAACCATTTGCATCCATCTACTCCCTGCGACTTTTACAATGTCGTCGATCCACCTAGTGGCACCTATCTACAGAACATCTTCCGATTCGTGGTTGCCACTCGAGAATCTTTCTTCCCCTTCGGTTATCGGTTCGTCGAGCGATGTGGCCTACCCACTAGCACTTCAACTTGCAAATTCTGAGACCTACATCGGTGATGTTGGTTCTTCAGCAAATAATGTAATTAAGTCATATCCGGCGTGCTATTTTGGAACCACGCACTGCACCTGACTGCTGCCCCACTTTTGGTAAATAAATCATGGTCATGTCTTCGGGAATACGAAATCAGTTGGCGTTCGTTCGCGGCGCGAAATGTACGGAAAATACTAGTGGGTGCGCTGGCGGAATGCAGATTAGGTGATCCGAATATACGGACACTTAGTTCGGACGACACTTTTTATATAACTAGTGACCCCAGCTTTGAACGGGTAAGAAAATATAAGGCAAGTTTTGACTTCATACAAAAATTAAATAGAAAATAGCTTCTAAATTTTACGATGAATTTTCCAAACATTTTCTGTTGCTTTAACATTGACATTCCTACGCAAAAATAAACTTATTCAAATCGGTCGTTTTTGAGTTTTTGCGAGACTAACGAACAGTAACTGATTTTTATATTATATATAAGATGGAAGAAGATATAAGAGAAGAAGATGATGACTAGCAGAGATTTCCACAGCAACGATTATTTACTAAACAGGGTTGATACAAGCATGTTTGACATGTTGTCAGGAAAAAGTAACGACCTATGACTAAGATCTATGCAAAAATTACTTTGTTGCTTGTCAAATCAACAAACCAACTTCAATATAAGTAAGTATGAAGCACGAAAAGAGTTTTATGACAGACAATGAAGCAAGCAGTCATCTGTATCAGAGACAATACCATACCATACCTTTGCATTTTTTAACCGACATCAAAAAAGTGGAGGTTCTCAAATCGACTGCATTTTTTTATACTTAATAGTTTTTGTGTTTTAATGTTTTGCCGGCGTAAGGAGGTTGTAACAGGCGTAGCTAGTTTTAAGTTTGACGTTTTAAAGTGATCTCAATGTATCCTATTGAATAAATGAATCGAATTGAATTAATTTGAAAGCTGGTGCTTCCCGTATGGTTCCATTTCATTTGTTTTTTTTTGTATTTTCACTTGGCATTCATGAGAAAATCATTTGATGACAATATTTTTTTGTGTTTTGTTTATGTGGTCGAGTAATTCGGGATACAACCCCGTGTGTCCCGCCACTATCCACCCCTCACCACGCAAGGGTGGAATATGTCAATGGTTGATGTTCTAATACGAAAAATCAACTGCTGATCGTTGTTTGCCCGCCGCGAAATTGACTTTTCGGCTTTGTGAGTAAATATGATTAAATAAAGGGGTTGGCGTTGACAGGGGTGCCTTCTATTGGCTTTTGATATGAGATTTCATTTTTTTATGCGAGATGCGACGCGGTGATTGTTAAGCCATGTTTTGTTTGAGCGAGTTGTTTGTCAAAAATTCGTTATTTTCTTATTGATACAAAGATATTTGTGACAGATGGATAGACGGACGGACGGATGGACAGCGGAGTCTTAGTAATAGGGTCCCGTTTTACCCTTTGGGTACCGAATCCTAAAAAAAGACGAAATTAAGTATCGAATTGCGTCATCAGTAAATACCTTTAACATCGATGTAGTGTTTTAAGTAGTCGTCTAGATTTAGGACGTAGACATTGTGTTATCAACAGTTGATTACAGTCCACACGTGGACATAAGAGGCGTGACGACGATGAAAGCGCGGTCACTCAGCCATCGCAAATTGATGTTGCCACCACCAACCTAATGAGGTCACAGCTCTTAGTTTTATGAGGTATGAGGATGTAGCCTTTAGTTAAGTAATAATAATCATAATAATCAATACCACGTACTCCAAAACACTTGAAAACGTAGATGTATCCCACCATTTACAAGGAAATACAAGTGGGACAAGCGTTTTTTTTCCAAATTATATCCCACTTCCACCCCGCGGTTTCACTCAAGTGTGCTACAATGTATCGCGATAAAAAGTATTCGATGTCCTTCCTCAGGGTTCAAACTACCTTCGTACCAAATTTCATTTAAATCGGTTCAGTAGTTTAGGCGTGAAAGTGAGACAGACAGACAGAGTTACTGTCGCATTTATAATAATATAATATTAAAGTAGCGATTGTGTGGGCGTTATTTTATCCATAAAAAAATTAAGTATCATGAAGTAAAAATGAGATAAGACATGTTTTTATTTTACTGAATACCACTGGTCAAAAGTGGAGAGACGCTTTGCCTTGATCGGGATATTCAAAGTGGAAGGCCTGTTATTTCCCTAATCCAGCCTCGAGCCAGCGGGATATCCGTGTATACTCCTGGGCGCTGAGCCTCCGCGCACCCGATCCCGAAGGAGACCAGACCGACCAGCTTGTTGTTGATGACAGCTGGCCCTCCGGAGTCACCCTAGAATGTCACACTTATATTGTACATGACCGATTTCTTCTACACCACATAATGTTTTCGTGACGTCGCGTTAAAAAACGGTTCCAATGGAAGACCAACCCTGGTTGTTCAAGATTGGTTCTTTGGTTTAGTCGTGGTCATGGTATAATAACGCACCACCCTACACCTGGACTGGGAATTGGCTCCACCGATAGGTACTTGAGAGCCAGTTTCCAGTCCAGGTGTAGCGTGGCGCCATCATCGACCAAATCGTCACTTAACATTAGGTGACGTGTGGTCAAACACTACCCTGTAAATAGAAAAATAAAATAAAGAAGGTACTTGGCAACAGATTCATAAAGAACTAAACTTCAGAACTGAACTTTTGGTGGACATTATCACAATAGATCAGGTGACTTGTGGTCAAACGCTACCCTGAAAAAAGTAAGAAAAAAATAGTTCTAGGCTGCACAAGTCTCACCTGACAAGAGTCCTTCCCACCCTGGTCCAGCAACCCCGCACAGAACATCCTCGGCGTGATGCTCTTGTAAAACCTGTGGGGGAGCGACTGGCACACCTGGTGGGGGATGATCGGGACTTGCACTTGCCGAATTGCATTCTGCATCTCTCTTTGCTAAAAAAGGAATAATTCATTCGTAAGCCTTACGCAATCAAAAAAGCTTTTGTAGTGGAGAATAATTAGGATTAGCAACGTTCTCTGTGGTCACTGGTTGGATAAGTGACCACTAGTGGTATTGACAAATAAGTGCTTCTATGAAAAATGTTTTTTTACTACTAAACTAGGCTAGCGTTTGACCACGATCTCACCCGATGGGAAGCGACGATGTGGCCACGCATGCCCAGCAAATATATAAATTTAAATATCGGGGGACCATTGCACACAAATTGACCTAGCCCCAAATTAAGCTCGAAACTTGTGTTATGGGTACTAGACAACGATATATATAACTATTCACTCTAGACTTGAACACGCCCAGGTTGTACCTTTTAGGAAACATTGACCAGGACAGGGCATTCCACTCTTTTGCACTTCGTCTGAGTATCTTTTGATTTCCTCACTTAAATCTCTCAAGTCTCCATGCTAACAAAATCAAACTCTCACCTTAACCTGAGTATGTCCCCAACCACTGATAGTGACCAGTTCCCCAACCTTGATATCATTAACGTTCCCAATTGCTATAGGCCGGGACCAAGGCGTCACCGGCACGGGGTGTTCCAGCAGCAGCAGCTGGTAGTCAAAGTCGTGGAAGTGCAGCTTGCCGGTCATGTTCCAGTAGGGGTGCAGGAAGTGAGCGCAGACTGGATAGCGGATGCCGTCGAACTGGGACGCGGAGCCGGCTATGATGAAGTCGTCCTCCATTCTGAGGGATGACAATGTGGTAATATGATGTGCGAGGGTTCTCAAGTCGTGATGATGATGCTTGAGGTGTATATTGACAATTAAATATTTATATGTTTACGGCTAACCAGATCCTTAACCATCATCATGGCTCTAGTATGTAAAGCTTTAGTAAGGCACCTGAATAGTAAGTAATAAAGCTTATATCGTCTATATCTCTAGACAATTTTATTATGTTAGCACTGATATTGGTAATGTGTTCAACCCTTCGAGAATGTGCTAACCTTATCCAAAGTATACTAGAAGATGCCACCATTTCTTATGGCCTCTATCTATACTATGCTTCACTGAACGTTAGAGACTAGACGGCTGAAGGCTAAAGTCCCAGCAGTGGGAACAAACAATGAACGTGGTCATTACTTACCTACAGTGTGCTGCAGTGATCACCCAGTCAGGAGCTATGAGGGTCCCCCCGCAGTACAGTCCGTACAGTACGGCATATGGAGCCTTACGGATGTCCACCTGGTACCCTCCTACGATCCGCCAATTGAGCTGATGGTTGAGAAAAATAGGCTAATGTAGGGCAGTAAAGTAATGACGCTCTAGTAAGTAAGACCGTGGACCTACGTCATATTTGGGGTCGTTTGGAGTCGATGGATACAAATGGCTGACAGCCGATCATTCTAGCATTAGGGGAAGCCTATGGACGTCTTTTTTCTGATCATGATGAGATTTGTAAAGGTTTCTTCTATCAATTGGTCGCATTGATTGTTTTAGTACATTTTTTCGGAGTTCGGGCTTTATGTGTGTTAAAATCAGCCATTACGGATACGGGCTAACCATAGATTCATATTGGTTAGTAGACTTGGGCCCCTGATGTTACCTGAACACGTGGTCAAAGATGGTGCTATGCCTGGATTGGGAACTGGCTTTCAAGAGGCTACCGAAATACTCCGATAAAAGCGTATCTAGCCTCACACTAAAAATTGCTCTAAAAACAAGAACCTTACCTGCAAATCAGTGTCTTTTTCCACAGCACCTTTATGGGAAGACCGTGCTGCTGCCTCGTGGAAGTAGGAGTAGTGTCGAGGCGGCGTCATCTTCCTGACGTACATCCGGTGGTAGTGGGAGACGCAGTTAGGGGTGAGTTTCCCCCGGTGTATGCCCTCTTGGTACGTGTTGGGGAAGTACGAGCGCTCATGCGTGTTTTGTGCTACTGGTGGGAAGAATAGTACTCTTACGGCCGAAACTAATAGCCGATCCTGATTCGTTATCCGCGGTTTTGGATCGATATGTCAAGTCGTAATATGTCATTTTAGTAGTAATGTGTCAAACCCTAGTACTAAAATGAAATATGATGACATATCATCATCATCATTGTTAGAATTTGTTTTATTCGAAAAAATTTTTTGGAATAAAACAAATTCTAACAAAATTTTCAGTACCTGTTTTTGTAAACTATCAAACCTGTAATAATGGTACTGACGTAGGTGTGTGTTGTGTGTGAGCCCTTGCCGTTAAGATATTTTTTTTTGTCTGTATCTAACGGTGCATGTTTGACACATTTAAGAAATCATGCACAAAAATATTATTTCTAAACGACAGAATGACTACATTCTATTGATGGATTGGATACGTTGTGATTGTTTAGACATGGTAGAAAATAAGCGTTAATATAACTCACTAATTAGTACAGTCAGCGATAAAAGAAGCTGAATATACTCGATTTTTCAAATGCCTATTAGATCATTAGTATTTGTTATTTTTTTTGTTGAAACTATGTAATTGCAACACCGGAAAGACGCCATCTATCGTCAATTATGTGAACTATCGATGATTCTCTCTTGCCATCTAATCGTGAAATAAAAAGTCATTGCTCTCTCAATAATTTGTATTTATTTTGCTAAAACTAGTTCAGGAATTATTCAAATACTTTCGTACGCTATTAGGTTATGGGCTATATATGTCCGAATGTAATGTGTGTGTGTGTTGTTTAAGTAATTCGATACTACAGTGCCGCGATTCAAATAGATTCATTTCAAATTAGAAAATTTCGCAACCGGCCATTACCGGCGTTCTCTTTCAGCATAATTTCGACGAAATTTCACACACAAGGTCTCTAACACACCTGATGTTAAGTGACAATGCGGTCGAAGGTTGGTGTTTAAGATGATAAAGAAAATCGGAAAGTTTGTTATTGTTGCACTAGGTAGGATATAATAATCCGACAGAGGCCTAAAGTCATCGACAAACCACAGAATTAGCAAACTGAAGTGGCAATGGGCCGGCCATATAAGCCGCAGAACCGATAACCGTTGGGGTAGACGTGTTCTTGAGTGGAAACCGTGACTTGGCAAACGCAGTGTAGGACCAAGTGGATCGACGACTTGCGCCGAGCGGCTGGCAGGAGTTGGATGAGAAGAGCCGAAGACCGGGTTCAGTGATGTGGCTTGAAAGTGACCTATGCATGATGGTGATCATGATGACGATTATAGTGAGATATGTAATCACACTCACACATAGAAAGGGCCTGTTCCATCGTGCTATTTACAGACTTCTGACTGCACACACTGCATAAAACAAAAAACACAACAAAACATAATACAGAATGCATGTTTATGTATAGCTAGTTGTAGTAACTAACTATAAAACAATGTATTTGGACTGCATCACTTCGCGCCGACTGAAAAACTATGCGTTCTATAGCAAGTTCATTACGGTCTAAATAATATCAAGACTAATGGAATTATCACGGTTGTTCTTCAAGGTGGTGAAGCAGTGATGCTTAAGGCTCTGTGACCTCAGCAGCTTCCCTCCGCAGCCCACTTATGGTGATTTTTTGAGATTCCGTACCCAAAGGGTAAAACGGGACTCTATTACTGAGACTCTGCTGCCCGTCCGTCCGTCTGTCTGTCACCAGGCTGTATCTCATGAGCCGTGATAGTTATACAGTTGAAATTTGCACAGATGATGTTGCCGCTATACAAAAACAGCTCCCATACAACAAACGTGATTTTTTTGCAGTTTCACTAGTACTAAAGAAACCCCCTAGGTACAGTCAACAACAAAAGTCGCTCAACAATGACAAATTTTCCGATTTTCTTTATCATCTTAAGCACCGACCTTCAACCGTATCATCACTTACAATCAGGAGTGTTGTATTGTGGTCAATCTCTACCTTGTAAAAAAACTGATATAAAACACATTTGGAAAATGTGTAGCTACTTTTGACGCTGACTGTACCTAGCTACTTACATAATAATGCAGTTTATGTATTTTTATGATTTTTGTATGTAGATTGTTTTATTATTTTTTTGTTGATGTTTCGATTCAAGATAAAAATGCGGTTACAATAATTAACCCTTATTTCCAGCATTGTTCACGCACACTGTACGTGACGATAAGGCAGCCGAATCGACGTAGGCTGCGCGGGATGCGGGGCGGGCCACACCGAAGGGGTCTGCGTCCCGCTCTCACCAGCGCGCTGCGTGCGCGCCGAACATTCGAGCAATCCACGGCCACGAAGGCCCACCTATATTATATTGTACCTATTTTTGCCTATGACCAATGTATTTAAATGTACGATTAAAACTAAAACATCAAGAACCAACTCTTTCAATTTCACTGTACGCCGCTGCGCGTACAGTTCTCCTCCTTAATGGAATAAAATAATAATATAAAAATATAAACAATAGCTACGAATTTAATCTATGATTTTTCACATTAAAATCGAAACGTAATAAATGCTATTAAAATATTGTTACAAATTACAACGAATGCTTACAATTGCCTAATAATATTGTTAACATCAGGTGACTTGTGGTTAAGAGTGTAAAATAAATTGAAGCCATCGACAGACTAATGGAAAAAAATTAACTATTATCATTCTTCTGTGTTGAGAGGTGGCTACAGTCATTTTGGGTGGGCCCAGAGGAGTGAGTAATTCAATTATTATTTTTCAATTCAGAAGGGACTGGTGTTTCCATTCCAATTAAAAAAATACACGAACGTTACGGTCTTTTTTTTAAAATTTAATGAAGTAATTTAATTGGTTTGCAGTTCCGACATGGAACGGTATTGTTTATCAAAGACATATTTCCATGTTGAGTCATCATCATTAAAGTATAGGGTGACAATACTTTTTAAGAAATATTTAATAGGCTGGGTTTTAGCATTGTTTCCACAGTGTCCAACTCAAATAATTTATTTATCCCTACTATATAATTATATAATATATATAATTATATACGTTTATATATATAGATAGGCACATAATTATATTGGATCATTTGAACTAACTAAAGAAGGTCTAGAAATAGTTCAAACGATTTTTGACGCCTGGCAACGTGCCCAGAATGCTGGCGGCATTGACTTTGCTTTGCTTATTTATTCTTTGTCCAAATATAGGCCAGCATTCTGGTCGCGTGTGGACTCCCTAAGTCTCCCAGCGAGATGTTTGTAAATTTCTTTTTATTTTTTTATCCCTTTTAAAATCCCTACTACTAATATTATAAATGCGAGAGTAACCCTGTCTGTCCGTCTGTCCTTCACGCCTAAACTACTGAACCGATTTAAATGAAATTTGGTACAGAGATTCGGTGTTTATGATCGTTTTTAAAATAAGTTATTGATCAGCGACTCTTGTCAAAGTACGAAGATTTTCTTTTTACACGTTTGCCTTCGATCACAAGTCACCTAATGCAAAGTGGCGATGTGGCCGAAATGGTGCTAAATTCAGCTAAAAATCCCCGTTTCCCTCCAAACAGCGGCTGTACCCACATAAAGCTACTACCCCGTAAGCACCCCACATCTCATAATCCAATTTTCCTTTCCCTTTTCAAAAGAATCCTAATAATAAGTCAAGAATCAATTTCCCTGGTACTAAATTCTGGAGTGGTAGGGCTGCGCGGTTATGTACAGATAGTCCCGTTTTGTCGCGACACCCCTATAAAGTAGATAGGGGATGAGGGGACAAAACCGTGAAAAACTATTACATGTAAATTGATGGGAGTGTCCGTTGTTTGTGACGGTACGGCAGAATGTTGTTTGTCAGTAAATAGACTTGTCAATAAAAAAATGCTTTTTTTTAAATTTCGTCAATAAGGTCGATAATGGGGAGAAAAACTAACTATTTTTGTTTTTTTTTTTCTTCTACTTACAGTGTAGCGTTTGACCACAAGTCACCTGATGTTCAGTGACGATGTGGTCGAAGATGGCGCCACGCTACACACGGACAGGGAACTGGCTCTCAAGTAGGGCTGCCGGAACACACCGACAGATGCTTGGCGACAGATTCTTAACATGAGGGTGAAAGCTAGCTACAGGAAAATACCCTATCACCAGGCTATGGTTTGATCACGATGTTTTCCTTCACCGAAAGCTCAAGCTCATTGTTAACCGACCGTAAACCGATTTAAATGAAATTTGGTACAGAGATAGTCTAGAGCCTGAGAAAAGCCTTATGGTACGCGTACACCAAAACCGATTTTGTCGGCCGATGACGGACAGAAATACTCGGACGAGTAACTCGGACGATCAACTGAATACACTGCAAACGATAACGGCCGTTGTCGGTAGAACTTATGAATTCTGAACTGTGCAACTACAGAGTACAGACGTGTTTTTGAAAATGGAGGATTTCGAAGAAATGTATTTTTTAGAAAATTATTTTTTCAATATCCATTCTTGATCCAAATAACGACTGGATAGCAGAAAGAAGCCGGTAAAACTGACAAAAAATCCAAACAAGTTCGGACTCGTCAGTTGATCGTCCGTTATCGGGCGTCAACGGACGACGTCGGTAGTAGCAGTGTATACGCTCTCTTTAATTTGCTTACGTTTGATTTGATCGGCCGAGTTCGGGCGATGATGCCCGAGCATACTTCGGCCGATGACGGATTCGGTGTACGCAAGCCATTAGGCTACTTTTGATCGCGATAAACTGTAGCCCACGCGGGTGATACTACGGGGAAAAGCTAGTAATATTATAAGTAAAGATAATAGGGATTTAACGAAATGCCGTGGGCTCAACGGAAACGTTCGCACTGCTCCCCCGATAGCGCCCGTCGCGAAACTTCCCAGTAATTGTTTAAAGTTATATTAATACAGTTTAACAACCGTTGATAAGTACGCCAAATTGTTTACTATTACATAACTTTTGTTATTCAATTGTAGTTGTTAAATTTTAGTCAGCGGTGGATGGCGACCTGAGTACAGAGTTTGTTAAATTCATTCCAGCATAGAAAGTGCTTCGCTGGATCGTCCATCTTGAAAATGAGGTTAGTTAAAAATATTTTTTTCTGTAAATAATTAAGAAGATAATAAGATGGTAAAAAATCGAAAAGAAATATATTTTAATCCGCATGGTGTGTACATGCCAGAAAATTATGAAAAAATCACTTCTTGCCCGTGGTACAGTCGCGATAGTCCGGTCGACCGGACCATGGTTAAAAATCTTTTCGATATGTATTAATATTCAATTTATTAATATAAATAACAAAGACTTGTTAAAACCATCAACATTTTAAGAAATACTTATAGGGCCTTCAAAGTAATTTATGAAAATACAGCCTTGATTATTTTTAGTGTTTTTTTTCACTTTTTCGTAACTTCCAAACAGACACCTTCTGTCGCCTGCGGTGTGCGGCTGATGAGATTGGTGCCTGGGCATATTTTTATTGCAAAATTGACAAATTCATCAGTTAACACCAAAAATATTGAGCTCCAGTACAACTATAATCAAGTGCAAGAATATAAAAAAATACTGGTAAAATCTATATTTATAAAAGAAAGTCATGTTAGTTACACTACGTATAACTCAAGAACAGCTGAACCGATTTGGCTGAAAATTGGTGGGGAGGTAGCTTAGGACCAGGAAACGGACATAGGATATTAGCAACCTTTTCCGGGATTTTTATCCCGGAAAAGGTTGCTACGGGATAACGGGAAGATGCGGGTGAAACCGCGGGTGTAGCTAGTTATGTATATTTGGTAGGATACATCAAATTTGATCACTTCAAAACTTGAAACTAGCTCCGTTCCAGTCATTATTAGATCCTAATACCATGTTATCGATATGAATTATCAGTTCCACAGATTTGATCTGTGGTTCGCACTCTGTTCAAACAAAAAAAAAAACGTAGCAAAGCTAGTAACATCCTCCGAAGCATGCCCGAACAATGTTAGCGGGATTTTCATAAGCATAAACAAAGGGAGGGCTTTACGAGGGATAATTGAAAAAAGGTCGCGGTGACTTTGAAAAAAAATAACTAGGGATTTACAAGTCCTGTTTGAGTCTTTGGATTTGTGTTAATTAAATTTTGAGATTTGAAAATCGATTATTATTATTGTATTTTATCACTGTGATAAAAGCGCTATTTGGAAATCAATTATTATTGTCATATTCTAACACTGTAAAAACTTCACTGGCTCCGTCACCTTGAAAGAATGGGAGAGGATAAAAGCGTAGATCAGCGCTGTGGATTCGTCCATAGCATATGCTGAGCCAAGACCTTTTTGGGAGGTACTGCACACAGCAGCAGTGTTCGCACCATCGCGTAGTTTAATGATTTATGTATAATTTTACTGTTTTTTGTGTGTGCTTCTTTCTTTTGTTATTGTGTGCAGTTTTGCCAAATAAAGTCTTTCTCTCTCTAGATATAGTGTTATGTTTGACTTTTCGAAGTAATTACCTACAAATATTGTGGCAATACTAAATGAACATATTATAATCTTACTCGCTCACTCACAAACTTTCGCATTCGTAATATCAGTGTGATAGTATGGATATTAAATACTAAAAAAATGTGTCGTAGCGATATTATTATTCGGTATTCACTCCAATTTTCTATTCCTGAAAACCCGCAGCGCAAGAAGCCACCTTCATTATCACTGAACCGCCATTTTAAGACAAAATCCCGCACCCTCGAAAAGAGAAAAAAATCCACCATTGTACATCATAATCACATCTCAGTTATTGCAGCAAGCTTTTTAATATTCCTCGTCGAGGCAGACCCGGATCTACGATTTTTTCGAACTGGGGCAGAAACTTGATAGTGGCGCCCCTCTTCGTTCGTTCGAGATAATCACTTTAAAAAACTCATTTTATAAAGGTTGGCATTTTCGTGAATGTGACAATAAGAACCCTTTAAAAAATGTGTGCACCAAAATTACCGACGTAGCTCTCAGAGTTTGCAATTTGAAGTGTTAATGGGCAGGCCACATCGCTCGAGGAGCCGATAACCGATGTGGAAGAAAGGATCTCGAGAGGCGACCGCGGCCCGGAAGACGTTTTGCAGGTAAGCCCCCACTAGGTGGAGCGACGACGTTGTAAGAGTTGCACGGAGCCGATACCTAGATGCAAATAGCTAATAGCCGTTCATGGTGGCGTTTCAAGGGGGATGCCTGTGTTCAGCAGTGGAATACTTCCAGCTGATGATGATGAATGCTGATGATGATGTGCTAAGCGTTTTTTGAACCAAGTTTTTTAATATTAATCATACTACTTATATTATGATTTTGGCGCCCCTGAAACTGCCGCCCGGGGCAGGTGGCCCTGTTTGCCTTCCTAAATCCGGTGCTGCGTCGAGGGACCCCGCTAATGTAATGAGAGACGCCATCTTGCTAACGAGCAACGAAGGTGCTCTAAGGTCTCCGCAGCGGAGTGGAGATTGGAAATAATACAGGGCTAGGTAGAAAAAGGTGAGTGGCTTCGAAGTACTTCTTGAATTCAGGCTTAGAAATATTATGTCTTCACTTAAAAGACTTAGAGATGTCTTAGAAATGTATTGGACAGATATCTCCAACATTTTGTACCACAAGCGGGAGCTTGACACGCGCTAAGAGTTAAGAAGCGATGATGGCGCAATGTTAGTGACATCGGCTTACGATCCGTAGTTCATGGGTCCGAATCCAACAATGAACTTGCCTTCAGTGAAGTGAAGGAAAACGTCGTGATAAAACCACAGCTTGTTGGTAAGGTAAAAGTAACCTATATGTTAATCCAGGGTATAAGCTATCTCCGTTCCAAATTTAATTCAGATCCGCTCAGCAGTTTTTGCGTGAAAGAGTAACAAACATCCATCCATCCATCCATCCATCCATCCATCCATCCATACTCACAAACTTTCACGTTTATAATGTTAGTAGGATAATTATTGTAAAAATATATACTTTTTCTATTTTTATTTCGATTTCAACAGTCTCTGATATGCAGGTGTATCTCCCAAAACTCGCCAAAGCTACCAGCATACTGGCGAGCAAGTTCCCCCAAACGGATCAAACGTAGTGAACTAATCGACAGGTGCATACTTGCACGTTTCATCGGCAGCCAATCACGCGCGGCGGCGAAGATCAAAGGGATTAATTGCTCCCGCTAGCCTTCGCAGATTTGCTTTCCTGGAGGAGAATACAGATTGCCTATTGTTGTTGAAATGATTCAACCATCTCCGATTTAGTACATGTATGTATTGCATCTCGAGTGGCGACCACGAACCGGAAGACGTTCTGTAGGTAGGCCCCCCACTAGGTGGACCGACGACATTGTAAGAGTCGCAGGGAGCCGATGGATGCAAATGGCTAATAGCCGTTCATGGTGGCGTTCAAGGGAGGAGGCCTGTTCTGCAGTGTACTTCTTCCGGCTGATGATGATGATGATGTATTGCATACAGATTGGTTTGAGTTGGGGTTTTCTTGCTAAATCAATCCTGTGTTAAAACAAGATTTTGAATAGATTTTCAACCACAGTGGTAGTGACGGTGTCCCATAGGTTCCTCATCGGACTTTTACGTTCCCACTTCTGGGACTTTGGCCTTCTCTCAGAGAGAGTATGAGCAGTAATTTACCAGCTGGCCCAGTGCGAATTGGTAGATGTCGTATACCTTGAATGTCGTGGTTCTTGGTCATGCCGGTAGTGAGACCGTAGTGAGAATTGATCCTCAACCTCACTCTTTGCAGTAGTCAGTTCACCCATTGTGCTTCATAGGTCGTCAAATAAGTCACCAAATAAACCAGGAAGTGTCACAGTTCATAATTGAGTCGGCACGATGATTGCTAATGCTGTTACTTCGCTCTCGATCGGATGTAGGTAGTGCAGGAGACACCGATCAACTTGGGTAAGAGGTTTTGGTGATATTTACAGCTGAAAAATGTTTGTTTGAGCTATAGCAAACTATTCTATCTACATATTATTTGACTTTTCCTCCTAAATTACTCACTTATTTTTATATTTTTGAAATCCCACTTCTGATGTAGTTAAATTGTTTTTAAATGCTAATGAATAATGTGTTCTTTATTAGAAATCCTTATTTGGGGAGCCTTATTTTATAGGTTTCTTTTTAATGTTAAAATATGGCAAAGAGGCAGAGGGCAAGCCTGATGGTAAGCGATCACCGTTATCTATAGACATTTGCAATATGATGAGCATTTTCGGTGAAATGTAGTTTGTTCTGATTTAACTTTAATCGAAGCGCTTTACCCCATTACTGGAAATCAGATCCCAACCTATAATCGTCTTAACCCAATCAAGCGGCCCAACGAACGCTAACTACGCTCACATGACGTCTGACCAAACATTTGTACACCCACCCCTTCACAATTGTGCGGAATTATTTAAATTACCAGCTGCTTCCTTAGAAACAGTTGATAAGCTTGAACTATTTCTCATCATCATCAACATCATCAATACAGGGAGCCGTTGGATGCAAATGGCTTATAGGCGTTCATGGTAGCGTTCAAGGGGCAGTGGGCTTCTTTCGGCTGATGATGATGATCATCATTACTGGAAATCAGATCCCAACCTATATAATAATGATGATAATCATCATCATGATGATGATGATGATCATCATCATCATCATCATCAATGATGGGATACAGTGATACAGGCCTTCTCTCAGAGAGAGAGTAAGGGTAAAAATCTAAGACGCTGGCGCAGTGCGTATTGGTACCTAATTTTAACACTTAATTTAATAAGTAGATGCAGAGCTAAAATACGTTCTCACTGGGCTAAGGCGTTTTCATATCATTACTAGCTGCGCCCCGCGGTTTTACCCGCGTCTTCCCGTTATCCCATAGGAACCTTTTCCGGGATAAAAAGTATCCTATGCCTGTGTCCTGGTTCTAAGCCACCTCCATACCAATTTCCCCCCAAATCGGTTCAGCCCTGTCTTGAGTTATAAATAGTGTAACTAATACGACTTTCTTTTTTTATAGATCATTAACTGACGGGAAAGGGAGGTTGTTATGAAGCCTAGACTCGATTAAGATGGAATCCACATCCAGGTGTAGCGTGGTGCCATCTTCGACCACATCGTCACTTAACATCAGGTGACTTGTGCTCAAACGCTACCCTGCGCCGTGATCGTCCGTGCGTCGGTATATACAAAGTTCAGTAACTGTCTCCAACTAAATGATGATGACGGAATTATGCAAATATTTGATTACCGCGTAATGTAAGGCGTAAATTATAACATCAAACGCGAATAATTGAGTTTGCTCACTGATTGCTGAGTTGATTTGGAAAGTTGATTTTAGTTCAGTTTGATTTTCGACGGAAGAAAGCTTCATGAACTTTGAAGATGATATTAAACTGGTAGATAACATTAGAAAATTAATTGAGATTCTTTAGAGTCAAAAATGTTATATAAGTATCTAATGATTTACTAAAGGTGGGATACACATAACGTGATTTTGTGTCAAGTAACAGTCTATTCTTTCAACTTACATGATAGCAACCTTGATAGCATAGTTTGTAAAGGTACTTAAGTCCGGAATAAACAAAAATGCTTTATTATTTCCTTTTTATGGTAAGTTACGTTTCCCTACAAGTCCTCCGATGTTAAGTGACGATGTGATGAAGGTGAAGGTGGTGCCAAGCTACACCTAAATTGCGAACTGGCTCTCAAGTCAGGAAATAATTAGCTATCCAGGCCAGACATTTGTAAAAAATGCTCCAAAAGACTATTTAGAATCTTCTTTCTAAAAAAGCAATTTGGGTTCTGAACAATTTTTATTAATGATGACTTTTTACTTTTTATTAATGTCTTGCCGTAAGCATTAGGTATATACCTACCTAGTTGTTGGAATAATCCGTAGAGAAATATTCTCAATGTGACAGCGTTGAAGTGAGTAATACAAGCTTTTCTTTAGGGAAAAGATGTGATTTATCACCTTTTTTTGGACTAACAAAAAATCTGTAAAAACATTGTATTGTCGACGGTGATCTAAATCTAAATCCCAATAGTGATATAAATGATCTAAGTCACCTAGTAGCGAACATGACTAGAGTTTCTGTCATTCTAACACTAGGCACTTTCCCATTTATTATGTTAATTATCCTGACAACTCCTTCTATCTCTAGGCATTAGATAGTCAGGGTTTATACCGACACAACCACAACAACTTGATAGCTTATTAATATTACTTAGTTATAAGACTGGTAGTATACTAGAATGACGCACAAGCGATAATCACTCGAAGAGAGTATTTTCAACCCTATGTGGTAGAATTACTATCGTTCCGCCCCAAGCGTTTCGCTGATTCCTTCATCCTTCATTTTACGGACCACTAGGGACTGGAATTTGGTCCCTGTTGCTTTGTTCCCTGAAAGGTACAATCTGAGTTTCTTTAAGTCAAGATTGAATAAGCACCTCATGAGCCAGCGTGATCCACCACGTGAGATGTGGTCAAACGCAGGCCCAATACCTACTTTCTTTTTAAATGATTGCAGATAGAAGCAACCCGATCGTTTGGCGTCAATGTAATGTATTAGTTGTTTGTAGTTGTAGGTATACATAATAGCAAATCATATTGCTTTTATATTGTGCTATTGAGAGTGAAAATCTAAAAAAATTACGCACTTCTATAGTCACTTTTATAACTGTAAAAATTTTAGCTACAATGGGTACTTTATTTTCTTTTAATCTCTTGTAAATACAACGAACCTGGACTAAAGAAAAGAAAAAGAAGGTCTTGTTTTTAAAATTCTCGAACAATTAACATCTAAAAAAAGGCTTGTAACGCTATCTTTAAAGAAAAACCTCAAATTAAACTCTAGCTAACATCAACAAGTCATCGAAATTACCACAAGTAAAACAGAGTGAGGCCCCGGCGCGTTCCGCAACATAAGTTAGACGGAATTCTTCAAAATATTTGCACGAATCTTGTCGAATTTAATTTCATTTTACTTATTTTGCCCCCATTGTTTGGCAAAGGCGAGGGAGGCAGATGGGTCAGTCGGTAATCGAGTTAGAAATTTTCCTTTCACAAAACGTGGGCTGATAATGTCCCTGAAGCTCGGTCATTACTACATTTTCCGTGATAAAATGTATCTCTTAGTCTAGTCATGCCATGGAGGAATCTAATATACCACACGCTAGCTGTTCCACGTGGTTTCATGCGTAGACTACACTCCTTTGTTCCGGGTATACTCTATCTCCATTCCAAATTCCACTCGAATGCGACCGAGTCAGCGTGAAAAACTAACAAATAATTAATTAGGTAATAGGTAGGTTTCCTAACCATTCCAAAATATTCAAAAATGCACAACGTTACATAATGTTCAAGTTTTCACTTTTGCCGGCACTCCCGGAGTGCAACCCGCGGTAGGAATATTTACTTGTTCTGTGGCAACCCGTTTTAAAAAAAATAGAGTTAGGAAGGTACTCGTACCTATCTAAGTAGGTAGGTATGTCATTTAGTCTTTGTGTTGTAGTCTTTCATTCGATCCTGAATATTATATTGAAACTATATTTTCTCAGCGATGTCATAAGTCTGAAATACACACTACTGTATCTTCTGGCCCTGATTTTTAAAATAGTCTATGCAAGACGGTCTCCTAACGAGGGTTCCAGCGACTTGGAAAGGGTTATTTGCACAAGATTTGGTTGATTTTAAGGAAAAAACAGTTTACACTCCTTCTTTATTCTTCTCGTTTCCTTTTAAGCGACAGCTGGATACAATTGTCAGGATATTCGGGAGTCAACAGGGCTGTTATGAAGGACGCTTTATAGAAATGGACAGGGGTTTGTTATTTTCGAATGGTGTTCGAATTTATTTTGGAAGTTTTATTTTTTTCGTACCTTTTATACGAAATACACTTAGCTATTATGGTAAAATTTTAGGATGGTAATCACGGAGTCAAGTCAATCAGTTAGTAATAGGTAAAATTGTAAATGTGATCTCGCCTGACCTGCCGGGACTTTCTTGCCTTTTCTTTTCCCGGCGTAACGAAGTGGAAAAGACAGTTTTAATTTGACTTTTCAAAGTGAACACATGTTGTATCCATATTGATGATGCGGATGCGGTAAAACCCAAAGAGGGTGGTCCGTTCTCTGAAGCTCAGAGTCAGGATGCGGATGCGGGGAGAAAAAGAAGTAAAGAGAAGATGCCGTGTTCACACCACTAACGGAAACAGATGAAGGGCAAAAGCACTTACCGTTAAGCCAGCCAAGTCGTCCTCCTAGTGGTATGCACAGCAGCAGCAGGCGGTGATGATAGGTGATGGTGATGGTGAAGGCGGATGAACGTCCAGAAGCGCGGGAATAGGCGAAACACTAGTCGCGGCGCGGGATGTCAGTTACAGTTCGGATGATGAAAAGCGATGTACGATGCTCCAAGACAGCGCGTCGGTTGGAGATCAGCGGTGGTTCAAGATTTGAACGGAAACGGTAGATGTGCGGAGGCCAGTACGGACGCTAGATGTCGACTATACTGCGATGCGGTTGGTGCGATGGTGCGGCGCGGGCGCCGCTGCATGACGTATGCAACCATTTCGGGTGACAGTTAGGCTAATGTCAAGCGGTTCGTGCTCTGTACCCTAGATGGCGCTTCCGTCAGTTCCAGTGAACAACGGCATAACCACATATTATATAAGTTTCTCCAAAAACTAAAATCAATATGGTTAAAATAGGACTCCCGTCCTATAGTATAGATCAATTAAAAACCAAAAATATAAATAGCATTACTTTATTTCCATACTATGTAGACTTTTCACTCAAATGGACAAATACAAATATTTGTCTTAATTAAAACACTATTTCACATATACAAATATTAGTTACAAGTGGTACCTAGATATTAGAATTACAGTCAGTAGCACAATTTGTAATATCAGCTATTATTAGGAAGTGTTGTTATTTCTTACATCTCTATATTTATAAACGAAACGAATGATATACTGCTATCGGAAAACACCAATAAGTATATTAACGAATGTCCAAAACTTGAAATTCTATTCACATGCTAAGTTAAATGTATTGTTTTAATAACAACAATAACGCCCACGAAATCACATGCATAGCTTTAACCTCTAAGATTCCCTATATCTAGGGTATCAGAAACTACGCGGATCAGCAATATAATTATGATAAGAAATTTGTGGAAACATATCATAATAAAATAGAACTCCTTGACCATATCATAAGAAGGTTCCTCACTATGCAATTTGATACCAACTGTAGTTTGGGTCCTTCCCCACTACCGGCGACATTCTAGGTTTTTTTAAAAGTAATGATAAAAAATTTAATATAATAATTTTATTTTCACTGTTTTTATTTTTATTTTATTAATGTGCTATTTATGAATTTGCGATATTGTTTTATTTGACCTACATAATATTACTTTGTTTTGAAATATTATGATGAGTAGTGTAATTGGTAAATCCGTACTAATTATGTAATTAATTAGATTTAACGTTTACATTGTTAGTGCTACTTACAAAAATAATATTACGCAGAAATTCTCCGTGAGAGAATGCTTATCTACATTTAAAAAAATAGTGAATTTAATTCATTAACCTAACTTACAATATTAATTAATCCATAGTCTTTCTTATCATAACAAATTTTGATCACAGACTGTTTAAACCTCAGTTATCGATTTAAGGGCACGGCCCCACCACTACGTCGCTCTTCACAACGGTTAGGCTAGGCAAATGGGGCCGTGCCTTTATCGTAAAGCCGAAAATCTTCGCTTTACTGATTTAGTACTAGTAAAATCGGTTTTGTACTGAGTGCTAGTAAGCGACAGAAAATACGGATTTTGGTTTTTACGGTAACATCGACATTCCACACTATCATAAATCAATCAGGGTTTATTATAACTAGTTTATTATTAATTTATCAGACGTTTCTATTTATTATCTAATATTTATTAAATTTATCTCTCTTAATCACACACAATTCAATGTTCAACATAGAATTATGTTAATCAGTTAAGAAAAATTCGCTCTCAATCTGGATTCAAACGTATCTGCGGAATACCATCCTGCCTCTTTTATTAAATAAGCTATCGCAGTGAGTTCTCGTATGTTGAATTTGCTTACTTTATAAAAAAAAATAATGTAACTGGATTTGATTGGCAGTATTCAGAAACATGTTTGTCTCTGTGATTTACTTTAACTATAGATGCAAAGTTTCAACAGAATCTGTCCAGCAGTTTTGGCATAGAAGGAAGACAGACAAACAGGCAACTTTTCACTACATATAGAATTATGACAGACAGACAGTGTACTAGTCGTCACAATACTCTCTCTCTCTCTGAGAGCAGGCCTGTGTCCCAGCAGTGGGAACGTAATATGCTGATGAAGATGATAAATCGTAAAAAAAACATTTCAGAATTAATACAATTTATTTTAGCTGAACAAATTTTGATCAGCGTAGAATTCTGCCGAAATACATAACAGTTCGGTAGAAATCGCTTTGACTTTGACAGATTGAATATCTATTGAAGAGCTGTCAAAGCCTATGTCCATCAGTGGACTGATACAGGCTGATGATGATAATGAGACAAAAAGCACGCTCAAATTTACTTTTTATTTTTATTCCTTGCAAAAAAACAATGTATTAAAAATAAACCATTTTACTATTGCAATATTAATATAATATTATACTAATACTATATTGAAATTCAAAAATAGCTCGTAGAGAAATTATCACTCTAAGCGATAAGACCGCCCTCTGTTCTGATAGCTTACAATTGTTGGTCTGTATGTTTTTGTGTACAATAATGAGTTACCTTTCTTCTATTGATATATATAAAACAATAAAAAGTATAACGCAATAAAAAGTACTGTAAGTCCTTCCCCAGGGCTTATTCTATCTCCATACCAAAGAACAATGGCCAAAACGGACCCGAGGTCGGATGAAAACGATCTATATACGATAAAAATTGTAATTCTTTGCATAGATTATACAAATGACATTTTAAAGAAAGTGTAGAAAAAAAAGATGTTTATTTTTTAACTTCCAAGTTTCATAAGACATTTTTTAATTTACTCGATGTTTGGATGTTTTGAACGCACTCCGCATTTTCTTCGTCATTCCGTTTCACGCTTTGGAAGTCTACTTAAATTAAGTGATTTAAATCAACATTATTTTCAAATCATTTACCAAACATGAACAAAAACTAATCTTTTTAATCTATGTACTAGCAAATTGATTGTCACTGTCAAGTGACATTGACAGGAACGAAAATTTTTATACAAAATATAATGGGGTCAGGTCCAGGGAAGTATGAAAATTAGCCAATGTTCTTTCATCAAGATCAGTTCAGCTGTTTAGTCGTAAAAAGGTAACAAAGAAACAGACAGTTACTTTTACATTCAATTAATTGTAGAAGGGGAGAAAAAAGAGGAGGGAGAAAAAACCAAAAAAACAAAGCTCGAGAAATCGGTCCAGCCGTTATTGAATTATAAATGGTGTAGCTAACCCGACAGACCCGACCCGATATTTAAACTTATTATAATAACAACAAACAAACAAACATACAAACAAAATTCTATTGTTTCTCTCATTCTTTAAAAGCTATTTCCGTTCAATACCATACTCTACAAACATAACATTTAGGCCAATTTCATGCTTATTAATATCTGAAGATAAGGTCCAATTTGTGATGCCTTGCCCTTTTTCGATTCATAACAAAAACAACGTAAATTAGCCCAAATAGTAACGTGACTTAGATTCATTTTGGCATTCCGCATGTCTGCGAGCCATATTCAAGCCATTTTCGTTCTTATTACATTTGACATGGGATTCGTTTTGGTTTGAAATTCTTAAATGTAACTGTTGTAAAAGAAGTCATTAAAAACGAGAAATAATCAATCTTATGAGCTATGATATAGAGACAAATATTGTATAAAATTGATATTTTTTTTTGATAAGATTAGATTTCAGGTCGACACAATGGTAAATTTAACCGTATCAGCTACGCTATTAAGGTACAGTTTCGATGTAAGCAGCAATGACGTCATTGTTACCTATAAAAGCAAGAACGCGAACTAGGACTCACGTAGTCTATAAGCCTTGCCCTAAACATTACAGTGTAAAATATGATGCGATAATTTAGTTATGATGTGATAATTTAACATTTTTTCAATATGAAAATATCTTAGGATTCGAGCTTGAAACATAAGTGAATTAGATTCAGAAGTAGTATTAGTGGTTAATTTGTTTCTTACTGAAACAGTATGGAACAAAACAGAACTTGAATTCCATAAAAAAAGGTTTTAAGGTGGATTTCACCAAAATTTTAGTGAATAACTGCACAATATTCGTTAAATGCAATTTATATCATCGCATATTGAAAAGAGATGTTTGAATAATTTTAATTTCTTGGGGTGCTGTTTCACGTATATTTATGTATGTTACATTCGTTATTTTTTTTTTAAATATTTATTGCAAAGCCAAATCTAAAATCTAAGACCTGTTTTATTTTAACATTGGGCAGCACTGCTTGCTGCTCTGCTGCGTACATCGAAATCGTACCTTAACCATTACCACCTTAGACATATCGAAGCTAACCCGTATACATATCGTAGTCGTGTCTCTCTGTCATTTCCAAGCTGTTTTCTTCCCTATCGAACTTGACATAAGACGTATTTTCGTTTGCGATGGTGTACTCGAGAATTTTCTGCAGTTGTATTTGGATGTCGCCAGGTAGGGCTCTCTTCTCGGGCTCCGCGTGCCAGCAGGACTCCATCAGGGACCAGCACTCGTCTGTGAAGTGGGGCAGGCGCTCGGGGCGAAGGCCTAAGGGGAAAGGTGGAGTTATTAGAACTTTCTTTGGTGTTTTTAGTGTGGTAGAACTCTTGTAAAACAGGTTGCACTCCATAATAAATATGAAAATATTGGAAAGTAACCCGAAATACCTACTTGAAAATTCGGGAAATATCTGAGAGAAAAAGCTGAGAGTAGCAGCAGCATTTCGCCTAAGTAGGTAATCTTACCAACATTATAAAGTGAAAGTTTGTGAGTATGGATGGATGTTTGTTACTCTTTCACGCAAAAACTACTGAACGGATCTGAATGAAATTTGGAATGGATTTTTTATTCCGGAAAAAGGTTCTTGCTGGATAACGGGACGACGCGGGTGAAACCACGGGACGCACCTAGTATTGGTATAAATATTAAAAATGAAAATGTACAATGTTAATGTGTCTGTATGTTTATATAATTACAATACCTTTTTTGACTTTACTCCACAATTGCTCCTTATTGTTGAACGTTTCAAATGCGGCGGGTAGTTTGACGTCATTAGCACACAAGTACCTGAAATAGAAGGAGATTCGATTTAAATTTTAAATATACCTCGACGCGTTCTTCAGAAAATGGGGTTTGACAGACAGAGACGGACAACAAAGTTATCGGACTTTTTTGGCGGCAATTGAACTAGCACCATGAAAGTTTTGTTTTTATTTCCAAAACTTGTGTTTCTTCGAGTGATAATGTGTGATATTGGTGGATTATTAACCATCATGTGTTCGTTAATGTGTACGAGTGTGGGAAATTGAAATAAAGTTGTGAAAGTGACTTTTCTAGTTGCTCCAAAAAAGTTCGTGTAGTAAAGCGCCACTACTTCACTTAAACACTATCATCATCCCATCATCTCATTATGATCATTATCTTCATTTATACTCGATTCAACTCTCCGAGTTTGAAATATTTTGTACTTGACACTGGCAAATACACTAATAGTGTGACGCCAAAAAAAAAAGAAAGATATCCTATACGACACGGTTTCTTAAACTGGGGTCCACGGCCCCTAAGGGTCTTCATAAGTTCCAGGGGTCCATGACTAGTTTGCCTCACATCATATTATATATAAAGTCTGTATATTATGTACCTTTTTAGTCGTCACATCAATTTGACATTGAAATGCGTCTTGTTTTGACAAAAACAACAGCACAATTTAATATTAAAATAAAAAAACTATTCATGTGATCACCTTAAAACGTCAACAAATCGAGGGTTACAAGCTAAGGTGCCCTAAAAAAATAATGCCACATAGATGGTACAGGTATGTGTCATTATTTTTTTAGGGCACCTTAGCTTGTCTTAATAAGTAAGTAATGACTCCAAATGCACCTTAGATATCAAAACCAGAATATCAATGGCAAAAAGAGCATTCAACAATAAAAAACACCTCATTAAGTCAAAAATTTCAAGAAATATAAGAGATTAGTTAAAATTTATGTGCTCCAAGCATTGCACTGAACGGCTGCGAAACGTGGACAGTGACCAAAGGGGACAGGGAGAGATTGGAGGCATTCGAGATGTGGTGTTGGCGACGTATGGAGAAAATCAGCTGGAAAGAAAAAAAAACCAACCAAGAAGTATTGGACTTAGTAGGAGAAAAAAGAGAGATATTAACAACAGTAGAGATAAGAAGAGGAAAGATGTTTGGCCACTTGGTACGGCATGACGAATATATAAAAACCATATTAGAAGGAAAAGTAGAAGGGAAGAGAGGGAGAGGTAGACCGAGAAGAACATATATAGATCAAGGTAAAGAAAGGATTGATGTCATGTCGTACCAAGAGGTCAAAAGGATGGCCGAGAACAGAACGGGATGGAAAATACTCCACCGACAAGAGCTTCGCTCCTAAATAAAAGAAGAAGAAGATGGTACAGGAGCAAAGTTGTACTCACCAGAAGAGTATCCCGAAGGCGTAGACGTCGACTGCGCTGCAGTAGGCGCCGCCCAGCAGCTCCGGCGCCATGTGCACCGGCGTGCCCACCACCGAGCCGCACACCAGCGCGCGCGCCGCGCAGAACCCGAGGTCGGCCAGCGCCGCGCGCCCGGCCGCGTCCAGCAGCACGTTCTTCAGCTTGATGTCGCGGTGCACCAGCCCCAGCGAGTGCAGGTAGCGGATACCTGGCATCATTAAATAAATAAATAATAAATCAAATAGAATATCAATTTATTGCCGCTATAACACAAACAGCATATTATGTTCCAGTTACTTATTTAACTAAATAATTATAGGGCAATAGGGCAGCTTCAGCATGCATCATCATCATCATCAGCCGGAAGAAGTCCATTGCTGAACATAGGCCTCTCTCCTTGAACGGTTATTAGCATCCATCGGCTGCCCGCGACTCTTACGATGTCGTCGATCCACCTGGTGGGGGGTCTACCCGCAGAACGTCTTTCGGTTCGCGGGCGCCACTCGACAACCTTTCTTTTCCACCGGTTCGCCGAGCGATGCGGCCTACCCATTGCCACTTCGACTTGCAAATGTGCAGGCCGGCGCGCAGGGCGGCGTGCAGGCGGGCGCGGAGAGCAGGCGGCTACATGTGGGGGTACCCTCGACGATGTCCGCGGCGACGCGCAGGCGCGCGGGCGCGGGCAGGCCGGCGCGCAGGGCGGCGTGCAGGCGGGCGCGGAGAGCAGGCGGCTACATGTGGGGGTACCCTCGACGATGTCCGCGGCGACGCGCAGGCGCGCGGGCGCGGGCAGGCCGGCGCGCAGGGCGGCGTGCAGGCGGGCGCGGAGAGCAGGCGGCTACATGTGGGGGTACCCTCGACGATGTCCGCGGCGACGCGCAGGCGCGCGGGCGCGGGCAGGCCGGCGCGCAGGGCGGCGTGCAGGCGGGCGCGGAGAGCAGGCGGCTACATGTGGGGGTACCCTCGACGATGTCCGCGGCGACGCGCAGGCGCGCGGGCGCGGGCAGGCCGGCGCGCAGGGCGGCGTGCAGGCGGGCGCGGAGAGCAGGCGGCTACATGTGGGGGTACCCTCGACGATGTCCGCGGCGACGCGCAGGCGCGCGGGCGCGGGCAGGCCGGCGCGCAGGGCGGCGTGCAGGCGGGCGCGGAGAGCAGGCGGCTACATGTGGGGGTACCCTCGACGATGTCCGCGGCGACGCGCAGGCGCGCGGGCGCGGGCAGGCCGGCGCGCAGGGCGGCGTGCAGGCGGGCGCGGAGAGCAGGCGGCTACATGTGGGGGTACCCTCGACGATGTCCGCGGCGACGCGCAGGCGCGCGGGCGCGGGCAGGCCGGCGCGCAGGGCGGCGTGCAGGCGGGCGCGGAGAGCAGGCGGCTACATGTGGGGGTACCCTCGACGATGTCCGCGGCGACGCGCAGGCGCGCGGGCGCGGGCAGGCCGGCGCGCAGGGCGGCGTGCAGGCGGGCGCGGAGAGCAGGCGGCTACATGTGGGGGTACCCTCGACGATGTCCGCGGCGACGCGCAGGCGCGCGGGCGCGGGCAGGCCGGCGCGCAGGGCGGCGTGCAGGCGGGCGCGGAGAGCAGGCGGCTACATGTGGGGGTACCCTCGACGATGTCCGCGGCGACGCGCAGGCGCGCGGGCGCGGGCAGGCCGGCGCGCAGGGCGGCGTGCAGGCGGGCGCGGAGAGCAGGCGGCTACATGTGGGGGTACCCTCGACGATGTCCGCGGCGACGCGCAGGCGCGCGGGCGCGGGCAGGCCGGCGCGCAGGGCGGCGTGCAGGTCGCGCGCGCGGCGCGCCGCCACCAGCAGCACGTGCCGCGCGGCGCCGGCGCGCGCCACCACGGACCCGTGCAGCCGCACCACGCGCGCGTGCGGCGGGATGCTCCTGCGACGCGACGGACGGGTCTTAGTGCGTACTGTTATATCTTATGGGTGCAGGGGATAATGCGTGTACCTACTAGATACTGACAACGTCAGCATTTATGTAACAATAGGTAGAAAGGTACTAGAGACGGTCAGTCTTCCTCCATCCTCCGGCGCGAGAACTTGCCCAAGGACAAATTCACTAATGTTAATCACTTTTCTCAAAATTAATAAATAATTCGTTTCGTCAAATCTTAAAAGTTTTTTTTAAAACGCGGATCCTTCTAGCCCGCGTAACATAAATGGTGGCAGCGTAAAGGGATACGTAAAGTTCCCCGGTCCGTCTCTGAACAAAAAACGAAACAAATATAAGTGATAAGTGCGTTATATTATATCCTAAAAGTGTAAAACGCCAAAAGTGAACATTCTCGCTCCTTCAAGCAGCCGTCGTGACCGGTACCTAATAGGTACATACCGAGGAGACTCATCCATCATCCATCCAAATTCTACTGTGCAGTCTACAGTAACTGGCCTTGACATAAGGCCACACCGTGTCATCCCAATCCAGCGGCCTTCACTCAAGATTCAAGAATGCAACCTATCGTTATCGCGGTCGCCTACGCGTTCCTGTAAGTCTTTGGTCATTGTTAGTGATAGGGTTGTCAGTTCAGCTAAATTACTCTAATTCAATTCCAGCTTTGATTTAATTGTGATTCAATATTTTAACTAACTATCATCAAAATGTCAAGAAGGGAAGAAAAAGAAGTACAATCCAAAATGATTGATATTGATCTAAATGTATTGATTAAATTTATTAGCACGTTTGATGGTACACGGGAAAAATTAAACCCGTTCGTAAATAATTGCAGAAATGCTATATCACTTGCTTCGCCTAGCCAATCAGACATTTTGCTAAAGTATATCCTCAGTCGACTGGAAGGCAAAGCTGAAATTGCCTGTTCGATTAAAGAATTTGAGAACTGGAATCAATTAGAGGAATTTCTTAAGACACAGTTTGGAGAGAAAAAGCATTATGCTCATTTACTATCCGAATTACAAGAGTGTAAACAATTAACCAACGAATCGGTCAATCAGTACTCGCTAAGAGTGGAAACATGTTTAGCCAGGCTAATAACTGAGATCAATATATCCATACCAACTAAGCGTAAATCAGAGCTGATTGGTCGAGTCGCAGCCATGGAGGACCTTGCCCTTCATACTTTTGTAACAGGACTTAATCCTAAGATTGCTACGATTGTCAGATGTCGTGACCCTGAAGATCTTAATACCGCCATAAATTTTGCTGTTGCGGAAGAAAAGATTTTAGACAGTATGTCAAAGAAAATGACACCATCTTCGTCTAATAATAATAATTTTAACCGTAATCGAAATTCTCAACAGCGTTCTGAGAACAATTCAAGCGGAAATAATGGCGGCAATAAACCGTTCTGCCGCTACTGCAAAACAGTAGGTCACGTGATCGAAAACTGCCGAAAACGCGAGTTTAACAATAACCGTTTCCGGAACTCTAACCAGCAGCAACCATCAGGCTCAGGCTATGGGTCTCAACAAAAACCATTTCCACGTGTTCATTTCGTTACCGACACGCTAGAGGATGAGCCCCAAGATGATGAGGCTCATGATGACACTGACCCTGATTCAAAAAACGAATAATTGTCTCGTCCCGGTGTCGTGCGGGACCCTATACATCTAAATCCGACACCTCGATTCCAAATGCAACTTCGAGCTCCAAATCGACTGTTCAACGCGAAAATCCTGGTTCAAGGACACCTAAAACTACTGAACTTACCCCTGAATTAATTTCTAAATCCAAATTGACTCCGCTACATGGTAGTCATTGTGTTGATACAGGGATTCCTAAAACATTGAAATCGTTACATGATACCCAATGTAAAAAATCTTCTAAATCCGTCTTTGAACCAATTTCTAAATCCGGGCAGCAACATAACTATGTTGATTTGCCACAGTCAAAAACCACTGAATCGATTTCCAAATCCAAGCAGACACATAGTGTGAATCTGCAAGAATCGCGAAAGTCAACCTCTAACATCTTTGAAATCACGAATGATCCTGCAAAGATGTTACTACCTCATGTTCTTGTTGACTCTTCTGTATCGGACATTCCATTATCCCTGCTAGTCGACTCAGGATCATCTGTTAGTCTGATAAAACGATCCTGTCTGCAACGTCATCCTAAGCTCACTAAAGATATTATTCATCTAAAAGGTATCGACTCTTCGGAAGAATCTGTGCAAACTCTTGGCCATTTTCTATTGAATATGCGTTTTCCCAAATCCAAGGTGTCACACAAATTTCACGTAATTGACAAAATACACCTTCCTTATGATGGTATCATAGGCACGGATTTACTCAATGCTCACAATTGTAATATTGACTACAACGATAATTTACTTCGTTTCGGGAAAACCTGTTTGAAGCTACATTTCTGTGATCCTACATATATTATTCCTCCTAGAACGGAAGCTATTATTGAGTGTTCTGTACAGAATCCTGATTTAAGAGAAGGGTTTGTACTAGATCAAAGTCCATCTGATGAGCTGTTAATCGCAAATTGTTTAGTTCGGGTGAAAGATAATAATAGGATAAATATATCCGTACTCAATACATCTGAGGAACCCATAACTCTAAAATCGGCACTAAATCTAAAACTTACATCAATTGACCCTTCTGAGGTTGACAAAGTCTCTCATACTCTGCATCCTATAAATAATATCAATGCAACAATTCCGAGTAATACAATCGAAAGAACAAGAGAAGTCCTAAACCAATTACGTGTTTCTCATCTTAACAGCGAAGAGAGAGAAGCTCTCTATCAGGTGTGCTCCGACTATTCTGATATTTTTCACCTTCCTGGAGAACATCTTACTTGTACCAATGCTCTGAAACACGAAATAAAGACGACAACTGATATTCCCATCCACACCAAATCTTATCGATTTCCCGAAATTCATAAGAAAGAAGTTAAAAGACAAATAGAACAAATGCAAGATCAAAATATTATTGAACCCTCTGACTCTCCGTGGTCCTCTCCAATATGGGTGGTCCCCAAAAAACTCGATGCCTCGAATGTACAAAAGTGGCGAGTCGTAATTGACTATAGAAAACTAAATGACGTCACAATTGGCGATACTTACCCTATTCCTCAAATCACGGAGATCCTGGATCAGCTGGGTAACAGTAAATATTTCTCGACTTTAGACCTGGCATCTGGATTTCACCAAATTCCTTTAAATGAAGCCGATAAATCCAAAACTGCATTCAACGTCCCTGAAGGACACTTCCAATTCACAAGGATGCCATTTGGGCTGAAAAATGCTCCTTCCACATTCCAAAGACTAATGAACTCAGCCTTATCCGGTCTTCAAGGCATCCGTTGTTATGTTTACTTAGATGATGTGGTCTGTTATGCGCATGATTTAAATTCACACCTAGATAACTTGGTGTCTATCTTCCAAAAACTTCGTGATTTTAACTTAAAACTGCAACCAGATAAGTGTGAATTTCTGCGACGCGAGGTCGCATATCTGGGACATGTTATTACTGAAGAAGGTGTGAAACCTAATCCCGATAAGGTGAAAGCTGTAACTCAGTTTCCAACACCAAAGACACCAAAAGATATTAAGTCATTTCTAGGACTCGTTTCATATTATCGTCGTTTTATCCCCGATTTTTCCAAAACAGCGAAACCACTTACTAATCTTTTGAAAAAAGACGTCCCCTTTAATTGGGAAAATCAGCAACAGCTAGCTTTCGATAATCTAAAACATAGATTGACCACAGCCCCTCTTCTTATCTATCCTGATTTCACCCAGCCATTTGTACTTACCTGCGACGCTTCAAATTTTGCGGTAGGTGCGGTGCTATCCCAAGGACCCGTGGGTAGAGATAGACCAATAGCATACGCATCGCGTACTCTAAATAGAAGCGAGACCAACTACAGCACAACTGAGAAAGAATTATTGGCTGTGCTGTTTGGGTGTAAAACTTTTCGTCCTTACCTTTATGGTAATAAATTTCAGATTATTACCGACCACCGACCGCTAAAGTGGTTATTCAATCATAAAGACCCGAGCAGTAAACTCCAAAGATGGAGGTTGAAGCTAGAAGAATATGATTACGAAATAATATATAGAAAGGGCAAACTCAATAACGCAGCTGATGCTCTTTCGCGATTTCCGGTCAATCCGGTCCTTCCTGACATTTCTCCTGACTCTCCAGAGGAACAAATAATTGACCTTGGTCCTTTGGATATTAGTCCTTATGATGACAATCTTGGTATAGATTTCAGTCCACTTAATCCACCCTCTTGTAACCTGAATTCTGAAAATCAAATAAACTTACCTGAATCTGATGAAATCACTAGCCAACTCGTTCAAAACAATCCGGAAAATCAAATTAACTTACCTGAACCCAATGAAATCTCTGACCTGCCCGTTCATAATAGTCCTGAAAATTTAAATATCTTACCTGAGGAAAACGCTCATCCGCCTTCAGTATCTGAAATATTCAATGACGACGATTACTCCACCTTCCTGAAAGAAAACATAAAAAATAATATGTATAATACTAACCTGAAAGAACACAATGAAGCATTGATGAAGACATCTTGCAAAACACTTATTGTTCCAACATCAATAGATGTAGATGAAGCTAATCCTTATGTCGCTGAAATATTATCAAACATGGAAAACACCGAGGAATTTCTAGATTCTGAAAAAGAACTCTTTTCCTTCAAAAAACTCAATTTAAATAACAAAACCATTTACTTAGCTTTCATTAAAGTTCACCATTTTGACGAAAGTTCTTATCAAGATATCTTCAAAACTCTGAAAGCAATAAGAAACGAATTAATAATAACACAAGATCTAGATGAAATTGCAATTTCTGATTTTAAAAATCCTTTTGAAAAGCTTTCATTTATGAAAATATACAATATGCTAACCTACCTTTTCCATAACACTAATATGACAGTTCATATTTACCATAATAACATAATATATCCCACTTTAAGTGAAATAAAAAAGATAATGCGTGAAAATCATGACATACCTATTGCAGGACATTTAGGGTCAACCCGAATGCTAAAAAGGATCCAAGAGAGATTTTATTGGAAAGGAATGAGAACTGATGTGGAAAATTATGTAAGAAAATGTACCCTCTGTCAACAGAACAAAGCTTATAGAAAAATTAACAAAGCGCCGATGCAAATTACTACAACATCTACAAGTCCTTTTCAACGAGTAGCTTTGGATGTCGTGGGACCCTTGCCGGAATCAGGCACAGCTAAACTAAAATATATCTTAACAATACAGGATGATCTGACTAAATATTCTATAGCTTACCCAATCCGCACCATCACAGCAGAGGAAACTATGGAATGCCTAGTGCATTTCATATCATTATTTTCAATCCCAAAATCAATATTAACCGACCAAGGCAGTAATTTTACAGCTGACCTATTCAAGAAAACTTGCGATTTCTTAAAAATAAAACAGTTATGGTGCTCCCCTTATCACCCTCAAACTCAAGGCGCACTTGAGCGCAGCCACTCCACTTTAAAAGAATACTTAAAATCATTTGTTAATACCAACCAAGAAAATTGGCCCAGATACGTCTATACTGCGATGCTTACCTATAACACAAACGTCCACTCTACGACTAATTTCAGCCCCTATGAGCTTTTATTTGGTCATAAACCGTTTATACCCGATTCTATATTTGAGGAAACTCTAGACTCAACTTATCCGGAGTATTTGAAAATGTTGAGCCATCGCCTAAAACTTTCCCGTGACAAAGCAATCGAAAACATAAACAAATCAAAGGAAAAATCTAAGACCCAATATGATGCACGTACTCGCCGCATACAATATAAAGTTAACGATTACGTCTATTTAAAAAATCATCTCCGACTCAGGAAAGCCTTATCTCCGATCTGGAAGGGGCCTTACAAAATAGTTAAAGTTCACAATAACAACACAGTTTCCCTATTGATAAATAGACGACATGTAAAACACCATTTTGATGAGATCAAACTGGCTGGTTCTGACCCACCTGGAAACCCTTAAAAGGTTTTCTTTTTATAACTTTTAACAAAATTATTTATTTGATATAACAAATACATTTTTTTTTTATTTATCATTTCAGGGCCATCGCTGGAGCGAGCCCAAACTTTATTCAACCAATCCAGAAAGGGTCTGGATTATATTCCGAATATGTGGGGAAAATGAAGGTTAGAGATGGGAACCTGAATATTATAATTCCTATTGACATTTCCCATATAAAACCACATATAACTAATATTAATTTAATTTTAGGTACTTTTAAGTTTTTATGTAGGCAAATAGATATAATGGATAATTCTGAATGTTATAATACGGTAGAACCGCTGTCGATCAGGTATCAGGACCTTGTTAAGGAATTCGATTCGATTTCTCACTTGATTGAGAATAAAAGCAAACGGTCAGCCTGGATAGGCTTGGGTGGTTCTGTCCTCAAAACTATTTTTGGAACTTTAGACGAAGATGACGCCATAGAATACAATAAGATATTTAACTCTTTACAAAATAATGATAAAAAACTGGCTTCGCTCATTAAACAAAACATTTTGGTGACGTCATCAACTTTATCTAGTTACAACCAAACCATTCATAAAATAAATATGAATGAAGCTAGTTTGAATATGGCTATCGACGAGCTCTCCAAGAACTTGAAAAATATTACTTTTATTACTAATGAACTATTGGTGAGAAATAAAATGTTTGATGTCATTAACCAACTTGAGACTACATTACTTACAATATCATTCCAATTAGAAGACATTACAAGTGCCATTTTACTTAGTAGTAAAAACATAATACATCCGTCAGTTATAACACCTACGCAGCTATACAGAGAACTCGCCGATAACCACCTACACCTGTCTGCAGGTGTTAACTTACCGATAAGTCTAGAATTAAGCAAAATATACATTATACTAAGTATGTCGAGAGTGATTTGTTACTATTACGACAATAAGATAATATTTGTACTTAAATTGCCGTTGGTAGACCCGGAAGTATATTTCATATACCGGAACTTACCCCTACCTATACCGCATGATATTTCGAAACCAAACACATATAGTCTAATTATACCTAGCAGTACATACATAGCAATGACCAAAGACAAAACACATTATTGTGTATTAAATGATTTAGAAAAATGTGAAAGTGCCAACCCTGAACACCGTATATGTGATATACCTAACGTGTTGTCGAGTACCGAGAACCCTTGCTGCGAAAGCGAACTGATAACGCGTGTGGTCACTTCTCTTCCAGTGCAGTGTGAAACTAAAACAATATTTGGACACGTAAACATTTGGAATGCGATGCGACAAAATAGTTGGATTTATGTTCAATCGGAACCTACTAAATTGACAATAGAATGTGAAAACTCTAATGTTTATAGTGTTAACATTCATGGAACTGGCATACTTACCTTGCCGACCTATTGTTTAGCTTTTAGTAAAAGTACTAGATTAGTCCCTAAGTTTAACTATGCTAATGTTAGTCTCGCGATTATAAACATGGACTTTAACCTTATAAATGAGTCGTGTTGTAATCCTAGTAAGATAAGGCAGATTACGTCTAATGTGTCTCCTATTAAATTGGAAAATATTAAATTAGAAAATTTAAGGTCAAATGAAAAATTAATGAAAAATTTAATAGATAGCTCAGATGAAATTATAAAAGAAGACTCGTTTCTAACCAAATATGGGACACATTACGCAGTTAATACTGTGACGTTTATTTTAATTTTGATTATTATATTTTTAGCATATAAGGCATATAAACATGTCAAGTCCGGCAGCAGTCTCGAAATAACCGCCAAAAACAAAAATTCTATTCGTAAATCCTCGTTATCTAAATCCGAAGATAGCGCCCCTGTCTCATCACCTCGTCTCAGGGAAATAGTATGAGTAGGTAAAATTTTATTAAGAGCAGTAAGTCCTTTTTTTTACATAAACTTCAGTTCCTCGTCTAACCCTGAAGTTTAGTCTTCTGCGGGGGGTTGTTATATCTTATGGGTGCAGGGGATAATGCGTGTACCTACTAGATACTGACAACGTCAGCATTTATGTAACAATAGGTAGAAAGGTACTAGAGACGGTCAGTCTTCCTCCATCCTCCGGCGCGAGAACTTGCCCAAGGACAAATTCACTAATGTTAATCACTTTTCTCAAAATTAATAAATAATTAGTTTCGTCAAATCTTAAAAGTTTTTTTTAAAACGCGGATCCTTCTAGCCCGCGTAACAGTACGTCGCTCAGCCGAGTATGACATCACATAATCATGAAAAAAAAAATTGCCCTCCCAGCGGAAAAAAAATCGTAATCGTTCACAGATATCGTACGCTAGTTTTACAGTTAGGGACTCGTGCGCGGCATCCCCTTGTAAAAGGTGTAAACTAGACTACAAGTGTTTTTGAATAAATAAATATTACTCCTGTGGGGCGGGCAGAGATAGTAGATACTCGAATGCATGTCAAAAGTCAAAAGTGCGAAGTGCTTGCTATCTACACAGACTTCTCAAGGGCGTTTGACTGGGTCGACCGTTGCATTTCTTACTCGAATATTAGACAACGCAACAATCTGTGATTTCTTTTTAAGTTCCTTCGTATTCTACCTCAAAAGGCGATCTCCGCTCGTCGCGATTAAAAAATTTGAATCCGCTCTATGGAGAGTAATATTAGTTGGTCCAACTGGTGTTCCCCAAGGCTTCCTCCTTAGCCCTCTTTTATTCCTTACCTAGTGTAGAAAAACTCCATGGCGAGCTCCCGGTAGTGCCGCTCGTCGGCTGGCTGCACTGACTTCACGGCCACAGGCGAGTGTCCCCCCCACCCGCCGCGGACGCTGTATACCACGCCGTACTGGCCCCGCCCTGGGGGGAAACCGAGGAGATTTTTTACAAGTACAAATATTGAACATTTAAACGCCAGATGTTGCTCTAATTAGCATATTTTTGTTTACTTATTACAAAGAAATTGATGGAAGATGCTATGAGCGAAGCGAGCGAAAAAAAAAACCTTATGTTAATATCAGATTTAAAGACATACATTCAGTCACCTTTCTGCAAGATTTTTAGCTCAAATGAAAGCCAAAACAAATGTACAAAAGCAGCACTTACCAATTTCTTTCCCCAGCTCAGGTGTTCCGTACATAAGGAGATCGCACATGCTTGTGCTTTCGAGGCATAACTTCGCAAATAAGGGGGCATATCTGCAAGGAACGTCATTTCTTTTATTTGAAACATCTTAAGACACGTAGGCAACAAAAAAATGGTGGAGAAAAAGTACTTACTTTCTCCTGATAGCTAGTTTGATATCCTCGGTATGATGAAGCCGATTGGCCAGCGCCGATTCCAGTGTGGCGAGAGCCGATTGGTACCTCTCGTGGGCTATCCTCAGTCTTTCTATTATCTGTGGAATAAAATATGTATGGTGGACTCTCAACAACCAGGCAAACGTGTCCCAGTCGATAACGTGCTCTACTTGTAAAACTCATAGACGCATTTCAAAGGTGCTAATTACGCCTCTGCTGTACAGTGACATTAGTATAGCTGCCATATAAATAACACAGTGCCGGTTTTAAGGTTAACTAATTTAGACTGATACTTGATTTACCTAATAAACATGTTGGAAGGATTGTATAAGGATGGATATAAATGAAAGGGGAGTGAATGAAGCGATGACGGCTGATAGGGGAGAGTGGAAGAAGAGTACATGCTGCGCCGACCCCAAATAGATGGGACCAGGGCATGAAGAAGAAGATGACTTAATAAACATGTTCTGATTACGTACAGTTCTTTATTTAAGTTCTTCGAATTGTGGGGCACGTTTGGCAGGTTTGCCCTAGAGAAATGTTGAATTTAGCTAGATGCACACAATACCTGCTTGGAGATGTGCCTGGCCAGCCGGTGCGGGCTCAGCGAGCGCGCCGTGCTGGCCGCCAGCCGCCGCCGCCACACCGGGCTCAGCGCGCAGCACGCCTCCGCCTCCGCGCCCACTATACGGAACCTGCGCCGGCGGACCAGCATCATGTGTCAGCGGCGCTCGCTCGGGGGGTAAGGAACAATAGAGGGCCGAAGTGGGAGCCTTGGGGAACGCCGGACGGAACTATCTTTGGAGTGGATTTAAAACCGCGCTGGAGATAGGATTCGCACTAACCCAATAAGAAATACATTTTTAAAGCGATGATTGCTTTGTGGTCGTGACGTCGCTTATGATCAACAGGTCGGGGATTCGAATCCTACGATGAGCTAGAGCTTTCGGTGTAGGAAAAAATCATTGCAAAACCGTAGCATCGTGGAAGGGTATTTCCTAGCTCTCGCTTGGCTTGCTCCCACCCTGCCAAGTCCCAATTGTCACATAACATTAGGAGACTTGTGGCCAAAAGCTACCCAGTAAGAAGTATTAAAACATCAGCTGGAAGAAGTCTACTGCTAAAAATATGCCTTTCTCTTTAAACACTACTTTTGCTTGAAAATTTGCAAGAGCTATTAACAAATGCAGAAAAGGCAAGGACTTCTACTCTTTAGCAGTACGCAAAATGCATGAAAGAAATACTTAGGTAATTTATCGCTTCTATCTCTCCCGTGCTCAACCAAAATAGACCCTAACCCATAGCAATAAACTTGGTATCAGAACAGAGGACTTACTTGTTGAAGATCCTCCCCAGGCTGTCCAGCAAGGTCCTGAGCAGTGAGAAGGCGGCCGAGGGCTCCAGCTCCACCTGCCGCCCCACGGACAACAGTTGCCGCACGGCCTCGCTCGCCGGCTTGCCGCCCAGCTCGTGGCGACACGCCGATTCCAGAGATTCTAGGCATCTAGGAACGTTACAGATTTTAGCTGACGTATCTTATATGTTGACCGCACTGGGTCGTCGTGGTGGATTATGGCCCTTATCCTATTTCTGTGAGAGAAGGCCTGTGTGACCTGTGTCTCAGCACAGAGAACATAGTACGGTGGTGGCTTCAGGTTTGATCACAAGTCATTTACACTAGGGGAGTTGCCGACTCTTAAGAACTCTTTTCACACCCATCTTGAAGGACTGCATTCTGTAGCACTGTGGAAAGACTTGTGGAGGGAGCTCGTTCCACATTTAGCAAGTATGCGGGAGAAATGAGCGCATAAATCGAGAGGTGTGGGATTTCCAGGACTCGATTGTGTGTAGATGAGTTTCATACAGATACTGAGATAATCGGTGATAGAACCGCGACGGAGAGACGAGAAGAAACAGCTTTAAATAAACTTGAATTAAATAGTTACCTTTGCAGAGTTCCGAAATACGATTCTTTGAGACAATCAAAGAACTTGACTAGCTTCAAGCTGATCTTCCGACTCAGTGTAGTTAGCACTGAAACAAAATTATTTTAATTTACTGCTCGTTTCGCTTTGACCAGAACACGACATTGACTACAAATCTGCTAGAACGAGTTTGTTGAAATCTTCTTCTTATTTATTTTGCGGGTTGCCTTAATCCCCACTTGGTCCCACACGTGGTAGGTTTTTTGGAGACCTGAAGATGTTCTGGAGGTAGGCCACCACTAGGTACCTAAATTGGCGACCTCGTACAAGTCGGAGAGCAGATTGATGCAAAAGTCCAATGGTTGTTGTCCCTGATGCAATTCAAAGGGGGGCCTATGTTCAGCAGTGGAGCCCGACAGTATATGTTACCGGTCTGCTGCACGTCGTGCGTGGCGTGGCTGAGGGAGAAGCCGGCGCTGCTGCAGGCGCCGCGGCCCCAGGCGGCGCCGGAGCCCGACACGGAGAACAGCTCCGACTCGTTCTCCACGAGGATGGCGCGCGCGGGGGACGCGGAGCCCGACTCCGAGCCCAGCGACTGCAACCGGAGCCCCCGATACAATCAGCCATTACGGACGTTTTTATTTATTTTTAATTCTTACAGCCTTCTTAGCCTTTGACCACAAGTCACCTGGGCTCTTATTCGCTATGACTATCTAAGCTCGTACCAAGGTACGTTTTCTGCGTGGAATGACCGCTAAAGCAAGTTATTGACAAGGAATCATGATGGTCACAGCGACTAACGGCCTTGATGTTAAGTGACGATGTGGTCGTAGATGGTCCCACGCTAGCACGCTACACCTGGATTGGAAACTGGTTCTCAAGTGAGACTACTGGAACACACCGATAGGTGCTTTGGCGACAGAGGCTTAGCTTGAGTGTGGTAGCTAACCAGGCGAGCACTAGCAAATGCCCTACCATCAAGCTATGGTTTCATCACCATATTGTTTTCCTGGACCGAAAGCTCAAGCTCATTGTAAGATTCCTAAAGGTCTCAAGCCGATATCACCACCACCAATACCACTGCCATTGGGCCATCATCGCTTCAAAGGTGCTCGTTAGCGGAGCTTGCCTAGTCGTTCCTTCTTTCCCGATAAGTATAATTTGGGAGCCCTCAAGTCGAAAGAGAATACTTAGGTAGGTATCTCCTAGGCAAGCATGCTCCATCATCGACCTCGTCGTCACTTACCATGGTGAGGCTGGGGTAAAATGCTTGCTTATTACTAATGAAAAATTATGATAACTATACTCAAAATCAAATTAAACTCAAAGATTCAGTACCTATTTATTCAACACGTTTCTCTGTACAAAAAGTTTGTGAAAAGTTTTTTACGTTTTGTCTTTTCTACTACTCATACCCTAATGGTCCCATAGTTTTTTGATCCCTACATGAAATAAGATAGACTATCATTCAAAAAAATTATTACGTTAGCATTTTATTCGCTGACTGTATTTTTTTTTTTAAATCTGTGTAAGTATTATACATTTCAAATAGTTATGTATGATCTCTTAGGAAAGTTTTTTCTGTAACCATAACAAAAATCCATTTATTTTATGTAGGTCTAGTCTAGTCCTTATACTAAACATTATTTCTGAATTACGTACTTACAATACGACCAACAAAATAATTTCCCATAATTTATTATTCAATATTTCATAACCGTTTCAGTTTTATTTGTGCAAAATAAATGTTAAAAATCATAATTAGCCTGTGGTCTGATAAAATATATCTGTCACTGTCAAACGTCAAAGCCGCATTGACGGCAGCGCGACGTCGGCGATCCGAATTCCGATCCGTCATCCGATCCTCGATTCCTCGCTCGCAGGTGTTTGTTGTTTGTTTCGGATTTTGATACGCTTTCGACCAAAACCCTCTGCATTGTTATACGGACACAAATAAACCACTAGTGACGATAACTTTGGGATGTACACTACTTTGTGTGCACCGGAGACTAGTCTCAGTTCGGCAAATTAAAATGCCAAAACCGCAGAAACTGTGCGTTAACTGTAACGTATGTTTGAAAACATTCCGTCGCCATCACGTTCTCGAGCTAGACACTAGTTTAGTCTCTGTAATTAGCGAATGGATTTCTCCAGCAATAGTAAGTGCATTATGTCCTAGCTCATAACCTAGTCATCGGGAATCTCATATAATAAAACAAACTAGCTGTTCCCCGCGTGGACTTCAGTTTATCGCAATTAAAAGTCTCCTGTGTGGTTCCCCAGGGTTCAAACTATCTCCATACCAAATTTCATGAAGATAGGTTTAATATTCTAGAAGTTTTTCTGGATAAAACAAATGATAAGATCTTTTTCTTTTTACATTAGTATACAGATATTACTTATTGGTGCTGTGGTGTGGGTGTTTATGTATCATTCCAGCAGGAAGACAAGAAAATTAGAAACGTATATTATACAATAAGTACCATTGTATGTTTTGATGTAGAGCCATTTTTGTTGTAATTCCAATTTCCTTAGATTACGGGAATCTTTCGTAGCGCATAGGCCTATTTTGGTTTCACCAGCGTTTTACCTGATTTCCCGGTGAATTTTCCATAAAAATCTTTCATACAAACCTTGTCCTGACAATTACAAATACAACACAAAAAGAAATATGCAATTTGGTGCAATCTTTCTGAAGTTATGTGCATACATTTCGATTTCTTTCTCAGGTCACAGAAGAAGACTACATTTGTGATAAATGTTGTAACTTGGTATCGCAAAAAGTTAACGCTGGGGTGGGACATGAGCCAGGCAGCGCCACTCGCGGCCACAAACAGATCTGTGTTCTTTGCGGAAGGTCTTTATTGAAACGTCAAAGGCATGTTATTACACCAGATGATTCAAGTCAACTGCAGAGACCAAGAGCAATATACATGGAAGTTCAGAAAAGAGCTGCCCCCCGTCAAGTAATTACTTTATTATTTATCTTCTCTTGCATATTTTGCTTAGTGTCATGTACTTATAGATGCTCTTTTATATTATAGAAGAGCTACACAGTCAGTCAGGACTTCGATATGTCATGTCATAATATGTCATTTTAGTAGTAATATGTCAAGTCCTAGCACTAAAATGACGTATTATGACATGACATGACATATCGACCCAAAACTGCGGGTAACAGATGGAATCGATTATTAATTTCTGGCGTAAGACCCATCTTGTTCGCTCAGGTTTGTTGTTGTTCTTGTTTGGGTTGTTGTTCTGCATTGTTTAATGAACCAAATGACTTTTGTTACCTTAACAATATATTATACATTTATTTATTTGGTAATAGGCAGCCTGAGGCTGATGTGCCTATATCATGCTGTGTTGAATTATAGCAATGTCCAAAGGAGCAGAGAAAAGTCAATTCTTTAGCAAGGACGCATTGTTTGTTCGCAACCACTTGTCCAGTCTGTTTTTAAAGGAATTCACTGAAGGTGCTGACACAACATCTTCTGGTAGTCCATTCCAGTTGTGCACCACTCTAGAAGCCAGGAAGGACATCTTAATTAATAATTATCTTGTGCATTGAAAAACAGTGTAGGATTTTGAAATTAATTAAATAAAGTGTGTGATGCAGGTATTGCACAACATACTACATACACAATGTTGATTACTTACAGATAACTGCAACTGATTGTGTATGCCATCAGTGCTGGATGCGTGTGAGTAGAACTATACCTTTGATTCAAGAAAATATTGAGAATGTTTGGTGCAATCCAGAACCTACCAAAATTAAAATCATTCCAAGCTTCAATGAGCAATCCAGAGTATATAATGGTCTTGTTGAACACAATGAAGCTCCTGGCGGAAAAACTGAAGCTCCTGATTCAATAAATCTACCAACTGATAGAAAAGCAGCATATACTACTACATCTCACTTTAGCATTGAAATAAGTGTTGAGAACGAATTTAATCCAGATCAACCTATTAAACTTGAAAACATGTCCAGCTACGATGAACAATCCCAAGTATTTGATGACCCTAGTGAAGAAGCTCCTGGTACCATAAATCTACCAAATTATGGACTAGCAGCAAATAATCAAGATCTGCCTGTTAAACTTGAAAACATGTCCAGTTTCGATGAACAATCCCAAGTACTTGATGAACCTGGTGAAGGAAATGAAGCTCCTGGTATCATAAATATACCAAATTATGGACTAGCAGCAAATACTCAAGATCTGCCTGTTAAACTTGAATTCATATCCGAAGCACTTGATGGTCCTGGTGAAGAGAATGAGGCTACTGATGATGAAAATGAAACTTCTGGTGAAGAACCTGAAGCTTCTGGTGAAGAACCTGAAGCTTCTGGTGAAGAATATGAACCTCCTAGTAGAGTAATTGAATCTCCTAGTAGAGTAACCGAAGCTCCTGATACTATAAATCTACCAAATTATAGACGAGCAGCAAATACTGCATCACACTGCATTTTTCAGGGTTGCAAAAACAGAGACTTGCGAAGGATTTCCAATAGCCTAAGGGCAACTACTTTGTCCATTCATAAATATTATATACCCAAATTGGCTCGTGTCTGCGGAGAACATCTGCTGAGCAACACTTGGGATGAATTGTATTCCTCTGGAAATAGTATTTCAAGTTTTTCAGTTGATAATGTAGAACATGTGTTTTCGTTTGTAAAATAAATGCTTTCAACACATTACTGGATTTCTCGAGTACGCAGTGAATTGATGAATATCTAATTAAATATTAGCTAGGTATGTCTAAACAGCAATTTGATGTTCTGATTACTGAAAATAATTGTGACAATACGCATAGAGGACTTTTGGGTCTCCTAGGTTTTTTTCATGTTTATACTAGAGAATCGGACTGTAGAGTAACTTATGAATAAGGTCAGGGATGTTTTGTTGCAACATTTTGTGACGAGACATCTGGGCCTCATATTTTATGCAAGACTTCTCAATAGCTACAGGCCCCATTAATTTGGTATTCATCTGAACTGATACTCTACAAATCATAAGGATTATCAGAGAATGATTTAACCTAAAGATCAATTTGTCCGATGCTAAAGATAAAGATATAAACACACAAACACCAATTTTCATGCTATATAAAGAACACCCAAAAACCAATTTTCACAACCATCACAAATAGGTACCGTCAGCGACAAAACTGGCTGACCATACTCGTTTTTCCAAACTTATCGAAATAAGTTTTATATGTAACAATAAGTGTCAGTTTTGAATTAAAATAATTGAGAATTGCTCAGGAATAAATAAATCAACATACTATTAAATTGCATTTTTCTTATTTTTTTACTCTTGACACAAACTGTAGTCCACGCCAGTGAAACTTTGGGGTTAGGTTAGCTGTTCTGTAATATTTACAAAAAAAGTGATTATTTTTTTGCCGTTTATATAATGGTAATGGTAAGGAACACTTAGTGCGCGAGTCCGACTCGCACTTGGCCGGTTTTTTTTTAGTAACCAGCGGCAGCGACCCGCATCTAATTTTGGGAAAATATAACGCAAATTCACCAAACAAGACTAAAATAAAACTGTTCATCAGAACGTTACACTTTAATTCACAGGGTCATGCACCAGCTTTGTTAATCTGAAAACTTAATCAAAATCAGTCCAGCCGTTTCGGAGTTAATAGGGAAAATACACACAGATAGATAAAAAGTTTAAAAAAAAAACATTTGTTTTGAAACCATAGCTTAGTGGTACTGGTAGAACATTTTCAAATGCAGACCTGGCTAGCTACCATCCTCAAGAATCTGTCACCAAGCACCTATCGGTGTGTAACATACCGGCAGCCTCACTTGAGTTCCCGATCCAGGTGCAGCGTGACGCCTTCTTCGTCCACATCGTCACTTAACATTAGGTGAATTATGGTCAAACGCTACCCTGTCAGTGGTAAAAAGAAATAAAACGAAGTTACGGATTAAAGTGCTTTTCAGCCCTAACATCATACTCACGTTATTATTCAAGAAACAGTCGCTCAAGCTCTCATCGTGTCGCCCTATAATGTCGTACTCTTCGAGGTTGTAGCTGTCGTAGGAGGCCGCCTCCTCGCCGTCGGAGGGCGCCTGCTCCGCGGAGGGGGGGCCCGCGGGGAGGGGGAGGGAGGGGTAGGCGCTGCTCCGGGTGGAACAGTAGAATGTGGAGTTGGAGATGGAGAAACGGGGGTCCTGGTGGCACGGCAGGTCTGGAAGAGACGGGAGAATTAGAACACGCAAATATCGCGTTTCGAAACCTTTTTATTTTCTTACAGGGTAGGTAGCGTTTGACCATGAGTCACCTGTACCGTTAGTACAGTCAGCGATAAAAGTAACTGATCATACTAGATTTTCCAAATATGTTTTAGATCAGTAATGATCGGGTTTTTTTTCACATTTTACAAAGTAGCGTTTTGACCACAACGTAACACACCTGATTTTAAGTGATGATGTGCTCAAAGGTTGTTGTTTAAGATAATGAGGGCAGTCGTAAAATGTATTATAATTGTTCAGCGACTTTTGTCGTTGACTGTACAAGTTTTGACAATTATTAGTGATTTTAGAAACATCAAACAAAGTTTACTAATGTGTCAAATCTGCCTTAATTTAAAAAAAGCAACTCTAAAACTGTTGGAATTCGAATACATACAGCAATATGAATAAACCGTACTACAAAATAATAATAATTGTAAAATAACAAAACCCGTACTATGATGGCCCGCGAGCGCGTTACGTTATCCGCGTAGAATGACCGCTGAAGCACATAATAACGACACACGTTATTGCCAAGGAATCTTAATGGTCATAGCGAATGAGGGCCCTGATGTTAAGTGACGATGTGGTCGATAGCGCCACGCTACACGGAGCGTGGGAACTGGCTCCCACGTGGGGCTGCCGGAACACACCGACAGGTGCTCGGCGACAGATCATGACTTGAGGTACACTTACCGTCGACGCTCCAGTCCATGTTGTTGATCTCCGTCCTCATCTCCTGCAGCACTTGCTGCATCATCTCCACCAGCTCCTGCTTCTTGTCGCCCTCGGCGAACTTCTTGTTTATTGTCTGTGGACGGAATTGTTTTATATCAGCCTTTCACAAAGCGGGCTATAAGACCCTCCTCCATTTTTTCGTCTGTTAAAAGGTAAACCAAAGACTGCAGACCTTACATCTGTGCGAGCGGGACGCAGCAATATATTAATGCAGGAGTGACAGGGACAAGTAGTGACAGGTCAATGTACGAAATTCTTCCTGCACCGTGACCGAACTTTAGTGGTATAAAAGTGTAAAGGTTCACCTCAAACAAGTGTTGTTCGTGTATGGCGACGTACTGTATCTTCTTGGGCACGACCTGCAGCTCGCGCGCCAGGTCGAACGACGCCAGGATCAACTGCTGCAGCAGCTTTATGTGCACCTGCCGACACGCGGCGGGGTCAGTGCCGCGACACCCACGCGGCCATGGTACACTCAACGACAAAAGTCGCTGAACAATCACACTTTTTTCTATTATCCTCATCATCTTAGACACCAACTTTTGACCTCATCATCATCTAACATCAGGTGTTTTATGTTGTGGTCAAAATGATACCATAATGTAAAAAAAAAACAATAATAATTACTGATTCGAAACACATTTGGAAAATCGGGAACGATCGGCTACTTTTGTCGCTGACTGTACAACCATAGGCTTGGGTTTTTACGATATTTTCAACGATAATTCATCATCAGAAAGTATGTGCCGTTATCTACTACTCTGACCCAGTGCGGGTTGGTGGATGTCGCATGCCCTTGAATGTTGCGGTTCTTAGACATGCCGGTTTTCTCACGATGTTTTCCTTCACCGTTTTGAGCCAAGTACGAGAAACTAGTTGCGCCCCGCGAGCCCCGTTGTCCCGCTAAACCCTTTTCCGGGATAAAAAGTATGTGTTAATCCAGGGTATAAGGCAGCTCCATTCCAAATTTTATCAAAATCGGTTTACTAGTTACGGTGATATGTAGTAACAAACATTCACACGCACAAAAACTTTTACATTTATAATATTAGTATGTATTTATTTGAGTTTTATCTATATCGGCGCAAAGCCGTTATTGTGATTTTAATAATAATAATAATAACCGATTGTCAATGAGTTAACTAATTTTAGAATGATTGTTAGAGGTTAAAACCTCAGCTGGAACGATCACAGGCAATTTTTACGAAGTTTGTAAACATTGCTTGTGCGAGGCCAGTTTTGGTATAAATACGACCGCTCGGCAGAGCTCTAGTCAGTCTGGCTTGAGCCGTCGTAGCGATCGGACCTCCCGAACTCTGCTGTGCCAAGTACCTAGACTACTTATTGTTGAATAAATAGTTCGAAAACTATCTACTTCGTTTTTCTGTAACCACCTATCACGCACCACCCTGATGATGACGATGATGGTGACGTCAGCATTGCTGACGTCAGTCTTGCTAAAACAGCACTGGGCCCGGCCACCCGTCATCAGAAGTGGGATTGGAACGGAATCCAATCCAGGACACCTCCTCATCAGCTCGTTCATCACATGATCTACTGGAACAAACCAGTGCTGTATGCTCCCAGCCAAAAACGTCACTGGCTGTGCCGGACCCTTCGTTGGATACTGTACCACGACAAGCCAACGTTCCAGAACAGCAGCATATGCTGTGAATACATGCCCAGCCCATCTACGGCAGGGGTACCACCACAATTCCTGATGGAAATGATTCAGAAGATGTCAGAACGCTTGTGTGCTCAACCCAAAGAGTCGCGAGTGTAATCAAGGATGTTTACCTGCCATCATGTGATCCGAATACCAATGTTGGTGTTCGTGAGGCCATTGAAACATGGAAGCTCGATGACTTTGATATCCGGATGAAGGCATGTAGCCTTTGAAGGGACGTGATATATGTGTGTCCACCGATGCGTCATCATCACATTGTGGCCTTCACAATGTGCGCGTTATTCTACTACGTTACTAATAGGGGCCCGCGCGGTGTATTGACTGCGTTGAAGCGAACCGTGCATCTACTTGAAACACCAACTTAAATCTTCGTTGATGGAAGAAGAATTTCTGTGTGAATTAATGAATGAAATACCGTGACCATCTCAAAAACAATATTCACGCTATCGCACCAGGAATCGGCCGAGCAAGCGGAAATATTGCAACGTCTGGTTTTGATCAAAAATTATAAAACCAAACAGTAGCGCTCCACACTTGAAGAACTGCAACTTAGGATGTACTGCACAACTCACCGTGTTACTGGAGTTGCCCCGTTCACACTTATTGCTGGACGACAGTACTGTCTTCCACCGGAATTGCCGAATCTAGTGGACATTGCCAACTATGCTATTGAGATGGAAGCGCTTACCCTACACATGCAACTAAAAATGGCACAAGGTCCTGCTGACTTGGATAGACGGTGTTTCATCTACATCCATCCCTGCCAACAAGATTACATACTCATCAAAAACACGCCGCGTAATCAGACTTCCTTAAATCTGAAATTCACTATCTAATTCTAATTGCAGGTATCTTGTTAAGAGAGTTCGGCGTTCAGCTTCATCGTGCCGCTCACCCAGGTGACCATGGGACCGTATCGGCAGAATGTGACTTATCTACACCGGCTCCCAAATACCCCGCTGCTACACCAGTCAAACTCGTGCTTTTTACACCACGAGCAGTCCAACTTGTGTAACCAAAACGGGTGAGATCCTTTCATTACCTTAAAACCCCATTAAGTTATCCCGTTTCCTATAATAACACTTATCTACGAGAATCTACGATAACCCACGAGAATCCACGAGAATCCACGAGAATCCACGAGAATCCACGAGAATCCACGAGAATCCACGAGAACCTACGATTTAACATTCCTATCCCAACGCACTATGCTAAACTAACATTCTACGAGATTTAACATTCCTATCCTAACGCACTATGCTAAAACTAACATTCCACGAGGTTTCCACGAGGTATCCACGAGGTATCCACGAGGTATCCACGAGGTTTCCACGAGGTATCCACGAGGTTTCCACGAGGTATCCACGAGGTTTCCACGAGGTATCCACGTGTTCCCATATTTCCATTCAAAGCGCACTATGCGTGCATTAACATGCAATGCGTTATGCTTCTGACCTTACCTAAAAGCAACACCGGTTGCTTACAGATACCAAACTCAGAAGAACCATATTTCGTTGTTTCAGTATCCACGAGGTTTTCCACGAAGTTTTCCACGAGGTTTTCCACGAGGTTTTCCACGAGGTTTTCCACGAGGTTTTCCACGAGGTTTTCCACGAGGTTTTCCACGAGGTTTTCCACGAGGTTTTCCACGAGGTTTTCCACGAGGTTTTCCACGAGGTTTTTCCACCAGGTTTTCCACGAGGTTTTTCCACGAGGTTTTTCCACGAGCGTTTTCCACGAGGTTTTTCCACGAGCGTTTTCCACGAGGTTTTCCACGAGGTTTTCCACGAGAACACTACCAGGCTGGTGCAGAGCGCGCACCGCCTGTCAGAATGGCCGTATCGGCGCAAAGCCGTTATTGTGATTTTAATAATAATAATAATAACCGATTGTCAATGAGTTAACTAATTTTAGAATGATTGTTAGAGGTTAAAACCTCAGCTGGAACGATCACAGGCAATTTTTACGAAGTTTGTAAACATTGCTTGTGCGAGGCCAGTTTTGGTATAAATACGACCGCTCGGCAGAGCTCTAGTCAGTCTGGCTTGAGCCGTCGTAGCGATCGGACCTCCCGAACTCTGCTGTGCCAAGTACCTAGACTACTTATTGTTGAATAAATAGTTCGAAAACTATCTACTTCGTTTTTCTGTAACCACCTATCACGCACCACCCTGATGATGACGATGATGGTGACGTCAGCATTGCTGACGTCAGTCTTGCTAAAACAGCACTGGGCCCGGCCACCCGTCATCTATATATTATTTTATTTGAACTTATTTTATCCCATCTTATATTATTACATTTTCTATTATTTAAAAAAATACAATTGTTTGCTCATATGGATTATTGACATCTGAAATAAATGAATTTTAATTTTTAATTTTTTTTAATTATTAAAAAATTAAATAATTTAAAAGGTTGATCTCAGCACCCACTTCACTAAGCCTAGTGCTAAACTCCAACAAGTAACTCAGTACAGAGTCTGTAGCGGACTGGACTGCATTGAGTAGAACGCTTCTAAAAATCCGATGACCAACCTAACCTCCGATGACATTTGATCAAACCTGGTCAAACCTCCGATGACTTCTGGTCGAACCTCCGATGACTTCTGGTCAAACCCTACCATGCGAGAAGTAACAAAGAAAAGCAAATGTCATTTAAAAGTGAAGGCCTAACTTAGTGCTAACACTCACCTCGCTCAGCCTCGTGCTAAACTCCAGCAAGTAGCTCAGTACAGAGTCGGTGGCGAACTTGACGACTGCACCGAGCAGCACGCCGCGGCTCCGCAGCAGCGAGGCGTCCCGGCGGGCGGCCGCGGCGGCCGGCTGCGCGGCGGATAGTAGCGCGGCGTCGTCGAGGACGCCCCACTGACTCTTCACGTAGTGCTTCTGCGGCGGACTGGCTGGAACGGAAAGATATATTAGTAACTACCGGCGCCCCCGGTTTCACCCGCGTCTTCCCGTTATCCCGCAGCCACCTTTTTCCGGGATAAAAAGCTTGAGAGGTATCAAACGACACCCGGATGGAACGAGGTTCCTTTCGTTTCTTTCCTTTCTTTTTTTTTTTGTTCCCAGTCCAGGTGTAGCGTGGCGCCACCTTCGACCACATCGTCACTTAACATCAGGTGACCTCTGGTCAAACGCTACCCTGTAAATAGTAAAAAAAATAAAATAAAAATTAATGTGCAAGATGAAAACGAAACAAAAATTTTTGTTTTCTATTTTTTTTTTTTTTAGAAAGACGAAACGAATATGACTGGCTTGCTTTCTATGAAAGAGAGAGAGACATACAGAGAAACGCGCGCGCCGCACGGCTTACAACTATAGCAAAAAGTGTCGTTACACCTTTTGGTCTTTAATTTTTTTCCGTCTTGCCCCCTTTCGTAACGCGCGGTAAGGAACTTCGTTCCAAAAGTAGCCAATAGCCATGTGTCAATCCAGAGTATTCAGAGTATAAGCTATCTCCATTCCAAATTTCATTCAGATCCGTTCTGTAGATTTCGCGTGAAAGAGTAACAAATATCCATCCATTCTCGCAAACTTTCACGTTTGTAATATTAGGAGGATAAAAACCTTCCTCTTGAATCACTCTATCTATTGCTGAAAACTGCATTAAAATCCGTTGCATAGTTTTAAAGATCTAAGCATAATAGGAACAGACAGCGGAAAACGACTTTGTTTTATACTATGTAGTGATGTCATTTTGACATTTTTTTTTTTTTGTTTTTTGTGATAACTGTGCTTTCACTAATTGTTTCAATAGTTAAATGTAAATAAGTCAGTTTTTTAGCAAGCAAGTGTGTTGAAAAACGTCGTATGAAACGCGTGTGCATTAATCATTACACATTCGGCTCCCTTATAGAATAACACCGTCTCGAGTGCAATGTAACGACCAACATACAACACTAGTGTCATATTGTACTCATAATTATACTTACACATAAGCCCCCACTGGTCCATGAGTTCATTCATAAAAGCAATTTGTTCTTGTATCAGTCTTTGTTTATCGTTATCACAGGTTTCCTTCGCCTCTTGAGATTCTGATGTGTTTCTGGAAAAGATTTTTTTTATATAACTTTACGTTAAACTTCTGTCCATCCAAGTTATTTAGAGCGATGGTGGCCGAACGGTAACGCGTGAGCCTTACGCCGACACTGAGTACAAATCCTCTCGGCCCCACACCTATGACTTAATAAGTTATGTGCGGATCTGCCATCGCTCAAAACGGTGAAGGAAAACATCGTGAGGAAACCGGCGTGTCCAAGAACTGCAACATTCAAGGGCTTGCGACATCTACCAACCCGCACTGGGCCCGCGTGGTAGATTACGGCCCACATACTCTCTCTGAGAGAAGGCCAAGTCCCAGCAGTGGGAACGTAATAGGCTGATAATAATGATGATGATTATGAATACAACAACATAATAAAAAATTACAAATGCAAAATTGAATACTACTAATTACTATTGATTTAAGTGTTATATTTTGAAAAAGGTCTCTCAGCCCCCAGTACCTGAGCCCCCCAGGCCGGCCGCCGCAGGGCGAGTCTCCCCCGCAGGCCCCGTCCTCGTCCGCCTCTGCGTCGCTGAACAACAGGAAAAACGGCTGCGCGTGGCAGTTCAGGTCTTTGATCTGATGCAGGTCCAAGCAGTTCTGGAAGGACGAGAGTTTATTATATATATTTTATTAAACTAATCATAACAAGCTGTTCCCCGCGGTTGCAGTCGCGTTACCTACAGTTTATCACGATAAAAAGTATCCTAAGACCTTCCCAGGGTTCCAATTTCTAAAAAAAAATACCCTTAGTTATTCCTTGTAGCGTTAACTATCTGCGAGTGAAAGTCCCATCAAAATCGGTCAAGCCGTTTCAGAGATTAGCCGAAACAAAGAGACACACAAAAAAAATCTGATTTAAGTGCCGTAGGTATATGTTTAGTGAAAAGCAGTTTATTTGGAATTACAAACAGACACTTCAATTGTTTATAGATAAGTATTAACCACATTATAACAATATAACGTTATAATAGGCACGTCCACATTTTCAGAATTTTGTCATAAATTCGTTTTCCAAGTTTTTGTCGGAATGGCGTAGGTTCTCGGTGGCAGATTCTTAAATTGAGCGGTGGTAGCTAGCCAGGCCAGCATTTCCTTCACCACTGTCTCATTTGATGGTAAGTAATGACGAGGTCACGTTATCAATAAAATCTAAAAAAAATAGTTTATTAACATGGCTGAAAAAGGAAATAAAATCTTACCTCAGGAGAGAACACAGCAGGCTGACCATCCTCGCTCACCACCCACACTCTCTCACCATCATCATTTCTACCACCATCATCATTTCTACCACCCTCACTCCCCGCACTGCTCGTCCTCACACCGCCTGTGTACAAAGTGAACGTACTCCAAAAGTCTTCATCGCTCCTCGACATAGATATGTTCCCGACCACATTATCACTGAATATATTTTTCCCCATTTTATCGATGGCATATAAGTATACGCAGTTGAAGTTCTTCAATATGCTGCTGCGCTTTGCATAGAGCTCTGAATGTATGGCTTTGAGTTGCAAATGGTTTGATGTGCCGGGTTCCGTGGCTATGTCTGGTGGTATCAATATACGGAGGCCGTCCTTTAGGAACTGGTTGTTCAGTTCCACTTCTAGTATTGTTGTTAGGTCTGTGTTATCGCGTCTGATGAGATCCTGGAAGGAATAAGGCGTTATATTTATTCAAAGATCCCCTATTTTCCTGGAAAGGGATGAAGTATTAAAGTTTCTATGGTTTGTTTATTTCTATACACATTGTGTATTTGCTACGATGTGTTACGGCGAGCATGCTTCTACAAGGGCATGCGACATCTACCAACTCGCACTGGGCCAGCGTGGTATCTACGGTACGGCCCATAATTTCTTTGAGAGAAGGCCAGTGTCCCAGCAGTGGGAACGTAAAAGGCTGATGATGATGGTTACGTTTGACCACAGACCTTCAAAGTCAATATCAATTTTTATTCAATAGGATACATTGTGATCACTTTCAAACGTCAAACTTAAAACTAGCTACGCCTGTTCGATTGTCCTTACGCCGGCAAAAGGACAGACAAGAAACGCCCGAAAGGTAATTTTTTTCGGCGCGATTACATTGTCAATTTTGTTCTTATCACTAATTGATTGAATTGGAGCAAGTTCACTACAATCCTAAGCTTTTTTGTCATCTAAATAGTCCGATGTTTTATGATGATTACTGATTACCTTGACCGGCAGCACGTCCCAGGGCCGCTTGTTGCACTCCAGCTCCTCGACCAGCTCGAACTCGGAGTTGCCGAGGGACAGGTGCACCTGCGTGCTGCTGCCGTACTGGATCCGGATCTGTAATCAGGTGACTTGCGGTCAAACGCTACCCTGTAAAAAATAATAATATAAGTTCCGTCTTTCTAATAAGGGCACATGGGTCAAGTGCCTGCATTATCTCATTGCCCTAGAGGCCAACACTCAGTTTGTGTCGTAGCGCCACCTCAGTAAGTCAGTGCAGGCACTCACCCACCGGCAGCCGCGGGGCAGCTCTGCAGGCAGCAGCGGCGCGCCCAGCAGGCAGTGCAGCAGTGCAGGCACTCACCCACCGGCAGCCGCGGGGCAGCTCTGCAGGCAGCAGCGGCGCGCCCAGCAGGCAGTGCAGCAGTGCAGGCACTCACCCACCGGCAGCCGCGGGGCAGCTCTGCAGGCAGCAGCGGCGCACCCAGCAGGCAGTGCAGCAGTGCAGGCACTCACCCACCGGCAGCCGCGGGGCAGCTCTGCAGGCAGCAGCGGCGCACCCAGCAGGCAGTGCAGCAGTGCAGGCACTCACCCACCGGCAGCCGCGGGGCAGCTCTGCAGGCAGCAGCGGCGCACCCAGCAGGCAGTGCAGCAGTGCAGGCACTCACCCACCGGCAGCCGCGGGGCAGCTCTGCAGGCAGCAGCGGCGCGCCCAGCAGGCAGTGCAGCAGCCGCGCCCGCGCTCGCCGGGACCGACCCAGCACCACCAGCGCGGTGCCGCGCAGCGCCTGCTTGCCTATCTCATGCACAAACGAGCTAACCTCCGGCTCTGGAACGTGACGATGAAAAAAAATTAGTTTCAGGTGTAAGTAGACTTTGATGAAAATTAAGTTCAATGAGAAAAATAAAATATAATCATTTAAGTTCCTGATCAATGTAGGCGTAGCGCGGCGTCACCTTCGGTCACAGCGTCTTAACATCAGATGACTTGTGGTCAAACGCTATATATACTGCAAGAAGCGAATTGTTAAAACAAGTGTAGAGACAGACTGATGATGCTGATGGTGATGTGTAAGACTGACCTATCTTATTCTTCGTGTCAATGGTTTTTTATATTTTATTTGACCAGAACTCAACGACGTGAATTGCGTTCTCCGTCGCACCGCGGTCACAGTGTAGGCCGGTAGCAGTAGTACGTACCTACAGGCAGCACGTCTGCGATGTCCCGCAGCGCACGCTGCGTGTCGGCGGCCAGCCCTCGCAGCGAGCGCACACGCGCGCCCACGCGCCGCGACCACGCGTACCCGCCCGCCATGCTGCCAACACAGAACATCAGAACTGACACATCCCACTCGCTTTCACCTGCCTTCATTTTGCGTTTTTAAGGCGTAAAGCAACGCAAATTACATAAATACCTAGAAGGCAAGACAACAAGATGTAATTGAAAATATATTCTATAGAATGATGTAACTGCTCAGCGATGATAATATTGCCTTTGACTTTTTTCTTCTTTGTATAGAAAGTGATATAAAACGTTTGAAAGTATAATAGCATTTAGGCACTCCATCAAAATAAAAAATAGAAGTAAGTACCTACGCTTGGCTAAATGATTTCAAAGGCAATTATTAAATCGCCAAGCAGTAGTGTGCGAATATTACTACGTTCTGAATCGAATGGCAATGTTTACAGGTCATTTAATAAGATTTGTCATCTTTTATAAAGTATTTGTATGTACATATTATTTCATTGATGATGACGATGATGTTTCATTGTGATGAGTCCATTGCATTGTCGCACAAGATTTTGAACTGTTGACGATCAAAATTCAAAGTGGCACTGAATTAAAACGGCAAAGCGCGACGCTTACCATCAGCAAGCGATTTGCTCGTCAGTTTATTACCTTCCTCTCCTCCGCCAAAGATGTCGAGCAACGAATAATAAAATTCTATTATGTTCGTACACCTACTATGACGTCACTTCCTGCCTCAAGCCGACAATAGCTCTATTTGACGTTGCATCACGCACTCAATTTATCAATAACAGTTGGCAAATCGGTATTCCCCAGCCTAGCGCACTACTACTCGTACATCTATAGACTAACTACTTACTACGTTACTACCTATACGTATTATGAGTAACTAATCTTCTATAATATATGTAGATACATACATACATACACTCGAAAACATAACCCTCCTTCTTTCGAAGTCGAGTAAAAAGTATCATATTATGTCCTTCCTCAGGGTTCAAACTATGTCCAAACCCAACTAGATCACGATCGGTACCCCTAGTACAAGTTTTGAAAACGATAAAAGTTTTCGTAAGCGTCGACGTTTACCACCGCCGACTTGTCAAAGTGGCAACTCGATCTGCTTAAATTCAAAAAGTAACTCAATATCATTGTTGGAATATGTTTATAACGATATAAAATAACCCGTATTGACGATTTCAGTTCCTCCAAGTCTCGGTAAGATTCGCTGAAAAAAATATGATGTATGGATGGAAACGAAAACTTTTATAGTTTTTGTAAACTATCAAAACCTGTACTAGGGGTACGGTTCGATAGTTTTAAGTTTATCCGGTACAACAAACAATCAAATCTTCTTCTCTTTAAACTCAGTCAGCCCAAGCCTCAAGTTTTTATCTTGCCTAAAAGGTGAGATGTATCACAATGTAAATATCAACTCGCTCATCAAATAACATAATCTGGGGCAACAATGTATGCGTAAATATAATTATTTCAAACGATTTCGTCAGACTTGATGATGAGGCTGACTCATGCGCACTCATACATATCCATACTTACCACCTAGGGAGCAATACTACTACAATAGCGTTTTAACATGCGAATAGTTCACAAGCCATATTTGCATGTATAAAATTGTAAAGGCTATAAAAGCAGTAAGAGCAGTTTAACATAACTGAAATAAAACACACAAACACACACAATTCTGCACAACATAGATTTACGATAGAGATATTCCTATGTTTCACTAGTTGCGCCCCGCGCTTCCACCTACATCTTCCCGTTATCCCGCAGGAACCTTTTTAATAATATAATAAGTAAACTAACTAACTCCGATGGCTCAGCGACCCAAAGTGTGTCTTGGCCTCCGAAACGAGAGAGCGCCACTCTTCTCTATCTTGAGCTATTTCAGCCCAGTTGAGAGTCTGGAGCTCGCGCAGGTCTGCATCCACCGCGTCCTTCCAGCGGTATCTAGGGCGTCCGACCGGCCTACGGCCATTCGGTCGTCCCAAATAAGAACGCTTTGCTGCCCTATCCTCCCCCATGCGGACTACGTGGCCAAGCCAACGTAGTCGGTGCGATTTAATTTCACCGACTACGTTAGGCTCGCCCACTAGATCTTCGATCTCTTGGTTTTTCCGGATCCTCCACGTGCCATCTTGCCGGCGAGTTGGTCCTAATAGCTTTCGGAGAACTTTCCTTTCCGCTATTAAAAGTTTGTTCTCCTCCTTGAGTGTTAGTGTCCAAGTCTCGCATCCGAACATCAAGATCGGCCTGATGACAGTTGTCAATATAAAAAGTAACCATTGTTTTAACGCAAAAACTACGACGGAATTGAGTGTAAATAGAGATAAGGTATAGGTACTCTATTAAAGAGTAACACACACATAAGCACGCAAGCACACACGTATATTCTATACTAGCTGTTCCCCGCAGTTTCACTCGCGTGGAGTAACAGTTTATCGTGATTAAAAGTAATCCCCCAGTGTTTAAACAATCTTGATAACAAATTGCAGCAAAAGATTACATTTTTATTTTTGCACGGAAACCTACTTCCTTTTCTTTTTTCACACCTGGGTGGTAGGTAGCTGCTACGCTCAAGAATCTGTCACAAAGCACCTCTATGCGGCGCACTTTTTTGGCGGCAATTGAACTGTCAACATGATGTTTTTATTTCCAAAACTTGTGTTTCTTCGAGTGATAATGTGTGATATTGGTGGATTATGTCTGTGTTCGTTAATGTGTACGAGTGTGGGAAATTGAAATAAAGATGTGAAAGTGACTTTTCTAGTTGCTCCGAAAAAGTCCGTGTAGGTAAAGTTTAAGTAAAGTGCCACTACTTTACTTAAACACTTTGACCCCGCTTGATGCTGGGTCCCATCATCTCATCATCATCATTAATATTGATTCAAATCTCTGAGTTTGAAATATTTAACACTTGACACTGACAAATACCTATCGGTGTGTTCCGGCAGCCTCACTTGAGAGTCAGTTCCGGCAGCCTCACTTGAGAGCCAGTTCTCAATACTGTCCTGTTTATCATGTTCTTTACGCGTTTGATTTACTCAGTAGGCATGTATACTTCAACCTGTTTATTTTGAGAATATTTGACTTCCTCGATACGATAACAAGTGCAATAATTTATTGGAAGTTAATAATAACTATTTTATGTGTTACTTATCATAATGTCAACATTTAAAGGTTTGTTTATGTTGTTTGGTATAGTTTATTGCTTTGTTAGATTAGACACATGCATACAATGATGCTTGGCTTTTCAAAGCTAGATACTAGATATTAAATAATTTAAAGTACGGCAATAGGGATGTCAACACTAATTACAAAATAATGTTTAATCTTACTTTTATGTTAGTTTGTATTATTAGGATATCGAAAAACATATTTTTGTATTTAAAATATAACTTAATAATTTAAATAAAAATGATTTCAAATGCTACATTTATAATCTTTTGTCACGTGACTGCAAACACCAAAAAGAGCTTCTTACGTCACTAACCACTCAGGCGATTTGTGCTTCGATGGTTGCCCGCGCGTCGGTAGCCGCGGGTCGGCGTCGGGGGTCGGCGCGGTGGTATGGTTATGAATCGCGACAATCGTGTTTTTCGGTCAGTCACGTTACAGTTGTTAGTGTTTTGGCGGAAAAATTCATAATTACTCTAATTTTGTATATTTTCTCAGCGAAAATACTAATAATTTTAAATAAAATATTTTTTTTATGGTAAACAAGAGTCAATCTTTAAAATAAAAGCAATTCCGAAAAATGGTTAACATCCCCCTATTAAATCATTTAATTGCCGTACTTGAATGAAGGCTTATGTTATCTGATATTGTTATCTATCAATAATACAAATAAATAATATTTAAGTGTCTGTATGTAGTTTCAAATTAACAGCTTTTCACTAAATACATATACCTATATTATGAAAGTACACAAAATTTATGACCTACTTAAACCAAAAAAATCAATTAAACACTAGTTGCGGTTTCACCCGCATCATCCCGTTATCCCACCAGAACCATAGGCTATATGTAAGCTATCTAGTCAAGGTATAAGCTATCTCCATTCCGAAGTTCATCAAAATCGGTTTAGTAGTTACGGTGATACGTGGTAACAAACATTCTCACACACACACACACAAACAAACTTTCGCATTTATAATATTAGTAGGAGTAGGATTAGAATTATACCTGAAATATGGAACCCGATCAAGTAATATTAATATTATTAGTACAGAGATGATGAATGTGAACTTTCTATCAGATTGTTCCCGACAGGATATCAATGTGATAGGTCACTTGACATTTCAGATAGCTCGGCCAATTAAAACGGGCATAAAATACATTGTACCCAGTTTCCAATAACATGGATAGCAGATATAAATAACGAACACAAACAACAAACAAACAATCCAGACCTTTAACTCCAGAAGATCAAGGCCTGTCCCACAGCAGCACTGACTCAGATTGGCATTTTTTACTAGCTGTTCCCTGCGGTTTCATCCCTATTTTGCTTGGTGGTAGGGCATTTTCTAGTGCTCGCTCGGCTAGCTCAAGTTAAGAATCTGTCGCCAAGCACCTATCGGTGTGTTCTGGCAGCCTTACTAGAGATCCAGTTCTCAATTCAGGGTTGGTAACTGGCTCCCACAGAATAACTTGCAATTAAACAAACTTACACTTTTTATATGGGTTGCCAGAACACACCGATAGGTGCTTGGAGACAGATATTTAACTAGAAGTACCTAGGTCATTAAAGTCATATATTACTAACTTAGTATCAGCGATTAGATTAGATATTATGACCTGCTGCTGATCAGCACCATAGGTCTAACATTATAAAGTTTCTCGAGCAATTTTACTCGCAACATTTATTCTTATCAATTTCAATTTCAATTTCAATTTATTTATTTATTCAATAGGATACATTGTGATCACTTTAAAACGTCAAACTTAAAACTAGCTACGCCTGTTCCAACCTCCTTACGCCGGCAAAAGAACAGGCAAGAAACGCCCGGCAGGTAATTTTTTTTGGCGCGATCACATTGACAATTTTATTCTTATCACTAATTGATTGAATTGGAGCAAGTTCACTAAAATCCCAAGCTTTTTTGTCATCTAATGGTCCGATATTTTTTAATTAGCTTTACTAATAAGATTTCTCTTGTTTGGTTGTACACATTGGGATATGGGAACATGAATATTAATGAGTTGCGGGATCACAACCAAAGCAGACCAGACCCCACAAGCAGCACCCGTTCACGAGTTGACGCATGTGCCAGCCATCGCTCTCCTCGACCATATGAGAGGGAAGAGGGCGACCCGACACACGACGCCGCCGCAAGCAAAGTCACTTTCGTGAGTATGACTGTTTTGGCTGTTTACCGGAAATGGTTAGAATAGGGGAAATAGGGAGAATAGGTAGATAGAAAGAAAGATAGATAGATCATTATCTCAACTGCGCCAAATATCTACGATTTTATCATATCACGGAGATGTCATATTAAATATATTGCATCTAAGTATTGCGTAGATAGATAGATAGATAACGCTTTATTGTTTGTTTGTTTGTTTTTTTGCGTACTGTTCTACCAAAATGATTTTCCAGCCGAAAACAAAAAAGAAGCTTCGGCTTTAGTCTTATTTACGGCCGAAAACGAAAACGAAGATCTCGACATAAAAATAACACATTTTTCTCCACTCTACCTACACTGAAATCTTGTTTTATTTTAGTCCTAGCGAAAGAAAGAGTATATATATTATATAGGTTTTAAAGAGAAGTAATGCAAGATAATTCCATTAGAGTAGGATACAAAATTTCGTGTATTTCTGATTTTGGTTTGGTCGAAGCCTCGTTTGGTTTAAGACCGAAAACGAAATATGACGATCGAGCTTAATTTGGGGGCTAGGTCAATTTGTGTGCAATTGTCCCGGATTCCATACAACTCTACAATAATAATATGTACCACTTGTCACTAGATAGATACTCTATATTCCCTTTGCATAGAAACTGACCAATGTCGGTACAGAAAGTAATTTAATGATAACCTCTAGGGACCAATACCCTGGACCAGATTGTAAACAAATGACGTACACACCTAAAATCAAACGGACATTTTACAATCATTTCTTTTACTATTATGCTTTAAAAAAAACAGTCTGGTGCGAGTTGGACTTGCGCACCAAGGGTTTTCTATAAACTTCTTTTTTTTTTTTTGTTCTTTAACTATATTATAATAGTTAATATATATATATTAAAATATATATTTTTTTTTTATTACAGGGTCGCTTTTGACCACAAGTCACTTGATGTTAAGTGACGATGCGGTCGAAGATGGCGCCACGCTACACCTGGACTGGGAACTGGCACTCAAGTGAGGCTGCCGGAACACAACGATAGGTGCTTGGCGACAGATTCTTAACAAGAGGGTAGCTTTACTGTTTTCAGACATTTTCCTTTACATGTGCTACAACCAACCTATCTTGCCTTGCTTACCTTACTTCATGCCAAATTTCATTATTCTATGTCAATACCTCAACACGTTCCTGAGTAAAAGGATCATGACAGACGGACAACAAAGTGATTCCGTCATTCCCCTTCTTTTTTCTTGAGATACGGAACCCTAAAAAGATAGTTGACTCAACGGCTCGTAGATAAATGTTTTTAAAATCATTAAGATTCTATTTAAGTTAATTCAAAACTATTTTATTTTGTGATACATGTAATATGCTAAGTAGCACCATTACAACAAAAGTGATTCATTATTTTTCTACTAATAAATAAAGTAGATTAAGTTCCTCATTTATAATTATGGCAACAACCCAAATGAATAACATTATTTATTATTATTCATTATTATTTAATTGTTTGATTTTTCTACTAAAATTGATTTTTTTAATTATCTTGACTTAGGCAATAGTCCCCCAGTACATAATATTTTTCAGAAATCTTTGGTTCACTTGCCATTTATTATTAAATAGGTGGATACAAAATAATAATACATTCCCTGAATAAGACTGAAGCTAATAATATTTGTAAGCAATAAAGTTGATTAGACAGCTTTTTTAAGATGAGTTTTCCAATTTACAAATACATGCCCATTATAACAGAAATAATGACAATCAATGTTATGTATTTGTGGTTTTGCTTCCACATTGATCATGCATATTCCTAAGGAGTGGAACTCCATGCCAGAGTCTATGTTTCCCGATCGCTATAATTTGGTATTTTTCAAGATAATACATGCATGCTACACCGTCTACCACATCATCACTTTGTAACATGCAAGATAGCAATCAAACGCAGATCTATTCGAAATACAAAAAAAGAATTGATGTTAAACTTGTATTATATAAATTCTATTTTAAAATAATAATATATTTTATATATTATTGTGTAGATGACTATTGCAAAGAATATATCGGAATTTTTAATTATGACTTAAAAATGTAAATTTTATTAGATCTTATCTTTTAAATATAAATATTTGACATTAATTAATAATCAGCCTGCATAACCTTTAAAATATCTTATTATTATCTTGAGATTACAAATACATTATTTCATAATTAATTAATAATAGGCAAGCAGCTTGAGGCTGATGTGCCTAAATAAATAAATAAATAAATCAAACAAGTTAGTTCTATGTACATAGACTAAAAAGCAAAATGTTTATTTCTTCTTACATACAAGTCACCTGATGTTAAGTGACAATGTAGTCAAAGGTGGTGCCACACTACACCTGGATTGCGAACTGGCTCTCAAGTGAGGCTGCCGGAACACACTGATAGGCGCTTGGCAACATGTTGTGATAACTAGAAATCTAGCTAGAGATAGATTGGACCATTCTGAAGGATATAGGATACATTTTATTGTGTTCAACTGTAGTTCCCACTGATGAAATTGCGGGCTAATTAAAAAATATCAAATGACAAAAAAAAAGCTTGGGATTTTGGTGAACTTGCTCCAATTCAATCAATTAGTAATATGAAGAAAATTGTCAATGTAATCGCGCCAAAAAAATTTACCTGCCGGGCGTTTCTTGCCTGTTCTTTTGCCGGCGTAAGGAGGTTGGAAAAGGCGTCGCTAGTTTAGTTTGACGTTTTAAAGTGATCACAGTGTATCCTATTGAATAAAGAAAAATTGACTTTTACCTTTTGACTTTTTTTAGCAAGCTGTTGATAAAAACCTTACCTACATTTTCTAAATGTTACAAATACCTACAGATAAACTCTTTATTGGCGTACCAGAATACAGAGAAATTTAACACTAGAACAACAGAAATCGTAAGTGTTACAAAGTGTGATCATCGCTCAAAGCAATCTCGTCCAGGCAACCCAAATGAGAACAATAAAATGTATCTTCTATATTAGAAGAAATCTTGTGTACAAAAAGTGACTTGGAGTGATAAAGTACTTGTGTAATTTTTTAAATGTTGACATCTACTACAAAGAGTTTTTAATTGATAAAAACTCCTGGTTGATTTCTGTGTCTTATTTCAATCACTCAGAATAACACAGTTTGGATCATATCATTTAGCTGTTTATGTTTACTATATTATGCCCTTTAAAGTTTAACAAACTGCTCAATTAGAATACGGGTAGCATTTATTGCAAACGAGTTTTGATACATGTAAATTACCGGTACTACGCAACTTAAACAAAATTTTATTGAAGGTAAGAGAAAAAAATAAACAAACAGGGAATCGAGTTTCGACATAACTTTTACCGCCAATAAGGGCATTGTAGTAACGATATCCGATAATTACCCTATTTTGGGGTCAATGTTATGCAATTAAAACTTAGAAACACTTACCCAGCCTCTGCGTATGTTGCGAAAACTAATCAAATAACGGGTGGTAAATTCCTCACTTTTTTCACTTTGAGAAGATTTATATTATATCAATAAAAAGATTACCAGCACGACACAATTAAGATGAACATTGCAGATGTAAGAACATTTTGTATAACGCAAAATCAACACGGAAAGTGAAATCCAAACCAATCAAAATACACTTGGTTTCGTTTCGTTATTTTGCAACAAAAAATATTTTGCTTGACCTGGCGCTGACGTTTGTCTAATGTGACCATCCTCAAAACAAAATACTGCCAAATTTCGCTCAAATATTGTTGACAACATAATTATATTGTTTATAAATTACTAATAATCTAATAATGTTTTTTCAGAGGTTAATAATGGTTTATCAAAAAACTTGATAGATATTGCCAAAATTTCGTGGATTATGCACGCCTAATAATAAAATCACCAAGCCAAGATAAGAAGTCCGGTTACTAAAATAACAAAATCCCTCTAAGCATGGTCACACATACGTGGGTGTTTGACTGTTTGCTTTTGCCTATACCTGACGTTGACGTTTGACAATATAGACGTGAATTGAGTTGCCAGGCTAGTAATCAAATTTACTCAATACATTAGAAAAACAAACAAAAAGTGATGAAGTCTAAATGTAGACTTTTATACGAGCTAAAATAGACATTGTAACGATATTAAAATGACATATTTATGTACGTATAGTTTATGAAATAGTAGCTTTTAAAGTAGCTGGGACATAGGCATCTTCATGAAGAAGGTGAATGTATGTATGGTTCTTACTTTACTGAATGAAATATATAGTCAATATGTTACGTGTTTCTGTTGGCTATTACCATTTTTCAATATAATTATTATTAATTAATAACATTAAAAGAATATGCGTCGTTTTCATTTCCAACTCCTGTTCACTACCTACTTACTACTATGTCATAGGGTAAATTTTTAATTGCAACACTCATGACTCAAAACTTCAGAAGCGTTTCATTACTGCATTGGAATTTTATTGCGTTTCGATGTTCCTCGCGATTATAAAATTATATCAATATTCCGGGAAAACACAAAAATAATGTGGTGTAACATTTTTAAGGTAGCAAATAAAGAAATAGGAGTTTTTGCTTTTTCTTAGAGACCTATGAAAGATAAGTTATTGGTACCTAGCACTAGTAGTAATATCGTTTTTACATTTTATTACCTAGGTTGGTAAAACATCGCGTAGGTATGAGGAGTAGGAGTTATAAGACTAGATCACCTGAAATTATAATCGTGTGGTGAAATAACCCACGCCTATTGAAACGATAACCACGCAAAGACGCCACCTACAGTTACAAAATAGCAAACAAGACTAAGTTAAGAACCATAGCATTAAACCGCTAGGTGTCAACAGCTGACCTAGTTCCCTCGCCCAGTAAAAATAGCGAACGACTATAGCTCAAACACTATTTTTAGTGCGTATCACAATAATCTGAAATCACACAGTCTTATCTCTGTTGTTATTTTATCAGAACGTTCGGAAAGTCTCGCCGTAGGCTCCGCGTGTAACGCGCAAGGCACAAGAAATACCCCTACGTATACAGCCTCTGCTGAAATAATCGATAATCTCTCCGGGGCACAGTTGTTGTCACGTTCGGGCAGTGTGCGCTTAGTTCTCGCTAGAAATTTTAGTTTAGTAAACAAGGGAACATGTTATATTAAATAAAACCCGTTTGTAACAATGGAGAGTGGTGTTAAGAGGTATATAAGAAGTGAATCGGCTAGCTGTGCACACATGGTCGAGGAGAATGCTGCGTGCAATAGAAAGAGCACGGATCCTCATGAAAAGTTGAAGGCGTTGTTGAACTCACCTGATGACGACACGGACGACACCCTGCCGCCGTCGGACGCTCCTAAGTTCGGGACAGTCATTCACAATAGAATTTTTGTGGGTGGTTTCTCGTTGACCACGACTGATGAGGACCTTTGGAAGTTCTTCTCGACTTTCGCGACGGTGACGGCAGCGAGGGTGATATACGACCGTGCTGGCGTCTCCAAGTGCTATGGGTTCGTGACATTCGCGAGTCCAAGGGTGGCAAGACTGATTGTCAAACAGGTGAGTCCTTTGTTCTTCATGTGTGCCATTTTGATCAATATGTCATGTACACCTATATCAAATCAAATAGGCAATCTCTTTGTTGGAAATTCTTAGAGACATGCATAAATTGGGAAATAAAAATATTATGTGGGTAGGTGGGGTGGGGTATACTTACGTTTGATAATGTACCCTTCTTTGTTTCAAGATTACAAAATTTGGGTTGACAGAGAAAGGTCAAAAGCTATGCGAGGGTGGATTACCTATAGTAAAATGCTTTGTTATACTTTTTTATATTATAAAGTACTTATGTATCTAGGTACCAACATGATAAAGGTTAAAGTACTTTGTGTGGAACTTGTTTTGTCTACGTACCTACTTACGTCCGAATCGTAACGAATCCTCCCTTTTCGAGTAAGTGGGGGCATGAATATAGATCATCATTTTATGCCCTAGCATAAATCATTTTTCTATCTTTTTATCTTACTAAATCGCATTTTGTGAGGTAGTTACCTACAAGTAGGTATGTAAATATGTAGGTACTTATGTACAGCTGCCATTTTCCTACGTCTACTTATTTACTTAGTTAAGGTAGATAGACGATTTTTTACGATATATACAACATCCGAACATGCCTAAAAGTTTCGAATATGCGATAACTTTGCGATTTACGAGTTTATATCGCAGTCAATTTGTAGAATCCACCGTTTTGCAATTCGGCTACGAGCTTTAGAAAGTCAGCCATGTCACCGTCATCAAATCATCAACCACCACGCCATCGCCATTATGACGACTGTACACTGGTGTGATACAATCCAATGGGTAGCCCAAAGAATAATTCACAAAAACTAGCGTGCTTACTGCCTATACCCATTTGCACAACATTTTTTTACAGTATTTTTACGAAAAAATTCACCTGACTATTTTTACCCCACATGGTGACGAGGTCAGCTTTCCGTAGCTTGTTCATCATCATCATCATGATCATCCTATTACGTCCCCACTGCTGGGACTCTGGCCTTTTCTCACAGAGAGAATATGAGCCGAAATCTACCACGCTAGCCCAGTGCGTGATGGTAGATGTCGCATGCCCTTGAACGTTGTGGTTCTTGGACATGCCGGTTTCCTCACGATGTTTTCCATCACCGTTTGCTAAATCCACACATAGCTTAATAAGTCATATAGGTGCGGGGATTCGAACTCGGTGTCGGCGCACGCGTTACCTACCGTTCGGCCACCATCACTCCAGCTTGTTCACATTCTACTTAATAAAGATAATATTTTGAGTTTTCCTCGCATACTTCTGACGTTCCGCGAGCCACCCATCATATACGGCATTGATCTTGACGAGCTCAAAAATCTACAGCGCCGCACGCTATCTCGATGTTATCATATCAGTACCAACCAACGTACACGTTGCTATCTCGATACCTACTACTATCTCTCGACAGTAACAGATTACCCACAGTAACGCTGACAGGTAGATTACGTTGCCCTATCGCAAACGGAACGAGGTCCTTATTGTGTTCTGGGCTCGGATTTTGTTTGATTAGAAAATGGCGAAAACATGTGGAGCCTTGGTTAGGGAACGAGATTTCTTGACAAAAGGTCGCTACGAGTTTTGGCGGGCTTAAATTCGCAACAATGATGTTTTTTTTTTTCTTTATAGACTTCTTACAGGAGCCTCACCTGATGGTAAGTGACGATGTGGTCGATGGTAGCACCACGCTACGCCTGGATTGGGAACTGGCTCTCAAGTGGGGCTGCCGGAACACACCGATAGGTGCTTGGCAACAGATTCTTTACTTGATTGTAGGATAGCCAGGCAAGCACTAGAAAATGCCCCACCACTAAGCTATGGTTTCATGGTGATGATGATCTCATTCCAATTGATTTCTGCCATGGCTGCAAAGCTTCTGTACATTTATGAAAGACTACCGAAATGCCCCGCGGCTTCACCCGCCGCGTGGAAGTCAATGGTCTAAATCAGAATATATTCATCTAGTAGGATACAACTTGAGGTGATCACTTTAAAACGTCATACTTAAAATTAGCTTTGCCTGTTCCAACCTCCTTTCGCCGGCAAAAGAACAAGCAAGAAACGCCCGGCAGGTAAACTTTTGGGCGCAATCACATTTACAATTTTAGTCGTATTTAACAACCAGTAAATGGTAGTCCTTAATTATGTCCGTCATTTTTAAATGAATGTTAACGTAATAACATAATCCTAGTCGGATACATAATAAAGCCTCAAAGCGGTCCGAAAATGATAAACATTCCTTTGACTCGAAAATGACACCAGAGAAACATTTTGCGTTCTCATTGTACATTTTCACGGCGGGATTTTCGGATTATGTCTCATTCAAATGAGTACTTAATGCTCTAATTAATTTGCATTAGAAATAATACAAATTACTTCTCTTTGTATCTAAAATTGTTTTAAGCATTTTTCTAATAGATATCTTTAACGGTTAAAAAATAGGTGTAAATAATAAGGTAAGTATAAATAGTAAGTGGTGTCGATTCGGTTTTGCATTCTCTAAGACTAAACTAAGTTTGACAGGTCTAATGGTATTGCTATCTTTTTCTTACCACTGAAGTAAATAAGGACAGCATTACTGTTAAACCTGTCAAACTTAGTTTAGTTTTAGAGAATGCAAAACCGAATCGACACCAGTGTGTGTCTTAAAAGTACATTTTTAATCTTTTCAAGGTATGTCTACAGAGAGTAACAGGAGGAGAACACTGAATAGAAACTAATCTAAACCTTAATTGTAAAATATAACTAGATACCTACATACCTATTAAACTAAAAAAAATACCATTAAGTTTTATTGTTGTTCTAGTTTACAATTTCAGTTTATCGTGGTATTAACTCTATAATGGCACACCAATAAAGAGTTTATCTATCTATCAATATAGCTACCTAATCTAATAAACCAGTTACCAGCTAAGTGGGTATGTACAGTTAATAAGTTGGCTATATCTAAGGTTGTAAATTAACAATGTGGGTGGTTTCATTGCTGTAGGTACAATACTCCCTGTTTTATGAAAATACCTGCGTGAAATACCCGCATCGATGTACAGTCAGCGTCAAAAGTAACTGATCATACTATATTTTTAAATAAAAAATAAAAAAAAATATTTACAAATCTATATACGAGTAATATATAAAAGAAAGTTGTGTTAGTTACACTATTTATAACTCAATAACGGCTGAACCGATTTGGCTGAAAATTGGTGGGGAGGTAGCTTAGGACCAGGAAACGGACATGGGATACTTTTTATCCCGGGTTCCTACGATATAACGGGAAGATGCGGATGAAACCGCTGGGCGCAGCTAGTGTGTTATAAATCAGTAATGATTGGGTTTCCTTACATATTACAAGGTAGCGTTTTGACCACAGCATAACCTGATTTTAAGTGATCATGTGGTCAAAGGTTGGTGTTTCAGATGATGAAGGTAATCGGAAAATTTGCTATTGTTCAGCGACTTTTGTCGTTGACTGTACAATTCTCCCTGTTTCATGAAAATACCTGCGTGAAATGCCCGCATCGATGTACAAATTCGCGTGTAAAACAGCTATTTGCTAATAATAACCAAGTATATGAATAAACGAAATCTTCAACATAAACGGAGAATTTACGAGGAATCATTAATCAAGATTAGCGGTAGCCCAGATAAAGAACATTCCTTTGATTCGAATATGACACAGGAAGGGAATGGGGAGCGCTTGTTTCTCCATTCCTTTCTTGGCTCTGTGTGGAGGGGATTTGACGATTAATATTGTTGACTATAGCATTTCATTTGAGATGCGAAAGAAGTATAAAAAACAGTTTTAAATCGTTTATGGTAGACTAAATACGACCCACAGTTTTACCCACGTGACGTGGGGGGCGGGAGGGGGGAGGCTTAATCGGATTATAAAGTATTCTATATCCGTCTCCAGGGTGTGAACAAAATTTCATCTAATTTCGTTAATTAGTTTTTTTTGCGTAAAAGAGTAACAAATATCCACAGTTTGTGAGCATGTTTGTTTGTTACTCTTTCACGCTGAAGCGGCTGAACGGATCTGGATTAAATTTCAAATGGTGATAGCTTATACCCTGAATTATAGAGGCTACTTTTTATCTCGGAAAAAGGTTCCTACGGGATTCTATTGCTCGCCTGGCTAGCTACCAGCCTCAAGTTAAGAATCTGTTGCCAAGCATCTATCGGTGTTCCGGCACTCACTTGAGAGCCAGTTCCTAGTCCAGCGTGGCGCCATCTTCGACCACATCATCACTTAACATCAGGTGACTTGTGGTCAAACGCTACTACCAATCCTATCCTACTAATATTATAAACGTGAAAGTTTGTGAGTATGGATGGACGAATGTTTGTTACTCTTTCACGCAAAAACTACTGAACGGATCTGAATGAAATTTGGAATGGAGATAGCTTATACCCTGGATTAACACATAGGCTACTTTTTATCCCGGAAAAACGTTCCTGTGGGAGACGAGGGTGAAAGCAAGGCTCATCTAGTGGTAAAAAAGTAATAAAGCTTGGTTTGACCTAGTGGTTCACAATTACAGCAGACAAGAGTAGTTCACGCGTCCCTGCACGGGCCCGCGTGGTGCTGAGGCCGTGTCAGGGCCGCATCGGTTTCCGCACTAGGGCATAAATTGTATAGAGCTTTATTACGGAAAGCGTAAACGTTTTGTAGTAAGCACTGAATTTTTTTACAACATGATTACATGACTTGTTGTCTGTTTTGTCATTTATTCGGTGATCTTTGTACTACCTGGCAATTCTCATTTAAGTATTTGATTTTTTGAATGTTGTCTTGGGTTTTCGCTATTTTTTATAAATGGGAACAAAACCAAACAAAAACGAGACAAATTTCAAGCCGTTTTTGAGTTTTAGCAACGAACACGTTTGCAATGTTTTTTTTACTAACGAAGAGCATTTTTATATACCTAAGGCCCGTATTCTAGAATAACGCTCAAGCTATAATCAGTACTTGAGCACAGATTTGACGCTGTCAGTTTATACAAATATGTCACTCGATCGCTACTCAAGCAGTGATCTATACTTGAACCTCATTCTAGAATACCAAACTAAGAAAATCACCAACTTCGATTTTTTGCAATAAAATCCTGCAGAGGCTGTTTGTTCCTTAACGTTTTTCCATTTTCTTTTTTTTCAGCTGACTAAAAATAATTTTAAAAATCCTTACTGTCATATTAAGTGCCGTTACCTTCTCACTATACTTTTTAATATACATTTAGTACACTGAGAAAAATAATCTGACTTTCATATTCATATTCATATTCATATTCAATCGTTTATTGCATTCATATGTTAGTATACAAGAGATCTTAGTGGTTAAGATTAGCGAACATATGGACCCGAATAGGGTATAGCAATGTAGGAGCGGACCGATCCATTCTGATCATTTCGAGAAGTCGTCGTTGAGGAATTCATCTAGGCTGTAGTAGCATTTGTTGATTAAAAACGTTTTTAAGTTATTTAAAAATACGTGATTTTTTTCTTCGGATTTTAATTCGTCGGGTAGTTTATTAAATATTTTTATAGACATTATGTTTGGTCCGGAACTGTGTAATTTTAATTTTGACGGTGGTAATTCTAGTTTATACATAAACCTGGTTGCGTAGCGTCGTGATTGGTTAGCTTGTTTTATGAAGAACTGCGGATATTTTCTCACAAATTTACTTATTTCCAATATGTATAGTGATGTCAACGTTAATATTCTAAAATTTATGAAGTGTGGTCTACATGTTTCTGGCTCTTTGATGTTTCCTAGTATGCGAACGCATTTTTTTTGGTAAATAAATAAATCTGGTGCGTCTACACTATTTCCCCACAGTAATATGCCATACGTGAGCCATGCATTTACGTACGCGTAGTACGCAGACATAGCAGTTTTTAGATCAGTGGCCCTACGCAGTTCTCTTAGCGCGTACGTAAAACTTGACATTTTTGTTTTCAACTTTTTTATGTGGGTCTTCCAATTTATACTTGAGTCTATATCTAAACCTAGCAAAGTAAAGGTATCTACACATTCTATTTTTATATTTTTATACATAAAATTAATGTCAAGGGGTTTTTTCTGATGGGGTCTATATTGCATTATTTTTGTTTTTGTAAAATTGATGTCAAGGTTATGGTCATTCATCCATTCAATTAAATTATTAAAAATGTCAGTAAGATTTTGATTTAAATTATTATTATTATTATTTTTGCATGCAGTCAGAACAGATATGTCATCCGCGAATAGTACACTAAATTCATTTAATATTTTTGGAAGGTCATTTATATATAATAAAAATAGGATGCATCCAAGGACGCTTCCCTGAGGGATAGAATTTCTTATCAATATAGTATTGGACCTAATAATGTCAATTTTACCGGTTTTCGTGTCGTAATTCTCCATTTCTACGATTTGTTGACGGTTTTCTAGGTACGAGGTGAACCATCTGTGTGCTATACCGCGTATACCTACATCATATATTTTATCTAATAGTATTTTATATTGAACTTTATCATATGCTTTTGTCATGTCCAATAGGATCCCAATGGCGTATTTCTTGTCATTAATTATTTCGAGTATTTTATTGATATATTTATATGCCGCTAGTACGGTTGAACGGTTTTTCCGAAAACCGTTTTGGGAGTCATCAAATATATTAAATTTTTCACAAAATGAATTTAGTCGTTTTTGCATAGCTTTTTCAAATATTTTTGATGATGTGGGCAGGAGCGCTATCGGTCTATAGTTGTTAGGGTCACGTTTACATGCTTTTTTATAGATAGGTTTAATAATTGATGTTTTTAGTTTATCCGGAAAAATACCTTCTCAAAGGATTTGTTAATCAATAGGTAGTATGGTAAGGTTAGTTCTTCGGCGCAGCGTTTTATTAGTATAGGCGGCAGCTCATCTATACCGTGGCTATATTTACTTTTAATGTTTTTAATTATATCAAATATTTCGCGAGGTTCGACCGGGCTTAGGTACATCGAGTTATCAGTGCGCGCGAGTGGCGGCCGGCCGCGCGCCGCGTCCCCTCCACTCGCTCCACCCATCGATGCAAAAAACTCGTTGAAATGATTTGCTACCTGACTTGGGTCGGACGTTAGATTATTATGGATTTCTAATGTGATATTATTCTTTGGTTTTTTATTGTTTTTATTTGTGCGCTCTTTAATTATTTTCCACATGGATTTAGTTTTGTTTTCTGAGTTACTCATTTCTTTGATGTACTGATTTCGTTTAGATTTAGTTACGATTTTTTTGAGCAGTTTTGTATATTGGTTGTAGTGATTGGTGATGACTGGGTGCTTGCAATATGTAGCAATAGGTTTTAATAGTCTTTTATTTCTGCTGGAGATTTTAATGCCCCGAGTCAGCCATGCACATTTTTTATTCGCTTTTAGTTTTATTCGCTTTTTAGGTATACATTTATTTAAGATTTTTATTAATGTCTTGTTGAATATGTCATAATTTTCATTAGTTGTTTTATTTATATTTATTAGGGTATTCCAATCTATGTCTTTTAATTCATTTTTGAATAAGTCTATGTTTTGTTTGTTATATAATCGTTTTTCAACTGTCCAAGTAATTTGTTTGGTTGTTAAGTTAGTTGCATTTTTTATTTTTAAGCTAACTCCCTTATGATCTGAAAACCCATAATCACAGACATTTGTACCTACTATATTAGTTTTATTAAAATTAGCAAAAACTAGATCTAAACAAGTTGATGACGATTTAGTTACACGTGTTGGTTCATTTATATGTTGAGTGAAATTATATTCTAACATTAGGTTTAGTAGTAAGTTTGATTGTACATTATTTAGCAAAATATTTACGTTAAAGTCACCACCAATAATAATATTCATAGAATTATATTTTTTATTTAATAGTTCTAGAACTTTTCCCAATTGATTGTAAAATAAATCGGTCTGCCTACCATTCCAATAAACTACAATTAACAAAACATTAATAGTTGGGATATGAACGGCACACATTTCTAACACGTATTCTATTGACATGTCCATAATATCTTTCCTTTCGGTGTATTCTATGTCGCTTCGCAGTAATATGCATACACCGCCTCCTGCATAGTTTAGTCGACAATAGGACGACGCGACGTTATATCCGTTTAAATCAATTAATTCTAGTTTCTCATAAGATAGCCAAGTTTCCGTTATACATAGTGCAAGATAAATAGGTGTTTCATCTAAAAAAGCGGTCAGCGTGTCTAGCTTATTAAACAAACTCTGCATGTTTTGGAATAGGAAGTTTAGTTCGTTTCCGTTAGTCACGAAAATTATGGACTGTTGGGCTTATTTGTGTGTTTGACGAGTGAGTTGCTGCCTCGTGGACCCTGGTGGAACTGTGCAGTGTGGATGTTTCCTGCTGAAGTGACTGTGATGATGATGATGATGTATCTCGCGTCGTTTGTTGTAAAAGTGATGTTCTCTGGCTGTGAGGGTAAGTTTCTGTTATTTTTCCGTCTACTAGAAGTTTATTATTCCTTATGACGGCGTGATGTCCATTTAGTCGTGCTTTACGTAATTGTTGTTGGAGGTGTTTCCTTTGTTCTAGGGCCGTTTCATCAAGATACTCAGATATAGACAGTCCTGTATTTTTGAAATATCGGGCGTTTTGTAGGAGGTATTTTGTCATTTTTTTACTTAATAGCTCAACCACAATGGGTCTACGCTGGTTCATCCTTCCAATCCTCGTAAGATCCTCCACGTAGCCAGTGAGATCTACATTTAGTATGTCAAGAAAAATGTTAATTATTCTGTAATGGAGCTGATTTTCTGTTTCATTGTCATTGTCTGTCAGGCCGTATAAAACAAATTTCTTCGAGTTATCTATGTTGTGTTGATGTTTATTTTTCATTGTGTTATTAACTATTTGTCTCATTTCTTCCTGGAGTTTGTTGTTTTCTATTTCTAATTTTTCTATGGTCTTTGAGAGGGCGTAGATTTGGTCTTTTATTGCTAATTGTTCGTTCGAGAGGATGTCCGTCTTAATATTTAGATCTTTTCTTAATTTATTGGTTGTATGTTGTATTTCTGTGTGTATTGTGTTCTTAATCTCGCTTAGTATCGATTTCTTGTTTTCCTCTAACTTTCTGTCTAAAAGCATGCTAATTTGTTCTAGTATAGAAGTATTTTCGTGGGATGTCTGTGTCGTGTATAGAGCTTGACTGTAGTTTTGGCGTGTATCATCATGTTCGTATTTTGTAGTGTTTATATCAGTAATAGAATCATCGACCGACATAGTAGTGTCGTTTAATAAAGATGGGCATTGTTTTCTTACGGGCGTATCATCATTTCTATTACGTCGCTGGGTTACATTCTGACACGAAGGACAACGCCACGATTTCTTTAGATCGAACATATTATTTAAATAATAGGCTGATGTTATATTCAAGCATGCATAGTGGTAGATATTTGGGCAAGTGGTACATTTAAGTATGTCGCTGGCGTGGACTATAGTTGTTCTGCAAGCTAAGCAATCCATTTTCCTTATAGGTGATATCAGTAGCTCAATGATTGTAAATAAATTATTAATTTATTTTTAATTATAATATAATTATGTTACTTGCTAGTTTCTTTGTAGGATGTTCGTAGTTCTCGCTCGATGTATTCGCCGATCAGCTGGCGCGTAGCGATGGCGGGGGTGAGGTCGATGAACTTTGCACGGCGTCACTTGGATTTCGAAACTAACTGGCCGGTTATAACTTTAAAACTGTCATAAATGTAAAAGTATTTACTCGATCTTCTTTATTTTTGCTTCACTAGGCTCCTGAGGTCGAGGTGAGCCAATTTCCTTTTGAGTCTTAGCTTCCAAGACCGATTCCTTCCATTTTACCTTAGTTTTCCTTCTCAATCACATTAATTCCTTCCCTTTTGACTCAGAAGGAAGACGATATTTCGGACGGTCTTTTTTTCTTCGTGTAAAAGGCTGTTATTTTCACATTACAGATAGATACTTTAAAAAAGAAATATATATACCGCACGAAGCGTTTTGGTTCCACATTCAACACACAATCATACCCCTTGGGTTTGAACTTCCTTGTCAGTCTATAGCTACTTCCTGATCACTATAATTTAGGAATGTTCAAGGCAAACGTGAACAGGCACCTTGCCTTGCGTGCTACACCGTCGACCGTATCATCACTTAACCTTAGACGGAATTGCGGTCAAACACAGGCCTATCTATCTTCTTCTGAATAAATAAAAATCACATGGCGTTTGTTTGTAAGCGCATCACTTGAGAACGGAAGTATCAACAATTTTTTATAGCTCAGTAAAGCTAAAAAGGCCATGGCCAATAAGGTAAAAGGCTTTAAAAGAAATGAAATGGAAAAGTTTCTCAGGAAATTATAATATTCTGGAAAAGAAAATAATCTGTCGCCAAGCACCTATTGGTGTGTTCCGGCAGAGAACCACTTCTCAATCCAGGCGGCGCCACCTTCGATCACATTCACACTCAGGGGACTTTTAGTCAAATGCTACCCTGTAAGTAGGAAAAAAACCTTTAAAATGTTTTTCTGACAATATGAATTTTTTGAAAATATGAATTTATTTTTTTAATTCTTGGGGAACCACCATGTTTATTGCATTTTTTTTTTGAGCACAAAATGTACATTCCATTATTTCAGAGTCGTAAAAAAAAAATAAGGAACCCTTTTTATCGGAAAATGGTATTCCTTAAAGGTTTAAAAAGTTATAGCTCCAGCTTAAAGTGGCCATCACGTTAGGATTCAAGTCTAATCCAAGACCTAGTATTTCGGATATTAATGTAATCAACTAAAGCATCCCCTACTTCCCGGCGGGTTTCGACGGGAAAACACTAGAATTTCAATTTCACCCCATTTGTCAGCGCAAGATGTATTTCACGATTATTAGACTAGGAGGTGAGGGAGAATCTAGTTATTTGTCAAGTTAGAAATATTTCGCCAAGCGCCTCTCGGTGTTTTCCGACATCCATGTAGTTTTCAATCCAAGTCGAACGTGACGTCGCCTTCAACCACTTTGTAACTTAACATCAGAGGAGGTCTGTGGTCAAACCCTACCCCGTAAGATGTTAAAAAAACGTATGTAGGCACTTTACATTACTGTAATAAGGGTAGGTAGATACTTCCTTCATAAAGCTAAAAACGTAAGTTTTCCAGATTCACACTTATTTTTCCACAAGATCAATCTCTTTTATAACTAACGAAACAAGGACTTTTTTTAACAAAGTCTTTAGATTTCGGTGACTAGTTGTTTCCCTTTTACTCTTTTTATTGAGTCTAAAAAGCTTAGCTCGTAAAATGTAAGTAAATAATTTTGAGGAGGCGTCAAAAAACAATAATATTGATATTCACATAATATGAAAAAGTAAATAAATTAGTAAAGTTTGGCACTAACTCAAAATGACTTATTTACATAATATATTTACCAGATGAGCTATTAGTTTTAGGTATTACCTATTTTTACCGTTATTAAAAAAATACATAAATAACCGATTTTAAAATATGTCACCACCATTACAGAGAATGTCTGAGTGCTAGCCGATGATATAATGTTAATGACAAAGTTATGGATAATGAGCCATTACTAGTAATTGTACTCATCAGCATCTCCCTAACTACACAGACTTTTAGGATTACTTTAGCGGGGCGTGTTCCGCATATCATTACGTTGCCAACGGCTGGAGGTAGGATCTAGGATATCTCTTTAGGATTGCAGAGATTACGAAAATGCACGCGGAGCTCTTGTAGAGATGCATTCATTAGTTTTGTGCTTGCATTTGTACTAATTGTCTGTGTAGACTTTGAAATGTGTTGTTTGGACTTTGGACTAAGTATAAGTGGAACTCATGATGAAAACATGGCACAGTTCGTTTTATTTTATGAAAACGTCTTGATGAAACCATAGTTTGGTAGTAGCATATTTTCTAGTGCTCACTTCAAGAATCTGTCGCCTAGCACCTATCAGTGTATTCCGGCACTTCCGGAATTTTCAATTTGAAAGCCAGTTATCTGTCCAGGTGTAGCGTGGTGCATTGCCACTTAAATCAGGTGACTTATGGGTAAAAAGCTACCCTGTAAAAGGTAAAAAAATATGTAATAGAGTCGAAAACAAGCAGCCTGAAGGTAACATTTGCAACACTAGGGGCGTTTTTCACACCCATCTCCATCATGAGGGATTGTGTTTTGTTACACTGTGGGAGGACTTGTGGAGGGAGCTCGTTTTAAATGAGAAGACGAGCAGGTCGCTTCCCTGATGGCAAGTTAACCATAACAGTTCAGTTTCACCTAGAATTTAGATTTTTTTTAACACTTAGAAATAATATTAGAATAATTTATGCAAAATTTGTCATCGTTGAAAGATCGGGGAAGAACCGCGTTTTCTCATTAGTTTTGTTTATGTACGACATATTTGATTGAACTATAGAATATTTATTTTGTAAACAATATCGCACGATATCATTGTCAATATATTCATTCCATCCCCCACTCCCGTATTATAAACAACATCGTTCGGCGCAATATACGAAAATGTTATTTTCCCTCCCTTTTTAATCCTCTTTGGATTTTCTATTATCTTGACAAACAACATTCGCTTCGTCTCCATTTTTCAATATCTACGTTGTTCTATTATTACGCGAATGTACCAACTTCCACTTTGTTTCACCATCGGTGACTTCAATCTGTTTTATTTTTTAACCCTCGACGCAAAAAGAGGGATGTTAGAAGTATGACATCAACGTCTGTCTGTCTATTGCATCGTAGCTCTTATACGGGTGAACCTATTTTGATTGTGTTTTTTTGTTTTTTAAAAGTGAATTAGTCGGGAGTGTTCTTAGTTTGATGAAAATCAGCCCAAGATGTCGGGGATTTTATAAAATTTAGATTTTTAATAAACTTTTTTTTACTACTTACAGGGTAATGTTTGACCACAAGTCACCTGACGTCTCTGCGGTCGAAGGTGGCGCCACGCCAACATTATTTATATAGCGCCTAAATTCTTTCTAAACTAACTTTTGTACAACTCTTATCCACGGTCTCTTGAGGAGATCTTGGGTGTCCAATGATACAGTAGCCCAATAATTTAGCCAGAGTATTTTATAAAGAACGCCACACTCATCGCAACGATATCAATACTTTCTAATGCTCGAGTAATGACTAGCTACATCTGTCGCCAAGCACCTCTCGGTGTGTTCCTGCAGCCTCACATGAACACTGCGTCTTCGTCACATAACATCAGGTGACCTGTGGTCATGAGCCCTTGGAAAAAATCTATTGTAGAGATCATGGTCCCGTTTCCTTGTCTAGAAAGTAAACCTATTAGTTGGGGTGTATTTCTTGACCTCATCAAACAAAGGTTACTACATCGATCGGCGGCTACCAGTCGTTACAGTTAAAGGAGGAGGCGCCGCTGCATCCCCCTCCGGCTAAAAATACCTAATTTTATTACCCCTGAGGCGCGATAAAAACACCTTGCCGAAACGAAACGCCTTGTGAATGCATATAGTGTGGCTGTGTTAATGAAATTAGTTAGGAACTAACTTGCATACTTTCATCATCATCATCATCATCATTATCAGCCTTTCACGTTCCCACTGCTGGGACTCTGGCCTTCTCTCAGAGAGAGAGTATGGCCTGTAATCTACCACGCTGGCCCAGTGCGGGTTGGTAGATGTCGCATGCCCTTGATGCATATCTTAATATGAAAATATGTAGGAGGCACATTTACTAATTTATTGACATTACATATTTCTTAGTCCATACTAATATTATAAAGGTGAAATTAACTCTTGTCTGTCTGTTTATTTAACACATAAAAGACGGAACAGATCTTGATGAAAACTTGTATAAAGAAGATGGTTTGAAACTTGAGGAAGGACAAGGTAGACTAAGTTGACTAAAAAAGTTCTCAAAGGCTAACTTACCATACGAAAAATATACGTACGTACACTTTGAATTGAACTTCCTAAATTTTTTCTCGTTGGTTGGTAAATGAAAAAAATACCACAATCAACTTATCGTGGTCCCACTGTGTAGCTTATGCGTGCATTCAATGGAAGGCCCCTTAATATCGTCGGAAAATATTAATTTCCTACCTTTGCACGGATCGGAGATTTGTAGTATCTCGATACACTGACTCCGAGATAGGTAGGGATGGCCTTAGAAACATCGATGTTGTTCATACACTATTTATTACATGTAAGGCTCTAGTTTCTATAGGCTCACCCCGTAGGTGACAGAAGGGTCAAAAAAAGGTCAAAAAAATTGTTAAAAATAATCAAGACATATTTTCTAAGATTTTCTAAAAATAGCATAGAGCCATTAGAGACCCTCTGCGTATTGTATTTTTCAACACCCGACGCAAAAAAGGGGTGTTATAAGTTTGACGTGTCTGCCTGTGGCACCGTAGCTCGCGATCGGATGAAGCGATTTTAATTTAGTTTTGTTGTATGAAAGGTGAGTTACAGGCGAGTGTTTTTAGCTATGTTTTATAACAATCAGTCCAAGATGTCGAAGGTTTTTTTTAATATTAAGTTTATGGTTATTACTATGTTGATGGTACTGTAGTCTTGGATATTTATAAATTTGGAGAAAAATGGTCGTTACCTTAAAGAGGTCGCTTTTGCACATTTTGTTGTATAGGTAGGTAGGTACTTATAAAAAAAATTTGCACAAAACTGAGTTGAGGCCGGTTAAAACAATTTTTTTAACATATCGATAAGTAATCGAATTACATTTGCGAGGGTGTCTGTTTATGTGTGTGTGTGTGAATGTATGTATGCATACTGTTTATTAAATAAACGATGCTAGAGTTTCAGAGCCAGGCCAACCCTTTGTACACACGCAGCACGCTGGCAGAAAAAAAATGCAAAATAACTAATTTCCGTACATATTAGAACTGTGAAAGTGTGAATTCATCCACACGTTGGGACGGCGGCCCTTTATGTTGTCCCTTATAGGGTGACCTAATTACGAATATCGATCTCGGCCCTCTGTGTTGAGTAAAAATAGCTGTCTATGTAGGCTTCAAATTATTTTAAAGCTATTAAAATGTTATGTGTTACTACGTTGTTGTGAAAGATAAAAATTATTTTTAACGCCAACCTACCTGCTTATCTTACCCTCTAACTAGAGTAGTATAAGAATCAGATCTATGAGATAAGGAACAAAATTAAATACTTCTGCTTTATTTAAAAGTATTTGCTTAGATGTGTGAAGTGATTAAAAAAATTGTTTTAATTGAGATCACAAATGTGTCGCAGCAAATAGATTGTTTACGTCGTTCAATGCACTTCAATTTGATTAATTAATACATGTCCAGTAACCGAAATTGTTTCAAAATTTGAGCGCGATCCAATTGTAAATCATTAAAATTTTGACTCTTTTAGAAGAGAACCAAGTACTAACATTAGACGTACATACTACTCACTGCGCCACGTTAGTGTTGTTAAACACCCCCGAATAGTTCCTAGTTTTAATCGTTGACCATAAATTCACATAAAAGGCTGGGTGACGCTCCAAAACGACCCAATTTATATAGCGCCGGCGGCGGGCGAGCGGCCGGCCATAGCGAATGGCAGCCGGGATTTAACAGCCCCTGTAAATAGCGTATGTGGCTGCTTGAATTATAATCAATATGATACCTTTTTGCAGAACGCATAAATCGCTTTTTGCAATTACATATATAGCTTGTTTTTTTTTGTGGTTAACACTCTAATATTGACTGATAGAACGCACAGCCTAAGTGGTAACTCCTAGAAACATGGAACTGGAGATACATGCATTGTATGCTATAAGAAGAATTATTTTTGAACTAATTGCGCCCCGCGGTTTCACCCGCGTCTTCCTGATATCCCGCAGGAACAATTTTCCGGGATAAAAAGTAGCCTATGTGTTAATCCAGTGTATAAGCTATCTATATTCTAAATTTCATCAAAATCGGTTTAGTAGTTACGGTGATACGTGGTAACAAACATTCACACACATACAAACTTTCGCATTTATAACATTACTAGGATAAAAAATGTACCGGTTTCCACACGATGTTTTCCTTCACTGTTTTGAGCGTTGCCAATAATGAATAAAATAAATTTAATAAAATATGTATGTTAACTTGGTATATATGAATAGATTCATATCTACGTTTACAAAACAATAGTGACGCGACAGTCCTTCACTACCTTACCTTACCTTAGTACCCGCATCTATCGATACATCACCTCAGTACTACAGACAGCCCTACCGTCCCGCCCTACAAATGAAATCCATTTGTTACCGGTGGCGTGTTCAGAGGAAATATTACAGAGCTTCGGGTGGGTTCACGCTACACCACTCCGAGATTTGGAAAAAAATAACCATTTTTCACATCTTGGGCTGGCCATACACGGATACCTGAAGCAGTCAGGATTGACTGCTTCAAGCTGCAACTGCTGTGAACTACAGACTTCTACGTACGTACATACTCCAACCGCTCGAGCAGTTGCAGTAGTTCACTATGCAGTCGCAGCTTGAAGCAGTCGATCCTGACTGCTTCAGGCTGTCCGTGTATGGCGAGCCTTACAGTGTAAATTTTGACCAGCTATATCGTTGACTAGCGACTCGCCCCAACTTCTTATCAATTGACTTAATTATAGGTATAACATTTTGATACCTTGGGTTACATTTTTACAATTTCTGTAAGGATCTCTGATAAAAAAAGGCTTCGGTTTTTATTCGTTAATAATGTAGCTTTCTATTGGTGAAGGAAATTTAAAAATCGGTTAATTACTTTTGGAGGTTTTCCATTACAAAAAAACGTACAAAAAAATCTTTTCTCTATATAATATCACACTTTGAGTGGGTGTGTATGTTTGTTACTTCTTCACGCTGAAATGGCATAAACAGATTAAAATGAAATTTAGAATGGAAATAGCTTCCTGCACACAATGCCTACTTTTTATCCCGGAAAAATGATTCATAACAACGGGTGCGGCTAGTTCGATTATATTCAGATTCGAGTTTTTTAACTTAATTCTATGACTAATAATAATAAACAATAATTAGATCATGAAAATCAGCTAACACGATTTTTGGACTAATCTCAAAATGGTCTAGACTGTCAGATCTCAAATATAATCGAGGCTGGTCCGATATATTATCGTGTCCTACATCCGGCACGGGGCGGTCCGTTATATTAGGGCACAGGCTAGTCTGATAATGCTCAGTGAATGGACCCAGACCCTTTATACTTATCGACGTTCCCTCAAATTGGTTGGCAATATGCCCAAAGTGTAACGTGTAGCGATAGCGTGGAACAAGATTATTACCTACTAGCTGTTCCCCGCGGTTTCACCCGCGTAGGCTACAGTTTATCGCGATAAAAAGTATCCTATGTCCTTCCTCAGGTTTCAAACTATCTCCATACCAAATTTCGTTTAAATCGATTTAGAAGTTTAAGCGAGACAGACAGACAGACAGAGCTACTTTCGGATTTATAATATTACTAGCCGTGCTCTGGAAACTTCCACAAGACTACAAAATTAAAGGAAAACATCGTGAGGAAACCGGCGTGTCCAAAAACTTCAACATTCAAGGGCACGCGACATCTACCAACCCGCACAGGGCCAGCGTGGTGTTTTCCGATGTGTACTACAGTTTATCGCGATAAAAAGTATCCTATGTTCTTTTCCAAGGTTCACACTGTCTCCTTATCAAATATCATCAAAATCTATCGAGCAGCTTATGCGTGAAATCCGACACTAACGAATGCTTTCCTAAGGCTATAGCTGGGACCCACGACTTAACTTGCCTTCCGCAGCACGAAAGCATCATTATCATCAGTCGGAAGAACTTCACTGATGAATATAGGTAGCATTAGCACGGAAGCGCTCGGTTTATAAAAACCACTAATGGTCACCCATCCAAGAAGTGACCGTAGAGCAAGTTGCTTAACCTAGTTGATCAGTTAAGAACGACAAGGCAAGCTCCACTACTAGCGCTTCAGAGTGGGTTACTACTTCTACTTCATTTCAAAAAGTAGGTAGGCACTCTAGATTGTTGGTAAAGATTCAAAGAAATAAAATGTCAAGGCATTTTCAGATTTTCTTCCACAGCAATAAGGTTGACATCATTTGCTTTGACATAGATTAAGTGGTAGTAAGTAGTGCGTACCTTCGTCTCAAATGAAAACAATTTGTTACCGGTAGCGTGTTCTAATTTTTGTCATGCTACATTCACACTTGATAAAGATAAAGATAAATTTAATTTGTATAAAACATGAGTGGTTAGTACAGACAATTAAAGTAGGTACAATGATCTTATGGTATTAGAGAAGCGTCATGTTTTGCCGTTATTGGCGTACAAAATCAACAGATGCTGAGATCCTGTCGCCATGAAATAAAATAGGTAGGTACATAAAAATTCAATACAATTAAATCCATTAGGTGCACATTAGAAATAGAAAATACAAGTAATAAAAAAATTGGTTAATTACTAAAGTTAGATACATATTTGAAGGTAAATTATATAAGTATAGCAAATGAAGTGACGATTGCTCAGTGTAATAACACAACTTGCGGCTTAGTCGTGAGTTCGAATTCTGTGTGCTTGAGCTTTCGGTGAAGGAAAACATCGTGATGGAACCATAGCTTGGTGGAGGCATTTTCTAGTGCTCGCTTGGCTAGCCACTACTCTCATGTCAAGAATCTGTCGCCAAGCAACTGTCAGTGCGTTTTAGCAGCGCGCGCTTGTGAGTCTACCTTAGGTTACCTTGAGGTTACCTTCAAGCATGTTGTCGCTTATTATTAAGAAACTTGTAGTCATAGTCAACGCTACCCTGTAATGTGCTAAAAATACTAAGCTTGTTTTAGCAATTAATGATGATGATTTTCGTCGATAAGAGCATCACTTGAGTACAGTCAAACTGATTTAGCATTACTCAAATGTTCGTAATTGAATAAGATTTTAGAGAAAATTCAGAAAAAACTTAAATTAGTGCTATTTTCTACAGGGTTTTTGCATGAACTTTTATGTCGGAAACTTTTTATTGCAATGAACTGCAGCATACGCGGGTGAAACCGTGGCTAATGCTATTATTAACCATCATTAACACGTTGATTTACGTACCAATTGCATTTAAAACTTTACTGTTCCTATAAGAATGTACTGGAAATGTCCTGTTTTGTGTACCAAATAAATAAATTTACTTATTACAATAACGACTAAAATTTTGTACCAAAAATCTGTCCCCCGTTTCATTATTACGCTTTTAAAGTAGTAAACCGTAGTAAACGTAGTAAACCACCACAACGTAATATTAGTCACATTTACGCTTGCCAAAACAAATGTGTAATTGGTTAATTAATACACGCGCTAAGACGCAGGTGTGGATGGAACATGAGGGAAAATATTGCAACCATAACGCAGACGGCGTGAGTTTGTAAGACTGTTCAAATATTCTCGCTACATCGAGCTGAGGTGGAATTACGTGGAGAAAACTTAGCGTTTCTCTTATAGGATACCAAAACAATATAGGCGTATACCTACTTACCTATACTAATAAGAGAGGATAATTCTTAGCTATGATTGTCAGGAGATTTATAAAGTTAAATTTAGGCTTAGGCTTATTCACTTGTGAAATATGAATTTGGAGTAGCAAATCACAGCGGCTTAGTATTTCACTGCCACCGCCACCACGACCTCCACCGCATCAATTTGTTCAAAGCGTCACAGTAATCACAATTACTCCTTACAAGCACCCGATACCGAGTTCGAATCCTCTCTGACTAAGACTTAATAAGTTATGTGTGGAACTGCCATCGCTCAAAAACGGTAAAGGGAAGAAACATCGTGAGAAAACCGGCATGTCCAAGAACCACAACATTCAAGGGCATGCGACATGTACCAACACAGACTGGAACAGCGTGGTAGATTACGGCCCATACTCTCTGAGAGAAGGCCTGAGTCCCAGCAGTGAGAACGTAATAGGCTGATGATGATGATGAGTGGAGACCGCTATACTTGGAAAACGTAGTGTTGGACGCTTTGCGACTGGGTGGAGCGACGACTTGCGCCGAGTGGTTGGATGAGAAGAGCCGAAGCGGCTCAGTGGCGTACCTTGGGAGAGGCCTATGTCCAGCAGTGGATTGATGTTGATGATGATGGTGATGATGAATCAAAACTATGCAGGTCCAATCCGGCTGAAAGCAAAGTTATTGAAGCGACGCAAGAATCATATTTTTCAGCTGCGTCCCGGGAATAGGAATCTATCTCGAGACGGTGATGGCACAGAATAATAATGTGTTGCAGTACGGATGGTCGTGATTCAGAGTCCACGAGGGATGTAAAAATAGAGGTGTTTTACATACGATCGTGATAGATGCGATAGTGGGTCGGCTTCTACTAGAAATGGTATCTTTATTACGAAATTATTTTCTATTTTGTTTTTTTATATGATCGAATTTGTTATTTCGTTTCTAATATAAAGGAATGGCAAACTAGCAGACAGACGGCCTGATGGTAAACGGTCACCGAAGTCTATAGATATTTGCAACAACTGTGAGAATAACACAGCTAGCATACCTAAATAAATCAAAAAAAAGTATGTGTTGTTCTTGATTAATATTAAAAACAATTTACAGATTTTGTATCTGTGCATCGCGTGATTAAAAACGAGGACAGCGATAACTGAAACTGTGTGATGAATTATCGTTTGACATTACATCTGTCATTGTCCCGACAGTGAAAATATGGCAAAGTTGATTACTCTGGATAGCTTTACGAGATTGTGACGTCACAGTATTTTTTACAACCAAACATTAGATTAAATTTGTCGTTCATAATTTTTTTAATCATGGTATTTTCTTGTTGGTAAAAAGTTGACATAAGTTTTAGTATCTGATACTTATGCCAAGATTCCCTTCTGTGTTTAATCTGTGACCCGGCCTTTTACAGAAATTAATAAATTCGTCTGAGCGGCAGAAAGGTACCTACTAGCAGATTGTCTGGGGTTTAGGCAGAATTCGGTTCCTCTTTGTCGTTAGAATTGATTTTACAAATGGAGCAAGCATTTTTCTCGTGTAAAATATGCTTTACCCTAATGGTTCGAAAAATATACCGTATTTTTATTAAAATACCTATTGCTGCGTCCTGCGGTTAAACGCTCGGTTTTTCCGTTAAATCTCACCATTTAAAAGTATACTATATTTTTAACCCCCAACGCAAAAAGAGGGGTGTTAAAGTATAACGTCAATATCTGTCTGTCTGTTTGTCTCTCTCTGTTTGTGTATGTGTCTGTCTGTGGCATCGTAACGCTCAAACGGATGGACTGATTTCTATGCGGTTTTTTTTTTGTCGTTTGAAAGCCATTTTCTCTGCGGTGGTTCTTAACTGTATTTAGTTAATATCGGTCCAGCAGTGTTAGAGTAACAGCTCTTTTCCAAAACGATGTCTAGCATTTTTAACTGTTTGATAAAAATCGGTTCAAGATGTCGGGGTTTTTTTTAATTATTTTATGTTATATAAAACTACCTATCAAACTAAACAAACTACTTAATCTAATAAACCACTACCAGTTGGCAACGTTCCCAAAATGCTGGCCGCATTGCCGCGTTGAACGGCAATGCTTATTCGTTGGGCAAAATAACGGCCAGCATTTTGGTCACGGGTAGCATCGACCAGTCGCTTTGATATATCACTAGCTGTTCCTCGCGGTTTCACCCGCGTGGGCTACAGTTTATCGCAATAAAAAGTATCCTACGTCCTTCCCCAGGGCTCAAACTATCTCTATAACAAATTTCATTTAAATCGGTTCAGTAGTTTAGGCGTGAAAGCGTATATATTCCGTATACACCAAAATTATTCCCGCACTTCGATGCCCCCTCACCGCGTTACCTGCTGTAGGTATCCATTATCCTATTTTAATTCTAAGTTAATTTTTTTTCGAACCACGCGTTTGTATCGTGCTGTTATAGGTCTTCCTGGTCCGCGACCACACTTTACCTAGATTCTCCCTCACCTCGCAGCGTTTCTCGCTGCGCTGGGGTGCGGCGGGTTTATTTTTCTACTTCTACTTACATTTTTAAACTCGTGATATCTTTCGAATGGAATGTCCAAATTGAATGATTCAAAAAGTTTTATAAAGATATTGAAGCAGTTTTGAATAAGAAGTAATTTATTTTGATAAGGATTAATACCAAGATACAAATAAAGAGCCTTTTCTAGCAGTGGCATTAAAAATTAAAATTTTAAAATAAAAGATCACTTATTGTTGCATAACTATAATAGTTAGACATATGCTCTCGCGGACTTTTTTGTAGATCTTAATAGGACCAGCAAACCCGTAATACATTATTTTGTCGTAGTGTCAATAGTTTTTGCAGCGCACGCAAGAATAGGTTTTCAATTTCACACCTTGGGTTGCAAAATTGCAATTCTCTTACGGATCCCTAATTTTTTGGAAATATTATATAGCCTATAGCCTTCCTCGATAAATGGGCTATCTAACACTGAAAGAATTTTTCAAATCGGACCAGTAGTTCCTGAGATTAGCGCGTTCAAACAAACAAACAAACAAACAAACTCTGCAGCTTTATAATATTAGTATAGATTATATATCGATTTCGCTCCCGGCCCCCACGGTCCAAGCGTTTCGACCCCAAAAGGCTCATATATTTATGTCATAAGTATAAGCATGTACTAGTTTATACGCTTAAATGAGAATACATAATTATTATTATTACCAGGAATTTATTAACGTATCTGTTGTATCAATGTTCCAAAGTACAGCTTTAGTTTTAAAGTGAGACATAATCGTTGGTGATTTTATACTTAGGTACATAATGGCGTAACATTATACAGCAGGTAATTTTGTCAACGTTTCTTGAGCCAGCTTCAGTCTTCTTTTAAAAACTACATACCTACTAAAATATTTTTATTCCGATGCATTTTTAGTAGGTGCCTAGGTGCATTTTATCATTAAACATGTTTGTTACTTTCCGGGAAAAAATGGAACTTTTTACAAAATAAATGTATCCTTACCAACTATATAATACAATAATGTGTACATGTAATTCCATGTAGTCAGTCTATTTAAAATTTATGAATTTTCCCTTCAAACACGTATCTATCCAAAAACTCAAAGCGTCCCGAGTGGTCCTCGTGGGTTGTGTCGATATCTCTTGAAACACTTGAAGAGGCACTCCGCGACGCTGAAAGCATTCTCCAGACCTGCTTTGAGGATGTCGGACGGATCCCGAAACATTTTAAGAAAGAAATGCTTTACGCTCTAAGTATTTCAATTGAGTTCATTCATCTCGCTATATCTCGCATATACTAGTAACTAAAGAGTGGTGTTTTTATTTCACACTAGCTGCACCCCGCGGTTTTACCCGCGTCTTCCCATTATCCCGCAGGAACTTTTTCCGGGATAAAGTAGCCTATGTTTTAATCCAGGGTGTAATCCATCTCCATTCTAAATTACATTCAAATCTGTTTAGTAGTTTTTGCGTGAACGAGTAACAAACATCCATACTCAAACATTCACGTTTATAATACCTACGAGTAGGGCTTTACTAGCTTTGGCCTGTGACTTTGTTTGTGTGGACTACGACACAGGAAATGTCTGTAAGAGATGTCTGTTCAGATTTCTATGTAGGTATGTGATAATGTGGCAATTAGACTATTAATTACAATTAATTACCCGTGCCCTGTGGTTTTATCCTAGTGGGCTACATTTTATCGTGATAAAACGTATTCTATTACCCTTTCCATCAGGGTTCAAACTTCAAAATTTATTCAATACTTACTGTCATCACGATCGGCATAGCGGTTTTTGGCGTGAAAAGATAATAAACAAACAAATAAACAAACAGACAGAGTTAATTTCACATGTATGATCCGTTCTACTCGTTGAATTAATTTATGACGATCTGTTTGGGTGAGGGTTTATTTTTGTTTGAGGACCAACAGTAATTTAGCAAATCGTTAATTTTATTTTGTGCATGAATCAATTAATTTTATTAATGTAATGTTCAATTATTATTATTTTTTATGACGACTAATGAGAATGTTGACTTACCTATTATTATCATTATTATTTAATTTGAATATCATTGTGTAAATATTGTACAACTGACTTGCCTAGAGTAACAACACATGTTATTATGGTGAATAAATAATGAAATGAATGAATGAACGAGAACTATAGCATTAACGTACAAACCACAGATCTATGGTACAAACCCATATATATTTACCATTTTCTTTTATATTTTTATATATTTGTCGTCTTCACGTCGGTCGGGTCTAATGCAAACGACTGTCACATTCATCAAGCGGACTCCTCTTTTCGCATCTTAGACCTCTTTTGTCTCGGACGCTTTTATCAATGACCTATAAAGACGTTCGACAAATCAATAACCCTAACTACGGAAGTTCTATTCATAAGACAAGGCCTGTGATAGTCGACCTTCGACCTTCTCACAAGATGGATGAGGAATTATACAATACCTATAAAATCTGTTGATCGCCCACCAATAGATCTTGGCTTCGGTCTTGAAGACATGAATTTTACTTTGGTTTTACGAGACAAACTTTCTTTTATTTTCTTTCTTGTTAGGAAATAGGCTAAAATACTATTGTCCTGTAATAGAAAAAGCTCCAGAAAACCTTGGAAAGCTTTTCTGGATCTGATTTATTGGAAATTTTCTTCTTTTTACCCATTAAAGTTCAGTTGTAGTGACGTCGGCTTGTGAATTCTGAAATGATAGTAACACAACGAAAGGCAAAGCTGATACCTGGTTGATGGGTAAGTGGAATATGGAGTAGAATGCGTTACATTAAATTTCAGTTGCTTTTTTTAATTTGTTCAATCTCAACTTGACTTTAGGTGTTCTTATTTGCAGTCGGTTAAAAATTCTTAGAGCGATGGTGACCGAACGGTTTGGCGTGCGACTTACAAGACGCCGACACCGAGTTCGAATCCTCTCGGCCTCGTACCTATGACTTAATAAGTTATGTGCGGATTTTCCATCGCTCAAAACGGTGAAGAAAAACATCGCGAGGAAACCGGCATGCCCAAGAACTGCAACATTTTCAAGGGCATGTGACATCTACCAACCCGCACTGGGCCAGCGTGGTAGATTATAGCCCATACTCTCTCTCTGAGAGAAGGCCAGAGTCCCAGCAGTGGGAACGTGGAAGGCTGATAATGATGATGAAAAATTCTTATAACAAACAGTAAGACGCCAGTTTTAATTATGTACACAAACTTATCCACATATCAGACTAAGTAATTACTGCAATTTCAAGTGCGGGTTGGTAGATGTCGCATGCCCTTGAATGTTGTAGTTCTTGGACATGCCGGTTTTCTCACGATGTTTTTCTTCACTGTTTTTGAGCGATGATAAATCCACACAGGTGCGGAGAGGATTCGAACACGGTGTCGGCGCCTCGTAAAGCTCACGCAGTTACCGTTCGGCCACCATCGCTCGTAATATAGGTCGCCCTCATTTAATTAGCTCAGCTGAAACTAACACAAGGGATTTGAAAGCAGTGAGCAAATAAAACAGAGCGATGGTACAAGTTCGTGAAAAACAATGTTTCCCTCGGACAGCCATTTAGCGAGGCCTCGACGGCAAACAGAAAAAAATGGCGTTAATAGCCGCAGAGTGGCGTTTTTTAAAAACGTTGTTGCATCTGAAATAAAAATGTACATGGAAAAGGAATTACTTAGTGCCTCTTTCGTTTGTTGAGATCTGACCCACAGAGTCTGCTTGGTGTAGCACCTTTGCCAGTTATGCACCAAGCAGTAGTGAGCAAACACACTTTTTATACTTCTAACAAATGTAACTTGATGTTACAACTGGATTTGGAACTGGCTCTCAAGTGGAGCTGCCGAAACACATCGTACATATAGGTGCTTGGTGGCAGATTCTTGAGGTAGCTAGGCAGGCGAGTATTAGAAAATACCACCAAGCAAAATGTTATTGATATATTTTCGGCATCTTCACTTAAGAGCCAGTTCCTAGTCCAGTCGTAGCGTGGCGCCTCTTTTGTAAGGTCTAGTATGAGTTTTTGATTTACGCATTGTTTGTATGAAGAAGTGAACAGAGTACCTATCCATATTGAGTTTTATAATCAATGGTTTGTTCATACAAACAAAAACGACCTTAATTAGTGACGGTAAAACGCGTTTACTTGTAGCAAAAACTAAGCCTCTAGTGATATAAAAATAAATAAATATGAAAACCTTAATTAAAGCCTCCAGCCACTCTCTGACTATCAACCCTATTCGCTCCTGCTAGCTCGACAAACAGAAAGATTTATTAAAAAAAGTGTTTTAAAATAGCTTCCATTTGCATTTATGTTGTTTCAATATTCCACAGGTAAATATTGTTGCAGTTGGTTCGTTTTAATTTTATAATAGACTAGCGTTCCTTCCCGGTTTCCCTTGGGATTTCAATGTTTTTGATAGACTCATGTTTTGCTTTTTCTCACGAAGTTTTGCGTTTTCCGGGATATTAAGTCAAGTCAAGAAAAACTATATATATATTTAGTAGGATACAACGTGTAGTAATTTTAAAACGTCAAACTTAAAACTTGCAATGCCTGTTCCAAGCTCCTTACGCTGGCAAAATAACAGGCAAGAACCGTCCGGCAGGTAATCTTCTTGGGCGTGATCAGATTTACAATTTTATCTGAATAGTCCAATGTTTTTTATTATGATTTATCTTTATACGGACTTGATAAAAAATACTTAAGTTATCTTTGAGATCTGGATTAATAAGTATTCGACGAATATACGCTTTACAATTACAAGGTGCCGAAACAAAGTTCAAATCTCATCTCGGCCCAACAATGAGTTATGCGTGGATTTGCCATCGCTCAAAAAGGGTGAAGGAAAGGAATCAAGCATCTCCAAAAATCACAATATTCAAGGGCATGCGACATCTACAAACCTGTATTGGGAAAGGGTGATAGGTTATAGCCCATACATTCTGTTTGAAAGAAGGCTTGTATCCAACAGTGGCATCGTATTACGCTGACGATGATGACTATTTTTTTCTATTTTTAATTAAGTATTTTTACCTATCGAACTTGTTTTACCTAATGGTTCAGAAAGAAAATCCGGTATAACCTATGTATTTCCAGTTGTTACATATCTTCAATGTAACAGATTTAAAATAATTACACGACGAACAGAAATAGATCTCAGAGTTAAAGGAAACAAGCTACGGTTTAGGGATGATCGATATAGAGATCGATATTAATATCGATAGTTCAATATTATCGACTGCACAATATCGATATATTTAACACTTTATATTCGTATCTTTCATCCCTTAATTAATTGCTGTGAGACTGACTGAACTGACGAATGATTTAATAACCATGAATCAAGCAGTCAAATCACGTTGAAGTCATGATTTAATTAACGACAAGAGGGAATCACAGATTTAGTAAAAATTCATGACTGATTGAAACTTTAAAAAGGAACATTATTTGCTTGTATCCTACACATGTATACATCACTTACAACGTACTTATAACTATACTACGCCTGTTCAACACTTGTTCCACCATACATTTTTTTTTTAATATAAGTTTGCTGACTTTAATCTCAGTAATTAAAAAACACAACTCTTGTGGCTACAAGCATTATTATATCTGATGTAAGTTAGTGGAAATAAATGTAAGATTGAATTTAATAGATTGTAAATTTAGTTATTTACGAAATCAATTAGAATCAAACGAATATCTTAAAATATCGATGTTCTGATATTTTAATGATGTCAATATCGATATTTCACTAATATCAATACCTATCGCTCATCCCTATTATGGGTAGCAAATAGCAATTATTTCTGTCTCTTCGTTCTCATGATAAATGTGAAAGCGAAACGCTTTGCCCTAAGCTGCTTATGTCATGTTGGCCATAAATCACATGGGTAGTTCTACCTAATAAACGAGGAAAAGCGGAAATACCTACCCTCATTTCTTAAAAATCTGTTTCAATGATCAAACAAAGAACAGTGGCCAAAACGGACCCGAGGTCGTATGAAAACGATCTATGTACGATAAAAATTGTAATTTTTTGTGTATTAAGATTATAAAAACGATAATTTATAGAAAGTGTAGAAAAAAAAGATATTGATTTTGTATTTTCGTAGTTTCTAAAGACATTTTTAACTTACACGATACTTGGATGTTTTTGAACGCACTCCGCAATTTATTTGCCATTCCGTTTCACGCTTTGGAAGTTGGCCCTACTTAAATTAGGTCATTAAAATCAGCATTATTTACCGAACATACACAAAAACTAATCTTTTTAATCTATGTACTAGCAAATTGACTGTCACTGTCAAGTGACATTGACAGAAACGAAAATTTTTGTACAAAATATTTTGCGGTCAGGTCCAGGGCAATATGAAAAGTGGCCAATGTTCTTTGGCCAATAATTTAAGTCCACATTGATTAAAATCGTGTTCAGAATTTGCGATTTTTAAAGAAATGGCATTTGATAATTTTTTACGAAAAAGCATTGTTAGAAGACTAGCAGCAGTTACATCCGCTTTTTCCGCGGTAACCCAAACCTATGGTAAAGCGTTATCTATCTATCTATGTTCAGCAGTTCACTCCTTCTGGCTTTCTTCTGGTTTCTTCTTTCTTTTCTCCTTCTAATGATGATGAGTATACTTTTTATCCCGGAAACTAATCTATCTATGTCATCATCATCGTTATCGATCTATCTAATTATTATAAATGTCACCGACATAGCCCACAGAATTAGCAAGCTGAAGTGGCAGTGGGCTGGTCATATAAGCCGCAGAACCGACAACCGATGGGGTAGACGTGTTCTTGAGTGGAGACCGCGACTTGGCAAACGTAGTGTAGGACGCCCTGCGACAAGGTGGAGCGACGACTAGCGCCGAGTGGCTGGCAGTAGTTGGATGAGAAGAGCCGAAGACCGGGCTCAGTGGCGTACCTTGGGAGAGGCCTATGTCCAGCAGTGGACTGATATGGGCTGATGATGATGATGATGATGATGATCTAATTATTATAAATGTGAAAGTTTGCGTGTGTGTGTGTTTGAATGTTTGTTACCACGTATCACAAGAGGCTTTATAATTACTTTGTTAATTTAATTGTGTCAATAAATGCCTTGATTGATTGATTGATCACCTTAACTACGAAACCGATTTTGATGAAATTTGGAATGGAGATAGCTTATATCCTGGATTAACGCAGCTACTTTTTATACCGGAAAAAGGTTCCTGCGGGAACGAGAAGACGCGGGTGAAACCGCGGGGCCCAACTAGTACAGTCAGCGAACAAAAATAAATTTTCCGATCGTCTCTATCATCTTAAACACTACCTTTGACTTCGGGGGTATTATGTTGTGGTCAAACGCTACCACGTAACATGTAAAAAAAACTCAAATATTACTGATCTAAAACACATTTAGAAAATGACCAGCTACTTTTGTCGCTGACTTTACATAATAGTTTTGGTATGATCAGCGTGATACCATTTGCTTTCACTTCGTCCCATCGTAACTTGTAAGTCTTAGCCTCGTAAAATGACAACGTTACCGTCCATTGCTACTCCAATGCCTCCTGCTCCTAAAACAACAAACACATAGAGACAGTTCGGTTTGTTCTTACGTAGGTATAATAATATATTATGTAGTAGACACGCACTTCAACTCCGCACAGTTCGCTCTACTGTCCATAAACTGTGCCAAAACTAGTGTTGTCACACCAACGATAGTTTTATTATCGATATTTTTCATCCAAGAGGCGACAATATCAATATCGACACAATCGGAGTTATTGGTATCGTATGTTCTTGAAAACAATACTAGCAATGCATTTTACTACATAATAATATACTTATAAACTGCAAGTAATATGGCTTTAAATATTTAAAATATCTGCTTGTTTAATCAATAGTAAATTCCTGGTTACTAATTCTTAATTCACTTATGTATAGGATTTAATACTATTATATTGTCCACTTTTTATATATCTCATAATTTGCAAGAACCTAGAAAATTGGCTGATTGGTTTTATTAATTAATTTATAGGATGTTGGGCTTCCTAGTATCACACTTATGTTATATATTATATGCAAAAGTTTATGTGTGAGTAAGTGGAGAATTTGGAATGGACATAGCTTCTATCCAGGATTAACACATTTGCTACTATAAAACTGCGGGCAAAGTTAGTATATAAATAAATCTATGCAAACCTAAGATACTATCGATAGAATATTCTTGCTGTCGGTCAGAAATCGATATAATATTATCGATAGTCAAGTATTCAACAGTAACACTAGCTAAAACTATCAGACTGACATTCAAATGTGCAAGTTTCAAGTGAAATGGAGCAAGTTGGAGAAGGCTTGATAGGTGTGCTTGGTCAGCAATTTCGCGAGCTCGAAGTCGAAGTGTCTACGTAGCCGTGTGAGCTGTTCGAAGCCTCCAAATGGAAGTTTGTTTGTTTGGAAGAGCTAGTTACGTGACGCTGGTTTACATTCGGATACCTACTTACTAGTGTAGGAACAGCAATTCTTAAAAATCTTGCCAAAATGGCAGAACAGGACGTTTTCAGCCCAGCCTTTTTTGTTTTTATGGACGTTGGTAAAACCCTGCATTTTTAACGTTCACCTGCCAAATATAATATTACGCAGTTATGAAAAAATAAAACAACCGAGATGTGGGGGCATTATGAGTAGGTACGTCACTCGGAACCTGCGCATAACTTTGGCAGTGCCGGATCTAAGATTTTTCGTATTGGGGCATAAAATTGATAGTGACGCGCCTCTCTCTTAGCGTTTGAGATATAATTTACTTTAAGAAACTCGCAAAAGGCGTCTGTGTGGTGCCTTTTTATTACAAGTCGATGGTGAATCAACCAGTTTTCCGCATGCTAGGCGCTTTGTGTAGTAAGTTATTTTATAAATAAAATAACGCCCACATAATAGCTCTGACTCCTAACTAGGTTTTCCTCTATCTAGGGTATCACCCAGACACAGAACAAATCTTCTTCTTCCTCTTGCCCTGGTCCCATCTATTTGGGGTCGGCGCAGCATGTATTCTTCTTCCAATCTCCCCTATCAGCCGTCATCGCTTCATTCACTCCCCTTTCATTCATATCATAACACAATCCATCCATCTCCAGACACAGAACAAGTATTTGCATTGAACAAAAATTTGTCTTGTTGCGGGAATCGAACCCGCGACCTCACGCTTCGCAGTCAAATACCATATGGCATATATATATATATGGCATATGGCATATCATATGCATATGGTATATGTGGCTATTCGCCTATGGCACCATATGTCGTCATAGTTATAGTCGTAATTTTTGTAATATGACTTTGGCGTCCGGGGCGGGTGCCCCGGTTTGTCCTCCTAGATCCGGGGCTGAACTTTGGGGGTGACGTGACATTAGTGCGTGACATGCGTGACTTGCGTGACACGCTCCGGTCACGAACGGGTACGGCGGGCCTGCCACAACTTTATTCTAAAACCCTTTATTTCCCTCAAAGTTCTAAGCATACGTTTCTGATTTGTACAATTTTGTTTTTAGTAAAAAAATGAATAATCAAATCTGATGTTGCCGCGATCTTTGGCTTTAGTCACCTGATGTTAAGTGGTGATGTGGTCGAAGTTTACAACTGGATACAAACATGCGAGAGAGTATTTTCTACGCTTGTTTTTTACGCCAGTACGCTACGACTATCGTAATGATTATGAAAATCTCCTACGCTTCTCTGAGACAACACCACGTCTGCGGACTATAGGTATTTTCTAGTACTCGCCTGGCTAGCTACCACCCTCTTGTTAAGAATCTGTCGCCAAGCACCTATCGGTGTGTTCTGGCAGCCTCACTTGAGAGTCAGTTCCCAGTCCAGGTGTAGCGTGGCTCCATCTTCGACCACATCGTCACTTAACATCAGGTGACTTGTGGTCAAACGCTACTCTGTAAATAGTAAAAAAAAAAGTAATGCGTTCTAGGAAATGGTCACCACTTAACACCAAACCCATTTGCAAGTTCCTTAATACAGCTTTAAAAAAAATCCTGTTCAGTTGAATGCATTTAACGTATCCCACTTCTGATGTAACAAAAATCCATTTCTGCAATCTAAGGAACATCGGCGTTTTATCTTAAAGTTTTGATGGCTGACCCGGCGAAGTCAAAGCGTAGTAAGTACAGTATGGACAATGCCACGGTTGTTCGAATGCCACGTGTCACTACATAAAAGTGTTGAAGTAATACTATACTTATTATATTCTGAGTAAATAGAGGCGATTTTGAATTGAAAGGCAATTTTTCCAGGAAACTTATAGGGCATAAAGATATCTGACATCTAATAGAGAGTCAGGGTAGCGCGCAGCGCAGTGTGTTGCCGTGTAGGATTTTGAACTATTGAAGGGCAAAATTCTGGGCGGCACTGGCCAAATAAAATCTAATGCTGTAATGGCTCATGACTTCAAAAACGCGTGTTACATATTATTTTATTGTTTTTTTTTATGATAAAATCTTCAAATTTACCCAATGTTCGTGGTCCACAGGTTAACAAAGGTTTTGGTGATAAGGCGAACAGGGGCTGTAAATAATGTAAACACGCTACAAAATAATGGTTAAAGTATTAATGTAAACTTAGATTGCTTATTTTAATACTCGCAATATCCATTGTAATTCTGTATGACCTTTAACCAAGGGTAGTTTATCTAGAACTGCTGGTGGCTTAAAGACTTTGTTCAGAATTAGGAACATTATTAAAAAAATACTAGCGAAATCGATTCGCTCACTAACGCCTAGATATGAAATGATTGTGTAGTTTTGTCTAGTAATTTGTCAGTACATTTTTGTTTTTTTTTTTATGAAAAAGAGGTAAGCAAGCAGACGGTTCTGATGATGACCTGATGGTTAGCAGTTTCCGTCGCTTATAGACATTTACTGCACTAAGCGCGTCGTCGATGCGTTTCTTTCACACCCATCTTGCTCGTTTCACCTATTGCAAGTACGCGCATAAATCAAATAGTGCAAGTAAATAGCTCTTCCGAGCATTCCCCATTGAACATTTGTAGAATATGCAGACCAAACCAGTGTTCACTATGTGTTCTAAGTTATGTCGATTCTTGTTATATAGAGTTGAAGTACTGTTTGTTTTGTACGTACCACGCCCCAGTGCAGAAAGTTTTTTTTATTAAAACCCCGTTCTCTTTGAAAATATCATCTTTGTCGTCTGCGCATCTCTCCAGTTTGTTCTTCACAAAACCTTTGAGATTAGGAGCGGAAGCGTTTTGTGTAGGAGTTTTAAGGGTTTCGGGAGTTTTTGAAAGGTTGTGTGTATCTTTGGGATCCGATGTTGTGGACAAAAGTGATTGGGGATTCAACCCTTGCGATACAGATTTGTTTCTCACATTTCATACAAGAATAGATGGGCGGATATTCTTGAGTGCTGGGCTCGACTGGTTCATTTCTGCAACGCTGAATTATTTATCAGATGAGCGGCAATTCCGTCACACTGTAAGAAGGTAGGTATATTTAAATATGTAACTATGGGAGTACGGGAGATGCCAGTTGATACAAAGTTCAACGGGTCATCTAGTAATAAATAAATACAGATTCGATTATGTATGTCTTATGAAACTCCAAATTTCAGAATATTTTTACTAAATTGAGTTGATTTCAATGAAGGTTTCGTATTCGCTACCAATTACCATAACATTATCATATCAAAAAGTTATTACAATGAATGTCACGCTCTGAATTAATATTTTTCCTGTATTCTTACAAAACTCGTACCAAAACTTACCTACATTTGCTTTGACATTTTGATATCTCAGGAGAAGAAAAATACAATGAATAAATTCACTCGTCATTGTTATAAAAAGATATATATCCTGTTCAAATAAAATGTAGGTAAGTTTTGGTACGAATTTTATAAAAATATATGAAAAATATTAGTTCATATATCATCACCGCGCCCCGCGGTTTCACCCACTTCTTCCCGTTATCCCGCAGGAACCTTTTTCCGGGATAAAAGTAGCCTATGTGTTACAAAAACAAAATAAGGTATAAAAGCTATTTTCATTCCAAATTTCATTCAGATCCGTTCAGTATTTTTTGTGTGAAAAAGTAACAAACATTCATCCATCCATCCATCCATTCATACACACAAACTTTCACGTTTATAATATTAGTAGGGAGAGAAAAGACTTGACTGTATGATTGTTTCGGATAAACTTGAAAACAACTGAACCGATCTTAAAGAAACTTAGTATGGAGATGGTTTGAACCTTGTGGAAAACATACGACACTTTTTATTTCGATAAGCTGTACACTGAGTAAAAATCTGACTTTCCTTCTGACTTCCAAGACCGATTCCTTCCTTATTTCACCCTTGTTTTACTTTTTACAGGGTAGCGTTTGACCACAAGTCACCTGATGTTAAGTGACGATGTGGTCGAAGATGGCGCCACGCTACACCTGGACTGGGAACTGGCTCTCAAGCGAGGCTGCCGGAACACACCGATAAGTGCTTGGCGACAGATTCTTAACAAGAGGGTGGTAGCTAGCCAGGCGAGTACTAGAAAATACCCTACCACCAAGCTATGGTTTCATCACGATGTTTTCCTTCACCGAAAGCTCAAGCTCATTGTAGGATTCGAACCCACGTCCTACGGATCGCAAGCCGACGTCACTACCCCTGAGCCATCATCGCTATAAAACCCTTGTTTTCATTCTGAATTACAAGTCCTTCCCTTTTGACTCAAAAGGAAAATGGTATTTTGGAATGTCTTTTTTCTCCGTGTAGTCCACGTGAGTGAAACCGCAGGGAACAACTAGCATCATAAACAGGTAAAAATTTCGAGTTTGGATGTAGGAGGCTATCTTATTCCTATACAGTCCATATCCCATACTCTCTGAGAGAAGGCTGGAATCCCAGCAATGGGAACGTAAAAGGCTGATGACGATGAAAGGTCAACCAGTTTCCTACCCTTAAAACCAACCTTTTAAAGTATTAACTTTAATCTGTTGACAACACACTCATTCAACACATAAAAGTTGCGAAAATGCCACATAAATTATATCCATAGCTCCGAAACCCCCAACCTTTGGAAACAAGCCTCATTCTCGACCAATTTCGGTCGCACCAAAATAACCATTTACCCCCGAAGCCCTCATTTCCCTCAAACTATCAACCTTAGTGGGCTTTTCAGTGGACTTTCCGGTCAAGGCTCACAGCGGCAAGGTTGCAAATAGCATACAGACGAAACCACTTTGCGCCTTTGTCGAAGTAAATTGAAGGTGGGTGCGATCGATTTTTGGCAAGAGGTGAAAATGGTATTGTTAGGGTTATTATTGTAAGGTTTCGAGTGAAAATGTGTATTGATTTCTTTTGTGTATTGTGGGGAAGTTGTTTGGATCGTTTATTGGGTAATGTTGTTAAGAAACAGGTCACGAAATATGCGAGAGGTGGGTACTACGAGCTGTGATTTTTGCATATAACTGAAGCCACAGTATATAGTAATACCTATCAGGATTATCACATAAGACTTATTTGTTAAACTTGGTTTTACCCGCGTCTTCCCGTCACCCCGCAGGAACCTTTTTCTGGGATGAAAAGTAGCCTATGTCTTAATCCTGGGTATAAGCTATCTCCATTCCAAATTTCACTCAAATTTGTTCAGTAGTTTTTGCGTGAAAGAGTTACAAACATACATCCATACTCACAAATATTTGTTGTATGATGTAGGAAAGGCAAAAGTTTGTGTTTGTTGATGCAGTTTTTGTTCTCAATCCTGGTGTAGCGTGATGCGACCTACCCCTAGGTGATAAGGATGGCCCTCTCCAGTTTTTTTTTATCGCGATGAAATGTAGTTAGTCCATGCGGGTGAAACCGCGGGGTGCAGCTAGTATTTTTTTTTGTTTGCCAATTGTCAGGTTATGGTTTCTATGAAAGATCATTTTGGAAACATCACTGAATAATTTGGAGAAAACTGAAAGTTTTTCTACGGGATTTTTTGTATGAACTTCAGACCCACCTTATATTTGCTTAACAGAGCGATGCCGGGGCGGTTCACTAGTTACATACACAAGTTTGAGGACGAAGATTTTCAAACAGTTGATGTTCATAAAGAAGTTTGCGTAATGTTTCATGTTAATTAAACGACTTTAACTGCAACAATTTGCATAATTTTTTCATGTAATTATACAGTTAATTAACTTTTACCGTCATTATGGTAAAACGTAATATGTTTTTTATCGTTACAGAGTGGGGGCGTGATGTTCTCTCCCCTGGGGCGTCTCCGGGTGGCGCAGGCGGTCAGGAAACAGGTGAGATTCAAGTTACTCGGTCATTAGTTTTATCACAAAGGTCAAAAATAAAGTTAAGAATCTGTCGCCAAGCACCTATCGGTGTGTTCCGGCAGCCTCATTTGAGAGCCAGTTCCCAGTCCAGGTGTAGCGTGGCGCTATCTTCGACCACATCGTCACTTAACATCAGGTGACTTGTGGTCAAACGCTACAATCGACTTTTTTTTTTACTATTTACAGAAATAGTAAAAAAAAAAGTCGATTGTTTGTTACAAGTGGCGTATTTTAAAATTCAGCGCCCCGGGGGTGTAGGGTTTGCCGCCCCATAAATAAGGAGAAAAAGAGCAAAACTTTTAATCTACAATGAAATCCAGCAGTGTGTCTTGATAAAACCAAATGAGTTATAGTTTTTTTTTAATTAGGTGGGCTTTTTTAAATTTCTGGGCATATAAAGTCAAAAAGGAGGCGCAAATGCTGAGCTTGGTGCTGCTTGTGCTGCCCTTCGCAGCTTGCCGTCCCGCGCCATGGCCCTTGGGTAAAAACGCGCCTGATTGTTACACGAGGAATGAAAGTTTTCCACAAGTCTTTCCGCAGTGTTACAAATTGCAGTCCTTCGAGATGGGTGTGAAAAGAGTTCTTAATAGTCGGCAACTATGACACACTCGTAGGTATCCTAATCGCTATACATACAAAGCGATCGCTGTTGAAAATTATTCTACGTTAACCTGAAGACCATCCAATTCCAGATGAGCCAGCTTCCCGTGATAGGCACTGAAGCGGCGCCTATACCTCAGCCGCTATGCTACCAGCTGCTCTGCGCGCCGCCCATGCAACCCTGCGCGCCGTGCGAGCTACCCCCACCCCCGTACGCAGTCTACCCACTACCCTTCGACAGTAAGTGGTTTTATTTTTTACAAACACTAAGCAAGCATTTGACCCCATTCTCACCTGATGGTGATGACGAGGTCGATGATGGAGCATGCTTACCTAGAAGATACCTATTCACTCTTGACTTGAAGGCTCCCAAATTATACTTATCGGGAAACAAAGACGCTGGCAACGTGTTCCACTCCTTCGCCGTTCGCATTATAAATGTGGAAGCGAAACGTTTTGTGCGGATTGCGGGAATTTCAACCATGTACGGATTGCGTGTTTCTGTGCATCTTGTTGTCCGATTTAACTAACTGAGATGGCGCAACGACCCAAAGTGAGCCTTGGCCTCCAATAATAAGAGACTACTTATGTCTATCCTGCACCACCTCCTGCCAGTCCCTACCTGAAGTTCGCGCAAATCCTTCGTGATTTCATCTCTCCAAATTATGCTCGTTTGACCGCACGATCCTCTCCCATTCCTTCAAGGTGGCCGAGCCAGCAAAGTTTGTGTTTTTACAATCTGATTTCTTTAGCATTTTTCTTTTCACTGTATTGAAAAAACGTAACAAGCACGACCGATTGTAGTATGCCACTAGAGTTGAGAACTATTAAGCTGTGTCAGATGTAACAATGTAGAAACTAAGCTATATCTTCCGTTTTCAGCTACGCCAGCGATGTACGCGCCGCCCGCCCAGTACGCGCTGGTGCCCGCCCCCTACACGGCGTGCTGCGAGCCTGCTTGCTGCGCCCCGCTCGACAAGCAGCCCCGGGCCCCTCCGCCGCCACTCCACCCTGCTTTCATATACTAGGATGGTAGAACAGCTGGTACAGATGATGGTAGACTGCGACCTCTACCTCGACCTTTTTTAAATACCCCCAGCCCGTTACTAATGAACTCCCAACCAGCTGTTCTCCGGACTCCAGTTTATCGCAATGACAAGTATCCTTTGTCTCAGGGATTAAACGATCTTCATAGCAAATTTCATCAGGATCGGTTCAATGGTTATTAAACAAACAAACAATCAAATAGATGGCAGTTTCCTTGTTTACAATTAGACTGCTTTATTAGGACCGCAATTAAATAATTCGGATTGACAACATTAATGATATGAACCTCTTATAAATTACGTGATAGAATGATCAATGAACTAAAAAAGCGTAAAAAGACGAGAATCGTTTTGAAGCGATCAATGTAGAAGTTTTAATTTTGGTTCGCTTCGAACGCTTTTTAATGATTTAACTTTTATTTTGATTGCTCAAGTCTTCCAGTCATTTCATGCTCAACGTCGAACTATCAAATTAAAAAGACATTTATTAATAGTTTACAACTCATTGCATAAAGTGGGACAATTTTATTTCGTGAGACGTGGTGGTTTGACGAACTGAAAACAACAGAAGAGTCAAAATATCCCAATTAATAAAGTAATTTTCTTGAGTTTTGCTTTTGTGCCTGTGAGGTAAATTTAAATTCAATTCAACATAAATAAATGTTACAGCCCAGGTGTAGCGAGCCGCTGCCTTTGACTACGTCGTCATTTAACATCAGGTGACTTGTGGTCAAACGCTACCCTGTAAACTTTAAAAAAAGTATTATGACGTTAACCCTGTCAGTTAACTTTAGTGACATTTGTATGGCAATAGTTAGCTACGAAAAAAGACAATTCTTGTCACACCACAGTGACGTCACGGCGACCACTAAATACAATTGTCCCACTAAAAATATATTGTCTGTGACTACTAAATGGACATTAATAAATAAAAATTAAATAATAACGGTTAGTAAAAAAACACGTGTTCACTGATTATTCTGGGGTGTGATCTTTGTTTGTGTGTATGTCTGCTTTGATTTATATATACATATATATATTAGACCGTAAGATGTATTTAGCTTCCAGAATGTGTTTGTAAGTGAGTGGATTCGTGTGCTATCATCAATGATAAGGATTTATTATTATAGTATTTAATGTTGTTGGTGAATCAAATTGTACTGATAACAAGATAGTTAACAATTTCACTTTGAGTACATACTTAAATAATGTTTAATTTATAGAGTTCGACCGTTGTATTGAAATATGAATAATATTAAAACAATTTGAATTGTTTTAATATACAATAGGTAAATAAACCCGACTAACCTTAAAACATAAAACATCGTCAGCCTTTCGAGCACGCTAAGTGAAGGCAGTGACTTAAATGAGGCTTTTTTTATTTGAAAATATTTAGTTTAATTTAATTTTGTGGTCAATAGTTTAGTTTCCATAAATTATTCGGGTTTGCCCGCTCTTCGGCTGTTCTCATACAACTACTGCCATTATATGCTATTTCTAATTTTATGAAAATGATTTGGATTTGTCGTAATAATACAATGAGAATGTTCAGTAAAATTTGATTCATCAATAAATAAATAATGATTTATTATTGTTAGAGTTTAAATGAAGTGCGTCGTACTGCACAACGAATTATAGCACAAATCGCATATTATAGCTGCTAGATAATAGATACCTCTATAAAAGACAAAAAATCGCTTGTTATCCTTCAAAAGGACTTCCGTTTAGTGTAAGCTTGTTTTCTATATCCATAATGAACAGAGAAATAATATTTTTTAAATTATTAAGTTTTTACATTGTTGCTGTTGAATCGTGTGGGGTCCAAGACGTGATAGACAGTCGTTTAAATTTGAAAATTTTATATATACGTAATAAAAGTTTCAAATTTGAACCGTATCCATTGTTGTTGTTTTTGGGGACATAAATACATACGTTTTTTATTACGTTTTTTGTATTTATAAATGTTGAAATATAGAAAGACAAGTTCTACGTTATGTTTTGCGACATCGACGCTGAAGTGGATTTTGTAAAACACATTTTTATCATGAAATACAGTGAGAAGTGTTAGTTTATAAAAGTTACAACAGTTCTTGTAACTATATTCAGTCAAGAATGTGATATGACATACCTAGTGGCAATAGACGTTGTAGATTCTAATGTTATAGATTTCTTTCCTCCATAAGATTCAAATATAAAAAATAGGACCAAAAATGTTACAAAAAAAAGTTTAATCTTGCAATAATAAAATATAAAAGGTGTTTATATAGTTTTAGAATCACAAATCTCTTATACGTAATATATTACATTGTTGTAAGTGGATGTTATTAATGTTTATAGTAAACTATCAAGTTTTAATAGCTGCTATACTTTACTGATTAGGTGCTTGAATGAGTTTTAAGTTTTTATTAAAGTTTCAGTTTGTTTTAACTTACATACAAACATTTTTTTATGCAACAAAGTGTAGAGACGAGCATGTCACTCACTTGAAGGCGCGCTTAAGCGCCACGCCTGCTCCTTACAGTTCAGTGCCACCTAGAATTTTTAACATCAATAGTTCAAAATCCTGCGCGGCAATGCATTGCGCCCGTCCCGTTGAGAATCTTTTGTATTTCTCTTTTAAATGTGAGAATCGCTATTTAAAAATACAGAAAAAAATGACCGTCGTTAATTTGTGCTTACCACTCATTCGAGCTCCTAAATATTTTCAATGTCGTCTCCTGCCTTTAGACTCTAAGGCTTCGTCTCAATTACTCTATATGTATATATACTACTTCAAATACGACTAGAAATACTGAAAATACTGTCAATTTGTCGTCTTGAACAACTGTTAACTTTTAGATAAGTATTAGTGTCTGTATCTCGTCTTTCGTGCTCAAGATAGTTATATATATTCTTCAGAGGGCTTGTAACATAAGTTCCTTTAGTTCATTTACTTCACTATTCAAATCTATCAATGTTGTGTATCGGTGTCGTTATATGTCGTACGTGAAACTTATTTTAAGTACAAGGTATAAAGTTATATTAATATATCTTAGCTGTTAGGGTAAGCTATGGAATATATAGCTACAGTCGCAAGCAAAGAAAATGCCCATACAAAGATCGGGTCAATTTCTTCCCTTTTTTATCACTGCTTTTCTATTATTCATATGAATATGTGTACAAGTTTAAAAAGAATATCAAGGTTTAGCTTAAATAAAATATGTTTCGAAATCAGCCGCTTTTGAAGCAATGATAGCTTAGTAGTGGCATCAACTTGCTACCTGTAGATCGTGGATTTGAGTTCTGCAATGAGCTTCAGTGAAGGAAAACATCGAGATGAAACCAGCTTGGTGGTAGGTCATTCTTCACAAGAATAGAATCTGTCCCCAAGCAGCAGTTCGAGCTATAACATCAAGCGTCGCGTGATGCTACCTTCGACCGCATTTTCACTTATCATCAGGACTTATGTACCCTATAAAATGTGTAAAGAAATATATTTTTCTTTCAAATTTACGGCGGTTGGCTTCTACAAAATATCAAGTTATAATGATAAAGTAATTTATTACTTCAAACTAAAAATAACTATACCATAACGATGAAATAATAAAAAAATAAAAATTAAACTAATAACTAAAATACATTAAAGAAGTCTCTTTAGGCAAGGTACCGAAGATACTGGCAGCGTTCCCCCTTTGGATGGCTAGACTAATTCTTTGATTGTTTTCTTTCTTTTTTCTTTTCTTTTCTTTGAGTTATAATTTCATAGTGGTGTAAAATATATATTATTTGTCTAACACATGTTTATATGAATAGTAATCATTTCTATCAATATTATGTGGCCTAGAGTCTCTACTGCCTAACATATCGGATATAAAATCAGTATGCTACTAGTAATAAAGTATGTTATTTAAAACTCTTGTGTGTAAACATAATAATCTCTCGCTAGAACGTCTTAGTGTATGTACATGTCTGTGAATTAAACGATGTAATTTAGACAATATTACAGTAAATGTTTAGACATGTAGATGAATAATTTTAAATTCTATATTATTACATTAAAGTTTATTAAAGGTAAGAGTCACATTTTATAGGCTTAGTGTATTAAGTATATTTATTCACTTTTCAATATATCTCGCCATGATTGTTGTGAAATCTATAAATAAATGATTATATTATTATTATTAAATAGAAGTATCACTATTGTAAGTGAATTTTTATTTAACAGCTGAAATATATTTGGCTCGGCTATTTAACGTATCTTGTAGATTATTTTCACGGTCTTTTTCTATGTGAGATTCAGTTTGCTGTTCTATAAAGTAACATCTATAACTTAACCGTTTTACTAAGGACTGCTCTAATATTGATTCAATACGTCATAACTCATAACTGTGACAATCTGGCGGACTTCTGAGATTGGTTTTTGACATCATATCATTTTTACTTCACAATTTAAGACTTTCACCATAAATATATTAATTCTTCCAAGAAATGATCTCCTGCCTAGCTGCCACCCTCATTCGCCAAGCACCTATCGGTGTGTTCCGGAAGTCTCACTTAAGAGCTAATTCCCAATTCTGGTGTAGGATGGTACCACGTTCGACTACATAATCACACAACACCTGGTGACTTGTGATCAAAGGCTACCCTGTAAGATGCAAAAAACAATAGAATTCCATTAACATTTCCTTCTTTAAATCATAAATTGGTATATTTATATGAACTGATTGCGTATACGCTGAAAAGAAAATGGGTGTAACTGCAAAATCCGTCATTTTCACGTTAAATGTACAGGGAGAAGACAATACTCTGGCGATGTTAGATAGTTGTTACAAATGTCCTTCAAGTTGGGGAAAAAGAGAATGACGTCCATTTTACAATATAAAATTTAAACTAACTTTCCGATTTTACTGCAATGCTTCACAAAATCATTACTTAACAAGGTAAAAAAATAATGAAATAAAAGCATCTTAAAGCATTTATTCATAATTCAACAATTTCTGGTTGCCTCACATCGATTAAAACAATTTCATTTTTAATATAAATAAAATGAAGTCATTTGATTTCTTTAAAAATAAAAGTCCAACAATATAAAGCCGTTATAGATTGTTACCAAAAGTTGTTGTATGTCCAGTTTTCGAATCGTGTTCTCTGGTTTCATTTTAGAGAATCATCTTCACTGAAAAATGATAAAAAAGAAGTCATGGTAAAAACTAACAAGAACTGTACAATACAAAGATATTCTTCCAAGATTTTTTAAACGCACTTTGTTGCACTGCATTATTATTTGTTTCATATTGTATTTTTACTGAAGCAATAATAATTAAACTAAACTCAACTTTCTTCTAAAATGAAACCATTTTTGATAAAAACCTTTACAAGTTTGTAGTCGACAATTTTTGTTACGATAGTTTTACTCCTTTTAGATATACGTGTATAATAATGCGATACAAAGAAATATATGTTGAATTATAGAAAATATTTCATAGTAATATTTTAATTGTTGACTACTTTTAAGGAGCCCTATTATAGAATGCTATGCAAAACAAATCAGCTTTTTATAATCGACCAGTATTTTAGTGGTAACATATTATTAATAAATAATATAACTTTTACGACTTAGGTGCTTTTGCTTAGTGGCGCAGTTTACAAATATGCATACATTGATTCCTTTCTTTGTAAATTAGTTTTGATATATGATATAAAAACTTATTCAAAACATATGACAGACTTTTAGCTTTTCGATCTATATAAACATATTTATATAACAATCTAGTAAATTATGTGCTTAACAAAAAAAGTATATAAATAAAAAAATCTCTGCTCTGCTAAGTAAATGACTAATATTCACCTAAGTTGCACCCTAAATTATATACAAATAAATAAATAAAAAATATATAAAAAATATTAGTGTCTTAGTTAAGCTACGACCGATGTGGCGCAATGGGTGAACCGACTGCAAAGCATGAGGTCGCGGGTTCGATTCCCGCAACGATACAAATATTTTTGCATTGAAAAACAAAATGCAAGTATTTGTGTCGTATTTGGGTGTTTTGGATCCCCTATCCGTGTAGTTTCTGATACCCTAGGTACAGGGAATCTTATTTAGGGATCAGAGCTATGTATGTGATTGTATGGGCGTTATATTATTATTACAGATCAAGCTGTCTTTGTAAACGTAGCACAACTTATATTCTATACTCTAAAAACTATGTGTGTTAGAACGTGAATCGATATCGTCGTAAATTGCTAACTTATTAGAAATATTATTAAGTAATAAATCAAACAGAATATATTATCTAAGAATTTATTTAATACAATCATTGACGTAGCAAGAAATGGACATCGGGTTCTTCACTCAAAAGCGTCCGAACCAAAAGAGGTTACACGCTAGTCTCCGCTTGGTCGTGTGTGTGGGACACTGCTAGTCCAAGCTGCAGTAGCTGATAAATAGTTGCAAAGTAAAATCTGCTGTTGACATTATGATATACATTTACTTGTTTACATAAAACATCGTTTATAGGTTCTCTCAGTACACACTCAGCCACTGATCTCGTCACGTCTGCATTAGACCCGACGTCCATCCCTTTGTATGTTAGTGGTTACAATAATAATATATTACGCGAGCTATCGTGATCATTCAATTATTGCGCACATAACTTACATACTAAAATATATATACGAATTAAATAATAAGAAGGTGACCCACAGCATTGAATCATCGAATAAAATAATTGTTAATTGTTATTTATTATAATAATTATTATTGTCTAGTTATGTATGTGATATTGTTAAGATATTGTGAAGGCTAATAATAATATTTCTATTATTATTATTATTATTCTCCCTGTTGACTCGTGTGTGTATTATTAATATGTAAAATGACAAATTTTAATGTCTATATTAAGGCACTATCCATTAACGTGAAAGTGATCAATCATATAACAAGCATTGCCATATCTACATTTGTTAAAAATACGAGAAGTCAAAAAGAGATTTGTACAAATTATTGCAATTTTCTTAGTATTTATCACAGTTTAAATATTTTTGCTCTACAATATTAGCCTTTTTTTTACTTTAATTATTAACGTCAGTTTACGTAATGATGTTTGAAGAAAAATCAAAGAAAAATTACGTCTTTTGATGGTATAAATATTAAAAAACTTGGTGATATGGCATTCTCTTGTACTATCATTTACATGTTCAAAATCTGTCGCCAAGCACCTACCGATGTGTTCAGGCAGCCTCACTTGAGATTCAGTTCCCAGTCCGTCAGTCGTGTTGCCACCTTTGACCTTCATGTTGTCACTTAACATCAGATGACAAATTTTACATTTGTCAAAGGAAATCTTACCTTCATAGCTTTATTTTATGCCCTTAGCTAGCAGAGGAAGTATGCGAATTCGCAATACCGAAACTAAGTAACGTTTTGGATACCGATAACGGGTTTTGAAACTCATTCATAACTAAGTATTAGTGTTAACTGATATTGAGCTTGGTTTCGATGCAAGGTTTGATCATTTGTCCAGTATTAGATAACTACAGTAGAGTCGACAACAAAAGTCGCTGAACAATAACAGATTTTCCGATCACCTTCATCACCAACCTTTGACCGCATCATCACTTAACATCAGGTCTGTTGTCTTCTGGTCAAACACTATCTTGTAAGTTGTAAGAAAAACCCAAACATTGCACGATCTAGAACACATTAGAAAAAATCGAGTATTAGCAACTACTTTTGTATTCGGTCATTCTTGATTCTCGCCTTGTTTCGTTTCCGGTGAATGTTAGTTTTTCTCAATAACTAGTTACGGTGAAACCGAATACCGTTGCAGATATAACACTAATACATAGTTCTTGAAACTTTACGGTTTGTAACGCCCATCGCTAGTAGCTAGTACTTTAGTTCTTTATTTATGCTGAACTATAAGAAAGTTAACTAATAGGTACCTTGTTTTAATAAAAATTCGAGACTTTTTTTCGCTTCTCAATAAAACTTTTAAAGTATTGTTATTGGTGTAAGGTAATAAAGTGTTATGTAGTTGATTGTTAGGGCGAAAGTAAACGACCATTTTGTGTTCTGCTTATTTTCCTTTATAATAATGTTGTATTAATATTAGTTTGGTACAAAAATATTGAAAAAAGTATGACTGCGAATAACTTTTTACAGATATTATTAGAGAGCAAGAGAGATTATATTGCGTATTTATTTTTAATCTGTTGTAATATATATAAATATATCTACAGAATGCCACAAGGTGGTTTACTTTCAGCCTAATTATAAAAAAAATATATCTGAATATTATCTAATTATATCACAAAATATCTGCATCGAAACTGTAATTCACTAAGTACAATAACTACCATGAAGCAATAACGAATACACTTATAAATTAAGGTAAGTACGTGTAATAAATATAATTAATAATATTGTGCGTTTTATTTTTAATTCCCTTAAAATTCCCAAATACAGTATTTATTTTAATTTTTTATAGGAGCAACTGATCTACTTTCCTACATGACAAAATCAGAAACGTCGCTATTGGCTACAAACCATCGAAATAGCTCTCAGAATTTTCAAGTAGTTCATGTTTTTTTTTACTGTCTAGTTACAGGGAGCGTTTGATCACATGTCACCTGATGTTAAGTGACGATGTGGTCGAAGGTGGCACCACGCTACACCTGGACAGGGAACTGGCTCTCAAGTGAGGCTGCCGGAACACTGATAGGCGCTTGGCGACAAATTCTTAACTTGAGCGTGGTAGCTAGCCAGGCGAGTACTAGAAAATGCCTACCACCAAGCTATAATTACATCACGATGTTTTACTTCACCGTGTGCTCAAGCTCATTATAGGATTCGAACCCATGACATACGGAGTGCAAGCCGACGTCACTACCACTGAGCCATCATCCTTTCTAATTTCAAATGCTACAATAGGCAGACGACTTCGCTCGACGAGTCGATAACCGATAGGGAAGAAAGGTTCTTGAGTGGTGACCACGAACCGGAAAACGCTCTGTAGGTAGGCGTCCCACTAGGTGCTCGACGACATTGTAAGAGTCGTGGAGCCGATGGATGCAAATCGCTAACTACCGTTCATAATAGCGATCAAAGGGAAGATTGTTCTACAGTGGGCGTTTTGTTACCTTTTTAGGGTTCCGTACTTCAAAAGAGAAAACGGATCCTTATAGGATCACTTTGTTGTCCGTCTGCTTGTCTGTCTGTTTGTTCATTCCAAATTTCAATCAAATAAATTATGTTCAGTCGTTTTAGTGTAATAATGTAAAAAACATGCACACTCACTAACTTTTTGTTTAGTGATAGTAAAAACCGTCGTCCATCTGACCGTCTGTAATCTGTATCTCATGAACTGTGATGGTTAGACAGTTGAAAATTTTACAGATGATGTATTTCTGTTGCCGCTATAACAACAAATACTAAAAAATAGAATAAAATAAATGTTTATGGGCGCCCCCATACAACCAACGTGATTTTTTTTCGCGGTTTTTAAGATAATGGTACAGTCAGCGGCAAAAATAGCTGATCAAATTTGATTTTTCAAGTGTTGTTTTAAATCAGAAATGTTAGGGTTTATTTAACAACTTACAAGGTAGCGTTTGATCACAACACAACGCACCAGATGTTAAGTGATGATGCGGTCAAAGGTTGGTGCTTCAGATGATGAAGGCGATCGGAAAATTTATTTTGTTCAGGTACTTTTGTCGCTGACTGTACTACGGAACTCTTCGTGCGTGAGCCCGACACGGACTTGGCCGGTTTTTTCTTTATTAAGTACTTACAAGGTACCGTTTGCCACGAGTCACCTGATGTTAAGTGACGATGTCCTCGAAGTCCACGCTTCACCTAGATTGAGAACTGTTACTAGTTTCCACAATAAAACCCAATGTACATTTTACAATGCTTCGTTTCTTTTTAATAAAAATGTAAATATAAACATGCGAACAACCTTAAACGGTTTAAAACCCACTACATGGAGGGTTTAGTAGTGTGCTCCAAAAACAATGAGACGTTACATTACATGGTGGTTGGACTTGGCAAACTTGACACTTTTTGTATCGGCAAACGATTGTGTTACAACTGCATCGATGCTTGGCGATTGTGGTAACAAAATCGCGCAACTATTGTCTGGCCATTTTGTTCACAAAACGCTTGAGGCATTTTAACCTTATTTTACTCAAGTCTTTCCGCTGTGCTAAAGAATGCAGCCCTTCAAGATGAGTGTAAAAGATTTCCTAAAGGGTTGGCAACGCATCGGCTACGCCCTTAGTGTTGCAAATGTCTAGCAACGGTGACCGCTTACCATCAGGAGGCAGTCAAATCAATCTAAATATATTTATTACATGTTTATGATCACTTTAAAACATCCAACCTCCTTAAGTCGCCTAAAGAACAGGCAAAAAACGCTCTGTAGGTCGGTTTTTGTTTATTTTTACTGATTGATTAAATTGGAGCAAGTTCAATACAATCCCAAGTTTTTCGTCACAACGTCGACTTGATTGCCACTCTAACACAAATTATCATCATCAGCCTTCTATGTTCCCACTGCTGGGACTCTTGCCTTCTCTCAGAGAGAGTTTGGGCCGTAATTTATCACGCGGGCCCAGTGTGGGTTGGTAGATGTCGCATGCGCTTGAATGTTGCGGTTCTTGGATATGCCGGTTTCCTCACGATGTTTTCTTCACCGTTCTGAGCTATGGTAAAGAAAAATGTGGAGTCTTACAACGTCTAGTGTCTTAAAACATCCACGATCAAAAGGTGTGCTTAAAAAATTTAGCGTTAATTTTTTGAAGACGATAAAAAGTATCTCGTTTGCAATATCCGAGCAGTTGTCCCACATTACATGGTGGCCGCACAACAAAACCAATATTCTCGTAAATTATTTAGTAGCGGCCGTGTGAGCCAACGGATCCTCGGCGTAATTCAGTAAAAACAATAAATTAAAAATAATATTTTTGACAATTTACATCGCTGTAATTTGAGCACTCGTTCTGTATGGTGCGCGGAGGTTGGACACTCGGAGGCGGCATCTAAGTAACTGAGCTGGCTGCAATGAGACATTTGGTGTTTTCGGCAGTTTCGATGGAAGAAAAGGTAAGGGGCTATCAGGTTGTTCATAAAAAAAAAAACTAAAATATTTTGTAATCCCTACTATACATACGAGTATTTATTAATAATATAAATGCGAAAGTAACTCTGTCCGTCTGTTACACTTTCACGCCTAAACTACTGAACTGATTTAAATGAAATTTGGTACAGAGATAGTTCGGACCCTGGAGAAGGATATAATGTTATAATTTTTATCCCGATAAAGCATAGTCTATGAGGACTGTAGGACTGCGAGAGAGAGAGAGAGAGAGAGAGAGAGAGAAAGACTTTATTTGGGACAAACTGCACACAATAACAAGATAAAGAAAAGCACAAAAAACAATAACATTAAACATAAGCCATTTATATTCTTTGATAGTGCGACCACTGCTGCTGTGCACAGTACCACAAAGGACTCGGCTCAGCATATGCTATGGACAAATCCACATCGCTGATTTTCAGCCAAGACCCTATTGAGTGACGTGCGAATTTTTTGTTAATTTGCCATATCCACTAAGCAAACTTCACATATATCCACACCCATCTGGCTGGCAGCCAATGAATAGCCAAGCAGGGCTACCACATCAACTTTCCAACAAAGGGTTCTTTTATAAAAAGCTCTATTTGTGTTAGTAAGTAACTGGAACAGTTATTGTATTAGGCCTTTACAGACGCACTACGAGAGAATACTAATCTGACAGTGCTGTTTGTGCTCACTAGCTACCGCCGGCGGGTTTGGCTGTGTTTTTGCTCAAGAAGATTTTTTTTTCTAAAGGTCTCTGGTTTAATTTTATTTGCAAGTACATAGTACGTTTTTAAGACCATAACAACAAGGTAAGTACTGATTTTTTGTGAATAATCAAAGTCAAAATCAATTGCCTCCAAAAACCTCCTTACGCCGACAAAAGAACAGGCAAGAAACGCCCGGCAGGTAATTTTTTCGGCGCGATCACATTGACTATTTTATTCTTATTACTAATTGATTGAATTGGAGCAAGTTCACTACAATCCCAAGCTTTTATGTCATCTAAATAAAAGGCTAATAAAAGGCCGAATGGCTAAGGCTAAAAAACAAAGTCGGGTCTTTCCCCGCGGCTCTGTAGTGATTAATCATGAAATCTCGTAAGGTTCTACAAGATCTAAGCTGAAGTTTGGCATGCTCATTTGTCTTGTCTAATAAGTACTAAACTATATTTTAACACTGTTATTTTTTTCCTAGAAACATACTTAATTGGTGTTTTTCTTTTCAATTTTTATTACTTTATTTTTGTTTGTTAAAGTTTGTACAGAAAAAATTCAACATTTCCGGGCATCGCTATAATTGTTTATTACTAATATATCAAATTCAAAACTGACCTGATCTAGATTCCCTCAGCCTAGACTGAAAATGACTCACATCAGACGAGTCAGTAATCTAGTCTAGCCTCAGACACTGATGACGTGTCAGACTGTCAAGTTTGACTCGCACATTATGCTACGAGCTACGAGTTACGAGCGCTACGAGTGCTACGCAGCGTAGCAACCGACCAGAATAAAAGCTGGTTTAGATAAAGCAAGGAAATTACATTAGTTTTTAACCGACTTCAACAAAAGGAGGAGGTTTCTTAATATGACCGTAAATATAAATATTTTTTATGTGTGTTCGCGGATAACTTCGTAGTTTATAAACCGATTTTGATGATTCTTTTTTGTTGGAAAGGAGATATCCCATGGGTAGTACTTATTCCGGCAGCCTCACTTGAGAGCCAGTTCCCAATCCAGGTGTAGCGTGGCGCCATCTCCGACCACATCTTCACTTAACATCAGGTGACTTGTGGTCAAAGGCTTCTCGGTAAAAATAAAAACAAGGATCGCAAATTCCATAAACGACCACAGAGTAACAAAGTAACGAATTTAAACTAAAATTACAAGAAGGGTAATTAGATTTGGTTTGATCGAACAATCAAATTCAAAGCCTAGAAAGCGCTTCAACGGCCGCAAATGCTCAGAATTACATATCACTGTCCAAGATATTTTTTTTAGAAGACCACAGTAGCCGGACGTGGCGGAACCAGCCTGTTCTTGTATCCGGTTAGTAATATAACGATATCGTTACGTTGTATAGTTATGTAGATAAATTTTAAAATTTGGGCATTCTCCAACCGTCCTAACACTTTAACCGAGTTCTGTGGGTGCTAAGGTTTGAGTACACGGGACACTTTTGTTTCGTGTTCGTTGACCTGATTTAAGTCGCTTATAATTATATTATTAAATACTAGTGACTCGCTGCGGCTTCACACTGTCTTGGATTTATACAAAAATCTCGCAGAAAAAGCACTTTCAATCTTTTTAAATCTGCCTATGGATTTTCCACGCAAAAAAAAGCATGTAAAAAATTCAAGTCCGTCTACCTGTTTTTGCGTTTTAGCAAGACTAACAAACAGCATTTGATTTTATTTATGTTATACAAAGAAAAAAGATATAGTGAACAAAAAAATAAAAAAAAAACAGATGATACTATGACAAATAACACATTTTTTTTTTTACTATTTACAGGGTAGCGTTTGACCACAAGTCGCCTAATGTTAAGTGACTATGCGGTCGAAGATGGCGTCACGCTACACCTGGACTGGGAACTGGCTCTCAAGTGAGGCTGCCGGAACACACCGATAGGTGTTTGGCGACAGATTCTTAACGAGAGGGTGGTAGCTAGCCAGGCGAGTACTAGAAAATACCCTACCACCAAGCTATGGTTTCATCACGATGTTTTCCTTCACCGAAAGCTCAAGCTCATAGCAGGATTCGAACCCACGACCTACGGATCGCAAGCCGACGTAACTACCACTGAGCCATCATCGCTATAAACATACGACCACATATATGCTTAGTTTAGTAAAAGGCAAGTCTAATTCTGGTTCTTGAGCAATCAGGGCACTGATCAGACTCACGGCAAAGGCCGTGGGACCATACTGAGCGATGTAATAATCCCTAATCTCAACAAAATGTTTCCCACAACGCCAACAGTCCCGCAACAGTTGCCCAGTGTAAACGCGCATGAGAACAGAATGGGCAGACAAAATAACAGCTTCCAGCGGGCAATGGCCCCACACTACACATCGTGGCTGGATAATTGGTCGCGTACGATGGACGCGGCCGCACTACACTACATACCAACTAGGCGCAATTATTGTGAGCTACACTTTGTTACACTGAGAACTGGGTTTGTGGGAAGTAGAGGACAAATGTGCTTGTGGGAATAAGAGGAGAAATGTACTCTCTGAAAGCTATAAGAATCTTCTTCTATGGGACAAAGATTTGTGCATCACAAAAAGATTTAGAGTTCATCATCATCATCATCAGCTGGAAGAAGTCCACATAGGCCTCTCCCTTTGAACGCCACCATGAACGGCTATTAGCCATTTGCATGCATTGGCTCCCTGCGACTTTTACAATGTCGTCGGTCCATCATCATCATCATCACTGCTGGGACTCTGGCCTTCTCTCAGAGAGAGGGTACGGGTCGTAATCTACCACGCTGGTCCAGTGCGGGTTGGTAGATGTCTCATGCCCTTGAAAGATTTAGGGTTCTGGAGCTCAAAAAGATTTTTCCTCATAGGAACCCTTATAGGATCACTTTGTTGTCCATCTGTCTATCTGTCTGTCAAGACCCAAAAAGGCAAAAGTCAAAATTTGTTTTATTCAATAGGATACATTGTGATCACTTTAAAACTAACACCGAAAATATGTGGTTATATAAAAAAAAAGTGGAACGAGCCCTCCACAAGTCTTTCCACAGTACTGCAGAATGCAGTCCTTCAAGATGGCACTCCTAGAGCTCCAAACGTCCATAGGTGACGGTAACCGCTTACCATCAGACGGGTAGCCTGCTTGTTTGCCGCTCTATTACATAAAAAAGATCCCTAAACCCCTATCAATCAGAGCTGAGTAGCGCAAATATGAAAATCGAAAAAAAACTCGCGAGACCGATTTAGAAAGGGATAGAAGATAAGACTTTGGTAAGAGAGAAAGAGAGGGGCGGTAGATAGTCTAAATTATTGTATTATACATAATAATATTCGGTCGGTTTGGTGTATGGGTAAAAGTTTCAGACAGTAAATACGCGAGTTAACTGACCATTACGCTCTGGTGAATGTAATTTTTAAGAAATACATTTTGATGTAAGAAATAAAATTAACAAGTTATGCAAGAAATTATGACATCATAACGTTAGGTTTTTTTTTTATTCCCTGATTTTTGACGAAAGGTTTTAGGCGCCACTAGTAGTGTGAAAGCCAACTCTAATTTTGTCAATATGGCGTCTCTAGTTTTGAACGTGCATAGAAAACTTAGAAATAGCATATGAAAAACCTTAAAATTGAAAGTTATTACATACTAATTAATAAATATAAAGTAAAATTAGGAATTGACGTCGTTTCATTTTGATAATAGCAATGTTATAATAAGCAAATTAATTTGAAATCCAGAAACAAAAATCGGACAGCTAAAAAACCCTCAAAACAAATCACATCTCCAAACGCCGCATATACTGCGATACTATAATCGTATTGTCTCCATTTTCTTAGAGGACGCTCCGAACGAGCCCACTACACACCCCTGCAACGTACCAACCCCCGTTTCCAACCCTAACTCTCCTACCTCTAGTTTAAAGTCCATTTTCCCTTGTCCACTTTTGAGATTAAGGTTGTTTAGCGTTGGAGGGGTAGAGAGACGCGACAGCGCGGTCTCCGAAGGAAGTTCTATCACTTAGGAAACTAAGGGTTAAAATTACTTCACCCGATTTCTGAGGGTGTCGGAGGAACTCAAGGTCAAACGGTCGACAATTTGACCCTAGTAAAACGTGTTGTAAAAAGTGGGGTCACAGTTCGTTTCGGAACTAGTCATGTGAGGGTTGTAAGGGTTGTAATGAGTCATACGGTCGTTGAACTAAAGTTTTAATGCGATTTTTTGAAACTAACTCGCCTTGGTTTTACTCAGCGAGGCGGTGGATAAGTCAACACTTCAAACATTTGAGCGTCACCAAACGGTTCCAACGGAAGACCAGCGCTGGTTGTCTAACCAGCATTTTGCTGAGTTGGTGCTGATTTGCGACGATGACATTATTGTGTACCTTCAATTACTGTTATATTGTTTTTTATTTTTTTCCATGAGTATTGTTGTTGCAAAAAAACGTAAATTCTATTCTATTCTTCTTCTTTTTTCTTATTTTTCTAAACACAATTCCTATAGAAAAATCACTGTCAAGTTTTCTCGAATTTTCCGATGGATTTTCCAAACAATTTTTTTCAATAACCCTAGTGTTAACAAATAATATCACAACAAAAAAACCATCAGTTAAATCAGCCCAGTGGTTCTCAAATGATGATATTAAATGAAACATGCGCCAATTGATTGTTATTTATGTTTATACATAGATTTCTATTGCCTGGGCCACACTAAGATCAACATCAAGGGAAATGTCAATGCCTATCTTCGCGATAAATATTGCGTTAATTATTAACGAAACTATGTGAGTGGCTACACTTGAACGGTCAACGTGAATGCACTTGAGTTATCGGCTAACGTCAAACGCCATTGTGAATGCCGTTGTCCAATGTCGTGGCCACACTTATGTCAAACGTCAATCATCGCGTTATTGGACGGCATTTCCCGTTAGTGTGGCCCCAGCATTACAGAATGCGCAGTCATTGTAGCTCATTACATTCATCTATTCAATGCGGAGACATAGTAACAATGGGCTGATTTAGTGTACTTGACATGACCATTCCCACCATGTCTGATGTCAGGTCGATAAATATTGGATGACCGATGTCAATGGGGAATGGAACATCGTAATCGGGAGCAATTGGGACTAGTTTTGTTGATTTGATGAGACCACCTACACTACTGAGGGTGCAAACATCTCGTAATATCCTTAATAACTAATATTATAAATGCGAAAATAACTCTGTCTGTCACGCCTATACTACTGGACCGATTTCAATGAAATTTGGTACAGAGATAGTCTAGAGCCTAAGAAAGGACATAAGCTACTTTTTACAGCTCACGCGGGTGAAACAGCGGATCACACCTATAGTATAATACATTTAGAGAAAAGAAACGCCTTGAAGTAATTTGTACCTTCTAGTTTTAGTACATAGCGACTTTACTTTGAACTGTTTATTCTTTATGTGAATTTTATAATAATTTTTTTTTATGTGTATTTTTTGACGAACCGAGAAATCGAAGAACTGACGGCCGAGCCGAATGTCATCGGCGAGATGAAAGCGCACAAACTTATCTGGCTCGGCCACGTTGAAAGAATGGGGGAGGATCGTGCGGTCAAACGAGCATACAGTGGACGGCCGAGTGGCCGTCGCCCTGTCGGCCGTCCCAGATATCGCTGGAAAGACGAAGTCACGAAGGATTTGCGCGAGCTCCAGGTGGAGGACTGGCAGGAGGTGGCGCAGGACAGACTGAAGTGGCGTCTTTTGTTATCAGAGGCCAAGACTCACTTTGGGTCGTTGCGCCATCTCAGTTAGTTAGTTAGTATTTTTTGATTTAAATGTTTACCGTGTGGTCTATAATAAAAAGGTATTATTAATCCATACTCCATTATAAATGTGAAAATAACTATGTTTGCTTGTTTGTTACCTTTTGACGACTGAAACGCTGAACAAGTTCCTGAAAAGGACATAGGATACTTATTACGCATTAAAATGTAGTCGACGCGGGAAAAACTGTGGGTCCAGTGTTGTTCTAAATGTTTTACGTGGAGGATGACAGTCAACAATGAATTTTCTACATCACTACCTTTAATCACTATCACATGCATAATACGCTAAGAAGTCTTACACAAAATAAAAAAAACCAATTAATTTAATATTTTCACGTACGTATGATATATTTCAAGATTTTTAAATATTGCATGCCATCTCATTGGTTCTCAACTTTTTCATCACATTTCTATCAAACTAAGTTCCATTTCTATTCTAAAAACCGTTTACAGACAATGCTAGTGACACTTAGTTAAACTAGGTACAATCAGCGACAAAAGTAGCTGATCGTTCTCGATTTTCCAAATGTGTTTCAAATCAGTAATTATTATTGTTTTTATTACATTTTACATGGTACCATTTTGACCACAACATAGCACACCTGATTTTAGATGATGATGAGGTCAAAAATTGGTGTCTAAGATGATGAGGATAATAGAAAAAAGTGTGATTGTTCAGCTACTTTTGTCGTTGACTGTACAAAATTAAGTGCCTACTCCACAAAAAATACAGCAAGCCAAGCTAAAAATACCGACAAAAACTCAGAATAATCTACATAATAATACAGTTTGCAGTTACTTTTTATTTATGACGCTAGATTTTAAAGCCGTAAAAATGTTTGTACGTCACAGCTTCCAGAAGTTATTAGCACAACACTACGGTCGTAGCCACCGCTACGAGCATAGCTTCTGCTACAAGAACCGCTACAGTGTAGACCTTATGTCTACGATGACTTGCTACGTATTTTAGATCAAATTGTCTATTATATTTAATGAATAAAGCCTTTGTCAGCCTTTTTTTCCACTGACGTGTCTAGGTTAGTATTTTTTTCTAGAAGATTTATTGCAATAATGTCTTAAATAGGCATAGCTTGGTGTATTCTAGTCCTCGCTACCACCATCAAGAATCTGTTGCCAAGCGCCTATTGGTATGTTCCGGCAGACTCACTTGAGAGCCAGTTCCTAGACATAAAGTAGTGGGCCATCACTTTAGATCAAATCATAACATAACATGAGGTGACCTGTGGTCAAACTCTACCCTGTAAGGAAAGGAAACAAATTTATGCAAGCATAATTTTTGCCATAAATCTCTCACAAAACCTTGTTAGTATTTTTATATAAAAGCAAATCCAGAGAACAGAATGTCAGTTTAATTTACGAGCCCTTACGAGCTTGATTTTTTTCGTCTCGTCTCAACTGATCGTAATTTAACATGAAAACGTGCCTGTCAAACAAAATGTAACATCTATATTCATGGTCTATAGCCTTCTAAAATACGAGGCGATGCCTGTGGCTCCGACACGCGTCCGACACGAAAAAAACTGCCACATGTCTAATCAAATCTTTTCGAGCGAATATTTCTTGATGGTATTGCATATCGGACGGTCGGAGTCAAGAGATCGGCCAATGAGGGCTGATGCAATTACCGCCTGACTCATGGCCAAAAAAGCGTAGAATGCGGCGTCCCGATTGCAGCTGTGTGTAGTATTTTCTCCCGATTATCAGGGAGCGTTTGAAGGATGCAGCGGAGCCCGCGCGGGGGGGAGGGAGGGGGGCGAGGCTCCGAGGCGCCTCAGTCGAGCCGTGGCCGCCGCACCACACGCACACGCGATGCCGCTTTAGAAACAACCAAATGTGTACGCTACGGAACCTGATATCGCGAACCCCGCTCTCCACGAAAACGCCGGCCTGTTACTGTTGACTGTGATTTCGTTTTAGTTTTGAACAATATTTTTTTTATTCAATCTAGAATAACACTTTCGGACTGTACCCGTTTGTGGCTAATGTGAGTTCAAATTTTTACGGCCGCGTGTGTCTGCGGATCACGTGCCCTATATAGGGTGTCGTCACTGGACCACCCGAATGCTATATTATTGCATTACTTTACCAGGCAACGCTTCCTTAGATAGATATGTATTGCTTGCGTAGAATTGTGCTGTCACTTCGAACTTTGTATCATCTCGTAAAAATATAATATCATTCTGTATTGACCGCATGCGATCTCGCAAGGCTATTGCGATTTTCTATGTTTACCGGTTTTATATGTACGTATCAATAAATCATTACATTATAGACATTTATGTGTTTTAGCAATCATCCTAAAACCCATAACGTTTATTCGAAGCTAGTCTTTTCTGGAGTATCTTTGCCTATATTTATGTGGTGCTGCTGGTTTTACTGTAATTTAGACTCTATATCATCGGTCTAAAGTTGAGAATCGTAGTTGTATATCTCAGTAGAAACATTAAACCCGAATGTCTGTAAATTCACCATCTTATTTCTTCATTTTTAGTTAGCTTCTCCGCAATGCTTCGCTCGTAGTTCTATACTTTTCAGTTATGTAGTTTTAGTTTTAGTGGTAGGATGTAGTATATACTCGTATTTAGTTGTGTTTGAAGTTTTTAGTAATGATGTATGTTAGTGGATGGGAGGCACGTGGCTGGCTAAAGGTAAATAATTGCTCCCACGTGGCAGTGAGTCCAATTAACCTCCCGGTGAGAGGTCGAACGCACGCTTTCACTAATGGAAAACCTGTACAACATGTTGTTATGACACGGTGCTCGTATTCATAATTTATGATTGGCCATTCATTTCCTTAATTACACTTTTATCGACATAGTTTCGTTTTTAAAAAATAATTTCTTTTAAGACAGTTAAACATTTTAATTAATTATGAAAATTTTATTGGTATGGACTTATAATAAGGTTATCATCAAATTCTTTAACAAGCAAAAACTTCATCGTTCAGTTTTTAAATTGTGATGTTTAATTAGATAATTACAAATAATTTAAGGTACAGTATTTCAAATTAAATTTAAAACTGAAAATTTCGCCAAGAAACCAAATTAAGACTATTTACCAGTCCCAATGACTGTTATTATCGACATCATACGTAGATGATTTAATATTCTCCTCGGATCATTTGGCAGAACACATTAGACGAGTGCTGCTGTGTGCGTGGCTATGCGTCTATGCGTGCGGGTGTTTGTGTCTGGCGGGTTTCGGGAGTGGTGGGGGGTGGTGGGGGGATATTAGGTGGTAGCAGGGGGAGAGTGGGGTTGCGGGCCGGCAGCGGGCACATGGGCGATCGATGCCGCGTATCATTTGCGTGCGACGACGCCCCGCGCCCCTGATGCCTTGTAGATGACCTCCTATCACAAACTTGCCTAGCTTCGCAGTCGAGACTGCCCTCGGATGATTTTGGCATGTTTTAACGATGGTATCGTCACGACTCATTAGGACACGTGACTGTCACATGTTTTTCGCTCCATGCTGGTTTGTTGAGAAGTTGTGGGGCATGTTGAGTTTTGAAGGTTGAATTGTTTGATCAACGGTACTATTTTGCGTGCATAGATTATTTGATAAAAGTCCTTACATTGGGATATTACTTATATTAGGATTATGATCAACGAACAACGTTTTCTAATTCTACTACCCCTTAATTTATACTCTACTGTTTACACTTTATTTTGTATTATAGGTGATTTATGTTATGACTTTTATAACTATTAGTATCTATTCAAGTTTTAGATAACTATTCAATATTGTCTAATTGCAATGTTGTTGTAAGTAGGGATATCAGCATGTTTGAGAACTATTAATTTTTGTTGTATCCTTAGAGTTTTGTATTATTCCTCTGCTTTTGGGTTATCTGAAAGATATCGCGTTGATCGATAAGACCACCATTACAGACACATAATATTCAGTCTTGTTGCTTTTCTAGTTATAAATTTCTTTGTAATATATTGCTTTACAAATTATGAATAAATCTTTCTATCAAATCCGCAAGAACTGCAGCGCAGCAATTTTCACCAAATGCATCGTAAAGTTCACTGACGTTATTTTTATTGAGTAAAACCAAAAGCCATATAGCAACTCTACAATATTGATCTAATTAATTCTACAATAAGTCAGCTCAAAGGTCGCTGCATACGTGACGGGTTTTTATACGGACGGGACGGGACGGAAAGTTTTAGAAATATCGTTTCATACAAAATGTACATGATGTACATATGTCACGGAGACACACACGGACGGGACGGGAACGTGGCACTCACGTACATTTTGTATGAAACGATATTTCCAAAACTTTCCGTCCCGTCCCGTCCGTATAAAAACCCGTCACGTATGCAGCGACCTTAAATTAAATAACTTACCTTAACTTTTTAAACGGTGGATAATGCTGTGGGTGATTTGTATTTTGTATCGAATATTACTCTGCGGTTTTATTCTTAGGTCTTTGTACGGACCTTTGTTAGGCTTTAGCAGAACCATAGCCAACGGTAAGAAGCCATTTTAAATTAAATAAGGCAAACAAAAACTATGGTGCAGGGAAGGAAAGGTGAATTGAACTATTAATATGCTAAAAAATATCTGGGTTATTATTCTGAAATGATTGCTAGCCGAAATCTGGTCTGTGGGATGATGAGACTCCGGCACCTGTTAATTCAGTCTCGTTGGAAAATATTTAGGCAGGTGGTGACTCGCCTCTCTATAATCGGGCCCCCAATATTACTTAGGTACTGTATTACTGTTAATTGTCCCTAATAAATAAAACAACATAGAAAATAAACGGTTTATGAATGAAATATGAAATTATAGGAAACGGTGCTACTGTTCCTATTAGTTAAAATTAAAAAAAAAATCTTTATTTGTCAGAATATTGTGCTTATGATGATATTAGTAGTGAGTACAGAGTTTCAAATATTCTACCGTTTCCGGTGTACAAATATTATATTTCCTTTCATGCAATGTCAAAAGAAAATAAGAAAATAATAGTAATAAAATAAGAGATAATAATAATAATAGAAAATGTCAATGTCGATAGCAGGAGATGTATTAAGAAATCATCTTGAAAATTACATTTACTTAAGTCATAATTAGTGTCAGAAAAGAAATAGAACCGTTACCCGCTGTTACCTTGACCGTGAAAGTTACTTTGACAGAGTCTCATTACTCATTAGTAATTAGTAGGTGGTAACTTTACGCTTCGAAATGAAGCGAGTTTGATAATCATGGTCTTTAAATTGCTATTAAATTAGAAGTTTGCTTTAGCGATAATAACTGTCTTTCAATGGGTAATCAATGGGGAATTCCAACTCCAAAACACATTTATTTAGTACGATACAATACGATGTGATCATTTTACCTGCCGGGCGTTCTTGCCTATTCTTTTTCCGGTGTAAGGAGGTTGGAACAGGCGTAGCTAGTTTTAATAGTTTTAAAGTGATCACAATATATTGATAAAAAACAATTGACTTTTGAATTTTGCCTATTTTTACTTTTAAAATGTAAAACTTAAAAGCTACGCCTCTCCTCCTCTTCTTCTTCCTTCCCATGTCCCATTATTTGGGGTCGGGTCTCCTCACTTGTTTGCGCCAGGTTGTCCTATCCTGGGTTGTCGGTTCCGGCAATTGGGCTTCCTTGAGGTCTCTACGTATGTTAGACCAAAACTTAAAAGCTACGCCTATTCCAGAAAAATGGGGAAGGACATATGATATTCTTTATCGCGATAAACTCTCGTCAACGCGGGTGAAACCGAGGGACGTAGCGAGCTTATACTATCTTAATCTCTCCAACCAGGAAATTAAACCCGATTGAACGAAACAAACCGAGTCTCATTAGACCCCACCCTCGCACCACGTGATCACATTTGCCATCGCGTCCCATCTTCGCCCTTTTCCTCCTGTTAAAATTACATCCGAGTACCCTAGGGGTTGATTTGACCGACTTCCGGCAGAGCCTTTGGTGTAATCACTTTTTGAGGGACGTGAGAAGTTTAGGGTAAATTATCCTTCCTACTTACATATCCTACTAAAATAAATAAATGCGAAAGTTTGCGTGTGTGAAGTACGCTGATGATGATGATGATGATGATGATGAAAGAAGAAAATAGGCTGCGAAAATAGGCTGCGACAGGAACCTCTTTCCGGCATAAAAAAAGTAGCCTATGTGTTAATCTAGGGTATAAGTTACCTTCATCCCAAATTTTATCAAAATCGGTTTAGTAGTTACGGTGATACGTGGTAACAAACACACACAAATTTTCGCATTTATAATATTAGTAGGCTTTTATTTCTTTTGCTCTCACAGTAGTATAAATTTAGTAAACTAGAATATAAACGCCAATATCAAACATATTCATATAAAATCACTGGTTCCAAATCACAAACCATAATTTGATGTAACTCATTAGATCTTAGTTGCACAGTTACAGCATTTACGATTCAGTATTGTACCTATATCTACTTAATGTATGGTATTTTATATATTATAACCTTATAAAATCATATTAAATGAATAGTTTACCTGAGTAGACCATAGTAGGACAGACGAGGTGAAGCACCCAGACACCTAGACACCTAGAACCTAACAACAAACGGTCATGATTCTCCCACCCCCACTTTGACGACTTAACATCTAGATCATAACCAGTCCGAACTGGTTTTTAGGACGAGCTAATTCGTCGTTTAACGGCTCAGTATTAGTCGTAATTGAGTCTAGACCCAGCCAGACTTTAGGCGGCTGGATTGCTGTTAAACCAGTTATTGGGAAGACGTTATTTGTTAACTGGACATGTTTTTATTTTATATTGATAGTTTGGCTTCTTTGGAACCATTCTGTTACTAACCAAGAAATAAATAGTACTTTTTGCGCCCCGCGGTTTCACCCGCGTCTTCCCGTTATCCCGCAGGAACCTTTTTCGGGATAGAAAGTAGATTATGTGTTAATCCAGGGTATAAGCTATCTCCATTCTAAATTTAACTCAAATCCTTTCTGTGGTTTTTGCGTGAAAGAGTAACAAACATACATACCCACAAACTTTCGCGTTTATCATATTATTTTATATATTATACCCACGACTTCCCATTAGTTGGACTTCTTTGGAACATTTTGTTACTGACCAAGAAACATATACGCAGGAACCTTTTCCCGGGATGATAAGCTAAGCTAAGCCATTCCAAATTTCATCAAAATTGGTTTTGTAGTTATGGTGATACGTGGTAACAAACATTCACACACACACACACCCAAAGACACAAACTTTCGCATCCTACTAATATGTATTATAAACGTGAACATTTGTGCGTATGGATGGATGGATGGATGGATGTTTGTTACTCTCTCACGCAAAAACTACAGAACGGATCTGAATGAAATTCGGAAAGGAGATAGCTTATACCCTGGATTAACACATAGGCTACTTTCTATCCCGGAATAAGGTTCCTGCGGGATAAAGGGAAGACGCGGGTGAAACCGCGGGGCACAATTTTTAATATTATAGTAGGAAGGATTAGTAGATAGTAGGAAATAGGATTTCATCGTTATCGTATCGTTTATCGTTTAAACGCGAGTCTTTCTTTTCCAGTCCTCTCATATGGTCGAGGAGAGCGATGGCTGGCACATGCGTCAACTCGTGAACGGGTGCTGCTTGTGGGGTCTGGTCTGCTTTGGTTGTGATCCCGCACCTCATTAATATTCATGTTCCCATATCCCAATGTGTACAACCAAACAAGAGAAATCTTATTAGTAAAGCTAATTAAAAAATATCGGACCATTAGATGACAAAAAAAGCTTGGGATTTTAGTGAACTTGCTCCAATTCAATCAATTAGTAATAAGAATAAAATTGTCAATGTGATCGCGCCAAAAAAATTACCTGCCGGGCGTTTCTTGCCTGTTTTTTTGCCGGCGTAAGGAGGTTGGAACAGGCGTAGCTAGTTTTAAGTTTGACGTTTTAAAGTGTTCACAATGTATATTATTGAATAAATAAAAAAATTGACTTGAATTGACTAGTTGTCTTTCGAAGGAGATGAAATAATCGCCCTTTCACATGCGATATCATGCATTAAGTTTACACGAGTTTTTTATATCCTCGCATGTTTGAGACGACAAACTGTCTTCACGTAAATGGGCCTCGCTTACATGGGACAAGTTTTTTTATGTCCTTACGATAATAATCATACGGGCAACGACAAAAGTCGCTGAACAATGTAAAATTTTCCGATTTTCTCCATCATCTTAAGCAGCAACCTTTGACTGCATCATCACTTAGCATGAGGTGTGTTATGTTATGGTCAAACGCTACCTTGTAGTTTTGTGATAGTGACACAAACATTAATTTAAAAAAAAACCCTTTTTTAATTCATTAATAATATTTTTTTTAAAAAGTGGAAGTTTGTGAGTATGGATGGATGAATGTTAGTTACTCTTTCACGCAAAAACTACTGAACGTATATGAATGAAATTTGGAATGAAGATAGCTTATGCCCGGATTAACACATAGGCTACTTTTATCCCGGAAAAAGGTTCCTGCGGGATAACGGGAAGACGCGGGTGAAACCGCGGAGCGCAACTAGTAAAACAATTTAAAAAAATTGTTTTCTTCATTAATTTTTTTCAATCTAAAAAACGTTTGGAAGCCGGCATAAAGTCAAAGAACCAGAACATTGCAATATCTACCAACCCGCACTGACTATGACCCATTCTCTTTATGAAAGAAAGCCTGAGTCCCAGCAGTGGGAAAGTAATAGGCTGATGATGATGAGTAATAAAAAAAGTGTCGTAAGTAAAATTGACAAATGAAAATAGGATTGTTTTGTTTTATGCGACAACTACCACTCCGATACGTCACTTACCTACTTATTACGTCATCAATTAAAAAAAAACGCAATCAGCTTTTGAACTTTTCCCCCATCGATCACATACCAAAAAGCTCCCATTCCAATTCAAACAAAAGTACGTTTGTTTTATCAAACTGAGAAACAAGTTAATTTAAAGTTTCGCCCCGTCGACAAACTCCGCTAACTTTTTCAAAGTCAACAAGCAATAATGTGATATAGGTCCCTTTTGAATAAATCTATTTCACTTCTTGACCGCTCAATAAAACCTGAACGATTCTATTGCAAGGTGCTACGGTTGGTTTTGGCATGTTTTTTGACGTCAGCGGCTTTTTACATGATTGGACAACCTTTATAGGGATATTATGACGTGTTTGATATGATTATTGTGATTGCTTATTTCTATTGAACGTATGAACGCTCTTTGGCCGTAAAATTTGCATTTTGCGTGCGCAGCAACGTTTGTATCGTCGTAGTAACTCAATACTTACGTTTATGAGAGTGAAACAAAACAGTTGTAGATAATGTTTACATGTGGATATTGTCCCGGGATTTATTTATGTCTATTCTTGCCCGTGGTACTGTTGCGATGGAGCTGATGACGGTACCATTGTCAAGTTTTTTGCTTGTTGACCGGACTAGTTGACCGGACTAGTGTCAATCTAATCGCCTATCTGATACTAAAATTATATTATTATAGTTAACCATTGTATAGTTCAAATAGGCGTTAGTTTGTAGTAGTACAGTCAGCGACAAAAGTTGCTGATCAAACCCAATTTTCAAATCCAGGTGTGGCGTGACACCACCTTCGACCACATCGTCACTTAACATCAGGTGACTTGTAGTCGAACGCTTTTTGTTGAGCGGTATTTGCTGTTGCGGTATATCATGCTATAACTGTGACCATAATTATATAATGACATCATGCAATAAATAATTAAGATGGTAAGAAAAATTGGAGAATTGAGATTGTTCAGTAAAGTAATTATAAATAGAGTACGCAGTAACTCAATAAAATCTAATTTATCGCAAACTGGCCTCAACTTAGACACATTCGAAAAAGATTACCCTCCTTATAAGGCAGTTGAGTAATAAATAACATTTAAAGAGCAACGCACCCCCCCGACCGAGGGGTAAGCATGTAATGTCAAACCGCAAATTAGTTGAACAACTTTCAAAAATAAAAACAAATAACAAAATTATAGATAGACATAGAAATGTTATGGGGGAAACCCTTTTACTTGTTTCGATTCTTAACTTTGAAGGTCACAACTTTATGACTCACACTTTGAATATTTTGGTTACAGATTGTGTTAGTAAGCTCTCCTGCACTTTTTTAATAGCGATGTAAATGGAACTTTTTGGCGATGATGAAAGTCGTGTTGCGCTTGCGGAGTTGTAATTAGCATCAATACTAATTAATAAACTAAACAATAACTAAATAATAATAACATAATTGTTAGAATTTGGCTTTGAATGGAAAAACCGCGGGTGCAGACGCAAGGCTCAGCTAGTATATTGCAAACTTGCTACTCCCCGCGTTTTCACTCGCGTGGGCTACAGTATCCCATTTATACCCTCTTAAGAATTAAATTTCAAGAAATCCTTTCTTAGTACTCCATATGCATCAAGACAAACATACCCTAAAAATTTCATGTTTTTAGGACCAGTGGTTTAGGCTGTGCGTTGATAACAGTCAGTGAGGACTTTGATTCTTATATATTTAGAAGAAATATAATTACCTTTATTATTTATCAATACATAAGTATTTTTCCTTGTGAAACCTAGTTAGGGATCATAGCTATGTATGTGATTTTTATGACAGTCACGATAATTATATTTTCAAAATTGCCCCATAAATTTACTGACCAATTTTTTCGTACATACAAGGCAAATTCCTCCACGACTATTTAATCAAACCAACTAGCAATAAAGGGCCACCATTGCTGTCTAGATATCCATCGTCAATAGATGAAATGTGTCTAGGTCTGGGGGCAAAGTCAAAGGGTCACTCAAGGGGGGCGTCACTGTTGTCAGGCGAAAAACTCTGCTTACGCAATCATGCCCAGACATGGTTAGTGTTGAGTTGAGCAGTTGGTAATAATTTAGTCGCGTTTAGCACTAAATTGCCAGCGGCTAAATAGCAATCGCGACCAACTTTTTCGATTGTGACATCGTTTGGTCGTTTAGTTGTTTAGTAAACTTGCTTGGTCACGTTAACCTGTCGGTTGTTATGGGGTTGGTTGAAACTCTCGGACTAGGTGTAGACACTTGGTCTGGACATAAGAAAATTCTACTGATATTGTAAATGCGAAAGTTTCTGTGTGTGTGAATGTTTGTTACCACGTAGCACCGAAACTACTGAACCGATTTTGATGAAATTTGGAATGGAGATAGCTTATACCCTGGATTAACACAAAGGCTTTTTATTCCGAAAAAGGTTCCTGCGGGATAACGTGATGACGCGGGGCGCAACTGGTCACTAAAATAAGTCAATAGTCAAAAAATATTTATTCAATAGGATACATTGTGATCACTTTAAAACGTCAATTTAAAACTAGCTATGCCTGTTCCAACCTCCTTACGCCGGCAAAAGAACAGGCAAGAAACGCCCGGCAGGTAATTTTTTTGGCGCGATCACATTGACCATTTTATTTTTATTACTAATTGATTGAATTGGAGCATATGTTATTTAGTAGGATAAAACGTGTTACTTACCCGGCTGTGTACTGGATTATGATATAAGTGACATTTGGTTGATGGCAAATGCCGTGGTTGATAGACAAACATCTTTTTTACTTGACTGCGCGGCGCAAAGAAGCGTATAAAATTCAAAACCAATCAAATAATCCCAAGGGCCTTCGACTGTAAGTCGTTCTATTCTGTATTAGAATTTATGTTTTGTTTTATGTTTGTATAGATTATTAAACTATTTCAATGGTGTACTTATTGAGTATTACTTAACAGAATTCTAAATTACTGAGCTTGTTTCTTTATTTCTAGTTTTTATTAGAAGTTAATGTTTTCACGTATTTCTTCAACTATTTTTTACCTTTGCTTTTTCATTGAACAAAGGACAAAAAGGGCCATATTGTAGTGTACTATACACGCAGGCAGTGGTGGGGGCATTCACCAGGCGACCACCGTCGAGGACGGACGTGCCACGCTTCTGCGTGTAGGACGACAACTACCGTATCATGATGCAAGTGTTTTATTTGAGCATTCTGCACATATCTCATCAGCGCCATCTACCCATGCTTTTAGAACTACATTTCTACAGCTGTCAGAATACTTCCCATTCCATATGCACTGTAATGCATAAAATACGCATCCCAGTATTGCCATGTTTACCCGAACCGTAAAACTGTCCATTACAATACACAAATAAATCTAAACATAACTACATATATACTCAGAGTCGCAACTAGGGGCTAGCCATGGGGGCAGCTGCAGGGGGCACAAAAATCAAATCGGTGCCACTCGCGGGGCTTCTCTACATTTTATGGAAATTTGTATAACATATCGATCGCTGGATTTACCTTCGATAAATCAGATAACTGGATTGTACGCGAATGTTTCATTATAATGTAGACACAAGAAAATACTAAATTTAAATGACAGAGCGTAAAAATTTACTTTATGACAATGAGAGAAATTAACAGCAAAAAATCACGCTACGCCGTCGGTAATAGTTGTTGTTTTAGCATAGCAGTCGTAAAGCCATGTCGGAGGCTTTCGCCACTAGGCCCTAGGCCACTAGCCTATTCGCCAACCCACACTGGGCCCGCGTGGTAGATTGTAGCCCATCTCTCTCTGAAAGAAGGCCTTTGTCCCAGCAGTGGGAGCATATTAGGCTGATAACGATTGTTTTTAGCAACCCTTTATTAGATTCACTTGTAAGTAAGCTTATAAAAACTTACGTCAAGCACTTACTGATGCGTTCCAGTCTCACTTGAGAGTCAGATTCCAGTCCAGGTGTAGCATGGCGCCATATTTGACCACAACGTCACTTAATATCAGATGACTTGTGGTCAAACGCTGGCCAGCAAGTAGTAATAAAATCTTACAAATAACTTTTTCTTTCCACAAAATAAATTTTGGGGTGGCGCAAAATAGAAATTTTGCCCTAAGCACCTATGGCCTTAGCTACGGCACTGTATATAATTCTACGTGTATAATATGTACACAGACAATTGCAACTGTGTGTAAGAGGCATGATCACCCTACATCCCTATAGTACTTCCTGTAGTACTAGTTTATGTACTATATTAGTACAGTACTTGCTGTGACAACTGATATATAGTACGTTTGTCTGGGAGGCCATTAAATTCGCAATAATGCAACGGGTTCCGCTATTGCTCGAATGCGTAGGGTTGGCAGTTGCCAGTTTTGGGTTTTTTTATTTATATTTAGTTTAGGTTTTAAAGTGTTACAGCATTTTTTTTTGCTGTTACAGCCGGGGCAATCTGGAGGCCGCTGTTAAGTTAATAAGTAAAGTTTAATGATTTATGTTAAATTTAAAATTCCAAAATATGTTTATTTACTCGGATGCAACATGTCAAAACGTCAAATTTAAAGCTAGCAGCACCTGTTTTAACTTCCTTACACCGGCAAAAGAATAGGCAAGTAACGCCTGCCAGGTAAAGTTTAAGGCGCGATCACATTTTTTTTTTCTCATTACTAGTTAATTAATTTATTAAATTGGAGCTTTGTATCGTAATGTAAAAAGCATTACTTCATGTATGGTATTATTTAGAGGCTTGGAAAAATTACCAAAGACATTTATTATTCCACAGTTTTAAACTTACTAATACTAAAAAGACAGTGTCTTTTTGTCTAAAATGTCGAAAGTTTGTGTGAAAGTGTGCATTCCCTCTTCAAACCGCAATGGCTCAACAGATTTGATTGAAAGAAATAGAGATAGCTTATACGCTGGATTAACACATAACCATCTCATCTCGGAAAAGGTTCCTTCGAAATAGGTAACTGACGAACCGCGGCAGCAACCACGACGCGTACCCAAACTAAACTTCCAAAACAAACAAAAAAGAAAACAATTCGGTAACCTAAACAAAATTCCGAAAAGTGACAACCATGCATCTCCGAAACTGGCACAGAGTATTTCGATACGACTGAACTTCGACAACCCTATCGCTCGCGCCTGTGTGAGTGCGCGCGGTAGTGTGCGTGCGTAACGATTCTCCACTTTGGCACGCTCTGCGATATCTATGTTCTATATACAGTATATAAGTACATATATATAGTGTCGGATATGCAACGACGAGGCTGTATTTGACGCATGCACACTACTATGCGTTTTTAAAGCGTTTTAGTTGGATAAGCGTGTTTTTAATACGACTGACCCATCTGGGATATATCTAAGACATAATTATACATACGAAAAAATGTTAATAGCTTCAAAAAGAGAAGTGACTATCACAATTTTAATATAAAACTAGAAACAAAGATCAAATTGCTGTACTAGGTTCCATAGAGTCAGCAACTCCTTCAAAGGTCGAAGGGTACGTTAATTCAACAAAATACCAAGTGAAATTTGAGACTTGTCGATAGCAAAATTTCAAGTCCATATGAAGAGAAAGGTAGGCCCCTCACTAGGTGGACCGACGACATTGTAAGAGTCGCAGGGAGCCAATGGACATCGTGAGGAAACCGGCATGCCCAAGAACTGCAACATTCAAGGGCATGTGACATCTACCAACCCGCACTGGGCCAGCGTGGTAGATTAGAGCCCATACTCTCTCTCTGAGAGAAGGCCAGAGTCCTAGCAGTGGGAACGTGAAATGCTGATAATGATGACTAGGTATATTAAACTCATGTTTTTTGCCTTGCCACGATCGACCGAACCAATAGCCAAGATCGACCGGTTGGCCACCCCTGCTATTACACTGTACGTATATGCGTATGGAAGACAAGCCTCGGTTTATTTTCACTGAAAAGTTTAAAACATTAATACTTGACCGATTTGGCTTTATGCTAACTCTCGCAGAGTGCTGTCCTGCCGCTGATTTATATGTACTTTAAAGCGGAATAAAACAGGCGTAAAAGTGTCTACTCTATATTTACGACACTAGCTTACAATGTCGTAGTTAGGATATTATTTTTATTGGAATCCTAGGATAGGATACAATTTTGTTTTGTGTCGCAGTATTTTGTAGAAAAGATTTTTTGACGGAACTTTATCAGTTTGGGTTCTTCTTTTTACTATCTAAGTTGTCTTAATCGTTAGAAGATCGTAAAAGCCAGATATTTTGTTTTTCTTTCGTTTAGTCGGGCTAGTGGTATTAAAAAGGTTAGGAAAATCTTTATTTGTTTATTTAGTAAAAGCAAGCAGCTTGAGGCTGATGATGTCAAAAGTTTAATGTTTTTTATTCAATAGGATACATTGTGATCACTTTCGTTGTCAAACGTCAAACTTAGAACTAGCTGTGCCTGTTCCAACCTCCTTACGCCGGCAAAAGAACAGGCAAGAAACGCCCGGCAGGTAATTTTTTTTGCGCGATCACATTGTTAATTTTATTCTTATTACTAATTGATTGATTTGGAGCAAGTTCACTAAAATCCCAAACTTTTTTTGTCATTTAAATAGTCCGATATTTTATAATAAGTTTTACTAATAAGATTTCTTTTGGTTGGTTGTGCAAATTGGAATATGGAAACATGTGCCTAATATTTATATCATGCTGTGTTGAATTATAGCAATGTCCAAAATTGCATAGAAAAGTCAATTCTGTTTGCTACAGAATTGACTTGTTCGTTCGCAACCACTTGTCCAGTCTGTTTATAAAGGAATTCACTAAAGGTGCTGACACAACGTCTTCTGGTAGTCTGTTCCAGTTGTGCACCACTCTAGAAGCAAGGAAGTGGACCGCATATATAAAAAAATACATATTATAAATGTGAAAGTAAATCTGTATGTATCCATGTATGTTTGTTACCTCTTCACACCGCTTCAGCTAAATGAATTTCTATGAAAATTACAATGGAGATAGCTTCTTTGCTAGATTAGCCCATAGGATGTTTATCCCGGAAAACGGTTCCCGTGGGATAACAGGTAAGCCGCGAGTGTAACTGCAGTTTTTAATAAGTTAAGTAAAAGTGTGAGACACTTCTACCGGATACCGAGTTCATTTCCACGACTCGTGTTGAAAGTTGAAATGTGGGTCAGGAAGCGCGTCGCCTCATTAAGGTCACAGATACCTTACAAACACAATACATGTACCAACGTTTTATTACAGCAAATGTGGTAAAATTCGGTCTTAATACAAACTTATAATGTGAATCATTAATTTGCAACAAATTATAAAAAAACGCCAGGTGCGAGTCGGACTCGCGCGCGAAGGGTTCCGTACTATCCTACTTCATACTAATGTTACAAATGAGAAAGTTTGTGTGTGTATGTGAACGTTTGTTACCACTTATCACCGTAACTACTAAGCCGAATTTGATGAAATTTGGAATGGAGATAGCTTATACCCTAGTTTAACACATAGCCTTTTTACACATAGGGTAAAACTGCGCAGCGGAACTAGTGAAGTTATAAAAGTCGCAGACCCTATTGAAGTAATTCTGCCCGTTTACTTTGTTGCAATACCACATATTAAACTAGTCATTAAAGAACCCTTGTTCTTTCACGGCCATTTGTGCATTAAGCAAACATTGTCATTTTAATATCTGTAGGTACCTAAAGTCAAGTGGCGCCTGATAAAGGAAGCCCGTGGCATGACGACAGACGCGTGAGATGGATTGGATTGAGATAAAGTTAACTCAACTTAGTATTATCACTTTACATTCAGCGAAATTGCGGTCAAACGCACTCTATCACATTAATATTATAAACCAGTTGCGACCCGCGGTTTCACTCGTGTTTTCCCGTTATCCCACAGACCTATGTGTTAATCCTGGGTATAAGCTATCTCCATTCCAAATTTCATCAAAATTGGTTTAGTAGTTACGGTGATACGTGGTAACAAACATTCACAGACACACAAACTTTCGTATTCATTTAGTATAGGATAGGATATGATGCAAAAGTTTTTCAGTGAGTGACTTCTTCATGCTCAAACGGCTTGAGGGGTTTGAGTAAAATTTGTAATAGACATAGCTTCTACCCTAGATGAACACTTTTATCCCGGAAATAGGTTCCACCGGGAAGGAAGACGCGGGTGAAACCGCAGGGCGCAGCTTGTTCATAACATTAAGTATGGATTATTATTAAGTAGACTATTGTACTAAGAAAGCATCCCTCCCCATTTCGTTGATATCTTTTAAAAACTCCGCGTTTCTTCTACTAAATCAGCTTCCACCATCATAGGCAATAAAAACATAAATAAAACAACCCGATAACCTTATGCTGTCGATCGTAAAAATCATAATCCCCTTCTATAGGTACGTTAAATCATAGTAAAGGAGTAGTAGTTCAGCTTCATATAAATCGGCCGTCGCCGGTTTGAATGTGTGCGTGAGTAGCGGCACCGTGTACGCACGCACTTTTCACGCACACAATCTTATAAACGAAAGGAGGCGGCCGGGGCCGCGGCCATGCACTCAGTACGGAACGCGCCGCCTATGCGTCACCGCAAGAGTAGGCAATTAACTCGTCGAGCGGCCTTAGCTAACCTACTGTTCTTTATATACTGTGGTTAAATGTTGGCCCCTGCCATCGTTTGCAAGACCAGTTTCACTAACCTATCTACGGTTTGCACTACTAGAGATATTAATTTGCCACTACTTCTATGGGAGCTTGTGTCAAAATTTTATTACCCGTAGGGCATTGTAGTTAATGTATCTATCTTTCTTTCTATCTATCTATTCTCCCTATTTCCCCTATTCTAACCACTTTCGGTATATAACCAAAACAGTCATGCTACGAAAGTGAATTTGCTTGCAGCGGCGTCGTGTGTCGGGTCGCCCTCTTCCCTCTAAATATGGTCGAGGAGAGCGATGGCTGGCACATGCGTCAACTTGTGAACGGGTGCTGCTTGTGGGGTCTGGTCTGTTTTGGTTGTGATCCCGCAACTCGTTAATATTCATGTTTCCATATCCCAATGTGTTCAACCAAACAAGATAAATCTTATTAGTAAAGCTAATTAAAATATATCGGACCATTAGATGACAAAAAAAAGCTTGGGATTTTAGTGAACTTGCTCCAATTCAATCAATTAGTATTAAGAATAAAATTGTCAATGTGATCGCGCTAAAAAAATTACCTGCCGGGCGTTTCTTGCCTGTTCTTTTGCCGGCGTAAAGGTTGGAACAGGCGTAGCTAGTTTTAAGTTGACGTTTTAAAGTGATCACAATGTATCCTATTGAAGAAAGTACTATTGACTATTGATGATAAATAAATAGAAAGATAATATAATCTACCACCCAGGCGCAATAGCATCTAAGGTATATGCTCTAGCAAATATATTTATAAAATTATCGATGCCATAACACGCGTAACGAGTCAAAGAACGAGCCAAAAGGGATTGTTTGTTTTCTTGCGAAGGATACGTTACACATACAAACATCAGTTCGCCATTTACCAATAGATAAATGCCGTTTTGTATGGAAATATATACCCATTGCGTACGATTTCATAGAGACACTAGAAACTTCCGGTTCAAGAACAGAAGTGGCATCGTGAAATACCTATTTTGGAGCTTTTAGGTATTTGACATGACATAATTTGCCTATAACAACTTTATGCTTTTCATTTTTGACGCCCCGCGGTTTCACCCGCGTCTTCCCGGTGGTTTACCGGAGGAACCCTTTTCCGGGATATCAAGTAGCCTATGTGTTAAACATACGTAGTAACAAACATTCACACACACACACAAACTTTCTTTAGGATTAGTAGGTACTTGGTAGTAAGACATTTTCAAGTTCTCGTTGCTCAAGTTAAGAATCTGCTGCCAGGCACTTATCGGTGTTCCTGCAAGTCCTGCAACCTTACTTGAGTCATTCGACATTGTCACTTAACATCAGGTGACTTGTGTGTAATATGCTCTCAAGGTCAACATATTACGCTTAGTAGACAAAAATTTTTATTTATTTGTAGTAAATTTTTGGGTCACTTTTTAAGTTATTTAGAACCAAACAACAGCCGCAAAAATGATTCATCTTCTAGGTTTGGACAAATAAAACTAATAGCGTGTTTAAAAGGCTAATACATAGCCTTTTTTAACACGACATTTTATAAAGCAGAAAATAGAAAATTAGACAGCGCAGTGTTCAAATCGGACAGTCACTTATTGTACTTAAGTGCCTCCTATACGCGAAGTGTCTAGACTTCTCACGGAATTTTGCTCTCGAAGGTTACGATAACGTTTAGAAAAGGATAAAAAATGTACTCACGCGTTGACTTGAGAACGTCCCCTTTTATTTCTTCGGTTAAAAAGCAAAACCAATGTACGGTCAACGACAAAAATCGCTGATCAATAACTCATTTTCCGATTTTCTTTGTCATCTCAATCACCAACAGATCTAAAACCAAATGTAGCGTGGTACTAACTTGACTACATCTTCGTTCTACATCTATAACCTTAGTACAAGTTTCGAAAACTATAAAAGTTTTCGTAAACGTTAAAGTTTACTACCACCAACTTGTCAAAGTGGCAACTCATACTGCCTAAATTAAAAAAAAATACTCGAAATTTTGTTGGAATTCGAATATAACGATTTAAAATAACCCGTGTTACCAGTTTTAGTTCCACCAAGTTTCAATAAGGCGCGCTGAAAAAAAAAATACTAACATTTATAAGAAAACGAGATTTTTTATCATCATCATCATCAGCCTGTATCAGTCCACTGCTGGACATAGACCTCACGTACGCCACTGAGCCCGGTCTTCGGCTCTTCTCATCCAACTACTGCCAGCCACTCGGCCCAAGTTGTCGCTCCACCTTGTCGCAGCGCGTCCTACACTACGTTTGCCAAGTCGTGGTCTCCACTCAAGAACACGTCTACCCCAGCGGTTGTCGGTTCTGCGGCTTATATGAACAGCCCACTGCCACTCAGCTTGCTAATTATGTAAGCTAATTTTTTTTTAGTGTTTGTAAACTATTTATACCTGTATAAGGGGTTCAGGTAACTTGTGTTCAAAAGCTACCAAGAAAAAAATTCAAAAAACATAGATAGTTGTAGCCTATGTTACTCTCCGTCCCAGAAAACATCTCTACGCAAAAATACGTTACAACCCGTGGCTCTGTTACGACGTGAAAGGAGGATAAACCAACAAACACACTTTTGGGGAACCTACTTCACTTGGCGTAGCGTATTCGGGTAGCGGTATTGCTGTCTCCCTCATCAACACTAGTTAGAAAAAGGAAGGAAGTACAAGAAATACCGCCATAGTATAGGTGCATGCAAATAACTAAATGCGTTTCAGCTATAAAAATATTCTTTCCTTATATTGATAGTGTATTAGAGTCGTATCTTGATAATTCTATTACTAAAATATCAGTGTACTGATATTACGATACCATACCTATTACCTGGTATTAGTCAAATATTAGGGTACCGATTCAATAGTCCAAAATGTATAGCTAAATCATGCAGGTCATGTAAGCAAGCAATTCGTCTAAATTGTGGTAAGTTTAATTTTGCCAGTGAAATTACAGTAAACAAAAAGATTTAACTTGTAAATATCTCAGAATGTTCAAACTTTTGGGAGTCACTGAACTGTAATAGCAAGCTCATTGCATAAAAAACCTAATACAATAAACAGGTATTGTAATAGATAATACCTATTACGATAATATTAGTTACACCTCTAATTCGCCTAGTAGTAGCCCCTTGAATCGATACCGCGATGATGCCCCGCCGACTGATAACTACAATCATTATTTCCGAGGGATATATAAAAAAATCGTAAAACTCTCGATCGTAAACTCGCTCGTAAATCCCGGCATTGGAAAAAAATACACCTAATATGGTGGCATCCGTATTTTTTGACCATTTTTTGCGACAGTTAGCTAGGAAATTGGCCATAAGGACTGTGGAGATGCGCTGGTAACCACCTGCTTCGGTATGATTTTTAGAATAAGTTTATAGGATGTCATAATGTTGAATGAGTGAAGACTGAGGACATTTTCCTCTCTATTGAGAAGTAGTTCGTCTACGTTTTTATCCAATAACCTTGTCATTATTACTTCAATTGAACATCTTTGCGAAATTACGCGAAAGCATTCCGCAGAGCATTAAGACAAAAGTCTTCGTGGGATCCCATGAATACAAATAGCTAGTGCCGTTCATGGTGGCATTTAATGTTATGATAGCAGAGGACTTTTTCTGGCTGATGATGATGATGCGTAGGTACCTAATATTCTCAATTATGCATCTGATAATATTCACGACCAATAACATTGAAATGAAAAATCCTTGGCCCAATTTTCATGTGCTTTCAGGTCGTAATAAAAATCTTCTAAAAATATATAACTCAAAGGACTGACTGTGACATAGAGATCTATCAACGCACAGCCCAAACCACTGGACGGATCGGGCTGAAATTTGGCATGCAGGTAGATGTTATGACGTAGGCATCCGTCAAGAAATGATTTTGATTAATTATACCCCCAAGGGGATAAAATAGGGGATGAAAATTTGTATGAAACTTTGTCAATTTTAAACCGATCGGGCTGAGAATTTGCATGCATAAAGCTGTAGCCCGCGCGGATGAAACCGCGGAGAACAGATGAATATTATAAATTACTTCAAAAGCAGTACTTTTGAATGACAAAGAAAACCTGCCATCGAAAACTTTCATTGAAAAAGTTCTCTATCCATACATCCTTAATATCATGAATCAGGCAGACGCTAACAGACTTTCATGCTTAAAATTCATACAATTATAAGCGCCGAATCATCGCTGAACATTAGCCCGTTCCTCGCCACCAGATCTGGCCAATGTCGGCCATGCTGGCCAAGTACCTACACCCAAACATGGGAGCTAGTACTACGAGTATATAACTAGGACGTAGCACAGCGCACTGCAGTAGCCAAGGTCGGGCGATTGTTTGAAATTACATTATCAGATTAGGATGTCTTGTTTTGGTACACGTCTGAACGTAAACAAATAAAATTGGAGGTTGGTTTTTACCACTAGACCTGTATTTATTTGTACAAGGTGTGATTTTTTTTCGTGATACATCTGCCCGTTGAACCATATATTTGCTTTTTATTTTTATTTTTTTATTTATTAACTATTTGCTCATCAACACAGTGTACACTCATACATTCGCAGATTTATAACAATTCTTTAAGCTTAGAACCAAATGAATAAATGAATGTTTTGAATGTTTGTTTTTGTTGTTATATAACAAACGCATATGACTCAGTAAAAGAGTGAAATTTCGTGACAGTTAGTTGATGGCAAATGCCGTGGCCATTCTAGCCATTCACCGCTCAATATTAGGCTGTAAGGGCTACAATGCCTTTGTCTTTTTTTTTATTGAACAACTACGAAAAAAAACATGTATGCACGTGCTGTATACGTGTGCGTCAACTATTTAGAACTTACGTTTTTTCTAGATAAACTCTTCTTTGTATGAATAAATTTACTAGCAACAAGTTTACGAACCAGTTTTTCTTTATACAAAAAAGAGTTTTCGCAAAAACTCACACTAGGGTTGTCTGTTACCGACAATTTGGCATGGCTAGCCTGCCCAAACACGTACAACAACGTGTAGCAGTGTGCGTACCTCCAGCCAGCCACCCAGTTCGCTGCTCCACTGTCGCCGAGACCAAGATGTCTGTAGTATCTCTCCCCCCTCCTCCAAGCCTAGACTTGCCGGCGCCTCTCAAGGCTGTCTGAGAAAAAAGCTTAAAGCCTACTTGTTTCATTACCGATTGATAGCAAATTATAGATTTTGACAAGTTTTTTTTTATCGCAGCTTGGTAGCTTTTGAGGGATGGTGCTTTTTTATTAGTTTGGGGATTTTGGCTACAGCTTCTGGGTTGGTGTTTGGTGTTCATGTTAACTACTGGTTGCTTTTCAATAGGATTTTTTTGACAGCTGCCAAAACGTATTTGCTAAACGTATGAAAGATGCTATTACTCCATTGAAGAGTACTTGGGTGACCGTTGCAGCGGCAACATGGAATAATAAAATTGTTGACATATTATGTACATACGACTTCACATTAATTATTATTTATTTATGTTGGTTTTTTTTATATCTATGATGTATTTTGTTGATTTATGTATTTTTAATTGATTTAATTTTGTATATTAATTTTTAATTTACTATGTTGTTGTACGTTGTTATTTTTTGTTTTTGGAATAAATGAAATAAAAATGAATGAGCTAGTGAGTAACGACCGGTTACAATAATCGGTCAATCCACAGTTTGACATAAATTTGACATTACTTCTATGGAGCTTATGTCAAATTCCCATCTCCAGTAGGGCAAACCGTGGATAGATCGGTTATCGAAAAAGGCCTTAAATGGTCACTAATGCATTTTAAGGTTAAAAAATTTGTTCGTAATGTTTGTTCATGGTATTCGCATAGTAACATGGAAAAATTCAATAACTTACTGTCGCTGACTGTACTAAAGGGCGAGAAAATATCTAAATGGAATAGTTATAAATCTAACCCTAACTACGATTCCCTGTAGTGTATATATTTGGGTAATGAAAAAAAAAAGAAAAAGAACTTGCGCCAATTCAATCAATTAGTAATAGGAATAAAATTGTAAATGTAATCGCACCCAAAAAAATTACCTGCCGGGCGTTTCTTGCCTTTTCTTTTGCTGGCGTAAGGAGGCGTAGCTAGTCTTAAGTTTGACGTTTCAAAATGGTCACAAATAAATCCTATTAAATAAAAATATTTAAGTGAGTTCAGTTGCCCATTGCGTAAAATCGGTCGCCAAGAGTGAAAAAATAAAAATGACTTGGAAGATTATCAAGTAGTACACTAGCTTTTAACGGAAGACCTATTTCCTCCTTTCTTTTTAACCGACAAAAAAGGAAGAGGTTCTCAAGTCATCGAGTGTGTTCAAAACTGCTTTTTTATTTTTTATTAGTTACAGGGTAGCGTTTGACCACAAGTCACCTGATGTTAAGGGACGATGCGGTCGAAGGTGGCACTACGTTACACCTGGATTGGGAACTGGCTCTCAAGTGAGGCTGCCGGAACACACCGATACATCCAAGCCGACGTCACTACCACTAAGCCATCATCGCTATATGGCATTAAAAGCTGTAGTTACAATTTATACTGAGCCAATTCTTTACAAACCACTAAATTGGGTCGTTAACTTAAAATTAATGCAGTGTACATCGTGACTGTACGTTTCTGCCAAATTATTTAGCATTGGTACTGCGGCTCGGAGGACGCAGGCGCCCTGGCGTAGTTTTAAACTCTGCATTCTGCAAAAGAGTCCAACAAAAACAAAATTTAACGAAATTTTATGTAAATAATAAGTGTAAACATATTAAGTACTTCTATAAAATATTATGATATCCGGCCTTCACGATACAGGCTCTGCCTAGTGTGAAGGCTACTGATTTGATACACTGAGGGTAGCTATTAGATAATTTAAACTTACTAGCATTTAGTTTCCTTATGTACGTACCTTTAATTCTTGTTTGTATAATAAATAATTTTTCATTTTTTCATTTTTTATTTTCAATATCCAAGACTCGGGAACAAATATTAAACTTCCTAGACTTAATATTGCCCTATAATCGGGATGTTAACCATTTTTCGGAATTGCTTTTATTTTAAAGATTGACTCTTGTTTACCATAAAAAAATATTTTATTTAAAATTATTAGTATATTCGATGAGAAAATATACAAAATTAGAGTAATTATGAATTTTTCCGCCAAAACATTAACAACTGTCACGTGACTGACATGACGTCACTGACCGAAAAACACGATGGTCGCGATTCGTAACCATACCACCGCGCCGACCCCCGACGCCGACCCGCGGCTACCGACGCGCGGGCAACCATCGAAGCACAAATCGCCTGAGTGGTTAGTGACGTAAGAAGCTCTTTTTGGTGTTTGCAGTCACGTGACAAAAGATTATAAATATAGCATTTAAAATCATTTTTATTTAAATTATTAAGTTATATTTAAATACAATAATATGTTTTTCGATATCCTAATAATACAAACTAACATAAAAGTAAGATTAAACATTATTTTGTAATTAGTGTTAACATCCCTATTGTAAATATGAACGAGCTCAAACCTCATCCATCATGGCAACATGTTCAACCCACAGCCTCCACGTGTAACCCACATAAGACGTCTAGCCAGAGAGACCTTTTAGCATAAAGTGTAACTGGGTCACTTCCGACCTAAGTGCTTTGTAACCAATAGAATAATGATAAAACAGTCGTGTAGTGAAATAATTTGTCTATATGCTACACACTTTTTTAATCTAGTTTGATGCGATAGAAAAACGCAAAACTCAAACATTTTTTTATAAGTAGGATCCAATTACTACATGACTGTGATAACTTTAAAACGTCAAATTTAAAACCAGTTACGTTATTCTAACCTCCTAACGCCGGCAAAAGAACAGGCAAAACGTCTGGCAGGTAATTACTTGGGTACGGTCACATTTACAATTCATTTTTATTACTTTTAATCACATAGTAATTGATTGAATTGGAGCAAGTTCACTACGCTCCCACGCTTTTTTGTCATCTAAGTACTTTAATATTTTATAATAAGCTTGACTAATAAGATTTCGTTTTATTTAAATGAACTTAAAATTAAGTTAATTTAGACAAGTTTGTATTTCATAATTATTTTTTTTTGTTTGTTAAGTCGTCTTGTGAAGAACATCGTGATGGGACCATAGCTTGGTGGCAGGACATTTTCTAGCACACGTCTGGCTAGCCACAAGCTAATTAACTGTCACCAAACAATTATCGGTGTATTCCCCCAGACTCACTTGAGAGCCAGTTCTAGGTGTACCTTTGACCACATCGTCACATAACATCGCCATGTAAGAAGTAAAAATATCAATCCTTCGTTACTTACAAAAACGTCACAATACAAATTATCACTCACTAGTTGCGCCCCGCGGTTTCACCCGCGTCTTCCCGTTATCTTTCCGAACCTTTCTCCAGAATAAAAAGCCTATGTGTTAATCCAGGGTATAAGCTATCTCCATTTCGAATTTAATCAAAATTGGTTTACTAGTTACGGTGATAGGTGCTAACAAAGATTCACACACACACACACACACACACAAACTTTCACATTTATAATATTTACAGTAGCATGTCCAGTCTACAAATCTATCTGATGAGATTGTAGTGACATTTACCTAACCTTGCCAGCCACATAGTAACTGCTACAGAATCTGTGGCGGTACCCACAAAACACCGGACGTGGTACTAAAGCACAATAACAATTACAGATGTAAGGAAATGAGATAAGTTATTGCTTACTTGTGTTATTGGGGCTTGTATGTTGGGCAGAGCTGGATTTACAGAGTAGCGGATAGTGCTCAGGGCGGCAGATTTCCAAGGGCGCCAAATTTGGAGAATGAGAAAAAGTTTCTTTTTGCTCTATCGATATTTCTTTTTGCTCTATCGATAAATAATGTTTTAAAAAGTATAAATTAGTTGAATATAATTTTGTATTGTAAGTTGATTTCAAATTAAAAACACCCCATGTTCACTTACAAAATTTAATGAATAATATGTACAAAAAATATACTTTTGAACTTTACCCATTTTATGTAGGACTAGCTGCGATTAGCATTTTCTTGTAATAAAAAATAACATTAGTGTTAATTCAAGATATTTCCATTTTAATTCTTATTTTTGCATGCCATTTAATTGGTAGATGTGTTGATTTTGCATTTTTAGTATATATAAAGTTTTCTATTCTATTCTAATTTCTCTCAAATCCATTGAGCCGTTTCAGCGTGGAGAAGTAACACACATGCTTTCAATCACAAACTTTCGCATAATTATAAATAATATTATTACAAATAATGTGATAGTGTCATTAGTGCTATGTGAATAATGTGGTGGCATTATCCAGTGTGCCCCAGGACGGCACTATAGTCCGGCCCTGGTATTAAGTGCGTCTAGACGGCGGGTGATTGGTTCTGAGGCTAGTTTTACTTAAGACCAAGATGGTTCTTTATCGAGAATGGTTTTATCCTAATTGAACTATAAGCTTCGCCCCGCGGTTATACTCTCGGTCTTCCTATTACCCACAAGAAAATTTTCAGGGATAAAATGTAGCCTATGTGTTAATCCCGCTATCTTTACTTTAAATTTCGCTCAAATCTCTCCAGCCGTTTTAGCATGAAGAAGATACAGAACAAACATACCTACCTATTCACTCACTTACTCGCAAGCTTTGTATATAAAACTAATTGCGCCCCACGGTTTCACCCGCGTCTCAGGAACCTTTTTCCGGGATAAAAAGTAACCTATGTATTAATTCAGTGTATAAGCTATCTCCATTATAAATTTCATTAAAATCGGTTTAGTAGTTACGGTGATACGTGGTAACAAACATTCGCACACACAAACTTTTGCATAAATCTATACTAATATTATAAAGCTGCAGAGTTTGTTTGTTTGTTTGTTTGTTTGTTTGTTTGTTTGTTTGTTTGTTTGTTTGAACGCGCTAATCTCAGGAACTACTGGTCCGATTTGAAAAATTCTTTCAGTGTTGGATAGTCCATTTATCGAGGAAGGCTATAGGCTAAATTTTATTTCAAAAAAAATTAGGGATCCGTAAGAAAATTGCTATTTTGCAACCCAAGGTGTGAAATCGAAAACCTATTTTTGCGTGCGCTGCAAAAACTATTGACACTAGAACAAAATAATGTACTACGGGTTTGTAGGTCTCATTTAGATCTACAAAAAAGTCCGCGAGAGCATATGTCTAACTATTATAGTTATGCCACAATAAGTGATCTTTTATTTTAAAAATTTAATTTTTGATGTCGCCGCTAGAAGACGCTCTTTATTTGTATCTTGGTATTAATCCTTATCAAAATAAATTACTTCTTATTCAAAACTGCTTCAATGCCTTCATATAACTTTTTGAATCATTCAATTCGGACATTCCATTTGAAAGATATCACGAGTTTAAAAATGTAAGTAGTAGTAAAAAAATAAAACCGCCGCACCGCAGCGCAGCGGGAAACGCGGCGAGGTGAGCGGGGCACCGAGAGAATCTATGAAATAGGTAAAGTGGGGTCGCGGACCAGGAAGACCTTTAACTGCGCGGTTCAAACGTGCGGTCCAAGAAAAATTAACGTAGAATTAAAATAGGATAATGGGTACCTACAGCAGGTAACGCGTTGAGGGGGCACCGAAGTGCGGGAATAATTTTGGAGTATACGGAATATATACGCTTTCGCGCTTAAACTACTGAACCGATTTAAATGAAATTTGGTATAGAGATAATTTGAGCCCCGGGGAAGGACATAGGATACTTTTTATCGCGATAAACTGTAGCCCACGCGGGTGAAACCGCAGGGAACAGCTAGTTTATATAATATGGCGGAGAAGTGGAATCTATGATCTGATTTTTAAAATTGACTATTGGTATGTCCCGGCAGGCCCGCGTGAGAGCCAGTTCCCAATCCAGGTGTAGCGTCGCGCAATTTTCATCTACATCGTCACTTAACATTAGGTGACTTGTGCTCAAACGCAGAAATCTGTGTTGGTTCTTTTCTATTAACCTATTAACTTTATACTTAGTACAATTACTCACTGAAACAGAATACCAAAAGCTGATCTTCAGAAAGCAACTCGGCTATTCCTTTACCAACAACACATTCTATCTATTATTCTGTATTTATACTAGATAACTCATGTTCCTAACTAATTTATTCCGATCGACTTCGGTACCCTCGAACTGTGCGAAAGTCTTTCTGGAGCATCCGGAAAAAATCACTGACACTCCAAATCTCTACCAAATGAATCAAGTCGTGCACTCTCTCATTCTTGATTTGATCTATGTTTCCATTTTTGTTTACTTTCGACTCTACCCTCTTGGAAAAAAGGTTCACTATTCTAGCTATATTCTTGATTTGATGTATGCCGCGTATCTTCATTATACTTTCGATTCTCCTCCCAATGAAATAGGGTTCATAATGTAATGTAACTTGGAGGACAGTTCATCAAAGTATTCTATTAGTGGAAGTGGAACCTTGGTCGTTTGTTACAAGGTTCATAATTCAAGTGAAGTATCTACACCGGTGCTTACCTGTGAGGATCCAACACACTTTCGTAAATTGAGTCTTGGGACTCCGTGATAAAATGCATATTTGCTGTAACTAAGCGTTTGAATAATTTAGCCGCTTTTGCGGTGTTGGCCGGTGATGGCTAATGTCGCGTAATAATAGATAAGCTTTGTATATTGAAATGAAATAGCATTTACAAATGTGAAGCAAACTAAACTTTGAAGAACTGGTGGCCGACCAAATATTTATTATCAACGAGTTAAAAAAGCGTACAAATATCCGCTGGCTCGGCCATCTTGAAAGAATGGGAGAGGATCGTGCGGTCAAACGAGCATACATGGGACGAACGAGTGGCCGACGTGGTTTAGGCGTAAAAGGGTAACAAACAGATTTGATAGGATTAAAACTAAAAACAATTTTCTGATTATGTATGTAGGTATGAAAAGTAAAATAAATTTCCTCTTTTCGACTTAAGAGTAATAATGTTCCTTTACGTAATGAAATAAGGTTCACATCAGATTGTGCACAGGAAAAGTAGACAGGTGAGATAATTAATTTCCCAAACAATCCACAACAGTAAAAATCAACCTTGCCCCATTGACATAAGAGTCGCGCAACAAGCAACTTACATATTGAACTGTGAACCTTATTCGTTTGCCTTAAAGCCCTAATACAAAGTCCGAGAACTGTCGTTACAACGCATATATCGTCACGATGACACCTATCCATTACCTATATGTATCTTGACGCAGTAGTTCTACGTACATTGACGTAATTTGATAGTAAGTTTACGTAACTTTTGTAACAAAAATGTTCTCCTTGGACTTATTTTAACCCCCGACGCAATAAGAGGGGTGTTATAAGTATGACGTCGATGTCTGTCTATCTGTCTGTGTGTGTGTGTCTGTCTGTAGCCTCGTAGCTCTCAAACGGATGGACCGATTTCGAGCCGCTTATTTCATGTGAAAGCCAGTTTCCTTGAGATTTTTCTTAGCTATGTTTGATGAAAATCGGTCCAAGATGTCGGAGGGTTTTTTTTAATTTTTAGTTATTTCACTTCTTACAGGCGTTTGACCACATGTCACCTGATGTTAAGTGACGATGCGGTCGAAGATGGCGCCACGCTATACCATACTGGCTCTCAAGTGCCATCGTCTCTCTTTTGGTCAATCGCTATCCTGTATAGATGTATGAAAAGTAGTAAGTAAAGAAGTCTTCATAAAACTTTCCTTTTAGGGACAAGTTTTTATATATCCTCAGTCAACCGCGAAATAATTTGTCTCGACTAACAACGTAAGGTCGTTGAACTAGGCTTTTGTACTGGGTTTTAGGCCTAGATGATGGATAGAGCTAATTTCATGCTTGACAATTTAATGCGACACTCAGTCATGTGACCTTTGTCTAATGCAGACAGACTTCCGTAATATAAGGCTGTTCCGGCATCAGACCTTGACTCTTTGGGAGCCAATAGAAGCCATTTGTTACAGGCTAGCCCGGTTTATTAATCTGCAGTCAAAGTATCAAGGTCTAACAAGGCTTAACAAAATGCTTGTCAAATATTGGGACGGAAATTAAATTAAAGTAACGATAGAATAGTTTGACAATGGTGTCGATTCGGTTTTGCATTCACTAAAACTAAACTAAGTTTGACAGGTCTAATAGTATTGCTGCCTTTTTCAAACCAATAAAGTAAAAAGGGCAACATTACTCTCAGACCTGTCAAACTTAGTTTACTTTTAGAGAATGCAAAACCGAATCCACACCAATAATTATAACTGTGAAAAATTAATGTAAGTGCATGTACGCAAAATTTAGAAAAAGCTTTTGCTTTAGAAAAAGTGATTACTACAGTTTTAATACTAGAAACAAAGATAAAATTGCTGTAGGTGCCCACTACGAGGCTCCATAAAGTCAACAACTCCTTTAAAGGTCAATAGGTTGTTGATAGCTAAATTTAAAGTCCAATATAAAATGGAATCTTATTATTGTTAGTCAAGCTTTGTATATTACATTTATTGATTTGATTTGACCATAGTTAACTTTGACTACGGATAAAAAACCGATCTTTAGCCTATACGGGTACCAGAAGCTCGCGCAAGACTTGGACAACTTCGTTCTTTTAACGATTCCTGGGACAGCCGACTGGGAGACGGCCACTCGACCGTCCTGTGTACGCTCATTTGACCGCACGACCCTCTCCCTTTCTTTGTGTTCCCAAGTTTGTGTGCTTTCATCTTGCCGATGATAATTATTTAGTAAGGCCACCAGTTCTTCAATTCCTGTTTTTCCTTCACCAAGCTCAGACTCTACCGGACTTTAAAATAAAACAGAAAAGAAAACTTATCGGAAAGTAAATTTATACAGTTATCGTTAAAATCACGTTATTTCTTCTACTTCTGAACGATGAACTCGAAACAAGTACTTATTGTACTTGTTTTGTCTCGAGTTCATCGTTAATTGCCTTCCGACTTCACTCAACTTGAAGGTTTCATATTATGGATTTTCTTTCTAGTGTTAAATTGCTGTACCTTAGCCTCGGTTTGATTTGGTGAAGTTTGAATATCAGTTCAAGTAATAAATAACTTTATAAGGCCTATTGGTCTCAACAGTTTACTCCAAAGGCGAAGAGGGGGTACCTCATGCCGATCTAAGAGTTAAAAAAATCGCTAAAGATAAATCAAAACAGTATTTTTTTATTTCGAAAATCGTATTTTTTTTGCTTTATATAGTATTAGCGTTTGATCACAAGTCACCTGATGCTAAGTGACGATGCGAACGAAGGTGGCATCACGCTACACCTGGATTGGGAACTGGCTCTCAAGTGAGGCTTCCGGAACACACGGGACGACACCGGTAGATGCTTGGCGACAGACTTTTAAGTTGAGGGTAGTAGCTAGGCGAGCACTTACCGAATCCTCCTTGTAGTTTTGTGATCGATTCCCGTTAAGGACAATTTCCTTTTAACATCTACAAAACTTACGATGAAAACGCGAGGAAACCGGCATGTCCAAAAACACCAATACTAGAGGGCTTGCGACATCTACCAACCCGCACTGGGCCAGCGTAGATCACGGCCCATACTCTCTCTGAAGCTGGGGCCACACTAACGGGAAATGCCGTAAAATAGCGCGATGACTTTTGACATAAGTGTGGCCACGACGTTTGATAACGACATTCACATTGGCGTTTGACGTTAGCCGATAACTCAAGTGCAATCACATTGACCGTTCAAGTGTAGCCACGCACATAATGAAGTTAATAATTAACGCAATATTTATCGCCATGATAGGCATTGACATTTACCTTGACGTTGACCTTAGTGTGGCCCCAGCATGAGAGATGATCTGTGTCCCAGCAGTGGAAACGTAATATGTTGATAAAGAGATGTAACTTCAGCGTGTTCTCTCGTTGTTAAAACACTAATATTAAGGAAGCAACGTTTTCAGATCTATAAATATTATAATCGACCAATAACACATAAGTTTGTTGTCCGACTCACTTAACTTTAGGCTATTATCCCCTCCCCTCCTTCCCCTATAACAGGTATGGCCAACCTTTGAAAATCGCGGGCCTAAATTTGCGAGAATCACGATGTTACGGACCGTAGAGTGTAAGGTAGAACTTTTTACATCTTACCGGGTAGCGTTTCAGCACATATCACGTCATGTTAAATCACGTTCTCGAAATTGGTTTCGCCTAGATGTCTTATACAACAGTAAAATAGCAGTTTCAAAGCTTGTTTTTCATTATCTAATAATATTAGAATAACGCAACTTTTATATAATTAAGTACACATATAACAGAGTAATTATGTACTGATAAGATTTGATAAGATAAGATAGCATCATTTACTATTCATACTGGACGTATAAATGAAAGTTGCTTTTGACCACAAGTTACCTTCCTGGTTTTAAATCATATCATATGTGGTCCAGTCCCGGTGTAAATAGTGTAAAAAAATTAAAAAAAATGTGGTCGCAATACGTTTCAATAACTGGATATTGTATAAATTACTTAAATAAGTAAGTTAAAATCGTCCTTTTCTCTTGATCGATGGTATTTTCGAGCACAATTTTAGAGTATTCTAAATATGTTCAAAATCCGTAGCGGGCCGCGTCCGACGCGCGGGCCGGTCATTGCCCAAATACACACCCTAAACTAACACACAGCTACAAAACTCCAAGTTCCCGTCTCATTGACCGAGTTGCAAGCCGCGCTGCTTGAATAATGGCAGTTGGAGTTCGACTCAGTTCCGTACAGTAACTGATTACTGTTGCGTTGTTGTTGCTTATCATAAATATTTCATTAGTGGCCCGTGGGAGACCTAGGTTTGAACATTCATGTACCTATGTAGCTGGAATATTGTCTAGAAAGTTTTGGTGGGGTTTTGGGGGTGCGACAATAGTCGCTAATAAAGACATTTTCGATCTCCTTTGTCATCTTAAACACCTACTTTCAACCGCATCATCACTTAACGTCAGGTGTGTGTTGCTAAAATGCTACCTTGTAAGTTGTGAATAAACGGAACACAACTGACCTAATACACACTTAGCACTTAGCTACTTTTGCCGCTGACTGTACCAATGCTAGGTAAATGAACTTTTAGATGAATCCACAAATAACCTTTTTCCCACCTGTTCCCAGGTGACACCCGAAGCGTAGGCGTGACCTCCTTCCGACAATATTCCCTCAAAGCTTCTACGATTTCTTTAGAAGGAGCAATCAAAAAACACGCTTCATCAAATCTCTCAAAGCGTCAAGGAGTTCCGACAAAATGAGTTTTACATATTTATAGACAGGTAGGGAAATAAGAAGACATGAATAAAATGTTAAGGTCAAAGGTATTTATATAAAGTGTCGAATTTGGGTATCATTTGATCTATTTCCATTTTTGTGGTGGACAGAGTTTTTTTGTTCGAAGGTAGCGTCAGACCACACGTCACCAGGGGATCAAGTTGGCTAATCAATATGAATCTACGATCGGCCCGTAAAGGCCGATTTGACAGTTTTGGTACATAATCTACTTACTAAATTCTTAATCATCCATCATTATGGGTCCATGTTGAAATTGACAACAATTTCAGGTTCCGTCACAGATTAAGATTTATTAAAATTTTGCGTAGTCTGCAAATGCAAAATGAAAGTTTGTGAGTATGGATGGATGGATGGATGTTTGTTACTCTTTCACGCAAAAGCAACTGAACGGATCCGAATGAAATTTGGAATGGAGATAGTTTCTATACTAGATTAACACATAGGCTACTTTTTATCCCGGAAAAAGGTTAGCGGATTAGTGGAAAAACGCGGGTGAAACCGCGGGACGCAACTAGTTCTACATAATTTCATTGCTAAAATTCACGCTGATATAATTTCTAAAGAAAACATTACATTACCTTCGAGCATCATTCTGTAACTGTGCTATAATAACGTTGAACGTAGACATCTGCTCGTTAAATAAGATCGCCCACGGGGTCCCGATGTTTCTCGCAAACATAAAAGGAGACTGGAAAGGGCTGGGACGCCACCGAGTAGGTAGATGTCAAAATAGCTTGGGATTGTACTGAACTTGCTCCATTTCTTGCTTGGTAGTTTTTGCTTGGTGGTAGGGTATTTTCTAGTTAAGAATCTGTCGCCAAGCACCTAAAGGTGTACTCCGGTAGTCCACTTGGAAGCCAGTTGCCCATTCAGCTATAGCGTGACGCCATCTTTGCCCACATCGTCATTTAATATCAGGTGACTTGTGGTCAAACGCTACCTTGTCAGTAGTACAAAAATTCAATCAATTAGTACTATGAATAAAATTAAAATGTAATCTCGCCCAAAAAACTACCTGCCTGTTTTTTGTGCCGGCGTAAGGAAGTTGGAATAGGCGTAGCAAATTTTAAGTTTGATGTTTTATATTGTGTGCAGTGCACATATCAGAGGCTTTAGGGAAGTCTGAAAACTCAGACAATAGACTTGACGACTGTTTCATATTAGAAGACAAGATAACAATCATATTAATTTTACGAATTGATGGATCGTACCACATCCATTAACTTATATATGCGTGTTTCTGGAATAATTATGCTTTATTTATAGACCCGAAATATGACGAGTGGGTTCAACGCTGTATATATTTGAGATCCCAAAGGGTTTTGCTCAGTTATCTCTTCACGCAGCTAGGCAAAGGGTTGTGTGCGAAAAGTTTAGCAAAAGGGTTTAGGGTGTGATTTAAGGGCCCTTTTTATAGGCTGCTTAATTTAATGTTAGTGATTTTGTTAAATATCGTGCTGTGAAGTGTTTTTAGTGAATTAAAATGTAAGTGAGATAATTGATTGATTCAATGATTTTTTTGAAGCGATGTTAGCTCTGTGGTAGTGAGTCGGCTTGCGATCCGTAGGACATGGGTTCGAAACCTACAATGAGCTTCAGCTTTCGGTGAAGGAAGACATCGTGATGAAACCATAGCTTGGTGGTAGGGTATTTTCTAGTACTCGCCTGGCTAGCTACCGCATGTTATGAACCTGTCGCCAAGCGCCTATCGGTGTGTTCCGGCAGCCTCACTTGAGAGCCAGTTCCCTGTCCAGGTGTAGCGTGGCGCCACTTTCGACCACATCGTCACTTAGCATAAGGTGACTTGTGGTCAAACGCTAACCTGCAAATGATAAAAAAATAAGAAAAAAAGTAATTCCTCGCACCGTTTAGTCATTTTTTATTCTAGGTCATTGATGCCAAGAGTAGGTAAGTATCAATATAATATACTATATTGTACGTAGGTAGGTAAATAAACTTACCCACCTGTAAGGGGAAGGACACTTTTTCAAAGCTACAACTTCCTCTTGAAAATTCTCCAAAAGTTTGCACAAAAAGCAGGTTTCTTGCGCTATTTCCTGAACTGAGAACTTTGCAAGTTTTTCTTTGTGCTGGTGTGGTGGGCGAACAACTGTTTATCTATCTAGGCACCCTTGATTTTTACTGGGAATTGAGGGGTTACAATCCAAAGCGAAAAGCGCTCGTAGCGATACTTGCTTAGTCGTTTTTAAGGTTCCGTACCCAAAGGGTAAATCGGGACCTTATTACTAGACCTCCGCTGTCCGCCCTCGCGTCCGCCTGTCAGTCTGACCGACTGTCACCAGGCTGTATCTCATGAACCGTGATAGTTAGACAGTTGAAATTTTCTCAGATGGTGTATTTCTATTGCTGCTATAACAACAAATACTAAACAACAGAATAACATCAATATTTATTGGCTCCCAAACAACAAACGTGATTTTATTGCAGTTTTGTTTTTTTTTTTATTTTTTGCCGTTTTCATAATGATTTGGAACTTTTCATGCGCGAGTCCAACTCACACTTGGCCGGTTTTAATCGATCAACTATGTTAATGAAGCAACGTTATCTGCGGTTACTACTTGGATGGGTGACCACTAGTCCGCGTTTTGGGGGGTACATACAGTCGTTGGCATCTGCCCCGTTTGTTGTTTTAGGATAAATAAACAAAAATAAATAGCGATGATGGCTCAGTGGTAGTGACGTCGGCTTGCGATCCGTAGGACGTGGGTTCGAATCCTACAATGAGCTTGAGCTTTGGGTGAAGGAAAACATCGTGATGAAACCATAGCTTGGTGGTAGGGTATTTTCTAGTACTCGCCTGGCTAGCTACCACCCTCTTGTTAAGAATCTGTCGCCAAGCACCTATCGGTGTGTTCCGGCAGCCTCACTTGAGAGCCAGTTCCCAGTCCAGGTGTAGCGTGGCGCCATCTTCGACCACATCGTCACTTAACATCAGGTGACTTGTGGTCAAACGCTACCCTGTAAATAGTAAAAAAAAAAAAAGAAAAAAAAGCCTTTTATTTCCTAAAAATTGTTATTTAAAGTACTCATAACATTGTTAGTTAAAAGAGAATGGAGTTATAAAATTGACAAGTACATTATTTTTTCTGTAAGAACCTCTGTCCGGGCAAAGGCCTCCTCTAAAGATTCCCATCTGTCCCTAACTTGTGCCACGTGGGTCCGAGACGAGCCGGCAGTTCTTTTTATTTCGTCGTCCCATCGTGTCAGTGGTCTTCGTCTGCTCCGATTCCCAAATGTCTTAAAACAGTGGGTGATTTTCTTGAAAACCAAGGTGTAGCATGACCACGTAGACACTTGCATCAGGTGACTTTTTATAACCTAAGTTATGGTCAAACCATAAACTGTAAAAAAAAAACAGGAAAAGTATCGTAAAATGTATAAACCTTGCATCTTCTGCAAGCCACAACCAAAAAGTTTGACCTAAAAACAAAAAAAGTACATATCAAATCTACCACTTAAAGGGTCTTGCACACCCAACAAATCACCGAGAAACTTCCACTAACTTAGGAAATAAAGCACCGAGCAGACACGGCACAGTTTTATCATTTTCCTAAAGTGTAGTAAAAAAATTGTAATAAGACCCCTAACTAGAGTTAAACTGTGCAGCCGAGGTGAAAGTTTACGTGAGGGAAGGATATAAAAACGTCGTATTTTTTTTTCGGGACGGTACAAGTCTTGAGCGAAGGTGATAAAGGAAACGGGTGTGTGAGACAAATATAAATATTATTTACTAGCTGTTCCCCGCGGTTTCACCCGCGTGGGCTACAGCTTTATGCATGCAAAGTCTCAGCCCGATCGGTTTAAAATTGACAAAGTTTCAAACAAACTTTCAACCCCTATCTTATCCCCTTGGGGGTAGAATTAATCAAAATCCTTTCTTGACGGATGCCTACGTCATAACATCTACCTGTATGCCAAATTTAAGCCCGATCCGTCCAGTGGTTTAGGCTGTGCGTTGATAGATCACTATGTCAGTCAGTCCGTCACCTTTGAGTTATATATAATATTTAGATGCAGTAAATGTGGTACAAAATTATGGTGTTAGGAAATGATTAGTGTTTTAGCACTTAAACAAGCATACAATATTCATTAAATAGGTCTTAAATAATTCATTGACAGAATATATTTTATTAATTCTTAGCTACTCAAATAATTCTTTTTTGAGTGGATTTAGCCCTAGAAACGTTATATGTGCGTCGGTAGAGCATTAACAACTCTGATACACATGGCATGGCACTGCCTCTGGTACAATATTGTTCTAGGACGCGTATCAAAGACCAGTCTGTCAGGATTACGTGTATTTCTGGGAAATATATCGCATGCTCTTTTAAAATAGTGCAAAGATTGCGAGCTCAAATATATACATGCACGGAAGGGCATGCAGTACATTTATTTATTTAAATATATCTTTAATATATATAAATCTCGTGTCACAATGTTTGTCCTCAATGGACTCCTAAACCACTTAACCGATTATAATAAAATTCGCACACCATGTGCAGTTCGATCCAACTTGAGAGATAGGATAGTTTAAATCTCAAATTATAGTCGCAATTTTAATTTATTGCTAATTATTTGTCTGTTGTTATTTGACAGTCACAATTATCTGTTAACTCCAAATGATTCTAACAGATGTCGATACCTTTCGACTGGGTTGAGTAAGTAATCAATAGATGGCGCTGCTATGGTAAATCTACGAACGTGTCATATAAGCTACATTTTAACAGCATAATTACCACGTGTTGTTGATGCTATAAAATTAATTAAATTTATTTTGTAGTGAACGAAATACCGTATAATTCAGCTAATTATTTGTCTGTTATTATTTGACAGTCACAATTCGTCTTTGTTCGTAAATAATTTCATTGTACTAAAGGGTTATAGTAGTAGAAAGTCAAAATATAAGGAGATCACCATATTTTTTTACAAATACCATCTGTGTGAAAAAGCATAGTGGACTCCGTGACTGATGTTCTCTTATTGTTCCTCTTAGATTGTTTACTATAATGTAATATAACAAAAACTTTAGCCACAGCAACGCGTGGCCGGGTCAGCTAGTTTAAAATAATAATATTTGTAGGTCTCACCCCGATCATCATCATCAGCCGTTACGTTCCCACTGCTGGGGCTCTGGACCTCTCTCAGAGAGAAAGTATGGGCCGTAATCTACCATGCACGCGGGCCCAGTGCGTGTTGGTAGATTTCGCATGCCCTTGAATGTTGTGGTTCTTGGACAACACGTGTTTAAAATGCTATCAACAACCTCATTCTGAGAATATTAAGAACGTAAAAAATTCGCTAAAATAATTAAGTGAGTATTTTCAAAAAAATGTCTGACGTTACGTCCACACTATCGCGATAGTGCGAACATTCGCGCTGTCGCAATAAGTGTGGTCAAGCGTCCCATCGCGAATTATCATTGCGAATGCCCTTCGCTCCGTTTGCTGTCGCGACAACACGGCACAAATTATCGCACGACAATGTTTTTTAAAAAGTATTTATTATCTTTATAGATCTGGAGAAAAATGGTTGTGAATTTAAAAAGTAGGCACTTAGCATATTTTTTCCATGTACTTAATTTTTTTTTACCCTAGGTCTGTATAATGTAGATTAACATTCATTTTCCATGAAAATGACCAACAATAGCTCTAAGATCTTAGAAAGTACCTCCGCGGAACAGCAGCCTGCTTCAGCTTATGACTTGCATCCTCGAACAGGGGTGTCATCCCCTCATTGCCCACCCTTGATGTATCTGTTAATAAATCAGCTGGAAACATCCAACGTGTTTTATATTTTCAACTTTGTCGTTAACAAGATGTTACAGCTGTTCCAGTTATTTTTAGGGTTCATGCTTTTATTTTTATTTCGTCTATTTGATTTTTTTCTAGTTGCGCCCCGAGGTTTCACCCGCATCTTCCCGTTATGTCGCAGAAACCTTTTTCCGTGACAAAAAGTAGCCTATGTGTTAATCCAGGGTATAAGCTATCTCCATTATAAATTTCATTCGATACTGTAGTTTTTGCGTGAAAGAGTAACAAACATCCATCCATCCATTCATCATCGCCACACAATCGAGCACTGGAATCCCGATTTATGTGCTCCTTTCTCTCGCATACTTGCAAGATGTGGAAAGAGCTCTTTCCAAAAGTCTTTCCACAGTGCTACAAATGGCAATCCTTCAAAATGGGTGGGGAAAGTTCTTAAGTATCGGCACGCTGCCATTGCAAATGTTCATAGGCGATAGTGACGTCTTACCATCAAGCGGGCCATCAGTTTACCAGGATATAACATAAAAAAATGAAATGAACATGTTGTTTGGTTTGCAGGCGCGGAGATGTCGCGTTGGCGCGGGTTCGATGGCGCCGGGTGAGCGCGCTCGCCGGCTAGGCGCCCATGCGCGCCTGGCTCCTTGTGTGTGCGGCGCTCGCGCTCGCGCCGTGCCGAGCGACCGCCGCGCACGCGCACTCTGACCCCGCGCGCCTAGAGCGCATCAAGTCGCAGATACTGGCCAAGGTGAGCCGCGCCCTGCCACTACTGCTATAAATATAAACAGCAAATTGATAAGATAGATATAGCAGAAAAAAAAAATTGCATAAGCCACGAAAACTTGTTAAACCTGAGACGAGTTCCAAACATAATCCTACCTAAGACCTGTAATGGGCAGGCCACATCGCTCAACGCCCCGATAAACGATGGGGAAGAAAAGTTCTAGAGCGGCGACCACGAACCGGAAGACGCTCTGTAAATATGCCCCTCACTAAGGTGGACTCACGACATTGTAAAAGTCGCAGGGAGCCGATGATCTTGAAGCGATGATGGCTCAATGGTAGTGACGTCGGTTTACGACCCACAGGCCGTGGGTTCAAATCCTACAATGAGATTAAGCTTTCGGCGAGGGAAAACATCGTAATGAAACCATACCGTAGTGGTAGAGCATTTTCTAGCATTTTCTGTCGCCAAAGACCTATCGGTGTGCTCCAGCAGTCTCACTTATGAGCCAGTTCCTTGTCCAGGTGTAGCGTGGTGTCATCTTCGACCGCATCAATTAACATCAAGTGACTTGTGGTCAAACGCTAACCAGTAAAATGTAAAAAACCTGATGATGATGAGTGAGTGACACTAAGTTCCGTTCCCCTCGCAGCTGGGGCTCACGTCGCGGCCGACGCCGCTGGGCGCGCCGCCGCGCGACGTCGTGCGGCAGATACTGGCGCGCGCCGCGGACCCGCACCCCGCGCCGCACCACGACACACACGACACAGAGCACGCGATGCGGGAAGTCATCGCGATAGCACATAGAGGTAAACTGCAAGCTGACGACAGTAAGTGAAGGTTCCCTAGGAGATTGTTGGCGCAGTCGGCAGGATTTTTTGTAGGGTACAGAAGTTCAAACTTATAGGAAAAAAACTGCTCTGCAGGATATCATGTGCGATATAAAAGTTGAAAAATAGAGAGGAGCTGCTAAACTGGTAGGTTTCTAAAGAGGAGATTGTTGGCTACATAAACAAAATTTGGAACTAAAACGTCACAGACAAAAATGATCCAAATTACTTAATCATGATTTAGATTTTAAAACGTTTGTTATGGTTTATTTATCAAGCGCTTGTGGGCATGAACTGTCATTTTTAATTCATATAGAATATGGATATAATGTTGAACTGAGAATTAACTCCTTACAACGAAATTATGCATAGACATACAACACTTGGTGTTGCTTTCAACATTGTAACTAATTTTGCATACGTTCCAGTAATACATAAAAGTGAACAGTATATTCAGTAAGGACATTGCAGTTTCTTTAAAACACCAAAAACGTCATGTCTAAAACTGTTGTTGTTGATAAGGTTATCTTTGTCATTACATAATCATGCTTCGCATTTCTAAAACGTCTCACTCTTAGAAGTTTAGGGTTAAGTGGGGCTGCCGAAACACACAAATTGGTGCTTGGTTGAGGAAGATAGCTATCCAGGGAGCACCAGACAATGCCCTACCACCAAGCTATAGCTATCCATCACGATGTTTTTAAAAGGAATCATCATTCACTAAATTCGTACCCACACAGGACCACTTACTACAACTGAGCGGTCATGGCCTTTACTTCTTCAGGATATAAAATCCAGGAACCATTAATTGCATGACTTTCAGACCTCAGTCATGTTTTCATTTAAACTTCACCCTTAGAAAACTAACTATATTCGAAGGTCGTAGACCTCTTCCTGGAAATAATTACCTATCGAACGAGTTTTTCACTGTTTGTTGTTAAAAAAACTAGTATTTTCTAACCCTGTACCACTAAAAAGATAAATTACCATATAAGATAGAGAAATAAGCAAATAAATCTGTTAATAGATAAAGTAAAAAAAAAAAAAATATTGTTAAAAAAAAAAAAAAAAACAGAAAAAAATAATGAGTATACCTAAATATATTAAAAAAAAAAAAAAAAAAAAAGCCCTTATCCCCCCTCCCATTCCCTCCTATCCCAACATACTCTACTTCCCTCAGAACTCCAAATTCATCAAGAATTTGGAGTAGGTAGTAACAATAGAGCAAATTGGTGACAAGGTGTGTCAGCTGAGAAAAGTCTCCGGACATTACTGTCCGAGGAAAAACCAGAATGACGTACAAGAAAAAAAAAAAAAAAAAAGAAAAAAAAACCCTGTACCACTTTCTGCCCACATCATTGCACAGTGCACTCCCCAATAACTATCAAATATTCACATAAATCTACATATTATTATTTCACGCACCACCGCTGGGAGCAAATGTAGGTATACAACCGCATTGGCATTTGGCATACATTCGTGCACAGAGTCGGACCTAGGGGCTGGATGTGGGGGCGGCTACTAGGGGAGCTAACCTCAATAAGACGCACTCGCAGATCTGTAAACTGCAGAGCACGAACTTACGCAAAATAAAAAAAAACATTAAAATACGACCTTAGGCACCCATTCACTAGATTACAATATGTAGCGCATAAAAATAAATCTCTATTATACGTGTAGTGTAGATCAGATTTCTATATGTACAAAATGCATTCAAATATCAAATCATTTATTGCATTCATATGTTAGTATACATGAGATCTTAGTGGTTATAATTAGTGAACATATGGACCCTAATAGGGTATATAAATGTAGGAGCGCACCGATCTATTCTAATCACATGTACAAGCAACTTATAAACTTAACATTGAACGAAACTATTACTACTTTCGAGTATAATAATAATCTTTGTCACACTCATAGCTACATAAAGTTCTATCAATCTATCATACCCCCCCGAATCCCCCGAATCCCCCCGAATCCCGGTAAGGGCAAATATATGTGTGATGAGCACAATATTTGTACCTGAGTCTTGGATATTTCTATCTATATAAGTATTTATTTCTCTATATAAGTATGTATATCGTTGTCTAGTACCCATAACACAAGGTTCGAGCTTAATTTGGGGCTAGTTCAATTTGTGTGCAATTGTCCCTGATATTTATCTATTTATTTATTTATTTATAAACTAGAGAACGATTTAATTTATTTTTTCTCATGATACAAAATAACTTTTGGGGGCGCGACTTTAAAATCTTGCCCTGAGTGCTTTATGACCTAGCTGCCGACTCTGTTCTTACAGTCATAATATTCGACATTAGCTTTTGTCCCAGAGTTTGCGTTTATTGCTGTGCACCACTGGCTTACATTTTTATACATGAGTTGAAATTCAGAACATAAAGCCACTTCATTTGGACAATGTGAAACAGGACAATGATTAATGATTACCTACATAATTAAAAATGTATTTATTTAAATATTTGACCTCAATAAATAATTGAGCATTAAAATAAATACATCGATTGGGAGATCGTTTGTCGAAAAATCTTAACTGTAAATTTTTCTGAACGTCTCGTATTCTTTTTCTTTCATCATTGCTTACATACCCTCAACTGACGTCCGCCCGAAACGTCACCCAAGCCAGTGTCTCATAAGCGCCTGATCAATAAATAATAGCGAGACGCAATTTAGCGTTATTTTGTTTTGGTAAGGAGTTTGTTTTTAAGTTACTTAGAAACGTAGTAATTTCATTACAGCATTCTTCAGGTAGTTTGTCGGACAAAACTTAGTAAAACTATTGTATTTCGTCTCATTAATGCAGCAATAAAGAAACGTTTGTATTTTAATGAGCCTTAATTAGATAAAATTTAATCCGCATTTAATTTTGGGGTTTAAAAAAATCTGATGAGAAGATGCTCTTTGAATTATTGGCTGATAATTCTTTGAGTTTCTTATTGTCATTCGTAATATACCTAGTACTTTACACAATTAATTAAATGTTGGTGGTAGTCTTTACTTCTTCTTCTTTTGTTATCTAGTAATTAGTTACTAATTTATCGTTCGTTTATCAATGTGAAATGACCCATCCTCAGCTTTTTTCTATTGATTATTATTATTACGAGTACAATGCCTAATTTATGTACTTCAGACTCTAAATGATAAAAAGATTGATGTATGTGTTTTTAACTGAGTTTGATTGCAGATGAAAATAAAGTTAGCTGACGTACTTCTGACCGAATATTGAAAATGTAAGTCCATTATTTTATTTACAGCTTTTTTTAAAATTTTATAGCGATGATGGTTCTGTGGTAGTGACGTTAGCTTGCGATCCGTAGGACGTGGGTTCGAAGCCTACAATGAGCTTGAGCTTTCGGTGAAGGAAAACATCGTGATGAAACCATAGCTTGGTGGTAGGGTATTTTCTAGTACTCGCCTGGCTAGCTACCACCCTCATGTTAAGAATCTGTCGCCAAGCACCTATCGGTGTGTTCCGGCAGCCTCACTTGAGAGTCAGTTCCCAGTCCAAGTGTAGCGTGGCGCCACCTTCGACCACATCGTCACTTATCATCAGGTGACTTGTGGTCAAACGCTACCCTGTAAGTAGTTAGTAAAAAAAAAAACAACCCGCGACGAAAACAGAAGTGTGTTACGAGTATATTAAATTTTTTACATATGAAAATATGATTAATTGATCATTGTATAGGGGTTTTTACGGCCTACGTTTGACCACAATTTCACCTGAGGCGATGTGACGATGTGGTCGAAGGTACAACTTTTTACATGAAATACTGAGTAGGGTATTTTCTAGTGCTCGCCTGGCTATCTACCAAAATCAAGTTAAGAATCAGTCGTCAAACACTTATCGGTGTGTTCCGTCAACCCCACATATAAGCCACTTACCGATCTAAGTGTAGCGTGGCGCCATCTTCGACCACATCATCACTTAACATCAGGTTGTGGTAAAACGATACCCTGTAAGAAGTAAAAAAGACTAACTTTCCATACTGCCTGTTTTCTATTTGTGATGCTCAAACGTTGTAAGTTGTAACTTGGGAACGTTTCAAGCTGCTTACAATGTCGCGATATCTCTTACATGCAATAAGTATTTTTGCTTTGCTCTTGGATAACTTAAAATTGGATAAGTTTCTGAATGTTATGTTGTAACTTCAAACTTAACCATAATAGGTACCTAAGTTTACGAGAAACGTTGGAATTGAATAGCATTTTATAGAAAGACGCGAGAAGTAATTTTTTTTTTACATCTCTCAAGTTGATGTTGATCACAACCCACCTGATTTTAAGTGACGATGTGGTCGAAAACGGCTTCACGTTACACGGGACCTTATTTGCTTTGGCCATCAAGATTTCTTGCCAATAACGTATGACGTCATTGCGGGCTCTAGCGGTCATTTCACGCAGATACGTGCTCGCGTTACGTGCTTAGATGGTCATAGCGAATAGGGGATGAAACACTGGCTCTCAAGAGAAACCATATCAACGTATATAAACAAGTAATTTAATTAACATTGTTACAGAAATTGACGATTTAGATCGATGGTGCTACCCGCATCAATAAGCAAAAAGAAAAGACGAGCGAAGCCGCGTGCAAAAGCTAATTCTGGATAATATATGGTGAGTCAGTATTTTATATGTTTTTTATTTATTTATTACGAAAAACCCCACGTAATCTGACCATCGGCCTAATTAGAAAAACACTAAATCTATAATATTATATAATATATATAACTCAAAGGTGACTGACTGACTGATGACTGACTGACATGGTGATCTATCAACGCACAGCCCAAACCACTGGACGGATCGGGCTGAAATTTGGCATGCAGGTAGATGTTATGACGTAGGCATCCGCTAAGAAGGGATATCGCGATAAACTGTAGCCCACGCGGGTGAAACCGCGAGGAACAGCTAGTTTAATATATATAATGAAACTACCCATAAAAAACTTAACAATTGAACTAAGTAGTAGTTTAGGCGTGAACGCAAGACAGACAGACAGACAGAGTTACTTTCGCATTTATAATATTAAAATATTAAATAAGGTACAGTCGACGACCAAAGTAATGAAAAATTACAAACTTTCCGATTGCGTTCATCATCTTAAACATCAACCTTTGACCGCATCATCACTTAACATCAGGTGAGTTGTGTTGTGGTCAAACGCTATCTAGTAAGTTGTAAAAATAAACCAAACATTACTGATCTAAAACACATTTAAACATCGAGTATGATCAGCTACTTTTGTCGCTGACTGTACTAGTAGGGATTTCACAAGAGCAAGACGGTTACCCGATGGTAAGCGTAACGTTGCCCATTACAGTTCACTGCCATCCAGAATTATCAACTTGAACAGCACAAAATCCTGCGTGGCATTGCACCCTGAGAAATCAGATGTTAGGTTCAAACAACACAGACTTTTATTACAAAAACTGACACAGAATCTCCAGTTTCCCCGAAGAATATTATAAATAAATATCAGGGACAGTTGCACACAAATTGACCTAGCCCCAAATTAAGCTCGAAACTTGTGTTATGGGTACTAGACAACGACAATTATACATACATAGATAGAGAAATAAATACTTACATAGAAAGAATTATCCTAGACTCCAGGTACAAATATTCGTACTCATCACACATATATTTGCCCTTACCGGAATTCGAAACGGGACCGCTAGCTTCGCAGGCAGGGATACTACCAACTCGGGTATCGCGTCGTCATAATATGATAATATATGATATTTATTATATTTATCCCGCGCTTTATATAACACGACAAAGATACTGCTGTTCAATAAACCTGTCGTAACAACACAATAACTTTTTATTGTACATCGAAAAACACAAACGAATAAAAGATTATGATATTTTTATTTACGAATGTAGGGTAGTCCTACCGTCTTTTTGAAATACTTAAACACCACAAGAGCGACTAACTAAAGAAAAACAAGGAGCCTGGTTATCACATTCTGCAAACAATTAATATTTTTGTCTAACTAATATTCTAATGCCCGGGCCACATTAAGGTCAATGTCAAGGGAAATGTCAATGCCTATCTTCGCGATAAATATTAGGTCAAACGCCAATGTGAATGCCGTTGTCAAATGTCGTGGCCACATTTATGTCAAACGTCAATTATCGGGCTATTGAATGAACGGCATTTCCCGTTAGTGTGGCCCCGGCATAAATGGGAAAGTTTGTGAGTAAGTATGTAAGTGAGTGTTTGTGTGTGTATGTGTTCGTTTGTTTACTCTTCACGTTGAAACGGCTTAGCGGATTTGAGTGAAATTTGGGATAAAGATAGCTTATACCCTGAATTAATACGTGTACTTTTATCCCGGAAAAGTTCTTGCGGTATATAACAGGAAAAGCGCGGGTGAATTCGTAAGGCACAACAGCTTTATCTATATAATTAGGTAAATAAAAATAAATTTATATTTGCAAGTAAACGCATCACTTGAGAACGGCTGGATCTGTTAACAAATGACCAATGTACTTACTAGTTTTATTATAGAATATGTACAGAATACTTCAAACATTTTTTGTAGGAAAAGACAAATTTAATAAGTTCCTTAAAATGTTGTAAAATTTAATAAAAACCCTGTTTTTGTATGAACCGCAAACAATCAGCTATTGATATGTTCGTACCCGTGTGAAGCCGCGCGGGTTGCTAGTATATCATACTAACCCACACAAATATTACAAAATGTTTGTTTGTTACATTTTCACGACTAAACCGCTAAACCGACCTTGATGAAATTTGGTGTAAAGATAGTTCGAACCCTGAAGAAAGGCATAGGATACTTTTTATCACACTAAAATATAGTTCACGCGGGTGAAACCACAGGGCATAGCTAGTAGAGACATAAGGCAAAAACATACAAGAATTAAACAAATCATTGAAATAAAACAGCCCAGTTTTCTGTCAACTAATCAGTACGCTTATCAACCCCCAACATCAGAATGCGTTGAAAGAATAAATAAGGGAGACCTTCGCCCAGAAAAAAAATCAGTGCGCCCAATATTTTCCCGATTAACCGACTATCCGTTTTCTAGTTCCCGGTTATACAACCGCTGGGCGGACATTTGGGCGGCGGCCAGCCTGGGCGGGCGGCGCAGGGCGGCCGATTTACGGCCTGCAATTCTTACGTAAAAATTTATTTTGCGTTTTTGAACATTCTGGGCATGCTCAAATGGGATTCGCGTATCTTTATCCTGTTAGTGTGAGATCCTACTGCGAGATTACTTCACTTACGTTTGTTTCGTTTCACGGGCGCGCGTTTGCTTGAGGGCACTAAAGAACTAAACGTATACTCACAGCAACCATAAAGAACAGTTGCTCACCTGGTTAGCTACTACCTTCTATTTAAGAATCTGTCGCTGGCAGCCCTAACTGAGAGGCAGTTTCCAATCCATGTGTAGCGTGGCGCCATTTTCGGCTACATCTTCACTCAACTAAAGGTGACTTGTGGTCTAACGCTACCTTGTAACTTATTTTAAGAGCAGTAAACAAAACATGTACTCAAATTGGTTTTCACTTGATTATAAAACTATTTTTTTATATCTCGAACACATCCCTCCCCCTATTTCATTGATATCTTTTAAAACTACGCATTTCATCTACTAAATCAGTTTCCACCATCGTAAACAATAAAAACATAAATAAAACATCGTGATAACCTTAGGCCGTCAATCGTAAAAATCATAAGCACCTTGTTAGATGAATAAAAATGAACAGAGACAAAATAAGAAACCTCTGATATTTCTTTAACAGCAAAAGAAATTGGTAGGTGTAAAAATCTGGTTGCAGGATCTCTAAGTACGTGAGTGTTGGCTTAACTGGAACGCTACATAGCTTTTTTTAATGCTCTTTAGTTGAAGGCGATGTCCAAAAGCGGACGAAGGATGGGGGCGAAGGAGCACTTACTTGCAAGGAGCAGAGACTGTGTGATGTATACCTACTATACCGATTTGACCATTTAGTGGCATTTACAACTGAACGTTATCATGCTTGGGAGGGCAAGCTTTTCGTCCCGGCTATATTAGTAGAAAAGTTCGAAACTAGCTCATACGAAGAAGAAGAAGAAGATACGCTAGGGTAGCATTGTTTTTTTTGTTTTTTTTTATTGATTGATTATTATTTATTCTACACCTGGACTGGGAACTGGCTCTCAAGTGAGGCTGCCGGAACACACCGATAGGTGCTTGGTGACAGATTCTTAACAAGAGGGTGGTAGCTAGCCAGGCGAGTACTAGAAAATACCCTACCACCAAGCAAATGGTTTTTATCGTTTTTATCACAATAAAAATAATTTTTGTTTAATTTTATAATTTGTTAACAAGTTTTTTTATAAATCACATCAAATATATATATTTATTAGAATACAACATGTTGGCGTCACTTAAAACATCACATACATAATCTAATATATAAAATTCTCGTGTCACAGTTTTCGTTGCCATACTCCTCCGAAACGGCTTGACCGATTTTGATGAAATTTTGTGTGCATATCGGGAAGGTCTGAGAATCGGCCAATATCTATTTTTTATATAATTTTTTTTTTTAGTTTTTTTAGTCCACGCGGGTGAAACCGCGGGGCGCATCTAGTAATATATAAAAAAAACTATTTGATTGCCTCACTACAACCCCAAGAGTTTTTATCGTTTAAATAATCCAAAATATGTTATTATATGTGGTTATTCTATGTCATTGATAAGGAATTAATCCCAAAGACATACTGCAGTACTAGGTGGAACTTCTCACTTGTCTGGCCCTTGTGCCCCAGAAATGAATCCCTAATCCGCTCCAGGCGTTGTCCTACTTTCAGGAAATGTTGGATAAGAAACGATCGAAATATTTCACTTCACTGGCTCTAAGTACTACAAAATGTACACAACATTCTACTCTAGGAAATAATACTGTACGAGACGAGCAAGTCGCTCGCTTGGTGGTTAGCGACACGTTTTCCCACTACAGTTCAGTGCCATCTAGTAATTTTAAACTTCAATAGTTTAGAATCCCGCGCGACAATGCACTGTGCTCGTCACCTGAGATATTAGATGTACTTATCTTTATACCTTGTAATTTCATTGGAAGCTTGCTCTAGAATCTTTCACCTAGCGCCTATCTGTATATTCCGGCAGTCTTGCCAGTCTAGGTGTAGGCGTGGTGCCATCTTCGACTACATTGTCGCTTAACATGTAGTGACTTGAAAAATAATTTAAAATATGTAATAATTTACATTTTTGCGTGATCTTTGAAATTTTTATGTACTATTTGCACCCCCCGATTTCACCCACATTTTCCCGTTATCCCGCAGGAACCTTTTTCCGGGATAAAAAGTAGCTTATGTGTTAATCCAGGGTAGCTATCTCCATTCCAAATTTCATACCGATCCGTTCAGTAGTTTTTGCGTGAAAGAGCAACATACATACATACCAACAAACTTTCGCGCTCATAATAATATTAGTAGGTTAAAAGAATATAGATCTGATAAAACATGGTCGTGACTTTAAAAAGGGGCATGTTGAAGTATATTTTTTCCATTTCTTTTCCTAATCCTAATTTCACTATTACAGAAAAATGACGGTAATTAGCCCCAATTTTCAGTTTAATCTCTGAGACTGCCTCTTAAAGAAGAGAAATGGACATGGGACTGTAACATTCCGCTATTGTCACAAGCTCCGTTGGCAGTCGAGCCCCATAATTACGCGGCGCATTCTTCACAACGCCGATCGTATATCAAAAATTATGCCTTCTGCGAGGCAATAAAATTTTAAAGTTAAATTTTCATCGCACTGTACGAAATAACAACAGACGCGACCGTATATGAAACCTCAGGGGATACGCACGGCCAAAACGCAAAAAAACTTTGGATTAAGAGATGATTACATCATGTTTAGAAAAACTTTCACAAATTTGTTTAAAAAAAGCCAGTGAATGCCGCGTCAAAATCGATCCAGCTATTTCGGAAATTAACCGGAACAGATAAAAAGAAATAGAAAATTTTGTTAACTAAAAAGCTGTTTGTTTGTTAAAAATTAAACGATAAAAATAAATTATTACAATACTAGTTGGTGTTTCACCCGCGTCTTCCCGTTATCCCGCAGGAACCCTTTCCTGGATAAAAAGTAGCCTATGTGTTAGTGCCAGGGTATAAGCTATTTCCATTCCAAATTTCATTCAGATCCGTTCAGTAGTTTTTGCGTGAGAGAGTAACAAACATCCATCCATATTCACAAACTATCACGTTTATAATATTAGTAGGATACAATAAATTATATTATTGTTATCGTTCCCCTAAAGTAGTATTGATCGGTCCCGTGTTTCGTCGGATAGTGCAACAGTAGTTAGACTACGAGTCTAAATATTTATACATGTCGAAGGCCTTCAGGCGGTCTGAAAACTGACACCCAAAATCACATCACTGGGCCCGCGTGGTGAAATATGGCCCATACACTCTCTCTCTGAGAGAAGGCCTGTGCAGTCTCAGCAGTAGAAGCCTACTTCTCTTATTTCCTTGATCATCGCATTTACACAGCTGTCTTTGTGTTTGGTCTGGTCAATTAATGTTACGACCTTGAAGTTATGGGTTCCATTTCCGTTAAGGTAAACATATTTTTCTATGGAAAAGTGCTGGTTTCGGTTTTTTACGTCTTACAAGGATAGCGTTTGACCACAAGTCACCTGATGTTATCTGACGATTAGGTCGAAGGTGGCGCCACGCTACGCTTAATGCACAAGAATGCCTACCTACAGAACGTTTTCCGGTCCGTGGTCACCACTCGAGAACCTTTCTTCCCAATCGGTTATCGGTTCGTCGAGCGATGTGGCACGCCCATTGCCACTTTAACCTGCAAATTCTGAAAGCTACTTTAGAATGCATTGAACATCAAGAATCTTAAGTAATAAATAAAAGCCCAAAATCTGAAATAGAACTATGTACTTCAAGCTAAATTATATCTCTAAATACTACGCTTTGATTGGGTACTGGTTCTCAAGTGAGGTTGATGGAACACACCGATAGATGCTTGGCGACAGATGTTCAGCAGCAAGTCTTCAAAAAATTCTATAGAAAAGAATGCTTTCAGTTGGTGTCAGATTTTACAATTTTTCGATTTTACAAAGCCTTATCCGGAATATTACAAACATATAAAAAGTAATGGCAAACTTCCGAGATAAAAAGTAGCCTATGTGTTAATCCAGGGTATAAGCTATCTCCATTCTAAATTTTACTGAAATATGTTTCGTAGTTTTTGCGTGAAAGAGTAACAAACATCCATCCATCCATACTAACAAACTTTCACGTTTATAATGTTAGTAGGATTTGATCACAGTCACACCAGAACATAAGTGATGATGAGGTTGATGATGGAGCATGCCTAGATATCTATTGGGTCTGGACTCGAAGGCTCCCATACTTCGGTTTTAGATCTACGCTGTCCGTTCCATGTCGGTCGAGGTTGCGGACAGCTGCCCCGAGGCGGGCTCCAGTTCTGCCCATAGATTTGTCGTTGCATTTCCGGAATGGGTGCTATGTAAAGCAAGCTACATGTTCTCGTTGCATCCTCCTTTGCTTTAATGTTTACTGATTTTTTTTACTGAGAGTAATTTTAAGAATTTGTTAGTTTCTTTTTATTTTAATGTAATCGTAAAAACTAAATTTTAGTACTATTTTTTGTACTTGTGTTTAATCGAGCAATCAAACGAAAAACCTAAGTTTTATTTCTTCAGTACATAGTCTGTTGTAAGTAGATAATCATAGCGATGGGCGTTACATACAAAGTGGTATTCGGTATCACGATAACGAGTTATTGAGAGAAACTATATATCGCCGAAAATACGAATCAACTCGATACTATGAAAACCGAAAATAACCGAGCGAGACCGAAGATTCGCTGAGGCAACAGACGGAATCGGACATTAAGTATGAAGAAAAGTTGAGAAATAGTCATTTCATTTTACTCAAAAAAAACTAAACAAATATGTTATATCAAATAACAAACGGCGCAGATGGTATGTAGTCTAGTTATCAAATACCAGCCTAATGAGCGAAAAGTACATGCATCGAAACTAAGCTCAATATCAATTAACACTATACATTGAGGTTAAAAGGTTTCAAAACCCGTTATCGATATCAAAAGTAATACATAGTTTCGGTGTTACGAATTCATACCTATACCCACCTCTAGATAAGAGAAGTAGCAGATTACAGCTATATAAGTAACAAGTTAAAATCTATCACCAAGAACCTATCGGTGTGTTCTGGCAGCCCCACTTGAGATCCAGTTCCCAAGTCAAGTGTAGCGTAGCGCTATCTTCGACCACATCGTCTCTTCATACCAGGTGGCTTGCGGTCAAACGCTACCCTGTCAGAAGTAAAAACATATAGATTCGAACTATTTTCTAACCTTTCATCTTAAATTGTCCTGAGTCAGTAACTCACGTATCTTTTCTTTGATTTTCGCGTTGAACAATCTAAAGTTATCCAGAAGAAAATAGAATCAGATATGCTGTCGGAACAGTAGTTAAGCTTGACGCATTGGTCTCCGTTTAACTCACACACGCATCATGCAGCGATGACAGTTCAGTGGTAGTGTGTTGCAACCTGCAGTAGGTGCAAATCAAAAATATCGCGATGAAACCATAGCTTGGTGGTATTATAACATTTTCTAGAGCTCTCTGGGCTAATTACCAAACGAATACGTCGCCAAGTAAAGCACCTATCTGCATGTTCCGGCCACCTCGCTTCGAAGTCTGTTCCCATCCCAGGTGTACCGAGGTACCACCTTGTTAACTTGAAGGCAATTTGTGGTCAATGTTGCCCTGTAAATATAAAAAAAACCTTTTTAGTTCTTTCGAGGAAACATAAACTTTTAAAAACATATTTACTACAATATTACATAAGTTTAAATTTTAAGCTAGTGCTGGTATTAAAGTGTTTAAGTAATCAAAAGAACTAAATATTCGTCTGCATTATGACTGTTTCTCTGAGACTTGTAAATTTATTGTTTTTTTTTTCATTTTGTAAGTCTATTATACCCTTACGTAAATCTACAAAATTCTTCGGAACTTTACGTACTGTTTCCACTTACACAACGTACCAATAACGGGCTATGCTATAATATAGTTGTGCACCGAGTCAATAGACTTGTGGACTCGGTTGTACCCGCTTGACCTCTGAGGCGTGATAGTGACGTGTGCGTGAGTGTACCCCGAGATAAGAAGTTGCTAGGTTTATTGTCGATATATGATATAAGTGAGTATTTTTCCTTTGAGGTCCAGGAAATTTTCTTTATGTCGAGTCCAGATGATTTATTTTTAGAAGACAATGTAGGTAGATGAGTTATTGGGCTGAACGGAGTGCTCTTAGATGACGATCGCACTGCAGCGTTTTATTATTGATGTTCTTGATAAAACTTCCGGTGTGGCTAGCCACCATTCTGCTCATGTGGCAAACTACTATTCTATTCTTGTATCTAGCCACCATCCTGCTCAGGTCTCTAACTACCATCTCATTCAAGTGGCGTAGCTACCATTTTGCTCTTATGACTAGTCATCACTCTGCTCTTGTGGCGAGGCACCACCCTGCTCGTGTGGCTAACTACTACTATATTTGTGTAGCTGGCTACCACTCTGCTCGGATAACTAGCTACCACTCTGCTGGAGTGACTAGCTTTTACTATGCTTGTGTGGCTAGCCATCAATTTACATGTTTAGTAAGTCATCATCCAGCTCGTGTAGGTAGCCACTACCACGCTTGTGTGGCAAGCTACCATTCTGCTCGGGTGGCTGGCTATTACTCTGCTCATGTGGTCCGCCCGTACATTGCAATCCCTATTCGGGTCCATTATTTTTCTATAAATTTTAACCAATAAGTTCGTTGAGTATTGAGTATAGATTTTTTATATAAAGGTAATTTCAAAATTGTTCTGTCCGTTTCTTAGAAACTTATTTTAGTTCAATAAACGAATATGGGTTCTCCTTTGACTTACAGGCTACCGTCTTCAATGTTCTACTTACCGCAACACAACTTTGTGCCGGAAAACATTCCACAAGGGAGGGAGAAACTCGCTTGGAAATGGAGAAAGAACTTATCAAGGTATTTAATATTAAAATTAATATTTTGTAAATGTTCTTTTTATTGTTATTTTTTTATATGTTAAAGGGTAACGTTTGACCACAAGCTATCTGATATGAAGTGACGATGCAGTTAATTTATTTACATGTATTTTATAACTATAATGATCTGTCCCGACTTCGTAAGGCTAGATAAATATAGGCGGGTCTTGAGTTCATACAAAAATCCTATAAGAAAGCAGTTTCAGTTTTTCTCTAAATTTTCCAACTTTCGGGCGATTTCAACAAAAAAAAAATTATACGAAAGGTTCGTATAATTTTTTTTGCTTTACTAAAATTACGTAGGTACATAACAAACAAAAAAACTAACCAATCGGTCTAGCTGTTTTCAAGTTTTAGCTATATAGACTAACGAACATCAATTGATTTGTTAAATGTAGGTATACAAAAAACAATAACCCCCATACAATCATAATAAACTCCTAACTAAGATTCCGTTTATCTAAGGTATCAGAAACTACACAAACAAATAAAACAAATACTTTACAAACATTTCTCCCGTAGCAGGAATCGAGCCCAAACCTCCCGCTTCTCATCCAACTGTTCACTTATTGCGCCACATCGGCCGCAAACTCATAACACTTTGTTTGTATCACCTAATGACAGCTTTAAACTTTGCCCAGCCTCGTTCATTACTAAGTAGATGGTAAACAATTAATTTATTAGATAAGGGGCATCCTTGTTGCTGTTATGTGCTTATACCAGCTGTTTACTTGTTGATATATCGAAGGGGTACCTACATTATGTACTTCCTTACCTAGAATGACACTGCAACCACCAGGACTGCAATTCATTAAGAGAATTTTAGGCTTTCCGCACACGAGTCGTAAGCGTAGACGTCTCGTGAAGACTCAATGAGTACGAGACCTGCAGAATCGTAGCGTAGGTGAATCGTTTAGTTGAAATCATGGCGTCACTGGAACCAGATGTTTTCGGTGGATTTATTAAAGATATTATTAATTTTAGAATTAGGTTTTATAACGGAATAATTTACCATGTATTAGTGCAAAAACAAATACATGGTAATTATCCCGTCTAATGATATTGACCATCGTAGTTTAAAACAGTAATTTTATTAATTTTGCCAGACGAAGATTTTTTTGATTTTATTTGTAGTCAGAAGTAGAAAGCTACGTGCTCAGTGGATTATCCATATCCATACATCACAAATAATTCCAAGAATATATTGTTTGTTCAAAATCAAAATCAAAACTTTTTTTATTTAATAGGATACATTGTGATCACTTTAAAACGTCAACTTAAAACTAGCTACGCCTGTTCCAACCTCCTTACGCCGGCAAAAGAACAGGCAAGAAACGCCCGGCAGGTAATTTTTTTGGCGCGATCACTTTGACAATTTTATTCTTATTACTAATTGATTGAATTGGAGCAAGTTCACTAAAATCCCAAGCTTTTTTTTTGTCATCTAATAGTCCGATATTTTTTAATCAGCTTTACTAATAAGAAGATTTCTCTTGTTTGGTTGTACACATTGGGATATGGGAACATGAATATTAACGAGTTGCGGGATCACAACCAAAGCAGACCAGACCCCACAAGCAGCACCCGTTCACGAGTTGACGCATGTGCCAGCCATCGCTCTCCTCGACCATATGTTCCTGCAATTCTCAGAATATGATAGTAAATTTTGCTGTTTTTATCGAATGAGGAAAATTTTTTAACATTTTAGCACCACAGCTATTTAAAAAATGATACAAACATGCGTATATTTTTACGCCAGTACGCTACGAATATCGTAACGACATTGAAATTTCTCACGCTTCGCTGCTACACCGCTTCGTCTGCGACTCGTTTGATAATTCTCGTATTGGACTACGCGCGTATTGTGATACGCTTACGTTACAACGCCGTGTGCGGAGGGGTTTACTATGTGAGAATAGCGGAGCTTGTCTCGTGCTTCCCGGTCACTACTTGGATTGGTGGTATTTACAACCAAGCGCATCCGTGCATTGAGGCTTCTGCTTCTCTCAATCAGAAGTTAAAAGTCAAAAAAGTCAATTGCTTATTTATTTAATAGGATACATTGCGATCATTTTAAAACGTCCAACTTAAAACAAGCTATGCCTGTTCCAACCTCCTTACGCTGACAAAAGAACAGGCAAGAAACGCCCGGCATTTAATTTTTTTGGCGCGATCACTTTTGTCAAAGTTTACTATCGCCAAAGTGGCAAATCGTAGTGCCTAAATTCTAAAAGTAGGTAACTCGTCAACTTTGTTGGAATTCAAATGTATCGATTTGAAATAACCTGTGGGTATTACCGGTTTTAGTTCCTCCAAAGCTCGGTGAGGCGATCTGAAAAAAATGAATGGAAGGAAACGAAAACTTTTGTAGTGTTGTTAACTATTAAAACCTGTACCTACCAGGGGTACTGTTTCCATCAGGAACATAGGCTTTATGACGATGTACTGCTAGCCAGTGCTCAGAACAATTGATATTCGTAAAGTCGTTGACTTCGGCACATGATAGGAAAGATTAATTACGTATTTAAGTTACTTTATATATAGTATAGGCAGAGGCACTGATATAACATTGTTATAAAGACACAAACGTATATTGTGACTTCGATAAAACTCAAGAAAAATGGCAAATGAACGACATTGAACCTGATCTCTGTTATCCCAGAGAATCTTTAAGAATTAAGTTTAAAGAAACCAAAATAATGACAGTTATTTGTCAATATATTTATGAAAATGTAATGTACATACGGAAAAATTTAAATAGCTTCAAAAAGAGAAGTGATTATCACAATTTTAATACTAGAAACAAAGATAAAATTGCTGTACCCACCACTAGGCTCCATAAAGTTAGCAACTCGTTCAAAGGTCAATGTGTACGCTTTTTCAACAAAATCCCAAGTGAAATTCAAGACTTGTCTATAACAAAATTTCAAATTCGTATAAAGAGAAATCTCATTAGTAAAGCTTATTATAAAATATCGGACTATCTAGATGACAAACAAGCTTGGGATTGTAGTTAATCTATCTATCTTTCTTTCTATCTATCTATTCTCCCTATTTCCCCTATTCTAACCATTTTCGGTAAACAGCCAAAACAGTCATGCTCACGAAAGTGACTTTGCTTGCAGCGGCGTCATGTGTCGGGTCGCCCTCTTCCCTCTCATATGGTCGAGGAGAGCGATGGCTGGCACATGCGTCAACTCGTGAACGGGTGCTGCTTGTGGGGTCTGGTCTGCTTTGGTTGTGATCCCGCAACTCGTTAATATTCATGTTCCCATATCCCAATGTGTACAACCAAACAAGAGAAATCTTATTATTAGTAAAGCTAAATAAAAAATATCGGACTATTAGATGACAAAAAAAAAAGCTTGGGATTTTAGTGAACTTGCTCCAATTCAATCAATTAGTAATAAGAATAAAATTGTCAATGTGATCGCGCCAAAAAAATTACCTGCCGGGCGTTTCTTGCCTGTTCTTTTGCCGGCGTAAGGAGGTTGGAACAGGCGTAGCTAGTTTTAAGTTGACGTTTTAAAGTGATCACAATGTATCCTATTGAATAAACATATTTTTGATTTTGATTTTTTGATTTTGTGCTTATAATTAACTTACGAACGAACCTCGTTCACGTACATTGAAGATATTTGTGAAAAACTAACTGTAATCGGTTAATTAGAGGTCACTGCACCCTAATATATAGGCACGTTTGAATGTTTGTTTGTGCTACATAGAAATTAATAGACGACATTAGTAGTTCCGAAACCATTGATAGATGGCACTAGCGACGACGCGGTAGCCGAGTTGGTATAGTATTCCTGCCTGCGAAGCTAGCGGTTCCGGGTTTGAATCCCGGTAAGGGCAATTATATGTGAGCTTAATTTGGGGTTAGGTTAATTTGTGTGCAATTATTCCGTTTTTTTACACATTTGTACAATGAATAAAGCAGAGGCATTGGCGCCGTACCGAGTTCGAATCCTCTTGGCCCTCGGTTTGGAACTATTTTATAATGCCTGCATGTCATAAAACCTATTACTAACATTTAGGTAGATAAATAATCCTAAAGTTATTAAAATTAAAATATGTAAAGGTACAGTCAGCGACAAAAGTAGCTGATCGTTCTCGATGTTCCAAATGTGTTTCAAATCAGTAATTATTATTGTTTTTTTTTACATTTTACATGGTATCATTTTGACCACAACATAACCACACCTGATTTTAGGTGATGATGAGGTCAAAAATTGGTGTCTAAGATGATGAGGATAATAGAAAAAAGTGTGATTGTTCAGCGACTCTTTGTAAAGTAGCAATAAATTGTTAATTTTCTATGTACCTAATTACCACGAAAAAATTAAAATATCTACCCGGGCGAAGCCACGGTGCGCAGCTAATATTAATAATATATTACGTAAAAGAAATAATTTAATTTCACAATAGAAAAAACATTACATCGCCTATAAGGTGCCGGTGTTATCACGAAGGTTATATTGTTTGTTTTTTTGGCAAATAATTAAATTAGACTAACCTAGGACCGTTTTTATAAACGTTCGTAAGTTAAATGAACTGTAATGGGCAGGCTTGACGCTTACCATCAGAAGTACCCTAAGTTATGAAAACTCTAAAAGTTTTCGAAAACGTCGAAGTTTTCTCGTACTACCGCCAACTTGTCAAAATGGCAAATCAAGCTGCCTAAATTCAAAAAGTATCTCGAAAAGTTTGTTGGAATTTGAATACCTACAACTTGGACTTACTTGGGAGCCTTCAAGTCAAGAGTGAATAAGTATCTTCTAGGCAAGCATGCTCCATCTTCGGCCTCGTCATCACTCACCATCAGGTGAGACTGGGGTGAAATGCTTGCCTATCTCTTATAAAAAAAAAAAAAAAAAAAAAAAAAACGATTTGAAATAACCCGAATTATTGATTTTAGTTCCTCCAAGTATCTGCAAGGCGCGCTGAAAAAAAATGTATAGAAGGAAACAAAATCTTTTATACTTAGTTTTTGTAAACTATCAAAGCCTGTACCTACTAGTGGTAAAGAGCGATTTGCTCCTCTCGTCACTTAAGAGAAACAAAAAGGCCAGATTGATTATGTATGCCCTTACGAGTTTTGAGCTTTAAAAAAATAAACCTGTTGCTTAGATTTATATAGATTTAATTAGTACGGTTATGAGACGGTTAATAGCCAATTACACTAATTTATTTATTGATCACCAGCATAATTTACACTGTTGCAATTATAATAATTAGAGACAATTCACACAAGTAGGCTAATGACATGAATAAATACATAAAAATAGGTAATAATAATAAAAATGCATCAAACATATAATTATAAAACAATTAAAGACATACATTAAATTATATGAATAAGCTCAATAATAATATAATTAAGAATAGGTAGGTAGTAACAACACGACATGCTAAAAAGCTAATGAGCACTAGTTAGTAAACTGATTACCGTACCTACCTAGATAGGTTTATGATAAACATATAGAAATATTATCATATTTTCTGTTTTACTAAGTGTTTCTCGCTGTTCACTCGCGTCGAGATTCTCACAGCTTTCTTAACAATATAAAATTAGCCTACAACGCACTCTGGACTCTTATACTTTCTATTAATGAACGATTTTTCGGAATCGTTTTAGTAGTTTAGGCGTTTTGGTATAAAACGAAATATTATTAGTAATTTTATTATTTCAAACTATTTGGATGACAGAAAAGCTTGGGATTCTAGAGTAAATTTGTAATAACAAAAATAAAATGATAAAATTGTAAGTAAACGTGATCGCGCCCAAAAAAAATCACCTATAACATTACTATTTCACCTGGCGTTTCGTGCCTGAAAGGAAGTTGGAATAGCCGCAGGTAGCTTTATAAGTTTGACATTTTAAACTGATCACATGGTGTATCTTCTTCTCTTATAATTATCATCTAAATATATATAACTCAAAGGTGACTGACTGACATAGTGATCTATCAACGCACAGCCCAAACCACTGGACGTATCGGGCTGAAATTTGGCATGCAGGTAGATGTTATGACGTAGGTATCCGCTAAGAAATGATTTTGATTAATTCTACCCCCAAAGGGATAAAATAGGGGATGAAAGTTTGTATGAAACTTTGTCAATTTTAAACCGATCGGGCTGAGACTTTGTATGCATAAAGCTGTAGCCCACGCGGGTGAAACCACGGGGAACAGCTAGTTATACATATATAAAAAACAATTGCTGTCCGTTAGTCTCGCTAAAACTCGAGAACGGCTGAACCGATTGAATAATTTTGATCTTGACATATTTGTGGAAGTTCAGGGAAGGTTTAAAAGGTGACTTTTATTAGCGATACGAAGTTCGCCGGGTCAGTTAGTAACATATAAAATTAGAAAATATAGAACATCAAAAATTGGTACCTATAGATAAGTACAATAATTCCAAAAATAATTCCTAACAAATCTTTATATTTAGCCGAAACTTTTCTCAGCCTGATAATAAAATACACAATCTACTGCTTCAGTATTACTTAGGGGTACAATACGAGGGGAGGGGGTGCTCTGTACCCCTACACGGATGTCCTTTGTTTATAAACAACACAACTTTGCTTATTATATTTATCTGGTTGAAACAAAAGTTCAGTGATTGAAGTATAAATTATTGTGCTGAAGTACAAGTCTGACAGAGGATTTTTACATCTATAGGTACAAGTATATATTCATACTTCCATACTTATCTACACCAGGGCTGTTATAGAGCTCCGTAACCGAAAGTAGAGGATATTTATCTAAATATAATATATAACTCAAAGGTGACTGACTGACATAGTGATCTATCAACGCACAGCCCAAACCACTGGACGGATCGGGCTGAAATTTGGCATGCAGATAGATGTTATGACGTAAGCATCCGCTAAGAAAGGATTTTGATTAATTCTACTCCCAAGGGGATAAAATAGGGGATGTAAGTTTGTATGAAACTTTGTCAATTATAAACCGATCGGGCTGAGACTTTGCATGCATAAGGCTGTAGCCCACGCGGGTGAAACCACGGGTTACGGCTAGTCCGAAATAAAAATATTTCCTTAACCGTATCCATTGCACAAGTTTCTGATAGTTTCGTATAAATAACCGTATAAAACTAAATTATTACATACTAGTTGTGCGCCGTGGTTTCACCTGCGTCTTCTCGTTATCACCGAAAACTTTTCCGGGATAATAAATAGCCAATGTGTTAATCTAGGGTATAAACTATCTGTTTTCCAAATTTCATCAAAATCGGTTGAGTAGTATTACGGTGATACGTGGTAACAAACACTCACACAAACACATAAACTTTCGCATTTATAATAGGCTGCTATAATGCGCTGGTTAAATGGTTTGATTAGTGTTGATGTCATGTATGAAAGAAATGTATGCTTCAGTAGAAGATAGTGATGTGCAGTAGCAAAGCTGCTTCAAATCATTTAATATCTAGGCTTCAAAGTTATTGCAGCAAAATTTGTGTCATCTAACATCTAGTTTTTATATTTAACGGCTTTTTAATGGTTTAAAGTGAACTTGGAACTCTTGACTTGTGTGAATGTGGAACGAGCAAGTCCCCCGCAAGTCTCTCCGCAGTGCTACAAACTGCAATCCTTCACTATGGGTGTGAAAAGAGCCCTTAAGGGTCGGCAACGCATCGGCAACTCCCCTGGTGTTGCAGATGTCCATAGGCGACGGTGACCGCTTTCCATGAAGCGAGCCATCTGCCAGTTTGCCAATCTTCAAATGTTTTTCTACCCGGGCGAAGCCGGGGCGGGTTAATTTCCGCCACGAAACAAATATTCGTGCAATAAAAACAAATAACTACTGGTATTTGTTATTGTGGATCTTCGTTCTAAGTAGTGTCTGATACCCTAGATTCATGAATACCCTGTTAGGGGTCAGACAGTAATTTAAAACAGGTACATAGGAGAAATATTGATAAAAGCATTTAGCCTTCAAAATAAATTCATGCTTAACATAACAGACTTAATAAATTAAATGTCGATTAGGCTTGGGCAAAAAATATCGTTATATCGATATCGATGTTTTTCTATCGATGGTTTTCTACATTCTCTATATCTGCGATAAGTTTAGTTTCGAATTCGTATCGATTTCGATGATTACTTTTTTTGCGCAGCTCTAGTTTAGTATTTAATGTTATTAGTAGTGATGCAATGAAAGTTTCGTAACCGAAACAGACGCAGAACACAATTAAAACGAAGTTTAAATAAACAAAGAAAATTATAATTTTGCTTGACATAATATTACGATATATCTGTACTTTTTAATCGACAAACTCAAACTCAAAAATTCTTTATCTAATAGGGTACATAATATGATCCTTTAAAACGTCAAACTTAAGACTAGCTACGCCTGTACCAACTTTCTTACGCCGGCAAAAGAGCAGGCAAGAAACGCCCGGTAGGTAATTTTGTGGACGCGATCACATTTACAATTTTAATAGATAGTTATCGATATTGTTTAAAAACATCGATACGACAAACAACTATTTACTTTTCACTTGCTCATCCCTATTGTTGATTCTTCGAATTTCGACCCCAATCCCGGGAGCTGATTGGCGGACCTCCCGCGTCTATATAAGGGGGTGCGCAGGAGTGCCCGATGCATTTGCGTGGGGGCCCTCGCGGACGCAACATCATAGTATTGCTAGCATAAGGACCGGAGACTGACTTCTTTATATTTTAAGTGTTACTTTTACCCCTGTAAAAATGGGGAAAAGTAGTATAAGTTTGTTTAGTGTTTTATTGTTGATTTCCGTTTTATGGAAACCCGCCTACAGTAACGGTGAGTTTTACTTTCTTTTACTTAGCACATTTAAGTCTAAAGAAATAAAACTTTTTGTTGTTTAAATTAAACTGGAAATAAGCTTTTTTTCTAGTATTCAAAAGCTCCTAATTAAATAATTTTGAGTCTTCGCCTAGCTAAGAATAAAATAACTGATACTTAGTAATATATAAAAAAAGTAAATAAATTACTGAAGTTTGATTTGATCCATGTGTTAATCCAGGGCATAAGCTATATCCATTTCAAATTTCACTCAAATGCATTGAGTCGTTTCATACACACTCACACAAAAAATTTCACATTTATAATATTAATGTGTTAATGAAGCGTTGTTGAAAACTTATGAACTTTAAATGTATTTAACGATTTTCAAAAGGTTTACAATCCACTTCATTTTTTTCTGCACATAATTTTAAAATGTTTTTGCCTACTAAGTTCATTGTTATTAGTTCCATAAAATAATTATTTCCAACATTTTTTTTCAACATTATAATAACATATTTGTGTCCTCTTGCTCTTGTAGCCTAAACGGCTTGACCGATTTTGAAATGCAAGTCGTTAGATGCGTGTCATGTCTGTTTGTTTGTTTATTCACGCATATGTAAGTATGCTTGTTGCTCTTTCACGCAAAAACTACTGAACGGATTTGAGTAAAATTTGGAAGAGCGATAGCTTCTACCCTGGATTAACACATAGACTACTTTAAACCGCGGTGCTCAGCTAGTTTTCTATATTTTACAAAACAATATTAGTAAAAAAAATAGAAACAATTGCGAAGAAGCCAATCCGTCAAAGAGTTACCCCAGGAAATAGGTATGCGTTACTTTCTCCTATGCTTTTCATCATCAAGTTAAGAATCCGTCGCCAAGCACCTATCGGTGTGTTCCGGCAGCCTCACTTGAAAGCTAGTCCATGGTCCCAACTTCGACCACATCATCACCATCTGGTGACATGGGCAAACGCTACGCTGTAAGAAGTAAAAAATAAAGTTAAGTTATTTATTTTAGAAAACTTAGAAGTTTAGTTTCATAGTTTTACCTGCTATTTCACAACGGCAAATCTCATACTTTTCAAGTAATATTTTAATCCGCTAAGGACGAGAGCGATGGTGGCCGAACGGTAACCGCGTGCGCTTTACAACGCGCTGACACTGAGTTCGAATCCTCTCGGCCCCGCACCAATAACTTAATAAGTTATGTGTGGATTTACCATCGCTCAAAACGGTGAAGGAAAACATCGTAAGGAAACCGGTATGTCCAAGAACCATAACATTCAAGGGCATGCGACATCTACCAACCCGCACTGGGCCAGCGTGGTAGATAACGGCCCATTCTCTCTGAGAGAAGGCCGGAGTCCCAGCAGTGGGAACGTAAAGGCTGATGATGATGAAGGACCTTAGGTAAACCATATTGTTATACATTATTTTACGGACTCTTAAGATTTCAGTTCAGAACAAAGGATTAGTATTGGCAAACAAGAATCATGTTCAAAATCGACGAATTTGATTCTTAACAGCGCAGTAAAAATTCTCTGCGAACTTTATCTTTCCTAGAAAACTTAAGCCGTTTATCGCAGAAAGGTTTAATAAAACAATAGTTTTTTTGTACATCTTACAGGAAAGCGTTTGACCACAAGACACCTGGTGTTAAGTGACGATGTAGTCTAATGTGTCAAAACCAACACAACTGCAGCTCATATTCGCTTTTGCGAGCGAACCCGGGGCGAGTCGCTAGTAAGACAACAAAGAGTATTCCTGTCTGTAGTTTATTTTGTACAAAACATTATGAACAAAAGAATTTAATAAAACAATTACCGACTTATGGTTTGCTAAAGTCATCTTTTGTTTTGTTGTGGATTAGGATCTGTGGTGCAGGACAGTTGCAAGAAATTATTCGTTTTATTGACTTACAGCTTCTTAGAAGGTTCAGATAAATCTTTCCATACCAATAGTTCCTTTTTAATGCCTAATTCAAAGACAAAAGGGTTATTGCTTTTTGTTTAATTTTATTTTTTATTAGCAAGCATTTGACCCTAGTCTCACCTGATGGTAAGTGATGACAAGTTCGATGATGGAGCATGCTTGCGTAGAAGATAGCTTTTTACTCTCGACTTGAAGACTCCCAATTTTTACTTATCGGGAAACAAAGACGCTGGGTGTTTCACTCTTTCGCTATTACAAAAACTATGTATACCACTTGCAAAAAACCTGTGCTTACCAAAGAATAGTATAGTAATTTATGTATAGAAGAGAAAATTTCACATTATTGTATATAGCCATTGTCAAGTAGGTATTAGATGTGTCAAATATTAATGATGGTAAGATGATTTGACCCAGCAGCTACAAGGCGGGCCAAACATTGTTTTAAAATTACATTAATTAAATAATACCTATTCGCTTGTATCAGAGAAACGCTGTCGCCAAGCTTGATAAATAGTCAAGACTATCATTATTATAACATATTAAATTATTATTTATTTGCAGTAAATATAGATAGTATTTAACTTTGAACTTAGATTGTGTTATCTAAATGTCAACATTATATATAATAGGTAGGTAAGGCAGATACATAATATGTAAAATTACATGGTCGGAAATTTTGGAAAGATTTACTTGTCATGGAAATTACCACCGCATTACCTTTCTCCTGATCTTACCCGTGAGCAGGGCCGGACTTACTTCACGTGCTACCCAGTGGGGCACCGTGAAAAGTGTCGCCCCATAACTGTAGTCCTGTCGCCCACAAAACAAAAACATATTATAACATATTAGTCAATAAATTAAATGCCATAATTTATATGTGATTGTTCCTGTATAGGTAATCTCATTAAATAAAAAGACAATTTTATCAATGTGCGTTAAATTGTCTATGATCCACAACATAAAAACTATAGTACTTAATACCTATACGTGTATTACTACCATACTTAGATAAAATCAATTAAGGCCCTGCCATACGCCGTTGACATTGCTTGATCAGGTGAAAGCATCCAACACTGACTTCACGGGCGACTGCGTGCCGATTTACGAGTATGAATACGTAAAAAATACGCAAAAAATAATTAACGCCGTATTTTCAAAAAATGGCCTGAAGGTGTTTTAGGTATTATATTTCTTAATACGCTGATGGTATTAACAAGTCTTTGTTGCATATATAGTATAGGAGTAAAGCAGTACTAAAGTTTTAACTGGAATTACATTGTTATTGCTAAAATTCACGGCTTTTTGTCCAAATTCGCCTGGATGTTGTCAAACCATTCTAATCCCAAGCTTTTCCATCTCCTAATTAACCTTCTAATGCTAAGCTAATAAACTTATATCTGTCTTCCATGACTAAATTAGAATGCCACCCAACTTTTTCTACACGTGATCTAATTCCGTCACTTTTTAAGCTATCAGTATCAGCCGCCTTGACAGTGACTTCAATGAATTTCATTTCAATAACACTACTGGGAGCATCTGCTATCGCCCACTGTGCTTTGTTACGCTCGCCTCGACCTTTGACAGCCCTATCAACCAGCTACTTGTTATTGCCTTTTACAATAATGTCATTATCTGATGAAGAAATTGGATGTGGAATAATTTGGCGTGCAATATGTTTTCTAACGTTTGTTTCTTATCTTAGGATCATATCTATGTTAGCAGTCAAATTTTCTGTTTTTACGTTTTGTATTAGATGTCCAATTCCAGATTGCAAAGTAGGTTTTCCCTTATTTTAAACCACCAGTTTTTTTAGAGCGAACATAACAAAACTAAATAAATTCAAATTAATCCAGCAGTTTTTCAAATTTTAGGAAGACTCAAGAACAGCAATTGATTTTTAGATAATATAAGAGATAAGAAGAAGATAACGTATGCCGTTTAGTTAATCCCTCATCCTCGCACACTAATATTTATAATTTTAACTACAAAAGATAGAAAAGGACGCAGAATAACATAGGCTACTTTTTATCTCGAAATAATTCACGGTTCCTGTAGGATAAATCCATGTAGGCAACATTCTGTCGAATAGGTTTCAGTTGAGGAGAAAAACTTATTGTTGTTATGCAAGTCCTCTATTATTTATACTTTAGCACCTTACATTGTGCAACATGGACTTAATGCTAGATAGCATTTTCTACAAGTCACCTAGACTTGCAAGAAGAAAAATCAGAAAAAAAGCCCATATTGTGCATCAAAATGTAACGTTGTAGCCTGATTAAATATATTTTATTTCTTTCTTTCAACAAGGACGACTGAGACAATGTATGTAATAACAGTACTTAGTTCTAGTCGTGGTATCATGAGCGGTACAAATGACTTGGTCCATCCATATCACCAATACGCTAATTCGAGGCTAACTGCTCATCCGTACACATCCGTCGTCGTAATTGGACAAATGAACGGAGATGCATTGACGCGTTCATGAATAATGGCTCCATTGAATCGTATATCCACCTACTTTAAGTGTAAAGAGACTTTCAGAAAGAAAGATACCTTTAAAATTGATATTTATGCGCTTTTTTTATCGCTTACTTGGTAAATGTGGAACAAGCTCCCTTCACAAGTCTTTCCGCAATGCTACAGAATGCAGTCCTCTCAGATGGATGCGAAAAGAGCTGTTTAGAGTCGACAATGCATCGACAACGCCCTCTCTCCATCCCAAATACTAGAATAAATATTCAAACTCAAAAAATTCACGAAAAAGTCTTCTCTGAAAAAAATTCTGTCTGTTTGTTTATCACCTTTCACGCCTAAACAACTAAATTGATCTTGATGAAATTTTGTATGGAGATAGTTTGAACCCTGAGGATGAACATAGAAGACTTTTTATTCCGATAAAATGTAGTCCACGCGTGTGAAACCGCGGAACACAGACCTAGCTGTAATTAGCTAGTGTGTCCAGCTATAATTTATGTACTAACATAAATTATAACTTTTTCTCGCGCATTGAAATGTATGCATATTCCTTTTGAGAAATCATCATCATCATAATCAGCCCACTTCAGTCCACTGCTGGACATAGGCCTCTCCCAAAGCACGCCACTGAGCGCGATCTTCCGGCTCTCTCATCCAATCGCTGCCAGCCATTTTGCGTATGTCATCGCTCCACCTAGCCTGAGGACGTCCCACACTACTTATGCCGAGCCGCGGTCTCCACTTAAGAACACGTTTGCCCCAACGGTTGTCGGTTTTTCGGCTAATATGTCCAGCCCATTGCCACTTCAGCTTGCTGATCATATAGGCTATGTCGGTTAACTTGGTTCTCTGGTTTTGAGAAAATAAAGAGGGTTTTATAACCACAATAATAAAGATTTATTAACGGCAAGTTTCAATACCCTATCTATCCACGGTTTGTGCTACTAGAGATAGCATATTGACGTAGGTAAGCTCCATAAAAGTAATGTCAAATTTTAATCTCAAGTAAGACAAACCGTAAATAGATGGATTTTATTGAAACTTGTCGTTAGATAGATAGATAGATAGATAACGCTTTATTGTTTCACCACAACAACAGAAACATAGAATAAAAGGAAAAATGTAGAGCTAGTGTTACTATGAGCGGTCATATCGCTTAGAGCGATTTCTAACGGACAACCTTTGGATGGACAGAAATTGTAAGAAATAAGATAGTGAGAATCGAACAAAAATTCAACGAGAATATGCATAACAAATTATATTACTAGTAAATTTACAATGAGATGTCCCAGCAAAATTACGGGACCCGACGATATAGGCAATTACTCAATTTGGAGTACCAGGGGGAGCATCAAACTGTGCGGGTTCGCTGTCCCTGATGTGCTGTGGGTCACGATCAGGTGCCAGAATGTTCTGTCATTTAATTGTAGACCTTTGAAATAAGCATCATAACCATAGTCAAAGAAATTCTTAAAGTTAAAATACGCTCTAATTTTATCTCGGCAACACCCCTGATGGTGTTGTGAATGTCCATAGACGACTGCCACATCATCTTGAGAATTCTGAGGATGTAGCCGCTGACCAAAGCGATGATGACTCAGTGGACGTCAGCTTGCGATCCGTAGGACGTGAGTTCGAATCCTACAATGAGCTTGAGCTTTCGGTGAAGGAATACATCGCGATGCAACCATAGCTTGGTGGTAGGGTATTTTCTAGTACTCGTCTGGCTACTATCACCCTCAAGTTAAGAATCTGTTGCCAAATACCTATCGAAAGCTTCACTTGAGAGCCAGTTCCCACAACAGGTGTAGCGTGACGCCACCTTCGACTGCATCGTCACTTAACATCAGGTGACATGTGATCAAACGCTACCCTAGCAGAATAAAGCTTTTATTTGTAAAAAAAAACTCTAATTATTGCGGCAGCGCCTCTGATGTTGCGAATGTACATAGACCACTGCCAATTCTGTGAGCTACATATATATGACATTATTTTTGAAAAATAAATACATAGACAGTGATTAATTATGAATCAGAGGAAATCAAGTTTGTTATCTTCCATCATCGATTCTCGTAATGCCATTAAATTTAATAACTCAAGTCGACAGAACTGATTCATAATATAATCTTGAACCTTATGATCCGGATACCTAACTAAGTTGCTAATTATGTTATAATGATTATTTATTTAGTTGTGGGAATATTCCTTGACCTATGTTGATACATTTCTAATTATTTACTCTGGAAACTGATAAGCAATATTGATTGGAATTTAACTTTGAACTCTGGTAAATGATTGTGCGGTTCGCTTCACTTTATCTTTGCCTATTTTGTATGTTTTTCAAGCTTTTTGTTGTTATTCAATTACGTGATGAAAAAATATTTTATGTTCGCTAATAACATGTACTTATTTACGTTCTTCTTTCTAAACAGTGTTAGCAAAATATAAGTTATTCTCAAAAAACAAATTCTTTATATTATTGTCACCTAATTCGAATGGACTTACTTAATTTCTCGCCTAGTATTTAATGGCAACAATTAAGCATGAGTAGGAATGAAGTCAAAAAACATATTGTAGATAGATTTAGCCATCCAGTTTGCTCTATTTTGAATTTTAATAAGTAATTTCTTCATAAATTGTCGAATCATGCCATTATCATAGCCACCTCGCGTGTCGTTAACAATAACTTTAATTGTTGTAATAAGCTAATGAGTTTGTTATTCTTCATCGTTACATTTGTTATTTAGGTTATTTTGTTCTTTATTGTGTTCTTGACTAATTATTATTGACGTGAATTACTTTGTTTGTTTCAGATAAATGTCCGATATCATGTAAAGGATGTAAGTATCTAAAGTTAAACAAAGAAAAACAAAGCAAAGCTTTTGTTTGAAATTCTTATATCATCTAGATCAATTCTTATTCCTGATCTTCAGTAGGTATGTAGCTTGATGATAGGGATTGTTCTAATACTCGCCTAGATAGCTATATCTCTCTCTCTCTCTCTCTCTTAAGAATCTATTGATCTATTGCCAAGCACTTATTGGTTTGTTCAGGTAGCCTCTCTCTTGAGAGCCAGTTCATAGTCCAGGTGTATGTTATTATTAACAAGTTTGTTATGGTTGGCAACTTAAAATTTATGAAACGATTTACACCAGACCATAATACTTATCATTGTTCTGATGGTGTTTCCTCCCATCTTATTCTAAATTTCGCATCCGAATCGTTTTCCAATTTATTCATGACCAGTTTATAATTATCACCTGATAGGTACATACTGCAAAAGTCTTAAACAACTGCTATAAATATGGTGCAGCTTATGATTCAGGGAATGTTGTGGAATTCCACCACATGCCAAGTAAATTACAGCGCCAGCAATTTTTTAACGAATTTATTTGGCGTATCTGTCATGAAACTTACTCCAGATTCCTTCCTCAGCTCCTCAAACCCAGCAGTTTGCCAATGGACAGAGTTATAACTATGGCATAGAAAGCACCGTCAGCATCTTCTTGACCGGCTCTGAATCTAAGCAAGAGACCAGCGTGAAGCTGCTGGGTCAGGTCACTGTCACAGCCATCGGTAACTGCGGACATCAGCTGGTTGTAAAGAACCTGGCCATCTCTGGACCCGACGGCAAGGTTGGTAGAATTGAAGTTTATACTTTTTTGAAAAGATTTAGATGCAGTTCTAAAATTGTGACAACGGTATACCATTTGACCACAAATCCTCTGATGCTAACTGTCTAAGAGGTCGAAGGTGGCGTCACGCTACACCTGGATCTAGGTTTGCTGAAAGAAAACTTCTTACGAACAAGCCAGCTTTAGCAATGTTCTATTTACCTATCTATACCTAAATACATAGAGAAAATATTCGTTTACTGTTTTTTTCCGGATAAACTCAACAACTATTGCATCGATTTTGATGAAAGGTATGGAGATAGTTTGAACCCTGGGGAAGGATATTATATGATTTAAGGCGCGATACACTGTAGTCGAAGCGGGTGAAACCATGGGGAACAGCAGCTGGTGTACAATAAAGAACTAAGAATGAACTAAAATCCATTTAGTGCAATATATTTATTCACATGAAATTTCTTCCAGAAATACCAAAGCCCGCCTGGCATCAACAAGCCGATTCAGTTCTCGCTGCAAGACGGCCGTCTCGGCGACGGGATCTGCATTGAAGATGGCGACACTCAGAGCTCCCTCAACATCAAGAGGGCTATCATCTCGCTTCTGCAGACTGAGACCCAGTCCAACACTCAGGTACCCTTATCTCTTTCAAATATTTATGAAGAGATATCAAAATTTCAAGTCCATACGAAACGAAATCTTAATACAAAAGGTTACTGTAAAATAAATCAGACTATTTAAATGACAAAAAGGGTCTTAACAAACAGACAGACAGAAAGACAGACAACAAAGTGATCCCATAGGGACTCCTTTTTCCTTTAATTTGAGGTATGAAACTCTAAAAAGCTCGAGATTGTAGTGAACTTGCTCCAATACAATAAGTTAGTAAATTTGATCGCGCCCTAATATAACCTGCAGCATATTTCTTGCTGATGTTAAATAGTGATCACATGTTGGGTCCCACCTTTAAAAAATTTACGAACATAATATCAGAAGTGGAAACTTTAGTCAAATAAAAAGATCTTTTTATTGATTTTTCCTATGTTATACGATTATAGGCATTATATAACTTCCACTTTGAAGTTCTTTAATGTGATATCTTCTTTTCTCCCTCCTTTAGTACGACATATTCGGAGCTTGCCCCACCGAGATCGCCCACTCCCAGGAAGGCGGAGCGGTTCTGGTGCACCGCACTCGGGACCTGTCCCGCTGCGCCCACAGGGAACAAGGCAGGACTGACCTGGTCGCCTCTGTCTTCAACCCTGGTGCAGTAAGTATATCTTTGAACACTTTTCTGTGGAGAAAGACAGATTTTTTTGTTAGAGCCCTAAACTGATTGTGACATTTTGAGAAATAGCATATTATGAAATTTCTAAAGTGAGCGATGGTGGCCAAACGGTAACCATACAAGGCGCTGACACCAAATTTAAAACATATGCCTTAAAAACGTTGCGAATTTGTCATCGCTTAAAACAATGATGGAAAACATCGCGAGGAAACCTGTATTTCCAAGAACCACAACATGCAAGGGCATGCGACATCTACCAACCGCACTGGGCCCGCGTGGTAGATTACGGCACATACTCCTTCTCTCTCTGAGGGAAGGCCAGAGTCCCAGCTGTGGGAACGTCATAGGCTGATGATGATGGCAACTAGGTCATCAATAAATTGCATTTGGTTTTATATCTGCCATTGGGTAAACCTTTTCCTCCATTTCAGGAAATCAAGGAAAGCCAGATCCTCCAGTCTTCCCTGAACGTTGAGTCCAAGGTTAACAAAGGCATCCCCGAGAAGGTGTCAGCTGTTGAAGAGTACCTGTACAGGCCCTTTGCTGTGGGAGAGAATGGAGCTAGAGCCAGGGTCCACACCAAGCTTACCCTCACTGGAAAGGCTGCTGGTGAAGCACCAAGTAAGTATCCTTCAGAAAATTTTAAGAAGAGTAGGTTTTAATTCATAGTGTTCATTACAAACATGTTCTTCTCTGAAACATTTCGATCATTTGTTTTGATTTACTGGTGAAGGAAATCCAGTCGTAGCGTACCGCCACCTTCGACCACATCGTCACTTTACATTAGCTGAATTGTTGTTAACTTTTTTCTTAACTACCTTCTTCCACCAGGCCACTGCACCAAACCCCGTTCCGTGATCTTCGAGAACCCACACGATGATGCCGTAGCGCCCAACAACGTCAACAACGCGCTGCAAGCCGTCAAGGAAACCGCCAAGACTGTTAACAGTGAGGCTAGCCAGAAATCTGCCGGTAGCTTCGCTCAGCTCATCAGGGTGAGCTATATAAGCGTTAAATGTTCTTTACCATCATCATCATCATTAGCTGGAAGAAGTCCACTGCTGAACATAGGCATAGGTACGCCACCATGAACGGCTGTTAGCCATTTGCATCCATCGGTTCTCTGCGACTCTTACAATGTCCCCGCACCACCTAGTGGGAGCCTACCTACAGAACGTCTTGCGGTTCGTGATCGCCACTCGAGAACCTTTCTTCCCCATCAGTTATCGGTTCGTCGAAGTAGCTTAAAAGTGAATCTCACAAGTTTAGTACTATGAACAAAAATAAAATTGCTGCACCCACTACTAGTCTCCATAAAGTCAGCGACTCCTTCAAAGGTCATAATTGATAAGCAAGTTCCAAGTCCATACATCACGAAATCATTGTGTTCGAATATTATAACTGTCCAAGTCACCTCCTGTATTGTAGATTATTTGTTGATTATTATTTGCTACAACGACAATCTTACTAATATAAATATTTTCTTTCAGATATTCCGCTCCACGAACAAGGATGATCTGATCAAGGTCTTCAACCAAGTCAAAGGCAACCAGCTGGAAAAGTAAGAACTTTGGATGTTACTATAAGATAGTAGTATTTAGTATAAGTATTTACTTGATGATGACGTCACATTCATAGGTATTTCAAAAAGTTTTACAAACGAAAATCAACTACATAGCGATGATGGCTCAGTGGTAGTGACGTCGGTTTGCAAGCCGTAGAACGTGAGCTTGAATTCTACAATGAACTTAGACTTTCGATCAAGAGAAACATCGTCATGAAACCATGCATAGCAGTGGTAGGGTATTTTCTAGTCTGCCTGGCTAGCTACCATCCTCAAGTTGAGAATCTGTCAGCAAGCACAATCGGTGTGTTCCGGCAGACTTGAGAGCCAGTTCCCAATCCAGGTGTAGCGTGCACCATCTTAGTCCACATCGTCACTTAGCATTAGGTGACTTTTGGTCAAACGTTACCCTGTAAGAAGTAGATAGAAGTATGTTTTATGATTCAAAAAGGCTTGCAAATGAAAATCAAATACATAATACGAAACGACTGACGAAAAAAACTCCGATGCAAGTTTTACAAACTCATCATTTTGCTCCCCGTTTTTAGACGCGTGTACTTGGACGCCCTCCTCCGCACCGGCACCGGCCCCTCCATCGAAGCCTCCATCCAGATCCTGAAGGGACACAACCTGGATGAGCTGGAACAACACCTAGTATATCTGTCCCTGGGGAACGCTAAGCACATCACTAATGAAGCTCTGAAGGCGGCCACGGTGAGTTTTTAAAAATAAATAAATTAAAAAACAATTTACTGTCATTGTACAGTACAATCTTATTACAGAAGGTACATAGTACGTACCAATAGGGGTGACTTCAGCATAGGCGCTGTTTAAGCTACCCCTATGCCAAGCGGTGTAAGAAGGTTGGAACTGGTGTAGCTAGTTTTAAGATTGACGTTTTAATGTGATCACATGTCATATTGTATCCTACTAACAGCCAGTTTTGGGCCGGTTTCAATAACCGATCTATCCACGATTTGCCCTACTGGAGATGGAATCTATTGTCTATTGTCTGAGCTATATAGAAGTAATGTCAAATCTATGTCAACCGTGGATAGATCGGTTATTGAAACATATTTTGACTTTGACTTTTGATCCTCTCCCATTCTTTTGAGGCAGCCGAGCTAGTGACGTCTAACTATACCGCTATATTATTGTTCACAGAGCCTCCTAGACCAACCGAAGCTCCCGAAGGAGATCTACCTCGGCGTGGGCGCCCTCGCAGGTGCCTTCTGCCGCCAGCACCAGTGCCACTCCACCAAGTCTGAGGGCATCGTCGCCCTGAGTCAGAAGCTGGGCGCCAAGCTCGGCAACTGCAAGCAAAGTAACAAGGCTGATGAAGACAATGTCAGTACAATAATTTCTTATCTACTTTCTCGTGTTTCTCTCTCGCTCGTGCAATTGTTCCCGACTTTGACTACATTTTATCGCAATAAAAAGTATCATATTGTGTCTTTTCCCAGGGTTTAAACTAACTCAATACCAAATTTCATCAAGATCAGTTCAAAAAACTACTAAAAATTAGGCTTATTTCCGTTCACAGACCAGATCTCCCAAAATACCAGGAGTACTCCTAAATCACAAAAAGCGTTATTTTTAATCGTCATTTTGATTCCAGGTGGTAGCAGTCCTCAAGGGCATCCGCAACATCCACCACCTGGAGGACTCCCTGGTCGACAAGCTGGTGCACGCCGCCGTCGACAACAATGTCAAGGCCAGGGTCAAGTCTGCCGTGTTGGAGGCGTTCCTGGCTGACCCCTGCAGCGCTAAGGTAAGACCTTCAACACTTTCGGTGAAGGAAAACATCGTGATGAAACCATAGCTTAGTTACCACCTACCGGGCATTTTCTAGTGCTCGCCTGGCTAGCTACCATCCCCGAGTTAAGAATCTGTCGCCAAGCACCTATCGGTGTGATCCAGCAGCTCCACTTGAGAGCCAGTTCCCAATCTAGGTGAAGCGTGGCACCACTTTCGACCACATCGTCACTTGACATCAGATGACATAAAGTCAAAAGTAACCAAAAAAATAAATATCACGCCAATGCTCTCTTTTTTGACCAATATGTCATTATCGTGAAAGATTGCGAATATTTTATTTATTATATACCTTAACGCGATGTCTTCTTTAAACAGATCAAGAAGGCTGCCGCAGACATCATGAAGAACCGCCAACTCGACTCTGAGATACGCATCAAGGCGTACCTCGCGGTGATCGCGTGCCCTTGCGGAAGGTCTGCTAACGAAATTAAGAACTTGCTGGATTCTGAGCCTGTTCACCAAGGTACGATTTCCACTGGTGTTCTGTGCAAGCTTTTGAAGCTCTTGTTTAGAAGCTTTAAACTCAGGAGTTTGCCTACCAAATAAAATTACAGCTTCTGTTTTGAAGGACCTTACACGTATAGTTTTACCTGTATACTAAATTATTGTTTGACCACAAGTCACCTGATGTTAAGTGATGATGTGGTCAATAAACAAAAACCTTCATTACTGTTCGTTTTTACTTACTAACATCTTGTCTTTCGGCAAAGGCATCCCCTAAGGCTTTTCACTTGTTTCTGTCTTTTGCTGTAGGTAGCACGATAGGTAGATACATAGCCATTATGCGCCGGTTACTTTCTTAAAATCATCGTCCCATCACTTTGTCGGTCTTTCTCTGCTTCTTCTCCTTTCATATTCTTTTAGTACAGAGGTTCTATCCAAAACTGCAGACTAATGCATCGTTACTGAACTTTCACAGTTGGCCGCTTCGTCACCTCGTCTCTGCGCGCCATTCGCTCCTCCGCCAACCCCGACAAGTACCTCGCCAGGCAGCACTACGGACAGATCAGCATCCCCAACAGATTCAATATCGATGACAGGTACTGCATGAGTACTTTACGGTTTTCACTTTGAGGTTTAGCTGACACATTAAGACTTTTCACGACAAAGGCAAGTTACACTATGTAGATGATGGATTTCTGATCTGATTCTATTAGCTTCAATAAAACTGACAAGTGTATTTGAGTGTTTTGTGCTCTACCAACCATTCATGACGCCTGGTTTGATTATTTACTAACCAGTTGGTACTCTCGTCGCATCAACATATCTGTGGAAATTGTACTCCCACCTATGGCTCCCGGATTAGCTTACTTACCCATGAGCGCAGATATATTTCGGACGCTACTTAAACCATGTCTTCTAATTGAAGGCAGGCCAATGATGATGATGGTGATGTGCTCTACTATAAACCTACGTAACGACAAATAAAAATAAGCTTTCCAAACTCTCAAATCTATGAATCTAAGTTTCCTCTCTTCATCATCAACATTTTTTACAGGAAATACTCCTTCTTTCGCGAACAGTCGTTCAACATCGACGCTCTTGGCTTTGGCGGCTCAGTGGACGAGACCGTGATCTTCTCTCAAGACTCGTTCATCCCCCGCTCTGCTGCTGTCAACTTGACCACCCAGGTCTTTGGACACAGCTTCAATGTTTTGGAGGTTAGTTTCAAATAAAACTAGAACAAGGCAAATATTTTGCGTAACTGCATACAATGGCAGATAAAATCATCGTACATTATGATAGTCTTTCCGTATTGCTGCAAATGGCAGTCTTTCATGACGGTTATGAAAAGAGTTCCTAAGGGTCTGAAACTCATCGGCAACAATGCCATCAGGCGGGAGGTCTGCTTATTAACCTCTCTATTACGTAAAAAAATATGGTACCAATAGTAGGATCTTTTAGTTATTTATGATCAGTTTCCATAAATAAGCAATTAAATATAATTGATTTACATTAGTGCCTTTCTTAACGGCAAATCACTTGAAGCTTCCATCACTTAGTTTAACAAATTAGGCTCTAACTCACAAATTTTTCAGCTCGGAGGTCGCCAAGGTAACCTTGATCTGGTCGTCGAACACTTCTTCGGCCCCAAGGGCATCCTGCGCACTCAAGGGCCACAGGCTCTGTACGACACCATCATGAAATCCTTCACCAAGTCCGGTGAAAAGGTCAATGAAGCGGTCAACAGGGGCAAGCGTAGCGTGAAGAGCGAAGTCGACGCTTTCGATAAGAACGTGAGTTTTAGATTCAATACATGATAAAAGTAAGAAACACAATCTAAGAAACAAAAGGACCTATTTGGCAACTTTATAACAATAAGCCATGAAGTAACTCATAGAACAAAATTGTAATTCTAAATTAATTTAATTTTCTTTAGTCTAAAGATTACATTGGAACTTTGCAGATTCATAGTGAACCCAAACATACTTTCATCAATATCCTTCGACAATATCGTCACTTAACATCAGGTGACTTGTAGTCAATGTTAAACGAAATAAAAACCCAAAAATAACCTTTTTACAAAGTTTACAGTATCTGAGTACTTTGGATACAGAGAATCCTAGTTAGGGGTCAGAGTTATGTATGTGATTGTGTGAGCGTTATTCATTTGTTGTTATTTGTTACTTAACTTTATTCTAATGACTATCATCTTCAACGTTATATTTTCCCTCTAGCTGAAAGCCGAAGCCACTGCTTTCGACAACGAACTAGATTTGGACATCTACCTGAAGCTCTTCGGAACTGATGCTGTCTTCCTTTCCCTTGGCAACAGCAAGGGTTTCAATTTTGATGATGCTGTCGCCCAATTAATTGGCATGATCGCTGGTGCCACTGAGAACACCAAGCAATTCTCGGTAAGTAATGAATCTATAGAATTAGAGTTATCATGACCACCAGCCGGAAGAAGTCTGCATATGCCCTTTGAATGCCACCATGAACAGCTATTAGCGATTTGCATCTCGATTTGATCGATTTGCTCCCTGCGACTCTTACAATGACATAAGTCCACCTAGTGGTACTTTACAGGACGTCTTCCGGTTCGTGATCGCCACTCCAGAACTTTTCTTCCCCCATTGGTTCGTCAAGCAATATGGCCAGCCATTTGCCGCTTTACCTTACAAAAAAATGAATTAAAGAGTAGAAGACCAAAATCTCCGAGTGTCCCAATATTTTGTTACAAACAGTATGGTTTCTAAAAAGATCACAACTAATCCTGTATTTTTTTTGCAGAAGGAGCTCCGCACCCACCTATTGTTCATCGATGCCGAGCTGGCCTACCCCACCGCTGCTGGTCTGCCTCTGAAACTCGACCTCACTGGTTCCGCCACTGCTCGCGTTGACGTCGCCTCCAACTTTGACATTAACGAATGCCTCAAGAACCCGAGAAACGCTAAAATTGACATCAAGCTCATTCCAAGCACTGATATCGAAATCACTGGGGTTTTACTCGTCGATGCTGACCTTGTATCCACTGGTCTTAAGGTTATTACAAACCTGCATTCCTCGACTGGTGCTCATCTAATTGCTAAAGTATTGGAGAACGGTAAAGGTTTTGACGTCCAACTTGGTCTGCCGGTTGACAAGCAAGAGATCGTGGTTGCCTCTAACGATCTGGTCTACTTCACGGCTGAGAAAGGACACAAAGAAAAGCAAACCAAGATTGCAACTGCAGGTGACAAGAAAGAATATTCTGGTTGCTTCGATCAGCTGTCTGGACTGCTCGGCTTGACCCTGTGCGGTGAAATATCATTACCTTTTGCGGTCAATGGTAAGTTAAACTATATTAATGAAACGTAGGTGCTGATAAACCATTTAAAATTAATTATTTGTATTTTTTCTCAGGACCTGACAACCAGGCGTCGTTTGCCAAATACTTGACCCGCTACCCGATCACCGGTATCTCCAAGGTCAAACTGGTTTTGGAGAAAAATGACCTGAAGGGCTACCACATTCGTGGAGTTGTGCGCGAAGACAAAGAACGGCTCAGCTTTGAATTGCTGTTCGATGCTGAAGGTATATAATAGTATAAGTTGAAAAGTACAAATAATTTCATCTTAAGCAGATAATAATTAAAAACTTCCGTTAATAAATCTTTCTGGTGATATTTCTGTTTCAAAATATTTATGTCTCTCTTCTCATCAGGCTCCAAGAACCGTCGCACCCAACTTACCGGTGAAAGGATTTTATCTCAAACAGAAATAGGTTTGAAACTGGCCTTAGAATCTCCCATCAAGACTCTTTCTGGAGAAATCTCCGCTCGCAATTCTCCTCAAGAACTGACCGTCTTAGTTCTCGCCAAAGTTGATGCTCAAGAGTTCTACGGAAAAATTGGCTTCAACATCCAAGGGAATGAACAACGCAGCATCTACAAACCCATCTTTGAATACCAAGTTCCTGATGAACAAGGCAAGCACTCCGTCCAGATCGATGGGCAAGTCATCAAAGAAACCAACGGACCGATCACGAAATACAGCTTCGATGGTATTAAGGTTAAGCTTCCAAGCAGTCAGGACCCGATCAGCATCGAAGGATTCTTCTCTAATCAAGCTAATGCCAGGAACGTTGAATGGTCACTGGATTCCCAGTACTTGATTCTTAAGGGTAACTTGAAGAACAATGACCTTGAGTTTGAGTTTTTCAACCAGCTAAATCCTTTAATCAACTTTAAGTTGAAGGGGCACTCTGAGTTTGCTGATGTGGTAAGTTTTACATCTCATATAGACACCTAAATTTATTGTTTAATCTGTTTGTGTTGACTTTGTGAATGTATAATTTGGCGTAAATAATCTTTGTAGAGATACCTTGTAAGATACATCATCAGGTGTTATAGTAGTTGTTTGCTATTCTCAAAATGAACCTAATACTTAGGAAACAAACCATGTTATTCAAAAGAGTTTAATTTTCGTAGATCAAGAACGAGATTGACATCATTCACTCCGGAGACTGCAAAGACACGAGCAAACGTGTGATCTTGAGCCAGTACCTCAAATACAAACTCGACAAGCCTGAGGACTTTAACGTTATTACTAAGAATAAGTGTAAGTAGACCGTCATTATTATAAGAGCCATAATTGCTTAAAAGTGGCTTATCAGTACCTAGTCGTTAGTCTAATGGTGGTTTGTGCTAAGGTCTATATAGTTAACGATTGCATTTTGTTTAGATAATATAATATTCAAATTAAATTTTAAAGGCGTCTTTGTTTCACATGTAACATAACTAGTAATTAATTTATTCTAGTTGAAATCGTCAGCGTCCCCTTCAAAATCCAGTTCGACGCAGATGTAGATCCCAAAAAGGTTGAATCTGACTTCAAATTTGCATCCCCCGGCCAAAAAGCTCACATAGAACTGAGAGCTAGAACGCACATCAAGAAGCCAGAAGACTACAGCTTTAAACTACTGGTAGCAGCCAACAAAGGTGAAGTGGAGGTCTTCTCAAAGAGAGACATCATCAATGCTGACAAGTCCAACTTTGAGAACTTCGTCGCTATCAAAGGAATTGCAAAATATGAGCTCTCTGGAGTAGTTCTACATAGGAACCAGATTAAGGACTCCAACATTGGAGCCATTGGACATCTGAAGATAACTGGTAGAAAGAGTGAGGAAATCAAGTAAGTAGAATTTATTATGATATTCAGCTACCTTTTAAATCAAATCATTTATTAACTAAACTCGTGTTAAGTTTTCCTCAGTGAAATTATGTTTCAACTGTATAGTTTGAAATTGCATGTTAACATATTTAACGTAGCCTGTGTTCATCTCTCTGTTTACTGCATTTCTTAAATAACATTATAGTCTTTGATCATTGAAAAACGTTATTTCCTCTTTCACTGTAGAAATTTCACTAACCTTATTATTCATTACTATTATTTTCCAATGTTTCTTCTTTTTAACTTCTTATCGTTTCTTATCAGATTTGACATCGGAGTCATCCGCAATCCAAACCTGTACTCCTCACACGCCAAAGTCACCAGCAGCCAAGGCGAGATTCTCGACTACCTGCTCAAGGTGACCCGCGGGGCCAACGCAAATGGACAGCTCAAATTCGTACTCAAGGACGCCATCGCGGCCAATGGACAATTCAAGGTTACGGATAGTGACGGCAAAGGCAACGGCATGGTTATCGTTGATTTTAAGAAGGTACGTCCTTCATTCATTTTTTTTATTTCATTTAATGTCTAAAGAGACTATAGAAGATTTTACGACAGTGGTATAGTTCCAGTGAAGTTCCAGTGAAGCCTTGCGGCTTAGAGAGATCTGACATGCAGCGGTGCAAAATTTTGAACTGTTCTAGTTTTCAATTTAGGTGGCACTAAATTGTAAAGGGATATCGTGATGCTGCCACAAGGCAAGCAAGTTGCTCATCTTGTTACTCAGATACATTAAAAAAACACATTTTCTACTAACAAGATGAGAGTTTTTAAGGGAGACCAATAAGGCCTTTCCAATACTATATAGTTTAGAACGCTATTACTATAGCTGCTGCTATTAATACATCGTTAAATTCAGATATCAAATTTATAAATTGACGTTTAATCTTTACCACCTTTAGAAAATAACCTCGAGAAAACTCATTTCCATATAATTATTGTTTCAGTCTCAACGCAAAGTCAAGGTTGATGCCAAATTCCTGGCCAAGGAGCCTGTGTTCAATGCCGACTTCGATATCTATCTAAACTATGAAAAGGACAACAATGACAAGATTTGTTTCATCACTAACAATAAGATCACCGATAAGGTCATCAACACCAAGTAAGTTACATAACTTCATATCAATCTATTCGCTATAATAAGATTCCTTGCTAATAACGTTTGACGTCATTACGTGCTTTAGTAGTCATTCCACGTAGATTGAGTAACGCGCCCGCGTTAGGTGCTTAGATAGTACAATATCTATTCTGTAACTAAGTGCATTTTGTACGCATCAGCCATTAACGGTCATCGTAAATTTTTTCCATAATTTATATTTTACTATTTCTCTAGGAACAAACTCGAATACGCCGGCAAAACCACGGAGTTGAACGTCCACAAAGATGGAGTCTACGCTGTTAGCGGCAAAACCCACGCCAACATCGAAATCGTGCTGCCCACTGAGAGGTGCCTGACTTTCAAAGTGGACCGTGACGTCACGTTTAATGAGGGCGTAAGTATTATCTTCTACCTTTATGCTTGTCTCTCATTCCGATTCTATTCAATGCTGCATGGTTAGTACAAAGCCTGCTCAGTGCGGTTTGACAAATGTCATATGAGAGTCTTTTGAGTTTTGTTGTTATTGGATATAAGTCAACTTTCCACGAGATTTATCTTCTTAGAACTTATACATAAAACTCATAGCTCGGCAAGGTCAGACTGGATTAATTCGAATGGCACTCGATATAACTAGTTAAAGTTAGGCTTCCACGTTACAGATTAGTCACCAAAATGTACATTCAAAGCTTTAAAGTTATGATTCTACATTGATACCATTTTATTTCACCAGGTTTTCAACGGCCATGCTGAAGTTCTCCTCTCCGACGCCCCCAAACGCAACGCTGCGGCGTCCACCATCAGCTATAAGGGCAAGATCGCCAACTCCAACTTTGATAAGGGAACTGTTGACTATCAAGGCCAGCTCGACCTGAAACTCAAGGATGGCAAGGACTTGCAGAACTCGTTCAGCTACAAGAATGTACCCGAAGGAGAGAAGTTCAAGTTGGATTTTAAGGTACATTTTGACTCATTTCCTGGACATGTTAAAAGCCAGAAAGAAGTGTTTGCTGGTGATGCAATTTCCTTCCTTTCAACTTCATATTATCACTTCTGGTTAAAATCTTTTATTCGCTGATCCTTTGTCTGTTATATTTTTTTATGCTTTCTATTGCGTACCTACCTGCAAATAGAAATTATCGCTAGTCTTTCACAATAAACATTAATATTCACAAGATTGTTATTGTGTTGCAATTGTGGTGTATGCAACACTCGCGTTATATTATAAATGTATAAGCACACCGCCAATAAGAATAAATCACTTTACTACCGGTGTCTATTAGACTGTTCTTCCCAAATATCGATGTTAACTTCCTATACATCCTATTGGTGAAGATGTACATCAATTTCTATTATTATCTTATACCATTATTAAATAAATTTAGCAGTACATACATTCTCATTTCTTTACCAATTTAATCTTTCCTCTTAATGTTATCCTCATCATTAGTCATTTACGTTCTCACTGCTGGGACTCTGGCCTTCTCAAGTCATATAAGTTGTTGTTACAGAGCGAAGCAACTGGTACCATCCTTCCCAAACCTATTTCCATCACCGCCACCGGCACCTACGTCGACTCGGCTCTCACTACTGTTGACGATGTGTATAATTTGAAAGCCAACTACGGGTCGGCCATCGGGGTGGAGGTAGCTGGAGTCTGGGAGGTCAAGCTCAACGAGGGTGCAGATAAGAAGTGAGTTTACCTACTGTTGTTTATTTAGCAGCTCTCAGCAGGAAGTTTCGACTCAGACATTGAGCCTGGACATTTAAGAAGTAGAATTACAAAAAGTGCCTTTTTTGAATTTGAATCCATTCCAACATACATAAAGAGTAAAGAGACCATGTCCAAGAACATTCAAGAGCATGTGACATCTACCAACCTGCACTGGGCCAGCGTGGTAGATTACGTCCCATACTGAGAGAAGGCCAGAATCCTAGCAGTGAGAACGTAAATTACTGATGATGATGATGATGATGATGATGATGATGACATAAAGAGAAAAGATTTGATTGTTAAAAATCATTGAACCGATCTTCATGAAATTTGTTATGGAGATATTTAGAACCATATTTTTTGTCATGTTTCTACAGCGTGTTCAAGTTTATGTTTCTGTTGCTCAGGTACTTGGATGACTACACGGTGACCGTCCGTCTGCCGTTCGAGAAGGCTCATGACTTAAAGTATATCAGCACGATTCTCTTCCACCAGCCGAAAGGACAAGATGTTGCTGAAGTGAGTAATATTTTTTTTACAAATTTTAAATTCCAAAAGCACAGAATAGATATATAGTACTTGGCTATGGTGAATCGACTATTCATAAGAAACAGCAAAAGAGATTTTTCTTTTTAACATAAGTGATATAGATCACAAATCTCGGAAGAACAGTTACGTTCAACACTTTATCTGCCCACTGTGTCGACAACGCTACCTATGTCATTTCCATTTGTACTGTGGTTTTATTGATTTAATCAGCCCAATCTTTTTTAAAGTGACTGTTTTAACTCCAAATCTTACCTGCTCCAACCAATTACTAACCCAAAAGTTTATATCCACAGTACACCATCATCCAATCAGTGCAAGTGAACGCTGACACTTACAAGGTAGACGCTAACGGCAAGCTGTCACCTAACCACGGCAGCGGCACCGTGAAGCTGCTAGTACCACACGTGGACCCCGTGGTCCTGGATGCCAACTACAAGAACGATAAGAAAAGTAAGTACCTACCTATAGCTTCCCTGAAAGTTCCATAAAAAATTTAGTAGAAGACAAAGACGTTTTGAAATCGTCCAGTTTGAGATGAGGTTTTAAATGGATGCGTTAACCTTAAGATACTCATGACTTAAACACAATTTCTATCAAAGTTAATGATATGAACTGGATTTGATAAATAAAACTATCGCAATGAGTATTGGTGGCCAGACGATAACGCGTGTGCCTGACAAGGCACCCTACGGCCCTACGGTAAGTTATGTGCGGTTTTGCCATCTCTCAAAACGGTAAAGGATAACATCGAGAGGATATCAGCATGTCCAAGAACCACAACATTCAAAAGCATGTGACATTTACAAAGCCATACCAGACCGGTGTGATAGATTATGGTCTGTACCATATTTAAGATTATACCAGTGCCCTAAGGTGGAAAAGTAATAGGCTGATGATGATAGTAATAACAAACATGTTTAAACGATATCAAATCCTTTTTAAATGAAACAAGGTTTTATACAAATGTTTTCTTCTTCAGGTGACAAACTGGCCAACTTCGTAGAAGTCAAGGCCAAGTATGGCAAGGGCAAGACTGCGGCGTTATCCATGGACACCACTGTTACTCCCAGCGGCCAAGACATTATCTTCAAGGCTAACGCTCCTCAGTTAGAGAAAATGAAGAAGCTGGAGTTGTCTGTGCACTCTAAGGTGAGGATATTACCATTTTTGTATGACAGAATATGTGTCTGTTGCGTTGGTTAGTCTACTCAGTATCATGATCGCCAGCCTGTATCAGTCCAATGCTGAACTTAGGCCTCTCCCAAGGTACGCCACTGAGCCTTCGGCTCTTCTCATCCAACTACTGTCACCACTTAGCGCAAGTCATCGCTCCACCTAGTCGCAGGGCGTCCTACACAACGATTAAAAATTTGCGGTCTCCACTCAAGGGGGGGATGTTCGAGGTGGTCGTTAGAAAATACTGAAGAACACGTCCTCGCCAATGGTTGTCCGTTCTACAGCCAGCCCACTGTCACTTCAGCTTGCTTATTCTTTTGGTTTTGGTGGTGACTATAGTTGTCTGTCGGATCATGTCATTTCAATATTATAATTAAGTTCACCTATATTATCGTGTGTTTCATTTACTTTAGCATCATAAAGATTGTACTATTTAACATTGGTTATAAAATTGTGTTCCCAGAACCCATCTCCTGATACGTACTCATCCTCCGTGATCGTGGACGCCGACGGCCGCGTCTACAAGTCCGAGTCGACCATCGTGCTGTCCAAGGCCCACCCCGTCCTCGACCTGAAGTACACCAGCCCCAACAACCCGAAGACAAGCAAGTAAGTCGATCAATCGTTTGGAAATATAGGTTGTGATAATATTATCCTTGTGTAACTCTAATGAAGAGAAAAAAAATACATTTTATTAAATATATCAAAATTATATGAGAAAGAGGTAGACCGAATAGAATATAGATACATAGACCAAGTCAAAGAAAGGATTGACGTCTTTTCATACCAAGAGATTAAGAAGATGGTTGAGGACAGAATAACATGGAAAATTCTCCACCAACAAGAGCTTTGCTCTTAAATAAAAGAAGAAAAAAATGGGGGTTTTCGATTTGTCGCTATGAACATTTACTATTATTATCTCAATTTTTTTTTTGAAGATACAAATAAAGATTATTAATTTGTCAAACATCTGTATACATACAGAGCATGCAAGGTGCTAAACCGGAATTATGGATGCAAATGGCTAATAGCCGTTCATGGTGGCATTCGAAAGAGGTGGTCTATGTTCATCAGTGGACTTCTTTCAGCTGATGATGATGATGATGATTAACATATTAATCTAACAGGCACCTTTGTCCTTCCGTTGCTTTTAATGGCAACTTTTACACCGACACTAATCATCTCCTCCTTCTTCAGGATCTACGTCAAGGGCAACTCTCTCAGCTCCACTCAAGGCAAGCTCGAGGTCAAGATCGACAACGTTCGCGACATCTGCCTCGACCTCATCTCCGAAGCCAACGTACAGAAGGACAACGTCAACTTCAAGGTCCAGGCCAACTCCAAAGAGCTTGGATTCAACAACTTCGTTGGAGAGATCGCGAGCAAGGACGCTGGTAGCGGCAAGAGGCTGGAGTTCCACTCGACAAACGACGGCAAAAACGTTTTGAGTGGAAGGTGAGCTGATGACAACTCAAATTACAGTTATAATAATAGGCAAATCATCATTGACTTCTTTATATATTTTTATTGTAGGCCATAGGCCATGTTATTATCCAAAAGTCATTTAAAAAAATACTACCCGACTGTACTGTAGATTTCATACTACGTAAAAGTGTGTATTAAAGATTGTGAGTTCGTGATGAAACCGTAGCCTGGTAGTAGACCATTTTCTATTGCTTGAATGGCTAGCTTCTATCCTCAAGTGAACAAGATATCGCCAAGCACCTATCGGTGTGTTCTGGAAGTCTGACTTGAGAGCCAGTTCCCAGTCCAAGTGTCGCGTGATGCTATCTTCGACCACATCGTCACTTATCATCAGATAACTTGTGGTCAAACGCTACCTGGTAAACTAAATTTAATAGTATAATAAAAAAAATCATCATCTCAAAAAATACATTTCACGTTGTCGTATGTTTAGTTCTGAGCTTTTGCTTGAAATGTTGTTGTGTTTGAAAAAGTTCTTAAAGGTCGGCAACGCATCGGCAACTCCCCTGGCAAATATCTGTAGGCGACGGTGACCGCTTTCCATCAGGCGGGCCGTCTGCTTGTTTGCCAATGTATTTTACCATTATCAGTGATGTTGATTCAAACAAAGCTATTCTCTTCTGCAGCACTTCGTTCATCAGCAAACAGGAAGGCCCTAAGAGCATCATCGAAGGTTCCGGCTCCGTGAAGATCAAGGAAGAGCAGAAGTCTGCTAACTTCAAGTACATCCGCACCACCCTCACTGAGGGCAACGAGAAGGGCATTGAGGTAAGTTTTTGTAACTGAGGGTTTTTTAATATTTTTATTTAATGTACTGTTCAATTACTTGATCTCATATCACTATCCTCTTCTTTGATATCACAGCGTTCTGAACTAAAAAAAAAGGCAAAGAACCGGCCACGTGCGAGATTAACTTGCACGCCAAGGGTTTCGTACAAACTTGTTTTTTTTTAAACAACTACATATTTACAGTCTTTAGACTTTTTAATTTACATATTGTACTGTAAGACCTTACTTCATGACCATAGGTCAACAAAAGTTCCCTCGTGAAATCACAGAATATGCGACATAAAAGGTCATACATATCTTTTCATTGCGATAACTTACAAGATTGATTTTTTAACAGTTGAAAGAAATCATAGAGCTGAGTATTTGACATGAATTTCAACTTGATCCATCAACGCTTTCTTGAGAAAATGACCTTCACAGACAGGCAGACAGAGACAGACAGAACAACAAAGAGATCTTATAAGGGGGGTTCCCTCTTGAAACATTAATACTTACTTATAAGCTACCTTCGTCTCCGTAGACGTTCGTCAACGTAGCGCTAGGCGAGCGCAGCTACGTGGCCGAGTCACGCGTCACCAACCTCGAGTACAAGAACTCGCACGTCTACTGCGAAGAGAAGAAGCAGTGCGCGCACGCCGAGCTGCAGTCCAAGATTGACGTCTCGAGTGAGCTCACTTTCCTTCCTTTCTTTTTACTTTTCACATGGTAACATGGTAACCACACGACACCTGATGTTAAGGGACGATGCGGTCGCAGATGGCGTCACGTTAGACCTGGTTAGGGAACTGGCTCTCAAGTGAGACTGCTGGAATACAGCGATCGGTGCTTGGCGACAGATTCTTAAATTGACGATGGTAGCTAGCTACCACCAAGCTTTGGCTTCATCACGATGTTTTTTCCTTCACCGAAAGCTCATTGTAGGATTCGAACCTACGCATGGCAAGCCGACGTTACAGTAAGTAGTAAACAAATAAATAATAACAAGAAAATTGAGTATGACCAGTTAATCTGATGTGTACCTAAGCATCCACGACATAGATTATGATGACATTCACCATTCTCAGCTACACACTCAACCGTCCCAATAAACAATTGTCGTATTTCAGAACAAGGCGTGATCACCAACCTGATCAACGCTGGCTTCGACCTGCGCAAGCTGGGCGTGGCGCCCGAGCTGGGGCTGATCATCCGCGACGAGGTGTCCTCGACGGCAATGCCACAGTACACGCTGGACCTGCACGCCAACAAGGACGACCGCAAGTACCACCTGCACGTCTACAGCACTCCAGTCTATGGACGTAAGTACTGCTGGTTAAAGTTGCGCGTACATTTTAACGAACTCCGATGGCTCAGCGAGCCAGAGTGTCTTGGTCTCCTAAACGAGAGAGCGCCACTGTTCTCTATCTTGAACGATTTATCTCACTTCTGATCCTGGAGTTCGCCTAGGTCCACCGCGTTCCTCCAGCGGTATCTAGGGAGTCCGACCGGTCTACGGCCACTTGGTCGTCCCAAATGAACAGTTTACGTCGTTTTTTGTGATGGCTTCACACGATAAGTATATTTAGCCAGTGTCAACTATTAGTTAGATCAAATATTTATGATGATGATGATATGATGTGACCCAGCTACAAATTTCATATATTTAAGTTAGTTATGTAGTGTTCGATAGGAAACAAAGGTTCTCCTCGAGAAGCGACCATGAACCAGGAGACGTTCTGTAGGTAGGCCCTCCACTAGGTAGACAGACAAGATTGTTAGAGTCACACAGAGCCGATGTATGCAAATGGCTATAGTCATTCATAGTGGCGTTCAAAAGGTAAGGCATATGTTCAACAGCGACCTCCTTCCGACTGATGATGATGATGAAGTTAGTTACTTAGTTTATTTAGTTGTCAAGTCATCATCAAAAATAATGTTTTCAACATCGATATTTTCTCCACAGATTCCAAATCCGGCATAAAGATTCAGCTGCCCCAACGCACTTTGCTGCTGGAAAACTCCGTCTCCTACCCCACGAACAAGCACCTGCCGTTCCCCATCAAGGGAGAGCTGGTGCTGGACCTGGACAAGACCAAGCCTGGCCACAAGGCCGCCGCCAGGTTCCTCGTGGACCTGAATGCTGATAATGATGACAGGCAGACTGCTGTCGCTGAGTTTGGCTTCAGCCATCCTAAGATTGATAAGGTAGGTTTCTTGCTGTCTCATTTTAGGTATTTTGTTATGCTAAACTAAGACCTTTTTGTACAGTACTGGACATGGCAGCAGTGTTAGCGCCAACACATAATATTTATGTTTATTGTATATTGTAACTGTTTGTTGTACAGTTAGTACAAATAAAGTGTTTCCCCTCTCTCTTTAAAAAACTTTCGTTTCTCAATCTTTTTAGAAATGATGATTGATGTTTCATGGTTACGATATCCAGTATCCAGTAACACGCATGCCACTTTCTCTGGCTTTCTGTAGTACCTACGTGCAATGAAGTGTTTTTTAACTTTGCACGGCATTTGCAGAATAATAAATTTACTAACGCTACATTCAATACCATCACCACTTTTGATCTCTCATTGACAAACTACCATGGTCATTTGTTTCAAAACTTAATTCCCTCATTAGCAGTTTTTAAATTTACTCTCCATTTTAGGTTTGTCTTAGGTTCTGTTAAAATCACTTTGTCCCAATACCTTTTTTTGTTACCAGGAGGCTCTCATCAGGGTCCAAGGGTCCGCACTCCGAGTCGCCGAAAACAGCATCAAGATCGAAACCACCGCCGTCATCGCTCACTCTTGTCTTGGACACGTAAGTTTTTACTATTCCACCATCACAATTCTATTATGGTCATTTTTAACAAAAAAAAAACGACTTTCTATGGCTTTCTATGGCACCACCCTTGAGATATCTCCTTTCCAATAAAAAAAGAATCATCAAAATCGGTTTATAAACGACGAAGTTCTCTTCCGTTTTTTTAAGTCAATTAAAAAGAAAAATCAAGTAAAGAATCTGATGCAAAGCACCTATCGGTGTGCTCCGGCAGCCCTACTTGCGATCCAGTTCCTAATCCAGGTGCAGCGTGGCGCCACCTTCGACCGCATCGTTACTTAACATCAGGTGACTTGTGGTCAAACGCTAGCCTGTTATATGTGAAAAAAAATAACGATTTAAACATTACGCGCCGCAGGGATTGTTTTTAACATTATTCTTTATCATTTTGTCTCTAGGACCGCGAGGGTAAAATCCTGTTCGAAGCTTCGCCTACCCATTTGAAATTCTTGGTAAGTATCTATTAATAAGTTTATATATTTATTTATCAAATTGAAAAACCGTTATTGAGGTTGAATCTGTACTTCTGGACCATACCTCGCGTTACCAACTTTAGCTATCAAAATCTTTCTCACTTTTCTCTTCTACTCTTCACCTGTTATTAAATTAAAAACGTTATCATAATTGCTATAGATAGTGAGATTAGATCATAGATTTTCACAACATAAAAATAAGTACATCATTTTTAACATCATTTCTTCTCTCTAGGTCAACACCCCCCTGGTCAAGGTCATCGAGCTGGAGGGCTCGGCCACCGTACAGGACAGACTGCAGAAGGGAGATTTCCGCTTCGTACTTCTTGAAAACAAGCCCGTGAAGATCAACGCGCTAGTCAAGGACTTCCAATATTACGAGCTGACTACAGGTTATATTGGTGACTATTCACTTTTGATGGTCGTTTTTATTACAAGTCCCTTTCTTAGAACTCGTTGCTTAAGTATCAGTAGTCTCATTTTGAGAATGTCTTTCTCTCAATTTCATGCATCTTACTGTTGAGTGGGAGCTTTTTATGCTATGTTCGGATTTGCTCAAAAACGGTGAAGGAAAACATCGAGAGAAAACCGGCTTGTCCAAGAACCACAACATGCAAGGGCATGCGACATCTACCAACCTGCACTGGTCCAGCGTAGTAAATTATGGTACATACTCTCTCTCTGAGAGAAGGCCAGAGTCCCAGAGCAGAGCAGTGCGAAAGTGTTTGGCTGATGATGTTGAATATCTACCTAGAATTTATTATTAGCATGCTGATCCTCTACCTCCTGAGCTTCCTTTTAACCCTCGTTTCTTTACCAGCCGAAGGTGACCGCAAGCTGTCGATCGTCGGTCGCATTGACCCCGAGAAGAAAGTAGACTTCACCGCCGACATCTTCCTTTCTGGACAGAAGAAGAACATCGCACACGGAGCCTTGTTCCTGGAGAACAACCTGGTTAAGAGCGATTATGGCGTTTCAAAGGAAAATAGCGAATACTTCTTGGTAAGTAACTAGAAATCAGCACGCTGAAGTGGAAATAGGCTGGTTGCATTTCCCGAAAAACCAACAACTTTACGGTAAACGTGTTCAGGAGTAGAGACCACGACTCGACAAACGTAGTGAAGGATGTCCTCAGGCTAAGTGGAGCCACGACATACGTAAGGTGGCTGGCAGCGGTTGGATAAGAGGAACCGAAGATCGCACTTAGTGGCGTACTTTGGGAGAGGCTTATGTCCAGCAGTGGACTGAATCAGGCTAGGAACTTACTACAGATAAAATTTTCTTGTCTGTATAAATAAGTATGTTGACTGCAAAAGTCTTAATTACATACATGGTCTTAATAGACTGATGAATACAAATAAATTGGTAATTGCTCCTCTGTCTAGTAAAAACGAGGATGTTTTCCATGATATTTTTCGGATCTCAGTGACCAGTTGTGCCGGCTTTTCACGCCTGACAATTACCGTCGGAACCGGAAACATAAGTTGTTTGCGGTTCCCACGAGCCGTACGGTCGCTCGTGCAAGATCCCCCATACCGCGAACCCTCACTGCACTGAATGCCCTCCTGGACGCCAACCCTGATTGTGATATGTTTGCTGATGAATGGAAGGTAATTTTGTCTGAATGCTTGAAGTACTGCGAGGCGAATGCGTGATAGTGGTGTCTTTATATGTTAATAATCTTTATGTTACAATTATTCTATTTTTCCATTGTTTTCTATTCTATTAATGTTTCTATTCTATTCTATTGTATTTTAATCTAATTTAATTTGATTCTGATAATTATTTGACCCTATTTTATTTTTTGTTTTGATATATTATTATAATTAGTGTAAGTGGTGTATCCGTGCTGATTATTATTAAATAAATAAATAAATAAATAATAAATAAATTGTATAGATCTACGTTCGTTGCCCATCACATCTCAACATAAAACTTGCACATGTTGATAATCACTTCAGTAGACTTCTAAAAATAGCCCCTGAATGGGCTAACTCTCAAAACATGACGTTCAGCATCATTCATCTCCATCTTCGCCAACAACTAAGTTAGTCTTCCATCAAACAGAACGCTCTCCGCAAGGACCTGAACGATCTCGAAGCCCGCATCAAGCAGCTCGGCGACAAGGCTTCTAAAGACCTCCAGGATATCTCCAAGCGCATCGAACCTACCATGAAGAAACTCAGCCAGGCTTACAGCGATGATATCAGCAAGATCTATCAAGAGATTGCTGATGATAAGGTTCTGAAGGAGTTGTCGCAAGTCATGTGAGTATACCAGTCTTTTTGAACCTGGAGTAGAGAGTTGTAGTAGAAAGTAACCATCCACTCTGACTCTACCAAATATTGGTGTCGATTCTCTTGTGAATTGTGCATCAATACCATTATGTATGAAAAACTTTCCTCGATCTACATAACCTCAAGTTAAGAATCTGTTGTCAAGCATCTATCAGTGTGTTCCGGCAGCCTCACTCGAGAGCCAGTTCCCAAACCAGGTGTAGCGTGGCGCCATCTTCGTCACTGCATGTCTTGTGGTCAAACGCTACCCTGTAAGTAGTAAAAAAAACCCAATGGATCAAATACCTATACCTACCTATGCATTGAATTGATTAAACACTATTAGCCTACGATATTCTTCTCAATTGGATTCTCTAACCTCATTGTATTATCCTTACAGCCACGAAATTGCCCAATTCGTTGCCAAGTTAATCGAGGAGGTTGCCCAAGCCACCAAACCCATCGTTGACAAGTTCATCGAAGTTTACACTGACACCGTCAAGAAGAGCCAAGAACTTTACGAAAAACAGGTAAAATTTTTACAAATTGTTGCTAATTATTGCCCACTTGTGCGACTCGAGCCATTTCTTTTTTGTAACAACGAGTAGGTAACTAAAAAAAAGCGATTCGCTCCTTCATTTATAATGCGAACGGCGAAGGAGTAAAACACCTTGCCAGCGTCATTGTTTACGATATGTAAGACTTGGGAGTCTTCAAATGACGAGTGAATAGGTATCTTCTAGGCAAGCATGCTCCATAATCGACCTCGTCGTAATGTTTTATGGAGTAACTATGGCTACCTTTTTTTATAATTTTGACCGCTGTAGCTGTAGTTCGAACTAAACCTGTACGTTTCTTACAGATCGAACCTCAGATCAAGGAGTTGTACGCGACCATATCGGCAGTGCTGAAGGAGTACCTGGACGGAGTCATCGAGCTGGTGGCGCACGTCGCCGCCATCGTTACAGACTTCTTTGAGAAGCATAAGCCTGAGCTCCAGGAGCTGACCAATACCATCGCGGAGATCTTCAAAGGTAAGGGTAGAATTACTATCTTCATTGATATCAACAAGGGATTATAGCTTTTAATCCTCAAAACGGTATCTTTACATAAAGTTCGATGTTCAATACATGTATTGTAATAATTTTAAAACGTCAAATTTAAAAGTAGTTACGCCAGATCCAACCATCTTACGCCGGCAAAAGAAAAGACAAGAAACGCCCGGCAGGTGATATTTTGGCGCGATTACCTACATTAACAATTTTATTCTTACTACTAATTGATTGAATTGGAGCAAGTTCGCTACATATCTAATGAAATTGTAACAGGCCGATCTCTGTAGACTGTAGCTACATTATAGATGCTGAAGAAAAGTTCACCGACAAAACAATTGAGCTTTGAATGGGTGCCAAGTTCTGTAGGCAACCCTGAAATTTAAAAGAATGCATATCATTTTTAAGTTAATTTTATGTTTACATTTTTTAATGAGTTTCTAGTCTTGACATCAGTTTTTTAGTGCCATATTTCCCCCAGACCTGACCCGCCTCATCGTGGCCCACCTCAAGGACTACCGCGCGCAGCTCGAGGCGACCTTCCAAGAGGTCTCCAACTACCTCAAGGACCTGCCTCTCTTCACTGCCATCAAGGATAAGGTAGGCTTCGTTTTCTTCTTCTTTATGTAATAGAGTGGCAAACAAGCAGGCGGCCCGTTAGGTGGTAAACGGTCACCTTCGCCTGTGGACGTTGGCAAAACCAGGGGCGCTGCCGATGCATTGCCAACCGTTAAAAAAATAAGTATAACAATTGCTCCTTCGTTAGTTTAACTAAAACTCAAAAACGCTTCGACCGATTGGGATTTGTTTTTTGCTGTGTGCATAATTGTCGGATTAAGGTAAAAGTTTTTTTTTTTGGAAAATCTACCCAAAAGCGTTTTTTTTCTATTGGATGTTTGTATAAATTCAAGACCCGCCTTACCCGTGCGAGGCCGGGGCTGGTTGCTAGTAGTCATCAATCATCAATTGTTATTATAGCACCCGTATTTTTTGCCGTTTTTTTAGTTTTACTACGTATCTAGTTACAGGCTAGAGTTTGACCACAAATCAACATTTTTCCCGTTTGATCAAATTGTTTGAACGTGTATGGCGGCCATTATAGTGATACTAAAATATCTTCTGCAAGCTAAAAGCTGTGAGCATTATGTTGTGTCCCAATATTCCAAAATCTTAGGCATACAATTATGTAGCTATTAAGTATACGTAAGAAAGCCACTGAGAACGTATTGCTTTCCCCCAGTACGCAGAGCTAGCGATCCCCGACCAGGTGCTGGGGTTGGCCCAACAAGCTCACGACATGCTGCGCCCGCTGCTGCCCACACCTGAGACGCAGCAGTTCGCCGACGCACTCAACGACTACGTGCTCAAGGTAAATTGGAAAAGTTGTTCACGAATATCAATCTATTTTTAAACTCGAAGGTATGAGAGTTGAATTTTTTCAAGCATGCCAATAGGTTTGTAAAGTGTTGTTAAGTTTGCGGCTCCACACGAGTAGGTTTATGTAGCCAGTGTCAAATATTAAAATCCTACTAAGTAATATTACAAACGTGAAAGTTTGTGAGTATGGATGGATGGACGGGATAACGGGAAGACGCGGGTGAAACCGCGGAGCGCAACTAGTGTATCTTAAATTGATGATGATGAGATGATGTGACCCAACTAGGAATATGATAGTGCCCTGTGTTTTTCATTAAAGTAGTGGCATCTAACTTAAACTTTAGGTACACGGACTTTTTGGAACAACTAGAAAAGTCACTTTTAACAACATTATTTCAATTTTCCATCACTCTTACACATTTGCAAAAACATAATGGTTAAAAATCCACCAATATCACACATTATCACTCGAAGAAACACAAGGTTGGAAATAAAAACAAAATTTTCACGTTGACAAATCGATTGCCGCCAAAAAAGTCAGTTTTATAGTTGTTCGAGTTTTAAATTTATATGTACCGTGGTGTACCAATAAAGAGTTAATCAATCTATCAATCACAGTTCTTATTTGTTCCCTCTGCAGAAACTCCGCAAAGAGAAGTGCGACGACTTCAAGGAGCTCCGCGTGGTGTACCAGCGCTTCATCACCGCCGTCGGCTCGCTCATACAGTTCGTGAGGGGGCAGCTGGGACAGTTCGGCGTACCGACGGAACCCAGCCTCAACGTTGTGAGTATAATCAAATCGTTTATTTGATGGAATACCTATCTCCTTTACATAGTACCTATAAGAAGAAGTCTCTTCCGCTGTATTAAGATATCAACGAGTAAAAAATCGAGATTTGAAAACAAAGTCTTTATATATAATTATGCGATTGATATCATAATCTACTGGTAAAATAAGCGACAAAATTAAACGAGAACATTATAAAACGCTTTACGAACAATTGCTACATGAAAAATACCAATAATTATCAGAACGCCATGTGAAAATTTGCTAGTGTGAAAAAATTCTTTTGTGAAACATGCCGCACAAATCATAGAAAACGTTTTATATTATTTTATATGGAAAACTAACAGCTGCAAAACGTAATGGAAACTAAAAATTCTTAAACAGTTTTCACTTACATTTTACATTTTAAAGGTTACCTACTTACATACAGCTAACTGTTATTCCCTCTCTCCTCAGTTCGGCTTCACCCCGTCAGCGATCAGCGGCTCCCTCCCGTCCCTGGGCGGAGCGACCACCATCAGCTTCCTGAAGCAGATCATCAACGGAGACCTGCCGAGCCTCCCCGCCATCATCCAGGCATACAGGCCGCGCAGCCTGAACATCTTCGACGAAGTACCGGCTAAACGTAAGTTTATCATCAATGTGTAATAAAGTGGCAAGCAGACGGCCTGATGCCTGATGTTAAAGCGCTGCCGCCTTTAGACATTTACAACACCAAGGGCATATATACTCTTTTCACACTCATCTCAAAAAACTGTTCACTAACTGTGCTGTAGTACTATGAAAAGATTTATGGAAGAAGCTCGTTCCACACTAGTATGCGGGAGAAAGGAGAGCATAAATCGTGGTCGTGATTGAATTCGAAATATCAATTGACACAAAAATGCATGAACATCATCAGATCGTTTATTTGTATCTATTTCGAAATTTTTTTGAATACAATCAAAAGCAGACAAACATTTTGACCGCATATGAAACTTTAACACACCGTTCTGTTGCTTTGCAATCGTACCAAACAATCTGTTTTAGAATATCACTATGGTTATAAATACGTCCCACGATTGCCCAGATCGTCAGCATAACTCAAAGCACCATTTCCCCCGACAGTCCGCGCGGTGGTAGTGAACGGTCAGCACATCTTCACGTTCGACGGGCGCCACCTGACGTTCCCGGGCTCGTGCCGGTACGTGCTCGCGCACGACCACGTCGACAGGAACTTCACGCTGCTCATGCAGCTGCAAGACGGCAAGCCCAAGGCGCTGGTGCTAGAAGACAAGAACGGAAACGTGATCGAGCTGAGGAACAATGGACAAGTAAGTTGGCAACCTTAAAGCAATGGAACTTGCGACTTACAAGACGCCGATACCGATTTCAAATCTTCTCGGCCCCGCACTTATAGCGATGATGGCTCGGTGGTAGTGACATCGGCTTGCGATCCGTAGGACGTAGGTTCGAATCCTACAATGAGCTTGAGCTTTCGGTGAATGAAAACATCGTGATGAAACCATACTATAGCTTGGTGGTAGGATATTTTCTAGTACTCGCCTGGCTAGCTACCACCCTCATGTTAAGAATCTGTCGCCAAGCCTTCTCTTAGAGAGTATGAGCCAGAATCCACCACGCTGTCACAGTGCGGATTATTTGAATGATTTTCCCTCTTTTGTCTTTTATATGGATTTTTTGAAGTAATTCCATATTCCATAGTGCACAACCCTTATCCACCCAGTATCCTAGTATCCACTAACCCAGTAAAATTTTCCAGGCTATCCTGAACGGCGCCAACCACGGCTTCCCAGTAGAACAAGGCGATTCGTTTGCCTTCCGCCAGGCCAACGGACGCATCGGACTTGGCACGCTCTATGGACTTATGGCATTCTGTACCACCAAACTTGAGGTTAGTACTATCAGGTCTTCATGGTGAACGTGGGTATTTAGTCCAACGGCAGGATGGATGCAGATGCATTTGCTGTTATCATCGTCAACCGGAAGAAGTCCATTGCAGAACATAGGCTTAATTTGAACGCCAGCACGAGTGGCTATTAGCCATTTGCATCAATTGGCTCCCTGCGACTCTTAAATTGTATTTAAGGAAAAGAAGATTATATCAGGAAGATTCTTGTTTCATTTTTTTTTTTGTTATTTTGAAGGGGTTTTTCTAACCTACTATAAATGTTAACAGGTGTGCTACGTCGAAGTGAACGGCTTCTACCTCGGCAAACTGCGCGGTCTTCTCGGAGACGGAAACAACGAACCTTACGACGACTTCCGGCTACCCAACGGAAAGGTAAGAGATATAAACAAAAGAGATATGTGATGATGTAAATTCCATGATCGAATACTTACTTGGTAGAAACTTGGTAGAAATAGCAGTCTTTAAATGTGTGAAAAGAAAAGTATTGCCCCATTCATATATTCTCTCAAGCTCCTTAAAAAGTCGCCCTGAATATTCAAAAGTTTTTAGAGTTAAGGGTTTTAAGTCTTCCCTCTCTCCATAGGTGTGCACCTCAGAGAGCGAGTTCGGCAACGCCTACCGCCTCGCGCGCTCCTGCCCGCAAGTCCAAGTGCCGGAGCACAACCACCACCAGCTGCATCACACTGCGCTGCCCGAGGCTTGTGAGAAGGTCTTCGGAGGAATGTCGCCGCTCAAGAACTTGGCTCTGGTCCTTGACATCGCTCCATTCAGGTGAGAATAACTTTGACTAGATTATACATTTCAAAAGGTACAAAAACCTGACTGTGCCAAAATAAAGTACCTTAGGTGACTCCCACAATAGACGAATCTAATAACACTTCATAATATGTTAAAATCCGTCAAGCCATTTATGCTACAGGCCGTGCCAAAGATATATACATACATATACTCTAAAAATTTAAAAACCAAGTTGGATAACAGCTTTTGCTCATGAATGTGATGAAACCAAAGCTTGGTGGTAGGGCATTTTCGAGTGCTCGCCTAGTTAGCTACCATCCTCAAGTTAAGAATCTGTCACCAAGCATTTGTCGGTGTGTTTCGGCAACTTCACTTTAGAGTGAGACCCATTTTCAGGTGTAGTGTGGGCGCGTTCCATCATATCGTCACTTAATATAAGACCTTGCTTCATAATCTTCATGATCTTAGGTCAACGGGAAAGTACTCTATAGGTTTTGATTCTCTTATGAAATCGCAAAAACAAGTTTGTAACCGTCATCTCCCTCCGCAGACAAGCCTGCATCCACGCGGTGTCCGCCGACGAAGCCAACGCGCTGCACCAGGCGTGCGACCTGGCGCGCGGGTACGCGGCGCTCGCCGTCACCGGCCTGCTGCCCGCCGTGCTGCCGGACGTCTGCGTGCACTGCGCCGACGGCGACGCGCCCCGCGCCGTCGGGGACACCTACGAGTACAAGCTGCCCAACAAGCAAGCGGACATCATCATCGCCGTTGAAACTACTCAGGTCAGCTCTTGAGGGTTTGTGGTTGCTTCATTGTGTTCGGGTTGAAGGACCATGTTTCCAGTGAAATTACAAGGTGTAAAGAGATTTGTCATCTGAAACCTAAGGGTGGCGAGCGCAGTGCATTGCTGCACGGGGTTTAAAACTGTGGAAGTAAAAAAATTGTATGTGGCAATTAACTGTAATGGACATTAGACAAGCGAATTGCTCTTGCTTGTCTCGACGTAAAAATGTACTTAGCCTATAACATCTAATTATTTCAAAAGGCCACCAAATAAAATTATTAAAATCAACTTTGCAATACCTCTCTAAACAATTAAATTTTAATTTACTTTATGCTACAATGATACAATTTAATAACAAACAATATACCTACTAGTAACCAAAGCGTACCTATCAAAGGCAATAAAATCAATAAAACATGGAACAGGTTTTGGTGTTGCGCAAAGTTGAACCTTCTGGACACGATATAGGGGTTTGCTCCAGTTGATTACTCTTCACACTGACGCCCACCTAACTAGCATCTATAATTCCAAACAGGCCAACGAGAAGACGTTCAAGGAGCTGGTGGTCCCACTGGTGTCGCAACTCATCGACGGTCTCAAGGCCAAGCAAATCACCGACATCAAGGTGTACCTTGCCGGCATCACCTCCAAGTTCCCCTACCCTGTGATCTATGATACTGACCGTGAGTTTAACATTTCTATACATACGAAAATGTGGAACGAGCTCCCTCCGCAAGTCTTTCCGCAGTGCTACAGAATACAGTCCTTCAAGATGGGTGTGAAAAGAGTTCTTCCGGGTGCGCAACGCCCCTAGCGTTACTAGCGTTGCAAACATCCATAGACGCTGGTACCCAATAATGATTTTTATAGCTGCGTTTGACCACAAGTCACCAGATGTTAAGTGACAATATGGTTGAAGGTGATGTCATGCTACAGCTAGATTGCCTGGGAACTGGCTCTCAAGTGAGGCTGCCCAAACACACCGAGACTTTGCTTGGCAATAGATTTACAGTGAAACTGTAATGATCAAGCGTAACTAGCGATGGGTTCTTTCCCGAGTATTTATCCGCTGGACAGTAAATACTCATAAATACCCGTTTCTTCTCGAGTTTTTATCCAAACTGAGAGTAAATACTCTGACGTCATTTCAAAGGAATAATGCGAGTTGCAATGGAAAATTGACGTGTATTAATTATGTTAAAATTTCATTTTGTTTGTACGGTCGCCTGTAATAACAAGAATTAACTACGTTTTATAGTTTAAAATAATTTCATGGTATTAAATTTCTGAAAAATGTACTCGGCATAAACTTTAAATTTATGTAACCATATAACCCAGTCGGGTTAGACGAAAAATGGCCTCCACATTGCATTAATTCCTATCCCAACAATTATTGCATTAACTTTTCGAAGGGTCAGTGGTCTAAATTCAAAATAGCGATCAACCTCGATCTCGACATTAGCCGCCATCTTGGTTTTTCGTTTTTCGTTTATAACTTGCCCCATGCTCACTTCTCGAAAAAAAATATATGTCTGAAGTTGTTCATTAATTAATTTCCTACATTTAATTCTCCATTTATTTTTTCGTACGACCGATATTTTTCGAATTAAGCGGCAAAAGACGGGGAAATTTAATTATTATAGTAAAATCTCATTTAACTTTGACTAAGGAATAAGTGTAGATAAACGAAGTTGTTTGGAACAAGGGTGTCAATAATTTTTATTTGCTTTTTTTCTGAGGCTTAAAAGGCGGCAATCGATCTGTCAACATGAAAATTTTGTTTTTATTTCCAAAAATTGTGTTTCTTCGAGTGATAATGTCTTGTGTGATATTGGTGGATTATTAACCATTATGTGTTCGTTAATGTGTACGAGTGTGGGAAATTGAAATAAAGTTGTGACAGTGACTTTTCTAGTTGCTCCAAAAAAGTCCGTGTAAAGTTTATAAAGTTCCACTAGCTACCTTCTTTACTATAACACTAGCAAAAAAATAAATGGGGCAATTAATGTAGAAAATCAAATAATGAACAACTTAAGCCATAATATTTTTTCTCGAGAAGTGAAAAAGAGGCAAGTTATTAACGAAAAACTAAAAACCAAGATGGCGGCTAATGTCGAGGTCGAGGATGATCGCTGTTTTCAGTTTAGACTCCTACTGACCCTTCTAAAAGCTAATGCAATAATTGTCGGGATAGGAATTAATGCAATGTGGAGGCTATTTTTTGTCTAACCCGACTGGGTTACATGGTTACATAATTTTAAGTTTATACTGAGTACATTTTTCAGAACTTTAATACTTAGATATTATTTGAAACTATTTAACTTAGTTATTACTTGTTATTACAGGCGACCGTACCAACTAAATGAAATTTTGACATATAATTCATTACATTATTCATTTTATAAAGTTATTCAATTTATAAGTATATATATTTTTAATTCTGATAAAACTGTCAAGTCAAATCTAACCTACTTTAAGATCTGACATTTTTTTTAAATAACAGCAATTGTTATAGGTATCCAATAAAGCAAAGAAATAGAGTGTAATACTTGTTCATCATGTTATTTTGCTCCTATAAATACATATATTTTGATTTTGCATAGAACTTAGCACTCATTTACATCTCCATTCTTTATGCGGTGAAGCCCACAGCCAAGCATAATTTTTGTATTGAACTTGGCTCTCCTTTTTACATATATGTGGGATATGTGGGATTAAATTTATTTTGATTACGAGTAAAATATATCATTGTTTATAGACCTTAGAAAAAAAAAATTATTCAAATTACAAAGAAAATGTCTGAACTTTCGTAATTTTGATTGTTATTCAAATATATGATCAATTTTTTTCAGGATTTTTAATCCTTACTTATATCTCACTCTTTGTAGTCGTAAAGGCATAAATCACTATTGTAGAAGCAAAGATAGGTCCTAATCTATCATAACATAATCTAATAACACGAATTGGAGCTAAAACCAGCAATGATATGTTGCAATTTTCACGTAAAAATATTTACTCACGTATTTGGATAAATACTCAGTAAAAATGAGTAAAAACGGATAAATACCCATATTTTCCTTTCTTCTCAGTATTTACTTTTTGAGTATTTACCCAGTGCCCATCTCTAAGCGTAACCAATTTGGACGTTTCTTCACTCAGAGATAGCAAGTTATTTTATAAAACCGTTATTCACCTTCTTCTTCCTTTCGCAGTGAAACTGAAGAACGCCAAGATCACGTTCAACGACAAGAGTCGGTACGACTTTGTGCCAAGCATCAAAACCAGCTGCGAACAGGTCAACGCGATTACAGGCACATTCCTCAACATCTACAACAGTTTGAGGGCATCCCTTGGTGAGAACACACATACTTATTCACCAGCATTGTAATATATATAATAGAGCGATAGTGGCGGTACGGTAACGCATGCGACTTACAAGGCGCCGACACAGGGTTCGAATCTTCTCGGCCCCGCACCTATGACTTAATAAGTTATGTGCTGATTTGCCATCGTTCAAAATGGTGAAGGAAAACATCGTGAGGAAACCGGAATGTCCAAGAACTGCAACATTCAAGAGCATGCGAAACCTACTAACCACCTACTACGCACTAGGCCAGCGTGGTAGATTACGGTCCATACTCTCTCTCTGAGAGAAGGCCAGAGTCACAGCACTGGGAACGTAAAAGGGTGATGATGATTGTAGGTACACTGCTGTATTATGTCAAATTTTATTGAAAATTGGGGTTATCAATAACTTGTTTTCGCCAGGTTTAATCAACGTCGAAGCCTCTTACTCCCAACTGTTCGAGCTACCGCTGCGTCCTGGCGCATTCAAGCACGCCATCACCGTCGTGGGAGACAAATGTTTCCCACAGAACTTCTTGGTATGTTACTCATTGTATTTTTCTTCATTTATTTCATAATCCTTAAGTCCAGTTTGTCAGTTCAATGCTGAATCCATGATCGGGCGCATGTTAATACAATTTTCCTTGTGAATAGATGCAGGATTGGAACTGCTTCCTATTTATTTGAGTCAAAAGCTTTTAAAAAAGTAAACCTTTAGCCCTTTTCATTTCCCTCCAACAACAACCACTGCTCTGCGTAAGTAACCTGATGTGTTTTTCTTCAGTTGACCGCCATCCGAGCTGACTTCTACGAGGAAGTGTTCCGCAACATGGCCTTCACTAAGTCTCAGATCACCCACACCGAAGGCCTTACCATCGGCAGCGGCAAGAAAGCAGAGAACGTTGTTGGTAGGTCACCAGCTCGCCTTCCTTACTAATAATACTTGTTTGACCAAACTTTCGATTCGTGATGCTGCGTCATATACTTTTCTAAGTTTTCCGTTGTAAGAATGTTTTTAAACCAAGAAACTTGAAATTTTAGATCCATAAATAAGTAAACCTTGTAATCTGTCATGCGGTAATTTCAATTGAAGTCTTAGAAACGACGTGTGTAAAGAATTGGCGGGGTTAATGTAGGGACGCTCGGTGGCTACCATTTATGGGTATAAGAATTGGTTAAGCATTTGGTGAAATTGATAAATAAGGCATTTGCTTTGGTATTACGCCGCGTGGACAAGCTTTCGGTTTTTATTTTGACACTGATATAGTCTCTGAAGTTCTTGAAAATAATTGCTTTTCTCACCAGGTTTCGACCACCGCCACGTGATCCTGCTGGGAGACAAGAAGGGAGGCAAGGACACCGAAGCTATCAGGGAGACTCTGCATTATCCTGATGGCGGATGCATCGATTTTGACGAACTAGTGAGTGTATATCTTTTATAACCGTTTTACATTTTTATGGCAGCATTTGACTGTCACACACCTGATGTTAAGCGCCACGATGTTTGTGAACAAGGCTTTGGTTGGGTCGGTTCATAAGATCGTTAGAAACAGTACATGCATGGCCATAGACGACTGAGACAAACGATTTCAACCGTATCAGTAAGGGTTTACAGAACACTTTTGCTGGTGGCCAATACGAGAACGGCAGGCTCGTCCACATATAGTGCAGATGTGTTTTGCGTTAGTTGGATTGGATAAATATTTAGGGGGGCTCCCATATCATCTTTTTGCCGATTATATAGATCATGTACGGAATCCTTTGAGCGCGAGTCTGACTAGCACTTCACCCGTTTGTTGACATTTTATTGACGTTTTAATCTTTCCCCAGGTTGGCGGCATCATCTTCTCGTCCAGCAACTTCCAGGGCCTGAACCCTGGCCAGCAGAAACAGTACTTCCAGTCCGCCTCCAGCGCCATCATCCAGAAGATGTTCCAGGAAAGTCTGGAGCAGGTCTGCACGTGCGCGTACGTCGATCCCTTCAGGGTGCGATCCGTCTGCGTTAACAAGAACCGGAAAGAGTTAGCGGTAAGGGATACTTTGAAATTTGTTTTTTTTACATTAAACTAGGTTATCGTTTGACCATGTTCACACCCAATGGAAAGCGACGATGTGGGCGAAAGTGTAGCATGCTTGCCCAGTAAACACCTATTCACTCCTGATTTGAACACCCGTGGGTTGTAACTTTCAGGAAACACCGACCAAGGCAGATATTTGATATATTATTTTGTTTTCACTGTTTTTTGGAACTGCCAGTTGCACTATTTACAGGGTAGCGTTTGACCACGAGTCACCAGATGTTAAGTGACGAGGTGGCCGAAGGTGGCATCACGACACCTGGATTGACAGTTTTTCGCAGAAGTTTTCCCGTTATTCCACGTTTTTATAAGCTCTGTCCGTTCCAAATTTTACTCAAATCTTTTGAGCCGCGTGAAGAAGTAACACAGTTTTAGAATAATACGGTTTTCTAATCGTGATTAATTTCTTCCCCAGGCTCGCAGACGCAAGTAAATGACCAAGGAATGAAAACTCGAAATAGTGTTTTATTGTAAGCTGCTGTGCGAGAGAGAGGCACCTATACATCTCTATACCTGCGTCTCGCTCGCACACCATCATTAATTAGTTATATTACTCACAAACATTCCTGTTTTTATTTATATCAGATGCCGATTCATTGTGAAAAGGTGTTCTATGACGTAATCATGACATTTGTATTAGAAATAAATGAATTATGTTTACTTTTTTTTATCATTTAATAAGTGTATTTTGTAGCACCTTGCAAATCCCATACTAAGGGTTTCCTCTTTTTTAAATTACCTACCCCTTTATTTAAAGCTAACAAAATACAAAATGTAAATAATCTAAATATTATGTGATCGAAACTGCGACCACATAGACAGATCTTTACTCAGGTACGTAGGTAGTAGGTACCTACTATAAATTATAATAGGTAACTAAATTATTTTGCTACAAGAAAACAACTTCGTGGATAAAGTAAGACATTTATTTTTCATTTATTCTTACAAACTATAAAAGCGTTTGAAATTACAAAAATATAATAACTAGATATAAAACTCTGGTTAACTTTGGAGAGTTGAAAACAAATAAAAAATATAAAATCTTTTCAAAGAACATTTTCAACACATTCAGGGCAAATAAAACAATAATCAAATATAAAACGAAACTGGCAAATAGCCTAAGCGTCGCGCGTACAGTCATCGACAAAAGAAGCTGATCAAACTCGATTTTCCCAATACTTATGCGATCAGCATAATGTTTGTTTCATTTACAACTTACAACGTGCCGTTTGACTACAATACAACACATCATCATCATCATCATCAGCCAGAAGAAGTCCACTGCTGAACATAGGCTCCTAGGCTCATAGGTTCCTTTGAACGCTACAATACAACACACCCGATGTTAAATGATGATTCGGTCGTAAATTGGTCATTAAGGTTATAAAGAAACTCCGTTTTTTTTTATTGTTCAGCAACTTTTTTCGTTGACTGTACCATTAATGATTAAGGCATCAGATGCTAAGCGCCAATGATCGCCTTAGTAATAGTTCTTGCGGACCCATCGGAGGCGCGGTCCCCGCTGAGACATGATTTTAACGGTGGCGCTAGCAGCCGCCTTCACTACTTCTTGGATCTGCAGGAACAAACAACATTAATAACACGAGGATTATTTTTTCATTAGAATAGGCAAGCATTTGACCCCAGTCTAAGTGATGACGAGGTCGATGATGGAGCATGCTTGCCTAGAAGATACCTATTCATCCTAAACTTGAAGGCTCCCAAATTATACTTATCCGGAAACAAAGACGCTGGCAACGCGTTCTACTCCTACGCCGTTCGCATTATAAAAGAACGTTTTGTACGGATTGGGGGACTTTCAACCATGTACGGATGTATTCAAATGCGTTCAGCAGTTGCAGTGTGACAAGGGAATTCTTCTTTCGTAGTAACACGGTAGTGTTTGACTACAAGTCGCCTGATGTTAAGTGACAATTTGGTCAACGCTACACCTGGACTGGGAACTGGCTCTCGAGTGGGGCTGCCGGAACATACCAACAAGTACTTGGCGACAGGTTCTTAATTTGTGGTTGATAAAAACGAATTAGTAAAATGACAGAACTTTCTGAGATTTTCTGGCCCCGGGAAAGTGTCCACCTGGCCCTTATGGTAAAGAAAAGACTGGCTAAGTCAATGTTGTTCTCTACAGTTTAATAAGAACAAAAAACTTACACTCATCATCAAACTCTGCGCGTTCCCGACCAACATGTCCATAGCTTCTTTGTCTTCGGTGGAACCTGAAACGTGACTCAAACATTAGGGAGGGGTGGTCCGCAAAATTCCACGCTAGGTCACAAAAGGGGGGAGGGGAGGGAGTTGGTGTGGGTTTTTGTCACGTAGCCAATATTCGCTCAGAAAATCTCGCGCTTGTATGCGTTTGCAGTGCAATGTAATAGTCAAGCAAGTAATTGTCTATCAATACAACGAGAAAACTAAAGGGGTAGGGTTTGTATTGATCAGTAGTATACCTTGATGTCCAAGCGAAGATCCTTTGACGCTGGTCAGTATCTTTAGCTGTCCGCTGATTGTCGGGATCCTCTCACAAGTTAGCAGCAAATTCTGGATGATCACCAAAAATAAAACAGAATTAAGGCACTGTCTTATAAATATAAGGATATCTATGTATGTTAAATAGGCACATACACAAATAGCATCCAAGGATGAAGCAAAGAGAAGTAATGTCAATACGAATAAATATTTTTACTAGTAAACAAACTGACCTTCTTGATTCTGGCGTCGGTACATTCATGGGCCAGCTTCTTGGCTAATTCCGCCACTTCCTGCGACTCGACCACTATCGACTTCGACGTCGATATCAGAGATTCTTTCTTATCTGGAAATGAGACAACACTGTTTATTTCAATACCTTTTCTGGGTCATAAAGCGGCAAAGAAGCGGAAGGCTCGCCTGATGGGAAGCGGTCACCGTTGATTATGGGCATTTTTTAAAACTATTTATAGGGTAGCCTTTGACCACAAGTCACCTGATGTTATGTGACCTCGGGGTCGCAGATAGCGCCACACTACACCTGGACTAGGAACTGGGCCTCAAGTGGGGCTACCGGAATACACCGATAGGCAATATTTCTTTCTTTTTCTGCTTTGGTACATGCAGCCACTGACCCGTCTCCATGTGCTCCGAGAGGCGCGCCATGAGCACGGCGACCCGGCGCGCCGCGCCCACGATCTCGTTGTCCCGCGAGCTCCAGTCGCGCACCGCCTCGTGCAGCAGCCGCGCCTCGCGCTGCAGCGGGAGGGAAGGGATATTACGTCATGTATTACGTCACAATCTAAACTGGGACAAGATATACCTAGAGAAAAATAGCTTACGTATATCTCTTGGTTAGCAGCGGTCGGCTGGGTCTTGAAGATATTTTCTCCACCGAGGGCGGACTCCACGTCCCCAGTCGTGCGAAGGAGCTGTTAATATATAAGTTTAAGGTAATTATGTTTCAATAATGCTATTTCACTATCGGACAACAAGACGTACGGCAACACAACATCCGGCTGGCGCCGCAGGGAGGGGTGTGCTGGGTAGTGGGTGGGGTGTACCTCGGTGGTGGCCCCCCTCCAGTCAGGGCGGCGCAGGCGCTGCTGTGCCTCCTCCAGCTGGCGCCGCAGGGAGGGGTCCCCCGCCACGAGGGGGGACGACATGCTCACGGAGATCACGCGCCGCCCGAGTCTGTCCGCAACACGAGGGAGGTCATAGTGGGCGAAAGTTGCGCAAAAGTAAGCTGCATTCGCAGTTTAAATTTATTTTTGGGAACAAAATAATAGCATGAACACTTGGCTATTATTCTTCTTATGTATTTTCAATTATAATGACAACGTTAGTATGCAATATTTTTTATAAAATCGGATTCATTGAAAAATTTTAAGAACTGAAAGTGATTTCTTCCATGGGAATTTTGTTCGAACTCAAGAGCCACCTTATACTTGCCAACCCTCGCAAAGCTGGGGTGGTAAGGGGTGGTTCACCAGTTTATTGTACCGATAACATAGGCCTTCGGTTTGGATATGATGGTTTTTTTTGACGTTACCAGATTTAGCATATACCTGTGAACGACTCAAATTCAACGTGAAACGTACCTGTTCATAGCTGAAGAGGCGTAGGCGCATTTCTGGGGATCATTGTTACGTTGGTTCATATCCTCGCACATGCGCTGCATTGTATCTCCTACAACATGGAATTAAGGATTAGAAAGAAAAAAACGTGGAGCTCGAGACGTTCGAGTCAATTGAGAGACGTGCCAAAGAAGCTCTTTGGCTACGAATTATTTGCGGTATCAAATAAAACGTCAAAAGCAGGTTACCGGCGGCTTGCACAAACTCCATGGGATCCATGGCGCGGTCACACAGCTCGCGCACTTTAGAGATGGACTCCGCGTACTGCGCCAGCAGGGCCTTGTACTTCGCCACTACAGCCTGTAAACGTACACAGAGATATACTCGTATAAACCATTCGACAATCTAGAATAGACAATAGACTTTTACTTTATTTGTAGGAAGAAACAATAAACATGCAATTCAAAAGTCAAAAAGTCAAAAAGTCTATTTTTATTTATTCAATAGGATACATTGTTATCACTTTAAAACGTCAAACTTAAAACTAGCTACGCCTGTTCTAACCTCCTTACGCCGGCAAAAGAACAGGCAAGAAACGCCCGGCAGGTAATTTTTTTGCCGCGATCACATTGAAAATTTTATTCTTATTACTAATTGATTGAACAAGTTCACTAAAATCCCAAGCTATTTTTTGTCGTCTAATGGTCCGATATTTTTTTTTTTTTTTTATTAGCTTTACTACTAAGATTTTCTTTTCTTTTCTTTTTACAGGGTAGCGTTTGACCACTCGTCACCTGATGTTAAATGACGATGTGGCTGAAGGCATCACACTACTCCTGGATTAGGAACTCGCACCATCACTAGTGGTGGCAAGTGGAGGCAAACAGAACATAATTATTATCGTCACGCTACAAAAAAATGACTGATCTTTGCCTGATGATATCAAAAATCCTCTATCTTGGTTCCCAGTAACGATCACTTCTCTATAAACGCTAAGAGAGACATTACGATGGGGTCCAATAAGAGTATCCTCTTACCTCATCGTCAGGATGATCGATCCTCTGCTGTGCAGCTTGCACCAACATTGGCGCCAGCAGTTCCGTCTGAAACAGAAGAAGAAAACGTAAGGCCTTTGTTATTTGGATACCAGATCTGCTCCAGATCCATCCATCCTCACATACTTTCACATCCTACTAATACTATTAACGTAAAAGTTTGTGAGTTACTCTTTCAAGCAAAAACTACAGAACGGATTGGAGTGAAATCTGGAATGGAGATAGCTTATACCCTGGATTAACACATAGGGTACTTACTATCTCGGAAAAAGGTTCCTGCGGGATAACGGGAAGACGCGGGTGAAACCGCGGGGCGCAGCTAGTTTATAAATAATAGTAGGATTTTTATGAGGCTGATGCTGATGATAATGATTCAAGTATAAATGTCACCTGTTCACTGCACTGCGTCAGCTCAACTCCTTGGTGCTGGCTGGACTGCGCCACGAACCGCGCCGTCTTGGTGACCCGCCCCAGCTGCGCGAGAAGGGACGCTATCTTGCGCTCTAGGATGAACTTGCGTTTGCTCTCATCTAAAAGAGGTGGCGATTATTTGCTGATGGAACTAGCTAAGGTAACATAAGCTGATCATGCTTGACGATCGATGTGATGAAGAGTCGCAACTTACTAAACGGGGGGCGCCAATAAGGGGTCAACGTTGGTGTGAACGGCTAAGAGGTGTCCTGCAGATTTGCTGAAGGATACTCCCGGCTTTATACCTTATATACTTCCACCCTTGAAGCTTAGATTCTTAACTCTTGTTACTCCATTCCTGGACAGCTTGTTAAGGGCGTTCAGGCAAGCCAGGTGGCAGGGGTCTCGAGTCTCGAGGTACAAAACCACCCCTGCTTTTTTATTATTACTAACTAGGATTTACTGTATCTAAGGTATCAGACACGGATCCACAACACCCAGACACGAAACTAATACTTGCGCCTTTTTCAGTGCACTAAAATTTGTTCCGTTGCGGAAATAGAACCCTCGAGCTCACTCTTTGCCAACCACTGTTCCCCCCTGCGCCACGCGATTGGTCCCTTACCCTTCTCAACATCAGCGAGCATGTCGAGGTCCGTCATCGGCTCCTCGACCTCGATGAAGTCCTCGACCACGCGCGTGACCACGGCTCGCTGGATCGCCTTCTTCAGCTCTTTGACACGGTCCATTAGGGCGCTGGGGATGACATTAATTAAATTGTAAATGCTTTTTTTTATGCAACTGAAAGGCGAGAAAGTTGCTTGTTTGATGCCTACAATCATTGTCGATTACTGATGATTCAAACATGTTCATATTACTATTTACTAGCTGTTCCCCGCGATTTCACCCGCGTGGGCTACAGCTGCATGCAAAGTCTCAGCCCGATCGGTTTAAAATTGACAAAGTTTCATACAAACTTTCATCCCCTATTTTATCCCCTTGGGGATAGAATTAATCAAAATCCTTTCTTAACGGATGCCTACATCATAACGTCTACCTGCATGCCAAATTTCAGCCCGATCCGTCCAGTGGTTTGGGCTGTGCGTTGATAGATCACTATGTCAATATGGAAATGAGATAGGGCATTTCCTAGTGCCTAGTTTCCTAATATTCGTAGTATTCGTATCCCAACAACGTTATCGAGTTAATTTTTGAATTTATGCAGTAGTTACGAGTTGTTTCTTTGACAAGTTGGCGGTAGTAATCTTTGACGTAAGCTTTGGTAGTTTTCAAAACTTGTTCTAGGGGTACTGATCGCGTTTAGTTTCCCCGGTGAAGCTAGCCAAGCCTAGAGTGCTATTAAGGGCTGGTTGCCAGCCGCTACTGCTGAGCCACTCACCCACACTTCTCCCGGTGGTACGTCTTGCTGCACACCGACAGCAGCTCTTCAGTTTCGTTGATGACGTTGCGAAGTTCCTCTCTCTCGCTTCCCACGAGGTCATCGGACACCTGGACGTAGCGATATCTTTGGTACAGTTTGTTGCTTTAGATTGAAGATATTCATATCTTTACTTCCCTACTTATCTAAATGTAATAATATATGAATAGAAAAAAATAATTCCGGATAAACATAAAAACTATTGAACCGATCTGGATGAAATTTGGTATGGAGATAGAACACTGGGGAAGGAAAAATGGTACTTTTTTATTGCAAAAAACTGCAGCCTACGAGGGAAACAGTGGGGAACAGCTAGTCTAAATATATAAAACGAAGTCGGGTTAGTTATATGCCAACTATAACTTGAGGACGGTTGGACTAATTTTTATGATCTTTGACTTTTTGGATTTATCTACGCTTCGAACAGTAGAAGAATACACACACAGAGAGAATAAGAACACAGAAACAGACAGAATAAGAAGAACACAGAACACTCAGATTCACACAGTAGAAAAAGTATTAAAACATCAGAAAAAATCAACAAAAATTCAATTCTTTCAATTCAGTTGCAAGAATCAAAACGCGCAGGTCACTGATAAAAGGTGTCAGTTTTGGCACTGCAAGCGCTTTGCTGCCACGCTGGTTCTAATCTAACCTGTCTAGCGAATTGGACGACGTTCCTGACGCCCTGCTGTCCTATATTCACCACCTCCGGCTTGAACGTCTCTCTCTTCAGCCAACGGTTGGCCAAGTCCACCCTGCGGATGGAAAAGTCAATGAAAATTCGTGGCATCTTTAACTTGAGATTCCAAACGTCATCGTCAGCCTATTACGTTCCCACTGCTGGGAGCCTGGGATACAAACTATTGGTCAGACAGGGTATGGGTCATGGTCTATGGCCATGGACAGTTGCCGATGCTTTGTTGACCCTTAAGAACTCTTTTCACACCCATCTTGAAGGACTGCATTCTGTAGCACTGCGGAAAGACTTCTGGAGGGAGCTCGTTCCACATTATGCAAGTATGCGGGAGAAAGGAGCGCATAAATCGTGTGGTGTGGGATTTCAAGGACTCGATGGTGTGTGGATGAGCTTTATACAGATGACGAGAGGATCAGATTCGTTTCGTAGTTATTCGGGGTCATGTATATAATACTTACTGAATTTCTATGTAACTCTTCTTTTGCACCTCCTGCAAGTTAAAACAAAAACGTGTATAAAATATGAAGTAGTTGCGATACTTATTTAATATTTTCGTATAATACGCTCAAATTGATTACCTCTTCTTCATCTTCGGGCGCTTTGTCCAAAACGCCGGCGCGTTGACCGTTTATCCTATAAAAAAATAAGTTTTAGAAACACATTTCAGATCAGCTCTTGACAGACAGACAGGCGGAGCACGGCGTGATACCAGTTTCTTTTTAGGATTCCGTACCCAAGGGGTAAAAAGGGTCGCCAATACTAAGACGCCGCTGTTCATCCGCCCGTTGAAATTTTCACAGATGATGTATTTTTGTTGCCACTATAACAACAAATACTAAAAAACAATGAAATAAATATTTGACTAGGCCCATACCCATACAACAAACGTATATTTTTTTTTGCCGTACGAAACTTTTGGTAGCCTGTCCGACTCGCACTTGGCCGGTTTTTCTTTTGAGAACCAAACCCTTAAAAAATGTACAGAGCTTCGCCAAGAACTGCCTTCTCTGACTGACCTGACACTCTTCAAGAGAGCATCGTAAGCTTCGAGCAGCTTCTTCCTGCTGGTGTTGTAGGTGACCCAGGTGAGCATCTCCGACTCCTCGGGCGAGGAGCCCACCTCCTTCAGGAGCGCCAGGGTGTTGGTTAGGAGAGTCCTGGAACAAGCAGGTGGAATTATAATGAACATCTGGCAAAGTATTGGGCAAGCTGAAAGGTAAGTCGAAGCACACACATACACCTGGACAGGGAAATGGCTCTCAAGTGAGTCTGCCGAAACACACCGATAGCCAGGTTAACGATGTTTTCGTTCACCGATAGCTCAAGCTCATTGTAGAATTCGAACCCACGACATTCGGGTCACTAGCCGACGCCACTCCAGCATCGCTTCAAATCGTCTCCTTATTATATTTGGTTTAGCAGCAACCTCTACGTCATTGGTCCTTCGAGCCGTGGTATATTGAAGTAGTACATTCTTAAGGTGGTATGTTCCGCTTATGGCGGGAAATTTAGCATAGAGTTTTCATTTTTGGGGGTAGACCGGTTAACTTTTGTAAAATCATATTGCAGTTAGGGACAGTCGACAGTCTCACTCTTTCCGTTATTTTGTGAAGATATTTAACACCAATCCTAATTAAACAGATAAGTTAATTGACTTCTAATCTCATGACATCGATTCAGGATGCAATGAAATCAGTATCATAATCACTGTTTCTTTCTACTTACTTGGAATGGTCTATGACTTCATCACATCTTGCTTTCGTGTCCGCAGACATTTCTCCAACTCTTGGCACCAGCGGGCACTGTTCTATCATAGAGTGGGCTTGGCTAACCGCTGCGAGGAGGTTCACCGCTTTCGGTGTTATTTTACACTGAAAATATGACAGTTCAAATATTATTTGATGGTTATAATACTTGTTAGATTTTCGGGTGGCCGTGACCACAAGTTTTTTAGAGGGCTATATCTGCGCCTGTCGCAGAGCCAAACCAAGTGAAACCTTACCATATCCCCATCCTCTTTCAAGTCCATCATCAGATCTTCAGCCATGTCGCAGACGTAACTCTTGGCCCTCGCCAGGGTCCTCCTGGCGTCTCCGTCCTTCGCCATCACCTGCGCCTGGTCCAAGGACCCGGAGAACTCTTGGATGCACTTTTGAAGCTCTTCTTTCTCTTCTACAGCCTTGAGATATGAAGAGGGGTAATTTATTATTGATAATGTTTTGGGGATTCAGTCAGACAGAGAGTCAGACTGCTGTATTGAGCAAGGTCACAGTTTTTGACTACCTCGCTAAGGTTTAAGTGTATTGTCAATAGAAGATGTTTTAGGTTTTAGTTAGAAACGCACTCGTGATACAGATCTTTTAATACAACTGACGAGCAAGTCGCTCTCTTGATGCTAAACGTGCATCCAGTAGCAATGCACTGAGGAATTAATTAATGTTAATTATCTCCATGCCTTGTGATTTCACTAGAAACATAGCCCTTCAATCTAGTACACAGTAAAGTTTGCACACTACTGCTTTGCGGTTGAATAACTGGCAAAAGTAGTGTACTTCCCCAGGTGTACACTGCAATGGAGTCCTACCAGTACTGTATTGCATAGTCAAGTATAGAATAGATTTACGCTTATGAGTTTGGCAAAATCCATATTGTTTTCCTTTTATTGAAGGTCTGATTGACTTACCCGATGAATATGGGAAGAGCCAATGACCACCATACAAGAATCCTGGATGGACTCTATAGACTTCTGGATTAGGTTCACATCGACCAGACCCGTCTTCGCAATCTCCTTGTGAAGATCTGATACTGCTATCTGTTGGATGCAAAAGCTTTCGTTGCGTTAAGCAAAATATTTCTATAGAGTTTTAACGCCTTATCTGCTGATAAAGGAGGATAGGGACTATTATTAGGGACCCAGTATGTTTTCTTTCTCACTTTTTCCAAGAAAGAGAATGTGGAACATGTTTTTATCCCTTATTGTGTAACCCGTTTTTCAAGGGAAGCAGAAATCTTCAAAACTAAATCTTGAATTAAATACAGATGTGCAACAAGAAGTGGGACTGTGTTATAAAGCTGGGCACCCAATACCTACATAATAAGCGCACTGGGTCGCGTAGTCGGTACTCTTGTGCACCGCCGACCCGATTTCGTCTAAGTTGGTCATGAACTCCTGGCGGGGAGTGGCGCCCTCTTCCTTCAGTTTATCTGGAATGAAACACTTTTATCAAGAATTTCTCCCGCAAAAGGTAGAATTCGCCAAAGACTGCTAGTGTGTTTTTTTTATGTAGTAGATTAGCAAACAAGCAGACGACCCGCCTAATGGAAAGCGGTCACCGTCGCCTATTGACATTTGCAACAACAGGGGAGTTGCCGATGCGCTGCCGATCTTTTTTCACACCCATCTTGAAGGATTGCAATCTGTAGCACAGCGGAGAGACTTGAAGACGACTTGGACTTGACGTGTGGGTGTGTTTATGTGAAGGGGTGTAGAGAGCGTGTGAATGTGTGCGTTGGCTTGTTTGCAGCGCTTGGCCGCGTGTGTGTGTGTGCGCGTGTGCGACTCACAGATGGTGTCCCTGTGTGCGTGCAGCGCGGCGCAGGAGGCGCGGTAGGGCGCGGCGGAGAGAGCGCGCGGCTGCAGCGCCGCCAGCTGCAGCAAGAGGCCGCGCGAGGTAGCCTCCACCCCCGCCTCCGCCCCCACCCCCGCCTGCTGCGTAGGCCCGGAGGCAGACACCTGCCGACACGGGGCTGTATACAGGCGCACATCGGTGGGGACTCAAACAAAAACGTGGAACTGAATTTTTCGCGCTCGCTTCTCTCAGGCTATTTCTATGCTGTAACAGCGGCTTCAATACATTGAAGGTGTTTTTTTAAGCTAGCTAGGACCATTTGATAGTCGTTGAAGGTATGACTCTCTTTAATTTTAGTTTGTTGAACATTTTCAAGACACGGCGGAATTCAGATCAGTTTTAAAGCGTATTTCGGGAGGGATATAGGTTTGTAGCTCGTAAATTAGGGCATGTCAGACCGCTTCGTGTTAAAGTTTCGCTCGCTTCGCCCCGGCAAGCGGCGCTATGCGTCCCCAATTTCGCATACATAACTATTTTGCCTAGGATCACTGTGTTTACGTAAGTGGACATCCAACGAGCTTTCCATCACATTGATATCTCTGACAAGGACAATACAATAACTGCAATTACTCCGATTTTTCGACTCTATGAACTTACAAGGATGACCTTCGGACTAAAAACACAGCTCTACCTTTTCAGTTTCCGCAATAACTGAGTAATATAAGACTTATACTATGTTTTCATGTACGTTGATGACATCGTTATTGCCTCGCCATCGGAAATTCTCGGGTTCCTCTGATCTCAAGACGGCACGAAACTATTGGGTGAGCAGGTCAAGCGGTTTCTTTACATACCAATTTGTTGATAGCTTGATCGAGCATCCGACACGCGTTCAAAAATTTGCCCATCAATTCCGGGTTACTGGAGTCCTGCAAAAAATAAATAGGAATGCATAAAATCAGCTTCATGGAAATTAAACTATGGTTAAGTCGGTATTGTTATAAGCATAGCGTTTGCCATAAGGCGAACTTTGTGCTCAGATTCGATAAAAAGCGAAGCAAAGAACTTACGTGGCTGGCACTTTCAGCCGTTTTCAGAACGTTGTAGGTAGCGAACGTCATCTCCTTGGCAGCTTCGTCTATTCTCTTGCTTTGTATAGGATCCTACAAATGAATTACAAGCTTAAACATACGGTGTACGACTGAATTTACTTGGTTTGGTATAAATATTATTGTAACAGGGTTACTAATATCCCAGGTTAAGGACACTTCTGGAAATTAAAAAACACAAGAATGCAGGATTGCAGGAACGGAAGTATAGTAAACATTGAACCAGCTTGTTATCATATTGCCCACTTGAATGGAATTCACTTCAAAACGTCAAACTTAAAACTAGCTGCGCCTGTTCTAAACTCCTTACGCCGGTAAAAATAATAGGTAAGAAACGCCTGGCTGGTAGTTTTTTGGGCGTGATTAACAATTTTAATTTCATTACTGACTAGCTGTTCCTCGCGGTTTTATCCGCTTGAGCTACAGTTTATTGCGATAAAAAGTAGCCTATATCTCTGTACCCAATTTCATTTAAATTGGTTCAGTAGTTTAGGCGTGAAAGCGAGACAGATAGACAGACAGAGTTACTTTCGTATTTAAAATGTTAGTAGGGATTAATTTAATTGGAGCAAGGTTGTAACTGATACTGACTTTGGCACAGCCTCGGGCGACAGCTTCCAGCTCCCTCGCGGCGGCCGCCGTGCTGCGCGCGGCGCGGGGGAGGGGCGCGGGGGACGGCGCACTCCTCACCAGCACGCCGCACATGGAGCTCAGCTTCCACGCCAGCTGGGACAGCTTGTCTGCTTGTTGTCTGTACGAGCAATGAATGTAGAACGACGGACTGAGCGAAGCGAGCGTTTAAATTCGGAAGGATCCTTAAGCGAATTAATTTTGATTTAATTCCTGTTACCTTCATCATTTTAATGACCAATCTTAGACCGCATCATCACTTAACATCAGATGTATTGTGTTGTGGTCCAAATGCTGCCTTGTAAGTTTTTTATGTAATAGATTAGCATACAAACGAACGGCCCGCGTGATGGTAAGCGGTCACCAGGGGAGTTGCCAATGCGTAAAAAAAAACTCAAACATTACTGATCTAAAACACATTTGGAAAATAGAGTATGACAAGTTACTACTTTCGGTGACTGTCCAATAGTACGTTTACTAAGAATATATTCACTAGATTCGCTGTAAAACTTACTTCTGAGAGTCCAAAACCATCGGAGCTGACGGTATCAGTAGGTTGGTGATGTCCTTTTCATCGATGATCTTAGTCTTCGTCTCGCCAACTTTGACGCCGAACTTGCTTTCAGGGTCGTTTATTTCCTAAAATCGAGAGACATACATTAAAATAAATACATGAGTAAATAAATAAAAACCATTTTCACTACTATTTTCACCAAATATTTTTTTGTAATTGACAGAAGTAACCAATGGCTCTTTTAATGGTATAGGGCTTGGGCCAGCGTGGTAGATTACGGCGTCGGTCCATGCTCTGAAGCCAGAGTCCCAGCAGTGGGAACATAAAAGGCTGATGATAATGATGATGATGAAAAAAGTAGACGGTAACCATAGCATACATCAAAGCATTATCTCGCAGCTTACGACCACCTAAGACACGCCTAGGTATCACTATATTGCATCCCAGAGGCAAATATGAACCAGTTCTTAGTCCAGGTGGCGCCCCTTCGACTAATACTTAACATCAGGCGACATAAAGCCAAACGCAACCTTGTAAAAGCAAAGAAAAGAAAAAAACCATTACAATAAATCACACATAACCTTCGAACCGAAACAGCAACGCTGCCCAGAAATAGGTATCTTATTTTCCTCGAACAAACACTTTCACAAGTTACCTCGTCAAGCAGGAAACAACCTAAGTACCTTGCACCAGGGTCCATTACCTGCAGTATCTGTTCAGTGATGGTAGCCACCTCAGGGCTATCTACGGATTGCCAGGTGGCCGTCCGCTTGCTGGTTGTCACTGTCAGCGTCTTCAGAAGGTGCATCAGCTTGTACAGGTGTTTTAGGAGTCTGCAGACAATTGAGGATAAAGAAAGTAAAAAAAGTATGGGCGTCTCTTTTCTTCTCATACCATTCTTAGTAAGAGAGAAAGAGATGGTATGACTTTTCTCAGGTTTTATCATATCCTTCTTCTAGGCTAAATCAGAGCCAGTGATGTTAGCAATACTTCGAACTCGTAACTCAGTGGTAGTGACGTCAATATGCGATCCGTAGGCTGTTGAGTGAGTTCGAATCCTGCAATGAGCTTGATTTCGATGAAGGAAAACATCGTGATGAAAGTACAACTTGGTGGTAGGGCAAATGCCTTAAAAAATCACTTGGAAATTTCTAGTGCTCGTCTGGCTAGCTACCACCATCTATCAGCGTGTTCCGGAAATCTCACTTGAGAGTCAGTTACCGTATTAGGTGTTCAGTCTCTCTCACACTATGAAAAGACAGAAAGAGACAGAAGTACGTTAATGAGTACTCACTTGTTCTTTTCGTCAGGGTTGGCGATGTCAGTCTTCGAGGCTGCATCAGTGATGTAAGCGATCACCGCGGAGGGCGCCACCCTTGACGGTGATAGAGCCACTTCGCGGCAGAGGTTAAGGGTGGCTTCGGGGTTGCCGACCAGCGGTTGCTTTGAAGAGGAGAAGAAGAAATGAGTTGTCATTGTCAAATAGTGCTTGTAGACTTGTATTTGACAGTTGGGTGCAGAAATAATCTAGGAACAGACAAGCGGCACCTAGCGTGAAAAAAAGTAAGGTTTCCTCTCCATATGTTAATCATCATACTGTTGTGTGATCTTTCGGTTTCAGTAGGTTAACACTTACCGTGGTGACGCCCGCAGTGTCCCCACCCTGGACGACGGAGCTGATGACCCTGGCTTCGATGTCGTCCAGGTCGTCCAGTGAGGAGTCGAGGCTCGCACTAGCCTCACTAGACATACCGCTCTTTGTGGCAAAACTGGGGAACGAGAGTTTAGTACTAAACAATAAAACTATACATCAGACAATACAATGAGCTTGAGCTTTCGGTAAAGGAAAACATCGTGATGAAATCGTAACTTGGTGGTAGGGTATTTTGTAGTGTTCGCCTGGGTAGCAAAGAATCTGTCGCCATCAAGCACCTATCGGTGTGTTCCGGAAGCCCCACTTGAGAGACAGTTCCCAATTCAGGTATAGCGTGGCTCCACCTTCGACCACCTGGTCACTTAACATCAGGTGACTTATGGACAATAATGCTACCCTCTAAGAAGTAAATATCATAAAGATACAGCAACATACTGAAAACGGAATGAGATTCCATCTCAGCCTCTCACCTAAGTATGCTATGACTTAATAAGTTATGTGTAGATCTGCCATCGCTCGAAACGATGAAGGAAAACATCGTGAGGAAACCGGCATGTCCAAGAACCCGACATTCAAGGGCATGCGACATCTACCAACCCGTACTGGGCCAGTGTAGTAGAATATAGCCCATACTCCCTTCAAGAGACGTCCTGTGTCCCACACATGGGGAACTTAATAAGCTGATGATGATGATGATGACATATTTACCGTAGCAGGTTGCAGCTCTCAGACAAGGGTAGCATTTTCGATAACAGCAGCCTTTTAGCTTTCTCGTCTTCCATCCCTTTCAGATCTTTGTTTATCGTCTTAATTAAATCATCGCATTCCTGTATTATAGAAAACAAATATTAACGAGTTGCGGGATCACAACCAAAGCAGACCAGACCCCACAAGCAGCACCCATTCCCGAGTTGACGCATGAGCCAGCCACAACGACATGACGACGCGGTAGCCGAGTTGGTAGTGTCCCTGCCTGCGAAGCTAGCGGTCCCGGGTTCGAATCCCGGTAAGGGCAAATATATGTGTGATGAGCACGAATATTTGTTCCTGAGTCTTGGATATTTCTATCTATATAAGTATTTATTTCTCTATATAAGTATTTATTTCTCTATATAAGTATGTATATCGTTGTCTAGTACCCATAACACAAGTTTCGAGCTTAATTTGGGGCTAGGTCAATTTGTGTGCAATTGTCCCCGATATTTATTTATTTTATTTATTTATAAGGTTTTGGCAGCTTCTATTGAGATACTAGTATCTAGCCTAAAAAAGTGTCTAAGTCCGGTATTCTGGAATGACGCTCAATCTACTTAAGCACACATTTGAGTCTGTCATTACATACAAATATGTCACTCAATCGGTACTCAAGTATTGATCTACACTCAGGATCGCCTGAACCTACGACCTACGGCTTGAAAGCCGACGTCACTACTACTGAACCATTATCCCTTCAAAAAACATTTATCTGCAGGATAGGACTTCAATCCAGTGACATAACACATTTTTGAACCATATCAGCTCACCTGTCCAAACTGGTCAACCTCCAGTATGTCGTCGAAAGTGGTATCCAAGTCGGTGCGACTGTCTACATTCATCAGCTTGTACGCCTTCGTCTCGATCTTCTCGCATATGTCTTTTATATCCTGTGAGAGGAATACATCAGTCAGTGCTATACCATATACTACTATACTATAATATACACACTACACACACACAAACAGACGCAGACACGGACTACACTATAATATTATACATACAATGGACTACATACCTGTAACTTCCTTCTGTCTTGTACAGATGTTACTGTAACACCGCTTGCTGTTTTTGACAAGTTCTTCGCTTCAGAAGATACTTCTTCGATGAAGTCCTAAAAAAGAGCGTTATATTGTCTATACATATAAATATATACAAATCAATAAAATTGGTTTATCTGTTTGTAATGTCAATATAACAGCTTTTTACTAAATGCAAATACGGTACCTATTAAAACAAAAAAAACTTATGACAATTTTTTGTCTGTCTGTTTTTTCTTGTTCTGCCTAACCACTTAACACCTCGTGACTTGTGGCCTTGACCTGTGACCTGTGACCTCGACCCCTCGTGACAAAAGCTACCTTGTCAAATTAAAAATAAGTATTGCCGTGGTTTCGTGCACATGACATCTGAATGGGGAGCCACACGCAAGTCTGTTTGTAGATGGCGCTCTGAGCGACTGTACCTTGTTTACGACGCTGTGTCAAGTTAAAGCTGTGGTTGTCATTGTCAAAGAGTGGTTGTAGACCAATGCTATACTTGTAGTCGACAGATGTTATATGTCAAATTATGTCGCAAATTTCAATAACCGATCTATCCACGGATTGCCCTACTGGAGATGGAAATTTGACACAAGCTCCATAGAAGTAATGTCAAATTTATGTCAAACAGTGGATAGATCGGTTATTGAAACCGGCTGTTAAAGAACAGAAATAATGTAGTTGCAGACTTGAGCCAATCATGCGACACCTAGCGTGAAAAAAAATAGCTCACCCTCAAGTCCACAATGTTGGACTTCTCCCGGTCACCCCTCTTGGGGCGAGATTGCAGAAGAATCATTTGTAGGTTCTGGATTGCGTTCTCTAATTCTCGACGTTTGTTTGTATCCTAAAACAAGGAGACATCGATCATCGAGACGTGATATAAAAACAAACATACTTATAGATTTTTCATTTAATAGTTTTTCCCTTTAGAAAAAAAGTCGAATTCTACCAGCATTATTTACCTTGTAACAGTGGCCATCTTCCAACTGGTATGTAAATGTATATTAATAGCGACCTGCCCCGAATTTTCAGGCGAAAAAAATTTAAAGAAATAATAAATAATTTGCACGAACATTTGACATAAAATTGACAATAAACAAAACGTGGATCCGGTGGCTACCAAACTTCACAGGATCACCCGCTAATCTGAAGGTTGCTAGGAAATTCACCAAAAATGGTCATGCCGTTTTAGAGTCCATAGCGAACATACATCAACTTCTATATAATTATACGAGTAAGTAGATTCGCTGGCAAGACGGCCGCACGTATATTGACGGACTACCGAATTCGGCCCAAGGATCTCAGTTAGTCTCAATTATACATAATGAAATGCAATGAACTATTTGAATCTTTGTGCATAAATTATTTGAATAGCGTGGCGCAATCTTCGACTAAATCGTCACTTAACATCAGGTGACTTGTGGTCAAGCGCTACCCTGTAAGAAGTTAAAAAAAAACAGTTTTACAATAAACGTTAACTTACATAAGGAGTTTTCTTGCAACGAGCATTGGCAAGGTCCAGTGCTCTCAGTGCATCTTTTAGTCTATTGGCGTACGCAGCGTATTCGGTCTTCTGTAGAGGCGGCAGATCCGAGCTCTCTGCGTATACCTACAAAAACATACAGGATCTCTTGAATATTACTGTAGGTCATATATGTATACTAAGCTATAAAAACCTACTTTAGCATCATCCAAGATCTTCAACGTGAGCTGCCTTAACGGAGTATCCTCCACAACGAGCTGTTCCAACTCCCTCCTTTTCCCGATCTTCCCACCGTTGATGTCACTCCTCAGTCCCTCCAGGATCCTCTCGAGGTTTTCAGCTTCCTTGGTCAGTTCCTTGATAGTCTTGGTCTGAAGTAAAAAATTTGCTTTATAACTTCAATTCAATTGAATTGACTTGAATTTAACTCGCGCAAGCGACATCTGGCAACCACGAACCGGAAGACATTCTGTAGGTAGAGGAAAACATCGTGATGAAACCATAGCTTGGTGGTAGGGTATTTTCTAGTACTCGCCTGGCTAGCTACCACCCTCTTGTTAAGAATCTGTCGCCAAGCACCTATCGGTGTGTTCCGGCAGCCTCACTTGAGAGCCAGTTCCCAGTCCAGGTGTAGCGTGGTGCCATCTTCGACCACATCGTCACTTAACATCAGGTGACGTGTGGTCAAACGCTACCCAGTAACAAGTAAAAAAAAAAAAGAGACACGACATTTAAGAGTCGCGGGGAGCCGATGGATGCAAAGGGTTAATATATATCCGTTCATGAAAGCGTTCAAAGGGGGAGGCCTACGTTCAGCAGTTGACTTTTTCCGGCTGATGATAATGAATTTCTAAAGGGTACTGGGTATCGCAGTGGTAAGATCATTTATAAGAGGATAAGGTAAGTGATACCAGAGTGGAAACCTCCGCCTTTTTTCTATTATATTATTTTTACTACTTTACAGGGTAGCGTTTGACCACAAGTCACCTGATGTCAAGTAAATAAGAAGTAGAAGGTGGCGCCGGGCTACACCTAGATTGGGAACTGGCTCTCAAGTGAGGCTGCCGGAACACACCGACTGATAATACCGATGGTTACATGATTAGTTAGGGTATCGTCTCACCTGTTGAGGGTCAGAGTGCAGCGGTTTCCAAGAGTCAGAGAAGCTCTTCAGCTTGGCGGAGAGGTTGTCGGTGGAAGTCACCAGCGCGCTCTGGCACGGCGGCTCGTGGATTGTTGCCGCTGTCAGCTGTCAAACGGAGATGTTAAGATGAGCCATATCACATCTGTATAGAATCCCAAGAGCTTCATCACGTCAATTCTCGACTCGTGTGTCAAGAGATCGGACATGTGCATTGTGTATCCGACTAATGTCACTTTGTAACATAAGGGCATAGAGTATTTCATTTTCTTTCTGACAAGCTGACAACGGTATTTCTATATCTATTCGTTGTAGAGATACACGGTAGCATAATGTCGGATAAGAAGAGATTATGAAAAATCCAGGAAGCCTGTTTTAGTTAACGTTTCAAACTATCTCCGCATTAAATTTCATCAAAATCCGTTGAGTACTTATTGCGTGATAGAGTAACAAACATCTATACATCCATATAAAGTTACGCCTTTATAATATTTGTAGGACTTTACCTTGGCAGTGTAGACCAGTTTCCCGGCAGCGTCGACGCAGGCAGTGCCGGCATCGCAGATGTCCTTCACAGTGCCGGCGGCAGTGCCGGAGGCAGCGACCGCCACCCCGGCGGTGTCTAACGCTAGGCGAGACGCGCTGTCACCTATCGCTTTAGCGCGGGTTATTATCTACGGACATAGGTGGCATTATCATTCACTTCCACACAATCAAGCCCTGGAATCCCAAACCACTCGATTTCTACATCATCAGCCCGTTATGATCCCATTGCTGGGACTCTGGCCTTCTCTCAGAGAGAGAGAGAGAGAGTATATATGGGTCGTAATCTATAACGCGGGCCCAAAGCGGGTTGGTAGATGTCGCATGCTCTTGACTGTTGCGGTTCTCGGACAGACCCGTTTTCCTCACAATGGTTTCCTTCACCGTTTCGAGCGATGGTAAATCTAAACATAACCACTCGAGTTATGCGCTCTTGCAAAATGTAAAACAAGCAAAATATATGTCAAAATCAAAATAAATATAATGAAATAAATGTCATAGGGGTCCCTCCATAAATTATGACATTTTAAGCCTAAAACTTACACGCTGCTTCGCTCAACGACAAAAGTCGCTGAACACACTCAACCTAACTAACAAAAATGCTGTTTCAACACAATATTCGGAAAATTGGGACAAACCAGCCAGTTTTGTCGCAGTACGCACGCTCTCAGGTCATCACACCTCAACTTACCTCTTTTTCTAAAGCAGGGTCGACATCGTCGCTGACTGCATACAGCAGTTTGGTGGATATTTCTCCGAAATGTACGGCCGCCTCGTTCAGTTTCTAGAAAGAGAACAGACAATCTTGTAGCTTTCAGGTACCCTGAACATTTGGTATCCCTCCTTCTCAATACAACGGAGTGCGTTCTTTGTACGACTAAAGCTATTTCGACCAATGTGCAGAACGCTGTTTAGTCTTCTGCGGAGCGTGAGGTCGCAAGTTCGACCAATCTATGTGTGCCTCATAATAAACTAGCCAAAAGTTAGACTCAAACCGAAATGTAGAGCATAACAGTAACCTAGGGATCTTTTTGGCAGAAATGGAATTGACAAAACGAAAAATTTAAGTTTATTTCCATACTTTGTGTTTTTTCGGGGGATATGTTGGATATTGGTTTACTTGCACATAAAGAAACTATCGTGCTTGGCTCGGCTTGTAGCTGGGTCACACATATCATAATCTATCATCATCATTGACTTAAAAAAATATATTTGACATGTCTAAATTAAACACACGAATCGCGTGACGCCTTGTATGAAAAAAAAATATAGGAACGGGCAACGGTACCAGTCGGTCTGACTTGGCCGCGTCGCAAGTGTTCCTGCTGGCCTCACACAGCTGCAGCATGTCGTTAAGGAACTCTTTCCTCGCCGCCTCGCTCATGTTGTCACTCAGCTGTACGCCTTCTGAAAACGAATGATTCAGAATTAGAATCATTCAAATCTACGCTAGGAAATTCGCCGAAGAACTAAGGTCACCGACATAGCTTTCAGAATTTACAAGTTGAAGTGGCAATGGGTAGGCCATATCGCTCGACGAACCGATAACCGATGGGGAAGAAAGGTTCTCGAGTGGCGACCGCGAACCGGAAGACGTTCTGTAGGTAGGCCCCCCACTAGGTGGACCGACGACATTGTAAGAGTCGTAGAGAGTCGATGGATGCAAATGGTTAATAGCCGGTCATGGTGGCGTTCAAAGGGGGAAACCTGTGTTCAGTGGTGGACTTCTTCCGGCTGATGATGAAATCTACGCTTCGCCTGGACCGGGAACTGGCTCTCAAGTGAGGCTGCCGGAATGATGTATTCACATCGGCACCTGCTTGGCAACAGATTCTTATCTTGACGATGGAGCACTTGAAAAAGCCCTTCTACCAAGCACCACATGACCTCTTTCAGCCGTAAAACGCATATAGCTCTAACTATGTTAACAAATACCGCTGTTTAATGGTAACACGCAAGAAAAAAGTACAGGGTGAAAAGAATTACCTTCTACAATGGTCTTCATTATATGAGGCAACTCTTTGGTAGATTTCGTGGCGGCCGCGTACTCTATTTTGTCGGCATCTGGAAATAATCATCATTTATTAGAGATAGGCAAACTTTTGACCCCAATCTCATCTGATGGTAATAACGACGAGGTCGATGACTTGAAAACTCCCAAATTATACTTATTGAGGAACAAAGACTCTGCCAGGGTGTTTCTCTCCTATAGCATAGTATGGTATGGTATGGTATGATATGGTATGGTATGGTATGGTATGGTATGGTATGGTTTGGTATAGTGTAGTATAGTGACACGTACAGTTAGCGTCCACCAGGCGCGCCACGTGCACCCCCGCGCGCGCCAGCCCCCCCCGCAGCGCGCGCCCCCGCGCCGCCTGCTCGTGCCGCGCGGGCGCCGGGCCGGCGGGGGCACACAGCACCTGGGGGAATGGGCCATCATGTGCAATCATCAGCATATTTTATGCCTCTCCCATGCTGCACAAAAGCCCCTCCGACTCCTCTCCCCGAACTCCTGGCAGCCACTCGGCGCAAGTCGTCGCTCCAACTAGTCTAGGCTAACGTTTGCAAACTCCGATAATCGTTAATTTAAGTTGCTGCATCACATAAGAAGTTATGTTTGTACGGGATTTTCCTACTCGCACTCGCGAAATCTACTATCTCACAATCTACTTTGCACTAATTTTACAGAGATGATATTTTGTAAATATATCAAGACGACGCGGCTGAACGGTTCAGAATAAAGTTTGGTACAAAACAAATAAGATTTCAAAGGTACTTTTTATTCAGGATTTTCTATATATCTGACTGCGCTGTGATATTTGCGCAGGAGTCAAAGCCACAACCCCAATAGCCGCGGCATAAGAGCACAGTATAGCTCTGCTCCGAACATACCTTGGACACCATCGCCTCACATTCTCTGACGCTCCTGTCTGCGTCATCGAGTGACGTCACGAACTCCTGCTGCAGCTTGCTGTCACCAACTACTCGCGGCGGTGGCGGCGGCTTCGCCTTCTTAGCTGGTGTGGCGGTTGGAGTGCCCACAGGTGGGTCTGGATTCACTAACGAAGGTTTATCATTTTTTTTATTAATTTCATTTGCACACCAGTATTTGCGTGACGCACCAAAAATTTAATTAACAACAATCATGCATGCGACTGTATGTTTACTCATGTTTTGGGCAAATAAAGTTATCTTATCTTACTTTTTACTGGATAGCATTTGACCACAAGTCAGATGTTGTATTGTGTCGATGTGGTCGAAGGTGGCGCCATGCTACACCTGAATTGGGAACTGGCTTGATGACGTAAACATGATGGTAGTTACAGATCAGCTAGCGACCCGTAGGTTATGGGTTTGAATCCTACAATGAAGAAAAAAATCATGAGCATGGTTGTAGTGCATTTTCTAGTGCAAACCTGGCTAGCTACCACCCACGAGTTAATAATCTGCTAAGATATCTATCGATTTGTTCCGGCAGCCTCACTTCAGAGCCAGTTCTCAATCCAGGTGTAGCGTGGCGCCACCTTCGACCACATCGTCACTTCACATCAGGCGACTTGTGGTCAAAGGCTGCCTTGAAAGAATTAAATAATAAGACGTCCCGCGTCGTGTTGCTGGTACAGAAGGAGACAACACTCACCCATGATGTTTTCACTGCGCAGGTTGTTTAGGAAGTCTTGCGTGATGCCTATGATCGGAGTCTTGTGAAGGGCGGGGGCGTGGGCGGGGGTGGGGGCGCTGGTGCCCCCCTCCCTGCGGGGGGCGTCCGGCCGCGCCGGAGGGGGCACACTCGGGAGTGGTGGCACATCGTCTAGGAAGCAGTTGGCTCATTATACATGTAATACTTTAACATAGAACTTATTATCACATATAATTATGTTTTCAACCAACAACCCGCTCCAGTTCCACCAGGAAAGTTTTGTCAAAACCGATAAAAACTCTATGTAAAAGTGAGATAGTATGTTTTATTTAGCGTCGCGGACATTTTAATTGCAGTGTTTTCGTTTAAATATAGAGGGTAAACTCAAACCATAGACTTTATTTATTCGTCTATGCCCAAACTAACGATCTGATTCCGAAATTTGTTTAACTAATAGGAATCTACATTATCCCTGATTGTCATTGGCTACGTTTTATTCTGATAAGGTACAGTTTAGCAAGTTTAATACGATATCAGTGTGATGTGAGAGAGGAAGGTCACCCACCATATGGCCCTTGACTCACCCAGATCAGGTATTTGACAAGCAGCTCTCAGCTGGTCCAACACAGGTTCCAGCTGTTTCAACTCCGTGTCCAGATGTTGCACTTTCACCTTATGTTCCGGGTGCTTCATCAGAGGCGCCAGGGCTTCCTCCAGCTTCTTCCTGGCCGAGGACACCTTGTCGATTGACGAGAGGAGAACTAACTGGCACTGCGGCTCCGAGATGGACGAAGCTAACACCTGAGAGTAAACACATTCGTCATTAGACTCAATATTGATTTACGTTATTTGCTACTAGTTGCGCCCCGCGGTTTCACCCGCGTCTTTCCCTTATACCGTAGGAACCTTTTTCTGGGATAAATAGTAGCCTATGTGTTAATCCAGGGTATAAGCTATCTCCATTCCAAATGTCATCAAATTCCGTTTATTAGTTGCGGTGATACGTGGTAACAAACATTCACACACACACAAACTTTCGCATTTATAACATTAGTAGGATACTCACCGCAGCAGTTGCGCGCAGCGACTTGGTTGCGTCAGCCAGGGCTGCCCCCCGCGTCTCCAACTCCGCCCCCGCCTCACCCCCCACCTCTTTTGAAAGCAACTGCAGTTGGTGCGCCACCTTACTGACCCTGGCATCTGCGTCTAGAGGCAGTTCGGCAATCTAAATCAAAGAAACATGCAAAAAATGCATTTTAGTTTGACACTGATTATTTTGTCAAATTATCGGAAAGATAGCGTATTCTAAAAGATGAGAAAGAGAACAAGCAGATGGCCCAGTCGATGGAAAGCGGTCACTATCGCCATGGGAATTTGCAACACTGGGCGTTGCCGATGCGTTGCGAACCCTAAAGAACTTAATTGTGCAAAAATAAATAAACAAAACCTTTCTTATTCTTATTTAGATGTCTCGTTAAAAAGTAAGTCACGTGATCGTAACGTCAAAATCGATATAAATATCTAATCTTAAAAACCTCGACTGTTTTTTTAAAATGTTTGTTGCGATTGAGTGAGTAATCCAAACTATACCTGCGCTTGTCTCTCCGGGTTGCGTCGCTTATTGACCACGAACGTGAGCCTGCCTGACGCTTCCGCGAACCTCGCTATCAGGGCATCGTCCTTCAAGTCCTGTTGAAAAGGTATTTAATTAAATCATAATACAATGGTAGCGTAGGACGCCCTCCGACTAGGTGGAGCGAGGATTTGCGACGATTAGCCAGGAGTTGGGGGAGAGGAGCCAGACACCGGGCCCAGGAGCCTGTGTCCAGCAGGGAACTGACTCTGGTTGTTGATGATACTGATGACAATCATCATCAGCCTTTTACGTTCCCACAGCTGGGCATCTGGCCTTCTCTCAAAGAGAGAGTATGGGCCTGGGCGGGTTGGTAGATGTCGCATGCCCTTGAATATGGTAGTTCTTGGACATGCCGGTTTCCTCACGTTTTTCTTCGCCGTTTTTGAGCGATGGTAAATCATCATCATCAGCCCGTGTCAGTCCACTGCTGGACATAGGCCTCTCCCATGAAAAGCCACTGAGCCTGATCATCGGCTCTTCTCATCCAACCACTGCCAATCATCGCAAGTCGTCGCTCCATAGTCGCAGGGCGTCCTACACTACGTTTGCCAAGTCGCGGTCTCCACTCAAGAACACGTCTACCCCAACGGTTATCGGTTCTGCGGCTTATATGACCAGCCCACTGCCACTTCAGCTTGCTAATTCTTCGAGCTTTGTCGTTGATTCTAGTTCTTTGATGGATCAGCGATGGTAAATCCACAAACATAATGGAAAAGAAAATCAGGTACTTTAACAAAGTTACGGGTAGTTCTAGACACTTACCACAGGCTTGCCTGACTGCGAACCGGCGCAGATGTCATTGCTGAGCCTGCACAGAGCCCTGACGTTCTCCAGCAGGGCTGCTCGCGATGCCTCGTCCTGGTTGGCTGCTGCAGTTTTTGAATCTGTGGCAAATTTGTCGAAACAAAAAATTTGTTACTCTGACCATAATGTAAACTAGATGTTACGGCCGGTTTCGGTAACCGATCTATCAACGGTTTGACATAAATTTGACATTACTTCTATGGAGCGTATGTCAAATTTCCATCTCCAGTAGGACAAACCGTGGATAGATCGGTTATTAGAAAGCGGCCGTTAGGCAGTTTAAGTAAAGAATCGTCCATTTATCACATCAAGTGTTTAGGTCACTTTTGTACAAACTACAACACCCTTCTGACCAGTGCCGGATTAACCAAATAGCAAGAGTAGCCATTTCTACGGGCCCTGCGCGAAAGGGGGCCCCGCATAACTTATTAAGATGTGATATATTGAATTTACTTAAGCCGGATTTACGTCCACTCGTCCACTCTGCGCAGATGCTGTCACGACACTAGTTTCGCATCGCATTTACATGATGAAATTAGTTGCATGACATTAGTTTTATAACACTAATTTCATCAGTAATTTCACGTGTAAACGTTCAGTTTTACAATGCATGCATTACTTTTGTGACACTGGAGTAGTTTCGTGCTATGCGCATATTTTTTGTAAAACTAATGTCATGCAACTAATTTCATCATGTAAATGCGATGCGAAACTGGTGTCGTGACAGCATCTGCGCAGAGTGGACGAGTGGACGTAAAATACAGTTTTGATTTTGACAGGGCCATCATCTCCGCGATACTGATAATTTCACGACACTATAATTTAGACGAAAGAAGTTTCACATGTGCTAAAATTAGTTTCACGAAACTAGTTTTATCATGCATGACACTTGTTTCGTAATGTAAATCCGGCTTTAATGTCACATGTGAAACGTTACAACTTTTTCTACTGAGACCATCCACGTCAGACACTCTGTAACCGACTATTTCCTTGGCGTAAATAAAACATACCTTTGACAACTTCGGGCATCAATTCGTAGATGGTGGTGACCGCCAACTCTGCTTCAGCGTAGTCTGGGTTCTTAGGATCTGGTAGAAAAAGAGAACGTTATTGTGGTCCATTTAATCCATAAATAAATAAATAAATAAATAATAAATATATGCTTTTTCTCGGTGCCAGGAAAAAAATTATTTACTATTATGCTTGATAATAACATCGGAGAGGATTTAGACAGAGTTCGTATTAACTGTCGTGTGATAAATGAACCTGAGCACTGTAAAAGTATATTTTAAGACGTGCATAATTTTAAGGCACTGACTTTCAATATCAGAAGCATTATGAAAAATTTTGATCAATTTCTTGTATTTTTGTCACGTTTGGATATAGAGTATGACATTATTATACTTACTGAGTGCTGGCTGAATGATGCTACCATAATTCCCCAGCTACCGGGGTATAGCGCTCACCAAACCGTCAAATACAGTAATCAAAATGGTGGTGTGGTGGCCTATGTCAAATCTTCATGGAACGTTGTAGTGACGGAACCTCAAATTGACGAAGCAGATTGCCTTCAAATACGCTTATCTAAAGCAATTGTAGTGCTTGGAATTTATCGATCACCGTCTTATAGGAACTTGGAAAGCTTTTTAACATCATTGGACACTTGTATAATGGGTCTGGGTTCTCAACCATTTATCGTAGCTGGAGATCTTAATGTTAATATACTTGATACAGCATCTAACACACAGTGTTTAGAATACGTGAGCTTCATGGCAGAAAATGGCTTTCTACCTGCTATAACTGAGCCTACTAGAGAGGATGCATGTCTCGATCATATATATGTAAAAGGCAATAGTTATCTTAATAACATTGGTATTGTGTGTAGAAACACAATTACTGATCACAGCATAACAATGATCGGAACAAACTTAAGTATAACTAAAGCAGATAGACCTAGCCGTTTTATTTTAAAAAGAAATGTCGTTGGTATTATAAATGAACTGAAAAGTATTGATTGGTCAGACTTGATAACTATTCTCGATGTTAATGAGGCCACTGATGTATTCACTAAAACTTTGATGAACACTCTAGATAAACACACTCGCACTGTGAAGGTGTCCAGGTCCACATATAATTTAAAACCCTGGATCACGCCTGGAATAATGCGTTGCATGCGCCATCGGGACAAGCTTCACATGCAATATAGGAAAGATCCAAAAAATAAGATATTACAACTGTCATATACCCGCTACAGAAACTTTTTCATTGACTTATTGCGCAAATTAAGATCAGAACATGAAGCTGCTGAGTTGGAAGCAAACAAAAAGAACCCTAAAAAACTTTGGAAAACAATTAAATCGGTGTGCAACATTAATCCATCTAAAACAGAAACAAACGAACTTTTATCCATTGATGGTAGTAATAACGTATCAGAATCTCTAAATATATGCAACAGGCACTTTACAACCGTAGGGCAAAAATTGGCAGGTAGAATATTGCAGAATGTGTCTAAATCCGAACATGAATTAGCGAGATCGGTCAAAGTCTCCCGTACGCCAGTCGATTCTTTTTTCATGGAACCTACAGACTACAGAGAGATTGGAAGTCTAATCTTAGGGCTCTCTAACGATAAAGCCCCTGGTATAGATGGAATAGGTAATGCTCTACTTAAAGATCTTAAAGAAGTGATAGTTGAACCTCTGACCATAATTTTTAATAGCAGTTTGGCAAGTGGCATTTTCCCGGATGCTTGGAAGAGGGCATTAGTCTGCCCGATTCACAAAAGTGGACCTAAAAGTAAAATCGATAACTACCGGCCTATTTCACTCCTGTGCACCTTCTCTAAGTTACTTGAAAAACTCGTAAATAATAGACTTGTCAAATTCATTGAATCTAGGAATCTTATTTCTGATAGGCAGTTCGGGTTTCGTAGAGGGAAGTCTACAGAGGATACAGTATCTTTGTTAACATCTATAGTGTCGTCGCGTTTGAATGAGAAAGGGTGCTGTTTGGGCGTATTCCTGGATTTAGCTAAAGCCTTTGACACTGTCTCTATTCCGATTTTATTACAGAAGCTAGAGTGTTTGGGTATACGTGGAAGTGCTTTAAATTGGTTCAAAAGCTATCTTAAGGAGCGGAGTCAGTGTGTTCGGGTTGGAACTACTATTAGTGGGTTACAAAGTGTTCAATTCGGAGTCCCACAGGGAAGTATATTGGGGCCTACGCTGTTCATACTATATATCAATGACATACATGAGCTCTCCATAGCAAATGCTGATATTTTGTGCTATGCTGATGATACAGCGGTTTTATTTCATGGATCAACATGGCATGAAGCTCACTCTTCTGCTGAAGTTGGTATGTCCAAGATTCAGAACTGGTTGCAATACAATCTTTTGACTTTGAACACTAAGAAGACCATGTACACCTGTTTTTATAAAACTTTGCATTCTGCTCCGGCATTTTCAAGGATTAGAATACACATATGCAATGGCAGCAATGCATCATGTGGCTGTGAAGAGCTCAAAAGGGCAAAAGAGATCAAGTATCTTGGTGTCATAGTGGATGAAAATCTTTCATTTAAAACGCATATTCGCACGCTTTCTGGTCGGATTAGAAAACTTATAAATGTTATGAGGCAACTTCGTGATGTAGCTAGCTTCGACACTTTAAAATCAGTGTACTATGCACTGTGCCAGTCTCTGATAATGTACTGTATTACCTGTTGGGGTTCTGCAGCTAAAACTGTTTTACTAGAAGCAGAAAGGGCACAACGTTCGGTACTAAAAGTTATGCTCAAAAAGCCGCGTAAATACTCCACAGAGTGTGTGTATAAAGAAAGCCAAGTGCTGAGTGTGCGACAGCTTTTTATTTTAAAATCATTTTTATCAACGCATAAAAAAGTTATTTCCTCGGATAACTACGATGTTTTGCTAAAGCGAAGACTATACAAACTTCCTAAATCCTTAGTTACTACAAAATTTTCTCAACGTTTTGGTGAATTCGTTAAAACTCATATATACAACATGGTCATCAAATATTCTGACAAAAACCTTAAAAATTTAACTGTCCGTCAGGCTAAACCTCTGCTCCAGAAGTGGTTATCAACATTAAACTATGATGAGACTGAAAGAATTATAAAAGTTGTATGATAGTCCATGTTTTATGACTTATAAATTTCGCTATATATGTAATTATAATTGTTTGTTTATTTATTTTTTAGTTTTTTATAATATGTATTGATATTGTTATAATTTTATTTGTTACATTTGTATTGTTAGAAATTATTATTATTGTATTATCTATATTTAATATATGTTTGTCAGCTGAGGTTTAATATAACATTAGTGAACCGGATCCAGGTCTCCACGATACAGGCTGAGCCTAGTGTGGGGATCACCAGACATATGTGTAAACGTGTTTCAATCTCTCTGCATAAATTCATAGAATAATTTATTAGGTATTCTTAGTTAAGCCTAAAATTGTTTTTATGCAGCAAATAAATAATTTTCATTTTTTTCATTTTCATTTGCATGAAAATCTGTATGCTATAGATTGCTATAGCCGGTGCGTTAAGATATAACAATCGGCATGCGATCCGTAGGTCGTTGGTTCGAATCCTCCAATGAGCTTGAGCTTTCGGTGAACGACAACATCTCGATGAAACCATAGCTTGGTGGGGGGTACTTTCTAGTAGGTAATCGCCTAGCTAGTTAAGTTAACCACCCTCAAGCTAAGAATCTGTCGCCAAGCACCTATCGGTGTGTTCCGGCAGCCTCACTTGAGAGCCAATTCCCAGTTCATGTGTTGCGACGCTACCATCGACCGCATCGTCACTTAACATCAGGTGACTTGTGGTCAAACGCTGCACTGTAAGTAACAAGTAACACAACAGTAGTGCGGCTCACCTGCCGTGGCGGCCAGCAGTGCCGCGAGGGCTGCGTTCAGCCGCGCCAGCCGCGGGGGCAGGCGCCGCGCGGCCTGCTCCGCCGCCAAGGGCTCCACGACCGAACCGACTCCCTGTAACATGTTCAAAACTCATTTTTTTTAACCTATACTGTCCCCCTGCTGGGCAAAGGTCTCTCCCATTTCTTTTCAGATATCTCGATCCGCCGCAACCTCAGGCCGCCGCTCCTCAAATGAGTCAAGGTCATCAAGCCATCTTTTTCGGAACCTGCCTCGACGACGTCGCCCGTCCTCAGGTACCCACTGCGCGATGATCCTTGCAAGGCAATGGGTCCAGCAATTTTATCTTTGTACAATCAGTGACAAAAGTAGCTGAGCATAGTCTGTTTTAAAAAGATTAGAAATGTTTGGTCCTTCTCAAAACTTACAGGGTAGCGTTTGACCACAACACAATACGCCTGATGTTGGGTGATGATTCGGTAAAAGATTTGTGGTTAAAATGATAAAGTAAATTGGCAAACTTGTTATTGTTCAGTGACTTTAATATACAAACTCTTCAACTTCATGGGAAAACGGCAAAACTTTATGCTCTCAAAACTTTTGTCTACTTGTGCGAATTCGGGACGGGTCTAGTTGATAGTATTGCTAGTAACCTTATAGCTAGTTAATTAATATTGCTATTGACCTTATCGAGGTCGTCCTCGGCAGCTTGCATCTGACCCTTGACCCTGGAGAGGGTGTGAATAAACTTCAGCCGCTGCGTCTCACTGCTGGGCGTTGGAGCATCACTCTCGTCAAATACTGGAATCATTATGACACATCAATCAATGCTCAGAAAGACAACAGTCAAAATGAATTAATGTAAAGATTACAATGCAAGTCCTTAATTTTGTTTCAAAACATTCTCACAAAATTCGACAAAAAATCGAAATGGCGGACAACTAGGTGACACATTTTTACATAATTTGACCTCAATCTCACCTAATACATACATTGTACATTTTGGAATGCAATCAATTCTTTGAATCTTTGAATGTAATGGTAAATGATGATGAGGTTTTTTTTGTTTTTTTTTACTTTATATTGGAATTATTGAAAGGAGACACAAAGCACCGTATTTAGTTTAAGTTGCGAAGTTTCGGAAGTGACATTTTGGACACAAAAGTTGCTATCATAAAAATATTACATTGACTGGACTAGACTTTATGTTGCCAACAAGAGGTCAATGATGGGAGTACATGCTTACCTAGAAGATACCTATTCACTCTTGGCTCGAAGGCTCCCAAGTTAAACTTATCTATCTTCACAATGGACAGAGAAAAGGTTTGGTTGTTTGTTACCACTACTGGGATGGGCTGTAAGCTACCACGCAGGCCCAGTGCGGGTTGGTAGATGTCACAATATGGCCTTGAATGTTGTAGTTCTTGGACATGCCAGTTTCCTCACGATGTTTTCCTTCACCGTTTTGTGCGATGGTAAATCCGTACATAAGTTATCAAGACATAAGTGCGGGGATACGAACTCAGTGCCGGCGCCTTGCAAGGCGCGTGTTTGCGTTCGACCACCATCGCTCCTTACCACTATCACTCCTCGGATCTTAAAATCTGTTTACGCATAATTATGTGATTAATCCTAAGTTACCTTCCACGTCCCCCAGCCCGTCGTAGCTCCCCTTGAGGCGGTGGAGCGCCTGCGCCAGCCGCAGCCCCTGCAGGTGCAGCCGGCGCGCCAGGGCCCCGCGCGCCAGGGCCCCGGCGCGCGGGGCCTCCGCCAGCGGCCGCCAGCTGGCCGCCAGGAGCTGCGCCGCCGAGGCGAGGGCCTCCGCGCCCGCCGTCAGCGCGCTCTGGCAGTGCGGCTCCGAAATCGTCGGCGCGTTCAGCTGTATACGTATATTGTTTTTATTTTTCGAGGTACTGAAACCCTTAGAGCAGGGGTTCCCAAACTTATTTTGTCCACATTGAGATGCTGTGGGACTGTCCGCTGTACGAGGAGATGCGTGGGGGAGATGCGTGGGAGGCTGCTGCGTGGGGTGGTGCGCCGAGACGAAGCGATCCCCGTCTACTACGCGGATCTCACCAGGGACGCATTTGCGCGAGTGCGCGCACAAATGGCACGCTGTACGCTTAGAACGCGAGCTGATGGAACCGCCCGACGACGAAGGTCGTTTGTGTCGTCAGACAGCCCCAGAATGACTGATGACGATGAACCAAGATAAATCTTATTAGTAAAGCTTATTATAAAATATCGGACTATTTAGACGATAAATAAAAAAAGCTTGGGATTTTTAGTGAACTTGCTCCAATCCAATCGATTAGTAATAAGAATAAAATTGTCAACGTGATCGCGCCAAAAAATTACCTGCCGGGCGTTTCTTGTCTGTTCTTTTGGAACAGGCGGAGCTAGTTTTAAGTTTAAAGTTTTAAAGTGATCACAATGTATCCTATTGAATAAATAACTATTGAGTATTGGGTATTGACCTTGGTACCCTAAGGCTCACCTCAGCCTGCACCAGCAGCTGCTGCGCGGCGGCGGCGGCGCGGGCCCCCCGCTCGTCCACGTCGGCCGCGCCGCCCTCCGCCCCCGCGCCCGCCCCCGCGCCCGCCCCCGCGCCCGCCCCCGCGCCCGCCCCCGCGCCCGCCCCCGCCCCCGCCCCCGCGCCCGCCCCCGCGCCCGCCAGCTCCGTCAGCGCCTGCGCCGACATCAGCAGCTGCGAGGCCTCCGAGCACACCTCGCGGGCTAGCTCTATCACCTGAGAGAACGGGACAACAACAATGTGAGATAAAATGGTGCTTAAACAAGTGTAAGGTCCACGAAACTGCACTGCGATGCGGCGCGTATGCGAGTTAGATTGAAAGTTCTTGTGGTTTATTCGTGCGAGCTCGCAGATATTCGCGGTGCGATGCGAATTCGCAGTTTAGTGTGGGAAGCCCTTAAGCCCTGGAATACACCAAATTCTTAACTTAAAGGTGATCAATATCTGCAAACCATAACACAAGTTTCGAGCTTAATTTGGGGCTAGGTCAATTTGTGTCCAATTGTCCCGAAATTATAAAAATAAAATTTATTAAAAAATTATAGCAAGCTAATTTTAATATACTTCTCTAATTCTTATCTTGAGGATAGAAGCTAGCCAGGCGAGCACTAGAAAACGCCCTACCACCAAGCTATGGTTTCATCACGATGTTTTCTTTCACCGAAAGCTCAAGCCCATTGCGAAATTCGCAACCTTGACCGCGCAAGTCGACGTCTCTACCGCTATCAAAAGATTAGAAGAACATGAAATTGTCAAGAGTATACCTCATTTTCCTTGTCCACCCTTGCATTGGACCTCTTCCCGAATGTGAAGACCAGTCGTCCAGCCACCTCGACGTACCCAGCGGCCGCTTCTCGGAACTTCTGTGAAACATGCGTAAGTTCTTATATCATCATTACGTTCCCACTGCTGGGACTCTGGCCTTCTCTCAGAGAGAGCATAGACCGTAATCTACCACGCTAGCCCAGTGCAGGTTGGTAGATGTCACCTTTGAATGCTGTGGCTCTCGGACATGCCGATTTCCTCAAGATGTTTTCCTTCGCTGTTTTGAGCGATAGTAAATCTGTACATAGTCATAGGTGCGGATTCAAACTCGTTCTACCGTTCGGCAACCATCGCTCTGTTCTTATATACTTCTTGGAATTTAGTTTTTACTTCTTACAGAATAGCTTCTGACCACAAGTCATCTAATATTAAGTGACGACGAGGTCGAATGTGGCGCCACGCTACACTAGGATTGAGACCTGGCTCTTAAGTGGTACTGCCGGAATATGCTCCAGCAAACGCCTTTAAATTGTTGCGCTTACGTGCATCAGCTTGCTCAACCACTCGAGTCTAAGTTAACCGTCGATATCTAAGTGGGATTCTACACCTTCAAGCCCTTACCTCCTCGTCTTCAACCCCCGACAGACTGCAGATGTGCTTGACTGCGCGGCACAGCCCCTTCACATCGTTCGCCAACTCCTGGCGGTCCTTGCCGTCCTTCACGCTCGCTAGGGCTTGCGCGTCTGTCGGACACCATAAGTATTGATGATTACATACAATCGTAATTAATCGTTGAAATGACAAGTGTGTAGCAGGGACTATCGTCATGGTACGAATTAGTTACCATATTGAGTAGGTGCTCATCAAATAACAAACAAATATTTTTTTACAAAAAATAGCCAACTCCTGGTGTCCCTCGATATCTCTAGGATGCCATCATCAGATCCTGGTTTTCTTATCATGGTACAACGGTATGTATCTTCTTACCTTTAGCCAGTTCCGGCATCAGCTCGTGTATGATGTTCAAGCAGTTCACCGCTGCAGCGTAGTCCACATTTTGTGGGTCTAGAAACAAACATACAATGTATTGTTTTTGCTTTTAATTTGTAAGGCTCTTATAAAGAGTCCGCTTGGAAAAGCAAAACTCAGCTCACAGCATAATCTACGACGTTGGCCCAGTGCGGGTAGGTAGATGTCGCATGCTCTTGAATACGTCCAAGATGGCTAAAATGCTATCTAGCATTAAATTTATATGAATCCTACTAATATTATAAACCTAAAAGTTTGCGAGTATTATGGATGTTACTCTTTCACGCAAAAACTACAGAACGGATTTTAGTGGAATTTGGAATGGAGATAGCTTACACCCTGGATTAAAACATAGGCTACTTTTTATCCCGGAAAAAGTTTCCAGTGGGATAACGGGAAGGCGCGGGTAAAATTTCGGTTCCAAGTAAATAATATTGTGGTTCTTGGACATACCAGGGATGACAAATCCGCACATAAATTTTACGCCTAGATAGATACAAAGCCAAGATTGGATTCGAGCTCGGTATCGGCGTCTTGTAAGACGCCACTATCTAATATTAAAGAAGAACAAGTGCTACCTGAATGGGCCAGTATGTAATGTGCGACCGCCGCATTGATCTTGCCCATCTTGTCGACAGCAGAGTTCTCCAACTCCTCAACTTGCTTGGCGTCGAGAGGCGGACCTTTGTACTCCTGTAAATTAACACACCTCTTTTCAACTCTTTCATATTAACTTTTTTATATTACAGATTGTCAAACAAGCAGACGGCCCGCCTTATGGTAAGCGGTCACCATAGGCAACTATGGACATTTGCAACACCAGGAGAGTTGCCGACGCTTAAGAACTCTTTTCGACAAAATTTCAAATCCATATAAAGAGAAATCTTATGAGTAAAGCTTATTACAAAATATCGTATTATTAGTTTGACAAGAAAGCTTGGGATTGTAGTAAAATTCAGAATAAAATTGTCAACGCGATCTGGCCCAAAATATTACCTGCCGGGCGTTTCTTGCTTATCCTTTTGCCGGCGTAAGGAGGTTGTAACAGGCGTAGCTAGTATTCAGTTAGACGATCCATAGTGATCACATGTATTCTGCTATATAAATATATTTGAACTTTGAATAAATAGCAATAAAGCGCAACAAAGAAGACAAAGGAAGAATAGCTTACGACAGTCACGATCTCCTCCGAGTTGTCGAGCGTGTTGTTGGCGGTGGCGGTGGCGGCGATGAAGGAGGCTCGCCGGAGGGTGCTCTCCGTGCGCTCGTCCGCTATGAAGCTAGAGCGGGACTTCTGCAAGAGAATATGTTCAATAGTCGCACAAGAAGACGCGATGATGGCGTTGTACTACAAGTCACCTGGGCTGCGTTCAGAAACGTTTCAGATAGGGTCAAACTTATCCAAACACGTTCAGAAAGAGGGAAAACTGGAAATCTGACGCACTCTAACGCCACCTAAGACCGTTCAGAAACTCGGAAAATGTTCAGAAACGTTCCAGGTAGGGCAAAATTTGTCCAAACCCGTTCAGAAAACAGATTATACAAGATTCAGACATTACCATGCTCTTTCCCGAGAGTGTATAGTATCTGAACGCAGCCCTGATGTTCAGTGACGATGTACTCGAAGATGACGCCACGCTACACCTGGACTGGGAACTAACTCTCGAGTGAAAATGCCGTAACACTCCGATAGATGCTTGGCGACAGATTCTTAACTTGACTGTGGTAGCTAGCCAGGCGAGCACTTGAAAGTCCCATATAACCAAACTGTGGTTTCATTACGAAGTTTTGCTTCACCGAAAGCTTGTTGTAGGATTTATACCCATGACCTAAGGATCGAAAGCCAACGTCACTACCACTGGGCCACTATCGCTTTAAAACTTAATGGAGGCATAAGTCCGAGCAGTTTTTTTCTTTAGGCGTCAGTAACCTACGTTATTAAAGTCCGTAGTCCAGATTGACGCTCAAGTGTAGATCAATGCTTGAGTAGCGATTGAGTGACATATTTGTATGAACTGACAGCGTCAAATCTGTGCTCAAGTACTGATTATAGCTTGAGCGTAATTCGAGTATACCAGCCTAAGAGTAGAGCTTACCGTGAGTATTCTGCTGCGCCTCCGAGACTTGGTGTCCATGGCGAAGTACATCTGAGTGGAGAGGTCTGCTATCTCTTTCGCGGCGTCTTCTGCTTCGGTTATGTTCTGTGCACCATTGTAGTTCAATATTATATCTACTAATCAACATCTTACATATCTTTACAAAATATAAAATGAAGTCGCTTCCGCTGTCTGTTCGCTTAGATCTTTTAAACTATTCAACAGGTTTTAATGCAGTTTTCAGCAATAGATAGAGCGATTCAAGAGGAAGGTTTATACTTATGATACATACGTGTCATTGTACAGAGAAGCCAAAAAATTCAATGATTTGTAAAATTTACACTAGTATCTACATTGCACCCCTGCGATGCCGGGGCGAGTCGCTAGTATTTGTTTTTATTTGAATTCTCGATATTTGACACCAGAGCAAATTCTGTTAAGACAGAAGGGTTTTATGGGTCTAGATTTTCAATAACATTTTCAATGTTCCTTTGCCGCCGTAAGGAGGTTAGAACAGGGGTAGAACTAAGGAATTTAGGAACTAGGGGTGGAACTTTTAAGTTTGACGTTTTAAAGTGATCACATGACGTTGTATCCTACTTAAAAAATATAGTTTGTCTTTTGACTTTTCAATGAAACTTCAGTAAACAGAGAGGATGTACTCACAACAAGGCCAGGCCTGGTGGATGCAGAGAGAGCTTTCAGCAGCTCGTCCAGGCTGTGCAGCTGTTCTTGAAGCTTTTTCTTCTCATCATCATTGGTCTGATGAGCCATTGTCTCTTTCACACCTGTACCAGTAAGAGTTTGCGGGATTGTACGTACAAGAGTATTACCTGTGCACTTTATAACTTAACTAGCTGTTCCCCGCTGTTTCACCCGCGTGTGCTACAGTTTATCGCGATAAAAAGTATCCTATGTCCTTCCTCAGTGTTCAAACTATTCAATGAAATCGGTTCAGTAGTTTAGGCGTGAGGCTTGAAACCACCAACGGGGCGTAAGCTAACGTCACTATCACTCGCCATTACTGCAAATAAAGTTGACGTACCGTCTTTCACAAAAGGCATGTCAGCATTCATTTCGTCCACTATTTTTAGGGCTTCTTCAATTTTAGCTTGAGAAGGCTCTGAAACAAAACAACGCAAGTTACAAAGTTAAATGAGCAATTTGATCCTACAGACCCGACTAAATTATAGAAAGCAGCTCGAGGTTGATGTGCATTGTGCAGCCTATGTATATGCTGTGTTGAATAAAAGCAATTTTTTTTAACAATCATGTATGTAGTTAGGAAAAAGGTACTAGCTTAATTTAAAAGGAATTAATTGAAGATGCCATCAGAACGTTTTCTGGTAGTCAGTTCCAGTTATGCAACAATATTGCAGCAACACTGAAAGCAAGGAAGTGGTGGGACATGTTTGATTTAGATGGTGCATGTATTAATTTCATTTAGTTATTTGCCACAAATCTGCCCCTGCGTACTAATATTACAATATTACATTTTCTAGTTCTTTCATCAGTAAACAAGGGTCCTAGTAAGTAACACTTACCAGTCAGCAGTGTGACGATCTTCACAGAGTTCGAGTTGAGTCGATTCAGACGCTTCGTGAACGGTATGCTCATATCCTTGCGCGCCGGAACTTCACCTTTCTGTCAATCATATTAGGATAAGTTTTTGTCTGCGGCTCTACACAAGCAGAAATTACGATCTCCCTAGCCTCTTATTTGGGACGACCGTGTGGAAGACGTTCTGTGGGTAGGCCTCCCAGTCGGTAGACCGACGACATTGTAAAGATCGCGGGGAGCCGATGGATGCAGAAGGCTAATAGCCGTTCAGAGGGACCTACGTTCAACATTGGACTTCTTCCGGCTGATGATGATGATAGACTTCTTCCACAATCGTTAACGTCAGCCTTTTACGTTCCCACTGCTGGGACTCTGGCCCTCTCTCAGAGAGAGAGAGAGAGTTACGGCTGTAATCTACCACGCTGGCCCAGTGCGAGTTGGTAAATGTCGCATTCCCTTGAATGTTGCAGTTCTTAGACATGCCGGTTTCCTCACAATGTTTTCCTGCACCGTTTTTTGAGCGATGACACGGAATAGGTGGGAACTGATAGACTGATAATAAGAAATAAACAATATTAGATAACTCACCACCCCCAGTCCCTGACTGCTTTTCAAGTTGCTGCTCACTATTTGTTGTACCGTGACCATCTGCGTGCCGTTAGAAGCTTTTTGACCTGAAAAATATACACAAAACTACACCTGTAACCTGTTTCCAAATCTATAAAAGTTATCGTTACCTTCTATACTTTTTTTTTCAGCGTGCCTTACTGAAACTTGTGGGAACTAAAATCGGAAATACGGGATATTTCAAATCGATGTACCTATGCAAATTTGATGGTGAGAGCGATGGTGGCCGAACGGTAACTGAGTGCGCTTTACAACGCGCCGACACCAAGTTCGAATCCTCTCGGCCCCGCACCTATGACTTAATAAGTTATGTGTGGATTTACCATCGCTCAAAACGGTGAAGGAAAACATCGTGAGGAAACCGGTATGTCCAAGAACCATAACATTCAAGGGCATGCGACATCTACCAACCCGCACTGGGCCTGCGTGGGAGATTACGGCCCATACTCTCTCTCAGAGAGAGGGCCGGAGTCATCACTTGATAAAGGGCGGGATGGCGGGTAGGCACCCAGAGCAACTCCATTGGCAATTACCTGGTTCGTACTGCACAATCTTGGAGGGGCCGACGAAGGTGTGCTCCATCAACTTCATCTGATTGCTGGCCACATGCTGCACCGTGCTAGCCCTGGAAGGAGAAACCATGTTATCATGACCAGATTCTTAACTCAAGGCTGGTAGCTAGCCAGGTGAGCACTAGAGAATGCCCTACCAACAAGCTGTGGTTTCATCGCGATTTTTCCTTCACCGAGAGCTCAAGCCGACGCGACGTCACTACCACCATACACGAATACTTATTCGTCTATGCTACCAGCTACAACTGAGCCATCATCGCTTCAAACACTGGAAACATTGGCCTTCTTTACAGAATCTATACAAATAAATAAAATTGAAGTGTCTGTTTATAATTTCAAGTTAACAACTTTTTACTAAATGCATATCGACGATATGAAAGTATAAGTATACGGTACTTACATAAAACATTTTTTTTAAATTTGCGTCTGTCTGTCCGTCTGTTTGTTCCGGCTAATCCTGAACCAATTTTGACGGGACTTTCACTCGCAGATAGCCAATGCCAATGTTATATGGAGTAACTTTTATTTTAGACATTTGAACCCTGCGGAAGGTGATAGGATACTTTGATGATAACAAAACTCCATCTTATCTAGTTCTATTGTCTATTGTCTATATAGTTCGGCAACTCACTGGCCCGCCGCCACGTTGTCCTGGCCGACCGCGTACTGTTCGCTGGTGGAGTGGTTATAGTTGGCCAGCATCCGTTTCCGGATGAGGTCGATGTACCCCTCCAGCACGTCGCGAATGCGTAGCGCGTCGCAAGTTTTGACGCTGTATACTTTGTCACTGGAACGGAAAGTTCGTGAGAGAGGGAGAAGGAGAGTAAGAACTGCTATCTACCACGCAGGTTCAGTGCAAATTGGTACTGTCGCAATGTCACCAATCTTACTAGTATGTTATATGAGGTGACACACGACATAGGAGGCATTTTGTTCCACAACATGGAGTAGGTGATACCGGTAATAGGTGCCATTTATCACGATAAAGTGTAGTCCACGCGGATGAAACCGCAGAAACGCACCTGATATTTTACCAAAGTACTAGTAAATGCGAAAAATTGTGTTTAAGTTGATGTGTACGATTGTTACTTCTTCACGATGAAATGGCTCCACAGATTTCAGTGAAATTTGGAATGGATATAGCATAATTATACCCTAACACACGGGCTAATTTTAAGTGTGATATATTTGGTGACGGGAGTGGCAAACAGCCGATTGCGGAGCGTGAGCGTTGAAATAAAGCGCAGGTATATGTCTGTCGAACATTGTTTCTGATGCTCTAGATACAGGGTCTCTAGATCAGAGCTATGTATCTGATTGTGGAACACAGAGACCCGTGTTTGGTGTCTAAACTGTCTGTGTCTGTAGAAATAAGCTCAGTGAACTAAGCTAAGCTGAACACGGAAATTAGTTATCTTTCCACCGAAATATATAAAAAACGCGTGGTTTCACTGTGTGCGCACGATCACACACTAGAAAATACAATAGCGGAAGGCGCCAGAGGGGTAACGCAAGGGGGCTTATTTACATTGTTAATTATAATGAAAAATGTACCAATTTGACCTGCCTTGTGTAACAGCCAAAGTTATGTGGTCAATAAACATTTCTATTCTATTCTGTCCTTGGCCTGCCTTACCTGTAATCTCCGAAGTCAAGAATGAAGGTCTCCCCCTTCCCGGTGGAGTACTTCTTGACGTGTGTCAGCGGCCACTGCTGCAGGATCTCCTTGGAGTTCTCGTCCAGCCGCAGGATGGCGCTCGCGTTGATACCCAGCAGCCGAGGCACCAATTTCTTTTTGTCTTTAAGTTGTTCCTAGAGGGACAAGCTTTTTGGATGATACTTTGTCTTGCTCGGTTTCGAACGAGTAGGCAAACTTTGTCTGATAATAGCTTTTGCCCTAAACTTTATACTTACGCGTCGAATTTTGAATCAAAATTTGAAATTAGTCCCTTAGCTATACATCAGTGAAAACTGTATTCAATTCCATGCCGTAGTTTTTGCGTGATACAGAATTACAGACAGGCAAAGGTCCAAAAACTGTTGTTTCGTTCAGTCTAGCTAAACGAACGATCGGAATTTTTGCTGGGCCACTGAAGATTCTTATTTAAGTTCCTTTTCAATAAGACTTGTGCAAAACAAAACAATAATTTCATTAAAATTTTGATTGTTAAAATAATTAAAACGGGAGCATTTTTAACTCGGCGAGAATTTTCGCACTTGCCTGCGCAGGCCATATAAGGCTTGATACTTCTCGACAACCTGTACCTTGACAAGGAAGAAGGTAACTCCATAAGTGGGCAGCGCCCGAGCAGTCTTGGTGTACAGGTGCTTTGCCTCCAGCTCGTTCAACGCCACGTGTTTGGTGTACTCCTTCAGGATTTTCTTCTCGATCCCCCACGAACTGCAGTACTGCTCTGGGAGATACTCGTTTAGGCTGCGGAGGGGAGATTATATTGACGGAACATCTCGTTACGTCTTAACGATATAAAGCTTTTTCTATAGATATCTCTTTACATAGATGCCAAGGTACTATTTTTATGTTTTTCATGTAATAGAATGACATAAGCACAGGCAGTTGGACCGCCTGGTCGGCAAAGCATCAGCAACGCCTCTAGTGTTGCAAATGTCTATTTATTACTTATTTATTTATTTAATTAAAACGGTAAAAAACCAATTACATTAATTAATTAAAAACACAAAACATTAATCATTACATAAAACATATAACAAGCAAAAACAAGGAAAACAGGAATACAGGACAACAAATACACATAAATAAAAAGATAAATACACGAAAATAAAATTATTAAAATTAACAAATTTACACATACATTCATACATCCCTCTCACAAAAACGCAAACACGCTAACAAAATATCCTGCCATCCATCCGCAAACAAGTCGCAGTCAGGGTTGGCGTCCAGGAGAGCGTTGAGCGCGGAGAGGGAGCGCGGGATCGGCGAGTCTATAGGCAACGGTGACCATTTACCATAAGGCGGGACGTCTGCTTGTTTGTCATTATTACACAAAAATGTATGCTCGTCTTGGGTCCTGGTAACTAACTAACTAAGATGGCGCAACGACTCCAAGTGAGTATTGGCCTCCGATAAAAACGTCACTACGGTTTGTCCTGCGCCTCCTCTCGCCAGTCTTCCACCTGGAGCTCGCGCAAGCCCTTCGTGTCTTCCTCCTGGTAGATGGATATAAGTATAACTGTTGTTAAATGCTTACTTCTGTATAAAGCCGGGCTTGTGTTTCTCTTCGTGGTATTCTCCGAACTGGATGTGGCACTGTATGCCGGCGAACTCCGCAGCTGTTGCCAAGAAAGAAACTCAAATGAGTAAAGTGGCGCCACCATCGACGTAAAAACGAGGCTGATTACAACAAATTTTGTCTTTAAGTACGTACGATTGTAAATACTCAAAAATTATTTAAGTAAGCTAATGTACTTTTTCTTTATGTTACTTACAGGGTAGCGTTTGAGTTTTGACTACAAGTCACCTGATCTTAATTGACGAATTGGTCGAAGATTGCGCCACGCTACACCTGGATTTGGAACTGGCTCTCAAGTGAGGCTGCCGGAACACACCGATAGGTGCTTGACGACTGCTTTCTTAGCTTGGTAGCTGGCCAGGCGAGTGCTAGAAATTACCCTACCACCAATACCACGATGTTTTCCTTCACCGAAACCTGAAGCTCATTGTCAGATTCGAACCCCCGTCCTACGGATCACAAGCCGACGTCACTACCACTGAGCCATCATCGCTATAAAAACCTACAGGACGTCTTGCGGTATTTAAATTAAAACTCAAATAAACATGAAAACATTTATTTCCTTACTGACTAAACTTAAATCTAGTTACCTACAACTATTCTGATCATATATCAGCCGTTCCTATTCGAACTAGAGGCTCTCTCAGGCTTATCCGTGATCTGCTGCAGCTCATAATCCTGACAAATTTGGAATATCTTACTCTTCGCCTGATTCAAGTAGTAAGGGCTGAACTTCTTCATTGTACTCCCGATGGCTAACAGAAAAACGTCCAGCGGGTCCGTGGGGTTCAACTCCTGGAACACGCCCTCGATCTCACTTCGACTCGAGGCTTCTTCGACTCGATTCCGAAACGAGACATTCGGTTCTTCGAACTTCAAGCTGTCTTCGAACTCTGCAGGCATTTCCACTTCGGTGGTGTCATCGAGTTGTTCTGCTAGGTCATCGTTCGTTTTCTTCAGTTTGAAGTGGGGTACCATGAACTGCAGTTCCTCCTCGAAGCGATATTTCCTGCTGTACTCGTCTGGGTACTGGAGACGTAGACGGAACGTGCGCCGCATCATGTCGCGGATGTTCAGCCAGCGGGACTTGCATCTTTGCGCTGAAACGAGAATTAATGACGAGATAAAAAATTGAATAATCGTCTATTTTTTTTTTCTACGCAAAAAATTCGTTTGACATAATTATTCCAACTTTCGAATCTATTTTTTTTTCTAACGTGCGCAAATTCCTATTATTACCGACTATAAATATTTCAAATAAGCCCTCCAAATCACAGATTTGGAGTAGGCCTCCAAATAATATACAATATAATAATATATAATCTACCTATAATTGAAATAAAGTTAAAACAAAAGTAGGTATACATATATAAAAATGCAAAAATAAGTAAAGAAAAACATTTTCTTTTAGTTTCCTAAGAGACATAAATATAAATAAAATAGAAATCTGTTATCTTTAAAAGTTAAAGTTTTAATAATTGAATTAAATTCAGAGTCAATCCAAGAGTAAAACTAAACAAAACTAAATGTTATCAAAACATTACTAAAACTAAACCTAAAACCGTTGAAAAACCGTTCGATCACTTCCGTCCCTTCCCTGACGACAACTGACGAGTCGTGCTCGTGACGTCACAAAACGTAAAAATATACTCACTTGGTTTGCCCATCGCGTCGCCAATCTTCTGCCATGTTAGCTCTCTAGAATCTGAATCGGAGTACTTCGGATGCCTCGGGTTGTACAGAACTGAATTGTCTTTGACTAGTTTAATTAGTTTTAGGTCTAATTGCGTGGTGAAGGGTTGCGGCATGGCGGCCGCGATCAGTGGCCGGGCCGACTGCGGCGCGGGACGCGGAGCAGCCCGGACGGGATAGGGATGGGGTTACAACTCTATCGATCATTTCAATTAATTTTTTTTCGATAAACAAAGGTCATTAATTCTATTGATGTTTTTTTATGACTTGAATGTGTTTACCTAATGATGTCTTTCTATCTATCACGGCCAATTTAACCATTAATTTTTGTATGAGAAATCAGGCCAAAAATGTGCGTTACATTATTCATTTACTACCTTCATTTCAAAAAGTTTGACAATAAATTGTCTATTTTTTTATCTATATCCATAAACAATGTCATAAATAGTAAAAATACGGTCTCAATCCTTCTCTTTTTTGTTACTTTAAATCATACAAATAAAAATTACATAGTAACTTAAATTGTAATTGTACAAACATAACACAGGATAGCTGAAATAATTTCACCGCGAACTTCCAGGACCCACTGCCGACTGACTATCTTTTACAATCTGTTCTAGCTCATAGTCTTGTACCGTTTGAAATATCTTACTTTTCGCTTGGTTCAGATAATAAGGACTAAATTTCCTAAGCGTACTGCCTATAGTCATCAGAAAAACGTCTACGGGATCTGCAGGATTCAGCTCTTGACAAGACGCAGGCTGGAAATCGTGACTGGTTGAGGCATCACGTTTGCTTTTCCGAAACGTCAAAATAGGTTTCACTTCAATGTCATCTTCCAAATTCAAAGATTCATCGATGTAAACTTCGGAGGGCATTTCAACTTCCGTGCTGTCTTCGAAAATGTCCGAATAACAATCACTCGACGAGTTACCTTCTTTGAAAAAGGGTATCATGAACGCTAGTTCCTCTTCGTATCGATAGTTTTTAAAATGCTGTTCGGGGTTGCGAAGACGATCTTTGACTTTCCTTCTCATCATGTCTCTTATGTTCGACCAGCGTAGTTTGCATTTTCGCGCTAAAAAATGGTGTTTCAAAGTTAAGATACATTATATAAGTCAGTGCAAAATTGAAACGTAAAAACGTTTTTTGTACAGTTAAAAATATCGATAACAAAAACCAAACATCACTAGCTTTTAACTCGGCGACCTTCACTTCACTGCATTGCTATTGTTTTATCGATTATTGAACCGAGGACATTACCTGGTCTTTGCAAGGTATCTCCGATTTTATTGTCGGAATATTTGAGGTGCGTCGGATTGTACAGAAGCGGGTTCTCTTTTACAGCTTCGATCAACTTCAAGTCTAGAGGGCCGCCGAACGCAGACATCTTGTCGGGGAAGACACGTGGACGACTGTGGGGTGGGAGTGGGACGGGACGGGGATAGAGACGTGGAACTTTAATTTGGAATAATCGATTTGTTTACAACGATTGTTGTTTAGACGCTTCTGTAAAGTATAAGATGAAGACAGTGATGTAGTTTACTTGCTTTAATTATGTGAGTAATGAAATATACCTCCTCATGGGACTAATACGAGTAGCTAAGAAAAATGTGTCCTTTGTTATTGATTCAAACCATCAAAACTTTCAAATAGCGATGGGAGTTTACGAATGAAAACAATATGATTATTCGAATTTTCTTTTTAGTCAAGTCGCGGGTGCATTACGACGTGTCCTTCAAATTCGTCTAAAAACCACACTTACGGATTATTTTTTTTCCATTTCATTTCAGAATCAAATTGCAGAATCAACAACGAAAAAAAGGAACTTCAATTTTTAAGGCGTTATCGATTCCTAGCTGTTCGATTTTCACTTTAATTTCAGTGTTGGTCATCTCTAGCAGTCCATTTGTCGGCACGGGCTCCGCAGGTTAAGAGTGCACGGAGCGGCAACGTCGCGTTCGCGGCTGACCGTGGTGCACGTACACGGAACGGGCCCGAGCCGGGTAAGGGCACCACTGCCCACCGGTGACCGGGCCGGGGCCAGATAGAGTTGCCAGAATTGTTTTAAAGCTTTTGAATTCCAAACTTGACTAATCTGGAATATGTTTTTGGAAACATGGGAGTGTGAAGCTTCTTTTAACTAACTAAATCTGATGGCTCAGCGACCCAAAGTGTATCTTGACCTCCGAAACGAGAGAGCGCCACTCCTCTCTATCCTGAGCGAATTCAGAGTCTGACTTTTGTCGCTGACAGTACCAAATAGAAATATGTGTACTTAAAAATTGAATTAAACTATGGTTGTGGGCAACAACAGTATTTTTAGCTTACTAACACAAACTTTGAATGGAATGAAATTGTTAGAATTTTTGAAAACCATTGCTATTTGCCTTGTTTTCACTCCCATTCCCATTGTTTTGATCAAAGAATCACGATACGCAAAAAATAAATGCAGGTTTAATCAGCAACATATGAAATAAAATTACTGTACCGAAACGTTAAAATCAATGGATCATCATAATCACTCAGCGTGCTTCACCATTTCTGACATACAAAAGGGATGCATAAAATTAACAATAAACAAGAATCGAACCCGCGTCTTGCCTAGCTGTAGCTCAGTCTAACTCACTTGGCCAAAGGAGCTGTCAGACCGCGTCCAAAAAACGCGAGAGCGAGACGGCGATACTTCCATCAACACGCTATCGATCGGCGACCCTACTTACGGTTATTTTGTTAACCATCGCAACTCGTTCGGTTCTCGCTTTTAAATTGTTCTTTTTAAGCGTTTCACAAAGGACTTTCAAAATTATTCACGTTTATTTCAATGACATGCTAGTTTGGAATTGAAATACATTTAGTTATCACATACTTTATTTACACACCGAATAAACATTACAAAAAAAAATGGGTTTAAAAATAAATGAAACGCGGCGTGGCGTCATGATGTAATTGAGAATGACTGTTGAGCTGTTTTCTTATAAGATAACACTGATATATTAAATATATTATACATTTATTTCTGACACATAATATCACACTATTAGAGAACAACCACACATAATAAGCACTTAAGTTCAACATTGCACAACGTCAGAAATAGGTCCCAGCTTAGCACATAACTGCCCGGAACCCATTTCATGATATCACGAACCACTTTTTGACAAAACGAAAAGAAAAAATAAGATACTGGAACAAACACAAATCACAGACAGAACGAAATTACCACCTTAATATTTATATCTATGATAGATTAAGTACAATTTTATACATTAAATCGAGATTTATTGTTAAATTTATACACGGAACACATGTTTTCATCTTTAATAGACATTCTGATCTAAGCACAACATTTAGAAGTCAAATCTACTAAGTTTACAATATTAGGTAACTGCAATTAAATCCCGATGTTTCCAGGTTAACACAGTTCAAAGTGACACTGTGATGTGAATAAAAATGTTAGTTGCACTGTGAATAGTTTGTTCATTATTTATTTCCTAACATATTTTGTGCATAAATAATACTATAAATACAACCCACTATTTTTAAGTACCTAGTATAAAACAATACTGATGTATGCAACTGAATAAGAATGAACCCAAAACACAGATATTTATTATAAATATCACTTTTTGCACAGGTTTCCCCATTCCTTAAAATAGTTGACCAGTGGGGAATACCCGTGACAATGGCCAGTCTGGAGAACGGAATTCACGTCGCCGAGTTCTGGTCAAGTAAAATATAAAAAAGCCACGAAGAAGAAGAAATTAAACTGCTAACATCAGCAGTGGGAAATTTTGTACAAAAACGTAAAAAAACCCCCAATTTTTATCCTAATCTGCTTGTAAACACGATCTGATTACAATACGGTCCCTGCATCAAATATTGCTAGCCGTGAAAAAATATCGGCGTGTCCGTAGTGATGGTGATAGCGTCGGGTCGGGGGGGTTGCTGCCTCTCTACGATTTGCTGTAAATCGTGCTCTTGGACAATATGAAATATTTTGCTCTTCGCTAAATTCAAATGGTATGGCGTAAATCGTTTGAGCGATGCTCCGATACTAATCAAGAAAGCGTCGACGGGATCTGTGATGTCGAATTCTTGTTTTTCTAACGTAGGGACGGGCACTTCTACTTCTTCGAAGTTTTCGATCGGTTTCGGCTCTTCCGATGGTACTTTGCGCTTTTTCAACGGTTCGTCGTCCGCGTCGTCTGAGCTGTCTTCGTCTTCGTATTCTACGACGACGTCGTTCCACACGGGGTTCGTGTTTGTCTCCTCGGCTTTGTCTGCGTCCTCGCATTCGGATTCCTCCTCCATGTCCGCCGCGACCACTTCCTTGTAAAAGTTTTTCATGAACTCCATTAGTTTGTCGTACTTGTAGGCGCGTTTCGGTCGCCCTGATCCCGAAATGCTTTTCCTTAGTATCCTTCTGTGCACATCTCTAATGTTTATCCATCGTATTTTGCAATCGGCCGCTGGAAGTGGAAAGTTTAACATTTTGTTAATTAGAATTAGGTTTTATAACGGGATAGTTACCATGTATTTGTTTTTGTTTGACCTAATTCTAATGTTTTTGACAATGGTAGTTTAAAACAGTATATTTTGTTAATTGATGATAGAATACAATATTAGTCTAATCACACTAATATTATAAATGCCAATGTCTGTTCTTTCTTCACGCTGAAATGATTTGTGTGCAATGGTCCCCAATATGTGTTTATTTATTTATTCTATGGATTTGAGTGAAATTTGGATGAAGAATACTTTTTTAGGGACACAATAATTAATTATACTCCTACTTGATTAGGGCATCTTTGTAATGTAGGTAATCAGTATTCTTCAAATAAACAATTAATTCAGTTTTAGTTGAATTCGTGAATAATTGTTATTTTAAAATTATTTATTACATCGTAATGTGTATTAATAACATTTAATATGTAGGGATACAAATTACCGAGAAAAAGGAAATATGTAATATCACATTCGAGAATTCAGCGAGTTAGCGTACCATAGTGACCTCACATGATCGTGAACTGTAAAAACTCACGACTAGTGAAATTATTACACACGACACGATTATCTGTTTAGCGACTAGGTGCAACAACCACAACATGTACCAACCTGGCCTCTGAAGTGTATCCCCGATTTTTTGCCAAGCGACTTCTCTCGTGTTAAAATCCATGTATTTCGGGTCATTGTAGTCGTACAACACGGAATGTTCTTTCACTAGTTTGATTAGTTTTATATCCACTTTCTCTGAGAACACTTTCTGCATTGTTAGCGAGTTTGTTTCACTGACGTTTTTTTAAGGAGAGCTGTTAGATTCCCGGTAGTTTATAGAAATATCCCGATCAATCGTGTTGTGTTGTTTTGCACGGAGCGGCAACGTCGCGGCGCGTCGTATCGGACCGCCTGTGGCCGCGCATCTGTCGTCCCTCTCTCGCTGTTGCGTTCCGTTTCACGTTAATCACTTTCACAATACGTTCACTTTCCTTGTACACTTAGCAATTTTTTGTAATATTTTTTAATAATAATCAATTGATTTTTAATGTTATTTAAAACCTTTCCCCGACACTTACGAATACAACAAAAAAAACGACTATCCAGTTTGGTGCAGTCGTTCTGAAGTTATGCGCGTTTTATATACATTTGTCTAGTACCCATAACACAAGTTTCAAGCTTAATTTGGGGCTACGTCAATTTGTGTGCAATTGTCCCCGATATTTATTTATTTTATACACATTTCATTTAAACCGGCACGTCCAAGAATCGCAACATTCAAGGGCATACGTGATACGACATGTACCTACCAATCCGTACTAGGCTAGCGTGGTAGATTACGGCTCTTACTTCCTCTCTGAGGGAAGGCCAGACTCCCAGCAGTGGGAACGGCTGATGATGATGAGATAGAAGAATAACCTTGGCCCTCGGTGACCGGGTGGCGCGAGTTGAGGATGTTGTCCCTGGCCTGCACGTATAGCAGGTTCAGCTGCACCGGGTCCCGCTCGTCCACGTTCCGGTCCGAGTAGAACAGCCTCCGCTTCAGCAGCAGCGTCTGCGTGGAAAGCAGGCACGCCTCCGACAGGGTCTTGTGGAGGTCTACCCAGTTCACTGCCGACGGGAGATTTGTGTTTGTTTATACAGTGGACCCGCGATAATCCGACAAACGATTTGCCAGGCGCTGTCAGATCATCAAATTTTTCGCATTATGGAGTTTGTTTAACCCGACTGCGAAAGAAGGCTTATGTTTTTCGAGTGTATGTATGTATGTAATTATGTATGTATGTTTATTTTTTTGGCACGGCCTGTAGCCTAAATGGCTTGACGGATTTCAACTTATGAGGTGTCATTACGACGTTGGCTTGCGATCCGCTAGTCGTGGGTTCGGATCCTACAATGAGCTTAAATTTTCGGTGTAGGAAAATATCGTGATGAAACCGTAGCTTGGTAGTAGGGAATTTTCTAGTGATCGCCTGGCTATCTACCACGCTCAAGTTGAGAATCGGTCGCCGAGCACCTATCGTTGTCAACCGGCAGCCCCACTTGAGAGCCAGTTCCCAATCCAGGCGTAGCGTGGCGGCATCTCCAACCACATCGTAACCTAACATCAGGTGTCTCGTGGTCAAACGCTACCCTGTAAGTAGTAAAAAATGACGGGTTGCACTCCGGGAGTGACGGCAGAAGTGAAAACTGCAAGCGCCCTGCGCCGCAGAAGCAGGCATACATTTTCGCCGCGCGGTAGACAGGGAGGGGGATACTTCCTCTCCTACGCCGCGCCGGCGGACTACTCTCTCTTTCGTCTTACGAATTTTCGATCAGATCACGTGTCCCATTCCCAACGCCGCTAAATAAGTTTTCACTTCGATAATAAAGAAAGAGTAGGATGAGTTAGTCTGTCCCTCACCCGTGTCGTCGGTCTTGAGCTTTTTGCTGAGCTGCTCGAACTGCACGTCCCGCTGCTTCACCTGCGACTTCTTCTTCGTGGTGAGCGTGCCGTACGGCCCCGTCGTCGTCGTCGACTTGCTCCCTTTGCCTTCGTCGATGTCGCCTTCTTGCTCGACACACTGTTAAGAAACCAGATTTATTTAAACTTTTTGTTGACCTTACCTATCTGTACTCGTAAGCTGGGGCAGGTCACTAGATCGTTACAAGATTATACATTACAAAAGGAATAAAAAACCCGACTGCGCCAAAATAAAGTACCCTATGTCACTCCCACAATAAAGACGAATGTGATGAAACCTAATATTTTAAAATCCGTCAAAGCATAGATAATAGGCTGTAGGCCGTGCCAAAGAAATATACATACATACATACACTTGAAAAACATAACCCTCCTTCTTTCGCAGTCAGGTGATAAAAAAAACTTGCTCTATGGAACTGCTATTTTTTATGAATACCTAGATGCTATTGTTCGATGTGTAGAGCGATGGTGGCCGAACGGTAACTAACTCGCTTAACAAGGCGCCGATACTAAGGTGCATCCTCTCAGCCCCGCACTTCATCATCATCATCATCATCAGCCAGAAGAAGTCCACTGCTGAACATAGGCCTCCCCCTTTGAACGCCACCATAAACGGCTATTAGCCATTTGCATCCATCGGCTCCCTGCGACTCTTACAATGTCATCGGTCCACCTAGTGGGGGGCCTACCTACAGAACGTCTTCCGGTTCTTGGTCGCCACTCGAGAACCTTTCTTCCCCATCAGTTATCGGTTCGTCGAGCGATGTGGCCTGCCCATTGCCACTTCAACTTGCAAATTCTGTGAGCTATGTCGGTGACCTTGGTTCTTCGGCGAATTTCCTCATTTCGGATTCACACTGACACTGACACACAGCCCCGCACTTAATATGACTTAATAAGTTATGTGTGGATTTGCCATCGCTCAAAAACGGTGAAGGAAAACAAACAGCATGTCCAAGAACCACAACATTCAAGGGCATACGACATCTACCAACCTGCACTGGGTCAGGATGGTAGATTACAGCCCATAATCTCTCCCTCAGAGAAGGCCAGAGTCCCAGTAGTGGGAACGAAGATGAACATGATGATTGTTTGACCGCTACTTCACGTGGTGTAAAGTGACGATGTGGTCGAGCTAATAAAGTCTAATATAAACTACACAAGCTCACCAGACCATACTCCTCGTGGTTAGTGATCCCGATCTTGGAACAGATGGAGATCATCAGGTCGCTGACCAGCTTCGACTGGTCCACTTGGAAGGTCTTCACCGCACCTGGATAGCGCACAAACTTGTTTTAATTGGCCAGTGTCGTAGGAGTTCTTCAGACCTTCAGAATGCAGACTTGTTGGGTAACGACCCTAGTTATGCAAATACTATTATGCCTAGGCGTCCTTTCTTCCAACCTCCTTACGCCGGCAAATTAACAGGTAAGAAACCACCGGCAAAAAAACAAATATGACCTATTTATGGGTGCGATCACATTTGCAAAAAAGCAGTACCTAGCTAGTTTTAGGTTTGACGTTTTATAGTAATCACATGTTGTACCTATCTATTTACTAAATAAATGTATTAAGAATTTTTTTTCTGCACTATTGCATAAAAAGGGCTAATTGAAGCTTTACCACTTAAGGTAACGAACGCAATGCAGTGCCGTGTAGGGCACATTCTCATAAAGGCGACGATCTCGTTCCGCCTCGAAAACAGAACGGTAAGAAACTTACCATCCAACATCCTGACCCTCAAGTTCCGCATCTTGGTCAGGTAGTGAACCTTGTCCCCGTCCCTCAGCATGTAGTAGCTGAGCTTCCGCTCGTCCTCCATCCATATGCCGGACAGGTTGCTGTCCAACGATTGCAGGAACAGACCGTATGCTGGAGTAGTATGAGTGTTATGTGATATATGTCTAGAATTTTTTTCGAACTCTTTGTCAGAGTGTAGCGTTAGATCACAAGCCAATTGGTAGGTATTAAGTGTCGATGAGGTTGAAGTTACCCCTTGATTAGGAACTTCCTGAATGAGACAGAGTGAATCTACTTATAAGACAACTTTTAGTATCAATTTTGCACTATCACTGTTTCAACTCCTAATTTAGGTGCCAAAAAACATCGATGTTATGACACATTTACCTACCTACTATGTCTTAGGCCATACACGGACAGCCTGAAGCAGTCAGGATCGACCGCTTCAAGCTGCAACTGCATAGTGAACTACTGCAACTGCTCGAGCGGTTCATGTATGTACCTTCGTACCTAGAAGTCTGTAGTTCACTATGCAGTCGCAGCTTGAAGCAGTCGACAGTCGCCTGCTTGAGGCTGTCCGTAAATGGCCAGCCTTAGCTAACGACACGGTTCTACAGCTGACACATCTGTATCTTCCGAACGAATGAGTTAGCTGAGCGATAGAAAATGCTCTACCACAAAGCTATGGTTCCATCATGATGTCTTCTTACCTACAGCATCTTCTGGTACATTCGATTTCGCTTTCACAATGCGTGTGGCTTCTCTCACGGTGATATCGGGGTCCAGTTTCACCTTGCGAGTGACGTTGCCGTCGTTCTGAATTATCATCAACGATAGTGGCGCCATCTCTGTTCCAATGGGATGATGTGTTAATCCAGGGTATAAGCTATATACATTCCAAATTTTATTCAGTTCCGTTCAGTAGTTTTTGCGTGAAAGAGTAACAAACATCCATTCGTCCATCCACCTATACTCACAAACTTTCACGTTTCAATCCTACTATCCCACTGATAGTAGGATTGAGACGAATGCGAGGGAAGTACCCATCCAAAAAGCTTTGCAAATGGTCACCCCAAGAAGTTAAAATATTTATTATCTCCCAACTTAAAACTATACCTAAATTAGCAGTAGACTAAAAATATTGAAAGGACTTACCAAGTAATAAATAATCCAAAATCCGTTAAAGTTAACACCACCACACCCTGACGAATCCTGGCACTACAATAAATTAATCTGAGCAGTTATCCTCATGTCACAATAAACAAATATTCCTATGCATATATAAATGTGCACATGACTTCATATTTTGTGACCGTTGCCTACAATCGTATTTTCCGCCTAAGCTGTTGATAATATTTATAAATATGACGGACTCATTGAGGTCAGGATAATTTTTAATGCTAATGCTCTAACTTTAACTGGAGTAACAGGAGGTAGGTATATCCTTACTACACATACTAATCATAATATTATAAACGTGAAAGTCTGTAAACATGGATGGATGGATGTTTGCTACTCTTTCACGCAAAAACTGCTGAACGGATCTGAATGTAATTTGGAATGGAGATAGCTTATACCCTAAACTAACACATAAGCAACATTCTATCCGGGAAAAAGGTTCCTGCGGGAAGACGCGGGTGATACCACGGAGCGCAGCTAGTATTATATATGCGAAAGTGACTCTGTTTGTTTGTTAATCACGACTAAACGGCTGAACAGATCTTGATGAAATTTTGGTATGGACATAGTTTGAACCCTGGGGAAGGACATAATTACGTTTTTTTAGGTGTCTAAATAGGTACGATGTATTAGGGTTACCGTCGAATAAAAACCATTCATTACAAGAATATTCAATATTTATTTCTACTATAGGTACTTAATACTACACTACATTCATATAATCTAATAGGAAAATATACTTCTCAATGCCATCATACGTTCACTTATTGCTATACGTTTGATCGCTAATGACGTTCGTTAATTAGGTTTATTATCTACGAGAGAGAACGACGTGGCTCCATCAGTGAGCCGCAAGAAAGTCAGCAACTCCTTCAAAGTTAAATGTCGATTGTTTTCAATATACATATCTAAAATCTTACTAGGTACCTTTCAGAATTTGTGAAATTAGAATAAGTAAGAATAAGAATAAGAATCATTTATTTGCAACAAATTATACAAGACAAATCAATAATTAATACATTATGTAGAAATAAGAAAAATATAAAAATAAAATGTATTGTTGCAAACCGGGCTCAACTCAGCGTTGTGCTGCTCGTTTGATCAGCGCTGGTCTTCCGTTGAAGCCACTTTTGATGTATACGCATAAGTATTAAAAATAACTAAAGGCAACTACTAAAGAACTAAATACAGCTAATTAAATAAATACTAGTGTTGATGCACTACATTCAATACCAACAAAAGAAAATAAAAGATATAATATCATGTAAAAATATTTATTAAAATAAATAGATGAGTACTTAAAGTTACAACAAATGTATAGGGAAAATAATAAAAGAAGCAAACGATTATATTGCAAACTTATAATAATACTAAACGTTATTAGTTTTCAACTAATAATAAATTTTTAGTATCAAGCAATACGGTCGTTATAAAACTACAGTGTCTAGTACCTACTAAGTCTGTTCCAGCGAGGGGGATAACCAGACAGGAAGTGACGTCAATGATCATTAAAGAAAGAATAATAAAAAAAACTATCAGTTTCAGTTATTATTTTCCTTGGAAACCTGTTATCATTCTATTTACGACAAATTTCTACTGAAAACTGAACTTTATTCTAAACAAACCGCGACCTTTTTAGGGTAGGCAGAGAAGTCACTTCCTTATATACTAGACTCTTGAAATACAGCTTTCATTACTACAAGACTCTAGTAGCTCTAGTAACCAGAGCAGACTACAAGAAACAGGGATGCACAGACCGCGGCCCGCGAGCCTCCTTCCGTCAATAAACGTGCGGGCCGCCATGCCAACGAATTAATCTTTGAAAATACGATAACCTACACAAATTTAAGAAGGTTCTTAAATACTTCTTCTTTCGCATAAGCTAGGGACTAATTCTATTGTCGTTTTCAGGCCGCTCTCCGTCTCCGACATACTTTAGCGACTGGTATTATTTTTTTACAACTGACCATGCTTGCATTTGGGTATGATCTCACCCGATGGCAAGCGCTGATGTGGCCGAAAGTGTAGCAAGCTTGCCCAGTAAATACCCATGAAGTTTGGAAGTAATCTTAGTAGCGTCTAATAACCTGACGCCAAATATAAGCCATGCTTTTTTGGTTTTAAATTTTCGGCTCGCGTTTAGATCATAGTCTGCCCGAGCGGCCCCTAGTTTTATTAGGTCTGTGCATATCTGTACCAGAGCTACAGCAAGCTATAAAATGGTTCAATATATACCTAACTACATAATTAGCAGCACAAGTTTCTATAATAGTATATATAAAAACTATATTATAAAATGTAATATATAATTAGAAAAAGTAAGCGCTATTCTAATTTATTTACAACAAATATATTGTTACGATCACAAAGGTTACTTACACATACACACTCACGCTTGGGTATAAAAATATACACATATATTTTTACTTATCTACAGTAATATTATAACGTTTGTTTGTAAGGGGCTATTTCTAGAACAACTGATCCGATTTTGATAATTATTTCCTTGTTAGAAAGATACACTATCCAAGTGTCATAAGGTTTCTTGTGCGAAGCCGGGACCAGTGATCGGTAATTACAGGCAAAGCTGGTAAGGATAAAATAGGTAGGTATATTATTATATTAGAAAAGTCACAACTCTGATATAAATATATTATCTAAAGGGCAAATTGACCCTTTTTTGTCATACTTCATAGAATAATTATTGCTTATTCTTTAATACACATGATATATGGCATACATACATACCAAGGGTAAACAGGAAAACTTCGTTCAATTCTATAATTATCTGCAGTCGCCAAAAAATAATTACAAAACAGGATATTAATAATACTATTTAAAAGTTGGATCAATAAGCTACAGTAAAATTAAGTTATACATTTTTTTATTTGCAATAGGTATAACCAAATGACCCAATGAATTTGGATTAGGTTTTTATAGATTTTAGGATTAGGAGTGGAACAAATCTCTAATTAACCTAATACAACTCTCTGGTAACAGCATTAGAGGCGGTTTTTCAATGACCAGATAAAAGTTATATGACCAATAAATAAATTATAAATAAACCAACATATTCAAAAACACTTTTCACACAAGTTACGCTTTTTATTTTCAGTGCTTTGTTTTATTCGACGAATAACTTTTATCTGAGGATTGAAAGATTGCACTAATGTCATATATATTTAATATTATACTCTATTCTTTTAATAATATACATTAATGTTATAAAGGCCATAGCAGTCTACTTGAAGCATTATGGGAAGACTATATTTCTATAGACATGACAGCCAAAAGGCGACAAATGCATATCATAATATATACGATACACGTGAGTTTTTGACGTGACAACGTCTTATAATTTGATAGAGCCGGCTGCACGCACGAAAAAACATGGCTCATGCGGCGTTACCTCGCTCTGCGGCGTTACCTCGCTCTGCGGCGTTACCACGCTCTGAGGCGTTCCATGTAAGGCTTGAAGTGCAAGCGAGAGCGCGGAACGAGAGACAAAGAAGCACAATCGGCCAATCGACGTTGTCACGTTCAACTATCGTCAGTAAACCGACTTTACAGACAACCAATTTTTTTAATAATATAATACCGACTTCCAAAAGGAAGGTTTTCTGTTCCTTTATGTTTATATGCGTGAGATTTATTCAGAATCTGGGGTAATTTATATACTTAAATTTCGCAATTGCTCTATTGTTTTTGATTTATATTATTTTAGGTATTTTCTTACAACTCTAATAAATGTATATTAAATGTTGTACTACATTTTATTTGTACAATAATATAATGGATTCTATATTCTAATTATTGTATATCTGTAGTGCATAGGGTATAAAAAATACACATTTTTTATGTAAAATTAGTGGCTGATTTAAAGTCTTTCAAATGACGACTGTTTTGTAGTCCGATCTATTTTTTTTTATATTAAGTTACCAAAATATTGCTACCTGTTTTATTGTGCATTTTAGTTTTTTTAATCTCTTTCGATTACAACTATACCTACCTAAACTAGTGCGTTGAGGGTTTACTGCGAAACATGCTTACAAGAGGCATTTTCATTACAAATTACAAATGCTAGCCTGTATTTTGGACTGAAAGTAAACTTCTGATCGTTTGAACTATCTTTTGACCAACTGTGAATAGGTCAAACGATACTATGTAAGTATGTTTTGTATAGATTGATAGAGTACGCTGTTTAAAATAAAATTTCTATCTTGTTATTTTGTACCAGTTTTGATACATCTTTTTCCGGCGTAAGGAGGTTGGAATAGGCGGAGCTAGTTTCAAGTTTGACGTTTGAAATTGACATAAATATATTTTGATTTAGTTTTTTTTTACAACCCTTTGTGATTTTTTGAAATTGGACTTTTTGAACCGAATTTCACTCGATACTCTTCTGGTTTTCGCAGTGAACCCTCTGCTACAGAACAAGACCTGGAAGTTACGACCTAAACCTAGCCTACACTATAAAGCACTAGCAAATGGCACTTACATTCTCGATCACTCACTCTATTCATCACTTAATTTATAAATTAATAAAAACAACCTTTAAATCATATTCGTTGTGAGAACAAAAATAATGTGTAACTGCGTGTTGTTAGGGTACATTTTTGCTTGCCGATGAATCAACTTTACCAAAATGGGCGCACGGCAGCTCTGCGGAGATGGCGCCACCGTCTCGTGCACAAAACTGGCAACATTCGCGATTGTCACTATCAAATGCTTGATAAAATATAGTACATATATCGGTCTGTGACATCGTTGCTGCCGAACGAATGAACCGATTTCGATTTAGTTTTTTTTTACGTCATCGAGTATTTTTACATGATTGTCGGGGATACTTTTATTGATCTGTGCGTGAAAACTTCAAAAATAAGATTTTTTTTTTCATGTTACCAGCAAGTAACAGTAGCCGTCTTTCCAATTTTAGCAAAAACAAAAGCGTGCCTATTTTATTTAGTACTGACAACACAGTGGTGGCGCCAATGGAGAGGGATACTAACGTTTCCACGCTAGGTGGCGCACGATCGGCTGTACCTAGATTATCAATAACTACTCTTTGACAATGACAACCACAGCTGTAATTTGATACAATGTCGTTAACAAGGCACAGTCGCTCAGAGCGCCATCTACAAAAAGGTTTGCGTATGGCTTCCTTTTACAAATGATCTTTTTTTGTCATGTAGCGTTTTCCACAAGTCACTTGATGTTAAGTGACGATGTGGTCCAAGGTGGTGTCACGTTACGCCTGGGCCCTTAATCGCTATGACTATCAAGTTTCCTTGCAAATAACGTGTGACATCATTACGTGCTTTAGCGGTTATTCCACGCAAATGGTCATAGTAAATAAGGGCCCTGGATTGGGAACAGGAACACACCGATCATAGTCGAAATAAGAATTGATACGATAAGTTGCACCCGACTCCACGAGCTGGTGTCCAGGGTCCAGGGTCGACTCCTCTAGATCTGGTACCAGGGCGAGCGGCGCACCCACCGCAGCCTGTAGCCGCCCTGTTCTGTGCGGATCTTGATGCTGGCGCCCTCGGCCGCCTTCACCGTCTCCTTCACCTGGTGATGGAATATCTTGGGATTGAACAACAGCTGGGAGATTTGAAAGTAAAGTAAGCCAACAAAAAAAGTAAAAGAGGGTCAGCGTTTGAGACTGATTAGCGATTAACAATGTTTTCGATAGATTAGCCCTGTCTTAACAATGATATGTAGAAAATCACTGCCAATTGCCAAATAAAGAAAAAGCACTTTTAGGGGGTGTAAAAAAAACGTAAACTCACGCTCTGCATCAAGTTTTGAGCGTTGCCGACCAGCATTTCAGTCGCCTCCTGGTCCTCTTCGCTGCCTGTTGATAAATTACATAAAAAACACTGTAGCGTCATATAAATCAAAACTATACCAACTACGTGGAAAACTAAGTACAGTAGTTCTATTGGCCAAAAAAATGAATTAAACTAAAACGAACAGAAAAATCGTCCAAAATAAAATTACACATAGTGTTCATCAAACATACAAGACATTGTTTTTAAAAATTAACATGTTATATGATTTGACTCCTTCTAAAACGTTTAAATGAGCTAAACTCTTCGGGCATTGTAAGCGCGCGTGCACTGAGCAATTTAGGTCCTAACTTGCACCTACGAAATTGGTGCCGTTATCTCTTGTAACGTCGCAAGACATGCTAAGATATTTCAGCCATTTTTACATAGAAGTACTGGCACAACGTAACCACTCATATTCATGCAAGAGTGGATATGCACTATGAACTAAGGGGCCAATCAAGTATTACGTAAGCGCTTAAGGGGGCGCGGGGGGTCTTTGCTTTGCTTATTTTTGATGACATGTCGGGTGGGGGGGTCGATATCGTGATTACGTCAGCAGTTATTATTTACTTTTTTACACAAAAATTCCTCTATCTTAGGCCTATTTGCTAACTGCTGCTCACGAATCAATAAAAAACAGAAAAAATTAAAAGAAAAATGCATATAGGTACCAATGATTACGTAAGCATTGGGGAGAGGTTTGCTTACTTTTGCTGATAAGGGGAAAGGGAGGGTAAATAATTGTAAAAAATCTGCTTACGTGATACTTGAATGGCCTCTGAGATTACATCACGGCGTGCACTACATTCCTCTACTAAGTTATTCACGGACACAGCATTCCTATTACCTTTGTAATCCGGCATGCCGACTGTTAGAAAGCCAGAAACATCCGATTATAATAAGACGGAAGCGGTAAAGCATTTGAAATTACTATTAGTATAAACAAAATATAGCAAGAATAAACTTTAATTTTTAGATAGATAAAGCATTTTTTTTATTAGTTCCTAGAAAATTAGAAAACGTTAAATTGCCAAGTTAAAGATGTGAGTAAGCAAATTTTTTTTTATTTTTATATGAGAGGTAAGCATTTGACCCCAGTCTCACCTGATGGTAAGTGATGACGAGGCCGAAGATGGAGCATGCTTGCCTAGAAGATACCTATTCACTCTTGACTTGAAGGCTCTCAAATTGTCAGTTTTTGTCAATTGACAGACTTTTAATTAGTTTATGTCCCTTGTGATAGGATATATCGTGTATGAGGTTTCTAGGCACTTTCCCGCTTGTGGGACGGGTGTGTGGGGGATGAAGGACATGCGTCTACTCTTACCTTGAGCTCCCAACATGGTGGCCTTGACTGTGGAAAGAATCTTGAGCTGCGTGCCGATTGTCGGAATTCTCTCGCAAACTTGTAGCAAATTCTGAAAAAAAGCAAGAGAGGTATATCACAATTTTTTATTAAATTTGTTGCCAGCAAATCGTTGAAAGACCTAGGTGGCGCCATCGACCGCCCCTAATATCAAAAGGTACTGTTCAAAATGGCCGTTCCAACGAAAGCCAAAGAATACAGTCTTCTCACTCGAACGAGTATGTCAGAAATGTAGTGGGAGAGGGAAAGCAATAGATGTGACTGCTATTTTTTTATAAAATCTTAGTTACAAAACAGAGCAGACAAACTCAACTCAAACTTTAAAACGGCAAACTTAAAACTAGCCACGCCTGTTCCACCTTCTTACGCCGCCAAAAGAACAGGTAAAAAACGCCCGGCTGGTAAAATTTTAGGTGCGACCAAATATATTTTTTTTTTTTACTAATTGATTGAATGCAGCTAATAGAGTACTCACAGTTCTGATCCTCTTGTCCGTACACTCGAGGGCCAACTTCTTGGCGAGGCGGGTGACTTCCTCGGACGCTTCGGCGATCGCCTTTGCCGTCGCAATGAGCTCACGCTTGCTGCCTGTTATACATTTGTTCCATATATATGTGACGTTTATGTATAACTACCCTCAACTTGAAAATATATCGGTAAGTAGTAATAGGTATTGTGTTGTATTTTACATAAATATATTTTATAGATCTAACAGGCTAGCGTTCGCCTGCAAGTCACCTGATGATATTAGGCGACAATGTGGTCGAACGTGGCACCTCGCTATGTCTGAACAGGGAAATGGCTCTGAAGCGAGTCTGCCGGAACACACAAATAGGTGCTCAACGACAGATTCTTAACCTGGGTGGTAGCTATCCAGGAGAATCTAGAAATTGCCCTACTATGGTTTCAACACGATGTTTTCCTTCACCGAAAGCTCAAGCTCATAGCAGGATTCGAACCAACGACCAAGCCAAGGGCCGCAAGCTAAGGTTCGGCAGCTGCATTGAAGTTGAATAAGCTTTGCGTAGTTATTTATAATATGTACATATAAGGCACTTACCGCTTAAGTTCATAAACACTTCTATCCGAGCAAGTAGATGGAAACATATATTACAATGATTATGGCATACAATACACATATAGTGCTAGCATGATTTGTGCGAACATAATAATAATTAAACATATAAACACGGCGGTTAGTATATTACATAATATATACCATAGACTACTTAAAACACGCAGCATATACTATTCTTAACTTGAGGTTAGCCTTGGTATCTAGACAGGCGAGCACTAGAGAATGCTCTACCACCAAGCTAAGGTTTCATCACGATGTTGTCCTTCACCAAAAGCTGAAGCTTAAGTAAATAAGAGTTACAAAATAATGTACAGTCATTTGATTTTTATATTTAGCGCGTGTAAGCTTTCTATACTTTTCAAGACTTCAAAACCAAAGTAGTTTTACAATTGACATCTATCGGATATAGCTGATCATACATTTTACAAATGTGTTTTGGATCAGTATTTTTTTGCTTTTTCACATCACACCTGATGTTAACGGCCGGTTTCAATTTTGCCCTACAGGAGACAGAAAATTGACATAAGCTCCATGGAAGTCATGTCAAATTTCTGTCAAACAGTGGATAGATCGGTTATTGAAACCGGCCGTGAGTGATGATGCGGTCAAAAGTTGGTGATTAAGATGAAGATAATCAGTTTTTTTTTACTTATAGGCATTGCGGACGTATTTCTGTATTACACCATTTCTACACACTTCTGCATACACATGTGTGAACTGAAACACATTTATTGAGAAATAAGCATTTAACCATACACCGTTCTTCACAGAAATAAGGTTGAATTTCCAATAACGTAGTCAGCCGCACAGTACCTTTAGAGTCAGAGCGCACGAGCTCGGAGAGGCGGGCCATGAGGATGGCCATGCGCTTGGCGGCCGCGATGATCTCGTTGTCCTTGGACGACCACTCGCTCACCGCCTTGTGCAAGTTGTGCGCTGCCACCTATCAAGCGGGGGGACATGTTAGCGCCAGATTTGTCTCAAGAAGATAAAAAGTAAAACGTACAATCTTTAACGTAGTTTTCTTATGAATATACTTTAGTTTCGGGTAATTGAAATTAAACTAGTGTTGTAATGACATAAATCACGTCAAAGTATGTGTTAAAACTATTACATACCCAGCTATATTATACTAGTTCAATATAGAAGTAAAATTTGTATTTTAATTGGAAATAATTTTTGGAACAACTATCTTTCCATTAAAAGTTTTGTTTATGTCATAGAGTGGCAAACAAACAGACGGCCAGCCTGTTACTAAGCGGTCATTGTCACTTATGGGGATTTGCAACACCAGGGCAGTTTACGACCCCTAAGAACTCTCTCGCTCTCCTTCTTTTCTCTTTTCTTCTCTATTTGCCTATTTCCATAATAAAAAACGTACCAAAATAGGTTGGCTGGGATGGGGCTGCCTCCTGAAAATGTCCTCCCCCTCGTCATCCGTGTCGGAGGGCGGGGGCGGGCGCGGGGGCGCGGCGGCGGCCGGCGGGGGCGGGCGGGGCGGGGCCGACTCCGCCGACACGTGCAGGCGGGCCAGCGCGGGGGGCGAGGGGGGCGGCGGGGGCGGGGCGAGGTGCCGGCCCAGGGCGGACTCCACGTCACTCGCCGCGGCTATTATCTAGAAATAATGTTGGTTTATCACTCTTTAGAAAAAGGTTTTCTGTAGGTAGTCCCTTCACTAATTGGACCGACAACGTTGTAAGAGTCACGAGGAGCCGATGGATGCAAAAGGCTAATAGCTGTTTTTTCAACAAAATGCCAAGTGAAATAACAAGAGTAATCTTTTAGTTTGACTTTTACTTACTAACCTGCATACTTTTTAACTGACAATGTGGTTTAAAGTGGCTACCGCATTCCGCCTTAACTGGAAACTAGTTGTCTAATGATTGAGGAAATCGTATGAAACTCTCGTGTTGTTACGCGATCCAATTATGTGAACGGCCCGTCTGATGGCAGTCACCGTCGCCTGTTACGTGTTGTGTTGCTGTTTTTATCTCGGTCAGCCTTGTGTTGCAGCGGCCCGTGTCGTACCTCCGTGTTGCCGTACCTCCCTGTTGGCGTGGCGCCAGGCGGGCGCGGGCGCGGCGCCGTGCAGCGCCACGTCCTTGGCGCGGCGCACGGCGGGCGGGATGGCGGCCTGCAGGCGCGCGTGCGCGGCGGTGTTGCCGTACCTCCCTGTTGGCGTGGCGCCAGGCGGGCGCGGGCGCGGCGCCGTGCAGCGCCACGTCCTTGGCGCGGCGCACGGCGGGCGGGATGGCGGCCTGCAGGCGCGCGTGCGCGGCGGTGTTGCCGTACCTCCCTGTTGGCGTGGCGCCAGGCGGGCGCGGGCGCGGCGCCGTGCAGCGCCACGTCCTTGGCGCGGCGCACGGCGGGCGGGATGGCGGCCTGCAGGCGCGCGTGCGCGGCGGTGTTGCCGTACCTCCCTGTTGGCGTGGCGCCAGGCGGGCGCGGGCGCGGCGCCGTGCAGCGCCACGTCCTTGGCGCGGCGCACGGCGGGCGGGATGGCGGCCTGCAGGCGCGCGTGCGCGGCGGTGTTGCCGTACCTCCCTGTTGGCGTGGCGCCAGGCGGGCGCGGGCGCGGCGCCGTGCAGCGCCACGTCCTTGGCGCGGCGCACGGCGGGCGGGATGGCGGCCTGCAGGCGCGCGTGCGCGGCGGTGTTGCCGTACCTCCCTGTTGGCGTGGCGCCAGGCGGGCGCGGGCGCGGCGCCGTGCAGCGCCACGTCCTTGGCGCGGCGCACGGCGGGCGGGATGGCGGCCTGCAGGCGCGCGTGCGCGGCGGTGTTGCCGTACCTCCCTGTTGGCGTGGCGCCAGGCGGGCGCGGGCGCGGCGCCGTGCAGCGCCACGTCCTTGGCGCGGCGCACGGCGGGCGGGATGGCGGCCTGCAGGCGCGCGTGCGCGGCGGTGTTGCCGTACCTCCCTGTTGGCGTGGCGCCAGGCGGGCGCGGGCGCGGCGCCGTGCAGCGCCACGTCCTTGGCGCGGCGCACGGCGGGCGGGATGGCGGCCTGCAGGCGCGCGTGCGCGGCGGTGTTGCCGTACCTCCCTGTTGGCGTGGCGCCAGGCGGGCGCGGGCGCGGCGCCGTGCAGCGCCACGTCCTTGGCGCGGCGCACGGCGGGCGGGATGGCGGCCTGCAGGCGCGCGTGCGCGGCGGAGAGCGCGCGCAGCAGCGCCCCGTCCTCCGTGTTGTCGCGCTCGGCGCCGCCCACCAGCAGCACGCGGTTGGCCAGCCTGGGGGGGCGAGGGGTCACCGCCGGCTCCGAGGGACCAAACTTGGTCCTTCGGAGCCGGCGACGAGTTTCCGAGAACTTTTTATTGTTAACTAGCTGTTTCCCGCGGTTTCACGTGTGGGCTACAGTTTATCGTGATAAAGAGTATCCTTTGCCTAAGCATTTGACCACAGTATCACCTGTAGGTTAATTATGACGAGTGCGAAAATGACGCTTGCTTGCCTAGAAAATACCTATTCAAGGTATAACATTGCATAAGTATGTGACCAACAAGTATCAAAGAGGTTGCAACCTGTAAAAATACACGCGAGACCGCTATTGTTGCAGAAAACTGCGATTAAACGATACGTACCTAGCGATAGCAGAAGTGTTATCGACCATTTTCTGAGAATCGTTGTTGCGGATGGCATCCTCGCACAGGTAAGTGTGTTTCTGCATTAATTCACCTGAAAATGTGTAAAGTAACTGCGTCAAAACCAGTCATTTTCAAAAACCTTTGATGTGAACAAACTTTATTTCAATCACAAAACTCCCATCCATCTAGTTTTGGACCCTTACTAAATTCAGTAGACAATATATTTATTTGTAGCCAAAAAACAACAGGTACAAACACTTCACAAAATTAAATCATAAACTAACTAGTACTCAATTAAACTTAAACAATTACAGGTTTTTTGCTGCAATGTAATGTAATTCGACTAATCTGATAACGATTTGACTCCAAAAACTAGTTGCTCCACAAACGACCGAATACAAAAAAAAATTATAAGAATCGGCCAAGCCATTTCAGAGGAATTCGGTTACAGAGTTCAGAGACAATTATAATTTTTTGTTTATTTCAGGGTAGTTTTTGAACAAGTCCTCACCTGCGGTGCGCACGAAGTCCAGCGGCTCGACGGCCTGGTCGCACAGGTCCCGCACGCGCAGCACGGCCTCCGCGTACTGGTTCTTCAGGTTGTTGAAGTGCTCCTCTGCCACCTGCGGTCATAAGAAAACAATGACTTTGTAAACATTTCTTAAAGATCTTATGCAAGAAATTGTAAAAAGAAAGTATTCAACATCATCATCAGCCTATATTACCTTCCCACAGCTGGGACTCTGGCCTTCTCTCAGAAAGAGATAGTATCGGCTGTAATCTACCACGCTAGCCCAGTGCGTGTTGGTACATGTCGCATGCCCTTGAATGTTGTGGTTCTTGGACCCGCCGATTTCCTCATGATGTTTTCCTTTTTGAGCGATGGTAAATTTACAAATATATATATTTTTTTTTTACTAATTACAGGGTAGCGTTTGACCACAAGTCACCAGATGTTAAGTGACGATGTGGTCGAAGATGGCACCACGCTACACCTGGACTGACTAAATAATTTATTAAGTCAAAGGCCGAGCGTTTAAAACTATGAAATAAGCAATCATTTTGCCTCACCTTGCTCTCGGGATAATAGAGACGAATCTTGCCGGCTGCGATGAGCTGAGGCGACAATTTTTCTATCTGAAAATGAAGAATAGATATTTGATATCCAAACTTTACGCTTGCAATTGAATAATCTTTAAATCAGCTAGTTCTCTTTCTTTTGCAACTTTACTGGCGCAGACGGTAGGATAAATGGTGTAAATATTAAGAGTTCTTTTAACCCTTCAATAATGATTCGTTATTTTAAAAATATGATGGGGATGTGTACCTGGTGCGCGTTGTGTGTCAGCTGGTCGGCCAGCCGCTTGTTGTGTCCGTGCCCGGCGGCCACCATGCCCGCGGCGGCGGCGGCGCGGCGGCTAAACGACGCCAGGGCGGCCGCCTTGTCGTGGAAGTTGGCCTCCCGCCCCGGGGTGCCTGACGGAGATTATAATTGTTCTTCTTCATGGCCTCACAAGGTAAGTGTATTTACTTATTGAACCACAGTCCAGTATAAGATGAGCTATGCTAAAGCGTGGGCTTTACAAGGCACCGATGCCGAGTTCGAATCCTCGCGGCCCCGCACTTAAGGCTTAATCCTAAAAATATTATAAACGTGAAAGTTTGTGAGTATGGATGGATGTTTGTTACTCTTTCACGTAAAAACTACTGAACGGATCTGAATGAAATTCATGGAAATTCATGGAATGGAAATAGCTTACTACTCCCTGGATTAACACATAGGCTTTTTATCCCGGAAAAAGGTTCCTGCGGGGTAACGGGAAGACGTGGGTGAAACCGCGGGGCGCAACTGGTAAGTTATGTGTGGATTTACCATTGCTTAACACCGCGATATTCAATGGGCATGCGATATCTACCAACCCGCACTGGGCTAGCGTGGTGGGTTACGACCTCTCAGAGAGAAGGCCAGAGTCCAAACAGTGAGAACGTAATAGGCTGATGATGATGATGATGATGATGAGATGATGTGACCCATATACATACAAGTCGTGCTAAAGAGACCCCGTTGCGTTTAAGTAAAGTAGCCACTTTACTTAAACTTTACACAGTCACCACGCGGTTGTGGGCGTAAGGTAACTAACTCTGCCGAGGTCAAGGTTCAAAGTGCCGAGGTCAAGGTTCACACTGGCGAGGTCAAGGTTTACAATGCCGAGGTCAAGGTCACACTGACCGGGCGGCGCGGAGACTGCGTCGGTGAAGTGCCGCAGCGGCGCCGCGACGTCGATGAACTCCTCCACCACGCGGTTGACCACCGCCCGCTGCGCCGCGCGCTGCAGCTCGTGCAGCCGCGCCGTCAGCTCCCTGGGGGGAGGGAAGGGGGGGGAGGTATTAGTGTGGGGTACATTTCTTAAGGCAGTTTATCAGCGTCTCTTACTGCGATACAAGACATGGAATTGTCTTAAACGGAAACGCAATAAAAGACGCTGGTAGACCGTCTGCTCTTAACATTTTTGTCGATTTTGAAAACCCCATTCTTCATATTTGTCAAAAAAAATGTGGTACTCGATACTTTAGGCATACTTCAAACAATGTCGGCTTACTTTCTACATTTGCTTTTCTTATTTGACGACGTAAACTGCTGAGAAAAAAAAATTGAGTACCAGCGTTTGAATCGTCAAAACATCCAATGGTAGTGACGCAAAGATACAAGTAAGTCACGTGATATTAAGTGATGATGTGTTCGAAAGAAGCACCACCTGCATTGGATTGAATAGGATTTGCCGAAGGCACTACGAACAGCCTATGCCTTCACAACGATGATTTGTCCCTATGATCTCACAACGATACTAACTTGGTGATCTCCCTGGCCTCCTCGGAGTCCCCCTTCCCCGCGGCGCAGAGGTCGGCGAGGCGGTCCGCCAGCCGCTGCACGTCGGAGCACAGCAGCAACACCTCCGCCTTCTCGCGGCCCTGCAGCCCGTCCGCTATCTGCACACAAGTGGGGACCACTTTTAATGTCACTATGTTGAAGCTTTTAGCTGAATACTGGTGCAAATGAAAGTCCGACCACTTGACAGTAGTATGATTGACTAGCTGCGCTCCACGGTTTTACCGCAGAATACTTTTTCCAGGATAAATAAAAAGTAGCCAATTTATTTCCAGTCCAAATTTCACACAAATCCGTTGAGTCTTAACAGCGTGAAGAAGTAACAGACATACAGACTCGCTCACTTATATACTTTCGCTTTTATAGTATTAAAGTATGATTTAAAAAATGTACACAGCGTTTAATAAAGTGATTACACCACCAAAATCAATCAAAATCAAAATCAAAAATATGTTTATTCAATAGGATACATTGTGATCACTTTAAAACGTCAACTTAAAACTAGCTACGCCTGTTCCAACCTCCTTACGCCGGCAAAAGAACAGGCAAGAAACGCCCGGCAGGTAATTTTTTTGGCGCGATCACATTGACAATTTTATTCTTATTACTAATTGATTGAATTGGAGCAAGTTCACTAAAATCCCAAGCTTTTTTTTTTGTCATCTAATAGTCCGATATTTTTTATTTAGCTTTACTAATAAGAAGATTTCTCTTGTTTGGTTGTACACATTGGGATATGGGAACATGAATATTAACGAGTTGCGGGATCACAACCAAAGCAGACCAGACCCCACAAGCAGCACCCGTTCACGAGTTGACGCATGTGCCAGCCATCGCTCTCCTCGACCATATGAGAGGGAAGAGGGCGACCCGACACATGACGCCGCTGCAAGCAAAGTCACTTTCGTGAGCATGACTGTTTTGGCTGTTTACCGAAAATGGTTAGAATAGGGGAAATAGGGAGAATAGATAGATAGAAAGAAAGATAGATAGATTAACTACAATCCCAAGCTTGTTTGTCATCTAGATAGTCCGATATTTTATAATAAGCTTTACTAATGAGATTTCTCTTTATACGAATTTGAAATTTTGTTATAGACAAGTCTTGAATTTCACTTGGGATTTTGTTGAAAAAGCGTACACATTGACCTTTGAACGAGTTGCTAACTTTATGGAGCCTAGTGGTGGGTACAGCAATTTTATCTTTGTTTCTAGTATTAAAATTGTGATAATCACTTCTCTTTTTGAACCACTTCAGTCACGCTTTATCGATGGTCTTGGTTCTCTGTCGATTCACTTTATTCCTTTCTCAACCCCCGACGCAAACAAAGGAGTGTCATAAATGTGTATCTGTGGCATCGTAGCTTTCAAACGAAAGAGCCGATTTGAGTTTGACTGGAGAGTCGTTTTACCTAGATTCATACGTAGGCTTTTAATTATATTCTTAGTTGTAATAGGTGTCCGCCAAACATGCTCACCCTCTGCCCCTGCGAGACGATGCTGTTGATGGCCCGCTGGCCCTCTATCCTGGTGTGCGGGTCGGCTGCGGGGTGCACCAGCCACTTGTGGGCCGTCTCCAGCCTGGATGGCAAGGTACATGTTAATTGACGACCGATTTGGAGAGTCTGCGATGCATTAGGTCACGAAATCAATTGCCGACATACGGAAACAAATGTGGTCCGTGTTTGGATGTTGTACTATACCTTAGATACAAGTAATCCTAGTTTGGTGTTAGATAGCTATGAATGTGACTGAGTGGGTCTTATAAAAGAAATAAGGAAATATTTTTTCCAAATTTCATCAAGATATGTTCATTCGTTTTCAAGTTATTGGGAACGAACAAACAATCAAATCTTTTGTTTAGCATAGACTAGAACATTCCGGTGTCAGTTGCACAACTGAATAAATAGCAATACCAAAAATCATGGTATTACAATTCAAAAAAAGAAACCTTTGCAGAAAATTCTGCGTGTAGCAATAAGTTTTAAAAAAACAATTTCCGGCAAAGCGACACTTGAATCTAGTAAAAGATAAAAAAAAAATACAGAAAAAAAAACAAACAAAAAAACGCAAAAAAAAAAAACTGAAAAAATACATTATTCATTTTATTTCATTATTTATTTTTTTTTTATTATTATTATTTTTTATTTAGATACAGAAAAAATTAGGTATGTATACGAACCTAGCTTGCATGGTCTTCCCCCCCTGCGTCTCCGCGGCCCGCACACCTTCATTCACGACAGAGTCCACTTCGTTTATTTGCGACCTCAGGTCCGACGCCAGATTGAGCGCCTGCGGAAGATACGTCCGTATGTTTAGGTTTAACACATACCTTAGGTACGGCGTCTAGTTAGGAATCAAATAGACTCACGATCGGTTTCAATAACCTATCTATCTATCTATCCACGGTTCGCCCTACTGGAAACTTGACACAAGCTCCATAGAAATGTCAAATTTCTATATTGAAACTGGCCGTTATGCTGGGGCCACACTAACGGGAAATGCCGTGACATAGCGCGATGATTGACGTTTGACATAAGTGTGGCCACGACAACGGCATACACATTGGCGTTTGACGTTAGCCGATAATTCAAGTGCATTCACGTTGACCGTTCAAGTGCCACTCACATAATAGCGTTAAATAATTAACGCAATATTTATCGGTAGGGGAGCCCAAGAGGGGATTTTGGGATTTACTCGAGCGCGTCAGATTAATATAAGGGAGGATACCTCACATATTGATAAGTACCTCCACAAAACATGAGGCCCATATATAAGGCCGCCCGTGAAGGATACAGGATCAGATTAGTAAAAAAAAATTGACCATCAGAAATTCTCGAGCGCGTCAGATTAAGGTAGGGTGAGTTAATTACATCCTAAAAAGTGTATATTCCACTAATCTGACAATTTGAGAGTGACGTAAAAAAAGGGGAGGGCAACAAAGTTGTAAAAAAAAAACGTCATCTCGACATTCTCGAGCGTAGCTAAATTTTTTTTTATTTTGAATGAAATAATTCAAGAATAATGAAAAATATATAATCTGACGATTTCCGCAAGCCGAAATATCAAAAATTCGTCGATAAAGTTAAATGCGTGCAGCTGCGTGATGCCTACATTTCCTTCTCCGCGTTTCTATTCCTCTCTCACTCTTTCTCTATTACTCTCTCACTTCGTCCCCACTCTGGTTTCTGTTGCCATGACGCCATTTTTTTGCTATTTTAATATTACTTGTGTGAATTAAAGTTTATAAATATTTAATATGAGTGATATTAATTTAAAATGTGTATTTTGTGGTGAAAGTACCTTCCAAAAAACAATCAAATTTACGGTAGAAACATTAAAGAAATGTGTAAATATTTTGTAAAGTGTTTTTTCGGGATTACTCCGAAATTTGTGGCTCGATCAATTAAAATTGCAAAATTACTTAACAGGATGATAAAACTGCGTCGAATTGCGCCAACCGCGTGAAAATTGGTTGATCCATTCAAAAGTTATTGCGGTTTGAAAATTCCAAAAAACGTGTTCTATGAAACTTCTATCAGACTTTCGAGCTGGGAGAGCTCAAATGCATAGAAATATTATTTCTTTGAACTCAGCGAGCTCAAAATATCACATAAATTATATTTTGAGCTCAGAAATGTCATAAGTACAATTTTAAGCACCCAGGAATGGAATTAGCGGGAAGTTGCAGGGATGGCCGTTTTTCTAATTTTTTTTTGTCAGATCAGGCAAATCCCTCTAGATAATCGTCAGATTATGAGACAGTACGTTTAGAACATAAAGATGAACCATATATATCTTAATCTGACGCGCTTGAGTATTTTAAAATGGCGAATTTTTTTTGCACATTATGAAAATGGCCGCGAGTTTGCGTCCCATCGAAATCGTCAGATTAGTGAATGAGAGCTTTTTTTTGGTGCACTTAACACTCCCTTAGAAAATCTGACGCGCTCGATAAATTTTTTTTTTTTTCATTTTCAACCCTTAAATACAACCACCCCCATCATGCAAACGATCAGATTAACATACGTACATTATTAAAAATACGTAGGACATTGATGCTATCAATATCTGACGCGCTCGAGGATGTCCATGCAACAGTTTTTTTTTACATATTTAAAAATCTATAGCCGCTTCCCCCACCGATGTAAAGGTATATATCATATAACATTTTTTTCTTCTTATCATCTAAGCTTTGCATCCCAATAGGTCTCTACGACGCTCGAGTAAATCCACATTTAGCATCATGGGCTCCCCTACCATTAACATTTACATACTGCATACATTTATATGTACAGCTCCATTACATAGTACCTAAGGGACGAATGCAGATAATTATGTAGATCGTCATAAGCTCAATACTAAGAATGGGGCCTCCCCCATTGATAGGCCAAGTTAATGGAGCTTTGTGGACCAACTCGAACATTTTTGTGATAAAGAAAACTAAGTGTTCAGCCAATATGACGTTACCTTAGCCTCCCTGCCGTGTCCGTACTGCCTCTCGTCGCAGAGATGGTCCGCGTTTATACCGCCAGATCTGTCAGCACAAAGCTGTATCAAATTTGCGAAAGTTATATGTTTCTTTATTAAAATAATGTTTGTTACTAACGATTCAGCTACCGCTGATGGCTCTGAAGCCGATGCTTGCAAATCATTGCTGTTAGTAATTTGCGGTTTCACTTTGCGGTGAAGGAAGACATTGCGATTAAACCATAGCTTGGTGGATATTCAAGGACTCAGCTGGCTGGCTACACCCCCCTCACCGGACGTGTCTCCGGATGGTGTCTGCGTGCGCGGGCTCCAGATGCTCGGCGGCGCGCTGCGCCGACGTGAGCACGGAGCGCAGGGCTCGCTCGCCCGCCGAGTTGCGGAGCGCCTCGGGCTCCTGCGCAAGAACGTTGGATTGGGAACGAGTCGTGTGGTTTCCCCCCCCCCCCCCTCACTCCACTTCTACTTCCTTCTTCTTTTTATAAATCCTGCTACGTGGTAATCTCTTCGTCGAACAATAATCCAATTTGCTAGCTGTTTTTGATCGGTTTTTGCATTTTATGCGCTATTTATTAAACTTTTTTTTTGCCATCAGATCCTGGTAGACTAGCTTTAAGCTTTTCTCTTGTTGTGGTGAAACAGTTAAACTTTATCATATCTATCTACAAATACATTTGCCTCACTCCTCGATATAAGCTTTCCCCCTTCCCCCATAGGAACTCTCAAAGCAAAACACATACGTTCAGGAACTCATGCGCAGCCCCCATTTTAGTATGTATTTGTGACTGCAAGGCTTTCAGCACCGCGATGTTGTCCTTCTCGCCACCATCCTCCACGTACGAGGTCAGCTGCAACACTCTAAAACAAAACAGAACTATAACAACTAAGCGTTAAGGTTGAATATACCTTAAACAACTTTAACAGCTAGCATTATGAGTTTCGGAAACTAGTGGCCGTCCAGTGATCCAAATTCGACCATATAGAGGAAGCGATAAAGCACAAATAGAGATGGAGTTGTTCTTGATGTACAAAAACTAAAAACGTAATCATTTCAGTAATCACATACTAAGTCCTTGGTTTTAACAGCTCCAGATTAAATACTGTTCGTATTTCCAAGGATAGGCGAGAATTGCCGAGGCGAGTATAACTTTAATCTTAGTACTTTGGATCTTTGGACCAATTGAGGCAATGAGTAAATGGATCAGGAAGACTCCCAAAAGTCGTCACTTCAGGTAAGTTGTGGCCAAAGCTACCCAGTAAGCAGTATAAATAAAATGATCTTAGCCTTACCGGATAATTTCATGAATTTCATCCGCCATTCTCTGAGCTAAATAGTTTCTATTTTCAGCAGCTTCTTCTATACCTTTGCCACCTGAAAACACATAAGATGTGATCACCTGCACTCAAATATGCAAAATTGTTAATATTTGAAATGCCTTGAAAATACAAGTGATTTTTATTTATAGGTACTTTTTTGTGCTTGATTGCGTTAGGTTTATTTAAAAAAAAACAATGTACTGTATCATATTAGTAGTTTGACACAATTTACACTATTTTTTTATTGTTTAAAATTTAGAAAAAAAGTTATCAGTCTTGTCCCTCCCCCTTAACGCTTCACGTAAATAATGGGCACCCTCTCCTACCCCCCTCCACCCTAAGAGGTTAATAGCATTGACCTGTCTCCCCATTTTATCTGGTAACAAAGCAGTTTTTTTTGTTGCCTATGGTACAGTGTCACTAAGCGATAGTGACGTACCTTCAGTGAGTATATGTATGTAGATCTTCATAGAGCAGATGAGCACCGGCGCCAGCTGCTTGACGCTCTCCAGGCACCGCGTGAGGGTCTCCGCGTGCGGGGGGTGCGTCAGCTCCGACGCGCGCCCCGCTACCTAAGGGCACATGGTGACATCATCAGCCTATCAGCACAGTCGTTTGACGAAACCGTCTAGATAGGGCAAAATTGTGGACGTAATAACACGTAATCATCATCAACCTGTGTCAGTCCACTGTTGGACATAGCCAATGAGTCCGGTCTTCGGCTTCTCTCATCCAACTACTGGCAGCCACTTAATACGTAACACAAAAATTAATTTACAACGTCCTTAAAACCCTTGGGATCTCGGCAGGAAATACGAGTAAATTATGCAGTAAAATTATGGTATTTTTGAAAATTTAACTGGGATACATTAAAACTTAGTCATTAAACACAAATCTATGTTTTTTTTTATTTGTGGTCTATTTGTTTGCTCGCTCGTTACAAGCAAACAAACAGCTTACAAAACTACGCAACCGATTTCAATGCGGTTTTCGGTGATTCCGGTGTGACATTGAACTGCTGAAATATCCCTAATATGATCGCAGCTAAGGTTGATAGGCAGAAATTGTTAAAGACGCACCATGTTGGAGCCGAAACTATCATGATTAGGCTTACCTCCCTGGCAGCCCTGGATAATGCCGGCGAGATGTCTCTAAGGAACTGCACCAAATCTTCCATCGTGTCGATGACCTCAGCCACCCCTAAGTAATCTAGCACCTACGGACAACGACACTTATTAAAACTAGCAAATTTACAACGCAATAAGGACCCTAAATACAAGCGCATAAGACTATACCACCTATGCATCAAAGTGACGGACTTGCGTTGCAATGACACTCTGTGCCACTGTGCTTGGTTTGCCAACGTTTACTCTCACCTTTGCCAGTTAAGAAACTATAGCTGATGGTAGGGCATTTTCTAGTGCTCGCCTGACTAGCTACCATCCTCAAGAATCTGTTGCCAAGCATTTATCAGTGTGTTCCGGCAGCCTCAATTGAGATCCCCAATCCCAATCAGTGGTATGCAAGAATTACTGCTTTCCGAAATAAAGGATAATGTCTCCAGTGAAGTTACAGGCCATAGCAAGATTTTAACATGTAATGTCTCAGGGTGACGAGCGCAGTGCATTGCGCGAGTTCTGGCTGTAATTTACTAGGATTACGCTTACCATCAGGCGAGCGACTTGCTCGTGTCGTCACTCAGTTACATAAAAAAACATCAAACACGTAGGCAAACTGTCTAAACGTGTGGCAATAACATACAATAGCCATAAAATAAAATAGCAAGCAAGAAACGTATTTATTTCCATGTGAAGAAGGTATACCTTTTTGCACTCTTTGACAATCTTCCTAACTTCTGATTCGTCGAAACATAACAGCAGACCTGAAGTGCCTTGGAGGATGCCTCGGGAGCCTTCGATCAGCTTTTTTCTAGAAGATAAGGTTTTCATTAGAATTTACAACGTCGTCTATGGACATTTGCAACAACAGGGGAGTTGCCTACCCTTAAAACTAGACCCTTGCTGTACGTACCTTGCAGGTCCAGAGTAAGGGTCCGCCCGCAGCATGTCCGAGGCCTGCTGCAGCAGCGTGGCGGCTGTCTCCACCCTGTGTAGGGCTCCCGGCATGTCCTGGCGGAGGACTGCGTCGTCTGACGACTCAATTGTTTCGTGACCCACCTGGAAATATAGGCCAAACATAAGATTGTTAAGGTAGCTCTGATTCAACTGAATGATTTTATTGGTCTATCCAAAGACAAGTATTGGCGCTTTGCTTCAGTGAACTGACACTCGACACTGTCCAATCACGACGTCTTGTACTTGATATCGCGAATGGCAAGTGAACGGTAAGGCTGACCATACACGGACAGCCTGAAGCAGTTAGGATCGACTGCTTCAAGCTGCGACTACATAGTGAACTACTGCAACTGCTCGCGCGGTTCGTGTATGTACGTACGTAGAAGTCTGTAGTTCACTATGCTGTCGCAGCTTGGAGCAGTCGACAGTCGACTATACCTAGAAACCAAGGAAAACGTTATTTACCTTGACGAGGTTGTTAACGGCGAGAGACACGGCCTGCACGGGCCGTGCCAGATCTGGCATAGCGTTGCCATCTTCGGCCTCTTCGTGAAGGATTACCAGACGAGAGACCTGGAGAAAAAAACATTTATTTTAATACAAAATAGAGCTAACGTTTGATCAGTAAAGTTTGTGCGTTTGATTTGTTTGAAATCTGTTGTTTGATCTTGAAGTGGCGATGGGGTCGAGATTAATAAAGACGTTGCGCCAAGAATGCAAAGGTTAGTCTCAAGGACTCGTTTTTTTTAAACACTTTTTTTAGTTTGCAGACAAAATGATTTGTTGGGGTGCCCATCTGCAAAGCTCAATGCACTGTGGATGGGTACTTTCATCGCCATCGTCTCGATATTCTTATATGTAGTTTGTTTTATGTCTACACATATTTTGAGTTCGGCAATTGTTTAAATTTATATTAATCTTTAAAAATTTGTTTGTAATTTGTTTTGTGTATCAAATAAAATTGAACTCGTAGTACCAGAACAAACTTGTCAGCTGTTCGCCGCGGCGACTACGGTTTTTCCCCAAGGTTCAAATGATCTCCTATATGAAATTGCATAAAGAATTAAACAAAACATTAGTATAGATTTAAAGCTTTCCATACAAACAAACAATTAACTACACATAACTTCACAGTTGGCTCCACTTTCACTAGCAGTTCTCACGGTAGATAAGAGACCGCCAGCAAACAATGGACGCTATAAAAACGTGTAATGCCAAACGTACCACGCTGGAAAGTCAAACTAGAATTACCATAATATGTAGAGTTGGAAAGCTTCTCGATACTCTTAAAAAGTTTAAAAAATACGACTAGTGTTTTTAAGATGAAGAATTGGCAATATTCGCTGCAGGGATCTCCTTTTTTCTCAGCAATTACAAAACATACAGAGCTAATATTTATGTACATTAAAGATAATGTTTTTGACATCACATTGTCGGAAGGATAACACGATTGGTTAACTTTCATAGCAGAGAAACAATGATCGAAAACTGCCCTCTAAAAAAAATGATTTTCATTTTTCAGGCATACAAAACCGATTTAAGAGTTGAATATTTTTTTTGTATGGTGCATACACATTCTACAAAGAACTTACAGGTTTAGTTCCAAAAAATTAATGATAGTTTTCATTTTAAACGAAAAAAACCTTTTTTTGACACATACGATCTTACGGCATTAGTCAGCTCGCTTGCGTTTTTGTATGGAGCTGATTTCTGATTCATTGTTCATCACGGACCACCTATGCCTGCCTGGTTTGTCTATGGAAAAACATTATAAAATATCAGACTATTGAGATGACAAAAAAGCTTGGGATTGTAGTGAACTTGCTCCAATTCAATCAGTTAGTTAGTAAAAAGAATAAAACGTTGTTGTGTTCTTTTGCCGGCGTAAGGAGCCTGAAACAAGCGTAGCTAGCTTTAAGTTTGGCATTTTATGTTGACCGAGGGTTCAACGTGCGTAAATAAATATGTGCACACGTAACTTGTACACAATCGTGGATGTTTGCTGACCGTACCCACTACGGCTAATAATGCGCCAGTCACGTAATCTCCCTTAAAGAGCGTTGACTCTACGTTCGTACGGCAAGAAACTAATACTAATAGTATATTATGTACAGCTTGACAAGTACTACAAAGTCTCATGTCTAAAAAAGATTAAACCTTTGTACATTCAGCGACAAATGTTGCTGAACTCTCTATATACTCGTAGTATGTATATCGTTGTCTAGTACCAATAACACAAGCTTCGAGCTTAATTTGGGGCTCGGTCAATTTGAGTGCAATGGTCCCCGATATTTATTTATTTAATACTCAAATTTTACCAATCATCTTGAACACTAAGGTTGGTATTCTAGATAAGAATGACGCTCAAACGATGATCACTACATAAGCACAGATTTAAGTCAGTCATTTCATACAAATACGTCACTTAATAAATACTCAAGCATAGATCAACACTTGAGCATCATTCTAGAATACCAAGCTTAATATGGCTCATCTGACATCCTTTAGGAAAATTGGATTTGATTAAAGGTTTGTCGCTGACTGTACTGTCGTCGCGTAGGAACCAAACAAAGAACGTACGGAATAATTTAAAAACCTGTTTTCATTGATCTGTATCATAAATCAATCCAGCTCTGGAAATCTCAAAGCACTCGATTTACGGCCAGTTTCAATAACCTACCTATCCACGGTTTTCCTACTAGAGCTAGAATGCCAAAGCCAAAGCTGGCACCGCTGGCACAAACATGGTTTAAAAGTCCCTAAAAACCAATTAATTAAAAAGAAAGCTCACCACAAGTCTTTCCGCATTGCTACAAAACGCAGTCCTCCTTGAGAGAAGGCCAGAGTCCCAGCAGTGGGAACGTGGAAGGCTGATAATGATTGATGATGCAGTCCTTCAAGATGGGTGTGATAAGAGTTCTTAAGAGTCGACAACGCATCGGCAACGCCCCTGGTGTTGCTAATGACCATAGGCCACGGCGGCTTTCTTCATTAATACAGGCCCCCAATTCTCTAATGAAGCAAATTACCAACAAATTAGAACTCATTGGTCGTACCAACGCTAAACTTGTCAATGCCGTCTCCACGCGCCATATTGGGAGCGCGTGTGCTGATCGCAGCCCAATATGGACACGGGCGTTCATTCATTTTTTTTTTTCTATGACTATATTTGTATACACATGTATTATACACGTACGTCGTAAAGGACGTGCTGACAGCCACAGCTTTCAGTTTCAATGGAATGTAGCTGAATAAGATACAGACTTGGGATTTGCTTTAAAGCTATTGATAGCTGTGGTGAGAACCACAACATTCAAGGGCATGCGACATCTACCAACCCGCACTGGGCGAGCGTGGTAGATAACGACCCATACTTTCTCTTTCTGAGAGAATGCCAGAGTCCCAGCAGTGGGAACGTAAAGGCTGATGATGATGATGATAGCTGTAGTAATAGGGACGTGAGCTTGCGACGTAGGTCGTTGGTTCCTGGAATCCTGCAATAAGCTTGAGCTTTCAGAGAAGGGAAACATCGTGATGAAGCTATGACTAGTGCTCGCTAGCTATCATTTGAAGAATCTGTCATCAGGCAACTATCGGTGTGTTCCGACAGCCCCGTTTCAGAGCTAGTTCCCAATCCAGGTGTAGTGTGTCGCCACCTTCGACCACCTTCTTTGCAGTACAACGTTTTTACGTTTTTACCTTCATCCCATATGACGTTTTTATACAGGTAAGTACTAAGTAAACAAAAAAATCACTCTATTCCATTTCCCAAATCAAATTCAACCTCAGCTACCGTGAAAATGACATGTAATTTTGGCGTGCCTTTTCCACCTGGCCTTCAAGGCACGACATTAGGGGCTGGGCAGAAAGGGCGCGGCATTTGTCCACCTACAGGCGACCGTCGCGTTTTGCACGAAATATTGGTCTAGATATTAGACCTAATTATAATTTAGATAAGGATAGAGATCACTTGGATTGGTGATATTTTAGTGGCGGACAAGTTAAACTGTCAGTCTCGGTTATATCAGTAGTAAAAAAAACAATTTTCAGAATGTTTGCCGGTCTGTTTTTTTCTACACGCATCATGCAAAAACTACTGCATGGAATTGAATGCAATTTTCACCGATGTATTATTAGAGGTCTACCATAAAATGAAGTCTAATTTTTTTCATATTTCTACAAAAATAACAATATCGATACTTGATTCTAAATTTCCCGCGTACCTTTGATACGCGGGCAAAACCTATAGTTCAATCATAAAAAAACATGCTGGACGAAATAATAACCCAATATCCTAATATCACGTGTTTGTTCTGGCTTCATCGTTTCTTAATAACACCACTCATAAATGGGGAGAGGATACCTACAAAGGGGCGACGACTTTATAAATATTGGGGAGAGGGTGCCAAAGAGTAATTGGCGTAATCCACAGTTATATACTCGAGCTAGACACCCCAAGCGGCAGTTTGATGATTCTTCATGCCAATTGTTAACGAGCAATAAGTCACAATAATTATAACTATAAAAACATGTAACAATTAGAATTCATAGTAACTTCATTCTCTTACTTAAATATTGCCATTATATGTACTCATTAATCCATTTAATTATAATAATTATATCTGTGGCAGAATGTCTACGATTGCACACATTTTATGTGGATGGCAACTTTATATTCTTTCCATCAATTTTGATGGAGTAGATTTTTGGCGGGAAATAATGGTGACAGTCGATTGTATTTATTGGTTGGGCGCATTGATAGAGAAAATATTTTGGTGGCTGATTATAGTGATTCATTCAGATCTGTGTGGGGTGATATTTATTGTCCTCCTGGATTTAATTACACAATACTTTTATGACAACGATCATGCGGAAGCGGGTTGCGTCCCTGATGCACCGGGTGCGCGGCAGCTCCAACAGCTACCTGCAGCTGTACGCTGGCGGATGGCTCTGAACTGCCCAATAATGCAGCATTGGACCAGGATGCATATTGAGCATTCCGGATTCAAACCAAAATATTGAATTAAATAGTATTTTATTGCATTGTTTTGTTATTTTGCGTTTGTGGTCTTAGTTAAGTTGACATAAGTATCAAAATGAAATAGTTATCCATTTTATTTAATTTAAATTGTATAAATTCCTACTTCCCTACTAATTTTATAAATGCGAAAGAAACTCTACCTGTCTGTTTGTCTCGCTTTCACGCCTAAACTACAGATTCGGTACGGAGATAGTTAGAACCCTGAGGAAGGACATAGGATACTTTTTATCGCGATAAACTGTAGCACACGCGGGTGAAACCGCGGGGAACACAGGGCATTAATAACAAAATCTGAAACAATTGAATTGAACTGAATCCATGCTCGTTGCTCGTTTATACAATCTGTCTGCACTGCGTGAAAGCTTCCCAATGCCATACAAGTGTTGGCGACTCGAGGCATTTGAGAACACGCACCCGCGACCTCACGCAATTCGCAGTGGGCTGTTTACCCCTTGCTCCACATCGGTCGAGTCTAATTTATGGATGACTATCTGAGCTTGATTGCATGCTGTAGTGCAGTAGCTATAATACTTGGCATGGCACCTCTGCATCAGCAGTCACGTACGGTCAACGAGAAAAGTCGCTGCACAATAACCGCTACTTTTGTCGCTGACTGTACAGAAAGCTGGTTGACCTATCAGCGGCCACCGAGGTCAAGGGCACGCGCTGCGACAGTATGCAGTTGCTCTTAGGGTTACTATCCGCCCAGATCAGTCCGGATATTTGGCGGCGGACTTTGATTTGTTCAATTTGTTCGGGTTTTTGTTTTGGATTAAAAAACTCTTTCTTTTAAATAAGTGTACCTGCTTAAAAATTAAAACCAATATTTATCAACATCATGTCACTATTCAGTGTCACCTGCGCGTTGGATTTACTATTTAATTTGGCGACTAAAATTACTACACATTTTTGGAAAAAAATCGAATGTATTGACGAATTTCCAGCTTATTAAGTACTTTTTTTTTACAATCACAGCTCTTTCACCTAACAAGGATTCCCTGTATCTAGGGAATCAGAAACTACGCGGATCAGAACACATACTTACGCTTTTTTAAAATTTGTTCTGGAGCAAGAAACGAACTCGCGACGAACTTGCTCCAATTCAATCAATTAGTAAGAAGAATAAAATTGTCAATGTGATCGCGCCAAAAAAATTACCTGCCGGGCGTTTCTTGCCTGTTCTTTTGCCGGCGTAAGGAGGTTGGAACAGACGTAGCTAGTTTTAAGTTGACGTTTTAAAGTGATCACAATGTATCCTATTGAATAAAACAAATTTTGACTTTTGACTTTTGACGACACGCTTCTAAGTCGGCTATTCGCCCATTGCGCCACCTCGGTCAGAGTATTGTTAGGACTTTAATTTCAATTCTCATTTCGAAACGGTAACCTTAAGTGCACTGCACTGAACTGTTATGATAACAATAAGTGACTTGTCGAGTGTCTGACATATAATAGCTGCATTATCTCAAGACTAATGGCCTATAGAGTCTCGCCCGCCTGCTGACGAAAGTGTTGATGGATAGTGAGGCATGAGGTACAGTCAGCGACAAAAGTAGCTGATCATACTAGATTTTCCAAAATGGGGTAAATCAATGGAAAATCAATGATCAATAGATTATAGACTAACCCCCTATATCTACCCAAACGTCTCTCAGTATAGTCCTACTACCACGTACCACCAATCGCAGTTTCCTCCAAAGTAATCCACCGTGAAGCTATTTAGCTACCGAGGTGTTCAGCAGCGGTCGCCAACTGTTTGGTATTTATAGCCATGGAGTCATTTCGTAACAGATAGGATATTCAGGGTCAACGTTTAAAACGCGGGTGTTTGTTTGTAACATGACGCATTATAGATATACACTGGTAAATCGAAAGCTGTGAGTAAGTGTTTATTCAATCGAGTTCTTAGGACTATGATTGTAAAATTTAACTGTGATTTATTTTTACATTACACAGTATAGTGTTGGATCACAAGTCAGCTGATGTGGTGACGATGTGTTCGAAGATGACGCCGCGCTGACCCTGGACTGGGAACTGACACTTAAGTGCAGTACGCCGAAACTTACCAATATTATCACTATCGAATAACAATATTGGTCCCTTTTTTCATCTCTTCCCATGTTTTACTGTTTTACAATTCGGATTCTTGTAGAAGTCACTTATCCTTAAAATTAGAGGCTCTTGATCAATTCGTAGATGGCTCTCAGAGCAAATAGCTAACTATAGTCCCCTAACTATATCCGACCAACCAAAATGACCATAGAATAAAAACCATGGAGAGCATGGCCCTGCAAGCCTCGAGGTGTTTTCCATTATCAACTTTAGCGATGCTGAAACCCCGTGATAGCTAAAGCTTTCGGAGAAAGAAAACATCGTGATGAAATCATAGATTGGTGAGTAGGGCGGCATTTCCTAGTGCTGGCCTGGCTCGCTTCCTCTATCGGTGTGTTCCGGCAGCCTCACTTGAAAACCAGTTCCCATCGTCACATACCATCAGGTGACTTGTAGTCAAACGCTGCCTCTAAGATGAAGAAAAGTACGGGATGTATGTAAGTTTGTATTATTGTTACTATGCTAAGATGCTGTGATAAGCAGTGTTGCATCACAACTGGTTATAAACGCCTACGTACGTGCATGTTTATATACACAGCAGCCTGGTGTCAGATCGGACATTGTAGGTCAAGGCTGCTGCGACGGCACAGATTTCAAGTTCCAGTAACATAGGCACCTATACCTATTGCATGTAGGTTGTTATTACGGAAAAAAATCTCTTTTTACTTACAGGGTAGCTTTTGACTACAAGCCACGTGATGTTAAGCGAAAATGTGGTCGAGGGTGGCGCCACGCTATACCTGGATTGGAAACTGGCTCTTAAGTGGGGCTACCGAACACAACAAAAGGTGCTTAGGTGATGCTTAAAAGCTCAGTGGTAGTGACTTCGTCTTGCGATCCGTAGGTCATGGGTTCGAATTCTACAATGAGCTTCAGCTTCGGTGAAGGAAAACATTGTGATGAAACCATAGCTTGATGGCATCTTTTCGTGCTCATCTGGCTAGTAAAGAATCTGTCGCCAAGTATCTATCGGTGTGTTCCAGCAACCCTGCCTAGTCCCCAGTCCAGGATAGCTTGGCGCCACCTTCGACCACATCTTCACTTAGCATGTATTGGTCAAATGCTATTATGTAAGTAAAAGAAAGAAGTTTTACTGTGTTATAAAAAACCTGTGGGAATCTTGACACGAACGAAATCGCAAGGCACAACTATCGTATCCGATAATATCTTTAACGACATCGTTTGTTCGGCTTACATAAACAGATTTACTATTGATCGAGTCCATTAGGCACCTGGTTCAGTATGATGGTATGTCTCAATAGGTGTAAGAGTTACCTTTTGTCATCCAATCCACCAGATGGTCAGCGCCCACGCGTGCCCTCAAGATTATTTATCGTAGGTGACGAAATAGAAAATATACTATGCGTGGTCATACATTAAAAAATATATACAAAACTAGCTGATCCCTGCGGTTTTACCCTCGCGGACTACAGTTTATGGCAATAAAAAGTATTCTATGTCCTTCCCCGGGGTTCAAACAACCGCCATACCCAATTTTGTCACGACCGGTTCCATAGTTTTTTTTTTAATTTAGCTGGCATCAAATACGATTAAGAATCATCAAATCGGAAAAGTTATGCGAGGTCATACATGTATACAAATATTATACAATATTGACTTGATTGAAACCCTCTTCCTTCTTTCTCGTCTCAAAAAAAAAGTATTTCTAACGCTTTACAGTCGTCTGATGGTGTTCTTTATTTAATATTCTATTAATTTTAAACGATTTACAACACAAATTTCAACTAATCCGCGAATCTCTACTAACAAGTTAAGTGACACAGAAAAGATTTGTCATTAGCCAGAAGGCCCAGAAGACTTTTTAACTGCGCCGCCGCGCCGGTGCGGTCACATGATTCATCTTTCGTCAAAGATCAAGCGTTCGTCACCCCGTCCGCCCGTCTTCAATGAAACAAATTACGAAAATAAAAACAAAACACCGCACTAGAGCACCTATTTATTCTGTGACAGAGTTACGAAACGAACTCGTCGATTCCAAATTTAAATTAGGCGCCAACACAAGGCGCGAAAACTAACGAAACTGGCCAGCAACAATGAGTCAGTGTTTAAAATTAGATCTATTTTGTATTATATTCACTGGCAACGTTGTTTGTTTTGTGTGCGGGCAACAAAAATTTATTGGTTCGCCGTTGATCGAAACAATTTGCGCTGCGATTGTTATTCCTCATCGGCTATTGATTTCGATACCGACGCTTATTCCGATTGCGTAAGATATGGGTTCCTCAAGTGGATTGAGCCATTTACGACCGCTACAACGAACAAAGCTTCCCCTCCACCAATAAACGTGGGCATACAACATAACTGACAGAAAACAAATAGCAGTACATACCTATTTTTACGACACATAAACACGCAAAGGCTAAAAAAAAGTTCGATAAACTCACACAATTTTTTATCAGACGTAAATTTTAAAGTAAGTAAAAGATTAAGTACGAGGTTTATCAAACTATCTTTTTTTATTAAAAGGGGGTACCTACTTAAGTCTAGAAATAAATACTTAATTTCTTGGTTTATTTATACCTAATAAATAAGCATAGTTAAAAATAGGATAATAATATAGTGCTTTAGGAACGAAACTGGAACTCGTCTTCTCTCGTTGGAACGGTATTCCAAAATAAGTTCAATCCCGCAGTAGTAGTTTGATTAATCCTAAATTACACTCGGTTCACTACACCAAACAATAATACTTGGCAAAGTCAAAGAAAGTTATCTACACAAAATCTAGAGATTCTAGTGCAATCGTAAAGTTCCAAAATTACTCTCATTTTAGATGTACCACATTCACTTTGTGATGGAGCCGTAAAGATTTCATGACTTCTCATCTAGTATCCGTGTTTAGTATGTAAAACTAGGTGACTACCTATGATTACATTCAGGCGAATTGGGCTGTACTTCCTTGTGTTCCAAGTGTATCATTCCAAACACCTTTGTCAACAAAACTGTGTTCACGGGACCCGTAGTCAGAATCTCTCTGCCTCTTACCATGGTCCCATCTACTTGGGGTCGGTGCAGTATGTATTTTTCTTCCACTCTCCCCTGTCAGCCCTCACCACTTCATTCCCTTTCATTCACATCGACCCTAATACAATCCAGACGTTCCAGCCCCCTATTTTCCCGTGTCATAATCATCATCTTCAGCCTATTACGTTCCCACAGCAAGGCCTTTGGCCTTCTCTCAGAGATTATGAGCCGTAATCTACCACGCTGACCTAGTGCGAGTTGGTAGCTTCCCCTGAATGTTGTGGCTCTGAACACGCCGGTTTCCTCTCGTGTTGTCCTTCACCATTTGGAGCGATGGATAAACCACACTTAACTTTTTAACTCATAGGTTCGGTATCGGTGCCTTGTAAGGCGCACGTGTTACCATCACTCTGCAGTCATAATACAATAGATAAAAGCCAAAGTCGAAACACTCATGTTTCGTGTCACTTAAACGACAGCTACCTAAATGTAAACATGACGCTACACACAACTCTGTCATCCCTGTCCAATACATTACCCGACGCGACATAACTTATTAAGAGCAGACGTCAATTTACTACAAAAAAAAGGGGCAAAGGCCTGAAGCAAAGCAGTGCATCGAGGGTCTTTATTTATAGCTGCGGCTCCGTGAATACTCGATGCTGTCTGCAATGGACTGGCCATCGATTCTGCAGAAATAGCGTCTGGCGAGAAGCTATAGCAAATAACTTTGGTTCTTTAGGGCGATTTTTAAGTTAGCGGGCCCTTCTATTATATCCTCGTTATTCGAATATAGAAACAATGCAGTGATCTCAAACTGTGAGATGCAGTTACACGTACATTTTGCCGATTTTTTATTTCGACCAGACAACAATGCTTTACCTGTATCGATCCTAAATATATCCATAAAACCAGAACTCTTTTGCGACAGTCCACCAGATTGGGTTCCAACGATTTACAAGTAACCAAAAGTTCGTGTATTAAGAAATACCAAGTACTTTCGGAATTAGCGATAAAACGGTTCTATCTCATAAGATCCATTCATTAGATCCATTATGGATTTACTGTGATTTTATTTTCCCACTAGATCCCAGAATATAATGAGACTTCAAAACTGATGAAAGCGCTTCGCTTCCACATCTACATTCAACGCATAATGCGAACGGCGAAGGAGTGGAACAGCAATTTCCGATTCACGCCCTTTCACAACTCGTTACGTTTCCATTTCCTTCGCCATCGCATACACAATGACTACGCGAAGTATACATTTCCTTTCTTAAGTTGCCGTTGTTGTTTACTTTATTAACAACTTCTTAGGCTGGTATTCCAGAAGGACGCTCAAGCGATAGTCGCTTCTTATGAACAGATTTGAGTCTGTCATTTCATACAAATACGTCACATAATCGCTACTCAAGCTTTGATCAACACTTGAGCGTCACTCTAGCTTTCATACCAGCTTTAATGTGAATGGATACAGTTTGTTGCAATGCAAGTTGATGTCAAGAAACCATGTAAACCTGGAGATAACCAATCAGGTAAACCTGTCAGAAGCCCATAAAATATTTTGGGCGCCAAGAATGTGAGTCATTAGATCATAGTTAGTTTTTTTCGAGGTGACTTGTGCCATTGAATTAGTTTAGACGCTTTTCCTTGACTTCCTGTTTAATCTGGCACCTGTGCATCATTAGAATTTTGTTAGAACTGCTCAGATTTGAGGCGATTTTTTTACTTATTACAGTTAAGCGTTTGACCACAACGACGACGACGACGGTGACGACGTGGTTGAAGGTTTATTCTATGTAATAGATAGTACACGTACAATGTACATGTATACTGCTAAGTACATGTTGTAATGTATGTGCTTGGTGGTAGGGCATTTTCAAGTTTTCCGTCCTACTTGAGTTTCCAATCCAGGTGTAGCGTGGTGCCAACTTCGACCACATCCTCACTTAACAAAAGGTAACTTATGGCCAAAAGCTGTAAAAAGAAAATTCTAATGTATGGAAATCAGGACTATTATCAAAGAGTTTCGCTCTTGCAACACGGTTTGGGACATTAAAATACCTAATAAAAACACGCCATTAACACCCATAGGGCCAGTGGAGTGTAGGCTGCAGCATAGGGCTCCGCAAATAGCCCGCGGCCCTGCACGGCGGATGCCGTCGAGGCCGCACACCTGCCCTCAATACGGCGAGGTGACAAGGAAACATACGGTTTTTTTTTTGTAGAAATCATTTAATTTTGGCATTATTAAGCAATGTAGATACTGATAATCTTGTAATGCATTTTCCATCTTTAGAAACAGAGAAGTAAAACACTGCTGGGACCACTAAAGTCAAAAGCATTGTGGAGATATTTTTTTACTTCTTTTTTGGCAGCGCATATTTGACTACAAGTCCCCCTTTGATGTTAAGTAACAATATGTGACCAAACTTTAATTTAAAAAATAGGCAGATGATGATGAAATTGAGTTGATTAAATAGTATTTTATTATTCATTCACCGAGGCAGACCCCGAAAAAGATGGCGTGATGACCTTGACTCATTTCAAGAGCGGCAGTCTGAGGTTGATGTCTGATAGGAAATGGGGGAGACTTTTGCCCAGCAGTGGGACAGTATAGGTTAAAAAAACTAGTAGGCGAGCATCCTGAGGCTGATGTGCCTATATCATGCTGTGTTAAATTCCAAAAGTTCAGTGAACAATTGTTTATGTAGAAGGAAGCATTGCATTGTTTATAGTCTGGATTTCAAATTTTTAAATAAACATCTACATTGAATCTGTTAAATTCTCTACAAAACAGAAATTAAATGAAGCTTATTATTAATAGTCAAACAATTAGAGTCCCAGGCACAATAGCGGCACATTTGCAAGCGTGTCAAAATTAAAGTCATTGAACTTGCTTCACGGCTGAATGACAACAACACAATCACACTGGAATAGGTAAGATGATATCATTTATGTGCTTAAATTCTACGGTTTACGGCTTCATTTCCTACATTTTTTGCCATAGATTGTAAAGTTTTATTGCGATTTGCGATTGACTTGTACACATGTGGCTAAATGTTTGAATTTTTACAAGATACCTATCATCACATTTAGATTGTAAATACAAAAATAACTGGTTTTTGTAATGATTAGTAGGTATAATTTTAGAGTAATTTATTCTTCTTCTAGGTAGGTACTTACTTTATTACTTGTGGATTTAGAACTTGACATTTATAATAATTAATAAGTAAAATAACATTATCGACTGACAATAACTAAATTAAAGAAAAAACTTGACCTACTTGAGAAAGTTAGTTTTTAGCCCCCTGATACAAACAGAGGGGTGTTTAAGTTTAATATTATGTATCTCTGTGATTTTGCCTATTGCAACACAGCTCCATAAGTGCTGAATTGGTAAGTTTTTTCAAGACGTCTTGATCAAGAGTTATGTTTCAAGATTATCAGTAGGTTTTTACATTTTAAAGTTAGTTGTAAAATAATTTTAACCTTTGTAGACATTGTACATATCAGCTAGGTTTTTTTGAATTGCTGTTTGGGTCTTTATCACCAAATGAATTTAAATAGATTAACAAGGTACCTATACCTACTTAAGTGATTCCAATAAGAATAAATTAAAACAATTTTGGTAGGTACCTAGTACAATTCAAGAGCATGTTAGCATAACTTACTAATTTACATAATATAAAGTTTAATAACTGCCACATTTGAAGATAGAAGTCATTCAGATATTTCTTTCATAGGTGTTTAGATTTGAGGCTTTTTTTGTAATGTAAGTTTGTAGAAACACTTATTTACTCCATACCGAGTTACGACCAAAGTTTCTGAATCATACCTCTCAGGTTAGGTTATAATCACCTACAGATACATTCTTTTCATATGACTAAAGATGGTCATTTTCTTAGCCCACACACTTTATCGGCGGTGACATAATACGCCGATAATGTCTATGTAATCGCTCGCTGTAAACAATATCGCAAATATAACACCTACACGAGAAAATTAGGCCGAACATAACACGCATTCTATAAATAATTTTAGTAATACTCTCTGTAAATATCGTAACTTACCTGTTGCGCGACCGGCTCCAAAATACTCTCAATAATCTTCGTATGAAACACTGGCATTGTGGCTGTTCTCGGTAAGAACACTTATTTAAATTAATAAACACAAAATGATTAATAATTTACACAAAACTCACAAAATAAAAAGTAACAAACACAACCAAACAACACAAAAGATAGAGAAAAACTGACACTTTGACAGACTGAATTGACAGAATGACAGATAAGCTAAAATAGTAGGGACTAGTGAGGTGGTGAGCGTGTGTGTAGTTTGCGAACGAAAGATTTAAATGATTTAGTTCATCTAGGTATACTGTATCTATTTTCATATATATAAACGGTTTTCAAACACTTATCTACTAACAAGCCTAAATAAAAGAAAACAAGAAACATGGATATGGTGTAAGACCAATAATAGGAAGACAGAACATGCAAACAAAATGCTCAGGTATGGAGTGTGCTGACGTTGTGCACTGTACACATGAATAGTCGCTCCTACAAAGATAATTAAATAATAATGCAATTACATACTCAAACATAAACATTACATTTTTGTGAGCTGAGCAGTAAGTATCTATACTATATAAAGATATATAATTTTTTAGACGGATATTGATATAATTTTATAGAGAAAAGATTTTGTTGTCTGGTTGTTCCGGAAAACCGGTACAACTAAAATACTATTGAACCGATCTTGATGAAATTTGGTATAGACATAGTTTGAACCCTGGGGAAGAACATGGATACTTTTGCGATAAAATGTTGTCCAAGCGGGTGAAATTACGGGGAACAGCTATTATCTAATATCTATGTATCACTAGTTCACCCACTTTGTAAAGTGTTTTTCTGTTTATTTGTTTCTCTTCTTTTTTCTTTTGTAATATTATAAAGAAATTTTAAGATTCAGAAACGAGATTTCAATACTATGTAATAACATTATTCTAACATTGTGTTAATGTGGATTGAACGTGAGTTGCGATACCTAATGGATTCTCGTTTATTCCCAACACTATTGCACGTCAGGATGACGTTCAAACATTTTTTGGCATTATAGATTTGGTGTTACTAGTCGCAATAGTATAAATCCTACTAATATTATAAATGTTTTAAAGGATGGATGGATGGATGTTTGATATTCATTCATGAATTCACAAAAACAGACTTGAGAGGAATTTAGAATAAAGATAGTTTAAACCCTGGATGGATACCCTGAAAAACATACTTTTATAACGGGAAGACGCGCGTGAAACCGTACCGTAAGTAAATAATTATATTAATTAAATAATAGCATTAAAAATATTAAAATATTTGGGTTTATAGCGTCTAAATATATTATTTCAGGCGTATTAAATTAGATGAACTTAATGTTTAACAAAGGTACATACTACATACTCAAATAAAACAGTGGTGAAATAAAATTCATTTCAATTAATATTTTATTAATTGATCATATCGACGTTTATATCATTATATCTTTAAAATACGATTTTTAATCCTCGGATAAAAGTTACTCAGCCAATAATAATTAATATTTAATAAAAGTTGTATCTTTACTATAACAATTTATTAGGTCGGATAATTAACTCCTATCCGAAATATTAAAGATTGCTCTTTAAGTTCAATAAAATTATGTGCAAAAAGATTAACATTATCATCTAAATAATATCTTAAAATTCGTAAATGGGAAGTAAATCAAGATGTACCTACCTAATAAAGGTACAGTCGACTCTGAATATTTTTATATACTATTGAGAAAATATAATTATTTTGTTATAAAGTAAAGTAAGTAAACACTTACTTAATAAAAATATATGGTGTACGGATAAAAATAAAAATAACATATCCACCTACCTACTTAACTGTATAAACTTTATAACTTCTGCTATGTAGGTAAATAAATATAAGTATTTGAGAAATCTTAGTAAAATAGCAACATTATAGGTACAAAGGCAAGTAGATAGGTACAGTCAGCGACAAAAGTAGCTGATCATACCCGATGACAAAAAAAATCCGAACCAAATCAAAAAAAAAATGCGAAAAAAAAATGCGTATGGGATCTGTAACATTTGTTTTTTCTTACAACTTTGTAGCGTTTGACTATAACATTACACACTCGATCGAAGGTTGGTGTTTATGATGGTTAAGAGAATCGAAAAGTGTGTTGTTGTTTAGTGACTCTTGTCGCTGACTGTACCTATACAAATACTATCAAATTATAATTTAACATGACAGTAGGTTATGGTATTATTAGTACATACCCAACCTTTTTACCTATTGAACTAATGTATATCATCAACTTTGGGTAAAATTATACAGTTTGGTATTTAACTTATACTAACATTATAAAATATAACGGGATGATGTCAATATTAAATTGAATAAAAATTATTGTGCGGAGATAGAGACTACCTAGGTAGATAGATTGGTAAAGCTTTACAGGATTCTCAAGAAATATAAATTGTTATTATAAAAGTTTGTGCCGTTTGTTACAATACAACCTACTCTATGACCTAATATTTTGACCCGTGACCGAACTCGTTTTAGATTTTCAATTTACAATTCACCATAAACTATTTAGAATTTTCAATAATAACTTACCCATGTAGCTTATATATAAGTAACATTTCGTTATATTAATTAAACAAAGTTAAACCAGGTACGGTCAACGACAAAAATCGCTGAACAATTACAAATTTTCCGGTTAACTTCATCATCTTAAACACTAACCGTTGACCGCATCATCACTCAACATCACTAGGCATGCTGTGTTGTCGCCAAACGCTGCCTTGTAGGTTGTAAAAAACCCAAATATTACTGATCTAAAACACATCTTTTGCTTGGTGGTAGGGTATTTTCTAGTACTCGCCTGGCTAGCTACCACCCTCTTGTTAAGAATCTGTCGCCAAGCACCTATCGGTGTGTTCCGGCAGCCTCACTAGAGAGCCAGTTCCCAGTCCAGGTGTAGCGTGGTGCCATCATCGACCACATCGTCACTTAACTTCAGGTGACGTGAGGTCAAACGCTACACTGTAAATAGTAAAAAAAAAAAATCTGGAAAATCGAGTATGATTAGCAACTTTTGTCGCTGACTGTACCTACCTGTGTTTTGTATTAATTTATACACATTTACGTAGGTACCTACAGATTAAGATATCTATGTAGGAAATGTCGGTACATGTACAACATGTCTGAGTTTATAAACCTTTGAACGCGATTTCTCAAAATCAAATAAAATTATAAACTACTTATACGTAATACTGATAAATAATCGAGATACGCTATAACTAAATCAGCTTATCATCAGCTGCACAAGTTATAAATACTCCACAATGTCGCATTTGATCGAGATGTTCGGGCAGCTGACTCCGTACGTGAGGTTCAGGCCATGAGGCTGGCTTTTGTGCCTCTCAGTCAGCAGCTTGTGGAAGATGGGCAAGATGGCACATTCGAAGAGTTCCGACTCGGAGCTGGCAGTGTAGATCTTGCGCTGGTCAAGGGACTCTTGGCGCTTGGACTCGCTTCTGCTGTAGGTCGCCGATTTACGTTCTTCTCGCTTGCCTGGTGATCCTGGAAAAGGGAATGTTTGAGGACAACCATTTTGGGTCAACCTTTTTTATTTAGTACTACAAAAGACTGGAATACTCTACCATGGTCGGTGTTTCTTGAAAGGTGAACAGGTATTTACTGAGCAAGTGTGCTACACTTTCGACCACATCGTCGCTTTCCATCAGGTGAGATCGTGGTCAAATACAAGCCTAGTCAGGTGTAAAAAAGAAGTAAACAAATGTGGCGGAGTTGTATTGAAAATCTAAAGCCTTTACTGAAGAATAACGTTGCAAGTACGTAATAGGCAAATAAAATCAATAGAACTTGTAAAATACCGAGTTTTATCCAGAACTTACCAGATTTATGTCTTGACGCAACGTTAGGACTACTTTTATGATGATCAGGGCGCGGCGGGTGCGTGGCCTGCGCCAACCTAGGGGAATCTCCAACACCCTTCGCTCTCTTCAGGGGCTCGGCCTCTTGCCTCAGTCTCTTCGCTGGAGACTCCTGGTTTTTGGTCACCCTGATGGTATCAGGATCAGGTTTATAAGTCTCCACCTCCTGCGGGGTTTCTGGCAGAATCTTACGGGGGATGTCGTCGTGTCGGCGTTGGGCTTCCAGCTTTTCAGACTTTTCTTCTTGATAGGTTCTCACCTGGAATTAGTCAAGGTTGTGGTTGTTGCATTAAAAACGGTAGAATTTAAAAAAATATATATTTATCTATGTTTTGAAGAAGAAATGATAGGCATGATCAATTGATCATAGGTAGTTAGGTACTCACTTGCGCTGAAGATTGTCTTCGTTTCGCTTGTGTTTGCTGAGCAGGGGTGGTTACAGGTTGAGGAAATTCTGACCCTCGACGCTGAAAGTGAATAAGGGTTTTTTCAGACAAGAAACTAAAAATCAATTGCGGAAACTGTCGCTATAGGTACATTCGCTTTCCCCAATTGCTAAGAAAATAACATGCATCTTTTTGATATGCTTTGCTATTGACTCATTCTTAAATTTAAACTCATAATTCATCCATACCTTGGCTATCCTATCAGTCATCCTCAGCGTCTCCGCCTCCCGGTACCCCTCAGGAGTGCCTCCCCTGGTGGTGCCAGCTGTAAAAACAAAAAAATAATCTAGAACTGGTCAGTTTGATGGGCTGGCTCTCCTCCAGAGTGGTTTGAGAGCGGCAAGCTGGAGTAGAGTGTAAGGGTATTTTTGGGTTGTCTTTACTAACCATAGTTGATGGAGGCGTTAGATGCTCTTCGTTCCATAGTTCTACTATCGGATTCCCTGGAAACGATTTTAGAAATATTAGACCATTTTATGAGATCAGCGCGCAAATCAGCACTAGGTACTTCATGAATAACTGAATTAATTACCTATGATGATGTGGTGAAGGTTGCTGTCGACTTTTCTCCGACACACTTCTTTGCATTGGCGAATGGAGATGAGTAGCAGCTGAAAGTTAGATCATTTTTAGTAAGTAAATTTTTTTGAAAATAACTAAACGCAATTAATCAGATACTTCATAGTTTTGAAGATCTTACTAGCAGGTGGTGACTTCTGACAAGTATACTGGAATGTATTGGTGTCCCATAGGTCACTTTGTACGACAATGAAGTTCTCCTTCTTCCTTTTTTCTGAGTCTCTTCTTTGGCCTGAAAAAACAATATCTTTTAATGGTCTAATATGGGGCTTAGTTCTGGGATAAGAAAATGACGCCAAATTTATAAGATACGCCTTAACAGGACATGGGAGATAGGAAGCTGAACAAAACACAACGAAAATGTGATAGAAAACTCACATGATTTCCTTCTTTCAGTATAGGAGTAATTTTCTGCATCTATATCCAATATATCTTCTAGTTCTTGCTTTGGCTTCAAAGGCAGTGGTACGGGAATTGGATCTCGTTCTTGACCTGAAAATAATTTAATTAACTGAGGAAAGGAGCTGCTGAACTATTAAAAAGTAACTTATTATTCTGAAGTACACGTAATTCTGCATCATGGAAGTCTACTACCCCCTTCACAATTTTTCTTACAGAATCAGAATCAGAATCTGAAGGAACTCCGGAACTTTATTTAGGTTAAAAAAAGGTATCAGAAAAGAACTTCATAGTTGAAATTGGTCTGAACTTCGACTAAAGAAAGTGCCACTCACCAATGACCTTCCTCTCCAACCCTGGTGAAGGCATCGGATCCACATCATCCTGATCCACGCTGACGTGCATCAGCTCAGTCATGAGCGCGGCCTGGCTGACACTGGACATGCGGCGGTGACGAGTTTTGTGCTCGCGGGAGGGGGTCGTCTTGTTGGAGAGGGAGTCTTGGACCTTGACGATTTTCTTTTGGAGTTCTGGAGTCTGAAGAAAAATCAGTTTATCAATAGATGGTTTTGTACATACAGTCATTAGGCCGGATTTTCATGGCACCGGAGGCTCTGTTACTCGCGCACTACTGCCACCTATAGCAAATCTTACTCTACGCGTTGACTCTTTTTCTATCTCCCTTTTCTATGGTGCTTCGGTAGTTTCACGTACTCTTTTGATTGAAGACTAAGTAAAGTATACCTTATTGACCTTAGGAGTGGCTGCCTTCATGTATATTGGTTCCTGAACCTTGACAGGCACTGACTTGACAGAGGCTGTGTCGCACACTTTCAGAGCCGGTATAGTCTTGGTTTCGGCTTTGGCTGGCTCGGGGATCTTAGTGATTGGTTTTGTGGGTTCAGATGGCTCCTGTAAGAAGTTAGGAGGGCATAATAAATTGCAGGCTGTACAAATTCAGGAAGTGCGGTATCAGAAACTACGTACAACAAAAACGTTAGATTGGTTTGTGTTTAACTACTGGCCCAAAGCACGAAGGAGGTGTTATATGTGAGTAGAGCAAACATCCTCTTACCCCATACGCTTATTTATATACCTTCTCCCTTCCGTCGTGGGTAAAAGGTACATACCTACTCGTAGATCAGTTCATAAATTACCTACTGATATAAGTTTTAGCTTATTTATAAGTTTCGCATAATCATAATTTAGGCTCATTTCTATGACGTTTTAATCATTCCACCTACTTCAGCAGTCCACGTTCCATAAGGCAGCTTGGCGAGCTGGTCCTTTTCTGGAACATCTTTCGATGATGGTGGGCTGGTGTAGTCCAGGTGGTTCTTGAACGACACGTTCTTAGTCTGCTGCTCTTTCTTCGGCTCTTTTGGAGTGGGATCTTTGAGAACTGGTTCTGGCGGCGCCGAGGGCTTTGGCCTGAAACAAGGCAATGGTGCCCTACTTTTCCTATGAATATGATTAGAGTGCTTTAGGAGACTTTAAAATAGTTTAAGAGAGTAGGTATGGACCATGATCTACCACGCTGTTCCATTGTGGGTTGGTACATGTCGCATGCCCTTGAATGTTGTGGTTCTTGGACATGCCGGTTTCCTCACGATGTCTTTCTTCACCATTTTGAGCGATGGTCAATTCACACAAAACTTATTTATTATGGAATACTTAAATAAATGGCAGATATCAATTGGTAACTTAATTGTTTTATGAGAAGAAACAGTTCAACAGAGTTTAAGGCACATGACCTCACATGTACTCACTTGTCAGGAGGCTGCTGCATCTGCAGATTAATGTATTCCGCTTCAGCACCAGCTGATGCACTTAAACTGCAGACTGAAGTGATGTCACTGGTATCTGAAGATATCATATCTGTTACTGGCCTTACCGAGACATTAAAAAAATATTCCTACCAGGCGCCCTGGTGGTTTGTTTACTGCTTACTTTTCTTTTGCTAAATTGCTTTGATTGTTTGTTTCTTTCGGATAAACTTAAAAACTTTAAAACTGATATTAATGAGAGTTGGTGTGGAAGTAGTTTGAACTCTGGAGATGAACATAGGACACTTTTTATTGCGATAAACTGTAGTCCACGCAGGTGAAACCGCTAAGAACGGCTAGTTACTTAATTACATAATATTGGATAGTTGATGAAGAAAATTACAACACTGTTGAACAGTTGGAAATAATTCCAAGTAATTTAAACACAGTGGCACGACAATAGAGGCAGTCTCTAGCACAATGAAACCAAAAAATATTTTTTACAAATCCTGCCCAAAATTACAAACAGTAACTAGTAAAAATGTAAATAATCTCAACTTGGTGCATCAGAATATTCAAGGGATGAAGGGCAAATGTTTAGAAATAGAGTTGTTCATGAATCACAATAATGTTGACATTTTTTGCATTACTGAGCATTGGCTCAAAAATCATGAACACATGTTTAGTTTTACTAATCACCAAGTTGTTAGTTCGTTCAGCAGAGTTAATGCAATTCATGGTGGTTCATTAATACTATTAAATAAAAAAATTAAATTCAAAGAACGTAAAGACATTGTCCACCACTCAGCTGAGCGAATAATAGAAATAGCCTGTGTGGAATTGGAGCAGTTCATTATTTTAAGTGTGTACAGGCCACCAACTAGTTCATATGATGATTTTGAAAAGTCAATGGAGGAAGTTCTTTTCAAAATATCCAATGTAAAAAAACAATTAATTATCTGTGGAGATTTCAATGTAAACCTGTTGGATGTTTCTACTCTAAGTACGAGAATAACTAATTTATTTAAATCATTTAATTTGAGAAATTTGTTTATGGAGCCTACAAGAATAACTGCCACTACGGCTACTTGTTTAGATAATATTTTTACAGATGTGAATGTAATTAGTCAAAATGTAATAAGCAAATTAGATTCAGACCACTGTGGTCAATTAATTACAATTAAAAATAAAATAAAAATTAATGAAAAAAAATCTGTCACATATGTACCCGTGACCGATGATCGGATGGAGAAAATAAAATTAAAGCTGATTGATGAACTTCCTTTTTTACCGGATCATAGAAATGCTGATGACTTATACAACTCCTTTTTCAGCGTATTTAGCAAAGCTTTCAACACTATATTTACTCCAAAAACGATCACGGTTTCTGATAGACCTAATTTTACGGAGTGGGCTACAGTTGGTATTCACAAAAGCAGACAAAAGCTTTACGATCTTTACAGTGAAAAACAATACAATACAAGTGATGAGTTTAAAGAAACTGTAAAAATTTACTCAAAAACTTTCAAGACCGTCTGTCATATTGCAAAGTCTCGTTATATAAGTTCCAAGCTTAAAAATAGTAATGACAAAATTAAAACAACTTGGAAAATTATAAATAGTGAGACTGGTAAGGTCAGGTCTCAAGCTAATGATTACAACCTAAATATTGGCGATACCAATGTCAAGACTGACATTGAAGTAGCTAAAGCATTTGAAACTTTCTTCACTGACATTCCAGTCTCTACTACTAAGTCCTTAAACTCATCGCACACTATTGCAGAATCTATGTTAAAAACAAATGTACCAGAATGCGAAATTCCTTTTCAATTTGACTATGTTAGTAGCAAAGATGTAGTAAAAGCTTTTAATATGATTAATGTCAAGAAAACTACTGACCTCTGGGGTATATCCGTGACCGTTGTTAAGCCATTAATTGAAATGATTGCACCAGAATTAGCGCTAATATTTAACAAATGTATTGACGACGGCGTATTTCCTGATCTGATGAAACATAGTAAGATAACACCCTTGTTTAAATCGGGTACAACGACTGACCCTACTAACTTTAGACCAATATCAGTATTACCAACATTTAGTAAAATATTCGAAAAACTTATCCTAAATCAATTGCAAAGACATTTCCTTGCAAATAACTTACTCAATCAAAAACAGTTTGGCTTTACACGGGGTCGCTCTACTACTGATGCTGGTGTCGAGTTATTAACGCACATCTATGATGCCTGGGAGGAGTCACGGGACGCTCTAGGCGTGTTCTGTGACTTGTCCAAGGCATTTGATTGTGTTCACCACGAGACTCTGATCAGAAAGCTCCGGCACTATGGTATTCGAGGTGTTCCTCTGGATCTTGTAACCTCATACCTGAGTGATAGGATACAGAGAGTCGACGTTAACGGGAAGCGATCCCCGGGGTCAGTAGTCACAATGGGAGTTCCGCAGGGTTCAATACTCGGACCTTTTCTGTTTTTAGTTTATATCAATGATTTGCCCAGCCTTGTTAGTGACAATCACGAGATAGTATTGTTTGCCGATGATACGTCGCTTTTATTTAAGTTAAAGCGACAACATAACATTTCTGACGACGTGAACAATGCTCTTTCCAAAGTTACAGACTGGTTTGATGCAAACAATTTGATGTTAAATGAAAAGAAGACCAAATGTTTGAGATTTGTGCTACCCAATGTTAAAGAAGTACAAACAAATTTAAAGATTAAGAACGAAAAATTGGACCTTGTAGAGACTACAGTATTCCTAGGTATAACTTTAGATCACAAATTGCAATGGGGTCCACATATTGTCAGTCTATCGAGCAGACTTAGTTCTGCAGCATATGCTGTAAAGAAGATCCGTCACCTTACTGATGTTGATACAGCCAGACTAGTCTACTTCAGCTATTTCCACAGCATTATGTCCTATGGAATATTGCTGTGGGGAAACGCTGCTGATATAAACACTATATTTGTTTTGCAGAAGAGAGCTGTTCGTGCGATTTACAAGGTGGGCCCCAGAGAATCTTTAAGGACTAAGTTTAAAGAAATTAAAATAATGACAGTTGTTTGTCAATACATTTATGAAAATTTAATGTACATAAGGAAAAATTTAAATAGCTTCAAAAAGAGAAGTGATTATCACAATTTTAATACTAGAAACAAAGATAAAATTGCTGTACCCACTACTAGGCTCCATAAAGTTAGCAACTCGTTCAAAGGTCAATGTGTACGCTTTTTCAACAAAATCCCAAGTGAAATTCAAGACTTATCGATAGCAAAATTTCAAGTCCGTATAAAGAGAAATCTTATTAGTAAAGCTTATTATAAAATATCGGACTATTTAGATGACAAACAAGCTTGGGATTGTAGTTAATCTATCTATCTTTCTTTCTATCTACCTATTCTCCCTATTTCCCCTATTCTAACCATTTTCGGTAAACAGCCAAAACAGTCATACTCACGAAAGTGACTTTGCTTGCGGCGGCGTCGTGTGTCGGGTCTCCCTCTTCCCTCTCATATGGTCGAGGAGAGCGATGGCTGGCACATGCGTCAACTCGTGAACGGGTGCTGCTTGTGGGGTCTGGTCTGCTTTGGTTGTGATCCCGCAACTCATTAATATTCATGTTCCCATATCCCAATGTGTACAACCAAACAAGAGAAATCTTATTAGTAAAGCTAATTAAAAAATATCGGACCATTAGATGACAAAAAAAAAAGCTTGGGATTTTAGTGAACTTGCTCCAATTCAATCAATTAGTAATAAGAATAAAATTGTCAATGTGATCGCGCCAAAAAATTACCTGCCGGGCGTTTCTTGCCTGTTCTTTTGCCGGCGTAAGGAGGTTGGAACAGGCGTAGCTAGTTTTAAGTTTGACGTTTTAAAGTGATCACAATGTATCCTATTGAATAAATAAAATTGACTATTGACTATTGACTATTGACTATTGACTACATTTACCGGGGTGACTGATATTCTCCTTGGGGAGAGGCAGCTTGGTCCTCTTCAATGCTGGAGACTTGCTGGAGTCTCTGATGGAAGAGTCAGATCCGGCGTCGTCACCAAGTTTACTTAGCAGCATCTAGAAAGATGGAAATAGGTAGATTCCTGTTTAGAAGTTAATATGTTTTATTTCGGCTTACGATCTTTAGGTCACCTCGGTGAAGGAAAACATTGCAGTGAAACCATAGCTTGGTGGTAGGGCATTTTTGCCTGGCTAGCAACCACCCTCAAGGTAAGAATCTGTCGTCAAGCACCTATCGGTGTGTTCCGGAAGTTCCACTTGAGCCAGTTCCCAGACCACATGTTGCGTGGCACCACCTTGGACCACATCGTCACTAATCAAACCATACAAAAAGAAACTGCATATTATGCCAACAATCAAGGTATTTTGCAAGGTATTCTCTTTATATTGAATCATCTTGTTAATCTCGGGCTCTAGAATCTGTTTCTCTCATCGTGGTGGAAACTATCCCAACGTCAAAAACTTTTTCACTTACTAATTTAACCTGATCTATAAATGTTATGGCATTGACCTGCAGCTCATTCTCCTTAGCCTGCAACGTCCTCCTGTACCGGTTGTTGAACTGCCTCAGCTCCTTCATCCTCCTCTCCAGCTCGGGTCCTGGCGAGCGGCACTCGTGTGTCGAGGTGGGGCGCAGCGTGGCGCGGATGCGAGACTGGCTACCACCCGGCTGACCGTTGCGGCGGAGCTCTACCAACTGGACGGGAATTATTTTATCATTAATCCTTACATTTAAGGCTACCACACAAACCTACGAATTTGCATTGGATCGCAAATATATCTGCAAACTCGCACGAATGCACCACAAGAACTTCCGATCTGATTCGCATCGCGCCGCATTGCATCGCAGTTTTTTATAGGAACCCTTAGTCTCTGTTTTGTAATTGCTGAGAAAACTGTAGATCCGTGCAGCCAATTTCCAATTCATCGTCTTAATTTCACTTCTAGTTTCAGTGGTTTTTACCTTTCTGAACTTACTATGCCACGGGGACTACACTTTAAAGCGATTAAGTATCCTATGTCCTTTCCCAGGGTTTGAACTCTGTCCACACCAAATTTCATCAAAATCTGTTTGGTAGTTTTTGCGTGAAAGAGTTACAAACATCCATCCATCCTCACAAACTTGATTTCACATTAAAATTTGTAATAATTGTATTAGTAGGATTGATGACGAAACGTACTTGACTTACCTTCGGTACGAATACCAAGCACAGTGTTCCAGTAGTACAAAATATTATAAACAACGCAATGAGCACGAATAGAGCATCTTTGTGGTCCTGCAACACCTGAAATAAACAAGATTTGTATTTTAAAGCTGTTTACATAAAATTTTTGAACAAGACAAAGTCTTGGGGAGTTCAAGTTTCTTAAAATCGTAAGACTTAAACGTAAATCGTAAACTAATTCTACAACTTTGTCAATGCAGATGCGAAGACCAAAATAGATAGACAGTCATTTTGGATACCATACGCCGCGTCTTAGGACAACGGGCAACAATTTCGCAAGACAAGAGAGGCAGGAGACTACCAGAGTGATGGCGGCACCCATGATGCACATAATGAGCACGTTGTAGACGGAGAGGCCGATGTGCTGGGAGTCGTTCAACGCTGGGATGGACACATGGCGCGTCTCCCACGCAAGGAACGCGCCGAACACCTGAAAATATTATTTTTTTTAAGACAGGAAGTTCAAATTGTATCATTTTTTTCACATTATCTCAATGTTTGTAACTGAACATTGAAAACATACCAACAAGAGGCCCTTGTACGCGTAAATAACTCCAATAAAGATGGTCATCCTTTCAGACTGGCAGTACTCGTTTTCTTGTACAATAACGATGTCTTCGCTGGATGGATGAGGCTGCAGAGGCGGTTGAATAAAGTTAATGTTTGACTCAGGTTGTTTAATATAAGTTCTAGTATTAGGGAATGAACAGGACAAGGTCTTACGTATGGATCCATCTGCTTCGTTGCTCGGTAGAAAGGGTCCGCGATCTGCCAAGTCGTCATGATGGCTAGGTCGATGGTCAAAAGGACGCCTACCACGATGAACAGCTGGTAATCCTTTATCACCTGTACACAAGGACAGAAAACTTGGAACAAACCATCAAGCTTTAAAAGATAGTATGGCTTTTAACTTTTTGAATTGTCTACTTACCTTCTTATTCAACTTGACATCAGTGAATATGGAATGGACCCGCCAAGTCTTCGAGAACATCGCTCCAAAGGCCAGACTGAACCCAGCCATTAGTAACCAGGCCCTGGCCGTGCAGATGTAGGGGAACGCAGCTGCGAACCGTCAACACAAGAATGTAAGTTTTGGGAACAGTTGATGATAAAGTCAAACACTCAAAGTGTATCAATACAGAAACGTGGTCCAAAAAAAAATTGAAAATATTTACAAAAGAATCCATAGAGGAAGCGTTCCTCATGCATAAAATACATAGCGAACACTTTGGAACCTTGACATAAAGTTCCAAAAATCCAGTAGATGTTACTTTACTTAAGGATGCAAGTTGTATATATATATATATATGCGTCGTGCATTCATTAACATCAAAGGGTTTTAGGTACATGGAGGAAAATGCTACAAACATAAGTTTGGTTTACTTAGTAGGTATATAATACAAGTAGGACTCATCCTTTAACTATCTCCTGCATCCATCATAGCCTCTAAAACCATCAGCACAATATATTAAATATTATTATATATGTAGAAGTATTTATAAAATCATTTAACATTTTGTTTATTAATGCAATATGCTGGAATAAAGCATGCCCAGAAACAAAACCAGCAACAAATAGAAATACAGCACTGTAAAAGAAAGAAAACTTATAAAAGTAAACCATCAAAGAAGTAAATCCAAAAGCTAAGCAATAAAAGTAGAAGCATCCAAGAAGTTTCGTCACAAAAGCTTGGTACCCGAAGAAGCCATTCAAATTAATATCAATTGACTCCCTGCATTGGACAGACCTAATATGGAGAGAGCGAGATCTTTAAGAAACTTTTAACATAAACCATCATAGTATATAGGTTTATAACAGTAGTTAGTACTTATCGATGCAACACTAGCAACGCTTCAAAAGATTTTGAAATTTAAGTTACTTGGCCGAAAGTTGGACATTCCCTGGGTACCAAATTTGAAATCATACCGGATATGATGAAGCAATAAACACCACGACAACTTCAGCTCCACTGACCGACAAAAGCCGCTGCAAATGATCCACAAACAAACAAACACAAACCAAAACTTGGAAACATGCTGTCTGCCGCGACCTAGAAACTCAGGTCTTTCTCAGAATTAAAGTTCCCAAAATTTGGTTGACGGGATCCACATTGCCCAGGGGTTGAAGCCAAGCTTTAGGGGTGGAATCAAGCTGTTACCTCCACGCGGCGCGTCCTGAGAAAGACCTAAGGATGAATGTAACGATGAGATCATGACTGAACAGCGTGACTGTGCCAGCGACATGCGAGCGCGAACCGATGTGCCTTCACTTTTGTTCTTTTAATTATTTATTTGTTTAATTTTCAAGAAATTTACTATTGAAACTGAATTAGAATCGGCAAGAGCTTATGTGATCAAAACAGAATAGGTATCCAGTTTAGCATGATTTTGTGGCTACAACTAAAGATACGAATTAGATGATAAAATTTAAAGTCATCGTGAACAAATTACACAGAAGTTGGTAATTCAGCATAATTTAATACAGTTGTTAGCTCTTTACAATTCCTGTTCAGCAATATTGAATGAACCATGAGTTTACCTTCAATCCGAAAGTAAGAGAGAACACAAAGAGAACATGAGTATAGCATAAAAGAACAGCACAGAACCAGCTTATTTTTGCCCAGCCCAGAAGGATCCTGTTGTTCCAGAGGTACCTGGTCAGTCAGACCGTTGTCCTGGTCAGTTATACCAGGAGGAAACTCGAAAGTTCTTACCGATGCTGCTGAGGCTCGAGTCGAGGCCGAGGAAGATGACACTCATGTAGGTCAGCATGCAGCCCACGATGATTAGGTTGTTCAGGTGAGGTGATGACATTTTTATGTACCTGGGAAGCAGTAGAAAGCATTTAAGTGATATGTAGATATAGCTGCATGTGTAGGTACATGATCATTAAAGTATTAGATCACATTATGTCAGTTCTCGCCTGGCCCCTGCAGATTCGTTATGATCATCTAAGTAGATTCCTTGCCAATAACGTGTGACGTCATGTCGTGCTTAAAACACAAACATGGATCGCTGGATGGATTGCTTCGATCCCATAGTTTTCTCACTTCATCCAGCTGCATGCTAATGGCTTTCTACTTCTTCTATTTATGAGCATTCTCCATCTTGTTCTATCATCAGTCATCTTTTTAACTTAATGGTACAGCAAGACCTTGACTTGGTCTATGTATGTTCTTCCCAGTCTACCTCTGCCTCACTTCAACGGCATACTTAAGTATAAGTTATTTACCTCTGATTCCTGTAATGTATGTTCATAGCCAGGAACCCTGTGGCCAGCAGGATCCCCAGCACGGAGCAGGAGACCAGCATAGAGTAGATCGTGATGTTCACCTGGGTGTGCTCGATCAGACGAAGAGTGCGGTCTTTGGGCGGGTTTCTAGAATATGGAGGCATAGCATAGAGTTTCTATTTGGTGATGTTGATATTGACCTCGAGAATGTGAAGATATTTAATTCCTCGTTTTTATTTTTAGGTAATAGGTACAGCGTAAACCAGCAACCTGATGGTAAGCGGTCACTGTCGCCTATGGATAGAACACTAGGGGCATTGCCGATTGCCCTTGGCTTCTTTTCTCTCGCTCATTGTCTCTTTTCTTCTTTCTCTTCTCTCTTCTTTTCGTTGATTAAATGAAAAAAAATATCTAAATATCATGATCTTGTGGTAGGTATTTACTAAGACAAGTAACAAAAGCTAGTTAGTCTAATAGCACGTACTTACGTAAATAGATTCCATTGGTTTTGGATGACGTCATGGTAGTTTTGTTCAAGTGAAACCATCATATCTAAAAGAGGCCTAATTACACCTTCTGTAGAGAACAGTTTACTAACTTCCCGATCCACTTGAAAATCTCCCAGCTCGTCAGGTCCAGGTGGTCTCGCTCCGCGCAGTACTCTCCCACCTTCACCTCCCCCACCTCTTCTCCTTGAAACTGCTTCAGCAGGATAGAGGCTTTGCGCTCGTTGTCGTAGAACCGGACTGGACCCTGGAACAACGACTAAAACAATGACCTTGTATTGGGATTTTCAGTTGTTAATTACATAAGACAAAACTGCGATACGATTTCGTTGGGGGTCGTTGGTTCAGGGGACCATACCACAAAAACTGCGATGCGATGCGAGTCAGATCGTAAGTTCTTGTGGTGCATTCGTGCGAGCTCGCAGATATTTGCGATGCGATTCGAAGCGATGTTAAGTTTTGTGTTTTGTGGGAGCCCTTAAAATGTTCTACTCTTAGATCAGATGTCAAAGTATCTCATAACTTACAGTTACTCCCTCAAAAGTGACATTGCTGAGTGCATCCAGGAACAGGATCTCCCACTCCTTATCGCGATACCTGAAGTCCTGCACAGTCTTCTCTTTGTTTTTGAGCTTCACCCGTTGAGCCACTGTCTGTATGGCCAGGGCCATTGCCCAGATACCTGAAAATATTTTTTTGGAAGAGTATCTACTTAATTAGGAAACTAGAACTGAACATTTTCATCTCGCAAACTCATAAATTAATCCCATCGTCCGTGTATGTTATCTGATAATGTTATGAAATGGGATTTTCTCATAACGGGAATAAACCCCGCTAATTTGGCAAAACGAGCAAAGCTAGGCTAGAAGAGAAGCTGTGTGTTCATGAAAATATCAAGGCTCAAATCACAACTCAAACCTCATTCTGACCTATTTATAAACCCTGACCGGACCTGACCCAAAATAAGCGTTCCATGTGTAGTTAAGAACCAAGCTAAGAGGCATTTTGCATTAAATTAAAGAGATACTTGCCATCATAAGTATAACCATGGAATCTGGAGTATTCAAGGCCTCTTCGTCGGTCATATTCAACCTGGTAGTCGTTGGCAGTCTGTAAACAAGCAAATAATTATTTACTGTCACAATAGCTTTCATATCACCTTCGCAATGTTACCATCATCATCATGAGTCCATTTTTACTATTTAAACTTATGCTGATGTGGACCACCCATTGTTTCCCACATTTGCTGATCATCATCGCTCCACTATAGGCAAACTACATTTGTCTGTCCTCTTCTAGATAATTTTCATCTCCCCTGATACTCACAATGCCAGAAACGGTGAGCTCTCCAGTGGTAGACAACGGTAGCAGATCCGTGAGGATGGCTGTGTCCAGCGCCGTGGTGAGGTTATTGCGGGAGCACGGCGCGCGGCGCATCCACCACTTGTTGCTGTAGGTGCCTAGGAGCAACCAGGTGTAGGCGCGACCATACATCTCGAGCCTGGAAGAAGACATTAGTGCAAAGGTTGATTGTCAACGTGTGTTGGCAATCAATGTCCAGCCAGTCACACCTGATCTTTGCAGGGAGGTAGATAGCAGTCAGATTTTTAATGAACTAGGTATATAAAGGTATCTCATGAAAAGCTGTCCCCTTCGCCTATGCTTTTGCTTAGAAAAACACATAAAATACCTTCTAAGATTTTGCTGATTTACACCCTCCGTCGAGGAGATACAAAATAATGCCGTGGTATAAGAGGATGATCCCAAATAAAATGATGACTTTTGATGAGAAATAAATAGAAAGAGTCCTTACTTATAAGCCTCACAGAATATCTTCAGCGCCCAGGTTTCATTGAAGTTTCCCAGGATGATCCTGACGTCCTTTTCCTTCAGTTTGGCTAGCGCTGTCTTTACTTCAGACGCAAAGCTTTGTGTCTCTTCTATCAGGAAGCCGTTTGTGTCCAGGTCTGCGAGAAGGCGATTGTGAGCCTGCGTAAATAAAAAGGTTTTAAAAATATCATTCTGATAACACACTACCTAATTATGAAATCACGACAAATCGCTGGTACCCGAAAAGGAAAATTTCGCGTGATCAACAATTTTTACAGCTGAGCGTACCAATAACATGTATCTTGCTAGAAAATAGTGATATACATTGGGCTAAGTGGCCTTCATCATCAGTCGGAAGAAGTCTACTGCTGAAATAGGCGTCTTCTTTCAACGCCAGTCACCATCGTGAACATACTAAGTTGCCTTACCAGTGCATATCTTGGCTCGTTCTGGTAGATGGTCCCGACGCGGGTCCAGTTGAAGTGTTGGAGCAGGCGAATACGAGGAACATTGAAGGCATTTTCTGAAGGCACGATGCGGAAGAAGTTCGGGAAGGCTTCCTTAGTAAACATTGGGTGCGTATCCGCGTAGGAGAGCTGAAGAGAGATATCATTTCATAAGGTTACTTAGACCTTTAATAGAACAGTGGGAATCTAACATTTTCCAAGAAGTTCCTTTCTTGAAGAAATAAGCAGCTATGTAACTAGCTGGGATATACTACAGACCTGCAGTTGACAACATTATTCTGATGCAAAAATGATAAACCAGCTTCTTCACATGGACTTGCCTATCAGTCTGTTTTACAGTATTGTTACGTTAAGGAAGGAGATAAACTGACCTGAGTCAAATGCCAATGTTTAGAGGCCTTGGCGATAGGGTCTGTGACGTGAGTGCAAGCGGCTCCAAACAGCATTAGCTTGTTGGGTCCACTGTGCATCATATCAAAGAAGGACTTCACTCCAACTGCCGCATTACACTGTAAAACATAAGTTGGCAAATGATGCATCATCAACATCATCATTTAGCAATACATGACCACGATCCAGCTCTAGATCATAATAGCTCCAATATAGCCAATTAGCCACATGAAGTTTATCTTATACGTTGCCGTTGGTCGAAATTTAATTAAATACAAAAACGAGGTAAATATTCTTCATCTGAAATTACTAGCAGCTTATTTCCATAGTGGAATTGGATTTGGTGGATTTGGTTTTTTTTTTTTACCATCACCCAAAAAGTAAACCTTTTGGTTTTACAGGTAGATTTTGCTACAAAAATACATACTAAAAAAAAAAAAAAAAAAATACTCTGACGCCCATTGCGCTTCACATTGGACGTCAAGATTACCTCAGTATCATTCCACCACATGTGGAGCCGGTAGTTCTTGAGCACGGAGTCATGCTCGTTCACGTGATCCAGTGCCAGCTTCACGCTCGGCATCACACCACGCCCTGGGGAGAACTGGTACTTAGGGTGCTTTCAGGGTGGAGGAACTAAGTAGGTATGAGAAGTATGTTGGTAATTTTGGTCTTTTTGTTGAAGATTCCGCCTGTGGAAGTTGCCGTACCTTTGTCAGTTATTCATCATCCTCCAAGCAATGGTGTGCAGACGTTACTGTGTTCCGGGTTGATGGGCAATGTGTCTACTGTCTAATCAAATTACAGGGCGTAAAGTGAGCGTTGTGTATTGCCGCGCAGAATTTCTAACTGTTGAAATTCGAAATTTCGGAATGACCAAGTGTGGCGCTTACCATCAGGAGAGCAACTTGCTTTTCCACTATAAAAGAAAAGTTTTCTCACAACGGATAGGACAGTAATATTAAACTAAAACAAATTCGAGCTCTATTTAGTGAGAAGTTCATTAACTATCCAAATTTTCACAATGTATAACTGACGTTTTTGCAACTTTACATTCCTCTAAACAAGAAAACGCCTGATCAAAAAATGATAGCAATCCATGCTATATTATTTTTCAAGAGTTATCCTAGTTTAATTATTAATTACCTGTGTTAGCATTTTCCACGCCTTTCCCGAAAGGGAAGAACCCAGCGATGTAGACATCAGTTCTTCGATTTAAGATGGCGTCTAGGTTGGGCTTCTGAGGAACTCCTTGGCTGATGCCGACGACACCCAGGAGTACCAGCGCCAACATGGTGGGAACTTGGTGAAAGGACATTGATTTTAGCAACAGGAGCAATCGGAAATAATAGTGCTGTGTGTTTATGGGTTTATTTATCGATAGTAACTCATAATGAATTTTTATAATATGTTTGTTCTGTGTAACAGCGTAATGTATGCAAGTAGGACTTTCCTTAGGAACACCAAGTCCAAATATGATTTTTATATTAAATAGGTAAGTATGTCCCGGCCGCAGAAATTACTACAGATTTGTATATAAAACACTTCACCAATGCACTACTCATCTATTTTAAAACTCTCGCGTCCACTGAAAATCACTGAAACACTGAACAACCTAAAAGAGACACAAAAAAATAGGTCTCTTAATTTTCAGAATACTATCCAGGTCATATTCTAACGTTTTTAATTCAGAGATGTTTAAAACGAGGGGGAAATTCACTAACTGCTGAAAAAAGCTTTTCCTCTACACAGCCAGTGTGAAAATGCCGTCTTGTAAAGTAAAAAAGGTCGTATTTCGTAGGTGGTAAAGACCACGAATTTAACCGCAATAATTCTACGAAGAATCTTTATTTTGTTTAGAGAATCGCTTAGGATTCTTCTCAGTACATTCAAGAATGAATTTTAAGCTTAAGGTATAAGATAAAAATTACTTGTTAGGCTAAGGAGCTTTAAGCTGTTTCAGAATAGAATGCTTTGAGCAAACAGACAAAATTAGGCTTGCGCGGTGCGAATCGATAGAGGGTTGGTTTTGTGTGTAGTGTTGGGCCAGGGTCGATGAAATGTCCTAGATACTGTCGATGGTTAAAAACATGTCTTGGGTGTGCACTGTGAACATTTAGATAATTTTTGAGAGCTGTTCCATTATGTAAGAAACTAGGTTACTAGATATAACTAAGCTTCGATAAATTCTCTCCCTCTGAAGGAAAGGAAGTTAAGGTTGGAGAGCTCCTTGTGGTAAATAATATACGTAGTAGGTATGTACAAATGCTAACTTAGTGCTTCCAGTCTTCTATTATGTTGATTTATTGTTTTTGTCGTGAAACAATAGAGCATTACTGTCTGTCTACAATTTACTTATTCACATCTATATTTAAATCACCCTTCATAAGAAAAGTAGGCAGTTTTATTTTATTGTTGAACGGTCGTCTCACTACTGGGCACAGATTTCGTCTCCTTCCATATGTTACACGTGAGGTCACGTGATAGAGTAAAGTGGGATATGTATTAACGTTTTCTTTATACGAAGCCATATAAAACGAAGCGTTTCACAGAGATCCTTTTATATATCAATGTGAAGGCGTGCGGTATCGATCGATCTGTTCCCAACACTAGCATCCCCTGAAATATCTGACGCATGCGTAGAACGTGGGGCGTGTCGACCCCGGTAATTCAGAGGCAGCTAAAGTTTACTTAAGTTTACCTGGCCAACTTAGCCAACCACACGAGCCAAGGACTTGCAGGCGGGCACAGCTAGTGTCATATTTATATTCTAGGTCACGGTCGGGTCTTACGCATGTAGTAAAGTATGTCTACGGTGAGACGTTGGTATCATTCTGTAAAATTGCTATTCTAGCTCTGAACCCAGTTTCGTGCTTATTTATAATTTAAAAATATGCTAGGGTGTTAAGTTTTTCGATAAATAATTCCTAACGCCTAGTTGTTTGAGAACAGCAATGGTTATGGATATTAATTCGGTATGAAGGAAATAGCAGAAATTACGAAAGTAAAGCTTACGTCCAGTATTTAAAGTTCATTTTACTAAATCTTGAAGTATTGTTGACAGCTGGATTTTCACATTGCCATATTTATTCAAAACACATTCCTTTACTTTTTCCTACACAAATCAATAATAATGAATTTTCATTGGGATAGACACAAGATCAAATTGAAAACAATAATTTCAAATAAAATATTCTAAAATGAAACTAAATCTCAAAAGGATTTTCTTTATCGAGCTTTGGCGAGTAAAAATTTATGTGTAATTATTTGCCATTGCGTTCCAATCCACGCATTGTTACAGAAATCATCAAAAGTTCCACATAAGCGGCTTATTACTGACAACACCGCCGAATACGTGGCCCCGAAGTTCTGTGCAATTTGTGTGTCTTGTTTATATTTTTACGTGTGATAATTCGCTAATAATCTTCTCAAAAGCCGTAAGTAAATGTTATTTGTATCTTTATAACCGTGTACAAAAAAATTCAAATCAGAATACTGAATAATATTAACAAAAACTAGTATAAATATTACGCTGGCAGCTGTCACTTTTCCACTAACAAGATTTTGATGTAAATCAGTGTATTTTTCCCATGTTCCGCAATCTTATAACGTAATTAACAAGCAAGAATAGTTCAGTGTCTTCGTGATGTAATTTTTTTTCTGAGGAAGTGCTTTATTGATCCAGATTTATGAGACATTCTTTGCTGCGTCAAGAATGTTTAACTTACATTTCTAACGTGATTGCGATTAATTTCACATCAATTAGAGCACGCTCGTCAGTAAAAAAGTAATTAGTCACTTACAGTCAAAGTTTCTGTAGGAATATTCATGTTTAAACGTACCTAATTACAAACAACCTCTTAGATGCTGTGACATAGTTTACATACAATATAACTCATAACATACTCAGAGTCAAGGATGTGATATAGTTATATAAATAATCAGTGACCCTAACAAAGCATATACCACAATCATGGTAATTTTAGTACATTTTTGTTGTAGGTTAAATGTTACGTCTAAAATGTTACGTTTTACAATGTAATGATTTATAGATGGTAAAGTAGTTTCTAATTAGTAAACTTTTTATTAAATATATTTCCACCACAGTCCATATCCATATGGTCTCTAAAAGACGTTTTATTTAATACAAAATAAAAATTTAGACCAATACTAAACAGATCAAAAGTGATATAAACTTATAAGGAATTAGCCAATCAGTTTTTGCACCAATCACCTCTCATATAAATGAATTTATTCAAATATAAGTTACACATTCAGAGTTGGTGTTAACTTATTTATTAGGCAAAAAACAGCTGTGTCGTGGCAATGAACCCAGTGCAGTGCATTATTAAATACTAATTAAAGTTCTGGCTGGCACTGTAGGACGTTAACAAAATATAAAATATTGACCCTAAGAAAGTAGCGAATGCATAAAAACTTTATCGACAAGTTACGTTACATATCATTAAATTTTGTTAAGAACAATTATAAACATTTTCAGGTAGTTTGGCTTGAACAAGATGATGAATCCTCAGTATCCGCCTCCAGGGCAAAACAATAATGCACCAGGGAACCCCATGGGCTACCCTCCCTCGCAGGACTTCAACGGTGTCAACGCGAATTACAACCCGATGCCCCCCAACGGGCCACAGATGCAGAAACCATTCGATCAGAATGACATGACACAGAAGATGCAGAACATGAACATAAACGGACCACAAGGGTTTCCTACGATTCCATCGTCACAACTGCCTCCTCCTGGACAATATCCTCCCGGAGTCTACCCTCCAACCTCAAATTTTGGGCAGTTACAGCCTGGGCAGAGACCACCTGGGGGAATTCCTGGTAGACCCCCAGTAAGTGGTGCTCCGCAGTTTCCACCATCAGGAGGTCCGCAAACTCCAACTCCTGGACCTGCGCCAACGTCACATGCTCAAGCACTTGGTCCGCCACCAGGCCAGTTCCAGAATAATCAGTTCCCGCCGGGTCCGCCCATGCAGCAGCGACCATCAAGCGCCCAGCAGCAAGGTCCTCCATCACAGATGCCTCCAGGACCAGGGCAGATGCCACCACACTCCCAAGCTAGCTTACCACCTCAATCTCAGGCTGGATTACCACCTCATTCACAGCCAGGTTTTCCGCCGCAGCCTGGCTTACCACCACAGCCTGGCTTACCGCCGCAAGGAGGACAACCTCCCAAACAAGGGATGCCTGCTATGGGCTCCCCACAACAAGGGCTTCCACCTCAGCCTGGTCAACCAGGTTTACCTCCTCAGCAAGGTTTACCCCCTCAGCAAGGTTTACCGCCTCAGTCTCAAGCAGGTCCAATGCCACCCAGACCTGGTATGCCACCGCAACCCGGTCAAATGCCCGGTCAGCCTGGCATGATGCAGCAGAGGTCTGCTCAAGGCCCTGGTCTTCCATTACAACCTGGGATGCCTCAACCTGGTCAATTCCAAGGTCAGCAGCAGCAGCAAATGCCTGGACAGCAGGGGTTGCCACCTCAACCGCAACCACCTTTGCAGCCCGGGTTCCAGCAACAACCAGGCCAGATGCCGAGTCAGCCCGGTGTGCCGCCACAACCTGGTCAAATGCATGGGCAAGGGTTACCACCGCAGCCAGGTCAAATGCCTGGACAAGGGTTACCACTTCAACCAGGGCAAATGCCTGGGCAGCCGGGAGGTTTCTCTCAACAGCCAGGATTCCCTCCCCAGCCTAGCCAACCAGGCATGCCGCCGCAACCAGGACAAGCGCCTGGCCATCCTGGGCTACCACTTCAACCTGGACAGATGCTTGGTCAACCCGGATTAATGCCGCAACCTGGCTTGCAGCCACAGCCTGGCTTCCAGCAGCAGACTATGCCCGGTCTGCCGCACATGCCACCGCCGCTGTCGCAGAGGCAGCAGTATCCGGGCATGCCTCCGGGGCCTGGTGGACCTCCTGGACCCCCCGGACCCCCTGGGCCACCTGGACAACCTAGCGGAGGATATGGTAAGTTGATTTGTATAATTCTGCCACAAGTTATGTAATGTATTAGGCGCCAAAGATTTAAAAATCATGTAATGAATCAATAAACCGCCGTCTTTATCAATTAGTGTTATTGGTTAGTAATTAGTAAGAAAATTTTAAATATTAGTTTCTATATTTTTTTATAAACTTGGCTACCCAGTTCCATTTGTAGGATCATCGTGAATGCTTATTCTTGGATGTTTGATGTGTGAGTGCTAATGATAAAAGACCATAGTTAATATCCTACACAACTCTGCTCTCCAGGTATGCCGCCAATGCCACCCCCCGGCCAACAACCCGGCCTGCAGCAGCCCCCGTCCGGCTACCCGCAGCAGTACCAGCAGCCCGCGTTCCCGGGCCAGCAGCCCAGCTACCCGGGCCAGCAGTACCAGCCGGCGCCGCAGAAGAGGCTCGACCCTGACCAGATGCCCAGCCCGGTGAGCCAACAACTAGGGAAACCAACCAACAAACCACAATATATTCTACTTCCTACTAATGTTATAAACGTGAACGTTTGTAATCATGGATGTATGGATGTTTGTTACTCTTTCACGCAAAAACTACTGAACGAATTTGAGTGAAATTTAGAATGGAGATAGCCGGGATAAAGGTTCCTACGGCGCGGGTGAAATCGCAAGGCGCAATGTAACATAAAATTAGACCTTTTAGTATTTTTAGAGACTAGCTGTTCCCCACGGTTTAACACGCGTCGACTGAAAATTATCGCAATAAAAATGGTTCAAACTATTTCCATACCAAATTTCATCAATGTCAGTTAAGCGGTTTAGGTGTAAAAAAGCGTAAACATCACAGTCATCTGATTTGTTTTGTGACTTTTGCCGACCTTTTAATACACTGTTAATCAGGGTTCCTTGATAAATAAATACTTGTCTGATTTGTCTAAAACAAGAATGTGTCCGTCGACAGATCCAAGTGATGATGGACGACCAGAACAACCGCGGCGGCATCTTCGTGACCAACGAGAAGGGGCTGGTGCCTCCCTTGGTCACCACCGACTTCGTCGTCGACGACAAGGGGAATTCCAGTGAGTTACCTAAACGCACTGTGTTTTCGGATCGAAGTAGGAAAAATGAAATTGTGGTACAGTTTTCTCATATTTTATGTACCCAGATCAACGACATTTGGTGAACAAGGTGCATAAGAAAATTGGAACATTTAGCGTGGTCAGCAATATTTGTCGCTGACAGTACTGCAGGCCGACCGCGGTTGCCCGATCGTAATGGTTTTATTTTCGTTTACATTTACAATTGTCATTTATGGCAGTATAAAAATTGGTACCGCGATGAGACATCGTATTGTAATGGTTAATTGAACCAACGAAATGTCAAATGTTTTTCAACTAGTGTTGCCGATCGCTAGTAGACTATCGATGATTAATCAATTTGTGTTCAATAGTCCCCCGTTATTTATTTATTTATTTATTAATTATCGATAGCCAACCAATCGAAACACTGTCGATAGTATCGATACAATCGATGTTATCGATCCTATCAATAGCTCAAAACGAAGCAATACTATAAGTGAGTACAATACTATCGATAGTATCGATATTGTTGTTGCTCGCGAAGTATAAACTATCGATAGTATCGATAGACTAAAATAATCGATACTATCGATAGTTTTTTTATTTACGAGCAGTAGGTATACTATCCATAGTTTATTCTTCGCGAGCAACAACACTATCGATAGTATTGTACTCACTCGATAGGTACTATTGCCTCATTTTGAGCTATTGGTAGTATTTATAGGCCTTTCGATAGTGTGGCTTATTCAGATGAAAACTATCGATAGTTTTACTATCGATAGTTTTACTATAGATAGTTTGGCAACACTATTTTCGTAATAAGACAGACAGAAAACAAATGACGTAAAACAAGAATAATTATATATCTATAAGAAAAATCAGATTATTTGTTTGTTTGTTTTCATTAACTAGTGGACCGATTTGAGAAATTCTTTGACTGTTGGGAAAAGCTACACTATCTCCTGGTGTAATGGTTATAAAATATTTTCAAAAAAAATAATTGTATCTTGGTGTTAATCCCTAACAAAATAAATTACTTCATATTCAAGACTGTTTCAATACCTTATTATGACTTTTTGATTTATTCAATTCGGACATTTAATTCGAAAGATATCACGAGTTTAAAAATGCAAGTGTTGTAACACAAGCAAATTTGGCGGAAATATGGTGTAAAACGTTGCCCGAGACTTACCTTTTTCACCGTTGACTTTTACCATCGTTTTGAAATGTAAAAGTGTTTCCGCGGTACGAAATTTATCGTCTATTGTTTATTTTTGCTCAAACTACGTACCTTTTTGTTCATTCAATGTAGCCATAATGGAAATGGCTAGTCGATGGACCACGTGATAGTTCGGCGGTACCAATTGTGTCAAATTAAAAGAGTTTACGATAAAGTTTATGTCGTTTTGTGATCCGCGGTAAGCCCGCAGGACATCTGTCAAAATTCAGTCTTGTGTCTTTTCTACGATGCCAGAGAGAACAAATAGATGACTTGTGGTTGTAGTGAACTTGCTCCAATTCAATTGTAAATGTCGTTGCACCCTAAAAATGTCTTGCCAGGTGTTTCTTGCCTGTTATTTTGCCGGTGGAAGGAGGTTAGAACAGGTGTAGCTAGTTTTAGATGATCACATCTTGTATCTTACTAAATAAATATATTTTGATTTGATTTGACTTTGACTTTGTAGACCGTCGCTTAACATCAGATGACTTTCGGTCAAACGCTACCCTGAAAAAACTAAAACAAACCCTAAATTGACTTCACTTGTGTTTCAGGTCCTCGATACATAAGGAGCTCAATGTACACGGTGCCCGTGACGGCTGATCTCTTGAAACAGACTGCGATGCCCTTCTGTCTTGTCGTGAGTACCCATTTGTGACTTACATTGAAATGGCTAACTACTACGATGCGAGGAAGATAGCTGAGTGGGGTTCTTATCCTACTGAAAGAATGAACCATGGTCGACGGCAAAACATTTTAGAAACTTATTTTTTTTAATGTTAAGCTTATGTTCCCAGTTTTTACCGTAGTATTTGCCGTTAGATATCTCCGATGGCGGAGACGGTGGGCTCGGAGGCCCCGCCGCCGCTCCTCGACTTCGCGGCGCTGACCGGCGCGCCCGGTATGGGCCCGGTGCGGTGCGCGCGCTGCAAGGCCTACATCTGCCCCAACATGAAGTTCGTGGACGCCGGGAGACACTTCCACTGCGCCTTCTGTAAAGCTACCACTGAAGGTAAGTGACACTTCCACTTCGCGGCGCTGACGGGCCAGCATGGACCCGAATAACAAATTTTCCGATTACATTAATCATCTTGAACACCAACGTTTGACCGCATCATCGCTTAACATCAGGTGTGTTGTGTTTTGGTCAAACACTACCTTGTAAGCTGTAAATAAAACCCTAACATTACATCCAGAACACATTTGAAAAATCGAGTATGATCAGCTACTGCTGTCGCTGGCTGTACTCATTAATCTGATTCATAAACAAAAAAAACCTCAATACTCAATCGTTTATTGCAATCTTAACAACGTTTTTAAGTGATACACGTTTTTTTTCTTTACTTTCTACTTGTCGGTTTATTCTATACTAGCTGTTCCCCGCGGTTTCACCCGCGTGGGCTACAGTTTATCGCGATAAAAAGTATCCTATGTCCTTCCTCAGGGTTCAAACTATCTATGTACCAAATTTCATTTCAATCAGTTCAGTAGTTTAGACGTGAAAGCGTATAATTCTGTATACTCCAAAATTATTCCCGCACTTCGGTGCCCGCCGCGTTTCCCGCTGCACTGCGGCCACTGCATGGCCATGAATGGCGGGGCGGGGCGCGGGCGGCGCGGTGATTTTATTTTACATTGGATTGACATTTTAATTTCGTAATATCTTTTGAATGGAATGTCTGATTTCAACAATTCAAAAAGTAATCTACAGGTATTGGAACAATCTTGAACACGAAATGATTTACTTGGATAAGGATTAATATAAAAGTATGAATAACACGGTCTGATTTTAGGCGGCATTTTTAACAACTTTTAACATGTAAAAAAGTAGTTATAGTATGTTATCCTTAAGAGATAGACATATGCCATCGCGGACTTTTTTGTAGACCTACATAAGATACACAATTCCACCATACATCATTTTGTTATATCTCAAAGGGTTTAGACAGCGTTTTCGTTGAAAGCTTCCAGACGGCTTATTTTTTTCCGACTCCTCCAACAAATATCGTTAGATTTTAGCCAATATACAAAAACATGACAAATGATATCCTAAAACCTTCCTCGAGAACCACTCTATCTATTGGTGAAAACGGCATGAAAATCGGTGCAGTAGTTTTTTAGTTTATCGCGAACAGACAGACAGACTTTCAAATTATTTACTTATTTATTTCGTTTATTTAGTAATAGGAGAGCAGTTTGAGGCTGATATGCCTATATCATGCTGTGTTTAACGAAAACAATGTCTAAAATGTAACTGTAACATAGTTCACAAGCAAAGCTACTGAGCGGAATTTGATGTAATTTGGCATGTAGATAGTTCAAACCCTGGAGAAAGACTTATGCTATTTTATATCGCGAGTCCGCACGGGGAAACCGTGGGGCGTAGCTAGTGTTATAAATGCGAAAGCATCTCTATATCTTAGTTACATTTTCACGACTAAACGGCCGAACCAATCTTGATGAAATGTATCGTTTCAGTGCCTATGGAATACACGCAATACATTAACAGCATGCAGCAGTACGGTCGGGTGCCGGCGGAGATGGCGCTGGGGACCTACGAAATTGTCGCCACTAAGGAATATTGCAGGGTGAGTGTTTGTTAATAGTGCCGTAACCAGGGCGGGGCTAGCGGTGGCCAGGCGTGGATCCTGCAGGGGCGCACTACTAGGCTCCATGATGTCAGCAACTCCATCAAAAGTCGTCGTGTGTACTTTTTGTTACTGGATGACTTCATTATCATCAGCCTTTTACGTTCCCACTGCTGGGACTCTGGCCTTCTCTCAGAGAGAGAGTATGGGCTGTAATCTACCACGCTGGCCCAGTGCGGATTGGTAGATGTCGCATGCCCTTGAATGTTGCAGTTATTGGACATGCCGGTTTCCTCACGATGTTTTCCTTCACCGTTTTGAGCGATGGCAAATCCGCACATAACTTATTAAGTCATAGGTGAGGGGCCGAGAGGTTTCGAACTCGGTGTCGGCGTTCTCGGTGACGGTTACCCGTTCGGCCACCATCGCATCTTCAGGTGACGTGTGGTCAAACAATTAACCCAAAAAAAAAACGACTTCATGGTTTTCTCATGGTTACACTTGTCAGAATTGAACCTGAAATGAGACCGCACGGGAAGCACCAGCTTTCAAATAAAAGGAGAATCATCAAAATCGGTTCACTCAGTCGAAAGTTCTGAGGTAACAAACATAAAATTTAAAAAATACATTCGAATTGAGTATCTCCTCTTTTTTGAAGTAAGTTTAAAAGGTTGAGTTCTCTTAATAAAAGCTGCCCCTATATTGTCTCCTTTCAGAACAACACGCTGCCCAACCCGCCGGCGATAGTGTTCGTGATCGACGTCTCCTACAACTCGATCAAGACCGGACTCCTGGACGTTATCTGCGAAAACGTTATGGACATCATAGACGTGAGATCAATAGCTTATTAATTACTAGGTCGCGTGAGAACGGGAGGTTATCTGAATTTAATAACACACACATATACAAATACTAACTGTTCCCCGCGGTTTCACCCGCGTGGGCTACAGTTTATCGCGATAAAAAGTAACCTATGTTCTTTCTCAGGCTCTAGACTATCTCTGTACCAAGTTTCATTTAAATCGGTTCAGTAGTTTTCGCGTGAAAGCGTAACAGACAGACAGAGTTACTTTCGCATTTATATATTAGAATGGATTTTATTGCAGTAAACATGGTACAATCAGCGACGAAAGTAGCTGCTTATAATTGATTTTTCAAATGTGTTGTAGGTCAGTAATAAGATGAATGTAATCGAAAAATTTGCTATTGTTCAGCGACTTTTGTCGTTGACTGTACCAATTACATATTTATCTTTTTTTCATTTGATTTGCTGTAGTAGTGCTTACAGCAGTTGCGTATTGGTTTGCAGGCGATACCTAAGGACGAGCAGACCGGCAAATGCTGGACCCGCGTCGGGTTCATCACGTACAGTTCCACGGTGCACTTCTACAATATCAAGGTGAGTCACACCCATTTGTCACAAGCATTCTTGGATAGTATTCGATTATTGTTTGAAGAAACTGACAACAGACATTGGTCAAAAACGAGTTGGATAGCAGTTAGTAATCATTATAATCAGCTAGTGTCTGTCCACTGCTGGACATAGGCTTCTCCCAAGGCATCATCATCATCAGCCTTTACGTTCCCACTGCTGGGACTCTGGTCTTGTCTCAGATAGATAATATGTAATTAGATTAATCTAGCACGCGGGCCCAGTGCGGGTTGGCAGATGTCGCATGCCCTTTGATGTTGCAGTTCTTGGAAACGCCGGTTTCCTCCCGATGATTTCCTTCACCGTTTTGAGCGATGGTAAATCCGCACATAACTTAGTCACAGGTGCGGGCCGAGAGGATGTGTCGTCGCGTTGTAAAGCGCACGAGGCTACCGTTCGGCTTGATGGTATCAAAACCATAATAGGGTATTTATTAGCTATTTTAATCTGTTTGAAAACACCATTGACATCATTTAAATAGCAGTCGCCATGTTATTACGTCACACGGATATGTAAATATAAACAATTTCATTAACATACAAAACGGACTTTTTTGGCGGCAATCGAATTGTCAACGTGAAAATTTTGTTTTTATTTCCAAAACTTGTGTTTCTTCGAGTGATAATGTGTAATATTGGTGGATTATTAACCATTATGTGTTCGTTAATGTGTACGAGTGTGGGAAATTGAAATAAAGTTGTGAAAGTGACTTTTCGAGTTGCTCCAAAAAAGTCCGTGTAAAGTTTAAGTAAAGCGCCACTACTTTACTTAAACACTATCCTCATCCCGTCATCTCATCGTCATCATCATCATCATCATCATTTAAACTTGATTTAACTCTCTGAGTTTGAAATATTTTATACTTGACACTGGCAAATACACTAATCGTGTGACGCCATAACAAAACAAAAAAAAAAAAAAAACATACTTAACGTCACTGCATTTGTTTACACAGCCGACTGACGTCATGATCACAGAGCAATATGGCGGCCACTGCGACTAGTGTTTTTGTCAAATTACGCGCGAAATTCGAAAATGCAAAATTTAAATGCATTTTTATGGCACATAACGATTGAATAAAAATTTTGTGAATTTTTTAGTGGTTCACTAGTTGTTGGCGGCCAGCACCGCAATTCATTTACAACCTTTTTTATACTTTATGTTTTGAATTTATATTTTGTTTTGCTACATTCGAATTATTACTCAGTCGATAGTTGCAATAAACGTCCTCAACACTAGTACTATAAAATCTAATTGAGACAATTTGGGTGTTATTTGAATATTCCTCTCTCGGCAGGGTACTCTGGCGCAGCCGCAGATGCTGTCCGTGGGCGACGTGGCGGACATGTTCGTGCCTCTCCTGGAGGGGTTCCTGTGCACCGCGGAGGAGAGCGGGCCCGTCCTGCAGGCGCTGCTGCAGCAGCTGCCGGCCGCCTGCCGCGACAACAAGGAGACCGAGACCATCCTGCTGCCCGCCGTGCAGGTATGACTGGCGGCACGAGACTCCAGCGCTCGACGTCATTGCGCAGAAGTCAAAAAACAGGTATCACAGGGGGCTACAGGGACGAAGGGAGCGCGTGCGTGGCGCCGGTTGGCTAGCCGTCGTGTTCCGTCCCCCGCGCCGATACGTCGACCCGCGGACTTCTGACTCTACAGTCGCGTTCTAAAGTGAATTGATAGTGCCGTTCATTGTTATTGTTTTTTTTTGTGTTAATTTTGAGTATGTTTGTTATTTTTTGTCGTAAAAAAATTTACAAATTCGTTTTTTTTTCTATCCCCTTTAGACTAAATCACTCTGTCACATGATCAACTTTGGATAGAAGTCGTTTTTTTCATGCACTCATTTAAATAGAAAATAGGTTTATATTGAGTAGTAAAACAACCTGTTACGAGCTAAACTATTAAATTCATGTTTGCGCGCGCGATTGTACGTAATATCCTTCACATTTCGCTCAGGGATAGACTTACTATTTATATTAATACGTTCTTAAAATTATTAGGTTATATTATTTAAAGTTATAATGGTATCATGTTCGCGACTGTACCCAGCGCTAAAGTTCCGAGCCGCTAGCTCCACACACGTACTGTGCTGCAAGCATGTATAATGTTGCCGCAGGCGGGGCTGGAGGCGCTGAAGGCGGCGGACACGGCCGGGCAGCTGCTGGTGTTCCACACGTCGCTCCCCACGTACAACGCGCCCGGCAAGCTCGCCAACCGGGAGGACAGGAAGCTGCTCGGCACTGACAAGGAGAAGACGGTGCTCAGTGAGTCGCTCTCCATTATGTACCCCTAGTTCCACACGTCGCTCCCCACGTACAACGCGCCCGGCAAGCTCGCCAACCGGGAGGACAGGAAGCTGCTCGGCACTGACAAGGAGAAGACGGTGCTCAGTGAGTCGCTCTCCATTATGTACCCCTAGTTCCACACGTCGCTCCCCACGTACAACGCGCCCGGCAAGCTCGCCAACCGGGAGGACAGGAAGCTGCTCGGCACTGACAAGGAGAAGACGGTGCTCAGTGAGTCGCTCTCCATTATGTACCCCTAGTTCCACACGTCGCTCCCCACGTACAACGCGCCCGGCAAGCTCGCCAACCGGGAGGACAGGAAGCTGCTCGGCACTGACAAGGAGAAGACGGTGCTCAGTGAGTCGCTCTCAATAGGCATGATGACTAATTTTCAAAATCTCTTCTATGATATTCAGAAGTATCTATTATGTCTAAAATATATCATATTTCTGTAGAAAATTACGGTTTTTGTGCAATTTAAGTACATTTAAATTTTAAGTTTCAAATTTACGCTCAATACGCGTTACGGCTCAATATATCAACAGTAGACATTAAAGTTAGAGAGAGAGATGAGAGATCGCGTTTACGCTTCTATGAAACAAAATGACGTTTACTGAGACGTGACGTAATTCGCTCTGATTGGTGTTTAAGCTATCATGGCGGATTGTTGTATTTTGTAGATTTATTTTAACAAATAAATTATGAATGTCGACATTAATAAGAGAAAAAAGACATTTTTCAAAATCTTTGAATCCTATTTAATTAGATCAAATAAATATTTTGACGATACTTGATTACTGTCATCATGCCTATTATGTACCCCTAGTACAAAGTTAATTTGTTAAAGTGGCAGCTTGTACTCTCTAAATGTCGTATTATTTGTCATTATGCCACATTTACATTTTACCATTATATTGACTATTTATGCATTTATACAAATTTTTAACAAATCAAAAACCGACTTTAGGTTCCCCTCGGTTTCTCTGGTCTACCATCATCAAACCCTGATTTCCTTATCATGGGACCATTTTTGAAATATCTTCGTTTTTGAAATACCAACAAAAAAATATTTTGGGAAACCGCGTCTATATTTGACGGAGTTATGCCCGAACATACATAAAAAAATGCAAACATCCCAATTGGGAACCTCCTCCTTTTTTGGAAGCCGGTTAAAAATATATATCGTATACCTTTTACAAAGGGATGCCAACAGTATGGATAGAAACATCTAAGACCCGAGAGCGTTAATTGTCTCCGGCCAGTATTTCACGAATACTACCATCAGCAAGCTGGCAACCACCGTGAACTGCGGTACAGTGTTGCCAGCACAGCTCGTTGACCCCCTTGTCCCCTCCCCAGACCCCGCGTCCACGGTGTACAACGAGGTGGGGCAGGCGTGTTCGGCGGCCGGCGTGTGCGTGGAGATGTTCGTGTGCAACCAGGCCTACGTGGACGTCGCCACCATCGGACAGCTGGCGCGGCTCACGGGGGGACAGCTCAGGAAATATACATACTTCACGGTGAGTGCAGCTCGGGGAATGCATATGCTTCAGAGGAGTCTCTCTCCTAACGTCTCTTAAGAAAATCTTATTTTCTTTATTTCTTTTGGGTGAAAAAAATGACGTAGTTAGAACCCCGAGGAAGGACATAGGATACTTTTTATCGCGAGAAACTGTAGCCCACGCGGGTGAAACCGCCACACAGGTACTTACTTATATTAGCGCTGTTTATGTAACTCCCCCTACTTGGATTGACCCCCTGTCCCCCTAAACGCCTCACGTTATTAGTGGGCGACTGCTTGTCCCCCGCAGGCGGAGCTGGACGGGTCCCGCCTGGTGTGGGACGCGCGGCGCGCCGTGTCGCGGGCCGCGGCGCACGACGCCGTCATGCGCGTGCGCACCTCCACCGGCGTGCGCGCCACCGACTTCTACGGGCACATGTTCATGGGCAACACCACCGACGTCGAGCTCGCGGCTATCGGTGAGGGACACTGGCGAGCCTGCACGACAAAAGGGAAAAAAAACGCCTACACAATCACATACATAGGCTCTGACCCCTAACTAGGATACCCTGTATCTAGGGTATCAGGAACTACGCGAAACGGGGATCCACAACATCCAGACGCAGCACAAATACTCGCGCTTTTTGTTTCCATGCACCAATATCTAATCCTAATAGTAATATATGAACATATTGTGACTTTATTTAGTTTTGTAGTCGCTCTTAAGACTAGCTCTGCTTGTTCCAACCTCCTTCCGCCGATGAAAAAACAGGCAAGAAACGCCCGGCAATTCCTTTTTGAGAGCGATTTTATATCAATTTTATTCTTATTACTAACCGATTGATTTGAAGCAAGGTCACTACAATCATAAGCTTTTTAAAACACTTTTTTATCATCTAAATAGTCTGATATTCCATTACCGTTTGCATCAGTCCACTTCTGGACGTGTAAGGAAGTTGGACCAGGCATCCAGGTATGACGTTGTATCCTGCTAAATACTCTTAACGTTTGTAAACCTGTTTGTCCCACCTCGTTTCAGACGCGGACAAAGCGATAGGTATAGAGATCAAGCACGACGACAAGCTAACGGCTGAGGACGGCGTCTACATACAGGCGGCTCTTCTCTACACGCATAGGTAAGATAAAGACAGCCACATGATTCCTTATCCTACAAATATTTGGTTTTTGAACGTAATAAAAATAGCGATTTCAGATTTCTTTGGTATAAAAAAAAACCAAGGTAGTTTTGAAGTGGTGATAAAACCATTTAAATTAGTTGTCTTTGAAAACCTATATAGTCTCAAACTGTCATTGTCAAAAGTCAAAATGAGTTGACGTTTTGAGGTTAGAAAATATACAAAAAAGTGTGCTGTAAAATGGTGGTTTATTTTTAGCAAAGGATCCCTTTTTATGAGAAAATACAAGTGGGTAGTGAGGTATATTTGTTTTAAATTTGAGTATGTTTCGGTTTCATTAGAAGCGTATAAATCTGATAAGTATGTTTTTCCTCAATGTATTAAAAACTTCCATCAGTAAGATTTGTGTAGAAGTTTAGTCGTGAAAAGGTAACAAACAAAAATTAGAGTTACATTTTTAAGGCTGGCTTGCACAACACGTTAAACCTTGTTTCAATTTGGATTTAACTAAATTTTCAGTACGAATTTCGTTAAATTGAGATTTAAATCGGTGGTGCAAGTGGACCTCAATCTATTTGGTTCACAAAACTGGCCGTCACATCTTCAAATTCGGTTTAAATATTACTAGAAAGAGCAGCAGCTTACACATACAATGTTGTAATGATGGTGCATGCCTGCAGGTCCGGCCAGAGGCGGCTGCGGATCCTGAACCTGGCGCTGAACGTGGCGCACCAGCTCGCGGACGTGTACCGCAGCATGGAGCTCGACACCTGCATCAACTTCCTCACCAAGCAAGGTAGCTACGTACATAGAGTGACTCCCCCCTTTGAATTTGGTCCTTTCAAAAAAAGAACGCGGGCGCTATTCCGGCTTGAAGGACCATTTTAAGTACGAGCGCGGGGTGGTGTCGTGCATAATACTGATTATTCTGTATTGTTTATGTTGGGTAGAAATTAAAATAACATGTTAATTGACCGGTGGTTTGATGTAAACTAATTTGATGAAAGAAAAAATGTTAAATATTTAGTTATGTAGGTCTTGTATTTTCCGAGATTTCGTCATAAATCGTTAATGATACATTTCTAATACTTTCTTTCTTCCAATTTTCCTAAGCATTTAGAACCTAGCTGAACTTGGGAAAACTTGGGCGTGTTCAGCTACTTTCCTCGTCTAACTAACTGAAAGCGCAACGATCCAAAGTGAATCTTGGCCTACGTTACTAAAACACACCACTTTGGTCCGTCCTGCGCCACCTCCCGCCAGTCCTCCACCTCGCTCGCGCGTCCGTCGCGACTTCATCTTTTCGGCGACAAATAGCTGGGCCGGCCTCGTCTAAGTGGGTCTTCATTAATGTGCGACGTCTCCCCAGCGGTGTGGGCGCTCCGCGAGACGCCCCCGCGCGTGGTGCGCGAGGCGCTGTCGGCGCGCTGCGCCCGCTCGCTGGCCGCCTACCGCCGGCACTGCGCCTCGCCCTCCTCGGCCGGCCAGCTCGTGCTGCCGGAGTCCATGAAGCTGCTGCCGCTCTACACCAACTGCATGCTGCGCGGGGACGCCGTCGGCGGCGGTCAGTGCACCTCCACTCTACCTCACTTTCGTTACAAAGTAATTTTTATTTTTCCAGGGCGTAAACTTTCACCAAACCTCATCAATTGGATATCTTTTCTTATGCGCAGAATCCTAATTCTTGTTATTTTTCGTAACTAAAATGTAGCCTAAATTATTCCCTGTAGTATCAGCTATATGCCGGTGAAGGTCCCGTCAAGATCGGTCCAGCCGTTTCGGAGATTAGCCGGAACAAACAGCCAGGAGAAACCCAAAATTTCTAAAGCGTAAGTTTATATCATTGCCGAAAAGTATCAAGAGAAGAGGACCGAGAATCGATCCCTGAGGTACGCCAGATGAAATAGGATAAGTTGCCGAAGCAAACCCGTTCAGGACCACAGTTTGGCAGCGGTCTTCGTCGTACGAGGCGGATACCTTAGGCAGGTCACCTCATATTCCATCTGCATGGAGCTCGACAAGAAGAATCGTGTGGTCTATGCGATCGAAAGCTTTACTCTAAACGGTATAAACCAAATTAAGATTCTGTTGGCAAGTTCTATCAGTGTGGTTCGGTTGCCACACTTGAGCCAGAGCCAGTTTCCAATCCAGGTGGGGCCGGCTGTGGCCACATCGTCGTCGAACTTAATTTTTTTTTGTAAGTGTAAATTAAGAATTAGGAATGGTGTCCCGCAGGGCCGGACGTGTCGTGCGACGCGCGCAGCTGCGCCGCGCTGGCCGCGCTGACGGCGGACGTGTCCCGCTCCGCCGCGCTCACCTACCCGCGCCTGCTGGCCCTGCACCGCGCGCCCGCCGCGCCGCTGCGCGCCTCCGCCGACCGCATGCGCGACCACGGCGTCTACCTGCTGGGTGAGTCACTGCCGACACGCGCTCTACCTGCTGGGTGAGTCGCTGACACACACGCGCTCTACCTGCTGGGTGAGTTGCTGACGTACACGCGCTCTACCTGCTGGGTCACTGACCTACTCGCCGCGCCTTAGTTTTCTGTCGGACCTCCCCATTTCTTATTTAACCCTTTTTTTTACTATTTAGCGTTCTACACAACGTCGCCTAATATTTACTAAAAGAAAAAGGATTATGTGATCGGAGGTGACGCCCTGCCATTACTAAGAACTGGCTCTCAATATCACGCATGAAACCGTTTTTCATCAATTTATATTATCTTACAGAGAACGGTGTCCACATGCTGATCTGGGTGGGATCGCAAGCCAGTCCCGAATTCGTCCAGGACGTGTTTGGAGTGCCTTCACCGCAACAAATTGACACGCAGGTGAAGAAGAAATCATGTGTATTTTTTCAGTTGAAACCTAATGTAACAAAACAGCCCGCTCTGGCTCTGCATCCCACGATGTTTCCTTTCCCTGTTTTGAGCGATGGCAAATCCGCACATAACTTATTACAGTCACAGGTGCAGCCGAGATGGGATTTGAACTCGATAGCGGTGCCTTGTAAGATGCACGTGTTAACATTTGGCCCTACCGTCATACAATTTAATGTTTCCGATTATGTTTACCAACGTAAAACGCTGATGATAATGACGATGGTGGTGGTTATGTTTAGAGTAGACTAGGTCTTCTAATTATGATGTGAAACCTCACATTCTTCTATTAAAGGTGACGGAGCTTCCAGTCCTGGACACGCCAGCGAGTCTTGCAATTAGACAACTGGTGACCGAGTCGAGAGTGAAGCACTGCAGCGCCATGCGGGTAAATAGACACAAAACACACACGTAGGGCTGCTATCACCTAAATAGCTAAAAACGGACAAAGATTTCAAAATCCCCGGAGTCTTCTATACATATACACACAACACTAGGACAAATCCGGGGAAATGCACCAATATGAACTAGGCTATTAATTATAACAACTGAATAAAATAAATTTGAATAAAATCACAATGGTATGTACGACATACAAGCGACAGAGACGTAAGGAATAAATACGGGCCTAAAATTGAACCTTGGGGAACTCCGTAAGCGCAAGCGTAAAATGCGATGAGTATTCAAAAATATGGACCCTAAAACTGCGATTCGATGACTATGATTGAATTGTTTTAATGAACGGTAATGGAAACTTCATTAATTTTGATTAGTCTATAGTGTAGTTCTTGATGCCACACAGTCAAACGCTTTTTCAATATCCGACAGAAACATACCAGTGAATTATTTTGAGTTGAGATTATATGATTTTGTTTCAGCAACGCTTGCTAGCCGTAGGCTATATATAGTCATAGGCACGTTTTAGTTTGATATTTTTTTTATGGGAATGTCATTTGTTGGTGAAACAACGCTTCAAAACCAAGACTTCAGTCTAAAATGAGTTAACAATATTTTGATTTTTGTGTTTGTACGGGATTGTACAATTGTTTTCTTCTCTCTAACTCAAAACGCTTGTCTTGGCGTAAATGCTACTAATTTTACAGTAACAAAATTCAGGGGCTCGCGCCAGAAAACCGTAGTGCGGTAGTGTGGCCTTACATTATTACGGTAAATGAACCGTATAGATCCACACGAGACATTTTAGACACATTTTACTGTCTAGTACATATGACCGTCGTGCATGCTACAATGCAATGCAAATAAGAATATGGCAGGCTCTCGGCTAACTTCACTCTTAGAAGTACGGTCGGCAAAACATAAGAAATTGGTTATAAACTGACTTTAAAAATTTATACATAGTTTGAAAGTGCCATTTCAAAATAGATCCGTGTCATTTTGGTCATTTTCGCCCGAAATCGCACATGAACAGTATTTCTTTCTTTGCGCACCGTACCAAATCCGACCGGAGTGAAGTTAGTTACCAGTTGTGACGTCACAACATGGCGCGATAGAGCAATCCTATTCTTATTTTAATTTCATTGTACGTCTTTTACTATTTTCCTGTGTGTATTTTGTGAGCACGAAGCATGTTGATGACAAACTATCTGTCGGTGGTTATCAGACTTTTTAGCTTGGTGGTAGGGTATTTTGTAGTACTCGCCTGGCTAGCTACCACCCTCATGTTAAGAATCTCTCGCCAAGCACCTATCGGTGTGTTCCGGCAGCCTCGCTTGAGAGCCAGTTCCCAGTCCAGGTGTAGCGTGGCGCCATCTTCGACCACATCGTCACTTAACATCAGGTGACTTGTGGTCGAATGCTACCTTGTTAATAGTAATAAAAAAACAAAACAGACGTTGAAATTATTTTCCAAAGTTGTTTTGCGGTGAAATAGCTAAACTTTGGATACTACGTGGCAGGACAGAAGTGGGGCAGCGTGAGTTTTATTATTGGTCCTGGCCCTTGACAAGACAAGTTATGACGCTTGTGTAGCCGTCACTCCGCGCTTATCATTCGACATGATGTCCCGCTGCCGCGGTTTATGGGTACTTACTGGTGGCCTTTCTGCTATATTTCTTGGTGATATCTTTTATCTAAGCGACGTTCCCGCTCGTTCTCTTCTGTGTTCTAATTGATAGATTGTGTAAAAATATATATATAGGAACAGAGTATCTGGTCACTTGACCTTTATGCAATAGTGCACTCTACTTCTTTCTGATCTCTGTGTGATTGAAAGAAATCTTACTAAATAGATCACTGGGAATTTTGAAGTGTGTTCAATCTATAACATATTACAATTCTATTAGTGTTTTGTTCTATAGAACAAAAGGTTACCACGTATCACCGTAACTACTAAACTGATTTTGATGAAATTTGGAATGGAGATAGCTTATACCCTGGATTAACACATAGGCTACTTTTTATCCCGGAAAAGGGCTTTTTCGGGAACGAGAAGACGTGGGTGAAACCGCGGTGCGCAACTAGTTATAAAATAATTTGATTAAATTTTGTAATGACGTGCCAATAAAAAAAAATGTTACAAATTTTTTTATTTTCATTGGTAACATAGAATAGAATAAGTGGGAATTTGTAGGTAGACGTAGTATTGCGTGGCTGTATCTCTACCGAGCACGCTCCATCCTCAACACTCCATCCAACAAGTTAGCAGCTCTTTAAGAGCGCTCGCACACGCCACACAAATCTACTTTTCTCGGAAAGAAAAGCACATTATGAATTCCATCGTATACACGCTCATATCCTACAAAAAGTTGGTCTTTGATTAAGGCCAGCGACTATTGCTCATAGGACGATGTGTACCCCTGTAAAAGTTATGAGAACTATAAAAGTAATCGAAAACGTCAAAGTTTACTACCGCTAACTTGTCAAAGTGGCCACTCGTACTGTCTAAATGCGAAACGAAACTCGAAAACTTTCGAAATCGGATACGATTTGAAATTACTGGTACTACCAATTTTAGTTCCTCTAAAATTCCGTAAGGGGCGCGGATAGAAAAAATGTTTTCGTGAACTGTCATAAACTTGTGGTGCTGAATATCGGGCGTGGTACGGTCAACGACAAAAGTCGCTAAACAATGTCACATATTCCGTTTACCTTCATCCTCCTTCGTGCTGTGGTCAAACGCTACCTTGGATGTTGTAAAACAAACTTAAACATTGCTGATCCAAAACCTAAAACAACAACACTTGGAAAATCGACTACGATCAGCTACATTTGTCGCTGACTGGGAATTTGACGTGTGCGAGCGGCCAAAGAGTACCAAGTCCTCACCCCTCCCCCGCACTACCCCCCACAGCTAACAGTGACGCACGCGCTGGACAAGTCCTCCGCCCACTTGTTGCGGGACCTCCTGGTGGAGGACGCCGGCGCGGACGGGGCGCCCTCCTACGTGGACCATCTCATGGAGATGCACAAACGCGTGCAGAAGCTACTGTAGGTGGCAAACGCTTTCGCTGGCCGGCTATTGGGAACAGCGCCATCTGTGGGCGGTTTCTGGCGCGGGCTTTGGTTGGGAGAGGGATTGGGAAGAGCGCCATCGGTTGGTCTTTAAGGCGCGGGCTTTGAAAGGTTCATTTTAGCATGGGATTTCACTAGGAATAATACAATGTTATCTCAAATGGACGTGCAATGAATATTCATATTCGTCATTAAGCTTAGGCTCGCCATACACGCAGTCAGGTTCGACTTCTTCAAGCTGCGACTGCACAGTGAACTACTGCAACTGCTCGCGCGGTTCGTGTATGTACGTACGTAGAAGTCTGTAGTTCACTATGCAGTCGCAGCTTGAAGCAGTCGATTCCTGACTTCTTCAAGCGGTCCGTGTATGGTCAGCCTAAATGTAATGGAAATAATTGGGTATATAGCACGCACTCGACTGGACTTCTTAGCATAGACTTAGAACGGGGAACGAAACCATTAAAACGCCATCTATTGGGGAATTTCTCAGTTTCGAGTGCATATTTGTACTGGTGACGGAACTCTTCGTTCTAATTTACATTTCGTTCTAATTTGCATGGCTTGCTTACGGTGCTATTTTTCTTTGTAGTTCTTTGAACGCTTTTGCTTTAGACTTTTTTTTCTTGATATTTTTAAGGAGTGAATACATAATATGAAAGCACCAAACATACATACGGATGCAGTTATTAAAAACATATCATTACCATTCTAAATTGAAAACTCAAACTTTGATTTATGACTTTGTTTTTCGTATCATTCATTTTAATTTTGAACTTAACCTCTTCAATATAATGTCAGGAATATGTTCTTGATTATTTGTATACGCAGATACTGTTATGCTCTTTGCGTCGGTCGGAGGAACAACAAATATCTGTCCATGTGGGTGAACCATCCGATGCATCCAACCGATCCATTCTAGTCATTTTGTGAAGCTGTCATTGAGGAAGTCATTTATGCTGTAGTACCATTTGTCTACTTAATTAAAATTTTAACCAACAAAACACGACTTCTAAGGTTTTCTTATAGATGTCATTGTCAGAACTGTACCAAATTGCTTTCAAATAAAAAATAATCATCAAAATCGGTTTACCCAGTCAAAAGTTCTGAGGAACAAACTATAAAAAAGAAGAAAAAAACAGTCATATTTAGGAACTCCTCCTTTTTTTAAGTCAGTTAAAATTATTCCTTTCTTCTGATTTCAATTTCTCTTCCAGTTAACGTTGATGCGTCAGCACGACAAGCTCGAGGCGGTGCTACGTCACTTCCTGGTGGAGGACCGCGGCATCGACGGCAGCGCCTCCTACGTCGACTACCTGTGTCACGTGCACAAGGAGATACGCGCGCTGCTATAGCGTCTGTACGACTAGTGGTAGCTGCGTGTGACGTCACACAGCGGCTGGACCAATCAGCGGCCCGCTGTGGAGATACGCGCGCTGCTGTAGCGTCTGCACGACTAGTGGGCGGGGCGCTAGGTGCGTGTGACGTCATCAACGGCTGGACCAATCCGCGGCCCGCTGCGGAAGCAACACTAGTGTCGTACTATTACAGTGTTAACGATTTTAAAGAAGGAAAGGTTTGCATCTTGGCTCACTTAGAAAATTGGGTATGGTCAGCTGCTTCGCTGACTGTACCGTGTTATAGACATAGAGCCGTTCTGATACGGTTCTGGAATGGTAATGTTTGGTGTAGTACATCACTAGTGTGGCACTAAAGTAGGGAAATGTTTAACGCGGACTCGTACGAGTTCGTATCAGCTCAGATAGATCGTAAGAACTATAAACTGTACAAAGCTTTTAATACAAAAATATATATAAAAGATACTTACGTAATATTGAATCGTTAAAATGGAAGTTAATGATTCTGTAACAAGTCGTACGTATCTGCAGATACGATCGTACGAAAAGGTACGAAATCGTACGAGTCCGCGTCTTTGGAAACGTCAGCAGCGGGTTGGTCCGATGAAACACGCATCTTAGCAACCGTACATACGATGGTGGTAGTGACGTTTGGGACTAAAACTCGTTATAATCTCTAGTTATGATAGTATGATGCCGGCTCCAGACCTAGGTCTTAGTGAATAAGGTACTACTCTACCGAAATCAACAAAATTAAATAAATCTGTACGATTCTACTTGTAGACTGCGTTAGACTGAGCAACGAGCAATAATGTGCACTTAAAATATCACTATAAGGTGGAGAATGACCTGTAACATTCGCGTGTAACGTAACAAAGCGAATGTAACAATAGGGGAACCGAACTGCACCGCCTGTCGCCAAGCACCTATCACACTCATAGGTGCTCGGCTTCCGGTAGCTCCACTTGAGACCCAGTTCCCAGTCCAGGTGTAGCGTGGTGCCACCTTCGACCACATCGTAAGAAGGAAAAGAAAAACTATCGTTAGGTTCGTTTTTGACTAAGCGAATGCTCGTCCTAACCCTACTCTATCTTTGCTTAGTGTAAACGTAGGCAGAGCATTGTTTCAATGTCCTTCAGAAAATATTCTGCGAATGTTCGAGAAATGCTCGCTCTCTTGGTGTACACCGCTCGAGAGCGTGCGAACAGATTTCACGTTCTTTCGTGTTCGGCCTCAGAGCGAGCGGTCTCCTGCTCGCCTTGATTCGGACTGTATTGGACCAAACGAGCGTGTGCTCGAGTTCTGCCGGAACTAGAACGTTTGTTGTTTGTGTGTTTTACGTTATATATGTTCGTTTGGTCTAAACCCACCTTAACCAATGCGAATGTTTGTTACGCGAACATGTTACAGGTCAGTCACCATAAAGATTCCAGCTTAAATGCTACCGACATTTAAATGGATCTAGATATTTTTACAGGGTAGCGTTTGATCACTAGCCACCTGATGTTAAGTGATGATGTGGTCGAAGGTGGCGTCACGCTACACCTGGACTGGGAACTATCTCTCAAGTAGAGCTACCGGAGCACACCACTTCTAGTTAAGAATTGGTAGCCAAGCACCTATCGGTGCGTTCCGGCAGCTTCGCTCACTAGTTTATAGTCCAGGTGTAACGTGGCGCCACCTTCGACCACATCGTCACTTAACATCAGGTGACTTGTGGTCGAACGCTTACCCTGTGAGATGTTAAAAAAATGTTATAATATGTATAGTATTTACGAATTGAACTTCACTGCCTTTAAAATTTGCAAACAGAATTAGATTATATGATTGCTAATGAATAATTATTATATTGTTATAAAGAATCATTCGAGATTAGTGCGCGACATTTTGTGGGTATGTTCAGTGTCGATGTATGAACATTGATTGAACACTTTTGTTTAATTATTTCAACATATTAAGCTCAGCTCAGTTCCCAGTCCAGGTGTAGCGTGGCGCCATCTTCGACCACATCGTCACTTAACATCAGGTGACTTGTGGTCAAACGCTACCCTGTAAATAGTAAATAATAGTAAATAATAAATAAGATGTTTTCTAGGACAGTTAGATAGAGACGGGAGTGAACCAACTAGGTTTCCCTTTATGCATCGAATGTACGGCAAAAGGAACGTCATATAGACTTGGACTGTTGCTCTTTTCCGCCTACCCCAAAGGAGACTGGTGAGAAAAAAGTGTTGCGCACTGTTGTCCGACGATCTTATAGAAAAAAGCAAGTCTAGACAATACACTTCCAATATTGTAAGTCGCCAAATGTACAGAACATAATATACCCAGAAATTAGTAAAAGACTCGTCCGCGCTATAGCGTACAGTCAGCGACAAAAGTAGCCGATCATATCGATTTTCCAAATCCGTATGAGATCAGTAATGTTTTACAGCTTACGATGTAGACTTTGAACACAACACACATGATCTGATGATGATTCGGTCGAAAGTTGGTATTTAAAATGATAAAGAAAATCGTAAAATGTGTTATTTTTCAGCAACTTTTGTAGCTGACTGTACCGGCACAAGGTATCAGCAATAAATGTAAAAAAAGATTAGTTAAAGATACCACGTGCCCGCAACTTGTTGCGCTACAAGTGTCGCGACTTGTATCCTAGTGTGGGCGGGCCTTAACGTGTGCTTTGATTTGATTGGTCGGCTTTGGTTGGCGTTGAACCTTACAAATAGGGTTGCCAACTGTGAAGAAGTAATTTCCGGGATATTCTTCTTTGATATCCGGGACTTGCCGGGACAGTTGGCAAGCCTACTTACAAACCAGAGCCCGTGCCTGTTCTATTGTATTGTGTATTGATTGTTTAAAAAAAATGGTTGTTAAATAATTGTTTTGTAATCGAATATTGTACTATAATATCGGCTTGTTATTTGTTTTTTTTTTTCAAAATAATTTTGATACATGATTTACTATCACAAGAACGTGCAGTACTACGTTTAATCGCCTCAGCAATTTTCGTGTTTTTTCGAAAATACATACGTGCGATAGTAATATTTAATATAGAGCTGTTACAATATTGAATGTTACTACTTTTTTTTATAGTACTTTGAAGGCTCGGCGATTCAAAGTGGGTTGGCCCTCGAAACTCCTCTATACCGTGCGATATGATTTCTTTTACTAGCGATCCCGCGTAGAAGTTGATATTTTTCCATACAAACTTAAATATCCCATTAAGGATAGATTTAGAATATCCCTAAGGGGGTCACCCTTAGGTGTACCTACTATAAATACCAAAGTAAGGTACATGTTTCTAGGACTAGCAGTTGAGGCTGTGCGTTGATATAATTATTATTAGTAAATGAGTTAGAACTTAGAATTTTATAGTCGTTTCAGGAACATAACAACTCTATAACACTTCAAATTTTATTAATAAGTTCTCAAAAAGTACGTGCTTCCTCCTCTGAAGTTCATTAGTGAATGACGAGGCGTGGGAAGGCTGGCGGCCTGCCATTGGTTTCTTATTCGTACTAATTCGGAAACACGAGAATTGCCGAGCGCGCATAAATTAATTCGTCAAGATTAGACCTTAGATTTTAGTAATGCGTAAGAAATGAGGGACCTTTTGCCCAGCAGTGGGATAGTACAGACTATAATAGAAATAGAGAATGGAATTATTATAGAGCGCGTATCGTACGCTTGATTTTATCAATTATAATACGCCATACACTTTTAAAGGAAATGAATAAGAAAAAAAAGACCTTATATGTATTTCAATATTGTTATATTTAATTAGGTTCAGTGACCTTATTCGCGTGTTTTTAAACTCGTTTGGATTTACAGACATCTGCAATCGTAATGAAAATCACAAATTGAACTCTTTATGAAAAAAATCTGTCGCCAACATTAACGTGTCAAGACAATTCCAATAAATCATCAGAATCGGTCCAGCCGTTCTTAAGTTAAAATAGTGTAACTAACACGACTTTGTTTATACTAGCTGTTCCCCGCGGTTTCACCGGCGAGGGCTACAGTTTATCGTGATAAAAAGTATCCTATGTCCTTCCTCAGGGTTCAAACTATTTCCGGCGTGAAAGCGAGACAGACAGACAGACAGAGTTACTTTCGCATTTATAATATTAGTAGAATAGATAGAAGGGATAAATAAGATGTAGGCGCGTTGTTAACTCATGACAAAAGGATACTTGACTAGTTTAAAGTAAGTTTTAAATTGTTTTGCAGCTTAGTATTTTTATACCTAGCTGTTCCCCGCGGTTTCACTCGCGTGGGCTACAGCTTTATGCATGCAAAGTCTCAGCCCGATCAGTTTAAAATTGACAAAGTTTCATACAAACTTTCATCCTCTATTTTATCCCCTTAGACTAACTAACTAACTGAGATGGCGCAAAGACCCAAAGTGAGTCTTGGCCTCCGATAACAAAAGACGCCACTTCGGTCTGTCCTGCGCCACCTCCTGCCAGTCCTCCACCTGGAGCTCGCGCAAATCCTTCGTGACTTATCCCCTTAGGGGTAGAATTAATCAAAATCCTTTCTTAGCGGATGGCTACGTCATAACATCTGCCTGCATGCCAAATTTCAGCCCGATCCGTCCAGTGGTTTGGGCTGTGCGTTGATAGATCACTATGTCAGTCAGTCACCTTTGAGTTATATATATTTAGATAAAATAAAAATAAAGACTGTGCGTCAAACTTAGAGCTAGTAGCCCATTACCGTTGTTATTGCTGATTTTACAACGTGGAGTTAAAAATTATTGCGAATAAGGTGACTGAAGTAACTTTTCTTTTAATACTAGTATTGTTACGTTAATTAAATTACATATAGGTTCAGTCATGTAACTTACAGCAATGTATCGACTAATTATAATTACGATTTATTATTCAAGACTTCCTACTTTAGTACAGTCAGCTACAAAAGTAAGTGAATATTTTTTTCAATTTTGCTAAGCATTTTGAACACCAAAATCGGCTGATCAGCAGTGCGATTCTAATTTACTCGGAAAGATTCCGTGTCGGATTCGACGTCACTTTCGCTTCACGGGAACGTTTTCCGAGAGCAAATAGGTGTCGGAAACTTCCGTGATGTAACAGATGGTTTGTCAAATTAAATGTCAGTTTCCGAATTAAGATTAATGAATCGCGTCTAGAGAAATCTCGCGGAAACGTTTCCGAATCCGTGGTCGGAAGAGTTGATGTGGCGCAATGGGCGGATAGCCGACTGTGAACCGTGAGGTCGCGGGTTCGATTCCCGCTACAGAACAAATAATTGTGCGTTGAAAAAAAAAGCGCAAGTATTTATTCTGTGTCTGGGTGTTGTGGATCCCCGATCCTCGTAGTATCTGATACCCTAGATACAGGGAAATCTAGTTAGGGGTCAGAGCCTATGTATGTGATTGTGCGGGCATTATTATAAAAAAAAAAGAAAATAAGAATAAGTTTCCGAGTGAATTAGAATCGCACTGCTGGTACACATTTCGGAAATTAATCGTGCTACTTTTGTCGCTGGCTGTACTTTCTATTAGCAAAAATGATATTAAAAATGAAACTAAATCTTAATTGAATTAAATTTGTTGTTATATGAAATTATTTAGTTGGAATGTATCGGAGTGTATAAATAATATAATTTGTAGGTATGTAATATATTGGCGTAAATATTTAATCTTTTCGTTCTGTTATGTTTAGGTAATTAATAATTATGTTGTTTATAACGGAATATTTTGGTTTGTTTTCTTGTAATTGAATCGCCGAGCGAGTTTCTCCCTATTTGCGAGTGTAACTCATTTTATAATCTGTAGTTTATACCACAGATTATAAAATAAAAAAAAAAAAATTTAAAAATGTAAATGAATTTTTTAAAATGTATGTTTGTATATTATTCTAGACAAGTCAAACATTTTGAAAAATATCGCGCCTTCCAAGTCTATATTTCCCCAAAGTAACACCTGAATCTATAAACTACTATTTGCGCCCGCGGTTTCACCCACGTCTTCCCGCTATCCCGCAGGAACCTTTTTCCGGGATAAAAATAGCCTATGTGTTAATCCAGGGTATAAGCTATCTCCATTCCAAATTTCATTCAGATCCGTTCAGTAGTTTTTGCGTTAAAGAGTAACAAACATCCATCCATACTCACAAACTTTCACGTTTATAATATTAAGTAGGGTATAAAGGAAAGTAGAAAGTAAAAAAGGAAGTAGATAAGGCTATAGTTGAGATACAAGTCTAAGCGTGAACAGATCCTTCCATATCATTGGTTGATCCTAAATCCCTTCCAATCGCGAAAAACTACTAGTGTAGGCGAGAACCTCGCTCGACGATCGAGTTTTGATATCAGGGCCCGTAGCCAAGATGCATTCTGCAATCGTTGACGCTAATAGAAAGCAAGAAAAAAGTATTGGTTTGACATATTTCTGACCACGTGACTTAGCGTTGAAATATGTCAAACCAATACTTTTTTCTTGTTTTCTACTAGCGTCAACGATTGCAAAATGCATCTTGGCTAGGGGCACAGGTCTGATGTGGTAGGATTATGAACCTTAGTAGATTGTAATAAGTACGGGCTATGAAACTAATGATGTAACAGGCCCAAACTTCCACTGAAATGCTACTTAACCATGGTTTTAGAAAAAATGTTAACTTTTTTCAAGAGATTATTGTTAAATAGTGTTAAAATGTATTCGATCGTGTAAGTTTTAATGGATAATAAAATCTTTTATATATATAAATTATTTGATGTTTCTTTGCGCCATCCCAACCCAATACTTGACGAATTTTGATAACTTGTTGTACCATCCAATCGTTCCTCTCAGTTTAATTTTACCGGCGTTCGGCACCACCATCTTTTTACGCTCGAAATTAATAATCTATCCTGATTCGTTTTTCGCGGTTTTGGATCGATATGTCAATCAATATGTGAAGCTTTACCCCTAAAATGACATATGATGACAGGAGGTATCAATCCATAACCGCGAAAACGGATCAGTACCCCTAGTACAGGTTTTGATAGTTTACAAAAACTATAACTATAAGTTTTCTTTATATCGGTAATACGGGTTATATTAAATCGTTTTATTCATATTCCAACAAAGTTTTTGAGCTACTTTTTGAATTTAGACAGTACGATTTGCCACTTTGACAAGTTGGCGGTGGTAAACGTTGACGTTTATGAAAACTGTTATCGTTTTCAAAACTTGTACTAGGGGTACAGGATCGATTATTAATTTCGAGCGTTAGTTGCCAAAACCAAAACTGGGTCATATGTTTCTTAACCTGATACATAATTTACCTATTACCAATGGCATGTAGTGTTACATACATGAGAGTATTCATCGGATTATCAAAATTAATAATTAAATACATAAAAGCATTGAAAAGGAAATAAATTTATTCAATCACTAACATATTCACCCACCGGGTGCAATCTATATGGTAGATGGTAGCATGACATCATTCACAGAAGTGCAGTTCTTCACAGAGCAAGCGGAAAATTCCGCTTCTTGTGGCAAGCTTTCAACCGAAACACCAGCTCCATCACGTACCTACCTACAGCAGCAGGACTACAGGATTCGTTTTTTCTGCAAAAATGTTAGATGATAGTTTATGCGCAGTGGTAGTGACGTTGGCTTGCGATCCGTAGGACGTGGGTTCGAATCCTACAATGAGCTTGAGCTTTCGGTGAAGGAAAACATAGTGATGAAATCATAGCTTGGTGGTAGGGTATTTTCTAGTACTCGCCTGGCTAGCTACCACCCTCTTGTTAAGAATCTGTCGCCAAGCACCTATTGGTATGTTCCGGTAGCCTCACTTGAGAGCCAGTTTCCAATCCAGGTGTAGCGCGGCGCCATCTTCAACCACATCGTCACTTAACATCAGGTGACTTGTGGTTAAACGCTACACTAAATAAATAAAAATTGTTGCCACTATACTTTTATACTTTCACTCAACTTCGAGGTAAATCTGCTCCATCATTGACCTAGTCAATGTCCTAGTCCTAGTCGATGGAGCAGATTATCATCAGATCAGATCAGATGGTCATTGACTTATCATCAGGTGAGATTGGTCAAATTATTGCAATATTATTGATAGCAATATTATTGCTATCCAAATCCATTGTCATCTGCGAGTGTTAAATATTTTGTACAACTTGCAAGATTGACCACAAGTCGCGTAATGATGTGATGATAGTTAACGATACACCTGGGTTTCAACGTATAGTGGTAAACAGGTAGATGGCCCGCCTAACGGTAAGCGGTCACCGTCGCCTATGGACATTTGCAAGGAGCGTTGCCGATGCTGCTATGATTGTAGTCTCACCGGCTTGGGCTCCAAGATCTCAATGATAGGCCCTCTATAGGTGCACGGCAGGCAGTAGTCGGGGCGCCTCGAGCGCCGCTTGCAGCACAACCCCTCCGCGATGAAGAGGAACAGGTTCAGCCACAGAAAAAGAAGGCGGAACATCATCGTGTTGGTGATGCAAACTGAAAGAAAATTAGTAATTTTTAGAGGAAATTATTATGCTCTATACAGAAAGAATTCCATTATGGTATAATTAATGTATAAAATCAAAGATAATAATTACAAAAATGAGCTATTTCCTTTCTTTTATAAAACACTTTTATTAGCTTGACTTGTAACTAAATAATTTTTGCAATGGTTAAAGATTTGAGCACAGTCTTATATAATGACTTTTTACAGAGTAGCATTTGATCACAAGCCACCTGATGTTAAGTGACGATGTTGTCGAAGATGTCTCCAGGCTACACCTGGACTAAGAACTGGCTCTCAAGTGGGGCTGCCGTAACCCACCGATTGGAGCTTGGTAACGGTGGTAACTATCCAGACGAGCACTAGAAAATGCCCCACCACCAAGCTATGGTTTCATCACGGTGTTTTCTATTCAGCGAAAGCTCAAACTCATCGAAGATTTCAAACCCAAAATCGCAATGACCCCGACACTACCACAAAACCATCATCGTTTCATAAAAATAAGACAGTATGGCCATGCACGCCCACTTGAAAAACACACCACTACTTGTGAAATACCAGTATTTTAAAACTATGTAACTACCTCGTTCTGAACTTATAAATTTTTAAGTAACTTATTTTGCAATTACGGGCACCTACATCTCTACTCACTCTCTTCACACAACAGCTATGTGGTGTCTCCGTCGAAGACCTGGCCGAAGCACGCAGCCCTCGCGACGCCTTCTTCTTGCAGCAAAGAACGTCCGCAATGAAGAGGAAGAAGGTCAGCATTAGCATCAGATAGCGGTGGAACATCATGTTGCTGGCTGTAAACAAGGAAAAGGGAGTTTCCTTGGATCAATAACGTTTAGTAGCTATACCTAGTCGTATCTTCTTCGGGCAAGCCTTGTGTGCCAGCATATTAACCATCCTTTCTAGTAAGAAACAATTTGAATTCTAATATATATATAGATTAATCAATAACAAGGAACCAGACTCTAAAATTGCTTGTGCCCCTTTTGTTTGTACGGCAGCACATAATTAATCAGGCTTCAGTCGTCCAAACCCCCACCCACTACTAGACTAATATAATAGACGTATGCACGTCAAAAATCTTGCTCACCTTCCGAAATAAAAGCCTGACTTTCTCACCAGTCTTGTAAAACCGTTTCTGGTTCTGACAGTTGCCCTGACCACACGGAGTGCAAGCGACTGTTTGTCGCCCACTAGACTTTTTGCAGCCTTGAGTCACCTCTAGCCAGGATATCACGATGTGCAGAAACACCAATAAAAACTCGTTGATGATCGGCATAGTAGAGGCTGAAGGGAGAAAGGAAAAGGTGACTAACTAGTGTGCCGTGATCCAAGTTGACGTCTTGGCTAGTTTGATAAGAGCAACCGCTTTGATCTGTCTTCCTCTACAACTGGCCAGTCTTCTATCTGCTCGCACGACCCCTTCCCAACTCCATTTCTTCTTCAATCTTGAATCCGTCAACGGACTGGACATGTCGAGCTGTTCTCTCCACATGGGAGGCAAGACCTGCCATGCCTCCCGCGCCCGCCGCGCCCACCGCGCTTGCAAGCGCGCGCCAGCTCTAACAAGGATATGACGATGTACAGGAACACAAGTAACAACTCGCTGATGAACGGCATGGTAGAAGCTGGAGGGGAAAAGTAAGAATATGATATATTATTGAGAGATAAGTCCATCAAAAAACTGGCTGAATGTTATCTGATCATTCTCAAAGCCTTGTAGTGCCTGCCGTAAAATCGTATGCAAGTCACCAGATGTTAAGTGACGATGCGGTCGAATATGGCACCACGCTACACCTGGACTAAGAACTGGTTCTCAAGTGAGGCTGCCAGAACACACCGATAGGTGCTTGGCGACAGATTCTTAACTTGAGGATGGTAGCTAGCCAGACGAGCACTAGAAAATGCCCTACCACCAAGCTATGGTTTCATCACAATGTTTTCCTTCACTAAAAGCTCAAGCTTATTGTAGGATTCGAACCCACGACCTTCGGATCGCAAGCCAAAGTCACTACCACTGAGCCATCATCGCTTACATGTCAGAACTTTGTTTCTTTGTCATAAGAGACACATAGCTCACACAAGGTTTCACTTCTTCGCACAATGGGCGTTGCCCTCGCTGCAGCTAACGTAGCTGGTGCGCCAGCATCCCCAGCAAGTCTCCAGGTAAGACAGCAGAAGCGTCACGATCAGCACCACCACCTCTTGCAGGAACGCTGTGTCCATTGCCAGAAGTCCTTTCAACTGAGGGAGGAAGAATTATTCGTGTGTAGGATGCACTCTGAATACTTAGATAAAGCAGCGATTTGCGCCAAGTGGCTGGGAGTAGTTAGAATAAGGCATATTTTATGTCCAGTTGTGGCGATACCAGCTGACAAAGATTTAATATACAGACGCATAACAATTAATAGCTTCAAAAAGAAAAGTGGTTTTCATAATTTTATACTAGGAACAAAGATAAAATTGCCCACTACTAGGCTCCATAAAGTCAGCAACTCCTTCAAAGGTCAATGACGTTTCTTCAACAAACCCCAAGTAAAATCGATTACTAGAAAAAAGCCAAACTTGCTTCAATTCAATCGATGATTAATTGAGTAATAAAAAAAAAATGTACGTAAAAGTGATCAAGCCGAAAAATTACCTGCCGGACGTTACTTTTACCGGCGTAAGGAGGTTGGAAAAGGCTTAGCTAATTTTGGGGCTGGAAGTTGAGGCTGTGCCAGATACCCAGCCCTCCCACATTAGACGATGCGGAGTAGTACCTCGGGGTTTTAGTGGGTAGGGTGCCCTTGTACAGCCGCGGGAGTCCCACACTCCCTCCGAGCCCCTCCCCTTTTTGGGGGGACACATTGCACCGGAGGGGTTAGTGCGTAAGTGCATTTCCCCGGGTCAAAAAAAGGCTTAGCTAGTTTTAAGTCTGACGTTAAACTGGTCACATGTCGTTTCCTACTAAATAAATATTCTTTTGAATTGGATACGCACGTAAAGTTATTTCTTGCACTGCGGATTGTTGGGTCTGCAAGTCACTTTCTTAGCACCGCATGCGGCGACCTCAAGCAGCCACACCGACAGCAGCCACAGACACAGCGCCAGGTGCCTCACCCTTATGGTCATGACAACTCCTGCTGGGGGAATACAAGTTAGGGTGCAAGAACGCATGAAATCCTTTTTTTTACTATTTACAGGGTAGCGGTACAAAATGAGTCTCATAAGACCGGTTTTATAAACGTCCGTGCTAAAACTTGACAGTAAAATTTATTTAATCATGATGTATTGAAAAAAGTACTTACGGTGATAACTATAATATATTGTCATAAATCAACACATACGGTTTTATGGATAACTAAAACTTAGTGAAAATAATACCTTTGTACAGTATGGTTTGCGATAAATAAATTTGAATCTGAATAAGTTGGTCATACTCACACAGTGTGTTTCTCAATTTCGCGTTTAATTTTTTTTATCTTTTCTTAATGCCATTTCTATTGCCGTTGCATCTTGCTCCTGTAAACGAAAAAGAATTGATTTGAGTCATTCCACCAAACCAAAACGTGACCGAGCTAAACTAATGGTTAATCACTAAATCTAGGGTAAATAAAACTACACGTGGAATTTGACCCAAATCAATGCTTTAAAGTCTACAGAAACTAAAGACAAAGATTAAAAAGATAACGTTTGGAAATTAAACTTGATATTTAATTATATAAATGCATTATATTTGTAAGTTGCTTTTAATAAAAAGAACATCAAAAAGAAAAACTTAAACCGAAATCTCCACATTGGAATTTTTATTAACTTAATACTTATTGATAAATCAGTTGTTAATTTTTAAGTCCAACTTCAGCGAACGTAATTTTCAATTCCTAACTTAATGACTAAAAAATCAATGTAGCTATATTTTGTCAAAAATACGCGCTGTTTCGTTTTTCAGAATAAGTTTTTCTCTATTTTAAACCTAGTAACTTTTTAAAATTCTAGCCGGTGTTTTCCGATAAACGACAAATACGTGGCTTTTTCATCACATTTTCTTGTAATTAATATAAAGTTACTATAATCATGAACTAATTAATTTGATTAATTAATAGCTGTTAAGTCAGTGCCGATAAGGCCCACGGCGACAGGGAGCCCGACCGGCGCAAGGTATTTTCTTTTTGCAGGCTGATGCACCCATGATGAGAACTGAGAATATCGCGAATAAGATGGAGTAAAGAAGGTTTGCGTCAAATTTAGCCATCGTTGAGTCTGAAACAAAAAAAGTTGCTCTGAAGATATTTTATAGGGTTTTCGATTTGGTTCTAAATACTTGTCTCCACAATCGCATACATAGGACCTATATCTGATCCTTTACTTGTATCTAGGGTATCAATAACTACCTGGATCGATGATCCACAGCACTCAGACCCTAAACTTGTCTACCCAGGCTATAATTATGTTCTCAAAGTGCATGTAAGTTCTGTTAAGTTATCAAACAAAGATCTATGCGAAACTTGACGTTTTTCTGATATTTTTTTTATTAATGTAGAGTACGAGTCTTTTTTACTACATATTAATTCTATTCTGTAAAACTAAGATAGTAAAAATGAGCACAACCATTTTAAAAAGTTGGAATTTTTAGTAAATAGGTAATTATAATAAAAAATCTTAGAAACAGATAACTATTGAATTGAAGCAAAACCAAATTGTCACTTATTTCAAAGCGCAATAACAACACGTTTGTTTCAAGTGACGTCGCTTGCTAACCTTTATTTTCACTTGCTGCAAGGCGCTGGTGTCCTGCAAGCAATATAGACCTTCCTTGTACAGCTACTGGCGAAACCAACAATTGAGAGGAATGCAGTTACAATTAGGAGTACCCTGCTCAGCAAGCCCATTGTATCATGGCTCCACCATGGTCTGAATCTGGAAAATGTTAGCCTACCTCAAAGCTTTTCCACCGGTACTTTATCATCAGCCTATCAGGTACGTTCCCACTGCTAGGACTCTTGCCTTCTCTCAGAGAGAGAGTATGGGCAGTAATCTACCACGCTGCCCCAGTGCGGGTTGGTAATTGATAGAAGTCACATGCCTTTGAATGTTTCGGTTCTTGGACATGCCGGTTTCCTCACGATGTTTTCCTTCCTTCCACAGGTTCTCATAGCTTCCAAGTCATAAGTGCTGAGCCGAGAGGATTTGAACTCGGTACCTTATATGACGAACGTGTTATCGTTCGGCTACCATCACTCACTTTCAAATAGTTACCCTGTTTTGATAGTAGGTGGCGCTTTCATAAATATCACCTTTATATAGAGCTAAGTTCAAGATTTCTTGGTTGTATGGCATTTGTCTAACTGACCATTTAGCAGCTAAGGTATAAGAAATGTTACTGCAACTAGCACAACCATAAGCCGCCAGTCATTTTAAACACAAAGTCATATATTTTCGTCGAACGTAAGCACCGCAATTTCATTTCAATAAAGCATCGATTTTGGTCAAATTCACATTCTACTTACAATCGAGTTGCACAAAAACATACCTGTATGAATAGTGTTTTGGTTCACTGGAATTTTGTTAAAAGTTTACAATTTTTGCGTTGCTGTTTGACGGTTTTGAAAAGTTAATTGCACTGCCAAATGGAACCGGGTTTGAAAACTGGCAGAAGTTTTAATTGGCCAGTCATAGATTTCAACGGAGGGTTGCTATTTTTGTGTTAAGAACTTTTAGGTTGATTTGAAACAGAGTTTTGCTGTTACAATAAGGGCTGTTAACCCGTTACCTACATAATAAAGATCTTTAATTTCATTTAAACGAAGTTTAACAAAAGTTATTTAATTTTATTAATAACTAGATGACCCGGTGAACTTCGTACCATACATACACCTGTCAATTCCCATACAAAATCATCAATTGTTAAAATATTTCCGGTGTAAGGAGGTTGAAAATGCTTAGCTAGCTAATCCCTACTGATATCCCTACTTCACCACTAATAGTTTAAATGCGAAATTAACTCTTTTTGTCGGTCTGTCTGTCTCGCTTTCACGCCCTAACTACTGAACCGATTTAAATATGAAATTTGGTACGGAGATTGTTTGAACCCTGAGGAAGGACATAGGATAATTTATCGCGATAAACTATAGCCCACGCGGGTAAAACCGCGTGGAACAGCCAGTAAGAAATATAGCGTGTCAACCAAACACTAATTACCATTTCCTAGTGGGTTGGAGACCACCCACCGAGGAACACGTGTCGCGCCGACAGACGACTCTGCTGTGTACACTTTGTTTTGTGGGAAAGAAATATTAACTGACGACTGATGTGGTGCAATGTGCGAACAGCCGACTGCGACGCGTTAGCTCGCTAGTTCAATCCCACTACGGGACAAATATTTGTACTTACTTTTTGTACATAAAAACAACAAATAAGGTTCCGTGGTTGGGTATTGTGGATCACCGATCCCTGTAATTTCTAATTTCTAATACTCTATATATGGTTTGACTACAAGCTACCAGATGGTAAGTAACGAAGTGGTCGAAGGTGGCGTCACGCTACACCTGGATAGGGAACTGGCTCTCAGGTGAGGTAGCCTGAACACGCCAATAGGTGCTTAGCGATAGATTATTAACTTGACTGATTATAAATAGATACTAGAGAAGTTTATTAAACAAAAATAGCATTGAGGTAAGTAATTTCCCGATCAATGAAACGTATTATCTTGTCATGCTATGTTTCGAGCCCTGCTTTGTAGCTCAGTTATGGGTGTACAGTACATTCAAAATGCCATAAACCGTTTGTAGATGAATTTTTACAGCCGTATCTAGGGATACGAAAAAATACTCGAGTATCTAAATGTACCTACTCGATATTTTTTAAACGGCGCTGAGTATTTTTATACGCGATATTTTTCCGTCAAAGTGAATTCCATCACTCGTACTGACAATCTATGCCTTATGGTCGGCCCAGTCAGATCTATTAAGTATTATGATTGCTACATCTCAGTCCTTCTTTACTTTAGGAGAAATTACTAACAAAACATGTTGTTTTCGTCGGAAAATATGGTGCCAACGAGAATATCATTTTATCAAAAAAATTCATCGAAGAAAACAACTATTTTTCTTTATATTGCTTATATGAAAATCATATACCTTTTTACGATGACGTGGTCATTAACATAAGAATTTGTTTTTGAAACGGAATATTAATATGTAAGTATGTACTTTCGTGGTCATGGCGCTTGCAATAGTGCTAAAATATCGAGAACTAAAAAACAAAAACAAATACTTGGTAAATATTTCGTTTCAAAACCAAATTCTTATGAAAAACATAGCCTACCAATAGCCTATAGAGAGAGCTGAAAAGTACTCGATACCTGACTAAGTCGATATACTTGTTCCGATACCAATACCGGTATCGCTGTCTCTGTTTCGATACCACATCCCTAGGCACACCAAGGAAGGGCAGCTCGTTAAAACGGTGGTCGTGGAGTGGGAACATAATGTTATGGTTTACAACCGCGCTTCAAATGTCCAGGAATAGGCCGTGATGCACGATTTGTTTTTTATTTCGTCGGAACGGGGTCATGTGCTTGTGTACTTTGACCCTAGATTATTCCGTAGTCTGAGTACAAGTACGAGTATTACAAAGTATCTAATATTAGCTATTAGCGTTATCTATATCTCTGCTCTAATGTTTTCAGTAAAAGTACAGGGTGTTATGAGATTTAAAATCAAACATTTATTTGTATATATATATATATATTTATGTACTAGTTGCAGCCCGCGGTTGCACCCGCGTCTTCCCGTTATCCCACAGCTGCAATAAGCTTGAGATTTTAGTGAAAGAAAACATCGTGATGGCTACCAAAAATTTGTAGTAGGATATTTTCTAGTGCTCACCTGGTTCTTGAAAATCTGTTGTCAAGCACCTATCGGTGTGTTCCGGCAGCCTCACTTGAGAGCCAGTTCCCAGTCTAGGTGCTCGACTTACGACTACATCGTCACTTAACATTAGATGAAATAAACACTGTAAAAAGTAAAAAAAACCTCACATAACAGGACTTGTGGTCTGTCGGTATTGTCTGTGGATATCTTAGATGCTGAAAATCCTAGTCAGGGGTCAGAGCTACTATGTATGTGATTGTGTGGGCATTACTATTATTGCTGTACCCACGATTTGTGATTCAAAGTTGTATTGGGGGCACTGACCTTTTTATCTGATTCTATTTCTTTGCAATCTGAAGAACGATGAGTTGGAATAAAGATAATACGATAAGTTTTTATGCAAACACAAGCTTTATCAGCATCGCCTTTGATCTTATCGTACGATAGCATAGTATGAGTTAGGAGAAACTAGTCGTGCTCTACAGTTTCACCTGCTTGTGTTAATTGGGATAGAAGTATCTGTTGTTCTTCCTCAGGGTTCAAATGATCTCTATATCAAATATCATCAATATCTGTTCAGCGGTTTGTCGTGAAATTTAAAAAACAGACGAAGGGAAAGTTACTTTCGCATTTGAATTAATATGGATGAATGGTATCTTTTAATAAGTTTAAATCGATTGCCGTACATACGTTACTTTCGCAATAACTGGAAGATTTTTTTTATTTTTGTCACGACAAGGTTGGTAGCTATACAATTTTTTTTTGGAAAGCCAACGGAAATTCGGAATATTCGGGAAGAGTTGAAACTACTTCTTACTGTGAGTTTTTTGTATGAACTCAAAAACCGTCATTACCTGTGCGAAACCGGGGCGGGTCACTAGTTAACAATCATCATCATTATCAGCCTTCCACGTTCCCACTGCTGGGACTCTGGCCTTCTCTCAGAGAGAGAGTATGGGCTATAATCTACCACGCTGGCCCAATGCGAGTTGGTAGATGTCACATGCCCTTGAAAATGTTGCAGCTCTTGGGCATGCCGGTTTCCTCACGATGTTTTCCTTCACCGTTTTGAGCGATGCCATAGTTAACAATACATTACATTATATAATTTGTGGATTTTTTTATTTGTGGATTTTTTTATTTAAATGTTTGTTTTTTCTGAGTTTATGTTCATAGATAGATAGATTAACTCATTATTTATGTATAAGGTTTACCACTATGTTGTTCACTGTTATTTTTTATATGTATATCTTGTTTTTATCCGTGAGGACCTATAATTGGCTCTCTGTTTCCTAATAGTTATTTTTCAAATATGTATAAGCTGTTGGTCTTCCTAAAAGTAAATAAATAAATAAATAAATAAATAAATAAATAAATGAATAAATAAATAAATAATAATATGTGTATAAATACACCACCTTTTCATATATTTTTGTGTATTATCTAATAGTGCCGCAATCTTGAGTAAAATGTATGATGAATCTGCAATGAAAATACCAATGTGGCACGTTGAACGAGAGCTTTCCGACGGGTAGTGATGTGCACGTATCGATAGGAGCTTCTATTTTCATACGTAATTTTGTAATTTAATATTTTCTGATATTTAATAATAGCTATTTATTAATTAATGATATACCGTTTTTTTTTTCAGAAATACAAGTGGGTATAAAGAAATACTCCACTAAGTTTTTTTGCTGTTTTATACATTAATGCCCCGCGGTTTCACTCACATAGAAAATACTCCAGAAATTATGTTTTTTAATGGAATAAAACCACAGATTTGGAGTAGGCAATAAAACCAAAAAACACACTTTCATTTCTAAGTATAGTATGGATTGAATAATCGCTGATGATGGAAAGCATCTCGATACTTGCCTAAAGCTTCCGAAAAGAGCAGGAAAGAACATAGGAAATATCTGTATGACAAATTTAATTTTCCATATTTTTGATTCTTTAGTTTAGTTTAGGTATTCTCAGAAATCAATGTTCGATATAGTTCATCTCCCATGACTAGTGCAACATCTCTCGCCACCGAGCGGCCGCGCGCGCGTGCTGCCACTTGCCACGCGTCGTGATATTTTTAACGAAACTTCCGATCGACACGATACATATTTAAAATATTATAAATAGAAATACGTAATATTTCAACGCGTTAAACCTAATCATGTTCCAGGCGAAAGTTCGTAACAGAACATTAGAAAAGTGCAGAGGAAAAGCTTTGTAAAGATAAAAAAAGACCGTGGACAAAATGACTTTAGCGTGCTAGAATTTTCTTTTAATCGACACTTGAAACAACAATTTCCTATATATGAACAAAAAAGACAAAAGTTGATTATCCCATCACTTAAAATGCCAGTTCTAACGGAAAATGTACAGTGTTATTAAATTTTGCCGGAGCAGCGTTTTCAAGAAAGTTCTATAGAAACAGTGACTCTACACTAAAGTGATATCAGTGTTGTGGATTTTTGACCGGCTGATGCATTTCTGAAATAATCGAGAGGTGAGTTACGGTTATTTTCGGTAATTTCTGTCGAAGCACGCATCACCTCGTTCTGCTGTAAGTGTGAGTCAGTTTTGTTGTGTTATTATGGCTTGTTTTAAATCTTTTTCGAAATCTGCATTAGTTGTGCGCGGGACTTTGTGGAAGCATGGTCTATGCTTTAGTGTTGTGAATGTGATTAAAAAATAGCTGTGATAAAAAGAAATAACTGAAAGACAATCTGGAATACAGGTAGTAGTTAACCTGTTTGTTATATAACAGAATAGAATATTCGTTTATTGCCAAATGTGGTATATCAACATGGTAACAAATACTCGTAGCAATATTGAATGAGCTCACACATTTTACCACCACAGTGGTATGCCTAAGAGATATAATTTTACTAAGTTTTTTTCATTAAATGACTATTTGATTTGATAGATACATTAAATAAATGGAATAAAACATAAAATAAACGATAAATCAGTGTCTTATTGATGTGATATAGACCCTATGGTCAAAGGGATATAGGAGCACTGGAGCATGTGTAGATTTACGCCCGAAATTGATAATAATCGATCCTAATCCATTATCCGCGGTTTTGGATCGATATGCCATGTCATAATATGTCATTTTAGTAGTATTAAAAGTATGTCAAACAAGTTGGCCGGTCGGTCAAGTCAAGTTTCAGATACATTACAAATAAAGTCAGAAAACAACTGGAGACTATATTTGTACTCTATACCAGGGGTGGCCAACTTGGTTTTACCCAAGATCTACTATTTACTAAAGAAACCCCCATACGATCTACCGACTTCATACATCATGAAATGTTCAATGTACATCATCATCATAATCAACCTGTGTGAGTCCACTGCTGGACATAGGCCTCTCCCAAAGTACGGTACTAAGCCCGATCTTCGGCTCCTATCATGCAACCACCGCCAACCACATTGCACTTTTTGTTCAGTATATATACGAGTGGAATTATGTAGTATTTTATTGTGAATATCTTTTGCTAAATTAGAAAAATCAGATTGTTCTATCTGTTCTACGTATTTTTTACATTTTGTATGTAGTAAATAATTATGACCACTAGGTGTATTAAACTCACGTTTTTTGCCTTGCCACGATCGACTGAACTAATAGCCAAGATCGACTAGTCGATCGCGATCGACCGGTTGGCCACCCCTGCTCTATACTCTCTCTATTACTATCGCCCACTGAAATAAAAGTCAGCGGTAATACCCGCGTGAAAAGCTAGTATTTATATATATATAATATTCTCTTCTGCTTCAACTAGTTAGTTACTTTGAAATGTTTCCCAACCATTTTTATGATTTAGTACCTTGTCGTGAAATGTGATAAAATCTTGGACGTATCATATCTTTTTAGATAGTAATTATATTTATATGTAGACTACATTCTTGGGTTTATAACTCTGCGTAAATAATAACATTCAAAGATGTTTAGGTAGGTAGGGCAGTCGGTCATTCGAGCGATTGGTCACACATCTAAAATACGGGACAAATATTGGTGCCATGAAAAAAGCGCAAGTACTTTGTTCTGTGTCTGGATGTTATGGCTCCCCGATTCACGTAGTTTCTGATACCCTAGATACAGGAAACCTTGAGGACATTGTGTTTTTGTATGAAAAAGCAAATGATGTAGGAGTCTTTGGGTCAATAGTAAAAATCTTAACTTTTACATGAAAGTCGCATATAAGAGCAATGTTCCGGCAGCCTCACTTATAGCCAATACTCAATTTCTATACCAAATTTTATTTAATAAAGTGTTTATTCTAAGTGTGTAAAAAACAGGTCTTATCGAACGAACTAAGGAACGACGGATCTGGGAACTAGCTCACATAGTTCGTCTGTGGGAGCGCTCTTAAGAACTAATTCGAACTACACAAGAATCAAGCACTAATACCTACACTACACCTGCGTTGCAACTTAAACCTTATTTTAGTTCGTAGAAAGTTAAAAATTGATCGGTGGACTTTGACAAATGTTTCGTGATTTTAAAAATAGATGGCGCTGAAAACTTTATTGACAGTAATTAATGGTGCGAACACATGTGACAAGTGGACGACGTAAATGAGATTATTTAAAAACTCACTCATGTGTAGCTCTCCTTTCATTTCGAATAATTTTTAATTTACGTCGTAAATCATGACGGGAGAGTGGTTAATATAATAAATTAATAAAGTTGTAATGTAATTTCTTTTTTAAAGCGATCATGGCTCAGTAGTTGTTGACTTGCAACCCGTAGATTGTGGGTTCAAACCCTGCATTAAAACAAAACAGTTTGTTGTACATCTGCCACCGTTTCGCTGACTCCTTCATTCTGCGGACCTCTTAGGGACTGGAATTTGCTCCCTACTGCCTTGTTTCCTGATGGGTATAATCTGGACTTCTTTAAGTCAAGAGTGAATAGACACCTCATGGGCCAGCGCGATCCACCCTCGACTGCATCGTCACTTACCATCAAGTGACATGTAGTCAAAGGCAGGTCCACTCGAACATAAAAAAAAAAAAAATATCGTTATGGAACCATAGCCAGGTGGTACATACGAGTACATAGGCCATTTTCTAGTGCTGCGATTTCCGCGGTTTCAACCGCATCTTCCCGCTATCCCGCAGGGACCTTTTTCCGGGATAAAAAGTAAAGAGTAGCCTAAATTAATCCAGGGTAAAACTATCTCCTTTTAAAATTTCAACAAAATCGGTTACACTGAGAAAAAATTCTGACTTTCCTTCTGAGTCTTTACCTTCCAAGATCGTTTCCTTCCTTGTTTTGTATTAGTTTTCCTTCTGAATTACAATTCCTTCCCTATAGACTCAGAAGGAAAACGGTATTTCGGAAGGTCTTTTTTCTCCGTATAGTCGTTACGGTGATACGTGGTAACAAACATTCACACACACAAACTTTAGCATTTATAATATTAGTAGGATTTTATTGCGATGTAGTCCACGCAGGAGAAATCGCGGACCTCAGCTAGTACAAACAGTAAGGACAAGGTTAATAAAAACTGCTACATAGCCACCAATTACTCAAAAAACATTTAATGTGATCAAATTCTTTGTTGTAACCGCTGACAAGATGGCACCGGAAGCCGCCCGCCCAACGGTGAATTATTTCGGATCAAACGAATTTACAGCTGACATTACTTTAGAAAAAAAAGTCTTGACATCGAACGTGTATTAAAAATGTGCGTACTACTACGTAGTACAACGTAAATACATTTAGGTATAGGTTACTAGCGACCCGCCCCTGCTTCGCATGTGTAGGAGATAAAACAAAAATTATGTTCTTTTCGTGTTTCCCAAATTTTTCAATTTTACAGTAATTCTTCGAAAAAAAAAATGGCTTGCCAACCTTGTCCTGACAATTACAAAAAAAAAACATCTAGTTCGGTCTAAGCGTTCTCAAGTGATGATCTGTCATACATGCAGCAATTTATTTTTATATATTTTTACAAAATAAATATAAATTGATTTGATTTTTGATTTTACAGTGTTGGTTTTGACCACAAGTCACCTAATTTTATGTGATGATGTGATCTAACACCTGGATAGTAATATGTTATGCCGACACACACCGATATGTGCTTGGTGACAGATTATAAGCTTCTTTGGTAGCAGCACTAGAGAATGCTCTATGGCAAAAATATATGATTGACATATTAGCTTGTTGCTTGTTTGTAATTACATATATAGAAAGGTATTTATTCAGTAAGATACTTGTGATCACAAACGTCAAACTAAAAACTAGCTACACCTGTTCCAACCTCCTAACACCGGCAAAACAACAGAAGAAAAAGACAAGAAACTTCCGGCAGTCATTTTTAGGGCGTTGTTTGTTTTTTTTTTTTTATATAAGAGATAGGCAAGCATTTGTCCTCAGTCTCACCTGATGGTGAGTGATGACGAGGCCGAAGATGGAGCATGCTTGCTTAGAAGATACCTATTCACTCTTGACTTGAAGGCTCCCAAGTTATACTTATCGGGAAACAAAGACGCTGGCAAGGTGTTCCACTCCTTCGCCGTTCGCATTATAAATGTGGAAGCGAAACGTTTTGTACGGATTGGGGGAATTTCAACCATGTAAGGATGACGTGTTTCCGTGCGTCTTGTTTGTCATCTAAACAGCCCGATATTTCATAGTGAGACGATGCAAGAATAAATTCTAGTTCAGAAAGTTTTACCTAGATTTAAACTTCTTAAAAGATATATCTAGACTAACTAAATACTTATTTTATTTTCCACATTTCCCGTGATGCAGACTGTAAGCCAATGAGATTATAATTGGACCTAGGTCAAAGACATTACCACTGCCGAGAGGAAGTGGATTAAAATTTCACACTTTCTTAAATATTTCGAATCATAAACGTACTTATGAAGCGATGACAGCTCAGCGGTGGTGATGTCGGCTTTCGACCGTTGGGTTCGAATCCTGCAACGAGCTTGAGCTTTCAGTGAAGGAAAACATCGTGATGAAAGCATAGCTTAGGTAAGGTATTTTCTGGAATTTCTAGCCTGTTCTTTTGCCGTCGCAAAGACGTTGGCACAGGCGTACCTAGTTTTAAGTTTGACGTTTTAAAGTGATCACATGTTTTATCCTACTAAACAAATTGACTTTTGTCATTAGATTTTTTTTTATTAGAACAATAATGGACCTCTATGGTATTCCAAATAGCGGTCCTATCAGGCGATCTCAAAGCGCTTTCTTCCCAAAAGCAGATGAATAGTACAAAACTAACCTACTTACCTAGTAGGTATAGAAACTATTGGTTCCCCACTTCCTGCACACACCGACACACATTCACACACACAGACAAAGGTGTTACTGTAGAAGTAGCAGGTGTACATTGTTAAGAGCCGGTATGATTGCACACAATCGCGAGCACAAGTCCTGGGCGGTAAGTGACGTTATCAGGGCGGGCGGCGGTGGGGCTAGCGCGTTAGCGGGAAGAGTTCGAAATAAAAAAAAACAGTTCAATCGGTTGAAGCTTGAGCTTTCGGTGAAGGAAAACGTCGTGAGGAAACCATAGCTTGGTGGTAGGGTAGTTTCTAGTACTCGCCTGGCTAGCTACCAACCTCATGTTAAGAATCTGTCGCCGTGCACCTATCGGTGTGTTCCGGCAGCCACACTTGAGAGCCAGTTCCCAGTCCAGGTGATGCGTAGCGCTACCTTCGACCACATCGAACATTCACACACAAATACAAGCATTTATAATATTACTAGCTGCGGCCCGCGGTTTCCCCCGCGTGGACCAAACTTTATCGCGATAAAAAGTAGCCTATGTCCTTTTTCAGGCTATAGGCTATTTCTGTACCAAATTTCATTTCAATCGGTTCAGTAGTTTAGGCGTGAAAGCGTAACAGACAAACAGAGTTACTTTCGCATTTATACTCGTACATATATTAAAAAGTAGAGATAAGTAGGAAGGATTCTGTTGTAAGACTTCATAAGGTTTTCTGGAAACATTTTGTTTTTCATCTTTAGACCACTCGCGTATTTGCTGGGCCCACCGCGTCATCGCGAATAATACAACAGCTCATTGCGACTATACCGGGGGAAGGGGGGGAGTGGGGGCTGGCTGACGAAGGTAAGGCACCTAGTTAAACATTACTTCATGTATTTTATTCAGTGACAGTGAAGTATGCGTGAATTAAACGCGAAGAGACGACAGGCGGCCATTGTTTGCGGTACATTGACGTGTTTCGCTATTTGTTTGATAACGTGACAAACGTGATATTACTACACCCTATATCTATATAAAATGGGCCAGTATGGGGAAGTCTACATCTGTAGAAGACTAGTTGCGCTCCACGGTTTCAACTGCATGGACTTCTCTCCGTTTCATCATTGATTCGTATTCAGGAGAAGCCAGAACAGAATATGAACGGAGAGTGAGGTTTTTAGCATAAACAGCTGTCTCACGCCAAGTACTCCACTTTCCTTGTAAACATCTGTTATTGGGTATCTATTAGGCTTTTTCATCATGACCTTCAAGACGGAACGTTGAGCTCTCTCGACTTAGAAATAGGAATGTCTTAGCAGCGCTACCCCAGCAAGTGATACAGTATGTTATTAATGACTGACATAATGCAAAGTAAACAGATTTTAGTGTATCCATACATGCTACATCACGTAGATTTCTGACAATGCTTGAATGTCATGTTTTCATCTATGTAGACAACAAGATATTTGGTAACATTAGCAATAGTATCGTATGTCCTTTTTTTACAACTTACAGGGCAGCGTTCGACCACAAGTCACCTGATGTTAAGTGACGATGTGGTCGAAGGTGGCGTCACGCTACATCTGGACACCTCCAGAGTTCAAACTATATCCATACCACATACCAATCTTGTATTTATAAATAAATAAAAATAAATATCGGGGACAATTGCACACAAATTGACCTAGCCCCAAATTAAGCTCGAAACTTGTGTTATGGGTACTACAACGATATACATACTTATATAGAGAAATAAATACTTATATAGATAGAAATATCCAAGACTCAGGAACAAATATTGTGCTCATCACACATATATTTGCCCTTACCGGGATTCGAACCCGGGACCCGGGATTTATAATTTTAGTATGGATGATATTATTATGGACGTAAAAATTTGTTCAAATTAAGGGGTCGTCGAATTCAGAAATATGAAAAACTGCATTACTAGATTTTCAAAAGAACTATGTAGGTACGTGATTCAGGAATAAAATTTAATATTAGCTGTTTTCTTTAAAACTTAAAGTTGACATTGTAACAACACGATAAAAGGCTTTTACATATATTATATGAGTACAACATTATCATAACGGCCGTTACAAAGTTGCACTGCTAACGCCTTCTCCCCAGGGCCTCGTAGACACTGTAGCGTCTGCTACGAGCTACGCCGCTACGCAGTACCTGTAGACCTTACGTAGCAATGCTACAATAATGATGTTTGTAAAAGTCAAAAGTCAAAAGTCAATTTTTATTTATTCAATAGGATACATTGTGATCACTTTAAAACGTCAAACTTAAAACTAGCTACGCCTGTTCCAACCCCCGTACGCCGGCAAAAGAACAGACAAGAAACGCCCGGCAGGTAATTTTTTTGGCGCGATCACATTGACAATTTTATTCTTATTACTAATTGATTGAATTGGAGCAAGTTCACTAAAATCTCAAGCTTCTAATGGTCCGATATTTTTTAATTAGCTTTACTAATAAGATTTCTCTTGTTTGGTTGTACACATTGGGATATGGGAACATGAATATTAATGAGTTGCGGGATCACAACCAAAGCAGACCAGACCCCACAAGCAGCACCCGTTCACGAGTTGACGCATGTATGTTTGTTGAATTTTAATTTAATTGAGAGTTGTGTTTAACCAAACCAGTATGTCCAAGAACAACAACTTTCAAAGCCATGCGACATCTACCAACCCGCACTGGGCCAGCGTGGTACATCTCGGCCCATACTCTCTCTGAGAGAAAGCCAGAGTCCCAGCAGTGGGAACGTAATCGGCTGATGATGATGAGGACTAGAACTCTAAACGTACATTCAATTTCAATTATAAAATTACTATCTGCACCACGCGTTTTCCCATCATCCCGCAGGAACCTTTTCCCGGGATAAATAGTAGCCTATGTGTTAATCCAAAGTATAAGCTATCTCCATTCCAAATTTTATTCAGATCCGTTTTGTAGTTTTTGCGTGAAAGAGTAACAAACATCCATCCATCCATCCATACTCACAAACTTTCACGTTTATGATATTATTAGGATAATATTTCAATTGACAATAGGTTTAGTGGTTACTAATCCCATTAAGCAGCGCGGTCGTCGCTGTTATCGCTGGGACAGGTCTCCGATAACCCGCTCCACCACCACTCGCAGCCAATTAATTGTTAAGACGAGGAATTGGCAATATTGGCTGCAGGGATTTCCTTTTTTCTCAGCAATTACAAAACATACCGAGCTAATATTTATATGCATTAAAGATCATGTTTTTGATATCAAATTGTCGGAAGGATAATACGATTGGTTAACTTTCATAGCAGACAAACAATGATATAAAACTGCCCTCTAAAAAAAAGATTTTCATTTTACAGGCATACAAAACCGATTTATGAGTTGAAAGTTTTTTTTGTATTGTATATATACACATTCTTCAAAGAACTACAGATTTAGTTTTGTAAAATTAACGATAGTTTTCATTTTAAACGAAAAACCCCCTTTTTTGGCGCATACGAACTTACGGCATTAGTCAGCTCGCTTGCGTTTTTGTATGGAGCTGATTTCAGATTAATTGTTTATCACGGCGTCCTCTTAATAAAACCGGATAACTTCATTATTCGTCAGTGCATTATACAGGCTGCCCTAAAAACGAGACCTATGATGTTCTCCCTTTCTGCCTGGAAGTTCATTTTTTTCTTATTTTGTTTTGACTTTCCTCTTTGTTTGCATATTTTACCAAGCACTTCTTTTATTATTTATCAACGAGCCCCGAGAAGTGTAACTTAGATATTAAAGAGATGAAATGTGAATGTATATATTTTTTATACTTAAATACTTTATTAGGATTTATAATACATATCATTATAAACATTCTGTGAAATATTATCTACTTGATGGCGAAACCCGCATCAAAATATGTTGCGTGGTTTAGGAGTAGTAAGCGGATATATACAGACAGACAAACGTGAAAAGCAACTTTGTTTTATAGTATGTGGAGACTGCGGTTTTAATTATATCTGTTACTAATTATGCCCCGTGGTTTCACCGGCACATAAATTCTCTGCTCAAGCTTTGGCAAAAGAAAACAACGACAAGTGCTTTTATAGCGATGATGGCTCAGTGGTAGTGACGTCGGCTTGCGATCCGTAGGACGTGGGTTCGAATCCTGCAATGAGCTTGAGCTTTCGGTGAAGGAAAACATCGTGATGAAACCATAGCTTGGTAGTAGGGTATTTTCTAGTACTCGCCTGGCTAGCTACCACCCTCTCGTTAAGAATCTGTCGCCAAACACCTATCGGTGTGTTCCGGCAGCCTCACTTGAGAGCCAGTTCCCAATCCAGGTGTAGCGTGACGCCATCTTCGACCGCATCGTCACTTAACATCAGGCGACTTGTGGTCAAACGCTACCCTGTAAATAGTAAAAAAAAAAGTGTAAGTATTAAGTATTAAGGTTATGTGAGTAGGTTAAGGTGTTTCGGCAAATTTGAGAGCCAGTAAAGCCCAAGCCAGGTGTAGCGTGGCACCTTCGACCACATTGCTACTCAACATCAGGTGACTTGTGGTCAAACGTTACCCTATTAGAAGTTTAAACGCGTACAAGAAAAGAAAATTAGGGTTGTTAACATCAACGTAAAATTAATTATACGAGTACAACGTGAAGAATTGCAATAAACAGCTCTCTCTTTCAACTCGCGAACGAACAATAAAAAGGTTTTGCATTCAGCCAGTGCGTTGCCATTTCGAAAATAATTCATTGCGCTCACGAAACCAGGTCAGATCAGCACCCTGAAGTTAGCAGCTGCAATTCTGGCTGCCTGTAGTGCGCATCCGAGCGAAGTTGGGCGGGAGTAGTGCGCGCGCCGCCCGCCCCAGCCACAGTGTCCGCTGGCTGGCAAAACCCGCACACCGTAAATTAAACAAAAAATACTGAGCAATTAACAAGGCGTGTTCAGAACCCTTGCATTTCACCGAAAATGGTCAGCGGTGTCGTGAAAAACGTTAAAGCAAAGGACGGTATATAGCCACCAACATGCTACCTTCAGTGTTCGGGACATAACTGAATTATTATAGTGTAATGATAATTTGTTGTCTGTGTGTATCGTAAATTTTTATGAGTGTTTGTGCGTACGTGTTGTTTATTATATTGGTTTCAACTTCGCTTCTGGATAATCCTGTGTAAGTAACTCAAACTCAAACTCAAAAATATGTTTATTCAATAGGATACATTGTGATCACTTTAAAACGTCAACTTAAAACTAGCTACGCCTGTTCCAACCTCCTTACGCCGGCAAAAGAACAGGCAAGAAACGCCCGGCAGGTAATTTTTTTGGCGCGATCACATTGACAATTTTATTCTTATTACTAATTGATTGAATTGGAGCAAGTTCACTAAAATCCCAAGCTTTTTTTTTTTTGTCATCTAATAGTCCGATATTTTTTATTTAGCTTTACTAATAAGAAGATTTCTCTTGTTTGGTTGTACACATTGGGATATGGGAACATGAATATTAACGAGTTGCGGGATCACAACCAAAGCAGACCAGACCCCACAAGCAGCACCCGTTCACGAGTTGACGCATGTGACTTAAAACCTTACTTTACATCCTTTTATTAATTAATAGTTGTAGATAGAGAATCATCATCATCATTATCAGCCTTTCACGTTCCCACTGCTGGGACTCTGGCCTTCTCTCAGAGAGAGAGTATGGGCTGTAATCTACCACGCTGGCCCAGTGTGGGTTGGTAGAATACTGCCACTCTATTTCAAAATTGCAGGTCAATTTTTTGGCACTGATACTGCAGAACGCATCCAACGTGTCCATCTGTTTAAATTAATTTAGTTCTCGATCCAACAAAATATCATTGTTAATTTCATAGTGCAGTTGCTGAAGGTACATTATTTTTTTGAGACTAGCTAATCTGTTTACTCTGCATTGTATGATAAGCGATTGGTGTTAAAACTCACTAAGCTCGGGATAATATATCAATAAGATGAAGAAGACAGCGTTGGAAATCTGTGAACCTATTAATCATTGTAAGAACTTTCCATTTATGAATCTAGTCTCCAATACACGGTGTATTGGAGACTAGATTCATGAAGACTAGATGATGAGACTGTCGCATCGAATCAATTACTTATTCCTCGCTCTACGTTCACGGAACTGCAAAGGTTTTAAGCGTATATATACCAACCATATACGAGTACATGCTAACATACTCGTATATAGAGGTAAAGTGTGTTTATAGCGATGATGGCTCAGTGGTAGTGACGTCGGCTTGCGATCCGTAGGACGTGGGTTCGAATCCTACAATGAGCTTGAGCTTTCGGTGAAGGAAAACATCGTGATGAAACCATAGCTTGGTGGTAGGGTATTTTCTAGTACTCGCCTGGCTAGCTACCACCCTCTTGTTAAGAATCTGTCGCCAAGCACCTATCGGTGTGTTCCGGCAGCCTCACTTGAGAGCCAGTTCCCAGTCCAGGTGTAGCGTGGCGCCATCTTCGACCACATCGTCACTTAACATCAGGTGACTTGTGCTCAAACGCTACCCTGTAAGTAGTAAAAAAAAAAAACACTTATTCCTCGTTGTATGTTCACGGAACTACAAAGGTTTTAAGCGTATATATACCAACCATATACGAGTATATGCTAACATATATAGAGGTAAAGTTTGTTGTAAGTGTGTTATTACGGCTAATCTCAAGAAATAATGAAGCGATTCTGATAATTATTTCACTGTTAGAAAGCTGCATTATTCTTGAGTTTTTCTATGACATACAAATACAAAATACAAATATTTATTGCAGTAAATGTGGTATAAATATGGTGTTAGAAAATGGTTAGTGTTTCGGCACATTCAGCTTAAACAAGCATACAATATGCATTAAAATTAATAGTTAGGTCTTAAATAATTCATTGACAGAATAAAACATTTTAATTCTTAACCACTCAAATAATTCTTTTTTGAGTGGCTTTAGCCCTAGAGATTTTATGTGCATCGGTAGAACATTAAACATAGATTTTGATTTTTTGGTTGTGATACGTGTTATATGGAGTACAGTTTTATATGGAGTAATAGTATTTTATTCGCTCGACAAACTGTTAACCAATAGGGGAAGAAAGGTTCTCGAGGAATATGTTTTGTAGGTAGGCCCTCCACTAGGTGAACCGACGACATTTTAAAAGTCGCAAGAAGCCGTTGGATGCAAGAGGCTAATAGTCGCTCATGGAATTTGAGATCGAGTTCAAAGGGAAAAAGGCCTGTGATCAGCAGTGGAATTATTCCAGCTAATGATGATGATTAGTATATTTTTTATAGATTTATTGTTTCGTTGGTATAAAATGATGCTTTACGAGTTTCAAAACTTTTTTAGAACTTGACCTACATACTGTACTAGCTGTTCCCCACGGTTTCACCCGCGTGGGCTACAGTTTCCCATTTTACCCCCTTAGGGGTTGAATTTCAAAAAATCCTTTCTTAGTACTCACCTAAGCATCTAGACAAGCATACCCTCCAAATTTCAAGTTTCTACAACCAGCGGTTTAGGCTGTACGTTGATATCAGCCAGTCAGGACTTTGATTCTTATATTATACATAGTATAAGATAGATAGTAATCCATTTGTTCATGAACATTATACGTACCTATATTGCGTTTGACTTGAATAAAAAGTAAAACGCCTATTCAAGGTGGTAAGTACCTACACTATGTTTGGTGCAAATCAACAATAAATACCGCATCTAAGGCATCACAAAAAATCGAGGATCGTCAACACCTGAGCTAGTATTTGAGGATGACACTCAAGTGTTGATCAAGATTTGAGATATTGTATGCAATGACAGACTCAAATCTTGAGCGTCATTGAAGAGTTTTAGCCCTAGACACAGTACAAATAAATAATAATAATAATACTGAATTGGCAGGTGCCGGAGTCTCATCATCCCATAGACGAGATTTCAGATATCAATAATTTCACAGTGATAACCCAGATAACTTTTTAGCATTGTTGTAATAGTACACTTCACCCTTCCTTCCCTGCACCATAGTTTTATTTGTCAGTGGCCTCTTAGCATTGGCTACGACTCCGCTAAAGCCTAGCAAAGGTCCGGTCAAAGACCCGAGAATAAAGCCACGGAGGATAAATAAATATCGGGAATAATTGCACACAAATCGATCCATCCCCAAATTAAGCTCAATGCTGGTTTACTGTAGATCTCGCCTATTCAATTCAACACAAAGCCATCTTTAATCATCATTATTAGCCTTTCACGTTCCCACTGCTGGGACTCTGGCCTTCTCTCAGAGAGAGAGTATGGGCTGTAATCTACCACGCTGGCCCAGTGCGGGTTGGTAGATATCGCATGGCCTTGAATGTTGCAGTTCTTGGACACGCCGGTTTCCTCACGATGTTTTCCTTCACCGTTTTCGAGCGCTGGCAAATCAGCACATAACTTATTAAGTCATAGGTGCGGGGCCGAGAGGATTCGAACTCGGTGTCGGCGTCTTGTAAGTCGCACGCCCAACCGTTTGGCCACCATCGCTCTCTCTGAATCTTTAATGCGGACAAGTTATAATAAGCCCAGTCGGTTTCGACCTCAAAATGATACCGTTCAATCACGCCTAAATAAACACAGCGAATAATTAATAACTACTCAAAACCATAAGTTTAGTTTTATCTCTGCACTAGACAGAGTAAAACAAGCAATTGTGTAGATAAGATACGTTCATGAGCGAAAACATCTGCGTTTCATAGGTAGGTAGGTATATGTGTATGGAATGATTTATCACAGTGTTCAAGGTCTTCGTTGTATCTGGCGCCTGTGCCACAGAATATGTAATAGCACTATGTCCTGTACGTCAGAAGATCCTAGGTTGTAATGGATTGTGTGAAGTAGAAGTCGTTAATTCAGCAGAGAGACAGAACAAGCTTGGGATTTTAGTTTTTTTTATTTAAGTGAACTTGCTCTAAATCAACTATTATTACTATTATTAGTAATATGGTATGGGTACTATTATTACGCTATCATCACCTTAGCGAGTAAAATAGCACGCTAAAAAAACTTGCAAATAGTTTGTAGCGCGCTGCCTTGTAGCATTTGCTCTATATTTATGCTTTAGACGTAACGATAAGGCATGTCTGTCACCTATCGGCAGCCCGACTTGAGAGCCAGTTCCTAAGTCAGGTGTAGCGTGGCGCCACCTTCGACTACATCGTCACTTAACATCAGGTGACTTATGCGGTAACGGATTAGCGTGCGCTACGGCATGCGCTTTTGTTGAACTAATTTTAGCGCATGCATGCACTATGGCACTTCTTGCGTGCGTCAGCAAAAGTTTAAAGCGCACTGCTGTGGACGTTCTATTATAGACGCGCTTAATGAAGGTACAGATAAATGAGATAAAGGGTGCTGTCTCTGATTTCTTCTTGCAACCTCAATAAAGACGTCTTCATGTAGTTTTCGAACTCGCAAATGGAAGTGACGACCTTCATAGTACACTTAAGGGTACGTCTCCACAACTCGCGCATCTACTGTTTCGTGCTAACTTGTAAAAATAAGAGCCGAAGGCCTTGATTTGCGTATCTTGAGAGAGTCCGATGTCCAGCAGTGACTGATACAAGCTGATGATGACGATGTTCTAAAACACTAAACAATTTTGAAATTTAAAAACTTTTATGTAGCTGTGTTCTCACAAGCCAGTTCTCAGTACAAGCGGAGCGTGGCGCTATCTTGAACCACATCGTTACTTGTGGCCATCATCATCAGCCTCTCATGTTCCCACTGCTGGGACTCTGGCCTTCTCTCAGAGAGAGAGAGTACGGGCTGTAATCTACCACGCTGGCCCAGTGCGGGTTGGTAAATGTCACATGCCCTTAAATGTTGCAATTCTTGGACATGGCGTTTTCCTCGCGATGTTTTCCTTCGCCGTTTTGAGCGATGGCAAATTCGCACATAACTGATTAAGTGATAGATGTGAGGCTGAGAGGATTCGAACTCGGTGTCGGCGTCTTGCAAGTCGCACGCGTTACCGTTCGGCTACCCATCGCTACCATTTATTTTGTTAAAAAAACTGACCTAGGTACCTTTGTCTCAAAGTGCAGAAGAAGGTATCTTTGATTGCGGAAAGTTGCGTGGGGTATGCTGTAATTAGACAATTCTAATCAACAAAATTACATCATTCAGACTGTCTGGCTCTAAACAGCTTTGTTTAATGAAATGATTTCTTCACCGACACCCACCTTCTAATTCACGTCTCGAGCAGTGATACCAACTTGCCTTTCGGGGCGAGAGTTAGCCCTTTTCGGCTGGCTTAGCATCTTATATGATAATTTAGTCTCTAGCCCCGAATCAAGCCCTAATTTATCTATCAAAACTGTAGGGGCTGTAGGCGCTCGGTTGAGTAATCGATGCAACAAGGTAATAATGCTGCATCGACACTCTGTACGGTGCGGTGCTACGGACCGTACAAAAACCATAAATATAAACTTAATTTTACAATAGGTTTTTCAAAAAACTTGTTTTATTTAGAGTGCGTTCGAAAACTTTCATTGAGGATAATATACCTACTAGTTGCACCACGTGGTTTCCCCCGCGTCTTGCCGTTATCAAACCTTTTTCCGGGATAAAAAGTAGCCTATGTGTTAATCCAGAGTATAAGCTATATCCATTACAAATTTTATCAAAATCGGTTCAGTAGTTACGTTGATACGTGGTAACAAACATTCACACGCACACAAACTTTCGCATTTATAATATTAGTGGGATAAACTACACGTAGGTATAATCATGTTTGTTTTTCCTGATTTTTAAGCACCTTTGCTAATTTTTCAATAGAACAACAAACACTCAAAAAAACTGTGTAAACTACAGTTTATCGCCATAAAAAGTATTCTATGCTCAAACTACTTCCATACAAAATTTCATCAAAAAGGAAAAAGTAACAACAGACAGACAGTTACTTTTTCGTACTTTTGTATAGCATGGTTCTATTACACAGATGGTTACCAAATGTATTTAAAATTCAAGTACATACTTGTGTTTCTTACTTGGCAATTTAGCCCGGGGTTTCATTCTTGCGAAATCCATCTCTTTTTTTAATTCGTTCTAGCCAGAAACTTGATATACAGTTGGCAACACTGGTTTCACATCTTGCGAGACGACTCCTGCTCCTGGAGGCAGACTAAACATTGATTACGTACTACAAAGCGAGTTGAATGGAAACAAATGGATGTAAACAAAGCTTCGGTATACAATGCTATCGCGGAGTGATAAATTATTTTATTTCGCGCTGGAATCGGTGACGTTATTGTCTTTTTATTTTCTGTTTGCGATGGGAAATAGAACGGGATGATGGCAATATTTTGCATTTAGTTTATACTCAGTACTAAAGACCGGCCGTTGTTGGTTTTATCCATGTACCTAGGTACAATGAAATGAAATCAATGTGATAAAATCTCAATCTATCCTATTCTACTTATATTATAAACGTGAAAGTTTGTGAGTATGGATGGATGTTTGTTACTCTTTCACGCAAAAACTACTGAACGGATCTGAATGAAATTAGTATTTTTTGGAATGAATTAACACATAGGCTGCTTTCTATCCCGGAAAAAGGTTCCTGCGGGATAACGGGAAGACGCGGGTGAAACCGCGGGGGGCAACTAGTTTGGACCCGTTAAATTATTTACAGTAGGTACATGTATGATTTATTTGTGTTTTTTTCTACATGTGAAGGAATTATAACATCACTTGTTATTATTTAGTGTTTTCTATAGATTATTTTTATATTATTACACAAAATATCTAATAGATATCTACTAAAACACATAAAAAAGTATGTATCTTTGTTATATCGTACAATATTATTATTATACTAGCTGCGCCCGTGGTTTCACCCGCGTCTTCCCGTTATCCCGTAGGAACCTTTTCCGGGATAAAAAGTATTCTATGTCCGTTTCCTGGTCCTAAGCTACCTCCTCATCAATTTATAGCCAAATCGGTTCAGTCGTTCTTGAGTTATAAATAGTGTAACTAACACGACTTTCTTTTATATATAGATAACAGTGTTGCCAACTCTAATAGCTGCGTTACCATCATAAAAAATACATGATAACCACAAAAGAATAATTCAAATAATTACAAATCTTACGCTGCATTTTTTTTGTAATTTTTTTGTCTCATCTTTATACAAGAGTCAATTTTATGCCTAACACCTGATAATGTCATAGAATCAACCAAACTTTACGCCAATACACTTTTTAACACGATTACCTACCATAGTTGCGAAGTAAAACCCTTCAAGCACTAATATCACAATTTCATTTCCCGTATTCAAATTGAAAGGAAATTTAATCAGTAAGGCATACCTAACTAAACACAGCATTGTTCCCGATGAAGATCGTCGGGGTGACAAAGGGTTGCGGGATTCAAAGCTGCCGATTGATTACATTGTCAACGGCAGCCCCTCTGTCTCTGGCCGACAGCCATCGAAGGTGATTCATTTAATATGAATAGTTAGATAAATGATTAATAATAAATGTTATACTGTGAACACATAGGCTTTTTGTAAGCTGTAATGAAATAGAAGAAGCCGCTTTTGACTTTAGCTACGTGCCCTAAGAAGTTTTGGCGCGATGAAACACACTGAGAAAAAAATTTGACTTTATAGTCTTTACCTTCCAAGACCGTTTCCTTCCTTTTTTTTTGTTTTTAAATAAATAAATGTCGGGGCAATTGCACACAAATTGACCTAGCCCCAAATTAAGCTCGAAACTCGTGTTATGGGTACTAGACAACGATATACATACATATTACATATATAGAGAAATAAATACTTATATAGATACAAATATCCAAGACTCAGGTACAAACATGCGTGCTCATCACACATATATTTGCCCTTACCGGGATTCGAACCCGGGACCGCTAGCTTCGCAGGCAGGGACACTACCAACTTGGATACCGCGTCGTCAAATCATTTTGTATTAGTTTTCCTTCTGAATCACAAATCCTTTCCTTTTGACTCAGAAGGTAAACGGTATTTCGGAAGGTCTTTTTTCTCCGTGCATCTACTCGATAACACTATTTCTTAAATGCTTCCTTTCTTATGTTATTGTAGAGCAATAGGAGTCCTATCACTCTTGATAGGACCGCCCAGCACTGCATCACTATATCTAAGATTTTCCATTTCTGTTGTTATTGTAACAATAAACCGTTATCAATCTATAGCTAGTAATAACTGTACGCAGACAAAAGACTTCGATAATCCTAATAGCGAGTAATTAGCAAAAGTATACCTAGGGAGTTGGGTGTACAGAGGGTTGTCAATAGTCATATCACAGAAATTCTACTGAGATTTCAACATTTTTCAGACACTTCGTTTTAGAATTTATACTATACCTATTTGTTTCCTTTTTTTTCTTAAAGTTGTTGATTTCGTTTGCAACCAAACCTCGGACTGTATTTATGGAAATCAGGATTTTTATCAAGACTTTAACATTTAATCTTCTTTGAACCCCCGTGGTACTAATATAGTTAATTTGTTTTTTTTCCATATAACAATAACTCTTTACTAATATTATAAATGCAAAAGTAACGTTGTCGGTCTGTCTCGCTACTGCACCGATTTAAATAAAATTTGGTACCGAGATAGCTTAAACCCTGAAGAAGTACATATAATACTTTTTATCGCGATAAATTGTAGGGGAACAGCTAGTCATAAATAAGGTTGTTGGTCAGAACTTTTCAATTTCCCATCTGGCAACCCTAATCTTGCGTGAAATCGTATCTACAGGGAACAAATCATTGATTTTATCAATCCTACGGAGCGTGCATCTGCAGCAGAGAGCCGGATTTACATTTTTATTGTACTTCATGCACAGTTCGTGAGACATGACCTTGTCTAGACCGATTTCTATATCAATGCACTCCAACCTAATTGGTATTTAAATATGAATGCATGTAATCCTCCTTCACAAGATTTTTAATTCTTACTATAGATTAGAAATCTTTTGTATAATCTTAGTAAAGATTGTATTACCTACAAATACAACCTCCAATCTCCATATATCACTAGCATCCTTTAATCTTTCTCTTTGATCTAGAGTAGACAAGCAAGAACTACTAGTATTCTGCCCCGCGGCTTTGCCCTCGAGGAAGAGTTAAAAGAGTCCAAGATTATTAATAATAATAATAATGCCCGCACAATCACATACATAGGCTCTGACCCCTAACTAGGTTTCCCTGTATCTAGGGTATCAGATACTACGAGGATCGGGGATCCACAACACCTAGACACAGAACAAATACTTGCGCTTTTTTTTTCCAATTTTGTCATTAAAATTTTCATAGATAGATATATAGATTAACTCTTTATTGGCACACCACAATACAGAGAAATTAAATTTAAGACAAAGAACTTAATGGTAAGTGTCAGAAAGGGCGGTCTTATCGCTCAGAGCGATCTCATACCCCATTTTTTTATTGCAGTTTCAGATCCGGTCAACTTTTTCATCTCTATAATAAAAAAATTAACAACATAAAAGGAAAGATCTTAGGGCTAGTGGTGGTATTATCGGTTTGATATCTACTAAACAACCTTTGTACCTTTTTTTGTATTTCTTGATGTCCCTCGGCCATTGCCATAAAATTACCAATTATCATTTTTCAGTTTTTGTCTGTTACCTCTACCAAAGTAAGCCACTGAGCCCGACTTTTAGGCTTCTCTCATCCAACCGTTGCCAGCCATTATACTTATATCGTCGCTTCACCTAGCCGGAAGATGTCCTACACCACGTTCACCAAGACGTGGTCTCCACTCGAGAACACGTTTTGCCCCAACGGTTATCGGTTCTTTGGCTCATATTTCCAGCCCATTGCCACTTCAGCATTATATAGATGGGTTGTATCGCCTATTGTAAGTATGTTCTTTAAACTGTGTATGGCGGTAATCAGTGCTCTGCATCAGGTCGTTGAGCACGGACTCCTCGGGGCCACGGCGATAGTTTGAAGTGCGTGGTGTGGTGACCATGCGCAGTGCTTGTTCAGATTTTGTATTATAATATATCTCTTAGCTTTGGCTATGGCTCTGTATTTTAATCGAGTCCATGTAGTTTTAGTTGTTTTTTTTTAACTCATTCTCTCTATTATGTCTCAAGGATTTGAGGGTTTGATCCCTCAGTCCAGCACATCTCCACTAATGCCAAACAAAGGCCCGGGCACAACTATTTGTACTGTAGCGGGAATCGAACCCGCAAGCTTCGCAGTCGGCTATTCGCCCATTGCGCCACATCAGTCGTCAAGGTACGACATTTCTAGTACAGTCAGCGACAAAAATAGCTGATCGTACTCGTTTTTCCAAATGGGTTTTACATGAGTAATGTTCGTTTTTTTTGTTTCATTCTTGTTAGCGTTACACCATAACACAAACACACTTGATGGTAGTGACGAGGCGGTCAAAGGTTGGTGTTTGAGATGATTAAGGTAATCGGAAAATTTGTTATTGTTCAGTGACTTCTGTCGTTGACTGTACCTACTCGCCTGGATAGCAACCAATTTGCGCAATACTCGTCAGTTGCAAACCGATTGGTAGACAGGCAATATCATAGCGGATGTGTCCCAACGATACCTAACTTTATTCCCTCCCCTGTGTGCTCGTGACCTAGATGCAGATTGCACTTTTTACGGGCGGTGACGGCAGCGGAGTGACGTCATTGTGTTAGTGACGTCTACAAAGTAAAGAGACGGCAGGGTATTCAAAGTACCTCATAACATAGGTACTAAGTACCTATACCTACTATAAATAAATAAATAAATATCGGGACAATATTTTTTTTGCCGATTCCGGAAGGTCGGAAGAGTTTCCGAGTGAATTAGCATTACAGTACTGGAAACTGGCTCTCACGTGAGGCAATTTTCCTAATAGTGGGTTAGGTCCCTACTAAATAAGCTATGCTTGTGTGGTCTTTTGCAGGTTCTAACTGCAAAATATATTGAGTTATATATATGAGCGTTAATGTATATTATTATATTATAGCTGTCGGATGTAATAGGGGGTTTCAGCTTTGCAAATCTGGGAGGGGCTCGTGCCCCCGTGCCCCACTAGATCCACCTTTGCCTAAAGTAAAATGAATCAGTTTTCTAAAGTGAATATTTCCGTACTTACCACAGGAAGGGTTCTGTAGCAATACTAGTTTATCACGTTAAGTGCGAAACAGGGCTTGAAACACCCTGTTCGTGTCTCATCTTTATAGCGGTAAGAAAAAACTTTAACTTCCTTGTCGTGCGAGAGGCATAACTTCCATCTGATTCAGAGTAGGAGAGAGATAACTATATATTTGAGATGTGCTATTGATTCCTAGTTCTATGGTACACCAACCTTAATGCCGGGTTTGTTAGACCCCGTGCCGCACTGAACAAATAATAATTCCAACACAGTGCGGAACGAGGTAGCGAACACCTCGTACCCCCGCGCACCTCGTACCGCGCCCTACGCTAGCTTCACGCGGTTAGTGTTGTGCAACGCATTCGAGGCTGCGCACGCGCGACGAAGTAAGACCGATTATGTCGAAACGTTGCCGAAAAAAGTTAATTAAGGAGGAAGATGAAGAAAAACCGGGTGGTGAATCTGAGTCAAAATCAGAATATAGGAAGATATTTCAAATACAGGTTAGTCACAAGTACCTATTATAACTATGTTTATTTGTTAAAATAAATAAATATCAGCAAAGTATGTTAATTTTAAAATGTGTATAATGTTGTATGTATGTATAGTTCCTTACACCTTTGCCCATCAGTGGGACTCGACAGGCTAGATGTAGGTATAGGTATATCTGTATAGTAAGAAATTACATTATAAGTACGTACTCTATATATAGTTAATAGAAACTTGAATGTGACATGTTGAGTAACTTTCTTCAAATAGACTGATGATCGTGATAACTATTAGTGTCTTTGTTTATTGAATTCAAACGGTGTCTTGCTCATCAAAATTTTACTCTACCCAATTTAACCAACTTAACCCAATTTTACCAAACTCTATCCAACTCCACCCGATTCTACCTTACTCTTACCCTAATCTACTCAGCTCGGCCTTACTTTTACAGAACCTACTGCAAATAAATCACATCATCTCGAAAAGGGACCAAAGAAGAGGAGATGTGTAGGATGTTACGAAAAACTCCGCACCTTCTTAACGAGTCGTGAAGCTGACAAAAAAGTGAAGAAAATTCTCACAGAATGCACTGGTTGCAAAAAATATTATTGTTTGACATGTTTTAATGAAAAACATCCATACCAAACTTGGTAAATAAATACAATTAAATAAAATCGATATTTATTATCCCATCACTAAATAATGTGAAAACCTGCCATTCTTCAGTGCGATGCGGGGTATATTAGACCCCACATTTTATTTTACCTATAGAAACTAAACTAACGAATCTAACCACGGGCGGCGGCAGATTTAGGTTAATAATTTCATTGTTAATAATAATCACGACAAAAGCCGTCCACTTCATCTTATCTGGCGCCAAAAAAAGGATTTTGGTCTCCTACAGGCGGTGGGGTTTAATATGCCTCGTGCCGCCACAATTTCTGGTATAGGACAAGGTTTAAAACGACCCGTAACGCAGTAATGGAATGTACAGATAAATTTGTGTCGCTCGGAACGTGTTATACTAGTAATCAGGGATGATAAGGAGCTCCATAACCGTAACCGAAACTATCGGATATCCGAAATAAAAATATATCCGTAACCGTAACCGTTTCACAAGTTTCGGATAGTTTCGTTTTATTCACTAGATAAAACCTTTAAATAAAACCAAATTATTACATTCTAATTGTGTTTATATTTTACTTCAATTCAATATTCTAACGGAAACTTTCCGAAACTAATGCCCAGTTTACATTATTCCAGTAAACTGGTCATTACGGATAGTCTGAAATAATTTTATTCCTATATCCATATCCGTATCCAGATCCGAAACATTATATCCATAACATCCCTTCTAGTAATATACACTGCAGTAGTTTCTATTCCTGCCTACACACCAGATGCGAGATCTCATAAGCCCCTGTAATTTCCTTCTATACCACCACACTACGACACACCTTTTTTCTCTATGTTTTAATAAAACTGTAACTGGGACATTTCTGTACATTTAAAATTACAATTTGTTTGTTTGGGAGGTAGGTAATATCTGCAAACTTTATAGTGTTGCTCCCAGAGTTTATTTTTGGACCTCACCTATATCCTAATGTCTTTATCGAAGCTACGTGTTTCCTACGGATTCACCCGCGTGGGCTACAGTTTATTGTAATGAAAACAACAGTATTCCATATTTGACTTTTTTGGCGGCAATCGAATTGTCAACGTGAAAATTTTGTATTTATTTCCAAACCTTGTGTCTCTTCGAGTGATAATGTGTAATGTTGGTGGATCATTAACCATTATGTGTTCGTTGATGTGTACGAGTGTGGGAGATTAAAATAAAGTTGTGATAGTGACTTTTCGAGTTGCTCCAATAAAGTCCGTGTAAAGTTTAAGTAAAGCGCCACTACTTTACTTAAACACTATCCTCATCCCTTCATCTCATCATCATCATCATCATTTAAACTTGATTCAACTCTCTGAGTTTGAAATCTTTCATACTTGACACTGGCAAATACACTGATCGTGTGACGCCATAACAAAACAAAAAAAAAACTTTCTCCAAACGAAGTTTCATTAAAATTGGTTCATTGGTTTAGTCAAGGTAACAAAGAAAGAAACAGACTTTATTACTCTGATTTTTTTATAGTAGCTGCGCTCCGCGTCTTTGTCCATGCGGAGTAGAGTTTATTGTGATCAACAGTATTTTGTGGCCTTTTCCAAGGCTCGAACTATCTCCACATCAAATTGCATCACGATCGGTTCAGTGGCTTAGGCATTAAAAGGTAACAAACTAGCAAACACAGTTACTTTCGCATTTATAATTCTAAAAAGCATGGATATATTTTTCTACCAGTTACACCCCGCGGTTTCACCCGCGTCTTCCCGTTATCCCGCAGGAACTTTTTCCGGGATAAAAAGTAGCCTATGTGTTTACCCAGTGTATAAACTCTCACCACTCCAAATTTCATTCGGTTCCGTTCAGTAGTTTTTGCGTGAAAGAGTAACAAACATCCATCCATCCATACTCACAAAATTTCACGTTTATAACGTTCACGTTTTTTAGTAGGAATTTTTGCCACAAACCGACACCAACTCGTGTGATATGTAGCATTTAGTAATATTTCAATTTACTAAATCATTTTCAAACAAAGTCTCAGTGACCAGCATCACCAGTTTCAGTAATAAGATATTAATGATGTAGGTATATCTTATGAAAACACAAGAAACTACACATCGACTGGCAATCACATCTGGCTTACCCCAGCATATAAAACTGTAAACCACGACAAGGGTCTGCAGATAAGCTACCAGATTACCGCGGCTTCCCTCGGCTTTATTACTCCCTAGCTACCCTCTCCCCTGCGGCTTTACCTGGCCTTTTCCGAAGTAGCACAAAACCTTCACTAAGCCTGTGTAAGTGCAAGCACTTACGACGTCTAACTTTGACGGAAATAGAAATTTGAAAAGTGGAAGTCTGTATCGATTTTGTATTGATGATACTTTTTAGAGCTTTGAAGTGAATTCGACGAACTGCTTCTTTTGTTTTACGGTCAGCGACAAAAAATGCTGTACGTTCACAATTCTCCAAGAAATGAAATGAAATGGTTTATTTCACATAAAATAGAGTGCATGTTGGTCTTAAATATTAAAATATAGAACTACTATTTGACGACCGATGTGGCGGAATGGACGGATTGCCGACTGTGAAGCGTGAGGTCGCGGGTTCGATTCCCGCTACAGGACAAATATTTGTGCATTGAAAAAAAAAGCGCTAGTATTTGTTCTGTGTCTGGGTGTTGTGGATCCCCGATCCTCGTAGTTCCTGATACCCTAGATACAGGGAAACCTAGTTAGGGGTCAGAGCCTATGTATGTGATTGTGCGGGCATTACTATTTTGCCATTTGCTGGCATGTGAAAATTCAATAAAATTATTAGTATGTAGGTAAGTAATAATAAAAATAAAAAAATACAAAATTAAAAATATAAATGATAACAGTAATACAATAGTCAATTAAGGTCAGATAAGTACAATAGAATTATGAAATTGCGAAGTAAAATTTAAATGAAGTCAATAATGTAATTTTTATATACTACATGTTTATCATCATTTTAAAAAGTCATTCACACAGTAAAACGTTTTGTCCAGTAACCACAATTTTAGTTTACTACGAAAAATTGAACGAATTTTAGTTTCCTAAACGGTAGCTCTCTAATTGATGCCATTGCATAACAGTTAACAGAGCATATCAATAGATCTAATGCGGAAAATATTCTCTTGGGATCCATTTGTGGCGACTAGAAGTATAATGGTGTATCATATCCTACTAATATTATTTTAGCCACTCTATATTCTGGACTATATGTCGGGCCTAGTTCCTAACTCCTGCCTAACTCCTGTTACCCTGGTTACAGATTTTGGTACAGATAAAAACAAGGTTACAGGTGGTTACAGATAAGCGTGGTTTTTGGTTAAATAAAAGAGTGGTTTACAGAAATAATACTATACTGTGTTGTATTCATTGAACTTACTAGCTAAATTACAATATTATCTAACACTTATTTTGACGGACATAGAGCAACATAAAAATAATAAACCAATAACGCGAGCACATGTGAAGGACGGCACGTCGCATGCCGTCTTTCTCCCACACTATAAAAGTGCGATCGGCCCCGGCGCGCTCAGTAGTGTCCACTACATTATAAACGTGAAAGTTTGTGAGCATGGATGGATGGATGTTACTCTCTCACGTCAAAACTACTAAACGGATCTGAAATTTGGAATAAAGATAGTTTATATACTGGATTCAAGGTATAAGTTATCTCTATTCCAAACTTTTCCCAAATCCGTTGAGCCGTTTCAGCGTGATGCTGGGGCCTCACTAAAGTCAACGTCAAGGGAAATGTCAATGTCTATCATCGCGATAAATATTGCGTTAATTATTAACGAAACTATGTGATTGGCTACACTTGAACGGTCAACGTGAATGCACTTGAATTATCGTCTAACGTCAAACGCCAATGTGAATGCCGTTATTAAATGTCGTGGCCAAACTTATGTCAAACGTCAGTCATCGCGCTATTTAACGGCATTTCCCGTTAGTGCCGTTAGGGCCCCAGCATTACGAAGTAACAAACACACTCACACACAAACTTTCGCATTTTATAACACTAGTGCGATATAGTGGTCAACAATGTAACAGTGTTTGCACCATTCCGCCCTCCGAGGCAGGTGGTGCCCGCCCAATGTAGGTCGCGAGGTCAGTGCGTGTCGTACGACGACCTCCCGGGGGTTCGTTCGTGCTCAGTCGTACCCTTTACCATACAAGTTGATTAATAGTGGTAGCTACAGATAATGTTTGATATTAGTGAACTTGCTCCAATTCAATCAATTAATAATAAGAATAAAATTGTCAATGTGATCGCGCCAAAAAAATTACCTGCCGGGCGTTTCTTGTCTGTTCTTTTGCCGGCGTAAGGAGGTTGGAACAGGCGTAGCTAGTTTTAAGTTTGACGTTTTAAAGTGATCACAATGTATCCTATTAAATAAAGTACAATTGAATTTTGAATTGAATTTTGTTTGATTGTTTCATGATAATGGCGAATTTTTTTGCTGTCATTATTTTTTTTAACTGAAAATATATAGGAATGATCAACCAGTACAGCTAACAGATTAAAAGGTGAGAAGTAAATCGCTACTTAAAGCCCTAGAAACAGATTTCGCTTACGAAAAGTTTGCTTGGGCGAATTCCTTACGTAATACAATTTATACAATTTATAGATTCGCTCCGCAAAAATATCGCTATACAGGATCTTTTTTACCTATGTAAGAAAACACAACAAAAACAAAAAAATACTTATGTAAATAATTAAAATCCACATGCATAATTATGTAAAACCTAAATAAAGCCTTTTTGAAAAAAATGCAATAAATGATTTGAGTCTTTCATTTCCCTCGCTGTAGTGAGGTGAAAAGTTTTGAGTTTCGCTCGGCAGCAAAGTTGTTCTGCGTCTCGTACCTTTGTAACCCTCGCTGCGCTCAGGATTCTATTTGAATCCTAGAATCTTTCGCTTGCTCAGGTTTCAAAACCACTATTACCAGTACTCGCTCCAACAAACAACCTAGCAGCCTTGCATAACCTATAACTATTGTACGTAGGTACTCTGAAAGGTTTGCCCGAAGCTCCTTGATAAAATCCTACTACCTATTAAAATTATAAACGTAAAAGTTTGTAAGCATGGATATATTCATATTCATTTATTGCATACGTCAATTTACAAGTCAGAATAAAAATTAATAGTATAAAAAATAATAATAAATTATTAGAATTCACGTTAAGGAATTAGGTTACAAAAAATAAATTAATAAATTATATGGATGTTTGTTACTCTTTCACACAAAAACTACAACACTGATCTGGACGAAATTTGGAATATAGATAGCCTACACCCTGAATTAAAACATAGACTACTTTTTATCCCGGAAAAAGGTTTCTACGGGATAACGGGACGACGCGGGTGAAACCACGGAGCGCAGCTAGTATCTTATAATCCTAACTACTAAGCTAATTTTCATAACTACATTCCCGTTGTTGGGAAAATTCCTACCCCACTCTAACCATCCGCTATCAATTAAATTGTTTAGGCTACAAAGTTTCCTATCAAAAGCTCTTTCAAGTTTGCCGCCATAGCCGCCAATCTAATCCGAAATGGAATAAAAGCTTTCCTAATGAATAATTAGAATCACTTAAATATTATCGCGGAAAAGCCTCGCGTTTGAATAAATTACGGTTGTTACTTCACCAAAAGTTGTTAATTCGTTTCCCATTCCAAGAAGATACACTTCTAGCGGTAAAAGATGGAACTTCCTGGGTAAATGAATGCATATTTAAGTTTGTGAATCACTTACTCTGTTTGTACACTTACCGTCAGCGATTGCAGTGATCGGGGTTCTGGGGTTTACTGATCGCTCGTCGGTTCACAGTGCTGTACTAAGCCTGTCGATTGGCCTTGCTGCCTGTTCAGATGCCTCACGCCTCACGGCTCGTCTCGTGTCGGCCCCCGTTGCCGGGGCGTACGACCGACGTCATCACGTCAGATTACAACCGCACACGTTGCGCCTTCGGTTAGCGTTTGACCACAAGTCACCTGAAGTTTCAAGGAATACTTTTCATTACGACCACGCGGGTGAATCCGTGGGGAACAGCTACTTATCCCTACTTAATATAATAAATGCGAAAGTAACTCTGTCTGTCTGTTACGCTTTCAAGGCTAAACTACTGAACCGATTCAAATAAAATTTGGTACAGAGATAGTCTAGAGCCTGAGAAAGGACATAGGATACTTTTTATCGCGATAAACTGTAGCCCACGAGGGTGAAACCGCGGGGAACAGCTAGTACTATTATATAAATTGAAGCGAGCTTGATGATTTTTGGTATTAGCCGGAGGGAACAGGTAGTTTAAAATAATAAAAAATTTAAAAGAAAAAATTAGATTCGAACCCATAACCCTCATCCACCAGCCACAAATTCACTGAGCCATCATCGCTTCATTCAATTATGAGCGCTGCAGAAACTTTTTATAAAAATTACGGGCTCCGACAGAGTAGATATAGAGATACCTGCTTTGAGAGTTTTAAATATTTCCAGTGACGAAATGCTGAAGTTCGGAAAATGTTGTCGGAACTTTAATATTATGCTGAATATGTCGTTTAAATAAGAATTGTGATTTTTCTGCGAGTTATGCAGCGTGGGTTCTGTGAGTAAAAATAAGCTTCCATTTATGAGGTAACCAGCTGTTCCCTGCGGTTTCACCCGCGTGGGCTACAGTTTATCGCGATAAAAAGTATATCCTATGTCCTCCCAGGGCTTGAACATTTCCGTACCAAATTTCTTTTAATACGGTAGTTTTTGGGGCGTGAAAGCGTAACAGACAGACAGAGTACTTTCGCATTTATAATATTAGTAGGGATGGTAATATAAGCCACAGTAACTCGACTGGATAAAATTCACAATGAATATATACGAGGCAGCTTTAAAGTTGCACCAATCACAGCTAAAATAACCGAACACCGCCTCAGATGGTATGGCCACGTGAAAAGGCGAAAAGTTGCGTTAGTTGCACCACGTGGTGCAACTCGCCATCGACCTGGTGGCCTAACATAAGTAGAGACCTCAGAACCGACAACCCAGGATAGGACAACCTGGCCCAAACAAGTGAGGAGACCCGACCCCAAACAATGAGACATGGGAAGGACAAAGAAGGTAATATAAGCCACAGCACCACAATTGTTGGGGTAGACGTGTTCTTAAGTGGAGACTGTAGGACGCCCTCCTATTAGGTAGAGCGACCACTTGCGAGTAGCTGGCAGTAGTTGGATGAGAAGAGCCGAAGACCAGGCTCAGTGGCGTACCTTGGGAGAGGCCTGTGTCTAACTGTGGACTGACCAGCTGATGAAAATAATCTAGTACCAGGCAAATGAGTTACCTAAATACATCAAAAGCAAGCTCGATGTCAGTTATTACAAATACTTAGTTATTAAAGTAAATAGTTTCTAGTAACCCGTTCAAATCGGTATCCAGACCAATACTAAGTTTCGTTATTACGATTTTGCATACCGACCCACCTATATTCATAATAGTGATTTTCATCAATGTTTAGATCTAGATTTAGGGCTAGGAGCTAAATCATTATTTTAAGGGCTAAATAACTCGGAAAAGAGCTTAATTTAGCTCCAAAAAAAGGCTAATGTGGCATCACTGAGCGCCGGTAGCGCCGTTAATGTCACAACGAGTTTAAACACACCAATCTCCATACAAATAGCTATTACCCATAACATCGTAATAAAACACCCGCGTAGGTATCGTCAGCGACAAAACTGGCTGAACACGCGGAATGTTCTAAATTAGACCAGCGAAGTTTGGTGTTTTGATACAGTTGAAAAATTAAGCTTGTTCAGTAAATTTTGTAGGCCAGAGATAATTGAGTTCTCTCGTGTTCTTCGATTTCCTCTTAAACTAATAGAATAAAATGAATAACTCAAATATTATTTGTGTTGGTTTGATATTAAATAAAATACAGAGCAATACCTAAACTTAAATAACAATCACGACATTTTCCTTCACTGAAAGCTCAAGCTCATTGAACCCACGACCTCCGTATCTTAAGCCGAAGTCACTACCACTGAGCCATTGTGCTACCTTAATCACAGAATATATGACAGTATCGATTAACCTTGACATTTGACGATGTATTTGTTGTGATCGACAAATAATCAATGGCGTCAAAATTTTCCTCAACCCTCAACCCCGCTCAAGTAACAATTGTAATTTACAAAGTTACAAAGCTTTGTAAAAGTTCGCACTTCAAACAGCAGCGGTCAAATGCGGGTAAAGTTGAGTAGTTCTAAACTAGACATAGCGCTCGTGAAGACTTTTTTATTAGATCTTTTTATTACCTACAACTTAGCCATTTAACTTTTTTCCATAGGACTTGTAGTTCTACCGGAAATGTTATTTATTTATTTATTACACAAACAAATTACAATCACTTTATTATACAAATATAAAACAAATTCTGAACTGGATTGCAACTCAAAATTGTGTATACTTACATAAAATCGAAATCAAGTGTTTAATCTAATAAGTTAAAGATTAGTGCCTCTGATTTTACAAAAACCCAAAAACGAACTTGTCAGATTGGATCTATGATTTAAAGGATTTTTTATAGAATATCCCTCGATTCTTGCAAAATCTGTATGATTATCCTTTCAACTAGTAGGGCGCCAGGTACGGCGGCAGAAACTGCTGAAAACCTCAAACGGAGGAAGTATGCATCTCTTGGAGATGGCTATATTTTTGCTCCGTTTGGGGTTGAAACTCTTGGTCCGTGGGGTCCTGCCGCTCTTATGCTTTTTAAAGAGCTCTCCAAGCGCCTTGTTGACGCCACGGGTGACCAAAGGGCTGGCGCTTACCTCGGTCAACGAATCAGCCTAGCCATTCAAAGAGGTAATGTCGCCAGTCTCTTGGGCACTCTACCTGCAGGCAGCGACCTAAATCAGGTTTTTTATTTGTAGATATTTAGTTTTATATAGATAGTTTAGCTTTAGTATTTAGTTTAATTTTTTATCCAATTGTATATATTTGATTTATTACCCAATTAATAAAAAACGTCAACGCCATCTACCGGTTTTTTATGAACTCTAACTTTTAATTGTGTGTCAGGATAGCTCCTATTGCAATTTACAAAGTTACAAAGCTTTGTAAAAGTTTGCAAGTTTTGAACAGTAACGGCGGTCAAATGCGGGTAGCGTTCAATCGAACGACACGGTTGAGCGACGGCCGGCTGCCAAACAATCAATCAATCAATCAATTATTCAATTTGGCAAAGCGGCTTGGAGTTTAATGAAGTTGTGGTTGACGGTTACCAGGTTTGATGAGTTAAAACGCGTTGACGGTGAGATTTAAAGCCACAGTAATTTTTTTGTATGTACGTAAAAATCGGAAAAGTAGTTGCGTATATAACATCCTACGTCCAAACTCAGAAACTTGGCTTCCATATGCTTGCAATATTAGTATAGCTAGAGCATTAGGCAAATTCCGTAAAGAAGTTATTGTAAATCGCCCGCAGAATTCACCTAGATTCAGTGGCGGATCAGTGCTGGATTTGTGAGGTAACTTTACGGTTCTCTTGAGATCTTGCGATTTGGAGAAGGACAGTGCTTATGTCAGTTTTGTTCGGGCAGCAAATGTGGCAGTCTGTGCACTTCAGTCACATTCCTGGGAATAATAGTAATGATGTATAGCAACTTACATTCACGTTCATTCATTCGATGGACTGGCACTGGATATACAGAAGGAATTAGAAGGTAAACTAAGGGGAAAAAAGAGAGGAAAAGGTTAAATTTTAGAAGGAATCGATCTTGAACCGTATGACTCAGAAGGAAAATCAGGAATTTTTTCTCACTGTAATGGTCGAAGCCCATTATGGAGTTCAAATATCAATATCACTACATACTACATGGTATAAAACAAAGTCGCTTCCCACTTTCTGTCCCTCTTAGATCTTTAAAACTTCGCAACAGATTTTAATGCAGTTTTCAGCAATAGATAGGTTGTTTCAAGAGGAAGGTTTATATTATAGTACAGAAAATCCGAAAAATTTAAAGATTTGTAATATACTGCCCCATATAATTAGTATTTACAAATCTACATCGCACCCGTACAAAGCCGGGGTGGGTCGCTAGTTTAAGACGAGGAATTGGCAATATTGGCTGCAGGGATTTCCTTTTTTCTCAGCAATTACAAAACATACAGAGCTTATATTTATGTGTATTAGAGATCATGTTTTGATATCAAATTGTCGGAAGGATAACACGATTAGATAACTTTCATAGCAGACAAACAATGATCGAAAACTAAAAGATTTTCGTTTTACAGGCATACAAAACCGATTTAAGAGTTGAATTATTTTTTTGTATGGTTTAAATACACATTCTTCAACGAACTACAGATTAAGTTTTATAAAATTAACGATAGTTTTCATTTTAAACGAAAAAAACCTTTTTTTGACGCATACGAACTTACGGCATTAGTCAGCTCGCTTGCGTTTTTGTATGGAGCTGATTTCAGATTCATTGTTTATCACGGCGTCCTCTTAAAATAAAGCGCAAGCCGATCCCCATCCAAGATACGTAATGAGCCCGCTGGATACGAAACCCAGTAACGAATGAATACGCAAAAGCTCCCGACGGCGAAGCTGGAAGTTCGCGGCGTGCTTATTATTTTTTTAAGTTATCCAAACAACTTCACTGCGCCGCTGTTTCGTTTGCCTGAATTATGAAGTGAAGTAAAGTATTGTTCGGTATCTGGAGAGGCTCTACTTTGCTGAATTGTTTTGAAATGTTCTGCGGGAATGTGCCTTTTGTCTCTTTCTGTTCGGGAAGTAAGGACTCTCTATTGTATCACGTTGAGGTTCACTCAATTAATTAGATAAACTGATGATGGGTCAGTGGTAGCTTGCGACCCTCACAGTCTTAGTTTAATCTAATATATAAAATTCTCGTGTCACAGTTTTCGTTGCCATACTCCTCCGAAACGGCTGGACCGATTTTGATGAAATTTTGTGTGCATATCGGGTAGGTCTGAGAATCGGTTTTTTTAAATTTTTATCGCGATTAAGTGGGGTCCACGCGGGTGAAACCGCGGGGCGCAGCTAGTTCATTGTAAGTATAAGTTTATTAATTTAATTTTGTGCAGTGTATGTACCAGTTGTTTTTTACCACAAATGAATATATTGTCTATTATCTATTGTCTCAGTCATGGGTTCGAATCTTGAGATTTCAGTGAAGGAAAAAATCGTGATGAAACCATAGCTTGGTGGTAGGGCGTTTTCTGGTGCTCGCCTGGCTACCTGCAACTCTACTCGTTAATTAATAATAATAATAATAGTAATAATAATGCCCGCACAATCACATACATAGGCTCTGACCCCTAACTAGGTTTTCCTGTATCTAGGGTATCAGAAACTACGAGGATCGGGGATCCACAACACCCAGACACAGAACAAATATTTGCGGTTTTTTTTTCAATGTACAAATATTACTCCTGTAGCGGAATCGAACCCGCGACCTCACGCTTCACAGTCGGCTATCCGCCCATTGCGCCACATCGGTCTTCAAATAATTATGCTACACGTTCTAGTAACAGTTCACGATTAAAGTAAAAGCTACAGTTAATTAAAACTAGTTGTAGTTGTTGTAGTTGTATATGTAATTAACTAATGTAATTGAATGTATTGTTTTTTGCTACAAATAAAAATATTGTCTATTGTGTATTATAGTTGCGCCTCGCGGTTTCACCCGCGTCTTCTCGTTATCCCACATAAATCTTTGTCCGGGATAGTCAATAGTCAATAGTCAATTTTATTTATTCAATAGGATACCTTGTGATCACTTTAAAACGTCAAACTTAAAACTAGCTACGCCTGTTCCAACCTCCTTACGCCGGCAAAAGAACAGGCAAGAAACGCCCGGCAGGTAATTCTTTTGGCGCGATCACATTGACAATTTTATTCTTATTACTAATTGCTTGAATTGGAGCAAGTTCACCAAAATAAGTAAAATAAGATAAAAAAGGAGCCTACGTGTTAATCCGGGGTATAAGGTATCTTTTTTTTAAATTTTATTAAAAGCGGTTTAGTAGTTTCGGTGATACGTGGTAACAAACATTCACACTCACACACAAATTTCGCATTTATAGTATTAGGATAGGCTAACTTTGACTATGCACGAAGAAAACAGACCTTTCAAAATACGTTTTCCATTTGAGTCAGAAGGAAAACTCAGGTAAAATAAAAAAGGAAAAGGTTAAATTTTGGAAGGAATCGGTCTTGGAAGGTAAGACTCAGAAGGAAAATCAGGATTTTTTTTTTCAGTGCGGTGCTAACTAGTTTTAAGATGTAGGTACAACATTTCACGAGCAATGATATAGTTTAACAGCTGAGTACAATCACCGTTTGTAATCAGCTAGTTGCATTCGACATCGACCTATTTGCGATACAAAAATAGTTCGCGTACCGTCCGCGGTAGGTCTAATGCTCTACCGTTGTACTGTACAATGCATTAGGTCATCTATCGTCATACGCAAGAGCGGATCCAGGAAACACGGGGCTAGGGGGCACGATCCCCCGGGACTGAGAGATTCATCATCATCATCATCATCAACAGCCGGAAGAAGTCCACTGCTGAACATAGGCCTCCCCCCTTGAACGCCACCATGAACGGCTATTAGCCATTTGCATCCAACGGCTCCCTGCGACTCTTACTGTCGTCGGTCCACCTAGTGGGGGGCCTACCTACAGAACGTCTTCCAGTTCGTGGTCGCCACTCCAGAACCTTTCTTCCCCATCGGTTATCGGTAACAATAAAACATTATGGTAAGTGTCACAAGGGCGGTCTTATCAAATGAAACGACAACCCAAAAGCAGAGGAATGGTACAAATCTGTATGGACAGTATTCATCAAAAATAACATAGGGCACGCTTACCTATTTTATTTGGATATACCTACCTTTCTTGCTCTTTTGTCGGCGTAAGGATGTTGGAACAGGCGTAGCTAGTTTTTAGTGGTTTGGTAGAAATCGCTCTAAGCGATAAGATCGCCCATTGTAACACTTTCTCTAAGATCTTACCTTTTATGCTGTTCAATTTTTCTGTTGTTCTCGTGAAACTATAAATCGTTATCTAACTATCCTACCAAATAATGTTTCGATTTGATTTTATAAGGTTCAAAAGTGAAATATCAACCAGCTTTACAAGCGAGCTTTAGAAGCTCTAAAAGCAATTAAGAGATTGAAAGCTCGAAATGCATTACAAAGACAAAGGGCATGCAAAGATGAGTACCTCCGCACCACCCGGGCGGTCGATAATGTAAATAAACGGCAATGAAACGCGACCTTCGTCACACAGGCGATGTTAACTGGGGGTATGAATGTTGAATTTGAGAAGGAAATATGGGGGATGTTCTATAGTATGGAATAAATATCCAGTTAGAGCGATGGTGGCTGAACGGTAAGGCGTGCGCCTAACAAGGCACCGACACCGAGTTTGAATCCTCTCGGCCTTATGTGGATTTACCATCGTACAAAACTGTGAAGGAAAACATTGTGAGGAAACCTGCATAATATCCAAAAACCAAAACATTCAAGGACATGCGACATCTACCAACCAGCACTGGGCCAGTGTTATGGATTAAGGCTCATACTCTCTCTATGAAGGAAGGCCAGAGTCCCAGCAGTGGGAACGTAATAGATGATGATGATAAATATTCAAGGCATGGGAATGAAAAATAGATTACAGGGTTGAAATTGCCAGCGACGTTTTTTGAAAACAAGTTTACGGTATAGTATCAGAACTCTTTAGCCGGCAGGCCATCTGGTTATTTTCCGTGACGTAATTCTTCAGATTGGCAATCCCTAAACAAAATTAAAATTAAATTATTATAAACACAATTTCGTTAGCCAACGTCTGCAAAACAATGAAAAACAAAAGTGTAAACAAGTCCAACCTTTTTCGAAACCATAAAGTATACTTTAATGAGTTTGTATACAAAACAAAGAAATCTTGAAAAAAAGCTCTGGCTCTTTAGAAATTCAAGCGACGCAGTAAATGTAAAGTACTAGAAAATGCCCCACTACCAAGCTGCGGTTTCATTACGAAGTTTTCCTTCTGAAAGCTCACACTCATTGTAGGATCCAAGACCACCACACCCTACGGGTCACTCACCTACTTGGTCGCGTTACGAAAAATTTAAAACTGTAATTGAGTGTTATTTAGTTGATGATTAAATCTTATAAACACATGAGTGAGTGAGTATGTTTGACAGATTTGAGTGAATTTTGGAATAGAGGTAGCTTATACACTGAGAAAAAATCCTGAGTTTCCTTCCGAGTCTTATCTTCCAAAATGTGTCTTTTCCTTCCCCTTTTACCTTAGTTTTCCTTCCTAGTCAAAAGGGATGGAAATTCCGTCTGTATTTCGGAAGGTATTTTTTTCTTTGTGTACCCTTAATGCATAGGCTACTTTTTTATACTGGAAAAATGTAGGTTAACGGGAAAACTGGGATACAATTAGAGTTATGATAAGCTAATGAAACAAGTATCATTTCCTGCTGCAGTGAGGCAGTCGACGACGTCGGCATGCCATCGCCCTTTCCGTGACTTATCTCGAAATGTTTAACTCCACGCCACTTTCGCAACTTGTTAAAACCTTATTATTTAAGGACAAATAAATAAACAAGAATCTCTCCCATCCAGGGTTGCCACATGGTCAGGATTCGTTTGGATTCTCCAGAAATTTTCAGTGGTCTCCAGACTCTCGACAAATCTCAAAATCTTCAGACAAACGGCTTCTCCTAAAGTGCTCTAGGAAACAATCACTTATTGCCGCGCCAATGCCCAATACATGTGGCAACCTTAACTTTAAGTGTAATTAAACTAGTTACGTGTAATCAATACCTTTTTAACAATTAAAAAAATAAACTTACATTGTTGTCGAATTTTCTCAATATATTGTGATGTTCCGATCTGGCAACCCTGCTCCCATCCCACCACAACAAATAGGAAAAACAAAGTTCCCCGATGAAAACAAAACTCCGCGCGTGGGCGTTTTGTTTCGGGGAGGAAAAACTCTGCAAGGGCTCTTGTTTTTTTAAGTTAATTTGGTACGAAGTTAAATTAATAAGAGAGCTCATTTGGTTTCATTAGTTGGCAGTGAGGTTGGATGGATGCGATGTTATAAAACTCATGTTAATAAGCTATGCGGTTTCTTTTGTTTTTAATTAATTAGTTTTGAAATGTTAATGAAGACCTCTTTTCGAAAATCCTATGAACGAAACTTCGTCGTCATTAACGTCATTTCCTGTTAAGAGCTTATTGGCGGCAATTGAATTGTCAACATGAAAATTTTATATTGGTTTCTAAAACTTTGTGTTTTCAAGTGTGTGATATTGATGCATTATTAACCATTTTGTGATTGTTAATGTGTACCTACGAGTGTTGGAAATTGAAATAAAGTTGTTAAAAGTGACTTTTCTATTTGCTCCAAAAAAGTCCGTGTAAAGAGCCACTCCTTTACTTAAACACAAAGGGGACTGTTTCTGTTTTCCCGGCTTGTACAAAGAGAATGTAAGGTTTAGCTTGTAGCTGGGTCACATCATCTCATCATCACAATTATTATGTTTTTTTACGAAAGACTCTCACTCATAGTAGCATACTACTATGGAAAAAAGCGAAATTGCGCAGTGCTGGGCCCATAACCTATTAATACAACGTTATACAGTTCGCAACAGACTCACTTTATTTCACAGATAATAAAACTACTAGGTAGGTGGCGCCACTAGGCTCTATTTATATTTTGATACATTAATACAACCCATAAAACTGACAAGTCTGATGAACATAGATTCGAAAGTAAGGCTGGTAGTCTAGAATGATACTCAAGTGACATATTTGTATGAACTGACAGCGTCAAATCTGTGCTCAAGAACTGATTACCGCTTGAGCTGAGCATCATTCTAGAAATACCAGCCTAGTTTTGATACTACACGAATAACCCACCTTTCTAAAAAAAACTTTTTATCTGCGAAATCAAGAATCAATACAGCCACGGTTTCAGAGAAGTACCTATATCGGGTGACATTGGAGTGGCAGCCACTCCAAATTGTCAGCCTACGCAGGTTAATTCGACATTAGACGCTGAGTGCCAGAACTAAAATGTTGTTTGAAATCAGGCCATAATGATAACGTGGGAAATGCCAGGTGGCGTTCATGACAAAAGCCTGAATGGGGCTCCATTACATTTGATGTTATTATTTCTATAGATACCTACCTACGTAGGATTTTGTACGTGACACTTTCTGACAAATTTTTCATCATCATCAACCTGTATCTGTCTACTGCTGGACTTAGACCTCTCCCAAGGTACGCCACTGAGCCCGGTCTTCGGCTCTTCCATACAACTACTGCCAGCCACTCGGCGCAAGTCGTCGCTCCACCTTGTCGCAGGGCGTCCTACACTACGTTTGACATGAACACGACAAATTGTTAGGTGGCATCAACCGCCAGCATGGGCGATGGTGACCGGTAACGCATTTGCCTTAGGTGCCGACATCAAGTTCGAATCCTCTCCCGTGTAGATTTACCATCGCTCAAAACGGTAAAGGAAAACATTATGAGAAACCGGCACGTCCTAGAACCACAAAATGCAAGACCAAGCAACATCTACCAATCCGCACTAGTATGATAGATAATTAATTTGTAATTCGCTGCAGAACCAAAATCCCTACTCTCCTATTACGTCGTCGTCATCAGCTGGAAGAAGTCCACTGCTGAACACAGACCTCCCCCTTTAAATACCACCAACTATTAACAACTGTTAGCCATTTGCATCCATCGGCTCCCTGCGATTCTTACAATGTCTTCGGTCCACCTAGTGGGACGCCTACCTACAAAACGTTTTCCGGTTCGTGGTCGCCACTCGAGAACCTTTCTTCCTTATCGGTTATCGGCTCGTCGAGCGATTTGATCTTCCCATTGCCACTTCAACTTGCAAATTCTGAAACCTATATCGGTGACTTTAGGTCTTCGGCGAGTCTCCTCATTTCGGATTTATACACATACCTACAAATGTTACATAGTTTATTTTAAAGAATTTTTGCTCTCTCTACTGTAAACTTCAAATATTGTCGCTTGATACAAAAGCCCTTCACCTCTCTAGATATAATAAGTTCGCTTTAGCCAATGGTATTGTAAGACCATACCTTGCTCCTTAAGTGCTTTCCTTATTAGATCCTCAAGTTTATGGCGTTCTGTGCAGCTGACGTAAAAGTGGTTGAACACCCTCCCCTCACTCGGTGAGGAGGTGACAGTGTGCTTTTGGTTTAACGCCTTCAAGTGACTTACGGGGAAGGCATGTGAGGAGCTTATCTGTCAGCAAAATGAGCCATATCATTTACATGAATGTGGGCGAACGTAACGTTAGATTCCTTTTAAATGCTGGCATTTTGTGTCAAAATTTCTATGTCTTTTGAGTTAAATGTGTGTAAGTAAATACGTGTTATTAAAAACTGGCCAAGTGCGAGTCGGACTCTCACACGAAGGATTCCGTACCATTATCTATAAAAACGGCAAAAATATCGTGTGTGGCGTATGGGAGCCCTAGTTAAATATTTATTTTATTCTGTTTTTAGTATTTCTTGTTATAGCGGCAACAGAAATACATCATTTGTGAAAATTTCAACTTTCTAACTATCACGGTTCATGAGATACAGCCTGGTGACAGACGGACAGACAGACATACAGGCGGATGGACAGCAGAGTCTTAGTATTAGGCACCCGTTTTGCCCCTTGGGTACGGAACCCTAAAAAAGTTGTTCTTCATGTACATTTCCACCGTAAAAGGTTAGGTTCGCTGAATCATTGTGCTATACATCCATGACCAAGGCCAGCCCTATTCAGAAAGTATGCCTAGTTGCCAACCCCACCTCGAGCTTGAAATGGCAAGTCACTTTAGTGCCCAAGTCCCGGACAGCGGGTGTCACTACTGAAACTGCTCACTAAGGGCTTGTTTTTCAATCCGTGACACTAGTGTGAGTTTTGTGACACGTTAACGCAAGGGGTTCTTAAGGGGTCCGTAACATCCGCAGCAGCTCAGTTATTAACATATTTATAAGGAAAATGTTCAGAATATTTACGTTTATTTACCACTCTCACTCGTGATTGATAAAATGAAATATTAATACATTTAAACTACCAACAAAAGTGTTCGACAGGAGTCCGTGAAATTTTCAAAATTTTCAATGAGGTCCGTGACTGCAGAATGTTTAAGAAACCCTGCGTTAACGCGTAGGTACTACTGAGTCTTACCTTCCAATATATAACCCTTTACTTCCTTAATTTACCATAATTTCCTTCTTAGTCAAATGGGAAGGAAATTCCTTCTATATTTCGGAATTTCTTTTTCTTCGTATACCTACTTGAACTCTGGCCTTCTCTCAGAAAGTATGATCCGTAATCTACGACGCTGGCCTAAAAATACAACATTCAAGGGCATGCGACAGCTTAGCCAAAGTAGAAAACGAAGCTGATCAATTTTTCTTTACTAAATCCGTTCCTATGAGAACGTCGCGTGACCACCCTAGGAATTCAGCCAGCCATTCTCCCCAGCCGTGTGTGACACGATGACATCACTAGTGCTAATCAGTGTGACGTCACGGATATGCTTAATGTCCTCGAAGGTCAACGGAAACTTAATTGCATTGTAGCCTGTATTTACGCGGACAGCGTTACGTCATCCAATAAGTACGGATCTATGTATCCATACATACTATCTTCTTTTCTATTCTACTTCCTACTTTTATTATAAATGCGAAAGTTTGTGTGTGTGACTGTTTGTTACCACGTATCACCGTAACTACTAAACCGATTTTGATGAAATTTGGAATGAAGATAGCTTATACCCTGGATTAACACATAGGCTTTTTATTCCGGAAAAAGGCCCCTGCGGGATAACGGAAAGACGTGGGTGAAACAGCAGGGCGCAGCTACCTATACATAGAAGTGAAAGTAAATCTATCTGACCCTCTGTCTGTTATTACCTTTCCACGCCTAAACTGCTAAGTTGATCTTGATGGAATTTGTTACGGAGATAGTTTGGACCCTGAGAAAGGTCATTGGATAAATTATACTGTGATAAAATGTAGGTGAAACTACGGGGACAGTGGTGTCTAATTTAATTTTTAAACACAAGAGCTCTTTCCTCTTTTGTGTCACATCTGTAAAAGCTGGTAACTCAGAGTATGATTAAGTTCTCCCAGGACTCCTTATTGTGTTCTAAATCTGTGTAAGCAAAGAGGAATTTTAAAATGAAACGAAATTGAAAGGGGTGATTTGTATGCATGAAGCAGGGTGGATTTAGGATTTGATTCTGGGGCACAAGGGCTAGACAAGTAGGTAAAAAGTTTTCCCTTAGTTTACACTATCTATACTGTATTAATTCGGAGGGAAAGGGAATCGTTTGGCTTGGTATGGACATGTTATGAGGAGGGATGATAGTCATATTACAAAAAAAGTGATGGATATGAATGTTGATGGATGGAAGGGAAGAGGAAGACCAGAGAAAAGATGGATGGATTGTGTGAGGGTTGATATTAATGAAAGGGGAGTGAATGAAGCGATGACGGCTGATAGGGGAGAGTGGAAGAAGAATACATGCTGCGCCGACCACAAATAAATGGGACCAGGGCAAGAAGACGAAGAAGAAGATACTGTATTAATTCTATATTAATGACATACAATAACTATAAAACATTTTAATAGCTGATGATATCGAAGGAGTATTGTAGGTATGGTCATACAAGCCGCAGATCCGATAGCCATTGGGGTAGACGCATTCTTGAGTGGAGACCGCGACTTGGCAAACGTAGTGTAGGACGTCCTGCGACAAGGTGAAGTGACTTGCGCCGAGTAGGCGGCAGTAGTTGGATGAGGAGAGCCGAAGACTGGGCTCAGTGGCGTACCTTGGGAGAGGCCTATGTCCAGCAGTGGACTGATATAAGCTGATGATGAGAACAGTAGGTATTCATCTCTCAGGCTCACTTCATGGCAAGTCTACGAGGGGCTCGTGCCCCTATGCTCTCCTGGATCCACCCTTGGAGCATGCAGACAACAGAGGGATGGCAATATGAAAGACGTTCACATTCCACTGGGCCCAAACAAATAGCTATTGTGGTAAATATAGCTGTTGTCATTCAACCCATTATGACCCTTGGGGCTTTGTCTTAAAGACTGAAGGTAATCTGAATTGGATATTCTCTCTTTACAAGGCTATCGGTGGTAATATCTGGGGATGCGAGTTAGGGTTAGTTTATGAATGTAGAAAAACCAGCCAAGTGCGAGTCGGGCTCGCGCACGAAAGGTTCTGTACCATTATCTATAAAAACGGCAATAAAATCACTTTTGTTTTATGGGAGCCCCCTTAAACATTTATTTTATTCTGTTTTTTTAATATATGTTGTTATAGCTGAAATACGTCATCTGTGAAAATTTCAACTGTCTTATTAACACGGTGTTAGTACCTACGGGTGTAGGGAGCGGGACGCAGCCGCGCACGCATCATAGATCTATAACTAACACACGGTTCATGAGATACAGCTTGGTGACAGACGGACAGACGGACGTACTGCGGAGTCTTAGCAATAGGGTCCCGTTTTACCCCATGGGTACGGAACCCTAAAAATACCTAACGACAGGGCCTCTTGCACAGATTACATTTCATTTGATATGTAATGAATGTGATGCTCTTATATTTTGTCTCCCTGAAATTCCCTAACCTAATATATAATACCTAGCTGTTTCACCCGCGTGGGCTACAGCTTTATGCATGCAAAGTCTCAGCCCGATCGGTTTAAAATTGACAAAGTTTCATACAAACTTTCATCCCCTATTTTATCCCCTTGGGGGTAGAATTAATCAAAATCCTTTCTTAGCGGATGCTTACGTTGTAACATCTACCTGCATGCCAAATTTCAGCCCGATCCGTCCAGTGATTTGGACTGTGCTTTGATTTATCACTATATCAGTCAGCCACCTTTGAGTTATATTTTATGTTTAGATAGATAATAAACGGAATTCAATCTACACATTTCTGAACAGTTCTTTTGCCGGTGTAAGAAGGTTGAAACAGGCATAGCTTTTTTTAAAATTTGACGTTCTAAAGTGTACCTACCTAATAATATAAAACTATATATTAACGCTGCCGTCTATGATCTGCAGCTTCTCACGGCAAAATATATTGATTGAGCTATGCGTAGCTATGTATATATAATTGTATAATGTACATTAATAATATATATAATATTATTATAGTTGCCGTGTCTAACAGTATTTTCTCTTGTTCCAGGGGACCAACCTCAGAAGAAACTGAAACAGCGACGAGTCTTACAATAATCTATACCCTGCCTATTTTACCCTTTACCTAGTTCATTAAAAAAATACCAATAATTCCCTATTTGTGTAAATAAATATTAATATAAGTGACATGTGAAGTGACTGTACAGTGCGCTGATGACGAACGCGCATGGAATCGGATACCTTGAAGATATTTCTTCAGCTGAGAAGAGAAAATAGGTGAGATATTAGAATTATTTAGTAAAACAAAAACAAAAAAACAAAAACAATAAACAATATAAGAAAAAAAAAATTAATCTTTTCTAAGAAAAATTGTAGTGTAGAAATTTAAAAAAATCCTAAATAACTCCGATGGCTCAGCGACCCAAAGTGTGTATTGGCTTCCGAAACGAGAGAGCACTACTCTTCTCTATCAGAGTCTAGAGTTCGCGCAGGTCCGCGTCCACCTCGTCCTTCCAGCGGTATCTAGGGCGTCCGACCGGCCTATGGCCATTCGAAATAACTTAGTTGTAATAATTATAATGTTTTTTTTCAACTTACACATACTTTTAAAAGTTATAAATAAGTAAATATTTTATTTCAGGTATTGGTCTTATCACACGAACAAATAGTGATTGAAACTAATTACGGTTTATAACGCCCATCGCTAACAGTAATGTAAACCAAAAGGCAATAAAAGACGTTTCGTTCGATTTCAAATAACTGAAGGAACACTTGAGTTAGATAAATAAATTTCGCAAATTTATTGGTAATTGATGTAATTTACGACTATGATTGGCTAGTTTTGATACATTTATGAGGCGCGTGCCCGGCGATACGATGTTTGATACAATAATATCAGACCGAGCGATGATGGCCGACCGTTATAACGCGTGCGCCTAACAAGGCACCGATACCTCGTTGAAATCCTCTCAGCCCCGCACGTATCCTACTAATATTATAAACTAGCTGTTCCTCGCGGTTTCACCCGCATGGGCTACAGTTTATCGCGATAAAAAGTATCCTATGTCCCTTCCCCGGGGCTCAAATTATCTCTATACCAAATTTCATTCAAATCGGTTCAGTAGTTTAGGCGCGATAGCGTATATATTCCGTATACTCCAAAATTATTCCCGCACTTCGGTGCCCCCTCAACGCGTTACCTGCTGTAGGTACCCATTATCCTATTTTAATTCTAAGTTAATTTTTCTTGGACCGCACGTTTGAACCGCTCAGTTAAAGGTCTTCCTGGTCCGCGACCGCACTTTACCTATTTCATAGATTCTCCCGGTGCCCCCCTCACCTCATCGCGTTTCCCGCTGCGCTGCGGTCGGCGGTTTTATTTTTCTACTACTACTTACATTTTTAAACTCGTGATATCTTTCGAATGGAATGTCCGAATTGAATGATTCAAATAGTTATATAAAGGCATTGAAGCAGTTTTGAATAAGAAGTAATTTATTTTGATAAGGATTAATACCAAGATACAAATAAAGAGCCTTTTCTAGCGGCGGCATTAAAAATTATTTTTTTAAAATAAAAGATCACTTATTGTGGCATAACTATAATAGTTAGACATATGCTCTCGCGGACTTTTTTGTAGATCTAAATGAGACCTACAAACCCGCAATACATTATTTTGTTCTAGTGTCAATAGTTTTTGCAGCGCACGCAAAAATAGGTTTTCGATTTCACACCTTGGGTTGCAAAGTAGCAATTTTCTTACGGATCCCTAATTTTTTTGGAAATAAAATATAGCCTATAGCCTTCCTCGATAAATGGACTATCCAACTCTGAAAGAATTTTTCAAATCGGACCAGTAGTTCCTGAGATTAGCGCGTTCAAACAAACAAACAAACAAACAAACAAACTCTGCAGCTTTATAATATTAATATAGTATAGATGCGAAAGTTTGTGTGTGTGAATGTTTGTTACCACGTATCACCGTAACTACTAAACTGATTTCGATGAAATTTGAAATGGAGATAGCGTATAGCCTGCATTAACACATAAGCAACCGGGAAAAGGTTCCGGGATAATGGGAAGACACGGGTGAAACCGCGGGGCGCAACTAGTGACTTAATAAGTTATTTGTCATCGCTCAAAACGGTGAAGGAAAACATCGAGAGGAAACCGGCATGTCCAAGAACTACAACATTCAAGGGCTTGCGATTTGTGTCGTCGGCCCACCTATAGTGGGACGCCTACCTACATCTTCCGGTTCGTGGTCGCCTCTCGAGAACCTTTCTTCCCCATCGGTTATCGGTTCGTCAAGCGATTTGACCTGTGTATAGTGCTGGGGCCACACTAAGATCAACGTCAAGGGAAATGTCAATTCCTATCATCGCGATAAATATTGCATTAAGTATTAACGCAATTATGTGAGTGGCTACACTTGAACGGTCAACGTGAATGCACTTGAGTTATCGGCTAACGTCAAACGCCAATGTGAATGCCGTTGTCAAATGTCGCGGCCACACTTATGTTAAACGTCAATCATCGCGCTATTTTAACAGCATTTCCCGTTAGTGTGGCCCCAGCATAATAAATATTATTATTATTACACATCACATAGATGTATTCAGCTGCTCCATTTGTTTAGCATCACAAACTTACATCAAAGCATCTGTTACACATTTATTTCTTTACGTTATTTCGTTTTTTTATAACAATGTTGCGGTACGTCTGAATTCCTCTGAAACGGCATGGTTGTTAGAGATAAAAACCATTCATGCCGTTTAATTGCACCTAGTTACTTACCTACGTATAGTTATAGGACGCATTGCAAGTTTAATCATAAGCTTCGCATGAATTTGAATTTTTTCCTTGACGAACTCAGTTCTGTGTTTGTTACTCTACTGAATTAAAATTTATGACAAATTTTAGATGACTGCAATGACTAAATTATTATTCTATTTCTTAATTTATTTTGACATTTGCTATACTTATATAATATACTAGCTGTTCTCCGCGGTTTCACCCGCACAGCTTTATGCATGCAAAGTCCGATCAGTTTAAAATTGACAAAGTTTCATACAAACTTTCATCCCCTATTTTATCCCCTTGGGGGTAGAATTTCATAGCGAATGCCTACGTTATAACACCTACCTGCATGCCAAATTTCAGCCCGATCCGTCCAGTGGTTTGGGCTGTGCGTTGATAGATCACTATGTCAGTCAGTCACCTTTGAGTTATATATATTTTGAAAACTTACCTTCAAATATGTATCTTACTTTAGTAACTAAAAAATTTTTAATTATTTTTTATTTCTATATTAATGTGCACCTAATCGATTAATTGTATTGAAATTTTATGTACCTACCTATTTTATTTCATGGCGACACTTTTTATCGCAATAGACGCGAGTAAAACCGCGGGCAACCACTAGTTTTTAAATAACTGGAAGGTAAGGCCAGAATGGAATACAAAACCTCATTTCACAGGTTCACCGATGCCAACGAGGAATATAGAGTAGACACCTAATTTACAACTCATGTTCGCGCAGTCTGGCGTACATGGTATTGTTATCAGCTACAAGACGAGGTGCTCTCATCTTATTTATATTATACTAGCTGTTCCCCGCGGTTTCACCCGCGTGGGCTACAGCTTTATGCATGTAAAGTCTAAGCCCGATCGGTTTAAAATTGACAAAGTTTCATACAAACTTTCATCCCCTATTTTATCCCCTTGGGGGTAGAATTTCATAGCGAATGCCTACGTTATAACACCTACCTGCATGCCAAATTTCAGCCCGATCCGTCCAGTGGTTTGGGCTGTGCGTTGATAGATCACTATGTCAGTCAGTCACCTTTGAGTTATATATATTTAGATAGACTAGCTGATCCCCGAGGTTTTACCCGCGTGAACTACAATTACAAATACAAATTATTTATCGTGATAAAAGTATCCTTCGACCTTCCCCATAAAATTTCTAAAATATATGTAGTCTTAGTTACTCCTTATAACATTGGTGTCGATTCGGTTTGCATTCTCTAAAACTAAACTAAGTTTGACAGGTCTAATAGTAATGCCGTCCTTTTTTTACTTCAGTGGTTAGAAAAAGACAGCAATACTATTAGACCTGTCAAATTTAGTTTAGTTTACGAGAACGTAAAACTGAATCGACACCATTAGCTATTTGCGAGTCATTTCAGAGATTAGCCGGAACAGACAGACAGACAGACAACAATTTAAAAATTGTCTTTTTTTATGTAGGTAACTATATAAGTAGGTACTGTAGGTATCGTATATACTTTCATATGCATTTAGAGAAAGGTTGTTAATTTGAAATTACAAACAGACACTTTAATTTTATACATTTGTATGTATGTAGGTATCTAAATATCTATAGATAGGTACCTAGGTAAGTATGCCAAGTTTCATTACCGACTTCCCGCTACAATGTTTATAATTATAGTGAGGTAAATTATAATGGTGTGAATTAAATTAGGTCAATAGAATAATAAAATGTAACAATAGTTGCCAGCGTCTAGGTTTCGACCGTCGACCGCAATTTCCAATTAAAAATGGTTTTCAATACGAATGAGATCACGAGTTGCCACTTGCCACCATTACTGTAGGTACATTATTCATATTTTAGAAAACGTCACGAGTCGAGACCAACTTCGTTGTTTACATCAAATCCGCGCATCACGAGCTGCGACCGGACCAACGAAATACGCGATAAGCTAAAGCGCGTGAAGTCTCGTTCCAAAAAGTGGACATTTCGCCTGTGACACAAATTTCGAGAGGTCAAGATGTTCTCAATACCGCTCGCAAAATGTCAAGTCAAAATGTACCCTTTTGCAAAAAGTATTTTTTGCCTTCATTGCATTACGATAAACAGTAATATTGCCATAGTTTTGGCATGTTATTGGACTGGCTTCTTTTTTACGATCATCTTATCATATCATTGACGACGCGATAGCCGAGTTGGTAGTGTCCCTGCGTACGAAGCTAGCGGTCCGGGGTTCGAATCCCGGTAAGGGCAAATATATGTGTGATGAGCACAAATATTTGATCCTGAATCTTAGATATATTTTTTTTACCTACTATTTACAGGCTAGCGTTTGACCACATGTCACCTGATGTTAAGTGACGATGTGGTCGAAGATGGCACCACGCTACACATGGACTGGGCTCTCTAATGAGGCTGCCGGAACAAACCGATAAGTGCTTGGCGACAGATACTTAACAAGAGGGTGGTAGCTAGCCCTTATCCACCACTGCCACTGAGCCATCATCGCTATTTCTATCTATGTAAGTATTTATTTCTCTATATAAGTATGTATATCGTTGTCTAGTACCCATAACACAAGTTTAGAGTTTAATTTGGGGCTAGGTCAATTTGTGTGCAATGGTTCCCCGATATTTATATTATAAATTTATAATAATATAATATCTTCTCTGTGCCATAGATCAAATATCTACCTAGATAGGCCATTGCTCTGGTCAACTCGTCTTCCAAAGTTACTTGCTGCACAGTACTGTCTTCCTAACTTTGAAACCTAACCTTTGTATTGAAAAGCTGTTTCCTGAACAATGTACCATTGGCAAAATCTTCATTAACCGTACTTCCAAGAACCTAAAGCTCTATTGAAAACGCAACCAAAACAAACAACGAACCTAAGCATCTCCCAGATTCTAAACCTTACACCCCAGACTTAAGGTTCTACAAGGCCAGCAGTTTTCAGAATACTGCACCTTACTGCTCTAGACTTAAGAGCGCAGTGGAAGGGTGTTCCGTGGCCGGTTCACCTTTGATCTTTGACCTGGTTACGGGAGGGCTGATATTGGTTGTTTTGCGTCGTCCATCACAATGGACACTAACGAACGGATCGATTGGGTTTCTTCATTTGGCGGTAAGTGCGTTTTCTTTAGAGGGTTGTCTTTGGCACTGATTATTTGGATGTATTTGTTTACACAGCCAAGTAACGAAGTGATTAACGGCCACTTTCAATAACCTATCTATCCACGGTTTGCCCTACTAGAGATAGAAAGAACATTGGCCACTTTTCATACTGCCCTGGACCTGAACGCAATTTATTTTGTATAAAATTTTCGTTTCTGTCAATGTCACTTGACAGTGAAAATCAATTTGCTAGTACATAGATTAAAAAGTCATAATATTTCAAAGGCACCACCTACCTCATAATATCAGAAGCGCATTCTATGCGAAATATGAGACTTTCCCTCCAACAAAAGCCTTGCATTTCTGCTGAAACATACAATATACGGCTTCGCAATTTCAAAAACATTTTCAACTTTGTTGGATACGGATTTTTGTAGAATGTGTTCAAAGGAAACTAATTTTCAATCTAAATCATAGTACGAATAACAATTGAATAAAATTGAGCCTTGTTACAATAGCTTAGAGATTAGTTTGAAATGCACACATAAAGCTGAAATTTTTTGTTTCAAAACCCACTGTTAGAGATAGGATATAGTTTTCAACAGATACTACTTTCGTAGCGTTGAATGAATGAACGGAGATGCGAGTGACTAATGAGTATGGAATAAGATCAAAACTCTTTGCACGAATTTGTGGCATAAGTACATTAAAATTACATTAGTCGGTAAATAACAGCTAGGCGACATTGTAAATTTAGAGCGATGGTGGCCGAACGGTTAGGCGTGCAACTTACAAGACACCGACACTGAGTTCGAATCCTCTCAGCCCGCACCTATGACTTAACAAGTTATGTGCGGATTTGCCATCGCTCAAAAACGATGAAGGAAAACATCGTGAGGAAACCGGCATGCCCAAGAACTGCAACATTCAAGGGCATGCGACATCTACCTACCCGCACTGGGCCCGCGTGGTAGATTACAGCCCAAACTCTCTCTCTCTGAGAGAAGGCCAGAGTCCCAGCAGTGGGAACGTGAAAGGCTGATAATGATTGTAGATTTGATCTGAATAGTTAGAGCTATAGAAACAGAATAATAGAGTCATTAGAAGAGTTTATTAGGCCCAGTTAAAGTTCAAATTCATCAATATAATGAAGCCTCAAGAGGGACATCCCACGCGGAACAGCTGGTGTACTGTAAATAAAAAGCAACCTTATACGTATACGTATACGGATACGTAGGCAAAATACACAAAACCTGCGAAGCCAATCAAAACATAGTTCTTAGAAGAAACAAAAAAAACAAAATGTCAAAACTGTACCCGCTTACATAATTAAAACCTCATAATTACTTTAACAAGAGAAGCTAATAGAAGTGTGTTAAATACAAAAACAAGTAATTAACATAGCAAACAGGTAGCAAATTAACTTACAAATTCTATAAATCACGCTAACACGTTAACTGCGACGTTTATAACGGAACGGGCACGTGTTCCCGCCAAAAACTAGCTTTCCCGCGATTTATCAACGCGGCGCGCGTGCCGCTACCACAGAATATATTATACGAGTATAATATAGTACATAAGTACCTTTACGGTATTTGTGGCCAATGAACTTTGGTATTCGGCCTGGTGAAGGCATTGATTTAAATTATCGCTTTGATTGTAATAAATTTGTAACAATACCAATTTGACAGTAGTTTGAAAATGTTGTTGAATTTTTTGCCAAAATTCGTTTTTGTGAAATACTAACCTAAAAGAGCAATCTGCACAATCTAGGATATAAAAAAATTTACATTTCTTAAGCAGGAGGATATAATTTTTTTAATTATTAATAATTAAATAAAAAGTTCAAATAGTTCTTCGTCGGTTTCCGAAACTTAGCGATGAAATGAGACGAGTTTCTACAGATAACATTGGTCAATTTGAAATTAAATTTGAGTACACAATTCTTTTTTTTTTCACAAATACAAGTCACTTGATATTAACCGACAGTTAATAAGTAATCAAATAATATACCTTGAGCTCCACAACACACCTCATGTTAAGTGATGATGCGGTCCGCGGTGGTGTTTAAGATGATGAAGGCAATCGTAAAATTTGTTATTGCTCAGCGACTTTTGTCGTTGACGGTACACGGTCGATCTTCCCCCATATCCTTATTATTTTTTTATACCTACTGTGCTATTGTGAAGGATGTTGACCATTTGAGTAATGTGGTAATACAACAGAATGTAATACTTCGGATTGTTAACATCTCTGAAAGATTTGTTACAAACGACTTCCTCTCTTTAAGAAAACACATTTATTTTGAACCGATAAAAGAAATAGGTACTTAGCCTAGCTTTTATTCTTCACTTAGCCATCGGGGTTATTAATTATTTAAAGCAATGATAGTGGTAGTGACGTCGGGTTGCGACCATAACGTAATGGTGAGCTTGCGCTATCGGTAAAATAAAACATCGTGATGAAACCGTAGCTTGGTGGTAAAGCATTTTCTAGTGCTCGCCTGGCTAGCTCCCACTGTCGAGGTTAGATCTGTCGCAAAGCACCTATCAGAGTATTTCTGCAGTCTAGCTCGATAGTCGGTTTCCAGTCCAGGTTTATCATGCTGACACATCGTTACTTAAGACCCGGTGACTAGGGCACAATGCTACCATGTAATTCCTAAAAAAATATTTTATAAACAGCAGTAATACTACAAAATAAAGAAGGTAACACCAATTAACTGCTGTGTTTCAAAATTAGGTGCCTGTTTAACTTAGAAGCATCCTCATATTAATAAAATGACGACGCGGTAGCCGAGTTGGTAGTATCCCTGCCTGCGAAGCTAGCGGTCCTGGGTTCAAATCCCGATAAGGGCAAATATATGTGTGATGAGCACGAATATTTGTACCTGAGTCTTGGATATTTCTATCTATATAAGTATTTATTTCTCTATATAAGTATGTATATCGTTGTCTAGTACCCATAACACAAGTTCGAACTTAATTTGGGGCTAGGTCAATTTGTGTGCAATTGTCCCCGATATTTAAAAAAAAAAAAAAAAAAAAACCACAACAACATAATATTGTGTATATAGCAAGAATGCCAGATGATAAATTGACGCAACATAAACCATCAAATGTGGAGACGAAATAGAATGATTAATAATATCTCCAACACCCTTTGAAAGCTCTGTCTGTAAGCTCTATCTGTCTACACAGTTCTCCTAAGCCACTGCATTAATTATAACACCTCTCTGATAATAGATGTAAGGCATAAAGATTGGATTAGTTCCAGTTATTAGGTATTTCGCAAGATTAGGTCGCACCTAGTCCACAGATATCAAATTATCGTTCTACGCGTTCTAACTACCATTCCCTCACTGCATGCAGTCAATACAATTCAAACACAGAAAATATTATTATAGGAACGCACACGATGAAAAATATTTGTGATACGTAGAGATTAGGTTGAAAGAACGCAAAGTTACTATCAGTTAGGTACTGCCGCTTCGTCTCTGCGGGTTTAACACGAGTACGTGGATTAGGTTGGATTTAGGGTTCGCAAACCGGAATATCGAATATCGAAATTACCGGAATATCGGACGATTTTGGTCGATCTGAAATACCGGGATTGAATTTAGCGATATCGAGATTTTCGATATTTTCGATATTGCATAATTTAAAAACTTGATCTAATCGTTTCCTAATTTAACGATAAACAAACATTAAAAGAAGGCCAGTCAGTCCAAAACTGCATAAAATACATGGTATGTGGACAGCGTTCTAGCTTCCAACTTCAATACGAGATGCTGGACTAGCCGGGTCGACGTAATTTTATTCAGTAACCCAGTACCTTTTGGTAAGGAGTGTATAAAAATAAGGTGCAAGGAAGAACAGCAACGTCAGCAACTGCTGTATTAACAACACGGCAGTAAAGCATTGACCAAAGTTCACATAAATATCATATATTAATATTATTGTATATTTTTTGTCTAGGGCAAATTTGTTCATTCTTAAAAAATGAGTATAAAAGTAAGCGTTATCTATCTAGCTATCTATTTTGAAGTGGCTGCTGAATTTACCTTAATTAATTCTTTAATGTTCTCTTTTCTGTGAGATCTCGAAAAGTATGGGTCGTTTTGTTTTTCAATAGAGAAGATTAATCTTTTGCAAACTATTGACCTATCCTATTCTCCTGCTGTAAACTCTTCTCGTCCGTAGGTTTGACGAATACTAACCATCGAAGCACACCTCGATTCGAGGAAGATATATATGGTACCATACACCCAATTCACATATTACGTCAGATTATACAGAGCCTAAGAGTATAACCAGCACCTGTGTATGGCATTTAAGGACTATGAGATATATTTTTTGACCTTCAAATCCATTGGTGTGTTATGCAGTCCTATTATGAGTCACTATTTAAATTTATAAATCTATTTTGGATTGTTCTATAATATAATTCTTAGAAGGTCTGTTTTCGTTTCAATTGTTGATTATACAGGGTGATAAATCCAAATGGGTCAGTACGGGGAAGTCAGAAACTATGAGAGATAGCGAAGTCCGTTCCTAGGAACCATGGCTTCGATTTTAAATTTAATAATAATGGCATTCAAACTTTTTTTAAATCTCTCATACATAACCGGGAATCGAACCTGGTTGAAGTCTTGTAAACAATGTTAGGTGTAAATCTGAAAGATTTTTCGTTGTTATTGTTGATGGTACAGTCGCGAACCGGGATTGTTAGCCACCATAGAACCCTCTCACAGAAAACTGACGTTAAATGTTGAAGTAATTTCTTTTGCGTGACTTGACGCTGTTATTTTAAGTTATCTAAAATTAACACAAAGCGGTTTTGAAAAGGATTGATTCAAAACACAACATTCAAGAAAAGGAAAGTTCCATTTTCAAATTTTAAATTAGTTGGCACGCCCGCTGAACGAATGCGTTCTAATTTCAAATAATAGCAATTTGTAATTCTTAGTATCGTTGCAGATAAGATATTATGCATAAGTGGTCTATTCAGATAAAGTGATTTATAATGATGACTGGAATCATATTAATGACGAAATTTTGCAAATTATTTCATCTGTCGGCATTTCAGTCTAATGTTTACATAAGATTTCATAGCAAAATTTGGTCCTTATACTTTTAGGATCAATAAGACAAACAATTACTGCACGCGATTACATAAGGAATATTGACAGGTTCGATTCAAGGTTATGTATAAGAGATTAAAAAAAGTTTATATGCCATTATTATTAAATCCAAAATCGAAGCCATGTTTCTTAAGAACGGATTTCGCTATCTCTCATAGTTTCTGACTTCTCCCTACTGACCCATTTTTATTGATCACCCTGTATAATTTATTTTAGTTTGATAGCAGAGGTTGATGCTAATTCAAATTAATAAACAATGTGAAGAATACAGATTTAGGTTATTTTAACTTTTTCACACTTTCCTGTCGTTTTCATTACTATTTTGAATTACTTTTAACTTCTTAACACCGAGGGTTAATATTCGTATGACATTTATGTCGAAATCTATCATAAACATTTATGCTTGACACTTGTTTTACGTTTAAACTGATTTATGTTAAGCAAGACAAAATTTTTGTAAAAATATCGATAATATCGAAAATCCCGGGATTCCGGAATTGAAAAAATGGCGATATCGAAAATACCGGTATTGAAAAATGGTATCGATATTGCGATCCCTAGTTGGATTCCAATGATGAAGTATTTGGAATAGTTATTTTCTAGAAATTGGATTATTTGGGACGAATTTCAAATGTAATACCTAATACCTATAGTATTGTAACTGAATATGTTTGAAGTTTGCGTGTTTCCGAAAACCGTTTCCATTTTGCACAACGCGCATTGTGAAGTTCTCGGTAGTGCTTGTAATGAATAGCTAAATTTTCGTTTGTAGTTGTGATGAATTATGTATGTAGATCAAATTCTAAGTACTCACAAACGTGACCGATTCAGTAAACGTATCAAATTTGTTATTTAATCATGTACAAGAGGGGAAAAATGCTTTGACACCCAGTTGCGAAGGAACGACTGAATGGCGTACTAAAATTGGAAAATTACGAGGTATTCATGAAAAAAATTTAAAAGTTACACGTGCCTACGTGTTCTCATGCTTCTGATTTGATAAGTACCTAATTCACAATGACTCGTTAGAAGTAGGTACCTACTACTGTCTTCAGTTGTTACGAATTGCTAAAAAATACTTATTTTTAACTTATTTGTGGAAACTTCCGGTTGTCAAAATCTATAGCTATTCATGCGAAGCCGGAGCGAGAAGCTAGCTACCACCTTCAATACCCTTATTATCACGTTTATCTATTGACCTAAATGAATGGACTTGTCTTTGCGAGCTTAGAACTAAATAGAAGTGGGTGAATATTGTCTTCTAAGATTTGATTACATTGTTAGTTAGTTAGTTACAAGTCAAGCTAATAAAAGTGTTTTAAAAAAGCATCGTCAGCACATCGTTTATTCCAACAAACTTTATGTTTTACTAGCTGTTCCCTGCGGTTTCACCCGCGTGGGCTACATTTCCCATTTTTACCCCCTTGGGGTTGAATTTCAAAACACCCTTTCTTTGTACACCCCTATGCATCAAGACAAATACACCCTCCAAATTTAAGTTTTTCCGACCAGCGGCTTAGGCTGTGCGTTGATGTCAGTCAGCCAGAACATCTAGACTCAAATGATGTACCTACACTTTTCTCTTATAAAACCCAAACATTACCTACTGATCTAAAAGACATTTGAAAAATCTAATATGACCAGCTACTTCTGTTGCTGACTGTACGAAGTACTTATAGACTACTGGCTTATCCTTTGACTAATGCTCGGACCACATCACATCAGGTTAATGCATTCTCGGAAACGTGATGCATTCCCGAAACATTTCTATTGCTCTCCAACAATGCACTTCGGCAGGATTTATCAATGAGTTATAAATAAGTATAGCGTTTATAAATAAAGCTCCGAGTAAATGCACGACTTTACTGTGACTCACGTAGTACAATGTGGCAATTAATACGTATTCACATATGGCGGACAACATTAAATGTGTATCGACTCCGTGGAGTGAAAATGGAGTAAGTGATAAATTGTGATTTTTACAAAACGATTTTGATTAAATCTTTTTTTTTGTGTTGCCAGGGCGTACAGCTGCGAAGCGTGAGGTCTCGGGTTCCCGCTACGGAAATTCTGAGTCAGAACTCCAAACGTGATTTAAATCAAATAATTCGGAGTAAAACTAATTAAGTAATTAAATTCAATGCTATAAAAATAATATTAAAAATAGATAATATTCCTATATAGTCTTTAATTTGTGGAGAATCATTTTTCATATACTGAGTTTTTACATTTTTATATCAGTCAACGTGTATATTTTTCTATTCAATCTAAAGTCTATGTCATATACACGTTGACTTGAGAATCTCTCTTTTTTTTCGTCGGTAAAAAAAGGAATACGTAACAACAATAAACATTCTTTTTTAGGTAATCAAGATAATCAAATAACACTAAATAGCTATTAATTTTCTCTTTACGGAAACAATATGCAAGTAAACTCACGTTAATAAATATGACGATGGCAATACCAGAATCACGAAAGTGGGACACATATCCGCTAAATAAATTTCCCTCGAGTAATGTGAAAGGAATAGTCAATCATTGTGCCAATGACTCAAGTTGACTCACCCATCGTTCTCTTTTTTATAAACAATTCTGAAGATCTGGCAACCGTCGTTAACTAAAGTAATTAAAAGTATTTATATATTGCAGTCGCAGGTGATTGTGTTGCGTCTACTATAGATTTGATCTTTACTGAGTAGGTATTTTCAGTAGGTCCTTTACAATAAGCTTTATATATTGTTAACGAGCAATAATTCTTATGTCAGAATATAACTATAAAAAAACATGTAACAATAATTAGAATTCATAGTAACTTCATTCTCTTACTTAAATATTGCCATTATACTCATTAATCCATTTAATTATAATAATTATATCTGTGGCAGAATGTCTACGATTGCACATATTTTATGTGAATGGCAACTTTATATTCATTCTATCAATTTGGATGGGGTAGATTTTGGCGGGATATAGTAGTGACAGTCGATTGTATTGGGAGCTATGGTAGGAAAATATTTGGGTGGCTGTTTAGAGTGATTCATCGAGATCTGTGTGTGGTGATATTTATCCTCCTCCTGGCTTGAATTACAATATTTCGCCTGAAGCTTTACTGAGTTGCTGAGGAAAGAGCAACTCCCCGTCACACGCGACAGCTATAAAGCTTTACCTATAAGCTACTGCTACGAGCAAGTCAATGCCACCCAAAATTTTGAACATCAACAGTTCAAAATCCTGCGCGGCAATGCACTGCGTTCGTCACGCTGAGATATTACAAAATCTCTCAAATGCTTGAAATTAATAATCGATCCGATCTGTTATCCGCGGTTTGGATAAATATGTCATGTCATAATACGTCATTTTAGTACTAGGGCTTGACAGATTACTACTAAAATGACATTATCGATCCAAACCCGCGGATAACGGATCAGGATCGATTACTAATTCCGGGCATTAGTAGTTGCTACTAAGTATTCAGATTTGAGTACTTCTGATTCATACGAATCGTGACTATTCAAGTGCTTGATAAAAGTTGAAAACAAATAAAATTGAAATAGAAAACGCTAACAATGAAACACGTTCCGTTGAAAAACATCAATTCGCAGAATGTACTGTGAAATAATCTAAAAATTTTCTCGGAATTATGATGGAGAGCTGGAAGGGATATTTTGTTTCAATTTCTCATCACAGCTGCCCTGGGCAATATCGATCAGCACCAACGTTCCCGGAATTGAACCCGCGCCGTTGTGTAAACGACTGAAAATATTTATAAAATTAATATTGTAATTTGTATGTGCCTTAACGTGTATGTTATTATCTTACAGCAAGTATGGGCAAGGGGCCATTGGGCATATAACAAATTACGGCCCATTAAAAAGTTAATAAAAAAGAAGATGGTGAAAAAAATTAGGAATCTACATAAATATATATTTTATCATACAGCGTAATTAAATGGATTTTTAGCATGGGCAAGGCAGGGACCATTGGGCATATAACAATTTGGGACCCGGGACCTTGGACATAATTATAACAATTCGGGGCCCTATAAAGAGTAAAAAAAATAGAAGAAACAGAATTATTTTTCTGTTAAATAGGCTCTGGGAAGTATAACCAAAAGAACTTCCGCGTAATGACGTACGGTTAAAAATAGATTGCACTTACCATCAGGTGAGACCGTGGTCAAATGCTTACCTATCAGTTTACTTGGCAGAACGCAGCTGTAGTAAAACTAAAGAAAAGTCCGTCTTAAACTCTGCAGAACCCTAATCTACAAATACTTTACGCACTAGCATCATTAAACATGAATAATGAGCCATGAGCTGTTTACTTCGGCATATAGTTTAGTGTTTGCACTAAATACATGTTTACGATACTCTAAATATGTCAGGTGTATCGAATGCTGAGCTCGCGAAGGCAGGTGGGAAACTTAATGAAGAAATTGTAATGTTTTACATACATAAAGAATAAGAATCAACGATTGCAACAAATTAATATAAAATACTTCAAACAAATGCATTATGTAGTAAAAAAAAGATGTTTTGTTGCAACCCGGCCTCAACTCAGCGTTGTGCTGGTTGTTTACCATTTTTGATGTCATTACATCGTACTTACTAGATTTCGCGACCGAACACTCAGTTTTCAACTGAACTGAACTGCAATCCGTACACCTTGTTTAGTGTGGCTTTGACATTTTCGTGATGAAGTCATAGCTTGGTGGTAGGGTATTTTTTAGTACTCGCCTGGCTAGCTACCAGCCTCAAGTTAAAAATCTGTCGCCTAGCACCTATCGGTGTGTTCCGGCAGCTCCACTTGAGAGGCAGTTCACAGTCCAGGTATAGCGTAGCGCTACCTTCGACCACATCGTCACTTAACACACATTGCCGTCTGTGATAATAACAATTTTAAGTCATCATCATCAACAGCCTATTACATTCCCACTGCTGGGACTCTGGCCTTCTCTCAGAGAGAGAGTATGGGCCGTAATCTACCACGCTGACCCAGTGCGGGTTGGTAGATGTCGCATGCCCTTGAATGTTGCAGTTCTTGGTCATGCCGGTTTCCACACGATGTTTTTCCTTCACCGTTTTGAGCGATGGCAAACCCGCACATAACTTACGGGGCCGAGAGGATTTGAACTCGGTGTCGGTGCCTTGTAAGGCGCACGCGTCACCGTTCGGCCACCATCGCTCTCAATTTTAAGTATTTGACCTAATTTTCCTCTGAGATATTTTAGGACGATTTATCTCATTCATCCTCAGCACTTAAACTTTGATGCCTGTCGCACACATAACTTGAAACACCTGTTACTCAAGTGTGCGATCGTGTTGCAAGTCCTTTGACTCTGTCAGAGCTAATCAAGTCTGCTGGACGTTAGTAAGTGGTGTGACTCACAGCACAGCTCTCAGAACTCTCTCCAGCCTGTGACAGGGTTCTCAGATTTCCACAAGAATGCAGATTGAGACTGTATCTTATAAGAAAAGCTTATTTAAACTGCTGTCAGTTCTGTTGTCTAAGGCCGGCATTCTAAAATGACGCTAAAGCAGTAATATCTACTTAAGCACAGATTTCATCATCATCATCATCATAATCAGCCCACTTCAGTCCACTGTTGGACATAGGCCTCTCCCAAAGCACGCCACTGAGCCCGATCTTCGGCTCTTCTCATCCAACACGTTTGCCCTGACGGTTATCGGTTCTTCGGCTAATATGTGCAGCCCATTGCCACTTCAGCTTGCTTGCACAGATTTGAGTCTGTCATTTCATACAAATATATCACTCAATCGCTACACAAGTATTGATCTACACCTGAGCATCATTCTAGAATACCAGTCTGTATATATTAGAAATAAAAGCTTATTATTATACAATGTTGTAGATTCCGTTGTGCATTTTCTAAAAATAAACTTAAGTGTGACAGGTCTAAAAGTGTTGCTGTCCTTTTCTGACTTCGGAAGTGGGACAACAGAATCGACACCAAAATCAGACTATGGCTATGGCGGTGATTTTGGTTCTTCGGTGAATTCGGATTTTATCACGCACAGAAACTCCAAGCATGGCCCTATCCATGACTCGTTGTGACTGAGCTTATGCAAAAGGCCCACAGTCAAAGACCATGTCTCAGTACCATAAGTCATCACTGGCAACACACACTGCTGAAAAAATTGCACCAATTCAATCAGCAATAAGAAAAAAAATAAAACAGACCTTTTCGTCTTTCCAGATCACGATGAGCGTGATGGAGGTAGGTAGCGAGGTGCCCGCGCCGCCCGCCGGTACCCCCACCACCCCGCTCACCCCGGCGACGCCCGCCGATGGAGCCCCAGGGCTGCCCGGCGCACCGGCGCCCGCGGCCCCGAGGAAGCCGCCCCGCCGGGGGCTGAAGGTGCAGCAGGAGAGGCCTAAGCGAGCCATGTTCTGTTTGACGCTCAAGAATCCACTCAGGAAGCTGTGCATCGATATTGTGGAGTGGAAGTATCCTTTTTAAAACACTTTTATTAGCTTCACTTGTAACTAACTAACTAACAATGTAATCAAATCTTAGAAGTCAATTACGGGTGTATGGATGTTTGTTACTCATTCAAGCAAAAATTACTGAATGAATTTGAGCGAAATTTGGAATGGAGATATAGCTTATACTTACCTTGGAATAACACATATGTAGGCTACTTTTTGTCACGGAAAAAAATTCCTGCGGGATAACGGAAAGACGCGGGCGCAGCTAGTTGTTAATAACGAACAATGGAGTAAAAAATAAAACAGATTTTTATGGCAAAAAAACTGTTACTGTAAAGGTAATGTAAATGAAAACTTCACAGTATACTATATAATTATGTACTATGTATATCTATTCTGTGACATCGAGTGGTTCCATCGCATCTGTAAAGTTGTATGGTCTACCGACGCGCCGTGCCGGCCGTGTTATGGCGTCAGGACACAGATTCAAAGACAGTTACCACGAAGTCGGGGCTCCAGTTGGATTGTTTTGGCTGACAGCACGTCCGGTCGGACCGGTATACGACAGTCGGGAACCCATTTGACTCGTGTTTCCATTAGGGATGGCGATTAATCGAATAATCGAATTATTGGTCAAGAAAATCGATTTGAAACTACGGATCGATCCCGTGAATCGATCTCAGGTACTCGAAAATCAAGATTTCATTTTTTTCTGTTTCGATATCAATAAAACCTTAGTACACATATTATCGATAAGTTGAACACTCCTAAACATGGCAATGATGACATTTTTAGCTCAATTAAATAATATATAATCTCAAAAGATGACAGTTCAATTAATGCTAATGCTATCCTAAAGTTATTTTTTGTGATGTTTTAATTACTAAATTAAATTAATTACATTATATTACGTACCTTTTGTCGAAAGAAAAAGATTTTCGATCTATCTTTTGAGGTTCAATTTTTTAGGAATCGATTCTTTCGACTTCGATTTGAATCGATCTAAAAATCGATCTTTTTAGGAAGAATGTCCATCCCTAGTTTCCTGCGTTTTCTGCTTACGCCGTACTTTTCCATTTCCGGAAACGGAAAGTAACGATCTCAACAAACATAATGGAAAATGGTCTACCTTATACCCACTCAGGTGTTCGTGCCAGTTGATATTTTAAAAACACGGATGGAAAGAAATTATCGTACAGTATTATGGATACTTATTAAGGTGAAAAAGTAGATATACCTACCTAGTCGTAAGAAAATAACTAACCTATGCGAGGTTGTCTAAATTACAGAAGTAGCCCTTTACTTAAAACGTGTTTTTTTTTTATTTATTTAGGTAATCCAGCAGCGTTTTAATTATAAAATAGACAAACATTTGTTATACAATAAGGTCAAAATAGGATTACACAAATTACAATAAAATCTAAATTAAGGGTAGGTAAGTAATAAAAAAAAACTATGATTTATACTAAATTACAAGATGTGATGAGCGTTGTGTGACTGTGTGTGTGTAAGTGGTGTATATGTCGCAGGAAATATTTATAAAACTTCGTATAGAGCGATGCATCTATTTAATTTCCGATTTAAGGGAACTATTATATACTTTGGATTCCTCTTGATTTCTCTGGGATGCAAATCGGTTCATAAACGACGAAGTTATCCTACTTCTTTTTTGAAGTCGATTAAAAAAGACTGCAGTACTTTTAGACCTGTCAAATTTAGTTTAATTTTAGAAAATGCACAGAAGAATCAACATCAATGTCGATCCCAGAATCTTTTCGTAACTAATTTCCAAAGTGCCTCATAATCTTCCACCTTAAAAAGACCTGGCGATAAGAGTCACACTCCAAACACCGAATTTATTTAACAAAACATATTAAAGCAAGTACTTCACTTGCTAATTACGCCGGCGTCAGCTACCAACATTGTGTAGCTAATGATAAAGAGGCGAAACAACAAAGTTTGCGTAGGACCTACCCCCGGGCGGTAGCCGGCTAAACTGTTGTCACAACTGCTGTGGAAAAAGTAGGTATACACGTGGTATACATGTTTAGGGATGATTAACTTTGCCGAGATAGCTTGCAAGTTGAAGTGGCAATGAGCAGACCACATCGCTCGATGAACCGATAACCGATGGGGAAGAATGGTTGTCGAGTGGCGACCACGAACCGAAAAACGTTCTGTAGGTAGGCCCCCACTCCCCACTAGGTGGACCGACGACATTGTAAGAGTCGCAGGGAGCCGATGGATGCAAATGGCTGATAGCCGTTTCTGGAGGCGTTCAAGGGAGCCTATGTTTTTTTTTGTTTTTTTGTACTATTTACAGGGTAGCGTTTGACTACAAGTCACCTGATGTGAAGTGACGATGTGGTCGAAGATGGCGCCACGCTACACCTGGACTAGGAACTGGCTCTCAAGTGAGGCTGCCGGAACACACCGATAGGTGCTTGGCGACAGATTCTTAACAAGAGGGTGGTAGCTAGCCAGGCGAGTACTAGAAAATACCCTACCACCAAGCTATGGTTTCATCACGATGTTTTTCCTTCACCGAAAGCTCAAGCTCATTGTAGGATTCGAACCCACGTCCTACGGATCGCAAGCCGACGTCACTACCACTGAGCCATCATCGCTATGAAAATGTTCAACAGTTTCCGGCTGATGATGATGATGATCAAAACCTATAGGGTTAACTAATACGTTAATCTAGAGTCATGAAATTTGGCATGAAGCAAGGTCTTTCAGCACATGTGAAGAAAAGTTTGAAAGCTGTAAATATATAGTTTAATGACTAAAAACACAAGTTTGTGCGGAACACTCGTCGCGCGAGTCGAACTCCCACTTGTCCGGTTTATGAACTGGCCAGAACAAACAATTCCCAGTAGCTAAATGTTCAAAAGATTTTGCAGTTATCGCGTCGCTTCGTGGAAACTTGTAAAAGACTTAGAAAATTTGTTCTGGTGACATCTTTGCTTGAGTTTATTTTCTTACAAACTCACTCAGTGACACAGTGTTCAATTCGTGTAAGTAGAAAGAAATGTGGTGGAAACGTGTCTTTTACAAATTTCTAAAGATATCCGTCCCGGTTTTTGTATGAAAGGAAAAATAGGCACGCGACAGGCGGGCGCGTATTTCTCTTCCGTCTTTATTTCGGACATGGAGCCTTGATTTGGCGAACAGTTTATTGTGTCAAATATGTTAAACACTTTCTTATTAAATTGTTTAACCAGCTGCACTTCGTGGTTTTACCATTATCCTCGGGATCTCTTTTCCGAGATAAAAAGTAGCCAATGTGTTAATCCAGTTTAAAAGCTATCTCCATTTTAAATTTCACTTAAATCCGTCGAGCCGAACTTATACACTCACTGAGTCACAAACTTCCGCATTGATATTATCAGATTAAAAAAAAACGTGATGTGATATCGACGACGAATATATTATTAAGTGCTTGAAAAATCACAGGATACAGGCTAGTGATCGGTAAATATAGACTTGTATCTACGTAGCGGTTAAATAAAGATATTACAATGAAATATTTGGCTTAATTTTAGGTACAGTTTTAAGAGCCCACATGCGACCAAACCAATTCATAGCAAAAGTAATCTTTCAAACGACAAAGCAAGAGCAAAGAATGCTGTCGTACAAAATATGATTTCAAAAGTTCATAAGCACTTATAGGTGATAAGAATACCCTAAACAGTGTTATTATGAGAAGGAAATATGTAAATAACATAGTATTACTTCCTCCGGTAAACATCCAAAATGACTCGTGATATTAAAATATCAGCGACCTTGGTTTTCATCGGTGCTCTCACTATTACGTTTGTTTATAAGAAATTCCGATATTGTGGAACAATTTGAGAAATGTTATGTCTTGAACATTATTTTGAATAGGATATGTTTGTTATGTTCAAGATTTCATAGCTTGGTGGGAGGGCATTTTATAGTGCTCGCCAGGTTAGCTACCAAGTCTGTAGCCAAGCACCTATCGGTGTGTTCCGCCAGCCCCAATCCAGGTGTAGCGTGGCGCCACCTTCGACCACATCGTCACATAACATCAGGTGACTTGTGGTCAAACGCTACCCTGTGAATAGTAAAAAAAAGATCTGGTTTTAATCGTTGCGTACTTGTTACTAAGTAGCCAATATACCTATAATAAATGCATGTGAGAGATTTACCAGCAAATATTTTGATGGTAAAACCGACTGAACTAATTTGGATGATCAAATTCGGAGTGCCTTCATCCTGGCAAAGTACAAATTTCCTGCAGGAAAACGTGAAAACTGGATGTGTTTCCTTATTGTTTTTGCTCTCTTTTTTTATTGCTATCTACCGTTTGACGGTTTGACTACCAACTCTTCTGTTGGTAAGTGACGATGCGGTCGAAATTGTTCTTAGCACGTTTTATCTTTAAATTTCAAGAAATTCTAAACTAACTCCACTAATTTCAATGCTTCAGAAACAGATGCCAATTAATTTAAATCGTTAGCTGACAGAATTAGAATATTAGTAATCGGTATAAATCAGTAACAGTCCATCGATGATTATTAATATTGCAATATATTGAAAATCTTCGATTAGCACCGGATGTTGTACTACTGGCTAGATGCCAATCGAGAAACTGCACAATACCTGAGTTATTGCCTGAATGCCTAAGTACCATCGGTATAGTTTGTGACGAGCTGATCTCGCTTATTGGAAGATAGCGAGCGCTGGACTGTCGTTTGTCTCAAATGCCTCAGACGACATAGGGATTACCTACCTTTTACTGACCTGGGAATAACTTAAAACCTTTAAAACATCGCTAATTAAAAGAATAATAGTTCTAACTTTAAAAAACAAGGACAATTATGTTTCGTTTTTGGACTTGGACCTTCTCTCACAAAGAGTTAACCTAGTGCGGGTTTGTAGTTTACGCAAGCCCCTGAATGTTGCAGTTCTTGGACACGCCGGTTTCCTTATGATGTTTTCCTTCACCGTTTTGAGCGATGGCATCCGCACAATGTGCTGGGTCGATATGGAATTTTAACCTAGCTACCGTTCGGCCATCATCACCATATGGTTGTTTTTTTTTTCACATTATAAAACAGGACATTATAAAACTGGAGTGGAGAATCATTGACGCTTAAACATCTCTCGCTAATATGAGTAAGAATGTTTCCAGATCCCATACATTCAGATTTAGTTTTAGCATCAATGATTTGATTTTTGTTTCAAATCATCATCATCATCAGCCGGAAGAAGTCCACTGCTAAACATAGGTCTTCCCCTTTGAACGCCACCATGAACGGATTTCAGCCATTTGCATCCATCGGCTCCCTGCGACTCTTACAATGTCGTCGGTCCACCTAGTAGGTGACCTATCCACAGAGCGTCTTCCGGATTGTGTTCACCGAACAGCATGGGTTTCGAAAGAAGAGGTCGGTTAACACCAATTTACTCACAGCTGTTGACTACATTTCGGCCCGGTTGGACCGCAGAAGTCAGGTGGATGTTCTCTACTTTGATTTCCGCAAAGCATTCGACCGAGTCAATAATGACCTACTGTTAGCGAAACTAAGTACTCTGGGCTTCGCTCCGGGACTCCTTAGACTGGTTGCTGACTACCTTCGGGACCGCCAGCAGTACGTGAGGCTGGGTGTGTACGAATCGCCACCATATCATACACGGTCCGGGGTCAGTCAGGGGTCTATACTCGGACCTCTGCTTTTTATTTTGATGGTAAACGATCTTCCTGCGGTGACGAAACATTCCAAATGTCTTCTGTATGCGGATGATCTAAAGCTGTTTTTAGAAGTAGAGTCTGTGGATGACTGCCTGAAGCTCCAGCGTGATGTGGACGCGGTCTACGAGTGGGGGTTGGCAAATGGAATGGAGTTTAATCCTTCCAAATGCTATGCCATGACTTTCGGCAGAATGTGGCATCCAATAGAATTTCAATACAAGTTGAATCGTGATGATATAACTAGATGTTCCAATATAAAAGACCTGGGTGTCACATTCGACCGGAAACTCACTTTCCACGACCACATCACTGCCGTGGCTAAGGAGTCGTTTAGAAGATTGGGTTTCGTGCTGAGAAATTCACGCGATTTCCAAGGTGACCGCGTCTTAAGGCTGATCTTCGGTGCTCTGGTGCGCAGTAAACTTGAGGCCAGCTCATGTGTGTGGCACCCACACGAGAGTTCATACGCCCTGTTACTCGAGAAAGTTCAGAAAGCTTTCCTCCGTTTTCTTTATAAACGCACGAAAGGGTACTACCCCTACATGTACCCCACAAACTTTCTTTTGGGCAGTTTGGGTTACAACAGTTTGGAGGTACGGAGAGCAAATGACCAATTATTGACAATGTGCAAAGTTTTACACGGAAGAATAGATGCTCCCGATCTCCACGATGAGTTGTCACGGCTGTACGCCCCCAACAACTACCGGCGCTGCCGCAGACATAAATTGTTTTCGGTGCCGCTCTGCCGTACGGTAGCGCGGGCCCGATCTCCTGTTCCGCGAACCCTTGCTGCGCTTAATGCCCTCCTGGACGCAAATCCTACTTTAGATATGTTTGCGGATGGATGGATAGCAATTTTGTCAGAATGCTTGGGCTTTTGCGAGAAGAGTGTGTAAGGGAGATGTATGATTGTGATTATGTTTAATTGTTTTTGTTTAAATATTCTTTGACATGTATGTTTCGTATATATTTTGGAATTTGATTTATTATTTTTGTTTTACTTGACCTATGTTTATCATTGTTATTATTATTATTTTTTCTATTCTAATTTTTAATTTAACGTATTTTGCTTGAGTTATATTTATTATTGTTAATTTTATTAATTTATCATTTATTGTATGTATATTTGTATATTTGAAATTATATAGGTAATTGGCTTTGGCCGTCTAATATAATGTAATAATAAATAAATAAATAAATAAATTCACCACTTGAGAACCTTTCTTCCCTACCGGTTATCAGTTCCGAATGCATTCCAGTATATACCTAAGCGACATTACGGCACTGAACATAATCTATAGCACCAAGAGTGCCATTCTCAAGAATGCAGATGGATAGAACACGAGTGTTGTAATTGTAATGATTGGAAGCACATGTTACATCTGCCCGGCATGCAATACAATCTACATTTGCAGTAAACACAAACATCTCTTATCCTTGTTTAATGATTGAATTGGCACGGTATCATTTCCTTAGGTATGTATCTAGTGTATTGGTTCGCAAAGTGATCTAAACCGCACCCATCTATCTTCTTAGTTTTTGCTGCGTACCCCTTATTGTAGCAATCACACTAATATTATAAATGCGAAAGTTTGTGAGTGTGTGTGTGTGTATGTTGGTTACTTCTTCACGCTCAAACAACTGGACCAATTTTGATGAAATTTGGTATACAGGTAGTTAACACCCTGGATTAACAGACAGGCTACTTAAACCGCGGGTCACAGCTAGTAAAATTATATTTTGGACATTGTTCTTGTTTTTACTGATAGCCGCACGTACCCCTTGATGCAACTTCCTGTACCCCTGGGGGTACGCGTACCACTAATTGGGAAACACTGATCTAAAACATTTCGTAGGTGCGGTCGGGGTCAGAAATCCAGTAGCAGTTTCAAGTTCAAGTTCAAAATTCTTTATTTTATAGGGTACTTATTATAATCACTATAAAACGTCAAAATTAAGACTATCTACGCCTGTTCCAACCTCCTTACGCCGGTAAAAGAACGGGCAAGAAACGCCCGGCAGGTAATTTTTTGGGTGCGATAGCATTTACAATTTTTTTCTTATTACTATTTGATTGAATTGGAGCAAGTTCACTACAAACCCAAGTTTTTTGTCATCTAAACAGTCCGATATTTTAAAATAAGCTTTACTTATAAGATGTCTCTTTAAACTGACTTGAAATATTGCTTGAATCGACAAGTCTTGAATTGAATCACTACTGCGTACAGCAATTTTATCTTTGTGTCTAGTATTAAAATTGTGACAATTACTTCTCTTTTTGAAGCTGGTAATTTTTTTCCGTTCAAAAAGCAAAAAAGCCATAAAATAAAGCATGAAAGCAAATCGCGCATATGACCTTTTTCTATAAGCCGTTTCTTACTGTACAACATGAACCAATCAGCGCGAGCGCGGTTACCGGTCGCACACACACAGACACGCGGCATGCCTACCGGGCGACTGTGAACATTGAGGTGCTACTGTAACTTTGTCCTCGCACTGTTCATTCTCATTCTTGGTCTATCTCGTATTCTGGCGGTTTCACTTAAAACTATCTTTAGGTTGGAACGCTAAAAATATCTCCGTTCAAAAGGAATTTAGTGAGACATTTATAACCATTGTACACACTTAAAATTCCATAGCTCGTACATGACTCGTTCAACCGCCATTCCGAGGGCATAAAAATGTTGGCGTAAGGTCAACAATGCGGCGAATGTGTGAATGGATGGACCGGACGTGAATACAAGGAACAATGGAGGGAATACCTTCCTTTACACATTACTTGTGCGTTCAGGCGGTGACACATCTGTTTGGATTGGTGTGCCTGCGAATTCTTTGGCAGAATGAGTTTGATTGTTGAAATATTTCTATAGACATTTGAAAATAACATTTTCATTCATTTCAATACATTCAGGTTCATAAGTAAGCTTATTAGTTATTACGCACGGCGGCATTTCTATACTACTTAATATTATAAAGGGGAAAGATTTGATTGTTTGCTTGATTGTTTGATTATATGATTGTTTGTTTGTTTGCATCGAATAGGCTCCAAAACGACTAAACTGATTTGAAAAATTCTTTCACTATTGGAAAGCAACATTATCTGCAGAAGACATAGGTATATTACATCTTCAAAAAAATTAGGGATCCTTACTAAAACTACAATAAAGTAACCGAAGGTGTAAAAAAAATACCTAAAACATTCTTTACATCGCGTGCGCTGCGAAAACCATTCATGATAGAATAAAATAATGTACCACGAATTTGTAGAACACGTCATTATTTATAAAAAAATTCTGGACAAGTATTATAATGTCTAAGTATTATACTTATGCCACAATAAATGATCTTTTAATTTAAAATTTTTATTTAAATGCCGTCGCTAACAAAGGCTCTTTATTTGTATCTTGGTATGAAACAAAAAAAATTTTGTACCCCTATGCATCAAGGCAAACATACCCACCAAATTTTAAGGTTCTACGACCGGTGGTTTAGGTTGTTCGTTGATATCAGTCAGTCAGGACTTTGATTCTTATCCTTACTAATAAAAACGAGAAAGTTTGTGAGTATGGATGGATGGATGGATGTGGATGGATCAAGCAAAAACTACTGAACGGATCTGAATGAAATTTGGAATGGAGATAACTTATACCCTGGACTAACACATAGGCTACTTTTTATCCCGGAAAAATTTCCCGTGGGATAACAGGAAGACGCAGGTGTTCACTACAACTCCAAGCTTTTCGGCAGTTCCTTAACTCAGTTACCAGACCGTTCGAATGGATGATCCTAACGACAATCTTCGCGAACTGCATCGCCCTGGCCGTTTACACTCCCTACCCTGCCAGCGATTCCAATTACACCAACTGGGTTCTTGTAAGTATTATAGCTTCTACTAAGAACTCTATATTAGTATAAAAATAGTTAAGAACTTAGTTACTAGTTAAGAATCTGTCGACAAGCACCTATCCCATCGGTGTGTTCCGGCAACCCCCACTTGGACAAACTGACTGATCCTTAATCATTATCAGCCTTTCACGTTCCCACTGCTGGGACTCTGTCCTTCTCTCAGAGAGAGAGTATGGGCTGTAATCTACCACGCTGGCCCAGTGCGGGTTGGTAGATGTCGCATGCCCTTGAATGTTGCAGTTCTTGGGCATGCCGGTTTCCTCACGATGTTTTCCTTCACCGTTTTGAGCGAAGGCACTGATTCTTATAGTCAATAGTATTTTATTCAATAGGATACATTGTGATCACTTTAAAACGTCACACATAAAACTGGCTACGCCTGTTCCAACCTCAAAAGAACAGACAAGAAACGCCCGGCAGGTATTTTTTTTTGGCGCAATCACATTTTACAATTTTATTCTTATATACTATACTAATTGATTGAATTGGAGCAACTTCACCACAATCTCAAGCTTTTTCGTCATGTTAATAGTCCGATGTTTTATCATAAGCTACTAAGATTTCTTTTGGAGATTATATTATATTAAAGAGTTAGGTACCTACGGGATTAACTTAGCTTGATGAAATCCATCTAACGAGGATCTTGAGGATGGTTGGTAGCCAGGCGAATACTACACTACGTCCCTCTAGGTCTTATAATACTACAACGCGGCATTTGCCTGTATTATTTAAATTGCCCATAAAGTTTATTGACAACATAAGCCTACTCCGCTAGCCCATTTTGAAGCCCATATTGTTTGTGGATTTCAGGAAAAAATCGAGTACGTTTTCCTGGTGATCTTCACCGGCGAGTGCGTGATGAAGATCATCGCCTACGGGTTCGTCATGCACCCCGGGTCCTACCTGCGGAACGGGTGGAATCTGCTCGACTTCACTATTGTTGTCATTGGGTAAGCATTTTGAAGAAGTAAACTGTTCTAAGTTTCTGTAGTAGCAGGAGACTTTGTGATTAGTGGGTTATAGTGTTAGAGTGTGTGTTCCGGTCAGCCGTCCCAGGTATCGCTGGAAAGACGAAGTCACGAAAGACTTGCGCGAGCTCCAGGTGGAGGATTGTCAGGAGGTGGCCCAGGATAGACCGAAGTGGCGTCTTTTGTTATCGAAGGGCAACACTCACTTTTGGTCGTTGCGTCATCTCAGTTAGTTAGTGTTATTAAAATATCGTCATTGTAGATTAATTTATGTGGGAAACCAACAGCTTTTTACAACATAAATAAATATACAGTACAGTGGTTATATCCGCGATATTATACTACATATTATTACACGGTTTTCAGACTTATTTCCTTCATACGTGTTATAAGACCTTGCTTTACGCCAAATTTCATGATTGTTGGTCAATGGGAAATACCTACCCTATAGGTTTTGATTCTCTTGTGAAATCACAAAATAAGTAGGCCAAAATATGCGACTTAAACGGTCATATCTTTTGACTTACAAGTTCGATTTTACTACTATTGACTGCATGTTACAACATTTTCATGTCTTGTTTCCAGTATGGTGAGCACAGTGTTGTCCAGTATCTTTAAAGACGCGTTCGACGTGAAGGCGCTGCGAGCTTTCAGAGTGCTAAGACCGTTGAGACTCGTATCTGGTGTGCCTAGTAAGTAGCCTATGTTTTAATCCAGCGTATAAGCTGTATACATTCCAAATTTCACTCAAATCCATTCAGTAGTTTTTGCGAGAAAGAGTAACAAACATCTATACTCAGAAACTTTCACGTTTATAATATTAGTAGGATTAATTGATTGTAAATAGATTATTATGTAAACTTCTTCCCCAGGTCTTCAGATAGTGCTAAACTCCATCCTCAAGGCCATGGTGCCGTTGCTGCACATCGCGCTGCTGGTCATCTTCGTCATCATCATCTACGCCATCATCGGCCTCGAGCTGTTCTCCGGGAAGATGCATAAAAGCTGCTACAATAAGCTCAATGGTAGGTTCTTCATAACACCATGAAGTAGCCATGACCATGACCTTAACAGATATAAATTCTAAAATTACGATGAGATAATATCGGTGACTTATAAAAAACTATAGGACAAAAGTCTCTTTTTTGGTTTAAAAAGTATTTCGTCGTAGAGGTTTTCTGATACTGAACAAATATTTTCATTTTTTTTATCACCATCATCATCAGCCAATTACGTTCCCACTGCTGGGACTCAGGCCTTCTCTCAGAGACAGACAGTATTGGCCGTAATCCAAGCTAGCCTAGTGCAGGTTGGTAGATGTCGCAAGCCCTTGAATGTTGCAGTTCTTGGACATGCCGGTTTCCTCACGATAATATTTTCCTTCACCGTATTGAGCGATGGCAAATCCGCGCATGACTTTAAAAGTCATAGGCGCGGCCACCATTGCTCTCACTTGTCCTTGCTATGTACAAATGATCTGCTAGAAAGTTACAGCAGAAATGTATTCCGTAGACCAAATCATGGAAGGCCCACACCCATGCGATGTCGAGAACGGCTTCAACTGCTCAAAGCTCGGAAGTGACTACGAGTGCCGCGACGGATGGGAGGGGCCCAACTTTGGCATCACCAACTTCGACAACTTCGGCCTGTCCATGCTGACTGTCTTCCAATGCATCACGCTGGAAGGGTGGACTGATGTTATGTACCACGTGAGTACTTTTGCTAGAACTGCCTCCGTTAGCTTAGGGATCTTTGCAAGGCCGCCTTAAGCTATTTTGGTGGCGGTGTGAAAATTAAATTCTTGCGATCTTGTTTTATTATTATTTACTGGGTAGCGTTTGACCACGAGTGATCTGATGTGAAGTGACGATGTAGTTGAAGATGGCACCACGCTACACTTGGATTGGGAACTGGCTCTCAAGTGAGACTGCCGGAACACACGATAGGTGCATGGCGACTGATTCTTAACATGAGCCAGGCGAGTTTCATCACGATGTTTATCCTTCACTGAAAACTCCTCATTGTAAGATTCGAACCCACGACCTACGGATCGCAAGCCGACGTCCCTGCGTTTGAGCCATCATTGGTTGTCGTATAAGATTGGTAATGTTCTATGCTGTAAAGGGAATTCGATCGCAACGGAAGCTTCAAATGTTTTTGTATTTTCTAGATACAAGACGCGATGGGCAACAGCTGGGAGTGGATATACTTCGTGTCGATGGTGATACTGGGCGCTTTTTTCGTCATGAACCTTATTCTCGGTGTGTTGTCGGGGTAAGCATACACTCTAGAATACAACCTACTACTAACAAATTGTGCAAATTAACATAAAGAAATGTACGTAAGAAAATCATTCACCAGTATTCAAGTTTTTATAATAATTTGAAGGTAACCATTTGAATTCGTGGGCAACGTTTTATCCCGGAAAAAGGTTGGATCGCCGGGAATCGACCCTAAAATCAAACCACTCTCCAAAAGTAACCGCCAATTCTAGCGGCCAGTAACTTCTTTCAGAGAGTTCTCGAAAGAGCGAGAAAAGGCCAAGAACAGAGGTGACTTCCAGAAGCTCCGAGAGAAGCAGCAGCTCGAGGAAGACCTAAAGGGCTACCTCGACTGGATCACGCAGGCGGAGTACCTGGAACCGTTGGCGGACCAGCACGATCCCGTAGATCAGAAGCGGGATTATGGATTGGGTAATGGTAAAGTTCTGCGATTGTTGTTTTAGCTGATGAGTCATTTATGTCATCTCTATCATTGTCATTTCTCTACTAAACAAATCCTTTATTTCTTATCCCTTCCTCACTCAATATACGAAAAAGAAACGTAGCCTGTTTACTTGCTGGGTTTTTTTTCTTTTAATCACACTAAAATATTTGAATCGATTCTGCTGAAATTTTGCATATTAATAATTAACTCTCCAGAAGCCAACATAAAAACTAGTTTTTCCTAGAAAAAACAGAAACTTTTCGAAGAAAAACAGGAAAGTATCAGACTCACAGGTCAGGACGGGCCCTGAAACGGGTCACTGGTGATCTATGAATAAACTATGGTTATCTTGACCTAAAAATTACTATGACCAATAGATTTGTTAAACAAATCTATTCTATAGATATATCGTAGATAGGAAATTAGATTGGAAAGCACATGCTGAAGATCTGACTAGAAGACTAAGCAGCTCAGCGTATGCTCTTTACAAACTTGCACCCGTTGTAAAGATAGATGCGCTTATGACTTCATATCATGGTCTGGTGTCGTCAGTTTTGAGGTATGGCTTGATATTCTGGGGTAACTCCACTCTCACTGGTCTCGTCTTTAAAGGACAGAAGCGTTGTATCAGGTCAATGTTTGGACTTCGAACATCGGATAGCTGTAAACCCAAATTTGTTGAACACAGGATTCTGACACTTCCGTCCCTCTATATTTTAGAAGTAACTTTGTTTGTCAAACTGAACCCCCAGCTGTTCCCACGTCTATGTGAGACAGTGCAGCGAAACAGGCGTGATCAAAACATACTTCGCTTGCATACGGCTAGGAAGACGCTCATGCGTAATAGCATTTTTTGTATGGCCCCTAGTATTTTCAACAAGCTACCAAAAAATCTTAGGGATATGAATGCTAGTGTTCTTAAACGAAAACTGAACACCATCTTGTTGGGCAAATGCTATTATAGCGTAGGCGAATTTTTTGCTGACAGTGCTTTTTGTGGTGAAATGTGACATTTCTGACATTTGTAATATCTTTTTGACCGTTTTATTTTTGACTATTTAATTGTTGTTATCTAATTGCCCTATGACCTTTTATTGATTCTTGTTTATTTATTTCTCACTCAATGATTCATTCTTTTTCTTTAATGTGATATTGTCATTATTATTATTATTTTCTCTTTTTTATTTTTCTAGTTAATTTGATTTTGTAATTAGCGGCCATCCCACTCTATTTGTACGCCCATTTAGGCAAAACATGTTGTACCTATAATCCCTTTATTGAAGATCTGCATGCAATCTTGCTATGTAACAGCACATGTTTACAAATAAAATATCTTTATCTTTATCTTTATCTTTATATTTCTATTGGTCATAGTAATTTTTAGGTACACGGTAATTTTTACAACTCTTCTTTTGTATCTTGTAAAAATTTGTGATTTTTAGCGGAATATTTAATTTCCAGGTCAAACCAACAACGAGCTGGATAGCACTGACCACCTGGGCCTGGAAGTTAACGAAGTGCAGAAAGTCTCAATAGGAGTTATATGGAGAAAAGATTTTGATAAAGTAAGACGTCAAAACAAGTGTTTGAATTTTTAACTAGACTCATTTTGACCGCATCTCATCTGATGATAAAAACGACGATGCAGTCGAATGTGGATCACGCAGACCCATGAGGTTAGACACCTAGACAAAGAGTCTCGAGTTGTATCCCTTAGGAAACAAAGCAGCAAGGAGCAATTTCAATTCCCTAGCAAGCCACCAAAGGCAAGAGGCAGTGAAAAGCTTGGTGCGGATTAGTGACTATTCTGCTACATAGAATTCTATCAGCATCTAGATCTACTTTACTTTACTGATATGCTACTTTTACCCAATTCCACCACAGCAAGTTTTTTTTACAACCCTCAATTTAACCTATCGCCAAGGACAAATCGGTGAATTCCAGCAGCCTCACTCGAGAGGCGTTCCTAGTCCAAGCGCCACCTTGGACCATATCGTCACATAACCAATGGTCAACAACTGAGGAAATTGTTGAGCATATTATTATGTTTTATTTTATTTCTACTCTCTTTTTTTCTAGGTAAACCGTCGAATGAAACGCGCGTGCCGCCGCGCCGTAAAATCTCAGACGTTCTACTGGCTGATCATCATCCTCGTCTTCCTCAACACTGTAGTGCTTGCCAGTGAACACTACCAGTAAGTACTTTACGAACTCCAGGTTTTTACAGTGAGTGATATACATGGCCACAGACTTCTGTGGCTATACAGACCAATACAAGAACGACAGGTTCATCTACACTTACTACAGATGTGTTTAACTGTGTATTTCAATGTTTCAGACAACCGACTTGGTTAGACTTGTTCCAGGAGTACGGCAACGCTTTTTTTGTTGCACTATTTACTTTAGAGATGTTAGTCAAAATGTACAGCTTAGGATTACAAGTAAGTACTAGTGCTTTCTCCTTTTTGCAATCATCGTTTCTTTTAGGGATGGCCATCATTGGCTCATTCAGATGGTACTACGATACATCTCTGAGACGCAATACAAACCATTTTCAATTTCATTTTAGATCTGCATTTCTGCAAATGAGTTCTGAATGTTGAGTTCGGAGTTCGGAAGGTGCAGCGATGCTTTTAATACAATCCAATCCACATTTACCTCCCTACATTGCATATCACAAATCAACAATTAATAAAAATAATATAAATAGTTAAAGCACCTACATTCGGAAGAAGTTCTTTAGCTAGACCCCCCTCTAGGTGAACCGAAGATATTGTAAGTTGCAGAGAGCTGAGGAATACAAATGGCTTTTATCTGTTTATGATGGTATTTAAAAGGGGGAGGCCTATATTCAACAGTGGACTACTTTGACTACATGCGAAGGTTTATCACTAAGTTAAGATCTATCTACTAGTCTTTCTTCTGTGATCTGTCCTCTCTTTTTCTCTCTTCTTCTCTCTCCCTCCCTCCTAGTAAATAAATAACAGAAATACCTGCAGTATATGACATTTTTAGGGCTATTTCGTGTCCCTGTTCAACCGGTTCGACTGCTTCGTGGTGATTGGCTCCATCAGTGAGATGGTCCTCACGAAGACTGAGGTCATGCCACCGCTGGGCATCTCCGTGCTGCGCTGCGTCAGGCTGCTGAGGGTTTTTAAAGTTACCAAGTAAGTTATGATTCGGAAATGTGTTAATTTACTGATGTTTATTTATTTTAAACGGAAAATGTAACATTTCAATAATTTGGTCACAATTTCCAACTTTAGTCTTAAGAAATCCTAGACTTCTTCTTCTAAAAAAACTTTTACCACTAGGTACTGGCGTTCCCTGTCCAACCTCGTAGCCTCTCTGCTCAACTCCATCCAGTCAATCGCTTCCCTGCTGTTGCTACTGTTCCTCTTCATCATGATCTTCGCCCTCCTGGGGATGCAAGTCTTCGGCGGGAAGTTCAACTACGATCCGGTGGAGGAGAAAGATCGGCATAACTTCGACTGCTTCTGGCAAGCGTTGCTGACGGTTTTTCAGGTATGTTAAGCTTGAAGAGAGAACTTTGCTGAATTCTTACAGGGTATCGTTTAGGCTCAAATCAGATACGTTCGATAGTCACTCTTAATAGTAATTTAATAAATTTGTGATGTAAGTAAATTTATTCTGATGACAAATAAATATCTAAAACCACGATATTATATTATTTTTATACAAAATCTAAAAATAGTCCAATGCTTGTTGCAGACCAAAAGCTGCCGTGGCTAAGTTATGCCAGCTAACTAACTTAGCAATGCGTATTTGAGCGAGCTCACATAGCTTGGTTTGCATAGTTTACTTGTCGTTGTTTACGAAAAACTACGTCTGCTATGCTAGCTAAGCTGAACTAAGTTAGCTTTTGGTCTGCAACTCGCGTTATTGAGAAATCTAAAGATCTGGAGAATTAGGTATATCAAAAAACCAGAAGCACCATAAACATCTGCCGCTTTTGTTTTCAGATACTAACAGGTGAAGATTGGAACGCAGTCATGTACGAAGGCATAAAGGCTTACGGTGGAGTTGGTTCCTTCGGTATCTTAGCCTGCATCTACTTCATCATCCTCTTCATCTGTGGTAACTGTATCCTTTACAAAATCTATTGCCAGAACCTCCTCTTGAATATCAAGAAAAGGATTATAGAAAAGAAAACAATGTCTGGTTTTAACTGGCTTTAAACAATTGAACAATCGAGATTTTTTCCCACTTTTGCTGGGACAATGTCTTTTTAGGTATCATTTGACATTTTGACATACTGAAACACATCTGAAGATACCCTTTCCTTCCTTATACAATATGGAAATATGTGTTACTTAATTTCATAATCAAATCTAGATATGTACTTGATAATCTTGTCCTTCTTAGCTAATAATGTTCTTTAGCAACAAAACACAGATATTCTGCTGAATGTGTTCTTGGCTATCGCTGTAGACAACTTGGCCGATGCTGAATCTTTGACCAATATTGAAAAGGAGGAGGGGGTAAGTGACACTTTGAATATCATCGTAACAGTTAGCTACAAGACGTAGTATTCAAATTGGAGGGAAGTTTTTTTGTTCTTTGCGCATTCTTAGAATCAGGATCAGCTGAAATTGTCATGTCCTATTTCACAGGATTCAGCATTTATATCATACACTACATACCTAGCTACTAACATGTGACACAATAGATATTAATCGTGCTGTACCAGCTGCTATAAATAGCTTGCTAAGGTAGCATTATTACTTATTATGAACAAGATTACTTTTCTATTCATAAAATCTAGTCATAAATTAAACATTTAACAAAGAATGTAATGAAGATGAACAACCAAAGCTGACACTTTTGGTTTTATAGGCCCCTGATGAAAAAGAAGTAGCCAGTGCAATAGCCGATGGAGGACAAGTAGACACCGACGACGAATACATTCATGACGATGATGCTTATCCTTCAGACATGTATGTATTTAATAAAACTCATTAAGGTAATGGAAATGACAAAATCTTCAAAAATATTACTGCTTCTAAAATTATAGGGCTTATTTTTAATTTTGTAAATGAATTTGGCTTATATCACGTAAATCAGATAAGGCATTTTGTACAACAAAGGAAGAAAAAAAACACAAGATAATACAAGGTAATGAGACCTAGGTACTGTTTCTAGAACATTAAGAAAAAATCGTTTTTTACAGGTCAGACAGAGACTACGAGGAAACAGTATCAGAAGAGCAACAGGACCAAAGAGACGGTGAGAGTATTCTAGAAGGTATCGAAGAAGAGAGAATTGAAGAGGAGCAGAGAATAGAAGAAGAGGAGGAAGAGGAAGATCTTCATCAAAGGAATCATATAGGTATGATTGATAAATATACCATAATAATGAGAGATATTTATGATAAAAGGAATGGTAATAAAAAATGCAAATGGAAAATTGAAATAAAGCATTTCGTTTTGTTCAATTTTTAATATGTGAAGTATTTTCATGAATATTGCAAGTGCTAAATTTAATTTAATTATTTTGAAGTTGGCTTGTATATTTGAGAATCAGGATAGAATCAAATTTGATTCGTCGCACATGTTTGTGACCACCATAGTTAGGATTGAAGCTAACCAACCAAACATAGTGAATACAGAATACGAAGAAGAGCCACGGTTGAAACGCAAACCGACCACTTCATCTGCAAGGCCGCGGCGACTCTCCGAGGTCGATATTTGCGACACTAAGAAACCCATCCCTGACGCTTCGTCTCTCTTCATATTTTCCAAAACCAACAGGTTAGGGACTCGGACAAAGCACAAAAATCTATAATCAGCTTTGATTTCTAACTAGATATTTCTTTAATTTATTTATCTCACATTAATTTTAAACTCGTCAGAAACAGACGCTTCGCCTTCGATCTTTTTAATACTTACGATTAATTTTATATTTATATATATTTTTCACACTGTTGTTAGCTAATCTCACTTTTATTGTGTTTGCAATTTAATTTTCATCTATCAATTTATTTGAAATAGGTAGGTTTTTAGGTATTGGAAACTCACGGTAATTTGTTCTAGGCATGTATTTAAACGCTAAAGGTGCTTAATATACCTACACTAAAGTTTGAATAGATCTAGTTAGTGACTTTGATTAGGAATAGCAATACAATAATGTTACATAGGTTAAGAATCTTCTTACAATAGAGGTAGATGACATTGTAGATGATAGAGTAGTGAACAATATCTACGGTCGTGTGTTTTCTCACAAAGATGGTGATGAAAATGAAGAGGAGGGGCAACTGGTAACTGCTCGCCCACGGCGCGTTTCAGAACTGAACATGCCCAACCAAACGCCGCCGATACCGAATGCTAGTAGTTTCTTCGTATTCCAACCGAAGAACAGGTGAATGGTGGTGTTGTCATCGCCGCGGTATCAGTGTCTCATTGTATTGGCGTTGTGTGTCCACAGCCTTTTCGATTGGCATCATTTCATTGGAAACCCTCTACGAAGCATCATCATTTTGTCCTCGTCGTGCACGAGTGTTGTGACCCTTATGTGTGGAGTAATCCAAATTCTAAATTGAAACAATGAGTACTGAGAACCTTTGAAGTGTTCCCCAATTAGAAATAATAGGTTGTGAATTAGATAGTGAACTAGATTTTTCATAGCATGGGGTACCTACGTGAAATCCCTTATATGGAAGTTAATAGACAGTTTTAGTTTTTAGGCCTTTATGTTATCGTGTTGCATGGATTGTTCCTTTTATTTTTAGTTGCATGATTCTTGGTGCATGACTATGACGTATATATTATGTATTATGATAATAAAGTAAAAATATTGTTAAATTTATATGTGTGTACTTATCTATGTGTTTAAGCTTTATCGCTGTGACATAATATTTGAGATATATGTGAGCTTTAAGTGTTGTAACAAAACAATCACTTCCCTCTTATACCTACATCCGAACCACTTTGTGTTAATTTAAACCCATTACTTGCATCACTTTCAACAAATCTATTTTAATACGCACACAATATTCATTACATTTGTTTATTTCAATATTATTCTTATCAATGTTGGTACTTCTTCAGAGTCTATCTTACACTTCAATATTAATTAAAATGACGTACCTGTTAATAACGGCTACTAAATTACGTGTAGCAACATACAATTTCTTTTTCAAAAAAGTTTCTGATCATGCATTTACCTTAGTTGCAGTTGATACAGTAAATTCTGTTTCAGTTCTTATCCTGGTTACATTTTCATCACACATATTTCGATTGCCAATGGAAAATTCATCATCATTGACTCTGACGACAGGTTTCGGGTGCTCTGCTACAAGATGTCAGCGTCTTCCCCTTTCGGTAACGTCATCTTGGTCTGCATCATGCTGTCATCAGCCATGTTGGCAGCTGAGGATCCTCTTGATGCTGCTCAGAAGGGATTTAGAAATTGGGTAAATATCATTAAAGTATTTTTTTTACCTCTTACAGGTTAGCGTTTGATCACAAGTCACCTGATGTTAAGTGACGATGTGGTTAAAAATGGCGCCATGCTACACCTAGATTGATTATTTGGTCATTGCCTCTAGCCAAAGATCAGCTTTTATGATTTTGTTATTTGTTCAGAGCCATTTTATTCTTGCAAATTCTAAACTAACTCCGATGACTCAACAACCAAAATTATTATTGGGTCTTGGTCTCCGAAACGAGAGATCACCACGATTCTCTATCCTGAGCGATTTCAGCCCAGTTCAGTGTCTGGAGTTCACATTAGTCTTGAGGATTCTGGTAAATTGTAATTAAAGATGTAATTTCTATCCTATTTCAGTTACTAAGTCAATTCGACGTGTTCTTCACGGGTATTTTCACCCTGGAGCTGTTCCTGAAGCTGATCACGTACGGGCTGGTGCTGCACCCGGGCGCGTTCCTTCGCTCCGCGTTCAACGTGCTCGACATGCTCGTTGTTTGCGTCTCGCTCATCTCAATGAACTTAAAGTAAGTCTATCTCTTTTGTACTCGCATTTGTTTCATGAAATTCTTTCTTGGTATGGTCAATATCAACAAAAGATAAATTGTTTTATGTAATAAAGTGGCAAACATGCAAACCTGGTGGTAAGCGGTCAACGTGACCTATATTTTGTCTATACATTTGCAACACAAGGAGCGTTGCCGACCCCTAAGAACTCTTTGATCTTGATATGTTCATCGTTTTAGGGTTTTATTACACATACAGATTACTCATTATTATATTCTTATTGCATTTATTGGATGACATAATTATAATGTAATATTGTGTAATATTTGAGTTTTCTCCCCAAATTTTTGTCAGCTCTCTTATTCGGCCTTTTGATGAACATTTTAATTCCGAATATATTGTTGCTTCCAGGTCTGGTAGTATATCTGTGGTGAAAATATTGCGAGTGTTCAGGGTGCTAAGGCCTCTTAGGGCTATCAACAGGGCAAAGGGCCTTAAGGTCAGTAAAAAATATTGAGTAACATAATAAATTAATAACTACATAAAATAGTAAAATTAAAACAAACTGCAGTAACATTTTGTTTCTCCAGGCTTAAAAATTGTAAAATTGAGTCTTATAATAGGTAATCCGTTTAAAAACTTATGGAAATTGACATAGCTATTTGACACTTATTCTCAAGAGATATTTTAATGATGTGTGTTGCCATTTGCCACCGATATTGTTGAAAACAGTTCCTGACATTTTTTTTCCATGATTATAGCACGTTGTTCAGTGCGTGATCGTTGCCATCAAAACGATCGGCAACATATTATTGGTAACGTCGTTACTGCAATTCATGTTCGCTGTCATGGGAGTGCAAATGTTCAAGGTAGGGGGCTCAAACCTCAATATACAAATCCTGAAGATTTCCAACCATTACAGAGTTTCTTTCCCGTACCATTTCTGGATAAAAAAATCACGAGTGATCACACAATATTGTGCAGTGAATACACCATCTTCACTGTTTGATAAATTTAAAACCATTTACACCTTTGGGTATAATATCTTTCTCTTCTAGTACTTCTTATCTATTCTTCCTTTCACTCATTTCTCATGATTATTTTATGGACCTACCTTTATTTACATCTGTATCTGTTTCAAGCTTCGACTAACTCTTGTGCTTTCTTGAATTATTGAGCTGCTAAAGCTTCCATTCTATGAGACATTTGGAAAGCTTCGCTATCTTTTCTTGTGAAACGTGATGTGACTTGCTTTCTATCTCTGTTTCTATATTTTCTGATAACAAAAAGCATCGAAAGTGAATACTTCAAGGAATAAATACCGAGTAACAAGTATAAACATTGCATGAGTACTTGAGTAGGCTTGATGTCAGTAGCATCAAAATAAAAGTCATGTCATTATGTTTATTAGATTATTTTAACTTCATTTATTGTCGTCAAATAAATTTCAAGCATGACATACGTAACATCCATTGAACCCAAAGGTGTAGTTTTGTCCACTGATTAGTTGACTAAACCTCGTTCAGTGTTAGAAAGCATAACTATCCCCCTACCTTGGCGTTTTTTAAAATACCAATACGACATCTAACAACTTTTCCCCCCAATAGATGATTCCTCTGTAATTACGTCCCTTGTCATTAAAACTGGTTTGCTTGTCCCCTATGTTCCGATGCTGCGTGGTAACCGGACTCATTCTGGAATATTCCTTACTCCTGGTAACGTACATTACATCCTTGCGACTAACATGCACTCTCTGGCTCCTGATAATGTAGTATGTGGTGAAATGTGTGATAGTAGCAATTAAGACCATAGGAAATATTATGCTAGTAACGTATTTATTACAATTTATGTTCGCTGTCGTCGGTGTACAGTTATTTAAGGTGAGCTTGAATTTAGTTGTTGCATCGACGTACTTATGTGGTTTGAAATATCTTCTTGCGACACATCTTAGAGTGAAGATTCTGCTTTTGATGGAATTAAATCATCGTTGGAAGTTCGAATGTGCATGTTTAGACCTCAATATAAATGTTGCATGTTTTCAGTACCTACTGTTACGAAAGGGATTAGTGCTTTTAAAATACACATATCAGAACTTGGTAACATTGTTGATTTCATACTAATATCAAATCTGGCTTTGATTAGCAATTTATAAAAAAAGCTTCATAAAACCTAAGACACATCATGAGAAATGAGTTCATTAGAAACCTTTCGTACATGATTTGCATTAGTTAACATTACATAATACTGGCTGTCACTTTTAGATATCATGGCATGAAATTAAAGTGTATAATTTTAACTCTAATGTCATAGATTTAATCGCTGAAGTTTTCTTTTTCAGGGAAAGTTTTTTAGGTGTAATGATATTTCTAAAATGACAGAGGCTGAATGTCAGTAAGTATCACTATCTTTTCGCGTAATACCGTAGCATGGATTGATCGAATGGATTTCATCAAATATTTGTTGATTTCAGGGGGACGTATTTGGTCTTTGAAAATGAAGATTATGTGGTGCGAGATAGAGTATGGAAAAGAAATGACTTCCACTTTGATAATGTTATGAAAGGAATGCTGACTCTGTTCACTGTGTCTACTTTTGAAGGGTGGCCAGGGTAAATATAGTTTATTTACCTGGATGACATCATCATTATCTCCTGTCACAAAAGTATCATCATTTTCACTTTTGATAGACGTTTACTTTTACGCATTATGATCACTAATTTCTTTTTAATTTCAGGTTGTTGTATGTATCAATTGATTCCAATGCTGAGGATCGTGGTCCCATCACTAACTTCCGTCCAATTGTAGCAGCTTATTATATAATTTATATTATTATTATTGCCTTCTTTATGGTATGTATTCCCAAAGAGCTGATTATTTTAACTTTTAGTCAAGTAGAATGAAAATAAATTCAGAAATTCAAATGGGAAATATTTTCAGGTTAATATATTCGTCGGTTTCGTCATAGTGACATTCCAAAACGAGGGTGAGCAAGAGTATAAAAACTGTGAGTTAGATAAGAATCAAAGGAACTGCATAGAATTTGCTTTGAAAGCCAAACCAATACGAAGGTAAGATTTACTAAAGTGAACTCACAATTTTGTAGACAAATCTTGTGTTGATAAACTAATCACGGCGCTAAAATAACTAAAATAAGTCGTAATTTTATACAAACCTGCCGACTCATTAAATTATTTTAACGGCTAACATTCATCTCTTAAAAAGCTGGACACCTGGGGCCTACCAACTCCTCTTATTGTGATTCAGCTTAAGACTCCGTATTCCCTTAGATTTTATCAAAAGATTTCTTCATCTCTATTCTTTAGTAATCAGGCACCGTCTCCAATTCCCAAGTTTTTATTGCTATAGTTATTCATTCAATCATTTTCCTTCCCAGGTACATCCCTAAGCACCGCATCCAATACAAGGTGTGGTGGTTCGTCACCTCCCAGCCGTTCGAGTACGCCATCTTTGTACTGATCATGATAAACACCATAACCCTTGCCATGAAGTACCACAACCAGCCACCGGAGTACAGCAGAGCTTTGGACATGCTGAACATGTTGTTCACTGCTGTCTTCGCGCTGGAGTTCATATTTAAATTGGCCGCTTTTAGGTTTAAGGTATGGATTCGAAATAAATAATTAGATAAGCCACAACATTTGAGGGCATGCGACATCTACCAACCTGCACTGGGCCAGTGTGGTAAATTACGGCCCATATATTCTCTCTTTGAGAGAAAGCTAGAGTCCCAGTAGTGGGAACGTAATAGACTAATGATGATGATGAATTAGGTAAGATAAATAAATAATAGATAACGCACAATCATATACAAGGCTCTGATCTGACCCCTAACGACGATTGTCTGTATCTGAACTTTTCTTGCAAAAAACTGATTTTTTTAGCAAGAACAACAATTCGGAGATAAATGAGATTAGTGGCTGCTTTATCAGCATAAGCAGTTTAATTAGAGTTGTTGTAGTGTATAAAATGTAGGTTTCTTGGGATGGATACAAATGGCTAGTAGCCGTTCATGGTGGCGTACAACGGGGGAGGCTTATGTTCAGCAGTGGACTTCTTCCGGCTTAAGTTTGTTGATGACGATAAGGTTTTCAGTAAGTCCACTAAAACGTCAACGCCATTGGATAATTAACTTTGATGTTTAACGGTATTGAGAAAATGTTTAGTTGTCAAAACGTTTGCTGACCACTAACGTCTGGTTTTATACTACCTATCCAGAATTACTTCGGCGACGCCTGGAACACCTTCGACTTCATCATCGTGTTGGGAAGCATCATCGACATTGTATTCTCACAAGTAAACGAACTAAAAAACCAGGTAAATTTGCCACCGACCACTTGCTATCAACACTGATTAGTTTCACCCTCACAATACGCTGTTTGGTTTTGATAAAGTCTTTGATGTGTTTGAACTATTACTATAATCTATTCTTTCCTAGCCTTTGAAACATATTAATCTCTTGTTGCTATTGAAGAATATAGTTTCCTCGTTGTCTGTTTTAGTTTCAGTAACTAGATTTATACCGTCGATGTTAGATTTAGTATCTATATACGCTTCTACTTATACTCTTTCTATATTATCTTTCTTATTTTCTATGTTTATCCCAAAAGAGACTTGGTATTACATAGTAATGTCATCTTGTTCTAACATAGTCTCTCAAATCCGAACATTTAATTTGCTAATTTTTCGCAAAGGCCTTATCAAAACCAAACCAGCAAGGTTACTGTCCCCAGCATGGACGATAGATGTTGTAATAACAACGCTACGCAATTCTCACTCTTTTACCAAGGGAGGAGAGGGTTCACAATTGAGCGGCAAAAATGATTTCAGGGCACCGGCGGTGTCAAGGCACACATTGTTAAGGTAAGGAATAAGCTTGACGCATACGTCTTAATAACAATGGCATTACTTACAAACGTCAATTATACTTATCAACTAAACAGAGGAAAGTTTGTGTAACTTTATGATCTCAAATACTATAAGAGTTAGTTTCAAAATTGTTTTTGAAACAGAAAATGTGACGTTTGTAATAATTGATGTCAGTGATAGATAAAGTAACAAAGTTAAACTACCCCTCCGCAAACCGCGTCGTAGCGTAAGCGTTTCGTAAGACGCATTGCACTTAGTACGAGAGCAGTACAAGCCCGTTCATGTTCAAAAAAGTCCGCAGACGACGCGGTGTTCCAGCGAAACGTAAGAGATTTTCATTGCTCTGCAGGTCTCGTACTCGTTGCGTTTTTACGATACGCTTACGTGTGCGGGCCTTAATTAAACAAAATTCGTAGTTTCTGTAAAAAATTATCTATTTACTTACTCAATTACTGTGTAGACTAGTTATTTGCGAAGCGGCTACCACCCCTTCTCGCTCCCCGGCCCCCTACCCTTCCCTATACACGCCAGTCGCCGTGTCGCCCTTGACCCGATTACACCAGTCATTTTGCGCGGTCCCCCTGTAAGTGAAATGTCCTAAAAATACTAGAGCGGCACCTAAACTTGGACTGTGACGACCTGTGGTAGGTATCTCCCTTTATGGTTTGGAGAACACCAAAAGTATTCCTGGTAGCAGAGCTGCGCTTATTTCGGCTTCCAATTACTGTTTCACTCATTTTCAAAGTGAAAGTCAGACAAGAAAGTTTAGATACGTAACTACCTTATTGTAAAAAAAATCCAGTAAATTAAAACGGTAAACAGATAACCTATAGAAACGTTTTGAACATCTGTTATAGAAATTAGATCGATATCGAGCCTACTCTGTCACTGACATTAGTTACTAACCCATTTGTCATAAAAAGACTTATATACAAAAAAAAGTATTAAGCCACGTACGGACAGCGCGTACTTTGGTACGCGTAGTCGGATACGCGCTTACGCGTGACGTGGAACGCCATATCCATACTTGCAGCTACGCGTATACTCTTGGAGAGCGTGTGCCACGCGAGCCGCCATCTGTCAGTTTTCTGGTTGCGTACGCAATATTTGGACGGCAAAATGGATAAATGAGTGGCCGAGCTCGCGTAGCGCTATGGATTGATTCACCTCACGTTCAGGATCGCGGCAGTCTGTACAGGAGTTGTTCGCGTATCCAATGTAACATATTATTCCGACTACGCGTAACTCAGGAAAGCGTTATCCGTACGCATCTTTACAATCCAACCCATCCATCCCGAGCCACGCGTGCCGTGGTGCCATCTTCAACATCATCGTCATTTCACACTAGTCAAAAAACACCACTAACCTAAATAATATGTAAGAAAAGCTTTATATATTGTTCATAATGATGCAGCTAGAATCAAGACTGAAAACGCTTTAGATGTTAAAATTTGGGACAGTAACACTGAAGTACGCATACGCAATCTTGTACAAATAGTTTATTGAACTATTGAATTTACACCAACGCAAGTTACAGCACGTAATATAGACAAACCACTTCTACACTCACACACTTTTGTATAAAAATCATGTCTTTGCGACATCGTTTTTACAAAATGTAAGTATGTACAAAGCCGACAACTTTCTTGTTTCTTTCGAGAGCAAGGAAAGGTAATGTATTACTGCGAATATTATAAACAACAACATTATAGAAACAAGTTTGGAGTTGGAGAAACCTTGGAATATGACGGTAAGAAGAAAAACTTACAGGCCTGCAAACAGGATGTCTTTTCAGCCTCCTCACCCAGTTGTAGAAATAAACTAGACTTATACCTAACAGCAAGATGATCCTTTAATATTGTAGTCTAGAATCCCTTGACGATTGACGAGACATGATCAAATAACAAAATTGAATGTTGCAATCGTCTCTAACACTCTATCTCTCAATCAACCAAGTAGCTTTAAATCTATCCAGATCAACCCCACCACGTGTGTTGTTAACAACAATGAGCTCAGGAACTGTAAATCAGTCAGCCTTATCACCCCGACCTTCATTAACTAACTGGCCATAATTTTCAATCCGTATAAGACTAACTTTTTGTTAGTAGGGCATTTTCTAGTGCTCGCTAGCAAGTAAGCAACCATCCTTGAGAATCTATCAATGTGTTTCAGTAGCCCAAGACCCAGCTTCCAGTTCAGGCGTGATGCCATCTTCGACCACATCTACATTCAAATTGGTTGTGGTCAAATGCTATCCTTTAATATCTTAATTGAAAAGAAGAACTTTACCTTCGTCACTTTACAGGAGCACTCGATCCCGTCGATCAATTTCTTCCGCCTGTTCCGTGTGATGAGACTGGTGAAGCTGCTGTCTCGAGGGGAAGGCATCAGGACTCTACTCTGGACCTTCATCAAGTCCTTCCAGGCACTGCCATACGTCGCCCTTCTCATCCTCATGCTGTTCTTCATTTATGCTGTTGTTGGGATGCAGGTAAACTGGAAAACTAGATAGAACAGAATAGAATATAATCTTTATTTGCAACAAAAACACCAGAGAATTTCTTAGGAAGCATAAAAGAGACAAAATTCTGTATATAAAAATTTTCCTTTCCCTCCATAGTTATTTTTTTCAGCGCGCCTTACCAGAATTTGGTGGGTCTAAAATCAGTAATACAGGTTATTTGAAATCGTTTTATTCTAACAAGGTTTTCGAGTTATTTTTTTTTTAATTTAGGCAGTACGTGTTGCTACTTTGACAAGTTGGCGGTAGTAAAATTTGGCGTTTACGATAACTTTCATAGTTTTCAAGTTAGTTTTGTACCTACTCATCACTTTTAACACTGATCATCAACAGATGTTGCATAATAAATTGTTGTAACTTTTGCAGGTGTTTGGAAAAATAGAAATAAATGACGAGACTCCCATCACGAGAAACAACCACTTCCAAACATTTCCGCAGGCCATCCTGGTTCTATTCAGGTCTGCAACTGGTAAGATCCTAGATCCTTTTATAAAAAAAAATCTATTGGTATATTTTTCATAGCAAGGAAATTCGCAGCAGAATCATAATCCCCGATATAGCTCTCAGAATTTACAAGTTGAATTGGCAATGGGCAGGTAACATCGCTCGACGAACCGATTATCGATGGGGAAATGGGTTAATATTTTAACGGGCACACGTATCTATCTACCCGCTTCCTCTCACATTTTTTGCATACGATGACATTACCATTTTCAACCAAGTCACTCGCAACTCAATTCAAATTTCGACACACAAAACTCACGGTATCCGTCCGCGAGCTATGACAGGTGCTTTTTCTGCTGTTACACAATCGCACCACTGGATTTGATTTTCATCATTATCATCAGCCTGTATCAGTCCACTGCTGGACATAGGTACGCCACTGAGCCCGGTCTTCGTCTCTTCTCATACAACTACTGGCAGCCACTCAGCGCTAGTCGTCGCTCCACCTTGTCGCAGGACGTCCTACACTACGTTTGCTAAGTCGCGGTCTCCACTCAAGAACACGTCTACCCGAACGGTTATCGGTTCGGATTCGATTTTGCTTATCACCAACTCCTTACTTTGTAACTCTGACCCCGTGGGCCTGTTCCAGGGGAGGCGTGGCAGGACATCATGATGGGCGTGTCTCCCGACCCCACCGTGAAGTGCGATGGGAACTACCAAGACGAGGAAGGCAGTGATGAAGACGCAGGCTCCTGCGGGAGTGTGCTAGCTTTCCCCTACTTCATCTCCTTCTATGTGCTCTGCTCGTTCTTGGTAAACTCTTACTGTTTTTTCGATACACTTGCTTGTAAAGTAACCTTTAAGGCAACGATTTTACGTTCATAATTCAGCTTTTCTACACTCGTGTTATACACTTCACATTACCGCACTAGTTTGTGTTTGTATTTTACAAACTAAAATAAACTATCATTTCAAAGAGTCTTTACCTAAGTCTTAAAACAAATGATATGAAATGACATATCGATCCAAAACCGCGGATAACGGATCAAGATGTACAACCAAACAAGAGAAATCTTATTAGTAAAGCTAATTAAAAAATATCGTACTATTAGATGACAAAAAAAAAGCTTGGGATTTTAGTGAACTTACTCCAATTCAATCAATTAGTAATAAGAATAAAATTGTCAATGTGATCGCGCCAAAAAAATTACCTGCCGGGCGTTTCTTGGCTGTTCTTTTGCCGGCGTAAGGAGGTTGGAACAGGCGTAGCTAGTTTTAAGTTGACGTTTTAAAGTGATCACAATGTATCCTATTGAATAAACATATTTTTGATTTTGATTTTGAATCGATTATTAATTTCGGGCGTAAATACACTAGTGTCATAATGGGAAAGATTGATTGTTTTATTGATATGTCTGTTTTCAGATTATTAATTTATTCGTAGCCGTCATTATGGATAATTTCGACTATTTAACTAGAGACTGGTCAATCCTGGGACCACACCACTTAGATGAATTTATAAGGTGAGCCGCAAGACTAATCTTATACCTAATTACGTACTAGAAAATTAATTGAAAATGTTGTAGGTACTTGCTTTCAAAAGGCACCTATCATTAGTTTACTCAAAAAGAAATGTGAAAATTTCTTAAAGTTTAAGTGAACTGTTTAAATTATAACTTATTTTTAATATATATATAACTAACCTATCCCATAAATGGAAGTAATATTTTTAAACCCTTAAAACATACTACACACTAACTTACTTACTTTTTAACATATTTTTTTCAGATTATGGAGTGAATACGATCCAGATGCGAAGGGTAGAATAAAACATTTAGATGTAGTTACGTTGTTAAGGAAAATTAGCCCGCCTTTAGGTGAGTTTCTTTTAATTAGCTAGCGTTAAAAATATATTACGTTGAATCATATGGTATCTTCTCACTTTCTGCTGCTACCTTTTTATTCGATATCTGTAGGGGCTGCTGCCACACCGAAATGATAACTGCTGTTATTTATGGATGGATTTTTATATTTTGACACAAAGCTTATTTTAATGACATGGATGTTGATGAGTCGCGGCGTAAATGCGAACTGACGCGCCCGGTTGAGTAATCGATACAATAAAGTAATAACGCTGCATCGACACTCTGTACGGTGCGATGCTACGGACCGTACAATATCTATGTTATACAGTCAACGACATAAGTCGCATAACAAAAACAAATTTCCTGATTCTCTTTATCATCTTAAACACCAAACTTCAACCGAATTGTCACTTAACATCGTGTGTGTTGTGTTATGTATGATCAAACGCAACCTTGTAAGTTGTAAGGAAAAAAAACCTTAATGATCTAATACGCATTTGGAAAATCCAGTATGATCAGCTACTTTTGTTGCTGACTGTACCAACGAGTTTATTTTTTATACCAATAAGTTACTGTCATATACCAACAGATTTTTATGAAACACTAGTGTTGTGCCCTGCGGTTTCACCCACGTCCCGTTATCCCGCAGGAACCTTTTTCCGGGATAGAAAGCCTATGTGTTAATCTAAGGTATAAGCTATCTTCATTCCAAATTTCATCAAATTCGGTTTAGTAGTTACGGTGATACTTGGTAACAAACATCCACACACACAAACAAACTTTCGCTTTTGTAATATTAGGTAGGACAACAATGTTCTATTTTTTTTATCCCAGGAGAAGGTTCCTGCAGGATAGTGCCCCCGTTCGCCCACCACCACTCCAGTGGGGGAAGGGGCGAACCCCCAGTTTAAATGCTAATAGATACTTAATGCTGTTAGTTTACGGTTCCTATATTATCTTCCAGGGTTCGGTAAGCTCTGCCCCCACCGGGTGGCGTGCAAGCGGCTGGTGTCCATGAATATGCCGCTCAACTCCGACGGCACTGTGCTGTTCAACGCCACGCTGTTTGCCGTTGTTCGCACCTCGCTCAAGATCAAGACGGAGGGTAGGTTGCGACGGCAAAACTCCTGCTGCACCTTAGTCCACTAGACGAAGTTTTTAGTACAAGTTTTTTAATTATTTTGAGGAATGTACCTAGAAAATAATTTGAAACACCACTTTTAAATAAAACTATGTCTAGGGTAGGTTTGACCACACGTTACGTCATATCAAGTAACGATGTGGTCAAAGATGGCGTCACGCCAGAGAGATAGATAATGAGCCGTAATCTACCACGCGGGCCCAGTGCGGGTTGGTAGATGTCGCATGCCCTTGAATGTTCCGGTTCTTGGGCATGCCGGTTTCCTCACGATGTTTTCCTTCACCGTTTGGAGCGATGGCAAATCCGCACATAACTTATTAAGTCATAGGTACGAGGCCGAGAGGATTCGAACTCGGTGTCGGCGTCTTGTAAGTCGCACGCCAAACCGTTCGGCCACCATCGCTCTCAATCTCTCAATCTAGTATTGTTTTAAAAAATTACAAGTCAGTAATGTATGAAAGAGCAACAAAAAATAAACACTAGAATTACTTGAATAAATCAATGCTAATTGTATTTAGTGTGCCCCACGGACATTTCCACCCGCACGGGTGTATTCTCGCAGAATTTTTGTCACAATAAAACCTAGCGCAGGGGAATTTGTAGTTTGTGAAGTAATATACCCACATCGCTCGACGAACTGATAACCGATGGGGAAGAAAGGTAGATGTCGCATGCCCTTGAATGTTCCGGTTCTTGGACATGCCGGTTTCCTCACGATGTTTTCCTTCACCGTTTGGAGCAATGGCAAATCCACACGTACCTAACTTATTAAATCATAGGTGCCGGGCCGAGAGGATTCGAACTCTGTATTGGCGCCTTGTGGAGACCGCGGCTCGGCAAACTTAGTGTAGGACGCCTTCCGGCTAGGTGGAGCGACGACATACGCAAAATGCCTGGCAGCGGTTGGATGAGAGAAGCCGAAGATCGGGCTCGATGGCGTACTTTGGAAGACGCATATGTCCAGCAGTGGACTGAAACGGGTTGATTATGATGATGATGATGATTGGCGCCTTGTAAGGCGCACGCGTTACCATTTGGTCACCATCGCTGACCACTGTCAGTCGCTCATACAAAAATGCTGATTTGCATGCTAAGAGGTATCGACACCTGCACTTCCAATCCCCTCACCAGCTCCTCCCAACAGGTAACATCGACGACAGCAACACGGAACTACGAGCTGTTATCAAGAAGATCTGGAAGCGAACCTCCCCCAAGCTGCTGGATCAGGTGGTGCCCCCGCCCGGGGACCCCAACGAGATCACGGTCGGCAAGTTCTATGCGACCTTCTTGATCCAGGACTACTTCAGAAGGTTGGTTGTTACTGTTTAGTTATTCAACTACCAAATATCCGAATGTTTTTTTCGTTGGTCAATCGTGTTTTTAGAAAATTGGTTTAGTGTTGCTGAACAACGCAAGTGGCAAAAAAATAGTAATACTACTCGCCAATAGATGTCAGGAAGAGTCATAATTTTTCAATTTATGTTTAAGTTGATTATCGATATGCTCGTACGACGTTTTCTAAAAATGAAACCTAACTAGATCGATTTATCGCCCCCTCTGCATATTAAATTTTATGAAAATCGTTGGAGCCGTTTCCGAGATTCAGATTATACCTATTTAAATAGATATATAGGTACAAGAATTGCTCGTTTAAAGGTATTTGATAAAAGCCTGAAATGATTAATTTAATTAGTTAGTTTGGTATAATACTCCAGACTCTGAACTGGGCTGAAATTGCTCAGGATAGAGAGGAGTGGGACTCTCTCGCTTCGGAGGCCAAAACGCACTTTTAGATCGCTGAGCCATCGGAGTTAGTTAATTTTAGTAAAAATGAACAAGGGAACTTCTTTGTGTAGTCAAGGTACAAAACAATATTTAAAACAAATACTGTAGTAGGTTAGGTACAGGAAAACATAAACTTTGGGTACCTTATCAGCAGCACTCTGATCACAAGACTCTACAAGTCTCCCAGCTAAATATTTAAAAATGTCGTATGCCCTTTACAAAATCTATTTACTAATCTAATGCTTAAGATTTTAGGTGTCGCGAATTTATTCCTAAGATGCAAAAAAGGGCTTATGGAATAGAAATGACAAGATATAAGTTTCTACAACATTTACTTAATAGTCCTAACTCCTAATGTTATGTACCTAAGTAATACTTTACTTAAATAAATTACTTAAGTATTTTAAACTCTACTTACGCGTAGAGTTTGCCAACGAATCTAGCATACCTAGTATCTAACCTACTTAGGCCTAATCTACTTACATAGAACCAGTAGGTAACATTTTTCTGTTTTTCTGGAATTAATATTAAACTTGTGTTACAGGACGACGAATTGCGAAATTGACAAATTAAATTTTGACTTGTAGGATATGAACAGTCAAGTATTTGACGAGATTCTGCCCAGTCTTCAGGCAGTGCCTAATGCTTTGTTCCAAATTAATTCCAATATCTTAATTCTCGTAGGTCCTTCGATTCATCTAAGCTTGGAAACAACGTTCTAAGCTTTTAGATGATCACATTTATGCGTGACTGTGTGGATAAAATCATTTCTAACATTAAGATTGTCAGTGAGAGACACTTATCAGTGGTAAATCGTGAATATTACTCTGATTATTTGAATTACCAATTACCAAAACCTTCTTACCTATATGTATTGAAAACTAGCTGTTCCCCGCGGTTTCACCCGCATGGGCTACAGTTTTCCATTTTTACCCCCTCAGGGGTTGAATTTCAAAAGATCCTTTCTTAGTACACCTCTATGCATAGAGCCTACAAATTTCAAGTTTCTACAACCAGCGGTTTAGGCTGTGCGTTGATATCAGACAGTCAGGACTTTGATTCTTATATAAATATAGATATTTATTTATGTAAAACCTTTTTATATACATATTCTCTTTAATTTATATTACGTTTTTGTTTTGGTTGTGTTAAAACTGACACAGATATTTTTATTCCATAGGAACCACGCGTAAGTAACGCATCTTACGAAACCGTACTGAGTATGTCGTCAAGAAATACCCTTTTAGTGTTTTTTATGTCATAAATTCCACATCTCATAGATCTAATATGTATAATAGTGGACCTATGGTAACTCCCTGAGAGAGGCTTAAAGTTAGACACATAAAGTATGCCCCTGCATGGACGCAAAGCTCCTAAAAATATAATCATGAGCTTAAAGACCATCTTACATTTTAATTAAGCTACTCTGTGAAGCATGTTATTTGAAATATCCCGGACTTGTACTATTTCCAGTTTTTGTTTCCCGATGTTTATATGTTGTGTTATTTTCTATTGTTTATACTTACTTACATAATATTATATTTTAGATTTAAACGCATTAGGTTCGAAATGACCATTTTTTAAATAATCGACATAGGACATAATAGAATAGTTGAATTTCTACTCTTAGGAATATTGTTGATTTACAATGTAGATATTTTAAACGGAATTATAGATAAATGGTATTTTTAAAACATTTTAGCAGCTCCATCATAGATGATAATGCCAAAGATAAATTAGATCCAAATAAAATCATAGAATCAACCCTATTTTTGTAAAAACATACTTTATTATATCACAATTATCAAATCATACTACATGATAACGCAGCCCCAAATGAATGGCAGCTTGATGCTTTAGATAAATCTCTTTTTTCTCTTTCACTTTTATTCATAGCAATAGTTGCACAAACATATTCAGGAATTGAGGTATGTATTGAAATTACAACGACAACTGATAGTAAGTAATCAATACTAATCCTTATACTCTGGGTGTCAAGGTTCAAAAAGCGGAAGGAGCAAGAGATGAGACAGAGTGACGAGCAAAATCACCAGATGACGCTGCAAGCGGGACTGAGGACGCTGCATGAAGCAGGACCCGAACTGAAGAGAGCCATCTCTGGCAACTTGGATGATATCGCTGCGGAATGCGATGTGCCTATGCATAGAGTAAGTTAATAAGATAAATATTAAAGTTTAATAGGTACTGGAAATAATACTCAAAAGAAGCTTAAGCAAAATAACTAAGAAACCACTAAAGTAGATGTAATTCGCTAAATAAACCAAAAAATAACTGTGATAAACAAATATTGTACGATAATGAATACCAATCGCAGTTAATCCATAATGGATCTAAGGAATGGAACCTAAGGGATAAAAAGAAAAAAAACGCATGTAAATGAAATGACTGATCTTTAAATGTAATAAATAGACTGCATGTGAAAATGGAACTGACAGAAACTTTTCTGTTCACAGAGAAATCATTCGTTATTCGGTGGCGTATGGTCGAGCATACGAAGACATGGACCTAATAGACACTTTCACAGAAAGAAAAATGGCGAAACTCCTCCAGGTAGACTTTTAATAACTTAAAATGTTCTAATTACCTTAAACTTTAAACCAAGAGGCAGCGGAAACGTTACTTGTTCACAAATCGTTAAATAACATCTTGCGTCCGTTAAAGGACGTAAAAAACTTGGATTCCAGTTTATAACACTGTATGTACCTAATTGGTGTTTTTTTTTTTACAGTAAATGTTGGAAATCACTTAAGTTCGCTGATGCAAAGAGAATTAGGACCTTCCGGAGGACCACTAGCACCTAATTTGTAAGTAAATGCTTTTATTTATTTTAGAATCATTTTTATTTTATTAATTGTTGCATTTTTTCCCTGCAGAGCAAACGGACAACCGAAAGAGCAAATACCACTAAGGCCGCTTATATTTAACGGAGAATCTGAAAAAATATATCAAGTACTTGAGTAAGTATTGCTTTGATTTTGCTTAATTCTAACATCATTCATTAGGTAAATCATTATTATACCAGTTACACTTAAATTTGAAAATAATCTAATTAAAACTATCTAATAGATCATGTACAACAGTCTAAAATTAGTGATGCTTATTATATTACAGAAGAACCACAAATGACCTTAAGAACGCTATACAAGGTAGCCTAGTGTGGTTTGAACTTTTTCTTCCCCTATCCCTCTACTACGCGCCTAACCTCACATGCATTTTATCTAACACGTCATTTTTTTCACTGCATCCGTGTGGATTTCGGTACGTACTAACAGCAGTCAAAAGTCAAACTACCCCGAAATGCTAGGCCAAATAGGCTTAGCGTTCGGCTGCGTCAACTATCTCACCACTCACAACGAAGGCGTCCCCCAACCGACCCCTGCCGAGCGACCGAAGCCTTCGGTATCGCGACAGAAAGTCCACCCCGAAGACTCGGTTACGTCGTCAAAAGAGATGTTGTCGTTGCCGAGAAAAGCGTCACTGGACGACAAGACGCCATCGCCGAACGCGGCGGAGACGATACAGCCGAAGATATCGCCACTGCTGGCGAGCGAATGCACTCCGACGACGGAATCGAAGACGATGACGTTGTATGGGTACAACGCGGCCGCGAAGCTACCTTTCGCGTTTTCGCACGCGAAGGACCGCGTGTGCCGCGGAGGGGAGCGGCGGAGCCTGCGGGCGATGAAGCCGGCGGTGACAGGTCGGATGGTGCGCAGCGCCTCGTCGGGGGCGGCGGGCTCGCATGTCCCCTCCGCTCGGCTTGTAGAACGCCCGCACTCGCCAGGTCTGCACGATACTGGGAAGCTTCCTTCTTATAGTCTCTTCTTTGAAATCAGACGTTGAGTCTGATTTGAGTATCGTATAATTTTATTATTGTAGCGATTTGAAATGTTGCAGAAAACTTTCTATTTTGGTCGGCTGTCTTTCTAGATCGATATCGTAATAGTTACTAGAGATAACGAATAATTGTAATACCTTTTATGGATTTATTTGAAGGAAGCTTTTCAAGAAAAATCTTACTCATTAAAATTAATAATATCAAGCTTTTCAGGTAGTCACTATGCTCCGATGAACCGGTAATATATTATGGGTATAATCACGAAAATATTAATATAACACATGATCACATTCACACATTGCTTTTGCAAATTCCATATCCGCAATATTTCACAAGAATATTAGTTACTAACACAAAAATTTAACACAAATTTTGCACTTTGATAAAAAATACGGGTAACCAATTTGTAATCTTTATTACTACTGCGTTCGAAGATTATTGGCGTATTATCAAATTTGAACCCAAAATATAAATAAAATCACCATTGTAGGTACATGTAACTGATGTAATTCAAAGCATGTAAATTAAAATCATCTAAAAAGCTGAATAGTGTTGCATTTTAGAATAGATAAGGACTAGAGCTTTTAGATAAACTTACAAATATTTTGGTTTGACTTGCACGATCGCTCATTATGGAAATTAAATCATTAAAGATTCACGAGGGCATTAATTGATTTAGATTTGTATGTCAACCAAATTGGACCATTGCTTTGAATAAATATCTTAGGCTAGCTTAAAATATAAGCTTACAACTAGAGAACAAACTTAGAATGAAAAGTAGATACAAATTAATATAAAACCGTTCAGTTCAAGCTTGTTTTTATTTTAAATTTGAAGATGGTAAAGTTCAATCTAAATTGGCAAAGACAAGAAAATAGATCATGTTAAAGCGTGGAGTCGGTTCAAAATTTCGAATTAACGAAGTAAATATGATTAAGAAATAACACGCAAATCATCAACATAAACGAAGACTAAACATTCGAAACTATGTTGACAGGAGGCGATAGCATGGGCCGGAGCGTGGTGTCATTACCGGGAAGCCCTCGTGGCAACAACTCTTCAGTCCCTGTAGTTGGATCTGCAGAAAGTTTGGTCACCAGGGTAAGAACGCATTTTTCATTGACATTTGGTAGTGACCTGACATCAAGTCCAGAGATGAAAAAAAATTATTTAATACTGTTTGTTTTCTGGACAGGTACTCGCAGAACAGGGCCTGGCTGCGTACTGCGACCCTGAATTCGTGAGAAACACTTCCCGTGAGATGCAAGAGGCGCTCGAAATGACACAAGAACAAATGGATAGGTAGGTGACTCCCTAAACCTGTCCCACAATGAAATCTAAATCCACGTCTGTATCTAATCTAATATATCTATATTTTTCTTTTTGCAGAGCGGCGCATCAGCTAATGATACAAGAGAGGAATCTAAAACAAGCGCAGAACCAACAACCGCAAGTTGTAAGTATCTACTCCTTCCCATTCGCTTGTAGCTCCAGTTGCTTCCTAACTTTCCTTTCAGGGAACTAACAGCTTTACAAGTGTGATGAATGTATAGGGTACTATTTGGGTTATAGGGCGACATCCTAGCCCGCCAGTACCACCCGTTCCATCAGCCAGCAGCTATGCCGCCGCCAACCTACAAGAGGTTATAGCAGCAACCTCGACGGAACGCGCGCCAAACCGCGCGGACTCACAACCTGGCGCGACACGTCACACGCACCACAGAAGAAAACGAAAACGTAAGCCAGTATTGGTCTAGGAGCTTTCATTCGGAATTCTTTGTTTTAATTTGGTTTCATATGTAAATTTTAATGTATCTTTCACAATGTCTGATGTTCTGAGAATGTGTGACACGTCTAAACTGCAAGTCTTCAAAAGATCAGAGGTGGATACATTTTGTAACTTGTGCTCAACATTATAAGTTTTATTTCAAAGCATATTAAGTACTTAACTAAATTGTAACTTCTATATTCTAGAACTGTGACTAACACAGAAAAAAGTGAGATTTGTAGTTTGTAGGGTACTTGGGAGGTAAACAAAATTAAAAATTGTACCCTAGCTGGTGTACCCCTGTAAGAACTGAACACAAATATGGGTATATTAGGTAAATTTTAAAACGTTACATTTAGGAAAATTATATTCGAATTTTGAGAGAGAATATATTATTATCTCTTAAACAATAGCATCTAGAGATAATGTAGATACTCAAAATGTATCGTTTTCTTAGTAAGTAGTTGAGTTGCGTTAAGTTTAATCTACCAAGTGCAAGTTGCAATTATTATTACTTACGTAATTATAGACTTACTATCTACTTTGTCGTGCCTAACTTAAACTATAATATGGCCGAGTATTGCTAAAAATAGCCCCCTGCAAATTAAATTTTTATTTCAAATTATTAAACTGCAGATTACCACTAAATGTCAAACAACTGATTTATTTCCTGTTTAATCCTTTTTCGAGTAAAGTAGGTTTACATATTAGTTGTTTTTTAGAATGCTTTATCAATTGAGTACCTATACCTACATATTTTTTACCGTATCCGCGACAATACCGAATCGGAAGACTTGCTATGAACTGATTATAGACCTCAATTTTAGAGATATTCAATTTTGTGTAGTGTATAAAAAGCTGAATTTGTAAACGTACTTAAATGCAACATTAATGCCAAAAATTTGTATGATTGTGACTTACTAAGTCTTAATAAACTTGATTTTATAAAATCCAAGTGCGAAATCTCAAAGATTAAGAATAAAATTAACTTACGTTTACATATCCAGCTTTTACTTAACTTCGACCACTTTATACAAACTAGTTTTGCCTAATGATTGTAGAAGGATGAAAGTCTGATTTTCATCTTTTATCTTCTTTTGATGTTCTCTATAAGGAACATTTCTATGAATACCCAAACTTTGATAGATTAGATAGGTATTAGTTTCAATATTTTTTCGGGTTGTTAGATTTCTTCCTAACCTACCTAAACGATTTATAAATTTAATGATTGGCTTATTTTAACAACACAAAAGAAGCTTTTGTTCTGTGATTTCGGAACTGTCTTGTTCAAAAATGATGAGACAAGCAACTAGGGCCATGTTGCTTTCTACTGTAGGTGCTTTTGATATCGTTTTGTTGATCAATTGATGTGCAAGCTCCATAGCAGAGCCATAATACGTTTATTCAATGTCAGTTAGTAAATTGTAGACGAAAAAGTAAACTGTTAACGGCTGAAGTAATCCTGATAGCTAAGATTTTTTTACGCCAAACCAGAGTAGTCTTTGTATTCTTATTAGATTCGTAGTGGTATTGTTGGGAAGTTTATCATATCCTTTCTGTAATTACTACATCGATATCAAGATGCTAGAATAGAAAGCAATCGGTGGAAGCCTCCTCAAACCTATGATATTTTGAATTATATTATATTTGTCATCATTTGAAAATTTAGTTTTCTTGCAATGGTAAAACCATGCTGTTAATTATTCGTCTTTTGAATGCCAGATCGTTCTGGTTTGTTAACTACCCATTTCGTCGCTATTAAGTACTCATTGTGAATGTAATTTTACATAACGTTATACATAAAAGACAGTAGTGAATAATTTCTGTAATGTTTTTGTGCGAAGTGGCATTTATCAGATTCAATTCGATCATTTAACAAGTGTGAATTTTAGAACTCTGTATCTTTGATTGCCTACCTACTTACGTACTTAATATAGTCAAATTAAATTTAATGATATTGCGACATTTCCAAAGGCACTACTAGAGGTTTTATGTCATTGTACCTACATCTGCTGATTTGTCTTAAGTATTGTTAACCTCGGAGTTTGTACCTATGTTCTTGGCTCAGTGTAGAAAACTCTAACCTACCGTAGCTCTGTAAGACCTAGTAAGTGCCCTTTAAATGTTTCGATGAAAGCATATTTATATACTAGTGTAAAGTTCATCTCCTTTCCATCACCGTATTCCACATTCCTCTAGTGTTAAGTACAATGTAAAATCAACCTTAGTATGTCTTTCTACTGTTCAAAATCATCTTTGCCAATATCTCAAATTGAGGTAGTTTACCTTACCTCAGATTGATGTTCTAACATTGGCATTTGTGACTGAATTTTTCTAGCATTAGGTATCTACTTTTTGCAAAACAGCCTTATTTGTAACTTACGAGAGGATTTTTTACGCTTTATGGTGGATATCAATGATTCTGTGATCAAGAGATTTTTCCTTTCTACTCTTTTTGAAGTGCCAACAATGTTTTCTTATTCTTCCTTGTTACAATGTTGAAATGTTTACTTACTTGTTATTTTCTTTACTTTAGTAAAGCAAAAAAAGCTTGCATAAAAATCTTGACTCAATTTATTATACGTACATAGTCAAGATTCAGATTTTTGTTCAAATATGTATTTGTTTTAAATTGACCACTGCGGTTGGATTAGAAAAAAATGTGATAAGTTATATTTCTTATCAGCTATTTAAATTTAAAACTGTCGTGTCAAAATTCTTAGAGACAAGAATAATATGCGAGTCTATTTTGTTTACCTATATGTACTTATTTGACTAATTGTTATTGTAAATATTGTACAAATTATCTAATTCACTTAAAATTGTCATTTTAAGGACATTTTTATAATGCCAGCAATGATGCTAGCTGTAACTTAATTTTCAATTTCTAAATAAATTGTGTAAATATAAAAATTAAGTCAAAAATATATTTATTCCGTCAATCATACTATGTTGAGACATTATTAATTATTATAAATATTTATTGTTTTGAACATTGAACATTGTAAAATTGTTTTCGTATAAATAAAAAAAAGTGGCAAACACAACAAATGAGTTTTTATTTTGATTTTAAATGAGTGATGATTTATTTATTAAACATGACCAATGTGGCGCAGTGGGCGAACAGCCGACCACTGTGTATTAGATGCATGGGTTCGATTCCCGCTACAAAACCAAAATGTTTGTGCATAAAAAGGCGCAAGTATTTTTTCTGTTTCTGTGTGATCTACCCTAGATACAGGGAATCCTAGTTAGGATTTTAAGAAGCAGTTACTGTGTATGTGAATTTGTGGACATTACTACCTAACGTTAAGTGATGATGTTGTCGAAGATGGAACCACTACACTCAGGGATAGTGTAGCTACTACAAGCTACCCAACAGGTTTTTTACTTTTAGATATTAGCATACTTACAAAAACATCAATACAATGTAGTCATATGTAATTCAAGCCAGGAGGAGAATAAATATCACCCTACACAGATCTGGATGAATCACTCTAACCAGCCACCCAAATATTTTCCCTATCAAAGCTCCCAATACCAATACAATCGACTGTCACCATCATTTCCCGCCAAAATCTACCCCCATCAAAATTGATGGAAAGAATATAAAGTTGCCGTCCACATAAAATGTGTGCAATCGTAGACATTCTGCCACAGATATAATTATTATAATTAAATGGATTAATGAGTATTTATTTATTTAATATTTATTTGGTAATAGGCGAGCAGCCCGCAGGCTGATGTGCCTATATCATGCTGTGTTGAATTATAGCAATGTCCAAAAGTGCAGAGATAAGTCAATTCTGTAGCAAGGAAGCATTGTTCGTTCGCAACCACTATAGTACTAGTATAATGGCAATATTTAAGTAAGAGAAGGAAGTTACTATGAATTCTAATTGTTAAATGTTCTTTAGTTATATTCTGACATAAGACTTATTGCGTTAACAGATAATATAGGTGCCTATAGCATTCAAAAGGTCTAAAAGTAATGCTCTCCAAACAACTGAAGTAAGAAGGTCGGACTGTGTCATTTCTAGACCTGTAAAGTACCTAGTTTAAGACGAGTTCAAGTGTAGATCAATACTTGACTTGCAATTGTCATATTTGTACGAAATGACAGCGTCAAACCTGTGATTTAGTAGACTAGTTGCGCCCCGCGGTTTCACCCGCGTCTTTCCGGTATCCCGCAGGAACCTTTTTCCGCAATAAATAATATTCTATGTTAATCCAGGGTATAAGCTATCTCCATTCCAAATTTCATCAAAATCGGTTTAGTAGTTACGGTGATACGTGGTAACAAACATTCACACACACGCAAACTTTCGCATGTATAATATTAGGAGGATTGAGCGTCATTTTAGAAAATGCATATTATCAGAATCAAAACTTACATGTTTAATATTAATATAGCTTTTAGGTTATCAAAAGTGACACACAAAGTTTTACAACAAAAACATACTATTTATTTATCAATTAAAGTCCCTCTTACTCTCTTTTCCGTGGTATGCGCAGGTGTCTCCGCTTGACGTTTGTTCATGCCCTTCCTTTCCAACTGCTTCTCAATAATCCTTGCATTGTTGGCGTAGCTGTCGGCCACTTCTCGGGCTTCAATCTCATCTTCTTCCTCATCGATGGTAGAGACAGTAACCGAACTGAATTTTCCCATGTTCTTAGTATGTTTTGTAACCATAATTTTCTTAGGCTGTGTCAGCGCTACTTGTTTATATATATCCGTGACTCCACCTTCGGGAGCAGTTTGTACCAAAGCTCCTTGCATTATGAAGAGGACGTTACTATCTTGAGTGTGCTTGTAGTATATTGGTATAGCACACTTCTTGCATTTCAACCTGTATTGACGCTCGATGCCTTTGTCTCGTTTTAAGTACACAGTTTCATCAGGGTCCGATGTGACTTTATGTGCATGTTTGGAGCCGTCGATGACGCGGGCGCCATCCGTCGGGCGCAGAGGCAAGCGGTCGACAGTGCAGTCGAGAATCAAGGACATCTGCCCGCAGAGGCAATAGTAAATGTGAAGTGGTTTTGTCTCATTGTATTCTTCTTGGTCCTTTGTGTCGGAGCAAACGATGCTTCTAGAAACTACTTTCGGCATTTTGACGTAGATATTTGTGTTTCAGGCTTGAGTAAGAAATTAACACTCAACAGGGTATGGTGTTTTGGTGATCAACGATGACGACGGCTATTGCATTAGTTTTTCTCTGACGGCTATGTTCATGAATATTCTTGCTTTTGGATGCTAGCGGATATGATGGGCCAAATTAGCGTACCGAAGTACACTGCGCTAGCATATATCAAAATGCCTAGTAAATAATACTTCGCTAATTCAAGAATTAATATCATTTGCAAAAATACTAAACAACGAATTGAATAAATAAAACTGAATCAATCCTCACTTCCTCAGACGACGTCGCATGTCATTCATGACATGAGTATGACAACTATGACATTGACATTATTGACAATGACAATCATAGCACAATAATTTAATAAATTAATAGAGTATTTATTACTTCAAACTAAAAATAACAAAGAAATAAAAACAAATAAATCTAAACTAATAACTAAAATACATTATTAAAAGAAGTCCCTTTAGGCAAGGTACCGAAGATACTGGCAGCGTTCCCCCTTTGAATGGCTAGACTAATTCTTTGTCCGAGGTAGCTGCCAGATCTTCGGTCTCCGGTGATGTCGACTAACCTTTTTGTTATTTCCTTAAAAAGGCTTAAAGCGCTAGGACCCCACGGACCAAGGGTCTCGACACCGAATGGGACAAAATCATATTCGGCGCCTAGACCCCTGTATTTGTATGCCTTCGCTTTTTCAGCCGCTTCACACGCCGCACCAGCTCTGATGTTGGTTCCATGTAGATGGGAAGGGGCTAGCGTGTCTGCACAGGTTGCATCCCATACTAGCACCCGGCCCATCTTCCATGGAATCAAACTCATACCGTCCGGTCTCTTGCCATCGTCTCTTGAAATACCAGAGGGCTCAAGAAGACTTGGTACGTTGACGGTGGCGAGGGACCGGCGTATGATATCGTTAAGTGCGGTATGTCTCGAGAAGCGGCCTGCACTTTTTTGGCATGACAGTCCGTGATGTCCTAGCTTGTCGACATCACTGCCACAGGGACATTTATGAGGAGCGCAGACCGGAACCCCAAGCCGTAGACAGGTTGCGATTCGGAGCGTGTCAGGCTCAAGAAAAGTTCCTGTATTTGACGAAGGGTACGCGTGAAGCCAGTAGCCGGCCTCATGCGTACCCACGGCCAAAAGCCTAGCACACGCCGAACCTGTACTACAGCTCAAAAGATTGTCAAAAGTCAATTTGCAGTTTATGTCGTCCCAGCTCCTCTGTGAATTTGGAGAAAGTGGAAAATTTTGACCTGGGCATGCAATTAAGAAAGCGTTTCTAGCTTCTTCCAAGCCAGCAATCTCAAAGTTTGAAGGGGATGCCCTTAAAATTTTACTTATGAGATTTGCTGAACTATGGACAGAAGATAGGAAGGCTGGTAAAGCGACACTGGAAATTTTGCGGATTCCTAAACCACCATAACGGATGGGTAGGGATGCTTGGGTCCAAGATTGCTCGTTCAGCTGCATATTAAGAATCGATTCTAAGCGAATTTTGATTAAGTCGTCTACTTGTGCCAAAAGATCTGGGTGATTCCAAAAGGAGCAGCAACGGAGCACATACGTAAATTTTGGGACGAAAAGACAGAATTTTAAGATGCAAAGTGCATAATGTGGACTAATTTCAAGGAGACGATCAGCAGAATTTTGAAATTTAGTAATTGCATTATTAATATATTCAGAAATAGATTCATTAAAAATTGGAGAACCTAAAAGGTAAAGAGAATTGCTGTTAACTATTTTAATATTTGGAGCCAAAATATTAAATTTTTGTTTTACGTCAATTAAATTCAAGTTGCAGTTATTTATAAAAAGTTCGCATTTGCTAAAATTAAGCTCCAAACCAATGGCTTCAAATTTATTTTTGATTAAAAAAAGGTCCGAGAACACAGTATCTACATCGCCTCCTAGGGTTCCGTCGTCCAAATACCAAACGTTGAATTTAGAATTTAAATTTTTGATGATCGGATTTATAGCCAAACTAAAAATTGCAGGCCCAAGGGGATCACCCTGTTGACAACCTACTTCCGAGGACAGTTCATTAGAACGATATAACAATTTTGTAGGGTCAGCGTAACTGAGAAGAAGATAATTGTATATTTCCGGTATATGTTGTTTTATTTCCGTCAGCAGGGTATCCCTATTTACCGAATTGAATGCATTTTTGACATCAATTTTGAGCAACACATCAGGCTGTCCGTAAGTTAAGAAAGAGCGTAGGGCATGGACGGCTGCCTCACACCCTCCTTTTACACCGAAGCCTAACTGCACGGGTTCAAATTCCGAATTTAATTTTGGTAAAATATGTCGAACAGCAATTTTGGAGGCCAGACGTCGTAGTGTTGATCCAACAGCGATTGGTCTCACCCCTCCGTCCTTTTTGGTGAGGGCAATGAGGTTCGCGCCGAAAAGAATGGGAACAATTTCTGGATTGACATTACCGGAATACATAAAGTTGATTAAATTAGTGACCGAATTTACAAGTTGCTCACCTGCATCACCCACAGAATGCGAAGTTAAGTCTTTCAAATGTTGGGGTGAGATTCCATCCAAACCTGCAGCCGAACCTGGTTTGAAAGATAAAATGGCATGCGTAACATCTTTGTTTTGAATTTGAAGGCATGCTTGCCCCGCTGTTGGTGGGTCGAGAAAATATGGGTTTACTGGAGCTGGAGGATGTTTTGTCCGTAAGGCCTCAAGGGTGTCAGGGGTATCTGGTGATAGCACGTCGTTGGAGAACAAAAGGCGAGCTGCACCTTTGAGATCTCCGTCACAGATTTTGTTTTCAATGAGTTTGTTACGATTACAAGGGGCATTATGTTTGATTAGAGGTGCGGGAGAAGGCGAGGATCTTACAGCACAGTTATTCTTAATCTTTTGTGTCAAGGATACATTCGGTTCATCATTTTTTAATATATGTAGTGTGCTGTATGAAAATAAAAATAGGTCCTGCCAGTCTTGAGTGCAATTGCTTATGTAACATTTCTTGATTAATTGTGACAAATGTGTAGCAACGGTTATTCGAGCTCCTCGAGGGATTCTTTTAACTATGGGTATACTATTTTTCAAATGGCTAAGATATGTGTGGAAAGGAGTTGGATCGTTGGCTACATAAGTAGGCGCACTCGGAATAATGGGATGGATGTCTAAAGGTGAACTGTTTTGGCTAATACATTTCCTGTGTGTTTTTGTAGTGTGTATGTTGAGGCCTTTCGAAGATTTGAATGACTTGTTGCACTGTGTACATGTATGGGTCGCGTTCGACGTGCCATCACAAGATTGGGTCACGGACTGCATTCACAACAGTTAAATACATTCACAAAAATAATAACTTAAAACAAATTTAAAAACACAATAAAGTAACTTAAAATGTACACTGAAAATATAAAGGCAAAGTCAAAATATGACGGCTGCTTGTTTTGGCAACAAGACGCATGCGTCGCGTTACGTAGTTGCGTCACAGGATGGTCTTGCAATTGGACGCTGCAGTGGAAGAGACTTAGTGACGTATGTCGTATGTCATATCATAGCACAATATTTTTAACCGGGGAGTGTCACCAAAGTGTTTAAATATTGGAAATAAGAAACCTTTCTATTGTTTATCCTAATCTAAATTTGTTGACATGTAACAGCAGTCACAGACACAATCACAACATAACTTCACAAAGTTTAGACTTTTTTGGCGGCAATGAAAATTTTGTTATTTCCAAAACTTGTGTTTCGTCGAGTGATAATGTGTATTATTGGTGGATTATTAAGCATTATGTGTTCGTTAATGTGTACGAGTGTGGGAAATTGAAATAAAGTTGTGAAAGTGACTTTTCCAGTTGCTCCAAAAAAGTCCGTGTAAAGTTTAAAGTCATGGTTGTTAAGTTTAAGTGTAAAGCGCCACTATTTTACTTAAACACTATCATCATCTCTTCGAGATGATGATAGTAGATCATCATTTAAACTTGATTCAACTCTCTGAGTTCGAAATATTTTATACTTGACACTGGGAAATACACCAGTCGTGTGCCGCCATAACAAAAAAAAATCTAAAGTAATGACCTATTCATTAGACTATTGGACCTATTCATTCTGTGGTAACGGTGGATGGTCCAGTCCAAATAATGGCGGGAAATTTAAATTTTGAAGGGACAGTGGTGAGTTGACCCTAGAAATCCGGTGATACAGGTTGCGTATGCCTAATGCCTACTGCAGGAACCAGTACTTGCAATACAGGTTTCTACCAGAATAATATTGTCACTGTACACCTAACATATTGTATATATGTATATGCAAGGAAAACAAAATGCATTATTATTTATGTATGTATTGATTTTATTATTTGTTGTAATTCTTTAATCTAAGAAGATACAAGATAAAAAATTATTTAAAATAAAATTAAAAATAAATCAAACACAGTACAGTAAAAATTTGGTAAGCCTCCAGAAGACTGTAAGGTGCCCTTTATTTATTTATATTACAGCATATCACTTGACCTTACACCACACTGCCAAGAAAACTGGTTCCCAAATGAGCCTTCCGGAATCCAGAACACACCACCAATAATAGTACTTAGCGTCAACTTGAAAGAGGTTGCTCACCAGACAAGCATGCCCTACCACTTAGCTACGGTGTCATCATGATGTTTTCCTTTCCCTAAAGCTCAACCTTATTGCAGGTTACATACTCAAACTTGCCACCTGACAAGTCATCATCGCTACCACTGCTTTTTGATTGCTTCACCTTATTATGTACACTTGTAATATGTTGTTGAAAGGAATAAATATCAGGAAATGTCAGCACACATGCTACACATTTAAATGTTAATGTAGTGTGAGTTCTAATGTGTGCAATTAAAATGCGTTTTAACTTTGTTTTAAAGCCACATGTATCACATTCGTACATTTGTGGTGCACTGTGCATCCTCATGATGTGTCGTTTTAAGTAACTACTAATTGCAGTTTTAAAGTTACACATATTGCATTTGTATGGTTTTTCTTTTGAGTGCGTTCTAGTGTGTATTTTCATTGTAAAACTCTGTGCACATTTGTAATTACATATTTTGCATTTAAACGGTTTCTCTCCAGTGTGCACTTTTGCATGTTGTTTCATGTAACTTTTACGGTTACATCTGTAATGGCACAGATTACATACGTATGGTCTCTCACCGGTGTGAGTTCTTATATGATGAATTAAATTCTGTTTCGAAGTACTTTTATATTCGCACATGTCACAATATTTATCTTTCATTTTATCGGCACATCTTGTTTTACCTTCTTTCAACCATCTGATGTGTCTTCTTTCATGTATCTTCAGACCCGAGCTTTGTATACATTGAAAATCACATTGACTGCACTTGAATGGTTTCTCTCCAGTGTGCACTTTTGCATGTTGTGTCATGTAACTTTTCTGGCTACATCTGTAATGGCACAGATTACACACGTATGGTCTCTCACCGGTGTGAGTTCTTATATGATGAATCAAATCCTGTTTCGAAGTACTTTTATATTCGCACATGTCACAATATTTATACACACTTACATATTTATACATTTTATCGGCACATTTTGTATTACCTTCTTTCAACAATCTGATGTGTCTTCTTTCATGTACCTTTAGACCCGAGCTTTGTGCACATTGATAATCACATTGACTGCACTTGAATGGTTTCTCTCCCGTGTGGATTCGCATGTGTTTTTTCATGGAACTACTTAATGCACATTGATATCCGCAGAGTTTGCATATATGTGGATATTCCCTTGTGTGTTTCCTGATATGGTCTATCAACTGACTCCTGCGAGCGCATTTATATTGACAATAATCGCAAACATATCGTTTCTCTCCAGTATGTATCAATTCATGTTGTCTCAAGTGACTTTTCCGTGAGCACCTAAAATCGCACTGTGTGCATTTAAATGGTTTTTCTCCTGTGTGCTTCACCATGTGTTGTGACAAAGCATTTTTCTGGGAAAATTTGAAGTCGCACACGTCACACGCATAAGGTTTCTCTCCGGTGTGTATTCTTTCATGTCGTTTTAAGTACCTCTTTATTGCACATTTAAAATCACATTTGTTGCATTCAAATTGTTTCTCTTTCACATGCTTTATCAAATAATGTTGTTTTAAGTAATTTTTAAATGCGCACTTGAAATTGCAAATATTGCACTGGAATGGTCTCTCTATGGCGTGTTTTGGTTTTCTCACAGTTTCACGCAAATCATTGTGTTTTAACATGTGTTTTTTCAAGTAATCATTTTGCTTACATTTGAAATCGCAAATATTGCATTGAAATGGTTTTTCTCCGGTGTGTTTTCTTAGGTGTTTTACTAACATGCTGTTGTATCCACATTTATAATCACAAAATGGACATGCATGTGGCTTATCTCCAGTGTGATTGCTCATGTGTTGTTGCAAATTACTCTTTTGAGTAAATTTTATAGAACAAATTGTGCATTGGTATGGTTTTTCTCCAGTATGTATTCTTTTGTGTTGAGTCAACGAAGCCTTCTGTGTACATCTATAGCTACATTTATCACAAACAAAGGGTTTTTCTGTCGTTTTTTTATTAGATCCTTTTACTGTATTTCTCACTACAGTTTTAGATAAGTCACACATATTTTGTGTTTACTTACTCTACTCCTCGAGTTTTCTCTTCAGACTTCAGTCTAGCAAGTAACTAAGTTCGCTGTCTATGACCAAACAACTATCTTTTGACTATTCTATTTCTTGGTACGTTCTTAAAGTTTTGTTGTTTTGTGCATACACTACATTATAATACATATCCCATCAAAGAGTTAAAATAACTTATTCAACTTTTCTTCTGCACAAACTATCATTATGATTTGAACTACTATATGTATTTTGATACAGAGAGAGACTATTTCAAAGAGTTAGTTACGTTACGCTTACGAATTACATTTACGAGGAGTTTAGGTTAGGAACCACAGAACACTATTACTACCGGATTTTTAAGTATTTATTCATATTTACTCTGTGATCAAATCTATGCTTCATTCACCCAGTCAAAGAGTATAAATATCGTTCATCAACGAGGAGTGTCGAGGAGAGATATGAATGGCAAGTGGCACTGTGGCACCCATCACTGAAATGCACAAAATAAAAATGATCTTGTAAATATTCAAGTTCGAGTATTTATCAATAGTCTATACAACTTACTAGCTACCAAAATACTCCTGCTTTGTAAAATTATCAAAATATCATTATAGTTCTGTTTAAAACTGCAGTTATATTGTTGCTTATAACGTTATTACGATATTGGACCTAATAATAATAACGTTATCCTTCGTAACAGCAACCTTTATGGTTTTTAGTTTTGTTATGTTGGTTTTCATTGCTGTCAACTTCAACTTCACGTCGTCGGAATTCGGAGTGCGATTGTCTTTTATTCGCTAAAATTGTGTTACATTGCACATGTTCATCGATTTTTATCTGATTTAGCGAAAGTATTGACTGTTTCTCAATAAAATGGGTGCCATGGCAAGTATGTATCGTGTGTCCAACTCTGGACTCACAAGCACTGATATCAAAAACATAGAAGATGAGAATAAACGAGAGAACCCCGGGACGTTGGATGAGCTGCATAAAAAGAGCAAAGGTAATTTTTGTAATTACATGCCGGTGCTGCTTTCGTAGTAAAGATGTGGTTAAAATTCAAATTAAATTCGTGGATATGTTCTGTTGATTTGCGTCCAGTTAGAAAACCGTGGAAAGTAATAACTGTTGCGGCGTGAAAGTTTGGTTATCTTGTGATGTAATGGTAATGCAAGAATTACTTATTTAAAATAAAATATGGGACAAACACCTTTTTATGTATAAAAATCTCTTACTGATTTTCCAATCAGTAAAATTTTTGATTCAAATCAAATCAAATCATTAGTTTTTTTATTCAATAACATACATTGTGATCACTTTAAAACGTCAAACTTAAACGCCTAGCTTGTTAGCTACGCCTGTTCCAATCTCCTTAAGCCGGCAAAAGAACAGGCAAGAAACGCCCGTGAGGTAATTTTTTGAAGCAATCACATTGACAATTTTATTCTTATCATTACTAATTGATTGAATTGGAGCAAGTTCAAGCTTTTTTGTCATATAAATAGTCCGCTATAAGCTATACTAATAAGATTTCTCTTGATTGTTTGTGCACATTGGGATATGGAAATATGAATATTAATGATTGATGATTGAAGTTGCTTTGAAAATCTATTTATGTAGTGACTAAATATAACAATACATTAATTGCATCTAAACACTATATTATAACAGTGATTTTACATCATCTTCTGGTAGTCTGTTCCAGCTGTGTACCACTCTGGAAACAAGGAAGTGGTGCGCAGTGTTTGATTTAGATGGTGCACGTATTATATTCATCTAACACAAGTTTCGAGCAAGTTTTGTCCCCCTTTTTTTTTTTTTTCTTCCTCTGGAAGATTTTATGCTCTCCTACCATATGAACTGATTTGATTTGATTTCTGTTTTAGATGTGATGCCAGTGAACTTTGAAGGTGGTAAACTAATGGTTAACAGAGGATTGTCTAACCACTTCCAGGTAAACTACATATTTGTTTATTTGGTAATAGGCGAGCAGCCTGAGGCTGATACATACATGACACACACACACACACACACACATATGATGACATGTGATGTGTATACATTTTATATCAGGGGTCGGCAACCTTATGCCAGTGGAGGGCCACTAATGTTGCCAGGAAATCAACGCGGGCCGCATTTTATTACATACCAGGATTAAAAATACAAATGCCGTTACAAGCAAGTGTACGGCCCGAGTGAAAAACCGTCCAGCGGAGCGTGCAGCGTTGCATACAAGGAACGTTCGCCCAGTGGCCTTAACTCAGGCCGTACACTAACTACAATCATAGTAAAGAGTAGTAGTTCAGCTTCATACAAATCGGCCGCCGCCGGTTTGAATGTGTGCGAGAGTAACGGTGCCGTGTACGCACGCACTTTTCACGCACACAATCACAAACGAACGGGGCCGCGGCCATGCACTCTACGGAACGCGCCGCCTATGCATCACCGCAAGAGTAGGCAATTAACTCGTCGAGCAGCCTTAGCTAACCTACTGTTCTTACTTTACTGTGCTACAATGTTTCTTGTCCACTCGCTCCTGTTTATGCAGTTGCCTAAATAATGTGAAACTACCTACATACATTGTTTTATAGTCTTCGGTTTGTGAACCACGCAGGCTGCTGGTTACCAACCACTGTTTTATATCATCTATCTCATAGATATAAAAAAATCAATTGCTGTTCATTAGTCTCGCTAATACGCGAGAACTCGGTTTTGATCTTGAAATATTTGTGGAAGTTCAGGGAAGGTTTAAAAGGTAAGAAAATGTAAACATTTATGTGCGATACAAAGTTCGCCGGATCAGCTAGTTTATTATAAAGTAGCAGTTCCCTGCAGTTTCACCTGTGTGTTCTATAGTTTATCGCGATAAAAAGTATCATAAATGCCCTTCCTTACGGTTCAAACTATCTTGGTACCAAATTTCATTTAAATCGGTTCAGTAGTTTAAGCTTGGAATAAATTCTTAATTAAATTTTCCAGGTCTCCCACACTCTGACTATGAGCTCGGCACAAAACGGCTACAAGTTGGGAGGAACGTACATTGGCACGCAGATATCTCCCTCGGAAGCGTTCCCGGTTCTGCTTGGCGATGTGGACCCTTCAGGCAACGTCAACTTCAATATTATTCATCAGTTTACGCCTGAAGTTCGGTTCAAGGGGGCTGCACAGGTAATACATTACTTACTATACAGGTAATACTTTAAGGCCCCATTCAGTGCGACGCGGATGACCTACGCGGACGTCCGCGACGGACGGTAAAATCTATGAAACCTTACAGCGCGTTCAGAGCGACGCGGAGCTGTCCGTGTCGCGGAGAGCTATCCGCGCGCGGTCGAAATCGCTCCGCGCCGCTTCTCCGCGCCGCGGATGTCCGCGGGCGGACGGTGCTTGGTTCTAATGTATTTGTTCAGTGCTCGGCGGACAGTCGCGCGGAGCGGACGTAAAGTACTGTCGTTGTCATGGCGGCTGCGTCAAATGTGCAAACCGAGAGGGTTATACAAAAAGTACGACTCGATCACGATCCGCATCGCACTGAACGACAAATTCATCCGCGGCGGACGCAAAACCTAGTCCGCGTGCGGATGGTCCGCGTCGCACTGAATAGGGCCTTATACATATTTCAGGACCGGTTGCATGAGTAGGTGATCATTGCTAGACTACCTATGACAGCTATGGCAAACCATTGGTATGCATGCCATTTTTGGCACGTGACAAAATATATCAAGTACAATTTTTGTTTAGAAATTGTATTACTTTTTTCAACATTTAAAATCATAGTAACAAAATTCATTGCGCTATAGGCTTTTAGTGCTGGAACAGCAACAGATATTTTGCTGCAAGAAAATAAAAGGAGTTTTTAGTTGATATTCCTATTTTGTACTCCATTAAATCTGTGAGAAACTTTAGAATCTTCCATAATTTCGCCTGCAAACAAATAAATTAAATTAAAGTAGTGTGTTATTTATTCATCATGTGATACGTTTTCAGGTGCAAGAATGCAAGCTGTCAGCAACACAAGGCACTTTGGAATACAAGGGCTCGGACTACACCCTAGCAACGGCTTTCGGCAAACCTGACTTTAACGACAAGTCTGCTGTCTTAGTTTTGCATTACTTACAGGTAAGCTTCCCATTTTAGTCATTTTTATTATATAAGTTATTTATAATACTTGTTTAATTCATTAGTTTCGAACCTTGGCCTGCTTAGGACACCAAAGACAAATCAAAAGCAAAAAAAAAAACTTGAGAGGTGTCAAGGGACACCTGCGCCTCTAGCCAAGATGCATTCTGCAATCGTTAACGCTAATAGAAAACAAGAGAAAAGTATTGGTTTGACATATTTCTGACCACGTGACTTAGCATTGAAATGTGTCAAACTAATACTTTTTTCTTGTTTTTTACTAGCGTCAACGATTCCAGAATGCATCTTGGCTACGGGCGCTGGAAGTACAAGGGAAAAATGAAACAAAAAATTTTTAAATGTATTTAATGGCTTGCTTCCTATGAGAGAGAAAGAGGCAGACAGAGAAACACGCGCACGCCGCAGGGCTTACAACTATAGCAAAAAGGTGCGTTACACCTTTTGGGTCTTAATTTTTTTCGTCTAGCCCCCTTTCGTAACGCGCGATACGGAACTCCGTTCCAAAAAACACAACGACCAATATATATGTATTGTGGTCGATGGAAAACTCTTGTTCCTCAGTCGGTGACAAATCGGCTGGCACTCGGTGCTGAGCTGATCTACCAGTCCGGAGCGCGGGTCATGGGTGGCGAGATTGCTTTCACCTCGGGAGCTGCTAGGTACACCATGGATGGTATGTACGGACAGTTTATTTTCACTCTATAGTCTTACGCTCGAAATTTATAATCGATCCTGTGGGCCTAGACAACGTGCAACCGATTTTAAGCGTTTCGTTTCCTTCGATCGCTAGTGCTGTGTCGTCCAATGGAATCGATTAGCTAGCGTAATCGCCTGACAAATGTGTCACTTGGCTAGGCATTTGTATGGCGGGGTTCGTTTTTCCCAAGAGATAACTATAGGTCTACCAGGATCTGATGGCATAAAAAAAGTTTAATAAATTGCGATTTTCATTTGGATGCATAAAGCTGTAGCCCACGCGGGTGAAACCGCGGCGACCAGCTAGTCTAATATAACTGCTAATGTATTTGCTTATTTCAGACTCTGAACTCTCAGCTACCTTGAGTCCGGCCAACTTCCATGTGTGCTACTTCAAGCAAGCCAGTGAACAGTTACAGGTATTTATATATTAGTTTTTGGTAGAAACATAACTAGTGACCCGCCCCAGCTATAACAGGTAGGCAAAAAAAAACACAACATAAACTTTTCATGTTTCCAGGATAAAATAGAATTTCAACAAAGCTTTGGGATTGTATGTAGTGAACTTGCTCCAATTCAACCAATTAGTAAGGTTAAAATTATAAATGTGATAGCGCCCTAAAAATTACCTGCCGGGCGTTTCTTGCCTGTTCTTTTGCCGGCGTAAGGAGGTTGGAACAGGCGTAGCTAGTCTTAAGTTTGACTTTTTAAAGTGATGATATTATGTATCTTATTAAACGAAAGGATTTTGAACTTTGAACTATATATATAGAAAGAGTATAAATTGTAACAAGACTTCATGTCTAAGGTGTTTTTGTTGCATCATTTCAGATTGTAGCAGAGATTGATACGTCGTTCAGAGGGATGGAGTCAGTGGGCACCATCGGCTACCAAGTCAACATACCCAAAGCGGATCTAGTTTTTAGAGGTAAAAATTATTTGTTACTAAGAATTTCAAGAAACCATGTATTTGTCAGAGATAATTACATAGCGATGATGGCTCAGTGGTAGTGACGTCGGCTTGCCATCCGTAGGACGTCGGTTCGAATCCTACAATGAGCTTGAGCTTTCGGTGAAGGAAAAACATTGTGATGAAACCATAACTTGGTGGTAGGGTATTTTCTAGTACTCGCTTGACTAGCTACCACCCTCTTGTTAAGAATCTGTCGCCAAGCACCTAACGGTGTGTTCCGGCAGCCTCACTTGAGTTCCCAGTCCATGTGTAGCGTGGCGCCACCGTCGACCACATCGTCACTTTTCAACAGGTGACTTGTGGTCAAACCTACCCCTCAAGTTTCTAATTCCTGATTCCCATTGCAGGCATGGTGGATTCAAACTGGAACATAGGAGCGGTGCTCGAGAAGAAACTGCAGCCTCTGCCATTCACGTTTGCCCTCTCCGGCATGGCCAACCAGGCCAAGCAGCAGTTCAAGTTTGGCTGCGGTCTCATCATTGGATAGATCAGCCGGTCATTGGTGAACGTTTAATGGCTACGGAGCCCTGTGGAGTCGTACGGAGTTTCTGGTGCAGTGATCGAGCTGGTTTTAGTGTTATAGCCGTAAAGGAATGCATTTGGCAGTATCGTGCAGACTATGGTGTTTACAATTATATTATCCAGGCTTTAAATACATGTATACAATCGTTGATGTACCAAGATATGGACGTCGGGTTCTTCGCTCAAAAGCATCCAAACCAAAGGAGGGCTAATTATAAGCCAGTCTCTGCTTAGTCGCATGTGTATGACACGGTCCGTTGAAGCTGCACAAGCTGATAAATTGTTGCATGCAAAGTAATGTTATTGACAAATTAAAATGTATTAGTTTTTTTTATTATGTTAAACTTAGCCTATTTCCTTGTCACATTTGCATTTTACCTGACGTCCATTAGTTTGTACTTTAATGTATACAATGGATAAATAATTATTATGTAGTATTTGATTATCAACAAGTAGAATACATGTGCACTAACAAGCTCAAAACAGTATGGCACTTTATATGGCAATCGGATACATAGATAATAAATATGTAATGTAAATTTATGTCTACAATCATATTTGAAGTTGTAGAAATTTCAACCATATTATTGTAAAATCTAGGATTCATCATCATCATCATTATCAGCCATTCACGTTCCCACTGCTGGGACTCTGGCCTTCCCTCAGAGAGAGAGTATGGGCTGTAATCTACCACGTTGGCCCAGTGCGGGTTGGTTGCATGCCTTTGAATGTTGCGGTTCTTGGGCATGCCGGTTTCCTCACGATGTTTCCCTTCACCGTTTTGAGCGATGGCAAATCCGCACATAACTTATTAAGTCATAGGTACGAGGCCGAGAGGATTCGAACTCGGTGTCGGAGTCTTGTAAGTCGCACGCCTAACCGTTCGGCCACCATCGCTCTCAATCTCTCAATCTAGGATTGTTTTAAAAAATTACAAGTCAGTAATGTATGAAAGAGCAACAAAAAATAAACACTAGAATTACATGAATAAATCAATGCTAATTGTATTTAGTGTGCCCCACGGACATTTCCACCCGCACGGGTGTATTCTCGCAGAATTTTTGTCACAATAAAACCTAGCGCAGGGGAATTTGTAGTTTGTGAAGTAATATACCCACATCGCTCGACGAACTGATAACCGATGGGGAAGAAAGGTTCTCGAGTGGCGACCGCGAACCGGAAGAATCTGAGAATCTGTAGGTAGGCCCCCCACTAGGTGGACCGACGACATTGTAAGAGTCGCTGGGAGCCGATGGATGCAAATGGCTAGTAAACGTTCATGGTGGCGTTCAAGGGGGGAGGCCTATGTTCAGCAGTGGACTTCTTCCGGCTGATGATGATGATGATGATGATGAAGTATTATAGTATATTGATAAAAAAATTAGAAAATCATTTCATCAAACTTCTAGATTGTTGATAAACAAAATGTCCATAAAATACGTCCCTACAGATAACGCGTTAACACCATAGCTTTTAAAATTGTTAATCCAAAGATTTTATCTCGATTTCCAGAATGCTGTGTATCAATATTAGAAAATTCCTAAATATAATTAATTAATATTAACACAAGAATGTGTATGGATGTATGTATGTATACTTTTTTTGAATTTCTATGGTCATTAATATTAGAATTTGGTTTTGAAACCGGATATGTCATTGATTACTTAGATGACAAAAAAAGATTGGGATTGTAGTGGACTTGCTCTAATTCAATCAATTAGTAATGAGAACAAAACTGTAAATGTGATCACTCCTTAAAACGAGCCACCGGGCGTTTCTTGCCTGTTTTGCCGGCGTAAGGAGGTTGGAACAGGCGTAGTTTTAAGTTTGGCGTTTTAAAGTTGATCACATGTATCCTAACTAAATAAATATATTATATACTTGTGTTGTCGATATTTGGGCACTGTTGCGACGAAAGTACATAATGGTGTCGATTCGGTTTTGCATTCTCTAAAACTAAACTAAGTTTGACAGGTCTAATAGTATTGCTGTCTCTTTCTAACCACCGAAGTAAAAAAAGGACAGCATTACTATTAGACCTGTCAAAGTTCGTTTAGTTTTAGAGAATGCAAAACCGAATCGACACCATTATCCCAATTAAAAAACGAAATTCTAATGTATGCGTGTAGTTCACCATGTTTATGTTTCAGTTATTTGGTTTTATTATTTGTATGTACGTGAATATTTGACGTATTTTTTTGTTATTATTTTTATCATTATACCGGATGTTACGCTAACTTACCAGTAAGCATTTATGACATTTGTGATCACTCTAGGAGAAGGAGCGCAGTTTCCTATTACATGTTTATTGTATGAGCTTTTGTAACTATATTAAAAGACAATTCAATTACTGACTCGTATTTTGTAATTGTATTATTTTTATGTAAAATTTATTATCATTTACATTTTATGTTGTTATAGGAACTTGAGAACATATTTCAAATAAGTGCTAGGCTTGTTAAATATCTTTACAAGATGATGTCAAGAATTATTATTAATGAATAGTTAACGAAGAAACCGTTCAAAATTTTAAGCTTCCAGCATTGCGATTCTAAGAAACTCTTCCGACCACGGATGCGGAAAAGTCTCAGCGAGATTTTTTTAGACGCGATCACAAATCTGAATTCAGAAACTTTGCAAACCAGCTGTTCAATGACTGAAAAGTTTCCGACACCTATTTGCTCTCGGAAAACGTTTCCGTGAAGCGAAAGCGACGTTGAATCCAACACGGAATCTTTCCGAGTGAATTGGAATCGCACTGCAGCTTTGATTGGACTATCTGCCTTAATTATTTTATAACAGAAATTGTGTTAAACGATTTTATCGGTCTGTCTATACACGTAAAACCTAGAGTGATCATCAGCTCATTCCAGTTGTCCTCTCGCCCTTCCATCACTTTCCAAGACTGTATTTTCATTTTAGGCCTTAACTTTTCCCTTTAACAGTAAGCGTAAACAAGTAGGTACTCTGCGACCACGGCACCAATTTCGTTGGAGACAACTTTTTGGTCGCATTTTGTTAGAACTGTGAACTAAATTCAATCAGTTGATCGTCTAACATCTACGGCCGTTCCCAGTAACCGATCTATCCACGGTTTAACCTACTAGCGATAGGGATTTGACATAAGCTCCGTGAAAGTAATGTCAAATTTCTGTCTATAGTATCTTCGTGGATAGATCGGTTACTGGGACAGCCGCTATACAGCATATATATGCGATAATGTACCGCCAGGAACGCACTAAGGAGATAGCGCAGGGATTAGTCGGACCAATGCTGATCAAGACCTTTCCGCTTTTGACTAAATTAGGTCGCTGTATTTACTATGCGAAATTGGTCAACAATGTTTGGTTCATTGACTTAGCAAAGGATGAACTTCGGGTCCAAAAGATTTTCAAATACAGCTAGCTAATCACAAGCCAGTCTCCGTTCGGTCGCTGTCAGTCGAAGCTGCACAAGCTGATAAATTGCTGCATGCAAAATTGTGCTTTGTGGTATTGACATAGGACATAAAAAATGTTTGTTTGTTTAAAATAACATAAAACCTCGTTTAAAGATTAACTCCGAACTCACTCGGCCACTTTAAAGTCACGATTGCATTAGACCCGACGTCCATCCTTTTGTAAATTAATGGTTAGAAAAATTTATGGAGTCTTTATCTAGTATTTCTTAGATCGTTTTCTTCTGTTCGTGAAATGTGTGTATTAATTGTAAATGTTCTATATAACTGCCAGTGGTGTCGATTCGGTTTTGCATTTTCTAAAACTAAACTAAATTTGACAGGTCTAAAAGTAATGCTGTTCTTTTTTTACTTCAGTGGTTAGAAAAAGACAGCTTTACTATTAGACCTGTCAAACTTAGTTTAGTTTTAGAGAATGCAAAACCGAATCGACACCAATACCTATCGAGCTTTATACTCCCACTGCCTTTGTAAAAATTTAATACTATCGTCACTTGACCCTTTCTTTAAAGAAGCGATCTGTAGGCCTAGTATGAGTTACTGCTACAATTTAAATCGTTTTTGTATGAAGAAACATTGTTTCATTTTTCATACATAAAATGCGTTTACTCGCTTTCTGTAACTTGTAGCAGAAACTCGCACTACGCCTACCGATAGTTTGCCCCTGCCCCCTTCCCTCATTTTCATTTCATAGGTTCCCCCCCTCCTCCCCAATCCCTAGCTCCGACCCTGGAATGGGCACAGTGTCGAGCTGCCATCCCGAAGCGTGAATGTAGATAGCTGTTGTTGTACATATGGCCTGTTGTTAAAGCGTTTATTTTTAATAGAGTTAAAGTTAGTAAATCAATATTGGTGTTTTATTTACCAGTTGCGCCCCGCGTCTTCCCGTTATCCCGCAGGAACATTTTTCCGGGATAAAAAGTAGCCTATGTGTTAATCCAGGGTATAAGCTATCTCCATTGCAAATTTCATTCCGATCCGTTCAGTAGTTTTTGCGTGAAAGAGTAACAAACATCCATTCATACTCACAAACTTTCACGTTTATAATAATAGAAAGATTTTAGTGTGCATAATAATACACGGTGGTAGTGAGCGATCCGCAGGTCGTGGGTTCGAATCCTACAATATATACCATTAAAAGTGTACATAATGTAGTTTTCACTTTTTCTCATTGACCAACGAGCACGACATGAGATGATTAATTAAGTGTTAGTGAAATATGTTTTTTTTATAGAATTGCTTGCTCCGTGTGTAGCTAACGCCATCTACCGGAAACATTTTTCAGAAAACCTTTTTGCAGTTTTGTAAACGTCAGAAGGTAGGTATAACCTAACTACTCAAGTTTAAGACGGTTCCTCCCAATCTCCAATAAAACACAAATTTAGTTTAAAAATAACGTAAGTTTATTACATGTAATCAAATAAAAATATAGTATTATAAACTTTATCCCGCTACACGTACATAGCTGATGCCACAATCGTAGGTCGAAGCCTACACAATTATATTATTTTGGTACAACTATTCATAATTTCAACAAGGATCTTGAATCTTGATATACTGAACGATGTGACGTGATGATAGAGCTGTCAGTGGCTTGAGCTAGATTTGGTATCGATTCGGTTTTGCATTCTCAAAAACTCAACTAAGTTTGACAGGTCTAACAGTATTGCTGTCTTTCTCTAACCACTGAAGTAAACAAGGATAGTATTACTATTAGACCTGTCAAATTTAGTTTAGTTTTAGAAAACGCAAAACCGAATCGATGGTTTTGCACTGTCTATATAAAGTTAACATCTAATATCTCAGGCCATACTACCGATAGTGTTGTTGCTCGCAAAGATTAACTATCGATAGTATTGCTACTCGTAAATAAAAAAATAACTCGTAAATAAAAAAATATTTCAGACTATCGATATAGTTTGCCGATTTGCAATATTAAACAATACTATTGTAAATTGGTAAACTATCGATAGTCTAAGAAAATCGATACTTTATTATTCACAAGCAACAATACTGTCGATAGTTTATATTTCAAGACCAATAACACTATCGATACTATCGTATTGCCTCGTTTTGAGCTATCGATTGTATCGATACTTTTACTTTTTGACTGCAGTCACCTTGAACTACGGTTGAAACAACGGCCTATGTTTGTTTATATCCAAATACTTGATGAATAATAAAAATAATAGTTGGCGAAGATCATCCTTGTCTGTTGATCTATACATTTCATAGAAAAGATTTTTTTAAAGAATCAATAAATCATCACGTCACAATTGTTATCCGAGCAAAGATTTTTAACTGTACATTGATTATTTTAATCTTCATTACAATAAAGTAACTTGTAAGAAAAATGGCACACCATTTCAATATAAATCTTGAGGTTAGTTTTAAGATCGCAAAATAGCATCTTCATAGCTTGCTCTCTCTTTGAGAGAAGGCCAGAGTGCCAGCAATGGGAACGTACAGGCTCATGATGATAATGAATAGCTTCAAGTTTGATGATTTTTGTCATCAATGACGTGCCATTTTCTCAGCTCGTATTTTAATTATGTTCGTTCGATAAAATTAAAGGAAATTCGTATTTCGTCGTCATGGAGTTAAAATGAGAGTTCAATAGTATTAAAAAATAGGTAGAATACAATCAAAAATCTTTGCCTTTACAATTTAAGAGTAGAACAACACTAGTAACTTTGCCATTGCAGCGAAAATGTCCCCCAGACATTACAACTTTTAAGTTCAACTGATTAGACATTTAATTTTGATCCAACTGGTTGAACCATAGTAAAATATGTAAAAATCAATACAAAACTTGGGCAGAATTTAATCAATCAACAAAGTAAACATTGTGTTCCAAATTCTTTACACCAGCTGTTCTAACAAAATTGTAAGTCTGGAGGACTTTCATCTCTGCACTATTTGCCGAAAGAAAAGTTGGGCGGACATTAAAAAAAAACATCCAGAAAAACTTTCCAAAAACAATAGCCAGCCCAACTTGAGAAAAATTAAACTAAACTTTTTAATTTTTTACTTTCCTTATACCAAAATACATTATTATGGCTTGAGTTATCAATTATCATTTCGAAGATACAATATTTCTATATTAATATAACTTTTGTTATATATATATAAACTATGTTTAATCCTAGACTTATATTTAAAGACGATTGCAGGACTTTAAGTTCGCAATGTGTCATTATTAGAGATCTGTGGTGTGTGGCTGTGAAATGCTCCTTTTGACTTAAATTAATGCCCTGTTTAAAACATTTACTGATATGTACCGAAACAAAACCAAAGGAAAAATTTAAATTGATTTATCAACAGAACAATCTCAGTGTTTGTTACTCCATTTTAAACTGTAGATGTACATGACCAGTACTTCAACTTCTATTAAGTACTGTTTGTTTCGGAAGCAAAAAGGACATCACAAAATGAGCCATAGACAAAATTAGCGTTTGCAGCATAAGGCATTGAGTCATAGCATCCAACATTAAAAAATGCTGTTATTTGGTGTGGGGACACTAATAAAAACAGCTTGAAACACCGCCTTTTGACGAGCTAAATTCAGCTTTAACGGTTCAACTGTAGAGTTGATTTTTTTATTTTAAACCCTCTTTTGGGTAAAGTTTGCCGAAGCGAGGCAACACTTCAGCTAGAAATTAATCAGAAATATAGAACCTAGTTGTTATTTTACTAATGGTACAGAAAAACTTTCGCATTTATAACATTAGTAGAAAGTGGGATTTGATAATAGGAGAATAGTAGAACTAAGAAAAATAATATTTTTTAAATAAAAGGTTAGTCAGGTAACACTATGCGACTTGCCAGTACTTGACTGCAGGTGCTGCCAAAGTACCAACCAAACGGACCCAAAAACTGTGAGCAGATTTTACTCTATGGTCAATGTTTAACTTCAGAAGTGGTGTAAAGCCTGGCTTCGATGCAAAACTTTAAGCTTTATATTCAGTTAATACCGCATTATTCCGATTTCTAAACAGTTACAACCTTATTTAAATTTATTACAGTAGCAACAGTACTACCAGTAAATATTTAAATTAACGGTTTTTAAGTAAGAATGTATGTCTAAAGCAGTTGTGAATATACACTCTACAGCTCCATCAAGGAGGCTGAATATGTTATCGAATGTATTTATTCGTTATAGTCGAAAATCGAACGCGCTTCGTACGAAGACTTTTGACAGCTCTTATAAACATAGACAATAGTTCAATAAAATCCAGCAAGCCATGATAAAAAGGCGGTGTGTAAGCGTAGAAATGATTGTGCTAAATAAAATCTAAAAAGCAGTAAACAGAGCAATTGCACTAAGTACAAGATGATTAAACAATATTTCTCAACCTCTTTTTTATGACAAAATTGACAGTAATATTTATTTTCTCTCATATATAACTTAGGGAAGAAAGTGAATCACAGATCGAGTAATTCCAAAATTAGATTATAAAACGTTATCCGAATCATAGACAGTTTTATCATTTAGTTCAGTGTTGCCATCAACAAAAAATTGCAACAATTTTGGTAACGTCACAGAGGGAGACTGACAAAAAACACATCATGACACATTTTGTTTAAAAATAAAAACTAAATTAAAAAAAACATTAAATACCTATGAGATAATAAAGTGATGACTTTAGTCCGCGGCGACGGGCTCGATTTAATAGATTTAAATTGGATTTATGCTATGGGGACCGATTTATTAGAATATTTACAAAATGCTATCTCGCTCATTCGCACTGCCGTGCTGCCAGCTATAAGATAAATTAGTATTGGTTACAATCACAATATGTATATCGCATGTTCAGTGTCATAATACTGAACACTACGCTTCCATTTTTTTTTAATTCACGAAAAATTACCTCACTAGGTAACAGATTTCTAAGAAAATACAAGTTTTTCGCGAATTTAACTGTTTAATAAGTGCCATTATTGTAGAAGTGATGAATATTTTCGATTTTACAGCTCTCGATTATATCCTGCGTACATATAAATTTATTATTGGGTATGTTAGCATACCTTTTAAAGTTATTTCTAATGTTTAAACGTTAATTTTAATTCTTAACCGGTGTCAGGTTAGGTAGTGCAATAGATTCATTTATTTAAAATATGCAATGCAATGCTTCACGTATTACGCTGCTGACCAATAGATAATCACCCAATTTTGTAAGTCGAACCGTAAACAATTTAAATTTCAACGTTTTCTTGTTTGCAAAATGGCAACATTGAGGAAATTGAGATATATCATTGGTTCAAAGATAAAGTTACCGTTACAACAATGCCGCTGTCTATGATTTTTTTGAATACCTTGTTCAGTTACAAATCTGAAAAGCACTATAAAACCATAGACATTACTTAAAATAGGCATAGACAGCAGTAAAAAACACAAATCTTGTTTCTCTCTTCTTCACTGTGTCGATTGAATTTTTTCACATGACATGTAATTATTTTATGTAAAAAAAAACTATGAGAATCCGCGTATCATTATTGCACTACATACCCCGAACCCTGTAAACCTATAAAGCCGAAACTATATCTATTCATTTAAATTAAAAACTGCATAGTGAACACGTTTTTTCATAATCATAATATTGCGGTTTTAGATTACCACCTATTCCGTCGCGGTGGCAAATAAAACAAAAACGCGTCTCAATCAAACGCACCCTAAATATTTTAAAACACGCGAATTTTATCCTTATTCACCATTTATTAAAGCACGTTCTCATGTTGCCGCACAATGAGCAGTTTAATTTTTAATTTTGGCAATACATGGTCCATAAATATATTGTTATTTTTTTTTATCGGAGAGCAAGTGTTTTTCTGGCATTGCGATTTCTCTAGTCTAATGTTGTTCAATGCAGTTCTTTAACAAATGGTTTAGCTTTTGAGAACGCAGACGATCGACGCGGCTGTAGTAATCTTGAGCGATGTAAAATTGTACGTGTAACCATCTGTCACAGACTGATTTCGACAAAAAATCGTCCGCGATTCTCGATTAAAAATCGTTATGTCGAAGTCACCTGGAATTTAAATAACAGTAGTGGCAGTGATGTTCCGGCACACGCTTCGATGTCGACAGATATCGATTTTGAATCGTTTAATACTAAGTGACGTGCCATATTGGAAATCGATTACGATTATTGCAACACGATGTAAACGTTGGTTTTTTTACTTATCATAGACATTTTCAACGTTACTTGGTACAGTTATAGCGTATATTTACAGAGGCGTAGAGTATAGACAATTTTCTTCAACTATATTCTACTGTATATGAAAATAGTTTATTACAAATAAATCATAATTTAGACATATTTAAGTTAATTAAAAATGTAACTTGCATTGTAAAACTCGTCGCTATGTCAGTATTGCCATAGACACAAGCGAGCGAGCATTTTTTTCCAGCAAACGATTAATGTTATCAACAGGGGCAGATGAGGTACTAGATTCTCAAGCGTGGACCGCTTAAATAAGGTGCAATTAGGTGCATAACTTTAGCCACAGTCCGATTGGCGTTGTTTCATACGACTAATATTGCTATCTCGGTCGCCCTTCAGCCTTTGGTACATCTCTCTTTCTTTGTTGTTATTGCATAAGATTTGAAACATAGCTGTGAGCATACAATTAACTTGTTACAAGGCCAGTTATTGACACCACGTGAGAGGGTGACTTATCTTCCCTTTTGACTTTATCTTACGAGCAAATGTTTGCCTGTTATATTGAGAAATTGTGCTAATTAAAAAATTGGTAAAATTCAGTTCGGGAGTTAGTCTGGATCTCAAAAATATAATGTCATATAATATGCATTGATCGGAATTAACGGTGCAATTTAGGGTCAACAACCTCAAACGCTATCACAAGTGTGGATAAGACGTACTTGACAATCGCGGAGTCTCGGAATTCCTAAATACACTGAGAAAAATAATCCGACTACCTGTTACATTAGCAGAAAACCAAGTTTACGAGATCGAGACCGGATTTTACATCAAGTTTTATCAGAATGAATTTTTTCCCGTTTGCTCGCTCAGAGACGTTCCTGAGCATCACTCCCGGGACCACCAATTCGGCCACTAGACAAAAGAAGCGTTGTATATAACCTAATTTAATCTTCGTTCAATCGACTACACTAAACACCTCTGTAAGACGGGACACTGACCACGCGGCACCTCGGGAAGCGTGTGCAGACGAGGGCGGCGCGGCTGCGTCCTCCGACATCAGACCTGGTAGCGACTCAAGCACTCACGGCCGGGCTGAGCGAGGCGTCCACCTGCAAACGAGGATCGGACGCTGAAATAACTTAATTAGAAAAAAGCCCCATTCGCTACGCCACTGCCACCAAGCTATGGTTTCATCACGATGTTTTCCTTCATCATATTTTGTAGGAAAAAGAGTTTATAACAAAAATAAACAAAATTGTAATGTACAAGCGACCGATCGACCGATGTGGCGCAATGGGCGGATAGCCGACTGCGAAGCGTGAGGTCGCGGGTTCGATTCCCGCTGCAGAACAAATATTTGTGCATATAAAAAAAAAGCGCTAGTATTTGTTCTGTGTCTGGGTGTTGTGGATCCCCGATCCGCGTAGTTTCTGATACCCTACATACAGGGAAACCTAGTTAAGGGTCTATGTATGTGATTGTGCGGGCATTATTATTATTATCTCTTTATTTATTTATTTTCTTAGGTAAAAGTTTTTTACATTAATTTTATAAAATAATATTAAACAAAATATTATTACAAGTGTATTTTCTGTCCTTATGTATTTGCTTTTTTAACCCCCGATGCAAAAAGAGGGGTGTTATTTTATAGCGATGATGGCTCAGTGGTAGTGACGTCGGCTTGCGATCCGTAGAACGTGGGTTCGAATCCTATAATGAGCTTGAGCTTTCGGTGAAGGAAAACATCGTGATGAAACCATAACTTGGTGGTAGGGTATTTTCTAGTACTCGCCTGGCTAGCTACCACCCTCTTGTTAAGAATCTGTCGCCAAGCACCTATCGGTGTGTTCCGGCAGCCTCACTTGAGAGCCAGTTCCCAGTCCAGGTGTAGCGTGGCGCCATCTTCGACCACATCGTCACTTAACATCAGGTGACTTGTGGTCAAACGCTACCCTGTAAATAGTAAAAAAAAAAAAAAGTCTGTCTGTCGCACGGTAGCTCGCGAACGGATGAAGCCATTTCAATTTAGTTTTATTGTATGAAAGGTGAGTTACAGGGGAGTGTTTTTAGCTATATTTGATAAAAATCGGTCCAAGATGTCGGGGGTTCATTAAATTTGAAATTGATAGTTATTGTATTTCTTTTTTGAAGGTTCCGTAACTCAAAAGAAAAAAAAGGAACCCATATAGGATCACTTTTTTGTCTGTCTGTCAAAAACGCGTTGAGTTATCAAGTTGAAAATTATATTATTAAATAAACGAAAGACCAGCGCTGGTCAAACCATCAGCACAACGCTGAGTTGCGGCCGGTTTGCAACAATTCACCTTTTGCAGTTATTACACAATGCATTTTGTTTTGCTCAAAGTATTTTTGTATAATTTGTTGCAAATAAATTATTCTTATTCAAATACTCGGCTCCATGATTCCTTTCAGCTGTGAAAAGATCAAACGATCAAACAGATTACCAAAATAAATAAAATGATTGGCGCAGTCGGCAGGATCACGTTACCTGATGTTATAACTCCATGTCTTGCGCTTCGTCGTCGCTGAAGTCGCTCATGGAGCTCTCGGTGTCGCTGTTGGCGCCGTTGGAGGGCTTGGAGCCCGAGGAGGCGGGCGCTCCGCCCCCGATGCCGGTGCCGGTGATCGCGTCCTTCTCCAGGAGCGCCTCCTCGGTGGCGAACCTCCGGACGTAATCTGGGAAAAGAAATATGTAACTAAGCAGTAAAAAACGATGATAAGACGTGATTTACTTACTCGCTTGTAGGCTTGCAGGTTTAAATTTAATTAGATTTGTAACTTTAGCTCCAAGATCTTTCCTTGCTTATATGTTTTTTATTTTACTTTATTTTACATGAAAATTATAATTTGTATTTAAAAATGTTTTACAAAACAAACAGCTACAAAAAATTGGTTGTCTGTAAAGTCGGTTTACTGACGATAGTTGAACGTGACAACGTCGATTGGCCGATTGTGCTTCTTTGTCGCTCGTTCCGCGCTCTCGCTTGCACTTCGAGCCTTACATGGAACGCCTCAGAGCGAGGGAACGCCGCATGAGTCATGTTTTTTCGTGCGTGCAGCCGGCTCTATCGAATTATAAGACGTTGTCACGTCAAAAAGCTATATGATTACATAGGTAATGGAAACTAAAAAGCCTATACAGTTTTCACTCGCGTTGTTCTATGTTGTTCACATGTTGTTCTATATTCTGTTGTTGCGATGAAACAATGAAATGTTATTATTTATTATCTGAGACACGAAATAAAGATACTATTTTAGCTCTATTGAATATAAAAAGAAAAGAAAGAAAAAGTCAAAGTCGCTTATTGCTCCTAAACTACTTAAGGGATTTTAATGCGGTTCTTGGCCATCAGATAAGAAGGTTCTCGAAGAAGGTTAAAATGACCTGATCATATTTAAGAGGGGTCCAGACCTGTTAATTCCCCACCTTTCATAAGTCGAAGCTACACGGAGAAAAAAGACCTTCCGAAATACCGTTTTCCTTCCGAGTCAAAAGGGAAGGTCTTGTGATTCAGAAGGAAAACTAATATAAAATAAGGAAGGAATCGGTCTTGGAAGGTAAAGACTCAGAAGGAAAGTCAGATTTTTTTCTCAGTGTAGCTTAGCTAGTTTTCAGTTTGACGTTTTAAAGTGATCACAATGTATCCTATTGAATAGAGTACTATTGAATTGAATTGAAGATCCATACCTGATACTTTCTTCTTGTACTCCTCTGGTTTGTGAAGGTACATGGCGGCCGCGTCGCCGTTCAGCGGGTCGATGGGGTTGGGGTACGTGAGCAGCTGCGGCAGGAACGACTCAAAGATATTCGACAGGTCTGGAATGATAAATCAATCTACTAAATCTAACGTACGTGAAAGTTTGTAAGGAATTATGGATGAATGGATGTTTGTTACTCTTTCACGCAAAAACTACTGAACGGATCTGGATGAAATTTGGCATGGAGACGGCTCACGCGCTGGATTAACACATAGGCTACTTTTTATCCCAGAAAAAGGTTCCTGACGGGTACACGCGTGTGAAACCGCGGGGCGCAGCGATTATAATATGATAAAAAAATGATTGATTCTTTGTTCTGTACAAACTTAAAAACTATTTAACCGATGTCGATGAAATTTGGTATGGAAATAGTTTGCACCCTGGGGAACATATGACACTTTTATCGCGATGAACTGTAATCCACGCGGTTGAAACCACGGGTAGTAGCTAGCGGATCTATCATCATCATATTCAGTCTATTACTAACCCGCCAATATTTTTATTTTTATCTGTGGTTTTACATTTCCGATTGCTATCTATGAAATGTATAAATTTCCTAGGAAATGTGTCTAACATAATTTGTTTTACACATTTCCGTGCGATTTTAGGAATTACATACATTTCCTAGGAATTGTATACAATGACGGATTACATACATTTCCGGCAACATATCTATGTAATACAGAAATGAAACTTACCATAAAGAGCTGTCCACGCTTGATTAATGACGTCCAAACATACTGTCCCTGAGACCTCGTCTATGTTCGGATGGTAGACTTTGTTCATGAACCCTATGGAGGGCGACTTGAAGGGGTAGTGGTCGGGCAAGTGGACTCGAACGCGCCACACGCCGCCTTCGTAGGGAGCTGGAATGGGCAGTTCCAATAATTACTATTAGAATTAATCACTAAGCACAGAGTTTCTCTTTCTGGTTCTTATGAAACGTTTTGTTTCTGACATTTCGTTAGATTTTTACAAATCGTTTTGATTCTTACGAAGCGTTTCGATTCCGACGAATCGTTCTGATTCTCACAAAGCGTTTAGATTCCTAGAAGTACTCTGTTTTGGACAAAGCGTATCAAACTTTACGCGAAACGTTTCGGTTCTCACGAAGCGTTTCTATGCTTTATTGAGTTTTCATTCTGAAAGGCCCGCCAACACGCGCTTACAAAAACGAGCGTATACGCGCATATAAAACGCTAGTCTAAAACCGCCTTTAGTTTTATTAGGGCGAGCACACACCAGGACGGACTGTCACAGGGTGTACTAACGGAACGTCGGCGTCGTCCGGTCTGGTGTGGTAGTGTCTGCTGGAAAAACGGACCGTAGGACCTCAGCTTAGGACGTGGTTTCTACCAGTTTCCAACATAATAAAACTTGTGTCTCTTGACGTCAGAAAGACATTTCATGGGTAAGCTGGTCGATGTCATACTATCGTCCTTACGGTCTTATAATGCTGGGGCCACACTAAGGTCAACGTCAAGGGAAATGTTAATGCCCATCATTCCGATAAATATTGCGTTAATTATTAACGTGATTATATGAGTGGCTACACTTGAACGGTAAACTTGAATACAAAAAAACTTCAATCGTAAACTTTCTTCAATATGTAGTGTGGCCGCTTCAGCACTTTAATTCGCGCGTTAATCTCTTAGATTTACCGCCAGTCCGCCACTTGAGTTATCGGCTAACGTCAAACGCCAATATGAATGCCGCTGTCAAATTATCGTTAAAGTCGTGGCCACACTTTTATGTCAAACGACAATCATCGCTATAATGAAGGGCATTTCCCGTAGTAGGAATATTCTAGAAATAAATGAAAAATACTCACTTCCCGGAGGGCCGAAGAATTTCACACAGAACTCGTTGAGCCCTCCCAGTATAGTCACCTCGTGTTTGCTTTCGATACTGAGTGGTTGTAGTAGGAAGGAAATTAGTATTACAAATATTACAATAGACAAGTTAATTGTATTCATTATTTCTTACAACCCGCAAGAACTTTAGTGATGGGTCGAGTCGCCATGTTATTACGTCATACGGCTATGTAAATGTAAACAACTAACATTAACATACAAAACGTCAACAACACAGCCGACTGACGTCATGACTCATGACCACAGAGCAATACGGCGTCCACTGCGATTAACGTTTTCGTCAATATACGCGCAAAATTTGAATGCATTTTTATGGCACACTAGCTGTTCCCCGCGGTTTCACCCGTGTGGGTTACAGTTCATCGCGATAAAAAGTATCCTATGTCCTTCCTCAGGCTTCAAACTATCTCCGTACCAAGTTTCATTTAAATCGGTTCAGTAGTTTAGGCGTGAAAGAGTAACAGACAGACAGACAAAGTTACTTTCGCATTTATAATAAGTACTTATAGTAAGGGATAAGGGATAACGATTGAATAATTTTTTTTTAGTGGTTACATAGTACTATAAAATCTAATTGAGACACTTTTTTAAAATGGGTGTAATATCCTATTGGCAAAACAAAATTGAATTTCAATTACAAAGACCAGTGTGGCTGTATACTTTGTTTTTCCCTTCTGAACCACCAGTAAAATTAAACTTCAAATGCTCAGTAACTCGCTTCAAAACAATACTCAAGCAGCATATGCTTACTTACAAGAACAGGGTCAACTAATTTCGAAATATGTCTCATCGGGTGCGAAATTTGACAAATATTTTAAAGTCACTGTTATTTGATAAGGAATGTTTCCTCACCCAAGAGTCCAAGGCACAGTGTAGCGAAACGGTGGGCAAACTCGGTTCAATGAACTTCGCACGGGTCATTTGCCAATCAATTGACATTGAAAATAAATGCTCTGATTTTCTTCACACATAGTCAAGGGTGCGTTTATTGAAATTGAACTTATGCTGTCTGTGTTTTGGAAACTAAGATAATCGTAGAAAATCGTGGCTTTTGTTAAATGACACTGTAAAGACATAATGCAATTATATTTTTATAATTAATAGCTTTATTATTATGCGAGATCGCACGAAAATCCTTTTAGATTTAATTTTAATGCAATGTAGTAGTTGATTATTGTTTGGCAAGAATCACGAAACCTAATTCAAATTCGAGCCCCACAGGCTCACATAAAATTTTGGTCCGATTTTACCTACTGTGTAATGCATCGTCCTGGGTTTATTAACTGTGGCACTATGGAAGTCTAACCACAGAATAATAAGTGATAAGATATCTGCTGGCGAGCATGCTGGCAGGTTAACTACAAAACGTGTTTTTTTATTTTCCATATCCATTTGTGTCTCAAATCTTTTGCACTTTACATATCATATCATACATTACATTTTAGAAGGACTAACTGAAAACAACTATTTAGAGGTCATTAACCTGAATAATTTATTAATAAATACCTGTGCCCCGCGAGTAGTTCCGATTCCAAGAGTCCTTAGACCATATCTTCACTAAAACATCCTTGTGATTTGTGGACAAACGAAACGCTCGTGGCAAAAAGCCCGCGTGCGGACTTAGATTTATCGCAACAAAAAATATCCAATGTCCTTCCTCAGGGTTCAAACAAAAGTTCATAGAAGAGGCACTTTCAGGTTTCGTGAATGTTCCATTTTCCCGGTAAATTCCCAATTTTTCTTAAATCGGACATAACAAACATTTAAGTATCAAGTGATGTGCTTTACCAACGAATAGCATTTAATTTTTATTTAAATATATTAATATGGATTTATAAACATGCAGATAATCTTGCATGTGTCTGCAAAAAGTGCAAAAACACGTATTTTTTTTTACATATCGTTCGTATGAATTCCCGCTGAAATTTCTTGTGACATATTTCACAAAAAATATGTAAAAAAAAAAACAAAATGGCTATGTGCAAATTGGACTCACGTGCCGAGGGTTGTGTATTCTTTGTTATAAGACTACATATTTACGGTTTTCAGACTTTTTCCTTTACATGTGCTGTTAGAACTTGCTCCATGCCAAATTTCATGATTCTAGGTCAACCCTATAGGTTTTGATTCCCACACGGAAAATATGCGTCTTTAACGGTCATATCTTTTGATCGCGTTGACTTACAAGAACGATTTTTTTTCCCAGCTGAAAGACACCGTAGGGTTCCGTTTTTCTTTTTGAGGTACTGGACTCTCGAAATAAGAGTGCATACAGCAGAGGACATCGACCCGTTAATATGTCTACTCTTTACAATAATATCAGTCTACCTTTTCCGTTCGAAAACCGACGCCTTGTCTGGCCGTTACCCTGTCTGGTTTTTGACTCCCCCAATGAGAACTTTAATGGGGTTGCACTTATATTTATTGGATTCTTGGAACTTTTTATGTATCTATTCGTAAGTGATAATAGCTTTTTAGTCTAAGCATCAACTATTTTTTTTAACTGAACAAAATATTCATATTCATTTATTTGCTTAAAGTACGATACAGGACAGGTCTTAATTAAGTCAAAGAGTGAGTACATTATACCCGATAACGGCGTAGCAAATGGTGTTAGTATTGTTAGTAGAATTGTATGTTATATGTATTCAAATTTAAATGGAATTAATTTCATGCAACATTCATTTTAAAATCAAAACATGTTAAATTCTTAAATAATAAACCAAAAAATAAAGTAATTACCGTAAAAAGTACATAAAAAATGCGTCGACTTGAAAACCTCTTCTTTCTTTCGTCGGTTAAAAATAAGACAGACCGACAGACAATTTTTTCAAAAACATATTTTTCTACTGGATATGTAGCCCAAAATTTTTTTATTTATTTATTCTCTTGAGTATTATTGTATTAATATTATTCACAATAATTTAAAGACATTTTCTTACTTATGGCTTTGTTATAAGTACACACTACTCGTACTCGTAGATTCCCGGGCCTACGACCACAGTAAAGTAAGAACAGTAGGTTAGCTAAGGCCGCTCGACGAGTTACTCTTGCAGTGATGCATAGGCGGCGCGTTCCGTACTGAGTGCATGGCCGCGGTCCCGTCAGCGGCCCCGTTCCTTTGTGATTGTGTGCGTGAAAAGTGCGTGCGTACACGGCTACGCTACTCTCGTACATATTCAAACCGGCGCGCCGGTTTGTATGAAGCTGAACTACTACTCTTTACTATGCTACGACTGTACGCGCGTCGCGTCGTCGGGTCAATTCGGGTCTGCCTTTTATGCGTCGGGTCAATACACAATTATTTATTGCAGTCTCAATTATACGTTAATATACTCGTATAGGACATTTTCGAGGTTAAAATTAGCGAAAATAACATGGACCCAAAGGGTATAGCAATGTAGGAGCGGACCGATCCATTCTATAGTGATTTTGTGAAGTTGTCATTGAGGAAGTCATTTATGCTGTAGTAGCATATTTTATCGATTAAAAATGTTTTCAAAATGTGTCCACAGAAAATTAAATTAGGTCTTTTTTTGAAGCAAATCGTTTCTACAGACTAAACGAATTTATGGCGAAAATTCTGGAAAACAGGAATGTGGAGTTGGGATGAGCTAAATATAACGTTATTTATTTTCATAACCAAACATTATAAACCAAATATTATAAATGTGAAAGTTTGTGAGTATGAATATATGGTTTGTTACTCTTTCACGCAAAAACTACTGAACGGATTCAAGTGAAATTTGGAATGGAGATAGCTTATACCCTGGATTTACACATAGGCTACTTTTTCTCTCGGAAAAAGGTTCCTGTGGGATACCGTTAAGATGCGGGTGAAACCGCGGTGCGCCACTAGTAAATAAATCAATGAAGGGCAAAGTTTCCAGGGAATTTACAAAACATAAATAGACCTATAGTTACTAGTTTTACCAATTTAACGAACAGTGATTAATAACTAGAGTTTTTCCTTGTATTGATAATTTTATTTGATCAACATAATTTGGTGTAAAATTACAATTTAACATTCTTCTTCGTATTTATAAAAATGAATTGCCGCGCGTTAGTTTCGCAAAGACACGAAAATGGCGTCCGATTTGAATATTTTTTTTTTGTCATTTTCTTTTTATTACGCGGAAGATTGAAGCAACGAAAAATATTTTTTAATGACATTGCGATGACCTTTCAACCCGTTATCGGCTGTGATGCCGTGGGAAAAATTGGCTTGTTTTGAAATGTATTATCAAATAAAAAAAAAATGTTAGTATCTATATTTTAGTATGAATAGCATTTGTTTTAGAACATTAAGTAGGATTTTTTTTCTTTTAACTATACATTGAGTATTTATATGCAATTTATTGGATTGAAAGACAATTTTTCCAGTTGATTTGTTTTTATAGATGCAATTTTTTTTTATTTGTATGATATTAGTATTCTATTTAGAGGTCAAAGCTGTGTGATATAATGTGATTGTTTGGACACATTATAAATGATCAGAAACTCAAAAACAGATATGAAATGTGTTTTTTTACTAATGTTACCATAGAAATTCTAACATTTATAACAGAATAAATCCTGTATTTTTAACCAAATATTATTTATTGTATTAAACAATGACAATAATTATTGTTTTTTTTTATTAATCTGCCTATTTTGCAGTATGCACCTTTAAATATACTTAATGATTTAGAATTGTGCTGATAATAGAGCAATCTTCACAAAATATGTAATATTATATGTTAATTTTATTATTAATATAATGTAACCTTGAAACCCAACCAACCACGGGTTATTGTTTGAGGCAGCAGACCTATTGTTCTTTAGTTTAGTCCAGACTTGTGTGTGTCCCAAGAGGTTAATATAAATAACAAGGTCAACAAACCCAAATGACTTTACCAACATAAAAATAATGAGATCAATAAAATTTCTACTTTACAACATGTTTACTTGACCTTTGCTAGAATGAGAAAAACAACCATCACTGAATGCTGGAACATTCTTCTCATTTGTAAATTGAAAGTGGATTTGATACATATTTTCTAACATGCTTTTTAGTAGGGTTTTTTGCATTTATTAGGGCAATCAGGTTGGCACAATCGCATTTGGTAGCAAAGCCCTTTATTTCTGATTAAAAAAAAACCTTTTTATGAAAATAGTTTTAACATTTTAATTTTTTTGGTCTAGGTAAAAATTGTGTAATAAATCCTTAGAAGTGGGAATTATGATAGGAATTTGTGGATGTTTATAGTATGTTTGCAAGCCAACATTGGCTTTTCAGAGACAACATGCATTTTTTTAACAGCTTTTGTAAAGTTACCTGAGACTTTTTTGTGTGAAAGATTCATGGATGTTACAATACAATTTAAAAAGGAATTGGAACAGGCATAGCTAGTCTTAACTTTGACGTTTTAAAGTGATCATATTATGTATCCTATTAACTAGGACTTTTTAATTTGAATTTGAATAAATGTTTTGATTATATTAACAGAAATGTTTTTTTTGTATATTTACTGAAATTTTTATAGTATTTTTTTAGTAAAATGTACTAATTCAAATTTGATAAAACAAAGGTAGGTATCCCATGACAAAGAAAAATATTTTCAGACCGTAGAGAGCAACAATGAAATATTAAAATTGGTATGCACATTAGAATAACTCCGTTGCTACGCGAATAAGGCCGTCGAAAAAAAAATGCGCAATAGGACCATGGCCTACATTGAAAATTACGAAATGTTAATTTACGTATGAAATATAAAAACCTACGTTAGACGAGGTGGTATGGTCGTTATGACTTTATCCTGCCCGAATGAGCTAATATTTAAAAAATTACGAAATGTATAATCTTGACACGGAAGAGCTCCGAGCGAACGTAACGTACGTGTTTATCTAAGCGTTATATATAGATACTACGTTGGCCCATCAGTTATACAAAGAATGCACGCACCTTCGCACTTATCAAGATGACATAAAAAACCAAAACCAAAGCTCATCAGAGTATGGTAAAACAAAGATTTCTCATAAAAAACACACCCCATATCGATTATAAAAAGGGTTTGTGACAATCAGCTGATGGCCCTTCTGCCACTTATTTACATGGTCGCCCTGTACGCAATAGGGCCTTTGTAATGACGATAACAAAGAAAGGATACAGTTTGATGACATCTGTGTCCATGCGACGTTTCCCAGCGCTCGGTGACGACATCTTCGTGATCTATTACTAATAAATCACAATATCGAACACGAACACCAGATAAAACTCACACTCGACGCAGCGAAACTAATATTTCGTCCACCAGCAGCAGTCAGAAAAATAACATTGTAGAAAAACAATGATGGACACAAACCATAGACATAAATTTCGAAGATGATGTGTAATGACATCAGAATAGCCAACATAAAAAAGCAAAATAGCGTGTAAAAATAGCAGTAACGTAACGAAACCGCTGCTATTTTGTTCTATGAGAAGGGACTTTTATCATAGACAATGCGCTTTCAAGAAGATAGTGCGTCAAAAATAAAAAAATATTGAATTTGTCTATACGTCATCATCAGCGAAACTTCGCGTGTGTGGTCAAGGAAGATTATTTTAAATTCTGTTTTAATTATAGATTTCTTTTACATACGCATCCCAAAGTTAGTCGCGAAGGTGAGCTCCATGACGCTTCGTCATCGCGCTACGTATGCGGAAACATGTGTTTTGATGTGAATATCTAAGTGATGATATATGACAACAAATTCCTAAGTATCCGTCGATAAGACTGCAGGGTGGTGTTTTACAGTGTATAATCGGTAATATTATAGTGTTTAGTGTTGTTAAGTGTTAGTGAAGTGGTGTAGGTGCCGTGGGAGTAACCGCCTAAACGGAGTGGCATTTCCGGCCGTGATGAAGTTCCTTCGGTGACTGCTACCTTGTGACGTCCCGGCAAAAGTATGGCGAACCCCGGTATCGGGCCTTCTTTTGACCCCAATGACATGACCAGGTTCGTCCTTAGATCCTTACATAGTAAAAAGTGGTTACAAAACAATCTAGAAGGTATTTCTTTTCGGAACTTTTCCTGACAATATCATAATATCAACGTTTTTATTTGAATATATATATGTAACGTTATCACTCGATCTGGCTTCATAGATAACCCCCTTATTTTGTAAATAAGCTAACCTCAGAAATAATAAAATGCTCGCTGAGGCATGCAATTTTTTAAATCATGCATTCTTGATCCAATTGAACTATTTGATCTTTTTACTACTGCTCTAAATCTGCCAAAGACATGGTAATAGCATCTAAATATAAACAGAAGTGGATATATCTGGCACATGATGTAAACATATAAAAAACTGGTTGCGTCGTGCCGTTACACCTGCAGTTTTTTTAGTTATCTTGCTGGAAACTATTTCTGGCATAAATATATTGGCCTGTGTGATTATCCACGGTATAAGATTCGTTCCAAATTTCACTTAAATCTATTGAGTTGCTGTTGAGAGCATTTTGATGGTGAAAAAGTTACAAACACACACTCACTCGTAAACTTTTGTATAGTGATTCATAAGACTTTGGTGTAAGTATTTTTACCAAAGTCCTGACAATCAACTAATTTCCATATCAGTCCAAAATCCAGAAGAAATTGACATCCGGACATTTCTCGCTAAATCCGGATCTGTAAAATCCTATGTATAGGTAATAGGTATATATTAAGATGTTACCTTTACTGTTTCATAATTGCATGCAGTGTTTATCTTTAATAGGTTGTGCATTTAGCATTGTGTAGTATTTATCTTTTTAAATAAGCAACAAATATTGTAAGAGGAAGTAAGAGGAAATAATATGCAGATATTACGCGCACCATCTAAATCAAACACTGCGCACCACTTCCTGGCTTCTAGAGTGGTGCACAACTGGAATAGACTACCAGAAGACATTGTGTCAGCTCCTTCAGTGAATTCCTTTAAAAACAGACTGGACAAGTAGTTACAAATGAACAATCCTTCATTGCTACAGAATCGACTTTTCTCTGCACTTTTGGACATTGCTATAATTCAACACAGCATGATATAGGCACATCAGCCTGCGGGCTGCTCGCCTATTACCAAAATAAATAAATAAATATATGTATAGCATAGACACACTAAGCAGTGTCTAATTTCTAAAATGACTGGCGAATCATACCGTTTTAAAGAGTCACTGCAGATAATGAGTTGTTACAAAAAATGGTCAACCGAACAACAAAGAGGCTGATTACCAATTAAGAAATCTATTTAATCTAGCCTTGAAATAATTTTCAAGATCTCGCTGTTATTATTTTGTTTTATCTTGTTAAAATTCTTGATCTTTAGCTCTCTAGTATAATATGTTGCTTTGAAATATAAAGACATTTTATGTTCCTTAACATTATTAGTTATTTATATAAGGCTAGCGACATATGGATGTCACATTACCAGCATCTTTGTTTCCCGATAAGTTTAATTTTGGAGCCTTCAAGGTGAGACTTAGAGTTAATAGGTATATGTATCTTCTGATATGCATGCTCCATCATCAACCTCTTACCATCAGATGAGACAGAGTGAGACTGGGGTCAAATGCTTGCCCATCTTCTTTCTTCTTCGTAAATATTAAGCCATCACTCTCCTCAACCATATTAGAGGGAAGAGGGCAACCCGGCACACGACACCGCTGCAAGCAAAGTGAGCTTGACTGCTTTAGTTGTTTACAGAAAATAGTTAGAATAGAGGAGGAAAAGGAAAAGCTAAAATACATACATACATTTTTTATTGTTTGTTAGTCTCTCTAAAACTCATAATCGACTTGAATTTGTTTTGTTTTGTTTGCTTAAATAACAGGGTGGTTTAAAGAAAGTGTAAACGGCAAAGGAAATTTTGTATGGGAATTGCCAGGTGGTTATAAAGTAACTAATATATAAAAAAAATACCTGCCAAATTATAAAGCCCCCATATTGTCCGCAGCTGGTACTTCCAAGACCTGTCCCGTGCTGAAGCCACCCGACTGCTGCTGAATGAAACTGAGAGCGGGGTGTTCCTTGTACGGGACTCTAAGACCATCACTGGAGATTACGTGCTCTGCGTCAGGTGAGCCTTACCTGCAAGTTAACCTAACCTAACCTTGGTGACAGAGGGTCGCCTCACATGGTTTGGGAACAATAAGCTTTTCTAACAAGATTTCTTGAGTAAGAAATCTGTCGCCAAGCACCTATCGGTGTGTTCTGGCAGCGCAACTTGAGAGCCAGTTCCCAATCCAGGTGTAGCGTGGCGCTATGTCATAATATATGTCATTAAAACACTTTTTTTAGTACTAGGGCTTGATGTATTCCTACTAAAATTACATATTATGACATGACATATTGTGGATAAGGGGCCATCCATAAATTACGTCACACAAAATGTCATGTCACAAATTTTGAGACCCCTCCCCGCCCCTTGTTACACAATGTCACCCTTATCGTGTGACGTAATTTATGGATGGTCCCTAACGGATCAGGATCGATTATTAATTTCGGGGGTAGAAGGAGGTCACTTTCGTATTTATTTATTTAGTGCCTGGCGTAATTAGTGGATGTAAAATATATCTCTCAATATACTTAATCCTTCACAGAGAAGACGACCGCGTCTCCCACTATATAATCAACCGGGTGGTGTCAGCCGATGGCACCGTCCGTTTCCGCATCGGCGACCAGCTGTTCGCTGACATGGCGGCCCTGCTCTCGTTCTACAAACTGCACTACCTGGACACCACGCCGCTGACGAGGCCGCTGCCCCCGCCCCAGGGGAAGGCGGCCGCGGCCCATCACCAGGTCTTGGAGCTGGTCATCGCCAAGTTTGACTTCGCTGGCAAAGTGAGTGCAGCTTCAAAAGTTTTTTTTTTCTTTTTCATTTTTGGGGATCCGTACCGAAAGTTAAAACGGGACCCTATTACTGAAACTCCGCTGTCTGTCCTTCTGTCACCAAGCTGTATATCATGAACAAAATTTCTCATGTTAAGAATCTGTCGCTAACCACCTATCGGTGTGTTCCGGCAGCCCCACTTGAGGGCTAGTTGCCGATTCAGGTGTAGCGTGACGCCACCTCTTCACGCCGAAACGGTTGAACGGATTTGAGTGAAATTTGGAATGGAGATAGCTTATACTCTGGATTAAGACATAGGCTACTATTTATCCCGGAAAAGGTTCCTGCGGGGTAGAGGGAAAACCGCGAACTGCGCCCCGCTAATAGTAGTAGTAAGTAGTAGATAATGATGCGACCGCTGTCAGTAACCCATATTCTAAAGCCAGTTTAATTCAGTTTTCCTTATATATCGTTTGCTATTGGAACTTTGTGATAATAATTTTCGTAATGAGGAAACTCGCCGAAGAACCAAGGTCACCGACATAGCTCTCAGAATCTGCAAGTTGAAGTGGCAATGGGCAGGCCACATCGCTCGACGAACCGATAACCGATGGGGAAGAAAGGTTCTCGAGTGGCGACCACGAACCGGAAGACGTTCTGTAGGTAGGCCCCCCACTAGGTGGACCGACGACATTGTAAGAGTCGCAGGGAGCCGATGGATGCAAATGGCTAATAGCCGTTCATGGTGGCGTTCAAGGGGGGAGGCCTATGTTCAGCAGTGGACTTCTTCCGGCTGATGATGATGATGATGATGATGATAATAATTTTCAACTAATGTAACGTAACGTAACCCTTACTAAACTAGCTCTTCCCGTTATCCCGTTGGAAACTTTTCCGGGATAAAAAGTATCTTAGGTCCGTTTCCTGTTCCTAAGCTACCTCCCCAACCCTCCAACAATTTTCAGCCAAATCGGTTCAGCCATTCTTGGGTTATAAGTAGTGTAACTAACACGACTTTCTTTTATAAATATAGATGCGAAAGTAACTCTGTCTGTCTGTTACTCTTTCACGCCTAAACTACTGAACCGATTTAAATGAAACTTTGTATGGAGATAGTTTGAATCCTAAGGAAGGACGATGACGATCCTAAGGAGGCTAAGTGACGATGTGGTCGAAGGTGTTGCCACGCTACACCTGGATTGAAACAAGCTTTAAAGTGTTTCTATACCTTGCACAGTCGAGATGGGATAAAAATGTTGCCATAAGCAATGAATCCATTCGGCATTCGGCGCGGAAACTTCCTTTCCTCCCAAACTTCCGAATCAACTAAAGGTGCAAAACCAAATATAGGTACTAAGTGCCCCATTACGATCGTCATAAAAATCATAGACATGTCAACACCTTGACATGCGAGACTGGAATGTGAAATGCCAAATTATGCAGATTGTCTCGACTAAGTGTAATTCAAATTTTTGTTTTGATTATTTTGTTGCATCAGATTCTGGTAGACCTATAGTTAGAATACATGTAGAATACACACCATAATTACTGATTAATTATTTATTTACCTATGTATTTTGTTTCTTTCTTTCTTTATCTTTCTACTCTATTGTTGTGATATTATGTTACGCTTATATTTCCAGTTTTAATCTACCTTATTCTTTTTATATGTGACTCCTGTGATTGGCTTAATTTCTTTCTGTAATTGTATATCCTAAATTTAGTTAGTAAGCTGTTTGGATGTCCAAATAAAATAAAGTAAATAACGGGCTTTGACCATTACCACAGAATAGATTCTGATATCCATAGCATCATCACCATTATCATCATTATCAACCCGTTTCAGTCCACTGCTGGACATAAACCTTTTCCAAAGTACGCTATCGAGCCCGATCTTCGACTTCTCTCATCCAACCGCTGTGCCATAGCATACCATAGTCTAAATACTTGCTATGTAATTTCTAATAAAATGTCCTACTAATATAAAAAACGTGAAAGTTTGTGAGTTGATGGATGTACGGATGTTTGTAACTCTTTCACGCGATAATAAACGGATCTGGATTTGGAATGAAGATAGCTTACACCTTGGAGTAAAACACAGGCTTCTTTTTATCCCGGAAAAAGGTTCATTAGAAGGAGTATTAGATGATAAAAAAAGCTTGGGATTAAGTGAACTTGCTCCAATTCAATCAATTAGTATAATAAGAATAAAATTGTCAATGTGATCGCGCCAAAAAAATTACTTGCCGGGCGTTTCTCGCCTTTTCTTTTGCCGGCGTAAGGAGGTTTGAACAGGCGTAGCTAGTTTTAAGATTGACGTTTAAAAGTGATCACAATGTACCTATCCTTTTTAATAAAAGAACTTTTGAATTTTGAATAATAAAGAAACCTAGCTGCTCCCCGCTGCTTCACCCGCGTGGTCTGCAATTTATCGCTAGAAAAAGTATCCTATGTCGATATCCAGGGTTCGAACTATCGTCAAACCAAATTTCATCAAGATAGCGATGTTACGTTACGACTAAACGAGTACAATATATCATATGTGTAATTTCATACGGAATGTTTACGTTAAAAATAACTATGAAGAAACATTTTTATGGCGCCCAACATGCTGTGTGCCGCCAAATTAATAATATCGGCCTGGACATGCCTACTGCTAGCACAGAATAAATAGGGAGTCGTCCAGATATTTATATCCTACTAGCTGTCCCGGCGAACTTCGTATCGCCAATAAAAGTCACCTTCTAAACCTTCCCTGAACTTCCACTAATATTTCAAGATCAAAATTAGCCAAATCGATCCAGCCGTTCTCGAGTTTTAGCGAGACTAACGACAATTACAACGACGACGAACAGCAATTGATTTTTTATAAATGCGAAAGTTTGTGTGTGTGAATATAACTACGCGATTTTGATGAAATTTGGAATGGAGATAGCTTATACCCTGGATTAACACACAGGCTACTTTTCATCCCGGAAAAAGGTTCCAGCGGGATAACGGGAAGACGCGGGTGACACCGCGGGGCGCAACTAGTAAGAAATATAAATCTTCTTATTAGTAAAGCTGATTAAAAAATATCGGACTATTAGATGACAAAAAAAAAGCTTGGGATTTTAGTGAACTTGCTCCAATTCAATCAATTAGTAATAAGAATAAAATTGTCAAAGTGATCGCGCCAAAAAAATTACCTGCTGGGCGTTTCTTGCCTGTTCTTTTGCCGGCGTAAGGAGGTTGGAACAGGCGTAGCTAGTTTTAAGTTGACGTTTTAAAGTGATCACAATGTATCCTATTAAATAAAAAAGTTTTGAAATTTGAAATTGAATTTGAAATTTGATATAATATCGTTTTAAGAAAAAATAGTCGTAGGCATTTGTAATGAATCCGCACAGAGTCAAGATCTTTGCTGCTTTGTAAAGCGCACAAATAACCTTTTATTTACTACCCCGTGTGTATATTTCAGGATCCAGATGACCTACCGTTCCGTCGCAGCGAGCGGCTGATGGTGATCAACCGCGACGAGGATCAGTGGTGGACGGCGCGCAATAGCCAGGGCCAATCCGGCTCTATTCCCGTGCCGTACGTGCAGAGGGTAAGGACTTTACTGTTCCCAATGTTTTTAAAAGCTTTTATTTAACTTGCAATGTATGTATGTAAGTATGTTTGTTCGGGTGGAATCTTTGATCTCAATTTTGAAGTAGATATCTTCAACCGTTTGAGCTGAAGTTTTGTATACACGTTTAGTTTGGACGACAATGCACGATATGGTGTGTGACATCATTCTAAATCCAATATGGCGGACCATCCAAGATGGCGGAATAGTTATTTTTATTTAGGTTTATTTCATTGTAGCGTTTGACCACAAGTCACAAATGAGGGTATAGCGTGATGCCACCTTCGACCGCCTCGTCACTTAACATCAGGTGACTTGTAGTCAAACGCTACCCCATAAATAGTATAAAAGTGTGTCTGTCTGTTTTTGTGTGTGGTTGCAGAGAACTCCGAAACAAAGATTGCGCGCTATCTTTTCGTTCCGTGATCATGACCGGATGCCCGCGTACTTGCAAAATGTGGAACGAGCTCCCCCCGCAAGTCTATCCGCAGTGCTACAAACTGCAACCTTCAAGATGGGAGTGAAAAGAGTCCTTAAATGTCGGCAACTCCCCTGGTGTTGCAAATGTCCATAGGCGATGGTGACCGCTTTCCATCAGGCGGGCCATCTGCTTGTTTGCCAATCTATTACATAAAAAAAATGTGAAATACATATAAAAATCGACATAGGTAATCGTCTGCTAAAATATAACCTGTATGTTTCAGATTCTGGACCCGTCTGGGGTCCCTTACCCTCCCAACGAGGCGGTGAACCACCTGACGGACGCACTGAGCCCACCGAAGGGGCCGCCGCAGCCCACCAACATGCAGGTAAACTGTCAAGCTGTGCTATCTGTGTGTTCCGGCAGCCCCACTTGTTAGTTTGTTCAGATTTGGATTCAGGCAGCCATGAACAGCCGGTTTTGACCAGAAGCGTAATCCTCTCCTCATAGGTAGTTTAATAAATAAATAAAAACTAGTTTGTACGGAACCCTCGGTTCACATGTCCAAATCGCACTTGGCCGGTTCTTTTGAGACTGCTACTGGAAAATACTGAATCAATAACAGGTACAGTCAGCAACAAAAGTAACTGATCATACTAGATTTCTTAAACGTGTTTTTAGATCAGTATGGCCTGGTTTTTTATACATTTTACAAGGTAGCGCTCTGACCACAACATAACACATCTGGTTTTAAGTGATGACGTGGCCAAAGGTTGGTGTTTAAGATGATGCCGGTAATCGGAAACTGTGTTATTATTGAGCGAATTTTGTCGTTGACTGTACGTAAATAAACATGCTAATTTAGTGACTGTATCTAGAGAGAGAGAAAGACTTTATTTGGGAAAAACTGCACACAATAAAGAAACGCACAAAAAACAGTAACATTGTAACATTGCAGCGCACGCTGCCTGCGCTGGCGCGGGTGCGGCAGACGCGCGTGCCGAACGCGTACGACAAGACCGCGCTCTCACTCGAGGAGGGGGACATCATCAAGGTACATACTGTGGGGTGGCCAACTTGGTTTTACCCAAGATCTACTATTTACTAAAGAAACGCCATGCGATCTAACAGCATCAGACTCCCTCACATGCACTTATAAGTACATGTCATGCCTTTCCCTCAGGATAATTCCGTATCACTTTTCACTTCACTATTATAATTGTAACGTATTTGCACTCCTGACTTGCGCGGTGTTGTTAGCTAGCCGACGTTATGTCAGTTTCTTTTGCTGAATTTATGATGAAATTTGTTTTATAGATGGTTTAAACATAGTAAAGAGTAGTAATTCAGCTTCATACAAATCGGCCGCCGCCGGTTTGAATGTGTGCGAGAGTAGCGGCGCCGTGTACGCACGCACTTTTCACGCACACAATCACAAACGAACGGGGCCGCGGCCATGCACTCAGTACGGTACGCGCCGCCTATGCATCACCGCAAGAGTAGGCAATTAACTCGTCGAGCGGCCTTAGCTAACCTACTGTTCTTACTTTACTGTGGTTTAAACCTCAAAGAAAGATATAGAATACTTTTTTATCGCGAAGAACAGATAGCTTTTACAAAAAATTAATTTATCCAATATAATGTTTCAGGTGACAAAAATCAACATAAACGGGCAGTGGGAGGGCGAGCTCAACGGCCGAGTCGGTCACTTCCCGTTCACCTACGTCGAGTTCCTGGACGAGAACCCCGCTAGCTAGGTGACAGGGACAGGAAAAGCAGGTGACACGCGTCAGGTGTCCCGCTAGAGGCAGAGAGGCTGCACGCGCAACTATAATAATATAATAGCCTGTTTACACGTACCGAATACTGTGGCGAGACTGCTCAAGGGCGGATCCAAGGGGGCTAAAGGGTACCTCCCTCCCCCCAGGCCCAGGCGTCAGTAACCGACTTATGCCCGAAATTAATAATCGATCCCATCCGTTATCCGCTGTTTTGGATCAATATATCATGTCATAATATGTCATTTTAGTACTAGGGCTTGACAGATTACTACTAAAATGACATATTATGATATATCGATCCAAAACCGATTAGAATCGATTATTACTATCGGCCGTTAATGTAAATCTGCCTCTATTTAGGCTTAAAAGTAAACGCAGGCTCAGTTGGCAAAGCGATGGAACGGTATTCCTATACTCGCTTCGTGATAATATTACCATTTCGAAATTTATATTTAAGCGTTCGCCTAGCTATAAAAACGTGTTTATTCGATCATTTCATAATATAATACCGAAAGGGGCAACCTTTGAGGAGCTGCGGGGTAAACACACTTGCACTACACCAGTGGTTCTCAAAAGGTGGTCTGGGGACCACTGGTGGTCCCTGGTAGCATAGTAAAGGAGTAGTAGTTCAGCTTCATATAAATCGGCCGTCGCCGGTTTGAATGTGTGCGTGAGTAGCGGCACCGTGTACGCACGCACTTTTCACGCACACAATCACATAAACGAAAGGAGGCGGCCGGGGCCGCGGCCATGCACTCAGTACGGAACGCGCCGCCTATGCGTCACCGCAAGAGTAGGCAATTAACTCGTCGAGCGGCCTTAGCTAACCTACTGTTCTTTATATACTGTGCTAGTATGTAGCAACCAAAGTAGTCCGCAACGTAATTTTAAAAATATTAAATAAGAGGCAGTGAGTCGAAACAATGACGTGCGGAGCGAGTCGCACTCCAAGTGAGAGTCAGTCAAGTATTAGATGATTTACGACAGAAGTTAATATTAATCGATCCTGCAGTGCCATTCTAATTCACACGGAAACTCCACGGATTCGGAAAAAATTCCTTCTGATTTTTTAGACACGATTCATTAATCTGAATTTGAAAACTGATATTTATTTTGACAAACCAGCTGCTCCTGCTCAGTCACGGATAAGTTTCCGCCACCCATTTGCTCTCGGAAAACGTTTCCGTGAAGCGAAAGTGACGCCGAATCCGACACGGAAACTTTCCGAGTGAATTTGAATCGCACTACTACTGATTCATTTTTCGCGGTTTTGGATCGATATGTCAATCAATGTGTCAAGCTTTACCCCTAATATGACATATGATGACATGACATATCAATCAAAAACCGCGAAAACGGATCAGGATCGATTATTAATTTCGAGCGTTAGAAGGAACACTTCAAACAGTTGGTGGTCCATGACATGACAGAAATTTTGCCAAATGGTCCCTCCCTTACTCAATAAAGGCCGGTTTCAATATCCGATCTGTCCACGGTTTGTCCTCCTACAGATAGAAAGGACATCATCGGGATTTGCGACGCGGTGGCCGAGTTGGTAGTGTCCCTGCCTGCGAAGCTAGCGGTCCCGGGTTCGAATCCCGGTAAGGGCAAATATATGTGTGATAAGCACGAATATTTGTTCCTGAGTCTTGGATATTTCTATCTATATAAGTATATATTTCTCTATATAAGTATGTATATCGTTGTCTAGTACCCATAACACAAGTTTCGAGCTTAATTTGGGGCTAGGTCAATTTGTGTGCAATTGTCCCCGATATTTATTTTATTTATTTCATACATTTTTGGTCCAAATATGAAAGTGCCGGCCAATAAAAAAATATGCTGTATTCCGTTAGAACTTGTCCCCCTGAGTATTTATTATTATGACACCAAAGCTGTAGGGTCATTGTCCTTTGTTTTATTTGAGTTCAAAAATTCAACATCTTCATACATTTTCAGTGAATTTTATTTATAATCCTCAAAAACACAAAACAAGATCAACATGTCCAAAATAGGTCAAGAACCAATATATCTTACTAAACGATGTTCAAAATAAAAATATGGTAGAACAAATCATTTGTTTTTGTTTATTAAATTCACTGAAAATGTATGAAGATGTTAAATTTTTGAACTCCAATAAAACCGAGGACAATGACCCTACAGCTTTGGTGTCATAATAATAAATACTCAGGGGGACAAGTTCTAACGGAATACTGCATATTTTTTTATTGCCCGGCACTTTCATATTTGGACCAAAAAAGATGATGTCGTTTGACATTACTTCTATGAGACCTATGTCAAATTTCTATCCCTAGTATGAGAAACCGTGGATAGATCGGTTATTGAAACCGGCCTTAAAAGAAGGGCTTTGTTTAACGACATTTGCACGGAAGATTTCACGAGTAAAACCGAAAAATTTGTCAAAAAAAACAGTCACGAAGGGATACATTTGTATATTTTTGGTAATCCACTACTTTGACCACAGTTGAAATATCACGCGCAGAAAAAAAATACGTTGAAATTAATTCTATTGAGATTAAGTTTGATTCGTTCATATATATTGCATTTACATTTTAAGGGAAAACTCACTTCAGGTCGCCGAGGCATCGGAGTTAGTTGGTATTAAGCTGCTTTTGTTGCTAACTGCACCTACTTAGAAATCATTTAACATGAGAAACGCTTTTTATTGCATTTTTCAATTTGTCTCCCATAAGATGTTTTATGCGAGAATTTATTTGTACATCATTGTTATTAATTTAATGAAAACGCGTACTGCCAAAATATTATACTGTAATCTTTATAAAATATGCAATAATTATTACTATGTAAACCAGTTAAATGTGGAAATCTATATTGCTAAAAAGTAATCATTAATAATTCATTAACATACATACGATTTTTGTATTGTATATCGAACTAACATAAATAAAAAGTTTTATCAAAATTCGGCTAGCAAACTCTTTTAAGGTATTTATCAGGTTTAATATTATGGCATTTTCATATAATTCACGAGTGTTTATCTGTAAAGTTCCAAAGATTGATAATAATAATTCAATTTTGATAAAATCAACAAAAAATTTCGCTAATACTATAGAAATGGACAGTGGTGTCTATTCTGTTGAACTAAAACTAAACTAAATTTGCCAGGACTAAAAGTAATGCTGGCCTTTTCTTACTTCTGTGGTCAGAAAGATACAGCAATACTTTTAGACCTGTCAAACTTAGTTTTGTTTCAGAAAATCCACAACAGAATTGACACCAGTATTAAAGTACTTAATCATAAAAGGAATAAGTACGTTCGACCTCTTTTCATTAAAATTTGTTGTCTCGTTTCCGCTGACGTGAAATGTCACGTGCCAAAAATGGACAAAACTCATTTGAAACTAAAATGGGTTTAACGGACTCCTTTTTTATGAATAAAGGGCTGTTATCAGTGAAGGAAATGTATTTTCAAGTAATAAAATTGGTCTGAAGGTCGGTTTGTCTTATTACGACGTGATATTAATGAAATTGTGGTGACTGCAGAAGCCAAGGAACGTACATAAAAACAAATAAACAAACAAAAACAAAACACAAAACAAAATAACATTTAGCTTTTAACATTTTTTCTACATATTTTTTTACAAAAGTTACCTATTTCACGTATAATAAGCGTAGTTTTTACATAAAGGAATTGAGTAATATTGTATACATCGAACGTTGTTTGACTGTTTGTATTTAATGTGTATCTACGATTTTGTATTGGATAAGTGATAATAATTGTATCAGCGTGATTTGATGCTTATATTTTTGGTTTTTATTACTTCCTTAAAGTTGCGCTAAGTAGAGAGTTATTTCGGTATTAACCACTTGCTAGGAATGTATAATTATCTGATTAGGGTTGAACCCCTAACTACGAACGATTTTAGGTACCTACCTAAGGTGTCAGAAATTGCAATTAACATAAAATTATTAAAAATACAAGCATCAATTCAACTTCAGCCTCATTAACATTGTAATTAATTAATAATGTTGTTAATTGTACGCTAAAATATGGAATTGCTTAAGACTCATTATGTACTAAAATGTTCATAAAACTACTATGATATCAAATAACATTTATAAATACATAAATAATAGTATTTTTTATAGTTTTAATAGCTTATCTTATGAACTCTAGCTCTATGAAATATTTTCATTTAAATGTTAGTTTTTTTTTAGTTATTTTGAGTTTATGAATAGATTTTTATTTTTTAATTATTTTTAGTCAGTCATAAAGGTTTAAAAATGTACCTATGTAAATAGTTTCTTTTTTATTATTATTATTATAACCTCTGTATGTAATGTAGATCGATGCAAAATAATTCAATATTATTGGAAATTTATTATCAGTTTCTTATGAAAAATTTGTTGTAATAACCCATGTTTACTTTATATTAAATTAATTTTATAGACAATTATTGTTAGTAAAATAAATTGGCCAATCCAATATTGTTTTTCATCACATTGGTGTCGATTCGGTTTTGCATTCTCTAAAACTAAAAACTAACTTTGACAGGTCTAATAGTATTGCTGTCTTTTTCTAACCACTACAGTAAAAAAAGGATAGCTTTACTTTTAGACCTGTCAAACTTAGTTTAGTTTTAGAGAATGCAAAACCGAATCGACACCAATATTTACTTATGAGGCTTAAAACTTTAACACAATTATTTTAGTGAACCTATCGTATCAATTAATCTCATAATCATATTTGACCTAACTTATTGTGTGTATTGAATATATTTAGCTTCCAAATTTGTACAATAGTCAATATTTTATATTTGCTGGTGCAAAATTGTTTTAGTATTTAAAAATTAATTGAACAAGTTTTTTGATGACAAACCATTGGCTTACCGATCCAAAGAGATCCTTAGACCTAGTACGAGACGAGAGAGAGATCGGACAGGCTCCTATAAGTAGGTGAAAAATGTGCTTGTCCAATCACATAAGTGTATGGAAAAAAGGTATAAATAAATTTTGTATTTGATTATTTTGGTTTGAGGCAAACAGTTGTCTGAAAGAAATGATGCTCAACGTCAAACAACTTGGTCAAAATTAATAATATATTATTACTATAATATTTGGGGTAAGTGCATATGTACCAAATGTTATTAGCATTGATTGTATGGAATCATTATAAAAGTAATATTTTGAGATTGTGTCATATAATGTATTGGCCACTTTAAGTCATGAAAATCATTTTGTCTATTTCTTTTTTAAGTTGTGTAACTGTTTAATAAATAGACACTAGGAAGAAATTATCTATTGTGTTTGTTATTTGTACATAATTCCCGCACCTGTGGCTTCGTTGTGTCAAATTGTTGCTATCACTTTTAAACTACTGAACCGATTTAAACTAAATTTGGTATGGACATCGTTTGAACCCTGAGGAAGGACATAGGATACTTTTTATCGAGATAAACTAGCCCACGCGGGTGAAACGTGAGGAACAGCTTGTTTATATTAACTTTTATGCTGAGCGGAGAGCGATGGCTGGCACATGCGTGAACGGGATAAACCTAAAATATTCAGATAAAAACACCCATATATAACATAAAATAGATTTTATTCATATTAATACATAACTTATTTAAAAAAGGCAAGTAGCTTAGGGCTTATGTGCATATATCGTGCTGTGTTGATGTTTACCATACATAGCCTTTAGTTAAGAATTATTTACGATATCTCTCGGAAATAAGTGCACTTTATAAAGTCTGTATTTACTGGCTCAGATTTCTTGCTTTAGGTGTTGATGGTAGATTCTTCATTTTCCTCAAGTTTACCGATGTATCCAAACTCTATACAACTGGTTTCTTTCCGTTCCAGTCCACTATATCCTTGTTGTACCACAGATATTTTCCTGGGAGAGATTCTGTGATATCCAATGCTGCGTACAGCGGTGCCACGGCTCCTTGGTCAATGGTCAGATGACCCTGATGGGAAGACATGTCCGTGTCTACGTATCCCGGATGTACAGCATTAACTATGATGCCTGAAAAAAAATCTTATTACTTACTAACTCAATGGTGTCGATTCGGTTTTGCATTCTCTAAAACTAAATTAAGTTTGACAGGTCTAAAAGTAACGCTGTCCTTTTTTACTTTAGTGGTTAGAAAAAGACAGCAATACTATTAGACCCGTCAAACTTGTTTAGTTTTAGAGAGTGCAAAATCCAAATCGACGTCAATATTTGTTAACATATCAGACAATCTGACATGTTTATGCCCCCTGGGGTTTAGAGTTCTATTTTCTAGATGTAGCCTGGGCACCTTCGACTAATATTGTCTCAACATCAGGTAACTTTTGGTCTAGCGCTACCGTATAAATATGTATCAATGTTGCACCGGAAACAATAATGGTTTTTTATTTAGTAGTATGTTTTAGTTTGTTATCGGCAACTCAGGTTTGCTCTCTTGCCTCAACAGTGTTTGGAAATCAAACAGTGGAATGACACGAGTTTTTTTTATTATTCACAACTCTGTCAATAATTCCAGAACTAAGCAGTACAACAGTAATTGATGTGAAAGCATCAGCTAGGGAGTTGAAAGATAATCTTGCTCTACACTGATAAAGGACTTGGGCCGTCACTTATGTCTTGTTCATACCTCAGCAATGTGCTAATCAGTTGTGTTTTAAATAAATACAGCAATAATAATTACATACCTTTGTCACCAACCAATCTCTGCTGAATCATTGTCAACCCTGTGACACCCACTTTAGACACTTGGTATGATGAATTGCCCCATTCTGCAGCCTGGGTTCCTTGCTTAGCATCGTCAATATATTTCTGCATGAGCGCTGACAGTTCAGGAACTGTTAGATTGGGGTTTAGGAACTTTTTTCTCAATTCCTCACTGGGAATATGATTCAAATGCCCCGCAGAGCTCGAAACGTTCACAACCCTCGCGCCTTTTTTCAGAAGCGGGAAAAGAATTTCGCATGTTGATACAAGAGAAAAGTAGTTCACGAAAAGAGTTTGCTCTGCTTGTACTGATACCGGCTCTGGAGCTCTGCTTTTGAATGCTATTGCGGCATTGTTGACTAAAACGTCTATTCCACTGTAATTCTCCTTAATGTAGTTACGGAAAGTTTCTAAACTTTTCTTGTCGGTGATATCAAGCTGATGGTACTTTGGATTCAAGCCTTCTTTTTTCAAATCTTCTACTGCTTTTCTCCCGCGCTCGAGATCTCTAGATGTGAGATATACAGCGCCGTCGAATCTCTTGCAAAGACCGCGAACAATAGCAAAACCGACGCCTTTATTGGCTCCGGTAACTACTGCAACTTTTGTGGACATAATTAACTCGTTTTAGGTTTGTGATTTAAATTATTTAAATTCTTTGCGGACGGACTATTTTATACCGCGATCAATCAATAGTAAAGGTTTAGCCAGTAGCCACTACTCCAAAACTCCAAAGTATGAAAATACATAAAACGAAAATCAAAATATTGCTCGTTCGTTCTCGAACTCGAGTTGGTTGAATGAATGAATCGTCAAGTCAAGTAGTCAGATCAGTCAGCTGACTTGATTTCTATATCTAATCTGTGGTGAGATGGTGCCTTATTATTTTACTACCGTACCGTGTGACACCATTGACCTATAATTTATCTCAATGTGTGACACCAATACATAAAAAAAAAACACCTGTGCTGTGACCACAACTTGGGTGGAAAGTTTAAAATATAATAAAATCATTTTTTCCGATGCAAAAATAATAATATTAAGTGGCTTCCCTTTCTTGTTATTTTATTTAATCTTGATTGTTCTACGTGTTTAGGAATATACCATTCACATACGCTTATAGATAGTTAAATAATCACTAAGAAGGTACATAACTTAAAACACACATTTTTTCTCTAAAAATGGATCCATTGGACCTGCATCAATTTCTACGTAGTAAGAAAATTATGTGGGGGATGAGCGACCGATGTAAATTGTAATGGCCGTGTAAATAATAGGAGATTTAAGGAGTTATGCAGGTAGATAAATGAAAGTTGGAATAGTCATGGTAGTTTTAAATTATTATTATGTTATATTCCTATGGCTAATAACAAGGGCATCGCCAGCCAATGCGCCAGAGGGGAGAGGGTAAAATAAATACAATTTGCAGCTAGGTACTAATAAGAGAAAAATAATTATGTCACATCTAAAACGTCTTGGGGTTTCATTCCACTCAGAGGTGCGAATTTCAAATTACATCGCGCGGGAATTTTAAATTAGACAATAAATAGCCTTTGGCATTTGATTTAATTCTATCGAAAGTGACAGCTGCTCCCAACTGCACCCCCTTAGCACAATAGAAGTTAGCTTACCTCTAAGTACTGTGCCCTTGGCGATGCCCTTGGGTAATAAAACTAAAGACAGTAGATATTTATCACTGCCTACCTAATCACATCGAAATACACGACAAAATATAATATGTAAACATTAAAAAAATGTCAACTACACAGAAAAGTTAGTTTGACACATTATATACGAGTATATTAATAACAAAACTTTCACTGATAATAGATTAGTTGGTAAATTAATATCATTAGGTAATGGAAGCGATTCTAACAATATTTCAGCATTTAATTTAACTATTGAGATTTGACAGGTGCATTTAGTAATGTATTCATAATATATTTTTATAAATAAACGTAAAATTGTGACGCAAAATCGATGGTTAGCTATAGACGAGAATGATTTTTAATATTTATTACCATCAATCTAATAATCGTATAATAAATAGTAGGTATGATCTTCATAATATGTTCACTTAAGATTAATATAATAATTCGTCTTATCATTACATAAGTAGATAGGTACCTAGGTATCAATAGGTTGATTGAGTCAAAAACTATCAGGTTATATAAACAAGAAAGTCTTGACACAGGATTTTGAACCCTGCCCGCATTGGGCCAGCATGGTAGATAATGGTCCATAGAAAATACTACTGGCTGGCGGAGAAGTGAAGTGACAACAGCAGCGCTAAAAAAGAATGACATTGCATTTATTTCATCTTATTCTGTTTTTTTATACCATTTATTTACATTCTCATTTACTCTTTTAGAATAATTCATACAAAGTGTACCTACTGTTATTTTTACGGACACAAATTTAATGCCTACATGGGCTCAGGATATACAAATTACATACAATTTGTTCAGACATAATTATTATGTGTATGACCATCAATTCAATAACGCGTATCGTATTTTGCGATTTATTGGGCACGCTGCACCTTATTTTCTCTTAACGCTACGAAAAACAACAATTTTATTCAGCTCTTCCAGATGTTAATGGGATCATTTTTATTGCGTAGGTAATTATAGGTGAACGTTCTGTGTTCGCTCTTTCATGTTTTTATTAAGTAGTGTATGTAATTGAAAAAACAAACAATTTTAATGCCTACATGGGCACAGTATTTCCAAGTATTATAAATATGTACATAACTGTTCCGCGTAATATTATTATGGGGAACAGTGATCGTCAAATCAATAACGCGTATTGTATTCAGCAATTTATTGGGCACGCAGGGCCGCCCTGTTTTCGCGGCTTATCAATACCAAATGTAGAATAGTTTCCTGCAGCTGTTTAAACTCTTCAGTTTGGTTGATGCGAGTAATTTTTCTGCGTACAGTAAGGAGCGCGTTCTCTATAGCCAGTTTAACCGAATCTGGTGCCGTTTCTGATTTTGAAACAAGTTTGTTTACAAAACGTATTATCGCCCTTAACACCTTCTCCTCAAGCGACGTTAGACCACCTCGTACATGCCACATTTCTTCATTGCTAGTGACATTAATAGAATCAATTGCGGGATTCCTTTGAAGCACCTGAAAGTTAAGTAGGTAATTATAATAATTGTCCTACCACCACCTATCGGTGAGTTCCAGCAGCCTCACTTGAGACTTGGGAGCCAGATCCCAATCCAGGTGTAGCGTGGCACCCGCTCCACATTCCACGTCGTCACTTAACATGAAATGAAAAAACTATTCAATCTTAAGCTGGAAATTTAAATTATGAACGGTTTTATTGTTTGTGTGTACATCTAATAACGTATTTTGGTTCTTAACCATATATTACCATTATCTCTGATCACATAGGCAGGTACTAGGTTGTAGATGTACCCAGTATCTACTTTCAAGAATATTATTTAAGTCCTAATGCTGAAGTACAAGATTAATTACAGACTCCTAATAGCAATGCACCTTATACTACCTATGTACCTACAAACCAATGCATGGTTAAAAATAAATTTCAAACTAGGTATATTTCATACACACCTGACAAAGCGCTTTCCATATACATTCACAGCCAACATTCTTTTGGAAGTTCATCGCTAGGACAGAGTTGCGATGCTTCCAAATTATGAACCGGCTCTCTTGTTTCTTGTAAGTTGCGTCTGTCTGCAGTTTACTTAATATGACCAAAGCACCTTTGGACACATTCCTCAGCTCTATATAGGCTTCCCCCAATCCACAGCGTATCGACACAAAGCATACTCCGTAGTCCAGCCACCTCTGGCTTACAAGATTGAAGATTTTCGCTGGTACCCTATAAGAACTACAGAAGATTTCGTGATCTGCCATTTCGTTGGCAGTAACCTGTCTCAAAATTACTAGATAACTGCGTAGGGCCAACTCTTATGCTGTCTCTAAGCTTTCTTTTAGTTCCTCAAAGCAATCTTTACGTTATTTATTCGAATTCTGAAACAGAGAATGAAATTTATTTAATGAAATAGATACTAGGTTTGGTATTTTTATGATTACGCAATGGAGGACAGCTCGCCATTGGTATCACGCAATTCAAGGATCAGTATCACCGATATCGGTATCAGGCACCTACTTGGTAGTTTGAGCGATAATACACAAAAAACTGCTTACGTTGGTAAATCAGTAATCCAAAATACCAATTCCTCAGAAATTACAGATCTGTATTTAGATGCGTTGTACGCAATTCCGTAAAGAAAAATGAAACTAAAAGAGAACAATAGGCAAGTATCGATCATTCATTTTACGACATCATCATGCATGGGACACCATTCTGAATGTCAATTGATGACATTGGTATGTTAAGAAAGGTGGAATGTATCAACTTACCTTTTGAATAGAAGAAGCAACACGTAAATTGCTTAAACAGGTTTCACAAGACACCACCCTCCATATTAACCTCGAGAAAATTAGGATGCGCGCGCAATTGCGTGCGCAAACCGACAAAATGATGGTTTGTTTACAATTTATCAACTTCTTAAAACATAGTTTTGTTTTGAAATTGTGTTCCATGGCACAACTGATTAAAAATGTTATAAATAAATATATGCAACTTATCCTTGCAACTTTGGTGCATCTTTGAGGTGCCACATTAAGTTTAGAAGAACCTCTACTAGAACCTACTTTATTTCGTTAAAATGAAATAAAAACAAAATAGGAGCTTGTTTAAAAGAAACGATAAATTGTAATTCTAATTTTGTTTTAAAAGAACTAGCATGCTTTTATAGGATCATGGCTTAGATAGGTAATACATGCTAGTCTTGCCTACTGCAACAAATAAGTATATGAATTTGCGAGAAATTTGATATCCGGGACTTAGGCTCATGTCGCGGGACACTATAAATTATAGAACCCCAGTCAGGGGTGGCAGATATTATATTTATACGATAATATAACTACATAGGTATTAACGCTGCCGTTCATACTAGTTCATAGTGTTCACGTAGGTATGTCTTGCAATAATATATATTACGTATATCATTATATAACTAGCTGTTTAGCGGTTTCACCCGCCTGAACTACAATTTAGCGCAATAAAAAGTATCCTCCACAGCAAAAGTGAAAGTCACGTGAAAATCGGTCCAGCCATTTCAGAGATTAGCCGGAACAAACAGACAGACATGCAAACAATCTTAAAATTGTTTTTTTGATGTAAGTACATATACATACTAAGTACCTACCGTATAAACTCTCAAATGAATTGCTAAAATTCTTTCTTTTTAGAAGGGGATTATGTTTTATTTATTTATTTAGTAATAACATATAATGTAAGTACATAACTCAACTATAAAATAAACCTAACAATTTAAAGTTTAGAAATTAAAACCTACCGTTTAGGTATACTAATAAATAAATATTATTATTATCTCTTTATTTATTTCTTTTCTTAAGTAAAAGATTTTTACATGAATTTTATGAAATAATATTAAACAAAATTACTATAAAAAAACTAAATAACTATAATTATTATTATTATATTATTATACATATTAATATACCTACGTTATTTACAAGCTGTTAATTTGAAATTACAAACTGACACTTCAATTTTATTTATTTATATTGTTAACTAGCGACCCGCCCCGGCTTCGCACGGGTATTTAACTGAACATTCATTAAAAATTATAATACACATACATTATTGGAGTTTTAGTAAGGATCCCTAATTTTATTTAAAAAATAGACATTGATACGATACTAACATCACTCAATTGTTTTGCCTTCCCGGAACCTCTCCACGAACACTTGAACTCTAAGGTATGTTAATAAAGTTCAAATTGACTCTACATTTTAGTTAGAAAACGTTTGTATGGGAAAAAGAAAAGGGCAGTTTTTAGGGTTTTCCCGGCAATTATTTGAAATTTTCTTGACGTAAAAACCATTATTGGACTTCAAAGAACATTAAAAAAAAAGAATCGGCAAAATTGGTCCAGGCGTTGTTGAGTTATGCGCTTACCAACACATATTGCGATTCATTTTTATATTATAGATAACATATTATGTATGCATTTGTTTATGTATATGTATGTAGATAGCGGCCGTGTGTAACGCGTGTAGTACCTAAAGTAGCGATGTAATCACTAAATTGTGTGTAAAAAAGTTTTGAGTATTCGAGTTCGCGCTCTCGATCCTATTCTCATGAAATTGCGTAGATTTTCTCACGTTAATTATTTATTATAATTAATACTGTTATGATACCCATCTTAATAAACTAGGTAATTAAAATTTGAACTAGACAATATATAAATTACCGATCACTTTCAGTTCCAATTATTACCGGAACGCCGTGCCGCTGCGGCCGCCGCCTGGACAGTATAGGCGTTCCCGCTATAGTCAATAGTATTATAATCAATAGGAATAATATGAATAATAGTAATAGGAATAATAGGATACATTGTGATCACTTTAAAACTAGCTAGGCCGCTAGCGCTAGGGCATCTGCGCCTCTAGCCAAGATGCATTCTGCAATCGTTGACGCTAGTAGAAAACAAGAAAAAAGTATTGGTTTGACATATTTCAACGCTAAGTCACGTGGTCAGAAATATGTCAAACCAATACTTTTTTCTTGTTTTCTACTAGCGTCAACGATTGCAGATGCAGAATGCATCTTGGGCTTCTTGGCTACGGGCCCTGGCGAAACTCTTCAGAAGCGGGACGTCCTAGAAATCCGGGAAAGTTGGCTAGCCTAGTAGAAACTTTGAAGTTGTACTACAAATAAATTACGTAAATTTAATGAATTTATGGTTCAAACTAGTTTAAAGTCAGAATAAAGGCTAGAATATAATTATTCTTAATCAGAATATGTATTATTGTATAAAAAAATCGAGTGAGGTAGTTTATGAAACCGATATTATAAAGGCGAATTTTTGTTATTTTTTCACGATTACCGATCTTGATGGAATTTGCTGTAAAGATAGTTTGAACCCTGAAGAAAGATCCTACACTTATACTTTTTATCACGACAAAGTGTAGTCCCCGCGGTTTGTGTGTTTGTTACCACGTATCACCGTAACTGCTAAACCGATTTTGATGAAAGTTGGAATGGAGATAGGTTATACCCTGGATTAACTCATAGGCTAGGAACCTTTTTCCGGGATAAAAATGTTCCTGCGGGAAACAACAAGTACGGAATAAAATACCCGTGCGTAGCCAGGGTGGGCCGATAGTATCTAATAAACAAGTGAGAGATTTAATTTCTTTGGACCAATAAAAGAAGTAGATTTTTATAAAATAATCCAATAAAAGAAGTAGATTTTTATAAAATAAACCAATAAAAGAAGTAGATTTTTATAAAATAAACCAATAAAAGAAGTAGATTTTTATAAAATAATCCAATAAAAGAAGTAGATTTTTATAAAATATTTATTTATCTCACCCAAAACCATTTTCATATATTTATATAAATTATCACAATCTTCTGAAAATAACAATATGACTGTATGTATAATACATAATGTATGTATATTAGAGAACCTATACCATCTAATATTATGTTGCTTGCGTTTGACACAAATAGTTCTAACAAATATATTTAGTTTCATAACTTCAACAACTATGATAAAACGCATTTGAACAACATCATGTAATAGAACAAAAAAATCTTTACACAATTATATACTGTACATGGATAATCATTATTAGGTACAAAATGTAATACAAACAGCAATAAAAAAATCTGACTAGAAAAAACATAAATAAATAAACACCGGGGACCATTGCACACAATCCAATTCAATTTAATTCAAAATTATTTAATAGGATTCATAATATGATCACTTTAAAACGTCAAACTTAAGACTAGCTACGCCTGTTCCAACCTCCTTTCGCCGGCAAAAGAACAGGCAAGAAACGCCCGGCAGGTAATTTTTTGAGTGTGATCACATTTACAATTTTATTCTTACTACTGATTGATTGAATTGGAGCAAGTTCACTATATACAATCCCAAGCTATTTTTGTCATCTAAATAATAGTCCCAATATTTTATAATAAGCTTTACTAATAAGATTTCTCTTGGTTGGCTGTGCAACTGCACATTGGGATATGGAAACATGAACATTACCGAGTTACGGGACTAATACAAATTGAACTTACCCCGAATTAAGCTCGAAACTTGTGTTATGGGTACTAGATAATGATAAACAAACCTGACAATACTAGAATTTACTCATAAGACCTTGCAGTAGTGAACCTAAATACGCTGTAATATAGCCGATAACTTCCGGAGGTTTTTCACCATTCCAGTTCACAACCTTCTTGTTGTACCACACAAATTGACCTCTGATAGTGTCAGGGGCATCCAGCGCTAGGAATAACGGAGCCTCTGCCCCCTGGTCAATAGTGAGGAGACCCTTCCGCGTTGTCATATCAGTGTTGACGTAGCCCGGGTGTACTGCATTCACTTTAATGTCTGAAAAGTGAATAAATGTTTTAGTTGCAACAGTGGCAAATTTTTTATCACAAGAGGAATGCTTTTAGAGTGTGACGTAATATTTTGAACTAGCTGTCCCCGCGGTTTCACTTATTTATTTAACTTATTATATTCATAATGTAAGAAACTGCAATTGTTTGATGATCAATCGGACACATAATTTTTCTTTTGTTTAATCCGAAGTATTCAAGATTTGAATAATAATTAACCTGTTTTCTGTTTTGTTAAGTCTAATGAGTATGGAAAAAAGATTTTCAACCAACCTTTATCATTGAGCAATCTCTGATATATTTTTGTCAATGCAATCATTCCCACTTTGGATACACCGTATGAAGAACTGCCCCATTCTGAAGCCTGTGTGCCATTTTTGGCAGCATCTACATATTGCTGCATAAGCTCAGATAATTGAGGAATAGTTAAATTAGGATCCGCAAGCTTCATTCGCAACTCCTCGCTCGGAATATGACTCAAGTGGCCCATAGAACTCGCCACGTTTACGACTTTCGCGCCATTTTTCAGAAGCGGGAAAAGCGTGTTGCACGCTGATACCAGAGAGAAGTAGTTCACAGAAAGAGTCTGCTCTGCTTGCACTGATACCGGATCTGGCGCGCGAATACCGAACGCAATACCGGCGTTGTTAATCAATATATCAACACCATCGTACTTTTCCTGAATGTAGTTATGGAAATTCTTAAGACTCTGCTGATCAGTGATATCAAGCTGATGAAATTTCGGCTCCAGACCCTCTTTCTCCAAATCTTCGATGGCTTTCTTGCCGCGCTCTGTGTCTCGCGATGTGAGGTAAACAACACCGTCAAATCGCTTGCACAGTCCACGAACTATTGCGAAGCCGATACCTTTGTTAGCTCCGGTAACTACAGCAACTGTCGTAGACATTTTATTTTAATTTCAGCAGATTTAGACCTTGTTTTTAGGTATCTTATTTATTTAATTATTTGTTTTGAACTTTTCGAAAGTTTTGTTTTGTACCTTCGTTTGATTGACATTGACACTTGACACGTCCATGACTGACAGTTGTCAGTGACTAGAGATATTGCTAGCATAGAAAAAATAACATCTACTTAGTTAACAAATAACTCTCCTAGACACAGGTCATTTTCCAGGTGGTTTGAGTATGAGTAGGACACCTCTGCAAATACTATTACTAAGAAAACCTCTGTGGCTCACGGAAGTACAGAGTACAGACGAAGGATTAAGAAGTTCATCATTTCATCTCAGAAGTTTCTTATTTATGCTCGGCTCGGAAAGCAACGGAATGACGCAACGTGACCATGAACAACTCTTGTGAACAATGAGCAGCAGTGAACTAAGCACTGAGCATTGAATATTTCCGTCTCCACTCTCCGTGTAGATTGTAGAACTGCAGACAGATAGCAGTGATTAAATTCTACCACCTAATTAATAGTATATTTACTCTGGCAATACCGGCTTCTCTCTGGTCAAGTTTAAAAACCAGTAGGTACAGTGTTCGGAACCGTACGATAATTATCGTACATATATGATAATTTGGTGCCTACGTACGATGTACGATAGCATATTATTATCGTACGCAGATTGTAAGATAATTTCTATCATGATGCAAAATTTGAAATTTAATATTAATTAATTCATGCGCTGATAGTCTAAATCACAGTAGCTTAATTTTATTTTGTCCAATAAAATCTTGGGATAATACCGGGAAATTCAAGTTCTCTATTCCTTTGGTCCTTACGATCCGCTCTGCTGTTTCACCACTGCCGAGACTAACTTTATTCAGCGCCTGCTGTACACGCTTTCTTATTGGTTAATATAGCATCTACCAATGCGAACAAGAAAATATAAGTTCGATATTTCGATTATGTTCACAGTATGCATATCAATATTATAATTTTTATGAATTATTTATCTACAATAGACATTATCCTAAAAAGTACGATATTTCGATCCAATGTACGATAATTTTACGCCCCTGGACGCCCCTGGTACGATAGTCAGTCCACTTCAGGTTGCTAACACTGAGTAGGTAGTTTACCAGCTGTAATGTAATAGTGTTCTGTGGTTACCAGAACCAGCCACCAGCCAGCCAGTGTCTAAAAAGTTTAGTTTGCTAGTTCTAGACTGTCTGTGAAGTCTGGTTTAAACTTTTTTGTACATATAAATTTCGCGAAGAATGCCTCCTAACATATAACGAAGAACAAGTTTATAGAAAGAACAAATTTACGTAAGTATAGTACGTACAATTTATCTTGGCAGCTCTGAAGTTGGCGCTGATTCCTGCGCAGTAGCATATTTTAGGAACCAAATGGTGGCAAGAGGCGGGGTGCGCGGGGCGGTGGTATAGGCTAGAGACGCGCCTTACGTAAAACCAATTAATCCTATAGACGATCAAGTATCGTAATCGATTAGTTACATTTCGAGTTCATCCATTTTAATGTATAGGAGATATTTAACTAAGTAAATGAACTATGAAGTGAATTTTATCGTTAATAATTGAGTTTAAGTCGTTAATTATAAAAGAAATGTGCAGTAACATATTGTTTTTTCTGTTAAAAGTCGTTTACTTAAATTTTAGATATCTAATAAAGATTTCCAGAGTAACGACTGTTTGAGAACATTTATTATAAAATCGAATGAAAATGTCTTTTTATTACTTAATTTTAATCGATTCGGATAATAATCGATTAAACAACACCCACAAGCACGCACATTGCACATCTCTTTTTGTTAACTTCGCAAACTTCGTGATTGTTCGGCAATACTCGGTACGAGATATTATGTCTCACTCACACTTCAGCATTGTTTTGGTGTTCGTGTCGCTATCTCTGTCTTGACACACAGTCGGTTACAAAAAGGCAGTGGTCTCGAACCTACCGATTTTTCGGTATTTCTACCGATATGAGCTCTGTTCTACCGAAATACCGAAATGCAACGATTTTTCCACGATTTCCGAGAATACATTGAAATTCTCCCGATTTTTCTACCGATTTTGGCGATTTAACATTTATAAATTGGCAACCCTTTTCATTTATGTTTAATCTATACTAATAATATTATAAAGCTGCAGAGTTTGTTTGTTTGTTTGAATGCGCTAATCTCAGGAACTACTGATGCGATTTGAAAAATTCTTTCAGTGTTAGATAGCCCATTTATCGAGGAAGGCTATAGGCATATATTTCATTTCCAAAAAAAATAGGGATCCGTAAGAAAATTGTTATTTTGCAACCCAAGGTGTGAAATCGAAAACCTATTCTTGCGTGCGCTGCAAAAACTATTGACACTAGAAAAAAATAATGTATTACGGGTTTGTAGGTAGTAGGTACCATTAAGGTCTAAAAAAAAATTCGCAACAGCATTTGTCTAACTACTAGAGTTATACCAAAAAATGTTTTTTTTTTATTTTAAAAATGTAATTTAAATGCCTCTTCTAGAAAAGACTCTTTATTTGTATCTTTATACATAAATTACATTAAAAAAAAATACTTCAAAAAAAAGTAAAAATATTAAGCCTGTAAGTTGATACTAAATAAATAAAATAGTTTGTAATATCTATGTAATGTAGGTAATGTAGAAATATATAAACGAATTTGATACTATATTGTTTTTTTATATACTACCGATTTTTGGTACAAATATACCGATTTTGGAGGGCAACTCTACCGATTTCGCACTTTGACGTTCGAGACCACTGCAAAAAGGTTTGGTTGTGTTTATTTTTCGTTGTTATTAATTATTATTGTTGATAGTTATTATTGATATTAAGTTTTTTGTTTAAGTGTTAAGTTAATTTTAATTGCTTATTTTCAAGTGTTAGTGGGTACTTATTTCGCCAAATATGCCGCCAAAGCATAGTAGTGTTTTAAATTGCCAGACGAGAAAATATGTTTATTATTTAACTCAGTACATGAAAGACGAGAAAGGCAAAGGCGTAAAAGATGTAGATAACGTTTATAAAAGTTGCTAACGCAACTGGTGTGTCTCAACGCACAATACATCGGATCGCAAAGGAGAGCAATGTTTTGGGATTAATTTCAATCTTCCGCACGCCTGGTAAAAAAAGGTCTAGTTCAAGACCTATTACTAATGTAGATAATTTTGACCAAGATGTAATATAATATATAAAGATGCATTCACAACTTCCACACCTCACATGGTATGGAAGAGGCCGACGAGTTTATATTTGGGATTTCCCCCATCAGCGACAGTGATTAGTTACAGTGTTATAAATTTTAAACTTTATGATACAGTTTAAAAACTATCTAATATATAAAATTCTCGTGTCACAGTTTTCGTTGCCATACTCCTCCGAAACGGCTTGACCGATTTTGATGAAATTTTGTGTGCATATCGGGAAGGTCTGAGAATCGGCCAACATCTATTTTTTATATCAATTTTTTATCGAGTTAAATGTAGTCATAGTCTACTTAATCTATGATGTAGTCCACGCGGGTGAAACCGCGGGGCGCAGCTAGTATTGTATAAATACGTAAATAATGCCTGCGTTTGAGTTATCAAATCTGTTATCGAAATGCGTTTTCTGATCGTATATTTGTTTATCTGGCAAAATAACTTTTCTTCGCGAAAGTACATGCGCAAAAGTTAACAGAGCCTATGTTCAGAGCTGCCAAGATAAATTGTACGTACTATACCATTACCTACCTAGTTTTACGTACTGACTTCCTTTATTTTAACATTGTCAAATATGTTGAAATAGTTATTACAATGCAATGTAATATTGACATCACAATCAGGAGTTCAGGCGCGGTTATCGCCAGTGCAGTTGAAGTGGGAATGAAACGTAAAAATATTAACAAAATTATTAACTGTGCACAGTAGTAGCTAGGAACTATCACTCAGCGCTAAACTTCCGTGCCGCTACCTATAACATGTGTATGTTTCTATAATAATCAATTTTATGTTGTTTAGTCTGTTAGAAGGGTGATTAAATCTTAGTACCATAATTATATTCGAAGTACATAAATAACATTTGTTTATAATTATGCTTATATTTATTTTCAGGCATAGGAGTACTTCCAAAAGAATGTGAGGAAACAGCTGATATTATAGTTTTCTTTGACAATTTGTTTGATTCTCAAAACGGAAGTTATGAAAATTACAAAAAAAGAAGTGGAAAACCTCTTCTTGGTGCAGTGACTCCAAATTCAAGTCACAGAATGTTGTGGCGGCAGTCAAAAAAAGTGTTAACATCAATGAAATTCATCAATGAAAAAAACACAAAGTCTGGTACTGTTCCATCGTTAACAAATTGGTTGCAGACAATTGAAAATACTGAGTATATTGTGGATATTTTATGGAAAAAGTATGGTTTGACGTCTCTTTGGATGAGACATTTCAATCAAGACCCTTTGGAAAATTTTTTTGGTTGCATACGCAGCCATGGATATCGGAATAATTCTCCAACATGTGCTGGCTTCGAAGCAGCCTTTGCATCGCTACTCATTAATAATATGAGTAGCGTCCATTCCAAAGGGTCCAATTGTGAAGTAGATTCATGCACAGTTTTTAAATCTTTAAATAAGTTATTTTTTAGAATACCCGAGACGTCAAACCGTACATCTGAAATTGATTTTGATGATGTAAACTGTGACCACATCTTTGTAGACCTGAACCAAAAAAGGGGCAACCCAAAAATAAGGGCACAATTGGATTATGTGACAGGATATGTGTTACGAAAATTGAAAGTTAAAAGTTGTAACATATGTAAGGAATGCTTTTATAGTGATAATAAGGACGAAAGCGTCATAGCAGTTAAAGAGTACTTCAAAAACAAAAGTTTGCTGACATATCCATCCATGCCCCTAATAAAATGCTTCTCACAGATGCAAGATCTGGTCATCAGTGTAGTAAGAAAAGATTGTAAAAAACAAAATATCCGACAATATATAAAAACAGTATTTTCTGTTGTCATCAACTACAATTTTATCAAATGTAATACACATAAAAATGAAATAATAGAACAATTAGAAAATTTGATTATTAATTTATTCTTGTATAATTGGTGTAAAGACACTAATAAAATATTAAACGGGAGCAGATCCGACTTTGATCAAAATGATAAATTACAAAAACTAGCATATACCTATTATAGAAAAAGGTGTAAACAATAAAATATGTACATGTTATTATTATATTATGCGTTGATATTTTTCCCCCTTTCCTATAGAATAATTAGGACTTAGTAATGTTGTTTTTGTTGTATTGATAATAATATATTTTATCAATACATCAAAAACACTAAGTAAATCTATTAACTAATACGTAGGTAGCTTGCTGACACAGAATAGCTAATAGTATACAAATTGACGTAACAGAGCGATAGATGGCGTTGCTTTTCAAATCTTTGAGTGATGCCTCTACCTCCAGTATACAAAGTTACTCTATGGGAACTATCTAGGTAGTCTGGGTACCTAGTACAGTCAACGACAAAAGTAGCTGAACAAAAACAAACTTTCCGATTAATTTCATCATATTAAACACAAAAGTTCAACAGTATCATCACTTAAAATCTGGTGTGTTGTGTTGTGGTCAAATGCTACCTTGTAAGTTGTAGAAAATACTCGAACTTTACTGATCTAATACGCTTTTGGAAAATCGAGTATGATCAGCTGCTTTTGTCGCTGACTGTACCTACCGATCGTTAATGCCAACGAAGTTAACATTTTTGGTTTATTTTTATTTTCAGCCAGTGAAAATCAGTATCATCTTCTCAGTAGGTAAGTGAAGGTAGCTTGGTAGAGATAGGCAAGTCGTGTCGAAAATAGGTTCAGCATGGCAGAGTGTTATGACGCCGACGTTTGAACTTGTAGAATTTTTCTCGACGGATACTGCCGGCTAACTTTAATCTTTTATATATTTATAATATGAATATCTCTATTTTATTCTTTAGCTTTTTTTGGCGTCTGTTGTTACATAAATCAAAGATAACATCGTCACTTAACATCAGGTGACTTGTGGTCAAATGCTACCTACTCTATACTTAAAAAGTAAAAAATACTTATGAGATTCTATTCTATTATATTTTTTGTTACTTACAATTTAACTGTTAGATTTGAAGTTAAAAAATGTGTTTTAAAAAAATAATACTAAAAAAGAAACTTTTTTATTCCAGGAACTTAAAAAATGGCGCCGTTACAGGGTCACACGCTCGGTCAGAGACACGCATATTACAACGGGTTAGTGAAAGAAGCGGCAGCGACCACGTCAGCAGACCTACCCAAAATAAATTATACAGACACCGATGTAGACAACATGATCAAAATCGACCTAGCCTGTAACGCCAGAAACGTTGATTACATTCTAGAAGTTTTGAAATGTGAAGATATGCTGTACATCTCTCGAGCAATAAAGAAAATAGCTTGGCTGGTAACCGAATCACAGTATGCGCATATCATCAACTCTACGTATCTGCACCGCCATCTCTTCCCCCACATGAATCCTAAAGCCATATCAAAACTAATGTTACTTATCAGACGTTGCTTGAAAAACGAAACACGCGTCAAGGCCTTCTACTGGTATGTGTTCAAGAAAAATCCAAAGGAAGCATCACGATGGCTGCAAAACTGTCCCATAAAATTTATGGAATCAAGAGTCCCCATTCACGCAGGTAACTTCGTTCCTAAAGTGGTGCAGCGGTTGTGCAGGAAATCTTTTAAAGTTCTACCGACTTACACGAAACATCACACGTTTAGCTTCAATCATGACAATTTATACGAAAATGCAAAGTTTCTGTTGAAAACGAACACAGATGAGTTTCTAGATTTGATAGAACATAACAGTCGTCACTTTTTACTATACGAAAAGGTTAGTTTCAATAAGAAACAAACGAAATTTCTTTTAAAAAAATGCCCTGAAAGAGTTATGAAGAACTATCCATGGTTTTCTGATATTATCCACGAGTATACTTTTGTGGACCATTTAAAGAAAGATGAGGTGATACCATTTTGTATTAAGCTTGCCAAAGATCACGGAAAATGGTGGAATTTCGACAAGTTGTGGCCGTTTATGTTCACTATGCCACGTGACAAAGTGTTGGACTTCCTGAGGACTCTTCTAGCCATTAACAATGGCACCTGGGTAGAGCCTGCTGAGGATAAACAAAGTTCTGATCAATTAGAAGTTCCTAGTACCTCTGTTGATTCAGCTCCTAAAAAGGATATTCAGAATTCTGAGAAGAAAAGAAGTGATGTCGAGGAACTATTTTATGCTTTAGAAGGTGAAACTAATGTCAGTAAATTCTATAATGTATACCGTTGGTACCATTATGCCCCATTTGACGTTGCATTCCGAGATATAAAGAAATTTATCTTTGCCGAGTCTAGTCCCGAGGAAAGACACACTTTGCTTGGTGTGCTGCTAGTTGGCGCCTACAACGATATTGAAGAGGTGAAAAAGGTCATACAATATTATCATGATAGACATATTAACGAACCTTATATCCATAAGATTAAGTTCGTTAATAGCGTTCTTTCACAATGCGAGACATTCAGATTCGATGACGCAATTTGGGAGACTTTAAACAACTTATTCAAAAGCTTAGAAGTATATATTGAATCCACGAATAAAGTACAGCAGTGCCTAGTTTCAGTCATTCTTTATAATGTACTGCATGATCAGCCTGTAAATGAAGTTGTGGAGGACAAGTTTGAGATAGAAACACTGAAAGATGTTAAAAAGAGTCTAAATGAAGAAGAACAAGACAAGGTGTACAATTATTTACACAACCTTGCAGTCAGAAAGCTAATGGCTCACAACACGGACAGCGAAACAGGATTAAACGGAGCTATTGCACAGCTTAAAATCTTATACAGTTTAATCAAAGACTGGAATAAAGAAGAAGCACATCTCCAATTCGTAATTAACAAAGTTGCAGAATTTGGTGACATTAACAAGAATTCGAAGTGGAATGAAACTGTGAAAAAACGGCGCTTGTCTCGCAGGAGACTGAAACCAAAACGACGGCACGATTATGATTATGAAAATTTTATAGACATATCATCGATATATCACATGGTGAAACCTCACAGGAAAGCCTTATTTGAGAACTCGCTAGTTCTTCACACCTGTGAGGATGTTTGCTTGAACGCTTTGAAGCACGACCCTAACCTTTTAGAGCGTTACAAAACCGAAACTGAAGACTTGCGCATTGACAACAGAATCTCTCTCAATAGGTTCCTAAGAAAGTTGCGAGTTTATTGGCAAGATTCGCTAGCGAAACAATGGGCCGTCTTAAGTTTGGAGAAAATCACAAACAAATCCGGACACAAAGCTCTAGTACGAGGTTTGCTCGTAGTTTTGCCTCACCAAGACCTATTAGACCTTATAAATAAAAACGCACCTAGCGAAAGGAAAATTGACTGGAAGAAACGTGAAACTATAACGACAGAGATTGTTATTCAGAAATTAATCGCGAAGAACATGCACCTAGTTCGGCCTCAGTTGCCTATAGAAGTGGTAATGTTGTACACAAAAGGAGACTACCTGCAGTTCGGCCTTTGTTCTCTGCTCAACGCATATTACTCTCTGAGGTCGAGAGACATTCAGAAATACATAGAGATTTTATTAAACTCTCCCGTATCAGTACAGAAGCACGGCATTCGTCTTGCTTTCGCTAAATTCAAGACGGAAGTTTTAATAACGAGATCGGAAACATTATGGTTATCGACAAAGAACTCTACAATACGAACGCTTCTTTTTACGTCGGTAACGAATTTATTATGCAAAGAGAAAAAAGAAATGTTTATAAACGGATTATGGAACACTCTCGCCAAGTTTATAGATGATCTAAGTAAGGAAGAAAACAACGATATTTATGATACAATGGCGAACAGGGTCGAAGATATACCTCGCTCTGTCATAGGAGAATACTACCCTAAAGTTTATTTGTTCCTACATTCTCTGCGTACATATAATGAATACGCTTTAATGAAACTGTTTGATTACGCAGCACAAATAATAGAATATCTAGATTGTGAATTTGTAGAAAACACACTGTTGGGTGGATCGCTGGAAACCAAACTTGTAAGCCGAGAGCGGATGTTGTATAACCTTCTGACCAACTACCTTCTCTGCTCAAAGGATTCAAACATTCAAATGCGAAAGTACAACAAGTTGTTGAGGCCTGTTGTTGAAAATTGCGTCCCTTCCTGGACAAAGGACGGTCCGAAACTACTGCAAGTCTTTAACGATCTCTTGCATCACATATGCCGAGCAATTCCCCACTTCGTTTTCCAAAAGAAGATGGTGATGCCCGTGGAGTTATTGTCGAATTATGGCAACGCTTTGATTGAAGGATTAGAGCTGTTAAAACTGGAGTTTTACACAGTGCTAGCTCGATGGAAGATTACTCTAGCTTACGTGAAATTGATTGACTCTATGATGAGCCCGGAAGTTGAAGTGTCTTGGGAAAAGATTCGCACAGAGTCCATCGTTGCTCTTGCAAAGATATGTTTAAACCGCCTCACTGATGACGTAGACCAATTCTTCCCGTCGATTTATCTAATCTTCGGGGTTGCAATGAACAACATTTTTACAGATTTCAACATAGCGGGCTACGATATGCTACATGTGTTGGACAATATGCTTTACGGGTGCAAGAATGAGTCTGTGTATCTGTTTGTCCTGAATACGATGCCGAAATCCGGCTGTCGAAAGTTCGAAGTTATTTTGAGTAAAATATATTGTTATCCGTCTAGGGAAATTAATTTCCATTATATACAAAAGTTTGATACGAAATATACGAAAGTTATCGATGAGAATGAAACTGAGAATGTTGAGGTTAACTAGTGGGATGTCGGACGTTTTATAAAGAATCTCAACATGTACATAATGCATATTCTTCCGTTGACAACTGAAAACCAAATATAAATCAGCATAGAATTTATAATTAAAGAATGTTATTGCGACTTTTTTATGAACAATCAGTCGTAAGAATTATTCTATACCTAAAGTGCCTCTCTAATAATAACTTAGCTTAAGTTTAGCTATAAGTATATAATAAGATAAGGTCGAAAAGTCTGAACATTAGAAATCAATATAAGTAAAAACATTAAATAACATGTTTGTTTCTTCAAAACCTTAAATCTTTTCACCGATTTCTTTAAAAGTTGGCAAATATTCTGTATTTTTCCATGGGAAAGATTTTTATTCTAATCTATTTTGTTGTAACTCGCCACTAGAGGGCGCGGGTGAAACCCTTATTTTCAATAAAACCTTTCAGAGTTGTTTAATGCGGCCAACAAAACAAGAATGTATTTAATAGGTTTTATTTTGTCTTTCTGTCCATATAATTATGTTACAAGTATGATCTTTAGCAAAAAAAAAACCTACTTCAGGTTCCCCTCGATTTCTCTTGTCTACCATCATCAAACCCTGATTCCTTGGGGGACCACCTTGAAATATCTTCTTTCGAACAAAAAAAAAATCGGTTCAATAAAAAACATATAATTATATACGATCGAATTGAGAAACCTCATTTTTTGAAGTCGATTAGTAAAATTAAATTAACTCAATTCCTTTCCACGCAAGCAGTAGCTACACTGCCAACAGTTTTAAATCTTATGTATGATTATTTTAAAATGAAAGTGTGAGTCACTGGGTCAAATTTTATTTCATGATAAATCATCTTATTACTTACTAGTTATAGTTATTTTAATATATAGGTACATAAATCTACTTACATTGATTTTATATAATTATTTAAAAATTATTAGATGTTGATCTATCACAATGATCAATATTGTTGTTACTTCTAAACAACATTTTTTATTATTAAATACTTCAAAAAGATTTAATCTAAACATACATGTTAATACAGATGTTTATGTATCATTTAATCAACAAAACTGAGTGGAACTAAGTAAATAATATATTTTATTTTATTAATTAACGTTTTCTATAACGGAACTAGTTCCAATAAATTGATTAAACATACGTAACTACATTTTACAGTACATATTCATAAGGAATGTATTACTCTAACAAGTATACAAACTGTAAAATAGTTTAACTTCTTTTCATGTACCTCCTGGATTACCCGGTTTCAATAACCGATCTATCCACGGTTTGACGTAAATTTGACATTACTTCTATGGAGCTTATGTCAAATTACCATCTCCAGTAGGGAAAACTAGATAATACTTAGATAATAAAATTTATAGGGGCGTGGGCCTGGACGCAGGGAAACACGTGTTTAGAGTGAATCATTTACGCTTACTCTATAAAATAAAAGTCCAACAAGAAAATGGCGCGGGTGAGACACAAACAGCGCGTGCGTCTTCTACCGGTGCCGTACGCTCACTGGCGTGTGGTTGCGCGTGCGCGGCGGATACAGTTATACAATAATAATAATATTACACAATCTCTTAAAACGTTGGGGCCTCTGGCCCCGGCTCGCGCGAGGGGGGAGCCTACTGCAGGGGGGGCGGACTCGAGTCACTCGCTACACACTCCCCCTCGAGTTCAGGTGAACGACCTCGTACCTGAACACGCTTATTACGAGGACGACCCCTATTCCTTTTCGGGACAATTGGATCAGGAGGCGAATCTGTTTCGGAACCGCGTTAATTGACTGTCATGACACTTGCCTAATATCTCATCGGGAGAACATATACTGGCAATAAGGTACGTAGTGGGACTTGATCTTTTTGTCACCACATGCGGGCCGTCTCTTTTTGGCACAAACTTAGCAGATAGACCCTTGGACGCGTTGCTAAGCACATGAGACTTAACCAAAATCTGACCACCGACCTCAAACACCTCTCCAGGCTTTCGTGAAACATCGGCGTACTCCCTGCGCCGATCCTGCTGTGCTTAAAAGCAGCTGCCTAATTTCTTGCCATTCTTAACGAGTTAGTACAGTACGAGGTAACGCGCTGGTTGGTTCATGCACACGTACGTGCGAAACGGCTTAAAGAAGGTCATATGCGCGATTTTCTTTCATGCTGCTACTGGAATTCTGACCTCAACCATACCTAGTTGTAAGTGCAACATGAGTCACCCCCGTCTCATATAGCAGCTAATGAGATAAATAATTTATCTACATATTAACGCTGCCTTATGTAGTCACAGCAAAATATAACGAGCTATGCCTTGCAATAGTGTATATCATTATGTGTGATTAAATGGGAACCTGGTGTGTCCGGAAAAATAAATCACACGGTGACATAAAACCATACTATAAGTTGGTATAACTCGGTGGCAAGGAACAACCATGTTGGACATTTCTAGACTTAAAACTTTAATCCCTCATATCATACTATATTATATATTATGTATTATATACTATATTATGTAGAAATGTAAATACTACCTTAAATGCGTAAGTGTTTCGTTTGTTTGTCCATATTTTATACAGCAACGGAACAACAAAATAAAAGTGATTTTTTACAAAACTATAGTTTATCTTTTCACTCAATGTGCCTGCAATGATGTGCTGATGCAAACAGCAATTTTTCATAGAACATGCTCATGAAGGGCTAGCCGGATGCCCTCTTGTCATCTTTTAGTTAGGTATATATAACACAAGAGTACAATACTAATATAATGATAATAATATAATAACTTTTTACATGCAGAGTGTCGTTAAAACAATGTTATTAGTATAGATTTAAGTAGGCTATTTTTAGACCGACATTACATATATTTCATTTATGACATAACACTTACTAGCCTGGCTAGCCGCCACCCTCTTGTTAATTTATTTATTTAATAATCAGCACGGATACACCACTTACACTAATTATAATAATATATCAAAACAAAAAATAAAATAGGGTCAAATAATTATCAGAATCACAATCAAATTAAATTAGATTAAAATACAATAGAATAGAAACATTAATAGAATAGAAAACAATGGAAAAATAGAACAATTGTAGCATAAAGATTATTAACATATAAAGACACCACTATCACGCATTCGCCTCGCAGTACTTCAAGCATTCAGAATCTGTCGCCAAGCACCTATCGGTGTGTTCCGGCAGCCTCACTTGAGAGCCAGTTCCCAATCCAGGTGTAGCGTGGCGCCACCTCTTATGGTCAAACACTGCCATGTAAATAATAAAAAAAAAATAGATCTAAAAGTAATGCTGTCAGTTTCTTACTTCCGTGGACAGACAAGGACAGCAATACGTTTGTACCTGTCAAACTGTTAGTTTAGTTTTAAGAGCTCTGCCTCATTAAGACGCCCTGGCGACGTCGCCAGCGGCGCAGACCTGGCTACTTCTGGCATCCGAAGGTCGCCAAGTCGAGTGGCCATGGCGACTCGACAGTCAGTTCGTTTACGTCGTCAGGAATGGATGTAGAAGAAATCGCACTTTATTGTTATCTATGTCGTAGAAAAATAGAAAAAAAAACTGACTGACTGGCGACTGAGTGGACGAGGTGCAGTTTACCGTGTACATTATAGTGGCAACGTCGCCAAGCCGCCAGAGTATCCAGAAGCCACGCCAAGAGAACTGTAGCTCGTGGCCACGCTTCCAATTTGGCGACGTTACCAAACCGTCGCCAAGTGAGTTAGGTACCATACAATCGCAGTTAATATTGAAATATTAACTGCGATTATTACTTATACGTAGCCGGCGACGTCGCCATGGCGTCTTAATGAGCCTATTTCTGATAGTGCCGTACCAGCTTTGGATAACATTGTTGATATTACAAACACTGTACTCACCGTAAACATACTCTCTTTCAAACACTATCACCACTTATAAACACTACCGTTCTTGAGACAGCAAGTAAGGCACAGCGTCATCTATACACACATCACCGAGGCAGCCTACGAAGAACACATCCTCCAGGAAAGCACCTTGGAATGCTCTCAGCGCTGCCAGTTGCAGCACCAGGGTGGCCGCTCGAGACTCAGAGCCGAGCATATCTGCTCGAAGCGAGCGGAGCACGGACGATTGGTAGTTTTGGAGCTTGCGCATTAGGAAGTCTGGTACGCCATCTGTGGGGAAAACGTTTTTCTAATAAAACCATGCATGTCTTTTTGAATTGACAAACTGCCTACTGCTGCTACTGCTATTTTCTGGTCTCTAGATGTTCGATGTTTTATTAACTGAAGAAAAATAGAAGTAGAAAGTTGCATACAATCTACACTTACACGTTTATAATATCAGTAAGTCAGTCAGTACTACAAAACGGGTCTGGATGAAATTTTAAACATAGCTTACACCCTGAATAAACACATAGGCTACTTTTTATCGCGGAAGAAGGTTCCTGCGGGATGACGGGAAGACGCGAGTGAAACAGTGGAGCGGGTAAAGTAGCTCGCCTTGTTTGTTACCCTTTCACGACTAAACCGCTGAACCGATTTTGATGAAATTTGGTGTGGAGGTAGCTCGAACTCTGGAGAAGGACATAGGATACTTCTTATCGCGATAGCGAAGCCCACGCGGGTGAAACCGCGGGTCGCAGCTAGTCATTTATATTTGATACATCTAATACTAGACCTATTGGATTAGATTACATTATGGCTGGCAGCGGTTGGATGAGACAAGCCGAAGATCGCGCTCGATGGCGTACTTTGGGAGAGGGCTACGTCCAGCATGAATACTAGACCTGGTAGCAGGTGCAACTAACCTGGTGAGAACAAGCACAGGGCCCGGAGATGAGCATGCTCCTTCTCGGTGAGCCGCAGCTGGTCCAGAGTGGAGATCACTTGCTGCAGCCGGATCAGCTGCCCAATCACTTCTGTTATACGCTCGTCTGTGTAGTCCGACAGTGTGATCTGGAATGGAAAATTGTTGTTATAACGATTGACTAGTTCAAAGTTCAAAATTCTTTACTTTAGGATACATATTATTAAGACCACTTTAAAACGTCAAACTTAAGACTAGCTACGCCTGTTCCAATCTCCTTAAGCCGGCAAAGGAACAGGCAAGCAACGCTCCGCAGTTAATTTTTTGAGCGCGATCACATTTACAATACATATGATATGATTTGTTTACTAACATCTATAAATGGAAAAAAATGGGGAGGATAACTTACTTTCTTTCACGCTAGGTATTTGTTGCTCTTTCACACAAAAACTACTGAACGGATTCGAGTGAAATTTGGAATGGAGATAGCTTATACCCTGGATTAACACATGCACATGGGCTACATTTTATCCCGAAGAATGGTTCCTGCGGGATAGCGGGAAGACGTCTTCATCATCATCATCATCAGCCTGTATCAGTCCACTGCTGGACATAGGCCTCTCCCAAGGTACGCCACTGAGCCCGGTCTTCGGCTCTTCACATCCAACTACTGCCAGCCACTCGGTGCAAGTCGTCGCTCCACCTTTTCGCAGGACGTCCTACACTACGTTTGCCAAGTCGCGGTCTCCACTCAAGAACACGTCTACCCCAACGGTTATCGGTTCGGCGGCTTATGTGACCAGCCCACTGCCACTTCAGCTTGCTAATTCTGTGCGGGAAGACGTATATAATCCTAATGTTGTATATCGCATACCTCCGGCTGCATCAGATCGTTGGTTCGCTCGGCGCAGTCGGTGCCCTGCGCCCTGTCCCGGAGCACGGCCTGCAGGTGTGACGTCATCATCGGCAGCAGCGTGCCGAGGGACAGCGGCAGCGACAGCTTCGACAAGCCGAGCACGAACAGCTCCGGCCAGCACTTCTTGAGGAGCGTCACTTGGATCTCGAACCTGGAGAGATTAAATTTAATCAATCAATCAAGGCATTTAATTACATTAAAACTAGAGTCCGACCGAAACCGGTTTACCGGCCGAAACCGAATATTCGGCCGTTGCTTCAGTTTCGTCCGAAACCGAAACTCACGTCAAGTATAAAATTCCTTAATGTACTGAAATTTGGTGCATTTTATTCATTATTCTGCATTAATTATGACATGAAATGAAAACACAGTATATTAAGTTTGTTGTAAACAAAAACTTACATGTAATCAGTTCCATCAAAACATAACCTCTAAAGAATGTTTGCATCGGGCGATAACGCACTAAGTTTTGTTGGTACAGAGCTATCAAAACGGCACCGCTAGAACCAGAGTGGCCTATCTGCATTTTGACAAATTAACATTTTCGTAATATAAATACGTTATTTTACAAAAACCAGACCGACCTAAAGTTGTTTACATGATGATCATAACGCAGATGGCAAGATAAAAAAAAAACTTAAGTTCGGTCTGGTTTTTTAAAATAACGTATTTATAGTACGAAAATGTTAATAGGTCAAAAGTTGTCAAAATGCAGATAGGCCACTCTGGTTCTAGTGGCCTCTGTATATATATATTGCGCGTGTACTGACGGCAGTGCACAGTAGGCGGGCACGGCGGTGGCCCACTTGGCGAGCGCGGCGAGCAGGCGCGCGGCCGCCTCGCACGCCGCCTGCACTCTGTATATATATATTGCGCGTGTACTGACGGCAGTGCACAGTAGGCGGGCACGGCGGTGGCCCACTTGGCGAGCGCGGCGAGCAGGCGCGCGGCCGCCTCGCACGCCGCCTGCACTCTGTATATATATATTGCAAGTGTACTGACGGCAGTGCACAGTAGGCGGGCACGGCGGTGGCCCACTTGGCGAGCGCGGCGAGCAGGCGCGCGGCCGCCTCGCACGCCGCCTGCACTCTGTATATATATATTGCGCGTGTACTGACGGCAGTGCACAGTAGGCGGGCACGGCGGTGGCCCACTTGGCGAGCGCGGCGAGCAGGCGCGCGGCCGCCTCGCACGCCGCCTGCACTCTGTATATATATATTGCAAGTGTACTGACGGCAGTGCACAGTAGGCGGGCACGGCGGTGGCCCACTTGGCGAGCGCGGCGAGCAGGCGCGCGGCCGCCTCGCACGCCGCCTGCACTCTGTATATATATATTGCAAGTGTACTGACGGCAGTGCACAGTAGGCGGGCACGGCGGTGGCCCACTTGGCGAGCGCGGCGAGCAGGCGCGCGGCCGCCTCGCACGCCGCCTGCACTCTGTATATATATATTGCACGTGTACTGACGGCAGTGCACAGTAGGCGGGCACGGCGGTGGCCCACTTGGCGAGCGCGGCGAGCAGGCGCGCGGCCGCCTCGCACGCCGCCTGCACTCTGTATATATATATTGCAAGTGTACTGACGGCAGTGCACAGTAGGCGGGCACGGCGGTGGCCCACTTGGCGAGCGCGGCGAGCAGGCGCGCGGCCGCCTCGCACGCCGCCTGCACTCTGTATATATATATTGCAAGTGTACTGACGGCAGTGCACAGTAGGCGGGCACGGCGGTGGCCCACTTGGCGAGCGCGGCGAGCAGGCGCGCGGCCGCCTCGCACGCCGCCTGCACTCTGTATATATATATTGCAAGTGTACTGACGGCAGTGCACAGTAGGCGGGCACGGCGGTGGCCCACTTGGCGAGCGCGGCGAGCAGGCGCGCGGCCGCCTCGCACGCCGCCTGCACTCTGTATATATATATTGCAAGTGTACTGACGGCAGTGCACAGTAGGCGGGCACGGCGGTGGCCCACTTGGCGAGCGCGGCGAGCAGGCGCGCGGCCGCCTCGCACGCCGCCTGCACTCTGTATATATATATTGCAAGTGTACTGACGGCAGTGCACAGTAGGCGGGCACGGCGGTGGCCCACTTGGCGAGCGCGGCGAGCAGGCGCGCGGCCGCCTCGCACGCCGCCTGCACTCTGTATATATATATTGCGCGTGTACTGACGGCAGTGCACAGTAGGCGGGCACGGCGGTGGCCCACTTGGCGAGCGCGGCGAGCAGGCGCGCGGCCGCCTCGCACGCCGCCTGCACTCTGTATATATATATTGCAAGTGTACTGACGGCAGTGCACAGTAGGCGGGCACGGCGGTGGCCCACTTGGCGAGCGCGGCGAGCAGGCGCGCGGCCGCCTCGCACGCCGCCTGCACTCTGTATATATATATTGCAAGTGTACTGACGGCAGTGCACAGTAGGCGGGCACGGCGGTGGCCCACTTGGCGAGCGCGGCGAGCAGGCGCGCGGCCGCCTCGCACGCCGCCTGCACTCTGTATATATATATTGCAAGTGTACTGACGGCAGTGCACAGTAGGCGGGCACGGCGGTGGCCCACTTGGCGAGCGCGGCGAGCAGGCGCGCGGCCGCCTCGCACGCCGCCTGCACTCTGTATATATATATTGCAAGTGTACTGACGGCAGTGCACAGTAGGCGGGCACGGCGGTGGCCCACTTGGCGAGCGCGGCGAGCAGGCGCGCGGCCGCCTCGCACGCCGCCTGCACTCTGTATATATATATTGCAAGTGTACTGACGGCAGTGCACAGTAGGCGGGCACGGCGGTGGCCCACTTGGCGAGCGCGGCGAGCAGGCGCGCGGCCGCCTCGCACGCCGCCTGCACTCTGTATATATATATTGCAAGTGTACTGACGGCAGTGCACAGTAGGCGGGCACGGCGGTGGCCCACTTGGCGAGCGCGGCGAGCAGGCGCGCGGCCGCCTCGCACGCCGCCTGCACTCTGTATATATATATTGCAAGTGTACTGACGGCAGTGCACAGTAGGCGGGCACGGCGGTGGCCCACTTGGCGAGCGCGGCGAGCAGGCGCGCGGCCGCCTCGCACGCCGCCTGCACTCTGTATATATATATTGCGCGTGTACTGACGGCAGTGCACAGTAGGCGGGCACGGCGGTGGCCCACTTGGCGAGCGCGGCGAGCAGGCGCGCGGCCGCCTCGCACGCCGCCTGCACTCTGTATATATATATTGCGCGTGTACTGACGGCAGTGCACAGTAGGCGGGCACGGCGGTGGCCCACTTGGCGAGCGCGGCGAGCAGGCGCGCGGCCGCCTCGCACGCCGCCTGCACTCTGTATATATATATTGCAAGTGTACTGACGGCAGTGCACAGTAGGCGGGCACGGCGGTGGCCCACTTGGCGAGCGCGGCGAGCAGGCGCGCGGCCGCCTCGCACGCCGCCTGCACTCTGTATATATATATTGCAAGTGTACTGACGGCAGTGCACAGTAGGCGGGCACGGCGGTGGCCCACTTGGCGAGCGCGGCGAGCAGGCGCGCGGCCGCCTCGCACGCCGCCTGCACTCTGTATATATATATTGCAAGTGTACTGACGGCAGTGCACAGTAGGCGGGCACGGCGGTGGCCCACTTGGCGAGCGCGGCGAGCAGGCGCGCGGCCGCCTCGCACGCCGCCTGCACTCTGTATATATATATTGCAAGTGTACTGACGGCAGTGCACAGTAGGCGGGCACGGCGGTGGCCCACTTGGCGAGCGCGGCGAGCAGGCGCGCGGCCGCCTCGCACGCCGCCTGCACTCTGTATATATATATTGCACGTGTACTGACGGCAGTGCACAGTAGGCGGGCACGGCGGTGGCCCACTTGGCGAGCGCGGCGAGCAGGCGCGCGGCCGCCTCGCACGCCGCCTGCACTCTGTATATATATATTGCAAGTGTACTGACGGCAGTGCACAGTAGGCGGGCACGGCGGTGGCCCACTTGGCGAGCGCGGCGAGCAGGCGCGCGGCCGCCTCGCACGCCGCCTGCACTCTGTATATATATATTGCAAGTGTACTGACGGCAGTGCACAGTAGGCGGGCACGGCGGTGGCCCACTTGGCGAGCGCGGCGAGCAGGCGCGCGGCCGCCTCGCACGCCGCCTGCACTCTGTATATATATATTGCAAGTGTACTGACGGCAGTGCACAGTAGGCGGGCACGGCGGTGGCCCACTTGGCGAGCGCGGCGAGCAGGCGCGCGGCCGCCTCGCACGCCGCCTGCACTCTGTATATATATATTGCAAGTGTACTGACGGCAGTGCACAGTAGGCGGGCACGGCGGTGGCCCACTTGGCGAGCGCGGCGAGCAGGCGCGCGGCCGCCTCGCACGCCGCCTGCACTCTGTATATATATATTGCGCGTGTACTGACGGCAGTGCACAGTAGGCGGGCACGGCGGTGGCCCACTTGGCGAGCGCGGCGAGCAGGCGCGCGGCCGCCTCGCACGCCGCCTGCACTCTGTATATATATATTGCGCGTGTACTGACGGCAGTGCACAGTAGGCGGGCACGGCGGTGGCCCACTTGGCGAGCGCGGCGAGCAGGCGCGCGGCCGCCTCGCACGCCGCCTGCACGCGCAGCGCGCCCGCCCCACCTGTGGGCACGGACACCGCCAGCTGCAGCGACGCGGCGGTGCTCAGGATCGCCTCGCTCTCCGCTTCTGGAACAATAAATAAATAATAAATATCGGGGACCATTGCACACAAATTGACCTAGCCCCAAATTAAGCTCGAAACTTGTGTTATGGGTACTAGACAACGATATACATACTTATAAGTATACAAATAAATACTTATACAGATAGAAATATCCAAGACTCAGGATTCGTGCTCATCACACATATATTTGCCCTTACCGCGATTCGAACCCGGGACCGCTAGCTTCGCAGGCAGGGACACTACCAACTCGGCCACCGCGTCAACAATCATTGTCAAAATTAAAAAAGTAAGTCATCTCACTCCGATGGCTCAGCGACCCAAAGTGGGTCCTAATAGTCCCGAACTGGCCCGTCTTGTATTTTTTTTTTATCTTACAGGGTAGCGTTTGACCACAAGTCACCTGATGTTAAGTGGTGGTAGGGTATTTTCTAGTACTCGCCTGGCTAGCTACCACCCTCTTGTTAAGAATCTGTCGCCAAGCACCTATCGGTGTATTCCGGCAGCCTCACTTGAGAGCCAGTTCCCAGTCCAGGTGTAGCGTGGCGCCATCTTCGACCACATCGTCACTTAACATCAGGTGACTTGTGGTCAAACGCTACGATATAAATAGTAAAAAAAAAAAAAAAAAAGTGACGATGTGGTCGAAGGTGGCGTCACGCTACACCTGGATTGGGAACTGGCTCTCAAGTGAGGCTGCCGGAACACACCGATAGGTGCTTGGCGACAGATTCTTAACATGAGGGTGGTAGGTAGCCAGGCGAGTACTAGAACATACCCTACCACCAAGCTATGGTGAATGGTGAATGCTTGGGCTTTTGCGAGAAGAGTGTGTAAGGGAGATGCATGATTGTGATTATATTTAATTGTTTTTGTTTATATATTCTTTGACATATTTTGGAATTTGATGTATTATTTTGTTTTACTTGACCTTTGTTTATCATAACATTGTTATTTTTTTTTTTTTCCTATTCTAATTTTATTTTTATTTTAATGTATTGCTTGAGCTATATTTATTATTGTTAATTTGTATTATTCTATTCTAATTTTATTTTTCTTGTCAAATTTATTATTTCTTGTATGTATATTTGTATATTTGAAATTATATAGGTAATTGGCTTTGGCCGTCTAATATAATGTAATAATAAATAAATAAATAATAAATAAATGGTTTCATCACGATGTTTTCCTTCACCGAAAGCTCAAGCTCATTGTAGGATTCGAACCCACGTCCTACGGATCGCAAGCCGACGTCACTACCACTGAGCCATCATCGCCATTAAATTTGTACTAGGGGTACTCACGTTCGACGAGCTGCGCGTCAGGAATGTGGTGCGGCGGCGCGTCGGGCGGCCCGTACGCGGACTGCAGGTACTCGTTGATGGCCCCGAACTGGCCCATCTTGAACAGGTTCTTGGCGAGCTGCGTCTGCAGCATCAGCTGCTGCCGCCGCGCGCCTTCTAGGTCGCCCGCGCCGCCGCTCATGTACGGAGACACTGGAGACGCCCGGGGGGGCATGTACATTAATAAATAAATTTTTAGAAAATTTATTACTTCAAACTAAACATAATATACCATAACAAATAAATAAAAACAAATAAACCTAAACTAATTGTGGTATATTTAGTTTTAGAGAATACCTACCTTTAAGATTTATGTAATATATTTGTAATGTGGGTACCTACATGTAATAAAGTTTGGTTTGTTCTGACTTAGCTGTGCGTTTACTTTAATGGCGACTTCGGAAAATTAATAAATATAATTGTGTGTCGTAATGGCGTCGAATGTGGCAAATATCGTGTTTCCCGGACATTTTAACCCAAAAACTGATAGATGGTGCGATTACAAAGAATTGATGTTGTGTGCACTCGACGCGGCGGGCTATTCGGATATATCGGCGGGAAAAGCGCGTTCTTTGTTCCTGTCACAATGCGGAAAGGAGACTTTCGCCTTGATCGCTTCGCTGGTTGTTCCCGCCCGCCCTACAAGTGTGCCGCTATCGGAGATTATTACTGTTTTGGATCAATTCTATGACCCGGAGATAAACGAAATTCTACAAGCGGGAAAATTCCATCGACGTTCACAATTACATGGAGAAAGCGTGCAGGATTTTGTGGCCGCGATGAGTATGCTCGGGGCGAAATGCAATTTCATGGATTTACAACGTCAGTTAAGAGACCGGCTGGTATTAGGGGTACGTGATGAGAGATTGAGAAGGGATTTGCTGAAGACGAAGGATCTAACCTACGAGGTGACATTACAGATGTGTCTGAATTACCAAGCAACTTTCTCTGACTTATACCCAGAGGCGGCCGAGTCTAGACAAACTCACTCAAGGGGCACCGAACTGATGGAGATTGACAAAATAAAATCAGTGGGGTGTAGACACTGTGGACGACAACATAAAGCAGGGGAAAGTTGTCGATTTGCTGGTGCAAAGTGTTTTTACTGTCGGAAACAAGGGCATATAGCAGCTGCTTGTTTGAAGAAAGCCTCAAAAGTGCACCAGGTCGAGGAAGCTGCAGAATCCAGTTCAGAGAATTCCAGGACAGAAAATGAATTGATGGGTCTGTACATGTGTGGTGTGGAAGATTACCAGCCTCCAATAGTGACTGAGGTGACCATAGACGGGGCAACATTAGCAATGGAAATTGATTCTGGAGCATCAAGATCAATTATATCTGAATGTACATACCGGAAATTATGGCCGGTGCCACCTCCGTTAACCCAGACAAGTGTGAAATTGGTTACAGTTACCCGAGAGGCACTGGAAGTCCTAGGAGCGGTGTATGTGCGGGTGATTCTAGGAGAAATGGAAGCCCAGTGTGAGCTCTTGGTGGTGGCGAGGAATACTCCAAGCTTATTGGGCAGAAATTGGTTTAACGCTCTGAATATTTCTGTTGCCGGACTGTGTTGGGCGGAAGACAGGGTGACGTCACTAAAGCAAGAGTTTCCTGATTTATTTAAAGAAGGCCTGGGCAAATACAATGGGCCGGAAGTGTCATTGCATGTTCGTGCAGATGCTGTGCCAAGATATTTTAAGGCAAGACCTGTGCCATTCCCACAAAAACAACAAGTGAATGATGAGCTGCGACAAATGATTAAAGATGGAGTGTTGACCCCAATCAAATATTCTAAATGGGCTACACCAATAAGGGTGGTGAAAAAAGATGATGGTTCCCTCCGGATTTGTGGGGATTATCGTGCTACTGTAAATGTGGCTATAGAAGTAGACACATATCCACTACCTACTTCAGTGGAAGCATTTGTGAAGTTAAGTGGAGGCCGAATATTCAGTAAAGTAGACCTGAAGCAAGCATATACACAGTTAAAAGTAGACCAGAAAACAGCAGAGCTGTTGACTCTTAATACACCACTGGGTTTGATGCAAATGAACCGGCTAGCCTTTGGAGTGAATGCTGCACCGGGAATATTCCAGCGAGTGATGTCGGCAGCCCTGGCTGACATGGAAGGAGTTGCTTGCTTGCTGGATGATGTGGCGATTATGGGCAATAATTTGGAAGAGCATAACCAGAGACTACGGAAGGTTTTGTTCAAACTAAATGAAATGGGATTTAGACTGAATGTTAAGAAGTGCATTTTTGCTGCTGAAAGTATTACTTTTCTAGGACATATGATTGATGCTGAAGGACTGCACCCATCTCCAACAAAGGTGAAGGAGATAAAAGAGAAACCGGCTCCCACAAATAAGGAGACTCTGCGGGCCTTTTTAGGCCTCTATAATTTTTATGAGAAGTTCCTACCTGATAAAGCAACATTGTTGGAACCTTTGTACAGGCTGTTAGAAGCTAAAAGACCGTGGAGATGGACAGACATGGAACAAAAAGTTTTTGAAAAAGCTAAAGATTTGATATCCTCAGACCTCACTTTGGTGGGGTATGATTTAAACAAGGAATTGTTGTTGATATGTGACTCATCGGAGTATGGATTAGGAGCGATTATTGCACATGTGATGGATGATGGGGTGGAGCGGCCAATTATGATGGCATCACGAACAATGCAACCTCATGAGAGACGTTATGGCCAAATAGATAAAGAAGCATTAGCCATTATGTTCGGTCTTACAAAGTTCCATGACTTTCTAGCAAGCCGCAAATTCTGCATTATCACAGATCACAAACCACTGGTGGGATTATTTAATCCAATGAAACTGATCCCAGACCAAATTTCCCCAAGGATGTTAAGATGGGCACTCAAGTTGGGGTGTTATAATTACACCATTAAGTACAGGGCGGGGAAGTTGATAGGTAATGCAGATGCCTTAAGTAGGTGGACTGCACCTACGACAGCAGGAACACAGGAAGAACCGTTAAAAGAGGTTCTGTTGTTGGAAGACCGACCTGAGGGCTGGGAGTTGGATGCAACTAAGATTGCAGCCGAAACAAAGAAGGATGTTGTGTTACAGAAGGTAATGTTTTATGTTCTGCATGGGTGGCCAAGCTATAATACTGTACCGGCGCTTCAGCCATATTGGACTCGAAAGGAGGCCCTGTCACAGAGCAAAGACTGTTTACTGTGGGGCAATAGGGTGATAGTGCCGGTATCACTTCAACATGAGGTGTTGAGATTGTTGCACGCTCCACATGCAGGTGTTGTCCAAACCAAAGCCTATGCTAGAGGATATGTTTGGTGGGTAGATATGGACAAACAGATTGAGAGGATTGTGGCTGAGTGCGAACAATGTCAGTTAGTGAGGAATAATCCACCAAAGGATCCACAGACCTGGATAGCCACAGAAAAGCCTTGGAGTCGCATTCATGTAGATTTTGCTGGGCCATTTCAAGGTAAAACTTTCTTCATTGTAATTGACAGCCACAGCAAGTGGCTTGAAGCAGAGATTGTGACTTCTATGAGCAGTGGGACAGTCATCACTATGTTGAGGAAGATATTTGCATCCCAAGGCCTGCCTGAGGTGCTGGTGTCTGACAATGGGAGAGCGTTCAGTTCAGTAGAATTTAATGATTTTCTTAAGAAAAATGGGATAAGACACCTATATTCACCGCCGTATCACCCAGCTACAAATGGCCAGGTAGAGCGGGCCATCCAAACATTTAAAAATAAGCTAAAGAAATTAGAATGTTCTCCAATGCCGTGGAGTGAGAAAATGGCAAAAGTTCTTTTTAACCTAAGGACAGTGCCTAACAGTGCCACCAATAAAACTCCAGCTGAGATGCTTAACGGGCGAAGATATAGAACTGCCATATCAAGATTGCATCCAGAAAATTTGCCAACACGGGCAGAGGTGCAGCTAGAAGCAGAGGCCCAAAACCCACCACATAGGCGGTTCAAAGTTGGTCAGCCAGTTTTGGTCCATATGTATGGAACTGGCAAGAAGTGGCAGAAGGGCACTGTAGAAGCAATAGAAGGGCCTAGGACATATAGGGTGAGGACGGAAGGTGGAGAACTGCATCGTCGACATGCAGACCAAATCTTGGCGCGAGCCGTCTGCCCTGAAAGAACAGGCCCTGAGGATAGAAGGCTATCATGGGACTGTCCCGATATGGAGTTGGATGAGGCACCACCAGAGGAGTTGCCAGTACCAGATGCTAGATTGTGGCCTGAGATCATCGGGATACCGACTTAAGTAGATGTGAAGATATGTGGTATATTTAGTTTTAGAGAATACCTACCTTTAAGATTTATGTAATATATTTGTAATGTGGGTACCTACATGTAATAAAGTTTGGTTTGTTCTGACTTAGCTGTGCGTTTACTTTACTAATAACTAAAATACATTATTAAAAGAAGTCCCTTTAGGCAAGGTACCGAAGATACTGGCAGCGTTCCCCCTTTGGATGGCTAGACTAATTCTTTGTCCGAGGTAGCTGCCAGCTCTTCGGTCTCCGATGATGTCGACTAACCTTTTTGTTATTTCCTTAAAAAGGCTTAATAATAAATAAATATGTCATGTCATAATATGTCATTTTAGTACTAGGACTTGACATATTACTACTAAAATGACATATTATGACCTGACATATGCAATCCAAAACCGCGGATAACGGATCAGGCTCGATTATTATTTTGGAGAGTTATTGCATTTCAGCCTATCCTACTAATATTATAAATGCCAAAGTTTGTGCGTGTGAATGTTTGTTACCATGTATCTATCACCATAACTACTAAACCGATTTTGATGAAATTTGGAATGGAGATAGCTTATACCCTGGATTAATACATAGGCTACTTTTTATCCCGGAAAAAGGTTCCAGCGGGATAACGGGAAGACGCGGGCAGCTAGTAATTTAATATTCCTTCAGTGAATTCGTTTAAAAATAGACTGGACATGTGGTTGCGAACGAACAATGCTTCCTTGCACTTTTGGTCATTGGTATAATTCAACACAGCATGATATAGGCACATCAGCTTTAAGCTGCTCACCTTTGTTTTTTTCTTAACCTATACTGTCCCACTGCTGGGCAAAGGTCTCCCCCATTTCCGTCCAGATATCTCTATCCCCCGCAACCTCAGGCCACCGCTCCTTAAATGAGTCAAGGTCATCACGCCATCTTTTTCGGGGCCTGCCTCGGCGACGTCGCCCGTCCTCAGGTACCCACTGCGTGATGATCCTTGCCCAGCGATCCGGGTGCATCCGGCTTATCACAGGCACCTTTATCTAAATAAAATAAATAAATATTTACCTGCATTTCCTTTATTGAAAGCGACAGCTGCAGCCAGCGCAAAATTGATGGCTGGCGCGGCGGGAGACACTGCGCCGTAGTCGCTGGGCTCTTCTTTTGGATTTATCTGCAATTAGAATAAAATAAAATTTAACCTATCTGATTCGTTATCCGCAGTTTTGGATCTGTAGTGAGCATGTAGCTTATTATTACATTATTAAACGGGACGTCTACCGAACCGCTTGTGTTTAACATCAATCCAATACGTCCCACTTCCCCTCAGATCGATATGTCATTTTAGTAGTTATAAAATTCAAAACATTTTTATTTAATAGGATACATTGTGATCACTTTAAAACGTCAACTTAAAACTAGCTACGCCTGTTCCAACCTCCTTACGCCGGCAAAAGAACAGGCACGAAACGCCCGGCAGGTAATTTTTTTGGCGCGATCACATTGACAATTTTATTCTTATTACTAACTAATTGATTGAATTGGAGCAAGTTCACTAAATCCTAAGCTTTTTTTTGTCATATGTCAAGCCCTAGTACTAAAATGACATGACATATCGATCCAAAACCGCGGATAACGGATCAGCATCGATTATTAATTTTGGGCGTTAGGATAGCATTTGTTAGACTATGTCGGGAGCCTTGGGGCGGTCTGAAAACTCCGAAACTAGGGCTGATATCCTACCCACACTGTGCCCGCATGGTGGATCATGGCCCATACTCTCTGAGAGAAGGCCGGTCTCACAGCAGTGAAAACGAAATAGGTTGGTGATGATACAAAGATAATTGCTGCAAACTTATAAAGAGGATTAAAAACTCATTACTGCCCGCTAAAAGTTTCTAGAAAACACCACCTTTGGGTGCACTTAAAGGCGAACCAAGTCGTCCTTTTCGAATAGATGGAATAAATAGTTATTTGTTATGCAAGGCTGCAAAGTTGTATTTTGGCGCGAGTACTTGTATTACTTGTATTGAAACCTGAGTGAGCGAAGGATTCTAAGATTGAACCATGAGCGAAGCGAGTGGTTCAAATATAGAATCCTGAGCATAGCGAGGGTTTCAAAGGTACGCGACGCAGAATAACTTTGCAGCCGAGCGAAACACGCAACTTTTCACCTCACTACAGCGAGGAAATTGCTAGATGCAAGAAAAACTGATAAAATAGGTTTGTTTGTTTTTTCATGCAATAGTCATGCTGGCCAGTGCGATTATTCCAAAAAGAGGTTGGTACTCTGACATGAAATAAGTATTGTTGCATTTTAAGTGGACTGGTGGTATGGAAAATTATTGAATAGAAAGTTTCGAAGTTTAAAAATACTTTCCACGCTAGCGCGCAAAATGCGCTTTTGCACTCAGATTTCGAATGACAAACAGACTCTTTCCGAGGTTGTGAGGTGAAAAAGAAATAGTTAGTCCAACTCACCTGCCCGCCCTGAGCCTGGCCCGCGAGCCCGATCAGCTTGGAGTAGGCGGCGTGCCGGTCGTGCTCGCGGGGCTCCTTCGCCTTGTCCACTATGGGCTTGCGCTCGTGCTGGACCGCTGCCGTAAAGTGGACAAGAATTACTGCTCATTAGGTGTCACTATGCTCGTTGCATGTCTCTGTGCCCCGATCCCTATTATCCTAATAATTAGTATCATCATCATCATCATCATAATCAGCCCACTTCAGTCCACTGCTGGACATAGGCCTCTCCCAAAGCACGCTACTGAGCCCGATCTTCGGCTCGTTCCATCCAACTGCTGTCAGCCATTTTGCGTATGTCATCGCTCCACCTAGCCAGAGAGCGTCCTACACTACGTTTACCGAGATGCGGTCTCCACTCGATTAGTATTATATTAGTTTTATTGAATACTAGCGGTTTCACCCGTCCTCAGGACTTCTTCAGGATTCAAACTATGTCTGTCTCAAAAAATTTCTTTTATATCAGTTCCGTAGTTTAGGCGTGAAAGCGTGACAGCGAGACAGACAGATAAATAGAGTTACTTTCACATTTATTATATTTGTAGGGAAGTAGGGATTGAATTTTTGGATGGCGATTACTTACGAGCCAGATACAACCATGAATGGTACAAACTATATGAATAACCAAACACAGTTAAGTGAAAGTTGGCCACCTCCGCTACCAGATGTTCATAGGAATTGTGGTCGCTTAAAATTAAGATGGCTGGGTGGAGTTAAGCAGAATTTAAGGACAATTGGTTTCACAAGCACGAAACCGAGATCTAAAAATAGCCTGCACGATTATTCTTGATCAGCCCAAGGCCCACTCCGGGCTGTAGCACCTCAGATAATAAACATAAAAAAAGTATGATATAGGCTCACATCAGCCTCAAGCTGCTCGCCTATCACTGTGCATAGTATAAAATAAAGTCGCTTCTCGCTGTCTGTCTATGTATGCTTAGATCATTAAAATTATGTAACAGATTTTAATGCAGGTTTCAGCAATAGATAGAGTGATTTAAGAGGAAAGATTATGTATATTATAACACATGCATATATATTATATTGTACAGAGAAGCTGAAAAATTCAAAGATTTGTAAAATACTGCTGCTGTATGGTATCTACAAATCTTCATTGCACCTGTGTGAGGCCAGGGTGGGTCGCTAGTTACTCAATAAAGAAATAATTACAGAGTTACATATATGTATTATACTCACAGTCACTTCTCATCCCGCAAGCTAAACACTTCTGCAGACGGCAGTACTGGCAGCGGTTCCGGTGGTGCTTCGTCACTTCACAGTTCATGCTCCCGCGGCACTGGTAGCCCAGCTTTTTACGTATGGAGCGCTTGAAGAAGCCTTTGCATCCTGGGTATGAAATATATGAGATTTTAATTGTCATTTCTTTAAGAACACTTTAGCAGCTCTGCCGCATAAAGTTTTCATGTTTTCATTATCATGAATTTGTTGCATGATGTTCCAGCATTTAGAATAGAATAGAATATGTGTTTATTTGCAACAACAACACTCTTGGTACAAATTATAGAAAAAAAAAGAAACAATATTACAGTAACAGAACTCAATGACAGTACACAAAAATGTCAGTGTCGCAAATCGGCCCCAACTCAGCAAAATGCTGGTTATTCAACCAGCGCTGGTCTTCCGCTGGTATTTCTCAAGTCTTTGTGGGTTTCAAATCATTACTTGAACATCAAGGAAATCATAAATAAACAATACAAACAGGGTATAAATTTTGGGTTTTCGGATTATCAAAGCCTTCAGTATCAAAATCAATAAATTTCTTCTTATGTATTAAATCAAAATCTAGTACAAGCAAATAATTTGGTTGGTAAATAAAAGGTCTTATACTCTAAGTCTCAGGCAGAACAACATAAACAGCCTTCAAGGTGGCCTCATTATACATTCACTTTTTTTTTTTTTCATTTTCTTTCTCTTCTTTTTCATAAGATTTCGTATGTTTATTTTTTTTTCGTTTTTAATTTACTTTTTTACATTTCCCGGGACAACAATATATACACAAAACTTACTTACAACGTGCTAACCTGTAAGATGTAAAAAATTATTGTTTTTCTAATATACTCTTGAATACCATACCTTCACAACTAATAGCACCATAATGTCTCCCAGAGGCCCTGTCTCCACAGACAATGCACAGTTCCAGTCCACCAACATCATTACTGCCACTAAACTTCATTTCCATGTCCTGACCTTCCATTGTACTGAAATCAAACACACATTCAGTATGATTACACTTGTTGCTTATAATCACCCTTTTTAAGGTTTTAGGGTATTTGAGTTGTAAGATTATAAAACCTTAACTTTATAATATTACAACGTAATAGTTTTACAATATCTAGATTGTTTACATGACCTAGGCTGTTGAGGAAGCCATCAAAACCTTTCACTTTATCCAAACTCGTTTTAGCTTCATGTGCAGGTGAATGCAGTGCGTGGGAGAATTAGTTATGGTCTACCGATGCCCAGTGAACACAAAAAGCCCACGCCATGATCAGTGAAGTGAGAAATCCAAGAAAACACCACGAATGCGTTTACGGTGCATTTTACTGTTACTCACATAGCTTGGAAGGTTGTGGCGCACACTCGAAGCACTTAATGTAGCAGTTTTTTCATTTAACTCAAGTAACGCTCACGGCACAAATCACAATTTATTTCGCAAAGAAAACTATTTTCTAGATTTCCACACACGTCACGAAAATAAAATCTTCAAGAACAAGAAAAACAACATACATTTGAATAGAATGAAGTAAATGAATGAGATCATAGATAGTAGCCTATGAGATGATGAGTGATTACAGAAGTTTTTTCGTCTGTGGACGTGGTGTTACCATACTAAATAGAGAAAATCTACGGCTAATAATTTTTTTTTAGGTAAATTAAAATGACGTTTGACATTTACGGTTCATAGTTGCTGTCACTGTCAATAGTCATATTATCAGTGTCATTTGTCACTGTCTAAGACGCACCGCGTGCTATTTTGGTTCGGGATCGGGAATCGAAGAAATATTTTTGCAGTTTTCTCCATGTAAAAAGTAGTTTTAACTGTGTACGGTGGAGCAAAATAACGCAAGATAAAATGGCTTATGTTAAAATGGAGAATATAATTGATAAGTTTAATACTTTCACAGAGAAACCTGTCAAGTTTCTCAATGTTCAAACAGAGGTAAAAGATGATATCAAAAAATTGGTAAAATCGCTGTACGACTTCACTAAAGTACAAGAAAAGGGTGTAAAAAGACAAAAAAAAGGTGCCTTACCAGAGCTTATAGTTCAAGATTTCGATGAGGAGCAGATATGGCAAGAAATCGAACTTCAAAACAACGAGTGTTGGGATCAAATTGTATGGGATGTAGCCAATTGTCTTTCTTTGAAAAACGATTTAAAGTTTCCGATTGGGACCGCCGAAGACTCTGTAAGTAACGAAATTGAGAATAAAGAAAAAGAAACGCAGGTCAGAGAACCAGAAGAAAAGAAAAAGCAAGTACCCAAGACAAAAGCTAAGCCAACAAAAAATAAAAAGAAAGATAAACTAAAACCTTTCGTAAAACCCTCAATAGTCGATGACCAATTCTTCAAACTTCAAGAAATGGAGCAGTTTTTATTGAAGGAAGAGAGAGATGATAGTAAAACTGTTGCTCAAGATAGCGATGAAGAGTCTATTGATATGTTTGAAGACATAGATAGCGAAGGAGATGAAAATGAAGGGGAGGGAGCAAGAGATGTTAAGTACTCAGACTTCTTTGATCTAGATGACGGTGACGAAGGCCAACAAAAGGGGGATGATCATTTTAATGATGAAACAGACAGTAATGAGGAAGAAAATGAATTAGAAGATGATGAGAATGAGTTGATCGATGACATTCAAAATGGAGACATAGAAGAAAAGGAAGAACCCAAAAGGCAGGATAAAAAAGTCAGATTTGCTGATGCTTCATCATCCGATGACAATTCAGATTCAGATGTAAATGACATACTAGCTGATAAAAAAACTGCAGAAATACCAAACGAGAAAAAGTCAGATTTTGAAATGCGGCAAGAAAGGTTGAAACAGACAATAGATAGGTTAGAATCAAAGACGTTAAAAGAGGCTCCATGGCAACTTAAAGGAGAGGTTGACGCCACAAAGCGTCCACAAAATTCTTTGCTAGAAGAAGTTGTAGACTTTGATCTTACAGCCCGTCCTGCACCAATAATAACTGAGCAGACTACGCTCACACTGGAAGATATAATAAGGCAGCGCATCAAAGACAAGGCCTGGGATGACGTCTTAAAGAAAGAAAAGCCTGTCGATGACCAACTCAGTTTCCGTAAAACTGAAATCCTTGATCATGCAAAGAGCAAACTCAGTTTGGCTCAAGTTTACGAAACAGAATATCTCAAGCAGAAGCAAGCTTCAGGAGATGTTGAAGAGGAAAAGGAACCAGAAGCACACACTCAAATCCGAGACTCTATGCATGAACTATTTTCTAAACTCGATGCCTTATGCCATTATCACTTCACGCCTAAACCGGCTCATGCTGAGGTTAAAATTGTTTCGAACACACCAGCTATTTCAATGGAAGAGGTCGCACCAGTTGCTACAAGCGATGCAGCATTACTTGCTCCGGAGGAAATAAAGAAGAAGCGTAAAGGAGAACTCATGGATAAAGCAGAAAGAACGCAGACGGACAAAAACAGGGAACGAAGGAAAAAGAAGAAGTTCCAGCGTGCTAAAGGAGGACAAGTGTCAAAGATTACGGATCACAGGAATACTAAGAAGGGTGTGGAAGCGAACGATAAGTCCTTGAAGACGTCTAAGGCATTCTTCCAGCAGCTGAATGATGATGCTAGTAGTTTACTCCGATCAAATAAAAATGTTAAGTTCGGTAAGAGTAAGGGGAAATAAAGTTTTGTATTTTTGACGAAATGAATTGGTTTTACTATATAGACATTATTTGTCTGCTGATTAGACTGATTAGACACTCCAGTGTCCTCAAGCATTGTAAATTAAGAATTCATAGCTTTATTTATTTATTTATTTAGTAATAGGCAAGCAGCCTGAGGCTGATGTGACTATATCATGCTGTGTTGAATTATAGCAATGTCTAAAAGAGCAGAGAAAAGTCAATTCTTTAGCAAGGATGCGTTGTTCGTTCACAACCACTTGTCCAGTCTGTTTTTAAAGGAATTCACTGAATGTGCCGACACAACGTCTTCTGGTAGTCTGTTCCAGTTGTGCACCACTCTAGAAGCAAGGATATCTGTAAAGAATGGTGGTCATACCATCCAGACAAACCAGCAGCCAAAACATAGTGCTTTGGATCAAACACACTAATATCTGGCACCTTAGGATCTGACTCTCATGTGAGGTTGCCGCAAAGAACCGATAGGTGGTGAGAGATTATTCATACCTATTCATTTATTTGCAGGATAGGTCTTAATTATGTCAAAATGCAGAGTACATTATACCCGATAAGGGTGTAGCTAGAATTGTTAGTATTTATATTTATTAACTTGAGGGTAGAAGTTAGCTAAGGTATCACTAGAAAGACTGCTTACACACTCCAAGCTATGGTTTCATGGCGATGTTTTCTTTCAGCGATAGCTATTTGTAGGAATCAAACCCACGACCTACGGGTCGCAAACCGACGTCAATACCACTGAGCCATCATTGCTTCGAAAAGAGTCCGTTAAGAATAGTCAGATATCCACACTATCCTACTTTCTACTTATCCTAATCTATACTATAATATTATAAAGCTGCAGAGTTTGTTTGTTTGTTTGTTTGTTTGTTTGTTTGTTTGTTTGTTTGAACGCGCTAATCTCTGGAACTACTGATCCGATTTGAAAAATTCTTTCAGTGTTGGATAGTCCATTTATCGAGGAAGGCTATAGGCTATATTGTATTTCCAAAAAAAATAGGGATCCGTAAGAAAATTGCTATTTTTCAACCCAAGGTGTGAAATCGAAAACCTATTTTTGCGTGCGCTGCAAAAACTATTGACAATAGAACGAAACAATGTATTACGGGTTTGTAGGTCCTATTAAGATCTACAAAAAAGTCTGCGAGGGCATATGTCTAACTATTATAGTTATGCCACAATAAGTGATCTTTTATTTAAAAAAAATAATTTTTAATGCCGCCGCTAGAAAAGGCTCTTTATTTGTCTTTATTGTATTAATCCTTATCAAAATAAATTACTTTATATTCAAAACTGCTTCAATGCCTTTATACAACTTTTTGAATCATTCAATTCGGACATTCCATTCGAAAGATATCACGAGGTTAAAAATGTAAGTAGTAGTAGAAAAATTTCCCGCCGCAACACAGCGCAGCGGGAAACGCGGTGAGGTGAGAGCACCGGGAGAATCTATGAAATAGGTAAAGTGCGGTCGCGGCCCAGGAAGACCTTTAACTGCGCGGTTCAAACGTGCGGTCCAAGAAAAATTTACTTAGAATTAAAATAGGATAATGGGTACCTAGAGCAGGTAACGCGGTGAGGAGGCACCGAAGTGCGGGAATAATTTTGGAGTATACGGAATATATACGCTTTCGCGCCTAAACTACTGAACCGACTAAATGAAATTTGGTATAGAGATAATTTGAGCCCCGGGGATGGGACATAGGGTACTTTTTATCGCGATAAACTGTAGCCCACGCGGGTGAAACCGCGCCGAACAGCTAGTATCCTACTAAAATTATGAACGTGAAAGTTTGTGATTATGTTTGTTGCTCTTTCACGCAAAAACTACTGAACGGATTTGAGTGAAATTTGGAATGGAGATAGCTTAAACTCTGGATTAACACAAAGACCGGAAAAAGGTTCCTACAGGAAGACGCGGGTGAAACCGTGGGGCGCAGCTAGTTTTATAATAAGCTTTAATCGCATCTGCAAGAAAACTCTCACGCAGTTGTCATAAGTTGTAACATTGTTGTTTCGCGAACAATATACACACAGATAGGTACCTACTTATATCTTTCTGTGTAGATATGTAGGTACCTATACCAAAAGCGCCATGTAATATGCAGCCGAAGTACTTCGGTATTTAACGTTTGAGCCCTAGAAGTAAAAAGTAACGGCACACGTTATGCAACTTCGACTCGGCGGCTAACTGCGAAAGCGACGAGGAGTCACGAAGGGAACGAGAGGAAATATATTTCTGATTTATTTTGACAATAACACCCCTTAAATACTTTATTCCCGCCGTCGCCATTAATAGATAAGTCAATGGGGACAACGGGAATAGAGTTGATAACTTATTGATGTCCCCATTACTATAGTCTGACAATGGGGACAGAGAGAAAGACATCTTGTTGTTCCCATCAATGGCGACAGTGGGAAAAATTAAGCGACTTATCTTTGTCCCCATGGGACAATGGGATCATTATTATAATAGGTATGCCAATGGGGACAACGGGAATAAAAGTAATAACTTTTTGATGTCCCCATCAGCTAATGGAGACAGAGGGAAAATGTCGTCTTGTTGTTCCCATCAATGGGGAATTAATGCATCATTTGCCGTTTGATCTCAAGGAAGGTTATTGCAGCAACCGCAAGTAGGCTATAAGTACTTAATACGTTTGTAAATTCGCTTTTTTTGTTATTAAACTATGTAGAAAAAAGGCATTGACAGATGCACAGACATACAGACGGACATACGGACTATTTTGACAGACAACAAAGTGATCCTATAAACGGCCTTTTTCATTTTAAGGTTCATTTTAAGGTACGGATAGACTTTTTTGGCGGCAATCGAATTTCCAAAACTTGTGTTTCTTCGAGTGATAATGTGTACCTAATATTGGTGGATTATTAACAATTATTATGTGTTCGTTAATGTGTACGAGTGTGGGAAATAGAAATAAAGTTGTGAAAGTCACTTTTCGAGTTGCTCCAAAAAAGTCCGTGTAAAGTTTAAGTAAAGCGCCACTACTTTACTTAAACACTATCCTCATCCCTTCATCTTATCATCATAATTTAAACTTGATTCAACTCGCTGAGTTTGAAGTATTTTATACTTGACACTGGCAAATACACTAATCGTTAGACGCCATAACAAAACAAAAAAAAGGTACGGATACGGAAGCCTAAAAACAAATATGTATATCGTAAATATCCCTATTCAAAACCTTTTTCTAATCCCTGTCTAAAAATTGGCCGAACAAACCTTACGATAACCCCCAGTGTCTTGTCTCGATGTAGGTAGTACTCCTCCAGCCCTCTTCCCACATCCCGGTCCCGTCTGATTCGTCTCGCGCCATATCACCGCGTTTTTCCCGCGCTAATTACACCAGTGTCGTTTCAAACCACGTTAGTTTTACAAAGCCAGCTGTTTGTGGGATTCCGAGAGCTGAAGTCAGACAGCCGTTTGTGGGCGTACGTGCGTTTGATACACTTGTGTTTTGGTGATTCGAGTTCAGCCATTCTGTGGTACTTGTACGAAACATTATTGTTCAGTATAACAATGTAAAGATGCAAGTATTATCATAGTAAAGGAGTAGCTTTCAGCTTCATATAAATCGGCCGTCGCCGGTTTGAATGTGTGCGTGAGTAGCGGCACCGTGTACGCACCCACTTTTCACGCACACAATCTTATAAACGAAAGGAGGCGGCCGGGGCCGCGGCCATGCACTCAGTACGGAACGCGCCGCCTATGCGTCACCGCAAGAGTAGGCAATTAACTCGTCGAGCGGCCTTAGCTAACCTACTGTTCTTACTTTACTGTGATATTATGGAGGTACACTAGCGACCCGCCCCGGCTTCGCACGGGTGCAATGTAGATGCTAATGGCAGTATTTTACAAATCTTTGAATTTTTCGGCTTTTCTGTATGTACTGTATTAAGTATTCACTAGCTGCGCCCCGCGGTTTCACCCGCGTCATCCCGTTATCCCTTAGGAACCTTTTCCTGGATAAAAAGTATCCTATGTCCGTTTCCTGGTCCTAAGCTACCTCCCCACCAATTTTCAGCCAAATCGGTTCAGCCGTTCTTGAGTTATAAATAGTGTAACCGATTTTCTTTTATAAATAAGTATAAAGATATAAACCTTTCTCTTGAATCACTCTATCTATTACTGAAAACTGCATTATAATCCATTGCTACAGGCTTAGTAAAAAAATCAACTCTTTAATCGGTTTTGTATGCCTGTAAAATGAAAATCTTTTTTTTAGAGTGCAGTTTTCGATCATTGTTTCTCTGCTATGAAAGTTAACCAATCGTGTTATCCTTCTGACAATTACATGTCAAAAAATGTTGTACAAAAATATTAGGTCTGTATATTTTGTAATTGTTGAGAAAAAAGGAGATCCCTGCAGCCAATATTGCCAATTCTTCATCTTAAACGCGTTAAATGAGTTTACCTACTTCTACAGACATTCAAAATCACTAACCAAACAAAGCTAGCCACTGAATTCCACAGAGCAGATATTACTTTGTCCGTGTACCTATGTTTAGTTAAACTACATACTTCAGTTTCTAAATTAACAATACTGCAGCGAAAGCGCCTGCGAAAAAACTAACAGCAATTCAGTATAACGGTGCCTCTGGCGGCGATATTAGGCACTTCCTGTCTGCGGGCGCAATTACAAGTTCGGCTAAATGCTGCGAGGGGCGGGCGGTTTTGTCGACTTTCGTAATTGTGCTGCTATGTATTTTGTTGTCTGACTACTGTACTATATAAATATAAATATACTTAATATTACCTATTAATAGGTACTAGAAAAGATGCCCCGGAGAAACTCTAAGGACTATGTACCTATAGAGAAACTAAAACAATGACATTTGTGTGTGAAATCTTCATAAACATGAAAATGAATCGCCTAAGTGTATGTACGCGCATAACTTCAGAATGACTGCACCGAATTGGATAATTTTTTTAGATGTTCGTTATTGTCAGGATGTTTGTATGAAAAAAAAAATTAAGAAAAATGATAGCAAATATGGCGGTAGGTACAAAGTTTGCCGGGTCAGCTAGTTATTTATGAAAATGTACCTTTAAGTAGGTGCACATACATAGAGCTTCAAAATAAAAGTGATTATTACAATTTTAATACTAGGAACATGGATAAAATGGCTGTACCCGCTACTAGGGTCCATAAAGTCAGCAACTCCTTCAAACGTCAATCAATGAGTACGAGTACCTACGTTTCTCAATCAAATCTCAAGTAAAATTCAAGACTTGTCGATAACAAAGATTCAATCTTAGAAAACATCGTACTATTTAGTAGATGATAAAAAAGCTTGGGATTGTAGTCCTCAAATTCAGTCAAGGTGCCTAAAAGGAATAACATTTTATAATAATGTTAAAAGTAAAAACTTTTTTTTTTTAATATAAAATTTAATTTAATTTCTGTTGAAGTTTTTTTTTTTTATACGCTTAAAAATACTTGCCGGGTGTTTCTTGCCTGTTCTTTGGTCGGCGTAATAAATAAATATCGGGGACCATTGCACACAAATGGAACTAGCCCCAAATTAAGCTCGAAATTTGTGTTATGGGTACTAGACAACGATATACATACTTATATAGAGAAATAAATACTTATATACCTAGATAGAGATATCCAAGACTCAGGAACAAATATTCGTGCTCATCACACTTATATTTGCCCTTACCAGGATTCGAACCCGGGACCGCTAGCTTCGTAGGCAGGGTCAATAAATAAGTACTACAATTATTTTCCCTCTACAACCAAAAATACGACCGCGAGATATGAACTAAAAATCCAGTAAAATTACCGCACACCGCAGGGCAGGCACATATTTGCCACTCGTATACAAATAAAGCTAGCCATTCACTACTGTCTACTAAAATATGCGCAAGCTAGCAAAGCGAGAAGCTAAAAAAAAACCACCAATCAGATCCTTTTATTGTTATGATTAGTTAAAAATCTGCCAATCATATCACTTTATTGCTATGATTAGTTAAAAATTCACCAATCAGATCGCTTTATTATGACGTGATAGATATTCTATTGAGTGAATTACTCGTATATCCAGCTTGCTTAGCAGATTTGATTGCGGCGCGGTGCGGCTGCGTTGCGTCTGCGTTGCCACTGCGACTCCGCAGCGTTTTAATCCGGTACAGTCGGTCACAAATTTATAATTTGTACTATTACCCGCGCCCTCGAGACTTTGGGGTGGGTGGTGTTAGTAAAGAGGTAGACATGGCATTTAGCCTGAGAAATAATAATATATAAAAACGGCAAAAAAATCGCGTCTGTTGTATGGGAGCCCCTAAATATTTATTTTATTCGGTTTTTAGTATTTGTTGTTATAGCGGCAACAGAAATACATCATTTGTGTTCCGTTCCGTACCATTCCGTTTTCCATGACAAGTTTGGATTAGGATACTAAGATTTTCTTTTAAGTTTTTCGGTAATATGATAATAATTATGTAATCGCGCGTGTAGATTGACACGTCTGCCTTTTATAATATCATCAATCCTACCCGCTTAACCTTAAAGCTTTAGTACCTACTCACGTAATCATGTCGCTTGCAACAATGCTGAAATATCAAGAAAACAAACAATAGATATTTAAGATATATGGTAAATATTCCAGTTTCTAAATCAAATTCTAATGTTATTGTTAATAACTAAATGGTAATCGCTTCATTCGTTCACGAGCTACGGTGTCACAGACAGACAAACAGACAGACACGTCAAACTTATTACACCCCTCTTTTTGCGTCGGGAATTATAAAAAAGTATTTTGCCTTTGTCCTGTCTAAAACATTCGTAGCTCTTAGTACCAGGGCATCAGTGCAATGCTCTCAGACAAATAAATTCAGCCCGAGATAACCGACGCATAAATCTCTAGAACGCACCCGCAACCTCCGCGGAAAAAAGCCTTAAGAGAAGATTGGTCGTCTCGCTCGCTCTTGGGTGGAACGATAGTGTTGTCTCGCTTACTCTTTCAAAATGTGCTGAAACCAGTGAAACCTACGCTTTGTAGGACATGTTACTGTGAGCATGGCTTCTTCAAAAGAACCTTGTTTATGAATTTCAGACATGACAGGGTTTTGACGGTAATTTATTATTTTTTAAGGTATTTTTAGATGCAGTTTTGCAACGTTTGTGGTAAAAGATTCTTGTGAAGATAGGCTGTCTCGCTCTTTCTTACTCGTAGATATAGTTGTCCCTTTTGTTCTTTGAAAGAGCAAATTTTGTAAGTAATTTCTTTTCTATGGCTTTAATTTTTTTGGTAACTTTTGTTATGAAGCATGATTTAAAAAAGAAAATTTTAGTAATTTTTAGTAGCTTGCTCGTAGAGCCCTCGTCGCTCGTATTATATTGATTTTTGGTTAGTTAGATAGTAAGTTTTTTATTTATTTTTGGTTTTTTTTTGTTTTGCTACTTACAGGGTAGCGTTTGACCACAAGTCACCTGATGTTAAGTGACGATGTGGTCGTAGATGGCGCCACTCTACACCTTTATTGGAACTGGCTTTCAAGTGAGGCTGCCGGAACACACCGATAGGTGCTTGGCGACAGACTCTTAAATTGAGGGTGGTAGCTAGCTAGGTGAGCATTAGAAAATGCGCTACCACCAAGGTATGGTTTCATCACGATGTTTTCTCCACAGTATTTTTTTTGCCAGCGTTGATTTAAGGGTATAAATATTTAATTGCGATATAAGCTATTTTCACTAATTCGTTCCTGAGGGATAGTCCACGCGGGCGAAGCCGCGGACAGGAGTTGTTTAGGTAAAATGCCAGTGACACAAAGAAGATGTGAGTTTATCCTTCAAGAATATTTTCATCCTTTAAAACTCTAAGCTGCGGGTCGCTTTATAAAACTATTTCCTAAATGTTTTACGAGACGCGACAACGCTGAGAAAATTGCAATTTCCTAGAACATTATGTTTCCACAGAATTTGTGAATATTGGATAGGAATTTATATTACGTGTTACAACGCGGTTAGCCCACTGTTAAGTGCATAGGTGGTCTGGAAGGGGACTTTGAACTGTTAAAAACGTATCTGGAGACGGCGACGGAAGTCAGTTAAAAAAAAACATGATAATAACCAGCATTTTGCTGAGTTGGGGCCGATTTGCGACACTGACATTTTTGTGTACTGACCATTGAGTTCTGTTACTGTATATTGTTTCTTTTTTTTTCTATAATTTGTACCAAGAGTGTTGTTGTTGCAAATAAACATATATTCTTTCTTTCTTTTTTTTCTTTATAATAAAAGTGTAAAAAGCACTTCTTGTTTTATTTAACAGCGAAGCTCTTGTCGGTGGAGTACCTACTTTCAATTCTGTTCTGTTCTCTGCCATCCTTTTGACCTCTTGGTACGACATGACGTCAATCCTTTCTTTAACTTAGTCTGTGTATGTTCTTCTCGGTCTACCTCTCCCTCTCTTCCCTTCTACTTTTCCTTCTTAGATGGTTTTTATATATTCGTCATGCCGTACCAAGTGGCCAAACATCTTTCCTCTTCGTATCTCTACTGTTGTTAACATCTTTCTTATTTCTCCTACTAAGTCCAATACTTCTTGGTTGATTTTTTTCTGTCCAGCTGGTTTTCTCTATACGTCGCCAAGACCATCTATTGTTTTTTGAGACTGCTGGAATTCTGACCCCTAGCGTGTTCACCCTTCATTTGAAATAAATAAATAAATATCGGAAACAATTGCACACAAATTGTCCTAGCCCCAAATTAAGCTAAATGCAAAATGCTCCAAATTAGAGCGTTCTTTCATCAAATATACGGAAAAGTCAAAGCTCTTCCAGATTCCCCTAGCTCTACAGTTTTGAAGATTATCATTTGATGTAGGCCAGGACCGAGTTAGCACTTTCTATATTCTTAGAGACTGGGGTGTTAATACTTACACGTACACTCTGGTTACAATCACCAATAGTCTTCTTCTTCTTCTTCTACTTTCTTTTATATGTATATTTAATTTATTACTAGTTTTTTTTATATATATATTATATGTATATATTTATTTTACCCACAGTTTCACCCGCGTCCTCCCGTTATCCCGCAGGAACCTTTTTCCGGGATAAAAAGTAGCCTATGTGTTAATCCCGGGTATAAGCTATCTCTATTCCAAATTTCATTCAGATCCGTTCAGTAGTTTTTGCGTGAAAGAGTAACAAACATCCATCCATCCATCCATCCATCCATACTCATAGACTTTCACGTTTGTAATATAAGTAGGATAGCTGCGTCCCGCGGTTACACCCGTGATTTTTCCATAGGAACCTTTTAAATTTCAAAAATTTGCTTATATGCTATTATTACATTCCAAAATAAAAAAATCTAACACATTGAATTTTCACAGAGTTTTTCATTAATTTAATAACTAAAGAGTAACAAAATGACAATAGACATCCTCACCAATCACCCCTAATGACCACCCCTAAACGTCTAACCCATAATCACCGGACAATCTGCGCTGAATTGTTTATGCCCACAAATAGCCCATAATAACCGATAGCGGTTATTTCTCTACGGCAGTAACCGGCTGTTTTCAAATAACTATAAAACGATGTGTGCCCGATACAAGTTGCCCGGGGCAGAATTCAACATTTATCTGCACCTATAAAGTCAAACGGGGGAAATTAAAAAGAGTAACGGTCAATAACTGCCCTAGACGGCCTGGGGGTAGGGGCTGTTACCCTGTTTTTAAGGAGAGACAGTCGGGGGGTTATGTGGATAGGAAATGAGTGCGGTATCAGTGAACGTAGCATGTTTCAGTACCCCCCCTAGTGCAAGATTTGATAGTTGAAGAAAACAAATACAAATTATTTATTAATAACATCATTGTTACAAAAATTTATACTTCTGGTACAGTCAACGAGAAAAGTCGCTGAACAATCACACTTTTTTCTATTCTCCTCATCATCTCAGACACCAATTTTTGACCTCATAATCATCCAAAATCAGGTGTGTTATGTTGTGGTCAAAATGATACCATGTAAAATGTAAAACAACTAATAATAATTACTAATTTGAAACACATTTAGAAAATCGAGAACGATCAGCTACTCTTGTCGCTGACTGTACATTGTAAATTTAATTGAAATGGTAAAAACTGTGATCCGCTAGCCATTTACGCAAGCGCGTTTTGAAAGCCGGTGGAGAGTGCACCACGAACGATGGCAGGGAGCCTGTTATATACAGCGGGGCCCAATATATAGACGGACCTTTCAGATTTTGCGAGCCTATCACTAGGCGATCTTTATAATCTACCATCGGTAAAAAACAGGCAAGAAACGCAATTACAATTAATTACGCGGAATTTTTGGGTGCGATCACAGTTTTTAGTCTTCTTCTTCTTGCCCTGGTCCCATTTATTTGTGGTCGGCGCATCATGTACTCTTCATGCACTCTCCCCTATCAGCCGTCATCGCTTCATTCACTCCCCTTTCATTCATATCAACACTCACACAATCCATCCATCTTTTCTTTGGTCTTCCTCTTCCCTTCCATCCATCAACATTCATATCCATCACTTTTCTTGTAATATGACTATCATCCCTCCTCATAACAAAATTCAAAATTTTCAAAATTCAAAACTTTTTTTTTATATGATACATTGTGATCACTTTAAAACGTCAACTTAAAACTAGCTACGCCTGTTACAACCTCCTTACGCCGGCAAAAGAACAGGCAAGAAACGCCCGGCAGGTAATTTTTTTGGCGCCACATGTCCATACAACCAAACGATTCACAGTTCTTAGTAATTGATGGAATTGGAGCCGACCAAGTTCACTACAATTCCAAGCTTGTTTGTCATCGCAATAGTCCGATATTTTATGAAAAGTTCTACTACTAAGATTTATCTTTATTTCCTATAGACAGGTCTTGAATTTCACTTGGGAATTTGTTGAAAAAACGTACACAACCTTTGAAGTGGTCATACTTAGGTAGTGTAGAAAGAGACAGAGAGAAACGGTTGGAGAAATAGAATAGAATATGTAATAAAAAACCTGTACAGCTTTAGTTAAGCAAACGAACTGGAAACAAAGCTAACTGGATCCCAAGAATTTCACGATCCATTGCGCGGCACAAAATCAAATCTTGCATTAAGCTAGGCGCACATTGCGCGGAATTTAAGCCCCACCGCACACTGTTCTTGGCCTAATATAATATACGTAGCGGGTTTTGTGAATGCTGTGCTATATTAGATTTATACTCTGTGATTATTTGCAGAGTACTGTGGGTGTAGAGGAAGCGGAAATAGCGGAAATAGATTGGATGCGCGGTTCAAGGTCGTTGGTCCACGTATTTGCGAGTAGATTTATAATTACCCTGTTAATTATGAATCAGCTTTCTGTCTGCTTTCGTTGTTGTTGATTTTATAGAGGAAAAGTTCGTTTTTATGTTTAAATCTAGGAGGTAATTTATAAAAATACTGACTACTGAGCCAATTTTGAAAATTAATTTACTTTGTGAAAGCTACACTACTTCTTTCTTCTTCTTTCTGTATATAGCTAGGCTACATTTTAGCATGGCAGAATCTCCACTAGGGCAAAACAATGGGAGCTCTACATAGCCTGTTCTTTTGCCGGCGTAAGGAGGTTGGAACAGGCGTAGCTAGTTTTAAGTTTGACGTTTTAAAGTGATCACAATGTATCCTATTGAATAAAGTACTATTGACTTTGACTTTGAATAAAATAAAGTCGCTCTCCGCGTCTATCTGTCTGTCTGTATATTCGCTAACTCCTCTTAAACTACACAACGGGTTTTGATGCAGTTTTTGCAATCAGTTAAATATTTTTTCACGAAAGGCTTATAAAACTTAGTTAAGTTTTGATGTGAACAGAAAGAAAAACAATATTATACAATCAAGTCCATCACTAATCTTATCCCAGAAAAAGGTTCCTGCGGGATCACGAAAAGACGCGAGTAGAACCGTGGGGCGGAACCAGTATAAACATATACACAAGAGCACAGGGGTAAACTGAAAACCAGCGCTGTGTGCACATGCAAATGTAAACACAGCACAAGCTGAGTTTTACCCCCTTTGCCGTTATATTGTATATGTGTCTTTTATTTTTCTATAAAATGTATGTGTTTCCTTGTTAAATGGCAATAAATTGATTTTATTATTATTATTATATATATGTGTAAACACACAAGAGGATAAATATACCAGGAAACATGTATGTAGGGAAAGAGGCCGTTCGGAAATTTGTCTACACTGAAAAAAGACGATCGGAATTTTTTATCATCATCATTACCAGCCTTTCACGTTCTCACTGCTGGGACTCCTTCTCTCAGAGAGAGAGTATAGGCTGTAATCTACCACGCTGGCCCAGTGCGGGTTGGTAGATGTCGCATGCCCTTGAATGTTGCAGTTCTTGGACATGCCGGTTTCCTCACGATGTTTTCCTTCACCGTTTTGAGCGATGGCAAATTTTTTATACAAGAAAATAAATACACATGTCGGAAATGTGTCAAAGACATCCCATTACACACCTGTGGGAGTCAAAGTCAATTCAAAGTCAATTTTTTTATTTATTCAATAGGATACATTGTGATCACTTTAAAACGTCAAACTTAAAACTAGCTACGCCTGTTCCAACCTCCTTACGCCGGCAAAAGAACAGGCAAGAAACGCCCGGCAGGTAATTTTTTTGGCACGATCACATTGACAATTTAATTCTTATTACTAATTGCTTGAATTGGAGCAAGTTCACTAAAATCCCAAGCTTTTTTTTTGTCATCTAATGGTCCGATATTTTTTAATTAGCTTTACTAATTAGATTTCTCTTGTTTGGTTGTACACATTGGGATATGGGAACATGAATATTAACGAGTTGCGGGATCACAACCAAAGCAGACCAGACCCCACAAGCAGCACCCGTTCACGAGTTGACGCATGTGCCAGCCATCGCATCATCGAGTGACGGGGAGTGTAGCTAGTTTTAAAAATATTAACTTGTTGTATTCTCTGCATTCGCCTACTCTACACAAACTGCCGGCGCACCGCCTCTGCAATAACATTACACTGCATCGCGCTTACATAATGTCGCTAATCAGTTATATATATATACATGTATGTATGTACATAATATACAAATTGAGAACCATACGAGTTATACATACTGCTATCAAATTTGTTTTATTTCGGTGTGTTCCGGCAGCTTCAAAGAGGCAGTTCCCAGTTCAGGTGTTGCGTGGCGCTTTCTTCAACCACATCTTCAAATCCTATCCTGTCCTACCATCCTAATCCTACCTTTTTAAGGTGATATAAAAAAATACAAAAAAAAAACATTTTCATTTTTCATTTCATTTTATATATTTCATCTAAATATATATAACTCAAAGGTGACTGACTGACAAGTGATCTATCAACGCACAGCCCAAACCACTGGACGGATCGGGCTGAAATTTGGCATACAGGTAGATGTTATGGCGTAGGCATCCGCTAAGAAAGAATTTTGATTAATTCTACCCCCAAGGGGATAAAATAGGGGATGAAACTTTGTCAATTTTAAATCGGTTTGAGACTTTGCATGTATAAAGCTGTAGCCCATGCGGGTGAAACCGCGGGGAACAGCTAGTTTCTACATATTTCTTTTAGATAATTTAATATTCTTGTTTTATTACTTTTACGAACAGATTTTTTTTTTAATTTTTTAAAGAAAAATTCTAATCGCGCCCCGCTGTTTTACCCGCGTCTTCCCGCTATCCTGCAAGTGTTAATCCAGCTATCTCTATTCCAAATTTCATCAGATCGGTGTAGTAGTTACGGTGATACGTGGTTACAAACATTCTCTCACACACATACATAAACTTTCGCATTTATAATATTAGTAGGATAAATCTTGCCTTCAACTTTTTTTTTTCAAGTTAATTTCAAATACCTAAACCTACCTAACGAGCTCTCGTAGATGGTCTACGACCCCCGCGTAGCTTATCTACGACCCCATCGTAGGAGGTCTACAGCTACGTCAAATCTACAATCGCTTAATATACGGCTAGCAACTTACTGCGGCTCCACCCACATAGAAAGCAATATAAAAAGAAATCTTATTAGTAAAGCTTAGTAAAAATAACATTCATTCTCTATGCTGATGATGCTACCATAGTTATTAGCAACGATGGTCTGACATCAACTCAATACACAAAAGAAATAAGTGAGACACTTTGCCTTGTTAGGACTTGGTTAGAAAGCCTAAATTTAAAAACCAATCTCACAAAGACCAAGCTCATGCAATTTAGGAATTATAAGGCACACGTAATTGACCTTGGCATAAATATAGATGGGAATCAAGTCGCCACTGTGCCAGTAGCTTATTTTTTGGGCTTATCACTCGATGAACACCTAAACTGGAAGTCACATATTAACAAAATTAACAACAAAATTTCCAGTTGCTGCTACGCTCTATCAGTGTTGGTCGACGTTTCATCAGTTAATGTTGCCAGAAGTGCCTACTACGGAAGTGTGTTTCCCATATTGAACTATGGCATTATATTTTGGGGTAACTCTGTGCACGTAGACAGTACATTTATACTCCAGAAACGCAGTCTTAGAATCATCTATGGATTGAAAAGTGACGAGTCGTTAAGACAAATATTCAAAGATAAAAAATACCTCACGGTCACGGGTATATACATCTTGGAGCTGTGCCTTTTTGTTAAAAATAATGTCCATCTGTACAATAGAAAATCTGTGATGCGAATTAGGAAACTGAAATGAGGCAACACGACGGTTTATACCTCCCAGTCGTATTTTTAATCATCTGCCGACTCATATCCAGGACACACATGTATCAAAATTTAAAAATGCCCTCAAAAAGTGGCTTATTGACAACGTATTTTATGACCTGAATGAATTTTTTAAATGTAATACTTTTTGACATATATATATATAATAAATTAATTGAATCTATGTAATTAATGAATTTATTGTGAATTTACTAAGCTTTTGTTAGGTGTATGTTACTTTTTATAATTATGATCTATAATTGTTAAATTTTTGCATGCCATTTAATTGGTATATATGTGTTGTTTTCACATTTTTAGCAAATAAAGTTTTCTATTCTATTCTATTCTAGTCTATTGAATTAATTAATAGACTGCTGACATCTGTAGACCACCTACGCCGTAGAGCTACGGAGGTGCCGTAGGTGTGCTACGCAGACTTGTAAAGAGTCCGTAGACTGTCAACATGAAGATTCCGTTTTTATTTCCGAAACTTGTGTTTCTTCGAGTGATAATGAGTAGTATTGGTGGATTATTAACCATTATGTGTACCATTATGTGGCGTGTGACTTACAAGACGCCGACACCGAGTTCGAATTCTCTCGGCCCCGCACCTATGACTTAATAAGTTATGTGCGGATTTGCCATCGCTCAAACCGGTGAAGGAAAACATCGAGAGGAAACCGGCATGTCCAAGAACTGCAACATTCAAGGGCATGCGACATCTACCAACCCGCACTGGGCCAGCGTGGTAGATTACAGCCCATACTCTCTCTCTGAGAGAAGGCCGGAGTCCCAGCAGTGGGAACGTGAAAGGCTGATGATGATGTGTTCGTTAATGTGTACGAGTGTGGGAAATGGAAATGAAGTTGTGAAAGTGTTGCGAAACAGTGTCGCCACAAGCGTCGCTATGTGGTTCCTCATCCGTCGTGTTTTCACATTAATATAAGTATATCATAAAATCTAACGCCCGATATTAATAATCGATCATGAAACGTTTTTCGCGGTTTTAGGTCGATATGTCAATCCATTTTAGGGGTAAGCTTGCCAATTTACTTATTTATTTATTTAATTAAAACGGTAAAAAAACCAATTACATTAATTAATTAAAAACATTAATCATTACATAAAACATACAACAACAAAAAACAAGGAAAAAATAATAATAAATGACCAATAACCAATCTTCAATTTCTACATTGGATCTATCCTTGGGAGGACAAATCGATCCATACATCGATCGACAGATTGACCCTCTGATCCAATACGATCGTTAGGAATCCATGATCGATTTCGATCTGAGATAACAGATCGATTATTTATTAATTTCAGGCGTAAACCTACCTTCCATAAACAATAAAGTTGCACAAGGATAAACGACAACGCTCCAAAGACAACAAACATAAACAAAAACCGGCCAAGTGCGAGTTGTATTCGCGCACCGAGGGTTTCGTACAAACTTGTTGTATTAAACTACAAGTTGCACCCCGCGGTTTCACCCACGTCTTTCCGGTATCCCGCAGGAACCTTGTTCCGGGATAAAAAGCCAACATTCTAAATTTCATCAAAATCGGTGTAGTAGTTACGGTGATTCGTGGTAACAAACATTCACACACACACACACACACACACACATACAAACTTCCGCATTTATAATATTAGTAGGATATATTTTACAGTTTTCGTACTTTACCTTTACATGTGCTGTGAGAACTTGTTTCATGCCAAATTTCATGATTCTCGGTCACTCTATAGGTTTTAATTCCCTTGTAAAATCGCAAAATATGCCTAAAAATATAAACATAAATACAAATATAAACATAAATATAAATATAAACATAAATATAAACGCTCATATTTTTTGATCGTGTTGACATACAAGTTTGATTTTTGCAACTTATAGTAACCATAGAGCCGCGTATCTAAATATAAATAACTCAAAGGTGACTGACTGACTGACATAGTGATCTATCAACGCACAGCCCAAATCACTAGACGGATCGAGCTGAAATTTGGCATGCAGGTAGATTCTATGACGTAGGCATCCGCTAAGAAAGGATTTTCATTAATTCTACCCCCAAAGAGATAAAATAGGGGATGAAAGTTTGTATGAAACTTTGTCAATTTTAAACCGATTGGGCTGAAATTTTGCATGCATAAAGCTATAGCCCACGCGAGTGAAACCACGGAGATTAGCTAGTTTGATATAAATTTCAACTTTATACCTCAACGCGTTCTTGAAAAAAAGGGTCTTGACAGACAGACAGAAGGACAAGAAAGTGATCCTATAAGGGTTCCGTTTTTCCTTTAGAGGTATGGAACCCCAAAAATTAGGTTAGCACAGATAACATTATCTTTACACAAAAAAAAAATCTGCCTAAAAACGCTATCCCCATCCGCCCAAGATGTGTTTTTAACGCACACTACCGCACCACACGCACACATCAAAAATAAATGTGACATTTATAGACGCGTCAGCTGAAAAGCTAACGCAAACAAAACTCGTCCTTCCCCCTTTAATACAGAGTTTTGATTAGAAAAAAACGATGAGGTTAAATTAGGATATTTCAAAAGCCAAACGCAACACTTCAACTTGTTTTCTTGCAGTCTAATCTCAACCTTAGCGCTAGAGAATAAGATTGAAGGTAAGGATTGTAGCGGAACAGATCATCGTGTCAGGTCTACGTTCCGAATTTGAAAAAGCTTTCCGAGTGGTGCCGAGCGCGTACCGATCCGGTCCGAGAGGCGCCGAGCCGAGGCGAGTGCTGCGAATGCATTACGACGTAGTGGGATAGGGGTGGCACGGAGGGAAACCCTTGTTTTTTTGTTTGGAAATTGGGTGAATGTGATTTGGGGTCACGTTAGGACTTTGTAAAGGTTTTTAAGATTTGCCTTCCGATTTTTTGAAATGAAAATTATGAGACGAATAAATTCAGATAAAATTAACAGTGAATTTACATGGAATTCTTTAAATGTTTGTGTAAATAGATGTGTTTAGAATGAAAGTATTTCCATCGGTAAGTGTAGGTGTTATGATTTTTCGCCTAGTTGTTCCAATATTACAAACATAAAAATTTATAAAATAAATAAATATTAAAGGCGAATGTTTGTTTCGGGATGTTTGTTACTCAATCACGCTGAGATTGATAACAACTGAATTCGGTACAGTGACAAGTCTGCCTTTACGCAAACATACTATAGGTATAAGAAGTCGTTATTACTCCAGTAAATTTCAGTTACATTTACTAAGCAGTATTATAAATGTTACACTAGCTCATTATCCTGTAGACACCAATTTCAGCGATGAAAAGTAGCAAAAAATAAATAAAGCAAAATTGTAGTAGTAAAGCAGTGCTCAGTTAAGGTATACGCTATGTCCATTCCAAATTTCCCTCAAACCTTTTAAGCTGCTGCAGCGTGAAGAAGTAACAAACATACACACAGACACACAAACTTTCACATTTTTATAATATTAGCGTAATTATTTTAGCACGATCAGTATATTAAACAGTTTCTTACGATAACTCGTCGGCCTCATACTGCATTTATAATATTAGCGTGATTATTCTCGCTAAATCAGTTATTTTAAGAAGTGTGTTTTTTTAACTCGTCACTCAAAGAATCCATGCCATTCAGAAATCCGTCAATAAACAAAAATCCGGAAAAGCTCCGTGCGAAAGCCCTGCGTGGCACGGCGCGGGCGCGGGGCGCGGGCGGCGGGGCGGCGTGCGGCAGTCAGTCGGTCGCGGGGCGCCGCGCTGCCCGCTCGCCATGCGCGTCTTGTAACGTATTATGTTTCTCCCCGACCTCCCGCGCGCCTGCATGGTGGACGACGTAGCGACTTACCTCCAAGCGCCCTCCTCGGGACAGGTGGCTACAATATATTCACAACCCATATGTAATTAACAATGATCATATTAACAGATGTTGTGAGCTACTGTCGCTTACCTAAGCCGCGACCGCCGCCCGGGTATTTTCGGTGCGATTTAGCCGTCAGATCGATTTGGACCCACGTGATTATTGCTGAATGCGACGATACAACTCGTGCCTGCTTTTTTGAGTAAAAAAATTGTTTTTTTTTTCGTTTTAATCAATACAGCACGTGGTCGGTATTACGTTCCGCCTTTGGAATGAAAAAGTTTTAATAACACGGAAGCGTAGATAAGGAGTCAATAAAGGAAATGACGATGGGAGTGTTGGAAACAAACGGTGTAAACAGATCGATAGAGGTCAGTTATAAACAGAGACGGAGGTTTTGTGAATCAAGATCTTAATTCAAGATAATGTGCTTCAATTCAACACACAGCTATTTTTCACGATAAACTTATGTAAGGCTACCAATTTATTTAAAAAGTTCAACGTGTCAGTTACAAAAAAAGGTTTCATGCCCAACCTATTCAACGTTTACGAAAAAAAAACTATCTGTCAAATAAAAAAGAAAAAATAGTTTGTAACCAGTAAAAATTTAACGGCACCGATTTTCGTCTCCTTCATAAATAAAAGAAACATCTTAAAAACTAATAAAATATTTCAAGGAGAATACAAACGTCGACCGAAATGACATTATTTGATTCATCAAATAAGAATTCGGATTGCTTTTATTTGAGTCACGATCTAAAACCAACTGAAATACTAAATAAATTACATGTCAGCTAGAATAAGTGGTAATAAAAACAATTAAAAGCTTTAAGCAACTGTTTTCACGTACATAAGTAAACATGACAAAAAATATAATTGAGTATATTAAAGAGAATTTAAGCGAGTGAATTTGTCACATCCTATTTTAGGTTGCAAATAAAAAATAGCATAATTAATGGTTCCATGTAAATCCCAAACATATAAGAATTAATCGAAGCTTTATAATAAAGCCTCTAAAGTAAACATAAAGTTAAATTTCAGCCGTGTTTTCTGAGTTTGAGGTTAACGAAGCTTTTACTATCATTGGTATACAATGTTTTAATGTAGAGTTTAAATCAAAGCGAAAGATTAATTACTTTAATACCAACAAAAGAAAACGATACAATCAAATTAACTTAAACCTACACATCATTTATTGTAAACAATTAGTTGAAGAATAAAGTGTTCTACGAAAAAACTAAACTTACACTTAAAAAAACGAATGGAAAACTTCATTTAATATTTTTACCAAAAAAACGCTTTTAAATGGGTAAAGAATTAATTTTACGCAACAATAACATCGTCTGACTATTAAAAAACAACTATTTTAAAATAAAGCCGTGTCAGAGAACAAAAAAAAATATTATCTATGAAATAAATCGATAGGAAAATGATTACAGTACGTAAAATAAAAAAAAATTGTAACCAAATTTAATAAACATTAACAAAGTTTATAAACGGAAAGTGTTGTCAGATTCCAAAAGCGACTTATATAATTTTTATTGTGGTGGTAGGTATGGTAAATCAATATGGCGAAGATGTAAGGCGACTGCAGGCATACTACGCCATTCTAGCATAACGCCCATTGCTATCTGCAGTTGTATCTACTTTAACGAGCGATTTCTATCTATAGACCTTTGTAGATTGGCCTTTTTGTTAACTGTTCCGTCTTTGGACGTTGTTTGTTCGGAATTTGAATGAATTTTGTTTTTAAATTTAATAAATAGTTCTCGTTCTGTCTTTAAATTTTGAAAGAGTTCCTTGTATAATTAAATGGTTATTCTATTTATCTATCGATCGGAATTTGATGAATGATTTTTGGTTTTATATAAGTTGATTATTTGTTTTCGAACTTGTTCTGTTTTTGAATGTTGATGGGTTGTTTTAAAAGTTATACTTATTCGGTGGTAAATTTGTCAAGTTGTTTCTTTTTTGTTTTTAAACCTTGATTCGGAATTCAAAAGAAGTTTATTTTGAAATTGAGTTTTCAGGTTGTTCTCAATTTTGTTCTGTCTTTCAATGTTGATTGTTGATGTTGGATTCACTGTATTATAGACTTACAGAGTTGTCCTATTTAGGTATCTATTGATCGAAGTTTGACAGAAAATTCATGACATCCACTTGTTTTCGATTTTGTTCGATCTTTAAATGCTGATTGTTCTCAATCTAAATGTTATTACTTCTGAAAATAATGTTATCAAGTTGTTTTCGACCTTCTCCCGTCTTTTAATGCTGATTGTTTGGTATTTAAATGATTTTCGTATTGAGAATAACGTTGTTTTGCTGCAGTTGTTGTCAGAAACATAAACTAGGTACTAATTAGACAAGTGTTACAGTAAAATGTATTAATTTCAGTGTTTTTTTCTGTAACTGATTGAAGTTTTCTATAATAACTTAATTTCTCTTAAATGATTATTTATTATCCTATTCTAATTTGTTTTGTAACTCTAAATTACTTATGGTATCCGGTTCTTTATTAAATGCTGGGAACTTAAATAACATTACTTTCTCATTTATCAATTAAATATGTAACATTGTTCTTTTTCTAATTCTGGCCGTGTTGAATAAATTACATAATTATAAATGTACTTTATTAATTTTTTTTTCTTTGGGTAAATCGTGTTTCAAAACCTAGTTTTAAGTTCTACCTACTTAATTTACTCATTTGTTACTAAACGTATATATAACTAGATACGTGGGCGACTGTAGAATGCATCTAGGCTAGGGAGAGGCGTAGATCTAAAAATCTAATCAAAAATAAGCAAGCGTAAAACAAAACAGAGTCGTAAGGCGGAACTCCCCGTACTTTCTATTACCTTTACGGGCCACTGTGCAATGCTGGCTCAGCTTCACTCAAGCTTGGCCTTCCAATGCTACGGCATTGCAATTTCTATTTTAATCAAACGAGTTTTACATTGTAAAGGATAATAGGTAGAGCAACAGTAAATCGAAGACATTGCAGTGGAATGACATTGTTACAATGTTCGCTGTAACAATAAAGATGCGGTTTGTTTCGTGCACCGTATATTAATAGGTCTATGTATATATTTTGTGTTACGTTTCAAAGTATTAGTTTCATTTTGTAGTGACTTGTATTTAGTTTCATTTTATATTTGTGTAAAGTTTTACAAGTTTCTTTTGTTTCTTTTTTTAGATAAAATTTGTCTTAAATAATTAAAATATATTTTAAAATGTCAAGAGTATATTTCATTACAATTACAGTTTAAATTTTAATCTGATAAAACCACAAAAAAGAGCTACAAATAAACAACCTGATTTAAGTTGCCTCCTGCGGCATCTATTAACATCTTTATTTGACTTATCCTTTATAGCAATGAAATGAAATAATTTACTTAAGGTCTAAATAAAAACCATAGAAATTCTAGTATTATACTTAGCTAGAACTAATGAAACAGGCGCAAGCAAATATTTAGGTAGGTACAAAAGCAAACGTGTATTAAATTTCTAACATCACAAGTGACTTGTGGTCAAACAATACCCTATAATAAATAAAATATTAATACTTCAGCATCTATTCATAATGAATCAATCAGAATTTCCTGATAACTATAAACGAATAGTCACTGTTAAATTTAGCTCAAATACGCCTCACAAAGCAATAAATTCACAGCAATTCCGAAATTCGCAGCAATTCCTAAATTCGCAGCAATTCCTAAATACCTAAATATTGAAAACGTTGTGTAGATGCCCTAGGTGCCTAGTTTTCTAGATATGACTAGGACACCGGTCGGAGTAACTCGGGCTTGATATTTGAACTGTGCGATACAGAAATTCTAATTTAATTTTGTTAAATTCGCGTGGAATATGTGAGATCGTAGATTCAGAGTGGGAAAGTGGGTATGTTGCTGGTTAGTACTCGTATAATTATGCTAGCTGGGACAGTTTGCTTGCTTTCATACACGGAGAAAAAAGACCTTCCAAAATACAGAAGGAATTGGTTTTCCTTCTGAGTCAAAAGTGAAGGACATTTACAGGCAAACTTACATTTTAAAATCGAAACTAAAAATTAATGTTTTATTTTTTTATGACTACAATAAACCTTTTACAAATTACAAAACTCGCAAAAAACCAGAATCGAAATGTCATATTTAAATTTCGAAATGTCAATTTGTAAAAAGATATTTCCGATTAGAGATACCCGGCCGGCAGTCGCACGTTCCCGCGTCGCATCGGTGTTTAAAAAATATATTCGATGTTTTCTATCCCCCTCTATCGTGTGTTTGTTACTCTCACCTTTTTCACTCTTCTCGATGTTGAATGTTTTTTCACTAACTGTTAATGTTGATATAACCCTTGTATTTACAATGTTCAGTTCGATTTTTTTATTTGTTGCGTGAAGTGTTTAAAAAACAAAACAAAAAAATAATTTTTTTATGAAACGTGTTAACAATGTATAACTAACTTTCTTAAAGATATTGCATAGAGAATAAATATTATAAGCAAATGTTTTCGTAGACCTTTGCTACGAGAGCTATGTCACATTTAAAAGCAGTAAAAAAATATTGTCTATGATAAATTTAATGGCAACACTTCACGCAATAAATTTAAATGTGCATTTTTATTTTGTACGAAACAATTCTTTCAAATATGCTAATAAAATAGAGCTATAAAATCTTAAGAATTACATTTATACCTACCTAGTCTTTTTGTTAAAGTTGGCAATTATTTGTTTGAAAGAATTGTACGCGTAATTTTTGTCAATACAAATAGTTACGACCAGAAACAATAAAATTTTGACCCATCAAAGTATACGAAAGGGCAAAATTAAGTCAAACTTCTTTTATCTTTTGCGTAGAACAATTTTGCTACGCGTTCGCAAATAGCTCATTAAATAATACTTGAATATTTTTTTTGCTTTTCTGGTCGTAATTTTCGTATTTAATTATGTAAATGTGCATGAGTCCCGAATGCACCCTACGAATGTATTTGTTGCACGAACCTATATTTTCCTTTTTCCGAATTTCTTTTTTTTAATTTCACGAACTTCGATGGCAAAGAGTCCATTAGCCAAATTGATTTTTGGATATCGGCTATTTTCGCAGCAAGGGTTTGTGAAGTAAACTTACGAGAATGTTTGTCGGAATTTTAAGTGATTAAGAAATGATGAGGTACCCATTTTTTAAGTATTTCCGCCGGTAATTTGTTGACGCAGTCTGCAGAAGTGTTTGTTGCAGTGAAATGGAGTTCTAAATGAAAAAGGTACGTATTCTAATTGTTATACGAAAAGGTTTTCATGTTATTCAACTAAACACAATGTTTTAGGGAATTTCAGCGTTAATCTGATTTCAGAAAATGTTACATCAGGATATTCACCTACAGTTAAAAAGACGAACGGAATTTTTAATACAAGATATTAAAAATATCGGAAAATGCATCTAAAAATCATCATGAATCCGAATTATTTGAAGAAATAATTCAAAACAAAGATGGCGGAGACTTAATAATTTTACACAGTAAACTATTTTTAAACATTATTAAAACAAGGAATACATGCGAAAAATAATAAGAGAGGCAATTTATTAAACGGTTAAACATTAATGCAAAAAAAGTGTAGGCACGACGTCCGTTCTTAAATTGTTTTTCAATTTGAAAGGAAAAAAATGTTACATTTCTAATGCTGAGGCCACACTAACGGGAAATGCCGTTAAATAGCGCGATGATTGACGTTTGACATAAGTTTGGCCACGACGTTTTACAACGGCATGCAAATTGGCGTTTGACGTTAGCCGCAACTCAAGTGCATTCACGTTGACCGTTCAAGTGTAGCCACTCACATAATTGCGTTAATAATTACCGCAATATTTATCGCGATGATAGGCATTGACATTTCACTTGACGATGACTTTATTGTGGCCCCAGCATGAAAACATAGAACATGCCTTATTGCCTTCTTGTAAATATGTTAACAGGAATATTTTTCGAAATACCATTGCATTCTCGAATTAAGCTATGGATACATGGAAAAACAAGGCCTAAAAGGAAAATTATACATGTAACCCTATGTCGACATAACTTTACATCTGCAGAGACCGACCTTCCTTTTACAGCTCCGAATAAATAACATGTACATCCAGGGGCGTATTTACTCTAGGGCCAAAAGGGCCATGGCCCGGGGCGGCAAGCTGCGAGGGGCGGCGCAAACTGAACCAGCTTTTTAATATGAACCAGCTTTTTGCACCTTCTTCTTTATATTACTGAAGAAATTAAAAAAAACCGACCATGTGCGATTCGGACTCACGCACGGAGGGTTCCGTACCAATCTATAAACACGACAATAAAATCACGTTTGTTGTATTGGAGCCTCCTTAAATATTTATTTTATTCTGTTTTTTTAGTATTTGTTGTTAGAGTTGCAAAAGAAATACATCATTTGTAAAAATTTCATCTGTCTAACTATCACGGTGCATGAGATATACAGCCTGGTGACAGACGGACGGACAGCGGAGTCATTGTGATAGGGTCCAGTTTTACCCTTTATATACGGAACTTTAAAAAGCCTACCTAATTAACAAAAAATAAAACTCACTAGCTGTTCCCCGCGGTTTCACCCGCGTGGGCTACAGTTTATCGCGATAAAAAGTATCCTATGTTCTTCCCCAGGGTTCAAACTATTTCCGTACCAAATTTCCTTTAAATCGGTTCAGTAGTTTAGACATGAATCCGTAACAGACAGACAGACAAAGTTACTTTCGCATTTATATATAAGTAAAGATTTGGCTGTAAGTATCAAGATTCAAGACACACTGTTAGATTTTATTTTATGATGGAATGTTGTGCTCTTTTCCCCCTTAATTTATGGAGCGGCAAACCCTACCGGCCCGGGTCGCAGAATCTTAAGTACGCCGCTGTGTAGGTACATCTCTATATCACATCCCAGAACTTCATCTATCTTTATTTATAGGAGTTTTCCTCCTTTTTTATGATTTCCACCGTTTCTGAACGGAATGGTAGAGTGTACCACTTATGGCGGCAGTAAACTTAGTACGTCTATTTGTTTGCTTTGGTATTTTTGCTGGTAGGGTACTTGGGGTAAATTGACGAATCTTTGATTTGTCGTATTGATTAAGTCACAATTTTGTGTTTTGCACGTCTTTCCCCGCGGTTTCACCCGCGCGGGCTCAAGTTTATCGTGATGAAAAGTAGCCTATATAATAATAATAATAATGCCCGCACAATCACATACATAGGCTCTGACCCCTAACTAGGTTTCCCTGTATCTAGGGTATCAGAAACTACGAGGATCGGGGATCCACAACACCCAGACACAGAACAAATACTTGCGCTTTTTTTTTTCAATGCACAAATATTTGTCCTGTAGCGGGAATCGAACCCGCGACCTCACGCTTCACAGTCGGCTATCCGCCCATTGCGCCACATCAGTCACGTCAGTCGTCAGTCGTCATATGTCCTTTCTCAGGCTCTGGAATATCTCTGTACCAAATTTAATTAAAATCGATTTAGGGCTGGTTTTTAATTTTTCTCAAATTTTCCGTACTAAAATTTGACAATAAGATCAAACTTTTCGTAAAATTTGGTATGAAGTTTAACTGACGGACGTTTATAAAACCGGCGGTTAGTAGTTTAGGCGTGAAAGCGTAACAGACAGACAGACAGAGTTACTTTCGCATTTATAATATTTTATACATATATGTATAATAATATGTACATAGTTGGGATAGGGATTGGTTCTCATATGGTCGAGGAGAGCGATGGCTGGCACATGCGTCAACTCGTGAACGGGTGCTGCTTGTGGGGTCTGGTCTGTTTTGGTTGTGATCCCGCAACTCGTTAATATTCATGTTCCTATATCCCAATGTGTACAACCAAACAAGAGAAATCTTAATTATTAGTAAAGCTAAATAAAAAATATCGGACTATTAGACGACAAAAAAAGCCTGGGATTTTAGTGAACTTGCTCCAATTCAATCAATTTTAGTAATAAGAATAAAATTGTCAATGTGATAGCGCCAAAAAAATTACCTGCCGGGCGTTTCTTGCCTGTTCTTTTGCCGGCGTAAGGAGGTTGGAACAGGCGTAGCTAGTTTTAAGTTTGACGTTTTAAAGTGATCACAATGTATCCTATTGCATAAAAATGATTTGAATTTTGAATTCTGATTCTAATAATTTAGAACGGAGATAGCTTATACCTGGATTAACACATAGGCTGCTTTTTATCCCGGAAAAAGGTTCCTACGGGATAACGGGAAGACGCGGGTGCAACCGCGGGGTGCAACTAGTAATAAATAAAGGGACCTACAAACACGCGAGCCGGATACAGAGGCGTGCCCTTTAGCTCTCGTAACGCAAAACACTCATTGGAAATGACGAACTGTCCTCCACCGTAATTATTCAGCGACATCTACCCACACTCCGGCAAATTACAAGCGGATGACAAGTGTTTTTCAGCCGTGACCTTCGCAGGCGATGATCTACATTTCCCCATGAGAAAAAGACATGATTTATCACCCTCATATACAAGTTCCCCATAAACAAGATGCGGGCCGCATACTAATGCCGGCGGAGCGGAAGCTATCAAGAGAAATACAAAAATAAAACTGCGACGCGTAATATTTCCCGATGGGCGTTTTGTCTATAAAAACTGGCCAAGTGCGAGTTGCACTCGCGAACCGAGGGTTCCGAATAAACGAGCATCGAAGAGTTTTTACGCTTAACTTTGCATTTCGATCCACACGGTTATTGCACTAACCGCAAATAATGAGTTTGTCAAATATCTCTTTTAATAAATTTGCATTTTTTGTTATTAAGCTACATATTTATGCATTACAGACTTTTTCTTTTATATGTGCAGTCAGTCATTGATTCATGCAAAATTTCTTGATTCTAGGTGAACGGGAAGGTTTTGATTCTCATGTGATATCGCATAATACGCGCCATAAGCGGTCATATCTTTTGATCTCGTTAACTTACAAGATTGATTTTTTCGCAGCTGGAAGAAATTAAAGACCCAAGTATTTATTTCATATAAATTTCGACTCGATACCTCAACGCGTTCTTGAGAAAAAAGACCTTGACAGACAAACAGACAAAAAGATAACAAAGTATTCCTATAAGGGTTCCGTTTTCCTTTTGTGGTAAGGAACCCTGAAAACGCTGGAAAATGGTAACATATTAACTGCATAAAAGTGTATGTCGAAAGAAATATTGGTAAGTTTATGCGAGAATGCCATCGTTTGTGGTAGAGCGTTATTTTAGGCCATTACTCCGGGTTGTTACACTGGGCTGATGTAATTTTTATGTCTATACTGCAATTAAATCGAAATAATTCAATTAAATTCAAGTTAAATTAGTTATTCCATGCTGCAAAGTGGAGTCCTTCAAGATGAGTGTAGAATGTGTTTTTTTTGCTTCTTACTGGTTAGCGTTTTACCACAAGTCAATGTGGTCGAAGGTCACGCTACACCTGGATCGGAAACTAGCTCTCAAGGGGGCTGCCAGAACACACCTTTAGGTGCTTGGCCACAGATTCTCATCTAGAGGGTGGTGGCTAGCCAGGCGAGAACTAGAAAATGCCAAGCTGTGGTTTCGTCACGATGTTTTCCTACACCGAAAGCTCAAGCTGATAATAGAATTTAACCCCTGTGGGTCGTGAGTTTTTCAGGGTTGACAACGCATCGGCGACGCCCCTTGTGTTTGCAAATCCCTACTTCTCTACTTATAATATTATAAATGCGAAAGTAACTTTGCCTGTCTGTCTGTCTGTTACTCTTTCACCCGTAAACTACCGAACCCACCTCCTCCCATGGTCCTACCAACCTTGCGGTTATACAGACCGAAACAGCGGCTCACAGCAGCCGAAGCTGCTGTGTCCTACAAATTATTTGTCCCTTTACTCCCTGCGCACTCTCCCCCTTCTGGGGCTGTCTGACGGCACGAACGATCTTCGTCGTCGGGCAGTTCCATCAGCTCGCGTTCCGAGCGTACAGCGTGCCACTGATGAAACTACTGAACCGATTTAATTAAAATTTGTTACGTAGATAGTTTGAACCCCGAGGAAGGACATAGGATACTTTTTATCGCGATAAACTGTAGCCCTCGCGGGTGAAACCGCAGGGAATAGCTAATATCATAAAAAAAGTTTAAAATCCCAAGACAACGTTCGTCTATGACGTCATATGGTAGTAAAACTATAAGAGAATCCCGGTTAAATAAAAGGCATACAAAAATAACCCGACGGTGGCATTCTCGGCTCTCTTACGTTGCTATCGTGTCCCAACCTACATAATACTACTAGCGACGCCCTGTGGTTTCACCCGAATAAACTGCAGTGTATCGCGATAAAAATTATTCTAAGTCTTTCTCAAAGGATCGAACTATCTCTGCAGCAAATTTCATTTAAATCGGCTCAGCGGTTTATTCGTGAATTGATAACAAACTAGTTGAGTTTCGTATTTATAACGTTAAAAATGTATGGATTTGTTTAAATGAGTAAAGGATATATAAACAACAAAATATATAAAATATATCGTGTTTTTGTTAAGCAGCATCCTGGTATTTTTATTAAACGCAACCAAATGTTTACCCGCCAGAACAGAGCCAAGTTCACTAATCTATTATGTAAACCTCCTGCCCGTAAAGATTTGTACAAAAAAAATGTTTTTCATATGGCCATCTCAATTTACAACAACATACCGAATGACATTAAAAAATTGGAAGGTAATATGTTTAAAATATCTTTGAATGACTGGCTCCTCAGCAATTGCTTTTATAGTATTGAGTTCAATGAATTTTGTACAAAAATTTATAATTAATTATAAGATAAATTTGTTGTAACATTTGCACGTCTGCTTGCAGACTGAAAATTCAAAAATTCAAAATTCAATAATGTTTATTCAATAGGATACATTGTGATCACTTTAAAACGTCAACTTAAAACTAGCTACGCCTGTTCCAACCTCCTTACGCCGGCAAAAGAACAGGCAAGAAACGCCCGGCAGGTATTTTTTTTGGCGCGATCACATTGACAATTTTATTCTTATTACTAATTGATTGAATTGGAGCAAGTTCACTAAAATCCCAAGCTTTTTTTTTTTGTCATCTAATAGTCCGATATTTTTTATTTAGCTTTACTAATAAGAAGATTTCTCTTGTTTGGTTGTACACATTGGGATATGGGAACATGAATATTAACGAGTTGCGGGATCACAACCAAAGCAGACCAGACCCCACAAGCAGCACCCGTTCACGAGTTGACGCATGTGCCAGCCATCGCTCTCCTCGACCATATGAGAGGGAAGAGGGCGACCCGACACATGACGCCGCTGCAAGCAAAGTACAGTGTGCCTTTATTCTAATACTTAAGATCTTATTTATGACTTGAACTAGCAAATAAATGATTTGATTTGATTTGATTTGGACAATTGGACAGAAAATTAAACTATATACTAAGAAGTAAGCTACCTATATAAAACTATAAATTAGAATAAATGAGAAGTAATATTCTAATTTAATGAAACTAAATATTTCGTAGCTACATTATCGCTGAGTGCCCATAAGCTATGTTTTATTCTAATAAAGCAGAGTTTTCAGTAACAAATCAAGATATTTTGTAAAATAAATGTGAGAAGAATTAGATGACGGTGTGTTCCGGCAGCCTCACTTGAGAGCCAGTTCCCAGTCCAGGTGTAGCGTGGCGCCATCTTCGACCACATCGTCACTTAACATCAGGTGACTTGTGGTCAAACGCTACCCTGTAAATAGTAAAAAAAAAAAAAAAAAAAAACTGGCTGATGAACGGTTTTACCGTCTCTATAACATAAGTATAGGTATCACACCAATATTATATATGCGAAAGTTTGTGAGTGACTTTGTTATTTCTTCACTCTAAAACGGCTGAACAATTTCGACTGAAATTTAAAATGGAGATAGCCTTTCTCCTAGGTTAACACATAGTCTACTTTTTATCTGAAAACCTACGACTGAAACAGCGAAGCATAGCTAGTATAAAATATAATAGAATCTGTCGATGTAGAAGCTTTCTAGCGTTGATACAGCCTCCCATTAGGGCGAGATGAATCTGATCTCAGAAGAAGCTTACGTAACGAGCATCTTTGGTAACGACGGATCGACACTCGTGATATGACTGATATAAGATCTTATGTGACTACTTAGCATATATATAAGATTTTATTTCTTTAGAAATACTTTTCGATTCCCGACTCAAACAGAGGGGTTATAAATTAACCGTGAATAATTATATCTTTTTGTGCCATCGTAGGTCCCGAATAAATCTGTTAAAGTTAGACTAAACTTTATCACAAGGTCAGAACTAACTCGGCAACTAAAGCAAAAGCTTTCAACCACCCAACCATCCAACTTGGCAGCTACAAGTCGTATCGTCTAACGTTTATACCTCCCAGTTAAAAGTAAGTTGCCACGACTGTCGGGACGACCAGTTCTGCTTAAATTGCAAGCATTGCATTTTGATGGCCTCATTCGGTTTTAAAACTTCAAGTTTGTTAATTAGAAATGTTACGGGCGGCGTTTCGGATCGGGCGGCTAAACTCTTGGCTTAACCAAGGGCGTAATGAGTTCTGGTACAAAATAATCCTAGGAATTCAGATTTAGGCACTTAAATTTTTGCTGGGTTTTTTAGCCGTCTTTATCATCATTATCAGCCCGTTTCAGCCCACTGCTGGACATAGACCTCTCCCAAAGTACTTACGCCACTGAGGTTTCTCTCATCCAACCACTGCCACCCATTTTGCGTATATCGGCCCTACACTACGTTTCCAAGTCGCGGATAGATGTAAAAAAATAAAATTATAATAAAATAAAAAATACTTTAAATAACATTAATAATATCAAACACACAAAAACACTTAAAACTTAAAGCCTCCAATTAATTAATATGTAATCTATCACGAAGCACCTATCGGTGTCTTCCTGCAGTCTGTTACCAGTCCAGGCATAGCTTGATTGCACTTTCGATCATCATCATCATCATCAGCCGGAAGAAGTCCACTGCTGAACATAGGCCTCCCCCCTTGAACGCCAAAATGAACGGCTTTTGCATGCATCGGCTTCCTGCGACTCTTACAATGTCGTCGGTCCACCGAGTGGGAGAGCGTCTTCTACCTTTCTTTACCATCGGTCGTCGGTCAAAAAGTATTTTTACATTCATTATCAGCCTTTCACGTTCCCACTGCTGGGACTCCGGCCTTCTCTCAGAGAGAGAGTATGGGCTGTTATCTACCACGCTGGCCCAGTGCGGGTTGGTAGATGTCGCATGCCCTTGAATGTTGCAGTTCTTGGACATGCCGGTTTCCTCTCAATGGTTTCCTTCACTGTTTTGAGCGATGGCACTTCCGCACATAACTTATTAAGTCATAGGAGAGGATTCGAACTCGGTGTCGGCGTCTTGTAAGTCACACTAACCGATCGGCCACCATCGCTCGCAAAAAGTAAACCATCGTCTAATTTAAGGTCGACAGAAAAATCTCTAATAGAGTCGTTATAAACTACAGATGGTATGCAACAACTTTCTAAATGGATATCTAACAAGTTTTTTGTAAGTAAACGACGGTGGTGCCAACTGGGGCTTCAAAGCTCCCACTTGGCGGCACTTTGGCAAGGCTCACGGTTTCCTTTTACGCGCTACCTACCGTTACTAAGGTCACACCTGAGGAATGGTTTGCATTTCCTCAGTTTGTACAGTCAACGACAAAAGTCACTGCACTATAACACACTTTCCAATTACCTTCGTCACCTTAAACACAAACTGAAATTGAATTGAAATTGATATTGAAATTACCTTCGTCACCTTAAACACAAACCTTTGACCACATCATCATCATCAGCCCGTATCAGTCCACTGCTGGACATAGGCCTCTCCCAAGGTACGCCACTGAGCCCGGTCTTCGGCTTTTCTCATCCAACTACTGGCAGCCACTCGGCGCAAGTCGTCGCTTCACCTTGTCGCAGGGCGTCCTACACTACGTTTGCCAAGTCGCGGTCTCCACTCAAGAACACGTTTACCACAGCGGTTGTCGGTTCTGCATGACAAAAATGACAAGCCCACTGCCAGCTTGCTAATTCTGACCACATCATCCCTTAAAATTTGGTGTATTATGTTGTTGTCAAAACGCTATCACGTAAAATGTAAAAAAAAACAATCATTACTGACCTAAAACACATTTGGAAAATCTAATTACGTCCGAAATTAATAATTGATCCTGATCTGTTATCCGCGGTTTTGGATGGATATGTCATGTCATTTTAGTAGTATATGTCAAGCCCTAGTACTAAAATGACATATTATGACATGACATATTGATCCAATTCCGCGGATACCGCATCAGGATCGATTATCAATTTCGAGCGTTAGTCTAATGTGCCTTGAGGATTAGCTTAGAATTTGGCTTTGGAACGGGATATATCTACGAAGATACAATCAGTGAGCGAAGTAGTTGAACGTATTCAATTTTCCAAAAGTTTACTAGATCAGTAAATGCAACAAAACTAGCTACGCCAGTTCTAACCTCATTACGCCGGCAAAAGAACAGACAAGAAACGCCCTACTGTAGGTGATTTTTTCGGTGCGATCACATTTACAATTGTATTCTTATTACTAGTTGATTGATTTTTGTTGTCCGAAAAATAAAACTTTGTATTTGAATTGAATTAGTCTTACTTTCCTTGAGGATTAGCTTGCTTAGAATTTGGTTTTGAAATAGGATGTTTACGAAGGTATTAAGCGTCAGCCTTACACCGGCAAAATAACAAGCATGGAAGGCAGGTAACTTTTTGGGTGCGATCACATTGACATGATAATTGTAAGTACGTATTTTTTGCCCGTCGCTACTTCTCCTGTTCTTATTTTTTCTTGGCATGGCAACAAAGTTATGAATTGTAAAAACCACGATCATCGTAGCAGTGACATTGTCAGTGTCAAGGCCACAGTCCCGGGGCAGTTGGCAGCGGCGTGACCACGTGGTGCCAACTTATTATGAGTACGGGAAACTAGACTGTCGTTAGGTGTTAGCTTTATGACTTACTGCGTATTTGACGCACCTATGACTTGATAAGCTATGTGCGGATTTGCCATCGCTCAAAACGGTGAAGGAAAACATCGTGAAGAAACCGGCATGTCCAAGAACTGCAACATTTAAGGGCATGCGACATCTACCAACCCGCACTGGGCCCGCGTGGTAGATTACGGCCCATTGTCTCTCTTTGAGAGAAGGCCAGAGTCCCAGCAGTGGGAACGTGAAAGGCTGATGATGATGACGTATTTGACGCGGCTCCACCTTCATTCACCTGTGGGACTTCTGCATCTAGTCTAGCCACATGCGTCAACTCGTGAACGGGTACTGGTTGTGGGGTCTGCTCTGCTTTGGTTGTAATCCCGTAACTCGTTAATATTCATGTTTCCATATCCCAACGTGCACAACCAACCAAAAGAAATCTTGTTAGATCTTGACCGTACCACAAGAACTTTCGGTCTGATTCGCATCGCATCGCAGTTTTGTGTGTGAGCTCGTATGGTTACCTCGACCAACGCTTTACCGCACGAAATCGTATCGCAGCGATTTGCATCGCAAGTTTTTGCGATGCGGCGTCATATCGCATCGCATCGCAGTTTTGTTTGGAAGCTCTTATAACTTACAACGTATTTGACGCGGCTCCACCTTCATCAGGATTAACCACTATTTGTTCGTTAATGTGTACGAGTGCAGGAAACAAAACAACAATTCTAAAAGTGTCGTGTGTGTTAAGTTTATGTAATTAGACACAAAGGGACTAATAAACTGGCTTGTAGCTAGGTGACACATATCATAAGTAACTGGAACATAACATGCTGTCTGTGTTATAGTGGCAATAAATTGTTTTTTTTTTATCATCTTATCATTATTTACACAATTATTTAATACTTGACACTGGCTAAACACACAAACCGTGTGAAACCATAAATAAAAAAGTAATTACATAAAATTCTTCCCCATCCGTTTCAAAATATGCATTTTCGTCATGTCTACGCAGCACTGCAATGCGTATATCTTTTCAGACGACGGTGTTACAGACAAACGAATCGCGCACCGAAAGGAGAGGATGTTATCTGTGGTGCCAACTTAATAATGTGTCTGTGGCAAGCTGCTGGGAAGTGAGCATGAGCTCTTTTGTTTTGAGTTTAAGTTAAGGCATCGTATGAACTCCTTGGTGCAAACCTAACGTATCGTCAGCTGTCAACGTTGAGCAAGCATTATTGCTTTTCCCAACATATTCAACATCTCCTTTTTTATGCATCTCAAAATCTAATTTATATATATTTAGGAGAATGCAACTTGGTATTAAATTAACATAAATAACATGTTCCCAGGACTCACTTTGGGTCGTTGCGCCTTCTCAGTTTTAGTTAGAAATATTTGTGATCACTGATCACTTAAACACGCCAAACTTGAAATTTGCTACGCCTGTTTTAACCTCCTTACGTAAAATATCTTTCCAAAATGTTGCAATATAAAAATACGCAATTCCCGATAGAGATGTACTGGTCGGAAAGTAAATAGCCTTGTTACATCATAGCTATAAGTGTCATAAAAAGAAATTACCAGCTAATCAGCATCTAGAAAGAGAATCAGCAAGCGTTATCGTCTTTCCACAAATCAGCGACCGCGTTGTTTTCTTTTGAGAGAAAAAAATTGCCATATCAAAATCGAGAAAAAAGGTATGGTATTGTTAATTGTTTATTTTTATTATGTAACAAAATCCACAGCTCTTAGATAACAACATTTAAAACTTAATGCTATAAGTGTCCTAAAAATAAAACTTTACAGCAAGCGTTATCATCCTACCATGCGTTGTTTTCTTTCAAAACAAAAACATTGCCATATAAAAACTTGAAATTCCCGACAAAGGTGCACCGGTCGGGAAGTAAGTTCACTTTTCCCCGATATTTATCTGCGCCTGCTGGGGACATCTGCTTTCAGATGAGGCCTCCGATATTATATCGACGTTCAGATTCAAGAGGTAGTTTTCGATGCTTTTGTTTTGGTGGAAAAAGTTCATTTTCAAGATATTATTGAGAAATATGACAAAACTCGTTGTTTGTTATAAGATTTCAGAATAAGCGCTCGTTAAAGTCCTAAAACAGGTTTTATGAAGAAAAAATTGAACAAATGATTGAAAAATTTGGGAAAGGAAAGACTAATAGTGCTTTTTTCTTTTTTTCTTCCACCAATATTACACATTATCACTCGAAGAAACACAAGTTATGGAAATAAAAACAAAATTTTCACGTAGACAATTCGATTGCCGCCAAAAAAAGTCTGGTTTCACCCTTAACCTATAAAGGCTGAAGGTTACATCAAAAATTAAAACAAAACTTACACATCTGTACTTTAAATTTGTGTACCCGTGCGATTCCGGGGCAGGACACCAGTTATACAATGCAAATAAAACTTTATTTTTTTAAACTCATTTCACGTTTAATGTCATTTGAAACTTATCTAAAGACACCAAAGAGAAGATTACGTAACGAAACCCTTACATTTAGCATATAAAAAGGTTCCATTCTGCCGTTCCCTTGCAAAACTCTAAGGCCCATATCTACCTATTCTAGAATGACTCTCAAGTGTTGATCAAAGCTTGAGTAGCGACTAGCGATTGAGTGACATATTTGTATGAACTGACAGCATCAAATCTGTGCCTCGGGACTTTTTTGGCGGCAATTGAACTGTCAACATGAAGATTTTGTTTTTATTTCCAAAACTTGTGTTTCTTCGAGTGATAATGTGTAATATTGGTGGATTTTTAACCATTATGTGTTCGTTAATGTGTACGAGTGTGGAAATTGAAATAAGGTTGTGAAAGTGACTTTTCTAGTTGCTCCAAATAAGATAGACTTATTAAGTAAAGCAAAGTAAAGTTTAAGTAAAGCTCCACTATTTTACTTAAACACTATCCTCATCCCATCGTCATCATCATCATCACCATCATCATTTTAACTTGATTCAACTATCTAAGTTTGAAATATTTTATACTTGACACTGGCAAATACACTAATCGTGTGACGCCATAACAAAACTAAAAAAAAGTACTGATCATCGCTTGAACGTCACCCTAGAATACCAGCGTAAAACTACAACAACCAGCTAAAAACAGTATTTTAGCTAAAACAATTAAAACACAGAAGTTTACGCGTTACATTGATTAAAACGAGTACACGAATGTCTAAATAACGTTAGAAAGTTGAAACAAACGTTTTTAAAACGCTTGTAAAGTAGAATTTATAGACTTTTTTATTTTCTCCAAAGTTATGGAGCTCGATATGACGGTTTTATATTCCTTGGCTTCTTGCATGCGTCCTCTTTTTTGTTTCTAACAAACTGTGTTGTAAGAAACAATAGCAGGCGAGATACAACAACTTAGTTTTGTATTTATATTATACACTGGCTGTTTCCCGTGGTTTCACCTGCGTGAACCTGTAGTTTATCGCAATAACTATTCTATGTCCTTCCCCAAGGTTCAAACTATCTCCATTCCAAATTTCACTCGAATCGAGGCGTTTTAGACTGAAGAACCATCTTCCTAATTGTTTTATTTGTGAACAACCATTCGGTAGAGCGAGAAATATCTCTTAACACAATTTCAGTCTCATTTCATTTCCATCATTTATAATAACTATGAGTCTGTGATTACAGTTCTTTGAAACACATCTACATCCACATCTAGAGCAAACCTCCTCTAGCACGTCCATTCAAGACGCTCCCAATCACAAAACACGACCAAAAACCGCCTTAAAACCGTCCACAATCCACCGTCACCGTCCATTTTTCCGATAATAGAACAGAGCCGGGCGTTGCGCAAACAGCTCGCGCTAAAACAGGCCTTCTCGCCGCACTAAATATAGTTCTGCAAGTTGCAGCGTGTCGTGCCCATAGAAAACATTACCCTGCGATATATGCGCACCGCATATTACCCGGCCAGATTTTCGGCAACACAAATTGCCGTATAATATTCAATTAGGTCGACTATTGATGGCCCGCCCGGCAATTTTGGTCGGCGCATCTGCTGCCGAGTACACGCGCCGTTTGATATACGATTAGTTTTACACCGCTTCACGGTTATTTCGATTGTTATGCGCTCCGGACGCTCTCGATATTGAAATATCGACGCGCATATCTAGCTTTCGAAGCGTTGAAGCGTCTTTCAGTCTGATGCTAAGCCGATATACATAGATTCTAGTAAGTTCCCGGCGACCGGCCGTCCCTCAAGGTGCGTCGCGGGGACGGTTCTAAATATAACGCAGCACGAGTCTCGCTGATTTTTCCTCGGTCCGTCGTACGTCCGGCATTCTGCCAGAACGACGTCACGCGCCCGTTACCTCATAAACGCCAAACTTTGAGAAAGGACTTTAAAACGAGCAAGGACGCGAGTTCACAGACTATACCGGATTATTTCGGTGGCGACGACAGCGCCTCGATAATTACGCAAGGCGATCCCGAACGAACATGGCCGCCGCGTCCCGCTGGCAAAAGACGCGGGAGAGGAGAGATGAGCTGTCACGGGATATTTATGAAATTCGAACCGAAATAGAATCAGTAGTAGCTTTGTCGAGTCACCTTGACGGCGCGTGCGTTACATAACCGCGCGAATCGAACGTACACATTCGAAAATCGAATTCGAAAATGTCAAACCCGTGACGCAATGAGTGACGTGTCGATGTGTGACGTAAGTTTAGTGTTGCCACTCCTCCGTTCGACTAATAAATTTATTGTTTGGCATGTAAACGGATGCGTTCGAGCCAAGAAATTACAGCGTTCGGTAAAAAAAATATTGAATGAAGCAAAGGAATGATGGCGCAGTCTAATCGGGCCCGCCTTGCAGCCTTGCCAAACACAATCTTGTTTATAGTTCAACAGTTGCAACCATTTTTTTTTTGATTATGGAATGTTTACACTTCCTACGCCTTTTCTTTTTAAACGGGAAGGAAGGAAGGAGGTTTTGTTCTCCCGTGATGTTTTTTTATTGGAGTTTTAATTACTCTTTCTCCTAATGACGGCGGCGTCCATTGAAACGGGACCACTTAAGTTTAAGTGGGGACGTGACTTTTTATTTTGAAGTCGTATATTTTAATGAGTAGCTTTCGCCCGTTATTCTTTTCGCGCCGCTTTTTGTACGCTTCATTAATTTCCGCTCATTGTTTTTCTAATAATATTAATGTTTGTATGAAAATGATAATGCAATGAAGATTCCTTCATATTACTCCTTAAATTGATGCCTAAATCTTATATTAACTTTTTTAACATTCATTTGGCTCTTTGACTAATTGAAATGAATCATTAACATACATTATAACCTTAATAATTACTTAATTTGTATACCGAAAATGGTAATATATTTTAATTTGATACAAAATAACCATAACAAGACTTTGTCATTTAAAGATTAGCGTAAAATTGATAGTTACTTTCATACATTTTTCTTACATTTTTCGCTAACAGAGAAAAATGACTCCAATTTTAGTTTAATCTGATAATATTAGCCTCAATATAGCAATTCTGGTTTAAACACTGATGTGCATCCCTACTCTATTATATTTCGATGTTCCCAGCATCTCATGTGCATCCCAATTCTGTAATAAATCAATTATTCCCAACGCTACATTTCGTTTATAAAGTCTCCCAGACCGCTTCTTTGCGGTTTTACCGCATTGCGTTGTGTTTGTCTCGAATAAATAAAATAGGAAGTTGTTATGAATAACTTCCGGGTTTTCTTAACTCGTGTATTATGTACGTACATATGTGTTGTATGCTAGCGATACGCCCCGTCTTCAAACGGATAGCTATGTACATAAATATACATACATAATTATATAGTTGATGTGCTTGCATTCATACTATAATAATAATAATAATAATGCCCGCACAATCACATACATAGGCTCTGACCCCTAACTAGGTTTCCCTGTATCTAGGGTATCAGAAACTACGAGGATCGGGGATCCACAACACCCAGACACAGAACAAATACTTGCGGTTTTTTTTTTAATGCACAAATATTTGCCCTGTAGCGGGAATCGAACCCGCGACCTCACGCTTCGCAGTCGGCTATCCGCCCATTGCGCCACATTGGTCGTCAGTCTACTATAATCACATAGAAAATCCGATCCGTAGGTCCTGGGTTCAAATCCTACAATGAGCTTGAGCTTCCGGTGAAAGAAAACATCGTGGTTAAACCATAGCTTGGTGGTAGGGTATTTTCAAGTGCTCGCCTGGCTTTTGCCGTTTTAAACCGATCACAATGTATCCTATTTCAGGATTTGTTCGACATTCACAAAAGCATTTTTTCATTTCATGATTGCAAAACCGCCCTAAGTGGCTCCGACTTAGATTTGAGCGCCATTTCCTAATCCACCTTCGACCACATCATCACTTAACGGTGAAGGAATACTTTGTGATCACAAATGTCCTGAACATTTGTGATCACAAAGTATTCCTTCACCGAAATCTCAAACTCAATGCAATATTCAAACCCACAACCACAAGAAATGAACGGAAATTTCCGCACACTGCTTTTTGAGAAAGTTAGTCTTTATTTCATCTCGAAGGAATAGCATGTCCCACACTACACACTGCTATTTATAATGCACAACTAACAGCGATATCTGGCGCCAAACGCGACACACATCCAAATAGGACAGCTAGCATTAATTCACCGAATAACTTAGAAGCATTGCGATTCCTGAGTTGCAAACCTGAATCGCACGTGGAATAGTAACAGGGATAGTTTCAAATAGTCATATTATGTTTAATCACATATCCATGCTAATATTATAAACAATCTGCGCCCTCGTCTTCCTGTTATCCTGCAGGAACCATTTTCCGGGATATATGCGATCTCCATTCCAAATTTCATCAAAATCGGTTTATTAGCTACGGTGATACGTGGTAACAAACATTCACACACACACACAAACTTTGTAATATTGACAGTTATTTATATTTTTTTCGTAATTGTTATGCTTTTTTTCGTCGTAGGTTAGTACAGAAAATGATTGAACAAGAAAAGTTTGAATTTTATAAAATCTTTCCACGCTAGCGCATAAAATGCACTTTTGCACTCAGATTTCGAGATAGCAATCTTTTCAAGCTAGTGAAGTGAAAAATAATAGATTATACAGAAAGACGTTAGAAGACATTGCGTTGCAACTACTGGCAACACAGAAGCGTGGGCGGAATGAGCAAGTGGCAAGCAGCCCCGCAATGATTACGGCTTGGGAACACGAAAGGGCTCGCCTTATTGATTCATACAACATTTGACTTGGATTTGGAAATGAGTAAGGTTGGGATGAATACGGATTCCTGAAATAGACACAGCCAAAGTTACACACGCCGGAATTGCATAAGAAAGGTCAAAAACAAAGAAATAAAATGGTTTGTTTGGTTTTTAAGTTGATTTTGACAGACGGAAGTTATATTAAAACCGCTGAAAACCAATGAAATATTAAAGATAGATATTTAAAAATCAATCATATATTTTTCTTTTCAATTTTCATCATTTAATTCATTTTTTTTTCGCTCAGGATAGAGAAAAGTGGCGCTCTTTCGTTTCGGAGACCAAGACACACTTTGGGTCGCATAGCCATTGGAGTTAGTAAGTTAGATATTTAAAATGTCAGGCGAGTACTAGAAAATACCCTACCACCAAGCTATGGTTTCATCACGATGTTTTCCTTCACCGAAAGCTCAAGCTCATTCTAGGATTCGAACCCACGTCCTACGGATCGCAAGCCGACGTCACTACCACTGAGCCATCATCGCTATAAATCGCTATATTGTCTCAACTCTAATTAAAACCGTTTAGCCAGCGTAAGCTGATAAAGCAGCCAGTTGTCTCACATTTTTCAACTTCTTTTACAGATATTACATAGTAGTACAATGAACGAATGACGACGATGACGACGATGACGATGACGATGACGATGATGTTTGAATGCATTTTCTCGCAGTAAAAAACATCCTATGTCCTTCCCTAAAACTCAAACTATCCCTCTACCAAAATTCATAAAGATCAGTTCAATTTTTTTAAAAGTTTTTCCTAACAAACAATCAATCGAATTTTTGACTTTAGATATTGGTAGGTATAGATTGGTATAGATCATTGGAGAGAGAAGGTGCTGTGAAAAGAGGATAGCTTGTGTCACTAGAGGACTCAGCTAATAGTGATTTGATAAAGAAAATGCCGGTTAAGGCCCGATTTTATAAACATCCGCGAGTTAAATGTCATACCAAATTTCGGTAAATTTGACACTATTGTCGAATTTTCCATACTAAAATTTGACAAAAAGTTTAAATTGACTAAAATTAGGTATGAGGTTTAACTTACGGACGTGTATAAAACTGGCGCTTAGTGTTCTAGTCTACACATTATGTGTGTAACTCTTTCAGACCGGGAATATCTCAACACTTCCTTACCCAAATCCCGGCAATTACGCCCGAAGTCTCGCTAAGACGCACCGCAATACTTGATGACGTTTAACGGCTATCGCATGCAAATATCCCGGTATCCCGTTGTTGTCCGGGATTACGGTACCACATCACTAATCCCGTGACTTAGCACACTGGCTTTGGGTAAGATATTGTGTGTATTGGGGTGTGGGATGTTGTAGGGGGTGGATTAAGGCAAGGGCTTTGGGGGCACGTTGCCCAGGCTACAAGAGTAATAAAAAGTTATTGGCGTTTACTTCAAAAATGTGCCTAATATTATATTCTAGGCAAAAAGATGTTCTCATTTTTGTGTATTGTTATTTTTATTTTTTAAACTGCCATGGTCGTTGACATTATACTTTGATTTTGAAACGGGATAATATCAAGCACTCAAACGAAAACAAATATCGCATTTTCAAACCAACTGATTTTTCTGCTTTATTAAAAACTTCCATTCTTTGCACACTCTTCTGTTGCTATCTGCAAAATTATTATTATTCAGTGTTTAGTGAGCCCTATCATAAAAATTTTGGTATAAAATTAATCGTAGTTGTAACTTTTATTCGAATTTTAAACTTCATTGTAGTGATGAAAACTAACACCATTCATTTATTTAATTTATTTATTGTATACAAAATGAAAAGCTTACAGTTAATACCTAACTACATGAATTGTGGCGTATATAGAACTTAAATCATTTACAACATATTCTTAAATCCAGAATCACAGCCTAACGTTCTTAGCCAAACTCTACGGGGGTAATACCCCCAAGCTCTCCCTGCACCCGCCCCTGTCTCGACAAGATATTACTCCCGTATGTGTGTAGAGTTATGATTATGTGGGTCGTAGTCGATTTGCTGTGTGTAATGTAGGAAATAATGGTCACGACCACGATATAGACAGCCCTGTGCGGTGGTAACGCATTGGAGGCTTTGGGACATATTGATGGAACAACCCTACGCAATATGTACGTAGAAAATACGACGTGTGGATTGAAGTTTATATTCCTTCCTAAGGCTGTCTTGCACAATACGTTAAAAATTGTTTAAATCTGGTTTTAACAAAATTTTTAATACGATTTAACTCGTGAATTTCGTTAAATTGAGATTTAAATCGGTGGTGCAAGTAGGCCTTAGCCACGCACATTTGTGTTTAGGACCTTTTTCCCGCGACTTTGTATTTCTTTGAAGAAAAAAAAAGAATATTTCCCTGCGGCAATAAATAAAATAATAATAATATTTAATTAATTCCGGCTGAATATCAATAGTTGTATGCAGAGCCCGGACCTATTTCTGACATCGCGCAATGTCGTACTTAAATGTTTATAAGTGATTGTTACTATTTGTCTTTATAGTTGTATTGTGCAATATTGTGTATGTCAGAAATAAATATATTCCATTAATTAATTCACTCCATCGCTTGTTGCATTAGTTGACGAAGCACAGTAGGTAGTTAGGTTTTTCGGCCGGTTCAAACGGATTTACAGCCCCCTACAGCGCCGAAGTTTCACATCAAAAAGGCATTCTTTTGTGATCAATTTGACATCTTTATCAAACCCGATATCCTGCTCGTCCCACACTCGTCTTACGCAACTGTGACACACACGGACAACAAAACAATGCACAAATTAGCATAGCACTTATACGAGCGTCAACGGACAATCCTGCCTGAGCCATTGTAAAAAAAGTTTAGTACACGTGATTGGAATACAAGTATTTTATTTGCGAATAATTGTCCGCGGTGCATCGGACTCGGCTCACCTTGTATTACGGCACAAGAATGTTAATAACGTTTGGTGGTAAGTGGTGCTTATAACGGTCTGGTGGCGTGGGATTTTGTTATTTCACCATCATCATCATCAACATTTACAAGGAAGAAGTCCACTGCTGAACATATTCAAAGTCAAAATTTGTTTTATTCAATAGGATACATTGTTATCACTTTAAAACGTCAACTTAAAACTAGCTACGCCTGTTCCAACCTCCTTACGCCGGCAAAAGAACAGGCAAGAAACGCCCGGCAGGTAATTTTTTTGGCGCGATCACATTGTCAATTTTATTCTTATTACTAATTGATTGAATTGGAGCAAGTTCACTAAAAGGCCTCCCCTTTGAACGCCACCATGAACGGCTATTAGCCATTTTTTTTATGTACGACATTCTGGGTTTTCCCTCGGGCAGTAATGTCCGGAGACTTTTCTCAACTGACACACCTTGTCACTAAAGGTATTAGTCATTTGCATCCATCGGCTCCCTGTGTCTCTGACAATGTCGTCGGGATCTTGTTATTTCTTTCATTTTTTTTTGTCATATCATCATCATCATCATCAGCCTTTTATGTTCTCACTGCTGGAACTCTGGCCTTCTCTCAGAGAGAGAGAGAGAGTTTAAGGCGTAATCTACGACGCGGGCCCAGTGCGGGTTGGTAGATGTCACATGCTCTTGAATGTTGTGTTTCTTGGACATGCCGGTTTCCTCACGATGTTTTCTTTCACCGTTTTGGCAAATTCAGACATAACTTATTAAGTCATTACTTAACATTCGGCTACCATCGCTCCACTTTTGTTATTTGCTCATTTCAAATGATGAATAAGACCCATTGTAAGACACTAGTGTTAGAACTATCTAAGATTTTTTCTTTTCCAATGATGCAATGAGGACAGAGTATTTGTGCAATACCTGGGCAAACTCGCCGAAGTGTACTTACGGTGAATTGAAAATATCTCTTCCCATCTTTCCTATAAGTACTAATATCCCTTAAAGTGCATTACCAGATATCTATTACTATCTCTTACTAATGTTTAGTAATGATAGCAGATTAAGCACTTCTCTATAATAATACTCTATGAGTCAGAAGCTTGGTGTACATATATTATATTCACGATTCGATTGCGTTAATAGCAATTTATAAATACTTAGCTGCATTGAATTTAGTGCATGTGCATTAAAACCTATTTTGAATTTCGCGCATTTTTTTTTTGTTTTAACCGCACAGATATTGCTTTTGACAGCTGTCAAAAGCCTAGCGACAAATCCCGTCATTGGAGTCATAAACTTTGCTAAGGGCCATCCCACGTTCGCATGTGTAGGCAGATTTTGAAATACTACCACCAAGCTACGATTTTACTGAAAGCTCAAGCTCATTGTAAGATTTGATCCCACGACCTACAGATCACATGACAACGTCACTACCACTGAGCCATCATCGCTTCATCCCTACTTAATATTATAAATGCAAAAGTTCCTCTGCATAGAATTACAAGACATGTAATTCTTCTATGTTCCTCTGCCTGTCTGTCACGCTTTCACGCTTAAACTACTGAACCGAATTAAATAAAATTTGGTACGGAAATAGTTTGAACACTAAGTAAGGACATAGGCTACTTTTTATCGCGATAAACTGCAGCTCACGCGGGTAAAACCACTGGGAACAGCTACGCCATAAATAATACTCAGATTCACAGATTCAGATTTCTGTTTGCATAGAACACCCTGCGCCATTTATCACGGGAGGTTCCCGCCGCGGAACAAATTCTTTACTGAGAAATACCTATCTAGGAAATTTAGTGGCGGTATCGATAAAAGCTTACGCAGAGCTGACTGCATTGCGTTCTTTGTGATGGTCTGGCTTATGGTTGCAATGCGATTTCACGAGGCAGGTCGATCGCGTTGAAGTATTTTTTGAATACTAGCGGATCGCAATAACCGATCTATCCCCTACTGGAGATAGAAATCTGACATAAGCTCCATAGAAGTAATGTCAAATTTCTGTCAAACCGCGGATAGATCGGTTATAGAAACGAAGAAGAATTATTCATGGATGACGGCGGTTTTTTACATTAATTTGTTACTAATTGCCCCCCGTGGTTTCACCCGCATCTTTCCGTTATCCCGCTGTAACCTTTTTCCAGGATAAAAGTAGCCTATGTGTTAATCCAGGGTATAAGCTATCTCCATTTTAAATTTCATCAAAATCGGTTTCGTAGTTACGGTGATACGTGGTAACAAACATTCACACACACACACACACACATAAACTTTCGCATATATAATATGAGTAGGATGGGATAAATAGTAAAGTTTTCACACTAATATTATAAATGCTATAGTTTGTGAGTGTGAATGTTTGTCACGCCTTCACGCTGAAATAGCTCAACGGGTTTGAGTGAAATTTGGAATGGAGATAACTTATATCCTGCATTGACACATAGGCTACTTTTTATATCGAAAAAGAGTGGCTATAATGGGAAAAATACGGCTGCAGATTGTGGCTCAGCTATTTAAGTTAATAAATCCGTCCACACTCAACACAAAGCCTAATTGCCTTGACCAAAGGAAACTTTTAGAAATCCAAGAAAAAACATTGACACTACGTTTTAAAAGATATTTTAATGTTAGAATAACCTTGACGGTTACCGAGACGGTAATAAACTATCAAGTATTCTGTGGTGACCGTTGACCAAGTGCCAAATAAAATATTAGCTCTCTACAAGTCTCAAAGTTAGAGATTCTCCTTCAAAAGAATAAATAGTTAGGGAGACGTGGGTCGTTTCGAAAAAGGTCCTTTTATGCACTCAATGTTTTTTTAAATATAATAAAATAATTAAATAATATTGTAATATTATTTAATTATTTTATTACAATGACGCTGCAAAACTAGAATAACAATAGGCGTTATTAAAGTACGAGACAGAAAATTCAGAAGCTATTTATGCGTTTGCTTTAATCTTGATACTCTACAACATACATTGGTGTCGATTTGGTTTTGCATTCGCTAAAACTAAACTAAGTTTGACAGATCCAAAAGGAACGCTGTCCTTTTTCACTTCAGTGGTTAGAAAAAGACAGTAATATCATTAAACCTGTCAGATTTAGTTTAGTTTTAGAGAATGAAAAACCAAATCGACACCAATATTGTATTATTTTAGAGAAAAGAACATTAAGAAATTGTTCATCTTCTTTTTAGTTCTATGAGTTAGTTATTAGACAGGGATTAGACTGTTACTTGGGAAAACTATATATTTATTAGACAAAATACAACACCATTACAGCTTAGCTTAGCTCTCAGCAGCTTTGTTAGAGCTTTCAGGCCTCCCGAAGGCCTCCGTCATGGTTTTACGACTAATACAGCAGGGATCAAGCATGACATACATTCCAAGTCATTGCAGTGCTCAGATGCAAATGCAAAAAGTGAAGTGAAATACGCAAAAAACTGTCTTTTAAAAATTAACATTTATTGTATGACCGCCAGCTCTCCGACTACAAGTAGTTGTTCAGAAGCTATGAATCGTAAAGTCCGTCGGCAAGAGTCTGCACCAATTTGCTGTCGATCGATGAAATAATATAAGAAGTCGACCAATTTTATATGGGGAAGCTAAAGTTATGAACTCAATGTCCATACATACATACATACTGTAATAATATAGAAAGATGCTGGAGAGTTCGTTGAACTTAAATTACTATTCACTTTCAACTTATTTTAAACCCAAACCTATTTTGAATAGTTAGGGTCATCATCATCATCATCATCAGCCGGAAGAAGTCCACTGCTGAACATAGACCTCCCCCCTTGAACGCCACCATGAACGGCTATTAGCCATTTGCATCCATCGGCTCCCTGCGACTGTTACAATGTCGTCGGTGCACCTAGTGGGGGGCCTACCTACAGAACGTCTTCCGGTTCGTGGTCGCACTCGAGAACCTTTCTTCCCCATCGGTTATCGGTTCGTCGAGCGATGTTGGCCTGCCCATTGCCACTTCAACTTGCAGATCCTGATTGCCTTATCATGGTACCACCCTTGGGATATCTCCTTTCCAACAAAAAAAGAATCATCAAAATCGGTTCATAAACGACGAAGTTATCCGCGAACAAACATAAAAAGCATATATACGGTCGAATTAAGAAACCTCCTGCTTTTTGAAGTCTGTTAAAAATTGCGCCAAAGACCTAAATTGAAATCACATGATCGCTCAAAACGGCTCTACTTTGGCAATGAAAACATAGATCTAGACTAGATCTAGGTTTATGCCTTAGGATCTCAGATAACGACGCAAGTAAAACCATTTACGGTATGATGGATCATGTACAATGCAGTAGAAATTATACTGCGGGGAAATCCGCCAATTTGTGGACGTGACGTAGGTTAAGCAACAGTTGAGTGGTTGAGAGCTATGATACCATAGCGCCGAATTTGGGCTTGGGAATTACAAAATGCATATAAAACCATGAAACATAGAAAATTTAAAAACATTGACAGTTCTTAGGAAACTAAAACGATGTGTTTTTTCTGAGTTCTTACTATTAGGCTGAGAATACTTATTAATCCATACTTAATATATTTTGAAAGGGTAACGTTTGGATGTAAGAGGTTAACTCCGGAAAAGCTAATCCGTTTTCGGAAATTCAATCACTGTTACAAAACTACACTTATGAGAAAAATCCTGTGGATTCCCACAGATATATGCAGTTAAAATCACGGAGAAAATCTTTAATCTAATAGTTTGGATGTAATTAGACGATAACATTAACCTGTCAAATTACTAACGCGAAAATGTAACTTCTACGCGATTCTACTGAATAAAAAAAGGGATTTAAACAGAAATGCAGTGAAATTTTGAATGGAGTAACATTTTGAAAGGAGATATCTTACAACCTCGGTTTAACACATATGCCACTATTTACTCCAAAAAAGTCTCTTACAAAAAGTATTTTCAATAGATACTTTTTGCGCAATCAATGTTTTTATCTCTACACTAGCTGACCCGGCGAACTTTGCATCGCTAATAAGTCAATTCAAAATTCAAAACATTTTTATTTAATAGGATACATTGTGATCACTTTAAAACGTCAACTTAAAACTAGCTACGCCTGTTCCAACCTCCTTACGCCAGCAAAGGAACAGGCAAGAAACGCCCGGCAGGTAATTTTTTTGGCGCGATCACATTGACAATTTTATTCTTATTACTAATTGATTGAATTGGAGCAAGTTCACTAAAATCCCAAGCTTTCTTTTTTGTCATCTAATAGTCCGATATTTTTTAATTAGCTTTACTAATAAGATTTCTCTTGTTTGATTGTACACATTGGGATATGGGAACATGAATATTAACGAGTTGCGGGATCACAACCAAAGCAGACCAGACCCCACAAGCAGCACCCGTTCACGAGTTGACGCATGTGCCAGCCATCGATCGCAGTCACCTTTTAAACCTTCCCTGAACTTCCACAAATATTTCAAGATCAAAATTATCCAAATCGGTCCAGCCGTTCTCGAGTTTTAGCGAGACTAACGAACAGCAATTAATTTTTATATAAGAGAATATACATTCCCTAGCTATCTCTTAGCGTGTAGGTGGACGTACTAAGTGTCAGAGCCCAGGTGGCCGCAGTAGCCGTCAAGATTCACATCCGCAGGGCTGCCTTGTGCCCCGTTACTTATGAATACTACGCGTACTAAGCTTACAAACATCATTTAATTACCTACTCATTGCGCTAAAGTTTTCGTAGTAAACGTGGGAAATGCATTACTGCGAAACTACCTGTGGGATAAGTGTAATGCAGTATTGAAGGTCTGCACACGGCAGCAATGTTAGCGGAAACAGCGATTCTGGCTCAGTGGTTTTATAGCGATGATGGCTCAGTGGTAGTGACGTCGGCTTGCGATCCGTAGGACGTGTCACTTGAAATTTCCAAACTCCATACTTGTCGTAAGCTTAAGTACTGTAAGCTGTTCAGTGTACTGTTCACGTAATCGATTCCCTATCGATACTATTGAGCATGGTAATGAGACACGAGCAGCATGGCAACACAGTCGTGAACTCCACTCCCGGATGTCTCTGGAGACTTTACGTCTGTGGACGGACTATCACGGATAGGAGTTGTGTGACATACGTGTTTTAGAATGCCCAAGTAGGCCCAAGTAGTGGCGAAGCTTTTTGTTTCTACATTCATCATGCGTAGGTTACTATCTCTTACTAATATTATAAACTACTAGCGGCCCGCCCCGGCTTCGCACGGGTATTATTGGAGTTTTAGTAAGGATCCCTAATTTTATTGAAAACAGACATCAATATTTATACAATACTAACGTCACTCAATTGTTTTGCCTTCCCGGAACCTCTCCACTAACACTTGAACTTTATGGTATGGTATTAAAGTTCAAATTGACTTAAGTATTATTACGAATCGTTTTATGGGGAAAAGAAAAGGGCTAATTTTAGTGTTTTCCCGGCAATTATTCGATTTTTCTCGCCGTAAAAACCATTATTGGACTTCAACGAACATTTAAAAAAAAGAATTGGTAAAATTGGTCCAGGCGTTGTTGAGTTATGCGCTTACCAACATATTTTGCGATTCATTTTTATATTATAGATTATATATTATGAGTATGGATGAATGGATGGATGGATGGATGCTTGTTACTCTTTCACGCAAAAACTTCTAAACGGATCTGCATGAAATTTGGAATGAAGACAGTTTATACACTGGATTAACACATTGGCTACTTTTTATCCCGGAAGGTTCCTGCGTGATAACGGGAAGACGCGGGTGCAACCGCGGAACGCAAATAGTTCTTATATTGAGCAGTGCAACTCCTTGCTTGTATTTTTTTTCTTACCCTTCAACTAACTTCACCTTTTTGGATGATCTCTGCGCCGTTGCTTTTTTAAGCGACCCTTATTCTCAAGACCACGTTGTGGTAGGTATCAAGTTGTAATTTTTACGCGAGTCTAAGTCGTCCTTGGGCGGTATCTTACAAGCTACGGCAAGCTACGGAGGCGTCGTATAGGTGTGCTGCATGGGGACCGTAACTTTTAGTTTGTTTTTTCTTATAAGGTAGCGTTTGACCACAAGTCATCTGATGTTAAGTGACGATGTGGTCGAAGGTGGCACCACGCTACGCTTGGATTGGGAACTGCCTTATAAGATAGGCTGCTAAAACACACCCGAGAGCCAGTTCTCAATCTAGGTGTAGCATAGTGTCTTTTAACATCATGTGACTTGTCGTCAATACCTACCATTTAGTTACAAAAATACGTGCAAAGAATAAAAATCACCCCTTCTTTCGTCCTATAGGATATTAAACTTTGTATTAAATAGAAAAAATTAAATAGATAATAAATCAATTTATTGCCACTATAACACAAATACTTATCCTAGGTAAAGTAGGTAAGCTAGGTATTAAACTTATCTACTTCTACGAAGGCCGGTTGCTGGAATAAAATTGCTTAATTTAATTCTTAATTCGATCCCAAGTACTAACTTCAAACGGGCCGAACGACTCGGCATTAAGTTAAGACCAAAGAGGCCGCAATAGCTTGAAAAATACTAAGTTTAAAGTTTAAGTTGATTATTCCCCCGAGTGTAGTCCCAGTGAATAAACACGCCTCACGGGAGGAATCCTAATGTCCTGATGCGTTTTAATGACGCGTCCTGCGCAGGGTTTTCCTAGTTTTCTATCAGGATGCTACCTATATTGCGCTCTTTGAAGTCCGCAGTTCACAGCTTTCTACCCGACTGCGAAAGGAGGGTTATGTTTTTCGAGTATGTATATTTCTTTGGCACGGCCTGTAGCTTAAATTGCTTGACGGATTTTAATAAATGAGGTGTCATTAGATTCGTCTTTATTGTGGGAGTGACATAGGGTACTTTATTTTGGCGCAGTCGTGTTTTTTGTTCCTTCTGTAATGACATTGTAAGCATAACACTTGGGAACAAAGTTAGTCAAATTTGTTCGAAAACTTTGTGTGGGATTTTTGAGTATCATTAATGCACATAGATATGCAAAAATTGTAATACCTTCAATAAGAGAAGTGATTTTCACAATTATAATAGGTACTAGGAGCAAAAAAAAGGGCTGTTCCCGCTAATAGGATCCATAAAGACAGAAACTCCTTCAAAGGTCAATGTTTACGTTTTTTCAACAGAATCCCAGGTGAAATCCAAGACTTGTCGATAACAAAATTTCAAGTCCATATTATAACCAAAAAATAACAAAGAAATAAAAACAAATAAATCTAAACTAATAACTAAAATACATTATTAAAAGAAGTCCCTTTAGGCAAGGTACCGAAGATACTGGCAGCGTTCCCCCTTTGAATGGCTAGACTAATTCTTTGTCCGAGGTAGCTGCCAGATCTTCGGTCTCCGGTGATGTCGACTAACCTTTTTGTTATTTCCTTAAAAAGGCTTAAAGCGCTAGGACCCCACGGACCAAGGGTCTCGACACCGAATGGGACAAAATCATATTCGGCGCCTAGACCCCTGTATTTGTATGCCTTCGCTATATTATAACTAAAGAGAAATCTCATTAGTGAAGCTGTAAATTGGGATTAATTATAACTGTTTCATTCTGTAATTGAAATCTCTAGAGCTGAGGGTCTTTACGAGTATTTAAATGTGTGCTGAGTGTGTGTTTGACTTTGGAGATAACTTATGTCCTGGATTAACACATAGGCTACTTTTTATCCTGGATGTTTAGGTATAATAACTAGCTGTTACCCGTGGGTTCATCCGCGTGATTTATAGTTTATCGCGATAAAAAGTATCCTACGACTTCCCCAGTTTGTCAAATTTCTAAGATAAAGGTAGCCTAAGTTACTCCTTATAATATTAACTATCTGAGAGTGAAAATCCCGTCAAAATTAGCCCAGCCGTTTCAAAGGTTTATAAGGACAGACAGAGAGATAAAAGTTTTAAAAAGTGTGCGTTTACGAGTATATACCTATACATATGCGTTTAGTGAAAAGCTGTTAATTTTAAATTACAAACGGACTCTTCAATTCTATTTATTTGTATAGATGTATTTATTATTTTATTTTACTATTTACAGGTTAGCGTTTGACTACAAGTCACCTGATGTTAAGTGACGATGTGGTCGAAGATGGCGCCACGCTACACCTGGACTGGGAACTGGCTCTCAAGTGAGGCTGCCGGAACACACCGATAGGTGCTTGGCGACAGATTCTTAACAAGAGGGTGGTAGCAAACAAACCGTAGATGTAACCGCGAGGCGCATCAGTTACTTTTTTACTTAAGACCGAAGTCTCTAATCGTATCATCTCTATCTCCGTTCACAGCAGCCTCCAAGGGAAGATTATCTAGCCTGTATCCGCGTTCTATTGAATATCAAAGACCAATTTAAAACTGTAATTGAAACGCTGAAACGCTGGCGCATTGCGTTAGCGTCGAGTTTGAATGGATTGACCCGATAGAAGCGGAAGGTCGGCCCGATTGCATACGGGGTGCGGCGAGAGTGCTAGCAGGGCTGGTGAAGAGGCGTTTTTTAAATTATTTTCTTTTACATGGCAGTTTTGTCCACAAGGCACCTGATATTAGACAGTGTGGTCCAAGGAGGCGCCACGCCACGCCTGAATTGAGCTTTCAAGTGAGGCTGCCAGAACACACCGATAGGTGTTTGACAGCAGTAGCTAGCCAAGCGTGATAGAATTTACTAGTGGTAAATGCACCAAGCTATGGTTTCATTCTTTTTGGTTGTGATTCCGCAACTCATTAATATGTTCCCATATTCCAATCCCACAACCAAACAAGAGAAATCTTATTAGTAAAGCTAATTAAAAAATATCGGACCATCAGATGACAAAAAAAGCTTGGGATTTTAGTGAACTTGCTCCAATTCAATTAATTAGTAAAAAGAATAAAATTGTCAATGTGATCGCGCCAAAAAAATTACCTGCCGGGCGTTTCTTGCCTGTTCTTTTGCCGGCGTAAGGAGGTTGGAACAGGCGTAGCTAGTTTGAAGTTTGACGTTTTAAAGTGATCATAATGTATCCTATTGAATAAATAAAAATTGAAATTACGGATCTATCACTGAGCTATCGCTTCGCTTCCTAATGTTGATCCCCTTAAGACCACAAGCGTGACTGAACAAACGAAAAACTAAATGACTGGTTTTCACGGTTCAAAAACAAAAACATTTTAATGCCGTTCAATAAATTTTGTGCTCGATAATTTCTAGAACAACAGACTTAAAAAGTGATTTTGAAACTAAAACAAAAATGTTGATAGACCATTTGCGTTGTCTCACGAACAATAAATTTGACCGTGTCTTTTCAGAGCGACCAGTTTTATAAATTACTAGCGATTCGCCCTGGTTTCGCACGCATAGGCAAATATAAGACGGGTCTTGAGTACATAAAAAAACTGTAGAAAAATGCACTTTCAGTGTGTTCTGATTTTTCCTATTATCCGCAGGTTTTTTCAAAATTTGTCTTTGCACTAACGTTATATCATGATAAAAAGTGTCATAAATCTTTTCCCAAGGATTCAAACTATCTCTATACCAAAAAGTTCATCAAGATCGGTTCAGTGGCGTAGGCGTGAAAATGTAACAAACAGATAGACAGACTGTAACAAACAGATTACTTTCGCATTTATTAGATAACCTTGGATACTTGAGAGCAAATTCCCAATTCAGGTGTAGCCTGGCACCCCTTCCTACCACATAGTCACATAACATCAGGCGACTTGTGGGCGACCTATGACTTAACAAGTTATGTTAGGAATTACCATCGTTCAAAAACGATGAAGGAAAACATCGTGAGGAAACCGGCATGCCCAAAAACCACAATATTCAAGGGCATGCGACATCTACCAACCCGCACTGGGCCAGCGTGGTAGATTACAGCCCATACTCTCTCTCTGAGAGAAGGCAAGGCTTATGATGATAAAGATGTAAGCAAGTCTCTCACGTTCATTCAATAAGATTTCTTACTATTTCTGTCCATTCAGAGGTTGTCTGGTAGAAATGGCTCTAAGCGATAAGACCGCCCGTTGTAACACTAGCTCTAAGATTTGTTCCTTTACACGGAGAAAAAAGACCTTCCGATATACCGTTTTCCTTCTGAGTCAAAAGGGATGGAATTGTGATTCAGAAGGAAACCTAATACAAAATAAGGAAGGAAACGGTCTTGGAAGGTAAAGACTCAGAAGGAAGGTCAGATTTTTTTTCTCAGTGTATGTTGTTCTATTTTTCTGTTGTTGTGGTGAAACAATAAAGCGTTATCTATCTATCTATCTATCTATCTAAAGAACAAACTGGTTGCTCTTTGACTTTGTAACTCACAAATTGAGCTACGGCGACTCAAGAATCATCGTTTAAATTTTATTCTAATACCTAAATATAACCCGGTTGCGGACGTACAGAAATAAATAAAAATACCGACACATTTTCAAGATGAATTCTGTACTGACAGCTGCAGCTTTGTTATTCGTCCGTTTGTCAAATATCTATTTTGATACAGCCTCTAACGTTATTTTAATCCGTTTTTGTCTTGTAATAGAAGCAGTTGAAATGTTGTAAAAGAAATAGTGGACTTAAAAGCTAAAAATTAAGAAGTTCATGTAAAATCAAAATCTCATGTCAAGAATTTGTTGCCTATCAGTATTTTCCAGTAATCTCACTTGAGAGCCAGTTCCTAGTTTGAGGACAGCGTGGCGCCACTTATGATCACTTCGTCACTTAATTAGGTGACTTATGATCAAACGCTTTACCGTCGACGTAAAAAAGGAGAAGTAGAGTGCTCTGGTCTGTAAACAGTTTTTTTTTTGTTTCTGCAAAGGCTACTTTTCCCTCGGAAATGGCACGATCCTACAATAATCTCTGCGTAGGTAACACGGTAAGCACAGCTAATGAAATGAAAAAAAAAAGCTTTGCTATCAGAACAAACATTGAATGGGTGGTTTGTGTTTGGTACTATTTTACTTATATATTCTAATTATGTATTCGAATTTTTGGCACATATTGGTTTTGTATTTGTTTTTACCTAGAATTTATCTATATAACGCGACGATGAACAAAATTATATTAGGTAGTTTTATTTTACATTTTAAGGTTCAGTTAAGTGTTTTTAATTTGTTATTTAAATCCTAATAAAATGTCTAAATTATATTTACTTAGAATAACAATGTTCTCATGTAAGTGGCAAGATTGTCTTTTTTGAGAATAAATTTCTTTAAACCTAAACCTAACCATTAATATATTAGATATAATTTATTTAAACGGTTATGTAGCATAAAGTTGAGCAAGTTAGAGTTGTAATGATTTTCGGCTTATTTTAAGCAGATACTGGATTATTTTTAATACGTAATATATCAAAGTTTCAATTAACTAGCTGTTCCTCACGTTTTTATCCGCGTGAAAAACCGTGCTATAGAAGCTACCTTCCCACATCTGTGAAGTATTTTATCATCAACATATTATTTATTATTATCAGATGAATTTTTTTTCTAATACGCGATGGTGGCCGAACGGTAACGCGTGCGCTTTACAAGCCGCTGACACCGAGTTCCAATCCTCTCGGCCCCGCACCTATGGCTTAGTAAGTTATGTGCGGATTTGCCATCGCTCAAAACGGTGAAGGAAAACATCGTGAGGAAACTGGCATGCCCAAGAACTAACATTCAAGGGCATGCGACATCTACCAACCCGCACTGGGCCAGCGTGGTAGATAACAGCCCATACTCTCTCTCTGAGAGAAGGCCAGAGTCCCAGCAGTGGGAACGTAACAGGCTGATAATGATGAATGATGAATCTTTTTTTAAAATTTACCATTTCCATTATCAGAGAAAGCGTATCCAATTAGTTGCCTCTAATATAAATCTCGTTAGGGAGATGTTAGGAAAACTTCTATCTCTTTCATTGAAACAGCAAATGAACGAGACAGAGTCATTCGCCAAAATTGGATTAATTTTCAATTGAGCCTGCAGATCAATTCGCTACACTAACCGCTTGCACTGCCACCCCGCCCTTAGTTCTTGAAACTATTTTCTATTTCTGCACAGTAGTTCAGCTGTTACCATACTTCAACTTGTTGGTATGCTGGTGTAAATACGTACATATGTCCATAAAACTATGGGAGATTTATATTCGATTTGCCGTACGATGTCGGGACAGCACTGCATTGTTTTAGACGGGAATGTTTCAAAGTTTAACATACGTTGCTGTACTAGCTTCTATCAGGGCCTATCAGCTTTTCTTATTGCAATTCAGTTTATGGCTTGAAATGTATATTTAAATGTACCATTCAATATATATTTTACTAGCTGCGCCCCGCGGTTTCACCCGCGTCTTCCCGTTGGAACCCTTTTCCGGGATATGAAGCAGTCTATGTGTTAATCCAGGGTGTAAGCTATCTTCATTCCAATTTTCACTCAAATCCGTTCAGTAGTTTTTGCGTGAAAGAACAACAATCATACATACATACATACTCACAAACTTTCGCACAAATATTATAATATCTATGACTGACTGTGACTGACTGACGTAGTGATCTATCAACGCACAGCCCAAACCATTGGACGGATCGGGCTGAAATTTGGCATGCAGGTAGATGTTATGACGTAGGCATTCGCTAAGAAACGATTTTGATTAATTCTACCCCCAAGGGGATAAAATGTGGGAAGAAAGTTTGTATGAAATTTTGTCAATTTTAAACCGGTCGGGATGAGACTGCATGCATAAATCTGTAGCCCACGCGGATGAAACCGCGGGGAATAGCTAGTTAGTAGGATAAAGCAGAGTGATGATGGGTCAGTTACGTAAGTCTTGGGTTCAAATCCTACAATGAGCTTGAGCTTTCGGTGAAAGAAAACATCGTGAAGAAACCATAGCTTGACTGGTAGAACATTTTCTAGTGCTTGCCTGACTAGCTACCACGAATCTGTCACCAAGCGCTTATCGATGTGCTCTGGCAGCCCCACTTGAGAGCCAGTTCCCAATCTAGGTGTAGTGTGACGCCACCTTTAAACAATATCGCATAATACAAAAAAAGAGTTTACTCGCTCACACAAAAACTCACTAGGGCCATAGAAATCTCGACATCTCATTCTTCATGATAAAAACATTGCATAGATTAATCAGTTTAATATTTCATACAAAACAACAATAGTTTACTCTTACAACAACAAGCAACAGTTACTGTCTACCAGTTTAGTAGATTGCACTATAATCTCACGAGCATCCGTTGGGCAACCTACGTCAATTCGTTCGCCACGGGAATCTATTCTGATAGTTGGGATATTGTTCTAACGCTACATACCTAGGTATGATAGTACTATGACAAATCAATATTTCTAACAATCATCATCATTATCATCATCAACTTAAAAATGGTCATTTTTTGTATACCTATATTTGCTTTACCTTTTTCCGCTATGTATCCTGTAGACTTCTGTAATTTAAAATAATACGAACTAAAAAACAAACTCATTTTCCAGAAGCAAAAATATTCTCTATACCGTCCATAATTTGAGAAAACAGTCGACTTTTACTATTTAAATTTCTGTAAAACGCAAACTTCTTAAAAGAAAATGCGGTGACCGACCAACAAGGAATTTTAAATTTACTTGCAACACTGTTTGCAGGTCGGACAAAGATTGCATGCAGTCATTTTGACTCCAACTGAAATACCAGAAATACCTAGTAGGTATAGAGTTCTTGCACCTAAACCTAGCCCTAGTCATTTGCTTTCAAATCAGCGGCGGACAAGCCTAGTATCCTGTCATCGTACGTCACATCAAACAAACTTTATTGTTATTATCCACTGCGACTGCGACTACATCGTTCGTCCTTCACTCCACTACGTGACATTTCTTGAGGATTCTTGAGGCAAATTCTGCTTGCGTTCCTTTAAGTACCCAAATACATATAATCGAATTTGCAAGCATTATGCATGCACAACCACAATAGGATTTATTGTTGAATTACGTGAGCTGTCCACAAATCGTATGCGCTTTGGACGCGGGCACTTGTTGCATCGCGCGCCAAAACGGCGCGTGGCAAAGATGGCGTCAATGCGTAACTTTTTTTTCTTTCCGCGTGTGCCGTGATTTTGGCCAGTGTTCCTGCGTGACGTAGGCGCCCCAGTTAGGTACGCCAAGCGGTGCCACGGCCAAGAACATCCACAGGCGGGCATCCCCAATGAACCAGCGCCAATATCTATAAAATAAATTGGACCGCCGCGAAATAATGCCGGAAAAAAAATAATGAAGTAAGCGTCAGCACGCTGAGATTTGCCGCCAAAACGTTCAGAGCGAACGCACTCCAGTGTTTTGGCATGGTCCGTCGGTTGGAAGTGGTCCTAATAGTTTGTTTGATTCGATTAGACATCGTTTTATCGTCCATCAGTTGGGATATAGTTGGTAAACATGATGTAGATCAACGTAAGAACGGAATCAATGCCAAGTTCTATAGATAATTAAGGAGTAAAAAAAAAAAATCTGGATTTGGGAAGCTGCTAATGAAAATTAATAAACATGTTACAGAATGAATTTCATGAGTACGTTCAGTTTGAGAGTCTCAAATAAAAACGTTAAACAAGCAATCGCTATGAAACATAAAACCTCATTCGCAAATTCCCTAAATCCTCAATGCGCTGAAATAAAGTGCCTGGCCGACTACAAAAAAGAAAATCAAACTTCCAAAGAGAAAAAGTAACAGCTGAAATCCTTGATCGCCGGTTAACGTAAGCAACGGACTGTTTCATGCCTACCAATAACGTAATTTGGGATCAGGGGATTCCACTATAACCCGCACCTTTGCCAACAATCTTACTATCCAGTGTTGTTCTTATATTTGCCAACCAAATATTTACACCTTATCTCGCGATTGTGATAGTTTTATGACGCCATTTTGTTTTTATTTTCATTGTTTACCGCGGTTTTTTGGCGCGCTCCGGGTTTGAGGTTGCGTTGGGTCATATTTGAGGTTTTATGTAAATAAATGTGTGTTCGTAAATTTGAGTCATATTACTAAAAATGCAGTGAAATTTTGCTGAGAATTTCGAGTTCATTTTCGTTTTACTTTTACTCAATGATGTTCTAGGTTTTGTTGATAAACACTCCAATTTTATTAATCACACAATAAATTAAATTAAATTACACAAGGAAAGATCTGCTGGTGACAACTGCCCCGGGTTTCCCGGGAAATGTCGCCAAATGCCCCCGGAAATCATTGGAATTGAAAGAGATGCCCTTTTTAACCCTTGGCAAGCCTACACGTGAGCTTGGTGTAAAAGAATCATCTCTGATATTAAAACAATGCAGACAACTAGAGACACATCAACGTACTCCAACATTTCTAATGCCAGCAGCACCCAGTCAAAACATTCGCTTGGCTACAGTAAACTTGGAAGTGGTACAGACGTGGCTGCCAGAGGGTTCCCCGGTTGGCAGGACCTCTCGAATCTCCTGGCATCGCGGGTGCATAGTAAAAATCTGGCTGATCACCCAAATATTCGGGGGCAATGGTCTGAACGAAGAAAGTTGGTGGATCTCAATGAAAAATACTACGATTTTTACACCGAATGACACTACAACCGAATATAGCAAACCACAATCTTGGAAACTAGCAATGTGCCTTAATCAGATTGTGATTCTTACGTTATCAATGCTCTTAAATGTCGACAACGCATCGCGCTCTGAGGCTGAGGCTGAGGAATAACGCTCAAGCAGTAATCTCCACTTAAGCACAGATTTGACGCTGTCATCTCTAACTAGGTTTCCCTGTATCTAGGGTATCAGAAACTACGCGGATCGGGGATCCACAACACCCAGGCACAGAACAAATACTTGCGCTTTTTTTTTCAATGCACAAATATTTGTCCTGTAGCGGGAATCGAACCCGCGACCTCACGCTTCACAGTCGGCTATCCGCCCATTTACGTATTTGTATGAACTCACAGCGTCAAATCTGTGCTGATCATTGCTTGATCGTCATTCTGTAGGGATAGAGATTGGCTTATGTTATGAGTACCTATCACCTTCTTTAAAAGTTCGCCATCATTCTCCAAACTGCCCAATCCAGTGTTCATCTCTAGTCACTAGGCTAGGCTAGTCACACGCTAGCCCATTTCATTAAAAGATCGGTCCAGTTGGCAACATGAAACTTGTAAAAACGCTTTTTTATAATCCAATTCTGAATGGAAGTCCACGTGACTGAGGTCCTGCCAACTACCCGGGGTTAGCTGGCAAAGACGTCTGTGGGAGCGGCCAACTCGGTGTTGTGACTGGGCCTTTGTTTATATCCACGGCAGACAGTGCTTCTGTAGCCTAATTTTGGAGATTAGGTTAGGTTACGATTAGAGCGTGAAATAAATTTACGTGCTTCTTTTATAACAACCTTGTCTCTTTTACGCAATCATATATCTAATAAAAGTTGCGGTTTCATCCGCGTCTTCCCGTTACCCAGATAAAAGTAGCTTATCCAGAGTGTAAGCTATCTCCATTCTAAATTTCACTCAAATCCGTTCTGTAACTCAGTAGCCGCTACCCAGTAATAAGTAAAAAAAACAACAACACCCAAGTCATGCGATTTTTTTCAATGCACGAATTTTAGTTTGTATCAAGAACTGTCTCCCGATTGAAGAAGTTAAAGTCATGCGGTCCGATCTATTGGTTTTATGATAAGTTTTAAAACACCTAAACTTTCAGGAACACCAGCTAAGGCGACATTTAGATCATACCTCAAATTCCCGTCGGCAAAGTTTCAACTTTAGCCAAGTTACGGAAAAGTTCACAAACATTTGCCGATATTGGATCTATCCGTACGGTATCGAGTTCGTCGAAAATCAAAATGCTGATACGATCTCCATCCTCGTTTCTGCGAAAAGCAAATACTTTCACGCAAGTCAGATAAAAACAATTGAAAATTCTGATACAGTGTTGCCAGTGTCAAGTGCCTAATAAATCACAAATCGCACACGCATAATGAATACACGAAGTTATGATTCAAGTGGTACTCGTAACAATCGTACATTTGTGTTACGCGCGCGTTTCGAATACGAAATCAGTTTTACTTCTGCTTTGTATATTATAGAAACTTGAGTGACCCATATTGTCCGACAATAGACCTTGATTACTTAATTGTATTTATATATTTTATTATTAATCATCAGTAATTTATCCTCCTAATATTATAAACGCGAAAGTTTGTATGTATGGATGGATGGATGTTTGTTACTCTTTCACGCAAGAACTACTGAACGGATCTGAATGAAATTTGAAATGGAGATAGCTGCATATAGGCTACTTTTTATCCCAGAAAAATGTTCCTGCGGGAGAACGGGAAAACGCAGGTGAATCCGCGGGGTGCAACTGATACGTTTATAATTTAGGTCTGCTCTCAGAGACAGGGGGAGACAATCTGCCACGCTCGCCCAATGAATCGTGGTTGATAGAAACACATGCCCTTGAATTTTTGTGACTCGTAGGAGTCGTTCTGAGTGTTTCCATTTCACAAATCTTAACTCCTCTCTTCTTATAACTTTTGTTAAAAAGTGGCGTCATTTATTATCGGAGGGTAGGACTCACTTTGTGTCGTTGCGCCATCTCAGTTAGTTATAAATGTTAAAAAGTAGTGAATTTCCATACTCTGCTAGATTGCAAATATTTTTCTTATCAATTTCTAACATAACATTGCAATTACAGTTCTTTTTGCCTGCGTTTGACCACCCAAGTGATGATGCATCTTCATTCTTGCCTTGAAGATGACGTATGAGCTTTGAGTGACTAGAAGACACCTTAATAAATCACTTCGTCTAAAAATATAACGTTCCCCGGATCTTTTAATAAATGAATCGGATGCTAAATGAGAAAAAAAATTGAATAATGGTTGCACAGATCAAAAAGTTTAAAAATAAATGTCTCTTGGATGACGTTTATTTTGAGCCAGTAGTTTTTTTTTTATTAAAAGAGGTTAAACGTGAATTAGGTCCACGCAGTTTACAAAACCTAATAGTTTTGTATCCATTTAGGTTTAATTTTAGGTGTAATGGGTTGGGACGGTCGTAAAATGTGTGGCAATCAAATGGGTTTGTCTGCCCCAGTTTTAAAACGTAAGATTTCATTATAGAGGCGTTTGAATCAAGATAGCTGTTTATGACATCAGAGCTCACAAAACCAATAATGTTTGTCGCTTTGAACACGGGGCACGCAACAACGGAACGAAAGCAAGGGAAGGTTAGCGATTGAATGTGAAGAATTAACGTGGATGATTTAACAAAACCATGCAACTATACTATACTCCCTCTCTCTGAGAGAAGGCCAGAGTCCCAGCAGTGGGAACATAATAGGCTGATGATGATGTAGCAAAAGCCATCGAAGGACTTTTGCGTTCGGCCGTGCTCGAGAATAAAAAGCAAACGAATGCTCATTTAAAGACGACATCGTCGAGTCGCTGACGACCTCCAATCACGACGAAGCTATTCCTTCGTTCTGATTAGGTAAAAATAAAAAAGAATCGTATTAATCAATACACTATTTTTATTTGTAGAAAAAAACTTACGTTATCAGAGAATTAAGTATATAAATGTACTTATATATTACTTCTACATTTATTTGTTTTTTGCCACACCATGCACCGGCATTAACTTAGTATGATGCTAGTTTTTGTAGACCATCTTCAGTTGGTACCGATAGGTTATAATACATTTATGAGCGCCGAAACGGATAGACAGAGACGTTGTGTTTGATTTGAATAACATGTTTAAATAAGTTTATCTATAGAGGACAAATGGACGGCCCGGTTGGCTGTCTCAGGTATTGCTGGGAAGACGAAATCACGAAGGACTTACGGATAACTGGTAGGAGGTGGCGCAGGACAGAGCGAACTCGTGTCTTTTATTATCGGACGCCAAAACTCACTTTGGGTCGTTGCGCCATCGCAGTTACATAGTTATATAGTCCAAATGCATTTGATGCTATGTAGATTAGATAATCTCCACGAACTGGTAAGTAAATCTATGTAATGATTTCTCTGCTAAAAATAAAGGTAAGACAGCGTAAGGTACCGACAGACTAATTTACTTCACACACCCTTGCGTCCAAAATACGAGTCATGTATCAAGATATTTCTTTCGTTATTTGGTTTGATTATATTATTATCACTGTCTGGATTGTGTTACCCTGAACGATGTGTACTTGTTGTTTGCAAGCGCTTTTGTATGTAAATAAATGTTTGTACTTGGTTATTAATCATTGTCTTAATGTCTGATAACAAGTAAGTGTTGTAGTCAGATAATGATTATACAATTAATTTACAATGCCAGCAGAGTATCAAACAAAGTAAGTTGACAGGACTTCTACATTGGTAAATGACGTAACAAGCTGAATCGGTAAAGAGTATTAATTTTATTCTGACTTGTAAATTGACGTTTATGTAATAAATGAATATGAATATGAATATGAGTTAAGTGGAGCTATCTTGGAGAGAGGCCTGCGTCCTACGATGCCGATGTCTTAAAGATCCTGGTATTTAGCTTGGCTACAGATTGAATTAACACACCAGACTTTAGCTACATTTGTGTTACAAAAACTACTACTATCATACAGTACGTATCACATACGTATTCACTCACTAACTCCTGTTAGAGTAGTTAAATAATAGCCATACAGAATTGTAGAGATTACTGTCCCGTGTTGGGCGCCAAAATTACAACCCAATCTAAAACTAGCTTTGTAAACTGTTTGATTGTTCACAGGACGAGTTCCATCCGTTCATAGAGGCCCTGATGCCATTTGTAAAGTCCTTTTCGTATACTTGGTTCAATTTACAAGCGGCCAAACGAAAATATTACAAGAAACACGAAAAACGGATGAGTCTCGAGGAGGAACGGCATACTAAATATGAGTTACAGGTAAAATGATTTTTTATTCATTACTTAGTCTGTGTGTGAAACTGAGTTTTGAGGTAAGATTAGATTAACCTAAAGATCAAGTCTAATATCATATGGTAGTACAAGTAGATTCTACGATGCACTCTAATCATTGTTAATCAGTCAACGAAGATATCGCTCGATCATCCACAAAAGGTAAGTTAGACATTAGTGTTCGGTTGATTGGAAAGTACCTACATAACATAAAATTATGAAACATAACTTATGTATAAACCAAAACCAAATAAGGTTTCGAACGCATTTTCTTCAACGATTCCCATAAAGCTATCATTTTTTTTTACTTTTGCATGACGTTACCAAACCTATTTTTAAATGTAATATAATGGCAAACAAAGCAGACGGCCCACCCGATGGTAAGCGGTCACCGTCACCTATGGACGTTTACAACACTAGGAGCGTTGCCGATGTTTTGCCAACCCTTGAGAACTTAGCTAACTTTAGGTACCTATACTAAAACCAACATCCAAAATGTTCCAGAACGAAAAGGCAGAAGTGAAACAGAAATGGGCATCCCGTCTACTGGGGAAGCTGCGGAAGGACATCACGCAGGACTGCAGGGAAGACTTCGTGCTGAGCATCACGGGGAAGAGGCCGGCGGTGTGCGTGCTCTCCAACCCGGACCAAAAGGGCAAGATGAGGAGGATAGACTGCCTCAGGCAGGCGGATAAGGTAAGCATCTTGAACATTACTAAAAAACACTGGTTCCAAGAGTTGATCGAAACTTCGGCTTGAAATTTGCCAGAAACTGATGTTAGGGTCAGATAAACACTTCATGCGATAAGTTGATAAGATTTCTTTAGTGAAACTGGATCCGATGGGTATAGTTTTGGGTTGTCATCATTAGATTACAACAATGTTTTGATGATTACTATAATGTTTCTGTTGGTATCACGTGAAATTCACTGATAGCAAGAGTTCTGTCAAACGACCTGCTAAGACGACCCAGCTTTCATTGAGTTCTCCAACCTGATATTACTTTGTAAGTGACTAGTAATCGTCGTTCTGTAGGTAGGCCCCCCAGTTGGTGGATCGATGACATTGTAACAGTCGCAGGAAGCAGATGGATGCAAATGGCTATGAACAGTTTTTTTTTTTTTTTTTTTTTTTACTATTTACAGGGTAGCGTTTGACCACAAGTCACCTGATGTTAAGTGACGATGTGGTCGAAGATGTTCATGTTGGCTTCCAAAGGGAGAGGCCTATGTTCAGCAGTGGACTTCTCCCAGCTGATGATGATGATGAGTAATTGACCCCGTTCCTTTTACGTTCCAGGTGTGGCGACTAGACCTAGTAATGGTAATCCTATTTAAAGCCATACCGCTGGAAAGCACTGATGGCGAGCGTCTGGAGAAGCATCCGGAATGCACGCAGCCAGGTCTCTGCGTGAACCCTTACCACATCAACGTCTCCGTGAGGGAGCTGGACCTGTACCTGGCCAACTTCATCAATAGCTACGGTAATGGGAGCGACGGTCTGCCAGGTCTCTCGCTCACTTACTTTTTATGCTTTGAGGTTGGAGGCGGTGTGTACCGATTTGTTCCTTTAATACTGTAAGTGGTGGCTGGAGGGCGTTTTGGGGAACTGCCGAGGGTTTGCGAGAATGTCATGTTCATTGATGAGATTTATGTAGTTTTGTGGTTGCTTTAAAGGGATGTATGTTGCAAAGAAGTTCTATCCGTGTGTCCCGGCAGCCTCACTCACAATCTAAAACGAGGTTTCATACGTATAAGATTATAAACGAACTAAAACATTTTAATTTGTCATATCAATTTATCACCTTGTAAGCCGTATCACACACACGCGAACCAGTCGAGACTAGCGTGTGATTAATACTCTTTTTGCGTTTTAGACCTCTTTTGACGCTTTTAAGCGAAGAATGTCTCTCTCTCTCTCTTGGTACGTCCATGACTTATAAGCACACTATCCGTGACGTACTCCGCCACTATTTATAATATTAGTCCCTTAAACATACTATTTGTCATGTTATTTGTCATACTATTTCTACATGTTCATTGTTATCTGAAATATTATCATTAACAGTTAATTGATTGGAAATGATAATGACAAATTGGTACACACCTGTGAACGAGTGTTTGTGACATAATGATTCAGTGTTTTAAATTCTCCGAGTTCAATTAACCCTATTTGAAGCCACTTTGTCATGAACACTCGATTTCTACATTTTTATTTGCTAAATAGTTTAATTGTTATAATTTATACTTTACTGGTGGATGGAATTTAGCTTCTGATTTAATCATTTGCAAGTGTTTATAATGATCACAAAAATATATAATATCAATTAGTTGATATATATTTTATTATGCATCTGAAGAAGTACATTAACACAACATTTATTTATAAATACAAGTAGTTTCAAGTTAAATGAGTCTGTAAGCACCAAGGGGCTGGCCTGTAAATACATAAGTCATTGGTTCTATCCGGCTCGAAGGACCAGAATGTCAGCTCTTTCTCAGAATGAATGCTAATTTAGAGAACTTAAGCAAATAAAAGCCATTAGTTTGACAATAAAACATGTCAGAATATCAGAACATTTTCTTTTTTAAAACATCAAGGAGGTCGCTTACAGAGTCTATTATCGAAAACAATATTTTTGTCGAACTCTATGACAGACTCAAATCTGTGCTTAAGAAAGGGATTACTGCTTGAGCGTTATTATAGAGTAACGGCCACGGTGACAACTTAGTTCTATGACCTAAATTGAGTCAACAATCCGTTCAATCTAAGGTACCTTCAGATGCATGAATTATTCCATGACGTACTGATAATTTCCGTCCTAACTAATGACGACATTACTAGAAAAACGTAATCCAAGGTATGTACACACAATGATTCGACTAACAATCTACAACCCAAGCTCATGTTTCAGATATACTAAGCGGTTCGCTTTCACCCCAGCCTAGGGACAAAGAGAACGAACATGACGCTAAGAGCAAAGGTAACCACCGTCGGCCAATTGGCAGGCGGTATCGGTGTTGTCGTTGGTAGATTTGTGGCAATCAGATTTTACATCAAGTTACGCTTTGGTATCCAAAAGTCAGAAGTCAAACTACGTTTATTTAGTAAGATCACTTTAAAACTTGCTATGCCTGTCAATCTTCTTACGCTCTGGCAAGAAACTTAGCAGGTAATTTTTTGGGCACGATCAAGTTTACAATTTTATTCTAATTATTTTGATTGAATTAGAGCAAGGGCACTACGATGCCAAGCTATTTTGTCATCTAAATAGTCCGATTTTTTGTAATCAGCTTTACTAATAAGAGTATTCCATTCGTTTAGGAAGATATTAGGCAGGTACCTCAAAGGTCAACGTATTCTCAAATGCACAAACATCGCTTTTAAAAATAACTTGTATAACAAGAACTAATTGAATGTTGAATCATAGAATCAGATAATGTATAGTGGTAAACTTAATGGCGCCCAACGTGGAGCCTCTATAAGCTGCTAACTCACACAATGAAATTAAGCAAAGCTTCGTGTTTCTGGACGTATTATAATCAGCCCTAATTGATTCACACCCAGTGACCTTAACTTAGGAGGTCTTTTTTAGCAGTGTAATTGGTTTGGATAAGAGCTAAGACAATTATTAAAAACAGATATGCTTTTGAATTTTGAATAAGATTTATAATTAGACAATCGTAAAACATTTAATGTTAATCATAGTTTAAAAAAATGTTAAGGTTTGGTATTCATTGGTTATTTTTGGTTTCTATTTAATTTGCTACTAAAATTTCAATAAACTGTATTAGTTACTAAGGTGTTTAAAATCATAAGTAAAAGAATTTGATTGCCACAAATACAAAACTACAAAAGTTCCTGTTTGTGATTGGCACTGCACAAAACACGTGTTCCTAAACTTGTTTCGTTATATTTTTGTTGTTGCATTTTGGATATTGAAACCCAGTATTGGCTTGCACTTACACTCATGCTTTTTCAAAATTTTTGGGGTTTGCAAAACATGTAATGCTCGTTTGTCCAGTTTTTGTATGTAGTCGGTGTTCCTTCTCTTTTTCGATGTTCTTTGATGTTTTTTATGATGGCAATGCTGTTCTAATGAGCGGTCTTCACATAAAACTTGCAGATTAACTAAGTACTGGAGGTCTAGTGAAGCTAACATCAGCTAACTAGTGGTATTTGACCACTACTCTGTAAGATGTAAAAATTTATACAAACCAAGTCAACCTGACTGCAATTATAATTATCTTTATTACCTACTTCTAGCAATACTATGCTAGATTTTTGACTATTATTTATAAATTTGCTAGGTGCGGGATTATGAATGATTCTATTCGAGTTATTCGACTATAAAAATGATTCGAATAACTTACCACAATTAACTACTAACTGCCCGAATCGCCAGGGGCCCGGAGCCGCTGAATTGGCTAGTCAACTGTCGAGTCAACTGATTACCTAGTTACTAATATTAATTGTTATCATTCGACTCTGAACATGAATGGATTACTATTTAAGTCAAAAATTAGTAATTGCAGATTATCCGATCGACCGAATCATATAGTTGCGCATCTCTATGGTTATTGATGGAATCGATCAAATGCCGACGCTTGGAGATGTAAACTGAAGATTATTAGAATAGCATTGACAATGTCTAGATAATAATTGTATTGTGTTTGAATGATGTTGTTGTGGCTTTTTGTGAAACCATGTGGAACCCTGTGAATGAACAGGCATCATTAGATTCCCTTAAAATTTTCTTAATAAGTTTGATTTCACCAACAATTTTTAAAGTGAAACCGGTCACATTTATCATATTAATTGAAAATTGTTCTTATTTTTGAAATTTTTGAATCCGATTCTCGGACTGATTTTGCATCTAAATATTAGTGTCCTTTAAACAGAAGATCTTCTTTGAAAAAGTTGGTGAAATTAGACTTTGACTTTTATTAAAATTTAAGTAACCATTCCAAATTTGAAATAATATCAATTTTTATATCATTTGAGAGCCTATTTCTTTCATTGTCTATGACGAAAATCTAAATTTAAAATTACTATATTGTCAAGATTGATGTAATTTTGTGTCTATGAGTTGTATGACTAGTGGCAAAACCCCCTCCATAGTTTGTTTATAGAGACGACCACCGTTAAATATAAACTGACCGTTAATATTTAACTGGTACTTAACTGATAGTTTAACTGATAGCTTAACGTCTGAAATGGTGGGTTTCAGGCTATAGTCACAATCCTTACAACGGCGTAATTTGCAACGATATTATTCTAGCAACTGGCGTCTTCTCTTCGAAGGAACTATGGAAGTTGTCTAAAGGTACGTCATTGTTCTAAATTTGCTTGTTAATTTGCATTATTGCTTTTTCTAATCGGTACAAATGAGAAATCCCTTTTCAAGTTTCTGTAGTTTTACAGTCGTTATTGATGACCTATCTATCCACAGTTTGGTTTACAAGAGATAGAAAGATACAATGACATGTTCCATAGAAGTAATGACAAAAATATATCTTTAGAAGATCAAACTGTGGATAAAAAGGTTGTTAATTCATTCGAACTAATCTTGAATACAATTTGTTTGTGATCACTAATCATCAAACAGTATGTCGTTAAGGAGCATAAATCCACGCTAGAGGCCACCCATAAATCTCGTCATACGAATTTCATGATTTTGACCTCCCCTCCCCTCACCCCCTACCCCTCCTCCATCTCTAGCATAGTTTTGTGAGACTCCCACGTCCCTAGCACGAAGTCATATAATTTTAGAAATAATGAATGCAAGTTTAGTGTGAACTCACTAACAGAAAACAAATTTTTTTTTTTTTATAAAAACGTTTATAAAGATAGAGTTGGAAATATTTTTAAGATTTTCATACAATTTCACACTTTTTTGACCCCCTCTTTACGTGTGACGTTATTTATGGATGGCCTCTTTTTAGTAAGTCCAACGCCCGAAATTAATAATCGATCCTGATCCGTTATCCGCGGTTTTGGATCGATATGTATCATAATATGTCATTTTAGTACTAGGGCTTGACATATTACTACTAAAATGACATATTATGACATGACATATCGATTCAAAACCGCGGATAACGGATCAGGACCGATTATTAATTTCGGACATAAGTGATATCCTGACGTAAATGCTTATGTGCAGCAATAAACAAACTCGAGCTCTGATTAATGAATAAACTTTATAAATAACAGGCTGATTACCCGTCTTTTTCAAAATTAAATTACTGTTACTTTGCTGAGTAGTTCTCTCCAAATTAAAATTAAGTTTCGTTGCTATCAAAAGAACTAAGGCCAAAGACAGTAGCAAATACCCTGTTCCGATGACTCCTTGATACCATTACGTTACCTGAATCAGGGTCTGATTCTCACCATCCCTTATCATCACTCCTAAAGTTACTCTCTTAACCTTGTCTCTTCATCTTCCAGCGTCAATCCTGCAAGAGACCGGTTCGGAGTCCCCCAGCGGGTCCGGCGGGGGCGGCATCAAGCTGGAGTCGGGGTACTACTGCGGGTACAACAGCCCCGCACCACCAGCCTTCGAGCCCCCGCCGGAGCGCTCCACACCCTCAGCCATGCTCGTCGGACAGTGCTTCAGTGAGTCCTGTATCCATTTCTTCTTTACCTAGTTCTTCTGCATTTACTTTGTTTATTTCTGCATCTACATCTGTAGAATTAGGTCTTTCTCTATCTCTCTCTTTTGTTTGCGATCTCAATACTTCGGCACTGTTGTAAGCGCCATGATCATGAGAGTACTAAAAGTTCCTGTGATTCTGGTGTTCTGCACTAATTTTAATGGCCATGGTGGTCTAAACAAGTATATCTACATCTGTATCTACAGTGTCTAGTCCTGTATCTATAGTAACTACTTCTCCTATATTTTCTTTTTCTGTATCAATTTCTTCTGTATATACTTCAAACCTACAGTAGCTTGCATAGCTTTTAAATACTACTGTAGATTTATGTTTACATTGAGTTTATGGTTTCACTAGATTTCTGTTCTACTTCTTTTTCTTCTTTATTTATGAATAGAGCTCTTGTCGGTAGAGCATTTTTCATCTGGTTCTATCCTCAGTCATCTTTTTAAATCGCTTGGTTTGACATGACGTCAATCCTTTCTTTGAATTGGTCTGTGTATGTTCTTCTCGGTCTTCCCACTCCTTTTCTTTCCTTCTAAGATGGTTTTTATATATTCATCATGTCGTACCAAATGGCTAAACTTCTTTCCTCTTCTTATCTATATTATTGCTAGTATCGTTCTTTTTTTCTGTTTTACAATTACTTTTCATTTTACATTTATATTTGATTCACAATTTGAGGATAATAGTCCTTACCAAACGGGTTCAAAAAAGCGGTTCTTGCTAAGACCTACTGCGTGTGAAACCGCCGGGCGCAGGGTTCAATAGCACGTTGATTCACCAACTAATTACATTCAGCGCCGATTCAAGCAACTATATTTAGAGTGACGGGTGCATGTAACAATCGCGACCGCTTGAATACAAATTATGCGATTGTTATTTTTGATTGTTTGCGATTAATAGGAAATTTTATTTTGTTGTAGTGTGTTGTTTAGTCTTATAGGAATAACATTTTTGGCATCGAATAGATAGATAGGTACATACTCGTAGATTAAAATACAATTTTAGTGGGAACGTAATAGGAAGATACTGGACTGAAATCGTCACCCTGATATTAAAAGTTTGGCACTGCCTATCATCATCAGCCTTTAACGTTTCCACTGCTGGGACTCTGGCCTTCTCTCAGAGAGAGAGGGCGTATGGACCATAATCTACCACGCTGGCCCAGTGCGCGTTAGTAAATGTCACACGCCCTTAAATGTTGTGGTTCTTGGACATGCCAGTTTCCTCACGATGTTTTCCTTCACCATTTTGAGCGATGCCTAACACACTGCCTATATTAATATTTTTTTTACTTACATGGTAACGTTTGACCACAAGTCGCCTAATCCTAAGTGACGAGATGGTTGCACTTGGATTGGAAACTGGCTCTCAAGTGGGGCTGCCGGAACACACCAATAAGTGCTTGGCTTGGTGCCAGATTTTTTCAAAGAAGACCTTTGTTAACCTTGCACACTACTGCTTGTCAGCTTGTTTCGTACTAACTATTCCTCTGTCGTTGGTTACAGGCATACCTCACAGCTCAGCAGGCCTGAGTGCTCAGTCTCCGCTTGTGCCGTCAAATACAATTTTCTACCAACACGCACCCCCGCCAACTGAAACCCACCCTACAGGTGACAATTACCATGCCCTTAAATTAATTAGTAATTAGCAATGGCTATTGGGCATTTGATGGTGTCAACATGAAAATTTTATTTGTAGTGTCCCGTACTTCAAAGTAAAAACGAAACCTTTAAAGGATAACTTTGTTGTCCGTCTTAATGTTTTCATTAATGTGTAGGAACGTAAAATAAAGTTATTAAAAGTGACTTTCCTAGTTAAAAATAAACTAAATAATTTCTTTTCCTTGTATGACATATTGCCTGGCGTAGCCCTTACCCTCTGCAATAACCCCAATGAGGAATGGACAGTACAGATCTGATATCTAATCAGTGCTTTTAGACTAACCTCAGGTTTTCTTTCCAGCATCAGAAGCGTTGACGAGTCAGCACTCCAGTACCAAATACGACACAGCACCGCAAGATTCCCTCGGAGACTTCGTGACCTTCGTGTGCCAGGAGCCTAGTGATGTTCAGCAGTTACAGGTCAGTTCCATTGGATGACAAAATTATAGTAGCAATTCAATGTCCAGTACCTGGATGACCGAACTTGCTCGGTTTTTTTGGTAACACGTGTTTTTTGGAAATTATCTTTAGATACAAATTAATATTTAAAAAATATTGTGACTAACGCGAGGGTTTTTGGTTTCGAGACCGCCCAATTTCCGACCTGAGCTATATATAACCTTGTAGATGGTAGCGAAATTTACCTTCATATTCTAATGATATTGTAGTAGTTTTTCATTGCCTGACAACATAGTAAAACGCCATTTTCTAAAAATGAAATCTAGGTAGATCGATTTATCTCCCCCAAAACCCTGTGCATAACAAATTTAATGAAAATTGTTTGAGTAGTTTCCGAGATTCAGATCATAAATTTTTATTGACATCCACAATGTTCTTCCAGGTCCACAGTTTATCCAGGAGTCCAAAGCCACCGTACTTCAGCAGTTCCATGCTGCCCCCGCCACCTCTCCCCCCGATGGCCAGGCCGGTCGCCATCATCAGATCTACAGGTATGATGCTATCCATAATTCTAAACATATTGAACCCTGAACTCTAGTGACAAAAGAGAACTGATGTCTTTCTATGGCGAAGCGTCCGATCTTTTGGTTTAATTTGTTATTTTTATAGTAAAGTGAAGTGAAACCAAACGCTTCCAAGCTGTAGGTACAGTCCTGTTGGATAAAAGATTTACAGCTGTATATAATAAAACACAAAAGTGCAGGAGTTTTGAACATCTGCCCACTGCATTCTGAAGAAATTCGTGAAATCACATGTAATAATCATGTTTGGGAATTTGATAAAATGATGTATTATGTTTTGGGTGTTGAAAGGGGGGCGTTTTTGATTTCTTTCTTTGAATTTTAATTCTTGTCTGCGCTATGATTACACTATGAGATGAATTTAATGATAAAGCATATATTCTTTTGTATAGGTATCTATTTATTTCATGTACAGTTCCGTATTTACATTTCAATATACATTTCTGAAAATAATTGAAGCATTATTAGTTCGTATCGTGGGTTCGAATTCTGTAATGTGCTTAGGCATGGTTTCAAAACAATAGTTTGGTCATCTTTCTAATGCTCACTTAGCTCTAGTTACCCACCTCAAGTTAGAATCTGACCCGTTCCCAGGTGTAGCATAGCACCATCTTTGACCACATCATCACTTAACATCAGGTTGTCAATCGCTACCCTATACGATGTAAAAAACCTAATGAATCTGGTCCTCCTTCTTCTTTTTCTATTTCTTAATCTGTAATGATAATTGAATGTCTGACTTGATTCCCCAAAAGATATCTACACGTTTCCAGCGAGTGAGCTGGTGGGGAACAACGCGGGGGGTGCGTCCCCCTCCTCCCCGGAGGTGCGATCCCCCCCCGCGTCGCCCCGCCGCCGCTCCCCGCACCCCTACCGCACCGAGTGCCACCCGCCGATTTCGCACTTTAATCATTTCCATACGCAGCCTCAACAGGTGAGCAACCTTCGAGAAGTAAGGACTAGGTGTGTAAAAGGAAACTTATACATCTGGTTCATTACAGTCCTCAAGGAATTCAAATATTTTATGACTGTAAGAATATCATTGCCAAAGGAATAAACTTCCCTGTAACATAATTACTTTTTATCTATTCAAGTCTTATTAACAACTGTAAATTGCAGATGGTGTTAAAAAATTATATAGCATCTATTAATACAAAGCCATTTTCAGATACAATCTATCTTTCGTTTCTTAAATTTAATTTGCAGTATTTTATTTCATATAATAACGATTTAGTTTCATTGTGGTCCCAAAACACTTCCTTGAGGGGCACCGTATTTGAATTATTGTTATTACATATTGAATATAATTATAATATTATAATATAATAATAAATACATGATTGTTTACTCATTCAAGCATAGTCTGCAATGCCTGCAGTGATTTTACATTGATTTACCAAATTTGATTTATCAAAAATTTGTGTAATATAATCGAATGCTTATGACTTATCTAAGAACTTTACTATTTGCATTTTCCGTAATGTATGCTGGTTTGATTTAAAACTTTTCCGTTTCAGATGTTTACATATGGGTCACTAGGTGGCCTAGGAGGCGGTGGCAGCGGTGGGGGTGCGGTGCTACCTGGGGGAGGGGGGGTGTCCCCACCGGGAGGACTTGGGCTTTACGCGCCGAGAGTGTCTACTAGAGCTCCACCGAGGTAGATATTTTGGCTTTACTTTTATATTTTATTCTTCTTCTTCTTTCTAATGAGAAAATGGACCATTCTATTGTCAGTGTTTTCAGGCCACTCTCCACCTTCAATATGGCTATAAGACAGATGCAACAAAGACCAAAAGTTACATGTGCCTTCCGAAGCACAGAGCATCCCTTATTGATCCACAAACTAGAGCTCGTAATGTTATTTGAACCGGCTTTCTCGAAAACAGCTGAAATTTAGGAAAATTATAGATAAACGATGGTGTTTTGGATCTGTGTATTGATTTATCAGTCCTTACGTTTAAGGGGAACTGCAGTGATATTCGTTCACCCTGGGTTTTATATCTATGTTCTTTATATTTTATTTTCGTTCCCATTAAACAATAGAACTGCAATTCAACATCGTTACCACTGTGCCATCGTCGCTTTAATCTTTAGTCAAGTAGTACATCTTCACTTTGGTATTTTCAGATGGAACGCACCATTCCCTACCCTGGAAGAAGAATTTAACATAATGGCGGCGCCTGCGGGACCGGACCATGTCGTACTGTTAGACGATGGTAAGTGTAATAACTTAATAATTTATGTGTGTATTTACCATCGCTCAAAACGGTGAAGGAAAACATCGTGAGAAAACCGGCATGTTCAAGAACCGCAACATTCAAGGGAATGCGACATCTACCAACCCGCACTGAGCCCTCGTGGTCGTTGGTGGATAGGCTAGCGGCCAGACCTAGTGTTGGAGTTTTCAGACCGCCCTAAGGCCTCTGACATGTCCAACAATAATGTTTCTTCTAAGAGCCTCTTTCATCATTCTAATAACAACTCCCTAATAAGCTACTCGATGGTTAAAGTTCCCCGTAACTAGCTCTACGAGTTTCATGATGTCCGAGTAGCTCTAGCCGGCACATAAACTGGCCTGTTACTTACGTGCTGATCTGCCAAACAGTGGGCTGTCGTAGAACTGCTCCGCCGTAGCAAAATACTTTCTTTTCCCACATTATTAAGTATCATTTGCAACAATATTGTTACAGGCAGTAGCCATAACGAACTAAAAACAGTTCTCTCCACAGAGCGCTTCTTTCAATCCAGCGTGATCACGTCGGAGGCCACCGCAATGGACACCACCGGCTCTGTCGGGCAGGTGGTCGACACGTCAGACGACATCGCGCCAGACAAACCGGCGCCAGACCTCCGATCACCGTGATCCACGCCCCTACCCGCCGCAAGCGACGCAGACTTGTCAGACGCGTCAGGCCTGTCCCAAGCAGACCTGATCGCGGCAGAACACCCGACCTATGCGTTTGCGACCAACTCGACGGTTCTGCGCTGGACGCCCGCCCCGCTACCGCACTGGCGGCCAGTCTCGCACAGGACCTCGTGAGTTGATGACGGCGGAATGGGGTGCCTGTAAATAAAGGTTGTAGTTGAATTAGATTAATCTATTGACAGTCCGCAACGGCAGGACTGAGAGTGACTTTGTCGAGGCGGCTTCAGCTATTTATAACAGCGCCACCTAGTGCGAGGGGACAGCGTTGCGGACAGTCAATACAACATCCATTTATTATTCGTTAAGGCGAACAAAATACTCCAACGATAATTATGTATTAAAATACAAAGTAACGAAAATAAAAGTAATAAACATTATATTCTAATATTTTTATAGAATATAAAAAAAATGTATGATTATGATCGAGCCTTCCAGTAATTTAGTGAAGTAAAAATATTGAAAGTGCAGCTTGAAATTATTGTTTGCTGAGCTGTGAGACAGTTAGGAAAGCGGATTTTGAAAATAAAATGCTTCCATTTCTAGCGTCAAAACATGATTTAAATTGACGAAAGTGTGATATTATAAGTTGTTTTTTGTTTCGTTGTTGTGTGTTTTGTAATAAAAAAGAAATTAGCGTAAGCGTCAATTAGTTTAAAAAATATTTTTCATTAATTTATTGAATATTTAAGAAAGACGAGCCTTGCTTAAGAGATTAGTTTAGTTGTAAATTAGTAGCTAACAGATTAGAGGATTTACTATTGTTTTGGATTCGATTCGGAAGAAACGTATTGTGTAGTAACAAATTAATTTATCGTACTTAATTCTCAGTATTAATTGTAAATGTACTTAAAACATTGTGATCTCAGAAATAAATATTTCTTATTCATTGAAATTTATCACTGATTACGAAATCGAATCGAAAACAATAATAAATCTGGGTAGATCGACAATCGTCGAGGGACATTTTATAGGTGCCTTTCATAAGAAAACTTAAAATAACTTAGGTATTTGTAAATTGTAGTGTTCTTTTGATAAATCCATCCGCTCATTATATTATAACGATGATAAACTGACACCTATTTATATACCTAAAAGTCTACTGCTGGAGAAAATGTTCAAAATTAGCTCTCCACCGCACTAGACTTTGAATATTTATTGTATCCCATAACTCTAAAACCCTTGTAGACTTCACTTCAGTTAATTATTCATCAAAAATTATTATTTCGCGAACACCGTGGCCATACGAGAAAAGCTAGTCATTAGAGTTACATTGTAAATTTAATGTTACTTAAAAAAATAAAATATTTACAATAATTATTAACGCCCCTTACGCTTATTAGTAAGGGGTCGAAACTAAAATTGTGGCCAAATTACAAGTAATGAAATCCAAATATATATACACGGTTTTATAGATAATATAGACTTATGTAAGTACGGTACGGTTAAGTTCGTCAGTTGTAGCTAAAACTTGGTGATAACAAAATGTGACTTGGAGATCATTGCAAATGAATTATTATCAGTATAATATTCAATTCCTTTTTTACAGTTGAACGATAGAAATCATCAATTTCAATTAATTTTCATCAACATTCAGGCCTGTATAATCCACTAGTGACATTTTAATTTTGCACTTTTATCACCATCTAATAATAAAATGCCTTGGTATTGTTCTATAAAATATAGAAAAATTAGTTTGTAGGGAACGTAGCAATTAATGACAAGCAATAATTAAATATAATAATAAATAATAATTACAAAACAGCTTTAGTGAAGCTAGAGATTGGTACTGAAATTAGAATGATGATCCTATAATCGTAATGATTGATTCGCAGAATATTTTTTCTATAGGAGTGGCGAGACAGACTGGATTCTATGTATAAAATTTACATGAAGTTAGGGAAGCATTTTGGTACAATTGTTACATAGCTATTTCACAGAACAAGAGTATATTAGAATATATAACAGCTGTAATAGTTCAACTAGGCAGAGGCGGAAATTAGTCAATTGCTAGCTATAGACGAGGTTAGAAGATTATAAAAACAGTTAGATGAATATAAAATAGAGTTGAAACTAAGGCTTGTTGGTTATATTGATTCAAATACTCGATTTCGTCATGGAAAATCTGGAAGAGACGACCCTGAGATGGTAAGGCAACGTAATAATGGTGACGAATTTAAAAGCTCATTGGTGCCGAAAATTCTAGACTGTGATTCAATTGTTCATTCTGAACGTGTCTTATATTGAAATAGTTATTTTGTATGATTGGCAAATAATGCACGGAAAGTGCAGGAAATGGATAATGATACAGAACTTGTACCTAATAAAGAAGTGTTGGCAAGAAACATGGATGATGCATTTGTTACTCTCTACTAATATTATAAATGCGAAAGTGCGTTTGTTGGTTTGCACTTCTTTCAAGCAGCATCTGGGCAACAGATCGACGAGAATGGACCGGAGATTGTCACTTTTCATCTCGGTTCAAATCTCGACACGGGTGAAACCGCGGGGCACAGTTGTATAAATAATAAAGCTAGTATTGTAATAAAGGTATGTAACAGTAAAGAAAAGCTGGGAGTTGTTTTCTCTTAATTTTCAGCGTATGTAGAAACGGTAGTTATTTTGATAGCTTTGCAATAATTTGATGTGACAAATACAAAATTTTGTGTGCCATGGAAGAGATCTTCAAATTGACGTTACCAAAATTTGATACTCATTAGTTAGAAAGAAATTATGTACTCGTCACAAGGATTATTAACTTAGTTCGTTTTATTGATTAGCACCATTGATACGATATGGAGTAATAATTGAAAGCCTAAACATTATGTGCCTTAGATACAACAATATTGTATGATATTTATGATGCGTTCTATACAACGTGCTAACTAGAAATAAATAATTAACATTATTTTGAATGCCTGGACTTTGAATGGTTACCTTCATTGTTAGAATTCATTTCTGCAAAAGCTTGTCTTCAAATCTTCCCTGAAATTTTGTATCACCTAAAAATGTTTACCCAATCGTATAGATTTGTTGTTTTTGTGATTATTCGTACAATTTATTTTCTTTATCCTGTCTAGTTTTTTCTTGTTAGTTTTCTAGCACAAAGTTGAGTTTGATTATGTATAATTTCGAAATTGTAACAAACTGGGCACCCAGCAGTCTGGCTTCATTTCGAATCCAGAGTTGAATAATCTCTAATGTTAAATTATTATACGGTTAAGTAACGCTTCTAAGCGTAGTTGCGCTGAAATATTGAATAATTCTACTATATTGTATAATTTTAGTAATTACCTACATTGTACCCATTTAAATACCTATATACTTTACTGGCATACGAGTTAATCTTCGCAAAGTTTGAATTAGGCACGCTTTATTGTTTTTAACGAAAATTACTTAGGTAGTACTTGATTCTCGCATAGCTTCTTGATATTATCCATTAAAACCTATAATCTATCCTATAACATTGATTTCTATCTTGATTTCCTCCTAATGTTTAATGTTAATTATGGAACATAAATCCGTCTTATTATTAAGTTTTGTGGATTTCATAAATTGAAATAACTTACATACGTAAATAGGAAATAATTGTAAGAATAATAAAATTAACCAATAGATGAATACTCCTAGTTGTGAATTTGTTAGTTCATCTGACGTGCGGTTATGATTAACAATGTTTTCTTTAGCGAATTTATTAATTATTCTAGTTTATTATGATTGTGTCCACGACCATAATTGTATGTAAATAAGTTCCGAAGAGTGTATTTATAATTTTTATTGGTACATTATATATAACAAGTAGTACACGAATTTACTCTTTTAATTTAATCTTGTGTTGTTTGTCACAGTTCATGTCCTTATCGCGCTTTCATATTTTCGTATAGGTTTTTACAATTTTTTAAAGTTATTTTTTATTAGTAGATACGGCTATCAAATAACTTATTCTAATTAATTAAATAAAAATTAAAACACCAATTTTAGAATAGGTTGTTTGATAATAAACTAAAGATAGACTTGTAAAAATGTTATAACATGTATTTTTAACCTATATTATAGTAAGATATTTATAGAATTTTAGTCGTTTAATTATTTCGAACGACTTGTTATAAAGAAAATTGGTGCTTAAAGCTTAAACAATTATGTGACGGCCAGTGCCGGTATGTATTGTCAGGGAGGGACAGAGCATTGACATAGCATGCGTTGTTATGCTTGCGTCTTCACAACGAATTGTTTATTTATCACTACAACTATTAATTTTTAACTAGTTTATTCAGACATTAAAAAAACATCACAAAATCAATTAATGTTTTTCAGTAAAGTTTTTCTAAAATGTAATAAAATATTACGCCAATCTTACAAAGACACTGCGTACGGTTAGATGGATGTTTTATTTCTATGGCGTCTGTACTTATGGACATTCAGCTTTTCATTGACATTTTATTTGAACTAGTTTGATAAGATTAAATGAATAAACAATTCAATGTGACCATTGCAAGCAATTATAATAATGTAGGTAAATTTGCTCAATAACGAAGAAAACTGAAAGAGTTACAGTTGATGCAATACAAACAAACAAACACATTTAGTTGAGTTTTATTTTATAATCCTTTTTCTCAGACTTCATGTACTTATTAAAGATATATACTATGACTATAATGAGCTAAAAAACCTAAACTAATAAATATAACCGTTATTAAAAGGAGTCCCTTTAGGCAAGGTTCCGAAGATACTGGCAGCATTCCCCCTTTGGATGGCTAGACTGATTCTTTGTCCGAGGCAGCTGCCAGCTCTTCAGTCTCCTGTGATGTCGACTAACCTTTTTAAAGTGGTTATGATAGAAATTAATGAAGTTAGTATTACTGCAGTGATATGTAGAGAATTTTAATAGCAAACATACAATTAAGGCAATAAAATCCTACTAATATTACAAACGCTAAAGTTTTTGTGTCTGAATGTTTGTTACCACGTATCACCGTAAGTACTCAACTGATTTTGATGAAATTTGGAATGGAGATAGACGATGTGGTCGAAGATGGCGCCACGCTCTACACCTAGATTGGGAACAAGTGGGTCTCAAGTGGAGCTGCCAGAACACATCGATAGACAGGCGACAGATTCTTAACTTGAGGGTGGCAGCTTTTCAGGCGAGCACTAGAAAATGCCCTACCACCAAGCAATGGTTTATCACGATGTTTTCCTTCACCGAAAGCTCAAGCTCATTGTAGGATTCGAATCCACGACCGCAAGCCGACGTCATTACCACTGAGTTATCATCGCTTCAAAGTGTGGATTAAGTTATCGGGACTGAGATGGGGTTTGAACTCATGTAGTCACCTTGTAAGGCCAACGCGTATCCATTCGCCCACTGCAACCATAAAGCTACTATATTTTTTTACTAGGCCCGCTGCGTCTTCCTTTTATCCCGCAAGACCCTTTTCCCGGGATAAAAGTAGCCTATGTGTTAATCCAGGGTATAAAGTGAAGTGTGAAGGAGTAACAAACATCTACACATCTATACATCCATACTCGCAAACTTTCACGTTTATAATATTAGTAGGAAGTAGGATCTATTACCTAAAATTACACAGTCGGTTCCATTCCGGTTCATTACAAGCAGGATCTGCGCCGGTTCTCAATCAATCAGTGCCGTCGAGTCGAAAACAACTTGTTTAGATGGGCCGAGTAGACCCAGCCTAAGGGTGCGTTTCCACCAGAGCTGTCCGAGGTAGCTTAAGAATAAGAATAAGAATAAGAATCATTTATTTGCAACAAATTATACATGATAAACACATTATGTAGAAATAAGAAAAAAAAAAAGAAACAGAAAATGTATTGTTGCAAACCGGCCTCAACTCAGCGTTGTGCTGGTCGTTTGACCAGCGCTGGTCTTCCGTTGAAGCCGCTTTTGATGACGTCACTGCGTCGTCGTCGTCGTCGCTTAGCAGTTCACGAGAAAAAATCCACCAATAGGATTAGGTACTAGTTTACTTATTTATATATTTACTAATAGGAAGACCAACAGCTTATACATGTTTGAAAAGCAACTAATAAAACAGAGAGTTAGTCGTTAGTTGTTATTCGAATCTGTCGCCAAGCACCTATTGGTGTGTTCCCAATGCAGATGTAGCGACTTGAGTCAAACGCTATGCAGTAAAAAAAATGCTTGCTTTATTTTCCTAGCTTTGCGCAGCTCTTGTAGAAAATAGCTATGCGAATCAAGATCTTTGTACATACAAAACAAAAGAAAGTGAGAGCGGCAAGGTACGAGCGAGGGAAGCGTTTGCAAGCGCACATCGCATGTGAAAAGAGTCCGTTACTTCAGCTACTACTACAGCTCAGCTTCCTTCTACAGCTCTGGTGGAAAGAGTCACGTTTTACAGCTCACTACACCTCGTCACACCGCTTAGCTGCCTAGCACAACTTTAGCGGAGAGTCCAACAATATCACAGCTCCGCTACACCTACTCATACAGCTTAGCTGCCCAGCACAGCTGCGGTGGAAAGAGCCAAACCGTTTCACAGCTACGCCTCTTTGCACCGCTATAAGCTCTATCGCATAGCTCCAGTGTAAACGCTGCCTTAGGTACTCTAGATAAATCTTTACGTAGGTAAAGGAAATAATGAAAGAGGGAATGATTGCTTCGTTCAGAGTGCTTACGTTTTCAAGCATTTCCCACTTCGAGGAATACAAAAAGGGTTTTTCTTGGTCATTTTTAACTCCCGACGCAAAAAGTAGTTGACGTCGATTTCTGTCTGTCTGTGGCATCGTAGCTCTCAAAGTGATGGACCGATTTCGGTGCGGTTTTTTTCATTCGAAAGCCAATTTCTTTCTGGTGGTCCCGAGCTATGTTTGGTTAATATTGGTCCAGCAGTGTAGGAGTGTTAGCTCTTTTCCAAAATGATGTAAGGCGTTTAAGCTATGTTGGATGAAAATCGGTCCAAGATGTTGGGGGTTTTTTAATTTTTATTCTTTTGATGTGATACGATGTTCGGGTTTTGGTAGCTTAAATCTGAACGAGGTATGTCGCATCGTGCTCTGACATCGCAATGCTGAGATATCTCTGATACCTAATGCGTACGAGTCGCGGTTTGATAAGGGGTTCTTATCGCTGTGTAAGCAACGCCGCGCGCTAAGGCTAGTCCTGTCAGGTGTGAATGCAGGATTTCGTATAGAGAGAAAGGGGGGCAATTACCCAACGACCCCCAGAATCCATGTCCTGTACAACCATTGACCTCATCATCGCTTACCATTAGGTGAGACTAATAAAAGTAGATGAAAAATTAATAATTTCGTGTCTGAGTAAATAGCTATCTTCATCATCATCATCATCAGCCGAAAAAAGTTCACTGCTGGACGACTATTAGCGACTATTCGCATCCATCGGCTCCCTGCGACTCTAACAATGACATCGGTCCACCTATTGGGGGCCTTCCTACAGAACGTCTTCCGGTTCGTGGTCGCCACTCGATAACCTTTCTTCGGTTATCAGTAATTAGCTATCTTAGTACTTACCTAACTGTTTTCTAATCAATAGTTTCATTTAGTAGATGTACCTACCTATCTGCAATTATTTTGGCTGGTCGTATATACTTAAGAGTAGGTACCTACGTCTAGGTAGAAGCTACCTAATCTTCCCTCACTCTCACTTTATAGTTTAAACAACACCAACGTGACATTAGGCAGTGCTTAAGGCAAACAAATTACCAACGTGCAATTAATTTTGTTGTGTATTCGCCACTCTTTAAAGTTTGTCTACCAAAATACCAAGCATCTTTTAAGAAAAGGAAACAATCCGTAAGTACCTAACTATATCTTAGAGACTCGTAACAACAAAACTCTAGAAAAAGATTTATGTCAAAAAAGGATTTAATGTAACCCAAAAAGTCCTAAACGAAACCACTAAATAAATCAATCGCTCAAAGCAGAATCGAATTTCACACAAGTAATCCAATAAATCGAAATGCGTCGCAGTACCGTTCGTAGGGATCGCGAAAATCAATACTCAGTCGATGCCGTGTGCCGCGAGAATGCCTACTACATGCCATTCGAATAACAAAAACATTCAACCCTCTAACTTCAGCACAAAATCAACCTTAAAACACTGTAGAATACGTGTCAAATTTGAGTAAACAGCATCGGTGGTTGAGAGGTTACAGTTTCGAACGAAAACGAACGGATAATCGACGCCTAGCCTTGTGCGATATCGATTTTACCAAGCACCACTTTTATTCAAACGCAACTACACATTTGTCCACATCCCACTCACACTCATTAAGAAAACGCTAATGAAAGAGCGAGATAGGTATATGTAATTGTTGCCGTTTCAGTTAGGGTCGCCAGTCGTGGTGTTGCCATGACAGCGCAGGTTTGCAAGGGTGATATTTTCCAATAAGATCTGTTTTACCAATATCGGTTATTTTTAACAATGTCAGCTGAGGTAGTTATAAAAGTATTTGTTAATGGGAAATCCGTTGAAATCTCCACTGATGATGGAAGCTTTACGCTAAATATTGATGAAAACGATCTGGGTATCGATTTGGTAAGATTGTCAATCGTTATTTTGGGGGAATAATGTTGCTTTGTAGGTTATGTTTACGTATTGATTTTAGACAAAAGATTTATCGATTTATTGGATAGTCAAGGAAATCTTTTGCGTAGAATAAGGTAACATTAGATAGAGCTGAGGCAGAACATTAAGAAATACTAACTGGTTTAACCAGCATAGAGATTCTTAAAGGACTTTTATTACAATAATATGACACTCAGAAATAGTGTAGTTTTCTTAACGGTGAAATCATTTTCAGAACAAGTTCAGTAGTTCCGTTGTAGTTCAGTTTGTAGCCTCCTATCCAAACTTACTACCAAACCTTAAGCACCTCTTCATAATATTAGTTTAGATATGTTTTTATTTATTATTGAATGAAACCTTTACAGTAATATGAATGTTAACAACATTATTTAGTTTTACAAGTGAATAAATTATATTTAACAACATTATTATATCGATTTCCAATAGTTAATTGATTTCCTTCTATTTTTACTTCGTATAGTTTTTTTTGGTAAAGTAGGTGTATACTCTACAGAGACGTAAATTATCTATGGACCTAAGCTTTATTAATGACTTGTTTAGTATTGGTAGCATTCGATCACAAGGCACCAGATGTTTAGCGACGATGTGGTCGAAGGTGGCGCTGCGGTACACCTAGACTGGAAACTGGTTCTCAAATGAGGACTCAAAGTCCTCAGGAATCTAAGGTTTTTAAAACGCGTTATTAAACCTACTTAGAATCATATAAGAGAAAGCAGCAACAAACAAGAGAGAGACATAAAATACATCAGAGTTCTTAAAGGTCGGCAACGCATCGGCAACTCCCCTGGTGTTGCAGATGTCCATAGGCGACGATGACCGCTTTCCTTCAGGCGGGCCGTCTGCTTGTTTGCCAATCTATTACATTAAAAAAAACAGAGTTATTTTCAATGAATAGTATGGATGCTTGCAGGTACCTAAGCGACAAAAGACTTTACAAGATTTGTCGACAAATACAAAACTAAAAATATAACAAAAAATCTTATTAATAAAGCTTAAAATAAAATAACGGATTATTTAAATGACAAAAATGACAATTCAATCATCTATTAATAATAAGAATAAAATAGTTAATAATAATCATCGCACCCAAACAAATATTACCTACCTACCGAGCGTTTCTTGCCTGTTCTTTTGCCGGCGTAAGGAGGTTGGAACAGGCGTTAACAGTTTTAAGTTTGACGTTTTTAAGTGATCACATAGATGTATCCTTTTGATTTTCACGTGCATTGAATTTACTTCATAAGCGGAACTTGAACGCTACAAAGTTTATCATTTCATATCAAACAGGGTAGTAGGTATAGAAAAAGGGCACGCACTCGTATGTCACCCTAACTAAGTACCTAGATAATAAACGAGGATGTGGTTACAGAGGGTGGCAGCCCTTTGTGGCACTTCCTTCACGTAGCTAGAAACATTAGCAGGGTTTAATATCCTTGTAGCATAATATATTATATTAATATCGTCTGGCTAGCTACCACACTCAGTTTATCGCCAAGCATCTATGTGTTTGGCTATGGACTGAGGCTATCTCACATTCAATCAATTAGTAATAAGAATAAAATTGTCAATGTGATCGCGCAAAAAAAATTACCTGCCGGGCGTTTCTTGCCTGTTCTTTTGCCGGCGTAAGGAGGTTGGAACAGGCGTAGCTAGTTTTAAGTTGAAGTTTTAAAGTGATCACAATGTATCCTATTGAATAAAAATGATTGAATTTTTTAATTTTAAAAAGAAATTTACTTAGACTAGTTGCGCACCGCGGTTTCACCCGCGTCTTCCCGTTGTCCCGCAGGAACCTTTTTCCGGGATAAAAAGTAGCCCATATGTTAATCCAGAGTATACCCTACTTATAAGCTATCTCCATTCCAAATTTCATTCGGATCCGTTCAGTAGTTTTTGCGTGAAAGAGTAACAAACACCCTTTTCATTTTATAATTTTAAAGCAGGATTAGTATGGATAATAAATAAAACATTATCTACTACAAAATAAGTTCTAGACGTGGACCTAGATATAGGTCTGGATCTTTAGAAACTTAAATTAAGCTCTTAGTTAGTTGTCTCCAATAACACCCCTTTTGCATATTATTTTATTCAAGAATTATACAATAGTCAGTCAAGTAACCCCACAGTCTCAACCCTACAGCCACGGTCTCAAGAAAAAAAGTAAAGGTCAATGCTCCCGGAAGGTAGTGCGTGGCACGGGTCGTACAGGTGTTCGGTCGATAAAATCGATTTTCGAACGTAAGATCGATATCTGACGTCACGCAACATGGCCGCCGCGCGCGCAGCTGTCACTCGCGCGTGGTAAAACTAGGGGATAAAAAGCGCAGCCAAGTGCGAGACAAGACTCGATTAAGTTAGGGTTCTGTGCTATAATCATACAGACATACTGTATCGAGCTATAAATAATAGCAATAGTTATTTGTTATGCAAGGCTGCAAAGTTGTTTTTTGGCGCGAGTACCTACTTTGAAACCTGAGCAAACGAAGGTTTCTATGATTGAACCATGGCGAGTAATAACTTTGCAGCCGAGCGAAACACACAACTTTCCACCTCACTAAAGTGAGAAAAATTCTAGGTGCGAGAAAAACAGATAAAATAAGTTATTTTTCATGCAATCGTCATGCTGGCCAGTGCGATTACTCCAAAAAGAGGTTGGCACACTGGCAATTGTTGCATTTTAAGTCGACTGACGGTATGGAAAATTATTGAATAGAAAGGTCGGAAGGTTAAAAATACTTTCCACGCTAGCGTACAAAATGCAATTTTGCACTCAGATTTCGAATGTTAGACAGAATCTTTCCGAGCTTATTGTATGACTGTTAATTTTAACGTCTTTAGCTATCAAATGAGATCTATTTTGTGTTTGTAAAAGCCTAGACTTTGATAAACCAGGATAGAAAATATAAACTAACAACAGCAAAATTAAACCCCATCTGCAATTTTCGAGTACGGAACCCAAAAAGCTAGTTATGCAAATAATAAGGGCGATTTCTAAAGGGTGATTAGATTTTTTTTCGACGTGAATAATATGTATTTTTTTTTCACTATACATGTCGCGTGCTTGCTGTTTGTATAAATTTGGAGGGTTGCAATGCAAGTGATAATGTACAAGGGTAGGTTAGGACTGGTTTAAAAAAAATGAAAGCTGTAGATTTCGAATTCACTTTTTGGTTTAAATTTTTGGAGGGGAACATTTTTATGCTATGATCAAGATTGTAAAAAAGGTTCCTTAATTATATATTTTTAATCGTTACATAATGAGTTAAATTGATGCAACTTTAGTCTTCGTTATGTATTTTGCAAAAAAATAACTTATTTTTCGCTTCCTTTTTTTTATTTGTTTCTTGTAAATCAGATAATCTAAGAAGTCTACTAATTCCGGCAATAATATAATTGTTGAATATCCCAAGTAAACACGAAAAATATTTTTGATTTTGTATTAATATGACCCTGTGAGAATTCACTGGGAAAAAATCCAGTCCTTAAACCGATAGTTTTTATTTGTTTGAACAGTATCTTTAATTTTTTTATGACTTTTTTTTTTTTTTTTTTTTTTTTTTTTTTTACGATTTACAGGGTAGCGTTAGACCACAAGTCGCCTGATGTTAAGTGACGATGCGGTCGAAGATGGCGTCACGCTACACCTGGACTGGGACTCTCCATTTTTTTGATCAAAGCCTAGAATTTTTTAACAACTGTGTAGAATTAGATCACAATTCACTTATGACAATAAGTGACGGTGTGATCAAATGTTCACGCTGCACCTAGATTGGGAACTGGCTCTCAAATGAGGCTACCGGGAGATAGCTGCTTGTAATAACGCACTATCACAAACATAGCTCTGACCTCTAACTAAGAGTCCTTGTATCTAGGTCAGAGGCTGGGATCTAGGTCATCTAGGTTAACATAAACTACGTGGACCGGGGATCCACAACACCCGGACACGGAAAAAATAGTTAAGAGAAATAATATATATCATCATCATCAGCCTTTTTACTTTCCCACTGCTGGGACTCTGGCCTTCTCTCAGAGAGAGAGTATGGGCCGTAAACTACCACGGTGGCCCAGTGCGGGTTGGTAGATGTCACATGCCCTTGAATGTTACAGTTCTTGGGCATGCCGGTTTCCTCACGATGTTTTCCTTCACCGTTTTGAGCGATGGTAAATCCGCACATAACTTAGTCATAGGTGCGGGCCGTGAGGATTCGAACTCGGTGTCGGCGCGTTGTAAAGCGAACGCGGTTACCGTTCGGCTCTAGAATATAAATAAGAATCATTTATTTGCAACCAAGTCAAAGTCAATTAACCTGGTATGGTACTGAGACGTGGTCTTTGACTGTGGGCCTTTTGAATAAGCTCAGAGTCACTCAAGGAAAAAATACTTGCTGCTAGGTGACATTTTCTTGAAATAAAGGGTGGTAGCTAGCCAGGCGAGTACTAGAAAATGCCCTGCCGCCAAGCTCGTGTCACCGCGGTTTTGGTTTAAAAAAAGAAATAGTGACGTAACTGTAAGTTAACACCGCTACGGCGGATAGGACGGGGTATAGGGGCAACAGCCGGCGTACTTGTAACTAGTGATGTACCTGTGCCAACAAAAACATTATTTCTGTCGATATTTTGTATATAATTAGTGTCCGATTAATTACATTCATTATAACCCTGTAATATAATACAATTTTATAAAAATCCTACTACATAAAATATTAGTTACCTACTGATTATATTAAAATTTATAAAATGAAGCCAAAGTCCATAGGCGACGCACGACGGTGGCAGCTTAAAATCAGGCCCTCTACTTTTTTTTCCAATCCATCATATTAGAAAAGTATGTGCAGATACTTAGGTATTTAACTCAATTAAATGATTCTGCCACAATCACCAGGAGCGACAAAATGTAGGATTTAGAACAATCGATATCCATAGTAGGATTTTGTTTTGAAACAGGTAATTTACCATATAGAGGAATGCCTCCAGGTGGAGGACTGACAGGAGCTTTAGACACTGTTGCAAGCACCATGCTCACGAAGATACCAAGCGTTTCAAAACCAAACTATAATGTCACTTTGATAGATTAAAAAAGTAAATCGATATCGATGTTTGAATCGCAACACGGCCCCTTCTCTAGGAGCCCTTTGTCGCGAGCCAGGTGTCGAGCTGGGGTCATTATGGCTGTTTGTGTGCGTCACCTACCGTGCGTTACTCCGTACAGTAACACATGTGCTTTAGGGCTCAAATACTTACGAGTATAACTACAGCATGGAACTTAAAGATGGTCGGTGGAGGGAAAGCGTTTTGCCGATAATGTCTAGTATCCTCAAGTCTAGTTTCAAAAGGTCCAGTTACCAAATTAAAATGTGTTGGTATTGAAAATGTCTTGTCCTACAAAATATTGGTAATGAATTGCTGCTGTGACCCGCGTGGAAAATCCCACAGAAGTCGTGGTTTTTTTGAAATATATATACATTTGTATTTTTGACACGAATTTATTTTTTAAAAACAAATCTCGACAAACGAAAACAACCAAAACAATTAATTTAACAAAATGCAAAAACTGACAGGATGACATCATCAATTAATAAAAAAACGTCAGGTAGGAGGTGTTGCCTCGACGACGGTCGGTGGAGAAGTGGGCGAAAGCGCGTCCGCACCGCCTTATATTTGCTCTGGCGCTCGGCTCGCGCCAACACGGCCTCTCCTGACAGGAGACCGTCCTCGGACTCCATAAACTCGTGAAGATCAGCCTCCATTTTCATGGAAACTGCGTTCTCTTGCACTTCAAGTAGGCGTCAGCAGGTCTCTGCGTCCCAGATGAACCAGGCTGATGCTCCTCGCTTGTAGACCGCTCAGCAGCCCTGGTCGGCGACTCTTCACCTTGTAGACAGCTCTGCGCTCCAGGATAGACTCCTCCTCGTTGTTATTTTCATCTGCACAGAACACACGAAAAAAACCGCCACACAAATACGTATGCAAACATACAAACATGTGTGATAAGATGTACAGAAAGAACACAGTGAAATCGTTACGACAGATACCACAACGCGAAACCTGACCCAGCAAGGTGCTATAAAGAAGTTCAACGTAAAGCGTTTCTTAACACCCCTGGACAGAAACACGGCGTGGCATGTGTCACAACAACCACCTAATCAAGTCAGAGGCATGACGAGCATGACCTGGCAGGGTGCTGAGAAAGAGGCACGACGTGACGCTTAACTTAACCAGGTGCCGAGACAGAGGCACGACGTGACGCGTATCCCCAACACCCTTTAGATCATGACAGTGACACGACGCATCCGCGCTCTCAATTACAAACAAGGACAGAGGCACTACGTGATGCGTAACCTGCCAGGATGCTAAGATAGAGGCACGACGTGACGCTTATTTTAACATCCTTATCACAATTTGCAATTTAAAGAACGACGACGCACGTGGCGCGGAAGGCACAACGTGAGGCGTGTTCCAACAATTGCACAACACAACACAAACAATACCAGTAGTCCACTCCCTTCATCACGGGATGTGCTCCCTCGTGGCTTGTTGACTCGCCGCAAGAGCCATCGGCAGCACGACAGCGCACAAGCGCTGCAATGGCAGCACACAAGCGCAGCAGTAGCACACACACGCAGCATGCATGCCGCATCGACACACTGCATCAGCACGGCCACATCGGCACGCGTCGATACACCAGCACTACACTGGCATGGGCCAGCAGTACTCCGGCTATGCGCCAGCACTGCACCGGCATGGGCCAGCAGTACACAGGCGATACGCCAGCAACTTCTCTGGCAATACAGTAGCACTGGAACAGTAATGCATAAGTACCACATTAGCAATGCAGGAGCACCACAACAGCAATGCGGTAGCACTGCATCAGCAATGCACCGCTCGGCTTCACCTGACCATTACTGATCGTCCATCCTATGTGCTAGATCTGAAACATACCACGGTCCACGTGGCCTGGCACGAACCAGCGTAATTTGTACAGGCCTCCCGTTAATCGCAAAAGTATACGAAATCATCCGGCAATAACTTGTCGTTCACGGCAGACGCGTGAACTTGAAACGAGCATCATTAAATCACCATCCAACATCAACAAAATAAAAGCATCAGATTCTTAATAACATCAACAGGTTCATGTTTACGTTTAAATTAAGTTGAACACCATTCTTATGAAAGGCACGCGGCTTACGTAAAAACGTAGCTCAGCACGGACGGGGTAATTTGTGCAGACTCCGCATTAATGGACAAAAAGTCTACAAGACCATCTGCACGAATGTGAGCGTAATTAAACCAGTAATGCACTAACCAAAACCGTAATGAACTCGTCACTTCGTTAGCTGACAATACGTGAGTAAGCGAAACAGAAAACATCGGACACAACCGACCTATGTAGGGTAGGTGTCAGAATTTATTTTCTAAACATCAAATAAAATATTCGCGATGTCTAAACTACGTACGCCATCACAACACTTTGAACTTGAGTTAGATACTAGGCCAGCTGCGATCGTTATTCGAAACTCACTTAACTACAGCTATGAGTCACTTTTTCAGCAATTACCTATGCGCGTTAAGCAAGTGGGCAATCGTCACACTTATTTGCACGTAGGAACATGATAACATCACCGTATCACACATTAACATCATCCTAAGACATCGGGATTAGAAATAGACATGGTTTGATCTTACCAAAATAGCAGTGTTGACTCGTATAGTCTCACCCAAAACCATTTCGACGTTCAGGCTCAGTAATAGGTTCAGACAGGTTCAAACTTGCAACGCATGACCCATCAGCGTCATCCAAACCAAACGCACGGCTGCCTCGCCGATACGACGCGGACGCGACGACTGTGTAGCTGAGCGGAAGCGGTGGCGCTTCCCGGTCTGGCGCTGGCGCCGGCTAAGCACGTAAGCGCCCGCTGCAGCGGTCACGACCACCGTTGTGACTTCGCTTGCAATGATGATCACACGATAACTGCGATTACAGCGGTCACGATAACAACGGTGACTATCGCAATGTGACGCGATCAGCTTCATGAACAACAGCCCCAGACTCTCAGGCCTCGTGTGCGCCTCTCACGAGACCGAGAGCAAGGCGATCTATTCGATTTTCACTTTTCACTAAGACACACTCATTTTCACTTTTCACTAAGACACACACACTTTCACTTTACACTAAGACACACACATTTAAACGCACAAACACAGCCATCTGCTTCGTCGTTTTTTTTTCACGATTACTTTTTTTTATGTCTACCGCCGTGGCATACACCGTCTAACTTTTTTCTATTTTTAACCGACAAAAAGATGACAAAAACAGTGGACAGTAAGATAGAATCGCATAGATCCTATCCCACTTCTGAATTTGTATTTTTGACACGAATTTATTTTTTAAAAACAAATCTCGACAAACGAAAACAACCAAAACAATTAATTTAACAAAATGCAAAAACTGACAGGATGACATCATCAATTAATAAAAAAACGTCAGGTAGGAGGTGTTGCCTCGACGACGGTCGGTGGAGAAGTGGGCGAAAGCGCGTCCGCACCGCCTTATATTTGCTCTGGCGCTCGGCTCGCGCCAACAATACATACATTTACACACACACATACACACACACACACACACACATACAAACACATATTTATTTTTTACATTATGTATATTTTTATGTTTATAGGGCATAAAACATAAAAAAATGTTTGTATTGACTTTAAGTGCTTAAGGTTTCTTAGTTGATTCTCATTATTTATTGACCCCAGATACAGCAAAAGGTTAAAAGTTTTTATATTTTATAATAAACCGACGAAAAAAAAAAGAAAGAGAAGGTTGTCAAGTCGACGCGTAGATTTCGCTCGATACAATTCCCAACTGAGGCACGGAAGTTTAAAAAAGACCTCTCAATGCAATTATTGCAGTAATAACGGAATCGAAACGCGGGTGAAACCGCAGAGCATACCTAGTAATACCACTACCTAATACATAAGAAACATAATAACCTAAATTCGTCTAACATCGAGACATTTCAATCCCACACCGTGTTTTCAAAACAAAACATTTCATATGTCGTTTCATATGAGCTTCCATTTTCCATTTGGCATTCCATAAATAATTGCAACATTTCCAGTGAATTCAGTTTAAAATACTTAACCCCATGGAATCCACTAGCCCGAGGCTTAGCCAGTACCAATTTATGTTAAACAGTCATCATGAGCTAGGGGTAGGTACCAACTACACACGTGACAGGAACGCTTCAACCAGGGCGCTAGCCCTTACCAAACTCAAAAACACGAACAAACAGATTGGAAAATTAACCCACGCACACTCCATTACTGGCTTTGAAGCTCCAAATATATGGCAAAGACTTGCAACGCAGCATTCGGTTGCAAACTGCTCGTTGAGTCGGAACGACGAAGTCTTCAGCTCGAGGGTAGGTTAAGGGTGCATTGTAGAGCATTAGCGTCTAACAGCTCAAGCAAATCGAGCTACGCATTCGAATGTGTACTCTACCGCGTGACGTTAGAGTCTGATCGTGATTGTGATTAGCAAGATTGTGTACCGTTTCCACCGAGGGTGAGCCGACAGGGGTGTTTGCAGGACGCGGGGCGGGCGGGCAGGGTGCGTCGCGCAGGCGTGGTCCAGTCGCGCGCGCGACCCCGCTGCCGCCGGCCGCGCGCCATGGAGGAGCCCAGGATCCGCGACCGCGTGCCGCTCACCGTCATCGTCGCTCCCAGCAACGCCTCGCCGCCGCGGCTATCCCCCGCGGACCTCCTCCCCGACGGCGATGCCGCCTTCCACCCCTTATCGGCCGTCAACGGACGCCTCACGCCGCCCGGCCTCGAGCCGGCCTCGTACGCCACCCTGACACCGCTGCTTCCTCTCCCACCCATCAGCACCGTCTCGGATAAGTTCGCTTACCATGCGGGGGGGACGTTCACTGTCATCCAGCAGCAGCAATCGTACGCGGCGTTGTCTCCCGCAGCGTACAATGAGCCTCTATCACCGCAGTCGGCGTATAGCAGGAGGAGTGTGTCACCGAACTCGTTCGAGAGGCGGTCGCCCACGCCGCCGCTGCCTAGCCCTGGGCTGGACCTCAATGCCGCGTTGATGGCACGGGAGGAACAGCAGCACGCACAGCAGCATACCCAGCAACAATCGCAGAGTGACACAGAAGAGATTAATACGAAGGAGCTGGCGCAGAGGATAAGCGGCGAGCTGAAGAGATACTCCATTCCTCAGGCTATTTTTGCTCAAAGGGTGCTGTGTCGGTCACAGGGGACTCTCAGCGACTTGCTGAGGAATCCGAAGCCGTGGTCGAAGCTGAAGTCCGGTCGGGAGACGTTCAGGAGGATGTGGAAGTGGCTGCAAGAGCCAGAGTTCCAGAGGATGTCGGCGCTCAGGCTAGCAGGTATGGTGCATGACGCTTTTTAATGTAACATTGTTTGTTTGTGTTTTAGACATAGTTACATGTGACTGTAAGTAGGTTGTTTCAGCCTGTGTCCCAGCAGTGGGAACGTAACGATGATGATGATGAAGTAGATGTCGAAAATACTAATTTTTGCTACGAATTGGAATATTGGCAATAATGGAAAGTTATCCAAAACTATACGGGTTAGATATAGTAGTTATTTGACTTTAGATACTGCGAGTTTTCAGGATTGTAGTGATGTGCTTTTTTTAGTTTATTTATGACACAGGTAAACACTCTTTATCCTCTTGAAGAACAGTATTATAAATTCTACTTTTACTATATTTAATTACAAGTCGCGCCCCGCGTCTTCCCGTTATCCCGCAGGAACCGTTTTCCGGGATAAAAAGTCGCCTACGTGTTAATCCAGAGTATAAATAAGCTATCTCCATTCCAATTTTCATTCAGATCCGTTCAGTAGTTTTTGCGTGAGAGAGTAACAAACATCCATCCATCCATCCACCCATACTCACAAACTTTCACGTTTATAATATTAGTAGGAAAATATATAACAATGACAATAATAGGAATTAGTAAGGATACGTACGAAAAACGTTTTTACGCTAGCAATACGGTTTTCTGTTTAAAATACAGTGCAACCTTAATATAACGTACCTCAATATAACGACTTCCTCGATTTAACAAATTCTTCGTAATCCCCTTGAATTGTCCATAAGAGTCAATATAAAATATACCTTTACATTGCGAACATTCTTTGCGTACAACCTCTTTATAACGAATTTTCAACTATCAAGAAAAATAGTAAAGTAATAGTAAAAATAGTAATAGTAAAAAGTATTCATACCTCTAATTAACGAATTTTGCGAACCCAAAACCTTTATATAAAGTTTCCACCAATAATATAACTCTTAATCTTATAATGTGATTCATGTCTCGACATGTTTCGACACGCTTTTGTTTGTACAGTAATCATTGTTGTTTTGATGGAAAGTATTGAGGTGAATAAAACTATTCTTTTACCTCTTTATAACGAATTTTAGACCAATCTAACCTCAACATAACAAACCTCAGTTCAACGAATTACTTGATATTACGAATATTTTCTTGTTCCCCTCCGATTTGTTATATCGAGGTTGCACTGTACCATTTAAGTATTTCTGATGGCACTTTGCTGGTACAACGGCTGTTTCTATTTAATGAGATTTTAATAGTTATGCCCATTGGATTTTTATGCTATAACTAGTTGCACCCCACGGTTTCACCCGCGTCTTCCCGATATCCCGCAACCCTTTTCCGGAATAAAAAAATCTATGTGTAAATCCATTGTATAAGCTATCTCCATTCTAAATTTCATCAAAATCGGTTAAGTAGTTACATTGATACGTGGCAACAAACATTAACACACACAAACTATGGCATTTATAATATTAATAGGATTATAGTAGGATATAGAAGATACAGCTAGTGACGCTACCCACTGCCACAGTTTCCGCTAAAGAGGTTACCACGCTTGGAGGTTAGAAAATGATCGATCGTTACGTGAAGCTTCACGTAACGTCAGCTGCGTACATCGATTGTCCGAGAATCGATGCGACGCGCCTCGGTTTGACGTTGACGCGGCTTCGCGCGGTCGATCGTAGTCACAACACTCGGGTGCATGTACCGTACCGTACTAACAGTACGGCAGCTTAGATTTTAGATTCGAAATAGGATCCCGTATAAAAAGGGTGCTGCTTGTGGGGTCTGGTCTGCTTTGGTTGTGATCCCGCAACTCGTTAATATTCATGTTCCCATATCCCAATGTGCACAACCAAACAAGAGAAATCTTACTGGTAAAGCTAATTGAAAAATATCGGACTTATAAGATGACAAAAAAAGCTTGGGATTTTAGTGAACTTGCTCCAATTCAATCAATTAGTAATAAAAATTAAATTGTCAATGTGATCGTGCCAAAAAAATTACCTGCCGGGAGTTTCTTGCCTGCTCTTTTGCCGGCTGATCACAATGTATCCTATTGAATAAAACAAATTTTGACTATTGACTTTTGAGGACGTTTAGAGCATTGCGTTTGGGCGAATTGCGCCTTATACTGTTCGAATAAGATCCACGCAGTTCTAATCTTTAAATACACGATACAAATATTATAATAAGACGAAATCTTATTACTATACTACTAATATCATAAATGTGAAAGTAAGTATGTCTGTCTGTCTCACTTTCACGCCTAAACCACTGAACCGATTTAAATGAAATTTGGTACGAAGGTAGTTTGAACCCTGAGGAAGGATAGGATACATTTTATCGCGATAAACTGTAGCCCACGCGGGTGAAACCGCGGGAACAGCTAGTCTTTAAATAAATGATACGAATATTATAATGAGACGAAATCTTATTAGCAAAGCTCATTATAACACACCAACAACAATAATGTAACACTATTTACGCCCGAAATTAATATTCGATCCTGATCCGTTATCCGCGGTTTTGGATCGATATGTCATGTCATAATACGTCATTTTAGTAGTAATATGTCAAGCCTTAGTACTAAAATGACATATGATATGACATGTCGATCCAAAACCGCGGATAACGGATCAGGATCGATTATTAATGAAAATGAAAATATTTATTTGCTACAAGAGATACAAACACAAATAAACATAAAGTAGACATTAATAAAAAAAAAGTTCTTTTGTAGGCTATGCTTTTCCTTAAAACTAAAATGTCTTATGGTTACCTCACTAGGCAAGCCTGTATCGAGATAACCCGAGAACGAAATGATTAACTCGAAAAAAAATAAATTTTCAGAGTTTAAAAAACTTAGGATTGTAGTGAACTTGCTATTCAATCAATTAGTAATAATACACAGCTATAGAGTTATTGCATTTGTGTAGCATGACGTCACCCTCGACCACTTAAAACCGGGTGACTTATGGTCGAATGTTAAAAAAAAGAGGGAGTCAAAAACGTATCGTGTCAGGCAGCTATAAATTATTATGATTCACCTTTATTAGTTTCATTGAGTGATTCAGGAACTGTGAACAAGCAAGTCCCTCGCTCGATGGTAAGCGTCGCTCTTGCCCATTCATTATAGTCCAGTGACACGTAGAACTATGAATTTCTTTAGCTCAAAATACCGCGCGGCGATATACCGCGACTGTTCTCCTGAGATTTTATACAGTTACGAGGGTAATCATTAATAGGTAATTTATTTGTTATTTACATTAATAAAATCTTTTAAATCCGATTTCCAGAGTAGAACAAACAAATGACGTCATTGTGTGTATCGATTTTTGAACAATCGATACGACGTTGTGACGCGAGACGGGCGGTCGATATAGCGTCCAACACTACGATGATGTTATCAAGTTGACGCTTTATACATATTTTTTATAGCGGCTACGCATAGCTTTTTTTTTTACAAACATTTCAGTTTTTGTTTTTAACTTTTGAAGTCCAACTGCTGGGCAAACAAACTTGTTCAATTTTTATGGCCTATTAGTTTGATCTTATATCATTATCAGCCTTCCACGTTCCCACTGCTGGGACTCTGGCCTTCTCTCAGAAAGAGAGTATGGGCTATAATCTACCACGCTGGCCCAGTGCGGGTTGGTAGATGTCGCATGCCCTTGAAAATGTTGCAGTTCTTGGACATGCCGGTTTCCTCACGATGTTTTCCTTCACCGTTTTGAGCGATGGCAAATCCGCACATAACTTAAGTCATAGGTGCGAGGCCGAGAGGATTCGAACTCGGTGTCGGCGTCTTGTAAGTCGCACGCCAAACTGTTCGGCCACGATCGCTCTTATTTTCCGTACATGCAATGACAAAACAAAAATGAGCTTTACAAAGCAAAGGTCTCTCCGATTTCTTTTAAGATATTTTACTTTTTCGTGCTATGAACAAACATACCACAAAAAACATAGCTTATATATTTGTTTTTTGTAATAAACTACATAACTTAATATATTCTCAAAGTCATTTTGTCATTTTTAGTTTCCGAAACCAAACCAACTATCGACAGTCACGATTTCGCTTTCGATGCACGAAACATATTTTCTCTAACGAACGTCGCGTGTCAGCTGTGTGCATCGATTTTTGGAGTATCGATGCGGCGCAACAGCGGGCGGTCGATTCGTAAGATACGTCACATCACTAGGCGAAAAGAGGTCGCAATATCAAAGGGGATGCCGTAGGGGAGGTGGAAGCGGGGACTTGTTTGTGAATTTAAAATGAGTTTTTCAACACGCGCTGGTTTTGATTGTTGGATTCTATTATTATTGTCGTAAAATTTAAGTTTTAAAGTCTTATTGCATTGATTGTGTGCGTGTAAAGTGCGTGCGTACACGGCGCCGCTACTCTCGCACACATTCAAACCGGCGGCGGCGGCCGATTTGTATGAAGCTGAACTACTATTCTTTACTATGATTAAACACCCTAAAACCTTTTGAATCAAATGGTTTTATAGCAATATTAAAGCTGACACAGTTTAGCGAACCACATTCAATATAATCCGCGTCAGCTGAGAGTATCGATTGTCGCCTAGATTGTCGAGAATCGATGTCTCGGTTGTGACGACTCAGCGATCGATGCGGGATGTCACTAGCACTTGTAACAGGGTGATGGTAAATTTGTTTTTATGGTTCCGTACCTCTAAAGGAAAAATAGAACCCTTATAGGATCGCTTTGTTGTCTGTCTGTCTGTCTGTCAAGACCATAAGGGAATCAAAATGTAGAGAGTACTTCCCGTTGACCTAGAGTCATAAAAATTGGCATGACACAAGGTAAGGGTCGCAAGGGGTCTTACAACACGTGTAAAGGAAAGAGTCTAAAAACTGAATATATGTAGTTAAATAACAAAAAGAAAGGTTTGTAACCGGAACCCTCGGTGCGCGAGACCAAATGGCCCGGTTTTTTTTAAAACACTGTGATATTTTTTTCTGTACCAATACCTAAAATGTTTATACCTGAATACTTGTTATGTTTTAAATCAATGATGTTTTGTACAATGTAAACCAAATAAACCAGTGATAGTTTTTGTTTAGAGTCTGCGTGTTGCGGATATCCAATCTACGGAATTTTCGGTACCTATCCTAGATACTGGCAATCCTAGTTAGGGCTCGAATACTATCTATATGATTATGCCGAAATGGATAATATTGTTGTTAGTGTAATTTTATATACATAATATTATATACTTAGTATTAAAAAAAAAATTCTCTTCATAACTCTTGCGAAAACTCAAAAGTGACTTTTTTGTTTTGTTCTCATTAATAAAGGGATGGTTTCAAAAAAGGGTTGTTAACCCAAAAGTACAATGTCATTGATTATTTTGTATGAGAATTGCCAGGTGGCACGAAGTTCACCCGGTAATCTAGTGGTCAATAAATTGAGCTCTATATCTGATATCGAACTCCTTTGACCTATTTCCTCATTCAAGTAGTTTCGGTTATGCCATTGCAAAAATAATTATCGCTCTGAGCGATAAGACCGCCCATTGTGACAGTTACCATTAAGTTCTTTGTTGTTTTTGTTTTAAATTTAATTTCTCTGTCTCTGTATTGTGGTGTGCCAATAAAGAGTTGATCTATCTATCTATCATAATCCATTTTCCAAATTCGTATTGGATCAGTAGTGGTAAACTTTTGTAGTACCATTTAAATTAATATACATATATAATATGACTAAACAACAAAATATGTATATACGATTGGATAGAAAATTAAACTTGGATCAGTAATGTTTTTTATGACTTCAAGGTAGCGTTCATCCCTACACAATATACCTGATACTAAGCGATGATTCGGTCGAAGGTCGGTATCGAAGAGGACGAAGAAAATCGGGTAATTTGTTACGGTTCAGCGACTTTTACTTTTGTTGTTGACTGTCATCATTATCAGTCTTTCACGTTCCCACTGCTAGGCCTTCTCTCAGAGAGAGAGTATGGGCTGTAATCTACTACGCTGGATGTTGCAGTTCTTGGGCATGCCGGTTTCATCACGATGTTTTCCTTCACCGTTTTGAGCGATGGCAAATTCGCACATAACTTATTAAGTCACAGGTGGGGCTTCTCGTAAGTCGCACGCCTAACCGTTCGGTCACCATCGTTGACTGTACCTAATCTTTATATAAGAGTTGAGGATTTTGACCTATTATTACTTTTGAGCACTGTTTTGGATCTCGTCCAAATCACTTTCAATTCTACCTACGTATACAAATGAGCCTTTCACAACCTGAATATATCAGTAAAAGGCTCAGGTGAAAGTTTGTAAGCAACAGGCAACAGAACCTCAGACGTGCCTTCGTTTTTGCCGTTGTTTGAGTTAATTCGGTACTATGCATCAAAATTTCAAATTACACAAATGTTTTCTACATCAATATTTGACATTTGACTAACGTATCAAAATGTCAGGGATATACTCGTAGGCTATAGTAATAACTTAACTTAGACCGATGGTGGTCGAACGGTTAGGCGTGCAACTTACAAGACGCCGACACCGAGTTCGAATCCTCTCGGCCCTGCACCTATGACTCAATAAGTTATGTGCGGATTTGCCATCGCTCAAAGCGGTGAAGGAAAACATCGTGAGGAAACCGGCATGCCCAAGAACTGCAACATTCAAGGGCATGCGACATCTACCAACCCGCACTGGGCCCGCGTGGTAGATTACAGCCCATACTCTCTCTCTGAGAGAAGGCCAGAGTCCCATAAGTGGGAACGTGAAAGGCTGATAATGATGAATAACTTAACATCATGCGGGCGTTATTTCTCATAATTTTACCTGACGGCGAAAGAAGGAGAGTTATGTTTTTCGAGTGTATGTGTATATTTCTTTGGCACGGCCTGTAGCCTAAATGAGTTGACGGATTTAAACATATGAGGTGTCATTAGATTCGTCTTTAATGTTGAAGTGACATAGGGTATTTTATTTTGGCGCAGTCGGGTTTTTGTTCCTTCTGTATGTATAATTCATTGCTTAATTAATCTGGTTTCAAGTATCAAAATGATCTGGGTATGAGGATGTCAAATTATTTGAGAACTAGCTGTTCCCCGGGTTTCACCTTAAAACATATCCTATGTCCTTTCCCAGGGTTCAAACTCCATACTCAAGATCGTTTTAATCGTTTTTAAGTTTTTCCGGAATAAGTAAACAATCAAGCTTTTCTCTTTATGTCATTTGGTATAGATGATTGTATAAACGACTGCAATAATAGCATTTAAATCTGTTATCATACGTTATTTGGTTTATACGAGTACATTCAGAAATAACCACTTTAGTGTGTTTCAAATCAATGCAAACGATTCTATTTATTTGGGAATTTCCACAGAAGTAGGTCGCACGAAATCAAAATCTTGAAAACGATACCTGAGAAAAACCGTTTATTCAAATACCTTGTTGTGTAAATAGGGTATCTGCGTAGGTGCTGCAAAAGCCTAATTGCTTATTATATAACTTCCTTGCTTTCGATCCGAGGAGTCCATCTTCTCTCATAAAGGCTTTAGCTTCGAAGCTAATTTCAAATCAATCAGAAATATTGTATCAACTCCCTTTATAAATTGCTGCTTTTGGTAAAGCTGTTATGTTAGCATAAATATTATCATGACGTGCTAATTCGTAACACTTATCATTACAGTAATCCAAATGTGAACTCTAAACCTCATGAACCGAACGACCGCAAGCGGCACATGGCGATAGCGCCCCTGCCTTGTGACGTCACCCCCTCCCCCCACGCCCCGCAGCTGCCCCTGCTATCGATCGACCCCTCGTCCCCCCTCCGCTGTCCCCACCGCTGACTGCTCTAGTTGTGTCGAGGGTTTTCTTGGGTTTTTTACCTTTCCCATCACGGAGGTTTTTAGAGGAGATTCCGGAATTTCGAATGGTATAAATGATTTCGGGTGCTGAGATTTTGCTTAGTTTGATTTGGGAAAAAGCAAAATGGACTTTTTGTTATTTTAGGGCAAATATAGGTACACATTTTGAAAACTTGAATCAGAGAAGGTTTCAATAGAAAAATAACACACTTAAAACAATTATCATGTATATAAATCAGGTTTTAGATCAAATATTTACGTAAGTAATTAATTTGCATAGAGATTTTACATTAACATTATACCTATTAATTTATAAATGATAGGCATAAGCTAATTTTTTTTCTAACACACTAGCAAAATATTTGATATTATTTTCTCGTAATGCTAATTTATTTCAAAAATATATAATTAACTTCATTTATGGCGTAAGATATTAAGATATTTATTTCAGGAGGTTATCTCATTTGTTTAAAAGTGATATTGTGGTCGAGAATTGTAAACGAACTAAGTCATGGATATGAAATAGTTATCGGAAAATTAGGACCACTTGGTAAATGGGCTTTAGTTCCATGCATATTAATTTTCTCAAGGCAACGTTTTTTTTTACACATTTTATATTTTGTACGGTTTTGTGTGTCTGTTTGTTGTTTTGCCACCTCTACTGCAGCATTTGGTCAGAAGCTTAAATTTATTTGTGTGGCCTTAACTTTTTGATACAATTCACAAATACTGTTGAAAGATTTCATGGCCTCAAATGTTTTTATTCGAAAAGGTATCGAACCAGTAAAAATCTAGAGAATACTTGATTGATAACTCGCGAAAACGCTAATTAATATTGTTCAATATTTTGATACAAATATAATTTGCACTGCGTATTTACTTACATCTAACTTTCCAGATACGCCAAATCAGCATCAAACGAATAAAGGCGACAATGTAAACAACATGCCGCAGCAGGCTTACTGCCAGCCTCGGGAGTATCAAGGTGCTCCCCATATGCCCCAGGGCTCCATGTACCCGCACGGGCCTCCGCCCCCTTGGGAATCACCATACGAACCAGCTGGGGACGTTTCTTGCTTGTGAGTCCTCCCCTCTTGATTTCACTCCTGGACTCCATCACATTCCCATGTTCCTTTCCTGTCTCTCATTGTTCGAGCATTTTAATAGATTTCAGCTAGGATTTAATTTTTACTATACGTTTGGTTCATATTAGTGGTTTGAAGATAAACCAAGAATAGATTATGCTACGAGTATGTTGTCAAAATATTTATGGTTTAGTATATATAGATGACGTTGGTACATCATCACACAAAATTAAATTCATTACTATTTTTTGGTTCCATTATGAATATTGTGTTAAGTTATTATATTTCTAAATAAGGTTTATTTTGGTTTGTTCATCATTTGTCACATTTTCAGAACGAATTCCTTAAATCCTTCCTATACCGTATCCGTGGCTGCGTAGCAGTGGACTTGGTTTCTTATAGGTATTATAAAATAAATGTAAATAGACTTGTCCCAAAGGTAAAACAAACCAATTTTTATAGTGATATTATATATTTATATAGCAAGTATTGTATAAGAGAATTTAATACAAATTTATATATTTAATTCAAACAAGTCGCTTTGTGACAAGCCTCTTTATTTAGATTGAGAGGGAATGTTTAAATGTTTTTATTTAATCTTTTATTTGTGTCTTTCTCATAACAAGTAAATGTGTAAAATGTTTAGAGATTTGCTCTTATAGAATGTCGTTTCATTTTAATAGGCAGTATCCTTTCCAGAGCTTTATAATAATATATATTTTAGTCATAATTACTCGATTGCTTTTATAGTGTTATATATTTTCGGGATTTGGCAAAGATACTGTCTGTACAGTGGATCATTGTATTAGAAAATGTTTTTACAAGATTATTTTATAGCTGTAGGTATGTGTATTTTGTTAGCTTCAAGAAGCCAAGATGAATGTTAGACTGCTACCGCTGTCCCCCTCCCTCCCGTTTTGTTTTCCTCTGCCCGGGCTGCCTAGTTTTATTTCGAATATGATTTTTAGGTGCCTGCGAGATTTCAGAACCCTTTGTTAATGTTGTTTACATTGTCGCCAGGTATGCGTTTTTTACAAATAATACTTTTATGTTTAGATGTTACAGACACTTTGGAACAAGACTCTGAACGTACACGATTTGTTTATTAATACTAAACATTGATAAAACTAAGTGTAAGTAAGTTATTTTTGTTTTGTAGTAAAAAGCTTGTTCCAATATGTCTGACTTATAAATAACTAGACAAACATACGATTGAAATGAGCTTAAGTTCCAGCACATGCTGGGAACACATAATGTACGTACAATTGGGTGCAATCTCGTAGAAACAAAAATTAATGTTAGCGCTATATAAAGTTCATTGTGTTCTAGATATTCCTTGTGAAATACACTGTCAAAAGAAAATGTTAGACGCAGTATGGAAATCGGAACTAGAATAATATACATTCAGATGTGACAAATCTGAAATGTGAATGAAATCTAATCAAGCACATTAGGTGTTCATAGTTGCTTTGATTTTTAATAATTTAAATGTTATCAATAGTTTTATGAGTGATATTACTGCGTCTAACATTAATAGAGTAGTACATGTTTAGAAGCATGTTTGTTGTCTTTAGATTGAAGGTCACGATAAGAAGGCGATTCTGACCGATACCCTTCTTGATAAGTATAACCAATTAATAGTTTGTTTGAATTTGTTTCAGCGGCCCAGATTCCTCAGAGAGGCAGTAAGTATTTTTAAACTATTTCCTAACTTAATGTAACTACTGTAAACTTCTTGAAACGGATTAGCTTGTGTTTCTATTATCACTTTGATTTCTATTCAAAGCGAATGAAGAAACGGAACATGCTGATTCAATAATATAAATTGGTTCAGTTGGGAGTTATTGGGGTGAAATTGATGCTTTACCTTTAATGCCATGAATCTCTGCAAAACATGTTCACTAAGTTCTTAAGTGTATACTCCTGTTACATCTTCTCAATTGTATATAACAACATCAAACGCTCATATATAATAAAACAATTCATATACTACACACTCTAAAATAACTTATCTCAGCGAAAGCAATGACACTATCAAAAACTTAAAGTATCACCTTCTGAGAACCATTGAAATTGGGACCGTTGTCAGTAAAAGCGTCACTGGGTGAAACTTCCTCGGTCTGATCTTTGCTACTGGTTTCCTTCCAGGTTGCAAGCGCAAGGAGGACATGGGTTCGGATACCCATCCTTCCCCGAAGAAGCCGCGTTTGGTTTTCACAGATCTCCAGCGGCGTACTCTACAGGCTATTTTTAAGGTAAATAAACTTATTTTTCTGTATATAATGCTGAGTGACTCCTAAGTCGTGAACCGTAACGAGCCAGAAATACATATTAACATATTAAGGTTCTACTAGCTGCACCCTGCCGCGTCTTCCCGTTATTACTATTCCTGGATAAAAAGTAGCTTATGTGTTAATCCAGGGTATAAGCTATCTCCATTTCAAATTTCAGCTAGATCCGTTCTGGCGTGATTGAGTGACAAACATCCATCCATTCATCCTCACAAATTTTCACATTTATAATATTAGTAAGATTGCTGGCAGTCATTAATTTAGGAAGTCATCTGTGATAACCCGAAAGCATGCATGCTACTTTGAAATTTAATACCAAAAACATTTTGAGAACTGATTACTCTCGTAAGCGCTTTAACATTTTGATAATGACACAATCAGTACCGAGTTTTTATTCCTAATGGATTATGTTTGTATGACAGACTTAAATGTATGTTTTATGAAACTTTGTGATATAAATATAAATACATCAATGTCGTTACATACTTTGAATGGTCCAACTAAAATTGACGCAAGATTTTAATCATTATTGTGATAAGAATAGGCGAAGATCTGTCCGAGCATAGGGTAGTTTGAAAAACAGCGCTGCGCTCACATAATCATTGTTATGTGAATGCAGCACATGCTGAAGCTGCCCTATTGCCCTATGATTAATTAGTTAAATAAGTAACTGGAACCATGATATGCTGTTAAATAGTGGCAATAAATTGATTTTTTATTTTATTTATTTATAAATAGTTTTTATCTGTTTTTCGTACGAGGGCAAATCTTGCTTGTTGGTAATCACGTTTGCTCATTACAGTACAGTTCCACCCAGAATTTTGCGCTTCTATAATTTAAATTTCTACTTGACAATGCATTGCGTTCGTCACCTTGAGATATTAACATCTTTATAAGACCTGTAATTTCACTGATCTAACTCATTATTCCTTGTCTCCATTTCAGGAAACAAAACGACCATCAAAAGAGATGCAAGTAACCATAGCTAGGCAGCTTGGCTTAGAGCCCACCACCGTCGGGAACTTCTTCATGAACGCCCGCAGACGGTCCATGGACAAATGGAAAGATGACGACGCACCGACTGACCTAGAGCAATGCGAGAGCCAAGACATGGATCATGTCCCCAGTCTGGACTCTGCAGATTCCGAGGAGGACCACGACGAGCACGATGATCATCTCTTGTGACGCCATCTGCATCAGCAGCAGCTGTTAGTGCTCTGAGGAGACGTTTTGGTTGCAGGAGATTATGAACGTTCGCAGGATTCGGATATTTTCTCGATCTAACTACATTCTTCTTATTCCCCTTTTTTCTTTCTTTCTCTTTTCTTTTTGTTTATTCTTTATTGTTTCTTTTCTCTTTTGTACTTTCTTATTTTTTTTGGATATTTTCTGTTTTGATTCTGGTATAGTTTAATGTTTTGTATTCTTTCCTGATATAGTTTCTTTAGGTTTCGATTAAATATAATCAACTGACATCCAAAAACCGTTTAATATACTTAAAGTGAACGAGAAAGAATAAACAGCATTAAAATGAGCCAGTTCCCAGTTCAGGTACAGCATGGTGCCATCTTTGACCACATCGTCACCTTACATTGGGTGACATGTGGTGAAACGCTAATCTGTAAGAAGCGAAAAAAAGTTGTACCTAAAGTGAAGAACCCTTATAAAGCCTTAACTTAAAATCAAAAGATTCATTAACTTTCTATATACCTCATTATTTGGATTCAGTACACGATTTCTAAATATGAAAGTTGATCATTTCCAGCTCTATTTTTTTTCTCTCCTTGCTGATGCCTCTTAAAGTGCCTATCCTAAAAAATCCTTATCTTTTATGTTTTTAATGTTGTATTTAAATCTATATTTTCAAACCGTGTTGAATGTCTGACGAACGTTTTATTTCTAATGCAACCAATTAAAACAAATGTGTGCACATTTAAAAGAAAGGTTACGAACATTAGTGCGATGTGATTACGAATAAGTAATATTAAGATATTGTATGTACGAGTATTAAGGTCCGTTTATACCATCATGCAAGCTTGACGTCCATGCGAAATTGACGCGACGTAATCTATGGTCAATATAATTTCTAGCTCATGTAAGATTGATGCAGTGTTAACATTTTCTAGTCACCATAAAATTATTTTTAGCAATAAGTCAACACCTTTGTGTACAATACATGTTACTGTTGCTTTAATGTTTATATTGGCACCAAAATAGCAGAAAAATAGCTTGTCAAGTCCATTTTTAGCTATTTTTGTGCTTTACATCTATTCTTTATCTAAGCCTCAATTGTGTAAATAGTAAAAGCAATAATATGATTGTTAGATGTATCTGTTGTAGTTGTAATACTACTTCATTTTATAAAGCATTCTTAGCAATTATAAACAAAAACGCATTGTAACGAACTGCTTTATTTAGAGCGCTATATTTGCTATAGCATTATAACTAGGTCTGTTATAACTCGCAGTCCACGTTCCGTGTTTTTTCGTTGTATCTAGCACATCGAGAGTAATAATACATTAGGTAGGTATGATAATATACAATAATTAGATAACAATTTTACTACAGCGTTATATGATTAGAGCTACGGCAAGAATAAATGAAATTGCTACAGTCCAGATAGCAGACCGGAGTAAGCACAACTAGCAGGCTGCTATGATATATTTTTAACCTGCTTTTTTAAAGTTGTTTTCTATTGATACAGTTAGTTTTCAAATTTGATGAAATTTGACGACGCTTGTCCAAAGGTAGCGTCATTGATATTTTAGGAACAATCAACGCTATTTTGAATTACAATCTTAGCTTCATGATGGTGTGAAACGGACCTGTTTTAGTAACTGGATAATGATTGATCTCTATATCAAATGTTGCTAGTCAAAAGTGGAATATAGTCATTTAGTTTCTTCATAGATTTTAGTTTTAACGTTTTTAAATCACTTGAGATATAAGTAGGTTTGTTCATTGTACAAAATTGTCAGTAAGCTTTATCGGTGAATTATTTTAATCTGCAATTTGTGAAGTAGATCGTTGTAACAATTAAAATAGACACATTTTTCTATCATGTTATATAATTATTAATATAAAATTCACGAATCAGAAAACAATTTTTCTAACTACTAGTCATTTTACCTAAGAAGTATTTTTGTATTCACGTAAGCTTACGATCTCAAGTGGTTGGTTAATTCATGTAAAGCGTAAAACAAAGTGGTTTCAAAATGTGTTTAGCTGAAATGTCCGATTAAATCGGATAACCTTTTCGGGTATACCGAAGTTTGTAGCAAATAACTTTTGCAATTTTATCTGTAATGTATGAAACGCAAGCAATCTTAAATAATATCATTTTGTTAATAAGACTTGTAGATTCAGTATAGAAATGTCATCTTCATACAAAAATCTCTGTAGTGAATTTCATACCGATTGCAAGTTTTGCAGTTTCTATAAAAAAGCGCCTTATAATTATATTATTCTAAGCATTACTCGCTAAGTTCTTATCAGTATTGTAAAAGACATATTTTTTAACAAATATTAGTTTGTGTTCATGATTATTATCAACAGTCAATCTAGTCAAAAGATCTCGATCACATTCCAGAATTTTACAAAATACATGTTAGTCAAATAAAATTAAGTTTTCGGAGGCACTTTGCATCTAGCGACTTGAGGTAGTTCCTAAGTTTATCTCCTAAACAAACACACAAACAAACTTCACTTATTTATAATATTAACTTCTTCGTTCTGACCTATATTACAATTAATATAATTAAAATCAATTCAATTAATTAAATTCATTTTTTTATTTATTATTTTAATTTTTTTTTTATTTAATTGCTGTTCGTTCGCGGCACTAAAAATCAAAAACACCTCACCTATTTGATTTTGTTCTAGTTTATTACGCTATAAAGTAGTGTAAAAGTGGTTATAAAGAAAGCAAAACCAAAAAGCACATTAAAAAAATGTTGTATGGGAATTGCTAGGTTGTACGTAATCATCACTATTTAGGTCATCTAGTAGTATGAATAAAGTATTCGACTGTTTTAGGTCGACTGTGGCGATTTTGAGAACTAAAATTTGTTTCACCATAATTCATTTACTGTCAAGTCGTGAGTTGCAAGTGTGGTCAGACCTTAACTAATTTCACCGTCAAAAAAAATATTCGCGCGTGATATTACATAGATAATAAATAAATAATAGATAATAATTTTATTGTTTAAGCTTTATGTAAGTTTTATCTAGTCTGGATATGTGCAAGTACATCATTATATTTCTCATTTGTTCGGCTTTCACCAATTGTGATGAAACTTTGATGGTATTTGAGCGCGCGGCCACAGTATATAAAGAACAGTAGGTTAGCTAAGGCCACTCGACGAGTTAATTGCCTACTCTTGCGGTGACGCATAGGCGGCGCGTTCCGTACTGAGTGCATGGCCGCGGCCCCGGCCGCCTCCTTTCGTTTATGTGATTGTGTGCGTGAAAAGGGCGTGCGTACACGGTGCCGCTACTCACGCACACATTCAAACCGACGACGGCCGATTTATATGTAGCTGAACTTTACTATGACGCGGCCGGGAATTTTTCTGCCAAAAAATGTTTTTGACAGAAAACGAGGCATTGCAGTGTATGCCGGTCTGCCGGACTTAGCATATTTATTATGTATTATAGAATCTATACAGCTGAATTGTAAAGTCCATAATTTAATCTGATTTACGAAACAAATACAAAGATTTAGCATAATATTCTTGTAGGTATGTAAAGGTATCCAAAAAAATTTTTTACTCTTCTGTTTAATAACATCTTTGAAGTGATAATAGTTCAGTGGTAGTGCCGTTGACTTGTAACACGTGGGTCGTGGGATCGACTTTTGCAATGAGATTGAGTTTTCAGTGAAGAAAAACATCGTGATGGACCCATACCTTGGTGGTGGGCATTTACTAGTGCTCGACGGGCTAGCTCACTGCACTCTACACCCTGATTGATATGTTTAATGTCTTGACGTCCTGTAATTTCACTGGCAACATTGCCTTTTATCTGGAACACAGTATTTACCCCAAAGAAATTATTATTTTGACCATTTCGCCTCCCAAGATTGTCATAAGAAGTATTCACTTTTTTTATTTTTTCATTTTATTGGTCTGTAATAATATTCTTAATAAAGATGTTCTTCTGCATTCATTTTTATAATACAAGTAGGTATGTGCAATATCTTGTTCAAATTCTATTTTTTATTTTGTTTCTAATGGGAAGGCAAAATAAATTTATAATTTTATGTGTATAAAAATATAAATATGTAATGTTAGTTTTATATATTTATTTTCTTCAGATTGGTTTGTGCCAGAATCCTACTAATTTTTTTGTATTTCTAATAGCAGTGTGATTGGTTTTTCATTAAGGAACCAAAATTGAAAGACATATTAACAATGTTTAAAATTATAAAGTCAATTGAAATAGTAATAAACATAATAATAACGCCCACACAATAACATAAATAACTCTGACCCCTAACTAGAACTCCCTGTATTTAAGGTATCAGAAACTATGTGGATCGGGGATCCACAACACTGTTATACATAATTATGTCTAACTACTTGCATTATAGTACTAAATTTTAGTTACTGAGATGGCGCAACGACCCAAAGTGAGTCCTGGCCTCCGATAACAAAAGACGCCACTTCGCTCTGTCCTGCGCCACCTCCTGCCAGACCTCCACCAGGAGTTCGGATTTTAGTTTTAAGGAAAAATGTTTTAATTTATTTATACTAAGCGTAAGTTAATTTATTCTTTGTAAAATTTTCTAGTCTTCACACTAATCAGTTTCACCAAAGAGTTTGTGCAATTTCTTTTAGTCTATCTTCACATTAGTCAATTTTCATGTTTAATTATATTTTTTGTATGTTCACATATTTTCATATAGTACCTATTATTATGTTAATTTCTTTTTATTTAACCATTTTTATGTTCAGAGTATTATTTTCATATAGAATTTAAATAACTAGGCAATAATTTTTAGTCGTATGCAATTTTTTGTTATGGACATAAAAATTGCGCACAATTTAAGCGAAACTATATTAAAACTTGACTGAATGTATTCCAAAGCTATTTTTTCCGCTGTCAAATATGTCATTATTGCAAGAAAAAGTGAATTTTAGTTTGAGAACTGACTCTACACGATTGAAAAAAGTATTTTTGTGTATATATAGTGTAAATTTAGTACGCTTTCAAATGTAAATAGTTTGTGATTACATGTAAGATTAAATGTACATTTTACAAAGACTTGTGAATCTTATTATGCGTACAATTTTTAAACAAATCTAGTTTTACCTTGTACACTTGTAAACCTTACTCTACCCTCATCATCATCATCATCAGCCTTTCACTTTCCCACTGCTGGGACTCTGGCCTTCTCTCAGAGAGAGAGTATGGGCCGCAATCTACCACGCTGGCCCAGTGCGGGTTGGTAGACGTCGCGTGCCCTTGAATGTTGCAGTTTTTGGGCATGCCGGATTCCTCACGATGTTTTCCTTCACCGTTTTGAGCGATGGCAAATCCGCACATAACTCTATCTACCCTCGCCGTAGCCAAATAAATAGGACAATAGTTTTGAAACTTTAGCTTGGTGGTAGGCTACTTACTGTCTAGTGCTTGCCTACCTAGCTACCACTGTCAAGTTAAGAATCTGTCGCCAAGTTCTTACGGTGTGTTTAGGCGATTTTTTTTGATTCGCTCATTGTTTTATCCCTTTTTTTTTACTTTGGCATAACGTGTTAGGCATACATTTTAATGGGATAAATAAATACTAATCTAAATATATATAACTCAAAGGTGACTGACTGACTGACTGACTGACATAGTGATCTATCAACGCACAGCCCAAACCACTGGACGGATCGGGCTGAAATTTGGCATGCAGGTAGATGTTATGACGTAGTCATCCGCTAAGAAAGGATTTCGATTAATTCTACCCCCAAGAGGATAAAATAGGGGAAGAAATTTTGTATGAAACTTTGTTAATTTTAAACCAATCTGGCTGAGACTTTGCATGCATAAAGCTGTAGCCCACGCGGGTGAAACCGCGGGGAACAGCTAGTTTTATATAATAAGCTTTTCTAATAAGGCTTTGTTTCATATTGACTTTTTTTTTTCGACAAGTTCATTATTTCCTTTGGGATTTTGTTGAAAAAGCTTACATATAGACCTCCGAAGAAGTTGCTGGCTTTATGGAGGTGAGAACTAAAAAACATTTTCAGAAAATCATCCCCGTCAGGTGTGAAATAGGGTGTTGAGGTTTGTTTTGTAAAAATGTCAACTAACACGCGAGCGAAGCCGCGGTAACACCCGCGTCTTCTCGTTATCCTGCAGGAACCTTTTTCCGGGATAAAAAGTAGCCTAGGTCCTATGGGTATAAGCTATATCTCTATTCCAAATTTCATCAAAATCAGTTTAGGAGTTACGGTGATACGTGATAACAAAAATTCACACACAGAAAATTTCGCATTTATAACATTAATAAGATGTACTTATTACTCTGATGACACGGTAGCCGAGCTGGTAGTGACCCTGCCTACAAAGCTAGCGGTTCCGGGTTCGAACCCCGGTAAGGGCAAATATATGTGTGATGAGCACGAATATTTGTCCCTGAGTCTTGGATATTTCTATCTATATAAGTATTTATTTCTCTATATCTTATACCCATAACACAAGCTTCGAGCTTAATTTGGGGTAGTTCAATTTGTGTGCAATGGGGGACCATATTTATGATTTATTTTATTATTATTAATAATAATAAAATAAATACTATCCGATGTAACTCTGTAATGCTTTAATTTCCGCAATTTATCCAACTGCAACGAGAAATAAATGGCAACTTCACTTAGGATTCAATTTTCTCTGAAGGCGACGCAAGACGGGCTAATTGCAATTATTGGATTTGCCTGACTGGCATTGCAGTTTGTAATGGAATTTATAATTGACTAGCACTGCCTCTCGGTTTCATTAGTGTGAAGATTCCTACTGAAACTGTATTTTTTCAGGGTAAAAGTTATTTTTTTGACACTCGCGGGGAAAATATAACTACTATGCAATATACGAAAATAATGTCTATCTGATAAACCAACAAACACATTTTCTTTATATATAAGTGGAAATATGGTACACTAGTTGCGCCCCCTGGTTTCACCCGCGTCTTCCCGTTATCCAGCATAAACTTCTTTCCGGGAAACAGTAGCCTATGTTTTAATCAAGGTATAAGCTATCTTCATTTTAAATTTGATCAAAATCGGTTTGGTAGTTACTGTGATACGCGGTAACAAACATTCACACACACACACACAAACTTTGGCATTTATATGATTAGCATTTGACTCCAGTCTCACCTGATGGTAAGTGATGACGAGGTCGATGATGGAGCATGCTAACCTAGAAGACACCTATTCACTCTTGACTTGAAGGATCTCAAATTAAACTTATCAAGAAACAAAGACGCTGGCAAATTTTTGCAGAATACTTAGTTGAAAATAAACTGTAACTGCATTCAAAGTTTCTTCATCACCATCAGCCGGAAGAAGTCCACTGCTGAACATAGGCCTCCCCCTTTGAACGCCACCAGGAACGGCTCCTAGCCATTTGCATCCATCGGCTCCCTGCGACTCTTGCAATGTCATCGGTCCTACGGAACGTCTTCCGGTTCGTAGTCGCCACTCGAGAACCTTTCTTCCCCATCGGTTATCGGTTCGTCGAGCGATGTGGCCTGCCCATTGCCACTTCAACAAAGTTTCTTGCTAGCCCTAAAAATGAAAATGCAATGTAACCAGAAGTAACGAAAAAAATTGCAACATTCGCGCCAAAAATAGAACCTAATCAAAAACCTATTATAAAATCTCAATTTTCCACAAACAAATTGCGTTAAAGATAATAAAGTTAGGTAGAGATAGGTCAGGCTATTTTTAGACTGCACCGATGCCTACTAACGACGTGCCTCACAGAGGGCCAATTACTGGCGATTCCGCCAAAAAGGTTTATTTACAAACGCTTCGGCAGAAACTTCAAGCGTGTAAAAAATAAGGGACGCCGCAAGCTACATTCAGCTCTTTTCACTCCGTTAAGACAAAAGCCTTTGAAAAACTCTTTTAAAGCTGTGAAAAATATACAAAAGGTCAGTGGAGCTTTAAGGTGCGAGAGAGAGATGGCTAGATGATAAAAGGTTCACGAGAGAAAGAGGTGGGTATTTGAAAATCAATTTATTAGGCAGTGACGTCACGGAGTACGCAAGCGCAGTGCGTTCTCTCCCGGGATAGGGTTGCCAGTTGCTTGGTGAAATGCTTTTACTCGGGGAAATTTGTACTTTTGGATGGCACTGGTTTTGTTTTTCTCGTGCTATAATCTTGTGGGAATTTAGTTAATTACTTTTATTTTCACCCTTAAGCTTATTAGACAGTAATGGACCAAAGAGATGATGTTTAGGTAATTTTATTCGGTCGTTACAGCAATGTTACAAAATCACCTTTTTGGGTTTCCGTACCCAAAGGGTAAAACGGGACCCTATTACTAAGACTTTCTCTCCGTCTGTCCGTCTGTCACCAGGCTTCATCTCATGAACCGTGATAGTTAGAAGTCAATGCCTGAAGTTTGTTGATGCCACGTCTATCTGCTGGTATTATTTGAGAATGGTAAACTGGACTTGGGGTTTTTCTTTTGTTACGTCGGGATCATGGCATATAAAGGATGGTTTTATCGAAACTGCGAACCTGATTGACAGTCTTGTAGAATGTTACATTGCATTTATAACCCAGATTTAAACTAAATTAATTTATTTAGAAGGATGCTCCCATTAAAACGTCAAACTTAAAACTAATTAGCGTCATTAAATATCGTAAGATTAGATTTAGATGCCTACAGAATAAACATAAATTTAGCTTATTTTAATATAATAATTCACGTGTAGAACATAAAACAGTTATTAAAGTATTGGATTAAAGCTTTACTGCTCGCTTCACAAACATTTCAAGGAAGCTCATACGATTATAAACAGAATAAACTTCATGGAATTTACTATTGGCAGCCGAAGCTGTTTTCTCGTAAAAACCCTCCACCCACTACACAGTTGCACATTAACGTTGACAATAACAACCGACTGTTCAATTAGCATCAGACTAAACATCAAACATGTGCGCAATCATAAGCAACAACAATGTGTCAAAATAGCCCCGGGTAACGCGCGGGGTAACCGCCGCATCGAGTCTGGTTATACTGCCGTCATCTGGGCGGTCTGACCGAAATAAACGCGCACCGAGTTCGCAGTGTGCGCGACGCCGGCGGCGTTGTCAGTCGCGATGGCGTCCGTCGCCGCCTGGCTCCCTTTCGCCAGGGCCGCTGCCATCGGCTGGGTCCCCATCGCAACCCATCCGCTCCCCCCACCACCCGTCCCCAAAGACCGCCGACGCGCCGAAGACGAAAAACTCCTCATCAACGTCTCAGGACGACGCTTCGAAACATGGAGGAACACCCTCGAGAAATACCCCGACTCCCTGCTAGGATCCTCGGAGAGGGAGTTCTTTTACGACGAGGAAAGTCGAGAATACTTCTTCGACAGAGACCCCGATATATTCAGACACATACTAAACTATTACAGGACTGGGAAGCTGCATTACCCAAAACACGAGTGCCTGACGGGTTACGACGAAGAGCTAGCCTTCTTTGGGATCTTACCCGATGTGATTGGAGATTGTTGTTATGAGGACTATAGAGATAGGAAGAGAGAAAATGCTGAGCGTTTGATGGATGATAAGTTAAGTGAGGCGGGAGACCAGAGCCTGCCTCAGCTGACTGACTTGCGGCAGAAGATGTGGCGGGCTTTTGAGAACCCTCACACGTCGACGGCTGCGTTAGTGTTTTACTATGTTACTGGATTTTTCATAGCCGTCTCTGTGATGGCTAATGTGGTGGAAACGGTTCCTTGTGGGCACAGGCCGGGCAAGGCGGGCACGCTGCCTTGCGGAGAGAGATATAAGATAGTGTTCTTCTGCCTAGACACTGCTTGCGTGATGATCTTCACGGCAGAGTACTTGCTGCGGCTCTTCGCAGCTCCGGATAGGTGCAAATTCGTGCGGTCAGTCATGTCCATCATAGACGTTGTGGCCATATTGCCTTACTACATCGGCTTGGGGATCACTGACAACGACGACGTGTCCGGAGCCTTTGTCACCTTAAGAGTGTTCCGAGTGTTCCGTATCTTCAAGTTTTCGCGGCACTCCCAAGGATTGAGGATCCTGGGGTACACCTTGAAGTCTTGTGCCAGCGAGTTGGGGTTCTTGGTGTTTTCGCTGGCGATGGCGATCATCATATTCGCGACTGTTATGTTCTATGCTGAGAAGAACGAGCAAGACACAAACTTTACTTCCATTCCTGCTGCGTTCTGGTACACCATTGTGACAATGACAACACTTGGGTGAGTACCTTTCTGATGTACTAGCTTATAAATTGTAAAACCTTTATGCTGGTCACGTTTCTAAACGAAGCAATGATTGTACTGTGCGTTGTTTATCATCAAAAAATCTCAACAGCGTGTGCTGACACCTGTCGGCGACATTAAAAATTGACGCGGGAAAACAACTGTCATGGCGTCGACAGTAGCCACCATAAAGTGGTTAAAATCACCAGTGGCTGTTAATTTCATTTTCATATTCGCAAAATGGTTACGTTTCCGAATGGCCGGTAATTCTCGTAAACCGTTTAATATGGCTGATGTTTGTGTTTTGTATTTATGGTCGGTGCGTGAATTCGTGCGTCGTTTTTATAAGTCTACGTCTAGTACCTATTGACATTTCACGTGTCTGGTGCCGTATTGCGTCTCAGTAAATAGTTTTAGCACGCTGCGGTAGTGTTTACAATTTCACTAGTCTGTCTAGCGTTGTGAGAGATTTAAGACTCACCTTTTGGGACTTAAATCAGATACCAAACTGTTTTACTGCTTTCATCAATACATTTTCTTGCGGCATTCTTCTAAATTTCTGACTTGAGAACTTTCCCAAGTGTTTTGTTTTACTACAATTCAATTCTGGTTTCGATAGAATAGGTGTCACTTTTCTCTAAATTGGATCAATTGACACTTTTAAAAGGCGGCTTAAAAAGTTTTCCTTTGTCATTTAGCTCCGAATTATTTATTTGTACGTCCAAATTTTTGATGTAGGTATATTTTTGAGCAAATCTTTCAGGAGTTGTGAATCATAACAGATGTTAGTCTATTCTTAACATATATTTATTTTTACTCTATGATTGATGAACGTACAGAAGTGATTCAGACAGATAAATAGATTACTTTTATTGTTACATTACAAAGAAATCCAAACAATGCAACAAAAGCTTATCCAAAGTGTCGCAATTGAAATTTTAAGTGATGCTAGCCCAGTGGTACATTGACTTGTGTCCAGTAGGTCGTGGGTGCGAATTCTGAAATAAGCCGAAGCTTTCGGTGAAGGAATGCATTTATACCAGGGGTTCCCAAACTTATTTTGTTTACTGCCCACTTTAAAAATAAATATTTTTTAGCGCCTCCATTTTCTTTGGGTCTCTTACCGCCCCCCTTTAGGCCTGCAGTGGCCCACAAGGGGGCGTTGTCGCCCACTTTGGGAAAGGCTGATATACACAGTGAAGCGTTTGAATGCAAGTCACCTGATCTTAAAACTCTATTAATCACCTGATGATAAGTGACGATGTGGTCGAAGGTGGCGCCAAGCTCCGCCTGGATTGGAAACTGGCTCATAAGCGGGTCTTACAGTAAATTGTCAGAAAAGCAATTATTGTGACTGAGATAAATCATTTTCGTTAAAACTATTAGTAAATTGTTTCTAATATTGTACTGTTATTGCTAATTAATAACTGTCACTGTTTAGACGGAACTAGATAGCATTAATCTTTGGCACTAAGTTTTATGATCGTGATTACAATTAAAACTGATGAGACATAAACGTTATATTAATTGAAGATTTTATTGATGTCTCCAATAAAATTAAGCCTGATCGTTAAAGACGGTTTGTCCATTATAGAAGATAACCAACTAACAAGAAAATAATTACGAAAACGATAAGAGGTTGAAACGGTGAAAGAAAACATTGTGAGGGAACCGGCATGTCCAAGAACTGCAACATTCAAGGGCATGCGACATGTACCAACCCGCACTGGGCCCGCGTGCTAGATTACGGCACATACTCTCTCTCTGAGAGAAGGCCAGAGTCCCAGTAGTGGGAACATTATAGGCTGATGATGATGATGAGGTCAAAAATAAACTTGCAAGTTTCTACTTTTCCTTACCCTTAAACATACATAAAATGTGTCAGTTAGTTTGTTTTTTTGCGCAACAACGGTTGTTTTAGTCGTAAAGTCACGTCGCCTTCGGGCGGTCTGAAAAACGACAAATTTTTATAACAATTTTTTTTTATTGCGAGTAGGCACGCGTTCTACTGCCATCCCGCCCATTATTATTGTTATTTATTTGTTAATTATATAAGACTATCGACCCCGTACGGGGCAGGCACAGATGTTAACAAACAAAAGGTTTGAAAACTTTTCTGTATAAAAGAAATATATAAAATCGCCGACCTGTGTGTAGACTTACTGTATAGAAGCCTACATTCATCATTATCAGCCTTTCACGTTCCCACTGCAAAGGTGACTGACTGACTGACATAGTGAACCCAAACCAATGGACGGATCGGGCTGAAATTTGGCATGCAGGTAGATGTTACGACGTAGGCATCCGCTAAGAAAGGATTTTGATTAATTCTACCCCCAAGGGGATAAAATAGGGGATGAAAGTTTGTATGAAACTTTGTCAATTTAAACCGATCGGGCTGAAACTTTGTATGCATAAAGCTGTAACCCACGCGGGTGAAACCGCGGGAACAGCTAGTCATTTATAATCCACCACTAGCTCATACGAAAGAAGAAGGGGCGATAAAGATGTTAGGTATAACAAACAAATCTCATGCCGCCTACCAATCGTATTTGGAGCGGCTTTTGCGGCGTTTGCATAATTTAGGTAATTTTTCCGATGTTACATTATGCCTCTGTGATTGAATTCGTGTCTTATCTGTTACAATAATCTTTGAGATTTTTTTTCGTATTACGTTGAAACCTTCGTAGGTTCTAAAATGGAGTTGAGGTCTAATAGTCAATAGTCGATAGTCAATTTTTATTTATTCAATAGGATACATTGTGATCACTTTAAAACGTCAAACTTAAAACTAGCTACGCCTGTTCCAACCTCCTTACGCCGGCAAAAGAACAGGCAAGAAACGCCCGGTAAGTAATTTTTTTGGTGCGATCACATTGACAATTTTATTCTTATTACTAATTGATTGAATTGGAGCAAGTTCACTAAAATCCCAAGCTTTTTTTGTCATCTAATGTACCGATATTTTTTAATTAGCTTTACTAATAAGATTTCTCTTGTTTGGTTTTACACATTGGGATATGGGAACATGAATATTAACGAGTTGCGGGATCACAACCAAAGCAGACCAGACCCCACAAGCAGCACCCGTTCACGAGTTGACGCATGTGCCTAAGTATTTATTTCTTACTAGTTGCCCGCCGCGGTTTCACCCGGGTCTTTTCGTTATCCCGCAGGAACCTATTTCCGCGATAAGAGTAGTTCTGTGTTAAATGCGAAAGTTTGTGTGTTCACGTATCACCGAAACTAATAAGCCGATTTTGATGAAATTTGGAATGGTGATAGGATATACCATGGATTAACACATAGGCTACACTTTATCCGTTTACTACTATCCCAGTGGGAAGACGCGGGTGAAGCCGCGGAGCGCAACTAGTATCATATAAGACAAGAATTTTCTATCTATAGTACAGTCAACGACAAAAGTCGCTGAACAATCACACTTTTTTATCATCCTCATCATCTTATACACCAATTTTTGACCTCATCATCACCTAAAATCAGGTATGCTATGTTGTGGTCAAAATGATACCATGTAAAATGTAATCGAGAACCATCAGCTACTTTTGTCGCTGACTGTACTACTACTAACGTGTATAATTAAGTGAGTATGTATGTATGTATGTATATACTTACTCTACGCTCCATCAGATAACATCAATCAATCAGGATTAACAGCGTCCGCCCAAGTTCTGGGCGATGACGTCACTCAGTACCCCAGGTATCTAACTAGGTGGCAAACTTCGGTAGTTATTGTTCGGCAGGTTATTGTTATAAGCTAATGAAATTATCGGCGGATAGCCGACTGTGAAGCGTGAGGTCGCGGGTTCGATTCCCGCTACATGACAAATATTTGTGCATTGAAATAAAAAAGCGCAAGTATTTGTTCTGTGTCTGGGTGTTGTGGATCCCCGATCCTCGTAGTTTCTGATACCCTAGATACAGGGAAACCTAGTTAGGGGTCAGAGCCTATGTATGTGATTGTGCGGGCAATAAAAAAATAAAAATAAAAAAAATTACTATACTTACATAGAACTAGCTGTTTCTCACGGTTGGACCTGCCTGGGCTAGAGTTGGCTAGAGTTTATTGCAATAAAATGTATTCTATTTCCTTCCTCAGGGTTCAAACCGTCTCCGTACCTAATTTCATTTAAATCAGTTCAGTAGTTTAGGCGTGAAAACGTGACAAACAGGAGATGCTTTCGCATTTATAATATACTAGCTGTTCCCCGCGGTTTGACTCGCGTGAGCTGCTTTTTCCCATTTTTACCCCCTTAGAGGTTGAATTTAAAAAAATCCTTTTTTAGTACACCTCTATGCATCAAGACAAACATAGGGTATGTTATAAAGTCAGTCAGGAATTTGATTCTTATACTATACTAGCTGTTCCCCGCGGTTTCACCCGCGTGGGCGACAGCTTTATGCATGCAAAGTCTCAGCCCGATAGTTTAAAATTGACAAAGTTTCATACAAACTTTGATCCCCTATTTTATCCCCTTGGGGGTAAAATTAATCAAAATCCTTTCTCTAAATCAAAATCTACCTGCATGCCAAATTTCAGCACGATCCGTCTAGTGGTTTGGGCTGTGCGTTGATAGATCACTATGTCAGTCACCTTTGAGTTATATATATTTAGATATATAGGAGTAGGGATATTCAAATTTGTGCAGAAAAATTCCTCGTGCGCAAACCTACCATCATCGTCAGTAAATAAACAAGCAAGTATTGGAATATTAAGTGGCCGCAGTGGGCTAAGGGCCTCTGTCGTATAACTTAATCAGGAGCATAAGTGGACATGTCCAGAGAGGCATGCGCTTAGCCGCTACTCACAGGACTAGAGATGGCTATTCTTCCTAAAAAGATCGATTTTTGAATCGACTCGAATCGAAGAAGTCTGAAGAATCGAGTCAGAAAAAATCACAGGCTAAAAAATGTATGCATTACGCAAACGTTGCTTTTTCTTTCGAATCAAGTATAAGTAAATGCATATTATAATTATAATTTTATAAAATTATATAAAAATTAACATTATCATTCGCATTTTTGAAGTCAGTGATAAAACAAGTAATTAATTAATTTAAAAAGTAACTTTGACATGTTTAGGTGTGCGATCAATTAACCCTACCTACTTATTTATTTATCACTTATATTATAAATGCGAAAGTAACTCTGTATGTCTGACTGTCTGTCTGTTACGATTTCACGCCTAACTACTGAACCAAATAAAATGAAATTTAGTACAGAGATGGTCTAGACTCTAAGAGTCTGAGAAAGGACATTGACTACTTTTGATCGCGATAAACTGTAGCCCACACGGGTGAAACCGCAGGGAACAGCTAGTTGTAAATATTATGCATAATATGGTTGCATTCTTACTAAAGCAGAAAAAAAACTCAATTTTAGAGTGTCTGAAATCTATTCACAGGATTGAGCCGTTGACGTTCTCAGTGGTAGTGAGGTCGGCTTGCGATCCGTAGGACGTGGGTTCGAATCCTACAATGAGCTTGAGCTTTCGATGAAGGAAAACATCGTGATGAAACCATAGCTTGGTGGTAGGGTACTTTCTAGTACTCGCCTGGCTAGCTACCACCCTCTTGTTAAGAATCTGTCGCCAAGCACCTATCGGTGTGTTCCGGCAGCCTCACTTGAGAGCCAGTTACCTGTCCAGGTGTAGCGTGGCGCCATCATTGACCACATCGTCACTTAACATCAGGTGATGTGTGGTCAAACGCTACCCTGTAAATAGTATAAAATAAAACCACTGTTTAAGATCGTCTTATAAATAATCTTGACTAATAAAATCGATTCTTCGGCTAATCGATCTCAGATAGGCATCCCTACACCGGACCATGTCGCCGTCTAACTTGGCCTTACTTATGTATATCTTAACAGGATTTTGAGGCGACGTGATGCCTTGAAGATTAGTTTATTATACCTACAGGTAGGTTACAGTTAGTTTATGATATGTAGTGAAACACTATGAGCGATGTTGGCCGAACGGTTAGGCGTGCGACTTACAAGACGCCAACACCGGGTTCGAATCCTCTCGGCCTCGCACCTATGACTCAATAAGTTATGTGCGGATTTCCCATCGCACAAAACGGTGAAGGAAAACATCGTGAGGAAACCGGCATGTCCAAGAACTGCAACATTCGAGGGCATGCGACATCTACCAACCCGCACTGGGCCAGCGTGGTAGATTACAGCCCATACTCTCTCTCTGAGAGAAGGCCGGAATCCCAGCAGTGGGAACGTGAAAGGCTGATAATGAAGTCGCGTGGCGTAGCAAGTATCGCTTGCTGTAATTATTGTGACCTTCCAATTTCACATATTTATGTAACAGATTATACACACGCATTCACATTACGGTTCCCTTTGACCCTCAACTAATTATTTTCTTCTAATTAAACCTTCCATTTTGGTAGGTTTTTATTTTGTAAAGCAATTTTTACGTTTATAATCTATATGAATTTATATTATTAAGGGGTAGAGTGTTTTTGAATGTAGGCGGTTGATTCTAAAAATTCTTTCATTATTAGAAAGCTACATTATCCTTGAAGGTCCTAGGACCCTTGATTTATTCTGATAAAGTTAAAGAAGAAGAGAGAAGAGAGCTGAAGACAGAGTTTTCAGTAAGTAGAGTTAAATAGTTGGGTTTTCTTCATTCTTAATTTCATATGAATCCGTTGAGCCGTTTCAGCGTGAACGTGAATAGATAAGTTACAAACATACATACATAGTACATACATACAAATTCCTGCATTTATAAACATACTAATATTATAAATGCAAAAGTTTGTGTGTGTGTGAATGTTTGTTACCACGTATCACCGTAATTAACCGATTTTGATAAAATTTGGAATGGAGATAGCTTATACCCTGGATAACAACATAGGTACAGGTACATACTTTTTATCCCGGAAAAAGGTTCCTGCGGGATAACGGGAAGACGCGGGTGAAACCACGGGGCACAACTAGTATTATTATAAATGTGATGTCATAAAGGGCCGTCTTATCGCTCCATGTAATCTCTTCCAGACAACCCAAGAGCAGATGAATAGTACAAAACTAAATAATCTATGCATATTATTGAAAATAATCCCTATTTCCCTTGGTCACGCTATTACTTGAGAACGACTGCATCAAATTGGATAATTCTTTTAGTTGTGTTCGTTGAAGTCCAAGGAAAGTTTTTACCAACAAAATATTTGAAAAAAATTGCCAGAAAAGTACTAAAATTCTAAAAAACTGGATACCAACTGAATGCTTTTATCTATGGGCTTTTTGTAGAATACTTTTTATATTGATAAACTGCAGTCCACGCGGGTGAAACCGCGGGGCACAGCTGGTATCTAATATATAGACCAATGGTATACATAAACACAGAAAGTAATATTTAAAACCAGCTTATACATAATAAATATACCTGTCATGTTTCTATTTAACTTTGATACGAAATTTCCATAAATAACGACATGTTATGTCAGTGCAGGTGACAGGAATCGAACCTTGGTCCGCTGACGCGATAGCAGACATTGACCCACATGTTTCTTTAAGACCGTTACAACCATTACGATATATTTACAAGGTTTTTAGAAGCATCGATTGTTTACGAGGCTGTAAACAATGTTTAATGACTTAGTCAAATGTAATTGATTTATAACAAAGCTTGGCGAGACGTTCGTTTTCTTTAATATTCAATTTCATTTTTGGGGTTCCGTACCCAAAAAGCCTTTGGCCACTTTTTTTTTCTTTTTTTTAATTATTTACTATTTACAGGGTAGCGTTTGACCACAAGTCACCTGATGTTAAGTGACGATGTGGTCGAAGATGGCGCCACGTTACACCTGGACTGGGAACTGGCTCTCAAGTGAGGCTGCCGGAACACACCGATAGGTGAAACCGCGGGGAACAGCTAGTTTGTAATAAAATCCATCCAAATCTGTTCAGCACTTACGGCGTGATAGAGCGAGCAATGTTCGCCAATCCATCATAACTTTCGCATTTATGATCCAGTAGAAGGTTGTTCTAAACCGGGACCGACTCCCATCGACGGTCGAAGGTCGCTATAAACTTATAAAGGTATGTGATGGTATTTATTATTATGAGTTTTTTCAATGTGTGTGTGGGCCTGTATGTATAAGTATGCATGTTTGAGAGTATGTTATTTGGGAACACGTGTGCTGAGAAGAGAGTCAGCAGTGGACTTCTTCCGGCTGATGATGATGATGTGCTGAGAAGTCTTCAGTGTTAGTATAAAGGATACAAATATATTCACCAATTTTTATATTATCCAGACTAATTTAAAAAATGCGAAAGTTCTATGTTTGTTTGTAACGCTTTCACGCTTAACTGCTGAACAAATCTTGATGAAATTTTGTATGGAGATAGTTTGAACCCTGGAAAAGCGATGCTACTTTTATTACGATAAACTATTAAAGTCTATAATCAAAATCAAAAAATATTTATTTAGTAGGATACATAACGTCAAACTTAAAACTAGCTACGTCTGTTCCAACCTCCTTACAGCGGCAAAGGAACAGGCAACGTGAATGAAACTGCGGGGCATAACTAACTTATAATATAAGTGTGATAATTCTTTAGTTGGACCACTTTCTTGGCAAATATTTACATGGTAAACATCTGGGCGATGAACTCCACTGAAGTTTTAACTACGGCAAGATGAAAATATGTGGCAATGGCGTTAATGCAAGGTTATGTGAAAGTGTTATTACTAAATTAAATGTCATAAAATCATCTGATTAAAAAGATGTCTCGAGAAGTTTTGAATATACCCGACTAGCTTTGCACGCGGCTTCACCCGTGAGGACTAGACTTTATTGTCATAAAAAGTACCTTATGTGGTTTTACAAGGTTTGAACTATCTACACACTAAATTTCATCAAAATTGGTTCAGCGGTTAAGTCGTGAAAATGTAACAAACAAACAAACAACCATTTTCTTTCTTCAGAGTCATGGTGGATCATCATGGATGGATGGAAGTTTGTTACTCTTTCACGCAAAAACTACTAAACGGATTTAAGTGAAATTTGGTATGGAGATAGCTTATACTCAGGATTAAAATATAGGCTACTTTTTATCCCGGAAAAAGGTTCCTACGGGATAACGAGAAGACGCGGGTGAAATCGCGGAGCGCACCTAGTCTTTGATATTTGTATGGATTTTTGGAATGACTGAGCAAAAAACTGTGTTTGTCAATGAGAGATAATATTTCATTTTATGCGAAGCAAAAATTACAATGTGTAATTCAATCTAATCAAACAATGCATAATTTTACGTCTTCACAAACTTAGAATGTAAATGAGTTAATTATGATTGTTATTAAAGATTACATTTGCTTCATAAAGAATGTAGCCATCTGCTTCTGATAAATTACGGAATCCGGACATATATTTATAGCATTTTTCTCTCAGGCCTTTAGAAGGGCTGGAATGCAAAACGTGTTTGGCATACGAAAACTACCGAGAAACGAAATAAAGTAACTGGAGGCAAGTATTAAGATGCATTTTTTTGCCATCTACGAATTGAGTGGGAGAAAAATATAAAATGAGATCGTCACTTAACATTAGATGCCTTGCGGCCAAACGCTATCCTGTAATTAGTACTAAAAAAAGGTCCAAAAAAGTTCTAATCACAAAATTAAAAAGAACTATTTGCGCCCCGCGGTTTCACCCGCGTCTTCCCGTTATTCCGCAGCAATCTTTTCCTGGATAAAAACTAACCTATGCTATAAACTATTTCTATTAGAAATTTCACTCAAATCCGTTGTGCCGTCTCACAAACTTTCGTATTTATAGTATTAGTGCGATTTAACCTTGTCTGAGATAAACGTGCTTTGTTTGATGCCGAGATCAAAGTGTGAAGAATTTGGCCTTAACACTGAATTTTACAGATTGTGTGTCAAGGAAATGATTTGGAATGAAGTGACGAAGTGACCTTATACTTACTGAAAGTGTCTTAAATTTTTTTAAACATGTAATATATTTTATATATGTACTTCTTATAATTATTATAAAATTTATTTATACACTTGTGGCTTTAAAAGTATGTCATACAAAACAAATCAAATACGCGGAAATAATTTTTAACAAAAAAATAGCCAACTTCTCTTTCCCCTCGATTTCTCTGGGATACCATCATCAAATCCTGGTTTTCTTATCATGGTACCACTCTTGGGATATCTCCTTTCCAACAAGAAAATAATCATCATCATCATCGGTTCATAAACGACGAAGTTATCAACTAACAAACATAGGTAAATCAAGCATATATGCGGTCGAATTGAGAAACCTTCTCCTGTTTTGAAGTCGGTTAATGAACTTATTTTGAAGCATATTTACAGAAAATAACGTATCCATAATTTAAATTCAAAAACCTCTTGACAATCATAACATATAGCGAACTCAACTTTATAATAAAAATGGTCCCTCTGTTTACGTCGGTCTCTTTGCTTAAAAGCTTGATCTACAAGACCTCAGCTTGAATTTTAAATCACTTGGAAGTTAGCCAGTGCCACAGACTAGCTACCAGTACCATCGCGTGTATAGTGACCATGAATCGTATAGAAAATATGAAGACATTTATTTTTATAACGATCTATAATGGGCATTGTATGCTCAGAATACTTTTTGTTTACGTCTGCCTTTCCAAGGGCCTTTTATTTGTTGTCGAGTGATTTCATTGTTATCTATTAATAGATGAATATATTTTTGTTAAATTACTACAGAACAAGCGATCTCCTTCAGCTTTGTATGATGGCTAGGCAAAGATTTTGACAACCGGATATTTTCTCGGAACCATTAAAACATATAAAACACTGTTCCCCGCGGTATCAGCCGCGTGGGCTACAGTTTCCCATTTTGACCCCCTTAGGGGTTGAATTTCAATAAATCCTTTCTTAGTACACTCTTACGCATCAAGTTATCTCTAATTGTCCAACATACCCTCCAAATTTCAAGTTTCTACGACCAGCGGTTTAGGCTGTGCGTTGAAATCAGTCAGTCAGGACTTTGATTCTTATATATATACTAGCTGTTCCTACAGCTTTATGCATGCAAAGTCTCAGCCCGATCGGTTTAAAATTGACAAAGTTTCATACAAACTTTCATTCCCTATTTTATCCCTTTGGGGGTAGAATTAATGAAAATCCATTCTTAGCGGATGCCTACGTCATAACATCTACCTGCATGCCAAATTTCAGCCCGATCCGTCCAGTGGTTTGGGCTGTGCGTTGACAGATCACTATGTCAGTCAGTCACCTTTGAGTTATATAATATATTTAGATATAGATAGAGATTTTAGAATTTTTGGAATCGTATCTGTAAATAAGCATATTACCCCCCTACATCCAAACAAACAAACACAATTTTACTTCTTTTGAATATTTCTATAGATTAGTATAGAAACAGACGCAGAAACAGAGCTTTTACAGCTCTTCGATATTGTAATTACTACGCGACTAGCAACCACCCTCTTATTAAGAATCTGTCGCCAAGCACCTATTGGTGTACTCCGGCAATCTCGCTTGAGAGCCATCTTCAACCACATCGTCGCTTAAGGCTGCGCCTAATGCTGAAAAAAAAAAACAGACGGCCCCTGTGTTTAATATTTTATCTACGTTACTTTGTTTAGAGTTGAAAATCGCGTGACCGCGTACAGTTGACGATAATGATGGATTCAAGCTCCAAGCTATAATTTTATTTAGTTATTCAAAATATAAGCATGAAATAAAAAAACTAATCAATTACTCGAGTAGAACATTAATTTGGCTATGTAATTCGTAAAAAATAATGTATGGTTGTCGTTGATAATTTAGAACATTTGAACTAAAACAGTTTATTTTTCGTACAAGTTTTGTATTTTTTTTTAAAGACACCAGATTTTTTTCAAAATTCTATTCGATTACTCGGCTTTCACGGATTCTATCCCTACCTATAGTATTTTTTAATTTCAACATTTACATTCTTTACCATTAAACTATGTGTTTAAAAATACACCTTTTGGGGTTGATCGCCCCCTTAACATCAGGTGACTTTGACTTGTGCAATATTCCTTAAATCTATAAAATATACAACAAATTATATACAAAGGCTTGACTAACAATATATCAGTCAATAAACTTCAAATATAGTAATTTAGCAGGACACATTCATCACATAAAAACGTAAAACTAGCTACGCCTTTTCCAACCTCCTTACGCCGGCAAATGAACAGGCAAGAAACGCCCGGCAGGTAATTTTTTGGGCTTAGTAAATTATTATTACTAAATAGCTTTAGTTAGGTACTAAATATATAAATATTTACAAGAAAAGAAGAAAAAATCACAAACCTACTAATGTTATAAACATGAAAGTTTGTAAGTATGGATGGATGGATGTTTGTTACTCTTTCACGCAAAAACTACTGAACGGATCTGAATGTAAATTGGAATGGAGATAGTTTATACCCTGGATTAAGCTACTTTTTATCCTGGAAAAAGGTTCTTGCGGGATAGTGGAAAAAGGCGAGTGAAACCGCGGGGCGCAACTATGTAGTTCATATATAAAAATGCAAAGCAGTCGACCTTCGATTATATGCAGTCGCATTGCGTCCTTGTCCCGCTCGTACCGCGTCCTTCAGTGTTATCTATTTTCATATACATAATGTACGACATTTACTTAAAACTAAAAAAAGGAATTGGATAACGATTGAAGCGATGATAGTGCCATCGGCTACTCAACCCATCAATCCAGATCCAATCCAGATCCAGACTTGTTTTCATATCCCAAATAATCCCAATGTCCTTAACCAACCAAGATAAATTTTATTAGTAAAGCTTATTATAAAAAATATCCGGACTATTTATATCTAAGTCGTACACTCTTGTCAGAGTGGTCGTGGTTGCTGTGATGCGTTGTCTTCGGCTTGGGTACCTCTGATGGCAATGTGACGCCATTATCGGACTATTTAGATGACAGAAAAGCTTGGGATTGTAGTGAACTTGCTCGAATTCAATCAATTACTATTAAGAATAAAATTGAAAATGTGATCGCGGTCAAAAAATTAACTGCCGGGCGTTTTTTGCCTGTTCTTCTGCCGGCGTAAGGAGCTTGGGACAGGCGTAGCTAGTTTTGACGTTTTAAGTTGATCACAATGTATCCCATGTTGCCGGTATTGCCTTGTTAAATTTTTTCGTTGCAGTATGTATGTACGGTCAAGGACAAAAATAACTGAACAATTTCAAATTTTTCGTTTCCTTTATCATCTTAAACACCAACCTTCGAGTGAATCATCACTTAACATCAGGTGTGTTGTGTTCTAGTCATACGCTACTTTGCAAGTTGTAAAAAAAAAACAAACATTACTAATTTAATACGCATTTGGAAAATCGGGTATGATCACTACTTACTTTTGTCGCTGACTGTAAGGTCTAAATTCCAGTAGCAGTCTCAAAAAGCGATAGCATGAATAAATAGTCCAGTCAAATTAAAATTAAACTTGTAAACAGCTTCATTTGATCATTCTATACGTTGTCTCAAAAGTCACATAAAATCTCGTGTCCGCGTCTTAAGATATTCAAGTTTAAACGTCACAAAAACCGATTTTTTGCTTTTATCTCGCTTCCTATGTTTTCGATAATGTTTATGTCTATTACGAAATTGTAGAACATAAAATTCTCTACAAGTTTTGTAAACATCATTTTTGTGTCGATTCAACTGTTTTTAAAATAAAGCGCGGAGAGCGCACAGCGGAGTTACTGTAAATAGTACCGTGAGTCTGTAAGTCCCGGTAAATATGTATAGAAAGAAAATCACGCATATAACCTCTACACGCCGTTTCGCACGCACGTGTGAACATTGAAAATGAACCAATCAGCGTTAGCGCGGTTACCGTTCGCACACACACAGACACACTGCGTCTGTGCGGGCGACTATGAACATTGATGTGCTACTGCAATTTTGTCCTCGTACTGTACCTGAAAATCGTAAAACGTGGCTACTTTCTCATCGATAAACAATGGGAAAATTGCGGCGAGGCGCGATGGAATGAATCATATAGCACTCGTAAAAATTGTAAACATCGCCGGGGCGGGCGGCGCGGCGAGGGCGGGCGGATCGTACGAGAATGTTATTGAAATGTGATGAGTTTTGTATTGTGCATTTGCATTCTTCAGATTTAATGGGTTTGATTATTTTTATCTGAAGCGATGACAGCTTAGTAATGTCTGGTGACGACTTAGGTCACGAATTGGGAGCATTTTTCAATATTTTTAGGGTTCCGTACCTCAATTATTGGAAAAACGGAACGCTTGTGGGTTCACTTTGTTGGCCATCGAGTTGAAATTTAGATCAAATACCTGGCTCTACGAACTCTTTCTTGTAAAAAATCGAACTCGTAAAAGATATAACCGTTGAAGACGCATATTTTGCAATTTCATAAAGAAATCAAACCTTATAGGGTCCCGTTGACCTAGAGTTCTGATATTTGGTTTGAAGCAAGGTACCGCACACAGAGGAAAAAGTCTGAAAACTGTAAATATGTCGTTACACGTACGTACGTTGAAACAAAAAAAAAAACAAATTGGCAGTACGGAACCCTCGGTGCACGAGTCCCACTCGCACTTGACCGGTTTTTTTTCTACCGTCTATCTGTTACAACAGATCAAAATTGATCTTGGATTCCTACCGGTCGTTTTGGTCCAGACTGCCAATCTGTCGATCGATGTATGATCGATTTGATCTCCCAAGGATAAATTCAATGTAGAGATTGCAAATTTAATCCGCGGATCGCTTATAGGCAAGATATACCCGTAAAATGGATTGACATATCGATCCTAAATCGCGAAATACGTATCAGGTTCGGTTATTAATTTCGGCCGATATCCGATAGAGAGAATGGGCGCTATCGGTTCCTACTCACGTCTACAAGTTTATTTTAGGCACTAGGTCAATCGTCTAATGACTAATGCTTGATATAAATAACGCTATCGGTAAAGATAATAAGACCTACGCTACGAAAACAACTTTAACAATGTTCCGTTGGTTATTTTCGGTCCTATTTACGACTTAATACAAGTCAAAGCCTAACAGTAGCTTCCCACGGTGCGTGATTTTACGGATCATCACGCACAGCCGACGACCACGGACGGCAACGCACGCAGAAGCTTCATTTCAAAATGCAAAGTGACAGAGAATGTACCGTCGCTGCAGCTGCGGCTGACCTGTCGTCTGTGCTACCACGGACGCGTTCGGACCGCGTCGGTACGCGCTCGGATCGCGTCGCACCGCATTTTTGAAGTTACCGCTTCGCGACGGATACCGGCGCACCACGGACGAGACCCTTCCCACGGTGCGTCTTGCGTGCTGGTCCGCGTCCGTCCGCGATATCGCGCACCGTGGGAAGAGGCTTTTAGAAAAGGCCGAAAATTTCAAAGATTTGTAAAATACTGCCCCATGTTAGTATCTACAAATCTACAACCTTTTTATTTACGACAATCTTTCATCCATTAACAATGAAGTTTCATAATCCTCTATTCACTTTACGATGTTGCCCTCTCACATTGCTTCCAGTAGATAAATTCTAACTTTGCCAACTCTTTGTTTTATGGCAACTCTACTCGAGCAAGTATGTCAACTCTTTTTTTTTTTTTACTATTTACAGGTTAGCGTTTGACCACAAGTCACCTGATGTTAAGTGACGATATGGTCGAAGGTGGCGCCACGCTACACCTGGACTGGGAACTGGCTCTCAAGTGAGGCTGCCGGAACACACCGATAGGTGCTTGGCGACAGATTCTTAACAAGAGGGTAGTAGCTAGCCAGGCGAGTACTAGAAAACACCCTGCCACCAAGCTCTGGTTTTATCACGACGTTTTCCTTCACCGAAAGCTCAAGCTTATTGTAGGATTCGAACCCACGTCCTACGGATCGCAAGCCGACGTCACTACCACTAAGCCGTCATCGCTATAAATATCTATCTAAATATCTATAGATCTGGCTGATAAGGTTGATACTGGTAGAAAAGCGATAGCGGTTTTTAGTTGATAAAGTTATACAAAACATATTACATACCTACTAGTTGCACCCCGCTGTTTCACCCGCGCAATTTGTGTGCAATTGTCCCCGATATTCATTGTTATTATTGTTATTTATTCAATGGCCCATACTCTTTCTCTGAGAGAAGGCCTATGTCCCAGCAGGGGGAACGAAGTAGACTGACGATGATGAATGAGACCAGCTCGCGTGATTCTAATTGCGACTAAAATAAAACAATAGAGTGATTAGTATCTTTCAGCTGCAGTTATTGATTCATGTTTAATCAGTACAAGTGTCGATGGCTAATCAATGAACGGCAATTAGTATTATTTATTCAACCCTAAAGATAGACTTTCCAATTAGAGGCATTCGAGTATTAGATATGAAGTTGCTTTTGGAGTGAAACTCTGCAAGTTGGAGTGTTGAGTGGTATGTAATAAACCTCATAAGTTCTCAATTCAGGTGTGGCGGCGCCACCTTGCTTCAGCTTTATGCATGCAAAGTCTCAGCCCGATCAGTTCAAAACTGACAAAGTTTCATACAAACTTTCATCCCCTATTTTATCCCCTTGGGGGTAGAAATAATCAAAATCCTTTCTTAGCGGATGCTTACGTCATAACATCTACCTGCATGCCAAATTTCAGCCCGATCCGTCCAGTGGTTTGGGCTGTGCGTTGATAGATCACTAATCACTATGCCAGTCAGTCACCTTTGAGTTATATATATTTAGATAACGTTGCTTTTACTAAAATTATCAAGTTTAAGGATTTTTAAGGTCCAGGGCCCATAACTTTTTGCCACCTTTTACACATTGACGACGCGGTAGCCGAGTTGGTAGTATCCCTGCCTGCGAAGCTAGCGGTCCTGGGTTCGAATCCCGGTAAGGGCAAATGTATGTGTGATGAGCACGAATATTTGTTCCTGAGTCTTGGATATTTCTATCTGTATAAGTATTTATTTCTCTATATAAGTATGTATATTGTTGTCTAGTACCCATAACACAAGTTTCGAACTTAATTTGGGGCTAGGTCAATTTGTGCGCAATTGTCCCCGATATTTATATTTATTTATATGAATCAAAAGTACACACACGATTTTTTTTAATTTTTTTTACAATTTACTGGGTAGCGTTTGACCACAAGTCACCTGATGTTAAGTGACGATGTGGTCGAGGATGGCGCCACGCTACACCTGGACTGGAAACTGGCTCTCAAGTGAGGCTGCCGGAACACACCGATAGGTGCTTGGCGACAGATTCTTAACAAGAGGGTGGTAGCTAGCCAAGCGAGTACTAGAAAATACCCTACCACCAAGCTATGGTTTCATCACGATGTTTTCCTTCACCGAAAGCTCAAGCTCATTGTAGAATTCGAACCCACGTCCTACGGATCGCAAGCCGACGTCACTACCACTGAGTCATCATCGCTATAAAACACGATATAGTAGGTACTCGTATATCCCTCTACCTCCCTTACTTGTTTGCGAGTCGCTCCCGCCGCCGTGTGCAGCGCACCCCTCCCCGGACCTGGTAGTAGCTGTAACAGCAATAAACGTTTGACCTAGTTCCCGAGACTCTCGCCCTAACTTAATTGGGGGCTATTCCGGTTCCATTTGGAGGGAAAACTATTTTTGTGATTTTTTAATTTTTAATTCGACCCCGCTGCGGATGCACGATCGATTCTGGAGATAGACACTCTGTTTCCGTTGGGGTTGTAACGGAAATAAGTCGGCGTTGTTTCGTGTCTGGGGGATGTGGATCTCCGATTCGGGTAGTATGATACAATAAATAAATAAATAAATATCGGGGACAATTGCACACAAATTGACCTAGCCCCAAATTAAGCTCGAAACTTGTGTTATGGGTACTAGACAACTATATAAATATCCAAGACTCAGGTACAAATATTCGTGCTCATCACACGTATATTTGCCCTTACCGGGATTCGAACCCGGGACCGCTATCTTTGCAGGCAGGGACACTACCAACTCGGCTACCGCGTCGTCAACAATGTGTTCCGGCGGCCTCACTTGAGAGCTAGTTCCCAGTCCAGGTGTAGCGTGGCGCCATCTTCGCCCACATTGTCACTTAGCATCAGGTGACTTGTGGTCAAACGCTAACCTGTAAGGAGTAAAAAAAAGAGTTCCTATTCAGGGGTCAGAGATAGTGTGAACGTCTTTATTACTATTATAGACTACTACTGTTTATATAGACGTTAAGAATGATTGTTTGACTATAGCTACGTGCTTTTCATAAAGACACGACCATTTTTCTCATGATGTTTAAATAATAAAGACTTGAAAAAATTTAGCCTGTTTTATGAAAATACTGTGCAGACTATTTTATTAGCGATCTGAGATATACCCCGTTTGTTGCCTGCGGGAGATGTTATTGAGATTTTTATTTTATTTTGTATCCTGCTTCTTGGCAATCTGTTTACAAAAACAATATTCCAATGTGCTGTCTGTCCCTGACTAGTCTTTTGAGTCTTTTAAATTGGAGACTGCCTGTTCTTTGCAGTTTAGCGGCCAGTTCGTTACTGTGTCTGTCCAGTCTGCTTTGGTATCTTGTGCTGTGGAACTCAATTTCTTCTTTAACGGTCTTCAGCTTGATGTCCATTTGAATGTATTTATTGCTAATGTAAGGTGTATTAAGATTAGCGCCTTATATATCTTTATGTATACCCGGTATTTCACTATTAGAATTGTAAATATCATCAGCAACATCAGCTTCTTACGTTCCCACTGCTGGGACTCTGGCCTTTTATTTCATTTTTTAGGATAAAAAGTAGTGTTCGAGCGCTATCGGCCTGAAGCGCGGCGCGGGAGGCCTCTGGCTTCTTCATTCATCGCACCGCCACCGACGGCACCAGTCGCGCTGATCCGCCCTCTCTTTGTCACACCTTCTACATATTTCGTACAATCATAATATACCAGTTTTTACAGTCCACTATTATTTATTTGAAGACCTACAATAGTTAGGTCCCTAACAAGTAGCCTATTTGTTAAACTAAGGTATAAGCTATCTCCATTCCAAATTTCATTCTGAGCCGTTCAGTAGTTTTTGCGTGAAAGAGTAACAAACATCCATCCATCCATTAAGTACAAATTTTCGCGTTTATAATATTACTAGGATATGGGCCATAATCTACCATGTGGGCCCTGTGCGGGTTGGTAAATGTCGCATGCCCTTGAGTGATGGTAAACCTGCACATAACTTATTAAGTCATAGTCATAGCGGGACCGAGAGGATTCGAAGTCTGTGTCGGCGCCTTGTAAGGCGCACACGTTACCGTTCGGCCACCATCGCTCACTTATGCTGGGTCCACACTAACGGGAAATGCCGTTCAATAGCGCGATGATTGACGTTTGACATTAAGTGTGGCCATGACATTGGACAACGGCATTCACATTGGCGTTTGACGTTAGCCGATAATTCAAGTGCATTCACGTTGACAGTTCAAGTGTAGCCACTAACATAATAGCGTTAATAATGAACGCAATATTTATCGCGATAATAGACATTGACATTTCCCTTGACGTTGACCTTTTTTTTATTGTTTACAGGGTAGCGTTTGACCACAAGTCACCTGATGTTAAATGACGATGTGGTCGAAGATGGCACCACGCTACACCTGGACTGGGAACTGGCTCTCAAGTGAGTGAACACACTGAAAGGTGCTTGGCGACAGATTCTTAACAAGAGGGAGGTAGGCGAGTACTAGAAAATACCCTACCACCAAGCTATGGTTTCATCACGATGTTTTCCATCACCGAAAGCTCAAGCTCATTGTAGGATTCCTACAATGAGCTTGTTTGGATTCCTACCTTAGTGTGGCATTAGAGATAAATATAAATTATCCAAATATCCAGAAAACGCCACAGCGAAACGTTAAACACAACAAGCATTTCCTCCGTCCTTTTCATTTATTCCGCTTGATGAGTTGTCTCGGTAAGTTAATTTGCCTCGGTTGAGGTGAAATGTAAGGAATCGAAGTTGTTTCAAGTTTCTCGCCTGTTTGGCACAGGAAGGGCCCATTTTGTACATTACTGGGGATTTGACGCTGGCTTTTATTCCGATACATTTCTGCTGAACTGGGAGAGGGTAAGTCTTACGCCCGCAATTAATAATAATAAATAAATAATAATGCCCGCACAATCACATACATAGGCTCTGACCCCTAACTAGGTTTCCCTGTATCTAGGGTATCAGAAACTACGAGGATCGGGGATCCACAACACCCAGACACAGAACAAATACTTGCGCTTTTTTTTTCAATGCACAAACATTTGTCCTGTAGCGGGAATCGAACCCGCGACCTCACGCTTCACAGTCGGCGATCCGCCCATTGCGCCACATCGGTCGCCAATAATGGATCTTGATCCGTTATCCGCGGTTTTGGATCGATATGTCATGTCATATAATATGTCATTTTAGTAGTAATATGTCAAGCCCTAGTACTAAAATGACATATTAAGACATTACATATGGATATTACTATACTATTTATATCATGACAAAGAAGCTTGGGATTGTGGTGAACTTGCTCCAATTCAATCAATTAGTAATAAGAATGAAATTGTCAATGTGATGGCGCCAAAAAAAGTTCTTTTTCCGACGTAAGGAGGTGGGAACAGGCGTAGCTAGTTTTAAGTTTGACGTTTTAAAGTGATCACAATGTATTCTATTGAATAAAGTACTATTGACTATAGACTAACTTAAAGATGGTAGCTACATAGTAAAGGGTTTCTTACTTTACTGTGGTAGCTAGCCAAGCGAGCTCTAGATAAAGCCTATATAGAACGTCTTCCGGTTCCGGTTTTCTGTAGCCATATTTGATTATTATTTTTATTTCCAACAACAACACAATAGAATAGGGCCAATCCTGACTTGCAATAACAAGGGGATGACTGGACGTAACTTAAGATTAACTAGTTTCCTGTACTGAAATGTTTTTACTTCTATTGGTGAATCGGAATTTCGATGTCTGAAACACTTTGTTAATTAGAAATCCGAGAGGTCTGGCTTTGTATTTGTTCCCGCGGTTTCACCCGCGTGGGCTACAGTTTCCCAGTTTCACCTCCTTAGGGGTTGAAGTTCAAAAAACTCTTAGTACACCCCTATGCATCAAGATTAACGTACCCTCCAAATTTCAAGTTTCTACGACCAGCGATTTAGGCTGTGCGTTGTTATCATTTTTAAATCCTTGCACTCAAAAACAGTACATTTCAGAGAGAGAATATGTTCCGTAATCTGCCACGCTGGCCCAGTGTGGGTTGGTAGATGTCGCATGCCCTTGAATGTTGTGGTTCTTGGACATGCCAGTTTCCTCACGATGTTTTCCTTCACCGTTTTGAGCGATGGGAAATCCACACATACCTAAATTATTGAGTTATGGGTGTGGAGCTGAGAGGATTTGAGCTCGGCATCGGTGCCTTGTAAAGCGCTCACGTTATTGTTCAACCATCATCGCGGATGAAATACCTTACCTAAAACAGCGTCTAGCTCCTGACATATGCAGCAAGTTTTAATACGAATGCCAGTCGTGATTGAGCGAGAGCAGAATCGGGGCGCGCTCTACATCCATTCATTACTTGTGTATGTATGTATGTATGTGTGCATGTGTGCATGTGTGTGTGTGAGGGTGTGTTTGAGGTAGTTCTGGACTTGAGTAATTGCTTTAATTAGATTGGATTACGGAAATTGTGCATTTTATTTTCTTACCTTTTAAAGGTAGCGTTTGACTACAAATCACCTGATGTTAAGTAACGATGTGGTTGAAGGTAGCGCCATGCTATATTTGGATTGGATACTGGCTCTTATGGCTACCTTAACACACCGATAGATGCTTGGTGACAGATGCTTAACTTGGAGGTAGTAAGCCAGGCCAGTACTAGAAAATACCCTACCGCCAAGCTATGGTTTCATCACGTTGTTTTCCTTCACCGAAATCTCAAATGAATTGTAGGATTCAAACCCACGACTTACTATAAGTACGTTACTTTAGTATACCAGCTAGCCGAAGAGCGACGGAGATGGTGATAGCAATTGGGTACCTAAAGACCGTATCTTTAACTGACGTAAAAGTTTTTCAAGTGGTTTACTACACACACACACACTACACACACACACACACTACACACACACACTACACACACACACTACACACACACACACACACACTACACACACACACACACACACTACACACACACACACACACACACACACACACACTACACACACACACTACACACACACACACACACACTGTGCACTTTGATTTTGGGTAGAAGCACGGAACACCTCTTAGGTTAGTATTGTAGAATAACGCTCAAGTGTCTAAATCTATATTAATATTACATATTATGTATAACTCAAATTACTCAAAGGTGACTGACTGACTGACATAGTGATCTATCAACACACAGCCCAAACCACTCGACGGATCGGGCTGAAATTTGGCATGCAGGTAGATGTTATGACGTAGGCATCCGCTAAGAAAGGATTTTGATTAATTCTACCCCCAAGGGGATAAAATAGGGGATGAAAGTTTGTATGAAACTTTGTCAATTTTAAACCGATTGGGCTGAGACTTTGCATGCATAAAGCTGTAGCCCACGCGGGTGAAACCGCGGGGAACAGCTAGTTGATCAATATTTGAGTAGCGATTGAGTGACATATTTATATGGAATGACAGACTCAAATCTGTGCTCAATTACTTATCGCTTGAGCGTCATTCTAAAATAAATGCTTAAAAGTACTTAGCACAATATAACTGTCAACAATTGCCATTGTAAATACTTCCATACGAACATGAATTAAGTTCAAACGAATTCCTCCCAAAATGTAGATAGTTTGTGCTAAGACCACCTCATAAAAGCCACCGTTCAAACAATCCCAAAAGACGTTCCAGTGTTTTACACCAAAAGCCGAAATGAGGACGGACCCAGGACCTTGTGTAGGGGCAAGTCAGTGTGAAATTTGAATTGGAAATAGCTTATACCCTGGATTAAAACATGTAATAACTAAAAAATTACCTATGTAAAAATATGTCCTACAATGAGCTTGAGCTTTCGGTGAAGGAAAACATCGTGATGAAACTATAGCTTGGTGGTAGGGTATTTTCTAGTACTCGCCTGGCTAGCTACCACGCTCATGTTAAGAATCTGTCAAAAAGCAGCACCTATCGGTGTGTTCAATCTCACTTGAGCCAGTTGTCCAGGTGTAGCGTGGTGCCATCTTCGAGCACAACGTCACTTAACATCAAGTGACTTGTGGTCAAACGCTACCCTGCAGTTAGTAAACAAGACCCATACTACTATTGCTATACCCTATTCGGGTCCATATGTTCGCTAATCTTAACCACTAAGATCTCTTGTATACTAACATATGAATGCAATAAACGATTGAATATGAATATGAATATGAAAGAAAATGTTCTTAATATCCTAAATGTTTTAAATATTCTAAATATCTTACATCTAAAATGTCTAAAGAACAATGGCCAAAACCTTTTCCCGCTAGGTCCTTTCCATCTCGTTGCTTCCACTGTACATCGCTTGTCACTGTCTCTTGCTATGTGACCAGCTCATTAAGTATATACGACCAGCCAAAACAACTGCAGATATTACAAACAATACATCTACTAAATGAAACTATTGATAAGAAAAAAGTAAGGTAAGTATTAAGATAGCTAATTACTGATAACCGAAGAAAGGTTATCGAGTGGCGACCACGAACCGGAAGACGTTCTGTAGGTAGGCCCCCGCTACAATGAGAAAAAAAACTGACTTTCCCTCTGAGTCTTACCTTCCAAGACCAATTCCATCCTTATTTTACCTTAGTTTTCCTTCTGAAACACAAGTCCTTCCCTTTTGACTCAGGCGGAAAACGGTATTTCGGAAGGTCTTTTTTCTCCGTGTGAACCGATGTTATTGTAAAAGTCGCAGGGAGCCGACGGATGCAAATGGCTAATAGTCGTCCAGCAGTGGACTTTTTCCGGCTGATGATGATGATGATGATGATGAAGATAGCTATTTACTCAGACACGAAGTTATTAATTTTTCATCTATTTTTATCACATATTGGTAAGTGATGATGAGGTCAGTGGTTGTACTGTACAGGACATGGAATCAGGGGGTCGTTGGGTAATTTGATGGCCCCCCCTTCTCTCTATACGAAATCCTGCATTCACACCTGACAGGACTAGCCTTTGCGCACGGCGTTGCTTACACAGCGATAAGAACCCCTTATCAAGTTGTATGAAACCGAACTATACATAAAAGAAAAATGTAATTTTTTGCCTATTATGATTATACAAACGATATTTTAAAAAAAACTGCAGAAAAAAATGATATTGATTTTTTAATTTCGTAGTTGTAATGAAATTTTTTAACTTACACGATGCTTGGATTACGTTGTACCTACTTCTTTTTCATTTTTCTGAAGCTAACGTTAATCTCACACACCAAAAACTGATATGTCTGTCGTACAACTTCAATAAGCTTGCAATTTTTATACAAAATATATTGCGGGCAGGTCCAAGGCAGTATGAACAGTGGCCGATGTTCATTGTGCTATCTATAGCCTAGATAACAAGAAAGTAGGGAGTGTAACCGCGCGTTACTACTTTTTGCTTTAAATTGTTAGACAAAAACTAATAATTTTAAAAAATAAGTAAAAAAAAATGCGTAAGTAATATTTGATCTGTGTCCTCAATCCCCGTAGTATCTGATATCTCAGGTACAGAGAATCTTAGTTAGGGGTCAGAGCTATGTATGTGATTGTGTGGGCGTTAAAGGGGTTCCAATAACATCTCAATAAACCCAAGTCAACCTGTCCTGCACATGGTACACCCTGCTGACAAACGAACGAGGGGCTCTGACGACCCATCAACACACACTGGACCAACACACACTGGTCCTTTATTATGGATATTAAAAAAAAAAATGTTTTTTCTTTTAAAAAAATAGGGGAGACCTTTTCCCAGCAGTGGGACAGTATAGGTAAAAAACACACAAACAGAGTTAGCTTTGCATTTATTATAGATTTATTTAATTTCTGACTCCCCCTACCCCCATCACCTGCCTTAATACGTCCATTGTTCAAATATTCGCAAACTGTTACTGACAGAACTTAAAGAAAATATCATGAAGCCAGCGCCGACCTTCCCCTAAATAAGGGTTGGCAATTAATTACACCCGTGGCGCTTCTAGCAACCCTTCACACCCTTCGGAGTAGGGTTGGAAATTCTTTTTGTATAAATAGGTTTTCTAGACACGAAAATTAAAGAAAATATTGTGAAACGTACTTTCTATACAGATACTTATGATTTTTAAGAATAGATACCATACTGATTTTTCTATTAGATATGTACCGATTTGAGCCTTGTGCAACAGCCAAAGTTATATGGCCAATGAATATTTCTATTTCTATAAATTAATGGAATTAAGTGCATATAATTTATAAATTTCTTTTTCCACAGAATCCCAAGTGAAATTCGGGACTTGTCGTAGGCTAAATTAATCCATACAAAGAGAAACACTAAGAAATTGAAGCTGACTATAAAATATTTAGATGACAAAAAAAAAGCTCGAAATTGTAGTAAGGTTCCAATTCAATCAATTAGTAATTACAATATAACTGTAAATGTCGTCGCACCCAAAAAATTACCTGCCGGGCGTTTCTTGCTCATTCTTTTGCCGGCGTAAGGAGGTTGGAACAGGCGTAGCTATTTTTATGTTTGACGTTTTAAAGTGATGTCATTTTGTACCCTGTTTCTATTTAATACATATTTTTGAGCTTGAGTTTGCTTTATCTTAGTTAGTTTGTCAAAACTTTTTGACGTTGTAGAAACTTTCAAATAAAATACTTGATGAAGAGAATATCTTGTTCTCTTGACCCTCCTTGTATAGGTATAGCTATAGGTATTACATTATTGCAGAGTAGACTCTCGCCGTCAGCGATATCGTTTGGTTTGAGATAATGGCACTCCACGCCGCTGAGTAGGCACTTTTTATAGCGGCCGCTTTACACCGGCTTAGTGGCTTGATCGAACACTGGATTACATTGTGGAGATGGGAGATATTGGGATTGTGATATTGGAAGGAAAATTGTTGTCTGTTTTCTATTTACATTTTTAGTATTTCTAATTGGTAGCATAAAAGGTGTAGCGTAGCGCCATCTTCGACCACATCGTCACTTAACATCAGGTGACTTGTGGTCAAACGCTACCCTGTAAATAGTAAAAAAATAATAATAATAATAATAATATGTTTAAAATGTGACTTTAACAAAATTGTGTTAAAGACTTGATAGTAATTATTGTTACAGAATTTATTCATGAAGTCTTTGTAATATTAAAATAAATAAATTAAATAAATATCGGACCTACGCACACAAATTGACAGAGCGCTCGAAACTTGTGTTATTAGTATGAATGCCAAACATAAAATAATAGTGATCAATATTTTAATGGTAAATAGTGTTTTTTTATATATACCAACAATGGAAAACATCGTGATGAAACCATAGCTTGGTGGTAGGGTATTTTCTATTACTCGCCTGGCTAGCTACCACCCTCTTGTTAAGAATCTGTCGCCAAGCACTTAATGGTGTGTTCCGGTAGCCTCACTTGAGAGCCAGTTCCCAGTCCAGGTGTAGCGTGGCGCCATCTTCGACCACATCGTCATTTAACATCAGGTGACTTGTGGTCAAACGCTACCCTGTAAATAGTAAAAAAAAATGTCTCAATAAATGGTCCTGTTTTATTTTATTTATTAAGGTAATGCAACAGCGTTCCAATTATAGAATAGGCAAACATATATGTTATTTTTGGAATTGTTAAATTTGTCATCGGTAACGTATATGTATACCATATACGGTCTATGTCCAGCAGTGAACTGACACTGGCTGATAATGATGAAAGTGCTTTCCATCACTAACTGTGCCCCACGATTACACCGGAACCGAGCATGTCTTTGGGATGAAAAGTAACCTAAGTATATAACCAGTACTAGTTGCGCCCCGCGTCTTCCCTTTATCCCGCAGGAACCTTTTCCCAGGATAAAAGCAGCCTATATGTTTATCCAGGGTATAAGCTATTTCCATTACAAATTTCATTCGATCCGTTCAGTAGTTTTTGCGTGAAAGAGTAACAAACATCCATACATCCATACAAACTTTCGCGTTTATAATATTATAGTAGGATACAACCAGTATTTACTGTCTGTCATTTATAGCAGTAGTGGTTCAAGTAACTCGCTGAAACAATTCTGATTTCGATTCTTACTGGAAGGTTGTAGAAGTACCGTTATAATGTCGAAGTGGGCACTTTTTTTGTCTCAAAAGTGTTGAGAACATCTCTACAATGGCTTGATGAGGTTTTATCGCACGATGAAATGAACTCGAGGCTTTGTGAATTTTGAAGAATGTCTGTGTACTTTTTGGAATTTTCCACTGAAAAATTTGGCTGCCGGAACACACCGAAAGGTGCTTGGCGACAGATTCTTAACAAGAGGGTGATAGCTAACCCTACCAGCAAGCTATGGTTTCATCACGATGTTTTTCCTTCACCGAAAGCTCAAGCTCATTATAGGCTTCGAAACCACGTCCTACGGATCGCAAGCGGACGTCACTACCACCGAGCCATCATCGCTATAAAAGGTAAGGCAATTCTAGTGCTCGCCTGGCTAGCTACCAGCCTCAAGTTAAGAATCTGTCGCCAAAAACCTATCGGTGTAGCCAGCTAGCCAGCCAGCCAGCCAGAGCTCAGTTTCACTGCAAAAACTACTTTAAAACAGAAATGCAGCTCCAATTCAAAATTCAAAATAAAGTTTCACCGCGCATACTTCAGATTCCCAATCCCGACTGTGACGTCACCAAATCCATTACATAATAACTTGCGAGAGTAACTTCAGCTCGTCGACCTACTCGCTAGTTGCAGGACAAGTTTGCCACTAAAACTTATACTTGGCGTCTCATAGGATACCTACTAAATGATCCGGAACGTTGGAAATACGCGTCAGTACACTGAGATAAGAATTCTGACTTTCCTTCCGAGTCTTTACCTTCCAAGACCGATCCCTTCCTTATTTTACCTTAGTTTTCCTTCTGAATCACAACTAACTAACTCCGATGGCTCAGCGACCCAAAGTGTGTCTTGGCCACCGAAGCGAGAGAGCGCCACTCTTCTCCATCTTGAGCGATTTCAGCCCAGTTGAGAGTGTGGAGCTCGCGCAGGTCCGCATCCACCGCGTCCTTCCAACGGTATCTAGGGCGTCTGGCCGACCTACGGCCATTCGGCCATTCTGAATCACAAGTCTTTCCCTTTTGACTCGGAAGGAAAACGGTATTTCGGAAGATCTTTTTTCTCTGTGTAATGGAGATGTTTCTGAAGTTTAAAGGAACTAGGTTATTTTACATCTGCAGTGTTTGTATTTTTGTATATCTTTATTGTAATAAGAACAGCATGTCATTTACACTTTTTACAGAACTAGCAGCGCCCCACGGTTTCACCCGCATCTTCCCGTTATCCCGCAGGAACTTTTCACGGGATTAAAAGTAGCCTATGTGTTAATACAGGGTATAAGCTATCTCCATTCCAAATTTGATCCTACGAGTGATATATTGCATTTGCATTTTAGAATTAGGTTTTATAACGGGATAATTACCATGTATTTGTTTTTGTTTGAGTTCTCGATATTTCGGCACTGTTGCAAGCGCCATGATCACGAGAATACTAAAAGTTTCTGCGGGTAGGATTGTTGATGTTATAACGGGCAGACGTATCTATCTACCCGCTTCCTCGCACGTTTTTTGCTTACGATGACATTACCATTTTCACACAAGTCACTCGCAACTCGATTCAAATCTCGACACACAAAACTCACGGTATCCCCTCGCGAGCTATGACAGGTGTTTTTTTCTGCTGTCACACAACCGCACCACTGGATTCCAGGCACTCGACAGTTGAAACCCGTCCTCTTGATTAATGTTTTTAACCATGGTAGTTTAAAACAGTATATTGCATTTTGTACATTTACTTAATTGTTTTCTGATCGGAAGATAATATCGTAGGAACGATACATGTAGGTACAGTCAGCGACAAAAGTAGCTGGTCATACTGGATTTTCCAAATGTGTTTTAGAAGCGCTTTTTTTACGACTTACACGGTATCGTTTGACCACAACATAACACCCCTGATGTTAAGTGATTATTCGGTCGAAGGTTGGTGTTGAAGATGATAAAGACAATCGGTTTTTTTTTTTTTACTATTTACAGGGTAGCGTTTGACCACAAGTCACCTGATGTTAAGTGACGATGTGGCCGAAGATGGCACCACGCTACACCTGGACTGGGAACTGGCTCTCAAGTGAGGCTGCCGGAACACACCGATAGGTGCTTGGCGACAGATTCTTAACAAGAGGGTGGTAGCTAGCCAGGCGAGTACTAGAAAATACCCTACCACCAAGCTATGGTTTCATCACGATGTTTTCCTTCACCGAAAGCTCAAGCTCATTGTAGGATTCGAACCCACGTCCTACGGATCGCAAGCCGACGTCACTACCACTGAGCCATCATCGCCATTTGTTTTCGTTCAGCTACTTTTGTTGCTGACTGTACGAGGAATCATACATGTACAATATCGTAAGTCTGGCAACACTGCTCATTTCAGATTTAGCAAAAACATAGCCAGACAAAATGGCTTAAATTTGACCTTGTAAATATATGCGTACACTCATCCAATCCCATTTATAAAACTAAACAACACGCCTACTTCCTTCCTTAGATATCAATCTTTAATTTACACTCGATTTGAGGGTCGAAACCCACTGAGGCTGGTATTGTAGAATGACGCTCAAGCGATAACCAGTTCTTGAGCACAGATTTGACGCTGTCAGTTCATATACACTTACGTTCCGTTAATTTTTGATTAACCTTCTCACGACAATTACGAACACGGACTTTTTTGGCGGCAATCGAATTGTCAACGTGAAAATTTTGTTTTTATTTCCAAAACTTGTGTTTCGTCGAGTGATAATGTGTAATATTGGTGGATTATTAACCATTATGTGTTCGTTAATGTGTACGAGTGTGTGAAATTGAAATAAAGTTGTGAAAGTGATTTTTCTAGTTGCTCCAAAAAAGTCCGTGTAAAGTTTAAGTAAAGCTCCACTACTTTACTTAAACACTATCATCTTTGACCCGGCTTGTTGCTGGGTCCCATCACCTCATCATCATCATCATTAATACTTGCTTCTACTCTTTGAGTTAGAAATATTTTTAATACTTGACACTGGAAAATACACTAATCGTGTGACGCCGTAACATAAAAAAAAACTATCTATCTCAATTTGACAGTTAAAATTTGACTGACACATAATTTAAGACAAAACAAAACCAAACAATGTAAAGTTAGAACATTTTAAGAAAATATGCGGAACTATCTATAAATACAGTAATACAGTATTTCTTTAGATCGACTAATGCATACCAAACCCAGTAGGTTTAGACTCTAATGGCTGAATGCCAAATACTCGTCTGGCACGGCGCGGAAAAAGCAATTAAATGCGTTCGAAAACGCAAGGTGTTCGTAATTTCTTTCCTAGAAGTTTAATTAATAAGTATTTAATATGATGCGATACTTAAAATTAAGTAGGTATCTAGCATTATTATTTCGATATTTATTACATACTACTCTGAGAAAAATATCCTGACTTTCCTTCTGAGTCTAACCTTCCAAGACCGATTCCTGCTAAAATGTAACCGCTTCCTTCCTTATTTTACATTAGCTTTCCTTCATAGTCAGAAGGGAAGGTAATTCCTTCTGTATTTCGAGGGGTCTTTTTCTCCGTGTAGCTGTTCCTCGCAAGGAATACAGCTTATCGCGATAAAAAGTATTCAATGTCCTTCCTCATCAGCCAGAGTTCAAACTGTCTCCATTCCAAATTCCATCAATATTAGTCCAATAGTTTTGAATAGTATATATCCGGAACAAACAAACAATCAAATCTGTTCTCCTTACATTTTAAGCATAGACTTGTTAATAAATAATTATTTACAAGATGCGCCCCGCGGTTTCACCCGCGTCTTCCCGTTATCCTGCAGGAACCTTTTTCCGGGATAAAAAAGCCTATTTGTTAATCCAGGGTGTAAGCTATCTTCATTACAAATTTCATCAAAATTGCTTCAGTAGTTGCGGTGATACGTGGTAACAAACATTCACACAAACTTTCGGATTTATAATATTAGTATGATTAGTACCTACAGATTACCGACAAAGCTGCTTTTAATTATAAAACGAAATCCAGCAGTGATCAAACTTACAACCAAACGATTTTTTGTTAATTAGTTAGGCTTTTTTTAATTTCTTCTGCCATATAAAGTCCAAAGGCGCACAAAGCTAAGCGTGGTGCGACTTGCGCCGCCCCACAGCCTGCCGCCCCGGGCCTTGGGTCTTTAGGCCCTAGGGTAAATACGCCCCTGGATGTACCCTGTAGGTATCTCTGAGAACTACTGCTACACGTATCAAAAAGGCTAAATCTTGATTTATGCGTGTTGAAGTACAAGTGACGACAATCAGTATCAGATGTCAGATATACAGCCATTTCGATTGCGGTTGAACAATCATTGAGTTCGACAATTAAGGGACATTGCTAATGCTTCCAGTTCAGTAAGTAATCACATCAGTATTGAGTGAGTCAGTCGTTAGGCTCATATTACATTGGACTACAAATACAGAATTGGCCAGTGTGAGCGAGCGTCATTACCGCTATATGGACACAGTGGCGGGCAGTACGTAAGGTACAGCACTGCGCTCACATAAGCATAATGTGGACGTGGCACATGCTTAACTTCTGAAGTGAAGTTTCTTCCAGACAATTTGAAAGAAGAGGAATAGAAGAAAACGATGGAATAAAACAAAATAAATTAAATAAAAATGGGTCATAATTATATTAAAGCAAATATACATACCTACTTAAATTTATTTATTATACACAATACAACACCATTACAGCTTACGTCAAAGCGATGTTATAAGACACAGACATATGTATATATATATATTTCAAAAACAATTCCATTTTCCCAAATTAATTAACGATATTTATGTACAATAAAGTTGTTACATGGTTAATTACATAAAATACACCAAATAATAATAAACATGTAATCTATCGTATTAAATTATAATTAACTAGGTGCGCCCCACGGATACATCTGACATTCCCATTATAAATCCTAAAGGAACTTTTTTTCGGGATTAAAAGTAACCTTTGTATTGTATTTACTCTGGGTAGCTATCTCCATTCTAAGTTTCACTCAAATCCGTTGAGCTGTTTCAGCGTGAAGAAGTTACAAAAATACACACTCACTCGTTTTTTTTGTTGACGTCTTACTGATTATGTCACTGGTGTTTTTACAATGACACCACAATTAATTTTTCTTTTAAATAATTAAATTAATGTGCTGCTCCATGTTTATGCTCCATATACTATATCCATATAAATAATTTATTCATGAAAAAAACATTAGGCAATTGATAAATGATTACGAATTCTACGCTACAGAAATACATTTATGTCAGAAAATTTATTTATATATTATTTATTATTATGTTCCATACATTTAGACGAACTCAATATTGATCAAATTTAGTTTTTGTTTATAGACGCGCGAGCTTACGTTCTGTTTATTTATCTGTACAGAGCTCTCACGCAGGTTTGTTTGTGCGGTTGATGGTGAAGTCATTACTACTGGAATCACTCTTATTTGCTTATGATTTATTACTGGCTTTTATTTGTAGAGGTTATTTTCGTGTTTCTGATGAAAAATTAGATTTTATGAGGAATAATTGTACTTTTTTTGAACTCGGCGCGTGTTATATACTAGCGTCCGCTTTACGGCTTTGGTTGGGAGATTTTTGTGACAAACTTTAACTTCTTGGACCATTGACACTCTATTTGATTTTTTCCCCTTTAGGGGATGAATTTTCAATAAGCGTTTTTAGGTGACTCTATGCAAAACATATCCTACTTCATATACTTAACATTATAAATGCGAAAGTTTGTGTATGTGTGAATGTTTGTTACCACGCATCACCGTAACCACTAAACCGATTTTGATGAAATTTGGAATGGAGATAGCTTTTAAAAAAAAGGTTATCCCGTGATGACGGGAAGACGCGGGTGAAACCGCGGTACGCAACTTGTGTGTATATAAAAATGGTAAATGAGGTCTTGCCATTGCTGAAATTTCGTAAAATTTGGATACACGGAGAAAAAAGAACTTCCGAAATACCGTTTTCCCTTTGAGTCAAAAGGGAAGGGCTTGTTGTGATTTAGAAGGAAATCTAAGGTATAAAAGGGAAGGAATCGGTCTTGGAAGATAAGACTCAGAAGGAATTTCAGATTATTTTTCTCAGTGTACAACGGAAAGTGCTTTTTTCCATAAGTAGGCTTTTTGTAGGTTACGTTTCATTGTCCTCGCGAGTAAAACCACGGGACTCGGCTATAGTACATTTATAAAGCTCAATTACTTCAGACAACATTACAGCTGATTGCTAGTTTCATTTCACCCTCAGTGACGTAACGGTAGGTTTGCCACGTTGCCGTATTTCCGGTCCTCGGGTATTCACGTGTCAGCACAAAAGTTGCACCCAGTGATGCCCTTTGTAAGCTCAGAGCTTTGTGACCTAGATTCGTGGAATTTGTTACAATGCTGGCGTATTTGCTGGTCTATAATAGTATCTTTTATCTTTGTTCACCTTGGGACGTGGTAGATGCGGATTTTTGCGAAGTCCAGTCCAGTGTTGCCACTTTAGCGCTTTTTAGGAGCTAGCTTCTTTTTAAGGTTTTGTACCTTAAAAGGGAAAACGGAACTCTTATAAAGTGGCACCATGCTTCATGTGGACTGGGAACTGGCTCTCAAGTGGGGCTGCCGGAATACACCGATAGGTGCTTGGATTTTTAACTTGAGGGTAGTATATAGTCTATCGGGAAATTTGAAAAATTGTGAATAACTGTTACATAGTGTTGGGGCGAGATACAAGCCTGCGAACTTACTTGGGACTCGCCGGTCGGCTCTCGCCTTTTACTCCTCCACGGTGTGCAGTCAGCGTTGTTCGAAGGGGGGTTTATTGTATGTTGGCTATTAGGCATGAAAGTCTCAAATCCATAGGACGCTGGGGTTCCTTGTTTTCCGTCCCAATCACCAACCACCAGTATGGCGGCGTGACAAGGCACAATGAAAGTTAGGACGATACACAAACACACGAACACACAAATAACACGACTAAAAGTCCTTCCCGGGAGCTCGTCTCCGAGGAACAGCAACGTCCACGTAGTGGAGCGCTATCGCGACGCGGTGCGGGAGATGCTTTCACGGCGAAGCCACGTCAACGACTCTTTTCCGGCTGCGTGTCACACTCACGCGCGGGAGAACGATAGTGCCAACCGTAGTTGGGCGAACCCAATGTCGCTAGCTTGTATTCGCTACCAACACGCGAAAAAGGCAATGTTTGTCTATGCTTAGTCACAGGTTAATGAAAATACTGTTCCGGTACGGAACACATAGTATATAATTATGTAGATAGAAAACAAAATTTTACTATTTTTATTTATTTAGCTCTTAATTGCGTAAAATGTATTAACATTCCACAGTAACCTGAGAATAGTGTTGTGGGCTACATTTATATTAAGTTTTTGTTTATATTATTCTAATCCTTTATAACATATTTTTTTTATAAGGTCTATGTTGTTACTGTTGTTTTGTTTTTTTTCTATCCGAATTTTCATGAACTCAAGATCTGTCTTACTATCGTTGTTTTAGTATGGTATGTATAAATACGAGATGAAATAGATTAGGTACGATTTTTATCGAAACAAAAAATGATTTTCAACCATTTTAAAGCATTGAACTTATCAATATCTGTTTTGTTATGTAAAGCCGAGACCTCACGGAATCACGTCAATCAACGGGCGGACGAATATTTACGATTGTCATTAGCATCCCATTGACGCACTAAAGGTATTGACAGTATGGGCTCTTCGTTAAAAGTATGAAATGAGATTGTAAATTTTTTACACTACATTGTCTTCTAAATATCTTGTCTTTTTAGTTTGATTTAAGTGTATGGTGATATTTAATTGACCACTCACTAGGTAGTAAAAGGAATCTTCTTTAAAGAACGACTGTAAAAAGTGATGTGATAAATTAAATACGTCGTCAAGTTGTCATACATACAATTGTTGACTTAAGAACAAAAACTGTCATTATCATTAACATTAGAATTAGATTTAGGAACAGGATATTTACCATGAATTTGTTTGTTTTTATAACGTAAGAACCTCATCCTATTTTTTCGTCGGAGAAAAATCATATTTAAGCATGAACTACGACTAAGACTTTTAAGGAGACTTTAGAAAATGAAATTGGTCACTAAAATGTTATAAAGTAATGAAGAGAACTTAATCTTTTATTTAATGAGAAAGTGGCAGTTAATTTTACTACGTTTGACTTAAAATTAGGGTGTGATTGAACTTGCGTTACCTAATGTTAGTGCTTAACGTGTGAGTGCGTCCGTGACGTTTTTGAAGTGGCCATACTGCGTTTGCTGTGTAGGGAGGCACAACCGATGGCTTATCGATAATTCATTAAAATGTTGTCCATGCCCATTGCCAATTCGTGCTAACAGGGGCTTGGCATTGTTTTAAATACAAAAGTAGGTTGAACAATATTAATGCTTGCTGGAGGCTTTATTAGCCAAAGTCGAACTGAAAAAGTAGAAGAGATCGATAAGTTTGCCTGTTGATTTATGGTATTTAGATTTTTATCAACCCCACAGTGATAAGAGTAGAGAAATGTTTTTCAAGTCAAATCCAAAACTTATCGACAACTGAATTTCAAGTCTATAAAAAAACGATTATTAATCCTATTAATATTATAAATGCGAAAGTTGTGTGTGTGTGTGTGAATATTTGCTACCACATAACTACTAAACCAATTTTGATGAAATTTGGAATGACGATAGGTCATCATACACTGGATTAACACATATACTTTTAATCCCGGAAAAAGAGATTGTAAATGTGATTGTGCCCAAAAAAGTACTTGCCGTGCGCTACTTGCCTGTATAATAAACATTGTATGTATTTTTATTTTTACTATCAGAGCTGTCTGTTTGTTTGCAACTCTATTAAAACAAAAACATTGAATTCAGAAAAAAAAACCACTATAAATTTTAATCCTCTCAACAAGCGATTAATCGTTAACTACTAATTGCCATTTTAATGATTCCAATCGGTTCATCGCCAACCATAACCATAATAGGTCACAATTTCACGCATTAGCCTGGAATATCACGTTTGCCAAGCCAATGGTTATTTTTGCTGTAACAACAACTGCAAAAATGAACCTTGTTCGGGCGCAATAGAAGCGAAAGTTACGTTAGTACTGCTAATTATAATAAGTATTGATTTTTTAATACCCTGTGATACAACAACCCTGCACCGCAGTAACTACTACCTAATCTGTGACTGTATACCATAATGATATTACCTGAATACTTACTAGGGATGGAACATTGAGATCGGTTAATTGAAGAATCGATTTTATTATTCAAGAAAGTCGATTTTTTATGTCGATTTTAGACGATGGATCGATCTCTTGAATTTATCTCGGACATTCAAAAATCGAGTTTCGGTTATTTGCTTTTTTGGTAAGATAACCATATTATGTATACCTAATGTTTACAATTAAGTAGTTGAACGCACCTAAACATGTCAAAGATTTTTAAAGTTTTTTTTTCTGAATCGATTTATTATCGGATTTTTTAGACTGATTTTAATCGATCCAAAAACCGATACTTTTTAGGAAGTATCGCCATTTCTACTACACATATACAGTTTCATAATTCATTTGGTAGCGTTGACCGCAAGTCACCTCGGGGGCGCCACGCTACACCTATCGGTCGAACTGCAAGTTTTGATTGTTTACGAAAACCACATAAGTTTTCGTTTCCTTCGATTTTTTTAGACTATTTTAGGGTTCCATCCCCAAAGGGTAAAATGGAACCCTATTACTAAGACTCCGCTGTCCGTCCGTCTGTCTCCATGCTGAATCTCATAAACCGTGTTAGTTATACAGTTGAAATTTTCACAGATGATGTATTTCTGTTGCCGCTATAACAACAAATAAAAAAAAATTATATAGAACAAACGTGTTTTTTTGCCGTTTTTATAGATAATGGTACAGAACCCTTCGTGTGTGAGTCCGACTCGCACTTGCCCGGTTTTTTTAATTACCTGTTTGAAAGCCTCTTATTAGGAGATGAGACAATTTTACTCTCAGCAGGTCATTGTTAAGAATTCTCTATCAAAACATCATATTGTCTACAAAATTGGACATCTCGAGAAATTTCCAATTTCTGAAAACTCATTAGCATTCTCTTTGGTGCCATCTGAACATCTTAATGTCGTCATTTAAATGTTTAATAAAGAAATGTTGTCTCGGGTACAACTTCGGGAAAGTTCGGAAGACTTCGGGGGAGTTCGGGAGACTTCGGGTAATGTCGGGAAAGTTCAGAAGCTGCGGGTAAAGTTAGCGGATGTGTTTTGAAGTTTGTGTTGTTTTTCATTATTACTAGCTGTGCCTCGTGGTATCACCTGTGTCGACTACAGTTCATTGCATCTAATGTTCATGTTTCCATATCCCAATGTGCACAGCCAACGAAGAGAAATCTTGTTAGCTTATTAGAAAATATCGGACTATTTAGATGACAAAAATAGCTTTGGATTGTATATAGTGAACTTGCTCCAATTCAATCAGCTAGTAGTAAGATTAAAAAAGTGATCGCGCCAAAAAAAATTACCTGCCGGGCGTTTCTTGCCTGTTCTTTTGCCGGCGTAAGGAGGTCGGAACAGGCGTAGCTAGTCTTAAGTTTGACGTTTTAAAGTTTTGATTTTATTTTGATTTTAATTTTGCAATGTAAAGTCGCAGGGCTTCCTACACTACGTTTGCCAAGTCGTGGTCTCCACTCAAGAACACCCGCTACTGCTACTTCAGCTTGCTAATTCTGTGACTTATAACAACCTCTTTGTCATCGGGGGTTAAAAATGAAAACGAATTGTTGAATATAGTTTGCTGCACCAAACCAACTTTATGAAAACTGTAAAGAAGATATTAAATGCTAGGTAGTACTTGAAACCAACGATTCATGTTTTAACAACTTTAAAACTTTTCCTTAGCAATATCTATCCATTTACAATGTTATCTCCTGACATCGTTCGAGTTTTGTAAAGAGCTTGAATTCTGCGAATTTTACAAGCGACTTTATTGCTTACGATATCATATAAAGTTTAGAATACAAAGTCATTTTTACGGGGAAACTTTGAATTTTATTATCATTCTTCCGTATACTGGTTCTTTTGGATTATTGGAAATGGCTCGACAGTCTTTCTTTACTGCCACGGCGTAGTCGTAGCGGAGTCGGCACGGCATGAGTGACGCTTTGACTGCGGGCGGCTTTTTTCCTATATAAGTAAATACATTATTTTTAAGTAAATAGTCCTGGTTTTTGACGTGACAACGTCTTATAATTCGATAGAGCCGGCTGCACGCACGAAAAAACATGACTCATGCGGCGTTACCTCGCTCTGAGGCGTTCCATGTAAGGCTTGAAGTGCAAGCGAGAGCGCGGAACGAGCGACAAAGAAGCACAATCGGCCAATCGACGTTGTCACGTTCAACTATCGTCAGTAAAACGTCTTTACAAACAACCAATTTTTTTTGTATTGGAAGTCTACATTTCTTTCATACATTGCATCAACTCTAATTAAACCGTTTAGCCAGCGTAAGCTGTTAAAGCCAGTTGTCTCATTTATTTCCGACGTGTTTTACAAATATCGTGATATCTTACTGAAAATTATACCTTTCAGAATGAAGCATAGCTTATAACAGTCAAGGATAATACAGCTTCCTATTTGTGAAAGAGTTGTTGGAATCGGGTCAATAGAATAGGAGATTACCCCTAACATCAAAACAAACAAATTTTATGTTACATATAAATCGTCAAACGTTGTATAGGACGCCCTCCGGCTAGGTGGAGCGACGACATAACCAAAATGGCTGGCAGCGGTTGGATGAGAGAAGTCGAAGATTGGGCACAGTGGCGTACTTAGGGAGAGACCTATGCCCAGCAGTGGGCTGAATGAGGCTAATAATGATGATGATGGCGATGATAAGTTTTGATATAATCATCAGCGTATTACGTTCCCTCAGCTGGGACTGCCTTAGTCCGTAATACGCCTGCCTTCTCTGCCTTCTCTCAGAGAGCGAGAGTATATATGGGCCGTAATCTCACGCGGGCCCAGTGTGGGTTGGTAGATGTCGCATGCCCTTGAATGTTGCGGTTCTTGGACATGCCGATTTCCTCACGATGTTTCCCTTCATCGTTTTGAGCGATGGTAAATCCGCACATAACTTATTAAGTCATAGGTGCGGGGCCGAGAGCAGCGGCGTTACCGTTCGGCTACCATAGCTCTTGTATTGATATAAATTAACGTATTTAACTATGTAGATGAAATATTATATTTATGAGCTAACCGCAAAAGTGGCTTGAAATAAAAATGAAGTAATAACGTAGACTGCTCTTAAATTTTTATTAGTGAGAGATTTAGGAGGGTTTCTTCTGTAAGAACAGTCGCCATTGAGATCCCATGGAAGAAAAGAAGTCTGAAGATCGAGAGACGTAAGTTTTGCGCATTTCATTTCTCTCTTGGTGTTTTTAGCAGTGAAAGCGTAGTTAGAAATAAACGGAAATACTAAATATGATAAAATATCACGTTCTGACATACAAAAATCGATGTGCGTGTTATTCCTTTTGAACTACAGGTAGACTAGACCGGTTTTAGTGACATTTTCAGGTAGTAAAAGTCCCGCTGGTGATCTGAAGTTTGGCAGCGATCAGATCAACAGTTTTTTTTTGTTTTTTGGAATGTTTGTGTCATATTATATTTACGCAATTTGTTTTTTTTTTCAATTTTTAATTACAACTAGCTGTTCCCCGCGGCCTCACCTGCGTGGGCTAAAGTTTATAAAAAAGTAGCTTATGTCCTTTCTCAGGCTCGAGACTATCTCCGTACCAAATCACATTTCAATCGGTTCATTAGTTTAGGCGTGAAAGCGTAACAGACAGACAGACAAACAGAGTTATTTTCGCATCCTACTAATATTATAAATGCGAAAGTTTGTGTGTGTGTGAATGTTTGTTACCACGTATCACCGTAACTACTAAACAGATTTTGATCAAATTTGCAATGGAGATAGCTTTTACCCTGGATTAACACATAAGCTTGTTTTACCCCGAAAAAGGTTCCTGCGGGATAACGGGAAGACGCGGGTGAAACCGCGGGGTGCACTAGTTTATAATATTAGTAGGGATAGATACAGTCAACGACAAAAGTCGCAGAACAAAACCAAAATTTTCCGATTCACTGTATGATCTCAAACACTACTAACCTTCGACCGAATCATCATTTAACATCATGCACTGAGAAAAATAATCTGACTTCCCTTCTGAGTCTTACCTTCCAAGACCGATTCCTTCATTGTTTTTCCTTAGTTTTCCTTCTAAATCACGATGCCTTCCCTTTTGACTCAGAAGGAAAACGGTATTTCGGAAGGTCTTTTTTCTTCCTGTGTGGGTTGTGCTATGGCCAAACGCAACCTTGTAAGTTGTAGGGAAGAAACAAACATGACTGATCTAATACGCATTTGGAAAATTGTTTATGTTCAGCTACTTTTGTCGCTGACTGTACGATATGCGTGATTGCAATTTGACGGGAACAGTTATCTGAACAACAATAACGCTTTTATCTCATCACTTGTTTACAAAGAAAAACACTGTTACATTTTCCCTTAGGAAATTCATTCTCCAAGCGTTTTCTCGCCGACTTTCCTTCTTCCCACGCTTTGTGTTGTGAACTGTACGTTATATTTAGAAAAAGACAAATATGTAGCAGGTTTTGAGCTTTGTTATGCAAATGTAGTCGTTTGTCTGTTTGTTGAGATGTGCTTTTGAGTATGTTTTAAAAAGCATACGTGATGATGGATGAACTATTTTAGGTTCTTTTTTAGAGGGTGAGTCCGAAATTAAGCTGACAATTGGAGCTAATTTCAACCATTTCCTCCAACACTATTACGGCCGGTTTCAATAACCGATCTATCCACGGTTTGACATAAATTTGACATTACTTCTATGGAGCTTATGTCAAATTTCCATCTTCAGTAGGGCAAATCGTGGATAGATCGGTACAAAAATAAAAAAATATGCTAATTGAATTGAATTGATATAAAAAAGTTGAAAAAACCGACTTCCCATGGTTTTCTTATCATCGTTCCACTTTTGGGAATCTACTTTCCAACAAAAAAAGAATCATCAAAATCGGTTCGTAAACGACGAAGTTATCCGCGAACACACTTAGAAAAAAAAATATACAGTCGAATTGAGAAACCCCCTTTTTGAAGTCAGTTAATAAAGAAAAAAAAACAGATTTCTTTTTTTGTTCTGTTATGGCGTCACACGATTAGTGTATTTGCGATTGTCAAGTATAAAATATTTCAAACTCAGAGAGTTGAATCAAGTTTAAATGAAGATGATGATAATGAGATGATGGGATGAGGATAGTGTTTAAGTAAAGTAGTGGCGCTTTACTTAAACTTTACACGGACTTTTTTGGAGCAACTAGAAAAGTCACTTGCACAACTTTATTTCAATTTCCCACACTCGTACACATTAACGAACACATAATGGTTAATAATCCACCAATATTACACACTAGCTGTTCCTCGCGGTTTCACCCGCGTGGGCTACAGTTTATCGCGATAAAAAGTATCCTATGTCCTTCCCCGGGGCTCAAATTATCTCTATACCAAATTTCATTTAAATCGGTTCAGTAGTTTAGGCGCGAAAGCGTATATATTCCGTATACTCCAAAATTATTCCCGCACTTCAGTGCCCCCTCACCGCGTTACCTGCTGTAGGTACCCATTATCCTATTTTAATTCTAAGTTAATTTTTCTTGGACCGCACGTTTGAACCGCGCAGTTAAAGGTCTACCTGGTCCGCGAACGCACTTTACCTATTTCATAGATTCTCCCGGTGCCCCCCCTCACGTCACCGCGTTTCCCGCTGTGCTGCGATGCGGCGGATTTATTTTTCTACTACTACTTACATTTTTAAACTCGTGATATCTTTCGAATGGAATGTCCAAATTGAATGATTCAAAAACTTGTATAAAGGTATTGAAGCAGTTTTGAAAAAAAAGTAATTTATTTTGATAAGGATTAATACCAAGATACAAATAAAGAGCCTTTTCTAGCGGCGGCATTAAAAATTATTTTTTTTAACTAAAAGATCACTTATTGTGGCATAACTATAATAGTTAGACATATGCTCTCGCGGACTTTTTTGTAGATCTAAATGAGACCTACAAACCCGTAGTACATTATTTTGTTCTAGTGTCAATAGTTCTTGCAGCGCACGCATAAATAGGTTTTCGATTTCACACCTTGGGTTGAAAAATTGCAATTTTCTTACGGATCCCTAATTTTTTTGGAAATAAAATATAGCCTATAGCCTTCCTCGATAAATGGACTATCTAACACTGAAAGAATTTTTCAAATCGGACCAGTAGTTCCTGAGATTAGCGCGTTCAAACAAACAAACAAACAAACAAACAAACAAACAAACAAACAAACAAACAAACTCTGCAGCTTTATAATATTAGTATAGATTAGCACTCGAAGAAACACAAGTTTTGGATATAAAAACAAAATTTTCACGTTGACAATTCGATTGCCGCCAAAAAAGTCCAACATTAATTCTTATTTCAATATTATTATTTTTTTTGTTTTTTTTTTTACTCTATAGTTTATTACGCGTTATTTGTCATCCAAGGGTTGCCAACATTCCCATAAATTTTCCCTACAAAACCTAGAACTAGGTATATACCATATGTAAAATGTCCAAAGAATCCCACTGAAATCTTTACGCGCATTCTCGTCGGTCTTACGCACATCGCTTGATTTAGTACGCGGGCGTGTTCAATAAAAAACCGGATAAAAATGAGGATGCCCGGATGTTATCCGTATTTACGGACTTTTTTATTTGAAAAAGGTTGCGTCCGGATGTAATGACAAGCGTTAGGGCAGCAGATATTTTTCTTTCAACTGAGTGACCGATAACCGGTGGGGAAGAAAGATTTTTGAGTGGTGACCACGAACCGGAACACGTTTTGTAGCTAGGCTTCTAGGTTGACCGACGATATTGTAAGAGTCGCAGGGAGCCGATGGAAGGGGGATACCTACGTTCAGCAGTGGGCTTCTTCCGGCTGATGATGATGATGATGAGTGAGGAGATGAGCAAGTTGCTTGTCTGATAGAAAGTGTCACGTTTGCCCATTACAGTTTAGGGCCACCCAAAGTTTTGATTGTTCCTAAATCCTGCACGGCAATGCACTGCGCTCGTCACCCTGATATTTCAGATGATAAATTAATGTCTTCGCACACTATAAACATTGCCCTTCGATTCCAAACCCATATCCGGTATTTTACAAATCATCCGATTAGTATCCGGATAAGATAGGAATGTGGGATATGATGGAGTGTTCGATGTTATCCGTAAAAAAATTGGTTTGCATTGTTATATAGGTACTGTTGCTGTTTTAATAATTTTATTAGCTGTGCAATATTTTCAGTCTCCCTTAACAATTGTTTCAGTTTAGTCATACGTAGCGTGACGTTTCTTACGACCACCATATATTAACAACTAGTGACTTGTAATCAAAACCTGTATGTAATCCTGTAATATGTAAAAAAAAAGTAATAAATTATTTGTTTGTTTTTTTTGGATTTTTGTCACGTTGCACGACAACCCTGGCCGATAAGTGCCAGTCAAATGTAAATGTCACTTGTACGTCACATATATTAAACCATAATCCGTAACCGGCGTGATTCCGTAGCCGATATCCGTGGCTACGAACACGTGACCCAGTTCCAGCGCGTCACGTGACGCTAGGATCCATCCATCCCGACGTTGTTTTATTTACAAGTGTGCTGTCGGTGTATATGTGTGGTGTCTTAGTGTTTATGTGTGGGGAATGACATGAATTTTATTAGACGCGTCATGACGCGTGAGGCTGTAACGTGTAGGGTTACCATTTGAAAAGAACTGACGATAAATAAAAAATAACATAACAGTTTCTTGCCACAATACAGTAAGGCTATGGTTGTTCTCTAATTGTGCAATATTGTGTAGGTATATCAGAAATGTATATACTTATGTTATTTCATTTTATTTCTATGGCTGATTTAATTAGAGAGCTTGTAAAATTTAAATAATACTATTAAATATATAAATAAATTAGCAATCTTTTGCAGAGTCCACTAGATACCACATATCCTCCAAAATAGTTTAATTTTACTCTTCTATGTGTTATAGTAGGCTATGTTTGCATGTTTTATTAGTGATTTCCTTTCTTATCTGTGGAGGCTTGTAATTGGCTTGTGTTATTTACTTCTTAACTTATGTTGTATTAGTAGCTGTAAGCCACCCAAATAAAATAAAATAAAATATTTTCTACTAGCTGTTCCCCGTGGTTTCACCGGCGTGAGCTACAGTTTATCACGATAAAAAGTAACCTATGTATATCCTTTCTCAGGCTCTAGACTATCTCTGTAACATATTTCATTTAAATCTGTTCAGTAAATAAGGCGTGAAAGACAAACAAAGTTACTTTTGCATTTATAATATTAAGTAGGGATTAGGATTATACATGTAGTAGTATGCAGACATTTATATCACGTGTCTTACATTTTTCATTGTCATATTTCCAACTCAGTCGAAAATTCGGACAAATTAAAAAGCCGGGCAAAGTCCGGAAATGTCCTACAAAATCCAAAAGCATGGTAACCCTAGCTCCGTGTGAATAAGTAGCTGAGAACACATACATGCACGTATATGTATGTATGGGTGTGTTCCGGCGAATATTGAATATCTCGAAGCAGAGGCTTCCCTAGCCTTGAATTTTCAAACGGCTGATTAATGCACGAGCGTTGAAACCATAGAGGTTGGTGTCAGGAGTCAAAAATCAAACGTCAAACTACGTTTTTTTTTTCTGGCTTCGCATGATTAGTGTATTTAGCCAGTGACATGTATCAAATGTATCAAACAGTTTTTTTTTTGTTTTGTTATGGCGTCACACGATTAGTGTATTTGCCAGTGTCAAGTATAAAATATTTCAAACTCAGAGAGTTGAATCAAGTTTGAATGATGATGATGATGATGATGTTGAGATGAAGGGATGAGGATAGTGTTTAAGTAAAGTAGTGGCGCTTTACTTAAACTTTACACGGACTTTTTTGGAGCAACTCGAAAAGTCACTTTCACAACTTTATTTCAATTTCCCAGACTCGTACACATTAACGAACACATAATGGTTAATAATCCACCAATATTACACATTATCAATCGAAGAAACACAAGTTTTGGAAATAAAAACAAAATTTTCACGTTGACAATTCGATTGCCGCCAAAAAAGTCTATCAAACAGTTATGATGATGACATAATGTGACAGCCGTGGTGAAGAGGATATACCTAGTCCCCGTCATGTGTAAAGTAGTGGCACTTTTATTAAACTTTACAGGGACGTTCTGGAGCAATTGGAAAAGTCACTTATAACCACTTAATTAAAATTTCCTACACTTGCAACACATTAACGAATACATAATGAAAACACAAGTTTAAGAAATAAAAATAGAATATTTTTTGACAATTCTATTGCCGCCAAATTTTCCCCAAACTATACTTTCTTAGGATGCATAATATGATCAATTTAAAACGTCAAACTTGTTACATAGTTAGTTGGTTATGCTTGTTCCAACCTCCTTACGCCGGTAAAAGATCAGACAAGAAAGGCCCGGCCAGTGATATTTTTGGGTGCGATCACATATTGGTGACATTTACCTTCAATTTTAGATAGATTAGCTAACTAACTAACTGAGATGGCGCAACGACCCAAAGTGAGTCTTGTCCTCCGATAACAAAAGACGCTACTTCGCTCTGTCCTGCGCCACCTCTTGCCAGTTCCCCCTCTGGAGTGAGCGCAAATCCTTGGTGACTTCGTCTTTATGTAGATTAACAAATTACAGATTTCTTACTTTCATGGTTACAGAGAAAATGGTATTTATTAACCTATGTTTTTTAATCTGCGCCTTTTATCAGATAATTTTTCGTCAAACGCTCACCTGTAACATTAAAAAAGGGTAAATTATTAAACAAAATACAATGCCGTTGAAAACTATAAATGGCAACCCCAAAATCTCAATAATAAACCAAACACAAGTAACACTAATCTGAACTTTTTGGCGGCAATCGAATTGTCAACGTGTAAAGTTTGTTTTTATTTCCAAAACTTGTGTTTCTTCGAGTGATAATGTGTTATATTGGTGGATTATTAACCATTATGTGTTCGTTAATGTGTACGAGTGTGGGAAATTGAAATAAAGTTGTGAAAGTGACTTTTCTAGTTGCTCCAAAAAGGTCCGTGTAAAGTTTAAGTAAAGCGCCACTACTTTACTTAAACGTTATCCGTATCCCATCATCTCATCATCATCATCATCATCTATACTTGATTCAACTCTCCAAGTTTAAAATATTTTATACTTGACACTGGCAAATACACTAACCGTGTGACGCCATAACAAAACAAAAAAAATACACTAATCTGAATTAACATTAACGAATTATGACAGGCGATGCTAATTACTGCGCGGGGATATTCTAAAATAGTAACGTACGCATACAAACGTTACTGTTATAATGTTTGTTATATTTAGAGCAGATATGGGCAATATCCGGCCCGCAGGCTGGATGTAGCCGCAGCGGCTTTGGTTCCGGCCCGCGCCACATTTCAAATATCGGAAATTGCGTTGGAAAATAGTAATGTTTAGTTCGAATGCCAATTATCAAAAGTCTAGTTATATTAGTGATAAAAATATATCTATGTGTTTCTCCTTACTAACATACAGCCAATCATTAATTAATGAGTGGTAGGTAATTTGTTTGCACGGAACCCTAGTTCTTGTTATTTTATGAAATGAAAGTAGCCAATGTGACTCATTATAACATCAGCTATTTGCCAGTGAAAGATTCGTTAAAATCGGTTTAGACTTTTCAGAGATTAGGTGGAACAAACAGGCAGACAGTAATATTTTTGCATAATATGTATTTAGTAAAAAGCTATTGATATGAAAAATAGACACTTCAATTTCATTGACTTATTTAGATTTTAGATAAACTCAGAATGTCAATAAAATATTGTCACCGTTCACGTAGCCACCAAATCTTACCTGCGGCCCGCAATTTCATGATCGTAGCTAATTTTAGCCCGCAATATCCCAGAGGTTGCTCATACTTGATTTAGAGCAACATCATGTTATCACAGATGTTGTGGATCGATCAAAACATAACCTGGTTCTGTCATTTACGAACTGTAGTTTTGAGCTTTGGCTGTCAGTAAGCGATATTGGATGGAATGCGGACCAACTATATCTACATAATACTTATTACTTGATGCGCCCCACGGTGGCGTCTTCTCGTTATCCCGCAGGAACCTTTTTCCGGGATAAAAAGTAGCCTATGTTTTAATCTAGGGTATAAGCTATCTCCATTCCAAATTTCACTCAAATGCGTTCAGTAGTTATTGCGTGAAAGAGTAACAAACATCCATACTCACAAATTTTCCCGTTTATGATATGAGTAGGATAAGAAAATATATCTAATAAAGGTATCCCCTTGGGGGATCAAACAGACGCGTGCCATATTATTAAAGAATAATATTGTGCCTACAGTCACCTGCGCCCATAAAGTACCAACCTCCAAGCCATCAACTCGATGCTTTACTATCACCTAGATCTGTATTATGAAACTATTTTATTGCCATCTACTTGTCTAGAGATGGGGAGGGAATTAGATCAATTTTATTGCCGGAACAGAATGTGTTTGCCGGAGAAAAGACCGGAAAGTATTTTTTAGCAATGTAGCGTCTGCTTATCATTCACGTATTTTATTTACATATAAATTACATATTTTATACTTCTTACAGAGTAGCGTTTGCCCACAAGTCACCAGATGTTAAGTTAGAATGTAGTCGAAGGTGGCGCCACGCTCCACCTGAACTGATAACTGACTCTCAAGTGAGGCTGAACACACCGATAGGTGCTTGGCGACAGATTCTTCCCTTGAGATGGCAGGCGAGCACTTATTCCCTACAAGCAAGCTATACGTAATGTTAAAAGACGATGTGGTCGAATGTGTAGACAAAATTGAGCTGTGCTTCGTCTGCGGTATTTTACATTTAATATGTAGTGCATTGCCTCGCAAGGTTTGAACTGAAGTTCACACTTATTTAGTAAATATATATCTGCAAGTTAGTTAATGAGTGAGTGAGTGAGTGTGTTTTTTACTTCTGTAGCGGCTCAACAGATTAGACTAAAATTCAGAACGGAGATAGCTTATACTCGTACCTTGGATTAATACATAAGCTACTTTTTATTTCTGAAATGGTTCTCCTGCGGGATGACGGGAAAATCGCAAGTGTAAGCCCGGGGTACAACTATTAGGTATCAACATTTCCGCATTCCGGCCAAAGTGTTTCAGTTATATCCGGCATACTGTTGATAAGGTTCATCCCTTTAGAGATGAAACTATTTTATCCGGCAAATAAAATAGTTTATTGAGTTTATGTATTCCTCTGTTGTTGTTTGATGATGTTAGTACATTGTATATAGTAGTTAATTACATTGTAGTTAATAAATGTTCGGTAACATTTTATTACCTGGATCAGAAATTTTAGATTACGAGACAGCTTCTACAGCGTAGTGGTTAAGAAGGTTCATCACACTTATTCATATTTTATGGGTCGGGAAGGCCCCGGCAATGCCCCTCGTGTTGTTTGTTCATAAGCAATGGTAACCGCTTACCATCAAAAGGGCCGCCTGCTTGTTTGCAACTCTATACCTAAGTACAAAATAAAAATTAATATCCAGTTGTTTCTTTGTTACCATCTCATGCCTTAAAAACTGAACCGATCTCGATAAAATTTGGTATGGAGATAGTTTAAGCACTAAAAAGGATGTCACATACTTTTAATGATAGCATTGACATTTCCCTTGACGTCGACCTTAGTGCGGCCCCAGCATAAGAAGTAAAAAAACACCTCGCCGCGGTCGCGTCGCTCGATATTCCGATCAACATCAACTAGTAATATGTCAAGCCCTGGGACTAAAATTACATATTATGACATGACATATCGATTCCAAACCGCGGATAGCGGATCAGGATCGATTATTAATTTCGAGTTTAAATCTGCAACCACTGGCGGGCGTTCCTTGGTAAAACCGACTAGTTCATCGCAAACTTTGCTTGTAGTACAGTCAGCGACAAAAGTACCTAATCATACTCAATTTTACAAATGCGTCTATGATCAGTAATGTTTGTTTTTTCTTACAACTTCAAAAGGGAGCGTTTGACTGTAACATTACACACCTGATGCTAAATTATGATTCGGTCAAAGGTTGGGAATTATGATGGTTAAGAGAATCGAAAAATGAGTTATTGTTTAGTGACTTTTGTCGCTGACTGTACTAATACTTGCTCCGGCAAGCAAGACAAACTAACGGCACAACCAACTGAGCTTATAACTTAAGTAGTTAATCTCACGGTTCCGCCTTAATCCCAGGAACTTTAGCATTGTCGATCGCGATTAAAGCTAACTTAAGTTTACTTCGATCTACGCGGTTGGTTGATCGGAATATCGACCGACGCGACCGCGGCGAGGTGTTTTTTTACTTCTTATGCTGGGGCCACACACAGTCAATGCCTATCATCGCGATAAATATTGCATTAATCATTAACGCAATTATGTGAGTGGCTACACTTGAACGGTCAACGTGAATGCACTTGTAACATTGGTGTTATAAATAAATAATTTGTATTTGAATGCACTTGAGTTATCGGCTAACGTCAAACGCCAATGTGAATGCTGTTGTCAAGTGTCGTGGCAACACTTATGTCAAACATCAATCATCGCGCTTTTTAACGGCATTTCCCGTTAGTGTGGCTCCAGCATTACGCTTTCACGCCAAAACAACTGAACCAATTTAAATTAAATTTGGTACAGAGATAGTCTAGACTCTAGAGGCTAAAACAATAATATAGGCTACTTTTATCGCAATAATCTGTGGCCCACGCGGGTGAAACCGCGGAGAACAGCTAGTTCCTTACATTCTAAAGGTGTGTCCTCAAATAAAGCGGCAATCGTGTGCGACTGTCGCGCGCGACATGCTGCGCTGTGATTGGACGTCTGATTCGCACGAACGCCGCTGTCTACCAGCCGCGCGCAAACATCATCAGTTTAGTTGTGATGCCAAGTGCGTGGCGTGTCTCGTATTAGGGATGGGCAAGGGAAAAAGTAGCGCATTTTTCAAACGGTATCGATAAATAACTATTCAAGGAAAATATTAACATATTGTATGTTTAACATTTTATTAACCGTTGAGAAAAATATTACTTGTCATTTTAATATTTTTTTGTGCCCTCGCGGGCAGCGCTATCCCCATTGGTTACAAACGCGTCCGCAAACCAAACGAATAATTTTCTTAAAGTATAAATTAGCACTTGTTTTTCCGCTTCCTTTACAAAATACTTAGGACACTAGTTTCTGTGTCTGCGTATGTTATGAAACTTCCGTTGCATCATCAAATACAAAACCTGAGTTTCGTTACAAAATATTTCAAAAATGACACGAATTCGATACTCTTAACCAAAATAGATATGAAGGCAATTAAAAATGTCAACGATGTATATCGATATAATGTTATGATAAAACATCGATATATCAAAATTTTTGACCGAGCCTATCTCACTTGTGTCACACGGTATTGGTACGCAAATATTCATCAGGACTTTTTTGGCGGCAATTGAACTGTCAACAAGAAAATTTTGTTTTTATTTCCATAACTTCTGTTTCTTCGAGTGAATGTGTAATATTGGTGGATTATTAACCATTATGTTCGTTAATGTGTACGAGTGTGGGAAATTGAAATAAAAATGTGAAAGTGACTTTTCTAGTTGTTTCAAAAAGGTTCTTGTGAAGTTTAAGTAAAGTGCCTCTACTTAACTTAAAAAAATACTATCCTCTTTGACCCGGATTGCTGCTGGGTCCCATCATCTCATCATCATCATCATCATCATTACTACTTGATTCTACTCTTTGAGTTAGTAATGTTTAATACTTGACACTGGCAAATACACTAATCGTGTGACGCCTTAACGAAAAAAAAAAAACGAATGTGACAGCCGCAGCCACATTTTGATCTGTGGCTGCTACCTACGTCTACAGTTGTTGCCTCTTCTAGTCTATGCTATTGCAAACGCCGCGTGTGACTGCCGCTATGTTTGGACACACCTTAACATTATCCCAGGGTCGCACAATACAATATGCTTGGCAATCCATTACCGGGAAAGATGTAACCACCCTCCATTGTTTCGTTTGAAAGCCGGACTGAAGGGACCTGTCTATTATGTGATATTACTCGTTTGTAGAGACCGTTGGTTTAGGGTTATTATAATATAACATAGATACATATTGCCTCGAGCTTTGTCTATAGACACTGCTGGAAAAGTTGCTACAATTTCCTAAATATACTCGCAGGAAATTAATTATGTATTTATGAGAAATTAATACACCGAGTTCGAATCCTCTCGGCCCCGCACCTATGACTCAATAAGTTATGTGCGGATTTGCCTTCGCTCAAAACGGTGAAGGAAAACGTCGTGAGAAAACCGGCATGCCCAAGAACTGCAACATTCAAGGGCATGCGACATCTACCAACCCGCACTGGGCCAGCGTGGTAGATTACAGCCCATACTCACTCTCTGAGAGAAGGCCAGAGTCCCAGCAGTGGGAACGTGAAAGGCTGATAATGATGATGATGAATATGTTTGAAAAAGTCGTGTGGGGCCAATGGATGCAAATATTATGGATGATATTTAATCAGGTACAGCTAGTAATTAAATAATGACACTAAACGAAACCTTATAATCCTACTAATATTATAAACACGAAAGTTTGTATGTATGTATGTTTAAATGTATGTTTGTGGCTCTTTCACGCAAAAACTACCAAACGGATTTAAGCGAAATTTGGAATGAAGATAGCTTATACCCTAGATTAACACATAGGCTACTTTTTATCCCGGAAAAAGGTTCCCGCGGGATAATGGGAAGACGCGGGTAAAACCGCGAGGCGCAGCAAGTATAAAATAAAACTACCTAGCAAACTAAACAACATATAATAATATAGCCTTTTATTCAGATCTGAATACACGTACATAAAAATATTATGATTCACTCGCGTCTTCCCGTTATGGATAAAAAGTATTCTATGTCCTAAGCTACCTCCCCACCTATTTTCAGCCAAATCGGTTCAGCCGTTCTTGAGTTATAAATAGTGTAACTAACACGACTTTTTTTATAAATATAAGAAAGATATATATTTTTATATAGATTAAACTTAAGATTAGAAAAACTTATACTGGAATTTGTTAACTTCTTATTTCTACGGATCTGTTTGCCAAGTCGGCAAAGGCCTAAACAACATAACTAGAGTTCAAATTGAATTTGTATCATTTGACGTCATAGGCTTGTGCAACGCGACAAATCGGAGTGCGTCAGATTCAGAATAGCATTACATTGATATCGCTGGCAGATTCGCTTGCTATTCCTGGAGTGGATTAGCAAATGCATGTATGTCGCGAACATGTTTGTGATTAATTGACAGTGGGCTTGTTATATACCAGGGGTTACGAATATTCGTATCCGCATCCGCAAATGCGGAATATTCGCATTAATTCAGACATCTGCATCCGCATCAATCAATGCGGAGTTTTTACGGATGCAGATTCACATCAACAAATAACAACATGTAAAGAAAGTGGGCGGAGTTAGAGGGTTTCGTTCTTCGCGTTTGCAGAAAAATGAATAAAAACATTGCAGAAAAATGATAAAAAAAATAAAAAGTTAATTTTAAATTGGTTTTCAGTTATTTATGCACTTAAAATTTAAATAATTGTTTTTCTAAAATCCGCATCCGCATCGCATCCCCATCCGCATCAAATCCGCATCCGCATCTGCATCCGCGGATGTGTACATTTTTGCATCCGTAACCTACCCAAGCTAGTCTCTCAGCAGTGTGTTGCCAGTGATGACTTATAGTAGGTACTGAGACGTGTTTAATAACAAAAAAAACGGGAAAAAACTGACGCACGAGGGTTCCGTTCTGTACTACCCGCATTTAAAATTTTAAGTTGGGATACTTTGTATATTAAATACCCCAGCATAACCATATACCGCATATACCGTGGCAGAGGATCCGCATGCACCTGTACCGAGGCACTACGTGCGAGCGATGGCTAAGATAGAGGTTGTTGACTCTTCTGGTCATCGTGCGCACGGGGTGCCTCGCAGGTTTATGGTTTATTAAGCTTATATTGCATTGGGGATTGGCTGCTGCGCAATTGCGCCACCGATCCTCAATCTTGGTTTAATGTGTTTGTTTTTTAAGTTTCTATATATTTGTTGTAATTTTAGCTGTAGTGTACTAGCATACTTTTTTTTTTTTTTTTACTCCTTACAGGGTAGCATTTGACCACAAGTCACCTGATGTTAAGTGACGATGTGGTCGAAGATGGCGCCACGCTACACCTGGACTGGGAACTGGCTCTCAAGTGAGGCTGACGGAACACACCGATAGGTGCTTGGCGACAGATTCTTAACAAGAGGGTGGTAGCTAGCCAGGCGAGTACTAGAAAATACCCTACCACCAAGCTACTTTAAGTTTCTAGCATTAATACTAACCCATGGATTTTTGCTGTCCGAAATAAAAACTTTGAATTGAATTGAATTGAATAAGTGATAGTGTCCCGTTTTACCCTTCGGGTACGGAACCCTGAAAAACAAGCTTGTACGGAGCCCTCGGTGTGCCAGTCCAGCTCGCGTTTGTCCGGTTTTTTGTCCGAGAAGTGGGCAAGTTTACGTGCGCACAAAACGTTTATTGTTCTACGTTCCGCGTCGAGTATGTTTTATAGGTCATTACAGTGAGCTCGTATATAACGCTTTATTCCGGTAGAGAAGCGTTGACACCTTGGCTTTGACATGGAGAAACAAATAAAGCTCCAGTCTCGGCTCTTGGCAGATTTACTGAGGATTCCGGACGAATTTTTGACGGAAAAGACTTTTTTATTGCTGCCCAGGGGGCCACCCCAGCTTCGAATGGGTATTAGGCAACTCATAGCGGGAAGAGTGGGTCTCGACTGTCCTATCTTCAGGTACTGGATTAAGAGGACGCCGTGATAAACAATGAATCTGTACCCCTAGTACAGGTTTTGATAGTTAAACAAAAACTATAAAAGTTTTCGTTTCCATCCATACATATTTTTTTCAGCGAATCTTACCGAGACTTGGAGGAACTGAAATCGTTAATACGGGTTATTTTAGATCGTTATAATCATATTCTAACAATGTTATTGAGTTACTTTTTGAATTTAAGCAGATCGAGTTGCCACTTTGACAAGTCGGCGGCGGTAAACGTCGACGTTTACGAAAACTTTTATCGTTTTCGAAACTTGTACTAGGGGTACTGAAATCAGCTCCATACAAAAACGCAAGCGAGCTGACTAATGCCGTAAGGTCGTATGAGTCAAAAAAAGTTTTTTTCGTTTAAAAAGAAAACTATCGTTAATTTTATTAGAACTAAACCTGTAGTTCTTTGGAGAATGAGTATATACCAAACAAACAAAAAAACTTTTAAATCGTTTTGTATGCCTGTAAAATGAAAATCTTTTTTTTTAGAGGGCAGTTTTCGATCTTTGATTCTCTGCTATGAAAGTTAACCAATCGTGTTATCCTTCCGACAGTTTGATGTCAAAAACATGATCTTTAATGTACGTAAATATTAGCTCTGTATGTTTTGTAATTGCTGAGAACAAGTCAAGCTAATAAAAATGTTTTAAAAAAGGAGATTCTTGCAGCCAATATTGCCAATTCCACTTAGGTAGTAAATGGTAAGGCAATATTCGATGTCCTATAACCAAGCTTTGGATGTTTTTGCAAAATTGAGCCCACGACCTACGACTTGCAAGTCAATGTCACTACCACGTCACTACCACTCAGCGCTATATCATCGTTTCAAGTAGTGTTGCAGATCGATAGTTAACGATAGTTAATCGATAGTCTATCGATAGCCAACCAACCGCAACACTATCGATAGCTTTAAACGAGGCAACACTATCAAATAAGTGCAATACTATCGATCATCATCATCATCATCCTCTATCAGTCCACTGCTGGACATAGGCCTCTCCCAAGGTACGCCACTGAGCCCGGTCTTCGGCTCTTCTCATCCAACTACTGCCAGCCACTCGGCGCAAGTCGTCGCTCCACCTTGTCGCAGGGCGTCCTACACTACGTTTGCCAAGTCGCGGTCTCCACTCAAGAACACGTCTACCCCAACAGTTATCGGTTCTGCGGCGTATATGACCAGCCCACTGCCACTTCAGCTAATATCGATAGTTTATCAACTTACAATAGTATTGTTTATAATATTCAGGTATACTTCAATAATGCAAATTGACAAACTATCGATAGTCTAAAATAATCGATACTCTCGATTGTTTTTTATTTACAAGCAACAATACTATCGATAGTATTGCCTCGTTTTAAGATATCGATAGTAAGGCTTTTTCAGATGAAAACTATCGATTATAAAACTATCGATAGATCGGCAGCACTAGTTTCAAGAGATAGTAGCTCTGTCTTCACCTGGTGTCTTCCACTGTTTTCCTATCCTCCATTTCTGAAACAAAATATACATCGCATATCGTATTTATTCACGATTCAAGCCAACACAAACAGATGTGTCGACAAGCTTGTATTTATTTTGGAACCGTCCACAAAGCAACAGTTAAAAATGTATAAATAATCTATTGAGTTCAAACTGTTATTTTAGTGGCAGAAAGTTCAGGTAACTATTTGAAAGTTAGCTGTTTCATGTATTATTTCAGAGCTAGCTGTTCCCCGCGGTTTCACCCGCGTGGGCTACAATTTATCGCGAAAAAGTAGCCTTTTTAAAAAAAATTTTACTACTTACAGGGTAGCGTTTGACCACAAGTCACCTGATGTTTAGTGAAGATTTGTGGTCTTAGATGGCGCCACGCTACACCTAGACTGGGAAGCCTATGTCCTTCCTCAGGGTTCCAACTATCTCCGTACCAAATTTAATTTAAACCGGTTCAGTAGTTTAGACGTGAAAGCGAGACAGACAGACAGACAGACAAATAAACGGCTATTTTTCAAATTGATGAATATATTTTAATATCCTATTCTGAACGAAGACAAATCAAATATCATAAAAATCGGTACAGCCGCTCTCGATTGTTGTAACTAACACTACTTTGTTTTGTATGTAGATATAGTAGGATATGTTGTTTCCACGAACTTTAGATACAAAGATCGAATAGCAAGCAATCCTATTTTTCAACTCTCCTGAAAATTTCAACTCGTACGTTCGTTAGGAAACATCTGGATGGGCGGTTAATCAATGGTAAGTACGTAATCACTTTGTAAAAACACTAACAAACACCGCTGTAACCAGTGAAAAGTGTCGGAAGTTGTGTCATAAAATAATTCAGCGAAACTACGCATAGGTACGTGAGTCAGGGGGTTTTCTAGTGAGAAAAAAATTGACTTGAGCGAACTTTTCGTACTGAAAACTGCAAAACGACAACTTGCTCCAATAGGGATGTTAACCATTTTTTGGAATTGCTTTTATTTTAAAGATTGACTCTTGTTTACCATAAAAAAAAAAAAATATTAGTATTTTCGATGAGAAAATATACAAAATTAGAGTAATTATGAATTTTTCCGCCAAAACACTAACAACTGTCACGTGACTGACATGACGTCACTGACCGAAAAACACGATGGTCGCGATTCGTAACCATACCACCGCGCCGACCCCCGACGCCGACCCGCGGCTACCGACGCGCGGGCAACCATCGAAGCACAAATCGCCTGAGTGGTTAGTGACGTAAGAAGCTCTTTTTGGTGTTTGCAGTTACGTGACAAAAGATTATAAATATAGCATTTAAAATCATTTTTATTTAAATTATTAAGTTACATTTAAATACAAATATGTTTTTCGATATCCTAATAATACAAACTAACATAAAAGTAAGATTAAGCATTATTTTGTAATTAGTGTGTTGTCAATGATACCGCGCCAAAAAAAATACCTGCCTGAAAAGGGTTCCTGCGGGATAACGGGAAGACGCGGGTGAAACCGCGGCGTGCAACTAGTAGTTATAGCAATGGTGTTGTCAAAGTCTCAGCTCCTTGCAAGCACCCCTGTGCCCTTCTCCCTAAATCCGCCCTTGCTACGATTAGTATAGCCAAGTAATAAGCCAAGATTAAAATTCCCAATCGTTTAAAACACCCACATAACATGATAAATAATATTCATTATTCCACCAAGAGGCGTAAACACTCGCCAAGAGGTCTCTCGCTCATCAATACATCTGCAACACTAACAAACCGGACAAGAGTTATTGGATTTTTTATTAGTAATAGCTATTTTAGCCCGTGAGTTCACTCGTGTGAAATTTCACACGTTACAATGAAGTTTTTTGTTTGTAAATCCAATTTAGTAAATCTTTCAAAATTTAAAATTATATTTATTCAAAAGGATAGATAGATAGATAACACTTTACTGTTTCACCACAACAACAGAAATAAAGAACAACATAAGGAAAAAAAAGTCTTAGAGCTAGTGTTACAATGGGCGGTCTTATCGCTTTAAGCGATTTCTACCAGACAACCTTTGGATGGACAGAAATAGTAAGAAATAAAAATGCGGTTGGTGGTGTAAATTTATGTACATAAAAGAAATATATACCTACCGTAAAATAACTCAATTTAAGAAAATAAATAACTACAATTTATTACATATACGTATGCATAAGATACATAATAATATTCTTAAACTTACATAAATGCATACCCTTATATAAGATATACCTAACATATAAACCTTATAAGCATATTATACATATTAGGATACATAGTAATCACTTTAAAAAGTCAACTTAAAACTAGCTACGCCTGTTCCAACCTCCTTACGCCGGCAAAAGAACAGGCAAGAAACGCCCGGCAGGTAAAAAAGTAGCATATATGTTAATCCGTGGTACAGTCAACGACAAAAGTCGCTGAACAAAAACGAATTTTCCGATTCTCTTTATCATTCTAAACACCAAACTTTGACTGCATCATCACTTAACATCATGTGTGCTCTGTTATGGTAAAACGCTACCTTGTAAGTGGTAAGGAAAAAACAAAAATTACTGATCTAATACGGACTTTGAAAATCGAGTATGATCAGTTAGTTTTGTCGCTGACTGTACAAGCTATCTCCATTCCAAATTTCATTCAAATGCGTTTAGTCGTTTTTGCGTGAAAGAGTAACAAACATCCATCCATCCATCCATCCATCCATTCATCCGTACTCACAAACTTTCACGTTCATAATATTAGTAGGATCTCGCTGGTATGGTATAAGTTATCGGTCACCGTCGCCTATAGACATTTGCAACACCAGCGGGCTTACCGCGGATCACAAAACGACATAAACTTTACCGTAAACTCTTTTATTTTGACACGATTGGTACCGCCGAACTATCACGTGGTCCATCGACTAGCCATTACCATTACGGCTACATTGAATGAACGAAAAGGTACGTAGTTTGAGCAAAACAAAACAAAAGACGTTAAATTTCGTACCGCGGAACTACTTTGACATTTCAAAACTATGGTAATATAAATACTACCGCTAAACTCAAAATCAGGCAATGGTACCTATCGAGTGAGTACAATACTATCGATAGTGTTGTTGCTCGCGAAGAATAAACTATGGATAGTATACCTACTGCTCGTAAATAAAAAAAACTAGCGATAGTATCAATAGACTAAAATAATCGATACTATCGATAGTTTATTGCTGTCGACTTGTAGTATTGCTTCGTTTTGAGCTATTGATAGGATCGATAATATCGATTGTATCGATACTATCGACAGTGTTTCGATTGGTTGGCGATAGATAATTAATCGATTAATAAATAAACATCGGGGGACCATTGAACACAAATTGATTAATCATCGATAGTCTACTAGCGATCGGCAACACTAGTTGAAAAACATTTGACATTTCGTTGGTTCAATTAACCATTACAATATAGTTTACCACCCCGGTACCAATTTTAATACTGTCTTAATGGTCGGTTGTAATCGCTAACGTAAATTAAACGTTTGCGACAGCGCAACCGCGGTCGGCCCGCAGGGGAGTTGCCGATGCGTTGCCGACCCTTAAGAACTCGTTTCACGCACATCTTGAAAGACTGCAATTTGTAACACCGTGGAAAGACTTGTGGTTTGAACCCGTTCCACATTTCAACGTTGATTAGCCTCTATTTACACCCTCAATAAGGTGCATTTACGTTTCCACGCGAAAATCACTGCTATAAACTACCATAATATCTACAGATTCGTATCAATCGATTACGAGCTTTATAAATAAGCGCGTAGGCTAACTTCAAAGAGTATTCAGTGCTATAATATAAACCGCGTGCAGGTAGCTGATGGCTCTGTGGATAGCTTTATCTTACGACTAGGCTATTAGTTCTTGAAATATTGACAGGTGGTAGATACTGGTTTGTGGGTTTCCAAAAGTACATAAAGAAATTCTTTTTTTTTTTTTTTTGTTATGGCGTCACACGATTAGTGTATTTGCCAGTGTCAAGTACAAAATATTTCAAACTCAGAGAGTTGAATCAAGTATAAATGATGATGATGATGATGATGAGATGATGGGATGATGGTGTTTAAGTAAAGTAGTGGCGCTTTACTTAAACTTTACACGGACTTTTTTGGAGCAACTCGAAAAGTCACTTTCACAACTTTATTTCAATTTCCCACACTCGTACACATTAACGAACACATAATGGTTAATAATCCACCAATATTACACATTATCACTCGAAGAAATACAAGTTTTGGAAATAAAAATAAAATTTTCACGTTCACAATTCGATTGCCGCCAAAAAAGCCAAAAGAAATTCTTTGTAACGAAGCTGGTTGAGACGCGGTTGGCCATCAAACCGTAGAAAGTTGCCAATTCAGATAAGAAGATACTGCAACCCTCCTTGAATCGTAATCGATCCGCCGCCGATAGAAATGGAGGCAGACTGATTGCTTTTACTTGTCGACCTTTCATTTACAATTTTTTTAAACGGTTGCAGTTTATTATTTTATTTGGGGCTTTTGTTTTATTTTATTACTATTTAAGGCTTAGCTTCGATGTTTTTTTTTCTTTAAGCTTTATTAAATTTGGTAAATTTTAGCATGGTAATTATGAAGCCTTCGGGACCTGTTTGTTCTTCCATTAATTTATGCGGTCTATTTCTAGTCAGTCAGTTATACTTACAAGCGATAAGACGTCGGTTTTATAATCTATTATATAATAAAAATATATAGTTTAAAAAACTAAAAAAAACACTTTAAAACGCACTCAAAAATATAAAATAATGAAATTGACTTGTATTAGATACGATATAATGGTTAATTCAAAAAGTGTGGAGCGCTTTTTGGTTGTGTGTACTTTTATTTACCTAGTAAAAGAAGCGCTCCACACTTTTTGAATTAACCATTATATCGTAACTAATACAAGTCAATTTCATTATTTTATATTTTTGAGTGCGTTTTAAAGTGTTTTTTTTTAGTTTTTTAAACTATATATTTTTATTTTTTTACTTTTTAGTCTTTTGTTACCAAGTCCAATCTATCGGACTCATCAAAAGGAATCATATGAGCCCAAACTCGAGGGGTTTACTAGTAGCCACTGCAGAGATCTCCTACCCACCTTCTGGCTGCATCATCAGACCCTCGCCACCAAGTTCAATCTATTGGACTCATCAAGACGAATCATATGAGCCCAAACACGAGGGGTTTACTAGTAGCCACTGCAGAGTTCCTCTACCCACCTTCCAGTTGCATCATCAGACCCTCGTCACCAAGTTCAATATATTGGACTCATCAAGACGAATCATATGAGCCCAAACACGAGGGGTTTACTAGTAGCCACTGCAGAGATCCTCTACCCACCTTTCGGTTCCATCATCAGACCCTCGTCACCAAGTTCAATATATTGGGCTCACCAAGACGAATCATATGAGCCCAAACACGAGGGGTTTACTAGTAGCCACTACAGAGATGCCCTATCCACCTTCCGGCTGCATCATCAGATCAGGTCGATGATACCAAATTATTGCATTGTCACCGAGATTACATACACTTACAAAGTTTCAAGTCGATACGACAATTGGAAGTGGGTGAAAATTGACTTCTAAGATTTGATTACATTGTTAGTTAGTTAGTTAGTTAGTTAGTTAGTTAGTTAGTTAGTTACAAGTCAAGCTAATAAAAGTGTTTTAATAAGTCGGGTTTTCCTTCCTGACGCTATAACTCCAGAACGCACGAACCGATTTCCACGGTTTTGCATTCGTTGGAAAGGTCTCGGGCTCCGTGAGGTTTATAGCAAAGAAAATTCAGGAAAAATTTCAACAGAAAAGCGGGAAAATCTTTTTTCACATACAGCGCCATCTCTGATATATATCATATATAGCATGTACTACAAACCAAAGTAGAAATGAATTCATTACTGTTGTGAAATGAAATAAAAATTTTCTTTTCAAATATAAAACAAAAAAAATTTTCTTCTTTTTAATCACCAACACGAAATGTTACATAAAACGAAGCCATCTGGTGGCGAAACGGAGTTCGCCGGGTTTGCTAGTATTTAAAAAAATTCTTTAGCGGCGTTGGGTTATTTTTTGGCATGGATAAAATTTTTTAAACTCGCGTCAGGACATCTGATCGAAAATTTGTAAGCCGGAGGGAGAGCAGACTGCCGGCGCGGCGTAGGAGATGAAGTAATATCTCCCTCTCTTTCTACCGCGCGGCGAAAATGTATGCCTGCTCCTGCTGTTTCGTTTAAGCGGCGCAGGGCGCTTGCAGTGTTCACTTCTGCCGGCACTCCCGGAGTGCAACCCGTCATTTCTTTAATTTTCTATAAGCTTTAAAGATTGTAAATTGCATCTTAGCTATGGGCGCAGACAAGCGCAAAAAAGCGTACGTGTTTTCCACAGAGTGTTTACAAAAGAAAAAGATGTCATTTGTTTTTTCAAATTACTGCGCGGTGAAATCGATAAGTTGAATTCTAGTGATTTACGATTTTCCTGTTAGCTCCGACAGCCAGGGCTAGAGATGTTTACGTTCTAGTTACGAGAACAAAGCGCTATTACGATACTTGTTTATAACCAGCGGTTAATGTAAACACATAAAGTTATCATTTGCACTTCAATCGCTGTTTGTAAATTAACGCCACGTGAGAACTGGTTACTGTGAAGGGCGCGATCTATCTTTATTTTTAACTAGATGTGCCCCGTATCTTCCCGTTATCCCGTTTCTGGGATAAAAAGCCTATGTGTTAATCCAGGGTATAAGCTATCTCCATTCCAAATTTTATCAAAATCGGTTTAGTAGTTACGGTGATACGTGGTAACAAACATTCACACACACAAACTTTTGCATGTCTATTATAATATTACCAGTAGCGCTTCGCGTCTTCCCGTCATCCCGTAGGAACCTTTTTCCGGGATAAAAAGTAGCCTATGTGTCAATCCAGGGTATAAGCTATCTCCATTCCAAATTTCACTCAAAACTGTTGAGCCGTTTCAGCGTTAAAAAGTTACAAACATAACAGATATAATCAAAAAATGTTTATTTAAATAGGATAGTACAAATGTGATCATTATAAAACATCAAACTTAAAACTAGCTACGCCAATACAATGCAATAATAATATACAATTTCATTTTTAATATTACTAATTTAAACAATTCACTACCTAACTAACTCAGAAACTTTCATGGCTAGCGATGGGCATTACTGTTAAATACCTGAAATACGGTATTCGGTTTCACGATAACTAGTTATTGAGAGAAACTATTAACTGCTAGAAAACGTAACCCAATGTGCGATACCACGAGACCTGAGAATAACTAAGTACTAAAAAAACGACGGTAGGTAGATTTTTTTTTAACTATTTACAGGGTAGCGTTTGACCACAAGTCACCTGATGTTAAGTGACGATGTGGTCGAAGATGGCGCCACGCTACACCTGGACTGGGAACTGGCTCTCAAGTGAGGCTGCCGGAACACACCGATAGGTGCTTGGCGACAGATTCTTAACAAGAGGGTGGTAGCTAGCCAGGCGAGTACTAGAAAATACCCTACCACCAAGCTATGGTTTCATCACAATGTTTTCGATGTTTTCACGGTGTTTAAAAAAGTTCATTATCATTCAAAATATAAACCAAATTATAAAATTTGTTTGTACAAAGCCCGCTCTCCCCTACTCTAGTTATTCTACCAGTCAACTGAGCAAACCGTGCATACATCGAAACCAAGCTCAATACCAGTTTTCACAAATACTTAGTTATACACTGAGAACCTTATATAACAAAAACCCGAATAAAAATACCAACTGAACTAAACCTATTATCAAAAAATAAAACTATTTAATGCATACCAACATAATAAACAATCTAACATACATTTACAAAGTTCACTCTTTCGTCAGCTCAATTCCAAATGTTATTACAATTATAAGCGTAGATTACATGCAAAAAATAGTTTAATGAATACATTATTTGAAATACCCAGAAACTAAGTGCAGAATTTATAAACAATACAATTATAGTTATAAAATTGAAAATACAAATGTTAAATGATAACATGTTATCAAACTAAACAATGTAGCTACCTAATCTAAAAAAAAAACACTACCAGTTATTAAAATAGCTTAACAAAACTATTTTCATCTTCGGTACCCGGTATCGGTATCAAAACGAATACTTAGTTTCGGTATTACCAATGCGCCTACTGACACACCTCTACTAATGGCTACGAAGCTACGTGACGTAGCACTCGTAGCACTCGTAGCACGTAGCAATCGTTAGTCATAAGCGATGTATCTTTAAGGCTCTGCTACCCACAGCCTCACCCCGCAGAGGAGAAGGGGGGGAGGGGGGGTCTGGGAGTAACGAAAATGTTAAGAAAATCAATAAAAATATATAGTTTAAAAAACTAAAAAAAACACTTTAAAAACGCACTCAAAAATATAAAATAATTAAATTGACTTGTATTAGTTACGATATAATGGTTAATTCAAAAAGTGTGGAGCGCTTCTTGGTTGTTTGTACTCTTATTTACCCAGTAAAAGAAGCGCTCCACACTTTTTGAATTAACCATTATATCGTAACTAATACAAGTCAATTTAATTATTTTATATTTTTGAGTGCGTTTTTAAAGTGTTTTTTTTAGTTTTTTAAACTATATATCTTTATTTTTTTACTTTTTAGTCTTTTGTTACCAAGTCCAATCTATCGGACTCATCAAAAGGAATCATATGAGCCCAAACTCGAGGGGTTTACTAGTAGCCACTGCAGAGATCCCCTACCCACCTTCTGGCTGCATCATCAGACCCTCGTCACCAAGTTCAATCTATTGGACTCATCAAGACGAATCATATGAGCCCAAACACGAGGGGTTTACTAGTAACCACTGCAGAGATCCCCTACCCACCTTCCGGTTGCATCATCAGACCCTCGTCACCAAGTCCAATGTATTGTACTCATCAAGATGATTCATATGAGCCCAAACACGAGGGGTTTACTAGTAGCCAGCGAAGAGATGCCCTACCCACCTTCCGGCTGCATCATCAGATCAGGTCAATGATACCAAATTATTGCATTGTCACCGTGATTACATACACATACAAAGTTTCAAGTCGATACGACAATTAGAAGTGGGTGAAAATTGACTTCTAAGATTTGATTACATTGTTAGTTAGTTAGTTAGTTAGTTAGTTAGTTAGTTAGTTAGTTAGTTAGTTAGTTACAAGTCAAGCTAATAAAAGTGTTTTAAAAATAAATTTCACCCGCGATTTCCTGATATCCCACAGGAACCTTTTTCCGGGATAAAGAGTACAGTCAACGACAAAAGTCGCTGAACAATCACACTTTTTTCTATTATCCTCATCGTCTTAGACACCAATTTTTGACCTCATCATCACCTTAAATCAGGTGTGTTATGTTGTGGCCAAAATGATACCATGTAAAATGTAAAAAAACAATAATAATTACTGATTTGAGATACATTTGGAAAATCGAGAACAATCAGCTACTTTTGTCGCTGACTGTACCTAGCCTATGTGTTAATCCGGGGTAAGCTATGATATAATAATATAATAATAATGTTTATTTGCCAAAATAACACATACGGTACATAATATGGTTACATTTTTATGGTTACATTTTATACAGATAGTACTTCTATAAAATAATAATAATAAATAATAATGCCCGCACAATCACATACATAGGCTCTGACCCCTAACTAGGTTCACTAGGCTATCTCCATACCAAATTTCATTAAAATCGGTTGAGTGATACGTGGTATTAAACTTTCACACACACACACACACACACACATACACACACACACAAATTTTCGCATTTATAATATTTTCATTATTCCCAATCTGCACGAGCTAGCCGCTGCCTCCTAAGTCTTAACGAACACATTAAAATTCCTTTACAAAAGAAGAGGAAGTGATTTCAGCATGATATAAATTATGCAGTGTAAAACAGTACCTGGAGTCGGCACATTACCATTTTTTGAACTTATGAACAACGTTTCAATACGAAACTGTGGGCTCAGCGGCCCGATCGCGCTAATTTTAAACAACTACGAACGTCTCAGTTCCAGCTGTAGTAACGGTGCGCATGGGGTTCAATTCCGTTCCAGTTAATATGAAATTCGGTATCGCGTTATAGTTTAAAAGCCAACTTGACATGCACCGTAACTGGACCGTAGCGCTTCAGCGATCGTTGTTAGAGATGAGACATATTAGCAAATATTTGTGCTATTAGACTGCTATAATCGACTAATTGCACAGAAAATTTGACTTTCACTACTCTAGTTTTGACAGATGCTGAGATGACAGCGCGACATTTCGTTGACTAATGTAAAATAACAATAGTTTGTGGAAAGTTTTTCCTACTTTTACAAGTATTTTAACTATTAAAAACTGAGTTAATGAACTTCCGCATCAAGTATTTGGTTGGTGCTGTGATGAAGTATATTTTTGTGCCGATACTGACCTATTTTATGCATAATAGGCACAGTATTTCACCTATTTGTGATTGTGAACACATTGGACTTTGGAAATGGAAGAGCGCTGCTGATGCATAGCTGCTACTGATAGAATTCCCGGGAAGCCACCGCCACCTTGCTCTGGGACGGGTACGGTCCAAAGAGGCTCTTGCAGTTGCGGCACAAATATGGCAAGCCGAGGGCCATATCAATGCGGAAGGTCCTGCCAGAAGAGGGAAAGAATGGGCGAAGGTACTATTTACCTAGTTACTCAGAAGTAACAGTAACAGTAACTTGCATAGATGCAAAGAAAATATTGTTGCATATGTGGAAGACCATAAATGCAGAGCCAGGGAAAAATGATGAACGTAAATGCTAGCCCAGCTTGGACCCAGCAATATCCCTACTGTACTACTTAGATATTGGCCTTCTGCTTGATGTGAAACAGAATCAATTTACCTCAAATTATGATGTAAGTATATTTGTCATAGTAAAATTTTTATGTGTACATAATACTTTACTTTATTAAACCAATTCTCATAATGTAAATGTAATGGATGAGAAAGCCTAAGGATAGACAGACAGTACCTTGCACAACTACATTGTAAGGGTGATGATCCTCCGCATTTATGAAATGCAGGCAGAAGCTGTATAAACAAATGTCCAAGCTGTCATATCTTTTTATATTACATAGTTTGACCGCAGCTCACGATTAATGATGGCCTAAATGGGCCTAACCTTTGAAAACAGAGGCTGGCGACTGATTTTTCTTTGAACTTGTAGGTGGTAGCTAACCCTAGCACTACAAACACAGCTCTATGATGATGCTCAAATTTATTATTGTTTTAGTGTACAGTCAGCGACAAAAGTAGCTGATCGTTCTCGATTTTCCAAATGTGTTTCAAATCAGTAATTATTATTGTTTTTTTTTACATTTTATATGGTATCTTTTTGACCACAACATAACACACCTGATTTAAGGTGATGATGAGGTCAAAAATTGGTGTCTAAGATGATGTGGATAATAGAAAAAAAGTGTGATTGTTCAGCAACTTTTGTTGTTGACTGTACCTACATAAATTATGTAGTAAAATAACCAGCAGTATCCTTCCTATCATAAAGCTGCCTTTCAAATATTGATACTCATGGAACTCACTATCTGTTATCTGTTGTTTCAGTATCTATTGTCAACCACCGCAAGGCCCACACAACCCCAAGTCATCCTGTGAAGTCGGAAGATGAAAAATAGTTATAACTATATTATATTATCTCAGAATAAAAACATGTTTTATGTAAAGTATTTTTTATTATACCTTAAGTATTTTATCTTGCTTCACTGAAATTCCTCTTAAAATATTCACACATTAGTCATAATATTAACTTAACACATAAAATTAAATTACAAGAAAAATGAAAGGGATAAACCTAGTAGTTAATCTAATGAAATGACACAAAACTTTGCACAGCTATCAGTGAATAATGTAACATCATGTCTACCAACAAGCACCGGCAATGAAATACCTTTATTACAACACTTTTATTAATTTGAATATATAACCTAAAATTCATTTATTATTATATAAAGTGCTATGTTTTGTTTATTACACAATTAAATTATACCTGAAACAAGCTTTAAACACTTCAACAATGTTCAGCAACATTTCTAGTTTTCAAGTGTCTATCATCTATCTTGATAATGATAGCCCTCAGCCTGGATCTCAGACTGAGATAGGTGTCCTAATTGTGGGTCTCAACTCCTCAATGGATATCCTAAAATAACAAGAACATAAATAAATTAATCTCAAGAAAATACTAACACATCACATAGTTTTTTTTACAACAGAGGCTAGGCTAGCGTTTGACCATAATCTCACCCGATGGAAAGTGATGATGTGGTCAAAGGTGTAGCACGCTTGCCCAGTAAAGAACCAGTAAGAACATAAAATCTAGATTAGTTTGTACATACCCAAAATATACAAATCATCTGCAGTGACGGTGTGAAGCCGTTCAAGATAACCATTCATTGGATGGTTGGACCACACAACCCTGTCATGTGTAGACCCAGGGTAACATGCACTCATAATATATTTAAATTTGTGGCATATATCTGAAAGAAAAGGGTAGGAATTACAAGGGTTGTTCCCATAACATGACCAATTGGCAAGTGTAAAATATAATACACTAGGTACTTACTATCAGAATATTAAGGGAATGGAATCCTTTTTCTATTAAAATACCGTTCGATGTTCTTAGCAGAACACACACCCCATCGATACAATGCAGTAATCCAGGCGTTTTAAACATTCTAAAAAACAAAAAAGAAAATTGTTTTTTTGTTTCTGGCATTGTTCCTAGTAAATAATCACAACATTATAGCCTAGCCTAAGGTAGGTGATCTAGTGGACCACATAATTAGGCACATACCAATGAGTTTCTTTTAATAGTAAGAGGATTTATAGCCCGCATTACTTGGAACTACTTTGGTGGTTTGTGAATCAAAGCAATGTAATTTTATATTAGTAGGTATACCTACATGTTTATTATGTATTCTTTGTAATTATATTAGTTGATTTATGCACTTATTCTCATTTATCATGTTCCCTCTTACATTGATTAAATGGGAAGGCTTTATTTATTACAATTGACTTGTATATTAATGTATATGGCTATTGTAACTTGCTGAATGGCTTTTGATACACAGCCTGTGACACACAATGCTCCTGACTATCTCCTACAATCATCTGATATGATCCAGTGGCATAGAATGCCCCAAAACCTAGAACAATTTTATTGTCAAGAAACTTAATTTTGTTAACATGAAAAAAACAATGTAGGTACAAACATAATGTAAAGTTTTGCCTATCGCTAGCGCTATAATGTAAAGCCTATCCATATTTCGCTTATTCACAGACCATTAGGGAAAGACAAAGTAAGATTTTGATGGCTATAATGCGGAATTATCATAACATAACCTTACCTTGGTTTCAATAAACAAAGCATCAGAACGAAGCGTGGGTGGCTTATGAGGGGTTAACTCTGTTATTACTTGGCGAGTTAACTCCTTAAACAGTCTATAATATTTTATAAACTGCCTATCACTCATATAAAAAGCACTAAGTCTATGCACTTGTATTTTTCTTCCTCGCAAGGTTCCGAGCCGCCGCTACATCTAATTCATGTGCCCTTTCCAATTAATCCATGTACGCATACATTTTACCTAAGTTTTTGCTGTTTTTGTTGTATAATTTTGTCTAAAAGTGGTAAAGCACCGCACAACGATCGTGAAAAAGTTGTAATTTACTAACTTTAGCAAAACCGTTCGTTTGACAGCGTTAACGATCCAACTCTAATTACGCTACGGCTCAACTTACGATAAAATCATTAGCGCAATACGAAATGTTCAAAAAGTCAAGAAACGGCTGAGGTTCAGTAGCGGTTCAGCTGTAATTTATTAGTGCGATCGGGCCGCAGTATACCTTGTCCAGTTTAAGAAGCCAGTAAATGTATCTTGATTTTAGTCTCTTAACTTATTTGACGTAACTTTCAGTACGATTTACTTGTGAAAAACTATAGTAAGTTACAAAAATTAACAGCTTTGTACATCTGATGATAGTAAGACTGTTTTTTATAATGAACTAAGGGCCTCAATTATTCATTAATGTAAATCAATTTATTAAATATTTTATTTTTTGATATTTTTTAGTAGTTTAGGTTTGTTATCTTATTTTTTTATATATTCTAGTTTTAATAAAATTGAATTCTTACTATGTTAATATTGTAATTAACTCGTGACTGTTAAAACAAATAGATTAAATAAAGCATAGCTTGGTGGTAGGGTATTTTCTAGTACCTACTCGCCTGGCTAGCCACCACCCTCATGTTAAGAATCTGTCCCCAAGCACCTATCGGTGTGTTCCGGCAGCCTCACTTGAGAGCCAGTTCCCAGTCCAGGTGTAGCGAGGCGCCATCTTCGACCCCATCGTCACTTAAGATCAGGTGACTTGTGGTCAAACGCTACCCTGTAAATAGTGAAAAAAAAGTCACAAAGGAACTTTAGGTACTGCATATCAAAATACATTATGTAAACTGAGCAGAGAATCTTCTTTATTACACTAGACAAAGACTTATGATATAAACACTTCAATCCACTTTAAGTCTTCCGGCGTATAATAATAAAGTTCATTTTATTGCAACGAAAGCCTGACCTTGGGGAGCAGTCGTAAATATAAAACATACGACGCTAAAATAGCTTTAGCTAGTTTTAAGTTGACGTTTTAAAGTGATCACAATGTATTTTTTTTTATGTATTAGATTAGCAAACAAGCTGACGGCCGATGGATGATGGAAAGCGGTCACCGACGCCTATGAACATCTGCAACACCAGGGGAGTTGCCGATGCGTTGCCGACCTTTAAGGACTCTTTTTACACCCATCTTGAAGGATTGCAATCTGTAGCGCAGCGGAAACACTTGTGGGGGAAGCTCATTCCACATTTTGCAAGTATGCGGGAGAAAGGAGCGCATAAATCGCGAGGTGTGGGATTTCCAAGACTCGATAATGTGTGGATGAGCTTATTGAATAAATATTTTTTGTCTTCGACTTTGACTTTGGAAGAACAAAAAATAAAGTTAACAATAAAATATGAAAACATCAGAACATAATAATAAGCAAAATCTTTTTTTTCTCGGAACTCACACCCGTCACCGTCACCTCACTCCAAAGGTTGTCTGGTAGAAATCGCTCTAAGCGATAAGACCGCCCATTGTAATACTAGCTCTAAGTGTAGGGTCTGATGCGCGACTCCTACAGTTGATTGATATTTGATTTGATTTGATAATTATGAGTACCTATAACCGGAAGCTAAATGCAATGATACGCGTGCTATCCGTTTGATGGCTTTATTGATACTGAATAACATGAAACAAAATGTACGGTTAGACCGTACACTAAGATCTCTTTTTTTATGTTGTTGTGGTGAAACAATAAAGCGTTATCTATCTATCTATCTATCTACCCGTATTACCAGATAAGGGCTTCCCGTACACGTGAAAATTTAATACCACAGCCTTAATTTCACGAACGCATTCACGCGAAGGGAATAAATACCAAAGTTGATTGTAATTACTATCACCGCTGCGGGAGAGCACGTGATAAATAACCGTGTGTTTCGGATGCTTGCACGTGTGTTCGAATACCACGAGCCCGACTTAACTGTGGATGACTTTTTTGGCGGCTATCGAATTGTCAACGTGAAAATTTTGTTTTTATTTCCAAAACTTGTGTTTCTTCGAGTGATAATGTGTATTATTGGTGGATTATTAACCATTATGTGTTCGTTAATGTGTACGAGTGTGGGAAATTGAAATAAAGTTGTGAAAGTGACTTTTCAAGTTGCTCCAAAAAAGTCCGTGTAAAGTTTAAGTAAAGCGCCACTACTTTACTTAAACACTATACACATCCCATCATCTCATCATCATCATCACCATCATCATTTAAACTTGATCCAACTTTCTGAGTTTGAAATATTTTATACTTGACACTGGCAAATACACTAATCGTGTGACGCCATAACAAAACAAAAAAAAAAAAAAACTGTGGATAAACAATATGTCTGGGTTTTGTTTCCTTTGAACAATTAAGAAAGTGCCAGCTTGAATGTTGTTTCTTGAAATTAGTATAATTACAACATATTTGTCGTATTCGTAAATAGCGAATACATTTTTAATTCAACTGATAGTATATGCGTCACGTTTACCTTGGAAAACAATTGAGTTTTGAATCATATTTCCTACTAATATTATAAATGCGAAAGTTTGTGTGTTTGTGTGAGAGAATGTTTGTTACCACGTATCACCGTAACTACTAAACCGATTTTAATGAAATTTGGAATAGAGATAGCTTATGTCCTGGATTATCCCGGGAAAAGATTCCTGTGGGATACGCGGAAACGCGGATGAAACCGCGGGCCGCAACTTGTTCAATAATATATTTTAAATGTTGTCAATTTGGGAGAATCGTCGAACATAAACCAAAAAAATTGCCAACCATGGTCCGGCCAACCGGACTATCACGACTATACTACGGGCAAGAAGAGAACAGTTCACTTCAATTTTGCTTAGTGGTAGGGCATTTTCTATCACTCAAACTCATTTTGTTTTTTCACTGTGATACAACATGTGATCACTTTAAAACGTCAAACTTAAACTAGCTACGCCTCTTCCAACCTCCTTACGCCGGCAAAAGAATAAGCAAGAAACGTCCGGCAGGTAATATTAAGACGACGCGGTAGCCGGGTTGGTAGTGTTCCTTCTTGTGAAGCTAGCGGTCCCGGGTTCGAATCCCGGTAGGGGCAAATATATGTGTGATGAGCACGAATATTTGTACCTGAGTCTTGGATATTTCTATCTATATAAGTATTTATTTCTCTATATAAGTATGTATATCGTTGTCTAGTACCCATAACACAAGTTTCGAGCTTAATTTGGGGCTAGCTCAATTTGTGTGCAATGCTCCCCGATATTTATTATTATTATTTATTAATTAATTTTATAGCCGCAATCACGATTACAATTTTATTCTTATTACTAACTGATCATTTCAGTTAGTTAGTTATATATTAAGGTTCAAGAGCTATCGCGTTAGATTGTTAAGGGGCAGTTTAGGTATTGCGTATAGGTTTACGACGCCCTTGTTTTATTAAGTGGGTAATTTGTTACCGTCCACCCGGCGAAGGGGATGTTCTTTTTAATTCAACCGAGAAGATAAACAAGATCGTTCAATTTTATGCTTACGTGTAGTTTGTTATGTAGTTAGCATTCAAATTTAAATGTGTTTGTTGTAGTAAACATGTAAGTTACAAACGCCAAATGTACAAAATAAAATTTAAAATTCAAATCAGTTTTATTCAATAGGATACATTGTGATCACTTTAAAACGCCAAATTAAAACTAACTACGCCTATTCCAACCTCCTTACGCCGGCAAAAGAACAGGCAAAAAACGCCCGGCACGTAATTTTTTTGGCGCGATCACATTGACATTTTATTCTTATTACTAATTGATTGAATTGGAGCAAGTTTACTAAAATTCCAAGCTTTTTTTGTCATCTAATAGTCTGATATTTTTTAATTAGCTTACTAATAAGATTTCTCTTGTTTGGTTGTACACATTGGGATATGGGAACATGAATATTAACGAGTTGCGGGATCACAACCAAAGCAGACCAGACCCCACAAGCAGCGCCCGTTCACGAGTTGACGCAAGTTATATGTTATACTTGAAGCCATCTTCAATAAACTACCAGAATACACCAATAGATGCTTGGTTACAGATTCTTTTATTGAGCATAGTAGAGCCAAACAAATACTCGAAAATGTTCCAGCACCAAGCTATGTTTCATCACGATTTCTTCCACTAACACCAAAAGCTCAAGCTCAATGCAGGATTCGAAGCCACGGGTCGCAAGTCGACATTACTACCTCACCTCTGAGCTATCATCGTTGCGACCACAAAAAAGACAAAGTGACGATGTGGTCGAAGATGGCGCCACGATCTGGATGGGGAACTGACTCTCGAGTGCGGCTGCTCGAACACACCGATAGGCATTTATATACACTCTTGTGCCTTTTTATCCCCAAAGCGTTAACCCTAGTAAAGCCTTGTTAACTGCGGGGTCTATATGTCCCCTGACTCCAGGTGGTCCTTTAAAACATTTGGTTTACAGCTGGTTGGATACTGGGCCTCGTTTAAAGGTCCGTTTTATAATAAAAGTCCCTTTTCAAAGGACGGTAGAGATAAAAAATTGTGCACATCAATTTTGGATGACAGTACTATTTTCACACAAGCTGCGCCCCACTGTTAGGAACCTTTTTCCGGGATAAAAATCCCTATGTATTAATACAGGATATGAATTATATCTATTCCAAATTTCATTCAAATCCGTTGAACCGTTTTAGCGTGATGAAGTGACAAATATACACAATCACTCGCAAACTTTCACATCCTTCTTATATTATAAATGCGAAAGTTTGTGTGTGTGTGAATGTTTGTTACCACGCATCATTAAAACTACAATACCCTGGATACCCATTGGCCACTTTTAATCCCGGAAAAAGGTTCCTATAACGGAAAGACGCGGGTGAAACCACGAGCCGCAACTTGTTTATAATACTGCGCCCTAACTTAACTTTTTCATTATGTAGGTATCCTATATGATGTTAATTCTAGATATAAACTACATATCTCTATGGCGAATTTCATTCAAATCTGTTTTTTTCAACTTTCGCATTTATGATATTAAGTGTGATAACAATAATCCACTTATTGTCGTTTTATACACAAATATCTTACACAGTAAAAAATTAAGGTGTATTTTACAAATGTACCTAAATACGAGCAATAGGGATAAAATTAAATAAATATCAGGGACCATTGCACACAAATTGATCTAGCCCCAAATTAAGCTCGAAACTTAACTTATAAGAATATATAAGAATAAGAATCATTTATTTGCAACAAATTATACAAGACAAATACATTATGTAGACTACAAACAAACAAAACAAACCAAAACAGCGAAAAAGGATCAGGATCGATTATTAATTTCGGGCGTAAAACGTCAAATCTAAACCAACTACGCTTGTTCCAATCTCCTTACACCAGCAAAATAACAGGCAAAATAATATTAAGTATGGATTTAAAGTGTAGAGATTTTGGGATGTTATTTTTTATCAGCTTCTTTAACGGTCCATATGCGGCTATATTAAGAGCCCAACCCACAGTAACGATCTAAAGCCTCGATATAAACCTAGCCTAGACGGTCACTAACCTAGGTAACCCAGGTTTGTTTATTTTTATGTCCCAGCGGATTTGAAATGGTATTTTGGCATATGAGCAATTGCTATGTCTAGCCGTTTTGCACAAGTTTCTTTGTTATAAAAATACAATATGTGGTCAAATGCTAAACTGTAGTTGTACCTACAGTTTAGCGTTTGACCACATATCACCTGAGGTTAAGTGACGATGTGGCTTAAATCTATGCTTAAAATTCAAACAAAACAATAACATTTTTAGTTACTGAAATAAACACGGTACCTACTCGTTTTATGTATTTTTGATGTAGGTACCCTGTCCATCATCATCATCATCACCATTATCAGCCTTTCACGTTCCCACTGCTGGGACTCTGGCCTTCTCTCAGAGAGAACGTTTCGCTTCCACATTTATAATGCGAACGGCGAAGGAGTGGAACACCTTGCCAGCGTCTTTGTTTCCCGATAAGTATAACTTGGGAGCCTTCAAGTCAAGAGTGAATAAGTATCTTCTAGGCAAGCATGCTCCATCTTCGGCCTCGTCATCACTCACCATCAGGTGAGACTGGGGTCAAATGCTTGCCTATCTCTTATAAAAAAAAAAAAAAAAAAAAAAAAAAAAAAAAGAGAGAGCATGGGCTGTAATCTACCATCCTGTCCATTAATTCTACTTATATTATAAACACGAACTTACTCTTTCACACAAAAACTACTGAACTCATCTAAATGAAATTTGAAATGGAAATAGCTTATACCCTGGATTAACACATAGGCTACCTTTTATTCCGGAAAAAGGTTCCTGCGGGATAACGGGAAGACGCGGGTGAAACCGTGGGACGCAACTAGTATATTATATGCGAGTGAAAACGCGTAAGTTACCTTTTTCGTCATCATCAACATCAGAGAGAGAGAGAGAGAAAGAATTTATTCAGGAAAAGACTGTACACAATAAAGAAACAAAAAATAAAGAAACGCACATTGTAGATAAGTAGGTATAGTATATTACGTGATGGTGCGAACACTGCTGCTGTGTACAGTGCCTCCCAAAAAGGACTTGGCTCAGCATATGCTATGGACGAATCCACAGCGCTGATTTTCAGCCAAGACCCTATTGAGTGACGTGCGGATACGAAAACAAAAAAAAATAAAAATATATACAAATAATCTTAATAATAAACCATAAAAAAAATACGGTAAAAAATATAAATTATAAATAACAATGGTAGGTATAATGTTTGTATATTTGAATTCCAATGAATAGTTCTGAAGTCAACAGAAGTGGATAACAATAAGCGAAAAAGTAGTAAATGTTTATATAGGTATAGTTTAAAAATTGAACAGCTAAAAAAAGTAGCTCTCTAAAATCAAAAAATTAATAAATTTCCCCATTTGGTATGAATCAATTAATATTATAAAACATAAGAAATAAAATGAAAAAACAATGAACTACCTCCAAGGCCAGCACATAGGTCCGCTGAGTGATTGACTGATTGTCAATAGCTCCTAAGTTAAATTGATAAAATAAAAAAATAAATAAAAAAAAACACTAATGACATTATAAATATGTAAATAAATAAATAATTCATTTATAATAACTTTTGTTGCTCTAATAAGAAATGTTTGAATTTTATTTTAAAACTGAATTTACTAATTTACATCAGCCTATTACGTTCTCACTGCTGGGACTAAGTCCTTCTCGCAGAGAGAGAGTGGGTATGAGCCGTAATCTACCACGCTGACCCAATGCGGGTTGGTAGATGTCGGACACCCTACAATGTTGTGGTTCTTGGACATGCTGGTTCACGATGAACCGTGAAGGTATCTTTTTCTAATAATAGAAATTAAGTACCCAGTTTTATCTCAATAGTTTTCGTTGAAAAACACTTAAAAATAAAAGTGTTTCCCAATATTCCGCAAACGTTAAAGTCATCATTTTACGACGTTATTGCAGTTGTCACAGTTTTACAACATTTTTATGAAGTGTTTCTGAAATAAAATCATCGTAACTTTGTCAAGAGTATGAAATAGTGTCAAGGATTATTGATTCATAGCGATGATGGCTCAGTGGTAGTGAGGTCGGCTTGTGATCCGTAGGACTTGGGTTCGAATTCTACAATGAGCTTGAGCTTTCGGTGAAGGAAAACATCGTGATGAAACCATAGCTTGGCTGTAAGGCATTTTCTAGTACTCGCCTGGCTAGCTACAAACCTCATGTTAAGAATCTGTCGCCAAGCACCTTGAGAGTCAGTTCCTAATCCAGCTGTAGCGTGACGCCACCTTCGATCACATCGTCACTTAACATCAGTTGACTAGTGGTTAAACGCTACCCTGTGAGTAGTAAAGAAAAATGTAAAATCACTTGTATTCACCAAAACTTGTCACAAGCTGCAGTAACCTTGCTAAAGTTGTTCAATTTAACGGCGGCCTTCACATTTTGTTGGCGCATCGGGACAAAACCTTTATTACAATTTACAATTTAGCATTTTTCGTGAATTTTCATGGGAACACGATTTTCGAAATTCGTGGCGCCTCGTGGGGCTCAAAGCCGGAACCATGTTTCTGCTTACAGTAAAGGTACAGGAAAACAAATATTAAAAAAATAAAAATATAATATAATCCCCTTCCGTGCATGTATACACGGAGAAAAAAAAACCTTCCTAAATACAGAAGGAGTTTTCTTCCCTTTTGACTCAGAAGGAAAACTAAGGTAAAATAAGGAAGGAAAAGGTTACATTTTGGAAGGAATCAGTCTCAGAAGGAAAGTGAGGATTTTTTTTATCAGTGTAGTATTATTTTCGCAAACCATCGCACAAACAAACCCACAGTACTTTAAAAGAGCGTGCGATATATATTATTACTAGCTGTCAGCTGTCACCGTTTGTCACGATAATAAAGTTTCTTAGGTCTTTCCTCTGGGTTCGAGCTATCCCCGTACCAAATTTAATTTAAATCGGTTCAGCAGTTTAAGCGTGAAAGCGAGACAGGCAAACAGGCGGTCTTGACACAGGTCAACTCGTGAACAGGTGCTGCTTGTGGGGTCTGCCCTGCTTTGGTTGTGATCCCGGAACTCGTTAATATTCATGATTCCATATCCCAATGTGCACAACCAACCAAGAGAAATCTTAGTACAGTAGAACTCCAATTATCCGAATTAATGGGGACCGGGACCCATTCGGATAATCAAATATTCGGATAATCGGATTTTTTTTTTTAAAATTGCCATTGGAGAGAATAAAAGCTACGTTTTGATATTGCACTATTTTTTTTATTGAATTAAATGAAAGAAACATGAAATTTTCACATGTTTTAAATATAAATAAAATGTTAAAAGGTTAGTCGACATCACTGGAGACCGAAGAGCTGGCAGCTACCTCGGACAAAGAATTAGTCTAGCCATCCAAAGGGGGAACGCTGCCAGTATCTTCGGTACCATGCCTAAAGGGACTTCTTTTCATAATGTATTTTAGTTATTAGTTTAGGTTTAATTGTTTTTATTTTATTGTTATAATAGTATATAATTAAATATAAAAAAAAAAAAAAAAAAAAAAAAAAATGTACTTATGTACAAGTTTAGAAATAAAAATCATTGTTTTTTAAACATCTCCGTCAATGTAAGCTGTTTAGCGGTCTTCAACCGTTTTCGGGCAGCCAGGTCACGCATTCGCTTGACGGTGAGCAGTTGCAAGTGGTCACACTCGATTTTTTGTGATTCGGATAATCGGCGATTCGGATAGTCGGAGTTCGGATAATTGGAGTTCTACTGTAGTACAGCTTATTATAAAATGTCGAACTATTTATATGACAAAAAAGCTTGGGATTGTAAAGAACTTACTTCAAATAAAGTTTTCAATGTGATTGCGCAAAAAATTTACCTGCGGGCCAAAGGAGGTTGGAACTTTTATTTCCTATAGTGGCTAATTCTGTGTGTGATATATGCAAATATAAAAATTAATCCAATGATCAAGGATAATTTTTGAAAATCTTACTGTGGCGAATGTGGGGTTCGAAATTTAGATGAAAACTCCAATTACTCTGTCCATGAGTTTATTTATTAATTAAAGGCTATTAGAACTTGAAAATGGTTCCAAATACTGCACATCCATAAAAAAGTCTTCAACGGTAGAGGAAGACGAAGAAGGCGCAGTATTTATGATAAACCTTTCCTCCTGTATCGCAATCGATCTTGTTCTATGAACTGATTTTCAATTTTTATTACATGTTAACAAGAAAAAGCTTGGGATTTTAATGAACTTGCTCCAATTCAATCAATTAGTAATAAGAATAAAATTGTCAATGTGATCGCGCCAAAAAAATTACCTGCCGGGCGTTTTTTGCCTGTTCTTTTGCCGGCGTAAGGAGGTTGCAACAGGCGTAGCTAGTTTTAAGTTGACGTTTTAAAGTGATCACAATGTATCCTATTGAATAAACATTATTGAATTGAATTTTGAAATTTTGAACAAGCGAAGGTGATCCACTGTGCCTCGACTATTTTTTGCATCTCGAGTCTTATTAACAAAATGATATCTTTTCTTTACAGATATGGAGATATGGTGCCCGGAACAATAGCAGGGAAGATCGTCGGAGGAGTATGCTCCCTGTCTGGTGTGCTCGTGATCGCGCTACCCGTGCCCGTCATCGTGTCCAACTTCTCGCGGATCTACCACCAGAACCAGCGGGCTGACAAGCGGAAGGCGCAGAGGGTAAGAACGTTTTGTTTGTTAGTTCGCCTTATTTGATAATAGATGGCGCCACATGTTTGTTTCTTTGTAAGTTTCCTGATTTAGAACTAGATGGTGCTACAAGTTTGTTTGTGATTCCTCAAGTAATGTTGTAGGTGGAGACATATTGACTCCATTATGTAGTTTATAATTATGTTAAACAGAATAAATAGATTTTGGAGTACGTATTCGAAGTGATTACACATATGATTAAATTAAATTAATCTTAAGGTGACGAACAAGGCAGGATTTTTTTTTGGGTGGCACTATAATCCTTTTCTGGCAGGCCCGAACCAGATTACTGCAATGTCTCAAGTAAAGAAAAATTAATTATTTTTGATTGTAAGAATAGTAAGTACAATTGCATATAAACAGATAGAGACCCAGTCTAGATCCACAATCTTCCATAAGAAGAACAAAAAAAATTTATATAATATTTATAGCTGCTGGCGTGAAAGTACTTTTATACAATATCACATGTTAATAATACCTATACCGATCTCAATTCCAGAAAGCCCGCCTTGCCCGGATTCGTATCGCCAAAGCCTCATCTGGTGCTGCATTCGTCTCCAAGAAGAAGGCAGCTGAAGCCAGACTCGCTGCCCAGGAGTCAGGGGTAGAACTTGACGACGCCGGTCGTGACGAGGACATTTTCGAATTGCAACATCACCACCTCCTTAGGTGTCTGGAACGTACCACGGTAAGTTCACTTGGCAGAGTGTATGTGACAGAATTGAGTTCTAAGTCTCCCGTTTCCAAGAAGAAAGGAGTCAAGCTCACAGCCCAGTCGTCAGACCTGGACGAAGCTGACCTGATTCTAGGATGAACAGCTTTGGATGTTTTGGTGAGTTTTGATTTGGTTAGGTATGTGTTCAGGAGCAAGCTTTTGTCTGCGATTTGATCGAGTTTGCAAAGACATCGTTCATGTCTTTGGTGTCACTGTAATGAGTGTTTTATGTCTGTTATAAGACTAAGACAGCTCTTCAATTTGTTTTCATTTTCGTTTCCGGTTAGCTTGTAGAGGGCCTAAGTCGAATGATTTTAGGTTGTTCGATTTTGGTTCCAAATGCGTTGTTTCTTGAATGTCTATTTCTGTTGCGTTTAATGTAAATTATAAGACGAATTGAGAAGGTAAATGCTGTAACAGCTAGCAAACGTTCGAGATTCAATGATATTCAACTCATTTCAAATCCAGAAATCAAAATCTAGCAACTACACAACAACCACCTGCACAACTTTAGGTTCTTACTACAGTTTACGATCGAGCAGACAGATATTGCTGAAGTGACGAATTTAATGTAACTCGGTGCTGCAATTTGATACAGCTCCATTGGACAAACAATCAAATGTTTTTTGTGTAACTTTGTTTTAATTAAAACATAATTGGGACTGGCTTTCGAAATCTTTTTGTCAATGTCAATTCTGATAATTATAATCACGCTTCGTGTTACTACACTCCACTTTTCTTTAGGGCTGTACTGCACCTACGGACCTACCATCTTGCCAAGTGTCCTTCCCATCACCACTTGAGGTTAGTTTAATAGTATGTTGATTCTTTCCACTAAAATGAGCAATGTCTTTGCAAATTAGAATTGTATTAACTGAATGACGTCTTGTAAATGTGTTGTGTGTTGTCGTATGAGGTTCGTGGTGTGCATTTTTGAGAGCATGATCTGTTGTCGTTTTAGTGTCATTTTTGTTTTCTTTAATTTTGTATCGTGTGTCGTAACTAAACTCATTACAACAAGGGTATTCGCGTCGAAAACATCGACGCAATGTTGTTCTAAACGGATTTTGCAGCTATCACCTGAAAATATTTTGTGTAAACGTTGAATAATACAGCGATAAATAACAAAATGACAGTGTGCTTCATTTCAAAATGTTTTGTTGCCTAGCCGAAAAGTAACAAAAGTAAAAGTAGTGTGCGATCCAAAATCTCTGTAGGTATGTACGGTGTGTTCCCACATAGAAGTACCTTTAATACATGATCATTCATTACCAATTTGTCCATCTCAAAACTACAATCATAATGGACTTCAAATTACAATTCCGTTCTACCTGCCCAGATTTTGTATATACCGTCAATTGGACTAGAAGTCCTTGTCATCTAAATTTATGGCTTTGAGAACTTTTAGCCCAATGAAGGTAATATTTTGATCAAAAGCATTGTACAGTGTGGAAAACTACCAAAAACAGTCCATATAAAAAACTAACTCGAACGATTTAACGTTTCAGGATCGGGAATTCGTCGAAATGGAGAATCCATTCAACGGTGCAGCTAAGCGGCCAGGCTCCCCTTCACCCCTTGCCTCCCCCGCGCACTCTGGACATGCGCCTGCGCTGCTGGCCTGCTGCGCCCGCTGCGGCTGCTGCCCGCAGAAGTACCAGGTGACGTCATCATTCGTACTCGAAGTATCTTGACGGGGCTCTAAGGACCAGACTCTTTCGACAATGACCTCTCGATCTAGAGAGAATATCAAATTCATTAGGTGACAACGATGAATTGATAACAAGCGCCATCTGTTGGTTGCAATGTTGAAGTAAAGTGGCTCACTCACGAAGATAACTAAGTGAGAGTGATGGACTTGAATACTAGTGCCATCTATTGATAAACGAAGATCACAAGGTTAGCATTCGGTTTATTTTTCTTAAAATGATTGAACAATAGTAACACCTGTGATTGCTATATCAAACTATAAAGTTATTATCACGAAAAGTTTAGATATTAGCGCCATCTATTGCTTCTAAAAAAAGTTAGTTTTCTGTAATACTAGGTGATATCCAAAGTAAACAAAACACAACTCAAAATCAATAAAAAAATTGCTCAAGCTTTAGTATATTACAAAATTAATTCCTTTCTAATGGCGCGATGAGGAATCTGAGATATCCTTGCATTTATTTACTCACTGCAAAAGTATCAGATAACATTTGCACTAATAAATCATCTAATTAAAACTGCATAAAAAAGGCCATAATAGGAAGTGGTGTTACAATAATCATCTACAAGGTTCAGAATACAGAATCAAGTAGCGACTAGCGACGATTCATTTGAACACTATGGCCATCTATTGACGGCAATGCCGAACTAAAATGCATACTACTAACTGGTACGTGATATACTAGTTACAAATAATAGGTACAATAAACAACTAGCGCCATCTGCTAATTTCTTTGTGATAACAAGAAATGGCTTATAGTTTGGGATTGTAGTGAACTTGCTCCAATTCAATTAGTTAGTACTAATGAGATTAATTTGTTATTGTGATGACGATGATCGCATCCAAAAAGTTGCCTGATGGGCATTTCTTGACTGTTCTTGTATCAAAATAGCTACTAAGAACGTCTAGGTAGTCATAAAATCGATATGTTTCCTTTATTTCCCTTTCAGAGCTACAAATAAATACAGTCCTAGTTTTTTGCTCCGTAGAAAAACATGAAAAATTGATCTATTACAAATTATTTTTTGTGGTACAGTTTTGTCTACAGTTTTGACTACGGATCAAAAAACCGGGCCTCACATACGGCCAGTTTCAATACCCTATCTGGAGATAGAAATTTGACACAAGCTCCAGTAATGTCAACTTTCAATCTCTAGTAGGGCAAACCGTGGATAGATAGGCTATTGAAACCGGACATGAGCAAAAAGTTCTTATCAATGACGTACATAATTCACATTTTTCTTTCACAAATACCTACACTAATTAGTCAAATGAACACTAAGGGTGAAACCGAACGAGCATAATTTTGCGAGTTTTGAGTCGCGTATTTTCGGTCGCTCATTTTACGTTCAACTGAAATTTCAACTCATTTTGCATCGTCGTGTGACACTAACTGCCTTTTTGTATGAAACCGAATGCAGCAGAATTTATGCTACCGAAATTCTGCGACTCACGACTCACAAAATTACGCTCGTTTGGTTTCATCCTAATATTTCACTCTGACGTTACACCAAATAAAGCTGTCTATTCATTCCACGACAGAAACGCCGTCGATCAGTGAGATGCGTCAGTCCATACGGACTTACAATATCAGCGCGATCTCTTCGCGAGGTATTCAATTTCACAATGACATAATTTGTGCTATATACAAGTCACCGTGTTTTGGATCCATTTACGTTAAAAAATAACATATTGAAACCTAACAATGGCGAATTTAAAATGTAGTTTTGTCAACTTCCATTGAAAGAATTAACTATCATGGTGCAACGACTCAAAGTGAGTCCTGTAGTGCAATTCTAATTCACTCAGAAACTCTTTCGAGCACGGATTCGGAAAGGTTTCCTTAAGAATTTTTTAGACGCGATGCATTACTCTAAATTTGGAAACTGACATTTGACAAACCAGCTGTTCAATCACGAAAAAGTTTCCAGCACCTATTTGCTCTCGGAAAACGTTTCCGTGAAGCGAAAGTGACGTCGAATCCGACACGGAATCTTTCCGAGTGAATTAGAATCGCATCGATGGCCTCTGATGTAATAAACGACGCCACTTCGGTCTGTCCTGCGCCACTTCCTGCCAGTCCTCCACTTGGAGTGAGCGCAAACCCTTATTGTTTTTGAACCTGTCGAATTAATTCTAGTTCATATATTTTTTTGCATTGTGAAGTACCATTAAATAGTTAATCTATCTATCTATCTATACATAACACAGGCTCATTGTTTTTTATTATAACTCAAAAAAAAGACGATAAATAAGTAAATACAACTATCATTTTTAATTTAAAACTTCTTTTGTTTTCGCCATAGTTGGGTTGAGGCGTTGACGTACCAAGTCATGGACGTCGGGTCCTTCGCTCAAAAGCGTCCAAACCAAAAGAGGACTAAAACGCGACTTAGTCGCGTGTGGGACACGGTCAGTAAAAGCTGCACAAGCTGATAAATTGTTGCAAGCAATTTTATGCTGCATAAATATTTAAATAAGTATTTTAGTTAGTTTATAAAGTTGTACATGAAACCTAGTTTATAGGTTAACTCAGTACATACTCAGGCACTTCTCTCGTCCCGTTTGTATTAGACCCGACGTCCACTGCTTTGTATGTTGGATATAAAATATAGTTTTTTTAAGAAACGTCGAATCTAAAGAAAGATACGTAAATTGGATCCAAAAAATATGTCGTGGCTTTTGCCATTGTGGTCGCTAGAGTGTTATTTGTGGCTAAGCTGTGTTGCCACGCTATACTCTACTTCAAATTGAGGCTTTCCGCACACGTATCGTAAGCGTCATTTAGTAAGCGTATAGTGAAGACGCAACAAGTACGAGATCAGCAGTGCGATTCTAATTCTCTCGGAAACTCTTCCGACCACGCATTCGGAAAAGTTTAAGTGAGATTTTTAGATGCGATTCGCAAATCTAAATTCGGAAAATGACATTTAATTTGACAAACCAGCTGTTCGATCACGGAAAAGTTTCCGACTCCTATCTGCTCTCGGAAAACGATTCCGTGAAGCGAAAGTGACGTCGAATCCGACACGGAATCTTTCCGAGTGAATTGGAATCTGCTGCACTGCTGCAGAGTTCTACTCACGACACACGAATCTCAGCGTAGGCGTTATTTGCAAACATCTAGGGACCATTATTGCAAAAAAGTGCACTGAGATAAAATCACTCTGCAGCAATTCCTCGTATGCGGACTCGTTTGAACATACGTGCTCGTACTGCTCTCGTACAGTCAACGACAAAAGTCGCAAAAAACAAAAACAATTTTTCCGTTTTTCTAAATCATCATAAACCTTTCACCGAAACATCACTTAAAATCGTGTGTGTTGTGTTACTATGAAACGTAATATAAAATTATTATTATTGTTAATTTTTTAGTATGATCTAGTTTTGACGTTGACAGTACTCCGTGTGTCTTAAGATACGCGTACGCTACGACGCAGTGTGCGGAAAGGGTTAGAATACAGCTTTAAATATACCTATTATGTGTCACGTATTTATATCTATATTTACAGCGCTAATTTATATACTTACATTTATATTATATTACGATAACGCTTTGCTGCTCTGTATTGGTAAGTATTTAAAGGAAGGTTTGAAGGTAAAAAGCCTAAGGCTTTGGTTTATCAAAACGACATCATGTTTTGACACAATATCTTTTCAGGCTAGGTCTATGTTATTTCATTTTTCATACTGTTTTTTTAATGTAACATTATTATTGGTGTTTTTACGAAACTACTACCGCTCATTTAGAAAACAGGATCCGGTGGAATCTTCTAGATTTTTTTCTGTTTTGCGTTTTGTTTTTCGAAATTGTTATCTCAACACTACACTTTTGTGCGACGCGTGAACACTTTTGTTTCCGAAATTTTTTTATTACACACTTTTTTGGTTTCCAAATCTCAGTGTGACACTTTTGTTTATGAAATCTCAGTTGAGTGATTGGCTCTGACAGGTCCTGCTATTAGATTCGAGTAGAAAGGGGAGGATGAAGGGCGTTCGACGGTACACGTCCACATCGCGACCGTCCGACACTTCAATGTCGGCAGCGCCAAGTGAAGACCCCTTACCAGTACGTTGGCAAGTTGTTACCACGCAGCGATGTCGACCCGTGAATGAATGTTCAATCTCCTACAATTCAAAAAAAAAATCGGGTCAAAATTCCAGTAGCAGTCTCAAAAAACAAAGAAAATCGCGCATACGACTTTCTTCTATAGGACGTTTCACACGTAGGTACGTGTGTAGATGAACCAATCAGAGAGCGCGGTTACCGGTCGCACACACACAGAGACACGCAGCATGCGCGTGCAGTATGAACATTCAGGTGCTACTGCAATTTTGTCCTCGTACTGTACATACGCAAAAATGTTAGAAGCTTCGAAAAAGAAAGTGATTTTCATAATTGTAATATAGGAACAAGGATAAGATAACGATAAGATATAAGATAAATTGCAGTACCTATTACCTACCCACTACTAGGCTCTATAAAGTCAGTAACTCCTTCAAAGGTACTTAGAATATACCACAATGCACATAAATACGTTTTCCTTGCCGAAAAGTAAATTTCAAATTTTTAAAACGAAATTCTACTAAATTTTTTTACAAAATATCAGACTAATCACATGATATAAAAAAGCTTGTAGTGAACTTGCTCCAATTCAATCAATTTGTAGAAAAAATACTTAAAATTGTAAATATGATCGCTCACAAAAAAATTACCTGCCGGTGATTACGACTTTGATCCATAAACAAAATAGTGTAAAATTAAATTATTTAGGAACTAATACATCATTACATTAATTATAAAGGCTATGATTAAGTTGGAAATAATAAAAATAATAAATAGGAATAGCTAAAACTAATATGAAGACATTGGTAGTCTGTCAACCCCACACGGGTAAATTTATCCTGAGACAAGACCAAAGATTTTTCGTACATAAAAAATTGTAAAGTACCTAGTTCCGTCTAAATATACAAATCGCTGTGTGGTAATAACCGAAAAAATATATTGAGGCTTTAAATGTCTGCAGGGTGTTGGCTGCAAAATATTGTCGCTTTTATTATAAAAATTTACTTATTATAAATATTTATATAAATATATTTTTATTATCGTTGTATTCAATGTTGTATTACTGTAATTATCTTATGGGCTTACGCTATTAGTGCTGATGTTGTTGAGCAGTTGGTTTTTTTTATTTTTTGTACAACAATAAATGTCTAAAATGTTGATAATTAATTTTTATCGATGTCTTTTGAAATGTTTTTAATCGTTTCATTCTTTGCTTGATACGAATATTTTTTGTAAGAATGAAGTGATATTTTTTTCCCCAAAGTAGATCCAGAAGTGTTTGTAAATGTACATGTACAAATGTGGTGTATTATATTTTTATCTTTATATACATATATAATATATACAAAATATATTTCTTTGTCAATGTGTGAGGATGTCGTCAGAATGTTAATTATTGTTTGCAACAAATTTAAATGTGTTTTAACAAAGTAATGATATAACTTACCACTTACTTTTATACTATTTATCTACTGGATATGCCAACACACTGCACACATTTTGACTAATTGGCAAAATTGTAACTAAATTGCAGTAATATATGAAGCCGTTTTATTCGTTTGCCGTAGTTTCATGGAAATGAAAACAGCATTCATTGATGAACGGGTAATCTCCAGGGTCTTATTGGACTTCGATGAGTGCCAAGTTAGGACTTGAATTGTCGACATCCATACAACATTTCTACATTCGGGCGCTAACTACATAATCAATCATACATTTACATCGCACCTCGATGGGTCTACATTTTAAATCTATTGGCATGAAAGCACACTCCACTGTCATACCCGTACACTTATTCTCTCACAGCTATTCACAATTTACAATTTACACTCCATCTTGATGTTTTAGTTTCGATGTGTCTGTGTATTTTTTTCAATCTAAATATTGATATATAGCTTTTTATCGATGTTCAGCTTACATGTGTAATTGAGGTGTGTAGATAGAAAATAGGTAGGCTAAGACGTGTGTAAGGCAGAAATCAATGTTGCCCAGTGCAGAGAAGGCTGATGAGATTGTAATTTGTACTTTTTTTGTGTTGCAGCAAGCTTGTGGCAAATACATTCCCGCTGGCAGCACTGTGCAGGGAAATCAGACTGGTGTTGCAATGGACGGGACTTACTTAGTGGAGGCATCCTTCTAGGGTCCATCCACTAGCTCCCATGTTGTGGAAAGCTACGTATAAATCTTGGACTATTCAAAGCCAAGGATCGTCGATGATAATACGACTTTAAACAGTGAATGACAATCGAAAAACGTTTGCCAAAAGAACGGCGGTACCTTATGCTAGAACAACAATTACTAGGTTACGAGTCTGTGTAATTATAATGTGTAGTAAGTCTAACACGATACTGCCTAAAGTTGAGAATATCAGATTTGTATTAGCAGTTATTGAAAATGCAATGGCTGGTGAAGAGGTTGAAGAATTGAGAGCTCCGTTTCATGAACCATTCCATTTTGAAAGTTATCATTCCAAGAACGTTCTAGTCATTTTGGATAACGGACTCGAGGCAACCATGGAATGGATTCATGGAATGGAAGCCTGAACTTGACGTGTTGTTGCAAAATAGAACTGACATTGCAAACTGGTCGCCACATCAGTTGCCGACTATGCCATACTGGTTCTAATTTACAACAGGTTCAGAAGCAAAACGAATGGTATTACTAACGTCTGAGTAAAAGTATATTCGTGTCCTCTCCGTGTAGATTCCTCTTATCGATATAGTTGTAATAAAACAGTATTAGTATATAAGTTTTAATGTTACGGTGAATGATGAGTCAGCGTATTTCTATTGGACAACGAGGTAATGGGTTCAGAGAAAATTGAGTGGTGTTAAAAGACAAATTGTTTTCAAATTTCAATATAGTCAATAGTTATTCGAGTCATATCAATTAGGTCAGATAAAATAGTTGTACTGAAGGACGTTGAACTGCTAAGTTCTCCACGAAGTCACTTCAATATAATATGAATAGTTTTCCCTCTTCAGCTAAACTCTATTTTTGGCTAAGATAAATTTAGCGATAGTTTTAACTGAGACTTTGAATCGAGTCTAGAACTGTATTGTATTTACTTGTAATTCTGAACGAAGCACTTGTTAAATATCCAACTATGTATTGCAGTTGTTATTTAGAGCCTACACTAATATTATTAGAGGTAAAATTTGATTGTATATATGGTTAGGGGGTGATGTCTGGAACTGCTGATCCGATTTTGAAAATTCTTTCACTGTTAGACAGTTACACTATTCTTGAATGTCATAGGCTATGTTTTATTGTGATAAAAACTAGTTTTTAGTATGAAATCACTATATTTGTAAATCAATTCGATGAGAAATTATTGGATACTTTATTGGCGCGCGCTCACCGAACGGTTTAATATAAAATAGAAACCAGTGTTTTGCATTGATCTTAGTAGTCTGCAGAATGATATTTACCTGATTGTTTTCAATAACCTTCGGGCTGTAACAATCTTTGCCTATCCATGCGAAGCTACGACAGTCAAGTAACATAAATTATGTATCCACTAGAACTCTAGTGCCTTCGGTATTGGTTAATTCCGAATAATCTCCGACTCTGTGTTAGTGAGGTGTAGGAATATATATATTCTGGTATAAACGTAATGTTTGAATAAGTCAAATTGTCGTCCTACAATGTCTTGTTTGATAACCACAAGCGTTGCTAGCGAACAATTAATGGCAGATAATAAAATTATGTGACATCAATCGGATGTTCACTTAGGAACCCCATGAATAGAATCGTAGTTATGAACGTCTTATGATTGCGAAAGTACTTAATTCAGAAAATAAATAATGTTATATAGATAGATGAATTTATGTGGTTAAAATAGAAATTTATTTAACTGTATGTTAAATTATAGCGTAAGATATTGGGATGTAAACATTAAAAAAAAACTTGAGTGTATTGCATTGAATGCATAATAATATTTGAATGTGGTATTCGTAGTTAATAATAACAATAATAATAATTTAATTTTGTAGTTGTTATTAAGCCGAATTCAATGTTGTAATAATTCTTCCAAAGTATTGCCACAATTTCTAATAAACGTTATCTAAAAGTGTAATACTCAAATTTGGTAATGTATTATGTAGGAATGAATATATTTAGGAATCGAAGTAAAATCTTAAAATCAATTTCTTTACATTTTTAATAAATATGTAGTCATTATTGTCAAAGGTAATTAATTAACTAAATAAAATATACTTATGTGGTGAATTTGATTACTTTGTATAAATAAACGTCTTTTATAATGAAGAGCTGTAATTGATCGTCTTTATCCATTTGGGTGATTTTATTAAACTTCAAATTGTCACATTCTTTACGTAAATTAAACAAACTAAAACCTATCATTTATGATTCTATCCAGCTTTTTATCAAGCTTACTAAGCTTTCATTCAGGTAACTTATCACTGCAATCACTGTCAAATCAAAATTTCAACAAATTATTATGGTACAGTCAACGACAAAAGTCGCTGAACAATAACACATTTTCCATATACCGGCATCAACTTAAACACCAATCTTTAACCACATCATTACTTAAAACTAGATGTTTTATATTGTGGTCAAAGCGCTACCGTGTACAAATTAAAAAAAACCTAATCAATATTGATGTAAAACACATTTGAAAAATGTTGTATGATCAGCTACTATTGTCGCTGGCTGTACTTACCTAACTGTCAAACAGTTCACTTTCCGGCTACCTCACTTGAGAGCCAGTTCCCAATGCAGGTGTAGCGTGGCGCTATCTTCGACCACACGATCATTCAACATAAGGTAACTTATAGGTGAACGTTACCTTGTAATCATCATCAGCATCCGGAAAGCATCCACTGCTGAACCTAAGCCTTCTAAACGCCACAATGTAAGGCTATTAGGCATTTGCATCTATCGGTACCTCGCGATAAGCTGAATGCAAAATATTGTTTCGCTCAATATTCTACCCATTTGAAGATTTTTTGATTATGATTGACTTTGGTGAAGAATCCGTTACCACATCTCATAATGCTTTAGCAAACATGTAATATTTCTTACTTTGGCAATTTATATGCTGCTGTTTTCATCAATCTTCGTTTTTAAGGTCTCCTTTAGAGACATTTTTAATATTTTACTAACGTCCTTTATGTCAACATTCACTGTACCCTGTGATTTTATGGCTGTTTAATCATTTATTAATTTATTTGTCAGTCCATTAATGTTATTGTATTGTTAAAATGAATATGGTAATTATTCACGTTTTGTCAATAATAAATTTAAGGCCTCAACTTGTTAAGTTTTCTTTTTATAGTTTTTATTATTATTTGTAGTATTGTTTTTAATTATGTTAATTTGTTTTCAGTCAAATACCCACTTCGGCTTTTAACTATACTCTCTTTTTGATCTGAATTATTATGTAAAATAAATTACAGTTTCAATAAATAAAATAAGTATTCATATATTTTTGTAATCCGCCCCATGTAAGTAATTATTTTATGTCATTTAACATTTGAAAGCAAACAAACAAATTACCGGCTCCACATAATTATTTATAATACCTATCTTTAGTTCATTTAAGGACTGTATTGTTTATGTAAAAATGTCTCAATTTGGATAGTGTTGTGAATGAAAAAAGCGAACTCAAAACGATAATTTTGTTACGTCAGTATCGTACGCAAAGATGCTCGTACCAATATAGGTATTAATTGCATCATGTTAAGTTCCAAAATCCGCCACAGAGGTCGGTACTGACAAAACAAAGCTGTCAAACTTTATGAATGATTGTCGTCGGACCAATCTTCGGATAAAGATCGCGTGTGTTGCGGTCATGCATGAGTGTTTACGATGGCTTTATTTAATTTTTAGCTATCGAAAGTTTTAAAATCATAATGTTTTTAAAATTAAGATCTTCGGTTCTGAACCTCTAGCTTAAAAGTTCTTTGTTATTTTGAAAAAGAAAATAAACATTATTGTACAATCTAAAGTCGTTTTATTGACATGTTTCAACAATTCTTTTGCCGGCGTAAGGAGGTTGGAACAGGCGTAGCTAGTTTTAAGTTTGACATTTTAAATTGATCACAATGTATCCTATTGAATAAATAAAAATTGACTTTTAACAATCAAAAACCTCAATAAAAAAAAATTGGTTGTCTGTAAAGTCGGTTTACTGACGATATTTGAACGTGACAACGTCGATTGGCCAATTGTGCTTCTTTGTCGCTTGTTCCCGCGCTCTCGCTTGCACTTCAAGCCTTACATGGAACGCCTCAGAGCGAGGTAACGCTGCAGAGCGAGATAACGCCACAAAGCGAGGTAACGCCGCATGAGTCATGTTTTTTCGTGCGTGCAGCCGATTCTATCGAATTATAAGACGTTGTCACGTCAAAATCAGTTCGTAGGTTTTAAATCCTTTTATTTATCTTCAAATAGCTTCATAATGGTAGCAATTCGGATTTGACAAACCTAAACTAAACCAAAACTAAAATAATTTAATTTTTAGTTTAGAAAATGCTAAAAGCTATTCGGTTGTTACGTCGAACTAAAATTAGAGAGCCTCAACATGTACTAAAATTTGATTTTGACAGAACTAAATTCATTTTACTACGATAGATACGATGAGATAAATAACTTAGTTGCGTTGCGTTGCAGGTAGTGTAGGTACTAAAAAAATAACAAATTCAAAACTGCAACTGATAACACTGCCATCTATCTAGATTTTGTAGAAACGCTTAGCTTGTTTCTTTACCTACTAATGGTTGTTGTGGCTAACACTAAAGATGACACTTTTTCACACCTACTGCAGTTATGTAATAATTTCTAGAAAGAATAAAATGCTAAAGTTACAGAACTAAGTAAAACAATTTTTTTAAAGTTACAACTTTTAGGTAAGGCGTAACATTTTGTAAAGCGACATCTATTTCATTTCATTTGAACTACAATCATTCCTTTTAGTTTTCAGCTCTAAGCTACTGTTTGAACAAAAATATCACAGATGGCGCTATTTAAAATTAAACATAGGTACACTTTTTCACTGCGCTCTGCTAGCAAACTATTCTTCTTACACGAAAAATAGAGGCGAAGCCTCTTTACTTTTCCACAAAAAGGTTCTAAATAGATAGATATTCTTCTAATTCATTTATATAAGAACAGAGCTCTGGTAGAACATTTCCATCTTGTTCGGTTCTCAGCCATCTTTTGACCCCCTTTAACTCAGTAATCTTACTGAGAATTTTACTAAGAATAGTTGTGAAATATTGTTTTTATTAAATGTCGGTTACATTTGATGATACCTCTGTTATTTTTAGTAGAGATGTGGGATTGCGACTCATAGGTTCGAATCCCGCAACGAACTTGAGCTTTCCGTAAATGATAGCATTGTGATGAAACTACACGGAGAAAAAAGACCTTCCGAAATACCGTTTTCCTTCTGAGTCAAAAGGACTTGTGATTCAGAAGGAAAACTAAGGTAAAACAAGGAAGGAATCGATCTTGTGGGTAAGACTCAGAAGGAAAGTCAGAATTTTTTTCTCAGTGTACTTAGGTATAGCTTTCTCGTGCTCATCTGACTAGCTTGAAGCTTTTCACCTAGAGATTAAACTTGAGCTAAGAATCTGCACGGACAAAAAAGACCTTCCGAAATACCGTTTTCCTTCTGTGTCAAAAAGGAAGGACTTGTGATTCAGAAGGAAAACTAAAACAAAATAAGGAAGGAAACGGTCTTGGAAGGTAAAGACTCAGAAAGTAAGTCAGATTATTTTACTCAGTGTGACACCAAGCACCTATTGGTGTGTTCCGGCAGCCCTACTTGAGAGCCAGTTCACATCTGACCCACCCGTATCTTCACATCAGGTAACAATATCAAAAAAAAAATCTGTATCTCATACATCTTGTATCACCTGAGGGTCAGTGCCCTTCAGCAACACAGTGGACTATTCTTTGCCTCTCGGAACCAGTAGCAAAACAACAAGCACGCATATTAATCGGCTTCTTTGATGCATCACCGCACAACGGTGATATATGTATTCTTGCAAGCTTCAGCACAGATTAAATATACATAATAGTACTAACAATCTGCGGATTTGCCATCGCTCAAAACGGTGAAGGAAAACATCGTGAGAAAACTGGCATGCCCAAGAACTGCAACATTCAAAGGCATGCGACATCTACCAACCCGCACTGGGCCAGCGTGGTAGATTACAGCCCATACTCTCTCTCTCTGAGAGAAGGCCGGAGTCCCAGCAGTGGGAACGTAAAAGGCTGTTAATGATGAACGTCATACATTGGCCAAGTCTAATTAAAAGCCTTGCACTCAGATTTAATCCAACCAACCAATCTACCTCATATCTTGAAAGTGGAGTTTATCCATCTCAGGTATATTGCAACCATTTCGTTACAGTTAACCCGGACCCACACATACATACATAAAAGCATGCATACATACATACATACACACATGTGTAGTGTAATTGTGGAGAGAATATAAAAAAAAATTGCGCTAAGTGTGCCTTACTTGCTTGCGCTGAGGTGGGTAGAGCCGCTGGGTAGCTTAGAATTCAGGAATCTTATATCTACCAGAACATCAAGTTAAGAATCCGCCGTCAAGCATCTATCGGTATGTTCCGGCAGCCTCACTTGAGGGCCAGTTCTTCATCCAAAGCATTTATTTCATTCCATAATGTAACAATAGTGTGATATAAGGTTCATTATGGATCCTGTTGGGCACAACAACAATATCATCAATAAACAAGAGGAGAGGAGCTTATGACTGCCACTAATCAATACCTATCAATACTGATGGTACAGTCGCGATAGTCCGGTTGACCGGACCATGGTGAAGTTTTGCATAAAACTTTTTTAACAGAATTGATGGAAAGTGTGTTTTGTATTTTATCGAAATCCATCCCATTTCATTGCACAAATATTTGTCCTGTAGCGCGAGTCGAACCCGCGACGTCACTCGTCGCAGTTGGCTATTCGCCTATTGTGCCACATTTCGACGACCGATGTGGCGCAATGGGCGGATAGCCAATTGTGAAGCGTAAGGTCGCGGGTTCGATTCCCGCTACAGGACAAATATTTGTGCATTAAAAAAAAACCGCAAGTATTTGTTCTGTGTCTGGGTGTTGTGGATCCCCGATCCTCGTAGTTTCTGATACCCTAGATACAGGGAAACCTAGTTAGGGGTCAGAGCCTATGTATGTGATTGTGCGGGCATTATTATTATTATTATTTGTCGTCAAATATCTTAGTTGTTAAAAGTCCAAGTCCACCAGCGGCGTTACATAGCGGCCTCCGTTCCGACTGGCCACAGTTGGCCGGCAGAGCGAGAAGTTCAAATCTCGAGCTCGTAATTGATAAATAAACGACGCACGTGCGCTCGGGTCAACACACTTGTACAGGTGGTGTGCCATCGTTAACTAGTACGGGGAAATTAGTTGGTGGTCATTGGGGAAAAGTGCCTGGAAGTACCTACTAGAAATGGAACCCCCAACAGCTATGTCCATATGCTATGCATTTTCATCTTCAATTTTCGTCTTCATCTTTCGTTTGGCGCTTTCAATAATTGAATGCGTTAGTTAACGAACGCAACAACAATATAGTTTTTTTTTTACTATTTACAGGGTAGAGTTTGACCACAAGTCACCTGATGTTAAGTGACGATGTGGTCGAAGATGGCGCCACGCTACACCTGGATTGGGAACTGGCTCTCAAGTGAGGCTACCGGAACACACCGATAGGTGCTTGGCGACAGATTCGTAACAAGACGGTGGTAGCTAGCCAGGCGAGTACTAGAATATACCCTACCACCAAGCTATGGTTTCATCACGATGTTTCCCTTCACCGAAAGCTCAGGCTCATTGTAAAATCCGTACCCACGTCCTACGGATCGCAAGCCGACGTCACTACCACTGAGCCATCATTGCTATAAATAGTCATTTAGTTCAGTCGTAGTTTCTATAAGTTTGTGAGTATGGCTGGATGGATGGATGGATGTTTGTTACTCTTTTACGCAATAACTACTGAACGGATCTCAATGAAATTTGGAATGGAGATCTTTTTATGCCGAAAAATGTTCCTGCAGGATAACGGGAAGACGCGGGTGAAACCACGAGGCGCAATTAGTGTATATAACATGTATATAACGGGAAAAGCGCGATTGTGACCGCGAGGCGTAACTAGTAGGTACTTTATGCTCACAAAATGACAAACCTACCTATTATTTTTCATTATAATCAAAAACGTAACCGCAGTTCCTATATACCAATTTCGAGATCACAACCTTTTTAAATGTCAAGTCTGACATAAATATAAATCAAGACTAGAAATTTCCGTTTCAAACATATATCACGCACACACACAGCCATAACACATGTGCGTGTGTGGGTTAGTGTGCGTGTGTGAGTGAAATAAAAAGGCGCGCGTGCGCAGCTTGCCACATAAAAGATGACTGTCCCCATCTCGCTTCCTCCGCTTGTTTTTGTTGTGTCCGTCTTTTTCACTCTCATATGTAATTACAAGGCGAACATTACCCGTTCTGTTGTTAATACCTACCTAGCAGTGATTGTATTAAAATTTACAAGCTAGCTATTTCTCGCAGTTTCACCCGCTCGGACTACAGTTTATCGCGATGCCAAGTATTGTATTTCTTTCCCCAAAGGGTAAAACGGGACCCTATTACTAAGACTCCGTTGTCTGTCCGTCTGTCGCCAGGCTGTATCTCATGAACCGTGATAGTTAGACAGTTGAAATTTTCACAGATAATGTATTTCTGTTGGCGCTATAACAACAAATACTAAAAAACAGAATAAAATAAATATTAAAGGGGGCTACATTACAAAGAACGTGATTTTTGTGCCGTTTTCATAGATAATGGTACGGAACCCTTCTTGCGCGGGTCCAACCCGCACTTGGCCGGGGTTTTTTAAAGATAATGGTAGCGATGATGACTCAGTGGTAGAGACTTTGGCTTACAATCCGTTCGAATCCTATTATGAGCTTGAGTTTTAGTTGAAAGAAAATATCGTGATTAAACCATAGTTGATTGTCTAGTGCTTGCCTGGCTAGCTACCACTGTCAAGTTAAGAATCTGTCGCCAAGCACCTATCGGTATGTTCCGGCAGCCTCACTTGAGAGCCAGTTCCAAATCCAGGTGTAGCGTGGTACCTTCGACTACATCGGCAAAAGAACAAAATTGGTCAAGTAGTTTAGACATGAAAACGGTATCAGACAAACAGACAAGACAGTTACTTTTGCATTAACATAGATAAGATTTATTAGAAACAGGCGGAGTAGGTTTTTGATTGTATCAGAACTGAATTAAAAGTGGCTTAGGATTTCATTGTTTCAAGCAATATGTTGTTAAATAGTTATATTATACTTTAAAAATTTATTTTTGTCTGGGCCAGGTTTTTTTTATTTATCCTTTTTGACGTGACAACGTCTTATAATTCGATAGAGCCGGCTGCACACACGAAAAAACATGACTCATGCGGCGTTACCTCGCTCTGCGGCGGTACCTCGCTCTGCGGCGTTACCTCGCTCTGAGGCGTTCCATGTAAGGCTTGAAGTGCAAGCGAGAGCGCGGAACGAGCGACAAAGAAGCACAATCGGCCAATCGACGTTGTCACGTTCAACTATCGTCAGTAAACCGACTTTACAGACCACCAATTTTTTTACCTTTAGCATTTCATCACAAGTCATCTGCAGAGGCAAAGCTTTGTATGCGATTGTAAATGTTTATTAATAATATTGCCGGGAAAACCCTAAAAACTGCGCTTTCCTTTTTCCCATATAAACGTTTTCTAAATAAAATGTAGAGTCAATTTGAACTTTATTGATATTCAATAAAGTTGATTGATTTTTCGATTTTTCGATTGAGGCAGTACGAAGTCTGCCGGGTCAGCTAGTCTCTTATATATAAAAATCAATTGCTGTTCGTTAGTCTCGCTAAAACTCGAGAATGGCTGGACCGATTTGGATAATTTTGATCTTGAAATATTTGTGGAAGTTCAGGGAAGGTTTAAAGGTGACTTTTATTGGCGATAGGAAGTTCGCCGGGTCAGCTAGTTTTGAACGAATGTAGGATCGTAAAATACTGCTAACGTTCACAATGCCTCAATAAAAGGATTAAAAATATAACATAAACTTAGTTCTAATAATAAGAAAGTGCGCTGGTCAAAGTGAGGGGAAGACGGCTCACAATTATTGTACTTCCGCTGCAGGACGCTAGTGATGGGACACGAGACATGAGAAATTGTTGTCGATACATTTTTTGTGTATATATTTTTAGTATTGACGATTGATGTGGCGTAATGGGCGAATAGCCGACTGCGAAGCGTGAGGTCGCGGGTCCGATTCCCGCAAAAGAACAAATTTTTGTGCGTTGAAAAAAAAAGCGCAAGTATTTGTTCTGTGTCTGGGTGTTGTGGATCCCCGATCCTCGTAGTTTCTGATACCCAAGATACAGGGACAACCTAGTTAGGGGTCAGAGCCTATGTATGTGATTATACGGACATGTTAAAAAAAAATAGTATGTTGATGATTACAAAGTAATTACATAAATCTACCAACATACTTGTAAATTGTGGAACGAGCTGCCACCACGAGTCTTTCCGCAGTGCTACAGAATCCAGTCCTTCAAGATAGATGTGAAAAAAGCTCTCAATAGTTGGCAACGCTCCTAGCATTGCAAATGTCCATAGGTGACGTCTGCTTGTTTAAGACACTATTAAATAAAATAAAACATGTTTTAAAAATAAACTGGTTTTTTATTTACTCTTTGTATTTATGTACTATATTTTTATGATATCTGCATATATATGTTTACTTTATTCATTAACATACGACACGTGTAAGACCTCTACTTTGAAGGTCAGGACATATATGAAGATAAAAATGTTTTATTATAATACAATTTAAAAAAAAAACAAAAAAAATTACAACAAAACAAATATGGTAATTAACTCGATAAAAACTTTAATAATGTAATGAAGCGGTGTGGTTTTATATTCATGAGTTTTTAATAAGATTCACATAATGAAATATACTTATATTCTCTTGGATACTGAAAGATATAAAACTTTAAAAACAAAATCATGGGGATTTGTCATTTTTCTCTTTGAATTCTTTGAACAAAGTATCTTCTTCTGTATAATTATGTAAAAATGTAGTTCGGTTCGTTAGTAAACGCCTAACTTGAGAACAGCTAGACCACTAGCTGTTCCCCGCGGTTTCACCCGCGTGGGCTACAGCTTTATGCATGCAAAGTCTCAGCCCGATCGGTTTAAAATTGACAAAGTTTCATACAAACTTTCATCCCCTATTTTTATCTCCTTGGGGGTAGAATTAATCAAAATCCTTTCTTAACGGATGCCTACGTCATAACATCTACCTGCATGCCAAATTTCAGCCCGATCCATCCCGTGGTTTGGGCTGTGCGTTGATAGATCACTATGTCAGTCAGTCACCTATGAGTTATATATATATTTAGATTTGCTTAAAGTTATAATCCTGAAAAAGCTTATATAGTAGGAAATATATGCAAAAAATTGAAAAGTTTACCTTTGAATTTGACAGGTCTAAAAATGATGATGTTCTTTTCTTTCTCTCCTATCACAAAAGGACAGCAATACTTTTAGACCTGATCTACTAAATTTACTTTCAGAAAATTCACGTCAGAATCTACACCATTAACAAATCCTCTAATGACGCAACATCGACACGTCCCAACACTAGTGCCTACCCCGCGGGCGCACGCGGCGGAGCGCGACGAAGAAAGTACAACCGTCGTAACGGACTAGTGTTGGGGGAAACTACAGTGGGGCTATAGGAATAATAAGAACTGTTGATGCTATGAGAAACAGTAAGCGAAGGATGTATATTATCACTAGCTAGCCCGTGAAGCAAGCTGAAGTGGCAGTAGGCTGGTCATATAAACCGCAAAACCGACCACCGTTTGGGTAGACGCGTTCTTGAGTGGAGACCGCGACTTGGCAGACGTTGTATAAAATGCCTTTCGACTTGGTGACCAATAAACCTGTTGGTATAATTGTAAGGATTGCCTATATAAGTTTTAGGAACAAGCTTAAGATATATATCATTGACCACCAAAAGCAGCAAGAAATGCTAACGCACGATACCAGTGTCATTTAAGGGTTAACTACTTGCACTTACCTTTCCTTCCTTAATAAGTAATTTATTCTTTCTTCCAAAGTTTTTCCTTTGATGCTCGACGGTAGTTATCGATGTATTTTAATATTGTTGTATTGCCAGAAAAAAAAATAAGTGTATGGTTTCTGTTTATGATTTTTTCTTGTTTTTTAGTTTTATGTTTTGTCTTGATTTAATAATCAAAATATGTATTTACTTTTGTTGTTTTTGTGGCTGTTTTTTTTTTTGCTATTTATGTTTTGTTTTTTTCTTTCACTGTTGAATATTTGGTACTGTTGGTGCCTCTTCGCGACGTCGCGTCACCAAACGGTTCCAACGGAAGACCAGCGCTGGTTGTCTAACCAGCATTTTGCTGAGTTGGGGCCGATTTGCGACACTGACATTCTTGTGTACCAATTACTGTAATATTTATTTATTTTTCTATTTTTATGTTTTTTTTTCATGTACCTTGAGTGTTATTGTTGCAAATAAACGAAATTCTATTCTATTCTATTCTATTCTATAAACATCATTTTAAGCCTCATTAGAAACAAACATTATTCAAACAATTTTTAAATTTACAATCCTAAACATTTTTCTTTCTACTAGCAGGTAGCCTTTGACCACAACATACCTACCTGATGTTAAGTGATGATGCGATCAAAGGTGGAGCCCCGCATCAATGGTGACGTGGTAGCTAGATAGACGACCACTTTACTATTAAGCTAGCTATGGTTCCGGAGTCCCAGCAGTGGGAACGTGAAAGGCTGATGATGATGATGTTTGGGGTTTCTAAAGAGCTATGCTTGGGGTTTCTCTGAGGGATCGAATCAGGAATGAGGTAATCCGTCAGAGAACTAAGGTCACCGACATAGCTCACAGAATTAGCAAGCTGAAGTGGCAGTGGGCTGGTCACATAAGCCGCCGAACCGATAACCGTTGGGGTAGACGTGTTCTTGAGTGGAGACCGTGACTTGGCAAACGTAGTGTAGGACGTCTTGCGACAAATTGGAGTGACGACTTGCGCCGAGTGGCTGGCAGTAGTTGGATGAGAAGAGCCGAAGACCGGGCTCAGTGGCGTACCTTGGGAGTTAATAGTCAATTTTTATTTATTCAATAGGATACATTGTGATCACTTTAAAACGTAAAACTTAAAACTAGCTACGCCTGTTCCAACCTCCTTACGCCGGCATAAGAACAGGCAAGAAACGCCCGGCAGGTAATTTTTTTGGCGCGATCACATTGACAATTTTATTCTTATTACTAATTGATTGAATTGGAGCAAGTTCATTAAAATCCCTAACTTTTTTTTGTCCTGTCCGATATTTTTTAATTAGCTTTAGAGGCTTATACCCAGTCGAGCATAGATTGCTCATGAGAAAATGCATCCTCTCCAAAACCAGCACAAATTGAAAGCGCTTTACTATTCTTGATGCTTTGTTAAAGAATCTTCTCGCTGTATCTCTAGGCTCACGATCTAGTTCATCGCTCGACAGTCGGTGCGGAGAGTTACCGTCTGCTAGGTCGGCGCGTGCGCATAGGCTTTGTGAAAACTACCGTGGTGCTCAAACTGCAAGAGTTGCAAAACCAAGCGATTTTTGCGCTACAAATACTATAAAGATAAAAGTAATATAACTAAACTAAAGTATAAAAATTATTCTAAATTGCTACGCAAGTGTATTGATGAATCCTTAAAAAATATAAATTCTGAAATGATAAATAACTCTAAAAATGTGTGCAAAACATCCTGGCAACTAATTAAAAAAGAATCGGAAGCCTTAAAACAAATTGAACTTATGAGTCACATTAATAAAGAAGGGATAACAGTATCCGATCCAACTGAAATTGCAGAGACATTTAATGAGTATCTCACTAATATATCAAATACTTCTAATACGGTGCACAACACTTGTAAATCAAGTTTGTGTAGTAGTATTTTTATAAGACCTTTTAGTTGTGATGAAACACATAGAATTATTATGTCCTTAAATAACACCAACTCTGAGGGATATGATGAAATATGTACCAAAATTCTCAAAGCATGTTCGTCGGAATTGACCCCAGTAATGACCTATCTAATAAATTTATCATTTATGGATGATTGTTTTCCAGAATCGCTTAAGCTATCCATTGTTAAACCCTTATTCAAAAAAGGAGATAAATCAAATTTAGGTAACTACAGACCCATAACTCTGATTCCAATTTTAGCTAAGATATTCGAATCAGCAATGCACAAGCGTTTGATTGGCTTTATAGAAAAGCATAATATATTCAGACAGGAACAATATGGGTTTCAAAGAGGTAAGTCAACAACTCTAGCTTGTTTTGACCTTGTGAGAAATGTTGTGGATAACTTAGATACTGGTAATCTCGTAACCGTGGTATTCTTTGACATGTCAAAAGCATTTGATTTCGTATCTCATAAATTACTTTTAGAAAAACTGGACAAATGTGGCATTCGTGGACCTGCACTAAAATGGTTGGAAACTTACCTCGACAATAGGAGTCAGTTTGTCGAGATAGCAAACATTAATGAAAGTAAGGAACTCCAAAAGTACAGATCAACATCTCGAGTAAATAACTATGGAGTGCCACAAGGTAGCGTCTTGGGACCCTTGTTGTTCTTATTTTACATTAATGACCTCCTTGACGTTACTTCAAAATCTTGTATTCTGTTTGCTGATGACATATCTTTAATTGTAACTAATAAAAATAAAATTGACATTAATAACTATAACACTGACATAAATAATTCTATAAAATCAATAATTCAATGGCTTACTGACAATAACCTACAGGTGAATATTAACAAAACAAATTTCATTCAATTTAATATGTATGGTAGGAAACATAGAGACCTTGACATTTATTATGAAAATAATTCAATTACAGAAGTAAATGTTACTACATTCCTGGGTATTACACTAGACAAATATTTAAACTGGAAAGAGCATATTAATAAAGTTTGTCAAAAACTGAACAGATTTGTATATGTACTATACAAATTACGCAAAACATCCTCTCGTCAAACCGTGTTAGCAGCGTACCATGGTTATATATCGTCTGTTTTAAGCTATGGTCTCATTTTATGGGGCAATTCTACAGAGGTTCAAAGAGCTCTACTGGCCCAAAAAAAATGTGTCAGAGCAATTGGTGGCATCCCGCCATGGGATTCATGTAAGCCTCTCTTTCGTGAATTTCGAATATTACCTTTGCCTTGCATGTACATTCTAGAAGCTGCAAAATTTGTAAGAACACACCATGACTTATTCGTAACTGCTAAAGATAAATACCCCAGAAACACGAGAGATCCAGATAGAATTGTTCTGGCCAAGGTCCCAAAAACGTCAATGTATTTGAATAACTGCTATGCAATGTGTGGACGCATATACAACACTGTTCCTACAGATATAAAAAAGCTACCAAAAAATCGATTTAATAAAAAACTTAAATCGTGGCTAATGGATAAATGTTTTTATAATGTTAAAGATTTCATAAAATAGGTTCTCAATCATAATGCTGATAACTTAATATTATTTTAGAATTATGTAATGGCCATTAATATAATATAATTTTGTATAAAAAATATTTGCACGCCGCCTTGTGCGGCAAAATGTATCTGGCACTATTCTGTACTAATTCCATCTTTACTAACCGACATTTTACGCAAATAAATTCTATTCTATTCTATTCTATTCTATTCTATTCTAACTTTTACTTCAAAAGCACCCCGCGGCATCCGCGTGAAGATTGCCCTGGAATTTTCAACTCAATAAATTATTGCCAACTAGCTGCGTGCCGTGGTTTGACTTACGTGGAGTACTCATTGTTCAAATGTATTCCATATTATTTCCAGGGTTTATCTTTACGCCAAATTTTATTAACATTGGTTCAGCGGTTTAGTCATGAAAAAGTAACAGACAAACAAATAGAGTCACTTTTACATATATGATACTAGCTGCGTCCCGCGGTTTCACCCACGTGGACTACACTTTATTGCGTTAAAAAGTATTCTATGTCCTTCTCCAGGGCTTGAACTATCCCTGTACCAAATTTCATAAGAATCGGTTCAGCAGTTTATGCGTGAAAGCGTAACAGACAGACAGACAGAGTAACTATCGCATTTATATATTAGTAGGGATTAGTATGGATGACAATCGGGGATAGCGTAACTTTTTACCAGTGAAAGTCATTTTAAAATTCAAAATCAGTAGTTCTAGACGATTTACTTGAGCTATTGGTAAAGGAATAAATCGTAATGAAACCATAGCTTGGTGGTAGATTATTGTCTAGAGCTCGCTTGACCACTGTTACCCGCCAAGCAACAATCAGTGTGTTCCGGCAGCCTCACTGAGAGTCAGTTCTCAGTACAAGTGTAGCGTGATACCACCTTTGCCCACATCGTTACTAAATATCAGGTGTTTTGAGGTCAAAACGCCAACCTATATGAAATATATATCTATAGGTATCATAACAAATATATGATATTTTTTTTATTATTAAATAAATTAATTGTTATTATATTAGGTGACGTTTGATTCTGGGTATAAGTTTTACAATCAATTCCACTACCTACTACGTCATGCTCTAAAACTGATCTCTCAGACTTAACGTTTGAGAACCACAGCGCAACAAAAGTCAGTTACGACAACTGGCCGTTACAGTTTACCCATCAGCAGTGTTTTCCGGTGAAGCGAGACGGGTATATACACCAGTGCGAAAGTTAGAGAGAGACAGCGATTTTCCACCTGTCCTGGCATAATTTTTTTGCTGTATTCCACTTTTTTTAGTTTTAATTACAATGGTAATAGTGTAATAACTAAAGTTATGTTACTGAAGTATTTTTTAACTGTGCATAGGCTGATGATAATGAAATTAATTTTAAAGCAAAATTTATAAATAACATAATAGGTTTCACCCACGTCTTCCTGTTATCCCGCAGGAACCTTTTTTCGGGGATAAAAAGTAGCCTATGCGTTAATTCAGGGTATAAGCTCCAATTCCAAATTTCATTCAGAACCGTTCAGCAGTTTTTGCGTGAAAAAGTAACAAACATCCATCCATCCATCCATACTCACAAACTTTCACGTTTATAATATTAGTAGGATCTTCATACAATTAAATTGCTCGGAAGAGCTATTCAATCTCATCCCTCCTTCACGGTTCTACCACCGATCATCTCGTCATCGGAACAAAGCTCATCCGCCCATTATCGAGTCCTGGAAATCCCACACCTCGCGATTTATGCGCTCCTTTCTCCCGCATACTTGCAAAATGTGGAATGAGCTTCCCCCACAAGTGTTTCCGCTGTGCTACGGATTGCAGTCCTTCAAGATGGGTGTAAAAAGAGTTCTTAAAGGTCGGCAACGCATCGGCAACTCCCCTGGTGTTGCAGATGTCCATAGGCGACGGTGACCGCTTTCCATCAGACGGGCCGTCAGCTTGTTTGCTAATCTATTACATAAAAAAAAAAATATCGGGATGGAAAAGTTCAAGAATTGGCAATTTCCAATTTATTGTTGTCCATATTCATCGAAAGGTTTTTTTTTCATCTGACAGGATAGCGCCATAAGCTACCTGTTTCTATTGCATCAGGTGACTTGTGATTAAACTCTACCAAATTAAAAAGAAAATTAAAATACTGAAATACCTATTACTAAACGAGATTTTTCCTGTTACACGCGTGGACTATATTTATTGTAATAATTTTTTTTATGTCTTTCTCTAGTATTTAAACTATCTCTACACTAAATTTCATCAATATCGGTTCTGCAGTTTAAGCGTGACAAGGTTTTTTTTTTTTACTATTTACAGGGTAGCGTTTGACCACAAGTCACCTGATGTTAAGTGACGATGTGGGCGAAGATGGCGCCACGCTACACCTGGACTGGGAACTGGCTCTCAAGTGAGGCTGCCGGAACACACCGATAGGTGCTTGGCGACAGATTCTTAACAAGAGGGTGGTAGCTAGCCAGGCGAGTACTAGAAAATACCCTACCACCAAGCTATGGTTTCATCACGATGTTTTCCTTCACCGAAAGCTCAAGCTCATTGTAGGATTCAAACCCACGTCCTACGGATCGCAAGCCGACGTCACTACCACTGAGCCATCATCGCTATAGGTGACAAACATAAAGACAAAGTTACTTTTGCATTTATAAAAGCCAAGTACAGCTTTCTTCCACAAAAGTCAGGGGCGCGCGTTGATGTCTTTTAAACAGGCTGTTGTTTATAAAGAAAGTAGACTTTGTAGAGTTTGTCTTGTTTACTGCACGATCATAAAAAAATATTGTACCTAACTATATTTTTAAAAGTAGTTAGCATAGTCAAAATCCCAAGTGAAATTCAAGACTTACTCGATAGCAACATTTCAAGTCCGTATAAAGAGAAATCTTATTAGTAAAGCTTATTATAAAATATCGGACTATTTAGATGACAAACAAGCTTGGGATTGTAGTTAATCTATCTATCTTTCTTTCTATCTATCTGTTCTTCCTATTTCCCCTATTCTAACCATTTTCGGTAAACAGCCAAAACAGTCATCTCTTCCCTCTCATATGGTCGAGGAGAGCGATGGCTGGCACATGCGTCAACTCGTGAACGGGTGCTGCTTGTGGGATCTGGTCTGCTTTGGTTGTGATCCCGCAACTCATTAATATTCATGTTCCCATATCCCAATGTGTACAACCAAACAAGAGAAATCTTATTAGTAAAGCTAATTAAAAAATATCGGACCATTAGATGACAAAAAAAGCTTGGGATTTTAGTGAACTTGCTCCAATTCAATCAATTAGTAATAAGAATAAAATTGTCAATGTGATCGCGCTAAAAAAATTACCTGCCGGGCGTTTTTTGCCTGTTATTTTGCCGGCGTAAGGAGGTTGGAACAGGCGTAGCTAGTTTTAAGTTTGACGTTTTAAAGTGATCACAATGTATCCTATTGAATAAATAAAAATTGACTTTTGACTTTAGTTGTTTATATACTAAAATTAGAAACTAATGTAATGACATTACCCGCCATACAGGCTCATTAGAGACCTAGTGCGGGGTGCAGAGCTCCCCAAGGGTACGGTAAAATGTTAAGTTCACTATTATGTATTAAACCATTACACCTAGTGTTATATCATGTATAAGTATATCATATCATGTATAACCCAACATGTTTCTTTCTTTCTTTGATCAAATAAATATTTTTTTAATTTATTTGTTTTTCAATATTATTTTAATTATGAAAATGTGACCAAAGGGCTGGCGCTTACCTCGGTCAACGAATCAGCCTAGCCATTCAAAGAGGTAATGTCGCCAGTCTCTTGGGCACTCTACCTGCAGGCAGCGACCTAAATCAATCAATCAACACTACCAAAGTCATTAAACATGGTAATAAAATGGTTTTACTCCCCCACAGTAGTATCAGAAAAGATGTCAGATATCAGTTAAAAAAAAACTATCTGGAATCACGCCATTCAAATCATTAAATACTAAATTTGAACACTCACAAGGGGCCTTGAAGGCACATCCTTACGAGAAACCTTCAAAAAACATTAATTAAGCCCTACTGTCATCAGTAATCACAATCACGAAAAGGTAATCGCGCTTTTCCGTCCAAATTATATACTTTACATAAGGATCCGCCTTACATAAGGTGCGCTTGTGTGGGTATGCGCGCATATGTGCACACACGCACACAGGTGCCCGACCAGTCGCGAGTCACTGCGCCCGCGCATAAGCTGTTCCACTTAGCCGCATTTCAAAGTTAGACTCCGCGGCGAGCGGACGTGCTACCGCTGCGAACATTCCAAATTGAAAACATTGAGTGCTGTGCCAGTGTGTCTTTGACTGTGAACTGTGAAAGTTAAGTTACGTGATTAACCGATTTTTCCCGACTTGGTATGTTTTTTTTTTACATTCGCTGTTACGAAAGTGGTTTTTACCGTGCCGCTTGCTTTTCAGGAAACTCGCTTTTTTGTTGCACGTTTCTAGAACTTACAGAATGTGTAACGAGAAAATGTTTTATGGATTCATAGTTGATGTTGGAAGCCTAAGTTTGGTGTAGAAACTGTTTGGTAAACCATGAAGATCTCGTGTTTGAGTTTTCAATACTTGACCAGTGCCGCGAGCGCTACGACCTCGGTTGGAAATTTATTTCCTTACAATTTCACAGATAACTTGAGGTATTTACAGATATTTTTCAATAAACAAGAAACAAAGTAAGTACCTAAGTTACATTAGAATCTTTATTAATATAACATTGCATTTAGATAACCTTCTACAGGTAGAGTGCCCAAAAAGCAGACGACATTCCCTCGTTGAATAACTTAACTAACTCGACTGTAGTAGCAACGGGCTCTTTGACCACTCGTTTCTTTCTATTACTAAAAATTCATAAATAACACTAAAATCTTATAGGAATTAAATTGAATTCACTTTTCCGAATATCAGAAAATTGTAAAAAATAAATCACCTCGCCTTGTGGTCCCTTTACTAAGGTCAAAATGAGAAAAAAATGCCCAATATTTAACATAACGGTGACAAATTTGAGCCTATTGAAATTTTGATGAAGTTTGGTTCGAATATAGTTTGAGCCCTTAGAAAAGACATTGTAGTAGAGCATAGCTAGAATTATGTCAAGATGTATGTATAATGAATAGAAAATATAAATTAATAAGATATAAATTAACTTTCGGTGTGTCCCGAATGCCCTGACAGCCAGTTCCCAATCCAAGTGCAAGCGTGGCGCCATCTTCAACTACATCGTCACTTAACACCAGGTGACTTGTGGTCAAACGCTACACTGTAAGAACGAAAATAAATATCTAGTAATTCAATTAAAAATGTCCAATTGAAGAATATTTTCAACACCGGTCAGTCATCAATAGCTTAAGCAATGGAGCTGGTTGCAACGAGTTACGTCACGGAAATCGGTTACGACCACCTATTCGCCGACGGATTTGGGTACCAAATGTAAATGAACTTTGCTTTGTTACACTTGTTTACAATTAATGCTTCCTAATTATTATTTAATTAACTGCTCCAATTGTTTCTGTTGAAAAGGCCTATTTTTTGATTCAGGGTATAAGCTATCTTCATTTCGAATTTCATTGAAATCTCTTGAGTCGTTAGTGTGAAGAAGTAACAACTCACACACACACACACTCACTCACTCATAACCTTAAACATATTTGTTATATTAAATGCAAAATATTGTAAGCTATCTCCATTCCAAATTTCACTAAAATCCGCTCAGCCGTTTCAGCGTAAAGAAGTAACAAACGTACTAACTCAGTTACAAACGTTCGCATTTATATCTTTATAGAGTTTGAAGTTTTGGGTGGCTTCAAGCATGGCACTTACCATCGGTAAACGACCAGCTTGTCAAGTCACGTAACTCGTAAAAAATCGTAAGATCGTGACCAAACGTGTCCTGAGTCAAAATGGAAGGTTTTTTAGATTTTTATTCTATAGAGTAGATTCTAACCACTAGTCTACTGATGGATTGGGAACTGGCCCTCAAGTGAGACTGCCGGAACACACCGTTTGCTTGGTTATTGCTCATAAGTTTACGAATGAATACATATTAATTTAATTTAACTAACTCCGGTGGCTCAGAGACCCAGTGTGTTTTGGCCACCGAAACGAGAGAGCGCCACTCTTCTCTATCTTGAGCGATTTCAGCCCAGTTCAGAGTCTGGAGCTCGCGTAGGTCCGCATCCACCGCGTCCCTCCAACGGTATCTAGGGCGTCCGACCGGCCTACGGCCACTGAGTCGTCTCAAACCAGAATTAATGGTAATAAATATAAATGTTAACAATATTGACGTCATTTGCTTTAAGAAATAGGTTTTTCGATAAAGTTATAGGTACATTAATGTGTGCATTTGATATTATTTTAATTTCATTGCTTTGTGTATTCTGTTATTTCAAGTTTTTTATCTTCTTTCATATTACGAGCTAGTGGCTAATTCCATCATCGCAGTTTTCAGGCCACCCAAAAGCCTCCAAAGGCTTTACAACGCAGATTATTTACACCCTGGATTAAGACATATACTACTTTTATGCCGTTTTACGTTTCCTGCGGGATATCTAAAAAATTACAATGTAATCATGAGCATAGTTAGTAAGATAATACGATTTTAGTGGTGAACAATCTAAGAAAAAACCGGTTAAGTTCGAGTCGGACTAAAATAAATCCCAAAAAAATCACTTTTGGTGTATGAGAGACCCCTTAAATATTTATTTCATTCTGTTTTTTAGTATTTGTTGTTATAGCGGCAAGAAAAATACATTATGTGTGTGAAAATTTGAAAACTGTGAAAATTTCAACTGTCTAACTATCACGGTTCATGAGATACAGCCTGACCCGTTTTACCCTTTGGGTGTGTACGGGATCTGCACAAAGTGTGGACGAGCCTGCCGTTCTCGTATTGGTCTGTATAGCCACCAACAAAAGTGTTCTTCAAACCCCACTGACACGGTTTGAATCGTCTGTCATAGACGTCTAAGGCCATGTACAGTTTGTACGGGATCCTAAAAAATTTAGAAAACTATTTTTTTCCTTGATTTGTCTGAAGACAATTACTTATATCAGTTACCACCGAAAACAGTGAAGCTTACATAAGCCGACGTAAGTGAAAACACGTTTTTTGCCCAACTTCAAGTGTGGGAACCTGAGGTATCAGGTCTAGGTTACTCTTTGTCTGTCGTTAATTCTCATGGTTCTAAAGATGGTTTGTGGCCGACGGAACTTGTGAGGAATGAGTAGTTTTGTTTATTTACTAAAGCTGTGGCCCGCGTTGGCACCCGCAGTCTTCCCAGTACATGTAAGAGCCCTTTTCCGGGATAATAATGTACATGTGCTATTTTAGATTATCTACCTCTGTGTCAAATTTCATTCAGAACAAATGTTTGACGCAATTCGTTCAATTGGTACAACTTTATTATTTATGAACATACACATTACACATAAGTGAAAAACTCACCCAAATCAGTTAAGGCGTTTTTGAGCGTACACAATTAACGCGCCGACAAACATACAAAAATTATAAAAATCATTGTTTTGGGTTCTATTTTGCATTGTTATAGGACCCCAATAACATTTTTTCTCATAAGACTTCCATGTAATGAGAGCCTTTAATTACATTTTTGTACCGCGTCTTCCCGTTATCTACAGAACCTTTTTCCGGGATAAAAATTATAAGTTATGTGTTAATCCAGGGTATAAGCTATCTCCATTCCAAATTTTAATCAAATCCGTTTAGTTTTTGCGTGAAAGAGTAACAAACATCCATAGTCACAAACTTTCAGGTTTATAATGCTATTAGGATCACAGCTTCTTTGCATACAGCATTATCATTATTTACATCAAACTGGTCTGATTAAAATCAAACTCGACACATAGATGTCCAAGCGGCGGCTACGAGGCACCTTTCGATCAGTTTTTTTTAAAGAAAAATAGTAAAAGAATAACAATGGCGACAGCTTTCTAAAACTGCCGCCGGCGGTGGACTGGCGAATTTCAATTAGATTGTCATCGGGATTGTTATCGACGATATTGGTAGTGATAATATCAGTTTTCTTGCACTAGCAAACTGGCTTCACACAGATACAGTCAGCAACAGAAGTAGCTAAACAAAAACAAATTTTCCGATTGTCTTTGTCATCTTAAACAACAACCTTCGACCGAACCATCACTTAACATCAGGTGGTCAAACGCTACCATGTAATTTGTAAGAAAAAAAACAAACATTACTCTGATCTTAAATGCATTTAGAAAATCGAGTATGATCAGCAACTTTTGTTGCTGACTGTACATACAAAAAACTTTCCTACGGGATCATAAAAAAATAACCAATGTCACAAAAATCTTACAAAAAATCAAGCCGACCCGTTTCTGCTTTAACAAATCAATAAACAAATGCATATCACAAAACACAAAAATTGCAATAATTAAACTTTTATATTAAACCAGCTGTTCCCCGCGGTTTCACCCGCGTGGGCTACAGTTTATCGCGAAATCCTATCTTAGCGGATGCCTACGTCATAACATCTACCTGCATGCCAAATTTCAGCTAGATCCGTCCAGTGGTTTGGGCTGTGCGTTGATAGATCACTATGTCAGTCAGTCATCAGTCAGTCACCTTTGAGTTATATATATAGATAGATAGATGGATAGATAGATATAGAGATAGAAGACTAGCTGTTCCCCGTAGTTTCATCCGCGTAAACTACAGTTACAGTTTATCGCGATAAAAAGTATCCTAGGTCCTTCAGTGTTCAAACTATCTCTGTAACAAAATTTATTTAAATCGGTTCAGTAGTTTAGGCGTGAAAGCGGGACAGACAAATAGACAGATAGTAGGGATATGCAAAAGTTTTTGAGTGAGTGAGTGTGTGTGTATTAATCACTTTATTACGCTAAAACGGCTCAACGGATTTCAGTGAAATTTGGAGTGGAGATAGCTTATTTATATTGAAATAACATATAGGTTACTTTTTATCACGGTTCCTGTGGGATGACAGGGAAACCGCGGGGCCCAACTAGTATTAAGTTTTTACCCCAGTTATAATGGAAAGGTCAAGTTTACTAGTTTGGAGGCAAGTGGGGTGCAGACAGGAGTTATGGTTGGGTGCCCGACGCGTACCAGCGGCTCAGTGACGCGTCCACGTATGTCGTGAAACGTCAGCGGTACATCTGCCAGTTGACTAGGTATATACCAGAAGAATGAAATGAATGAAAAATCTATTTATTTATTTATTTACTATTTACAGGGTAGCGTTTGACCACAAGTCACCTGATGTTAAGTGACGATGTGGTCGAAGATGGCGCCACGCTACACCTGGACTGGAATCTATACCAAATACCAATGAACTATGCTTTCCAAGATGAGATGATCCCGTAACTCGTTAACATTCATGTTCCCATATCCCAATGTGTACAACCAAACAAGAGAAATCTTATTAGTAAAGCTAATTAAAAAATATCGGACTAATAGATGACAAAAACAACTAGTCTTTAGTAGTTATTACAGTCATAATGCATTTTGTTTTGTTTCGTATTTTGTATAATTTGTTGCAAATAAATGATTCTTATTCTTATTCTTAAAAAAAAAGCTTGGGATTTTAGTGAACTTGCTCCAATTCAATCAATCTAATATATAAAATTCTCGTGTCACAGTTTTCGTTGCCATACTCCTCCGAAACGGCTTGACCGATTTTGATGAAATTTTGTGTGCATATCGGGAAGGTCTGAGAATCGGCCAACATCTATTTTTTATATCAGTTTTTTTTTTTCAATTTGTAGTCCACGCGGGTGAAACCGCGGGGCTCAGCTAGTTAGTAATAAGAATAAAATTGTCAATGTGATCGCGCCAAGAAAATTACCTGCCGGGCGTTTCTTGCCTGTTCTTTTGCCGGCGAAAGGAGGTTGGAACAGGCGTAGCTATGTCATATCGAACCATAACCGCGGATAACGGATCAGGATCGATTATTAATTTTGGCCGTTATAAGATCGCCTCCACACGGTTTCAGATAGATCCTCCATTCAGTCAGTATTGATTAACAAAAAAAAACCCCGACATCTCGAACCCATTTTTAAAAACCTACCTATATCATTTTGGAAAACAGCTGATACTTGTACACTGCTGGACCAATATTAACCAAACATAGCTAAGAACTACTGCAAGGAAACTGGCTTTTAAATGACAAAAACCGCATCGAATTTGAACTATCCGTTTAAGAGCTACGATGCCTCAGACAGACACACACAAAGACAGACATTGACGTCAAATTATAGCACCCTCTTACGTCGGGTGTTAAAAAGGCGAGACATTTCTTCACGCGTCATCTCGGCCGTTTTCACTGACGAGGTGAGCGGTCAAGCAAGCTTTCGGCACAAAAACTAAACGGTAGCAAAGATGCGTGAAACGACGCAGTGCCGAATGGGTCGCCGGGCCCACGTGGGGCATGCTCCACTGAAGCATTCAGGTGTTTCGCTCGGTGGCTGCCTCCGTGTTCACTCCAGCGATGGTCAGCTGGCTCGCTCCGTATTGATGAATGGTGGCCGTAAACAAAGCAATTGTACACTCACAGTCGGTTGGCTGAGAAAAGAAGGTTTTTGAGAGTAAGTCTACCGATTGCAGATGTTTTTGTGTGTTTACCTTACTGAAGATGGAAAGAACAATGGCCAAAACGGACCCGAGGTCGTATGAAAACTATGTATGATAAAAATTGTAATTTTGAGTGTATTAAGATTATACTAACGATATTTTATAGAAACTGTAGAAAAAAAGATATAGATTTCTTAACTTCGTAGTTTCTTAGGACATTTTTTAACTTACACGATGCTTGGATGTTTTGAACGCACTCCGCAATTTATTTGCTATTCCGTCACGCTTTGGAAGTCGTTCTTACTTAGAAAGTCATTAAAATCAACGTTATTTACCAAACATGAAAAAAAACTAATATTTTTAATCTATGTACTAGCAATTTGACTGTCACTGTCAAGTGACATTGACAGGAACGAAAATTTTTATACAAAACATTTTGCGGTCAGGTCCAGGACAGTATGAAAAGTGGCCAATGTTCTTTAACACATGCTCCATAGAAGTAATGTCAAAAATCGATGGGGCAAACTGTGGATAGATTTGTTATTAATTTCCAGCGTTAAACATAAGCGTACAAAAATATGTTAGTTGGTGAACAAGATAAAACGAATCGGTACCGCGAACGTTCATTCTACGACAAAAAACATCTTTGAGTCTGTGGTGAGCGTTTATGTTTAAACGTCAAAGTCAGAATATTAGTGACTTAATGTTGAAATGTGTCATTCCCTTAGGTATTTTATTTAGTTTTCTATTACAGTTAAAGATTTGTTGCATCTTGGGTAGGCTCTGCAGTTTCAACACTTTCGAGGTTCTAGAAAATAAAATGGTTGCTCGGATTTTTATATCCCATCACTAAGCGCAGTCCATTGCCGTGCAAAATTTTGAACTGTTGAAGTTCAAAAATCAGGCATATGCCACAGGAATTAGCAAATAATAATTTACAAGTAGCCATACCAGCGTTTGACCACGACCTCTCCCGATGAAAAGCGACGATGTGGTCTAAGGTGAACCTATTCTTAAATTGAACACCGCCCGTTTTACTAGCGAAATCAAGCTCTCCCGTAGCGAGACCCAAACCTGCAATGTACTTGCTAAAGGCGGCTTCCCCAATCACTAAACCGTGGCTGTCTGATACGTTTGTTTACTAGTCCTGAATGCTTCAGTAGAGCATGTCCCACGCGGATTCACCCGTCCATTCAGCTGGTTCACGCATTGGGCGTCAGCTATACGGTTTTTGGTTTAGCTGAGTTCACTGGAGTTTGACCATGACCACTCTTGCTGGTTTACGGTCTAAGCTCCGTCATTGCGAGCGAGACTGGATAATTGTTGGTTACGATAAGTATTGTATCTTTGGAGTGTCTCAAGGACGGATTCTGGAATATTTTAGAAGACTTTTAAACACTTTTATGTGTATTAAACAAGCTGCACCCTAAAAAGTAGCCTATGTGCTAATCCAGGATATAAGCTATCTCATTGGAATGGTCCAAATTTCACTCAAATCCGGTTTTGCGTGAAAGAGTAACAAACATCCATACATCCATACTCACAAACTTTCACGTTGATAATATTAGTAGAATATAGAACTAGCTGGGCCCCGCTGTTACACTCGTGTTTTTATCCGTAGGAACTTTTTTAGAAAAGAAGACTATGTTTTAATTCAGAGTATAAGCTATCTCCATTGCTAATTTTACTCAAAGCCGTTGAGCCGTTTCAGCGTGAACAAGCAACAAACATAACACACTCACTATATTCATTAGAGAACTTTTAATTACAGAAATAGAAGATTTTCAAAACGTCTTTACTAAGTTTAGGTATTCATTTATATTTTCCAAAAGAACGTCGACAGAATGTAAATTTACTTGATAACGATGAGGTAACAATTAAACGCCAGATTAATGTGTTTAATTGATAATACACCTTGAGTGTAACGAAATAAGTTTTAGATCGGCGTGACAACTTTTTACCTATGTAATCATGAATGAAGGTTATTAAACGAAATTTTAGAACTAAATACTTAGTTGAAAATACTGCATACAAAGGAACGTTAAAGTAAATCTTTCAAAAGATCTAAAAAAATCTTCACTTGCAAGCAGTGTTTCCATAGGAACCTTTTCTGTGACAAAAGTAGCTTATCCAGGGTATCTGCGGGTATATGTGTTAATCCAGGATATAAGCTATCTCGACTCCAAGTTTCATCAAAATCGGTTTTAGTAGTTACGGTGATACATGGTAAACATTCATACACACACACAAAAACTTTCGAATTTATAATATTAATAGGATTAACTTTTACATATGACTTAACTTTTATGTTATTGGCTTTGCCGAAGGTATTAATATGTAAATAAAATATTTCAATAATCATCAACAAAACGCAAAAGTACAATATAAACAAAGACAAACTGTCAGGGGTTTGTTGCGCAAACAACCTACGGTAGTACGACCTTGCCAGTTGACCACAAAAAAAGTTAAACAAAAAAAACCGGGAGGTCGATGGTTTTTCTACCCGGGATGCTGTGATGGACTTGTTTTTTGCTTCTATTATTATTAGGGTCATTACTTAATGAGGTAAATTGGGACAGCCCTGACTTTGTTTTGATCTAGATTTCAAAAGGCCTAGTTACTGAAGTGCCTACCTACTTATGTTGCAAATTTGTTAGAGCGGTGGTGCACTGAGAAGAATAATCTGACTTTCCTTCTGAGTCTTACCTTCCAAGACCGATTCCTTTCTTAGTTTAACTTAGTTTTCCTTCTAAATCACAAGTCCTTCCCTTTTGACTCAGAAGGAAAACGGTATTTCGGAAGGTCTCTTTTCTCCGTGTGGTCGAAAGGTATCGCATGTACTTTACAAATAGGCACTGATACGTTCGAATACTATATCGTTCCCACACCTATGACTTTACTAAGGCATGTGCGGATTTGCTATCGCTCAAAACGGTGAAGGAAAAGATCTTGAGGACACCGGCATGCCCAAGAACCACAACATTCAAGGGCATGTGACATGTACCGACCCGCGTGGTAGATTACGGCCCGTACTCTCTCTGAGAGAAGGACTGAGTCCCAGCAGTGGGAACGTAATAGGCTGATGATGATGTGTTTTTTTAACTTATCTATGGACATCAGGTCCTTCTAGAAGGTCTACAAAAAAGTACACGATATTAACTCTAGCATTTCTATTTAACATTTTTGAGAATAGGGTTTCCAAAAGTTTTTTCTGCTTAAGTATTAATTTTTTCCACCTAAGGTTTAATATTATAATATAGTATGTACTTAAATCAAAAATAACAATTTTTTTGTGTCTGTTCCGGCTAAACTTTGAAACGACTTGACCGATTTTGACGGGACTTTCAGTCGCAGATAGCTAATATTATGAGGAGTAACATAGAGTACTTTTTTTTAGAAAATTGAACCCTGGGGAAGGTTATAGAGTACTTTTTTGGCGATAAACTATAAGTTCACGCAGCTAGTTAAAAATAAACTCAAATAAGGTAATCAATGGAAATTGCTTAATTTAACATCAGCCTTCAATTAAATCTGATACAAACCGATGCTGAATCCGTTCCACTCATCGTTAATACCTGAATCTTATTTGAAGTAACAAATAATGATATTATAACTCCGAGGCTAGGCCAATGTTATATCTTGGGAAGGTCAAACGATTGTCCACACTGGTTTTTTTATTCACAACTCATTGTCATTCCGTTATTTTTATACAATTAATAACAAAGTGAATAAGGTAGGTGTTTCAGGCGGTTTATTTGAATATATATACATCGTGACTTCTTGGATGAAAATCAGCGCTGGGGATTAGTCAAAAGTCAATTGCTTTTTATTCAATAGGATACTTTATGATCGCTTTAAAACGTCAAACTTAAAACTAGCTACGCCTGTTCCAACCTCCTTACGCCGGCAAAAGAACAGGCAAGAAATCCCTGGCAGGTAATTTTTGGGTGCGATCACATTTATAATTTTAATCTTACTATTTATTCAATTGGAGCAAGTTCACTATATACGATCCGAAGCTTCTTTTGTCATCAAAATAAATAAATAGATATCTGGGACAATTGCACACAAATTGACCTAGCCCCAAATTAAGCTCGAAACTTGTGTTATGGGTACTAGACAACGATATACATACTTATATAGAGAAATAAATACTTATATAGATAGAAATATCCAAGACCCAGGTATCAGGTGATCATCACACATATATATAAATAGTCCGAACGCTTCCATGAACGGCTTATAGCTAATAGCCATTTAGACCCATCAGCTCTCTGCGACTCTTACAAGTCTTTAGCTCATTAGTAAACCAAAGAAAGCTCTCAAAATAACTGTAACAACAATAATAATTCGTAATTAACATCAAACGAAAAGTCCGAGACTCGACCATTCAAAATTCCCCATAAAAATTTACATCCTTTCCTGAGGGAAATCCATTTTACCCGCTCCCATGGTTACGCCCGGAGAGGCATACGACAAAATGGCGGCCGGTGACGTCACACCGGAAACGGCTCCGTTTTGAATTTGGAACGGTCGAACGAGCAATGGAGGTACATCCGGTGAAGACGTTACGATGAGTGAGCGCGGTAAAAATCGCCGCGTTGTTGATCCAGATTGGTTTATTGTTTTAGATGTTTATTGGTTGTTCGGAACGTTATCTATAAAGTTTACTTTGCAAGTATCTGTTTGTTACCTTTTCATGTTTAGATCTATGATCTTGATAAAATTTGGTATGCAGATAGTTAGAACACTGGGGAAGGACATAAGAACTCATATTATAAATGCGAAAGTTTGTGTGTGTGTGTATGTGTGAATGTTTATTACCACGTATCACCGTAACTCAAACCCATTTTGATGCCATTTGGAATGGAGATAGCTTGATTGACCCGGAAAAGGCGGGATGACGGAAAGATGCGGGTGAAACCGCGGGGTGCAACTAGTTTATAATATAACTGCCTGCTGGACTATACTTAATCGCGATAAAAAGTTTTTTTCTGAACCACCTAATCACCTATGGATATAAAAGATAGCCTACGATCTATTTTAAGACCTACCAAATAAGAATATAGAATTTCATAAAAATCGGTCTTGCCATTTCGGAGAAGATCGTTATCAAACTCAAACTCAAAACTTTTTTATTTAATAGGATACATTGTGATCACTTTAAAACGTCAACTTAAAACTAGCTACGCCTGTTCCAACCTCCTTACGCCGGCAAAAGAACAGGCAAGAAACGCCCGGCAGGTAATTTTTTTGGCGCGATCACATTGACAATTTTATTCTTATTACTAATTGATTACTTCAAACTAAAAATAACAAAGAAATAAAAACAAATAAATCTAAACTAATAACTAAAATACATTATTAAAAGAAGTCCCTTTAGGCAAGGTACCGAAGATACTGGCAGCGTTCCCCCTTTGAATGGCTAGACTAATTCTTTGGCCCAGGTAGCTGCCAGATCTTCGGTCTCCGGTGATGTCGACTAACCTTTTTGTTATTTCCTTAAAAAGGCTTAAAGCGCTAGGACCCCACGGACCAAGGGTCTCGACACCGAATGGGACAAAATCATATTCGGAGCCTAGACCCCTGTATTTGCATGCCTTCGCTTTTTCAGCCGCTTCACACGCCGCACCAGCTCTGATGTTGGTTCCATGTAGATGGGAAGGGGCTAGCGTGTCTGCACAGGTTGCATCCCATACTAGCACCCGGCCCATCTTCCATGGAATCAAACTCATACCGTCCGGTCTCTTGCCATCGTCTCTTGAAATACCAGAGGGCTCAAGAAGACTTGGTACGTTGACGGTGGCGAGGGACCGGCGTATGATATCGTTAAGTGCGGCATGTCTCGAGAAGCGGCCTGCACTTTTTTGGCATGACAGTCCGTGATGTCCTAGCTTGTCGACATCACTGCCACAGGGACATTTATGAGGAGCGCAGACCGGAACCCCAAGCCGTAGACAGGTTGCGATTCGGAGCGTGTCAGGCTCAAGAAAAGTTCCTGTATTTGACGAAGGGTACGCGTGAAGCCAGTAGCCGGCCTCATGCGTACCCACGGCCAAAAGCCTAGCACACGCCGAACCTGTACTACAGCTCAAAAGATTGTCATAAGTCAATTTGCAGTTTATGTCGTCCCAGCTCCTCTGTGAATTTGGAGAAAGTGGAAAATTTTGACCTGGGCATGCAATTAAGAAAGCGTTTCTAGCTTCTTCCAAGCCAGCAATCTCAAAGTTTGAAGGGGATGCCCTTAAAATTTTACTTATGAGATTTGCTGAACTATGGACAGAAGATAGGAAGGCTGGTAAAGCGACACTGGAAATTTTGCGGATAACTAATTGATTGAATTGGAGCAAGTTCACTAAAATCCCAAGCTTTTTTTTGTCATCTAATAGTCCGATATTTTTTATTTAGCTTTACTAATAAGAAGATTTCTCTTGTTTGGTTGTACACATTGGGATATGGGAATTTGAATATTAACGAAACACTGTGACATGAGATTTTTATATATTATTAGAGGATAAAGATAGTAAGATTACAGGATTACAGTGAAGCAGAATTGTCTGCGAAGGTGTGAAGTTGGACCTCAAAAAGCTCTTCCAATATTGACCACTAATTAACATGACCTTATAGACTGGTAAGCAATAACTATCTCCAAGAAACGATCACTTGGACGGTAAGGTCGTCTGCCGCGGATGTGGTTGCGGTTACCATCATCCACCACCTGCCACTACTGTCTTCTGAGATTCACTACTTCGACCGAGTAGGCTTTTGGTTACCTATTTATAGTAATGAATCAGATTTTGATGAGCACGAATATTTGTTCCTGAGTCTTGTTTATCTATCTATATTTATTTCTCTATATAAGTATGTATTCAATTCAATTTCAATTTATTTATTTATTCAATAGGATACATTGTGATCACTTTAAAACGTCAAACTTAAAACTAGCTACGCCTGTTCCAACCTCCTTATGCCGGCAAAAGAACAGGCAAGAAACGCCCGGCAGGTAATTTTTTTTGGCGCGATCACATTGACAATTTTATTCTTATTACTAATTGATTGAATTGGAGCAAGTTCACTAAAATCCCAAGCTTTTTTTTGTCATCTAATAGTCCGATATTTTTTATTTAGCTTTACTAATAAGAAGATTTCTCTTGTTTGGTTGTACACATTGGGATATGGGAATATGAATATTAACGAAACACTGTGACATGAGATTTTTATATATTATTAGAGGATAAAGATAGTAAGATTACAGGATTACAGTGAAGCAGAATTGTCTGCGAAGGTGTGAAGTTGGACCTCAAAAAGCTCTTCCAATATTGACCACTAATTAACATGACCTTATAGACTGGTAAGCAATAACTATCTCCAAGAAACGATCACTTGGACGGTAAGGTCGTCTGCCGCGGATGTGGTTGCGGTTACCATCATCCACCACCTGCCACTACTGTCTTCTGAGATTCACTACTTCGACCGAGTAGGCTTTTGGTTACCTATTTATAGTAATGAATCAGATTTTGATGAGCACGAATATTTGTTCCTGAGTCTTGTTTATCTATCTATATTTATTTCTCTATATAAGTATGTATTCAATTCAATTTCAATTTATTTATTTATTCAATAGGATACATTGTGATCACTTTAAAACGTCAAACTTAAAACTAGCTACGCCTGTTCCAACCTCCTTATGCCGGCAAAAGAACAGGCAAGAAACGCCCGGCAGGTAATTTTTTTTGGCGCGATCACATTGACAATTTTATTCTTATTACTAATTGATTGAATTGGAGCAAGTTCACTAAAATCCCAAGCTTTTTTTGTCATCTAATGGTCCGATATTTTTTAATTAGCTTTACTAATAAGATTTCTCTTGTTTGGTTGTACACATTGGGATATGGGAACATGAATATTAATGAGTTGCGGGATCACAACCAAAGCAGACCAGACCCCACAAGCAGCACCCGTTCACGAGTTGACGCATGTGCCAGCCATCGCTCTCCTCGACCATATGAGAGGGAAGAGGGTATGTATGTATTTCGTTGTCTATGGTAAGGTCAGTGACAAAAGTAGCTGATCATGCTCGATTTTCCAAATGCGTATTAGATCAGTAGGTACCTAATGTTTGTTTTTTCCTGATAAATTACAAGGTTGCGTTTGACTAAAACATAACACACAAGATGTTACCTAAGTGAAGATTCGGTCAAAAGTGGGTGTTTCAGATGATAAAGAAAATCGGAAAAATTGTATTTGTTCAGCCACTTTTGTCGTTGACTGGACCCATAACACAAGTTTCGAGCTTAATTTCGGCCTAGGTCAATTTGAGTAAAATGGTTCCCCGATTTATGTTTTTTTCATGAAGGACTAACAAACATAACATACCTACATTCCCACTCACTCACTCGCAAACCGCATTTTTAATATTAGTGCTATAGTGTGAAGTGATTGAAAAGAAAACAGTTGGTTTTTTTTTTGTACTATTTACGGGGTAGCGTTAGACCACAAGTCACCTGATGTTAAGTGACGATGTGGTCGAAGATGGCGCCACGCTACACCTGGACTGGGAACTGGCTCTCAAGTGAGGCTGCCGGAACACACCAATAAGTGCAAACTTAAAAACTTTAGAATGTTTATCTGTTTCCAGCTTCAAACTAAACCAACTGACGGTAATATAAGAAAGTCCACCGCTACTGTTTGTGATCTACATTATACTCTCAACAATCACAAATTCTCAATAACATTATTAGACCAAACAAATCATCTGCAAATAAAAACATTAAAAAGTCAATATCAAAATCCAATATTGTGTCTCTAGCCGCCGGTGTTCCAATTGATTAGGGATGCGACCGCGTGACTAATTATCGGTATCGATGTTTGCAGTTTATCGATAGATCGATTATGGCCAATACTCATTCTGAGAGAAGGCTTGTATCCCAGCAGTGGAAACTCTCTTATATATAAAATTTTTTTATCCGACTTCTGTTCTTATGTTCGGGCATAACTCCGTCAAATATAGACGGTTTTGCAAAATTATTTTTTTGTTGGATAAAAGATATTTTTCAAAGGTGGTTCCATGATAAGGAACTCAGGGTTTGATGGTGGCAGACCAGAGAAACCGAAGGGAACCTGAGGTCGGTTTTTGTTTTGATTGAAATTTATATCAAATTCTATACCATTTATGTATTATATAACTTACAGGGTAGCGTTTGACCACAAGTCACCTGATGTTAAGTGACAATGTGGTTGAAGATGGCGCCACGCTGCACCTAGACTGGCTTATTCATCAGGCTATTGACTGATACATGAGAAGCAAAATAATTAAAATTTCGACTAGATTAGAATTAGACAGATACCTATTCACCCGTTGCAAAGCCATGAACTCTCTACATTCGGGATTTGAACCAGAAAATGTGATTTGCCGGCTTCTTGAAAAATTATCAATGAGCGTTAATAAAAAAATATTACACGGAGTAATGACTCACCACCGATTAATGCATGGACAAATTGAAATTCATTGTCAACAGACAACTGATTTTAAAAATGTCGCTCAGTTATTTTTCTCATTTCTTTTTATGTACGAAGTTTTATTAGTAAGTTCAGGCATGGATTATATCACAGAAGATTCAATAAAACTATAATTTCAGAAGTGTGGAAGTTTTAGTGATGAAGGCTGACATTTTGAAAGAAAAAGTAAGCAGATTACATCATTCTTTAAAAAATTAGAATGAGAGCAAAAAAATGGAGAGAAAGTGAAAGAAATGTACAAAAGAACCGCGGTTGGTATAGAAATATATTTTATACAACCATACATTTTTGTTTTACAATAAAAATTTGTCGTTATATATAAGGTATATCAAGCACGTCATCATCACCATCAGCCTATTACGTTCCCACTCCTGCGACTCTGGCCTTCTCTTAGACAGAGAGAGAGAGTGTATGTGACATTATGACAGTATAAGTATAGCATTTTTTGTAATTTGCGTAATCCTGTTGTGGCCTTATCCTATAACAATTGATTATATATAATTGGAACGCTCATGGATTACTTATTAAATACAACAAACTTAAACAAAATAATAACTAACTCACACGATACAATAACGGTCCGGTTTATCGATAACACGTCCCATCCCTACGTGAAACCGCAAAATTATCGGACAGTTTACCAGTTTCGAAGGGAGCCGCCGGCGCGGCGGTGAGCTGGTATGATTCTTGACGCGGAATGATGTTGGTTCAGTGGTTAGACTCTATTCTTTACTCTCCGTTCTGTTTATTTACGCTCGTAATTAATAATCGATCCTGATCTGTTATCCGCGGTTTTGGATCGATATGTCATGTCATAAAGTAGAAAACTATTTTTTTTTTTTTGTATTGTTATGGCGTCACACGATTAGTGTATTTGCCAGTGTCAAGTATAAAAGATTTCAAACTCAGAGTTGAATCAAGTTTAAATGATGATGGTGATGGTGATGATGATGATGAGATGATGGGATGAGGATAGTGTTTAAGTAAAGTAGTGGTGCTTTACTTAAACTTTACACGGACTTTTTTGGAGCAACTTGAAAAGTCACTTTCACAACTTTATTTCAATTTCCCACACTCGTACACATTTAACGAACACATAATGGTTAATAATCCACCAATATTACTCATTATCACTCGAAGAAACACAAGTTTTGGAAATAAAAACAAAATTTCACGTTGACAATTCGATTGCCGCCAAAAAAGTCAAGTAGAAAACTATGTTTTGGACTGTCGACGTGGCAGCCATAGATAATAGTGTGACTGCGGCTGTCACATCGGAAGTTAATGTCAGTTTTTGCGTTCAGTTTTGTGTCTTATTTGATTTTGTAATCTGTGTTTTTATTTAAATTCTTGTTTTGTCTTTTAGTTTCTTACTTTGTATAAATTATATGCTAACATTTTTACTTCCATTTTTAAATTATATGCTAACATTTTTACTTCCATTTTTATTTTTTGTTCTCTGTTTGTACTTGTCCGTGATGTCATGAAGTGGGTCCGACTGTAGTAACTGAGGCTGGTGTACAGCCTCAGTTGTATGCTGAGCCGGGACCCATTTCTGACATCGCACAATGTCGCACCTGTCTATTTTATGTGTGAATGTTACTTTTTGTTCTTGTCCCTAATTTGTGCGATATTGTGTGTGTCAGTAATAAATGTATTTTTATTTCATTTTCATTTTTCATTTCATTTCATAATATGTATGTCATTTTAGTAGTAATATGTCTAGCCTAAACTCAAACTCAAACTCAAAACTTTTTTATTCAATAGGATACATTGTGATCACTTTAAAACGTCAACTTAAAACTAGCTACGCCTGTTCCAACCTCCTTACGCCGGCAAAAGAACAGGCAAGAAACGCCCGGCAGGTAATTTTTTTGGCGCGATCACATTGACAATTTTATTCTTATTACTAATTGATTGAATTGGAGCAAGTTCACTAAAATCCCAAGCTTTTTTTTTGTCATCTAATAGTCCGATATTTTTTATTTAGCTTTACTAATAAGAAGATTTCTCTTGTTTGGTTGTACACATTGGGATATGGGAACATGAATATTAACGAGTTGCGGGATCACAACCAAAGCAGACCAGACCCCACAAGCAGCACCCGTTCACGAGTTGACGCATGTGCCAGCCATCGCTCTCCTAGTACAAGTAGTGCCTAGTGTGCGATGATGGCTCAATGAGTGTGACGTCGGCTTGCGATCCGTGGTTTCGAATCCTACAATGAGCTTGAGCTTTCGGTGAAGAAAAACATCGCGATGAAACCATAGCTTTGTGGTAGGGCATTTTCTAGTGCTCGCCTGGTTGGCTTAGAATCTGTCGCCAAGCACCTATCGGTGTGTTCCGGCAGCCTCACTTGAGAGTTACCAGTCCAGGTGTAGCGTGGCGCCATTTTCGACCACATGGTCACTTAACAACAGGTGACTTGTGGTCAAACGGTACCCTGTAAGTAGTAAAAAAAGTAGTATTTGCGTGAAAGAGTAACAAACATCCATCCATCCATCCTATCCTATTAAAATTATAAACGTGAAAAGTTTGTGAGCATGGATGGATGGATGGATGTTTGTTACTCTTTCACGCAAAAACTACTCAGCGGATCTGAATGAAATGTGGAATGGAGATAGCTTATACCCTGGATCATAGAGTTATGCCCTGGATTAACACATAGGCTACTTTTTATCCTGGAAAAAGGTTCCTGCGGGATAACGCGGGTGAAACCGCGAGGCCCAACTTTATAATATTAGTAGGATAAGATTAGTATGGATAGGATGGGTTTGTGATGTTTTGTAATGTTGCTATAATCAAATGCACAGTTATGCGCAGAGATGTCGGCTATTACCGCAGCCTTGGAGGCTGTGTGCCTATTAGAGAAATCAGTGTCAACTTGACGATTTGTGCACAATACTATTTCGAACTAGCGATTTGCGCTAGCTTTGCACGGGTTAGCAGATATAAATCGCTACTTTTAATAAATATTACAAACTTGTTCCGCCCCGCGGTTTCACTCGCGTCTTCACGTTATCCCGCAGGAATCTTTTTCCGAGATATAAAGCTATGTGTTAATCTAGGGTATAAGCTATCTCCATTCCAAATTTTATCAAAATCGGTTTAGTAGTTAAGGTGATACGTGGTAACAAACATTCACATACAAACTTTCGCATTGATAATTTATTTTTTTATCACTGATGGGCAAGCATTTGACCCCAGTCTCACCTGATGGTAAGTGATGACGAGGTCGATGATGGAGCATGCTTGCCTAAAAGATACCTATTCACTCTTGACTTAAAGGTACCCAAATTATACTTATCGGGAAACAAAGACGCCGGTAAAGTGTTCCATTCCTTCGCCGTTTGCATTATAAATGTGGAAGCGAAACGTTTTGTGCGGATTGGGGGAATTTCAACCACGTACGGATGACGTGTTTCCGTGCGTCTTGTTGTTAGATGATGGAATGAGGTATAAGCTATCTTCATTCCAAATTTCATCGCAATCGGTTTAGTAGTTACCGTGATACGTGGTAACAAACATTCACACACACATTTCGCACACTTTCGCACTTTTGCTTTTATAATATTTGTAGGATGTTTTTTTTTTTTATTTTTTTTTTTATAATAATGTATTAATGTTAAGTAAGATTTATAAGTAGGAGAGCACCTGTTTAAAATATTATCGTAGAAGTACACTTTCCAGTTTAAAACCGTTGGACCCTAACCTGAAGAAAGTACAACCTAAGGCACTGTTTACTAAACCTAATGCCTAACCTGTAATCTGGGATAACTGGGCTGCGGCCTGGACGCAGCCTTAGGCATTTGTTGATTATTTAGTATTTGAACAACGGGATTTTTGATGGTTATATTTTATTACCTAATTTAGCTATTTTTGCAATCACTTACCTCTTGAAATTCACTAAAGAAATGTTCACTAATGTATAAGTAACTAGTTATATACGCCCCGCGGTTTCACCCGCGTCTTCCCGTTATCCCGCAGGAACCGGGATAAAAAACCATGTGTTAATCCAGGGTATAAGCTTTCTTCACTCCAAATGTCATCGAAATTGGTTGAGTAGTTACAGTGATACGTGGTAGCAAACATTCACACACACACACATAAACTTTCGCATTTATAATATTAGTACAGTCAACGACAAAAGTCGCTGAACAATCACACTTTTCTCTATTATCCTCATCATCTTAGACACCAATTTTTCACCTCATCATCATCTAAAATCAGGTGCGTTATGTTGTGATCAAAATGATACCATGTAAAATGTAAAAAAAAACATTAATAATTATTTGATTTGAAACACATTTGGAAAATCGAGAACGATCAGCTATTTTTGTCGCTGACTGTACACTGTGAAAAATAATCTGACTTTCCTTTTGAGTCTTACCTTCGAAGACCGATTCTTTCGTTATTTTACCGTAGTTTTTCTTCTAAATCACAATTCCTTCCCTTTTGACTCAGAAGGAAAACGGTATTTCGGAAGGTTTTATTCTCCGTGTAGATACTGCCTTGATCATATTTAGCGATTTTTTTAACGTTTTCGTTACTCCCAGAGGCCAAATTAGGTACCTATCCCCTCCGCCGCCTGCTGGATGAGGCTGTATATAATAAAACCTTGCAGGCACTACGGGTGGGCCGCACCGCAAATCATCTTGCATCTCTGCCGTTCATTTAATGTTTATAAGAGATGCACAACGCGTTGCGGCACAGCGCGCCTTTACGAGCGCAAGCCTGTAGGGTTAACTCTAACCCCCCCACTTTCCTGACCTTACCTTTCTAACGTTGAAAGGTCATTAAACCTGCCTTAGTGACAGGTGCCTCCTTCCGTTAAAAGCGAAAAAAAACATCCCTTCCCACGTGTTTACTAGAAAACACGTACTTCAATCTTCATAATCAGCTGTTTCTTACAATTTTTTAGTACATTTGGATAATTATATTAAACAATCTTATTTTAAGTTTCATAAGGTTGAAAACGCAATAGTTTAGTGTTAATTTGACAGCAATATGTTTGCTGTTTTGGATTTTTATTGCCGATTTGTAACCACACTTAATGATCAGCTGTTATGATTCTTAAAGTAGAAGTGATAAGGAATGAAATTCAATTATTCGATTAGTATTTTTCTGCAAAGAAGTGTGTTAAAATCGCTTTCAATTTGTAGGTACTAGGAAATTGATACAATTGTTAGGTATTTAGGCAATATATTGCTTAAGGTACTTTTATTGCTACAGAATAGCGTTTGACCACAAGTGACGATGTGGTTGAAGGTGGTGCCACTGTACACCTGAATTGAGTACTGGCATTCAAGTAGAGCTAATGGAACACTCCGATAGGTGCTTGGCAATTGATTCTTAACTTGAGCGAGGTAGCTAGCCAGGCGAGCCCTAAGAAACGCCTTTCTACTAAGCTATGGTTTCATCACGATGTTTTCCTTCACCGAAAGCTCAAGTTCATTGTAGGTGTAGCATTCGATCCCATGAATTTCTTATAGGGTAGCATTGGACCATCAGTCTAACGATGTGGTCGAAGGTGGCGCCATAATACGCTTGAACTGGGAACCTTTTACAATGAAATTTACAAATTGAGATATTTTTAATATTAGTTTGGACCTTAATTTGAAGTCATTAAAGTTTATATTAAATTGTAATATATTCTTCACACTATAATATTGTAATAATTGTCGCTAAACTATCAAAAACTACTAAATATACAAAAGAAAATAACGATCAGCACATGCTACATTCAAATATAATAGATTTTTTTATTTCTTGACGCGTGGATCCCCAATTATAGAGGGTGAAGTCATTTCCTGCGATGACAATGATACGGAAAACGGTTTTAAAACATCCTGTATGCCGATTAGATATTTTACGTAATTACAGTTAAACCGTTGTGTCGGCGTTTGGCGGGAAAAGGTATACGTTGACGATGGTAAGCGCTCAATCTTAAAATACTGGCTATAAAATTCACACCTCAGGTTAGGAATCTGTCGCCAAGCACCTATCGGTGTGTTCTGGCACTCTCACTTCAGAGTACGCAGTTGTCACTTGACATCAGGTGACTTGATCCAATGCCCTGTATCCTACTTATCCTATCCTACTAATCCTATCCTACCTTCCTACTTCCTACTAATATTATAAATGCGAAAGTGTGTGTGTGTGAATGTTTGTTACCACATATCACCGTAACTACTGAACCGAATTTGACGAAATTTGGAATAGAGATAGCTTATACCCTTGATTAACACAAAGGCTACTTTTTATCCCAGAAAATGGTACGGAATAACGGAAAAAAACGGGTGAAACCGCGGTATAAAATCTGAGCGAAGATAGAAACACGTTCGTTCACCACGTTCTATCGTTTCTTAATAAAATTAAATCAAAGTCAAAAAAAAAAAATTGGTTGTCTGTAAAGTCGGTTTACTGACGATAGTTGAACGTGACAACGTCGATTGGCCGATTGTGCTTCTTTGTCGCTCGTTCCGCGCTCTCGCTTCCACTTCAAGCCTTACATGGAACGCCTCAGAGCGAGGTAACGCCGCAGAGCAAGGTAACGCCGCATGAGTCATGTTTTTTCGTGCGTGCAGCCGGTTCTATCGAATTATAAGATGATGTCACGTCAAAAAAAATTGATTAATTAAAAGACACACTTTCACACACCTTACTCACATAACTTCAAACACACATCCATCCATAATCCATAAATATCACAAGGATAATTTTTTGCTCTACCTTTTCTCCGGACACAAATACCTTTTTTTATATTTATATAACACTTCTAAACCCTCCATTCAACCCTACGCTAGGTTAAAGAACCCATGTGACCTGCGTTGACATTTCAAGTCGCAAAAAAATCACGCGAACTGACTACTACGTAAGCTGTGCGCCACGTGCGTAGGGTTGCCACCTGTTTGTCGTTAAGGACGCTTTGCGGTTTTTTTGCGCGTGAACGCCTTGACGGTTAAACTGTTTGATAAGTGGTTTTTGTAGTTTAAAGGGCATTAATTACGTAGGTCAGAAATTAATTTTCTAAAATAGATTTTAAGATATTTTTTTAATTAATGTGTTTTTAATTATAAGGATATTAATTAAATAGGTATTAGAATAGAATTAAATGAATATTTATTAATACATACATTTGATACTTAAAGCAAATGAACAACTATTTTATAATCACCATTTAATGTTCACTATTTTGAACTAAAATCACATTAAATACTATAAAATGTGAAAGTTCGTATGTGTGTATGTTTGTTTTTTTTTTTACAATGAAATGAATCAATATATTAGAGTGACATTTCGAATGGCGATAACTTATATCCTGGATTAACACAGGCTACTTTTATCCCGAAAAAAGTTCTTGGTTTATAATTAACATATCATGGAATGAGTAAGGAATTTAAACTTAATCTATACAGATTCAATCATTCACTAACGTTAATGTTAAAAAATGCCTAATTAAAAAACACCCCCATTTGACATATCGCGTTTAAATTAAAACTATTATCACTACCCTAAAATCCTGGCACAACGTATCTATACTAATATTATAAAGCTGCAGAGTTTGTTTGTTTGTTTGTTTGTTTGTTTGTTTGTTTGAACGCGCTAATCTCAGGAACTACTGATCCTATTTGAAAAAATCTTTCAGTGTTAGATAGCCCATTTATCGAGGAAGGCTATAGGCTATATTTTATTTCCAAAAAATTAGGGATCCGTAAGAAAATTGCTATTTTGCAACCCAAGGTGTGAAATCGAAAACCTATTTTAGCGTGCGCTGCAAAAACTATTGACACTAGAACAAAATAATGTATGACGGGTTTGTAGGTCTCATTAGGATCTACAAAAAAGTCCGCGAGAGCATATGTCTAACTATTATAGTTATGCCGCAATAAGTGATATTTTATTTTAAAAATTTAATTTTTAATGCCGACTCTAGAAAAGGCTCTTTATTTGTATCTTGGTATTAATCCTTATCAAAATAAATTACTTCTTATTCAAAATTGCTTCAATACCTTTATAAAACTTTTTGAATCATTCAATTTGGACATTCCATTCGAAAGATATCACGAGTTTAAAAATGTAAGTAGTAGTAGAAAAATAAACCCGCCTCACCCCAGCGCAGCGGGAAACGCGGCGAGGTGAGGGAGAATCTATGAAATTGGTAAAGTGCGGTCGCGGACCAGGAAGACCTTTAACAGCAATATACAAACGCGTGGTCCGAGAAAAAATTAACCTAGAATTAAAATAGGATAATGGATACCTACAGCAGGTAACGCGATGAGGGGGCATCGAAGTGCGGGAATAATTTTGGTATATACGGAATATATACGCTTTCACGCCTAAACTACTGAACCGATTTAAATTAAATTTGTTATAGAGATAGTTTGAGCCCTGGGGAAGGACGTAAGATACTTTTTATCGCGATAAACTGTAGCCCACGCGGGTGAAACCGCGAGGAACAGCTAGTAAATTATAAACAGTAACGAAGATGCATACAAACATGTTTTGAAACTAGCATATCGTTTGACTACTAATCACTTTATATTATGTGAAGATGTGGACGAAGATGATATATTTGGATTTGGAGCTGGCTCCTAATTGAGGCTGCTGGAATACACTGATAGATGCGTCTCGACAGATTATATACAGTAAAGGTGGTAGCAAGTAAGGTGAGCACAAAAAAATATATGAAAAAAATCTCCTAAGATGAAAATTGTATATAAACGCACGCTATTTGTTATGAAATAATTTAATTAATTAATTAACAAAATGCTTTACCACCCAGGTATGCTTTTATCATGTTTTGCTTCACTGAACGCGCAAGTTTATTCCAAAATTTAAAACCGAAACATGCACGTAATTTTTTTATGCGGGAATCAAACCAGTAGCATCTTACCCACCATGCCAAAAAGACGTCCTGAAACGCATAAAGCTGATTCACTGCTCGTTATTTTTCTCCCTTAATCATAGACAAAGCGCAGGGCTGTCACAGTTTGAAATTTAAATACCTGTGAATAATTTAAAATGTTTAAATTATTTCAACAAGAACAGGTGCTCAATTTATGTGGGAAACGTAGCTTTATTTGCATATCTGCCATCGTTTTTACATAAACTGCATGTTTTTACATAGTCTGCATTGTATGGTGTAATGTAGATGACATTTTGCCGCGCTTTTTGTGAATACCTCAACTGAAATTTATCGAATACTGCGCGACTATAATAGAATAGAATAGAATAGAATTTACGTTTATTTGCAACAACAACACTCACGGTACATGGAAAAAAAAGAAAAAAAAATAATATAACAATATAACAGTAATTAAAGGTACACAAGAATGTCACCGTCGCAAATCGGCCCTAACTCAGCAAAAATGCTGGTTATTTAACCAGCGCTGGTCTTCCGTTGGAACCGTTTGGTGACGCGACGTCGCGAAGAGGTACCATCAGTACCAATAATCCAACAACAAAAGAAAAAACGAACTAAACATAAAACAACCACAAAAATAATTTTGATTATTAAAACAAGACAAGAACATAACTAAAAAAAGAAAAAAAATAAAAAAGAATCATATGTAAACCAAAAAGCATACCCACACAATTTTTTTTTTTTTTTTTTATAATGTATGAAGTATTTTTTTTTAATTCAATAATATGTTTTGATAACAAAATGTACCTATTGTTAATTAACATTTTTAATGTAATTTAGAGGTACTTACCGTTTCTATATCGCTTACGAATTATTCCTGTTGGATCCCATGAAGGGATCCTATCGGTGTGTTCCGGGAGCCCCACTTGAGAGCCAGTTCCCAGTCCAGGTGAAGCGTGGCGCCACCTCCGACCACATCGTCACTTAACATCAGGTGACTTGTGGTCAAACTCTACCCTGTAAGAAGTTAAAAAAAAGATACCAACTGGGCTCAGTAAAATTTAATACCTACTGAGTTTTTAATCAGGTCCCTCTTATAAAATGATTAAAAAAAATTAGAAGCAGACAATAGTTAAATATGTAATTATATTATTATTCTTGTCTAATCCCACTAACTTTCTGAATAAATAAATGAAATTAAAACGCGTCGAGTTGATTTAATTCTCATTATCTATGACGACAAAATCATCGCCAAAAATATTTTTAAACTGATTTTTTTACTAGACATTCCTATTACCAAAGTGAAAGTCTAAGTCAAAATATGTTTATCTCGTAGGATACATGTGAATTCTTTTCACTTCACCATCATCATCATCATCAGCCTTTCATGTTCCCGCTGCTGGGACTCTGGCCTTCTCTCAGAGAGAGAGAGTATCACTTTAAAACGTCTAAACCACCCAATCCAGTCTCAAATTTCACCAACTACACCCACCGAATTCCACCAGTTCCATCACTGACCTACGTCACCTAACTGCCACCCCTATTTGGCGGGAACACCCCGGCACGTGCGCGCGCGCCGTTACGTCAGCTGTCACCCCTCCCCCTTGGACGCAGGTGGGTATAATGACCTTAGGGTAGCAACCCCGACAGGTTGATTGTTGGTTTTTTTTTAAGATTTGGTGATAAAGTAACGGATGATTGTTAATACTTAGTTGGATTTTTTTTTAGCTGAAGTCTTTTAGGTAAACCTAATATTGTAAGAAAATGCTTGGTGGACATTCTTTTCTAAATGCCAAAATAAGCGTGTTTCTTATGCCCGGGCCACACTAAGGTCAACGTCAAGGGAAATGTCAATGCATATCTTCCCGATGAATATTTCGTTAATTATTAACGCTATAATAGATGAGTGCCTGATAAATTGAAATCAAAAGACAATTAATTAAAATCCTGATGTCTGAATTAATTGAAATGGTATTTCATTACGAACGATCTGATGAAAAAAAATAAACAAATTGCCTAGAAATTTTTAAGGTACAAAAAAAGTGAAATTGTTTTTTCCCCATGGGATTTTTGAATGATACTTTTTATAAGGATAAACTGCAGTCCATGCGGATGAATCTGCGGGACATAGCTATTCTATAATATATGTGTGAAGTGTGATTATATTTTGTATTCAAGTCCTTACGAAATTTGCCCTTTTCATCCCGGAAAAATGAATAACTCCACCGGGTTATAGAGGAATACGCGAGTGTAACCACGGGTCCCAGCTTGTATCCAATAGTAAAAGGTGTAGCATCAATTCCCGTAGGACTAAAAACTATCAATTAGACAAAACTACCGGCTGATAACCTTATCAGTAAGCGGTTAGGTTCGTTGACCTTAATTAATTACTTCATTGTAATACGATACAACAAAAACGTAATAATTATTGGTTAATTGTGGATAAACAAAGTCTTTTTTTTCTGTTGCGTGTGTTTTTTAACCTTGGATGTTATGAATGGGAGATATTGTACGGTTGGTACAGTCATGAACAAAAGTCACTAACCATAAAACAAATTTTCTGTCTATATAACTCAAAGGTGAGACTGACCGACTGAGATAGTGATCTATCAACGCACAGCCCAAACCATTGGACGGAAAGAAAAAAAGTCAAGAGCTAGTTACCAAAAAGGTTAGTTATGTTTTTTTTTTTTTTTTTTTTTTTTGTTATGGCGTCACACGATTAGTGTATTTGCCAGTGTCAAGTATAAAAGATTTCAAACTCAGAGAGTTGAATCAAGTTTAAATGATGATGGTGATGCTGATGATGAGATGATGGGATGAGGATAGTGTTTAAGTAAAGTAGTGGCGCTTTACTTAAACTTTACACGGACTTTTTTGGAGCAACTTGAAAAGTCACTTTCACAACTTTATTTCAATTTCCCACACTCGTACACATTAACGAACACATAATGGTTAATAATCCACCAATATTACACATTATCACTCGAAGAAACACAAGTTTTGGAAATAAAAACAAAATTTTCACGTTGACAATTCGATTGCCGCCAAAAAAGTCAAGTTATGTTATGTTAGTTAGAGCTTGTCTATGTACAAAAAAGTCGCATGTCAGTTGAGTCTCCCGCGCTTTTTTTTTTGTTATGGCGTCACACGATTAGTGTATTTGCCAGTGTCAAGTATAAAATATTTCAAACTCAGAGAGTTGAATCAAGTTTAAATGATGATGATGATGATGACGATGAGATGATGGGATGAGCATAGTGTTTAAGCAAAGTAGTGGAGCTTTACTTAAACTTTACACGGACTTTTTTGGAGCAACTAGAAAAGTCACTTGCACAACTTTATTTCAATTTCCCACACTCGTACACATTAACGAACACATAATGGTTAATAATCCATCAATATTACACATTATCACTCGAAGAAACACAATTTTTGGAAATAAAAACAAAATTTTCACGTTGACAATTCGAATGCCGCCAAAAAGTCCTCCAAAAAAAAGGTTAGTTATGTTATGTACACACAAGAAAGAAAAAAGTTTAGAGCTTGTCGATGTACAAAAAAGTCGCGTGTCAGTTGAGTCTCCCGCGCTTTTGAAAACGTCCGTTGTATGCGGTACGGGAGGAAGAAAGTTCGTTACATCCGATAACACAGGAAATGTTAACTAATGGATACAGGTAACACTTGCGAGGGGAGGTCGTCGCTTATTCTTGTTCTTACACTTAGTTTAACTGTCATAATTACTTACTTCAATTTGTCTTTTAATAACCAACTGCGAATGTGGGTACAATGCCCGCTACGGGACACATATTTGAGCATAAAAAACAAAAGGAACTTGTGGTCAAAATCTACATAATTACCATTGACTTGTTTTTTACGAAGCGTTTGACTACAAGTCACCTGATGCTTAGTAACAATGTGACCACTCCAATTCAATCAATTAGTAATAAGAATAAAATTGTCAATGTGATCGCGCCAAAAAAATTACCTGCCGGGCGTTTCTTGTCTGTTCTTTTGCCGGCGTAAGGAGGTTGGAACAGGCGTAGCTAGTTTTAAGTTTGACGTTTTAAAGTGATCACAATGTATCCTATTGAATAAATAAAAATTGACTATTGACCAAAAGTGACGTGACGATACCCCTGGATTGGAAACTGGCTCTCAAATAGGGCTGCCGGAATACACCAAGCAATTGTTGTAGGGTATTTTCTAGAGCACGATTCTTTACGATGTTTTCCTTCACCGAAAGCTCAAGCTCATCCCTACTATTCCCTACTATCTTCTTCTGACGGCGCTGACCCATTACTTATTTATTTTTGTGCCCCGCGGTTTCACCCGCGTCACAGGAACCTTTTCCGAGATAAAAGTAGCCTATGTGTTAATCCAGATTATAAGCTATTCCCATTCCAAATTTCATCAAAATCGGTTTTGTGGTTACGTTGGTACGTGGTAACAAACATAATATTAGTAGGATTTACAGCGATGGTGGCCGAACGATTAGGCGTGCGACTTACAAGATGCCGAAACCGAGTTCGAATCCTCTCGGCCTCGCACCTATGACTCAATAAGTTATGTGCGGATTTGCCATCGCCCGAAACGGTGAAGGGTAACATCGTGAGGAAACCTGCATGCCCAAGAACTGCAACATTCCAGGGCATGCGACATCTACCAACCCGCACTGGGCCAGCGTGGTAGATTACAGCTCATACTCTCTCTGAGAGAAGGCCAAAGTCCCAGCAGTGGGAACGTGAAAGGCTGATAATGATAGGATTTACTATAGTTTCTTAGGTTTCTATTTTAATAACGTTTTATCTTTACTACTAGTGACGCGGGTATGCAGTCACTAGTGGCAACCTTGGCGAGGCGCGCCTTTACAACATAAAGCTATTGTATGTATCACGCGGAAATCATGTATTAGCTATCAGTTTAAGTGGCTATAAAATTAAACGGTTTAAGAGGCCGGGATTGAGCTGAAAACTGGGGCTAGTAACAACAAGTCTTTTCTGTAATTGAGATGGTGAAAATCTAAAAAAAATATGTTATTCTACATGATACATAGACAAAAATAGAAAAAAATTATGTGCAAAATACCCCCCTTTCTTATAGTTGCACCCATTTTCCTCCAGACCTATAATTAACAGAGACTTTTCTTAAGATTTTTTGATTAATTATGATATAATGATGACGATACAGTGAATTTATGTACCCAAAAAAACAATTTAAAAAATATAAACAAATTTTTTGTAAAAATTGCTGACTATTATAAAATGCGAAAATATGTGTCTCAGTTGTACCTACGTAAGATTGCAACCCGAAGGTTGTTGGTTTGAATTCTACAAGGAGCTTGCGGCGAATGAAAATATCTTTATGAAAGCAGAGCAGAGCGGGAGAGCATGTTCTACTGTTTGCCTAGCCAGTTCAGGTAAAGAACCCTCAAGTACGTAAAGAATATGTCGCCAAGCACCTCCCAGTGTGTTTTAGCAGCCTCACTTGAGAGCCAGTTCCTAATTCTAGTGTAGCGTGGTGACTTGTGGTCAAACGCTACACTTGCCGGACGTTTCTAACGCTACACCTGCTGGGTGTTTCCTGCCTGTTCTTTTGCCGGCGTAAGGAGGTTGGAACAAGCGTAGCTAGTCTTTAGTTTGACATTTTAATGTGATCATAAATATTATGTATCCTACTAAATAGAGATTTTTTGTTAGTAAAAAACAAGCTGCTATTGGCAAGTCAGTATAGGCGTCACTGAAGGCAGGTTATTATGTCAGTTTTGTCACAAGAATTCAGATTACGTCTCCCACGTCACCGCCAGCAAAAGTGCACCTATGGAAGTAACCTAGAAAACAACAATAAGTGCCAATTCACACGATTCCCACGGGCAATGTCTAGGCCGTCCGTGTGAACACAACACAATGTGATGTTCACTCTGTAATGTTACCCAAGTTATGTCATGAAGTCATGAGTTCGAAAGGAAAATGCTTTCTCAGGCCGTGTTGTCATTTGTGTTTTTTTTATTGTTTTTAGTTTGGGTGTTGGGACGGTCTACGACAAAAATAGCTGAGCAACAACAAATTTTCTGAAATTCTTTAAGTTTACAGTTCAAGTTCATGTTCAAAGTGCTTATTTGCATAAAAACATGGTGCAATACAAAAATATAGCAGGTCTTTGGCTTAAAATGGTTCATTTTACATGTTTTTTGCTATCTCATAGCATACAAATTACAAATATTTGACGAAAAAACAAAACAAAAAATTTTATGATTAAATCACTAATAATGATAATATGATATAATAATGAGCTTGAGCTTTTGGTGAAGGAAAACACCGTGATGAAACCATAGCTTGGTGGTAGGGTATTTTCTAGTACTCGCCTGGCTAGCTACCACCCTCTTGTTAAGAATCTGTCGCCAAGCACCTATCGGTGTGTTCCGGCAGCCTCACTTGAGAGCCAGTTCCCAGTCCAGGTGTAGCGTGGCGCCATCTTAGACCACATCGTCACTTACATCAGGTGACTTGTGGTCAAACCCTACCCTGTAAAAAGTAAAAAAACAAAAAAACAAATAAAAAAATGGTATTTCTATTATATTACTTTAAATCTTTTTTTAAACACCAACCTTTATCATCCATTGTCACCAACCTTTGTCATCTTAAACACCAACCTTCGACCGGAAATCACAAAAAATCATCAGGTGCTGTGTTGTAGTCAAACGCTATCTTGTAAGTTGTAATAAAAGAGAAAAATAACTGATCTATTAAGCATATACATGTAAATGTATTTATGTAAAATCAAATATGTTCAGCTATTTTTGTCACTGACAAAAGTTGGTGAACACATCCAGTAACTCAGTTTTTCTGTGTTTCGACCACCAATTATTTAAAACTGTAAATGTTTGAAAAATTTGGTTTGCTCAGCTATGTTTGTCATTGACTGTACGTCGTTACCTCGTTAGCTTTTATTGTCATCATTGAGTTTGAGTTTGGGTGTCAATTTGACAGTTTTTTTTGTTTTTCAGACTTGGTTTTGGTCAAATGACTTGGGGTAAGAAGCCTTTTTTTACCATAATCTCACCGGATGGAAAGCGACGATGTGGTCGAAGGTGTATATTAGCAACTGGTTTCGAACTTTAGTTTCGAAGGTGGCCTGAGGGACAACTTGGGAAATCCCTATGCACTCTTAACTTGAACAACCCTGGGTTGTACAGTCAGCGACATAAGTCGCTACACGTGTCCACTTTTACAAAACCGCTGTACAAAAATTTTCACAAAATTCGCTGATTCCCCATTGAAACAAAATTTAATAAACGTCGTAATATTACAGAAGTCAGTGAACACCCATAAATTAAAAATCGGTAAACATTTTATATATCGAAAAGTGAGCTGAGTGACCATCGAATTATGAAAAAAAAGTATGTTCAGGATGTTTTGTTGCGTATAGACTTGTCGGTGATAAAGATTGTCATTACCACCCTCCAAATCAAAAAATTCCCTCACACATTACCATATGAAAATAATAAACTACCCTATTAATTAAAACTCAATCGGTTTAACTCGCGAAGTAATTCGACAACTGGCGACTGCAGGAATGTAAGGGTAGGTAAGTGGGGTCAATTATCGTACGTATAGGGGGTTACTGTTGGTTTTAAAAGTTCTAAATAATTTTTTTTAAACAAAAAACAAATTTTTTTAGGTTTTTAAGAAGAAAATTGTTAATGTGATTGCGGATTAGCCAGAACAAACAGATAGACAAAAAAAATAAGAAATTGATTTTTTGACGTAAGTACCGCATATGTATATATATATTCTACTTTCATTTGTATATAGTGAAAAGCTGTTAATTTGAAGTTACAAACGGTCACTTCTTTTTTTTGTGTTGTGTTACGGTGATACGTGGTAACAAACATTCACACACACAAACTTTCGCGTTTATAATATACAAAATATCTTTTTTAATAACTAGCGTTTCCCCATAAATATTAAAGTTTCCGTTACAATGCCATGGGGTTATTGATTACAGTGATGTCTATGAGACAACCTTTGGATGAACGGGAGTAGTTTTTTGAAAAATAATACGTTTGGTGGTAGACGATGGGGTAGACGTGTTCTTGAGTGGAGACCGCGACTTGGCAAACGTAGTGTAGGACGCCCTGCGACAAGGTGGAGCGACGACTTGCGCCGAGTGGCTGGCAGTAGTTGGATGAGAAGAGCCGAAGACCGGGCTCAGTGGCGTACCTTGGGAGAAACCTATGTCCAGCAGTGGACTGATACGGGCTGATGATGAAGATGATGATGATGACGTTTGGTGGTGTGAATGTATGTATCAACGTAAATAAATATAAGTGCTCAATCATTTCGAATATATTTCATTGAAAATCATAAGATGTTGAGTAAGTATGTATGATTTCAGTGAAATTTTAAAAGAAGCTAACTTATTTCCTGTATTAACACACACGTCACTACAGTACATTTTTTTATCGTTTACTTTTTTTTCTGCTTTTTAACCCCGAAAAAAGAAAGCAAAACTACGGTGCTTAGCTAGTTTCTAAATATATTTTTAAGCATCGTTACTATAAATAATTAATAACATTTCACACAAAATAAAAAGGAAATGTGACCAGTAGTAGTCACATTAAAAAGAGGGTAAAACACCCAATTACCGTAGGTACTCCGACCTGCGCTTACGCAGGGGTTAAATTTACCGTAAAATTGCTATTGTTTACAAAATAAGTAATTTTTACATTTTCATTCGGCAGTCACGCTCTGGTGCCGATTGAAGGGTTGCCAAAGTTCTTTTTCCCTGTAGGTATTTGTTTACTGCTTACCATGAATATGGTATTAACAAAAAAAAGCAAGGATTGACTCTTTATACCTTTTTTTTTTTTACTATTGACAGGGTAGCGTTTGACCACAAGTCGCCTGATGTTAAGTGACGATACCTATATTTAAATATACCACCAAAAACATTTTTGACCACATTATGTCTAAAATGGATTTGAAAACTCACTATATAAGTAGTATAGTACCATAATACAAATTCTACTAATATTATAATTGCGAAAGTTTGTGTGTGTGTGAATGTTTGTTACCACGTATCACTGTAACTAACTGATTTTGGTGAAATTTGGAATGGAGATAGCTTATACCAAGATTAACACATAGGTTAGTTTTTATCCCAAAGAAGGTTTTACGGGATAACGGGAAGACGCGGGTGAAACCGCTAGAAATAACATTAATATAAATATGTCCTTGATGATAACCAAGGAAGAACCTAATCTATGTTGGTGTGTTCCAGCAGTCTTACTTGAGAGCCAGTTCCCAATACAGGCATGGTGTGGTGAGATCTTTGACCACATTGTCACATAACATTAGGTGACGTGTGGTCAAAAACTAACCTAAAATTGTCTTTGAAGACTTTATTCACACTCACACCCTTGTACTTCTATGACACAATATTAATTAAAAGATTATATATTATTATTAATTTCGGGCGTAAATGTGTTTCGTAATATAAAATACATATTTTTACAAAACACACAGCTGAGCTGACGTCACACACATTTTCAGTGCTTACTCATTCACCACGCGTCCAAGATGGCCGCCAAAATGGCGTCGAATATATTATAAACTGGACAAAAAACGATGACATTGAACAGATAATTGTTCGCAGACAGCCGAAATGTTAGACAAAGGCGTTATTTAATTATGGCTAGGGTGTCTATATAATTAGAAATTTTAATTTTGTTTGCACAAACACGGTTCAACGGGTTTCACAGAAAAACAGTCTTCTCATAAACCTATTTTACAGTATAGCTTAGTCAAGATGCAAACGTTTTCTTCTCTACAATCTTCAACGCCTTGTGACGTTTCGTTTGAGTGTGTCATAATGCATCTTGGCTACCATTTTAGGATGTAGCGATTGTGATTGTAGACGTTTGTTCTGACCACGTGACTTAACGTTGAAATAAATGTCATTCTCATCCTTTTTTTTTGTTTTCTGTTGGCATTGACGATTGCAGAATGCATAGGGATACGAAATGATAGTAAATGACGCTGTAGTCAAAGGAGGTGCATCGCTACATCTGAACAGGGAACTGCCTCTCAAGTAAGGCTGCCGGAACGCACCGATAGGTGCTTGGCGGCAGATTCTAACTTGAGAGTGGTAACTTAATAGCGATGATGGTCAGATTATCTGTAGTCAGTCGCAATCTCCATCCAAAAACACGGAAAGTGTGCTGCCCTTGGGTTATAAGTGTTTTTGAATGGAGACTGCGACGTAGCGGAGAATACGACGCCTCCAAGGTATGGTTGGAGTAAAAATATACGTAAGGTGGATGGCAGTTATTGGAAGAGAGTAGTCAAAGACCAGTCTCAGTGGTTTCTTAGGAGAAGCCTATTTCAAGCGGTATAGACTTACACAAGCTGATGACGGTGAAAGTCAAACATAAGGAGTTGTAAGTAAGTAAGTAGGTAGGTACTCTCAAATCGTGGTCACCATAGAATGAACTATAAATTGTATAGATAACTTGTTGGAACCTGTCTGACATGTTATTATACACATACAGGAGTTTAATGGTAGTTTAAATGACTTGTGTATGACATATAAGGATATTCATAAATTATTTTTATATTTTCTAATGTTGTAATTGTTGAGATAAAAAAAAATAGTAATAGGCAAAAATTCGGATATTGTTTATGTTTCATATGTAGGCACAATTGGGGGGAGGGGGGAAGTGAAGGATTGAGTAAGGTAGAAGCGATTTATTTCAAGCAAGCTCAGGATTGAAAGGATTTATCTAAGTGTCAATTGGATGGAACTTACGTATTGAAGTAGAAATTAAATGTTAATTACGTTAATTATGTACGGTGTTTATTACCAAAATAAATGATAAAACAAATAAATCTTTTAAAATACAAGAGATACAGATCGACGGATACGTGTGAATACGTGGGAAAACCCACCTCATAGTGTGTTCTACAGTCATACTGTATCCGAAGATAATGTTTAAAAAAGTTTAGTATTAAAATATATTTTTTAATGATAACATTTTTCTTAGATTCGCCAGGACTAAAATTGATTTAATTATATTTCGATTCCTATTTCCTAAACTTTGATTTAATACAAAAAATATATATGTATATTATACACATAGTAATTTACCCTTGGTAAAAATGTACTTTATTAAAATTACCAAAAGAATAATCAAAACATTTTTCCTGGTCGACATAGCTGAAAAGATTCTTCGGAACAAAACAATTTCCGTTTTTAAAAATTTTAATAGAGCGTTATAAGTACAGATTATTTTAGAATACAAGACCGTATTAAAACTCTCACAGGTACGATACAACCAGTGCACAGACTGTTTTAGGTACTACAACTTAAAATAATTAATGGAATCATTTTCAACAAGCATTGAAAGAAGGAGCGAATGTTAACGCGTTTGGAGATGGAATGACCTGCTGCCAAAACCATCAAAAGAAAATAAAAAAGGAATTATTAGTAAAACAGTCTCTGCACTGGTTTTATCGTTCCTGTGAGAGTATATTATTTAACAGAGTACTTACAAATTATCTCCAGAAATGTTATCTTAAAGCCAAGGATACACTAGGGGGCAAATGGAGCAACATGTTGCGGAACATGTTGCTCAATAACTACGTAGAACAATGTCAGGGGAACATTGTGTTGGCAACACTAGTCAGTGTTTATAGAAATGTCGCCCGAGGAGGTTGTGCTGCATTAGTGCTGCGTACATAGTAATTATATCGAGTGTGTTGAAACGTAAGAGAAAGAGAAGGTGGTGGATGCGGAATTTCTTACTACAACGAGAAAGAAGAGTTAATATTCTATGTTAATATTCTATTCTACAAATGGCGCGACACTGACGCGGGACACATGTGCTCGCTCTCGAGGCGGGAGCAAGCAACATGCCCCGCGTCACGTACAATGTTGCGGGGCATGTTGCGGGACTATATGCAACGTTGCAGCGTCACGTAAATTAAGTAATGCGCGTCATGTTGCGGGACAAAATGTTCCCTAGTGTATCCGGCCCTTAAGACTATATCCCTTGCGTAGCCGACGCGACGGCATGCGGCATTGTACTTTCAAACGATTCCCACAGCCTTGCGCAGGCGCATCGGGGTAACCTTTTTGTACGCAGACAGACCGTTCTACGTATGTTTTGTATGTAATAATTTAAGTGAGTTTTACTATATCCTGTAGGTACCTATGTATTTTGTGTACTTTATAAGTGGCGATGTGGTCGGTAAGCTACCCGAATGGAAAATAGAAAAAGGCTCTCCAGTTCAAAAGTCAAAATGCAAACTAGACTAACACCCGCGTGGGCTACAGTTTATCGCGATAAAAAGTAGCCTATGTCCTTTCTTAGGCTCTAGACTATCTCTGTACCAAATTTCATTTAAATCGGTTTAGTAGTTTAGGTGTTAAAGACAGACAGAGTTACTCTCGCATTTATAACATTAAGTAGAGATTATTAGGAATGTCTGATCTTTAAAACGCCAAACTTAAAACTAGCTACGCTTGTTCTAACCTCCTTACGCCGGTATAAGAACAGGCAAGAAACACCCGGTGCCTACTTAGGTGATTTGTTAAGAAGCGATCATAGTTACAATTATATTCCTATTACTAATTTATTGGACCAATTAATTGAATTCAGCGACTAGGTTTTAAAATAGAAGGCTTTAGCTGATAGCTAATACAGAACAATTTATAAATATGTAAAACCGACGCGAGGAGACGTGTGATCACGCTAAAGGAAATTGCAAATCTTGGGGCCCAATTCTCGCGACGTGTTATTTGTATTATCAATTCAATACATATTTGGACAGTTATTGCGATATTTATCTATTGTAATAATATATCACACCGCGAGAATTAGGCCCCTGGACGCTCAAGCCAACACAAATCACTAGTTTAAAAAAAAAATCAAGCCGGTTTACAAAATTAATAATAAACAAAAGTTGAGTGCTTTTTTGGCGTCAATCGAATTGTCAACGTGAAAATTTTATTTTCATTTCCAAAACTTGTGTTTCTTCGAGTGATAATGTGTAATATTGGTGGATTATTAACCATTATGTGTTCGTTAATGTGTACGAGTCTGGGAAATTGAAATAAAGTTGTGAAAGTGACTTTTGTAGTTGCTCCAAAAAAGTCCGTGTAAAGATTAAGTAAAGCGCCACTACATTACATAAACACTATCCTCATCCCATCATCTCATCGCCATCATCACCATCATCATTTAAACTTGATTCAACTCTCTGAGTTTGAAATATTTTATACTTGACACTGGCAAATACACTAATCGTGTGACGCCATAAAAACAAAAAAAAAAGTTGGTAGTAAGTTCTTTTCACCAAGTTATTTAGAATCCGCATAAGGTCAATATACTTGAAGTTACCAGTAACCACAGCGCAGACGCGAGTTAAACATAGCACTTGAAACGACTCCACCGTGTGAATCGTGAATCAGACATTGAATCAGGTGAGTCACAGATTGAATCGTTTCGCTAATAATATGTATTAAGTCCGACGTGTCGGTTTGCGTTTTCAAACATCAACAGGCTCTTTTCGTAATCAAACTGTTTTAAAGGAAATATAAGTTTAATAGATAAACACCAAGAAAAAAAAAGATATTAAAAAAATAAAAAATAACAAAAAGAAAAAGTGAGAAAAAGAGTGAAATTAGGATTAGAGAAAATTTATATCCTAGATTAACACATAGGCTATTTTTGAATTTTTTATGCGAAGAGGTTCCTGTGGGACAACGTTATGACTGCGGTTGCAAGGCACGGCTAGTCCCTACTTCCCTACTTTTTATATATCTATCTATATTTATAAAAGAAAGTTGTGTTAGTTACACTACTTATAGCTCAAGAACGTCCAAACCGATTTGGCTGAAAATTGGTGGGGAGGTAGCTTGGGACCAGGAAACGGACATAGGATACTTTTTATCCCGGAAAAGGTTCCTACGGGATAACGGGAAGACGCGGGTGAAACCGCGAGGCGCAGCTAGTACATTATAAAAATGCGAAAGTAACTAAGTTTGTCTGTCTCGCTTTCACGCCTAAACTGCTAATGAAATTTGGTACGGACATAGGTTGAACCCTGAGGAAGGACATAGGATACTTTTTACCGCAACAAACTGTAGCCCACGCGGGTGAAACCGCGGGGAACAGTAACACAGTACTAGTATTTCATAAATTCTTAAGAGAAATAAGTTACCATTTCTGAAAACAATGACTGAGCAAAACTAAAATATAAATCAAAACTCGCTTCCGCTTTGCAAATAAAATGTGTATGAATGTATGAAAATGTGTATGTAATATGTATGTATTATTAACGAAGGACAGTCGTTGGTTCGTGGTCGGGACCCCTATTGTTTTGTGTGACCACGAGGATGTACGAGAGGTTTGGAGGTGGTAGATTTTTTCCTTTGCTGCAGACCTGTGTAGTATGAGAACGAAAGACTTACTTCAAACTTCAAAATTCTTTACATAATAAGATGCATAATATGATCACTCTAATACGTAAAACTTAAGACTAGCTACGCCTGTTCCAACCTCCTTACGCCGGCAAAAGAACAGGCAAGAAACACCCGGCATGTAATTCTTTTGGGCGCGATTATATTTACAGTTCTTAGGTCGTAACAGATGAACTAGGTATGTGAACTATTTCTCAAATCCTTCGCTCATTCGACACTGGTGTCGATTCGGTTTCGCATTCTCTAAAGCTAAACTAAGTTTGACAGGTCTAATAGTATTGCTGTCTTTTTCTAACCACTGAAGCAAAAAAGGACAGCATAATTTTTAGACGTGTCAAACTTTAGTTTTAGAGAAAGCAAAACCGAATCAACACCACTAATGACTTTTTAAAACTGTTTCTAAGTATATGATGAACTATTAAGTAAATAAGGGAAAAAAATCTGCAAATGCAGAGAGTCGTTTCATCTTTACCTATGTGGTAGATTTGCCATCGAACCGCACAAGCATTTCGCTGACTCTTTCATTTCGCGGACCGCTAGGGACTGGAATTTACACCCTGCAGCTTTTTTCCTAAAAGATACAATATGGGAGTCTTTAAGACTGAGACAATTCTCTACCACCAAGCTATGGTTTCATCACGATGTTTTCCTGCACTGAAAACTCAAGCTCATTGTAGGATTCGATTCCACGTCCTACAGGATCGTAATTTGACGTCACTAGCACTGAGCCATCATCGCTTCAAAGTAAGTAAGTAGGTATAGGTAAATAGGTGCAGCCGATATGGGATTTGAACTTACAGCAGTAACCTGTAAAGTGCACGTGTAATCGTTCAGTCACTAATGTTCATTATCTATAGTCAATAGTCAATTTTTATTTATTCAATAGGATACATTGTGATCACTTTAAAACGTCAACTTAAAACTAGCTACGCCTGTTCCAACCTCCTTACGCCGGCAAAAGAACAGGCAAGAAACGCCCGGCAGGTAATTTTTTTGGCGCGATCATTTTGACAATTTTATTCTTATTACTAATTGATTGAATTGGAGCAAGTTCACTAAAATCCCAAGCTTTTTTTTGTTATCTAATGGTCTGATATTTTTTAATTAGCTTTACTAATAAGATTTCTCTCGTTTGGTTGTACATATTGGGATATGGGAACATGAATATTAATGAGTTGCGGGATCACAACCAAAGCAGACCAGACCCCACAAGCAGCACCCGTTCACGAGTTGACGTATGTGCCAGCCAAGAAGGTACTTAGTACGTTAAAGTAAATGCCGCATCTGAATTATCGTTTCCGTCTCCTTGACGTGTAGTGCAATTGCAAGCTCCTACGGAACACCCTTTGTTCGTATATTCAAATGTTTTCACTGTATTTGTTTAATTTGTAATATTTAAAACTAGCCTTTCGCTTTGGGACTTCGCTTGCATTTTAACAGTAAAGTTATTTGACCTACTGAACAAAAATACATGAACGTTAGAGATATTTTCAAAGTATGTATGTATAGCTATGTTTATCTTCTTTATCAAAGTGCATAATTGAATAATAATTAAGTATAACTATAAATTTAACATTACATTTTTTTCTTAATAATTTTTTTTTTTTTTAGGACCGACCGAAGTGGCGTCTTTTGTTATCGGAGGCCAAGACTCACTTTGGGTCGTTGCGCCATCTCAGTTAATTATAAATTTAAACATACATACATTCATTGCAAGTCAAATAAAAGCTCTTAAAAACCCCCGACATCTTGGAACGATTTTCATCAAATATAGCACTTATACTGCTGGACCGATATTAACCAAACATATCTCAGAACTACCGCAAGAAACTGTCATTCAAATGAAAAAAAAACGCATCGAAATCGGTCCATCCGTTAGATAGCTACGATGCCACAGACAGAAACACACACAAATACACAGACAGATATCGAAGTTAAACTTATAACACCCCTCTTTTTGCGTCGGGGGTTAGAAACAACTCAATAACGTCACAAGTTTAAATGTTCACCATCCTTTTTTTTAAATTGGTGTATTATTATACCTACTATAAATATCTAAATTTATAGCGATGATGGCTCAGTGGTAGTCACGTCGGCTTGCGATCCGTAGGACGTGGGTTCGAATCCTACAATGAGCTTGAGCTTTCGGTGAAGGAAAACATCGTGATGAAACCATAGCTTGGTGGTAGGGTATTTTCTAGTACTCGCCTGGCTAGCTACCACCCTCTTGTTAAGAATCTGTCGCCAAGCATCTATCGGTGTGTTCCGGCAGCCTCACTTGAGAGCCAGTTCCCAGTCCAGGTGTAGCGTGGCGCCATCTTCGACCACATCGTCACTTCACATCAGGTGACTTGTGGTCAAAGGCTACCCTGTAAGGAGTAAAACAATATATATATATTTAATTTAATTTGTAGTAACTTATGTGCAGTGACAATGTGCTCGAAGGTGCCTCCGCGCTTTGCCACCGTATAGACTAAACGATCTTTTCGACCCGGCGGTGTTCAAGTCAAGTGCTTAGGTAATTGCTCGGCAAGTGTGCTTACCCTCGATCACATCGTCGTTTTCCAACGCTAGCCTCATCATAATCAACCCGTTTTAGTCCACTGCTGGACATAGGCCTCTCCCAAAGTACGCCATCGAGCCAAATCTTCGGCTTCCCTTTTTTTTTTACGTGGGGAAATCTAATGATACCATTCGGCCGATGGGGTCAGCCGAATGGTTATGTGGGACTTGCACCCTAACTAAAACCTCCACGATGAGCAATCCTGGCCGCCAAGCAAAGTTAATGTGTAGGGGGACGGTTCCGGGTCTGTGTAGCAGTCTACTTCCCCGTCCCCCGGCGGCAGGCCCCAGGTGTTGGGCCGCAGACCTAGGAGGGAAATCTTCGGCTTCCCTCATCCAACCGCTGCCAGTCATTGTGCGTATGTTGTCGCTCCACCTAGCCGGAGGGCGTCCTACACTACGATTGCCGAGCCGCGGTCCGCGATACGCTACCCTACACGGTTGTAAAAAAAAATACTAACCAAAACTTTCCATTTTCAGATGCAAAAATGGTGAAGCTACAGAAAATCCGAAAAAAACACCGGTGACATTCCCACTGGCAACGCAACGCAACGATGTGACAAGCAAACAAACAAAAAACAAAGTTCCATTTCTACTCAAAATACTCCAAAAATTCTCCTCCGTAGTCTTAAAAAATAGAAGTGCCAATCAATAACAAAGAACTGCAACGTAGACCTACAAACGAATAGAGGTGTCAACGAACTTTCTAAATCAACGATACAAAAACTATATTTACAAAAGTGCCACAGATAAACTAATTTTTTTTTTACACAGAACTTAAAGTAACCAAATGTTTAACGGAACGTGAGTGACTTAATAAACAAAAGTGTTGAGTGAAAGGAAGAAAGACAAGATATTTACTGTGATGTGCTAGCTCTTTTTTGACAATGGATTTGCACGCGCCGCCTTTGGTTGTGCATTCGTATGAGCACCATGCTCCATTGCTGGAGGTGGAAGGGCTGGATCCTCACAGTCCTCAGCAGAAGGTGCTGATACATGCACCAACGCTGCAGAGCCAGGAGATGATGAGTGACCATCGGAATGGAGGTTAGTTGTCTTGAATGTTTTATTTTTATGCATCTATCTCGCAAATCTCTAAAAAATATCTTTGCTAGCAAAAGAAAATGCAATATTTTTGTTCTTGGTATTTTTTTTAACGTATTCCTTTTTTCAAATAAATTAGTAAAAGGTAAGCATTTGATCCCAGCCTCACCTGATGGTAAGTAATGATGAGTTCGATGATGGAGCATGCTTACTTAGAAGACATTTACTCTTGACATGGAGGCTTTCAAATTACACTTTAACCATAATTCACTTAAATTAATGTTAAGTGATGATGTGGTCTAAGGTAACGTCGAGCTACTTCCTTTTTTATAGGCTGAAAGAAACTAAATAAAGAAAAGAAAAAAAGAACTTTTTTATTTCGCAAGCAAAGAAAATTGACACATAATCAGTGTTCGTAAAAGTACGTTCATTGTCTAATGTTTTTAAAAGCCTGAATGTTTATAGATGTTTTATATCTTGAGGAGTAACGTATGACCAAAAGTTTTTGTTCTGTCCTAGTCTTTAAGCGATAAATTTGAGTGTTGAGAGCAGATGTGTCTTACCTGATGCAGAGTACGACTTTTCAGATGATCAGTACCACGCGCACAGCAGCAACCAGAGCGGTGATGGTGAGTTTATTGAAATTTGTATTTCTATTAATTAAATGTTATATAAACAGGTGTAGATAGATAAGTAGCACGTTCAAACTATGCTTAATTTACCTAACCTGAATAGTTTCGTGTCACACCACAACAAAGATTCATTTTTTGCCATTCTATTAGATAAAAAGATTAAAAAAACTGTTATTAAAATAAAACGATGTGCTTAATGACACAGCTTTATTGAACAATAAAAGTACAGACTGTGACGTATTCCATAGACAAGATATCATTAAGCCCAAAAATTATACCATAGACCAACTTGATGTGCTTATAACTACAAAGCTACTTTTATATTGCCAGCACAGATGGCGCTAGTGTTTATATAATAATACAATATAATAGGATTTCGGTATAAATAATAACAAAAACAATAACTTTTCTTACTTCTCTTTCTTGCATTTTAATTTTTTGACATTATCTTTTGGATAAGCCTTGAAAACAAATGACATTTCTGTCCCTCCTTATTTGTCTTTTGCAGCCACTGATAAAACGAAAACGTATGAAATAATAATAATAAGTAGGAGTTAACATGAGTTTTAATTGGTATGATTTATTTGAGGGCTGACGGTGTATTGATTAATATTTCATTTTAACTATAATTTTGTACATACATCATAACAAAAATTTATAAATCCCGCGGGTAGTCATAATTTTAAATTATTTAATATGCCATGTCTAAACTCTTTGCTACTCTATTATAATTTTAATTACAAAATTACAACTGTTGCCTAATGACTGGAGTCAATGATTTTCTTTTTTAAACTGATGTTTATGCAACTATAAGGTTTTTTGTTTATTTTTTCTCCTTAGCTAAGGCCTGAGTTCACCACTGTTTAATCAACTGTTTAACCAATTGTGTCAATTATTATCATTTTTTTTAAACTCGTAGACTTTAAAAAACACATGAAGATTAATAGTCCATCAATATCACACATTATCACCCGAAGACACAAGTTTTGGAAATGAAAATAAATTGTGATGACAATAATTATTATAACGTTAAAAATGCGAAAGTTTGTGTGTGTGTGTGTGTGTGTGAATGTTTGTTACCACCCATCACCGTAACTACTAAACCGATTTAGATAAAATTTGGAATGGAGATAGCTTATACCTTGGATTAATACATAGACTTTTTATCCCCCTGGGCGCATCTAGTAATCAATAGTTTTTTTTTTTCTTTGTTATGGCGTCACACGATTAGTGTATTTGCCAGTGTCAAGTATTAAAGATTTCAAACTCAGAGAGTTGAATCAAGTTTAAATGATGATGGTGTTGATGATGATGAGATGATGGGATGAGGATAGTGTTTAAGTAAAGTAGTAGTGCTTTACTTAAACTTTACACGGACTTTTTTGGAGCAACTTGAAAAGTCACTTTCACAACTTTATTTCAATTTCCCACACTCGTACACATTAACGAACACATAATGGTTAATAATCCACCAATATTACACATTATCACTCGAAGAAACACAAGTTTTGGAAATAAAAACAAAATTTTCACGTTGACAACTCAATTGCCGCCAAAAAAGTCCCTAATCAATAGTTATGATGTCTTAAAATTAGTAAAAACTTTTTACATGTTATAGTATAAGTAACATCAACCTTTTTAAATCACGCAGTAAGATAAAACTATCACTAAAAATGAACAATTGAAAATCACAGCATCATAATGTTTTTAAAATGTACTGTCATCAGCCAGTCCTCAAGTGAGTAAAAAGTGTGAAAGATCGTTCGCTTTTTTCAATGAGATGCATACAAGTGCACCGTGTGTTGATAGGAGCCGATGTTTGTGTGTGTGCACGTATTGATATCAGTGGGGCTGGGCCGTTTGTGGGCGTGTGGAGGAGCGATAGCGGAAGCGTTTTAAAATTTGTGACGTTGAAAAGCTTCAGCTGTTTTTAAAGCTTGGGTGTTTTTTCAATAATTTCAAATAATGCTTCGTATTTACTGGAAAAGTTGTTGTAGTCTTGAAAAATTACAATGAATGAGGTTGATTCAATCAATTTGACCAAGATTATTTTTGAAATAAGTAGGTATGTTATCATCAAGTAAGTTAGGACTAAGACAACACAGTCGTGGTAGTCGGATCAAAGGTTTAATTCGTAAAAATAAGTTTACCTTTTTTGCAGTTCATGCTCAACCTTTTTAACCAACAAAAAAAAAGGAGGCGGTTCCGAACGGAAACGGGGCGGACTCCATCGTCCGTCCGTCCGTATGTCTGACACCAGGCTGTAATCTCATGAACCGTGATAGTTAAACAGTTGAAATACTAAAAATCAGAATAAAGGGGCTCCGATACAACGAAAGTGTCTTTTTACCGTTTTTATAGACTAACTGCACCCTGCGGTTTCACCCGCGTATTCCCGTTACCCCGCAGGAACCTTTTCCGGGATAAAAAGTAGCCTATGTGTTAATCCAGGGTGTAAGCTATCTCTATTCCAAATTTTACTCAAATCCGTTCAGTAGTTTTTGCGTTAAAAAGCAACAAATATACATCCATCCATACTCACATACCTTCACGTTTATAACATTAGTTGGATGGTACGGAACCCTTAGTGCGCGAGTCGGACTCGCACTTGGCTATTTTTTTTTCAACGCACAATTACAAAATAGCTAAGGTAATATAATGAATAACTCGCTCACCGCTCGCTCTACAACCCAACCTCCTACAACAAAACTCTTGTACCGTCGACATCCAAACTAATTTCACACTGATTTAGGCAAGTGTACTCGCACAAAAAACGACCCATTCACTCGGCGAGCTACTCGACCGGTCTCCGAACGTGGTCTAGTGAAATTTTCGGTATGAATGGACCAGAAATTGTCTCGGCCGGTGATGACATGTAATTTTTGTTGAACAAGATGGTGTGAAAATGTGGTAGCGTCTAATTTTTATGCGTCTATTTTTATATCTAACTATTGTTCCCCGCTGTTTCACCCGCGTGGGCTACAGCTTTATGCATGCAAAGTCTCAGCCCGATCGGTTTAAAATTGACAAACTTTCATACAAACTTTCATCCCTTTTATATCCTCTTGGGAGTAAAATTAATCAAAATTCTTTCTTAGTGGATGCCTACGTCATAACGTCTACCTGCATGCCAAATTTCAGCCCGATGCGTCCAGTGGTTTGGGCTGTGCGTTGATAGATCACTATGTCAGTCAGTTATCAGTCAGTCACCTTTGAGTTATACATATATATTGAGATACTTAATATTTTATGCCCCACGGTTATATCTGTTGATTTATCCGTTTATTTTGTCTAATACTAGCCCACGGTTAAACCTGCTGTTTTATCCCGACGAAACCTTTTTTGGGATAAAAAGTAGCCTGTGTAATAATCCAGGGTAACAATATATATGACCTATCACCTACCAAATCCCAATCCAGGTGTAGCGTGGCGCCATCTTCGTCCTCAATACATCGTCACCTAACATCAGGTGACTTGTGGTCAAACGCTACACTGTAAGAATAAAAAAAAAACACTCTATTTGAAATTTTATTCACTTGATACTAATTAGAATTTTAATTTTGGAATATCACATTCGTAAAATGAAAATTTGGGGCGGAAAACTAAATTAGAAGATTTTCATATGCTACGGCACTTGTGAAAAAAATTAATTTTGACACTCGTTCTATGTTGTTCTATGCTTGTTCTACATTGTAAAATAAAATCTCTAACGCCAAAACTGACGGAGAAAACTACAGGGAACGGCTTGTAGATAAATCCTACTATATAATCACTACTTATAATATATAAATGCGAAAGTAACTCTGTCTGTCTGTCTCGCTTTCACGCCTAAACTACTGATCCGATTTAAATGAAATTTGGTACCGTGATAGCTACAACCCTGAAGAAGGACATAGAATACTTTTTATCGCGTTAAACTGTAGCCCACGCGGGTGAAACTGCGGGGAATAGCTAGTAATATTATAAACGTGAAAGTACGTGAGTATGCATGTTTGTTACTCTTTCACGCAAAAACTATTAAACGGAATTGAGTGAAATTTGGAATGGAGATAGCTTAGACCCTGGATTAAGACATAGGCTACTTTTTATCCCGGAAAAAGGTTCCGTGGGAAGACGTGGATGAAACTGCGAGGCGCAGCTTGTAAAGTGTAATGCTATACCCTGTACAGACCAACTTTACCTTACCACAGAGCGTCGATCAGTTTTTATACCACCAGCTGTGAGTTTCGCTTTCGACGCGCGTGACCGTCGTGCCCTGTCATCTGAGGTGTCTGTGTGTAGGTGTCAAAGTCGACTGTGTGTATGTATGTATGAGTAATGTATATCTTAGGACAATCACGGACACCTTGGAGGCCAACCGCCAACTTTTCAAAATCGTAATTGCTCTGGAATTTATCATTTTAACCTTAAAACAATGTTGCTCAACATAACAAAATTACAATAAAATAAAATCAAAATTATCTGCCGGGCGTTTCTTGCCTGTTCTTTTGCCGGCGTAAGGAGGTTGGAACAGGCGTAGCTAGTTTTAAGTTTGACGTTTTAAGGCGCTGGTTCCCAAACTAAGCTGAAAAACAGGGTTAATTAAAACTATCTCTCTGTGTTATTTTGGTCTAAAAAAATCTTATGAAAATATGTGTTAATCTACTTGATATATAGCAGACCACCTTCAGGCCGAAAAATGAAAAAAAAAAATGATATAAATATTGAAAAAAAATGTGCAAAGTGCCCCATTTTCTAAAAGTTGAATACTACTTTACTCCTAAACTATATATGCAACAAAGACTTGTTAATACCATCAGCGTATTAAGAAATATAATACCCAAAACACCTTCAGGCCATTTTTTGAAAATACTGCTTTAATTATTTTTTGCGAATTTTTTACGTATTTCATACTCCCAAATCGCCACGTTAGTCTCTCATAAAGTCAGTGCGGGATGCTTTCACCTGATCAAGCAAGGTCAACGGCGTATGACAGGGCCTTAAAGTGATCACAATGTATCCTTTTGTATAAAATACGATTGACTATTGACATCATACTTTGAGAAACATTTTTCATTAGAACGAGTGACAATCTATTACTGCTAAACGATAAAATGGGACACACATTTAACGTGACGTCATCAAACCATCGCTGCCCGTTCAATATTTAAGTTATTTATTTATTTAATAAAAAAAAAAATAATGCCCGCACAATCACATACATAGGCTCTGACCCCTAACTAGGTTTCCCTGTATCTAGGGTATCAGAAACTACGAGGATCGGGGATCCACAACACCTAGACACAGAACAAATACTTGCGCTTTTTTTTTCAATGCACAAACATTTTTTTTATTTATTTATTTATTTGGTTTATCAACAATTGTTACAAAATTTCTTGCTTATTTAAAAAGATAAATACTACACAATGCTTAATGCACAACCTTTTAAAGATAAACACTGCATGCAATTATGAAACAGTAAAGGTTAACATCTTAATCCTATATTGCATAATTATATACCTATTTAATACAAACAATAATGTGTGACGGAGAAGACAATGTTTCAATTTGGGATGTTCGTGAGCAAGTAATATTTCTTTAATAACTCCACGGTCTTAATTTCACCACAAGAACTTCCGATCTGATTTGCATCGCGCCGTATCGCATCGCAGTTTTGTGTGCCAGTAAAAAACGAGTGAAACCTGGGACACAGCTATAATGTTATCTATAGTTAGTTAGTCACACGGATAAAAAAGGCCTTCAGAATTTCTTTCCTTCTGAGTCAAAAGGGAACGATATTTGATTCAGAGGGAAAACTAAGGTAAAATAAGGAAGGAAAAGGTTACATTTTGGAAGGAATCGGTGTTCGAAGTACGAAGGAAAGTCAGTAATTTTTTCTCAGTGTAAGTAGGTACCCACTCATCACACCTACCTATTACCACGTCCATGAATGAACCCACCACTCTAGATCGATCCGTAATGCGTTTGTAATCGAGACGCGACCGCAGCTTCCCTGGGAAACGATCTCCCGGCCTTCCACACGGGGTAGATTGCTCTTATTGGAACTGTCCTTCACAATTTGTACACATAAAATAAAACAGTTTACTGTCATTGTCATATTTTTATAGATGTAATGGTTGGGATGGGCAAGGGAAATAATAGAATGATATCGATATGTATAAAATTTATCGATAACTACACTGAGAAAAAAGTTCTGACTTTCTTTCTGAGTCTTTACCTTCCAAGACCGTTTCCTTCCTTATTATGTATTAATTTTCCTTCTGAATCACAACTCCTTCTCTTTTGACTCAGAAGGAAAACGGTATTTCGAAAGGTCTTTTTTCTCCGTGTAGCTGCCGCCCGCCTACAGGAACTGAGAAAAAAAGTAACATTTGTTTTAATTCAGGGTGTAAGCTATCTTTATTCCAAATTTCACTCAAATCCGTTCAGTAGTTTTTGCGTGAAAGAGTAACAAACATCCATCCATCCATCCATCCATACTGACAAACTTTCACGTTTATAATATTAAGTAGGGTAAGATCGAAATTGTAAACGATATTTTTGGCGTTGTCCTACAGGAACTGAGCTAAAAAGTAACCTATGTGTTAATCCAGGATTTAGGCTATCTCCATTCCAAATTTCACTCAAATTCGTTAAGTAGTTTCAGCGTGAACAAGTAACAAATATACACACTCACTCACCAACTTTCGCATATAGGTACCTGGAATATTAGTTCATCACGATGTTTTCCTTCAACGAAAGCTCAAACTGATTGTCGGATTCGAACCCACGAGAGCAAGCCGGCGTCACTACCACTAAGCTTTCATCGCTTCGAAACGAAATAACGAAAAGACAGATTCTCACAAACCCGTTGAAACCTGTTCAGCAGTCATCACAATTAGTTCCGCACCGAGAATCGAACCCGCGACCCGCACCGGAAGTCGTCGTTTTGAGCTGATCGTTTAGAGTTTTAATTTGAATATTTTTAGGGTGAATTAACGTTTGAAATTAATTAACTTATCATTTTTCAACAGTTCTATACCTACATACCTGCCCATAGATTTCCTATTTGCGCCCCGCGGTTTCCCGTTATCCCGCAGAAACCTTCTTTCGGGATAAAAGTAACCTATGTGTTTATCAAGGGTATAAGCTATCTTCCTACCAAATTTCATCAAAATCGGTTTAGTAGTTACGATGATACGCGGTAACAAACATTCGCACACACACATACACAAAAAATTATAGTAGGAGTAGGATAGGCTAGGATTCCTATTAATTTGTGATAAAACCATATCTTATCGTGGTAGGACATTTTCTAGTGCTTGCCTAGCTACCATTCTCAAGTTAAGAATCTATTGACAAGCACCTATTGGTGTGTTCCAGCAGTCTTGCTTGAGATCCAGTTCCCAGTCCACGTGTAGCGTGGTGCCACCTTCAACCACATCGTCACTTAACATCAGGTGCCTTGTGGTCAAACACTACCCTGTAACAAGTTTTAAAAAAACACACATGAAACAGTCACTTTAAAAACACCACAAATAAAAAATACGCGGAACCCCAATCACTTTTAGCTGACCCGTTGTACCCTAATATTAGTAAGAAAGAGACGACCATAGGTAACGCGTTCCGCTCCATTAGGCCCGCCTTGATTGTCATTTTGACAGTTAGAAGGCCAATCAGAATCACTAATGGACGATGTTGGCTCGGAGAAAAATGGCGTAAGTGACGGAGTTTATTGAAACGATATTGGAGATTAACTTATTTTTGCTTGTAGTAAACAAAAATATATATTTTTAAAATGTAGTAGGATTTTTTTAGGATAGAGATAGGAGAGTAAGAAATAGTTTAGAATAGGATGGGAAGTAGTAAATAGTAATTAGGGTAGGTTATGAATGTAAAGGTAGTATAGCTATAGGCATGGAATAGAATAGAGAATAGAAAAGAATAGTAAGATATAGTTTAGGGTTGTAATGTAGGAAGGATGGGAAGTAAGATACAGTAGGAACAGGAAATAGGAATCAGGGTAGGTTATGAATGTATGATAAGTTTAGAGATAAAGGGAATGTGAGTCTGGGTAAGTGGTGGTGGTGGGGAGTGAGAGGAAGTTGGTAGAAGTGAGTCGGAAGTAGGAATGATGGGAAGTGAGGTATAGTAGATAGTAGGAAAAGAAAATAGGAAGTTAGGGATGTAAAAATAAAATGTACCTTAGGATAGTGATGTAGGAAGTAGGAACGATGGGATCATGAATACAGGAAGTTGTAGGAATATAAAATAAAATTATTTATGAATGTACATAATAGTAACGTAGAGATAAAATAATAAGAATGTAGGAAATATTTTAGGATAGCACTGTAGGAAATAAGAAGGATGGGAAGTAGAATATAGTCGGATTACAAATTAGGAAGTAGGGTAGGTTATGCATGTAACAGTAATAAAAGGATAGAAAAGTAAGAAATAGTTTAGGGTAGTAATGTGGGAAGTCGGAACTGTGGGAAGTGAGATATATTAGGATTGGGTTTTGCTTTATTGCTTTAATTCTATTGAAGTTTCACAATTGAAAATGTTTTTTGGGCGTTTAATAAAACAACAAGAAATGTAGACGGAAAAATACTAGGTGGTCTAAAAAATTGTATTAATGTTTTCTTCTGTATAAATGTAATTTATACCTAATATTTAATGACAAAACAACAAAATAATTATATACAATTGGATAGAAAATTAAACTAAATACTAAGAACTAAACTGCCTACCTATATAAAACTAAACATCTACAAATAAAAAACATGATTTAGAAATAAAATAATATTATAATATTTAGTATAAATTGTTATGAAATCAAATAACTTTAGGGCTTAGTTTTGTTTCCAAGCATTTTGGTAGTTACGTCACGTTGACCCAAGCGAAGGGGCTTCGTTGTCAGAAAAGAAATGACCTTAGTTACAATGGCTCTATTTCTAAATTGGCCTTTATTGTATTGTTCGTAGAGTTCAGATTTCCATTTTATTGTAATGGATTTTAGTATTTTTTATTTAGAAATTAAATAAAGGCGAGAGTAAATTGTTTTTTTTTTTGATAGAAAAAAATTTGAATCTATGGTATTTTTTGTTTTTTTATATCTTACAGACAAAAACTTTCTTAATCTGGAACCAGACAAGTACATAAGTACATCCTACTAATATTGTAAATGCGAAAGTTTGTGTGTGTGAATGTTTGTTACCACGTATCACCGTAAACACTAAACCGATCTTGATGAAATTTGGAATGGAGATAGCTTATACCCTGGATTAACACATAGGCTACCCGGAAAAAGGTTGCTGCGGGATAACGGGAAGACGCGAGTGAAACCGCGGGATGCAACTAGTTATTATATATAGAACCTACTAGTCTAGGGAACAGTTTTAACATCGTCAATCCGTCTGTCTGTACATCCAGTTATTGAATCAAGAAGATAATCTATCTGTTTGTCAATTAATATGTGTCCATTATCCAATGCCTTTGATGAGACTTGTTGATTAATTGGTTACATTACGGATTAATTAATTTATCACCACTTAGATAACGAACAATATTAGTAAGACAGATTTAGCGCTATGACTGCGAAACGTGAGGTTGCGGGTTCGATTCCTGTTACGGAACAACAATTTGTAAATGCAAAAAAAAATTGTGGGCGAAAACAATCAATCATCCGGCATACCTTATTTTCTTACCTTAGGGGTGGAACTTTTCTGTCAAATTTCAAAGACACCAACTTTAATGTACCTACACTTTATCCATTTAAAAAAAAAATCATCAAATTGGCATCGCTATTTAACGCCCGAAATTAAAAATCGATCCTGATCCGTTATCCGCGGGTTTGGATCGATATGTCATGTCATAAAAATATCATTTTAGTAGTAATATGTCAAGCCCTAGTACTATAATGACATACTTATTATGACATGACATATCGATCCAAAATCACGGATGACGGATCAGGATCGATTATTATTTTGGACGTAAAAAAGTTATTCTTGGTCATACTGTACTACAGATATATTCAGATATAGGTAACCTACGCGTCGACAGTAAAAACTCCTTATTTTTGGCAATAAAAACTCCTTAGAAAAGCGCAAGTATTTGTTTTGTCTCTGGGTGTTGTGGATCCCCGATCCCCGAAGTATCTGATACCCTAGACACAGGGAATTTTAGTTAGGGGCAGAGCTAAGTATGCGATTGTGTACCTAGATTCCACTTAGGTATGTAATTTATGTACCAAAGTAACTATTGTGGAATCTGTGCCACACTTTCCCGCCAAAAAGTGTTTAAAAACAACAAACTGTCACAGAAACGTGAAGCGTCAGTGCAAAACTGCTTGATCGTGCGAGGGAGACAGCTAGAAAGGGAGATTTTACAAGGAATTATGAACGCGTTCCAAAGCTTTGTAAATGTAAATAAAATATTCAACAAATTATACAGCCAATAATTACGATAAATAAATGCATTCCAGATTTTAGATTTCAAGATAATTATTTAATTTATGTGACCGAATTAAAAAAAATTACTATGTAACTGTGCTTCGCCGTTTCTCCAACGTAATAATTTATCATAGTTAAAAGTATCCTATGTCCTTCCCCAGGGTTCAAGCTATCTGCTTACTAAATATCATCAAAATCGGTTCAACGGTTTAGACGTGAAAACTTGAAAAAGTAACAAGCATACAAAGGAACAGACAGAGTAACTTTCACATTTTAATTTAATTAAAAAATTGAATCAAATATAATAATAACATGCAATTTCTTTATTAATAATTATGAATGATGAAAAGTACTACTTACAGCTACTCAAAATCATTACACCTAATCTGACTCCAAAAAAATACATGAGCGCAATCTCGCTCGGTTGGCGAATTTTTGAACGCACCCTCTCCCGCCACGTGCCGGTAGAGAGCATTTTGGCGCCGCGCCGCGCGGTCGAGCGAAACGCGCGGGAAACGACGCGTTCTATATTCGAACATTTTCAAATATGTCGATCTTGACATTCGGTTTTCGGTGATGTTCTTTTTAAATCTGGTGCAGTTTTTGAATGTGATTTCGCGTGTTCGTTTATTGAATTTTTAGTTTTAAGTTCTGTGTGCGATTTTGGATTTGGAATTCGGTCTTTTCTCGATTCTCGGGTTGAGAATGTTTTTGTGTGGGCAGTTTAGTGATGTGAACAAAATATAGATAAATTTTAATATCGCTTTAATGTTACGCGACAAATAAAATCAGAAAAATAAAAATAAAATAATAGCTTACAATACATAATTAAAGTGTGTTTTTGCCAAAAATTATCTCTTCCAGATAACAGAAGTTATCGTTGTTATAATTCGTACTTTAATCTATCTTCTCTTAGTAATAAATATGTTAGAATTATTGCTTTTATTTAAAACATTAAAATAATAGCTTTGGTGCATTAGAAAAGCGGGCTGTCAAAGAAATTTTTATGTATTTTGAAAAGTATGTTGCCATATAAAATTAAATAGGGAAATGATTTACAAAAACGTTTCAATAAATAGTCTAGGCACCAAGTTTACAAGTTAAATAAAATAAAATTCTTTATTAAAATGCAATACCTACGCAGGAATACATGACAATGTAAATTAATACGGCATGTAATTCTAATACCCGTCTAAATAAGAGCTGAGGGTATCGCGTGACAAAACCTGTCGTGTGAATTTACATACTACGTCTCTAGGTAAACAGCACTGGCAAGGTGGATGTGTGTCTTATATAGAAACGCCACAAAACATGTAAAAAAAGGAAATATAAAAAAAGTTTAAGAAATGCACTGTAATTTTTTTTAATGAAAATATAAACAAAATGTTACATAATGCTATTGTTAGAATTATCATTGCGATAAGACAGTATAGAAAATCAATACTGCAAAACAGTTTTTATTTAAGTCTACATGGTCTACATTATAATCAAATCACTTACAACATAAATTATTTGAAATAACTTAAAATAAACATTGGTACATACTTTAAAATAATCTAATTAATCTCTTGATAAGATTTAAAATTAATAACGTTATGGTAGGTATAAATGCATATCTAATTAATAAACGAATAACAAATGACACAAAATATACCTACATACCTATTTATAAATTTCGAATAACATTAAGCAAGACTTTTTTGGCGGCAATCGAATTGTCAACGTGAAAATTTTCGTTTTTATTTCCAAAACTTGTGTTTCTTCGAGTGATAATGTGTAATATTGGTGGATTATTAACCATTATGTGTTCGTTAATGTGTACGAGTGTGGGAAATTGAAATAAAATTGTGAAAGTGACTTTTCGAGTTGCTCCAAAAAAGTCCGTGTAAAGTTTAAGTAAAGCACCACTACTTTACTTAAACACTATCCTCATCCCTTCATCTCATCATCATCATCATCATCATTTAAACTTGATTCAACTCTCTGAGTTTGAAATATTTTATACTTGACACTGGCAAATACACTAATCGTGTGACGCCATAACAAAACAAAAAAAACATTAAGCAACATTCCGTCACTAGTGCTAGATTTTTTTAATAAAGTGTTTCGTAGTGCGGATTGTTTAAAATGAATCGATATTTAAATATTCTCTTGGATTCTAAGGCTGGCATTCTAGAATGACGGTCAAGTATCGATCAATACTTGAGCACTGAGCAGCGTTTAAGTGACATATTCATATGAAATGACAGCGTCAAATCTGTGCTTGAGTAGAGATTACTGCTTGAGCGTCATTCTAAATACATGCCTAAATTAGGTACTACTATAAATTATTTCCCTATCCAAATTTAGACACAACAAAAAAGACGTTACGCAATTTGAAAAAAAGGCCATCCAAGTGCCAATCCCACGGTTGCGTCGGAGCAACATCTAAGATAAAATATCAGAAACCGGACCCCTTGTCACAATCCATCGGCTCTGCGCTTACAAACCGTAAAATATACCTCAAAATCAGTGCTAGTCATCTGTATACAACAGTCAATTGGTTGATTAGGACGTATTTTTAATTGAAGCCCAGTTTAATTTCAAGTGAAACGACTTAACAAAAATAACTCGATGAATTTTCGTTTTAACAACTTGTGTGCTAAGCTCGTAATAAATTTGCATGCAGTGAAGATCTATGCACAAGTTCAGTGGTTAAGTCTGTGCATAAGTGTTACGTAAAAAGTGTTAAAATTAGAGATGAAGTGCGGAAAATTATGTTAAAAATTTACGAATTTTACTCAACTTTTAGGTATTTACTCGTATTAAAATCAGCAAGATTTATAACTATATAATAACGAATTGTTTATTAATTCACGATAATATCAGGTTTTTGAACTTTGAAGGTTTTTAATTATTTACTAAAGAGCGTCTGAGTATAGCATCGTTTGTTTATTCACGCATATTAATATACCATACTCACAAACAAGAAAATTTATACATAATACATATAATGCAAAAGTTATGGATGCTGGGTTTTTTAGAATCGAAAGAGCACGTTTTGAACAAAATTGTGTAGTAGATTATGAAAAATATTTTTGTAATTATGGACCTAGATATTTTATTGTAATTATCTACACAAACCGTATGTGATCAAATTCACTACTAGTGTAGGTAATTCATCTGACATCACAGTTAGACTCTTACTGAAAACAATAACGTTCAAAAAACGCACAACATTTTAATTTCTACTTCCTCATTTAATCGTCGGATCATTAAGATCGCCATTCTCGTGAGAAACGCACTTTGCTTTACCACCTGCCACTACCCAACCGGAAAAGCAGTGGTCAAACAGCGGAAAATCGCCCAAAAACCGGTCAAATCGGCCAAAGCCCGGTAAATCTCGCCGATGCTTAATCTGTGGACAAGACTCTTTACGTCAACCAATCGAAGCAACACCGATTTTATGCTACTTTCACGGTGTCAAAACGTTTTTTCGTGGAAACCATTAGTGCATTGAAATTAACAACCAAATCGTTGGCTTTTGACAAGTAGGTAGGTATTGTTTTGTTTTTTTTCTTTTCATTTTTTCACCGGATAAGGATTTTCTTTTTGTGGATATCGATCTTGGATTGGTTTGATCTGATAGATAGATATCTATTAGTTGAGGAAATAGACGAGCTTACGTCAGTCGTGATGCCGTTTTAATGAACAAACTCTTTTCTTTAAAATAATTTATACCTACTGAAACTGCTTCTAATCGTTTATTATTTCTTATTATTATAGTAAATATTTGTGATATAAATTAATCCAGATAAAAGTGAAAAAATATTCAGAGGATTGATTATAAAATGTAATAAAAATGTGAAAATAATGTCTGAATATCGATCGAATATCGATAAAAACGAAAACGAGTGACCTCACTACTACAAAAATCCAAAACTCAAACTTGGAACGTTAACTTTTTAAACTCTACGCAACTATGTGTTTTAAAATGAGAACATAACTTTTTAAACAATATGAAATCGTGATTACTATTTATAGTGCAAAAAATAGACAAGTGGTTTTGATACTTTTCGAGTGAAAGTGCAGTGATTGTAGTCAAGCTGGAGGGGCAAAGTAAGGCCACTTTTGCGGCCCTATTCGGGCTAAGGGCCGGCGGCGGCGTGGACCTGTCCGCCGCTTATAGATACAACCAAAACATGATGGAATATTATACATGTAAGTTCACTACCTAAGCCTATATGTATTTGAAAATATGTAATAAAAGTTAATAATTGCTGTACAAGGGAGTGGCAAACTTTCAATATCTCATTTGCACAGTTACCGATACGAATACTCGTGAAGAAAAAATGGAGATTCGTATTCAGAATACCTTAAGGTGCAGAGCAGACTCCCGCACTGAGAAACAATTCCTGACTCTCCTTCTGAGTGTTGCCTTCCAAGACCGATTCCTTCCTTATTTTACCTTAGTTTTTCTTCTGAATCAAAAATCCTTGCCTTTTGACTCAGAAGAAAAATGTGTTTTGGAAGGTATTTTTCTCCTTGCAGATACCTAAGGTATGTAGATTATTGTAGATTGTAGATATAAGGTGTTAGTGTCCAAACTTCTCAGTAGAAAAAACAAGAAACGAATGTATATAAACCGCCATCAGGCCGATCTTGTCACTAGTTAGCTGTGCCCCGTGGTTTCACCTGCGTAGACTATAGTTTATCTTGATAAAAAGAAGCTTCTGTCCTTCCTCGAAGTTCTGATTATCTACATATCAAATGTCATCAAAATTGGTTCGGCTAGTTAAACGTAAAAGGTAACAAATAGGTAAAAGGAGAGAGAGAGTTACATATTCTCTCATTTTACGATACATGAGTCAATAACCTTTAGAAAGTGCTTTTTTAAATTTGTAAATTTTACTACACAAAAAGAGTTTTCTGTGTTAGAAATAATCATTCATTTCTGCTGCTAAAACCCAAAAACAAAGCTTTCTCTCAGATACAGTATGGGTCGTATCAGAGTTGCAAAAAACAAGTTCCTACTTACGCCGACCATTTGCCGTCTGATTCTAATTTGGTTCATTTGGGAATCTTCATGCCAAAAACGAACAGCATGTAAGCTAGGTACCTACCTACGCCGTCAACCGCATCGTCACTGATGTTACTGAAGTGAGATTGCAGTCAAACGCTTATTATTATCTAGTCGTAATGTAAAATTTGATGAATATTGCAATATCTATCGAAATATTCTACCAACAGTATCTACCTATCTCTGAAAGCCAGTAGGTATACCAGCAATGAATGGAAATAAAATAGGCAAAAGATTTTCACAGAACATTATTCTTTGTTTAGGTAGGTTTGTATAACTATTAAACTTTAGAATGCACATTGTTACGAAAAGGGAATCTTAGGTAGGTAGGTGCTTTCAACACCTGAAACATCTTACAAACATTACAAAAACAAAACCCTTCTATCCACTTAACCATATAAAAAAATCTGCCATCCCCGCGCCCATTACCCAAAAACAACGACCGCATCATCCATAACGATATTATCATAACGACAAACATAAAAAACCACACAATCGCGCCTCTATAAAGTACCGAAAGTACCAAAACCGTCGCTTCTGCGTACCCCGAGATTTCATAAAACACCCGAAAATTCCCTCCGAATCTAGATCGTTACTGAACCGGCCAATGGCGACGCCGCGAACGCGCAGGAGGGTTGACATGGCGCTCTGATTGGTTGGTGTCTAGTGGGCGGAGCGTGGTTTACTTGTGTGCGTAAATGCGTTCGGAATTTTACTCCGTTTAATTGGGAGGATTGGAGGCTGTGTGGCTGTACGCCGTTGCCTTACATGTGTCGAATGTGTGTAGCAAATTGGAAACGGTTTTGGAACGCTCCCTGAGATGATCTCTGTATTAGATTTTACGATGCTCAATTTGATATTGACAAATTGTGGCTTCCGGGGCGCAATATTGTTGTCTTGCTGAAGGACTTTAGAAAGGATCAATTTCATGTTGCTGGTTTTAAGAGAGCGTTTATTTTCAGACTTCACAGTTGCAAATAGAAAATCCTAAGCATGATAGATTCTAGAAATTATTCTAGGTTGAAACGTCTATGTTTTGACGAGAGTAGGTATTATAGACCGATAAACTAGTAATGGTGAATCTCATTCTACATAATTTTAATGTTAAGAATTCAATAGAGCACGCTTACACACGAAATATGCACACGAAATATGCACGAAATACTAACCTGAATGTCAACTTTAAGATTGTAAATAATATTTAGTCCTGAAAAGGTTGCTTTATGCGTTTGCAAATCGCCGCAACACTAGCAATACCTAGTATTTCAAAGTAGATAAAGTGACAAGACACACTTGCAATCATTTTGAGTCATCATCATCATCATAATCAATCCATTTCAGTCCACTGCTGGACATGGCCTCTCCCAAAGTACCTACGACATCGAGCCCAATCTTCAGCTTCTTATTATTTTGAGTAGGTAGGTAAGATAAATACATATCAATCTGACCTAACTTTCAAACCTCAGTCATAAAAGGTAAAATTGAATATAGTACTTACGGAACAGTAACAATTACCTACTTACATAGTACGATTGCGTAAAATCATCGCAACATTCCTTGACTTACAAGCGTCCTACTATCAAGTTCCACTTATACTTTAAGATGCAATTTAACATAATAATGAAATTAAATTTACACCTAAGGGGTTTCATTAATATAGTCCGGCATCTATCATTAAGTTATTTACGAGTAATTCAATGTTTTCATTTGAATTTCTTAACCATATAACTTACAAAGAGATATCTATATAGATGACTTCATTGTTAGCTCAGGTAACCCACAAGCTCTCTCGGATATTTTAGGCAATTATCCTAGTATCTAGTAAGGTAAAACTATACACATGAAGCTATGTACCTATAAAACTCATTATCTTAATCTCGGTCTAATAATTTTAGACTCTTATTCACGAGTCTTGTTTTTTCTGGTTTTCATTGACGTGAAATGTCACGCACCAGAAGTAAACAAAACGTGATGGCATTTTAATTCAAATGGTTTTATCGGACTCATTATCTAACTAAATAAACAATGTCTATAAAAGCTTTCTGAATTGTGGTGTACCAATTAAGAGTTAACCTATCTACCTTTTTATGAAGAAGGTTTTTGATCTAATTTATACACTAATATATTATAGAGGTAAAAATTTGTTCGTTTGGTTGTTTGGATGTAGGGGGTAATTCCGAAACTCCTGGATTGATTCCATAATATCTTTCACTGTGTTATAGGAATCTGCATTATCCTTGAGCATCATAGGCTGTTTTTGAATACGAAAATTGTCAGTAGATATGTCGAAGAAAAATAAGACAACTGGCTCCTTTATCAGCATAGGCTAACTAAACGGCTTGATTAAAGTTGACCCGTGTGAGATTCCCTTCGCTTTTTCTGTATTAATAATTATGGCCTCATGTAGGTACCTACCTATATTTTGTATGAAGTTATTTCACCACAACACTATCGTGTTACATACTCTACTCATTACATAAACATCGCGTTTGGTAAATAGGAAGCTATATGCCTAACGATGCAATAACTTACCACTTAAATTCTCATAAGCCACAACCCACTTACGAAACTCACAACAATGTCGCCCTAAAACAGTAAAATTATAACAAACAAACAAAAAAACGTCTAAAATTTAACTGCTTCCTGTCACATATGAAATGACTCATCCATAGTTCACTTGAAACGAGCACTATGTATGAGATACAATAGAAGTGAATGACATCAGACTGACAGACTTATAAAGCAGCATCTCTAAAAACTTTCCACCTTTGTCACAATAGCAATAAGGGCGAAAATCCAACAAAAGCAATTTAAAAGTAGCCAGTTTGTAACGTGAGATTACGAGCAGTTCTGTATCATATATCACACAACAATCACATGTACGTACGCTGTGTGCATACGCTGCACGCACACTGGTGCAAGCGGCTCATCATTGGTCGGCGCGTACGCATATAATCGTACAAATCTGACGCTCAAAACGGGTTTTGCCGGTAAATTGTGGAGATTTTTAGAAAGGTGCTCGGAAAATTAGGTCTTTTGTAATAAAACCAGTCGAGTTGCGTGGCCGGCTTTAGCGATGGCCAATTAGAATAGTTGAAGCTTGTTATGTAAATAATATTGCAAAATATCTAGGTAGCAGATAATGTACAAAATATTTTCATAATTAATTAGTCATACTTTTGATATTAATTAATCTGCTTTATATAATTTGCGTGATTTTTTATACCTATATGTACCTAGGTAAGTTTTTTAAAGTCACCTGATGTAAAGTGGTGATGTGGTTAACGGTGGCGCCATTCAACAGAAGTTTGTGTGTGTGTTGAATGCAGCTGATAGCTTATAGACTGGATTAAAACACGTAGGGTACATTTATATCTCAGCAAAAGATACCTGCAAATTAAGAAAAACAATTGTAAATTGATAGTAAATAATAGGTACAATGAAAACTATAATAAAATTCAAAAACTATCAAAACCGTTCGTCTCCACTATTAACTTTTTAATGCAAACACACTGACGTCAAACGTCACTGCACAAATAGAACGATTTAAAAATATGACTGGCTGCAATTAAAAACCAAAAAGGCAAGATCACAAAAAGTTACGACTGGCCAGAAATTTAAAAAAGCTTTTCCCGCGTCCAAGATGGCGTCGGCAATGGCGTCGGGCTCGTTTCCGCTTGGCGTATGGTAATGCGCTTCCTTTCTGACCACGCGGATGTGTCTGCGAATTTACTGGTTATTATATGAAGATTTATTTTAAGTCCCTACTTACATACCTATTAAATAATATGTACCTACTACCATTTGTACTTGAGGTCGTTATAACGATATCAATAACTCAGTTATTTTATTAATAAAACTTTAAATATATAGAGACGAGTGAAGTAGGCGCCACGATTGCCCATTACAGTGCCTAGATCTTTGATTTTCAAAAGTTTTAAATAAAAAAAAATCTAATCTACCGGAAACTTTGGAAAAAACTGAAAGTTTCCACAATGAGCTTGAGCTTTCGTTGAAGCAAAACATCGTGCTGAAACCATAGCTTGGTGGCAGGGCATTTGCTACTGCTCGCCTGGCTAGCTACCGTCCTCAAGTTAAGAATCTGTCGCCAAGCACTTTCCGGCAGCCTCACTTGAGAGCCAGTTCTCATTGTAGCTTAGCGCCACCTTCGACCACATCGTCACTTAACATCAGGTGACTGTGGTCAAACGCTACCCCGGCAAGTACTAAAACAAAAGGAAAAAAAAGCTCGGCAGTAAAGTCGCATTGCGTTAAAGTGATAAGTTCCCTATTTTTTTCTCTCACTACTACTTTTCATATGAATACGTCTATCCCAAAAGTTCAATTTTTATGTTGTATCAATATTTGTTGAAAATATTTAAACCAAGTCCAACTTATCGGCGGGTTAAGTAGGAGTCACAGGTTAATGTTAACACACGTTTATAGTCGGAGGGCGTGCGCCCGCGCATGACGTCCTTGCACACGTATACAGGGTGTTACACTTTTAATGCTACAAACAAAACTACTAGGAATAAAGCCGAGCATTATGCCCTATGAAATACTGCATGCTGTAGGAAAACGCTGCCGATATTAACACATACCTATGGTGTGGTTCAAAAGAGAGCTTTTCGTGCGATTTATAATATACTAGCTGAGCCTCGTCAGGAACCTTTTTCCGAGATAAAAAGTAGCCTATGTGTTAATCCAGGGTATAAGCTATCTGCATTCCAAATTTCACTTACCTAAATCCGTTTTGCAGTTTTTGCGTGAAAGAGTAACAGACATCCATATAAGTACTCTCAAACTTTCACGTTTGTAATATTAGTAGGATGGAGAATGTATGTGATCGCTCCCATTAAATGACCTCCTGAGTGTTTCTTGGCTTCTCTTTTGCAGTTTTCAGTGTACTTTTAGGTACATGATTTTGTTTTTCTTAAACTTCGACCAATAAACATCGATCATCCTGCACTCATTTGAAAAAATGGATTTGATCTGCCGTTTTTATCGCTTGCTGAACGACCATCGCAATCTTTTTTGCCTTTTCTTTATTGTTGTTTTTTAACGTGCGAAGCCGGGATGCGTCGCTAGTTAATAAAATTATAAAAATAAAACCACCATGCGTACACTGGACACAATTGAAAATCGGAGGGAGACCATTTCCGGTTTTGTTTCCTCTACGGGAATCTGGTTTGTAGAGCTATGCGGCTTTTTATGCTTTGATTTATTGTTGTTTTTTTTATTTTATGTAGGCAGTAGGCACTGTTAAGTCATAGGATGTGCTTTGGACAGCCAGCACTGAGAGAGAGAGTGGAGAGTAGAGTTAGAGAGAGAGAGAGTAGAGAGCGGGTAGAGTTTTTTGGTTCGAAAGTTTTTTTTAAACACTGCAATTCTACAAAAACCTTTCTCTATGGATTTTATCTATTGAATAGGTTACATATAAGAATCAAAGTTCTAACTGACTGAAATCAATGTAAAGCCTAAACCGCTGGTCGTAGAAACTTGAAGCTTAGAGGGTATATTTGTCTTGGTGCGTAGGAGTGTACCAAGAAAGGGTTTTGTTGAAATTCAACCCCTATGGGGGTAAAAATGGGTAACTGTAGTCCACGCGGGTGAAACCGCGGGGAACAGCTAGTGTAGAATTTAATTATTACATTAGATTATTTAATGATCTCTATATAGTTTTGTAAAAGCTAACATTCTTTGGTTTTTTTCTTATTTTGTAGCATTTGATGACAAGTCACCTGATGTTAAGCGATGATGTGCCACACTACAACTGGATTTAGAAATGGCTCTTAAGTGATGGTGCTGGAACACCCCAATAGGTGCTTGGCGACACGTTTTTAACTTGGGGGTGGTACAAAGTCAAGCGATGCTCTTCTACCAAGCTAAAGTTTCAACACGATGTTCTCCTTCACCGAAAGCTCAAGCTCATTATAGTATTTGATTCCACGACCACAAAAGATGACGTCACTACAACTGAACTCTGTCATATCAAAACTTAAAAGTATCTTTATTAAACTTTGCTATCCCAAAATACCCTCATGGGGCCCCCTACTATTAGTCCACTCAAAAATAAAAAATCCTTGACTAGCAGGAGCGGCGCCCATTCCTCATTAACTCAAAGCATATTTCAGTAAGAGGAAAGTACAATAAAGACAATGTCGGACACCTGTAGGGAGGAAGTACGCTCAGCTTAAGAAATTGCAATGCTACTATCCTAAAAATATTATAAACGTGAAAGTTTGCGAGTATGGATGTATGAATGCTTGTTACTCTTTCACGCAAAAACTACAAAACGGATTTGAGTGAAATTTGGAATAGAGATAGCTAGTACCCTTTTTTTGCTCTCATACAAACTTTCATACCCTATTTTATCCCTTTGGGGGTAGAATTAATTTAAATCTTTTCTTAGGAAGTCTTCTTATTATGCCTGCGTCATAACATCTACTTACCTGCATGCCAAATTTCAGCCCGATCCATCCAGTGGTATGGGCTGTGCGTTGATAGATTACTATGTCAGTCAGTCACCTTTGAGTTATATATTTAGAAGATTGTAAACTCATCGAACCTTTTGGTAGGATTTGCAACTTCAACCTGTCCTTCTGTCACAAAATCTCATTAAAGCAAGTTTACAAATGACTGTCTCTTCCCCGCGGTTTCACCCGCATGGACTACAGTTTATCGCAATAAAACGTATTCTTTCCAAACAGAAGGGTCCAAACTCTGTTCAAAACAAATTTCATCAAAATCAGTCAAACCGTTAAGCAGCAAAAGACACAAACACCAGAATTTTATGCATAAAGATGTTCCTCTTTTACAAACTAAATGTACCTGACTGTACACCATTTCAGTCCCCAGCATCCGGTCCGCCATCTTGTCCCCTATTAAGGTTAATTACCTCCTAAACCAGGGGGCTGTTTAGTTTCTTGTTTATTTTTAGTTTTTCCTTGTAACGTTACACTTAGGCTGGTATTCTAGTATGGCGCTCAAGCGATGATCAGTACTTGAACACAGATTTGACGCTGTATACTATCGATTGTATCGATATCGATTGATTGTATCGATAGTATTGTATTTATTCGATAGTATTGCCTCGTGCCGAGCGATGGTGGCCGAACGGTTAAGCGTGCGACTTACAAGACGCCGACACCGAGTTCGAATCCTCTCGGCCCCGCACCTATGACTTAATAACTAATGTGCGGATTTGCCATCACTCAAAACGGTGAAAGAAAACATCGTGAGAAAACCGGCATGCCCAAGAACTGCAACATTCAAGGGCACGCGACATCTACCAACCCGCACTGGGCCAGCGTGGTAGATTACAGTCCATACTCTCTCTCTGAGAGAAGGCCAGAGTCCCAGCAGTGGGAACGTGAAATGCTGATAATGATTGCATCGTTTCAAGCTATCGATGGTGTCGATAATATCGATAGTATAAATAGTAAAACTATCGATAGTGCGGCAACACTAGTGACTACTTTTATAATAAGCTGTTCTAATACAATTCCATTTTATATAAACTTGTGATTTAGCTGTCAAAAAGTCTTGGTAAAAAAGTAGTAACATACTGATGACCTTTGACCTTTGGTGATGAGCTGATGACCTTGTAAGGGCTAAAGTTAATACGACTGTAACATAGCAGCAAATATCAGCAGAACCACCAATACAAATCAAAACAAACAGAGCACCCGGATAACCGGGCATCGATCCTGCTCGCGGGGCGTGACCGATCGATGACGTCACGCCTCCCCCACCCGGGCGTACCCGGTCGGGGAAAAGTGTTTCTTATCCGGGTGTGGAAATTGGAGGTTCTTGCTCTTAAGAAAAGTTGGGTATACGTAACATAATATTACATTTGTGTTTTTTGAGAGTTAAGTCAGTAAGATGTACGTACATATCCATAATTAATATTAAAAACTAACTGCGCGGTCACCACCGTGATTTACCTATTTATTGCATGGACCATTTTCCGGGATAAAAAGTAGCCGATATGTTAATCCATTGTATAAATAAAAAAGCAATCTCCTTTCCAAACACGCAAATCTATTGATCAATTTAGCGTATTTCTGAAAACAGGATAAGTAAGTATTTCCTTTTTGAACCAGATTCAGATCTGAAACAAAAATCATATGTGCCCAAACACGAGGGGTTTACTAGTAGCCACTGCAGAGATCCTCTACCCACCTTCTGGCTGCATCATCAGATCAGGTCGATGATACCAAATTATTGCATTGTCACCGAAATTACATACACATTACACATACAAAGTTTCAAGTCGATACGACATTTAAAAGTGGGTGAAAATTGACTTCTTTGATTTGATTACATTGTTAATTAGTTACAAGTCAAGCTAATAAAAGAAACGAAATACAGAAAAAGGCAATTTCCTTGCCATTGCTTAATGTACCTTTTTTTCGTATATGTAGGTACATACCTCTACTATTAGATTTCATACTAGCTGCGCCTCGCAGTTTTCTCTTTATCCCGGAGGATTATTTTCCGGGATAATTTTCGCATTGTACAATTTTCGAATTGCATCGCGTCGTAAGAAATTTCCCTAAAACCAACCCTTTTTCTAACAATTCTTCAAAGACTCGCTACAGTTACGAGACAATACGGTATTATTATTAATGAACGCTAGTCCCGGCCATGAACCGGGTATCGACCGGGCACCCGGGCGTAACCGGGCGTGCGACGGCAACCGACCACGACCGGGCGGTCGATGGCGATCACTCAGCTTTGTAAGCATTTCTTGTGACCGTGTAAAGATAAGACTTCGAAATGCCTAGAAATTCTACACGGATATACTTGAACATAAAAACCGGATAAAGTTATTTTGAGAGCGATGGTGGCCGAACGGTTTGGCGTGCGACTTACAAGACGCCAACACCGAGTTCGAATCCTCTCGGCCTCGTACCTATGACTTAATAAGTTATGTGCGGATTTGCCATCGCTCAAAACGGTGAAGGAAAACATCGTGAGGAAACCGGCATGCCCAAGAACTGCAACATTTTCAAGGGCATGTGACATCTACCAACCCGCATTGGGCCAGCGTGGTAGATTATAGCCCGTACTCTCTCTCTGAGAGAAGGCCAGAGTCCCAGCAGTGGGAACGTGGAAGGCTGATAATGATGATGATGAAAGTTATTTTTGAAGTTAAGAATTTGTCGCACGTATCGGTGTGTTCTGGCAGCCTCACTTGAGATACAGTTTCCTATCCAGAAGTAGCGTGGAGCCACCTTTGGCCACATAGCCACTTAATCCGTCATTAGAGTACGTTTTAGCAAATAACTGTAAGGTTTTAGTAGGGTAAAGTTTGAGTTTTTAAAACAAAAAAGAACATTAGGTGACACTTGTTAGTAATAAATTGAATTCACTATACCATAAATTAGCGACTTCACCCGGTTTCACACAGTTGTACCGTGAGTTTGGCGTAGGTACCTAAATATAGCAAGGTTTTAGCCAGCATAAGTAACGTAAACGCCCAAATAGATACCTATTGTTTGATGCCACTATATGATGAGACGAGAAAGTCTCTCGCCTCTTATTAACCGCCTCGCTTGCCCATTACAGTTACCTGTCAACCCATTACCTGTCAACCGAAATTTTGAACTACCATAGCTTAAAATCCTGCGCAGTAACGCACTGCGCTCGTCACTCTGAGATATCAGATGTGAAATCTCTTTATGCTCTGTAATTTACAACAACAAGTACTAACTAACCAAAACCCGTTGTCTCTCAGGTCACGGAGGAGTCAACCAGTTGGGCGGCGTGTTTGTCAACGGGCGACCGTTGCCTGATGTCGTGCGACAGAGGATAGTGGAGCTAGCGCACAGCGGCGTGCGGCCTTGCGACATTAGTCGCCAGCTGAGGGTGTCGCATGGGTGCGTCTCTAAAATACTATCTAGGTAAGTTTATATCTATTGCACGATGTTTCATCAAGTTGAAGTTAACTGTTGCCCGATGTCGCGCGACAAACGACCTCGCACAGCATAAATAACAAAATATTATTAAAAAAATGCTGTGTGACTGTTGTCCGACATTTTGCGACAGAGAACTGACTTGCGCACACGAGCGTGTCATTGCGACATCAGTCAACAACTGAGGATGTCACATGATTGCTACTTCAATACAGTATAGGTGATTTTAATTGCCTCTCACGACGATTAGAGTAGCTGGAGACAGTCGCCCGATGTTGCGCGACAGAATAGTAAAATTAATGCACTTAGGCTATTTGCGGAAGGTAAATAAATTCTTATCGCACGATGTTTAATCTAGCTGTAGGCGACCGTTGCCCGATGTCGTGCGACAGAGGATAGTGGCGCTAGCGCACAGCGGCGTTCGGCCTTGCGACATCAGTCGACAACTGAGGGTGACGCATGGGTGCATCTCTAAGATACTCTCTAGGTGAGTTCAATCATAGGGCGTGTTGGTTGCCATTGGTCGATGTCGTAAAACAAAAGGTAGATGCAACAGCTCAGGCGACTATTGTTGCGTGGATGCTCCGTGTTCGTAACTAAAATCACACGAGATATTTGCCCCATGTCGTGCGTCAATGGATATTCAACCTTGCATAAATATAGACTGTATAGTGGGGCGTAGAATTGGCGACATTTACGAGTGTCATGTGGATGATTCTAGAATCTTCTAGATTGTGATTTTTGATTTAATTTAAGGGCAGGACTCATGATACCGGTGGTTAGGGCTGCGGACTGAGGAACCTCCTGACGATACGTGCCGTGTTCTGCATCCGACCCTTGATCAATGAAAGCCTAATAAGATGTTGGTCGAGACTCTTCGCTGTAAGGCCGTTCGCTGAAACGACTATCGGGACAATGATCGTTGAGTTAACATCCCACATAGCGGTCACCTCATGAGCCGAAAGATACTTAGCTGTCTTTTTCTACTTTCACGAGGTTCTCATCATACGGGATGGTGATGTCAACGAGCACTGCCCGTCGATTTAATCAGAGATACCTATTTTGCTCTTGGAGCTCCGCTACGAGTGCTATGGCAAATATTGTACCATTAAACACAGTCTGGAAGTCGACTTTTTCTCCGTTTACCGTACCGTACTGTACGGCACCGTTCCGCGCGATGGCTCGGCGCGTGCGCACCGCGTCCGGTAGACAATACACCACTTATGTCATTTTCTTTTGTTCTCGTTTAGAGCCAGACGGTTTTAGAGTACCGCCGGCGACGTAGGGAACTGTCGAGTTTGCGTTTTTGATGGAAAATTCGTTTTGGGTAGTGATTTTTTTCCCGATTTTCTGGTGTTTACAATTTTACATTTTGGTATTTTCTAGTACTCGTCTGGCTAGCTACCACCCTCTTGTTAAGAATCTGTCGCCAAGCACCTATCGGTGTATTCCGGCAGCCTCACTTGAGAGCCAGTTCCCAGTCCAGGTGTAGCGTGGCGCCATCATCGACCACATCTTCACTTAACATCAGGTGACTTGTGGTCAAACGCTACCCTGTAAATAGTAAAAAAAAAACCACGCTGGCCCAGTGCGGGTTGGTAGATGTCGCATGCCCTTAAATGTCGTGGTTCTTGGACATGCCGGTTTCCTCACGATGCTTTCCTCCATTCTTTGTTTGCATCTCTAAAAACCCGACTGCGCCAAAATAAAGTATCCTATGTCACTCCCACAATAAAGAAGACTCTAATGACACCTCATATGTTAAAATCTGTCAAGCCATTTAGGCTACAGACCATGCCAAAGAAATATACATATATACACTCAAAAAACATAACCCTCCTTTAATAATACTCAATTTTGTGGTTATTCCATTTAATTTAAACCAATTAAGCATTAACACATTAACTTAAAAGCAATTTAATCCCAACTTAATCATCGCAACCGCGCCACAAATCTTAGCTGCGAGCTAAGCGGCTCTCATTTGTGGTTAACCAATGCTTAACTGCTGTAATACATACAGTGCAGCAGTTAACTTAACCGCAGGTTAAGCACAGTAGGAATGTGTATGTTAAATATATACTTATGTGTGTACTTGAGCAGTGCTCGGTGAAGGAACATTTAGAAGCGATGGTAGCTTAGTGATAGCGACATCAGTTTGCAGCCCGTAGGCCTTGGGTTCAAATTTTACATTAAGCTTGAATTTCGGTGAAGGAAAACACATTATACTCGTACTTACAATTGACGAATATATTAATCTATAATATAAAAATGAATCGCAAAATATGTTGGTAAGCGCATAACTCAACAACGCCTGGACCAATTTTACCAATTCTTTTTTTTAAATGTTCGTTGAAGTCCAATAATGGTTTTTACGGCGAGAAAAATCGAATAATTGCCGGGAAAACACTAAAATTAGCCCTTTTCTTTTCCCCATACAAACGATTCGTAATAATACTTAAGTCAATTTGAACTTTAATACCATACCATAAAGTTCAAGTGTTAGTGGAGAGGTTCCGGGAAGGCAAAACAATTGAGTGACGTTAGTTAATGTCTGTTTTCAATAAAATTAGGGATCCTTACTAAAACTCCAATAATGTGTGTATTATAATTTTTGCGTTTTTGCTAAATACCCGTGCGAAGCCGGGGCGGGCCGCTAGTTTTAAATAAATCTATATACATACTGTATGTAGTTATTAATAATTTTTGTTTTAATTAATTTTGATTTGTTTTGTGTTGATTGGTATATTTTGTTATTTTGATTTCTTACTTGATATTATGTATTTCTAATTTTATACACTGAGAAAAAAATTCTAGCTTTCCTTCTGAGTCTTTACCTTCCAAGACCGTTTCCTTCCTTGTTTTGTATTAGTTTTCCTTCTGAATCACAACTCCTTCCCTTTTGACTCGGAAGGAAAACGGTATTTCGGAAGGTCTTTTTTCTCCGTGTATTTTGTATTAATTGTAATTATAATTTGCACGCCTGCTTGCAGGCTGAATACATTGGCCAATGAATGTAATTGGATCTACTTTGTAAAGGAACAGTCCATTTTTATTAATATTACTAGCTGACCCGGCAGACTTCGTACTGCCTCAATCGAGAAATCAAAAAATCTTTTGAACTTTATTGAATAGCAATAAAGTTCAGATTGACACTACATTTTATTTAGAAAACGTTAATATGGGAAAGAGGAAAGCGCTATTTTCAGGGTTTTCCCGGCAATTATTCTAATTTTTCTCACCTTTTAAACCTTCCCTGAACTTCCACAAATATTCCAAGATCAAAATTATCCAAATCGGTCCAGCCATTCTCGAGTTTTAGCGAGACTAACGAACAGCAATTGATTTTTATATATAAGATAAGACTAGCTGACCCGGTGAACTTCGTATCGCCAATAAAACTCATCTTTTAAACCTTCCCTGAACTTCCACGAATATTTCAAGATCAAAATTATCCAAATCGGTCCAGCCATTCTCGAGTTTTAGCGAGACTAACGAACAGCAAATGATTTTTATATATAAGACTAGCTGACCCGGCAGACTTCGTACTGCCTCAATCGAGAAATCAAAAAATCTTTTGAACTTTATTGAATAGCAATAAAGTTCAGATTGACACTACATTTTATTTAGAAAACGTTAATATGGGAAAGAGGAAAGCGCTATTTTCAGGGTTTTCCCGGCAATTATTCTAATTTTTCTCACCTTTTAAACCTTCCCTGAACTTCCACAAATATTCCAAGATCAAAATTATCCAAATCGGTCCAGCCATTCTCGAGTTTTAGCGAGACTAACGAACAGCAATTGATTTTTATATATAAGATTTTATCGAGCCATACAACTAAAGCCATCATCGTTTCCCCGCGTAGTGTGTATTTTAAATGTATTTCTGACCAAATCCCTGCTTTATCCCAACCACAGTGCAAGCTATACAAATCCGTATTGTTTCGATAGAAAATACACAACAACGAGAGTAAAGGACGGGGACACCATTGTCTGTTTTAAATTGAAAGCTGACCTGCACTAGTGATGGGACAAACAGACAAATAAATCACAATGCGCGCGTACGGCCGGTCTCAAAAACCTATCTATCAACGGTTTGCCCAACTGGAGATAGGAATTCGAGATAAGCTCCATCGAAGCAATGTCATATTTCTATCGCTAGCAACCTTTAGTCGTTCTTAACTGATCACCTAGGTTAAGCAAAAAGCGATGGGCATAGGTCGTGGGTGCGAATTCTACAATGATCTATAGAGTTTTCGGTGAAGAAAAACATCGTGATGAAACCATAGCTTGGTAGTAGAGTATTTTTTAGTGCTCACTTGGCTAGCTACCACACTCAATTAAGAATCTGTCGTCAAGCACCTATTAGTGTGTTCCAACAGTCTCACTTGAGAGCCAGTTCTCAGTCAAGGTGTTGCCCTACGAGGCACGAAAGCGCTCAATTATAAATACCACTAGTAGTCCAAGTAGTAACGCGTAGAAGCGTTTGACCACAAGTCACCTGAGGTTAAGTGACGATGAGTCAAAAGTCAAAAGTCAATTTTTCTTTATTCAATAGGACACATTGTGATCACTTTAAAACGTCAAACTTAAAACTAGCTACGCCTGTTCCAACCTCCTTACGTCGGCAAAAGAACAGGCAAGAAACGCCCACCACCCGTTCACGTGTTGACGCATGTGCCAGCCATCACTCTCCTCGACCATATGAGAGGGAAGAGGGCGACCCGACACACGACGAGTTCGAAGGCGGCGCCACGCTACACCTGGATTGAGAGCTCGCTCTCAAGCGGGGCTGCCGGATCACACCGGTAGGTGCTTGGCGACAGATTCTAGGCTTCTTAGATTTTTAGTAGGACACAGCATGTGATCAATTTTAAACATGTAACTACTTAGGTATACTTAGAACTGCTTAGGTACTTAGTTAAACAAACTTGAGAGAGAGCTTTCCAGAGTCACTTCCATTCTAAAACTAGCATGTTTAACATCCTTAATATCATCTTAAATACTGGTCAAAAGAAAGACCAAACATAAAGCATAAAAGCCTTTTGTAAAAACGAGAAATAATTATGAAAGGGAAAGTTAGAAAATAATACAGTTTTGGGAAACATAAACACGTAAGCAAAAAAAATCTGGTCAAAGACAAAATAAATCCACAAGAAAAATGCCAATTTTTTCCCCCATCACTACTCTCTCCGGACAGGCAGCCCAACTGAATACGTCCACTTTTGATATTCAATTTATTTGCCCCACTCGCCCCACACTCGCACTTTGTCCTCCCTTCAGAGTGATTGTGATTGCTATATTAATCGAATGTTTGTGAACAGTCTATGTACAGATGACTGCCTAGTTCCACTGGTTCGGAATTTTGACCACTAAAAGTGTCTATACACGTTGCAATCTAACTGCGGCCAGCATTTTGGGAACGTTGCCAACTGGTAGTGGTTTATTAGATTAAGTAGTTTGTTTAGTTTGATAGGTAGTTTTATTTTACATTTTAAGGTTTAGATAAGTGTTTTTACTTGTGTTATTTCTTTTTAAATTGATTAAAATTATCTAACTACCAATTTGTTGTTATCACTTTCGCGCGTGTAGGCAAATATGTATGGAAAAAGTCCGTTGTTTTCCCTAGTTTTTCCTATTGTTCGGTAGATTTTGACGACGCAGTAGCCGAGTTGGTAGTGTCCCTGCCTGCGAAGCTAGCGGTCCCGGGTTCGAATCCCGGTAAGGGCAAATGTATGTGTGATGAGCACGAATATTTGTACCGGAGTCTTGGATATTTCTATCTATATAAGTATTTATTTCTCTTCATAAGTATGTATATCGTTGTCTAGTACCCATGACACAAGTTTCGAGCTTAATTTGGGGCTAGGTCAATTTGTGTGCAATTGTCCCCGATATTTATTATTTATTTATTATTATTATTATTTTCCATATTTTTCTCTCTAGCAACTAACCTTTATATACTTAAAAAAAAAACTCCCAGATCGACATGGGGGACCTACCCTCTCTGTCACCTGCGGGGGGAGGCTGTGGATAGCAGGGCCTTAACATCAGGTGACTTGTGTCCAAACGGTACCCTGTAAGACGTCAAAAGTGCTATATCAATTACAAATGAACAGTTCAATCAGGAAAGTAGTACAGTCCCGGCAATTACGAGTATGTAGTTTTATCGCACTGTCCGTGTGTATGTACGTACGCGTTCAGAAAGCGTAACGGTGTACCACTTCCGCCGTGTTGTGATCATTTTGGAAGGGGATAGGGTGAATCTGCCTTTATAACGATGACTGTATTGAAGATTGTTATGATAATGCCCGGTTCACATTATTCCAGTCCAGCGATCGAATCCAGTGCTGGATTGCTTACTGGAAAATTATAAACCGGCACTGGAGGCACTGAATCCAGTTAGCATTCTAGTCCAGGAACTGGATTGGCGGTCTACTTTTGAATCCAGTGCAACTGGAATAATGTAGACGGCCAATCCAGTGCCATTTGAAACATTTTTCTTTTTGAAATCATTTGCACTGTAGTGTTCACAACTCAAACGACTTCAAAATAACTGGGATAATGTAGACGTTACAGATGCAGTCCAGAGTACTGGACTGGATTCTCGTTGGATCACTGGACTGGAATAATGTAAACCGGCCATGATTACATGTACGAATAAAAATAAAACACATCCGATTTTATAGGTTCTAAATGACAAAAACCTGTTAGCTTCAATTTGTAACTCCAAGGAGGATTATTATAATACTTTAAAAACATACATTTTTGATGACGGTGGGCGCTTACCATCAGGTTGTCCACTTGTTTGCTACTATTATTAAATTACTTATACATATAAAAAAATTAGTGATCCAAATTTTTTTAAATAAAAAGCACTTCCAGTTTTTACTAGTTTTCCAATTATCCGGTGGATTAAAGAAAATCTTTCATACGAACCTTGTACTGAAAACTAGGCAGGTAACAAAAAAAGTTATACATAAAAAAGAAACATAAATATCCATCGACTTGAGAACCTTCTCCGTTTTTTCGTTGGTAAAAAAATCATATTATTCGATCGATCCATTTTAAGGTTTTTGCGAAACTTTATAAAATGTATCTTATAGAATTTTTTTATTTTTTTTTTTATTTTTTATCGATATTTTTTTTGTTTTTTTTTTAATTTTTATTTTGATAGTTTTTTATATTTTTTTTTATAGAGAGATAAAATAAAATCTATGAAGAATTTCCACGCTAATACAAGTAAAGCAGCCTCACTTGAGAGCCAGTTTCCAATCCAGGTGTATATAGGTTGACGCCATCGACACTTAACATCAGGTGACTTGTGGTCAAACGATACCCTGTAAGAAGTAAAAAAAAGTACTTGAAAACCCTTCACTTTTAAATAATAAAATTCGCAATCAATATATAACTAAAACCAATTTGCACGGATCGAATATCCAACATATTGACGATCTAGATAGCAGCGGGGGAGCGTAATAAGCTTATCACGGCTTACAAGTGGCTTACACAGGCTTATGGCGGATCAATTGGCTTAGAATGAGCTTCAATGATGTTTTGTTTTACCTACCCACTCAGGCGCTGCCGTCGCACGCCTTACCGTCTCTAAAGCGCTGCGCGGTCGAACATATTCACCAACCGCAAAATACCGCGTCATTGTTTTTTGATATTGTCGTTTTTACTTAATTTCTAGTAAACTTATTTAATATCTGAAATTAGTTTCAGAAAGTAGACAGATTGGGCATTACACTAGTATGATTTGTATAATGAATATGATATTTTTAAATACACATTACCACGTTAACTTTGTCGTCATGAAATTATTACGTTCATCTGTTGTAAAATGTTTATAAATTTCCGAATAGCAAAGTAAATAACAATTCTATCAAAATAAGAATTAGATAGGTTACACGTTGCTAAAAATAAATGTCAATAACTAGTTATACTGTAAAACACTTCACAATTCTAAATACGAAATTCTCCACAAGTTTGTAAAGTGGTACCTAAAAAAGCAAATTGAAGCCAGTGTCTATTTTTTTTCTACATCCATAGATGTTTTTCTTTTATCCGATAGTGCTGTTCAACTAGTAATGATTTTAGTCGATTATAATCGTGTGTCACGGACAATAGTCGATTATAGAGGCTTATTTACAACACTTGTCGTTGAATCAGCTGTGGGCTTCGATCGTTACCCGCAGCGCTTTAGCGCGCGACGCGCGGGCAACCATCGAAGCCCGCATCGCCTGAGTGGATAAATTCTATGCAGGACCATTTTCTGCCCTGAGCACTTAAAGTTTGGACCCTTTTAAAAAGCATAAAAGTGAATCAAGAGTATCAGATTATTGCCAACTTGTAATTCAAATTGAATGACGATGTGGTCGAAAGTAATCCAAGACTGGACTGGGAACCAAATCTCTTTAAACTAAATCCTTTTGTTACCGCTCACTGGAAGGACGCGGTGGATGCGGACTTACGCGAACTCCAGACTCTGATTTGGGCTGAAATCGCTCAGGTTAGCGAGGAGTGGCGCTCTCTCGTTTCAGAGGCCAAGACACACCTTGGGTTGCTGAGCCATCGGAGTTACAGGGTAGCGTTGTACACAAGTCACCTGATGTTAAGTGACGATGTGGTCGAAGGTGGCACGCTACAACTGGATTGGGAACTGGCTCTCAAGTGGGGCTGCCGGAAAATACCGATAGGTGTTTGGTGACAGATTCTTAACTTGGTGGTGGCTAGCCAGGCTTGCACTAGAAAATGCCCTACCACCAAGCTATGGTTTCATCACGATGTTTTCCTTCACCGAAAGCTCAAGCTCATCGTAGGATTGGAACTCACGACCTTCGGATCGTAAGCCGACGTTACTACCACTGAGCCATCGCTGCCGAGTTTAGTTAGTTAAACCTCGTGTTTTAACTACTCTACCCGTTAATAAACCACCAATCAAACATAAAAGCTAGCTACTAACGAACTTAAGTTAATTTCAAACCATGAATTAGTATAATCCAAATACATTAAACCGGATAGCACCGCACTTAAGCAATTTGGTGTAAGGGCTTGTACACACGGTGTTTGGAGAGCTCGCTAACATCGAGATAAGTCAATTATAAGTGTGATCACACCCTAAGTGAGAGTGGATTGATGTACTGTTGCGCTTAAAAGTTAATCAATAAAAAAAATCATAAAAAAAGAAATAATAACACCCAAATAATCACATACACAGCTCTGACCTCTAACTATGTGATAGTTTCATACTATCCCTCTGCTTTTGGATTGTCTGGAAGAGGTCGCTCTGAGCGATAAGACCGCCCGATGTGCCGCTTACCATTAAGTTGTATTGCTGTTCTAGTTTTAATTTTCCTTGTATTGTGGTGTGCCAATAAAGTGTTAATATGTCTAATGTCTATCTATCTATGTGTCCCTGTATCTAGGGTAATAGATACTACCTACTTGGATCGGAGATCCACAACACCCAGACATAGAAAATATATTTGCTCTTTTTTACATTGCAGAAATATATATCCCAAGTGAGAATTTGAATACATATATTGTTTTAAAAATAAGTACTTACCTGTTTTTCTGCCACTATGCTATGTACTTTGTAATATCCCTTACAATTTTACAGATAACGAAAAGACTAGCTTTTAAGTTTTTTTTATGTAAAATGCATCCAAACAAATTACTGTTACAGTGATAGATCCGCAAATTAAAAAAAAAACTTACTATTTCAACTTCTAGAACTAAATATTTACTTAAAGATATAATGTAACAAAACAACATAATAACTATATACAATTGGATAAAAAATTAAACTAAATACTAGAGCTAAACTATCTATATAAAACTAAACATCTACAAATAAAAAACCTGATTTAGATCGCTGTCTGCAGGTAGAGTGCCCAAGAGAACTAAATATTATAATTTTGTTTTGAACCCGTTTCAACCATATTTACCATGTATTTGTTTCTAATGTTAATGACCATGACAGTTTAAAAAGTCTAAAAACACTTCCTTGTTGCTTCGGATAGCCATGCTGCATATGTCGGCAGTGAGCCCGTCGGGTCCAGGGGCCTTTTTTGGATTCAGCGCTGCAAGCACCAAATCCAATTCCGCTGGAGTGAAGGGTGGGTCATCTTCCGACAGATCCTCTGGTAGGTTTCTCCTTGACAGTTCCCGGAGTCTCGTGTGATAAGGCAGGTCTGTAGCCTCGGCGTCGTCAGGGTAGAAAGTTTTGGCGAGGAGTTCCGCTGACTGTTGTGGGTCAAGAGTTCTACCTTCGGTATTTCTCAGGAGAGCGTCTTCTTGCCGTCTGGCCGTCTTCCTGATCACCCTATAGAAAAAACTAAATGTTGTCATCAAACTACTTTGTACGCGACTGTACCGCTAGGGTTGCAAGTTGCAAAACAAGGGTGCTCGTGTCGTCCACCGGGACGCTAACATTATCGTAATGTAGCCAGGGGTATGTTTTAGGGGTAGTTTATGTTGAAATATTGTCTCGTTTTTTTGAGAGACAGAATAATTTTTTTTGGTGCAAGTTTTGAAGATGCTCAGCAAGCTATAGAAAGAACAAAGCTAGAAGTTTTCTGAAGGATCAAATCAGACAGAAATTAAAGTAATCTGAAAGGAAACTAAGGTTACAAACGTAGCCATCAGAATTAGCAAGCTAAAGTAGCAGTAGGCAAGCATATACGCCGCAGAACCGACAACCGTTGGGGTAGACGTGTTCTTGAGTGGATACCGCAACCTGGCAAACGGAGTGTAGGGCGCAAAATAAAAACATATATCTACTGGAAGACATTATGTAGGTAGGCTAACGACATTGTAAGAGTCACGGGGAGCCGATGGATGCAAATGGCTAATAGCCGCTCATGGTGGGGTTGAAAGGGAGAGGTCTATGTTCAGCAGTAGACTTCTTCCGGCTGATGATGATGATGAAATTTTTATTTCTTGTTTAGGACATAAATCATAGCACGAAAGTCAAGGCCTTTTTAAAGGCTTTTCTAACAAAACAAATTTATCCGAAATCCGCGAAATCACACCATATTGCTATCACAATCGAAATCCCTAATCAGCCATAATCACCCCTCACAAATGGGACGGCTACACTGGACGAACAATAAATGGGACAGCGGGACCGCGGGACAACGGGACAGCCCGCTCTGAAGTGTATTCACGCCCTTACTCCTGGGACGTGGCATTAGGAACTTCTAAATTAAATTCGTGATCAATAAAATAATGGAACGCCTTATGACAATTATATTACTGAGCAGGGGTAGTTTGCACCCCTGTTCTACTTGATTTATGCTGTTCTTTTTGTGCAGTAGCGATTTTTGATTGAATTTTTTTATTGAATTGTGCGCCATTTTTGTTGAAATTTTAGCTAAAGAATCTAGCACCTCAAACATGAGTCTATTACGTTGCCACTGCTGGGATGCAAGCTTTCTCTCAGAAAGAGAGACCATAATCCACTAGGCGGTCTCAGTGTGGATTGGTTGCCAGCCCAGCCCTAGTGGCAGTTTTCAGGTCGCCCAAGGGCCTCAGATGTAACCCAACTACTGATATCCTAAGAAACTACTGGAACCGACTGCTCAACGTGCCTTTCAAAGCACGGAAGCACTCAGTTGTAAATACCAGCAATGGTCAAATAGCTTGTTTTTCCCCAGGTTCTATATTGCTTTAATTATTGTTTATTAGTTGTTTGCCATCGCTCAAAAACGGCGATGAAAAACATCTGGAGGAAACCGGCATGTCCAAGAACTGCAATTTTTAAGGGCATGCGACATCTACTAACCCACACGGGGCCAGCGTAGTAGATTACAGGCCATACTCTCTCTCTGAGAGAAGGCCAGAGTCCCAGCAGTGGGAACGCAAAAAAGGCTGATGATGATTGTTTATTTATTGTACAATCTTGTACACAGTCGAGTCAATCTATATCAGACTAGGCTAGAGAACATTGAACGGAACCATATTCTGAATCTAACACATAGGCTCCTACGGGATATCGGGAAATCACAAGCTAAGACTAGCACCTATCAATGTGTTCCGATAGTCCCACTTGAGAACCGGTGCCCAATCCAGGTCTACCGTGGCGTCACCTTCGACTACACATCGCCACTTAACATGAGACGCCTTGTGGTCAAACGCTACCCAGTGAGAAATAAAAAAGACTAGTATATAAGGAAGTCAAAAGTGTCTAACGATTAATCATGTCCCTTCTTTCGCAGGTACTATGAAACAGGCAGTTTCAAAGCCGGTGTGATCGGCGGCTCCAAGCCCAAGGTTGCCACTCCTCCCGTCGTTGACGCCATCGCGGCTTACAAGAGAGAAAACCCTACTATGTTCGCCTGGGAGATCAGGGATAGACTGCTGAGCGAGGGGATCTGCAGCCAGGATAATGTGCCTTCTGTATCAAGCATCAATAGGTAAGTTTCTACATGACTATCACCAGAATTTGCCGAAGAACCAAAATCACCGACGTAGCTCACAGAATTTGCAAGTTGGAGTGGCAATGAGTCACATTACTCTACAAACCGATAACCGATGGGGAAGAAAGGTTCTCGTGTGGCGGCCACGAACCGGAAGACGTTCTGTAGTTAGGCCCCCCACTAGGTGGACCGATGACATTGTAAGAGTCGCGGGGAGCCGATGGATGCAAATGGTTAAAAGCCGTTCATGGTGACGTTCAAATGGGGAGGCAGTTCAGCAGTTGACTTCTTACGGCTGACGACATCGCCATTATCAATTTTACTCCCAATATTAATATGCGATTATATTTCTTATTGACAGCTATATTTCTATCAATAAGCTCCATATGTCTATCTCCCAATAACCCAACAAAACCAAATTCATTAGCTAATCGAAAAACCGTGTATCTAGCATCTACCCTCATCAAAATAGCGGACACAAAAATATGAGAAAAATCTCAGAATTCTTTCATGATATAACTTCTATCTATTACTTTATTGTTGGGAATGGTAATAATTCAATGGATGGTAGGTAGGATGTCCGGTGCGTTGGGAGCACGTGTCGACTTCCGGTGCCGCCGGGGCCGCCATCTTTGCTCCCCCTCTGCGCGTTTCCGGTGCGCTTCGTTCCGTCACGCAACCCATTGACGGGCCGCAACGTTAGCGAGTTTTGGCAAAATTCGGGATGCTAGTGGTGTCGATTAGCATTTTCTAAAACTAAATTTAACAGGTAATACTGTCCTTGTTTTACTTCCGTAGTCAGATAAAGACAGCAATACTTTGAGACCTCAAACTTAGTTTAGTTCTAGGAAATGCACAACAGAATCAACACCATTATATAAAGCTATTCTACTTAAAATGAAACCTTATTGTAATGTCGATAAGCTTTATAGTAAATTGAAATGATCTATGATTAAAACAATGTTAAAACAATGTTTTTTCTTCCTCAAGCTTTTGACTAAAAATCACTTGATCCTAAGAGACAATGTGGTCGAATGACACATTATGCCTGAATTGAGAACTGGTTCTAAAGTGATGCTGCTGAAACACACCTATAGGTGCGAGGCGACACATTTTTAACTTTTTTTATCGTAGAATGAGCGTTCGGCGTACTTACTCCTTTCATTTTGTTCACCAACTAAACTTTTCTTGTTGGCTTATGCTTAGGCGTTAATAATAATTGTAGAAAAAGAAACATTTGCAGCTTGGCCAGGCCTCTGAAAGGTTTGTTTCAGAACCGCCAACTCCCTGGCTCCACCAACTCTTTCCTTTCCATTCAATCACTCAAACAAAACCATACCGTAACTTAACTTGTGAGGGTTGGTATTACAATGCGCCTTGTGAAGTTTTCCCAAATTTCATCCCTTAAGGAGTATTGTTGGTAAGCATCTTGGCATTCTTGGCGGAATCGGTTTGCTTGGTGTTATTGTTATTTTATGTTTATTGTGAATTCAGTGATGGGTTAGGGAAATGGAATTTGACTAGCTGCGCCTCGCGGGTGGTACACATGATTATTCAATAACATTATTTGTTACGTTAATTTCATAACTTGTAGTAGAAGTATTCTATTACTATAACAAAATACCTATTTAAAAAATGTACTAGCTGGAATTCGCAAATTCTTTTTCATTACGGATTTGCTTTTCGGTTTGGTATGAAGATCTAAATTCATTTTTCTTTCTTTATCTTATTCAAGCAATTACTTTCGGTTAGGCTAGCTTTAAAATACAAAAACTTTTTTTGTTTTTTTAGTTCGCTTTCATGAATGAGTGGTTTAAAAACATGGCAATGTCCAAATAGAATTTAGAATGGATTCGATAGTTTGTATACGAAAACTCAATTCCCGTACTTTCCATTCGCAAAAACTCTAAAATGCCTCGACGAATATAATTTTTTTTTCTTGGCAGAACACGGTTCGTATGAAAAAAAACTTTAAAAAATCCACCGGAAAAATTGTACAGATGGTAAAAAACTACTGTCATAACCATAAAGCTTGCTTTTTCACGGACAATGAAAGTCAACATTTCTCGTCGATCGTTTTTCACGGCAACCCACCGCGTTGACAATCTCAATAATCACATTAGATAAAACGATACGGAACCCTAAATTAATAAACGGTAGCGTGTCAGATTAGCCTTGATAAACACTGACACACGTCGACGGACTAATAACCCGAGACTACCCTTTAAAGTGGGAGTTTTATCTTATCTGGCAACACGCAATTAGCCGCGTGGATTTGTAAGCTGGCAACACTCGAGATTGAGTGTTTTGGGGAAACGGCCTATCGACGATGTAATTGTCCTGGTGACCTTTTTGCTGTTGTTCTTTTACGATCATGATCCCTACTAATATTATAAATGCGAAAGTAACTCCGTCTGTTTGCAAGTCTGCCTTTCACGCCTAAACTACTAAACTGATTTAAATGAAATTTGGTGCAGATAGTCAAAAGAAAAGAAAAAAAAACACACACACACACACACTTAGAAAGGACATAGGATACTTTTTATCGCGATAAACTGTAGCCTACGCGGGTGAAACCACGGGGTACAGCTAGTAATAAATAAAAATAAATGAAAACCTTTTATCGCCACTATACAGATAGACTATAATAAAATAATAAATATTAGGGACAATTGCACACAAATTAACCTAGCCCCAAATTAAGCTCGAAACTTGTGTTATGGGTACTAGACAACGATATACATTCTTATATACAGAAATACATACTTGTATAGATGGAAATATCCAAGACTCAGGTACAAATATTCATTCTCATCACACATATATTTGCCCTTACCGGGATTCGAACCCGGGATCGCTAGCTTCGCAGGCAGGGACACTACAAACTCGGCTACCGCGTCGTCAAATGGCAAGACTTAACGTATAATTTTTAACAAAAAATAACCGACTTCTCTTTCCCCTCGATACCATCATCAGATACTGGTTTCCTTATCACGATACCACGCTTGGGATATCTCCTTTCCAACAAAAAAATAATCATCAAAATCGGTTCATAAACGTCGAAGTTATCCGCGAACAAACATAAAAAAGCATATATACGGTCGAATTGAGAAACCTCCTCCTTTTTAGAAGTCGGTTAAAAAACGAATCGATTCTAGCGATCATTTCACAGATATTAAGCTAATATTTTCATATGTTACCAAAATCATATTCAATACTCATTAGAAGAAAAAAAAACCATGCAATTTTTTTTATCTTAGCCACAGATTTGAGAATTAAAGAAAATGACAAATTAAATCACAAGAAAATAGAGATGAGTATTTTTTGCGCCGGAACTTTGTATTTTTGAGCATTGTTTTTTGAGTTTACAATCGTCACAAATGTAACCGTACCCAGCTAAGTCAAAAATTGGCAAACAGAGTCAGAGTAATACGATTTAAAGTAACCCCTGATGGCTATAATCCTGGTTTATTGTTCAATAATGGAGTTGCACCCCTCGGGGTGATTTGAAATGGACCGGGTGGGTTGTTGCGATATTTGAGGGCCAATGTTTGGGCGGCCTTTCAGAATTGCTCTGCATGTGATTTTTTTAAAGAAAATTGATAATTTGTAATGCCATGAATTTCACTTAAATTCACATCAATATGTAGGAAAACTTGTTTATCAAAATTATTGTAATACATGTTGCCTTCAACTCCTTGCCTGCAAATATTGTGTGACATTTGGTTCTAAACTTCTAAGAATATTTGTAATATGTAAATGTATGAGTGTACACATGTTAGTGAACTAATAAATAAAATAAAATAAATTAATATATCACACGATAAAAGTATAAATGCAAAATAATTATAAAATAAATAAAAATGTAGTGTGAAGAAGAAGCGATTACTCAGTAGTTAGTCTCGTTGACTAGCGACTCGTAGGTCATGGGTTCGAATCCTGCAATGAATGTGAGCTTTCAGTGAAGTAGAACATCTTGATGAAACAAAAGCTTGGTAGGAGGGCATTTTCTAGTGCTTGCCTGGCTAGTAGTTATCCTCAAGATAAGAATCTGTCGCAAAGCACCTATCAGTGTATTCCGACAGCTTCGCTTGAGAGCCAGTTCCCAATCCTGGAGTAGTGTGGACCAAATCGTCACGTAGCATTTGACTAGTCAAATGTTACCCAGTAAGAAGTAAAAAAATTAATAATACTTAGACACCACATAGCAGACTACCCTCATTATCACATTAACCTCTCATCCAATTTAAAAACAGCAAACTCGATTACAATCAAAACTTGACAAAAACCAAAATACTCAATTCTATACACATTTCGTTCACAATACGATGGCCATTGCTACCCCTAAGTGCATAAGACACGTGACCGGCACGAGGCCGGGACGGGCCGACACGAGGACGGGTAAGACCAGACACGTGTGCCTAATGTTTCACGGAACTCGCGACTGTGGTCACTTCATGTGAAATGGATCTATTCGGGTGGAAGTGAGAACTCTTGGACAGCCTCTTTGACTCCGAAATCAAGGTCGAAATTGAGATTCATTAAAATTGTTTTTATCAGTAACTATGAATGTAAAATAATGCATTAAAAATATATTGTAATCTACATGACATACATATAGCAACAAAAAAATAATTATTATGCATTTTGTTTTTTTGTATTATGTTTTTTGAGGATTTTCGCGAGCTCCAGGTGGAGGACTGGTAGGAGGTGGCGCAGGACAGACCGAAGTGGCGTCTTTTGTTATCGGAGGATAAGAATCACTTTGGGTCGTTGCGCCATCTCAGTTAGTTAATTAGTTATGTATTTTGGAAAAAAAAATGTGCAGCGCCCTTACTTTTATGTTACGACCATTTTTCTCCAAATCGATAAATAACGAAGATCTTCACACATCTTCTAATCCTACTAATAATATAAATAAAATATGATCTTTAATGTACATAAATATTAGCTCTGTATGTTTTGTAATTGCTGAGAAAAAAGGAGATCCCTGCAGCCAATATTGCCAATCCCTCGTCTTAATTTATTTTTAGCTATTTTTCACATTTTTGTCACAATACGGTATTAGGTAGGTACTGTACCGTCTGTACAAAACTGTTTTTCAAGCTTTATGGCCATATTTTTGACTAACAAGAATGTTAAACTATGCTTTAAAATCGATTGCAAACTCCACACTCAGGGAACAGTCCACTAGTCATAACCATAAAACGCCCTTCCTAAAAAAACGCAAAAAGCCAACTTGCAAAACGCCAAGACATTTTAATCGAGTCCCACCACCGGGTAATTGAAGCTATAACTCTGGCAGCCCCAGTTTGACATTTGAATTTTTTGCACAGGCAAGCTGAATAATTTGTTAGCGCACAATTTGGGTTAGATTTTGAGGGTGTGAGGTGTCAACACAGATTGGTGGTGTTGTTTTTTACGAAACCGCTTTCATTTCGAAGTAATGTATTTTTTTTTAAATTACAGAATAAAATAGTTTCATAAAGATAATTTGATTTTAATCCGATCTCATCATTAACTGATTCAAATCTATGTAGTTCAAAACGTTAAGATTGTGCTTCGCCTGCTTTTTTGTTTACATTTTGTATTTTACAAATAACTGGTTAGGTACCCGCCCCGGTTATGCACGCAAATGTGCTGCAGCGGGTTTTGAGTCCATACAAAAATCCCATAGAAAAATGCACTAATATGTATTAGTTTGTCCCGAATTTTCCAGATAAACTTTCCGATTTTTCGTGTCCTATCTCAAGAGGGACATAAATAAAATAAGACCAGCTCAGTCGTTCACAAATGCGCTTACGATCGAACATCGTTTTATTTATATTTTACATTACTTTCCTCACACCAAAAATATATCTTTAATCGACCCCGTAATCCACCCGTTACATTCAAGAAAAAACTTGCAACAATACCTCTACGAGAATCATCTACCAAATGCAACAAAAAACATAGAAAATTAGACAACTATCCGCCATTTTGATTCATTCGCGCCATTTTCCCGCGCTCGTCTGACAGTTCATTCTGGCATGATGGATGGCGGCGCGCTCCACGTTGAATTATTGGCTGGGCCTCGAGGGTTGACATATGCAAAAATTGTCTCTCGCAAACTCATCAAAAAGGTCAGATTAGGGTGTGTAATAGACTCGTCGCCGAGATGTTGATTGATGGTGGTGCTGTAATTGTTATTATTTGTTTATGACTTGGGATTTGTGTGTTATTTTATTCTGCAACTTTTTTTATGCTATAGAGTTAATTTTTTTTTATTTACCGATTGATACAAAAGGTGGTTGTCAAGTTGAAGTGCGCTATTTTTTTATATAGGACCACGTAAAACTTTGATTAAAGTAGTTCGATACTTAAGTTTAAAAAACCTGTTAAGATCACTGAGAACCAAAAGGTGCAAAAAAATTATCTGCAAAGCATAAAACATCATAATTAAAAAAAAATACTGTTATTACGAAATGGATCATTTAAAGACAAACATCTTTTTTCCTACTGTAATATAATAAACGTGAAAGTTTGTGTGTGAATGTTTGTAACCACGTATCACCGTAACTACTAACCAATTTTGATGAAATTTAGAATAGAAATAGCTTATACTTTGGATTAACACATGGGCATTTTTATCCCGGAAAAAGGTTCCTGCGGGATACAAAAAGACGCGGGTGAAACTAGGGGACGCAACTAATTGTAAAAGAATTATGTTCGTAGGCTCTACATTTTATCTTGGATTAAAATAATTTCAGCCCTTAACATTAAAATCTTTATTTATGTTCCAAATAAATAACAGTAGAAAACTAAATCAAATTTTCCCCGCAAAAATGCAAAATGGCGAGCGTAGGCACACCGCAAAAAGCACGATGATCATATCCGTTTCCGGCGGCAAGGGTTACCAGTAGCGGTCATGTTTTAACCCTAACAATTTAATAGTATCCTTTACAGCTCGTTTGAAACTAGAACCGTTGCAATGGGTTCGTAGACTTTATATTATATATAAATAAATGATACCAATAATTATGTTCAATTTTCAAATCGCTGGAACTGACGCTTTATATTTGCCTCCAAACTTCACAGGATCAACCACCTACTGGGTGTGTAATTTGTGATTGCCTGAAAATTTCACTAAAATCAGCTCCAGCTGTTTAAAGTCCAAAAGGAACATACCTAAACAGTACTGTACACTGTACTACGGTCTGTCTATATGTCTGTCTGTCTGTCTCTTTGTCTCTCTCTCTCTCTCTAGACAGTGTTTAACTATCTGTTCCAGTTGCCATACATACCTGCTATTTCCTATTTTTTATTTCCTTCGTTTGACTACGAGTCACCTGATGTTAAGTGACGATGTGGTCGGAGGTGGCACCACGCTACACCTGGACTGGGATCTGCCTCTCAAGTGGGCTTATTCCTTGTCACCTGCCATTTGGGCCACAACGACGTCACATCCCGTGTCGTTTCTAATTTGAGACAGATTTTAATGCAAGTGCTTTCATTGTTGGCAAATATTTGTGATTTATGAAAGGATGCCGGCACTGGTGTGTCGGCTTTTTGTAATTTTATTTATATTTTGGATGTAGCTGTCATTACCGTTATGTTGTTGGAGAAATATTTTCTATTTATAATAATAACTAGGTATAATCATTTTGAACTTCATTGCTTTGTCAACGATTTCTAAACGAAATAAAGTTACAGTTAGTGACAATCATGACTAATTGTCATAAATGATATACTTCCTAATAGTAGGTAGGTACTACTGATTATTGCAATAAAAAAGACCCAAAGTCCTTTTCCAGAGTTCAAACTATCTCCTTAACAAATATCATCAAGATCTTTTATCTATCTATTCAGCAGGACAGAGCGAGTTACTTTTGCATTATATAGTAGGTCTGAACAATTTTTCCAAATTTTTCTTTCTTCTAATTTTACACCACTACCTTTTTTCACTACCTACTACTTCCCATTTTTTAAAACCACAGCGTAAAAAATAAAGTATCCCACACACTGCGTTTTTTCCCGCAGCCGCCGTCGGAAGCGTGACAAATCGGGACCGCGGTTCGGTATATTGCAGAAGGATGTAGCGACGCGTGCCGTTAATTCATTGTGGTATTGAAATTTTTAGGGAACCAGTACGGGGAAAAACAAGACTGGCAGTCTTGAAAATTATAAATAAGTAAAAGGAAAAAAAACTGACCTGATCACATAAAGCTGTGTCTACACGTAATCATGACAGGTCTTTGATACGCGTACTAGAGCAACATTGTACCACAGTGTCATGCCGTGGCCCGTGTATATGTGTTTTGTTTTAGAGTTAGAATTGGTAATTGATGTTTTTATGTATTTTTTTTTTATTATATTATTTAATTAAATTGACCTGTATGGATATAATCTGAAATAAATGAATTGAATTGAATAAACTCAATCAGTAATAAGAAAAACGTATGTTAAATGTGATAGTGCCCCAAAAAATGACGAGCCAGGCGTTTCCTGCCTGTTCTGTCTTTCTAAAGGGAACAGGGAACAGGCGTAGCTAGTTTTAAAATTTAACTAGGTAATGCCTTGTTGCACTCTATTAAATAAGATTGAATTTTCCTTTTTTTAATTTTTTTTTACAGTACTTTTCTTACCTAGTCTTGTTATTTTTCAAGACCAATCTTTCCCACCCTATTCGTAGCCGCGATTCTTCACAGACGAGGTCTATAAATGCATTTTTGAGACCCCCTCTCTAAAGTAATGGATTATTCATGTCATCGCGCCTAATTGCCTGCTTTGTATGATCATAACTTGGAAATTAAACTCATTATTTTCACAGTTTTTGGTTATTTTCAACTGACATGAAAATTATTCCACTGCCTAGTGGGAGTTTTGATCCGATTAGTTTTTGTAGGCAATAAGTATGTTTGTATTTTAGGTATAGTAAACATCGTTATTTGACTTTATTTAACGTGTATACGAACGAATACGAATAATAATAGGCTTTATAAATAACCTTTTTGAACAATCCATCCATACTAGTATATTTGTTAGGTATACCTACTTCATGTTATAATTAATGTAAAAGTAAAACTCTTTCTGTCCCTCTATTTGTTTAATAACTCAGTACCATTTCTCGCCTAAACCTTCATGGCATTTGTTATAAAGATTCTGTGAACCCTGGGGAAAGACACAAGATTCTTTTCATCGCGATAAACTGAAGTCCACGCCGGCTGAAACCACGAGGCGTGATCATCATCATCAGCCTTTTACGTTCAAACTGCGGGCCTTTTCTAGGAGAGAGAGTGTAGGCCGTAATCTACCATGCTGGCCCAGTGCAGGTTGGGAGATGTCACATGCCCTTGAATGTTGTGGTTCTTGGACATGGCGGAAACCCCACGATGTTTTTCTTCACCGTTTTGAGTGATGGTAAATCCGCACATACTTAGGTAACTAATTAAGTCATAGGTGCGGGGCCGAGAGGATTCAAACTCGGTGTCGGCACCTTGTAAGGTGCACGCGTTACCTTTCGGCCACCATCGCTGTTCCCACTGCTTAGACTCTGGCCTTCACTAAAACAAAGAGTATGGTCCGTAATCTTCCACGCTGAACCATTGCGGCTTAGAGAGCACAGCTAGTTCTTAACTATAACCTTACTTCCTAACCCTCAGGATCGTCCGCAACAAAGCAGCAGAGAAGGCGAAGCACGCGCACAACCAACAACAGCAGCAACAACAGGAGCAGGAGATCAGCTCGGCGCAAGGAAGCGTTGTCTCCGTAAGTAAAACCCTCAGGAGTTCCGGAGTTAACATTCCTATTTCTGGCTTGCTACCACGCTCAAGTTAAGGATCTGTCATCAACCACCTATAGGTGTGTTCCAGGGGCCTCACTTGAGAGTGCGTTCCCAGGCCCAGTGTAGCGTTGCGCCACCTTCGACCACATGATCACTTAACATCACAAGACTTGTGGTCCAACCCACGACCTTCGAGTCTTCAGCAGACGTTACTGCCAAAAGCTATCCTCGCTTCAAAATCCTTCATGTTTACCATAACTTACCAATCCATCCCCAGGTGATAACCCATGCAGGCAACGCACCAGGCACCACCGCGGTCCTATCTCCAACGACAGAACAGCACGTCACCAACACCGGCAGCTACAGCATCAACGGCATCCTGGGAATAGAACAAGTAGACGCCCTCCACAACGGGAGCACGACGGGGCTGAAGAGGAAACGACATGAAGACCAAGGTAAGAACGTCCTAAAAGACCTTTAACTAGTAACTGAGACAGCGCAACGACCCAAAGTGAGTGTCGGCCTCTGATAACAAAAGACGCCACTTCAGTCTGTCTTGCGCCACCTCCTGCCAGTCCTCCACCTGGAGTGAGCGCAAATCCTTTGTGACTTCGTCTTTCCAGCGGTACCTGGGATGGCCGACCGGGCGACGGCCACTTGGCCGTTCCATATATGTAGAAGACTTTTGTTAACGAGAATACAAAAAATGCATGTATGTATCTTGTGGACATGGTTTTTTTCTCGATAGTAGGTCATTTCTTGACTGTTTTGCCTGCGTAAGGAGGTTGGAATAGGCTTAGCTATTTTTTAAGTTTGACGTTTTAAAGTGAGCATGTGTTGTGTCCTAATAAATTAATATTTTTTGATTTGATTTGATTCGCCTAACTAACATGTTTACACTCACGTTAAGGACTTGTCACCAAGCACCTATACCTAGGTGTCTTCCGGCAGCATAATTTGAGAGTCAGTTCCCAATTTACCTTCTATTTATGTTTTGCTCGCAGCATTCGACTATTGTTTTTTAATGAAAAGTTTTTTCCGTTCCCCAATTCAACATCTACATCAAACAAGCAAAATTTTCATTCCAATTCCCTCTTTGCTCCCAGTTTTAAAGCATTAAATTTAGGTAGTCATAAAACATTCCTAATTTTCACCTAAAACTTTTCAAAGTAGGTAACTCCTTTACTAAAATACATCAAAACTGCTCTTTCAACGAGCCACATGGGCCCTCTACTGCGAACTCTACATGAACGAAACTTGTGTAATTTTAGTACTAAGGGGTTCTTCGTACTTGCATCGCAAAGATTTTTGCCCCCAAAAGGTAGTGATGTGAAATGGAGGTTTGTCGATATCGAAAAAATATTCGTTCATTTTTCTCCTTTAAGTAAAAACTCAAACTAAAAAATATCATAGTCACATTAGAATTAGGTTTTACTTATTTAGTACTTATTTAGTAGGATACAACATGATCATTTTCAAACGTCAAACAACAGGCAAGAAACACTCGGTAATTTTTTGGGCGTGCTCACTTTTACAAATTTATATTTACTACTAATTTAGTGAATTGGAGCATTTATTATTTATTTTATTATAGTAGTATTAGTATTTGCTGGGCAAGCATGCTTCACCTTCGACCACATCGTCGCTTTCCATAGATTGAGATCGTGGTCAAACGCTAACCTAGTCAGTTATAAATAACAAACATATTCAATTTTAAGTTTAAGCTTTGAATTATTATCGATGATAGTATCATACTTTATAAATGATCGATTTCTATCGATTAGCTACCGATACTTTTTACCTATACAGTCAGGCACATCACTATTCCTTTCAGCCACGCCAGTGATCACCTACCGAGACCGGCAAGATTTACTAAGCTTAAATTTACTGCTAAAATTGTGGTCTTATTACTATAAAACTTCTGTTAAATTCCACTTCTTTATGACTAGACTCGAAGCGATGATGGTTCAGTGGTAGTGACGTCGGCTTGCGATCCGTAGATCGTGTGATCGTTGATTACTACCATAGTAAAGAGTAGTAGTTCAGCTTCATACAAATCGGCCGCCGCCGGTTTGAATGTGTGCGAGAGTAGCGGCGCCGTGTACGCACGCACTTTTCACGCACACAATCACAAACGAACGGGGCCGCGGACGGGGCCGCGGCCATGCACTCAGTACGGAACGCGCCGCCTATGCATCACCGCAAGAGTAGGCAATTAACTCGTCGAGCGGCCTTAGCTAACTGTTCTTACTTTTCTGTGTTACTGCTATCGCGTGAAACTAATAAAATCCATCCGATTCGTTATCCGCGGTTTTGGATCAATATGTCATGTCATAATTTATTTATTTATTTATTTATTTATTTATTTATTTATAAAGACAAATAGTAGCTAACAGTTAAACACCAACACGCTAACTATTTTAAATATGGCTTATATATATCATAAAATTCTTACCAACTATGTTATCATAATATGGCATTTTAAAACTAGGGCTTCACAGATTACTACTAAAATGACATATTATGACATGACATATCGATCCAAAACCGCGGATAACGGATCAGGATCGATTATTATAATTTCGGGCGTATAAGCTTGATGGAAACCATAGCTTGAAGGCCACCAGGCTCCAAGTCAAGAATCTGTCGCCAAGCACCTATCGGTGTGTTCCGCCAGCCACACTTTACACCCAGCTCTCAATACAAGTGTAGCGTGCCGCCACCTTCGACCACATCGTCACTTAACACCAGCCATGGTCAAACGCTACCCTATAAGCCTATTAACATTTTGAAATCCATCATTTTTGTTCACAGATGAGAATCGAGACTTTAACAGCCATTCAGAAGATGACGTGAAGCGACAAAGAAGTCACTACAATGGCGACCAGATATACTCAAACGTAAGTTTTTTTCCACCACAACAGCAAAAAAAAACACAAAAAAATCTTAGAAATAGAATAACTATGGTGGCTATATATACATGCACCTTACAGGGCGTCGATACCGAGGTCAAATCCTCTCGGCTCCGCAGCTATAACTTAAGACGAGGAATTGGCAATATTGGCTGCAGGGATCTCCTTTTTTCTCATCAATTACAAAACATAGAGAGCTAATATTAATGTACATTAAAGATCATGTTTTTGACACCAAATTGTCGGAAGGATAACACGATTGGTTAACTTTCATAACAGAGAAACAATGACCGAAAACTGCCCTCTAAAAAAAAAAAATTCATTTAACAAAACCGATTTAAGAGTTGAATTTTTTTTGTATTGTATTTACACATTCTTCAAAGAACTACAGGTTTAGTTCTATAAAATTAACGATAGTTTTCTTTTTAAACCAAAAAAACCTTTTTTGACACATACGACCTTACGGCATTAGTCAGCTCGCATGCGTTTTTGTATGGAGCTGATTTCAGATTCATTTTTTATCACGGCGTCCTCTTAATAAGTTATGTGAGGATATATGCCATCGGTAAAAAACGGTGAAGGAAAACATCGTGAGGAAACCGGCATGTCCAAAAACCGCAACATTCTAGAGCATGTGACATCTACTAACCCGCACTGGGCCAGCGTGGTACAAAGCTCTGAAAACCAAAGTAAGCTAACATCAGCTGATTATCGCGAAATAAACCGCACTCTCAATAATTGAGCGCAAATTGGCGCGTAAATTGCGTCGGTTTGTGACGAAATGCTTTAGTGACGTCACTTCCGTCCGCCATTACACCACAACTGATGGTGTGTGTTCGGGCTTTCGGGAATGCAGTGGTCAATGTGTGGCTAAACTTAAATAGCTAATTTGAAAATGTATACCTAAGTTGCTAATACTTAGGTATAAATTAGAGCGATGGTACCGATTCAGAGTTCGAATCCTCATTACTCCTCATTATCCACTGAGCCATCATCGCTCATTTATAGCGATGATGGCTCAGTGGTAGTGACGTCGGCTTGCGATCCGTAGGACGTGGGTTCGAATCCTACAATGAGCTTGAGCTTTCGGTGAAGGAAAACATCGTGATGAAACCATAGCTTGGTGGTAGGGTATTTTCTAGTACTCGCCTGGCTAGCTACCCTCTTGTTAAGAATCTGTCGCCAAGCACCTATCGGTGTGTTCCGGCAGCCTCACTTGAGAGCCAGTTCCCAGTCCAGGTGTAGCGTGGCGCCATCTTCGACCACATCGTCACTTAACATCAGGTGACTTGTGGTCAAACGCTACCCTGTAAATAGTAAAAAAAAAAAAAAATCCTTTCGGCCCCGTAATGTGCGGATTTGCCATCGCTCAAAACGGTGAAGGAAAACATCGTGAGGAAACCGGCATGCCCAAGAACCACAACATTCAAGGGCATGCGACATCCACCAACCCGCACTGGGCCCGCGTGGTAGATTACAGCCCATACTTTCTCTGAGAGAAGGCCAGAGTCCCAGCAGTGGGAACGTAATAGGCTTATAATGATGACTCGTAGAGAAGCTTATTGATAACAAATGGTTCTCTAGTTTCCTTATCACAATACCACCCTTGGCATATCTCCTATCAAACAAAAAATAATCATCAAAATTGGTTTATTAACGACGAAGTTATCCGCAAACACACATAAAAAACCATACGGTCGAATTAAAAAAACCTCCTTAATTTTTTGAAGTCGGTTAAACTTTTTTTTTTACTAATTTATATATTTTTTTCCAGCTCTGGTCCTCATCAAAATGGAGTCTCAAAGACGAGTACAAACTGCTCACGGAGCTAGGTGGCGCAGCGGGGGGCGCAACAGGGTACTACGGGGAGCTGTTTGACGCCCCTTACGAACACGCGGCACATCCTCATTACACTCCCCATTCTGGTAAGTCCATCCCAAAAAGTACAGTCAGTCCAATCTATTGGACTCATCAAAACGAATCACATGAGCTCAAATTAGAGGGGCTTACTAGCATCCACTGAAGAGATCCACTATCCATCTCCTGGCTTCATCAGTAGACCGTCCTCACTAAGTCCAATCTATCTAAATATTTGTAACTCAAAGGTGACTGACTGACATAGTGATCTATCAACGCACAGCCCAAACCACTGGACGGATCGGACTGAAATTTGGCATGCAAGTAGATGTTATGACGTAGGCATCCGCTAAGAAACGATTTTGATGAATTCCGCCCCCAAGGGGATAAAATAGGGGATGAAAGTTGGTATGAAACTTTGTCAATTTTAAACCGATCGGGCTGAGACTTTGCATGCATAAAGCTGTAGCCCACGCGGGTGAAACCGCGGGGAACAGCTAGTTGAAATTAAATGGTTCATACAAGATACAGTCCTACACTTCGAGTTTGATCTTAACATCATGATTCTCATGGTAGAAAAACAACAAAATAATCTATATCAATGGAGTCGAGACGTGACCGCATAATGACTTGCGGTTACCACCGACGTACTGCGATGGGAAGCCACCATTCATTCAGGCTACATTCATTCATGTCCGCTTACAAACATTCCTATTATTAGTAACTTTGTTATATATAGAGAATTAGCGAAAAAGCAATTTTTTAAAAAGAGGGGTATTGTAAGTTTGACGTCGATGTCTGTCTGTCTGTTGCATCATAGCTCTTAAACGATAGACCTATTTCGATGCGGTTTTTTCATTTGAAAGCCAGTTTCCTTGCGGTGGTTCTTAGCTATGTTTGGTTAATATCGGTTGTTGCGTCTTATAAAATACTAACGGTTCCCCGTGGTTTTATACACGTGGGCTACAGTTTATCGCCATAAAAAGTATTATATGTCCTTCCGCAGGGTTTACACTATCTCCGGACCAAATTTCATTTAAATCGGTTCAGTAGTGCAGGCGTGAAAGCGTAACAGACAGACAGACAGGGCTACTTTCGCATTTATAAGGACTAGCTGCGCCCCGCAGTTTGACCCGCGTCTTCCCGTTATCGCACAGGAACCTTTTTCCGCGATAAAATGTAGGCTCATTTCGCTCACGTAGTTTTTGCGTGGAGAGTAACAAACATTCATACTCGAAAACTTTCACGTTTATAATATTGGTAAGATGAGTATAGACAATAAAATACAATACCACGCTCATTCACAAATCCAAAGATACTTCCAACCACAAACTCCGAACGAGGAAGTCACAATGGAGCAGGTGTCTCGAGGATGGTAAGCGGTGTCACGTTACCATCTTGTGTTACTGAGACGGGTCCAGCGGACGCATTCACATGGAGGATGTGGTTGGATGTCGGAGCAGGTTTGTTGATGACAGTATCAGCTGAGCGGGTCTTTTATTGTTCTGTGTAGTTGTGGAATATGGATTACGAGCTTTATGTTTACGAATAGGTGTATAAGAGATACTATTAGCCTGACGACCTGACGTTCAAATTCAAATTTATTTACTGAATAGGATACATTATAAGATGATATCACTTTAAAACCTCCTTACGCCGTCAAAAGAACAGGCAGGACGCGCCCGTTATTTTATTCGGCGCGATCACTTCGTCAATTTTTTATGCATATTATTTCATCTCTTGGTATTACGTCTATATGGTATTCATACTTCAATCCTACTTAAATTATAAATGTATATATGTATTATATATGTATGTATTATGTATATTATTATTTTTTCAATTTTTTTTATTATTATTTTATATTTTTTTTATTATTTTTTTTTGATTATTTTTTTATTTTTATTTTTTTTTATTAGTCTCTATGTCTAAACATAGGATACTTTTTATCTCGATAAACTATAGCCCAGCTAATCCTACTAATATTATAAACGTGAATGTTTATGAGTATGGAGTATGGATGGATGGATGGATGGATGGATGTTTGCTGCTCTTTCACGCAAAAACTACTGAACGGATCTGAATGAAATTTGGAATAGAGTTAGCTTATACCCTGGATTAACACATAGGTTACTTTTATCCCAGAAAAAGGTTCCTGCAGGATAACGTGAAGACGCGGGTGAAATCTCCTTTTCCCGCATTCGTGTAATAAGCGGCCCTTACAGCAACGTTTGCTGTCCCAAATTCCTAAGTCCCTAACACCACAAAAATGTATGCCACCGAGACAATCGGAAGCCCCGTTCGTTCGTAGACACCGCAAATTTTCAGGGCGTGACTCTTAATGGTAGCTGGTAACCACGGTCTTTTATAGGAAACGAGTGAATGGTGAGGCCGTTAGTTTGTCGTCACGACGCTACTGGAAGTGGTTTCGGTGGAGGTTATTCATAGTTCACCCCGCAACCCGCTTACACCCCGCCAATGTTACATTTTTAGCAAATAAAGTTTCTATTCTTTCCTTCTATTCTATTCTACGCGATAACAATTATACATCAACAAGTACGACATTGCGTGGTGTCAGAAATAGGTCCCAGCTCAGCATATAACAGAAGCTGTACATCAGCATCAGTAAAAAAAATTATAGCAATAACAATTTTCTGTTAATGCAATTTGGCATCCGATGGCTCAGAGCGTGTGTTGGCCTCTGAAACGAGAGATCGCCACTCCTCTCTATCGTGAGCAATTGCAGCCCAGTTCAGAGCCTGGAGTTCGCGTAGGTCCGCATTCACCGCGTCCCTCTAGCGACCAGCCTACGGCTCGTCTAAAATAAGAACGCTTTGCCGCCCGAATCCATTAATAATGTTTGAAATATCTTTCCCAGGGACCAATGACTCAACAGGGTCCAATGGTGGTGCTGGCGGGGAGCCCCCATCAGCTGCAGCCAGTCCTGACGCAGCAGCGTTAGTAGTACTCCAACCACCTGCGCCTCCATACCCTCCTTACGCTCATTATGATGGTAAGTCCTACTCCATTACTACTACTGACTGTATGTAAACTCCAACTGTTTCAACTAGTTTGCTAGTTTTAGGCAGTTGCATGTTTCTAAACTTATCCTCTATGGTGATGGATCATCATAGAGGTTAAGGCCAGAAATTAATAATTGATCCTGATCCGTTATCCGCGGTTTTGGATCGATATGTCATCATAAATATGTAATTTTAGTAGTGAAGCTTCACATATTTATTGACATATCGGTCCAAAAACGCGGATAACGGATTAGGATCGATTTCTAATTTCGGGCGTTAAAGAACAAGCAGGAATTTATGTCATTGACCACCAGAATTTATATCCAGATTAATATATAATATATATATAGTATGTAAAGACAGTTTGTCTGTTTATACTCGCAAACACGTAAAGGTTCAGTACAACCATTTTTGTGGTTTGATTATCCGCTATATAAAATTCTAGGGTTTTAAGCTAAGGTACAGTATAGCTGAGTAAATTATATCCTGTTTTACAATAATATAGTGAAATATATAAAGGGCCCTTAACAAAATGGGTTCACCAGAGGTTTTTTTCTACTTACTTACACAGACATTTCCTCGGTCATCAAAACTAAGGCCATTACAAAACCACAAATTGTTTTGTCCAAACATGTTTGCAATCGTTAGTCCTAACCACAGTCTCAACAAAGTTGCCTGTTGCAATAATATTTCTAAAAAGTTTACTCTATTTATACATTAGGTGAAATGTAGAAAAACCAATACCTTGCCTTCTTTTGCAACACCCAGTAAACATCTCAACACAACGTTCAAAAAGCTTCCTTTCAACCAAAAAAATAAAACGCTCCAAAATATGTTAGAAAAACTCTAAAAAGAAAAGAAAAAGCGTAGAAAAATAACATTCCCGCCCTCATTTCCCACTTACAGACGACAATAAAGATCCACGCACCGAAATAAAACAATGAGACGAAAGCTAAAACAAAAGTGGCCAAACAGAAAAACAGTTCAAGAATCACGATGGAAAAAAAAACTTGAATAAAGCTTTCGACAAAGTCGAGTACTTCACTCCGAACCACTCCGAGGGAAATCTAATTTTCTCGTCGGACCGCCCGACTCTCTGTGTTATAACATCATAAAATATCATAGAGAACCACCGAGTTTTAGCACTTATGCATATTAAAGGGAGGTTTCAAAATGGAGTGCCACAGGGTGCCGTCTGGGGACCGCGCTTCTCTTTATGCTTTTGGTCTTTAATCTACCGCAATCTGCTTATCCCGAGTAGGGGCAGCGGGTGGGGGAGGTAGACATCTTTAATAGCTCATTCGGGGTTCTATGCAAATAATTTTAGAGGGGGGGAATCGTATGGCTTTGTCTGGAGCGGTTAACGAACCTTGTCACGAGTTTGCGATGCGACAGAAGTGGTTCTGAGAGTTTGAGTACGTCGGGTGTAGGCTTCGGTTATAAATATTAAACTGTCACTTTTGGGCAGGGTGGGGGGAGAGTGGTTACGCGTATAAAGCTCGTTACGCAGGGGCTGGATGGTAGCATATTTGTTGCGGGCGTGGCGATTATGAATAGATCTTGATGTGGATATAACACGGTGGTGAACCAATTTTCAGCAATGCTATTTACAATATAGTACGAGTATACCATTATTGGGTACATTTGAAACTCTATTTCAAGATGTCTAAGGTATCTATTGTGTCATCGAAATAATGAACTATAAAATGTTGTAGAGATTGATATTTGTATGTTTGTTTTGTTTAGGACTGTTTCGTAGGCCTGGTTCGTATAATTTCGTTTGTCTTGTATATTATTATGTTTTTAAAATCAAGTCATTTCTGGAAATATTTTTTACACATACAAAAAATATTAAAAGATGAATTTAGTAAAATAGTGTACATGAAGTTTTTTGTTTGACTTTTGGATTCCACTCATGACCAAAATGCTGGCCTGTATTTTAGACAAGGAATCCAGCTCGCTCTTTAGCTGGGTTATCCGGCCAGCATTTTGACCTGTCATCGGACATCAAGGACTGCTTTATCTATTTATCTGATTTACCTATATATATAATTATATTCAATACACAATAACATATATTTATATTACATAATATCAATTATATTTTATTGTATTTTTCTTATAGCATAGAGTATTAGTTGTTGTATTATATTTTTATTGATAAATTATGTTTATGTATAATTATGGTATTGTATTATCATTTAATTATGTATTTGGTTCTGTGTTAAATTTTGCAGTATTATTTATCTTTTAAATATTTTAATCTATAACCTATCATGCCTAAATAATAGGGTCGAATCTACTTTTTTCAAACTAATACTAATACAATAGCGATATCTCAACAAATAATTCTGACTTTTCAGGTACAACAACATTAGCGAGTGAGTACGCGTACGCTGCTCCCTACTCCCAGTACTCACCGTATGGAGGTCCATATTCCCATTCTGCAGCCACTGGCTTACTATCCAAGTGGTAAGTTACCATCTATCTCCTGTTACTGTCCAAATCCATCTCCAATTTACTTTGGAAACTGAGTTTTGATAACAACTGATAATAAATTACACACAGGATCAGTTCCTCTAGCTTCCTCACCTAGCATGCCTACCTCATCATACCAATAAGTTCCTTTACTTGAGTAATTTTAGTTATGCTCCTTGAGTAATGCTAGTCATACTCGTGAGCATATCAGCGTCAGTGAAGGTCCCTTCCTACGCTTAAAACTAAACAATCATTTCACCCAAAGGTAATACCATCAACACACAACCACAGCGCCTTGATCATCTCATCTTTAATATCATGGCTATCGTCGACACAGATTAAACGGTTAACAGAAAAACGCTGAGACTAGATTGGTAGGTATTGTATCACATAGATCATTATAAAGTTACTAATACCTACTGCGCTGATAGTGGAGTTTAATTTGATGACAATACGTTTATAGAAGTCAACAATTATTTAGGACGTGATAGACTTCAAACTTTTAGTAATAACAATAATGTTAGAGCTGGTATAAGCCTAAAAGTCACAGTGACGATGTGGTCGAAGGTGGTGCCACGCTACACCTAGATTAAGAACTGGCTTTCAAATGAGACTAGATAGATTCCTAACCTGAGCGTTGCAACTAGCCAGGCGAGCATTAGAAAATGCCTATCGTCAACGTCTTTTCCAACTGCGTCAAAAACTATTTTCAATAAAATCAACACATAAAATTGAGCACTACATATCTTATTGGCAAACCATTGGTCTTGAACTTTTTAATAAAAAAAGGCTTTAGGATATTTCCGCAAATCCGTCTCAACTAAAGTCTAAACTTTCTCCCGAGACCTTAACATTCGAATATTATCATACAAAAGCGTCTGACCGCTACCACATTAAGTTTTCACAGACTTTACAGCCTTTTAATCCGTTGGGCCGTTTTGCAACCGCTGTAAAACAAATGGGCGTGTGAGTCTGAATAAATCTGAAACGGTTTATCACTCGGAACCGCGGACGGTACACAGGTGTGCGTGCCTCAGGGACGCGTGTTAGCACCTGAACTGTTCACTGTCGATGGAAAGATTAATTTTCCTTGAATCTTTCCGTTAATTGATCTGATTTGCTTGCTTTGGAATACAATTTTACTGACTTGCGTTCTATCGTCGAAATGTGATAAGGGTGTTGGAAAATATGCATTGACAAAGCTGATTGTAATATATTTACTTGTATCAAAGTATTTCTCTAATAAGATTGATTAATTCACATAGGTAATCCTAAAATCTGATATTTTTGTCATATCCATTAGTATATTAGTCTTAGCCTATCTAATTCGTATTAGGGTGCATAATTCATCTAATCTCATAACTCAAGACATTGCAGTTGTATCTAAAAACAACGTTGTTGATCATATTCCAGCAAAAACATTTCGTATGTTAGCAATGACAACCGAAATCGATGAAGCTTTTTGAAATAATAAAAAGCTCTGTCGAGTAGCAAATTCGGCATCAACAATTGATAAACCTACTTTAGGGATAAAGAATCACTCTCACAGTGCTCTGTTTTGATCCCACCATCAAATTAGATGTGAATTCCCTATCCCATGGGTGATACATCAAAGCCAAAGAAAACACCATGGAAATAACACATTGGAATGAAGAAGGGACTGTACACTTTACCACATTTGAAATAGAGACGAATAAATGTCCATCGATGCTGACGCAAAAAAACAGATTTTTGCAAATTCCAATAGGATTTGAGATGATTTTGACGGAAATAAGATTTCCAAAAAAATACTACGAAGACAAACAATCAATTTTCAATACAATTACTGAGTTTTGCGTTACATTATTGGCTCTAAAACATTCAACAATAATAAAGGAAATCGAGCTTAGACATACAATTCAAATAACTATGTCATTAATAAAACCACTGAAAACAATAGAAATCACAAATAAATTAGACGTAGAGTAATTTTATTAGTAAAAAGACATACATTCTAACTATAAGTAACATTTATGACAAGTTTAACAGGTGGAATGTCCACCATATACCGTTAGCGTCTCGCCGTTTGTCTTGATGACTAATAAGTATGCTTGTATTTGGACAATCACCATTATCATCATCATCCTATTACGCTCCCACTGCTGGGATCCAACAAATTTAAAGAACATCTTTCAAAGCAAATGTGTCTTGTGAGTTCACTACTAACCTTTTCATTAAAGCAGCAGATATATTATTATAAATGCGAAAGTAGCTCTGTCTGTCTCGCTTTCACGCCTAAACTACTGAGCCGATTTAAATGAAATTTGGTACAGAGATAGTTTAAACCCTGAAGAAGGACATAGGCTACTTTTTATCGCGATAAACTGTAGCCTACGCGGGTAAAACCAAGGGGAACAGCTAGTATCTAAGTTTATCACGATAAAAAGTAGTCTATGTCCTTTTTCAGGCTCTAGACTATATCTGTGCTAAATTTCATATAAATCGTTTCAGTAGTTTAGGCGTGAAAGACCGACAGAGTTACTTACGCATCTTCTTCTCCCTTCTCTTCTTCTTTCTCCTTCTTCTTTCTTATATATAAAAAAGAAACCCTATTTCCCTTGGTCACGGCATCACACGTGAACGGCTGGACCGATTTCACTAATTCTTTTTTTTTGTGTTTGTTATTGCGAGGAGACGGTTCTTATGAAAGAAAAAATGGAAGAACTGCGATAAACTGCAGTCCACGCGGATGAAACCGCCGGGCGCAGCTAGTTTATAATATTAGTAGGGAAGTAGGGATATTGATCTTCCAAACTGTCTGTCTTCACAATTTATAGCCCTAAAGAAACAATTCAGTATCACATCCCTTTCATTAGACAACTTTTAAAGTGTTCGAAGAGAAATCACTTAAATTTAATGCCCCTTGTAACTTATTCCTTGCCCCTTTGGGACGTACCCGGCCCTTTGTCAGCGAGCCCTCAGGGACCTATACAGTGCAGGTCGACAAATGTGCGAAAGAATGTATTGTGCCCCTGATTTCTTTTATATTAATACGTTTGCACCGCTATTGAAATTGCAGTGCTGAATTGGCTATTAAACGTAGCAATATATTAAAAGAAAAATACAATTATAAAATAAAATACGTTTAATACGTTTACGTTTTTCTTTGTTTTAAATACGTGAAATGATTATGGATGATGTTAATGATAATGATGATCGGATGAAAGAATCTTTTGCAGAACAACAAAGTTATATGTGTGAAACTTAATACTTGAATTCCAAAAACGCTGTGAGTCATAATTTCTTCCTAATTAATATAAAAATGATAATAACGCCCACGCAATCATATATATATATATACATAACTCTGACCCGTAGTTGGAATTGTATCTAGGGTATCATGAAATACATGAATTGAGGATCCACAACACCCAGTTCAAAATTAGGTTAGGTTAGAAAATAATAGTGATATTCTTTATAGAATCAAAGAGAGTCGAAAAATTATTAAAATCAATTTTTTTATGGAAACTACAGCATTTTTTATTCGACTTAGTGACAGGACGAGCAAGTTGCTCACTTGATGGTTTGTTTTTTTTACTACTTACAGGTCAGCGTTTGTCCACAAGTCACCTGATTGATGTTAAGTAACGATGTGGTCGAAGGTGGCGCCACGCTACACCTGTGGGAACTGGCTCAATCAACAAGCTTTACGATTGCCCATTACAAATCAGTGCCTTACACAACATTGAACATAAACAGTTAAAAAAAGTTTTTTCAACAAAATCCCAAGTGAAATTCAGGACTAGTCGATGACAAAATTTCAAATCCATGCAAACAGAAATCTTATTAATAAAGCTTATTTTTAAATAACGGAACTATTTAGATGACAAAAAAGCTTGAGATTGTAGTGAACTTGCTTCAGTTCAATCAATTTGTAATAATAACAATAAAATTGTAAAAGAGATCGCGCCCAAAAAATTACCTGTCGGTCGTTTTTTGTCTGTTCTTTTGCTGGCCTATTTAAGAAGGTTGGAACATGTGTAGCTTTAAGTTTGATGTTTTGTGTATCCTATGTGTTAGGGACCTAACTATTGTAGGTCTTCAAATAAACAATAGTGGACTGTAAAAACTGGTATATTATGATTGTACGAAATATGTAGAAGGTGTGACAAAGAGAGGGCGAATCAGCGCGACTGGTGCCGTCGGTGGCGGTGCGATGAATGAAGAAGCCAGAGGCCTCCCGCGCCGCGCTTCAGGCCGATAGCGCTCGAACACTATGTATATTAATTGAAGTTCGATGATAATGATGAAGATTTTTCCTTAATTACAGATATCAGCGGACGCCGTGCCAGCAGTAGCTGTCGTCGGCAAACAACGAACAAGAAGAAGTTTGAAGTGATAATGGACACTTACAATACATATACATGTGAGAATGTTAACTAAACCCTGATTCATTCCTTTAGTAAATCTCATATATTGTGTAGATAGATTAAATATAATGTTATATGTACAATTCGGTTAGTTGAAATTACTTTTTTATGATTAAGATCAGTAAACGCTACTTTGCTTTCTCTTAAACAATTTTCTTTTAGCAGCATCCATTTATTATACTCATTATTGTAATTTAATTTATATACAATAATATATGTTTAAATGTGAGAACCAAAGTGTTGATGACGTTCTTTGTGTAAATGTAAATATTGTTCGTTATGAATAGTGGATCATGTCATTTTAGGATTAAGATGTTTCTCGTTAATTTAATTTACCTCATTACTCAAATAGGTTATAACTTTTGTAACCGTTAACTTACTAAGGGACGGACGTCGGGTTTTACACAAACGTGAAAAGTGGCTGAGTGAACACTTCTTAGTTCAATAAAATTTGAGTAATTTATACAAACAAGTGACGTAGGCTCATTGATGTTAGTTTTCCCAAAAACGCATCGGGTTTTGCTTTTATTAGCGTTCAAAATTAAATTCAAAATTAAGTAACATTTCAATTCTATTGTTGCATTACAAGAGACAATATTTTGTTTTTAAAATAACCATACATAATGAAAAGATAAATTTTATACCTGGGTTTTATGAGAGATTAAAGTTGTCAATAACACAAATTTACAGCATGCTTTTAACAATTTATCAGTTCATGCATTTTCTACGCGTGTCTTTATGACAGGCAACTAAACGGAGACTGGCGTGTGTTTAGCACTCTTTTCGCGTTTTGGAACTCTTTTAGTTTAGACGATTTTCAGCATAGAACCCGACGTCCATCCCTCGGTACGTCAATGTTTGTAACTCTATTTTGAGCCGATACTTCTATAGGCTGTCCAAAATGCACAATATGATTGATAATATTATGTTTATTTCATTTATTATCGTTATCTTCATTATTATTATAGTTTCGTAACTTATTTGTTATATTATTATTGTAGATTTTTTCTTTTAAGAAGCCTAAAAACTAATGCAAGTCAACAGAATGATAATAATGTTTTTCAGATTATTTTGAAATTACTATTGAGATTATTTGTGTTTTTTTTTTTACTTTTTGTATAAAAAAGAATAGTTTTTAAACGTACAAATGCGGCAGATTAAAATCGTGCCGTATGATATATTAATATATACAATTTGATATGTTCAAAACTGTGTTAGAATGTATTATTTTTTATGTTATGGAAATTTATTATTTGCAATTCTTATCGTTTCCGTCCATTTTTTAATTAAAATTATTATTATAATTTTTCAGTTTATTTTAATTGAGGTGGCAATGTAAATATGGCCTTGAACTTGATATGTGAAATTCTCCGTAGATCATGACATCCGCTAGTTAATAGATGATTTATATGAAAGTCATACAGTAAGAGAGACGCCAAAGACTTTTAACTAACATCTCAATGAAGGAAATATTATAGTCTACCTTTCTATATAAATGATGCAATAATTTATCACCAAAGACGCTAATTCCGGCCTTTTTCTGGTAGATTAATGTTTGAATATTTATATTATCACGATTGTATTTAATATTAAGTATAAGTTATCTATTTATTCATAATTTTCTTCAAAAGTTTTATTTTTATTAATTACTAGCAAACCCGGCGAACTCCGTTTCGCCACCAGATGGCTTCGTTTTACGTAAGGTTTTCCCACTTTTCTGTTGAAATTTTTCCTGAATTTTCTTTGCTATAAACCTCACGGAGACCGATACCTTTCCATCGAATGCAAAATGGAAGAGATCGCTCTGAGCGATAAGACCGCCCTTTGTGACACTTACCATTAAGTTCTTTGTCTTAAATTTAATTTCTCTGTATTGTGGTGTACCAATAAAGAGTTAATCTATCTATCTATCTAACCGTGGAAATCGGTTCGTGCGTTCAGGAGTTATAGCGTCAGGAAGGAAAACCCGACTTATTTTTATATAGTAGATTTCTCAAATAAGATCTTTTTGAGATTGATTTTTCTCTTTTAAGTTAAATATAGTATGTTCATTCAGTGATAAAAATTTGGTGGCAGAATAGCATAGTGATATTTTTTCCAGAAAAAGGCAAATACTGTATAAATAAAAACACTACCTACTCTTTTATATAAGTAATTTTGTTTTCGCATTATTTTCTATTATTTATTGATCATTTCGCTCTTAATTTCAGAAACCATATCGATTTAAGTGATAAAATTTATGTCATTGTAATAATAATAGATCAAAATAATAATGAATTTTGTTTAATTTTTAATAAGTATACATATTTGTAAGAAAAACGCACCAGTACGAAATAAAGGCATATGAGTTTATAAAAGCGGCATTGTTTTATTACAAACATCATTCTTAGTGATTTTTTATAGCAAATGCCTTCTTCCCTTCTACAGCATACCTACCGATTCATTATACCTAATATAATATTCAACATTGTTAGTAAAAAAACAGTTAAGTTTAGGTAAAAATAAACACATAAACGGCTGAACTAAAAGTCATATATAGGTCTACCAGAATCTGATGGCAAAAAGGGAAAAAAGAAATTGACGCTAGCAATACTATGGGAAATTGGAGTAAAACGTTTTGATACTTTTTTTCCCTATAGTGGCTGATTCTGTGTGTGATACATGCAAATATAAAAAATTATCCAATGATCAAGGATAATTTTTGAAAATCTTACTGTGGCGAATGTGGGGTTCACACGAAAGATGCAATAAACCAAAATACCAAGACTTGTCATTCCTACTAATTTGAAGCCAAACCATAAACAATTCCTCGAAATTTTTCGTTGCCATATGAAAATCGCTATTTATTAAACTTTTTTCTTGCCATCAGATCCTGGTACACCTATACCTACCAACTACTTACATCAACATTATATGTTTATTAGTTAACAATATAACATTACTGAGCTGAATACAAATAAAATAACTAATTGATAACAAAAAACCGCCAGTATATTTGCCGATAAAGGTCAAAAATTGTTAATAAAAGGCAAGTTCTTGCCCGCAGTTGATAGTGTTAAAACTCTGAGGAGGATTATTTATTGCCAACCAACAACTCAACTCATCTCATAGATATTCTTTCCTAAATTTATGACTCATCTCAACTCAACCATTCTTGACACGTTTCTTGACATAACAAAGAGTATAAACTACTAACTTGTCAAACAAAACGGAAACATCAGACCGCAATGTAAACTTTATCAAATTTTACAAAAAATAATAGAATCACTAAGAAATTTCCTGAATATATCGTCTAAAAACCTAAAACTAACTTAAAAAATCCTATTTCAATTGATTGCTAATCCAAGCCTTCACAAAATCAAGTAATGTAAGCAAAGCATCAAGTAAAAACGATATTGCAGTCAAGAAAAATGTGTGACGAAAATGACCCCAGCCCGAAAACTGAAGACAAACCTTGCCTTACTATAGTACCAGAACATTTACGAGGGTCTCCGAACCCTGAGCCCCCAGTTTGCAAAAAGAAGGCTAAAGAAGAGAAGAAACGAGAATATACTTGCAATCCAGATCCTAGTTCTGATAGGGACTACCCTTGTGGACGACCTAAATAAAGTTCCTACCCTTAGACGATTTAGTTCGAAACGATGACGTAAGACACTTCAGACACTTCAGTTGCCAAACTTTCGATCATGCATGCATGGCACATGGCACCAACCGAAGACCCGTTGCCAGCACTGAAAGAGTTATAAGAATCCGGGAATCTTACTGTCCAAAAACACCACAAAATTCCTAGAAACACATTGGAGGCAAGTATTCTTTACAGAGGTAGACATAGACAGTCTTCTTTCGTAATGTCATTCATCAGTCAAATTCAAAAAATTATCCAACGGCAACAGCTTTACTAATTTTGAAAATGATATTGAGAAAAATGAAATTGTAAACAAACGTAAAAGACAAGCAGCAACATAAAATTCCGAAGTCGGTTCTCCCCAGTCAGTAAACATAGAAATTAGAAAGCGGTAACAATGAAGAAGAATGAAAAGAAACCATCTTCAGGATCAAGCGTTCCTTACCAGATGAAGCGGGTTTGCCCAAAAAAAGTGGAAGAATGTCCTAAGCCCGTAAACGTTTGCGATGAGTCTGAAAATGACGATGACTTTAAATGCCCCGTAAAGGTAGGAGAGTCTAAAGATAATCCAAGACCGAAGCCTCCGATGTGTCCTGTAGAACCCGACCCTTGTGCACCTCCTCCTCCACCCCCTTGTAAAAACGCTGATCCTGTTACCCTTAATTGTAACCCTTCCGATGATAACGACGGTTGCGGACCACCGTAGTCAAATGATGTTAGAGAAGTTCTTGTAAAAACAATAGTCTGAAACAGAAATACTAATAAATTTGAGAAATAAATAGACCCCCGCTAACTGAATGAACATGTTTTATTTATTTTTTGCTATCTGGTCTTGAAAGCTAGTATCCAGTATAATGAGGTGCCACTTTTGATCGCATCGTTGAAACGCTAAATAGAATAAAAAAAGCTGTCAAGTGCGAGTTAGCCTTGCTCAGTTGCACACCCAGAGGGAACAAATAAGTAAGGTATCATAATAAATAAGTTCAATAGTTCGCACATCTTGACCCGGTTATTTGACGACGCGGTAGCCGAGTTGGTAGTGCCTGGGAAGCTGACGGTCCCGGGTTAGAATCCCGGTAAGGGCAAATATTATTATATGTGTGATGAGCATGAATATTTGTACCTGAGTCTTGGATATTTCTATGTATATAAGTATTTATTTCTCTATATAAGTATGTATATCGTTGTCTAGTACCCATAACACAAGTTTCGAGCTTAATTTGGGGCTAGGTCAATTTGTGTGGTGCTGATGTCCCCTACATTTATTGCACCAACCAAAAATAAGAAGTAATGGTGATAGTAAAAAATTATACATCCGACCGTTCTTGAGAAAAGGGGTCTTGAGTTGGCTCTTGACAGACAGACAGACGGACAACAAAGTAGTTCCAGGGTTTCTGTTTCCTTTTGAGGTACGGACCCCTAATGGTTTTAGGGTAATTTTCTAGTCAACTGAATAGGCTTGACAATTATTATTTTTTATTTCTATTAAACCTACTTTCTTCTATTATTCTGTCAAAACTGTCTTCACGCGTCATACTATTTTAAAAACTGACAAAAACTATGTAAAATTGTGAAAATAAATAAATGTTGTGAAAACCACTATCGGCAACTGGAATGTAATAGAACATAATGCATGGAATAGTATTCTATTCCACATTATCTCCACATGAATCCAGAGCAATTGGGGATAGTATGCAGTGATATCAGCGTTGTACTAAAGGATCAGTTTACTCAGATTAGCGATTCATCGATAAACACAACCAATTCACCGACCGGTATATCTAATAACGGTTCAGTATTAGTGTTTGAATTCTGCCCTGATAGACCTAACTCCTTGACAGCAATAAACTACAGTCAATCTGAAGAAATCATAAATCACCCCAAAAACTCTTCTATTGAAAAAAGTAAAACAAACAGATTCAAATACAGCCGAGAAGTCATTAAACCGATCTTAAAGAGACCAGACTGTTCTGACTCTAACGATGCAATTTTGAAGCAATCTCTAGGTTTTGAAAGTGAAGCTTCTCAAGATTGTATACCAAACTTAGAAGCCCTTACTGGTCAGACAGAAACCAATAGTCCCAATAAAGTCAGTTACACCAATAGTGCCAATAAAGTCAGTTATATTAGCATAGCAGACGCTGTTACTTCATATTTGAGTATGGATGAAAAAAACTGTGAATCTGAAGACGAATCAAAATGTCCACCAGATCCAGCAAAGAGCCCAGAAGAAGCCCCCAAATCTCTAAACTCCCCAAAACAAAAACCACCATGTGGACCACCTGTACATACACCACCTAAATGTGAAAAGGAAAAAAAATGCAAACCTAAACTAAAAAAACGATGCTCACAAGAAAATACTAGTAAGTGTGATGAAGAGTCGGAAGTAGTTATTCTAACTGGAACTGATGATAGATCCGAAGATACAGAAAATGTAGACGAAACCCAACCAAATATGCCATTGCCTATTAGCAGGGGGTCTAGATCTTTTATTAACGCTCATAGTGAAGCAATAGCAACCATAAAAGTGGCTATGGAAGATTTCTTAGGAAAGGTTTATAAAACAACGCAGGACGCAGTAACTTTGATAGCTACTGAAAGCGCAAAGCAAATTGAAAGAATCAAAGCGTCTGAATTAGCCAACACTTTGATACATGACAGAGATACTGCAAACAATACCACAGACAATCCTCTTAATGTGAATTTCTGTTCAGAAACCGATTCTCTGGAGTCTGGTGAGAGACAAGCATCGCATGTCCAAGGTCCTTACGCAGCAGAAGTCATTGGCAGCATTCTAACTACAGTAGATTCAGCTCTGGCCGTGCTTAGTGCAAATCTTGTTAAGAGCATGGAAAATTTGCAAACAAGTTATAGCAATCAGAGCTCCATCTATGATATACCTAAGCCTTTGAACGTCGTTAATAACTTAACGCCTGATGACGTGCCAGCTTCCAATAGCGTTTTCTCAGCTATCAAAAGTAAAATATGTTCCATGTTTTCCGAAGCAGATGCAAAGGTGGTTGACGTGCCATTGTCTAAGAAGTCATCTAAAAGCTCGTCGTCTTCGTTTTACGAAGACGAGAGTGATATAAATCTTGGAGATAGAGATGGTTGAATAAAAATTACTAAAGTTTTTGATTCTATGATTCTTATATTATTTCAAACTAGCTTGTGGCGATTCACACCTTACATTAACTAACTCCAATGGCTTAGACACTGACTGTTGACCTCCGAAACGAGAGAGTGTTCTCTATCCTGAGCGATTCCAGTCTAGTTCAGAGTCTGGAATTCGCGTAGGTCCGCATCCACCGCGCCCTTCCAGCGGTATCTAGGGCATTTGACCGGCCTCAAATCTTACGTTACATAATCATAATAATTATGTATATAAAAGTGTGTCTATTGGTTTGTTGCTTAGTTGAGTTCACCCAGCAATGGAGCAACCGTCACCGCGCCGTTGGTGTTGTTTGAAGGTTTTAGGATATCAGTCGTTAGGCTATGTCCTTGGTCTATGAGTGGTCAAAAACTCTGAAAAAGACTGGTCACTAGTCTCTGCCAGCCCGCATTGGGCCTGCTTGGTTAATTATGGCCTAAACTATATATCTATCGAGAGAAGGCCTGCGTCCAAATAATCAATTTTTTATCTTAGACAAAAATTCACAGTTCCAGTCGGAATCTGCACGTGTGGAAACAGCTGAATCAAACCTCTACTGCATTAAATATTTCTATTTCTTTTTATACTGGCCACCTACTTTATTAGTATCAATATATACGATGACAGTGACATTTGGCACTTCGTCAACGAAAGAAAAAGAAATGGTTTCGTGAAAAATATGAAGAAATCTACAAGACAACAGGTAATCACAACCAGCAACCAAAAAGCCAGAACCATGTCTTAAAGGAAACTAGAATTTTCTATCACAATAACAATGCCAGACAAACAAGACAAGCCATGCGGGAAGAACTGCTTAAAACAGAAGAACAAGTCCTTGCCATGTGTTGATCCTGACTCCGAAGATTTGAAGAACCTTCAAACTCAAAGGAAACCACCTAAAGACCATGGTTCAGACTGTACATGCTCCAACAAGAAACCTTGCAGCGAAAGGGAAAGTTGGCGCCATTCTGAACATTAACAATTCTTCTTGTAATGGTAAGTAGTAGTAGTACGAGACTGACTTGTACATTGGTATTATTCAACGTCACAATTTATTTGACTACTAGCTGTTCCCCGTGGTTTCACCCGCGTGGGCTACAGCTTTATGCATGCAAAGTTCATCCCCTATTTTATCCCCTTGGGGGTAGAATGAATCAAGATCCTTTCTTAGCGGATGCCTATGTCATAATATCTACCTGCATGCCAAATTTCAGCCCGATCCGTCCAGTGGTTTGGGCTGTGCGCTGATAGATCACTAGGTCAGTCAGTCTTTGAGTTATATAATATATTAAAGATAACTTGGGTTTTCTAAATGTAATGCTATACGTATGGTGGAAATAGATGTATGAGGTTGCATACGATTTCATGAAATGAGCTTTAAAATTTAGTAAGTTATGTGTGGATTTGCCGTCCCTCAAAAATGGTGAAGGAAAAAATCGAGAGGAAACCGGCATGTCCAAGAACCACAACATTCTAAGGCATGCCACATCTACCAACCCGCACTAGGCCTGGGTGATAGATCACAGCCCATCTCGGAGAGAAGGCCAGAGCCCCAGCAGTGGTAAAAGGTTGATGGTATGGTGATCATCATAATCAACATCAGCCAAACGAAGTCCGCTGCTGAACATAGACCTCCCCCTTTGAACGCCACCAAGAACGGCTGTTAACCATTTGCATCCATCGGCTCACCGCGACTCTTACAATGCTGTCGGTCCACCTAGTGGGGGGCCTGCTTACAGAACGTCTTTCGGTGTTGTGATGCTGATGATGATGGTCAAATGTTAATTTCAGAAACACAAATATTATGGAGGACTTGCAGAAGGTAGACGTCAAAAAATGTGCAAAGCAGGAACCACCGCATCCGTGCGACAATATACCATGCGACCCAGACTTCCAGCTGAACACTTGTCCAGTCCCGTATTTGTGCCAGGAGAAGATAAAAAATCCGAAGTGGGATGGAGAAATCAGTAAGATAAGAACGTTGTTTACTTGAGTTCAATTTAAGTCCATTTCTAGAAACACCACTTATATAAATTGAAGCCTTGTGTCAAATTTACGATTTAATTTTTCCAAGCTGTGTGGATTTCATCATCATCAACATCAGCTTTTACGTTCCCACTGCTGGGACTCTGGCCTTCTCTCAGAGAGAGAGTATATAATTATAGATTACATACCATACATACAGCGTGGTCGCGGGCCCAGTGCGGGTTGGTAGATGTCGCATGCCCTTGAATGTTGCAGTTGTTGGACATGCCGGTTTCCTCACGATGTTTTCCTTCACCGTTTTGAGGGATGCGACATCCGCACATAACTTATTAAATCATAGGTGCGGGGCCGAGAAGATTCGAACTCGGTGTCGGCGTTGTCGCGATTTAGTTATATAGTTATCGTTTTATATTTAATTCTATATAACTTGTACCCCGCGTACCCTATATACAATCTATGTATATAATTACGTCTATAGGGATGTAACACGCTATACGCGGGTCGCGAAAGTAAATTTAACATAAGCTCATTGAATTGAATGTATATTAATGCAATTTTCATACCTCAGCTCCACGGCGTAATTCCTCAACCAAGATCACCGGCCTCACTCCGGTAACTTAATCTGCTTCGCTTTAGGATGTACGACGTTCACCATCTGTATAAATATTTAGTTCCCATGATTCCACTGAAAGTGAAATCATGAGAACAACAGCCCAACACAGCCAAATACCCATATTATCATGAAACATTATTATAATACCGTATCATATTATTACACTAGGTTATTTCAAGGTCATTGGTTCAGGACATCATCCTGAACCCGCAGTGTGGGGTCCTAGGTCGTTCGGCTGGTCTAGAATCTTAATCACTATTCCTGACCCCGCCGACAGGACCAAACGAAAGTTGCTTGGCCAAGACTACGAGCGCGTGACAGTAGCGAACTGCACGCCACAAACCCTTGGCGGGACCCACACGCTACACCAAGGTACAAACTGCTCTAGAACATATGCATCCCGGCTGCTATCCGCTCGCGATCACAGTCCTACTAGTGGAAACTAGGTACGTTCCGACACACTACGTGTCCTACGTGCCCTAAAGCGCCCTCGTTACGCTTCTACGTTCCGACACACTACGTGCCCTCCGTGCCCTAAAGCGCTCTCGTTACGCTTCTAATGCCCAAGAAATAACCATCCTAGCTCCAACATTAGTGGAAGTAGGATATTATTAGGTTTCCGGTAGAACCTAATATTCTCTATAACGGTAGCCGATTTAACATATCATTTAGACACTTAGCATTAGGGTACTTGGCAACCTAGGGTACTTAGCTTTACAACGAGGCGATGATTCGGCGCGCATCCAGAACTTCACAAACATTTTACTTCTTTCTATACGCTCCCGCCGAAACCTTTAGTCCATAGACAAAGTTATTTACTTTTCTACCCACGGAATGATGCAAATGTAGATATAGATAAACTTTTATAACCACAGAGTGAGACCGGATATATCTGGTGTTGCCACTTACAATTTTCGCGTGACGTCGCGACACTCCCACCGAAGAGAAAAGAAACTAGAGTTATAAAGTAGAATAAGTTGGAAGTCCACTCCCTGATTTTCTCAAAGATCTGGACTGCAGCATTTTTATTGGTTTATGATCCTTAGACTGCACAATTACCATTTCAGTATCGTTTGTCATATCTGATTTTGTGCTCTCAATCCTTATTTTATTTATTTACATTTAATTTATTATATTGTATACCACCGTCCATACAGTTTCGTACTATTCCTCTGCTTTTGGGTTGTCTGAAAGAGATTGCTCTGAGTGATAAGACCACCCGTTGTGCCACTTACTATTAAGTTTTATTGCTGTTCTGGTTTTAATTTTCCTTGTATTGTGATGTGCCAATAAAGAGTTAATCCATCTAATCCTACAATGTATTATCTCGTAAATATCAATACAATAGCTTGATTATCAACTTGCATTTCTTGACAATTTGTATTTCTTTCCACATCTGCATGTTGAACTTGTAAATCATTGTTCTCGGAAGACCCTCCCCAGTCAAAAGAGAAATTTCCTTTACTGAGTTAGTTAGCCATTCAACAGGCTTCTTCAAGATAAATTCCAACTCGGATAACCTTCGTAACATAATACATAAATAAAAGTAGATAGTCTATGTCTTATTCCAGGCTATAATCTATCCCTGTACCTTTGGACAATGGGCGGTTTCGTCCAAGTGTTGTAACCTTTTCTTTGTTACATATTTTGTCCCCTTCCCGGCAATATCTATTATGATGTTTTCATGCGATTTCATAGGCAAACGATTCGATCTGAGCGAAGACCGTATCTTATTGAATTGATACAAAAAAATCGGAACATAATCGATCTTTTGGGAAGTCGATTCAGATCAGACAATACTAACCCTAACCTTTGTTTGCTTTTGCTACGCTACGATACATTTTCTACCAATTTTGTTACACTTCTGTTATTAAAGCCAGGAGGACAATAAATGTCACCTCAGACACTGGATGTATCACTCTACCCAGCCACCAAAATATTTTCTCTACCAATGCTCTTACAATCGACTGTCTCCCTCATTTCCCGCCAAAATCTACCTCATAAAATCGATGGAAAGAATATAAAGTGCCATTCAAATAAAATGTGTGTAATCGTAGGCATTCTGCCACAGATGTACATAATTATTATAATTAAATGGATTCATGAAAAATTGCAATATTTAAGTATGGGCACGAAGTTACTATGACTTCTAATTGTTGCATGTTTTAATGTTATATTGTGACTTATGACGTATTGCTCGTTAACACTTCCCTTTCATTTCTCTGAAGCTAGCGTTAATCTCTTACACCAAAAACTGTTATAGGCCGGTCATATAAATTCAATAAGCTATTCGTAAATGTTATTACATATATATATATTTATACATATAGATTGCGGTCAAGTCCAGGGCAGTTTGAAAAGTGGCTGATGTTCTTTCAAGTTTCTACGACCAGCGGTTTACGCTGTGCGTTGATATCAGTCAGTCAGGACTTTGATTCTTATATAATTACTAGCTGCGCCCTGCGGTTTCACCCGCGTGGACTACATTTAACTCGATAAAAAAATAATATAAAAAATAGATGTTGGTCGATTCTCAGACCTTCCCGATATGCACACAAAATTTCATCAAAATCGGTCAAGCCGTTTCGGAGGAGTATGGCAACGAAAACTGTGACACGAGAATTTTATATATTAGATATAGATTAACCACAATAACATAACAAATACAACAGAAACGTATACACAATACACACACATTATGTTAACAATGCGTAATCTTACACCTATTAATCTCCAGCACCATTGGTTCAACATAGAGAATTGGTTCAAACTTGTATTATCATTTACTCTGATCTGTTCTACTTGGACATAGGGCTCTAATATGAAATCCAACTTTGCCACAATGAACGCAATTTATTATTGTTGGACAATTTGCAATAGGGATGTTAACCATTTTTCGGAATTGCTTTTATTTTAAAGATTGACTCTTAGTATTTTCGATGAGAAAATATACAAAATTGGAGTAATTATGAATTATTCCGCCAAAACACTAACAACTGTCACGTGACCGACATGACGTCACTGACCGAAAAACACGATGGTCGCGATTCGTAACCGTATAGTGTACCTACATATGTCCAGTTTATGTATTTTCTTGTTTTTATTTGAATAAAAACAATCGAAACTACACAAAGTTTTACAAATCCTTTGCAGTACCCATGTGTAACAATAGTACAACAATTAATACACCCGAAAAATGTTAATCAGGAGGAAACTTAAGACTTGCTAGAAGAGATTTATCAGCATTAACAACAACAAATACCGCCTATTTTTGTGAGGATCACTTCGATGTAAGTTTTAATAACCTACCTATATACAAAATATCACAGTCAGTTCAATGGAATAGAAAATCTAAAACAATCAACCAAAAGAGCTGTTAGGAACTTATTATTTTACGCACATAACCTAACTTACGAAGTTCTCAACACGATAAAATAGACAAGAGCACAGAAAATTATCTATTGCATATGTACTTGACTGTTATTTATGTATTCCTTGATAGATAAATAGTATTAAACTTAAAACTGTACTTACAAAGATGTTTTCACGTTACTGAATTCTGAACCACAATTCCCATTAGTGAATCCAGATTCCATCGTTGTATTAATATTATGTAATTCACAGATTAATTCACCGTTATGATAGTAAACAATATTAGAAAATGAAGAGAAGCAAACAGTCTAAACAGTCTTTGACGGCTTCTTTCCCGATTAGTGACGTAATAAGCGTCGCGTCTGGTGTTTGCAGTCACGTGACAAAATATTATATATATAGCATTTAAGATCATTTTTATTTAAATTATTAAGTTATATATATAAATACAAAAATATGTTTTTCGATATCCTAATAATACAAACTAACATAAAAGTAAGACTATTATTAGACTTATTTTGTAATTAGTGTTAACATCCCTATTCCATGTCTACTTTGAAAACTGTTGTAACCCAGACCCCTCAACTTTGATTTTCTTTCTCTAATGGTTTTAACTTAGTTACAGTCCTCGCTAAATGATTTAGTATCGATTGAGATCTTGATTAAACAACTTTGGCATCTTCTAAATTTTCCTTATTTAAATTGTTGCACAGATTGAGAGACTTATCAAATTAAGCTTTAGTTTCCTCTGCAAATGTATTCAGTCTATTCACTTTCCACGCTGTCCAATGAACTAAAGAACTAAGTCAAGTTACATCTTCAATCCTATTTGGCTATTTAATTTACATTTATTTATCACTACTTATCATAAAACAAAGTCCTCCACGCCGCGTCTGTCCGTCTGTTCGCGATAAACTCAAAAACTACTGCACCGATTCCCATGCTGTTTTCACCTATAGATAGAGCGGTTCTCGAGGAAGGCCCTAGGATACAATTGTCACGGTTTTGTATAGATCTGCTAAAATATAATGATATTTGTTGGAGAGGTCGGAAAAAATAAGCCGTCTGGGAGCCCTCAACGAAAACGCTGCCTAAACCCTTCGAGATATAACAAAATGATGTATGGTGGAATTGTGCATCTTATATAGGTCTACCAAAAAGTCCGCGATGGCATATGTCTATCTCTTAAGGATAACATACCATAACTACCCTTTTACATTTTAAATTAAATTATAGTTTGATTTACTCAAAGTTCAATGAACTCCAAGATACAAAATGTAATAAACATAATTTCTAATTTAACAAATATTCACATGGCCACCATACTAAACATGTACTGTCATACCTTATAGTGCAAGCAAGCACTTAATATCAATCAAGCAACCGTTTCTGATAATATTTTGATTAAGTACAGATACGGATCATGGATCAAGTATAAAAATTATCTACCTTATACCATCCGCTCGTCAGACTGGTACATTCAATAAAGGACAGATCATCATAAAAGTGTAAGTATCTACCATCTGCTCGTCAGAATAGTATGTACAAAAAAATACAGGTCATCATAGAAGTATAATATTCACCTTATACCATCTGCTCGTCAGACTGGTATGTTCGATAAGGTCAAATCATCGGAGAAGTATAAAATCCACCTTATACCATCTGCTCGTCAGAATGGTATGTACAAGGTCAGATCATCGAAGAAGTATAAAATCCACCATATACCATCTGCTCGTCAGACTGGTATGTACAATAAGGTCAGATCATCGCAGAAGTATAACATCCACCTTAAACCATCTGCTCGTCAGACTGGTAGGTATACATTATACAATACATTTACATAAGCATCAAGAAGGTAGTATCAACATACTATCAAATTGAGTACTTTATATTTAGTTGATGGATCTTTACATTTATTTCCTAGGGTCACCTCAAGGAGAATTGATTAAGAAGTAGCTAATTTTTTACTGAGTTTATTATGATTTTATTATTATTGTTTTAATTATTTTATAAGTGTTGATTTAATAATTAGATTTTCATTATTCCGACTAGACCGCATAATAATTATTAAATAGGTGTTTATCTACCAAGCTCAGTGAACCATCACTTCCACCGTGCCCTTTCCTAGTACGTACAGATTCGTAGTGCCGTACATACAATTAATGTAATTATCATCCTTTGTAAACATTTTGATTTCTACCTGCGGGGGGTGACCTGGTAACCTGTAGGACAGGGTTTTCAAAACCTATTTCAGGCACCAGCTCCTCATACAGTTAGATATCATCTTGTCAATCTTGCTTGTACCTACTTGTGTAATTTTCTAATTGTGAGGAGTAATAAATATATTTTGATTGATTGATTGATTTGTATTAGGATATATAAATAGCTATAGACGTTTAAATGCTGCTAGAGGGAGCAATTCCCTCGTATTATCATACTGAAACAAAGATTCTAATAATGATCCCTTTGAACTGATAATGGTTCCGCGACTTTCTTGCTAAATAATACCTACTCGATATATTTTGACAAGTTCCAAAGTAACCTTTATGTAATTTTGGGCAACTTTATTTCCAGTTAAAGGTACAGTAAGTTTCGTTTTCGAAACGATTACGATGCATTTATATACTTAATTATGTCTTTGCAATTTACCCTACATAAATAATTATACGATTTATTTTGTATCATTTCTAACAAATTGTTATAATCCTAATAACATTTATGTTAGCTGACTGAATATGATGACCGCAGTCCTAGAGATGGGTCGACTCGAGTTCGCAACTCGTGCCTCGAGCTAACTCGGGCTAGGCCCAACCAATGGAATGGACTTACGTGCGTGCGCGCCTTATCGCGCCAATCGCATCGATGGAATGAACCACTTGCACCGAGTATTAAGACACGAACGAAATTAGCAGATGAATAATTTACTTAGAGGTTACTTTTTGACGGCAATTGAAGTAAAATAGTAGCAGTTTACTTAAACTTTACACGGACCCTTTGGAGTGACTAGAAAAGTCACTTTAAACATCTTTATTTCAATTTCCCGAACTCGTACACATTAACGAACACATAATCATTAATGATCCAGCAATATCACACATTATCACCTGAATAAACAAGTTTTGAAAATAAAACAAAATTCTCGTGGTGGCATTTCAGTTGTAAATTGTTCATATTGTAAATATGATCGCGCCCAAAAATTTACCAGCCGGGCGTTTCTTGCCTGTTCCCTTGCCGGAGTTAGGAGGTTGCAACAGGCGTAGCCAATCTTAAGTTTGACGTTTTAAAGTGATTGTTACAGTATCCTATTATATAATGAATTTTGAACTTTGAACAATTACCACCAAAAAGTCCATTTAATACTTGACGCTGGCAAATAAAATGGTTACGACATAATAACCCGCTACCCTGTTAAAAGAAATATAAAGTAAAAAGTAAGTATACCCTACCTATGTATCACTCCATTTCTCAAGCCGCCTACCTATCCAGTCCCATCCCAATCAGTCCAATAGTTAGGGCGTAAAGTGGTATCAAAAAAAACATGTACCTACATATTATTATTTAGCTTTTCCTGCCTGCCAACTCGAGCTGATTCAACTCGAGCCAAGTGGATTTTAACTCGAGTCGACCCAAGCCGAACCCATCCCGAGCTTGCTCCTCACTACGCAGTCTATTCTTATCTATGCCGCAGTCCACAGTACCTATTAGACATATGTACCTAAACCTACAATTTTTATGAGTGCGTTCCATATACCTATACCGTTCAACTCAACTTCCGATACAAATAATAATTCGTGGAATTATTTGTACTGATTTGATTCACATTTTAAGCCTTTGCAATTAATTGCATTTAACAGACGTTACAAAAGATCCATATTTAGTAAAACCGTTTTACAGTACATAACTTCTCAGTAAATTAATATCAAACAAAAATAATTGTCGATCGAAATATTGGTTTAGTTCTATGATTTGATCAAAGATAGCGCTTATAGTATCAAAACTGCATCAATTTCGCTTTGTTGGAAATTGTTTCAATTCAATGACCTTGAGCTGAATCCTGAATTTGTCTTAGTCCCAGCACCTCCACCATGTCGCGATTTAGTTATATAGTTATCGTTTTATATTTAATTCTATATAACTTGTACCCCGCGTACCCTATATACAATCTATGTATATAATTACGTCTATAGGGATGTAACACGCTATACGCGGGTCGCGAAAGTAAATTTAACATAAGCTCATTGAATTGAATGTATATTAATGCAATTTTCATACCTCAGCTCCACGGCGTAATTCCTCAACCAAGATCACCGGCCTCACTCCGGTAACTTAATCTGCTTCGCTTTAGGATGTACGACGTTCACCATCTGTATAAATATTTAGTTCCCATGATTCCACTGAAAGTGAAATCATGAGAACAACAGCCCAACACAGCCAAATACCCATATTATCATGAAACATTATTATAATACCGTATCATATTATTACACTAGGTTATTTCAAGGTCATTGGTTCAGGACATCATCCTGAACCCGCAGTGTGGGGTCCTAGGTCGTTCGGCTGGTCTAGAATCTTAATCACTATTCCTGACCCCGCCGACAGGACCAAACGAAAGTTGCTTGGCCAAGACTACGAGCGCGTGACAGTAGCGAACTGCACGCCACAAACCCTTGGCGGGACCCACACGCTACACCAAGGTACAAACTGCTCTAGAACATATGCATCCCGGCTGCTATCCGCTCGCGATCACAGTCCTACTAGTGGAAACTAGGTACGTTCCGACACACTACGTGTCCTACGTGCCCTAAAGCGCCCTCGTTACGCTTCTACGTTCCGACACACTACGTGCCCTCCGTGCCCTAAAGCGCTCTCGTTACGCTTCTAATGCCCAAGAAATAACCATCCTAGCTCCAACATTAGTGGAAGTAGGATATTATTAGGTTTCCGGTAGAACCTAATATTCTCTATAACGGTAGCCGATTTAACATATCATTTAGACACTTAGCATTAGGGTACTTGGCAACCTAGGGTACTTAGCTTTACAACGAGGCGATGATTCGGCGCGCATCCAGAACTTCACAAACATTTTACTTCTTTCTATACGCTCCCGCCGAAACCTTTAGTCCATAGACAAAGTTATTTACTTTTCTACCCACGGAATGATGCAAATGTAGATATAGATAAACTTTTATAACCACAGAGTGAGACCGGATATATCTGGTGTTGCCACTTACAATTTTCGCGTGACGTCGCGACAGGCGTCTTGAAAGTCGCACGCCTAACTGTGTGGATTTGGATACTCATTATGAACTTGGAGTCGCATACATACACTTCCCCTGAGTGTCATATATTTTATTGGGATAAAAATCCCGTGGGACTCTTCAGGCGGGTGAAACCTCGGGGCAAAGCCTGTTGTTAATATTCTTTTCATCTAAATCTGAACTTTGTTTGTTTCGGTTTGTGCTTTTTTTCTATCTTACAGGGCAGAGTTTCACCACAAGTCACCTTTTCGTCGAAAGCAGGCGTAGAATTCGATTCTATTTTTCCTTTGTATGTTGTTCTATTTTATGTTATCCAGGTGAAACAATAAAGCGTTATCTATCTAGATATTGTGATGTGCCTATAAAGAATTAAATATTTATCTACCTGTTTTTCAGCTGTGTGCAGACCTGGCGCGTTTATTTATGCAAAAACCTGCGATAGAGTAGAACCTCCCCACCCTTGTGATCTAAAGCCCCCTTGCAGTGAACAGACTGTATACCAGAGGAAAAAGCTGAAAGATTGCATAGAACCACCTTTGTGTTACGAGAGGATTAAAAACCCAGAAGACAGAAGGAAGGAGGATCCAAGCTGCGATGAAAGCAAATAAATAAAACCGTTGATCTTGGTTCTGTATCTCATTTTGATCCTTTCACGATAACCACTCATCATCATCATCGTCATCATCATCAACCTTTTACGTTCCCACTGCTAGTACTCTGGCCTTCTCTCAGAGAGAGAGGTATGGGCTGTAATCTACCACGTGGGCCCGGTGTGGGTTGGTAGAAGTCGCATGCCCTTGAAATTGCAGTTCTTGGACATGCCGGTTTCCTCACGATATTTTCCTTCACCGTTTTGACCTTAGCCAACTAATCTTTCCAAATAGTAGTCTCTGAAGCCATGATAGCTCAGTTGTAGTGACGTCAGCTTGCGACCCCTAGGTCGTGGTTTTAAATCTTACCATAAGCTTGTGCTTTCGTTGAAGGATAACATTGTGAATCGTTATCTATCCATCTATAGCGAAGACAAATAGCATGATGATAAGAACTCTAGAATTTGATGATTGAAATCGGAGGACACGCTAGGCATAGAGAATAAGAGGTTTGTCAGGGAAATGAGATATTTAGTCTAATTTAGTTTTATTTGGGCTCTCCAGCTAGCATAGAGCAGCTAGCTAAAAAGAAGCTTTTGATTGATCTTAGAATCATTTATATAGAATACGTCTGTATGTCTGTATTTTTACTTATAAGTGCCTTTTGTAATGTTAACGCAAGTGAAGCCGCAAGCACAGCTAATTAAAAAAGTCATAGAGAGATAGAAGCTCAAGCATTTCACAACTGACAACTGACACAATAAAAAAATCCTCTTTGATAAAATTATGTATATTCTATTCCAATTATTTCTGACACAACATCCAAAATGATCAAGTTGATAATGGCCGTTGTTAAATTTTCCGTAATATGAACACAAAGAAGTGCACAGTTGTCCCTTTACCTGAACCACCCCCTCCTGATCTATGCAAGCTACAGCGCATTCGACAAAAGGAGAAAGCTGGAATTAAAATATGCCCCGAAGAACCAGTTCCCGAGCCGCCACCACCGCAAGAATGCCTCGGAATATGCATTGAAAAAATCAAGAATATGCCTGTACCTGCAAACTCAGACGAACTTGTAGTATGCGTGGTGCCAGTTAAGAAAACAGGCCTAGAGCGCTGTGAAGCTATTCTTGAGGCAAATGCAGCTCACCCTGACCTACCCTGGCCTGGCTGTGTCGTACCTCCACTCCCGCCACCACCTCCACCCATAGACCTTTGTGAAGAACAGCGCAGAAGAGACAAAAAGAAGCTATGTGAAGAGAGAATGAAGAGATATTTAGAATAATGGATAAATTAACTAAAAACTCTGAAAATGCGAAAATTATCATCAACAGTCCCGGGAATTCTGTCAAAGAGTTGTCCGTAGCTAAGTTAAAAATTGCAGTCTCCAGAAGTTCCGATGAAGATTTTATTAATAGAAGGAAACTGAAAGAACCGCTTGTAAATCATGATGATCCTATTGAATCTAGCGACATAGACAGGCAGATATCTGACCTGGAGAATTTAATGAAGAAATTGCAAGATGAAATTGTAGAGATGGGTAATGTAGCTGATAAAGGTGTTGAAGACAAATATATCGATGAGAAAGACGAACCTGAGAAGAAATCTCAAGGTACTGATGCGAATCATTCACCCAGTACCAGTCACATTTATCCTATAATACTCCGAGATGTTGGAATGAAGTTGTCATATAGCTCAGGGAGAAACAATGGTCAAGGAAACTATTCAGGTACAAAGAAAAAAGCCAAAACTACTAATAGCGATATAGAAAGAAATTTTAACATTATCTGGGGTGAATATGACGATAGAAAAAATCGTACCAATAAAAATGAAAACGAAGGAAACATTGAAAAGCTGATAAAAAAATTAAAACTTGAAATTTTTCAGAAACTCGACGATTTTTCAGATGATGATGATTAAAAGGTTGAAATAAATGTTAAAATATACTTAGCTATTACTTTTTTTCCATTGAGCTAATGGATATACATTGTACGTATTTAATACTGGCACTTACAAAACATAGAATCAGAAAAAGAGAAAGCTAGAGTCCCAGCAGTGGGAACAAAATAGGCTCATGATGATGAACGCACGGCATCAGGTCGTGAACAGTATTTTCGTCTAAGATTAAGGTTATGAGCATGACAGTTAGTTATCGTTTTGTTTTCCCTGCTTTAGAGTAAACTTTCCTTCCCTATTTTATCCCCTTGGGGGTAGAATTAATCAAAATCCTTAGCGGATGCCTACGTCATAACATCTACCTGCAAATCAAATTTCAGCCCGATCCGTCCAGTGGTTTGGGCTGTTCGTTGATAGATCACTAGATCAGTCAGTCATCAGTCACCTTTGAATAATATAAATTTAGATAATATATACCTACTACAGTTATGATTAAAACACATCCAAGAGAGATAGTAGGGAAGTAGGGATTTGCTTTGGTGCGAGTACCGTGAACTTTAGATAACTGTCAATAAAGACTTAGAAAAAAGTTGTGACAATTTAAAACGAACAACGGAATCAAAAGGTATTTTCAACAATTTATTCACAACAACAATAATAATATTCCATACAAAATACATCAATAGGTAAAATATTTCCTCTCGTACCTATTTACAATACACATTAAAATACTAAAAGCAAGCAAATTTTACGAATTTGACTAGAAGATACTCAGAAAAACATAATGTTAACCATATATTATGGATATAACTTCTTGAATATTACATTTAGAAGAATATAATCAATATGACTTATAATTTTAGAATAAAACTTTTAACATCGAAGCCGAATAAATGAAAATACACAAACGCAGCTTTGCTATAATTTATTTAACTTTGGCACAATATTTCTCTAACATTTCGAATAAATAAGGCACGTTGCCACACTAAATCTTTTCAGTTTTATTCAATAGTATATTATTTATAAATATTAAAAATCTCGTTTCATTCCTTTCAAAAAACACTTTAAAACTTTCAAATTCTTATCAAAACTATTTCACTCCTGACATTCCGTTAACATTTATGTCCCAAATATTTTATATAATATCGTTCTATTACGGGACATTAATTACCTACATTTTTAATTTAGTAAAAAACTGAGATGTTCTTTCGAATTGTTTTTAAGAAATTTGTAAATATTTTGATCTAAATATTAGTAAAAAAGGTAAAATGGGACACTTAAAAATTCGCAAGCCCTGCGAAGACGACCATTTATAAATGACAATAAAGTAATATTAACGCCCACACGATCACGTACATAGTTCTGACCTCTAATTAGTATTTTTGTATGTAGACTAATCTAGAGTGTCATAAACTAAGTGAATTCACCTAGAGAATGACACAATGTGTACATAATGATTGAATTACAGGCTTTTAATTGAGACGCGGTCATAATAATACATTTATATTATAGGCACAGAATCAACTAAAAATACTAACATAGTTTTTTAATGTGGACGTAAAAATTGATATATCTACTATTAGTTTCTTTCTTCTAAGAAAAGTTATGAGTCGTCAATCAAAATTTCCATCAAGCATTCATGATCAATGTGCTTCAACACGTCATCAACAATGTTCATTTTCTTTTGGCAAAGATCTTATTTTGTAAATTATAATTCGACAACATCGTCTACACATTTTTGAAATGATTGTTTCAGGGCCGCTTTAAATCATTTGACAAAGTGAGATATTACTTAGGTTGAGATAAACTGAAAAATATAATTTAATTAAAGTGAAGTGATAACAACGTCAAATAGAACCTTAATGAGATATTTAAATCTAAAATGATAATTTATAATATGACAAGGCTCTCACGACTTTAAAGCAACAAGCTTTCTTAAACAACTATAACAATAAATATACACAAATCGTCAAAAAACATCGCCTCTACCCGAGGCCGATACAAAAAATCCTTCAAGGATTAAACACCCCGTGGGTTGTCAACCGTTGGGGTAGTAAAGGAAGCCATAATTTTTCTGAAATAAATATTATTTGTTCATTTGTCGCCCTTGTACAGGGGGTTCCATTAAAGTTTGCATCGGGGGCTGCATTGGGGGTTGGTGGAAGGGATGATACTGGCGAGCGAATATGCTTTCCTGTAACAGAACATAATTTCACAATTAATTTTCAATGAACAGTGGCTGGCAAATTTCTTAGGCATCATGGGGTTTAATACCTGAAGTTGCGAGGTAAAAAAAGAACTGTAGTAGGGCAGTTTATAAAATTGCAGTTCAAATTTCTGGATATCAATGCAATGAAGAGGAAAACTTAACTTTTTTTCATGCTAGGTGCCTAAACTATTTTTGCACCTTGATGTGATATAAAATCTATCAAACTATTATAACTATAGCTCAAACTATTGTTTGACAACCACAACTATAACTTGATACAACGTCGTAAACAAGGTACAGTCGCTGAGAGCGTCGTCTACAAACATGTGGCTCCCCATTGGGTCAGTTCTTTATCCATCTCCTTTTACAATATTGGCTTTGCTTTGCTTTGTGTATTTGCAGCGTAAGATTTTGTACTGTTGAAGTTCATAATTCTGAGTGCCCCTGAACTGTTACAAGGTAGCGTGATCAGGCGCCATATTGGGATACTTAGTCATACCAAATTTCGGTAAATTTGTTCTTAGTGTCTAATTTTTCGTGCTAGATCAAATTTACCGAAGTTTGGTATGAAATTTTACTTACGGACGTTTATAAAACCAGCCCAAAAATTACCTGCACTCAGTTGTATGAATAACTTTTTTTATTAATCATGAAACAAAGTGTAAAGTAAAATTTGTCTCACCACATCGGTCGGCTTGTTGCGGGCTCTTAAGCTCATTGTTCTTTCTTGCAAAATTATTTGATTGGCAGCGCTGTAACACAGGACAGTGATTAGATAAACATCATTACCCTATGACTATCCCACTGTTGGGACACAGGCCTTTTCTCAGAGGCTGGGCCACAATCTATCACGCTACATGTCCTAGTGTGCATTGGTAGATGTCGCAAGCCCTTGAACGGTTCTGGATCATGCCAATTTCCTTACGAATTTCTGCACTGAAAGCAAGCCTATGTACATGTATATCGATCTATGGATCGCAATACGACGTCAAATCATATCAAATCCTACTAATATTACAAACGTGAAAGTTTGTGAGTATGGATGGATGTTTGTTACTCTTTCACGCAAAAACTACTGAACGGATCTAAATGAAATTTGGAATGGAGATAGCTTATACTCGGAATTAACACATAGGCTACTTTTTAACCCGGAAAAAGGTTCCTGCGGGATAACGGGAAGACGCAGGTGAAACCGCGGGGCGCAACTAGTCAGAAATTATTTATTTAGTAGGATCTTAGGTACTCGTAGGATCATGCGAGCTCGCAGATTGTCGCAATTCGATCCCTCAGTGAAACTCCAAGCATAGCACTTTCCTTTCTCCCTGAGCAACTTTAAATCGGTGGACTAGTCGTGCCGTGTGTGTCCATCACACGGCTCAGTGTCGCTCTCTTTTTCAATAGAAACGAAAGAGATAGATGATCTCACGTGTCCATCTCCTCCTGCGTGAGGTCCAGAGCGTCTTGCATCTCACGCGCGGTGCTCTGCACGAACTCCCGGTCGCAGTACTTGCCGAGGCCCTGCTGCATCAGGACCTGGGAATGACAAGCTTGTTAGCCTGTATAATCCTACTAATATTATAACCCCCACCTATCGGTGTGTTCCGGCAGCCTCACTTGAGAGCCAGTTCCCAGTCCAGGTGTAGCGTGACGCCATCTTCGACCGCATCGTTACTTAACATCAGGCGACTTGTGGTCAAACGCTACCCTGTAAATAGTAAAAAAAAAAAAAAAAAAACGTGATAGTTTGTGAATATGAATGGATGGATGTTTGTTACTCTTTCACGTAAAAACTACTGAACGGATCTGAATGAAATTTGGAATGGAAATAGCTTATGCCTTGGATTAGCACATAGGCTACTTTTTATCCCGAAAAAGGTTCCTGAACGGGAAGACGCGGGTGAAACCATGGAGCGCCACTAGTATTTTCTATAATTCTATTTACCGCCTCGACAAGCAGAATATCTAAATATAATAAAACGCCAGAAAAATTCACAAAAAAAATTGATATAGCTGTTTGTCATAAATTTTGTGTCCATGGAACGGTTTGCTGATGGAACAATTTTATTAGCAGCATTACATGGCCACTGCTGGGATACAGTTTTTTTCTCAGAGTGACACTATAGGCTATACTGGAACACGGGCCGTCTCTCAGAGAGCTAAATAAATATAGAGAGAATATCAAGCTAGCTCAGAGCAGTAGATGTCGCATGCCCTGATAGACATGGCGGGTTTCTCGCGATGTTTACCTTTACCATTTTCAGCTCAAGAGGTCTCAAATCACGATACAATTTTAGTGTAAAAATGTATTTATTATTAAGATCTATTTTCTAGATGTTCAAGATCGTTGAGTAAATAGTAAGAGGCTTATCTAGAGAGATTAAACCAGTTAGTCTTTTTAGTGCTAAAACTCTGCTTCGTCCATAGAAAATACTCACTCTCGTAATAAGGTTCTCGGCTGGATTTTCTACACAATAAGGCACCTTGTTGTTCTGTTTTGGTAATATGTCACGAGCTACAAACAAAAAGACAAACTTTATTACACTTTCTCTTATATACCTACTAAATCGATTACACTGAGAAAAAAATCCTGTCTTTCATTCCGAGTCTTACCTTCCAAAACCTTTCCTTTCCTTATTTTACCTTTGTTTTCCTTCCCTTTTGGTTGTGCCCTAGAACTATCTTCATAGCTATACATAAAACTATGCATATTGAAACCAAATCATGCATTATTACTAATTTGCTATTAGGAATTTTTTCACAAAATCATCATCTTGGTCTCGTCTCGTCCCTTTTAATTTAGGATCGGTATTACTACGTCTTATCCATTGCCTCAAAATAAGCATTCACATATTTCTAATTATGTTTGTTAAACTTTAAAAACAAACCACAAAAACCAAAACCTTCTAATTTACCTGTTTTCGAAACACATTGCATGCAAAACATGCGCTATAATTTATTCACAGCTCTAGATCAGGGTTGTTACGGATGCGAAAATTTAGACATCCGCGGATGCAGATTCGGATGCGGATTATTAGAAGTTCACATCCGCGGATGCGGATTTGATGCGGATGCGATTTTGGGATTAAAAAACAATTATTCAAATTTTAAGTGTATAAATAACTGAAAATCAATTTAAAATTAACTTCTTATCTATGTAATCAGATATCTGCAATTACCAAAACAAACGCGAAGAACGTGCCACTCTGACTCCGCCCACTTTCTTTACATGTTGTTACTTGTTGATGTGAATCTGCATCCGTAAAAACTCCGCATTGATATGATGCGGATGTGAATGCGGATGCAGATGTCTGAATAAATGCGAATATTCCGCATTTGCGGATGCGGATGCGAATATTCGTAACACCCCTGCTCTTAGATTATAAATATTTACATATGCCATGTAGATATCCAATTGCAAAAAGTCATACGCCCGAAATAAATAATCGATACTGATCTGTTTTTCGCGGTTATGGATCGATATGTCAAGCTTTACCACTAATGTCGCGTTTAAATAACCGATCTATCCACAGTTTTCCCTCCTGGAGATGGAAATTTGACATAACCTCCATAGAAGTAATGTCAAATTTATGTCAAACCGTGGATAGATCAGTTATTGAAACTGGCCGTAAAATGACATATCAATCCATCCAAAAACACGAAAAAGGGATTAGGATCGATTATTAATATCGGTCGTTAATAAAAGCAACAGCATCCAAATGAAAAACAACATAAATACGTAAAGAAAATGACAATAGAAATAGAAACCTACAATATATACAAAGATACACAAGAAAATAATTAGTAACACAATCACAACACACTAAAACCTGACTCACAGTTGTTTCTCATACTCTGCATTAAATCGTTGGATGTTTGTCTGTAAACGTTATACAGAAACATTATACAGATGCAACGAATATAAAAAACTAACTAAATGAGACAGCGCAACGACCCAAAGTGAGTCTTGGCCTCCGATAACAAAAGACGCCACTTCGGTCTGTCCTGCGCCACCTCCCGCCAGTCCTCCACCTGGAGTGAGCGCAAGTTTTTCATGACTTCGTCTTTCCAGCAAAACCTGGGCCGACTTGGCGTAATTTTTTACAAACGCATAACTTTGTACAGGGTAGTCCAATTTTGACCTACATTAGGCACAGTCAGCGACAAAAGTAGCTGATCGTTCTCGATTTTCCAAATGTGTTTCAAATCAGTAATTAATATTGTTTTTTTTTACATTTTACATGGTATCATTTTGACCACAACATAACACACCTGATTTTAGGTGATGATGAGGTCAAAAATTGGTGTCTGAGATGATGAGGATAATAGAAAAAAGTGTGATTGTTCAGCGACTTTTGTCGTTGACTGTACTACATCCTACATTTCTTTTTACATAAACGTTAAACAGAAAAATAAAAAAACTGCCAATAATCTGATTTTTTCTTCGACTTGTTTTCCAATTTTAGTGATTTCTTACTGAAAACTCTACTTTGTCACATAGCCTATGGCATTCAAGGAAAATAAAGCTTCAAATTGGTGAAAGAAATTTCGGGACCGATTTAGTAGATCCTTACATTCAAACAAACAAACAAACAAATAAACTTATACAGAAACAAAAATTACCTCTTTATGAATAGATAAATACTATTTCATCATCATCATCATCATCATTAGCCACAAGAAGTCCACTGCTGAACATAAGCCTCCCCCTTTGAATGCCACCATGAACGGTTATCACCCATTTGCATCCATCGGCTCCCTGCGACTCTTAAAATGTCGTCGGTCCACCTAGTGGGGGGCCTACCTACAGAACGTCTTCCCTTTCTTGGTCGCCACTCGAGAACCTTTCTTCCCCATCGGTTATCGACAGACAATTTTGGTACAAGTAATTTCGCTTTGTACGCCAAGTGCCATCTATATTAGATAACAAGAGCCTCAAGCCCCGTTTCTTGTATCTACTCTGCCTACACATCGTAACTTCCTTAAAAGTCAATAGATGGCGCTTTTAACAACTCAGGTGGCGCCACGTGGATACTGGCTAATTTTCGAAGCTAGAAATTATTTTTCACAAGTCACTTGATGTCGTGACGACGTGGTTGAAGGTGGCGCCACGTTACACCTAGATTGGGAATTGGCTTTCAAGTGGGGCTGCCGGAACACACCGATAGGTGCTAGGTGACTTCTGGGTGATAGCTAAACAGGCGAACACTAGAAAATGCCCTACCACCAAGCCATGGTTTCATCACGATGTTTCCCTTCACCGAAAGCTCAAGCTCATTGTAGTCCTTGGGCTTTGCTTTGCCTCCTAATAAATACATAGATTTGCATCTGCATAATGTTTGTACAATACAATAAATTTTAATGTGCCATGATCTCATAAAATAAAATTATATAGTAAATATACAACATTTTTTGAAATATCCCATCTAAAGCGTTTTTAAAATGTCACATAGGTGAAAATAAAATTATTATAAAAGAATTTAGTTCAGAAAAATCTTACTCGATTGCTTTAAATATCCTTTCAGAGTCCTTCCCATTGAGTAAGGGTTGCAATGCAATTTCTTCGTCACTGTGGTTGCCATCGTCTTCTTTTCTGTGAAAACAAAAGTTTCATTTAATACAATTGATCATCATCATCAGCCGGAAGCCGGCCCTCCCCTTTAAACGCCACCATGAACGGCTATTAACCATTTGCATCCATCGGCTCCCTGCGACTCTTACAATGTCGTCGGCCTACCTACGGAACGACTTCCGGTTCGTGGTCGCCACTCGAGAACCTTTCTTCCCCATCGGTTATCGGTTCGTCGAGCGATTAGGCCTGCCCATTGCCACCTCAACTTGCGGATTCTGAGAGCTATGTCGGTGATTTTGGTTCTTCGGCGAATTTCCTCGATTTTATTTGAGGTTAAAAGATATTTACTCTCAAAAAATACGGCCTAGAGCGAGTTGGACTCGCGCAATCAGATTCCGTACGAATTTATTTCGTTTGTTATTTAACTACATATTTTCAGTTATCATTTTCAAAAATTCAAAATTCAAATTCAAAATTTATTTTATTCAATAGGATATATTGTGATCACTTTAAAACGTCAACTTAAAACTAGCTACGCCTGTTCCAACCTCCTTACACCGGCGAAAGAACAGGCAAGAAACGCCCGGCAGGTATTTTTTTTTGGCGCGATCACATTGACAATTTTATTCTTATTGCTAATTGATTGAATTGGAGCAAGTTCACTGAAATCCCAAGCTTTTTTTGTCATCTAATAGTCCGATATTTTTTAATTAGCTTTACTAATAAGATTTCTCTTGTTTGGTTGTACACATTGGGATATGGAAACATGAATATTAACGAGTTGCGGGATCACAACCAAAACAGACCAGACCCCACAAGCAGCACCCGTTCACGAGTTGACGCATGTGCCAGCCATCGCTCTCCTTCCTTAATATACATGTGCTGTAATACTTATAAGAACAACTTACAACTCGTCTTCCGGTATCTTCCCGTCCATTCCAAGTTCTCGTCTCATCATTTCGCTAAGCGACTGACTCTTTTCACCTAGAAATGTAAAAAAAAAACATCAGCCATGCGAAAAAAAACACGATATTTTTAAATGAAAATATTTGACAGCAATCAGCTCAGGGTTAGGTGATTTGAAGAACTTACACTACCAAAGAAAGCTACCCTCAAAATTTCAAGCTGTGCATTGATATATGTCAATGAACTTTGAACATCTATAGCACTCTATAGCTTATAAAATCCTCGTGTCACAGTGTTAGTAACCGTAAACGTCTGCGAAACAGCTTGACCAATCTTTATGTTTTTTTTTTACTAAACAGTGTAGCGTTTGACCACAAGTCACCTGATGTTAAGTGACGATGGGGTCGAAGATGGTGCCACGCTACACCTGGACTGGGAACTGGCTCTCAAGTGAGGCTGCCGGAACACACCGATAGGTGCTTGGCGACAGATTCTTAACAAGAGGGTGGTAGTCGAGTATATTCGGTAAGTCTGAGAAACAAGGTCTGGTCAGAGGTCGTAAACAGTTTTTTATACCCCTTTTCATCGCGTTATAGTATATTCCCTCGGGTGAAACCACGGAGCTTAGCTGAGCTTAGCTGAGCTGATACGTAGTCCTACTTCCTCCTACTAATATTATAAACGTCAAAGTTTGTGAGTATGGATGGATTGATGAATGTTTGTTACTCTTTCACGCAAAAACTTATCTGAATGAAATTTGGAATGGAGATAGCTTATAGGTACTCTGGATTAACACATAGGCTACTTTTTATCCCGGTAAAAGGTTCCTCCGGGATAACGGGAAGACGCGGGTGAAACCACGGGGCTCAGCATGAGCAAAGATTTGATTAACTTTAGAACTATTGAACCGATTTTGATGAAACTTGGTATAAAGATAGTTTGAACCCTGGAAAAGGACATAGACTAACTTTTTATTGCGATGAAATGTAGTCAACACGGGTGAAGCCGCGGGGAACAGCTACATTATATGAGTACTTAAAGATTTTTACCATTAATCTTGATAGACTGGGAGCCCTTGAGGCCTGCTTTGATGTTATTGTCACGCCCGTATAATCCTTCTTTACTTTTTTGCTTGATGCTCGTCCACACAGATCCAAACAGACTGTGATTACGCTGAAAATAAACATACATATTGACATATATAATTATATTGCTTTTTTAATGGAATGTGTCCGAAATGAAGTAAAATCAAAATCAAAATCAAAACTTTTTTATTTAATAGGATACATTGTGATCACTTTAAAACGTCAACTTAAAACTAGCTACGCCTGTTCCAACCTCCTTACGCCGGCAAAAGAACAGGCAAGAAACGCCCGGCAGGTAATTTTTTTGGCGCGATCACATTGACAATTTTATTCTTATTACTAATTGATTGAATTGGAGCAAGTTCACTAAAATCCCAAACTTTTTTTTTGTCATCTAATCGATATTTTTTATTTAGCTTTACTAATAAGAAGATTTCTCTTGTTTGGTTGTACACATTGGGATATGGGAACATGAATATTAACGAATAGTACAGAGACAAGTATTGTTTTGTGACAGTTCCATTGGTATTTGTAATGCATTTTTATCAGATCCACACTCAGCGAACGCCGGAATGATATCAGATTTAGTAAAACATGCTTTAAATAATAGGTGATTTATTGTTATTTTTTTTTTTCTCCTCGTCTGTTGTTAAATTTATTAGTTTCAGTGTTTGTTACATTTGATTTATAAGTACAGTATAGAGCGGCATATTTGCATGTGCGAAAAAGCTCTTTAAATAAAGAATAAAAAAAAAAATATATTACTTATTTATTTATTTATTTATTTATAATGCACACCAACATAATAAACAATATATAATCAATTTACGAAGATCACGCTATAGTCAGCTCAATTCCAATTGTTATTACAATTATAGGCGTAGACTACATGCAAAAAATAGCAGAATAATTTATTAATGAATACGTAATTTAAGGTGTCCAAAAACTAAGTGTTACTTATCATCTTCTCAAATTATAAAATGGAATCCCTAATTCCCTTGGTCACGCATCACGCGTAAACGCCTGGACCGATTTAGCTAATTCTTTTTTTTTTGTTGTGTTTGTTATTGCGAGGAGAAGGTTCTTATGAAAGAAACAAAATATTGCGATAAACTGCAGTCCGCGCGGGTGAAGCCGCGGTTCGCAGCTAGTAATATTAAACGGGAAAGTTTGTATGTCTGGATGAATGTTTGTTACTCTTTCACGCAAAAACTACTGAACGAATCTGAATGAAATTTGGAACGAAGATGGCTTATACTCTGGATTAACGAATAGGCTATTTTTATCCCAGAAAAGGTTCCTGCGAGATAACGGAAAGACGCGGGTGGAACCGCGGGGCGCAACTAGTAAAAGATAAAGCAATGAAAGGTTCCGATTATCAACATTTTCCCTTACCCTGTGCATCGGCTCCACAATCTCTCCGACCAGCTCGTCCAGGTTGCCCGAAATAGCTCTCTTCAGCTCTGGACCAGCATCGTGCAGGGTCCGGAGACCAGCTTGCAGCGTCATCTGGTTGTTCTGAAGGGACGCGGCCGCCGCCTGTTCCTTGCGTTTTCTGAACCTGATAGTTTTTGGTGGGGAGTGGTTAGAACCTAGGCTTAAAAAGAGGTTGTTTTCTTCTTAAAACTTTGCTGGACGTTTTTTTTAAACCCTTGGCGCAAAAAGAGGGGTGATACAAGTTTGACGTCGGTGTCTGTCTGTCTGTCGCATTGTATAGTAGCTCTCAAAAGGATGGGCCGATTTTGATTGTTTTTTTTTTGTATCAAAGGTGAATTATTCGGGAGTGTTTATCGCTGTTTGATGAAAATCGGTCCAAGATATCGGAAGTTTATTGAATATTAAACTTTTGTTGAGAAAATTTTGATTAACGTTATTTTTTTAGCACGTGGGATATACTTCCTTCATTGTTCTTAAGAATTTTAATTGTTTTTCGATCAATATACTTTAAGAAATGTATATTTTCTAATATTTACTGTATAGATCGTCATAAAATTCTGTTGGTATTAAATTTATTGAAAATTTTGACATAGAGGGTAGTGTATATTTTGACATAGAGGGTAGTGTATATTTTGACATAGAGGGTAGTGTATATTTGACATAGAGGGTAGTGTATATTTGACATAGAGGGTAGTGTATATTTGACATAGAGGGTGGTGTATATTTGACATAGAGGGTAGTGTATATTTGACATAGAGGGTAGTGTATATTTTTGTTTGTGTGTGTGTTTGTGAGATTGAGTTGAGACAACATTGAGTTGTTCAACTTTTCTGCCTCAATTATTGCAAAACTGGGTGAACTATAAAAAGTCAATGTGCAAGTCATAACGCGTTAGTTCTATCATCCGAAAATCCTAAAACTTCCAACTCATGTCTTTCCGGTAGAACTTTACAACCATTTGCCTAAGCACTGGCAACATTGATAACAATATTGACCTTAAAGCCGATTCGTCCAAAACTTTGCTTCCTTCGCCCATGCATAAACTTACAAACACAAAGAAAATAAAAATCTTGATGATAAACACGCAAACAGAATAAGAAAGGAAAATATGTAAAAAAGACTGTGCGTTTTTAAAGCAAGTGATTGTAAAACACCAATGAAGGTTATACACGGCGGAAACATGCTTTGGAATGTAAAAAACCGAATCATAAGAAATGACATGCTCAAAAATTTTGGGCAAAAACCGCTTGGAAAATAAACCTTGAAATGCGGGAAAGCTGAAATTAAAAACCACTAGATTCATATAATCGTCATTACAAATTAACATTTTTAACCCCCGACACAAAAAGAGGGGTGTTATAAGTTTGACGTGTCTGTCTGTCTGTCACCGTAGCTCGCGAACGGGTGAAGCGATTTAAATTTAGTTGTTTTTTGTATGAAAGGTGAGTTACGCGCCAGTGTTTTTAGCTATGTTTGATGAAAATCGGTCCAAGATGTCGGGGTTTTTTTTAATTTTAGATCTATTATTATATGACATACTTTTGAATGTAAACTAGAGGATTGTATGAATCTGAAATCAATCAAAAGGTTCAAAACCAAAAATTGCTCGTGGGAAAAATCGTTCAAGCGACATTCTTGGCTCATAAAAAACACACGTATCTTTGCCAAGATATAGCAAGCAAAAATACAGCGTATAAAATCTTCAAATACTGCTTAAAACTTGAATGACTTACGCATGGTTCCTAAAAAATAGAAAGGATGTGTTAATACTGATATTATAGATGTAGAAATAAAATCTATGATGAATATATGGATTAATATGATAATAGAAAGAAATTAAATAAAGTATACTCGGTTATATGTAACTACAGATATATAAGAATACTAAAAAGTGGAAATACATTTGTGGCGGCAAAAACTTCCGCCACAACTAGCAACACTGGGGTGACAGCGACAGAGAGCTCCCGCCAGTCTTGGAGATGTCACAATGGTTTCTGATTGGAGCTAGTTCTAAGATAAATGTTGAGTATACAACAATAAAGCGAGTCGTACGATATTGGGACTCTTTCATTGGACTGGATCAGCCTCCACCCCAAACATTGCTTAAATAAGATTTAGCGCAAGGATATTGTCAAATGCAATTGTAGATAATAAATGAGTTACTAAAATAACATTTTCAACATTTCAAATATTGTAGTCTACGCTTAGACCTATAAAAATAAATACCCGATAAAACTTTAGGCAACCGGACAACTTTTCAGAAAGTGTTAGATTTAGATATTAATCAATAAGACTTTATCAAGCCGTAAAAATGTAATTTTACACTAATAATAAAATCATTATAATTACATATTATGAATACCTATGTACATAAAGCAATATTTTTAATTTATATTTTTCAAATTTACGCACAAACTTTTTTTTGGATTATGACGTTGTTAGTAATGTGACATAAGTAAACAAACATCAAGTTTTAGACACGCTACTTACTAATGACGTCATATCCTAGAATTTGTGTTTCAGACAGATAAGAAATATTTTTTATTATTTATATTCAAATAAATCAGAATCAGTATTATCTAACATAAATTACGCTCATTTTATCACTAAACGTGAATTTAAACTATATTTTAGTTTTTTTTTTGTGATAACTATCCGGTTGCCAATTATAATATAACAACAAAACAACTTCTAATTATGCGCAACTTTTGTATTGCTTATGTAGATGACGTTATCGTTTTTGCTACAACTTTTTAAGAGCTTACCTTCTGAAGTAGTCTTGGATGAGGAAAGTGGCGTAGAATTTGCCGACAGTGATCTCGTTGGGATCTCCGGGGGGTGGCACCACCTGGTCCAGGAGCTTGGGAGAGGTTCGCTTCCAGATTTTCTTGATAATAGCCCTCAGTTGCGTGTTACATTTGTCGATCACGTCTTTTGGTTATGAAAAATATAAGAAAAATTGAATTTGATCCAATTTCATAGATACGGTCGTATTACAGCCCACCAAGAGAAATTTTATTCGCTGATTAGAAAATATCGGACTATTTAGATGACAAAAATAGCTTGGGATTGTATATAATAGTGAACTTGCTCCAATTCAATCAGCTAGTAGTAAGATTAAAATTGTAAATGTGATCGCGCCAAGAAAACTACCTGCCGGGCGTTTCTTGCCTGTTCTTTTGCCGGCGTAAGGAGGTTGGAACAGGCTTAGCTAGTCTTAAGTTTGACGTTTTAAAGTGATCTTACTAAATAAAGATATTTTGAATTTGAATTTAAATTTACAGCATAAATGACTTCCTCGATGATGACTTCGCAAAATGACTTTTTTTTTACTACTTACAGGGTAGCGTTTGACCACAAGTCACCTGATGTCAAGTGACGATGTGGTCGAAGATGGCGCAACGCTACACCAGGACTGGGAACTGGCTCTCAAGTGAGGCTGCCGGAACACACCGATAGGTGCTTGGCGACAGATTCTTAACAAGAGGGTGGTAGCTAGCCAGGCGAGTACTAGAAAATACCCTGCCACCAAGCAAGAATGGAATAGAATGGATCGGGCTGCTCCTACATTGCTATACCTTATTCGGGTCCATATGTTCGCTAATTATAACCACTAAGATCTCATGTATACTAACATATGAATGCAATAAATGGAAATTAATTAGTTTTAGTAAAAGTTAAAGTTGGCGGTAGTAAGCTTTGGCGTTCACGAAAACTTTAATATTATTCTAATTAAAGCATGTATTATACTATTTTAAACTACTATGATCAACAATATTAGAATTAGGTTTTCAAACAAAATCAAATACATGGTCATCATCCCGTTTCAAAACCAAATTGTAATAAAATGTATCTTATTTATTTATACCTATAAAAGAAAGTGTTAGTTACACTATTATAACTCAAGAACGGCTGAACCGATTTGGCTGAAATTTGGTACCTCCCCAGGTAGCTTAGAATCAGGAGACTAACATAGGATATTTTGACGTGACAACGTCTTATAATTCGATAGAGCCGGCTGCACGCACGAAAAAACATGACTCATGCGGCGTTACCTCGCTCTGCGGCGTTACCTCGCTCTGCGGCGTTACCTCGCTCTGAGGCGTTCCATATAAGGCTTGAAGTGCAAGCGAGAGCGCGGAACGAGCGACAAAGAAGCACAATCGGCCAATCGACGTTGTCACGTTCAACTATCGTCAGTAAACCGACTTTACAGACAACCAATTTTTTTTATCCCGGATAAGTTTCCTACAGGATAACGGGAAACGCGGGTTTAACCGCGGGGTGCAGCTAGTCTATATATATAAAAGAAAGTCGTGTTAGTTACACTATTTATAACTGAAGAACGACTGAACCGATTTGGCTGAAAATTGGTGGGGAGGTAGCTTAGAACCAGGAGACAGACATATTCAATTTCAATTTATTTATTTATTCAATAGGATACATTGTGATCACTTTAAAACGTCAAACTTAAAACTAGCTACGCCTGTTCCAACCTCCTTACGCCGGCAAAAGAACAGGCAAGAAACGCCCGGCAGGTAATTTTTTTGGCGCGATCACATTGATAATTTTATTCTTATTACTAATTGATTGAATTGGAGCAAGTTCACTAAAATCCCAAGCTTTTTTTTGTCATCTAATGGTCCGATATTTTTTAATTAGCTTTACTAATAAGATTTCTCTTGTTTGGTTGTACACATTGGGATATGGGAACATGAATATTAATGAGTTGCGGGATCACAACCAAAGCAGACCAGACCCCACAAGCAGCACCCGTTCACGAGTTGACGCATGTGCCAGCCATCGCACTCCTCGACCATGTGAGAGGAAAGAGGGCGACCCGACACACGAGGATACTTTTTATGTTCCTACGGGATAACGGGAAGACGAGGGTGAAAGCGCGGGGCCCAGCTAGTTATTTAAAAAACGCACCATCGTTTTTGATCCCCAGTTGCGTTCTTACAACGGCAAACAGCGTGGCGTTGAAGTTGACAGTGCCGTCGGAGTTCAGAGGCATGTTCATCGAAACGAGTTTCTTGCAGGCCGTCCGATGAGGGCATAGCTTTCCAAAACCTAGAAGAAAATTATATTATAGTAGGTATATCATCATCATCATTTATTTCCATCTATTATATTGTTTCGTTTAGCTTATGCTCTACTGAATATACAGTAAGAAGCGTAATTTAGTACAGCTCCATCTAGCGTCATCGTTCACACAACTTTCATACAAAGGAAACAGATAAAATACGGTTTTTGTGCGGGAGCGCGGCGGCCGTCAAGTTTTGGGGTAGCAAAAGCTACCTCTGACAGTTGGGGCGTTTGACAGGAAAACGTAAGAGGTAGCAAATGCTACCTGGGCTGTCAAGTGGATATATATAAAAATGAAATGCTTTTGGTTAGTCTCGCTAAAACTCGAGAATGGCTGGACCGATCTGGCTAATTTTGATCTTGAAATATTTGTGGAAGTTCATTAGGTCGTAGGTACAGTCAGCGACAAAAGTCGCTGAACAATAACACATTTTTCGATTCTCTTAACCATCAACCTTACACCAACCTTCGACCGCATCCTCACTTATCCTTATGTGTGTAATGTAAGAGTCAAACGCTATCTTTTAAGTTGTAAGAAAAAAAACAAACATTACTGATCCTGTACGCATTTAGAAAATCGAGTGTGATCAGCTACTTTTGTCGCTGACTGTACTTCGTTTCTTTGAACGTAGATAGATAGATAACGCTTTTTTGTTTCACGACAACAACAGAAAAATAAAACAACATAAAAGGAGAGATCTTAGAGCTAGTGTTACAATGGGCGGTCTCATCGCGAACGAACCTAAAGGTGGACTGATTTTTCTGAGCAACGTGACGACATCCAGATGTTTGATGCGGCCTTTCGCATCGGGGTCATATTCACTCCATAATCTGAAAGAGAATAAATAATTTCAAGTCAAGATTATAAGGCCAGTATTCTAGATTGATGCTCAAGCAGTACTTATCTCTACTTAAGCACGCTAACTAGTATAATATAAACAATTACCTAATGAACTCGTCAAGATGATGGGGTCCTAAGATGGACCAATCTCTGGTAAGGTAGTCAAAGTTATCCATGATGACGGCGACGAACAAGTTGATAATCTGGAAGTATTAACCAACGATGCACCAAAGTTCATTTAATTAAGTACATAATAATATTATTATTAACTGAAAAAACAAATAGAAAAAAATTTTTTTTTATGTTTTCTGTTTTTTTTTTACTATTTACAAATGTAGCGTTTGACCACAAGTCACCTGATGTTAAGTAACGATGTGGTCGAAGATGGCGCCACGCTACACCTGGACTGGGAACTGGCTCTCAAGTGAGGCTGCCGGAACACACCGATAGGTGCTTGGCGACAGATTCTTAACAAGAGGGTGGTAGCTAGCTAGGCGAGTACTAGAAAATACCCTACCACCAAGCTATCGTTTCATCACGATGTTTTCCTTTCACCGAAAGCTCAAGCTCGTTGTAGGATTCGAACCCACGTCCTACGGTTCGCAAGCCGACGTCACTACCACTGAGCCATCATCGTTATAAAATCTGTTTTTTTTTAAAGTAAAGGTTAATTGTTTATTTTTAAGTCCTAAGTCTTTGTTTTTATTTATCAATAGATCTTTAAAAGAAGAGAACATTTTGCACATATTTTAGTTTGAATGAAGAAGAATATGAATTTTTTGCTTTTTCTTCTTTTATTATTGTATTGTATCATTCCTATCCTACTAATATTATAAATGCGAAAGTTTGTGTGTGTGTGTGTGAATGTTTGTTACCACTTTTCACCGAACCGATTTTGATGAAATTTGGAATGTAACTAGCTTATACACTGAATGAACACATAGGCTACTTTTTATCCCCGAAAAAAGGTTCCTGCGGGATAACGGGAAGACGTGGGAGAAATAAATCTTACCAAGAAAGTGCAGAGTAGTGAAAACGATATGAAATAAGGGAACGCCATCCAAGTACCACATTCTGTATCGTCTGGGGTCGCTACGCCTTCAGCATTAATTGATTTGATGCACCTCTTTAGTTCACCGGGTGACTCATCGTCGTTTCTAGATAACGCCATCATTATCTCCTGCCACGCCTCACCTGATAAGAGTAAAACGATCAGTACAGTCAGCAACAAAAGTAGCTGATCGTTCTCGATTTTCCAAATGTGTTTCAAATCAGTAATTATTATTGTTTTTTTTTACACTTTACATGGTATCATTTTGACCACAACATAACACACCTGATTTTAGGTGATGATGAGGTCAAAAATTGGTGTCTAAGATATTGAGGATAATAGAAAAAAGTGTGATTGTTCAGCGACTTTTGTCGTTGACTGTACCTATCCCTAGTGCAAGTACAAAAAAAAACTGAAAACTATAAAAGTTTTCGTAAACGAACTTTTTGCTAAAAATCTTTGAATGGATGGGGAATAGATAGAATCAAATAGTTTTATATTTTAGGGTTCCATGACTCGAAAGGAAAAACGGAACCCTTATAGAATCACTTTGTTGCCCGTCTCTCTATCTTTTTTTTTTGTCCAGACCATTTTCCAACGAACGCATTAAGATATCAATACATTACTAGGCTCTAATGTCTCTTAAAGCTATGAAAATATCAAACTTTTAAAACAACGCGACTAAAAGACCGTACTTATGCATAATTGCATATTGCATATTTTTGCTTATTTTGCGATATCATAGGTAAACAAAACCTCTAAGATACCCTTTTTATCTAGAATAAAGAAAATTGGCATGAAACAAGGTCTCACAGCACATGTAAAGAACAAAGTCTGAAAACCATAAAATGCAGTTGATAACAAAATAAGAAACAATTTGTACGGAACCCTCAGTGCGCGAGCCCAACTCGCCTTTGACCGGTTTTTTATTAAATACACGTACCTGTGGCTGATCTAAACAGCACCATAAGAGCTCCTCCAAACGTTTGGAAATTATTGTTACTCGTTATAATTGTTTCATCTGGATATATTTTACCAAATAACTGGAAAGAGAAACGTTTTATCCATTTTATACGTATTAATGTTTAGGTAAGTACGGGTCGGTTATGTAAAGCTGGCACGTGCCACATATTCACACATTTGTCTGTGAATGAGCGCATGGGATGACGTTGCACTGCATACGCACCATGAAAAGTCTCTTCGTCTCTCTCGCACGCGGTCAAGGTTATGAGCGTGACAGAGTGTTATCGTTTCGTTTTTACTACTGTATAATGAAATTGCTTTGGTGTGAGTACTGTGAACGTACCAGCTTTAGATACGGCGCCACTTCGTTATTCCAAACTGTTCCTAATAAAAATAATACCTAAACAAAAATATTAACAATGTTATTACTAATTTTAATTATACGCTACAAAAGCAGCGTTCTGAGAGCCAAAGTACCAAAACTCGCTACATTAAATACATTTTAATAACATATTTAAAAAAAATTGAGCGTAGCCATAGGCCAGTTGGACGCCCTAGATACCGCTGGAGGGACGCGGTGGATGCGAACCTACGCGAGCTCCAGACTCTGAACAGGGCTGAAATCGCTCAGGATAGAAAATAGTGCCACTCTCTCATTTTTGTAGGCCAAGACATACCTACCTACTTTGGCTCGTTGAGACATCGAAGTTTTTTTTAAACTTATGCTGTCCCGCTGCTGGGCAAAGGCCTCCCTAATTTCTTTCCAGATATCTCGATACCCCGCAACCTCAGGCCATCGCTCTTCAAATGAGTCAAGGTCATCACGCCATAAAAACAAAATTCGTTTTGCATTGTCTGGTATAAAGACCACACAACCCTCACCTGCATGCCGACCACGGCATATATGAAGAAGAGCAGCACAATCAACAGAGCAACGTATGGTAACGCCTGGAATGACTTCAAAAACGTCCACAGCAGAGTCCTGATTCTCTCTCCTCTTGATAACAGCTTGATAAGCCTCATGACACGGAACAAACGGAAAAACGCGATGTATTTCAATGAAGCGCTCTGGAAAACAAGAGACAAAAAAGTGAATAATTTTTAACAAAAAAAAACCGACTCAGGTTTCTTTCGATTTATCTGGGATGCCATCATCAAATCCTGGTTTCCAGATCATAGTACCACCCCAAAAATAATCATCAAAATCGGTTCATAAACAAAGAAGTTTTCCGCGTACACATACATATAAAAAAATTACCTATACGGTCAAATTGAGAAACCTCCTCCTTTTTTTGAAGTTGGTTAAAAATATAGGAACTACTACATAACTGTAGGATACTTACCATGCTTGCCACATTGGTATTTGAATTTTGTACAGGTTTTTCTATGGCGTTATCTTCCTGAAAAAGAACGTGAAAAATTAGAACTGTTTATTTAATCGCTAGCTTCACTCTTTGGTTACATTGTTATCCTGCAGGAATCATTATCGAAAATAGAAAGTAGCCTATGTATTATATTCATTTTTAATACCACTTAAATCCGCTGAGTCATTTCAACGTGACGATTTAAGAAACATCATCATCATTATCACCCGTTTTAGTCCACTGTTGGACATAGGCATCTCTTAAAGTACGCCAGCTTCGGCTCTTTCATCTTTCAATGCTGTACCTACTTCATAACATAGGAATTAAGTTATTTTAGTTGTCGAGAAAACCTTTCATTATCATATTATATTCAAATCCCGCCACTTAAACGGACACCCAACTTTGATCAGATGTCCTGCATTTTTGTAACAGTGGGGTATGTTTGTATGGCAATTGAACCATCTCCTTAGGGATAGCTAATATCCTGGATTAAGACATAAGTTACTTACTTTTCATTTTAGAAAAAGGTTCCTGTGGGAGAACAGAAAAGCTACAGGTGTAGCTAGTCCTACTAATAATATAAACGTGAAAGTTTGTGAGTACCTATGGATGGATAGATGTTTGTTACTCTTTCACGCAAAAATTACTAAACGGACCTGAATGAAATTTGGAATGGAAATAGATTATACCCTAGATTAACACATAGGCTACTTTTTATCCCGGAAAAGGTTCCTGCGGGATAACGGGAAGACGCGGATGAAACCGCTGGGTGCGACTTGTGATGTAAGTTACTTAATGTAATTACCATTACCAGAGTCTTTGGTACGAGTTCGTTTGCTTGAGTCACCACCATATCTATAATACTTCCAACTACTAAAATGAAGTCAGTCGTATTCCAAGCGTCTCCGAAATAGTTCTGCAATAGAAATCGTTTCTTGAATCCTCAATTTTAATATTAATGGGTTATCCGAACCTGGCACGAGTAACACATTCACACATCTATGTTTGTCACATCGGCATGACTGCATAAGGATCATTGACTCTATTTGTCTCTCTCGCACGCGGCCAAGGCTACGAGAGTGACAGAGATTGTTATTGTTTTGTTTCTACTGCTGTGTAATATTTTTTCTTTGTGTGAGTACTGTGTACGTGCCAGGTTGAGATAACCGAGACCGATCATAGACAAAACTTCTGTACCCAATATCAGGGATAGAGTTAGGTACATTTTAAAAGGTACGCCTTTTCAACAAAATATCAAGTGAAGCCCAGACTTGTCAATAGCTAACAAGTCAAGTCTATATACGACGTAATCCTATGACAAAAAAGCTTAAGATCGTAGTGAACTTGCTCCAATTTAATCAGGAAAAAGTTTGTTAATGTAATGGCAGCCAAAACATTACCTACCGGGCGTTTTATTTCTTTTCTTTTGGCGTCGTAAGGAGGTAGAGGCTTGGAGCAGGCGTAGCTAGTGTTAAGTTTGCCATTTTACATAACATATTTTTGACTTTGTCTTCAATATTACTAGCTAAAATTTTTACACATATCGCTTTTGAATTTTTTATAGCTTGCAACAGTAAAACTTTATACCTTACCTTAAATCTAAATGCTGCCAGCTTGAATACAAACTCCAGCATGAAGACAGCTGTAAGCATCATGTTGACGTAGTCGAGGCCCTAGAAATAATAATATCAAGCTTATATAGGCTTACATTATATCATCATGAGAAATAAAAATCATCAGCATCATCAGACATGATAGCCGAACGGTAAGGCGTGCGCCTTACAAAGCGCCGACAACGAGTTCGAATCCTCTCGGCCCCGCACCTATGACCTAATAAGTTATGTGCGGATTTGCCAACGCTCAAAACGGTGGAGGAAAACGTCGTGAAGAAACCAGCATGTTCATGGATTGTAACATTCAAGGGCATGCGACCTCTACCAACACGCACTGGGTCAGCGTGGTAGATTGCGGCCCATACTCTCTCTCTGAGAGAAGGCCAGAGTTCCAGCAGTGGGAACGGGTGATGAAGATGATGAAAAAGTTCACCTTTTTATATTCTGGTGGAGAGTCGTGAAATTTCATCATCAGTGTAACTGTATTGAGCACGATGAAGAAAAGTATAGCGAATTCGAACCGCTCCGACGTCACGAACCACCACGTCTTGTACTGGATGCGGTGTTTTGGAATGTATCTGGAGTGGAGATAATAATGAATTAACTGTAGTTCGTAAGCTAATTTCATAATTTTTTATGTATGTAATAGATTAGCAAACAAGCAGACGGCCCGCCTGATGGAAAGCGGTCACCGTCGCCTATGAGATCTGCAACACCAGGGGAGCTGCTGATGCGTTGCCGACCTTTAAGAACTCTTTTTACCCCCATCTTGAACGATTGCAATCTGTAGCACAGCGGAAAGACTTGTGGGGGGATCGATTATTTGTTTATCGGTATTAGTAATTAGCAATGATTCGTTTATGACAATTAGTCACTAGTTCTAACTGTTATTCAAGATCGACGCCATTCCCTCACCTTCTGACCGGCTTGGCCTTCAATGCGAACTCAATGCAGTTCCTTTGGTTCTTATCAAGCTCACAATCCTTGAACTCTTGCTCTCCCTCCTTTTGGAATGTCACTATGACGAAGCCTACGAATATGTTCACCTGGAAACGATTTAGACATTAGACACCATCATTTCGCTGACTCATAAGCATATACCTCTCAGAATTTGCAAGTTGAAGTGGCAATGGGCAGGCCACATCGCTCGACGAACCGATAACCGACGGGGAAGAAAGGTTTTCGAGTGGCGACCACGAACCGGAAGACGTTCTGTAGGTAGGCCCCCCACTAGGTGGACCGACGACATTGTCAGAGTTGCAGGGTATCGATGAATGCAAATGACTAGACGTTCATGGTGGCGTTCATAGGGCTAGGCCTATGTTCAGCAGTGGACTGCTTCCGGCTGATGATGATTTTGCTCACTCCTTTATTTTGCGGACAGAAATTTGCTTCCTGCTGCTTTGTTTCCTCAAGGTTAACTGGGTATCTTTAGGTCTAGAGTGAGCGAGGATGTTTCAGTGGCAGTGACGTTGGCTTGCAATGCGCAGGTCGTATGCTCGAATCCTACAATGAACTTCAGCTTTCAGTGAAGGAAAACATCGTGATGAAAACATAGCTTTTTGGTAGGGCTCTTTCTAGTGTTCGCCTGGCTAGCAAATCTGTCGCCAAGCATCTATCGGTGTGTTCCGGCAGCCTCACTGGAGAGCCAGATTCCAATCCAGGTATAGTGTGACGCTAACCTTGACTGCATCGTCACTTACCATCAGATTAGAGGTGGTCAAACGCAGGCCTATTCGTGCACTAAAAAGAGAGGTAAATGAAGTAACTAAATACCTAGTTAATTTTCTATCAACTCACCATGAAAAAAGCAATGACGATAATGTAGCTGATATAGAAAAATGCCACCAACGGCCTCGAGTTCTCAATGGGGCCATGGTTCTCTTCATTAGAGTCCATGGACGTCGATAACAGTCTGAAAATTATTATTTTTTGAAGTATTTTGTAAATTGTAATAAAAGCTCTACATACATAGACCAAGTCAAAGAAAGGATCAAAGAAAAAGGTTAATAAGACGGCCGGAGACCGAATAAGATGGAAAATGCTCCACAGACAAAAGAAAAGACATATCCTCACACTAATGTTATAAACGTGAAAGTTTGTGAGTATGGATGGATGGATGGATGTTTGTTACTCTTTCACGCTAAAACTACTGAACGGATCTGAATGAAATTTGGAATGGAGATAGCTTATACCCTGGATTAACACATGGGCTGCTATTTATCCCGGAAAAAGGTTCTTGCGGGATAATGTGAAGACGCGGGTGAAACCGCGGGGCGTGAGTTCGAATCCTACAATGAGCTTGAGCTTTCAGTGTAGGAAAACATCGTGATGAAACCATAGCTTGGTGGTAGGGCATTTTCTAGTACTCGCCTGGCTAGCTTCTACCCTCTTGTTAAGAATCTGTCGCCAAGCACCTATCGGTGTGTTCCGGCAGCCTCACTTGAGAGCCAGTTTCCTGAGCAGGTGTAGCGTGGCGCCACCTTTAACCACATCGTCACTTAACATCAGGTGATTTGTGGTCAAACGCTACGCTAAAAATGAAAAAAAAGGCAATACTCACCCTGGCCACCCTTCAAAGGTAGAAACTGTAAATAGAGTGAGCATGCCGCTTAATACATCGTCGAAATTAAACTTATATTTAACCCAAATTCGGTCCGCCCAAGATGCCTTTTCTTTTTTGAAAATCAAGTAGGTACCCCTGGAATTAAAATTAAAAATTGATGTTTCCGCCACAGTTTCGTGTATTGCTAAATCATTTGAAAAAATGCTGCAACAGTATAAACTGCATATATAAAAGACTTCCTCAATGGCAACTTCACAAAATGACTAGAATGAATCGGTCCGCTCCTACACTGAGAAAAAAATTCTGATTTTCCTTCTGAGTCTTTACCTTCCAAGACCGTTTCCTTCCTTATTTTGTATTAGTTTTCCTTCTGAATCACAAGTCCTTCCCTTTTGACTCAGAAGGAAAACGGTATTTCGGAAGGTCTTTTTTCTCCGTGTACATCGCTATACCTTTTTCAGGTCCATATTATGTTAATATTCTACATAATTATTAATATCTTATAGCTACCAATATTATGTTTTTCGATCTTGCTGGTCGGATTTTAAGTAAAAAATGTGGAAGATATAAACTTTTGCTAGTTTTTTTAGCTCTTAGGTATAATATAACACTTACCGGCAATCATCCTTTGAAGTTTTTGTGATATCTGTACATTTGAAAAATTTACCCTGAAATTATTAAAAATAATAACACACACATTAAATATTATTAAATTCAAATATTACCAAGTCATATAAAAATGGCCAATTAAAAAACTAACTAACTAAAACTAACTGAGATGGCGCAACGACCCAAAGTGAGTCTTGGCCTCCGATAACAAAAGACGCCACTTCGGTCTGTCCTGCGCCACCTCCTGCCAGTCCTCCACCTGGAGCTCGCCAGATGGCCAATTACTTATGATAATTAAATACAGGGTTAATTTTGAAAAAAAAATCCTGTACCTAGTCATAATTTTTCCTAGCCGTGCGAAGACGAGGCTAGTAATATAAAAAAAATCAAGTAGTTTTCTTTATTATTTGACAGTTAAGTCTGTTTTTAATTTTTGCACAAATCTAGCCCTTACTTAGGTTCCATTTAGCCCCACTACCTACATTTAACGTACCCCACTCCTTTATCCCGGCGTTGCATTTTTCCGTTCTGTTCGGATTTACAGCCCTCCCGTGCCTAAAGAAGGTTCACTTCAAAAATATTCCGATACACGTGCATTATTCAGAAAAGTTGATAAGAATGAAAAAGCCAGAAGCTACTACCGAAAAATTTCTGGATGGTTAAAATTAACCCTGTACTTTTAAGGGAGTGACTATTTGTACGGGTACTGGACGAATAAATTATATTTATTCGTACAGTAGTAGGTAAATAAAATATAGTGATATAATAGGTTAGGGTACGATATATATATATCTATTTTTTATACATTTTTTTTGGTTTAAATTAGAAACAAATAGAAACGCAATTTTTTTTTTTAAATTTGCACTCCAATTGATAAAATAAAATTATTCGTCCGACTTCCGTACGAATAATTATAAATTGTTCGTACAGTACCCGTATGAATAGACTCAGCCTACTTTTAATTACCTACGGAACACGATGTGGATAGAAACAAGATTGTAGATATATAATGAGTTATTTATTTATTCAAAAACACTTATAGTCTACTTTAGGCAGAAACACCTTTTACAAAGGGATGCCACGCATGAGTCCCTAACGGCCGGTTTCAATAACCTATCTAATATATATCCACGGTTTACCCTACCATAAATAGAAATTTGACACAAGCTCCATAGAAGTCAAAAATGTCAATGTCAATGTCAAATTTTGAGGTTTTTTTTTTTGTTTTGTTATGGCGTCACACGATTAGTGTATTTGCCAGTGTCAAGTATAAATGATTTCAAACTCAGAGAGTTGAATCAAGTTTAAATGATGATGGTGATGATGATGATGAGATGATGGGATGAGGATAGTGTTTAAGTAAAGTAGTGGCGCTTTACTTAAACTTTACACGGACTTTTTTGGAGCAACTTGAAAAGTCACTTTCACAACTTTATTTCAATTTCCCACACTCGTACACATTAACGAACACATAATGGTTAATAATCCACCAATATTACACATTATCACTCAAAGAAACACAAGTTTTGGAAATAAAAACAAAATTTTTCACGTTGACAACTCAATTGCCGCCAAAAAAGTCCTAGGTTATTGGAACTTGTAAAACTAGTTGGACGAAAACATTAGAGTGTTATGACTAATAGCCACCCAAATAGGTCGAAACCTGTGCTTTAGTTAAATTTACAGTCAAACGATTTAATTTAACATTTACACTAATTCTCGTTGTCGTATCATAAAGAGAAAAGATTTGAAGAATCCTACAATGAGCTTGAGCTTTCGGTGAAGGAAAACATCGTGATGAAACCATAGCTTGGTGGTAGGGCATTTTCTAGTGCTCGCCTGGCTAGCTACTACCCTCATGTTAAGACTCCATGTTAAGACTCTGTCAAGCACCTATCGGTGGGTTCCGGCAGCCTCACTTGAGAGCCAGTTTCCTGTCCAGGTGTAGCGGGGCGCCACCTTCGACCTCATCGTCACTTAACATCAGGTGACTTGTGGTCAAACGCTACCCTGCAGATAGTAAAAAAAACGTGTTTGTGACGAATAAACTCAAAAACTACTGGACCGATTTCAAAAATGCTTTCACCATTAGAATGCTAAATTATCCTTCAGTAACATAAGCTTACTAGAAAAAAAAAGATATGAGATTAATTAGTTTTAAATTGTTTCTATCCACTGACATTTTATTATACAAATTTAGAAAGAAGTAATTTAAAAAATAATTAAAATATATTATTATAATCACCTGACCTCGGTTTCTACTGCTGAACGTAAGCGAAAAACAGAACAGATCGGTTAAGACATTGCTTGACAACATACAGACAGACACCACTGAATTCAGATTACATGTATGTTATACCTTGAACAATTGAATGCCAACAACTGAAAACATGAACTGAAGCATTTGGTTTATCAGAAAGATATTCCCAATAGATTTTATTGAAGCGATCACACACTTGACGACATACTGAAAGCACAAAAAACAGGCGACATTCACAAAAAAACATTACCCAGTTGCAGTTTATGTTACCCATTTTGTCCCAAGTGCATTTGTGTGGGAGAACATTGCAGCGCGAAGTATTTTATGTGCAAAAAATGCAAAAAAATAAAAAAAGTTATTTTTATATAAAAAAATAAAACAGTCTGTGCCTACTTACGTTGCGTTAGTCCTTGGTTTTATTTGAGATAGAAATGTATTATTTACTTTTTTTAATGTCAGTGTCCTGAGCTGACCGTGGAGTGCACGGAGAAAAAAAACCTTCCGAAATACCGTTTTCCTTCCGAGTCAAAAGGGAAGGAATTGTGATTCAGAAGGAAAACTAAGGTAAAATAAGGAAGGAATCGGTCTGGAAGGTAAAGACTCAGAAGGAAAGTCAGAATTTTTTTCTCAGTGTGTATATATGGATATCAAACGAAAACAAACACATTACAAAAAACCAAGTACCTCACCTAGTACCGAGTGAAATGTCCAGGTAGGGTGTACTGTGAAAACACGCCAAAGCTCTTGTTGAGTCCAAAAAATCATGTCACACAACACCTTTGGGCTTCAACTTCAAACAAGCATGCAAACTTCCTTACAATCCTAGTAAAATTTTTTGGACCCACGAACAAAAAAGCGAAAAAAACGTTAGTCACTAAAGAGGTTTTCGAAAAAAAAATGTATGCGGAAAGCCTCACACGTAGAAGCGAAATCAGATGATTTTTTTAAGTGCATAGTTTTGAGTGCAGAAATACTTACTCTAGAGTAGTTAAGTTGCTTTTTTTACCCAAAGGTGTTGAAAAAAAATGTTGTTTTTTTTTTGTAATTTTTCCCGTACCTTGAACATTTGCACTCCCATGACCGCAAACATGAATTGAAGAAGGTTTGTCACCAACAATATGTTTCCAATGGTCTTTATAGCTACGATCACGCACTGTACTACATGCTAAAAATTGATAAAACATAATTTTACTACATCATTGACGTACAGTCAGCGACAAAATTGGCTGATCATACTCGGTTTTCCAAATGGGTTTTCCATCAGTAATGTTCGGGTTTTTTTTGTTTCGTTCTTGTTAGCGTTTCGCCACAACACAAACACACTTGATGGTAGTTATTAGGCGGCCAAAGGTTGGTGTTTGATGTTGTTGATGATAAGGGTAATCGGAAAATTCGTTATTTTTCAGCCCCTTTTGTCGTTGACTGTACCAAAAAATGGATGTCGGGTCCTTCGCTCAAAAGCGTCCTAACCAAAAGAGGGCTAAAACGTGAAATTACGGCTAATCACACGCCAGTGTCCGCTTGGTCACGGACACGGTCGAAGCACAAGCTGATACATTGTTACGAGTTAGATTATCCTGTATGTTATTGACATATGACATATATTAAAATGTTTTAGGTTTATGATTTCATACATGCAACCTCGTGTAAATATAGTTCAACCACTTTTCTCGTCACTTTTGTATGAGACCCGACGTCCATCACTTTGTACGCTAATGTACTACATGTACCAATAAATACTAAGTACCTATAGTATTCTTTTTGAATTAACATTAAAAAAAACGTGCAAACCTACATTCATTTATAATTAAAGGGCATAAATAGATTTAAACATCAGCTCGTTCGTTCAATGCAAAAACTACTTAATACAAATCGATTACTTTTAATCACCTTCCCTCACAATTCTAGATTAACTTAAAAAAGACTAATTTCACGTAATAGGGAGTACTGACCTTTAATCCTTTCGCTCTGTTAATGGCCCTCAAAGGTCGCAACACTCGAAAAACTCTCAAAATCTTTATGAAGGATACTGTGCTGGACCTACAAAGCAAAAATAACACAGATCTTAGTTGCGGCATTGTTAATAAAAAAAACTCGCATAAAACAAACACATCGAATCCCGGTAAGGGCAAATATATGTGTGATGAGTACCAATATTTGTACCTGAGTCTTGGACATTTCTATCTATATAAGTATTTATTTCTCTATATAAGTATGTATATCGTTACCTAGTACCCATAACACAAGTTTCGAGCTTAATTTGGGGCTAGGTCAATTTGTGTGCAATGGTCCCCCGATATTTATTTATTTATTTTTTTTATCACCGGTCAACTTCAATTTCCTTTCGAGCTATTTTTTTATTGATGAATACCATAATTCAATACTTCTTATCCTATTCCGGACGAAGACAAATCCTTCAAATCAAATATCATAAAAATCGGTCCAGCCGTTCTTGAGTTAATTTTGTTTTATATAATAACTAGCTGCGCCCCGCGGTTTCACCCGCGTCTTCCCGCAGGAACCTTTTTCGGGGATAAAAAGTAGCCTATGTGTTAATCCAGGATATAAGCTATCTCCATCTCAAATTTCATTCAGATCCGTTCAGTAGTTTTTGCGCGAAAGAGTAACAAACATCCAACCATCCATCCTTGACGACCGATGTGGCGCAATGGGCGGATCGCCGACTGTGAAGCGTGAGGTCGCGGGTTCGATTCCCGCTACAGGACAATGTTTGTGCATTGAAAAAAAAAAAGCGCAAGTATTTGTTCTGTGTCTGGGTGTTGTGGATCCCCGATCCTCGTAGTTTCTGATACCCTAGATACAGGGAAACCTAGTTAGGGGTCAGAGGCTATGTATGTGATTGTGCGGGCATAAAAAAAAAAAAAAAAAAAATACTCACAAACTTTCACGTTTATAATATTAGTAAAATAGGTTATTATGTAACTAAGGATACGATAAGTTAAGGATACGATAAGTTAACTAAGGATACGATAAGTTAAGGATACGATAAGTTAACTAAGGATACGATAAGTTAAGTATACGATAAGTTAACTAAGGATACGATAAGTTAGTAGAACTTGAGAGCCTTCAAGTCAAGAGTGGAATAGGTAGGTATATTCTAGGCAAGCATGCTCCATCTTCGACCTCGTCATCACTTACCATCAGGTGAGACAGGGGTCAAATGCTTACCTATCTAATATCTATATATATATATTTATAAATTACTCACATAGTCAAAGAAACGAGCGATACAATAACGACCAACAGATCCAGAAGATTAAACGCAGATCTGCAGAACGCGTCTTTGTGAAAAATGAACCCGTACGTAATTAGTTTGAGTATTAACTCAATAGTAAAAACTGTTGTGAAAAAATAATCGATTTTACGAAGAATCTGAAATAATAAAAAAAATTACTTATTTGTTAGAATATTGTGCTTATGATAGTAGTGAGTAGGTACAGTGTTTCAAATATTCTACCGTTTCCGATGTACAAATAGTGCATTATTGCAGCGGCCAGCAAAAGAAGCATTGATGGGCGAACAACAACAATACATTTCCCGCGTTATAGTGTTAAATAATTGTTTTATTTTTCAATAAACGGCTTTCTATTTGCAAGCCATTTCGAAATCTATACAAACCTTTTGATAATATACCTCCTTGGTTGCCATGTTTTGGAGTAAAAGATCGTTCCGTTTTTAAATTACACGACAGATATGAGTTTACTATCTAACTTATTGGACCGCTAAATACGACAGATATGGATTTTCATACAACTTTTGCCGGGCCCTGCTTGCACGTATTTGGCTAGTACAGCAATTTCGATTTATCTCGAAGAAGGTTGTCAAAATAATGCTCAAATTTCCAAGCATGCTTGAGAAGAAGTTACTTACTTCACTCTTTCCCTTTCCCTCTTCGCTCCCTACAGGGTCCTCCATAGCCAACATAAGTGAGGATGCCAGGATGCACAGCAAGATCAAGTTTTTGAACCACGAGTTGTTCTGGACCTTGTAACAGGTTACACGGAACCTAAGAAAAGAGTTAAAAAATACAAAGTTCAAAATAAAATAATTAATTAGGAAACATTCTGATCACCTTAAAACGTCAACTTAAAACTGGCTACGCCTGTTCCAACCTCCTTACACTGACAAAAGATTGATTGAATTGGAGCAAGTTCACTAAAATCCCAAGTTTTTTTGTCATCTAAGTAAATAGTCCGATATTTTTTAATAAGATTTCTCTTGGTTGGTTTTGCACAATATTAACGAGTTACGGAATCATAACCAAAGCAGACCAGACCCTACAAGCAGCGCCCGTTCACGAGCTGACGCATGTGCCAGCCATCGCTCTCCTCAACCATATTAGAGGGAAGAGGGCGACCCGACACACGACGCCGCTGCAAGCAAAGTCACTTTCGTAAGCAAAATACATAGTTCAAAAAAGTAATTAATAAGTGACAATGATGCGATGTTGATGTTGAGAAACTTTGGCTGAACGGTAGCCTCCAAGGTCAATAATACACAGACTTCGAATCCAGACACGGCCCGCAGCTATGACAATTCCTATAATATGTTGTGTTTACAGTGATGATGGCTCAGTAGTAGTGACGTGGGTTTGCGATCCGTAGGACGTAGGTTTGAATCCTAAAATGAGCTTGAGCTTTCGGTAAAGGAAAACATCGTGATGAAGCTTGGTAGTAGGGCATTTTCTAGTGCTCGCCAAGCTAAGAATCAGGGATGTAAATTGATATGTCATACCAGTTAGTCTTCGAGAATATGAAGAAGCTGCTTCCATCGGGAATTGGTTTGTCTTGATTCTTGATCTCCACATCAGAGAGTCTCCGTGGTCGGGCATTTATGCCCACCTGCTTCTTTCCTGGTGATTCTTCTTTTATTACGTCTCCTGATAACATTGGGTAGTAATGATGAATCAGTGGTAGTTCAACTGATACTGAAATGACGGTCTAGTTCTGAGGCTAGTCAATCAATCAAAATCTAAATTTCTTTATTTTATGATCATTTTAAAACGTCAAACTTAAGACTAGCTACGGCTGTTCCAACCTCCTTACGCTGGCAAAAGAACAGGCAACAAACGCCCGGCAGGTAATATTTGGGCGCGATCATATTTGCAATTTTATTCTTATCATTACTAGTTGATTGAATTGGAGCAAGTTACACAATCCTAAGCTTGTTTGTCACCTAAACAGTCCGATTTATAATAAGCGTTACTAATAAGATTTATCTTTAAAGGGGGCGATCAATCCCAAAAGGTGTATTTTTAAACACATGGTTTAATGGTAAAGAAAGTAAATGTTGAAATTTAAAAAAAAACTATAGGTAGGGGTAGAATCCGTAGAAGCCAAGTAATCGAATAGAATTTTGAAAAAAAATCTTGTGTCTTTCAAAAAAATACAAAACTTGTACGAAAAATAAACTGTTTTAGTTCAAATGTTCTAAATTATCAACGACAACCATACATTATTTTTTACGAATTACATAGCCAAATTAATGTTCTACTCGAGTAATCGATTCGTTTTTTTATTTAATGCTTAAATTTTGAATAATTAAATAAAATTAAAGCTTGGAGCTCGAATCCATCATTATCGTCAACTGTACGCGGTCACGCGATTTTCAACTCTAAACAAAGTAACGTAGATAAAATATTAAACACAGGGGCCGTCTGTTTTTTTTTCCAGCATTAGGCGCAGCCCTTGAAATGTATATATCGACAAGTTTTGAATTTCATTTGGAATTTTGTTGCGCAAGCATAATATTAATAAACAGGACATTGCTCCGAGGTTGTAACCCTGTTTACAACTCAATAGTTTATGGTGAGACAGCAATAACAAAAGCAATATCTGTACCATTTTGTTTCTTCTCGACGTTGGTGACAAGCGCATCGCAAGCATTGTCCGTTTCTTCTACTTCCTGTTCTTCTATTTCCTCTTCTGAGCCTGTCTCATCGTATTCATTATCAGACCTATAATCACAATCTTGTGTTAATCAATATTTATTTCTGAAATAATAAGAATCAAAACCAAAAAATACAATACATTAATTTAATACCATTGGGTTTTTGAAAGTGAATGCATCAAACTAAAAATTTAACAAAACATCGATAAACTTTCATGCAATTCAATATGCTTTAGTTACAATTATAATAGCAAAACAGGCATTACAAGTTTAGACAGATAAACAGTTACTATATGACATACGGCCGGTTTTAATAACCGATCCATCTACGGTTTGACTTATTTGACATTACTTCTATGGTGGTCATGTCAAATTTCCATCTCCAGTAGGGCAAATCGTGGATTATTGAAACCGGCTAATACTAGTTACGCCCCGCGGTTTCACCCGCGTCTTCCCGTTATCCCGCAAGAACCTTTTTCCGGGATAAAAGTAGCCTATGTGTTAATGCAAGGGATAAGCTATCTCCATTCCAAATTTCATTCAGATCCGTCCCGTAGTTTTTGCGTGAAAGAGTAACAAAGAAACATCCATCCATCCATCCATCCATCCATACTCACAAACTTTCACGTTCGGAAGTAGGAGTAGGAAGTTGATTTTCTTACCTGGGCACTCTCTTATACTTTTTGTAAGGCTTGCTATATCAAAATAACAAAGTTGTTAGTGGGTTATAGAACCAATACTGTTATCAACTACGATATTAAAATCTCAATGTGACTCTTACCCTTCACTCGTATATCCTTCTTCTTCGTTAACAAACTCGTCATCAGTCTCTAATTTCTCATCCAGCACTAGATTGACAGCTTCCGAGTTTTCTGCTGCTTTCTAGAAATCAAGCAATCAATATTGTTGATGCGATGATAACCCATTGGTAGTCCTACACAATGAGCTTGAGCTTTCGATGAAGGGTGATTTTTACTACTTACAGGGTGGTAGCGTTTGACCACAAGTCGCCTGATGTTAAGTGACGATGTGGTCGCAGGTGGTGCCACGCTATACCTGAATTAGGAACTGGCTCTCAAGTGGGACTGCCGGAACACACCGATAGGTGCTTGGCGACAGGTCCTTAACTTCTATTTTCCTAGTGCTCGCCTGGCTAAAGCCTGTCGGTGTGTTCCAGCTGCCTTACTTGAGACGCAGTTCCATATCCAGGTGTAGTATGGAACCTTTGACCACATCGTCACTTGAGATCAAAGGCTACGCTCTAAGAAGTAATTTTAGGGTTTAATTTGTTGTCGTTGTCCATTATTGTACAAAACCCAGGTACTTTATTTCGCAGTGGTTTAGTGGAAGGTTTTCAAAGGGCCAACCATGCTATTAAAATGAATTTCAATTCCAAATCTAGTTTTACTTACATCTGCCACCTTTTGTATTGCATCCATTTCTTCAGCATCCCCTAAATTGTCGACGGCAATAGCCAAAAACACGTTTAGTAGAATGTCTGAGATTTGGCTAAGGAAATAAAAGGAATCAATAAATCTATTGAATCTATTAAAAACGGCACAATAGTGACGTCATTATTGAACCTATTAAATATACTAGCTGCGCCCCGCGGTTTCACCCGCGTGGACTAAAAAAAAAAATTAATATAAAAAATAGATGTTGGCCGATTCTCAGACCTTCCCGATATGCACACAAAATTTCATACAAATCGGTCCAGCCGTTTCAGAGGAGTTCGATTACGCACCCCGTGACAGAAGAATTTTATATATTAGAAGAACTCAAAAATAATAATCAAAAACGATACCAAAATATAGTAACAGGATAGAAGATAGAAGTTCTTTATACCCGTATATCAAATAAACTCATTAACAAACTGTCAATAAAGAAACACATGAATCAACTGTACACTCACACATTTGCAAAATTCAAGATTTCAAAAAAAAGATGGAACCAAATTAGTCTTTACAGCTGAAAACAGTCTGCATTGTAATAATCAGAAATAATAAGATACAGTTAATTTTGTAGAAAAGGATACAATTGCCACAGATGAAGATAATGATGAAGTAGAGAGAGGCAAGCATGCCAGGTGTCCCCGCACCGCCGTACGCGTTAATGCCATGATACATCACCACGTTCCAATCTTCACCTGTTAGGATCTGAAATAGAGACTCGATGGTGATCGGTGATACATCGATGATGTAGACAATGATGATATCTATAGCAAGTAAGTTCGAAAGAGCTAGTAGCCAATGGCCAAATTAGCAGTACCTAAGATTCCGATATTGATACAACTTATTTAGACAAAGCTGACAGCGTAACGTTCCTTCCGCAACATGTTAAGCTTTGTTGAAAATTCCACTAAATATCACCTATCCGAGCAAACAAAATGCTTTTTACTTAGCTTGGTTGATCTGTAAAGTCCTAAGTCCCTTATTCCTAAGTCGCACTTTTTATCCTGTGTAACTTACTACTGAGGCAAAGAAAAGCTCTCTTCTAGGACATTCTTCTTCTTTACACTGAAGTGCAAAGCTCATGTTAGCGCTTTCTATATTTCTCGGTCTTTGTCCATCTTATTGACATTTTGGTATTATTTGACGCCAATACTTCTTTGACTTATATACTGTTATAAACTACCATAATAAATTGTAATAACATTAGAATTACAATTTATTTATTTTGGTTGTGTGACAGCAAAAAAAGCACCTGTCATACATCGCGAGTTTTGTGTCTCAAGATTTAAATCGAGTTGCCAGTGACTTGTGTGAAAATGGTAATGTCCTCTTAATCAAAAAACGTGAGAGGAAGCGGGTAGATAGATACGTCTGCCCATTATAATATTAACAAGCCTACCCGCAGAAACTAGTATTAGTATTCTCGTGATCATGGCGCTTGCAACAGTGCCAAAATATCGAGAACTCAAACAAAAACAATTATACATGGTAATTATCCCGTTATAAAACCTAATACTTCTTTGACTTGTTTAATGTAAGTATGTGCTTCTCAGTCTACCTTTCCGTTTCTTCACTTTTACTTTCCTTCTGAGATGGTTTTATGTATTTCTCATGACGTAGAAGTGGCCAAGCATCTTTCCTCTTCTAATTTCTCATTGTCTATTTTTTCTAAGACAAAAAACAGTTTATTATATCAAAATCACAATCAGTATTACTTACCTGAAACATAGTCAGTACAGCTTGCCAGAAAGAATCAAAGTTGTGCTTTTCTTTTTCGTCTTCTGGAGCATAATCGAACTTCCCACCGAAGACCTGCATTCCCAAGAGTGCGAAGATCATGATAAATAAGAACAAGAGTAGTAGAAGAGAGAAAATAGACTGGATCGAATTGAGAAGAGAATTTACGAGGTTGGAGAGTGAACGCCAATATCTGAAAAGAGAAACGAACTGTAAGACAATGAACATGACCGAGTGCTATCACATCAGCCTACACGGAGAAAAAATACTTCCGAAATACAAAAGGAATTTCCTTCCCTTTTGACTCAAAAGGAAAACTAAGGTAAAATGAGGAAGGAAACGGTTATATTCTGGAAGGAATCGGTCTTGGAAGGTAAGACACAGAAGGAAACTCAGGATTTTTTCTCAGTGTATAACGTTCCCACTGCTAGAACTAAGTCCTTCTCTCTCTTTTTCTTTCACTGTCTTTCACCATTTACGGACAAATTCACTAACCAATCTATCCACGATTTCTCCTACTAGAAATAGACAATTGACGTAAGCTCCATGAAGGAATTAATCGAGGGATATACAATTTATAGAGCTAAATACTTGAAACATATTATAGAGCTAAAAATTTTTGTGTGTTCAACAAATAAGGTGTGGTACTTACTGGGTAACCTTAAATACTCTCAGCAACCGAACACATCTCAACACAGATATGCCCAACTGCGGGATTATGTCAGACTCCGTCAGGGCCAGCTCTACGATGGAACAGATCATTACGAAGCAGTCAAAGCGATTGAAGAGGGAGACGAAGTAACTCTGGAACAGGTAAGAATAGAGGAATATAATATATGTCATGCAAATTGTATTTTTATGTTTGTTAAGTCATCACACGATTAGTGTCAAGTATTATATATATACAATTATATATATATATATCAAACTCAGAGAGCATCAAATATTAATGATCTTAAATGATGATGAGAAGATGGGACCCAGCAACAAACCGAGTGAAAGAGTATATTATCATCTAAATAGCCCGAGATTTTGTAATAAGCTTTACTATACGCACGAAAACACGTCATTCGTACATGGTTCAAATTCCCCCAATCCGCACAAAACGTTTCGCTTCTAAGTACATTTATGTCGCGATGGAACAACCTGCCAGCGTGTGTTTACCGTTAAGTACAATTTGGGAGCCTTCAAGTCAAGAGTGAATCTTCTAGGCAAACATGCTCCACCAGTGTGTTCCGACAGAACTTGACGAGATGGCTAAAGAAATTCGGTACTTACTTGAAACCCCAGCGCGTACATCTTCACCAACATCTCTATTGTAAACAGCACAACAAATAGATAATTGGCGTAGTTCTGGAACTGATCCAGCCATGGTTTTTGACTGAAATCAAAAATTGATAAAAAATATAGTAAAAGTAATGAATAAGGATCATTTATTTGCAACAAATTAGACAAAAATACAAAACAAAACAAAATGCAATAAGTAATGACTACTAGTTGCAAACCGGCCTCAACTCAGGTCAAATGACCAGCACAACGCCGTTGAAGCCTTTTTTGACGACGTCACTAGCATGAAGGTAACATTTTTACATATTCATTGTTTTTCAACTACAGTACTTAGCATTTAGGTAAGTTATGGAATTAAAACTGCGAGGATGCGCATGTGTATGTGTTTGTGTGTGGGTCAGTGAGAGTGTGTGCGTGTGAGTGTGATAATATAGTTGTGGGTTCGAATCTTACAATGAGCTTGGAGGAAAACATCGTAATGAAACCATAGCTTGATGGTAGGGTATTTCCGCCTGGCTAGCTACCATTTCGGCCGCCAAGCACTTGTCGGTGTATATTCTATTTTTGATCAAGTTATCTGACGCAAATACAGCAAACGTGAAAGAAAAATACGTGAAAGTTAAAAATTGAAAGATTATTAAATATTAAAGACTTACAGTTTTCTTTGACTTTCCAAAAATGCACGAAGAAAACAGACCTTCCGAAATACATTTTTCTTCTGAGTCTAAAGGGAAGGAATTTTGATTGAGAAACTAAAGTAAAATAAGGAAGGAATCAGTCTTGGAAGGTAAGACTCAAAAGGAAAGTCAGGTTCAGTCGGTCTGTTTTCTCAGTCTGTTTTACAGATATGCTCTTTTTTGATCGCAGGTAGACAGAGTTACTTTTTTATGTCACTTGCGTCTTCCCCCATGAACCTTTTTCCAGGTAGCCCATGTGCCCACATTCACAAACACAACACACAAACTTTCGCATCCCACCTCCTCCCATGGTCCTACCAACCTTGCGGTTAGACGGACCGAAACAGCGGCTCACACCAGCCGAAGCTGCTGTGTCCTACAAATTATTTGTCCCTTTATTCCCTGCGCACTCTCCCCTTCTGAGGCTGTCTGACGGCACGAACGACCTTCGTCGTCGGGAATTTAAGTAGGACAGTAGGGATTACTTACTTGTAATGTTCTGTGGCTAAAACAGACGTGTTCAAGAACACCAGCACAATGATGGCCCAGTAGCACGTCTGCGACTTCACTGCTATTCGACACCTTCGGCGAATTCTTCTATTTATCTGAAAACGTCACTCGGTTAAACGTACTAGCTGCGCCCTGCGGTCTCACCCGCTTGGGCTACACTTTATCGCGATAAAAAGTATCCTATGTCCTTCTCCAGAGTTTGAGCTATCTCCTTACCAAATTTCATCAAGATCAGTTTAGTGGTTTAGTCGTGAAAAGTTAACAAACAAACAGTTATTCTCACGCTTATAATAATTATAAGTACGTTATACGAGTATAAGATGTCGGATACAACATGACATGGTCACTTTAAAACGTCAAACATATAACTCTACTCTTATGCTAACCTCCTTACACCGGCAGAGCATAAGAATTGGCAAGACCCGCCCGGCAGGTCTTTTTTAGGCGAAATCACTTTTACATTTTTTTTTCTCTTTTCTGGATTGTGAGACAATGCCAACAGTGGCGGCGGAGATGGTAGTGGCAAATGGGACCATGACAACATAGTGAAAAATAATTTCTATCATTAAGTAATATACTACTATAATACTTAGCTGAATGAGTCTAGGTTTATGAATTTTTTTTGTTCCCAAAAAATGTACATTAAAGAAAAGTGGACCAAGGAGACTACCTTGTCAAACCTCCTGCAGTAGATTTTGCAAGTGGAAGTCTGATTTTGTTCCCTGTTGAAGTTGCTCTGGGACCCTTCGTTACTCCTGTTGTCTTTCATGTTACCTGAAAAGTTCAAATCAAAAGTAACGGTTAAATATTGAAACCTAAGAAAACCGTATGGCCAATACTGTCAAAAGCCTGAGAGATGTTTTTTGAACAAGACAGATGAAAGAAATTACTCAAAGCACCTATCGGTGTGCTCCGGCAGCCTCACTTGAGAGCCAGTTTCTAATCCAGGTGTAGCGTGGCACCATCTTCGACCACATCGTCACTTAACATCAGGTGACTTGTGGTAAAAAGTTACTTTGTTAATAGTAATAAAAAAAAATACAAAACGATAAACAAAACCAGACTCAAGAAAGAGCTGACCATTTTGACATTGCTGAACTAATTTTCTTGAATCATAGCTAAGAGTTAGCTTTCAAACAAAAATAACTTAATCAAAATAGGTTAATCCATTTGCTAACTAGTATGTTACATAAAAATAATACAATTTGGGTCAGGGCTTACATTTCTTTACTGCAAGTCACCAGGACCCCTTATCAGCTATGACCATCAATATTCTTTGACAATAACGTGTAGCATTTTAGTTTTAGCAGTCATTCCACGCAGTTAAAGGAAAGTCGTCAAAGGATATAACAATATAAAAAAGTAAATTGTTGTTATTTACCTTGCGAATCCTGATCGCTATCTTTATGACCCTGATCGTTCTCTAGATCTAACTCTCCAGCAACCGTGATCCAGTCCAAATAACCCTTTATATCTTCCTCAATCTGTTGCCTCTCCCGTGATTTTTGGAAGTCTCCTCTGTTCTTCGCCTTTTCTCTTTCTTTTGAAAACTCACTGGAATTGAAAGAACAAATCGATTTTCCTAGAGGTTCTCTTTTATCGTCTAGAGTCTGGCCTATGTCATAACTAACTAACTGAGATGGCGCAACGACCCAAAGACTTGACCTCCGATAATAAGATGCCACTTCAGGCAGTCCTGCGCCACCTCCCTTCAGCGATGGCTGGCACATGCGTCAACTCGTGAACGGGTGCTGCTTGTGGTGTCTGGTCTGCTTTGGTTGTGATCCCGCAACTCATTAATATTCATGTTCCCATATCCATTGTGTACAACCAAACAAGAGAAATCTTATTAGTAAAGTTAATTAAAAAATATCGGACCATTAGATGACAAAAAAAGCTTGGGATTTTAGTGAACTTGCTCCAATTCAATCAATTAGTAATAAGAATAAAAATGTCAATGTGATCGCGCCAAAAAAATTACCTGCCAGGCGTTTCTTGCCTGTTCTTTTGCCGGCGTAAGGAGGTTGGAACAGGCGTAGCTAGTTTTAAGTTTGACGTTTTAAAGTGATCACAATGTATCCTATTGAATAAATAAAAATTGACTATTGACTATTGACTCCTACTAATCCTCCACCTGGAGCTCGCACAAGTCCTTCGTGACTTCGTCTCTCCAGCGATACCTGTGACAGCCGACCGAGTGACGGTCACTCGGCCATCCCATGTATGTCATGCCTTTAACTAATGAAAAAGTAAGAAGAAAGTTACACATCGACAGTTATTCAACCAGCCAGCAGTAGCGTGCAAATATTACTGTGAGGTAACAGACCATAAAAAGGTCTTATATCTTAAGGAGACGAGCGCAGTGCAATATCTAAACCTTAGTCAGCAATGACTACACTGCTGGTCATGCTATGATGGCCTCGATTTCCATGGTTGGTCATCATTGCAGCTCTTGACGTCCGCGCTCTAAAGCTTATGTCAGCTTTTTTATTCCAACTTGGCCATGAAGAGCGACAATGCTGACCACGTTGCGATGGCTAGGATCTGCGCTATGCTGCACCTTCAACCATCATCATCACTACCATCAACGCACTCATTACAGACTGCGACAGTAATGTACTATTACTTACCCAGACAGCACACCGAGAATAAGGTTCATAACGAAGAAGTTACCAAATATTACTAAAGTTACGAAGTATATCCACACCCAAGTGTTGCCTTTGACATCAGCGATCTGGAAAGTTCAAAGAGATAGTTTAAAAAACAATTAAGTGAATTGGCGGTTAGACATTTTCTAGTGCTCGCATGGCTAGCTACAACCCTTAAGTTAAGAATCTGTCACCAAGCACCTATCAATGTGTTCCGGCAGCCCCACTTGAGAGCCAGGTCCCAATCCAGGTGTAACGTGTATCGTCACTTAACTTCCAGTGACTTGTGGTCAAATGGTCAAAAGTGATCCCGCAACTCGTTAATATTCATGTTCCCATATCCCAATGTGTACAACCAAACAAGAGAAATCTTCTTATTAGTAAAGCTAATTAAAAAATATCGGACTATTACTCGCTATTCAGCGAGGCAATGCCGCCAGCATTCTGGGCACGTTGCCAGACATCAAGGATCGTTTGAACTATCTATAGACCTTCTTTAGTTAGTTCAAACGATCCAATATATGTGCCTATATATATAAACGTATATTTATAAGTAATTGTAGGCTTGGTTTTTTTTTTGTATATTTTAGTTTAGTTATATAGGTAATTATGTCTATGAATTTCATTATTTATTATTTAATACCATATTGCAGTAAGAGACATTTTTTTTAATCAATCTCTAATGCGAGGTGTTTTCGAGAGATCACTAAATGGTTACCTATCAAAGTGGACCATATTGAGTGTTGCTTAAAATGATTGATCTGTTACGACCGACTGGACAAGCATGTGCCAGGCACGAGCGCTATTTCCTGCAACAACTATTATATAAAGCCTCGAAAAATATTCCTGCCGGGCGTTTCTTGCCTGTTCTTTTGCCGGCGTAAGGAGGTTGGAACAGGCGTAGCTAGTTTTAAGTTGACGTTTTAAAGTGATCACAATGTATCCTATTAAATAAAAAAAAAATAAAAAAAAATAAATGTAAAAAACAAGAAGAAGTAAAAAACAGTATTCTTTTGTAGTTTTAATTTATAAGCAATTAAATAAATAAAGAAACTAAGCCAAAATCAATCACGTTGGCAACACTGACTAGAAGTAGCTGATACTGTTACTCACAGCGTACATAATATCAGTCCAGCCCTCAAGCGTGATGCACTGGAAGACAGTCAGCATAGCGTAGCCAATATTGTCAAAATTGGTGATCCCAAAATTGGGACCATCCCAGTAAGTCCTGCAGATCATTCCAGAATCGCACTTATTGCCGGTATCGTCTTCACTATTGCACGGGGAAGGCTCATCCATCATGTCACCTTAGGAAAAGGAAAAAACGACGATCATCATTATTTGTGTGCTTTGAACACGCCGAGTTCGAATCTTCTCGGCCCCGCACCTATGACTTAAACGTTATGTGCAGATTTGCCATCGCTTAAAACGGTGAAGGAGAACATCGTGAGGAAACCGGCAAGTCCAAGAACTGCAAAATTCAAGGGCATGCGACATCTACCAAGCCGTACTAGGCCAGCGTGGTAGAGTCCCAGCAGTGGGAACGTGAAAGACTAATTAATGGTGATGATGATGATTGAACACTTTATTTATTTGCTTTTTAGATTGGTATTTCCATCGCATTTTTGCATTTTTTTTTCATCACTCCAGGTGTAGCGTGGCGCCATCTTCGACCACATCATCACTTAACATCAGGTGACTTGTGGTCAAACGCTACCCTGTCAATAGTATAAAAAAAAATTATGCATGTGTCAATGTCATTTATGAATTAAATTCCTGTTCAGAATTTATAAGACAGCCATTATCATCATCATCATTAACCTGTGCCAGTGCTGCACATAGACCTCTCCCAAGGTACGCCACTGAGCCCGGTCTTGAGCTCTTCTTATCCAACTACTGGCAACCACTGGGCGCAAGTCGTTGCTGCACCTAGTCGGAGGGCGTCCTACACTACGTTTGCCAAGATACGGTCTCCACTCAACAATACGTCTACCCCAATAGTGGTCAGTTCTGCGGCTTATGAAAAACTCCAAGATGGGTGTGAAAGAAGTTCTTAAGTATCGGCAACGATTCGTAAACGCTCTTAGTTGCAAATGTCCATAGGCGACGGTAACAGCTTACCATCAAGGGAAAAAAGGACATAGCCCTGCCATAGCTCGCTCAGCAAGTTCTCTTACCAGTAACGTTATGGAAGCAGGTCTCATGCAGCACTCCTGCGAACAGCTCCAGCCCGATGATGGCGTAGATGATGATGACGAAAAGTACCAAGAACGCAATGTGGAATAGCGGGACCATTGCTTTGAGAATAGAGTTAAGCACGATGTGGAGACCTGAAAGAAATGTGGCAATTAGATGAGCGTTATAGCGCAGAGATTACGTGTTAGGCGAGATTGACGTATAGGAGAAGCTTGCGGATGATGGGATTCGGTAGAGGAGTTGCATCAATTTATTTGGGTTATTATTCTGAAATGATTGTAAGCCAAAATCTGGTCTATGGGATGATGAGACTCAGGCTCCTGCCAATTCAGTCTAATTGAAAAATATTTAGGCACGTGGTGACTCGCCACTCAATAAACGGGCTCCCAATAAGTGCCGCCGTTATTAGCGACAAAAGGGGCAACGTTCGTGTGAATGGCTAAAGGGTGTAGAGAGGTGTGCTGCAGTTTCACTAAACGCTACTCCCTCGGCTTTATGCCTTTAACACTTCCACCCTTGGAGCTTAGATTCTTAGCTCTTGCAACTCCACCACTGGACGGCCAATTTATTGTTGTTATTATTAAAAAAGTGTTTTAAAAAGCACTTACTTGGCACTCCTGACACCAGCCTCAAAGGTCTTAGAACCCTGAACGCTCTTAACGCTTTAACATCAAACAGATCATTTGTAAAACTTTGCAGAATCATCGTTACTATACTGAAACGAAATATACAAGTGGTTTAGTAAAATACATATAAAACGTTTTGGACTGAATTTTTACTTTTTACTAGGTAGCTTTAGACCACAAGTAACCTGATGGAGACAATGTTGTCGAAGGTGGCGCCACGCTACGTCTAATCTAGGAACTGGCTCTCAAGTGAGGCTGCTGTCTGTCTCGCTTTTACACCTAAACTACAGAACCGATTTAAATGAAATTTGGTACGGTGATAGTTTGAACCCTGAGGAAGAACATAGGATACTTCTTATCGCGATAAACAGTAGCCCACGCGGGTGAAACGACGGGGAACAGCTTGTATTTATATATTTTGACGTTAACTTTGTACACTCGTCGAAGCTAAATTGTATGCGATCATAAAATATCCTCACAAATTCATATATCCGTACACGTGTGACATATTTGTATGAAATTACAGAGTGAAATCTGAGCTTGAGCGTCATTTCAAAATATGGGTCCAAGTCTTACCCAACTGTGACGATGGTGAAATCGAGGCTGTTCCACGCGTTCCTGAGATACGCTCCTGGATGGAAGTAGAATCCGTACGCTATGATCTTCATCACACATTCACACGTAAAGATGGCCATGAATATCCATTCCACTTTTTCCTGAAACATAAGAAACAAAAAGCATTAAAATCTGTGGCTGATCTGGGAACACCGAAATCGTTAAGAATAAACAAGGCAGTATTTTCAAAAAACTGCTTGAAGGCCTTCTGCAAGGGAAATCTTTTTTTCAGAAGGAAAACTAAGGTAAAATCAGGAAGGAAATGTTACATTTTGGATGGAATCGGTCTTGGAAGGTAAGACTCGGGCGGAAAGCCAGGATTTTTTCTCAGTGTGGGTATTGTATATCTTCGAATGTTAAAAGTAGGTACTAAAATATCTTTGTTTCATAAAGATTTGCAAAATACTGTCGTTTTTTTTTTTTAGTTTTTTTTCCAGGATAAAAAGAAGCTTATGTGTTAATCCAGGGTATAAGCCATCTCCATTCCAAATTTTACTCAGATCCGTTCAGTAGTTTTTGCATGAAGGAGTAACAAACATCCATCCATCCATCCATACTCACAAACTTTCACGTTTGTAATATTAAGTAGGATTTCTACTTGAAACGAAATAAAATTATAGATGCTGGAGGGTCATAATGAGGTTAGGGTTCAGAGACTTTTGACCTTCATCTCGGAATGATGAACGTAGACAAACTACAGGTCAAAGACCTCTCTACCCCCTTTTCACATTATACCTAGTAATGTTTATCATCAAACCATCTCTTTGACTGACTGTTTGTTTGGTTGCAATCGTCAGAAATCCGTGGCGGTTTTACCTAAAGCTGTACTCAAAAATTATTTGATATTGTTTCACGTGGTTTCACCCGCTTGGGCTACAGTTTATCGCCATAAAAACTACAGTGCTAGTGACGTCTTGAGCTTTCGGTGAAAGGAAAACATCGTGATGAAACCATAGCTTGGTGGTAAGGCATTTTCTAGTGCTCGCCTGGCTAGCTACCAGCCTCAAGTTAAGAATCTGTCGCCAAGCACCTATCGGTGTGTTCCGGCAGCCCCACTTGAGAGCCAGTTCCCAATCCAGGTGTAGCGTGGCGCCATCTTCGACCACATCGTCCCTCAACATCAGGTGACTTGTGGTCAAACGATACCCTGTACACGGAGAAAAAAAACCTGCCGAAATACCGTTTTCCTAATGAGTCAAACAGAATTAGCAAGCTGAAGTGGCAGTGGGCTGGTCATATAAGCCGCAGAACCGACAACCGATGGGGTAGACGTGTTCTAGAGTGGAGACCGCGACTTGGCAAACGTAGCGTAGGACGCCCTGCGACAAGGTGGAGCGACGATTTGCGCCGAGTGGCTGGCAGTAGTTGGATGAGAAGAGCCGAAGACCGGGCTCAGTGGCGTACCTTGGGAGAGGCCTATGTCCAGCAGTGGACTGATACGGGCTGATGATGATGATGATGAATGAGTCAAAAGGGAAGGGTTTGTTATTCAGAAGGATATCGAAGGTAAAAATGGGAAGGAATCGGTCTTGGAAGGTAAGACTCAGAAGGAAAGTCAGATTTTTTTTTCAGTGTATACAAGTCGTAAAAAGAAAAACTTAAACAGGAAAAAAATTACATTATCCGGGACCGATTCCTTTCCTTACTGTGGTAGTAGTTAGAAGTTTTTTTTTTTTACTATCTACAGGGTAGCGTTTGACCACAAGTCACCTGATGTTAAGTGACGATGTGGTCGAAGATGGCGCGACGCTACACCTGGACTGGGAACTGGCTCTCAAGTGAGGCTGCCGGAACACACCGACAGGTGCTAGGCGACAGATTGTTAACAAGAGGGTGGTAGCTAGTCAGGCGAGTACTAGAAAATACCCTACCACCAAGCTATGGTTTCATCACGATGTTTTCCTTCACCGAAAGCTCAAACTCACTGTAGTATTCGAACCCACGTCCTACGGATCGCAAGCCGACGTCACTACCACTGAGCCATCATCGCTATAATCGCTATAGATAGAAGGAAAAAGCTTTTTAGTATTGTACGTACTAATATCTGGTTTGTGTGATTTGTGTCCCCCGACGGGTACGGCGTTGATATCGCTAGAGCTATGCAGTTCGCGAAGATGGTCGTTAATATCATGTATTCGAACGGTCTGAAAGGAAGTGCTAAGGAAATTATAAATACTAAATAAAAACATATTATGTACAGTCAGCGACAAAAGTAGCTGATCATTCTCGATCTTCCAAATGTGTTTCAAATCAGTATAATTATTATTGTTTTTTTTTACATTTTACATGGTATCATTTTGACCACAACATATTAACACACCTGATTTTAGGTGTTATTGAGGTCAAAAATTGGTGTCTAAGATGATCAGGATAATAGAAAAAAGTGTGATTGTTCAGCGACTTTTGCCGTTGACTGTACCTATACAAACAAAAACCAGCTAGCGCACGAAGGGTTCCGTCCCATTATTATTTATGAAAACTGCAACAAAAACACGTTTGTTGTATGGGAGCCCCCTTAAATATTTATTTTATTCTGTTTCTTAGTATTTGTTGTTATAGCGGCAACAGAAATACATCATCTGTGAAAATTTCAACTGTCTAACTATCACGGTTCATGAAATACAGCCTGGCGACAGACCGACAACAGACAGATGGACGGACAGCGGAGTCTCATTAATAGGGCCCGTTTTACCCTTCGGGCACGGAACCCTAAAAACAAAAAAGTATTTGTTCTGTGTCTGCGTCAGCAGTAACTGATACTCTAGAATCCCTAGACACAGATTTCTAGTTAGCAGAAGGGGAAGAGCTGTGTATTAAATCTGATAAAAACTCCCGACAATTATAGCAAAGAACAAGCGCGATGAAACCTTTCAAATAAAAAGAGCTGAACCAAAATCGGTTCACCCGTTTGGGAGGAACGATGCTAAAGGCACGACACGACACCCAGATGCACTCATTGAACTTTCAATACGTCTTTGTTGATTTCGGGGGTAAAAATAATACCATAATATTATCTCTACTTCCTAATAAGACTACTAACTAAGACTACTTACTTCCTTCTATTTCTAAGTTGAATGTAGAGAAACTTTAGCTAAGCGACAACCAATGTAACCTATGTTCTAGCAAATAAATAAACATTCATTCATTCATTCATTCATTCATTCATTCATTCATTAATAATATATTATAAACGTAAAAGTTTGTGAGTATGGATGGATGGATGTTTGTTACTCTTTCACGCAAAAACTACTGAACGGATCTGAATGAAATTTGGAATGTGGCCTTCACGATACAGGCTCTGCCTAGTGTGAAGGCTACTGATTTGATACACTGAGGGTAGCTATTGTACGGTCTAACCGTACATTTTGTTTCATGTTATTCAGTATCAATAAAGCCATCAAACGGATAGCACGCGTATCATTGCATTTAGCTTCCGGTTATAGGTACTCATAATTATCAAATCAAATCAAATATCAATCAACTGTAGGAGTCGCGCATCAGACCCTACAGCTATAAGATAATTTAAACTTACTAGTATTTAGTTTCCTTATGTACCTACCTTTAATTCTTTTTTGTTTAATAAATAATTTTCTTTTTTTTTTAATGTAGATAGTTCCTGCGGGATAACAGGAAGACGCGGGTGAAACCGTGGGGCGCTACTGGTTACAATAATAAATGTGAAAACTAAGAAAATTAACAAACGTAATTGACTACCGATGTGGCGCAATGGGCGGATAGCCGACTGTGAAGCGTGAGGTCGCGGGTTCGATTCCCGCTACAGAACAAATATTTGTGTATTGAAAAAAAAAAGCGCAAGTATTTGTTCTGTGTCTGGGTGTTGTGGATCCCCGATCCTCGTAGTTTCTGATACCCTAGATACAGGGACAACCTAGTTAGGGGTCAGAGCCTATGTATGTGATTGTGCGGGCATTATTATTATTAAAGTATTCAAAATCAGTAAACAAAAACATTCATCATCAAATGACGACAGCGCCTTAATCCAAATTCTAATAAAAGAAAATATAATTCAGGTTTCTTTAGAAAACCAGCGATCAACAAGATGGTGACGTCACACATTCATTAGAACCGACGTTATATATGAAGCCACGAGACATGATACGCGTTATCTCAGACAAAGGGAGATCTCAGTTACTAGCCAGAAGCCCAAAAGTCTTAGTCTTTAATGAAACACTAGCTGCGCCCTGCGGTTTCACCCGCGTCTTCCCGGTATCCCGCAGGAACTTTTTTAGGATAAAAAGCAGCCTATGTGTTAATCCAAGGTATAAGCTATCTCCATTTCAAATTTCATTCAGATCCATTCAGTAATTTTTGCGTGAAAGAGTAACAAATATCCATCCATTCATATTCACAATCAAATATTAGTAGGATTTGCACACGGGCATTATAGATTTGACAAAACAATATTTTTATGATTTAAACTACACTGCACAAATATTTGTACTGTAGCGGGAATCGAACCCGCGCACACGCTTCGCAGTCGCCTATTCGCCCCTTGCGCCATGTCGGTCGTCTAAAAAATATAGAGAACTCAAACAAAAACATGGTACAATAACTTTTTAACCCCCGATGCAAAAAGAGGGGTGTTATAAGTTTGACGTGTCTGTCTGTTTGTCTGTCGGTCTGTCTGTGGCACCGTAGCTCGCGAACGGATGAAGCGATTTCATTTTAGTTGTTTTTTGTATCAAAGGTGAGTTACGAGCGAGTGTTTTTAGCTATGTTTGAGGAAAACCGGTCCGGTTAAAAAACCCCCGACTACTTGTGGGGTTTTTTAAATTTTAAATGTATAGTTATAAAAGGATACTTCCATTCCACGATGTCATAGCACAACTTCCTCAATGGATTCTTCAGCCCCAAGCAGAGCAAGCTCCGCTTAGGTTTCTCTGGCTGAGGTTTGCCCCGGGGCCTCGCCTGCTTGCGCGGCGGGGGCACAGGGGCCTCGCCGAGGGACTCTGCGCCGGGCGTGGTGGCCCCCGCATCCGTGGTCGCCATCCTGATCTGTGGAAGAAGGGTTGTTGTAAAGAAGACATGTAGAAGAAATCCTAGCAATAGGGATCATAATAAATAAACCTGTATTTATTATTTATCCCGCAGGATCCTTTTTCCGGGATGAAAGCTGATGTGTTAATCTAGGGTATAAGCTATCTCCATTCCAAATTTCATCAAAATCGGTTTAGTAGTTACGGTGATACGTGGTAACAAACATTCACACAAACTTTCGCATTTATAATATTATAATAGTAGAATGCGAAAGTTTGTGTGTGTTTGTGTCTGAATGTCTGTTACCACGTATCACCGTAACTACTAAACCAAATTCGATGAAATTTGGAATGGAGATAGTTGGCTTAATACAAAACGACCGATGTGGCGCGATGGGCGGATTGCCGACTGTGAATCGTGAGGTCGCGGGTTCGATTCCCGCTACAGGACAAATATTTGAGCATTGAAAAAAAAAGCATAGTATTTGTTCTGTGTCTGGGTGTTGTGGATCCCCGATCCTCGTAGTTTCTGATACCCTAGATACAGGGAAACCTAGTTAGGGGTCAGAGCCTATGTATGTGATTGTGCGGGCATTATTATTATTATAAAAGCTACTTTTTTCTTGGAAAATGGATCCTGCGGGATAACGAGAAGACGCGGGTGAAACCGCGGGACACTACTAATAATTCAATATTCCCACCAGTCTAGCTCTACATGTAGATCGCAGAACACTCTCGGATGCTCGCCGGGGCGTCCTGTTTATTGAACTCTACATTACTGCATACTTCGTACAGCTAGTACTAGCTGATAGGGTTGTCACTTGACACATTTCCTACAGATTTTATTCGCTAGCTCTGTCTAATCCCTACTAATTCCAGTGTTTTCTAACGACCACCTCGAACATCCCCCCCGTGGGGGCCGTCAGAAATGAAGCTCACTGACGGCCATTTACATCTGCCTAAGGTGGTCGTTGAAAAACTGCATTTTTTGACGACCACCATTCGAAGGGGCCGTCAGAAATGAAGCTCACTGACGGCCACCCTCGTCTAGGCCGAGGTAATCGTTATATAAACAGCATTTTTTGACGACCACCATTCGAAGGGGCCGTCAGAAATAAAACTCACTAATGGTCACCATCGTCAAGGCCGAGGTGGTCGTTGTAAACTGCATTTTCTTGATAAGTAACTCTGCCTGTCTATCTGTCTTTCACGCCTAAACTACTGAACCGATTTAAAGGAACTTTTGTACAGAGTTAGTCCAAAGCCTGAGAAAGAACATAGAAATGCATTTGGCAAGGCGGTTGTTAGTTGTCAAATCAGTCAGAAAACCTTAATTTAAATTCATTATATGAAAAGACAATATAAACAACAGTGAATTTTACAATCGTCTTTCATTTTAGTTAAACTATTTTGAACTGCAGCTATCATGCGTTAAACTAACCCAAGATCCTGGCTGCGTGGCAGCCCTACAGTCTTCGTAGTCAGCTTGTTTACAAAGAGCGTGCCGGATTTCTTTTAGATTAGGTTCGGATGGTGTCGTGCAGACTCATAGGAGTGATACACTCTCTTTGTATAGTACATAATATTTATAATATCCATGTAAATATTTTAAAAAGTAACAATAAATTAAAATAATAAAGTTTAATTTTCTGAAAAAAATTATGCCTATACAAAAAAATATACATATAATTTATTATTTTTTTTACAATTTACAGAGTAGTGTTTGACCACCAGTTACCTGATGTTAAGTGACGATATGGTCGTAGATGGCGCCACGCTACACCTGGACTGGAAACTGGCTCTCAAGTGAGGCTGCCGGAACACACCGATAGGTGCTTGGTGACAGATTCTTAACATGAGGGTGGGTGCTTTACGCCCTGTGGTTTCACCCTAAAAATTGCCAAGAGTGACGTCTAGCACCGCTGCCAGTAGTTGGATGAGAAGAGCCGAAGACCGGGCTCAATAAAATTAATAAAAAACACCATCCAGCAGTCCCCATTTGACGCCGACACGTAATAAACTCAGATATGATCGATTTATGACTCATAAAACCTATTTCGAAACAAATGAACGAATAAATAAGAGATTTCGACTTTGTGCGTAATGCATTCATTAAGGGGATATGCTCGGTCAAACACAACAAACCGTTGTATTAAGAGTTTTTTTTAATTACTTATGCCCGGGCCACACTAAGGTCAACGTCAAGGGAAATGTCAATACCTATCTTCGCGATAAATATTGCGTTAATTATTAACGCTATTATGTGAGTGGCTACACTTGAACGGTCAACGTGAATGCACTTGAATTATCGGCTAACGTCAAACGCCAATGTGAATGCCGTTGTCCAATGTCACGGCCACACTTATGTCGAACGTCAATCATCGCGCTATTGAACGGCATTTCTCGTTAGTGTGGCCGTTAGTTAGCATTACAGTGTAGCGTTTGATCATAACATTCACAAGTCACCTGATAGCGATGTGGTCGAAAGTGGCGTCATGCTACACCTGGACAGGGAACTGGCTCTCAAGCGCTGCCGGAACACACCTTGGCGACAGAATTTTTAACAAAAAACAAAACAGACTTGAGATTCTCCTCGATTTTTCTGGGATGCCATCATCAGATCCTGGTTTCCTTATCATGGTACAGTCATTGACAAAACTAGCTCTGATCATACTCGATTTTCCAATTGTGTTTTACATCAGTAGTGTTTGGGTTTTTTTTTACAACGTACATGGTAACGTTTGACCACAAACCAATACACCTGATGCTAAGTCATGATACGGTTAGAGGTTGGAGTTTAAGACTATGAAGGTAATCAGAAAATTTGTATTGTTCAGCGACTTTTGTCGTTGACCGTACCACCCTTGAGATAGGTATCTCCTTTTCAACAAAAAGAAGAATCATCAAAATCGGTTCATAAACGACGAAGCTATCTTCGAACAAACATAAAAAAGAAATATTTTGTCGAATTGAGAAACCTCCTTTTTTCCATGTCGGTTAAAAAAATAAATTGTGATTATCTTTTTAAACAGTAAATAACAGAAACATGATTGCAACCGACCCTAATTTTCAGCTTGATTGTATTCTCGGCCTTAAACACGAATTGAATCATAAATTGTTTAGTAATCGTAAATCATTGATGAGACATCAAACAGTGAACTTAAGTGTACGGAAATGTGAATTTGTAAGGATATTTTATGATCGCATACAATTTAGCTTCTACTGTACAAAGTTAACGACAAAATATATAAATACAAGCTGTTCCCTGCGGTTTCACCCGCTTGGGCTACAGTTTATCGCGATAAAAAGTATCCTAGGTCCTTCCTCAGGGTTCAAGCTATCTCCGTATCAAATTTCATTTAAATCAGTGCAGTAGTTTAGGCGTGAAAACGTTAAGCCGGATTTACATTACGAAACTAGTGTCATGCATGATAAAACTAGTTTCGTGAAACTAATTTTAGCACATGTGAAACTACTTTCGTTTAAATTATAGTGTCGTGAAATTATCAGAATCGCGGAGACAGTGGCCCTGTCAAAATCAAAGCTGTATTTTACGTCCACACGTCCACTCTGCGCAGATGCTGTCGCGACACTAGTTTCGCGTCGCATTTACGTGATGAAATTAGTTGCATGACATTAGTTTTACAAAAAATATGCGCATAGCACGAAACTACTCCAGTGTCACAAAAGTAATGCATGCATTGTAAAACTGAACTTTTACACGTGAAATTACTGGTGAAATTAGTGTTATAAAACTAATGTCATGCAACTAATTTCCTGATGTAAATCCGGCTTAACAGAGACAGTGTTACTTTCGCATTTCGCATTTATATATACCTAAGTAGGTGCTACCCAGAGGCCTATGTCCAGCAGTGGACTATACGGGCTGATGATGATGATGATGAGGTACTACTACCCGGCCCAGCTTCACACGGGTAGAACTAATTACTATATATATAGCCAGATTAGGATGGATCGGGTGGTAGTTGTATTTATTTGAAGCATCAAAAAACCAAATAATTATTGTAAATCCGATTATTACCAAACTTCGCAGCATCACTAAATTGAAAACTGCCTGTTCATCACTCCGCCTTTCACGTTCCTACTGCTGGGACTCTGGCCTTCTCTCAGAGAGAGAGTATGGGCTATAATCTACCACGCTGGCCCAGTGCGGGTTGGTAGATGTCGCATGCCCTTGAATGTTGCAGTTCTTGGGCATGCCGGTTTCCTCACGATGTTTTCCTTCACCGTTTTGAGCGATGGCAAATCCGCACATAACTTATTAAGTCATAAGTGCGGGGCCGAGAGGATTCGAACTCGGTGTCGGCGTCTTGTAAGTCGCATGCCTAACCGTTCGGTCACCATCGTTCTCGCAGAAAACTGCCTGTTAATTTGATCAAAATCAAATTAGAGAACATACTGACATCGATTTTTATATAATTATATTAGAAAAATACTGGTGTGCCTGCGGTTTCACACATAAAACATACTTTTACAGAAATAAAAACGATTTTATGTCACTCTCTGTCTATAAACTCTATGCAAACAATCACATCGTTCATTACTCCGATTTTTTTCTGAATCGATTCTTATAGCTTCTGTTCGAACCGATTCAAAAATCGATCTTTATAGGAAGAATCGCTCTATCCCTGCCCATGATGTGTGAGCGTGTGAGTCTAGGTATCCAATATATTTGTCTTGAATTGCCACCAAAAATGCAATTCACGTTATCCATAGACACGTTTATAACTGAACTAAATTATCCGAAACGTAAACGTCATCCATTAATTTGTTCTGTTTCGTGTAATCGGTAAGATCGTTAATTTTACAAGTTTAGCCAATGGTTATTTGCACAGAATGATTTTTTGAGATGAATTTTGAAATTAAGATTAAATAGTTTTTCATCATCATCATCATAATCAGCCCATTTCAGTCCAATAGACACACGAAGCACAATATAACCTATGTCCACTGCTGGACATAGGCTTCTCCCAAAGTGCCCGATCTCCACTCCTCTCATCCAACTGCTGCCAGCCATTTTGCGTATATGAGAAAGAGAGAGAGAGAGAGATACAGTCAACGACAAAAGTCGCTGAACAATCACACTTTTTTCTATTATCCCCATCATCTTAGACACCAATTTTTGACCACATCATCACCTAAAATCTGGTGTGTTATGTTGTGGGCAAAATGATACCATGTAATATGTAAAAAGATAATAATACTACTGATTTGAAACACATTTGGAAAATCGAGAACGATCAGCTACTTTTATCGCTGACTGTACAGAGATAGCCTAGAGCCTGAGAAAGGACATAAGGCTTTTATCGCGATAAAGAGTAGTCCACTCGGGTGAAACCACCGGGCGCAGCTAGTATAACAATAAAATTATACACATATAATCTATCATATTGCACATTTGTTTCTCTTGTTTAACATATAGTGAAATAACAATTTAATAAAGTCTGTGATATTGACACGAATACACCCAGTAAAGTTTCGTTTACGATTTGCCAGAGCATCGTAAAAGCAGTATTATGAACGTGGATCCACGAGTGGGATGCAGGTAAAAATATAAATCGTCTTGTGTTGCCAGGGTGAGAGAAGTCTCCTAAAATTACGTTGCTACGTTTCGCATGGAATATTTTTTTGGCCACAAGTCATCTTGATGTTAAGTGACGATATGGTCGAAGATGACGATTAGCTACACCTTACATCTGGACTAGGAACTGGCTCTCAAGTGAGGCTGCCGGAACACACCGATAGGTGCTTGGCGACAGATTCTAACTTGAGAATGGTACCTAGCCAGGCGAGCATTTGAAAATGCCCTACCACCATAGTAAAGAGTAGTAGTAAAAAATCTTTGGAATAATGGGAAATCTGCAGTTGTAACCGCAGAGCGTAACTGGTACAAAAATAATATTGATATGTTTTTTTTTTTTTTTGGTTTTATTATGGCGTCACACGGTTAGTGTATTTGCCAGTGCCAAGTATAAAATATTTCAAACTCAGAGTTGATTTCCCACACTCGTACACATTAACGAACACATAATGGTTAATAATCCACCAATATTACACATTATCACTCGAAGAAACACAAGTTTTGGAAATAAAAACAAAATTTTCACGTTGACAATTCGATTGCCGCCAAAAAAGTTTTGATGATTGTTTCTTAGCAATACCGAGAATTTCTACCTGGCAACACTGAAGTGGCTAATGTAGGCGAGTGAAAACAAACAGTCAGATTTTATGTAAATAATTCATCAGAATCGTTTTTAAATAACTTACGAATTGAATGTGAGTGACTTTTGACGTAGGTCAATGAAATCATCCCACTTATTTTGTCGGCGCGTACGCTGTAGACGTCAATATATTTTTTGAGGTGAACACTTTGAATTTGCTACCATAGTGGGAAGCAATTCGGAAAACTTAAAGAGAACAAAATTGGGGGATACTTTATAGTGTATAGGTAACAAGTATAATTTTTAACAAAAGAAAACTGACTTCAATTCCCCCTCGATTTCTCTGGAATGCCATTATCAGATCCTGGTTCCCTTATCATGGTACCACCGGCACCGTTGAGATATATCCCAGAGACATCGAAGGGAACAAAAAATCGTTTATTTTTTTTTGTAAAAAATATTATCCCCCGACGCAAAAAGAGGGGTGCTATAAGTTTGATGTGTCTGTCTGTATGTCTGTCTGTCCGTTTTTTTTTATTTTAAATTTAATGGAAGTTTGTTAAAAAATAAAATTAAAACTGCGAGTGTGTGTGTATGTGTGTGTGTGTGTGTGTGAGAGAGAGAGAGAGAAGGAAAGAGAGAGTGTGTGTGTGTGAGAGAGAGAGAGAGAAGGACAGAGAGTGTGTGTGTGTGTGTAATATAGAGTGTATTTGTGTGTTGTGTGTTTATGTGGTGTGGAAATTTCACGAAGCACCAGTGGTTAATAAGGGTATATCCGGCCCTGGCGACACGATACATCTAATTAGTGGTTAGTCGGCAAACAAAAGCGGCTTACAAGCTCGTATCTTATCACTCAACTAGCCGGTAATCCGGGGGGTCGGGGGGTAGGTGGTAGGTATACAAAAGGATCGATAAGCACCTTTATCTCTTCGGGTCATTGAATGCAACGCAACTTGTGGTAACAAAAATGAAATTGCAAACACCCACACAAGCTTTCGGCAATGTGCGAACAGGCGACTGCTTCGTGTGAGGTCGCGGGTTCGATTCCTGCTACAGGACAAATGTGCATTGGAAAAAAAAGCGCATGTTTTTGTTCTGTGTCTGGGTGTTGTGGATCGCCGATCCGCGTAGTATCGACTAGTTGCGCCCCGAGGTCAATTCACAAATGTCATTGAGGCTTGGTTCGCCCTTAATTAAATATAAGATCATCATGTTGAATATAAACACGTATAGTCAACGTAAGAACAAAATAATTCATGATTTCATCTCCCACAATGCAATAAGTGATTCAACAATAAACTTTTTTAATAAAAGCTACGAACATGTTATTACTAGTCTGGATGACAGATCCAGACTGAATATTGCAGACATTCTTGTGTGCCACCGGAATAATACATATCTATCTATCCTATCCTATCCTACTAATATTAAAAACGTCAAAGTTATGTAGTATGGATGTGTGGATGTCTGTTACTCTTACAGGCAAAAACTACAGAACGGATTTGAGTGAAAGAACATCGGCCACTTTCCATACTGCCTTGGACCTGACAGCAATATATTTTGTATAACAATTACGAATAGTTATTGAAGTTATGTACTACCCCACTAGGTGGACCGACGACATTGTAAGAGCCGATGGATGCAAATGGCTAATAGCCGTTCATGGTGGCGTTCAAGGGGGGAGGCCTATGTGCAACAGTGGACTTCTTCCGGCTGATGATGATGATGATGATGATTGAAGTTATACGACCGACCTAAAACAGTTATTCGTTTGTGAAATTAACGCTAAGTTCAGAAAAAGAAAAATTGGTACAACGAAATTGGTAGAATATGACGTATTGTGGCGTAGCATAAGCAAACAAATGTCATTAGACACTACGAAGTTAAAAATTCAATATCTTTTTTTCTTATCTTTTCTTAAATATCGTTTGAATAAACTTAATAAGCAGAAAAATTAAAAATTTTTAAATATATTACTCGTTTTTTTATAACCTCCGGTCCGTTTTGGCCACTGTTCTTTGGAATGTAGATAGCTTACACCCTGTATTATCCTTTCTTGCCTGTTCTTTTGCCGACGTAAGGAGGTTGGAACAGGCGTAGCTAGTTTTGAGTTTGACGTTTTAAAGTGATCGCATCCTATTAAATAAAAAAGATTTGATTTTGACTTTGATTAGCACATAGGCTACTTTTTATCCCGGAGAAAGCTTAACGGGATAACTGGAAGACGCGGGTGAAATCGAGGGACGCAGATAATGTAATATGTTATTAATATACAAGCGATAGCGAGCCATTATTTTGGTTTGTGGCGATGTATTAACATATATATTAAGTAAATAAGGATAAACAAACACACACACACACACATACACCCACACACATGCACACCGTACACTCCGTAATCCGAATGCTGTCGTATTGTAAATGGTTGTATCATTGTGACCCGCTTTATACTTACCTCCTCGGCGAAGAACTGACCGAGCACAGGGGTAAACTGAAAACCAGCGGTTTGTGCACATGCAAATGTAAACACAGCACAAGCTGAGTTTTACCCCCTTTGCCGTTATATTGTATATGTGTCTTTTATTTTTCTATAAAATGTATGTGTTTCCTTGTTTAATGGCAATAAATTGATTTTATTTATTTATTTATTTATTATTTATAAACCACTTTCGTCAGAAGATTGGAAAGGCTATCAAGCTTTGAAAGTGAGCTAAGGAGGTCCTCAACAAAATATATAGAACACTAGCTGTTCCCCGCAGTTTCACCCGCGTGGGCTACAATTTATCTTAATAAAAAGTATCCTATGTCCTTCCTCAGGATTCAAACTATCTCGGTACCAAATTTCATCTAAATCAGTTCAGTAGTTTACGCATGAAAGCCAGACAGACAGACAGAGTTATTTTCGCATTTATAATATAAGTAAGTGATAGTAGGGATTATACTCTACTAGCTACGTCCAACTGTTACACCTATATAGCATCAGCTATCTGAAAATAGAAGTCTCGTCAAAATCAGTCCAGCCGTTTCGGAGATTAACCGGAAGAAGGATATAACAATTGATTTTTGGATCTAAGTACCGATTGATAGATAAATCGTAGTTATAGAAAATGTCCAGCCCTTATTTTCTAACCTCCCAGAGTGCGAAGCAAACATAAAACTATACCTAAATAAGTAGGACACCCTATATATCAGCGTCTAGACACTACTCTGACATTATAGAGGTTGTTGTTAAGCATGTAAGCTCTACATGGTTACGAGAGTGGGGTAGGTATACAAAAACTACGGTTACTAAAGCTGAGATTACAAATGCAATTTCAATTTCAATTTATTTATTTATTCAATAGGATACATTGTGATCACTTTAAAACGTCAAACTTAAAACTAGCTACGCCTGTTCCAACCTCCTTACGCCGGCAAAAGAACAGGCAAGAAACGCCCGGCAGGTAATTTTTTTGGCGCGATCACATTGACAATTTTATTCTTATTACTAATTGATTGAATTGGAGCAAGTTCACTAAAATCCCAAGCTTTTTTTGTCATCTAATGGTCCGATGTTTTTTAATTAGCTTTACTAATAAGATTTCTCTTGTTTGGTTGTACACATTGGGATATGGGAAGCACAGCACCCGCAGTTTTACTCGCGTTTTCCCGTTGTTCCTAAGGAACCTTTTCCGGGATAAAAGGAGACTATGTGTTAATCCAGAGTATAAGCTATCTCCATTCCAAATTTCATTCAGATCCGTTCAGTAGTTTTTGCGTGAAAGAGTTAAAAACATCCATCCATCCATCCATCAATACTTACAAACCTTCACGTTTATAATATTAGTAGGATCTGTGTCGGTATATATAACACCTCTTTTTTTCGACAGTGGTTAAAGAATATGTTAACCTATGTTTTAGAAAGCGGAGAGACGTCCTATATTGACCTGAGTTGTAGCCCAATATTTATGACAGTAACATTTTTGCATAAATAAAATTACTGCAATTTTTTTACTACACTGAGAAAAAAATTCTGTCTTTCCTTCGGAGTCTTACCTTCCAAAACCGTTTCCTTCCTTATTTTACCTTAGATTTCCTTCTGAATCACAAGTCCTTCCCTTTTGACTCAGAAGGAAAACGGTGTTTCGGAAGGTCTTTTTTCTCCGTGTATTGTGTTTTTTTTACCAATACGGGTTACTAGTCGACTTTGTAACTATTAAGCCATCATCGCTTCGTTAAAAAGAAATATTGAGTCATAAAGAAACTATAATCTAACCTGTAGTTATATACAGACGAAACTAGTCCCTACTAATGAAAAGTAGACCTGCGACAGAGTACCAATTTGTAAATGTAAGGGCGATGAAACACGGGCGGTCTTCACACCGCGGAATTCGCTCGAGAAAGCAGTCGCAATCGATACAACTACATCGACGACGTAACGGTGAGTTTTCCGCTAGATTAAGTTCATTATTAAAATTAACCCTAATATTCATTATTAAAATGAACCATGATAGAATTCATAGCGACAATGGACTTAAAAACCGAGAAACAGCCTCGAGTAGGTAGTTGAAAGAATCCTGGATTAAATTAATAAACGCAGACTTTAAAAACCCAGAGTCAAAAAGTTATTTTTCAAACCAAAAGAATCTTTTGCGACATTCATAAATCAGAGAGAATGACCATTTAGTTTGACGTTGGAAAGATAACTTGGGCTTCTGCAAGTGGGCCTTAGCGTAGTATGCTCGGTATCCCTACTTCCCTAATGATACATGCGAAAGTAACTCCTTCTGTCTGTCTATTACGCTTTCACGCCTAATCTACTGAAGCGATTTAAATGAAATTTGGTCCAGAGACAGTCTGGAACCTGAGAAAGGACATAAGCTACTTTTTATCTCGATAAACTGTAGCCCAGGCGGGTGAAACTGCGGAGAACGGCAAGTAATTTATATGTAGGTTTGTGTCAGCGGTGCAGGGGAGCCGCTGAGCGGCGCGGCGGCGTGCAAGCGGAATCCGCAGCGGAAAAACTGTCCGTCTAACATAGCCCTTACGTAGAGTCCATTGTTACGAGGAGTAGTTAGCAGCGTTGAAAGCTTTTGATTAATGAAATTTGATATATTTTTTATAGTGATGCAGTGTTATAGAATAGAATAGAATAGAAAACTTTATTTGCTAAAAATGTGAAAACAACACATATACCAATTGAATGGCATGCAAAAATTTAACAATTACAAATTATATAAAAAGTAACAAGTGTTAGTTATGTCGACTTTGACTTGTAAGTCGTGGGCTCGTATTCTGCAACGATCTTGAACTTCAGTGGAGGGAAACATTGTGATGAAACCATAGCTTGGCAGTAGGACATTGTCTAGTGCTCGCCTGGCTATCTCCTTTAAGAGAAGCATCCATCAGTGTGTCATGACGTACCAACCATCAAGTGGCCAAAAATTTTTCCTCTTCTCATCTTAAAAAACCTCTTATCCTCTTATCTCTAATACTAGCTGTTCCCAACCGCGGATAACGGATCAGGATTGATTATTAAGTCGGGCGTAAATAGTCTTCCATTTTATAATGAGCTTTACTAATAAGATTTCGTCTCATTATAATATTCGTATCATTTATTTAAAGACTAGCTGTTCCCGCAGTTTCACCCGCGTGGGCAACAGTTTATCGCGATAACAAGTATCCTATGTCCTTCCTGAGGGTTCAAACTATCTCCGTACCAAATTTTGTATAAATCGGTTCAGTAGTTTAGGCGTGAAAGCGAGACAGACAGACAGAGCTACTTTCACATTTAAAATATTAGTACGGATTATTTTTATAGTTTCATCCAGCGAGAGTCGAACTTGCATTCCAATCTATGAGTATATCTGATTCATTCCTGTCCACTTCACTATTGGATGTACCATTCCATTGAACCCATACTTACGTGATGTTTTTCCCATGTCCAAAATAACCTGTAAGCAGCCCTCCAAACGGGGTCAGAAGCACTATCAATTGTATATTTATAGAGCTGCTTTATGGTTGAATGCAATTTGAGTATAGCACATAAATGTTACTGGCTGTTCCTCGCGGTTACACCCACGGAATTCCCTCTAAAACACATTTTTTCCGGATAAAATGTAGTGTATGAGGTAATACAGGATATAAGCTATCTTCATTTCGAATTTCATTAAAATCCGTTAAGGCGTTTCAGTGTCAGGAAGTAACAAACATAGACAAACTTTAGCATTTATAATATTACTATGTTAAATTAAATGATAGCGTAATTTATTTTTGTAAAGGTGCATAAGTCCCTAGACTACATAGGAAGTGCATCATAATCACCCATACCTCATACACGGAGAAAAGAGACCTTCCAAAATACCGTTTTCCTTCTGAGTCAAAAGGGAAGGACTTGTGATTTAGAAGGAAAACTAAGGTAAAATAAGGAAGAAATCGGTCTTGGAAGGTAAGATTCAGAAGGAAAGTCAGATTACTTTTCTCAGTGCATGGTATTCCCTTTGACACACATCCAGGATATAAGCTATAAGTGGCCAAAAATCATTTTTCTTCTTCTAACTGGAAGACGCGGGTGAAACCTCGGGGCGCAACTGACTGACATAGTGATCTATCAATGCACAGTCCAAACCACTGGACGGATCGGGCTGAAATTTGGCATGCAGGTAGATGTTATGACTTATGACGTTAGCATTCGCTAAGAAAGGATTTTGACTAATTCTACCCCCAAGGGAATAAAATAGGGGATGATTGTTTGTATAAAACTTTGTCAATTTTAAACCGATCGGGCTGAGACTTTGCATGCATATAGCCCACGCGGGTGAAACCGCGGGGAACAGCTAGTAAATAGATAAATGTGTAAAAAAGCCGAAATTTTCAAAGATTTGTAAAATACTGCCCCATATTAGTATCTACAAATCTACATTGCATCCGTGCGAAGCCAGGGCGGGTCGATAGTTCATTATAAAAAGAAATCAATCACCTCCCTCCCCCTCTTCCCTTTAATAGCCCCCGAAATGGGGTCAAAAGAACTATTAATATATTTATAGAGATGGTAGAATGCAATCCGATTACAGTAATCTCGATTTGGTGGTTTCAGCTGCTCGATATAGATTTACGGCGGCAACGCAATGCAGGAAGTTGGTAGATTAGAGCACAGTGAAATAAGAACAGTAGGTAAGCTAAGGCTGCTCGACGAGTTAATTGCCTACTCTTGCGGTGATGCTTAAGCGGCGCGTTCCCTTCTGAGTGCATGGCCGCGGCCCCGTACGCGGCCCCGTTCGTTTATGATTGTGTGCGTGAAAAGTGCGTGTGTACACGGCGCCGCTACTCTCGCACACATTCAAACCGGCGGCGGCCGATTTGTATGAAGCTGAACTACTACTCTTTACTATGATTAGAGTGAATAAACTGTTTGTTTGAATAATTCGATCTTGTACATTTTTAGGGTTCCACGCTTAAAAAAAAGGTAAAATGAAACCCTTATAGGATAACTTAGCTGTTCGTCTGCCTGTCTATCAAGACCCTTTTCCTCAAGAACGCGTTAAGGTATCAAGTTAAATTCATATCAAACTAGTTGCCCCCCGTGGTTTCACCCGCGTCTCCCCGTTATCCCGTAGGAACCTTTTTCCGGGGATAAAAAATCCAATTATCTCCAATAATAAAAAGTAGCCTATGTGTTAATCCAGGGTATAAGCTATCTGCATTCTAAATTTCGTCAAAATCGGTTAAGTAGTTAAGCGATACGTGGTAACAAACATTCACACACACACACACACACACACACATACAAACTTTCGCATTTATAATGTTAGTACGATACTCAGCCGACTACGATCACTTTCAGCTGTGAAAAAAATTAAACTTGTAAGTCAACGCGATCAAAAGATATTAACCATTTATGTCGCATATTTTGCGATTTCACAAGGGAATCAAAACCTATAGGGTACCTACTTCCCGTTGACCTAGAATCATGAAATTTGGCATGAAGCAAGATCTTACAGCACTTTTAAAGCAAAAAGTCTGAAATGCGTACCTAGTTTGATGACAAAAGAAACACGTTTGTACAGAACCCTTGTTGCGCGAGTCTAACCCGCACCTGGTTGGTTTTTTTTTTATATAAATAAACATAGACACTTCTGTGTTCTGAGCCATTATTATCTAATAGCATGGTGTCTATTTTTAATTGTTTATTCATGTTTTTTACTGTGCACTAGTGTTTTTTTCTAATCGTGACACAACTTTATGAGAATTTACAATGGAAAAACTATTTCTGTCACCTACAAGGCACCTGTCGCTAATTTATTGTATTTTGAATGCCAAACTGGTAAAAATTCTTTTTTTTTTCTAACAGGGTAGCGTTTGACCACAAGTCACCTGATGTTAAGTGGCGATGTGGTCGAGGGTGGCACCACGCTACACCTGGACTGGGAACTGGCTCTCAAGTGGGGCTGCCGGAACACACCGATAAGTGCTTGGCGAAAGACTGAAAGAGTCATAAACGAACACGGATCGGAAGACGGTAAGGGGTTTCCCGTAATACATATAATTATCCATATAATACAATTAATTATCCTACTTATATTATAAACGTGAAAGTTTGTGAGTTTGTATGGATGGATGTATGGATGGATGGATGGATGGATGTTTGTTACTCTTTCACGCAAAAACCACTGAACGGATCTGAATAAAATTTGGAATGGAGATAGCTTATACTCTGGACTAACACATAGGCTACTTTTTATCCCGGAAAAGGGTTCCTGCGGGATAACGGGAAGACGCGGAAGAAACTGCGGGGCGTAACTAGTATTGCATACATATATATTCAGTATTTATACTTGCTGTACGCCGCGGTTTTGCCCACGAAAAGATTTCCAAAGGAACCGTGGATTTGTCTTTACAGCCAACAAACTATCTCAATATGCAAAAATCACGTCGATCCGTTGCTCTGTTGTTCGTGAAGGTAGTATGTACAAACAAACAAACTCACTTTCGCTTTGATTTATGTGTATGAGGATGAAGATTTTGTTTTGAACAACACTAAAACTGTGCCAAGATTGGACGCCTCCTTTACATAAACATGTTATTAGTATTGTGATAAAGAGTGAAATAATATGCGAAGGTTCCGTAGATTAAATCAATAACTACATAATACACCTTTACCTATGTATGTTATGTACGAGTGTACGCTTTTGTAGGTACGGTCAACGACAAAAGTCGCTGAACAATAGCAACTTTTCCGATTAACTTCATCATTGTAAACACCAAACTTTGACCGCATCGTCACTAAACATCAGTTGTGTTGTGTTATGGTCAAACGCTAACTTGTAAGTTGTAAAGAAAAACCAAACATTACTGATCAAAAACATACTTGGAAAATCAAGTATGATCAGTTACTTTTGTCGCTGACTGTACTATAATTTAGAGGCAGTATTATTATACAAATCTTTGAATTTTTCGGCTTTTCTGTATTAGGTATGTATTTTACATATAAACGTTCCTCTTGAGTCACTCTATCTATTGCTGAAAACTGCATAAAATCCGTTGCATAGATTTATGTCAAAATATTTAATTTTAGTAGTAATATGTCAAGCCCTAGTACTAAAATGACATATCGATCCAAAACCGCGGATAACGGATCAGGATCGATTATTAATTTCGGGCGTTGAAAAGGACAGACAGCGGGAAACGACTTTGTTTTATACTATGTAGAGAAGAAGAGATGAGGTTATGTGAAGACTGATTTCACTGTACCTTTTCAGTGAATCCGTTTAAATTCTATGTTACTCTATTAATTTACCATAGATAAATTCTCCTCCGTGAACTGCAGTTTTCCAGTCGCGAAAATGTAAACAAACATCTCTCTCACTCGTTTAATTTGTATCCGTGAAAGCGTAGGTATCTGTTTTACACGGGTTTTAGTGTAAAAATAAATTTTACGTGCGTATTTTCGGCATTTGCCGGTGATGTGAATAAATTGCGGTTTAATTTGAAATGTAGGCCACTGTTCCAGAGTGTGACACAAACTTTGTGGTTAGTCATAGACAATACTTTATTTTCAATCGAGAATTAAGTTAATGTTTAATTTGTGGGTAGGTACCTTATAATTTTCAATCCCGCCACATTTAACCTCATCTAAGTCAAACACTAACTGAAAAATACAAAAGAGAAAGCAAAAAACAAAATTCAAAAGTAAGAGTCATAAATAAAGTTACCTTTTAAACGTCTTCAACAATAAATCCAAAATCGCAAGCACTTCCTTCGTTCCATCACAGATAAAACATCACTAAAGAGTGCTATTAAAAAAATAGGCCATAAAGCTTGCGACCCGAGGTCGTAGAGATTTGTCACCGAAATACGTCGAGCTTGTCTGCACTAGGTCTCCCGCACTATTTTTAACTATTATTCCATCTTGCACCACAAAATTTCCGTCTAAAAATCACTTTTTGACACAAAAATTAAACACTACGCTCTGGCAGAAAGGACGGTGGCGGGCGAAAAAAAAAATGTTTTATTTTTAAATAGTTTGACGGCCGGGCGCGCGCGTCCGTGTAAACCGAAGCTCGAAATTCGAATTTAGGTTAGAATCCACGGGTTACGCACACATGCGCAGAGGGAGTCTCGACGAGGGAAAATGTCAAAGATTATTAAGGCATTCAGATGTTCCTGATAACATTATAGCGTGCGGCCGTCGTCGGTGGAATTTTGCTATCGTGTCGTTAGTATGGAAGGTTTTTCTAGACGGTGGATTTGATTGTGGTGATTATTTTTTTTGTACTTATTGGATTTTTTTTTAATTATATCAAGGACATTTTTTACATGTCACATTTCACAGTGTAGCGTTGGACCACACGTCACCAGATGTTTGAAGGTGATGCCACGCTACACCTGAACTGGGAATTGGCCTCAAGTGAAACTTCTGGAACACACCGGTAGATACTTGGCATCGAATTTTTAAATAAATAGAGAGTAACATCAGTGACAGCCAACCCGAGCGTATAACTGCAAAACGTGAGGTCGTCAGTTTGATGTCCGCTACGGGATTAATCTTATACATTGGAAAAATCTTAATATTATAGTAATTGCTATGTGGTTCCCTGATCCATATAGTTTCTGACGCTTAGATATTATACAAGGAGTCCTACTGATGGGTCACAGCTAAGATAATAGGTCTACTTTTATGAATTATAATACTTACTTTTAATGTAAAGTGTGACATTATTTTAAAAACAAATGTTAAAGAAATATGTTTTTATAATATTAGAATATCATAGGATAGAAAACTATTTAATCAGGACAAAAGATTTAGCTAAATGATTATAAATCATCCGCTACAATTTGTCAACTATTCGTTATTACGAGTAGGGATGTACAATACCTTAAAATATAGTTTAGATAGGTACCTCATCTGTTGTCCCCTACTCTTTGCCACTCGCACATACATACAAGCGTCGTTCTTCTGGCAGACTCGTCGGCATTTACGTAGATCGCGCAGTTCGCTTTATTACTGAAAATACTCGCCTGATCCGGGGGGCTACTACTAATCTCTTCTTGCCATTGAGTTTTTTTTTCCTTTTTTACGGTTCCATACCCACAAGGTAAAACGGGATCCTATCACTGTGACTCCGCTGTCCACCGTTAAGTGAGCATAAAATCACAATATGCTGACAGATCCAGGTGGTTGGCTGATATCTCGGAAACTATGCACTTTAGGACAGGAGGCCAGAGGACTTCTTCCTGCTGATGTTAATGATGAAATGACCTTTAACCTTATAAAAATCAAAAATTGGATCGGAAATTTATCGCGAGGTAAAATTTTATTTTTAGTAGCCTAATATGAGTTGTAACAATAAAGAGTTAATCTTTCTATCTTTCCTTCACCGAAAGTTCAAAGTTCAAACCTTTTGCAAAGCTATCATCGCGAACTTGAACTCGATTCGTTCTTCGGCAATCGAGTTCCAATAGTACCCCTCCTTGATGACGTATGCAATAGAGCAGTGATTCAATGGCCACGTGATCTGTGCGGATGGATGAGTGAATGAGTGATTGTAATAAACACACCCTTGTAGCAAATAGGGGATGAGAAATTCAAGGGTTGTAAGTCTAAAGGGCTCAGACCGTATTATTGTAATAATATTGTTTTTTTTTTGGCTCTTGAACCCTTTCATCATCTTGTGAACGTCGAGGCTATCCAGCTTCTCGACAACATGGACATTGTGAGAAGACTGAAAATGACAAAACCTTTTGATTTAGTATATTTGAGTGCAAACAATACGTAGTTCAGTGAGTGCTACCTATAAAGAACACAAAAACAAAGTGCCTTCCCCTTAATAGAGACAATAAGAAAAGTGCTAATGGACACATTCTTAGTTATAATACTCTACCTAGCAACTTATGTTATACTAGCTGTTCCTCGCGGTTTCACCCGCGTGGGCTACAGTTTATCGCGATAAAAAGTATCCTATGTCCCTTCCCCGGGGCTCAAATTATCTGTGCGGTGCGGCGGTTTTATTTTTCTACTACTACTTACATTTTTAAACTCGTGATATCTTTCGAATGGAATGTCCGAATTGAATGATTCAAAAAGTTATATAAAGGCATTGAATCAATTTTGAATAAGAAGTAATTTATTTTGATAAGGATTAATACCAAGATACAAATAAAGAGCCTTTTCTAGCGGCGGCATTAAAAATTATTTTTTTGTAAATAAAAGAACACTTATTGTGGCATAACTATAATAGTTAGACATATGCTTTTGCGGATTTTTTTGTAGATCTAAATGAGACCTAAAAACCCGCGATACATTATTTTGTTCTTGTATCAATAGTTTTTGCAGCGCACGCAAAAATAGGTTTTCGATTTCACACCTTGGGTTCAAAATAGCAATTTTCTTACGGATCCCTAATTTTTTTGGAAATAAAATATAGCCTATAGCCTTCCTCGATAAATGGGCTATCTAACACTGAAAGAGTTTTTCAAATCGGACCAGTAGTTCCTGAGATTAGCGCGTTCAAACAAACAAACAAACAAACTCTGCAGCTTTATAATATTAGTATAGATATAAGTAAGTATATATTTAAATTACTTATTAGCCATTATAGGCTAGATTGTAATAACTATAGAAGTATTCACAAATAAGTAGAAACTTCTTTAAAAAAAAACCCTTCAGAATTACAACTCGACAACTGAAAGGCTTGAGACGAACGACGCAATGGGTGAACAGTCGACTGCGAAGCGTGAGTTCTGGGTTCAATTCCCATTCATCATCAGCCTATTACGTTCCCACTGCTGGGACACTGGCTTTCTCTCAGAGAGAGAGAGAGAAGGAGAGAGTATGGGCCGTAATCTTCCACGCTGGCCCATTGTTTGCGGTGATCATTTCATTACTACAATGTAGGTAGATTTAGTTATGACACGTGACATGAATAATGACCATGGCCTTTAAAGGCCATGACGTGACACGATAAGCCGGGACCGATCCGGAGGGACACAAAGGAAGCCCTGTGACCCACTGTTTACATTCCGACACGTCATTTGCAGACGGCCTCGTGGGTAGGGGAGTAGGGGGCGGTTGTAGGGGGTGCAAATCTCGAGGGGACGCTGAGGCTCAGGCACATTAAAAACTTACCCAAAGTTAGAACACGTGTTTAAACTCAAATGCATTATAGTATGATAGATTTTTTTATATGAAAAGCGCCTTGCTTCACTCCTTTGCCTTTCTGTTACATAGATGACAAAAAAAGCTTGGGATTTTAGTGAACTTGCTCCAATTCAATCAATTAGTAATAAGAATAAAATTGTCAATGTGATCGCGCCAAAAAAATTACCTGCCGGGCGTTTCTTGCCTGTTCTTTTGCCGGCGTAAGGAGGTTGGAACAGGCGAAGCTAGTTTTAAGTTGACGATTTAAAGTGATCACAATGTCAATCCTATTGAATAAACATTATTTAATTTTGAATAATAGCGTTTTCCACAAGTATAAAAAAATCAAAATAGGGTTGCAGACTTCAGGCAAAGCTAACAAACGCTCGAAAATAATTATATTATGTCATTTTAGTACTAGGGCTTGACATATTACTACTAAAATGACACATATTATGACATGACATAGCAATCCAAAACCGCGGGTAACGGATAAGGATCGATTATTAATTCCGGGTGTAAGTAGAGATGGTAGAAAAAAGAATTATGGCGATGTATTTCCGAAGCTACGTCATTTTTAAGGACAAAAGTCGCTGAACAATCACACTTTTTTCTGTTATTCACATCATCATAGACACCAATTTTTGACCTCATCATCACCTAAAATCAGGTGTGTTATGTTGTGGTCAAAATGATACCATGTAAAATGTAAAAAAAACAATAATAATTACTGAGTTGAAACACATTTGGAAAATCGAGAAAGATCTGCTACTTTTGTCGCTGACTGTACAAGGGCAAACGAGTAACACGTCATATTCGGCTAAAGATTATCAGCGCTATAGAGAAACGATAATATACATAAAACAAAAAATACATTATCCATAAATGTATTTTTGCAAAGGATAAGAATCAATTTGTTTTATTTTAACATCAACTGGTTAGATAGCGACCTCAAGTCACCTGGTGTTAAGTGACAATGTAGTCGAAGGTGCCGCCTCGCTACACCTAAATTGTGTACTGCCTCCGTTTTTAAAAACTTTTAGCTCTTATTAAAAATCTCTTGAAATCAAAAACATGTTCCTTGTTGCTTATTTTCAGAGAAACTGCAGGGTTTTTGCAGGAAAAATCAAGTAGATAGAGAAATGAACCTATGAAAAGTGATCTGTTACGATTTAGGTAGCTTTTTTTGTAAGACAAAGCGGCTTTTTTCATTGTTATTGTTGCATTAGGACACAAAACAACTGATGCTATTTCATGTCAATGTTTAGTTTTAGCGCCATCTATGGTTCTCTTTACGAACTAACTCATCCAGTACCTATCTTACTTCACGTCCAAAGAAATCTCAAAACTCACGACGCAACAGTTGTCTTCCAAAAATCACAGATGGCGTTACTAATCACCGAACCAAAAACTACTGCAGCATCTCAAAGGTACATTGAACTCATAACACCCCTCTTTTTGCGTCGGGGGTTAAAGAGAAGAGAGTGTACATATTATTCGATTGTTTGTCATTCAATCACTGATTAAAATCTCTGAAAATTACAGTTAGTTAAACTAAAATATGATTTCCACGGGTGTTACCGCAGGGCGAGGCTTGTGGGTTATAAACCGTAATTGATGGCATTTCAAGAACTTATAGTTCAAGGTCAGATAATTACTGATGTAGGTAATGTAGGTAATAACTTAGCAAGGCCAAGGAAATTTGGTACAAAAGGAGCTTTGGTTTTATATATTACTAGCTGTTCGCCGCGGTTTCACCCGCGTGGGCTACAAGCTTTATGCATGCAGTCTAAGCCCGATCGGTTTAAAATTGACAAAGTTTCATACAAACTTTCATCCCCTATTTTATCCCCTTGGAGGTAGAAGCGTTTAAACTAAAAAACATTTTTCTAAATCGGTCTAGCCATCCTCAAGTAATACGCAATTGATTTTTATTTAAGTATATAAACTAACGCCCGAAGTTAATAACTGATCCTGATCCGTTTTTCGCGGTTTTGGATCGATATGTCAATCCATTTTAGGGGTAAAGCTTGTCAATAACCGATCCAGCGGATTGAATTTGCAATCTCTACATTGAATCTATCCTTGGGAAGACAAATCGATCGACAGATTGGCCCTCTGATCCAAACCGATCGATAGGAATCCAAGATCAATTTCGATCTGAGATAACAGATCGATTATTAATTTCGGGCGTTTATGAGGCATTCTTCTACTTAATTAACTGAATCTATAATATAAAAATGAATCGCAAAATATGTTGGTAAGCGCATAACTCAACAACGCCTGGACCAATTTTACCAATTCTTTTTTTTAAATGTTCGTTGAAGTCCAATAATGGTTTTTACGGCGAAAACGGAACGGAGAAAAATCGAATAATTGCCGGGAAAACACTAAAATTAGCCCTTTTCTTTTCCCCATACAAACGATTCGTAATAATACTTAAGTCAATTTGAACTTTAATACCATACCATAAAGTTCAAGTGTTAGTGGAGAGGTTCCGGGAAGGCAAAACAATTGAGTGACGTTAGTATTGTATAAATATTGATGTCTGTTTTCAATAAAATTAGGGATCCTTACTAAAACTCCAATAATGTGTGTATTATAATTTTTGCGTTTTTGCTAAATACCCGGGCGAAGCTGGGGCGGGCCGCTAGTCTTAAATAAAACTATCGATCAAGACACCTTACAAACAAAAAACTACAGCAAAATCGGTCCAATGTCAAATCATCATTATCAGCAGGAAGAACTGCTGAACATAAACCTCCTTTGATCGCCACCATGAACGGCTATTACCTATTTGCATCCATCAGCTCCCTACGACTCTAACATTATCGTCGGTCCATCTAGTTGCTACCTACAGAACGTCTTCCGGTTCGTGGTCGCCACTCGAGAACCTTTCTTCCCCATCGGTTTTCATCGAGCGATGTGGCTTGCCCATCAACTTGCAAATTCTGTGAGCTATGTCGGTGATTTTGGTTGTTTGACGAATTTCTTCCTTTCGCATTTTATCACGCAAAGAAACTCAATGCTCTCTCCATGGCTCGCCTACACACTTTGAACCAACTTATATAACACCCCTCTGCTTGCGACGGGGTTAGAAATAAGTGGCAACGAACTTTAACCAGGTTATTAGATATATCGTAGGTAATTATATGGATATTAGGCTTTCTGTCGCATTGCCTAGCCTAGACTAACCACTAGACTAGACCTATATTTATTATCAGACCTGTAGCGATTCTAATTCACTCGGAAACTTTCCGTGTCGGATTCGACGTCACTTGTGCTTCACGTAAACGTTTTCCGAGAGCAAATAGATGGCGGAAACTTATCCGTGATTGAGCAGCTGATTTGTTATTTCCAAATTCATATTACGGAATAGTGTCTAAAAAAATCTGAAGGAAGTTTTTCCGAATCCGTGGTCGTTAGAGTTTCCGTGCGAATTAGAATCGCACTGCTGGTATGACACAACCTGGCTCACTGTAAACTTTTTACAGTATAACGTTAGAGCACAATTCAGTGGCACTAATATAGATTTTTACGCGCTCTACCGTGAGTGCGTAAAATCTTACCGTGAGCACGTAAACTCTTACCGTGAGCGCGTAAACTCTTACCGTGAGCGCGTAAACTCTTACCGTGAGCGCGTAAACTTGGCGTTAACTCTTTTTTTGTATGAAGCAATGTACAGCACCGAGTTTATGAACAAATTTTTCCATAAACAAAAAGAATTTACGCGCTCGTTGGAGAGCACTGGCGTAAGGAGGTTGAAACAGGCATAACAAGTTTTAAGTTTGACGTTTTAATGTAATCACAATCACGTTTTAAATCCTACTAAATCGTTTAATATTGATTTGATTTGGTTTGATTTGACTGAAAGAAAATTGTAAGCAGTTTCATTTGAATCTACTCAATTTAAGTTTTAATTGTTCGAGTTATTTTAATAAAGGATTTACGCCAGCGTTTATGAACTCAATCTGTTCAGATGAAAGCATTCCTCCTCCATTCAAAGCTATGAAGTTATATCTTCGTTGATTTACCTACGCTCGAAGTTTTGTTGACCTGAAATAAAATGCAGTACTATTTGCTGGAGAAACCTCTGCACTGCGCCAACATTTACTAAATGAGGTAGTTAGGTACCTATAATACAAGAAACTATGTAAATTAATCGAAATCTATAACTATTATTTAACATGCAAATAAAAATAAAATTGCACAGGGTTCGTTGGTAAGAGCATTGCTTGAGAACGCATGGACCGATTTAGATCAGAAAAAATTCTATTAGTATATGGTGCTTGCCTTGGCTTGCTACCACCCTTTAGCTTGGTGGTGGGGTATTTTCTAGTAGGTACACGCCTTGCCAGCTATCATCCTCAAGGAATCTGTTGCTGCTTAAAGCACCTATTGGCTTCACCTTCGACCACATCCTCACTTAACATTGTGGTCAAATCAAAAACCCTGTAAGATGTAAGTAAAAATAAAATGAGGTTAATAAAGAAAGGAAAACTCAAAAGATCACCCGGAAAATTGAAGAAAAGATGCGATGTAATTGAAATGGCAAACGGAAATCATTAATTAAATCATCGCAACTTTATGACCGAAATGAAGACATTTGAATCAACGAAACCGACGATGGGACTCCGAATTAACACGCAGAGTTGTCACATTTGCCGCCGAAACGTCAAAAACGTCATCCGCCATTTTGGAAAAGCTGATTGGCCGCCCGGAGGGTTGTTCGCAGCAAAGCGGACGGAAGTATAGCCATCTCGCTCCGTCCCCGTTACATAATACGGAAACGGGTGAGCAGTTGTTACGTTTTGTGCTGTGTTCCGCATCAAGGCAGCCGGGGGGGTAGTTATCGATTTTTCGCCGAGTTTGCGGCAGTCTCCTTGCACGGCCGGTGTCTAGCGCGAAAAACACGTCCAAATCGCGCTCGCGTTACCAAAAAACACAGTTCCACAATCAAAATTCGAATTGCAGCAACGCTTTTCCGAACCAAAAAGGACATTCGTTCGAAAATACGTTAGAAAAGTGCAGTTCTGTGCTGGGATACCGATTTCGTAAGTGTTGAAGCATCTGTCATTTTTTTTCACTGCCCAGGCTCCATTTTAATCAGTTTTATATGACATTGAGGCTTTTTATTGCGATGCCTAGGTTCCCTATTGTGTGCTTGAAACTTGAAACGAAATAACTGTACCTTTTTACGACTGCGCATTTTTTTTTAATTACTTGGCCAGTCAGCTGATCACGCCCGGCCAATTAAACGTCAAAATTGTTATATTTTTTTTTAAATACAGATTATAAATTGCTTGATTTTAAATGGAAAGCGTAGCAATTGTTTTCAAAAAAGGTTCTTACCAGCTTTTCCATAGGCAGATTCGGCTTGAGGTATCTGTTCCTGGCCACGATATGATGCACATTCATTATCACTTGTCTTAATTTATTTCTTATCGCACGTTCTAATCAGGCCAGCGCCTATCCGTCACTGGTTTATCTCCAGATGCATATACGAGGTTGGTTTTGAGTCGCCCCAATCGATTGGGTAAGCTTCAGCGGAGGAGGATGCGGAGATGTCTCAGTGACGTCACGAGCTGACGTCACCGTCCTCTATCCCGGGGGATGGCATCATGGTATGCAATTAGGCCTAGCAAATCTGTCACGTTCGGTCGTTAGCTGGAAATTAATTTTGCTGGTCGCTATTGGTTTATAGGTCGTAAAGTTTACGTGTTGATAGATGGCTGGGTTTTTGGTTTCCTCTGTGGTGATTGGTAGAGGCAGTGTTCGAAATAGTGGGAGCTGGTAGTGAAGCTGCCAAATTTGCTGGATTTCATGACGTCGTGGTGCAATTGGTAACGTTTAGGGTAGTTTTTAACGCCTGACGCAGTGAGTGTGTGTGTGTGTGTCTGTGCTATCTCCATTCCAAATTTCATCAAAATCGGCTTAGTAGTTACAGTGATGCGTGGTAACAAACATTCACACACACAAACTTTCGCATTTATAATATTAGTAGGATTCAGGGCGGAGACATATCCAACAAATCAAACATCACAAAAATCGGTCTAGGCTTCATTCTTGAGTTATACATGGTGTTATTAACCCGACATTGTTAAAAATTCTTGCCAGACCTTCATAAGTTTTACAGATAATGACATCAACGTTACTTTAAAAGGAGGTCAATGTTATGAAACCCGAAAAGGACTTCATAAAGGTTAATTTTATAACTCTACCGCTGTGTTTGCTATAGAATTGGCTTTGTATATCTTCAGAGAAATTCCTTATCCAGAAGTCCACCATCGACCACATCGTCATTTACCATCAAATGACTTAATTGTGGCTGGAGAGCATTTGGAAAACTGCTTCAAACTTCGGTCAAGATGAAAGCGTAGCTTGGTGGTAAGGCATTTTCAACCACTTAAAAAAGGAGGAGGATTCTCAATTCGACCGTATAAGTATATATATGTTTTTTATGTTGGTTCGCGGATAACTTCGTCGTTTATTAACAGATTTTGATGATTATTTTTTGTTGAAAAGAAGATATCCCAAATACCATGATACGGTGACCAGGATCTGATGATGGTATTTCAGAGAAATCAAGGGGAAAGAGAAGTCGGTTATTTTTTTGTTAAAAATTATACTTACCCTCAAGTTACAAATCTGTCGCCAAGCACATATGGGTGTGGTGAGAGCCAGTTCCCAATCCAGCTGAAGCGTGGTACTACCTTCGACCACATCATCACTTAACATCAACTTGTGGTCAAACTATTCTGTATATCGTAAAATAACTATAAATTTAAAATTTAAAAACCCCCGACTTCTTCGACCGATTTTCATAAAACATGACCAAAAACACCTTTCATACAATAAAAACTAAATTGAATTCGCTTCAGCCTTTCGCGAGCTACGGTACCACAGACAGACAGACAGACACGCCAAACTTATAACACCCCTCTTTTTGCATCGAGGGTTAAAAAAAATACGTTATGTCACGAATGTCTTATGCCCTACGATCCTAATCCGTTATCCGCGGTTTTGGATCGATATGTCATGCCATAATATGTCATTTTAGTACTAAGGCTTGACATGTTACTACTAATCAGGATCGATTATCAATTTCGAGTGTAAAGAGATAAATAAAAAATCGGTGTAAGTATTTAGTTTCAAAATGCAGCTTAACCTTTGAGTGGTAAAGCCTAATTGGTAATTAACAGAGCCCATACAAAGTATTTCAGTTTTAAAACTCGTAGGTAGATATACCTACTTTTAATTCTGGCATGAACGTGTGAGATAGTGGGTTCAGGCCGCTGTGCCAACAAGTTAATTTAGCTTGGCTTGAAATTTTGGCAAAAGAGACAGTTTTTAAGCTGATTGAGAGGGCTCGTCGACTCAAGCATGTTTAGTACTGGGCACCACTTGAGAGTGCTAAAGAGGATTTACAATCATTTTGCCCATTTTAGGTTATTATTGTAACTTAAAAACAATAATGATAATTATAGCAGAGGCGTAGTAAAATTTGATGCTGCGAACTTGGTGGTAGTGTGCTGTCTAGTGCTCGACTAGCGACCCGCCCCGGCAACGCAGGGGTGCAATGTAGATTTGTAAATACTAATATGGGGCAGTATTTTACAAATCTTTGAATTTTTCGGCTTTTCTGTACTATAATATGTATGTATTATACATATAAACCTTTCTCTTGAATCACTCTATCTGTTGCTGCTTTAAAATCCGTTACTTTGTTGTAAGACGAGGAATTGGCAATATTGGCTGCAGGGATCTCCTTTTTTCTCAGCAATTACAAAACATACAGAGCCAATATATATGTACATTAAAGATCATGTTTTTGACAACAAATTGTCGGAAGGATAACACAATTGGTTAACTTTCATAGTAAAGAAACATTGATCGAAAACTGCCCTCTAAAAAAAAGATTTTCATTTTACAGACATACAAAACCGATTTAAGAAATGATTTTTTTTTTGTATTGTATTTACACATTCTTCAAAGAACTACAGGTTTAGTTCTATAAAATTAACGATAGTTTTCTTTTAAACCAAAAAAACCTTTTTTTGACGCATACGACCTTACGGCATTAGTCAGCTCGCTTGCGTTTTTGTATGGAGCTGATTTCAGATTCATTGGGGCTAGGTCAATTTGTGTGCAATTGTCCCTGATATTATTATATTATATTATTATTATATTATATTATTATATATTATTATATTATATTATTATTATTGTTTATCACGGCGTCCGCGTTCTCATAAAGATCTTATTCTTATTCTTATTCTTAAAACTTGTGGTGTAGTAAACACCCAGCGCATCCTCTGAAAATATCTCAAACCTTTATGCGACGGAGCGTGTCGTAGATTCGACACAGTTCGATCATCGCGCAAAAAATTTTATGACTCGACGGACTCGACGTCAATAGCATCGACGTAGGTGTTCGCTAAAAGCTATGCTATATTTAAAAAGGTTGATTCATCGAAAAATATTGATAATATTTGAATCAATGAAGCGATGATAGCTCAGATTGAATGAATAAGTAGGTACTTACATTTATTTCTGAGTAGTTATGGACAGCGGTTTCACGCGTCGTGGACTACAGTTTATCGCGATAAAAAGTAATCTTGAAATCGCCCAAGATTTAAACTAAACTATCACCAGACCAAATTTCGTTGAAAAAATAATTGCCTAGAACCCTAATTTTTTTGCAATAAAAATAGCCTAAGTTGCTCCTTATAACATTAGCTATCTGCCAGTAGGTGCTTGGCGACAGATTCTTAACAAGAGGGTGATAGCGAAAGCTCAAGCTCATTGTAGGATTCGAACCCACGTCCTACGGATCGCAAGCCGACCTCACTACCACTGAGCCATCATCGCTATCGCTATAACCTAACAAAAATAGATACCTTTTGTTAAAACTCATATTATAATTATAATATTTTATAGATACATTATAACGCAAAAAGTAACAGTAGTAATAGTAGATTGGAAATAATCGGGATTCATTATTATTTCTTTCCTAATTCGCTTTATCTGGGGTCTTTGGCCAAGGTCCCAAAAACGTCAATGTATTTGAATAACTGCTATGCAATGTGTGGACGCATATACAACACTGTTCCTACAGATATAAAAAAACTACCAAAAAATCGATTTAATAAAAAACTTAAATCGTGGCTAATGGATAAATGTTTTTATAATGTTAAAGATTTCATAAAATAGGTTCTCAATCATAATGCCGATAACTTAATATTATGTTAGAATTATGTAATGGCCATTAATATAATATAATTTTGTATAAAAAATATTTGCACGCCGCCTTGTGCGGCAAAATGTATCTGGCACTATTCTGTACTAATTCCATCTTTACTAACCAACATTTTACGCAAATAAATTATTCTATTCTATTCTATTTGTCCGGACTTTTGTTAGGCATTAGCGGAGCCGTAGCCAAAGAGCTAAGAGGCCATTTTAAAAGTTTAAGACATACTATGGTACAGTCAGCGACAAGAGTAGTTGATCATACTACATTTTCCAAATGTGTTTTACATCAGTATTAATTGCGTTTTTTTTGCATGGTAGCGCTTTGACCACAATAAAACACATCTAATTTTAAGTGATGATGTTGTCAAAGATTGGTGTTTAAGTTGATGACGTGATATTGTTCAGCGACTTTTGTCGTTGACTGTCCAGTGAATAAAGGATAAAGTGTACTATCTCAACCTTATTGTACCATACCTGAGAGCAAAGATTTAACAAATATCCAACCCACCAATCGTACACCCATAACGGAATCATGTCCGGACTTTTACGCCAATACACCCAAATCGATAGCAGTTTTGGCGTCGCTCCACAAAACTATTGCAATCGTGCTTCAAAAAGCCTCCGACTACCGGCTTGGGTTGCCAGTTTTGTATTATTTACTTCTGCCAACTTGTGTTGATAATTTGTTGAAGTTACGTGAAGAATTCCGGTGACTGTTGGAGCGCTTGGCTCTTTGAGAAAGTTTGAATAACGCCTCTATGGGGCTGCTCGGCGTTTTTTGATCTGTCTCTATTCTTGAAAGCACTTGGTGTACCGTGAAAGATAAGTAGAAGTACTCTTTCTCTCTTCTTTCTCTTTCTTTTTTTACCCACATGATTGGCTTGACTATTACATAGTATAAACTAACATAGTATAACTACATAGTATACTATGTAGTTATACTAAGTTATACTAGGTTAACTAACATAGTATAACTACATAGTATACTATGTAGTTATACTAAGTTATACTAGGTTAACTAACATAGTATAACTACATAGTATACTATGTAGTTATACTAAGTTAGATTTTCACCATCATTTAGAGAATTTCAGTATTGCATTTGTATTTAATTAAAGACCTGCCTTAGCTTCGTATGAGCAGCACTAAATAAACTTAATTGAAGAAAAATATACAGATTCTAATTTTGGGAAAATACGGCACTAATTTGCCAAATAAGAAAAACATGACAAAGTTCACAGGTTCACCCGCTGGGCTAATTTGTAGTTTTCCTAAAATTACATCAAAATCGGTCTTACATACTGTTTTGGAGTTCATAGAGAACATGGTATACACACATCCATTTTATATAAAACATAGTCATGTCAGATAGAAGAGTGTCGGGACTATTAGGTACGTAACTTCTATGGGGATGCCATTGCTATGGGTCACTTCCCGCTGTATGTCCCTATGTGTGCTTAGATCTTCAAAACTACGCAACGGATTTTAATGCAGTTTTCAGCAATAGATAAAGTGATTCAAGAAGAAGGTTTTAGGATATAATGTGTCATGTTTTTGTATACATTGGCTAAAATATAACGATATTTGCTAGAGGTGTCGGAAAAAAATAAGCCGTCTGGGAGCTTTCAACGAAAACGCTGCCTAAACCCTTTGAGATGTAACAAAATGATGTATGGTGGAATTGTGTATCTTATATAGGTCTACAAAAAAGTCCGCGATGGCATATGTCTATCTCTTAAGGATAACATACTATAACTACTTTTTTATATTTTAATCCGATCGGGCTGAGACTTGGCATACATAAAGCGGTAGCACACGCGGGAGAAACCGCGGGGAACAGCTAGTCATTCATAAAGCTATGTCGGAGGCTTTGGGGAGTCCTGAATACTCCGACAATAAAGCTGACTACTAGCTTATCTTATAAAAACAAAGATTACGAGCAGTTGTGTAAGACACACAGTTTTAATGTCGTAACAACACGCAGTCTCCCAAAATGACTGACGTCTATAAAATAAATACAATGACAGAATCATATCCGTTTAAAAGAAAATGGACCAGCTTCTTACATAATAAAAATACATCACGTAGGTACAACTATTTATACCGCTGACTGCACCTTACATCTCCCGACAGCCTAGTTGTAAAAATCCAACTAGATTGCATCGCAGTTTGGCAGCCGGCCAAACTTTTCCAAGAATTTCTCCATAAATTGAAACGCATGGTGACCGTGCTGCTTGTGGGGTCTGGTCTGCTTTGGTTGTAATCCCGTAACTAGTTAATGTTCATGTTTCCATATCCCAATGTGCACAACCGACCAAGAGAAATCTTATTAGTAAAGCTAATTAAAAAATATCAGACCATTAGATGACAAAAAAAAGCTTGGGATTGTAGTGAACTTGCTCCAATTCAATCAATTAGTAGTAAGATTAGAATTGTAAATGTGATCATGCCCAATAAAGTACTTGCTGGGCGTTTCTTGCCTGTTCTTTTGCCGGCGTAAGGAGGTTGGAACGGGCGGCTAGTCTCAGTGAATGTATTATGTGCCTATCCTATTAAATAAAGAATTTTAAACTTTGACCATGCGTCCGATGAGATTTTCTATCAAAGAGCCTGGAATATCGGAGCATATAGCGAATGGCCAATTACTAATAAACCATCATGAGTGGAATGCTGGGAGGTGGAATTTCTAAGGGCTTTGTTAACATTGACATTCTGTAAAGGTTTCAAAGCTTTTAAATACATATTTGGTTCTGTTTTGTGGTTAAGTAGGTATATGTACATACTGGCTGTTCCCCGCAGTTTCACGTTTTCACATTTTTACCCCCCCCCCCCCCTAAAGGTTGAATTTCTAAAAATCCTTTCTTAGTCCCTTATGCAAACATACCCTCAAAATGCCAAGTTTCTACGACCAGCGGTTTCGGCTGCGCGTTGAAATCAGTCAGTCAGAACTTTGATTCGAGCCATCATCGCTATAATTTGTCTTTTGTTCCTTGCTCATCAGGTTTTTTCCTTCCAGCAGCGGATGCGCCTGCCCTGTAACGACGGGGCTTGATCTGTTCCCCAGACACCGAGCCGGCCCGGAGGCAGACCCCAGATGATCGGCTCATTCTGGAACCTGTGCCGAGCGTGCCCTTCCATGCCCGTCGATAAGGTAACCTTAAAACTAGGCCCAGGTCTAGCGTGGCGCCACCTTTTTTAACCTAAAGTTCAGGAAGAAGACAGTTTTAGAATAAGAGTTATTTATTGCAATAAATTATATAAAAACAACTAACTAACTAACATGGTGCGATTACCCAAAGTGAGTGGTGGCCTCCGATATAAAAAAAGGCGTAGCGTGGTGCCACCTTTCACCACATCATCCTGACTTGTAGGCAAACGCTATTACCCCGTAAAGAGTAAAAAACAAACTTTGGAGAGGCCTATGTCCAGCAGTAGACTGACACAGGCTGATGATGATAAGGTAGGTAGATATTAGAAATATTTTAAAAAACGTAAAGAGGTTAAATGTGATATTAAAGTTTGTATGGAAAAACGATCAACATCCGCAAGGCAAAGCCGCGGGGCAGGTCGCTATTATAGTAAGTATATGTTATGCCTAATCATCTATTTACTGACAAAGGCACTTATCCGGTGATTTTCCAAGGAGATAAAAACAATGCGACCCTCTGAACAGTGTCGTAGCTAAGGACATGAGCGCCGGGGCAAGGTGTGAATTATGCGCCCCCTAAAACATAATTTATGCACTTTCTGGTGGTACAAAAAATAATTTTGATTAAAAATTGTTTTAGGCACTATTAAAGTCAAATGCAAATTGAAATTATTACTCATAAACACATGCTGATTTCCTGATTTCACATGCTCCCAGGTCTATGACTGCGCCTCCTTGAGGTTGCCCCTGGCAGCCGCCCCTGTGGCAGGCCCTTAGCTACAAAGCTACCCCTGAAAGACTATTATGTCATTATGTCCGACGCCCACTCTTCCATTATAGAGTTATGTTACACGGGTTCATAGAAATTCGCCTATTTTGATAAGAGATATGACAAATTGGAAAAAGTCATTGTTGTTGCTTCGGCATCGTGTTTATATGGAGACTACTAGCTTCACGATTTTCAAAATATATTTTCTTATTGCATCTCTACGCTACCAAAAAAAGCTAGCTACCTCGAAAATGTCGAAGGTTTTACCCGCGTCTTCCCAGTATCCCGCAGGAACCTTTGCCGGGATAAAAAGTAGCCAATGTTTTAATCCTGAGTATAAGCTATCTCGATTTCAAATTTCACTAAAATCCGTTCAGTTTTTTTTGCGTGAAAGAGTAACAAACATCCATAGTCGCAAACTTTTATAATATTAATAGGATTATTTTTCATGAATGCATTCCACCACTCGTTGGAATAATAATCTAAATGCATTCAAATTTCGTAAGTCCAGCAGCTGTTACCAAAGTTAAGTCGTAGCACAAAGACCAGCTCCTATATAACAGAGGGCAGTAATCCTGCGGGACAGTCGCAATCTCCCTTATTTATTATGTCGGGGGAACAATAGCTGAAGTTATTCGGCTTGTGGTGACGACAGTAGAATAGGTACATTAATATGTATATTGAAAAAACTAGCGACCTCCGACGCGACTTTAACCATTATAAAGTACAATGAGCTTGAGCTTTCGATGAAGGAAAACATCGTGATGAGAGCATAGTTGGGACATTTTCTAGTGTTCGTCTGGTTAGAAACACCAGCGTCAAGTTAAGAATCGGTCGCCAAGCACCTATCGGTGTGGTCCGGCCGGCAGCCTCACTTGAGAGCCAGTTCCCATTCCAGACGTAACCTGGCGCCGCCTTCGATTACATCGTCACTCAGGTGACTGGTGGTGAAACGCTAAAATGCAGAATGAATGCTTATAATCATTATTTTGATATTTATCTATTTTTTCCTGCTCGCCTGGCTAGCTACCAGCACCCTTAAGAATCTGTCAGAAATCGTTTTTTTATTTCATCAATTTTTTTGAGAGGTAATCTCTTCTATCTTATTGAATTATCCTACTACGAGTATTATAAACGTGAAAGTTTGTGAGTATGGATGGATGGATGGATGGATGTTTGTTACTCTTTCACACAAAAACTACTGAACGAATCTGAATGAAATTTGGAATTTAGATAGTTTATATACTGGATTAACACATGTGCTACTTTTTATCCCGGAAAAAGATTCCTGCGGGTTAACAGGAAGACGCGAGTGTACCGTGGGGCGCAACTAGTTATTTATAAAATTTTTGTAGGCGCCACGACTTGATCGGTTTTGACAACCTCTGGCGGCATAGACCTAGCCGACGACGCATACTTTTTGACGTCCCCGGATGTCGTACTGTGGCCCGAGCCTCAGCTCACCCCCTCAGGGGACTCATCCCCTCTCTGTCGATCCTTGCACCATCTCAATGCACTCCTGGATACCAACACTGATATTGATTTATTTGTTGATAGTTGGAAAACAGTTTTAGCTACATGTTTAGGCTATTGTGAGCGTCTGTAATTTTTCCCTTATATTGTTTATTATTCTTATGATGACTAATATTTTTATGTGAATATGACTCCTTAAGTTATTCAGTAATTTTTTGTGTAATGAGTGTAAATGGCATGCAGTTCTTATCACAATAAACAAATTCAAGTCATTTTTTTTTTTTGAGGAAATTTGGTATGGAGATAGTCTGGACTCTGGAAATGGACATAGAACACTTTTTATCGTGATTAACTGTAGTCCACGCTAGTGAGACTCTATATAGGAAACAGCTAGATATTTTTTGGCAATTTTTTCAGTAAATCATTGTAATTTTCTCCCATTTTTAATCCCAGCATGCATGATCTTGTAATCTCCGCCTTAAACGGAGGCCAAATGACGAATGGCATCTATCCCTCGACCGGGAGAGTTAGGGACAATGAGGATTCTAGATTAGGGACACTTGGGCACAAAAGGGAACATCGTTTGGGCACAAAAGGGAACATCGTTTGGGCACAAACGACTTCTTAGATATTTATATTGTCTCTTGCTTTAGGCAATGTATAGGAATTGACCCTTATATAGAGGTGTACTAGTGACTTGCCCCGTGGGTTTACCCGCGTCATTGTTGATATTTTCAAACCAACTTAAATCCCTACTTAATTTTTATTTTATTCATTAGGGACAATAAACAAGCACATAATACTAATATTATAAATGCGAAAGTAACTCTGTCTGACTGTTATGCGTTCACGACTAAACTACTGAAGCATTTTAAGTGAAATTTGGTACAGAGATAGTTTAAAGCCTGAGAAAGGACATAAGCTAGTTTTAATCGCGACAAGCTGTAACTGACGCGGGTGAATGCGCGGGGAACAGCTAGTATGACTTTCAAAAAATCCTTTCTACAGTACCAAAGGAAGCTGCTACGAAGATTTCACGCTTCTATCCTTTTTGGTTTAGGCCGTGCATTGATTGTCAGTCAACATAACGGTTTTATTTGTTTACTAGCTGTTCCCCGCGGTTTCACTCGCGTGGACTACAGCTTTATGCATGCAAAGTCTCAGCCCGATCGGTAAAATTGACAAAGTTTCATACAAGCTTTCATTCCTTATATTATCCCCTTGGGGGCAGAATTAATCAAAATCCTTCTTCTTAGCGGATGCCTACGTCATAACATCTACCTGCATGCCAAATTTCAGCCCGATCCGTCCAGTGGTTTGGGCTGTGCGTTGATGTGGGGTCTGGTCTGCTTTGGTTGTGATCCCGCAACTCATTAATATTCATGTTCCCATATCCCAATGTGTACAACCAAACAAGAGAAATCTTATTAGTAAAGCTAATTAAAAATATCGGACCATTAGATGACAAAAAAAAAAGCTTGGGATTTTAGCGAACTTGCTCCAATTCAATCAATTAGTAATAAGAATAAAATTGTCAATGTGATCGCGCCAAAAAAATTACCTGCCGGGCGTTTCTTGCCTGTTCTTTTGCCGGCGTAAGGAGGTTGGAACAGGCGTAGCTAGTTTTAAGTTTGACGTTTTAAAGTGATCACAATGTATCCTATTGAATAAATAAATAAATTGAAATTGAAATTGAAATTGATAGATCACTATGTCAGTCACCTTTGAGTTATATTTATATATATTTAGATAGATTAGAGATTTGTGTTGGGTGGTCTGTTCCCAATTGCCAAGGTAACAGAGGTAATAATTGTTCTACATCTTCCTTTCATTTATCCACCCTACCACCGCTTTCTTGTCTAGTGTTGATACACCTTACATTTAGCTCAACTTAGAGTCAAATTCCTGATTTACCGCCTAAAATCAAAATAAACCTGTACGCAAAGACTCCTCAATTTAAAAGCAATTCAGTGCCCATCTATGTTAGGGCTTAACCATCAAATGGAACAAAGCCCCAGTTTTGTTCCCAGAATCTAATAAAAAATCAATTCCATCTTCCGCACATGCGTTGTTGATAGTAATTCATTTTCAGTGGTAGACAGACTGGTCAGGGATGGGCAACCTTTAGGACGTCGCGGGCTCAAATTTGCGTTGTTTATAAATTTGCGGTAATATGCATAATAAAAAAAGTTTAATGTTTGTCGCCTTGTTCAAATTATTCAGTAACTATTATTAACGCTTCGGCTTAGCATTTTTAATTAAAGATTTTGAATATTGTAAGTTATCTCAAAACCGTTAGATTTTTAATATCAAAAACATTTTTGAGATCTACTAGAAACGTACCTACACTTCTATTATATATGATATCAATATTAATCAAACAGTTTATAGTCTATGACACGCCAGAATAATGTAGCTGATTGTAGCTGTCTGTTAGTGGAAGATTTTTTGGAGTGGATTCAGTAATTTAGGTGATTACCCCATTACATCCAAACAAACAAATGTAATCTCTTTATAATATGTATTTGTATCAAGTACATAAATTAGCAGAATAAAATTTCCATTCTATTGATCGATCGATAGCCATCAAAATAACATTTCCGAGCGTATTTTCCAAAGAATTCAAAATGTTTCACGGGCCGCATCAAAATCCGTGCCGGGCGTTGACCATCTGTGGACTAGACAGTAAAGTAGGCGTCGCGTCGTCGGTAATAAGTTATTGATCGTTCTCAAACTGACACCAGTTTTAAATAGCCGACAGAGGTCGTAAGGCTTCCTGTATTAAGGAAATCCTAGATAAGCCGGCCATTTATGGTCTAGATTCTTTACATCTAGATAATAAGTTAGAGAGCTATGTTCAATTTCTCATTGAAACGATGATAGTGACGTCATTGTCTTGTAACCGTAGGTTGAGGCTTCGAAACCGGCAAGGATTTTGAGCTTTCAGTGAACATTGTGATGAAACCTTACCTAGGTGGTAAGGACATTTTCAAGAACCTATTGGTGTTTTCCGGGAGCCAGTTTCCTATCCAGGTCCAGCGTGGTGCCCCCACGGACCAAATCATAATCATCATCATCATCAGCCTGTATCAGCCCACTGCTGGACATAGGCCTCTCCCATGATACGCCACTGAGCCCGGTCTTCGGCTTTTCTCATCCAACCACTGCCAGCCACTCGGCGCAAGTCGTCGCTCCGCCTTGTCGCAGGACGTCCCACACTACGTTTGCCAAGTCGCGGTCTCCACTCAAGAACACGTCTACCCCAACGGTTGTCGGTTCTGCGGCTTATATGACCAGCCCACTGCCACTTCAGCTTGCTAATTCTGTGAGCTATGTCGGTGACTCTAGTTCTCTGACGGATCACCTCATTTCTGATTCGATCTCTCAGAGAAACCCCAAGCATAAACCAAATCATCACTTAGCATCAAGTGACTTGTGAAAAAATCTTAATTTTATTTAATCTAAAATAGTAATAAAACTTGACAGGAACAAAATTAAAACGTTTAACGGTGGCTCTTCCTTTAAACGTTCGTAAGCAAATCGCCTATGACAAGGTAAAATAAGGCTTTGGGGCAGATAATTGTTGGAAAGTAAGGTTTGTTTTTTGAAAATTAAACTGGAAGGGTCTTAGATGTAATGGCGAAATTTGTTAATTTTATGATTTCACTTTGTTGTCTGGTTTGATTTGATTGTCTTTAAGAAAGATTATTTTTCTTAGAAATTCGAGGAGGTTTCAAGTTAAATTTAATATCAAATATCAATTTTCATAAAATAATGTAGTTAAGTATAGGTAAGTATATTATTATCTTCAGTCCCTTCAAGCTGTATAAAAATAAAGATTCTAATTAAACAGATGTATTATATTTATCGATAAAATGGTTGTGGTGGCGATCGATACCTAAAACCGTGTTGGTTGAACTCCACTGGTGGCAATTAGGTATGATTTTTTTACTTGATTGCCACCACTGGTGGCGGAAGTTAGCTCCGATTTTCAGCCTAACTCTCTGAAACAACGCCTTAAGCCTAAAACTATACAGTACCCCTAGTACAAGTTTTGAAAACGATAAAAGTTTTCGTAAACGTTGACCACCGCCGACTTGTCAAAGTGGCAACTCGATCTGCTTAAATTCAAAAAGTAACTCAATAACATTGTCGGAATATGATTATAACGATTTAAAATAACCCGTATTAACGATTTCAGTTCCTCCAAGTCTCGGTAAGATTCGCTGAAAAAATTATGTATGGATGGAAACGAAATCTTTTATAGTTTTTGTAAACTATCAAAACTTGTACTAGGGGTACAGTTTCTGAAAAGGGAAGTTATAAAAAGTGACATAAAATAACGTCGGTTTATTCAAATAACGTGAAAACTCAGACTTCAATAAAAACCGATTCTCACGTAACAATCAGCTTTGTGATATCGTCCAATAACACTGCGGCATCCAGGCTCGTGATTGGTCGATTTATTTATTTATGAGGGTGCGACGCTCTCATTGGTCTGTAAGGGCGACGACCTCGTCCGGGAAATCACCTTGAACTTATGAAGGCTTATTTCAGGCGTTTTAGAGATGTAACAGAAATGTTTTTGCCGGTTAACGGATTATGCCGTTTTGTAACAAAAGTTTAAATTACGAAGATATACTATGTATTGCCAACGACGTTTTCACAAACTGAAAGCCTTAGAAAACTAAATAATTCTCTGTTCTAAAAAGCTGTCAAAATTGCATAGATTAAATCCCCTAAATTATTGTCTTTTTACTCTAACTTTAAATACTTTTTTTCTACAATTTGTTTTCATTTACATTATTTTGCAGAATAAGATGTCCTTTCAGCTGTAGGTATAATTATAATCAAATTTTACAAAGACTCTTTCCTAATCAGTCATGAACGACCGTTAAAATGACCGGATGAACGAATAAATGCCGGACACCGTTACATCCCTAGTTTCATCCACGTGTTAGCAAGTCATAGGGACCGAATATTCGTGTGAGCAAGATTAATCGCTACGGAACCATTCAGAATAGTATTGTATTGTTCCTTGATGAACAAAGGTTTTTTTTAATACCCTGGAATATTAAATTATTACATACTAGCTGTTCCCCGCGGTTTCACCCGCCTGGGCTATTGAATTATAGCGATGATGGCTCAGTGGTAGTGACGTCGACTTGCGATCCGTAGGACGTGGGTTCGAATCCTGCAATGAGCTTGAGCTTTCGGTGAAGGAAAACATCGTGATGAAACCATAGCTTGGTGGTAGGGTATTTTCTAGTACTCGCCTGGCTAGCTACCACCCTCTCGTTAAGAATCTGTCGCCAAACACCTATCGGTGTGTTCCGGCAGCCTCACTTGAGAGCCAGTTCCCAGTCCAGGTGTAGCGTGACGCCATCTTCGACCACATCGTCACTTAACATCAGGCGACTTGTGATCAAACGCTACACTGTAAATAGTAAAAAAAAAAAAAAAAAAATTTGAAGATATTAATTAGCTATTTATCCGCTTATAAAACTAAGAAAAGAGAAATTCTAGCTCAAGTGACGTCACGTAACTAATAAAAACTGTTGACAAGACCGTTTGTATTTACAACACAAAGTAGGTTTTACTCTACCGAGTGTAATAAAGATTAAATTAAGTAGTACTTGCTAGTAAAACCCGAGGAATAACATTTTAAACTCGGCTCATTCTATACAGTTTCTTGCCTTGCCGGCAAAAAAGCTGGCTATTTGAATAAATTTTACACTACTTATGTACCTGTTTAACTTGAAATGTTAACCGGAAAATTTTCAACTATAATTACTCAAAGAGATCGTTTTTTTTTTTGAAATAAATTTCATTTCATTAAAAATAAAGTAAGCGTTATTTTAAACGTGTTTGTTGCGCCAAGATTGGCATGAGAATCCGAATGTTCGGTATTCGGCCCGAAGCCGAATAAACGAATAGATACACTGTTCGATACAACACTAGGTAACACTAGTGTTGTACACGTTCTATTGAAATGATCCAATAAGTTATTAAATATTCCACAAAACCAATTTAATCTAGATTGATTTTCCAGGAAATTAATGAACAGTGCTAGGTACTCAGGTATTTATTGAAATATTTATCTTTAAGTAAGTAGGTTTACAGTTATTTTTACAATGTTATTATATCCCACTAATATGATAAATGCGAAATGTTGTGTGTGTGAATGTTTGTTACCACGTATCACTGTAACTATTAAACAGATTTTGATGAAATTTGGAATGGAGATAGCTTTTATCCTGGATTATCACACAGGATACTTTTTATCCCGGAAAAAGGTGCCTGGTACTTGCATATTTACGGTTTTTTTAGACTTTTTCTTTGAGATAACCTTTGGTCTTATTTGATTTATTCTTGAAAATTATAGTTTCCATAGGATTTTCTATAAATTTTCTTTCATACAAACCTTTACATGATATCTAGAAACAACAAAAACACCAGCCAAATTGGCCAAACGAACAGTTTTTCATTTTTTATTGAAAAAAATATGATAAAAAAATTATTTCGGGGATTATTCTCAATTTTAAACAAAAATTTACAATGTCGTACCTACGTTTTTTTAACAAAACCACAAGCAGATGTTTGTAACAGAACGTGACATAACAATACACATTTCGCCCATAGACAATCCCAGTTTTTTCATCCACAGATAATAGAAACCACCCTTACAATCCAAATATAGTTTCTGACGGCACGCGAGCGGTCAGTGCGTGCGCCCCAGCCTATCGATCCCACCACCTGCCGTCTGCCGACCACCACTCCCACTCGCTCCAATTCCCACTCTAGTCGGCCATCGCCCCGCGACACGGTACCACTTTGCGAAGCCACCGCACCAGAGACAAATTAAAAAGTTAACTCGAAAAGTAAATAAAAACAAAAAAGAGTGAACTGTGACCTCTGTGACAGTTCGAAATTGCCGCGTAATTCGAACGTCGAACGCCGATTCGAATATTGCGTGTGGACAAGCAGACGCAATTCGACCACGTGTTTCGCAATAACACTTTTTGCAAGTGCTGTGAGAAATACCTATCAAGCGTACAGTTTTTGTTTAGTGCTCCTAATTCGAGGTGATTCACGCGGCCCCAATGGACGTTATCTTAATTTACGGGTTAAATTTCATAATTGCGCAACTGAGCTCGCTGTTCCAACTTCAAATTTGAAATCGGAAAACTCCGACGCCTTCGCCGCTTTTCTTTCTTTTTGAGACTTAAACAAAAGACTGTCGGCGCGGTCGAGATAAAGACGAGACATGCGCTGATTTTATAACTGCATTTCGATATGCTTTCACCGTAACTTTCCGTTCTAACAATAGGTTTCAGAGAGGAAATTAGTATCAGCCGGCTATCAGATGCAAATTATTATCGCGCTACTTATCAAAGCCCCTCCAGGCAGAGCGAGAGTGCAGATATTCCCCTCTCGCACGTCCTACTAATCCGATCGAGCGTAAGATTTTCTTACCTATCCATCAGCTGTTACTAGCTGCCCGTGTTAACTAGATTGCCTTTTTTCAGTGATAAAATCGAGAAAAATGCATGGAGATTTGCATAGTATCGCGTCATAGTGGCGGCGAATAGCGAAACATTGTTCCAGTGAGTCAGGCGAGCGGACAGCGCAAGCGCGGACGTGGCCAATTAAACTTTTTACGAACAATTTTCTAAATTCAAACAAGAGCCGCGCTTTTGTCTAGAAAACGAAACGATACGATTTTTTCCGTCCCGAGTTCTATTTTCGAATTGTTTTTTTTTATGGTGTTACCGACTCTGTGATAGCTGCCAGTGTTGTGAGATGGTGTGATATTTTCTTTTTTTTCTGTTTCGTGTTTTATAATGGAAAGAAGTGTTTTGGCGGGGGCGAGGAACGTACACTGGGCTTCGAATGTAAGTATTCGTGATCTTTTCGGCTTGAGCGTTGACCTTTGACCTCTGTTTAAAAAAACATAGCGTCTGCTCTACATCTAGTTTTGTTTATGGTGTGAATACGAAATAAGAAATGAAGGCGACGCGGTTAAAACAGTGTCTTTAATGTTTTTAATTTTCGTTTGAAAACGTTGTCCGTGTAGAGACTTGTCCGTACGTTTACCTATTGTGTTTTTTGCTTATCTTTATTACAATAGTCACGATCTGTATCTGGAGATTTAAATCTCATTATAAACCGACCAGTTTTTACTCGGCTACCGCACGGATAGTGATTTTTCTCTATCTAGTTAGTTAGCTAATCGTGTTAACCTCCAGACAATTTGATGTCAAAAACATGATCTTTATTGTACCTACAAAAATATTAGCTCTGTATGTGTTGTAATTGCTGATAAAAAAAGGATATCCCTGCAGCCAATATTGCCAATTCCTCGTCTTAAGGGCTCCCACACAAAGCTGCGATGCGATGCGATACGACATCAATTAGATCGGAAGTTCTTGTGGTGCATTCGTGCGAGCTCGCAGATATTTACGGTGCGATGTGAATTCGCAGTTTTGTAGCTAGGCGGTTGGATTGAAAAGGCATTTAATTACCCTGGACTGCGAAAAAGTCATACCTACCTCGACAATTAAGGTCTTAAATCAATCGATTTCATATTTCCACCTCTCTCTATAGTTGTGAAATTGAAAGTAAATCACGGCCAAGAATCAATGGCGCATTTCACAAAAGGTTTGGCTGTGAACGAAGTGCGCTGAAGTAACGAATTTTTTTTTCACAGGGTAGCGTTTGACCACAAGTCACCTGATGTTAAGTGATGATGTGGTCGAAGATGGCGCCACGCTACACCTGAATTGGAACTGATGATGATGATGACATATGTAGTACAACCCCAACCGTCAACGCCTATTAGCAATTTGCATCCATCGGTTTTACGATGGCGTCGGTCCACCTAGAGGGGCCTACCAATAACAAATTTTGGTTTGTGCTCGCCACGAGGACCTTTCTTCCGCATCGGTTATCGGTCCGTCGAGCGATGTGGCTTGCCCTACTTATGTACACCTAAAATATTATCAATAATCGGTATAACTAGTAGCTATTCATCTCTCAGAGTCTCAGTTCCCTGTTTTATTTGAACCATTTGTGATTTGGGGGGGGCGTGCCCCAATGAGAGAGAGAGGGACTTTATTTGGTAAAATTGCACACATTAACAAAAGTAAAGACGGACACAAAAAAAAAATATTATACAAAAAATGCCCCCACGCCCCCTTCTCTGAATCCGCTCTTAACTTTAACTATAACTAGCAATCTCCCCGTTTGCTTAACTGATTGCTGTTTACGCAAGCGCTTTATTTACAGTTGCTACGTAGATTGTAGTTGCATTTTTTTATATACCATGGAAATGACGTGATCAGAAAGTTGACTTAGGTACCTGACGTTTCATCTTCCTATACCTATGCTTCTTATAGATCTAGGTTATAATATACGTCAGAATATAAGGCGAATAACACAGGAAACGCCTGCTGTTTTCAATGTGCGAACGCCCCCTTCAATTCATCATCCATCATCAAGGGCGTCGCAAGTCAATGGGCCAGAGGGAAGCCAGATTAAATGATGAGTTGTAGGTGACACATGTGGATTGACTGATAATTCACTAAATAATTATGTAGATCAAGGGCGTTGCAGGGGCAGCTGCCCCTAAACACCATGAGGTTTTATCAAATGCCAAAAAAGTCATTAATTCCTGGGAGATGCAATATAAAACGCACACTTAAACGTGTGCACGTGGGATGTGAACAAGATTATGTGGCAAGAAAGAAACCCCAAGAAGATTATGTTTTAGCTATAATTATTATAAATAATAATAATTGTCAAAAAGAGTAGGTATCTGAGGTGTCGCGCTGAAATTTTGAACAACTCGATCGCGCACCGTTACAACTCTGCTAACTCTTAGATAACTAGGTATATAAACTCAATTCAATAGCCTATTGTATGAGGTTTCCCATGGCTTTCCCTTTAGATCGCAGCGAAGAAGTTATGGCGTCGTATAGTTTCCTTACAGTACCTTTACTGTACCTATAGAGTACTATAGACTATGTACCATATATTTGAACTCGTACGGGAATGTACTAAAATCAACCTTATTTCTTTCTGCCACAATGCAGAAACCTAGAAACGCGGAGGGCAATAAGTCATCACCGCCTGTTACAAGTCCTACGTGAAAGTTTGTGAGTATGGATGTATGGATGTTTGTTACTCTTACACGCAAAAACTACAAAACGGATTTGAGTCAAATTTGGAATGGAAATAGCTTATACCCTGGATTAACACTTAGGCTACTTTTATCCCGGGAAAAGGTTTCTGTGGGAAAACGAGAAGACGCTGGTGAAACTGCGGGGTGCAGCTAGTATTTTAATACTCTTCATCATCATCAGCTGGAAGAAGAAGTCTACTGCTGAACATAGGGTTCCCCCTTTGAACGCCACCATGAACGGCTATTAGCCAATTGCATCCATCGGCTTCCCGCGACTCTTACAATGTCGTCGGTCCACCTAGTGGGAGGCCTACCTACAGAACGTCTTCCGGTTCGTGGTTGCCACTCGAGAACCTTTCTTTCCCATCAGTCGTTGGTTCGTCGAGCGATGTAACTGCATTTTAATATTGATAAAGCTAAATTTTAGCTCTCAGACTAAGAAAAGGACCCCAGTTCCACCATATTCGTAAATAGTTATCTATTTACGAATAAAAAAATCTGTCGTCAAGCACCTATCGGTGTGTTCCGGCAACTCACCTGAGAGACAGTTCCCGTGCTTTGCAGTCAAACGCTATCCTGTCAAATATTAAAAACCCCATCTCACAGTTTAATATTCAATTAAATAGCAAGGCCAGGCCATAGGCATTAATTCGCAGACTAATCACTTATTGATACGCGTTCTATTAATTGAAATGGATGGCTGCAATTTCCAATTTACCAATTGATTATTGTATAGGAAATTAGGAATCAGACAAAACCAATTTTGTCAAGATTGATTTTTCAGATTAATGAGATTAATTAACTAGAGTAGGTATTCATTGAAATATGTGTGATGAGCACGAATATTTGTTCCTGAGTTTTAGATATTTCTATCTATATAACTATTTATTTCTCTATGTATGTATATCGTTGTCTAGTATCCATAACACAAGTTTCGAGCTTAATTTGGGGCTAGATCAATTTGTGTGCAATGATCCCTGATATTTAACATTTAATTGTGTATTGAAAAATGTCTCAAAATGTCTACATGTCTCTAAAAAAAGCACAAACAGAGCGTTAGAGCGCTCTAGCGACACTTACACCGCGCGAGGGCACTCTACATGGTCTACGAGCTCTAGGCGGTGTAATGTGACATAACCACTTAGGTGACCCAATTCTAGACGCCGTTTTGAGGGTACTGACTTTGATGTATGGATGTTTGTTCCTATTTTACGTAAAAACTACTGCACGGATTTGAGTACAATTGGGAATGGAGACAGCTTAGACCCTGAATTAACACATCGCGGGTGAAACCACGGGGCGCAGTTAATTGATAATACAGTGCAACCTCGATATAACAAATCGGAGGGGAACAAGAAAATATTCGTAATATCAAGTAATTCGTTGAACTGAGGTTTGTTATGTTGAGGTTAGATTGGTCTAAAATTCGTTATAAAGAGGTAAAAGAATAGTTTTATTCACCTCAATATTACGTACTTATCTTGTTATAGCGAACAACTTCTACTAATAAATGATAACACATTTTTATCAAATTACTACATAGATGTATTTGCTATGTATTTAAAAACAATTAGGTAGATAATAAATTTAGATAATAGATTTTAATCTTTTACTGTTTACATTCAAACCACTTTCTTCTGAAAACTTATCTTTAAATTTTAAAATTGTAGCCAATGTACTTGCGGGAATCCCGAACTTATTAGCTATGTCTAATTTTTTCGTCATGGGATTTTGGTCAACATAATTAATGATGTTTCGCTTTTCTGCGACCGATAAGGAACACCTTTTACGTTTCTGAGCCATTTTAACTTAAATCTTTAACAATAGTGACGAGCAGAGGTGTTTACATTACTTTCCATCAAAACAACAATGATTACTGTACAAACAAAAGCGTGTCGAAACATGTCGAGACATGAATCACATTATAAGATTAAGAGTTATATTATCGGTGGAAACTTTATATAAAGGTTTTGGGTTGGCAAAATTCGTTAATTAGAGGTATGAATACTTTTTCTTGATAGTTGAAAATTCGTTATAAAGAGGTTGTACGCAAGGAATGTTCGCAATGTAAAGGTATATTTTATATTGACTCTTATGGACAATTCAAGGGGATTACGAAGAATTTGTTAAATCGAGGAAGTCGTTATATTGAGGTACGTTATATTAAGGTTGCACTGTATTAGTAGGAGGGAGGATTTATAAATGGGCTACAGTTTATCTTGATAAAACGTATCCTATGTCCTTCCTCAGGGTTCAAACTCCGTTTAAATCGGTTCAGTAGTTTAGGCGTGAAAGCGAGACAGACATACAGACAGAGTTCTCTCGCATTCATAACATTAGCAGTGATTAAATTGATTGACGTGGCAAAAACCGTTGGAAAATTTACCTTTGTCAATTGTTGGAGTCATGAAAGCTGTTCTTTGCCTATACCACAAAAGCGTCACGAGGATATTTCGACGAAACGTTTCCTTACTTTGAAGGCAAACCTGTCAGTTCAAGCCATACCAGTCGTAAAACTACGTCAGAGGCTTGTAAAGCTCCCCAACACAGTGTCGCCACTAGCTCACTCTCCACAAATACCCGGCAGATTGCTCAACTTGCTTACGTCACGTCATTGAGGCAAACAGACCTAGAGATTATCTCAAATTTCTCTGACAATGTTGATAAGGACAAAATTATGTAATTTCATATTTCTGTGTACATTTCTGAATGAGTATTTACCTTCCTTACAGAGGGCGGTAGGACTGTACTATAGACGCTATAGTACAGAAGACTCTATAGTACAGTACAGCTGTATAGCATTAGAGTTTTCTGGATTAATGGGCCATGTTTCGAACTGTTGTAGTTCAAAATTCTTGATGGCATTGAACTGCATGTAAGACAAAAGGACAAACGTTATGCTTGTCTTCAGATGAGTCACTTGCTCGTTAATAAAAAATAATTATGACATATTATGACATCAACACCGTAAAGCTGTCAGAAATAAGTACGTTACTGTACATGCTATCATCTCTAGTACAGACTAGCGACTACGTGCCCACCTATATACACCTCGATGTACTTTAGTAATACCTTTTTTTTACGTGGAGAAATCCTGATGGATACCATTCAGCCGATGGGGTCGGCCGAATGGTTATGTGGGACTTGCACCCTAACTAAAACCACCACGATGAGCAATCCTGGCCGCAGCGGATGTTGAGAGGGACGGGTCCGGGTAGCTTTGGCAGTCTACTTTCCCGCCTCCCAGCGGCAGGCCCTAGAGTGCTGGGCCGCAGACCTAGGATAATACCTAGTCAAACTATACGGGTCAAATCCCTTCTTAAATCTGCGTTCTTTCAGGATGAGAGGCGTATAGCTAAACGATATTGGAAGTTCACTGCCGGGGGTTATGTTGGCGCGACTTTTCTACGAGCATTCACGATAGCAGATTAAAAAGAAACTTGGCTTAGATCCATGTTTTTTTAATATCTTCCAAGGTAGCGTTTGACTATAAGACACCTAATGTAAAGTGACTATGTGTACGTTGTGACATGTGAAGCTTGGAACTGGCTCTTAAGTCAGGATGCTGGAATACGCCGATAGTCGTAATTGGCGTCAGATTCTTTAGAGTCGTAGTTAACCAGACAAGCACCAGAAAATACCCTACCACTAAGCTATGGTTCCATCATGATGTTTTCCTTCACCAAACGCTCAGATTATCACTATTACTGAGCTAGCATCGCTTCAAAAAGGTTTTATCTGTGAAATAACGGTATGAATTATGTTTACTTACCTGCAAATCTAAACTTATGACGCCCAAGAGTCCCAGATAAACAAAATTTATAGGAAATACAGACAGCTAACGTTACACTCCTTTACCTTTTGCTCCGTCATCGTTTCAAGGCATTATTTTGGCAAATCTCCAGCGTCTAAACTCCTTCCGAGGATTTTGGAAATACTTTCAGATAGACTTGCGATGTTTTATTTATGCCGACGAATTGGCAGGTCGCCAGCTAGGCTTTGAAAACTGCTCGTAACTATGGTGCGAATTACTAAAGACGTTTCTAAAATAGTTTTTTTAGGTAAGACCAAATGCACAAAGACTAAGGTGGCAAGAGTTGAGCAGATAATTTAATTCAGTGGGAAAATCTAAAATTTAATAACTTAACCTAAACCATCGAATGAGAAACACTTGCCTATGCTTGTATAAAAAACTGTAGCCCGACTACGGAAATAAACAACCTACAGTACAAACAAAAAAAACTGCTAAAAACATAATGCTACCTTTTAGAAATTCCGTAGTCGGGTAAAAAATAATAGCCTATATCACCTGGACCATAATAGCGAATCGATTGATCGAGTGACACCTCCATCATGAAAATTGGATGAATAGTTTAAGCGACCATATTATTATGTCATTTCAAATCCTTTCTTTTGGCTATAACGTAGTCGCGTAAATAACATAAAATTTAAAAACTCACTATTGTCATCTATTTTAGCTAAGAACATCCTGATCACATGTCACATGTCACCTTCCAAATAAAGAACAAACTCAATCAAAAACGGTTCATCCGTTTTGGAGCTATATATACGATGCCACAGACAGATATACACAGATAGATACGAGTATCTACACAGATACACACTAGAAACTTATAACACCCCTCTTTTCGTCGCAGGTTAAAAGCGGTCATCCACTAAGAAACACAGTATACGGAAATACAGTAGACAAGTACGAACGTTTATCAATAAATTTCACGAGAACCAGGGCACTGGCGCAGTGGGCCGCCAGCTTGGCGTGTTTAATTGAATGTGTTGTCCATTAAAAGTAGGGTGGCCGTAGCTTCGATAAAAAACAAATGAGCTTAGCAATGACGTAATAAATAAATAAATATCGGGGATGCACACAAATTGACCTAGCCCCAAATTAAGCTCGAAACTTATGTTATGGGTACTAGACAACGATATACATACTTATATAGAGAAATAAATACTTATATAGATTGAAATATCCAAGACTCAGGTACAAATTTTCGTGCTCATCACACATATATTTGCCCTTACCAGAAATTAATCAACATGATCAATTTACTAACAAAAATGTATTTGAAAGTAGCAAATTTTTCATGTGATCAAAACCAGATTAATTAATCCCTACTTCCCTACTACTAATATTATAAATGCGAAAGTAATTCTGTCCGTCTGTCTGTCACGCTTTCAACTACAGAACCGAATTAAATGAAATTTGGTACAGAGATAGTCTAGAGCTTTAGAAAGGATATTGGCTACTTTTTATCGCGATAAACTGTAGCCCACGCTGGAGAAACCTGGGGAACAACTAGTTGGATATAAATAATGCACTAATAAGAAAAACACAGGAGGTATGACTGTGTTAAATGCTTACCAATGATATAATAGGTAGTTAGTAAAAATAAATGCATCTATATCTATAGCTAGCCAGGCGAGCACTAGAAAACGTTCAAGCACCAAGCTAAGGTTGTATCACAATACTTGCCTTGACCGAAATCTCAAACTCATTGCAAAATTCAAACCGACCTACCTGTAAGTCCGCCATGTCCAATAACTACAGCATTTCAATGGCATGCGACGTCTACCAACCCGCACTGAGCCAGCGTGGTAGATTACGGCCCATACTCTCTCTGAGCGAAGGCCAGAGTCCCAACAGGGGGAACGTATTAGGATGATGATGATGATGATGACCTGTAGATCAGTAATGCAATTCTAATTCACTCGGAAAGTTTCCGTGTCGGATTCGACGTCACTTTCGCTTCAAGAAACGTTTCCCGAGAGCAAATAGGTGGCGGAAACTTTTCCGTGTTAATCACTGGTTTGCAGCTGGTTTGTCAAATTAGAGAGAGAGAGTGAAGGACTTTATTTGGGAAAAAACTGCACACAATAATGAAACAAAAAATAAAGAAACGCACAAAAAACATTAACATTGTACATAAGCCATTAGTATCTAATATTATGTGATTATGCGAACACTGCTGCTGTGTACAGTGCCTCCCAAAAAAGACTTGACTCAGCATATGCTATGGACAAATCCACAGCGCTGATTTTCAGCCAAGACCCTATTGACGTGCGGGTATTATACGAAAACAAAAAATAAAATAATAAAATTAAATATCAGTTTCCAAATTCAGATTAAAGAATCGTGTCTAAAAAAATCTGAAGGAAAGGAAGGTCGGAAGAGTTTCCGTGTGAATTGGAATCGCACTGGAAGAGCTGACGTCACTTATCAGGTGTACAGGCGCTCAGGTATTCTTAAAATGTTCTTAACCTTATTTCGCTTTATCTACTCTCAACGCGACCGTTTTTTTTGATAAATCATTATCAGCAAATCAATCAAAATATCTTAGCACTTCGGATTTTCTAAAAACTCACGTAGTCAATTTGTGGTAGCGTTTCTGCCACAATTTCCTGAATCTTACTAATATTATAAATGCGAAAGTATGTGTGTGTGAAAAAAAGTTTAATAAATATATTATTTTATTATATTTAACATGGAAAACTAACAGCTGTAAAGCGCTATATTGTTACATAGATGATGGAAACTACACATCGCATCGTTAAGAAATCCCTAATTATCCATCCAAAATGGTCACAACACTGTCCGATATACCGTGCCCGCAATATTTATGAGCCGCCGCTCTCATTTGATGGTCACGTGCCTCCAATCGCTCGAATACAATGTTTGTGTTTAATATCGATTTTATGCCTCGATACCTCGTCGTGTTTGTTTGAAGTTTTGTTCATGTTTGAAGTTTTCCTTCTGTGTTTGTTTACTCTGTGGGTATTGATGAAAATCAGCCCGCTTTGAATAAAAATGTTATTGTTTGTATTATATAATCGATAATATAATCGTTTGTTTTAAATAATCGATAATATAATCGTTTGTTTTTATTATTTAGCATAGTGCTGTAAAACAGAGTTAGGTAAGTACTTAACTAAATCTTTTTTAGGATTCCGAACCCAAAGGGTAAAACAGGACTCTATTACTAAGAGTCCACTGTCCGTCCGTCTGTCCGTCTGTCACCAGTTTGTATCTCATGAACCGTGATAGTTAAACGGTTAAAATTTTCACAGATAATATATTTCTGTTGCAGCTATAACATCAAACACTAAAAAACAGAATAAAATAAATATTTATGGGGGCTCCCTTTACAACAAACGTTTTTTTTTATAAACATTTTTTTTGCAGTTTTTATAGATAATGACACGGAACCCTTCGTGCGCAAGTCCGACTCACACTTGGCTGGTTTTTTTTAGTCAATGCTATTTATTTTATGCGATAAGTTACAAAACACTAGTTGCACCCCGCGGTTCGCGTCTTCCCGTTATCCCGCAGTAACCTTTTTCCGGGATAAAAAAATAACGTGATAACAAATATTCGTACACACAAACAAACTTTCGCATTTATAATATTAGTAGGAAAGTAGAATGTACAGTCAACGACAAAAGTCGCTGAACAATCACACTTTTTTCTATTATCCTCATCATTTTTGACCTCATCATCACCTAAAATCAGGAGTGTTATGTTGTGGTCAAAATGGTACCATGTAATATGTAAAAAGATAATAATAATACTGATTTGAAACGCATTTGGGAAATCGAGAACGATCAGCTACTTTTGTCGCTGACTGTACCTAGCCTAAGTGACATCTGCTTGTTGCCGGAACAAACGTCAAGCCACATTACGTTCTATCTCTAAAGAAAAAGCTTTCTCATCAAATATTAACGCAACCGTTACCTACTAAAGTTATAGCGGCAAAGGTCAAAAGTTTTTACTTGATTACTTTCTACTGAAAGCAATTCACTGGTACTACGACTCTACCGAGGGAAGGCAGAAATCAATCGAATTCGAATCAATCGGGTTCGAATCCTGGTAAGGGCAAATGTATGTGTGATGAGCACTAATGTTTGTACCTGAGTCTTGGATATTTCTATCTATATAAGTATTTATTTCTCTATATAAGTATGTATATCGTTGTCTAGTACCCATAACACAAGTTTCGAGCTTAATTTGGGGCTAGGTCAATTTGTGTGAAATTGTCCCAGATATTATTATTATTATTATTATAATAGCTTCCTCCGAGAACGACCAACCTCCATCCTATCCTATCCTACTAATACAACTATTTATTAATGCGAAAGTTTGTATGTGTGAATGTTATATACTGTTTTAACTACCATGGTCGAAAACAGAATTAGGTTTTATAACGGGATAATTACCATGTATTTGTTTTTGTTTGAGTTCTCGATATTTCGGCACTGTTGTCTGTATTCTCGTGATCATGGCGCTTGCAACAGTGCCGAAATATCGAGAACTCAAACAAAAACAAATACATGGTAATTATCCCGTTATAAAACCTAATTCTAATGTGTGAATGTTTGTTACCACGTGTGACTGTAAATACTAAACCGGTTTTGATGAAATTTGAAATGGAGATAGCTTATACCCTGGATTAACACACAGGCCACTTTTTATTCCGGAAAAGGGTTCCTGTGGGATAACGGGGAGACGCGGTGAGACCGCGGGACGCAACTACTTTTTCATATATAATATTTGCTATCTATCATGTAGATAAGCAATTTTTTGTTTGGATTTTTCTATAAATAATATTTGTATATAGCCCCACTTTTCAGCTTAATTTCTAAATCGTCCTCTTAATGAAATTTGGTATCGATGGAGATAGTTTGAGTCCCAAGAAGGGCATAGGATACTTTTTATCCCCATAAACTGTAGTCCAGTAGTCCACACAGGTAAAACCGCGGGTCACACCTAGCTGTTTTATCAGCTCTCACGCGTGATTACCGGGCTACTGTAGTGGAAAAAAATGATGGATTTTGTGGCTACATGAAAAGGTTTTGTGCAAAAAAGACTTTATTATTATAAGGAGAGCGATTAAAATTTATTTGGCTAGCGATGCGGGATGTTTGCAGAACAAATCCCAAGTTTGCTGATTAGATTAACTGGGATGAGACTTGCAAAGGAACGAATAGCGCTCTCTCGTTTCGGACGCCAAGACTTTTGGGTTTCTGAGCCATCGGAGTTAGAACGCTAGCGCATCGAATTTTACGTTTATCTTCGAGGAATTTCGATGTTTAGGTAGATCTTATAGACACGGAGTAGTTACACTAGGTTTTTTATGTAACAGAGTAGCAAACAAGCAGACGGCCCGCCTGATGGTAAGGGGTTACCGTTGCCTATGGACATTTGCAACACCAGGAACGATGCGATGCGTAACCTACCATAAAGGTTTTTTACCACCAAGATTTTCCCTTTATCCCGAAGGAAATTATTTCCAGGATAAAAAGCAGCGTATTTATAAATGTGTTGATCCAGGTTTTAAGCTTTCGAGATACCAAATTCCATTCAAATCCGTTGAGACGTTTCGTTTCGTAAGATATTATTACAAACTCGTGTTCGGCGACAGATTTTCTTTACTTGAGAGTATTAGGAATCAGCCAGGCGAGCATTAGAAAGTATTCTACCATCACGGTAACCATTATAGACTAGCTGTCCCCCGCGGTTACACCCGTCAAACACCGTTATCAAACTCATGCTCGTTTTAACGGGAAAACTGCGAAAGGTTCTTACTTTTTCCGGGCTACAAACAGCTTATTTATTGTATCTAGGTATTAATGTATTTAAATTTACCGACAACCGTTGGGGTAGACGTGTTCTTGAGTGGAGACCGCGACTTGGCAAAGGTAGTGTAGGACGTCCTGCGACAAGGTGGAGCGACGACTTGCGCCGAGCGGCTGGCAGTGGTTGGATGAGAAAAGCCGAAGAGCGGGCTCAGTGGCGTATCATGGGAGAGGCCTATGTCCAGCAGTGGACTGATACAGGCTGATGATGATGATGATGAAATTTTAGGAATAAATAAATAATAATATAAATCTATGTAAAAAAAAATTGCTCGTTTTAAAGCGTATCAAACTTCGCTGTATCAACCACAGTGGAGAGGCTTTCAGACGGCAAACTACGTCGTCTCGGATGTCTATTAACTATGTAAGTAGGTACAGGAGGCACTTAGGCACGTAGCCTAGGGGGCGTTAAACCTTAAGCCTCGCACATCAGTGATAAACGTGTCTCAACAAGTTTTATTTCTAACCAGTTGCCCCTCGCATTTTCACCTGTATATAGTTCTACAACTTAACACTGGGAGCCTTAATTTTTCCGAGATATAAAGTACCCCGTCTTATTGATGGCAAAAACCTTGGGATTGTAGTGAACTTGCTCCAATTCAATCAATCTCTACTATATTATGTATTATAAATGCGAAAGTAGCTCTCGCTGTCTGTACTGAACCGGTTTAAATCAAATTTGGAACGGAGATAGTTTGAACCCTGGGGAAGGACATAGGATACCTACTTTTTATTACAACAAACTGTAGCCCACGCGGGTGTAACCGCGAGGAACAGCTAGTTACTAATATTAGCGTGATTTCAATTTTACCTACAAAACAATAAACATAAATGCCCCTAGTATTCGCCCCCTCGAGTTCAGGCGCAATACTATACATCATCATCATCATCATCATCATCATCAGCAGCCTGTATCAGTCCACTGCTGGACATAGGCCTCTCCCATGGTACGCCACTGAGCCCGGTCTTTGGCTCTTCTCATCCAACTACTGGCAGCCACTCGGCGCAAGTCATCGCTCCACCTTGTCCCATACCTACTATACATATGGAGTACTGTTTACTGGATACTGTGCTAGACTGTCTATAGTCTACAAATAAATTGAACGTTTCTACCGCTCCGTTTGATTACCCGGCGGTAGATAGAGTTTCATCAGGGTTTCAGAGTACCTAAGTAATTAGAAGAAGCAATCGACGTTGCAAGTGTATTAGCTTTCCTTTTATTAAACAAGTGTAGTAAGTGGATACTTTTTGCACGAGAAACTAATTACAATCACAACCATACATCATACAATTCGTGTTTTTGCCATACTTAGGTAGTTCGAATCCTGCAAAGACCTTGCGTTTTCGGTAAAGGAAAACATCGTGATGAAACCATAGCTTCGTAGTTAGTAGTAAAGCATTTTCTAGGGCTCACCTGACTAGCTACCACCCTACCACTAAAACTAATCATCAACATCATCAGTCTATTACGTTCCCACTGCTGGGACTCTGGCTTTCTCTCAGAGAGAGCATGAGCCGTAATCTACCACGCGGGCCCAGTGCGGGTTGGTGGATGTCGCATGCCCTTGAATGTTGTTGTTCTTGGACATGCCGGTTTCCTCACGACACATAACTCATTGTTATACTTAGGTCAGATGTCATCTGAAAGGATTCGTACTCGGTACCGGCGCCTTGTAAGACGCACGCGTTACCATTCGGTGACACCACTCGTTATCAACCCCCTTCAAACTTAAGCTCTCACCACCCCCAAAATTAAGCCCATTCTCGTTTGTTCCAGCTGCACTCCGAGTACCGCAGCACATACAAATGGCACGAGCACAAGGAGCAAGGGGTGATGAAGCAGCCAGCACCCACGCCACCCTCCGTGCTGCCCTTATCCAAGGGTACGTGAGCGATGAGACCGCCCATTGTAACACTAGCTCTAAGATCTTGTTGTGGTGTTTTATCTACGTCATCATCATCATCATCAGCCTGAAGAAGTCCACTGCTGAACATAGACATCCCCTTTGAACGCCGCCATGAGCCTGCAACGAGTTTGAGCTTTCGGTAAATGAAAACATCATGATGAAACCATAGCTTGGTAGTAGAGCATTTTTTATTGTATGCCTGGCAAGCTACCCTCAAGTTAAGAGTATGTTGCCTCGCTTGACAGGCAGTTCCCAATCCTGGAGTGGCGCAGAGCCCCCTTCAACAACATCGTCACTTAACTTCAGGTGGCTTGTGGTCTCACGCTATCCTGTAAGATATAAAAAAAACTATCTTCATTCATCATCGTCCTTTTTTTTTTTTTTTTTTTATTGCTCATAGGTGTGCGTTTGACCGCCATCCCGCCTGTCCTATTACTTTCCCACTGCTGGGTTTCAGGCATTTAGAGAAATGGAGAGAGATATATCTTAATCTTAATTATGGTAGTATTATGAACACAATATGGAAGCACCACTCCAAATTCTAAGTCATTTCACACAAGTTTTTCTGGAAAATAAACCTTCATTCTTATGGTCATCCTAACAAGTTACAATAATAGGCGGCTTCTTCTACAGGTCCCATGGAGCCGGCGATACCTCGTCGCAAGAAGTACCCCGGAGTGGCGTACAAGACGAACGAGCTATTCGACCCGGCGCCGGCTGACGACATCAGGCCACACCATAACTCCGCCTTCGATAGAGCTAGGGTCAGTACTTCCAACAGCCCTAAACAAAACATACAGATTAGGAGTAGTTTTCTGGCGTACAAGGTAAATGGCATCAGGTCCTTTCTGTAAATCAACCAGCAATGAAGCTATAATACCTCCTTTGTTCCTAAAACTCTAAACGACTCTCGTTGCCAGAAAAATCCTGAAGTACGAAAAGAAAGAACTGCTGATCAGGCCACACCGCAGCCTAGGGCCGCCGAGCTAGGGGTCAGCACCAGTTTTAAGTCTCTGAACATAATATGTACTAAAATTGCCTCGTATGAATGAACTGCTGATGACACCAGGATAATCCATTCTGCTACTTCGACAGAACTATTAGGGCTTGTAACTTCTACACAGTCCATCACCATCATCCATCACCTTAAGGCAGAACGGAACAGAACAGAACAGCTTTTGACAGAACTAATTTTAGTTCTCTCTTTACTAATAGACTTCTTTTTTACATAATATATCTAACAGGGTACCGTTTGACCAGAATTCGCCAGATCTTAAGTGACGATATGATCGAGTACCAATCAACGCTATACCTAGATTAAAAACTGGTTGTCAAGTGGGGCTGCCGGAACACACTGGTAGGTGCTAGACTACTGAATCTTTAGGGTTGAAATATAATATGTTTTTTTCTTACAGAGTGCGCAAAGAAATGACAACGAACGCGCTGGGAGACGCAGCAAGTCGGAGGGTCCGCGGCAGCCGCGGTGGACTGACACCGTCGAGCCAAAGGTATATCACCATGTTGTTTAAGCCTTCATCATCATCAGCTTTTCACGTTCCCACTGCTGAGACTCTGGCCTTCTCTCAGAGAGAGAGTATGGACCGTAACCTACCACACTGACCCAGTGCGGGTTGGTAGATGTCGCATGCCCTTGAATTTTATGGTTCTTGGACATGCCACCATACTTGCTCTACAAGTAAAAGATTTTTAAAATACTTACATGAATGCTGTTTTCTGTTGTTTAATCAGACCATTCCTTCCACCAGGCCACCACAGCCATGGGTGAGGTCATGGCGGTCAAGGAGCCAGAGATGGGGATGGCCAGCACGGAGTACCGCAACCAGTTCGCGTGGCCCAAGGACAATGCTGAGCCAGTGCCCAGGAAGAGCATCTCTATGGGGGCGTTGAAGAAGGCTGCAGTCGCTGAAGGTAAGTCTTTTTTAGGATTCCGTGCCCGAAGGGTGAAACAGGACCCTGTAACTAAGACTTCGCTGCCCGTTCGTCTATCACCAGGCTGTATCTCATGAACCGTGATAGTTAGACAGTTGAAATTTTCACAGATGATGTATTTCAGCTGCCACTCTAACAACAAATACTAAAAACAGAATAAAATAAACATTTCTGGGGGCTGCCATACAACAAACGTGATTTATTTCTCGGTTTTTATAGATGAGATGAGAATAGTACGGAACCATTCTTGCATCAGACACAGGAAATACAATATGCGAAGGTAGAGGAGTTCACCAGCCTGAGCTTTCAGGAGTACCCTAGTCATAGACTGGGGCACCAAAAGAAGTTTCTTAGAGACTTTCCTCATGAATGGAGATCATGGCTAAGGGGCCATTCAAGCATTACATAAGCCCTTGAGGGGGGCGGGGGGGTCTTTGCTTTGCCTATTTTTGATGACATGGTGGGGGAGGTCGATATCGTGATTACGTCAGCAGTTATTATTTACTTTTTTTACACAAATGGCAACCCATAAAAAAAAACAGAATACATTAATAGAAAAATGCACATATAAGTACCAATGATTACGTAAGCATGAGAAGGGGGGAAGAGGTTTGCTTACTATTGCTGACAAGGGGAAGGGGGGGGGGGGGGGGGGTAAATAATTGTAAAAAATCTGCTTACGTAATACTTGAATGGCCCCTCAGTAGACAAAATGCATTCTGACTGACTAGCCCAAACGAAACGTCACAAGGCATTAACGATTGTAAAAAAAAGTGTTTTAAAAAGAAACATTTGCACGCATAATGAATTCCTTCGTCATATCGTGTCGATACTAAATCCCATTAAACTCATAGCCTACATGTTTTGGCATGATGTAGGTAAGTCCCAAACGACACAAAAGGTTCATCGACCCTCGTCCACGACATTATTTCGAACGGAATCGTGTCAAACAAACCCTGAAGCTCCAAACAGTTATGAACTGTTAATTACTTTTAGAACGGAAAAGTTCGTCCGCGCTGAACTGAAAAAAAATTGAAATGTGAATATGGTACGAAGAATAGATACCGAGTACGTTTTGATACTTGAGGCGCTGGTTCCCAAGCTAAGCTGAAAAACGGAGTTAATTAAAACTATCTCTCTGTGTATTTCTGGTCTAAAAAAATCCAATAAAAATATATGTTAATCTACTTGATATATAGCAGAACACCTTCAGGCCGAAAAATGCAAAAAATATATTTATAAAATGAAAAAAATTTGCAAAATGCCCCATTTTCTTAAAGTTTAATACTACTTTACTCCAAAACTATATATAATATGCAACAAAGACTTGTTACCATCAGCGTATTAAGAAATATAATACCCAAAACACATTCAGGCCATTTTTTGAAAATACTGCTTTAATTATTTTTTGCAAATTTTTTATGTATTTCATACTCGCAAATCGGCCCCGCAGTCGCCCATAAAGTCAGTGCCGGATTCTTGCACCTGATCAAGCAAGGTCAACGGCGTATGGCAGGGCCTTAAGGGTATGAAACTTGGAACTGTTTATTTTAATGGTACCTAATAGTGGACGTATCACTCAAAGCTATCTCTTCAAAGCCCAAAAGCAGAGGAATAGCAAAAAAATATATGAACGTAAATATATTATTACCAACTGCGACTTGCGGTTTCACCCGCGTCTTCTCGTTATCCCGCAGAAACCTTTCGCCGGTACAAAAAGTAGCTCAAGTGTTAATCCAGAGTATAAGCTATCTCCATTCCAAATTTCACTCAAATCCGTTCAGTAGTTTTTGCGTGAAAGAGTAACAAATATCCGTATGTAAACTTTCACATTTATAATATTAGTACAAAAACAAATCAAAGTATACATAAAATGTTTATTAAAAATACCTATCCCTTAAAAAAGAGTTTTCGAAATCGGTTCAGAATCGGAAATTCGGTAGATTTAGTTAAGGAGATGCTATATCCAAACAAAATTAAATATTACCTTTACCTTTACCATTATATACTGCCTGCCTTTTGAACCGAACTTAGTGAACTGTGTTGAATTATTAATGCGTTTGAGAGTGTTCTATATTTGAATGAGGCTGTGTGCTCGTTGATTGGTTAAGGAGATCAGTACCAGCTGGGATTGGTGCTTGACGAGTATTCTTAACGGTTATTTTGATACCGTAGTTTGTATCAATCTGAGGTGGTTTTAAGATCTTTGTTTTTTGTCCGGAGTTATGATTATAATTTGTGATAGTAAATAATCTAAAAAAAAACATAATATATTGCAAAAGAGTATATTAATATGGGATTGAAAAAGATGTTCACATCTTTTTTTTTTAAGTTTCAACTTACGACCATTTTTCTCCAGACCTACACTGAGAAAAATAATCTGACTTTCCTTCTGAGTCTTACCTTCCAAGACCGATTCCTTCCTTATTTCATCTTAGTTTTCCTTCTGAATCACAAGTCCTTCTCTTTTGACTCAGAAGGAAAACGGTATTTCGGAAGGTCTTTTTTCTCCGTGTATCCCTACTTCCTTATTTATACTTATTATATTATAAATGTGAAAGTTTCTCTGTCTGTCTGTCTGTTACGCTTTCACGCCTAAACTACTGAACTGATCTAAATGAAATTTGGTACAGAGATAGTTTGAACCCTGAGAAAGGACATAGGATACTTTTTATCGCGATAAACTGTAGCCCACGCGGGTGGAACCGCGGGGAACAGCTAGTTATAAATAGCAAAGACTTGCTAGTACGACTAACATGTTAAAAAGTACCAACCGATAATAAAAATAATAATAAAATTAATCAATTAAATAATAGTAATAACCAGAGGGCATCCAGGCATTTTTTCAAAATGCTACGGATCTCAACGCGTGCCACAACGCTAGTTAGAGGTCACTTCGTCAAAGTCATTGAGGCTAAATCCCACCTTAATATTCATAGCCCTATTGCAAATACCGTCCAACACAAATGTTTGACACTAGTACGTAAAGTGCAACTTTGAACGTCACAACCAAACTATGAAGTGCCGTGAAGTGCCGTGAATTGCTTATGCACTTCAGAAGAGCTGTTTGTATTTAGAATGCAGATGAGTTGCTGAACTCGCCAGTTCCCTGCGCTGCGCTCAAATAGACTCGCTTTGGCAATCATAGAGAAGTTATAACTTCTACATTATAATGTAGGTAGATAAATCTTATGACTTCTACATTAGAATGTAGTAGATAAAGTACCTATTTACCTTTACGTTGGCAGTTTGTTGTGAAATTCCGGAATAATCCTAGCCTCGTCATCATCAGCCGGAAGAAGTCCACTGAACATAGGCCTCCCCCCTTGAACTCCACCATGAACGGCTATTAGCCATTTGCATCCATCGGCTCCCTGCGACTGTTACAATATCGTCGGTCCACCTAGTGGGGGGCCTACCTACAGAACGTCTTCCGGTTCGTGGTCGCCACTCGAGAACATTTTTCCTCATCGGTTATCGGTTCGTCGAGCGATGTGGCCTGCCCATCCTATCCTACTTCCTACTAAAGAAATATAAATGCGAAAGTTTGTGTGTGTGAATGTTTGTTACCACCTATACACTTGCGAATCAATTCCCACGCGGACGAAGCCGCGGGGCGCACCCAGTTACCAAGAAACTCTGTATTTTTTATTACTTCTTACAGGGTGGCGTTTGACCACAAGTCCCCTGATGTTAAGTGACGATGTGGTCGAAGGTGGCGCCACACTACACCTGGATTGGGAACTAACTGGCTTTATTTCTTTGTTCAATCTCGTAGTAGTGGTAAAGGGCCCAATAAGTGTTTTGAAGCGATGACAGCTCAGTGGTAGTGACGTCGGCTTGCGATCTGTACGACGTGGGTTCGAAACCTACAATGAGATTGAGCTTTCGGTGAAGGAAAACATCGTGATGAAACCATAGCTTGGTCAACATTTTCTAGTGCTCGCCTGGCTAGCTACCACGCTCATGTTAAGAATCTGTCGCCAAGCACCTTTCGGTGTGTTCCGGCAGCCTCACTTGAGAGCCAGTTCCCAGTCCAGGTGTAGCGTGGCGCCATCTTCGACCGCATCGTCATATAACATCAGGTGACTTGTGGTCAAACGCTACCCTGTAAGTAGTAAAATAAGAAGTGTATTTTGGCTTCTAAATTCTCGCTATAAAATATCAGCTAGTCCTACTTTTAATATTATAAAATGTAAAAGTTTGTGAGGTTAGATGGTTGGATGTTTATTAGGTACTCTTTTACGCAAAAACTATACAGTGGATTTTAATGAAATTTTGTGTGAATATAGTTCAAGCCAAGGCACACAAATGTAGGTACTTTTTTCGCTATAAAGTGTAGTAAAGCAGAGCTAGCTTCCTATAGAACCTGCAAGCTGCCACTCTCCAAACATTTGGTATTCAAGCCTTTATTATAAGAGGCAGGACCCCGGGCTTTAAGCTCTGTAAGCAGTTTGCTTCATAAAAATATAACTTTACTAGCGATGCAGATTTCTGAACAGAAAGCGCAGCGAGACTTGTAATACAATAAGCTAACAAAAGCAGGGATTAGGGTCAAACCCACTGAGCCAGCTTAATATAAAATTAAATGCAAACTACAAACCTACTACGAGCCCCGATGCAAAATAGTTCGTCTAGTGTGAAATTTTCTCTGAGAGATTTTTTCTAACTTCATTATTTTTGTATATCTATATAAAATATTAAAATTTCTACTATAACATGTCGCGTTACTTATGCCATTTTTTAACTATGAACCAATAAACTATTTTAGATTTTTCAATTTATACATAATTATATATATATCCTGTTTTAAATTCGAAGAAGTTATAAGCAAAATAGTTCGTCTATACCTGGTTTCTAATAAAGTTGCACTCGGGCCCCCAAAATACAGGTCTCGTGCTTAGTTTGGGGTCCACCGTTAATTTATATACTACTAGTTGCACCCCGCGGTTTCACCCACGTCTTCCCGTTATCCCGCAGGAACCTTTTCCGGGATAAAAGGCAGCCTATGTGTTAATCCAGGGTATAAGCTATTTCCATTCCAAATTTCATTCAGATCCGTTCAGTAGTTTTTGCGTGACGGAGTTACAAACATGAAGGAGTAAATAAATGGACGGACAGATGGATGGATGTTTGTTACTCTTTCAGGCATAAACTACTCAACGGATTGTGATGAAATTTTGTGTAGAGATAGTTCAAACCCTTGAAAAGGATATAGGATACTTTTTATTGCGATAAAAGGTCTCTACATAGGTGCAACTGCGGGGAACAGCTAGTATATACAAAAAATGCAATCGTTGGCCACACGAGGCCTGGTCTGTTTCGAGCCTTTTCCATATTAAACATAAATGTTATATTCGTTGTATATACCAGCCGTACGTTAGGAAATATTATATTATAGCTCTGCTTCCATTATCCAGTTAAATTAAACCAGGCAGTTATGCCTTTTAGTGCATATTTTAAAAATTCACAGCGGAGAGCGCTTCGACTATAATTGACCTCTCAGAATAACCGCGATTGTGAATTTCTGTGCAGTTTAAAGCGTACAGATTTATGCTAATTGTAGCATAGTAAGGAGTAGTAGTTCAGCTTCATACAAATCGGCCGCAGCCGCGCCGGTTTGAATGTGTGCGAGAGTAGCGGCGCCGTGTACGCACGCACTTTTCACGCACTGATTGTGTGAAAACAACAAACGAACGGGGCCGCGGTCATGCACTCAGTACAGCCGCCTATGCATCACCGCAAGAGTAGGCAATTAACTCGTCGCGCGGCCTTAGCTAACCTACTGTTCTTACTTTACTGTGATTGTAGTATGTATTTATTTGCCTTTTGCGCGAGGGAAGTTATGTTAAAAATCCTTTTATTGCCCATTTGCATAATTCGTGACGCGTTTTAAAACATAAAAGCAAAGTTATGTTTGGTCTTCGGAGGTAGGTTTTAGAGTTTTGTAGCCAAGTATCAGAAACTATTACTATATAGGTAGGTACTATAATTATTTACTAAGAGTACTCAAGGGTCGGCAAATGGTGTTGCAAATGTCCATAGGCGACAGTGCCCGCTTTCCTTCAGGCGGGCCGTCTGCTTTTTTCGTGCTTTCTTCCTCTTTTGATTCAGACGTTTTTAGCGTGGGACCGAACGTCCATCCTTTAGTACATCTATGATCTAAGTGTATACAACGGCAAGTCTTAGATTTCTTTTGGGATTTAGTTTAAAAAGCATTGGTATACACAAATATTGACCATTGAAGGAATTGTTGACTCTATGGACCCTAGTGGTGGGTACAGCGATTTAATCTTTGTTCCTGGTATTAAACCTGGTACAGGTTATAAAAACAGTTGGCTGCAAAGTGCCAAAACTGTTCCGTGCAAAAAGTCCCTTCCAAACTACCCGTGCAAAAAACTTTACCAAACTTTTTTTGCCCGTCCCAGTTTTTGCGGCCATTCGGGACGGTGTATCATTTTTGATACGACGCGTTTTTTGTGGCGATTATCTACTTTTTCGACTCTTGTCCTAGTTTTCCAGAGTCATGGCAACCATTAGCTTTTCACGCTTTATGATCTTACTGGCTGTTCCCAGCGGCTTCACCCGCGTGGGCTACAGTTTATAACGATAAAAAGTATCCTATGTCCTTTCGCAGGCTCTAGACTATCTCTGTACTAAATTTCATTTTTTTTTTACTACTTACAGGGTAGCGTTCGACCACAAGTCACCTGATGTTAAGTGACGATGTGGTCGAAGATGGCGCCACGCTACACCTGGACTGGGAACTGGCTCTCAAGTGAGGCTGCCGGAACACACCGATAGGTGCTTGGCGACAGATTCTTAACAAGAGGGTGGTAGCTAGCCAGGCTTGTACTAGAAAATACCCTACCACCAAGCTATGGTTTCATCACGATGTTTTCCTTCACCGAAAGCTCAAGCTCATTGTAGGATTCGAACCCACGTCCTACGGATCGCAAGCCGACGTCACTACCAATGAGCCATCATCGCTATAAATCCATTTAAATCGGTTGAGTAGTTTAGGCGTGAAAGTGAGACAGACTGAGTTACTTGCCCATTTATAATATTAAGTAGTTAGAGATAATGGCTCATTTTAAATCCGTTATCCATTGCTATATACAGAAAGATGCACATCGAACAAAATATATGAAAATTCTAATAAAGACTAATAAAGAGTTACGATGCAGTCACGGAGGATTTGCGCTCACTCCAGGTGGAGGACTGGCGGGTGGTGGCGCAGGACAGACCGAAGTGGCGTCTTTTGTTATCGGAGGACAACACTCACTTTGGGTCGTTGCGGCATCTCAGTTAGTTAGTTAGTTTTTAAATAAAGAGTTAATCCAATCCAAGATTTAATGTGTTACGACTCGACACGACAATTTCACGCCTTGCTCTTCTGGTAGAAAGTGGGCCGGTACACCTAAGTTGGGAACTGGCTCTCAAGTGAAGCTGCCGGGAATTATAATCACTCTGTAGGCGACAGAAGGGGTACCTCATCTTGATCTAAGAGTCACGACAGTGTAAAAAAAGATTTTTTTTAAATAGCTTCTGGGTATTGTATATTTTAACATGCATTGTTTTTTTTTTGATGGTATTATACCTAAACAAGTCTTTGTTATATATAGATCAGAAGAAAATGGTTATAACCTAAAGAAGATCGCACATTTTTATTTAATAGACTTAAATATATTTTTCGTATTTCCCTTGACTCATTTCAGGAGCGGTGGCCTGAGGTTGCGGGGGATAGAGATATCTGGAAGGAAATGGGGGAGACCTTTGCCCAGCAGTGGGACAGTATAGGTTAAGAAAAAAAAAAAAACTTCCTAAAAGATTAGATTTTTTCTCTTTTCTAGATTTTTAAAGTCATAGTTGCAGAGACAATAAATGGGCTTGATTTTGTAATCAGCACCTTGACACGACTTTTTTCTTATTTCTTAGGTACAAGTGACGATGTGGTCAAAGGTGACGCCACGCTACACCGGAACTAGCCTATAACACCTAGCTAGGAGATAGCAAAAGATTAGTTAGGTTTCACATTCTGTGTGCCTGACTCTGGGTAATAAATATGACGTCACACAATCTCGATGTGACGTAACTGTAATGAATTTATCGCCAGTTTGTAGTTATGACGTAACCGCTGGTCGGTGCGGAATGGTTTTGCCCAATTAACAGTCCGACTGATTCCTGGCAATTACTTGTTAAAACATAGCTGTACCCCGCGGTGTCACTCACCTGGAGATTCCTACAGGATTTTTATCACAATAAAACATAGCTATAACAACTTCGTTTGTCTAAAACCAAAAATCTTTATAAAAAAAACTGGGTGCTACTAGATCTCAAATTGTCTCTCAAAACAGGGTTCTCCTGAATTAACCTGTTATGTATGTATTTTCATAAACACTATCACTAAAATAAAATTTTAAAAAATAAACTTACAAGACCATAATATTTTCCCCCAATTTGATCAATCGTAAGGAAGATCTCACTAGTGAGGAAGGCCTCATCTGAAAGAAAGACTTCATATGTAATGTAAGGAAGATCTCAACTGTAACAAAGACCTCATTCGTAACAAAGATCTTATTTGTTACAAAGACCCCATTTGTTACATTGGCCTTATTTGTAAGGAAGACCCCATAACGTTTCCAGGTTTAGTGGAAGCGGAACCGCTAATGAACCACGTGGACGGTGACCACGATGACAAGCGCTACATCGAGGATTACCTCTGGAATGGACAGAAACCTGGTGTGCAAAGGTGAGGGTGTAGATCTGTTACAAATAGACTTCGTTAGAAATGTCTGCTTCATGATAACGGGATGGGATGAGGGTAACAAAAGAGGATCGTTTGAATTTAACAAAAGAAAAATACATGTTCAATTATGAGTATGACAGCGAGAGGCAAAGCAATCTGTCAGTATGACACATTGACATTGACATAATAAATAATTCACGTATCGTTCAGTTTTTGTTTAGGTACCTTATTTGCAGGAGAAACATCATCATGAAGCAGACATCTCGAATAGCTGTTATTTCATTATTTAACTATGAAACCATTTGTGTTTTTCAGAATATTTTTACAATCTCGTCTTGATTTGTAAAATGTTAATAAGTTTTATTAAGATTTTATTTCATTTCAGTAAAAATATTCTGAAATAAATTTAGCTTCAGCTTTTCCACTTAATTCATAAATGGCTTAATTCTTACTTCTAGTACTTCACACTTATAGATTGTTTCGTTTGTCTTTACTTAATATAATGTACTTCTGTCAGCATGTCTAGAATTTTTATCTTTTACTTAGATAAATTCTTATAATTAAACAAATTCTGATTTAATATATGTATTTTCCAAGAAACAGTCTATAAAATGCGATTTGAGAAAATAAATTCTTGTTGATTCACAAATCGTAGCTACATTTGTTCACAAAAGCTTCTGCTTCAGCTAACGCAGCTGCTTTTCTGCAACTGAAATCATTGAAAATACCATTTGAACTGGAGTTGGTTGAAACAACCACCTGTCATCGTCAAAAATTCTCAGAAACACTATTACTCTTATACACTTTTATAATGATGTGCCAATAAAATGACATATATTTGATAAATCCGTAAACATCCGGAGTAACTCTTGTAACAATATGTCAACAGAATAATAACAATTTGATAAATCCGTTAAAATCCGGAGTAATCTAAAAGAAGTATCTTCAAATATTATAGATGTAAATGATGTATGAAACCCTGTAAATACTGCTCGTTATATGTATTTATAATATGAAATGTAAAAACTAACCCCTAAACTCTTTCAGGTGACGATTTATATTATGTTTTTACTCAACTGCAATAGCTTTCAATATCTGTGTCTAGCTTTGTATACTAACATGGTCTTGAAGGAAACTTTTACATTTAAACTAACAAAAACGCTTGTAACATCAAATCACCGATTTAATTTACTAACAAAGTTATTTCTCTACTAACAAATAAAATGGATAAGTAAGCAATTTATTACATACTTAATTTTGGATAGAAAATACTTGCACAGTCAGCAATGGACAATAAAGCTAGTATTTTAAACATAGATAGCATAGTATTAAAAGATTTGTTGTCTCTAAAGTAAATTAACATAATTTACAGAACTAATTTAACATAAAATGTATATAAATGAAGAAAACATTAGCATGATTTACAAAATTCAGCAGTCCACTTAGTCAAAATAAGTGCTGCATTGTTTTGCTCATTTTCTACGAGTTTTACTTACTGCGGAATGTTCTACAATCATTATGAGTTTCTGTGTAGTACGTTTTGTATTTTACAAGAGCAATATACTTTGTGAAATAGTTTATTTTCTTTGCTCATAGCTGCATTTCTAGGAAACTCATTTCTTATATGTAGGAATAAAGTTCCGTTACCAATGTTATTACGAGTACATACCTAGCTGGTGAAGGGTTCCTTCAAGGTTCTGTTCTGCCCCAAGTCCTTACTTAAACAACTTTTTAAAGCAGAACAAAGTCTAAATTTCGTTTTTGATATTTGCTTTAACATCTCAACTGTCCTCACGGTGGCGGTGTCTAGGCCGAGTAGTTTAGTCAAAAACTAACATTTAGTACGGAATGACAGCTAAAATAGTTTTTTTGATATTTCAATGTGTCCTGCACTTTTGTCGATGTGAACGTTCATTGATACTGTTTTACTTAGATCTGTATGTCGATGTATCACCACACTTCCAACACTGAACTCTAGCGTCACGGGGTGCGCGCCCCCTGTCTCACCTCTGTCGGTCCTTAGTCTTCTCCGTTGAACATCCCTCACCATTGCGAGCTTAACAATTATTTGAAGCATGTCTGTTCTACTAACCCGGCTCGGCGCGAGCCGTTTCTGTTGCCGCATCATCATCGCAGAACACGACCGAACGACCAGTTCTAAGACATAAAATGGAATTTTCCAGAAAATCGACGTTCCGTAACGCGCTATCGGCCCTCATATCCAACGGGGAGGATCGTAACAAAGATAATAGGAAACGTTACAAAAGCGAGTACAAAAAGAAATTTAGACCGTTCTCTCAATACGTGTACGAGGCGTCTAAAGGGACATTTACAAAATGCAGGGGTAAAGGGAAGTCGAATGAGGAGGCGAGCGAGAGGATGCTGGGTGATGGGAATGCGGGGGCGGGCGGGGATGGCGCGGGAGGCGCGGGGGAAGACAACGTGAGCACGCTGCAAGCAGCGGGGCTACAGCCGTTAGGGATGCCGCAGGGTGACTCCTGGTACCGCGAGGTGCTGGACCTGAGGAAGCGTGCCGGAGAATATAAGGTCTGCGGTCTGCATTCTTACTGCGACACGGATACACATGCGAGTTAAAGCTAACCTACGTAAATATTATATAAACATATTGGCATAGTCATATTTAAAACTGCTGTAGAGAGCGATGTACCCAGTATTTTTGCCCCCTACAAGAGTTTGATGACGCATTAAATCTAATCAGTGCCATTCTAAAAGCATGTGTATTCCCAATTACTAATATAGCATATAATACTCCCAATGAAAACAAAACTAACAAAAATAGGCTATAAAACAAAAACACAGAACAAAGGAAAATATAAAAAATATTAAACAGTCTAAATATAAATCAATTTTCCATTCAATTTCAACCCATTAACTAGAACAACAACTCCGTTTAAGTAAACTCAAAATTGACTTATAATTGGTTTTATTACCGTGACGTGACAGCACGTTATGTTTTAAACGACGAATATTTGTGACGAAAAAATATCTTGGAACTTTAAACATACCAACAAAATTTTGACTGAAGGCCCATTAAAGTCAGTTGAATTAATGAGCATGTCATCTACATAACAAATTCTGAATGTTCGCCCAAGAATTTGCGCTAACGTGTATTTATCTTTGCTGTGTTACTATTCGGGGGTAATTAAGCCCGAAACGCGTTAAGACTCGTGAATAAACAATTTAATGGTGTTCGTTCCGGGAATCGATGTTTACGCGGAGTTAATGGTATTTGGTAGTAAGCGACAGCTAGGTCGACGTTGGTAAAGAATAAAGACTTTGTGGAATTTATTTAACACAAATAGTTGCAAATTTACATTAACGTATTTAACGATTAAATGTTAAGTTGGTAGTCATCGCGGAACGATAATTTAATTTTATACATTTCTTTGTTCTGCGTTTACGTCGGTTGTCGTCATCTTATTTGTATTTTGTATTATGTCAATTTATTATAAATACCGTAACAGTGAGAGGAATTACTATCGCTTTGAAATTAAAGATTAGTACGTAACCTTGAAAAGTAGGTGGTGAAAAAGTTTGAAATTACTGAACACAACAACAATGAGAGAGATATCGATAAAAAAAAAGCGTCCAAAATCCCACTACCCACCAACGCTTCCATGATCATGCTTCCATATTCAAACTTGCCATTAATTTGACAGTACCGCGGTTGGGGCACAGAACTAGCTCCAGAACACATCACGCAGCTTTACAATAAACAAATCGAGCTCTGGTACCAGGTATCCCGTCGGTCCTCGCTGTCGGCCTTATCACTCGCTTCCACCAATCACAAGTAAGTGATGCACTGAATGCCGAGGTTAGGTTCGGCTTGAAGGATCGTTGTTGTCTGTTTCGGTCTTCTCTAGTGCACTTTCATCTCTTGAACCAAATTTACCCGTGATTGTGACGTTAGCATTAGCATCAAAGATCGAGGACTCGAATCACATTCATGTTGCTTTCATTTGATTTGTACAGCGGACGTTTTTGTTGATTTTAAGCGTTTTATTAGAGCTGGTATTTTTCTCTGTTCTTCTAGGAGATCCTTTAGGCCGAATACTGGACCGATTAGTTAGTACTATCATAAGTATTAGAGGCAGTAAGGCTGATGCAAAGAATGGCTTGAATGGCTACACGAGCCATCATCCATGCATACTCTAGTAGTGTAGTTGTATCATAAGCCTATTTTTTTTTTGTAATGTTTAACGACTTGTTCAGGTTAAGAGCGATGTAATATGATATTTGCGCCATATTTCGAGTCTAGGAGACAGAAAGGATTGTTGGGATGTTACTTATTATTTTGAGTTTGCTTTGCGTACGACTATACATACGATTAGCTTCATATATATTATCACCCCGAACCAAAATGCTAAAGCAATTTTATTAACCATTAAAAATATGATGCTAAGTTAATTGACATCGCCACACCAAACAAGCTTTCAACAATAAATTCTGCAACAGATATCAAAAAAGGTAGATAACAAAGTCAGTATATGCTTAATTCCTCCTCTCCAGAGCTATACCTCGGGACGAGAAAGATGGCAAAGACTCGAAGGGCACTTCGCCCAAGAAGTTCCGTTCTTTCCGCTCCGCTCCGCACCAGTCTATCCACGCCAAGCTGCAGGAGCAGAAGGCTTTGGAGCGCTCCCCGCACAAGACTTCACCGCAGAAGCAGAGGAAGAAGCTGCAGGGGCATAGCTTCGACGAGGGAGCTGCACAAGATGGTAAGAACATAAAGGGTTTTAGACAGAATCTGCAGCTGATTTGCGAAACTCTCGCAGTCTTGGTTTGCTTCCATTCTCCGTCAAAGTTATAGCAGTGAGGATTGCGTGTGCTCTGCAATAAGATACTTGAAAAGAAGGTAGATATGAATTAATTTAGCTTGAAATGCATACAATTTTTCTATGACCAAGGAAGGACTGGAATGGTCTATTGAAAACATGACAGCGAGGTTGCAAAATTAAAATAAATGTTATAAGCATAAAACATGCATGTTTACAAAACGTTTAGTAACTATCCACTTTCTATTCTGCGCTCAAAACATTATTTTTATATACTTAAATTATATTCGTTGTTATAAGCAAGTAAGTAGGTATTAGGTAAGATCTTTTGATTTAGATAAATAAATAAATAGTACACCTCACCCTTCCTTTCCAACACCACATATTATTTTTGTTATAATTAATATCAAATAACCTCTTAGGCGTTGGCTACGGCTCCGCTAATGCCTAAAAAAGCCAATTCAGTTACGACTTCATTGTTAGGCGTTTTTCTAAATATTCTATCATCTTCCAACCTGTCATTCCAGGAGTCAAGCCAGGTGACGGCGCTGCGTTCCGCTCGCCGCGCCGGCGGCCGCGCTCGGCGGACCCTGCGCCCGCGCACGCCAAGCATCTGCCGAATGGACACGAGCCTATGCCGCGGCCCGTGAAGCCTACTGGTGAGTACACTGAGCTTTGTGTGTAGTTGTAATAAACTTAAGGCTTCAGTTAAAAGTTACTAGAGTTTTTGATACTTCGTTTTCTATTAAAACTACATATGTCATTTTGTCTTTTGGTTCTATCGTTAAGCATAACTTGTCCAGTAGCTTTTGAAACTTGTGAATTCAAGTTTCATATCATTGTTTATTATTAAAGCCTCTGTGCATATTGTTTTCCTCATTTAAGTAAATATTGACTTACCTACTATGATGTCAATAGGTGGTACATGGTCGACAGCATACGAAGTCTATGTATGACTGAACATGGGTTTGTGAAAATCTGTCTCTTCGACATTTTTACCATAAGTACAATCAACTTCGATAACTTTCTCAATTGACTGACTAAATCTTTGAGAAAAGCATGACAAGAATAGAAATTATCTGAACAATAAATAAAAGTCATCTTAATTAAAAAATTAAGTAAGTATGTAAAAGTAAACAAATAAAACATTCATTTAATGTCATTGTGTTTTGATATAATGGATGGATACATTTTATCGGAGGATTCAAAGATTTGATTTTTAGATTTATCCACCCTCACAAAGATGTGGTCAACATAATTTTGTTCCCATATCCATTCCCTCGGGTAACATGAAAATATAGGGAATTTTTTATTTTGGTATCAAAACAAGGTACTATGACGAAAATTACTGGAGTTTATTTTATTGATTATTTTTTAAGTTTAGACTTTTGTTTTAGAGATCTATCGTAACTGTTCTATCTGCTAAATGTTGATGTTTAGATTGATATTCTAATTTAAACTGTCGTGTATCCTGCCTGATGCTTGTCCCTTTACCCTGTGGTTGTTTTTGAGATGTGGCTCTATAATTACGTAAAATTTCATCCAAAAATCTATTTTAAAAAATCATTTTTGTTTTATGCAACACTACTAAATTTATTTCATTTACTGCTCTTTTGTTTTATGGTTTTATCTCTTTTTGCTCTTTATTTGGCCGTTTTATCTTGGCCTTAGCTATAATTTTTTTCTTGTAAGAGCCAATTCTCATGAGCCAAAAAGTTCAGTAGAAACAATTTCTTGTAGGTTTGCCGTTGAGTAGAGGAACTAGTCATAGAGTTAGGTCTACGTCAAGGGGCGGTCGATCGCCGTCAGCGCCGGCCAAAACTGGGGTTGGGGCGACTGGCCCAACTGTGGCCCTGACAAATGGGACGATTGAGACACCAGCCCGAGGCCGCCGCAGTCGCAGCGTCTCAAAAGTCGGAATAAAATTGGGTGCGTAAAAGGTGACAGTTGCGTCGACGCTCTGTGCATTAATACTAAAATTGGCGCGCTTTTAGTCTGTGGACGCTTGAGTGATAAAACTTTTTTTTAATTGGCAATGTGCGGTTTTTGTTTTCAGCCTGTTCGGCTTTGGAAATGCAGCTGCCTTTTTTGGTGTTAACCCATATTAATAGAATCTGGCATCTGGCAAAAAACATATTCGGAAAAAATACGTTCCATAATATTGAAATCAGATATTTAACACCAAAAGAGGCAGCCGATGTCTAAAAACGTTTTCTCTCGTTTTTTTATATCTGGAGTAAAATCAAGTGTGTAAATTTTATTTTTCAAAATAATTTAACAAACAGACCTTTTTCTTAGCTTTTTGTGTCGTCTCGTCGGCTTTTTGTTAGTTCTAAATTTGTGAGTCCTGCAGTGCGTCTACGCAACGATACGTCACAAAGCATTGGCACCGGCGGGAATGGCTTTCACTCGTCACGTGGTGTGATTGTCCGTCTGTGTACACCTTGCACTAGACCACTGTAGTTGTGAACGTTCTGCAAAATTGAGGCGACTGGAAAATTGGGGTGAATGGGAATTTGGGGTGACAGGGAATTTTCCATTAATATTTGGAGTGATTTGGAACACCATGGAAAAATTTGGGGTCACTTGGTGTTTCTCATGAAATAGATTGGGGATTGAGTATTGTTTGTGGTCTCCGTACACTACGCACCAATCACTGAACGTTATGAGACCATGGGCAAAGCAACAAGTTTTCTCTATGATGAAACACAATGAAGTAACTTGAACAAATCTTGGACCATAGATATTTAAAACAAACATTGTGGCAAATTCAACGCAGAGCATTTATTACATAGGTACTACTTATAAATATTTTGTAACAAAAGCGTTGTACATTATCTTAACGCTGACAAAAGTATATACCGTAACGCAGAAGAAGAGGTATTGAACTCTTTTTGCTGGATAATGTAAATTCACTGTTATGTAAGGTACATAATGTTAATATTAGTGCAATATAGATGTTATAGGCACATTAAATTTTTCAGGTAATAAATAGGTAAGTTTATCTTAGATTTTTAAACGGGTAGGATGTTTGCATGCATTGTGTCGTTGAATTACTATCTAGGTAGTAAGTACTTGCAAAATCTGAATGTGTGTTTAGTTTAGAAAATATAATTACTTAGTTGATGTTGTTCACTTTCTTTTATACGTCCTAAGCTCAGTTTGTGTATGTGTGTGCCTTTTTGTTTATGATCTTTTGTATCTATAATTCACTTGTCTTGTAAAGTTTAATTAAGAAGTACTTAATGCATTATTCTTAGCCATTTTGGCACATTAGTTCCTGTCGAGTATCAACCTACCAATTGCCAACATACCTGCACTATTTCTGAAATTTACCGTTATAAATGTCAAAATGTATGGAACGGTACATTCCGTATCGCAATTACTGATGCTGGTGGGTTTTCTGCTCAACGATTTTTTTTACAACTAGACGAACATAAGAGGGGCGTTTCAGTTTCGCCCGTACTAGATGTAACTTAGTAAATCAAATCCACGTCCAGTGGTAGAATCATTTGTGGTTGAACAGCCTTTATTTCTCAGAACATTAATTTCTTGAGAACTAGGCATCTTCAATTTCATAGTGTCCAACCCTATCAAGTCACTAGGCTGGTCCCATACCTACCTACTCGACTACAAATGTATCAGCGCATTAAGTCCCAATTCTAAACAAAAACTCCACCAACCTTCCAGACGAAATACAGTCGCATCGCAGCGCGTCTGTCGCTAAAGATCACTTCTTTGACGACTCTCCCGTCGTGAAGTCACCGCCGGAACCGACTCGCGTAAAGTCGCCTGAGCAACTGAACATGCGCTCACCTGATCCAGTCAACTGGACTGTACCGCTGGATACTGGCAAGACGTTCACCGTCACACAGAATGTGAAAAGCGGTGAGTGCCGGAGCTTGAGCAAGCTGGGTAAATGTAGCTAGGCCGGGTGCGGGACTGGCTGTACGATTTCCTTTGAGGCCGACGTGTTTTACCAACACGGGCCAAGAGGTGCCAAATGCTAAGCATTTGTTGTGGGTCTAAATGGGGTACGATTTTTTGGCTCGTGTTATGATTTTATGATTTGAAGGCGGCAAGGCAATCTTTTTTCAATATTAATGTTAGGATTTTTAATTTATCCTTGCTATTTGAATAACATATGTAGCTGTTTTCTAAGGCCTCGTTCTACAATTGTAGTAGATTATAGGTTCTTTAGAAACCGTCAAAATAATATTAATTTATTGATAATATAATTATTATGTAATAATTAAATGTTTTCTTCCCCTTCACCCCTCTATTCTGGATGTCCCCATTTCCTTCCATGAAAGGCAACTGTAATGGGGACACAGGGAATATATTGTTCATTTACGTTTCCTTGGCAATTTCATTAAGATCTAGTTTAGGATATTAAACTCTTGTTTAGAATAGTGTTTTTCTGTTTAAATATGCTTCAAACCCCCTTTCGAAGACCTCAAGGCATCAAATTAAAAACAAGGGAAATTTCTCGTACAATCAGTCCCAGGTTGAAGAGTATTGTATAAAGGAGTATCTTTTTCTTTCCTTTTATAATAATCTCTTTTCGATGCACAAATTTCAAACTGTTTCTTGCGCTTGGTAAAGGTGTTACGATGTGTAAAAATGCTTAATTAGACTGGCAACACTTATGCCTATGAATAAGATACTCTTTAAATTTTTGGTAAATAATCGTGTAATTTTATTAATTGTAATAGGTATAATTGTTAAGAGATAGAAGTAATTTCAACGCCAAAATGATACCATCACACTCATGAACCATACATGACACAGTAGAATACATCTCATTATTCTTTTTTTATTCTGGCCACCCACAAGTAATACAAGAACGTAGAGCTTGTGCTACACTAACACTACACTAAAGCATTCGTGCATAGAATAATTAATTAATTAAAATATTAGATAATAACTATAGGAACACTCATACAATCATACATACACATTTCACATCTTGTGTTTGTGATCATAGAAGTTTATTTTAAAAATCGCTCTATGTTTACAGATTTGAATAACATTGTCAAATCTAAACAGGATTCTTGGCAGAATTAAGAATGTTGAAATCTGCACAACCGCCTAGCGAGACGTTAAAAAATTAAAAAGCTGAATTGTCAGCTGTCACCGTACTGTGGACATAGAACGTAACTTCACGTCATCCGACCATACGATCGCTCATTTTCAGATGAGAGCATTAAGCGCCCTAGCTCAGAGTTTAAGGGTGGCTCCGTGGCCGAAGAGGGCGCCACCGCGAAGCCTGCAGGTACGACGAACATCGCCTAGACCATCGACCATACACATCTCCACCAGTGTGACAGACAGCCATGCGGCAGTGACCCCTGTGACGTCATACCGTCCAGAGATCACTGGCACATTAGCACGACACACGATCGACACCGAAAAAATATAACCTGTTTTATATAATAATTATATTTAAATAGTTCATGATTAAATTGTGTTATTCCAATAATTGAAATGCTTTTATTTATTTTGACCGTACTCCGCTGAGGCGTCGGACACGTATGTATACACTTGTCTGTGTGTGTCTGTATCGATGTTTGCGTACACTATCACCGTTTGGCACTTGTTTAAATGTTGTTTTTCTCCATCTCATAATCGTTCACTTCTGCATGATGCCTGTCCTTGTCTTCGGGAAGATGCTGTATCGATGTTTGCTTCTGTACCGTCTAGAAAAAAAAGTTGTATCTAATCTTTTCTCTGTGGCATCTTTTCGAGGTTGAACTCGTGATATGACGCTATTTATCCATAGGATAGTAACTACGATCCTATATAGGCTACCAGCTGGCGGTGTGCAAAGATGACTAATTCATTTAATCGAGACATTTATAACTTACTAATATTACTTACTGATACTTAATTGATTATGAAAATAGTAAAAAAGTAATTTTCATAATCGAATAATATTTTTCAGATTAGTATTATATTTTCCAAGATTCGTTCTACTCCTATCATAAAATTTATATTAGACCAATAGTAATGACTAATGACTAATCGAGATATTTTCATAATCGAATAATTCAATTAGTAGGTATATCTCATAATTGCCCACCGCTACTAACAACTCGTTGAACGTTTACGTTAGCTATTCTATTCATATCATCACGATTTCTCATAATATTCATGAGGTTAATGTAGTTTGCATGATTCATACAATAATACATTGTTTATGGAAAAAAGTTAGCATGGTTCTGAAAATTTGTATTTTTCTGTTAAAAAGGTAGCATGTTCAAGTGAGTGGCACGGGGTGTAGAGAATTTTCTTGCACCTCAGGCATTATGAGCCTATTTTTTTAAGAACTCTTGATAAGTAGAGAAAATAGCAACTAAGAGACTAAAATTCTTCTAGTAGTTTATTTGGTGTAAGTATTTAAAAATGATAAAGAGCCTTGCAATATGTTTTACTATCATTTTTATAGAACAGCTACTGTAGCTGTTAAAATCTTAACAGATCTGTTTACGTGTGCTTTAATTGTAACAAATTTTGGGATTTCCAACGTAAAAAACTAAGTAGGTACTTAACATTTTAATTTCATTAACACTATTATTAAATTAACATTTTCTGTATTTAATGCTAATTGAGTTTATATGTAACGGCAATGTAGCTGTTTAATTGGAACTCCCAAAATATGATAAGCTCACTGTCACCAATTTCAAAATTGCCTATACTGTTCCAGAAATCGCTCCGATTCACCACCAGCAAATGTCACCGATACGCTCGCTTAAAAAGAGCGAGTCTCCGACTAGCTTGAGCAAGCGCACTGACAAAACTCCCACTACACCGATCAGTCTCACTCCCATCGACGAGACTAAGGCTCTCGACATGAACAAAATAAACGGAGTTAATGGAGTCAGCGGAGTCAATGGAGTAAACGGAGTTAACGGAGTCAACAGCAATGAGCTGACTCCCGAAACTCCCACTGAGGAGCCAATGAAAGAGAAGGAGTTGATCAAGAAGTCGACTGAAGCGACTCAGATCGCGCCAGGGGTGGTAGATACAACTGTTGTGAATGAAACACCTACGGGAGGTCTGACTGCCTCGGAGGTCCTCGACAGGGCCCGCACGAGGTTCGACAAGTTCTGGGGCAAGAAAGACGAAGACAACGTTTAATTGGCCCCTTTGTTAAATAGCTTTTAACGTAAATTGTCACTAAAATTATCTTAAAAAGATATTTAAAAAAATACTCATGCAATAACATCATAAAGCATTGACATATTAAAACTTTATCCAACAATTCAAATATTGACACATTTTACTGTTAAAAGTTAACGACATAAAAAACCGAGTAGGAAAAAAAATTAAACCAGTGTTTGAAACTGATTAATAAAAGAAAAAAGCTTCGCTTTATAATGACGACTGTAATTGTATTAATTTTATTTATTAACTTAAATAATACGATCACTATGTATCGATAGGAATTTGGTGGCTTGTGATAATAGTATCGAATGAGAAAGGTTAGAAATTAATTATTACGTTTCATTAAAATAAATCAAACGGTAACTTTTCACGGGAATTTGAACTAAAATCGTATAGGCAACATTGAAATGATGTTTTATTGAAATTAGACAAAACTGTACTTCGGTCACTTATTTTCAATATTGTGAAACTGCTACACACCTTAATTAATTATTTTTAAGAATAAAAATCGTTAAACGTGTAGGTAAATATTATTAATGTTAAATCTACGAACGTTCAAGTTTCAACACGTTTTACCTCAGATAAATTATCTTTGTTAGCTTTACAATAAATCTGTTTGGTAAATTAAATGTGAAGTCGAGATCAGTTACGTTCTACATCTTTGAATTTCAGACGCGTTCCTAAGCACAGATTATGTAAAATCAACAACGTAGGTCTAAAATGTTTTTAATATATTCGATTAAAAGGTTTCACTTTTTAATTTAAAAACCCGCGTCCATTAATCCAGCATATAACAAGAGCTATGTATACCTACACAAATTGAGCCGTCCAAGTCCAATGTAGTGTTTATTGGCATTTATTTCTTTTGCCTAATAAAATCTGTATCGTGTTGCGGTTTACGAACGCACCCGTAACTTTTTAATTTTTTTTGGCGGGAAACCGACAAAACTTTTTGCAGCAACAAAATAAAAAAGGTGTTTAAAAAAACCCGTATGATTATGGATTTATCACTAAAATCCTGTCGCATTTGCTTATCGGAGTCCGAATTCAACGCTTCCCTATTCGGGAGCTACTGTCGCAGAACAAATATGATCGACAAGATCCTCGTAACTTTAAAGATAATTATTGAAGAAACTGACACATTGAACACGATCTGCTACAAATGTGCAGAGAACATTGAAAGGTACTACAATTTTATTATGACTGTAAAGAAGTCTCAGGTAAAGTTAGTTGAGCCGCGTCATAACGTAGAATCTTCGACGAATCGTCGCCACGTGACGTCATACGTTCGCGAGCAGGTATTCGACGCAGACTATACATTTTCGTTCCTCGAAATTCCTGAAGAGAAAAAGGAGCCTAAGCCTTCCAGTCCGTTCTTTTCTTACTTCTCGCCACCTAAAGTGATGAAACAAGTAAGTGAACAAATATGGAAGACGCCCAAAGAAATTGAGAAACGTGATTTGAGACGCGATGAAAATATCGTCAGACCAATCGCGAAACAACCCATTCGGCGGTGTAAGGAGAGGCCCCGGCATCGCTCTCGGGATCTATTCGAGTCTCAGTCCCAAGATTTGGAGGACCCCGAGCCTAGATTTCTAGACTGGAAGCTGACTCCAGACGATAATATATTAAAACGAGTGAGAGATAAGTGTTTTGGACGGTCTGACTTTTAATTTGCTGATTAGTATTGATAATGCTTGTTAGATTCACGTATAAATATCTATAATCGGTATGTTAGACCAGTTCGTTTGAACTGTTGCGTGAACACTTCTCATGGTTAGAATTTCGGACTGTCAAAACAGTTTTTATACGAAAATATTACTTACCTACTTGACAAGCTTTGACATCTGGACTTATGGCCAAACACATGTATTATTTTTAAACGTTTTTCCGTTGTTAAGTTTTGTTATTTAATTTATTGATAGTGTTAAACTATGATGATTTTAATATCCGTAGACAGGGTAAATTAGTAAATGATTTTCTAATAGACGTGAACACATGGGGTTATGGAATTTATTTAAGTTTAAATTAATGTTAACGGGCAACTTACCACCGGTTTTGAACAAAAGGTGTGGTCCCAAAAACACCAATGCGGACAGACAAATGAATTAAACTTTAATAATAATTCTCCATAGCATATCATCCTCAGACGCTTTCTTGGTCGTTTGATATTTTTTTCGAGACCTACACTCGGTGGTAAGTAACCCCCGATTCTTATTAAACTTTTAACTGATTTATCTAATTCAATGCAAAATTAGCGAAATTCTTATCAAATTACATTAAGGCGAAAGTCGAGGCGCAGCAAGCCAAGTGCCTTCTCTAGTTGCCTCGCCTCCGCTTTCTTCCCTTAGGCATTTTCAATTGAAACCCTTTGAACTTCTTCTAAAAACTAAATAATGGGCGAGTAGGAATAAATTACAATTGTAAACGAAATTCACTCGACGTCTTTTTGTAAGCAACTCATAGCAAAATAATTGTGTAGTGTATTTTAAAATGCAATTTTTTTTAGTTCCTATCAAAGTCCATCTAACATCCTTCCATAATGTTAGTTAGCTCGTTTGATTGAGAGATTTGGTGTTATTTTTTAAGCTTTTTGGCCGGTGCTTTTAGTACACAAGTCGGTGTGATTCGCCTGAACGATCCGTCTAATTTTTGGTACCTATTGGGTAGCCTAAGAAAGTAGATTTTTTACGATGACTATGTAGATTCGTATGGAAATTTTAAACGAGACCTTAATCTACATGAAATAATCTGGTTGTATCTATAAGAGCTTTTGTTTGATTTTAGAATCTACTGAAGACAAAAGCTGTTTCTTAATCGATACTAATCTTAGTGGCTTCTAGATTCATGATATTAACAAAATTCCATCCTACCCTCAATTAGGCTTCTAAAGACTGACTTGGTGTACTGACAGCACTGGACATCTACTGTATTTTAGAATTGTACTGAGTATCTATTGTATATTAGGAGTGGTAAATAAATGTCTGGTTACATAATCCGTAATTATATCTTAACTAAGGGTCTTTTATCTTCAAAATCCAAAAATGAACGATGTAATCTGGATGTAAATTTTATGTTCCTAATTTCTTTATCTGCGCACAAAAACAGTTGATTTTGGTTCTGAGCCCTTCCAGATTGAATTTGATAGAAATAGTTATCCTCCATAGCTGATAATTATGAAATTTTTAGCTTTGCTACGGGTTTATAATAGCGTGTGTAAATTTTCAGTTGTTACATCAAAATGGACACCTTAATAAAATTTGAAAAAACTTTCGACTTTTTCATTTTCTTACTGGCCTTTTCCTTAGACTGACGAAAAATTGAACCGTCAGAAAACCGCATCGTCTAGAACGCAATAAGTAGACTTGCCTACACCAATCTTGACTACACTGGATTATCTCATAGGAACGAAGCGTATGGACCCAGTTTACCTGATGTTATGTGACGATGGGTTCGAAAGTAGCAATTCGCTACATCTGCACTGAGAAAACAAATCCTGATTTTCCTTCAGAGTCTTACCTTCCAAGACCGATTCCTACCAAAATATAATCTTTCCCTTCCTTATTTTACCTTAGTTTTCCTTTTTTCTCATTGTGGGCTGGAAAGTAGCTTTCAAAATTAAATGAGGCTGTTAGAACACACCGATAGGCGTTTGGCGATCCTTAACTTAAGGGTACCTAACTAGGCGCTAGAACTAGAAATTGATCAGAATATAGGGTTTTCATAACCGGAAAATTAGAAGTCCTTTTTTCAGTTCCAAAGGGTATTATCAAAATGAAACACTATATAAGAACAGTTAATTCATGACTTTATTTACGGATATCAATTCGTACACATAATAATAATTATTCTAGAGAAAATAATTCCCTCTATAGACGTTTTTACTTCATTTACAAATCACATTTAAAAGTTTAAGCGCTAGGTTTTAAATTTTAAATATTTAAAACGCAGTACATTTTATGGCGGTCTACACAAATACATCGAGATTTTTTAATTATGAAATTATGCTACTAAAATTCGCGACGAAAGCCACATGGCCGATTTATTCTCAGAAAACTTGCTACAGACTATATTACGTTTACTAAAAAAAAGGTCGTAGAATTACAGGACAAGAGACATGATGGAATGACGAGCGTAACTAACCGACGAAAAAAAGGAGGTTCTAAAGTCGACGCCTATATAAATTTATTTGTTATCTAAAATGTTCTTAGATAAACCTAAAATTGTCCAGTTCTGCAATTGTCCCATAAAAAAACGACCGATAGCTTTTAAATTTATGCATATTATAGCAAAGTAACTGTACAAGTCGTGGTCCCCGAAAACAATTTTCTTTCTCTAAAACTGTCATAGCATATTCGCTGTCTCCTTCTGACTAACGTGTATGAGGAAGACAGCGATACCGCTACACGAATACGCTACAGGTCAGTTATGTAAACCTGGCACGTGCAACACATTCTCACATGTGTCTGTGAATGAACGCACGGCATGACGTCGCACTGCATACGCATCATGAAGTCTCTTCGTCTCTCTCGCACGCAGTCAAGGTTATGAGCGTGACAGAGACAGTTATCGTTTTGTTTTTACTACTTAGTGTGAGTGCTGTGAACGTGCCAGGTTTATAAAATCGACCGGCGCGCCAAGTGAAGTGAGGTCATAATAGTGCTGAAAGAGTTCTAAGCAAAATTCATTGTTTCGTTTGGTCTCGTCACAAACAGATGGCGCTTTTCTCAAACTTGAAACGAGTAAAATGAAGGGTAATTTGAACTGTTTTACCCTGTATTACCATGCACAAAAATATAATTAATTTACAATAACAATAATTAAACAATGAGTATTGTATTAAACGATGGTCTTAGCTTTTAGTTACATTACAATACAAGAATTTTAAAGTAACACAAATAAAATACAAACCATGGTTTACAAGTTCTGCATTCAAATTATATGTATGATACAGACGCGTTCCACAACTTTCTACGTAAGATTTTATTTGTCAGAAAAATGTTGTAGGTTCAAACCAGAAGATCCAAAAATCTACTTCCAACTAAATCATAAAATTTTCGGACATTTTCGGTACATTGACAGTAGTAGACTTTGTCACTGATACTAAACAGAATTAGTTTAATTTTTAGTTTCCACAAATACAAACTGATTAATTTTAAATGACGATTTTTATTCAATTTATCAGAAAGATTTGAAACACGCCCTTTAAGGTGATAGATCACTTTGTTCATTCTTACAAACATACAAGAAAAGGTAAGTGACCTATATTGAAAATTACAATACAGTTTTACATCGAGTAAAACTATTGACAAACAACTCAGTAAATTTACTGAAAAAAAAAAAATGAACGCATGGAATGTTTTTGAATTTACATCATTATTAGATACATTTTAGCCAAAGTTTTGTACGAAAGGTAAATTAGTAAGAAATATATTTCGTATTACAAAATTGCATTTTTCAGCAACATTTGATACAGGTCGGTTATGTAAACCTGGCACGTAGAACACATTCACGCATTTGTCTGTGAATGAGCGCACTGTATGACGTCGCACTGCATACGCATCATGAAGTCTCTTCGTCTCTCTCTCTCGCACGCGGTCTAGGTTATGAGTGTGACAGAGACAGCTGTTATTGTTTTGTTTTCACTACTTTATAACGAAATTGCTTTGGTGTCAGTACTGTGATCGTGCCAGCTTTAGATAATCGACTTGTAGCGCGTATTTGCAAGTTCCAATCGCCTGCAAAATTAACAAAAAAAATACAAGTTTGTTAATTTTGTAACACAAACGCATTTTTTTAACAATAACAAGATTAAATTTTAACAAACACGAAAATCGAGGAAGACGCGCGTTAGATAAAGCCTGCAACCTATAAGTTTTAACATCTTACAGGGTAGCGTTTGGCCATAAGTCACCTGATTTTGGTTGAAGGTGGCGCCACGCTACCGCCTGAATTGGGAACGCAGATCACCGCAAAAGATACTTGTGACTTTAAAATTGATATATTTTAACACAAGCGACAAAAGAGACGAACGTGCGATGGTTAACGACATGCTAAACTACAAGACTCACAACTGATGCGAAAGTGAGTTTGTTTGTTTGTAATTCTATCACGCAGCAATGAAGTGAGGGATCTAAGTGATTTATTGCATAGAGATGGACAGGAGAAAGGATTAGGCTACTTGTCATCCCGGAAAGATCGGCGCAGCTGGTCTAGTTACAAAACAATATCGGTTTTTACTTTAATTGCTACGGCGCTTCGTTACATTAAGATGTTAGTTTTTGCCGAGAAATTGAGCATTTTTTGTTTTTTTATGTGAGTACTTGAAACCTTTTTTGCGGTGACTATGTAATGTTCTTATTACAATAAAGAAAACTTGATTTAAATTTGATTTGATGTTTTGATATTGAAATTTTGATTATGAGACGAAGTATACAGATTTCAATTCTCAAGCTCTGTCTGAAACCGTCGTATGGCACGGATGTTGTAATGGAATGTTACGTGATTTCGTTGTAACGTTATATCGTTATTACAAAATATATCATAAATTCGTTTCGTCGTATCTTATATTATGGCTTAACATCAATCGATTCAGGTTAAAAAGCAATCGTATGAAAACATAATAATATAATAAAAAACTAAAGTAAAGGTGTTAAAAACAAGAAGAAGAAAACAGAAAAACATACAAATCGGTAAAAATTCCGACTTTTAATTCTTTTCAGTAAACTGGCAACACCAAATGTCATTTCGTGAAATAATGAGCCCATAACCAAACCAATAGCGCGGTCGAGAAAAGATGTTTTCAGTGATCTAATAATATGTACCTAGTACTTCGAACTAATTTAGACTCACTATCTATAATACAAAGTAGTGAAAGTACTGTCAGTTTACTGATTCAAATTAAAAGTCCGACTATAGTTTTACAGACTCTTACATCCAATACGTGTTTCACAAAATATATTCAAAAATTGTGAAACAAAAGCCTTTCATTACGGCATGACCATTTCACACTAAAAAAAAACTAGTGTATACTAAATATTGCCTTCAAATTTAGCTAAGAATAACTTTCCTTTTAAAATATATCACAAAAATACCGTTGATAACAACTATTTGAAACGTGTACAAGATTCCATCTACAAACTAAAATAATTAATAGACTAAAAATGAGATTTAATTACAAAAACATTTTAGGTAATAAAAATACTCGACAAGGAATGTGGCACAGCGAGTGGATGGGGACAAAATTATGAGTTTTTGGTAGTCCTATTGAATATTTGTTGGATTTTATCACAGTATATAAAGAACAGTAGGTTAGCTAAGGCCGCTCGACTCGCTCGTTAATTGCCTACTCTTGCGGTGACGCATAGGCGGCGCGTTCCGTACTGAGTGCATGGCCGCGGCCCCGGCCGCCTCCTTTCGTTTATGTGATTGTGTGCGTGAAAAGTGCGTGCGTACACGGTGCCGCTACTCATGCACACATTCAAACCGGCGACGGCCGATTATCTAGAAGTTAATTGCCACATGTTGACATAACAGATGTCAAAATGTGCTTAAATCGACGGTTAAACAAGGCTGTGGAACCGGTTAAAATAACCAGCCGTTTAAGGATTGAAAACATTTTACGTGATAATCAGCCGTTTAATTAATCGGCTCCGTTCCAACAAATGCTAATCACATCTGCACTAAGTGTGGACGAGCCTGCCGTTCTCGTATTGGTCTGTATAGCCACCAACAAAAGTGTTCTTCAAACCCCACTGACACGGTTTGAATCGTCTGTCATAGACGTCAAAGGCCATGTATGTATGTAATTAATCGGCGCCCTTCCCGAATGTTCCGCCGATTTGTGGTACAACATTTTTGAACACATTGGCTAAGGCTTTTGCGGTTAGACCGTTTGTCTCCCTCGATATTTACGACGTGCCACACTCCTCGCTGAGCACTGTACAACAATTCCATTAATTCCCGAATTTAATAATCGATCCGATCCGTTATCCGCGGTTTTGGATCGATATGTCATGTCATTTTAGTACTAGGGCTTGACAGATTACTGCTAAAGTGACATATGATGACATGACATATCGATCCAAAACCGCGGATAACGGATCAGGATCGATTATTGATTTCGGGCGTAAATCAACAAATACTAATTACATAGTCGTTTTATTTTATTGACGCCTCATCGTTTTAATACTGTTAAAGCGACATTGAAAATCATAACAAAACGCTTTCATCGTCTTACTAAAGCTAGAGACAGTCTAAAGGAAGCCTTACAGCGACAATTTATAAAAATTTCGTTTACAATATTACATCTAGTTTAAATTTATTATTAAATTTGCACACACACACACAACACCGAACACTGATATAATTAACGTACCTATGATGTTTACGCACATTTGTGAAACAATAACATGTAACATAATGTCCCTTTATAGCCCAAGTGAGGGTATTCCACACATCACGGCAAACAAAATTAAATTTACAAAAAAAGTATTTGAAAATGTTTTATACTTGAAATGCTCTGCAAAGTTTCTTCCAGAAAAATACCTGACGCAGCCCTAAAACAGCTGACTACTTTACTCACTGAGGCACTCTAACGCCCGATATTAATTATCGCTCCTGATCCGTTACCCGCGGTTTTGGATCGATACCTATGTCAACCAATATGTAGACATACGAGTATCTATCCAACACCGCGGATTACGGATCAGGATCGATTAATAATTTCGGGCGTAAATTAATAGGCATTATTCATTTCAAGGAACTTCCTTGAAATGAATAATGCAAGGAAGTTCCTTGAAATGAATAATGCAAGGAAGTTCCTTGAAATGAATAATGCTTAATGTACGCCCGAAATTATTAATCGATTCCTTGAAGGAACAGGTTGTCTCCAAAATACCTAGAGCAGTTACTGTTCAATCTTGATGCTAAATAGTTTTTTGTTTAATAAAAAACGTTTAGTTTATAACAAAGATAGATATATAGTTAATTGAAAATAAAAGTAACTTAATAGGTTACTGACCTAGGAAATAACGTTCAGAACATAAAGGTCGAAATAGTCAGCTGTTTTAGGGTCGTGGCAGGTACATTTCTGGAAGAAACTTTGCAGAGCATTTCAAGTATGTATAAACATTTTTTAAACAATATTTTTTTGTAAATTTCATTTTGTTCGGCCTTAAAGGAAAATTATGTTACACATTGTACAAAACATTACTGAAGCATTTGTAATGTTTCAGAAGTTTTGTAGTGGTTTTACAAAATGTGTTAACATTTACGAAGCGTTAGGAACTTCGCTTATAAATTATGCATATAACCGCTTTTACTTATAAAAGCGACTTAAGTTTAAAAGTCAATTAGTAATGCTCAGTACAATACTGCACGCAATTACTAATCGTCATTAGTTATTTTGAATTGCATATTACAGAAAGAGCTTTAGGCCTGGTGTATATACGAAAAAATTTTTTTTTATGTAATAGATTAGCAAACAAGCTGACGGCCCGCCTGATGGAAAGCGGTCACCGTCGCCTATGGACATCTGCAACACCAGGGGAGTTGCCGATGCGTTGCCGACCTTTAAGAACTCTTTTTACACCCATCTTGAAGGACTGCAATCTGTAGCAGCGGAAACACTTGTGAGGGAAGCTCATTCCACATTTTGCAAGTATGCGGGAGAAAGGAGCGCATAAATCGCGAGGTGTGGGATTTCCAGGACTCGATAATGTGTGGATAAGCTTTGTTCCAATGACGAGATGATCGGTGGTAGAACCGTGATGGAGGGATGAGATTGAATAGCTCTTCCGAGCATTCCCCGTTGTATATTCGGTAGAATATACACAGCAGAATTGAAATAATGTATAAGAAAAGAAGTCATAACTTATTATAAATAATTTTGTATATAAACGATTTTATTTAATTTGAATGAACACATGTAGTTTTCTGAACGAAACAATCCGGATAGGTGTAGGGAACAGTCCGTCAAATAATCTTGGACTAATAATACCTTTTCTGAAATATCAGCATTTCAATATAAGTAACGTTTATAGGTAAAGAGGTATGATTTATAAGACAAGGTTTTAAAATATAAGGATTTGATAGTAACTCCAAACGTATAATTATTCAATGATTTTTTTGTGTTTTATATAAATTAATACGAGCAAAATGCTGTCGATTCAATGTGCATCATCTTCCGTTGAAGCCGTTTTCACTAATTCTATCTAAGTACTAGTAAAAAAGGTGTTTCAACATTTTGATTATCCAAACGAATGTCGACCTATTACTATACGGTTTTAGATTCACAATCAAATCCCTCTAAGTTTTAAGATAAACATACAATCTTAAAGAACACGATAAAAAGACGATCTAATATAAAATATATCCTATTCGTTTCGTCTCACTAGTCTTAGATGCCTCTCTTTCTATTCCATTCATATTTATGATGGATAGTAAATTTTTAAGGATAACTGTTGTACGTTTAATAAGCTGATAACTTAAATTCAAAAGTGTTATTTAGATGTTTAGAAAAGTAACTAACTGAGATGGCGCAACGACCCAAGGGCGAGCCCACAACACTGCGCAGCGGCGTCGCAACGTAAAAATCGACGCAGCATAACGCATCGTGGAATTTCCGATGCGACGACGCTCGGTCTTCCAGTTAGTGTCCACACTTTGAACGGGATGCTCGCGTTTAATTAAGGTGGCGGATTACGATATCGGTGTCGATTCGGTTTTGCATTCTCTAAAACTAAACTAAGTTGTCAAACTTAGTCAAACTTGTCAGCTGTCAAACTTAGTTTAGTTTTAGAGAATGCCAAACCGAATCGACACCATCGACTACCTGCAGTGCGATTCTAATTCACTCGGACAGTTTCCGTGTCGGATTCGACGTCACTTTCGCTTCACGGAAACGTTTTCCGACAGCAAATAGGTGGCGGAAACTTTTCCGTGATTTAACAGCTGGTTAGTCAAATAAAATAGTTGGTTAGTTATAGTTTCCAAATTCAGATTAATGAATCGAGTCTATAAAATTCTCGCGGAAACTTTTCCGAATCCGTGGTCGAAAGTGTTTCCGAGTGAATTAGAATCGCACTGCTGATATCCTTAGTTCAGGACCGTCCCGTCCTTTGGGACGAAACTATACGAGACTTGAATATGGTTAGCGTTATTTCGTACGACGCTGTGTACGATGTTGCATCATCGCGTCGTACAACGCCGCGACGTCGTTGTGTCGATGCGACGCCGCAACGCAGTGTTGTGGCCTCACCCTTAGTGAGTTTTGGCCGGCAATAAGAGTCGCCACTTCAAGTGATGATAAGAAGGCTTTATATAATTCATTAATATGTGAAAAGCCAGGCTGAAACGATAACAAGTAAATTAGGTAGAGAAGACCTTGATAAGATACTTTTATCCGATCTTCTAGTTTTTTCTCGAGTGAAGCCGCAGGTATTAGCTAGTAATATAGATACTAAAAGCCTCTCGGCGACAACTTCTTTCGACCATAGATTCTCTCAAGTCTCTACATGATATGACTATAATAATTGAAGCTAATCATATCTCAAATCGAACTGTTGTTAATTTTGCAAGCCACACAAGCGCCAAGCTGTCTTACTTTCTTTCTTCCCAACTCACTATACGCAATTAAAAAATGTTAGGTAAAAAATATTTCTTTTAAATTTTTCTTTCATATTTTAAAACATTTCTACAGGATTGATTTCCTACAATTTCACGTAGGTTCAAACATGTTTTTCTAGACATAGCCTTCTACAAAGTTCAAACAACGCCAATACTATCCGCTCACACAACTAAAAATGTTTGAAATTCCATTTAAGAATATAATTGTCAAATCACAGTAATATTTATTATATTATTATACTAGCTGCGCCCGCGGTGTCACCCACGTTTTCCCGCTGGAACCTTTTTCCGGGATAAAAAGTACCCTAATGTGTTCCAGGGTATAAGCTATCTCCATTCCAATTTTCACTCAAATCTGTTCAGTAGTTTTTGCGTGAAAGAGGAACAAACATACATACATACATACATACTCACAAACTTTCGCGTTTATAATATTAGTAGAATGTGAAAAAAAAACACCGACACAATAGGGAATATGCATCGATTTTTTTTATTTGTTTAATTCACTTATTACTTCGTTATAACATAGTAAAAAATATAAATCCTGTTAAAATCGTTCAAATGAATTTTTAAAATAATATTTAAAGTACCGATTAAATTTGACCTGTTTGAACGCCCTTATTTTTCGCGCGCTTTTGATGACGTCACATCACTCGTCCAGTACTGTTTTCTGTATGTAATGACAGCTAATATTTAAGAATTTTCAGTTTATATCGCTTTTTCGACTATGGAAAAGGCTAAAAAACCATTTTATGGACATTGTCTTGTACCAGACTGCCAAAACACTATAATAAGTACACCGGATAAAGTGTTTTATTTCTATTCCAAGTGATATGAAAATACGTAACTGTGTAAGGTTATGAGAAGAGATGAAGTGTCTCCATCATCGTATTTAATTTGTTGTGAAGATCATTTTAATGTTAGTGTATTGTATTTGGATAATTAACATGGTGTGAATTTTTTTTTACTTACTACAGGGTAGCGTTTGACCACAAGTCACGTGATGTTAAGTGACGGTGTGGTCTAAGATGGCGCCACGCTACACCTGGACTGGGAACTGGCTCTCAAGTGAGGCTGCCGGAACACACCGATAGGTGCTTGGCGACAGATTCTTAACAAGAGGGTGGTAGCTAGCCAGGCGAGTACTAGAAAATACCCTACCACCAAGCTATGGTTTCATCACGATGTTTTCCTTCACCGAAAGCTCAAGCTCATTGTAGTATTCGAACCCACGTCCTACGGATCGCAAGCCGACGTCACTACCACTGAGCCATCATCGCTATAAAACCTTGAATTGGTCAAAGTTAACTTTTGCAGACATAAATATTTTGATTATCAAGTGGAAGAAACTAACTCTGTTTACACCAAGTTTATACCAGCCTGACCTTTATCATTCCTGTCTTTTCTCCGGAGATTTATTTTAGATTGAGAAAGATACCTATCTTATATAATATAAAATACAACATCATGAGACAACAAGAGGGAAAAGTTATGCTTCGGTTAAAACAAGGTGTTGTAGCTCATATGTGAAACATATATGTTTCAGTGCCAAAAACAAAAAATGATACCACCACAAGAGAGAATGTGTGCGATTGAAAGACAAAAAATATCGTTATTGTATAAAGCTCTCACTGAGTTTGCTGTCAGAAGTACAAATACTTTACTCCACAAACAAGTTACTATGAAGCCGGGAACAGTACTTTTCATATTGAAGGCTGTGATGATTATTAAGCAAGGCCCAGTGTATCTCACATGGATGTCTCCGAGATGAAGAAGATTGAAGCCTCTAGTAATACAGACCAAGTACACTGTGATGAAGCTGTGCAAGTAAATATTAGATCAAAGTACAAAAGTAAAGATGTTAATGTTAATTTAACTATTGAAAAGAAAAATGTACCTCTATTTCAATAATGTAGGTAATAATGTTAGTCTGTGGTTTGACAAAATAATATGCTGGATGTTTTAATAAAAAAATGAAATAATTATTCCTCAGTTTTATTTTTAGGTATGCATATTCAGTTAATAATTAAAGAAACTTGAATAACAAAATACAGATACAAATGAAACCTTAAAAATTAAAATCAAACTATGTTACCTACTGTTACATATAAAATATAACTCAGCGGACGAAAAATCTGGATTTGATGCAAAATATGCGGTCATCATAAAAGCATCTATTTTTGGCAAATTGTCCGATTGTGCTTTGACGAAACCACTTTCAGTCATTGTTCTTGATGTTTAGTACTGTCACTATATACCAAAACCGCACTAGGCAATCGAAAACACTACAGAAATCAATTTTTAAGTAATTTTTCTTCATATTAGTATGAATATCGAAGCTAGACTGCGCCGTGTGACGTCATTTTTCGAATCGACCAATGGTGAAGCGATTCGCAAATTTGAAATTCCCACGCTTATTTTGCACTTTTTGATTAAATTTTTAAGGTATTAATTACAAATTAATTAAGAAAATAATGGTTTAGGTGTAATGTCAAGGCCATAAGGTATCATGGAAAAAAAAATCAAGTAAATCTAAATCACATGCATATTCCCTATTACACACCTAGCTCTGACCCCTAATTAGGATTTAGGATAAAATATGTTTTCTTATCCATTTTATGGCCAGAAATTAAAACTCATTGGTACAATGTAATCATCCCTTCATCATCACTCATCATCATCAATTCTTGATATATTTTGTAATCCTAATCACACAAGCAGTTTTGTCTAGTCCATTTATGTTATATGTTTAAAGGTAACTAGTGACCCGCCCCAACTTCGCCCGGGCAGGCAATCATAAGGCGGGTCTTCATACAAAATGTTGGATTGAGTTGAATTCATACAAATATCCAATGGAAAAAAGCACTTTCAGTTTTTTCCGAACTGTCCAATTTAAACCGTAGATTTTCAAAAAAAAATATCGTACTTACGTTATCCTGACAATTACGAACACAACAAAAGAAATAATACAAACCGATCGAGCCATTTTTAAGTTTTTAGAGACTATGACTAACACACAGCAATTGATTTTTTTATATTAAAAGATAATACATTTATTTATCTTTTCAGCCTGACATTAATCAATAATAATTAATAACACACAAGTTCAATTTAATGACAATTTCAAAGCCCCTGGCAGATAATGATATACATATAGAAACAAAATTAACAGAAAAATCCAATTGCTTCATTCAACTGCACGACCGAGTCCTTTCTACTCGTTCATTTCGTTCGTTCTTGGTCTATGAACGCTGATCCTGGCGCCGGCTTAAATTTAACAAATCGTACAATCACTCACTCAATCCACGAATGATTTAGTCAAGTGGTGTGGTGGTTAGAGGATATCTTCACTTCTCTCCCGAAGACGAGCTGGAGGCTCTGCCTCGTCCTTTCTTGGATTTCTTTTCGTCTTCCTTGTCTGTGGTCTTTTCAGTCTGTGGTTCGGGTTTCGCTAGTGGCTGCGTTGGTGCTTGGTTGCCGCTCTGTGGACAAAATGACTTGTGAATTTCTGATAATTTTAGTGAGATTGTTTCACCATTATCAGCCGAAAAAAGTCTACTGCTGAACATAGGCCTCTCGTTTCCACCTAGTGGAGGGCCTACTTACAGAACGTCTTCCGTTTCGTGGTCGCCACTCGAGAACCATTCTTCTCTATTGGTTATCGGTTCATCGAGTGATTGTTTAACTTGGGGAAAACCACACCTTTGCCAGTTCTTCAACCGCCGAACAGCAGTGAACAAATATTACTGTGTTCCTGTGAAATTACACGGTGCCATGGCTCATATTAGGTTTAGAAACATGATATTTGCCTGTATATATGTATTATATAATATAATCAATGTCAATGTGATCGGTCGATCGAAGTGCCGCTCACGCCATCTACCAGGATCTTTATGAACTATTTTTTTTTACTTTTCTCTTATTTCTTGTGCCCTATGTTTTTACCTTCTTCTTCTGCTTGTCGTGCCTCCTGGGCGGGCGGTCGTCCTCGTCCCGCTTGCGCCCCATCACTCCCAGCAACTTGCTCACCATACTACTGCTGCTGCTGCGAGCCTTCTCCGCCACACTGCCACACTCCGACTCTGGCGACTGAAACGTAACGTTCTACCGTGAGCTCCAATCCATATATAACAACATATATAACTCAAAGGTGACTGACTGATGACTGACTGACGTAGTGATCTATCAACGCACATCCCAAACCACTGGACGGATCGTGCCGAAATTTGGCATGCAGGTAGATGTTATGACGTAGGCATCCGCTAAGAAAGGATTTTGATTCTTTCTACCCCCAAGGAAAACTGTAGCCCACGCGGGTAAGCTAGTAAATAGATAAACTCTGTTCTATAGTTTGCTTAAATCAGTAGCTCACCCAAGCACAGGTTTCGACCTACTTGCGTGGCTGCTAGTCAAACACCAAAATTGTTTTGTTCTAATTTCACAAGTCTAAAGGACTCATGCGTGGCATCCCCTTGTAAGAAGTGTAAACTAGACGATAAGTGTTTATGAAGAAACAAATATAAATAAAGAGTTCGTAGCTGGATGCTAACGTGATGTGAACACAGCGCGGGAACTGATTAACCAATTAGGCGCACGCGTTTCGGCGAACTCCCCCCGCGCACCCTTCGATCCACCTAAGTGATCTAAAAATCGTTTCTGCGCAGCCAAGTTCGATATCTCAACTTGTTTGCCGGCCACTGTACATAATGGTTTGCATTAAACAAATCTGAATCTGACATCAAACAGAAGCTTACCTTATTTGCATCGACCGACTCCTGCCGCTTCAACCCTTCCAACTTCTTCACGGACTCGCTCCTCTTAGCTTCTTTCTCCTGCTTCTTCTCTGCTTTTTCTTGCTTCTTGGCCTCTTTGTCTTGCTGCTTGTCTGACTTCTTGACTGAGCCGGTGCGCTCCATCACCTTCTCCGCCTATTTGGGTACAGAAGGTAGATGAGATGGATGGAGAGGTAAGTGAGAAAGTAGTGGTAAGTTTAGAGTAAGTCATTTCGTCTTGATTGAATACAACGCTCTCAAGTGCCGGAACACACCGATAGGTCCTTAGCGACAGATTCTTAACATCAGGATGGCATTTAGCCACAAGTAGCCTGTAACGTTAAGTGCTGATGTGGTCGAATGGCGCCACGTTACTCCTAGTTTGGGAACTGGTTCTCAAATGGGACTGCCGGAACATACCGACAGGTGCTTACCGACATATTCTTAACTTGAGGATGTTGGCTAGCCAGGCGAGCACTAGAAAATGCTCTACCACCACGCTATGGTTATATCACGAAATTTTCCTTTACCCTAAACTCAAGCTTATTTTACAAAGCAACGATTCAAGGTGAGCGCTGAGCAATCATAGCTTTATATCAGATTGACATTCCTGTCTCTTTTAAAAAGATAACGGACCTTAGATTTCTCCTCCGCCTTGACTTCAGCTACCTTCACTTCCTCAACCCTGTCTTTCTCCCTCTTCACCGACTCCTGCTTCTTTATCGAGTCCTGCTTCTTCAACTCTGGCTTTTTAACTTTCTTCTCTTCTTCCTTGAGGCTCTCCTTCTTCTTCTTCAAGTCCTCGTCTTTGAGGCTCGAGTCGGACTTCTTGCGGGCTTTCGGCTGGGTGTCGATCGGTGTTTCTTGCTTTATGGATTTTGATTTTTCTTCGAGCAGTGGTAGGCTCATGTCTAGACTGGTTCTGCTGTCATCTGTTGGAAGGTAAATAATATAGAATGTTTGAGGACATAATCCGATAATATTCTGTGTACTGCTGCGCAGAATTTTGAACTGCCTTTCAAATTTGAAATGGGCAGTATGTAATAAATTATAAACCACCACAAACCACATACATCAATTGGGATCTACGTACGTTTATTTCTACGTAATGTATTTATCTTGTATAATTTGTTGCAAATAAATGATTCTTATTCTTATTCTTAAACAGCAGAGATTTTAGTATTTCATTATTTTTTATTGTCGTGTTGCTTCTAGTATTCTTAGAGCCGGGTTTTTGACTTGTAGTCAAGGTTGACTATAGTTAAAAATATGAAAATTTAACCATAATGAGTCGTCATTTATTCATACATTTTTTATTTTTTAAATAGTTTACTTTGACTACAGATCAAAAAAAAGTTACCTTAGTTGTTAGTTGTTATTGTCTGTTTGTTTGTTCCGGCTAATCTCTGAAACGGCTGGACCGATTTTGACGGGACTTTCACTCGTAGATAGCTAATGTTATAAGGAGTAACTTAGGCTACTTTTAATTTAGAAATGTGAACCCTGGGGAAAATCGTAGGATACTTTTTATCGCGATAAATTGTAGTTCACGGGGGGCACAGCTAGTTTCTACATATTATTATTTGAACAGCCGAATCATGAATTAACTAAATATAAATTTAATAAATAAATGAATGATAATGATTACGCACTGCTTTTCAAAGTACCAACCCCTATGCCCGGACTGGTTTTCGCCGAGACAGTTGGTTACAGCTGTTTTGATTAACACACACATAATATGAACCTTCACACTTACGCTTATCACTTACCCATATACATCTCCCGTGAAGTGTCCAACATCGAAGTGTTCCCGGAAGTGTCGATGAAAGACTCGTCCGACAGCGAGAGGGAGGCGAACGATGACGCCGTCGCGTCGAAGGTCGACTTGTCCAGACTTGTTTTAGGAGAGGACGTGAAAATGCTCGGCGTCGATTGCTTGGCTGGTGTTCTGGAAGACAGAGGTGAAACAAGTTAATTACTAGCTAATTTATATGAAATTTGGTAAGGAGATAGTTTAAGCCCTGGGGCAGGACATAGGATACTTTTTATCGCGATAAACTGTACCCCACGCGGGTGAAACCGCGGGGAACTGCTAGTTTGTTATCTTTTACTACTTACAGGTTAGCGTTTGACCACAAGTCGCCTGGTCGACCTGGTCGCCACGCTACACCTGGATTGGGAACTGGCTCTCAAGTGAGGTTGCCGGAACACACCGATAGGTGTTTCGCGACAGATTCTTCTCTTCTATGGGTGGTAGCTAGCCAGGCGAGCACTAGAAAGAGCCCTACCACCAAGCTATGGTTTCAGTACGATGTTTTCCTTCACCGAAAGATCAAGCTCATTGTAGGATTCGAACCCACGTCCTACTGATCGCAAGTCGACGTCACTATCACTGAGCCATCATCGCTTCGCTTGTTATATTGTTCATTGACTTGATTATCGCCGTACCTGTGCGGCAGGCTCCTGGCGTGGTGCGTGGGCGAGTCTTTCTCCTCCGCTATCCGGGGCAGCGGCGGCTCGTCGGGCTTGTCCTGCGGGGGCGGGGTGGGCGGCGCGGGGGCGGGGGCGCGCCACACCACCCCGCGCCGCACCGAGCCGCCGGACACGGCCACCGCCGCGCCGCCGCCGCAGCACAGCGGCGAGATCGAGCACTTGGACTCCGCCGAGCGGGGGTGCAGTCTGTACGGGATATATGTTTCATATGAGAGCGATGATGGTGGCCGAACGGTAACCGCGTGCGCTTCACAACGCGCCGACACCGAGTTCGAATCCTCTCGACCCCGCACCTATGACTAAGTTATGTGAAGGACCTAAACGTACCCCCTGCTGGGACTCTGGTCTTCTCTCAGAGAGAGTAAGGGCCGTTATCTACCACGCTGGCCCAGTGTGAGTTACTAGATGTCGCATGCCCTTGAATGTTGTGGTTTTTGGACATGCCGGTTTCCTCACGATGTTTCCTTCACTGAAAGCTCAAGCTCATTGTATGATTGGAACCCACGTCCTACGGAGCGCAAGCCAACGTCACTACCACTGAGCAATCATCGCTATCTAGTCTACCACGCTAGTTTAGTGCGGGTAGAAGTCATAGGTGCGCGGCCGTAATAGGTTTGGTACCCGGTATTGAGGTATTTTAGGGCCCTTTGCGACCGCAGCAAGCTAAATACGGCAGTTTATTGTTTTAAAACTTGAATTGAACCAAATAAAAAAAAAAAAACCGGATAGAATATATTTGACCTGATATATTTGAGGAAGAATGAGGCACGTCCGAGCTCTTCCTTCACTTTATGAACACAGAAGTAAAGTGATATGTAACAAAATGAATGTGGACCGAAACGAAAAGCGAACACAAAAAGCACACAAACATGCATGATACAATAGGGATGATGTCATCATACAGGATTTTGGATACATATTATACAGGAATACTGGTTTCTCTTAAGTCACATTGGCAATGGTGTCGATTGTGATGCGCTTTCTCTATTGATTGGTTTATGAACACACGTAAGTGCGAAACGACTTAGAGAAGAACTCCATAGGCGCTAATTTCTTTAATGCTATTTATTGGTTTTTGAGACTGCTACTGGAATTCTGACCATGACTGCACCTTTATGCTTGTTGCAGACCGAAAACTAAATTAGCTTTGCGGCTTTTTAGTTTGCTTCGTTTGTATAGTTTGCAGTCTGCACGAAAGACTACGATATGCGAGCTACGCTAAAGTAATTTAGCTTAGCTTTTGGTCTGCAACCCGCATTAGACCTAAATCCAAATCGACACCAAAGTCACTCAACAAAAAAAAGTAAGGAAAGAAAAAAAATGCATTTCTATTTTTTACTGAAGTAAGGCTGCCCATACACGGACAGCCTGAAGCTGCGGCTGCATAGTGAACTACTGCAACTGCTCGAGCGGTTCGTGTAAGTACGTTCGTAGAAGTCTGTAGTTCACTATGCAGTCGCAGCTTGAAGCAGACAGTCGACTGCTTCAGTCTGCACATGTGGGGCCAGCCTAGGGATGGCAACACACAAAAACGTTTCAGTCAGCCGGTGTTACCTGTCGGGGGAGAGAGCTCGTCGCAGCAGCGGCGAGGCGGGGTCCCGGCGGGGCCAGGCGCGCCGCGAGCACTCGCGGGACGCCAGCGGCGACGGGCTGCGGGCCTCCACGCGGCTGCCGCGGGGGGTTAGTCACAGGGGGGCAGGGGGGGAGGGGGGTCTAGTACAGAACCACAAACTTATCCAACATTGAAGCTAACGATAATTGTATCAAGACAGCGACAAGTTATAGGAATAAACTCGATACGCAACCGGGCAACTTTTCAGAAAGTGTTAGAAATTAATCATTACGGCGCTTTGTTAATAATATTTTCGCAAACGTTCCATTTTGGATTATGACATCTTTAGTAATATGAGATAGGTAAACCAAAAAAATAAACGTCAAGCTTTGGTCGAGCTGCTCACTAATGACGTCATATCCTAGAATTTGTGTTTCGGATAAAAACTACAAAATATTACATAATATTTTCTATATTGATTTAATAAAAATATAAATCAATAAGCATTTTACAAAAAATACGCTTGATTGATAATGTTATCTTCAAAAACATTGATTTGAATGATATTTTAGATTTTTGGGATTCGTCATCGGACTAGATAAGTTTGTGGCACTGTACAGGACCTCTAACAACACACAATTTTCCCTACGGCGTGGTTCGCCTTTTTTTATATCGGATTCGGCGCAAAATACTTTAGTGAACCAAATTGAATTGCCATCACAGACTAGAAAAAGTACGACCACAGAATGTAAATCGTTCATCGTTCGCTACCACGCAAAGAAGCGGAATTATTCACCAGGGACACATATGTTATACACAGTATGCATTGAAATGAATGTATGAGGGTGCATAAATATAATGATCGTTCTATTGCGTTTGAGATGAAATAGTAGATGTTCACAATACAAAATGAGATGTATATGAAACCATGTATTGCATATCTATATTAAATTTAGAATGTTGTCTAGACAGGGGTATTTACCATAATATAATAAATAGCTTTAAGTTTGACGTGTTAAAGTGTTCACATGTTGTATCTTACTAAACTTTTAGTGAACTTGCTCCAATTCAATCAATGAGTAACAAGAATAAAATGTGATCGCGCCAAAAAAATTACCTGCCGGGCGTTTCTTGCCTGTTCTTTGCCAGCGTAAGGAGGTTGGAACAGGCGTAGCTAGTTTTAAGTTTGACGTTTTAAAGTGATCACAATGTATCCTATTGAATAAATAACTATTGACAATTGATAAATAAAATATTTTGAAGTTTGAAGTTTCAAGTTCTGTCGATTATACCTGGTGGGCGAGGCGGGCTGCGGCTGCGGGGACGGGGACGGGGTCCGCGCGAGTGGGGACAGTGGCATGTGCTGCAGCGAGGCGCGCCGCACCTCCGCCCCTCCAGCTACCAGCTTGTGCTTCAGCCCGTGCAGCGAGGACGGCCTGCGGGACCATGGGACCACGTCATCACTCTCAACTATACCACTTTGGCACAGCAAACAACTTCATCATCATCAGCCTTTCACGTTCCCACTGCTGGGACTCCGGCCTTCTCTCAGAGAGAGAGTATAGGCCGTAATCTACCACGCTGGCCCGGAGCAGGTTGGTAGATGTCGCATGCCCTTGAATGTTGCAGTTCTTGGACGTGCCGGTTTCGTCACGATGTTTTCCTTCGCCGTTCCGTAACTATCGCTGGGCATCGGTGCGGCTCGGTACAGCTCGAGCGCCTTACGGCGGCTTCGGACGCCTGTAAGCTGCTTCGGGCAGCTTCGGGCGCTTGAGAGCTGCTTCGGGCTGCCTCGGCAGTCGTAAGTATACCTAAAGACACGGAGGCTGTCTTTTCGGGTGGCAGGCAAGTCGTCGACACTACAGAAGACAGGGCCGCACTCACCGCTGGTAGTGCGCGGCGCTGCCGTGCGCGGCGCCGTCGGCGGCGGGGGCGGGCGCGGGGGCGGGGGCGGGGCAGTCCGCCAGGGCCGCCATCTGCGCACCAACATTGCTACTGCTACACTCGCGGCCCAGCCTGTCCAGGGTCTTTACACACGATCAAATTAATGCTGAACTAGTCACTTCAAAAAAGGAGGAGGTTTCTCAATTCGACCGTATATCTGCTTTTTTATGTTTGTTTGCGGATAACTTCGTCGTTTATGAACCGATTTTGCCGATTCTTCTTTTGTTGGAAAGGAGATATCTCAAGGGTCGTACCATGATAAGGAAACCAGGATCTGATGATGGTATCCCAGTACCCAGTAATAAAAATGATACTTGTAGCTTCAGTTGAAGGACACGAATACGCCTGTATATACAACCAGCTGTTCCCCGAGGTTTCACCCGTTTGCGCTACAGTTTATCGCGATGAAAAGCATCTTATGTCCTTCCTCAGGGTTCAAACCACCTCTGTACCAAATTTCATTTAAATCGGTTCAGTAGTTTAGGCGTAAAAGCGAGACACACAGACAGAGTCACATTGGCATTTATGATATTAAGTAGAAAAGTAGGGATAAGAATTGGTACTTGGGATGGGACAGTCCGACAGAGGACCCTACGCTGAACCCAGAATAATTCAAAGTCCTGATTCATTAACTAAGGCGTCTTCTTGCACATTACCTGGTGCATCTCCTGCGAGGCTCGCTTGGTGGATATCCTCCGGAACAGCGAGCACCGCCTGCGGGGCCGCGGCCGCGGCGGGGCCGAGGCGCGGCGCCCGCACCCCACGCGCCTCCTACCCCCAGCCTGGACAAACAAACATTGCAATGCAAGTTCATATAAAACGAAATCCTATTTTAAAATACTAGTTGCACCCTGCGGTTTCACCCGCATCTTCCCGTTATCCCGCAGGAACCTATTTCCGGGATAAAAAGTAGCCTATGTGTTATTCCGGGGAATAAGCTATCTCCATTCCAAATTTCATTCAGATCCGTTCAGTTGATTCTGCGTGAAGGAGTAACAAACAAACATCCATCCATCCATTCGTGCTCACAAACTTTCACGTTTATAATGTTAGTATGATCAGACTAGTTGACAAAAAAGATCGGGATTGTAGTGTACTTGCTCCAATTCAATCAGTTCGCAAGGGCCTGTCCATTAATCATTTTTATACTATGTTTTACTGGCTAATAGGGTATACATAAAAATTGATAACATATACAGTAATACCCCGACTTACGCTACCCCGTTTTACGCCAATTCATAGATACGCGGTTTTTCTTTTTTAAGGCGATGAGTATTTTTATAGCGATGATGGCTCAGTGGTAGTGACGTCGGCTTGCGATCCGTAGGACGTGGGTTCGAATCCCACAATGAGCTTGAGCTTTCGGTGAAGGAAAACATCGTGATGAAACCATAGCTTGGTGGTAGGGTATTTTCTAGTACTCGCCTGGCTAGCTACCACCCTCTTGTTAAGAATCTGTCGCCAAGCACCTATCGGTGTGTTCCGGCAGCCTCACTTGAGAGCCAGTTCCCAGTCCAGGTGTAGCGTGGCGCCATCCTCGACCACATCGTCACTTAACATCAGGTGACTTGTGGTCAAACGCTACCCTGTAAATAGTAAAAAAAAAAAGGCTTCGCGCATCATCTTTCCCACTCCGCCCTGTTAGTATTCCGTTTTTATTCATAACAATGTAAATTGTTGTATTATCTAACATGTTTCTTCTAAAAATAAGGCCAAACGGTAATGATGTCTGCCATAATCTCATGATTATATACGGACTCGCGTCGGACATCCCTGGTTGTCTTATAAATAGAAACGAACATACCTGAATAGTAGTCTGGTCCAATGGCGTAGCGCGCAGAGTGGCGTGTGGCGCTGCTAGTAAGAGCCTCAACACCTGTCAACATTCATATACATTTATATATTAGTGAACATATCATAATCATGTAGTTTGTGAGATTGGATTTAGGAAGTAATCTCCGAAACAAAAACGCGAAATACATTTTTTTTCCACTGTATAAAACTACACAATCCAAAGTCTATATTTAAATTCTTCTTCCTTTTTTTAAGAGCGGAGCTCTCGTCGGTGGAGTACTTTCCATACCGTTCAGTACCCCTAGTACAAGTTTTGAAAACAATAAAAGTTTTGGTAAACGTCGACGTTTACCACCGCCGAATTGTCAAAGTGGCAACTCGATCTGCTTAAATTCAAAAAGTAACTCAATAACATTGTTGGAATTTGATTATAACGATTTAAAATAACCCGTATTAACGATTTCAGTTCCTCCATGTCTCGGTAAGATTCGCTGAAAAAGTATGTATGAATGGAAATGAAAACTTTTAGTTTTTGTAAACTATCAAAACCTGTACTAGGGGTACTGTTCTCGGCCATCCTTTCGACCTCTCGGTACGACATGACGTCAATCCTTTATTTCACTTGGTCTATGTATGTCCTTCTCGGTCTACCTCTCCCTCTCTTCCCTTCTACATTTCCTTCTAATATGGTTTTTATATATTCGTCATGCCGTACCAAGTGGCCAAACATCTTTCCTCTTCTTATCTCTACTGTTGTTAATATTTAACTGTATAATATAAAATAATATTTAAAACATTATTGAATGATTCAATAAATAGTTTTCTACATTGAAACAGAAAAGCGAGAGGTCTAAAATAAAAAAAGAAATACGCTGTACTGACCTGTGTATGCAGCAGACCTTGCACAGCCTCTCCGTTGAGCTGCGTGATGAGGTCCCCGGCGCGGAGCCCCGCCGCCCACGCAGCACCCTGCTCGCTCACCGCCTGGGGAGACAACCATTGTTAGTATTTACTAAACATGTTTTTTCTCAAAACTTGCAGTTCTTACCACGCTATTTTATATGTGGCATAAGGTAGGCACTAATTCTTAAGAGTCTATTAAATAAATCATTTTATTTACCTACTTAAAGAAGTCTCATAAAAAAACTGGTCCTTTGAGCCGAATAACGCCATTTAACAGCCATTTATCAATTTATTTATGTCTAACAGACAAAAATAAGTTCAACACAGCATGATATAGACACACAAACCTCAAACTGCTCGACTATTAATCAATATCTATATTTATAAAAGAAAGTCGTGTTAATTACAAGAACGGCTGAACCGATTTGGCTGAAAATTGGTGGGGAGGTAGCTTAGGACCAGGAAACGGACATAGGATACTTTTTATCCCAGAAAAGGTTCCTACGGGATAGCGGAAAGACGCGGGTGAAACCGCAGGGCGCAGCTAGTATTAAATAAAATACATTTCAGACCCCGGTTTTGCCCCTATATTTCCCGTTACACTTACAGAAACCAAATGGTGCATGGTGTAGTAATCGGTGTCGCCGTAGTACACCCGCACTGTGTGTATCGTGAAGCCGAACCCGCCGGGCCCGCGGCGCACTACTATAGGCGGCTTCGACGTTTGGATCAGTCTGGAAATACGAAAACATCTTAATTATATGCGCCTAGTAGAAACTCATTGACAACGAATCGTAAGGGTCAATGATTCGCCTTAATCATATTATCGCTATCGGTGTTTGTAGTACACTTCAGCAATGGGTTTTCCTACTTATTCAGGGTATATTTGGGTATATTTTAAGACAAGACTTAACAGGCACCTAGACATGCATGCTACACTAACGAGCGGTTTCAATAACCGATGTGTCCACGGTTTGACATAAATTTGACATTACTTCTATGGACCTTATGTCAAATTTCCATCTTCAGTAGGGAAAACCGTGGATAGATCGGTTATTGAAACGCGACATAAGGGATAGTGTAGCTTTCCAACAATAAACAAAAATTGAAAATCTGTTCCATATTTATATATGGAGCGATGGTGGCCGAATGGTTAGGCGTGCGACTTACAAGACGCCGACACCGAGTTCGAATCCTCTCGGCCCCGCACCTGTGACTTAAGAGCCTCCATAACGTCGTTGACCTTGCTTGATCAAGTGAAACTGCTCCGCGCACTCCGCGCATCCCCTCACCAAAATTACGCGATCTGCGGCCAACGCGCCTGAAGCGACGCTCTCGCCATGCGGCGCGGCGCGGTACCTCTACTAATCCAGCCCGCCGTATCTACATATATACACAGTAGCAACATCCTACTATAATATTATAAATGCGAAAGTTTGTGTGTGTGTGAATGTTTGTTACCACGTAACTACTGAACCGCATTTGACAGATGAAATTTAGAATGTAGACAGTTTAGGTATTGGACTAACACATAAGCTAATCTAATTTTGAAAAGTCAACTCTGAAAGGGGTTAAATAAGGTAGATAAGTTTGTATGAAAAATGTCATTCCTTGGTTCGATTGACTCAAAAATAGGTACAAATAAACCTTAAAGTAAATCATTGAAAACGCATTTTTTATTTTTTGATATGTATTACTTCTACGGGGTGTGCCATAGAGTTTTAAAGTTTGTATGGCTTTTTTTATCCCTTATGTGGATTTTCTTAAAAGTAGGTACAAATAAACTATAAGTAAATAATTAAATACGTATTTTTTATATTTAAGAAAACCCCTAGAGGTTGTGCAATGGCGTTCTAAAGTTTGTACAACACATCAGTTCCCACGCGGGCGAAGCCGCGGGGCACGGCTAGTAGTCGCTGCCGCGCCATTTGAATGTGCGCGTGAGTGAGTAGCGAGCGCCGTGTACGCAGGGACCGGCCTGGGACTCAGTAGGGCTGTGCCACGCGTTTGATCGCGCGCATTTATGTACTACACTGCTCGCTCGCTCGGATTTGCTGCTCTCACTGACTATTTCATTTGTATAGTTAATAATAAAGCGTATTTATTAATTTATAATTATTAAAATGTCTTTAATATGCAACCTGTTAGGAATCAATGCCCATCCCTAGTTTATAAGTAGTTTTATAGTCTATGGTAATATATGATAGAGGTAAGAAAAATGGTGTCGGGAATTGGTGGGTTATAATAAAACGAAGTTAATGAAAAATAGAAAAGGATGTTTAATTGAAGAAACGGACCCAATAGTGGTAGCAGAGCGTGGTTGTGAGATATTTGAAGAGGAGAAACATGATGGCGAGTTCCAGAGAAAGATTTCCAGTGGCGCAGTTTGCCGGCGAAAATTTTAGCACGTGGTCATTTCGAATAAAAAGCATATTAAAAGAAAATGGAGTCCTGCTTGCAGTGGAAAATGAACATTTCAGTAGTGATGAAGGAAATGCCAGCAGCGAATCGAGGGCGCAGGCTATCATCATCGCCGGGGTGGCGGATAGTCACATCCAATATATAAAAAAAGAATCTGCCTTCGCAATGTTTGCAAGCTTAGAAAATTCCTTTAGGAAAAAAGGCATTCAAAGTAAACTTTTCATACGTCGAAAATTGTCCGACACAAAATATTTAGAGTGTCAGTCTTTGTCACAACATCTTACGAAATTAGAGGAAATGTTTTCTGAGCTAAGGGAAGCCGATACAGAAATAACAGAAGAAGAAAAAGTAAATTACTTATTGTTGTCCATGCCGCAGTCATATGATGGAATTGTCACCGCACTGGAGACAGTGACAGATTTAAAACTAGATTTTGTGAAGTCAAGGTTATTGGGAGAAGAAGAGAAGAAGAAGAAGCATTTGGTAAAAGAAAACTTTCAAAATACTAACGCATTTTTATGTTACAACTGTGGAAAATCTGGACATAAAAAGTTCCAGTGTCGACAAGGTCGGCCCAACAATCAAAGTTATGGCAGAGGATACAATAACAGCTATGGACAGGGGCAAAGTTATACACAAAGACGTGGATTTAGTCAAGGAGCAGTAAACCAAGGACAAGGATACAGGCAGGGAGCAGTAATGAATCAAGGACATGATCGTGGGCACTCGCAGGGAGTAAGCAGAGGTTTCAATCAAGGAAGAGGAGGCAATTACTACAACAACAGGCAAGGTCAAGGGAGAGAGCGTCAGGTATACAGTGCAGATCAGTGCGAGTTAAATAGCAATGCGTTTCATAGTGAAAATGAGTTCAGCGAAGTGAATAACTGTTATAATGACAATAAAGAATATATTGTGTTTTGTATAGACTCTGGGTGTTCAGACCATTTAGTTAATAACAAGGATATTTTTATGGACTATATAGAGCTAAAAAACCCAAAAAATATAGCAGCAGCTAAAAATGGAGTAATGTTACAGGCTGTAGGGGTTGGTAATATTAAAGCTAAATGTTTTGTAGGTAAAAAGGAAACTACATGTACCTTAAAAAATGTGTATTATGTTCCAGAGCTCAGAAAAAACTTATTGTCGGTTTCTAAAATGGAATCTAGTGGTCTGGTGGTGTCATTTTCTAGAGGAAAGGTAAGAGTATATAATAAAGATAATTTAAATATGATAGGTAGTAGTGATGGCAATTTGTACACAATAGAATTTGAAATAGAACAGCAAAATTGTAATTTCTCTGCGACCAGTGATAGTAATAACATAGTAAATTTATGGCACAGGCGTTTTGGTCACTTAGGTATGAAAAATATTAGCATATTGGCACAGAATAATTTAGTTGATGGATTAAGTGATTTGAGAAACATTAAAATTGAACACACATTATGTGAACCATGTCTTTTAAGCAAAATGACAAGACAACCTTTTAATAAGCAAGGATATAGAGCAAATAAACCGTTAGAACTTGTACACACAGATGTTTGTGGGCCAATTACCCCTTCAGGGAGAGAGGATAATAAATACTTTTTGACATTTATAGACGACTACACACATTTTGTAATTGTATATTTAATAAAAAATAAGTCAGAGGTTTTTGAAAAATTTAAAGATTATTACTATTATGCAACAAATCATTTTAATACAGGCTTACAAAAATTACAGTCTGACAACGGTGGGGAGTACATTTCAAATGAGTTTAGAAGTTTTTGTGCACGGGAAGGTATACAAATGCGTCATACTGTACCTTATAATCCCGAAATGAATGGAGTAGCAGAACGGATGAACCGTACTTTGATGGAAAAAGCCAAAACAGTTTTATTGGAGTCAGGTTTGAGTAAAGAATTTTGGGGAGATGCCGTATTGTATTCAGCGTATGTCACAAACAGAAGTCCATCATCAGGAAGAGAAGTTACAGCCAGTGAAATGTGGATGGGTAGGAAACCAAACGTTACTAATATGAGAGTGTTTGGTTGTACTGCATATAATCATGTACCTAAAGAACTACGAAGGAAATTAGATAACACAGGAAAAAAGATGATAATGATTGGATATACAATATCAGGATATAAACTATTTGATATGGAAACAAACAAAGTTGTTAATGCAAGGAATGTGATATTTGATGAAAGTATTAAAGAAGAAAAAACAGTATACCTACCTACAGAAAGAATAGAAAATGATAAACAACTCGAACAGGAAACTTATGAAGAAAGAAAGCAAGATGACGAAAGAAAGCGACATGAAGAAAGAAAACGACATGAAAAACAAGATGAGGAAAGAATACTAGAAGAAAAAGAAATACAAGAAAAGAAGAATAGAAATAATCAAGAACAAAACCAGAGAGAAATAATTTCACTAAGAGAACAACGACAAGAAAGTGCTAGAAGTGCACGAGCTAGAAGAAGAATTCAGCAACCAGTTTGGCAAAAAGACTATGTAATCAACCTTAATGAAGAAGATGATGAAGCATTATACGCACTACTTTCAGCTAATCAAGAGGATATACCACGAAGCTTTCAGGAAATAGAAGAAAGGAGAGATAAACAGGTTTGGAAGGATGCAATTAAAGAAGAGTTTAGAGTCTTAGAAGAGAGTGAAACATGGAAAATAGTACCAACACCAGAAAGAGAAAAGTTATTAGATAGTAAGTGGGTTTTCACAAAGAAAAATATAGGAGAACAAGAAATATATAAAGCGAGATTAGTAGTACGTGGATTTCAACAAAAAGAACATATCGAAGATATTTACTCACCAGTTTTGAAGTTACAAACGCTAAGAGTGTTATTGTCAGTAGCAGCATGTAAAGAATATAAAATACATCAAATGGATGTTAAGGGAGCATTTTTATATGGAGATATAAAAGAAGATGTTTATTTAAAACCTCCAGAGGGACTAAACTTACAGGAAGGAAAAGTTTTGAAGTTAACAAAATCATTATATGGCTTGAAGAAATCACCAAAGTACTGGTATGAGAAGTTCAATGAAACTATAACTGGATATGGATTTAAACGATCAGAAAATGACTATTGCTTATATATTATGGGAGATATTTACTTAACTTTGTATGTGGATGATCTTTTAATAATGGGAAATAACATCAATAGTATAGAAAAGTTAAAAGGTTTTCTTGCTACTCAATTTAGAATGAAAGACATGGGCTCTAACAACTTAAACTATTTAGGAATTTCAATTGAAATACAGCCAGGACAAATATTAATAAATCAATCTAAATACTTAGAGAGTATACTTGTAAAATATCAAATGGAAAATTGTAAAGGAATTGACACACCTATGGATGTAAACTTTAAATATGATGAAAATTCAATGATTGATTTGAGCTATGAACTGCAATGTAGATCTTTGATAGGGTCATTGATGTATGCAACTGTTGGCTCAAGGCCTGATTTAGCTACGGCAGTATGTTATTTAAGTAGATTTCAGTCAAAACCAAGTGAAAATTTATGGAGAGCTTTGAAAAGAGTATTGAGATATGTAAAACAAACAGTCAACTATACTTTAATTTATACTAAGAATGATTGTAATACTATAACACCTTTAATTGGTTATGCAGATGCCGATTGGGCAAGAGATAATGATAGAAAATCAACAAGCGGATATTTATTTAAATTATTCAATAATACTATTGTTTGGCGGTCTAAAAAGCAAACCACTGTAGCGCTTAGTACTACAGAAGCAGAACTAGTTTCTTTATGTGAATCAGTAGTAGAAGCATTATTCATTGTTAAACTATTATCCGATTTAAATATTAAGTTAAAAAATGTTATTGTTCATGAGGACAATCAAAGTGCGATGAAAACTGTAAATAATCCTGATCAAAAGAGATTAAAACATATGGATATAAAATATAACTTTGTAAAACAGAAAGTAGAGGAAGGTTTGATAATTGTAAAATATATTAATACTAAATTTCAACTAGCAGATATATTAACTAAGCCGTTGCCTAAAAAAGATTTTTGTAAATTTGTATGTGCATTAGGTTTAGAGATGTGCATTGAGGGAGAGTGTTAGGAATCAATGCCCATCCCTAGTTTATAAGTAGTTTTATAGTCTATGGTAATATATGATAGAGGTAAGAAAAATGGTGTCGGGAATTGGTGGGTTATAATAAAACGAAGTTAATGAAAAATAGAAAAGGATGTTTAATTGAAGAAACGGACCCAATACAACCCATTTATGAATTGGTAAAACATTTTAATAAATTACGTGATTAAACACCTTGCGCTGTCATAATACACAGATAATATAATCTATAAAAAAAGGCATGTTAGTTACAACACTTAGGTATAAGTCGATAACGGCTGGACCGATTTTTATAATCTTTGATTTTTTGCATTTGTCTTCGTCCGGAATAAGATAAAATATGATACTCATAAATAATAAAATTAATCATTCATTTGTTGTAAATGGTATACCAAAATGCAACTGACATGGTGTAACAAAACACAACTGACAGCTAAACGTAATGTTGTCTATGGTTGATATTGAAGTTGTGAATTGAAGATGTTTTTGTTTTATGCGAGTTTATTTATTACTAACGTTAATTAATTTTAAAATCCTAAATCTGCTCATTTATTGCCTCTTATGCGGAAAGAAGTTCGCCGGGTCAGCTAGTATTTAACTAAAAATAAAAGTGACAACCCTATGCATCACCGCAAGAGTAGGCAATTAACTCGCCGCGGCACTATGCACCTACCACTCGTAGCCTATAGGTAGTTCATCGTACGACTTTCAGCTACAAAAATATGCGGAGAAAAGTGGCACAGGTCCGTTCAGCACGGCGGCTCGTCCCGCACTGACTTTATGGGCGAATGAGGGGTGTACGTGCCGATTTGCGAGTATGAAATACGTAAAAAATTCGCAAAAAATAATTAAAGCAGTATTTTCAAAAAATGGCCTGAAGGTGTCCTGGGTATTATATTTTTTTATAAGCTGATGGTATTAACAAGTCTTTGTTACATACATAGTTTAGGAGTAAAGTAGTATTAAACTTTTAGGAAATGGGGACTTTGCACATTTGTTTTCAATATATAAATACATTTTTTGCATTTTTCGGCCTGAAGGTGTCCTGCTATATATCAACTAGATCAACATATATTTTTATTAGATTTTTTTTAGACCAGAATTACACAGAAAGATAGCTTTAAATAACCCCATTTTTGGAAACCTGCGCCTTAATAAGGTATGTGCGGATCTGCCATGGCTCAAAACGGTGAAGGAAAACATCGTGAGGAAACCGGCATGTCCAAGAACCACAACGTTCAAGGGCATGCGAAATTTTACAAACCCGCACTAGGCCCGCGTGGTAGATTAAGGCCCATACTCTCTCTCTGAGAGAAGGCCAGAGTCCCAGCAGTGGGAAAGTAAAAGGCTGATTAAATGATGATAGTGTTCTAGCGATCGGTACTTACGAATGGTTGGGCAGCGCGAAGGGCGAAGGCGGGTCGCGGCACGGCGAAGAGTCTCGCGATGAATTCGTGGACGATGTGTTCCCGGCGCACGGGGACCCGGCGCCCAGGCTCAGGGTGCTGTCGTCAGCTGAGGAGAGGGGGAGGAATGTTAACCAGTATTCGTTGATCTATAGGCTTTAATACTGTACATTGAAGCCGTATATGAAAAGGACTGAAAAGAACAGCGGTCAACAACAACCCTGGCTCTAGTGTGAGTTTTGCGAGACGTCAACGCGCTCTGCAGCAAGCGCGTAAACTCTTCTTTTGTATTTTTGTCGCAATAAAATGTATCCTATATCCTTCCCCAGGATATGATTTATCTCTTTGCCAAAATTCATTACGATCCGTTCAGCCGTTTAGTCGTGAAAAGGTTACAAACAAACAGTTACTTTCGTGTTTATAATATTAACATGGATTACTGTGATAGATACGTTTGAGAGCGTTTAAGAATTAAAAACTAGTGAGCGTCTAAAATTTTGTTCTGGCCCTTCATAAGAAAATTTGACCAGAAGTTCGGACTCTACCTAAAATTTCATAAAATCAAAAAACCTAGAAAAAATCTCTCGTTTTGAACAAGTTAGCGGACCATACCTGGATGTATAACGAGCGAGAGACCCGAGGTGCTGGCCGACCGGCGCATCGACTTGGCGACGATGGTTGTGGGCCTCTTATCCGCCTTGTCGGGGCGGTCGAAGCTGCGCTCTTCTTTCCTCGGGAGCTCCGATCTGAAAGTAACAACATATGATGTAGGGCCGTTATCTAACCGAACCGGACCAGCTACTCAATGACCGGACCAGCTATGTCACGACCGAACCAGCTGTGCCACGATCAACAGTGCGATTCTAATTCACTCGGAAACTCTTCCGTCCACGGATTCGGAAATCATCCTTGAAAATTTTTAGACCCGATTCATTATTTATTAATTTTAATTCGGAAACTGACATTTAATTTGACAAACCAGCTGTTCAATCACGGAAAAGTTTCCAACACCTATTGCTCTCGGGAAACGTTTCCGTGAACCGAAAGTGACGTCGAATCCCACAGGGAATCTTTCAGAGTGAATTAGAATCGCACTGCAAATCAGCTATGTCACGATCGGATCAGCTATGTCACGATCGGATCAGCTATGTCACGTAAGAAACCAGCTATGATCGCTTTGATGGCTCGCGAGGTTATGTTTCTCTAATCAAAACAGAGTCCTTTCCTAATTCCTAATTCCGTCTGCGACGACTCCGCTACTTAGCCATGCTACATGTACACAGGTCCCCTTACAGCTTGGGCGCGGGCGGCGGGTGGTGCGCCAGCTGCGAGGGCTGCAGGTGCCGCGGGCGGCGCCGGGCGCACGGCGACACGTCGTCGCTGTCCGTCTGCGACGACTCCGCTACTTAGCCATGCTACATGTACACAGGTCCCCTTACAGCTTGGGCGCGGGCGGCGGGTGGTGCGCCAGCTGCGAGGGCTGCAGGTGCCGCGGGCGGCGCCGGGCGCACGGCGACACGTCGTCGCTGTCCGTCTGCGACGACTCCGCTACTTAGCCATGCTACATGTACACAGGTCCCCTTACAGCTTGGGCGCGGGCGGCGGGTGGTGCGCCAGCTGCGAGGGCTGCAGGTGCCGCGGGCGGCGCCGGGCGCACGGCGACACGTCGTCGCTGTCCGTCTGCGACGACTCCGCTACTTAGCCATGCTACATGTACACAGGTCCCCTTACAGCTTGGGCGCGGGCGGCGGGTGGTGCGCCAGCTGCGAGGGCTGCAGGTGCCGCGGGCGGCGCCGGGCGCACGGCGACACGTCGTCGCTGTCCGTCTGCGACGACTCCGCTACTTAGCCATGCTACATGTACACAGGTCCCCTTACAGCTTGGGCGCGGGCGGCGGGTGGTGCGCCAGCTGCGAGGGCTGCAGGTGCCGCGGGCGGCGCCGGGCGCACGGCGACACGTCGTCGCTGTCCGTCTGCGACGACTCCGCTACTTAGCCATGCTACATGTACACAGGTCCCCTTACAGCTTGGGCGCGGGCGGCGGGTGGTGCGCCAGCTGCGAGGGCTGCAGGTGCCGCGGGCGGCGCCGGGCGCACGGCGACACGTCGTCGCTGTCCGTCTGCGACGACTCCGCTACTTAGCCATGCTACATGTACACAGGTCCCCTTACAGCTTGGGCGCGGGCGGCGGGTGGTGCGCCAGCTGCGAGGGCTGCAGGTGCCGCGGGCGGCGCCGGGCGCACGGCGACACGTCGTCGCTGTCCGTCTGCGACGACTCCGCTACTTAGCCATGCTACATGTACACAGGTCCCCTTACAGCTTGGGCGCGGGCGGCGGGTGGTGCGCCAGCTGCGAGGGCTGCAGGTGCCGCGGGCGGCGCCGGGCGCACGGCGACACGTCGTCGCTGTCCGTCTGCGACGACTCCGCTACTTAGCCATGCTACATGTACACAGGTCCCCTTACAGCTTGGGCGCGGGCGGCGGGTGGTGCGCCAGCTGCGAGGGCTGCAGGTGCCGCGGGCGGCGCCGGGCGCACGGCGACACGTCGTCGCTGTCCGTCTGCGACGACTCCGCTACTTAGCCATGCTACATGTACACAGGTCCCCTTACAGCTTGGGCGCGGGCGGCGGGTGGTGCGCCAGCTGCGAGGGCTGCAGGTGCCGCGGGCGGCGCCGGGCGCACGGCGACACGTCGTCGCTGTCCGTCTGCGACGACTCCGCGGTCGACGCGCCGCCGCCTATTATCTGCGGAGACAACGACGTCAACGCAGGCACTCGCGCTACATTCCAGTGTTGCACAGCGAGAAGTTAGCGCCCGAGTGTAGCGACTTCACACCGTAAGCATATGAAGAAAATAGTATATGCACGTTACTCGTTTTTAAGGGTCCCGTTTTACCCTTTGGCTAAGACTCCGCTGTCAGTCCGTCCGTCACCAGGCTGTATCTCATGAACCGTGATAGTTAGACAGTTGAAATTATCAATGATGAAATTTTTTATTATTTTTTGCGCGAGTTTTTTTTATTTTGTATTTATTCGCTTTACACGATTAGTGTATTTGCCAGGGTTTAAATATTAAATATATCAAACTCGGAGAGTATCAAGTATTAATGATGTTAATGAGATGATGAGGTTTAACTTACAGGACACTTAGGATGATGGTGCAGGGGCGCAGTGGGTGTGGTGGGTGGCCCAGCGCTGTCAGGCGTGCCAGGCCAACTGTCTGTGCTCTGAAACGAGAAACGGTATTTTTAATGAAAAAACGACGATATCTTGTTTTTATGATGATCAAAACGATATGTCCAACATGATTTATGACCGTTTATATCGCATATTCACAAGGGAATCAAAACATATGCATTAAATTTGGCATGATGTTAGGTCTTACAGCAAATTTATAGGAAAAAGTCTGAAAACCGAAAAAATGGGAATTTACTAATATTACAAATTAAGTAAGCAACTGTCTAATCGAACGGCAAAGTTAAATTTGTCCATTTTTTTTTTGGGAAAAGTCAACGACAGGTAGGGCAGGGGATTCTTTGGTGCGCGAGGCCAACTAGCCCGGCCGGTTGGCCGATTTTTTTTCGTGTTGCACGTACCCTGGAGTCGTGGTCGGCGCACGAGTGATGCGTGCTGAAGGTGTCACGTACCCTGGAGTCGTGGTCGGCGCACGAGTGCTGCGTGCTGCAGGTGTCACGTACCCTGGAGTCGTGGTCGGCGCACGAGTGCTGCGTGCTGCAGGTGTCACGTACCCTGGAGTCGTGGTCGGCGCACGAGTGCTGCGTGCTGCAGGTGTCACGTACCCTGGAGTCGTGGTCGGCGCACGAGTGCTGCGTGCTGCAGGTGTCACGTACCCTGGAGTCGTGGTCGGCGCACGAGTGCTGCGTGCTGCAGGTGTCACGTACCCTGGAGTCGTGGTCGGCGCACGAGTGCTGCGTGCTGCAGGTGTCACGTACCCTGGAGTCGTGGTCGGCGCACGAGTGCTGCGTGCTGCAGGTGTCACGTACCCTGGAGTCGTGGTCGGCGCACGAGTGCTGCGTGCTGCAGGTGTCACGTACCCTGGAGTCGTGGTCGGCGCACGAGTGCTGCGTGCTGCAGGTGTCACGTACCCTGGAGTCGTGGTCGGCGCACGAGTGCTGCGTGCTGCAGGTGTCACGTACCCTGGAGTCGTGGTCGGCGCACGAGTGCTGCGTGCTGCAGGTGTCACGTACCCTGGAGTCGTGGTCGGCGCACGAGTGCTGCGTGCTGCAGGTGTCACGTACCCTGGAGTCGTGGTCGGCGCACGAGTGCTGCGTGCTGCAGGTGTCACGTACCCTGGAGTCGTGGTCGGCGCACGAGTGCTGCGTGCTGCAGGTGTCACGTACCCTGGAGTCGTGGTCGGCGCACGAGTGCTGCGTGCTGCAGGTGTCACGTACCCTGGAGTCGTGGTCGGCGCACGAGTGCTGCGTGCTGCAGGTGTCACGTACCCTGGAGTCGTGGTCGGCGCACGAGTGCTGCGTGCTGCAGGTGTCACGTACCCTGGAGTCGTGGTCGGCGCACGAGTGCTGCGTGCTGCAGGTGTCACGTACCCTGGAGTCGTGGTCGGCGCACGAGTGCTGCGTGCTGCAGGTGTCACGTACCCTGGAGTCGTGGTCGGCGCACGAGTGCTGCGTGCTGCAGGTGTCACGTACCCTGGAGTCGTGGTCGGCGCACGAGTGCTGCGTGCTGCAGTTGTCACCTACCCTGGAGTCGTGGTCGGCGCACGAGTGCTGCGTGTGCCGGCGCCACTGCGGCGAGGTGGAGGAGAAGGCGGCGAACACGCCGGCCTCGTCCGCGGGCTCGGCCGCCGCCTCCGCCGCCTCGTCCGTGTCCACCTCGCTGTGGTTGTAGCGGTCGCACCGGCCTGCATCACAACAACTGTGTCAAATCAAGGTTTCTTTTTATCATTTTTTGAATCTGGCAAAGGTCAAAAAATGTGTTATTTAGAAGAGGAAAAATGTTTGCCCACTTGATACGTCATGACGAATGTATGAACCGCATTAGAGAAGAAAAATAAAAGGAAAGAGAGGAACCTCTCCTTTTATTTAAAAAGGAGAGGTAGACTTAGAAAAATATACGTTGACCACATCAATGAAAGGATTGACTGATATACGTCATGCAAAAAGAGCGCTGAGGACAGGAAAAGATGAAAAATGCTCCACCGACAAAAGATCTGCTCTTAAATAAAAAGAGAAGGATACAGGTCAGTGTTCAGAGCGGAAGTGGCGAGATGCTTATCTTCTGTCCTTGTTCCCCTCCTACAATTTTTCCTACAACTTATTAGAGAGTCCTAAACTCACTGTCAAAGTAGCTCGTGTCTTCGTCATTTTCTAGTTGAGGTATGAATTCTGCCTTCCGCCTCAGAAGGTTGTTCCAATCCAAACCGTAGAAATAAATGTGTTCCTGTTAGAAAAATAAACAATGTGAATTTTAACACTGCCGGAACACACCGATAGGTGCTTGGCGACAGATTCTTAACAAGAGGGTGGTAGCTAGCCAGGCGAGTAGGTAAAAAATACCCTACCACCAAGCTATGGTTTCATCACGATGTTTTCCTTCACAGAAAGCTCAAGCTCATTGTAGGATTCGAACCCACGTCCTACGGATAGCAAGCCGACGTCACTACCAATAAGCCATCATCGCTATAAAACGTTACAAAAAAAAATAAGACTAATTTACTGGTTTTTGTACATTTACATTTTAGACTACCCTCGTTTATCTCTAGGCATAGCGTGGCGTCACCTTCGAACACATCATTACTTAACACCAAGACTTGCATTCAATCGCTACTCTGCACGATGTAAGCGATAATGGCTCAATGGTAGTGACGTCGGCTTGCGATCCTTAGGACGCGGGTTCGAATCCTACAATGAGCTTGAGCTTTCGGTGAAGGAAAACATCGCGATGAAACCATAGCTTGGTGGTAGGGTATTTTCTAGTACTCGCCTGGCTAGCTACCACCCTCTTGTTAAGAATCTGTCGGCAAGCACCTATCGGTGTGTTCCGGCAGCCTCACTTGAGAGCCAGTTCCCAGTCCAGGTGTAGCGTGGCGCCATCTTCGACCACATCGTCGCTTAACATCAGGTGACTTGTGGTCAAACGCTACCCTGTAAAAAGTATTAAAAAAAAAATGTTAATAATAAAAACCACCTACTTTTACTTGATGGGTTCCGCCGGTGCCGAGACGGTCTCTAGGATTCCGGGCCAGCAGCTCAGTGATCATTGCTCTCGCCTCTACGGCTATGGGAAAATCCTCTTCCGATGGCCATTCTATGTCATCTGTTGAGAAAAACAGTGATAATTTCAAAAATGGGTGTGAAGAGTTCTAACGCATCGGCAACGCCCCTAGCCCTGTTGTAGGTGTCCGTAGGCGACGGTAACCGCTTACTATCAAGCGACCAGTCAGCTTGTTTGCCGCTCTATTTTGCACGAAAAAAAAAACAACACTAGTTATGCGCCACGGTTAAACCCAAGATTTTACCGTTTTGTGTGCTTTTGAACAAAGGAAATATGCATGACCAACTTTTTTTTCTTTTTAATTTACAATAGGCTATCATTTGACCACAGTTTCACCTGATGGTAAATGAAGACGTGGCCGACGATGGAGCATGCTTGTCTAGAAGACCTATTCACTCTTGACTTGAAAACTCCCAAATTGTACTTATCGGGAAACAATGAGCCTGGAGCCTGTTTCCGGGAAAAAAGTCTATAGAACAAACTACGATATATAAATATATTTTAAAATTTGAATTTGATGTTGTCAGCGGTTTAGGCGTACCTTTTCGGTAGCAAACAAACAAGAAGAGTTACTTTTGCATATACTATAATTATTATGGATCCGAAGTGGCATCTTTCATTACCAGAAGCCAAGACTCACTTTGGGCAGTTGCGCCATCTCAGTTAGTTTAGTTTATGGTTTTAAAGGATGGGCGTCCTTACCGTTAACAGTGTGTGCGAACAACTCCTCGGGCGTGTCTCCGAAGAAGGGCACGCAGCCCACCAGGAACTCGTACAGGATGATGCCCATGGACCACCAGTCCACCGGCTTGCCGTAACCCTGGAATGGGATGAACGGGATTTATTGCACAAACTGTGCTCAGTAGCGGCCAGCGCTATAAAAGGCTCTTTATTTGTATCTTGGTAGTACTAAAACTTATTAGAACTTCATATTCAAGATAGCTTCAATAACTTTATATAACTTTTTGAATTATTCAATTCGGATATTCCATTCGAAAGATATCACAAGTTTAAAAAATTAAGTATTAGAAAAAAGTTGCGTGGTCGCCGCTCTCCATGCTCGGCTAGCTAGACAGCACCTTATGCTGTGTAGGCGCCAATGGGGTACGGGTACGGGAGGGGAGTCAATGTAATAATATTAAAACTTTCGGTATAATTTTTTTTTTAACCTGACGCAATAAGAAGGCTTTATGTGTGGGGTATTATAATTTTTACTTTCGAAATTTTTGTTAAATACCCGTGCGAAGGTGAACATATAAATACAAACCTGCCTGAGTATAACCTCCGGCGCGATGTATTCGGGCGTCCCGCACACTTGCTTGTCCGAGAACTGCCTCGCCTCTCTATCCGCGTACTCTTCGTATAGATTCGTCGCCACTGTGTAAATAAATAGAATAATTAAGCAATTGTTTCCAAATACAATACGTGGCGAGATTGGGCAAATCACTCGCTTTTTTATGTAATTTTTTTTACTATTTACAGTATAGCGTTTGACCACAAGTCACCTGATGTTAAGTGACGATGTGGTCGAGGATGGCGCCACGCTACACCTGGACTGGGAACTGACTCTCAAGTGAGGCTGATATCGGCGTCTTTGAAAGCGCTCTCGTTACCTTTCGGCCGATCACTAATACCTCGGATAATACTTACATGACATCAAACCCATCTTGCTGAGACCAAAATCGGTGAGCTTGATGTGCCCAGTTGCCGTGATGAGTAAACTGTAAAAAAAATCAACCTTTCATCTTTATAACCGAGGTTAGTTAGATCTAGAATCTAGAAGTTACAAAAAAAATTGTCTTATTCTGGTTCTGAGAGAGCCTGAAAAAGAACTGGCTCTGAAGTGAGACTGCCGAAACACACCGGCAATTGCTTTACGATAGATTCTTAACTTGAGGGTGGTAGCTAGTCAGGCGAGCCCTAGAAAACTCGAGATCCCTGTGCACTATGCCGTGCCGAGCAGCGTGGCGCAGTCACCGCCTTCCACGAACTACCTTCCACGAACTACCTTCCACAAACTATCTTCCACAAACTACCTTCCACGAACTACCTTCCACGAACTACCTTCCACGAACTACCTTCAACGAACTACCTTCCACAAGCTACCTTCCACTTACTTATCCGGCTTGAGATCCCTGTGCACTATGCCGTAGGAGTGCAGATACTCCACCGCGAGAACTGCCTCGGCGAAGTAATGCCGCGCCATATCGTGAGGCAGAGGGCCCGTGCGGAGCAGCGTGGCGCAGTCGCCGCCTTCCACGAACTCGAGGATCAGGCACAAGTGGCGCTTAGTCTCAAACGAGCAGTACATTGTCACCTGGGGAAGAGAATTAAGATGGAAAAGCTTCTTTTTTGGTATTGTCGTCACACGATTAGTGTATTTGCCAGTCATCATCAGCCCATTAGGTTTCCGCTGCTGGGACTCTGGCCTTCTGTCCGTGAGAGAGTGTAAGCCATAATCTACCACGCTGGCCCAGTGCGGGTTGGTAGATGTCGCATGCCCTTGAATGTTGTGGTTCTTGTACATACCGGTTTTCTCACGATGTTTTCCTTCACGCTTTCGCCAGTGTCAAGTATTGAATATATCAAACTCGGTGATAAGTAAGTATCAAGTATTAATGATGATAGAATGATGGGACCTAGCAACAAGCCGGGTCATAGAGGAAACTGTTTAAGTAGTGGCATTTTACTTAAACTTTACACGGTCTTTTTTGGAGCAACTAGAAAAGGCACTTTGACATTTTTATTTCGATTTCCCACACTCGTATACATTAACGAACACAAAATGGACACTTTTGTTTCGAAAATTTAAAAATAATCATCATCAGTATTCATTGGTGAATTTATAGAAATTACTTACCACAAAAGGGTTATCCGCAAAACTGAGGATGTCCCTCTCGGCAAACGCTTGTTCCACCTGGTTCCTCAGTATTAGATTATTCTTGCTTATTTTCTTCATTGCGTACCTGAGAATATGTACAGAAACAATAATTAAGGAACAACAGCGATACCGAGTTCCAATCCCCTCGTCCCAATGCACTGTTACTGGTTAGTTAGAACTTCACTGACGATTGGTCTCACCTCTGGCGCGTCTGCTTGTGTTTGACTAAGTACACAGCGCCGTACGCTCCGTTTGAGATCAGTTTGATGACTTGGTAGTCGCTCTCCGAGGGCGGAGCGCCGTCCTTGTTGCCCGGGGCTCCCGGCGGAGACTGCCGCCCTCGGATTCTGTACAAAAATCAGTAAAAAATTTAACAAAAAAAAACTGACTTCTCTTCCCCTTCGATTTCTATACGGTTGATTTGAATAACCGATCTATCCACGGTTTGCCTTAATGGAGATAGAAGTTTGACACAAGCTCCATAGAAGTGGTGTCAAATTTGGATAGATCGGTTATGAAACCGTTCTCTAGGATACCATCATCAGATCCTGATTTCCTTATCATTTTACCACCCCTGGGATTTCTCTTTTCCAACAACGTATAGTCAGTGGGTTCTTTACGTACTTTACAACAAAAAAAAAAGGAAAAGGTTTCTCAATTCAACCGTAATTAATTTTTGTGTGTTTGCGGATAACTTCGAACCTTTTTGATGATACATTTTTTTATTTTAAAGCTGGTGCTTCCCGTGTGGTCCTATTAGGTCCAGTTCTGACAATGGTATCCATGAGAAATCAATTATCGTTATTTTTTTTAAGTTGTAATAAATCACATTGCCCAATAAATAAATTATCACAAAGACTTGTTACTTGGATGGCGATGAGTTTTGCGGTGGCGGTGGAGGAGGCGGCGGCGCGGGCGGCACGTTCATTTCCGCCAACGGGTCCCTCGACAGTCCCAGCTTGTGAATAATGTACTGCGGTATGTCTGTTGATATACCCTGAAAATAAGGATCAAATTAGCGATGCACAAAAATAAATACTTATGACGTTGGTGTCGATTCGGTATTGCTGTCTTTTTCGAACCACTGAAGTGAAAAAGAACAGCATTACTTTTAGACCTGTCAAACTTAGTTTAGTTTTAGAGAATGCAAATCGAATCGATACGTGATACGTAATTACGTGATATTTGCCCCCTCCCCCCTAAGTGAGATTTGGAAATATTAAACATGATCCCCTCCCCCCTAGAACACCTCGCGTAATTAATGGACGCTCCCTAAGGCTGTTTGTTTTCCTGAAGAGTAAAATAAAACAAGTAACCTGTAGATGCCTGGCGTGCCCCTCGGCCGCCTCGAGCAGCCGGTAGAACCGCTCGGGGTCGAACTCCAGACACTCGAGCAGGCGCGCCGGCCGCGCCATCGCCAGCGTCAGCCGCGTCACCAGCGGCGCCACCTGCGCGCCCGCCTCCGCGGACTTGTCGCGCGTCTGCGGGGAAAGAACAACGCCCAAAACGGACCCGAGCTCGTATGAAAACGATCTATATACGATAAAAATTGTGTTTTTTTGTCTATTCAGATTATACAAACGATATTTTAGAGAAAGTGTAGAAAAAAAAGATATTGATTTTTTAACTTCACAGTTTCTTAGGATATTTTTTAACTTACACGATGCTTGGATGTTTTGAACGCATTCCGCAATTTATTTGCCATTCCGTTTCACGCTTTGGAAGTCGGCACTACTTAAATTAAGTCATTAAATTCAACATTATTTACCAAACATGAACAAAAACTAATCTTTCGTACTAGGAAATCGTCTGTCACTGTCACTTGACGAAAATTTTTATACACAATATATTGCGGTCAGGTCCAGGGCAGCATGAAAAGTTCTTTATCACATTAGCTCCGAATAAGTGCGACATTTTGGCGGAGAAGAAAGAACAAGAAGTAAACAGTTTTTTGTATTTTATGTAAGTAGGTATATCTAGTATCTACCTTATTGCCTTATAATTGATTAATAGATAAGTAACTGAAACATAATATGATGTCTGTGTTATAGTGGCAATAAATTGTTTTTTTTTATTTTTTTATTTAGTATGTATGCTTCTTTTATATTTTTAATAAATTTTTGCTGTTGTGTTTAGTTTCGTACTATTCCTCTGCTTTTGGGTTGTCTGGAAGGAATCCTCGGAGCGATAAGACCGCCCTTTGTGACACTTACCGTTAACTTCTTTGTAGTTTCTTTCCTTATATATTTATCTTTATTGTCGTGTGCCAATAAAGGGTTAACCTATCTATATATCTATCTAAGAAGGAAATACGACTACCATACATGGTAGACATTCCCCCAATAATGCGACCGGCGAAAGAGTCGAAGTGGATTTATATAGCGATGACGGCTCAGAGGTAGTGACGTCGGCTTGTGATCCGTAGAAGGGTATAGATTCGAGTCCTAATGAAACCATAGCTTGGTGGTAAGGCATTTTTTACTATGATATTATGCTACATATTACAGATAGATTTAGCTAAAACATGACTAAACTACATAGTTATAATACCTCGAGAAATAAGTCTCTAGTTATTTAATAAAACCTTACGATTCTCTGTTACCTCGGCAAGTAACCGGTCCAAGCTATCGGCCATGTCGTAGAAATAGCTGCTGGTCACTTGTTTCGACTCCGATTTGTGTAGGCAGTCCCGCGCCATCTCTAATACCTGCAAAAATAAACATTTAAGTAAATTAAAAATGCCAAAACATAGAACCGAAGACGAAAAACATTTACCTACTACTACAAAATTACAGCAACTAATTTCAATTAAGGTAAAACAATGAATAATTTTCATTTGATTTGTGAAGCACACCAAACAATTAAAGCATTACAGTATAATCTCACTAATCCGGCACTTCGATAGATCGGCACGTCCAATAATCTGGCACCCTCCGCCCACACCTCCCTTTCCCCTCTATACCTGTGCGCTTTGGTCGCTGCGTCATCGACTAGCAGTCTAACCTCAAAACTTATCACGTGCACGTGCTAACGTATTGTTTCTTTCAAGTGAGACTAGTTTTTAAGCAAGGACTACAAGTTGCACAAAAGCAGACCTCAATTAAGGATTATTTCAAAACTAGTTAATTACATATGTGCCTACATGTTAATTCAATTGTTCCATAATACATTACATACATTTATTCTCTCTATGAAATGCTTTATTTTATTTATTACCGATGACTTTTTCAGTATAACCGAGTAATCCGAACATTCCAATAATCCGGCACCCTCCGGTTTTTAATAGTGCCGGACTAGTGAGATTACACTGTATTATAAACTGATTTTAACCGTGTTTCATACAAAAAAATAGTTGCATTTCATTTACATTCATAGTTTGAGGAAATCCCCTTTAGATAAGTAATTCCAAAGCGTAACTTTATACAACGAATGGTGCCTACTACTACCTACCCCACCTCATTGCCGATTTGGCCCTAAATTCCTGTCAAAGTCAAAGTCAAAATTTGTTTTATTCAATAGGATAAATTGTGATCACTTTAAAACGTCAACTTAAAACTAGCTACGCCTGTTCCAACGTCCTTACGGCGGCAAAAGAACAGGCAAGAAACGCCCGGCAGGCAATTTTTTTGGCGCGATCACATTGACAATTTTATTCTTTTTACTTAATTGATTGAATTGGAGCAAGTTCACTAAAATCCCAAGCTTTTTTTTGTCATCTAATAGTCCGACATTTTTTAATTAACTTAACTAATAAGATTTCTCTTGTTTGGTTGTACACATTGGGATATGGAAACATGAATATTAACGAGTTGAGGGATCACAACCAAAGCAGACCAGACCCCACAAGCAGCACCCGTTCACGAGTTGACGCATGTGCCAGCCATCACTCTCCTCGACCATATTAGAGAGAAGAGGGCGTCAAATAAAACAGTCCTCAGTCATCATCATCATCATAATCAGCCCACTTCAGTCCACTGCTGGACATAGGCCTCTCCCAAAGCACGTCACTGAGTCCGATCTTCGGCTCCTCTTATCTAGCTGCTGCCAGCCATTTTGCGTATATCATCGCTCCACCTAGCCGGACGGCGTCCTACACTACGGTTGCCAAAACGCGGTCTCCTCAGTCATGCATAAAATTAATCATTTCGCTCTAAAATATCCCTAAACACTGGTTACGATATAACCAATTAAGTCAACAAGTACGTAGAATCCATTCCGTAAACACCACATAATACAATGATCATACCTGTCTCTGTACAAATCGTTCGATGGGCGGCCGATCGGGTTTCTTATCTAATTCATTCAGTTCGTCGATCAACCCCCGCAATCTGGAACATGACACGTAAATCAATAAAGGGTCATTTTCACAGCAATGCGAAATCTTGCGCATTGCAAAGCTTTCCTACGTAAATTGCGTCACATTGCTCGACGAACCAAGAAAGGTTCTCGAGTGGCGACCATGAACCGGAACACGTTCTGTAGGTAGGCCCCCACTAAGTGGACCGATGACATTGTAAGAGTCGCAGGGAGCCGATGGATGCAAATGGCTAATAGCTGTTCATGGTGGCGTTGCCGAACATAGGCCTCCCCCTTTGAACGCCACCATAAACGGCTATTATCCATTTGCATCCATCGGCTCCCTGCGACACTTACAATGTCGTCGGTCCACCTAGTTGGCTACCTACAGAGCGTCTTCCAGTTCGTAGTCGCCATTCAAGAACCTTTCTTCCCCATCGGTAAGTCGAGCGATGTGGTCTGCCCATTGTCAGCTACAGTACTGTTATATAATCGGTTTTTTGCAATTATATTTTTCCATATTAGTTAACGATTTTACAGTACATCCTACAATATAGTTGTTTCACACAAACACTGTGCCACTTCTGTGAATTTCGACAGGCTACATTGGAAAATGTCAACCCTATCAGCAATAATATTAATAATCCGTATTGCTCGTGACATGGGGGCACGCTGGAGCAGGTTGGATGGAATCTATCAGCTGGCATACACAGTACTAACATAGTAAAGAGTAGTAGTTCAGCTTCATACAAATCGGCCGCCGCCGGTTTGAATGTGTGCGAGAGTAGCGGCGCCGTGTACGCACGCACTTTTCACGCACACAATCACATAAACGAAAGGAGGCGGGCCGCGGCCATGCACTCAGTACGGAACGCGCCGCCTATGCATCACCGCAAGAGGAGGCAATTAACTCGTCGAGCGGCCTTAGCTAACCTACTGTTCTTACTGTACTGTGGTACTAACTTGTCATCCATCGCCCGCTGCGCGGCGGGGAACCTCGCGGCGAACAGTGACGACATGGCGGAGACGGCGTCGTCGCGGGACCCCGACCCGCCGCTGGAGCCCGCGCCCGACCGCGACGGTGAACTGGAGAAGAACGAGAACGTACTACAGACTATATGTGCACTGTCACATTAGCCAGTTACTGCTGTGCGTGTGTGTGTATGTGTGTGTGGGTGTATACGTGTGTGTGCGGGTGTATATGTATGTGTGAGTGTGTATATGTGTGTGTATGTGTGTGTGCGGGTGTATATGTGTGTGTGAGTGTGTAGGTATATGTACATGTGTGTTTGTGTCTCACCTGAGACTGCGGCTGCGCACGCGCCGCGCGGGGCTCTGCGACGCGGCTGCGTGCCCGCTGCCGCCGCTGTCCGATAGCGACGCCCAGTTGTTCATGCCGCTGCCTTGCGAACTGCTGCAAGGGCACCAATACAAACGTCAGAACTAGATTAACAGATAGGCTATACTTTTTATCCCGGTTCCTTTGGTTTAGCGGGAATACATTGGGTCTGACCGCGGGGCCGCGGCTAGTTCAAACATAACAGTACACAGTACAGTTCCCAGTCCAGGTGCCATCTTCGACCACATCGTCACTTATATTAACATCAGGTGACTTGAGATCAAACGCCGCCCTTTAAGCAGTAAAAAAAAAATTGGCAAAAGGAGAACGAATTGCTTCTTTCCCGGCTTTATTATGTTTCTTTTTCTGTAGCATTCTACCAGCCAGTATTTTGGCTGTATAAAATGTTGAAACCTGACCACCTAGCTTTTAACCTTTCATCTCTTTTATCAGATATCGCCAAGCGTACTTTCCGAGTACGATAAATGACAAGCAACTTTGCAACCAAAAACACCGACTTCAAAGGTTTTCTCATGGATGCCACTGTCAGAACTGGACCAAATTGAAATGGGATCACACGGGAAGCGCAAGCTTTCATATAAAAAAAAGAATCATCAAAATCAGTCACCCCCAGTCGAAAGGTCTAACGCCCGAAATTAATAATCGATCCTGATCCGTTATCCGCGGTTTTGGATCAATATGTCATGTCATAATATGTCATTTTAGCACTAATATGTCAAGCCCTAGTCATGTCATTTTAGTACTAGCCGCGGATAACGGATCAGGATCGATTATTAATTTCGGGCGTAAGATAACAAACATTTTTTTTTTACCTATAGTGTCCCACTGCTGGGCAAAGGTCTCCCCCATTTTTTCCAGATATCTCTATCCCCGCAACAAACATTTTAAAAAATTATAAAAACAAACGAATTGAGAAACTTATTTGAAGTCTGTTAAAAAAGAGGCGCTAGGGTCAACACTTACTTGAGCGAGTTCTGGTGCTGCTGGCAGTGCGGACACGGCGCCCGAGGCGGCGCCTCGCACACCGCCTGCACCGCGAGCAGGCGCTCCTGCGACGAGCATTGCGACTGCAACGAGGGGAGGGCGTCGCACATTATCATACAGAACTTGGGGGCCGTCCGCGTTTAGAGGGGGGTCGGGGGTCGGGGCAAATCTCACCCAATATCACGTGGCTTATGCCAAATTTCAATCTCCAGCAGGGCAAACCGTGGATAGATCGGTTAGTGGGAACGGCCGTTAGAGGGCTGGGGTAGTGACTAGTGACGTCAACTTGCGTAGGGAGGATAGGGTATTTTACTCTATTTGTGAAAAAATTTAAAACCATATTATTGAGATAGCTTAGGCAAAAAGCAGTCGGAAATCGATAGTTTTAGTTCATAAAATAGCAAACTAAACTTTAAAATTGAATTCAAAAGTTTCAGCTTATTTAATCTGTTTGAAAACACCATTGACCATTTAAATGGCAGTCTCCATGTTATTACGTCATACGGCTATGTAAATAAACAACTAACGTTAACATACAAAACGTCACTGCATTTGTTTACACAGCCGACTGACGTCATGAGCAATATGGCGTCCAGTGCGACTAGCGTTTTCGTCAAATAACGCGCAAAATTCGAAAATGTAAAATTTTAATGCATTTTTATGGCACATAACGATTCAATAAAAATTGTGTGAATTTTTAGTGGTTCACTAGTACTATAAAATCTAATTGAGACACTTTTTAAAAATGGGTGTAGTACCCAATTAGAACAATCCTACTCAATAAGCTTGACGATTTGACGATTCGGTGTACGAATACATCGTGATGAAAGTATAGAAGTAAAGTTTGTAAGAAGTTATCTCCGGAACTGCTGATCCTATTTTAATAATTCTTTCACAGTTAGAAATCTAAACTATCCTTGAGTGTAATAGCATATGTTTTAACGTCATAATAGTCACGTGGGAAACTCTAAGCGAGTGAAACTGCGCGTACCACTAATGTACAAAATACCAATTTTTTTTTGATAGCTTATATTAATGTTGTTTGTCGAAACTACTGAATTTGTTTCGATGAGATTTTGAGATTTGATAGCGTTAGTATCAACAACTCGATTACTGATAAGACCTATTAGAAAAAGGTAAACTTCGCAATCTGCTGTAAAGGCTCGAGCACATGGACCGCGTTGAAAAACATTCTGCATCGCTTCTTGTTCTTTAGCCGGAGGGTGAAGACAAGGGCTTGAAGTTTTATGATAATCCGTTGACGCCTCATCTTGTAACCTCATCATTAGTTTACAGATGTGGCTAGTTTCAAGTTTGACGTTTAAAAGTGATGACATGTTGTGTCCTATTCTATACTAAATAAACAAACTTTATGAATAACATGTATAACATTTTATTAGCACATGATGGCATGGAAATCAACACAATAGCATGTTGCGCCCATCGCAGGCCGCATGGCTCGCCTGCGCGGTCAAAGCGCAAGCTCCTGCGGGACTAGCAGATCTTGGTGCAACACGTTTATATATTTTTTTTGTTTTACATTTATATTTTACTAGAAACGCTCAAGACATAAATGATGTAGGTACACATTTCTCTTGTATTGTTGCAATATTGTTATCAAAATAATAAGTAAATTTTATTTGAATTTTGAATTTATCTAAGGCTGGCCATACACGCACTGCATGGTGAAGTAGTACTGCAACTGCTCGAGCGGTTCCTGCATGTACGGACGTAGAAGTCTGTGGTTCAATGCAGTCGCAGCTCGAAGCATTCGGCAGACTTCAGGCTGTCCGTGTATGGCCAGCCTTAAATATTTATATTTATTATCTTCGCAGCGACCGCACCTCGCAAACGTCAAAGTGACAATAAACAAGGTGTACGGATTGCAATACAGTTCAGTTGGAATCTAGTACGAAGTCTTTTTGACTTTGACTTTGTGCGCGAGGCTTTACGCAACATTCATTACAAGAGTGATTAATGACAAAAATAAGATTAAAGTCATTTTTACACTAGAATTACAATAAAAACAAATCGTTTATTCATACAAATGAGTGTTATTTATCATCGATGCAAATCTTAGATAACGTACTTGAGTTTCTTGGATGACATTCAAAAGATATGATAGGAGTGTGCCAAGGTAACGTGCACCTTAGCACTCTCAAAATAAAACTACAGTTTGCTTTCCTTTAATAGATATTGCAGTCAGAAAATAAAGAATAAATTAAGTGTGAATGTTTTTTTCAATTCCGGAAATTCCACTAGTGATCGGTCATCTTAATCCGAATAATTACTAATGCTTAATATTAATGATAATAATTACTAAGTAATAAATGTAAAGTTTCGCTTGGGTAGGGAATGATTTTGACAACACGACTGTTTGAACAAACTGTTTATTTTCTTGCGAAAAAAAAATTAACTTATACCGCCTCCACACACACGGCGTCGTAGCGTATGCGTTTCGTAAGACGCGCGTAGTATGAGCACGTATATTATGCTCATACAAGTCCGCAGACGAAGCGTTGTCGCAGAGATGCGGATGCCGCACCCCTTCGTCTGCGAAATTGTTTGAAGATATACGTGCTCGTAGTCTTGTACTACGTGCGTCTTACGAAACGAGTAGGTACGTACATTTTCAAATCTAATACTCATCATCATCATCAGCTGGAAGAAGTCCACTGCTGAACATAGGTCTCCCCTTTAAACGCCACCAAGAACGGCTTCGCCATTTGCATCCATCGGCATCCTGCGACTCTTACAAGTGGGGGGCCTACCTACGGAGCGCCACTCGAGAACCTTTCTTCCCCATCGGTTATCGGTTCGTCGAGCGATGCATCCTACTAAATAAATATATTTGAATTTTGTGGTCTAATTTTTTTGTATGTACACGCGCCTGATGGTAAGCACCTCTTGCCCATTACAGTTCAGTGCCACCCAGAACAGAAAAAAAATTTTTCAAGACTCTGTAATAATCTATGTTAAAACTTGTGATTCTTCCATTGTTTTATTTTTTATTGACTTGTATTAGTTACGATATAATGGTTAATTCAAAAAGTGTGGATCTCTTTTTGTTTGTACGTGTACTTTTAAAAAGATAAAAATATTAAATTAATTTTTTTAGAGTGTATAAAAAGTGTAATTTTTATTTTTTTCTAACTATGTATTTTTTTTTGTTTATAACAAAAAAAATGCAATACATGTATGGTACTTACTGAAAGGCTGGAGCTGCCCGGCGTGGTCCCGTAGCCCGAGGACGGCAGCGAAGCGACCGACCATCTACGACCGTCGCTGTAAGCAGTACAACACAAATTCATTTATCTTTGTAAATATAGCTACCTACTAAAATCATCATCATCATTATCATCATCATAAGCCCAATCATTCCCACTATCGATACCCAAGCCTCCTCTCAGAAAGAAATTTTGCACCGGAATAAAAATGTCTCTTCTATTACATACAACTTTTGACCTTCACTTCCAATAAACTTTACCTATGCCCAAGATATTTCCACCGACCGTATTTCAAAGAGCAAGTATAGGGCATAGATATATTGGAACATCCGTCAAACTGTCAGTTATTATCGTCCTATTTCTTAGGAGACGAGCGTTGTGGGAAATATCGACTGGTTCAAGGATATTACGTCACTATACTCACTTCCTGTTCCCTCGGATTTAGCCGCGTGGATATTCCCACAGGATTATTATAACAATTGAACCAAGCCTTTGATACTCAAGGGCAGCGTCGCTATCTAACATTGAAAGAATTATCAAAATCGGATCAGTCGTTCCGATGATTACTTTCTAGTCTTTCTACATTCAAACTCAAAAACGTTACACCTTTAAAATATTATTTTTTAAGTATATAAAAAAGGTCAAGTTATAATTTTGGTACCTATTATCGGTATGGATACACTGAGAAAAAAAAACTGACTTTCCTTCTGAGTCTTTACCTTCCAAGATCGTTTCCTTCCTTATTTTGTATTAGTTTTCCTTCTGAATCACAATTCCTTCCCTTTGGACTTAGAAGGAAAACGGTATTTCGGAAGGTCTTTTTTCTTCGTGTATAAGTGCGGGGCCAAGATGTGATTCGAACTCGGTATCGTTCTTAACCGCCCTACTTGGATGGGTGATCACAGTGGTGTTTACAGCTAAGCGCTTCCGTGCTTCGAAGGGCACGATCGGTTGTTGTCTTGGATAGCAGTCGTTGGATTTACGGCCGGTTTCAATAGCCGATCTAACCACGGTTTGACATTACTTTTATGGAGCTTATGTCAATTCTCCAGTAAGGAAACCCGTGGATAGATCGGTTATCTAACCGCGATATATGTAGGAGGCTTTGTCTATGTCGGAACTCCAACAATAGGGCTGGCCACTTGGCCCTTCCGCCAACACGCACTGGGCCAGCGTGGTGGATTATAGATCATACTCTCTCTATCTGAGAGAAGGCCTTTGACCCAGCAGTGGGAACGTAATAGGCTGATGATGATGATGATGATGATGATCGGTGCCTTGTAAGACGCACGCGATACACTCCAACAGTAGGCCTGGCCACTATATAGCCCTTCCGCCAACACGCACTGGGCCCGCGTGGTGGATTATATTTATATAGTCCATACTCTCTCTATGTGAGAGAAGGCCTTTGACCCAGCAGTGGTAACGTAATAGGCTGATGATGATGATGATGATTGGTGCCTTGTACAGCGGACGCGTTACTATCCTCCACCAGCCCTCGCTTGCTAATGAGTAACAACGTAGCACTATTCATTATAACACTGTCATACTTACATATCCTTAGTTCTGATGCGGTTAGACATGTAAATAATACATTAACGTTTTATGATACTTTATGTAATTATTTATGCATAATGTACTTACTAGCTGACCCGGCGAACTTCGTACCGCCAATAAAAGTCACCTTTTAAACCTCCCCTGAACTCCCACAAACATTTCAAGATCAAAATTAGCCAAATCGGTCCAGCCATTCTCGAGTTTTAGCGAGACTAACGAACAGCAATTGATTTTTATATATATGAGATAGTAGGTATGGTCAACGACAAAATTCACTGAACAAAAACATATCTTCTCGATTTAAACACCAACTTTTGACCGAATCATCACTTAACATCAGATGCGTTGTGTTGTGGTCAAACGCTACCTTGTAGGTAGTAAAACAATACACTAATGAACTAATTGCCACATTTGGAAAATCGAGTAAGATAAGCTTCTTTTGTCGCTGACTGTACAAATACTTGATAGTGTTATAACTAAAAGTACTTTATTGAAACTACTATGGGAGTACATGACAAAAACGGATTCAGGGGCAGGGGCCCTCCCAGATCCTCCCTCCCAAACCGGAATACTTACTTAATAATATAAATACGAAAGTAACTCTGTCTGTCTGTCTCGCTTTCAAGCCTAAACTACTGAACCGATTTAAATGAAATTTGGCACGGAGATAGTTTGAACCCTGAGCAAGGACATATGATACTTTTTATCGCGACAAACTGTAGCCCACGCGGGTGAAACCGCGGGGCACAGCAAGTTTTGTATATATAGAATCTAAAGATATGATACACAGCTTACTAACAGTTCTTTCCCTCGCTTCACACTCGACGATAGCAGCGCGTGGTGCAAAGGGTGTGCGTGGTGCGCGTGAGGCCACCGGGGCCCCTCCGCCGGGGACAAGGGCCCCGTACCCGGGGAACTGCACCGCCCTGACCCCACCTGAAACAGTAGAAAACTATACTTAAGTACTGCATATCACCAAACGAAGGAATAAAAGAGAGAAAAAGAGATACATAAAAATAATGTCAGTACAGTCAGCGACAAAAGTAGCTAATCATACTTGATTTTTACTTTTTTTGTACAACTTACAAGGTAGCGTTTGACCACAACACAACACACCTGATGTAAATGTAATGATTCGGTCGAAAGGTAGGTGTTTAAATCTGAAAATTTGTTATTGTTCAGCGAATTTTGTCGTTGACCGTACGAGAGAATTGTACTTCTTTTAACGTCCTATCTGAATAATCATCATACCCGAGCAAAGCGGGGGCGGGTCGTTACGGCCTGATAATCCATGTACATCACCACAGATTAAGTAGAATGTCATATGTACATTATCTTAAGGCAGACAAAATTAAATGATTCAGTTGATTACAGTAACGATATCCTTACAATTTAGTAAATCCGAGTGAGGTATGCTAGTCTTTCACGCAACAAGAGCAAACGGATAAACGTAATTTTTGCATAAATAGTCTAAGTCCGACCCATAGACTATAATATTTTTTAACCCGGAAAAAAAACTTATTTGGCCCGTTGGCTAACATTGACGGGCCAGAAAAGTTCGTAACACTGTATTACTGTGATAATCTCCACGCGGGTGATACCTCAGGACACAGCTAGTCCAGTATAAACCTACTAAGCTACATCCATTACACGAGAAAAACGATCCAAGCAAGCCTTTTAAGGTTATAAAAAAATCTTATCCAGACGGTGCGATGCCGTCATGTTTTTCTCTAACAAGTCCTAAGCCGCGTTTGGAAAATGAAACCACTTTTTGCTGTCACGTTTCACCTTGGCGTAGATCAATTTATACACCGGGCTGAGTCACTGTACCAGTAGAGGTGAAGCGGTAACGTTGGATTAGATAGATCCAGGGATTAGGAATATCGCGAGATTAGCCCGTAACTAATCCACGTAATCGTTCCACGCGTTCCACCTATTCCCAGTCCCACAAGCAATCAAATTCAAATACCAAAACGTAATACTATCGGAACGCAGGCGACCTATAACCTTCAGTGAATTCCTTTAAAAACAGACTGGGCAAGTGGTTGCGAACGAACAATGCTTCCTTCCTTACCACAGAATTGACTTTTCTCTGCACTTTTGGACATTGCTATAATTCAACGCAGCATGATATAGGCACATCAGCCTCAGGCTGCTCGCCTATTACCAAATAAATAAATAAATAAAATAATTTGTTGGTAAAAAACTTAAAAAAAATAATAACATTTTTTTTAAAGTATTGCCTCTATACAAAAAGTTTTACTACAGTACTTATTACATATTTACTTTTTCTTACAGGCATACTATATGTTTTTTTAATAACGTTAGTAATCAATACCTTTTAAATAAATGACAAAATTAAAACACTTGATTAAATAATTGCAATAATATTAGGTTAAGTCGAGGTGAGCTGAGCTGAGCGGCAGCGCTCAGTCTCTGTGGACTTCATACCGAGTACATACATGGATTAGGTTGGATTCAATTCATTCAATGGACTAGATATTTGTATCAGATTATTTATCATCCGTTCCGTTACTATGACTTCATGCTGATTACCTGGATTAGGTGGGATTAAATGGATTAGGTGGGATTAAACGGATTAGGTAATAGGTAGGTAGGTATTTCGTTTAGGTGGTATTGGATTAGGTATTTGGATCAGGTGGTATTGGATTAGGTATTTGGATCAGGCGGTATTGGATTAGATATTTGGATCAGGTGGTATTGGATTAGGTATTTGGATCAGGTGGAACGAATTTCAAATTTACCTATTAGAACCCGTCTCTATACCAGCTGTAGCATACAGCCCGCGGCACACCGGTACAAGCTATAACGTGTCTATTACTTATTCTATGGCCTTAAGGGTGTGGTAACGTAAGAAGGTAACGCGATTTCTAACGCGCTTTGGCGTTTTAGCTATTTTTCCCTTCTGACAATGGCGGCTTTCACACTGTCGAAATTTAGTAACAAGGCCGCCTATCCTATGGCAAGTATTATATCTATTCTGTTGTTATCTATGGTACTAAGTTTTTAATTCATCATTGGCATACAATAAATACTTTTTCATTTGATTGATTGATTGATTGATTAGTTTTTCAGTCATGACCTTTTCGGAGATTCTGTGTTTTAAAGAACCTAGCTGGCTTGCATTCTGTAGAGTTACATTATGACAAAGTTGCCCAGTAAATCCTGTATAAAATTCAAAATTCAAAATTCAATAATGTTTATTCAATAGGATACATTGTGATCACTTTAAAACGTCAACTTAAAACTAGCTACGCCTGTTCCAACCTCCTTACGCCGGCAAAAGAACAGGCAAGAAACGCCCGGCAGGTAATTTTTTTGGCGCGATCACATTGACAATTTTATTCTTATTACTAATTGATTGAATTGGAGCAAGTTCACTAAAATCCCAAGCTTTTTTTTTTGTCATCTAATAGTCCGATATTTTTTATTTAGCTTTACTAATAAGAAGATTTCTCTTGTTTGGTTGTACACATTGGGATATGGGAACATGAATATTAACGAGTTGCGGGATCACAACCAAAGCAGACCAGACCCCACAAGCAGCACCCGTTCACGAGTTGACGCATGTGCCAGCCATCGCTCTCCTCGACCATATGAGAGGGAAGAGGGCGACCCGACACATGACGCCGCTGCAAGCAAAGTCACTTTCGTGAGCATGACTGTTTTGGCTGTTTACCGAGAATGGTTAGAATAGGGGAAATAGGGAGAATAGATAGATAGAAAGAAAGATAGATAGATTAACTACAATCCCAAGCTTGTTTGTCATCTAGATAGTCCGATATTTTATAATAAGCTTTACTAATGAGATTTCTCTTTATACGAATTTGAAATTTTGTTATAGACAAGTCTTGAATTTCACTTGGGATTTTGTTGAAAAAGCGTACACATTGACCTTTGAACGAGTTGCTAACTTTATGGAGCCTAGTGGTGGGTACAGCAATTTTATCTTTGTTTCTAGTATTATATTATGATGTTCGTGTTAGTGACGCTGAAATACTGTAGACTAGGGCTTAGGGCCCTCGGGCCCCCAACAAAGGTCACCATTCCACGAAATATTTGTAATTTCAGTCTACGTTGTGCACAGAATCATAATATATTATTATGATGTTTGTCTTACTAAGCTACTTTATTAGACCAAGGCCCTAAATAAATGGGACCAGATGACGTACTGCGCCAAATATATGGGGCCAGATGACGTAATGACTTTGAACATCGTATATCGCTTCGCTTGTTCACCAACCCCATTGGTGGGTACCTCAGCTGTTCATTATTGTTTTTTATAGGAACGCATTTAATACAGTTTTTACGATCAGTTTTCTAACACAGAAGTGGTTTATCATCCCATTGTCGTTCGGTTTGTTAAGTGGGTCGTGAGACGCGTGGTATCTATACTTCTACATATACCTACTAGTATTATAAAGAGGTAAAATATGTATGTTTATTTGTGAAGCTGTTTGTATGCATGTAGGAGATAATCTCCTAAACTATTGATCCGATTACGAAACTTCTGTCACTGATGGACAGCTACATTATTTGTGAGTGTCATTCTGGCATGTTTTATTCTAATCAAGTAAAGTTTTCAATGAAAAATGACGATATTTGTGAAACAAGACGGAGAAAAGTGAGACAACTGGCTGTTTTATCAGCTTACGCTGGCTACACGGTTTGATTAGAGTTGAAGTAATGTATCAAAGAAAATATACTAGGCTTTCACGGCTTCCAGAAGATCTCCAAAAAGTCCACGACATTAAATACCAAGCTTTAACATTTAACGGTCTTAAGAAGACTCCCGGTGGTCAAAATCTTTGCCTATAACCGTGCGAAACCGGGGCGGGCCCGCTAGTCTTTTTATAAGTTCAGTGGGTTGGCAACTGTTCAGTATGTAATGGGCCATTGTTAATTGTTGAATGAACTTGAAGACTTGAAAATTACGGGACAGACGTGCGCTGCGGCGTGTCGTTGGAATTCAAATTCAGTCCATTTCATTTTTATAGGATCGTTTATGTCTCATTGTACTTTGTCAGCATCTACTACATTGATAAAATACAATGAGACGTCTTCAGGGCAAAGATGGAGATGGCTGCCAAGGAATGGCTTCACCTATGCATCAATATATAATAATTTATTATATCAACCTCCTTTCAAGAAAGATATTTATAAAAAAAATGTATTTAACATGTGTATTTATATTTATAATGTCATACCATCTAATATTAAGGAAGAAGAAGGATTTCAATATAAAAAAAATTAAGTGACTGGCTTTTAAAATATTGTTTTTATAGTTTAAAAGAATTTATAGAGCATTGTTCGAGCAAAAACATTTGTTAACATTTGCACGTCTGCATGCAGGCTGGATACTGTACCAAATTTTAATTTAAGATCTTATTATGATGTATATTATGTATTCTTGCAAATAAATGATTGATTGATTGAATAACGCCCACATACCTACATAGCTCTGACCCCTAAATAGGATTCCCTGTAACTGTAGGGGTTCGATCCACGATACCCAAACATGAACCAAATACTTGTACTTTTTTTATAATTCTCAAATATTTTGTACTGCGCTCCATCGGTAATCAAGTTCAAAATTCTTTATTTAATAGGATACATGATACTATCACTTTAAAACGCCATACTTAAGACTAGCTACGCCTGATCCAATATCTTTAAACCGGCAAAAGAACACGCAAGATACGCCCGACAGGTAATTTTTTGGGCGTGATCACATTTACAATTTTAATGTTATTACTCATTTATTGTATTGCAAATTTAACGCTCTTGGGGATGTCTTTCAGAAGAACATTCTGTCTTCTTGCACCTTACACAACCAAAGAAAGCTACCTTGAAAATTACACGACTCTATCACTTTGAATTTAATATACACAGATAAACAAAGGAGACATTTTTTAAATGTTACATTCAATAGCTTTCTAAAGAAAATATTTGTTTGCAGTGAAGGTTAGGGCTAATGGAATACATCGTCTAGACAAGGGAGACATAAGGGCTAGACAAAATTGGTGCCGTTGGGTTGTGAGTTTGTGACACGTGTACCCAGCGGGTTCGAGAAGATTTATTTTATATCCTTTACATAAAAAGCATTTTCGTATTCCGCGGAGCTTAATCTTTTTGCGAATATCGTCCTTAAAATCCTTTGTTATAAAACGAAATGTGTACGATGGCATTCTCAATAATCTATACCTTTTGAAGGATTTTTATCTTGACTGACTCACTGCTTGACAATTTGCAGCCTTAACCACTGATCGTAAACTTAAAATTTGGAGGGTAGCTCCCTTAAGGGTGCTCTAAGAATGGAGTGCTGTTAGATTGGTAGTTGGCACTGTTGTAGCTAATATTCATGTAAAGTTTATCTTTATTTCGTGTACACAAATATGTCATTATTTCGAGGGGCCCTTGAGCTCGGGGGCCCTGGCAGAAGCTTGGGGGCTCTTATGATAAAAATTTGCAATGCATTTGTGCCGCTTACCATCAATCTAAGTCTCGCTCCTATCTTAGCACGCGACCTCTTCGTAAACAAACATAAGAGCAAGGATATAACTTGACCATGGCCTTAATCGTCGATTACATACATCGGTTATGTAACTAAAACGTAAGTAATGCATTGTATCCGTGATTATGATTACAGCGTGTAAGTGAGGCGAACTGATGCGATTTTGTTATCAACTAAAACCTATTGCATCAATGTGGAATGGGCTTTACAATTAGGGCATTCAAACGTTCGTACGATGTCTGATTGCGTGAGTGTATGTACAGTACATAAATCTTATATTGATTTTAGTGAAAATCAATACACTTATATTAAAAATAGCGATGATGGCTCAGTGGTAGTGAGGTCGGCTTGCGATCCGTAGGACGTGGGTTCGAATCCTACAATGAGCTTGAGCTTTCGGTGAAGGAAAACATCGTGATTAAACCATAGCTTGGTGGTAGGGTATTTTCTAGTACTCGCCTGGCTAGCTACCACCCTCTTGTTAAGAATCTGTCGCCAAGCACCTATCGCTGTGTTCCGACAGTCTCGCTTATGAGCCAGTTCTCAGTCCAGGTGTATCGTGGCGCCATCTTCGACCACATCGTCACTTAACATCAGGTGATTTGTAGTCAAACGCTACCCTGTAAATAGTAAAAAATAAAAATAAAACTATTTTTTACTGAACGCAGTAAGTTTCATTCAACGCATGGTGGGAAGTGAAAAGTTTATTTTAAAAAACGGTGCCAACCCTATTAACAAGCTACTCCAATAGCCACTAGCTGATAAAACGCCTAGATAAGTAGATACCAAAATACGAGTGTTTTTCAAAGTTTTTTAAAGCGCGACCCTGTAATATCGAAAAGAAAAGTTCCTGCGAGAAAATCGCGGATGCATCCGCGCACTTGGTCTTAAACAATATTATATTTTTTTTTAGTTACAGGGTAGCCTTTGACCACAAATCACCTGATGTTAAAGTGACGATGTGGTCGAAGGTGGCGCCACGCTACACCTGGATTGGGGACTGGCTACCGATAACTCAAGCTCATTGTAGGATTCGAACCCACGTCCTACGAAGATAACGTTATTATAGTAGGGGAGCCCAAGAGGGGATTTTTGGATTTACTCGAGCGCGTCAGATTAATAGGGAGGATACCGCTTACATATTGATAAGCACCTCCAGCAATTATGAGCTCTTAACATTGGTGGGTACGCTCAGGGGAACCTTTTAGATTCGCTGAGAGCTGGCGTCACTTTCAAATCGTCAGTCTAAGAAATGGGAGCATCTGTGGAGTTTACTGAACACCCCCCACTCTGAAAATTTGTCGCGGCAGAGTAATTTTTTTTATTTACCCCCTTGTGGTTAGCCACCCACACCACACAAACCGGCTGTTTATTATATTATATTTCATATCAGAGACATGCTGGAGCATGAAAAATATCAATATCTGACGCACTTGAGTCCATGCCATGTCATTATTTTTTTTACAGCCGTAAAAGTCTGTGGAAGCTTCCCCCACCGCTGAAAGTGGAAACATTGTAGGACATTTATTCTTCTTAATATCTAATCTACCAAATGTAATAGGTTTCCGCGACGCTCGAGTAAATCCACATTTAGCATCATGGGCTCCCCTACTATATATTAGCATTATTTCATTACTGAAATTGTAAAGACTTTAATATACGTTTATTAACTAACTGCATAATAACAGAAACTTGCTAAGCAAGACCACAGTTCGAGTCAAGTTACACAAGACGCTAAGTGCATCTTACTTAGATTACTTGCGGTACGGCGAAGGACGAAGCTGTAGTAATTTGTTGTCTACAAGTATCTAAGGCTGGTTATTCTAGAATGACGCTCAAACGATGATCACTTCTTATACAAATGTCACTTACGCCCGAAACTAATAAGTCAAAGTCAAAATTTGTTTTATTCAATAGGATACATTGTGATCACTTCAAAACGTCAACTTTAAACTAGCTACGCCTGTTCCAACCTCCTTACGCCGGCAAAAGAACAGGCAAGAAACGCCGGCAGGTAATTTTTTTGGCGCGATCACATTGACAATTTTATTCTTATTACTAATTGATTGAATTGGAGCAAGTTCAGTGCAATCTAATCGATCTAATCGATCCTGATCCGTTATCCGCAGTTTTGGATCGATATGTCATGTCATAATATGTCATTTTAGTAGTAATATGTCAAGCCCTAGCAGGGCAAATCATTGATGTAAACTAAAAACAAAAAAGTCCGAGTATTGAACCCTGCGGAACTCCCATTGTGACTACTGACCCCGGGGATCGCTTCCCCTTAACTTCCAACTCTCTGAATCCTATCACTCAGGTATGAGGTTATAAGATCCAGAGGAAGCACCTCGAATACTATAGTGACGGAGCTTCCTGATCAGTGTCTTGAGGCGATCACAATCAAATGCCTTGGACAAGTCACAGAACAATCCTAGAGCGTCCCGTGAGTCCTCTCAGGAATCACAGATGTGCGTCAATAATTCGACACCAGTGGATTTCCTTGCTTATACTCGTAATTATATTCCCTTCCGTAATCATATTTTATTGGATGTAAAACTTACCACGAGTGAAAGTCTGTGATGAGGGGGAGGCGGGGGCAGCCTGGACGGTCTTCTCGTCACGGCGCATGACTCTTTCTGCATCACAAATGAAAATTACGTCAGAAAATTATTTTATCATCGAATCTATTGGAAAACTATATGGCTTTGAAAATAGTTCTTAAGGATCGGCAACGCCCTCAATGTTAGCGGGCCGTCAGCTTGTTTGACATAATATAAAAAACCATAAGTTTTTTTGTTACTACTTAAATACAGGGTAGCGTTTGACCACAAGTCACCTGATGTTAAGTGACGATGTGGTCGATGATGGCGCCACGCTACCTGGATAGGGAACTGGTTCTAAAGTGGGGCCGCCGAAACCCACCGATAGGTGCTTCGCGAGCAAAGTGAGTCTTTCTCCGAGACACTTTCATATGGGCAGAAAGAAGTTTAGAGCCAAGGAGATGTCACGAAAACATTGTATGAAGTTGAAAAACCACAAGACATCGTTTTCCAATCGTTATAATTTAACCCTTTCACTGGTTTCCATGGTGTAACGTAAACCTAGACAAAATGTTAGCCAGTAGTCGGTAGGTATGTTTAGTAAATATACCTATCTATATAATATTAGTCAATTTGGAAGCAAGCCAAGCAGCATTCCAGCGTTCTGCATGTGACTGTTCGGATTTGTCAGTTGCATTTATTTCAATACTAGCTGTTCCCCGCGGTTTCACCCGCGTGGGCTACAGTTTATCGCGATAAAAAGTATCCTATGTCCTACCTCAGAGTTCAAACTAACTACGTACCAAATTTCGTTTCAATCGGTTCAGTAGTTGAGACGTGAAAGCGAGACAGACAGACAAAATTACTTTCGCATTTACAATATTAGTAGGAACGTAGGGATTAATGAAGTATACAAATCGTTAATTTAAGTACTGAGAGTTCTAGTTCCATTTCATCACCTAACGCCCGAAATTAATAATAATCGATCCTGATCCGTTTTTGTCAGTTTTGTCATTTTAGGGGTAAAGCTTGACATATTGATTGACATATCGATCCAAAACTGCGAAAAACGGATCAGGATCGATTATTTATTTCGGGCGTTAGTGGCATTATAGTATAGAGTACTCACTACGTGAATGGAGAGTGTTGGCGCCGATTTCCCGAGCGCCAATCTGCGCATACGCACAAGGTTAGATCTCGGCGCTTTTCCCGCATCTGTGGATAAAACAATTTTGCAATTAATATTTATAGAAAAAAAATATTAAGCAATTTATTGTCTACTAGTCGTTCCCCGCGGTTTCACCCACGTGGTCTACACTTTATCACGATAAAAACTATCCTATGTCCTTCCTCAGGGTTCAAACTATCTCCGTACCAAATTTCGTTTAAATCGGTTCAGTAGTTTAGGCGTGAAAGCGAGGCAGACAGACAAACAGGCAGTTTCTTTCGCATTTGAAATATTAAGTAGGGATGGGGATTAGTAGGGATAGTTAAAGGTCCGCTACGTTGCCTCTTAAATAATGACAAGTAGACAAGTGCCAGCCATTAATTGCCACTATAGTCTCATTCAGGCGCCAACACCCAGCATGTGCCGCTTTCAAATAATATCTTTGAATTCGTGATATTAAATAGGTTTACCGAATATTTTAACCATTCGCCATACGGAAAGCCGAAACGATTAATCGTTATAACAACCATTCGCGTCTCTATAGATAGCCTTCACACAAGGGCCCATACCACCTTGAGCTGTATCCAACTCCGTAGTTTGTACGCTAACTTAGCGAGTATCCAAGTTACTAAGTAACAACTAAGTTACGTCGAAGTACGTGTAAGACTTCTATCCAACTCCCCCCTTCTCATCTAAGTTGTTCCGTAAACAGAGTTCTGAGAGCCCCCAATAACACGTTCCCCGGTAACTTTGTTACTGTAAATAAACAACTTCAGCTATCGATTGTAGATAGGAGACGACAGGTTTATCTGATAAGGGTGCTTTGATGAATTTTTTGTCTCGTTACTGTGCAGTTTTTTTTATCGCAATTCACCTGATGCAAACTATAAACTTAACAACACATACATGGAAAAATCCCGCAGGAACACTTTTCCGGGATAAAAGCCTATGTGTTAATCCAGGGTATAAGCTATCTCCATTCCAAACTTCATCAAAATCGGTTTAGTGATTACGGTGATACTTGGTAACAAACATTCACACACACACTAACTTTCGCATTTATGATATTAGTAGGAAGTAGGATTCCCATTAACTACCTACAAAGTCAGGCAATCATTATCAGCCTTTCACGTTCCCACTGCTGGGACTCTGGCCTTCTCTCAGAGAGAGAGTATGGGCCGTAATCTACTACGCGAGCCCAGTGCGGGTTGGTAGATGTCGCATGCCCTCGAATGTTGCAGTTCTTGGGCATGCCGGTTTCCTCACGATGTTTCCCTTCACCGTTTTGAGCGATGGCAAATCCGCACATAACTTATTAAGTCATAGGTGCGGGCCGAGAGGATTCGAACTCGGTGTCGGCGTCTTGTAAGTCGCACGCCTAACCGTTCGGCCCCATCGCCCTTCAATCCAAAACACCGTAATTGATTATAATTAAATCAATGAATTGATTAATTTAATAAATTAATGGTTAGCAAAGTAGCCTACAAGAGTCTGTTGTTCCACAAATAGCTCTTGAAAAAACCTTTAAACTTCAACATTTCTTAGGGCACCTTAAGCAACCATTGATCAGCTCCTAGCCAACAAAATAATCTGATATTGAAATGGGTTCCTATTCCTTAAGGAAAATAACTAACTACTATAAAAGTGCAGACTTCGTATTCGCCACTCTTCGTGCTCGCCACTCGAGAACCTTTCTTCACCATCGGCGATCGGTCACAACGAGCTATGGAGAGAGCCATGCTTGGAGTTTCTTTGCGTGATAAAATCGGAAACGAGGAAATTCGGTCACCGACACTGAGAATTTGCAAGTTGAGAATTGGCGATGGGCAGGCTACATCGCTCGACGAATTGGATATGCTCAGCGAATTTTGTTGCTGCCCGTAAATACTAAAGTATAAAGTTATTAACATCTAAACAGCCTCGAAGCTGTGAAACTTGGAAACATTTCAATGTACCTACGGTTATTGAGTTGAGCGACGTCGAGCGCAAGTTTCTAGATGAGAGTAGTTAACTAAACTTGTTCAACGCTCAAGTTTTCCAAGAACTGTGTGGGAGCGGACTTATGCGCTACTTTGTGTACTCTTGGATAGCGTTGTTGATCGACAGTTGACTATCGATACTCTATCGATACTATCGATAGCTTAAAACGAGGCAATACTATCGATAGTCTGTAATAATAAACAATACTGTTGTAAATTGGTAAAATATCAATAAACTAACGCCCAAAAAAAATAACAATCGATCCTGATCCGTTATCTGCGGTTTTGGATCGATATGTCATGTCATAATATGTCTTTTTAGTAGTAAAGCTTGACATCCTGCCACTAAAATGACATTATGATATGACGTTTCGAATTTTAATCGATACTATCGATAGTTTATTCTTCGCGAGCAGCACTTATTCGATAGTATTGCCTCGTTTTAAGCTATCGATAATATCAATAGTCCTATAGATAGTATAAGACTACGATTAGAATGATAGATCGGTATTCAAACAGCCTAATTATGATAATTTAATGGATCAATGAGCGAACAGGCGGCTGCGAAACGTGTGATCTTGGATTATTTTCCCGCTACAAAAAACATATTTGTGCAAAAAACCATAAATATTTCTACCGTGTCTCGGTGTTGTGAATATTCGACCGACGTAGTTTCAGATACTAGACACAGGGAATCTAGATAGGGTTCATCGTCAGCCTATCACAGGCTCTCCTGTTTGAAAAACGTTAATAAACTTCAATCCCATGAATATTAGGAACTAAAAGGATGTAAAATTTTACTGTAGTCCCATGGGATTTTAGATATGGGAGTCAAGTGGCAGGAGTCTCTCTCTCAAGTATGCGCCAAAATCCAACACGCGGGCCCAATGAATCTTGGCGGATAGGATTAAAAATACATCTTGAAAATTTTAAATGAGTAAACATGGTTTAATACATTACGAACGGTTATATCATCTGTTAGTGTACACAACTGGTATCCGCTAAGTGCGGGATGTAAACATATTAATATCACACGTGGGAATGAAACGCGGCGAACCATCGTCGTTCTAATACAAATATGACTTGTTTCTGATAGAGAACTCAGCGATGGTGGCCGAATGGTTTAGGCGTGCGACTTACAAGACGCCGACACCGAGTTCGAATCCTCTCGACCCCGCACCTATGACTTAATAAGTTATGTGCGGATTTGCCATCCTTCAAACCGGTGAAGGAAAACATCGTGAGGAAACCGGCATGTCCAAGAACTTCTAAGGCATGCGACATCTACCAACCCGCACTGGGCCAGCGTGGTAGATTACAGCCCATACTCTCTCTCTGAGAGAAGGCCGGAGTCCCAGCAGTGGGAACGTGAAAGGCTGAGTGAAGAAGTAACAAACATTCAACATGTACATTGTACACTCAGTCACAAACTTTCGCATTTATAATATTAATTAGGTGAAGTGTGATACTTTCGTTTAATTAACTGACAAAAAAGGAGAAGGTTCTCAACTCGACGCGTATTACCATTTTTAATTTATTTGCAAACAATTATTCACGACTCGTGAGACGTGTGCCAGACTTGTTTACTTCGCTGAGCACTTATTATCTCTTATCATTGGCCCGAGATGATACGCTCTTGGATTTCGCTTTACTCTATATATATATATCTCTGCATCAAACTAATCCTACTAATATTATAAGATGTATGGAATCCATACATCGTATGGATGTTTGTTACTCTTTCACGCAAAAACTACTAGACGGATCTGGATGAAATTTGGAATGAAGATAGCTTACATTCTGGATTAGCACAAAGGCTGCTTTTATCCCGGAAAAAGGTTCTTACGGGATAACGGAAAGACGCGGGTGGAACCGCGGGGCGCAGCCAGTCTTATAAATGCAAAGTTTTGTGAGTGAGAATGTAAATCTTTTACATTTTCACGATATAACGGTCCAACGGATTTGAAGGAAATTTAGAATGGAGATAGCTTATACCTTGGACTAACACATAGGCTCCCGGAACAACGTTCCTGGGAGATAAAACAGGGGGCACAGCTCATTGTTTACATGTAACGATCAATAAAAAACCAAGTTGTTGATATTATTATAATGACATGGGCGCTGTAACCAGGAACTGATAGTGTCACGAGTCACACAGCTATCTATAAAAATAAAAACCTGTGTGACACGCCCCTGCCGCGCCTATACAGAATAACAAGTAGTATAGGAAGATAGGAACTTATAAATAAATATACATACGTACGTTTGCATAACATAGTGGTTATAAAAATGAGAAGTTTGATCGTCAATACTAACTAACTGAGATGGCGCAACGACCCAAAGTGAGTCCTGGCCTCCGATTACAAAAGACGCCACTTCGCTCTGTCCTGCGCCACCTCCCACCAGTCCTCCACCTGGAGCTCGCGCAAGTCCTTCGTGACTTCGTCTCTCCAGCGGTACCTGGGACGGCCGACAGGGCGGCGGCCACTCGGCCGTCCACTGTACGCTCGTTTGACCGCACGATCCTCTCTCATTCTTTCAAAGTGGCAGAGTCAGCGAAGTTTGTACGCTTTTATCTCGCCGATGACATTCGGCTCGGCCACCAGTTCTTCCATACGTCAATACGTATGCACAAAATTATAACTTACAAGTTGCGTTCTGTGGTTATGCTCGCCATTTTATCGTTATCTCACATTTACCGGAACAAATATCATCCTGTGTTAATCCAGGGTACAACCACAGTGGGGGACACCCCACAGTGCTTGCGTCCACGTCGCGTCCCCTGGTAAACGACCCATCTGACCACCGTAACGGAGTGGCAGATCGGGCTCGGCTAAATAGCACTGTGCATCAAGGTTTTGGATTGTTTTGGATTGTTTCGTTGTGTTTTGTGTCGGTTCCGTTGTTTGGTTGAGTTGCGGTCTGTTTTGACATCATGTCTAAACAGGCGCGTGATGCTTCAGGGAGGTTCACCTCCTCCCTGGAGAACGTAGGGACGCCCGAGTTGTTGGCGGCGGAGTCGACGTACGTCGAACCCGTCTCCAACAGGGCAGCTTCGGGGGTGAGGCCTAAGGGCCCGCCCACGAAGCAACCGATGAAGGGATCCATGTCGGTCGCAGGAACCGCATCTGATGCGGAATCCGCCTCCGACATGGATCTTACTGGTGAGGGTGATGTTGGCCTGAAGCGGCCTTATTCTTCCTCGTTTTTCGTGCCTGGGTGCTTAGACTCAGACACGGAAACCGAGGGATCGATGGCCGCCAAGCTCAACACCGCGCAAAGAGGGAGAGGGAGGACTGCGAAGGCAGTACCTCGGAGAGAGGTGTTCTTGAAACCGGCTTCGCCGGTGGACAGGGAATTGGACGACGCCCTACGTAACAGGGCTTATAGGAAGGGGGCGGGCGCAACAGCCTCTGGTCTCACGACTGAGACCGATTCGGACGTCGCAGCGATCAGAGACGCATGCGACATGAACGCCCAGGAACTGAGGGCTCATGCTGGGGAAGGGCTTGCTGCCATTTTAGAAGTTGCCCAAAAGTCGGGCAATCTCAAGGGCGGGTACATCGCCCGCTTAAAGAGGGCCACCTCTGTCCTTCGGGACGTCGTGGACACCCTGGCGGGACGGACGGAGGCAGAGGAGACACGCCGTCTCCGAGCCGACAACGCACGTCTGCGCATGGAGGTAGATGCCTCCAAATCCTTGGTGAAGGCACTGCGACAGGGGTACGCGGAGGCCACGGCCAAGACCAATGAGGCCGTTGCCGCAGCCACTGTCGCGGAAAACTCGGCGTCAAGGAGGTCTCCCGCCATCATGCAGGGGGCGGAATTAGTGGAGGAGCTGCGGCGCTCACTGACCATCACGGTCGGTGAGATGATGAACGCCCGGCTCGAAGGACTTGAGAGCCGCCTCCTCCCGGCCCCAATTCTGAGGCCGCCTTTGAGGGCGGATGCCAAAAGGGCGACTGAGAGGGCGGCAGTGGTTGCCGCCCCACCTAGGCCGACACCGGCGCCGGCGCGCTACGCTGCGGTTGCAGCCAGGCCGGCCGCGCAGGCACCGAGGCCGGCGCGTTATGCTGCAGTCGCAGCTAAGCCGGCTGTGCAGGCTCCAAGGCAGGCAGCTGCTGCCCCGCCGACGACGGCTCCAAGGCCGTATGTTCCCCCGGCCATAAGGGGAACACAGGATGTGAGGAGACTCGCCCCTGCCGCTGCCCCCGTGGCTGCTCCAACTGCTGCCCCACAGGCAGATGCTTGGACCACGGTGGGGAAGAGGAAGAGGAAGAGAGGAGGAAGAAGGAACAGGGGGAGAAGGACTGCTGCCCCCCCTGCAAATGGGCCTGCGGCCAAGCCTCAGGGCCCCGCGGCGGGGAAAAGGGCTCCAAGGGTGGCACAAAAGGTCCCCAAATCGGCGGCAGTTGTGGTTTCTCTGCAGGCTGGCGCCGCCGAAAAGGGGATCACCTACAAGACCGTCATGGAGGAGGCCCAAGACAAGGTTGACCTGGAGGAGCTGGGAATTGAGCAGCTCCGCTTCAGGCAGACGGCGACGGGAGCCAGATTGTTCGAGATCCCTGGCTCCCAACAGGATGATAAGGCGGACAGGCTCGCTGATAAGCTGCGGGAAGTCCTGTCCGACGTGGCCAGCGTCGCCAGGCCCGTTAAGGTCACGGACCTTAGGATAACGGGCTTGGACGACGCCGCCACCAAGGAGAAGGTGGCGATAGCCGTGGCGAGGGCAGGAGAATGCGCAGTGCACCTCGTAAAGCCCGGCGATATCCGCCAAAGCTGGAACGGCTCCGGATCCTGCCTCGTGGCCTGCCCGATCACAGCAGCCAAGCTGGTGCTGGAAAGAGGCAGGATCCTAATCGGCTGGAGCTCGGTGAGCGTCACGGATATGGGGGTGCGCCCCATGCGGTGCTATAAATGCATGGGGCTGGGCCACACGCGCCCCCAGTGCCCTGCCGCAGCCAATCGGGGTGAGCTATGTTACCGCTGCGGCGAAACAGGGCACAGATCTGCGACCTGCGAGAAGGTCGCACCGCGATGCGCGATCTGTGCCGAGGCGGGAAGGCCCTACGGCCACATCATGGGGGGACGCAGCTGCGCCCCGCCGAAGACGAGAGGAAAGGCGGCCACTACATGGACAGTAGCCGCCCCAGTGGCCCCAACACAGGCCACCCCGGAGGGCGCTTGCACAGCAGCGAGCGAGGTAGTTGTGATGTCTGACTAATGTATCAAGTCAGACATCACAACTTTTTACAGACGAATCTGAACCACTGCGCCAGAGCTCAGGACTTGCTCATGCAGTCCATGGCGCAGTGGCAAATCGATGTGGCCGTCGCCGCGGAGCCTTATTACGTCCCCCCCCAGCACCCTTGCTGGGCTGGGGACCTCGATGGCTCCGTGGCTATAATGAGCAGGCAGGGCGGAACCCCCCCTCTCACAGTCATCGAGAGGGGTGCGGGATACGTGGTGGCCAAGTGGGAGAAGTACGCAGTTATGGGAGCGTACTTCTCCCCCAACAGAACCGTCGCGGAACTGGAGGCGTTTGTAGACCTCCTGGCCGCGGCGGTGTTAAGACAGGCGCCACGTCAGGTCCTCTTTATGGGGGACCTGAACGCCAAGGCCCGGGACTGGGGTAACCCCTCCACTAACGTGCGCGGTGAACTAGTCAGGGAGTGGGCGGTTACCTCAGGGCTGACCCTTCTCAACACAGGGTCGGCCCACACGTGCGTGCGGCACAATGGGGGGTCCGTGGTGGACCTCTCGTTCGCCACTCCAGCAGCCGCTGCACGTGTCCGGGCCTGGAGGGTGGAGTCGGAGGTAGAGACCCTCTCGGACCATAAATATATTAGGTTCGAGTTGGCCACCTCCGACAACCCGGGAGGGCCCCGCCGGGAGTTGCGTGCGCATTTCCCGCGATGGACGATCAGCCGCCTGGATGTCGAGTTGGCAGAAGAGGCAGCCATCGTCCAGTCCTGGGTGGCGGGACGCACGCACCCCGTGGCGGATGTCGCAGCCGGCCGTTTCCGAGACGCGCTAACGGCCATATGCGACACCGCCATGCCGAGGGCCCGGCGCTTCGAGGGGCGCCGCCAAGTTTACTGGTGGCGCCGAGAGATCCAGGCGCTCCGGGAGGCCTGCTCAGCGGCGCGACGGCCGTACGTCCGCATCAGAAGGCAGCGGAACGGTCGCACGGACGACCAGCTGTCAGCGGAGGAGCTGACAGCTGAAGGCCAGCTGTATGAGGCGTACCGCGATGCGAAGCAGGCCCTACAGCTGGTGATCGGGGAGTCAAAGGCGCAGTCCTGGGGCGAGGCCCTAGATGGCCTCGACAGAGACCCGTGGGGGCGCCCGTACAAGGCGGCCCGGAAAAAGTTCCGGGGCCAGGCGCCCCCTGTAGCGGAGTCCCTAGAGCCGGAGGTCCTGGAGAGGGTGCTGGTGGGTCTGTTCCCGAACAGAGACCCAGACCACACCCCTCCAGTGATGGCGCCTGTCCTCCCCGAGGAGGAGGAGCCGGACCCGGACTCCATCCCCCCCGTGTCGGAGGTGGAGATGGAGCTTGCCGCCGCCCGTCTGTGCGGCAAAAGGACGGCCCCGGGTCCGGACGGAGTTCCAGGTGCGGTGCTGCGGATCGCCCTAAAGTCACTGGGCGACCCGCTTCGGGAACTGTTCAACGTATGCATCACGTCTGGACAGTTCCCGAAGATATGGAAGGATGGCCGGTTGTGCCTGCTGCGGAAGGATGGTCGGGATGCCGAAACACCCTCCGCTTACAGGCCAATCGTGCTTTTGGACGACACGGGAAAGCTCCTCGAAAGAGTTGTAGCATCCCGGGTCGTCCAGCACCTGGAGGGTACTGGGCCCGGTCTATCGGAGGCCCAGTACGGGTTCAGGGCGGGGCGGTCGACGATAGACGCCCTGCTCTGGCTCAAGGGGTGGACCCAGGCCGCGGTCGCCGAGGGGGATAAGGCGTTGGCTGTCTCGCTTGACATCGCCAACGCCTTTAACAGTCTCCCACACGCTACGATACAGGAGGCGCTCCGGTACCATGGAGTGCCCCTGTATCTGAGGAGGCTGTTGGCCGACTACCTCCGCGACCGCGAGGTCCTGGTGGAGGGACGCGACGGCCTGAGGCGCCGTCACGTGGCCTGCGGCGTTCCACAGGGGTCAGTGTTGGGACCCCTACTGTGGAACGTGGGCTACGACTGGGTGCTCCGCGGCACGCTTCCCGCAAGTCTGCGGGTCGCCTGCTACGCGGACGACACCCTAGTCGTGGCCCGGGGGAGGGACTTGGGGGCGACGCTGCGGTTGGCCACGGTGGGGACAGCCCTGGTGGTCGACCGCATCCGCTCCCTTGGACTGGAGGTTGCCCTCTCCAAGACCGAGGCCCTACTGTTTCATGGGCCTCGGGGGGGACCCCCTCCAGGCACACAAGTTATCCTGGACGGGGTCCCGATACGGGTGGGGACCCAGATGCGCTATCTGGGCCTCACCCTGGATGGGAGGTGGACCTTTGGGGCCCATTTCGCTCTTATGGCCCCGAAGGTCGTTAGTGCTGCTGCCGCAATGGGGAGGCTGCTGCCCAACGTGGGCGGCCCTAGCGCAACCTGCCGCGGGCTGTACTCCGCTGTAGCAAGGAGTATGGCCTGCTACGGGGCGCCGGTCTGGGCGGACGCCCTCGGACGCGCCAATAAGGCCCTGCTGCGACGTCCGCAGCGGGTCATCGCGACGAGGGCGATACGCGGATACCGGACGGTGTCCTGGACGGCCGCATGCGTGCTTGCCGGAGACCCCCCCTGGGAGCTCCAAGCGGAAGTCCTCGCCGAGGTATATCATTATATCTCGGCTAGAAGGACCCGCGGAGAGCCCCCGGATTGGGAGGAGGTCACGCGCATGCGGAGGCAGGCGCAGGCCGCCCTAATAGGGCGGTGGAAAGAGGACCTGGCCCCACCGGTGCCGGGTGCGTGGACGGTGGGGGCCATAAGACCGGTCCTCGAGGAGTGGATGCGGCGGCGGCATGGGTCGCTCACCTACCGATTGGTGCAGGTGCTTTCCGGGCATGGATGCTTCGGAAAATACCTGCACCAAATCGCTAGACGTGAGCTGACCCCAGCCTGCCACCAATGTGGGGCGCCAGAAGACACGGCGCCCCACGTGCTGGGAGTGTGTGTCGCTCTATCAACACAGCGACACACACTCTCAGCACACATAGGGTTGGACCTGTCCCTGCCGAGCGTAATAACAGCAATGCTCGGCAGCGACACGGCGTGGCAGGCTGTGGCCTCCTTCTGCGAATACGCAATCACGCAGAAGGAGGCCGCGGAACGGGTCAGAGAGGCAGATCCGCTCTCTGACCCAATCCGGCACAGGCGGAGGGGCGGTAGAAGGAGGCGTTTTGCCCGCCTCCTCCCGCCCCACTAGTTAAATAGTAGGGTGTAGTGGCGGTAGAAGGGGGCGTTTTGATCGCCTCCTCCCGCCCCACCGAAAAGGTGTGGTTGTTGTATCGGGGGGGCGTCGCATCAAGCTGGACGCCCCCCTCCCAGGTGCTTAGGGTTGCGGGGCCCGGAATGTTTGAGTTCCGGGCCTCTCCGTCGGGGCGGGTGGGTAGACTGATACAATGACCCTCACCCGCCCTCCAAAAAGGCGGAGGGAGAAGAAAATAAAAAAAAAAAAAAAAAAAAAAAAAAAAAAAAAGGGTACAACCACAGTATATAAAGAACAGTAGGTTAGCTAAGGCCGCTCGACGAGTTAATTGCCTACTCTTGCGGTGACGCATAGGCGGCGCGTTCCGTACTGAGTGCATGGCCGCGGCCCCGGCCGCCTCCTTTCGTTTATGTGATTGTGTGCGTGAAAAGTGCGTGCGTACACGGTGCCGCTACTCACGCACACATTCAAATCGGCGACGGCCGATAGCTGAACTACTACTACTACTTTACTATGGTACAACTATATAAACCGTCTCTATTCCAAATGGCACTTAAATCTGTTGAGACGTTTCAGCGTAAAGAAATAACAAACAGACACACATACACTAACTTATGAAGTTTCGCATTTATAATAATAAATAGTGTTTTGATACACCCTGGAAAGGAAATAAACAGAAAACTTTTTGCTTCAGTTTGATTACGAGAAACCCGAGGGGCGTAGCTATAGTCTGTACATTCCACGTTCAAGAATTTAAGCTCTTTGTGGTCTGTGTCTTTTAGAAATGATAAAACTGAAACAAAATTATATAATACAGTATCTAAACTTCCCGAATTCCGCGTCAATCCCCGACAGGAAACATTATTCTCATGCCGCGTTACCCTGCGCTCCTCTATCCGGACTAAGAAGTAAACATGTAACGTCAGAGTAGTAAGCGCTAGAGACTTTCTGGGTTCCTTATTATAAATTTAAAATGATCTCATTATTTTTGCATTTTTTTTAATTAAATCTTAAATAAATAATTTAATATTTCAGTCAACATTTTTAATACGAAATTAAGTGATTATTACTAACCACTAGCTGCACTGGCTGTGCCCCGCAGTTATGCTCGCGTGGATTACAGCATATCGCAATAAAAAGGTATCCTAGATTAAAGGTCATACAATAAACATACGTCCAGTTTTTACAAATTTCCCAATATCCCATGCATGTTTTTAATTTTTCATTTCCTATGACTCATTTAAAAACAATATATTATCTGAAAAACATATTTGTGTAGATAGATAGATAACGCTTTATTGTTTCACCACGACAGCAGGAAGTAATAAAAAAAAAACAAAAGGAAAATCTTACAGCTACGAGTAGTAGTAGATACAATGAGCGGTCTTATCGATAAGTTCTATTTTGTCCAGACAACCTTTGTATGGACAATAGTGTACCACCTGGCGATTTATTTCCTAACCGTACATTCCAGTATTCGTGGACCAATATCAATATAACGGTACGTGGGTGATGCCGCCCAAACTGGCTCGCATCCAAATTGTAATATATTTTTCTTAATTTTGATACTACCGTATGTACTGCTTTTCCAGATTTTAAGTATTACAAATGTGTGCGTGAAAATCTTACTAATATTATAAACGTGGAAGTTTGTAAGTAAGTATGGATAGATGGATGGATGGATGGATGGATGTTTGTTACTCTTTCACGCAAAAACTAATGAACGGATCTGAATGAAATTTGGAATGGAGATAGCTTATACCCTGGATTAACAGATAGGCTTTTTAGGCTGGAAAAAGGTTCCTGCGGGATAAAGGGAAGACGCGGGTGAAACCGCGGGGCGTAATTAGTTTTATATATGTTATAATATATCAGTCGAGATTTTATTTAATTACGCAATGCTGCTAGCATTAGTGTCTCGTAGTCTCGTATGCGACCATCATCGTGTTGAAAGAATACGTGTTTTGATAGTAGAAATTGGTTTAGAAAGTATGTAGGATTCAAGTATTTTTAACTTTGAATGACCTCATTTTTTTCTTGATTATACAAATGTTTTCTTTTTATGCTGTAACCAACTGACAGATTTAACATCTTTGAGTTACGTTAATGCTGTCACTGTGAAGGTTAAATAATATTTATATTTATTTTTCCTACATACACTAGCCGTGCCCCGTGTATTCACCCGCGTGGACAGTACAGTATATTTAATTTTATCGCTATAAAAAGTGTAGGCGCGTGGAAGCCAAAGAACATTGGCCACTTTTCATACTGCCCTGGACCTGAACGCAATATATTTTGTATGAAAATTTTCGTTTCTGTCAATGTCACTGAATTTTTGTTCATATTTGGTAAATGATGTTGATTTTAATGACTTAATTTAAGTAGGGCCGACTTCCAAAGCGTGAAACGGAATGAAAAAGAAAATGCGGAGTGCGTTCAAAACATCCAAAAGAAACTCCGAAGTTAAAAAATCGATATCTTTTTTTTCTACACTTTCTTTAAAATATCGTTTGTATAATCTTAATAGGCAAAAAATTAAATTTTTTATTCTCCGGTCTGGTCCGTTTTGGCCATTGTTCTTTCGCAGCTCTGCTACCAGGTGAACTTTTGGTGTTTTCCAAACCATTAAGGGAATACGGTACGTACCGTAGGTCGTCAGTCCTGGGTCCAGTTGCGCGCACCACACAAATTCACAGTTCAAATTGGGTCAAGGGTGATTCGTCGACTCGTATGCGTGAGCGCGCGATTCAGAATGGCGACCCAACGGCGGGTAAAGGAAAAGGGGAGAGGGCACGGGGCGCGGGAAGGGGTGGTAGCCGCTGCGCATATAATATCTAGTCTATACAAAAAGTATCCTATATAGGCCACCAAGCTATGGTTTCACCACGATTTTTTCCTTCACCGAAAGCTCAAGCTCCTTGTAGGATTCGAACCCACGACATACGGATCGCAAGCCGCACTACCACTGAGCCATCATGGCTTCGAAACGCATACCTCAATACAACAGAGTTGAACAGAGCAAACAGTTCTAATTTCACACGACATTGTTTAGCATCGTCTAGCGGCACAACCATTACTCTTCATTAGTCACTCCACAGTACGATGCTGGTGGAGAATGTCTTGGCCGTTCACTCGCAGACTAGCGGCCGACGGCCGACCCTCACCTAATCAAGTCTGGCAATAAAAGATATACTCTAAATAATTCCTTTTTTTTTTTTTTTTTTTTTTTTACTATTTACAGGATAGCGTTTGACCACAAGTCACCTGATGTTAAGTGACGATGTGGTCAAAGATGGCGCCACGCTACACCTGGACTGGGAACTGGCTCTCAAGCTATTGTTGCTGGCTATTGTTTACATCTCGGCTGAGCGGTAGCGGGCGAAGAGCCAGTAACTCAACTTAGGGCATGGGTCTTAGGGCAGTAGCCTTGTCCTGCAGGTCATATAGGGGGTATGCCAATATGGGAGTACAAACCAACAGTAGCTTAAAATAAGCTAACGCCCGAAATTAATAGTAGATCCTGATCCGATATCCGCGGGTTTGGATCCATATGTCATGTCATCGTATGTGTCATGTCAGTAGTAAAGCTTGACATATGTCAAATGGAATTGGCTCTCAAGTGAGGTGGCCGGAACACACCGATAGGTGCTTGGACCTAGCCGAGCGAGCACTAGAAAATGCCCTACCTACCACCAAGGAAAACATGAATGTTGTGATGAAACCATAGGTCACATCACGATGTTTTCCTTCACCGAAAGCTCAAGCTTATTATTGTGCTTATTATTGTGTTATTATTGAGCTTATTATTATTATTGTGCATCCAGAAATTGACTTACTGTTTCATTTTGTAGCGCGTCCAACGGTACAAAAACCACGCGGACATCAAATTTAATATGCACGGTACTCAGCCGTATTTTATGTACATTTCAAGTGCTTTTGTAAAAACGTGAAGAGAATTCGAGAGCTTGTTTAATGTTTAATATTCTGTACTGCCTGTTCTTCAAAATATTACATGGGCATAAAGATTACCTGACGAATCTTACGATTCCTTTACGTAATACTAGCTGTTCTCCGCGGTTTCACCCGCGTGGGCTACAGTTTATCACGATAAAAAGTATTCTATGTCCTTCCTCAGGGTTCGAACTATCTCCGTACCAAATTTCATTTAAATCGGTTCAGTAGTTTAGGCGTGAAAGCATAACAGGCAGACAGAAAGACAAACCTCAGACAGAGTTACTTTTGCATTAAATTTATAATAAGTAGGGATGTATGATGAGATAGTATACCTACATTTCTAACTCCTTGGACTTGGACCGATTTTCATCAAACATAGCTAAAAACACTCGCCCGTAACTCACCTTTCATACAAAAAAAAATTAATTGAAATCGCTTCATCTGTTCGCGAGCTACGGTGCCACAGACAGACAGACAGACACGTCAAACTTATAACACCCCTCTTTTTGCGTCGGAGGTTAATAAAAAAATCCGTTGCTTCGTTGCAACTTGCAACGTGAAAGAAAGACAAAACAACAAACACATTTTCGCATTTATAATAAGTCTGAAGGTTAGATATGACTTCAGCGGTTGAGATTTAAAAATAAAACCTGCGCAGACAGTATGTCTATTACGAACTTAATAAAAGTGCGGATTTATAGCCGAGCGAAACGAGTTTTATAAAATCTAGATACTAAAATATGTTATTTAAAATACTGTGTTTAAAAACACTCCACAAAGTTATTCTTTTTACATTTTAGACAGTAGCGTTTTAACACAAGTGATCAGATGTTAAGTGACGATGTGGTCGAAAGTAACGCGCCTGGACTGGGAACTGATCCTCAGGTGAGGCTGCTGGAACACACCGATAACGGTGCTTGCCTACTTATTTTTAACTTGAAGACGGTGGCTTAAATATCCTACCACCAAGCTATTTCTTTTGAAGGGTAGCGTTGGCCCACAAGTCACCTAATGTTAAGTGATGTTATGATCAAAAGCGGGGTCACGCTACGCCTAAATCAAAAATCAAATATTTATTTATTGACACAAAAGTGGGATACAATTATAAATGAGTCCATGGACTCCTGAACTAGTTAAAACTGTACTTCAGGAGCCAAGGCTTCTTCCATCATATGACAAAAAATTATGTCAAACCTAATAATAACATGTACAAGGTAGTTTTAAACATAATATTATATATATATAATATATCAAATTTTACAAAACGAATATTAATAATAAAAAAAATAATACAAATTGGATAACTGGCTTTGGTTTTATCACTATGTTTTCCTTCATTGAATACTTTAACTACAAACATACAACAAACAAACATGACAAACATTTGTGCATTGAACAAAAAAGCGCAAGTACATACTCTCATTTGTTCTGTGTAAAGTAAAATAAAACTTTGCAGAAAATGCCTATTTGTTGAATTTTTATTTTTTTTCTTAACCCATTCTGTCCCACTGCTGGGCAAAGGTCTCCCCCATTTCCTTCCATATATCTCTATCCCCCGCAACCTCAGGCCACCGCTCCTTAAATGAGTCAAGGTCATCACGCCATCTTTTTCGGGGCCTGCCTCGGCGACGTCGCCAGTCTTCAGGTACCCACTGCGTGATGATCCTTGCCCAGCGATCCGGGTGGAAATAATTAAGAAATTTCAAAGACGAAAAAACGTTGACATTACAACCGTTATAAAGTGGGTCAGTGACAATAGCACAAAAATGTGCTTTCGAAACGATTTCCAATTAGCACACAAAAAATTCAAACTTTTACAGAACAAAATTTTTTTGCTTCTGTTTTGTATTTTTTTCACTCGTTCCATTACATTATTCGACTATGAGCGTACTTCAAAATGTCTTGGAAAGAAACCTCATAGAATCGCAACCCGCAGAAATTTTTCATCGAACATACCTAAAAATGCCTTACATCATTTTGGAAAACAGCAGATGCTCTTACACTGCTGGACCGATATTAAAGGAAAATTAAGGAAACTGTCTTTCAAATGTTAAAAACCGCATCGAAATCGGTCCATTTGTTTAAGAACTACAATGCCACAGACACACACACACACACACACACACACACACATACCCTCTTTTTGCGTCGGGGTTAAAAACAAATAAATACATGGTAAATGTCCCGCAATTGATCGCGTATATAATTTCCTGCCACGTAGCCACCAGCTGTCGAGTGTACCGATGAAATGTAGGACGCAGCCCACGGGTGGGTCGATTGCCTTGTCTCTATCAGTTGGATGGATTGAAGCCTTGGCCTTAGGCTATGACTACACACTACACGGCCGGCCAAATACAGCCAATTACGGCCGGCCAAACGCAGCCAATTACGGCCGGCCAAACGAATCCAATTACGGCCGGCCAAACGAAGCCAATTACGGCCGGCCAAACGAATCCAATTACGGCCGGCCAAACGAAGCCAATTACGGCCGGCCAAACGAAGCCAATTACGGCCGGCCAAACGAAGCCAATTACGGCCGGCCAAACGAATCCAATTACGGCCGGCCAAACGAAGCCAATTACGGCCGGCCAAACGAAGCCAATTACGGCCGGCCAAACGAATCCAATTACGGCCGGCCAAACGAAGCCAATTACGGCCGGCCAAACGCAACCAATTACGGCTCGAAATTCACAATATATTTATTTACGCCCGAAATCAATAATCGATCCTGATCCGTTATCCGCGGTTTTGGATCGATATGTCATGTCAGTACAAGGGTTTGACATATTACTACTAAAATTACATATTATGACATGAGATAACGATCCAAAACCGCGGATAACGGACCAGGATCGATTATTACTTTCGGCCGTTAGTGGCATACATGTAATCCCCAAGCAGTAGTGTGCAAATATTACTGTTTACTAGCGAATTTATAGGGCATAAAGAGATTTACAATCATTCAAATCAAATAACTAAGGTGGCCACGAGCCGCGCAGGTTTTTCACTGTTGAAGTTCAAAATTCTGAGTGGCTCTGAACTGTAATACTTTAATTGATCTTCTCGTCCCTCACCAGTAATACAACTAGCCATACCTACTAAAACCTCCTTACATCAGCAAAAGAACAGACAAGAAACACTCAGCAAGTATTTTTTTGGTCGCGATCTACGATTTTTTTCTTATTACTAACTAATTCAATTCGACCAAGTTCACTACAGTCCCAATCTGTTTCTCTTCTATTTTGACTTGAAATTTAGTTATCGACAAGGCTTTGATGTCACTTAGTTCAATATATGGCCAGTTTCAATAACCTATCTATCCACGGTTTGTCGTACTAGAGATATAAATTTGACATTACTTCTATGGAGCTTATGTCAAACTTCTATCTGCAGTAGAGCAAACCATGGATTAGTTATTGAAACTGACCGATACCCGGTTCCTGTGTCGGTTTGAAATGGACAGACCGGCAGTCCGGCAAGCCGCATAGAGGCAAGCCGACCAAATGGGTCGTGTAGTCCTAGCCTTACTTGGAAGATTTTATTCGAGCGCTTGTTATGATAATGTTGTTTTGGCATGGGACCACTACGCTTTTAGTACGGATGACGAATTGATGACCAATTTTAATATGCTAGTCTTTCCCGTTAATAAAAAATATTATTTACTAGCAGTTCCCCGCGGTTTCACCCGCGTGGGCTACAGTTTATCGCCATAAAAAGTATCCTATGTCCTTCCTCACGGTTCAAATTATCTCCGTACCAAATTTTGTTTAAATCGGTTCATTAGTTTAGGCGTGAAAGACAGACAGACCGAGTTACTTTCGCATAAATTTATAATATTAAAAGTAGGGATTAAAAATATTATGAATAACAATTCACTTCGGGGAAAATGTTAATGAATGGAAGGGAAGAGGAAAACCAAAAAAAAGATGAATAGATTGTGTAAAAATGGATATATTATATGAATGAAATGGGAGTGAATGAAGCGATGACGGCTGATAGGGGAGAGTGGAAGAAGAGTACATGCTGCGCTGATTTCCAAAAAGATGGGACCAGGACAAGAAGAAAATAAAGTTTATTAGAAAAGTACTATTGCGAATGTGTTCCGGCTGACAATGTATAGTGTGTATGTTCTATCACTTTCAGTCCCACAATGTCTATAGATATCATAATGAGTAGTGTCCAATCATGCCCAGTGTCCCATAACACCAAATGACCTATAATGTTCAGTATCTCATCCTACTAATATTCTAAACGTAAAAGTATGTGAGAATGGATTTTTTTACTCATTCACGCAAAAACTACTGAACGTAATTGAGTGAAATTTGGAATGGAGATAGCTTATAATAATAATCATTTATTTCAAGTAACGAAGACTCATCTCAACATTAATTAATTACATACCTAGTCACATTAAAATAATAAAATTATCTAAATTAAAAAAAAAAATATTTAAGCTCAAAACCGGCCCCAGATTGTCTCATTCTCTGTGTACAATGTGCAGCGGAAGACGCGGGTGAAACCGCGGGTTGCGCCTAGTAATGACTAATTCCCAAACGTATTAAGGTACAAACATACTTCGCATGTTTCAAAACACTCTTTCAAACGTCGTCATTATATTAATTGGCCCTACCTACATATTTCGAGTAGTCTGATAGGCCCGCTATAAAAAGCTCGCCGAGCCCTGAAGTAGGGATGCGAAACTGAGGTCGATTAATCAATTTTACTGGTCTAAAACGGTGAAGGAAAACATCGTGAGGAAACCGGCATGTCCAAGCACCGCAACATTCAAGGGCATGCGACATATACCAACCCGCACTGGGCCCGCGTGGTAGATAACGGCCCTCTGAGAGAAGGCAAGAGTCCCAGCAGTGGAAACGTTAAGGCTGATGATGATTGGTGTAAAACAATTTTTAATCCCATGTAAGTCTGTAATAAGAGAGAGAAATTTCGATCGTTGCTCCTTAACATCAATTAGTCAATTAAAAACTCATTTTTAATCGGTCTTTTATAACAATGAGTCGATCTCAGACACTCGAAAATGGAAGTTTATTTTTTTCCCGCTCTATGTAACCACTAACCATATTGGTGCAACCATATTTTACATTAATTAATATTTACAATTAGTTTAACGCACCTACACATGTCGATGATGTCATTTTCTTACTCAATTAATTACTATAATCTGGTTTGCTAATACTAATGCTAATTTTTATGTGACAATATACAATTACTCGTGTACGATTCGAAAGAAAAATCCATCGTCTAGTCCTCGATTTTTTCCGAATCGATTCTTCAGGCTTCAATTCGAATCGATTCAAAAAATCGATCGTTTTATTAAGAACCGCCATCTCTACCCTAAAGTAGGCCAACTACACAACAACGACAAGCTGTCACCGCCGTCATATCTGTGGTATGCGACCGACCTTTCTAAACAGCAAGGTACGAAGTAACAGCAACAAAGGTAAATTAGGCGGCATAGTTCACATTCGGCCGTCACCAGTCACCACCTGCCAAGATAACGATCGGACCTTGCAACTCTTACTTCGAGGCCGATTCGGCAAAGCATGGAGTCAGGGCTCCTGTACATCAGTACCCATACACAAAGCACAAGTTTTGATTGTCGTTTTCGTTTCCTTCCATAAAACTAACTAACTCCGATGGCTCGGCGACCCAAAGTGTGTCTTGGCCTCCGAAACGAGAGAGCGCCACTCTTCTCTATCCTGAGCAATTTCAGCCCAGTTCAGAGTCTTTCCATTTCTGCGAGACAGCGACTTTACCCGTATACGTATTACGTGATGCGATACATAACATTATTATGTACCCTTTTTTAAAATGGTTACAAGCGAATTTATTGTCAGTGCAAACACTCGGCTCGAGCACATTTGCTCAAACAAACATAAATTGCGAAACCTTGAAATAACATTTACTTACATCGATGCGAATCGAACAGATCTTTCGCGTAAACGGAAGTGAAACGAGGCTGTTGTCGATGGAGCGAGATAAAACTCTGCAGATGAAGTGTGTTTCCGTGAGAAAAGAATTTGAAAAGAAATCGGTGACAAAAACGCCAAGGACTTAGGATATTGGGTAACTTATTTACGGAAGCTATGAAATAAGCAGCGTTCCTTACGTAAAGGTTTAGTATTTTTATAGCGATGATGGCTCAGTGGTAGTGAGGTCGGCTTGCGATCCATAGGACGTGGGTTCGAATCCTACAATGAGCTTGAGCTTTTGGTGAAGGAAAACATCGTGATGAAACCATAGCTTGGTGGTAGAGTATTTTCTAGTACTCGCCTGGCTAGCTACCACCCTCTTGTTAAGAATCTGTCGCCAAGCACCTATCGGTGTGTTCCGGCAGCCTCACTTGAGAGCCAGTTCCCAGTCCAGGTGTAGCGTGGCGCCATCTTCGACCACATCGTCACTTAACATCAGGTGACTTGTGGTCAAACGCTACCCTGTAAATAGTAAAAAAAAAAACAAGTATAATATCCTAATTCTTATAATAATATACATGCGAAAGTTTGTGCGTGTGTGTATGAATGTTTGTTACCACGTATCACCGTAACTACTAATACGATGATGAAATTTGGAGTGGAGATAGCTATACTCTGGATTAACAGATAGGCTAGAAGACGCGGGTGAAACCGCGGGGCGCAACTAGTGGTACATACCTAATATATCATGACACGAAATTGGGAGACTAAATTTCAGCTACGTCACAATTTTTGTTATCTTTTTGTCGGATGTAAACTTCTTTTTTTCGATGAACAGTTTAAAGGCCAGGAGATACGACTTGTGTAAACTAGTGTTAATATATTACGGCTAAAGGTAGGTGTGAACATTAACTTAAGATTAAGACTAAACTTAAGTTTATCTTCGAAGAAATATTCTAGCCTAAGTTCCGCCGGCTAAACTTACGTTAATGTTCACACCTTTACCTGTAACATATAATACTTTTAAAAGTAACTAAGTCACTTATTTGCTCGAATGTACATGTAAATATGTTGTATAAAGATGTGATCGCGCCCAAAAAAATGATCTGCCGTTTCTTGCCTGCTCTTTTGCCGGCGTAAGGTTGGAAGAGGCGTAGCCATCAATGCCATCATAAAGTTTGACGTTTTAAAGTGATCACACGTTTGTATCCTACTTCACAAATATTGTTTGAGTCATGTTTGTCGTACTGTATCGAAACATTATGCAAATCCAATGATTTCAATCATGATTCACGAAGGACTTGCGCGAGCTCCAGGTGGAGGACTGGCAGGAGGTGGCGCAGGACAGAGCGAGGTAACGTCTTTTGTTATCGGATCAACACTCACTTTGGGCCGTTGCGCTGTCTCAGTTAGTATTCTTTTCAATAAAGGGAGTCTCGAAAATCACAGTTTTACAGTTTTTAGTGACACTGGCGCGCGAGTTATTGACACAAAACAAATATTAATTAATAAACAACAGTGTCAAGTGCCAAGGGCGTTTAGTTTGCGAGTTTTTAAATGGAATCATGTGACTGAATCAATTGTACAATTTTCTAACGTAGCTGTCGAATTGCAGCTTTCGACCACAACCTGATGTTAAGTGACGATGTGGTCAAAGTTGGGGCCACGACGCCTGGCTCTCAACTAAGCTAGTCAAGTGAGCACTAGAAAATACCCTACCATCAAGCTAAGGTAAAGGTTTCATTACGATTTTTGTCACCGAAAACTCAAACGCTTTGCATGATTCGGAGTCGATAAAAATCTGTCGCCAAGTATCTATCTTTGTATTCCGGCAGCCTCACTTTATAGCCAGTTCTCAGGTGTAGCGTGGCACCACCTCGTCACCTAACATCAGGTGTCTTGTGAACAAACGCTACCCTGTACGACGTAAAAAAGACAGAAAATCGAACCCACGAGTTACGGGTTGCAAGACTTGCAAGTCGACGTCACTAACATTGAGCTATCATCGCTTCAGCTACCTTGAACCTTATTACAAGCTCGGTACCGTAAACTTTGTTAATTAAGTATTAATTATGCGATACACGTTTAAAATACCAATTTAAACGTAGTAGTGGGTGTAAACAAGCTTAATTTCACACGACAATGTGACCGCGACGCGTAACCGCCTTCGCTCTGATAAACCTAGGCAACGCAGGTTTGTAGACCCGTCTAGACCGGGCTGGGACCTAAACAATGACACGTTTTTCGCAACCGCCTAGTCTTACAGTGATGTCAGCTGAGTGCGCGGTGAATGCTGATGTAAACTTGTCTAAATATTCATACTAAGTACTAACACACTACACCATAATATATATTATATTATAATAGTTAAATATTAGAATACAATCCATACATAATAATTATTATAAATGCGACAGTAACTCTATCTAACTAAGATGGCGCAAAAACCCAAAGTGAGTATTGGCCCCCGATAATAATAGACGCCACTTCGGTTTGTCCTGCGCCACCCACTGGCGGAAAGTCCTCCACCTGGAGCTCGCGCAAGTCCTTCGTGACTTCGCCCTCCAGCGATACCTGGGACGGCCAACTGGGTGACAGCCACTCGGCCGTCCGCTGTATGCTCGTTTGACCGCACGATCCTCTCCCATTCCTTGAAGATGGCCGAGCCAGCAAAGCTGTCTGTCTACTTATCTGTAATTCTTTTCATAATCCGCTGAACAGATCTTGGTCATGACTACGGGTATAGTTTGAACCCTAGGGAAGGACATGACACTTTTATAACGATAAATTGCAGTTCACACGGGTAAAACCACGGGGAACCGCTTAATAGGCCTTAAAAGAGACCCTCTTTCATCGCTAGTTAAAAAAAATATTTTTAATAGATCTTAAAAGGCTAAGTTAAAAGGTTACAAAGCGATTAAACGGCAATTTAGATAATGGCTTGACGGCGTGAAGGATAAGGTGAATAAACAACAACATGGATGATGCGTTTAACTCTAATTACTGGAAGACCTACCTACTCATTGAAGAGGCATCGATTATGTTATCTTTGAGGTATTTTGAACTGAGCGTCTCAGTGGTGGTTTATTATGGAACCAACTGAATGTCTTTAATAAAAACATATTTATTTCAGGCATAAAAACCCATATCATACCAAAAAAATCGTTAACATTGTACACAAAAAGTAAAAGAAATAGCATAACCTAAAAAATTATAAAATATAGATGATATAAATATCACTTGTCACTTACGGTTCGCACTTTGGTGCATCGTCAGCCAAAACTTAAAAATCGGACTGTGGAGGTACTCCCCCAGCGTTTTTAGTATCGTTTGTTGATTTTCTCAGCCCATCCCAAAAGGAAGCAACCCTAGATCTTGTGACGGCAAAGAAATCTGAAACCCGTGCATCCGCAAACATGCCTGACGCGCTGCAACACCGAGGTTTACGCATAAGAGTGCGAAAAGCATCATTGTATTGCACTCTTATAGTATGATCTGATTTCCGTGTATATTTGGTCCATAACTGACAAGTGTATAGACACAGGCAGGCTTAAAATAAAGTTACTATAACATCGGTGCTGCAGCTGGAAAATTGGCGTGCGAGCATGTTGCACCTGATAGACAAGCTCCTGATAGACAAGCTATATGCTATAAGCTTTAACCTTTATGGAATGGCTTCTAGCAGTCTTTATTTCAAACTTTAGGGTATGCTACCGGTTCTATTTATATTCTAACTTACAAGGCAGCATTTGATTACAAGTCACCCAATAGTCCTTGCTTATTTTTGTGATTGTTACTTTTTGTCCTTGTCCTTGTATTGTGCGATAATTGTGTATGTCAGACATAACTTAATTTCATTTTCATTTTTAATGTTTAGTGATGATATGGGTCAGTAACTGGCTCACAAATGGGACTGCCGGAACACACCAATAGATGCTTGCCGACAGATTCTTAACTTGAGGATTGTAAATGCCCTATCACCAATATGATGTGGTCTTATCATAAAGTTTTCCTTTACCGATAGCTCAATCTCACCAAAAGATTCGAATCAAAGTTCTACGGATTGCATGCAGACGTTACTACCACAGAGCCATCATCACTTCAAAATTCTAGTTCATTAGTCAACCAAAACTAATAGCGAGTATTAATGATTGTTTAAACAGCAAAGTAGAACCAAGTAATGTAGTAACGAACATCATCGCAACTTATTTGAGATTATGGCCCACATAACGGCACATTAGGCCTGCTACAACAGCCCTAAGTTGGTAAACCACTTTGAATGTTTACAACACAAATCGTTTTGTAACAGCATACATTGATCGGGGTTACTATTGTGTAACATGGTATGCATGTAGTGGTTCTGGGTTATGTAGCAGTACCATTAAGACTATGGGATTGCAATTTTTGTTTTATTATTTATTTATTTAGGTAATAGGCGAGCAGCCTGAGGCTGATGTGCCTATATCATGCTGTGTTGAATTATAGCAATGTCCAAAAGTGCAGAGAAAAGTCAATTCTGTAGCGAGGTAGCATTGTTTGTTCGCAACCACTTGTCCAGTCTGTTTTTAAAGGAGTTTTTGTTTATTAAAGGCCGGTTTCAATAACCGATCTATCCACGGTTTGCCCTTCTAGAGAAAGAAATTTGACGTTACTTCTATGGAGCTTATGTCACTATCTCCAGTAGGGCAAACCGTGGATAGATAGGTTATTGAAACCAGCCTTTAGTAAGCTGCTTAAAGTTTGCCTATATAAATTTATGCCCACATAGGCTGGCCACACAGGGACCGCTTGAAGCAGTCAGGACTCGACTGCTTCAAGCTTTGCATAGCGAACTACAGACTTCTACGTACGTGCATACACAAACCAATCGAGCAGTTGCAGTACTTTACTATGCAGTTGCAGCTTGAAGCAGTCCATCCTGGCTGCTTCAAGCTGCAACCAGCCATAGGTTTGTAGAACTGTTTTAAGCGACAATCTGGACAAAACTGATGCCAGACTACAATACTGGGAACTGGCTCTAAAGTGAGGCTGCCGGAACACACCAATAAGCGCTTGGCAACAGATTCTTAACGTGAAGGTGGTAGGTAGCTAGTTGCCTACTTTTAATTTATTTATTTCTTAAGTATAAATTGCTAGAAGCTTCTGAACCAAACAATACTACTTTTTTCAAAGTTTGCAAATGTATCTAGGTCAACGTAATGCAAACATTTGTAAACAAAAGTAGTGCAATGTAGTGTGACTTTAGACAAGGAAGTTTATTCAAAACAAACAAGTGAAAAACCTGTGCATGCAGAATAATAATACCAGGCATAATATTGTTTTTTTCTCTAACATCATCTTTGGTCTAAAAATGTAGTACAGTCAGCGACAAAAGTAGCTGATCATATTCGATTTTCCAAATGTGTGTTCTAGTTCTAGGACAGTAATGTTTGTCAATAGTCAATAGTACTTTATTCAATAGGATACATTGTGATCACTTTAAAACGTCAAACTTAAAACTAGCTACGCCTGTTCCAACCTCCTTACGCCGGCAAAAGAACAGGCAAGAAACGCCCGGCAGGTAAGTTTTTTGGCGCGATCACTTTGACAATTTTATTCTTATCACTAATTGATTGAATTAGAGCAAGTTCACTAAAATCCCAAGCTTTTTTGTCATCTAATGGTCCGATATTTTTTAATTAGCTAATAACTAATAAGATTTCTCTTGTTTGGTTGTACACATTGGGATATGTGAACATGAATATTAATGAGTTGCTGGATCACAACCAATGCAGACCAGACCCCACAACAGCACCCGTTCACGAGTTGATGCATGTGCCAGCCATTTGGCTATTTTATACAACTTACAAGGTAGCGTTTGCCCATAACACAACACACCTAATGTAAGTGATGATGCGGTTAAAGGTCGTGGTTTCAGATGATAAACGTAATCGGAAAGTTTGATAATGTTCAGCGACTTTTGTCGTTGACTGCACCTACTCACTTACCTTCTTGTATATATAGCAACTAGCTGTTCCTCGCGGTTTCACCCGCGTGGGCTACAGTTTATCGCGATAAAAAGTATCCTATGTCCCTTCCCCGGGGCTCAAATTATCTCTATACCAAATTTCATTTAAATCGGTTCGGTAGTTTAGGCGCGATAGCGTATATATTCCGTATACTCCAAAATTATTCCCGCACTTCGGTGCCCCCTCAACGCGTTACCTGCTATAGGTACCCATTATCGTATTTTAATTCTAAGTTAATTTTTCTTGGACCGCACGTTTGAACCGCGCAATTAAAGGTCTTTCTGGTCCGGGACCGCACTTTACCTATTTCATAGATTCTCCCGGTACCCCCCCCCTCACCTCACCGCGTTTCCCGCTGCGCTGCGGTGCGGCGGTTTTATTTTTCTACTACTACTTACATTTTTAAACTCGTGATATCTTTCGAATGGAATGTCCGAATTGAATGATTCAAAAAGTTATATAAAGGCATTGAAGCAGTTTTGAATAAGAAGTAATTTATTTTGATAAGGATTAATACCAAGATACAAATAAAGAGCCTTTTCTAGCGGCGGCATTAATAATTATTTTTTTTAAATAAAAGATCACTTATTGTGGAATAACTATAATAGTTAGACATATGCTCTCGCGGACTTTTTTTTAGATCTAAATGAGACCTACAAACCCGTAATACATTATTTTATTCTAGTGTCAATAGTTTTTGCAGCGCACGCAAAAATAGGTTTTCGATTTCACACCTTGGGTTGCAAAATAGCAATTTTCTTACGGATCTCTAATTTTTTTGGAAATAAAATATAGCCTATAGCCTTCCTCGATAAATGGACTATCTAACACTGAAAGAATTTTTCAAATCGGACAAGTAGTTCCTGAGATTAGCGCGTTCAAACAAACAAACAAACAAACAAACAAACAAACAAACAAACAAACTCTGCAGCTTTATAATATTATTAGTATAGATAAGACCACCTTTTATAAAATTAGCTCTATTTTGTGTTTTTGTGATGAAACAATAAAGCCTAATTATTATTATTATTATTACCTAGGCGCAGTCTCAGTAAACTTTAGGTGTTCGATGAGACAAGGGAGTCACTTATAGTCTTATTACAAAACACAGACTAAGTGAGGGTTTAAACCTAAACTAACAAGTTTGAGTTTATTTCGGCACTAAGCAGTTAGTCCTTGACTTTATATTACAAATCGTGGACTAATCGAAGACCAGATAATCCCACGATTGTCCATGGTTGAAATCAATGTTTACAAGACAAAATTTAGTTGACATACGGACTAAAATGCTATCAACACAACATGATATAGGCACATCAGCCTCGACCAGGCATAAGTAATGAAACGAGATTCTTGATAGTCAATAATATGGCAGTCTCCAATTAAATTGAACACCACACAATTACACTGTCAAATATGTTGCTGATGTCTAAATATAAAAATACTATCGCACCCCGCGGTTTCACCCGCGTCTTTCCGTTGAAACCTTTTTCCGGGATAAAAAGTAGCCTATGTGTTAATCCAGGGTGTCAGCTATCTCCATTCCAAATTTCACTCAAATCTGTTCAGTAGTTTTTGCATGGAAGAGCAACAAACATACATACATTACATACTCACAAACCTTCCCCTTTATAATTTCAAATAGGATCTCTTTGTAATAGAGAATGGCTATTGTGTTTTATAGAGTGAATTATTGTATGTGTTTTATGGTAAAATTGAATTAGCTTCTATGTTGTAGAAAGTTTTTCTTTCGAACAACATTATAAAGAGTTTACACTGTACTTTGCATACCAAGCCAAATAAAAAAATATTGAAAATAGAATAGACATTGTTAGTTTATTCAGAGTAATGTGGCAGGAAAAACGCAATATAATTTCAATAGTGTGAAATTTTTAAACAGAAACAATACATTATTTCGTGTACTTTCTTTCTAGAATCACCAATCTATGTCACAACTAGTAATTAACTTCTAATTGTTAGGAATCAATGCCCATCCCTAGTTTATAAGTAGTTTTATAGTCTATGGTAATATATGATATAGGTAAGGAAAAATGGTGTCGGGAATTGGTTATAATAAAACGAAGTTAATGAAAAATAGAAAAAGATGTTTAATTGAAGAAACGGACCCAATAGTGGTAGCAGAGCGTGGTTGTGAGATATTTGAAGAGGAGAAATATGATGGCGAGTTCCAGAGAAAGATTTCCAGTGGCGCAGTTTGCCGGCGAAAATTTTAGCACGTGGTCATTTCGAATAAAAAGCATATTAAAAGAAAATGGAGTCCTGCTTGCAGTGGAAAATGAACATTTCAGTAGTGATGAAGGAAATGCCAGCAGCGAATCGAGGGCGCAGGCTATCATCATCGCCGGGGTGGCGGATAGTCACATTCAATATATAAAAAAAGAATCTGCCTTCGCAATGTTTGCAAGCTTAGAAAATTCCTTTAGGAAAAAAGGCATTCAAAGTAAACTTTTCATACGTCGAAAATTGTCCGACACAAAATATTTAGAGTGTCAGTCTTTGTCACAACATCTTACGAAATTAGAGGAAATGTTTTCTGAGCTAAGGGAAGCCGATACAGAAATAACAGAAGAAGAAAAAGTAAATTACTTATTGTTGTCCATGCCGCAGTCATATGATGGAATTGTCACCGCACTGGAGACAGTGACAGATTTAAAACTAGATTTTGTGAAGTCAAGGTTATTGGGAGAAGAAGAGAAGAAGAAGAAGCATTTGGTAAAAGAAAACTTTCAAAATACTAACGCATTTTTATGTTACAACTGTGGAAAATCTGGACATAAAAAGTTCCAGTGTCGACAAGGTCGGCCCAACAATCAAAGTTATGGCAGAGGATACAATAACAGCTATGGACAGGGGCAAAGTTATACACAAAGACGTGGATTTAGTCAAGGATCAGTAAACCAAGGACAAGGATACAGGCAGGGAGCAGTAATGAATCAAGGACATGATCGTGGGCACTCGCAGGGAGTAAGCAGAGGTTTCAATCAAGGAAGAGGAGGCAGTTACTACAACAACAGGCAAGGTCAAGGGATAGAGCGTCAGGCATACAGTGCAGATCAGTGCGAGTTAAATAGCAATGCGTTTCATAGTGAAAATGAGTTCAGCGAAGTGAATAACTGTTATAATGACAATAAAGAATATATGGTGTTTTGTATAGACTCTGGGTGTTCAGACCATTTAGTTAATAACAAGGATATTTTTATGGACTATATAGAGCTAAAAAACCCAAAAAATATAGCAGCAGCTAAAAATGGAGTAATGTTACAGGCTGTAGGGGTTGGTAATATTAAAGCTAAATGTTTTGTAGGTAAAAAGGAAACTACATGTACCTTAAAAAATGTGTATTATGTTCCAGAGCTCAGAAAAAACTTATTGTCGGTTTCTAAAATGGAATCTAGTGGTCTGGTGGTGTCATTTTCTAGAGGAAAGGTAAGAGTATATAATAAAGATAATTTAAATATGATAGGTAGTAGTGATGGCAATTTGTACACAATAGAATTTGAAATAGAACAGCAAAATTGTAATTTCTCTGCGACCAGTGATAGTAATAACATAGTAAATTTATGGCACAGGCGTTTTGGTCACTTAGGTATGAAAAATATTAGCATATTGGCACAGAATAATTTAGTTGATGGATTAAGTGATTTGAGAAACATTAAAATTGAACACACATTATGTGAACCATGTCTTTTAAGCAAAATGACAAGACAACCTTTTAATAAGCAAGGATATAGAGCAAATAAACCGTTAGAACTTGTACACACAGATGTTTGTGGGCCAATTACCCCTTCAGGGAGAGAGGATAATAAATACTTTTTGACATTTATAGACGACTACACACATTTTGTAATTGTATATTTAATAAAAAATAAGTCAGAGGTTTTTGAAAAATTTAAAGATTATTACTATTATGCAACAAATCATTTTAATACAGGCTTACAAAAATTACAGTCTGACAACGGTGGGGAGTACATTTCAAATGAGTTTAGAAGTTTTTGTGCACGGGAAGGTATACAAATGCGTCATACTGTACCTTATAATCCCGAAATGAATGGAGTAGCAGAACGGATGAACCGTACTTTGATGGAAAAAGCCAAAACAGTTTTATTGGAGTCAGGTTTGAGTAAAGAATTTTGGGGAGATGCCGTATTGTATTCAGCGTATGTCACAAACAGAAGTCCATCATCAGGAAGAGAAGTTACAGCCAGTGAAATGTGGATGGGTAGGAAACCAAACGTTACTAATATGAGAGTGTTTGGTTGTACTGCATATAATCATGTACCTAAAGAACTACGAAGGAAATTAGATAACACAGGAAAAAAGATGATAATGATTGGATATACAATATCAGGATATAAACTATTTGATATGGAAACAAACAAAGTTGTTAATGCAAGGAATGTGATATTTGATGAAAGTATTAAAGAAGAAAAAACAGTATACCTACCTACAGAAAGAATAGAAAATGATAAACAACTCGAACAGGAAACTTATGAAGAAAGAAAGCAAGATGACGAAAGAAAGCGACATGAAGAAAGAAAACGACATGAAAAACAAGATGAGGAAAGAATACTAGAAGAAAAAGAAATACAAGAAAAGAAGAATAGAAATAATCAAGAACAAAACCAGAGAGAAATAATTTCACTAAGAGAACAACGACAAGAAAGTGCTAGAAGTGCACGAGCTAGAAGAAGAATTCAGCAACCAGTTTGGCAAAAAGACTATGTAATCAACCTTAATGAAGAAGATGATGAAGCATTATACGCACTACTTTCAGCTAATCAAGAGGATATACCACGAAGCTTTCAGGAAATAGAAGAAAGGAGAGATAAACAGGTTTGGAAGGATGCAATTAAAGAAGAGTTTAGAGTCTTAGAAGAGAGTGAAACATGGAAAATAGTACCAACACCAGAAAGAGAAAAGTTATTAGATAGTAAGTGGGTTTTCACAAAGAAAAATATAGGAGAACAAGAAATATATAAAGCGAGATTAGTAGTACGTGGATTTCAACAAAAAGAACATATCGAAGATATTTACTCACCAGTTTTGAAGTTACAAACGCTAAGAGTGTTATTGTCAGTAGCAGCATGTAAAGAATATAAAATACATCAAATGGATGTTAAGGGAGCATTTTTATATGGAGATATAAAAGAAGATGTTTATTTAAAACCTCCAGAGGGACTAAACTTACAGGAAGGAAAAGTTTTGAAGTTAACAAAATCATTATATGGCTTGAAGAAATCACCAAAGTACTGGTATGAGAAGTTCAATGAAACTATAACTGGATATGGATTTAAACGATCAGAAAATGACTATTGCTTATATATTATGGGAGATATTTACTTAACTTTGTATGTGGATGATCTTTTAATAATGGGAAATAACATAAATAGTATAGAAAAGTTGAAAGGTTTTCTTGCTACTCAATTTAGAATGAAAGACATGGGCTCTAACAACTTAAACTATTTAGGAATTTCAATTGAAATACAGCCAGGACAAATATTAATAAATCAATCTAAATACTTAGAGAGTATACTTGTAAAATATCAAATGGAAAATTGTAAAGGAATTGACACACCTATGGATGTAAACTTTAAATATGATGAAAATTCAATGATTGATATGAGCTATGAACTGCAATGTAGATCTTTGATAGGGTCATTGATGTATGCAACTGTTGGCTCAAGGCCTGATTTAGCTACGGCAGTATGTTATTTAAGTAGATTTCAGTCAAAACCAAGTGAAAATTTATGGAGAGCTTTGAAAAGAGTATTGAGATATGTAAAACAAACAGTCAACTATACTTTAATTTATACTAAGAATGATTGTAATACTATAACACCTTTAATTGGTTATGCAGATGCCGATTGGGCAAGAGATAATGATAGAAAATCAACAAGCGGATATTTATTTAAATTATTCAATAATACTATTGTTTGGCGGTCTAAAAAGCAAACCACTGTAGCGCTTAGTACTACAGAAGCAGAACTAGTTTCTTTATGTGAATCAGTAGTAGAAGCATTATTCATTGTTAAACTATTATCCGATTTAAATATTAAGTTAAAAAATGTTATTGTTCATGAGGACAATCAAAGTGCGATGAAAACTGTAAATAATCCTGATCAAAAGAGATTAAAACATATGGATATAAAATATAACTTTGTAAAACAGAAAGTAGAGGAAGGTTTGATAATTGTAAAATATATTAATACTAAATTTCAACTAGCAGATATATTAACTAAGCCGTTGCCTAAAAAAGATTTTTGTAAATTTGTATGTGCATTAGGTTTAGAGATGTGCATTGAGGGAGAGTGTTAGGAATCAATGCCCATCCCTAGTTTATAAGTAGTTTTATAGTCTATGGTAATATATGATATAGGTAAGGAAAAATGGTGTCGGGAATTGGTTATAATAAAACGAAGTTAATGAAAAATAGAAAAAGATGTTTAATTGAAGAAACGGACCCAATACTAATTACCTTAAAACTTCAAAGCAGGAAGTTCAGATTATTTTTTAAGAAGGTAGGTCAGTAATACGAAAGCTATTTGAAATTTGGAGCACGACTAGTGTATTTGGGAAACATATCTTCGGCCAATGAGCGGGGACCATCCACATTCACGCCTTCGCAATGTAAAGACGGCGGTTAGACCTTGAAAACACTACGAAAGTACAGCCCTAGAAATCAAAATATTGCTACTGTTACCGACCTTCGGCGCTTTGGTTCAGCGACGGTGGGGCTGCAGACGCCGACAGATCTTTCTTCTGCCCCGTTTTAGGGGGATCCGAATCTGAATCGTCGAATATAAGCGTCCTCACCGACTGAGAGCACCGACGGTCCATCGTTACTCTCACAAATCCACAATTTTATTCGCCATCTAACAAACAACACTATCACTTCTCCATTCCGCGGTATGGAAACATCACAACGACACCGCCGACCGAGCGCGAATAATAAATAGGATTCCAATCTTCTCTCGGGAATGATTAGTCGAATATTTTCTTACTTTGCCATGGTAGGCAAATAGAGCGCGAGACACGACTTTGCAATCTTTGCATTCGCACAAATGCCACAAATCGAAACATCAGAAACTGTCACAGATGTAAACTAGTAACACTGAACTGAAGTTTGAACTGACTGAACCGAACGAACGAACTGATTCTCTTTTTTTTTTGTTTTGTTATGGCGTCACACGATTGGTGTATTTGCCAGTGTCAAGTAAAAAAATATTTCAAACTCAGAGAGTTGAATCAAGTTTAAATGATGATGATGATGAGATGAAGGGATGAGGATAGTGTTTAAGTAAAGTAGTGGCGCTTTACTTAAACTTTACACGGACTTTTTTGGAGCAACTTGAAAAGTCACTTTCACAACTTTATTTCAATTTCCCACACTCGTACACATTAACGAACAAATAATGGTTAATAATCCACCAATATTACACATTATCACTCGAAGAAACACAAGTTTTGGAAATTATAACAAAATCTTCATGTTGACAGTTCAATTGCCGCCAAAAAAGTCAAAACTGATTCTCATTTCTCTCTCTCTCTCTCTACGCTCCACTGCTTCACTCTTCACTTCACTCACTCTTTTGTTTTATGGTGTTGCCACTCGGTGCCTCCTGAAGTCCCGAATATGTTTGGGGTTGAGGTTATGGGGTATGGCGTATAGACATTTATGATCATGATTACGTTTGCGTACATTACGAATAACCTTGATTGATTGGACTTTGATATTAATAATTTAAATCTTGTTTTGTACTGACTGTGATATTACAGAAGTCTGCAGACTCGCGAGTCACGCCCATATAACCTAAAACATAGGTTTATTATTAATTCAAAATGATATCACTACACCGAGTATTTTGAAAATACTCTATAAGTCTTTAATATTCAACGCGGCTGGCAATGCTGGCATTCTTCTAATCCCAAAAATGCTAAATAAATACCTCATCAAACAGGGAAATCTAGAGTGGGGGGCAACATTTACAACAAATAATCGGCAGCATGACAAAATATTCCAAAGAGGTAAACATTTCCGCTAGTTTTGTTATTGAATACTTTCTGTAAACTGATTGTTGTTTAATATTTTATTACCCTTCATGTGGGTTTTACATTACACAGTCAGAATCTACTATTTTAATTAAAGTATTTTTTCAACTGGTATAGAATATTAGATGAGGGAGAAAAAATTGTAACGTCCGTCTCATATCTTGAATTTGTTTACAGCGTCATCTATACTCAGCTAGTTAAAACTAGCATGCATGTGTTGCTACAAGTATAAAACTGGTAGGGTAATGTTACCATTGAAATGAATTCAAAGTTGTATACTTATGTTAATCCAAATCAAGTTTAACTATTGTTCACATTATTTGGCTTAAAATTAAATCAATTATCGGTTTTTGATCTAGTAATAACTCTGAAATTTAAATTAGAGATATAAATTTTCTACCTTCTGCTGCCATCTGTTGAGCAAAAATTGCAAAATTATGTTGACCCGTCAAAAGAAACGGAAAAACACGAGTGTGCGTCGCCTCAGTAGATATCAGCTGAATTATTCGGCTAAAATGCCCTGGCACGGGCATACGTAGTCGTCGGTCCGCCATTACGACGCAGCCGAAGACACGTTCGTCGTATTTAGTTCAATATTTTCGTTTATAAATGAGTAATAACGCTCATGAACTAAGTAATCGACTTCTGAATGCGTTGGATAACAATTACAATGTAAGTTTTCGAGTTTTTAAGCTCGTAAGTTGGAAAAATGAGTCGAGATACGAAAACGGTCCACGAGCCCGTGACACCCGATTCGATGTTGCGATTTGGCCTCTTGGGAGGTTGGGTCGGGAGTAGTTGTTGCTGTGCGAAGAGTTGTTGAGGAGTGTTGATATCAGTTGTGATATGAAAATGGGAGTAGAGTGCGGGTCACGGGACGCAAACGTCGGAAGTGTAGTCTGAGCGTCGCGAGCTCAGCGGACCACTGACGTCGATAGTTCGCTCCCCGTCCCTCGCGCGCCGTCCCTAGTGCCAAAAATTTTGCAATGTGAAAGTATAGAATTGTGCCACGCGTGACCTCTCCTGTATATTTCGTGGTTCGCAATGCGAGGTTGGGGCGAAAAAGCGTTATTTGTACCGAATGACCTTACGTGAGTACCGGATGGAGTTACAGTGGTGTGCCTGGGACCATGCGGGGCCCAGTCGCCCTGAACATCCTCGTTATTGTATTATGTTCTTTTATACTCCACTGGTGATCATAGTGGCTTGATTGAGCAATCATTTCGTCATTTGAATCTTCATCTACGAAAGGGGTATGTAAAATGCTTTTTTAGTTTTGCTTGCAATATAGCAACGGTGTCTGCAATAACCAAAGTTGAATCAGTAGCATGATGGAGTTGTCTGCATAGACTGATAACCTGTTACCACTATGTAACTTGATGCAGGATGTATTTCAAATAACCTTACAAATCAATTAGAAAACTAGCTGCTATAGGTAGCATCCAATTTGCTAGCTCTCTAAGGTTGATGAAGCCTAAACTATGTTCTTCGAGGCATAATGCATAATCCTTGTACCATACTAGTGCAACTTGTCAAACAATGTTTTTAAAGTATGTTAAACAACTAAGCCATTAAAAGGTGTGCTTCTATCAACAACTCCACAATACCTTTGCAAATCATAATTCATTTTAAGGAACTTGAAATTACAGTAGTAATGTTATGAAATTTTAAAATATACCGAACCAAACATATGCACTCATCGTCTTCATATTACGTTCCCACTGCTGGGACACAGGCCTTCCCTCAGAGAGAGAGTGAGAGAGCAAATCGTGCACTACTTAACTTGAAAATAATAGCATTGACACCAATAGGAAACAGTGCTTTATCTAGCCCATATTTCACAGTATAGAAAATACTTTCAAATGTATTCATAAACATTTGCAACACATTAATATGTGAATAAGCCACTAGTCTAGTCATTCTATCTTTTCTACAGAATCTTGGGATTTCCAATTGCAACAAAAAAATATACATGACTAGTTGCACCCTGCGGTTTCACCCGCTTTTTCTCGTTATCCCGCAGAAACCTTTTGCTGGGATAAAAAGTAGCCTATGTGTTGAGCCAGGGTATAAGCTATCTCCATTCTAAATTTCATTCAGATATGTGCAGTAGTTTTTGCGTGAAAGAGATACAAACATCCATCTACCCATCCATACACCCATCCATACACCCATCCATACAGGCAAACTTTCACGTTTATAATATTAGTAGGAAGGATGACTTGAGAACATTATTTCTTTTAATGGTTATTTAGTGAGATATTCCTCAAAAGAAGTATTCAATATACTGAGTCATTTATGGAAGAGATTATGTCATTTCGTACACACATATCTTCCTGGTTGATAACAATATCATTAAACCCAATGTTAGATAGATACAAATTGGCTTGATTACACAAACTTCCTGTAATTGATTGTTGTTAAACTCTTTTGACAATTCTGTTTGTTGTTTTGGATTTAAACAACATCTGTTATAGTGGAACATTAACAGATCTTTTTAAAATAAATAAATAAACATCGGGGACAATTGCACACAAATTGACCTAGCCCCAAATTAAGCTCGAAACTTGTGTTACAGGTACTAAACAACGATATTCATACTTATATATCTATACTAATATTATAAAGCTGCAGAGTTTGTTTGTTTGTTTGTTTGTTTGTTTGTTTGTTTGAACGCGCTAATCTCAGGAACTACTGATCCGATTTGAAAAATTCTTTCAGTGTTAGATAACCCATTTATCGAGGAAGGCTATAGGCTATATTTTATTTCCAAAAAAATTAGGGATCCGTAAGAAAATTGCTATTTTTCAACCCAAGGTGTGAAATCGAAAACCTATTTTTGCGTGCGCTGCAAAAACTATTGACACTAGAACAAAATAATGTATTACGGGTTTGTAGGTCTCATTAAGATCTACAAAAAAGTCCGCGAGAGCATATGTCTAACTATTATAGTTATGCCGCAATAAGTGATATTTTATATAAAAAATTTAATTTTTAATGCTGCCTCTAGAAAAGGCTCTTTATTTGTATCTTGGTATTAATCCTTATCAAAATAAATTACTTCTTATTAAAAACTGCTTCAATACCTTTATAAAACTTTTTGAATCATTCAATTCGGACTTTCCATTCGAAAGATATCACGAGTTTAAAAATGTAAGTAGTAGTAGAAAAATAAATCCGCCGCACCCCAGCGCAGCGGGAAACGCGGCGAGGTGAGGGAGAATCTATGAAATAGGTAAAGTGCGGTCGCGGACCAGGAAAACCTTTAACAACACGATTCAAACGCGTGGTCAGAAAAAAAATTAACCTAGAATTAAAATAGGATAATGGATACCTACAGTAGGTAACGCGGTGAGGGGGCACCGAAGTGCGGGAATAATTTTGGAGTATACGGAATATGTACGCTTTCGCGCCTAAACTACTGAACCGATTTAAATGAAATTTGGTATAGAGATAATTTGAGCTCCGGGGAAGGACATAGGATACTTTTTATCGCGATAAACTGTAGCCCACGCGGGTGAAACCGCAGGGAACAGCTAGTAGAGAAATAAATACTTATATAGATAGAAATATCCAAGACTCAGGTACAAATATTAGTGTTCATCACACATATATTTGCCCTTACTGGGACCGTTAGCTTCACAGGCAGGGACACTACCAACTCGGCTACCGCGTCGTGATAGTTTCCAATCCTTTTTCTGCCCTAAATCCCCCAGAGGAAACAAGATGCAAATAATATGTGGACAATCTAAATTGAACTCTTCCTTGCGTCTAGAGTGGTGCACAATTAGAACAGATCAGAAGATGTTGTGTCTGCACCTTCAATGAATTCCTTTAAAAACAAGCTGGACAAGGGGTGCAAACAAACAAATCAAATCAATCTTAAAAAATACATGTGGGACAATATTCAATGCAATTCAATGAACATGGCTTTCTTGCTACAGAATTGACTTTTCACTGCACTGTTGGACATTGCTTTAATTCAACAGCATGATATAGGCACATCAGCATCAAGCTGCTCGCCCGTTACTAAATAAATAAATGAAATAAATCTTACAGGCCCAGGAAAGCATATTGTCTTCCTTCAAATATCCCAAGTTTACCATCAGTCAAAACCATAATTTCTTCTATTCACTTATTATAATCAGATTCCGTTAGTTGGTCAGTCTACGTACTGCTGGATGTAGGCTACTTCCAATGCCTGCTCTCAAATTACGACATTTATTTCATCATCATCATCAGTTGGAAGAAGTCCACTGCTGAACATAGGCCTCCCCCTTTGAACGCCACCATGAACGGTTATTAGCCATTTGCATCAATCGGCTCCCTATTACGTTCCCACTGCTGGGACTCTGGCCTTCTCTCAGAGAAGTAGTATGAGCCATAATCCACCACGCTGGCCCAGTGCGTTGGTAGATGTTGCATGCCCTTGCATGTGTGGTTCTACTTATTAACTTTGTTCATACAATAATTATAGTAGGGATGTTATGGATAATATGATATTTCAGATCTGGATATGGATGTAGGAATAATATTATATCGGTTTCGGATATGGTTACGGATATGTAACTATATCGGATTATCCGTTAGTTTCGGATAGATTCGGTTACGGATATTAGATTGAAGTAAAATATAAACACAAATGTATGTAATAATTTGGTTTTATTTATAGGTTTTATCTAGTTGCGAGCCGTGAAACAAAAACCTGTAGTAACATCTCGTTTTATTAACGTCCGAAATTAATAATCGATCCTGATCCGCGATTTTAGATCGATATGTCAAGCCCTAGTACTAAAATGACATAATATGACATGACATATCGATCAAAACGGATTAGGATCGATTTTATTAATTTCGGGCGTTAGACTCCGCCCTTAGACGAAACTATCCGAAACTTGTGAAACGGATACGGTTACGGATATATTTTTATTTCGGATATCCGATAGATCCGGTTACGTTTACGGAGCTCCACAACATCCCTGCAAATCCTGCAATGTAGTTACTTTTCAAGAGAAGCAAGAGGGCTCCCCTTATCAGTTACTAGGAGTATACTGTTACAAGTCGTTATCCAATTGCCTAGGAAACTATGAACGTACTTGTTCTGCATATTGCAAACGCCTGAATCCATTTCGTGAGTTTGACGGCGGAAGTGGCGCAATGGGCGAACGGCCGACTGCGAAGCGCGAGGTCGCAAGTTCAATTCCAGCTACGTGACAAAAATTTGTGCTTTGTAAAAAAATGTTAAACATTTGTTGGTTGTTGTGGATGGCAGATTCGCGTAGTTTCTAATTACTAACTCCGATGGCACAGCGACTCAAAGTGTGTCTTGGCCTCCGAAACGAGAAAGCGCCACGCCACTCCTTTCTATCCTGAGCGATGTCACCCCAGTTCAGAGCGTGAAGTTCTCGTAGGACCCTCCAGCGGTACCTAATTACTTAGGACTCAAGAGCTATAGGTATGTGATTGTGTAGGTGTTGTTATTAAGAAAGTCAGTATTACAGAAAGGTATGTCTGAATTACTAATAACGTTAAAAATAGCTTGTAATTCCTTGAGGTGGTTGAACTTTCAATTGACTTCAATTTTCAATTCCACTTACATACCTTCTGTAAACAGGTTACCTGTTCTATTTTTATCATGTGAAAACTCTGAGATAATAGTAAATTTTTGGCATTATTGTAAACTTGTTGTACCTCGCGGTTACCTGCAGTGTTCCCGAAATTTCTGGTACCGGGTAAAAAGGAGCTTATGTGTTAATCCAGGGTACAAGCTATCTCCATTTCGAATATCACTCAAATCCGGTGAGACGTTTTAAAGTGAAGAATTAACAAGCATACATACTCGCTCACAATTTTTTGCATCTATAATATAAGTTGTGATTAGGTATTCGACCACATCGTCACTTAACATCAGGTGACTTGTGGTCAAACGCTTCACTGTAAGAAGTAAAACAAATCCTACTAATATTAGGTATAAACGCGAAAGTTTGTAAGTATGAATGTATGGATGTTTGTTACTCCTTCACGCAAAAACTGCTGAACGGATTTGAGTGAAATTTGGAATGGAGATAGCTTATACCCTGGATTAACACATAGTCTACTTTTTATCTCGGTTAAAGCGGAGTAACGGGAAGACGCGGGCGTAACCGCGGGTCGCAGCTAGTTAAGAATGTTTATATATCTCTCAGTAAGCATCTGACCAAACATTTTCACAAAATATGCGTACTTTTCGTTTTATTTCGATTCATGAATGAACATTTTCATTCGTTCTGTTTGCAATACCATCGCTATCAACAATGGGTGATTGCATTAATGCGTTTTTCGTTTTAGTATTTCCTGCGATTTGTTTCGAAACCATGCGGATAAGGTTGAAAATTTTATTTGCTGTGAACGAAAAGTGATTTCAAACAGTTGTGCAATTATTTTTGCACATAAATATGTGATTCATCTTTTATGTTTTTGCGTTAAATAGAAAATGTATTATCTTAAATTGATATAAGAAGTAACTTGTATAGTTTTAATATGTATTTTCAGTAAGATACAATTTATTGTGCCGTCTCGGGTTGTCCATCTTTTTTTTAACTTTTTATAGAGTAGTGTTTGGCCACAAGACACCTGATTTAAATGACGATGCGATCGAAGGTGGCGCCAGCTGGATTAAGAACTGGCTCTCAAGTGGGCTTGCTGGAACACACCAATAGGTGCTTGTTGACAGATTCTTAACTTGAGTGGTCTCTAACCAGCCAAGCCCTTGTAAATGCCCTACCACTAAGCTATGGTTTCATCACAAATTTTTCCTTTATCGAAAGCCCAAATTCAGTGTAGGATTTGAACATCACTACCACTGAGCCATCATCACTTCAAAATCCTAGTTCTTTTTTTTTATCCTATTCTGTCCCACTGCTTGGCAAAGGTCTCTCTCTTTTTTCCAAAAGTATATACTTATAAGTATATAGCGGGTATTAATGATTGTTTAAACAACAAATCTTACCAGTTACCACCAAGGAAATCTACGAAGCTGTTTTTCATCGCATCCATCTCTTTTGCGCGGCAAAGCACTGAGCTCCTTACCCTAAGATGTTAAATATGAATCTCTTTAGCCTGTAATTTTTTTTTATGAATAATTTCTTCTCCTAAAGCATATTGAATTGTATTTTTTTCTGTTTCAGGTTGTCGACATGCATACCGTTAACGAAATCATATCCATTTTGGAGAAATTCAATATCACAAAAGAGCTGTTGGAGGTACGTAATGGAATCCATTGAACTATTGTACCTATATTTTTTACATTTGGTAAGTAATAAGTATGCTTAACTTTTGGAACTTTGCGAAGCGAAGTAAGGATGGCCATACACGGACCGCTTGAAGCAGTGGATCGACTGCTTCAAGCTGCGACTGCATAGTGAAGTATTGCAACTGCTCGAGCGGTAGAACGTAGAAGTATATAAAGAACAGTAGGTTAGCTAAGGCCGCTCGACGAGTTAATTGCCTACTCTTGCGGTGACGCATAGGCGGCGCGTTCCGTACCGACTGCATGGCCGCGGCCCCGGCCGCCTCCTTTCGTTTATGTGTGCGTGTGCGTGAAAAGTGCGTGCGTACACGGTGCCGCTACTCACGCAAACATTCAAACCGGCGACGGCCGATTTATATGAAGCTGAACTACTACTCCTTTACTATGGTAGAAGTCTGTAGTTCTCTATGCAGTCGCAGCTTGAAGCAGTCGATTCCTGAATGCTTCAAAGTCCGTGTATGGCCAACCTAAGAAGAGTTTGCCACCCGTAGGTGTTTACAGTAGATAGATTTACTCTTTATTCACAGGACAGAGAAATTAAAAAGCTAGTTAGGGATCCGTATCCAAAGGGTAAACGGGACCCTATAACTAAGACTCCACTGTCTGTCCGTCCGCCTGTCACCAGGCTGTATCTCAAGAACCGTGATAAATAATTTAAGTATTCACAGAAGTATTTCTGTTTCCGCTATAACAAACAAATATTAAAAAGCAATAAAATAATTTAAGCGACCTCCCATACAACAAACGTGATTTATTTACCGTTTTTATAATTAACTAGCTGTTCCCAGCGGTTTCACCCGCATCGACAGTTTATCGCGGTAAAAAGTATCCTATGTCCTTCCTCAGGGTTCAAACTATCTCCAAATTTCATTAAAATCGGTTCAGTAGTTTAGGCGTGAAAGACAGACAGGCAGTTACTTCGCATTTATAATATTAGTAGGGAAGTAGGGATGGTACCGGACCCTTCGTGCGCGACTCGCACTTGGCCGGTTTTTTTTTAATTTGACGTTGTAAAGTCATGTATCTCATTTAAATAAATATAGTTTGATTAGACCGCTCTACGATGTCTACATTGTTGCTTGGTTGGTACTGAATTGTGTCATTCAATGTAGCACTTGCGTTTAACTAAAATGGAATGAAAGCCCCTTCTGTTAACTGTTTCCTGTCGGTCAAGCCATAGAAATGAACCAATTTGATAGAACTACAGAATAACGAATGCGTTTTCTAGCTTTACATATACTGCTTGATGCGCTCCGCGGTTTCACCCGCGTCTTCCCGTTATCCTGCAGAAAACTTTTTCCGCGATAAAAAGTAGCATATGTGTTAATCTGGGTATAAACCTATCTCCATTCCAAATTTCATCAAAATCGGTTTAGTAGTTACGGGTTACAAACATTCACACACAGCAGCAGCTTGACTGCTTGAAGCAGTCAATAGTACTTTATTCAATAGGATACATTGTGATCACTTTAAAACGTCAAACTTCAAACGCCTGTTCCAACCTCCTTACGCCGCGCCGGCAAAATAGGCAAGAAACGTCCGGTAGGTAATTTTTTTGGCGCGATCACATCGTCAATTTTATTCTTATTACTAATTGATTGAATTGGAGCAAGTGTACCACAATCCCAAGCTTTTTTGTCATATAAATAGTCCGATATTTTATAATAAGCTATACTCGTCATCATCAGCCTTTCACGTTCCCACTGCTGGGACTCCGGCCTTCTCTCAGAGAGAGAGTATGGGCTGTAATCTACCACGCTGGCCCAGTGCGGGTTGGTAGATGTCGCATGCCCTTGAATGTTGCAGTCCTTGGACATGCCGGTTTGCTCACGATGTTTTCCTTCACCGGTTTGAGCGATGGCAAATCCGCACATAACTTATTAAGTCATAGGTGCGGGGCCGAGAGGATTCGAACTCGGTGTCGGCGTCTTGTAAGTCGCACGCCTAAACCGTTCGGCCACCATCGCTCGCAAAAATCTGATAAGTTATACTACTAAGATTTATCTTAGTTGGTTGTGCACATTGGGATATGGAAACATGAATAGTCGTTTCCAGACTGCTTCAACGCGTACAGAATTCGTAAGATTGATTAGCGTATTGTCAATTGCAGACCACCCGACTCGGCAAGCATGTGAACGAGCTACGTCGCAAGACCGCGGACCCGACGCTGGCGCGCCGCGCCAAGGTGCTGGTGAAACGGTGGCGAGACCTGGTGATACCCACCGTCGCATCACCGGGACACCCTGGTAAATACACTATGAATCTTAACGCCGAAACGACGCAACGGATATGAGTATAATTATAAGAAAACTGAATGTTTACCTCCATTACGGTTCTACCACCGATCATCTCGTCATCGGTACAAAGCTCATCCGCACATTATCGAGTCCTGGAAATCCCACACCTCGCGATTTATGCGCTCCTTTCTCCCGTATACTTGCAAAATGTGGAATGAGCTTCCCCCACAAGTCATTCCGCTGTGCTACAGATTGCAATCCTTCAAGATGGGTGTGAAAAGAGTTATTAAAGGTCGGTAACGCATCGGCAACTCCCCTGGTGTTGCAAATGTCCATAGGCGACGGTGACCGCTTTCCATCAGGCGGGCCGTCTGCTTGTATGCTAATCTATTACATAAAAAAATACATACCTAAAAATGTTAATAGCTTTAAAAATAAAAGTTATATACACACAGGCTACAGTTTATCGCGAGCGAAAAGTAGCCTGTGCCCTTTCTCAGGTTCTAGACTATCTCTGTACCAAATTTCATTTAAATTGGTTCAGTAGTTTAGGCGTGAAAGACGGACAGAGTTACTTTCGCATTTATCGTTTATTTTTTATATTAAATTAGTTAATAAGAATAAAGTACTCAATGTGATCGCGCCCAATAAATTTCCTGCTAGTTGTTTCTTACCTTATTTTTGTCTAAAACAAAGCTTTTTTCCCCCCAGGCTCAAACCGCTCGTCGGCAGAGCGCGTAGTGCGTCGGCTGGGCGGCACACCGCTCACCTCACCTGCGCTATCGCGGGTAAGTAAAACGTCCAATTCCTTTTCTACCATCTCCTTCCGACGTTGTCTAACGACACCCTGCAGTGCTATTCAAATTCACTCGGAAACATTTCCGACAACGGATTCGGAAAAAATACCGCGAGACTTTTTTTAACGCTCGAAGTTAATAATTGTTCCTGATCCGTTATCCGCGGTTTTGGATCGATATGTCATGACATAATATGTAATTTTAGTACTAGGGTTTGACGTATTACTACTAAAATGACATATTATGACATGCCATATCGATCCAAAACCGCGGATAACTGATCAGGATCGATTATTAATTTCGCGATTCATTAATCTGAATTTAGAAACTGTTTAGAAACTATTTAATTTAACAAACCAGTTGCTCAATCACTGAAAAGTTTCCGCCGCCTAGTTGCTCTCGGCAAACGTTTCCGTGAAGCGAAATTGACGTCGAACACGGAAACTTTCCGAGTGAATTAGAATTGCACTGCTGAAGCATTTGCGATATCGAGAGAGTGAGTGAGTGTGAGAGAGAGAGAGAGCGCGTGCCAGTGGTCGTTAATCAATCACTTTCCGCGCGCTTCTATCTATAATGACAATAATGGTTGCGCAGACGCACCCGGGGGGCTAGTCAGCATTGATATTACAATAGTAAAGCGGTAATGACATTATTTGACTTGTGCAATAATTCCGCAGCAAGTCGTGAGTCCGGCGGTGCCGAGTCCCCGACCGCCGTCGCGACCGGGTAAGTGTTGCTAGAATTAAATAAGTTTTTATTGTTGCCATTGTAAACTCAAACGCGACTTTTGAGTAAAAATTGAGAGTAACTTCTAAGATCTTGGACCGATTTTCATCAAACAAACACTAGTCCGTAAAAAAAACTAAATTGAAATCGCTGTATCCGTTTGCGAGTAACGGTGCCACTGACAGAGTCCCATCCCAGTCCAGGTGCAGCATGACCCCAACTTAGACCACATCGTCACTCAGTGCCGGATTAACCACGTAGCGAATGTAGCAATTGCTACGGGCCCCGCGCGAAAGGGGCATATTTAATATTTAAACCCACTCATTTTCTGCCGGAGTGTAATTTTTTGGAGACTTATTAAGATGTATTGAATTTACTTGATGTCACAAAAGCGTGACTATTTCCTTGGCGTGAATATAACACCGAATTTCATACGGTAAACGCACAAGTTCTACAAAAATATGTATGCTACGGGCCCCGCGCTTGCTTAATCCGGCACTGTCGTCACTTAACATCAGGTGACTTGTGGTCAAAAGTAAAAATCAAAAAACATCAAAAAGCCTATTTTCCCACTGCTCTGACACAGGCCTTAGTCCATAATCAACCACATTGGCCCAAAGCACACGGCCTTAAAAGTTGCGGTTCTCACAGGCGGTTTAAGGCCCTGCCATACGCCGTTGACCTTGCTTGATCAGGTGAAAACATCCCGCACTGACTTTATGAGAGACTGACGTGGCGATTTGCGAGTATGAAATATGAAAAAAACTCGCAAAAAATAATTAAAGCAGTATATTAAAATAATGGCCTGAAGGTGTTTTGGGTATTATATTTCTTAATACACTGATGGTATTAACAAGTCTTTGTTGCATATATAGTTTAGGAGTAAAGTAGTATTAAACTTTTAGAAAATGGGGCACTTTGCACATTTTTTTTCAATATATAAATATATTTTTTGCATTTTTCGGCCTGAAGGTTTTCTACTATATATCAAGTAGATTAACATATATTTTTATGAGATTTTTTTTGACCATAATTACACAGAGATATAGTTTTAATCAACCCCGTTTTTCAGCTTAGTTTGGGAACCAGCCTATCTATCCACCAGCTCCATAGAAGTGATGTCAAATAGAAAGGTTACTACTGAAACCGGTCGTTAGTCATGCCGGTTTTCCTATTACTGTACTAAGCGATGGCAAGGATGGATGCGTGCCATCGGGCGAGCTACTTGACTTGGACCCAGTTGTATAAAAAGCGTAATATCTTCACTTCTAACAGCTTGGGGTGGTTACGAGTCGGACTCCCAGGACGTGATCCTGGTAGACGACGACCCCCCCGCGCCGCCGCCCCTCCCCGCGCCCTCGCCGCTCGTCAACGCGCACAAACCACTCACACCACGTAAGTATTTTTTTCCGGAGAAAAAATGACGTTCTAAAGTCAATATATTTCGACTTTCCGATATATACGACTTTCGACTTATATTCGACTTTTTTTGCGAATTAATTCTAAAGTAATCGATGAAAATCTGGTAGATATTGTTAACGATACATGCTTATGAAGCGTCCAATGAAAAGTATCCCATGTCCGCGTCTAGGGTCCAATTATCCCCATGCTAAATTTAATTAACATTGGTTCAATAGTTTTAAAGTTTATCTGGATTAAAAAAGAATCAATTCTTTTCTCGTAACATATTAGTATAGACAGCAAAATTTGTTGTCATTAAAAAAAAATTTTATTCTAGTATGTTTATTGCAGCTGTAAAGAGACCGCCGTCTCCGGAACCCCTGTTCGATGAGAAGAAAGCGAAACGAGATAAAAAACCGAAGAAAAAAAGGTGAGTCACATATCTCTAACGCCGGACAAGTCACAACTCAACTTTAACTCCAGTTAACAATCTGTCGACAAGCACCTATCGGTGTGTTCTGGCAGCCTCACTTGAGAGACAGTTCCCAATCTAAGTGTAGCGTGGTGCCACCTTCGACCATATTGTCACGCAACTAATATATAAAATAGGTAATAAAATAACTATCAGACAAAAGATATTAAATCAAAATCGGATCATCCCTGTGGGAGGTCAAAATTTGGCATCGGACATTTTGGTGTACTCACGCGATTGCTGTAATATTATTTTTATTTATTTAGTACCATTAGTGTTATTGTTGCAAATGAAAATATACTCTATTCTAAATTTCTTTGTGACACATAACTGTAATGGGCAAGCGCGACGCTTACCATCAACCCAGCGACTTGCTCGTCTCGTCAGTCAGTTACATAAACCAAAAACTATCACCCAGGGGTCATAGCCGGGCCGGATCCGGCACGGAGACGACGCCGGGCGCTCCGGGCGGGATCACCATACCCGCGCCCTCGGCGCCGCCCGCCGCGCCGGCGCCGTGGCGGGACCGGAACGGCACGTCCGAGCGGCGCCGGAACGGGTGCCGGAAGGGGGCCCTGGACCCTTACACGGCGCTCGTGAACCGGATACCGAAAGTTGGCGATAAAAAGGTGAGAGAGAACAAGATAATTAAAAAAGTTAGGAAGATAGTAACAATGTGTCGCCAAGCACCCATCGGTGTGTTCCGGCAGCAGTAGTTTACAGCGATGATGGCTCAGTGGAAGTGCCGTCGGCTTGCGATTCGTAGGACGTGGGTTCGAATCTTACAATGAGCTTGAGCTTTCGGTGAAGGAAAACATCGTGATGAAACCATAGCTTGGTGGTAGGGTATTTTCTAGTACTCGCCTAGCTAGCTACCACTCCCTTGTTAAGTTCTGTCGCCAAGCACCTATCGGTGTGTTCCGGCAGCTTCACTTGAAAGCCAGTTCCCTATCCAGGTGGTCCACCACTTTCGACCACATCGTCACATTACATCAGATGACTAGTGGTCAAACGCTACCCTGTAAAGTGTGTAGAGTAAAGTGCATGTTGTTGTGTACATTCCAGGTGAAGACAACGAAGGAGCTGCTGGAACAGATCCAGTCCCGCGGCGCGCGGCCCGCCTCGCCCGCCTCGCCCAACTCGCCTGACGTCATGCTCATCGAGCCGGACCGTGAGTCTACCGCCACTCCATCACACTAGTCGAGCTCTCACACCGACCGCTACCGAGCTGCGGGGGCATGCTAGGATAAGGATGAGCTATGTTTACCATCATCATCATCATCATCATCAGCCGAAAGAAGTCCACTGCTGAACATGGGCCCCCCCTTTTGAACGCCATCAGTCATTTTTGTCCATCGGCTCCCTGCGATTTACAAAGTCGTCGGTCCACCTTGTGCGGAGCTTTTTTGTTATCTATAATGTAAAAATTCAAATCTTTTTTATTCAATAGGATACATTGTGATCACTTTAAAACGTCAACTTAAAACAAGCTACGCCTGTTCTGTCTGTCTGTGTATGTTAATTATTTATTGAAATATCGATATTTTGTTTACAATAGATTTTACGAATAAAATTAGCAAACTATAAATACAATCTTGAATATTTATTTATGGTGACTAAATTGAGATATAAAGCTGGATATAATTAATTCGATTTCATGAGACCTAAAGCATCTTTGATGATTTCTCCTTTGACACACTGTCACTTAACATCAAATGTTTTGGGGTCAAACGCTACTCTGAATTGGTTGCGAAGAACAGTTCTCTATGACATCATTGGAGTAGGTAATGGATATCAACTACAAATCTCGGGGAGTTACCTTTTCCACAATTTCAGCTGAAATCAATCAAACATAATCTTATCTATTGCAATATTAAACTCAAATATCTACAACACAAACATAATCCAGGCTATAATAATTTGAACAATCATCCTTTTACTTCCAGCGTGTCCAATCAAAGTGGACTCCCCTCTCCGCAACGGCGGCGCCACCCCGCGGCCGCCCACGCCCGCGCCGCCCCCCTCCCCGCTCCCCCCTCTCGAAGACGAGCGGGAGTTCCACGAGTGCACCTGCGGGGACGAGGTGGCGGAAGAATCCTGCCCCGCAGCTAGGAAAACGGAAGTTAACCCTCTGCACGTGCTGGCTCTTCACCACTCCTACCTCCCTGGTGTCAACGGCACTCGGGCGCCGCCACATCCTCACCAGTACGCCGTCCGCAAGCCCACGGACCCGGAGAAACCAGGACTGTTCACCGAGGTCGTCCCGCTGTACAAGTACTCAGACTACGCTGACGATTACTGCGCCAAAAACATGTCCAAAGTGCCTCTCTGCACGCACCTGCCGTGGACGGAGTTCGCCCCAGACCCGCCCGAGCTCCCGCCCCCGCCGTCCCCGCCCCCCATGCGGCCATATCCAATCGACGACACGCCCGTCAAGGTCGAGAATGAAGAGAGTGAAGTGAAAAGTGAAAGTGAAGATGTGAAAGAAGAAAAGGACGCTCTGTGCGCGAAAATCGAAGCGGAAATGGTCAGTGTCCCCAGCCTTGAGCCCAACGAGAGACTCAAAGCGCCGATACTGACACCCGAGGAGGAAACCCAGTTTGTTGAGAACGGGAGTACGGCCGAGATGGAGGTGGAAGACTCTTTCGAGACGAAGCACCAGGATCACAGGACGGTCGAGAGAACGAAAGAAGAGCTGAACGGTCAGGCTTTATATGACAAGTGCAGACAGACAGCAGATAGAGTGCCGTACGACTATGATCAGCTGTTCTCAACGCCTGTCATCACGCTCCCCGAGGAAGACAATCAAGCAATCGAAGCGCTGGAGGAGGCCATGAACCGGTCGGAGGTGGAAACCGAGCGGGACGAGATGGGCCGACCGCTCAGGCCGACCAACTTTACAGAGTGGCACGAATGCGCTCGTCTAGGCGAACTCATAGCTTTACCGTATGTGGTGATCGACTGACGTGACCCTGTGATATATTATACCAATTCTCGCCTCACGAAGCAAAGGACATTCAACTTTACGTGTACGGTCATACGGTTTGCTCCATTGTGTCCTGTAACTGTGTGCGTGAGAGAAGTTGACTTTGCATCGGGCGGGGACTGGCCGTAAGTTTGTTCTGTGTAGTGCCAAAACGTGTCCGTTATCACCGTGTTGTTTCAAGTGTCCTTACTTTAGTCGTAAGCGTATCCCATTGTATATAGAGTATCTAAGTGCTCGAATATGTACATACAGTGTGTAAGATAGCTAATGTAGTTAGGGAAACGAATGGTCGAGAGACAAATGTTGATATGATTGTTTCGTCCTGCGCTCGTCCGCACCGGGACGTTTTCGATTACATTTTAGTTTAAAGGAATTTTATTTAGTATTGAAACAGTCATGTTTTAGTCACGTATATTTATTTTGTATTCGTTTTAGGTGGTTAACAAATTGGTTTGTATTGGGTGGATTGTCTCGCTACATTGTGATATTAATGCTGTGCGGCGTTATTCCAAATATTTGTTGGTCTCTGGTTGTTCAAGTTTCAAGAGTTGACTGAGAACGCCTTCCTTTTGAACAGGGGTTGAGATGTCAATAAAATTGACATGTCTCCTTTGAAAATGAAGCCGCTAATCCTAATTTTGAATCTAAGCTTCTAAGATATGATACCAAAGTGTTACTCTCTGCTAATCTCCTATAAATTCCCTATTTGCTCATCTTTGAACGTAATTTCGCACACATTTTGTATACCCAAGCGACGTTTGCCTGATCTCTCGCACTATGTGCTGCTAAAACACTGGATGCCGACCCTCTTGGAGCTATGAACCTAATCCACTAATTTGAACTCATTGGTACATTCTCACTAACGATCCACCATCTGTTTTTATAATGATTTTTTTCCAAATAAGGCGAGTAAACAAACTCTTAGACTGTTGCATTATTGAGTTGAATTGTTACCCATTGTGATTTTTTATTGAAAATGGAAAGAAAGTTAAATTAGGTAATTAATAATAATAGGAGATCCAATTGTGTATTATACATATTATAGAAGTATATCATGCAACCATATATCAATATAAACATGTGTTGGATATGTAATAAATTGCAACTAAAATCAAAATTAGGAATATTGTTTTGGAAACTGATTATAAATGCTGTCTTATATTTTTTCACTTATTTAACAGTAATTGGAGACATTAAACTGTTATACGACAATTCATAAAAATTTATAGGGCAAGAGCTTTAGGGCATTTCAACAGCTTAAAATGCCTTCCGAACTGCTCTGAAGTTTTCATTTGCAAAACACTTAACGGTCATCTACTCAAAATGATCAATCACTTAGCAATGACTATGTATCTTGTATGTAACTACACTGCTACAGTTAACGTTGACGTTCACCATCTGCCAATTTGTTCTTTGGTTTTTCATAAATAGATCTTATTTATCGTATAAACTTTCTGGTTTTTTGGCTAGTACAAAATTCGTGTAGCAGCAATATAATCAGTTTCCCAAACATATATGAAAGTGCTATATCAATAGGTGACTATGAGTATTGAGTATAACTTGGTTTGTAATTGTAAAGTCTGTTATAATTAATATAAAAATCTGTTTGATGCTTCAACACGCTGTCACTATAGATTTGCAAAGCTTGAGCCACACATGGCCTGGTTTCATCACTAGTACTACCTTTCCGTTGGTCCCACGAAACTGGTTTATGCATATGAAAAATCTGTCTCTCTGTTCTATTTCATAATACGAAAGCACTTGATTTTCTACAAGTTTTACTTCTGTCAGCGATCTTTTGTCTTACAATTTCTTTTCATAATATAATCTCTGATGAAACATGCGTGTTTCGACTTAGCCGGTAGAACCATAAAACTGTGTGCAGCACAATAGGGCTCAGCATTGTGACTTAACTGAGAAACTGTTGTAATAAAAATGGTAGTTACTACATGAAAATAAGGCCATATAAATAGTTTAACCGTACCTTGTACACCCTTTTACAAGAACGTAAGACGAGCTTAACTTATGCTTATCCTACACACTTAACTCAAATAATATATAAATGTGTAAGCAACGGACGGAGCTGTTTTAGAATATATTCAATTCTCATAATCAACTATGTTTTGATGGTGGAGATTTATAAACTAAACTGTAAAACATAATCTGCTAACAAATGTGTTTTTATTACATGTGTTAATCGAAGAGAATGATCCTGGAGGGATGTAGTGGACCTACGCAAGCACCAACTCCGAACTGGGCTGACATTGCTAAGGATGAAAGGAGTGGAGTACTCTCGTTTCAGAGGCCGAGACGCACTAGAGTTTGGCTTATCCAGAACTTAATGATGTGTTAGCAACGATTATAAGTAAAGGACTCCGTTGTCTAACACTTGCTCCCAGATTAGTTTATAAATCCCACCAGAAACGACTGTACAATTAAAACTAAAAACACAAAAAGCTGTTATATTTCAATCAAATAGAAATTATTGTGAAGCGATGCGAGTGAATACAAAATGTTGAATATATGTTCGCTTCTGTGGGCCCACATTTTTACTGTATTTTTGTTAGTTTTTTTTTGTTGAGTGGTTGTTTGTATGATGTTGCGTTTTGTAAGGAATGTGGGCCTCGGAAGCGGAAGGTCGTGGTTTAGAAACGAAGTTATTAATCGTGTTTTTAAGCCAATGCCATGGTGCCAAAAGTGGATCTGTCGTAATCTTATTTCTTTTTAATTCGTTATTACCAATATTATAATTATGTAGTTAGCTTTTCGCCAAGTATCTCACTTAGCTTGATGGTATAGCTATAAGCCTAGGCTGCCACTGAATTCAATTATTTTTTTGTTATTATAAACCTGTTGAAAAATTGTTTAATGTAAAAAATGGTCGTAAAATAAATACTCTGTTAATTTTTATTGCTGAAGGCGAAAATCTACATCTTTTTCTATCAGTATTTTTTTAACTTTTGGAGTTAATTTGATATTCAAGTAAATAACTACGAACGTAGCATTTTAATTTATGTTTTGTTAAGTAAGTTACTACATTATTCCTGATGATACTGTAAAAAGAAGCGCTGTGTAAACTTTTATGATTGTTTTGAACAATTTTGATTTTATATAATTTACTTCGTATTTGTTTGAAAATTCTATGTTATAGTTTCAATTCTGTAGTTTTCACGTTAGAATGTTATAATGAAGTTATTCAGTTATAAACCTCAATGTTTGAAATCAGGTTATCGATTAATTATATACTGCGTTATTTTGTACAAGGCCTCGATTTACGAAAAAAACCTGCGATATTTCGAGTAAAATATTGCAAGTTATTTTCGTAAAACTTGACCTAAATCATTAGTTGTTAGTTTTTTTTTTTGTTATTTCCTTCGGAATAAGACAGATCCACTGAAAATGGCGCGGAACCAAAAGGCCTTACGTGTGAGCGCGGGTGAATCCGAGCGCAGAGCTTGTATATCGTACGTGAAAGTACCCGCAGACTGCCTTGTTGGACTTGATCCAAAAACTTTTGGTAAAATATAAAAAGCAAAATATATGTGTTTTTATTACGATTTCATGTTTTATTTTATAAATTGCCTACTATTTTTTCTGTTTTTAAGAATACGTTTTCGCTATATTTATTTTACGAATAAATTAGCTAGTCACCATAAACGTTCCCACTGCTGGGGCGCCGTCTCAGAATGTATGAGCTCATTATCTACCACGCTGGCCCAATTAGCCGGTATTGTGTTGGGGTTGGGTATGGTGTGAATGTCTACAGCTTCCTCAATGCGAAAAAGTGAAATCTACATATGACAACTTTCAGTGTCGATTTGACTGCCTCACTGTTTCAACTCCTAATTTAGGTGCCAAAAAGCCTTTGATTTTATGATCCATAAACAGTGTGTCAGCCGACGACACGGGTCATCAGCTCGCACATCTGTATCTTCGGAACGAATGAGGCTACGGTGAAGTATTATAGCTCAAAATTTGAGGAAAAAATGATGGCCAAATAAAATAAAAAAATTAAGGTTCTAGCTAGAATACTTTATGAGCTATAACAACTGTGTAAGCCGGCGACCCGTGTCCCCAGCTCGCACATCTGTATCTCTAAAACGCGTGAAGATAGAGTTTCGCTGAATAGCTCAAACAAGGTTGTATAAATAAATACCTTGGCTGGGAAAGTTTCAAGTCTCTACATAGGATACTTATTGAGATATGAGCTAAAACAAGTGTGCGAGCCGGCGACACGGGTCCCCAGCTCGCACACCTGTATCTCTGAAACGCGTAAAGGTAGAGTTTCGTTTAATAGCTCAAAATGTAGGTCATAACTTTTCACTTTGACAACAAAATTTTGAACACCATAGACCCAGTAGTTTCAGTGCAAAAAGCAAAAAACTGATTCGCCGCCAAAAATTTCAAAATTATTTCCAAAACTTGTTCGAGCGTCGTGTTGCCGTTTCGTGCGCTACACCATTACAAGCGAATCTGGCCGTAAGGTATGAAGCAATAAAAAGCAATAAAGGTCATTTTAGCGTGGGCTCTGAAAGTCGCAGAGAGAGTAGGTAATAACCGGTTAGATCCTGTACTGAGAGCCAAGACCAAGGGCTTGCTAACAATTTGCAAAGAACTGTTTTCGTTCGTTCTCCAAATATAATTTTAGAAACAAAAACAACCGGTAGGTACGGTTATGGTAGGTAGCGATAACAAATTCATCTAATTTCAATTAGTAGTTTTACGGGAAGAAACAAAACTATCTTTCTGTTCCTATTTAACCCCATTCAGGGTTATTGTTCATAATTAGATTAGCCCATGTGTTAATCCAATACCTAAATTATCTAGATTTTGAATTTCATCAAAATCGGTGTAGAAGTTATGGTGATACGTGGTATTATAATAACAAACATTCACACACACACACACACAAACTTTCGCATTTATAATACTAGTTGTGCCCCGCGGTTTCACCCGTAGGTATCTTCCCGTCATGCCACAGGAACCTTTTTCCGTCATAAAAAGTAGCCTATGTGTTAATCTAGGGTAGGTATATAATTAGGTATGCTATCTCCATCCCAAAAAATCTGCACTGCAATTTGCAAAAAAATTATTGGCATACCCACCTATTTAATTTGATATGGAATACTTTTCACCATTAACCAGCTCGGTGAAGGTCGCTCTTCAAGGAGGTATGTACTTGAATAAATATGTATGTCTATACATAATTTAAAATAGTTGATCCTATCGATGAAATATTAAATGTATGCATGTACAATTTCACTAAGTGCCGAACACCTTACTCAGCAACATCCGCGTGACGCACTTACCTCATGAAGGCCAATTAGTCCAATTACATTGACCGTCAGTGCACCTTTGATCACCGCGTCATTCGGATGCATTCGCAACATTCATAACATCAAACATTAACATTCAATAATTATTAGCATTAAATTAGTGTAGTGAACAAACAATCTTTCAATCAACAAACAAATCACCGCAATTCTAGATCCGTACCCCTACAATATGTAAACAAACAGCTATTTCTGTACATTGAAGATTGAAGTCTGAAACCACTGTACCGACTTTAATGCGGGTTTTGGGGATGGTCAGGTAAAGTCGAAAAACAGTAGAAACTAGCCCTTTTTTGCATAAAATGATTATTGTGCTTGGTTACTAAATGAAACAACAAAAATTCTGTTATTTAATTTTTATTAATATCAGATAAAAATTACAATTCTTTATACACAAATAAGGTACATTAAATAAAGGTCAACTCACATTTGCGTTAATAACGCAGCGTAGCAACCGCTTAAAGTTAAAATATCATTAATGGCACTTCTGTTAGTGTAGCTTTACAATAATAATTATAACCTTATTTTATAAACAACAATAATATTTTGACAATACAAACGTAAAAGTAAGAGATTCGATGTTAAAGAATTAAAAATTACAAGAATAAAAGACTTGCTAGTAATAATAATATCGATTTTAAACAATAGTTTTCTGACAGCCGAAAAACGTAGTTCAAAACCCAGAAACGTGTATGTTTAACGTCATCTACCGGATTGTATTGAACAGTTTTTTTTGTCTGTCAGAAAACTTCCCACTTTACAAAACATTCAAGTGCACTGCACGCGTTTTTTACGCTACGTTTACGTATTGACTGAAACGCGTCGAAAAAACGCTCCGTGTTGACAAACCCTTATTTTATTACACTGAACATTGGTTTCTATTCCCATTGCTTTTCTTAACTAATTTTACACTATTTTAATGTAATCTAGCAAGATTGTTGATTCTTTTGCAATATCTACAGAAGTTATAAAAAATTCTTTGTTTAGGATTTTTACTGTCAATTCTGTCATATATTTTTAAATATTTATTGTACTTACAAAACAAATTATTTCCTTAACTTATTAATTAGAATGCAAATTGCATTGCGTCGTTGATAGGCCAAAAATATACATATGTACTTGTTACAGCAGGTAGGTGTAAATCAGTTACCTAAGTTCCTAAGTAGGTAACGCACTGGGTACTTAGTAACTTATGCTGCCTTTAAACGGATTTTTTTGGTATGATATGGGTTTCGCCTGAAATAAATATATTTTATTTTTATTTATTTAATTAACATAGGGGTCTATTTCTTTTAACCTGTACGGTAATTCGGTACTGTCCGCAACAAAAGTCACTGATCACTTCTTAGGGTAGGTATTTGCATTATTTGTGTGATAATTGGACATTAACGCAAACTGGAATCCACTAGATGTCACTATTGAGGTAAGTAAATGGATTTTTGTGTACAAATGTTTACAAACTTGTGGACATTTGTTGAGGGGGTACATTTTAAGTTAACAACTTTACCGTCGACTTTACTTATGGTGGGTCCATAACTATAGTTCAGTCAAAGTTATTGTGACAGTTGAAATTAACTGTAGCTGTACTGTAACTAAAATGTGCTCATATGACGTCATTTTCACCATAGTTGATTCAGCAAATTATAGAGATTTAATTGGAAATTTGACATTATTTAAAGTTACACGTAAGTTAAAGTTAATGGCTGATGCCACCCAGCCCTTACACAAGTTTTTAGCAAAAAATCCAATAGTCCAAAAGTGACACCGAATCGCTTCCCAGTTTACGTACCGTAACCATGTCCAATTTATATTTCTGAAAAATTGTTTTTAATAGACATAAAATCAGTAGTTGCTGTGAAAAATGTACCTACTTCGGTCGTGCGTGAGGGGGGAACAGTTTTACGTCCAAAATTAATAATCGATCCGAAACTTTATCTGTGGTTTAGGATCGATATGTCATGTGTCCTGTCATTTTAGTACTAGGCTTGACATATTACATTACTACTAAAAAGACATATCGATCCAAAACCTCGAATAACGGATCAGGATCGATTACCTAATTGCAGGCGATAGGCAGCCTCAATAACCGATCTATTCGCGGTTTGCTCTACTGGAGCTAGAAATGTGACACAAGCTATATATCCTCATCATCTTAGACACCAATTTTTGACTTCATCATCACCTAAAATCAGGTGTGTTATGTTGTGGACAAAATGATACCATGTAAAATGTAAAAAAAAACAATAATAATTACTGATTTGAAACAAAAGTCAAAAGTCAATTTATCTTTATTCAATAGGATACATTGTGATCACTTTAAAACAAACTTAAAACTAGCTACACCTGTTCCAACCTCCTTACGCCGGCAAAAGAAAAGGCAAGAAACGCCCGGCAGGTAATTTTTTTGGCGCGATCACATTGTCAATTTTATTCTTACTACGAATTGATTGAATTGGAGCAAGTTCACTAAAACAAACACATTTGGAAGATCGAGAACGATCAGCTACTTTTGTCGCTGACTGTACCTATGGCAAACCGTGGGTAGATCGGTTACCTATTGAAACTAGTTACAACTGTTCCTCCCTCATTTACTTGGGAACGGCCGTTAGTGTACATGTGCCCCCCACCCCCTCGCTGGTCCCCCTACATAATGACGCAGGGCATGGCGCAGCAGAGCGGCAGACAGATGGGCACGGCGGTCTTGGTCTCGGAGTGTTTCTCCTTGGAGCGCGCGCCCGACTCGTACTCGTACATGCCGCGCCCCGCCGCGTAGCGCCCGCCGCCCGCGCTCATCGCCTGCGGATTATTCATCATCATTATCCCAATGTGCACAACCAAACAAGAGAAATCTTAAAAGCTAATTAAAAAATATCGGACCATTAGATGACAAAAGCTTGGGATTTTAGTGAACTTGCTCCAATTCAATCAATTAGTAATAAGAATAAAATTGTCAATGTGATCGCGCCAAAAAAATTACCTGCCGGGCGTTTCTTGCCTGTTCTTTTGCCGGCGTAAGGAGGTTGGAACAGGCGTAGCTAGTTTTAAGTTTGACGTTTTAAAGTGATCACAATGTATCCTATTGAATAAATAAAAAATTGACTATTGACATCATCATCACCATCATCAACTTGATACCGATGATGACTCAGTGGTAGTGACGTCGGCTTGCGATCCGTAGAACGTGGGTTCGAATCCTACAATGAGCTTGAGCTTTCAGTGAAGGAAAACATCGTGATTTAACCATAGCTTGGTGGTAGGGTATTTTCTAGTACTCGCCTGGCTAGCTACCACCCTCTTGTTAAGAATCTGTCGCCAAGCACCTATCGGTGTGTTCCGGCAGCCTCACTTAAGAGCCAGTTCCCAGTCCAGGTGTAGCGTGGCGCCACCTTCGACCACATCGTCACTTAACATCAGGTGACTTGTAGTCAAACGCTACCCAGTAAATAGAAAAAAAAACATCTTTAGTGTTGCCGATCGATAGACGACTATCGATGATTAATCCAACAAATCGCACACTATCTATAGGGCTGTCGATAGTATCGATAATATCGAGCTTAGACGAAGCAATACTATCGAGTGAGTGCAATACTATCGATAGTGTTGTTGCTCGCGAAGATTAAACCCCGACAATCATGGCTGAGAACACTCAAACAAGTCGGCTGTCAAATAAAAAAAGTGTTTTTAAAAAAACACAAACGCTGAAATTAATAATCGATCCTGATCCGTTATCCGCGGTTTCGGATCGATATGTCATGTCATAATACGACATTTTAGTAGTAATATGTCAAGCCATAGTACTAAAATGACATATTATGACATGACATATCGATCCAAAACCGCGGATAACGAATCAGGATCGGTTATTAATTTCGGGCGTAAATCAAAATCGGTTAACTCCTATAGGTAGACTAGTGGACCGCCCCGGCTTCGCACGGGTATTTAAAAGAAATATCAAAATTTAAAATTGTAATACACACATAAATCCTTCCTCCCGTACGACCCGTGCTCCCGTACCCCAGTGACGCCTACATGCATAAGGCTACTTACATTTTTAAACTCGTGATATCTTTCGAATCGAATGTCCGAATTGAATGATTCAAAAAGTTGTATGGAGGTATTGAAGCAGTTTTGAATAAGATGTAATTTATTTTGATAAGAATTAATACCAAGATACAAATAAAGAGCCATTTCTAGCGGCGGCATTAAAATTAAATTTTTAAAATAACAGATCACATATTGTGGCGTAACTATAATAATTAGACATAATAATATGCTCTCGCGGACTTTTTTGTAGATCTTAATGGGACCTACAAACTCGCAATACATTATTTTGTTCTAGTGTCAATAGTTTTTGCAGCGCACGCAAAAATAGGTTTTCGTTTTTGACCTTGGGTTACAAAATAGCACATTTCTTACGGATCCCTATTTTTTTTGGAAATAAAATTATAGCCTTGCTCGATAAACGGACTATCCAACACTAAATGAATTTTTCAAATCGGACCAGTTGTTCCTGAGATTAGCGCGTTCAAACAAACAAACAAACTCTGCAGCTTTATAATATTAGTATAGAATACTGACCGCACTAGACTCGTAGCCCCCAGCGACAACGGGGGCGTCCTTCTTCACGAAGGGCGTGTGTCCGGGGGGGTAGTAGACCGCGGGGCCGGCCACGTTCTTGCTGCCCACCGCTGGGAGGCGCGAGGGCGTGGGCTCGCGGCCCTGCGCCTGCATCTGCTGGCTCTCGTGGGTAACCTCCCTCTTGCGCCGGGTAATGCCTTCCGACTGGGTTGGGAACCGCTGGAATTTGGTTATGGATCGTATAAATAACGTCCACGTGTCAAATCATTTATTCGTCAGAATACATAGTAGAGATATAAAGATCTGAAATATTGGCGACACACTGTATTCGGTCTGCAAGACGTGCGAATGTTTTTTGTTAGGTAAATAGTACGTACAGTCAACGATAAAAGTCGCTTAACAATAACACATTTTCAAATTGCCCTCATCACCTCAAACCTTTGACCACATCATAACTTAAAATTAGATGTGTTATGTTGTGGTCCAAAGGCTACACTGTAAAATGTTAAAAAACATTAATTACTGATCTCAAACACTTTTGGAAAATCTAGTTTGATCAGCGAGCTACTTCTGTCCCTGACTGTACAAATGATAAGGTAACTAACTATGTTTGCTACCTTTTCACGACTAAATGGCTGAACGGATCGTAATAAAATTACGTAAAGAGATAGATTACAGACATAGGCCCGAAATTAATAATCGATCCTGATCCGTTATTCGCAGTTTTGGATTGATATGTCATGTCATAATATGTCATTTTAGTAGTAAAGCTAGACATACTAGCACTAAAATGACATATTATGACATGACATATCGATCCAAAACTGCGGTTAACGGATCAGGATCGGTTATTAATTTCGGGCGTTAGGCTATCGTTTGTCACAAAAATAATCTCACTTTTACCCAAGTGCCGCGATAAACTGAGCGAGTGAAACCACGGGGCACGGCTAGCGAAATCCGAAAGTTACTAAGTCAGTTTATTTGTTTCTTACCTTTTTACTCCTAAACCACTGAACAGATGTTGATAAAATTTTGTAGTTTGTGGAGATAGTTTTAATCCTGGGAAAGGACATAAGCAACTTTTTAGCGCGAAAAAAGTTGATAGTCCACGCGAGTGAAACCGCGGGGAACCGTTATCCTGTAATAAGTAGGTACTTCTTTTATCACAGCCAATACTCACAGCTTCGGGAAAATCTGCCATCAGATCGTCGAGCCGCTTCGGGGGCTGCTGCTGCCCCGGCGAGGGCGTGGAGGGGCGCGGGAAGGGCGCGGGGGAGGGCGCCAGCCCCGGGGAGGGGGCGGAGCGCCCGCGGGGGGTCTCGTGAGAGTTCGACGACGTGTACACTGTCTCAGAGTATTTGTATGAGGTTGGACCCTGCGAAGGAAAATTGATATATAACACATAGAATTAAGTTTAATAGGGTATTTATTATGTACACCCATTTTTAAAAAGTGTTTCATTTAGATTTTATAGTAGGTACTGAACCACTAAAAAATTCACAAAATTTTTATTCAATCGTTATGTGCCATGATAATGCATTAAAATTTTGCATTTTCGAATTTCGCGCGTATTTTGACGAACACGCTTGTCGCAGTGGACGCCATATTGCTCTATGGTCATGACGTCAGTTGGCTGTGTAAACAAATACAGTGACGTTTTGTATGTTATATTTACATAGCCGTATGACGTAATAACATGGCGACTGCTATTTAAATGGTGTCAATAGTGTTTTCCAACAGATTAAAAAAGCTGAAACTTTTGAATTCAATTTTAAAATTTTGATTGCTATGAACTAAAACTATCGATTTCCGACTGCTTTTTGGCTAAGCTGTCTCAATAAATTTATTTATTTAATAAAATATGTTTTTAGAATTTTTCACAAATAGAGTAAAGTAAAGTATTGTGGAAAACAAATTTATAAAATAAATAAAATATATATAGTATATACACGTTGACTTGAGATTTGAAAACCTAAATTTAATTATTAATTTTACTTTAATAATTTACTAAATTTAAAATCTCTTGACCTCCTTTTGCGGTCGGGTAAAAATGGGTTAGGCGGAGTTAGGGGTAAGAATGAGGGGTAGCTCACATGAGGGCCGTGTCCGTTGTGCGGCTCGGAGGGGTGCAGGTGCTTGGTGTCGTTGGCGGGCGCGGGGTACGCCATGCGCTCGCTACTGCGGTCTGTTACTGGGGACAAACAACATCACTAGTGGCTTAGTTGTCTCTGCTTAGTTTCTTCTTTATATATCATCCAGGTTATTTTTCCCTGCATGTTTTTTTTTACTACTCTGTAAGTAGTTAAAAACTAGTTGCGTCCCGCGGTTTCACCCGCGTCTTTCCGTTATCCCGTAAGATTTTTTCCGGGATAAAAAGTAGCCTATGTGTTAATCCAGCGTTCAAAATTTTATTCAGACCCGTTCAGTAGTTTTTGCGTGAAAGAGTAACAAAAGAGTTTGACCACAAGTCCCCTGATGTTAAGTGACGATGTGGTCGAAGATGGCGCCACGCTATTGGGATTGGGAACTAGCTCTATCATATTGAAAAAAATAAATTATGTGATCCCGCCCATAAAATCATCTGTCGGGCGTTTCTTGCCTGTTCATTTGCCGGCGTAAGGAGGTTGGAACGGGCGTAGCTAGTTTTAAGTTTGACGTTTTAAAGTGTTCACAACAAGTTGTATTATAGTAAAAAAATATTTTTGAATATTTTTTTATTGGTGACTTTTTGAAAGTGTCACTTGTCACTTACCATCTGTGGAACTGGTGACGTGAGTGTTGTACTCGCGGATGTGCGAGTGGCAGTGCGTGCAGTACTGGCAGCCGGGCGGCGGGGACGACGGCGGCGGGGGGGACGGACCCCGCGGGGACGGGGACTTGCTCAGGGTGCTCGTTCTGTGGGGGGCGAGACATACACATTAAACATTAGAGAGATGGTGACCTTACAAGGCTCCGATACCGAGTTCGAATCCTCTCGACCCCGCACCTAGGACTTAATAAGTTATGTATCGTGTAGATTTCATCATTATCAGCCTTTCACGTTCCCACTGCTGGGACTCTGGCCTTCTCTCAGAGAGAGAGTATGGGCTATAATCTACCACGCTGGCCCAGTGCGGGTTGGTAGATGTCGCATGCCCTTGAATGTTGCAGTTCTTGGGCATGCCGGTTTCCTCACGATGTTTTACTTCACCGTTTTAAGCGATGGCGTGTGTAGATTTAGTATTTACCATCGCTTTAAACGGCGAAGATGAGAGAATTGAGTGGGTTTTTTTTACTGCTACAGGTCAGCGTTTGACCACAAGTCACCTGATGTTAAGTGACGATGTGTCTAAGGAGACGTCAAGCCTGTATTGGGACCTAGTTGCGCCCTGAGGTTTCACGCGCGTCTTCCCGTTATCCCGCAGGAACCTTTTTCCGGTATAAAAAGTAGCCTATGTGTTGATCCAAGGTATAAACTATCTCCATCCCAAATTTCATTCAGATCCGTTCAGTAGTTTTTGCGTGAAAGAGTAACAAACATCCATCCATCCATTCATCCATACATACAACCTTTCACGTTTATAATATTAGGATAGGACTAACTGGCTCTTTTTTCTTTCTTTTTTTTTAACCTATACTGTCTCACTGCTGGGCAAAGGTCTCCCCCATTTCCTTCCAGATATCTCTATGCCCCGCAACCTCAGGCCACCGCTCCTCAAATGAGTCAAGGTCATCACGCCATCTTTTTCAGGGCCTGCCTCGGCGACGTCGCCCGTCCTCAGGTACCCACTGCGTGATGATCCTTGCCCAGCGATCCGGGTGCATCCGGCTTACGTGTCCCACCTAGTCCCACTTTAATCTAGCAGTCTTTTGCCCTACATCTGCAATGCCCGTTTTGGAGCGAATTGTGGAGTTTGGAACTCTATCGATTCTTTTTATGCTCAACACGCTTCACTCCATTGCTCTTTGACATACCTTGAGTTTGGAGAGATTCGGTTAGCGACCACGTCTGCGCACCGTAGGTGAGTACGGGCAGAATACACATGTCGATGAGTGTGCGCTTCAGTGACAGTGGAAGGTTGCCCTTCATAAGGCTCTTAGGTGAGGTTATTTATATGCGGGGCCCACTTTCGCGCGGGGCCCGGAGCAATTGCTACTCTTACTACGTGGTTAATCCGGCACTGTGTCTGTGTGTGTGTGTGTGTATGTGTGCGTGTGTGACTCACGTGCGCATGTTCTCCTCGGTGGAGAGGTAGGAGTGCTCGTGGTCGGCGAGGGGCGGCAGGGGCACGGTCGTGGGGTCCTGGTCCGCCGGCACCTCGTACGTGTACGTCTTCACGGTGGTCGTCACCTTGTTCATGGGAGTACTGGTGCGGGACAGCTGCAATTATAAATATATAAATACCGAGGACAATTGCACACAAATTGACCTAGCCCCAAATTAAGCTCGAAACTTGTGTTATGGGTACTAGACAAAGATATACATACTTATACAGAGAAATAAATACTTATATAGATAGAAAATAATATCCAAGACTCAGGTATTGTAATAAATTGTCCAAAATTGAGAGAACTGTTCATTTTATCCATATCCACAGGGCAGTAAGTTTAACTATCTTTGGAAACCCCTAAAGATATGGTTGGTGACTCACGGTGCCAGTGTTGGTGATGTGATGGCAGTGGTGGCAGACCGGCTGCGGCACTGCTATGGGCATTGCCGGGGATACTTGAGATGGGATCACCCGAGATTCTGGAATGCAGAAGAATATGTTGTTCTTGAATGCAAGTCGAGGCAAGAGTTAGCAGTTCAAGCTCTCGAAAGGGGTCGTATAGTTTAGGCCAATGTTTGAGGTTTGCGTTGCGCTCGAATGATTTTATATGCTTTTTCATCAGACTCGGACTGGTATTCCAGAATGACCCTCAAGCATTGATCAATACTTGAGAAGCGATTGAGTAACATATTTGTATGAAAAGACAGCTTCAAATCTGTGCTTAAGTAGAGATTAGGTACTCCTTGAGCGTCATTCTAGAGTACCGGCCTAAGACTGCATTTGACCACGATCTCACCTACTGATGGAAAGTGACGATGAGATCGACGGTATAGCAGGTTCATCATCATCAGCCTATGGCTTGTAGCCAGTGTTGGAGTTTTCAGACCGCCGAAAGCCTCTGACATAGCCACACCACGATTGTACCAATACTACAGTGGTCATCGGTCAAATCGTCACCCATCCAAACAGTGACCACAAACAACAAAACCACTTAGTAAATTCTACTAAACATTCGCTCCTAACTTGACCACATTATATTGGAGGTCCACCAAGTACCGACATCTCACCTGTCTTCTCTTCCCTGTAAACCTCCTGGCGCACCTCAGCCGCCCTGGTGACGGTAGGGGGTGGTGGACTCGAGCTCCAGGATGACTTCTCCACGTGTTCCTCGCGCTTGAGGGTCGAGTATCCACTCGACGGGGCTTTGATTGGGGTTCTGGAAAAATGGGGGTTATTATTGACTAACTAAACTAACTTTGATGGCGCAACGACACAAAGTGAGTCTTGGCCTCCGATAACGAAAGACGCCACTTCGGTCTGTCCTGCGCCACCTCCTGCCAGTTCTCCACCTGGAGCTGACGCAAATTCTTCGTGACTAACTAACTATATTAAAACTAGCTCCGATGGCTCAGTGACCCAAAGTATGTCTTGGCCTCCGAAAAGAGAGAGCGCCACTCCTCCCTCTTCTCAGAGATTTCAGCCCAGTTCAAAGTCTGGAGTTATGTTGTCTGGAACTGTCTTCTACTCTAGAGATGCTGCGCTGCGATGCTCCTAGGTCGATCACCGGGCATTGAAATGTTACCTTATTTCGATTGGATAAGTATCAAATTCAATTTGTAAGTTTAAAATCCCAGGACTATCCGAAGTGCTCTGATTCTGACGCTACTTTCTCCAACTTTAGAAGTTTTGTCATCATCTGACTATGTCAGGCTACTACTGGAAATAGGCCTCTCCCAAGGTACACCATTGAGCCCAGTCTTCAGCTCTTTAGTTTCTTTCGGACTAAATAGACAATTACCCACCCAGATCAGTACCATGTTAAGGATATTATGCGCTTATATTATTACCCTGGGGAAGATATGAGCTACTTACCCTTTCCTGTAGTCAAAGGATGTGCTCTCAGCTGTATCAGACGCGTAGCCACCTGAAATACCAAACACAAACGTTCATGAATTCTCCAAAATACCACATCTTTCATACTTTGCGTCGCAAGTCAGTCGATCTTTCATTGGATACATTAAGACAAATGTAGCCTCTATTCTATCATAGGACATCTAGAGAAACGGCGAAGCGCCATTGGTATAGGTGGATAATCCATTTGTTCGCGGGAAGCGTTTTGTTTCCACATCATGCATGCCAGAGTCTATATTTGCCGATCGGCGATTGCTATAATGTGGGAAATCTTTAAGGCGAGAGTGAACCAGTACCATAAAAACATACACATCATCGCTTGGCAACGTCAATCACAGATCTGTCTTCTCCACGAAGAAATCCTGACAAAGACTGTAGGTATCCTGTTTTTATTGGATATTAACAGCTAGAAATTGAACTTACTTTTGTACATCTGCCTTTCTTGATCCTTCTGCAGGTCATCCAGAAGAGAATCCAGTTCATCAACATTGTGTGACAAGTCTTTGGTCGCCTTGGAACTCTTCACTTTTGAATATCCTGCAATGATCAAAGAAATATTATGACGTTTTAATTTAACTTTTCTTTCGAAGTGGTAGGTACTTTGTTTGGCCAAAAGCAAACTTTAACTTTCAAAAGAATATCCTGACACAATCTTAGCAGTTCCAATTGAATCAATTCTTAAAACTGATTGCTCAGTGGCAGTGATGTCGGCTTGCAATCTGTGTTAATGGATCTTCATTGAGATCAAATCATTGCTTTTAGTGCTCATCTAGCTACCACAGTGACTGTACCACCCCTATGGAAGGAATCTGTCACTACTGCTATTTTAGTATCTATAGAAGAGTTTTCTGTTTAGGTATATTGATGATACCCTTTATACTGCTCTGGCAACCCATTTAGCAGGCAGGCTTGATCCGAACAAAGAAGTCGAACCAAAGACTTGCAAAGAAGAAGCAGATACCCAAGCAATTGCCAAATAATTTCTAAAAAGCCAACCTGGTGTAGAACTGGTATTGCTCTCATAGTTGTAAGTGCGAGTGCCGGTACCGGTGGCTGGTAGCTCGCGCTCCTCCCGCTCGTAGTAGTACGAGGTGGTCTCCGAAGCCTTGGGGACGGTGCGAGGTGGGACTGTGAACTCCTGAAATATAAACATTGCTGTTTGGATTATAGAAGCTAGAACAGAGCAATAAGTGTTACTTTAGGGTGTTAACTGCTAAAACATTGGCAATAATAAAGGTAATGAAGAAATCACAGGAGGAAAAAACAAAGAACAGCCTAGCAAACCTAAATATGACGAATGTGATGACGTCGACTTGAGTCATGATCATGACATGATAGTTTGTCATTGGTTTGAATCATGAAATGAACTTGAGCTTTTCGTTAAGGAAAATGTGGTGATGAAACCATAGCTTGATCGCAGGACATTCTCTAGTGCGCGTCTTGGATGGCTTCCATCCTCAAGATGACTCGTCAAGCAGCAAGCACCTAATATTGAGTTTCATCAGCCTCCTTTGAGAGCCAGTTCCCAATCCATGTGTAGCTTGGAACCACCTTCGATGACAATTTTGCTGTAACTGGATTCTGTCGCCACTTTTTATGAAACTACTTGAAATTAGGATATTGCAGAGCATGCTTTACCGCGGTCGAGAAAGGAAACAAGCAATCCGGAAAAGGTATATCTACCATGCGAAAAAGTTTGAAAGCCAAACCCCAGAGCCCAGAGTACACGAAATTCGCAAACCTTAAGAGTAAGACGACATTGATAGAGCAAAAGATCTGAATATGTTTTCACCTACTAAGCCATAACACTACAGGCAGAGGCACCTGACTGCCCAAGTGTTTCGTACAGCTCAAAGGATGTTTTGCAGTTTTGTACTTTACAAAATATAAAATGATCTGAAATACGGTATTTGTTATTTTGTACACATGAAGGATCAGGTAATAGGATGCCTCTGTTTCTACTTTGGAAAGGTAACAGTTCCGATAAATACATCCACCACCAAGAACAACCCGTCTGAAGACTTGTTTCTAAAAGTATCTGCGTCCCAAGACAAGAAAGAATAGTGTCTCAAACCCAAACATAGTTTTTTTTCTCACCTCAACAGCAAACATATCAGGGTTAGGGTTGTTCCTATCGTACTTTCCTGAAGGTCGATCCTCATAATCGTAGCAGTACTCCCTCGAGCCTGGACCATTGCGTTCCAGCTTGCAGCCTTTTGGTAGAAGCTAGAATGTTATGTTAGGTTCATATCAGTCCTGGAACTGTCCACAGTTCCATCATATACATACAACAATAGCCCGGGAATTGAAGAGTAGTCTTCTCTGGAAGATGAACTCCAAAGTGGATACTGATTACGTGACAATGATGTCCACTTCGAGTGACTGCAGCAGCCTAGTTAGTATATTAGTTTAAAAAGGTGCATCACGCTTAATTTATATATATTTATACAGAGATATCTTTGGATGTACAGAAGATATATGCTTTCGAAGGTTTTCGCAACATCTTGCTGGAAGTTTTCCACGCTTACCTTATAAAATTTTCATAATTATCATCTACAAATCTCCTGTAGACCTTTGCTTGCTATATCCTTGACTTTACATGTCACCATTTTCAAAAACAAGATTACAGAGCACCTAGTGATGATCAGTCAGCTCGATTCACATCACAAACGCGAATGGATCTTGGATGCGATCTGCAGTTGTGACATGATAAAATGTAGAAAGCTTTGCAAATCCAGAAGTTTTTAGGAACAGCTGTTCATCCAAGTGGACTATATCCTCACCTCAACAGTATGCAGATCCTTCCTGTCGTACTTCCCTGCAGGAAGCTTCTCTTCCTTGTACTCGTAGTGGTACTCCCTCTTGCCAGCGCCGCTGTTGCGGTCAAGGGAGTTCAGCTTGCTTCCTTTTGGGAGCAGATCGGTCTTCATCATATCTGTAATTAGGACAAGGGAATCAATGGTAGGAGGAGGACGATATCCAACAATGGATAACCAAAAGCTGCTAAACATGTTTTTTTTATGTAATAGGTTGACAAAGAAGCAGACTGCCCGCCTGAGGGGAAGCGGTCACCGTTGCCTATTGACATTTGCAACACCAGGGGAGTTGCCGATGCGTTGATGATTTTTTTATATAATAACTAGCTGCGTCTAGCGGTTTCAACCACGACTTCACGTTATCTTGCAGGAACCTTTTTCGGGATTAAAAAATAGCCTATGTGTTAATTCAGGGTATAAGCTATCTCCATTTTAAATTTTACTTAAATCCGTACACAGTAATGTTTGCGCACTACTGCTAGTTTGCTAGGTGACTTACCGAACTGTTCGTCCGTGTACGCAGGCGCGTTTCCCGAGCTTGAGTACTCTCGGTACTCCTTATGCTTGCTGTATGACTTCGTCGCCATTTTGGCACTTAGCTACCTGCAGACAAAAGAGAATACTGTTGAGTACAGTGCTTCGATTTGCAATTGGAAGCCAGTCCCAATCCAGGTGTAGCGTGACCTAACGCCCGAAATTAATAATCGATCTGTTATCTCAGATCGAAATCGATCTTGGATTCCTACTGATTGTTTTGGATCAGAGGGCAAATCTGTCGATCGATGTATGGATCGTTTTGTCCTTCCCAAGGATAGATTCAATGTAGAGATTGCGAATTCAATCTGCGGATAGGTTATTGGCTAGCTTTACCCCTAAAACGGATTGACATATCGATCCAAAACCGCCAAAAAGGGATCAGGATCGATTATTAAGCGGGCGTAAGGAAACATCGTCACTTAACATCAGGTGACTTGTGGTAAAACGCTACCCTGTATTTTGTAAAGAAAACCCACATTTCTTTCGTACCTACATTACATCAAGTCTAATGAAACCAAAAAACAAAATAGCGAAACGCGCCCAAAAAATCACTTGCCGGGCGTTTCCTGCCTGTTGTTTTGCCGGCGTAAGGAGGTTGGAACAGGTGTAGCTAGTTTCATGTTTGACGTTTTAAAGCGATCATGTTGTAAGTATATCTAAGTCGTACACTCTTGTTAGAGTGGTTGTGATGTGTTGATGTCTTCGGCTTGGGCACCTCTGATGGCAATGTGACGTCATTTTTGCCTATTAACGGCGTCACAAGAGCACAAGAGCATTGGGACATGGATGTTGTAGGTACCCTACTATGTAAATAAGCTTTGACCTTTTGAGTTTTTGACTTCCGATTTTTGCTTGTATGGGATCACTTATAATATGGCATTTTCAACTGAGAGCGTTCTTTCTGTCAACAGAATTGTCGATACCCAGTTAAATAATACAGTAGGTACAATTCCTACCATATGCCGCACTATGTTTGGTGGTGAAACCTAATCCAGTCGGTAGCGCGTGGGACGAAGCTCAACCGACCACTTGAGTAAAGCTGCTTACACACTGATCGCTTCACATACACTTATTCTAGAATAACGCTCAAGCGATGATCACTACCAGTGGTGGATTTAGCAGCAGGCTGAGTAGGCTGGAGCCTAGGGCGGCAGATTTCGGTCAATTTAAAAAAATGCTTTAATGATATTAAAAGAGTCGTATCTATGTATTTTAATATTATTATTTTTTTATTTTTTTTTAATTAATGTAATTGGCGTTCGCCGTTTTAATTAAATAAATAAATTATTAAGTGCACACAAACAATTAAACATTGTTCACCACTTGATATTTCTTCAATTTTTGTCTGATGCATACAAAATACATACTTCGAAAAGGGAAAGGCAGAGGCCGTAGAGGTTATAGAGGTTGGTAGGGGCGGCAAAATTTGAATACTTAGCCTACTAGCGGCTAATGTGTAAATCCGCCACTGATCACTACTTAAGCACAGATTTGCGTCTGTCAGTTCATACAAATATGTCACTCAATCGGTACTCAAGCATTGATCAACACTTGAGCGTCATTATAGAGTACCACACTACTCCCAAAATAACGTTTTGTATCAAAAGGGCCTTCCCTTGTGATTTAGAAGGAAAACCAAGGTAAAGTAAGGAAGGAATCGGTCTTGGAAGGTAAGACTCAGAAGGAAAGTCAGATTATTTTTCTCAGTGCAACCTCAGAACCCGGGCTCAGTGGCGTAATTTGGAAGAGGCCTATGTCCAGCTGATGATGACTACGTCCATCTGATGATGATGATGACGGAGGTACTAAGTAACATTATTAAGTTTCAACAAACATTGCACCTGTTGTAATGATCCTCGTTTAGTAGTGACAGGAACATAATCGATAGGACTGGCAGGTTGGCAGCAAGAAAGATTCATACTTTTAAACAAAAGGTTTTTAAAAAAAGAAAGGAAGACAAGCGGGGCTGATGGAAACGTGATTTTGACATATTGGTTGGATTCTGAGATAGTTGCGATAAATGAATCTGGTGGCTGGTTTTCACATGCTAAACCTTTGAAATCAAATGTGCTTTGTTGTCCGTGACACGGGGTGAGTTTTAAACGCATACAAGACACGCGCCAGCGTTATTTCTGGTCTAACGATTTCTCACAGAAGACGTTTCTTTCTCAGCCTGAGGAAATGCCCTTTTTTGCTGGCGCGATCACAACGTATCAAGCCGAAGACGAGCCTTGCGGTTCAGCGGTAGGCCGCGGTCGTGCGGAGTGCACGTACGGAGCGGAAATCTTCGCCAAGCCTTAGCTTCTAGGACCAAGTGTGCGAACAGTTGCGAACAGCCGTCAATCGTGGTGCCATATTTCCCTCACTCGCGTAGTTGACCCTGTCAACCCACCGTAGCGGTTAGGGGCCGTATTGTAGTCGGGACTTAGTGGGCCATATTGCCCACCGTGGCATTAAGGGCTGCGTTCGTCGGGATTTTAGTGGGCCATATTGCCCACCGTAGCATTAAGGGCCGCGTTCGTCGGGATTCTAGTGGGCCATATTACCGACGCACCACTTCCCTTACATTAGACTTAAGTATCATTCTGTTCATATCATATGTTATGTAATATACTGAAGTATTCAAACACACTGTGTAATCTCTTAATACCCCACCATTACATTGGCGCCTAACGTGGAAGGAGATCAAATATAGTGCACGTGTGTTTGTATGCTTCTCACACAGGCAGTCTAGTAGGGTATTTTTATAATATTTTGTTATTCATTATCACTTAATCTTCCTTGTAAGTCATTGTGTTGAACTTAGCGTCATTAGAAATTAATATCCCTTCAACCAAAGTTCTGCCTGCACATCCTGTACACATATATATATATACTCCTTTTTCTTTATTAGACCTTTTGGATATTGGTCATAGTTCACATTAAGTTTTTTTTTTTTCCTTTTTTCACACCGGGTTATAAACTCGTTTACGAAATGGACGTCAATCACCTATTAAAGGATGAACTAGAGTTTGAGCTAGCGAGTAGAGGAGTATTCAATATAAGCACTGCTTCCTCCATGCGTAAAATTCTTAGAGAAATAATCAATAGGGAAAATGAGGGGAGCTTGGCTTTACCTACCAAACCCATCTCTTCTTGCATTGAATCTCCGTTGGCTGAAATTGAGAAATGTGAGAAAAAGTTCGAAAACTTGCGATCAGACATAGACGAACTAGGTCGTGATCCTGGACGTGGTCTTATTAGGCGTCTTACCTCGCGTCTTGTACACCTACGTAATAGAATAAAACACATTTTGCCTGTAGATCCGGGTCATACTGAACGTCATTACGCTCTGGCGAAGCATATCGACGAAACTTTTAATACGCTTTTATCTTCGGGAAGTGGCGTGGAAGATACAGAGAAGATGCCGATTTCTGAAATTGATAAAGCTGCCTTGTGTGAATCTTTTGGGGCGGAGGCATCTCACATTTTGGAAAACCTTGTTGGTTCAAACAATGGGCCACAAACTGATGTGGGTAAGTTGAACGATGTAAACATGTTTGGACGTTCTACCGTCGATTTTGAATTAAGTCATAGGAGGCTCATTCCTTTAAAGGATTGGAATATAAAATTTAGCGGTAAGGGTGACTTGAGTGTCAACGCATTTTTGGAGCGCATTATAGAGCTAAAAGTGGCTCGAAATGCAAATAATGAAGATCTTTTTCGTTATGCCATCGATCTTTTTGAAGGTGATGCTCTCATTTGGTTCAGGTCAATTCGTGATAGCACTTTTAGTTGGGGAGAATTGGTGGAACTTTTGCTGAATACTTTTCAAAGACCTTACTATCAAGATGAACTCCTTGATGAAATTAAAAAACGTACCCAGGGGAAACAAGAAAATGTTTTGATTTATGTAGCTGTTATGCAAAATATGTTCAACCGGTTGCCAGAAAAATTACATGAATCTCAGAAGATCAACATTTTGATGAAAAACGTGCAGCCTTATTTTCAACAGGCGTTGTGTCGAGAAAATTTTAAAACTGTTACGGAACTTATTACGGTTTTAAGAGTATTACAAACAACCAAAAGTAATTGTGATAGCTTTAGGGAACCATGTAGCGGCTCAAATATTCTGGAACCGGATTTGGCATTTCAGGGAAATCTCAGAGAAGTAAATGCTGTAGGAGCACAGAAATGGGTCGGCCCGCGAGATACTCTACCTCCTATTAGATGTTGGAACTGCAGGACTAGTGGGCACACCTTTAGGAATTGCCCATTACCCAAGCAAAGGATATTTTGCTTTAAGTGTGGGCGCTTTGGGAAAACAATTAAGGATTGCGGTTGCAATCAGGGAAACGGGGTCGCGGAAGAGATAACTGCCGATCATCTTCCGTAAATACCCCAGATTCAGAATGGCAGGATTGGCTTAAGACTATTACAATTTTTTTCAAAAGGGGTGATTTATGCAATATCAACCGAAACGAAAGTGACGTCCGGTATTATGCGACTGTAGAGATTATGGGACAATCGTTTTCGGCTCTCTTAGATAGTGGAGCAACGAATACAATAATTTCTAAGAATTTTTCCTGTAAACTATTGTCTTTGGGAATCGCAACTCAGATGGCTAACGAAAACTTTTCCCTAGCCGATGGATCTCCGTGTAGCTGTCTTGGTGCAATGGATGTCCCAGTGAGGTTTCTGGACGGTTTTAAGGTGATCAAAGTACACATTATAGAGACTTTGCGGCATGACATTCTATTAGGTATGGATTTTTTTGAAGCCTTCAATTTATCGATTGAGGTTAAATCATATACTCGTATGGGTGGGGTCATTACGAGCGAAGTGTTGGAAGTGGTTCCTAGTGTGCCTGTGGTGTCACGTGAAGATTTATCCAGGGATCAAGAAGCACTGCTAGCCAAGGTTATTGAGGAAATGTACTCGGAAACTGGCGATGGCTTAGGTAGGACTAGTTTAATTGAACATAGGATTGACACGGGCGAACATCTTCCTGTGAGTCAGCGACAATATCCTTTTGCACCCCCGATCATGAAGGAGCTGGAAAACGAAATACAGGATATGCTTGACAACGATGTGATTGAGCCCTTTTATAGTGCTTGGCGTTCTCCTGTACTTATAGTTAAAAAGGCCTCAGGGAAAAACAGGTTATGTTTAGACAGTCGCCAGCTGAATAAAGTCACAAAGAGAGATTCCTACCCCCTTCCAAGAGTTTCTACCATCTTGGATGGCTTGAAAAACGCGCGCTACTTATCCACTCTCGATCTTAAGTCAGCTTTTTGGCAGATACCTTTAGAGGAGAGTAGTAAGGAAAAAACTGCATTTGGATTAGCAGGGAAGGGTCTTTACCAGTTTAAGGTCATGCCATTTGGATTGAATAATGCATCTCAGACGCAACAACGCCTAATGGATCGTCTATTTTCACCTAAGTTTGAGGGAGGCATATTTGCTTATTTGGATGACATTGTGGTCTGCAATGATTCATTCTCTAGCCATATAGAGTCACTCAGATGGGTAAAGGAACAACTTAAAATGGCCGGTTTAACTATTAATGTGGAAAAGTGTCAGTTTGCCAGATCTTCACTTAAGTATTTGGGTTACATTGTCGACAAAGAAGGGTTGAGAACTGATCCTGACAAAGTCAGCGCCATCTTGAACTATCCCAGACCCACCACGTTCACGGAACTGAAGCGCTTCATTGGGTTGGCCAGTTGGTACAGACGTTTTGTTAAGAATTTTGCCATGGTAGCAGCACCCTTACACGAATTGACAAAAGGTGGCAAAAAGACTAAGAACATTGCCTGGAACACCGACGCAGAAAGCGCTTTTATTTCGCTTAAGTCGGCTCTAACTTCTACCCCTGTCTTGAGTGTCCCAGATTTTTCGAAACCCTTTATCGTTCAGTGCGATGCTTCAAATAGAGGCATTGGTGCAGTCTTGATTCAAGAAGTTGATACCATAGAAAAACCGGTGGCTTACACAAGCCGTAAACTCACTGATAGGGAATCTAAATACTCGGCCTCGGAAAGGGAGCTATTGAGTGTGGTTCATGCAGTAGAACAATTTCGGCCATATGTGGAAGGTAGTCATTTTAAGGTTATCACTGATCATAGTGCTTTACAATGGTTAGATAACAATAAGGATCCTCATGGACGTTTGGCTCGTTGGGCTATGCGGTTACAGCAGTTCGACTACAAAATCATTCACAGAAAGGGCAAAGATAACGTCGTCGCGGATTCTCTATCCAGGGCGATAATAGACGAAATAAATTTAATAGAAATAGGAAATGAGGATAAAGATGCCTGGTATAGTTCTCAAGAGGACATAGTTAAAAGGGGTATAGCTGGAGTAGATTGGGTGATGAGTCAAGGCAAATTATGGAAATACCTGAAACTAAAACAGTTCCCTGACGAAAGCGACGGTTGGAAGCTGGTCATCCCGGAAAAACTCCGTCTTAAAGTCATACAAGAATGTCACGACAACCCCTTGGCAGGCCACATGGGCATTAAAAAGACAGTGAACAGGGTGAGGCAACGCTATTTTTGGCCATCCTTGATTCAAGACGTTAAGGCTTATGTCAGGAAATGTGAGGTGTGTGCGAAATACAAAAGTTCCCAACTTCCTCCTAGTGGCCTAATGGGAAAACACAGAGAGGTATCCAAGCCATTTCAAATTATTTCAATGGACTTGATGGGTCCCTTTCCTCGCTCGAGACAGGGTAACACGATGTTGCTAGTAATTTCATGTTGGTTCAGCAAATTCTGTCTACTTTTCCCCCTAAGGACTGGGAAAGCTGCTAATATAGCAAAGATTTTAGAAGAACAGGTAATTTTGATTTTTGGCACACCTGGAGTAATAATTTGTGACAATGGGAAACAGTTTCAATCGTTACAATTTAAAGAAGTTGCAGCTTCTTATGGCGTGGATTTGTGGTACACTCCATATTACCATCCTCAAGCAAATCCTACTGAGAGGGTTAACAAAGTGATTGGTACTGCCATCGCTTCATATGTACAGGACAATCATAAGGACTGGGACAAACACATTCCACACATTGGGCATGCCATTAGGACGTCTGTGCATGAGGTAACGGGAAGAACACCAGCTCAGTTATTTTTTGGCCGCGAAACTGCAACACATGGTCAAAGACATCAAGAGTTAGATGTGGATGATCAACTGAACTTTAACAGGGAGGGCCATGAAAACTCTTTAGCACGGAGAAATGAGATTTACGTGGACGTTAAAAGTAGATTACAAAAGGCTTACGAAATCAATAGTGAACGGTATAATTTGAGACGTCGGAAAACTGAGTTTCGCGTAGGGGAAATCGTATGGAAACGAACCAAGAATTTATCGAACGCGAATAAGAATTTTATGTCGAAATTAGCCCCAAAATTTGAAAAGGCGGTCATTTCGGAAAAGCTTTCAGCTGACGTTTATATACTCAAGTCGCTTAAAGGAAAGGACTTAGGTAAATGGCACTCGTCCGATTTAAAACGTGTTTTGTGAAATGAATTCGGGTCGAATTCATAAGAGGAGGGGGGATAATGTAATGATCCTCGTTTAGTAGTGACAGGAACATAATCGATAGGACTGGCAGGTTGGCAGCAAGAAAGATTCATACTTTTAAACTAAAGGTTTTTAAAAAAAGAAAGGAAGACAAGCGGGGCTGATGGAAACGTGATTTTGACATATTGGTTGGATTCTGAGATAGTTGCGATAAATGAATCTGGTGGCTGGTTTTCACATGCTAAACCTTTGAAATCAAATGTGCTTTGTTGTCCGTGACACGGGGTGAGTTTTAAACGCATACAAGACACGCGCCAGCGTTATTTCTGGTCTAACGATTTCTCACAGAAGACGTTTCTTTCTCAGCCTGAGGAAATGCCCTTTTTTGCTGGCGCGATCACAACGTATCAAGCCGAAGACGAGCCTTGCGGTTCAGCGGTAGGCCGCGGTCGTGCGGAGTGCACGTACGGAGCGGAAATCTTCGCCAAGCCTTAGCTTCTAGGACCAAGTGTGCGAACAGTTGCGAACAGCCGTCAATCGTGGTGCCATATTTCCCTCACTCGCGTAGTTGACCCTGTCAACCCACCGTAGCGGTTAGGGGCCGTATTGTAGTCGGGACTTAGTGGGCCATATTGCCCACCGTGGCATTAAGGGCTGCGTTCGTCGGGATTTTAGTGGGCCATATTGCCCACCGTAGCATTAAGGGCCGCGTTCGTCGGGATTCTAGTGGGCCATATTACCGACGCACCACTTCCCTTACATTAGACTTAAGTATCATTCTGTTCATATCATATGTTATGTAATATACTGAAGTATTCAAACACACTGTGTAATCTCTTAAAACCCCTCCATTACACTGTGTGTAACAAGCCTATAAATAAGCGCAAGTGGTTCCTTTCATTTCTTAAATGTCAGAAGACGTCTGTATTGACTACATTCTCTGTACTGCTGTACTGTCTCTGTACATTCTGACAATAGAATGGTGTAATGAACAGCTGCACAAGTTGTTGAACAATTTGAACATACACTAACACCCTTGAGACCTGTCGCAGGTGCCATGGGGTAAGGTAACCCGTAATATAGATAAGCCGTCACTACAAACATTGAGAACCCCCATAAATTGGCAAAAGAATAGGATTCCTATTCTTTTGCCGATTTAATGTAAAATGTACCAACAAAACGAACGAACGGCGAAGGAGTGGAACACCTTGTCGGCGTCTTTGTTTCCCGATAGGCCTTCAAGTCAAGAGTAAATAGGTATCTTCTAGGCAAGCATGCTCCATCTTCGACCTCGTCATCACTTACCATCAGGTGAGACTGAGGTCAAATGCTTGCCTAACTCTTATAAAAAAAAAATATTTATATATATATCCTAAGTATTATAGGATATACATATCCTATTATAAAAATTAAGTACCTACTGCTTTTCCAAAACTAACTTTTTGATTCCCACACAGTAAACACTATATGCGTCAAACACTATTTTCACAGCAAATAACTTCTGAATTAAATTAAATACATACTACTTAATATTATTGTGACTGTACGCGATGACTCTAGCACGAGAATTGATAATAATATGCAGTGATCTTGTTTAGAGGAGTCATGTCAGACGTGAATAATAAAATAGATATGTACTTACAATTAATTTGTTACGTATGAATTTTCTTATGACTAAATTGGATGAGTCGTTAATTAATAATAATTGGAAAATTATATTCACCTCTATATTTTATTTACTTATTATACTTATGTATTGTTATTCATATAAAGCCTTTCACAACATTATTTTTAGTAAGAAGGCCAAGGCCCCTATAACCAATATCGGTCCATCCGTTTGGCTACGATGCCACAGACAGACAGACAGACATCGACGTCAAACTTATAAAACCCCTCTTTTTGCGTCGGGGGTTAAAAATAACAGGTAGTTAGCGGCCTTTCATCAAAGGCTAGACAGAGTCGATTATGCTGCCCTAATTTTATCGAGACTCGTGCGTGATATGTTATAAATACTCAAGATTAATATTTGGTAGTCTGCACATCGCTGTGCGAGCATCTGCTTCTGGTTGTTTGATTTTTAAAATATACTCGCGAGGTCGTCTGTAGCTTTGAACACATCGTGATGAAACCGTAACTTGGTAGTACTAGGCCATTTTTAGTGCTCACCTGGCTAGCGAATATCCAGCCAATTGTAAACTTAAATAACAATCATTTTTCTATGTAATTATTATTATGATATTGATATATTTTTAGTATTTAGTTTAATTTTCTATCCACCTTGATTAAAATAATTGAAAAATCTATGTTAATTTACATGAAACAAAGCTTACTTAGGTACTTTTGCTTACCCTTTATAAGAAAAAAATGCAGTGTATTTACTATTTTTCTATAATATTTTAAAAATGGCCCTTTTTAAGATAACTCCCATTTTTCTCCAGATTTTTAAATAACAAAGACTTCAGGTGACTTTAGGTCAAACGTTACCTTCCATACCCTTCCTTCCGTTACGTTACCCTACCTATGATCTATAAATAAATTTAATTATTATCGTTTCAAATAACAACGATATCAAACAAGTGATTTAGATAAAATTCAAAAAGCCTTGAAGATATAATTATTATTCTTATAAAGAAATACTTATAGGTAGTATAACAATATAACTTAAATCTTTCGTATTTCTATTATCTAATGAAAACATCGACTGGCAGACGACGGAAGGTCATTGACCTCATGCCATGCAAGGTAAAAAATTGCTGGAAGGTCTTCTGAGGTGAGTATTGTATTTAATTTATTATTAGGTTGTTCAAGTACATAATGTTTTTTAATTTTTAGATTCAAAAGAAAATGGTTGAAACGACAAAAAATCTTGCATAATTTATTTTATTTTATTTTACTCTTAAGGAAAACAAACAGTCTTAATTAACATAGTTAGAATACTAATGTGAATACAGTTGGCCTTTAACAGTTTTCACATATAGGTAGGTATTTATGCTAGATGTCCAAATTATTATTGATTTTGTTATTGATTTTGTTTTTTTAAAAGAACACTCGCTCTTTACATTTTATATGTATATACAATTCTGGTGTGCGTTTTTCCCAAATTCTTCTTCTTCTTAACGGCTTCACTGATTGTGATGAAATTTAATATGGGTTTGGACACGGATTCTTCCGCGATAAGCTGTAGTCCACGCGGGTGGAACCGCGGGGAACAGATTGCATCTTTATTGCCTTATTACTAACCCTAATTCTCGTAGTATAAGCCTTTTAGAGTAGGCGTTAAATATTAATTATTACGAAATGTCATCGCACAAAAATGCCCGGCATAATGCTCCGCGGTATGAAGGTGCGTGGGCGTATGACGTCACCCATTCATAGAAGCACAGATGGAATGGAAGTGCCGATGTCGCCTACGGACCCCACGGTATGCTCGACTTTATCACAACCGGAAGTTAATGAAACCATAGATTGGTGGTAGAGTGCTGTCTAGTGCTCACCTGTAGTGCGATTATAATTCACTCGGAAAGATTCCGTGTCAGATTCTACGTCACTTTCGCTTCACGGAAACGTTTTCCGAGAGCAAATACGTGTCGGAAACTTTTCCGTGATTGAACAGCTGGTTTGTCAAATTGAATGTCAGTTTCCGAATTCAGATTAATGAATCGCGTCTTAATAGTTCTCTAACCGATCTATCCACGATTTTCCCTACTGGACATGGAAATTTGACATAAGCTCCATAGAAGTAATGTCAAATTTATGTCAAACCGCAGATAGATCGGTTATTGAAACCGGCCGTTAGAAGATTATCCACTACATCCAAACGATCCATTTTTATCTCTCTATAATATTCTTAAAGATAGGTCTGACCTACTGATCTCGAAAACTAAAGAATAGGCACATCACAATAATTACTGTTACATAACTTTCTAAAAAAACTTACACCTCTATGTGATAAGATAAGATAGCACACTATCATAGTAAAAGAGTAGTAGTTCAGCTTCATATAAATCGGCCGTCGCCGGTTTGAATGTGTGCGTGAGTAGCGGCGCCGAGTACGCACGCACTTTTCACGCACACAATCACATAAACGAAAGGAGGCGGCCGAGGCCGCGGCCATGCACTCAGTATGGAACGCGCCGCCTATGCGTCACCGCAAGAGTAGGCAATTAACTCGTCGAGCGGCCTTAGCTAACCTACTGTTCTTTATATATACTGTGACACTATCATAAAATTATTACGGCAGTACAGTCAGCGACAAAAGTAGCTGATCATACTCGATTTTCTTAATTGTGTTTTAGATCGGTTATGTTAGTAATATTTGTATTTTTCAATTTAAGTCCTTGTTATTATTTATATGATACGAGAAAAAAAGATCATTGGGTTCACGAAAAACGAAGGCACATTGCATATTTTTTCATATTATATACAGTACACAGTTGTTGTTGTATTCCTACAGTTTTACAAATATTTAAATTAAAAGACCCTTTGCTGTATTCTAATCATATTAATTTCTCGTGTGTAGCCTACGAGCACATTATCTAAAAATAAGACTGTCTGTTTTTAATTTAGTTACCTCTATGTTTAGTAAAGAGAAAAGCTTTATTTTATAATCTATCTTTTATATTTTATATCTAATCTTATACATTATTGTAATAATTAATACCTAAGTACCTACTTAACTATAAATAAGAAACTCATAAAAAAACATTACAGTAAAGAATTCAAAAAATCTATGTAATTCATTATTACCTGATTGCTGACAAAACCAGTCATTTGCAATAATTGTCGTTTTTTACCTTTCTGGTAATAAATAAAATTTGCTGGCCAATATATGGAGTTTATGATTAAAATGGTAAAATTGGCCGTATGTTTACTTACTTATACGTTTTCTCTCCAAATATGAAAGGCTTTAACGATTGTATACTGACGGTGACGCCATCGGTTTAGGTGAAAAATAACTTTATGGATTTTATTGCATCATAAAATACATCCTTCTAATATGTTATGGATGCTTAAATTGGTGTGCTGTATGTGTATGTGTGTATTAGAGATGAAGAAGTAATCAAGAATTGTAATAAATGAAATAAGATTCCATTGACGGGGAAAAAATTCTCACAGATTACTGGAAACATTGTACCTATATATCGTATAGGTTCTTTTTTCTAGTGCTCGCCTGGCTAGCTACTAGAATCTGTGACTATCATCTATCGATGTGTTCCGACAGCCCCAGTTTCCAACAGACGTAGTGCGGCGCCACCTTCGACCACATCGTCATGACTTATGGTCAATCAAGTAAAAAATATACCAAACTCAGCGGTATTTCAAAATTCTTGCTGGCAACACTGCTTTCAAGCTTCGACTCCGCGAAATAAAACAAGAACAGCCGAGATGATGTCATGCTGACGAATAGCGGTCAAGGGTGCATCGGCGGTGAGATAAACTCTGCTAGTAGGTACGTTCGTATGTTGCGAATATTGCCTTGCGGTTTAGCCGTCAGTTTTTTTTTGGGATTTGCATCTTAAGAGGACGCCGTGATAAACAATGAATCTGAAATCAGCTCCATACAAAAACGCAAGCGAGCTGACTAATGCCGTAAGTTCGTATGCGCCAAAAAAGAGTTTTTTTTCGTTAAAAATGAAAACTATCGTTAATTTTATAAAACTAAATCTGTAGTTCTTTGAAGAATGTGTATATTTGTATTTTTGACACGAATTTATTTTTTTAAAAACAAATCTCGACAAACAAAAACAACCAAAACAATTAATTTAACAAAATGCAAAAACTGACAGGATGACATCATCAACTAATAAAAAAACGTCAGGTAGGAGGTGTTGCCTCGACGACGGTCGGTGGAGAAGTGGGCGAAAGCGCGTCCGCACCGCCTTATATTTGCTCGGGCGCTCGGCTCGCGCCAACACGGCCTCTCCTGACAGGAGACCGTCCTCGGACTCCATAAACTCGTGAAGATCAGCCTCCATTTTCATGGAAACTGCGTTCTCTTGCACTTCAAGTAGGCGTCAGCAGGTCTCTGCGTCCCAGATGAACCAAGCTGATGCTCCTCGCTTGTAGACAGCTCAGCAGCTCTAGTCGGCGACTCTTCACCATGTAGACAGCTCTGCGCTCCAAGATAGACTCCTCCTCGTTGTTATTCTCATCTGCACAGAACACACGAAAAAAAACCGCCACACAAATACGTATGCAAACATACAAACATGTGTGATAAGTTTACAGAAAGAAACACACCTAATCAAGTCAGAGGCATGACGAGCATGACTTGGCAGGGTGCCGAGAAAGAGGCACGACATAAAGCGTATCTCATTCTCAACATCCCCAGAACAGGGCTACGACGTGTCACATATCCTGACGGCAAGTCAGAGGCACGACGTGATGCTTAACTTAACCAGGTGCCGAGACAGAGGCACGACGTGACGCGTATCCCCAACACCCTTTAGATCATGACAGTGACACGACGCATCCGCGCTCTCAATTACAAACAAGGACAGAGACACTACGTGATGCGTAACCTACCAGGATGCTAAGATAGAGGCACGACGTGACGCTTATTTTAACATCCTCATCACAATTTGCAATTTAAAGAACGACGACGCACGTGGCGCAGAAGGCACAACGTGAGGCGTGTTCCAACAATTGCACAACATACCACAAACAATACCAGTAGTCCACTCCCTTCATCACGGGATGTGCTCCCTCGTGGCTTGTTGACTCGCCGCAAGAGCCTTCGGCAGCACGCCAGCGATAGCACACCATCGGCTGCGCACCGGCATGCAGCAGCAACAATGGCAGCGCATAAGCGCAGCAGCAGCAGTGGAAGCGCACAAGCGCAACAGGGGTAGCGCACAAGCGCTGCAGTGGCAGCGCACAAGCGCTGCAGTGGCAGCAGCAGCGCAGGAGTGGCAGTGCACAAGCGCTGCATCAGCGCACAAGCGCGGCAGCAGCGCACACACGCAGTAGTAGCAGCACACAAGCGCAGCCGACAGCGCACAAGCGCAGCAGTGGTGCACGCACGCAGGAGTAGCGCACACACGCAGGAGTAGCGCACACACGCAGCGGTAGCGCACACACGCAGCAGTAGTAGCGCACAAGCGCAGTAGTAGCGCACAAGCGCAGTAGTAGCGCACACACGCAGGAGTAGCGCACAAGCACAGCAGCGGTAGTGGCAGCGCACAAGCGCAGTATGCATGCCGCATCGGCACGCGTCGACACACCAGCACTACACCGGCATGGGCCAGCAGTACACAAGCGATATGCCAGCAACTTCTCTGGCAATACAGTAGCACTGGAACAGTAATGCATAAGTACCGCATTAGCAATGCAGGAGCACCACAACAATGCGGTAGCACTGCATCAGCAATGCACCGCTCGGCTTCACCTGACCATTACTGATCGTCCATCCTATGTGCTAGATCTGAAACATACTACGGTCCACGTGGCCTGGCACGGACCAGCATAATTTGTACAGGCCTCCCGTTAATCGCAAAAGTATACGAAATCATCCGGCAATAACTTGTCGTTCACGGCGGACGCGTGAACTTGAAACGTGAGCATCATTAAATCACCATCCAACAACAACAAAATAAAAGCATCGGATTCTTAATAAAATCAACAAGTTCATGTTTACCCGTAAATTAAGTTGAGCACAATTTTTAAGAACGGCACACGGCTTACGTAAAAACGTAGCTCGGCACGGGACGGGGTGATTTGTCCAGACTCCGCATTAATGGACAAAAATTCTACAAGACCTGCACGCATGTGAGCGTTATTAAACCAGTAATGTACTAACCAAAACCGTAATGAACTCGTCACTTCATTAGTTAACAATACGTGAGTACGCGAAACAGAAAACGTCGGACACAACCGACCTATGTAGGGTAGTTGTCAGAATTGATTTTCTAAACATCAAATAAAATATTTGCGATGTCTAAACTACGTATGCCATCACAACGCTTTGAACTTGAGTTTGATACGAGACCAGCTGCGATCGTTATTCGAAACTCACTTAACTACAGCTATGAGTCACTTTTTCAGCAATTACCTATACGCGTGCAAGTAGGCAATCGTCACACTTATTTGCACGTAGGAACACGATGACGTCACTGTATCACACATTAACATCATCCTAAGACAACGAAATTAGAAAAAGACATGGTTTGATCTTACCAAAATAGCAGTGTTGACTCGTACAGTCTCACCCGAAACCATCTCGACGTACAGGCTCAGTAATAGGTTCAGATAGGTTCAAACTTGCAACGCATTACCCATCAGCGTTATCCAAACCAAACACGGCTGCCTCGCCGACACGACGCGGACGCGACGACTGTGTCGCTGAGCGGAAGCGGTGACGCCTCCCGGTCTGGCGCTGGCGCCGGCTAAGCACGAAAGCGCCCGCTGCAGCGGTCACGACAACAGCGATGACTATCGCAATGTGACGCGATCAGCTTCATGAACAACAGCCCCAGACTCTCAGGCCTCGTGTGCGCCTCTCACGAGACCGAGAGCAAGGCTATCTACTCGATTTTCACTTTTCACTAAGACACACACATTTTCACTTTTCACTAAGACACACACACTTTCATTTTTCACTAAGACACACACAATTAAACGCACAAACAGCCATCTGCTTCGTCGTTTTTTCACGATTACTTTTTTTTTTTTTTTTGTCTACCGCCGTGGCATACACCGTCTAACTTTTTTCTATTTTTAACCGACAAAAAGATGACAAAAACAGTGGACAGTAAGATAGAATCGCGTAGATCCTATCCCGCTTCTGAATTTGTATTTTTGACACGAATTTATTTTTTTAAAAACAAATCTCGACAAACAAAAACAACCAAAACAATTAATTTAACAAAATGCAAAAACTGACAGGATGACATCATCAACTAATAAAAAAACGTCAGGTAGGAGGTGTTGCCTCGACGACGGTCGGTGGAGAAGTGGGCGAAAGCGCGTCCGCACCGCCTTATATTTGCTCGGGCGCTCGGCTCGCGCCAACAGTATATATACCATACAAAAAAAAATTCAACTCTTAAATCGGTTTTGTATGAAAATGAAAATGAAAATCTTTTTTTTTAGAGGGCAGTTTTCGATCATTGTTTGTCTGCTATGAAAGTTAACCAATCGTGTTATCCTTCCGACTATTTGATATCAAAAACATGATCTTTAATGCACATAAATATTAGCTTTGTATGTTTTGTAATTGCTGAGAAAAAAGGAAATCCTTGCAGCCAATATTGCCAATTCATCGTCTTAAATGGGACAAACGAAACCATCTACAGCAGGCGGCAGAAGGCTTACCTCATGCTGATCAGAGAGAACCGAAAAAGTTTAAAAAATCAAGGCTGTCATCATCAGCCTATTACGTTCCCACTGCTGGGACACTGGCCATCTCTCAGAGTTGTTTTATTTTTTTTTATTGAAAAAAAAGTATCAAGGCATTATCTTTAAAAATGGCCTAGAAAGGCCCTTTGGGTATCGTAACTTTTAAAACGTTGATGGTTGTATTAACAAGTTTAGTATTCTACTGTAAAGGTTCACAAAACAAAGCTCAACTTTTTATCAATTTATTATTAACTAAAAACTAACTCCGATGGCTCAGAGAACCAAAGTAAGTGTGTCTTGGCCTCAGGAACGAGAGAGCGCCACTCCTCTCTATCCTGAGCTATTTCAGCTTCTCCAGGACCTGGAGTTGGCGTTTGTGTCTGTAATACAATATTAAAAACTATTTATAAAAAAGGTTTTTTTTTTACTATTTAAAGGGTAGCGTTTGACTACCTGTTAGTCACCTGATCTTAAATGACGATGTGGTCGAAGATGGCGCCACGCTACACCTGGGTGGTAGCTAGCCAGGCGAATACTAGAAAATACCCTACCACCAAGCTATGGTTTCATCACGATGTTTTCCTTCACCGAAAGCTCAAGCTCATTGTAGGATTCGATCCCACGTCCTACGGATCGCAAGCCGACGTCACTACCACTGAGCCATCATCGCTATAAATGGTTCCTGCGGGATAGCGGTAAAGCCACGGGTGTAACAGCGGGGCGCAGCCAGTAGGTACAAAGTAATTATACACGAGTCACAAAGGTATAATTGGATACCTAAACAAGTGCCAATCAACACTCCTTTCTTTCAAAGCTAACGCGTTTTAACTTCAAACCTAAACAAGACTTTTGAAGCTTTAAAGTCAACAAAGAACTCCCAATTCAGTGTTAAACCCAATGTTTAAAACAAACGTGTTAGGCGAGGCATAACGGGCAACGATCTCAATAAACAATTAACACTGTGCTGTGGTGAATGTACTTCTTTCTTTGCTAATGAGTGAGTCATCGTTGAGTTGTGGTTGCCATCATAACGAACAAATAATGAACGATTTGAATTTTAGATGATTTTTTGATGTTGAAGCGATGATGGCTGAGTGGGGAAAAGGGGGAGGCCTATGTTCAGCAGTGGACTTCTTCCGGCAGATGATGATGATGTTGGCTCAGTACATGGTAAGTGCAAGAAGTAGGCTTGCGATCTATAGGTCGAATCCGTCAATGGGCTTGAGCTTTCGGTGAAGGAGGGGCATTTTCTAGTAGTTCGCCTGACTAGCTAAATCATCGCATTTTAAGGGCGAAAAGGGTTGACACAATGTAAGTCCTGCAAAAATTAAGTAAAAACGTTGTGCTACGGCAGCCTCACTTGATCTAGGTGTAGCGTGGCGTCACTTTCACACTGAATTAGTCAAACGTTACACAATCATTTTTATTTTCTTTAATCGGATTCGTGGTATTGAAAACCCGACCTGACAAAAAGCAGCAAATATTCGACGCAACAAAAAAGGCAATCCAAAAGAGACGTTTCGCATAGATAAGCAAATAAAACTAAATACTCAAGTATTTGCTCGGAAAACACTAGCAGAGTCTAGGTTGGTGTTAAGATAAGCGGTGATAAACGATTTCCTATTTAGCTGAGGCCAAGACCGGTTCGCGAGGCAGGGCGAGGCTGCTCATTATAACAGCAATATAGGCATTGGAGGTGTTCTTATACGCGTACACATGGGAATAAACTAAGAAACAGGGTTGGAAATATCACAGTTTCTTTGAAAAGACAGTATTACACTAAGAATAACGAATGTTTGAATCAGCAAGCTGAAGTAGCAGTGGGTCATATAAGCCGCAGAACCGACAACCGTTGGGGTAGGCGCGTTCTTGAGTGGAGACCGCGACTTGGCAGACGTAGTAGGACATGGCTAGACTAGTGGCTGCCAGCAGTAGTTGAATGATAAGAGCCGGAAACCGGACTCAGTGGGGTCTCTTGGAAGAGGCCTATGTCCAGCAGTGGACTGATACAGGCTGATGATGATGGGATTAATTGATACTGCCTCAGAGAATGATACAGCAGACTACACGTAGAAAAAAGACCTTCCGAAATACCGTTTTCCTTCTGATTCAAAAGGGAAGAATTTGTGATTCAGAAGGAAAGCTAAGGTAAAATAAGAAAGGAAACGGTCTTGGAAGGTAAGATTCAGAAGGAAAGTCAGATTTATTTTCTCAGTATAGGAGACGTATGCGAGATACATACTACACCTGCAATTTTAGCCTTAATACTTGTGTATATAAAGTGCTGAGTTATGCAATCAGCCTGTATCAGTCCACTGCTGGACATAGGCCTCTCCCAAGGTACGCCACTGAGCCCGGTCTTCGGCTCTTCTCATCGAACTACTGCCAGCCACTCAGTGCAAGTCGTTGCTTTCCTACACAAGTCGCGGTCTCCACTCAACAACACGTCTACTCCAACGCTTGTTGGTTCTGCGGCTTATATGACCCACTGCCACTTCAGCTTGCTAATTCTGTGAGCTATGTCGGTGACTTAGGTAAACTAAATTAATTGTAGAAAGAAATTATCTTAGAAACCTTGTTTACATCTACAGTCTGTACCAACGTCATTAATTAAACACAGCTCTCATTAAATTAAAGTCAAATTAATAGAACACCGTCAATTTCACCAACCAACTCCAATGACAGAATCATCAACAACGGGTTCCTGTATGTATGTACAAGTATGAAATATGAATGACATCATGGAATGGTAAACGCTGATTGCCAGTTACCAGCTGTCATCTGTGGGGTCAAGTGTACACTGGCTTTATTTACTGTTTTAACTTCATTGAAATTATAATTTCTTGTATTGTATATAATGGAAGGTTGAGGTCTTGTAATAAATAAACAATACAATACAATTTTTCTTGTTTCTATAATTAATGTATTTGTGAATAATTTGTTGCAAATAAATGATTCTTATTCTTATAAAATAGTACTGAATGAATGAATTGGTTTCAGGTTAATGTTTTTTTAATGCTACTATTAGTGGCGGCAGCCTGATGGTAAGCGTTATGCTTGCCCATTACAGTTCAGTGCCACGCAGAATTTTGAACTTCATCCTGTAAAAAAATTTGAAATGAGATGCATTTTTCAAGGTTACGACCATTTTTCTCCACATCTTTAAATAACAAAGACATAAATACCATCAAAATATTAAGAAATACAATACCCAAAGGGCTATAAGACAATTTTTTTGAAAATAGGCTTGATTATTTTTAGCGTTTTTTTTTTAAGTTTTATTTTTTCTCAAATCGGTATGAGGTACCTACCCTCTCTGACGCCTACGGAGGCCACATACACTGAGAAAAAAATCCTGATTTTCCTTCTAAGTCTTACGTTCCAAAACCGATTCCTTCCAAAATGTAACCGTTTCCTTCCTTGTTTTACATTAGCTTTCCTTCTGAGTCAAAAGGGAAGGAAATTTCTTCCGTATTCCGAAGGACTCTTTTTTTTCCGCGTAGCCCAGGATCTTAGACTAAAACGGTTACCTACAACAAGTTAAACTGTAAACAACTTCTTTTAAAAACCCCACCCTATGCTTACGTAGTATAGTAATCACTATTATTAATTTATGAGGTGCAAACCACATTAATACCAATTGTAAGTACATCCGACATGATGATTGCATCCACCTACAAGAAACAGCTAGATTCTACAATAGTAAATATCTGGTACGGTCAATGACAAAAGTCGCTGAACAAACAAGCTAACTGGAACATAATTATATGGTAAGTCTGTGTTATCGTGGCAATAAATTGATTTTTTATTTATTATTTAACATTTTTCGATTATTTAGTATGAAGCGAAGTGATGACGGCAGTGGTAGTGACGTCAGCTTGTGATCCGTATGTCACGGGTTCGGATCCTACAATGAGCTTGAGCTTTCGATGAAGGTAAATATCGTGATGAAATATTTTCAAGGTGGGAGAAACCGCGGTGAATAGCTAGTACTATATTCAAAAAAGTATCATCAACACCAAATATTACTGATCTAGTACAAATCGAGTATGATCAGTTACTTTTGACGCTAACTGTACCTATTCCGTAGATGAACGTGTAGTAATAGGTATGACGAATGGCCTAGGTCATCGCGCAAATGGTCAATAGATCGATGATTCGATGCCAGAAGTACCTACAAGCGGATTATTAACATGATTGGAATTTAATATGTAACTTTAAAAATATGTACAGCAGTTTATTTCGATCCGTAATTGACCGATGCTATAGGAATACAGTTTTAGAAATGGACAAAATCCAAAATACGAACCTACACTGAGAAAAAAAAACCTGAATTTCCTTCTGAGTCTTACCATCCAATACCAAAATGTAACCTTTTCCTTCCTTCGTTTACCTTAGTTTTTCTTCTGAGTCAAAAGGGAAGGAAATTCCTTTAGTACTTCGGAAGGTCTTTTTTCTCCGTGTAGTCTACCGAGAGAAGCATGAAGACTGGACTGAATTGGCCAATTTTTTTAATGTTCCTATTAAGGTTTTTAGAGAAAGAAAAGTTAAAAATGTTCTCTGAAAAATTGGAGCACTCTGTATAAACTGAAAGTGACTTTTCCATTGTGTATGAACACATCAACTTTTATATTTGTCTCGCGAAGACGGTGCGAGTAGCTAGTTAAAAAATGTAAAAGGTAAAGTAGAAGAATAACCACTCGTTCAGCTAGATCGGATTCCCAAAAAGTCACGGTCAAGTAGCTTCCCATTAGTTCCCAAATTAAAACTCGAAGCAACGGTTCCATTTCAAAGGCCATATCATATGAATGAAAGAATTTAATGTGAAGTTACGGATAAAAACGTCAAACCTCTCGTGTGCGTGTGAACTCATAAAACTGTTTCTAGGGGCTATTCTCAAGAAATACACCGAAATAGATTTATAACGGATATTACGCGAACTCTTGCCCACGCAACACACCTTTACAACTCTTCTGTCCCTCTCTAACATACGAGTTCTTCTATGTCTCATTCATTTTTCATAGAAAGTTAAGAAAGAATATCGAAAAATGTATGAGACAAGTACTATCATTTTGACACTTGTTTATTATGACAGTGGGCAATTTGAACAATCAGGTGTTTTGGCAATTAGACATACTGGCACGAGGAACGCTTGGACATTTATAGTCTTGCACATATTGACTGGTTAGACATCTTGCCTTTTCGACATATTGACTGCCTCGACATTTTGACCCTTGTACATAGGGCTCCGGGAGGCAATGAGGCTTATCACTATTGCTGAAAATGAATAACCAATCTATACACAAGTTGCCCTATACTAGAGATCGATTTTTGACATTACTTTTATGGAGCTTGTGTCAAATTTCTATCTTCAGTAGGGTAAACCGTGGATAGATAGATAGATAGGTTATTAATAACGTTATATCCATTCTGTGAATTGACGGTCATTACGCGGACTCCCACGTAAAACACCTTTACAACTCTTCTCTCCCGCTCTAACATACGAGTTCTTGTATTGTCTTATTCATATTTCATACATAAATGGATTTCAAGGAGGATTAGTTAGTAAAATCAGTGAATGAATACAGAATATTTGCTTTAAGTTATGTAACGCAAGTGACGTAAGTTAAGGCACCAAGGCAAGCTGCTAATGTCAATGCTGAGATTGAATAAGAAGTTGTCCTCAGAATTATCTGAGATCGTTTCTGTGATGTTAAACAAACCTTCACAGAAACAGATGGCGTACAGACAAATAAAACATCAACATAAGTAAAGGGTAAGAAGCAAAGTCAAATAAGATAGATAGGTAGGTATTTGCGTAGCTTAGAGGTGCCTATAAAGTGTAACACTAACACACTAAATAACTGTTAACACTTATAATTATAACAGACCTACTTCAAGGTACTTACATACGTTTAAGAAAATCAGTCCGAGAACGAACCAAAATATAAGTAGAGATAGATACTAAAATGAAAGAAGGAAAGATACTAGGTACATACTAAGTCATACTCTAACTATCCAACAATAAAAAAGATCAATGAAAACGAGAAAAAACTAACAAAATAACAAACTCTTGGTTGAAGAGCCATCATTCAATCATCAAGAAATAAAGCGAGGTACATTAACAATTCAAACCAGTTTTTACTCCACATGCATTTAAATTGGCTTACATCACCAGTCATAATTAAAACAACCTTAAATAGAGCAATCCTCACTAACAAACGTAAATGCAAAAATGTATTGGTTGGTTTTTGATTAGTCCTTCTCTCAACGGAGTAACGGATTGATGTGATTTTTTGCATTTATATGGGTATTTTATGCACCGAAGAGGGACCTAGGGCCCAAGTCAGATAATAATCAACATGAACCTATGCTCGGCCCGTAATGGCCGACTTAGATTCTTTTGGTTGTCTTCTAAATTCTTAATATTGAAACAACCCCGGGTTCCGTCACAGTTTAACGGCCAGTTTCAATAACCTATCTATCCACGGTTTGTTCTACTAGAGATAGAAATACAAACAACAAACTGGCAGTTAGTAACATTTTCGTAGTCTTCTACCCGATAGATTCAAAAACATACACGGAGAAAAAAGATCTTCCGAAATACCGTTTTCCTTCTCAGTCAAAAGGGAAGGATTTGTTATTCAGAAGGAAATCTAAGGTAAAAAGGGGAAGGAATTGGTCTTGGAAGGTAAAACTCAGAAGGAAAGTCTGAATTTTTTTCTCAGTGTAGCAGAAGTAGCAGACTACCAAAACTTTAGCGTCATTTCAATGGCATCTACTCGGCATGCATCTAGATTCTAGACTGAATGTGAAATTGTAAACAGCATAGGCCGCTATTGTGGGCAACTTTTTCAGCAAAATTCACCGTTCCTGAGGGAATACTAACGGGGCACGGGTGAAACCGTACGGCGTAGCTAGTGAAAGATAATTTAGCCTGTGAATCCCAAGGTTATCTCTGTGGCCCCGCAAAAATATATGTTGAATGCAAAACAAGGCTGACCGGTTCTTTTCGGGTACCTACCTATTTATACTCTGGAACTTGTAAAATGTATAACGATAAACATGATGCTTCGGAGAAACGTACTGAATTAGATCATTCCATCTACAATGGATTTCTTTTAGATATTTTTGGAATTGGGAAGTTAATAAGTATTGAAGCAAAGAGAGGTAGATAAAAACTTGCAAAACAAAAAATCAAAATATTGAGAGGATGTCAAGAAATGAAGGCACTGCGTTGACTTTTGTGCAAATTGCAACTTAACGGAACGGACGTTGGCAACCCTGTAAGTTGAAAAAAAGTTGCAATTGAAATGGCAACTATCCACATCCACAATGATGGAAAATTGACTGTAGTTGTTTAAACAGATGATTTCATTACACAAAGTAGAAATGATTTACTATTTATAACAAAAGCAAAGAAAGCAATGACTATATTGATATAGGTACAGAATAAATAGAGTATACGAATATAATAAACTATAGCTCATGAAACGAATGCAATTGTAAACATCCTGCGATTGATGCTCAAAATAGTACATATTAGTAAGTTTTAAGTTCAGTTTTTTTCTAATAAGGTTAATCATGTAGTCTTTTTTGCTTTAGTTTGTTATGCCTGGTTTCTATACAATTAAAACATACCTACAGAAGTAGCTGATAACATGATCTCCAACGTGGTAATAATTTTATTTTAATGACCGAAAATTCGAGACCAAACTTTTGTAGGTATATCTACGCGATAGTCATAAAGTTGATTATAACTAATTAAAGGTACATTTAAAATACACTACTCAACAAATAAAAACCGAAAAAATGCTTCATCATTTTTACACAGGAGCTAATTGAATTTTCAAAAGGTTTAACAATTATTATCAGACACTCGAGACAGATTACTCTTCCCTTCAGCAAGACCTACATCACCGTCTAATCTTTAGGCCGCATGATGTAACTTCCTGATGAGAACCCCAGTTGGCAGCCGACAGGTGACAGAAATAACGTTATAGTAACTAATTATACTGCACGATTCATTTCTAAGAACTATGGTGTGGGCTCCGACATTTGCAGTTTTTGTTGTTTCTGTTCTAAAAGCAATTGATTTGTCATCGTGATCTTAATGGTATGGCTGAGGAAGATAAATTACTTCGTCTGGTATTCTCATTTCATCAGCTTGATTTGTTATGTGATTAGGTTTGTTAGGTGCTATGATGACATACAGTACTTATATAATACTGAAACTTTGCATCTTCCTATTATCTCTTTTGCAAACAAGAGTGAACAAAATACTAATAGAAATATTGTCAGACTACCTAGTGAAAGGACGCGTTAAAGATTTAGACATATCAAAGCCTTAATGATGATATTATTCTTGCTGACTGACAAAACCAGGTCATCAATGAAAAAGAAATAGAATTCCAGAGTTTAATTCACTCAGAGATTATTTAAATTAAATTCCAGAATATTATTGAATTGGTAGCCACACCCACAAAGCTGGTCAGTAAATTGATCGCTCTCTCAAAAACTGGGGGTTAGATTCAAAGAATCTCACGGCTACGTCAAAATCAAAATCAAAATCAAAACTTTTTTTATTTAATAGGATACATTGTGATCACTTTAAAACGTCAACTTAAAACTAGCTACGCCTGTTCCAACCTCCTTACGCCGGCAAAAGAACAGGCAAGAAACGCCCGACAGGTAATTTTTTTGTCGCGATCACTTTGACAATTTTATTCTTATTACTAATTGATTGAATTGGAGCAAGTTCACTAAAATCCCAAGCTTTTTTTTTTGTCATCTAATAGTCCGATATTTTTTAATCAGCTTTACTAATAAGAAGATTTCTCTTGTTTGGTTGTACACATTGGGATATGGGAACATGAATATTAACGAGTTGCGGGATCACAACCAAAGCAGACCAGACCCCACAAGCAGCACTCGTTCACGAGTTGACTTGTACATCCAACAACTAATTGATTAACTTTGAAAGATCAATTAATATAATACCTAAAAGGAGGTCACGACATCCTGTATCCATCCTCGTAATCCAATCATACTTGGAGATTTATTTGAATATGCATTACGCACCACACTCGGTTCTGAACCATCATTGAGACCCTGACGCAAGGAAATTAGACATGTCATTCGCGCAATGCTAAATGACTAATTTATTCCATGTATTGTAACAATTGAATAACAGAGCTGCGAAATGACCTTTAAAGTGGAGGAAAAAACATTTTACTACCACGAAATAGCAAGGTTGGAGACTGGAGTAGGTACTTTGTCTTAAATAGAACCAAAACATGCAACAGCTGTAAGCGTATCAGCTGTCTTTCTGAATGCTCTTCTGGTAGCTTTCCAGCATCACTTATTAGGATTAGGTTTAAGATAACCTGATACGCTTACATATGTTGTATGTGTTGCTGGTAAACCACCTGTTGAGCATTAGAAGACATCATCCAAGTAGTGGTGCGACGTGCATGGGGTTGCAAAGTTTCCTGAGCTGAAGGAACCAATGTGTTTGCTACAGGTTAGGTTACAGCATCGGTATCTTGGATCCACCTGATGGTTATACATGAGCTCATGACCTATCTGTACGAAAAGCAAAGAGGCTATGAAGTGGTGATCAGATAGACAATGTAGGAGCTTGAGCAGCCTGATCCGGGATGTTCCTATTCCTATATTTGAGTTTCCTGGAATAATTGTTCTACCTGTTCCTGTTGTATCTGTTCAAGGAAATACCACTTACAACTATGTTTTTTTTAGATCTCACAGGCGTTCTGTTTTTTAGCGTTTGACCACAAGTCATCTGATGTTCAGTGACGACGTGGTCGAAGGTAGGGAATATTGCCACTCTATCACTCTACACCTGCTCTCAAGTTCATGAGAGCAGACGTATCTCTTTAGTATGCTATAGTTGTTCACATCACATTAAAGTTTTTAGCACGTCGTCGTTCTATGTTCTGACAAAGGATGTCGACAGAATAGCAATTGGATTTCGCGATGAGAGAAAAAGTTCTTTTTGAATTTGCATATTGTACTCGTATGATAAACATAACGGAATTGGTGATCTGGTTTAGAATATTGAATTAGAAAACCGGTATAAATTTGCAAATTTGGTTAGTCACTTGGAAATAAAATAAAAGTTACTTTAGCAACGGCAAGAAGAGGGATGAAATAGTTACTTTTAATAGGAAAACATAATTAATAATAAATAAATAGAGGAAGACTTTTTTTAACAAGGTGCTTCATTTTAATTTCGTCTAGACATGTCTGCTGATGCGGATGTCAGTCATATTAATAGGTAACTAATTTTAGAAGCAGGGCAATTAGTGGATATAGTTAGTTAATTTATCGTAAGTGTTTGCTCTTTTTATAAATAATCTTTGAAAGTTCGATTAAGGACGTTAAAAAATTAAGACAAACAAGATGTTTGTTATGCTTAGAATGCACTAGAGTTTCACCTCTACACTTTCTAATATCAAGACACCAAAGCTATAAATTCTGTGACGAAAGTTACAAAGGTTTGTTTAGATCACTGAGAAGAAAGCTTACTAAACTGCAACCTAGGCCAATTGTTCCAAGTTTTTTTTATTAGCATTTATAGTAAGGTAAACATATGACCCCAGTCTCACCTGGTGGTATGTACCTAATAGACGATGAGGTCGATGATGGCACATGTTTGATTGGAAGGTACCTAATCAAGGCTCCTAAATTAATTATACATCTCGCTGGTTGGGTGTTTCCACTTCTTGGCCGTTCCCATTATAAATGTAGAAGCTAAACGTTTTGTGGGGATCGGGGGAATGTCAACCATGTACGGATGTCGTGTCGCCGTACGTCTTCCTCTTGTTATCCCATGATGGAAAGAGGAATTTATACCGACACTGCGGATAGAATCCTCAATTCCTCAACATCAAATTGTGTATGTTACTTTAGCCCGGATTTTATGAGAGATCCAACTGAAAATGACAATGATCAATCTTAGATTCAACTTTCGCTTTTCACTTTGATACTTAGCTGCCAGTGTTGGGTTTAGTGCCAACTGGTAGTGGGCTGGAGCATTTGTACTATCTACATCACCTGTATCGGCAAATACATTGTCTAACCAAATTGGTATCAAGTTTGATTTTACTTAAGCATCACGCTTGCGCTAATTGCATTTCAGTGCCACCCAGAGCTTTGAATTTCAACAGTTCTAAAGTGCACTGCGCTCGTCACCCTGAGATCTTAGATGACAAATCTGTTTTTTCCTGGAATGTTTACTGGCTTTCTCTTTATTTACGTAGTGAACTCTAAACGCACTATCGATACTTTTACACTATTAGCGTCAAGAATGATTCAGGCACTAGGCATTCCATTCCAACAACATTTTTTATACATTTACGAGATCATGTTTTTAAAGTTTACATATATCGCAAGTGTTATATTTGCATGACCCACTATATAACTATGATACATGGTAGATGTATTATGGCTCTGTGCCAGGGTTTAATATTAGCGCCTCCGATACAGTGATGTCATCACACCGTTCTGTTTACGCTACAAAGCGAAATCTGTATTGTTTTTCGGTTGTTTAGCAATCGTGTGCTGATTCTTGAACAATTCTCGGTTGAATCAGAGTCTTGGTAAAAAGAAAAAGGTAAATTGATATATGATCCGTTTTGAAAGAAGCTGATGAGTTGATTTTACATTAAGATTTTCAAGGTGTCGTCAACTCAACATAATAAGGAAAGTAGACATATAAGGTCAATGGTGTGGATAAGGATATACGATGCCCACTATTCCGAGGTCGAGCATAGGTTTGGCAAGCTGATGATCCGAGGTATGGTTAAAAATTGGACTTCGGAGGGCACCTTAAGCTGTTAGTCATATCAGTCGTATAGCCATTTTGGGTGCCTTCGAGTGGTCTGAAAACTCAGACACTAAGCTAGTCAGCTAGCCAGTAGCGACTAACTCATACCAGGGAAGCGTTTAAAAATATGTAGCCTGATATTAAGTGATGATGTGGTCGAAGTTAGCGCTACGCTACGCCTGGATCGGGATAGGCTTTGACGAACGTTACCAGAATATGAGAACATACGATTGGTTCTTGGTGACAGATTCTTAACTTAAGGATAACCAAGCGAGCATTAGAAAATGCCCACCATCAAACAAAGCAAGATAAGGTATTGCTTAGTGAGGAAGCTTCGATAAGGTGATAGAAAGGGTACTCACAGAAGACATTTCTTCCGTCTTCTGTGTAGGTATCAGGGATCCGGGAATAGTGATTTCGTAATCCTAATAGTATAATATGCAAAGTATAAACGTACTACTCAGTACCTATACAGGGATATTATACTTGCTAAAGGCAGCTGGCAATGGTTGGTATCTCACGAGCTTTTCATAGCGTTGATTCACAAGCCTTCTTTGTCATCTCAATAGGTTTAGAAGTAGTTAAATAATATAAATGAATGAGATCACAACTGGAAGTTGACATTAATAGTTAATTCTTTAGGCGCTGGACTATCATTTTAATAACACCGGCCCTAAAATGGAACCTTGTGGCAGTCATATTGCGTTTAGGCATATCTAATTCTGGTATCATAGTTGACTCAGGACTTCAGGACATCTGCTGATTCTTCGGCGTAAAAGTTAGGTAAGTATCGTTTTATGTTTACTTTACAATGAGTTTTATTAGGATTGTAAGGGTTAATTATTATTCTGACGACATCACATGCTTTTGTTAAAACCAAACTTGACTAAGAAGATATTTGCTATCATTTATAGCAAACATTTCCATTGTCTTTCAGAAAATACTTATCTCCAACCCTTTTCTTAAAACGTACCTACAACACAAAAATAAGTGTTCAGATATTTTCGCGGATTTATGCTAAGAGACGTCAAATCAAGTACTTTTTAGCTTCTCGTGTTTTTATATTTTACTAGACCCGCCCTGCGACTTCATCCGCTTGAAAGTTGATTATAAAGACCCCTATTTGACACCACTAGAGGATGATATTCAAAAAATCTTTTCTAGGGCTGGTATTCTAGAATGATGCTCAAGTGATAATCACTACCTATGCACAGATTTGAGTCTGTCATTTCATACAATTAAGTCACTCAATCGGTACTCAAGCATCGATCTACACTTGAGCGTCATTCTAAGATACCAGCCTTTAGTGTCCTCAACACAAGACTTATTTTTGACTTATTCCACTTACAATAGTTAAAAGCTGAGCGTTGTTTGTCATGCTGTCGCGGTACTGTTTTATTACTGGTAAAAAATAACGTTTAGAAACGTGACTGGACACAAAAACAATACATAAAATTCCGAGTGCATGCTCCGCGGTGATAGTGACGCATCTTGCGGTGATGGTGTAAAATAAACACACTGTATTCTTAAGCTCACAGAAATAACTGTGAGGCTCAGTATTCGGAACAAGGTTGTTTTGGTTCGAATCTTGGAATCCATCGAGTATTGATTCACTGTAGGTAACTTTATGATGACGTCATGTCATGAAACTGAGTTACAGTCATCTCAAGTGGGGTCATTTTTTATAGCGATGATGGCTCAGTGGTAGTGTAGTGACGTCGGCTTGCGTTCCGTAGGACGTGGGTTCGAATGAGCTGGAGCTTTCGGTGAAGGAAAACATCGTGATTAAACCATAGCTTGGTGGTAGGGTATTTTCTAGCTACCACTTTCAATCTGGGGCCAAGCACCTATCACTATCAGTGTGTTCTGGCAGCCTCACTTTAGAGCCCCAATGCAGGTGTAGCCCCACGCCACCTTCGACCACATCGTCACTTAACATCAGGTGAAATGTAATCAAAAGCTTACCCAATAATTTTTTTTTTTTTTGAAAAAACACTTAAATACAGTGTCTGTACCCTCTGTGCCTATGGGACGCAAATCAACGTCACCACTAAACTATGGTATCATAATTTACTAACACCATTTCCATCCTCAGAGCGAAAGCTGCAAAAGATAGTAAAATACAGGTAGTACAGGTAGGTTGCTAGGTAGGTAGGTCAGGTACCCTAGTTACCTACACAGCATTGTACACAGTTGTAAACAAACTGGTTCGATTTCCCAACGCTGCCTACGTCCAGGGCCCTCCGGCGCCCACGGCGCGCCAACTGTTTACAGTCACGTGGGCTGAGATGTAGCAAGCACGGCGGATGCTTTTACAACGATGGTGAGGGACCAAACATAATCTATGGGCTTAAATGAAACTTTTTTAAGTCAAATGATACTAAAAAAACTATTCTTAGCAGACATTTTATAGGAGGAAGGTCACAATTTTTTTTGGTTTTTGTTGTCTGCGCGTTCGTGATGGCGCGAATTTTGAATACATTGTTTAGTACCTACATTTTTTAAGGTAAGCCCTCAGACCAAAATAAGACGACAGGCGGTGGTTTATTGTTTAAAAGTATTTATAACCTGAACTTATTATCGATGTAGTAAGTAGGTCATAAACTAGCGAAATATACTTATGTTCCTTTTCTTCCTACCTTTTTGGCCACTTACACTTCGTTTTGTACCCTATCGCGCCGGTAAAATTGATGTCAACTTTTTGCAATAGTCGTACAGTACTTTCAACTTAGTCTCGAGTCAGCTTAGTCTAAATCCTAAAACACTTCCTACTCTAGGGTTAGCACCATATTTGCGCCTAACGGCAACGCTAGCCTTAAACGACAAGACGAGATGCGATATTTCTCAGAAATCTACCGTGGGTTGTACAGTACAAATGCCCAAATGTCATTCTTAGAATACACTGTACATAAGCCCAAGGTCGTAAAAATAATTGCGCTTAAAAATGTAAATAAATATAACTTACCGCTTAAAAATATCCAAAACAACTTTGACAAATTCACTACACTTTCTACTCACACACAAATTACAAATAGCAGCCTTTATAATTCATTATGCACACGAAAACAAATTTATTAGAATGTCACGATTTAAGATATTTTTCGTATTTCGATTCGAAAAACGACGCGTGTTGAACGAAACGTACGAGCGCCGAATGATCGCGCGCGCATAATCTCCAAACGGAAATAGATATGCGAGTGCGGGCCGAAGAGAAAAGCGAACCAACTGTCAAAGAACCGTGATCATTGTAAGCTCTTTGTGCAAGCGATAAAGTTCAATATTCGTGATAATATTTCTATTCTATTGGACCGACCTTTTCAATATTTCTTTTGGTAAAAATCATAAACTGCACAAACCAAAGCAACTTTATCCTCTCCTCTCCCTTAAAATAAGGTTTATTTTCTATATCCACAACTACCGAAATTAAAATAGTAAATTTTATTTCAAAGTTTCACAGCTTTGAAGAGTGGAAAGTAAATGGAAACCTTGGGTTTACGAATCCCACAGATTCTAGCAGAGCTGTCGATGTCGCTATTGCAGTTACAGTTTAAATACATAGGTGGCGCTAATAAAAATCTATACAAATACAGTATTCACAGCCTTATTTTTATAAAATCAATACCCATCACTGCACTGTGACAAATAATAATGCGTAGAGAAAATAATTATGTATATACCTATCTACACTAAATTAATATATATTTAAAGAGGAAAGCATTGTTTTTTTTTTGTATTGAATAAGGCTCCTAACTGGACTGATCTTCCCCATTTGTATCCGTGATGTAAATAGCCTGTATTTTATTATTCTACCTGTGCGCTAATACCATGGTAAATTGCTAATACCAAATAAAATAATTATACATAGCATTTTTTTTTTTTTTTTTTTTGTTATGGCGTCACACGATTAGTGTATTTGCCAGTGTCAAGTATAAAAGATTTCAAACTCAGAGAGTTGAATCAAGTTTAAATGATGATGGTGATGATGATGATGAGATGATGGGATGAGGATAGTGTTTAAGTAAAGTAGTGGCGCTTTACTTAAACTTTACACGGACTTTTTTGGAGCAACTTGAAAAGTCACTTTCACAACTTTATTTCAATTTCCCACACTCGTACACATTAACGAACACATAATGGTTAATAATCCACCAATATTACACATTATCACTCGAAGAAACACAAGTTTTGGAAATAAAAACAAAATTTTCACGTTGACAATTCGATTGCCGCCAAAAAAGTCCTACATAGCATTTTTTTTTTTTTTTTTGTTTTGTTAAGGCGTCACACGATTAGTGTATTTGCCAGTGTCAAGTATAAAAGATTTCAAACTCAAAGAGTTGAATCAAGTTTAAATGATGATGGTGATGATGATGATGATGAGATGATGGGATGAGGATAGTGTTTAAGTAAAGTAGTGGTGCTTTACTTAAACTTTACACGGACTTTTTTGGAGCAACTTGAAAAGTCACTTTCACAACTTTATTTCATTTTCCCATACTCGTACACATTAACGAACACATAATGGTTAATAATCCACCAATATTACACATTATAACTCGAAGAAACACAAGTTTTGGAAATAAAAACAAAATTTACACGTTGACAATTCAATTGCCGCCAAAAAAAATCCTACATAGCATTTAAAATTATACTAAATTTAAAAAGCTCTGTTCAGTGATTATCAAACTTTACATCTAATTATTGCTTAGATTTTTACTCATGCGAAATCTTGACGCATACTGTCGCATACCGTCAGGCAAGCAAGTTGCACGTCTGCGATTTTTAAAATACTTGCATATTTAATTTGTCAAAAATCTACAATTTCACTTTTGAAAAATTATTTTAATCAAAATCTAATCAAATATTTACTCATTAAGATACATTGTGATCACTTTAAAACGTCAACTTAAAACTAGCTACGCCTGTTCCAACCTCCTTACGCCAGCAAAAAACAGGCAAGAAACGCCCGGCAGGTCATTTTATTGACGCGATCACATTGGCAATTTTATTCTTATTACAACATAATTGATTGAATTGGAGCAAGTTCACTAAAATCCCAAGTTTTTTTTTGTCATCTAAATAGTCAGATTTTTTATAATAAGCTTTACTAACAAGATTTCTCTTGGTAGGTTGTGCACGTTGGTTGTAAAGGTTAGGTACTTAGCCGGTATATAGTATGTACTGGTATGTAACTAAGTATACTAAATTGGCCATTTTTTAAGCTATGTTGAATGTACCTACATTATTATAACCTGTAAACAAATTTTCGGGGTCGAAACGCTTGGACCGTGGGGACCGGGAGCGAAATCGATATATAATGATAATATATCGAAGCGACACTGGTCGATGCGATGCTACCCGTGACCGAAATGCTGGCCGTTATTTTGCGCAACGAATAAACATTGCCGTTCAACGCGGCAATGCGGCCAGCATTTTGGGAACGTTGCCATTGCCAACTGGTAGCGGTTTATTAGATTAAGTAGTTGTATTGTTTATTTTGAGTAGTTTTATTTTGTAATTATAGAATAATTTAGGAATAATAAGGTTTAGTTATGTAAGTGTTTTTATTTTGTTTTTTTGAAAAAAGCTACATTCTCATCATATTAAATTTATTTGGGAACTAGGCGTATATAGATAGGTAGTTAATAACAGTACATAAAAGCATGTTATTTTTCCTAAGAATTAGAAACAGTCATAAGTATTTAAACTTAGCTTATCTTAAGTATACTCTCGTGTGTTTAAAACAAATTTGAAAAATTTTATTTTATTTAACACATCTAAGATTTTAAAAGTTTGAGAATTTGTGTCTGTCTCGTTCCGTCCGTCAATGCTCCATATATGGACATGGCGCATGGTTGTTTTGTCTATGTGTGCGTGTAGGCGAGAAAATGTCAATTTCTATCATTTTAAAAATACACATACTTAACATAAGAAATTGAAGCTTGAGGTTTATGAAGCATTGCATTTCTGCTCCGATTTATGTGTGATTTACTCAAAATGAATACATATTTCAAGAAAAATACGGCAAATTCAATCCATACTGTAACTCACACACATTAACAATTACGCTTGTGTGCGTACTGCGTTGCTATTCGTTACTGTCCATGTCGCGTCGCATCGCACACAAAGAAAATAATGATTTTCTTGTTTAGTGATGTTTATTTGTGGTACGACTGATTGGATATCGATATGTTCCTACTTCACTATCGATACGTCTGTCACTTGTTTATTGAACATATTAATATTATTCCCTGTTACATAATTCCCATGTAGTTGCCGTATGAAATGTTACCTAGCCTCTATGATGTAAAAGGCACTAACAAAAGCACTCAGACGTTTAATTAAATGAACTACTTTTCTCCTTCGATTGTATCCATGCAGTAATAGAAATCTACTATTTGTAATATTTCCAGCGTTATCATTAGCAAAGACATTTCAGTACTCCAATAACACAGCTCGATGACGTTAGTTGCACTAAGGTGCTGGACATAGGTACTATGTATTTAACTACTTACTTTACTTCAGATTCTAAGTTAACATCTAAGCACTAGATCCCCAAAATTCGCACCACATGACACGTGTTATTAAAGCCCTAGCTTACTTTCAAAATCCAAACTAAAGTTGATGTTGAAATAATTTTTGCGAAGTTTATGCTGCTTTTTGTATCAAAAAACTATTTTATTTCATATAGACGAATAATAAACTATCATTGGTGATTGAATTCTTGTGTAGTGGAAAAAACTACCATATCTTTTCATACATTTTGTTCACGTATTGAGTGATGTTCTAAAATAGAATATTGTGTCAACCCTTTCATTCATTAATTAGTCAGTAATGAATCCTAACATGTTTTAGGTCACTTGTATCCAGGATGAAATGATCTTTTGAAAGAAGCAGTATACATGAAAGTCGCTATTACTTAAATAACAAAATTATAACTAAGCATGGATCAATTTATTTATTTCTCACACAAGCGTCTTTTGGGTACAATAGTAAAAAACACAAAAAAAACAACAACAACAATCGAAAACACTACACGTATTTGCAAATATCTTCTGCAGTCAGCCATCATGTAGGTGCTTCATAAACTGAGCCGTATACTAATCATTTTCATATTTTTCGTAATAATAATACATACATCACTGTAATGTGTAAGATTCTTAGGAGCTGTAATTTTTTTACTTATCGATAAAACGTTTCAATGAACATCACTACATTATAGAGTGATTCACCAACCCACATATTCCCGCAATGGTGATATAACGAATCTTTGACCTTATTGGTCGGTCCGCCTATGCGGCAGTTGAATCCACCAATCAAAGAGCAGAACCGGAAGCGTCTTTCCCCCGCAACTCCGATGGTATAAAAGCGCTTGTAACGGTAATTTTCGTGTTCACATTCGTTTGGCAAGCCTCTTAACTGGTCGCGCCGAAGGAAGACTTATTAATTTATTTCTATTTTCTACAAATAAGTTCAACAAACTCAATTGAAAATGGTGAGTAGAATGTTGCTTTTGTGTCATTTACATTTATCTCTGTAGATTTCGTGATTTTGATACATATTTTCGTTGTAATTCTCGTGTAAACTACTGGGTGGCCACGCCACCATTTTGTCGATCGGTAATTTGCGGCGTCGTGGGCTCTCTTCTTTCATGATAACTTGTTCGGAATTCAAAAATACTGCTAACTTGCTAGAAGATGCGATATTGTTTCTTGTAAATTTTTGTTAGCCGGCTCTTCTAACTTTATCGATGTTGTCCGTGACCGAGCTCAAGGATTTCTTACCGGCCGCCATGCCACGCCTCACCCGCGATCGATTCTCGTAATACTTTTATGATTCTCACTTGAGTAGCTATTCGCAGATTTTCATTCAAATGTTCTCGGCAGCATTTTTTTCGCGGAAAGTCTCAAAATTCATTCGTCTTTTACATTCGTCTTTTACACCTTTATTGGATCACGTGGTCGATGACCTCACTCTTAGGTTGACGAAGTAGTGATCTCATATTTTATTTGTTTCACCGGTCCATGCTATTTTGCATTTGACCTTATCGTATGACGAATTGATGATAAAGACTATAGCAAAGCTCCAATACCAAGTTGTTACTCGGTTACCGGTTCAATTGCGCAGGTACTTTCACCTTTCTCTTGCGATGGGATTGTTTCTACTTTTCCAAGTTTCTACCTTTGATAGGTACCTAGATAGGATACATCATACAATGACACTTTCAAATGTTGCAGATTTTTTGTTTCTTTGCACAAGACTTGATTAAAATCGGACTGTTTCCTAACTAATTAATGACATGAGCTTTATAAGTTATCATGAAAATTTAGGCTCTATCGATCGATATACTAATCAATAAATAAAAAAGATTTGATTGTTAGTTGTTAAAAACTAAACTTCAGAACTATGTATCCTAAAAGTGAAGGACTAGATGTATTCTGAAAAAAAACTTGAAATATTTTGACATAGTTAAAGTTTTTGCACATCATGAACCATATTAAACAAGATTGTTTTCCCAACAGCGTGAGTGCATCTCAGTACACGTTGGCCAAGCCGGAGTCCAGATCGGAAATGCCTGCTGGGAGCTCTACTGCCTTGAGCATGGCATCCAGCCTGATGGCCAGATGCCCACAGACAAGACCATCGGAGGCGGTGATGACTCCTTCAACACCTTCTTCAGCGAGACCGGAGCAGGCAAGCACGTCCCCCGTGCCGTGTTTGTCGACTTGGAACCTACTGTAGTTGGTAAGAATCTATAAAAATACATAATAATTTTGCAATTGATTTATGGAAGTATTGTGACTAACCCATTACCTTTTGCCAACAGATGAGGTCCGCACTGGCACATACAGACAGTTGTTTCATCCAGAACAGCTTATCACTGGTAAGGAAGATGCGGCCAACAACTACGCTCGCGGCCACTACACCATCGGCAAGGAAATCGTAGACTTGGTACTCGACCGCATCCGCAAGCTCGCTGACCAGTGCACCGGACTGCAGGGCTTCCTGATCTTCCACTCCTTCGGAGGAGGCACCGGCTCAGGCTTCACCTCTCTCCTCATGGAGCGACTCTCCGTTGACTACGGAAAGAAGTCTAAACTGGAGTTCGCTATCTACCCCGCCCCTCAGGTGTCCACCGCTGTCGTTGAGCCTTACAACTCCATCCTGACCACCCACACCACCCTGGAGCACTCGGACTGCGCGTTCATGGTCGACAATGAAGCCATCTACGACATCTGCCGCCGCAACTTGGACATTGAGCGCCCCACCTACACCAACCTGAACAGGCTGATCGGTCAGATCGTGTCCTCCATCACGGCCTCCCTGCGTTTCGACGGCGCCCTCAACGTCGACCTCACCGAGTTCCAGACCAACTTGGTCCCATACCCGCGCATCCACTTCCCCCTGGTGACGTACGCGCCCGTGATCTCCGCCGAGAAGGCGTACCACGAGCAGCTGTCCGTCGCCGAGATCACCAACGCTTGCTTCGAGCCCGCGAACCAGATGGTGAAGTGCGACCCTCGCCACGGCAAGTACATGGCTTGCTGCATGTTGTACAGAGGCGACGTCGTGCCCAAGGATGTGAACGCCGCCATCGCGACCATCAAGACCAAGCGCACCATCCAGTTCGTGGACTGGTGTCCCACTGGTTTCAAGGTCGGCATCAACTACCAGCCGCCGACCGTGGTCCCCGGCGGAGACTTGGCTAAGGTGCAGCGTGCTGTATGCATGTTGTCGAACACCACCGCCATCGCGGAGGCGTGGGCCCGCCTCGACCACAAGTTCGACCTGATGTACGCCAAGCGCGCCTTCGTGCACTGGTACGTCGGAGAGGGTATGGAGGAGGGAGAGTTCTCCGAAGCCCGCGAGGACCTCGCCGCGCTCGAGAAGGACTACGAAGAGGTCGGCATGGACTCCGCAGAGGGTGAGGGCGAAGGCGCCGAGGAGTACTAAGCGGTGAATTGCAACATTGATGTCTCGCTCGCACTGATACATTCCGTGTGAACTGAAATAAATCATGCAGTTATAACTGAGAAACTTTGTTTTCAATTCCTACCTTGTAGCTCTATGCATATGATGCTACACACATTAGGTTTCCTAGAATTACTTACTAGGTCTTTAATTAGTAGTAGGATATCTATTCTATGGTTTAGGAGTTCCTACCTAGTACAATTTTGTGTACTTATTAATTAGGTACAGTCAGCGACAAAATTAGCTGATCATACTCGAATTCCAAATGTGTTTTACATCAGTAATATTTGGGTTTTTTTACATTAATACATGGTAACGTTTGACCACAACACAATACACCTGATGCTAAGTGATGACACAGTTAAAGGTAGGTATTTAAGACTATGAAGGGAATCAGAAAATTTGTATTGTTCAGCGACTTTTGTCGTTGACCGTACTTAGTTAAAACAGTAGGTATAGGTTCCGTGGTGGCCTTCTACTGTGGTATACCCATATACCTACCAACACACGGCTCATATACTCTCCGAGAGAAGGCCAGAGTCGGTTTGAACAGCAAACCCAGTTACTCAGTAGGTACCTACACTACAAATTACATACAATACACACCTACGAACCATATTAGTAGGTACCTCAGTACCTACTAGGTAGACTACAATACGACCTACGAACATGAAGTTGACGTAATCTGGTGCCGCTATTCATAAAGTCAAGTCTGACAAAACGACCTCAAGTGACAGTAGGTAGATAATTGTATATGGAACTTGTTTCTTGTGCAAGGATGTCATTTATTTATCACTTAGCCCACAGCCGCATATGGCCATGTTGAGATGACTACTTGTTTGTCTGCGTTAAACTGTAATTGGATGCAAAGAGCTTTACCGTGTTCTGTGAAGTCATTTCTTTGATAACCTATTTAACAACTGTACTCGTTCTAAAAATACATAACGTTGCCTTACATTGCGTGTACCAATTACTGTTTATGGCCACAAGCCACGCGCACGCCGCACTCTCACAATCAATAATAACAAGGAGGAAAAATACTTAAATATTATTTGATGGTTACTATTATTTATCTTGGTACACACCACACCTCATCAGCCGGAAGAAGTCCACTGCTGAAGATAGGCTCTTTGAACGCCAGCATGAACGGCTATTAGGCATTGGCATCCATCAGCTCCCCTCAACTCTTACAGTGTCGTCGGTGCCTAGTTTCAATATTTTGTGGCAGTGAAAGGGTCGACCCCCTGGTATACTGCCATTTACAGAGCGAAATGACTGACTCATTAGTCAGAAGACGGAACTAAGTAAGCCAAGGCCTACTGCTAAAGCAGTTTTGGTCTGTATTTTAACTCGTCGCAATAGGACAAGTATTTTTTTACTAGCCCTTTTAACTGTATCTTCGCAAGGATGCTTTACTTAGATACCTTTAGCTTGGTACTTGGTAATAGAATAAAATCTTAGAAATACGTATCTTAGTACATAATTAATTGTAGAAGTGGAATCTGCATTCTTGAATGACGCTCAAGTGTTAATCAATACCTACTTTGACTATCTCATTTCATACAAATATGTCACTTAATCGCTACTCAACTATTGATCAACACTAGAGCGTCATTCTAGATTACCAGCATATGAGGAGTTTTCGCAAGAGTCTCCTATCATCTAGTAAAATATACAAGGATACCAGAAACTAAAATTGTCTAACACACAGCATAAGTGCAGTTTTCCAGCCTCAAGTTGCAGGCGACTCGAAACATTGCTTCGCTTCCTACAGATTTCTTTATCCCAAGTTTAGCGCTCTAACATACAAATAAACAAAAATCGATGCGCTGCCGTCGCGTCGCGACTGGAAACGCTATTCCTGGACGAAGCGGGAACAACACGGGGTTGATGACCTGATTGTACGGGTTCTTTAAAGATTGCCGTCGTTAAACTTATGTAGATTTAGGTTTATTGGTTCAGTATCCTTAAAACTAGCTGTATTTCACATTAAGGAAAATAAGGAGTAGGTTGATGGCCCTGTTATAGGCATAGGACCTATACCTATTTTTTATAGTAGGTTGTCTTGTACTACCCATATAAAATTATGTTTGAAGATCCTTCACTTGGGAACAACTTGTCCGATTGTCTGATTTATTTTTGCTTATTTTTGCAAGGTTTGTATGAAAAAAACGCGAAACACAACTACGTAGATGGTATATAGGTTTTTGATAGTCTTCTATGCTACAAAGCTTGCTATGTGATACTTTGTACAACTTAGCATCGCTAAGACTAGACCACGCATGACTGCTTCGGCCGGTTCGTGGTTGACTTGGTCAGTATAATAAATAAGTTTTCTTTCAAATTGTTACAAGATAACAATAGGCAGGAAGTTTTTGTCTGTCTGTCTAGCTAGGTTTTTCTCATACAAAGTAGCTTAGTTCATTGAACTAAATAATAAATTACTGGTAGGTGCCAATATAGCTGTGCTATCCCCGAATGTCATACGCCATGTTTTAACGTGATAAAAATACTTCGCGAATGTAACCACGGGGCACGGCTTGTAGATTTAGATTTCATAAATTAGCTAAAACTATGATTTAGCTACCTAATTACTTATTTTTGGGTACAAAGTACAAAGGTTGTCATTGTAACATTAGATTTAAGATACCCAAAGCTACCCAGCTCAGCTACCCAAAGTGTGACATGCCCTCCGAAACGAAAGAGCGGCACTCCTTTCTATCCCAAGCGATTTCAACTACATATTTGTAACCCAGTTCAGCGTCTGGAGCTCGCGTAGGTCAGCTTATGCGTCCCTCCAGCGATATCTATTGGGCATAGGGCATCCAACCGACCTAGCACATAAGTAATTTTAAAAATGAAACAAAATACATATATGTATCATATTACAATATTATTTATTAAAATAACAACGCAATACAACTCCAAATATAATAAAAAATACGCTTAAAATATAAAACTCTAGAGCCGACCGAGGGCTATGGCCTCTTTAGGCAGGCGACACGAGGGGGCGACGCCTACGCGACAATACCCACTCTGTTGGTGTGAGGTGAGGTCACTTAATCACTTAATCTATCTGTAAAAGGCCGGTGACGGCATAGTTAAGGCATTAAAAAATGGTTAAGCTTTCATTCGAGAGCGGACGTAGTAAGGATTTCAATTGTAGGGTCTCTGAAATAGTAAATTAAACAATTTATCGCCCGAACATCGCCCCCAGTGCCGGACGCCTTACAAAATACTGTACATCGTGACGTAATCTCATTACATCGGACAACATATTTGGAAGTAACATTAAATAAAATTTATTCACATGGTAAAATGGAAGCATAAGAACTAGAAATTATTTTATTACATTTTCATTCGTCGTAAAAATACTGGTAAGTTTGCTTGGTGGTAGGGTATTTTCTAGTACTCGCCTGGCTAGCTACCACCCTCTTGTTAAGAATCTGTCGCCAAGCACCTATTGGTGTGTTCCGGCAGCCTCACTTGAGAGCCAGTTCCCAGTCCAGGTGTAGCGTGGCGCCATCTTCGACCACATCATCACTTAACATCAGGTGACTTGTGGTCAAACGCTACCCTGTAAATGATAAAAAAAAAAGTATGTGAAATGACACATAGCATGTTTCCAAACTGGGCTTGTTACCTTCAGTCATCATGAGCCTATTACGTTCCCATTGCTGGGATACAAGACTTCCCTCAAAGAGAGTACAGACCACATCAGTACCCCTAGTACAGGTTTTGATAGTTTACAAAAACTATAAAAGTTTTCGTTTCCATCCATACATTTTTTTTTCAGCGAATCTTACCGAGACTTGTAGGAACTGAAATCGTTAATACGGGTTATTTTAAATCGTTATAATCATATTCCAACAATGTTATTGAGTTACTTTTTGAATTTAAGCAGATCATGTAAATTCAATATATGCTTTGCTAATTATGTTCGACGACACGTAACAACGCATGAAATTGTTTCGCCCACATTAGTCGCCTGTTTCAAGCTTTCAAGGTCTTGATATTGAGGTGTCGCTACAGTTTTAGGACGATTGGCTATAGATAGGTATAGCTGACTGTAACAACTCTAACTGATTTTTAACATCTTACAGGGTAGCGCTTAATCACAAGTCACCTTTTTTTACTACTGACAGGGTAGCGTTTGACCACAAGTCTCCTGTTCTTAAGTGACGATGTGGTCGAAGATCGCGCCACACTACACCTGCTGAACTGGCTCTCAAGTGGGACTGCCGGAACACACTGATAGCTGTGCTTGGCAACAGATTCTTAACTTGATGGTGGTAGCTAGCCAGACGAGCACTAGAAAATGCCCTACCACCACCAAGCTCCACAGAAGTAATGTCAAATTTGACATAACTTCTATGGAGCTTGTGTCAAATGTCTATCTCTAGTAGGGCAAACCGTGGATAGATCGGTTATCTATTAATTTCGGCCGTTAGAGAATGAAGTGTGTTTTTCTCTATTAAAACTGCAAATTGCAATTTTACCTAAAATTCATATCCTCTACCTATCATCTTGACAAAAATATGTAGCTTCTAGTTTTTACAGTTACTGTGCAAAACTATTAATACCCGAAATTAATAATCGATCCGATCCGTTATCCACGGTTTTGGATCGATATGTCATGTCATAATATTTCATTTTAGCACAGTCAACGACAAAAGTCGCTGAACAATCACACTTTTTTCTATCATCCTCATCATCTTATACGCCAATTTTTGACCTCATCATCACCTAAAATCAGGCGTGTTATGTTGTGGTCAAAATGATACCATGTAAAATGTAAAAAAAACAATAATAATTACTAATAATAATTAACACATTTGGAAAATCGAGAACGAGCAGCTACTTTTGTCGCTGACTGTACTAGGGCTTGACATATTACTACTGACATATCGATCCAAAACCGCGGATAACGGATCAGGATCGATTATTAATTTCGGGCATAAGACTACTTGGTTTACAGATTACAGATTTCATAGATATTGTCGTCACTTCACAATATAAATAAAAATGCAAAATAGATCTTTAGTAGCAGTCAACTATGCTAGACTACTAACGGCCGTTCCCAATAACCGATCTATCCAAGGTTTGCCCTACTGGAGATAGAAATGGACATAAGCTCCATGGAAGTAATGTCAAATTTATATCTCTAGTAGGGCAAACCGAGGATAGATTGGTTATTGGAAACGGTCATAAGAGAGAAACTGTGTGCCATCAAACAGCATCTAATTCATCAAAATACAGTTAAAAACATCTAACTAGCAACATTAGTGAAGTGTTTATATCTAATTACTAGCTGGCTACAGCTTTATGCATGCAAAGTCTCAGCCCGATCGGTTTAAAATTGACAAAGCTTCATACAAACTTTCATCCCCTATTTTATCCCCTTGGGGGTAGAATTAATCAAAATCCTTTCTTAGCGAATGCCTACGTCATAACATCTACCTGCATGCCAAATTTCAGCCCGATCCGTCCAGTGGTTTGGGCTGTGCGTTGATAGATCACTACGTCAGTCAGTCAGTCACCTTTGAGTTATATATATTTAGATTTACGAGTATATGTATATCCGGAGTAACGCTGATTCCAATTTGATGACACAAGCTTAGACAACATACAAAATGTCAAGTTATAAATATTATATGTAGACAGACGTTCACTCAAATACAAAAACACTCCACAGTTTTATCACCATCCAACAGTCTCAAACACAGGAATGATCATTCGATAATAGCGATGGGCGATGCAAACCATAAAGTTTCAATAACGAAGTATTGGTACAATATCTGAAATACGGTATTCGGTTCTACGATAACTGGTTATTGAAAGACTATTTATCGCTAGAAGACGCGGACTAACTCGATGTGCGATACCGCGAGAACCGAGAATAACCGAGCACCTATCTATTCGAATAACGGACGGCACTCTAGTTATCCAATGCCAGCCAAATGAGCAAACCGTACATGCATCGAAAGCAAACTCAAAATCAGTTATCACAAATACTTGGTTATTAAAATAACGACTTTCAAAACTCGTTATCGGTATGCAAACCAATACAAAGTTTCGGTATTACGAATTCGCAATACCCATCTCTATTGAACAATAATAATTATGACTAAAGTCCGTCGTTGATATTGGTGTCGATTCGATTTTGCATTCTCTAAAACTAAACTAAGTTTGACAGGTCTAAGAGTAATGCTGTCCTTTCTTTATTTCAGTGGTTAGAAAAAGACAGCAAAACTACATATTAGACCTGTCAAATTTAGTATAGTTTTAGAGAATGCAAAGCCGAATCGATACCACTATATTACAATTTTAAAACTATTTCGATTTGACAATGTTCTACTGATGAACGCTTCAATTTCAACAACAAAGTAATTGACGATGCGTCTAGGGGGACAAGGCGGGCGGATCCGGCCCGGTTCAATACTATAGCAGCCTATGGTGAACTAATCAGAGTATTTAACATGCTTGGAGCCGGGCCGGAAGCGGTTTGGTTTCATCAGCTGTGTCGGCCTACACTGAGAAAAATAATCTGACTTGCCTTCTGAGTCTTACCGTCCAAGACCGATTCCTTCCTTATTTTGTATTAGTTTTCCTTCTAAATCACAATTCCTTCCCTTTTGACTCAGAAGGAAAACGGTATTTCGGAAGGTCTTTTTTCTCCGTGTAGACTTTGAGATAGGCACGCCGAGGGGGTTAGGAGCTTTAAGGGGGTGCGGATTGTATGACTGTGACACATACAGTCAGTTAGGTACAGTCATCATCAAAAGGCGATGTTCGAGCGCTATCGGCCTGAAGCACGGCGCGGGGGGTCTCCTCATTCATCGCACCGCCACCGAAGGCACCAGTCGCGCTTATTCGCCCTCTCTTTGTCACACCTTTTATATATTTCGTACATAATCGTTCCAATATACCATTTTCTACAGTCCATATAGTTTTAAAAGATTCATAACAAGAAACTAATACTAGAACAGGTAGTCAAATCAATAGGTACATAGAACAAGTAATAAATAAATAATATCAAAAAAATAAATTTAATTAATTATTATTTTTATTCAGTAATTCATTTCAAAAGGGGTAGTTTGAAAAACAGCACTGCGCTCACATGATTATATTATGAACGCGGCACATGCTGACGTTGCCCCTTTTGCCCTATAGTTAAATTAGATAAAGATACTGAAATACGACTGTGTCGACGCATGAGATAGGTGTTTTTAATTATTTTAAAACGCGACCAAATGACGATTTTAAGATTTGGTCACAACATAGTGCTTTGCTTCGGTATCCAAGCCTGTCATCCTTCCCCCCACGCCGCCCGGTTTAAGAACTGTCAAATATCAGTAACGTTAATTCTGTGATGACGACTTACATTACATCTAGTCTAGAACTAACTACCGGCAGGTCCGCGGGGCGCGCGCCAGTCTCGCTTGTCCATCGGCTGTCGGCGCTGCAAACAAAGTTTTTGCGTTGAAAGTATAATTTTGGTATTGGCGCAGAACGCAGGTTTTCTTTTAGGAACATACACAATGCACTCTTTTATAAATGTAGAGTTTTGCCACTATTTTTTGAAGAAAAATAGCAGTTTTCTGATTAACTTGCAAACATTAGTAAAATTTAAGGAAAAATTGTACATGGCGCAAGCCCAATAAGTAATTTTGAGAAACAAAGCAATTTATGTTTCGAGAACTTATGATTGCCACGCCTAAATTACTGAACCGATTTAACGAAATTTGGTACGGAGTTAGTTTGAACCCTGAGGAAAGACATGGCATACTTTTTTTTACAGGGTATCACCGCCCAGCCCCCCCCCCCCCCCCGCACACACGGCGCTAGAGTGGCGCGTGCAGCAGCGCCGCGTACTGCAGCAGCGCGTCCCGCAGCGCCGCGCCGCACCCCCGCCCCCGCACACTACCTGCGGCGCTAGAGGCGCGTGCTCTACATGTGTATGTAGAGCACGCGGCGCTAGAGTGGCGCGTGCAGCAGCGCCGCGTACTGCAGCAGCGCGTCCCGCAGCGCCGCGCCGCACCCCCGCCCCCGCACACTACCTGCGGCGCTAGAGGCGCGTGCTCTACATGTGTATGTAGAGCACGCGGCGCTAGAGTGGCGCGTGCAGCAGCGCCGCGTACTGCAGCAGCGCGTCCCGCAGCGCCGCGCCGCACCCCCGCCCCCGCACACTACCTGCGGCGCTAGAGGCGCGTGCTCTACATGTGTATGTAGAGCACGCGGCGCTAGAGTGGCGCGTGCAGCAGCGCCGCGTACTGCAGCAGCGCGTCCCGCAGCGCCGCGCCGCACCCCCGCCCCCGCACACTACCTGCGGCGCTAGAGGCGCGTGCTCTACATGTGTATGTAGAGCACGCGGCGCTAGAGTGGCGCGTGCAGCAGCGCCGCGTACTGCAGCAGCGCGTCCCGCAGCGCCGCGCCGCACCCCCGCCCCCGCACACTACCTGCGGCGCTAGAGGCGCGTGCTCTACATGTGTATGTAGAGCACGCGGCGCTAGAGTGGCGCGTGCAGCAGCGCCGCGTACTGCAGCAGCGCGTCCCGCAGCGCCGCGCCGCACCCCCGCCCCCGCACACTACCTGCGGCGCTAGAGGCGCGTGCTCTACATGTGTATGTAGAGCACGCGGCGCTAGAGTGGCGCGTGCAGCAGCGCCGCGTACTGCAGCAGCGCGTCCCGCAGCGCCGCGCCGCACCCCCGCCCCCGCACACTACCTGCGGCGCTAGAGGCGCGTGCTCTACATGTGTATGTAGAGCACGCGGCGCTAGAGTGGCGCGTGCAGCAGCGCCGCGTACTGCAGCAGCGCGTCCCGCAGCGCCGCGCCGCACCCCCGCCCCCGCACACTACCTGCGGCGCTAGAGGCGCGTGCTCTACATGTGTATGTAGAGCACGCGGCGCTAGAGTGGCGCGTGCAGCAGCGCCGCGTACTGCAGCAGCGCGTCCCGCAGCGCCGCGCCGCACCCCCGCCCCCGCACACTACCTGCGGCGCTAGAGGCGCGTGCTCTACATGTGTATGTAGAGCACGCGGCGCTAGAGTGGCGCGTGCAGCAGCGCCGCGTACTGCAGCAGCGCGTCCCGCAGCGCCGCGCCGCACCCCCGCCCCCGCACACTACCTGCGGCGCTAGAGGCGCGTGCTCTACATGTGTATGTAGAGCACGCGGCGCTAGAGTGGCGCGTGCAGCAGCGCCGCGTACTGCAGCAGCGCGTCCCGCAGCGCCGCGCCGCACCCCCGCCCCCGCACACTACCTGCGGCGCTAGAGGCGCGTGCTCTACATGTGTATGTAGAGCACGCGGCGCTAGAGTGGCGCGTGCAGCAGCGCCGCGTACTGCAGCAGCGCGTCCCGCAGCGCCGCGCCGCACCCCCGCCCCCGCACACTACCTGCGGCGCTAGAGGCGCGTGCTCTACATGTGTATGTAGAGCACGCGGCGCTAGAGTGGCGCGTGCAGCAGCGCCGCGTACTGCAGCAGCGCGTCCCGCAGCGCCGCGCCGCACCCCCGCCCCCGCACACTACCTGCGGCGCTAGAGGCGCGTGCTCTACATGTGTATGTAGAGCACGCGGCGCTAGAGTGGCGCGTGCAGCAGCGCCGCGTACTGCAGCAGCGCGTCCCGCAGCGCCGCGCCGCACCCCCGCCCCCGCACACTACCTGCGGCGCTAGAGGCGCGTGCTCTACATGTGTATGTAGAGCACGCGGCGCTAGAGTGGCGCGTGCAGCAGCGCCGCGTACTGCAGCAGCGCGTCCCGCAGCGCCGCGCCGCACCCCCCGCGCCCCGCCGCGCGCCCGCCGCTCGCCAGCCGCACCACGCAAGGGTACACGCCTGCGGAAACAATCAACGGTCACTAAGTGGGCGTCCATTCATTACGTGAGGCATTTATAAGAATTTTTCGACCCCCCTCTTCCCTAAGTGAGATTTGGAAAGATTTAACATGATCCCCTCCCCCCTAGAACACCTCACGTAATTAATGGACGCCCCCTAATGCAGCGGTGCGATTCCAGTTCACTCGAAAAATCGTCGAGGTCACTTTTGCTTCACGGAAACGTTTTCCGAGAGCAAATAGGTGCCGGAAACGTTTCCGTGATTGAACAGCTGGTTTTTCAAACTAAATGTCAGTTTCCGAATTCAGATTTGTGAGCTGCGTGTAAAAAAATCTCGCAGAAACTTTTCCGAATCCGTGGTCGGAAGAGATTTCGAGTGAATTAGAATTGCACTGCAGATCAACATTCTCGCGTGATAAAATCGCTAAGTAAATCACAACAGACTAATGACACTCATATTAGAATCCTATCTGACTATAACCGATTATAAGTGTGAAAGTTTGTGAAGATGGATTGATGTTTGCTACCATTCCACGCAAAAACTACAGAACGGATTTTGATGAAATTTGGTGTGGAGATAGATCAAAACCTGTAGAAGGATATAAGATACTTTATATAGAGATAAATTGTAGTCCACGCGGGTGAAATAGCGCGGCGCAGCTAGTATTGTAAATGTGAAATTTTGTGAGCGAGTGTGTTTGTTACTTCTTCACGCTGAAACAGCTCAACGGATTTGAGTGAAATTTGGAACGGAGATAGCTCACACTCTAATGTTCGTGGCGGTCTAGGGAAGGTTTAAAAGGTGAGAAAAATTAGAATAATTGCCGGGAAAACCCTAAAAACAGCGTTCCTTTTTCCCATATAAACGTTTTCTAAATAAAATGTAGAGTCAATTTGAACTTTATTGCTATTCAATAAAGTTGATTGATATTTTGATTGAGGCAGTACGAAGTCTGCCGGGTCAGCTAGTTTATTATAAAAACTATTAGCCTTCAAGCTTAACTAAGATTAGCTTTAGCTTACCTATTAACTTCTGCCACGCGACCGGGTCCACCTTCCCTGGGGGCGCTTTCTTCATACTGTCCGCTAATGTTGCTACCGCTTTCAGAACGAACGATATTTCAGATATTTGATGCCTGTGAACAAAAGATAAACTATATATATTTAGTAGGATATTACAACATGTGATCATTTAAAAACGTCAAACTTAACCCTAGCTACGCCTGTTCCAACTACCTTACGCGGGCAAAAAAACAGGCATGAAACGCTCCCCAATTTCATTCTTATTAGTAACTAGCGACCCGCCCCGGCTTCGTACGGGTACTAGGGGCAATATTTTACAAATCTTTCAAAGTTTCGGCTTTAATCTCTACTATAATACGTATATTTTATACATATAAACCTTTTTCTTGAATCACTATCTATTGCTGAGAACTGCATTAAAGTCTGCTGCGAACAGAGAGCGGAAGCGATTTCATGTAATAAAGAAATAAAAGATTACAGGGTGGCGTTCGAGTACAAGTCACCTGGTGTTAAATAACGATGTGGTCGAAAGAGGCGCCACGCTACACCTGTATTGGGAGAACCTGGACACCTGGATAGAATTATTTCTGCCTGTAAAAGTGTGTTACCTTGGCAACGGTTCCGTATCGTCGTCATCCTCTGTATACCTGCAGATCACCTCTTGGAACCTGTCTAGTAGAGCTACGATTGCTAACGGGTCTGTGTCATCTGAAACAAAAACAGTTCCTTATCGACCTTTTCCCGGAAGCTGAAGTGGCAGTGGGTCATTATTAGCCGCGGAACCGATAACCGTTGGGGTAGACGTGTTGTTGAGTGGAGACCGCGACTTGGCAGACGTAGTGTGGGACGCCCTGCGACTAGGTGGAGCGACGACTTGACCCAAGTGGCTGGGAGTAGTTGGATGAGAAGAGACGAAGGCTGGGCTCAGTGGCGTACCTTGGGAGAGGTATGCCACTGGACTGATACAGACTGATAATGATGATGGTTAATCTTTTTAGATCACCCAGTAAACTTCGTACCACATGGCAGTTCCCATACAAAATTTCGTTTGGGATTTTCCCCCCTTTCTATTTAAAACACGTTAATTTCTATCAAGGATATGTCATTGCAATTTCGTGTTCATTTGTTAACTATCCATCTTATTAGACTAGTGTTATACAAATAATCCTAATGATTTATCCTATAAGAATATCTAAATGTCTTATTAGTTTAGAGTCTGATACGACGATAAAGACGACATGCAAAAACAGGTCCTTGCGCATCCTTTTTTTGTGCCTTGCTATAGTTTGATTTTATTTATTTTAGATAAATTATCTTTCCATTAGCATTGAAATACACCAAACCTATGAAGTGCAGTTCAAACAGTACACATTATTTTTTGTTTTGGTGTAGCTTTCGTAGTTTGCTAGATATTACATTAGAAAGTGGAAAGTGCACGGACACTCGCGAAGAAAATTGGAAAAAAATTCGCGTGGCGTTTCAATGGCTAAATAAAACTTCAAATTAGTCAAGCCGTTTCGAGATTTTGCGAGACTAAAGACAAGCAACTTATTTCTATACGTAAGAAAGAAGAATACTTTAATTTTATTATAACTGTTCTCAGTTGATCTCCGAGTATTAAATATTGTTTGAGTAGTTGAGTACTCACTTTCGACACCCGCCAGCGAGTCAATGTCCTCCAACATCGAGAACTGTAGAAGCGTCTCGAAACACGTCCGCGCAAACTCTTCTCGCTCCTTTAGTTCTTGTTCGTTTTCTGAAAATAAAATCAAACCATTGTAAATAGAGATACTAACACACACACACTCACACACACACTCACACGCACACATACACACACACACCCACACACACAGACATACAGTTTGTTGGTTTTTTGCACGTTCAGACTGTTTGTGCAAATAGCAAAAGACAATTTAATTTATTCAATAGGATAATGATAAATTGTGATCACTTTAAAATGTCATTCAAACTTAATACTAGCAACGCCTGTTCCAACCTACTTACGCCGGCAAAGGAACAGGCAAGAAACGCCCGGCAGGTAATTTTTTGGGCGCTATCACATTTACAAATTTAATCTTACTACTAATTGATTGCATTGGAGCAAGTTCAGTACATTCCCAAGCTGTTTTTTGTTATCTTATTAGTCCGAGATTTTGTAATAGGCTTTATCAATAAGATTTGTCTTATTAGCTATACAGTAGGTACGTACGTGTGGGGTGCGCGGGCACCTGGTGCGCGGCGCCGCGCCGCACTAGCGCCAGCATCGCCCGCAGGTGCGGCGGCGGCAGGCGCGGCCGGGGCCGCAGCGCTAGCTATACAGTAGGTACGTACGTGTGGGGTGCGCGGGCACCTGGTGCGCGGCGCCGCGCCGCACTAGCGCCAGCATCGCCCGCAGGTGCGGCGGCGGCAGGCGCGGCCGGGGCCGCAGCGCTAGCTATACAGTAGGTACGTACGTGTGGGGTGCGCGGGCACCTGGTGCGCGGCGCCGCGCCGCACTAGCGCCAGCATCGCCCGCAGGTGCGGCGGCGGCAGGCGCGGCCGGGGCCGCAGCGCTAGCTATACAGTAGGTACGTACGTGTGGGGTGCGCGGGCACCTGGTGCGCGGCGCCGCGCCGCACTAGCGCCAGCATCGCCCGCAGGTGCGGCGGCGGCAGGCGCGGCCGGGGCCGCAGCGCTAGCTATACAGTAGGTACGTACGTGTGGGGTGCGCGGGCACCTGGTGCGCGGCGCCGCGCCGCACTAGCGCCAGCATCGCCCGCAGGTGCGGCGGCGGCAGGCGCGGCCGGGGCCGCAGCGCTAGCTATACAGTAGGTACGTACGTGTGGGGTGCGCGGGCACCTGGTGCGCGGCGCCGCGCCGCACTAGCGCCAGCATCGCCCGCAGGTGCGGCGGCGGCAGGCGCGGCCGGGGCCGCAGCGCTAGCTATACAGTAGGTACGTACGTGTGGGGTGCGCGGGCACCTGGTGCGCGGCGCCGCGCCGCACTAGCGCCAGCATCGCCCGCAGGTGCGGCGGCGGCAGGCGCGGCCGGGGCCGCAGCGCTAGCTATACAGTAGGTACGTACGTGTGGGGTGCGCGGGCACCTGGTGCGCGGCGCCGCGCCGCACTAGCGCCAGCATCGCCCGCAGGTGCGGCGGCGGCAGGCGCGGCCGGGGCCGCAGCGCTAGCTATACAGTAGGTACGTACGTGTGGGGTGCGCGGGCACCTGGTGCGCGGCGCCGCGCCGCACTAGCGCCAGCATCGCCCGCAGGTGCGGCGGCGGCAGGCGCGGCCGGGGCCGCAGCGCTAGCTCGCGCACTGCGCCCACCAGCGCGCGGGCAGACCGCCCCCCGCCCACGCTGGGGAAACAAATGCATGACGTATAGTCGTATTTTTAATTAGACGGTCACTTTGTAAAATAATGTTGCCAAAAAAGTAATTGTGATGCATTCAGTTCTCGTTCAATCAGATGAATGAACAATGAGTGTGAACAGAATCATTTCAAACTATAAAAGAAAATTATTCATTCATTCAGGAGTTTTTCAATCATTCACTTTGCCACAACACTATTTTTATTTCATCAAAAACTGACAACACAGAAAACGTCAATTCACTTCGTCTAATAAAAATACGACTATAGATGAATTGTCAAATCCATTGGTTTACAAAATTAAATCGTCACCGTCGTTGAGTTGTTGTCCATAGAAAAAGCTGATGAAAAACAATTAATTCAAAAATCAATCTGCAACATGTTTGTCTCGCTAAAACTCAGAAATGGCTGAACCGATTTTTGTAAAATTTTGTATCAAGTTTTGGACCACATTTTACACAAATATTTAATATTATGTTAGTGATACGTTCACCGGGTCATCTATTTGAGATAAACATGAGAAGTACCATAAACAATTAGGTACCAACAATTTCCAAAGACAAAAGAAAACACTTTTAATAATTACACAAACTGTTATAAGAGTTACTTAATTTATGTACTTACGGTGGTTCGAAGAGGAATGTCTCCAGTACTTTAGGTAACGTTTCCCAAAAGTCTTTATAGAGTTCCGGTTGCTCTCTGGCTAACGGAAGACCGGTCTCCAAAATCTGCAGGTCAAGAAGAAAGGTGATGACTTAAGAGAATGGTGATGAATTCATGAACTTGAAAGTTTTCGACATCTTTACAGGGTAGCGTTTGACCACAAGTCACCTGCCTTGATGTGAAGTGACAAGTGTGGCGCCACGCTATGCTTGGATTAGGAAATTTTATTTTATTTTATTTTACTCTTCTGGAAAACAAACAGCCTTAATTAACAAAGTTAGAATACTAAAGTGAGTACAGTTGGTCTTTATCAGTTTTCACATATAGGTAGGTATTTATGCTAAATGTCCAAAGACAATACATACAAATGAAGTACATAAGTAACAATACAATAAATAATACGAGACAAATAATAAATAATACAGCCTTGAAATAGAGATACATAATGCAAAACAATAGAAATAAAAAAATTTGCCAAATAAACCATACATTTCTACTATGGTTCATTAAAGAGAGTATTATTAACAATAAGCTTAAAACCATTATGCCTCATCATAAATAGATCTAAGTTTGGCGAGTAAACAGAATTAAATAGTCTACCGACGCGCAGGAGATATGAGTTTTGTCGGTAGTTGGTGGAGCAAGGCGGGGTATAGATACTTAAATAATTACGACGGCAAGCTGCGCGAAGGAAATGGTTCTTAAGTGAGGCTGTCGTAACACACCGATTGGTGCTTGGCGACAGGTTCTTAGCTTGATAGTTATAGCTTGACAGGCGATCACTACATAGAGATAGAAAGTGAGGTGCCTGATATGTGAATATATACATTTGGGCACGCTGTTTCACGCGAGCTGAATTGCACATTATTGTGTAGTGGAAAGAGTTCATATTTATTTAAATGTCTTCGGTTATCTAAAGCTGGCACGCAAAACACATTTGTCTGTGAATGAGCGCACGTTGGCCGAACGGTAACCGCGTGCGCTTTACAACGCGCCGACACCGAGTTCGAATCCTGTCGGCCCCGCACCTATGACTTAATAAGTTATGTGCGGATTTACCATCGCTCAAAACGGTGAAGGAAAACATCGATCGTGAGGAAACCGGCATGTCCAAGAACCATAACATTCATGGGCATGCGACATCTACTAACCCGCACTGGGCCAGCGTGGTAGATAACGGCCCATACTCTCTCTCTGAGAGAAGGCCGGAGTCCCAGCAGTGGGAACGTAAAGGCTGAAACCTGGCTGGCTGTAAACGCGTCGTGAAAAGTCTCTTCGTCTCCCTCGCACGCGGTCAAGGTTATGAGCCTGACAGAGGTTGTTATCTACTGTATAATGAAATTGCTTTGGTGTGAGTACTGTGAACGTGCCAGATTTAGATAATCGACTTGTATATGTACTTTTGAGTATTCTTTGGTATCGTTTGAAATGTTTCCCTTACCTGCAATAGCAGACCCGAGATTTGCGCCGCGTCGTCGTTGACTTCACTGGCGCGCCGTCGCTTGTCTTGCGCGCACTGCTTCACTGAAGAGTGTAACGCCTGATAACACATCATAATAAAGTTAATCTAAAATTCTACATTATAGTACGTGTGGTGTTTTGGTTTTACATGGGAGGTGGAAGGGAAAATCCAATCAGTTACTAAGGTGTTAGGATCTTAATTGCATGCTGAATCGGAACTTATAGTACTCGTATAACACTACGCAGTATTGTTTTTGTATTTTGTAAGCCCTATGTTGACTGCAAAAATGTTAAGGTTCGATGTAAAAAAAATTCACGCGTTTTTGGGGGTATGTTAGCAGTGTTTTTTGTTTATTTTAGATATTTTATTTTACTTTACTTCAGGAAAACAAACAGCCTTAATCGACAGTGTTAGAATACTTAAATTGAGTACAGTCGGCCTTTATCAGTTTTCACATCAGTTTTCAAAGTGCTCTAGAGTCTGTTTTATCTACAGCTTAGCAGGTAGTGGAACTGCTGACATTAGTTCCTACCTGCAGCAGGTGCGGCAGGTCCTGGCGGCTGGGCGCGGGCGCGGCGGCGTAGAGCGCGGCGGCGGCGGCCAGGCAGCGCGCGCCGCCGGCCGGGCAGGCGGCCGCCAGCGCCGCCAGCGCGTGGAACTGCTGACATTAGTTCCTACCTGCAGCAGGTGCGGCAGGTCCTGGCGGCTGGGCGCGGGCGCGGCGGCGTAGAGCGCGGCGGCGGCGGCCAGGCAGCGCGCGCCGCCGGCCGGGCAGGCGGCCGCCAGCGCCGCCAGCGCGTGGAACTGCTGACATTAGTTCCTACCTGCAGCAGGTGCGGCAGGTCCTGGCGGCTGGGCGCGGGCGCGGCGGCGTAGAGCGCGGCGGCGGCGGCCAGGCAGCGCGCGCCGCCGGCCGGGCAGGCGGCCGCCAGCGCCGCCAGCGCGTGGAACTGCTGACATTAGTTCCTACCTGCAGCAGGTGCGGCAGGTCCTGGCGGCTGGGCGCGGGCGCGGCGGCGTAGAGCGCGGCGGCGGCGGCCAGGCAGCGCGCGCCGCCGGCCGGGCAGGCGGCCGCCAGCGCCGCCAGCGCGTGGAACTGCTGACATTAGTTCCTACCTGCAGCAGGTGCGGCAGGTCCTGGCGGCTGGGCGCGGGCGCGGCGGCGTAGAGCGCGGCGGCGGCGGCCAGGCAGCGCGCGCCGCCGGCCGGGCAGGCGGCCGCCAGCGCCGCCAGCGCGTGGAACTGCTGACATTAGTTCCTACCTGCAGCAGGTGCGGCAGGTCCTGGCGGCTGGGCGCGGGCGCGGCGGCGTAGAGCGCGGCGGCGGCGGCCAGGCAGCGCGCGCCGCCGGCCGGGCAGGCGGCCGCCAGCGCCGCCAGCGCGTGGAACTGCTGACATTAGTTCCTACCTGCAGCAGGTGCGGCAGGTCCTGGCGGCTGGGCGCGGGCGCGGCGGCGTAGAGCGCGGCGGCGGCGGCCAGGCAGCGCGCGCCGCCGGCCGGGCAGGCGGCCGCCAGCGCCGCCAGCGCGTGGAACTGCTGACATTAGTTCCTACCTGCAGCAGGTGCGGCAGGTCCTGGCGGCTGGGCGCGGGCGCGGCGGCGTAGAGCGCGGCGGCGGCGGCCAGGCAGCGCGCGCCGCCGGCCGGGCAGGCGGCCGCCAGCGCCGCCAGCGCGTGGAACTGCTGACATTAGTTCCTACCTGCAGCAGGTGCGGCAGGTCCTGGCGGCTGGGCGCGGGCGCGGCGGCGTAGAGCGCGGCGGCGGCGGCCAGGCAGCGCGCGCCGCCGGCCGGGCAGGCGGCCGCCAGCGCCGCCAGCGCGTGGAACTGCTGACATTAGTTCCTACCTGCAGCAGGTGCGGCAGGTCCTGGCGGCTGGGCGCGGGCGCGGCGGCGTAGAGCGCGGCGGCGGCGGCCAGGCAGCGCGCGCCGCCGGCCGGGCAGGCGGCCGCCAGCGCCGCCAGCGCGTGGAACTGCTGACATTAGTTCCTACCTGCAGCAGGTGCGGCAGGTCCTGGCGGCTGGGCGCGGGCGCGGCGGCGTAGAGCGCGGCGGCGGCGGCCAGGCAGCGCGCGCCGCCGGCCGGGCAGGCGGCCGCCAGCGCCGCCAGCGCGTGGAACTGCTGACATTAGTTCCTACCTGCAGCAGGTGCGGCAGGTCCTGGCGGCTGGGCGCGGGCGCGGCGGCGTAGAGCGCGGCGGCGGCGGCCAGGCAGCGCGCGCCGCCGGCCGGGCAGGCGGCCGCCAGCGCCGCCAGCGCGTGGAACTGCTGACATTAGTTCCTACCTGCAGCAGGTGCGGCAGGTCCTGGCGGCTGGGCGCGGGCGCGGCGGCGTAGAGCGCGGCGGCGGCGGCCAGGCAGCGCGCGCCGCCGGCCGGGCAGGCGGCCGCCAGCGCCGCCAGCGCGTGGAACTGCTGACATTAGTTCCTACCTGCAGCAGGTGCGGCAGGTCCTGGCGGCTGGGCGCGGGCGCGGCGGCGTAGAGCGCGGCGGCGGCGGCCAGGCAGCGCGCGCCGCCGGCCGGGCAGGCGGCCGCCAGCGCCGCCAGCGCGTGGAACTGCTGACATTAGTTCCTACCTGCAGCAGGTGCGGCAGGTCCTGGCGGCTGGGCGCGGGCGCGGCGGCGTAGAGCGCGGCGGCGGCGGCCAGGCAGCGCGCGCCGCCGGCCGGGCAGGCGGCCGCCAGCGCCGCCAGCGCGTGGAACTGCTGACATTAGTTCCTACCTGCAGCAGGTGCGGCAGGTCCTGGCGGCTGGGCGCGGGCGCGGCGGCGTAGAGCGCGGCGGCGGCGGCCAGGCAGCGCGCGCCGCCGGCCGGGCAGGCGGCCGCCAGCGCCGCCAGCGCGTGGAACATGCTGCCCAGCAGCTCGCCGCGGGCCAGCGCCTCCTGCACCAAACAACAACTTCCTTCACCACCTAGTTCCGGCTCCGCACACGTTGAGAACCTCTCTCTCTCTCTCTCTCTCTCTCTCTCTCTCTCTCTCTCTCTCTCTCTCTCTCTCCAGTGTGGAATTTCCCACACACGTTGAGAACCTCTTTCTCTCTGGAGTGTGGAATTTCCGGCATAAAACGAGTGTGTATACATATTCGTTTTTATAGGCGGATCCAGATAGCACAGGCTGAAGGAAGCCTGGATTCGCTCTAATGGCTCATTTAGACATTTTACCCGTTGACAATATAAATGACTTTTTTAGATTTCTAGTCACAAAAAACACGAGGCATATGCAGAGAAATAATAAACTGTCTATAAAAACGAAAATATTTGTACGAGTGAAAAGTTAAACATAGTGAAACGCAAAATGTATATAATATGTCCAACCGATGTAACCTAAATTCCTGCAAATAAATGAGCATTTATCAATTCTATCTGCTTTAGTAACGATAGAATGTACGGCCAGCAACAAAAGTCATCAAACAACAATCATCTTCATCATCGTTAACACCAACCTTTGCCGGCATCATCACTAGATATCAGGTGTGTTGTATTGTGGTCAAACGCTTCTTGCAAGTTATAGAAAAAACATAAACATTACTGATCTAAAACACATTTGGAACATACCTTGTGCACGGTGTCGAGACAGCGCAGCGCGTGCAGACTGACGGGCGCGGGGGCGGCGCCGAGGGTCTCCATCGCCGCGGCGCCCGTCGTGGGCTCTATGCGGCACATGAGCGCCAGGCACTCGCCGAGCTTCTGCACGTCAGCGGCTGTGAATCTACGGGATACATAGTTCTTACTGTCAGAAATGACAAGCGACAAAAAGACCGACCGATGTGGCGCAATAGGCGAAAAGCCGACTGCGAAGCGTGAGGTTACGGGTTCAAATTCCAGCTACAGGAAAAACTATGCATTGAAAAAAAATGGTTTGTATATTTTTTTGTGATACAGATACAGGGAATCCTAGTTATGGGGTCAGAGCCATGTTTTTTTTGCCACAGGTACCGTCTGGTTATCCAAAACTGACATGGATGGTAAATTGTTTATCAAATTATTTTTTTTGATAAACAGCTTATATTGTGCCCGTTGCAGCTCTATATTTCCTTTAAAATCCATTCCGTTAGCTGTTACGCTTTTATTGCTCATTGTTCGTTTTCATAGCAAATGTATAATATTTTCATTAGCAGTAAAATGTAAATTAGTGAAGAAAATAATAAAAAAATTCAACTACAATATATCAGTAACACTCACGTGGGCCGTATGTGCTGGAATATCAGCGGGAATATCTGCACCAAAGTTGTCAGGTAACTCAGGGACGGCGCGTACACTTCTCCCGACTTGCCGTCTTCACCCGCTGCAAATAACAAATAGCATTATTAAAAAACGAGGACTTCCGATAAACTCATTTGAGTAAAAAAATATTTTCACTTGTTTTTCTTGGATAACCAGAACTAGAATTTTGAACTTCAAATTCTTGCACGGCAATACACTGCGCTCGTCACTGGTTTATTATATGAGGAGCTGTTCCCCGCGGTGTCACCCGCGTGGGCTACAGTTTATCGCGATAAAAAGTATCCTATGTCCTTCCTCAGGATTTAAAATATCTTTGTTAATGTTAATGTTTCCATATCCCAATGTGCACAACCAACCAAGAGAAATCTTATTAGTAAAGCTTATTATAAAACATCGTACTATTTAGATGATTAAAAAGCTCGGGATTGCAGTGAACTTGCACCAACTTTGATTGGAATACAAATGAGACGATTTCAAATAACCTGTGGATCTGTCGCCAAGCACCTATCGGTGTGTTCCGGCTACCTCACTTGAGAGCCAGTTCCCAGTCCAGGTGTAGCGTGGCGCTATCTTCGACCACATCGTCACTTAACATCAGGTGACTTGTGGTCAAACGCTACCCTGTAAATAGTAAAAAAAAAATTTGATCCTCGAGGTTTCGGTTAGGTGCGCTGAAAGAAATGTTTTTGGATGGAAACGAAAGCTTTTATAGTTTCTGTAAACTATTAAAACCTGTAGTAGGGGTACAGTACTCACGCGTGGTCCGCGCCGGCAGCGCGGAGGCGATGTTGGTCCAGGCGGCCCAGGCGGCGGGCCACACGCGCCGCGCCTCGCCGCCCGGGCCCGCGCGCCCCGCGGCAGACACCACCTCTTGGAACGTACTAGGGGTACAGTACTCACGCGTGGTCCGCGCCGGCAGCGCGGAGGCGATGTTGGTCCAGGCGGCCCAGGCGGCGGGCCACACGCGCCGCGCCTCGCCGCCCGGGCCCGCGCGCCCCGCGGCAGACACCACCTCTTGGAACGTACTAGGGGTACAGTACTCACGCGTGGTCCGCGCCGGCAGCGCGGAGGCGATGTTGGTCCAGGCGGCCCAGGCGGCGGGCCACACGCGCCGCGCCTCGCCGCCCGGGCCCGCGCGCCCCGCGGCAGACACCACCTCTTGGAACGTACTAGGGGTACAGTACTCACGCGTGGTCCGCGCCGGCAGCGCGGAGGCGATGTTGGTCCAGGCGGCCCAGGCGGCGGGCCACACGCGCCGCGCCTCGCCGCCCGGGCCCGCGCGCCCCGCGGCAGACACCACCTCTTGGAACGTACTAGGGGTACAGTACTCACGCGTGGTCCGCGCCGGCAGCGCGGAGGCGATGTTGGTCCAGGCGGCCCAGGCGGCGGGCCACACGCGCCGCGCCTCGCCGCCCGGGCCCGCGCGCCCCGCGGCAGACACCACCTCTTGGAACGTACTAGGGGTACAGTACTCACGCGTGGTCCGCGCCGGCAGCGCGGAGGCGATGTTGGTCCAGGCGGCCCAGGCGGCGGGCCACACGCGCCGCGCCTCGCCGCCCGGGCCCGCGCGCCCCGCGGCAGACACCACCTCTTGGAACGACTTCAGCGCCGCTAGCGACACCTGCAGAAAGTTACTTCGTTAACTATATCGTTAGAATGTTCAGCAGTAGAAGCGAATCGCTTCTACTGCTGAACATCGAAACACGAACGAGCACCACGCGATAGATAATGCTGTCACGCTCTGTTGTAGGTTTTGAAGTGATCGTCTATTTCACTCAACTAGCGAAAGAAAATCGAACGCCCATTGAAAAGACATGGTATGATAATTATGTCTTCGTTCCGTAGGAACTCCAAACGAAAATATCTATTGAGCCACTGAAGTAAATGAACTAGGTACTGAACTAAATGAGTGATATACTTCAGTGTGATAAGAAGAAGCGTATATATCTTTTCATTTTAGTGACACATTTTGCGCATGGCTAGAAGCGATAAAAAAAACACCAGGTTGCACTCCGACAGTGCCGGCAGAGGCGAAAACTGCAAGCGCCACGAAACAGCAGGAGCAGGCATACATTTTCGCCGCGCGATAGAAAGAGAGGGGGATATTACTTCCTCTCCTACGCCGCGCCGGCGGTCTACGCCCCTCCGTCTTACGAACTTTCGATCAGGTCACGTGCCCTGACGCGACTTAACCCTTTTTTAGCCATGCCAAAACAATCCCAACGCAGCTAAAGAAGTTTTTACTTCAAAAAATAGAATTGGCCTGCCTTTGACCGCCTTCCCGCCCGCTGAGGCGGCGGTCGACAGTGTAGCCCGTAATGTAAGGATAGTAGGTTATCTAAAACTGGCACATAAAAGATTTTCACACATTTGTCTATAGATAAATAAGAGCATGACATAGACGTCGCACTGCATACACACCATGAAAAGTCTCTGTCTCTCTCGCACGCGATCAAAGATAGAGCTGGAGTGAGAGAGAGAGAGAAAGACTTTATTTGGGAAAGCATAAAATAACAAGAGAAAAACAGTAACATTTTTTTTTTTTTTTTTACATTATACATAAACCATTAATATTATGTGATGATGCAACACTGCTGCTGGACAGAGATAGTTATTGCTTTGTTCTTTCTGCTGTACAATAAAATTCCTTTACGGCCATTCCCAATAACCGATCTATCCACGGTTTGCCCTACTGGAGAAAGAAACGGAACGACCGTAAGTGTGGGTACTGTGAACGTGTCAGCTTTAGATAACAGTACTATGATTTGAATAACTTATAGTAAATGTACCTCGTGACTCCTCCGCAGCGCGAAGTCCGTGATGTAGTCCAGGAGCGCGGCCCAGGAGCGCTGGAAGTCCCCCACGGTGGTGAGCAGCTGGAAGCGGGAGTGGAACACGCGGGACACGCCCGACAGCGTGAGCACCTGCGGGTGGACCAGTGTTAAGTGAACAGGTGGACGAAAGTGGCGCCACGCTACGCCTGGTTCGGTCAACACACCGAAAAATTAAAAAAAAAAAAAACTATATTTCCGTTGACCATCGCATCAAGCGTTAACGGACGGTAACAATTTCGCTAATTCTTTTTTTGTTATGTTCGGTAAAATCCAAGGTAGGTTCATAAGAAGAGAAAAACTGAAAAAGTTGCCAGGAAAGTATAAAAAGTTTGTATAAAACGAAAATTGAATTTTTTCTATACTTTTTGTTGTTTAAGTTTTATTGCGATAGCTAATGCCTAGTAAAAAAAAAAGATAATGCCCACTCCATCAGATACAGCTCCCTATAATTCCCTGTTTATTAGTAGCTGCACCCCGCGGTTTCACCCGCGTTTTTCCGCTAGGCTGCTTTCCAGCAGGAACCTTTGCCCTGGATAAAAAGTAGCCTAAGTGTTAACCCAGGATATAAGCTATCTCCATTCCAAATTTCACACAAATCCGCTCAGTAGTTTTTGCGTGAAAGAGTAACAAACATCCATACATCCATCCTCACAAACTTTCACGTTTATAATATTAGTAGGATAGTGATATGTTACCTGTGTCTCCGCCCACTGCTTCTGCGCCGTGTTCCTCGTGTGATGTATGAGGATGTGTTCCCCGGTGTCCACCTTCTCGGAACTAGCTATGTTGGATTGTTTCTGGACCTGTACACATACAACATTATGATATCTGTGTTATAATCATATGACATTAACTAGCTGTTCCCCACGGTTTCACCCGCGTGGGCTACAGCTTTTTGCATGCAAAGTCTCAGCCCAATCGGTTTAAAATTGACAAGGTTTCATACAAACTTTCATCCCCTATTTTATCCCCTTGGGGGTAGAATTAATCAAAATCCTTTCTTAGCGGATGCCTACGTCATAACATCATTCGTCTTTATTGTGGGAGTGACACATTTTGGCGCAGTCGGGTTTTTAGTTCCTTTTGTAATCTATATTTTTTTTAACCAAATGTCACCTGATGTTATGTGACCATTTGGTTTTTTTTCATGTGCTGTTAGCGAGTGTTTCCGTGTACACATTACCTGGTCCAGCATGGGGAACAGCACCGCCAGCAGAGCTCGCCAGGCCGCCTTGCTGAGCAGGGTGCCGTGCGCGCCGATGCAGCTGAACAGGGTCTGGCTGGCGGCGCGCCGCACCGGCGCCCGGGGCTCCGTGCACAGCTCGCCTGCTCACCACGGTATGTAGTATACAAGAGCACAAGACATCTGAGAGTTAGAAGAGGCCAGAACATATCTACATTATCCCAGTGCTGAAGGATGTAGAAGAGTGAAGAGCACTCCCATCCTGGGGAGTGAGAAGAGTACGGGGCACCCCTATATTGGATGAGATAGAAAACTGAACCAATTTCCCAAATGTGGACTAGATTGGCCATTTTTGGTGTTAGAGATGATACTTAAGAATATCGGAAAGTTGAATAAGTTCAGAAATGTTTGTTGTTGAGATAGAAGAGTACCCTTTGTATTGGAAGGAGATGGAAAAATGTAGAGCAACTCTCTATTTAAGGAGACAAATAGTGCAGGGCATCCCTTTACTGTAGGAGATACAGAGTGAAAGGCATTTCTGGACGAACCAGAACAGTGAGTGAGGGGCACCCCTATCCTGAGGGAGATGAGTATAACGCAACCCTGTACAGTCAACGACAAAAGTCGCTGAACAATCACACTTTTTTCTATTATTCTCATTATCATAGACACCAATTTTTGACCCCATCATCACCTAAAATCAGGTGTGTTATGTTGTGGTCAAAATGATGCCATGTAAAATGTAAAAAAACAATAATAATTACTGATTTGAAACACATTTGAAAAATCGAGAACGATCAGCTACTTCTGTCGCTGACTGTACTAAACATAAGATTACAGTACACCCCTATACTGGGAAGATAATAGAAGATAGAAAAGAGAGAGTCAAGGAGGGAGAAGAGTGATTAGGGTACAGTGCATTAACAATGCTTTAAGGACAACATGGTGAAATCAAATTTGTCATTGCTCACTTACTCAGTCTGATATACAGGCACATCCACAACTTGTCCAATGGCGGTAGCTCGGTGTGATTGGGCACTTCGGGACAGACCGCCGTGTCATTGGCCAGAGCTACCACGAGCTTGTCCCGGTTGTGGTACAGGTAGTCGGATATGTTCCACTGGAAACAAACATTTGAGATATTTAACACCGCGTTCGCAACGACAGAACGGAAGCTAGTGAAGGGTAGTTGGAATCGCTCGATGGACCGATGTTCCGTCGTCTGCGCTGACTGGTCCAAACAGAACGAATGAAAGCTAGATAGCTTCGTTGATGATCTGAAATCGCTGTTAGCATAATTGAAGGCCCGTTCAAAAACGGTAAAGTGATTTTTTTGCTTTACAACTGACTAGTTGCGCCTCGCGGTTTCATCGGCGTCTTCCCGTTATCCCGCAGGAACCTTTTTCCAGGACAAAAGTAGCCTATGTGTTGATCTAGGGTATAAGCTATCTCCATTCTAAATTTCGTTCAGATCCGTTCAGTAGTTTTTGCGTGAAAGAGTAACAAACATCCATCCATCCATCCATCTATCCATGCTCACAAACTTTCACGTTTATAATATAGGACTCAGCTAGCGTTTGACCACGATCTCACCAGATGGAAAGCGATGATGTGGTCGAAGGCGTAGCACGCTTACCCAATAAACACCATGGGACTTCCTGAAAAACCGTGATGCTGAAGGAAATGGTCAGCTTTCCTTGCAGAGTGACGAAAGTGGGTCACTTACCATGAGTCCTACGGCAGTGAGGCTGATGTTCAGCTCCTTGGTTTGCAACGCGAACGCAGAAGCAGTGGTTAGCACCCTGCGGAGGCACCGCGGCCCGGCGCATCCCAGCAGGTCACCTGCTACCACTTGAGCACATTGGAAAGCCGACCGGATCAGTTGTTCACTGTTGGAGGACACATTTTTATTCTATAAATCTAAATCTTGACAGTTTGGCATTATTTTTCAACTGACTTCAAAAAATTATGAGGTTTTCAATTCAACTGTATTTTTTTTATGTGTGTTCCCTTAGAACTTTCGACTGGGTGAAATGATTTTGATGGTTCTTTTTTATTTGAAAGCTGGTGCTCCCGTGTGGTCCAGTTCAGACAATGGCATACGTGAGAAAACCTTTGAAGTCGGCTTTATTGCTTATAGATCTTACTGAGTAGGGTTTGATCATAAATCAACAGATATTAAGTGACGATGTGGGCGAATGTGCACCGTTTGAAAACTGGCTCTCAAGTGAGACTGTGGAAATTAATATATACACCGATAGCGCTGCATGGCGATAGATTCTTAAATTCATAACCCAAGGATTCAAACTACCTCCAAACGAAATTTCATCAACATCTCTTCAGCGGTTTAGACGTGAATAGGTAACAAACAGACAAAAAGACACAGAGAGAGTTACTTTCACACTTATAGCTATGGTTTCCTCGCGATGTTTCCTTCACCATGCGGTCAAAGATGGCGCCACGCTACACCTAGTCTAGGAACTGGCTCTCAAGTGATCTCAGATCATTGACGCGAAATTCCTACCTGTGATGTGAGGATATAGCCGAGATGATCTCCATCATCAGCGGCCACGCGGCGCCGAGCTGTTCTCCTCTCGAATGGAGCAGTCTAGCGGCACACTCTAGCTGTCTCGCTCGCACGTCGCAGTGGCGCACTGCACATAGCTCTGATAACGGTTCCAATAGTAGACGTTCTCGGGCCTGTAAAAATGACGTGCTAAATTCCGTGTTCCAAAAAGAAGGGCAATTTTTTTACGCTGTATTGAGTAGTCACTAGATGATGCTAAATGACGATAAGGTCGAAGGTAGCACCACGCTACACTTCGATACAAGCCTGGTACCTGAATTACAGGGTACAAAGGTATTTGTCATTTAATATATCAGGCGAAGTGTATTGCCATGCAAACAGGGATTTGAACTTGGAGTTCAAAATTCTGGGTGGCACTGATCTGTTAGATAATATAAGCCTAAGACCGGGCTCAGGAGCGTGTTTTAGGAGAGGCCTATGTCCAGCAGTGGACTAGCCCAGGCTGATGATGATGATGATAGGCATGGGCAAGCATGACGCTTTATCATGAAGTTAATCATCTCTTCACTTGACTGTATAAGGTTAAACTTACCTCGTTAACAAGTCCAGGGTTATTGTGATGATACTGGAAGGCTGCTTGGACCAAGTAAGTGATCGCTTCCACACCCCACTCTCTCATCCTTATATGTGGATGTTGGCAAACCTGAAAAAGGAAAGCTCAGTAAAATTACACTTTGTAAAAAATGAATACAATAATATCATGAAAAAATATCTTTAGTCAAATTACATATGGGTCGACATACCAACTAACCGGAAAATTTGACTATACGGTGTATTTTCTTGTGGTGGAACAGTCAGCGACAAAATTAGCTAACGTGCCCAAGTTTCTAAAAGTATCAATCGGAAAATACAGACTCTGGCAAGGAGTTCCACTATAACACCGAAAGTAATAAATGAAAGCTATCCTCTACTTACTTCTAAAAGATGATTCGTGATCGGCCTCCACATCACTTCGATCCGGTGCATGTTCGCTAAACCAGTCTCTAGTAACTTTGCGACCGCGAAAAGTGATGGTTCCTGAAACAATTACATATATTATACAAACACGGTCTTACAATCATACAGCTATCTCTTTCACACACGTACGCTGTCACGCTCTCTCATCTGAAATCAAGGTGCTGGTGTGGAACATCGTTTTGCTTGTATCATATTGTGTTAAGAATCAGTCATCAAGCACCGTTATTGATGTGTTCTGCCAATCTCACTTGAGAACCGGTTCTTAAGCTCCCAAGTGTAGTTGGCATCACCCTTGGCCACATCTTCGCTTAAAATCAAGTGACTGTTCTCAACCCAGGTGTAGGGTAGCCACCTTCGGCCACATCGTCACACTGAAAATCTCGTGACTAATGGTCACTACACTGTAAGAAGAAAATCAAAAACATATTTTCTACTTACCCGATTAGAATAGGCCAGTTCCATCGCCTCATTGGAAAGTTTACAAAGCGCGTCAATGAGATGGTGTAGCGCCACATCGTCCAGGTTCTTGGACGATTCGAAGACCAGCGACAACATGGCCGATAACGCTGTAAATGATAAACCACACTGCAAAGGTCATAGACAATGTCCTGAGTTCTGACCCTCATATCTAGGTGATCAGGTACTGTGTTCCCCACACAAACACACAAACAACGCGCCAATTTGAGAGAACTAAGCACCTCTGGTGTATTCCGGCAGCCTCACTTGAGAGACAGTTCCCGATTTAGGCTTAGTGGTATACACTTAACATCAGGTGACTAGCGGTCAACCCTGTAAGAATTAAAAACAACATACCATTGGAACAGACCAGGCCTAGGCCTATTAGATGCGTTTGTATTTAGTTATTGGGTTCTGAAAGATAGATGGCATTTCTGCTATAAATGTGTCCAGGCGTATAGCCAAGTTATTGTATTCATGATCATCAGCCTATTAGGTTATCTCTGCTGGGACAAAAGCCTACTCTCAGAAAATCTACTACGCTAACCCAGTGTGGCTTGTTAGATGTCGCATACTCTTCCATGTTTTGGCTCATGCCGGTTTCTTTACGATGTTTTCCTTCACCGTTTTGAGCGATGCCAAATCCGCGCGTAACCTTTTAAAGTCATAGGTTCGGGGCCGAGATGAGATTGGTAATCGGTACCTAAAGGCACACTTTGGCCATCACCACTCAAATATTAACAGCGTGGAAAGCTAAGCACCTATCGACCGTACCTCCGATCAATAGAGATGACCAAATTATGCCTAAATGTTTCGGTAGACATTTGCAAACCACTAATTTCAAAATCAACTTTGGGGTTTGCGAGTTTATCAAAGCATATCATAGTGCTGAGCTGTGTATATTGTCATATAATATAAGCCTGCTGCATACCACGGGCGGGCCGCACGCCGCAAGCACATTGAAAAATGTGCCCAACACGGTTCTAAGTGATCTTAAGATTGGGTCAGCCCTTAACATCCATCTATTTGTAAATTATTACATTATGAAATGCAATAAACTTTTGACTTGAATTTGAAATGAACCTAATATTATATCTTTTTTATACATTTGATTTATTACGTCCAAAGAATCACATACATAATATCTGACCCATAATACTCTGTATTTAAGGTATCAAAACTACGGAGATCCACAACAAATATTTGTCTCGTAACGGGCACTCTACTTATGTTCGTTATTCAGCACCATCTATGATAACTTTGTGAAAGCTGGCTTTGAAAATAGCTCATTGCAATTTGTACGAGAATTTTGTACAGCGTTGCGGCGCGACCCGCCCTTGCGTGGGCGAAGTTATAGCGTCTAAAATGAAACACGTGTAGCATCTAAGTTAAAAATCTAAGTGTGCTTAAAAACAAAACACGAAACAAAATGGCCAGCAAGCTCCTTCCCAGTGCGCCGTGACGGACATAAGCTGTAACCTAGAAATGTTTATATCTATTTGGAATTTTAATTTTTAAATAAACGCACAAATTTTATTTTGAGCTCTGTGTCTATCTAAATAAAGACTTTTTGTACGTCAAAAAAAGAGAAAGTCTGCTAAAAGGGTGTTCATTGAAGTCATAATGGCAATGATGAATCGAAACATTTGCGATTAGATATGAGATTTTTTCTCTTATTGAAACAATACAAAATATGAGTCAAAAAAATATCAGTCTCGCCAATTTGTACCTTGTCTTACATCCCACAGATACAAAACTTTATTATTACCCGGTAATTAATTATTCAATATACTTTTTTTATAAAATAACTTTGTATTTTACTCCAATACATCAACTGTACATAAAAAAAGTAAAGAAACAATTCCAAATACATACAAAGCTGCGTAAAAAATAATATCGTTATACCACTCATTAGTCCGAGTGACTCGGCGACGGGAACTTGCTGACCTGAAAATGTATTGTTAGCGCAACATACATAACATAACACTTAAAATACATGGGTTTTAGTAAACGCACAAAAAATTCAACACAAGACGGAAGTTTCCATGCTTAAATTTTTCTTTCTACGAGGATTTGATTTCAGCTATACTCCGACTTTTAATTCGACTCAGTAAACTGACAGGACCAAATGTTACTTCGTGAAATAATGACACCGTAACCAAACCAATAGTGCGGCCGTGAAGAGATCTTTTCCATCACCTAAAATAGCTCATTCGAACTAATTCATAATCATGGACGTAGAAAACAAAGGCGGCAGGTTCGCTGAACCAAAACTGAAATACGCATGACGTGAGAGTGTTTAAAGGATTACCATGTGAAGAAACATATCATTTTTTATCAAATAATATTAAGCTACTATTGGTTTAAGCTTCGGAAGTAGGGTTTAAACATAATAATCAAACTCATCCACGAACTATATCCAACAGTTTAAAAATACACCATTTGAATAAACTTCACTATTCATTAAAAAGATTCGTTCATTCCTTCACCTCACTTTTTTATTTTATCAAAAAGTGGTAACTCATGGCCTGTCAGTTCACTGAATCGAATTAAAAAGTCCGACTGTAGAAGTTCTGCCAGTCTAAATACTGATGATTGGTGTGGGAGATAGCGGTCTATAACAGTAGTAAGTCAAAAGAAAATAATTACTGAATAGCAATAACTTAAGTACCTGACGACGATAGCGTACAAAATTTAGCGCAACTACAAAACGATTTATAGATAGGCGTATGAAGAAAGTTCGTCAAGCTAAAGGCCAACATTCAGGGCGCCCAAACACGTCCAACATGGCTTAAAGACTGTTATACTGCGACCACACATTGGCTATTTTCAGTCTTGAACAGATCTTGGACAATGGTCTACAGTTTCGTCCAAAGCCCAACACCAATCCGCATTGAGTCAGTTTTCGTGATACGTTAAAAGGCTAGGGGAAGGAGCGGGGGAGAGTGGCGGGCACCTTGGGTCCCACGTCGTTCCCACCCATTGGTTGCTTGGAGCCAAGCTTGGAACCAAAGTTATATCTAATGTGTGGCTCCAGCGTTAAAGGCGATAACCACGCTGGTGAAACAGCGTAGAGCGGAGGCGACATATTAGTTGTTATATTATTTTGTAGTTGTTACATCATCATCAGCCTATTACGTTCCCATGCGCTGCTGGGGACTAGTGGCTAGGCTGTTATAGCCCTAGAGTTTTGAGACCACCCGAGTCTAATCTTTCTTGGCATATACTACTGGTCACTGGGAGGGGTTAAAAATGGGTCACGTAGTAGTGGGTACGTTCCCTTCGATGGATTAGCTACACTATCAAACAAGCTATGCCTTACATAGTCTACCAAGTCTTCGTAGTACCATATAAGCGACAAGCGTACCTGGAAGGTCAGCCATGACGGCCGAGGTGCTCATGACGGCGTTGGCGTCCGCACTGGCGCGGCTCGCCTTCATGCTGCCCCCGGTGGACGGCTTCAGGCCCAGTATCCACACCTGGGGGGTCGCAGGACATGTTATACACATGAGGATTCATTAATGGGGCTGTTGTTCATACTGCCTTGGACCTGACCGCAATATATTTTGTACAAAAATTACGAATAGTCTATTGAAGTTATACGACCGGCCTGTATCAGTTTTTGGTGTGTGAGATTTAGTCAGGTTCAGAAAAAGAAAAAGGAGTAAAAACTTTACGTCCACTTTACTACTACACTTCAAAATATCGTGTTTGTATAATCTTATTAGGACTAAAATTAATTTTTTTTTCATACATAGCTCGTTTTCATACAAGCTCAAGTCCGTTTTGGCCATTGTTCTTTAGTTAGGTGAGCACGGGCAGCCAGGCCTGCTGGATGGTGTCCCCGTCGGTCACGTGGCGCGAGCTACTACAGTGTCAACTCACGAGGTGCTGCAGCGTGGTGAGCACGGGCAGCCAGGCCTGCTGGATGGTGTCCCCGTCGGTCACGTGGCGCGAGCTACTACAGTGTCAACTCACGAGGTGCTGCAGCGTGGTGAGCACGGGCAGCCAGGCCTGCTGGATGGTGTCCCCGTCGGTCACGTGGCGCGAGCTACTACAGTGTCAACTCACGAGGTGCTGCAGCGTGGTGAGCACGGGCAGCCAGGCCTGCTGGATGGTGTCCCCGTCGGTCACGTGGCGCGAGCTACTACAGTGTCAACTCACGAGGTGCTGCAGCGTGGTGAGCACGGGCAGCCAGGCCTGCTGGATGGTGTCCCCGTCGGTCACGTGGCGCGAGCTACTACAGTGTCAACTCACGAGGTGCTGCAGCGTGGTGAGCACGGGCAGCCAGGCCTGCTGGATGGTGTCCCCGTCGGTCACGTGGCGCGAGCTACTACAGTGTCAACTCACGAGGTGCTGCAGCGTGGTGAGCACGGGCAGCCAGGCCTGCTGGATGGTGTCCCCGTCGGTCACGTGGCGCGAGCTACTACAGTGTCAACTCACGAGGTGCTGCAGCGTGGTGAGCACGGGCAGCCAGGCCTGCTGGATGGTGTCCCCGTCGGTCACGTGGCGCGAGCTACTACAGTGTCAACTCACGAGGTGCTGCAGCGTGGTGAGCACGGGCAGCCAGGCCTGCTGGATGGTGTCCCCGTCGGTCACGTGGCGCGAGCTACTACAGTGTCAACTCACGAGGTGCTGCAGCGTGGTGAGCACGGGCAGCCAGGCCTGCTGGATGGTGTCCCCGTCGGTCACGTGGCGCGAGCTACTACAGTGTCAACTCACGAGGTGCTGCAGCGTGGTGAGCACGGGCAGCCAGGCCTGCTGGATGGTGTCCCCGTCGGTCACGTGGCGCGAGCTACTACAGTGTCAACTCACGAGGTGCTGCAGCGTGGTGAGCACGGGCAGCCAGGCCTGCTGGATGGTGTCCCCGTCGGTCACGTGGCGCGAGCTACTACAGTGTCAACTCACGAGGTGCTGCAGCGTGGTGAGCACGGGCAGCCAGGCCTGCTGGATGGTGTCCCCGTCGGTCACGTGGCGCGAGCTACTACAGTGTCAACTCACGAGGTGCTGCAGCGTGGTGAGCACGGGCAGCCAGGCCTGCTGGATGGTGTCCCCGTCGGTCACGTGGCGCGAGCTACTACAGTGTCAACTCACGAGGTGCTGCAGCGTGGTGAGCACGGGCAGCCAGGCCTGCTGGATGGTGTCCCCGTCGCGCTGCGCCGCGCACAGCAGGGCCTTCATGGCGGTCACGTGGCGCGAGCTCACCATCACGAACGACTGCTGCTGCCCTGCGCACTCACAATACCATGAAAAAGCGGCCTGGGGGCCTAGTCTCCATTCCAAATTACAATCAAATCCGTTAACTTACAACTAGAAACAAAAACGGTCTATCATTTTAAAATGAGAACTGGTAGCGGACTCACCGTTGGGCGGCGAGGGGGTGGGCAGCGGCGTGCCCACCCACACCACCTGGTGGCGGTAGTCGGGGTCCGGCGGCGGCGGCTCGCGGCGCCACGGGCACGGCAGCGCGCCCAGGGCTGCCACGCAGTACTGCGCCGGCAGCGCGCTGCGGCACAGGGCTGCCACGCACGCGTCGCGCCCCACGCCGTGCCCCACCTGCCGCGCCCACTAGCTACACTACTGCGGCACAGGGCTGCCACGCACGCGTCGCGCCCCACGCCGTGCCCCACCTGCCGCGCCCACTAGCTACACTACTGCGGCACAGGGCTGCCACGCACGCGTCGCGCCCCACGCCGTGCCCCACCTGCCGCGCCCACTAGCTACACTACTGCGGCACAGGGCTGCCACGCACGCGTCGCGCCCCACGCCGTGCCCCACCTGCCGCGCCCACTAGCTACACTACTGCGGCACAGGGCTGCCACGCACGCGTCGCGCCCCACGCCGTGCCCCACCTGCCGCGCCCACTAGCTACACTACTGCGGCACAGGGCTGCCACGCACGCGTCGCGCCCCACGCCGTGCCCCACCTGCCGCGCCCACTAGCTACACTACTGCGGCACAGGGCTGCCACGCACGCGTCGCGCCCCACGCCGTGCCCCACCTGCCGCGCCCACTAGCTACACTACTGCGGCACAGGGCTGCCACGCACGCGTCGCGCCCCACGCCGTGCCCCACCTGCCGCGCCCACTAGCTACACTACTGCGGCACAGGGCTGCCACGCACGCGTCGCGCCCCACCTGCTCTTACAGGGTAGCGTGGTCATCTGATGCTAAGTGAATGTGGTCGAAGGTGGCGCCAAGTTACATCTGGACTGGGGACTGGCTTTCGACGTAACACATATATAAACCGAAAGGGGCTCGGCGACAGATTCTTAACTTGAGGATGGTAGGTAGCCAGGCGAGCACTAGAAAACGCCCTACCACCAAGCTATGGTTTCACCACGATGTTTTCCTTCACCGAAAGCTCAAGCTCATTGTAACTGAGCTATCATCGCTTCCGATAGCTCACCTTCCCGCTGACCCTCGCCAGGGTCTGGATAGCACGAAGTATGTTCTCCAGCTCCCCGATGCTGGCCTCCGCCAATACGGACAGACCCCACACTAAGCCGCACCACGATGATTTTAGAAGCTGTAACAAACGAATCAAATAATTTCTAAAACAATGTTGCGCGTCGTGTTGCGCAACAAAAAGAGTGCATTTTTTAACATTTCATAATACTAGCTGCTTCCTGCGGTTTCATTAGCGCAGACTACACTTCATCGGGATAAAAAGTATCCTACGTGCTTCCCCATTGTTGAGACTATCTCCAACACAAAAAAAACAAACCAAGTTACTCTTGCATTTATTATATTCGTATGGATGTTAGCGTTTGACCACTACCGTACTCTGTGGTGACGATGTAGTCGAAGACAATACGGGCAAAACCTAAAATGGGATTGACTCTCAGGAACTGCTACTGAACCCGGAACACAGTAATAGCTAAGGTTTTCCTTCACTATAAGCAGATTGTAGGCTTCCATCACACTCCTTGCTTCAAGTGACCAGTACTGGCTGGTAATAAAAACCTTCCAAGCGCACACCGTTCCTTCCAATCGTTCATCATTCATTTCCAGGAGTGAACGACTTACCTCAAGCCTCAACAACAGCTCCTTCTCCTCGACTTCTTCTATCTTCTGCACGACGTTGGAGTTCTGGTCCGCCTCGCTGTGCCCGTTGTTCGATATCTCCTTGGTTTTGTGCTCTGTGTCTGAACAAATGACATATGAGTAGCTGTTCTCCGCGCTTTCACCCGCGTCTTCCCGTTATCGCACAGGAACTTTTTCCGGTGTAAAAAGCAGCTTATGTGTTAGTCCAGGGTATACGCTAACTCCATTCCAAATTTCACTCAAATTTGTTCTGTAGTTTTGCGTGTGAAAGCGAAACGAACATCCATACATCCGTACTCACAAATTTTCAAGTATATTATATTAGTAGAACTAGCTGTTTTCCGCGGCGTGGACTACAGTTCATCGCAATAAAAGGCCTATGTGCTTCCCCAGGGTTCAAAGTATCCCTATACCAAATTTCAACAAGATCGGTTCAATCGTTTTTACGTTTCCGGAACAAACAAACAATGAAATCTTTTCTCTTTATATATTTGTTTGTATAGGATTCGACCAATAATCACGTAAAGTTTTTAGGCCACTTTTATACCGCACCCCCCACGCCTGGTAGATATTCCAAGCCCTCTCCGCTAATACCTTACAAAAACCCGATAATAGAGCTACATAGGAAAATAATATATAATGAAGAGAGATATAAAAATTACCTTTTTGATTAGCAGTCTTATTAGAATTGACCTCCTTCTCTTCAGAATCACTTTGAACATCGTGTTGTTCGTATAGCTCTTGTAATCTGAAATAAGGACACATTTTAAGATAGTTTTAGCTTCTGACATGTCTGTAAGCTTGACCCTTTTAAATAGGTGACAGTTCAATGGAATTTTCCAGTAAGCTCTACCTAGCTTCTGAGGGCACGTCAACCTATCAGGGTAGGCTGTATCAGCCGTTAAACCATGTCAGAGGTTTCAGGGCGGCTTGGAACCTCCGACATTAGAGTTCGCCACTAGCTCGTGTGAAATAAGATGTAGAGAGATGTTCACGCACAAAAACCATTTTAAGTAACCTGCTTACTTCCTACCACATAATGATGTGTTTGCGGGAACGTTTCTGTAGTATACAGTGCTGTACAAAAAGGTCTAAGCTTTGCCATGGAAAAATCCACAGCGCTGTTTTTCAGCCTTACCTGAAATACTCGGTCCCCTCGACAGTGATGGCGATGGACCGTACGATCTCCATAAGACAGGCATACGCCACGGATATACCATATCCTTCCTGAATGGCGGGCGCCTCCGTGCGGTCTAGCATTTCGATGCTGGAACAAAACGACATAATGCAAGCTGTTGTTATGTACAGGTTTCAAAATTCACAAGCTTCAAGTACTGGGTATGAACATTTGTTAAAAACTAATAATTAAAATCTATTTATGAGTTGCTTGAAGTTTCTTTGCGTGATAAAATCCGAAAGTAGAAAATTCTCCGAAGAGAGTCGTGGAGAGCCGATGGATGCAAATGGCGTACGAAGGAGGCCTAAGTTCAGCAGGACTTCTTCCGACTGGTGATAATGATGATGATGTATATTTAAACAGGCATAAGCTAATATCACAAAATAAACTAAGAATCAGTATCAATCATAAAGCCACGTCGAAGGTCTTGGGGCGGTCTGAAAACTTCGACAGCAGAGTTGGCCACTAGCTCATAGGAAAGCAAAGAAAGTGACAAGAATAACTCACTAAACAGATTTAGCAGTGCCTGGCTCAAAAGTGACGCAAAGAGGTAGCCAGACCCCTTTCCAGTAGAAACCAGACTGCTGGGGGATGCCTGATGAACCTGGAAAAAATTAGACGTTTAAAACCTAATATAACATAACCATAAACTCAACGAACGCTTTTGTTAAACTCAATGAGAGCTTCTTTGTTATGTAACTATTTTCTATATAGTGCTCGTCTGGTTAAGCTACCATCCTCAAGTTAAGGATCTGTCACCAAGCCCCTATCGGTGTGTTCCGCTAGATTTGGGAGTCAGATCCCAATCCAAGTGTAGCGTGGCGCCACCTTCGATCACGTTGTCACTTAACATTAAGTGACTTTCAAATAAATAATTGTCTGAACTATATTAGATCTATTAGGTCATGCATGACAGTCAAATAGTAAAAATGTCATCAAATGTTTGGCTCGCACTAATTGTAATTATCTTAGAAAAGGCGATTGCTTTACCAAAAGGTATATATAAGAACTTAATGCTAACTATACAAAATCCAGATTCACTTTGTAGAACTAAAATTATGGATAAATTCCTATATGTTAATCCAGGATTTAAGCTATTTTGATTCCAAAATTCACTTAAATCCGATGAGCCATTTCGGCAAGAAGAAATAACAATACTACACAGTTACACACTCACTCAGTCTCAACTTAAGCATCTGTCTTTTTACATGGAGCTATATGATGTCTTACTGTCTCCCTCCGAGCGAAAGCCTATATCCCAGCAGTGAGAACGTAATAACCTGATGATGACCATATTCTTATTTTTCCATCCCTATATATTTCTAAACCCTAAATCAATTCGCGTTCTGAAACGAAACGAATTAGGATGGCAAAGATTTCCAGACCAATATTATCAGTTGAGATTGGTAAAGCGTTTCGAATTCAAAAAAAATGCGTGAGGGCTATCTGCGGAGCGGGATATATGGAGAGCTGTAAGCCTATATTTAAAAAGTTTCGGATATTGCCTTTGGTCTGTGTCTATATCAGGGAGCTTTGTGTATTTGTTAGAGAACAACCTAATTACTTTAAAACTCACATGCAAGTTGTAAGGAGAAATGTCATGCCGAGGAATAAATATAAACTATATCAGCCTCTATGTAAGCTTGAAATACATAAGCGAAATGCGTATGTAAACGCAATAATTGTTTATAATAAGTTGCCAAATGAGTTTAAAGAGCTACCTGTTCATATTTTTAAAAGAAAAATTGGTAATTGGCTCCTAGATAATTGCTTCTATGACCTCAATGAATACATGACATTTAAAACAAAAAAATAATAATTTGACATCTCCAATCCAATCCAATCTTAATTTTAGTTCTGTTGTGACATTGTACCTAATTCATATTATTATTAATTATTTTAAATTGTTAACTTTTCCACACCATTGTTATGGTAGAATGTATGAGCGAATTTTTATTTTAAGAACTCATATTTATATGTACAACATTCTTGGAATGAATAAATGAATTATTAAATGAATTATTATTATTATTAACACCTCAGTTCTGTTGGATTAATATCTCATGTGACACTTCTCGGCAGTTGACTCACTGGTTCAACAAGAGATGAAGACAATGCAATACAAGCACCGGTGCACGCGCCGGTTTACGCCGGGCGTGTGCTTCGAGCCTGTGGTATCCGTGTGGACCTTCGAGTACCAGATCATGAACTGCACGTAAGTCCGGGACCTTTTATACTCGAGACTTCGTACACAAATCAAGAATATCTTCACACAAATCAAGAACAAGCCATCAAATTTTAAAACGACGCTAGCTCAGAGGTAATGACGTCGACTTGCCTTTGCTTGAGCTCTCGGTGAAGGAAAAACATCGTGACAAAACCATAGCTTGGTGGTATGGCATTATCTAATGCTCAGCTGGATAGGTATAGCTAGCAGGGTAGCGTTTGATCACAAGACAGTAACGTCGTGGTCAAAGATGGCACCACGTCTGTTGCTGACTAGCATCAACGTACAGTCTCAACCACGGGTCCTAGAGACACGAAATTTAGACGGTAGTTTCCTTTGGCGTAGAGATGCACTTAGAAGATTCTTTGAAAGGGTCAAATGCGAAAAGCAGTCGCTCGCTTTAACATGGCCAAAAATGCCTATAATAACGCATTACTCTATTGGCACCGTAGGGTACCCCACCTGCTAAAGAGTTTGTGTTTCAGGGAAAGGCTTGGTTGTCCCCAATCGTATCGCACGAATAGATTCCTGAGCTACAACGTTTGCATGCGGCGCTGCCAGCCGCTGGTGGACTTGTACCTGCAGATACTGTCGTATGGGGTGCAAAACGACACGTGGTTCTTCTTGAGGAACAACCCTGGTGAGTCGGTTACAGCCGTCCTATCCTAGCAGTAGTGTTGTACCGGAAACGTAGTGGTATGACTGGAGAACACTAGGGTTCCGGAACACCACTAGAGGGATGAGTTACCAGAGTCTAAAATTGGAGACCCGGTCGCAAGTAGTTGAAATACCCGATTTTAAATAAAAGACCGGTTTACTAAAAACTCAGTAGAGCATAAGTAAAGTATAAGCTATCTACATTCCAAATTTCACTAAAATCTACTAAACCGATTTTGATGAAACCGCGAGGCGCAACTAGTTTATAATATTAGTATGATTCTTATTGGAAGTTGTATTCGGCCTCTAATGAAATCTGAGCGGCGTCCGGTCTAACCTAGCAAAATCCGACCAAGACCAGATTAATCCGGTGCGGTCCTACGAGTTTTAGATTTCCAACTCCATTCTCTTTCAGGTTTGGAACTAAGTACCGACAGCTCCGTCAGCTACCCATCCCGACATGCTGTCAACCTTGGAGACCAGGACTACTCCGGCGACGAGTCCGTGATGGCCAGCATCATGTATGGGGATAACGAGAACCAGAGACAAGATAATGTAGACTACGTGGGAGAAGTTAGGGATCCCGATGACTATTTCAGTTTTCATTAAAAACTGTTTCATCAGTCTTTGAAAAGGTCGCTACTGACTTATACTGCACCACTCCGGTACATCAGTTTATTTCTGCTTCACTTTGTAACGGATTTTATTGAAATTTGGAATGAAGATAGCCTATACCCTTGAATAACACTTGATCAATTTTTTCCCCTGGAAATGGTTCCTGCGGGGTAACAAAAAACACTGCAGGACGCACGTAGATAAATTAGAACTATAAATTAATTAATTATTTACCAGCAGGTATATTGACGTTATTGGCGACGAATAAACTCTGCACATACGCTCCTAGTGCGTTCACAATGTGCTGGAATATCTTGGTGGCGTGCGGTTTCATGTCGTAGCATTCGCAGAATGACTTCAGTAGATCTGTAAACGAAATCACATTAAAAAACGGTATTTTTAGGTGTCACTAATAATATTGACACAGAGCGAGACGGCACTTCAACGACTCCAATCCAAGTAATTAATAAGGACAGGAATCATTTATTTTTTGAATCGACAATGGACGGCGTATTTCGTGGGTTCGCATCCTACAGTGAGCTTGAGCTCTCGTCGAAGGAAAACATCGCGATGAAACCATAGTTTGGTGGTAGGGCTTTTGCAAGTGCTCGCCTGGCTAGCTACCAGCCTCAAGTTAAGAATCTGTCGCCAAGCACCTGTCGCTGTGTTCCGGCAACCCCACTTGAGAACCATTTAGATAGGCATATTGAAATTTACTTGTAGGTTATTCATCTTACCAGGTTGTATGGACATTTTGTGCAGAACTTCCAGAGCTAGGGCTCGCTGCCACAGCGGTTTATCAGGGTCCAAGAACTTTATCGTGAGAGATAGGAAGATTTCACATTCAGTCACCTGGAAAGCAAAGAAATATTGTTACTAAAATTTTGTAAGAAAATACACAAAAATTTAAACATACCCTGCCGGCCTTGTGAGGGTCAGATGGGTAGTAAAGACTACCTGGCAGATAACTACTATAGTTTAGATTGAAATGCAATATTTCTGGTATGAAACCAGTGATGTCGCATTCACTCAAAGTCTATGACATTTTCTTGTACTGATCATACTATAGTTTAATTGTAAGAAAATGAATTACGAATACAATGTTTAAACAGTCTTCTTTATCGGCCTTGTGAGAGTCAGAGGGGTAGTAATTACTACCTGGTAGGTAATTAATACAGTTTAATATGAAATACAATATTGCTGGTACGAGGTAGCAGTGAATTCGAATCTATGACACATTTCTCTACTAACACTACAGTTCAGTTAAGCAGTAACAAATTTCTCCTCCCCTCTTTGGCACGGTTGAGGATCAACAGGGTAGTAACTACAACCTGACACGTTGTAACGTTACGCGTTACATCAAATTAAGAAAACCTTTTTTAAATTCAAAATACGTTCAAATACTGGTGTGAACCGGTCTCGCGCTATGCGCCCGCGCCGCCGATGCGAGAGGTACGATTGGCCGGCAGGTGAACCCAGGCTGTCGACACGAACGCACGCTTCTCTGCTCCGCGACCTTTATTACGAAAATCACTAAATAAATATTCTCGTAATCGCGGAGACAGAAGGCGTCCATAACGTTCCCCGACATTGTTTTCCTTAAATTATAAAGTGCGTGAATTTGACCCCAGATTTGGGTAAGTGGTGTACCTACGTTTTCATAACCGTTAGCTTCTCATTATTGTACTCCTTTTTTCGATTCACATGTATTGTTTTAACTTTTATTTTCAGCTTTTGTCATCCTCCATAGTGTATTGAGCTATTTGATAACTGCGTTTTTGCCTTTTCTTTCTTTTTATTGCAAAAACATATTTTTATATCTTAATTTTCCTACCTTCAACATTTATAAAAAAAAAACATAACTTTCATCTTTCGCTTTTTTTCCGAACTGTTGTAATCTCCGTTCTGATAGTGAACATCCCCGGCAACACATCTACGCTTAGCGCTTACCATCATTGGCCGTTGCCGTGGGTGCTCACTGCTCACATTATGGCCAAGTAGTAATGCCTGTAACTTCGGCGCATTACAGGGTTCAAGTTCCTGCCTAGAACATCTCCCTTCCTTCCGCGCGGAGGGCTTTATCAGAGGAGGCGGATCTCCATCGTCTCCCTCCGAACCTGTCCGTCGTCACCTGAGCGCCGCCTTCATCGGCAGCGGCCGTGACGTCAGGGGAGTGCAAGACCAGGGGAAAAGAAACGAGTCACCATCACTGTATAGGCCTGAACCCACTGTAACCCACTGAATTCTCCTACTGACGTGCCCGGTTTTTTTTTATTACACCGTTTGAAGTTACCTACCTCTTTCATTGCCTAACCGGCAGGGAGTCCCGGGGTTTGGTAGGTAGGTAGGTACTCACGGTCCCCAGTAAAGAATATCGGGACAACGTAAACTTACCAAAGCAGCGTGATACTTGTGTACGATAACAGACACAAGTCGCAGTAGCCTCATGGTCACGGGGAAGTGTGGACGTTCTGTCGCAGCGGGACTCCCCTGCCCGTTGGGGTTCGACGGGGGAGCTGCGCCTGGGATGTGCAGGGAAGTAAAAGCTGCTCTGAAATATATAGAAACGTGCTTATCGGATTGTTACTCTGTAAAAATTAGCTGTATTTATTTGTATGCGAAAATGCTGATTTGCAATAAAATGTATTATTACCTGTATTTAACATTTGGTGAAAACAGTCTTATAATCAGTGCGCATACGTGCTCTTTTAGTAGAAACTTAAACTCCGATATCTGTAAATAAACACAGAGATAGTTAAAGATTATAAGGCCGAACTAAAATGGGTTTATCTAACGTTTTATATTTTTATGAATTGAGAACAATTACCCAAGAACAAAATTAAAGCCGATCATGAAATTAAGATTTTAGTCTCTTTTTCTTCTTTCGTATGTGCTATTGTGGCCCACTCTATTGTCTGAGTTTCACAGCCTTTACGATAAGCGTGATTGCTGAATTAGAAAAGACTCATAGACCTAGAAATATGCGTTTCTTAATACCTTGAAGAATATCGGAGAGAAATCAGTCAGCACAGTGTCTAATAGCTCCAAACCGAACGTCTTTGGCACATCTGTCAGCCCCACTAGCCAGTGGGCTGAATCGCCGTTGATTAGCTGGATTATATCCTGGAATTAAAAATATATTATCAGCAGGTGGCAACATTCGAACACTATGTGGTATAGGAAGTCTTATAGAAATCAAACATACTCATGTGCGAGTTCTTGGTGACCTTCTTTCATGCAGCAATAGACAACGGATCAAAGTGATTTTTCGATGTGATAAATATATTTTTTATTGTCTATATTTTTTGCACAGAAATAGTTCATGGTCTGGAGAGCGACACAGGCTTTTATCTATATTAAATGCTACATGGTTTGAAACCGACACTGGCCACCCTGTTTTCCTGGTACCAGGCCTTATGTCGGAGAGAGAATGGGCTGTAATCTATCACGCAAGCAATATGCGGGTTAGTGAATATCAAATTCCGGGACATACTGCTTTTGCTCTTGATGATTGCCTTCACCGTTTTTAAGCGATTCCTATTTACACTATATCAATTGAGCTCCAGTTTTACTAACCTGCATTATAAGGTAAGCGTCAACAGCGCAAGGTTTTAGATCTTTGGGCGCTTTGCTGTTTGTCTGAGGTCTGATATCAGCTGGGTTCACTTTAAGTGTACCTGAAAAATAATTACTTATTTTATTTCTGTCTTTCTCTATATTCATACTCTGTCTCTCCGGATTTCTCCACCACTCTAAGAGGGACTTCTAAAAGCTGTCAAAAGCACTTAGTCAATTTTAATCTATATAAATGGCATTATTATTTTTTTACAGGAGAGGCCAGCAGCGAACTGAAACTGGCTGATTATAAGAATAGATAACTAGAAAACTGCTCGACCGATTTTGATTCAGCACTGGTTGTTCAGTCGGATCAGAATCCCAGTAGCAGTCTCAAAAGCAATAGCGTTAAATAAAATCGCGCATATGACCTTGAGATCCAGTTCTCTATCCAAGTGTGGCGTGGCGCCATCTTCGACTGCAACGTCACATAACATCAGTGACGCGTGGTCAAACGGAACCCTATAAGTGAAATTAAAAAATATGCGGACGACTATAAATATTAAGGCGCTACAGCAATATTCTCGTACCTTCAGCTTCCTGCAGCGCTCGTTCGAACACCAGCGCCAAGAGTTGTCGAACGGTGGCAGCGGCGGCGTGGCTGGTGCTCACGTCGCGAGCTTCACTCGTAGTTACCATCTTCATACACATTACCATTGTCTGGAATAACGGAGAAAGTAGACTTTTATCTTATTATTTTTTAGTATCAGGGTAGCGTTTGACCGCAAGTTATGATGACGATGTGGTCGAAGGTGGTGTTACGATACACCTGGATTAATTTAACTAGCTCTCAAGTGAGGCTGCTGGAACATACCGATAGGTGCTAGGCGATAGATTCTTAACTTGAGGATGGTAGCTAACCAGGCGAGCACTAGATAACACCCTACCACCAAGCTATGGTTTCTTCGCGATGTTTTCCTTCACCGAAAGCTCAAGCTCATTGTAGGATTCGAACTACTACTGAGCCATAATCGCTTCAAAAGAAGAATTGCCAGCGTCTTTGTTTCCCAATAAGTATAATTTGGGAGCCTTCAAGCCAAGAGTGAATAGGTATCTTTTAGGCAAGCATACTCCATCTTCAACCTCGTCATCACTTACCCTCAGATGAGACTGGGATCATATATTTGCGTAACTTGTTACAAAAAAATTTAGAAAAGCTCCTCACCCTAGCCAGTGTGTCTCCATGCACCAGGTCCGAGGTGGTCATCAGCAGCGCGGCCGTTTGCAGCAGCTTGAGCTCCAGCACGCTGCCCTGCCCCAGGGTGTAGAGGCAGTCCACCACGTGGCGAGCACCCTTGGCGTCTATGCCCTGCTGAGCTATCAGACGCTGGATGGTGCCCAGGCAGAACTGAAAATTGTAACATCCATGATAACAGCTCGGCTTATTATGTGTGGTTATTTGTGTGTGTTTCAGATTGAGGGTCAACGTTTCCAGTGAGATTACAGGGCACACCGGTAAAGAGAGTAAACATCTTACGTTCGTAGTGGTCATACGGTGGCGCGCGCGATGTCACCTTTAGTGCGGCCTCTGCAACACCTCAATGCACTCCGTGACGCCAACACTGATTTTGATATTTCGTTTGACAAGTGGTCAACCATTGTGCCCGCACTGTTGAATTATTGTGAAAGACTCGGAGACCAATGGAGCAATTCACATAATTCTGACAGTGAAGATAGCGACAAATGACATTTTGTATTATTTATCATGACCTTTCATTTGATTATTTTGACATTTTTATTTTATCTTTGTATTTCATTATTATTATTATTTTTATTTGCTATTAATTTTATTGGGATTGTGCATATTATTGTTTATTATTAATTCTTGTGTGTGGTAATTGTAATTGGTATATTAATTTACAATAATTTTTTTTATTTTTATCACAATAAAATAAATTTAATTTAATTTACATATCAGGGTGCTGAGCACACTGTAGTGCAGGATTTTGAACTGTTAAAGTTCAAAATTAAGTCTAATATCTAGTCTAATATTTTACAGATCACATTCTAGGTACCATAGAAATTCTAGGCTAAACTCTACATTGCACTGTGCACTAAATTTTCTTGAACAAAAGTAACAAATCTTTTTACATAGTAAATTTCCCATCGTAACATAAATGACATTGCAAACAAATATTTCCTTACCTTGATGATCTTCAGATCCTTGCTTTCGCATCCTTGCACCAACGGATACAGAATCTGGTTGACTACTCCGAACAGGGACGCTTGCGGATTATTCGCTGCTAATGTCAGCTTCTCTATAGCTTCATCGCAAGCCTGAAACAGATGGAAGATAAGATCTGTTATTTCATTGACTTTGTTGTCATTGTCTACTACATCCAAACTTAAAAACCCACAATAATTTCGTAATATTTAAAAGTCTTTCCAATATAGACTAGTACAGATAGGTACATTAGTAATGTCACATAAACAGTAAATATTCAAATCTTGAGATCTAAAAAAGTCAATTAAAAATAGGTGTCAATTATTATCTTAGATAAGGTATAAATAATGTAATATTCAGATTATTTAATCAATGACAGTGGAAGTGAATGTATTTTAACATATATCACCGTAACTATTAAACTGATTTCAATGAAATTTCGAATGGAGATAGCTTTAACCCTGAATTAACACATAGGCTACTTTTTATTCCGGAACAAGGTTCCCGTGGGATAACGAACATACAAGGGTGAAACCGCGGGGCGAAACTAGTATACTTATGTTTCAAACAGGATCTAGTATACTATTCTATTCTGCCCGAAGGAATTATTTGTCCTGTATCGGGAATTGAACCAGTGACCACACACTTGACGACCCATGTGGCACAATGGGCGGATAGCTGACTGTGAAGCGTGAGGTCGCAGGTTCGATTTCCGCTACAGGACAAATATAGGTGCATTGAAAAAAATTAAAAAAAACGCAAGTATTTGTTCTGTGTCTGGGTGTTGTGGATCCACGATTTGCGTAGTTTCTGATACCCTAGATACAGGGAAACCTAGTTAGGGGTCAGCGCCTATGTATGTGATTGTGCGGGCATTATTATACTTTCACCCATTGCACCACGTTGGTCATTGCTTGTCTTTATTCAAATAGAAAGAAGGAAATTGCAATAACACAATGATCAAGGCAGAAACTAGTTAAAAATATATCACTGCACTGATTCATACATAATGAATTATGTATGTTTGTGACCATCCTAAGTGATATCCTATAACAAGATTATTCATATTTTACAATAGGTAATACATGAGATTGTATATCATTCGATATTGATTAGTGCTTGCATGTATCAGGTGCGCCAATTAAAAGACCTTGTAATACATGACGTGTGAAAACTTGATTGCACACAAAAGTAAACAATGTTTTTGCATTTTATTTCAAGTCTAATGTCCCATTGCAAAATGTAGGGTGTGCAATTGAAAAATGATCTGAATGCGTGTATTTTTACTGAGAGTACAGCTCGTGTAGTATGACAGAAGAAAACTTATTGTAAAAGACCGATTGGATTAAATTTGCGGATATTACAGGACTAATTTTTCAAGTTACGTACATTTAACAGCTGTAATTTGTACACGTAATAAAGAATTAGTGTATCATAACTTAAAAAAGAAGACTAAAAACATTTGAAAACATAAAAACCTCTCGTATCTGAGGATATTTCTTCTTGGTCTCCAAACTCAATGTCTTGAAGTCATTTTGTAGAACTTCCATGAATTTCTTCGTGGAATCATCACCGGTAACAGCACTCACGAATGCCATGGTTACAGAACAGTATAGTTCAAATATCTACGTTAAATTCAATCGTTCACTTCATTTTTCACGTAGGAATTTCACGTAATTTTTTGCCATGTACACAACACAATCGACGATTTTCACGTCCGTAGAAATATATAGCACTTAGGGATGCCAATAATACATCGATTTTTATTAGAACATTGACATAATTTTCACTGTTATCGATATTTCATCGATGATGTTCGATTTTTAGAATAGCGCTGCGCTATCTACATGATATAATTTGCGGAACAGCTGTTGTGAACACAAAAACACATATAAAAACCGTTTTTGAGCATGATCATGTTGGGAACATAATATTTATATGTTTCACCCGTTATTCCTACTATAGAAGATGCAACAGAATTTTGGCAAAGGCTTGCAATTGTTATTTCCAAATTCACATTTTAAAATAACATTATTATCAAAATATGTATATTTGCAAATTGTGGCAACCTTCATGGACTCACTAGTACTCACTACTCAGTATTTCGTAAGCACCAGTTGTTCTCAGAAGCTAAAACAATAACTCGAATTCAAGAAAAGAACCACCTTCTAATGGGCTAACTGTGTATCAATAATTGATATTGTCAATCGAGCTATATATATAAATGTATCTGTTGCAAATTATCGATACATTTACAAACGGTGTTGCATCCCTAGACTCACGTCACTCACACAAGTCACATTTAGCTCCGATCACCATAATTTTGGTGGTAAAGTTGAATGGTAAAGTTCTCGGTGGAAATGGCCAGTGACGGATGGGAGATGTCAGGATTAAAACATTTATAAACGAAGTTACGTTCCAAATATAATTAGATCAGTAACGAAGTAATTCACTCAAAGATATCACATTTTTCGTGGTTACTTCGTCAAAAAGGCTAAAAATGTAAACTTACTGATCATTTCAAATGTTTTTCAAACAAACTATTTTGCATATTGTCAATGAACAGATGAGTGAGCGTATTCAATAATTTCAATATTACTCTACGACTCTACGTATAACGAGATGTAATTCAGTAGAAGTCTAACAGTGTTGCAAGAACAGAAATTCCAATGATTTTAAGTTATAATATATTTCACCATTTTACCAACGGATATTGTATAACTTATAACACACATTTATCTAATATTCTACAACGCAAAGCGCTAAGTCTTTAAGACAGTTTTTATCTTCTCGTCATCGTTTTATTCAATACGCGAATCTCTTTTTAAAGAGTTAATCGTTCTCACCTGTCTGGCTGTCTGTGATACCGAAATGAACTGCACGATATCTACTGCGTATTATAATATAGTGCGTATCCTTTTCGAGCAAAGTTATTTTTTTGATATCCTATCCACCGACATAATCTAAGCAATATGTTTTCAGTTTATTGTCAATAGACACACAACATCCAAGTGAAAGTGAAAGAAGAAATGCAAGTGATCGATGATGACCCACTTTTCGTGGTGACATTTTTTTCTAGTGTAGCAACATCGATTACTGACTGATTGTGCAGAAGAAAAAACAATGGTGTGATTCCAGATTTTTATTTGTAAGTATTTATAGAATCCGATATCAATTTAGCTGAAATAACGTTTGTGGGTCGATGAATAAGTTCACCCGCCCAACGATGACGATACCGAGGTACAGACATCGTAATTAGAGCTAAAAAACGACTTCATTAGATTGACATGCTGTCATTTCAGTTTTTTACTCTATTTATTCAGCTTGATTCAGCTATGCGCCATTAACTGCAATAGAACGACTGATGTCTGCAGATTTTTGCACATATAAATGCAAATCGGGGGTTAGAGCAAGTGCCGTGCGTAGACGTGATCGGTGGTGTAAAGTGAGCAGTGGCCCAGTGATCGGTTGGTTTGCGACAATTTGTGCGAAAGTTTTCGATGCCGGCTCGTAATAAACACAATTCGAGTGCGTTTTGCATAGTTTTTTTGTCGGTAAGTACGGTGAAGAGCAGTGCAGGGTGCAGCAACGCTAAATACCTACCGAGCGCATTCTCTCGCTTGACAGTCGCCTATGTCATTGTGCCGTGAATCAAATGATCTTTCATGCAATCAACGTATGTTAAACAATGCAACATGTTCGTGCCCCGATTTGTAAATCATCATCACGATAGTCTCTCTAGTCACCAAACTATCATCTGACACGATTTTTAATTGCTATAAATTTCACTTTGTATATTAATTTTGCGAAACTTTCAATGTGCTAAAGGAGCATGTGTTATTCCGCATAACTCAATATTGGCGACCTTCAACTCAATAGTAGAGGGTAGATGTGAAAAGTTTATTTGTTTAGATAAACTATCAAAACTAAAATTTGATTTACCTACCTACAAAAAATTTCAAAAGAAAGTATCTAGATCCCAGTGTGTCTGAACAAAATTTGAACTAAATTAATCAACAACAGAAATCAATCTTGCAATTCAAGAGAGCATGTTCTACTAAACTTGTGGTTAACCATGTAAACACAAATTGCCCTAGTGTAGGTATATACACACACGCTGTGGTTGAAAGAGCTAAATAAAACCCTTCTTACATCAATGGCACCATATACTTGTAAATTGCATATTCATCGCATTCATTCCAATATACTTATAATTAGTTTTTCAGTCTACACATGTTTTGATTCACAATCCAGCTCAGAATTTATTAGCATTTATATTTATTAACAGAAATTGACAGTAATTTGTTTTGTATATTCAAATAAGCAAAATAAAATTAATTGCAATAAATAACAGATTAATCTGAAGTGGCTACTCAACTTATTTTAATGGAAAAAAGAATTCTATTTAATAACTTGTTTTACGAGATTGGCGAGATTGCATATTATCCACTACATGAAGACATGACAAGTGTCTATTTTTATACATGTTTAAAATATTAAACTGGTAACCGGTCCTGGTTACGCTCAGGTAATACTAATTATCTGACACCAAATCAAGCTTAATAATAATTAAATATCTATAGGAAAAATTTACAAATAACCAAGCCAAAAATTCAGTTGATCCAATCGCTACCAAACTTCACAGGATTATCCGCTGGGTTAATCTGAAGATTTCCTGAAAATTTCATTAAAATTGGTCCAGGCGTTTTGGAGTACTCTATTTGTGAGAACCTGTAATTGACCTACAATTATCCTACTGTATGATTTCTGTTATGGTTTACCAATAAAAAAATAAAAATACACACTTGTTACATCAATATTTATATTTATAGAATAGATTGAGCAAGAATTGCACTGATATTATTTATGATAATTAGGTTGTTTGCCAAGAAAAATGTATGGAATTCCGATCTGGTTACATGTTCACAAACCTGTGATATTTATATTTGGAATGTTTAAAGTTGTTTTTTATTATTATTAATTCACACATATCATGATTATATAAAGGTTTCTTTCCAGAATCCATTAGTTTAGAGAACATTTTTGCTTCTGAATTAACTAAAATTGAGTAAAACCTGAGTTTTAAATTTTATAATAATGTTCTAAAGTGTTATTTGTTTGTTAATATAAAATACACATATATATATATTTTACTGTCAAGAAATTAATAGATTTTTTTTCAATATCAGTGTAATGTAAATATAAATATTATGTTGGTATCACTCGCAGTTTTGACTTCTGTATTAGAATTTATTTTTTACATCTTACAAGTTAGCTAATGATCATAAGTCACCTGTTGTAAACTATGTGGTTGAAGGCCCATGCTACACCTGGAATGGGAACTAGCTCTTATATTAAACTGTCGTAGCACACCAATAGTAATTGTGCTTGGTGTATCTTAACTTCACAGTGGCACATACATATTATTTCTTATTCTCTCTTCATTTATTTCTTTTCTTAAGTAAAAGTTTTTTACATTAATTTTATAAAATAATATTAAACAAAGTTATTATAAAAAACTTAAACCTAGAGTGCCACCGGTAGCGGGGCAGGACTCAAGCTACCGATGGTTAGGGCTGCAGAGTGAGGAACCTCCTGACGATACGCGCCGTGTCAAGGAGTACTGCCTTTTGCATTCGACCCTTGATCCAACCGTCCAGCGAGAGCCTCTTGAGATGTTGGTCGAGACTCTTCGCTATGAGGCCGTTCGCTGAAACAACTATCGGGACGATGATCGTTGAGTCAACATCCCACATAGCGATCACTGTCACTTATTTCTTATTCTTATTATTATTATTTCTTATTATCTATTTATGATGGTCTTAGTTTTACTAAATATTTTTTGAGTAAGATTTAATTATTTAATTTCTTGACTATCAGTACAGTCATCCCATCAATCAAACTGATTTTCTGTTTGTATTTATTGATGTCTCAAAATCATTGTACATATTGTTTGTAATGACTTATTAGTATTACACAAGTATATATATATAACAACATCACAAGTACAACTAATGTAAATTATTGTACCAGATATGTAGTTATGTACGTAGTGAGACAGAAATAATTCCCAACTGTCCTGTAATTATTCACGTATGTAATCTTGTTGACAGACTCGATTCCTGTGATAAGAATCATTTGGCTAGGAATATAGAATACATTAATTTATTAGTGAGGTAAAGAAGGTGTTTGGACATTTTAACATGAAGCCTATCATCCATTTCTATAATGGGTGAGATTTTTTCCTGGTTTTGCGGTCACTGTTCAAACGTTGATAAATAGATAGAAGTCCTGAAAACAAATTCGGAATCCAGAGAAAAGTTTGGGATTGCCAATCCGGTGCCAGTAGCGACTTATTTTATTTTTAAGTTATTGACATGTAAATTGCACACAAAAATGGGAGAAGAATCTGGTTCCTGAAACACAGATCCCACTAGTTCGGGAACCAGAGGCTTCATAATTACTTTGTATATACTACTGTGTCAATAAATGCCTTTGATTGATTGATTTGGCTTTTCAGTCAGATACTTCGTTTATTAGTAGTAAAGAAAGTCTAGTTAGAAATTAACCTTGTTATTATTAAAAAAATTTGATTACAAAACTTTACTACAACTGTGTTGTCGACAGTTTATATAACTATTATAACTTGTAGAATCGACTACTGTAGCAGAGTTTGAAGGGCGAATAGATTTTACGTAGATGTAACGGTTTATTTAACTTGTAAATTAATAAAAGATTCATATTAATTTATATACCGCATTTTTATTTAGCACTGACAGTTGTCTCTCAAAAAACATTCTCTTTTTTGAATGACAACATTAATACGTAATGTTTGTATTTTGTCGAAGTAGGTTTTACTTCAACACTCCCTCTAATACAATACATATTAGCGCCGATCTTAACATTTGAAATCTAGGCTTAGGTAGAGCCTTAGTCATAATATCAGCTACTTGTTTTATATTTGTCGATACTACCATCAGGGTTTTGTTTTATACGAAAAACCCACTTACAAGGAAGTGCTTTCTTGTGCTCGGGTAACTCGCAGAGCGTCCAGACGTCGTTTTGCTTAAGGGAGTTCATTTCGCTCGCCATTGCATTTAACCAGTTAGCTCTGTCATCCCTTTCAACAACTTCCTTAAATGTTTCAGGGCAAACCAATGTGTCGACGAAACACACATAATCTTTAAACTTTTCAGGACGTGAGAGATTAGCTCGATTGCGTAAGTTGTATCTAGGCGTTTCATTCAACAACGCAGGTTCTACAACCTCCAACTGCTCATCAGCATCAACGAACTCTTCGTTCGCACTCTCGTCGTCTCTTATTTCGTTTTCATCACCCGAAACCTCTTCGCGAATTAAATTATCTTGCGAAACCTCTTCGTTAACCGAATTGTGTCGCAAAACATCTTCTGAGTCATCTTCCGAAACTCTTTCATGAACTTGATCTTGGCTTAGTCTATCTCCCTCTAGAGCATGTTCATGACTAGTATCCGGCTCTATAACATTTTCTGGCATAGCTTCTTGCATATGAGATGGGTTATCTCCCTCTGACGTCAATGGCATCTGTGTGGATATACGGAACTCAATATCAGACTCGAACGTGATGTCCCTTGAACGCAATGTTTTGTTTCCGTCCCAAATACGATAACCATCGTCATTTTCATAGCCTATAAGCTTGCCTTTTATAGCTTTTTTGCTAAGCTTCTTTCGTTTTTGTTTTGGAATATGAGCAAAGCATTCACTTCCGATGATTCTCAAGTGACTTATCTTGGGCTTCTTTCCATGCCAAAGCTCATAAGGCACCTTACCATCAACTCTCGTTGGGCCTGTCCTGTTTAGCACGTACGCAGCTGTGTTAATAAGTTCAGCCCAAAGTACTTGCGGTAATTCTCCTCTTGTATGTAGCATAGATCTCGCAGCTTCAACCAAGGTACGGTTTTCTCGCTCACTACATCCGTTTTGTTCAGGAGTGTAAGGCATCGTCAACCGTTGTTGAATACCATGTTTTTGAAGAATATTACGTACTTCTTTATTGTCAAATTCGCCTCCGTTGTCGCTCAGGATTGTTTTTATGTTATCATGTCCGGCGGTCTTGTATTCCTTCAACATTTGAACAAGTTTATCCTTAACTTCAAATTTGTTTCGGATAAAGTAGACCATGCGATATCCAGAGTAATCATCTTTGAAAAGTACATAGTATTTAAATTTGGAGATACTATCTGCAAAGGGGCCGCAAACATCGGTATGAATCAGCTCTCCGACAGCTGTTGCTCTTTCTCTTGTTCCAAACTGTTTTCTGTGTGACTTCCCGTAAATACAGCCTTCACATTTTACGTTATCAGGACTTAGCCGAATTCCAAGCTCTCTCTTTGCAAGGCGGATAACGTGTCTCTTGTCCTGATGAGCAAAACGCTCATGATATAGCTGTAGCAAATTTGAGCCTGTCACAGCATTGACCTCTATGGTCCTTGGTTTCATTGGAATGATCGTCTTCATGTCCAATTTATACAGTCCTCCATATTGGACTCTCTTTCCGACAACTTTAGTTGTGCCATAAATGTCTAACTTACACTCTGTAGTTGTGGAACTAAAGAAACTATTCTGCATCTTGTCTTGAGCAGCAAGCGGCGAGAAGAGATTCTTTGTTAGTGATGGTACTAACCACACATTGTTGAGTGTTATTTGTTCCGTCTTGCCACTGACATTTGATTCAACTTCAACAGTGCCTTTCCCCAGAGCGGGAATGATGCTCCCGTCTGCAGTCGAAATGGTGTGATCTGAATCAAATTCGTGAAACTCTTGAAAGATATCACTCCTAACTGTAATGTGAGTTGTTGCTCCATTGTCGACAAACCAGCTCTCTCTGTCTTGGCTTTGTCCTTTGGTACAAGCATTTACCATCAATGAAATGTGTTGCACTTGCTTTGATGATGAAGCAGCTGCTGTTGTGCCTGGTGTGGGCTTGGGCGGCCTCCCGTCCTTAATCCACTTTTTGCACTTCCGCACTATATGTCCTTTACCGGAGCAGTAGTTGCAGATCAGCTGTTTCTCATTGCTTTGCTTTACATTCTTCTGTTCAGTGCGTTTTGCCATTAAAGCCTCTTGCTTAGAGTCTTTATTACCTAATGCTCTTTCAAATGCACATAGGTGGCTCGTCAAGTTATTAACCGTCCTTTCACCTGAATTCAGTAATAGCCAGCTCGATTTAAACGCAAAATATCGTTCGTCTAGTGTGTCCAGGATTTTGCAAATCAGAAATAAGTCAGGCAACTTTACAGTGGCATCCCTTTTTGTGATTTCTACATTCAGATTGTACCAAATATTTTTAAGTTTTGACATATGTGTGGATACATCATCCTCCTTATTATATTGGAAACTGAAAAATTCAGCGCACAAATTGTATGCTCTATCATCTGACTGTCCATCAAATAATCTATGCAATTCCTGCCAGACTTCTACTGCTGTCTTAAATCTCATTACTTTCTTCAGAGTTTCTTCAGATATATTCGTGGTAATTATGAGCAGAGCGCTACATTCGGTCTTCCTATACTTAGCCATAGCTAAATTATATTTGCCAACTTCAGCGTCACCAGCTCCTCTGGCAGGGGCGACGGGCTCGATGAGTGTACCTTCGGCAGCTTCCATAGCACCTTCTACACCTCTCAGCATAATGGAAATTTTGTATTTCCATGTTTCCCAGTTCCTTCCCTCCAGATTACCTATCTGCAACTTAGTTGTGAAATTTTCCATCTTGGTAAAATTATTTCAATTAACCCTCCGCTGGTACTCATGACCTATTATAACTTGTAGAATCGACTACTGTAGCAGAGTTTGAAGGGCGAATAGATTTTACGTAGATGTAACGGTTTATTTAACTTGTAAATTAATAAAAGATTCATATTAATTTATATACCGCATTTTTATTTAGCACTGACAGTTGTCTCTCAAAAAACATTCTCTTTTTTGAATGACAACATTAATACGTAATGTTTGTATTTTGTCGAAGTAGGTTTTACTTCAACAATAACAACTTGTAAGACTTAAATATTCATTTTTATAGGTGTACATAGGGTGATGCCATTTTATCATTTAATAATTTGGATAATGTTGTATTAAATAAATTTATTTTCTATTGTTTCAGATAACAACAAAAACACCTAAAAGAAACTTTCCAAAATCTTCCTGAAGACTGTTTAATTTTTTTTTAGTTTTAAATATTTTTTAACATTTCTCTTAGAATAAAGAAAGTTTGGGGGGGAAACCAGAGAAGGATGCCAACAAAGCGAGAGAGAATGAAAAGACGGAACTAGCTATTTATTTATTAATAATTAAATAATTAATTAGTTGTTAATCCTTACTAATCTAACATTTATTTAGTAGTTTTACCCATATACTCCGATGAAGTTTCAAACGCTTGGGAATTGCTATTTATTCAGTTATATAACATATTGATGATGGATAGAAATATAATCAAGATTAACATAAGGCTTTGATATATGGAAGAAGAAATATGGACAACATGTCGTCGAATGTATCTTTGCGGAATACCAAACAAAGGAAAGACAACCTCATCACGAGGAAGCAGGATAAGTCACCCGAAAAGACAATCAGGGGGACGAGAGGGGCTTACAGAGCGGTCCCATCGACCTCCAAACGAACGGACGATGAGAGCGAGACCGGCTCCACGGAAAGACTGGACAGACCAAAGAAATTCATTTCTCCGAACAAAAGCAACTATGCCCTAGGGAAGAGGCCGGACTTCTCGCTCAAGAACAGGAATGTGCATTTACCAGCATCACGTTATGGACAGGTGAGTTGTTTGATCTATTTTGTAAGCTTCCATACAAATATTTGTGTTTAAAAACAAAGCGCATGTATTTGTTCCGTGTCTGGGTGTTGTCCTATCCGTGTATAGGTGATACCTCTAGATACAAGGAATACTAGCTTTGTATGTGATTGCGTGGGCGTTATTTATTTATCTACTGAAAAAGGGAACCCTTACAGGATCACTCCCATAACCGTCTGTCTGTTTAAGAATTCGGAATGGTACAAAACCGTGCGAAAAAAAACGGAATGGTACATAACGTCGTTTCTGTAAGGGACATAACAAGACCCTATTACTACATAATATTAAAAGACGCCTATCTTTCTATTCCATAACTTTTATCTCTTTTGACGCGCGGCAGCCCACTGAATGGGCCCGCCAAGGCGGACCCGCCAAAGTACTTATAAATAAAAAATTAAAAAAGCACCTAAAGTGTGGAGTAGGTACCTCTTCTTAATGCCTTGAATATTGATTTGGCATATGCTATGTTCAAATTGTAGGATGGTAAAATTATGACAATGGAGCCATCCGTAATAACGGAGCGCTCATCTGGGGTCACGGGTTCATGCCCCGCTTCATGGTTGTAATTTTTTATGCCCGCGTATTCGGGCCATATGTGCACTAGATAGATATATGTTTATTGGCCGTATGAGGCCAACAATTGCGCATTAGCTGTGGTCAGCATTTGGTCAGTTGCATACTGGTACCGTTGTTGAAACGTCGATCCTACGTCACTGATGCTCAACGTTTAGCGGAAGCTATGAGAGCAAAACTGCTACAACATCCAGTTGCTGCAAAATCATTAACATAGCTGCGTGGATATCGCGATAAAAATTATCCTACGTCCTCCCCCAGGGTCCAAACTATCTCCGTGCCAAATAACATGAAGATCGATGCATGCATAGCGATGATGGCTCAGTGGTAGTGACGTCGGCTTGCGATCCGTAGGACGTGGGTTCGAATCCTACAATGAGCTTGAGCTTTCGGTGAAGGAAAACATCGTGATGAAACCATAGCTTGGTGGTAGGGTATTTTCTAGTACTCGCCTGGCTAGCTACCACCCTCTTGTTAAGAATCTGTCGCCAAGCACCTATCGGTGTGTTCCGGCAGCCTCACTTGAGAGCCAGTTCCCAGTCCAGGTGTAGCGTGGCGCCATCTTCGACCACATCGTCACTTAACATCAGGTGACTTGTGGTCAAACGCTACCCAGTAAATAGTAAAAAAAAAAAAAAAGATCGGTTCAGAGTTTAGATGTGAAAAGGGAACAAATAGACAGAGGGACAGTTTTCACATCATATACTTTAATAAAAATGCGAAAGTTTATGTGTGTGTGTCAATGTTTGTTACCACGTATCACCGTAACTACTAAACCGATTTTGATGAAATTTTGAATGGAGATAGCTTATACCCTCGATTAACACTTTTTATCCCGGAAAAAGGTTCCTGGGGGATAACGGGAAGACGCGGGTGAAACTGCGGGGCGCAATTGGTTTATAATATTAGTGCAGATTCAACTCATGAAAACGTAGAATAAATTTCGAAACGAAAGATAAGAAAAATTGTGAAAACTACAATTGCTGATATAGGAAGTGAAGAAAGCGACCTTGTTATACTCTTAAAATGCTCTATGGAGCAAAAAAAAAACGTGATAAATATCCTAAACTAAAAATAACTTCGCTGAATCAACGAAAAAACACGCGCAAACCTTAGTTGCAAGAGACAGTGTGGCGAAATGTGTTTGTGAAGCCAACATGAGTTTGGGGCATCAAAATGTTGCTCAATGAAATAATTTTTGTTTGCTGATTGTCGGTTGTGAAACGTATTTGAGTATTTACCCAATAGCTACTCTTACTAACTGATTGCTCAGAATTTTACAACGAACCACTTCAGATGGATTTCAGAGCGAGGCGTGAAAGAGATGGAAGATATCAGCATATAACGTTCCCACTGCTGGGACCCAGGCCATCTTTCAGAGAGAGATGGATTGTAATCTTGCACTCTGGCTTAGTGTCGTTTGGTGGATGTCACAAGCCTTTGAATGTTGTGAATATGGTGTTTTCCTTCAACGTTTTCAGCGATGGCAAATTCTAACTGCGCCCCTCGGTTTCGCCCGCGTCTTCCCTTTATCCCGTAGGAACCTTTTTCCGGGATAAAAAGTAAGCTATCTATATTCCAATTTTCATCCAGATCCGTTTAGTAGTTTTTGCGTGAAAGAGTAACAAACATCCATACATCTATGCTTACAAATTTTCACGTTTATAATATTACTTGGAAGTAGGATGTAGATGACAGATCTTATCATCCTTTTCAACCAGGTGCAGTCGATCGGACTAATTGACATTGCTTAGTATATCCTTAATTACTTCTACGAACATCGAATGCAAATATCGCCAGTTCGCGCAACGTTAGTTAACTCGAACTTTGCTAAGTCAACATATTGCTATGTACATAATGTCCTGCGCCAATGTGATCGCAGCTTAGAAGCTTTTCATAACTAACTCTGATGATCAGCTATCCAAAATGTATTGGCCTCCGAAAGGAGAGAGCGCTACTCCTCTCTATCCTGACCTGAGCGATTTCAGCCCAGTTCAGAGTCTGGAGCTCGCGTAGTTCCCTCCAGCGGTATCTAGGGCTTCCGACCGGTCTAAGGCACTCGATCGTCCAAATAAGATCACTTTTCTGCCCGATCCTCCCTCGTGTGCACCACATAACCGAACCAGCGCAGTATCTTGTCTTAATTTGTCATTTGTTTATTCACGTGATTTCCACAGTGCATTTTTCCGGGATTAAAAGTAGACAGTGTCGCTGTCAGATTCAAAATCCGTCGTCGTCCGTCGATCCGTATTGTTCCGTGATAGAATCAAATACAAACCAAGAAACGTTGGTGTCAATTCTTTTGTGCACTTTCTAATGCCCGGGCTACACTAAGGTCAACGTGAAAGGAAATGTCAATGCCTATCGTCGCGATAAATATTATTATGTGAGTGGCTACACTTGAACCGTCAACGTGAATGCACTTGAGTTATCGGCTAACTTCAAACGCCAATGTGAATGCCGTTCTCAAATGTCGTGGCCACACTTATGTCAAACGTCAATCATCGCGCTATTTAACGGCATTTCCCGTTAGTGTGGCCCCAGCATCATAGAATTAGGTGCAAACCAAGAAACACTGGTGTCAATTTTGTTGTGCACTTTCTATCAACTAAGTTTGACAGGTCCAAAAGTATTGCTGTCATTTTCTGAGCGTGAAAGTAATAAAAGGACAGCATTACTTTTAGACCTGTCAAATTAAGTTTAGTATTAGACCACAATAGAATTGACACCAAATGTCGCATTTATGTAAGTGTGAGAATTAATTAGACGGTCTAACAAAATTACAGTGGTTACTTTTGACAAGGTAGTCGCTCGCCTGATGATAAGGGGCACGCTTCCCCATTAAAGTTCAGTGCCACTCAGTAAGTTGAACTCCAACAGTTCAAAACCTTCGCGGCAATGGCGGTCGTCGCCTTGAGAACTAAACTTCTTAACTAATATGTAAAGAGAAAATTTTTGATTTGTTTGAAAAAACTTCAGTAAGTACAAAAAAAAATAAAAAATTATTCATCATCATCTTCATCAACAGCCGGAAGAAGTCCACTGCTGAACATAGGCCTCCCCCCTTGAACGCCACCATGAACGGCTATTAGCCATTTGCATCCATGGGCTTCCTGCGACTCTTACAATGTCGTCGGTCCACCTAGTGGGGGGCCTACCTACAGAACGTCTTCCAGTTCGTGGTCGCCACTCCAGAACCTTTCTTCCCCATCGGTTATCGGTTCGTCGAGCGATGTGGCCTGCCCATTGCCACTTCAACTTGCAAATTCTGAGAGCTATGTCGGTGACCTTGGTCCTTCGGCGAATTTCCTCATTACGGATTCCATAGCTCTCTCCATGGCTCGTTGTGTGACTCTGAGCTTATTCAAAAAAATTATTAGATGTTTTTAAAGGAAAAATCATATTATTCTATACAGGAATTCCTAAACGACAAAATCTAACTGCAAGAAATGTTTACTAAATATATTATATAGACAGACTTACATAGGTTTTAGTAGGCATAATAATGGGTTTTGTTGATTGATGGCAGTCCTCCTCTCCTCTAGTTTTTAAGTAATGTTGTTGTTGTGCCCAACAGGGTCCATAATTAGTCTTAATTATATTATGACTAACTATTGTACATTATGGAATGCAATAAATTCTTTGAATCTTTGAGTACCATTGAACCGATCTGGATAAAATTTGGTGTTGAGATAGTTTGAACCCTGAGGAAGGACATATATATGATACTTTTTATTGCGGTAAACTGTATTTCCCGCGGGAACAGCTAGTATCAAGTATACCTTGTAATTTGTCTGAAAACTTCACCTTCCATACAAATTTTACTTTCCGATTACCGCAACTAGTTCTTTATTTTAATAAATTTTTTTTGGACCTGAAAAGGTCCTTGTCATATTCAATGAAAATCCAACACTAATAAATAATTTGTAAATTTAATTTTCTTCAAAAAATCATCTGCCAAAACCGTACAGCGTTCTTCAATCTTCAAGCCATAGACAACATCCCTAGCCGTCACAGTTCGGACCATGATTCGGAAGATTCAAAATCAAGCCCTCCTTTCCGAAGAGTCGATAAGATTAACATGACGCGCCGAGTCGTAACCGCTGTCTGTACGACTGTTTGTCAACAAACTATCCGATACAAGTTATTTGACGTGATTATGCAAACTATGTACTTGTATATATGTATTATATAAGTGTTATTTCAGACGCGAGCGGTTCACCATACACAAACTCGTTTGGATATATATATATATATACATATCTACGATGAATATCTGATATATCTACAAAGATACACATCTCGGTTTCAAGTTTCGAATCCTGCTCTTTTAGAGATATTATCAGATATTATTTTAGTCTCAGAATCAGAATCATTTATTGCATGAATACAGGTTACAAGGCGATGTTGCAAAATATAATACATACCTCCCAATTCTACCCTGATTGGGTGTGCAAAATCACTCACACACAATCAACAAGTCTGTATGTTAAAGGTGGAAATCACAGATATTCGATAAAAAAGATTTGAAATAAAGAGCAGTTTCTGATTGGCTGGACTATTTGTAACTTTTTGTCAGGATTAGAGGAAATTCTGATATCACTTTCTTATGTTTTCTGTTGAAATTGTCAGATTTCATGTATTCAAACTGTATGTGGGCTTGTGGGTGTCAGTGGACCATCATGGCCGATAATTTAGCCCCTACTTTCATTAGTTTTATTTTTCGTAAATTGTAGTTGGTTACTTCTTCACGCTTAACGGATTTTAGTGAAATTTGGAATGGAGATAGCTTATACCCTACCCTGCGGCCAGCATTTTGGGAACGTTGCCAACTGGTAGTGGTTTATTAGATTAAGTAGTTTGTTTAGTTTGATAGGTAGTTTTATTTTACATTTTAAGGTTTAGTTAAGTGTTTTTATTATGTTATTTATATCCATTTAGTTTTTCTTAGGATTAAATAAATTAACCCTAGAATACATGGGCTTCTTTTTATCCCAATAAAAGGTTCTACGGCACGGGTGTAACTACTGGGAACAGTTCTATTTACAATAGCCAATAGCCTTATTCTAAGATGTGTCAAACAAGTTTGATAGGTATCTACTTGTTTTGTTTGTTTGTAGACTGCACTTAGAAATAAAATGACAAACAAATTCCAAAAACACATTATCTTGACCCGCTTAATCCATCCTGTCATAACAGTCATATGTAATGACGCGTTTACATGCATTTCTGTGTACTATCCCTCTTCCTAACCACCTCAGTGGGAAACTACAGGGTTACCAACGTCCAGAAACCACAAACCCTGAGATTCGAGGAAGATAGTTCAGCTTGATTTACTTAAATTATATTTTTTGTTGGCTGATTGTTCAGCAGCCTTACTTCCTGTGGTTTATTCAAATTCAAGTTGAAATTCTAAATTCTGGGTGACACTGAATTGTAATCGGCCAGCGTGACGCTTACCATCATTTGCTCTCGTCAATCGCAAAAAAAAACTAGGATTTTCCGGGTCAAATTCGCACGACGACGGTTGGCAGCCCTGAGTACTTATCACGGCTCAGAAAAACAATTAGTATCGGTACAAGATTGTATTTAAGTATTACCTATAGGCATTAAGGCAGTACTCGGTACCTTACCTACTTATTGGTCATAACTTGTTATCAGTTCATTAAATATATATTTTGTTTATCTGCAAACACGCCAGTTTTGTTTCAATAGTCATCGAGTGAACACATATTTGTACGCTACAATTCTATGTGATAATAATTTGTGTATTGCATCTTGTACATACTATGCAGTGTCGTATGTACGGATACAGGAGGCTTGAAATTAATTTGATAGACTTTTGGACTTGACGGGGATCGTTCACCGATATCTCATCTCGGCATCGTCCATCTGCAGTTATGGTTAATATTTTTTGTGAGAATGTTGTGTGTTGCTTCTGTAACCCGTTTCGGATCGACTACATTCAGGCGCAGTTTCTTGTTTTGAGGAATTGGGTAAGATAATTTTCTTTGACAACCTGAACGCAACATACACAACGCACAACGCCGAGTTGAGGCCGGTTTGCAACAATACATTTTCTTTTCTTTCTGTCTTGTATAATTTGTTGCAAATAAATGATTCTTATTCTTATTCTTTTGAAGTATTTTCAAAACTCGCAAAATATAAAAGCTAGATATTTAATGTCGCGGACTTTTTTGTAGATTTACTGGAAGTCTACATTTCTTTTATACATGACATCAACTCTAATCAAACCGTTGAGCCCAGCGTAAGCTGATAAAGCAGCAAGTCGTCTCATTTTTGTGCGACTCGTTTTACAGATATCGTGATTTGTTACTGAAAACTCTACTTTATCAGAGTAAAACATACCCTATGATACTCAAGGATAATGTAGCTTTCTATTATGTTACAGAATTATCGGAATAGGATCAGTAGTTTAGGAGATTACCCCCTACATCAAAACAAACAAACCAATTTTACCTCCTTATAGTATTAGTACGGTCAACGACAAAAGTCGCTGGACAAAAATAAATTTTCCTATTACCTTTGTCGTTTTACGCAAGAAACGAAATTAGTAATCGATCCTGATCCGTTATTCGCGGTTTTGGATCGATATGTCGTAATATGTCATTTTAGTAGTAAGGCTTGACATATACTAACGGCCGAAATTTTACCAACTTTTGACCGCATCATCACTTAACATCAGGTGTGTTGAGTTGTGGTCAAACACTACCTTGTTACATGTAAAAAAAAACTGAAACATTACTGATTTAAAACACATTTGGAAAATCGAGTATGTGCAGCTACTTTTGTCGCTGACTGTACAAAGATAAGTGACTTTATCGTCATTTGGCTTACCTATATCAACGAGTACGAATTCTTCAGCTTGGTAGATTATGGCCCATACTCTGAGAATCAAATCAATCCTATTAATATTATAAATGGGAAAGTGTGTGTGTGAATGTTTGTTACCGCGTGTCACTTTAAATACTAAACCGATTTTGATGAAATTTGGAATAGAGATAGCTTATACCCTGGTTTAACACATAGGCTTTTTATCCCAGAAAAAGGTTTCCGCGGGATAACAAAAAGAACCGGGTGAAACCGCAGGGCGCAATTAGTACAAAATATATTTATTTAGTAGGAAAAAACATGTGATCACTCAAAGCTAGCTACGTCTGTCCCAACCTCCCTACACCGGCAAAAGAACAAGCAAGAAACGCCCGACAATCTTTCGGATCTATAATGTTAGTGTGATCGATTACCGGCCGGTTTCAATAACCGATCTATCCACGATTTGCCCTACTGAGCCTTGCCTTTTTTTTTTTCTTTTTTTTGCTTGCCTTTTTGCTGAGTTGGGGCCGATTTGCGACACTGACATTTTTGTGTACTGTAGTTCTGGTACTGTATATTGTTTCTTTTTTATTTTCTAAAATTTGTACCAAGAGTGTTGTTGTTGCAAATAAACATATATTCTTTCTTTCTTTCTTTCTTTCTTTTTACTGGAGATGGAAATTTGACATAAGCTCAACAGAAGTAATGTCAAATTTATGTCAAACCGTGGATATATAGATCGCTTTTGAATCCGGCCGTGCATCGGTAAAGTCCCTTGGGTTACCAGTTTCTTCTAGAACATTATTTTAATCGTGCACGAAAATCCATCACTTACATGCAAGTAAAAACGTGTTTTATTGTAATCCAAAAATACCTACTCAATCTCGTTCGTAATCGTTAATGATAGTAAACATTAGCCCGCTTGGTGTGACTGTGACCTTTCTTGTCACTATTATGGAATGCTCTAACACGCTATCTACATTTTAAGCTTTCTACAAACGGTATCGCTGCGTAGAACATACAGCTTCGTTATATAATTATATATTTGCTTTTCGTTATAAATTTGCTTGGTGGTAGGGTATTTTCTAGTACTCGCCTGGCTAGCTACCACCCTCTTGTTAAGAATCTGTCGCCAAGCACCTATCGGTGTGTTCCGGCAGCCTCACTTGAGAGCCAGTTCCCAGTCCAGGTGTAGCGTGGCGTCATCTTTGACCACATCGTCACTTAATATCAGGTGACTTGTGGTCAAACGCTACCCTGTTAATAGTAAAAAAATATGTATAAAACTAGCTTCTCCCCGCGGTTCCACCCGGGCTACAGTTTATCGCGATAAAAAGTATCCAATATCCTTCCTCAGGGTTCAAACTATCTCCGTACCAAATTTCATTTAAATCGGTTCAGTAGTTACGGTAATACGTGGTAACAAATATTCACACACCCAAGCTTTCGCATTTATAATATTAGTAGGATATTAGTATAGAAATATAGATCAGCGGCAGGTATTTAGTATTCAAGATGCTTTAGAACAATGGGTACGATAGCGACTTGTTATTGCACCGCACACACCCAGATGAATAGCACAAGAACCCTACCACCTGGAATAACTTGAGCATTATCTACTGGCCAAGGTCAATTTATCGACAGACAGTCCAATTTAACAAACCAACGGAAAAACTACGCGTTTAACAATATAATTAGTCACGCGGTATGTTAGTCAGTGCACAAGAATGCATGCAAACACCCAGCTTTTAAAGTGACTAGATCGTATCTAATTGTAATTAGATTCATAGACTACTAATTGCGCGGTTTCACCCACGTCATCCCGCTATCCCACAGGAACCTTTTACAGGGATAAAAAGGGGTATACGCCATCTCCATTCTAAATTTCATTAAAATTGGTTTAGTAGTAACGGTGATACGTGGTAACAAACATTCACACACATACACACAAACTTTTGCATTTATAATATTAGAAGGACTAATAACCTATTACTTAGACCTTAACTAATATTTTAAAGAGGTAAAGTACGTATGTAAGTTTCTTTGTTACTTTGTTGTTGCGGGATAACGGGAAGACGCGGGTGAAACCGCGGGGTGCAACTAGTATTATGATATTACTAGTTTTTCCCCGCGATTTCATGCTCGTGGACTACAGTTTATAGCGATCGAAAGTATCCTATGTCCTTCCCCAAGGTCCAAGCAGTTTAGGAGAATTTCAGACACCGGAAGTTTTTTTTTTTACTGTTTACAGGGTAGCTTTTGACCACAAGTCACCTGATGTTAAGTGACGATGTGGTCGAAGGTGGCGCCACGCTACACCTGGACTGGGATCTGGCTCTCAAGTGAGACTGCCGGAACACACCGATAGGTGCTTGGCGACAGATTCTTAACAAGAGGGTGGTAGCTAAACAGGCGAGTACTAGAAAATACCCTACCACCAAGGTATGATTTCATCACGATGTTTTCCTTCACCGAAAGCTCAAGCTCATTGTAGGAGTCGAACCCACGTCGTACGTATCGCAAGCCGACGTCACTACCACTGAGCCATCATCGCTATGTAAGTAAAGCTAAGTATGTACGTATACTACCTTATTTTCGGGATGAAAAGTAGCCCATGTGTTATTCCAGGGCACAGATTTAGCCTACTCTAAATCTGTGTTCCAGGGTCTCTTGGCTGAGCCATCCCAAATACGAAGCTTACTATAAGAACTTCTATTTACACAACATACAAATCTTGAATAGATTTCCAGTTTTACATTTTCGTATTACCAACCAACTTTATATGTGCGGCTTATGAAATGAACCTTACGCCTTTGGTTATAAAGTCTTTGAAGTCTTTGCGACAGTCAGCAATAGTATGTAGCAGGTGAATTTTTTGCGAAGTGTCCTTTCAATAGGTAGCCTACATATTTTTCGACGAATTTGTGACTTGTGACGTGTAACGCGACGTAGGTATTTAGGTCTTACCTATACAAGTGTACATGAAAATACAAATTGCGTCGTCTGTGTTCAGCCTAAAATAATAAAGAGATGACGCGCTGTCACTCTTATCCGCACATCGTGCATTTCCGAGCGCAGGCGCAATCACGATCGGCTTGCAGTACCCGCCGCCACGTAAACCGTTGCTGCTCAGCTTCTATTTGTCGCAGCGCGATGTTTCATAACTCAAAACTTGCCCAGTTAACGTAGCTATAATTCTGTGTAAACCGCATGTAAATCGGATCAGTAGTTTTAAAGATATACGTGCTAGTGATATAGGGACGGTCGAGCAGTGTTCGATGCGTTTTTATTTTTGTGAATGGAGTGTAATCGTTGATTGTTTATATTATTGTGTATATAGTACTCGTACACGTTTTAACGACGTCAGATCGTTATTGCTTGTGTAGTATTAACTTCCATTCTATTATTATTTTAATATCCAGATATTTACGGATGATTATCGTCTTGATGATGTTGACGGTGCGTAGTTTACGGAAACGAATTAACTCTTTGCGTCGAAGAAAACTTGTGGATCTCATTTGAGTATGAGTGAGTGTTTTTAGTTTACTTCGGAATTGGGTATGTTGGTTTGAGTTTTATTGTCTTTTAGTTTGTTATGACTTAGAACATGCATGTTACAAAGTAATAACGACCACACGCTATCAAAAAACATAGCTCTGATCCTTAACTAGGACTAAGACCCTTAGCGAATTGGAAGCTACGTCGATCGGTATTCTACAACACCTAGACACGGGACAAATATTTACGCTTTTCTAATAGAAAAACATTAAAACCCGTTGTAGGGATCGAACCCGCGACCTCGCACTTTGCAGTTGGCTGTTCAATCACTTTTCTTTTTGCCAATTTTTCTTGATGCCGGTATTGAAAATGCGCCTTTATTGCTTAGAGTTTGTGGTCGGTTGAACTACTATTAAACTGCATACGGTTTAAAAACATTGTCCTTAGGGAAGTTCATGCAGGGTCACTGACTTTTTACCTAGTTGTAAGGAGGATACACTTTCGCTTTAGTCTCGGTACTTTAGTCGACTACAGTCAACATTACAAATAATACAGCATAATATTAAAAATATACTAACAAAAGACTCAAGAGGACGGAAAAAATTTGAAAATTGTAAAAAAGCTTAGACTTTTCGGGAGAAGTGAACGTCTTTGAATTCAATAGTTCAATACACATGATATAGTAAGTAGTAGTAGCACTTGAGTAAATCATCGCTTCACATCAGGTGAAGCGACGACGATCACACCGCTGGCGGGCCATTAAGCAATAAAAATATGCACGCAACAACGGGAGGATATTGCCAATTTGGAGATAAAGGACCGCGGCCAGCCGTCCTTAACCATCTTTATAAATAACTTTGACCAATTCAATACGGACTAGAAAAACACGACTGAGTACCGACTGTCATGCGAGCACAGCCAGATAGAAGAATAAGTGACCATTGGCTTGTCAGAACAGCACTGGGTCTGACCACAAGTCACCTAAATAGTGTGTATACAGTTTTCTTATTAGGTTACGTGAATGTGACAACTGTGAAAGAATCATCACTGAAGGATGTCCAGTGATGAAGTGCAGTAAATGTGCGAAGGTACTCCGCGCTTATCGGAAATACCCCTACCTATCTGCCGATCAAATATCCACCATATCTAATGCCGAGATCGTGAACTGGGTTTGTGTAGAGTGCAGCCAAATGTCACTTCGAGGAAAGTCTCTTTTGATTCATAAATATGACGAAATTGACGAAGAGGATACGTTCAGTAGACCTGAAAGCTCTAGCCATCGGCAAGCAGCTGTTGGACTTGAACAAACGTCTGAAAAACTATTGCAAGAAACTGTGAACAGCGTCGGAAAGAAAATAAATGAACATGGCAAAGTTATGGACAAGTTGGAGAAGAGAATAAAAGAATTAGAAAGAAAGAATGATTACCTTGCAGCTACAAATAATCATTTTGAAGCTAAGCTGAGTAACCTTGAAGACCTCATTAGAGATATCGGGCTTTACTTTAATATAGAAGTGTTAGCAGTTTTTAAGACGAAAGCGAAGAAATTGAATGTGGATGAGAGAAGGTTTAAGGCAAAGAAGTCTAACAACAGGAATTATGCAGGTGGATCACAGCAGGTGAACACCTAACATAGTTACTGTGATCATGATTGCAATTATATGTATTTGTATCAAAGTAACCTCTTTGTGACAACGGAAGAAAATGTAACACAACAAAATGGTTCTTTGACCAGCTTTGGTCCTCCGCCAGGTCCAGCCCTTGCTATTAGACCAAATAGCAATTAGGTGACCATAGTTTCGTCAAGGAGTGTGTCAGTTGAGGTGTTAGGGCATTTAACCTAGTTTTTCACCATAAGCAAATAAATTAATCTTCTAAACGAACAATAATTCAATCAAACATCATCAGCCTATTACGTTCCTACTGCTGGGACTCTGGCCTTCTCTCAGAGAGAAGTATGGGCCGTAATCTACCACGCGGGCCCAGTGCGGTTTGGTAGATGTCACATGCCCTTGAATGTTGTGATTCTTGGACATGCCAGTTTCCTCACGATGTTTTCCTTCACCGTTTTGAGCGATGGTAAATCCACACATAACTCATTAAGTCAGGCGCACGCATTCAATAGCAAGTTCCAATAATCAAGACACCGTAACTCCTCTTAGGTTGATTTCACATGTCTGATCGTCATCATCTCGTTCCAGATGACGTCAGGCCTCCACGGCCACGGCCACCAGATCTCTCAGCCGCCCGCCCACCACCTTGACTCTGCTGCAGTACTGTCTGCTAAGGAGAAGACTGTGCATGGCAAGGAGAAGACCTTCAAGGTATGATCGGTGAAAGAAGAGAAATACGATGTTACTTATTGTAGTGCGATACTTTCTGGTTGGATACCTTAGCGTAGTTATATATCGCGATAAAAAGTATCCCATGTTCTTCCTCAGGGTTCAAACTATTTCCGTTCCAAATTTCATTTCAATCGGTTCAGTAGTTAAGGCGTGAAAGCGAGACAGACAGACAGAGCTACTTTCGCATTTATAATATTAGGAGGATACTGTTTTTAAGACTGAGCTATACAAGACGTGCCGCATTACGACATTCTAACTTCTAATCTATGCTTTAAATTCGGTTAAACAATGTTTTGAAGCCCTCGTAGCGGAGTTTGTCCAGTCGTTCTTGATTGATCAACTAGGTTAATCAACGATCTCTGCGGTCATTATTTGGATGGGTGACCAGTGGTATTTACAACTGAGCGCTTCCGAACTACTCACTCACTTACCATTAATGTTGTTTGGTTGCAGGTGGTGGTGGGCGGCGAGGTGGGCGTGCTGAAGACGCCGGTGCTGCCTCGCAGTGCGTACAACGCGCTCGCCATCATACACACGCAGCAGAGCAGCACCTTCGACATGCTCAACTCGCTCACCACCAGCGTCGTGAGTCTACGCACACACATTGTTCATCGCTTTATAAATTAACCATGACGAGCCACGAAGAGAGTCTAATTGAAGTTCCTTCATGTCAATGGTTCTTGAGATTTTATTTGACCAGTACTCGGCGCGTTTAGTTGACAGAACCTTCAAAAACAAATTTCTGTTTGCTGGACATCTTCGCTCTGATTACAACTTGGTACAGAAACGGGATACTTTTACTATGTATCTTATTTAGTATGCGGTACTTGATATTTCGGCACCGTTGCAAGCACTATGATCACGAAGAAAGAAAAGGAAGTATATCTTCGCTCTCATTTTCGGAGCTGACAAGGTTCACTGTGGCACTTTAATTTCGACATCATCATCACCACATTGTTGCTATAGTTCATGTGCATTTATTGTTCACCCCGCAGGCCAGCCAGCCAGTAGTGGGGGTGGGCGTGGGCGCGTACCGGCGGCGCAGCTCGGGGCAGGGCGCGCTGTGCGACCCCGAGCTGGACGACTCGGGGAACAAGCTGGTGGCGCGCCTCGAGGACGACGCCTTCATCTCCGAGCAGGACCTGGTGAGTGGCGGGGGCGTGCTGCGGACTATGGGGCATGGTGCGTACCGGCGGGCCAGAAATAAATCCATTATGATTGTGGTAGTTTTGCAATAGTTTACTATTTTTAATTAGTTACAGGGAAAGGTTTGATCGCAAGTGAACTGATGTTAAGTAAACGATGTGGTGGAAGGTGGCGTCGCTCAACACTTGGATTGGAAACTGGCTCTCGAGTGGGGCTTGGCGACATTCTTAAGCCAGGCGAGCACTACAAATGCCCTACCACCAAACTATGGTTTCATCACGATGTTTCTCATTCACCGAAAGCTCAAGCTCATTGTAGTATTTGAACCCACAACCTTCGGATCGCAAGACGACGTCACTACCACTGAACCATCATCGCTTCGGAACGTACGTGTGGCCAATTACAGTTCTGACTATACTGTCTGATGTTCCAGGAAGAGAACATCGAGATAGCGACGGCAACACACAAGGGGCTCCCGCACCCGGCGGCCGCCGCTACGGGGGAGGAGCAGCCGCAAGATCAGCAAAACGGTAAGGGTTTGTCACTCTTGAACTCTAAGGTTTAGCAAACGAAAACCAGCAACCAGATTAATTTATTGCAACTATCATAAGATCCAACCAAAACGTCAAAATCACGATTCCGTCTGCCGCTTGTCCACCTTCCGACTTTATTTCTTTCCCAACTTCGACTACCCTCAGTAAAATTATCAAAAACATTCGTTGTGTGAATATCTCTTGCTGGTAAACTGCTAGCGCCATCTATCGATTTTGTTCCTGACACTACTAAACCAGAACCATTACAAATTTTACACAATGTTCGGTCAGCTTGTAATATAAATATTCTACACTAGCTGAACCTCGTAGCTTCACCCGCGTGTTTTTCCATTTTCAAAGTAGACTTGTTTGATGATTCCAGGTCTAGTGTACGGTCCGATCTACGAGCTGGACAAGCTCGAGGAGAAGGACAAGCAGAAAGACGACAAGGAGGATGAAGAGGAGCCCATCGGAGTGTCACCTTGCGGCAGGTACAAAACAATTTCATTTTTACATCTTTCTTAGACGGCAGCGATTGACCACGCTCCACCTGATGTTAAGTGACGATGTGGTCGAAGGTGGCGCCACGCTACGCTTGGATTAAACACTGGCACACGAGAAAATCAAATGATAAAGGCCAAACGATAGCAATTGCGCCTTACAAGATGACGACACCGAGTTGGAATCCGCTCGGCCCCGCACCTATGACTTAATAAGTTATGTGCGGATTCACCGTCGCTCAAAACGGTGACAAGAACTGCAACATTCAAGGACATCTACCAACCTGTACTGGGCCAGCGTGGTAGATTACGCCCATATTCCCTGAGAGAAGGCCAGAGTCCTAACAGATTCTTAACTTGAAGGTGTGCCGGGCGAACACTAGAACCTACCACCAAACTAGATCCTATATTATGGTTGCGGCTTGAAGGATCCAAACTCACAGGTTGCAAGTCGATCTCACTACCACACCACCACTACTACCAAATACTATAACATATCCCTGCGTTTCGACCAGAGCTCTGCGAGATAGGTCAGCAGTGCGCGAGGACAAAATCATCCAATAGGAAGCGAGGGGAGGTGCGAGGCTAGGAAAATAAAGTAATCCGATTGGTGGATTTTTGCTTCGCGCATTTCCTATATCTACCTAGTACACAGCTCTAGTGAAAACGCGACCTAAAGTTTGCCTTTCTCTTAGATACATTGAAAGTTTGCGCTATAATCTCGAATTGTCTTTTTTACAGGTTTTTCAAGTACGATAAAGAAGTAGGGAGGGGCTCGTTCAAAACTGTGTACCACGGTCTGGACACCCAGACCGGAGTCGCGGTGGCCTGGTGCGAGTTGCTGGTAAGAACATTCTAATTGTAATAGAAAATAAGCACACTAATTACTTGAGAAAAACTGGTCTGGTTCCCTGGATTACCTGTATTAGAAACTACATGGATCGGGAATCCATAAAAACCGGACATGGAATAAATTTTAGCATAATTTTTCAATGGACCATTGTTTGTTCTTGAAATCGAATTTCACTGTCGGCTGCTTGGCAATTTTTTTGTATTTGTTTTACAAGAAATAGAAAGCTTATAGCCAAGCTTTTTTGTCTTGTAAATAGTCCGATATTTTATAATTGAATTATTTATACTTGAAATTTTGCTACCGACAAGTCTTGAAGTTCACTTGGGATGTTCTTTATAGACACAGCAATGGTTCATGTAAGCACATTTCCAGGAGAAAAAGCTGAACAAGACCGAGCGACTGCGCTTCCGCGAGGAGGCGGACATGCTGAAGAAGCTGCAGCACCCCAACATCGTCCGCTTCTACAACTACTGGGAGGGGACCGTCGCTAAGAAGAAGAACATCGTTCTCATCACCGAACTGATGCTCTCTGGGACGTTGAAAGCGTAAGTTTAGTTCAAATATGTGAATCATCTGCCATTGCCGACGCGATAGACGAGTTGGTAGTGACCCTGCCTGCGAAACTAGCGGTCCCGGGTTCGAATCCCGGTAAGGGCAAATATATGTGTGGTGATCACGAATATTTGTTCCTGAGTCTTGGATATTTCTATCTATATAATTATTTATTTCTCTATATATGTATATCGTATAGCTATGTTTTAATTTGATAAAAAAAACTGGAATTCTCCATGCGGTATGTAGTAGTAGTGATGTATGATTAAATGCCCAACCTCCTGTTTACAGGTACCTCCGAAGGTTCAAAAGGATCAACCCCAAAGTCCTGAAGTCGTGGTGCCGACAAATCCTCAAGGGTCTGAACTTTCTGCACTCGAGAACACCACCTATAATTCACAGGTAAATAGTATTAAACCACGATAGCTCGGTAGTAATGACGTTTGCTTGCGACTTCGTAGGTTCAAATCCTGCAAAGAGCATGAGTTTTCGGTGAAGGAAACATCATGATGAAACCATAGTTTCATATTTTTTTGTTTAACTTTGTGCACGCTCTCGTTAGCCTCAAATCACCTGATGTTAAGTGACTATGTGGACGGAGGTGGCGCTTTACCACCAAGCAAAGCAAGTAATTGCATTTTATAGTGCTCGCCTGGCCATAGCTACCACGCTCCAGTTAAGAATCTGTCGCCGAGGACGCATTAGTGTGTTCCGGCAGTTTTGTTTGAGAGCCAGATCTTTCAATGCAGAATTAGCGTGCCAAAACCTGAGATTACATCCTTATTTCCTGCCATATTCATATTCCAATTCATCAATTCATTTTCATATTTTTTCATATTTCAACGAACAAACTGTTCTATTGCAGAGATCTGAAATGCGATAACATCTTCATCACCGGCACCACGGGAAGCGTGAAGATAGGCGATCTGGGGCTGGCCACGTTGAAGAATCGAAGCTTCGCCAAGTCTGTCATAGGTACGTCACGCCCTAAAGAGTTCTTATGAGTCCGCAACGCTCCTAGTGTTGCAAATGACGATGGTAAGCGACCATCAGGCGGGCCGCCTGCTTGTTGGGCTATTTATTACATCAACAATATATAATGTCCTCATGAATCATCGTCATCCTACTGCGGCGACACAGACCTCTCAGCGAGAGTGAGACATCATGGCTGGGCAGATTTGAAGCAATAGGTAACCTTGTAAAGGGGTAATGCTAAATCGAAAAAAAATATTTATACGGCTTTTTATTTGTTAGACGCTAATACAAAGTTCATCATCATCGGCCGGAAGAAGTCCACTGCTGAACATAGGCCTCCCTTTGAACGCTACCATGAACGGCTATTAGCCATTTGCATCCATCGGCTCCCTGCGACTCTTACAATGTCGGTCCACCTAGTGGGAGGCCAATACAAAGTTGAGTCGTCAAATTTGTTAAAAAGCGAATAACATAATGGACGCAGTATTGGCGCGTAAAATAACCCTGACACAGCCTCGCATTTGCGTGAAACTGAAGTGAAAACACAGTAATAAGGCTTTTCCTCAACGCGCACTACGCTTTCGAGCCGCGTGATGTTAACGCACAAACAGACACTGCAGTAGTGTAGTCGGTAGACAATCTTTAATTTGTAGCATAATACAGTAAAAAAAACATTTCTGTTTGTTTTCAAAATTCAAATCTTTTTTATTCAATAGGATACATTGTGATCACTTTAAAACGTCAACTTAAAACTAGCTACGCCTGTTACGCCGGCAAAAGAACAGGCAAGAAACGCCCGGCAGGTAATTTTTTTGGCGCGATCAATGTGATCAATGTGATTGTCAATGGACAATTTTATTCTTATTACTAATTGATGGAATTGGAGCCAGTTCACTAAAATCCCAAGCTTTTTTTTGTCATCTAATGGCCCGATATTTTTTAATTAGCTTTACTAATAAGATTTCTCTTGTTTGGTTGTACACATTGGGATATGGGAACATGAATATTAATGAGTTGCGGGATCACAACCAAAGCAGACCAGACCCCACAAGCAGCACCCGTTCACGAGTTGACGCATGTGCCAGCCATCGCTCTCCTCGACCATATGAGAGGGAAGAGGGCGACCCGACACACGACGGCCACAAAGTGCAATCAACGACAATAATTACTTAGCATATACCCTTGTGATACTGGCTAAACAAACAAACCGTGTGAAACCATAAATAAAAACTTGGGTGTAATAATATAATATAATTAATGCCCGCACAATCACATAAATAGGCTCTGACCCCTAACTAGGTTTCCCTGTATCTAGGGTATCAGAAACTACAAGGATCGGGGATCCACAACACCCAGACACAGAACAAATACTTATGCTTTTTTTGTGTGTGTTCAGTTACTTAGTCGTGTTACTGTCGTAGTAGGGAAGCGATGACGGCTCAGTGGTAGTAACGTCGGCTTGCGATCCGCAGGTAGTGGGTTCGTATCCTACAATGGAGACTTGTGGTCAAACGCTACCCTGTAAGTAATAAAAAAGGGCTCTAGGTATTAAACTGTTAGTTAATCAACTACAGGAACACCAGAGTTCATGGCGCCGGAGATGTACGAGGAGCACTACGACGAATCTGTCGACGTGTACGCGTTCGGGATGTGCATGCTGGAGATGGCCACCGGCGAGTACCCGTACAGCGAGTGCAGCGGGCCCGCGCAGATATACAAGAAAGTCGTGTCGGTGAGTGGACCTTGTTGTACTTGCATTTATATTATTACCAGTTGCGCCCCGCGGTTTCACTCGCGTCTTCCCGCTATCTCACAGGAACCTTTTTCCGGGATAAAAAGTAGCCTATGTGTTAATCCAGGGTATAAGCTATCTCCCATTTAAGCGATGATGGCTCAGTGGTAGTGACGTCGGCTTGCGATCCGTAGGACGTAGGTTCGAATCCTACAATGAGCTTGAGCTTTCGGTGAAGGAAAACATCGTGATGAAACCATAGCTTGGTGGTAGGGTATTTTTCTAGTACTCGCCTGGCTAGCTACTTTAGGTACTTGCGTGGTCCCTAGTTAGGTGGCTTGAAATAATAAGTCCCAAGCGCGGTGCACAAGAATAAATAGTTTATTGCACGAAACACAAGTGAGAAAATAATAGATAGAAGGAGAGAGTTACAAGAGTCACAGATGGAAAGATATACAGCACAGGCACAGGTAGAAAAGTACATAGAACAATATAGGCGAATTACAACAGAGAATAACGTAAGCGCGAGGTGCGGGTGGTTAGCCGAGCGACACGGGCTTCGCGAGGAAATGATGCGGCTCGACTGGCGACGGAACGGGCGAGCGGCCGGCGGGCGCGCAGGCCGCTGTCGTAGGTATACATGTGTATACCGGAATAACGGTCCGCCGCTGCACTACGAGTTTCGCCCGGCTTTGGCCGTGCGATATAATATGTTTGTGCCGTGTGATGTATGATAGCGTGATGTATGTGTGTGATGTGTGTCAGGGAGTTATTCTATACATAAATAAATATGAAATATTATATAATAATGATTTGTTAAGTGTAAATAAATAAATACAACAAATTAATAAATATTAAAATATATGTTCCCTACATCACTCCCCTCCAGAGACCGTGTCTACGGGCGATAATAATCCGGGAAGCGGACTCGTCTTCCCGAACGCGTTGTATAAGTCGCCGGTGGATCAGGTGGCTGTGGCGGAGGGTCTGGTGGTGGTATCTCTCGTTGAGACGGCGTGTCGCTGTCGGACAGCAGATAGGCTGGCTTAAGGCGGTCTATACTTACTGTCACGTCTTTTTGACGAACGCTGATCTTGAATGTCTTAGCACCTCTCTGCCGAACTTCGTATGGGCCGGTGTAAGCGGGTTGAAGTGAGCCACGTAGCACTTCTTCCCTGAGGAATACGTGACTACAGCTGGCTAAGTCCTTGAATACGAAGGGTCTGCCTGTGTTGGAGTGGTGCTGAGGTGGAACGGGACGTATCTTGTCGGCGAAGGACTTCATTCGGGCTGAGAAATCGGTGATGTCGGTGGTGTAGTGGGCAACGTCGTGGCCGAAGAACTCTCCGGGCAGACGAAGTGGCTCACCGTACACCAGCTCAGCCGATGATGACTGAAGGTCTTCCTTGAAGGCGCTCCTTATGCCGAGAAGCACGAGTGGCAGAGTTTCCACCCAGTTTGCGTCCGCGTGGCAGGTAATAGCTGCCTTCAACTGTCGGTGGAATCGTTCAACCAAACCGTTGCACTGTGGGTGGTACGCCGTTGTCCTACGGTGATCGTAACCGATGGACTTGGATAGCTGTTGAAACAGTGCCGACTGGAATTGTCCGCCGCGATCGGTTACGATCTCGGTAGGACAACCGTATCGGGCAACCCAACAGGTGATGAACGCCTTGGCCACTGTTTCGGCGGTGACATCGGTAATGGGCACAACTTCCGGCCATCGCGTGAAGCGATCGACGGCTGTGAGGCAGTACCGATAGTCACCAGCGGGCGGTAACGGGCCGATCAGGTCTAAATGGACATGTTTGAACCGCGCTGAAGGTAAGTCGTGCGTACCTAAAGGTGAGGCAACGTGTCTAGTTACCTTCGAGCGCTGGCAAGTCAAACATGCCTTAGCCCATTCACGGCAGTTTTTCCGCATCAGTGGCCAAACGAAGCGTTGAGCAACGAGTTTGGTTGTAGCGTTGGCACCTGGGTGGCTGAGTGAGTGAAGACAGCTAAATACCTGTTGACGCAACTGTTTGGGGACAAATGGCCTGGGAGTCGGTGTACTGACGTCGCAGTACAATTCAGTACGACTACCAGGAAGGCTCATCTTTACCAGGCGAAGTGAAGTTTCGCCTTCAAGATGTGCTGCGAGGTCAGGATCGGTAGTTTGTTGCTGGGCCATCACTTCTAAATCGACAGGCCTCTGCAGTTCACAAACGCGGCTAAGGGCATCAGCGACAACGTTGTCTTTGCCGGATATGTGCTGTATCGCGGTTGTGAACTGCGAGATGAAGTCCAAGTGTCTATACTGACGTGGCGAACAGTTACTTTTCCGTTCGTGGAAAGCGTAACACAGCGGCTTGTGGTCAGTATAGACGGTGAAGTGAGTGGCCTCTAGCATGTGACGAAAGTATTTAATACTCTCGTAGATGGCAAGGAGCTCGCGATCGTACGGTGAGTATTTCGTTTGCGATGGGCTCAACTTGCGCGAGAAAAATGCTAACGGCTGCCAGTCACCATCCTTGCACTGCTGTAGGACTCCACCTATCGCCGTATCTGAGGCGTCCGTGACGAGTCCTAACTTAGCCTGCGTGTCGGGATGAGCTAGAAGAGCTGCATCACATAGGCTCTTTTTGCAATCTTCGAAGGCTTGCAGCGAATTTCCCTCTATCACAACTGGATGCGAACCTTTAACGGATCCGGTCAGCAAGGCGTTCAAGGGCGCTTGGATTTGGGCAGAGTTGGGCAAAAATCGCCTGTAGAAGTTAATCATGCCCAAAAACCTTCTGAGTTCCCTAACGGTTTTAGGAACCGGGAACTCGGATATTGCCGTCACCTTGCTGGCCAGAGGTCTGGTGCCCTCTTCAGAGATTTGATAACCTAAGAACTTAACCTCTGACACGCCGAAGACACACTTGGCCGTGTTGATGAGCACGCCGTAATCGCGCATGCGCTCGAAGACCTGGCGCAAGTGGTCTTCGTGGTCACGTGACGATTTGCTGAAAATTAAAAAATCATCTAGGTAGGGATAACAAAAATCAAGTCCGCGAGTCAATTCGTCAACAAATCTCTGAAAAGTTTGCCCGGCGTTGCTAAGTCCAAAAGTCATAAAAGGAAATTCGTACAAACCGAAGGGTGTGGTGATTGCCGTCTTCGGTATGTCGTCCTTAAAGACCGGTATCTGATTGTATGCCTTAACTAAATCGATTACAGAAAAAAATTTACAACCAGACAGACAGTGCGAAAAATCGTGTATGTGTCGAATCGGATATTGGTCGGGTATGGTTCGAGCGTTTAGTTGCCTATAGTCGCCACATGGACGCCATCCATTGTCCTTTTTGGAGGCGAGATGGAGAGGTGACGACCACTGACTATCAGACGGACGAGCTGTTCCGCAAGCCAACATAGCCTCAAACTCTTGCTTAGCAATTTTGAGTTTGTCGGGGGCGAGACGTCGCGGTGAGCAGGAAACTGGCGGACCTGGTGTAGTGCGAATGTGGTGTGTAGTGTTGTGCTTGACGATACCCGGAGTGCCAGCAGGGCGCGTTATTTCCGGATACTCTGCTAAAATTTGGTGATACCTACTATCGCCACCAGTCAAGATTTTTACACTCGAGACAAGACAATTTTTCTTATATATAGAGGCTACTGTGCTGACATTGGTCAAGCTATCGACTAACTTTTGTTCACTGACGTCTACGATAAGGCGGTAAAATGAAAGAAAATCAACACCGATTATTGCCTTCGTGACGTCAGCGACAACAAAACGCCACGGAAAATTGCGGCGTAAGCCTAAATTTAAATTTAGTTGTAGGTAGCCGTATGTGTCGATAACCGAACCATTGGCAGCACAGAGCTGATAAGAAGTTTTAGAACGTCGCTCACGTAGTGCGGAAATCGGATACACACAAATATCGCTACCAGTGTCTATTAAAAATTCAGTTCCGGTTCCGTTGTCCTTTATGAAGAGGCGACCCGTGGGAGCTTGGCAGTCGTTTGTCGCCATCACCGACTGCCTGGAGCGTTTCCCGCCGTGTAGTCGCAGGGCTTCACACACTTCTTCGCTTCGTTCCCGTGCTTGCTGTGGTACCAGCAGATGGGGTACCGCCGGTAGTTGCTCTGGGATCGGCGTGACGTCGATCGGTTCCGTTGTTGGTCACCGCCTCGGCGTTCCGTCGGCCGTGAGCGCTGCCGTGACTGCGCGGTTAAGGCGCTCACCTGCCGCGTCAACTCTGCTACCTGCCGCGCCAGCTCGTCAATGGGTGACGACGTCGATGGTGGTGTCGCGGTCGCTGCGACCTGGTGTGTCGGCGCTGCGATGTCGTGGACGCGGTCGGCGAGGTCGGCGAGTGCGTCCGCGGGTAGCGTCGGTTGCGACGCGATAATCGGTTGCATGGAGGTAGGTAGTCGGCTGATCCAGATTGTCCTCACAAAATCTTCTGGTACGTCAGGTCCGGCGAGGTGTTGAAGGTGACGCAAAAATTGGGACGGCTTACGTGTGCCGAGCTGTTCATGCGTCAATAACTGCTTCACCTTATTTTCCCGTGACGTAGACAACCTTTTGATGAGTTCGCTTTTTAAGCGGGCATAGTCGGGTGGGCTCGTTAATACGTCCTCAACCTCGGCGGCGTACTGGCGATCGAGCGTGGACAAAATGTGATAAAATTTTGCCGTGTCATCGGTCACTCGCATTAAAGCAAATTGGCACTCCACTTGTGCAAACCAAATTGCTGGTTTTTCCGGCCAGAATGGTGGTATTCGAAGTTGACTCGGTGCCGGCGGTGGAGGTGGCGAATTGCGTTCCACGCGTTCCGCCATCTTTACGCGCTGTCGTCGACGTATTGTAACGTTGGACACGTCAGAGTCGTTTCCACTCGACATGACTCTTCTCCGTGTTCGAAGGGGTCACCAGTTTAGGTACTTGCGTGGTCCCTAGTTAGGTGGCTTGAAATAATAAGTCCCAAGCGCGGTGCACAAGAATAAATAGTTTATTGCACGAAACACAAGTGAGAAAATAATAGATAGAAGGAGAGAGTTACAAGAGTCACAGATGGAAAGATATACAGCACAGGCACAGGTAGAAAAGTACATAGAACAATATAGGCGAATTACAACAGAGAATAACGTAAGCGCGAGGTGCGGGTGGTTAGCCGAGCGACACGGGCTTCGCGAGGAAATGATGCGGCTCGACTGGCGACGGAACGGGCGAGCGGCCGGCGGGCGCGCAGGCCGCTGTCGTAGGTATACATGTGTATACCGGAATAACGGTCCGCCGCTGCACTACGAGTTTCGCCCGGCTTTGGCCGTGCGATATAATATGTTTGTGCCGTGTGATGTATGATAGCGTGATGTATGTGTGTGATGTGTGTCAGGGAGTTATTCTATACATAAATAAATATGAAATATTATATAATAATGATTTGTTAAGTGTAAATAAATAAATACAACAAATTAATAAATATTAAAATATATGTTCCCTACAGCTACCACCCTCTTGTTAAGAATCTGTCGCCAAGCACCTATCGGTGTGTTCCGGCAGCCTCACTTGAGAGCCAGTTCCCAGTCCAGGTGTAGCGTGGCGCCATCTTCGACCTCATCGTCACTTAACATCAGGTGACTTGTGGTCAAACGCTACCCTGTAAATATAAAAAAAAAAAAAAACAAATTTCATTCAGATCCGTTCAGATGCGTGAAAGAGTAACAAACATCCATCCATCCATCCATCCATACATATAAACTTTTACGTTTATAATATTAGTAGCATATATGCTGAGACGGCCGATGAATTACCTACTAACGCCGATGGCTCCGAAGTGTGCCTTGGCCTCCGAGAACGAGAGAGCGCCAGCCACTCAATAGGTTGACAAACAGACAAAAAAAACACAAACCACAAAGAGTAAATCGGAGAAACCCAGTTTTGCAAAATTGTATGTACAGCTATGTTATAGTTTTCACCAGACTGCCCAAGAAGGAGGGTAAAGTTTTAGTGAAATTGCAGTCCTTGGATGTAAAAAGAGTTCTTCAGAGTCCACCATAATTATTTCATTAAAAAAAAGTTACCTGCTCGTTTCAAAATAATGTCATTTTGTTATAGGGAGTGAAACCTCAGAGCTTAGACAAGGTGACCATTCCGGAAGTGAAAGACATCATCGAGTCGTGTATCAAGCCAAATAAAGCAGACAGGTGAGTCACCCCTTCAACCAGGCAGGCAAAAATCGGCAAAGTGCAAGTCAGACTACAGACTCGCTCACGATCGATACATTCCTACAAATCCTATAAAAGAGACGTTTACAAGTATGTCACCTCGGCCAAGACGCCCCAGACCTTGTACGGCCGATCCCTGTTTCTTTCTTCAGCTATTAGAAATCTTTCCATTAGACACAACGGTGGATCGCGGGTGCGGTTGCGGATTCGATTCACGCACCAGGACAAATGTATGTGTCTAGAAAGAAGGGCAAATATTTCTTGTCTGGGTGTTGCGGATCCCCGATCCGCGTACTGTCTGATAGGTACAGGGAAACCTAGTTAGGGAGTCAGAGCTATGTATGTGATTGTATGAGAGTTAATATTGTCCTGGAGCGGGAATCAAACCTATTAAATCTCCGTGTCCGATCACACCCTGACAAAAAAAACCCGACTTTCCTACTGAGTCTTAACTTCCATAATGTAACCTTTTCCTTACTTATTTTACCTTAGTTTTTACCCTACTACGAAAGAAAGAGGGTTATGTTTTTCGAGGCTATGTATGTATGTTATGTATATTTCTTTGGCACGGCCTGTAGCCTAAATGGGTTGACGGATTTAAACATATGAGGTGACATTAGATTCGTCTTTATTATGGGAGTGACATAGGGTACATTATTTTGGCGCGGAAGGAAATCTCTTGTATTTCGGAAGTTCTTTCTCCGCGCAAGCACACTTCTAACCTCAACCTTGTTTCCGTCAGGCCAAAAGTGAAAGACCTCCTGAACCACGAGTTCTTCGGCGAGGACATCGGGCTGCGGCTGGAGATAGTGGGCCGCGAGCTGGTGACCAACTCGGATATCGCCAAGATACAGTTCCGGCTGAAGATCATCGACCCCAAGAAACGGTAAGGTACTGAGACCGAGCGCATTTATCACACACATCTTAGCGTAATGGTTAGGCGGTATAAGAGAGAGCGAAAGGGATCGTTCTGGGTGACAGTGATGTCGATTTTGCTGTCATAATAATGTTATTATAATATTAATAGGTCTAAAAGTATTGCTGTCCTTTTCTAACCACGGAAGTAAAACAAGGACAGCATTCAAAATTAAAATGTACAACAAAATCGACACCAATGTATAGAATGCTAAAACTCAAAACCGCTAGACGGGTTAGATATTTTTTGTTATGTTTCAATCTGTCTTTGGTTTTTTTGTTCACACGTGACAGTCTTACGAGGTTGTGACGTCACAGTCGCGCTACTTCCGATACAAGTTTAAGTTGCAATTAACAAATTTACCATGTTTTAAAAAGTCTTTTTTTTTTACCGTATCAGTTACTGGGCATCTGTAGCCAAACACCTTCGGCCATATCGTCACTTAACATCAGGTGACTTATGGTTAAACGTTACCCTGTGAGAAGTAAAAGGAAATACTCCATTGTAGGGAGTTTAAAACTCTTAAAAGTCCCCTGGGACCTTGTCTAAAGTTATACTTCCCCACAGGTCGTACACTCACAAGGAGAACGAAGCGATCCAGTTCGAGTTCGACATGGAACACGACGACTGCCAGGAGGTGGCCAACGACATGGCCAAGGCTGGCCTCATCATGGAGGAAGACGCCAGGATAGTCTTCAAACTCCTCAAGTCTCAGCTGATCAGCTTGAACCGGTGAGTACCCACTGTTAACGTCATCATTATCAGCCTGTGGACTCACCCACTCCTGGAAGTCTCTCCTGAGCGCCTGGTCTTCGGCACTTCAAATCCAACTACTCCCAGTCACTCGGCGCAAGTCGTCGCTCCACCTAGTCGCAGGGCGTCCTACACTACGTCTGCCAAGTCGCAGTCTCCACTCAAGAGCTCGCCAATATCTTGACTACACTTTATAATGCTACTAGCGGACCGCCCCGGCTTCGCACGGGTAATTAAATGTAATTAATATGTCAAACTGAACACATAGGTAAACGCTTCCTCTCGTACGGCCCGTGCCCCAGTGACGCCTACATTGCATAAGGTACTGCCGAGCAGGGTGAGCTGCTAACACGCAATTTTTTTCTAATATCGTGATATCTTTCGAATGGAATGTCCGAATTGAAGAATTCAAAAAGTTATATAGAGGTATTGAAGCATTTTTGAATAAGAAGTAATTTATTTTGATAAGGATTAATACCAAGATACAAATAAAGAGTCTTTTCTAGCAGCGGCATTAAAATTATTTTTTTAAAAGAAAAGATCACTTATTGTGACAACTATAATAGTTAGACATATGCTCTCGCGAACTTTTTTGTAGATCTTAACGGGACCTACAAATCCGTAATACATTATTTTGTTCTATTGTCAATAGTTTTTGCAGCGGACGCAAAAATAGGTTTTCGATTTTACACATTGGGTTACAAAATAGCAATTTTCTTACGGATCCCTAATTTTTTTGGAAATATAATATAGCTTATGTCCGTCACAGATAGTGTAGTTTTCCAACAGTCATAGAATTTTTCCGTGCAAAAACCGTGCAAAGCCGGGGCGGTCCGCTAGTAAATAATATAGCCTCTATTATCCGGGTTAGAAACGAAACCGGATCAATCTAGACTATGCGTTACGTCTTTTCGTTAGTTGCAACAAAAGCGTGTTATAAACGCACGGTGCCTGCTTGAATTTCTTCACTTGCAAAACCGCGGCTAGAAAATAATGTAGCGTCTATTATCCGGGTTAGAAACGAGACCGGATCAATCAGAGTACGCGCTACGTCGCGTGCCTGCCCCCAGTTTGTCGTGCGCGTCTGTCTGTACGTAGCGGTTTCACGCGAGCCATCCGTCGGTGAAACAAAGCGGTGCTGCTGCGTACCGACCGACCTTATTAGAACGTTTGAACTATATATACTACCTATCCTACTTATATTATAAACGCGAAAGTTTGTATGTATGGATGGATGTTTGTGACTCTTTCACGCAAAAACTACTGAACGGATCTGAATAAAATTTAGAATGGTTTTGATAGCTTATACCCTGAATTAACACATAGGCTACTTTTTAACCCGGAAAAAAGGTCCTGCGGGATGACGGGAAGACGCTGGTGAAACCGCGGGGCGCAACTAGTATTCCGATAAAGCAGAATTTTCAGTAAGATATTTGATCATGATATTTGTAAAACAAGTAGGAAAAAAATAACTGACTGATTTCTCTTCACATTTGGCTATACAATTTCTTTACTGTCAAAAGTTTTAACCTAACAGTAGGTATCCATAGATTGAACAATGCTAATTCGCGGAGGTTTTCATTGGAACAATTACACGCGATATAATCATAAGCTCAGATTATTGTGGCGACCTTCGCAATGTAATTACTGCATAGTTGCGATGTGTTCATGCGTGCAGAATCGAGTATCATCACCAGTAATATACATTTGTAAGTTGTGTATATCTGTTTGTTTGTTACTCTTGTAATGTAACTGAACCGATTTCAATGCAATTCTGACAGCTCAATTATGCATAATTATACGTAATATGAATTCGCTACGTAAGTAAGTTACGTTAGGGTGAAACCAAAAGAGCGTAATTTTGTGAGTCGTGAATCGCAGAACTTCGGTGGCATAAATTCTGCTGCATTCGGTTTCATACAAAAAGGCAGTTGGTGCCACGCGACGACGCAAAATGAGTTGTCTGCTTCAGTTGAACGTAAAATGAGCGACCGAAAATACACGACTCACAAAATTACGCTCGTTTGGTTTCTCCATTACTATGAAATGCCATAATAAATGTTTTTACTCGAGCCAATGCTAGCTCGAGTTGTGCGCTTTGTGACGAATCGAATGCAATTTTTTATACATTTCGTCTTAGTAAGAAGTATGTGTATTCCTTTATCTTTTTGGAGTGGGGTTAGTAACCTCACGGAGGTCATTCTTGCGCTTTGGATTCGAGCTTTGTGAAATTTGAATAAGATAACCTTGTCTTTACTTTTTACTAGCTGCGCACCGCGTCTTCCCGTTTTCCCGCAGAAACCTTCTTCGCGGGATAAAAAGTATTTTATATATGTATTAGTCCAGGGTATAAGCTATCTCCTTTCCAAATTTCATTAAAATTGGTTTTGTAGTTACGGTTTGATACGTGGTAACAAACATTCACACACACACAGACTTTTGCATTTATAATAGGTATTAGTAGGATTTTTCTTTTATATCTATAAAAAAGTGCCACCACTGAATGATGGACTGACAGACAATGTGTTGTTTTAAATGTTCATTTATAATGTGTGGAGTAGGATTGCACTAAAAACCAAAGCACAATAAAATAAAGCGTTATCAGATAGCGCATTCAAAAAATCCTTTTCTTACATTTATATAAGAAAGATTTTTAAATCGTTCCCTAACGAGATTAAACGTGTTAAAGTTAGTTTGAAAAACTCTGAAATAATCTGTCATATTTACAACTTTATGGTGTAAATCTCTACTTTCCACTTAGACCTTCACATTTTCACTGCACTAAAATACATCGTTGTTTCGCACTTCCATCGATTGCGTGCAAGTTTACTTCAAAACTGGTCGTATTATTTATGTGTCATACATACATATATACAAACTTGATTTATCTTTCGCGCAATCCGTTCTTCGATTCACTACATTGGCCACGATTAACAAAATTTAATAGCGTCCGTGACGTAACCGATGCACTCATTATGTTTGAGTGAATCGAATCGCATAAAATCCTCGCACCGCGTACACGCGAACACGTCTTCGCGTTCTATTGACGTTTCCTATTAAGTAAATAAATAACGTGTTTGCAAGAAATTTACGAAGAAAATTAACGGAATAACAACTGTTGTGAAATTTTGAAAGGCGTTATTGCTTTTGTTGTGATACGAATTGTTGATTGTTTTTCGATAAATCGTTTAGATGTTTTGTGATTGGAGTTGATATAAAAAGTTGTTTTTAAATTCGTTAATGGTTTTGTGTAACTGTGTTATTGTTAATCGGTGCGGTCGTTTAGTAAATCGTGTTAAACAATAGAAGGTGATTAAATTAAACAACAGTTTGGTGATTAGAGTTGAAAAATAAAACAGCTGTTTTTTGAGACTAAGAAAAACTTTTATCAAAAATGTGTTTACTGTACAAACAGATGATCACGGCTCAATTTACCATAGTAAAGTTTGTAAGTCACGAGTAGTGTTTTGATTATGAGTGAAAGCAACATATAAATCGGCATATTTCAACTTTCCATTTATGTACATTCGCATGCGTAACGATGGATGCGTATTATGAAAGTATTAATGGAAACATATTTGCTTGTCCGTGGTCGCGGTTCAATAACGAACGGTATAAGACTGACTGTTTGTGGTGAAACGCTCTGTGCAGTTCAATGATCTTTGTGTGGATTTTTTTTATGGAGATATCGGCGCGCTGGCCTATTGTTTTGATTGCAGTTAATTTGCTAAATAAGGTAATTGAATTAAAATGTTTTTAGAGATTATTCTCGACGTAAAAATATTAAAAAAAAAACCAATCAAGAAGTCTTGGACTTAGTAAGAGAAAAAGAGAGATATTAACAATAGTAGAGATAAGAAAAGGAAAGATGTTTGACCACTTGGTACGGCATGACGAATATATAAAAACCATATTAGAAGGAAAAGTAGAAGGGTAGAGAGGGAGAGGTAGACCGAGAAGAACATACATAGATCAAGTTAAAGAAAGGATTGACGTCATGTCGTACCAAGAGGTCAAAAGGATGGCCGAGAAAAGAACGGGATGGAAAATACTCCACCGACAAGAGCTTCACTCTTAAATAAAAGAAGAAGAAGAAAAAAAAAAATATTGTATGTAACGGTTAATCTCTGAAACTACTGACCCGATGTTATGAATTCTAAATCAAGCTAAATTATTCCTGAGTATTTTATAAGCTTAAATGTTAATGCATGTTAATGTAGTGTTTAGTGCTATAGATGTTGTAAACTAGCGCCACCCCGCGTTTAAAAGGTTCTATCTCAAAACATCCATTCATTAGATCCACTATGGATTTATTGAGTTTTTTTTTACTATTCACAGGATATCGTTTGAAAACAAGTCACCTGATGTTAAGTGACGATGTGGTCGAAGATGGCGCCACGCTACACCTGGACTGGGAACTGGCTCTCAAGTGAGGCTGTCGGAACACACCGAAAGGTGCTTGGCGACAGATTCATTTTATATTACCCTTTACCTTTAAAACCGTACGTACCGTTACCATTTCCCGTTTTTAACCTTTTAGACTTTGCATTTATAATATTAGTGTGATAGATGATCAATTGCTTGGTTTGTTTTTTTTTTGCCGCATGAAGCCGGAGCACTAAGATGGTCACTAAGAGCTAAAAAATAAATATAATATAAAACGTGTAGGTAAATACAGTCAGCGACAAAAGTAGCTGAACAAACTTAATTTTCCAAATGCGTATTACATCAGTAATGTTTGTTTTTTTCTAACAACGTACAAGTTAGGGCTAGCGCTTACATACAACTGTTGCATCGACTAAACTGTTTCGTCGAGTTGTGTACTTTTCGTGATTTCTACTCAACTGAACAGTTTAGTTGATGGAAGTGCGTATACAATCGATTTTATATCTTCTCAAATCGACCAGTCTTTATTCAGCAACGCTCGAGTCAAGGTGTTTACAAACCATGTCAATTAACAACAAAGTTTTAGTTTGTGCTTTGCTTTATAGAAATTTTAAGAGAGATAAAAAAAGAAGATACTGTGTACATCCTGTACTTAGTGATAGATTATCTAGTGGAATATTTCATACGTTACATTCTAAGCTGAAACTGACTATTTAGTCGATGGTCTGCGCACATCAATACAATGCAATACAAATTGAGCGCTTGATCGATAGTTGTCCAACTTTTAAATCAAAAGCAAATCGATATAGCTTTTTGACTTTTTTGTCGAACAACTATCGAGTTGACTGTATGTGCGCTTTAATATATTCTTTTAAACATATGATACACAACAAAATAGTTGTTCAACTAAAAGTTGTATGTAAGCGCTAGCCCTTAGCGTTTGACCACAACACAACACACGTGATGTTAAGTGATGTTTCGGTCGATGGTTGGTGTTTAAGATCACAAAGAAAATCTGAAAATTTAGTATTGTTCAGTGACTTTTGTCGTTGACCGTACGTATCTGATATATTTTTGATACAATATCAGTGTGCGCTAAAACGTTCCTTATCAAATGGCACACATTCCCCGAATATATATGCAGTAACGACAGTGCGATAGCAAAACACATACGTCATTTGAATGTGACGTAATCGTTTGTAAGAAGTTATATTTGTACATACCACAAATATTATCCTTTAGTCCATACTAATATCAATTATGCGAAACTCAGTTTTGTTTCTTTGTTACCTTTTCACGCCTAAACCGCTGAACTGATCTTTATGATTTTTGAAATTAAACAATGGGGAAGGACATATGATGCTTTATATCGCGATGAACTGTTAGCGCACGCGGGTGAGATCCTGCAATATGTCATAGGATACTTTTTATCCCGGAAAAATGTGTAACTTCTGCGGAAGAACGGGAAAATCGTGGGTGTAACCACGGGACGTAGCTCGTAACAATACAATGCTACAATACGCAACATGCAAGTTACGCTTCACTACCAGTTTAACCGTTGCTGGTTTAGCCAAGGAATATAAAAACAAGTTTTCACGACTCCTTCCATGCAAATAATTATCTGTATTTAATGACTCTAATTACTGTGCTGTGAATTGACGCTTCTTATCCGAGCACTGACTAGTAAATTATTTCATTTTATCACACTAATGATAAATAATTAAATATGCGATAATTTGTGATTTATTGTGTACATTTGTTACTTCACGCGCTAAAACGGTTCAAAATTCTACGTGGCTCTGAACTTTAATGGGCCATCGTGGCGCTTACCATCAGGTGAGTGACTGGCTCGTTTCGCCACTCATCATCATCATCAGCAGCCCGTGTGATTCTACTGCTGGACATAGGGCCTCTCGCGACGCCACTGAGCCCGGTCGTCGGCTCTTCTCATCCAACTACTGGCAGCCACTCGGCGCAAGTCGTCGTTCCACCTAGTCGCAGGGCTTCCTACACTAACTAACTGAGATGGCGCAACGACCCAAAGTGAGTCTTGGCCCCCGATAACAAAAGACGCCGCTTCGGTCTGTCCTGCGCCACCTCCCGCCAGTCCTCCACCTGGAGCTCGCGCAAATCCTTCGTGACTTCGTCTTCCTACACTACGTTTGCCAATTCGCGGTCTCCACTCAAGCAATTAGTTACATAAAAAAAGCTACCGAAACGGTAACGATAGCAACAGCGGTGAACTTCATAAACCTCGCTGAAATGTTCAGTCTTTATTCGCGCACCCTTGTACCAGCTCGCGTAGGGTGCTTTAAGGTTCGTTTACATCTACAGACGTTGAGCGTGTCAGACGCCGACAGACACCTTTTATTTACATCTAGCGTGCCAGAAGAATGCCGTGTCGGACGTTGACAGACACCGTTATTGGATGCTCTGCGCCGGCGGTTATTGAAAAGCTTTGGTAGACAAAAAAAGATGTCTGCACGGTTCTGCTGCTCTGTTCACACTGTCAGTCAGAAACCAAACAGAGACAGTCATAAACCGCGTAGATAACCCTTCTAATATTATATATGCGAAAGTAACTCATTCTGTCTGTCTTTCATGCCTAAATTACTGATTTAAATGAAATTTGGTACAGAGATAGTCTAGAGCCTGAGAAAAGACATAGGCTACTAGGCTACTTTTTATCGCGATAAACTGTCCACGCGGATGTAACCGCGGGGAACAGCTGGTATTCTATAACACTGGCACGCCCCGGGTCTGCCGGCGTCTGCTCGGCTGTGTTACTATACATGTAAATACGTTCATAATATATACGGTTTCAACATTATTTTGTCTGCCACGGCACGCGTCAGACACGTTCAATGTCTGCAGATATAAACGGACCTTTAAACTTCAATACCTACCTAGCTATATAGGGTTACCACGGTTTTGTTACGCGAACCGTGTACCGGGCTCTGTGCATATATTTACTTATGTAGGTCAAGTTTAAAGCTCAGTGGAAGTAACGTCGGCTCGCGATACGTAGGACGTGAGCTCGAACTCTGTAATGAGCTTGAGATTGTGAAGGAAAACATTGCGATGAATAGTCATAGTTTGGTGGTAGCTACCAAATTCCTTGCGGATGCAAGGAATTTGTAGTCAGAGATTGCTATAGGTGTGTTCCGGCCTCATTTGACAGCCAGTTCCCAGTCCCGGTGTAGCGTGGTGCCACCGTCGACCTCATCTTCACTTGACAAAGTGACTTGCAATCAAACACTACCCTGTAGCTGTATAGATGTTTTGTTTGACAGTATTTTGGTAAGTATCTAGATTTTAGAAATCCGCTATATCTTGATAGTTTTTGATTCCCTAAATAGAGTGAGTCCTAAAGTCTGAGCTACGTAGGCATGGGATTGTCTAGTACCCATAACACAAGTTTCGAGTTTAATTTGGGGCTAGGTCAATTTGTGTGCAATGGTCCCCCGATATTTATTTATTTATTTTATTTATTTATTTATTGTGAGGGTGTTATTATTTTTAATTTATATTATAGAAAACGAGTTTTTTTATTTAATTTGTTGTTACGTCAGTGTGATTTCTAATAGCATCATCTGTTTGTCCGCAGTGAGAGGAGCGAGAAGAAGGCCCAGATGCTGTTCAACCAAGAAGTCATCATCGAGCAGAATCGGCAGCAGCAGCTGTATGAGCAGCAGTTGATGCAGGTCAGTTCACGTAGTTTATGGAGTCAACACCAGTACCCTAGTACAAAGTCAAAGTCAAAATTTGTTTTATTCAATATGATGATACACTGTGATCACTTTAAAACGTCAACTTAAAACTAGCTACGCCTGTTCCAACCTCCTTACGCCGGCAAAAGAACAGGCAAGAAACGCCCGGTAGGTAATTTTTTTTGGCGCGATCATATTGACAATTTAATTCTTATTGAATTGGAGCAAGTTCACTAAAATCCCAAGCTTTTTTTACAGGTTTTGATAGTTTACATAAACTATTAAAGTTTTCATTTCCTTCCTTATATTTTTATGGCGCACCTTTTTGAAACTTGGAGGAGCTAAATTTGGTAATACCGTAATACGGGCTATTTCAAATCGTTGTATTCAAATTCCAAGTTTTCCAGTTACTTTTTGAATTTAGGCAGTGCGAGTTGCCACTTTGACAGTGGTGGTAGTGAACTTTGATGTTTACGAAAACTTTTATAGTTTTCAAAACTTGTACTAGGGGTACAGGATAATGTTTTATTTATGGTGGTAGCTAGCCAGACGAGCGCTAGAAAATGCCCACAGAATTGGACAAGAGTTACTAGTGACAGACAAAAATGCTTCTACTGAAGCCTTCTTTTGTTCCTTACTCTTTTACTAAAATTGTAAATTCCTTTCAGTCTCATGATTGTAGAAAAAACTATGAAGCTACTTTTGGACTAGCTCCATAAAGCTTACCCTTCTGTAAAGAAACAACTACGGTTCAATGTCGCCATAGCGTGACATTTCACGAGGCTAAACTTTCCTCGAAGATAAACAACGGTAACATTGGCAATAGTTATTACCGGATGCCGTGCCATTGTTTTTAGTTCTAGATTATACATTACAAAAGGGACAAAAAACACGACTGCGCGAAAATTAAGTACACCATGTCACTCCCACGATAAAGACGAATCTAATGACACCTCATATGTTAAAATCCGTCAAGACATTTAGGCTACCGGCCGTGCCAAAGAAACATACAAACATACATAAACACACATTACATACATACATACTCGAAAAACATAACCCTCTTTCTTTCGCAGTCGGGTAGATAGCGTTTTATCGCAAGTCAGCCGTAGTACAAGTTTTGAAAACTATAAAAGTTTTCGTAAACGTCAAAATTTACTACCGCCAACTTGTCAAAGTGGCAAATAGTACCGCCTAAAATCAAAAAGTTACTCGATAACTTTGTTGGAATTCGAATGCAACGATTTGAATTAACCCGCATTAACGATGTTAGTTCCTACAAGCCTTGGCGCTGAAAAAAAAATGTATGGGAGCAAACGAAAACTAATAGTTTTAGTAAACTATCAAAATCTGTACTAGAGGTACTGATATTGAGCGATGATGTGGTCGAAGGTGGACCCCATGCTACAAACGAAAGATGTCGATAGGCTGTTGAAACATCCGGATTGTAATCTTGATACTTCAAAACGATTTCAATAAAGTGTAGCATTCATTCAACCTTGGTGAACAGTTGTCTGGTGACATATTTTGGCCATTGTTTAAGTTCGCGATGACATCGTTTTTTAAACAGCACGTGGTGGGTGTCGGCTAGTCGAAAAACTAGTTTTCCACACCCTGTTTTGCTCGGTACTCATTTGTAATTAGCTTTAAAGAGGCCATATACGTATTTTAGCTTTTTAATTTGTGAAATGGTCCATTTATTTTCATATACATTGTAAATCGTCTTAGGAAAGTCGCCACAATACCTTGCGTTGTGATAAAATGTGAGTTGATCAAAACAGACAGTGCTGGTATAAAAAGTATATCGATTTTGTTTTCACTTTTGCAGATGAAGATGATCCAAAACCAGCAGCAGCCTGGCTCTGAGCAGGTGACAGCTGGACTGCTAAATGGAGTTGGTCCGCAGCCATTGCAGTAAGTTACACTGTATTTCGTTTAGTTTGCCCACTCTATTACATAAAAAATAACTTATTGTCGATTTGGAGAAGTTTAGTTTCTTTGGCAACTGTGATCTCGTTTTCTTCTTAGGAACATTTTCTATCGGGATTGTCTAAGCTTTAATAACTTGAGTGTCTTGGCTTCGAATATTATATCACCATTAATTTCGAATATTCCAGATTGGACCAGCAAACCCAACTCCTGCAAGCGCAACAGCAGCTCCTCCACCAGCAGTTGCAGCTTAACAGCGAAGAGACCATGAAGCTGTTCCAGCACAATCTCATGCACCCGAGGGTGTCTCCCGCGGACCAGACCTCGCTGCTGCAGCAGCAGCACGCGCTGCTGAAGCAACAGGTAACGTACATTCAACCAGGTCTCAGATGAACAGCTGGTGCCAGTATTTTGAAGCGATAATAGCTCAGTGGTCGAGACTTTGAGTTCTGCAATAAGCTTGATATTTCCGTGCAGGGTAGCTTACTTATGACCTCTAAAGCTTCTATATATTTTTACATATAATCATAACTCGACGCGGTTAGTTGGGAAAGTCTTATAAAATAGTCAATAGTGAAACATTTGAAGGTGGTTTCTTGGTTCAATGGGGTTCCACAACAATTTAACTAAAAAACAAAATCAACCAATATCTGAATCATTTATTTCACAGGTGATGATGGAGCAGAATCTCTACAACCAACAAATGTTGGAACAGTCAGTGCAAGGCCAGCTCATGGAGCAACAGAACTACCAACAGAACCTTCTCGAACAAAACTCATCACAAACGCAAATCCAACCCAACTTACTCAACCAGCAGCTAACAGCCGAGTTCAACAACCACAACCAAGCGCTGCAGCAGCAGATAATACAGCAACAGCAAAACATTATCACACAACAAGCAGCTGCGATACAGCAGAAACAGTTCGAAGAACAATTCACAGGTCAAGAAAACATCATCAGCACTCCACAGAACCCCGTCTCAAACCAAGTCTTAGACCCTTCCCTACAGAATTTGCAGAATGTACTAGCTCAAATCATACAGAGGCCAGATACGTTGCAATCCCGAAAGGAGTCTGAATCTGAAACTCAACCGCAACCAACTCAACAAGAACAAGCTCAGCTAATGCTCCAACAAACACAAAACATCGAGCAAACTCAGGAAGAAATGCAACAAGTACAACAGCAAGTTCAAAATTTAATTGGCGCTCAAATACAACAGCAAAACATGAATTTGCAGCAAAATCAGTATTCTCAGCCGATTCTGCAAGCGGCTTTCGATCCGGCTATAATGGCGCAGCAGCAGCAAGTGGCGCAGGCGCAGCAACAAGTCGCTCAGGCTCAGCAACAACTCAACATACAGAGACAAATGCTGGCGCAACAACAGGTAGTCTTGCAGCACCAACTGATGACTCAGCAACAGCTGCCTGGGCAAACTCTATCCCCGCAACACTTCAGAAACCTACAGCAACAACAGTATTTATCACAGCAAGAATTGCAGCTTCAAACGCAGCAAAATCTCATCGATCAGCAAAACTTAACGTTACTAGCTCAGAAAAACCAACTCAATCAACAGCAGCAACAGAAAGTCGAAGAAATACTTCGATCTCAAAGGCCGATGTACCAAAGGCAGGGCTCGGAGCAGAGTCAGATAAGTTCAGCCGATGTCCACGATCAGCAAGTCCTAATGTCCGATTACCAGAAATCCCATATGCAGCAGCAAATGTCAATAGACCAAATGCAGTATCAGCTCTTCTTAGAAATGCAGAAGCAAGCGATGCAATCCGAAGACAATTACCACCAACCGATGCACGCGATGCAGGGCCAATCGCTGCCCCACAATATGGCGATGGTGCAAAATTTCAGCTTGGTACAGCAGAACGAGAGGCAGATATCTAGTCATGAAGGCACACCAGTGCAAAATTATACTGCCAACCCGTTACAGATGTACCAGCAGCAGACGCAACCCGCGCAGTCCATGATGCAGTATCAGATGGAATTGATACCGTCGTCTATGGCACAGAGCATGGCTCAGGAGGCCAACAAGATGAGCCAGTCGATACCGCAGTCGATGCAGTCGATTCAGCAGTCGATGGTTCCGCAAACGGCATACTCTATGGCGCAATCTGTGCAGTCGCATCCCCAACCGGTCCAGGCGCAACCTCAGCCGATAGCTGCGAATACGCAAACCGCGCAGTCTATGCCGCAAACTTCGCAATCGATGGCCCAGCACATGCAGATGTCTCAACCTGTGCAATCGATACAACCGATCCCCCAGCCTGCGCAATCTCTCCCTCAACAGACCCAATCAATACCCCAGCAGTCTCAATCACTACCCCAACCGCCCCAAAGCATTCCCCAGTCACTACCACAGCCCGCGCAATCAGTCTCGCAGTCCATTCCCCAGCCGATGCAAACGATGCCCCAACAGACGCATTCGCTTCCTCAGCCTACTCAAACCATTCCCCAATCGCTGCCTCAACAACAACCCCAAGCGCTTCCCCAGTCAACTCAAAGCATTCCCCAGCCCTCCCAGCCCATTCCGCAGGCTACACAACCGCTGCCCCAACAGGCGCAAACACTCCCTCAGCCGCCACAGTCGCTTCCCCAGGCGCTACCCCAAGCTACCCAGTCCGCCCCGGTACCATCTCAGCCTACCCAAACTGCCCAAGATCTGACTCTCCAAAACTTGACTCTGCAACCGGAGCACGCGGAGAATGGGTACAACAACAACGGAGGGCAAAAGGAACAGTTCCTGACGCCGTTGTCGGAGTTTCCGTCTGGTGCAACGCACGGGGAGGCGATAAGGCAGCCGGACTTGAGTTCCGTCGAGGAGAAGCAGGGGGAAGGTCAGCAGGAAGGTAAGCCACTTTCACTGATGTAGAGTATAAGTAACAACGTCTTCACTAAATCGAAAGGGTCATGAACATAAATTAAAAAAAAATAAGAGGACTGAGATTTCAAAAGGTTTTTTTTATGTTGCTTTCATGTTTTTTCCATTTTCAAATCCTTGAACAAGATATCCTCAAGACCGTTTCTTATGATATTGAGTTAACTTTACATTTGATACATAATACATACTATATTTTGGTCCATAGGTGTATTGCACAAGTTCATATTTGTTTATTTAAATCATCATTATTATTTACTTTTTCCTCTACATATTTTCAGCGGGTACAGCGATACCCTCTCCAATCACAAGCGAGAAGCGATCGCGGGGCTCCAAAAAGCGTTCTCGAGAGAAGGACAAACTACCCAAGCTATCCGTGTTGGGGGTGAACGAGGAAGCCACAATCGTGGAGTGTCAACTCGAGTCCAAGTCGAAAACTGTCACGTTTAAGTTTGACGTTACTGACGTGAATCCCGAGGACATCACCACTAACTTGGTGAGCTTTGATTATATTTATTACGAAGAAATTTAATTATTCTATGCTTTATGTCTCTTAAACTTTGAATTTTGATATAGATACCATCTTTTTATCCTCGGATGGGATTTTTTACAGTCTATAAGTAAGCATTTGACCAGTCTTACCTATTGATAAGTGACGACGAGGTCGATTGTACATGCTTACAGGTGTCCAACAACCTCCTCCCGGAGTGGCAGAGCGGTACCTTCATGGAGCTAATCAAGGACATCGTCAGCCAGCTGCAGAACAACCCGGGGGTCACTCCTGTGTTCAACCCGCACCACCACTCCGCGCTCCGGCTCAATATCGACAAGGTACGGGACTGTCTGTCTCTAGTGTCGCCCCTGCCTCGTTATTATTATTATTTAATTTTTATCAGACTGCGAAAGAAGGAGGGTTATGTTTTTCGAGTCTATGTATGTATGCATATTTCTTTGGCACGGCCTATGGCCTAAATGGCTTGACGGATTTTAACATATGAGGTGTCATTCGATTCGACTTTATTGTGGAAGTGGCATAGGGTACTTTATTTTTGCGCAGTCGGGTTTAATGTACCTTTTGTAATGTAAAATTACTTTTTTTATTGGGCTTTTCAACAGACTTGACATAAAACAAGCTAATTTAAATAAAAATGATTATCGTCGACATGTACAATAACAGGAAACCAAAATGTGCAAACAAAAGTGATTACGTTTGACCACAAGTCACCTGATAGTTAGTGACGATGTGGTCGAAGGTGGCGCCACGCTACCACAGGATTAGGAACTAGGAACTGGCTCTCAAGTGCTGGAACATTCCGATAGGTGTCTGGTGACCGATTTCAACATGAGGGTCGAGCACTAGAAAATGCCATCATCATCATCAGCCTATTACGTTCCCATTGCTGGGACTATGGTCTTCTCTGAGAGAGAAAGTATGGGCCGTAATCTACCACGCTGACCCAGTGCGGGTTGGTAGATGTCGCATGCCCTTGAGTGTTTTGGTTCTTAGATATGCCGGTTTCCACACGATGTTTTCCTTCACCGTTCTGAGCGATTGCAAATCCACACGTAACTTACTAAGTCATAGGTGCGGGGCCGAGAGGATTTGAACTAGCTAGCAGCGCATTGTAAGACGCACGCGTTAACGTTCAGCCACTATCGCTTCCACCAAGCTGTGGGTTCGTCACGATGTTTTCCTTTAGCGCTCAAGCTTATTGTAGTATTTGCACCCACGAAAGGGGTTGTAAGGTTTCGTAACGGTGGTGGTTAGTTCTGATGCACCACATGTGTCAGTGGTTCCAAGTGTGTCGCCGGTTGCAGACTGACTACGACAGCGAGACGACGGAGCGCGAGGAGAACCTGACGGACTCCAACCAGGACAACTCTGAGTGCACCACGCCCACCGCCTCCTCCGACAACATCGCCGCCGAGCTGGCGCTGGACCCGCCGCCCGCGCCGCCGCGCCCCGCGGACGTGCTGGCGCGCAAGATCAGCACCGCCTCCTCCATAGGTACGCTACACGCTACACTACTCGCAGGGCACCACGCCACCGCCTCCTCCGACAACATCGCCGCCGAGCTGGCGCTGGACCCGCCGCCCGCGCCGCCGCGCCCCGCGGACGTGCTGGCGCGCAAGATCAGCACCGCCTCCTCCATAGGTACGCTACACGCTACACTACTCGCAGGGCACCACGCCACCGCCTCCTCCGACAACATCGCCGCCGAGCTGGCGCTGGACCCGCCGCCCGCGCCGCCGCGCCCCGCGGACGTGCTGGCGCGCAAGATCAGCACCGCCTCCTCCATAGGTACGCTACACGCTACACTACTCGCAGGGCACCACGCCACCGCCTCCTCCGACAACATCGCCGCCGAGCTGGCGCTGGACCCGCCGCCCGCGCCGCCGCGCCCCGCGGACGTGCTGGCGCGCAAGATCAGCACCGCCTCCTCCATAGGTACGCTACACGCTACACTACTCGCAGGGCACCACGCCACCGCCTCCTCCGACAACATCGCCGCCGAACTATGTGAAACTCAAAACAGTTTGAACCAGAAAGTAACGAGGCTAGCTCCTTATCCGGCCCTCGACAACACAGACATAGTGAGAAGACTGAAAAGGACATGACCTTTTGAGTTAATTTGAGTGAAAACAATACGTAGTTTATTGAGTGCTACCTGTAAAGAACACAAAAACAAAGTGTCTTCCCCTTAATAGATACAATAAGAAAAGTGCTAGCAGACACATTCTCAGTTTACTCTACTTAGCAATAAGTTAAGAATTTATAAAAGTGATTTAATGAAGCGATCTTCGGAAATGATTACAGAATCTCTTTTATACGTTTGTTATAATTAAATTACTTATTAGTCACAATAGGCTAGATTGTAATAGCATTGAACTACTTATCTATACATAAATACGCAGGATCTTCATAAAAAAAGGTAACGAGGCTTCCTTCCCCAGGTTCCAATCAATCGGACAGCGGGTCAATGGCGCCCGAGCGGGCAGGCAGCACAGAATCCCAAAACGGCGAGAAAAAGAAGCCGTCGCGGAAGATATCCCGTTTTCTAGTCAGCCCCGTCGTGGACCGGGGCGAGAACCTACCGGAGGAGACTCCCATACCCGAAGCGGAGAAGCACGAAGACCAAAAAGCCAAAGAGAACGGTCTGCCCGAACCGGCCGTTCCCCAAGAAAACTTTGTTCCTACACATCAGTATTCGAGCGCGACGCAAGCGCCGCAGGGCGTCGACCACCGGCCGGAGGTGAGGCCGGGGGAGCCGGAGGCGCCGGAGATGACGCCGCAGAGTGTCGTCACCAGTAATATGCTGACGGCGACGGCGTTGCAGCCGAATTTGACGACGCCGCTGCAGATCGCGACGGATACTCCTTTATTAGGTGAGTTGCTCGTCTTTTACTCAAACTTTTAGTTTGATTTAGTTAACTGATAGCGCTAAATTAAATTTCGTAAAATAATGATAACTTAGCCAAACCAATAGCGCGTTAGGGATATCATTTTTTCGTTTGTTTGATCATAAAGGTAGTAGAGGTTTCAGCGGGTACTGTCTCAAATAGATAACTTTTTTTTTTATTATAGGCAAGCATTTGACCACAGTTTCACCTGGTGGTAAGTGAAGACGTGGCCCACGATGGTGCACGCGTAACCGTTCGGCCAGCATCGCTCTACCTAACATTGTTATGATATTGTCGATAACACTTGTTGACTCTCCCCCAGGTCTGAGCCAAGTAGGCACCCCGATGGGCCAATCCCTCGGGCTCAGCATCGCAGGCGCGGCGCCGCTCTCGGCGCAGCAGACGCCCACGCCCACCGCTGGGATGGAGCTGCCCAACGCGCAGAACATACAGAGGATGCTGCTCAAGCAGAATATTATGAAGTTAGTTTCTTCCATGGTTCTTACAGCGTAGCGTGTGAACGCGTGTCACCTGATGTTAAGTGACTTTGTGGTCGAAAGTGACGCTTGAGTGAGGATGCTGGAATACAACGATGGCGTTGCTTTAGCGATAAATTCTTAACTTGAAGTTGGTAGCTAGCTAGGCGAGCACCAGAAAATGCCCTACATCCAGCTAAAGTTTCATCACAATGTTTTCCTTGACGTTCAGTCACACAAGTTGTAATTGCAATTGTAAAATTCGAATAAAAGCCCTTCGGTTTGAACGAAATGTTAAATACTGCAAGACTTAGGAAGCTGAATATTGGCAAGCACATTCTATTTGGGCACTAGGTGCTCGCTTAGAAAGTAGTTTTTAAAAATTCATTCTTTAGATGACCAAATAGGGTTTTAAAGTTAGTGAGAAAAAAATTAAACTTCGCGAGCGAGTCTCTAGAGTTTGAATAAAAGAACTTTGGTAAATTATGGTGTCGATTCGGTTTTGCATTCTCTAAAACTAAACAAAGTTTGACAGGTCTAAAAGTAATGCTGTCTTTTTTTTACTTTAGTGGTTGGAAAAAGACAGCAATACTATCTACCTATCAAACTTGGTTTAGTTTTAGGGAATGCAAAACCTATCTCTTACTTTTAATTCTAACCACTTACTATACTTATATTACGTTTTTGCTTTTTTTTCCAGTCAGCAGCAGAATCTCTCCGGACCAAACCTCCTTGGTCTACTGAACCAGCCGTCCTTCCCGCAACCAGATCTGACTCTACACAACAGTTTACTGAACAACTCCCAACCCGGTGAGGACAACACACAAGTACACAGTTGACTTTATTTGTTGCAATTGTAGTTACAATGTTTTGTTTTACTTTGTGCACTTTTTAATCTTTTTTCTGAGTTAAAAGTATTAGCGTTTTGTTTTTTTTTCTGATTCTCGATTAAGGGCCTCTTTTAACAGACAGTTATCTACTACACGCGCAGACGAAGCGAAGCGTAGTGATTAAGACCCAACGTAAACAGAGGGGTGTTATAAGTTTATCTGTTTGTGGTATCGTAATTCCCAAACAGATAAACCGATTTTGGTTTAGCTTTTTTATCTATTAACTTGATAAATGACTTTATGGACTATGATTGTCGGGGGTTTTAAAAAGCAAAACGATTGACGCATTTATCAGTAATATAAATAAACTTACCTAAAACTAACACATCAACCATTTATCTGTCAGTTGTGTTTTGTTACACCATTTTTTTTTTCACCGCGTCTTCCCGTTATCCCGTAGGAACCTTTTCCCGGATAAAAGGTCCGTTTCCTAGTCCTAAGCTAAACCTCTCCACCAATTTTCAGCCAAATCGGTTCAGCCGTTCTTGAGTTATAAAATAGTATAACTAACACGACTTCCTTTGATATATATAGATTAAGGTTTACTAAATCGTGCCTTCGCTTCGCTCTGCTGTCTGTTTGGAGAGGTCTTTATGTACTTATTCTTTTATTAATGTAACTCTATTTTTTAGTTGTGGCTGTTTCGTTTCAAATAACATAAATGTATAATGCATATATTCATTTAGATACACTACTATGTCATGATCAGTTCTAAGGCTTAACACATATTACGCTTATTCTTATCTTTTCTTACCACAGTTAGAAATCGAACGCGTGGACCGTATCTGATATAATGTAGTTCTTATGGCGAACAAAGTTAAGACTAGATAATAGTACAGCCTATGTGTGATAAGCCTAAGGAAGTTCGTTCCAGCTTTTTTATAGTTCTCAAACATTAATTGCATTTTAAAAAAAACGTACACAATCTTCGAGCAATAATTGGTTGTAGAGATCGGATCGAACCTCGATAAACAACCCGAAAAATAAGGGAGGAGGGAATCCTTTGTGCTCTTATTTTCTATTCTATGCTTTATTGATTGAGCGTTAGGTTTCGTTTTTGAATAAACGTTGTACTTTTCAAAGTAAGATAAAAGCACAAATATATCGCGAATGTAATTTAACTTTTGCTATGAATTTTATAATACTGGATGGATGGACTCTTTACTCTTTCACGCAAAAACTACTGAACGGATTTGAATGAAACTTGGAATGGAGATTGTTTATACCCTGGATTAACAAATAGGCTACTTTTTATCCCGGAAAAGGGGGGACAACGGGAAGACGCGGGGGAAACCGCGGGATGCAACTAGAGTTACATAGAACAACCCTGCAAATGCGATAACTTTTCTCTGCAATCGATTATTGATCGAAAGACACTACCACTTAACGGTCATTGAATCTATAGTTGTTCCTCCCACTCAGCTACTAGTACCACCAACCTAGTGTGTCCCCACCACCGATATATTTTGAACTGGATACCGCAATTGCGTCAATTTGTATGAAAACATGACGAGCCACATTTTTCGAACCTACCTTTAACTTATAGTGCCGAAACATTTCCATTCCCATGTATTTAGAAGAGTTTTTTCAGTACAAGAAGTTGAAAAGAATTTGTTTCTTTCAATGCATGGATGAATCCAGTATTTTTTTTCCAATTACTTTGGCTTCTTTTAAATCAGAGAAAACGAGAAAGAATGATTCTTCGTCAATCGTCACTGGTACGTCACTTAACATGATTAAGAGGAATATAAAAAAAAAGATAAGTGCTTGCCTGTTGGTCGCTTACCGTCGCCTATAGATAGATATTTGCAACACGAAGGGCGTTGTCGACCCCTCATAAAAACTCGTTTTGCACCCATTATGAAGGACTGGAATATGAAGCTCTGCGTAAAGACTTGTGGACTCGTACCACCTGTGATAGAAATGATTTTTGCATTGCTTTGCTCATACCTCGGACGAGCAAAGTAAGTGATCTCGCGTTACCCAGTTAAATCTATACCTGTGCCCCCGCCGACTGTTCGATATGCATCGCTGCGTGGCTCTGTGTGCGTGTAACTAACCGTTCCTTGTGGGTAGCGATGGTCGCGCGTCTGCCGCCGCAGTATCCGCCGCAGAAGTTCTACCAGCCCATGCTCGCTACGGCTAACGACTTTATAGGTAAGGAGGTTCTCACTTCAAAGATTCAACGAGTTTATTGCATTCTAAACTTCGTTAAAGCTATACTACCTTTTTTATCCAACTGAATGAAGAGACGGACAAGTCGCTCGCCTGAAGCGTCTCGCTTGCTCATCACAGTTCAGTAACACCCAGATGAGCGATGGTGGCTGAACGGTAACGCGTGGGCCTTACAATGCGCCCATACCGAGTTCAAATCCTCGCGGCCTCGCACCTATGCTTTATAATAAATTATGTGTGGATTTGCAATCGCTCAAAACGGTGAAGGAAAACAACGCGAGGATACTAAAAAAATTACCTGCCGGGCGTTCTTGCCTCTCTTTTGCCGACGTAAGGAGGTTGGAATAGGCGTAGCTTGTTTTAAAGTTGACGTTTGAAAGTGACCACATGTTGTATACCTACTAACTAAATATTTTACTAATGACTTTAGTGATTAGTGACTTTAATTTCCAGTCCAACAGCAAGCCCTGCAGAGCTCTGTGAATCAGCTGGCGAGTCAGCAGATGGGCCCGCCCTTCGGGCTCGGCTTCGGGCTCCCGGCGCCGCTGCCGCCGCTCGCCGCCAACCTGGGCCTCCCTCCGCAGGGCATCGCCCTCACGCAGAACTTGGCGCTCAACCAGAACCTGATGGGGCAGCAGCTCGGAGGTAACATAATATGGAGATATTGAACATCTATAGATAAGCACTTCTTTTGGTTGAGAAGCCAAGTTTGGTGTCAGTGTGACGTGGCTTTACACTGATATTATGGGTTGTTAAGTGGGTGTCTGCCAGCTTTAGTCATATTCTGTTTTAGTCAAGTTTTTTTGCCATTACCTATGTTGTAAATTTCTTTAGGAAAACATTCCAGTTGGAAAATAGAGAGATTTTTTCGTTAAGGTGGTTCGATTTTCATACAAATTAATATTTCCATTTATGGACAAATGGAGCATAATTTAACACTGAAATCATAGCTACTGACATTTATTTTGAACTTTATTTGCGGTAAATCATAATTTTCTGAATAAAATAGTAGATTATTATCATAAATATGATTGAAATTATTAGTTAATTTTGTCAATGTGTGAGTGAATGGTGACAGTGTCGTACACCAAGCATACGATTAGATGTATTTCGCAGCAAATGGCTTCAATTGAACTGTCAACATGAAAATTTTGTTTTTATTTCCAAAACTTGTCAAAACGACGCAGTCTTGTCGAAATGCCATCGGCTATCAAATGATACAACTATTATAATGTGGTAAAAAACTTCATGAGCGTCTTGAGCATATTTATTTGTGGGGAAAGGTTCAATCTAAATATTATTACACTAAACGTGTGACGCCATAACAAAAAAAAGAAAAAAAGTTTCTCGAAACCGACATGGAGCCACGAATTTCAAAAAAGATTACAATAATCATCACTACTCTGGCCCCAGGAAAAGTCGCAAACGAGTTCAAGGACAAATTAAACGACACCACGGAGAACTCAAAAGGTAAATAAATACACTTAATTATAATACAAATGTACATATATGAACATATAAGTTCTTTCGGTTTATGAAAACATAACCCCAAATTGGCTTGTTGCAGTCGTAACATGTTTGACCATTTTGTATAATCCCTATATTTGGGATTTGGCTATCCACACCCATATAGAGAAATTACCTGTATCCCTATTTATTACAGGACTTACACACTCAACTGGTCTTATGTGGCATAAAAGTTCCTGGAAAAATCATACAGCACATAGCACTGGACACACCTTCAAAAAATACATTGCTCAAAAAGAGAAATCCCACGCAAGGCGAAAAACATACATCCGAAGACGGCTTTTTGCCCCCAAGGCCAAACCTGATCACAATTACGGCCCAAAGACACAAGAGCCAAACCAATAGTGGAAACAGATTTGAAAGAAGCATGTTTCTCAAAACTTCCAGCCTTCCAAAAAACAACGGAGGAAATAAAAGAAATCGAACATCTGACCATAGGGCAACATGAAAATGATGTTTACACTAATACACTTACTCGTTATTAGTACATATAGATGCGACAGGCTCACCGCCAGCCAATTTGGAATGGTTAGTTTTTCAAACTTTGTTTGTTTTTTTAGTAGTCTTTAGTAGACATGAATCCGTGTTTTTCGTATGGCCAGGTTGTGATACAAATTAGAATATACCTTAATTATATCTTTGTTGCAGATAAATGTAAACGAAAAGCGACAACACCCTGCCACAACCACATCAAGAGCATTTTGTATAAAACAATATTGTGACCAATGACATGGCATACCTATGGCCAACACAAAGAGTCTGTGGCCAGAACATTGTTCATGGAAAAAATGAAAAAAATTGTGCGACCAGCAGGGCTTTTTATTGACGAAGTATTATGAATTATTGAATATTTTAAGAATGTGTAAATAAAAAGACTATTATTGGTGATATATTCTTTTTTTTTTTGATACTATATAATAAATAATCCTGATTGTTTCATAATAAAGTATTACAATAGTCAATGTCTTTATTGGTAGGAGAGTAGAGAGTATATGTAATACAATGTCTAAGCTATCTTCATTCTAAATTTCATCCAAATCCGTTCAGGCGTTGCAACGAGAAGATTGACGCACAAATAAACAAAACACAACTCACGCAAAAAAAATCGCTTTGTAATATTAGCGTGATTATTAAATTTAAATAATATCAAAGAAAATTACAAAAAAACCTGAGGCTGGGATCGAACTCGGAACCTCGTTATTAGTAAAGAACTACTGAGAGTTTCGACCACTGGTCTAACCTGTACAGTAATTGGAAGGACGAAATTAGCAAATAGTTTCGTATACAACAAGATCATTGTATGTATGTGTGAGTGAGTAGTTCTGCTGCCATACATCACTACCGCGATATTGTTTGGCACAAATAAAAGTGTTTTGAAAACTAAAACACATTTGAAATATAGTTGGATACATTAAACATATTACGCCATTAGCGGTAAACATATTATTAAAGAATAATAGGCACCTGTTTATTCATAATAAAATAAAATGCGTTATATTAGAACAACAACGCCATCTATTGACGCTGGCGTGCTTAGCTGACCGCAAGCAACCACCTTAACACAGACGTTTTTAAGGTTTGACCACAATTTATGTAATGTTAAGTGACGATGTGGTCAAAGTTGGTGCCACACATGAAATAATATTAAAATGAAATTACATGTAAAAAAATGATCTTGACTTTATATCAGTACTAATTCTATAGACATGGCTCAGTTACAGTTATATATATTGACTAGATGCGCCCCGCGGCTATCCCAGACCTTTTCCGAGATAAAAGTAGCCTATGTGTATAAACTATGTATCTCCTATCCAAAATTCACTCAAATCCGTTCAGTATGATGTACTCCGTTTTTAAAACACTTTGTTATGTAATAAAAATAAACTAGTTTTTAAGATTCACAACCGCCATACTCATTCCTTCATTCTATTCAGCCTTCGCGCTTCCAGGATTAGCGGGCCAGAACCTTGGCTTGAATCAGAATCTCATCGGTGGGCAGAACCTCGGCCTGGGCGGGCAGAACCTCGGCCTCGGCGGGCAGAACCTTGGCCTCGGCGGGCAGAATCTGGGCCTCATGGGGCAGAACTTGGGGCATCTAGTCGCGCAACGGGCGGTGCACAACGCGTTAGCAAGGCGAGCTGTGGATATGGATCTCGGTAAGAAAGTATTGAAATACTGTCGTCAAACGAGTGTCGTGTGTTCCGGCAGCCTCACTTGAGAGCCAGATACCTGTCCTGGCGTAGCGTGGGGCCAACCGACGGACCGAAGCAAGCACAAGTGTCGTCCCCGGTACCGCACGTATGTACATTCATCATTTATGTCCTAAATTAATGAAGAACCCATTTTGAAACTTTTGTCGTAAAATAATGTTGGCTTGATTTTGTAATAGAAAAGTGGTTGATGTTATTACAATTATGATTTGTAGTGTTTAAAGAACCATCAGGTTTTTCAGTTTACTGTCCTTTTTTTGTTTGATATGAAAAACAGCTTCCAAAATATGCCTTCATCATTTAGGTTCCCACAACTTGAGCACACCTAGAAATACAATTAGGTCAAATGTGAACAAATTTCAGCACTGCACTTTTATGCACTGTTCGTTGATTAGTTTTCCAATGGCTCACGGCAAGCGCGATTGTATTGAAGTGTATCTTACGGTACACGACTTAAAACCTACATTCGGATGTTTACTCTGCCGGAGCGGTGCGGTATATGTGAGTGAAAATCCCGCCTTTGAAGCTAATCTATACTAATATTATAAAGCTGCAGAGTTTGTTTGTTTGTTTGAACGCCCTAATCTCAGGAACTACTGATCCGATTTGAAAAAATTTTTCAGTGTTGGATAGTCCATTTATCGAGGAAGGCTATAGGCTATATTTTATTTCCAAAAAAATTAGGGATCCGTAAGAAAATTGCTATTTTTTAACCCAAGGTATGAAATCGAAAACCTATTTTTGCGTGCGCTGCAAAAACTATTGACAATAGAACGAAACAATGTATTACGGGTTTGTAGGTTCTATTAGGATCTACAAAAAAGTCCGCGAGAGCATATGTCTAACTATTATAGTTATGCCACAATAAGTGTTTTTTTTATTTTAAAAATTTAATTTTAATGCCGCCTCTAGGAAAGGCTCTTTATTTGTATCTCGGTATTAATCCTTATCAAAATAAATTACTTCTCATTCAAAACTGCTTCAATCCCTTCATATAACTTTTTGAATTATTCAATTCGGACATTCCATTCGAAAGATATCACGAGTTTAAAAATGTAAGTAGTTGTAGAAAAATAAACCCGCTGCACCGCAGTGCCGCGGGAAACGCGGTGAGGACCGAAGGCGGGAGAATATTCTATGAAATAGGTAAACTGCGGTCGCAATTTACGAACCAGGAAGACCTTTAGCTGCGCGGTTCAAACGCGCGGTCAAAAAAAAAATAGAATTAAAATAGGATAATGGATACAGCAGGTAACGCGGTGAGAGGCACCGAAATGCGGGAATAATTTTGGAGTATACAGAATATATACGCTTTCGCGCCTAAACTACTGAACCGATTTAAATGAAATTTGGTATAGAAATAATTTGAGCCCCGGGGAAGGACATAGGATACTTTTTATCGCGATAAACTGTAGCCCACGCGGGTGAAACCGCAGGGAACAGCTAGTATCGTCTAAAATGTAAAAGCTAACTCAGAACTGGTCGCCAGGTATGAACAATGTAAACTCGACGGGGTCGACGCAGCCCAGCACACCCAACAAGACTCAGTCGTACGGCGAGTACATGCTCTCGCTACAACATAAGCTGTCTTCCATATCAAACAGCGTAAGTTAAACGGTATTTCCGTGGTCTAAATTACGAATAAAACAAATAAATAACGAAAAAAAAAAAAAAATAATAAAATATTGGTGACGGTTATCTAAACCTAGCACGTACCACGTTCACACATTGCAAGGCATTATGTCGCACTGCACAAGAGCGATGGTGGCCGAACGGTTAGGCGTGCGACTTACAAGACGCTGACACCGACTTTGAATCCTCTCGGCACCTATGACTCAATAAGTTATGTGCGGATTTGGCATCGCTCAAAACGGTGAAGGAAACATCGTGAGGAAACCGGCATGCCCAAGAACTGCAACATTCAAGCGCATGCGACATCTACCAACCCGCACTGGGCCAGCGTGGTAGATTACAGCCCATACTCTGTCTCTGAGGGAAGGCCAGAGTCCCAGCAGTGGGAACGTGAAAGGCTGATGATGATGATGATGTCGTATTGCATGTAGTACCCGGCAAACAAGTTGCTAGTGACTTGCTGCGCAGAAACGATTTCTAGATCTCTTGGGTAGGTTGGAGGGTGCGCGGGGGGAGTTCGCCGAAAAGCGTGCGCCTAATTGGTCAATCAGCTTCCCGCGCTGTGTCGCACGTCACTTTAGGCTCCAACTACGAACTCGAACGGAAGTACACATGCGAGAACTTTCCACGTCATTTTTGGCTCAACTTGTTTGCCGGGTACTGTACGCATCGTGTCTGTCTCTCTCGCACGCGGTCAAGGTTACGAACGTGACAGAGAGAGAGATGTTTTGTCATTCCTACTGTATAATGAATTTGTTTTAGTGTAAGTACTGTGACCGTGTCAGCTTTAGATAACAGACCTGTAGAATATTTGGCTAAAAAGCTTGTTGTTAAATTCCAGGGCCCTGTGTCCCCCCAGTCCCCCCTCGAGTACAGCCCCGCGCTGTCCCCCACGCACCGCTCGCTGCACCCGCTGCCGCACGCCTTGCCCAAGGTAAATGTGAGTACACTGTCATTTGTGTGGTGTGCCCTGACAAGGAACTTACTACGACTCTGTGTCTGCAACTAGCGTAAGAATGGGGATGGATCTTATGTTCACGCTATGTGGTGCTGGTGCATGATGAACTGTACCTTGATTTGAAAGAATATCTGTCAACTACAAGTCTACGATTTAGGACTTTTTTGGCGGCAATCGAATTGTCAACGTGAAAATTTTGTTTTTATTTCCTAAACTTGTGTTTCTTCGAGTGATAATGTGTAATATTGGTGGATTATTAACCATTATGTGTTCGTTAATGTGTACGAGTGTGGGAAATTGAAATAAAGTTGTGAAAGTGACTTTTCGAGTTGCTCCAAAAAAGTCCGTGTAAAGTTTAAGTAAAGCGCCACTACTTTACTTAAACACTATCCTCATCCCTTCATCTCCTCACTATCATCATCATCATCACCATCATTGAAACTTGATTGATTTCTTCTTCTTCTTTGAGTTTGAAATATTATATTGTATAATACTTGACACTGGCAAATACACTAATCGTGTGACGCCATAACACAAAAAAAAAGTCTACGATTGGTCTAGAACCGCTATAAGTTGACAAAACGTCGTAAACAAGGCACAGTCTGTGATGCTGGGGCCACGCTAAGGTCAATATCAAGGTAAATGTCAATCTTCGCGATAAATATTGCGTTAGTTATTATTAACACCATTATATGAGTGGCTACACTTGAACGGTCGACGTGAATACACTTGAGTTATCGGCTAACATCAAACGCCAATTTGAATACCGTTGTCAAATGCCGTGTTCACACTTATTTCAAACGTCAATCATCACGCTATTTAACGGCATTTCCCGTTAGTGTGGCCCCAGCATGACAAATCAAGACAAATGTAATTAAGAGACGAGAATTTAATTAATTTTTATTTCTAATTATTTTTTGCAGAGCGTGGGCGGCGGCGCGGGCGGCGCGGCGCGACACGTGGCGCAGCTCGCCGAGCTGGACCACGAGCTCAGCAAGATCAGCCTCCACTACAAGCACAACCAGAACAAGGTATGGTTGTGATTTTAATGTTTGTAATTTTTTTTTAATTTACTAGTTAAATATTCAAACGCAAATTGTAGAAATTGGCTGATGATTAAGATATTAGATTGTTGTGATATTACTTTTCTTTTGTACAAGTCTTGGTGTTGCCATTTTGTAATTTTCTGTGGTAGTAACGACACGTGTTGCGTCATGCATGTCATTGTTGCAGGACGTGTTCATAGAGCACAACGCGGAGGAACACGAGTTGTTGGGCGCAACGATCAACGACAACGTTGTCAACCATTACGAAGGTATGTATATTCATTTATGTAGTATATATACATTTTGAATCCACCATTTCCACTATTTGAATCCATCATCCATTCTTTTGCCGGCGTAAGGAAGTAACTTGAAATTGAAAAAATATTTTTTGACTTTTGACTTCCATTAGATTCAACTTTGTCTCCAAACTTGGCTCCAAGCGACCAATGTGTGGAGCGGGATACATATGATCACTTTAAAACTTCAGACATAATTAGTTAACTAACTATATAACATAACTAGTTGCGCCTGTTCCTACCTCCTTACGCCGGCAAAAGAACAGGCAAGAAACGCCCAGCAGGTTTTTTTTTCGGAGCTATCACATTTACAATTTTAATATTGTTTCTAATTAATATAATTGGAGTTAGTTCACAACAATCCCAAGCTTGTTTGTCATCTGAATAGTCCGATATTTTATAATAAGCTTTACTAATAAGATTTATCTTGGTTGGTTGTGCACATAATTATGGTAATATGGACATTAACGAGTTACGACATTACAACCAAAGCAGACCAAACCCCGCAAGCAGCACCCGTTCATAAATAAATAAATATTGGGGACAATTGCACACAAATTGACCTAGCCCCAAATTAAGCTCGAAACTTATATATGCATACTATATTTGTATAAATATATTGTGCTCATCACACATATGTTTGCCCTTACCGGGAAACGAACCCGGGACCGCTAGCTTCGCAGGCAGGGATACTACCAACTCGGTTTCCGCGTCGTCAACGTTCATGAGTTGACGTATGTGCCAGCCATCGCTCTCCTTAACCATATTAGAGGGAAGAGGGTTAACTTTATGGAGCCTAGTAGTGGGCACATCAGTTTTATCTTTGTTCCTAGTATCAATACTATCTTGTCATGTTTACCCCCTGTGATCAGCCCATATTGATATACCCCCCTCCCCCAGACGTGGGCGCGGAGTGGGAGTGCGAGGGCGGCGTGCGCGTGTCCCGCGCCACCCCCTGCCGCCCCTACGCGCTGTGCCGCCTGCTGCCGCCCGGGGAAGGTGAATATTCTAACTAACAAAACTAATTATTACTCGACTCAAATTGTTCTTAGTTAGCGCCAAAAGTAGCTGATCATATGCTTAATTTTTTATTTGAGTTGTAAAATTTTTAATGTTGAATAACGTTCTCTTTTTTTGTTTTAAAGATAAAAAAAAAAAAAAAAAAAAAAAAAAAAAAAAAAAAAAAACACACACATACACACACACACACATACATTGCCTGTGTAAATGACACAGGCAATGTATGCCTACTGCAGGCACCAGACCTTGCAAAACAGGCTCTAAAGATGTTTATAAATATTGATCTTGTTAGTCAGCAACGAATGAATCTATAAATGAATGGTTATCCATGTATAAGTACCAGATATGTCAACGTCAAGCATAAGTACCAAATGTGTCAATGTCATGTTGTGGTTGGTTATAGTGTTATCTGTGGTATTAACGTTGTCTCTTCCCTTTTGTAACTGCACCGATATATGGCGTCCACGCAAGCAAGCGAAGTAGTAATAAAAGAAACCAAATTAACAGAAGATCCTTTTATTTTACGAAACCATAGCCCGCAAACCTTCTCAGGTTATGGGCCCAGGCAGCTATTTGCAGAAGAAAGCCTGGTTACAGATAGAGAAAGAGAACAGCAATTGCAAACTTGAAAATGGATCGCGCCATTGTTCTCAAAGGCGACAACTGGTCGGCGTGGAAATTTCAAGTCTCCATCGTCTTAAAAGCAAAGGGTTTGTACGATGTTGTATCGTCACCATTACGCGAAGATTCCAAAGAAAAAGACAGAAGGGCGCAAGAAATAATCGTCACACGCATAGAAGAACATATTGTAACCTATTTGCTAACATGCAAGACGGCAAATGAAATGTGGGAAAAACTTTCGACCATATATGAATCCAAGTCGAAGGTTGGCCTTCATTTGGTACAACAGCAGTTTTACAACATTATGTATGAACCACCAATGGCTACATTTATCACAAAAGTAGAAGATATAGTGCATAAATTATCAACGTTTGATGAAGCAGTTTCTGAAAAGATGGTAATCACTAAAATTGTAATGAGTCTTCCCGAAGAGTTTAAACATTTTATATCAGCTTGGGAGTCGGTTCCTGAATCGGACCAGTCCATAAAACTTTTGACAGCAAGGTTGCTAGTTGAAGAGGAAAGAATGCAAGGGCCAGAGAAAAAGGAGTCTACATCAACAGCGTTGGCAGCAACTAGAAAAGGACAGCGTTATTCAACAGATAAGAAGAGGACAGAACCAGCAAAATGTTACTCGTGCGGCAAGGTTGGGCATTTTAAACGTGACTGTAGATTAAGAAAGTGCAACTTTTGTGGCAAGATTGGACATTTATATAAAGACTGTAATAATAGATCTAGTAAAACTAATAAAGATGTTCAAAGTGTTAATAGGGCATACATAACTTTAGGAGATCAGTATCAAAATCTGTGGATTCTGGATACAGGTGCAAGCGACCATATGTGCAACAACAGAGAGCTATTTAGCACTTACATACAGGTGAGTGACCAAAAATATATAATTATTGGAGGTAACATAGAAAACAGAAAGTCAACTTCAGGAGGCATAATGAAAGTGTTTGGATGTACAGTTTCATGGTATAGTTCAAAACAGCAATGTGTATCTTTATCCTCTACAGAATCAGAATATATAGCATTAGGAAAGGGAGTAGCAGAAGGTTGTTGGATTAGGAATTTATTATTAGAGATTGGGATTAAATGCCAAAACTTTGTAATGAACATTGACAATCAGTCGGCTATTCATGTTGCAAAGAATCCAGAATACCATAAAAGATTAAAGCATATTGATCTAAAGTATCACTTTGTAAGGGAGAAAGTAAACTTAAAAATTGTTATATTAAAATATGTCAGTACAAAAGAACAACTGGCAGATCTATGTACAAAGAGTTTAAATAAGTCTGTTTTGGAATATTTATGTTATGGTTTAAACCTGAAAGAAGTAAGATTGTTTAACTTTAGTTAAATAAGTATAGTATAATATATAAAGAGTTTAAGATAGTATAATATGTAATAGTTTAGAATAGCAGAGTATTCATTCTTTAAAGGTAGCAGTGTGCCTCAGTTTATTTTTGTTGCTTTTACTGAAAGGTAGCAGGTGTGCCTCATAGTTTGTTTTTTGTTGTTTACTATAGTTAATAGGTAGCGGTGTACCTCATAGTTTGTTTTTTGTTGATAGTACTAGTATACTATATAAAAAGGTAGCGGTGTGCCTATTATCTTATATATAAATGTTTGTAAAGTAAGAGTCATATTAGAATATTGTTCATTCATTGAGGAAGGGTGTTAGTCAGCAACGAATGAATCTATAAATGAATGGTTATCCATGTATAAGTACCAGATATGTCAACGTCAAGCATAAGTACCAAATGTGTCAATGTCATGTTGTGGTTGGTTATAGTGTTATCTGTGGTATTAACGTTGTCTCTTCCCTTTTGTAACTGCACCGATATATGGCGTCCACGCAAGCAAGCGAAGTAGTAATAAAAGAAACCAAATTAACAGAAGATCCTTTTATTTTACGAAACCATAGCCCGCAAACCTTCTCAGATCTTTTATTCATTAGTTGCGTACCTTTGTTTGCAAGGAAATAAATTAATCATTTATTATTATTTATTTTTATTAACTTCAATTCGCTGTCAAATATGGATATATACACGAGTATAGTGAGATCTTGTTGGTTATAGCATATTCGCTAAAAAGACCCTGTACCCGTAGTACATATTATGATAGTTTACAAAAACTGCACTTAAAAGATTTCGTTTCTTTCCATACATTTTTTTCAGCGGGCCTTAACGGAACTTGGAAGGGTCTAAAATCGGTAATACGGGTTATTTTCAATCGTTTCATTCGTATTCCAACAAAGTTTTCTAGTTGCTTTTTAATTTAGGCGGTACGAGTTACCTCTTTGACAAGTTGGCGCTAGTGAACTCTCTTTTAATCGACTTCCAAAAAAGGGGGAGGTTCTCAATTCGGTTATTGTATTTTTTTATGTATGTCCGGGCACATCTTCGCCGATTTTGATGATTCATTTTTTTGTTGGAAAATAGATATCCCAAGGGTGGTACCATGATAAGGAAAACAGGATCTGATGATGGTGGTACCCCAGAGAAATCGAGGGAAAAGTAAAGTCGGTTATTTTTTTTGTTAAAAGTTGTACTTGTATGGTTTTCAAAACTTGTACTAGAAGTACTGATGGACGACGCGGTCGCTGGAACCTCAACAACGACCAACTTGTTTAACGTCCGCAGGCAAAGAGAAGCTGGACCTCCTCTCCCAGTCGCAGTTCCCCACCGACACCGCCCTCGACGAGCTGTCGTGCGCGGACAACAACTCGTCGTACGAGGAGGCGTCCGGCGCCGGCGCCGAGACATACGTCATCACGGACGCGCGGGCGCGGACCTACCTCGTCACCGACGTCGTGGCCGACGTGCTGGCCACCATCATCGAGCCCGGGGCCAGCGAGGTTGGTAGTCAATCGTTATTTATTCAATAGGACACATTGTGATCACTAGCTACGCCTGTTCCAACCTCCTTACGCCACCAAAAGAACAGGCAAGAAACGCCCGGGGCAGGTAATTTTTTTTGTTATTACTAATTGATTGAATTGGAGCAAGTTCACTAAAATCCCAAGCGTTTTTTTGTCATCTAAATAGTCCGATATTTTATAATAAGCTTGAGCAATAGGATTTATCTTGGTTGTGCACATTGGGATATGGAAACATGACATAGAATCCGGAACCTGGTTCCTGAAACACAGTTCCCACCAGTTCGGGAACCAGAAGTTTCATAATTACTACGTTAATTCTTTATTGTGTTAATAAAAGCTTTGATTGATATTACGAAAGGATGTTTTGGCGATTTATGACAACACTCAAAAAAGGTTGTAATTTTAGACTTTTGATTCTCATAAAAAGAGTATTAAATTTCGACTAACAAAACATTACGAATGGGTTTTACCTCCTATTCACTCAAAGAAGTTTTCTGAGAGCTGAAGAAACGTAGTTTTAAAACCATAGATGGATGGCACTGACGAAACTGCCATGCCGAAATATATCCTTGCTGCATGCATCGTCATTGAACCTGATAGTTTACGTTGACGTAACTTATTGCCGATCTGGTCTAATCGGGACGCTTTCGAGGCCTTTGGAGACAGGAGGACGTGCAGTCACGTTAGTAATCCTCCGCAGATTGAAGCCCCCTTGCCGCCCTCTCCGGCGGGGGAGGAGCCGGAGCGGAGCTACCTGATAGTGGACGCGGCGCGCTCCCTCACCTGCGCCGCCGCCGCGTGCTCGCTGCGCCTGCACGAGCCCGCCTACACGCCCTTCGTGGAGGGGAGGTACGCGCACCCGCCGCCCCGAGAGGTACGAGCCCACTACTCACCCTCACTACTGATAGTGGACGCGGCGCGCTCCCTCACCTGCGCCGCCGCCGCGCGCTCGCTGCGCCTGCACGAGCCCGCCTACACGCCCTTCGTGGAGGGGAGGTACGCGCACCCGCCGCCCCGAGAGGTACGAGCCCACTACTCACCCTCACTACTGATAGTGGACGCGGCGCGCTCCCTCACCTGCGCCGCCGCCGCGCGCTCGCTGCGCCTGCACGAGCCCGCCTACACGCCCTTCGTGGAGGGGAGGTACGCGCACCCGCCGCCCCGAGAGGTACGAGCCCACTACTCACCCTCACTACTGATAGTGGACGCTGCGCCTGCACGAGCCCGCCTACACGCCCTTCGTGGAGGGGAGGTACGCGCACCCGCCGCCCCGAGAGGTACGAGCCCACTACTCACCCTCACTACTGATAGTGGACGCTGCGCCTGCACGAGCCCGCCTACACGCCCTTCGTGGAGGGGAGGTACGCGCACCCGCCGCCCCGAGAGGTACGAGCCCACTACTCACCCTCACTACTGATAGTGGACGCTGCGCCTGCACGAGCCCGCCTACACGCCCTTCGTGGAGGGGAGGTACGCGCACCCGCCGCCCCGAGAGGTACGAGCCCACTACTCACCCTCACTACTGATAGTGGACGCTGCGCCTGCACGAGCCCGCCTACACGCCCTTCGTGGAGGGGAGGTACGCGCACCCGCCGCCCCGAGAGGTACGAGCCCACTACTCACCCTCACTACTGATAGTGGACGCTGCGCCTGCACGAGCCCGCCTACACGCCCTTCGTGGAGGGGAGGTACGCGCACCCGCCGCCCCGAGAGGTACGAGCCCACTACTCACCCTCACTACTGATAGTGGACGCTGCGCCTGCACGAGCCCGCCTACACGCCCTTCGTGGAGGGGAGGTACGCGCACCCGCCGCCCCGAGAGGTACGAGCCCACTACTCACCCTCACTACTGATAGTGGACGCTGCGCCTGCACGAGCCCGGAGTAGATATCGTGTTGAAAGAAGTAGTGTGCAAACATCCCCGAAGTCTTTCCGCAATGCTACAAATTGCAGTCCTTCAAGATGGATGTGAAAAGTGTCTGCAAATCCCTTGGTGTTGCAAATGTCCATAGGCGACGACGACCGCTTCCCATCAAGTCGGCCGTCTGCTTGTTTGCCAAAATATTACTGAGTTTCGAATTGCAGGGCGATGTTTAGATCTGATATCTCAGGATTCTGACGAATGCATTTAATTGCAGCATTGGATTCTGAACGGTTGTAGATGGAAACTTTGGGTACCACTGAAACTTAATAGCAACTTGCTCGACTCGTCACCGACTGTTCCATAAGACCATGCTTCCATACTAACGTAACTTTGTTTGTAACCTTTTCACGCATAAACTGCTGACCGATCATGATGGAATTAAGTACAGAGATAATATGAACAACGCGAAAAGACATAGGATACTTTTTACTGCGATAAACTTAGTTCTACTTGTTACATTTTAACGTCTAAACCTCTGAACGGATGTTGATAAAATTTAGAATAGAGATAGTGTGAACCACGGGGAAGGACATAGGACACAATTGTCGCGATAAACAAAAAAACGTTTTTTGTTTTTGCAGCACACCGAGACGATATCCGCGTCGGAAGAGCTGTCGAAGTGGCGGACGGTAGAGGTGGAGGGGCGCGCGTGGCGCGAGGGGGCCGAGGTGGCGGGGGCGGAGGCGGCGGCGGGCGCGGGGGCGGGGAGGGGGCGCGCGCGGGCCGCGGCGCTGGGGCTCGTCGCGGACGTCGTCGTCGACGAGACTCTCACTGATAAAGGTACAAGCGAGGAATGTTATAGTAGGAGCCCATGATGCTAAATGTGGATTTACTCCGGCAGCCTCACTTGAGAGCCAGTTCCCAGTCCAGGTGTAGCGTGGCGCCATCTTCGACCACATCGTCACTTAACATCAGGTGACTTGTGATCAAACGCTACCCTGTAAATAGTAAAATAATAAATAAATAAATACTTGAGCGTCGCGGAAACCCTTTAGATTTGGTAGATTAGATATTAAGAAGAATAAATGTCCCATAATGTTTCCACTTTCAGCGGTGGGGGAAGCTTCCACAGACTTTTAAGGTTATAAAAAACAATGACATGACATGGACTCAAGTGTGTCAGATATTGATATTTTCCATGCTCCAGCATGTCTCTGACATAGCTTGGTGAAAGAATATTTTCTAGTGCCATTACTACTGAGATGTGTAAATGTTTTTTCAGTGATGATGAGATTTAGTAGGCGTTCTGTTTGACGAACTTTCTCAAGACAAGAAGCGTTTAACTAACCTGTTGTGTCGATGACTCTAATCTAACTTATCGTTTGTTTCAGCGCTCTGCCGCCAGCTGGTGCTTTTAACCGTAGAACCGATTCAGTTATGACATGTGTAGCGATTCACCTTTGTACCTTATATTTATTGTACTTGTAACATATACTATATCTATATCATTACTCGTAAATATAATATTCATATGTGATATCTACACACAAGACTTTTATTTGTATACTAGCGACGCGCCCCGGCGTCGCACGATAAAGATTTTGACAGCAAATTTTCTCAAGAAGAATAAAACGTCGTAATGTCGTGAACTTTTTTGTAGACTTACCTACTCTGCCCCCGTTGTTATAGTTACAGTAAGTCATGTTACTGGTGTTATGACTTTTTTACAGTACTGTGATCTGTAAATCAAGTCCTACTTGGAAAATTTTTCTTTTTTCTACGTAAATTTAACTTTTGGTGTCCGTTACAATATTTAAGTTATCTGCTATAATCATTAAGATATACCATTTTAAAAATGTTAAATTGTTTTGTCTCTGTAATTACCTACAATAACGGGGGCAGTACTGATAGCCTACATTTCTTTTATACATTACAAAAACTAATCCAACTGTTTTGCCAGACTATTGGCCAGTTTCAGTAATCTATCTATCCACTGTTTGTCCTACTACAGATGGACACTTCACTCTACGTCTATGGAGCTTGTGTCAAATTTCTATCTCCAGAGCAAACCGTGGATAGATCGATTATTGAAACCGGCCGTAAGGTGATAGATAAGCCATAGATAAGTCTCGTGCTTCTCTGACATCTTTTGGAAAATCGTGATATCTTACTGAAAAGAGAACACTGCTTCTCCAGAATAAAACAGCTTACGATGCTCAAGGATAATGTTCTTGTATTTCCTATATTAGATACTGAAGTCAAAGCCTCGCTCTCTTGCTTGTTTAAATACGGATGGTTTTAATAAAAGGCCAAATATAAAAATAAAACTGTATTACCAACTTATTTATATAAAGTTCTCTTATAAATACGTAATAATATTATCAACAAGTTTAGTACAAAAATATATCAAAGTAATTCAGATTCATTTACAAGTGAGCAACAAGGACGATATGATGGAGATCGCGACGAGATGTAAACTGGTGGTGCGGGCGGGGGGGCCAGCGTTGTACCTCGTTACCTAGAACACAAAGAAATACTTTTACGGACGGTTCCAATAACCTATCTTTTTTGTTTTTTTTTTTTTACTATTTACAGGGTAGCGTTTGACCACAAGTCACCTGATGTTAAGTGACGATGTGGTCGAAGATGGCGCCACGCTACACCTGGACTGGGAACTGGCTCTCAAGTGAGGCTGCCGGAACACACCGATAGGTGCTTAGCGACAGATTCTTAACAAAAGGGTGGTAGCTAGCCAGACGATCTATCTACGGTTTACCCTACCAGAGATAGAATTTTGACACGAGCTTCATATAAGAAATGTTTTCGCAGTGGAGGGTGAATTACTTGTAGTTTTGATCCTAAGGTGGCAAATTCTGGACATTCTGGACTGAGAGTTCAAACCCTAAAACTTTGAGAGACGAGAGAGATTTAGTAAAAAAATGTCATTCATAAATACATAGATGGAGTTGTAGAGGAAATTTGTAACACGCTAATTATTGCCAAAGGGGTCTCAATTCAGACAAAATGAATCTCAGAAAATCCTATTTTACTAGTATTTATTTTAAACGCGAAAGTTGGTTAGTATGTATGTATGTTTGTTACTCTTTTACGCAAAAACTACGGAATGGATTTGAGCAAAATTTGGAATGGAGATAGCTTATACCCTGGATTAACACATAGGCTACTTTTTGTCCCGAAGAATGGTTCCTGCAGGACAACAGGAAGACGCGGGCGAAACCGCGGGACGCAGCTAGTTCAATATATTTTGTGTATTTAGGGTAGAAACGCTTATTTATTGAAGCTGCTTATTTTTCCAGCTTATTATCTCTCATTCCGAGGTTGACCCTCTTTTTTTGCTTATTTGACCGAACTATATAAAGTTCAATGATTAGCTGGAACAAAAGACGGATCTCCTAATCTTTAAAATATCGGCGAAATTAGAAAGCATATTCAAGTGACTAGTCATATCGATAAAATTGGTTGTTTAACACATTACAGTAAAGCTTGATATCGCTATCACTCCGATAAAAACATGTGTCATATATTACACAGAATACATAGATATGATTGGATCGAACATAAGCAAGCAATCTGAATTTCTAATTTAACATTTAACACTATCTCACGTGGAAATACCTATTATTCTGAATTTATTGGCGTCTCTGATTAGGGGAATTACTGTCGGGTTGAAAACTCGTGATAAAGGACAGGTTACCGGATGTCAGACTTGTTCAAAAAAGTAGCTTAATTTAACACCATATCATTATAATATGTGGAAATCCTTTTTATTGTAAATTTATTGGTGTTTACGATTACTGAAAACACGTGATAATAATTATTCTTTCCGGTAAAACTATATTTACGGATGGATGTAAGAAATATTCAAAAAACGTAACACATCCAATTAGATAGTTTAAAATCAAAACATATGTGAGTGCTTGTTTTGGATATCGAAACGAAATCACAACGTCTTCAAATTTATCTTCGTGATTGGTTACAGAAATGAGGGCGCAAGATTACGTGAAAAGATGTAGGTGTCAATATATTGTTGTGAAAAACCTAATCTCTTGGTTATAAAAGTTACGCCACTTGTGAGATACCTCCAATCATGGTCAATGCACAATCAATATGTTAAAAAGTTGACGCTAAATAAAAAATTGACAAATAATTGATGCAATGTATTGTTACTGGATAATTGGTCTAGTTTCATATTATAAAAGGGGTAGGAAGCGATCAAGGGGTAAAGAAAGCGCACATAAAATACTCTCTCCGTACAGTCAGCGACAAAAGTAGGAAGCAGCTCATATTCGATTTTCCAAAGGTGTTTTAGATCACTTATGTTTGGTTTTCTTCAACAACTTGACCACACCTGATGGCAAATGATGATTCCGGTCGGTTGATGAATGTCGTAAAATTTGTTACTGTTTTTTTTAACCGACTTCAAAAAAGGAGGAGGGTTCTCAATTCGACCGTATAATGCTTTTTTATGTTTGTTCGCGGATAACTTCCTCACTTATGAACCGATTTTGATGATTCTTTTTTTTTTTGGAAAGGAGATATCCCAAGGGTGGTACATGATGAGGATACCAGGATCTGATGATGGTATTCCAGAGAAATCGAGGGGAAAGAGAAGTCGGTTATTTTTTGGTAAAAATTATACCTGTTTGTCGTTCTACACTGACCGTCTGGTTGATCCAGTTGGTGTAGGCGGCGACCCTTGCGTTCACCCCCGGGAACATGGGCTCCGCGCACCCGTACCCCCACGAGGTGACGCCCACCACGATACCCTCGTACAGCAGCGGCCCGCCGCTGTCGCCTTGGCACGCGTCAGCACCTGCACAAAACCGCACCTATAATTCCTTTCGACTGGGTGAACCGATTTTGATGACTCTTTTTTTATTTGATAGCTGGTGCTTCCCGTGTGGTCCCATTTCAATTTGGTGATTAGGTTGTGTTTTGTAAACTCACAGGTGACGCACATATCACGACTGCAAAAAGTGATTTGAAACCATATTTATGAATTAGGTACTATATGAAAACTAGGGGGAGAGAGGGGGCATATACTACTGGTGGTCACCGAGAGGGGAGTGAGGTCAAATGTAGTAAAAATATGGGTCACGTTCACGTAGAATGGGTACGTCCCCTAAACTTTTATATGCAGTAGAAAAATGAATGCAAATGTGTGTGTAGTCGACGATCGGCTAATAGCGATATCTAACTATGTATATGGAGGTATATATTGGAGCACCATCTCACCTCCCTGGTCCAGCAGCCCTGAGCAGATCATGTTGGAGGTGACCAGGAACTGCTCCGACTGGATAGACGAGAGCCAGGAGTAGCGCGCGGCGCAGATGCTGAACGGAACCACTCGGATGGTCACCTCTTGGAGGACGGACGCGGCTTGGTTTATGTTTGGCTGTAGGAATTTAAGTTATATAAATTAAATAAACTTTAGGGGGAAGGCTATGTAACAAGTGCTTCAAGAACGTGTGGGTAGGAAAATCTGAGTTAGGGCTCTTCGCATCGCGTGGCAAAATATCTGCGAGCTAGCACGAATGCACCACAAGAACTTCCGTACAGATTTGCATCGCGCCGCATCGCATCGCAGTTTTGTGGCCCTTGGCCCAAACAGGAATTTCGAAGTCTTGGCGTTCATCATTATAGAATAAGCTAATTTCTTAGATGTTCAAAACTTGATGTTCCACTTACTACGACGCGGCGACAACAGGAAGTATACCATTCATAAAATCATCATATCCTATCTAATCTATGTGATTTTCGGTAATAAGGATTGGTATATTGGCTCGTAGCCTTAATTTCTTAAATCTTGGCCTCGAATCCAAGTCAATAACCTAAAGAACAGTCTGATTTTTCCAATCCTTAAATGATTAATGAATGACCGCAAAACTAGACATTTGGTTTTTGTTACATTTTTCTAGCTGATTCTTTCGCGCACTACACAATAACTATTTATCATTTTAGAATCTTACATTAGTCCGCCCCCAGCCGACGTGTATGACGGTGGAGTTGTCCGGCACCTGCTGCCCCTGCGCCGGTATCCTGGCGGTGGCGACCCTCGCGCCGAGCGTCACGGCGCGGGAAAGCAACATCACCGCCACGTCGTTGTCTCGCAGCGGCACGTTGTACCGCTCGTGCACGATTATAGTTGACACCGGGTGCGTCGTACCTCCTGAGAACACATACAACGTTTTTTTTTTATTACTAACCGTTTCCCGCATGAACTACAGTTTATCGCGATAAAAAGTACTCTATGACCTTCCCCAGGGTTCAAATTTCTAAAAGACAAGTAGCCTGAGTTACTCCTTATAACATTTACCTACTATTTACGAGTGAAAGTCCCGTCAAAATCGGTCCAGCTGTTTCAGAGATTAGCTAGAACAAACAAACAGACAAAAAAAAAGTTATTTGATGTAAGTACCGTATACTTTCGTATGCATTGAGTGAAAAGCTGTTAATTTGATACTCAAAACAGACACTTAAATTTTATTTATTGTATTACTTGCAGGTTTGCGGTTGCCCTATACAGGGAATCCTAGTTAGGAGTCACAGATATGTATAATTGTTTGGAAGTTATACTTATTATTGATGACCTACTAACCTGTTTCCAAGTAAGCAGTTCCTACCCTCACTGTGTAGCGGGAGGGGCTTACGGCGTTACCTAGCCTGTAACAATATTGGGTTGTACAAAATTATCTAGTCAGGGAATGATAGAAGTAATGTTTTAACATAGATCTGTATGTATTTTTTTCATATAGGAACTAGTTAGTATTGATAACGCGTACAATTTCGTAGCTTTGATCACAGCCACAAGTCACCTGATGTTGAGTGGACGAAGGTGGTGCTACGATATACCTACCAGCATTGGGAACTGGCTCTCAACTGAGTTGAGGCTGCTGGAACACACCGACAGCGATGCATGGTGACAGATTCTTAACTGAGAGTAACTAGCAAGACGATCACTAGAAAATTCCCCACCACCAAGCCAAGGCTTCATTATAATGTTTTCCTTCACCTTAAATAAAGCTCATAGTAGAATTCGATCCCACGACACTCGAGTCGCAACCCGATGTCACTACTGCTGTGCTATCAATAATTCAATACTACTTACTCATCAAAGAAGCAATGCGCTGCAGAGAGCACATGCCTCCTTGTTATTAGAGATCCGCCGCACGCCAACCTGTTGTTATACAGCACCTGTCACAATATAAATGTTATATGTTTTACTTTTTGTAGGATAGTAATAATATCAATGTGAAAGTAACGCTGTCTGTTTGTCTGTTAACTTTTCACGTGTAACCCGCTAAATGTACCGATTTTGATAGATGTATGGATAGTTTGCATCTTGGAGAAGGACATAGAACACTTTGCACCGCAATAAACTGCAGTCCACAGTTCCACACTCGTGAAACTGCGGAACACCTAATTTGACGAAACCGGGCCTGAGAGATCAATCTTTTTTAGCAATTAAACCGACACTACTTCCCCAGGGTTCCTAAAATACCAGCAGCCTAAGTTACTCCACACACAGTTACATTAGCTATCTGCGAGTGAAAGTCACGTCAAAATCAGTCCAGTCGTTTCAGAGATTAGCTCAAACAAACAGACAGACGGACAAAAATTTTAATGATATTTTTTTTTAAATTTAATTACCGTATGTATATACTTTTATATGCATTTTGTGAAAAGCTGTTAATTTGAAATTACTTACAGACATTGCAATTTTATTTATTTGTACATGGATATGGTGCAGAGTGAAGTAATACTCACTTGTACAGTGTAAGGGAACCGCTCGATGGTGGTGGCGGTCCCCCCGATGATCCTCGTGCTGTTGTTGCTGGCGGGAGCTGGTAGGTTCACTGTCGTTATGTTGTATTCTTGTGCGGTGCCTGACGAATATTAGATAAGAAGTAGTTACTATTATCAGATCTAATAGAATATAGCCCATCCCTATAATTATGTTGTACTAGTATAACCGCCCAGGCTTTGCACGCGTAGGAAAATATAAGGCGGGCTCATAGAAAATTTGCTAATCAAAATCAAAAAATGTTTATTCAATAGGATACATTGGAATCACTTTAAAACGTCAACTTAAAAGTAGCTAGGTACGCCTGTTCAAAAAAAAATCACTTTTAGTTTACTTCGATAATTCTAATTTTCCGCTAGATTTTCCAAGTTGTCTATCATACAAACCTTGTCCTACCAATTACGCATACAACAAGCGCATGTAACCAGGGAGGAAATAGGGGATTACGTTTGTATGGAGAACGCTCGGCCAATCTTTCTAACAGTTCCGAGGCAAGGTTTTTTAAGGATATACTATTTATTTATTTATCACTATCGAAACCTATTATCTCTAAAGATATGTAGGTAGGTACATTACTCGGTAATTGTGGCTATCACAACAAAAACTATGCTTTAAAAATAAAAATACGCTCATCCTGGTCATCGGACGAATAAAACGTAAAACACGAAAGACGAATTCATATTGAATCATCATGAGCAACCTAATACGTTCCAACTACTGGGACACATGCCTTCACTCAGAGAGTGTAACAATGAACTAAAAAAACCTAAACTAATAATAACTACAATATATTATTAAAAGGAGTCCCTTTAGGCAAGGTACCGAAGATACTGGCAGCGTTTCCCCTTTGGATGGCTAGACTAATTCTCTGGCCGAGGTGGCTGCCAGCTCTTCGGTCTCCTGTGATGTCGACTAACCTTTTTGCTATTTCCTTAAAAAGCCTTATAGCGCTAGGACCCCACGGACCAAGGGCCTCGACACCGAATGGGACAAAATCATATTCGGAGCCAAGACCCCTGTATTTGCATGCCTTATCTCTTCACACGCCGCACCAGGTCTGTTGTTTGGTACTTAACTTACTAAAGTCACAGGTTCAGTGCCGAGATGGTATGGGCTTTTTGGAAGGCGTACGTGTTATACGTAGGTATAGTAGGTCAATGCGATTGTTTAGATAATATACCTACCTATATGTGTCACGCCCAAACAGCTGAACAGATTTGAAAAAGATTTGGTACATAGATAGATCATCTAGGTTACCACAAAGACTACTTTTTGTTCAAGAAATTCACATGCATGCAGATAGTTTTTTTTTTGTCAGAATCATGATACACAAAAATGATTAAAAATTACTCACAGCACAAAAAAGTTGATGTAAGCACTATAAACCACTTCATGTTTGTCCGTGTATCACTGGTACAGAAGTGCCGTTCTATAGATTATTGTATATGTGCCAATATCTGATATTCCTTATCGATAGATAAACCATTTTCATATCGGATCATTAAGAAATGGGTTGAAGAATACGCCCATCATTGATCAAGTTAGATTATATTTTGTACTGAATCATTCTAATTTAAATCTTACCTTTATTGATTTTAAATCTATTTCGGTTAAAAAATATGGGGTTTTCCATGCCTCGTAAGTCTGACAGTTTCTAAATATGTAGGTAGTTTATCTAGGACCTCAGGCGACCAGCTCTGCTCTCTCAAGTACCTAATGGAATCATAATCATATCCATACTTATTATTCACATTATAAATGCGAAAGTCGACGCCTAAACTACAGAACAAATTTTGATGAACATTGATGCGCGTTGTCCTCGCGGAATGTGTCGAATTTCTTCATTTCAGTTTAGTAGACAATTAATCAGAGCTATAAATGTGTATAAAAATTGTAAATTTGTATGCCCATCTATTCCGAGATATCTGTCTAAAACACTTTCCACTGGGGGAACGTTTTCCCAGCGGAACATTTTTCCTAAAGAACGTTTGAACCCTGGGGACACAGGATACTTTTTATCGTCCAATCATACCTAACTACTAGCTACCTTTGCAGAAAAGATGTAGTTAAGGTAAATTACATTAAAACTTCAACATTTGTGCCATATCTTTATTTTTCATTAAAACAAAAACACTTCACTTATTGCAAACCTCACAAGAGTACACGTTTCCTATAACAATAGATAATATTCGCTACTTCACAGTAGATAAGTATATAAAATAGAGAAAAATTTATAACTATTACAGATTGTATAAACGATTCGAAGTAGAGAGATAAGATTTTTAAATGGAATAGAATAAACAATATAAAAATAGGAATGTATAGTAAAATGTGTTATACTTATTTCAGGCATTTTTATTCATATCGTAAATTCCTTACAATTGATTTCTAAAAGGGTGTGAACTTCTTACTACCTTAAGATGATTTTAACTAAACTAATTAATTTGTTTAGTTATGCAAGGTTAGGTAAGTGGCATGAAGTGTTACCACATTATGTTTTAATCTAGTATTGTCAAATGCCTGCAATAATGACACAAAAACAACGGAAGTATAAAATTATGTAACAAGATAATATTTAGATTTTTAGAAATCTATAGAGAAAACCACTACTTGGTCAGAAATATTATAGCTATGGTAGATTTTACCAACAGCGATATGGGCTAGTTTATCTGTACAGTGCAAGCCTAAAATATGGCACGCCATAAACAAAAATCGCGTTTATTCTTGATTATTTTTGTATAACATAATTTTTATATCTTCTCTTATAAGAAAATACTCACGTTTAATGTTAAGTGACCTGCTTTAGGCGTGCTGTATTTTGCCTTGTAGTGTAATTAAAATATTTACTAATTATCGAATAGATTTTTTGATCTATATTTCTTCATAAAAAACTATTTGTAGATTTTTACAAAATTCATTGAATTTTGTTTAATTTTGCATATATATATTATTTTTGTCTTGCCCAATCGCTGCTGTTTTATTACATAACCCGTGGTCTAATAGTTAACTATATAGAATAAACTGTATAACTATAAGAAATGCAAACGCCCGAAGGAATGTTACCAATACAAGTATAAAAAGATCCTTCAAATAGAGAGAAGAGAATAAAATTTTAAGTACATAATAAAATAACACAATATCAACTAGAGTTTTTCCTAATATTTGGCATAGATACATAGAATCGTCTGTCCAAATTGCATATTTTAAAAAGTTATTTCAGTATCCGTATCTTTTGCTTTTTTGCTACAGATGAAAACACCCTTTCATAAAAAAAAAACATTTTAATCGAAATCGGTTTTGTAAATATTGTTTCAGTAATAAACACAACTGTTCAGTTACGAATATCGTAAATGGTGTAATATTGAGCATATTTTCGGACAACCTGTAATTTTTAAAACACTTTTATTATCTGTAAACTCTATGTAACACATCATTGTTAAAAAATGGCACGTCTTGTGTTTTGTAAATAATATTTTGAGTCAAAATATTTTAAACATGTTGTTCTTTAAAATGATATCGTGGAAGCAATCCCGGTTACAATAATGTAAGTACAGTATTCTATAAGCCACGAACACCCATGGGTCCCACGGGTTTAAGTGCTCTATGGATCTATCTATCTATACTTTTTCTATCACCATAACTCCCCTTCACAGCGCCACAGAATCTCTACCTACATTTGTTATTCTGATTTTACAATAAAGTAAGTACTCTACGAGCCCAGACCCAGACTTTTGGGTCCCACGGGTCTATGGGCTTTATCACTGACAACTTCCAGAGCTCCTCAGAATCTCTACCTACTTTGTCTATTCTGGTTTTACAATAAAGTAAGTACTCTACGAGCCACCCAGACCCATGGGTCCCACGGGTCTATGGGCTTTATCACTGACAACTTGCAGAGCTCCTCAGAATCTCTACCTACTTTGTCTTTTCTGGTTTTACAATAAAGTAAGTACTCTACGAGCCACCCAGACTTTTGGGTCCCACGGGTCTATGGGCTCTATAACTGACAACTTCCAGAGCTCCTCAGAATCTCTACGTACTTTGTATATTCTGGTTTCACAATACAGCACTCTATGAGCCACTCACACCCATGGGTCTATGAGCTCTATGGCTCTATATACATAACTCCCTTCCACAGCGCCACACCATCTCTACCTACTTTGTCTATTTTGTCTTGTATAATTAAAATGGATGGTACATCGATTGCTTTCTATTACGTTTCGTTTATAAATAATGTCATTTACAGAACAACCTTTTCTTACTTGTCGGTTAAAATTATATTACGCTTATATACTAAATAAGCTCAGTTTAGACGACACCTGCTCATAGAGAATTATAAGTAGACATTATTACGTGAATCTATTGTAAGAAGTAGAAATAGGCTACCGGCTACATTTCTTTACGATTATAAAGTAAGATAATTTCACGTATGTTTTACAGGACAAAATCAAACACTACTCGTCAGAGAGTGTGTACTTTTTAATGCCTAAAATCGTTTGAAACAGGTGTCGTCAGCTAAACTAAGAATTCATAGTTACAACAAACTATCACCCATTTATATCTAAATAACATTTAGAAAGTACAACAAAATATATCAACCGTACTAGAGATAAAATATTTCAGATCTTTTAAAGACATATTTTTAATAATAAAATCGAATTTGTTTCTAACTACAGTAAATAGGTAACGGGCTTGAGCTAGGTATTGCACGAAGTTTCCGAAGAGGGAGATAGGAAAATTGGAAATAAAAGTAAGAACAAGAATAACAGTACAAGTGTATGACAAACACAAAAAAAAACAGCTTCTCTTCACATTACTACGCTTCATCGTAGTTAAGGTCGAGAATAATGATGTCATCCAAATATACCAATTCCTCTAACTCTTATGAACTATATAAAAAACAACAAAATTTAACCTTTTCACAAGGTGGCTAGCGTATCTAAGCCCAAAAACAAAATTTAGCATCAAAATATTACTTACAAATCATAACTTTACTTTAAATAACAAAGATAGAAGAAAATTTAACTTGATAAAAGCCTCAACGTAAATCTATCTCCCTCAAAAACACTACTTTATGAAAATTACTCTAGATATAGTTTTTGATCGAAGACCTTTAAAATACAAGGAATAAAATATTGAAGAAACTTCGTAAATGTCTAATTTCTTTATAACTTTCTAACAAATCTCGCGTCTCAAGAGAATGCAAGGTTCAACAAAGATTTCAAGCTTAATTGTCTAAGAATAAGTAACAATTTTAAACTATTCAAATCCATTCTAATCACATGATCTTAATGATTTCGCTAACAACTAACGGCCAATCCTAAGAAATAATCTATCCTTTATCTAGAATAAAAAAAACGAACGGTTAAAAATAACCATTGTCCGAATTCTACTACATTATAATATATTTTTATTACCTTACCCAGAGACGTATAACTGTTGAAGTGTTTCGAATCTGTAAAATGTTGTTCTAGAATAAGCTTGGTTTAAGGATAGGTAGAATTTTAGGACCACCTTTAAATATCATGATTCGAGATATGTTCTCGCTACATTTAATAATGTAAACGAATAGGGCACTAGAATCATATAAATTCTACTAAGTATCCTAAACAGATATCCGTCAATACGATCATGTCTACGTTCGTCAATGTCAACAATAAATATTTAGAGAGTTTTAAGTAGTTTGCCTTACATTCTAAGTGAACGAGACATCTGTGTCACGGGAAATCAAATTTTATATGTAAGTATATAGAATCTATTTTTCATTGTGCGATGTATTCTGAGGTATCCGTGAGTTTGAGGTGTTAAAAAGGTTTTTTGGTGACACAAAGATTGAGCATTTGATATTTCAGTTCTTTACAACGCCTAGAGTTACGGTTTAAAAAGAGCTATACAGCTCCGAACACAGTTAATTAAAGTCAATAGTCTCAATTTAATTAAGTTACATTACTCATAAGAATGAACATACATCTTCAGATTGTATAGATTTAAGCATAAGACTTTTGTTTCTCTTTTATTTTTATATCCCTGAAAGCCCCAAGCAAGCCTAAAAATTACTAATATTGATACTTAAATCTTTGAAATGATTGATTCACTAACATGGTAGGCGCAGTAACGCCATCTATGTGTCACCTAGTTAAGTAAATGGCGTGTCGGTCACGGTGGGAGGTTCATTTGCATGTTCTGAAGGTACGCCGAAGTGGAGTTTAATAAGCCGATGCGCTGTTTTTGCTTCCTCTGCTCTGTCATCTGTGGGAGAGATGTGTTTTGTAGCACATGTTGATAAGATCTTTTAAAATACTACGACTAACACATATTTTGTAGTTAGTATGTCCACTTTGGCTTGCCTCCGCTGTTATATCCTGAAGCAAACTTGTAGCTACGCTACTACAGTCCTTTCCCACGATATTTCGTTCCCATAACACCAGAAGATAAACAAATATAAAATGCAGTTTTAACAACAATACAATTTTACTACGCACAGCAATAAAAGGAATATTTCACCGTTGCATCGTCTACGCTTCCCACCATTGAAACAAAAGAATAAATACGCCGAAAAGAACAATTGCAGTTTACGACCCAATAGCTCAAAGACCAGCCGAACTTTCCCAGCGCAATAAACAAACAGGACTCTCCGATCCTAAACACCACGTGCGACGCGCCGCCTGCCGAAGCGACCCGAGTTCCTGCCGAAGTCAAACGAAGATTAGGCTAGTTGTGTATATATAACGGAACTTTTAGTAATAAATATCATTCACTGTGAACACGCAGTACGAATCACACCACCGGCGTTTCAATAATCACACAAAAATCTCCATAACCACCACAGTACGAAGGATCCCTAAAGTGGTGACCCCTACATAAGAACAGCAACAAGCGCAAAATGCAGAATCAAGCAGAGGAAAATACGACCACGAGAAAGTTTCAGCAAGAAGTCGCCGGTATCACCTTGCCATTGCGAATCCCATCTTTTTGGCGCGACAAGGTTCGACTATGGTTTCTCACCTTTGAAGCCGCAACAAGCGATTTAAACCGTAGCCAAGCCCAGCTAGCCCAGATGGTGATTGCTCAGCTCGACAAGATGGACATCGAACAGATTAGCGACCTCTTATACAGCCCTCCAGAAGCGGATATGTACACAGCATTAAAAGAACGACTCATCACCGTCTATGAAGAATCAGACAATCGTCAGTTGCAGAAGTTGCTGTCCGACACGGAACTCGGCGATCAGAAGCCGTCCCAGCTACTTCGACGCATGAAAAGTCTAGCACGCGATAAAGTTCCCGATTCCACGTTACGTCTCATGTGGTCTAACCATTTACCAGCGCATATCCGATCCGTTCTCACCATCAGTGAAACATTCAAAACTCAGACTGCACTCGATGAGCTTGCTCTACTTGCCGACAAGATGATCGAAGATACAATTACGCAAGTTTCGGCCGTATCGACATCATCAGCATCCACGTCTCGCGGCCAAATAGATATTCAGTTCCTGGCAGAAGAATTACGAAAATTGTCTCTTGAGTTTGCCGCTTTTAAGTCGTCACAAAGACAAAATCCGCAATACAACGAGCACTACAACCATCAACAACAATACCAACACGTCCGTCGCAACCGTTCTACGAGTCGTGATAATAACAGATCACGCAGTCAATCACCGTCACCATACTGCTATTACCACAGTCGTTTTGGTGATGAAGCAAGACGTTGCACCATGCCGTGTTCATACAAACCACGAAACAATCAGTCGGAAAACTAGAGCCTGCGCTGGCTGAGGCGGAACCCAGCGTAGTATCTGAAAACTCATACCGCCTATTCGTTACCGATAAAACGTCAAAACTAACGTTTTTAATCGACACCGGCGCAAACGTATCCGTCCTACCTCGGAACAAAGGAGAATCGTCAAAACCACTCAAATTTCAACTCTACGCTGCAAACAATACTGTCATTCCAACATTCGGCGAAAAAACATTGACACTCGACTTAAATCTTCGCCGTCCGTTCAAGTGGAAGTTCGTCGTTGCGGAAGTCAGCAAACCTATCATCGGGGCTGATTTTCTCAAACACCACCAACTCATCGTTGACATCAAAAACCGAAGACTGATCGACGGCATAACAAAATTATCAACAACTTCATACGTCCGAGCAAGCAACGTACCAACAATTCGTAGTATCGACGTACAGCAATCTTATCACGACATACTAGCGGAATTTCCCGGAACTACACGTCTTACAGCAATGGAACTTAATACAAAGCACAGCGTCGAACACTACATTGAAACGACTGGACCGCCTATTCATTGCCGCGGTCGACCAGTCGCACCGCACCGTTACGAAGCCGTAAAAAAAGAATTCGAAAACATGATCGAACAAGGCCTTTGCCGTCCAAGCAAAAGTCCTTGGTCATCGCCTCTGCACATCGTACCGAAAAAGAACGGGGACCTTCGCGTTTGTGGAGATTATAGGAGATTGAACGCCGTCACAACGCCTGATCGCTATCCGATTCCAAGAATAAAAGATTTCACGTTCCAGTTGTCTAATAAGACAATATTCAGTACCATTGATCTCAACCGAGCCTATCAACAAATCAAGGTCAAAGAAGAAGACATAGAAAAGACTGCCATCATAACGCCAATGGGATTATTTGAATTTCCGAGAATGTGTCCCGGTTTAACAAATGCCGGACAGACTTTCCAACGATTTATCCACGAAGTACTCCATGGACTCGATTTCGTCTATGCATTCATTGACGATCTCATTATTGCGTCCTGTGATGAATCCAGCCATAAGGAGCATCTCCGGATAGTACTAAGAAAACTAGAAGAAAATGGCATCACAATCAATCCAGCCAAATGCATCTTCGGCCAACCGGAAGTGCAGTTTCTTGGTTTCTCTGTGAGCAAAGAAGGAATCAAACCACCTACTGAAAAGGTCACAGCAATCTGCAATTACGAAAAACCAAAAACGATTGAAGAATTAAGACGTTTCCTCGGCATGATCAATTTCTATCGCGATCACTTGCCGAAAGCCGCAGAAATGCAAGCACCGCTCCATGCCTACTTACACAACGTCAAGAAAAGAGACAAAACAAACATTGAATGGACCGACGAAGCGACAACAGCGTTTGGAGCTTGCAAAGTTGCAATCCAAAACGCCGCTTTGCTCGCTCACCCATCGCACAAGGCTGCCCTGGCAATTTTCAGCGACGCGTCTGATAAATGTGCAGGAGCTGTCCTACAACAACACATCGACGGAAAATGGCAACCGCTCGGCTATTTTTCAAAGAAATTTTCCGATGCACAATGTAACTACAGCACATTCGACCGCGAGCTACTTGCAATATACATGGCGGTCAAGCATTTCCGAAAAATGTTCGAAGGACGCGATCTCATCATATTCACCGACCACAAGCCGTTGACCTTCGTGCTCCAAAAGCCACCGTCAGCGTCTGAAACACCGCGTCGAGCCAGACAATTGATCTTCATTAGCGAGTTTACTACGGACATTCGACACATCAGCGGAGCAGAAAACACTGTCGCTGACTTTCTGAGTCGTCTACCTGTCGACAGCATCACTTGCCCATCACTAATTGACTATGAAAAAGTCGCCCATGCTCAAGAAAAAGACAGCGCTACAATCAAGAAACTCTCACAACAAGCCAACTTAACAATGAAACGAGTCACTATGCCCGAATCTCAATCACCTATTTACTGCGAAACATCAACGTCATACATTCGACCATACATGCCGGAAGAATTTCGACGACTTGCATTTGACACCGTACACAACATAAGCCACCCTGGCATTCGCACGACACGCAAACTTATGTCCCAGAAGTTTTTCTGGCCATCGATGATGGTAGAAATCGGAGTCTGGTGCAAAAATTGCTTACAATGTCAAAGATCCAAAATCCAGAGACACACATCGAGCAGCATTTCAAAGTTTCCAGTGACTACTGAGAGATTTCAACACATCCACGTAGATATCGTCGGACCGCTACCCACCTCACCGCAAGGCCATCGATACCTCGTTACAATGATCGACAGAGTAACGAAATGGCCAGAAGCAATTCCCACAGAAGATATATCTGCGGAATCCGTGGCGAAGATAATCTATGAGCACTGGATTACTCGCTACGGGCTTGCGTCAGTCATCACGAGCGACAGAGGAGGACAATTCACAGGTCACCTTTTCGCCAGGCTCATGAACGCAATGGGGATCAAAATAACACACACTACGCCCTACCATCCTCAATCAAATGGAATGATAGAACGCTGGCATCGATCACTCAAAGCTGCACTAAAGACTCGCCTGTCTCAACATTCAACGTGGATAGACGAGCTTCCTACAGTCCTCATGGGATTACGTGCCGCCCCGCGCACAGACACAGGCGTCAGCGCCGCTGAACTCACCTACGGACAAACGCTACGCCTACCTAGTGATTTCTTCGTCACACCACCATCAAACGAACAAGACATGAACTACGACTACGTAACTCGACTACGAGCTACCATAAACGCAATCAAGCCATCTCATCCGACCGAATCACATGGCAACAAGCGACCAATCTTCGTGCATCAAGATTTGCAAACATGTTCGCATGTGTTTGTAAGAAACGATGCAGTTAAGAAGCCGCTGCAACCACCCTACGACGGACCATTCAAAGTCATAGATCGAAACAGCAAAACATTCATATTACAGTTACCAGAGAGAAGCTCAACTATTTCAATCGACCGACTCAAGCCTGCTTACATTTTAAACGAAAACATTTCGGACCAGCCAACTCAAGACCACGTCATCATCATACCAACGAAACAAGATAGCGTACCCCCACCGCAATTATCATCGGAACCGGCCAATAATAACGTACTGATACCAGATCAAGATACACCAGCATCACCGCAACCAATAATACGAACAACACGACTCGGCCGCCAAATCAAACTGCCGGTACGCTTTCGCTAGGGAGGGAGTCATGTAGCTACGCTACTACAGTCCTTTCCCACGATATTTCGTTCCCATAACACCAGAAGATAAACAAATATAAAATGCAGTTTTAACAACAATACAATTTTACTACGCACAGCAATAAAAGGAATATTTCACCGTTGCATCGTCTACGCTTCCCACCATTGAAACAAAAGAATAAATACGCCGAAAAGAACAATTGCAGTTTACGACCCAATAGCTCAAAGACCAGCCGAACTTTCCCAGCGCAATAAACAAACAGGACTCTCCGATCCTAAACACCACGTGCGACGCGCCGCCTGCCGAAGCGACCCGAGTTCCTGCCGAAGTCAAACGAAGATTAGGCTAGTTGTGTATATATAACGGAACTTTTAGTAATAAATATCATTCACTGTGAACACGCAGTACGAATCACACCACCGGCGTTTCAATAATCACACAAAAATCTCCATAACCACCACAGTACGAAGGATCCCTAAAAACTCAAATGCGTTTTTATCTTCACTTGTGGTGAATAGCTTGTAAGCGCTCGTAAGCGTTCGCTTGTTTTCGCTCATTTTCATATTTATCCACATGGTTTCTAATAACCTAGGTACAGGGAATTTTAGTGAGCTTAAGTTAAGACGCGACGTAAAATTTTAATTAAAAAATACTGGCTGGTGGAATGTCACTGAAAGAAGGGGCAATTCGATCTTCTTACTGATACTGTTCATTTATGTTTTAAATATCATCAACAGCCTTTTACGTTCCCACTGCTGTGACTCTGGCTTTCCCACAGAGAGAGTATGGGCCGTAATCTATCACGCTGGCCCAGTGCGGCTTGGTAGATGTCGCATGCGTGTTTACCTAAAAAGAGCTATTTGGGCACTCGCCTGCTCCTCCTGCAGTACTGACCTGGTCCCGGAGCTCCGTGAGGAGCGCGGTGAGCGTGCTGACCGCCTGCTGCGCCACCTCCAGCTGCGCCTGCAGGGCCCGCAGCTCCACCTCCCCGCCGTCCCCCTCCCCCCCGCCCACTAGCGACAGCGCGCGCAGCCGGGGGAACCAGTCTAGGTTGTTCGACTGGAAGGACAATGATTTTTTACTCATATATTGTGCAGGACCAAGCGAAACACACGTGAAAAAAAATGTTGCAAATAAATTATTCTTATTCTTGTATGAGGCGAGGGTATTGGAAGGCGGTGGTATTAGCCTCGGCTTTTTTTTTTTTTTTTTTATGTAATAGATTAGCAAACAAGCTGACGGCCCGCCTGATGGAAAGCGGTCACCGTCGCCTATGGACATCTGCAACACCAGGGGAGTTGCCGATGCGTTGCCGACCTTTAAGAACTCTTTTTACACCCATCTTGAAGGATTGCAATCTGTAGCACAGCGGAAACACTTGTGGGGGAAGCTCATTCCACATCTTGCAAGTATGCGGGAGAAAGGAGCGCATAAATCGCGAGGTGTGGGATTTCCATTTCGGCTAGTACATTTGTAAAATTGATCACGCTTATTGCCTACGAGCGGTGTCCGCGTTTTCATCCGCGTGGACTGCAGTTTGTCGCAATAAAAAAGTATCCCACAAACAAGTGCTTAGTTATGACAACATTTTTAAATTTCCAGGCAACTCTTCCTTTTCTTCTCTTCACAAAATCCTTCCTCGAACTTCAATGCATATTAATCAAGTTGTGAGCTTAGTATCAAATTTCTATTTGTAAATAGCTAGATTATTTAAAAAACAAATAGGTTCTCGAGTATTGAGCTGAGCATCACATTTCTATTTATATAGATTGATGAAAACTGCCGGAACACACACTTGGCAACAGATTCATCACTTTGTTTTCTTTCTAATCATTTTATGATTACTAACTAACTGAAATAGCGCAACGACCCAAAGTGAGTATTGGCCTCCGATAACAAAAGACGCCACTTCGGTCTGTCCTGCGCTACCTCTCGCCAGTCCTCTACCTGGAGTGAAGGTAAATCCTATCCATTGTATGATTACGGTTATGGTAATTGTAAGCTAACCCACATCAGCACTGAGCTATCACTGCTTCCCTTTGAGAAGGCAGATCGAACACATACCAGGCTGATGATGACGACGCGGTAGCCGAGTTGGTAGTGACTCTGCCTACGAAGCTAGCGGTCCCTGGTTCGAATCCCGGTAAGGGCAAATATATGTGTGATGAACACGAAATTTGTTCCGGAGTCTTGGATATTTCCATCTATATAAGTATGTATATCGTTGTCTAGTACCCATAACACAAGTTTCGAGCTTAATTTGGGGCTAGGTTAATTTGTGTGCAATGGTTCCCGGTATTTATCCTACTAATATTATAAACGTGAAAGTTTGTGTGTATGGATGGATAGATAGATGGATGGACGGATAGACGTTTGTTACTCTTTCACGGAAAAACTACAAAACGGAATGAAATTTGGAATGGATATAGCTTATACCCTGGATTAACACATAGGCTACTTTTCATCCCGGAAAAAGGTTCCTGCGGGATAACGGGAAGACGCGAATGAAACCGCGGGGCGCAACTAGTATTTCATACCTTAATCATGGAGTGCACGTAGCTCTCGGGGCCGGTGAACTCGGTGGGGTCCTTGACCCGCACGAGCACCATGAAGTACAGGTAGTGCCACATGTTGTGTTCGCTCATTATGTGTTCCTCGAACGAGACCGTCTTGTTGTCGAAGGCTGAACGGTTCAATCCTGCAACGGTACAATTATTTTTAACATAAGCTTCTACTCGTACTTATATTTTTAATGTTCTGTTTGTGTAAGTTTATGTACTTTTTTTTCCACTTGTTTTTTGCTATTGTAATTTTACTTGCTTTTACAAACATTTATAAATATAAACCCTGCCGAAGCAGGGCATTTAAAAACTTCAATAGACTCATTTGAGTGTTCCCCTCCACGGAAATCTTTAGTAAAAGGCGAAAGATTTATACGTGTTGAAGGGAAACCAGAGTGACGATTGATTCATTCCGAGCCACCACATACGTTTTGTCGGAGAATCTTGTCACCGCGATGTAGTATTTAGAGTCGATTTTACTAGCGCCATCTAGTTTCGCTAGGGGAACTAAATGATCCATAGATTACTATTCATTGATTGACGCCCGATATTAATAATCGATCCTGATCCGTTATCCGAGGTTTTGGATCGATATGTCATGACATAACATGTAATTTTAATTTACTTAATTTTTAACTCTGTCAACCCCTAGTGTCCCCTAGTACTAAAATGCCGTATTATGACATCATATCGATCCAAAACCGCGGATAACGGATCAGGATCGATTATTCATTTCGGGCGTTACCATTTCGTGAATTTCTACATTTATTAATTTTAATTTACAAACCCTACCGAAGTAGGGCATTTAAAAACTTCTATAGACTCATTTGAGTGTTCCCCTCCACGGAAATCTTTAGTAAAAGGCGAAAGATTTATACGTGTTGAAGGGAAACCAGAGTGACGATTGATTCAATCCGAGCGACCCACACGTTTTGTCGGAGAATCTCGTCACCGCGATGTAGGATTTAGAGTCGATTTTACTAGCGCCATCTAGTTTCGTTGGGGGAACTAAATGATCCATAGATTATTCTTTGATTGAATTGAAGCATGTTTACTACAATCCCAAGCTCTTGTATCATATAAATAGTTTGATATTTTATAAAGATATTTATGATATGTTTTATATAGGGTTTTAAATGTATTTATCAAAAAGTCGTTAACCTTTCTTGATCCATACACTGATGTCACAGCTCAAAGCGGCAGCGTGATGAAACAGAATTATCGTTTTAGCCATCAAATTCCGTTCAGTACTTTTCGACTGGTGCTGCCATCAGCTGACCATTTAACTTAGTATGGCTTTAGTATGGAGATGATGATAAACTTATTGGCAATGATCAATTTTGTAAAATCATAATTAAATTAGTTCCAACATCCTTACGCCGGCAAAAGAACAGGCAAGAAACGGCTTACTGGTGATTTTTTGGACACGATCGCGTTTACAATTTTATTCTTAATACTAGTACAATTTTACTTTTATTTTTAACCTGACGACGGGCGACGTCACCGTGGCAGGACCCGAAAAAGATGACGTGATGACTCATTTGAGGAACGGTGGCCTGAGGTTGCGGGGGATCGAGATATCTGAAATGGGGGAGTCCTTTGCCCAGCAGTGGGACAGTACAGGTTAAAAAAACTAGCTATATTATGGCCACTGACCGCAAATAAAACACGTGTTCTTCAGTATGAGCTCCTTCTGCTGCTTCTCGCTCCTGAGGTCTGCGAACGTGTCGATGATGACGCCGAAGATCAGGTTCAGCACGATGATGATCACCACGAAGAAGAACAGCAGGTCGTACACCACGCGCGCCACGAACAACGGCTCCTGGGTGGGGAGAGCGCTTCATTGTATCAGTGGTCGGAATCGACGGTGCAATTTAAGCTCAACGACCTCCAAACGTTATCATTCTATCCTACTAATCTATACTAATATTATAAAGCTGCAGAGTTTGTTTGTTTGTTTGAACGCGCTAATCTCAGGAACTACTGGTCCGATTTGAAAAATTCTTTCAGTGTTAGATAGTCCATTTATTGAGGAAGGCTATAGGCTATATTTTATTTCCAAAAAAAATAGGGATCCGTAAGAAAATTGCTATTTTGCAACCCAAGGTGTGAAATCGAAAACCTATTTTTGCGTGCGCTGCAAAAACTATTGACACTAGAACAAAATAATGTATTACGGGTTTGTAGGTCTTATTTAGATCTACAAAAAAGTCCGCGAGAGCATATATCTAACTATTATAGTTATGCCACAATAAGTGATCTTTTATTTTAAAAATTTAATTTTTGATGCCGCCGCTAGAAAAGGCTCTTTATTTGTATCTTAGTATTAATCCTTATCAAAATAAATTACTTCTTATTCAAAACTGCTTCAATGCCTTCATATAACTTTTTGAATCATTCAATTCGGACATTCCATTCGAAAGATATCACGAGTTTAAAAATGTAAGTAGTAGTAGAAAAATAAAACCGCCGCACCGCAGCGCAGCGGGAAACGCGGTGAGGTGACCGGGGCACCGGGAGAATCTATGAAATAGGTAAAGTGCGGTCGCGGACCAGGAAGACCTTTAACTGCGCGATTCAAACGTGCGGTCCAAGAAAAAATAACTTAGAATTAAAATAGGATAATGGGTACCTACAGGTTCGAGGGCACCGAAGGGCGGGAATAATTTTGGAGTATACGGAATATATACGCTTTCGCGCATAAACTACTGAACCGATTTAAATGAAATTTGGCATAGAGATAATTTGAGCCCCGGGGAAGGGACATAAGATACTTTTTATCGCGATAAACTGTAGCCCACGCGGGTGAAACCGCATGGAACAGCTAGTATTTTATAAATGCGAAAGTTTGTGTGTGTGTCAATATGCGGTGTGTATATACCGTAACTACTAAACCGATTTTGATGGAATTTGGAAAGGTGATAGCTTATACCCTGGCGAGGAGCATACGCACGCGTGCAAAATGGCAGAAAAGAGAATGCAAAAGTTAAGGAAAGAGAGTTTATCTGCGAATGTATCCAATTGTACGGAGAATTGCCGTCTTATTACTGTGGAATGTAATTGATCGTTTGGATTCAGGCTCTTTTCAATCTTATTGTACAATAAAATGTATTGTACAATGTTATTATAGGTCTAGGAGCCGCCTTACTGAACCAATCGTTAAATGTTTTGCACAATCTTAGAATTGAGGAGTTGCTACCTATAGATAGTCGTACGAGAAGGAACAAGCAATGAAATGATGATTATGAAGGCACAGATGGACACGTACGAAGCTGGCGGGTGCGCGCAGGATGTCCCCGATGTTCCTCAGCCCCTGGTGGAGGGTGACGATGTATACGTACGAAGCTGGCGGGCGCGCGCAGGATGTCCCCGATGTTCCTCAGGCCCTGGTGAGAGTGACGATGTATACGTACGAAGCTGGCGGGTGCGCGCAGGATGTCCCCGATGTTCCTCAGGCCCTGGTGAGAGTGACGATGTATACGTACGAAGCTGGCGGGTGCGCGCAGGATGTCCCCGATGTTCCTCAGGCCCTGGTGAGAGTGACGATGTATACGTACGAAGCTGGCGGGTGCGCGCAGGATGTCCCCGATGTTCCTCAGGCCCTGGTGAGAGTGACGATGTATACGTACGAAGCTGGCGGGTGCGCGCAGGATGTCCCCGATGTTCCTCAGGCCCTGGTGAGAGTGACGATGTATACGTACGAAGCTGGCGGGTGCGCGCAGGATGTCCCCGATGCCGCCGCCGTTCCTGAGGCCCTGGTTGAGGGTGGTGACGATGCACATAATGAGCGAGTCGCAGCTCCTCTCGCGCAGCTCGCCGCCCACGGACACGAAGCGGGCGGGGCGCGAGCACTGCGGCCCGGCGGCGCTGCTGTACAGCGAGCCGGGGCTGTCGCACGACGGCGGGGAGAACCGCGGGTCGTCGTCGTCTAACGGACGGAAACGTCGCATCAATTTCTTTATTATATGTATGTAATAAGAATGGAGAGAGAGAGCCAGATCCCAATCTAGGTGTAGCGTGGCGCCACCTTCGACCACATCGTGGCACAACATCAGGTGACTTGTGACCGAACGCTACCCTGTACTATGTAAAAATCAAAATGTTTAGTTTAAACAAACTAACAAACACTCTCAAAAAAATATACAAAAGGGTTAGTTTTAAGAGCGTAGAGTGGTTCTTGGTTGTGTAAACTTTAAATTAGTTTTAACAAAGCGCTCCATGCTTTTTGAATTAACCTTTATGTTATGGTTTTTAGTGCGTGATTAAACGTGGTTTTACTTTTTAGTCTTACTTTTTAGTAGCCACTGATTATTAATATTATTATAGTAAAACCATTAATTACTGAAGAGTTTCACTATACACCTCTTGGCTTCATCAGCAGACCTTCGTTACCAAACCCAATCTATTGGACTCGTCAAAACGATTCATATGAGCCCAAACTCGATGGGTTTAGTAGCCACTGAAGAGTTCCACTATCCATCTCCTGGCTCCATCATCAGATCAGGTCGATGTGAGTGTTCGTACCGTCCGCGCGGTCGACGGTGAGCAGGAAGTGGTCGCGGAAGAACATGTAGCCGACGATGGAGAACATGTAGACCAGCACCAGCGCCAGCACGGCCGTCAGCAGGATGGACCGCCCGTTGCGTGTCACTGATCGCATCACGTTCAGTAGGGTCTCTTCGCGGTACACGATGTCGAGGAGCTGCCCACGGGGAGTAACGATTTAAGTTTATATTTAATAATAATTAAATAAATATCGGGGGACCATTGCACACAAATTGATCTAGCCCCAAATTAAGCTCGAAACTTGTGTTATGGGACAAGTATAAAGAAATAGATAGATAGATGCATAGATAAACTCTTTATTGCCACACCACAATACAAGGAAAATTATAACTAGGACAACAATAAAAGTTAATGGTTGGTGGCACAACGGGCGGTCTTATCGCTCAGAGCGAACTCTTCCAGGCAACCCAAAAGCAGAAAAATAGTGCGAAACTGTATGAACGGCGGTATACAAAAACAAAAAAAAAAATGTTTAAGGAATTAATTTCTCAAAAAAATTACAAAATTCACAAGAGACTTTTGATGCCGTCATGCCGTGCGCTCATTCACAGACAAATGTGTAAAAGTGGGACCCTGGCCTTCTCTCAGAAAGAGAGAGTATGCCATAACCTACTGCGCTACTCCTTTCCAGGTTGGTAGATATAAGCCATTGAATGTTGCAGTTTTTGAACACACCGGTTTCCTCACGACGTTTCCCTTCAACATATTGCTTACCAGAACCGAAAAGAAGAAAGGGTGGCAGCACATGCCGAGGAAGCAGAAGCCGAGGTAGACGCTGTGGTACAGCAGTTCGGGGTCGGTGATGACATAGCGGGTGGACTTGGACAGCGTGCCCTGGTTGCCCATTATGCTCACCAGGTGGACACCTTTCACTACTATCTGAGGACGAAGAAACGCACTTTATAAAATATGTACATACAAAAATGTGCATAAAATATGTTACGTCTTAACTGGACGCAACATATTATGGTCCTTCGAGCCGGATACGCAACACATAGTGAAATGAAATATATTTATTTCTGACATACACAATATCGCAAAATACAAGGACAAGGACAAATAGTAACAATCACACATCAACAAGTACGACATTGCGCGATGTCAGAAATAGGTTCCGGCTCAGCCATACAACACAGTTACTGATTTTCAGCCGGAACCCATTTCATGATATCACAGACAGGTTTTAAAACAAAACTTACAGCGAGCAAAGACGACTTATACTTACAGTGAGCATAGCCAAAGTCCATAGTGTTGGCTCGGGTCCGGCGGAGTACATGAGCCGGACGATCCCGCTGGCAAGCAGGGCGCGGATGCCTGACGGCCTCGGGAGGCACGTCACTAGTGCGCCGGCCGCGGCAGATACGCACCACACCACTAGCGATAGGTGCTGACCTAGCTCTGGGGGCAAAGTGATGACAAGAGTTGAGGAAAATGTGGCTGGAGCTTTTGTAGCGCGGCGCAACCTTTGACACTTAACATTAGGTGATTTAAGTGTCTTGAGAAGAAATATGATAAAGCTACCAATAAGCACGGACGTATTGTCTGTGGTAGAATATTCGATGAAAAAAAAACATCAGATGACTTTGATATAAAAAATATATTTTTTAGTATTTTTTACGTCTTAAGTCACCTGATGTTAAGCGACTATGTGGTCGAAGGTCACGCCACGCTATACCTGGATGGGAAATGGAACTGAACTGGTACTAATTACGAAAGTGTTTAGTTAAACTCCTTGTCACTAATGTAACCCCGAAAATTTTCTTCGGGCTGTGAAGCTTAGGCGATTTTCACATTGCTCTCTGGAGACACAAGCTATTCTCCAATATTGAGGATCAGTATTACTGTTAAACTTTAAGAACTAAGGCTAAAGCTGGCCATACACGGACAGTCTACTGCATAGTGAACTACAGACTTCTACGTACAGTCAGCGACAAAAGTAGCTGATCGTTCTCGATTTTCCAAATGTGTTTCATTATTATTGTATTTTTTATTGAACACAACATAACACACCTGATTTAAGGTGATGATGAGGTCAAAAACTGGTGTCTAAGATGATGAGGATAATAGAAAAAAAGTGTGATTGTTTAGCGACTTTTGTCGTTGCCTGTACGTACGCGAACCGCGCGAGCTGTTGCAGTACTTCACTATGCAGTCGCAGCTTGATGCAGTCGATCCTGACTGCTTTAGGCTATCCGTGGATGGTCAGCTTAAGGCTTCCCGGCCGTTTGATTAATGACTTTATGATAGACAAAAATAAATTAAAATGATTTTACAAAAGCCTTCAAAATCTCAAAAAACGCACCGTCATCGTCACCGGGCGCAAAGCAATGTGGCAACCGTCTAAAACTATAATAAACTAATTTGGCGAAGGCATTCTCAAACAGGCGTAGGTTCTAAACGTACCGCGGTAAAACTACAGGCACTAGTAAACGGGTAATATAAAGTACCTTGGTTAATAAGCATTTTCCCGAAGAGAAGACCTATAAAGTGTATACGAGCTGGTTAGAAAGAGAGAAAGAAGAAAAAACATTTGCACCAATTACCACAGATAACAGAAAAAAATTAACATAGAAAAGAAAGTAGTTGAAAACAGGACTTTTTTGGCGGCAATCGAATTGTCAACGTGAAAATTTTATTTTTATTTTTTATTTCCAATACTTGTGTTTCTTCGAGTGATAATGTGTCATATTGGTGGATTATTAACCATTATGTGTTCTTTAATGTGTACGAGTGTGGGAAATTGGAATAAAGTTGTGAAAGTGACTTTTCGAGTTGCTCCAAAAAAGTCCGTGTAAAGTTTAAGTAAAGCGCCACTACTTTACTTAAACATTATCCTCATCCCTTCATCTCATCATCATCATCATTTAAACTTGATTCAACTCTCTGAGTTTGAAATATTTTTTACTTGACACTGGCAAATAAACTAATCGTGTGACGCAATAACAAAACAAAAAAAAAAGTTGAAAACAGTCAGGCAAAGTCGCAGTTAAACGCAAGCCTATCATAATTTTTTTTAAAAGATGTCATCCGTAAATATGTTGGATGTCGTTAGTTGAAAATAAGACTCGTTTCACAGACACAAATGTAGATGATTTTTTTAAATGAACTGCTTTTACTATAGCCATAAATTGGCATTACTTCAGTAAAGGAATATTGAAATTCGGTTGTGTAGAAAATAGTACAAAAATCGCGCACAAACTCAGAAAACAGAGAAGCTTGGTTTTTAAATCGGTTAACAATAAAAGATATAAGGTATGTTATAGTTAACACAACGTTATGGGTATATTAGAGCTATATGTATAAAAAATAAAGCACAAAAAGATATGCCCCGGGTGAGGATCGAACTCACGACCTTAAGATTATGAGACTTACGCGCTGCCTACTGCGCCACCGAGGCCTGTATCTATATGGCAAAAATAGGTCACCAGAATACGAATACACTATACATTTTTATCTTATCAAAAATGATAACTACATTTTTTGCAGTTTGGTGCGATTTTGTAAAGAGTGCCTCTCAATTTCACCTGCGTCGAAATTCCCATAGGATTTTTATCATAAGACTAGTTGCGCCCCGCGGTTTCCCGTTATCCCGCAGGAACCTATTTCCGGGATAAAAAATAGCCTATGTGTTAATCCAGAGTATAAGCTATCTACATTCCAAATTTAATCAAAATCGGTTTAGTAGTTACGGTGATAAGTGGTAACAAACATTCACACACACACACACACTTTTGCATATTTATAATATTAGTAGGATACATAAATAAATAAAGGTCTCACGGAAAAGGAGTGGTACAGAAAGCGAGTTCAACCAACACTGGCGGTTTTCATTCTGTTTATACAGTTTTTGACTTACTTGGATTCTCGTCTTGGAATGGATAGAAAAAAGCCACTATAACGTTGATAAGAACAGCGAAGTTGAACAGTATGGCGCTCCACAGAGACATGTAGGAGGACACCCAGAACAGCAGCGGTTGGCCTGGAACAACCACACAGAACAAGTTAGGCACGGGCCCCTTACGGCCGGAATTCAATAGTCAATAGTACTTTATTCAATAGGATACATTGTGATCACTTTAAAACGTCAACTTAAAACTAGCTACGCCTTTTTTTTTTTTTTTTTTTTTTTAAAACCTTTTTGCGCCTTGTGCCGGGGCTACGGGCACGCTTTGGAACTCTTCCGCGGCCCCGACGGCGATGGTCCTCTAATGGGTCCGACCTCAGTAGGGTGTTTACCACCCCGGACTTCACGAAGGCGCGCTGATAAGCGCGCGCCACCTCGGGACCTATGACGTCATCGGCGACGAACCTCCCCAGGTTCGTCGCCTAGGCCCCAGTTATGGAGGACGAGGGAGGGCGAAGATGGATGCTCTTCTTCGCCGCCCCGTCCTTCTCCTGCGCAGTGGAAGAGTGGAGGTAATCTCCCTCTCCCTTTCCGCGTTCTCCTTCTGCGACATGACATGTTCGCAGAAGGAGACCACCTCCTCCCATGACCCCTCGCTATCCAGCATTGATTGGATCAATGCCGGTAGCGAGAGGTCGAAAACTAGCTACGCCTGTTCCAACCTCCTTACACCGGCAAAAGAACAGGCAAGAAACGCCCGGCAGGTAATTTTTTTGGCGCGATCACATTGACAATATTATTCTTATTACTAATTGATTGAATTGGAGCAAGTTCACTAAAATCGCAAGCTTTTAAGGCTTAAGGCGGTAATTAGAAAATGTGTGATTGTTCAGCGACTGTTGCCGTTGGCTGTACCTCTCAGCTTCTTCTGCCACTTCATCTCGTGGAAGAGGTTGTCGAGCCGGCTGAAGAAGTCCGCCACCTTGCTGCCCTGGTCGTCGCGCTCTGCGCTCTGCAGCACGCGGTGCTTACTGTCGGCCGGCAGATACTCGCAGATCTCCGGGATAGGGAACACGATCTGTTCCATACTCCGGTCAGTGCGGACGATCTGTACACAGAAAGAGAAACGTATCTGCGATTGGGAAAACGAGGAAGGATATCACAAGGTTGGAAATAACATTCAAAACTATCTGCGCCTTGCGTTTTCATCCGCGTCTTCCCGCAGGAACCATTTTCCGGGATAAAAAGTAGCCTATGTGTTAGTCCAGAGTATAAGCTATATCCGTTCCAAATTTCACTAAAATCCGTTGAGTAGTTTTTGCGTGAAAGAGAAAGAAAGATACATACATACTCACAAACTTTGGCGTTTATAATATTAGTAGGATTATAATTATGTTCGAATATAGTGTAGGTATAAGATCGTGCCAAATATTCTACATTCTAAATTTTTAAAGGCTTTTCAGTTTCCATTATTTATGTTTTAAATACCAAATAAGCAGCCGTTTGCTTTTTATGTAAATGACTAATTTAAACAAGGAAAAAAAGTAAAATTATAAAAAAAAAATATAAAAAAAAAAATTAATTGAAAAAGGGTAAAATAATTTAAGAACCCCCGACGAAAAAAGAATATCCGTCCGGGGTTGCCATAACTATCTTCAATTTCATCGTAAATAAAAATAAGTATCACCATCAACTTCTTCGACCGTCGCCGTTCCGTCGTGAGTAAAAACGACTTGATTGTTTCGGATAAAATTAAAAACTATAGACAATAGACAATAGATAATAATTTTATTTGTAGCAAAAAACGTGAGAAAAAAAATGCATAAACTTACACAAACAGAACAGTAATTAAAAATATAAATACACGAACTAATTAATATATACAAATAGTAACTGTTTTTTGCCACAAACCGGCCCCAACTCAGCATGATGCTGGTTATTATAACTATTGGACCAATCTTTATGAAATTTGGTATGGAAATAGTGCGTGTATATTCGAGTAGGTATATCTGTGCGTGCGTGTACAGGCAGCGTCAAAAGTAGCTGAAATGCCTAAAATATCCAAATGCTACCTAAATCAGCGGTGTTAGCTTTCGAGATGCTTATGAAATTTGGAGAACTGGACATGTTCAGCGACTTTTGTATTTTGACTTTTGTTTTTGAAAATGAAAAAAATGAAAATGAAAAATATTGATTTACCAAAATAGTACTACGTTGAACAAGTCTAAGAAGATTGGACTATTAATAAAAAACATATTATTATACGAATAAACAGCGAGCCCCAAACTAAGCAAATAGCCTGTGTCTTGGGACTCAGAGATGCGATTAACAATAGAATTTAGTTTTATTATATAAGCATTTTTAGTTCTACAGCAAAATGAACTTATGATTCTATTTGATTCTGATTCTATGATTTATTTTGTGTTTTTGACTTTTGTATGTATACACGAGCGTGCGTGTGTGTGTACCTCTATCTGCGCCGTGTGAGTACGGTAGTACTGCAGCGCGTGGGCGTGGTTGCCGGCGGGGGTGGCGCGCACCAGCGCCGCCAGCTCCTTGTTGTGAGCCGCCAGCTGGTGGCACAGGATGTAGATGTTGTGCCCCACCTGCAACCGACGGGGAGTTCCACTGCTATAGTGGCTTACGATTAAGTGACATAAATTTGTATGAAATGACAGACTCAAATCTATGCTTTAAAAGTAGTGATTATTGTTCGAGCATCATTCTAGAATACGGGCCTTAACCGCTAAAGCAAGCTGCACTCAACGGCCAAAGAGATATAAATATATATAACTGACCGATCAGAACCGGGCGATGAGCGATGACGTCACTCGTGAATAACTAATATAGAATATACCGCCAACAGCAAAGCCAGTATGAAACGTGAATAATTATTGTATCGCGCCGTAGAGATCAAACGAATAATAATAAAATATAATCGTTTGATCTCTGCTACCGATCACTGTATTGTTATTAAAAATATACATGAAAATTGAAAAATGTTACCGGCACGCGACCCCAACGATTATTTTCTAATTCCAGAAATAAAATAATCTTATTTGAGGGCTGGCTTGAAAACTTAAATTAAAAACTACCATTTGAAAGATGACTATAATTATAATATATTTAATTATTTATTGGGGGGACGGCGCGTACGCAGTCCCCACTACCAAAAATAACGCGTCCGAGTTATCCACATTAGGGATAATCGCAGAGGTCAACCCTTCCGCAGTGCAATGGAAGAGCCTCGCTCTGGGGGAACCGCCATCTTGATCACGGTGTCCCCTACGCCAGGTAAGTATGATTTGACATCCGCGCTCCAACACTGTCATGTCTCGCCGGAGAATCTCGTCACCGCGATTCAGCCGAACACCGCTCGTTTACTAACGCCATCTAGTTTCGTTTACGGAACTAACGTCGAATGAAGCTAACCCATGCGCCCCATGCGTCTAAAAACAGCAACAGAAACATAACAAATCTCTATTTATAGACAACGACGTTTACAATGTTGACGTCATCGTCATCATTTGTTTGCTCTACGATTTGATGATTTCAATAGATAAGGCTGGTACAGATAGCGACAAAAGAAGCTGACCATACTCAATTTTCTTAATGTATACTAGATCACTTTGACGTTTATATTTCTCAAATAGAAAATATAATTTAAAAAACTAAAAATCCCTTTTTTAAGTAGTTAAATTATTTAGTTTGATAGGTAGTTTTATTTTATATTTTAAGATTTAGTTAAGTGTTTTTATTTTGTTATTCATATCCTACTTACAAAATAAATACTTCAAAAGTGTAGAGCGCTTTTTGGTTGTATCAGGGGCGTAGCGTGCCTTGGTGGGGCCCCGTATAAAAATTTGTTTGGAGTCTAATACCTACTACTAAACCAGATTGTATTACAATGTAATGCACAATAGAGATGTTAACACTAATTACAAAATAATGTTTAATCTTACTTTTATGTTAGTTTGTATTATTAGGATATCGAAAAACATATTTTTGTATTTAAATATAACTTAATAATTTAAATAAAAATTATTTTAAATGCTATATTTATAATCTTTTGTCACGTGACTGCAAACACCAAAACGAGCTTCTTACGTCACTAACCACTCAGGCGATTTGAGTTGTTAGTGTTTTGGCGGAAAAAATCATAATTACTCTAATTTTGTATATTTTCTCATCGAAAATACTAATAATTTTAAATAAAATATTTGTTTTATCGTAAACAAGAGTCAATCTTTAAAATAAAAGCAATTCCGAAAAATGGTTGACATCCCTATTAAATAAAACGCGTCAATAAACACTGCTCTCTGTGGTTTATCATGGTATGTAATCGATTATTTTGGGATTCTCCCCCGTTGAAGTAAATGACAAACGGCGAAATCCCACAGCCCGCGGTAACCGATGTAGAGTGTTGCCAACTCTTAAACGCACGCTTTACGTGGGAAAAAAAGAAAATGCTTTTGTGACTTTTGTCATTTCTGAAATTAACAAAAATTTGGGAAGTTTTTGTTAATTTTTGCTTACACACGTCGGGGGCCCCGTGGCTTGGGGGCCCCGTATAATTGATACGGCAGATACGGCGGTAGCTACGCCCCTGGGTTGTATGTACTTTTAATTACCTAGTTATAGAAGCGCTCCATTATATCAAACCATTATATCTTAACTAAATTCTAAGATTTGATTACATTGTTAGTTGGTTATTTACAAGTGAAGCTAATAAAAAATGTTTTAAAAATAGTAAAAACGAAAGCGACAAATTCGCTGAACATATCCAATTTTTTTTGTAACAAAACGACTTTTTACTTTTAACGTTATAATGATGTTAAATGTTATTTGGGACTTACTAGGTTTGCCCTGCGGTTTTACCCGCAAGGAGATACTCACAAGAGCCGTGGATTTTTTATTGAAAAAAATGGTAGCCTATGTCACTTTACGGCCCATACATTATCTCTGTTATAGAAAACGATCAGTACCCCATAGTACAAGTTTTAAAAACGATAAAAGTTTTGGTAAACGTCGACGTTTACCACCGCCGACTTGTCAAAGTGGCAACTCGATTTGCCTAAATTCAAAAAGGAACTCAATAACATTGTTGGAATATGATTATAACGATTTAAAATAACCCGTATTAACGATTTCAGTTCCTCCAGGTCTCGGTAAGATTCGCTGAAAAAAATATGTATGGATTGAAACGAAAACTTGTATTGTTTTTGTAAACTATCAAATCCTGTACTAGGGGTACAGGTCGATGAACAGTAACTTATTGCAAGGATTCCAGGAACGGCGGCAATAGCGCACACCATCGAGTATATTATCTTGACATTGTTTAGTAGGACCTAACACCAAATATTCAAAAGTCAAAAGTCATGGCTAACCTCCTTTGGAGAGACGCCCTGCACGGGTGCGTCGTCTTCTGTGTCGGAGTCGTTGTCCGCGGCGTGTTCTTGATGGAAGGCGGAGCACGCGACATCTACCTGCAACCACGGAAACGACAAGATAAGCAAAATTGAATTTAGCAGTTACATAACAACCAAAAATAATCCCAATGTGCACAACCAACCAAGATAAATCTTATTATAAAATATCGGACTATTTAGATGACAAAAAAGCATGGGATTGTAGTGAATTTGCTCCAATTCAATCAATTAGTAATAAGAATAAAATTATCAATGTGATCGCGCCAAAAAAATTACCTGCCGGGCGTTTCGTGCCTGTTCTTTTGCCGGCGTAAGGAGGTTGGAACAGGCGTAGCTAGTCTTATGTTTGACGTTTTAAAGTGATCATATTATGTATTTTATAATAATAATAAATTAAGAAGTTTGAAGTTTGGTCATCCGAAATTAATAATCGATCCTGATCCGCGGTTTGGATCGATATGTCATGTCATATAATATGTAATTTTAGTAGTAACACGTCAAGCCCTAGTACTAAAATGACATATTATGACATATAATTTTTTTTTGTCATGTCACCGATCCAAAACCGCGGATAACGGATCAGAATCGATTACTTATTACTTCTAGGCAAGCATGCTCCATCGTCGGCCACGTCTTCACTTACCACTTTGAAACTGTGGTCAAACGCTTGCCTATACTCGTAGTGAACAAAAAAAAAAAAAGATGTCGTGCGTAAGTACTGCTCCCCCCCCCTTCCACCCTTCCACTCACCAGCTGTTTCGGATTCATATTGTACAGGATCCTCTCGGCGTTGTTCTCGGAGTCGTTCCTGGACTCCATGATGGCCAGCAGCAGCTTGGACGCGTTGTTCTTCAGCTCGAGCACGAGCTCCATGCGCGTCTTGCCGAGCGGGTTGATGTCGTTGAGGATGAGCGCGGTGATGATGTCGAGGCCGTTGCTCTCGTGGGTCGCTATGCAGTTCTGGTTGTCGTGGCACGGGCCTGGAATGCGATTGAGGAGTTTTCGCGAGGGGTTCCGGCTCGAAGGACCAAATGTTTCATACGTTTGATATTTTCGCCCGCCATCGCAACTGTCAGTAAACTGTCTCCTGCTCATAATATGTATTTATTTTTTACAAATCTAATGTCATATGTACATATATAAAATGCTTTGTTAACACGTAAATACAAAGTTTTCGGTCGGATGGTTGTGGGTAGCGAAAATGTTAAAACATATATTTTTGTCCTTTTCAAACGCATGAGGACTTCTGAAAAGATATCAAAATTTCTGGAATGGTCTAGAAAGTTCCAATTGGGGAGCGTGGAAGAAGAGTACATGCTGCACCGACACCAAATGGATTGGATCAGGGCAAGCAGAAGAAGGTCTAGAAAGTTCCAAAATGTGTACAACGGTTATAATTGATCGGGAATGTTCTAGAAAGTTCTAGAAATTTCTAGAATCCTTATTTTTTTTATACCATTAAACATGCGATATATTTTAACCCGAGCAACGCCGGGTGGCACTGCTAGTAAACTGATACACGACGCCCTGAAAAGAATTGGCTTCAAGTTCTAAAGTTCAATTTACCTTGGCAATATTCCGTGAGCGTTTCCAAGGTCTGATTGATGAGCGCCACGTTTCCCTCATTAATGTACAGTCCGAGGAGCCCTAGGCCTCCGGTGGTGGACCCGCAGATGCAGTCCAGGAACATGAGTGTCTCGGAGACCAGGTTGTAGTTGGACTTGTTGTTTTGGTTGCGGAGAAGGTTCTGATGAAGAGAAGCATATGAAATATGATGGTGAACATTCGGAGAGGTGTCTTTTTTGATGTCACAACCACTAAATTATACTTTAAAATATATGTAACAAGCCGCTACCAGTTGGCTTTGTTTCCAAAATGCTGGCCGCAATGTCCCGTTCAATGGCAAAGCTTACTCTAGCCCGAAATTAATAATCAATCCTGATCCGTTATCCGCGTTAGCCTTTGTGCAAAATAAAGGCCAGATGGGTGGATGGATGGAAGTTTGTTATACTCTTTTACGCAAAAACTACCGACCGGATTTTGATACAATTTGGCGTGGAGAAGGTTCAAATCCTGAAGAAACACATGGGATACTTTTTATCGCGATAAAGTTGGGGGGGGGGGGGGGGCAAAAACTACTGAACGGTTTTAAGTGAAATTTGGAATGGAGATAGCTTATACCCTGGATTAACACATAGGCTACTTTTATCCCGGAAAAAGATTCCTGCGCGATAACAGCTAGTATCTTTATAAATTGCTTCAGCCTCCGGTTCCTACAGTTTATCCAAAGACTAAGAATGGTTGCTGTCCCCACCTGCAGGTCAGGGTTGTGGTTCTCGCACAACAGCTGCAGGAAGCGCAGTATGGGTCGCATGACGGCCACCTTGGCCGGTAGCACGTCGGAATTGCCGCTTTCACGCTTCTTCTCCGCCATATACTCTTCTAGGACTGTTGTACCTGAAATAGAAAGAGTTTCTGTGTTAGCTATGACACTCGGGGATAATGTACCTTTTTGACAGTGATAGATTTTTTTTTAATCAAGAGGGTATATTGCTGGACTTTTCCTTCTATAGTAAAAATTGTAACAAGGCGATGTGTGTCTGTCTGTCTGTATGTTTGTACATGTATTACGCAAAAATTACTACATACATGGAATTGAATGCGGTTTTCACTGATGTATTGCTAGAGGTCTAACTTAAAATGTAGTTCAATATAAACATCATATTTGGATTATATTAGAAATTCCACGCGTCGTCGCGAGCAATATCTAGTATTATATACCTACAAACTGACTAGCTTTACCTATTTACGATATACATTACATCTATACAATAAGGGATAATGATAGAGATGTTCAGTGAAATAGCGACTCACCTTCTTTTCCTCGAAGCATAAATAAAAGAGATTGTTTTAATTACAACTTTAAGTTGGTACATTTTAAACTGCCATTGTCATCAACATTTGAATTAGGTTTTGGAACGGCCCTTACTTGCTATGACCATCAAGATTCCTGGCCAAAAACGTGTGACGTCATTACGTGCTTTAGCAGGCACTGCGCGCTGGCGCGTTACGTTCATAAATGGTCATAGCGAATAGCGGCCCAGAATATCCTATTCTACTTCCTACTAATATTACAAACGCGAAAGTTTGTATGTATGGATGGATGGATGTTTGTTACTCTTTCACGCAAAAACTACTGAACGTATCTGAATTAAATTTGGAATGGAGCTTATATATACCCTGGATTACCGCATAGGCTACTTTTAATCCCGAAAAAGGTTCCTGCGGGATAACTGGAAGACGCGGGTGAAACCGAGGGGCGTAAATAGTTTACCAAATTTCTTTTTTTATAGACTGCTATTTATGCAGTAGACAATAATTGAGGCCGCTAGAACCAGAGTGGCCTATCTGCAATTTGACAACTTTTGACGTAATTTTTGACGTTTCGTAATATAAATACGTGATTTTACAAAACCAGACCGACCTAAAATTTTATCATGTTTACATGATCATAACGCAGATGGCAGAATAAAAAAACTGTGTTGTCAAAATGCAGATAGACCACTCTGGTTCTAGCGGCCTCAATTTATACTTGTATATTAGAGTTCCTGCGGGATAACGGGTGAATCGAGAGCGTAACGTTGGGAGCAGCTTGTTTCAAACGCGTATGGAGTAAGTACCACTTACCATGCGACATGGTATGCACGTCTGAGTAGGCGTGGACAGCGGACCCGCAAGCGGTGGCCACCTCATCGTCCATCTCCTCGCCCACCACTATCGGGCCCGCCGAGGGCTTACCTGAAAACGACGGACCTACTACTTTAATAAAGTCAAAGTAAAAGCAAAAAATGTGTTTAATAACGGCCAGTTTCGATAACCGATCTATCCACGGTTTGCCCTACTAGAGATATAAATCATATCATATTAATATTATATGTGTGTGTGTATGCGAATGTTTGTTACTATGTATCACCGTAACTACAGAACCAATTTTGATGAAATTTGGAATAGAGATAGATTACAACCTGGATTAAAACATAGGCTACTTTTTATCCAGGAAAAATTCTCCTGCGGGATAACGGAAAGACTCGGTTGAAACCGCGGGACGAAACTAGCAAACAATAAATAAGTTTTTTTTTTTAAATACATGTACTTAAAGGTGGTATGCTAATAACAACAAAAAACAGGTTTGTACGGAACCCCCGATTTCGAGACTGCTACTGGGGTTCCGACACCGTCGGTACCTTCAACCGAGGGCTGCTTCTTGGGCTCGGAGTGCGTGGTGCGCTGCTTGTCGGAGCTGGCGGCGGAGGTGCTGCTGGCAGCAAGCGAGCGGATCTCCTGCTGCGCCTCACGCATTTTGTCGTAGAACACCTGCAGAATTTACAGATGAACATGTCAGCTAAATTTTGTCAAAATAATTTACAGGTATAATTTTTTACAAAAAAAAAATGACTGCAGCAGTGCGATTCCAATTAACTCAAAAAGTCGTCGACGTCACGGAAACGTTTTCCGAGAGCAAATAGGTGGCGGAAACTTTTCCGTGATCGAGCAGCTGGTTTGTCAAATTAAATATCAGTTTCCAAATTCAGATTAACGAATCGCTTCTAAAAAATTCTCGCAGAAACTTTTCCGAAGCCGTGGTCGGAAGTGTTTCCGAGTGAATTAGAATCCTTGAATTATCAGATTCTGATAATGGCATCTATGAGAAAACCTTCGAAGTCGGTTTTTCTTGCTTGTACTGTTGCTTATTATTAATCACTAGCTTTGTTATATCTCAAAGGGTTTAGGCAGCGTTTTCGTTGAAAGCTCCCAGACGGCTTATTTTTTTCCGACACCTCCAACAAATATCGTTATATTTTAGCCAATATATACAAAAACTTGACAAATTATAGCCTAAAACCTTCCTCGAGAACCACTATATCTATTGGTGAAAACAGCATGAAAATCAGTGCAGTAGTTTTTGAGTTTGCTTGGTGGTAGGGTATTTTCTAGTACTCGCCTGGCTAGCTACCACCCTCTTGTTAAGAATCTGTCGCCAAGCACCTATTTGTGTTCCGGCAGCCTCACTTGAGAGCCAGTTCCCAGTCCAGGTGTAGCGTGGTGCCATCTTCGACCACGTCGTCACTTTACATCAGGTGACTTGTGGTCAAACGCTACCATGTAAATAGTAAAAAAATAATTTAAAAAAAAAGTTTATCGCGAACAGACAGACAGACAGACGCGGCGCGGAGGACTTTGTTTTATAATAAGTAGTGATTTCCGGGCTGTTATGTATACGTATGGCCAATGAACATGTCATTAGCTAGAATAAAGAACATGTATGAATCTTACCTTGAGAAATGCTTGCGATATTTCTCCATTTTGTAGCTTTGTAAATATACTGTGCTGGATTATAGGGTTGCCGCCTTCAAGCAAAGCGATACCTGTAAAATATATTTTTCTTTAAATGTGTACCAGTTAGGTCTTTTTAAAGAATTACTGAGACACCGCTCTGTCACCAGGCTGTATCTCATGAACCGTGATAGTAAAACATTTTAAATTTTCACAGATGATGCATTGAATGTTTTTTTCACCACTTTATACTTAAGAACCCTTATTAGATCAAGGGGTCTTTGAAAGAATTTGCTACGGGCCCCGCGCTAGCTTAATCCGGCACTGCGTGGACGTATGAGTGTTTGTAACTCTTTCATGCTCTTAAACGGATCTGGATAAAATTTGGAATATAGATAGCTTACACCCTGGATTAAAACATATGCTACTTTTCGATAACGGGAAGACGCGGGTGAAACCGCGGGGCGCAGCTAGTTCGCAACAATAAAACTTACCGAGTTGTATAGCCTCAAGGAAGATGGCAGGTTGGTTGGTGCTCTTGATGACGAGGTCCACTACTAGGTCCGACGCGCTTTCCTTGTCCAGGTGTGCTTGCACCTGCGCCAGGGTCTGTCCCGTGCGCATCAGCACTTTCGCTGTTCGGGGGAATTTATGTTTTAATTGTGTAAAAGAAAACTGCGAATGAATATACTTATGTAGGTTATTCTTTTTTTAATTTGCTTTAAGAAAGGTCTTGATATTATCAAGTTATTAAATAACTTAGTGAGGATCCAGAATATTTCGTGTAAGCTAACAATAGTGATATGCAAATATTAAGGCACTTACTTGTAGAATTATTTTTAAACAATAAAAATAACAAGGGATATTATTGCTTATTAACAGATATAGAACGCTGACATTCATAAAAAAGAGTTTTTCTAACCATTTAAAAAGAATTATAAAAATAAATACCAAAGAAATGTATATATGTATATACGAAAGTCAATTCAGTAGTTCTGGAGAAATCCGTAGGTAAATAAACGAGTAAGATTTTATTAAATGGTATCTTCTTTTCTCAGATTGGTCATCGTAATCATGATTACTTATTTCCATATGTAAATTATTGAGGAAGTTCTCATGTCGACGCATATATCTTTAGGAAGTATACATATGCCATTTAATAAAAATAAAAGCTTTCTAGTGCATTTCACAAACTTTAAGCTTGCTGTGAAAAGCCTCCATTATATCATATTACTAGCTGTTCCTCGCGGTTTCACCCGCGTGGGCTACAGTTTATTGCGATAAAAAGTATCCTATGTCCCTTCCCCGGGGCTCAAATTATCTCTATACCAAATTTCATTTAAATCGGTTCAGTAGTTTAGGCGCGACAGCGTATAATATATTCCGTATACTCCAAAATTATTCCCGCACTTCGGTGAGGGGGTCACCGCGTTACCTGCTGTAGGTACCCATTATCCTATTTTAATTCTAAGTTAATTTTTCTTGGACCGCACGTTTGAACCGCGCAGTTCCTGGTCCGCGACCGCACTTTAGCTATTTCATAGATTCTCCCGGTGCCCCGCTCACCTCACCGCGTTTCCCGCTGCGCTGCGGTGCGGCGGTTTTATTTTTCTACTACTACTTACATTTTTAAACTCGTGATATCTTTCGAATGGAATGTCCGAATTGAATGATTCAAAAAGTTATATGAAGGCATTGAAGCAGTTTTGATTAAGAAGTAATTTATTTTGATAAGGATTAATGCCAAGATACAAATAAAGAGCCTTTTCTAGCGGCGGCATCAAAAATTAAATTTTTAAAATAAAAGATCACTTATTGTGGCATAACTATAATAGTTAGACATATTCTCTCGCGGACTTTTTTGTAGATCTAAATGAGACCTACAAACCCGTAATACATCATTTTGTTCTAGTGTCAATAGTTTTTGCAGCGCACGCAAAAATCGGTTTTCGATTTCTCACCTTGGGTTGCAAAATAGCAATTTTCTTACGGATCCCTAATTTTTTTGGAAATAAAATATAGCCTATAGCCTTCATCGATAAATGGACTATCCAACACTGAAAGAATTTTTCAAATCGGACCAGTAGTTCCTGAGATTAGCGCGTTCAAACAAACAAACAAACAAACAAACAAACAAACAAACTCTGCAGCTTTATAATATTAGTATAGATACAGGGCGTGTCACCGAAAGTAATTCAAAATTCACTTTAAATAACTTTTTGTTCATGTTAGGTACAAAATTCTCACTGCACTTTTAAAATAACTTTTTTTTTAACTTTTTGTGTTTTGTTTTATGATTATTACATCATAATATAGGAACAGGAAACAAAAGACAATTGATAGCTGAGTAATATTTACAACTAATGCTGTAAATTAATAACCAACCTATCCACGGTTTGCCCTACTAGATATAGAAATTTTTTTGGACTACCCTGACATTATATTTACATTATTTGAGGTCCCCCGATCAAAACAGAAATTTGACATATTGAAACATTGAAAGCACAAGAAGGGCCAAGGATGGCAGGTCAGATACAAGGGGTAGCTGCCCCCTGCCCCTCCCTGGGTACGACCACGGACCATGTATACAATCATATAAACCTCAGTGTGGTGCTGTAAGCATATTCGCCACAGTTCGGTGAGTACAGAAGCACAACATACTGTTAGGTGACGGGTTCACTGCGCTATGTTATTTTATAAATCACAATTAATGATTAAACGAACTTACCTGTACGTGAAGTTCTATCATAATTATACGAGGGCTTTGTCCGAAGAGATTAGCAATAAAGTTTACTTGTAGTAGACACAGGGTGTCGCCAATCTGCACTGTATTTGAGATTTTTTTTTTTTTTTTTCGTGTTGGTATCACCACCTGCAATCTTCATTTAGTTTAGAGCATACGTATATTTATAGTATTATTATCTTTTTTATAAAATTAAATGTTGATATTTGAATGTATACTATATTAGGTGAGTTGATATAATAACCTCTACCCAACGATACATTAATAGTACTACTTCATTACTCGGGATAATGCTAAATGGGGTGGGTGGGGTGCTAATCTCTTCGGACAAAGCCCTCGTATAATTATGATAGAACTTCACGTACAGGTAAGTTCGTTTAATCATTAATTATACTCATGCTTTGTCCTCGAGATTAGCAATAAAGTTTACTTGTAGATGTTGAGAGTGAAAATATCAACATTCAGAGAGAGTAAATTGAAATATAGCTTAAGTACATAATAATACTATAAACATAATACTCTTTTTAAAGTAGGTATATATAATAACCTAATTGAACAGTTATGATATTTCTTGCAAAAGAATAATCATTATTAGCAATCTTAATTATATTTTCTATCCAAATATGTATCAAACGTTTTTGGAGCTACCGCTCTATTCTAAGAGTTGTGCTACGGGCGTAACGATGAATACATCTATTCCACAACTGTTAATTTTATCCATCTGCTCAATGTCAGATATTATGGAACAATAAGGGTTTCCAATACTTATTAAATTATCATCACTACGCAAGGTTTGTGTCACATAAGGATCATAGCTCAATGTACAAACTAACAACAAAACATATTTCTGGAGTTCATGAAAAGTAGGAAAAAAACAACACAGACTGTGATGTTTCAGGACGGGAGGATTTTATCAAGTCAGTTATTTTAATATTAATCTTATTTGGTAAGAATTCAATATTTTTTATGTTAATTCTAGTTATAGTTTGAACTCTTATGTTCTTTTTCGTTTTCTCAACAGGAGTAAAGTTGCTAATTTTATTAATAATTTTCTAAATGTAATTAATTTCTGGTTAGGGTACCAGCTTGTTAAGGAGTTGGGTACAATAGATGTGCCCCATGCGATGTTATATTTGGGCAATGGTGGACGTAATCTAAAAAGCAACCTTAAAGAAACGCTTGATATGATCATCATTGGCTATTTCTTGGCCAAGAACAAGAGAAAGCGCTGACTTAGAACTATTTAAAGTTCTGTATTTTGCACGCATATGTTTGCAGTAAAAACATTATAGTATCCCACATATAAATTAATTTTATTGGTTTTGCAAAATATGAACCACCTTTTAAGACATGTGTCATACTAATTTAAAGTGTTATCAGAAACCTTTTTCCTAAACTGGCGGCCTGATAACATCCCGGCAACCAGAGCACATCTTGATTGCTGGAATGGGAAATGATGAACATGTCAGAGGGCTTAAAGACCAATTAATAGTTCTGAAATAAGAAGACAAAATAAAGAATACCATAGTTGCCAAAATGGTCAACCATGATTCCCTTAGCCTTGTCATCAACTATTTTCCTTAATGCCTTCAGAATAACGGAAAAAGGGTAGAAAACTGTAGAAACAAAGATCTGACCAGGCAATTGTAAATGCATCTATTGTAAAAGCGTCTCGTCTCTCTAACTAGTCCTATTCAATATCTGGATGGACGCATCGTGATTCTGCACATCCTTGACATCATTTTTAACTGAACTAATGTAGGGGCAAACACAATTAGATTACGTTCCTCACACCGCTATCAGATTTCTCGAGTAACCTTTGTGAGGTGGGGGAGCTGAACACTTTCCATGCGATTTATTTACGAAATAGCCATATTGACAATCCGTAAAAGAATTTGGAAGTTGTAATTACGCAAAGATTTTAAGTTCAAAAAGTAAACATTTACTTTTCGTCCACATACCACTAGCACGTTCCCTACTACCGGCAGCTCTCCATCCCATAGTTGAGGTATCGCCATAAACTTAGGAATTAAAGTCGTTTTGTTTAACGACATTTAAAGGGTGAATGATCGCATGTGAGCACCCCACAAGATCTGGCAAAATGGACGATGTTAAACTCCTGTAATTTTCATAATTTTCTTCATATTTTAGACTTAAATATTTACATCCCTTTAGTTCCTTCGCAAACAACTGTATTAAACGACGGGACAGGCGGAGATCAGTTGTACCACTAAACGAGCGAATCCTCTAACCTTGCCGTGTTTTTTTTAAAACTACGAAACTTGTTGATTTCAGTTTTGATTCTTGTAACCTTTTCTTGAGGTAAGAAGACTTGTAAATTATGAGAGTCGTTTATGAAGCCTAGACATTTACATAAAAAGGTGACAGGTCATTCTTTTCAGCTTTAAAAATAAGCCTTTAAAAGTTTTAGTTGTGACGTCAATGTTTGCCAAACATGATTCTAGACTATTAGATAACAATAGTGGCATAATAATATAAATATACATTGCTGATAAATGACCGCAAGATGTCAATCAACTGTCAACTGGTAGTCCTAAACTTCGCCAAGACAAAAAAGGGGCAGTACTTAGGCCAAAAGGTAAAACATTTAGTTCAATTATTTTTTCATTAAATTAAACTCTGAGATATTTAGGAGTGATCATGTAAGCGTACTGTACCGTACTGTACTCATAAAACAATCCTTGGAAACAAGTCTTAAGGCTGTTCGCAGATCTTCAAGTGAGAAGCATCGTAAATTAGTTTGTTGATTTTAAATTCAATATGGCAAATGTTGGTTTTTGCCGTTAGGTTTTATCACAACACATTTGGGTGACAAAAAATTTACCCTGGCAGGGTTGACACTCCGTCCGGAAGCCTATTGTTAAAATATCACGAATCGAAAGTTCGTGCTAAAGTCTTGCCATAGCGGAAAGCGCTCTTTTCGCAAGAACATTTGTTTGTTCTACTGGACGAGAAAAAGATATTTGATATCTACCTATCATAAAAACATACTGTCACGCGACTCACGCGTAATGAGTGACTATTGATCGCAAAAGTATGAAAGCCTACCGGCATATTTTACCGTGTCTAACGGTGGTTGCGGCTGTGATACTGCACTGAACCTGGCGACGGCTTCACTGAGCTGGCAGGGCATTTGTAGGTAGGCTCTTTTGCGGCGGTTTTTTTCATACCCGCTCCCGATATATGTAGATATAATTTTGTCAGCCTTTAATGTTTCAGCTAAACCTTCACTAAATAAAGACTTTATTAATCTTTGTCGCGTCGCGACCTCTAAGGCAATTACAGTATGCTACTCGTTCGAATTATTGAATCAGTGTTTTTGCTGTCGCCCATGAACTTAATAGCGTCTATCGATATTTTGATATGGGCAATATTCTTTGATGCCAATGACATGAGTGATGTTGACAGTAACTACCACGTCCAGGTCGAGAGTGGGTGCTTCAATCAAAGTATAGTTTAAATACTTATCTGTGAGGTCCTTGCGAATATGTTTTGGCAAATCCATCCTAGCTATATGCTGTAGACGGATAGCAAGGTCTGGTTGAAAGTGTTCACCGTAAGGCCTTGCCCTAGAGAGACAATCTCCTAATTAAAAGGAGTTCATCATCAATAGCCGTAGTCAAGTCTGAAACAAGCAGTAGCAGATCGTTTCCGGCACTGGTGCCTGGTGCTGATATGCCCGGGAGGAGACAACGCTAGCTGAGAGCAAACTCAGCAGCAACAGCCGCGCTTGTGAAAGGCAACGGCGTGATGGCGGAGGCGGTGGTGACCCTGGTCAATGGTCCTTGGTACATCTGGGGTGACTAAATTATCTGAAATATATATAAATAGTATATTTGGGTTAAGTGACATCCCCAAAGAATGCCCGCATTCCCAAATTAATACATATTATGCCTGTCACCATGTGGCTTCGGTCGATGCTTCTGGTACACCTGGAGTGACTAAATCCCAAGTGAAATATATATAAATAGTATATTTTGGTTAAGTGACATCCCCAAAGAATGCCCGCATTCCCAAATCAATCCTTTTGCATGTGACCATGTGGCCCTGGTCAATGCTTTTGGTACACCTGAAGTGACTAAATCCCAAGTGAAATATATGTAAATAGTATATTTTGGTTAAGTGACATCCCCAAAGAATGCCCGCATTCCCAAATCAATACTTTTGCATGTGACCATGTGGCCCTGGTCGATGCTTTTGGTACACCTGGAGTGACTAAATCCCAAGTGAAATATATGTAAATAGTATATTTTGGTTAAGTGACATCCCCAAAAAATGCCCGCATTCCCAAATTAATACTTTTGCAATTATTAATAAAGTGACAGCCCTAATAGCTGACCGCATTAGTAATTTATTGCTGTTATAAGATGTGTCATAAACGTCAGCATCAGCAGTTAAGTGACATCCCCAGAGAATGCCCGCATCACCACTTTTGCTTAACTACGTTAATTATATCAAAGTGATAGCCCCACAGACTACCCGCAGTACTATATTATAACGTAAAAACACAACCATCTCCTGTTTAGGTTACAAGCCTGTAAATAAGCCGTAATACTAATTCAAAACGAATTTGTGGGTACCTGAGATTTTTAACTTTAAAAGTCCAAGGGCAACGCCTCCATGGCGCCGGCGCGAACTCGCGGCGGCGACCGCGATGTGGAGCTCAAGCGTGATGATGATCTCGAAGTGTCCGACGACAGCCTCCTCGACGATCTTGACGTTCCTCTATGTCGATCTCTGCGTCGTGTGCGCGTCAGCATTTGTTCCAACTTTCTAATTTTATTAGATTTGGACTCTTAGTCCTTGGAAACAACACGAGTACGTTTCCCCCTATTGGTTTTGGAAGTATTGGAGCAAAAAAATGCGCAGCACAATTTGACGCGTGCGGACTGGCGGAGCACTAAAAGTGTAATGAAGATTGCAGGTGGTGATACCAACACGAAAAAAAAAAAAAAAAAAATCTCAAATACAGTGCAGATTGGCGACACCCTGTGTCTACTACAAGTAAACTTTATTGCTAATCTCGAGGACAAAGCATGAGTATAATTACCGCACCCCGCACTGACCTAGGGAGGTAGATTACGGTCCAGGGCCGTGGGAACGTAATAGGCTGATCCTGATGATGATGAAATCACTATCTAAATATATATAACTCAAAGGTGACTGACTGACTGACATAGTGATCTATCAACGCACAGCCCAAACCACTGGACGGATCGGGCTGAAATTTGGCATGCAGGTAGATGTTATGACGTAGGCATCCGCTAAGAAAATATTTTGATTAATTCTACCCCCAAGGGGATAAAACAGGGGATGAAAGTTTGTATGAAACTTTGTCAATTTTAAACCGATCGGGATGAGACTTTGCATGTATAAAGCTGTACTGAGCTAGTTTAACAATAAAAGAACGCGTGAAGGAGCGGTAGCAAAGCGAATGAACGATCTGTTTTTTTCTTGTTTGAGACAGGAGCTGACAAACTAAAAGTGCAACTTAGTTCGCTGAAGAGCGAGGAAAGGAACTAAGCTGGGCGCTCCCAGAACTTCCACCTCCCAGTCGCAACTCGCAACGCAACTACGCAAACAAAATTAGTAAACGTTATGAAGAAATGTCAATTTAAAGAGTATAAAATCGTCATTTATTTGACATAGTCAATGCCTAATTAATAAGTGACGTTTATAATTTACTTCTATTCTAAATGGATTAATGTGGCCTTAACGGCCGTTCAAAAATTGCCGTAGCGGACGGTATTTCACGTCCACATGGCGGGGTATTGGTAAAGTTTTCAACTAGCAATAATCGCACCTCGGATTAACCTCACTGGTTACGATATTGCCTCTGCGCAAAGTTAACATGTTTTGAAATCCGCGCGCCCCTCGTCTTTTCGCGGAGAATAATGCCACCGCGAGCTAACTCGACGCCAGCGCCATCTAGTTTGATTTTGGTGAAGTTTTTCCTACTTCGGGTTTGGGCCGAGTTGATCTGTCTGTACAAAATTGAATCCCTATTCCCATCTTCATAAATTCATAAATTGAGAACGACAGAACCAAATCGGATAACTTTTTTTTTTGTTATGTTCATTGAATTGAAGTCAGAGGAAGGTTTACGTTACTAGAAAAATTAAAAATGTTGCCAGGAATGTAGGATCTATTGACATTCGGAAAAACGGATAGTGCTTTTTTCTATGGGCTTTTTGTAGATTGCTTTTTATTGCGATTAACTGCGGTTTGTAAAGAGACAAAAATTTACAAAATGAAAAAAAAGAAATATTAGAGAAGAAAAGAAAAAGAGACTTTCTAGACATTGAAAAAATAGCCAGGAAAATATTCAAATTCGGAAAAAAAAACAGCACGTGCTTTTTTCTAGGTTACTTTTTTTTGTAATAAAATAAATGTAAGTGCCCGGTTTTTAAATTGCATCGACACTGACCTACGATGTTGATCAAAGAGAAGAAGAGAATGTAGGCAGAAGCGGAAATAGGATTTTGAACTGTTGAACTTCAACAGTCTTGGTAGTACAGAACAGAATTGGTTTTGATAGTTTACAAAAACTATTATAGTTTTCTATTCCTTCGATAACTTTTTTTTCAGCGCCCTTTTACAAATCTTGGAGGATCTAAAATCGGTAAGACAGGTTATTTTAAATCGTTTTATTCGTATTTCAACAAAGTTTTCGCGTTACTTTTTTAATTTAGGCAGTACGAATGGCCTCTGTGACATGTTGGCGGTAGTAAACTTTGACGTTTACGAAAACTATTACAGTTTTCAAAACTTGTACTAGGGGTACTGGTATCGGTCACACGTGTCGTGCTTAAAGGTAAGCGACTTGTTCTTCAAAAATGCAATAATTTTTATCCGCGTCATTAGATAAAATCGACACATTTAGTAGTATTTTTAATTAAACAAAGTCAACTGACGTTTACGGTGTTGTCAGTTTTTGATGAAAAAAAAATAGTGTTGTGACAAAGTGAATGATTGAAAAAACTCTTGAATGAATGAATAATATTATTTTATAGTTTGAAATGATTAACCATTCACACTCATTGTTCATTCATCTGATTGAACGAGAACTGAACGCATCACTATTACTTTTAATTAGGCAACATTTTTTTACAAAGTGACATTAGCTACTGTCAGTTGGCTTCATCTAATTAAAAATACGACTTTATTGCCATAGTGACGATTTAGCGCGTGAACCCGTCACGTAGTTTTAACAAATAACCCACCTCTTTTCGGCTGATGCTGATGAAAATCTGCGTCACATGCGGTGTAGTGGAAATAAAGAAAACACAACATGATCTTCTAGTTATCTACTGCTAGCAGGGCCGGATTAACCCTGATCATTTTTGGATGGATACCAATTTTTAAATAAAATTTTCGTTATAAGTTTCTGGGTGCGTGCACGGGGTCCCTAGCCAATGCGGGCCCCCTAGGCAGTTGCCTAATCTGCCTTATGGTTAATCCGGCCCTGACTGCTAGTCTAAATGTTAGGCGCAAAACGGTACCTTTGTCATATTACTGTCTATTATTTAATACTAGCTGCGCCCCGCGGTTTCACCCGCCTCGTTATCCCATAGGACCCTTTATCCGTCATAAAAAGTAGTCATTTCAAATTTCATACAGAAGTTTTTATAGCGATGATGGCTCAGTGGTAGTGACATCGGTTTGCGATCCGTAGGACGTGGGTTCGAATCCTGCAATGTGCTTGAGCTTTCGGTGAAGGAAAACATCGTGATGAAACCATAGCTTGGTGGTAGGGTATTTTCTAGTACTCGCCTGGCTAGCTACCACCCTCTCGTTAAGAATCTGTCGCCAAACACCTATCGGTGTGTTCCGGCAGCCTCACTTGAGAGCCAGTTCCCAGTCCAGGTGTAGCGTGACGCCATCTTCGACCGCATCGTCACTTAACATCAGGCGACTTGTGGTCAAACGCTACCCTGTCAATAGTAAAAAAAAAAAAAAGTTCAGTAGGTTCTGCGTGAAAGAATAACAAACATCCATACAGCCTTACAAGCTTTCACATGTGTAGGATCTGTACTAAAACTAGTTCATGTCTGTTTTAGCTGTGTCCTGCGGTTTCACCCGCGTGGACTAGATTATCGCGATAAAAAGTGTACTATGTCATTCCCCAAGGTTCAATCTGTAACCATATACCATATATTCTCAAGATCTGCAGTGCGATTCTAATTCACTCGGAAAGAGTCCGTGTCAGATTCGACGTCACTTTCGCTTCAGGGAAACGTTTTCCGAGAGCAAGTAGGTGTCGGAAACTTTTCTGTGATCGAACAGCTGGTTTGTCAAATTAAATGTCAGTTTCCGAATTCAGATTAATGAATCGCGTGAAAAAAATTCTCAAGGAAACTTTTCCGAATCCGTGGTCGGAAGAGTTTCCGAGTGAATTAAAATCGCGCTGCTGTTCAGCAGTTTCGGTGTGAAATGGTTACAAACAAAGGGACAGGAAGAGTTACTTTCGTATTTACAAAATTGGATATGTAGTTTAACGAGGTAATGATTGTGAGTTTAGATGTAGGAGATAAACTACTGATCCGATTTTGGTAATTCTTTCACATTTAGTAAGCTTTCTCCCTGAGTGTCTAAAGTTTTGTTTTGCTGAAATAAAAAACCCGTGGGAATCTCCACGAGGGTAACACCATGGGGAACAGCTAGTATGTATATAAATAGATTTAAAAGTGTAAAAGATTGACCAAATGTCCCATATTAAAGGACGTGTTGTTTTAATCTTTAAAGCATTTTTATGATGATTCATAGACAGTATATATATGACAAAGGAACACTACAATGTTATATAAAAAAACACCTTTTTATTAAATTCGTAGTTAGTTATTTAAAAACTATTTAACATTATATGTGATCTATCTTGTATTTGGCTGAATAAACGCGGAACTCTGCGCGTTACAAGTGAAACTTCTTAGGTTAGAGAAAGAGTTGGTTTTATGCATTGTTTGTTGTAAGGTTGATGAAACGTATACACTCAGTACTACGCATGAGCGGTGTTACACTTTTTTCGTCCGGTTCGAACGGATTTACAGCCCTGCCGCGCCTAAAGAAGTTTCACTTCGAAAACAATGCTGTATAACTATGTTATATTAAATATTTTTTGTATGATACTAATTGCCAATCAAATCGCTAATAACTGAATGTGACATCTAAATCTATGTCTATTTGAATTGATCTATGTGCAAACTCTAGAAATCATTATAGTTTTATTGTTAGCACAACTCAAACTAATTTCTATATTAGAAGATTTTTACTTTCACACTAAGTATTTTTAAATTATAAAAACGATAAATCAGTTGGATGTTAGAAAACGATCAGCGTATGCGTTTAGTAGAAATTATATTAATTAAAAGAAATTTCACAAGTCCACTCGTATATATATTTCTTTAATTTATGACCAAGCATAATATTTTAGTCTGATTTTGAGAATTCTTTAAAAAAAAACAAAGTTTGTTTTGTGTATTTCAGCTTTGATTAATTTATGTACATTCATTGGGGTTTTTTATGCTTATTTATTTGTACGCTATTTAGATATTAAAAAATAAGTAAGTGATTAAATTCATCAATCAATTCACATATATTTTTTAATATTTTTATTTACATGGTACAATAATAATAATGTAATGAAATTATGTTCAGAGTAATTGTTGTAACCTTTATAATTCAACAAATAAATACAAAAAAAGTCTTTTAGTAGGTCACGAAGGGAAGGCATGAAAATAAGCAAGCCAGAGCAAAAACGCTCTCTCAGCGTCTAAAATAGGGTTGGAAAAACCGGTCCATCACCCCACTTTCAAACACCCTAACCTAAACGCATACAGTGATCGCTGGAGACTATTGCAATATCAACTTTACCGCTATAGCAATAAAGTTGTGAACCTACCACCGGGTCCGTGAGTGACAGCCACTGATGGCGGCGGCAGCTGTATTTTTGGCTCAGATTTGCGATTGATGAAGTACTGCGACAGTAGCTTGTTGCGGAGTTGGTTACCCTGAAAATATACAAGAAAACGAGTCTTATCAAAATAACTCATTAGGTATCGAGTATTGGAAAATATTTGTAAAAACATTAGCGCCCCACGTAACAAAAATGTTCATAATTTATGCAAAATATAGAAATAAAAATGTTATATTAAAAACAAACACATTTTTAAAAGCATATTAGGCAAATAACATAAATAATTGCAAAAATGTTTTCCCGTACCGGGAATCGAACCCGAGCCTCCTGGGTGAAAGCCAGGTATCCTAGCCACTAGACCATACGGGATGTTATGTTCCGATTCGAAATATTGTTACAATACATATACCTACAAAGAACCTCACTTTTATTACCTATCTAATATTTTTTAAGTCAAGGACAATCAATAAATTCAGATCAAGATATACAAGTCTGTAAATGCACTTAGTTAAGGTGAATGGGCTCGTGCAATTTCCCATACAAACTCAAGAAGGGCGATATGGATCACGCGAACTATTCTAATGAAGTTTGAAAATTTTCTTAAATTGTTCAATTAATTACCCATTCGCGAACTATCAGTTTCTCTTACAAAAATTATGTTTTCCATGTAATTTTACATCGGAAAAATCGTATTATTATACACATGTGTGCGTGAGTGGCACTGAAGTTGACGGACTTGAATTAGGTGATTTTAACCTGCCATCTATCTGAATTTCGATGAACTATTTAGATGTAGACCTTGTGCAGTGAGCGAATGGTGGCATACGACAACGTTGAAGCGTCACAGAAGAAATTATAGTTTTTGTCAATAGCTAAAAGTTATGCGACGTTGCAAGATCGGGCGTGACTAGTGAAGAATGATTTTCTGTCTCGCTCGCCACGATATTTCGACTTGCCAAGTCGTGCATGAACGATTTTGTTGATTTTGGGGCAATTTTTACTTTCCGTTCCAAAGACGTAAATCGAAACGGGTTGGTAGTCAAGGTCGTGGAGGTCTAATCCACTTTGATAACCTAAGTGATAGAATTTCGCCCAGGTAATCAAAGTAGGAAAATAAGTTAATAAATAAGTAAAGTAAATAATTATATATCTTGCGATAGTTTCTCACACGGCCATCCGACTTGTATGTATTATGGTAACCAGGCAGCTGACTACATACTTACATTAGAACGTAAATCTAAATACATACGGTCTACGTAGATAGATACCTACTATTGATAAAATAGTTAGTTAGGTACTTGGCGGTAGAACTAGAAATGGTAGATCGCCCTTGCAAGAGGTCGCCTACCACGGTGGTAGGTATGTACCTACCTAGCTAAAATAGTTTAGGGATGTGAACAAAATAATCGATTTTTATATTAATCGATCTTTTTTTTATCGATTTTTAAAAAGTCGATGATTATATTACAAATCGATTATTTTTATTTAAATAATTGTTTTTTACAAATCGATTATATAAATAAAAACAATCGCTTAGTAAAAATTCAAACAATAATCTATTTGTACAAAATCGAAAAATAATCGATTTGTAAAACAAATCGAAAAATAATCGATTTGTAAAAAATCGATTATTAAGTAAAAAATAATCGAATCGTTTTTACAAATCGATTTAATCTAAAGAGATAAAAATCGATTATTTCTTAATCGATTTTTTCCCTTTCAAGTCACACCCCTATATTTGATACCCAGTGTGTTGGTACCGCACTACCGCATTATCAAATAAATATTCGGTAGGTAAAGGTATGGTAGGTAAGGTACTAACTACAACATAAGTAGCTAGCGAAGTTACTGGGCTAATGAGTGTCTTATCTACTAGGTAGGTATCTGATCTAAAGTCTCAAATATGACATAATAAGCCACCATGTTGTGGTTTGGCACGATATTTTTCTTCACCGAAACCTCATACCTATTGTTGGTATTTGAACATGTGCTGTGCAGCACGGAAGTTCAATGCGCAACCGATTGAGCTATCATCGCTTCAAATCATAAACGTCAAAGAAAAAACCGAAATCAACCGATATCTATCAATGTAATACTATACATATCGTTATCAAACGGAATAAGGTATATTTTTCAATAAAACAGTCTAAGCGGTAAAGAAGACGGAATCCAAATCCACATCCACATTTACAATAAAAATTTATTTACCTATACATATAATAAAACTGTGACTGATCGCTGTCTGTACATCCTATCCTTTCCTACTAATATTATAAATGCGAAAGTTTGTGTGTGTGAATGTTTGTTGCCACGTATCACCGTAACTACTGGAATGGAAATAGCTTATAGCTACTTTTTATCCCGGAAAAAGGTTCCTGCGGGATAACGGGAAGACGCGGGTGAAACCGCGGCTGAAAACTAGTGAAAGATAAATGAGAAAAGCTATTATTGGGGGTCTTTATCATCAACGCAATAGAACCCAAAACAATGATAAATGGAATTTTTGTCTGTTTGACTGTATGTCTGTTTGTCTGTGCGTTTGTGCGCGCTAATTCCAGAAACGGCTTAACCGATTAGGGTGCGGTTTTCACTAATGTATGTGTATGTGTGGTAAGTGGTAAGCTTCACTTAATATTTAGTGTTTCTTTTACTACAATAGTTTTATAAAAAAAAATATCGATAAACTGTAGGACACGCGGGTGAAACTGCGGGGTGCAGCTAGTATAAACTAATCAGACTGTTCTATGAGTTTTTTGGTTACGTCATTCACGTAAAATGCATTTTTGACTAGTTGCTACGTTGCTAGGCAAGTTGTTGTTTATAGTTTTACTCTGTAAAAAATATATAGTTTAAAAAACTAAAAAAAACACTTTAAAAACGCACTCAAAAATATAAAATAATTAAATTGACTTGTATTAGTTACGATATAATGGTTAATTCAAAAAGTGTGGAGCGCTTTTTGGTTGTGTGTACTTTTATTTACACAGTAAAAGAAGCGCTCCACACTTTTTGAATTAACCATTATATCGTAACTAATACAAGTCAATTTAATTATTTTATATTTTTGAGTGCGTTTTTAAAGTGTTTTTTTTAGTTTTTTAAACTATATATTTTTATTTTTTTACTTTTTAGTCTTTTATTACCAAGTCCAATCTATCGGACTCATCAAAAGGAATCATATGAGCCCAAACTCGAGGGGTTTACTAGTAGCCACTGCAGAGATCCCCTACCCACCTTCTGGCTGCATCATCAGACCCTCGTCACCAAGTTTAATCTATTGGACTCATCAAGACGAATCATATGAGCCCAAACACGAGGGGTTTACTAGTAGCCACTGCAGAGATCCTCTACCCACCTTCCGGTTGCATCATCAGACCCTCGTCACCAAGTTCAATCTATTGGACTCATCAAGACGATTCATATGAGCCCAAACACGAGGGGTTTACTAGTAGCCACTGCAGAGATCCCCTACCCACCTTCCGGTTGCATCATCAGACCCTCGTCACCAAGTCCAATCTATTTTACTCATCAAGACGATTCATACGAGCCCAAACACGAGGGGTTTCCTATTAGCCAGCGCAGAGATGCCCTACCCACCTTCCGGCTGCATCATCAGATCAGGTCAATGATACCAAATTATTGCATTGTCACCGAGATTACATACACATACAAAGTTTCAAGTCGATACGACAATTAGAAGTGGGTGAAAATTGACTTCTAAGATTTGATTACATTGTTAGTTAGTTAGTTAGTTAGTTAGTTAGTTACAAGTCAAGCTAATAAAAGTGTTTTAAAAAGGTTGATCAACGTTGGAAAATTATTGATAGCAATCAGCAGATACAATCGTGCACCACTACGCCAGCTGAGGCCAGCAACAGCCCTGCCACATAGTACCTTTGTATAACCGGAAAAGCCCTGCTAGCTGGCTGTCACCACAAATCTAATTTTCGGAGGATCAAGGACGTTGTTCTACAACTGCCCTTGCTGAAAGTGTATTCAAATACCTTTGAAATAAACAATATGATGACATATTATAATTTTCCTACGCTTATTTACTTCGTAAATGACACCTTGAAATAAACGAAATTTTATTCTACTAATATTATAAATGCAAAAATTTGTGCGTGTGAATGTTTGTTACCACGTATCAACGTAACTACTAAACCAAATGAACCAATTGTGGAAACAGATTTGAAAGAAGCATGTCTCTCGAAAATTCGAGACTTCCAAAAAACAACGGAGGAAATAAAAGGAATTGAACTTCTGACCATAGGGCAACATGAAAATGATGTTTACACTACATATAAATGCGACAGGCCAGCCAGCCGATTTGGAATGGTTAGTTTTTCAAAGTCATGTTTATTTCTTTGGTAGTGTTTAGTAGACATAAATCCGTGGTTTTCGTATGGCCAGGTTGGGATACAAATTAGAATATACGTTAATTATAGCTTTGTTGCAGATATGTAAACGAAAAGCGATAACACCATGCCACAACCACGTCAAAAGAATTTTGTATAAAAACAATGTTCTGACCAATAACATGGCATATGGCCAACACAATAAGTCTGTGGCCAGAACATAGTTCATGGAAAAAATGAAAAAAACTGTGCGACCAGCAGGACTTTATATTGACGAAGAATTGTGAATTATTGAATATTTTAAGAATGTGTAAATAAAAAGACTATTGGTGATTGACTGTTTTTTATTTTGATACTATGTACATTATATAATAAATAATCCTGATTGTTTCATAATAAAGTATTACAATAGCCAATGTCTTTATTGGTAGGAGAGTAGAGAGTATAGGTAATAAAGGGTATAGGCCATCTCCATTCTAAATTTCATCCAAATCAAAGAAAATTACCAAAAATCTGAGGCAGGGATCGAACTCGGAACCTCGTTATTAGTAAAGAACTACTGAGAGGTTTGACCACTGGTCTAACCTATACAGTAAACGAAAGAACGAAATTAGCAAATGGTTTCGTGTACAACAAGACCATTTTCTATGTGTGCGTGAATAGATCGCTGCCATACACCACTACCGCCACGATATTGTTTGGCACAAATAAAAGTGTTTTGAAAACTAAAACACATCTGAAATATTGTTGGATAAATAAAACATATTACGCCATTACCGGTAAACATAATTATTATTAAAATAATATGCACCTGTTCATTCATAATAAAATAAGATGCGTTAATTAGAAACAACGCCATCTATTGACGCTGGGCTGCTAGGCGGACCGCAAGCAACCACCTTAGATGCGTTCTAATGACATACTTTATGTCTACGTGTGCGTGTGTAAGTACGTAAATTTGTGACACCAGCAGTAAGAGAAGCGTTACGAGTAATTTATTAGTTTATTTAATGAAGATTTGGTTAATTTACAATTGAGTAACGCTATAGAACGCGCGCTTTAGTGTTTGGTTCGAATAAGATTGTTATTTTCGACGTAAAAAAATAATTTAGGTAAAAAATGACATCAGCGCCATCTCTTGACAACATAGCGTGATGAGCTCTGGGATCATCCACCTTAATGTACAAATTTTCAAAATGGTCTCAACTATCAATGTTTGGGACCGCTATGACAATTTTATGACTACGGATAAAGGGGCTGATAAACAAATTTATAGAAATTTAAAAAGAAAATAGTAAGGAAGCATGTTGTATTTATGCGGGCGTCGCTATGGGCGTTATAGTGTTTATTTATGTGGGCGGTGAGAGCGTGTGTTGTTTAAAGATTACCTAATAGAAAATACGAATATGTCATATGTTTATGTGTCATTTTCTGAAATTAAAACAAAAATATATACTACAACAATGAACTAAAAAAAAATAAATAAAAAAAACCTAAACTAATAACTACAATATATTAGTCCCTTTAGGCAAGGTTCCGACGATACTGGCAGCGTTCCCCCTTTGGATGGCTAGACTAATTCTTTGTCCAGTTTTTCTTTTTGTTAATTTTTTGAATATTTTAGTTTATTTTACCTTTTCCCCGTACTCCGGGTCTACAGCCATCATTTCGCGGAGGGTCCGTAAGACCTTAACGCAAAGCTTTTCCTCTTTCTCTTCTAGGAGCTTCTCCGTATGACGAATCAGTCTGGAAATCAATACACAGTGATTAAAATTTATGTACAATCTAAATATTTATGTAAAGCCATCGTGTCTCTTACTAACTGAGTGACAGTCAATGCACACCCTAACCAAAATTGATAGAGACGTGAAATTTTCAGGGCTGCTTTCTTTGGTAGCGTAGGTGGGAGGACCCTAAGTTTTTTTTGAAACCTACATAAGTTATGTGTGAATTTACCATCGCTCAAAACGGCGAAAGAAAACATCGCGAGGAAACCGGCATGTCCCAGAACCACAACATTCAAGGGCATGCGACATCTATCAACACGCACTGGGCCCGCGTGGTAGAATACGGCCCATACTCTCTTTCTGATAGAAGGCCAGAGTCCCAGCAGTGGGAACGTAATAGGCTGGTGATGGTGATGATAAGGACAATAATAAAACATACCTGGATATGAATATACCGCTGGTGTCCGGCTGGCTAACCTCCCCGGGACTGGTGAACAGTAGATGCGGCTTGTACAGGATATCCACCAGCAGGGACAGCTCCGCCTGGAGCAGCGGCCGGAGCTGTTCTTCCAGCAGGGCCACTATCTCCTGCAGCCCTTCCATTACTGAGCGGTCGTTTTGGAGGTTCGACTAGAAAGTTTTATAAATTTCATGTTAGCGTGGAGTGGTGTTGGCGAATCTTGGATAAAACACAAAGAAAATAAGAGAAATTTTAAAAAGACGAAGTTTATCGGAAAATTGGTCAGCTAATTTTGTCGCTGACTATACTTATCTGCAGAACGTCTTCCAGTTAGTGGAAAGTTCGTCAAGCGTTATAGTATAGTGGCGATCATTTCTTACTTCTGCGAGATGCTAAAATAAATGTCAGCGTTTACCTGCGAAGCCATCTTTTCCAGTTTGGATGTTTTAGAAGCCAACAGCCACTTGCTGGTCTGTCTGGACAGCGCGGCGGCTTTCTCAAACACAGTTTGGATCTTTGCTTCTAACTCTAGCGGTATTGCTATGCTGCGAGATTTGGCTGCGGAATAGAATATAAGAATTATACGAGTATTTTAGCTGCGCTGCGGAATATAAATTTTTATGGAGTTTGTTTTAGGATTTTACAGCGGGCGCGAACTTGTAATGTATGTTTTTATTAATTTTCAAAGTCAAAGTCAAAGTCAAAATGTATATGCGGTCACTTTGAAGTGTCAAATTTAAAAGAAGCTACGCCTGTTCCAACCTCCTTACGCCGGCAAAAGAACAGGCAAAAAACAATTTTATTCTTATTACCACTTTTTTTAATCTCTGGGGAAGGACATAGGATACTTTTCATTGCAATAAACTATTTAAGATTGATATATTACCGTTTCAATTGAATGTACTCACCGACTTCGCTCAAGGTTCTAATGCATTTCTCGACGTTGAGTTTCTGGGGCGGGGTGAGCCACGGGCACTGGTAGATGCTGAATGTGGTCTGCAGCAGCTTCACGAATATCGACTGACGCGTCTGGAATATGTACAGGAATGCGATATCAAAACATATGTACGTGAAACAAAAGCGAAGATTATTAATTTGTGGCTGGATACTTTCATCGTATTGGTCTAGATATAAAAACAATAAATAATTAAGGCCCGCACAATCATATACATAGCTTGAAACTCTAACTAGGAATCCCTGTCTATTGGGTATCAAATATCTAGGAAATTTCTATTGTTTGTTTTTGTGTCTACCAAAAATGTTGAGTAACTATCCATAATTAAATTTGTCAGTGCATGTTTAATGTTTATATATGAGAAATTTACTGTAATTTATTTTGTGTATCCAAAATAAATGAAATAGAAAAGAAATACGAAACTATGTGACAAACAACAAACAGGAGTCTTCACAAATATATAAACTACTAGATGGTGCCAGCAGCCCGCGTGTCCTTGTTCCAGCTAGATAAACTGATTTACGTTTGAGTAATTATAAAATATATAATAGTACTAAATAGTATACTTACATCAAAGTAGGTGAGCATCTATGTACATGAAGCAGGAAAGAAATGAGACATTATTACAGAAAATTTTATAGTTTTTTCGATTTCCAGGAGACATGTTTATTCAAACTGTGAATTGTTAAACTATCTTACAGTCCGATCATTTTCATAACAGCTAAACGGATTATAACGAACATTAATTAGGTTTTTTACAGGGTAACGTTTGACCACAAGTCACCACAAGATGTTAAGTGACGATGTAGTCGAAGGTGGCGCCACGCTACCCCTGGATTGGTAACTGGCTCTCAAGGTGTTGGATTAGAATATACTTTTTATCCCGAGAAAAAGTATAGCTGCTTCGGGATAACAGGAGTGACCTATCTCTTTACAGGTAAGTATTAAAACACATCGGGGACTATTGCACACAAATTGACCTATCCCCACATTAAGGTCCAAACTCGTGTTATGGGTACTAGACAACGATATACATACTTATATAGAGAAATATCCAAGACTCAGGAACAAATATTCGTGCTCATCACACATATATTTGTCCTTACCGGGACACATACACATAAGAGGGAATCGATCCCGCAACGTCCGTATCCACTCGGCCAACCTTGAAATCTCAGCCGCAACCCCTTACACCGATTTGACAAACAGAAGTCTGAGAGGGGTCTCACCTGAACAGTGGTGCTCTGATCGCTAAAGGGCGAGTTGAAGAACGTACAGATGGTGTGCATGAGCACATCCGTGACGTAGCCGGTCCACGCGCCGCCGGGCGGCCGGCTGCGGCGAGGGGAGAACGTCACCTCCGATGGTGAAGACGATGACCCTGGAATAAAACCACAGAGACATAAACCATGGTGGTAGGCCATTTTCAAGTGCTTGCCTGGCCAGCTACCAAGTTAAAAATCTGGCGCCAAGCACCTATCAGTCAAACGCTAAAAATCTTGTAAAAACTTTAGAAACAAAACAGTATTGGGCTCCAACTTGGACTTTTAGCCAGTAATTAATTCCTAGCGTTTGAAAATTAGCAAAACCGTTTGTGCCTCAATAGCTTACACGGAAAATTAAACCCAATGGATTAAATAATAAGTTCGGCTTTTAACTGTAAAACGCTATTAAATTAATCATAGTTTCGATTATGGGCGAGTATGTTGGAGAATCTTATGGGCGAAGTACGGTTACCTCTCCGGAACTAATGATCTGACTTTGAAAATTCCTTTCCTGTCAGGAAGTTACACTGTGCCTAAATATCATAATCCTGTGGGAATATCCATGCGGGTTATACGCACCCGGCGGCGGGTCTCTTGTATCAAATAATATAAAAGTAGAGATAGATATAAAATAACCAATAAAGTACAGTAATCTAAAGCTGGCACGTACAACACATTTACACATTGCGGTTAAATAAGCGCACGGCATGACATCACACTGCAAACACACCACGAAGAATATATTTGTCTCTCTTGGGCGCTGTCATTGCTTTACGATGTTTGATGTTATCCATATTATACGTACTACTAATGTTTAGGTAAGTACAAGTAGATTATCTAAAACTGGCACGTGCCACACGTACATACATACATTTGTTTGAAAATGACGCCACACTGCATACGCACCACGGAGTCTCGTTGTCTCTCTCGCACGCTGTCATTGCTTTACGAGCGTGACAGAGACTGTCTTTGTTTTGTTTTTACTACTGTTTCAAGAAATTCCTTTAGTGTGAGTACAGTGAACGTGACAGCTTTAGATAACAGAGTAGTATAGCTCGTCGCGTTACCGGGTGTGGGCTCGCACTGCAGGATGGCGTGCATGTCCTGCAAGAAGGACCGCTCGAAGAGGTCCCACATGTAGTTGGACGAGTAGATCTCCTTCATTTCCACTTCGGTGTCGATGTAGCAGTGGTTCAGGAAGCCTACGTAAGCTTCTTTCACCTGGAAACGTGATGAAGCCATAGCATAGGGTATTTTCTAGAGCTCAAAAGTCTAATATATTTATTAATTTAGCAGGATACATGTGATCACTTTAAAACGTCAACCTTAAAATTAACTACGCTCCTTACGCCGGCAAAAGAACAGGCAAGAAACGCCCGGCAGACATTTTTTTGAGTGCGATCACATTAACAATTTTATTTTTATTACTAAAAAATAAATCAATTGAATTGGAGCAATTTGACTATCCTAATAAATAAAAATTCTTTGTCTTTTGACTTTAGTACTTTTTATTCCGATAAACTGTAGTTAGTTGTAACCGCTAGTTGTACAGTATAAACAAACAAGAGCTCACTTCCGGTATGCAATCTTTGTGCGTGATCATAGACACGATATCGTCGAGCGGCAGGAGGCTGTGGCACTTGATCTCCGTGTACACGTTCTTGCCCATGGTGCAGCAGGTCAGCAGCTTCACCAGCTGTATGTGGTACCTGGAACATTTGTCAAGAAGATTAATACTAATTAGGACATAGAAACTAAACTAACTGTTAGGGACCTAACTATTGTAGGACTTCAGATAAACAATAGTGGACTGTAGAAAATGGTATATTGGAACGATTATGTACGAAATATATAAAAAGTGTGACAAAGAGAGGGCGAAGCAGCGCGACTGGTGCCGTCGGTTGCGGTGCGATGAATGAGGGGACCCCCCCCGCGCCGCGCTTCAGGCCGATAGCGCTCGAACACTAACTGAGATGGCGCAACGACCCAAAGTGAGTTTTGGCCTGTGATAATTAAAGACGCCTTCGCTCTGTCCTGCGCCACCTCCCGCCAGTCCTCCACCTGGAGCTCGCGCAAGTCCTTCGTGACCTCGTCTCTCCAGCGACACCTGGGACGGCCGACCGGGCGACGGCCACTCGCCCGTCTACTGTATGCTCGTTTGACCGCACGATCCTCTCCCATTCTTTCAAGGTGACCGAGCCGGCGAAGTTTGAGCGCTTTCATCTCGCCGATGACATTTGGCTCGGCCACCATACTCCATGCCGAGATTGTACTGGACCCAAAAAAATAAATAAAAAAAATTTCTTCAAGGGAGCTAAGCCCGAATCTTGAACCAAAACGACGAACATACTTGTCCGTCAGCTCACTGCTTAGTTGATTCATTCATCACATTCGTCTCGATATTCAATAGTCAATAGTACTTTATTCAATAGGATACAATGTGATCACTTTAAAACGTCAAACTTAAAACTAGCTACGCCTGTTCCAACCTCCTTACGCCGGCAAAAGAACAGGCAAGAAACGCCCGGCAGGTATTTTTTTGGCGCGATCACATTGGCAGTTTAATTCTTATTACTAATTGATTGAATTGGAGCCAGTTCACTAAAATCCCAAGCTTTTTTTTGTCATCTAATGGTCCAATATTATTTAATTAGCTTTACTAATAAGATTTCTCTTGTTTGGTTGTACACATTGGGATATGAGAACATGAATATTAATGAGTTGCGGGATCACAACCAAAGCAGACCAGACCCCACAAGCAGCACCCGTTCACGAGTTGACGCATGTGCCAGCCATCGCTCTCCTCGACCATATGTGAGGGAAGAGGGCGACCCGACACACGATGGTTCGATGATTCCTATGGTTTATCGTTGTTAGTTATAATTATAATTACCTTAAAGCCTCTTGCATCTCACCGCTCTGCTTGTACTGCCTCATCATTTGTAGGAAGTAATTGAACGACACCTTGTCGTTGTAGAACACCAGCACGTCTTCACCAGAGTTCACCATCTAAAAATATGATTCATAGACAATCATTGACACCATTCGTAGCACCATTTGCCATCAGATCCTGGTAGACCTATACTGATTTGAAACACATTTGGAAGATCGAGAACGATCAGCTGCTTTTGTCGCTGACAACAGGTGACTCGTGGTCAAACGCTGCCCTGTAGGTAGTGGTAAATGCTTAGTGGAGTGTGGGGGCTGACCTCCTGCATGACCAGGTCCTGGCTGCGGCGGATGTACTGCGTGTCGGCGTGCACGATGGTCTGCAGGAAGCGCAGGTAGGCGGGGCGGCGGCCGCGGGACTCCACGCAGTGCACGAAGTGCGCCACCACCTTCTCGTTGTTCTCGTGCGCGCACAGCGTGGCGTTGTCCTTGAATATGGCGCACACGGTCTGCGCCTCGCGGATCTGACGGCGCAAAAAAAAGCAGTGAAAATTTCCCCCACATTCGAAATCTAAATAAACCAGATTCCAGGGCAACGGTAATGCTGGGGCCACACTAAGGTCAAGTGAAATGCCAATGCCTATCATCGCGATAAATATTATAATAATATTAAACTTTAACGCAAGTATGTGAGTGGCTACACTTGAACGGTCAACGTGAATGCACTTGAGTTATCGGCTAACGCCAAACGCCAATGTGAATGCCGTTGTCAAATGTCGTGGCTACGCTTATGTCAAACGTCAATCAGTGCGCTATTTAACGGCATTTTCTGTTAGTGTGGCCCTAGCATGACAGGTCGATATTTTCTTTTTAATTTGTTCACTAAAACAAGTTACAATTTGTATTTTGTTTTAAAATTTATTATAGAGTCGACTGTATTACGACGAATCTGAAGTACGTCGAACTCGGAACACATTTTTAAATAGTTTAGTTGGGGCCCTAGTTTATATTTTGCCCCAGGGCCTTTGGTTACCTGGCTACGCCACTGGGTACGGATCCCTAAAAACTGCGGCAACATCCAAATAAAACCTTCCGCTGCGACTTACCCCTGCGTTCAAGAAGAGATCCAAATGCTTGTGCAGTATGGCCTGGTTCTGTTGGTTGCCGTGACAGAAGTGCTGCAGGAACTCGTGCGCCAGCGCCAGCAACTCATCCATTGCCGTGTCGTCTTCGTCGTGCGGGACCTGAGGGGAATAGGAGAAAAGTGAGCCTGCCGAAACATGTAGATAGGTGCGTTCTTAACTGGTGGTACCCAATTAAGTACTAGATAATGTCTCTACAACCAAATAAAAATCAACAAGTTTAGGTTTCACCCGCTTGGGCTACAGTTTATCGCGATAAAAAGTAGCCTATATCCATTCTCAGGCTCTGGACTATCTCTGTACCAAATTTAATTTAAATCGGTTCAGTAGTTTAGGCGTGAAAGACAGACAGACAGAGTTACTTTCGCATTTATAATATTAAATAGGAAAGTAAGGATAGACAATACATTTAACCCCAGTCTCACCTGAAGGCAAGTGTTGACGAGGTCAATGATGGAGCATACTGCTGGGTCTCTGGCCTTCTCTCAGAGAGAGAGAGAGAGAGAGTATAGGACGTACCACGCTGGCCCAGTGCGGGTTGGTAGATACCACATATTTTTTTAGGTAGGTTAGCGATTGACCACAAGTTGCTTGATGTTATATGACGATGTGGTCGAAGGTGCCGTCCCGTTACATCTGGTTTGGGGACTGGCTCTCAAGTGAGGCTGCCGGAATACACCGATAGGTGCTTGGCGACAGATTCTTAATTTTGAGGGTAGTAGCTAGCCATGCCCTTGTATGTTGTGATCTTGGACATGCCGGTTTTCACACGGTGGTTTCCTTCACCGTTTTGAGCTATGGTAAATCCCATAGGCGCGGGGCCGAGAGGATTCAAACTCGGTGGTGGCGTTTTGTAAGGCGCACGTGTTACCGTTCTGCCACTATAATAAATACCTGCAGTAAATCTAGCACAATGTTGTGGACTCCAATGTTCCTCAGCAGGCGCTGCTCGTGCCGCCGCGGCCGGTTGCTCTCGCCGGCGCCGCTGTTGCCTTGCGTGCAGTACTTTATCATTCGTTGCAATATCTGAGCATAACAACGACTTCTTGTAAGTCCGAGAATAGCATAACTCGTTATAATGTCTACGTCTAATGTCTTTAGATTATTTATTGAAATATCTGACAATAAGAGGATAATTGCGATATCAATGAATGCTATGGGTCACTCCACAAATATATTTAAATAGCGACTTTTGCAACGACGCGATAAGGTGCAATTCAGCTTGCAGCTTTGCGTGCCTAATTTATATTTGCTTAAAAAGTGCCTCTTTCTTGACTCTTTTTCCGCTTCGGACTTAAAGTACCAAATAATGAAAACTTACTATATTTTATCATTGAAATGGCACAATACCTCTTTAATTTTCTTATACTCGTTGTGATCGTGTTTGGCAGTTTTGGAGGTGTCCAAAACATTGTCCATCGACGTGTTCCTCTCTAGCACAGCGCCGCCGGGGCCCATCGTACCCGTCATGCCTGCAAAGGAAACGTTACAAAAATAACACGATTTAGATATCGGTTTGTCTGAGAGAAGGTACATTGGTATTGAAAGCCGCAGGCGAGAGGTTAGTTGGCGATAAATAATGAGATAATCTTTATGTTAAATCAGCTTTGTAACTAATATTATAAGGCAGTTCACCACGTTTAAATTTCGGAGAAGAATTGGCCGAAAAGTAATAAAATCAGGAAGTATCGTTATCATATGTTATTAAGTATCATAATACAGTATTTTCAACTTTTCTGGACAAATCAAACGACTTCCATACCACTTGACCAAAGTAGAAACTAACGGGCAATAAATAGCTTGAAATGTTGTGTAGCGAAAATTTTTCGTTGGTAGACGTATCAAGCGATTAATCAATGGTGAAGCGAAATAAATACTTGGCTATAGATGGTGTCTCATCATGGATAGTCCGAAAAGGGTAGAGGTAAGAGCATCTACAGAGCCCATCATTATAATAATAATTGAACCAAATGTAATCGAACTAAATGTAGAACTAGCTGTGCCCCGTGGAACTGTAGATAATAAATGTCATATGTCCTTTTCCAGGGTTCAAAGTATATCCCATGCCAAATTTCATCAAGATTTTGTACGCGCTAGCTTTAGATAAACCGCCTGTAGTCCGTATGCAGATAAGACAAAAATCATGAGCATTGCTGAAGACACGTAGGGGATAAATCGACAGTCCTGAGAGTATTCTCACAACCCCCCCTTTTGAAGCTAATGATAGGAGACCCTATATAGTATATACATATAGAGAAAAGACGCGGTAATTCTCTGCCTCTGACATTAGGCGTGATGATAGAAAGAGATGGATAGTATTTACCACTGTAATAAGGTCTTCTCATTCTTCGGTCTACTACGACATGGACGGGTGCAAAAACTGTGGGGAAAAAGAGACCTAAAGAGTGCAGAATTGGTCTTTTCACGGTTCCCGATTTACAGGGTCTGGGTGGACTCAGTACCATTAAATTACAGGTGAATTTTAGGATAATTTTAATTTTATTAAAGGGATTTGTGAAAGCTCTGTTAACGACCGGTCATTTCGATGTGTAAAATTCCAAGCAACAAAAAATTTACAAACAAAAACAGCTTTGTAAGAAAAAATCTTACCAGTATGTTCATCTATCATGACAGCTCGCCCTTTGTTGAAGACCCAGAGCTCGGACTTCTCCACGCTTTGCCGCAGCAGGTCTAGGTCAGCCTTTATCTGTTTGTAGGATTCTACATCTGCGTCTGATACTAGAAGTTGGACCTGAAGGAAATAGATGGCACATTTGATGACTGGCGGTTTTCCTTCTCAAACCTTGAAGGTACCAGCGCATTTTTATTTACAACCAGCTGTTCTCTTCAGTTTCTTCTGGGAGGCGATTCCCACAGGATTTTCATCCCGAGATAACATAGCATAACACACTCAGGGATAAAACTTTCTGAAGGTGAAAGAATTTCCAAATTCGGATCAGTAGTAATCTTTGGAAGATTGGTTTAGGCTAATTTCCGGTATGGAACTGACCTGCTTGAAAGCAGCTAACACTTCCTGCCTCTGGCTGAAGTGTCTGAACAGCAACGCCAGGGCTCCAGACACGAGCGCAGCCGACGCCCCCTGGGAGCACAACTGCAGAAGAACGCGGAGGACCATCCTGCCCCCACACTCGTCTAGGTCGAGTCCGTCCCTGGAGGAGTTATTTGTATCAGGGATACAGCCGGTATCGAGTGAGTAGACCAAAACGCACGACAGATTGACATTAGTCTTTTATTTTACACCTTACAGGCTAGCGTTTGACTATCAGTTACCTGTTGTTAAGTGACGATGTGGTCGAAAGTGACACCACGCTACGCCTGTTTTTGGAAATGGAGATATGGACTTAAAAAGAGACTCAACTAAGCTATGTTTAATTAATAGTAAAGAATGTCACGCGGCTGTGACGTCACAACCTCGTAAGACTGCCAAGAATCTTTGGATCACGCGGCTGTAACGTCACAACCTCGTGAGACCGTCAAGAATCCTTAAGAGTCAAGTAACCACTGTCGACAATCGTTTTGGTCTACCACTGGGCGAGCAGCAGTTTTACAAGTACTTCAGTTTTTTAAGCTTGAAAATTACACTTTTGGAAAATTTCGGGTAATGCTTATGCTAAAGCAAAAGTAGGTTTACTACGACGTATTTAGAAATCTATTTGCGTTTGCTTGGTTTTGTATTTCTGAAGCTCGTGATTATTAAAACATCAAAGCGGGGTTAAACTAACTTTAGCAATGTTGTTTCTTGTAAAACTAAATTTGGCTTCAACATTTAGTTTATATAGAAATCGTTTACACCACAAAATTGTCACACAATCACATAAAACAAGAGATACATTTTGAACACAGTGAAGTAGACGCCAACCAAATCAGTACCGTTGCAAATCTATAATAGTTATTGGGTAGGGTTCATGCTTTCACAGCAAAGAGTTAGTTGTTAGTGTTACACGATAAGCAGCTTTAAGCAGACGCAATAAAGGCTTTTAGGAGGTGTCTAGTGGTGTCTGATTGGAGGGCAGGAACTAAGATACTGTGACTTTTTCATTTTACTCTTTCTGTACACGTCTACAAGCCAGTCTGATGACCGAAACTATCTTGATACAAACTATAACTATATTGCACTTTATGACAGCCCGTAGTTTTTACGTGGAAAGTTATTACCTGAGACCAAAAGTATGTTGGACTGTTGGTATATGTGTTTAAATTATTTCAATACAAAATTTTATGCTCAACTTATTCATCTTTCAGGGTAGCGTTTGACCTTAAGTCACCTGATGTTAAGTGACGATGTGGCCGATATCGGTCCCTCAGACACCACTTGACGTTTCTTTCTACCTAAACCCTACCATGAAATGGTCCGAATCGGAGTCACTTTCACAATCTGAATCAATTTTATTAATGTCAGCAGTTCTTTCGTAAGATTAACCTTGTAGTTTCGATTCGATATTTTCGTTGTGAACTTACTCATATAACAGGGTTACACATTTAGACAAAATATCGGTGGCAGTGCTAGGTATGCTCCTTGCAAGGGAAGTTTGTACGTAACATGCTGTTAGGTTCATTCATTACATGCTACGTTCACTTGTTATGCAGTACGTCATGCACGGTATGTAATTCTTACTAACAAATCTACATTTTTTGGTAGACAGCTGTCAGGCACAGTTTGTATTGCGCTGAAATAATGGTTGTACATTAGTGGAAACCTAGAAATAAGAATGCATAGAATTATGGATGAAGTTATGAGAACCACTACCCAAGAATCCCAAGATTAGAGAAATTAATTCATTGCTGTAAGACGGAAGCCGATGGATGCAAATGGCTAATAGCCGTTCACGGTGGCGTTCAAAGGGGGAGACCTATGTTCAGCAATGGACTTCTTCCTGCTGATGATGAATTCATTGCTGTTACTCATAACTATTTGAGCCCCACAGTTTCACCCTCGTGGGACTTTTATTGCAACAGCACATAGCAAAAGACACTACGGGATAGTGTAGCTTTCTAATAGTAAAAGAGTTTTCAAAATCGGTCCAGTAGTTTTGGAGATTACGACGTCCTACATCAAAACTCACAAATTTACCTCTTTTAAATATTATTATAGATAAAAAAAGTATTTTTCGTAGGTATAAATGCCCGTCCCAGAAAGATCAGGCGCTAGCGATGGGTTCTTTCCCGAGTATTTATCCGCTGGACAGTAAATACTCATAAATACCCGTTTCTTCTCGAGTTTTTATCCAAACTGAGAGTAAATACTCTGACGTCATTTCAAAGGAATAATGCGAGTTGCAATGCAAAATTGACGTGTATTAATTATGTTAAAATTTTATTTTGTTGGTACGGTCGCCTGTAATAACAAGAATTAACTACGTTTTATAGTTTAAAATAATGTCATAGTATTAAATTTCTGAAAAATGTACTCGGCATAAACTTTAAATTTATGTAACCATATAACCCAGTCGGGTTAGACGAAAAATGGCCTCCACATTGCATTAATTCCTATCCCAACAATTATTGCATTAGCTATTCGAAGGGTCAGTGGTCTAAATTCAAAATAGCGATCAACCTCGATCTCGACATTAGCCGCCATCTTGGTTTTTAGTTTTTCGTTTATAACTTGACCCATGCTCACTTCTCGAGAAAAAATATATGTCTGAAGTGGTTCATTAACTAATTTACTACATTTAATTCTCCATTTATTTTTTCGTACGACCGAAATTTTTCGAATTAAGCGGGAAAAGACGGGGAAATTTAATTATTATAGTAAAATCTCATTTAACATTGACTAAGGAATAAGATAAACGAAGTTGTTTGGAACAAGGGTGTCAATAATTTTTATCTGCTTTTTTTCTGAGGCTTAAAGGCGGCAATCGATCTGTCAACATGAAAATTTTGTTTTTATTTCCAAAAATTGTGTTTCTTCGAGTGATAATGTCTTGTGAGATATTGGTGGTTTATTAACCATTATGTGTTCGTTAATGTGTACGAGTGTGGGAAATTGAAATAAAGTTGTGAAAGTGACTTTTCTAGTTGCTCCAAAAAAGTCCGTGTAAAGTTTATAAAGTTCCACTAGGTACCTACTTTACTATAACACTAGCAAAAAAATAAATGGGGCAGTTAATGTAGAAAATCAAATAATGAACAACTTAAGCCATAATATTTTTTCTCGAGAAGTGAAAAAGAGGCAAGTTATTAACGAAAAACTAAAAACCAAGATGGCGGCTAATGTCGAGGTCGAGGATGATTGCTGTTTTCAGTTTAGACTCCCACTGACTCTTCTAAAAGCTAATGCAATAATTGTCGGGATAGGAATTAATGCAATGTGGAGGCTATTTTTTGTCTAACCCGACTGGGTTACATGGTTACATAATTTTAAGTTTATACTGAGTACATTTTCAGAAATTTAATACTTACTTAGATATTATTTGAAACTATTAAACGTAGTTATTACTTGTTATTACAGGCGACCGTACCAACAAAATGAAATTTTGACATATAATTCATTACATTAGTCATTTTAGAAAGTTATTCAATATATATCTTAATATAGTAAAATCTATCATTGTTTAGACTTTAGAAAAAAAGAATTATTCAAATTACAAAGAAAAGGTCTGAACTTTTGTAATTTTGATTGTTATTCAAATATATGATCATTTTTTTCAGGATTTTTAATCCTTACTTATAACTCACGATTATATCCCACTATTTGTAGTCGTAAAGGCATAAATCACTATTGTAGAAGCAAAGATAGGTCCTAATCTATCATAACATAATCTAATAACACGAATTGGAGCTAAAACCAGCAATGATATGTTGCAATTTTCACGCAAAAATATTTACTCACGTATTTGGATAAATACTCAGTAAAAATGAGTAAAAACGGATAAATACCCATATTTTCCTTTCTTCTCAGTATTTACTTTTTGAGTATTTACCCAGTGCCCATCTCTAGGCGCTACAGTTAAATAGCAATGAATAACTTTCTTCTTTCTATACCCATCACCGTAGAATTCATGCTTTAGTCACTAGAGTTAATCTAATTTAGACATGGAAAGGAAAGTATTGTGAGTAATATTGCTGTCCTTCTTTTACTTCTGTGGTCAGAAAAGAACAGCACTACTTTTAGACCTGGAAAGTGTAGTTTAGTTTTAGCAAAATGCACATCAGTTATCTAATGCTGGCACGTACAACACATTCACACATTTGTCTGTGAATGAGCGCACGACATGACGTCGCCCTGCATACGCGTCGCGAAAAGTCTCTTTGTCTCTCTCGTACGGTTAAGGTTATGAGCGTGACAGACATTTTTTTACTACTATATAGTGAACGTGCCAGATCACAGGAACCATTGCCCTTAAATCCTGAACACAATCTTTACACACTACTGCTTGACGAAAAGGTGACCTAATGTCATCTTACAGGGTAGCGATTGACCACCAGTCATCTGATGCTAAGCGACGATGTAGTCGGAGATAGCGACACGCTACACTTGCAGTGCAATTCTAATTCACTCGGAAACTCTTCCAACCCCGGATTCAGAAAAGTTCCCGCGAGATTTTTTAGACGCGATTCACAAAAATGAATTCTGAAACTGATATTTAATTTGACAAACCAGCTGTTCAGCTGTATTTGCTCTCGGAAAACGTTTCTGTGAAGCGCAAGTAACGACGAATCCGACACGGAATCTTTCCGAGTGAATTAGAATTGCACTACTGGACTGGGTACTGGCTCTCAAGTGAGGCTGCCGGAAAACACCAATAAGCTAACTGCACAGATTATCTGGGTCTGTCTTTGTGTCTGTACACTCACCGACAGCTGAAAATGCCTTCAGCTTGCAACCCTATCGCCTCGACGTCGGCACGAGCTATACTATCGGCGCTCCTGTCTCCGCCTTGCTCGAACTCCTTCTTAAATATGGACAGCAGACAGCTGATGCGGTAGTCGAGTCGCACGTCTAAGATGAACTGGAACGAAGGGATATGATTGGGCATTGAAGGTAACTAATAACTTTGAGCGATGGTGACCGAGCGGCAACTCGCGACACCGAGTTCGAATCCTCTCGGCTATGACTTAATATGTTATGTGCGGAGTTACCATCGCCCAAAACGGTGAAGGAAAACATCGCGAGGAAACAAATATTGCAACTTTTCAGGAGACACATAAAACTGTTTTATTTGTAGGTTTTTATGTTTATTGTTGATTTGTGTATATTAGAATTTTAAATTAACGGCTTCTATTTAGTAAAAATTTTTGGAACTGACAGGTTCATAGAAGCGCACGTCCAAACTTCATCAGATGGCACTAAAACGTCAATACCACACTGACTTGTGCGGTGTTGTTTGCTAGCCGACGATATCATGTTATACGATAGCGCAGTAGTTGTCAAGTCACCTGCAGTATCTCAATGATCTTGAGCTTGGTCTCCATCACGAGCGGGTGCTCCCGGGCCAGCATGAGGGCGGAGGCGCTGCGCTGCAGGCCGCCCGCGCCGCCCGGGGCGCCGGGCCCGCTAGCCGGCTGAGGACACGAAGGAATTGCTTTCATTTAGAATTAGACTTTGTAACCGGATGTTTATGTATCTGTTTTTTATTAATCCTACTAATATTATAAACGCGAAAGTTTGTATGTATGGATGGATGGATGGATGTTTGTTCCTCTTCCCTCTCATATGGTCGAGGAGAGCGATGGCTGGCACATGCGTCAACTCGTGAACGGGTGCTGCTTGTGGGGTCTGGTCTGCTTTGGTTGTGATCCCGCAACTCGTTAATATTCATGTTCCCATATCCCAATGTGTACAACCAAACAAGAGAAATCTTCTTATTAGTAAAGCTAAATAAAAAATATCGATTAGATGACAAAAAAAAAGCTTGGGATTTTAGTGAACTTGCTCCAATTCAATCAATTAGTAATAAGAATAAAATTGTCAATGTGATCGCGCCAAAAAAATTACCTGCCGGGCGTTTCTTGCCTGTTATTTTGCCGGCGTAAGGAGGTTGGAACAGGCGTAGCTAGTTTTAAGTTGACGTTTTAAAGTGATCACAATGTATCCTATTAAATAAAAAAGTTTTTGATTTTGATTTTTTGATTTTGTTACTCTATCACGCAAAAACTACTGAACTGATCTGAATGAAATTTGGAATGGAGATAGCTTATACCTTAGATTAACACATAGGCTACTTTTCATCCCGGAAAATGGTTTCTGCGGGATAACGAGAATACCAATAAAGTTTTCATGTTTTTTTAATTTAAGCAGTACGAGTTAGTTGGCAGTAGTAAACTTTGACGTTTACGAAAACCTTTATAGTTTTCAAAACTTGTACAGGGGTACTGAACAGAGATATAAAAACAGTACTTTTCGAAACAAGGTGGCCATGTCCCATCTTATAATACAGCAAGCTAGCTTGTAAAATTAAAGAAAATGCTCACATTTCTGGCTACCGATCCGAGTGTTATTGACGTCATCACGGCTCCCATATCGCCTATACTCCGCAGCACTCCTCCCTCCGCTGTAAGACGATAGTTTCATAAAGACTATGCGAGTTTTGCGACGGCTCGTAAGGTCAACGACAAAAGTCGCTAAACATACTCAAATTTCCGATTTTGCTAAGCAGATTTAACACCAAAAGCCAATCTGGTATGCATTTCGAAAATGGGCGGTGATGAGCAACTTTTGTCGCTGACTGTATATACCAAATAAGCATATAACATTGGAGGAAAATACTTACGTTTTTTTTCAGTATCCTGTGCTGCTTGTGTGACAAAACGTATTGATGAAGATTATAAATTAATAATAATAACACTCACACAATCATATATAGCTACGACCAATAAGATTCCTATATAGCTACGGACAATATAAATTGGTATCCACAACATCCAGACTCGTGAGACACAAAGAGAGAGCCAGTTCCCAGTCCAGGTGTAGCGGTGGCGCCACCTTCGGCCACATCGTCGTTTGACATCAGGTGACGAATGGTCGAACGCTAGCCCGTAAGAAGCAAAAACACAAAAAACTAACGCTTTTTTTAACAGGCTTCAAAAAGGAGGAGTTTTCTCAATTCGACCGTATATATGCTCTTTTTATGTTTATTCGCGAATAACTTCGTGAACTTCGTCGTTTATGAACCGATTTCGCTGATTCCTTTTTTGTTGGAAAGGAGTGGGGGGTGGTACCATGATAAGGAAACCGGAATCTGATGATGGCATCTTAGAGAAATCGAAGGGAACATGAAGTCGGTTTCTTTTTTTGTTAAAAATTATACTTATTCAATACAATGTTTTTATTCCATTTATTTTGTTTTGGGAACTGACTCTCAAGTGAGGCTGCCGAAGCACACTGACAGGTGAATTCTCAACTTAAGGTTGATCAATGGAAGTGTTCATCCCTAATGCCACATCGATCGTCGATTTAAAATCTTTAAGAATAGTACTTACATTCAGCTTCCCCGCCGTGAGCGTTCGTCTCGTTCAGCAAGTCCATAGCAGTGACGCAATCCAGTATGCTTAACAGGGTCTTCGTCAACCGAAGGAGGTCGCTGAAACTGTGATCAAAGTTTGTAATGATAACTTTTTGTTTATGGAGTTTAGACATTTTCGAAGCCTATGCGATGCAAACAAACAAATCTTTCCTCTTCATAATATTAGTATAGACGTCTAAAAATAATGTTATTAATACACAACACACGCCATAGCTCGGTGGTTGGGCATTTTTTAGTTCCCGCCTAGCTAACACTCTCAAGTTATGTTTTTTTTTTATCAATCTTTCGCCAAGAATCCATCTTTATAACACCCAATGAAAAAGTGGGGTGTTATAAGTTGGCATAATACAACCTGGTGTAGCCAGAACAACATTAATTCTCCCACCCTTTTACAGCTTACAGGGTAAGAATTGACCCGATTTTAAGAAACTTTACGGTCCGAAGGAGGTGCCACGCTTGGTTCTGGAATTGCCGAAACAGACCGATAAGTGCTTAGCGACTGATTCATAACTTGTATCTAAACAGACAAGCGCTAGAAAATGTCCTACCACCAAGTTCCACTTCCTACTAATATTTTAAATGAGTTTGTGTGTGTGAATGTTTGTTACCGCGTATCACCGTAACTACTAAACCGATTTTGATGAAATTTGGAATGGAGATAGCTTACACCCTGGATTAAGAAATAAGTCTTTTATCCCTGAATAAGGTTCGTGCGGGATAACGGGACGACGCGGGTGAAACTAGTTCATCATGAATTTAACACCAATTTTGTCACCATCCCGAAAGGTAACTCACCTGTAGAACCCGAAGTAGATGAGCTCTCTCGCCAGCTTCACCACCTCGAAGGTCAGCTTGTTCTGGTCGTGGTCGCTGAAGTACCAGGTCCTGGTGACCACGTTGCACAGGTAGTTCTCCACGAAGCGGATGGTCGACGCGAACTGCTCCTTCACCTTCTCCCGGTTCGCGTCCGGGCCGCCTTTCACGCATTGGTAGCTGAAGAATTAAAAAAAGTGTTAAAAAATCTACCAAGTGCTAGTCAGACCCGCGCACGAAGGGTTCCGTACCATCACTACATATTATAAATAAAAATCCTCCACGCCGCGTCTGTCTGCCTGTCTGTTCGCGATAAACTCAAAAACTACTGCACCGATTTTCATGCTGTTTTCACCAATAGATAGTAGTTCTCGAGGAAGATTTTAGTTATCTATAAAAACGGCTAAAAACACGTTTGTTGTATGGAACTCTGCAGTGGCTACTAGAAAACTCTTCAAGTTTGGGCTCATTTGATGAGTCCAACAGATTGGGCTTGGTATCGAGGTTTTGCTGATGAAGCCAGGATGTAAATAGTAGAACTCTTCAATGGCTATTAGAAAACCCATCGAGTTACTCTTCTTCTTTTACCTCTTTTTTCCCGTTTTAGCCTTTGGGTACGGAACCCTATTATTAAGATGTTTATACTCACTCGTGTATCTGTATGAGGTCGGTGACCTCGGTCCAGAGGCGCGCGTACTTGACGGGCGTGACGGGTTCCTGCGGGTCGCGGTCGGCGTGCAGGTGCAGCATGAGGCGGCAAAACGACGCCCGCAGCTCGTACGAGAGGGCCGAGTCGGACATGCATCTGAGAAATGAGATGATCGGTCTACTTTAAGTATTGGTGCCGAAGACCGGGATCAGTGGCGCCTAGGTGCGGAGAGGCCTATGCCTAGCAGTAGACTGATACAGGCTGGTCATGATATAAAAAATCGGGACCATTGGACACAAATTGACCTAGCCCGAAATTAAGCTCGAAACTTGTGTTATGGGTACTAGACAACGATATACATACATAAATAGAGAAATAAATACTCAGACTCAGGAACAAACATTCGTGCTCATCACAAATATTATATTGCCATACTGAGCCGTCTTGGTGGATCGCCCGAGACGGAGAAACTAGCAGCGCCCCGCGGTATTACTCGCGTGGACTGCAATTTATCGCGATAAAAAGTATCCTATGTCCTTCTCCAGGGTTCGAACTATCTAACAAATTCAATTTCAAATTTCCAATTTCAAATTTTTCCAAATTTCATCAAAATGGGTTCAGAGGTTTAGTCATGAAAAGGTAACATTCAAACAAACAGAGGTACTTACTGTAGTATTAATTTGATATGTAGTTGCGCGGACAAACTGTTCAGCGCTAGATACTGCCTGTTGAGGCACATGTTCGAGAATAAATCCAGCTGGTGTCTGTAATAATCCAAGATGGCAGCCGCTTCGCAGGTTGGATCCAAGCGAGCCTGCGCGGCAAGCTCCGAGAGGAGGCGGGAATTCTGTAAAACATAAAGGTGAAAAACATTCAAAAAGAACAAACTTTAAAAGGAACCTAAATTCATAGAATGCAGATTAGTTTTCTTACTTTTATATCTCTCTCTCTCACACACACACTCAATATGAAATGAGCCCTCCTCTCTCTAACTGCTAACCCGTCAAAATATTCAAAATGCTAAAATATATTTTTATTACCACCTAAAAAGTTGAAATAAAATAGATTGAACAAAAATTATACAGATTTTGTTTTTGATCTCAACATTTTGGTCCTTCGAGCCGATTCATTTTAACTTCTTAACATTATAAGTACGATTGAGATCAATCGCTAGCAAGCATTACCTTTTTGTTATTCCATAAAAGCATAACTTCCTCTTCTACGGTGAATTTGTTCTTGTCGTCGATATCGACCTTTTTGCTCTTCTCGTATTTCGTTGATACCAATCTGAAATAAATGCGTTAAATAAGGATAACCAAGTATCTCTAGATAGCCCGAGCGGTTGCGCTACGCTTGGACTAGGAACTAGCTCTCTACCGCAAACACCAATGTCGGTACTTGACAACTGATTCTTAACTTGAGGATGGTAGCTTGACAGGCGAGCACTAGAAAGTGCCCTATAACCAAACTAGGGTTTCATGAAAAGCTCATAGTCATTACAGGAGTCACAACCTGCTATCATCGCTTTGTACATTGGCCGGAAAACAAGTTGAGCTAATGACCTTGGCTGTGTAGAAACAATTTTTAGATCTCTTAGGTGGATCGAAGGGTGCGCGGGGGAGCTCGCCGAAACGCGTGCGCCTAATTGGTCAATCAGCTTCCCGCGCTGTGTTCACGTTACTTTGGTATCCAACTACGAACTTGAGCGGAAGTGCACATGCAAGAAATTGCCTCTTCCACGTCACTTTTGGCTTTTTTATTTGCCGGATTGTATATCTTCGGGAACGTAATAGGCTGATGATGAAGCGTACTCTCACCTGGTTTCTATAAGTATGTCCGAGTTGTTGGCGCAGAGCACGCTCTTGCAGATCAGCTCCTGCGTCACCGCAATGGCTTTCTTGTTGGAGATGCACAGGTCACTTAGGTAGTCGAGGAAACGGGACTGCCACGTCTTCATGTTTTTGCGGACGAGGCCTTTGAGAAAAATAAAATATGTGAGACTAGATGCACCCCGCAGTTTCACCCGCGTCTTCCCGTTATCCCGCAGGAACCTTTTTCCCGGAATAAAAAGCAGCCTAAGTGTTAACCCAGGGTATAAGCCTTCTATTTCAAATCATTCAGATCCGTTCAGTAGTTTTATCCATCCATCTATTTATAAACGTGTCTATTCTATTAGTAAACAAATAAATAGTCAATTTATTATCAGTAAAACGAAAGAGTCTACCGGTGAAACAGTTCGTCATCGATTGCATACACTGTGTGAGCGAGACAGGATCATGCGAAATCCGTAAGCAAAGAGCGTGACATCTATATTAAAGGCGAAATACTAGTAACTGCGCAAAAGATCCGATGTGACTATTGAATTCAAGAACTTACCCACAAACGTCTCGATCTCTGAAGCGGTGATATGTTTCTCCAACAATTTCCTATTGTTGTGCAGCAGCGCTGTGATAGTGTCTTCCGCTAAAATGTCGTATCCTATTTGCTTCTGCATGAAGCCGAAATGCTTTGCGATGTATTCCTGAAAACGAGCGGTTACCAGTTAGGTTGGCTCTTCTGGACAGTACATATATGGCCTTAGACGTCTATGACAGACGATTCAAACCGTGTCAGTGGGGTTTGAAGAACACTTTTGTTGGTGACTATACAGACCAATACGAGAACGGCAGGCCCGTCCACACTTAGTGCAGATGTGATTATCATTTGTTGGATTGGAGTCGCTGACGAGCCGTCTCGCTCTCTCTTCAGCAAGCTTGTCAAACCAGATCATGGAACCTCTGACCTTTCTTAATCTGACTCCTCCACTGAATCCCATAATCAGCAAGCTTCTCTCATACCCTATGGTCAATGTTGAAGGAGACCAAATCTCGCCTAACACAGTCCTTAAACCAGACATAGATTTGGGCCGAAGAAAAAAGAGGATCCTTTCTTAGTGTTATCCTAAGATGTCTAAGGAACCGACTTAGACGATGCATTGGCTGTGAGTGATTGAATTCTACTCAGTAGATTCCATTACCATCAGTTTTTACGTTTTCACGACATAGGCTTTATCTCAGATAGAGTATAGGTAAGGTGACCATTTTTATTCCCTCTCAGAGCGTGACTCTAACGTTTATTTTGAGCTCTGCTATAATAAAATTAAATCAAGCCTAGTTTATTTTATATATGTACATGGAACTGTTGGCATGATTTGACCCTTGGTTATCAGAATTAACAACGTTTTGGGGCACTCTTTTGAACTTATTACCATTATCACGGACATCCAGTTTATTTACTGAAGCGGATCATTTTTGACGATTTCGAGGACACCGGGACACATAGCTTCAAAGTGGAACTGTCCCGCTGGCCCAGTGCTGGCTGGTCTACTAAGTAGTACTTACCTGATTTTTTCTATAATCTTGTTGGCTAAGCCTCAATATCCGATAACAGAGCCGAAATATGTACTTGTAAGCCGCATAGCGCGGGTCGTACAGTTCCTCTATTTTAAGGAACGCTTCGCCCTCAGCTGTCTCTTGGAATGGACCCTGTAACACAGCAAGGGATATAGTCAAGCCGGGTAATCATAAGGCGTTACGCAAGAAATATTATTAGAGATATAGCGGTACATGATGATGACGTCACTTGTTGGTACTGCAGATTCGTATGATACTTCAGTTTTTAAGTAAGGTCGGCATTAAATACCAATATTGTTAAATATCTGGTAGAATTTCATTTACTTCAATTTATATTGAAGACAAAATATTTACTAGCCGCTATTTTTTATCCACATGGAGATTTTCCGCAGGTTTTTTTTCACAATAAAACATGATCTATGACAGTCAGGGATAGTGTAGCTTTCTAAAAGGAAACGAATGTTCAATTTCGGATCAGTAGTTCCGGAGATTATCTCCCACATCCATACTCACAAATAAACTTTACCTGTTTGTGATATTAATATTGATTGGAGGGGACGGGTGAGGGGGGAAAGGAGACGGGGGGAACGCCTAATACGTTACCTGTAGTATTTTAAAAAGTTGCCGCAGTATGTACTGCTCGCGGACTAACTTCTGTCGATCCCTGTTCGGGTTTTCAACCATTAGTTCCAGCGCTTCGGATTTGTTCGGCTCATTCTCGAAGCCTGCTATGAAGTACACGATATCTTGGAGAAGGCAGGTCAGAGCTCTGAAAACAGTTCAAAAGTCATTAGCCTATGCTTTACTCATACAGGCCTTAGTAATCACAAAACACAAAACGACCTCTGTAACCTTCCTAAAACACAAAGGAAAATGCAACTTACTTCCTCTCGTTATGCTCTATATTCCCGTGATGCAACTTAGTCGATAAAGCAGACAGTACTTTGCAGGCGTCGTTCGCAAAGTCTAGATCTCTCACTTCGCTGGGTGACACGGATATTAGGGCGAAGGCCTCCTTGTCTTCTTTCACTTGGGAACATCCGACCTGGAGCAAAATATTTATTGATGTTTTAGTTCCCTTTTGCCATCTACATATCCGCAGTTTCATAACCAAGTTTCCAATCCATTGATTTCCTAGAAAAGTGACGGTTTAAAACCACTTCTTTTCGTTGTCGAGTTTTTTCTTACCTTGGACATAACCGGTTTTTCTTCATCTTTATCAATGGGTATAGAAGTGGAGTGCACCCACGTGTGGGTACATAAATGTTGTAATCTGCAAACATCATTAATATAAATCTTATTATTTGAAAGATGGAAAAACTAATAGATATAATCAACGACCAAAATGTTAGTTTACTTCTGCGCGGTTAACCGTAGTGCAGCCTTACACTAAGGAAGAGAGAGAGGGTGAAAAGAGGTCATCATCATCATCAGCCGAAACAAATCCACTGCTGAAAATATGCCCCCCCCCTTTGAACGCCACCATGAACGGTTATTACCATTTGCATCCATCGGCTCCCCGCGACTCTAACAATATCTACGGTCCACCTAGTGTTGCGCCTACCCACAGAACGTCTTCCGGTTCGCCACTCGAGAACCTTTCTTCCCCGTCGGTTCTCGGTTCGTCAAGCGATGTGGCCTGCCCATTGCTACTTCAACTTGCAAATTCAGTGAGCTAAGAGAGAGAGAGAGAGGAAGGGAGGTACATAACTCAAAATACCGTGACAGTGATTCAGCACCCCTTACCTGACATAACTGCTCTGAGGCACCGGCGAGTCGCAGTGCGTCATGGTGGTTGGGTCCAGCTCGAACAGTGTGGCTATCTCTGAGGAGTGCGGGACTGACACCAGCTGGTACGCTGGCTCATCTGCTTCCGTTTGGGCATCCCTGTAAATGAAGACATATTTACACATCACCGTCATCTTCAACCGGAAGACGTAAAAAAATCAGCCTGTACCAGTTTACTGCTGGAAATAGGCTTCTGCCAATATGCGGCACTGAGAACGGTCTTCGGCTCTTCTCACCCAACTACTGTCAGCCACTCGGCGCAAGTCGTCGCTCCACCTTGTCGCAGGCGTCCTACACTACGTTTGCAAAGTCATGATATATCAATAGAAGTTTTAAGCAACTTACGGCAGCCGAATGCAGGCCTCAGCAGCCAAATAATGGCCAGTAGCAAGGTGTTTGAACCGGAAGATTGAGTTCCAATGACCCGCACCTCCTCTGCACGGGTCATGTTGTACCACCTGAAAAGGTTTTATACCTATTTGAGTTTGAGTCGTTGTTTTTATAGGCGTGAATAAAAGGAGGTTTACACCCTTTGGTGGGATGATAACAGGTGAAGAAGAAAGAAGTTCTTAATGATGACCCGATAGAATTACTCATAGGCAAATAGGAATCCCTTCATACCATTTAAGCTTTGTAGGTTTTGGCTCTTTAGTATTTGGTCACAAGCATGCGATTTGATAATCAACATCGGGCAAAAAGTATACAACAAATCATGTAGCAAACGACAATATCATCAGAAAAATAGGTCATCATTACAAGAAAGGAAGAAAGAAAGAATGAAATACCGGAACACATAGTATCAACAGAAGCATTTTTTAAATGGCAAAATATGTGACGTCAGACGTCAATAAGACCTCGTGACATGGATGGGCTCGAAAAATCATGAAACTCGTGTGACGTCATTTATGGACGACCCTTAAGCATGTCGTTACTTGTCATGACCTCATGACTGATGCTGCATCATTACCTCAATCTCCCACAATGCTTTACTGCTGGTCGCGGCCGTAGCGCTCGACCGTCCCGTAGTCCTCAGAAACACATGCTGCTTCTTCTGGTACTCATCCATGGTGAGGAACTTCTCTTGCTCCGCATGGAACAGCCTCACCACGTCTCCTCCTTTCAGGATCTCTTCCTGGTTCTCCTTGTGTTCCAGGAACAGGGTCACCTTCCAGGAGGTTGACGAGTTTACTACGTTCACCTGTTGGGAAGTATGGAGTATGATTTAACGAAAGACCAGCGATCAATGATCATCAACCAGCATTATGTTGAGTTGGGGCCAATTTGCGATGGTGACATTTTTGTGTACAGTCAGCGACAAAAGTAGTTTATTTTTACAATTTACAAGGTAGCGTTTTGACTGCAACATAACACACCTGATTTTAGTACTGATGTGTTCAAATGTTGGTGTTTAAGACGATAAGAGTAATCGGAAAATGTGTTATTGTTCAGCGACTTTTGTCGTTGACTGTACTACTCATTTACTGCAATATGTGTTGTTCCAATGCCGCGGGTACACATTGGATTCAACTACGAATCCAAGTTTGGCTCCAAGCGACCAATGTTTGAGCGGGATGCTTCCTTGCTAAGTATCCGTGCAAGGGGCCATATCTACCTCACGGGTACTCTGCTATATTTCTGATGGATGAAAAGAAGTGTTACCTCCATACAGCCCGCATTGTCAGGTAGCTCGAAGCTGGCAGACACGTGCAGCACTTGCTGTCCCGCGTTCACCGGGTTCATGATCACCTTGTCACCTACCACCACATTGTCACCTGAAAACGAAGTGACATTACCGTATAGCACATATCTTGTGCTGATTTGTTATCTTTCATAAAGATATCGGTAGGAAACTGTCATGATCAAGAACAGAACTCAACATCATGTGTCATCATGAATGTGTACTAAAGTGTTTATTATCGGCCGGTTTCAATAATGGAGCTAGTGTCAAATTTCTATCTCTAGTAGGGCAAACCGTGGATAGATAGGTTATTGAAACTAGTCGTATGTGTGTTTGTTCTTATTGTTCTTGTTCTCTAGTTGTAAGATATATGTGTATTTCAAAATAAATATATTTAATTTCATTTATTTTAATTTAATTACTTTCCATCAGAGGACCAGTTTTTCTCTCTATCTCTCTGAGAGATCCCAGCCTCAGCAGTGGGAATGTAATATAACCAAATATTTTATCAAAAGTTCAATGGAGAAAGGTGTACCACAATAGCGAGGATTGGTGCTGTCAAAGATGCTTATGAAATTTGGAAAATCAGGCCTGTCCTGTCTATATTGGTATTCTAAAATGACGTGTTGATCAATGCTTGAGAAGCGATTAAGGTGAATGGGCTCGTGCAATTTCCCATACAAACTCAAGAAGGGCGATATGGATCACGCGAACTATTCTAATGAAGTTTGAAAATTTTCTTAAATTGTTCAATTAATTACCCATTCGCGAACTATCAGTTTCTCTTACAAAAATTATGTTTTCCATGTAATTTTACATCGGAAAAATCGTATTATTATACACATGTGTGCGTGAGTGGCACTGAAGTTGACGGACTTGAATTAGGTGATTTTAACCTGCATTTCGATGAACTATTTAGATGTAGACCTTGTGCAGTGAGCGAATGGTGGCATACGACAACGTTGAAGCGTCACAGAAGAAATTATAGTTTGTCAATAGCTAAAAATTATGCGACGCGACGTTGCAAGATCGGGCGTGACTAGTGAAGAATGATTTTCTGTCTCGCTCGCCACGATATTTCGACTTGCCAAGTCGTGCATGAACGATTTTGTTAATTTTGGGGCAATTTTTACTTTCCGTTCCGAAGACGTAAATCGAAACGGGTTGGTAGTCAAGGCCGTGGAGGTCTAATCCACTTTGATAACCTAAGTGATAGAATTTCGCCCAGGTAATCAAAGTAGGAAAATAAGTTAATAAATAAGTAAAGTAAATATATATCTTGCGATAGTTTCTCACACGGCCATCCGACTTGTATGTATTATGGTAACCAGGCAGCTGACAACATACTTACATTAGAACGTAAATCTAAATACATACGGTCTACGTAGATAGATACCTACTATTGATAAAATAGTTAGTTAGGTACTTGGCGGTAGAACTAGAAATGGTAGATCGCCCTTGCAAGAGGTCGCCTACCACGGTGGTAGGTATGTACCTACCTAGCTAAAATAGTTTAGGGATGTGAACAAAATAATCGATTTTTATATTAATCGATCTTTTTTTTTTCGATTTTTAAAAAGTCGATGATTATCTTGAAAATGTGAAATAATTGTTTTTTACAAATCGATTATATAAATAATAACAATCGCTTAGTAAAAATTCAAACAATAATCTATTTGTACAAAATCGAAAAATAATCGATTTGTAAAACAAATCGAAAAATAATCGATTTGTAAAAAATCGATTATTAAGTAAAAAATAATCGAATCGTTTTTACAAATCGATTTAATCTAAAGAGATAAAAATCGATTATTTCTTAATCGATTTTTTCCCTTTCAAGTCACACCCCTATATTTGATACCCAGTGTGTTGGTACCGCACTACCGCATTATCAAATAAATATTTGGTAGGTAAAGGTATGGTAGGTAAGGTACTAACTACAACATAAGTAGCTAGCGAAGTTACTGGGCTAATGAGTGTCTTATCTACTAGGTAGGTATCTGATCTATAGTCTCAAATATTACATAATAAGCCACCATGTTGTGGTTTGGCACGATATTTTTCTTCACCGAAACCTGTGCTGTGCAGCACGGAAGTTCAATGCGCAACCGATTGAGCTATCATCGCTTCAAATCATAAACGTCAAAGAAAAAACCGAAATCAACCGATATCTATCAATGTAATACTATACATATTGTTATCAAACGGAATAAGGTATATTTTTCAATAAAACAGTCTAAGCGGTAAAGAAGACGGAATCCAAATCCACATCCACATTTACAATAAAAATGTATTTACCTATACATATAATAAAACTGTGACTGATCGCTGTCTGTACATCCTATCCTTTCCTACTAATATTATAAATGCGAAAGTTTGTGTGTGTGAATGTTTGTTGCCACGTATCACCGTAACTACTGGAGTGGAAATAGCTTATAGCTACTTTTTATCCCGGAAAAAGGTTCCTGCGGGATAACGGGAAGACGCGGGTGAAACCGCGGCTGAAAACTAGTGAAAGATAAATGAGAAAAGCTATTATTGGGGGTCTTTATCATCAACGCAATAGAACCCAAAACAATGATAAATGGATTTTTTGTCTGTTTGACTGTATGTCTGTTTGTCTGTGCGTTTGTGCGCGCTAATTCCAGAAACGGCTTAACCGATTAGGGTGCGGTTTTCACTAATGTATGTGTATGTGTGGTAAGTGGTAAGCTTCACTTAATATTTAGTGTTTCTTTTACTACAATAGTTTTATAAAAAAAATATCGATAAACTGTAGGACACGCGGGTGAAACTGCGGGGTGCAGCTAGTATAAACTAATCAGACTGTTCTATGAGTTTTTTGGTTACGTCATTCACGTAAAATGCATTTTTGACTAGTTGCTACGTTGCTAGGCAAGTTGTTGTTTATAGTTTTACTCTGTAAAAAAGGTTGATCAACGTTGGAAAATTATTGATGGAAATCAGCAGATACAATCGTGCACCACTACGCCAGCTGAGGCCAGCAACAGCCCTGCCACATAGTACCTTTGTATAACCGGAAAAGCCCTGCTAGCTGGCTGTCACCACAAATCTAATTTTCGGAGGATCAAGGACGTTGTTCTACAACTGCCCTTGCTGAAAGTGTATTCAAATACCTTTGAAATAAACAATATGATGACATATAATTTTCCTACGCTTATTTACTTCGTAAATGACACCTTGAAATAAACGAAATTTTATTCTACTAATATTATAAATGCAAAAATTTGTGCGTGTGAATGTTTGTTACCACGTATCAACGTAACTACTAAACCAAATGAACCAATTGTGGAAACAGATTTGAAAGAAGCATGTCTCTCGAAAATTCGAGACTTCCAAAAAACAACGGAGGAAATAAAAGGAATTGAAGTTCTGACCATAGGGCAACATGAAAATGATGTTTACACTACATATAAATGCGACAGGCCAGCCAGCCGATTTGGAATGGAATAGTTTTTCAAAGTCATGTTTGTTTCTTTAGTAGTGTTTAGTAGACATAAATCCGTGGTTTTCGTATGGCCAGGTTGGGATACAAATTAGAATATACTTTAATTATAGCTTTGTTGCAGATATGTAAACGAAAAGCGATAACACCATGCCACAACCACGTCAAAAGAATTTTGTATAAAAACAATGTTCTGACCAATAACATGGCATATGGCCAACACAATAAGTCTGTGGCCAGAACATAGTTCATGGAAAAAATGAAAAAAACTGTGCGACCAGCAGGACTTTATATTGACGAAGAATTGTGAATTATTGAATATTTTAAGAATGTGTAAATAAAAAGACTATTGGTGATTGACTGTTTTTTATTTTGATACTATGTACATATATAATAAATAATCCTGCAGGCCGACCGCGGTTGCCCGATCGTAATGGTTTTATTTTCGTTTACATTTACAATTGTCATTTACGCCAGTATAAAAATTGGTACCGCGATGAGACATCGTATTGTAATGGTTAATTGAACCAACGAAATGTCAAATGTTTTTCAACTAGTGTTGCCGATCGCTAGTAGACTATCGATGATTAATCAATTTGTGTTCAATGGTCGTCCGATATTTATTTATTTATTAATTAATTATCGATAGCCAACCAATCGAAACACTGTCGATAGTATCGATACAATCGATGTTATCGATCCTATCAATAGCTCAAAACGAAGCAATACTACAAGTGAGTACAATACTATCGATAGTATCGATATTGTTGTTGCTCGCGAAGTATGAACTATCTATAGTATCGATAGACTAAAATAATCGATACTATCGATAGTTTTTTTATTTACGAGCAGTAGGTATACTATCCATAGTTTATTCTTCGCGAGCAACAACACTATCGATAGTATTGTACTCACTCGATAGGTACTATTGCCTTATTTTGAGCTATCGGTAGTATTTATAGGCCTTTCGATAGTGTGGCTTATTCAGATGAAAACTATCGATAGTTTTACTATAAATAGTTTGGCAACACTATTTTCGTAATAAGACAGACAGAAAACAAATGACGTAAAACAAGAATAATTATATATCTATAAGAAAAATCAGATTATTTGTTTGTTTGTTTTCATTAATAGGCTCCGAAACTAGTGGACCGATTTGAGAAATTCTTTCACTGTTGGGAAAAGCTACACTATCTCCTGGTGTAATGGTTATATAATATTTTCAAAAAATAAATCGTATCTTGGTATTAATCCCTAACAAAATAAATCACTTCATATTCAAGACTGTTTCAATACCTTATTATGACTTTTTGATTTATTCAATTCGGACATTTAATTCGAAACATATCACGAGTTTAAAAATGCACGTGTTGTAACACAAGCAAATTTGGCGGAAATATGGTGTAAAACGTTGCCCGAGACTTACCTTTTTCACCGTTGACTTTTACCATCGTTTTGAAATGTAAAAGTAGTTCCGCGGTACGAAATTTATCGTCTATTGTTTATTTTTGCTCAAACTACGTACCTTTTTGTTCATTCAATGTAGCCATAATGGAAATGGCTAGTCGATGGACCACGTGATAGTTCGGCGGTACCAATTGTGTCAAATTAAAAGAGTTTACGATAAAGTTTATGTCGTTTAGTGATCCGCGGTAAGCCCGCTGATTGTTTCATAATAAAGTATTACAATAGCCAATGTCTTTATTGGTAGGAGAGTAGAGAGTATAGGTAATAAAGGGTATAGGCCATCTCCATTCTAAATTTCATCCAAATCAAAGAAAATTACCAAAAATCTGAGGCAGGGATCGAACCCGGAACCTCGTTATTAGTAAAGAACTACTGAGAGGTTTGACCACTGGTCTAACCTATACAGTAAACGAAAGAACGAAATTAGCAAATGGTTTCGTGTACAACAAGACCATTTTCTATGTGTGCGTGAATAGATCGCTGCCATACACCACTACCGCCGCGATATTGTTTGGCACAAATAAAAGTGTTTTGAAAACTAAAACACATCTGAAATATTGTTGGATACATAAAACATATTACGCCATTACCGGTAAACATAATTATTATTAAAATAATATGCACCTGTTCATTCATAATAAAATAAGATGCGTTAATTAGAAACAACGCCATCTATTGACGCTGGGCTGCTAGGCGGACCGCAAGCAACCACCTTAGATGCGTTCTAATGACATACTTTATGTCTACGTGTGCGTGTGTAAGTACGTAAATTTGTGACACCAGCAGTAAGAGAAGCGTTACGAGTAATTTATTAGTTTATTTAATGAAGATTTGGTTAATTTACAATTGAGTAACGCTATAGAACGCGCGCTTTAGTGTTTGGTTCGAATAAGATTGTTATTTTCGACGTAAAAAAATAATTTAGGTAAAAAATGACATCAGCGCCATCTCTTGACAACATAGCGAGATGAGCTCTGGGATCATCCACCTTAAGTGACATATTTGTATGAACTGACAGCGTCAAATCTGTGCTTAGAATAACAACCGGACTTAGACGGTACGCGCCGCGTCCTCCTCTCCCGTACCACTTACCAGTGGATCGCAACTTGTAGAAGGGCATCACGTAGAACCAGGAGCCCTCGTTCCCGTTTGCGTCCAGGTGTACCCTCATGGCGTTCTTCTCTAACAACGCGGGCAGCCTTTTGTTTACCTGCAAGATTAATATATAGGTGTCAAGAAAAAGTTAAATTTAAAAAATGAAAAAAAAAAATTAAAATTCAATCATTAATTTTTTTTTGATTTAATTTTTTATAAATAAATAAATTTCAGGCATGCTGCTTCATAGGCATCCCTCGTTTAGGGCAAAGAGTTTTTTAGGCAAATCTCATGTTTAGGTTTAACGCCTTCATTGGCATCTTGCGTTTCAGGTAACTCGTTCAAGTGGGGTCATCATATTCAACCTTAGCTGAGGGTACGCTATTGAGCACGGTCTACGGCTCTTCTTATCCAACTACTGCCAGCCACTTGGCGATAATCGTTGCTCCATAGAATCTAAGGGCGCCTTACAATTTACACTAAGTTTGCCCAGTCGCATTCACCATTCAAGAATACGTCCACCCCAACGGTTGTCGGTAAATATAGTAGTATAGGCTAAAGCCTATAAAAGAGAGAACAAGCTTCAATACGTATCTTGAAGCGATGATGGCTGTGGTAGTCGGCTTGCGACCCGTAGGTTGTGGGTTCGAATCCTACAATGAGCTTGAGCTTTCGGTGTAGCAAAACATCGCGATGAAACCATAGCTTGGCGGTAGGGCATTTTCAAGTGCTCGCCTGGCTAGCTAAGACCCTCATGTTAAGAATCCGTCGCCAAGCACCTATCGCTGTGTTCCGACAGTCTCGCTTGTGAGCCAGTTCCCAGTCCAGGTGTAGCGTGGCGCCATCTTCGACCACATCGTCACTTAACATCAGGGGACTTGTGGTCAAGTATAGGCAAAACAACTATGGCTCTCTCTCTCTTCTGCTCACACTCACAGTAAGGTATTTGTTGGACTTGACGTGCAGCAGTTGTACAACGCTGCCGTACTGCACGACAGTCCCCAGTAACTTCTTGTTCTCCAACTCATTCTGTTTCTTTTCTATCTCAGCGGCGTGCTGCAACAACGACAAACGATTGGTTAAAAACAATTAAGTGAAATTAAATTTGTATAATGAGAAGCGATGGTGGCCGAACGGTACCGCGCTGACACTGAGTTGGCATCCTCTATGACTTAATATTATGCCCCGCACCTATGACTTAATATTATGTTATGTGTGGATTTACCCTCGCTCAAAACGGTGAAGGAAAACATCGTGAGGAAACCGTCGTGTCCAAGAACCACAACATTCAAGGGCATACGACATCTATAGGTCTACCAGGATCTGATGGTAAAAGGGAAAAAGAAATTGACGCTAGCAATACTGGGGGAAATTGGAGTAAAACGTTTTGATACTTTTTTTTTCTTATAATGGCTGATTCTGTGTGTGATACATGCAAATATAAAATTTATCCAATGATCAAGGATAATTTTTGAAAATCTTACTGTGGCGAATGTGGGGTTCGAAATTTAGAATAAAACTCCAATTACTCTGTCCATGAGTTATTTATTTATTAAAGGCTATCAGAACTTGAAAATGGTTCCAAATACTGCACATCCATAAAAAAGTCTTCAACGGAGGAGGAAGACGCAGTATTTATGATAAAACTTTCCTTCTGTATCTCAATCGATCTTGTTCTATGAACTGATTTACATTTTTTATTACATGTTCACAAGATTTTCGCCATTCATCGATCCCTATTCGAGAGAAAGCTTTTTCAGTTCACACGAAAAATGCAATAAACTAAAGTATCAAGACGTGTCATTCCTACTAATTTGAAGCCAAACCAAAAAGAATTCCTCTAAATTTCAGTTGACAGATGTCATTTTTTACGTTGCCATATGAAAATCGCTATTTATTAAACTTTTTTTTGTCATCAGATCCTGGTAGACCTATACCAGCCCGCACTGGGCCAGTGGTAGATTACGGTTCATACTCTCTCTCTGAGAGAAGGCCTGTGTCCCAGCAGTGGGAACGTAATAGGCTGATGATGATGAATAAGAAATCGAATTCTCTTTCCAATTATATCGCAAAACCACGATACAAACTACAGTACACAGTAAACATTAACATAATCGTTTCAATAATGAAGCCATATTCAATCATTCTATGCATCAACACACCATCATTGTTTATCAATCTGTACGTCATCAGCGTGCATTAAACAAACAAATCGAGAAACGATATAAATTTGCTTTGTGTTCAAATGTAATTGACGGCTAAAACGCGGATGAAACGTTTCAAACGGAAGGTCGTTGTATTGAATTGATTATTTGAAAACTAGCCAAGATAGTTTTGCGGAAATTATCTTCCTTTGGAATTGTTAGAATGTTGATGGATAGATGATGGGAAAGTGGATAGCAGATGTCAAAAGTCAAAAGTATTTTTTTCTTTATTCAATAGGATACATTGCGATCACTTTAAAACGTCAAACTTAAAACTAGCTACGCCTGTTCCAACCTCCTTACGCCGGCAAAAAAACAGGCAAGAAACGCCCGGCAGGTAATTTTTTTGTCGCGATCACATTGACAATTTTATTCTTATTACTAATTGATTGAATTGGAGCAAGTTCACTAAAATCCCAAGCTTTTTTTTGTCATCTAATGGTCCGATATTTTTTAATAAGCTTTACTAATAAGATTGAATCCTAGATATGAATCCTACTAATATAATAATCGCGAAAGTTTGTGAGACAAACAAAAACAATGTCTGAACTCGAGACTGATAAAAACTACTAAAAATAACTTATATTGCAGTAATTAATCACATTAATTATATCTCTATTATGAAACTAAAATTTTTGTGGAGAATATTTATGAAAAAATAAAGAAGTAGAACGACGACTAGGAATTTTTTATAAGAGGTCATTGACCCATTTCTATATGGCATTTTAGAATTTTGGTTTGTTTGTTACTCAAAGACTCAAAAACTATAACCTCAATATTTCTTAATTTTGCCAAAAAACTACTAAGTGCACCTATTCCAACCTCCTTACACCGGTAAATGGATAGGCAAAGTATATTTAAACTAATGTTCATAATAATCCTTCATTGCCAATATATTTATCTAGTCTAGTGTCCTAGAAAATAAATTACATAGACATTATTAGCGTCCCACAGCGACGGAGCATTTCAAATTGTTATGGCTGAAATTTTGTACGTAATCCAAAGGAATAGAGCTCAAATTTAAATGACAACGTGTAAAATAAATGGATAGACCAATACTATTTATGAGGATAGATGTGAGCTTATAAAATGGGTTTAATCTCTATAATTAACTACTTGCGACCCGCGGTTTCACCCACGTCTTCCCCTTATCCCACAGGAACCTTTTTCCGGGATAAAAAGTGGCTTACGTGTTAATCCAGGGTATTAGCTATGTCCATTCCGAGTTTCATCAAAATCCATTCAGTAGTTTTTGCGTGAGAGAACAACAAACATACATACAAACTTTCGCGTTTATAGTATTAGTTGGACTAGCTAGCCACCCCGGAATCACACGGGTAAGAAAAAGTTTTGATCATTAAGTACATAACAATTAAATAAATAAACCTCAAACGGAGGAAGTATGCATCTCTTGAAGATGGCTATATTTTTGCTCCGTTTGGGGTTGAAACTCTTGGTCCGTGGGGTCCTGCCGCTCTTATGCTTTTTAAAGAGCTCTCCAAGCGCCTCGTTGACGCCACGGGTGACCAAAGGGCTGGCGCTTACCTCGGTCAACGAATCAGCCTAGCCATTCAAAGAGGTAATGTCGCCAGTCTCTTGGGCACTCTACCTGTAGGCAGCGACCTAAATCAGGTTTTTTATTTGTAGATGTTTAGTTTTATATAGATAGTTTAGCTTTAGTATTTAGTTTAATTTTTTATCCAATTGTATATATTTGATTTGTTGTATTAAATAAATTAATGATTTTGACCTAATACATAAAAAAAAAATATCAGCCAATGACACTTGGAGATAGAGCTTTGTAACCATTCTAATCCTATCTTACCAATATTATAAATGCGAAAGTTTATGTCTGTGTGAATATTTGCTACCACGTATCACCGTAACTACAGAACCGATTTTGATGAAATTTGGATAGGAAATAGCTTATACCCTGGATTAACACATAGGCTACTTTTTATCCCGGAAAAGGTTCCTGCGGGATAACAAAAAAACGCGAAAAAAAAGAAACTAGAAAATCGGATCAGTAGTGAAAGCGATTAACTGTAAAATATTTACAACAGACCTTACCTCTATACAATATTACTATAGATAAATTACTTTCAGTCGTTTAGAAATTTTCATAACAAATTAGAGATGAAAAAGAAAATGGGTCGTTTCCGTACATATAAAGGAAATGGGAATCTATATACGTTATGTAAATAATGATCACGTTGGAATAACTCGTGGGCAACGATTGATTTAGTGGGGCTAGTGACCGCGGCGGATCTTCGGCAACTGAAACTTTATTTCTATATGCGCGTCTTCCCGTTATCCCGCAGGAACCTTTTTCAGAGATAAAAAGTAGCCTATGTGTTAATCTAGAATATAAGCTATCTACATTCCAAATTTTTCAGATCCGTTCAGTAGTTTTTGCTTGAAAGAGTAACAAACATCCATCCATCCATCCCTCCGATGCATCCATCCATCCCTCCGATGCATCCATCCATCCATCCATACTTACAAACTTTCACGCTTATAATATTAGTAGGAAGTAGGATTAAAGGCATTTTGACGAAATTATAATAGTCGTAGGGAGTCTCAAATGAGATTCAAATGGGGCTAATAACCGTTCTTGGTGGCGTTCAAAGGGGGAGGCCTATGTTGAGCAGTGGACTTCTTCCGGCTGATGATGATGATGATGATGAGATCTTTCCTTTTATGTTGTTCTATTTTTCTGTTGTTGTGGGGAAACAATAAAAACCATATTAGAAGGAAAAGTAGAAGGGAAGAGAGGGAGAGGTAGACCGAGAAGAACATATCATCAAGTTAAAGAAAGGATTGACGTCATGTCGTACCAAGAGGTCAAAAGGATGGCCGAGAACAGAACGGGATGGAAAATACTCCACCGACAAGAGCTTCGCTCTTAAATAGAAGAGCGGGGAAACAATAAAGCGTTATCTATCTATGATAATACTCACGTTTAACCTCTTCAGCAGTCCTGTGTCGGTGTTGGAGTTGGCGGACTGCTTGGCAGTGTTCCAGAACTGCTTTTGTGCGGAGTAGCGGTTCATAGGACATATTTTGAACAGGCAATCTGAAAATATGAGCAGCTGTTCAATACCTCGTTTCGCAAAGCCTTATTACGAGTGTCATAAAAAGTAAAATGCAACAGAGCAAAGCGCTAGGTCAGCGCCCCTAGAGAAGATGCATAGTACAATCGTTAACGGTAACAATAAACGTGATTTCTTTGCCGTTTTTATAAATACGGAACCTTTTGTGCGCGAGTCCGACTCAAACTTGGCCGGTTTATTTAAGCGATCCTGATCCGTTATTCGCGGTTTTGGATCGATATGTCATGTCATTTTAGTACTAGGGCTTGACATATTACCACTATTAAATTTTTTTACAAAACAAACACCGACTTCTGGTTCCCTTCGGTTTCTCTGGTCTGCCATCATCAAATCCTGATTTAGTTATCATGGGACAGCCTTTGAAATATCTTCTTTCCAACAAAAAAATAATTTTGCATAACCGATGTTATGACGGAGTTACGCCGAACATACATAAAAAAAAATACAAACATCCGAATTGAGAACCTCCTATTTTTTTGGAAGTCGGTTAAACATTACATATTATGACATGACATATCGATACAAAACCGCGTACAACGATCGATCAGAATTGATTCGATTAATTTCAGGCGTTAGTTGCCTTCAAATAAGCTTCCATTTTATGAAAAGTCATAACAATGAAATGAAATACCATAAAGCCATTTCACCGGCACAAAGATATCACCGGCAAACCGTAACTAGTAAGTGATCATCATTTATTCAAACCCCCTTCGGTCCTGGGGGCCTTTATCTGTCAAGTTGAATACCCTTCTGTCGCGGAACATTGCTTGAATAACTTATCAGCCAAGTCTCGCTAACTTAGAACTAAGTTTTATCACAGTAAAGTAAGAACAGTAGGTTAGCTAAGGCCACTCGACGAGTTAATTGCCTACTCTTACGGTGATGCATAGGTGGCGCGTTCCGTACTGAGTACATGGCCGCGGCCCCGACCGCGGCCCCGTTCGTTTGTGATTGTGTGCGTGAAAAGTGAGTGCGTACACGGCGCCGCTACTCTCGCACACATTCAAACCGGCGGCGGCAGCCGATTTGTATGAAGCTGAACTACTATGGTTTTATAGTGTACAGTCAGCGACAAAAGCGGCACATACTCAATTTTCCAAATATTTTTTAGATTCAGTAGTCAGTAATGTTTGGTATTTTTTTACGACTTACATGGTAGCGTTTGACCAAATCACAACACACCTGATGCTAAGTGATGGTGCGGTCAAAGATTGGTGTTTAACGCTCGAATTTAATAATCGATCCCGATCCGTTATCCGCGGTTTTAGATCGATATGTCATGTCATAAATATATCATTTTAATAATATGTCAAGCCTTACTGCCTTACTACTAAAAAGACATTTTATGACAAGACATATCGATCCAAAACATCGAAAGACGGATCAGGATCGATTATTAATTTCGGACGTAAGACGATGAAGGTAATCGGAAGATTTGTAATTGTTCAGCGAGTTTTCTAGTTGACCGTACTAGCGAATTGATTAGAATTGATGATAAGATTGATGATTGAGAGATTGTTGCTCACCCCGGAACTTTTTGGGTGGATCAGTCAGGTCGCCCGCCTCGGGGCACACCACGCACCTGTCATCTACCAACCTGGAGGAGAAAAACAAATATCAATTCAAAAAAAGTGTTTTATAAATAGATTAACAACGCCCACATCATCACTCTGAGATGGAGCGATGGTGGCCGAACGGTAACGTGTGCGACTTAAATTATCATACTATCATATCATCTTACTAATATTATAAACGTGAAAGTTTGTGAGTATGGATGGATGAATGGATGGATGGATGGATGGATGGATGGATGGTTGTTTGTTACTCTTTCACGCAAAAAGTAGGTACAGAACGGATCTGAATGAAATTTGGAATGGAGATAGCTTATACCCTGGTACTTTTTATGCCAGAAAAATGTTCCTGCGGGATAACGGGAAGACGCGGGTGAAACCGCGGGGAGCAGCCAGTATATTATATATCTGCTGTGCCCTCTTGTACCGTAGATCGATACAAACATCGTGGCATCGTAAAGGTCAAGATCGGAACATTCGGAACACTTGTTGTGAAGTATCCTTTCTTTTAGTTCCATAGATTCTAATCTTGGCTGAAACTGAAGTATTTACTTTTGACACACTTAGACAGGGTATAAGTTATCTCCATTCCAAATTTCACACAAATTCGTTCAGTAGTTTTTGCGTGAAAGAGTAACAAAAATTCCATAGATTTTATCGTACAGTCAGCGACAAAAGTAACAGGTCATACTTGATATTTCAAACGTGTTTTAAATTAGTGATGTTTGTTTTTTCCTTACAACTTACGCGGTAGCGTTTGACCACAATAAAACACACCTTATGTTAAGTGATGATTAGGTCGAAGGTGTTACAGATGATAAAGATAAGGGGGCGTCCACAAATTACGTGAGGTGTTCTTTTTAATTTTTTGTCCCTCTCCCCCTGGTGAGATGTCGTGAGATTTTATTCACCCCCATCCCCCAATCTCACGTGAGATTTTTAAATATGTGGGTTTCTTAAGTAAACGCGTTGGATTGTTATTGAAAAAAGAAAAAAAAATGCTTCATGCTTTTATTTACACTAGTTAAGACTAATAATCAATATTGCTGAGAGTTTAATTAGTGTAATAAAAATTTAACAATAGAATACTTAAATCGTAACTACTGTGATTAAAAAAAGAAAATCTACTCTAATTCAGTCCATGCTCGCCTGTGCTCTGCAAAAAAATTGCGTGATATTTGCCGAGACCCTCCCCCCTTCTCTCCAACGTAAGATTAGATGAGATTTGACTCGACCCCCTCCCCCCCTTAAACATCTCACGTAATTTATGGACGCCCCCTAATCGGAAAATTTTTATTGTTCAGCGACTTTTGTCGTTGACCGTACCTGTGACTTTCAGACTTAAAACAAACAGTAAAACAATAAGGCTCCATCAAAAATCGAAGGAAGTCAAGCCGTCGCGTCGTCGCAACGTTTGCAAGACCAAACACAATATAACTGAAGGTTAAATGAATTGCAGTGACAAGCATGAGACAATGGCATCTTCATTGATTCGCTCCAATAGAAGCAACGTGGAGTAATTCGATACAATCACCAGCTCAATGGCTGGACATTGAAGGGTATTTGTATAACTAGAGCTGTACTAAACCGTATACACACACCGATACCGAGTACCGAGTAACGGGTCCGCCATCTAATACCGGAACGTAACGTTTTCGTACAAATATTATTTTCATTGATTCGTTATAATATGTACAATGAAATACGGCTGTTTCAGTTCGCGCAAGTACCGTTGCACCTTACGAAGTTAGGTGTGTAACATAGAGGTATGTTTTCTACAAAGTGCGAAGGACGCAACGTCATACCGTACGCAATACGCAACACGACACGATGCGATGCTGTATGTCAGGAGTTCCCAACCAAGGGCTTTCCAAGGGGGGCATAGGGAGATGTCAAGGGGGGCGGAAAGCGTTTGCATTTTTTTTTCTTTTTTGTACCACTAAACTAAGGTGGTAATTAGCGACCTGATGATAGCTCTGGTAAATACAGAACCTAGAACCAACCAAATGATATAACATGCAATCTCAAGTGTTTCATCAGTATTATTTTTTCATTACTCTTATTTTATTAATGTGCGTTTTTTATATTTATTGAAACAGTGGAAATATACATAAATATAGCATGAAAATATTATCCCTTCGCTACACTGAGAAATGCTCCTGATTTTCCTACTGTGTCTTACCTTCCAAAATGTACCCTTTTCCTTCCTTATTTTCCTTATTTCGGAAGGTATTTTTTCTCCGTGTATAAAACCGACCATAATATCACAGCGGTTTCTCTTGAGCCACGTCAAGGTACTTACTGAGATATTATGCTCTTTGAAGTTTTTGCTCTTAGGCTCCTTCATTTACGAATGCTCACCCATCAGGCAAAACATGTATGACATGTACCATATTTTATGGCGATGTGGGAGTAACGAAAATATTAAAAAAATCCGCTATAATAAATGATCAAAACAGTATATTAAAAAATTGCCAAAAGGGTGTCTGGGTATTCTATTTCTTTATATGTCGATGGTACATATTAACAAGTATTTGTTATTTGTTGGTTTGGAGCCAAAAAGTTGTATCTTTTTAAAAAGGGGGTTCGGCATATATATGTAGCTTAATTTCCGAGTTGCCCTAAGACCGTCATCCAATAGTCCAATATTTGTTTAGTCTTTCCATTTCCAGCCAACTTCGCAAAATTATTTCCAAAACACAACGCAAAGGGGTACTTCAACATTTAATCTATATCTAAACTCTAAATTGAAATCCTGAGCCGGGATTTAATTAAATACAGCGAGATTGAGCCAAATAAGGTGGTGGCTCGGCGGACAGCCGGCTGCCGGATAGCCAACCAATCGCAACACTATCGATAGTTTACTATCAATCGATCATTTACAATAGTAATTGTTTACAATATTCAGGTATACCTAAATATTGCAAATTGGCAGACTACCGATAGTCTAAAATAATCGATACCATCGATACTATCGATAGTTAATACTTCGCAAGCAACAATACTATTCGATAGTATTGCCTCGTTTTAAGCTATTGATGCTATCGATAGACCTATCGAAAGTATGGCCTTTTTCATATAAAAGCTATCGATAGTTCGGCAACACTACTGCCGGATGGGAAACCTAATTGAATGGGTTTGTTTTACTAGTTGTCCGCAGAACAAACAGATTAGTTAATCGCTACAATTACTGGTTTGATTCTCGTTACGGGATATAAATGATACTACAATTGATACTAATGATACAAGCTGACGAAGAGCCTGTTAAAAAATAGCTAACATTAATCTCGTTGCTGCTTCGATATTCATTTTTATCTGACTGCAAAAAAGATTTTACCGATTCCAGGTCAACGGGAAGTACCCTACAGGTTTTGATTCCCCTGTGAAATCGCAAAATATGCAACACAAACTGCCATATCCTTTGATTGCGTTGACCTACAAGAATGATTGTTTCACAGCTGAAAGAGACTGTAGGGCCGAGCATTTGACATAAATTTCAACTAGATACCTCAACGTGTTTTTGATGCTGGAGCCACACTAAGGTCAACGTCACGTGACATTTCAATGCCTGTCATGGCGATAAATATTACGTTAACTATTAACGCAATTATGTGAGTGGCTACACTTGAACGGTTAACGTGAATGCACTTGAATTATCAGCTAACGTCAAACGCCAATGTGAAATGTGAATGCCGTTGTCGTGGCCACACTTATAATTTTATAATTTTTTAGGTTATGCTATTTCTTTTACTTTTTGTGTACAATGTTAATGATTTTTTGGTTTGATATGGGTTTTTTATGCCTGAAATAAATATATTTTATTTTTATTTATTTATTTATTATGTCAAACGTCAATCATCGCGCTATTTAACGGCATTTCCCGTTAGGGTGAAACCAAACAAGCGTAATTTTGTGAGTCGTGAGGCGCGTATTTTCGGTCGCTCATTTTAGGTTCAACTGAAGCAGACAACTCATTTTGCGTCGTCGCGTGGCACCAACTGCCTTTTTGTATGAAACAAAAATGCAACAGAATTTATGCTACCGAAATCCTGCGACTCACGACTCACAAAATTACGCTCGTTTGGTTTCACCCTAAGTGTGGCCCCAGCTACTGAAAGAGTCTTTACAGACAGAGAGACGAACAAAGTGATCCATATATGTTCTTTACCTCAAAAGAAAAACGGATATCTAATGTCATCGAAATACCTCCCAATACGCAAGTAGTTTCCTCACGCAATACAATTTATTCCGAACCTTCGAAATCACAGTACATTTGCCGCGACATTCGCCGTTCTAATCTATCACTCACGCACACTCCACTCCCAAGAGTGTCAAGATGAAATGGCCTGGAAAAGGCCCACCTTGGGGCGGGACGATACTATAATATTATACAAGTTGCGCCCTGCAGTTTCACCCGCGTCTTCCCGTTATCCCGCAGGAACCTTTTTCCGGGATATAAAGTAGCCTATATGTTAATCCAGGGTATAAGCTATCTCCATTCCAAATTCCATTCAGATCCGTTCATTAGTTTTTGCGTGATAGAGTAACAAACATACATCCATCCATCCATCGATACTCACAAACTTTCACGTTTATAAAATTACTAGTTGCGCCCTGCAGTTTCACCCGCGTCTTCCCGTTATTCCGCAGGAACCTTTTTCCGGGATAAAAAGTAGCCTATGTGTATAAGCTATCTCCATTCCAAATTTCATTCAGATCCGTTCAGTAGTTTTTGCGTGAAAGAGTAACAAACATCCATCCATCCCATCCATACATACAAACTTTCGCGTTTATAATATTGGTAGGATATTTATATATAGTAGGATTATATCGGTGACTTGACCTTTCTAGACCTATTTACCCGTGTTGAACACGCCTCATTTGAAATGATAGTGCTGCGGTGGTCTGGAACGATTTCTTTATTCAAGTAGATGAGCAAATCGCACGGAGAAAAGAGACCTTCCGAAATACCGTTTTCCTTCTGAGTCAAAAGGGAAGGACTTGTGATTCAGAAGGAAAACTAATACAAAATAAGGAAGGAAACGGTCTTGGAAGGTAAAGACTCAGAAGGAAAGTCAGTACTTTTTTCTCAGTGCGGCCGCGTCAGGCAGGGGTTATGGTGTTTTCCAGAATTCAGGTAGATCTCGGCTCTTTAGCGATTGGTTCATTAAAATAAGAACAAGTAGCTATCTGTTCCGTGTCTGGGTGTAGTGGATCCCTGCTGCGCTAGATATAAGAAATCCTAGTTTTTTTTTTTTTACTCTTTGCGTTTGACCACAAGTCACCTGATGTGAAGTGACGATGTGGTCGAAGATGGCGCCACGCTACACCTGGACTGGGAACTGGCTCTCAAGTGAGGCTGCCGGAACACACCGATAGGTGCTTGGCGACAAATTCTTAACAAGAGGGTGGTAGCTAGCCAGGCGAGTACAGAAAATACCCTACCACCAAGCTATGGTTTCATCACGATGTTTTCCTTCACCGAAAGCTCAAGCTCATTGTAGGATTCGAACCCACGTCCTACGGATCGCAAGCCGACGTCACAACCACTGAGCCATCATCGCTATAAAAAGTTACTAGTTAATGTGATCAGTCTGGGATCAAATTGAAATTTGAGAAATGGAAGAAATAAACATTGTGTCGACAGATTTGTGTCAAATGTCAGCCTCGAGCACCCTTCACGGAGCCCTCGGAAGAAATAATTTCTTCCACTAAAGAAAAACTAAAAAAAAAAAATTGGATTATAAAAATTATTTCTTAGCCATCGCTCGGGCTTTTCCGCGGTGTTCAGTCATTGCATATTATTATTCAAAACAATACATTTACATATTTCTCCCCAGCTTTCCGACTTGTGGTCGTTTAAAAGTTTACGGTTGAAAGTATCTATTACTTCCTTATGGAAACAAAGACAAACTGGGTCAAGGGAGAAGGTAAATAAATAGAGGAAATAAATTGTGCTCGTTTAGAAAACTGTTTTCCTCTGAAATAATGGCAAAACTGATATATGGCGTAGGATAAAAATGCGAAAGGCATTTTTTAGAAGAAACAAAATAAACCTTCAAAGACATTTATTTTTTTACTCTTTCTATCTTCATCGAAATATGGCATAAGTTTTGTTGAAAAAAATATCGAATCAATATGTACCTATTAAGCTTATTCACGTTCAGTAATCTGGCAAGAAGTTCCACTCCTTAGCAGTACGCATATAATGAATGTATAAGCTAAACTATAATGACGACGTAACACCTGGATTGGGAACTGGCTCTCAAGTGAGGCTGCTGGAACACACCGATAGATGGGCCATACAGGTGTTTACCCTAAGGCACAGAGGGATTCCGTAACTGAGGTATAGTATAGGATACGATGTGGCAACACGCAACACCTGGATCGGGCACTGGCTCTCAAATGAGGCTGCTGGAACACACCGGTAGGTGCATGCTAGAGCTACCCAAAAGAACTTACCCTAAGGTACTGAGGAATCCTGCAACTGAGCCCTCCGCATATAGGGAGACAATGTCCCCCAGGTGCAAGAAACTGTCCCCCATGATGGTGTCTCCTTACCCCCACCATGCAACGACACCTGCAACAAACACCTGGATTAGTTTTTGAATGGGAGCAGTTCTAGTGGCGGGATCATGCTAAGTCTTTGATATCACCACTAAAAAGACTATTAGTTCTTTTGGCAATGATCACATTACAGCTTCTCTAAGAGTAACCACGAACCGGAAGACGTTCTGTAAACGCGAAAGTAACTCTGTCTGTCTGTCTTTCACGCTTAAACTACTGAACCGGTTTAAATGAAATTTTGTACAGGGATAGTCTGCAGCCTAAGAAAGGACATAGGCTACTTCTTATCGCGATAAACTGTAGCCCCCGCGAGTGAAACCGCGGGGAACAGCTAGTATTGTTATAAAATGTACGTTCATACATTTAGTCTCCTGAAAAGATAAAACATATGATAATCTACAAATCATTTAAACGTTTCAAATATTTACTTTCATACGACTTTAATAAAATATGTATAACTATAGAGTTTAGATCAAGCTCGTGATAGTAAACAGACTTCTAAATAAAATAACAGTGCAGTGTGTTTATCGTAATATTTTGATAGTGTTGTACTGCTGTTTCCCAAAATAATCCTAAGCAGTTCCGTATTTACCATGAGGGCAAGTGAGGCACGAGCCCAGGGCCCCGGCATGATAAGGGCCGTCAAATTCCAGACCCTAGTATTTTTTATCCATTTCACAATAAAAAAATCTTAATCTTATTTTTTTTTTGTTTTTGTGGTTTAATACATAATAATACATTTTTAAAACTCCCTAGAGAGACAGAAAGGGGTTGATCGTGATAAATTTCATCTATTCGCGGTCTACTTCACGATTTTCCAAAGCTGTAAACATTTTAATTTTAACTAGTCGCTTACAATACAATTTGGCTTGAAAGTGTTGACTTTAATTCCTTTTTTAAGCAAAAAAATAGTTGTAGCGTTTTGGAAAGCTCTAGAAGGGCCCTAAGATTGAATGCCCCAGGGCCCTTGCATGGCCTATGACGGCCCTGCTTACAAGCCAGCCAAGAGTCCATAATATAATTTTTGAATGCAATTTCGGCTATCGCAGATCAGTGCTGTCGTTATTTGCATGAAATGTCTGTTTGTCTGAACGTTTGAACTGACCATTACATTATAGGTAGAATATGTGTATGTAGAGAGCTCTGTTTTGAGATCCAAATCGTTTTGCATCTTAGTGTAAATATGGTCCTTGCAAAGTGCAGTCGTTTATGATGGGTGTCATGTCAAGTCAAAGGAGTTCTTTGGGGTTCTTTAGGGTCAGCAACGCCTCTAGTGTCCATAAATATGAACATAAACGAAGGTACCTGCTCACCATCAGGCGAGCTTTCTGCATGTTTGCCACTCTTAAGTTGGGCGTACCCTATCTCTATATATATTATGTAACTTTAACAGAATCCTTTTCGCGTTCTTCCAAGGCACCGTTTACCGCCAATCTAAAAACTCTTTTCGGATAAAACTGTAGTTTTGAAGAAGGTTTATTTCATCGGTCCTAGGTATTCAATTCTTTTTACAGTACATGTACAATTAAGATAAAAACCCGTCGTATAGAATAAAATACCAAGGTGGATTAATCATATCAGCGGATGTAGACTATGCAAAATAATGATGGACTTATAGGTATATTATTGCCGTTGCATCATATTATAATAAAGCTTTTCACAGATAAATGGGTTGATAAAATTACTGACTAATATTATACCTCATGAAGGTTTATTTTAGGTGAACTTCATAAAATTTGGTATGAAGATAGTTTGCACCACAGTAAAGTAAGAACAGTAGGTTAGCTAAGTCCGCTCGACGAGTTAATTGCCTACTCTTGCGGTGATGCATAGGCGGCGCGTTCCGTACTGAGTGCATGGCCGCGGTCCCGTCCGCGGCCCCGTTCGTTTGTGATTGTGTGCGTGAAAAGTGCGTGCGTACACGGCGCCGCTACTCTCGCACACATTCAAACCGGCGGCAGCCAATTTGTATGAAGCTGAACTACTACTCTTTACTATGGTTTGCACCCACCTTGGAGAAGGACATAGGATACTTTTTATCGCGTTATACTGTTGATGATTGTCGCCTTTAGGCTAAATGGAGTGCCCGTAGTATGTGCGAGACAAAATGCAATCAGCCGCCGCGGTTCCAGCCCTCAATTATACATTACAAAAGAAACAAAAAACACGACTGCGCCACAATAAAATGCCCTATGTCACTTCCACAATAAAGACGAATCTTATGACACCTCATATGTTAAAATCCTTCAAGCTATTAAGGCTACAGGTCGTGCCAAAGAACTATAACTTTAGGATTGTGGGCATGGTGTGCATTCCCACAGCGGTGGATTTGCAGTTGTTTTTAGAGTGCAGAACATTTGAAAAAACTATACTGACATCTCTATTAGAAGTACTGAATTACTTACCTCAGACCCACACAATCAAATCATCTTCAGTACAGTTCGACCAACTTCATCAGCAGTTTCATCATATCACACGCGAAGTAGAACGTATGGAGCAAAAACTTATACCAAAGACGGCGCAAGTCTATGAAGTACAAACTCAACACTAGAATTATGACGCAGATCATGGGGTAGCATAGTTTTCTCGGATTTTCACTAATGACCATCTGAAAGTTTCACGGCGACGGTTTTGTGATGCCCGGCGGTTTTGAACGTTATTCGTTTGTGTTTAAAGTTGGTTTTTAAGATTTTTGGAGCTTTTATACGCGTAAACGAATAAGTATATTACACTTTTCTACATTGTAACTGTCCGTTGTTAAAGAAAATGTAGTCTAAATTTATGAAAATACTCACACAAAAGCACACTATTTTTAATCGTTTCAAAAGAAAAAAGAATTAAAAGGAAACGTGCATCTTATCCAACATCGCGAAAATCTTTCGATACTCCAAACAGTACCAGTACGACGTACGTGTATAAAAAGCTCACTATATATATATATCTATAACCACAAATATTTCTATATACTGCAATATATTTCCACTGTTTTTATACAATATTTTCTAATGTGAAAACACGGGCATTAGGTGACAAATATTATCTTCAACTAGACATGAGCTGGGTAGATAAACTAATCAATATACGGGGAGGCAGTGCAGGTAATCAGCCATTAACAAGGGACAAGTTATAAATAGGAAAAAAGCTCTACGAAGCGTGTTCTTACGCTTTTTGTGTGGTGACCTAGATTGTGAGGCTGAACTTTTACGAAGAGCTAATTTTTAAAGGCTAGGCTATTCCTAACGGGATGGTTGCAAGAGACAACTTTGGACACTTTGGTACGCCTTTGAGGTCCATACTGTGTTGTGTGTAAATGAGGAAATTCGCCGAAGAACTACAGTCACCGATAAAGCTCTCAGAAGTTGCCAGTTAAAGCGGCAATGGGCAGGCCACATCGCTCGACGAACCGATAACCGATGGCGAAGAAAGGTTCTCGAGTGGCAAACCACGAACCGGAAGACGTTAGTTAGGTCCCCCATAAGTGGACCGACGACATTGTAAGAGTCGCAGAGACAATAGACAATAATTTTATTTGTAGCAAAAAAACAAGTCATACCAAGAGGTTGAAAAGATGGCTGAGGACAAAATCGGATAAAAGATGTTCTTCCGATAAGAACTCTGCTCTTAAATATAAGAAGTACCTATATGGAGGTAGCTTCCTCGACACATAGGTATCGATTTTGTTGTGCATTTTCTTAAACTAAATTTGACAGGTCTAAAAGTTATGCTGTCTTTTTTTTACTTCGGTGGTCAGATAAGCACAGCAATACTTTAGACCTGTCAAACTAAAAAATAATTTTAGAAAATACACAACTGAATCGACAACATTGGCTACTTTTTATCCCGGTAAAGAAAGAAAAGCATGAGTGTAACAGAGGGCCGTAGCTAGTGGTTATTTATTCTTCGTTTGACCTCTTAAGCTGGGGCAGAAAAGGTTTTAGAGGCTTGTCGGCTGAATTTCCTTTAACAAAGGTTTAACAGTTTCAATGAATATTAAATAGGTGTGATCCCAACGCGACGCCAGCGTGCTTAACTTTAATGAAACGTTTTTAAACTTTGTGATTTAGGAATTTTAAAATGTTTAAAACTATTAAGATTTATTCACTTCTGAATACAAATACAACGGTGGCAAATAAGTGAAAAGCGACAGGCAACCCGAACAAAAAAATAGACAAAATTGTTTGATACACAAAATGTTTTGGCGGGGAAACATTTTTGGACGCGTTTTGTAAAATTTTCCATGACCTTGTATTTTCCGAATGAACTAATTAGTAATTAGCACAATTGTAATTGCACACAACTTTCTGTCTGGACGCGAACTATGGACTGAATGACTGGGATATTGTTGGACACAGGTTTATTTAATTTTGTCTATTTTAGATGATTGATGTTCCGGAGGACCTTGTCTCTCGTGCTGGCGCTACATCTAAGCTGCGTCTAACGGCCGAAAAATAATCGATCATGATCCGTTTTTCGTGGTTTTGGATTGATATGTCATGTCATCATTATGTCAAGTGACATATTTAATTTAATGCCCGCACAATCACATACATAGACTCTGACCCCTAACTAGGTTTCCCTGTATCTAGGGTATCAGAAACTACGAGGATCGGGGATCCACAACACCCAGACACAGAACAAATACTTGCGCTTTTTTTTTCAATGCACAAATATTTGTTCTGTAGCGGGAATCGAACCCGCGACCTCACGCTTCACAGTCGGCTATCCGCCCATTGATTGACATATCGATCTAAAACCGCGGATGACGGATCAGGATCGATTATTAATTTCGGGCGTAACACAGTAAAGCACTAGCGTATACTATTACGACATAAAACATATAATTATGAAGAAGATTAACAGCCAGTTTCATAAACTTATCTATCCACAGTTTGCCCTACTAGAGATATAAATTTGACATTACTTCTATGGAGCTTGTGTCAAATGTATATCTCCTGTAGGGTAAACCATGGATAGGTAGGTTATTGAAACCGGCAGTAAAAGTTGAAGTGATTGGACGGACAATCAAGGTTACCGACATACCGCCGGTTTCGGATCTATCCACGGTTGGACATATATTTGACACTAGCTGTTCCCCGCGTGGGCTACAGCTTTATGCATGCAAAGTCTCAGCCCGATCGGTTTAAAATTGACAAAGTTTCATTCAAACTTTCATCCCCTATTTTATCCCCTTGGGGGTAGAATTAATCAAAATCCTTTCTTAGCGGATGCCTACGTCATAACATCTACCTGCATGCCAAATTTCAGCACGATCCGTCCAGTGGTTTGGGCTGTGCGTTGATAGATCAAAGCCAGTCACCCTTGAGTTATAAATATTTAGATTACATCTATGGAGCTTATGTCAAAAATCCATCTCCAGTAGGGAAAACCGTGGATAGATCGGTTATTGAAACGCGACAATAGTCTCTTTCCTTTAGTATACCTTTCGATATCAAATTAAAATTTTGAAACGGGGAAGTTTGTGTGACCACATCATCAGACAGAAAACGCAAACGGAGGTGTAGCTTCAGCATTATGATGTTTATTATCACAGGAAACGTTTGGTGTGAAGGGTGCCCACTCGTTTGTGTGAACTTGCTCTTAGCACGGCTTTGTTCTTCGACTGAAGTTTCGGTTTCGGCTAGTGTTGGCTAAAATAATAGGTGCGGCCACGATTTCGGTTTTGGCCAAAAACCAACCAAACTTCGGCCCCGCCGAAGCTCACGTTCGTGTTTCAACTTACTTTCGGGCGAGTATATAGATACTCGCCAAAAGCCATAGGGCTTTGCTGGCCAAATGGCCATTGACGATATAAGTAGTTATTCAAATTAATGTAAGTAGGTAATTGTTTTTACCTGACTGCGAAAGGAGCGAAATGACTGCGTGTTGGCGGCCAGCACCGCAATTCATTTACAACCTTTTTATACTTTTATGTTTTGAATTTATATTTTGTTTTGCTACGTTCGAATTATTGTTTTGTTACTCAGTCGACAGTTGCAATAAACATCCTCAACACTGCGAAAGGAGGGTTATTATCAACACGCTTTCAATTGTTTCACTTGTAAGTTGTATGTGTTCTAACTAGGGATGTCGATATTAAATCGAGTAATTAAAAAAAAAATCAAAATTCAATAATGTTTATTCAATAGGATACATTGTGATCAACTTAAAACTAGCTACGCCTGTTCCAACCTCCTTACGCCGGCAAAAGAACAGGCAAGAAACGCCCGGCAGGTGATTAAATATCGGAATATAAATTAAATAATAATAATAATAATGTTTTTATTTTCGACCATCAAAGGGGCATGGATTAGTATACCTTAATACTATGTTATTTTACAAAATACAGATTATATTATTAATTATTACAATATGTCAGCTTATAATTACAAGAAATTAAATATTATTATAATGATCAATTATAAAGTGACAATAACAACACTACCAACCAGCCGCATTATTGAGCACATGAACCATGCAGCAGTGGTTCAAGTACTGACAGTCAAAATTAAAGTTCGCCGATCGAAAGCCGAAATAAGCCGAAATTCGGCTTCGGTTTCGGCTGAAAGTCTAGTTTCGGTCGGTCACTAGTTCTAACGTCGCATGAAAAGAAATCCGCGAATGTTTTCAAAAATGTAGCAGGTAGTAGTTAAACCGAATGCAGTTGGGTAAACAGGTGCTTTGAAGATACGTCGCCTTTATGTCATAGTAGTAATATGGCACAAAATTGGGTAGCATTTTTTAAAAGCTTCATGACTATTTCGGAGCATACAAAGACTTGAAGCGGAGATAGCTCAATGGTAATGACATCGACTTGCGACTCGTAGGTTGAGGGTTCGAATCTTGCGAGCTTGAGCTTTTGGTGCAGCAAAACATTGTGATAAAACCCTAGCTTCAAAGTAGGGCTTTTGCGGGGTCTTCTTGGACCAGCGTCGTCAGGGCAGCGGTTGAATGCGAAAGACTTGTTGTCAAATGCTCCCATCATATACAGCGATTTTTACAGCAGGAACAAAAAGCTATTGATTTTCCACTAAAATTAGGGCGACCTAAATCTTTAATCTAATCTAAATCTAAAACAGATATTTATTTCTCCGGCCGGATGACAACCAAAACATAATTTAGCATTGGACCGATTTGGATAATTTTGGTCTTGAAATGTTCGTGGAGGTCTAGGGAAGGTTTAAAGGGTGAGAAAAATTAGAATAATTGCCGCTAAAACCCTAAAAGCAGCGCTTTCCTTTTTCCCATATAAACGTTTTCTATATAAAATGTAGAGTCAATTTGAACTTTATTGCTATTCAATAAAGTTGATTGATTTTTTGATTTTTCGATTGAGGCAGTACGAAGTCTGCCGGGTCAGCAAGTGATAGATAGGTTATTGAAACCGATCGTAAGGCATCTTCCCAGTACGACGCTAGCAACGGAAGCCGCCGAAAATTTACTAAACAGATAGAAAAAAATAAACAGATATTTAAACATATATTTAATTAAAAAAAAAAAAAACAGATAGTGGACAGCACCTCTGCATTTTCAAATATAATCAGACTCTGGCCTCTGCCAAAATAAATCATCATCCAATTAACGACATCGCTATCTCATCGCAATACGTGCCCTGGAAACAAAACGAGAATTAGACGAGCGTACGTCGTAAAGCTAGCAAACAGAAGTATGGTAATGCAAACAGAATTTCACTTTTTGTGTTGTTTTGGAGGTGGACGGTTCCGTACACTGAAAAGGTTTCTTTTGGAAGCAGTCACAGAATGCTTTATAGTATAGGTACAGAAGGATCACTCCGCAAAGACATCTGACCGCTTAAAGAGCGATGGTGGCGGAACGGTTAGGCGTGCGACTTACAAGACGCCGAAACCGAGTTCGAATCCTCTCGGCCCAGCACCTATGACTTAATAAGTTACGTGCGGATTCGCCATCGCTCAAAACGGTGAAGGAAAACTTCGTGAGGAAACCGGCATGCCCAAGAACTGCAAAATTCAAGGGCATGCGACATCTACCAACCCGCACTGGGCCAGCGTGGTAGATTACAGCCCATACTTTCTCTCTGAGAGAAGGCCGGAGTCCCAGCAGTGAGAACGTGAAAGGCTGATAATGACGATGATGAACGATTACAGAATGCATCTTGGTTAGGGGCACAGGAGCGTATCGTCAAGCGAAACCTAATATGCGCCGCGACCTTTGGTTAGTTCTAGACACTTTGCTGGTTGTTGCCTTGGTCTAAACTGCCACTACCAAATTAAACAGTGGCTTGTAAGTACTTGATACGGCTGTGACCACCTAGACCGCGCATGTCAACCTTATTGGGTGGCCTGGCAATAGGTGTTTGTTCCGGAATAGGTTTTTCAGTAAGATGTTTGAGACACGCAATCACTCACACATGACACACATGTTGTACCTGAATAAACCTATCATACAATATAAATATTTTTGATTATAAGTTTGTATAACGAACTAACTGAGATGGCGCAACGACCCAGTGTGTCTAGGCCTCCGATAATAAAAGACGCCACTTCGGTCTGACATGCGCCACGTCCTGCCAGTAAGTCCTGTCATTAATTTTCATAGTATGTATAATTGTTTTCACCTCACAAGCTCGGAAAGAGTCTGTTTGTTATTCGAAATCTGAGTGCAAAAGCGCATTTTGCGCGCTAGCGTGGAAAGTATTTTTAAAATTCGAAACTTTCTATTCAATAATTTTCCATACCGCCACTCCACTTAAAATGCAACAATACTTATTTCATGTCAGTGTGCCAAACTCTTTTTGGAATAATCGCACTGGCCAGCATGACTATGGCATGAAATAACAAACAAACCTATATTATCTGTTTTTCTTGCATCTAGCAATTTCCTCGCTGTAGTGAGGTGAAAAGTTGCGTGTTTCGCTCGGCTGCAAAGTTATTCTGCGTCTCGTACCGTTGAATACAATTACTCGCACCAAAATACAACTTTGCAGCCTTGCATAACAAATAACTAATATAGATTGGTTAATGTTGGTTTGATCCTCGAATAGCCACAAAAAGGGTGTAGAAAACATTGGAAAAAGCCATTATTAGTAAAAAGGTTGCATATTGAGAGGAAGAAAACAAGATTGTTAGCTACAGCCTCAACCGTTTATTTATCAAACCCTTCCAGCTGGAATTTAGAGCTTATGTTATAGTTCGAACTCCTACCCTACATACGTAGAAAACGATGTATATACATACAAAGTACTCAGAAAACGAATCCACAAGTGGTTTTAATACCTACCGTGTTATGGAACCCTAAAACTGGTGAATGTCTGGGAAGATACTGCCTTTATAATTGGCGCGGTTTATATCCCAAGCTCGCGTTTATCCAACAATAAAAGATGAAATAAACCGAGGACTGGTGTGGCCACAAAGTAAGCGAGCGGAAAAGTCGAAGATGAAAAATAACTGCGGGTGTATTCTGAAAATGAAGGGTTGAGTCAATGTAATAAAAAATTACTTTATGAGAACGCTCTTGGGATCAAAGACGATGTCTAAAATCGGGTTTTACCCATTTTACAACTGCATAGACTTTAAATTAAGACTCAACGCAATGTTGAGTTACAACCAAAAACGTGGAACTGAAAGCTAATGATGATAAAGATAGTGTCAAACTCAACTCCATAATTATGGTGGTGAATTCTATATCTGCGGCTCTTCGACTCGGAGAAAAACTGTCATTTTTATTCAAAGGACTGATAAAATGGAATAATGGCTAATATATACCCTTATGTAGTACCCAGTTATCACTTACGTCAGTGGCAGTAAAATCGCTTGTCGCTCCGCTACCCGCCCCGCTAAGTTAGTGGCCTCGCACGTACGTTCAAGTAAAGTTAAACAGTACGAACGAGTCAACGCACGCAGATGTCTAGTTATCAATACTCGGCAACTCATTTCCATAATCATATCTACACTTCTATACTACCTAGAAGTAAAATTTGTTTGTTTGAATGTAGGACGTAATCTTCACTACCGATCCGATTTCGAAAATTCTTTCACTATAGGATGGATGTTTGTTACTCATTCACGCAAAAACTACTGAACGGATATGAATGAAATTTGGAATGGAGATAGCTTATACCCTGGATTATCACATAGGCTACTTTTTATCCCAGAAAAAGGTTCCTGCGGGATAACGGGAAGACGCGGGTGAAACCGCGGGGCGCAACTAGTGAACGCTAAAAGGTCAGTCATACAGTGTATATATTTATGAATACACTAGTCCACCCAAGCGGAGCTAATTATTTTCAATAACTGTCCTTAATTAATTAACAGAATGAGTCACCACTGATCGGGTCTTTGGTCACAAACTCAGCGCGAAGGTTCAAGGCCTGAACCCTCCTCGAGTTTATCTTAAACAATCTTTGAGTCGCGCATATGATATTATTCCTGCCTATATCCCAGATTCAAATCCTGGCCGAGGGAAACATTTGTGTGATGAACGAAAATATTTGATGTCATTTTATGTTTAAAATGTTGATTTTATAGGGTTCCGTAACCAAAGGGTAAAACGGGACCCTATTCATCTATGAAAATTTCAACTGTCTAACTATCACGGTTCATGAAATACAGCCTGGTGACAGACGGACAGCGGAATCTAACCACAGAACACTATTACTCCTAAATCTAACGCCCGAAATTAATAATCGATCCTGATCCGTTATCCGCAGTTTTGGATCGATATGAAATATTTATAGCATCATTATCAGCCTTTCACGTTCCCACTGCTGGGACACTGGCCTTCTCTCAGAGAGAGAGTATGGGCTGTAATCTACCTCGCATACCCAGTGCGGTTTGGTAGATGTCGCATGCCCTTGAATGTTCTTGGGCATGCCGGTTTCCTCACGATGTTTTCCTTCACCGTTTTGAGCGATGGCAAATCCGCGCATAACTTATTAAGTCATAGGTGCGGGGCCGAGAGGATTCGAACTCGGTGTCTTGTAAGTCGCACACCTAACCGTTCGGCCACCATCGCTCATTTATAGCATAACAAACCTTAACTCCGGAATATAACATTTTAGTCCTAACAAACTAACCTGCATAATCACAACGTACAAGCGCAGAGGCACCAGAAATAACTCAGCCAAGATTTGTATTAGCATAAAAATGAATTGTAAATATCAATACAAGGAAGAAATAGCACGAAAATAATGAGGATAACACACTATCAATATTTTGCAACAAATGGGTAGGTAGTTTAGTTTATCTAACGCTATAGGCGGACGAAATCCTGGGGCTTAATTCTCGCGGCGTGAAATATTATCACATTCGATAAATATCGCAATAATTGTGAAAATGTCTATTGAATTTTGACAGTTGTTGCGATATTTATCGAATGTGATAGTATATGACGCCTCGAGAATTGGGCCCCAGTGATCGACATGAATTTGCGCAAGGTCATCTATTTGCGATTTATTCATTTGAAAATAATAAGTTTTCGTTTTCTAGTAGTACTTACAAGTTACTAGCAGTGCGGATTGTGCACTGTGCAGTGAACTAACACCCTAGTCTGCTAATCGACATGAAATCTCTACTCAGCCCGTAATAGCCGATTTTAGCAAGTTTTTTTTCTTTTTTTTATTTATAAAAAGAAGATTAATTATTAACTTCGGCCGTAAATTAATTCCTGATATCAACACGCAGCTTAAACCGCTGGTCGTAGAAATTTGGATGATATGTTTGTCATGATGCATAGGAGTGTACTAAGAAAGGATTTTTTGAAATTCAACCCCTAAGGGGTAAAAATGGGAAACTGTAATCCACGCGAGTGAAACCGCGGGGAACAGCTAGTCGTCCGTATTGAAACAATCTCGGGTTCCGTCACAGATTAAGTAATAGTACCTAAGTACCATTTTCATCATAGTTTTTTTACTATTTACAGGGTAGCGTTTGACCACAAGTCACCTGATGCGAAAGTTTTTAAGTGAGCGGTGAATTTGGAATGGAAATAAGTCGTATATCTTGTACTCGTATTAACGCCTAGGGCATCGTTATCCCAGCAAAAGAGTCTTGCAGGATAACTGGAAAAAACTAACCATAACCAAGTTTACCTTAGCCTTAGTAGGCGTTACCTTTTACTCTGGAGCCACATGAAAACTAGCAAGGTCATCTATTTATAAGAACACGTTCCGGTTTACAATGAGTTTTAATTGTTTAGTTCAAACGTAACCAAAACAACGAGCTATTTTCTAATTAGCCAGATTTCGCTCGAGGCGCCTTGCTGATACTAAAATTAAACAGTTGAATTGTTTGGCGCTGGAGTTTCTCACCGCATGGTGTAACAGTTGATAGAGGCGTCAGTACGTATGTGACGTCGAACTGCGTGCTGTGGATTTGAATCCTGCAATGAGCTTGAACTTTCGGTGAAGGAAAACGTCGTGATGAAACAATGTCTAGGTTCAATTTTGGATTATACGAACACATACAGAAATCTGGTGTTGGTAGACACATATAGGTTGGTGGGCATTTTCTGGTGCTCAAGCAGCTATCGGTGTGTTCTGACAGCTTCACTATTGGTATACTATAATTTGATAATTATACATGCATGGAAAATTGATAATTAATGTACCTAAGCTGTTATTATATTGCAACCCAATTTGCACACCGAAAGGTTGAAATATGGCGATCTAACTATTTCGTTCTAACACCCTTTATTGTATACCCCCTGTTTATGCAAATAAATAATATTATAAATAAATATCTGGGACAATTGCACACAAATTGACCTAGCCCCAAATTAAGCTCGAAACTTGTGTTATGGGTACTAGACAACGATATACATACTTATATAGAGAAATAAATACTTAAATATATATAGAAATTTCCAAGACTCAGGAACAAACATTCGTGCTCATTAGTCATCACACATATATTTGCCCTTACCTCACATATATTGATTCACTTGAGTTCCCAGTTCAGGTGTAGTGGGGGCCACCATACGAATAGCACAGTTGACAAATTACGCGTAGACACTGAGGGTTCTTTACGGCCAGATTCAATAACCTATCTATCCACGGTTTTCCCTACTAGAGATAGAAGTTTGACATTACTTCTATGAAGCCTGTGTCAAATTTCCGGCCGTTAGAATTAAAGCATGGATCTGAATTCGGTCACTAAACAAATTACCACCAAAAAACACCAAGTTTAATCAATCAGACTGAAAAGGAAAAAACCTTTTGAGTTAGTGTAATTGAGTGCAAACAATACGTAGTTCAGTGAGTGCGACCTATAAAGAACACAAAAACAAAGTGCCTTCCCCTTAATAGAGACAATAAGAAAAGTGCTAATGGACACATTCTTAGTTATACTCTACCTAGCAACTTAAGTTATACATATTTAGATTACTTATTAGCTATTATAGGCTAGATTGTAATAGCATAGAAGCATAGAATTGAAGTATCCACATAATATAAGTAGAAAATCCTTTTAAAAAAATAGTTTAATAATTTTTCTATAGAAAAGTAAATAAAAACGTATTTTTGTACTCGTAAATATCAATTCGCAATCATGTACCATTGTGCGGCCTATATTTGCTCGCGCTATCTAATTAATTGGTGGGGGCCATAGAATTGATGTGACAATAGAATGGCCTTTATTTATCACTGTTTGGTATAGTATTTATAGTAAACCAGGCGTGTGTATGGGAAAGTATTATCATCATCAGCCTGTCAGTCCACTGCTGGATACAACTGAAACCAGTCTTCACCGATCACCGATCACTATAGGGGCAGTCAAAACAAACAGTATAAAAATGCTTTAAAACTGTGTAAAATTATGTCAAACTAAAAAAAAACAAAGCAATTTTTTTTTGTGTTTTACAAATAAATCCGACGCAATCAAGCACAGATTAGCATTTACAGATGTTAAGTGATGATTCGGCGGTCAAAGGTTGGTGTTTAAGATGATAAAGAAAATTGGGAGAAAGTGTTTTTCAGCGACTTTTGTCGCTGACTGTACCCTGGGCTATACAGATACTCAGATACTCATCATCAACACACAATGTGTAAAAAAGTTAATCTAATTCTAATTTTTATCTTGTATCTTAATAAATAATATCATCAAATTCTGAAAGCTTGAGAAACGTGAACCTAAACGCTTATTCGCGGCACGCAACACACAATGGCCATTCTCACTTGTTCATTCTCCTGGTGCAGAGACTGGGACCATTTAGTACCAATTACAGTAAACAGTATGGGATTGTTTGTTATGACTTTGTATGATTTTGCAAATTGCTTGTTTGAAAACTGTTAATTAGTTCATTAGCAACCCTACACAATTGTACAATCAAGTGGTGAAGCTGATATGAACATAATTATATGGGATACTAGCTGTTCCCCGCGGTTTCACCCGCGTGGGCTACAGCTTTATGCATGCAAAGTCTCAGCCCGATCGGTTTAAAATTGACAAAGTTTCATACAAACTTTCATCCTCTATTTTATTCTCTTGGGGTTAGAATTAATCAAAATCCTTTCTTAGCGGATGCCTACGTCATAACATCTACCTGCATGCCAAATTTCAGCCCGATCCGTCCAGTGGTTTGGGCTGTGCGTTGATAGATCACTATGTCAGTCAGTCACCTTTGAGTTATATATATTTAGACACTAGCTGTGCCCTGCGGTGTCACCCGCAGGAACCTTTTTCCGGGATAAAAAGTACCCTATATGTTAATCCAGGGTATAAACTATCTCTATTCCAAATTTCACTCAAATCCGTTCAGTAGTTTTTGCGTGAAAGAGTAGTAGGATAGATCTATTGCGCGCGGTTTCACCCGTGTAGAATACAGTTTATCGCGATAACACGTATCCTGTATCCTTCCCCAGGATCGAAACTATGTCCATATTAAATTTCTTTAATATCGGTCAAACCATTTGGGGAAAAGATAATATCAACGGTGAAGAGTAGCTTTTTCTTTCAATTTTGTTAAAATCATTTAATGTTTTATTTTTTACGTCATTCTGCCAAGCGTTGCTAAAAAAATTACACAAATATAGTATCCTGTGGGAAACTCCAAGCGGGTCACATCGCAGAACACAGCTAGTGTTCTGATAAATTGATAATTGTATCTCCGAGTACAGAAGAATGAAATAGAGAAGCATGCATACAGGGCCGGAATTAGAGGTCTGGAGGGGCAAAGGAGTGAATGCCCCTTCGCCCCTGGTTATTTTCCAGCATTTTTTTCAGCCGTTAAATAAATAATTTATTGTGAAACCAAGTTAATTCTTTTAACAAAATTTACGTTTAAATATAATCAAAAACAAGTACTCAATTACATATAGAAATATCAAAGGGCAAGTAATTTAGTACAATGGAATCAATGGAATTTGAAAGTCTTTTTTACCAAGTCTCTTTTGTGGAGGCCCCTAGGCTCCAGCCCCTACTACCCTACCCTAAATCCGGTCCGGCATGCATACATGATTTAAGTGGTATAGTAAGCCAAGCTGGAAGTTACAAAGGACATAATTCCATTTATTACGTCTTGCAAACATATAGCTTTATGTATACAGCACCTATGGGTATCAAAGGTAGGTATACGTAACATAATCCAAGGTTAGGAATGAAGGACACATAGAAAGGTTATTCAAATTTCCTCACATAAATGAATATAAAAGATAAAAAGGACGTAATAGATGTGATGTTTTTGGTATTGAATTTTTTATCTATGAAAAGAGGAGGTTTGTGTATGTAATATGTATGTAACTATATATACTTTTGACTGCGTTAGAGGTACTTTTTTCGAATCGAATATAGGCCAGTGATTTCTACCTGCTGGGTGGTTTTTTAAACTTATTTCATGCACCAGCTCCTCATAAAGTTAGATTTAAACATGTCATTCTTTACTTTTTACTGCTTACAGGGTAGCGTTTGATCACAAATCACTTGTTGTTAAATGACGATTCGGTCAAAGATGGCACCACGCTATACCTGGATTAGGAACTGTCAAAAGTGAGGCTGCCGGAACACACCGATAGGTGCTTGCCGACAGCTATCCCTACCTAGTGTTATTTTTATTTCTGAGGATACAAAATCCTTTTGAGTTTGAAAATGGTCAGTCCTGTACTAATTAGTAAACATGGAACAAGCATGTCATTGTTGTGGGTAGTTGGGCACTAATAGGAACCAAATATTGCTTGTTTATAACACCTGTAATTAACACAGCTAAATCACTAATTAGATAATTACAGTGGATTTTTGGTAATTATTGTTGTGCTAAGTGGTCTGTGGTTTTCTTTGAGTACATACTATTTGGTAAACAGAATGTAACATGGTTTCAAGTTTGAGGATTTTGCAGGTGATATTTATTGTCTATTGTCATGAATAAAACTTTTCTTTTGGATTCTTATTATTTTTTTTTTATTGAATGTTTTGAAGTACCTACATAAGCAAATATTTTATGTTAGGTTAGTGAAACTTGGTAGGTAAGCATATTGTCAAGGCTATAAGCAATGTTTTATGTAAGTTCAACAAAGTTATAACTGTCAGAATTCATATTTCAAGAAATTTTATATATCGAATTCAAAGTTAATTTGTAGTACATAACAAATTAAATAAAGTTAAAAGCTATAATATTACCAATGAGACTTTAATAACTATCAATTATTAAGTGTTGAAGAAAGTGTTTGTATGTTTTGCTATCTAAGTAGGTACAGTTGGTTATATGTAATTTTATTCTAATAGGAATCCTGTAAGAACATAAACACTAACGGAATAAGACTTTTTAATTTGAGAACGTCCAAAATGTCACAAGTTTAGTTAAAATAAATAAGAGTAAATTGGCACAATTGTTAAAAAGTTAATTGCAAATACTAAAACTCTGTGTAATATTACAATAATGACATCATTCACACCGGTGCCAGTTCATTAAATGACGATAATGCTAAATACTACAAAACTATTTATTCTTTACACAATTTAATCTCAGGGAAGGCATGAAATCACACATTTTCGTACGACCGCCAACTTTGTACAAACACTAACAAATTTATAATTATCAACAAGTAATGTTATCTTACCCTTATCGCACACCTCGGCCACTCATAGGATAACAGAACATAATCACTAAAATGTCAATCAAAGATTATCAAACGATTTAGAACGATAATTCGAGAAAAAAACATGTAAACTTTGATTTCCAGTGACACACGAGAAAACGACGATCATAGATTAAGTAGACTATATACTACGTATAGATGGAAATCACCCATAGAACGACACAATCGTTAGAGAAGTGAACGAAATGACCTGCGCCAGATGAAGGTTACTATGGAGTATTCTGTGACGATAGTGCTTGAAACGTCAGGCGGCAAATATCGATATCGATCTGTAGTGATGGGACATTTAAACCCAACCCACTATCGATAACCCATTCCATTTCCTATTTTATGTTTTCAATAGCTTAAGGTTTTTAAATAATGAAACTCAGTTTTATATTTAAATTTATATTCAGATAAATAATACTACCACTTCGATTCGGAACTTTACAATTTCTTCAATCAAATCAAATTAAGTTGGGGGTTTATATAAAATTTTAATTGTTTGATATATATAATCCAAATCCAAGAAATTAGAATGGGCAAGTGCCTTTCTTGAACTAGCTACTTACAACTATTACAGCAATCAAATTAATATTAGGTACTATTCAAAATTGAATTAACAATTTGATTATAATACAAATCTAAAGAAATTATACACAGAATGGCCATGTACCTATATTAAATAAGCTCCTTATTAATTATACATCAATCAAATTAAGATTAGGTATGTACCATACAAGATTTAATTAACTGTCTGATAAATATATGTAATACAAATCCAAGAAAATGACACATAGAATAGGCACATGCGATCATACAAATTTGTACTTACAACAGCTATACATCAATCAAATTAGGTACTATACAATATTGAACAATCTGATATACAGTGCAAATCCTAAGAAATTACATATATTATTATACACAGTATGGGCATGTACCTATATTAAACAAGCTACATAGAATTATACATCGATTCATCGTTATAAACCGAATATAACTAATACATAGTTAATATAATTGACTATTGGGTTGGGTGTAGTAACTGGGACCAGGCATTTCAAGATTTTGTGAATATGGTGGGTAAAATATGCTGCAGTACAAAAAATTTAAAAAAATACCAAACCCGATACCAGCTGGATACATATTGGCCACATTGACATTCATGTTAGGCTCTATATCTATGTTCAATACAAAATCTCTGTTTTTATTTTTCTATTTCTATAAATGATAGGTATTACTTACTCAAGAGTCCTGGTTTCAATTTCTTTTGGTCCAAATAGGGTTGGGTGACTCACAAGCAGTCTTCTCCTCTTCCTAAGATATTTTTCCTCGAATTGATGGCCACATAATTATTGTTGGAGCATTTACATCAGCTATATATTGACTATGTGGCTGTACCAAGTCCAACTAAATTTTCCTCTGGTCTCGAGAGCCAAAAAAGCACGAGTTGATTGTTCAGCTACAATCAGCAATGCAGCGCGAGCGAGACTGCGAGAAGACATTATTATTCTAAAACAAACATAACCTAAATGTAATAAATTATTCTGTAACCTAACAAGATGCTATTTCATGTAATTTAAGTCGGCACAGGCTTAGCTCTACTTACGTTTTTGTCTGTTAGCAGTTAGTTGTTGATTGATGATACAGGTTTTTAACCTTGTGATCCTTGTCATTATAGAAATGATATGTAAGATAAAATTTAATGTAATTCTAAAGAGCAACGGTTTTAATTTCAAGTACCTAGTTTTTGTTTCTTCGTTAATCGCTTCGCAACTTTCGCAAGCAATCAAAGTGAAAAAGAGAAATTGACGAAACTGTGCGGGACCGGGAAAATATGGCGTGCGTTATTTCACAACAAGTAAAAAAACACAAACAAAACTTCGTCTGATAGATTATAAATAATGAATTACTGAATGAAATTGCATGAATGAAGCCTGTTCAAAGTGTTCATGTTCACCAATCTCATCTGGCGCAGGTCACTTCTAAGAGCATAAACGATGTTCTGTGATTACCTGCCGTGACGACGATCACCTCGCCTCGCTCGTTCTGTTTGGTGTTGCCAAGTGATAAATGTTGCCAAGACTGGGAGGTTTCACTGACAGGGCCTGACAGACAAATGGCAATTAAAAATAGTTCAATAGATTCCGATAGATGGTGTTCGCAAAACATGAAGTATTCAAGTATGATTCAAGACTCAAGTTCTGTAAAACATATATTTTATTTCTGTCCTTCAAAGTTGATGGGTAAACTATGCGACGTCCTTGGTCGACTTGAATGATTTACGGCCGTTCCCAATAACCGATCTATCCACAGTTTGCCATACTGGAGATATAAATTTGATCTAAGTAATGTCAAGGGCAAACTGTGGATAGATTAGTTATTAATTTCCAGTGTTAATATATGGCGGGAAATCTAAATTTTGAAATATTTATCATTTGGAACTAGGTTTGGTAAAGAATGGATTCGCAGATATTGTAGATGACGGCGAAGCAGCGCTGATCAAACGAACGACCAGCACAACGCTTAGTTGAGGCTGGTTTGCAACATCTTTTGACATCTTTTGAAGTTACTAATAAGTATTTTCGTATAGTTCATCATCATCATCATTATCAGCCTTTCACGTTCCCAGTGCTGTGACTCTGGCCTTCTCTCATACAGAGAGTATGGGCTGTAATCTACCACGGCGCTGGCCCAGTGCGGGTTGGTAGATGTCGCATGCCCTTGAATGGGGCAGTTCTTGGGCATGCCGGTTTCCTCACGATGTTTTCCTTCACCGTTCGTATGTTGGTTGCAAATAAATGATTCTTATTCTTATTATTCTATAAAATTATGTCCTAATTTCAACAATAATGCATCTTACTACGTATAACATAACTTAATGTACCTATACTAAACGGGAACGGATGAATATGGTGGGCTAGAAAGAAGTTGAAAGAACATAGAAGGATGTAAAGACAGTCACAGTAAAAAAGAAAATTGAACTTATTGAATTTTGTAGTATTAAGTGCATAAGTAAGTCAGTAAGTTGTAGTTATATGTATTTATAACTATTAACACAGTACATAGGTATAATCTCTTATTTATAAATAACGGATTATATTGTATACGCAATGTTTATCACTATAATATAGGTATATAGGTAAATAGCTATCTCAGTAGTATTAGTTAATCAGCTACGTGCTTGATTGTTGTTGCACATTATCTGGATCCTTTGATTTGGTATATCATATCCATAGTATATACAGGATGTTCGATATTTTTATGTTCACGTTATGAAATTAGGTAGGTTAGATTTTAGTGGGCAACTCTAAGAATTTGCAAGGTATTCATAACAAGTTTACAGCATACCTAATCTATGCTTGATTAAGTTAAAAATAATAGTAAAATTAAAATTTTTGTTTTTTTTATCTCTTGGTAATCTTACAAATTTGTAGTGGCAATGGGCAGGCCACATCGCTCGACGATCCGATAACCGATGGGGAAGAAAGGTTCTCGAGTGGCGACCACGGACCAGAAGACGTTCTGTAGGTAGGCCCCCCACTAGGTGGACCGACGACATTGTAAGTGTAGCAGGGAGCCGATAGATGCATATATGGCTATTAGCTGTTCATGGTAGCGTTCAAAGGGGAAGGCCTATGTTCAGCAGTAGACTTCTTCCGGCTAATGATGATAATGATGATGTCGGTGATTTTGGATCTTCGGCGAATACAGTATGGTTTGCATTAAATAAATCTGAATTTGAACACCCTGTACTCACCGCCAAGCAATAATGATAAAAAGAGCTTCCTTTGTGTTATCCAGGGATTACATATACCATACAGTAGGTACTACAAACTTATGCGGCCCGGTGGTCATAATTGGAACTAACGATCATTGTATGAAGATAGTGAGAAGTTAAAGGAATAAACTCGACGGCAGCGCCACCGTCACCGGGCTAGATAAGTTTGTGGCAGTGTAGCGGTGAGTCAATAAATATGCCTGTAGACAGCCTAGTGTAGGTATTGACGTGAATCCGACGATATGGCCTCGATTGTGTACCTGGTGCTGGCACTCCTTGCCGCTGGTGAGTGGGCTGATTTTCTACACACCCTTGCATGGCCAAGGTTACTCTAAATAAGCTCTTTAGTCTTAAGAATAAGAGCGAAGGTGGCTGAATCTTCTCGGCCCCGCACCTATGACTGAATAAGTTAGGTATGTGTGAATTTACCATCGCTCAAAACAGTGATGGAAAACATCGTGAAGAAACCGGCATGTCCAAGAACCGCAACATTCAATGGCACGCGACATCTACCAACCCGCACTGGGTAGGCGTGGTAGATTATAGCCCAAACTCTCTCTGAGAGAAGGGTTGTGTCCCAGCAGTGAGAACTTAATAGGTTGATCATGATGAACCTACAATTTTTTTTTATTGTTGCAAACTTCAACACAGTGTTTTGGTAGTCGTTTCACCAGCGCTGGTCTTCCATTGAAGCCGTTTTAGCTAACATCACTGGCGTAATTGCTATTTCCATTTTCTAGCACTCGCCTGGCTAGCTACCACCCTCATGTTAAGAATCTGTCGCCAAGCACCTATCGGTGTGTTCCGGCAGCCTCACTTGAGAGCCAGTCCCCAATCCAGGTGTAGCGTAATGCCACTTAACATCAGGTGACTTGTGGTCAAACGCTACTCTGTAAGTAGTAAAAAAAGAAAGAAAAAAGTAATACTTAAAATTTCATCATCAGTCTGCGCCAGGCAGTTGCTGGATATAGGCCTCTCCCAAGGTACACCACTAAGCCTTCACCTCCTCATCCAACCAGCTACTCGGTGATGATGATGATTAATAAACAAAGTTTTCCTTCGCCAGCGTCAGCAGCCCCCCCAGCTCGCATCGTGGGCGGCACTCCTATCTCCATCGAGGAGTACCCGTACGTGGTGGCCCTGGTGTACACCTACACGGGCCCTGGTATCACGGTGCAGCGCTGCGTCGGCTGCCTGCTCTCCTCCTGGCATGTGCTCACCACTGGCTTCTGTTTCACGTGAGTGTGCAACAGAGCGGGCACGGTTCTCGCGTCAAATGTATCTTGAGGTTTCCGAATGCTCAATTTCTTGCTATATTTTCTTTTAAACTAGGTTTTAGCTGCGCCCCGCGGTGTTCCCGTTAGCTCACATTTTTTGGAAAGTAGTTTGTGTGTCAATCCAGGGTATAAACTATGTGTGTTCCAAATTTCATCCGAAACTATTCAGCCGTTTGAGCGTGAAGTAGTAAGAAACATACACACTCATTCACAAAATTTCGCTTGTACATTAGTGTGATTTTAAAATCACACTAATGTACAAGCGGAGGCTTTCAAGTCAATAGTGAAAAAGTATTTGCTATGCGTTGATTTACAAGTTAGTTTTTTTCAGAGCAGATAGAGACCGTAGAACCAAGGATTTGATATAAATTTTAACTTGATACATCAACGCGTTCTTAAAAAAAGGGTCTTGACAGACAGACAGACGGACAACAAAGTGATCCTGTGAGATCCCTTTTAAGGTACGGAATCTTAAAAAACCAATACATCTTTATACCCGCAGTGGCGCCATCAATGAAAACATGAAAATCCGAGCTGGCTCGACCAACAGTCTGGTCGGAGGCACCTTAGTAGGCCTCGGCGACGTCGTCAAGCACCCGGGATACGTAGAAACCCCCCTCACGGCTGACTTAGCGGTCGTGTTTCTGGAGGCTCCTATGAGCATGAGCGACGTGATCAATGTGCTGTACCTACCACCTCAGGGTACCTACATTCCTGACGGACACGACGTCGATGTTGTTAGCTGGGGATTTGAATATGTAAGTTGGATCGCTCTATACCTTATTTTAATAAAAAAATACCTTATTTTTTTTGCTATCAGCTATCGATCCGTCGCGAACTCAGATAGATAGGACCAGGGCAAGAAGAACAAACGTAGGACGGCCGAGTGGCCGTCGCCCGGTCGGCCGTTCCAGGAATCGCTGGAAACACGAAGTTACGAAGGACTTGCGCGAGCTCCAGGTGGAGGGCTGGAAAGAGGTGGCGCAGGACAGACTGAAGTGACGTCTTTTATTATCGGAGGCCATGACTCACTTTGGGTCGTTACGCCATCTCAGTAAGTTAGGACAAGAAGAATATCCGTCTCGGCTTAGAACGGGATCTAATTTAAATTGGTGTTGCAGAGGATCTTGAGTAGGTACCACATCAGTTGTTCCCAAATATGACAAGCCAATTTTCCAATTTTTTTCCCCAAAAATCTTATTTGGTAATTATGTCTTATACTTTCCCTTTAAGAGTAGGCATGTGTCCAGCAGTGGGAACGTGATAGACTGGTGATGGATGCTAGTGTATTCTAAACCTGTTTTGACTGTTCAGGAAGGTGGACCCCAACTGGAGCTCCTTAAGACCATCACTCTTAACAAGGTGAACACCAACGAATGCAATGAGCTGTTCGGAGACCAAAACGACGTTGCGATTACCGATGGTAAGTCCTTCCACCGACCTTCCACTGTTCCCAAAAGAGGGCCTGAGCTAGCCAGGTCCGGGCTTTGATAAACGGCCGATGGGTTCTTTTTGCTTTGCGCGGAGCTAGCGTGGTGAATTATGACCCACACCTCTCAGAGAAAAGGCCTGTGTCCCAGCAGTGGGAACGTAATAAGCTGATAATTAGGGCGTACAGTTAGCAAGAAAAATCGCTAATCCAGCCCATTGTTCAGCGGAATTTGGCACTAAGTACGATGGCTAGGACCTATCAGCCTGTTCAGTGACTCGACAGAATCCAGAACACCGATTCCTCTTTTTTTTACTACTTACAGGGAAGCGTTTGACCACAAGTCATCTGATGTTAAGTGACGATGTGGTCGAAGATGGCGCCACGCTACACCTGGACTGGAAGCTGGCTCTCAAGTGAGGCTGCCGGAACACACCAATAGGTACTTGGCGACAGATTCTTAACATCATTAGATCAGATGATCAGATTCTTCAACTTACAGAGGTGATCTGCGCAACGGCAGCCGGCCGCGGAATGTGCGCTGGGGACTCCGGCGCACCAATGACCATCGGACAGGTGGTCGTGGGCACCTCGTCTTTCTTCGAGTCATGCGACAGCGACTACCCTAACGTCTTCACCAGGATCGACAGATACACTCCATGGATCCTAGAAGTCGCCACTGCTCCTAGCAGCGACGCTGCCAATATTAGAAGTACGCCTGTTAGACTGTAAATTGTACCTAGTTGTAAACTGTAGTGGTAGGACCCTTTTCAAGAGTCCGCCTGGGGCCTGAGGAAGTAGTACCACACCTATGCCAGTTAATAAACCACCAAGCACTAGTGTGCAAGCATTACAGTGATCCGGATTGAATGGCAATGCTTCCAGTGAAATTACAGGGCGTAAAGATTTAGCATCTAATAACTCAGGGTGACGAGCGCAGTGCATTGCTGCGCAGGATTTTGAACTGTTAAAGTTCAAAATTCTGGGTGGCAATGAACTGTAATGGGCAAGCGTAGCGCTTACTATCAGGCGTGCGACGTGCTCGTCTCGTCAATGTGGCATAAAATTATTGTCTGTGGACTCTGAGTCAAGTTACTGTGACAAGCACAGTGCAGTGCAGCGCAGCCCTTTGCAATGCAGTTTTGCGTGGCACTGCAACTGTACAGCAGGCATGGCGCTTACTATTAAGGCGAACGTCCTGCTCATCTCGTTCTTATAAACAAATCAAAATTGTTATTAAAAAATGTGATATTCCCATACGTTATATAGTTAAATTTTCTCAAAATTTAGTAATAGTTATTGCAAAGAACGCGCCTCTGTACTCAGAATAGATTAGTGCTTCCACAGATTTCATCAAAAACTGTAAAGCCTTATAGATTAGTTCGGCGATCTTGTACTCTGCAACTCAAAAGACGGTAAAAAGGAAAAAGAAGAAATAAAAGTCTCAAAATTATAAAATAAAACATGTTTTATTGATTAAGATTCTGTGTAATTATTTCAGATTACAAACCTCCATTGATTAGTTTCGGAAATAGATTGGTATTTATATAATATTTTCTACATTATTAACATTTATGTAATCCATCAATTGCTTAATTTTAGAGCTTGACATAACTCTTTATTGATATAAATTATTAAATTCAGATTTTCTTTGGGTCACTTCTATACGTTTCATTAATTATTGCATAATTAGATTCATCATTTATAAGGCAAGACATTTTTTTAAGGCACTTAGATTTATTGCGTTCACTTAAAATAATTCCTACTAACATTTAGATATGATTACATTTAATTTCTCATTATTTTTATAGTATAAGTCCGACTTAATTACATTTAAATACATCTAGTAACGATTAAAATTAGAAATAAAAATAACCTAGGTTATATAATTTCGTCAAAATGTCGGTGGTCCCGTGTACGATACAGTCCTAACTTTAGTTTTGATTACTTTAAGTTCTTACAAGGTAGCGTATGACCCAAAGTCACCTGCAGTCGCAGGTGGCGCCACGCTACACCTGGACTAGGCACTTGTTCTCAAGTGAAGCTGCCGGAACACACCAATAGGTGCTTGGCGACACATTATTGAGGGTGGTAGCTAGCCAGGCGAGCACTAGAAAAAGCCCTACCACCAAGCTATGGTTTCATTACGATGTTTTCCTTTACCAATAGCTCAAACTCATTACAAAGTTCGAACCCCCGACCTACAGGTCGCACGCCAATGTCTCTACCACTGAGCTATCATAGCTTCAAAACTTCATTCACATTAATTCAGTCTGTAAATACAACTAATAACACAAAACTATTTTATTTTATCCAAATCTCGAATAGGTAAAATTACAGATTACATAGAAAAAAAACTAAAGATCAGCAATAGAATTTGCTTATTCCGGCAAGTAATAGTAAGAAATAAGGTAAAAAAACAGACACAAAAGGCAGATAATTGGGACGGCATACATATGTACATAAAACAATTATGTACTCATTATAAAAGTAATACATTAACCTTATAAAAGAAAGAATTGCTAATGTTAAAATAAGTAGAATTAATTAAACTTTAAATTATTAATTAAAAAACTTAAAAACTAGTATTAATTTTATTTCTTACAGCTACCACTAACGAAATTAAAGCTATTGTTCACTTAAGTTCATCTAATTATTTATTAGCTGCAATAACATCAATCTTATAGACATGGAAGAGAGCCAATTTCTTTATGGAATGGATTTGGACTTAGGCTGGTATCCTAGCATCGCTCAAGCATTGTTTTTTTCTCTTGCATTGTAGCGTTTGACCGCAAGTCACCTGATGTTAAGGAAAGATGCGGTCGAAGGTGGCACCACGCTACACCTGGGCCCCTAGCCAAGATGCATTCTGCAATCGTTGACGCTAGTAGAAAACAAGAAAAAAGTATTGGTTTGACATATTTCAACGCTAAGTCACGTGGTCAAAAATATGTCAAACCAATACTTTTTTCTTGTTTTCTATTAGCGTCAACGATTGCAGAATGCATCTTGGCTAGGGGCGCTGGATTGGGAACTGGCTCTCAAGTGAGGCTGCCGGAACACACCGATAAGTGCTTGGCGACAGATTCTTAACTTGAGGATGGTAGGTAGCCAGGCGAGCACTAGAAAATGCCCTACCAACAAGCTATGGTTTCACCACGATTACTGCGAGATTTGAATCTATAATTTCATACAAATATGTCCCTTAATCACTTCTCAAGTACTGATCATTTTGGAATTCCAGCCTTAGATGTAACCGCGCGCGTTTAGAAGTAATGCGGCCTTGCAGACAGGATTGTTGCATATAACAAAATTTTAACTTTCGTATGAGAATTTCAAATACGATGTATTCAACCTTTGCACACATAAAAGGTGGAGGTGGAGCGAAGACTTGCGCCGAGTGGCTGGCAGTAATTGGATGAGAAGATCCGAAGACCGGGCTCAGTGCCGTACCTTGGGAGAGGCTTATGTCCAGCAGTGGACTGATACAGGCTGACAATGATGTCACGTAAAAGTGTTAACATGTTTGGTCGGAATAAACACTTCCCGGCCTTATAGGGGAATTACGTTACACCATTCCGTTACTGCGTTAGAGCGATGGTGGCCGAACGGTTTGGCGTGCAACTTACAAGAGGCCGACACCGAGTTCGAATCCTCTCGGCCCCGCACTTATGACTTAATAAGTTATGTGCGGATTTGCCATCGCTCAAAACGGTGAAGGAAAACATCGCGAGGAAACCGGCATGCCCAAGTACTGCAACACTCAAGGGCATGCGACATCTACCAACCCGTACTAAGCCAGCGTGGTAGATTATAGCTCATACTCTCTCTCTGAGGGAAGGCCAGAGTCCCAGCAGTGGGACGTGAAAGGCTGATAATGATGATTCCGTTACTGCAAGTCGTGCGGAGTGGGCGGCGCCTGTAGGATCGTCAAAGTGACAGCTGCGCCGGAGTGTTTGATTAAACCTACCACCTCGGGGTGCGGCAGGTTCCGTATGGGGGTCCTGTTGATGGCGATGATGGTGTCCCCCACGTGGAGGAGGCCGCACCGAGCAGCCGGCGAGTTTTGGATTAGTTGTCCTGGAATAGAGGGTACTTATGGTAAAGAGCGATGGTGGCCGAATGGTGACGCGTGCGCCTTACAAGCCCCTGACACGGAGTTCGAATCCTCTCGACCTAAGACTTACGCCTGAAATTTATAATCGATCCTGATCCGTTATCCGCAGTTTTGGATAGATATGTCATGTCATAATATGTCATTTTAGTAGTAATATATCAAGCCCTAGTACTAAAATGACACCTCGATCCAAAACCGAGGATAACGGATCAGGATCGATTAAAAATTTCGGGCGTTGATAAGGTATGTGTGGATCTACCATCGCTCAAAACGGTGAAGGAAAACATCGTGAGGAAACCGACATGTCCAAGAACCACAACATTCAAGGGCATGCGACATCTACCAACCCGCACTGGGCCCGCGTGGTAGATTACGACTCTTACTCTCCCTTTGAGAGAAGGCCTGTGCCCCAGCAGTGGGATCATAATGATGATGGTAATGAGCGATCTCTAATGTTTCAGGTAGGAGTTGATTTATAGAGAGACTATTGCATTATACAAAATATTTTTGGATATAATTACACAAATCACATTCTCATCCATCAGCCGGATAAAGTCTAGCCGATGGAGTCGAGGGCAGCCGGTGTATGCAAATGGTTTATAACCGTTCAAATGGAGAAATTACATTCTAATAGAAGTACATTTTGCAAGTTGACTGCCTTCTGCATCCTGCGATCATCATCAGCCTATTACGTTCCCACTGCTGGGATACAGAACCTTCTCTCAGAGAGTGTGGACCGTAATCCATCATGCTTGCCCAGTGCGTGTTGGCGGATAGGCTAATAGCCCTATTGTCGGAGTATTCAGACAGCCCGAAGGCCTCCGATGTCCGATATAACTTGAGACCTTGAGATATCAGATGTTAAATCTCTTTATGCCCTCACTGGAAACACAATTAGGACATCATCATCATCATCATCAGCCGGAAGAAGTCCACTGCTAAACATAGGCCTCCCCCCTTGAACGCCACCGTGAACGGCTATTAGCCATTTGCATCCATCGGCTCCCTGCGACTCTTACAATGTCGTCGGTCCACCTAGTGGGGGGCCTACCTACTGAACGTCTTCCGGTTCGTGGTCGCCACTCGAGAACCTTTCTTCCCCATCGGTTATCGGTTAATTAGGACATAGTAGCACGTAATCGCCGGAGTTACTGATCCGATGTAGGCAGCTTCTCTAACCCTGGACGTTAAAGGCTATTTAGTGAAACTGCGACACAGAGCTGGGGCCCAATTCTCGGGTCGTGATATAATAATAATAATAATAATGCCCGTACAATCACATACATAGGCTCTGACCCCTAACTAGGTTTCCCTGTATCTAGGGTATCAGAAACTACGAGGATCGGAGATCCACAACACCCAGACACAGAACAAATACTTGCGCTTTTTTTTCAATGCACAAATATTTGTCCTGTAGCGGGAATCGAACCCGCGACCTTACGCTTCACAGTCGGCTATCTGCCCACTGCGCCACATCGGGCGTGACAGTTCTTGCGATATATTATCATATTCGATAAATATCGCAAGAACTGTCAAAATTCAATAGATATTTTCTTTTATTTTTTGGTATCTAATAAGTCTAAAATTTTACAACCATGCATACTACTCACCGATAGTGCTTGTAGCCTTGTTTGTAGAGGATATCACCACGAAACCAAACCCTTCGCCTTCACTCCTCGTCACCGTCACATCGTACGGCACGGGCGCCCATGTCGGGTTGCCGTCGTATTGTACTCCGTACCTGAATGTAATTAGTGGAGATAAGTTTATGCCCAAACAATAATTGTTACAGCAAGGGCTTCTTGAGTAAATCAAAATCAGCAACGCTTTCAATGGTCAATGTGTACGTTTTTTCAACAAAAAATAAAGGTTCTCGAGTGGCGACCACGAACCGGAAGGCGTTCTGTAGGCAGGTCCCCACAAGGTGGACCGACGACATTGTAAGAGTCGCAGGGAGCTGATAGATGCAAATGGCTAATAGACTTTCATGGTGGCGTCCAAAGGGCGAGGCTTATGTTCAGCAATGGACTTCTTGTGACTGATGATGATAGTGATGAAATGAATATCGGGGACCATTGCACACAAATTGACCCAGCCCCAAATTAAACACGAAACTTGTGTCATGGGTATATACAGAAAAATAATTATATAGATAGAAATATCCAAAACTCAGGAACAAATAGTCACGTACATCACACATATATTTGCCCTTACCGGGATTCGAACCCGGGAACACTAGCTCGCGTCTAGCTAGCGTCGTCATGATGATGATGAATTTCCTTCGATGAATGAAATGATCTGATGCTGCAACTTACATGGGTATATGCACTGCAGGTGGATACATAGGCGCTGGATGCAAGATGTTGTATGATGCTGGTGACATGTGGTGCATTGATGGCTCAGCACTGTGAAATGAAATGAATGGCTTCACGTGAGTGACGAGTCGAGCTTGTCGGGCGCTTGATGGTAAGTGAGAAGGTGAAATGAGTGACGATGTTGACGATGCAACTTAGACGCGGGTAAACTACGGGGTAGGTTGCTAGTGAAGGAATACATTTTACAGTTTAACCACATGTCACCTGATATAAAGTGACGATGTGGTCGAAGATGGCGCCACGCTACACCTGGACTGGGAACTCGCTCTAAAGTGAGGCTACCGGAACAGCTGTTTCGCGACAGATTCTTAACATGAGGGTAGTAGCTAGCCAGGCGAGTACTAAAAAAAACCCTACCACCAAGCCATGGTTTCATCACGATGTTTTCCTTCACCGAAAGCTCAAGCTCACTGTAGGATTCGAACCCACGTCCTACGGATCGCAAGCCGACGTCACTACCACTGAACCATCATCGCTATAAAAATGTTTATAGTACTTACGTCAACAGAGGTTGGTGCGCATGCGGCGCCATCATCGTGGGCACGCCTAGGGATTGGATATCGGCGCGGTTGTGTCTGATGCCCAGAGTTACCTGTTGAAGAAGAGTTACAAATTACATTGTAGCATTTGTATGATTGTGGCGGCAACAGAATGAATGAGTAGAAGACGCAGCTGTGACGTACAAAGAAAAGTCTGGAGGGCCGAGAGTCAGGGTGTTGTGGATACCTGATCCACGTAGTTTCTGATACCCTAGACACAGGGAATTCCAGTTAATACGAGGAATAGGCAATATTGGCTGCAGGGATCTCCTTTTTTCTCAGCAATTACAAAACATACAGTGCTAATATTTATGTACATTATAGATCATGTTTTTGATATCAAATTGTCGGAAGGATAACACGATTGGTTAACTTTCATAGCAGACAAACAATGGTCGAAAACTGCCCTCTAAAAAAAAGATTTTAATTTTACAGGCATACAAAACCGATTTACGAGTTGACACTCTTTTTGTATGGTATATATACACATTCTCGAACTTATTAGTCACTAGCAGCGACCCGCGGTTTCACTCGCGAGAACTACACTCTCAGAGATTACTAAATCTTAACGCGATAAAAAGTACCTATCCTAGTTAGTCATTAGTCAGCTCGCTTGCGTTTTTGTATGGAGCTGATTTCAGATTCATTGTTTATCAGGGCGTCCTCTTAAGGATCAGATCGCACAATCACATAAGTACATAGGCTCTGACCCCTAACTAGGTTTTCCTGTATCTAGGGTATCAGAAACTACACGGATCGGGGATCCACAACACCCAGACACAGAACAAATATTTGCGCTTTTTTTTTTCAATGCACAAATATTGGTCCTGTAGCGGGAATCGGACCCGCGACCTCACGCTTCACAGTCAGCTATCCGCCCATTGCGCCATATCGGTCGTTATGTAAGTAGATTGTGAGGGCATTAAACAGCCAACTCACTGTTTATTTCTGTCGGCTTTGTTAGTCTGCGTAACTGAAATCTACTAAACAAAAAAGTACTAATAGAAAAAACATATAAACACTAGTTGCGCTCCGTGGTTTCACCCGCGTCTTCCCGTTATCCCATAGGAACCTTTTTCCCGGATAAAAAGTAGCCAATTTGTTAATCCAGGGTATAAGCTATCTCCATTCCAGATTCAATTCAGATCCGTTCAGTAGTTTTTGCGTGAAAGAGTAACAAACATCCATCCATCCATCCATACTCAGAAACTTTCACGTTTATAATATTAGTAGGATAATCGAAGCATAGAAACCAACATCGCCTGAAAACAACAGTACAAGGCCGTTCGGGTTTACAGTGGATACCCTTCCAAAGTAAGTATATGTAGCATCTACCATGACTCATAGCAATCTGCCAAAAGTATGCCTCATTCTGTTAACAGCATAAGAGCGAAGGGCGTCGAAAAGATGATTTTGAAACTCACATGTCCCCTAGTAGCAGCTTGGCAAACGTACGACACCGCTCGGGAATGTGTGGCGCCGGCGAGGGGGATGCCGTCCACTGACGTCAGCAGGTCGCCGGGCCGCAGTATACCGTCGGCCGGACCACCTAGAACATTATACAATTTGACGTTTTAAAGTGATCACAATGTACCCTATTGAATAAAAAACAATTGGCTTGACTTTTGAATGTTAAAAATAGTAATGTTAAAAAAGTCAATTTTTAACATCTAAAAAGTATCCTATGTCCTTCCTCAGGGTTCAAACTATCTCCGTACCAAAGATAAAGATAAAGATAAAGATAAAGATTATTTATTGTAAAACATGGGTAAAAACATAGAAGATGAAGGTGGTAAAAATAAATAATAAGTAGCACACATGTTTGGCCTGGTTTGGCGTACAAAAAGCAATGGTCAAAATAGCCATGCAAATAAGAGTATTGTCACAACTAGGTAAGTATTGCATGCATAATATACTCAATTAATATTATAAAAACCAAAGAAATAAAATAACATCATTAGGTACAGTTATGTCAGAATGCTATAAACATTGTTAGAAATAAAATTAAATTAAAGTATGATGTCATATAAAAAGAAATTGAAAATTATTATTGTTGGTCATGCAGGGTCATGTTTGATAAAATTAAAAGTCAATCTATTAAGGTCGTCATTATGTCTTTAAGATAGTATTACTAAAATTTGTCATTTAAAAAGTCCTCTATTGAATAGTAGCATTTATTACTTAATAATCTCTTCAATGTCTTTTTAAATAACATTGTATTCATATCTATATATATAAAAGAAAGTCGTGTTAGTTACACTATTTATAACTCAAGAATGACTGAACCGATTTGGCTGAAAATTAGTGAGAAGGTAGCTTAGGACCAGGAAACGGACATAGGATACTTTTTATCCCGGAAAACGTTCCTACGGGATAACAGGAAGACGCGGGAGAAACCGCGGGCCGCAGCTAGTCTTTAATATATGTAGGTATCTTATTGTATATAATGGGAGCCATGCATAAAACACTTTTACGCATTAGTGCAGTCTTGGAGCGATGTATGCACAATTTATTGTGTCGCCTATTTCGCTGTACAATATCTGATAACTGTGGGAAGAGATCAGGGTTACCTCTTACGAATAGAGCTACTTCAAAGATGTAGAGCGACGGAAGTGAGAGAATGCCGTACTTTCTGAGGTATGGTTCACAGCTATCCGTTGTTTGCAAGCCAAACATGGAACGGATGCAGCGTTTTTGTGCTTTAAACGCTAATTCTTTATCCGTTGAGTTTCCCCAAAAGATAATTCCGTACCGCAGAACCGAAGCTGTCAAACCGTGATAAGCTGTGAGCAAAGCATCTATATTGACTATTGGGGCTATTTTGAAAAGTGCATATGCTGAACTACTCATTTTTTTACAAAGTTCAGCAATATGTGCCTTCCAGTTTAATTGCTTATCGATGACTAAACCTAAAAACTTTGCAGTATCCACTTCATGTAAACAATTATTTTGGAAGTGAACATTAAGGTTCTGTGATTGTTGCCTTTGACTGAAATGCATGAGTTGGGTTTTGTTTAAATTAATTCTTAAATTATTATTGTTCAACCATGTAATTATTGAAGCTAATGCTTGGTTAATGTCTGATTCGTATAGCTCTTTTCTGTTGCAAGTTATTGTCACAGTGCTATCATCAGCAAAGAGTGACATTGGATGATCAGTGACATTAGGCAAATCATTTATGTAGACTAAGAATAAAAGAGGTCCCAGCACGCTGCCTTGTGGCACTCCATACCTAACAGAGCGTGCTCCTGACCTATGAGACTCTTCACGTTTTGTACTAATATTTACTCTACAAATTTCGGTAACTTGTGATCTATTGGATAGATATGACTGCAATAGCTCCAGAATATTACCTCTGACACCGTACGACTCTAGCTTGCGAATGAGTATGTTGTGATCGACGTAATCAAATGCTTGCGTCATATCACAGTATATAGCACACGCACGAGTTCCTTTATCTACGTTTGTCAGTACCGTATTGTAGAAATCATATATTGCCATATTTATTGTTTTGTTTTGCCTGAAACCTTTTTGTTCACTACATAAAATATTGTTGCGTTCTAGGTATCTATTTAATTCTCTATAAATGTATTTTTCAAAGATTTTTGAAAATATAGAAATCAAAGCAATAGGCCTATAAAACTGCATTTGTTCCTTGTCTTCCCTTTTGAACAGTGGTTTCAATATGGAAGTTTTCAAACTATCTGGGAACACGCCTCTACAAATGCATAAATTCATTAAATAACTCAAATGTCCGCAGATTACAACAGATATGGATTTTATTACCTTAGTCGATATGTCATCGATACCTACACTATTTGTGTTTTTAAGTCCATTAATAATTTTTGCAATGTCAAGTGGTATACAAGGGGCCATGAACATAGAATTAACCATATTATTATTTAATAATTGTGATGTTATATTATTGTCAGTACATGTTAGAGGTATGATTTTGTCAATGAAAAAATTATTAAATGCAGTTGCGATGTCAGTTGGGTCAGTGATAAATTCATTATTTACCTTAATTCTAGAAATAGAGTCACGGGGGGTATTAAACCTGGTGTTATTAATTATTTGCCATGTACTTTTTGATTGATTGTCCGACGTTTTAATTTTATAATTATTTTGAGCGCGCTGTGTCAATTTAATAATTTTCTTAAATAATTTGGAATAATTTATATATAGCCGTTTGTTCTGCACTGATGGCTTTAAACGTAATTTCCATAAAAGATGCCTCTTTTTTTTGCTACATTTTCTAATGCCCCGGGAAATCCATCTTGATCTTTTATTGACTTTAATGGTAATATTTTTAACCGGAAAGCATAAGTCATAGAAAAGTTTAAACAAAGTGAAGAAATGATTATACGCTTCATTGGGGTCTTCCTCATCATACATTTCAGAAAACGACAAACTACTCATGTATGATTTAAATTTTAAAATATTTTCTGTGCTATAGTCACGGATTTGTTTACGCCAATAATTTAAGACACAGGTTTTTTTTACAGGTACTTTTATCAGTTGAGCAGTGTGATCAGATAGAGCTAATTCAATCACTTCAGTCTTACACGGTTTCGAAAAATCATGAATAAAGTTATCAATGCATGTATTGCACGCTAATCTAGTGGGTACTTTCAAGGCTAGAGACATATTGTAATTTAATAACAAGCATTCAAAGTCTAGTGTTACCCTATTTTGTTTTAAAACATCTATGTTAAAGTCACCTGCTACTATTACATGCGCAAAATTCTTTTTTTTTAACATATTTAAAAGTTTTTCCAATTTACAAAAAAATAAATTCAGGTTCTCTACTTTAGGAACTCTATACACACATGCAATCACAATGTTATGTCTAATAAGCTCGATCGCACAACACTCAAAAGTACCAGATATTGAAAGCTTCTCTATCTCAGGCAATGTTCTCCACTGGTGTTCTTTTTTGACAAGTATACAGGCGCCACCTCTTTTACTATCATTTCTGCTAAAACATGCAGCTAAACTATAGTTGGGCATAGATAGGTATGTTTCATAGCCAGCCCTAATAAAATGTTCAGTAATGCATAAAATATCCACATTTATTTTTTTCTCTGAGAGTTCCTCTAGACATACTAATAACGAATCAGATTTATTCAGTAATCCTGCTATATTCTGATGAAGTATATACAAGTATTTACTCAAGAAAAAACTGCTGCAGATTGTCGTTGTTATTGGCGTTTTGATTTCCGCTAGGTTTGTCAAATTCATGTCTATTCATGTCATTAAACTGTTGTATTTCAGATATTAAAATAGTTAGTTTTTCAAAGATGGTCCGTATTCCCTGGTTATTTATTCTACCTGAGTGTCTTCGAAACATGGAGTCGTTGTAGATCAGATTTGCGTTGGAGTCATAAATATAGGCATGCTTGTGTAACTGTATGTCTATATTAAGTAGATTGTTAAAATTGTGCACCCTCCAGTTATATAACTGTGCGTTAAGCCCACATTTAAATGTCGGCACACAGAGTACAATGTTTGTATGTCGAATGTCTTGCAAGACCCTTCTCATGTGACAGACAGTTTTGTAGTAGTCATTTGTAGTGTTAAAATCTTCCTCTCCGATTAATATAATGCAATAGTCATTCATTGTAAATTCTTTTAATTTATCATTTATTCCAAGGAGTAGTTGCTCTGCGCCACAGTTAGGCGTCAAATGATGAATCAACTCTGAGTTCCTACCCACAGTGTCTTGTGCTATGGATAGTATTTTGTTGTGTGTATTTGTACTCAGTAAACAGATTCTCTGTGGAGATTTTTGGTGTTGTGTACCGTGATGTTCTGAGCTCTGTGGATTTTTGTCAGAGGACCTATGGTTTATCTTCATATGTGAAGGTCTAACTAAATTCTGTATAGAGTATGAGATATTCTTTTTTTCCGAGTCAGTGTCACGTTCAGCTTCTACTATTTTTTGTGTTTGAGTTTGCTTATTCTGTTTAGTTTTTGGAGTGTGTAGTTGTGATTTAACTGGTGTGCGATTCTTTGATTTGGCTGGTGAGTGTGAAATTATTTTTAGTAACTCATTTTTCTTTTTTAGGTCCTCGTTTTCACGTCTAAGACCGCTAATCTCTAAAGATAACGTTTCTATTTCACCGTGCGCACTTTTTAATGCAAGCTCAAGTGTCATAACATGCTCTTTTAACTTGTTAGATTCCTCCAAGTTATCATCTGATATGTCTGGGAGGCTACAGGTGGTGCCATCTGGTGTCGAGGTGTTACTTTCGCTTTGTGTCTGTGTCTCTGTATCTGAGTAAGTGCGCGCACGACGAAAAGTTATATTCTCTAGGAAATTCATTGTAGTCAAAGTTCAAAAAGATAGATGTCGCTAAACTCAGTTTCGTTTGTAAAACTCTCTAAATCATAACTTGTCTATGTTGCGTTACAAAAAGTGAATACCCTCCATATACTTTTTGAGATGGCCAGTCATGTAAACAAACGAATTATGTATTTCACTATTTGTGTATTTAGTGTGGTGTTTTGTACTCACAGTGCAGCTTGGTGTAGTGTATGTTGATCTTCATTCACAGTAATATTTGTGCTGTATTTAATGCACCCTTTGTCTTCATTATGTAAGTTTTCAAAATCTTGCAACGTATATTCACTTTTTCGTTTATTCCAAAAATGACTATTTGTTATAGGCCACAAACGATATCACGTAGGAGTTGAACAATCCACTTTACTCTGAACTGAAATTTATCTATCTAAAGCCTGCTATACAAAATTTATCATTATTTTTATACGGAGCTAGTTGTTTACAAGACGGAGTTTTTTTTTTTTTTTTTTTTTTTTTTTTTAAATTTCATTTAAATCGGTTCAGTAGTTTAGGCGTGAAAGCGAGACAGACAGACAGAGTTACTTTCGCATTTACAATATTAAGTAGGGATTAAATATGTTAATAAATAGATTGCAAATGGGTTGACTAAAAAAATTCAGTCCAGAATATGTTTTTCTTTTTTACTTTTTACTAACTAAAAAAACTAACTGAGATGGCGCAACGACCCAAAGTGAGTGTTGGCCTCCGATAACAAAAGACGCCACTTCGGTCTGTCCTGCGTCACCTCCTGCCAGTCCTCCACCTGGAGTGAGCGCAAATCCTTCGTGACTTCATTTCCTTTCTTCCTTTTACTTTTGACTGGTTTGGTTTATAGACAAATTGTTTGTTTGTGCAAGTAGCAGCTGGTATGGAATCGTATACTACACGGACAGCGGTGTAGTGTCCACTCACCCGGCACGACGTACCCCACGGCGACGCGGCTGCCGTCCTCGGTGCCGCCCACTATCCGGAACCCGAACCCGGCGCTCCCCCGCGCCAGCTTCACCAGCACATCCGCTTCCGGGTCGGCGGCGCCACCTGCCTCCACCTGTGGGAACGGCATTCGAGATTAGTGATTGTTGTGTTGTGTGTTTTGTGTGTCTTCGTACTGCCTCAATCGAAAAACCAAAAAATCAATCAACTTTATTGAATAGCAATAAAGTTCAAATTGACTCCACATTTTATTTAGTAAACGTTTATATGTCAAATCGGTCCAGCCGTTCTCGAGTTTTAGCGAGACTAACAAATAGCAATTGATTTCTATATATATAGACTAGCTGACCCGGCGAACTTCGTATCGCCATTGGAAGTCACCTTTTAAACCTTCCACGAACTTCCACAAATATTCCAAGACCAAAATTATCCAAATCGGTCCAGCCGTTCTCGAGTTTTAGCGAGACTAACGAACAGCAATTGATTTTTATATATAAGACTAGTTGCACCCCGCGGTTTCACCCGCGTCTAATTTCGGGCGCCAGCCATGAGCGCAGAAGTTTTTCGGACGCTACTTAATAACATCTTTTGTAGATGGAAGCAGGCCAAAGATGATGATGATGATGATGATGATGATGATGATGGTGTGTTGGTACTTACATGAGGGTAGTTAGCGACGTAGACGGAGCCGGGCTGCGCCAGCGACTCCGTCTCGTAGCAGGGCGGGGAGTGCATGTGCCGAGGTGGCGACGTTTCTCGCAACCTGCGCAGGCGAATATTACTAGTTCGTGAAACGATAAAACCTTTTTTGTTAACCCCGACGAAAACAGAGGATGTGATTCCGACTAACTGGACTTAGGGTGACTTGACCGAGAGGTCTGCTATGATTGTCGAGGTATTATAAATTTTTTTACAAAACTTTCATAATAAATATCATAGCGTTTGTTCACAAATCACCATAAGTTTAGTGACGATGTGGTCGAAGGTAGCGCCTAGCTACACCTGGACTAGAAACTGGCTGTCAAATGTGACTACTGGATCACACCAAGGTGCTTGGCGATAGAGAGTGCTCGACTGGCTAGCTACCGCATAGCACCAGTCAGTTCCCAGTCCAGGCGATCTTTGATCACATCAGATGATTTGTGTTCCAACGCTACACTGAGATTTTTCATCCACACAATTACATACATAATGTAGCTATCTGACCCGGCATCACGATACGCCAAAAACAGTTCTATTTAGACTCTTCTTGAGAATGTATTAGGCTGATAATGATGATGCCAGTAACTTATTTATACAGTTTTTCCTACAAGAAATACGATTTTGACAAAAGCTCCTTATGAGTAATATCAAATTCCTATCTCTAGCAGGACAAACTGTGTCACCATCATGATCAGCCTGTATCTGTCTACTGCTGGACATAGGCTTCTCCCATGATACGCCACTGAGCTCGGTCTTCGGCACTGCCAGCCACTCGGCGCAAGTCGTCGCTCCACCTAGTCGTAGGGCGTCCTACACTACGTTTGCCAAGTCGCGGTCTCCACTCAAGAACGCGTCTACACCAACGGTTGTCGGTTCTGCGGCAGAATGTCTGTACATTCTACTATATAAAAATAAGTCGGGTTTTCCTTCCTGACGCTATAACTCCAGAACGCACGAACCGATTTCCACGGTTTTGCATTCGTTGGAAAGGTCTCGGGCTCCGTGAGGTTTATAGCAAAGAAAATTTAGGAAAAATTTCAACAGAAAAGCGGGAAAATCTTACATAAAACGAAGCCATCTGGTGGCGAAACGGAGTTCGCCGGGTTTGCTAGTAGGGTTATGAAAATGTATTTATTTGGAAAATAGAAATATTATATTTCGACGGATTTGAAGCAGGAATATGACAGGGATACTCGGATGGGAAGTGAGTATATGACCAGCCCACTGCCACTTCAGCTTGCTAATTAATACCGGCCGTTAAAAGCTAGTGTCCTCACCTCATATTCCCGCCCTTAAGGCGTGCATTCACCGAGTTGCTGGCCGGCGATTGGCTCTGCAACCTCGCGGACGGAGAGTTCGCTAGTAACCGCTCGCTAGCACTCGCGGTCGACGGCGAGTGGCTTCGGAGGCGGCCTGTGGGGAAAGGGTAGAATTAGTGATCTTATATGCATGGCCGTATTTACCCTAGGGCCAAAGGGGCAGCGCACGCAGGTAAATATTTGTTCCCCGCAGCGTGGGGTGACCCGCGTCAGCTACAGCTTTATGCATGCAAAGTCTCAGCCCGATCGGTTTAAAATTGACAAAGTTTCATACAAACTTTCATCCCCTATTTTGTCCCCTTGAGGGTAGAATTAATCAAAATCCTTAGCGGATGCCTACATCATAACATCTACCTGCATGCCAGATTTCAGCCCGATCCGTCCAGTGGTTCGGGCTGTGCGTTGATAGATCATTATGTCAGTCAGTCTCCTTTGAGTTATATATATTTAGATATGTTATGATGAAAATTATATTGCCGTATTATAAAAAAGTTCTATGCTTATATCATTTTTGTTACATTTATTATTGTAATCGCCCTCCTCCCGCCACCGGGGCGCTGAATCTTAAAATACGGCACTGACTGTAGGTACTCCATAGTTAGTACGGTCACCGTGTGTTGTGGCTATCTTGGGAGTTGTAAAAAAACCCAAATATATATAACACATTCCGAAAATCGAGAATGATCAGGATCAGTTACTTTTAAAGCTGCTACCACTAGATTTCGCGACACACACCCACACTAGCTATGTTTAACTGAACTGTACTGCAATCCGTGCACCTTGTTTAGAGTGTCTTTGACACTTGTTAGGCTACAAACATCAAATCCCACTTAGTATTATAAACGTGACAGTTTGTGAGTATGGATGGAAGGATGGATGTTTGTTACTCTTCCACGCAAAAACTACTGAAAGAATCTGAATGAAATTTGGAATGGAGATAGTTTATACCCTGGATTAACATATAGGCTACTGTATATCCCAGAAAAAGGTTCCTGCGGGATGACGGGAAGACACGGGTGAAACCGTGGGACGCAACTGGTTTAAAAATAGCTTACCAGTAGAATTGGAAGGTGAGTGTGGTCCCAGCCGACTGGCGGACGGCGACTGCCTGTGAGCGCCGAGCCCCACCGCGGCGGTGGTGGGCGAGTGCAGCATGCCGTCTTCTGGGAAACCTGCCCAATTATTACAGGTTCAACATCGTCATCATCATCAGCCGGAAGTCCACTGCTGAACATACTATAGGCCTCCCCTTTGAACGGCTAAGAAGTCATTTGCACCCATCGGCTACCTGCGAGTCTTACCTACAGAACGTCTTTCGGTTCGTGGACCTTTCATTCCCATCGGTTAGCCACTTCAATTTGCATTCCATCATCATCATCATCAGCCAGAAGTCCACTGCTGAACATAGGCCTTCCCCTTTGAACGGCTAAGAAGCCATTTGCACCCATCCGCTACCTGCGAGTCTTACCTACAGAACGTCTTTCGGTTCGTGGTCGCCACTTGTGAAACTTTCATTCCCATCGGTTATCGGTTCGTTGAGCGATGTGGCCTGCCCATAGCCACTTCAATTTGCATTCCATCATCATCATCATCAGCCGGAAGAAGTCCACTGCTGAACATAAACCTTAGAGCGCCACCAACAACGGCTAAGAAGCCATTTACACCCATCAGCTCCCTGTGACTCTTACAATGTCGTCGGTCCACCTAGTACCTACAGAACGTCTTTTGGTTCATGTTCGCCACTCGAGAACCTTTCATCCCCATCGGTTCCTTTTATCCCCATCAGTTCCCACTGTTAATAACCAGACTGTTAAAGAAGAAGTGTTATGTTTTTCGAGTGTATGTATGTATTTGGGTGGGTGCGTGCGTGCGGTGCGGGTGTGTGTGTGTGTATGTGTGTCTGTGTGTGTGGGGGTAGTAAGTTTCTTACTTCTTTACGCTGAAATGGCTCAATGGATTTCAGTGAATTTTGGTAGGTTGTGACCCACGCTGTTTCGTTTTGATACAAGGCTAAAGCCCCAGCAATGGGATTGTAATAGGATAGAATATAGGTAAGGATTAGTTAACATACAAATGTTAGCCACTTACCACCGTTATCACTGCTGTCAGCAACGCTAGCATTCCCCCTCCAATAAGCCGCATTCATATCAACATGAACGGTTGGAGTGGGCACCTCTCCCCAATTACCATTTTCCCACCTCTGCCTGTTCTCTTCCCAGCCGTTCCCGTTATTGGGCACCCACTTCTGACCTGTCTCGTCCCACTTTTGACCGTTTTCATCCCACTTGTGACCATTCTCGTCCCACTTTTGTCCGTTCTCGTCCCACTTTTGTCCGTTCTCGTCCCATTTCTGCGCGTTCTCGGCCCAGGTGCGGATGTTGGTGGAGTTGTCGACCCAGGTCTCCTGGTCCTGCCACTGCGCGGGCTCCGTCCAGGGGGTGACGGCGGGGAGGGTGAGGCGGCCGCCGGGGGTGCTGCTGCGCCGGCGCCGGTCGATGAGGGATTCTCTCTCGCGATTTTTGTGCTCCGGAACGGCGTATGTTGCTTCCACTGTGGAGTTATCAGTGCATTTATTAAAAGCCTTAAGTTAGCTGGACTATTGCAATATTACTTGAGAATCTTAAGACTATTTCAAGACCAGAAGATTTCAAACAGATTTTATTCGACGGTTATCTACATTTATATATTATTACACCAGCTGTTCCCCGCGGCGTCACCTGCGTGGGCTACAGTATATCGCGATAAAAAGTATCCTATGTTCTTCCTCAGGGTTCAAACTATCTCCGTGACTAATTTCATTTAAATCGGTTCAGTAGTTTAGGCGTGAATGCGAGACAGAAGGACAGAAAGAATTACTTTCGCATTTATAATAGTAATTCTGAGATAATTTCTGGAACTACTGATTGGATTATTTCTAAGTGACATTCGTAGTAGCCGAAGCGGGTCCCTAATTTCATAAACTAGTTGTTTTAGAATTAATTAATTTGTGTCTTATAGCAATATTGTTAAGATTCAATTGTAGATTACGAGTTTATGTTCAGATCTTACCTGAATTCATTCCGTTCATATTGAGCCTGTCTCGTAGAGAATCCTGCGTGTGCAGAGCTGGTGACCTCAGCTGTTCTGCAGTCGGTGTTTTGCTTCTACCCAATTGTGTGTTGGAAACCACTGCCAAGAAAAACAATCATCATCATGATAAGCCTTTTAGGTTCTCACTGCTGGGACTCTGCCCTTCTCTCTTCTCAACCATATAAGAAAGAAGAGGGCGACCCGACACAGGACGTCGCTGCAAGCAAAGTGAGCAAGGCTGGAGGGTGGTGTCGTGCAGCGCGGGGCACTCCTTCAGCGCCTGCACCACGTGCTGGTGTGTTGTTACTACACTTACGAGAGGGGGGGTGGTGTCTCGTGGCGGAGCGGCTGCGCGGCGCCCGCGCGGCGTGCCGGCGCCACACGCGGAGGGTGGTGTCGTGCAGCGCGGGGCACTCCTTCAGCGCCTGCACCACGTGCTGGTGTGTTGTTACTACACTTACGAGAGGGGGGGTGGTGTCTCGTGGCGGAGCGGCTGCGCGGCGCCCGCGCGGCGTGCCGGCGCCACACGCGGAGGGTGGTGTCGTGCAGCGCGGGGCACTCCTTCAGCGCCTGCACCACGTGCTGGTGTGTTGTTACTACACTTACGAGAGGGGGGGTGGTGTCTCGTGGCGGAGCGGCTGCGCGGCGCCCGCGCGGCGTGCCGGCGCCACACGCGGAGGGTGGTGTCGTGCAGCGCGGGGCACTCCTTCAGCGCCTGCACCACGTGCTGGTGTGTTGTTACTACACTTACGAGAGGGGGGGTGGTGTCTCGTGGCGGAGCGGCTGCGCGGCGCCCGCGCGGCGTGCCGGCGCCACACGCGGAGGGTGGTGTCGTGCAGCGCGGGGCACTCCTTCAGCGCCTGCACCACGTGCTGGTGTGTTGTTACTACACTTACGAGAGGGGGGGTGGTGTCTCGTGGCGGAGCGGCTGCGCGGCGCCCGCGCGGCGTGCCGGCGCCACACGCGGAGGGTGGTGTCGTGCAGCGCGGGGCACTCCTTCAGCGCCTGCACCACGTGCTGGTGTGTTGTTACTACACTTACGAGAGGGGGGGTGGTGTCTCGTGGCGGAGCGGCTGCGCGGCGCCCGCGCGGCGTGCCGGCGCCACACGCGGAGGGTGGTGTCGTGCAGCGCGGGGCACTCCTTCAGCGCCTGCACCACGTGCTGGTGTGTTGTTACTACACTTACGAGAGGGGGGGTGGTGTCTCGTGGCGGAGCGGCTGCGCGGCGCCCGCGCGGCGTGCCGGCGCCACACGCGGAGGGTGGTGTCGTGCAGCGCGGGGCACTCCTTCAGCGCCTGCACCACGTGCTGGTGTGTTGTTACTACACTTACGAGAGGGGGGGTGGTGTCTCGTGGCGGAGCGGCTGCGCGGCGCCCGCGCGGCGTGCCGGCGCCACACGCGGAGGGTGGTGTCGTGCAGCGCGGGGCACTCCTTCAGCGCCTGCACCACGTGCTGGTGTGTTGTTACTACACTTACGAGAGGGGGGGTGGTGTCTCGTGGCGGAGCGGCTGCGCGGCGCCCGCGCGGCGTGCCGGCGCCACACGCGGAGGGTGGTGTCGTGCAGCGCGGGGCACTCCTTCAGCGCCTGCACCACGTGCTGGTGTGTTGTTACTACACTTACGAGAGGGGGGGTGGTGTCTCGTGGCGGAGCGGCTGCGCGGCGCCCGCGCGGCGTGCCGGCGCCACACGCGGAGGGTGGTGTCGTGCAGCGCGGGGCACTCCTTCAGCGCCTGCACCACGTGCTGGTGTGTTGTTACTACACTTACGAGAGGGGGGGTGGTGTCTCGTGGCGGAGCGGCTGCGCGGCGCCCGCGCGGCGTGCCGGCGCCACACGCGGAGGGTGGTGTCGTGCAGCGCGGGGCACTCCTTCAGCGCCTGCACCACGTGCTGGTGTGTTGTTACTACACTTACGAGAGGGGGGGTGGTGTCTCGTGGCGGAGCGGCTGCGCGGCGCCCGCGCGGCGTGCCGGCGCCACACGCGGAGGGTGGTGTCGTGCAGCGCGGGGCACTCCTTCAGCGCCTGCACCACGTGCTGGTGCGCCGCGTGCCGCACGTCGCGCTCGCCGATCTGCAGCAGCAGGTCCCCCTCGCGGAGCCCGGCGCAGCGGCTCCGGTCTAACACCTACGACAAATAAACAATATATATAAAAACTAGCTGTTCCCCGCGGTTTAACCCGCGTGGGCTCCAGTTTATCGCGAAATCATTTTTTAGCGGATGCCTACGTCATAATATCTTCCTGCATGCCAAATTTCAGCCCGATCCGTCCAGTGGTTTGGGCTGTGCGTTGATAGATCACTATGTCAGTCAGTCACCTTCGAGTTATATAAATATACCTAGATGAATCTCTATTTCCCTCGGTCATCGCATCGCGCGTGAACGGATGGAACAATTTCGCTAATTCTTTTTTTGTTGCGTTCGTTGAAGTCCAAGGAAGGTTCTTAAGAAGAGAAAAATTTAAAAAATTTCCAGGAAAGTATTAAAATTTGGATAAAGCGGAAAGTCTTTTTTTCTATATGCTATTTGTAGTTTACGTTTTATTGCGATAAAGTAGATAGCTAGTTGATTATAAAAAAAAAAAAACATTAAAATCTGTTTAGCAGTTACGGTGATATGACGTAACAAACATTCACACACACAAACTTTCGAATTTATAATATAGTAGGATAGAAAGTTGGTATTGTTGGTGCAGAACAGAAATACTGGGAAAGCGTGATAGTAGAGAAAATCAGACAGAAACTTTATTGCCTAAAGCCGTACCTTTTTAACCTTTTGCCCATGTACACTGTCCGCTATGGTGAATCCAAACCCGGCGGCGCCTCTCCGTAGAGTCAACACGAACTCCCTTCCAGTCTCGCTTGAACCACCGCTGTCATTGCGGTGTGGATCGGCTAAGAAAAAAAAAGAAAATAAATAGGGCATAAAAAACTCTTATTATACCAACAAACAAAAAAAGATACAATAACAAGTATATAAATGATATAAATATCATTTCTCATTTACGGTTCGCACTTTGGTGCATCTTCAGCCAGAACTTAAAAATATAAAGTTTAAAAAAATTATACAAAACGCTTTGCCAAACTCGAGGGGTTTCCTAGTAGCCACTGAAGAGATCCTCTTCCTGGCTCATCATCAGACCCTCGTAACCAAGCCCAATCTACTGGACTCATCAAAACGAATCAAATGAGCCCAAACTCGATGGGTTGGTGGGTAGCTATGAAGAGTTCCACTACCCATCTCCTGGCTCCATCATCAGATCAGGTCGATGATAATTATTGCTTTGTCATCGGGATTACATATACATACCAAGTTTCAAGTCGATTAGACAATTAGAAGTAGGTCAAAATTGACTTCTAAGATTTGATTACATTGTTTTTGACGACGCGGTAGCCGAGTTGGTAGTGTCCCTGCTTGCGAAGCTAGCGGTCCCGGGTTCGAATCCCGGTAAGGGCAAATATATGTGTGATGAGCACGAATATTTGTACCTGAGTCTTGGATATTTCTATCTATATATAAGTATTTATTTCTCTATATAAGTATGTATATCGTTGTCTAGTACCCATAACACAAGTTTCGAGCTTAATTTGGGGCTAGGTCAATTTGTGTGCAATTGTCCCAGATATTTATTTATTATTATTTATAGTTAGTTAGTTACAAGTGAAGCTAATAAAAGTGTTTTAAAATTGGGCTGTAGAGGTATTCTCCCAGCCCTTTTACGGCTGAAATTAATAATAGAAAATAAAGTACCTGTATGTAGGAGTTGGTCTGCCGAAGGGCACCTCGGTGGTGGATGGGCGTCACTGGACGCGGTGAGCTCGTCTAAGTCGAATGATCTCGACATCATGCGCCTGTCACCGGCGCTGACTGGAGAGTTGTCCGGCTCATCGTGACCTTGGCTCGACGACTCGTGGTTTGGGGAGTCTAGGTTGAACCTGGAAATGACGTTAAGTTAAGCTTTAAGGCTAGACTATGCATTTGATTTATTGATTTTAGCCGAAGAACCGATAATCGTTGGGGCAAACGTGTTCTTGAGTGGAGACCGCGGCAGTGGATGGCCGAGTGTCCGTCGCGTCCGTCGTAATGATAATTATGATGTAATTATAACATTTTTTTTTTCATAAAATATTGCACATCCCGTATCCCTTATCCCTTACTCACTTATTATAAATGCAAAAGTAACTCTGTCTGTCTGTCTGTTACTCTTTCACGCCTAAACTACTGAACCGATTTAAATGAAACTTGGTACGGAGATAGTTTGAATCCTGAGGAAGGACATAGAATACCTTTTATCGCGATAAACTGTCGCCCACGCGGGTGAAACCGCGGGGAACAGCTAGTATAAAATAAAGAGAATAAAAATTGTTTTCTAAAATATTCTGGGAGAGAAATTGCGATCGCAGCCTCCCGTCGGTCGTCTGACAGCTGTGGCGGTACTGCCAAATCTGACGATTGCAGGATTTTCGCTGTTTTTGTCTGACTATATAGCCTTAAAACACTGACCTAGTCCGCAAAGCTCGCGTAAGTTGTTGCATAGCGACTGCATCTGAAGACGGCGGCGTGGTGGCATCCACTGCTAGTGTGCTCAAGACTCTCGTGTTGGGATCCTCGTCAAATGTAAGCGGGTATCCTGAAATAAGTTGTAAGGTTCTTATTAGAATCGTTTTCTGTTTTTTTATGACTTTTCTCATACACACATATCTTTATATATATACTAGCCGCCCGCCCCGGCTTCGCACGGGTATTTAACAAAAAAATCATTAAAAATTATAATACACACATTATTGGAGTTTTAGTAAGGATCCCTAATTTTATTGAAAATAGACATCAAAATTTTTACGATACTAACGTCACTCAATTGTTTTGTCTTTCCGGAACCTCTCCACAAACACTTGAACTTTATGGTATGGTATTTAAAGTTCAAATTGACTCTACATTTTAGTTAGAAAACGTTTGTATGGGAAAAAGAAAAGGGCTGTTTTTGGGGTTTTCCCGGCAATTATTCGAATTTTTATCGCCGTAAAAACCATTATTGGACTTCAACGAACATTTAAAAAAAGAATTGGCAAAATTGGTCCAGGCGTTGTTGAGTTATGCGCTTACCAACACATTTTGCGATTCATTTTTATATTATAGACTAGCTGCGCCCCGCGGTTTCACCCGTGTCTTCCCGTTATCCCGTAGGAACCTTTTCCGGGATAAAAAGTATCCTATGTCCGTTTCCTGGTCCCAAGCTACCTCCCCACCAAATCCAAATCGGTTCAGCCGTTCTTGAGTTTTAAATAGTGTAACTAACACGACTTTCTTTTATGTAAATAGATTTCTACTGTACGTGTGTATGTCACTGAAGTCCTCCTAAACGGCCGGACCGATTTGAATGAATTTTTTGTATGCGTTTGGGTGGCGCCCTGGATGGTTTAGATTCACAAATCAGGCCGGCAGATGGCGTTGCAGTCGGTATCTAGGTAGCAGGACAACGTCTGTCGGTCCGCTAGTATTATATGAGAGAGAGAGAGAGAGAGAGAGAGAGAGAAAGAGAGAGATTGATCATTCGGTCGAAGGTTGGTGTTAAAGATGATAGAGAGAATCGGAAAGTTGGTTTTTGTTCAGCTACTTTTGGTGTTGACTGTACTAGACTAGGGACTGACCTCTAACAAGATGCAACGTCACTTCAGTGCCAGGTGTGATAGACTGGAAGATCTGCGCGACCTGAGCGTGGGACAACCCTCGCACTCCTCGGTTGCCCACGCCCACTACCACGTCACCTGGTCGGAGGGCACCTGTGGGAAAGAGTAAATAAGTTACTTTGTGGTAAGAAGATATAAATAAAACAGCATTTACTAGTTGCACCCCGAGGTTTCACCCGCGTCTTCCCTCTATCCTGCAGGACTCTTTTTCCGGGATTAAAAGTAGCATATGTGTTAATCTTGACGACCGATATGGCGCAATGGGCGGATAGCCGACTGTGAAGCGTGAGGTCGCGGGTTCGATTCCCGCTACAGGACAAATAATTGTGCATTGAAAAAAAAAAAGGGAAGGGAAACCTAGTTAGGGGCCAGAGCCTATGTATGCGATTGTGCGGGCATTATTATAAAAAAAAAATCCAGGGTATAAGCTATCTCCATTCCAAATTTCATCAAAGCGGTGTAGTAGTTACGGTGATACGTGGTAACAAACATTTACACACACACAAACTTTCGCATTTATAATACTAGCAGGAGTAGCAGGATATACATATATCGAGGGGTGAAAGGCTATTTGTATGAAGCAACGTTTTTTGAGGTTTCATCATGATCAGCCAGAGGAAGTCCACTGCTGGACATAGGCCTCACTCTTTGAACGCCGCGCTGTTAGCTATTTGCATCCATCAGCTCCCAGCGACTCTTATGTCATCGGTCCACCTAGTGGGGGGCCTACCTACAGAGCGTCTTCCGGTTCGTGGTCGCTATTCGAGAACCTTTGAAGTTTACAGTAGACATATTTAAAGTTTTGGATGTAAGAAACAAATTCATTAAAAATTATTGTAACTATGGCAAAGATAATCTGACACCATCCTGTAAAACAATGGTCGGATTACCGAGGGTCTCCTATAGCTGACAAAGCAAGCCATTGCAACGTTGCATCATTTACTTTGGTAGAATCGTGTTTCTGTTTTTTTTGTATGACTTATTAGAATGTAATTGTATGTAATTGTGTGCGTGCACGTTAGGCATAAATTTATCAACTTCCTAATCCGTCGCTTTCTCCCCTTGTTGGATTATTTACGTTTACGTCATCCGTATAGTACGTACAATTTATCTTGGCAGCTCTGAACATAGGCTCTGTGAACTTTTGCGCATGTACACTCGCGAAGAAAAGTTATATTGCCAGATAAACAAATATACAATCAGAAAACGCATTTCGATAACAGATTTGATAACTCAAACGCAGGCATTATTTACGTATTTATACAATATAGTTTTTAAACTGTATCATAAAGTTTAAAATAAATAACACTGTAACTAATCACTGTCGCTGATGGGGGAAATCCCAAACATAATCTCGTTGGCCTCTTCCATACCATGTGAGGTGTGGAAGTTGTGAATGCATCTTTATATAATATATTACATCTTGGTCAAAATTATCTACATTAGTAATAGTTCTTGAACTAGACCTTTTTTTATCAGGCGTGCGGAAAATTGAAATTAATCCCAAAACATTGCTCTCCTTTGCGATCCGATGTATTGTGCGTTGAGTTGAGACACACCAGTTGCGTTAGCAACTCTTATAAACGTTATCTACATCTTTTACGCCTTTGCCTTTCTCGTCTTTCATGTACTGAGTTAAATCATAAACATATTTTCTCGCCTGGCAATTTAAAACACTACTATGCTTTGACGGCATATTTGGCGAAATAGGTACCCACTAACACTTGAAAATAAGCAATTAAAATTAACTTAACACTTAAACAAAAAACTTAATACCAATAATAACTATCAACAATAATAATTAATAATAACGCAAAATAAACACAACCAAAACCTTTTTGTAACCGACTGTGCTAAGACAGAGATAGCGACACGAACACCAAAACAATGCTGAAGTGTGAGTGAGACATAATGCCTTGTACCGAATATTGCCGAACAATCACGAAGTTTGTGAAGTTAACAAAAAGAGATGTGCAATGTGCGTGCTTGTGGGTGTTGTTTAATCGATTATTATCCGAATCGATTGAAATTAAGTAATAAAAAGACATTTTCATTCGATTTTATAATAAATGTTCTCAAACAGTCGTTACTCTAGAAATCTTTATTAGATATCCAAAATTTAAGTAAACGACTTTTAACAGAAAAAACAATATGTTACTGCACATTTCTTTTATAATTAACGACTTAAACTCAATTATTAACGATAAAATTCACTTCATAGTTAATTTACTTAGTTAAATATCTTCTATACATTAAAATGGATGAACTCGAAATGTAACTAATCGATTACGATACTTGATCGTCTATAGGATTAATTGGTTTTACGTAAGGCGCGTCTCTAGCCTATACCACCGCCCCGCGCACCCCGCCTCTTGTCACCATTTGGTTCCTAAAATATGCTACTGCGCAGGAATCAGCGCGAACTTCAGAGCTGCCAAGATAAATTGTCCGTACTATACATGGTTGAAATTCCCCCAATCCGCACAAAACGTTCCGCTTCCACATTTATAATGCGAACGGCGAAGAAGTGGAACACCTTGCGGCGTCTTTGTTTCCCGATAAGTATAACTTTGGAGCCTTCAAGTCAAGAGTGAATAGGTATCTTCTAGGTAAGCATGCTCCATCTTCGGCCTCGTCATCACTTACCATCAGGTGACACTGGGGTCAAATGCTTACCTATCTCATATCATTAAAAAAATACATTATTTACGTGGGAGAGGATCGTGCGGTCAAACGAGCATACGTGGGACGGGCTGGCCGTCGCCCGGTCTACCGTCCCAGGTATCGCTGGAGGGCGAAGTCACGAAGGACTTGCGCGAGCTCCAGGTGGAGGACTGGTGGGAGGTGGCACAGGACAGACCGAAGTGGCGTCTTTTGTTATCGGAGGCCAAGACTCACTTTGGGTCGTTGCGCCATCTTGGTTTAGTTAGTTATTTACTTTACAAATATAGGTATATATAAAATTACCGTCTATCCACGCTGGACTGTTAGGAACAATGCTGCGAATCTGCAGATAGCCTTCCGTCTCAGGAATGCCTTCAGCACCAATCAGTGTAAAGCCCAAACCCTGTAAAAACGTTGGCTATTGGTGTCGATTCGACTTTGTATTCTCTAAAACAAAACTAAATTTGACAGGTCTAATAGTATTGCTGTTTTTTTCTAACCACTGAAGTAAAAGGACAGCATTACTCTTAGACCTGTCAAACTCAGTTTAGTTTTAGAAAATGCAAAACTGAATCGACACCATTGTCTGAACAAAAATATATTGCTTGTGTTGGTTTCACTCGCGTCTTCCCGTTATCCCACAGGAACCTATTTCCGGTAATAATAAAAGGGGTATAAGCTATCTCCAATCCAAATTTCATCAAAATCGGTTCAGTAGTTACGGTGATACGTGGTAACAAACATACACTTTCGCATTTATAATATTATAGTAGGAGTAGGACTAGCTGTTCCCCTAGTGGGCTACAGCTTATCGATAAAAAAAAACGAAAAAACAATTAATGTCTTTTCTCAGGCTCAAGATAGTCTAGTAGTCTAAACTATCTCTGTACCAAATTTAATTTAAATTGGTTCAGTAGTTTAAGCGTGAAAGTGAGACAGACAGAGTCACTTTCGCATTTATAATGTTACTAGCTGTTCCCCCTGGTTTCACCCGCGTGGGCTACAGTTTTCCTTGCGGGTAGAATTTATCAAAATCCTTTCTTAGCGGATGCCTACGTCATAACATCTACCTGCATGCCAAATTTCAGCCCGATCCGTCCAGTGGTTTGGGCTGTGCGTTGATAGATCACTATGTCAGTCAGTCACCTTTGATTGAATTATATATATATATAGAAGTAGGGATAAGCTTACCTGAGTGCCTTTAGTGAGATTGAGAGTGAAACGATCTCCTTGCAGCTCACCCGCTGGAGGGGGCCCATTGGGCTGGCTGGTGTTGCCATTCTCTGCCGCTATCTTTTCAGCTAAAATAAATTAATGACAGTTATTTTATTAGTCTACATAATAAATGGCGACTCTGAGTTATGTCAGTGGTAGTGTCGTCAGATACCCTGCAAAGGTCCGGGATTCAAATCCTGGGAAGATTTTGAGCGTTCTTTGAGGGAAAATTGCAATAATATTACTAATATTATAAAATCCTACTAATATTATATATATGTGACAGTTTGTGAGTAGGGATGGATGTTTGTTACTCTTTCACACAAAAACTACTGAACGGATTTGAATGAAATTTGGAATGGAGATAGCTTATACCATGGATTAACACATAGGCTACTTTTTATCCCGGAAAAGGGTTCCTGCGGGATAACGGGAAGACGCGGGTGAAACCGCGGGGCACAACTAGTACACAAATAAATTGTACAGATATTTTACTGTGATATCATTCCATTACCTCTCATTCTCCTAGCTTGCAACACAGGGTTTTCATACTGCGTCCGTCTGTTTATATGATCCACATAGTAAGAACCGTATCTCTCATCCGTGACTCGTTCCCATCCATACGGCAGCTCGTCCTCTCCACATTCTCCAAGAGAGTGTTTGCGAACACGAGCTAGTCGGGGATCCAGCCAGTGTGAAGTGCCCGTGTTGTTACTGAAAGATATTGGGTTATTTATTGTAAGATTATTAAATCATATTGCAATATAAATAATTAGCGTATAGAAGTTTCTGTTGAGCTGAAGTTTCATTAACTGGTGTACCTATAACAGCTGAGAGCCAGTTTGCAATCCAGCTAGGCGCTATCTTTAACCATGTTGTCACTTAACATCGGGTGACTTGTCATCAAGCACTACCCTGTAAGAAGTTAAAAAATTTACCATGATATAACAGCATATTTACTAAGTAGCATTAACTAATTAGCATGATAGCATCTGTAATGAAGAGAATGTAAAAATCTTTTTTGAACATTTTCTATCATGTTGTCATGACGAATATATGAAAAACCATCTAAGAACGAAAAGTAGATAGGGAAGAAAGGGAGAGGTAGACCGAGAAGAACATACATAGACCAAGTAAAAGAAAGGATTGACGTCATGTCGTACCAAGAGGTCAAAAAGATGGCTGAGGACAGAACAAGAGCTAAAAGAAGAGAATAAAACTAAAAAAAATACTTTGGAAACGCAATGATAAATATAAAAATTCTTTTTAGTCTATGAAACCAAGCCTAATCCATAGGACTTGTCAAAACGAATCAAATGACCCCAAATCGATGGGTTTACTAGTAGCCATTGAAGAGTTCCACTATCCATCTCCTGGATCCATCTTCAGACCAGGTCGATGATGTCAAATTATTGCATTGTCATCGGGATTATTAATACATGCAAAGTTTCAAGTCGATAGGACAATTAGAAGTAGAATAAAATTGACATCTAAGATTTGATTACATTGTTAGTTAGTTACAAGTGAAGCTATTAAAAGTGTTTTAAAAAGAAGAAGCAGGTATCATAAACATCATAACTTCATAAAGACTTACTGAGCTGTTATAATGTCAAAAGCTATTAATATCATCACAGCATCAGTAAGCAGGTGCAGTACAACTATAAATAGCACATTGTTTACACAATCAAGAAACAAGATTATGAGCAATGCAGTGTTCCACCAGTTAAGATGGGTTAAGATACAAGTTTAATTGAGATCTAATCATTGAATAATATTGAGGGGTGCCAGGCCATATGTATCATTTTTTGAAGTTTACAGCAAAGCAATTTAAATCAATTAGTTTTCAATTTAGTTTCGGATTTAAGCAAAGAGATTGTATAAAATAAACTACATAGGTATATATAATATGTTGAATCGCCATTATTTTGAGCTGACATTATGTGGGCAAACCACCTAACGTGCAAATGAGTGACATAGCAGTTTGTAATACACTTTGTAGTGAGCGATGGTGGCCGAACGGTTAGGCGTGCGACTTACAAGACGCCGACACCGAGTTCGAATCCTCTCGGCCCCGCACCTATGACTTAATTAGTTATGTGCGGATTTGCCATCGCTCAAAACCGTGAAGGAAAACATTGTGAGGAAACCGGCATGCCCAAGAACTGCAACATTCAAGGGCATGCGACATCTACCAACACGCACTGGGCCAGCGTGGTAGATTACAGCCCATACTCTCTCTCTGAGAGAAGGCCAGAGTCCCAGCAGCGGGAACGTGAAAGGCTGATATTGATGAATACGCTTTGTTCGCTTCACAACGGGAAAGTATTTCTCAATTAACTTGTAGCAACACAACTATAACGCTTTAGCACAGATGTAAGAAACGAACAAAACGGTGGGACAGTTCCACAACGCTGTTACTTCTTGGTGAAATGATGACGGAGCCGAGCTTGTTACTCTGATCACCCTGAGCAATGACACCAAGACTCTGTCAAAACGCACCATCTGCAGTGGCCTTTACAATCTTATGAACCAAATGAAATCAAAGAATAAAATGGGAAATCTATATTGAAAAAAAAAATAAAGTGTCATAGGTATTTGTTCCTCAAAATAGATTTCCTATTTTGTTCTTTGATTTCATATAAATTATGTTGATAAACTTACTCGATGAAGTAAACTTCTCCGGAAGGTGTGTAGGCTTTTTCCCACATTGGAGGTAGAGGTCCTAAATTATATTCATCTTCATCCTCCCTTTTTCGTTCAGGGTCTCTCACACCAACAGTGCCTGCAGTTCCTGAACTATGTGTTGAAATACCAGCTGATGATAGCCTATCTGAGTCCACAGAACTTTGAGCCATTGTAACCTGGTCAAATTAACTAAAACACATCACTTTTCAGTCCACATTCACTTCGATTTCGCGCCACTAAATAACTTTTTCTAACTTCAAATGTTTTTCAACACAGGCTGCTTTATCAATCATCCTTTCGAATTTACTCATCGTTATGGTATTCCATAAAAAACAAAACAATACCAGCCAGGCAGACACCACGTATGAGTCATTTTGGGTTTGTTTCTTCACAATCTCGATGTATCAAGTACTTTTTACCTGAGTTGCGGTTTCCACGTAACAAGTTATAATTCGTTTGCCGTCAGTCTGCGTTCACAATCACAATCACACACAACGCTTTCATTTCAATACAATGCAATGATATGCATCGCAATTCGCAGGTGCATCATAACGAACTTCAACAATATGTAATTATATCTCTACGCATTTCCCACGAACTCCATTAGATTTTAACGGTAAATGATCAATGATCACAGATGATTTTCATTTCTGTCGCATGTAATTTATTTTTCTTTCGTAAACAGGTAAATTTTTAATTTTGAAAGTGTATGCAAAGCAACAAGTTTGGCACACTACCACAAGTACCACAGAAAATACAGAAATACACAGCTGTTTGTATTATAGCAGAGCCAGCATGCCAGCATGCATGCAGGCAGTGGCAGTCCCTTTACATTCCACTTCCACACTACTTGACACTACCACTTTTAATAGTATGTTGCTGGTTGCTTGCTACCTTGCAGCTTGCTAATCTTCCTACTTGTGTCTGTATTAATTTAATTACAGCACATGTTTTATATTTAAGTATATTTCTATAAATTCTTATTTTCATTTATTTGAATTTAAACGGGATAACTTATAATTTGTCTTATTCTTTGACTTTGAGATAAGATAGTAACATTATTTTACACAAACAGTCAAACAAGACAACAGAGTTTATTAATTTTACATAGTTTACAAAAGCAATAGTGTGACCATACCAAAAATAAAAATTCAACCAAGCTTAGTTAAAAAGAAGTGGTAAAAGTGAACAAAGAACAAACAACCTACCTACGAGGGTTAAATAAAACAAAATTTTCACGTAAATTTTGAATTTATTTCTAAAACTTGTATTTCTTCGAGTGATAATGTGTAATATTGGTGGATTATTAACCATTATGTGTTCGTTAATGTGTATGAGTGTGGGAAAACGAAATAAAGTCGCTCTATGTAAAAGCTGAGCTGCGGCTGCAGTATTCTACAACTTACGTTAATGTTGCCAGTATTTATCCACTTTTAATGATTTGTAGCTGAAATAATGTCGCTACTCTACAACAGATGGCGCTATTCTACAACTTCTACAAGCCGCATGAAATTCAATCACTTGCCTTTTCAGCGTTTTTATCCTTGACTAGCTGCGCCCCGCGGTTTCACCAGCGTGGACTGTAGTTTATTCTGGCAACTTTTTCAATTTTTTCTTTCCTATGAACCTTCTCCTCGCAATATCGTCTGTCCAGCCGTTCACGCGTGATGCCATGACCAAGGGAGGTTCATTTTTATGTATAAGACTAGCCGCGCCCCCGGTTTTACCCACGTGGACCACACTTAATCGCGATAAGAAAATAATATAAAAATAGATTCTCAGGCCTACCCGATATGCATACAAAATTTCATACAAATCGGTCCAGCCGTAGAGCATGGTAACTAACATTGTGACACGAGAATTTGATATTTAAGATAACAATTCTGATGATGGCAAAGCGGTTTTTCAGAAATGATGTTGTAAAGGAAAATTAAAACACGAAAAAACCACTACATCGACCCGATGCTTAAAATTTAATTAGAGTGTAAAAGCCATGAATTTCTGTCAAACTAGTATATAGTCTCTGTATCTATGTCTTTAGGAATTAATTTAAATATTAAGAAACATCAGGTTTATTTAGGAATTTCGGGATTACGCGACATTCCAGTACCCCTAGTACAGGTTTTGATAGTTTACAAAAACTATAAAAGTTTTCGTTTCCATTCATACATATTTTTTTCAGTGAATCTTACCGAGAATTGGAGGAACTGAAATCGTTAATACGGGTTATTTTAAATCGTTATATATCGTATATCGTATAATCATATTCCAACAATGTTATCACAGAGATGTTATTGAGTTACTTTTTGAATTTAAGCAGATCGAGTTGCAACTTTGACAAGTCGGCGTCGGCGGTGGTACACGTCGACGTTTACCAAAACTTGTATACTAGGGGTACAGAACGTCTTATCCATTATTTATGATAACGTTTGAGGTCGTTGGCCCTAAATTGCATCGTCGTCGAATCCGATCACTGCTTTTATTAGTATAGTGGCAAAATACGGTTATAAGTGGTTTAAGTTGTAGGCCCTACAATGAGAACGTTGCCATTCCTGGGTGGGACACAGTAGGCTTTCTCTCAGAGAGAGAGAGGAGGCCATAATCTAGCACGGTGGTCCAGTGCGGTTTGGTTGATGTCACATTTCCTCACGATGCTTTCCTTTGCCGTTTTGAGAGTTGACAAATCCGCACATAACTAGTGTAGAGGTGTATCCTTAGGGTAGCTGGCGCGGAAGTTCAAAATATCTGGAGTTAATTTTAAAATATCGGGGTTTTGGGGATCGAGAAATTCAGACTATTGATTTCTTTGATTTTCAGACTATGTACTGCATCTAATTTTTTTTTTTACTTAATATCTCTGTGTCTCGAGGATTTGAGAGTTTAATCTCTCAGTCCAGATGCACATACTAATAAATTATGGTCCATAGCCTTGTTTGGCGACAAAGTCTATAAAGTTTATAGCGTTATTAGCGGTTCGAACATAAATTTTGTAGCACGTACGTTCACCCACGTGACTCCCACTATCCCTCCAGGAGGACATGAATCACAGATTCCAGTATCCAGCTTTGTAATACTTTGTATCCATGCAAACCGTCGCATGACTATATGACGCGATCCGAAATACTTCGTTACCTACCGCGCTTTTCACCCGTGCCACCTAAATTTTATATTAAAAGCACGTGAAACGATTTTAGTCACGTATGCTCGCTGGCCGGGAGCGCAGACTCCGCGATAAAAATTCCATCAGCACAAATCCAGACTCATAAAATCGTTAAAATTACATAATCTGACACCCTTGTTGTGATAGCGTCGCGGTCGATTGACGTTACACTTCCCGCGCTTTTTCGCTTAGAAAATTTATCCGCCTCAGCCGCCATCTTGCAAACGCCAAACTTTTTTCGAGTTACCCCCGGAAGTAAGTGCAAAGGAATCTGTTAATACAGCCACATTTTTTTGTGTGTTGAGTGCGTGTTTTGATTTATTTAGCGTCGATGAAAGGTAAGGCGTATTTGTAACGAATTGATGATAATAATACTTGGCTGTTACATTACAATGTTTGTACACATACGTTTCAGAAGTCATATAAATCGTTTACTCGCTCTTATAGCAAAACTAATTATTATAGTGGGATAATATTAAATTGGGCTTGGCAGACGCTGTATTTTGAGTAATATTAAACGAGTAGAATCGAGAATATCATGAAGTGATGTAATCGGCGAAACTACGCTATTTTCAGATTTAGTTGATTATCGTCATTTTAATATTATGTTGCAACACTCGTGAGTCGTGATCGTGGTTTTTCGTGTAGGCAGATATGTATTATAAAAAATGTATTTTATTATTACAGAATAGGTAATGAAACGTCAGCATCTTTTAGAACAGTCGAGAATAGTAACCCACCGAACCTAGGTACGCGACTTGAAAAGCTCCTCCTTATTTTTCGTTGATTAAAAAGTTATAATCAAAGGTAAAATACAGATATAATATGTATTACAAATGTGAAAGTTTGTGGGGATGAATGGATGGATGTTTATTACTCTTTCACGCTAAACTACTGAATGGGTTTTGATGAAATTAGGTGTGAAAGTTCAGTTTCAAATAAGTATATTTATTTAGTAGGATACATTTGTGATCACTAATAAAACGTCAATCCTAAATCTAGCTACGCCTTTACCAACCTCTTTACGCCGGCAAAAGAACAGGCAAGAAACGCCTCTCCGATCCTCTAAACTATGTTGGTTATCTTAGTTTTATGATCTTCATTTCTGGTTCGATCACGTTCAAAACGCAAAACATCGTGGGATTAAGAGATGAATATAAAAGAATCCTTTCACATATTTGTTTAAAAAGAAATGTCTAATAAATTGTCATAAAATGAGAGAACTGTTCATCTTCTTCTTCTTCTTGCCCTGGTCCCATCAATTTAGGTCGGCGCAGCTTGCACTCTTCTTCCACTCTCCCCTATCAGCCGTCATCGCTTCATTCACTCCCCTTTCATTCATATCGGTCCTTACACAATTTATCCATCTTTTCTCATTTAAACTTATATACGAAAAGAAAGATAATTTTATTTCTAACAATACTTCACACATACATAGGCTCTAACCCCTAACTAGGATTTCAGTGATTTCAAATGATTTGCAAATTAAAAAATAAAGTAAGTAGGTATGTCTTTTCGGCGGTAGACGGCGTTCGTACAGTGCTACTTGTTTCATGGAGCGCCATAACGTGAGATAGAGAGAGAAATAGAGGCTAAGGGCATATGCTAGGTCAAAACACAACACATTGTATTCAGAGATGTAAAGACGAATCTGGTCTGCTTTGGTTGTGATCCCGTAACCCGTTAATATTCATGTTTCCATATCCCAACCAACCAAGATAAACCTTATTAGTAAAGCTTATTATAAAATGTCGGAATATTTAGATGACAAAAAAGCTTGGGATTTTAGTGAACTTGCTCCAATTCAATCAATTATTAATAAGAATAAAATTGTCAATGTAATCGCACAAAAAAAATTACCTGCCGGGCGTTTCTTGCCTGTTCTTTTGCCGGCGTGCCTAAGGAAGTTGGAACAGGCGTTTTAAGTTAGACGTTTTAAATGTATCCTATTGAATAAATAGCTATTGACTATTGAATCTTTTCACATATGAGATTTATGTTCAAGATGATTAACCGTAGCGTATAAAAAATCGTAGAAAACCGGAAAGGCATGTAAAAAAAAATGAAATCCTCTTAACATATTACATTCTTTTCTATTTTATTCTAAATGTGCAAATGTCATTGACTTGTATGCCATGATGCTAAATGTGGATTTACTCGAGTATCGTGGAAACGCATTAGATTTGGGAAGAAAAAATGAATGTCCTCTATTGTTTGCACTTTCAGCGGTGGGGGAAGCTTCCACAGAGTGAGTTTGTTTTGGCGTCCGAGCATCCCTTTCCACAGCCCGCTGAGCGGCTATAATATTACATGCTGAAACTCAATTTCCCTAGAATTCTTGTGGGTATAATTAAACGCCGAGTTATTTACGCCGGTCTGTCTGGTTCCTTAATTAATTAGCAAACCAACTGGAGCAAGGATAAGTTTTAGCTAGGGCTGACAACTTTTATAGCTCGATAATGGTGTCGATTCGGTTTTGCATTTACTAAATCTAAACTAAGTTTGACAGGTTTAATATGGTATTACTGTCTTTTTCTAACAACTGAAGTAAAAAAGGACAGCATTACTTTTAGACCTGTCAAACTTAGTTTAGTTTTAGAGAATGCAAAACCGAATCGACACCAATGTTCATGTTTCCATATCCTAATGTGCACAACCAACCAAGAGAAATCCTACTATTAAAGCTTATTATAAAATATCGGACTATTTAGATGACCAAAAAGTTTGGGATTTTAGTGGACTTGCTCCAATTCAATCAATCAGTACCTAATAGGTAGGTATGAATAAAATTGTCAATGTGATCGCGCCGAAAGAATTACCTGCCGGGCGTTTCTCGCCTGTTCTTTTGCCGGCGTAAGGAGGTTGGAACAGCTAGTTTTAAGTTGGCGTTTTAATGTGATCACAATGTATCCTATTGAATAAATAATAATAATAAATATCGGGGACGATTGCAAACAAATCGACCTATCCCCAAATTAAGCACGAAACTTGTGTTATGGGATGGGTAGACAACGATATTTATAAATACTAGACTTAGGTAGGTATATAGAGAAAGAAATGCTTTTTGACTTTGACTTTGATTTTATAGTTTCTTTACAAAACTGACTTGTAGGTATAACTCGGTCTAGGACAATCTGTTTGTCATAGGAAACTAGCTGCGACCCGCGGTTTCATCTTTATCGCGATAAAACGTATCGCGAAGACGCGGGTGAAACCGTGGGGCGCAACTAGCAATGAGACAATAATTATCGTTATTTATGTAACCCTAGCGGTAGGTACGAGTCGAGTATACTTTCCACAGTATTCGTTGCCTCGGCCTGACGATTTCACGAACTGTTTCCACGAATTCTATCGCAATAAATATATAAGTGTAACACAAAGCTAGTGGGCGCTGACAATAGTTACAACGGCAATAATCTTGTGTAACATATAATATACATATAATATATTCTTCTTCGTTAAATAACGTTGGTGAAAGAGAAATGGGTAGCGGCTGTTATTGAGATCTCATTTCATTTCGTCAGGAAGATAATTTTGTGTGACTAAAATTAGTACAGCTAAGGCCCTGCTATCCACAGCCTCAGCCTATAGGCAACATAGGAAGTGTATGTACCTCATGTCAATCTGGGAGTGACGAAACGTTAAAAACGGTCGCTAAGGACTGATTTTAAAAACGTCAGTAAGTTGAATGTCATACTGAATTTCGGTAAATTTGATTTTATTATCAAACTAGCTGGTCGCCGCGGTTTCACCGGCGTGGGCTTCAGCTTTATGCATGCAAGTCTCGGCCTGATCGGTTTAAAATTGACAAAGTTTATTACAAGCTTTCATCCCCTTGGGGGTAGAATTAATCAAAATCCTTTCTTAGCGGATGTCTACGTCTTAACATCTACCTGCATGCCAAATTTCAGCCCGATCCATCAAGTGGTTTAGGCTGTGAGTTGATAGATCAGTCAGTCACCTTTGAGTTATATATATTTAGATTTACCAGCTGACCAACTACAGCACTCTATCCTTTCATTACACTCAAAGCACTTATCTAATCGGTAATACAACAGTCTGTAATAACAAACCGTACAATTAATTAACATATATGTACCTGATACTGTAGAGGTAGAGCCTAGGGTTGTTACCTTTTAATTTTTTTAACCCCCGACGCAAAAAGAGGGGTTTTATAAGTTTGAGGTCAATATCTGCCTGTGTGTGTGTGTGTGTCTGTCTGTGGCATCGTAGCTCTCAAACTGATGGACCGATTACGATGCGGTTTTTTTCATTTGAAAGCTAGTTACCCCCGACGCAAAAAGCGGGGTATTATAAGTTTGAGGTCAATGCCTGCCTGTGTGTGTGTGTGTGTCTGTCTGTGGCATCGTAGCTCTCAAGCGGATGGACCGATTACGATGCGGTTTTTTCATTTGAAAGCTAGTTAGTTTGATGAAAATCGGTCCAAGATGTCTCGGGTTTTTGAATTTATAGTTATAAAAAAAAAAAAATTCATTTATTTCAGATGTCAATAATCCATATGAGCAAACAATTGTATTTTTTTAAATAATAGAAAATGTAATATAATAATATAAGATGGGATAAAATAAGTTCAAATAAAATAATATATAGATAAAACTCAATTAACAATAACATTACAATATACAATTCAAAATAATTAAAAATAAAATTAAAATACCTAGTACCTTCTCACCGGCATTGGCATTGGCATATGTCGCGCGCAACAATGCCGGAGGAAAGCACAATCCATTCTAACCGCAATCATTTTTAGGACGGTATTGGTGCGGTTTGTGTTATGTACCTATATGATTGACGAGACAAGCAAGTCGATCGCCTGATGGTAACCATCATGTTACCTACCCATTAAATTGTGAACTCCTATTTATTCATTAAACTAATGTGACGACGACCGATGTGGCGAAATGGGCGGATAGCCGACTGTGAAGCGTGAGGTCCCGCTACAGGACAAATATTTGTGCATTGAAAAAAAAAAGCGCAATTATTTGTTCTGTGTCTGAGTGTTGTGGATCCCCGATCCTCGTAGTTTCTGATACCCTAGATACAGGGAAACCTAGTAAGGGGTCAGAGCCTATGTATGTGATTGTGCGGGCATTATTATTATTATTATTATATAATCCCTACTATTAACAATCAATGCATAAGTAATTGCTGATTCTGATGCTGCAAATAATGCCGAAGTTCAGCTGTTGCTGATGCTGAAACAGCCCTAGTAGATACGTAGGATAATTGCATTATGGCAGCCAGCCAGGCCGCCGGAGTCGCGGGAACTGTTAACAAGTGCCCTGGAAAAATTACTACGTGAAGCTTAACTATGCCGTTGCAACTAATGCGGCCCCTGGTTCAAGGGGACAGCGGGCTCCAAACGATAATTTTTTCTTTCAAAATATTTTTTCGAGGATATGTCCTAAACTGTACTCCTAGTTTTGGAAACGATAAAAGTTTTCGTAAACGTCGACGTTTACCACCGCCGACTTGTCAAAGTGGCAACTCGATCTGCTTAAATTCAAAAAGTAACTCAATAACATTGTTGAAATATGATTATAACGATTTAAAATAACCCGTATTAACGATTCCAGTTCCTCCAAGTCTCAGTAAGATTCGCTGAATAAAATATGTATGGATGGAAACGAAAACTTTTATAGTTTTTGTAAACTATCAAAACCTGTACTAGGGGTACTGCACACTAAACAGTCGTTTAAAAAGGTAACAGACAGACAGACTGAGTTACTTTCGTATTTATAACTAGTTGCGCCCCACGATTTCACGCGCATCTTCCCGATATCCTGCAGGAAAGCTATCTCCATTCCAAATTTCATCAAAATCGTGTTAGTAGTTACGGTGATACGTCGTAACAAAATATTCACACACACACACACACAAAGCTATGTTCATGCATAAGGAAGTTAGTTTAAGAAATCTATGGCACACATTTACCGAACAGTTAAAATCGACAGGAAAGCGAATTCATAAAAACATGATAAAAAGCATTGTAGTTGAAATTCTAGAGCACCCTAGTGACGGGCGTTACAAACCGTGAATAATTTAAATAACTATGTATCGGTGTAATACCTGAAATACTTTATTCGGTTTCACGATAACTAGTAATTTTAATATATTGCAAGAAACTAATTATCACCGGAAAACGTTATTTATCACTCAACGTTATAACTTCTTTGAATATTAAGCTGTCGAGTGGTGTAGAATGAAGATGATAGACAACAGATATGTAGCTCCGCAGTATAAAATCGTATCCCCGATTTTGTTACCAACAGTTTTCTGAATTACCTCCCACTCATCTTCTTCTTGCCCTGGTCCCTTTTATTTGGCGTCAGCACAGCATGTATTCTTCTTCCACTCTCCCCTATCAGCCGTCATCGCTTCATTCACTCCCCTTTCATTCATATCAACCCTTACACAATCCATCCATCTTTTTTTTAGTCTTCCTCTTCCCTTCCATCCATAAACATTAATATTCATCACTTTTTTGGTAATATGACTGAATTACCTCCCAAGGGAAGGAAATTTGAAGACTTATTCATATTTAAATATATCAAATGACACGTACGGTACTCTAGTCATCCAATACCAGCCAAATAATGAGTTAACCGTCGATCGAAACCAAAGCACAAAATCAGTTATAATAAAATAGTTTCAAAACCCGTTATCGGTATTCTAACTAATATATTTTATGGTCGGTATTAAGTATTCGCATACCGATACCGACCTACCTCTAGGGCTCTTCCCTAATCCCTTCCACAAACTTGTATCATGCACCACAAGATCCAGTCATGTGTTGGGTCGACAGATTCCTACACTATAAACTTATTAATAGAACGAACCGGCTTGGCCGACATTTTAATTATGCCTCTGAAATTCTCGGGTATTTTTGTGTGGTAATGTTTCGATGAAGCATTTTGTTTTTATTTGACAGTTATATGAGGGTTTAGTATGGAGTTAGGACTTGTTTATTGATATTGAATTTGGTAATGGATAATTATGTGAGAAAATTGCGTAGGTAGCGGTTGAAATCTATAAGTGGTTAGGCTGATTCATAGGTCCAGATTGTACTCAGCTGAGAATGATTTCCTTCGCAGTCCAAACACTTCTAGGTTTTTTAATACGTACTTACATATGAGACAAACAATTATAAGAATAATACTTAATATTATAAATGCGAAAGTTTGTGTGTGTGTGTGAATGTTTCTTACCACGTATCACTGTAACTACTAAACCGATTTTGATGAAGTTTGGAATGGAGATAGCATTTACCTTGAATTAACACTTTTTATCCCGCAAATCTCGGCTTTTTATCCCGTAAAATGTTCCTGCGGGATAACGGGAAGACGCGGGCGCAACTAAAGTAAGTAGGTACATATGTATAGGTATGTTACCGGAAATGTATGAAATCTAGGAATTGTATACAAATCGTAGGAAATTGATACAATTCCAAAGCTATCTAGGAAATGTATTAAATATTGTTTCAAAAGCTATTAAATACATAAATGTCCAGGAAATGTGTAAAATTCCTAGGAATTGTATATAATTCCAATATCGAATTAGGAAATGTACAAAAATAATGCTTTCTGTAATAAAACACTCGACTTTGGTTATTATTTTATTTTATTGATAGTATCTATTAGGTAAATAAGAAAGTGTAACAGTAGGTTAGGGTGCGGTGGGGGTGGCCCTTATGCCACCCCTAAGCCGCCAATATATTTATTTTCATCTGTGGTTTTACATTTCCGATTGCTATTTAGGAAATGTACAAATTTCCTAGGAAATGTGTCTAATATAATTTGTTTTACACATTTCCGTGCGATTTTAGGAATTACATATATTTCCTAGGAATTGTATACAATGAATGTATGTAACATTTCCGGTAACATATATAACAATCCGGTGTGTATGTGTTCCATTTCTTTGCGCACTGGCGTGCACTTACTTTTATGCCCACATGAACTTTGCCTGTACTATTAACGTCACAGTGGTGTCCCAACATAAGTACATTTGTCATTACACGAAGCCGCATTAAGAAATGCAGCAATAAATCTGCCTAGTCCACTGTGACTTGAGTAAACACTGACCAGTGAGTTACAGAATTTATATGTCAGGGATGCAAACGATTTCATCTGTGATTTATTGCTCAAATTGAGCCCAGCCGATGCAGACATGTGGGCATTGAAGAGCATTTAAACTTTATTGCTCAGTCTGAGGCAATCTGTCTATTTGTTCGTGTTTTGTTACCTACTACAAACAGGGCAGCGTTTCATCAAAAGTCCCATGATGTTTTTTTTTTTTTTTTACTTTTTACAGGGTAGCGTTTGACCACAAGTCACCTGATGTTAAGTGACGATGTGGTCTAAGATGGCGCCACGCTACACCTGGACTGGGAACTGGCTCTCAAGTGAGGCTGCCGGAACACACCGATAGGTGCTTGGCGACAGATTCTTAACAAGAGGGTGGTAGCTAGCCAGGCGAGTACAAGAAAATACCCTACCACCAAGCTATGGTTTCATCACGATGTTTTCCTTCACCGAAAGCTCAAGTTCATTGTAGGATTCGAACCCACGTCCTACGGATCGCAAGCCGACGTCACTACCACTGAGCCATCATCGCTATAAAATGTCCCATGTTTTGAAGCGATGATGGCTCAGCGGTAGTGACGTCGGCTTGCGATCCTCGTGGGTTCAAATACCACAGTAAACTTGAGCTTTCCATGAAGATAAAACATCGTGATAAAACCATAGCATGGTGGTAGGGCATTTTCTAGTGCTCGCCTGGCTAGCTACCACCCTCTTGTTAAGATTCTATCGCCAAGCACCTATCAGTGTGTTTTGGCAGTCCCGCTTGGTAGCCAGTTCCCAGTCCAGGTGTAGCGTGGCGCCATATTCGACCACATCGTCACTTAACATCAGGTGACTTATGGTCAAACGCTACCCTGTAAGTAGTAGAAAAAAATCGAAGATGGCACCACGACACTCTACACCTGCATCCCATGTCCTTTCTCAGGGTCCCAACTATCTCCGTACCAAATTTCATTTAAGCCGGTTCAGTGGTTTAGGCGTGAAAGCGAAACAAACATACCTCTGTATGTTGACAGAGTTACTTTCGCATTTATAATATTAGTAGGGATAAGGTCACTAAGGTTCAACGTGTATAAATTGAAGAACAATGGCCAAAACGGACCCGAGGTCGTATGAAAACGATTTATATACGATAAAATTTATATTTTTTTGCCTATTAAGATTATACAAACGATATTTTAAAGAAAGTGTAGAAAAAAAAGATATCGATTTTTTAACTTCGCAGTTTCTTAGGATATTTTTTAACTTGCACAATGATAGGATGTTTTGAACGCACTCCGCATTTTCTTTTTCATTCCGTTTCACGCTTTGGAAGTCGGCCCTACTTAAATTAAGTCATTAAAATCAACATCATTTACCAAATATGAACAAAAACTAAGTGACATTGGCAGAAACGAAAATTTTCATACAAAATATATTGCGTTCAGGTCCAGGGCAGTATGACAAGTGGCCAATGATATTTAGCTATAACTGTGTGAACCGTTTCATCGCTTTCACGAGACTGTCGACAAGTTATTTATTAAATTACGTAAACTAGGCCCTCGGTGACGTAATTATCTCAATTCAGGAGCTGAAGACAGTTATATTATTTCAGAATAACTGTTCCCCATAGTTTTGCCCGCGTGGATAATCTCCACAGGATTTTTGTAAGAGCGATTGGTTGCTGAACGGTTAGGCGTGCGACTTACAAGAAGCCGACACCGAGTTCGAATCCTCTCGGCCCAGCACCTATGACTTAGTAAGCTATGTGCGGATTCGCCATCGCTCAAAACAGTGCAGAAAAACATCGTGAGGAAACCGGCATGTCCAAGAACTGCAACATTCAAGGGTATGCGACATCTACCAACCCGCACTGGGCCAGCGTGGTAGATTACAGCCCATACTCTCTCTCTGAGAGAAGGCCAGAGTCCCAGCAGTGGGAACGTGAAAGGCTGATGAAGGCATAAGCAAGAGACAGTGACCCAAAAAAGAATGAAGAAAAGAAAAAAAAGAAACAAATCATAAGAAAAAAGTAATTTCCGTAGGTACTTATTCTGTAAAATCGACAGAAATATTGATTGCACGAATTATAATATCACTGGTACAGGCGATGATTGAACACGATCAATTTTCTTTAATAAAAAACATTGCTATTTTGTATATTATAAGTATGTATTACTGCTTGAAACTTGAATATTTTTATCCCCATGCCGCATTCATCAAGTTAAATATGGCATAAGATTGCTGGAACAGCTGAAAAATAAAATTAAACAAGTCAGATCAGGGATCGGCAGTTAATTAATAATCAGAGCTAATTTCACAAAAGGCGATCTTATTGCTATTAATACAAGTAGGTACTACATTTTATACTAAAGATGATGATAAAGAAAATTAAATATTATGAGGGACATCCAACAGTTGTAGTCAAAAAAAAAATGAATTAAAAAGTTTTAACCGGGCGCACAATAGGGCTCTAAACTTAAAACGTGCTTCAATTCAATCAATTGGTAATTAGAAAAATTGCGTGCCGGACGTTTCTTGCCTGTTCCTTTGCCGGCCTAAGGGAACAAGCGTAGCAAGTTTAAAGTTGCGTTTTTTTACTTTTTGCCTTTTTTTTTGAAATTTTGAACTCGGCAGATACCAATTTCGCCATGCGTTGTCGTATCGCTTGCGTTCCCCTTGGATACTTTTTTTTAACGCATCTAGATGAACTTCATCAGTTCAAAATTATTCTCGACAATCCGGAACACATCAATATAGTTATCACACAAGTGCTATCGGTTGAATAACTGCTAAATGCAGTGCTGGATTTACATATTTGCCGCCCCAAAGCTATAACATTTTTGGCGCACCCACTGACTTTTTAAATTACATACCTACACATTTTACAATAAACTTAATTGTTTTCCTATGGGAATAATCTAATTTCTAGATTAATTTTACAAGTTTTTGGGTACATTTCTAAGCTAGGAAAAGTATAGCTCTACTTTTTTTGTACCAAATTTTTTTGGGGCCAATAGGGATGATAACCATTTTTCGGAATTGCTTTGATTTTAAAGATTGACTCTTGTTTATCATAAAAAACATTTTATTTAAAAATTATTAGTATTTTCAATGAGAAAATATACAAAATTAGAGTAATTATGAATTTTTCCGCCAAAACACTAACAACTGTCACGTGACTGACATGACGTCACTGACCGAAAAACACGATGGTCGCGATTCGTAACCATACCACCGCGCCGACCCCCGACGCCGACCCGCGGCTACCGACGCGCGGGCAACCATCGAAGCACAAATCGCCTGAGTGGTTAGTGACGTAAGAAGCTCTTTTTGGTGTTTGCAGTCACGTGACAAAAGATTATAAATATAGCATTTAAAATAATTTTTATTTAAATTATTAAGTTATATTTAAATACAAAATATGTTTTTCGATATCCTAATAATACAAACTAACATAAAAGTAAGATTAAACATTATTTTGCAATTAGTGTTAACATCCCTATTTTGCCGCCCTCAGCTTCAGCTTTTTCAGCTTCTTTGGTAAATCCGGCACTGGCTAAATGTGGCAAATACTTACATCAGTAAGGGCATCCAGGCATACAGTTCGGAACATGGTGCGTATAGAAGTGGGCACCAGCGCCCGCTGCAGCATCAGCAGGATGGTGGTCCGGGAGCCGCGGTCGTACTGCGCCTCCCACCCGCAAGAGTAAATCGCCAGTCTCACGTCCTCACCCTGGGAGAGTTGAGGAAACGACTAAGAAGTTTTCAACAGTTCAAACAGTTTTCGACATGAAAAATTAAAAAGAAGAAAATAATTCAAAATTTGTTTGGATGGTGTTAACGAGCAAAATATAACTTTAGCAATTAGAATTCATAGTAACTTCATTCTCTTATTTAAATATTGCAATTATACTCATTAATCCAGTTGATTATCCTACTAATCACTCACTAATCTAATGGTCACTTAACATCAGGTGACTTATGGTCAAATGCTACCCTGTAAATAGTAATAAAAAAGAACTAATAATAAAAATGCGAAAGTTTGTGCGTGTGTGTGTGTGTGTGAATGTTTGTAAGCACGTATCACCGTAACTACTGAACCGATTTTGTTGAAATTTGGAATGGAGATAGCTTAGACCCTGGATTAATATGTAGCTGGTTAAATAATGGTTGCTGGTGGTTTGATGATATTCTGTTGAAGCCGTTTTTGATGAAGTCACTGGCATGAATGTAATTTTAATTTAACTAACATTATAAACGTGAAAGTTTGTGAGTATGGATGGATCGATGTTTGTTACTCTTTCACGCAAAAACTACTGAACGGATCTAAATGAAATTTGGAATGGAGATAGCTTATACCCTGGATCACACAGGCTACTTTTTGTAATTCCTTGTAATTCCACTTACCTACCACCTTATTCACCTACCTTTTCCATAAGCATATCACTGTAATAGCATGGTAAACTGCTAATCAGCGTCCCGGCAAATAAGAAACTGATAAATTCGACGCTAAATTCTCCATGGTTGAAAGCCTGAAAATAAATGAAAAAATGAGGAAAATGGACGAAATGTAAATGTGGTCCCGCCCAGATCACGTTTACATTTTTACTTATAAGGTAAAAACTACTTGATTGAACTGGAGCATAAAAACCAGAGCTTAAGTCATAGAGCATAAAAAGGTTTTTTGAAAATCATCTCTGAAGAGGACCAATATGATGTTTCCTGCAGGTGAAGCCACGTGGCTCATCGCTAGTAGGTCTATAATGGTTTCGATTCGGTTTTGCATTCTCTAAAACTAAACTAAGTTTGACAGGTCTAATATTATTGCTTTTTTTTTTCTAACCACTGAAGTAAAAAAAGGCCAGCATTACTTTTAGACCTGTCAAACTTAGTTTTAGAGAATGCAAAACCGAATCAACACCATTATGTAACAATTTTAGTAGACACTTACCGAAATAACTTCATACAGCGTTATAGGCAATAGAATAGCGGAACCTTTCAACGTTATTTCATACACGACTCTGAAGGAATCCTTGATACATTCTATGAAGCTGGAAAGGTGTAAAAATTTGCTATAATCCACATTAGGTACGTCTATTTTTCATAATCAGCTACGAAATAATGCTTTTTTCTTCATTTTTTCGTAACCAGCTATGAAAAAACCGGCCAAGTGCGAGTTGGACTCTCGCACCGAGGATTCTGTACAAAATTGTTTATTTTCTTCTTAAACAACCTATTTACCGACGGTTTTCAGAATTTTTCCTTTACATGTGCTTGAAGACCTTGCTTCATGCCGTTTCACGACTCTAGGTCAACGGGAACCCTTTATTAGGTTTTGATTCCCTTATGAAATCGCAAAATATGCGAAAATATGCGACATAAAGGGTCACATCTTTTGATTGCATTGAGTTACAAGTTTGATTTTCACAGCTGAAAGAGACTAAAGCCGAGTATCGTACTAATATTATAAATGCGAAAGTTTGTGTGTGTGTGTGTGTGTGTGTGTGTGTGAATGTTTGTTACCACGTAACACCGTAACTATGAAACCGATATTGATGAACTTTGGAATGGAGATAGCTTATACCCTAGATTCACCCTAATTTCGCAGGTGAAACCGCAAGGCGTAACTAGTTTGACATAAATTTAAATTTGATACCTCAATGCGTTCTTGAGAAAAATGGCTTTGACGATTAGACAGACGGAACACAATGTGATCCTATAAAGGTTCCGTTTTTCCTTTTGAAGTACGGAACCCTAAAAAGTACCGTTTTCTTATCATGATATTATAGAGATTTAAATTTCATACTTACTCGTAAATATATTGCAAGTGCTTCACAATATCAACCAACTTAGCCTTAACCTCGGCTTCATCTGTGTCCTTTAACAACTCCAGAACTCTTTTCTTCACTATTTTCAACTGTCCACACGCGTGAAGCATGAACGAGGGTCCCAGAGGAACAAAAGATACGTACACACTACTGCTATATGTTACATAATGAAGCAGTAATATATACATTATCGTGTACACAACTGGCTGAAACTTAACTTCTTCTATGGGCGATGGAAACGTCAGTGGGTATACCATTAGAAGTTTGGACTCTCCTTTGATGTATAGAATTATTTCACATATCACATGTTTTATTGGAAATATGATTCCGGTGATGAAAACCACTTTTAACCATAGGCGGCACACTTTGCTACCTTAAAAAAACAAATTATGACACATTTATTTTTAGCTCATTGTCTTTAGGTACTGCAAAAGAGTGGAATGCCTTATCATGGTTCCCTGTTAAGTAAAACTCGGGGGTGTTCAAGTCAAGAGTGAATAGGTATTGCTAGGCACGTGATCTACTCCTTTGACTACATTGTCGCTCTCCATTTGGTGAGATCGTGGTCAAATGCCAGTAATTGTCAAAAGAACAGCCAAGTGCGAATGTGACTCGGTAGGTCAGTAGGTCAATAGCTCGGTAGGTCAACGGGAAGTACCCTAGGTTTTGGTTCCCTTATGAAATCGCAAAATATGCGTCATAAACGGTCAATTTCAATTTCAATTTATTTATTTATTCAATAGGATACATTGTGATCACTTTAAAACGTCAAACTTAAAACTAGCTACGCCTGTTCCAACCTCCTTACGCCGGCAAAAGAACAGGCAAGAAACGCCCGGCAGGTAATTTTTTTAGCGCGATCACATTGACAATTTTATTCTTATTACTAATTGATTGAATTGGAGCAAGTTCACTAAAATCCCAAGCTTTTTTTGTCATCTAATGGTCCGATATTTTTTAATTAGCTTTACTAATAAGATTTCTCTTGTTTGGTTGTACACATTGGGATATGGGAACATGAATATTAATGAGTTGCGGGATCACAACCAAAGCAGACCAGACCCCACAAGCAGCACCCGTTCACGAGTTGACGCACGTGCCAGCCATCGCTCTCCTCGACCATATGAGAGGGAAGAGGGCATATCTATTGATCGCGTTAAAATACAAGTTTTATTTTTACACAGAGGAAAATTACCGCAGAGCAGAGGCGTAGCCGAGTATTTGATATAAATTTCAACTTGACACCTCGACGTGTTCTTGAAAAAAATGGTCTTTACTGACAGCCAGATAGACGGACAAGTAATAAATAAATAAATATCGGGGGATCATTGCACACAAATTGAGTTCGAATTAAGCCCCAAATTAAGCTCGAAACTTGTGTTATGGGTACTAGACAACGATATTCATACTTATATAGAGAAATAATTACTTATATATACATAGAAATATCCAAAACTCAGGAACAAACATTCGTGTACAAAACACAAATATTTCCCCTTACCGGGATTCGAACTCAGGATCGCTAGCTTCGAAGGCAGGGTCACTACCAACTCGGCTACCGCGTCGTCGTTATCGTAGTAAGGGTAAGGGTTCCGTTTTTCCTTTTGAAGTACTGAACACTAAAAAAGCTTTAAGCCGCAAACATTAGGGTCGGCTACGCCTCTACTATTTACTAGGTATATCTTTTTCAACATTTAAGGAACGATATAGATGCATGTGTTTACTATCCTATCTTAGGGTCTTATGGGTGTGCCACATAGGCCTTGGTCAAAGAATTGTAATCCTATTCTACTTCTACTAATATAATAAAGGCGAAAGTTTGTGAGTATGAATGGTTGGATGGATGGATGTTTGTTACTCTTTCACGCGAAAACTAATGAACGGATTTGAGTGAAATTTGGAATGGAGATAGCGTATACCCTGGATTAACACATAGGCTACTTTTTATCCCGGATAATGGTTCCTGCGGGATAAAGAAAAGACGCGGGTGAAACCGACTAGTTGTACATAATTTACCTTTCTCAGCATATTCCAAAACAATCATTTTCTCATCTAGAGGCTGACTTTTCTTAAAATCTTCCCTCATCATTCCAATTGTTTTCAGTAGAGTGTCTTGTTTCACTACTAGAATAAAGTACTGGAACGTCACAACGGAATATATAACGCTTACGATACCGTTTCTGCAGGCATCTGAGTAGTTACCGTCATTGATTGATAACACTATGTTGTAGGCCATAGCGCACCAAACGATTGTAAAAACTCCATGCAGAACGCCAAATTGTGCCGCCCATTTTTTATCTCTCGCTATTTCGGGATGTGAGCGATTATATTTCATGGAGTTAATGAAAATTTTGTACGTTTCTTCGAAATCGATTTCCATCTCGATTCTTCGTGAATACTAAAACTCTAAACTCTTGGTTTTGTATAATCTAGACTGATGGTTTCTGTTTTTGTATCGTCATGTCCGGTGGTATAATTTTTCTGTTTTAATGTAAACTGTGGTTCTTTTATATAATTTATATTATACTAGCTGTTTCCCGTGGTTTCACCCACGTGGATGTATCTATATATTTTTTTATGACAGTGAAGAACAGTACATAATCAACTAGTGAAGTTTGCTGTTTTGAAGTGACCACATCATAATCATCATCATCATAATCTGCCTCCCACTGCTGGGACTCTGGCCTTCTCTCTGAGAGAGAGTATGGGCTATAATATACCACGCTGGCCCAGTGCGGGTTGGTAGATGTCGCATGCCCTTGAATGTTGCAGTTCTTAGGCATACCGGTTTCCTCACGATGTTTTCTTTCACCGTTTTGAGCGATGGCAAATCCGCACATAAGGTGCGGGGCCGAGAGGATTCGAACTCGGTGTCGGCGTCTTGTAAGTCGCACGCCGAACCGTTCGGCCACCATCGCTCTTAAGTTAAGTGACCACATTTTGTGTCTTAACTATTCAGACATATCTACCTATTTTTAAAGCTGCAGATTAATGTACAACTAAACTGACAAACTTTCCCTCATGATATTTGTAGTATAGTACAATAGTTAATTAGAATATCTGGGATACAACATGTGTACTAAATGAAAGAGTAAACTTCAATTAAGTGATTACATTTTATTGAAATTAGTAGGTGCAGTTACGGAATGCGAGTGGATTAGATAAAGAGTCCTTTAATCTATGGAAAAATATGCTTGCATTTTTCATTCCTAATTACATAGCTGTAATTTTTTGTTTGCATGTTCATGTTTTCTTCTATGGCTTTGTTATTTCCACATTGCATTCATTAAATTGAAGATAGCATAAGATTGTTGAAATAGCTGAAATAGAAAATGTACAGAAAAACATCAAAAGCGTGTATAAAATAGAGATATAGTTTCAAAGTTGGTGACAAACACTTTGTTACTCCTTCACGCTGAAACGGCTAAACAGATTTAGATGGAATTTGGAATACAGATAGCTAATAGCTTGGATTTACACATAAGCGACTTTTTATCTCGGAAAATCCTACTTAATAGTTATGATATTATAAATGCGAAAGTTTGGGTGTTTGCTTGATACCACGTATCACCGCAACTACTGGACCGATTTTGATGAAATTTAGAACGGTGATAGGTTATATATTTTTAACCCGGAAGAGGTTCCTGCGGGATAATGGGAAGACGCGGAAACTGCGTGTGTAAACGCGGGGCTAGTAAAAAAATCTAATAAAGATGGTTCATGTTGTCACCCTTTATTTATGTCAAGTGACATGCCATCTTGACACTTACATCGGTTAGTGCTTCAAGGCATACGGTGCGGAAGAGAGTTCTTATTGCGACTGGCTTCAGTGCTCTTGTCAGGATGATGGCTATCGTGCTGCGGACTCGACGGTTGTAGGTGGCTGACTCCCACGCGCACGAATACATAGCCAGCCTCACGTTTTCACCCTGAAAATGATCTCAAACTAAACAATAACACAAGACAACAAGACAAGAGCTTCTAGGCATGCGTGCTACACCGTTGACCGCATCATCGCTTGACAAATAATAAAAAAACAAAAAAAATTGGCCTAATTACACCATCCCTACTACATAATATAATCTAAATATAAACATAACTCAAAGGTGACTGACTGACTGACATAGTGATCTATCAACGCACAGCCCAAACCACTGGACGGATCGGGCTGAAATTTGGCATGCAGGTAGATGTTATGACGTAGGCATCCCTAAGAAAGGATTTTGATTAACTCTACTCCCAAGGGGATAAAATAGGGGATGAAAGTTTGTATGAAACTTTGTCGATTTTAAACCGATCGGGCTGAGACTTTGCATGCATAAAGCTGTAGCCCATTCACACCTAAACTACTAAACCGATTTAAATGCAATTTGGTACAGAGATAGTTTAAACCCTGAGGAAGGACATAGAATACTTTTATACCGATAAACTGTAACCCACGTGGGTGAAACCGCGGGGAACAACTAGTAATATTTTAAACAAACAAAACATAAAAGCGCAAATATTTCTTCTGTTTTTGTGTTCTGGATTTCTGATCCGCTCAGTTTTTAGTACCCTAGGTACTCGCTCTACTATTGGTGGACAGCTGAACTTCCTTGGACAGCTAAACTTCCTTGGACAGCTGAACTTCCTTGGACAGCTCAACATCCTTGTACAGCTCAACATCCTTGGACAGCTGAACTTCCTTGGACATCTCTGGTGGAAAGGCAAGCTAAGGATGACATGTTCAGGGTCAATACGTTGCAATTTTTTATAACTAAACCTTTTCCATCAGTAGATCGCTGTAGTAACAAGGGGAGCTGCTGATTAAAACACCACCGATGATGAATGTGATGAACTCTAGAGCCACTTCTCCTTTGTTGAATGCCTGAAAATAAATGTATGAGATGGATTTTGATGGATCAGCGGATGTGACGTGGGTAGAATCCTACAATGAGCTTGAGCTTTCGTATTTTCTAGTACTCGCCTGGCTAGCAGAATTTGTCACCAAGCACCTAACGGTGTGTTCCGGCAACCTCATTTGAGAGTCAGTTCCCAATCCAGGTGTAGCTCCGACCACATCGTCACTCAACATCAGGCGACTTGTGGTCAAACGCTAACCAATAAGTGGTAAAAGAAAAAAAATTAAAAATCAAAATCATTTGCTTGGTATTTGACCCCAGTCTCACCTGATGGTAAGAAGTGTTGACGAGTTCGATGATGGAGCATGCCTGCCTAGAAAAGATACCTATTCACTCTCGACTTGAAGACTCCCAAATTATTCTTATCGGGAAACAAAGACGAAGGTGTTCGTGAGACTAACGAACAGCAATTGATTTTTAAAACACTTTTATTAGCTTGACTTGTAACTAACTAATTCTATCTTAACTTATTAACATTAGAAATGCGAAAGTTTGTATGGGTGTGTGAACGTTTGTTGCCACGTATCACCGTAACTACTAAACCGATTTTGATGAAATTTGGAATGTAGATTGTTTATACCCTGGATTAATACATAGGCTACTTTTTATCCCGGAAAATGGTTCCAGTGGGAAAACGGGAAGACGCGGGTGAAACCGCGGGGCGCAACTAGTATATAATAAGAAGAAAAAAGACGTTTTTCGTTTTTTTTTTGTCGTTTTTTGGTAAAACGAAGAAGAATCTGTCGCCAAGCGCCTATCGGTGTGTTCCGGCAGCCTCACTTGAGAGCCAGTTCCCAGTCCAGGTGTAGCGTGGCGCCATCCTCGACCACATCGTCACTTAACATCAGGTGACTTGTGGTCAAACGCTACCCTGTAAATAGTAAAAAAAAAAAATTCGTTTTATGTTGTTGTTTGTTTACTCTACTTACCTCAATAACTTCGTAGCAAGTAATCGGTAAGATGATGGTGGTAGCTTTCAATGTCAGTTCGTAGGCCACTCTAAACGACAGCAGGATTTGCTCGACAAAACTGTAAGAAAGGTGGACAGCAGAGATTAGCCTGATGGTACACATGATTATTGATTTGTTGGATTTGTTTCCGCCCCGAAGAGCAGAAAAACTATTAAAACATCGGAAAAATCTGTCTGTCTCTTTGCTTTCTTCACGGCTAAACAACTGAACTCATCATGGTATGGAGATAGTCCGAACCCAGGCGAAGGACATGGGATACTTTTTACCGCAGACAAGGCTTGTTTTTTAAAATTGTTGCTTCTAGTTATTTTTGCAAAACTAAATTTGTAACCAAAAAAGTCTTACCTGTAAATGTACTGCAAATCTTTTATAATCTCCTCCAATTTCCCCTCAATTTCACCCTCTTCACCTTTGAAAAGACCTTCAATCTTTTCCGTAACAATTTCTAGAAGACCACACGCGTGTAGCGTAAAAATTGGTCCCAGAGGAACAAATGGAATGTACATACACATTGAATAGAATCCATAGTAAAGTAGAATCGCATATGTTCCTAAATACACGTAAATATTATCCTTATAATCGTCTATAACTCCTGGATACACTAGATCGTATAGAGGGATCAATTTAGGGTCGCCTTTACCCCAATGATATGTGAGTAAGATTATATTTTTCAGTGGAAATATGCCACAAGCCATGCAAGATATGACTAAGGATTGCTTGCTAACATACACGCCTTTTTTGGCATACTTAAACATGATTTCCTGATGTTCCCTTGGCAGGAACTTGGAGTTGTGGTAGTCGTTCGTCATAAGCATCATTAAATTCAGTAAAAACTCTTGCTTCCAAAGCATGATGACGTACTGAAAAGTGACGAGACCATAAACGACGGAAAGCACTCCATTTTTGCACGTCTCCATGAAGTCTTTATTTTGTAAATTGTGGAAAAGAATGTTGTACATTATTAGAAGGAAAACGACTGTGAAAAGTCCGTGATAGAAAATGAAAGGTACTATCCATTTTATGTCTCTTTTCACGGATGGATGGGATTTATTGATTCTCATGGCGCGAATGATGATTTTGAAAATGATTTCAAAGTCAAGCTCCATGGCTATGAGAAGTTACTTTGTGACTATTAAGTAGTGCACTTGTTTTTATACAAACGGTAATTTGCATTAATGAGACAGTTTTCTTTAATTGTTCTTAAGGAGAAGCGTTGCCTGGACATTAAATTAAATATGGGAAAGACAATAATACTTTCATGTGAAAAGCGAAACCGATGGGGAAGAAAGGTTCTCGAGTGGCGACCACGAACCGGAAGACGTTCTGTAGGCGTCCCACTAGGTGGACCGACGACATTGTAAGAGTCGCAGGGAGCCGATGGATGCAAATGGCTAATAGCCGTTCATGGTGGCGTTCAAGGGGGGAGGCCTATGTTCAGCAGTGGACTTCTTCCGGCTGATGATGATGATGATGAAAAGCGAAACCCAGTTCTCCAACTATCCTATCCTACTAATATTATAAATGCGAAAGTTTGTGTGTGTGTGAGAATGTTTGTTACAATGAATCACCGTAGCTACTAAACCGATTTTGATGAAATTTTGAATGGAGATAGATTAAACCCTGGATTAACACATAGACTTTTTATCCCGGAAAAAGGTTTCTACGGTATAACGGGAAGACGCGGGTGAAACCGCGGGGCGCAACTAGCATTTATATACATTATTGTATTTGTATTTATTTATTTATATAAAACTCAACGGAGATTTTGAAAATCGTGCTACCAACCTGAGTATGGGCCGGATTCTACCACGCTGACCCAGTGCGGGTTGGTAGATGTCGCATGCCATTGGAATGTTATAGTTCTTGGAAAATGTAAATATCTTGAATATATTTCCCCTTAATGATGTAGCGTATTAAATAAAGCAATAGTTTCAGTTCCTGTCATCACCAATCCTTTGATTTTCTTGAAAACAAAGCGTTTTCTTTAAATATTTATTGCGTTAGACTGGCAAATGCTAACAAGTATATAATTTAGCTAAGGACGACATAATTTGTAGGCAATGCTAGCTCGCAGTGCTCTTTAAATAATTCGCTTTGCATTTATAATGTTAGTAGGAAATCTTCACTTAATGTTAAAAAAGGTAATTTGTTTACGAGCTCTGGATGTTGGACGTAATCTCCGGAAATGCTTTTTTTTTGCGTTTAAATCCCGAAATGGGTGCAATGTGGACATTGGACATAACTTTTGTCTTCTTCTTTTATTATTAATCCCGAAATTAATAATTCATCGTAATCCGTTTTCCGCGGTTGTGGATCGATATGTCAATCCTTTTTTGGGGTTACAGCTGGCCAATAACCGACCCGCGGATTGTGTTTGCAATCTCTATTACATTGAATTTATCCTTGGGAGTCAATGTAGAGATTACAATATTAATCCGTAGATCGGTTATTGGCAAGCTTTATCTCTAAAATGGATTGATATATCGATCCAAAACCGCGAAAAAACGGTTTCGGGCGTACGTAAGTGCGTTTGAGTTGTTTAGCGGAATATTATTTTTGCCGGAGATGATGTATTTTAGATACCTAGTTTATTTACAAACTAACAGGAAACTATACTAAAGACTAAAGAAGACGGCATCGGACGGAACTTTTATTAACTTTGTTCTTTTTGATTTTTAATTCGAGCGTCAACACCTACTGTTGTTTCTTTTAAATTCACGATGGTTTTTTTTTTTCGATCTTTGTAATAATTAGAGTACGAAGTAGAAAATTCACCTCTGTCCGTTTGTTACCTTGTCACGCCTAAACTACTGAACCGATCTTGATAAAATTTGCTACGGAGACTGGGAAAGGATATAGAATACTTGTAATCACGATAAACTAGGGGGTGCAACCGAAGGGAACAGCTAGTAAGACAATATAGCCAATGTGGTCTATGAGATTGTTAATTGACATCAGCTTGTTTGTTAGCTTGTCACGTTTGTGCGTGTGGGAATGTTTGTTACCGCGTATCACCGTAACTACTAAAGCGATTTTGATGAAATTTGGAATGGAGATAGCTTATACCCTGGATTAACACATAGGCTTTTTATCTCCGAAAAAGGTTCCTGCGGGATAGCGGGAAGACGCGAGTAAACCCGCGGGGCAAACCTAGTCTGTTATAAAATGTAAGATATTTGATTATTGTTGCACTTGCTGTTAAATCAATAACGTAGCGAACGCCATCGGCCAAATAACAAATGTGTTTACAAAACTAAAATTAGCCAATACACAAGTAAGCGTTTTCCAATGAGAGATTACGCATGTTACGAGATTAAAGCCAATCAAGTGAACCAATAAACAGTTGTTCGTCGTAAGATTAAGGATTATATCATTTCGAGAAATAATTTAGATCAAACGGATCGGCAACGCCCGGCGCCCCTGCTGTTGGAAATGTCCATAGGTGCCGGTGACCGCTCACCGGGCCGTCAGCTTGTTAGCTATACAAATTAAGTCACATAGTACACCGAGAAAAAATCCTAACTTTCCTTCTTTAGTTTTTACCATCCGAGATGAAGAAAAATATATTTTTATATATCAAATATATTCTTTTTTCTCCGTGTAGGCCACACCGCAGTTTTTGTACCCCAGTTATCACAAAATAGCCCACCTGAACCCTGATTTATGAAATTATCTTTGACTGTATACTTTGACTTTTGCTCTGTCGCCAAGCACCTATCGGTGTGTTCCGGCAGACTTTTTTTTTTTTACTATTTACAGGGTAGCGTTTGACCACAAGTCACCTGATGTTAAGTGACGATGTGGTCGAAGATGGCGCCACGCTACACCTGGACTGGGACCTGGCAAGCTGAATTAATTAGCAAGCTGAAGTGGCAGTGGGGTGGTCTGATATAAGCCGCAGAACCGACAACCGATGGGGTAGACGTGTTCTTGTCCAGCAGTGGACTGATACGGGCTGATGATGATGATGATGACTACAAAATTTTAGTAAAGACGAAGTTATTTTTTAATAGAAGTGAAAACATATCAGGAGCATGATGAAAGTTTTTATATCATTAACCCCTGATGAAAAGAGGGGTGTCTGTAGTGTGTATATTTGTGTGTCTGTGTAGTATTGTAGCTCCCAAAACGTTTCTTTTAACCCCCGACGCAAAAGAAGGGCTGTTATAAGTTTGACGTGTCTGTCTGTCTGTCTGTATGTGGCACCGTAGCTCGCGAACGGATGAAGCGATTTCAATTTAGTTTTTTTTGTATAAAAGGTGAGTTACGGCCGAGTGTTTTTAGCTATGTTTGATGAAAATCGGTCTAAATAGTCGGGGATTATCAAATTTTAAATTTATAGTTATTATATTTAAGGTTTGTTGAGAGTGTTCTTAGTTTCTTAGCTATGTTCGTCAAGGGTTTTTTCAATTTGAATTTAGGCCATTCAAGAAATAGGTCAGGTAATCGGATACGCGTTCACAAATACTATTAAACATGGCTCATGTCGTACAATGCCAGTGAAAATCTTTGAAATCCGCAACTTCCTATCGGCGCGTCCATAAAATCGGGCGTTTACGAATTTTCGATATAACGCTATGCACGACGTTATATTTTTAGAACCAAGCGGCATTTCTGAACGCCTCTAGTACTGATGATATTATATTTTAGCTACTGCTAGAACGGTACACCATACGCTTAGTCGTATCACATGTACAGATTGTACAGCCCTAGGCCTGGTGCAGTGTTTTTTGCAAATAAGTGTCGTGTTTTGTCTTATTTTGGTAAGTTGTTTTTCAGTGGCCAGTGTTTTTAATTGACGTTTTTTAATTAAAAAGGACTCTGTGTTTAGATTAAATCCTTTTCGTTATTGCCTTATTAAATTAACGGTAAGTTAACTAATGGTACTTTGAAGTGAAACTACTTCGAGGCTTGAATAAGATCCTGTTTTACATTCGCAGTTAAACTTAATTAAAAATGTGTATTAATTGGTGTCTAATACCCATGCGTTATATAGGCATATTGTCTGTGCAACACCGATGTTTTGTAAAATATTGATTTTAAGACCTGATTTTTTTTAATGTCCTTTTCTAGGCTATGGATAATTGGCACAAGTCCTTGGCATGTCAGTTATTTTAATGTTGAGTCATAATCTTTAAATTAAAGTAGTGGTTGATAATTTTAAAAACTAATTAATAATGACGTCAGTGAATTAGTTCATAGTTTCCATTCATTAATAATTACAAAATAAATCAATACAAATTATACGAGCTAGAATAAAATAGAATAGAATAGAATATTCATATAAAGCAGACTTTAAACTGGACTGAAATCGCTCAGGACAGAGAGGAGTGGCGCTCGCTCGTTTCGAAAGCCAAGACACACTTTGGGTCGCTGAGCCATCGGAGTTTGTTAGTTAGAATATTAATTTATTGCAGTTTGTGGTACATGTTTAAACATGTTAACAAAGTTAACTAAGCAATATGCTTACACATTCTACTACCTATAGTATATACTATTACTATATACCTATATACTATTAAGTAGGTACCAAAGTGGAGGAATAGTATAAAAACAAAACTTGAATTTTATTAACAATTTTATCTATCCAACCAAAAACTAAATATCAACATATATTGCAACGTATATTACGTCAATGCATATCAAATAACAATATAACAGAAGCGTAGCTATTACCTATTATTATCTAGAACAATGCGTGAAATAAAAATATACTTAGGTACTTCACTACAGTCAGAACACTAATCGCGACCGTTACACGTCTTACTAAATTTAATTAACGTAACCAATCAATTACAGCAAAAATCAACAATAAGAATTGCATTGTTTTAATTCAACAAAGTTTTACGACTAATTAACCTCTTTAACACGTAATTAAACAGACACTATTGTCGGGTGACAAATGAGGCGGGAAAATAAATGAAAGCGAAATCAAGATGGCCGACTTCAGCTGTCAAATTAACATAGCTTGCTGACACGCGTCCATCGTCAACTGTTTAAGAAGAAATGAAACATGATTAATTTCTTGCACACTGGCCAGTACTTACATCGTTGAAGTATTCCAATAAAAAGTACGCAACACTTTTTTCTTTTTAAAAATAACTTTTTGGTGCGTGACGTCAACGTTCCATGTTATTCTTAATTATTTTTATAGAACGAGGTGACCTACATGTTTATAGATAAGTTTGATAAATTAGCTACCCGATTTTTCGGAAGAGCAATTGCTGACATCTTTGATCAAACTAATTTTGAAGTTGACGTGTGCAAAAACAGCTGTCGGATTTAGAAATGTCAAAAGTCAAAAAATTTATTGCATTCCATATTGTACACGCACATACACGTTACATTGTAAAGCATTGTATACATTAATTATTATACAAGAATAGAAACAGAGTACAATAATAATTGCCAAGTCTTCTTTTCCTACTCTTCAACATCAAAAACATTTGTTTACTAAAATTCTTTATTTAATAGGATACATAATATGATCACTTTAAAACGTCAAACATAAGACTAGCTACGCCTGTTCCAACCTCCTTACGCCGGCAAAAGAACAGGCAAGAAACGCCCGGCAGGTAATTTTTTGGGCGCGATCACATTTACAATTTTAATCTTACTTCTAATTGATTGAATTGGAACAAGTTCACTACATACAATCCCAAGCTATTTTTGTCATCGAAATAGTCCGATATTTTATAATAAGCTTTACTACTAATAAGATTTCTCTTGGTTGGGTTTTGTCACCAAAATTGTAAAAACCAGGTGCTACAAGTAAAACCGTAGCAGATAGCGTACCAAACTCTGATCCACGATACGACATCCCAATGTCAAAGGGCCAAACGGCCAAGGCCGCTCCAAAGATGTCCTCTAAAAAGGTCAGCTCAGTTCACGAGCACCGACTCACCTTCCGTAGCAAGGTCAACCTTGTGCGGAAGGCCTCGAGATCCGTCCTTCACCAAGGGCAAAGGTTCAAAGGTTCACGGACTACCGGCTACCGAGTTCAACGCGTCAAGGTTTATTTGGTTCGAGGATGCCCCGAGGTGAGGCTGCGAATTGTGTCTTCCTTTTTAGGGGTTTGAGGTCAGGGACGTTTCAATTCCCAGGGTAAAAGGTTGAAGGTTGCTGCTTACACGTGTGGGATGTTTGTGGAGGCCGTTTGTGTAGGTTATCTCTATTACTTTATAAGGCGTAGGTTTCTTAGAGGCCGTTATGAATTTGAAATAGTTTATTTAATACTTAATTATTAATGAAACGTATTTTGGAAAGAAATGGAGAAGACCTTTGAAAACCAAGCTTTTAAGTCGACGCAATCAAAAAGCACGGCCATTTTTGCCGTATATTTTGACACTCGCAATGAATCAAAATCTTTAGGGCATCTTTCCGTTGATTTGAGAATGTCTCACGCTTTCAGCACAAAGAAGGGAAATTATCACCAAGCATCTATCGGTTTATTCCGACAGTCTCGCTTGAGAGCCAATTTCTAATCAAGGTGTACCCAGCGTGGCGCCCTCTTCGACCACATCGTCACTTTTGGGGTTCATTCCCGAAGTCCACAACCAGCTTATCCCAGTGGTGACTCCTGGTCAAAAGCTACCCTGTAAGAAGTAAAACATCTTAAAATCATTATGGATAATGTACGGAACCTCAGTGCGCGACACAGATTCGCACATTATCGTTTTTTTTTTATTTATCTTTGTCTGACCAGATGCTTCCATTCAGCTGGATTACATTCGCGCTATCAGACTGTCTGGCTCCAGACAAATCTATATTTTATTATCTACAAAACAAACCAATATGTGCACACGTGTTCAGGAAAATAAATCATTACAATACGAGAATGTGTTCATTCGATTTATATGTGAGAGAAATCGCTTCATTACGGCGCGGCGCTTTCAATTCTTATGTTCGTTTTTTTTGGCACCTGATTATTATTTAACGAACTCCCTATGTACCATGTCACCAAAAAAATTACCTGCCGGGCGTTTCTTGCCTGTTCTTTTGCCGTCGTAAGGAGATAGGAACAGGCGTAGCTAGTTGTAAGTTTGACGTTTTAAAGTGATCACAATGTATCCTGATTTGATTTGATTCACCAGCAGGAAGAAGTCCACTGCTGAACATAGGCTTCCCCCTTTGAACACCACCATGTACGGCTATTAGCCATTTGCATCCATCGGCTCTCTGTGATTTTTACAATGTCGTGTGTATCACATAAATTAACATATTTTTTTAGGTTTTTTTTATTATTATAATTATATGTATATAGTTGTTGCAGATAAAAATTCTAGCTAGTAGTCCAATTTTAACCCCCAACGAAAAATAAGGGGTTTATAAGTTTGTAGTGTACCTATATCTGTTGGTCTGTATGTGGCAACGTAGTTCCTAAACGGATGAACCGATTTTGATTTAGTTTTGTATCTTTGAAAGGTGACTTGATCAAGAGTGTTCTTAGCTGTATTTTATTTATTTAAGACGCGTTAATCTTATTATCGATGATTTATTTTGAGAGTACCTAACAATGGGGAGGACAACTAACTTTTTTCACGCTCGATGGCGCATGATCGACTGTACAAAGATTACTTCTGCACCTTGATTTGACAGATCATCTGTCAAATTATTTTTTGACAACCACAGCTATTACTAGACACAACGACGTAAACAAGGTACCACGCAAGGTACAGTGGCTCAGAGCGCCATCTCTAAACAGCGTTGTGTGTGGCTAGACAATAGAATAGACAATAGAAATAGATATAATAGATAGACTAATTGTACAATAGAATTGTAATAGTGTCGGGCTCAGTCGGGCTCGTTGCCAAGACGGCTGTCAACACCGATCAATGTGACAGCTGATACACAGACCCGCTTGCGAAGGATCCCGGGTTAAATTAATAAACAAACAAAATCATACATCAGAATTAAAATTAATGGTTAAACGAACTTACCTAAAGTGATGTTCGACCATAATTATACTAGACGTTGCATTCGAAGATATTTATTCACTTTGTAGTATCCTATTTATTGCACAGGGCGTTGCACATAATTTTTAGAGCTGTAAAAATAAAAATCAAATCACAAAAATATAAAGTTCACTGTTTCTGAACGATACCTTCCATGTCATAGGCAGTGCTGTCATCTCCGTCATACTTCATTCTTTCAGAGACACTTATCTCGTTTGTTAGTTGTATGGGCTTTAGTAGCTGGGTTCGGGTGGGACTATAAATATCTTCGAATGCAACGTCTAGTATAATTATGGTCGAACATCACTTTAGGTAAGTTCGTTTAACCATTAATTACACTTCGACGTTGCATTCTCGATATTTATTCACTTTGTAGATGTTTAGCGCTTTCACACAAACGAGATAGGCAGGCAGGATTCTAGATAGAAAAATAAAAAGATACATTAACACATATAAACGAAAAAAGTGGAGTGATTATCCACATTATTATGAACCTTACGTTCAACCTAAAACCAATAAGTCAATTGATAATGTAAGCCCAATTACCGTTATTAGCATTCTTGCTTGAAGATATTATGAATTACCTTTGTGAATGCAACACTTATAAGCTTCCTGAACATCCTGTTGTTCATTTTATAACATGGACAGAACTCCTTATAACTAGCCGAGGTAGAAGTGTAACGGCTACTATGTGCCGCAAATACCAGTATTTGCACCAAACTATAAATGTAAGTATGTCTAATGTATATGTGACTTGTGGTAGGAGCAATGGATTATCTCTTAGATGTATGAATTAATTTCTTTGATGGAGGTAGCTCTTAGGTGCCATGGCATCTATCTAAAATGATAATACTCTCTCTGGATATATGTTTTCTCTGTGATGTAAAAAAGTATTACTAGATTAGGCACCAAAGTATTTGTAGGCGAAATCAGTAATTAGTCTATTTCTAGTAAGTGCTTCTAGCCAAATATTGATTTCCATTCGTGCGACTTACTTTAATTTCGCACTCGTTGTATAGTTGACAACGCGAGGAAAGGCACAAACTTTTTGGATATGGAATCAAAAGCTTAACTCTCGTTTGGATAAAATTACTACAAGTGATTGCGTACTAGGATCTCATGTAGATACGTATTTTGAATAGCAAAGTTTAATTCCGTAAACTTCTTTTGTGAATCTTATAATTTGGTCATCTAAATAACACATTTACCTGATATTAAAACAGAAGCCGAACGGCGAGTCTGTACCTGAATGATATTCAGAGACGAGAATTTGAATCCTATTTGAGAAAACAGGAAAAAATATGGTAATACTTTGAATTATTATTATTATCCCATGTGGCTTTATTCTCGGGTCTTTGCCCGGACCTTTATTAGGCATTGGCGGAGCCGTAGCCAAAGCTAAGAGGCCACGCTAAGGGTGAAGTGTACTATTACAACAATGCTAAACAGTTATCTGAGTTCTTATTGAAATTATTGATATCCAATTATTATTTTTTCTGAAATTATTATTATTATTTTTTTTTTATTCTAAGTTTAAATTATAATTAATTTTGATACCCTTTGGAAATATAACTATGTTTGGTTGATAATACCTTCGAAACCAGGATATAATGCTACCAGAGAGGGTGAAATGGATCAATCTTCTTTGGAAAAATAAAAATAATAAGAGTAACTAAAGGCCTTCTTAGGCCTATTAGCTGACCATGACTCCCGTGCAGTGGCTTGATCAAAATAATATTTCTTAAAAATACAGATAAACTAGAATAGAAGGAAGACGTAAAATAAATGAGTTTCCCAATCCAATGAATGCATTGACCATAGGGTCCATAAGGTCAGGCTATGCCAAAGGATCTCTTATCCGTAATAATATGTATAATATACCATCTAAAACATAAATGTGAAAAAAGTGAGACAAGTTCAATATTGTGATGGTATGTTTGGTTGTCAACTTCACATACAAAACAATTGTGGTCTAAATGGGTGCCCAGTTCTGTGAATGAATCTGAAATTTAATGAATTATAAGAAAGTGTATAACATGCATTAAGTAAATATCATTTGCTTAGTTTTTTAATGATGTAAGTTTTTTTTTATATTATATGCTTCGCACAAATATTCTTGTACATAAACATCAATTTAGGGACTCCAAAAAACAGTTCGTGATTATGATCATGATAGATCACAGGCACCTGGAGCCAGGTCCCATTCAATGTTTTGGTCCTTTATTAATTAATATATATTATTTTGTACGTATATTAAGCTATCTTTGCTTAAGCTAGTGCAAGATATCTCTGAGAGTATATTAGACATCTTCATTAATGCAGACAACAGCGGTACTCTGCCCATATTTATTCTGTTAATCCTTAGCAAAGCATTGAAGGCCAATGTAAGCTGATTTCAATTCTAATAATAAAGTATGCTAGTTGTGATTGTGTGGTCCCAAAACAAAAAACTCACGTTACAAAAAAACACCCCGCCCAATAAGGGAGGCACCTATGAAGATTTCTAGAAGGTACTTACCACTGAGTTAAAACATTATTTTTCCCAAGACGACTCTGACTTCGAGTTTGATACATTTCTCATATAAATCATTCGTAATGTTATGCAGTTTGTAATTTTTCTTTCTATACAAAGAAAACTGCAGGGTAGGCTAAGAAAAGTAACCTAAGGTACAAAGGTTAAAAAGGTAAAAAGGCCCTGATTGTCAATCTGCTTAATCTGGAAAAATATTTTGTTTCGTCAGGTATTTTTAAGTTTCTTTTTTGTAAACTTTAAACACATATAATGACTTTTCTGTAAATATGTAGTATTTCAATGCCGAAATGTGTGTGTTTTTTGTTCCAAATCAAAATACATTTTTGCTTGTTTTAACACAAATCTTAACCTTTTGAGAAAGTTTAATGAACCCTCTAAGCAAATTTTAAATTATGGTCATTAATGTGTAGTAAGACATCAAAATAACACACAAGTAACAACAGATCTCGGTTTCTAAGATAATTACCAACTGGTACAGAAGCCAATGACAAACCAAAGGAAGTCATTGAAATACATAGGTTATCTTGAAGTTTTAAATTATGGATAGGAACTTAAAATTACGGTTCCTTGATGTGGACATAATGTATATAAAAAACCTTACTTGGTAAATATTAGCTGTGTGAATATCTTCATTTTAAAGTCTTCAGTTGTTATTGTCCTTCATATTCAAAATGAACCTGATGTCTAGAGATGTAGGTAGAACGCCAGCCTTGCTAAACTTTGAATGAAGGCCAGAGCTTTCTCAAATTTTTTCTTTGTAAGAAGTTTAGTTTTTAGCATTTATTTCAATTTTCTATCCAACTGTATATATTTCGTTGTTTTGTTGTTATATAATAAAAGACAAGTGTTTTGTGTTCTTGTTTTTTGTTTATGATTTATGTCCCACAGATATAAGTCTAGAAAATGACTGGCTTGTTTTAGCCTTTATAAGGAGTTTATCCCGACTCTTTAAGTTCGTGTATAAGACTGCAGAAAATTCTAAGTTGAACCTTGGTGCCCTCCGTAAGCTAGGTCTTCAGGTATTAGGGTTTCCTTTATCGTGGTTTCTTCTGCCTTTACCATTTACACTAGGATTCTACCCCAACGTTTAGATACCTTATCATAAATCGCCCACCAAATAATTCATCTTTCCGTACTGGATCTATGAATGCATTTTGGCTATAAAAACTCTGGTGCGGCAGACATTGGCTTTTCGCTTGAGCTGGGACATGCTAGCTGCATCTGCAGTATCTGTAACTAGACCTGTCGGAATGAATGTACGGGATCTAACCCGGTTATCATCATCAGAAGACCATTGTCGCGGGTCTGGTGTCGGTGACCTTGGATGATTATGGTCGAGCTTTGTCTGGTCAAGAAGATCCAGCGCCATATCAGGTTTTGTACGTATTCACGCTTCACCTATAGACTATTTGATTCAACCAGCTGCATGTGCAGTATTGAAGGTTTTAAAGTCATTGTCCATACTCACGTTACGCCTCTTGGCTGTATGATTCAACAAGCTGCGTGTGCAGTATTGAAGGTTTTTAAAGTTATTGTACGCACTCGCGTTACTCCTTTAGACTGTATGATTCAATAAACTGCGTGTGCAGTATTGAAGGTTTTTAAAGTCATTGTACGCACTCGCGTTACTCCTCTAGACTGTATGATTCCATAAACTGCATGTGCAGTATTGAAGGTTTTTAAAGTCATTGTACGCACTCGCGTTACTCCTCTAGACTGTATGATTCCATAAACTGCATGTGCAGTATTGAAGGTTTTTAAAGTCATGGTACGCACTCACGTTACGCCTCCAGACTGTATGATTTAAAGTCATGGTACGCACTCACGTTACGCCTCCAGACTGTATGATTTAAAGTCATGGTACGCACTCACGTTGCGTCTCTAGACTGTATGATTTAAAGTCATTGTACGCACTCACGTTACGCCTCTAGACTGTATGTCATGGTATGCACTCATGGTACGAACTCACGTTACGTCCTATGACTGTATGATTTAAAGTCATGATACGCACTTATGGTACGCACTCACGTTACATCCTATGACTGTATGATTTAAAGTCATGGTACGCACTCATGGTACGACTCTAGACTATATGATTCAGCAAGCAGCGTGTGCAGTGTTGAAGGTTACAATACGCCGCCGGAGTAACTCATTATCAGCCGAGCATCATGCAAGAAAAAAGAATGGAAAAAATCATGAATTATGTGGGTAGTTACAAAAGAAAAACTACGCAAAAATCATGAGGAAAAAATATCAGTTATTTTCCAAAGTATGCGCCTTTTCCCTAAAAAGGAAGGGACAAAGGCAAATTTACAGATAAAACTAACACGCAGTTAATGACCACGAACTAACCTTGATCGTCCGAACTAGTTGGCGAGTTTCGTATCTTGCGTTCCCAACATGTTATTTTTCGTCATTATTTGGACTTATGACGATCTTTTCTCCATAACACTGCTTTCAACTAACTCTTTCACAAAATTTCCAATAAAATAACGGATTTAATCGATAAGTCGAAGCTGCGACGCCCGCACATAAAAAAGGAATGAAGTATGACGGAGATGACAGCACTGCCTATGACATGGAAGGTATCGTTCAGAAACAGTGAACTTTATATTTTTGTGATTTGATTTTTATTTTTACAGCTCTAAAAATTATGTGCAACGCCCTGTGCAATAAATAGGATACTACAAAGTGAATAAATATCGAGAATGCAACGTCGAAGTGTAATTATATTTTTCTTATCCAAATAATGTCTATAATTGACTCAGAGACTACAATCCAATACTTTGCTGGCAATTTTAATGTTTATTGCCAGTGAAAAAGTGTGACAAGAAAAGTGATAAAAACCAAGAAGCTTAAGAACTGGAATCCAAAGTAAGAAAGTAAGAATTTAAAAAAAGTGGCGGATATTTGAGATTATAATATTACTGACGCGAATTTAGGTCTTTGTCTTCTTATCTAGTCTTTCTGCAGTGCTACATATTGCAAAATGCAGTCCTTCAATATTTTATTGTCACTTCTGACAGTGTAGTCTTTGACCACAAGTCTAGTAATAAGAATAAAATTGTCAATGTGATCGCGCCAAAAAAAATTACCTGCCGGGCGTTTCTTGCCTGTTCTTTTGCCGGCGTAAGGAGGTCGGAACAGGCGTAGGCGTAGCTAGTTTAAAGTTTAGCGTTTTAAAGTGATCACAATGTACCCTATTGAATATAATACTATTGACTTTGTTTTTGATTTTGATGTGGTCGATAGTGGCAACACGCCACACCTGTATTGAAAACTGTCTCGGAAGCAGAAGCTGGATGTGAAAAGTTCATCTGGGTCGGCAACGCCCCTTGTGTTGCAAATGTCTATAAGAGACTGTGACCGCATACCATCAGGCGCCGTCTACTTGCTTACATAAAAATAAAATAAAAAAAACATACAATAACTCAAACTAAAATCACATTTTGATAAAACTATTAATCTTACACGTCAAAATAACTCCAACCGCGAGTATCGCTCACGGATTATTGCAAAATATTTGTAAAAGATAATCTTCGAAGAAAAATTGTTGATATATAAATATTTTGAGAGAGTGATGACAATGTATCCGGTGAACGTTTAGAATGTTTGGAGGTTGGACGGGTGGCGAAAGAATCAATTTTGAATGAACTCACGAAAATGCCACACATATTTTCGTAGCCATGGCGATTAAATTACTATACCAACATTACAATACTTTTTATAATTACATTTTACATCAGGAGACTTGAGGTCAATCTTTCCTGAGAAGTAAAAAAATCACTAATTCTACTAATATTATAAATGCGAAAGTGTGTGTGTGTGTGAATGTTTGTTACCCCGTATCACCGTAACTACCTAACAGATTATGATGAAATTTGGTATGGAGATAGCTTATACCCTAGATTAACACATAGGCTAGGCTTTTTATCCCGGAAAAAGGTTCCTGCGGGATAAAGGGAAAACGCGCGTGAAACCGCGGGCCGCAGCTAGTTATAAATATGGAAATTTGTGAACGAGTGAGTGAGTATGTTTGTTACGTCTTCACACTCAAACGGCTTTACGGATTTGGATGAAAATTGGAATGTAGATAGCTTACACCATGCATTAACACAGGCTAACAGGAAAACTGTATGTATAACCGCAGGGCGCAGGCGCAGCTAGTAGAACTGTTTATAAACCTGGACATTGACACCTTCTGATTTATTATAACGACCACGAAAAAGGGGTTCATCCACAAATCCCCACGGACTTCCTCCATCAAAGGACGTGCAATTTCAATTGAGTCACTATGTACCGTTCACGACAAAATGACATTTTCATCATCGCGAATAGTTCGCAAATAGAACGGGGGCATACATACATCAAATACTGGCTCGCCACAATAAAACACTTTGTAAAATAAATCATGCCACGCTCGCCCGACAGCGTTTCACACTCGAATGCGAGCTCAAAACACTTATATTGAACTGTAAAAGCATCTGTATAACGATCGGTTGCTAAATTGGCTTCATTAGATAGGTAGGTACCTAGAATAAAGCTCATCCGCACACAATGCACCTATCGGTGTGTTCCGGCAGCCTCACTTGAGAGCCAGTTCCCAGTCCAGGTGTAGCGTGACGCCATCTTCGACCGCATCGTCCACTTAACATCAGGCGACTTGTGGTCAAACGCTACCCTGTAAATAGTAAAAAAAAAAAAAGTGTGATTGTGTGGGCGTTGTATTGTAATCTAATGATGTTGTAGGAAAATAAATTTGTAAAAATATCACGACGGAATCAAATCTGTAGTTGGCTCACTCAAGGCGACAAGGTTGTTCAACCCCGTGGTATCGGCCAATTCACTCTGTGTCGACTATATCATAGTCATTTACTATATTCTTGGCTTCTATGCGACGCTATTGAATTACAAAACACGTAAGCTAACACGTGGTAGATTATATCCCATACTTTCTTTCTTGGAGAGGAGGTCTGTATCCCAGCAGTGGTAATAGGTGGATGATGAACTTTATGGATATTTAATCAGAATAATCAATTTATTGGTAAAAATATTTTACAGGTCTGAAATTAGTTTTATATACAAAATTACGAAAATTAAAAAAAAATATTATTAATTATTTATTTATGTTTTGATTTCTCAATATCGCGACCTGCCTCAAGACTTTTCCATGAGAGTTTTCCATAAGTTTTAAACAAAAAAAAAACATAAACCACCCAAAATAGAAATACCTACCGCACCATGTATGTATGGGTTTAAAAAGCTATGTGAGGATTTGCAATCGCTCAAAAAACGGTGAAGGAAAATGCCATAAGGAAACCGGCATGTCCAAGAGCCACAACATTCAAGGGCATGCGTCATCTACCAACCCGCACTGTGCCCGCGTAGTAGATTACGGCCCATACTCTCTCCCTGAGAGAAGGCCAGAGTCCCAGCAGTGGGAACGTAATAGGCTGATGTTGGTGATGAATCACATGTAGCTTTGACCTCTAATTAGGATTTCCAAGATTTTACTCGCGCGATGCGATTTGAAACGCTCACCTATGCATGTGGAAATACGGTTTAAAATCGGAAAATTCGCAAGCGCCCCTCTCCTAAGTTTGTATTCCCTGTCATCTTGGCCCCCTGGCCTATTTGGCTAGAGATGCCCTAGCTACTGCCCCTATATCTTTGCGGAGACGTTTCTGAAATAAAGATCACAGACATTTGCCGCTCAACAAACACACAAATCTCATAAAAGTCAAATCAAAAATGGCGTAGTTTATTGTTGAAGAGCACCGCGGTACCTGTTTACGACTACATAAATATTGTTTGCGGGTTTACGGATTCGTTTTGTGCGCAAGTCTTTCCGCAGTGTTACAAACTGCAATCCTTCAAGATGGGTGTGAAAAGCAACTCAACAACTCAATCAATCGGCAACTCCCCTGGTGTTGCAGATGTCCATAGGCGACGGTGACCGCTTTCCATCAGGCGGGCCGTCTTTTTGGTTGTGTGTACTTTTATTTACCCAGTAAAAGAAGCGCTCCACACTTTTTGAATTAACCATTATATCGTAACTAAAACAAGTCAATTTAATTATTTTATATTTTTCAGTGCGTTTAGTGTTTTTTTTTAGTTTTTTAAACTATATTTTTTTATTTTATTACTTTTTAGTCTTTTGTTACAAAGTCCAATCTATTTGACTCATCAAGACGAATCATATGAGCCCAAACACGAGGGGTTTACCAGAAGCCACTGCAGAGATCCCCTACCCACCTTCCGGTTGCATCATCAGACCCTCGTCACCAAGTTCAATCTATTGGACTCATCAAGACGATTCTTATGAGCCCAAACACGAGGGGTTTGCTAGTAGCCACTGCAGAGATCCCCTTCCTACCTTCCGGTTGCATCATCAGACCCTCGTCACCAAGTCCAATCTATTGTACTCATCAAGACGATTCATATGAGTCTAAACACGAGGGGTTTACTAGAAGCCACTGCAGAGATCCCTTACCCACCTTCCGGCTGCATCATCAGATCAGGTTGATGATACCAAATTATTGCATAGTCACCGAGATTACATACACTTACAAAGTTTCAAGTCGATACGACAATTAGAAGTGGGTGAAAATTGACTTCTAAGATTTGATTACATTGTTAGTTAGTTAGTTAGTTAGTTGGTTAGTTAGTTACAAGTCAAGTTAATAAAAGTGTTTTAAAAAGGAAGAAACGTGTAGAAAAGTAACGTTTACATCTTGGCTAGGCTGAGCTACGAGCTTTCATTGATTGAAAAAGATGAATGAAATCATTTCTCTTATAACGTAGTATTTAAATAGATCTATTACTACTGCTCTATTAACAAAGACAACCGGTATTAACTATACATTAACCTGTCTCGAACTGTCGGCGACTATTGGCATTGACTTACTGTGGATGGCAGAGAACAATATGGCCCCAGCCATAAAATAGGAAGTTTTCTAACTGATGAAAAAACGTTTCTAACCAATAGATGGCGCTAGCTAGACTTGAATATCTTTTTATCGCATGAAACAAGCATCTGCATATGCAGAGTCCATACAGCCAGACGTGGTTTAGCATTGGAGGCCAGAAAAAATACTGAGTCATAGCCGTTCGTTTGATAACAACAAAAAACAAAATGGACAAAAAAAAATTAAACTTGCTTGCTCCATTTACAATAATCTAGTGAATTTTTTGACTATTAAAAAGAAATGCCTTTTAGAAAATACCTCTTCTGGTTAGGAATCAACGCTTTGTTGTGTGGGCATTATTATTATTATTATTTTGATAAAAAAAAACAAACAAGAATATGGCTCTTATCTTGCTCTTAGCAGGATCAAATCACACTAATAAATTCCGAGATAAAAAGTAGCCTATGTGTGAATCCAAGGTATAAGCTATCTCCATTCAAAATTTCACTCAAATTCATTTAGCAGTTTTGCGTGGAAGAGTAACAAACTTTCACGTCTATAATGTTATTAGTATTGGATTTCTGGCACACTTCTGCGTACCATCAGTCGTTTCGAGTATTCAACATGTGTTTGAGATGTCTAGATCAATTACGGGCAGCTATAGTACTCTAGATTTGTTATTTATCTTCCCGAATAGTAAGCATATTAGTAATGTTGTTTCAACGATTTAGATTTAAAATAAATTTTTAACTAGCTTTGTACAAATAAATAATTTTTTAACTTTTAGGGACTAGCGACCAGCAGTGCGATTCTAATTCACACGGAAACTCTTCCGATTCGGAAACACGATGAATAAATCTGAATTTGAAAACTGACAAACCAGCTGCTCAATCACGGAAAAGTTTCCGCCACCTGTTTGCTCTCGGAAAACGTTGCCGTGAAGCAAAAGTGTCGTCGAATCCGACACGGAAACTTTCCGCGTGAATTAGAATTGTACTGCTGAATGGGTTTTAAAATTCATGAGCTATCGGTGAAGGAAAACATCGTGATGTAACTATAGCTTGTTGGTAGGGCATTTTCTAGTGCTCGCCTGGTACCGCCGTTTATCTGTCGATAAAGTGTTAACGAGCAATAATTCTTATGTCAGAATATAACTATAAAAAAAAGAAACAATTAGCATTCATAGTAACTTCATTCTTTTACTTAAATATTGCCATTATACTCATTAATCCATTTAATTATATCTGTGGCTGTTACGATTGCACACATTTTATGTGAATGAATGGCAATTTTATATTCTTTCTATCAATTTGGATGGGGTAGATTTTGGCGGGGAATAGTAGTGACAGTGACAGAATTGGGAGATATGGTAGGAAAATATTTGGGTGGCTGTTTAGAGTGATTCATCGAGATCTGTTTGTGGTGATATTTATTCTCCTCCTGGCTTGAATTACAGAACCTATCGGTGTGATACAGCGGCCTCACTTGAAAGCCAGTTTTCCCAGTACAAGCGTAAAGTGGCGCACCTCTGATCACATAGGACGTGACTTGTGCTAATCTATCGGTGCTTAAGGTATCTGTTCTGAGGTGGTGACGATTTTCTAGACAGTAAAACACCGTTGATATGTATAAAAGTGCAGGAACGTGAATGCTTTATTAACAAGAAGTACTTATATATATTATACAAAAATGCACTAAAGTCCAGGAAAATACACCGATATAAAATCTTGGTTGACTCTTGTCCATAAGGGCTGGCAATGTTGGATTTACCAGGTAGGTATGGCCCTTACTCTCTCTGAAAGAAGGCATGTGGCCCAGGAGTGGAATGGTAATAGGCTGATGATGATGACGTTATTTCCTAAGTGATGAGACAGCTGCTGTGTGCAGCTGGTTTCGTTGGGGTCACGGTGTTTTGATTAATCGGTACATTTTCAGGTACCACCACCTCAGCCAGCGTGAGGTCTAGTTTTCCATCTACTTTCTTTATGTTTTGAACGAACACGGTATAGTGCAACGTCGTGCTTCTTCACCAAAAAGCCGGTGGTACCAACAGGTTGGAGACGGAGTTTGACTGCGCGATCTGACGCTTGCGTTCTTATCGCGACTTTTGGAACGGTTTCGACGGAAGTACGGGCGTTGTTCTTGATTGTTGTACTGATTACATTCCGCCTTAAGAGCAGCAACTTCGAGCGATAATTTTCGAACTTCTTCTATCAGGATATCTGCCTGGGCGTTCGAAACTGACGGTGTCGATACGGTTGAAGTTTGCGTGTTTTCGATGATCTTATCGGCGAGTAGAGCTAGATCGTCGAGGGCGATCTGAGTTTTAAACGTTTCTGTGACGGCGAGAACAGATTGGACACGCGATGGTAAGAGGCTCGTCCACTTGGGACGCAACATTGAATCCGGAACTATAGCGCGTAGACTTCTCATGTGTCGAAGCAGTTGTGACGGTTTTTGATCGCCGAGTTCCATGGCTGACAGTAGTTCCGCGACCCGGTGATAGTCTGAATCGTCATTAACGGCAATGAGTCGGTTTTTTAACGTAGTATACATGTCTGCCTCTGGAGGATTGATTACGAGATCGCTTATTAATTCCATATCAAATTTGTCGAGCTTGGTGATCACTATATAGTATAGCTGTTCTTGGCTGCAATCTAATCCTTTCATTATACTTTCAAGCACGGCAAACCATAAGCGAGGCTTCTGGCGCCAAAACGATTGGATTCGCGAAGCCCAAAATGCAACTTGGCATTTGGCGGTCGTATTTTCTTCTTCTTGATAATGCATAGCTGTTTTTTCTTGCTTTCTGTTCTTATGTCACCAATCACCACTTTCGAATATCAGCGCGCCGAGATGATGGATGATACGTTGTTGATGTGTACAGCACTGAGCGTTGAACGTGAATGCTTTGTTAACGAAAAGAACCTTATTATATATAGAACTAGCCTAAACGTTTGTCCTTTGTCATAGTCGTTAGACGGTTTGGGTTTTAAGTTCTCGGAAGGACGCTCTCGCCTCTCGCAGGACCCGTTATAGCAGTGTCCGATCCAAAACACCACGTGCGTCGCGCCTGCCGAAGCGACCCGAGTGGTTCCGATCCTAAACACCACGTGCGACACCCCTGCCGAAGCGACCCGAGTGGTTCCGATCCTAAGCACCGCGTGCGACGCGCCTGCCGAAGCGACCCGAGAAAAATGACTCGTAGTATTGTATTGACCAAAATGCCAACTAGATACATGGTCATTTTTTCGGTATTTTTCGTGATATAGCCTAGTGTGAAGGGCAAATATATATATTCTGTCAACGGTTAACGTCCAATCCTACTAATATTATAAACGTGAAAATTTGTGAGTATGGATGTATGGATGGACGAATGGATGTTTGTTACTCTTTCACGCAAAAACTACTGAACGGATCTGAATGAAATTTGGAATAGAGATAGCTTATACTCTGGATTAACACAGGCTACTTTTTAACCCGGTCAAAGGTCCCTGCGGGATAGCGGGAAGACGCGTGTGAAACCGTTTAAATAAACATTTTTTCATTTATATTTTCACCGGATGCTATTAAAGCTTGTTGCAGTATTCGAACCCACGACCGAAGACATCGCAAGCTAACGTCGCTACCACTAAACTAACGAACATAAACCTAAACTAAAATGTTTATCAACATCACGTTTACTCAACCTATTTTCATAGAAGAATGTACAGGCAGCGACAAAATTGGTAATCATACTCGATTTTTTGAACGCGCATTTGATTAGTAATGTTTATTTTTCCTTACAACTTACAATGTTGCGTTTGACCATAACACAACGCACACGATGTTAAGTGATGATGCGGTAGAACGTTGGTGTTTAAGATGATAAAGAGAATCGGAAAGAACAATGGCCAAAACGGACCCGAGGTCGTATGAAAACAATCTATGTACGATAAAAATCGTATTTTTTTGTGTATTAAGATTATACAAACGATATTATAAAGAAAGTGTAGAAAAAAAAGATATTGATTTATTTACTTCGTAGTTTCTTAGGACATTTTGACGTGACAACGTCTTATAAATTGGTTTGCCGGGTGACACTTCAAGAAACTACGTTACGCTCCGCTCACATTATGCGCTCACAATGAGAGCGAGTGAGAGGCACGCGTCCCTTCCACTCGGGCATGGTTAGCCCGCCTAAGAGCGAGAGAGACAGACATAAAAAGTGAAAGGCACGCGTCCAGATGAATATTCACATTAAAATTATTTTACCACTCAAAGTCGTTGTCACGTAAAACTTTCGCCCGTATACCGACTTTACAGGCAACCAATTTTTTTAACTTACACGATACTTGGATGTTTTGAACGCACTCCGCAATTTATTTGCCATTCCGTTTCACGCTTTGAAAGTCGGCCCGGCCCTACTTAAATTAAGTCATTAAAATCAACATTATTTACAAAACATGAACAAAAACTAATCTTTTAATCTATGATCTAGCAAATTGACTGTCACTGTCAAGTGACATTGACAGAGAAACGAAATTTTTTTAACAAAATATATTGCGGTCAGGTCCAGGGCAGTATGAAAAGTGGCCAATGTTCTTTGTTCTTGTTCAGCGACTTTTGTTGCTGACTGTACATACATACACAAATATTTATATATAGTGCAGCTCTAAATAAATACATCTACGACGAAATAACATGTTAATAGATTTAGTTCATTTTGTTAGTGTTTTAACGGTTTAAATTAACTGTTAACTAAAAACCTCAGTACGATAATGGCTCAGTGGTAGTGACGTCGGTTTTGAGTCCTGCGATGAGCTTGAGCTTTCGGTGAAGGAAAACATTGTGGTGAACCATAGCTTGGTGGTATAGGGCATTTACAAGTGCTCGGCCGGATAGAGGCTTTTCTACTCGAGATAAAAATTAGACATTCTTCTATGGAGCTTACGTCAATATTCTATCTCTACTTACACTGAGAAAAAAATTCTGACTTTCCTTCTGAGTCTTTACCTTCCAATACCGTTTCCTTCCTTATTTTGTATTAGTTTTCCTTCTGAGTCACAATTCCTTCCCTTTAGACTCAGAAGGAAAACGGTATTTCGGAAGGTCTTTTTTGTCCGTGTAGTAGGAAAAACCGTGGATAGATAGGTTATTGATACTACTGGCCGTTAGTGACGTCACTTCGTCACTTCGGCGTGAGTATACCGGAACACACCGATAGGTGCTTGGTGACAGATTCTTGAGGCTGGTATCTAGCTAGTACACAGAGAAAAAAGACCTTCCGAAATACCGTTTTCCTTCTGAGTCAAAAGGGAAGGTTTTGTGATTCAGAAGGAAAACTAATACAAAATAAGGAAGGAAACGGTCTTGGAAGGTAAAGACTCAGAAGGAAAGTCAGAATTTTTTTCTCAGTGTAGGACAAACAATGGTTATATGTATAGGTTATTGAAAGCCGTTAGTGCCGTTAGTGACTAGTCTTGTGGTCAAACAAACGCTACCTGCTCTGTTTTTTATTAATTGCTTACAGGGTAGCGTTTGACCACAAGTCACCTGATGTGTGACGGTATGATCGAAGGCTACGCTACACCTCGATTGGAAACTTACTCTTGAAATGCTGCTGCCGTAACACACCTATAGGTGCTTGGTGACATGAAAACCCATCAATATAAGTGTCGACCCGCACTGGGCCACCAACCCGCACTGGGCCAGCGTGGTAGATTACAGCCCATACTCTCTCTCTGAGAGAAGGCCGGAGTCCCAGCAGTGGGAACGTGAAAGGCTGATAATGATTGGTGTCGATTCGGTTTTGCATTCTCTAAAACTAAACTAACTTTGACAGGTCTAATAGTATTGCTGTCTTTTTCTTACCACAGAAGTAAAAAAAGGAAAGCATTACCATTAGACCTGTCAAACTTAGTTTAGTTTTAGAGAATGCAAAACCGAATCGACACCATTGTCTATCAGATTAAATTTAAGCACAAACTTAAAACTGCCTCTAAAATACGCAAACTGGCGCCGGTTGTCTTCGAGAATTTTAATCTACGGAACAGCTGCAGAAACACAAACATCGTTGCTGCTGTCGGTACCTACAACTATTTTTGTAGCGCGAATATCGAGAAATACTTGCTACTGTAAGCTTTTGATACGAGCTGGTCGCGTTACTTTAAAATCATCAAATCACACGCAGGACAGCATTAATTTTAGACCTGTCAAATGATAGGTCTAAAATTAATGCTGTCCTTTTTTACTTCAGTGGTTAGAAAAAGACAGCAATACAATTAGCCCTGCCAAACTTAGTTTAGTTTTAGAGAATGCAAAACCGAATCGAGACCATTGGTGTCATTATACATCAATAAATAATTAAATATCAATAAACTAGCTGACCCGGCGAACTTCGTATCGCCAATGAAAGCCACCTTTTAAACCTTCCCTGAACTTCCACAAATATTTCAAGACCAAAATTATCCAAATTGGTCCAGCCGTTCTCGAGACTAACGAACAGCAATTGATTTTTATTTAAAAGATTATAAAACTGTCATTATTTTAGTTTCTATAAACTAGAATCTCTGGGGCCCATATTGTTGTTACTTCGTCACGCTGAAACAACTTAACGGATTTGTGTGAAATTTGGACTGGAGATAGCTTTTATCCTGAATTAACACATAGGCTACTTTTTATCCCGTAAAAGGTTTCTGCGGTGTAACAGAAATACCGTGGGTGTAACCGCGGGGTGCAAATGTCGCTCAAGGATTGTGTAGCATTCTAATAATGAAAGAATTTACAAAATTGGATCAGGAGATTAACCTTCTACCGCAAAACTAACTCTTTCTAAAAAGTATATAATCAACACTTAGTTTACTCTAAATAAAAATATACTTCCTTAATTTTACATCACCATAAACTACGATGATAAAAACACCATAGCGAAAACACAATTTTCTATACCTACGGAAGCTAGCTCCATCTGTTGTCGAGTAGCTGAACTGAGCAACTTTTGGTCGATATCACAACAGCGCCATCTAGATCCTACAGCCCCAAACGTCGTACACAAACTCAAACCTGAAACATTCAGCAATGCAGTGAAAGCTTTGAACCCCGACGCCATGATATATTTACACTACCACCACCAACGTGAACTTGAAGAGCACGAAAATAGTCTCAGTTTGACATATCAACGAAGGAAAACATGTAGTTTTTTATTTTGAACATCTTTCGCACAATTGTTTAGGATTTAAAAGTGTGTTTAGATGACTATCAACATGGATTCGGGGTAAATATGACTAGAAGCTTTTGCAGTTCAGTGTTGCTATTTTAATATGTCAAGGCGCTTTGTCATAGCGTATGTTTTGGTTCTTCACAGCCCTTTGTTTTTTGTCATATTGATTGGAAACTATGCCAATGTTAAGTTCGTGGTTGCCCTTTTATACGATATAAATTTCATCGTTTTTTGATACATTTCTCTGTTAATAAATTAGTTTTTAAAGATCAGTTGATTTAGTGATTTCATGACACTTCAGTTTTATTTAGATGTTCTATGAATAAAATAGTTTTCTTTTTTATGTTTTATGGTTGAATAGTTTTCGAATATCGCAGACAAGGTCATTGGTACACCTAGAGCGTGGGGCGTTATCGACTTTTTATACCATGTCAAAAATAACTTTTCCAGTAAAATTCGTTACACCAACTCATTATTACTTACTTATTCCTTTGGCAACAGGTAACAACTATTCAAGGGAGAAAGAATTTGTTTAAAGGAAAAATAGTCCGTATTTTTTATTGCTATCACTTTTGATAAGGTCAGGGTCTAGGAGGACACTCGTTCAACTTTTTCCTACCTAGAGAAAAAATGATAATAGATTGATAGATAGATAACGCTTTATTGTTTCACCACAGCAACAGAAAAATAGAACAACACAAAAGGATAGATCTAATCAATAATCCTAAATCATAGAAAAAAATTATCAGATGTCTAAGCACCCTGTATAAAGTTGATTTATAGAATGATGTTTTGAAAAATTTGGAAGAAAGTCTTTCCCAATTACTACTCCATCAAAAGTAAGCAGACAGGGTTAGGATTGTGAACCTGCTCCAATTCACCCAGTTAGTAATATTATAACAATCGTAAATACTATAATATGCATAATATTATATGTATAAGTAAGTATTATAGTAAGTGATCGCGCCCAATGACAACCTGCCGGGCCTTTCTTGGTGGTAAGAATGTTGGAACAGGCATATGTTTTGATTTTTAACCCCCGACACAAAAAGAGGGGTGTTATAAGTTTGAAGTGTATGTCTGTCTGTCTGTCTCTGGCACCGTAGCTCGCGAACGGTTGAAGCGATTTCAATTTAGCTTTTTTGTATGAAAGGTGAGTTACGGGTGAGCGTTTTTAGCTATGCTTGATGAAAATCGGTCCAAGATGTCGGGGGATTTTTAAATTTTAAATTTTTGAATTATGATTTGAGTTCATCCATGTCTTGTTTATCTCTAATGTCTCAATTTCTCTTATTTACAGAGGCAGTGCCAGTAGGCTGGGCGAGCATCGTGATCCGCACTGGTACATCGACTCTGTGTACGCTTCCTCGCTCAAGGTCTCTCTTCGTCTACCCACCCGGCAGTTCTTAGAAGGTAAGTCTACCTAAGTACTTACCACCTCTAGAGAAATTCTGAATTCTGATCACAAGGACTATGTTACTCAGCTTGTAGCTCTCAGTTTCTTTTGGTCAGCTTTTCTTTCAGCCCTCTTATATTTTGACCCTTTGGAAGGTAGAGAGGTATTTGGAAGTTGGTTTCTTCAGTTATGCACTGATTTTAATTGATTACAAAAGGTAAGAAAGTGTTTAAATGGATTAAAAGAGTCTGAAGATAGGAGGTATACCTAAGTAGAAGTTAGATTTCGTAAATCACTATCATTAGACATTTAAAATTCAGGACATAAAATAAGGGTTTCACCGAAATTTCTAAGCAGGCTTTGTTAATATATTATGTTACACCTCCTTTGCAGACTTCTACCATCCTTGGCTTCGACAAAGTGATATCAAGAGATTCATAATGGGTACGCAGATTTAACCCTTGTAATGAATGACTTACTACGTCCTGTGTAAACTTACATGTCGAGAATAATCCATGTGCACCGTCCTTTTTTTATGTGCGAATGTTTTGATTTTACCCAACTGTGGCTAAAGATAAAGAAGATAAATACAATATTGGCTATAACACGCTTCACGCACATTTCAGCCTTTATTTCGTAGAGCGCCATCTGTTGCTTTTTGCCAGTACTAAATGCTGCGCTAAGTGTTGATTCAGCTCACTGAAATAGAATTCACAAGATAGCATTTAGTTTGACTATTCCGTGCGAGATGGCGCTTGTTTCAATTATAAAATCTAGGTAATGGTGAATCACGCACGCATGATATTTTTATGCACCTATTTCTAATCTTTTTGTGATATTTTTAAGATGACCAATATTTTATACACCAGTCACTATTTAAAGGATGGTTTTTTCTATCAGTAAGTAAACTGTGAGCTAACCATAAAACATGGAATGGGTTTCTTACTAGCAAGCATTTGCTCCATTAGGCAATTTTCCAAAACAAATGTTTGATAACCACATTGCAAGGTTTAATGCCTGTCTAAATTATTCAGGAAAACCACTTCCTTTCTTTTTTTAAGCAACTCGCTCATCAACTATTTTGATTCACAAAAACCTAAATGTTATGTATTATTTATGAAGGGAATGATTGTAATAGAACTGACCAGACATTGGTGTCAATTCGGTTTTGCATTCTCTAAAACTAAACTAAGTTTGACAGGTCTATTAGTATTGCTGGAAGGTTTTTTTTCTCCGTGTAGGGGTACCTAATGTAGTAAGAATCCTACTACAATTTTTTTTGTTTGTTGAGATGAATAGATCGGTCGACCGACTCCTATATTGCGTCCATAATGTTTGCTAAACAAATTTAACAACCATTAAGATCTCACGTATACATATGACTTGCAATAAACAACTGAGTATTGAGAGTTTAAAAACAACGTCTTCAATGCCATTGAAAAATATGAACCAGTTAAAAATACCTCGTCTTCAAAGTTTATGTGGAAAGGAAGTGTGGAGTTAATGGCGCGCGTCGCGGACAAGGTGATCCTTGCCCAATGTCCAATGTGTGACGTCATATGTTAGTACTCAGAGATTAAGCTGAAAATTGGTACTAATTACAACCATCTTCATTTGTAACTAGTGACTCACCCCGGGTTCTAATGGCTAGGCCAATATAGAGTGGGTCTCGAGTTCATACAAAATTCCTATTGAAAAAAACACCGTCAGATTTTCTCAACTTTTTCAACTATCCGATAGAATATAAAAAAAAAAATCATATGGATTTGTCCTGACAATTACGCAAACAACAACAAAAACAATATTCAAATTGGTCGAGCCATTTTGGAGTTAAAGCGAGACTAACGAACGTCAATTGATTTTTATATGATCTGAAAAGAAAATTCTGTCGCCTGCGGGATGCGGAAATTGATAACAAGGTCAATTAAGGATATAATGCTACTGAAAATAGCTATCTCCGATTGGGTGGACTTGTGCATTCATAAATATAGGTACGTAGACTGTATGATCCCCACTCAATAATACCCAACGGTTGTCTGTAGCTTATATGACTACCCCACTGCAACTATAGCTTACTAATTTTGTAGGCTAAGTCGGTGACCTTTCTTGGATTTTATTCTTCGGCGAATTTTCTCGTTTCGGATTTTATCACGCAAAGAAACTCCAAGCTCTCTATGACTCGTTGAGTGACTCTGAGCTTATTCAAAAGGCCCACAGTCCCAGGTCTCTGTACCATAAGTCATCACTGGCAGCACACACTGCTGAAAGAAGTGAAGTTTTGTCTTAAGACTCTGGGGAATGTTGGAAGAGAAGACGTCTCGAAGGCAGTAATATATATTAGCTTTGAATTATTCTGGTACATTTTAAATGCACCGCATTCTCATCACCTTAAAAAGTATTCTTACAACATCCCGCGTCATAGTGGATAGCGCAGCGTAAAGATTCTTATATAAATCGACCACCTGCTCCCATATAACATATTGCTACTGCGTCACATATACATTTAATATAATATATGATAATACATAAATATATCAGTAACATAAATTATAGTTTAATGCTTTCATTTTTGTGTGGTAACAGTTTTTTGAGATGCAGGGTCAAATCTTTGGAGAATGTTTTGAATAGCAGAGATTTGAAGTTTTTTGTTGAAGCCTGAGGTTGGTTGATTGAGCGATGGTGGCCGAACGGTTAGGCGTGCGACTTACAAGACGCCGACACCGAGTTCGAATCCTCTCGGCCCCGCACCTATGACTCAATAAGTTATGTGCGGATTTGCCATCGCTCAAAATGGTGAGGAAACCAGCATGTCCAAGAACTGCAACATTCAAGGGCATGCGACATCTACCAACCCGCACTGGGCCAGCGTGGTAGATTACAGCCCATACTCTCTCGCTGAGAGAAGGCCGGAGTCCCAGCAGTGGGAACGTGAAAGGCTGATAATGATGATGAGGTTGATCACTATCGCACCTGGTCGTAAATGGTGATGCGGTCATGGATGGATGGCTCGGCTACCTTGGAATAATGGGACAGGATCTTACAGTCAAACGAGCATACATGGGACGGCCGAGTGGCCGTCTCCCGGTCGGCTGTCCCAGGTATCGCTGGAGAGACGAAGTCACGAAGGATTTGCGCGAGCTCCAGGTGGAGGACTGGCGGGAGGTGGCGCAGGACGGAGCAAAGTGGCGTCCCCAGGACGGGCGAGTGGCCGTCCCAGGTGTCGCTGGAGAGACGATGCCACGAACGATTAGCGCGAGCCTCCAGGTGGAGGAGTGGCGGGAGGTGGCGCAGGACAGACCGAATTGGCGTCTTTTGTTATCGGAGGCCAAGACTCACTTTGGGTCGTTGCGCCATCTCAGTTTAGTTTAGTCTGATGAATCAGAAAGAAATGGGTTCTCCTAACAAGATCCATAAACCTTACTATGAGTGTTGATAGAGGTGACTCACTGTTTTCAAATATAAGCAGCAATACCGACACGCTATAGCTAGACATAGTTGGTTATGCCGAGTCGTTAGCTGCAGGGCTGTCAACGTCGAGTTTTAGTTTAAATAAGCTTATTTTTTGACATGTTTTATTTTTATTTTTAAAACGGCTTAACTCATGATAAAGTTAATAAAAGCAAGGAATAATGTGCGAGAAGTTTTGGCTTGTATATCAGTAAGCTAATTAAAAAATATCGGACTATTAGATGACAAAAAAAAAGCTTGGGATTTTAGTGAACTTGCTTCAATTCAATCAATTAGTAATAAGAATAAAATTGTCAATGTGATCGCGCCAAAAAAATTACCTGCCGGGCGTTTCTTGCCTGTTCTTTTGCCAGCGTAAGGAGGTTGGAACAGGCGTAGCTAGTTTTGAGTTGACGTTTTAATCACAATGTATCCTATTGAATAAAAATGATTTGAATTTTTGACTTTGACATTGACTTTGAACGTCAGCAAAGAACATTAAGAACGTTTTCACCAGGATTTTAAATTGTTGAGCCAAATTATAAAGGATATTGTGACCAGGCCATGTTAGGTGAAAATTATTGGTCTGTTATAAATTATATGAGACACAGATGCAAATAAATAGAAGAAAAAAGATAGAGGCAATTCATTTTAGGTTTACAATTACTTTTATAATCAACTTTTATTGTAAATTAATCATAATAAAGGCCTTAAAAACGTGACGTATTGGACAATTATTGTTAAGAAAAAATACTTTTCATTTCAAAGACAAGATTGTAAACTGGTGTTATGTTATTATAATCCTTTTTTAATTATATGAAATAAAAATAATCTCATAGAAATAATTTACCCGAAGTCGACACCCCTACAACTGAAAACTCACCTATCCCGAACACACCCAAAAATACACTGTTGACAGATTTTTATACGAATATCAAAATAAATTGACCGTTACGTGGAATTACGCGTTTTTATTATGTATCATATTATATTCACGTCTTCTGACTTAGTTAGACTGAGTTAGTCACCGAAATAGTTGGTAATTATTGTTCTATGCGAAAGAATTAGCAAGCTGAAGTGGCAGTGGGCTGGTCATATAAGCCGCAGAACCGACAACCGTTGGTGTAGACGCGTTCTTGAGTGGAGACCGCGACTTGGCAGACGTAGTGTAGGACGCCCTGCGACAAGGTGGAGCGACGACTTGCGCCGAGTGGCTGCCAGTAGTTGGATGAGAAGAGCTGAAGACCGGGCTCAGTGGCGTACCGTGGGAGAGGTCTATGTTCAGCAGTGGACTAATATAGGCTGATGATGATGATTCTATGCGAATTGGCTCAGCTGTAACAACGTGAACAAATAGCGTTCATTTTCAGTTAATGAAATACCTAAACGATAATATCTAGGGGCATCTACGAAATTTGCGGAGAACGATGCCAAATTGTGGAGCCCGTGACATTTGGGACATCGCCTATTCTGTGACATCGCACCGTATCTCAGCACTGGAAATAAATTCACGCACCGAGACGGAATGTTGCCGTTTTCCGTTGCAATAATTAATTATTTATTTAAGAGGACGACTCCGAGATTAAGCGGATAATTGAGGCTAATTCATCATCATCATCATCATCATCAGCAGCAGCCCGTATCAGTCCAATGCTGGACATAGGCCTCTCCCAAGGTACGCCACTGAGCCCGGTCTTTTAATCTACGTGATACATAGCAGAGGGCCTTGAAAAGAAAAGTACTTAAAACAGTATTTATGTATCGAAAAAAATGTGCAAAGGACACCCCTTTTTTTTAAAGCTATAACCGTTTTTCTCCAAATCTGTAAATAACAAAGACTTGTTATTTCCACAACATATTATAAAGTACAATACCCAGAGGGACTAGAAGCTATTATTTGAAAATATTGCCTTAATTATATTTGGCAATCGTTTTTAACCTTTCATTACTCCCAGATAGACATAAGGTACCTCCTCTGTCGCCTGCTGACGCAGTGGATAGCATGGCCTTAATTAATTTTTATATTTGTAGGTCTGTTAATATAAAATTGGTTACGGAGGTTGATAAAGAATTTGCGTGAGATTTTAATAAAATTAGCTATTTTAGCTTTAGCGACAATTTTAATAGCATTTCTTTCTAGAGTAATGATGGGTGTAAAAATAATATCGCGCTGTATTATGTTTACAATAAAAAAACCGAAACGATTCGCTCACGCCAAGTACTAACATTTTATTACAATTTTAATTTTAAAACACAATGATTATTACGATTCGCATTGCGCACTTACAAAAACGCATATAAATATAACTGTGGAGTACATTTTACCAATTTAAAGTATCCTATATCCTTTGGTATGGTTCAAACTATCTCCATACCAAATTTCATCAAAATTGGTTCAGCGGTTTCGTAGTGAAAAGGTGAGAATTAAACAGACAGAGGGAGTTACTTTCGCATTTATAATACTAGCTGCTCTCCGCAGCTAACTCGCAAGAACCTATTTCCGGGTTATAGAAATAGCATATTATGTGTTAATTCTAGATTACAAGACATATCTGTTCCAAATTTCACTCAAATCCGTTCAGTAGTTTTTACGTGAATAAGTAACAACAATTTTCGTTTTTAATTCATCCTACCCTACTATAATATTATAAACGTAAAAAAAAGTTTGCGAGGATGGATGGATGATTGTTGCTCTCTCACGCAAAAACTAATGAACGAATTTGAATTAAATTTGGTGAGAAGATAGATCAAACTCTGGAAAAGGACAAGGGATACTTTTAACTGCGATAAAGTTTTGTACACGCGGGTGAAACCGTGTGACGCAGCTAGTTTTTTATATTTGTGTACTTAAATGAATATAGATATCTAGCTGCACTTTCCGTTTATATCCTGCTGGAAACTTTTCCGGGATGAAAAGTAGCCTATGTGCTAATCCAGGGTATAAGCTATTTCCATTCCAAATTTCACTCAAATCCGTTCAGTAATTTTTGCGTGACAGAGTAACAAACATCCGTAAATCCATGCTTACAGACTTTCACGTTCATAATAATTTTAGTAGGATGCATTCACATTTTTTTTAGTCAACCAAATAAATCGAGTACGTGGCTAATCGGGATTCTGTCAAAATTCTTACAGTCAGTTTCACTTTTATTAATGTTGTCGAAGTTTTAGAGGCTATTCCATATCTCGCGACGACGGCGAGTGACGCGATTGCGCGACGGTCGTCACCACACCCCGGCACCTAGCGACCGAGTGAGTCGCTTAATATAATAATATATAATTATATTAATAACCTATATTTTATAAACGTCGGCTATAATGTTGGCAGTGGTTCAGGGTGCATGAAAAAGTGTGAAATTCTCAAAGTGTCTTGCTTGTGACTCATTTGACGCTATCCCAGCGCTATTGGATTTGTTAAGATGTTAACAAGATAATTATTTTGTAAGAATGTTAACTAGATTATTATCAAAGGGAAAAGAGAAATATTAGTAACTAGTTGTTCCCCGCGGTTTCACCCGCGTGGGCTACAGTTTATCGCGATGTCAAGTATCCTATGTCCTTCCTCAGGGTGCAAACTATCTCCGTACCAAATTTCATTTAAATCGGTTCAGTAGTTTAGGCGTGAAAGCGAGACAGACAGACAGAGTTACTTTCACATTTATAATACTAGTTGCACCTCGCGGTTTCACCCACGTCTTCCCGTTATCCCGCAGCAACATTTTTTCCGGGATAAAAAGCCTACGTGTTAATGTTAATCCAGGGTATAAGCTATATCCATTCCAACATCAAAATCGGTTTAGTAGTTACGATCATACGTAGTAAAAATCACTCGCACACACACACAAACTTTCGCATTTATAATATTACGTAGTAGGATATTTAAAATCTTTTTTTTATTATCAAGGTCTAGTCTTTGATCAAAATGTGTAAAGCATGTAACCTCTACCCAGTTAGCTAATAAGCATCAAAAACGTACTCCAGCCAAGGTTACCAGTTGACGGATGGCCTGCTACGTTTCCGCGCGTATAATTGGGGTGTTTTGGCAACACTAGGACGATGCAAGGCCATCACGGCCTATTTGATTAGTCTCGTAGTACTGTTAGTCACTCATACAGCTATTATTAGTGAAATTATGTTTATGCATTATTTCTTTTTTAGGCACCTGTTTATTCATAATAAAATAAAATGCGTTATATTAGAACAACAACGCCATCTATTGACGCTGGCGTGCTTAGCTAACCGCAAGCAACCACCTTAACACTTGTTTTTTTGCCACAAATAAAATTATTGTCTATTGTCTAATTAGGAAACAGTTTGAACAAGCTTTTCTTTATTATCACGACTTAGTATAGAACAAAGTCACTTTCCGCAGTCTGTCCCTATATATGCTTAGATTTTTAAAACTACTCAACGGATTTTGATGCGTTTTTTTAAATAGATAGAGTGATTTAAAAGGAAGGTTTATATGTATTTGTGAGTATGGATGGATGGATGGATGGATGTTTGTTACTCTTTCACGCAAACACTACTGAACGGATCTGAATGAAATTTGGAATGTAGATAGCTTATTCATTCATTATCAGCCTTTCACGTTCCCACTGTTGGGATTCCGGCCTTCTCTCAGAGAGAGAGTATGGGCTGTAATCTACCACGCTGGCCCAGTGCGGGTTGGTAGATGCCGCATGCCCTTGAATGTTGCAGTTCTTGGACATGCCGCTTTCCTCACGATGTTTTCCTTCACCGTTTTGAGCGATGGCAAATCCGCACATAACTTATTAAGTCATAGGTGCGGGGCCGAGAGGATTCGAACTCGGTGTCGGTGTCTTGTAAGTCGCACGCCTAACCGTTCGGCCACCATCGCTCGCTAGATAGCTTATACCCTGGATTAACACATAGGCTACTCTTTATCCCCGAAAAAGGTTCCTGCGGAATAACGGGAAGACGCGAGTGAAACCGTAGGGTGCAACTAGAACATACATATCATGGTACAGAAAAGATTTGTAAAATACTGCCCCCTATTAGTATCTATATACATTGCACCCGTGAGAAGCCAGGGCGGATCGCTAGTTAGTAATAAGCAAGTATTTGACTCTAGTCTCACCTGTTGGTAAGTGATGACGAGGTCGATGATGGAGCATGCTTGCCTAGAAGATACCTATTCACTCTTGAGTTAAAGTCTCCCAAATTATACTTATCGGGAAACAAAAATGCTGGCAAAACAATAGAAACCAAAATGTCAACTAGGTAATATGGGTTTACGGAACGTTTTATTTTTTACTAGCTGCGCCCCGCGGTTTTACCCGCGTGGACTACACATTATCGCAATCAAAAGCAAGCTTGAACTATCTCTATACCAAATTTCATATAAATCGGTTCAGTAGTTTAGGCGTGAAAGCGTAACAGACAGAACGACAGAGTTACTTTCGCATTTATAATATTATAGTAGGGATTGCCTTGAAGTTTTTGTTATTGTGCCAACAATAACAATTTAACACTATTATAATACAATTTGTCGTTTAAACATATTGTGTGTTTAAATTTGTTTTCTGCTTCTAAAACACTGGCCATCTGTCAAAACAATAAGTCGCGGCGAAAACACGTGGGCTTATTATAATGGCTCAATTTAAAACAATTGAACTTCAAACAAACAAGGGCACTGAGGTCAACCACCTTCAAGCAAAAAGTTTCATCTATATAAGATCAGAAGCGATGATGGCTCAGTGGTATGTACACGTACAGTCAACGACAAAAGTCGCTGAACAAAAACAAATTTTCAGATTCTCTTGACCTTCTTAAACACCAATTTTCGACCGAATCATCACTTAACGTGTTGTGTTATGGTCAAACGCTCACTTGTAAGCTATTAGGGAAAAGCAAATATTACTTATGTAAAAAGAATTAGGAAAACCGAGCAAAAAGCAATTGGAAAATCAGCTACTTTCAATAGAATAGAATAGAAACTTTATTTGCTAATAATGTGAGTGAAACAGTTAGTACAACGTAAATATTGATCTGACACATTTTAGCAATGAAATGGCATGCAAAATACAAAATCTTAACTAACTAAAACTAGTTTATCATGCACACATGCGAATTTAAATTTTTCAATTAGTAACTAGGTACTCATTAAGGGAGTAAAAACTGTGAACCATTAGCCAGGCTCTTAATTCCTTCTTAAATTTAGCAAACGGTAGTAACTTCATATATTGAGGATTTTTTTTGTATATTCTAATAGACATCAATTTTGTCGCTGACTGTACATTAGCTACATCAGTATCTAGTACTCGCCTGGCTAGCTCCCACCCTCTTCTTAAGAATCTGTCGCCAAGCACCTATCGGTGTGTTCCGGCAGCCTCACTTGAGAGGCAGTTTCCAGTGCAGGTGTAGCGTGGCGCCATCTTCGACGACAAAAATCCCCTGTAAGAAGTAAAATTAATTTAAAAATTGCCTACCCGAGTGAAACCGGGCGAATTGTTAGTTAACAATAAAAGTAGAGGGAATCCGCAGTTACCAAATGATGATTCAGTATAACATTTGGAAACTCGGATAAAACGTTTTTGGTACCAGTCCAAAAGCAGCATACAAGTATGGCTTAAGCTTTACTAGTCTTAAATGGATTTTCTGGATTACTGGAGATTGACTGCATAACTTCATCTCTGAGTAGCGATATTTGAAGCTGTTATGACTCAGTGCTAGTTTATAGTCGGACGCAGAGAGATCGCAGGTTTGAATCTCACAATGAGCTTAAATAACGCTATTGCTCAACAGATTTAAGTGAAATTTGAAATTGAGATAGGAAGATAAACATATAATAATAGCTAGAAGAACTTTTTGGTAGGATAAAGAAGAACGCCTCTTTGATAGGCTGTCGTATTTAAGTATGTAAAAGTTGCCAGTGTTCTCTTAAGAACGATTGATTGTAAATACTTCTAAAAATTAAAAACAAAATTTCATTTTGACAGCTCAGAAGTGGTAGTAAAAATAGCCATGGACTTTTTTGGCGGCAATCGATTTGTCAACGTGAAAATTTTGTTTTTATTTCCAAAACTTGTGTTTCTTCGAGTGATAATGTGTAATATTGGTGGATTATTAACCATTATGTGTTCGTTAATGTGTACAAGTGTGGGAAATTGAAATAAAGTTGTGAAAGTGACTTTTCTAGTTGCTCCAAAAAAGTCCGTGTAAAGTTTAAGTAAAGCGCCACTACTTTACTTAAACAATATCCTCATCCCATCATCTCATCATCATCATCACCATCATCATTTAAACTTGATTCAACTCTCTGAGTTTGAAATATTTTTATACTTGACACTGGCAAATACACTAATCGTGTGACGCCATAACAAAACAAAAAAAAAAAAAAAAAAAAAATAGCCATTACAGGGCCCGTAGCCAAGATGCATTCTGCAATCGTTGACGCTAATAGAAAACAAGAAAAAAGTATTGGTTTGCCATATTTCAACGCTAAGTCACGTGGTCAGAAATATGTCAAACCAATACTTTCTTTTGTTTTCTATTAGCGTCAACGATTGTAGAATGCATCTTGGCTACGGGCCCTGTAATGGCTATTTTTTTTTTTTTTTTCTTGTTTTGTTATGGCGTCACACGATTAGTGTATTTGCCAGTGTCAAGTATAAAAATATGGTATTTGGAAGAGTCAATTTTGACAATTTTATTTAAATTTTCTACCCTCGTAATGGTAAGTAGTCTACCAATATCCCACTCGAAGAAACACAGGTTTTAAAAATAAAAATCAATTTTTCACTTTGACAGTTTATTTCCCGCTAAAAAGTCCCAGTAAAGGATTGTTCATTGCTCAAGTCCAAATCATCGTTAATCCATGACATTAAAAACATAAATATAAAGCTCGAGTCTTTTTGCCAGCATGTCGTGTTAAAGTGATTCAATAAATATTGCTTTAAGAGGGGATTTAAGGTCCTGCTTTCGGTGAAGGAAAACATCGTGATGAAACTATGGTTTCAATGGTATTTTCTAGTACTCGCCTGGCTATCACCCTCATGTTAAGATTCTGTTGACAAGCACCTATCGGTGTGTTCCGGCAGCGTCACTTGAGAGCCAGTTCCTAATCCAGGTGTAGCGTGACGCCATCTTCGACCACATCGTCACTTAACATCAGGTGACTTGTGGTGAAACGCTACACTGTAAAAAAAAACACAGCCTCACTTTTATATTTATAAGTAAGTAAGGATATTTGAATTTTTCTTTTAAATGCTGTTTTCTGCTTATACCATTTAGATTATACACAACTACCTGCACCCCGTGGTTTCACCCGCGACTCCCCGTTATCCCGTAAGAATCTTTTCCGGGATAGTAAAAAGTATCCTATGTCTGTCTCCTAGTTCTAAGCTACAAAATTGGCTCAGCCGTTTTTGAGTTATAAGTAGTGTAACTAACACGACTTTCTTTTATAAATATCTATAGATAGATATATTTGTTGTAGGTTATTTACTATCATAATTATTATTATTATTATTATAGCCTCTTTATTCTTTAATAAAATAAATTATTTACATATCATTATAAAATTAAATCTTAGATATATATAAAAAAAAAATATATAAAAAAAAAGAAAAATTAATTAAACATAAGTATGCAGTTTTATTAAGGACCTCTCAAAGAGTAAAGACCTCCTCCATTTTACTCCAAGTCTCTCTCTCTTTCGCTCTCATCATCCAGTCCCTGCCACCCACCACTATCATAATAACAAAAAAAAAATGGTTGCAATTAGGCTCCAATCATCAGATTAATCTCCGAGTCTTCCTCTTAATGGATTGGTGGACTGCCCTAAATGATTGTTAATCCAAGCAGTTAAAAAAAAAAAATTAAGTGCTCCACTTCCCCATCTTTTCGCCAGGCTGTCGTACTAAACTCTTTTGAGTGATTGTTGTTTTCAAGACGGGTATTTATTCTTCGAGGACCGTTGACAGCCCCTTTTGGCGGGTTGAAATAACGCGTCCTGAAATTAGGCGGGTAGCCAAAATGCCGGCAGTCTCCTGCCAGTGGCTCTGCCGAAGATATCGCATTAAACCTTTGTGAGTAAATTAAAACCGGAACTCTTTTAAAAAACTCAGTACCTGATAAAAGGGATTCGTGAAACAAATTTTGCTAAGTGCACTCTTTATCATTTTGATCTCTTGTTATTGGAAAACGGGTCTCGTTTGTTTTCCTTAAGCCTGATAATATTCGAAGTAAAAAAAAGTACCTTCTTTAGTTTTTATTCGTTCAAAAATCAACAGCAGTATCCGTAGTAGACCGAAATAAAGTCAGTGAAAAAAAAACCGGTAGATTTGGCTGTGATAACGTTTTTATGTCATTTTGTTTACTTTGATGCATATTTCTTGTGTGTAATACTCACATGCATTTTTGAGATGTTTTCAAAGAGAATCTCATAATTACGTCGTTATCGTATTTTTGCTCCCCCTAACAAGATGCGCAATAAAATGCGGTTATGACAGATCCACTAATAAAATCGTCCAAATTAACTGACATCGGAATTCGCACACGCAATTTCACAAGCGAAAACACACGCCATTGCCCCACCTAACCTGTCAGAAATGTCAACCTTTGCCATGTCAAAAAGGTGACTATCGTAAACAAACAAAAAAAAAACTGTCGACAGAAAATTCTTTTTAATTTTTCATCATTCACACGAACGCGGCAAAAGGTAGCGAAAGATGTTTAAAAAGTATAAACGTCAGAGCATGACGTTTGCATATCGATTTATTGTGACAAAAAAATACGTGACCAAAATATCTTGTGCCCGAAATGTGGAAAATAAACATAATTAGTGTTAAAATTATATATAATATCCATGTTTCCCCGGCGGGTGGCTCGCAGCAGCCTAGTCTCGCGTCGCGCTCAAAGCCGTGCGGTACATTCTGGAATACGCATTCGAATTCAAAAAAGTGTCCAGTGAACAAAGTGTCAGTGTCGGTAAAATTTAAATTTGGAATTACGGTTGGTGTTTTTTAAGACGGAGAATGGCGCCAGTATGAAAAATCACACTTTTTATTTTTAAAGGATTCACAGACAACATATTTTATAGAGAACATAATATTTTAAAATATAGTTTGTGTCACTCGCGCCAAAGGAGTTACGTAAATGCGGCCGTGCTACGGGAGTGCTACGCGATTTAAATCGGTGCTACAGAATCTGATATATCGCCTCAATCAATATCGTAAACGTTTCGAGCTAAAATATTTTGATCCAGAATAAATGAATTGCATATTCGCAGTGCGAGATCGTATATACGAATTATGTTTTCTGGAGTATAATGTGCATTCAGAGTTGATTTCGGCATCAATTCTATGAATAGAACTGAAATCTTTCTTAATAAATCAAAGTGATATATATTAAACAAATATTAAATAACATTTAAATGTAAATGTTCTAGTGAAGCATACATACCGGGATTAAAATAAGCTGTTACGTAACAGCTCTTGCATTTTCTCACTCTAGTAACTCGACTACTATAATTATTATGCTATTTTCATATTATTTCAGTTAAAATGTAAGTAAATGACTCAAATACGTCACAGTTAATAGAAAATAGACCAGCTGTCAAACTAATGCATCTAATTTAATTATGAACTCTGACTATAAATTATAAGTGGGTAGCTGCACCCCGCGGTTTCACCTGTTGATATCCCGTTATCCCACGGGAACTTTTTGCAGAAAAAGAAGTAGCCTAAGTCTTAATATAGAGTACTAGCTGTTCCCCGCGGTTTCACTCGCGTGGGCTACAGTTTATCGTGATAAAAAGTATCCTATGTCTTTTCCCAAGGTTCAAACTATCTCCGTACCAAATTTCATTTAAATCGGTTCAGTAGTTTAGGCGTGAAAGCGAGACAGACAGACAGACAGAGTTACTTTCGCATTTATATATAAGTAGGGAAGTAGGGAGGAGGGACAAGCTATCTCTACTCTAAATTTCACTCACATCTATCTAGCCGTTTCAGCGTAAAGAAGTTAGAAACATACTCACTTACAAACTTTCGTACGTATAATAATTATCAGTGTGATATTACTAGATGTGCCCCGCGGTTTCACCCACGTATAGATTGCAAAAGGAACCTCGCATTTTTCCGCAGTAACAAATAGCCTGTGTCACTTTCCAGTCCATTAACTATCTATATACAAAAAATCACGTCAATCCGTCTATCCATTGCTGCGTGAAAGAAGGACCAAACAACAAACATCTATACATATATATAAATACGAGGAGTATTAGTGTGACTAGACATTTCCCGTGACTTCACTCGCGATTTTCGTCAAGATTTTTATAACAATTAATCAAGCAACTCAGTGATAGTGTAGCTTTCTAAATGTGAAAGAATTTTCAAAATCAAATCAGTAGTTCTAGAGATAATAATAATAATGCCCGCACAATCACATACATAGGCTCTGGCTCTGGCTCTGGTTGAGCCCTAACTAGGTTTCCCTGTATCTAGGGTATCAGAAACTACAAGGATCGGGGATCCACAACACCCAAAAACAGAACAAATACTTGCACTTTTTTTTTTCAATAGACAAATATTTGTTCTGTAGCGGGAATCGAACCCGCAACCTCACGCTTCACAGTCGGCTATCCGCCCATTGCGCCACATCGGTCGTCGAAGATCACCTCGTACTTCTAAACTCACAAACTTTACCTATTTACATTATTGAAATAGTTATATAAAAACAAGATTGTAAACAGCTATATAATTATTGCGTTTAAAAATGAAATAAACATTTTGTAGGAAAATTTATTTTGCTACATTATCGGAAGAGTTGTTGAGGCAACTTTTATTAATTGACTCGACAACGCTAGTTGTCATCCAAATAAAATAACTGAAGATATTGGTGTCGATTCGGTTTTGCATTCTCTAAAACTAAACTTAGTTTGACAGGTCTAGTCGTATTGCTGTCTTTTTCTGACCACTGAAAAAAAGGACAGCATCAATTTTAGACCTGTCAAACTTAGTTCGGTGGCCGAACGGTTTGGCGTGCGACTTACAAGACGCCGACACCGAGTTCAAATCCTCTCGGCCTCGTACCTATGACTTAATAAGTTATGTGCGGATTTGCCATCGCTCAAAACGGTGAAGGAAAACATCGTGAGGAAACCGGCATGCCCAAGAACTGCAACATCTTCAAGGGCATGTGACATCTACCAACCCGCACTGGGCCAGCGTGGTAGATTATAGCCCATACTCTCTCTCTGAGAGAAGGCCAGAGTCCCAGCAGTGGGAACGTGGAAGGCTGATAATGATAAAACCGAATCGACACCATTGACTTGAAAAATATATCGAGTAGGTACATACAATGAGGAACATACACAAAAACACAGCTTAATATTTTTTTAACGTTAGTTAAGGTTCATAACAATTCTTGATTAACCTTAAAACGTTAGTCATCACCGTCAGCCTATTAACGGCCGTTCCCAATAACTAATGAATTAATTAATAGAAAAGAAATAATTTCTATAGCTTAGTGTAAGAAATGTTGAATTTTTACTTTTTAAACAAAGATCTGTAAGTTCAATTTGATTTTATAACATAATTTCAAAGATGCGGGATCGCCTGCGCTGCGGGATTCCAATCCTTATTCACAAGCTTTCTCTCAGGCATATCCTATGACGAAATATGGAATGGAGGCAGCTTATACCCTGGATTAACACATAGGCTACTTTTTATCCCGGAAAAGGGTTCCTGTGGGATAACGGGAAGATGCGGGTGAAACCGGTGGGGGGCTCACCTACAGAACATCATATATCATATTTTTCATCTTCCGGTTCGTGGTCGCCACTCGAGAACCTTTCTTCCCCATCGGTTATCGGTTCGTCGAGCGATGTGGCCTGCCCATCGCCACTTCAACTTCAAATTCTGAGAGCTATGTGGGCATTATTTAAAAGGGCCAGTAAGGCCGTGATTTCTGTCTGTTATACTGATAAAGTTATATCCTACGAAAACTCTTCAGAACACAAACTACTCGTACCTACGTTTCCTTTGATTTATTTTTGATGTCGTCAGCGTGATGTGGTCATTTTATTATACGATAATTTAAAATTTATTACTTTTTTTCTCATTTAGATGTTTGAGCCAAAAGTTATTATTTTTAGTAGACACACTTTCGTACGGATTATTTGATACTGGCAACATTTACATCTGCTCTGTCAGATGGTTTAAGGGGAGCAAGGTTAGGTCTTGACGTTCTTAAAATTTAATTTATATGGATTATGTTTCATGCGAATAAACATGGGTAGGTAACTACATATATTATATACGGCCGGTTTCAACGATACATCTACTCACGGGTTGCCCAACTAGACAGAAATGTAACATTACTTCTATGTAACTTGTGTCAGTTGCAATTATCTGTGCATTGAAAAAAAAAAGCGCAAGTATTTGTTCTGTGTCTGGGTGTTGTGGATCCCCGATCCGCGTAGTTTCTGATACCCTAGATACAGGGAAACTTAGTTAGGGGTCAGAGCCTATGTATGTGATTGCGCGGGCATTGTTATTATTTTTTATTAATAATTCTATCTCCAGTAAGGCAAAACGTGGATAGATAAGTTATTGAAACTGGCCGATAATGGATATCTAATACACGCCGCGCGTGTTTATCCCCGCGCTTTTCTGTTACCCCACAGGAGCCTCATTTCGGGTTAAAAACTATCCTATGTGTTAAAACAAGATATAAGCTATCTTTATTACAAATTTCTGTGTAAACTGTAAAGAACTAGCTAACATACTCACTTACTCACATGGTTTCGCATTTAGTATACTAGTATTAATGTCATAACTTTGTCCTGCAGTAGTTTTTCCGCTGAAACACAACAATATTTTCAGAATGAAAAAGTATCTAATGTTACTTCGAAATTTCATCCATTTCTTCACTAAATTTCATTATGATCCTACAATGAGCTTGAGTTGTCGATGAAGGAAAAATATCATGATGTAAACATAGCTGGTAGAGCATTCTCTCTCTTTGAATAAATCGTCACTTATCATCAGGTGACTTGTGGTCAAACGATAAGCGTAAGTGTCGCAGTGTGATTTAAACGAAATATATAATTAGGAAGTATGACAAACAAAACAAAGATTTAAATATTCGCCTAATTTTAACTGATGGAATTCCTAGAATTCTGAAGTGGCATACAAAAACGATTTTTATGCTTGTATAATATAATTTATAGCGTTCTTTATTTATGAATAATGTCTTCGCACGTTTTTTGTAATCAGCTAGTGTAAAATTAACACATTTTTGCATGGTGGAACGGTGGTAGGGCTAGTCTGGCAATCTACCACACTGTAGCCAAGCACCTACCGGTGTGTTCCGGCAGAGATAAAATGTATGAAAGGAATCTAATATAGCTTTTGTATTCTAACAAAACCTGTACAAAGTCAGTCAATTATTTTTTAATCAATATGATACATTGTGATCACTTCTAAACGTCAAACTTAAAACTAGCTACGCCTGTTCCAACCTCCTTACGTCGGCAAAAGAACAGGCAAGAAACGCCCGGCGGGTAATTTTTTCGGCGCGATTACATTTACAATTTTAATCTTACTACTAATTGATAAGCTTTTTTTGTCATCTAAATAGTCCGATATTTTACAGTAAGCTTTACTAATAAGATTTTTCCTGGTTGGTTGTGCACATTGGGATATGGAAACATGAACATTAACGAGTACAGGATTACAACCAAAGCAGACCAGACCCCACAAGCAGCACCCGTTCACGAGTTGACGCATGTGCCAGCTATCGCTCTACAACAGGCACTAGAGGTAATGTTCAAGCAAGATCTTGTATTTAAACTAATAATATAAAGTAAATAGCGAGCGGATATATATTTCGGCGACATTCTTGGCGGGCAGCGCAGTCCGTCACGGGCCGGCGGCGATCACGATATTTCTGAGCGGGCCGCGTCACGTGAATTATTGATATTGCAACATACTCCAGCGACGTCAAAACGACATATCACATTTACCGTTTTACCTACATGCTTTGATGTAAAAACAAATTGTAGTGTAGGACATAGGCAAGGTAGATGATAAGGACTTGCTGAAGGTTCCTCACTACGAAAGCTCGTGGTCTCGCTACCTCAACGTCATTTCTTTATTTTATATTTTGATATGTCGTCACACGATTAGTGTATTTATATTAACTAGCTGGATCCCCGATCCTCGTAGTTTCTGATACCCTAGATACAGGGAAACCTAGTTAGGGGTCAGAGCCTATGTATGTGATTGTGCGGGAATATTAAAAAAAAAAAGAAATAAAAGCTTCCCCCGCGGTTTCACCCGCGTGGGCTACAGTTTATCGCAATAAAAAGTATCCTATGTCCTTCCTCAGGGTTCAAACTATCTCCGTACCAAATTTCATTTAAATCGGTTCAGTAGTTTAGGCGTGAAAGGTAATTTGTCGTCAAAATCTACCTTGTTAGAAATAAAAATAAAACGCCGGCCTATTCAGTTTTCCCGCAGGAACCTTTTTCTCAGATAGAAAGTAGACTATGTGCTAATCCAGCATAAAGGCTATATCTATACCTATTAAATTTGTATTGTGTCAGCATGAAGAATTACACACTCGCTCACAAACTTTCGTATTTTATAATTTTCATGTTCAGTAACTTTTGTCGCTGACTGTACCTTACGATAGGCCATAGATGTGGGTTACACGGTAATGTGTTCCGACAATATGTAATGCGCAAGCGCTGAGTGATTTAAACATTTTGTTCAGTAAAATGTTTAGTTTCCGCTTTACTAAGAGCTCATCTTTTGAATAATATTTCTTTGGCCATTGTCTGGTCATTGGCCCGTCTTTTGGTTTAGTCGTCGTATAAAGAAGAGCTTTAACTCTCTATTTATTTAGTGTATGACTAGCTGACCCGGCGAACGTATCGCCAATAAAAGTCACCTTTTAAACCTTTCCTGAAATTCCACGAATACTTCAAGATCAAAATTATCCAAATCGGTCCAGCCGTTCTCGAGTTTTAGCGAGACTAACGAACAGCAATTGATTTTTTTTATATAAGAAGAAGAAGATATAATAATATGATGTATACTTTATTGCATACCATGGGGTATGCATAAATGGATATTTATATGGATAAATGGGTAAATAAATATTTTTTTCCCAAACATGCTTGGAAATATAAGCATTATTTTGACAACCTTCTTCGAGATAAATCGAACTTGCTGCACTGCCCAAATATATGCGAGCAGCGGCCGGCAAAAGTTGTATGAAAATCCATATCTGTCGTGTTTAGCGGCCAAATAAATTGCATAGAAAACTCATATCTGTAGTGTTTAGCGGCCAAATAAATTACATAGTAAACTCATATCTGTCGTGTTATTTAAAAATGGAACGATTTTTACTCCGAAACATGGGAACCAAGGAGGTAACTTATCAAAGATTGTATTTAAATTCCAAACCGGCTTGCACATAAAAACCTATATTTATTGAATAATACTAGAGAAATAATAATAAAAACCATAATTTTCGGACTTGTCATGTTGTGTTGCATTCAATTAGGCTTTGTTTGTTGTTTTCTACGTTTTTTGTATGAGCTAGTGGCCAGCTTTATTGTCGAACTACTCAGGCTAGTCAAAAGCCGCGAAGACTTGGTTTTACAACTGATAGGTATAGTCAGGACCGACCTCCGCTCCGAAGCACGAAGCGTTCTCAAACGGCCACCCATCCAAGTGATGGCCGCGCTGAGTGTAGCTTAACCTAGTTGATTTGTTACGGCCGACCAGACCAGCTATGCCACGAGTGCTACTACGACTTCCTATGTAAATATAACACCTTCTATATCCAGTTAAACCACATAGGCATAACAGAGCTGATGAAGGGGAATATTCTGCCGTGAAATGTCGATAATCTCACGAGATCTCGTCGGATATACGTACGACATCATTCTTGTGAATTAAGGACGAGATCTCGCGAGATCGAGTTCTCGTATTGCGTTCTAAACCTGCAACGGCTGCCGGAACACGCCGGTGTTAGAAAATAATAATATAGATTTTTTATAAATATTTAACGTAACATTAAAAAAAGATGTAGTTGTAGTAATCCTTATAATTACTGATCTGATTTTGAAAATTCTCTATCCCCAACCGTTATAATCTAAATTTGATTGTGCCCACTCGTTCAAAGCCCATGGCAAAATCCTGGTTACTTTCAAAAATCATTAGAAACCTTTCATTCACTTGGTACAAAAATGAATAGAAGTTTCTCTAATTAAAGCATTTTCAATTAACTATTGACGACTCACGGAGTAAAATGGGCGAACAGCCGACTACGAAACTTGAGGTCATACATTCGATTCCTGCTACGGGACAAATATTTGCATTTGAAAAAAGCGCAAGTATTTGTTTCGTGTCTTGGTTTATTAAATCCTCGATGCATAAAAGTTTATTTTACTTTAGGTACAGGGAGTCCTAGTTAGAGGTCAGAGCTACGACATAAAAGAGAGGGCGTTAAAAAAATTAGACAAATTTATTTTCAAATATCACTTCTCTACTCCTCATCGGCCGGAAGACGTTAACAGCCGAATAGACGCGTTATTATTAGAGTTATCCATTAATGATAACTATATTTGAAAGCTTTAAAAGCTCTTAATCAAAAGTCTTAGTTATATAAACACTGTAAAAAGCAGCAACATCTTTATGTCTGTAATACCCGCCCCGGCTTCGTACGGCAGGGATTTTGATAACTGATAGTTTTAACAAAATTGTTAAATACTCATTAAATATAATAGTTACATGTTTAATTTTTAGGACATTTTTGTAGATCTATTTTAAATCTACATTTCTTTCATACATGACATCAACTTTAAACAAACCGTTTACCCAGCGTAAGCTAATAAAGCAGCCGTCTCATTCTTCTCCAACTTGTGTCACAAACATCGTGATTTCTTACCGAAAAACCCGACCGATTCCGATTCGGATTTACCGATTTCTTTTTCTTTCTTTATTAGAATAAAACATAGCCTATGGATACTTAAAGATAATGCAGCATCCTATTAATAATAGAATTATTGGAATCGGTTCAGTATTTTAGAAAATTACCCCATTATAAACAGATGAACAAAAATTATCTTTTCTTAATTCTAAACACAAGTGGTTTTTTTTTACTGATAGCTCCATTTTGTCGAACTTAAACATAACCTATGACACTCAGGGATAATGTAGCTTCCGTAGATTGGATGCAGAAAAAAATCTTTAGAGAAAAATTCTACCCCAATTTTGGCTTAATTAAACATATTTTCTTCATTGTAAGCGGCACAGATTTTATTCGGTATTTTGTCTCTCTAAAGTTAGCTAGTTTTAACTTTCGTATTGTTAGAACTTCACCGACGATACCTTTATATAATCTTAGATAGATAGTACACTGAAAAAGACAGTCAGTGTAGTAGTATACCTAATACCTATGCCCACTCCAGCAAATCCGTGCTCCAGTTTTCAGATTTAATATAAAGCGGTGAGCTGCGCTTGCGCAAAATATTATGCGGCCGATTTGATACTCTTACACAGGATGTCTCATTTATCTGTTTCTATGTGTTCGTGTTTTTTTGATCTAGTAGTCTCGTCACGAAAAGGAAGTTTGTGATTACAGATTTCGTGAAGAGAGACATTTAAATAAACTCATAAAAACATGTCAACTTTTTGCGAGTAGATTTTTTTAATTCGTCTGGCCTACTTTTTGTTTTTTGAAGGTAAAAGAAAAAAAAACAAAATTTATTTGTGCGTGTTCATTCTTAAATTGCGACAATTTACATTGGAGGTTATTTTAATATCGTCTAAACTAATTGTGCTGAGACTTTGACGATTGAATGAAAATCGTCAAAAGTTGGTTTTACACTTTCTAGTTTTTGTGAACTGTTTTTTTTTTGTAACTAAAACTAATGTTTAATTAATCAATCCTTTGGGTTGTTCCCTATTTGGGGCCAGCTTTCAGATTTAGAACTTAAGTGCACGTGTGTCTCGCTTTTTTACACTTAAGTGCGTACTTACAAAAACAAAATTGCAAATTACCACAGTGTAAAAGTAGCATCCTGTACACGTGAGAGCAGCTGCTTTGATGTGGTATCATGGAATTAACCCGGATTATAATTAAACACGTTCGTGTCCAACAAATGTAAGTACGTATTCCTTTAAATTGCTTATTTATATACCCTTAGGTTGTTACGGACAGCATAATTAATATTCTCTACTGTATAATATAATCTATCTATTCTATATAATGTATAGAATCTATTGCTAAGCACCTATCGGTGTGTTCCGGCTGCCCCATTTGACTCACTTGAGACCCAGTTCCCAGTCCAGGTGTAGCGTGGTGCCACATTCGACCACATCATCACTTATCAGGTCACTTGTGGTCAAATGCTACGATGTACCTAAAAAGTAAAAAAACCACCACCCATCCAATACCATCATGTACCCATCTAATTTATAGTTTTTTTAAGTTCTTTTGTACACAGTATGGATGCAAATAAAATATGAATATGAATATGAATATAAAAAATACTGTCAATTTGATTAGTCAGTGAATAAAATACTAGGACATAAATCACGTATACCTGCGGACATACACCTGCGACCCTGTACTTTATTTTCATGACCAGTACCGAGTCGTAACTATTATTATGCCCATCATCATCAGCTGGAAGAAGTCCACTGCTGAACATAGACCTCCCCCTTTGAACGCCACCATGAACGGCTGTGTGGCCTGTGACACATTCGGTCACAACTATTTGAGAGACAATAGACAATATATTTAATTGTGGCAAAAAACAGCATACACTTTACAAAATAAAATTTGATAATAAACATAAACAAAACAAAACTAACTAACTAACTCCGATGGCTCATCGACCCAAAGTGTGTCTTGGCCTCCGAAACGAGAGAGCGCCACTCTTCTCTATCTTGAGCGATTTCAGCCCAGTTGAGAGTCTGGAGCTCGCGCAGGTCTGCATCCACCGCGTCCTTCCAGCGGTATCTAGGGCGTCCGACCGGCCTACGGCCATTCGGTCGTCCCAAATAAGAACGCTTTGCCGCCCGATCCTCCCCCATGCGGATTACGTGGCCGAGCCAACGTAGTCGGTGCGATTTAATTTCACCGACCACGTTAGGCTCGCCCACTAGATCTTCGATCTCTTGGTTTTTCCGGATCCTCCACGTGCCATCTTGCCGGCGAGTTAACAAAACAAATAAACTTAAATAATAATACAAAGACAAACAATTACAGGTGTTTTTGCCACAAACCGGCACCAACTCAGCATGATGCTGGGTTCTTTCGAACCAGCGCTGGTCTTCCGTTGGTACCGGTAGGTGACGTCACGCACGGGAAAAAATGAATAAATAAATGAACTAAATAAAATACTTATAAACGCGATAACGCGAGAGAGCTAGAGCTTTCATTAAATCGAAGAACTTACTGGTAAGGCGGAACTCATCCCACTGACCCAGTGAGGCTTAGTAAATGTCACATGTCTATGAAAATCCACCAATTATAATCTCTAGCCTTGAAACAGGCAAGCTTTTTGATCTTCAACTATTTCCTTACGTCACAGAATGTCTAAAACATAAATAATGACTCCAGTGGCGCCGATATGACAAATATATTGTACAATTTATATATTTTTCGTGTGACAAGCTGTAAAAATATGAAAAACACACTCGGAAATTTATATTTTTTATGACGTGTAGTTAGAAAATCAAAGATTACACCAATATACCTAATGACTTTTGAAGAATATTTTTAGTGTGTTATGTTTTTTTTAAGTATAAATTGCTCTATAACACATTTGACTGATATTTTTTCTAATACACTGATGGCGTTATAGATGATATTTCAAAGATTTTTTTTGGATTATACATCATGTCGTTTCTGTGGCGATATTTAAATTAGAGATCAGGTCATCGTATGTTGAAAGGCGTACAATTTTAGCCAATAATTTATAGATATATAGGGTGCTTAATCATTTGATGGTGAAACGAATATAGGCAGTTTTTATAATATATGTTTGTATTAATACTTTAAAAACCGCCAAAATAGTTCTGTGAGTCAAGTTGAAAGTATGAAATGTAATATTTTAGTTCTGTCACCTTGGCCTAAAATCATACTGACAAGAATTCCAGGCGAAAGGCCGTTTATACAAATATGTAATAGGTATTTTTATACAATCTGAAGACAGATAGACACAGCAGCTTCCTATGACTAATGAAAAACCTAGGGCACAATTTCATTCACATATTTCACCAACTAAATAATTTTTAGCGAAAGACCATCTCATCAGACCTGAACACACGACGTGGACCTTAAGTCTAAGCTCTGAGATGTCAGATTAGCTTGTCCTAATTTTGGTTTCTCAACGTTTCTTCATGATAAAATTGTCGGTCTATCTCATATAAAACATGTCAAGAAAAGACCGAGAGCGGATGTAGGAGATTGTAATGATGAAAACACAGAGACTGCAAACAAAATGTTATAAATTACGATGTGTAGAAAATATCCAATGTGCCATTTGAAATGGCGACGACGGAAATTATTATAAGAGAAGTGAAGTTTGGAAGAGAGATTTCTCTTTGAAATAGATTAAAACTTACATACACTTGCCGCTTAGCCTTCGCAGGGATATTGGCTCGCTGTGTATATTCTACCGAATTTACAACGGGGAATGCTCAGAAGAGCTATTCAATCTCATACCTCCTTCACGGTTCTATCACCGATCATGTCGTCATCGGAACAAAGCTCATCCACACACTATCGAGTCCTGGAAATCCCACACCTCGCGATTTATGCGCTCCTTTCTCCCGCATACCTGCAAAATGTGGAATGAGCCCACAAGTCTTTCCGCAGTGTAACAGATTGCAATCCTTCAAGATGGGTGTGAAAAGAGTTCTTAAAGGTCGGCAACGCATCGGCAACTCCCCTGGTGTTGCAAATGTCCATAGGCGACGGTGACCGCTTTCCATCAGGCGGGCCGTCTGCTTATTTGCCAATCTATTACATAATAAAAAAACAACATGGTAACAATCTAGAACAAGATAAATCATAGCAGTCTCACAAATCATAGGGTAGCGTTTAGCCACAAGTCATCTTATATTGAGTGACGATGTGGTCGAAGATGAGATCTGTTCTGTTGTTTAGGCGTGTAACAAAAAAATAAATAGAGGAACGGAGGGAGTTACCATTCAGTTACCATCGCTCTAGAATCATATCCTACTACCCTACTAATATAATAAACGTGAAAGTTTGTGAGTATGGATGGATGGATGGATGTTTGTTACTCTTTCACGCAAAAACTTCTGAACGGATTTGAATGAAATTTGGAATGGAGATAGCTTATATCCTGCATTAACACATAGGCTACTTTTATCCCGGAAAAAGGTTCCTGCGGGATAACGGGAAGACGCGGGCCGCAACTAGTCTTACAAATATAATTTCACTCAGAACTTGAACACCAGAAACGTTCACATCACAGGGCTAGTTTTATTTACGATCTGTCCCACATTCCCACCCAATTAGTATTTACTATTTAACACCGTTTTCATTTTCAAAGCAACAAAATAGTTGTACATGCGTTAGTCGCTTTGCTGACTTCTTTAAACACTTCAGGGAAATAATAACTAGATATGTTTATGATAGTTTCTTGTTTGTTGTGTGACAGTTCTAGTTTCTAGTTAATCTGGCAGGGCTTCTGTGCTAGAACATAATCTGTCATAGAAGCACAGCAGAGAGAGTTACAGCGAAAGAGAAATGTGGGATTATGAATTGTTTTATTATACCTAAGTGAAATCCAAGAATTCTCGATAACCAAATTTCAAGTCCATGAAGGTTAGATATATCAGATTATTCCGATGACAGTAATGATGAAGCTTTAGTCACATTATCCATTCAATCCATATTACTAATAAGAATAAAATTGAAAATGCGATCGCGTCCAAAAAATAACATGCTGGGCGTTTCAAGTTCAAAAATGTCATATCCGGTTCCGGAATTAATATCCTAAAGTATTATTAATCCGACTTACAAATTCTTTTTTTTCAATGCACAAATAACTTGTTTTTTAGTGCGGGAATCGTACCCACGACCTTACACCAGTCGTCCATTTGCCCATTACGTCACATTAGTCTTCTAAAGAATTTGACGAGTTTACCAAGAACTCGTCTAAAGAGATTATGAATTATCTGTGCGTAAAAATAGGTTAAGAGGCTGTAAATCAGGACAAGCAGTAACAAAAAAAAAACTGGGAACTTGTAAAAGTTTAGTAGTAAGTGTAATATTAAAAGTAGGAAAATGTAGAGTTTTTTTTAACACCTTACAGGGTAGCGTTTGACCGCAAGTCACCTGATGTTTAAGTGACGATGTGGTCGAAGGGGGTTCTTCACTACGCCTGGATCGGGAATAGGCTCAAATGAGGCTGCTGGATCATACTTATAGGTAGGTGCTTGGCGACAGATTTTTAAATTGAGGATAGTTTAAAAGTTTACCCTAGCACTAGAAAGAGTACCTTAGGAAACCTTAAGGAAAGGTCTTAGAAAGTGCCTTAATCACACTTTGTGATGGACATAGATTGCTTTTCATCGTAATAAACCAAGTAGTCCAAGGGGGGTGAAACCACAGGGCACGGCTTGTGATGTTGTTAGTGCCAAATAACTCTCTGTGTCAATCTGTCTGTTTGTAACATGTTTACGCCTAAACCGCTCTACAGATCATGATTAAATTAGCTATGGAGATAGTTTGAAAGTTGGGTAAGGACGTAACACATTTTGTATTGCAATAAACTGTAGTCCACGCAGGTGAAACCGCGGGGAACAGCAGGTGTGCATGTGTAAGTAACTCTTCTCCTTAAACGCTGAACAGATCTCGATGAAAATTGGTATGGAGTCAGCTAATAAATATCCTGGATGAACACATGGATACATACTTCTTATCCTGGAATAATACTCCTGAAGGATAGTAAGAAAACTGCGGCCAGTATAAATTGAGCTTGAAAGTTCCAGCAATTTTCGTCCATCGTTCTAAGAATATCGATTCATCGCAAACAATCCAGGAAAGATTTATTGGGAAGAATGCTAATCGAGCTGTAACCCTGAATGATTCACGCACACCAAAACAAACGCCTTTACGATTTGTTTTCGTATAATTGTGGATTCAGTACAAAACATAACTCTGGCACGATGCAAAGAGCGAAGTTCCGACTGGACTCTCTCGGGTCTTTACTCTAATATTTGTTAGACATTGGTGTCGATTCGGTTTTGCATTCTCTAAAACTCTAAAACTGAACTAAGTTTGACAGGTTTAATATGGTATTACTGTCTTTTTCTAACCACTGAAGTAAAAGAGAATACCTCCCACATTTAAACTCCCAAACGTTACCTCTCATAACATTAGTATAGATATAACCTCAATTCTGAAACACGTCCATAATTTTTTAACTAACTGAAATAACAACATTTCAAAATTCTCGAAACGAGGTCATTGAACGGCAAAACATTATTTCCACACAAATATAAATGAATGATGATAAATCACACATCAAATATCTTGTGTAAATAAGACGTTCTAAACTCGACCGCCCGTTCACTTACATCGATGAGTTAATGTTGTTTAGAGCAGTAGACTAACTTTAGCAGGATGACATCTTTCTAATTATGCCCACACAGATTAAAAAGCACTTTAGGGCTACCACACAAAACTACAAATTCGCATCGTATCTCAAATATCTGAGCTCGCACGAATGCACCACAAGGACTTCGGATCTGATTCGCATGGCACCGCATCGCATCACATCGCAGTTTTGTGTGGGAGCCCTAACTAATAATGCGATGCGATACAGAATCGAGAACCCTCAGTGCACTGAATACCCTCCTGGACGCCAAACCTGACTGTGATGTGTTTGCTGATGAATGGAAGGTAATTTTGTCAGAATGAAGTTCTTGAAGTTGAAGGCGAATGCGTGATTGTGGTGTCCTTATTTTCTATCCTACTATTGTTTTCTATTCTGTTATATTTGAATCGAAATTAAATTTTACTGTGACATTGATACTATAATTATTTCACCTACATATCTATTGAGAGACGTGGCAAAAAGCTGCAACGTTTTTCTAGTTGAGTCGGACACTTAACGCACAAAACCGTCAACTGCAGTATTGCTCAGGCGAGATAGGGTCGGGCCGGTTCGGTTTATTTGTATGAAAAAAAGCATACTTACCGGCCTATGAAGTAGGTTTTGTACAAGGAAAGAAAAAATCCTTATACATAACTCGGTTTTGTAAAAGGAATTATTTGGAGGAAATTATATTATTTAATGCAGACCAATATTATTTTAAAGTGTGTAGAGTCTTTGAGGAGAGTAGACGAATACTCGGTGGTAAGATTGTCTGACTGCGAAGCTTTTGTTTCACCCCTCGCGATTCGAACAATGTCTTGAACTGACTTACTGCTTCATTAAGCGCTGTGCCAATATATTAATAAAGTATATGGAATTTAATTGCATTGGAATCGAGCCTAAGAAAGCAAACATATTTATCGATGCGTTCAGGGAAATAGATTTGTTTTCAGAAATCGTTTTCGTATCCGTCGCATCATGTGTGACTGGGAAAATCTTACGGGTTTTTGTCGTTGAGTAAACTTTTGCGAAAACTATAATTAATGTGGTACATAAATTATACGGAAGTCCCATCTTTTTTATCCAGTTTATCGTCTGACCACAAATCACCTTTTTTTTAACTTAGGTGACGATGTGGTGGGATAAACGGTAAACGGTAAATTGGGAAGTGGGGCCGGAACCCGCTGAAAGATGCTTGGTGATAGTTTCTTAACTTGAGAGTAGAAAATCTAAAATTGTAGGCAAAGTTAAAAACCACTAGAGAAATAAGACTTTTTAATGTCAGTAGGTAGCCATTAAACATGGTTTTATAGTCTTGTACACTTCTACACAAATACCTCGGATATTTTATATGATAAACACCTACACCTTAATTTTCTTCAGCCATAACTCAGAATAATTGTTCATAACAACAATAAATATGTCAAAATGTTCACGCGAATTGACTCGTCGACAGAAACCTTTTATAAAATGAAATTAATCTGTCGCTTGTCCATTAATAATTTAGGTTAAATCATGTTCACTGTTAAATAAAAAAATTACAAGTCATTTACGAATGAAAAAAAAACTTCTGACCAGATTTGTGACAAACAAGACTAGAAATCAAAAAATGTTGTTTAAAATTTATTAAATAAGTCGAATTTTGTGTACGATTTAAAACTAAACTTAACAAACAGAAGAAAAAGACCTGAGTTATCCTTCTATTAATAACTAGAAACATGAAGAATATGTTCTTGTTAAAACAAAAGTGGGGTGAAATGTGGTTAAAACTTATATGGATAAATATTCTTTATTGTCTACTAGCGGCCCGCCCCGGCTTCGCACGGGTATTTAGCAAAAACGCAAAAATTATAATACACACATTATTGGAGTTTTAGTAAGGATCCCTAATTTTATTGAAAACAGACATCAATATTTATACAATACTAACGTCACTCAATTGTTTTGCCTTCCCGGAACCTCTCCACTAACACTTGAACTTTATGGTATGGTATTAAAGTTCAAATTGACTTAAGTATTATTACGAATCGTTTGTATGGGGAAAAGAAAAGGGCTAATTTTAGTGTTTTCCCGGCAATTATTCGATTTTTCTCGCCGTAAAAACCATTATTGGACTTCAACGAACATTTAAAAAAAAGAATTGGTAAAATTGGTCCAGGCGTTGTTGAGTTATGCGCTTACCAACATATTTTGCGATTCATTTTTATATTATAGATATCTATAGAAAACCATAAACAGCAGAACTGCCGACGACTTCGCTAATCAAAACGTCAACGCTCGTTAAAGGTTGTAATAAAAACACCCACCAAATGATTATTGGCCCAATTAGAGAAAAAAAAATTGTTTGCCGTTTTTTTTATCTAATCACTATGCCAAGAATTCTTGTAAGACTTATGTAACGTCAATACTGGAGCATAAAATGAGATGTTTATAATCCGTTGACGAAGAAAAATCTTGAAGATTATTCCATCGTTAAATCTATCTAAATATATATAACTCAAAGGTGACTGACTGACTGACATAGTGATCTATCAATGCACAGCCCAAACCAATGGACGGATCGAGCTGAAATTTGGCATGCAGGTAGATGTTATGACGTAGGCACCCGCTAAGAAAGGATTTTGATTAATTCTACCCCCAAGGAGATAAAATAGGGGATGAAAGTTTGTATGAAACTTTGTCAATTTTAAACCGATCGGGCTGAGACTTTGCATGCATAAAGCTGTAGCCCACGTGGGTGAAACCGCGGGGAACAGCTAGTCTTCTAATATATGTATAAAAACTCGTATCACAATGTTGACCGATTTTCGTGTTTATTTGGTAGGTCTGAGAATAGGTCGTAGGCTGTTTTCTATACCCCTAGGTGATGTCTCCAGAAAAAAAAACAATTTGTCGCGATGAATTGTAGACTGTCCACGCAGGTAAAACCGCGAAGCGCGGCTCGTAGTATATAGTTCGCGTTAATATACAGTTCCACACTTAAGTCCTACTAATACTATAAACGTGAAAGTTTGTGAGTATGGATGGATGGATGGATGTATGTTTGTTACTCTTTCACGCAAAAACTACACAACGGATTTGGATGAAATTTAGAATGAAGATAGCTTATACCCTGCATTAAAACATAGGCTACTTTTTATCCCGGAAAAAGGTTCTTGCGGGATAACGGGAAGCCGCGGGTGAAACCGCGGGGCGCAGCTAGTATAAATATGGAAGTGTGTTCGTTGGTTTGTGGTTTGTCGACTCGAGAACTTCCTTCTTTTGTCCATCAGCTAAACACTTTAGCCAACAAAGTATTTTATGGGTAGGTGACAGACTGACGTCTTTTTGGCTGAAATGTCAGCAGTCTAGACACTTCAGAGTTACTCTCTAGACACCGGAATGCGGAATATAAGTATTACTCATATTAATATTTCGGACGGATATAAATTATTAGAAACTAGGTTAAAATTCTTAAAATATAAAAATAATGTTACAGTTTGATGCACTAAAATGACTCTGCTTCTAATCTAGACACAAACAGTTTTTAGACACGGACCAGCTATTCATTATTCTAGACAAACAGTTTTTAGAGCTTATAATTTATTAGACACAATTTTTTTTTTATTTTAGACATAGCTCAGCTTTTTATACTAGCCTAGAATCGAACACTTTGTTAGACGTGACTAGGTCATATTATTGAAACTCATTCGAGACATAAACTATTTTTTAGACATGACAGCTAATTATCTTTTGTATACAAACTTAATTTGTAAAACAAAAATTAACAAAAATTACAAAAATTATAAACAAACAATTTTATAAACGTGGCTCTGGTGTTCATGCCATTCTAGAACCAAGTTTTTTTTGTTAATAGCCCGGCTATACATACTTTTACAGATAAAAAAATTTTTAGACACGGTTAGTTAAATGATGTCTAAAAATTAAAATTATGTTGTTTAACAGTTAATTCACACATCTAGACACAAACATCTCTTTTATTCCCAGACGAGTGACACAAATTATATTAATTTTACTCCCAGAAAATGTTAATTGGCAAGAATTATCTTTAAAGTTTCAAGTGAATCAAAATAGATGGCGTTTATGAGTGGCCTTTGGAATTCTATCGTTGGAGTCAGCGACAAAGAAGAAGACTGGAATCTAGTCTCTCAGCTTTACATAGACACCACTAGGAAATACTTCTCGGTGTCTGAGACCGACAAGGAGGCGTTTGTGATTGTGTTCAGTGAAGCGCATAACATATCTTTCAATAAAACAGGGGGCTTTGGACTGAACTACACGCCCTTGAATTTCATTACTTGCTATCATATTGATACGAGAAAAGGTTTGTATATTTAATGTATAGCGACTTATATATATTTCATCTTATGTTTTGTTTGTTTTGTAACTTAGGGATGATGTTTTGTTGTTTTTTATATATATTTCATATAATGTTTTGTGATTAAAAAGGCAGAAAGATATTTAACATCTAATGTCTTAAGCGTAAAAACACGGTGTATTGCTGCGAAGGACTTGAAGCTTTTGAAAAAAAACTTAGAAGTGATGTTTAGTTGTTTTTTTTGTATATATTTCATATTATGTTGTGTAATTAAAAAGGCAGAAAGATATTTAACGTCTAATGTCTTAAGCTCACAAACCCACGGCATTGCCACGCAGGAATTGGATCTGTGGAAAAAAAACTTAGAAATGATATTTGCCCATAGATTATACAGGGTAGTATTTGACTACAAGTCACCTGTACCCCTAGTACAAGTTTTGAAAACGATAAAAGTTTTTGTAAACGTCGACGTTTACCACCGCCGACATGTCAAAGTGGCAACTCGATCTGCTTAAATTCAAAAAGTAACTCAATAACATTGTTGGACTATGATTATAACGATTTAAAATAACCCGTATTAACGATTTCAGTTCCTCCCAATCTCGGTAAGATTCGCTGAAAAAAATATGTATGGATGGAAACGAAAACTTGTATAGTTTTTGTAAACTATCAAAACCTGTACTACTGATGATAAGTGACGATGTAATAAGAGGTGACCACTGGACTGGGAACCGGCTCTCAAGGCTCAATGCAAAAGGCTGCTGGAACACATTACTCGCTGTAGATTTGGAAAATTATGTTTGATCTAGAATAATGTGTTAGATAGATAGTAGAACCGAATAGATTTCCGACCTAAGACAACAAGACTATATTTGCCACCAAGATGAATCTCTTAAGGCTTAGCCCACACAAGTCATGTAAATTTATTTGTCTGCGACTTGGTAGCAAAATATTGTTTTTATTCTTTTTACACAAAAACTAATTAGGGTGTAATATTTATGTAAACCTTCCGTGAAAAATTATCTAACTAATGGTGAAAACTGCATCAAAATCGGTTGCGTATTTTAAGAGGAGTTAGGGAATATACAGACACGGCGACTTTCTTTTATACCATGTAGAGATATCAACATAAGACTAAATAAATAATAAATAAATAAATATCGGGGGACCATCGCACATAAATTGACCTAGCCCCAAATTAAGCTCGAAACTTGTGTTATGGGTACTAGACAACGATATATGAGAAATAAATACATATATATAGATAGAAATATCCAAGACTCAGGTGCAAATATTCGTGCTCGCCACACATATATCTGCCCTTACCGGGATTTGAACCCGGGACCGCTAGCTTCGCAGGCAGGGACACTACAAACTCAGCTACCGCGTCGTCTAAATTACACTAGGTTGGTTACAATGCAAGAAAAGTTAGTTAGCAACAATCTACAAGACATAAGTACTTCTTGATTCATTCAGCAGTTACACTTTGACAGAACTGTTGAAAACCCCAGTTTTTCCTCAATGTTATTTATTGACATGTTGTGTTAAAATCATATTCTCTAGTCTCTACCTACTCGGTACAGTCAGCGATAAAAGTAGATGAAAATATTCGATTTTTCAAATGTGTTTTACATCTAAAATTTTTTTTTACAACTTACAAGGCAGCATTAGAATTACCAGAATACTAGAAGTTTCAGCGGGTAGAATTGTTGATATTATAACAGGCTGACACGGAGAAAAAAGACCTTCCGAAATACCGTTATGGTATTTTGAGTCAAAAGGGAAAGATTCGTTGTTTAGAAGGAAATCTAAGGTAAAAAAGGGAAGGAATCGGTCTTATAAGGTAAGAAAGACTCAGAAGGAAAGTCCGAATTTTTTTCTCAGACCGAACACAACCTACCCGCAGAAACTTTTTGTATTCTCGTGATCATGGCGCTTGCAACAGTGCCGAAATATTGAGAACTCAAAAACAAATACATGGTAATTATCCCGTTATAAAAATGTTATTGACCATGGTATGTTACAAGGTAGCGTTTGACCACAACACAACATACTTGATGTTTAGTACACGGAGAAAAAAAGACCTTCCAATATACCATTTTTCTTCTGAGTCAAACTTGTGATTCAGAAGGAAAACTGATATAAAATAAGGAAGGAAACGGTCTTGCAAGGTAAAGACTCAGAAGGAAAGTCAGAATATTTTTCTCAGTGTGATCATACGATTAAAGGTGGATATTTAAGGGCTCCCACAAAAAACTGCAAATTTGCATCGCATCGCAAATATCTGCGAGCTCGTACGAATGCACCACAAAAACTTACGATCTGATTGATGTCGCATCGCATCGCATCACGTTTTGTGTGAGAAAAAATTCCTGACTTTCCTTCTGAGTCGTACCTTCCAAGACTGATTCCTTCCAAAACGTAACCCTTTTCTTCCTTATTTCACCATAGTTTTCCTTCTGAATCAAAAGTCCTTCCCATTTGACTCAGAATGAAAATGTATTTCGGAAGGTATTTTTTCTTTGCATAAGATGATGAAGGTAATTGGAAAATTCGTAGTTCTTCAGTGACTTTTGTCGTTGACTGTACCTACCAAGCTCAATTTATAAATTTCATAGCTCTGACGTATTCAAGTGCGTCAAAGATACAAGCATTTGTAATGGGGCGGTTAGCTCGATTTTCTTCAGCGAATTTAATAATATATTTTGTACGAATTATATAACGGTTTCTAATTCTGAATGATTTATTGTTCAGTGTATTATTAGGTGGTTGGAATTTTGGAGGAATTTAAGGTTTTGGCGCTTTCCAGTGTTTTCAGTCGCACGTGTAAAACTGTTGGTTAATAATAGTGGGCAAAGGATGTGTTTTTTATAGCCCGTTTGCAAGTGTGCGTGTTGTAATTTTAGGTGGTTATTCCCCATTCAATTTTTCTTTTTTTCTTTAACGTAGACAATCAATCAAGCAAGGCATTTATTATTTAATAATTAGTAAATAATAACATAGATACAGGCAATCCTAGTTAGATTTCTGGTATGAATTCAGAGTTCTATATGTGATTGTGTGGGTGTTATTTTTAAGTGACTATGTGTAAAAGTTTATTTTGGAAAATAAGATGGATCTTTATTGTTTCGCCACACTGAGAAAAATAACCTGACTTTCCTTCTGAGTTTCTACCTTTCAAGACCGATTCCTTCCTTATTTTACCATAGTTTTCCTTCTAAATCACGATTCCTTCCCTTTTGACTCAGAAGGAAAACGGTATTTCGGAAGGTCTTTATTCTCCGAGCAAAATTACAGAAAATAAAACAACATGAAAGGAAAGATCTTAAAACTCTAATGTTACAATCAGAATGACATGCTAATTATTTACTATACATTATATTCCCATTGTGGTCATTAGAAAAAGATTTCTTTTCGAAGTTACGAATAAAAATGTTTAGTTTGTGTCTCCATTTTATGTAATTTTCTAATTACTTAAAGCACTGTAAAATAGTACTTATTCACAATCTAAATAAATATTTCAATCATTTATTGCATTCTTAGGTTAGTATACATGAGATCTTAGAGGTTAAGATTACAGAACATATAGATCCGAATAGGGTATAATATATAGCAATGTAGGAGCGGACCGAACCATTTTAGTCATTTCGAGAAGTCGTCATTGAGGAAGTTGGCCGTTTATTTGCGCTTCTCTTTCGCTGACTGACTGACTGATTCTAATCAGAATCGATAACAATTCGATAACATCGTAATGCTGTAAATTGGAAATAATGGTGCACACACCCGCGGGACACTTACATAATTTCTTCTAATTCAGTACGTTTTCCCAAATCACAGGCAGAATTCACCGGCGCGCGGAATTTTAATTTTTACAACCCCTTTTTCACATTTTTTTTCTTTAACTTTCAGCGGAAGTAAAAATGCCGAGCGGACACATCGACCAGCCCGTCATCGAGGATAACAGAGATGGTACCGTCAGCATCAAGTACGACCCTCGGGAGGAGGGCGTCCACGAACTGTACGTTAAGTACAATGGAGAACATGTACAGGGTAAGTAAGAATTGTTATCACAAAGGAGTTCAAGTAGGAGTGAAGGTTATCAAGTTAAAATTAAGAGGACGCCGTGATAAACAATGAATCTGAAATCAGCTCCATACAAAAACGCAAGTGAGCTGACTAATGCCGTAAGGTTGTATGCGTAATAAAGGTCTTTTTCGTTTAAAATGAAAACTATCGTTAATTTTATAGAACTAAACCTGTAGTTCTTTGAAGAATGTGTATATATCATACACAAAAAAAAAACTCTTAAATCGGTTTTGTATGCCTGTAAATGAAAATCTTTTTTTTAGAGGGCAGTTTTCGATCATTGTTTCTCTGCTATGAAAGTTAACCAATCGTGTTAACCTTCCAACAATTTAATGGAAAAAACATGATCTTTAATGTACATAAATATTAGCTCTGTATGTTTTGTGATTGCTGAGAAAAAAGGAGATCCCTGCAGCCAATATTGCCAATTCCTCGTCTTAACGAGGCGCGATGTTTTTTATAAGTTTAGTCCAATTTTATCAAGGGATGATCGATAATTATTTAACCAACTTCAAAAAAGAGGAGGTTTCAATTCAACTGGTTTATGTTTGTGACCTCAGAATTTTCCACTGGGTGAACCCGGTGAACTGGTTTTGAAGATTCTTCTTTTATTTGAAAGCTTTTGCTTCCTGTGTAGTCCAATTTGGTCCAGTTCTGACTCTGGCATCCACCATGAGAAAACCATATAAATAAGTCTTAAATTTGAAATAGAGTAGCAAACAAGCAGACCTGATGGTAAGCGGTCACCGTCGCCTATGGACATTTGCAACACCAGGGGCGTTGCCAACGTGTTGCTGTAAGCTAAGAACTCTTTGAACCAATCGATGTCAACATCGATGTTGACATCGATTGGTTTTCTGCATGCTACAGGACTCTAGTAAGATAGTATCGATATACAACAATCCGAAACCTCTCATTCCAGGGTCACCCTACAAGTTCCACGTGGACTCCATCTCTTCAGGATACGTGACAGCATACGGCCCTGGGCTGATCAGCGGCGTCAGCGGAGAACCCAGCTTGTTTACCATCAGCACCAAGGGTGCGGGGGCTGGTGGGCTGTCCATGGCTGTGGAAGGTCCTAGCAAAGCTGAGGTAAGCTGTTGTTAGATGAATCTGGCCTAAGTTTAAAGAAAATTAAAATAATGACAGCTGTTTGTCAATTCTAATATGTATATAAAAATCTCGTGTCACAGCGTTTGTTATCGAACTCTTCAGAAACGGCTTGACCAATTTTTGTGAAATTTTATGCTTCTATTTGTTAGGTGCGTCACTCGTAGGCTATTTTTATACCGCTCTCAAGCAAAATCATAAAATATTGCGATAAAGTGTGTATTTAGCCGACAGAAAAGCTTGGGATTGTAGTGAACTTGCTCCAATGCAATCAATCATACTCGTATACTAATATTATAAACGTGAAAGTTTTTGAGTATGGATGTTTGTTACTCTTTCGCGCAACGACTACTGAACGGATCTGGATGAAATTAGGAATAGAGATAGCTTACACCTTGGATTAACACTGTTGGCGGCCAGCACCGCAATTCATTTACAACCTTTTTATACTTTATGTTTTGTTTTGCTACGTTCGAATTATTGTTTTGTTACTTAGTCGATAGTTGCAATAAACGTCCTCAACAAACACACAGGCTACTTTTTATCCCGGAAAAAGGTTCCTGCGGGATAACAGGAAGACGCGGGTATAACCTCGGGTCGCAACTAGTTATTAATAAAATAAAATAAAATTTTGTAAATGTGATCGCGCCGACAGCAGTAACTTATGAAACTTCAACCTTCTTGCAGATCACGTGTCACGACAACAAAGATGGCACTGTTGCTGTATCATACTTACCTACCGCTCCTGGAGAGTACAAGGTCTCTGTGAGGTTTGGAGACAAGCACATCAAGGGATCACCTTTCACTGCTAAGGTAAAAAAAACTTCCTCATCATCATCATCAGCCTTTACGTTCCCACTGCTGGGACTCTGGCCTTCTCTCAGAGAGAGAGTATGGGCTGTAATCTACCACGCTGGCCCAGTGCGGGTTGGTAGATGTCGCATGCCCTTGAATGTTGCAGTTCTTGGACTTGTCGGTTTCCTCACGATGATTTCCTTCACCGATTTTGAGCGATGGTAAATCCACACATAACTTAAAACCGAGTTCGAGAAAACTTACAACTAACGCTACAACTGGCTCTTAAGTGAGGACGCCAGCACACACCGATAGGTGCTTGGCAACAGGTTCTTAACTTGATGACCTCATCAAGTTAATCTGTCGCCACGCGGGCTAGCCAGGCGAGCACGTTCTTATCAAATTTTTCTAACTTTGGCTTACAGGTAACCGGCGAAGGACGTAAGAGGAACCAGATCTCCGTGGGAAGCTGCAGTGAAGTTACCCTCCCTGGTAAAGTCGCTGACAGCGACATCCGCAGCCTTAACGCTTCTATTGCTGTAAGTACATATCGTTTAGGTCAGTTTTATGTAGCAAATCAGTCAGCGAGAAAAGTAGCTCATCATACTTGATGTTCCAATGCGAGGTGGTTGAAGATGGCTTTACGCTACGCCTGGATTGGGAACTGGCTTTTTGGTGGGCCTGCTGGAACACACCGATAGATAGGTCCTTGGCGACAGATCCTTAACTCAGTGGTGGTAGCTAGCCAGCCGAGCACTAGCACCAAGCTATAGTTTCATCACGATGTTTTCCTTTACCGAAAGCTCAAGCTCATTGTAGGGTTCGAACCCATAATTTACGGATCCCAAGCCGACGTCATTATTAGTCAGCCATCATCGCTTCAAAACTGGTTTATATTAAGGATTACGTTCTGTTAAGGAACTTAACTATTACATCACAAACTTTACTTGCTTCTACCAGGCACCTTCCGGTCTTGAAGAGCCGTGCTTCCTCAAGAAGCTGCCATCAGGCAACATCGGCATCAGCTTCACCCCCCGCGAGGCTGGCCAGCACATCGTCTCCGTGAAGAAGATGGGCGTCCACATCCAGAACTCTCCCTTCAACATCACTGTTCAGGCGCAGGAAGTTGGTGACGCTAAGAAAGTCAAGGTCAGTTTTCTAACAACTGGTTTCCAAAGGTGAAATTAAAAAAGTTGGTTTGGGCGCCCAATAAATTAACTGCACCGCTTTTCTTGCCTGTTCTTTTGCCGACATAAGCAAGCGTAAGTAGTCTTAAGTTTGACGTTTTAAAGTGATCACATGTTGTATCTAAAAAATGTTTTTTGATTGCCGGTTTGAGTATGTTTTGACCAGGAATTGAAAAAATTGGAGGAAGTGCTCAATAATTATGGCACACGGATGTTTATTGACCTATGAAGCCAAAAATATCCATTCGGGAATCTTCATATATGTTTGGAAAATAGTTTATCGAGAAGGAGCGACGTAATTTTGTGTGTTATTTTCGTAGGTTTCTGGTCACGCCCTGAAAGAGGGCAAGACGCACGGTGACAACAGCTTCTCAGTTGACACCAGGAACGCTGGTTATGGTGGTCTCTCACTCTCCATTGAAGGTTAGTAATTGGATGTATCTTCACGTAAAAAATCATTTTTTCCTGGATGAAAGTATCTTCTTCTTCTTGTGCCGCTATCTCCTACCGGAGGCCGGCTATCATTACGGAAATCCTAATCTTGCTCGAAGAAAGGATAGATTTATCAAACATAATTTTTTACTTTTGACTAGGTAGCGTTTCGAAGATAGCAACTACACCAGGATTGGGAACTGTCTCTCAAGTAAAAAAACGCACAAATAGGAGTCGGAAGAAGTCCACTTCTGGACAAAGGAATTGAACGCCACCATGAACGGCTATTAGCCATTTGTCTCCATCGGCTCCCTGCGACATAACATACCCATTAATTAATATTTAATCACAAGATCTGCAAATACAATAGAGAAAAGTTATAATATGCTTTTTTAATTTGAAATAGCCTTTTGAATATTGATTTTTTTTTACCCGACTGCGTAAGGGTTATGTTTTTCGAGGGTATGTATGTATGTATATTGGCACGGTCTGTAGATTAAATGGCTTGACGGATTTTAACATAATATGAGGTGTCAATAGATTCGTCTTTATTGTGGGAGTGACATAGGGTACTTTCTTTTGGCGCAGTCGGGTTTTTGTTCCTTTTGTAATGTTTAATCTTGTTTCTCAACAATCCTGACTGATCTCCAGGTCCCAGCAAAGCTGAGATCCAGTGCGCTGACAGCAAGGATGGAGTCCTGGCCATCAGCTACAAGCCCACCGAACCTGGCTACTACATCATCAACTTGAAGTTCGCAGACCATCACGTCGAGGGCTCTCCTTACACGGTCAAGGTAAGGCAGATGAATTAAATAAAATCCATGTATGTATGGTAAAAAAAAATGTCTGTGACAAAGTCCGCGAGTGTGCAATTATGTTAGTTACTCCAAAACGCTGAAGCGGGTCAAAGGGTTTGAGTGAAATTTGGAATGAAGATGCTTATATCCTGGATTAGCTTATAAGATTGCTCTAATTCAATCCATTAGAAACTATTTTTTTACTGCTTACAGGGCAGCGTTTGACCACAAGTCACCTGCGGTTAAGTGATGATGTGGTCGAAGGTGGCGTCACACTACACCTGAATTGGGGACTGGCTCTCAAGTGAGGTTGTCGGAACACACCGATAGGTGCTTGGTGACAAATTCTTAACTTGAGGCCGATTGTTAATGTGATAGCGCTAACAAAGCGATACCGTAATAATTTGGAATGGAGGTAGTTTATATTCAGCGACTCAAAGTGTGTCTTGGCCTCCGAAACGAGAAAGCGCCACTCTTCGCTATCTTGAGCGATTTCAGCCCAGTTCAGAGTCTGGAGTTCGCGCAGGTCCGCGTTCACTGCGTCCTTCCAGCGGTATCTAGGGCGTCCGACCAGCGGTCTCCTAGCTTAGTCATCTTTATAAATGCGGGTGTCTAACTTAGGTATATGTTCTCGTTCAGGTGACTGGTGAAGGAAGCAACCGGCAGAGAGAGAAGATCCAAAGGCAGCGTGATCCTGCTCCTCTTACGGAGGTTGGCACCAACTGCAAGCTCACCTTTAAGATGCCTGGTAAGTGTCTACTTCGATGTCTAATATATTTGATGAAATGGAAGCCGAACGACAACGCAAGCGCCTGTAAGGCACTGACACCTATTTTGGCGAGTGGATTTGCTATCGCTCCAAACGGTGAAGGAAAACATCGTGAGGAAACTGGCAAATCCAAGAACCACCACATTCAAGGGCATGCGACATCTACCAATCTGCACTGGGATAGCGTGGTAGATTTCTCTCTTTCTCTGAGAGAAGACCAGAGTCCCAGCTGTGGACACGCAATAGGCTGATGATGATGATGAATTTATATGTACCGATGTCGCGTAGGTAATGGGCAATTAGCATTCTACAAAGCGTGGTTCTGAATCTTCGCCACAGATAACAATTCTGGGTGGTACTGAACTGTGATTGGCAAGCCTGGCGCTTACCATCAGTCTGTTGATTTGCTTGTCGCATCACACAGGTAGGGCATTCTAGTTAGACGTAAAGCGCCTTGTGGTGAAATAAAAACTTCTTCCTTTTTTCCAGGCATCACCTCTTTCGACCTGGCAGCTACAGTGACGAGTCCCGGAGGTGTGTCAGAAGACGCTGAGATCCAGGAAGTGGAAGACGGCCTGTACTCCGTTCACTTCGTGCCCAAGGAGCTGGGCGTTCACACCGTGTCCGTCAAGTATAGGGAGATTCATATTCCTGGTGAGTTGGATATGAAGACCTGGAGAGGTGGAATAGATTTGGGGGAAGTTATCTTGTGGAGGTAGAGGACCTTCTTGCTAGATTGATGAAAATTTTCTGATGAAATGATATTGACTAACCTTCTTAACACTTGAAGGGTTATTAAGAAATTCTGATTGTGGTTGCAGTGGTTCTTTATGTATGATGGCAAAGTGTTTGCTGCCAGGAATCTGGCTTTATTGCCAACAGGTATCTTGCTTCCAGAATCACTTAGTAGCACGTTTATGGACAATATATAATGGATTATCCTCTGAAAGGATCCATGTGACCAGCCAAAACTTAATACTAAAGACTTTCCTGTTTCATTTTGCATCCTAGCTTCGGACCACCTTAAGGTGTCCTCAGACATTACAGATTCCAATCTGGGATCTAGTATATTGTCTGAAAGGGACTAACACGATCTTCCCTAGAACACTAAATTCGTAACCACTAATTTGTTCCATCCAGGGTCACCCTTCCAATTCACCGTGGGTCCTCTGAAAGACTCCGGTGCCCACTTGGTGAAGGCCGGAGGTCCAGGCCTCGAGAGAGGCGAGGCTGGTCGCTTCAACGAGTTCAACGTGTGGACCAGGGAAGCTGGAGCGGGACAGCTGGCCATCTCTCTGGAAGGTCCCAGCAAGGGAGACATTGACTTTAAGGATAGGAAGGACGGGTCCTGTGACGTGTCTTACAAGGTTGAAGAGCCTGGTAAGTTTTGGCTTAGTTTTTGTTTACTTTTTTACAGGATAGCGTTTGAGCGCAAGTTGTTTGATGATAAGGGATGATGTGGACGAAGGTGTGGCTCTAAAGTGGAACTGCCGAAACCAATGGTAGGTACTTTGCGACGAATTCTTTAGAGTTTATTTTATGAACTTCGTATTTTAAGGTACCTTATTAGGGTAGAGATCAGATTCAAGGCTTTAAACGTGACCTTTGTCACTAACCTATGCCTTTCGCGCGTTTTATTCATTATGGCGCTTGGGATTGTACCGTTGTGGCAAAATTTGTGATATCAGGAGTCAACGGTGGGTTCAGTAACCCCGACATCTTGGACCAAGTAGCTTGGGATTGTATGTAGTGAACTTGCTCCAATCAATCAATTAGAAGTAAGATTAAAATTGTAAATGTGATCGCGCCAAAAAAATTACCTGCCGGGCGTTTCTTGCCTGTTCTTTTGCCGGCGTAAGGAGGTTGGAACAGGCGTAGCTAGTCTTAAGTTTGACGTTTTAAAGTGATCATATTATGTATCCTATTAAATAAATCTATTTCGAATTTTGAGTTTCATCAAACATCTCTAAGAACAACCGCAAGTAAACTGGCTTTCAAATAAAGAAACCTCATCGAAATCGGTCCATCCGTTTAAGACCTACGATGCCACAGACAGACACACACACATACACACAGTCAGAGAGACATCGACGTCAAACTTATAACACCCCTCTTTTTGCGTCGGGGGTGAAAAATGAAATAGTTAACAACCGAACTGCTTACAATAGGTATTGTAAGTTTTAATCCGACATCAGTCAAAAACAAAGTAGTAATAAATTACTGGAAATACCTTCCCGAAGCCAATTCCCGTCCTTATCTTGGTGTAGTCTTCAATTTAAATGCCCCCGCCCCTACCATGCCTTACGAGGACACGTCATGCTGCATGCATTGCAAAAACCTGTATTGCCAGTTGCCGATATAGAAAAAATCCTAAATAAGGTATGTAGCAAATATTGTAGAAGCGAATGGACGTAGGCATTTTTTTTTAAATTACAGTTCTTGAGTTTATACAAATTATGTTAAGTTTGGTTTTAGTTTTCCAAAATGTACGGTAATTTCAGCAAATTAGCATAACACGGATCAGAAAACAATCTCTACTAATGTTATAAATGCGAAAGTAAGTCTGTCTGTCTGTGACGCCTAAACTACAGAACCGATATCGATGAAATTTTGTACAGAGATAGTCTAGAGCCTGAGAAAGGACACTTGCTACTTTTCATCGCGATAAACTGTAGCCCACGCGGATGAAACTGCGGGGAACAGTAGTAAAATATGAGTAAGTTTTTTTTTACAGAAAACGTAGTTTCTTGTTTTATTGAAACCATGTTTGACATTGATTGGTTTGTCAATATAAAATATAATTTACTAATTGTGAGGAGAAATAAATATATAGTGATTTGATTTGATTTGATGTATTATTTTATTGAGTTTAATATAATTATGTAATTACTATAAAAAACAACACAGTGGTACACGAAAAAAATGCAAATAACTTAAAAGTGTTTTTTTAACACATTGTACATAAAGTTACCAGTGTTAGCAACATTATCACTTAGGTGGTATCCCTGGCCATACCATAAGGACCATACAAAAACCAAAGAAATGTGCTTCATAAATAAATCCACAAATTTCTTTGGACCACGCCCACCACCCTCGCGGCCAATCCTGGCGACTCACACTCGCAGCGCGGCAAAATTTACCGCACACCATTTTGACAGTTCGATTTTTTAAATTCTTTTTCTCCTTTTTCTGACCACAGACGCGAGTTTTTCTTTTTAAACGTGGTAATGGCGCGTTTTCGGATGGCCAGTTGTATCGATTTACGATATGAGTTTTTCATGAAAGTAATAACTCTCTGGTTTTTTCTTGTTTTATTTATTGAAGTATGAAAGTCGCTTTAATATGTCTGTGCGCTTGCTTTAGTCATTAAAGTTTATTTTACGTCTTATTTAGTGTTGTTATTTGAGAGGTAAAACGTTTTTGTGTACGACAAATATTGAAGAGAAAAAAACAAACGGAATTGAATTGTTTACGTAGCAATTCCGAGGAGGTAAGGTACTATTGGTAAACGTGGAATTAAACAAAATGCTATAAAAATGTATAACATGATGATAATGCTGGCTGGAATATTTATTAATACATACAATTTTGAAAAGGACTTTTTTGGCGGCAATCGAATTGTCAACGTGAAAATTTTGTTTTTATTTCCAAAACTTGTGTTTCTTCGAGTGATAATGTGTAATATTGGTGGATTATTAACCATTATGTGTTCGTTAATGTGTACGAGTGTGGGAAATTGAAATAAAGTTGTGAAAGTGACTTTTCAAGTTGCTCCAAAAAAGTCCGTGTAAAGTTTAAGTAAAGCACCACTACTTTACTTAAACACTATCCTCATCCCATCATCTCATCATCGTCATCACCATCATCATCATTTAAACTTGATTCAACTCTCTGAGTTTGAAATCTTTTATACTTGACACTGGCAAATACACTAATCGTGTGACGCCATAACAAAACAAAAAAAAAAAAAAAAAAAAATTTTGAAAAAAGAAAGACTATTCTAAGTTTGATCTGTTGCTTTCTTTCTTTCTGTTAGTTTTATTTTTGAATAGTAAATACGCTAATAAATTCGGATACACGTCGGCTGCGGCGGCTTTGTCGGTCGCTTCATTCGAATTTTAAACATATTTTTTATCTGTCTTCTGACTGATGAATAAATAAACAATACAAAAATGGAATTATTTTAAAAGCGAATCGCTTCTTGCAGCTTTTGGTAATTTTTGTTATCTATACTTTGGTTTTATATTCATTGGCTTAAATTATTTTTTTTTATATGGTTTCCTTACTTCTTTCAAAAAGGTAGCTTCTGCTTAATTAAAATACTTTTACTGAGAGGGAAAATCTAAAATATGTACTTACCTATTATAAAACTAACAAATAAAAACCACTAGCTTCTGAACAGCTTAAAAAATATTTACGTAAGCTTAGAATACACACACACACACACACACACACACACGTGAAAAATAGAGTTTTCGTTTAAAAATATAATAAATAACAGAAACATAGAGACAAAAAAAAAACGGTTTTCGCGCCTAATATAATAATGTATAATGTATAATGAATGAGCTATTAAAACGATCATTAAATTAAAAATAAAACACTATTATAATAATGTTATTTTTTTATTTTAATATTGGCTTAGGTACATAATTATTTTTAGTGACTTTTTAACATTTCCAGCACTTCCAGGTTAGAAGTATAATATTAAGCTCCTTAGTCGCTAGCGGATTGAGACTAAAGAGACCTAGGCCTTAAGCTATAATCAACTGTCAAAGGAAGAGAAACTCTTATTCAGTACAAAAAACTATAAACACCAAGACGGTTATGAAAAATTTCCACGCGTCCTCTTTTTACAAGCACGCACAGTGGTTCGAGTGTGCACGCTCAGCGGTCAAAAACCGAAATGACGTTCCACCAATCAAAACATACTTCTCGCCTCTTAAATAATAAACCCCAAAACTTAAGTCATTATGCCGTCGAATAGTTCAGAAATCCTTAATCGCGATACACTTATGAAGTATCTAGAGCAAAAAGAATCGTTTCTTTGTCGGGTGCTGTGCTAGTTTTTTATTCGCTCGAATACAATGGGGAATAAGACAAATTCAGTTTAGAGGCCGCATACCTGGCTTCTGGTGTTTAACAGTCATTTTAATTGACCGCCCGTTCGGGTGAAGAACGAAACCCACCGAGACTCTTTTATAAAGCAATCCCTACTAATATATAATGCGAAAGTAACTCTGTCTGTCTGTCTGTTACGCTCCCCAAAACTACTGAATCGATTTAAATGAAACTTGGTACAGAGATAGTCTAGAGCCTGAGAAAAAACATAGGCTACTTTTTATCGCGATAAACTGTAGCCCACGCGGGTGAAACCGCGGGGAACAGCTAGTCTATAATATAAAAATGAATTGCAAAATATGTTGGTAAGCGCATAACTCAACAACGCCTGGACCAATTTTACCAATTCTTTTTTTTAAATTTTCGTTGAAGTCCAATAATGGTTTTTACGGCGAGAAAAATCGAATAATTGCCGGGAAAACACTAAAATTAGCCCTTTTCTTTTCCCCATACAAACGATTCGTAATAATACTTAAGTCAATTTGAACTTTAATACCATACCATAAAGTTCAAGTGTTAGTGGAGAGGTTTCGGGAAGGCAAAACAATTGAGTGACGTTAGTATTGTATAAATATTGATGTCTGTTTTCAATAAAATTAGGGATCCTTACTAAAACTCCAATAATGTGTGTATTATAATTTTTGCGTTTTCGCTAAATACCCGTGCGAAGCCGGGGCGGGCCGCTAGTGTTAAATAAAAAAGTGTCTAACACAAAAAACAATCGGGCGTATATAGTGCATTTTAGAGAAAAACTCTATTGGAACGCGCCATCATTTGGCATTTTTTTTATTTAATTGTATTCTAAAAAATATATATTATTATTTGTTTTTATTTCACTTGTTTTTTGCTACAAATAAAATTATTGTCCATTGTCTAAAAAAGAAACTGTAATACTCATAATTTCATAACAACTATATTAGCCACTGTTGTTAAGGATAATTGCATGTGGCAACCCGCACTGGGCTCGCGTGGTAGATAACGGCCTATACTCTCTATCTGAAGGCCACTGCAAATAGCCATAATTCACAAACGGGCAGACAAACCGACAACCATACATGAAAATAAGGATATCTAATTTGACAATTCTAAGAAAATGAAATATCTATTTGTTAATTTATTTGTTTGTGTAGCTCCTAAAGTCAGGTACCTAAATATTTACAAAATCATAACATACAGAGTGTAAGAAGACATATAGCAAAATGTACGTGTATCTATCTATGTCTTGTAACGTAGTCGTGGTGGTTCGTGAGACTAATCATTATAAAAAAAGGTTTTTGAAAAGTCGAGAAAGGAGAGTCGCGCTATGACGGAATGTTACTTCGGACTGGTTTTTGGCAGTAAGCTGTGGAATTCTGACCACTGGGCCACGTTCAGTTTTGATAGTATTTTTAGTGAGGTTTAAAAAGTGTACCGTACTATGCATGTGCCTGATGGGTAAAAAACTAAAAATGTAGTAAGTAAATCAAATCACATCAAATCAAATCAATAGTTTTTTATTCAATACATTGTGATCACTTTAAAACGTCAAACTTAAAACTAGCTATGCCTGTTCCAGCCTCCTTACGCCGCCGGCAAAAGAACAGGCAAGAAACGCCTGACAGGTAATTTTTTCAGCGCGATCACTTTGTCAATTTTATGCTTGTTAATATTTGATTGAATTGGAGTTATTTATTACCTATTTAGTTTATTCGAAGTTACCCGCATCGTTAAAATGAATTATTTTTAAGTAACACAAATAATAAATTAAATAAGTAATAAATATAACCTAAAATATTAAATTAAACTACCTACCAAGCCTACCAATCACGGCACGACTAGTCCACCGATTTAAAGTTGCTCAGCGAGCTATGGAAAGGGCTATGCTTGGGGTTTCTCTGAGGGACCGAATCAGAAATGAGGTGATCCGTCAGAGAACTAAAGTCACCGACATAGCCCACAGAATTAGCAAGCTGAAGTGGCAGTGGGCTGGTCATATAAGCCGCAGAACCGACAACCGATGGGGTAGACGTGTTCTTGAGTGGAGACCGCGACTTGGCAAACGTAGCGTAGGACGCCCTGCGACAAGGTGGAGCGACGATTTGCGCCGAGTGGCTGGCAGTAGTTGGATGAGAAGAGCCGAAGACCGGGCTCAGTGGCGTACCTTGGGAGAGGCCTATGTCCAGCAGTGGACTGATACGGGCTGATGATGATGATGATGATGACCTACCAAGCTAAACAATTTTCGATTCTCGCTACATCCTCGCTCCAATTCAATATTATAAACGTGAAAGTTTGTCAGTATGGATGTATGGATGTTTGTTACACTTTCACGCAAAAACTACTGAACGGATCTGAATGAAATTTGGAATGGAGATAGCTTATACCCTGGATTGACACATAGACTACTTTTATCCCGGAAAAGGGCTCTTGCGGGATAACGGGAAGACGCGTGTGAAACCGCAGTGCGCAAATAGGGACTAATATTTAGCATTGCAAAAAAAAAATCGCAAGTATTTTTACTGTATCCGATCCGAGTAGTATCTAATACTTTAGGTACAGGGTGAGTTTTTTAATCTGTCATGCTCTTTTTTGAAATTGAGGCTGTACATAGCAAAAAAAAAATCCGATGCAGATTAAAAAATAATTAGTTAATTCCCATTCTAATGAGCACTTTATTAATTTTTAACAGTCTCATCAATATTTATTGACATACATAACTTGTATTTTATAGCTCAATTTTGTTTAATAAAAAATCCAGATTTCGTTTCCGGTTAGATCTAGCTTTTAAATCTAATCAGTACTAGAAACGAGCGTTTTGGGTGTCCAGTCGCGTTATAATTATAAGTAGCTAGCTGTTCCCCGCGGTTTCACCCGCGTGTGCTACAGTTTATCGTGATGAAAAGTATCCTATGTCCTACCTCAGGGTTCAAATTATCTCCGTATCAAGTTTCATTTAAATCGGTTCAGTAGTTTAGGCGTGAAAGCGAGACACAGACAGACAGACAGATCTATTTTCGCATTTATAATATTAGTAGGTTCCAATCCAGGTGACGCCACCTTCGACTACATCATCACTTAACATCAGGTGACTTGTGGTCAAACGCTACCCTGTCAGTAGTGAAAAAAGTAACTATTAAGTGCTCCCCACGGTTTTATCGTAGGAACGTTTTTTTCCGGAATGAGTAACTTTTGTGTTGACACAAAATATAAGCTCTCTGTATTACAAATGTCATCTAAATCCATTCAGCGGTTTGAGCGGGAAGTAGGTAATAATAATAAACATACAAACTCTCAAACTTTCTCATTTATAAAAAGTAGTCTAGGGTATAAGCTATCCAGGGTATAAGCTATCTCTATTCTAAATTTCATCAAATTCGGTTTAGCATTTACGGTGATACGTGGTAACAAACATTCGCACACATGAACTTTCGCATTTATAATATTGGTAGGATATTAGCAGAATGTGCTATTCCAGACTAATCTGTATCTTTGCCAAATATTATCCAGATCTCTTCAGTCGTTCTGCTGTGATTAAGTTACAAACATCCAAGTTTAGGTTACATCAAGTTGTTTTGTTGATGTTTCCTTTGCCGAAAGCTCAAGCTCATTGCAGAATCCGAACCCACGAAGTGTTTAAAATATTAAATGAAGCTATTAGATATTATAAAATGAATATATTCGAAGTTGCTTTAAATTTTGTTACATCGCAAAATAAATAAATAAATATCGGGGACAATTATTGCACACAAATTGACCTAGCCCCAAAATAAAACCTTGTTCACATTATTTCTTTATTATAATCAAAACTAGTTATTTTAACTGCCATAACGAGTTAGCATTAGATACCTGATATTTTCCGGCTTAAAGAGTCAGTAAACTGTTAAATGCTTGGGCCACACTAACGGGAAATGCCGTTCAATAGCGCAACGATTGACGTTTGACATAAGTGTGGCCATAACACTGGACAGCGGCATTCACATTGACGTTTGACGTTAGCCGATAACTCAAGTGCATTCACGTTGACCGTTCAAGTGTAGCCACTCACATAATAGCGTTAATAATTAACGCGATATTTATCGCGAAGATAGGCATTGACATTTCCCTTACGTTGCCCTTAGTGTGGCCCGGGCATAAGAGAATTTACTAGACGTCGGCTTGGCCGTAGGTCATGGGTTCGAATCCTACAATCACCTTAAGTTTTTAACCCCCGACGCAAAAAGAGGGGTGTTATAAGTTTGACGTGTCTGTCTGTCTGTCTGTGGCACCTTAGCTTGCAAACGGATGAAGCGATTTCAATTTAGTTTTTTTTTGTAAGAAAGGTGAGTTACCGGCGAGTGTTTTTAGCTATGTCTGATGAAAATTGGTCCAAGTAGTCGGGGTTTTTTTAATTTTATATTTATCGGTGAAGGAAATCATTGTGATGAAACCGTAGCTTGGTGGTAGGGCATTTTTTAGTGCTCGCCTGGCTAGTTGAGAATCTGTCGCCGGGCACCTATCGGTGTGTTTCGGCAGCCTCACTTGAGAGCTAGGTGCAGCTATTAGGTGCATCTACATCACAGTGTCACTTAACTGATGTTACCTGATGCTAACTTGCGTCCAAACGTTATTTTGTAATCAAAAAAAATGTAAGCACTTAATTAATTCATTGATTCATAAAACAAGTAATAAAATCTACATTATTTTAGACGAAACAAATAAAAATCAATTTAAATCTATTTAAAATGAAATTTATCTTTTTACAACCAAAATAAATAACATAACAGGTTAGGTAAAGTTGACACAAACTGCATAATAAATCCTTCGCTGTACAAGCACTACCTGTTTCCTGCGGCAACTCCTTATTTTGAGAGCCAGTTCCCAATCCAGGTGTAGGTAGCGTGATGCCACCTCAGACAGCATCGTCGTGACTTGTGGTCAATCGCTAGCTACCTATAAGAAGTAAAAAAAAAGCATCTCATATCCGTCTTTTTCAAATGTCGTAAATTCTTATGCTGGGGCCACACTAACGGGATATGCCATTAAATAGCGCGGTGATTGACGTTTGACATAAGTGTGGCCACGACATTTGACACCGTCATTCACATTGGCGTTTGACGTTAGCCGATAAGTCAAGCATTCACGTTGACCGTTCAAGTGTAGCCACTCACATAATTGCGTTAATAATAATTAACGCAATATTTATCGCGATTGATTGACATTGACATTTCCCTTGACGTTGACCTTAGTGTGGCCCCAGCGTCAGAATAAAACATAACCAATGACATTCTGGAATAATGATGTTCCTATTTGTGAGAGAATTTTCAGAATTGGATTAGTAGTTTAAGAGATTTTCCCTTACATTTAAATAAACAAACAATTTTTTTCTCCATATAATATTATATATAAAAGATTATAATCTAACATTTATTTACATATCAGGAGCAACGTTCTATATTGCCACATTTGAACGAAAACTATTATAAATCCTTGTGCTAAATAGAAATGAATTGATTGTTTGAGCGAACATCGTCTTTAGTAGATATGGCGTGATTATTCGTTATTTTTTTTATTATGTATTCGTCGATTAGCGAATAAAAGTGCCTATTTTATTCGTGGCTATGGTTGTTCGCTAGAGGGATGCAGTGGAAATGGACCTAGTGAACTCTCTCTCTACACTCTGACTGAAATTGCTCAGGATAGGGAGAAGTAGCACTCTCTCATTTCGGAAACCAAGACACACTTTACGTTATTGAGCCGTCGGAGTTAGTATTCATTTGAAATCAGCAAATTAATGAGACATTTATTTGCTGAAAAAACTACAGAATTACTAAATTTTACATTCAAAGTCACGGCACGACTAGTCCACCGATTTAAAGTTGCTCAGCGAGCTATGGAAAGGGCTATACTTGGGATTTCTCTGAGGAATCGAATCAGAAATGAGGTGATCCGTCACAGAACTAACTAAAGTCACCGACATAGCCCACAGAATTAGCAAGCTGAAGTGGCAGTGTGCTGGTCATACAAGCCGCAGAACCGACAACCGTTGGGGTGCGCGTTCTTGAGTGGAGACCGCGACTTGGCTAACGTAGTGTAGGACGCCCTGCGACAAGGTGAAGCGACGACTTGCGCCAAGTGTCTGGGAGTAGTTGGATGAGATGAGCTGAAGACTGGGCTCAGTGGCGTACCTTGGGAGAGGCCTATGTCCAGCAGTGGACTGATACGGGCTGATGATGATGATGCCATTTAAAGTCAGTGGGTTATAAGTTAGTTTATTGGGTAATTGGTTCACTATTTTGTAAGAAATCGTTAGTTTACATACTTATATGTAACTCCAAATACTCGTAGGTAGAAGGTAGAAAGGTAGAAACGGCAAATTCGGAAGATTCGAGACTATTGCTAGAGGCATGTTGTTGTTATTTATTATTATTATTTGTCATTCTTTATTGATAGTATCATTTTTAATGTTTATTGGGTAATTAAGTAATTAACGAATATATTGACTATTCGCCACAAGGAATAGCAACCATTCGCGGCATCTCTAGTTTTAGCATAATGTATTAACAAAGTCAGAAAAATCATTAAAATGGAAAAATAACATTAAAAAACAATTAAATTAACATATTATACAGTACTATAGGAGGTGTGTTGTTTGGGGGAGTGCTGTTTATGTAATGTTAATACATATAAAGTTCAAGGTACTGGCTGATTTATCTACCTACTGACATAATTAGTAAGAGGACGATTTCGAAATTAGGCTAAAAATTGGGGCTAATTTAGGACGTGCAAAAAACGTATTATTATTTAAATATTGAAAAAACATGCGCAGTGTCCTTTTTTTAAGGTTAGGTACGTTACGTTTACGTTAATTTTTTCCAGATCTATAAATAACATTGAATTGAAAAACACATGACACGAGATTTTTATATATGTACTAGTTACACCCGCGTCTTCCCGTTATCCCGCAGGAACTTTTTCCGGGATAAAAAGTAGCCTATGTGTTAATCCAGGGTATAAGCTATCTCCAATCCAAATTTTATTCTGATCCGTTCGGTAGTTTTTGCGTGAAAGAGTAACAAACATCCATCCATCCATCCATCAACCCATTCATCCACACTCGCAAACTTTAACGTTTATATAATACTAGCTGTTCTCCGCGGTTTCACCCGCGTGGGTTACAGTTTATCGCGATAAAAAGTATCCTATGCCCTTCCTCAGGATTCAAACTATCTCCGTACCAAGTTTCATTTAAATCGGTTCAGGCGTGAAAGAGCAACAGACAGACGAACAGAGTTACTTTCGCATTTATAATAAGTAAGGGATTAGTAGGATTATAAGATATTAACGCTGGTAAAGTCAAGGGGTGGATTGGTAGTGTCGTTATGTATATGAGTGTTTAAATGTATGAGGAAACACTCCAGGTCATAATAATGATAAGCTAATAAGAGCATTGATTTTGCATTTGATTCTTACACATACTATTTTCAATCAATCAATCAATCAATCAAAATTTTATTTGCATGAATATAGTAGGATGTATATACAATTGTTGTTATAAAGTTATAAATACAGCGATATATTCCACCAACTAGGTATGCAAAAACTAAAAAATAAGATAAAACTAAATTAGTCATTGATAACCATCCAAATTAAATGTCAAAATTATAATTTTAAAACAATATTAATATTAAATAAAATTAAAAAACATAAAATTAATAAGAAAAAAAAAACAATTGAGAACAACAACTAACAAACAATTCAATATTCCAAATTAACTTAATTTAAATCCACATTGTACCTAATAATAATTATAAAAATTTGTCATTTAAATATTCATTTACAGTGTAATAACATTTCTTAATTAAAAATTTAAATAATTTATTCTTAAAACCATGAATATTTGTAGTCCTTACTATATATTTCGGCAAACCATTATAAATCCTCGGAGCCATGCTAAATATGCTCTTTGAATGTTGTGCCGTTCTGTGAGCACAACATTCAAAAATTCATTCATTTTGCATTTTTTGAGAGTCTCAAGGTTGAAAATTTGAATTTTGTTAGTCTTATTATTTATAAATGTAATTGAGCTGCAAGGACGTGTTGAAATTTAAAGTTTTGTAATAGGTTGTATTTTATATCTTTTTGGTAAGTTTTTGACCTCAAATCAGCTGATGGCAATGACGTGGTTGAAGGTGGCATCACGCTATATTTGGGCAGGGAACTAGCTTTCAAGTGAAGTGCCGGAATACGCCTATAAGTGCTTGGCAGATTCTTAACTTGAAGGTGGTAGCTAGCCAGATGAGCACTAGAAAACACCCTACCACAAAGCTATGTTTTCATTGACGACGGGGTAGCCGAGTTGGTAGTGTCACTGCCTGCGAAGCTAGCGGTCCCGGGTTCGAATCCCGGTAGGGGCAAATATATGTGTGATGAGCACGAATGTTTGTACCTGAGTCTTGGATATTTGTATCTATATAAGTATTTATTTCTGTATATAAGTATGTATATCGTTGTCTAGTACCCATAACACAAGTTTCGAGCTTAATTTGGGGCTAGCTCAATTTGTGTGCAATTGTCCCCGATATTTATTTATTATTTATTTATTTACATTACGATGTTTTCCTTAACCGAAAGCTCAAGCTCTCTGCAAGATTCAAATCCACGGCCTACGGTTCGCAAGGCGAGGTCACTACCACTGAGCTGTCGTGGATTTGTGGAGTTAATGGTGGACTAGAAAAGAATGCGTCCACTTGAGAACCTCCTTTTTTTCGTCGGTTAAAAAGTACTAATAACACTTTGCAATAGTTATATTAAAATGTACATTAATTAACTCAATTAATATCCCATTTGGTGGGATGTAAAATGCTAATTGGAAGTATAATTATCAAATCAAATACTCCCCTCGCAAGTTAAATACAGATTAAGGCCAACTGTCGCCTCGGAGTTTAACTTAAACTGCAGTTAATACGTGATTTTATGAATATTAAAATAATCTATTAAAGTTCTATTTTGTATCATCACACTTCAAACTTCAAAATTCTTTATTTAATATGATACTAGCTGCGCCCCACGGTTTCACCCGCGTCTTCCCGCTATCCCGTAGGAACCTTTTCCGGGATAAAAAGTATCCTATGTCCGTTTCCTGGTCCAAAACTACCTCTCCACCAATTTTCAGCCAAATCGGTTTCTGCCGTTCTTGAGTTATGAATAGTGTAACTAACACGACGTTCTTTTTTATATATGTATATGGATAACATAATCACCTTAAAACGCCAAACTTAAGACTAGCTACGCCTGTTCCAACCTCCTTACGCCGGCAAAAGAACAGGCAAGAAACACCCGGCAGGTTAATTTTTAGGCGAGATCACATTTAGAATTTTTATTTTACTACTAAAATCCATAATTGGATGAGAGGAGCCGAAGATTGGGCTCAGTGGCATGCTTTGGGAGAGGCCTATGTCCAGCAGTGGACTGAAACATGGTGATGATGATGAACCCAATGTTTTAAATCTTTTAAGTATATTGTTGTTGTTGTTGTATATTAAATAATAGAACGACAGAGGAAAAGTCTAAAAGTCTAGAGCGCCCTGTAAACGATCAAATTTGTTTGACAAATTTGTTTGTCAAATTTTACGTTTTCATCAAACATCAACGCAAACGGTCAAACAACAGATTACAAATTTCAAACACAACCATCAATCCAGATTTTCATCAAACGCGACAAACACGTAGATTGTTTGACAAACGCTTCAAACAAAGCTGCAAACTATCAAATAATTTGCCAAACACGTAAAATTTGTCAAACAAATTTGATCGTTTACAGGGCGCATTAGAGTTATTGCTACGATGTGCGGATTTTTACCAGACACCCCTCTTATGTTTCAAATTACAAAATGACATATAATTTGTCAGTACTTTTTGTGACAACGAGATAATAGATAAAGATAAAGATGTTTTATTTGTAAACATGTGCTGGTACATAACAAGTTTGCATGCAGATCTTAAATATAATTATTACAACATGTTTTGCCTAAATAGGCGTACAAGTAGAGCGAGATGGCCGCTAATTCTAACATAAAAATAAAAAGAACAAATTAGATATGTACCTACGAGTAAAATAAAATAAAATTAATGAAAATATCCCAAAAAAATAAAATAAAATTAGGATGATTGCAAATAAAATAATAAACAAAATCGACAAAGGTTATGGAAGCCATTGAATAATAATAAAAATATAATGGGAATAAAAAAATTAAAAAAAGTCAAAAATAGATTATGTCAAACTTCACCACAGAAAGCCCTGTCAGCAAAAAATTCGCCTACGCTATAATAGCATTTGCCCAACAAGATGGTGTTTAGTTTTCTTTTAAGCACACCAGCATTCAAATCCCTAAGATTTTTTGGTACCTTGTTAAAAATACTAGGGCCCATACAAAAAATGCTATTACGCATGAGCGTCTTCTTTGCCGTATGCAAGCGAAGTATGTTTTGGTCACGCCTGTTTCGCTGCACTGTCTCACATAGGCGTGGGAACGAGTGCTTATTTAATGTTACTAATTTCTAATTGGAACAATAAATCATTAAATCTTCGGTTCCTTTTCTCTGGTGTAACACTAAAACAGCTGCGAAACCAAATTTGTGTCTTGTATGGAAATAGAGTTTTTCTTTACTGTAAAAAGTTTTAACAAGAAGCAGGAAGCCGGGCAACGAACCCGCTCCCGCTTGTAACATGTCAATACCACCGTTTTGCATGAGGACTACATCATTATTTGTTGTTTGGCTCGGGTTTCACCAAACATAGATAATTCAGATAAATAATAATTTTTATTTTTGATGTCTTGTCTGTTCAACCACGTGAACAATTTATCGCAATAAAAAATATACTATGTCCTCCCCAGGGTACGTACTATCTCCATACCAAATTTGATTAAAATCACAAATACGCACACACCGGAATTGTACATGCATATTATAAAGATACAATTTGAAGCAGTGACAGCTCAGTGGTAGTTACGTTAGCTTAGGTCATGAGTTTGAATCCTGTTAAAAGGTTGAGGTTTCTTTGAAGGAAGACATCTTGATAAAACCATATCTTGGCCATAAGGCTTTATTTATGGCTAGCAACAACCCTCAAACTTAAAATTTATTGCCAAGTATCGCCGTCACAGACCGATAGGTACAATGTCTATTATGTACAAAATATTATTTTTAACAAGACACCAAAACTATTTAACAATAATTGACCGAACTTTAACGTTTCTTTCACGCTATCTAAGGACATATTCGGTAAGTAGATTACTGACCAAGAGAGTTCAAACAAAAACTTATTCGCCAGTTAGTGGTATGGTGAAAACAGCCTCACCTAATTTCGAAACAAAAGAACCAGGCCAAAAAGTAGAAAACTTTTTAACAATCAGCAAAAACTCACGAAAAAAGTCCCACTTGGGATGCAAATAACTCTTTTGCAACAATATGCCCTCCTCGACGATACAACTAGAAAAAAAGGATTCGGGCAAAAATTTAAATTTTCATCCTACTCTGGGAAGAAATATCAGAGGCATTGTTAGCCCTTTTCGCTTTAAGTGACGTTTTTGCATGTGTATACACATCTTTTTTCGGTGCGTGTTTTTGTCCACTCTCGTCAAGTTTTTAGACCACTGTGCAAATTTATTAGAGCATTTGTCGGATTCAAGGAGGTAAAGAATTAGAGGTTTGATTGTGTACCTTTTTTCTCTAACTTTTTTTGGTGGAAGTGTGCTTTTTATTTCCAACGCAGATGTTTAGATTGTTGTACACTTTATCAATGGATCTAAGCGTATAATTGTTTATTTCTAAGGTTGTAGACTTTTATTTTCTTGTTATTGCAACCTAAAATAAATTAGAAAACACTTTACGAGTACCTTTCGTATATTCAATTTTTGTAATGTCTCTTTTGTCGAGTCCGCCTGTGGAAGTACAGTCAGCGACAAATTCGCTGAACAATATCAAACTTTCCGATTTCGTTCATCATGTTAAACCTCAACCTTTGACCGCATCATCACTTAACATCAGATGTGCTGTATTGAGGTCAAACGCTGCCTGGTAAGTTGTAAGAATAAAACTAGCATTGCTGATCTAATACGCGTTTGGAAACTTTTGTCGCTAACTGTACCAACTAGCAGTAGTGTGCGAATATGTGAGGGCAATGTTTCCAGTGAAATTGCAGGCCTTAAAGAGATTTAACATCTAATAATATGTGAGTCAGGATACGAGTTCAAAATTCTGGTTGGCACTAAGCTGTCATGTGTAAGAGTAACCCTTACCATTAGGCGAGCGACCTGCTCGAGTCGTTACTCGAATTGTGTACTCATGCAATCAATGCACTATTATTTTATTTCTTTTTAACCATTTGGTTCTTTTTGTTATTGCTTACAGGGTAGCGTTTGATCACAAGTCACTTGATGTTAAGTGACGAAGTGGTCGAAGGTGATGTCACGCTACACCTGGATAGGGAACTGGCTCTCAAGTGTTAAAAAAACATTATATTCTAATTTACTCTAAATATGACGACTAAAGAAGTAATATAATCAATGATATTTTTAATGAACCCTATTTTTTTTTCTCCAGGTGAATACCGTATCGGTCTGAAGTTCAACGAGCAGCACATCCCGGACTCCCCCTTCAAGGTGTACATAAGCCCGCAGGTGGGCGACGCTTACCTCCTGGAGGTTGCCCAGTTCCCAGACTCGGCCCAGGTGGATAAGCCCACGCAGTTCTACATCAGGCTGAATGGAGCTAAGGGATCACTGGCTGGAATGGTAAGAAAAAAACAATAGGAAAAAAATTAAAAGCTTTTTTAAAGGTGTCTATCTATCTATCTTTGTCTTTCTGACTGTTTGTTACCTTTTCACACCTAAGCTGCTGCACAGATCCTGATGAAATTCATTTTGGAGATAGTTTGGACCTTGAGGAAGGACATAGGACATACTTTTTATCCTGGTAAACGTTCACTAAAAGCACAGTAAAGTAAGAACAGTAGGTTAGCTAAGGCCACTAGACGAGTTAATTGCCTACTCTTGCGGTGATGCATAGGCGGCGCGTTCCGTACTGAGTGCATGGCCGCGGCCCCGTCCGCGGCCCCGTTCGTTTGTTTGTGTGCGTGAAAAGTGCGTGCGTACATGGCGCCGCTACTCTCGCACACATTCAAACCGGTGGCGGCCGATTTGTATGAAGCTGAACTACTACTCTTTACTATGCTAAAAGTCACCTGATGTTAAGTTATGATATGGTCAAAGTTGGTGCCACGCTACACCTGGATTGGGATCTGGCACTCAAGTGTGTCTGCTAGAATACATCGATAGGTGCTCGATGATAGATTGTTAATTTTAGGGTGTTAATGAGCCAGGCGAGTAGTAGAAAATGCCTACCCTACAACCAAGCTATGGTTTCATCACGATACTTTCCTTTACCAAAAGCTCAAGCTCATTGTAGGTTTCGAAACCACGTCCTACAGATCGCAAGCCGACGTCACTAATACTGAACCATCATCGCTATAATGTTCCGGTAGTCTCACTTCAGAGCCGGTTCCCAGTGCGGGTGTAGCGTGGTGCCATCTTCGACTACATCGTCACTTTAAAATTACATCAGGTGACTTGTGCACAAACGTAACCCTGTAAATAGTAAAAAAAACCATAATTATATGTGGAGAAATAAAGGAAAACTTCAGATACTTATAGTTTTCCCAAAATAACACACAAAACTTTCCAACCCCATATTAATTTTTATATCACATCGCGAACTTTCGTCCAGTATTCATCGCGTACCATGCTGTTATAAAATATTAAAGAGAAGGGAGATTTATACGAACCACTGTGCGGTCACGTGTGGCCGTGGTTTTATTACATTTTTTGTCCGGAGAAATTGGGTAAAGACACACTGTGCAGAAGGCGTGCAGCGGTTTTTCATTGCACGGTCTGTTGTTAGGTTTTGGAACAAGTTAGTTCGCACTCTTGTTTTTATTATAAACCAGCTGTGTCCCGCGGTTTCACGCGCGTATTTTAATTTAAGTAAAAATAAAGTACATAAAACTTGCAAAGAAAAAAGCCACTTTTAGTTTTTCCTCAATTTCCCAATGTTCCGGTGGATTTACCAAAAAAAACTTTCACGCTAACCTTTTCCTGACAATTACGAATAAAACGAAAAAAGTGTTATCTAATTTGGTGCAGTCGTTCTGAAGTTATGCGCGTACCTAGGCGATTCATTTTTATATAATACTAGCTGACCCGACCACGCGTTGCTGTGGCTAAAGTTTTTGTTATTTCGTTCACTACAAAATAAATTTAATTAATTTTATAGCGTCAACAACACGTGGTAATTATGCTGTTAAAATGTAGCTTATATGAAATGTTCGTAGATTTACCATAGCAGCGCCATCTATTGATTACTTACTCAACCCAGTCGAAAGGTATCGACATCTGTTAGAATCATTTAAAGTTAACAGATAATTGTGACTGTCAAATAATAACAGACAAATAATTAGCAATAAATTAAAATTGCGACTATAATTTGAGATTTAAACTATCCTATCTCTCAAGTTGGATCGAACTGCACATGGTGTGCGAATTTTATTATAATCAGTTAAGTGGTTTAGGAGTCCATTGAGGACAAACATTGTGACACGAGATTTATATATATTAAGATGAGATAGTTACTTATTTATTCGACTTTGCCAGCGTTTTGTGAAAGTTTAAAGAATCTGCTACTTATACGAAAGATATTCAGGAAGTTTTCTGCTTGTATACATACTCAAACTCAAAACTCAAACTCAAAAATATGTTTATTTAATAGGATACATTGTGATCACTTTAAAACGTCAACTTAAAACTAGCTACGCCTAGCTACTAAATTCTACGATACCTAAGTCGTTTTTTATGTATCACATTTAAAGAAATAAATTCAAAAGTTTGTAATTCAGTGTATGTGTTTATTTCTTCTTCACTCGTATAAGTTTTAACGGATTTGAATGAAAATAATGGAGACAGCTTACACAACAAAAACCTTGGATTAGCACATAATAGGATACTACTTATCCCGAAAAAAATGACCGGGATAAAAAGGAAACCATGGGGCGTATCTAGTGAAATATAACTGGTCGAAAATGCACTACTTACCTACGATTCTAAGATAAATAAAAATTCTCAAAATATCAATCAAATTCAGAAATCAATGCCCATTGGGTCACAATACCGATATTTTCGTTCAAAAATATCACCGCACAAAAATCACATAAACGTCCATGGCAGCCGTGGTGGAGGCGATCTATCATAAATCGTGACATACAGACGGACAGACGGTAGTCATGTTCGCACGATAAATCAACTGACCCCTCCGTGTACGAAGCATTCTCAATTTTGCAAGGAGTTTGCGAGCCTACAGCCGCGAAGATATGATCCTCAAGGGAAGCGTGAGAATGCTTTAAATCCTACTTATATTATATATAAACGTGAAAGTTTGTGAGAATAGATGTTTGTTACTCTTTTACGCAAACACAAGCTGTAAAGTACAGCTGTAAAGCAAGTAAGTGTGTAAAGTATTGATAGTTTACGAAAACTTAAAAAAAATCGTTAATCGTTGAAAAAAAAATGTTTGGATTTTTCCCTTCTCTTTATTGGCCTGCTACCATCTACAAAAGATGATATTGAGTAGTTTTTTTAAATACATACCCACTTAGCAAAGTTATTCAAACTTCATATTCGGAAATAAGTTTATTTTGTAGAAAATTCTAAATCAAATCATATAAATGCTAAAAACAAATTATCATAAGAGATCTTACAAAAAAAAAAAACTCTTGACTAACATGCAATGAATAATAATGTAAATATTAATTATATTCAGCCTGCAGGCAGACGTGCTAATAATATAGTAAAAAAAAAAAAAAAAATTAAAAACATGTTAAAACATCCTTAAAAATCTAAATTACACAATTTTCATTCATAACTATGATTATAACATAATATATTAATAGTTATTTTATTTGAAATTCAAATATCTATTGTATAAAAACATGTCTAATAGCCATTTTCGCAATTCAAATTTAAATTTGTTACCCTGTAGCAGCTTACGAAATATCTTCCGGTAGTAGATAGATAGATAGTCTAAGCGGCAGATTAACGCCCGAAATTAATAATCGATCCCATCCGTTTTCCGCGGTTTTGGATCTATATGTCAAGCCCTAGTACTAAAATGACATACTATGACATGACATATCGATCCAAAACTGCGCATAACGGATCAGGATCGATTATTGATTTATCACGTTAAAAATTTTACTCTTTTCTGTCATCATCATTATCATCATCATCATCATCACCCTATTACGTTTCCATTGCAGAGATATAGGTTTTTTTCTTCTCTAAAACAAATGAAAAAAACGGTAGCATTCCTCTAAACCTTCCTTTCTTCCACAGATAATCTCTCCCTCCGGAAAAACCGACGACTGCTTCATCCAGAACATCGACGGCGACCAGTACTCCATCAGGTTCATGCCACGTGAAAATGGCGTCCATAACATCAACGTCAAATTCAACGGCATCCACATACCAGCTTCACCTTTGAGGATCAAGGTAATTTTTTTATTAGACAAGCAAGTTTCTTACCATCTGACGTTTACATCACGCTTGTTCAATGACACTCAGAATTTTGAACTATTACAATTCAAAATTCTCAATGAAAATGAATTGTGCTCTGTGACATAACATATGATCAATCTGTTTATGCCTTGTATTTTTACTGGCTGTATAGCTAGGAAACACCTTAAAAACAACCAAACAATCAAAAAACATTAAATTGTTAATCAAATATCGGGGACAATTGCACACAAATTGACCTAGCCCCAAATTAAGCTCGAAACTTGTGTTATGGGACTAGACAACGAAATACACACTTATATAGAGAAATAAATACTTACATAGATAGAAATATCCAAGACTCAAGTACTAATATTCGTGCTCATCACACATATATTTGCCCTTACCGGGATTCGAACCTGGGACCGCTAGCTTCGCAGGCAGGGACACTATCAACTCGGCTACCGCATCGTCAAAATATGACAAAAGCAGCTGGTTTTGCTCGATTTTCCCAATGTGTTTTATGGTCAGTAATGTTCGGGTTTTTTTACAACTTGCAAGGTAGCGTTTAACCAAAACACAACACACCTGATGTTAAGTGATGATGCGGTTTATGAAGGTTATCGGATTTTTGTATTCTTCAGTGACTTTTGTAGTTGACTGTACTAGGTTCACTGGGTCATCTAAAAAGCAGAAAACGAGTTACTCCAATTTATTACATCCATCCAAGCTACAAATGAGGCATTGTCATAACAATTTCATTATATCAAACGTAACTTCACCAAACAAACTTTAATATGACTCAGTAACGCCAGATAGCTTCCCAATCAAGTAGGTATAGGTACCGGCGGAATCTGCAGATAGCCTAAACTGAACCCTGGACAAGAAATGATAATGGTTTTTAATCGACAGGTCGGCAAAGATGACTCGGACCCTGCTGCTGTCCATGCTCATGGCCCTGGACTTGGGGTTGTTAAGACTGGTAAGTTACTTCTTTCTTCAAGTATTTTTTTATTTTTGATTGATCTTCACTATAATTTCAATCTTTTTTGTCATCAAAGTAGTCTGATATGTTATGATATAAAGCGTTACTAATCAAATAAGATTACATTTTATATGGATTTGAAATTTAGTGATCGACAAATATTGGATTTCACTTGGGTTTTTGTTGTAAAAACGTACACATGTATGTATACCTACACCTTTGAAGAAGTGAGACTAAAATGACAAGACTTTCTGCATCTTCTAGAAATTCTTTTTTACTACCGCTATTTCTCTAAAATAATAAAGTGATTTTTTTAATGTCTAGTGACGATGAGGGTCGTCGATTCATTCAATGCCGAAAGAAACATAAATTCTATAATTATATTAAATTAACAGGAAATTGCCACTGTACCTGCTTTTCCACTGTAGCAAACGCCAGATCTGGTTTTTACCAAATTCAGCTAGCTAAACTTAGTTTTATTTAAAGCATTGAATAAATATGTTAGAATAAATCTAGTTCTAACCAAACGCAATTCGCTGCATCTAATTTCAACTGGCTTAATCTAGGTGAAAACCAATTTCTGTCAATAACCTAACATTTTTTTTATCTACGTCGGTTCATCGCCCTCTGTCATCACAGGTGTGAAGACCGACCTTATCATCAACACCTGCAACGCTGGTCAGGGTATCCTCGCGGTCACCATGGATGGACCTTCTAGAGTCGCCATGGACTGTACTGAAGTCGAGGAAGGCTACAAGGTATGATTTCATGACTTTTCTTGATAGTTATTCCTCTTACAGAAAGGTTCCATAGTAACAGGGTTAATAAGTATATGTATTTGGATTTGGATCCTTCATTTTGTCCTATTTAATCCTGTTCTGAGACCCAAGAATATCCTACTACATACTAATAAAATGGAGAAGGCCAGAGTCCCAGCTGTGGGAACGTGAAAGGCTGTTAGTGATGATTATACTAATAAAACGTGAAAGTTTGTGAGCATGGAATTATATAGATGTTTCTTACTCTTTCATGCAAAACCTACTGAACGGATTTGAGTGAAATTTGGAATGAAGATAGCTTATACCCTGAATTAAAACATAGACAATTTTTTGTCCCAGAGAAAGGTTCCTGCGCGATAACGGGAAGAAGCGAGTGAAAGCGTAGCTAGTATAGTACTTAGTAAATAGTAAAATTCAACAGTCTGGTTCTAATAAGAAATGAAATCGGTAATAGGAATTTTAAGATAGATAGAAAGGTCAGATCACTTGTCACAAGGACTTGTGTGCCACCTATTATGTACGGGATTCGTTCATTAGACGATGTCCTTTCAGTTTTGTCTATATCCTTAATTCTTTTCAGGTGCGTTACACGCCTCTAGCTCCTGGTTTCTACTACATGAGCGTGAAGTACAACGGTCACCACATTGTCGGTTCACCATTCAAGATTGAGGCACAGGGTAAGAAGATATGACTTAATTTTTTACAGTTTTTCGAATACTGTGCGTTTACTTGCAAAATTGTCACTTTCTTAAAACTTACCATCTCCTCTCAGGAAGCAACCTGGCTGAAATTGGAGCTCAAGAAACTTCCTCTGTCACGGTTGAAACTGTTCAGAAGGTAGCTCAGGGAGCGCGCAAGCAGGGTCCAGTGCTGCCCAACTTCAAGTCCGACGCGTCGAAGGTTACAAGCAAAGGCATGGGTTTGAAGAAGGCATACCTGAACAAACATAACCAGTTCACAGTACACGCTGGTGATGCTGGTAAGATTTCGATTCCAAGCATAAGCTAGCTAACTTTGGAGCTCTATAAAGAACTAGACCAAACGATCGTATGCAAGTAGTTAAAAAACCAGAAATTCTTTTTATTTCCATGACATTCCTTTTAATACTGCAGTTTTATGACTAAGTAGTAGTGGTAGATCAGGAGGCAGGGTCTCACCCTATTAGGTCCATATTATGACAAAATGATCTATTGCTGTTTTCTAGAACTACGAAGACTCGGGTGCCTCGTATTAGCCAAGTTTTTCTACCTCCACTTTTACAACCTAGCTTTATCTTAAGTGCCTATGTTACTTTTTTTTCAGGTACTAACATTCTCTACGTAGGTATCTATGGCCCCAAGGGTCCTTGCGATGAAGTCCAGCTCAAGCACAAAGGTAAGAACAACTACGAGTGCTGGTACGTGGTCAGAGACAGGGGAGACTACATTGTCATCGTCAAGTGGGGTGATGAACATGTCCCTGGATCTCCTTATAAGGTTGAGGTCTAAAATTGCGGTAGTTATGACAGCGTATGTAGGTTCATTATGCGCATCTGCTTTTACATAAGAAATATCTAGTCAACATTTTTTTCCATTCTTTCTAATTTTAATACCTATTCAATTTCAAAAGCGGTTTATGTACCGCGTATGATCTAGTCAATACATTTCATCAGATTCTTATTTTAGCAAAAATCTATGAATAGGTATATAATAAAAGCGAAGTTTTTTGACTGAGCTTGCATCTTTCATTATGTTTTGGATTTAGACTTTAAAAAGAAGTTTTAATCAATAGCCAATTATGAAATCTACACACGCTGTCAACGATATTTATCTGGATGATTTATCGATTTTCAACAATAGTTCTAGTCTAAACTGTTTGCACTTCAAACATTTGCGTTTTGTATTATTATTTATTTTATTGTTTTTAATCATACTGTACTGACGGATGTTTGATGTGCAGATGGTGGTGTAAGCTTAGTTATTTATTAAGGAGATAGCAACAAGATTTTTCATTTCTTATCATTATAAAAATGATCTCTTACAGATTTCTGAGTATTCATCTCGAATCTTTTTGCTATCTCTTTTGTGTTTATCGTTTTTCTTGTTCCTTCACTATATCTTGTAAACATCATTATTGTCGGTCTTATATACTCTACGTATTTCCTGTTCGTTTAAGCATTTTATTTCCTAACATTTCAGACTCTGATTTACTATCGTGTACAAATGGCAATGTCGTTATGGTTATTTCTGTTTAACAACGTTTGATGGATTTGTTTGAATTTGCTTACCTTTTTAATGACATTCCCATTATGTACAAGGTTTTCATAGACCTTATATGATTCTCGTTTAGTTTTTAGGGCGACTAAATGACAATACATATAAAGTATTAACTTGAAGTATTCCCTTTAACTATAAGCTGTGATGGCATGGCTGACTGGTCCTACATTGTGTGCGAATTTTACTTCTCTATTAATTTTTGAATTTCTTCTACGTCTTTTTTTAGTAAAAGCTGTTAACGTCAGAGGATTTATATTCGAATTCGCATGTGAATCTTGGAGTTACAACAACAATGTCAGATTTTTTAACATCACTTTTTACTCTTTATATAGAAAAAATCTGACGTGTTTTGATAAGTATGTCATGCCATTACCAATTTTTATATCTTAGTATATGTATTACTTGCTTTCTAATTTTTGTATGGTTTGTGTATGAAGTGTTTACCTACGTAGGTAGAATGACCCCCTTATATTGTAAATACCTATGTTAAGTTTTTATTATAATATACTGCGACTGTTATCTGAATAAAAAGGATAAAGTTCTAAATCTCTTTTATTTTTTCTACCATTTTTATCTAAGTCATAACTACATTACATACCTATAGTAAAATTATAAATAAGTAGTTATCAAAAAAAGTTCGTGTGAGATAGTGGCCAAGGATAGTCTCGGTCTTCTGTTGTTAACAGCAGGTTTCAATAACCGATCTATCCACGGGTTGCCCTTCTGGAGATTGAAATTTGACATAAGCTCCATAGAAGTAATGTCAAACTTATGTCAAACCGTAGATCGGTTATTGAAACCGATCCGGTTGCAGCTCGTGACGCGCGAATCTATATTTATAAAAGATAGTCATGTTAGTTACACTACTTATAACTCAAGAATAAGAAAGAAGTCCGCGACCGCACTTCCGTTCCAAACAGCATGAAAATCGGTGCTTTAGTTTTTGAGTTGATCGCGAATAGACAGACAGACAGACGCGGCGCGGAGAACTTAGTTTTATAATAAGTAGTGGTTATTGCATTATATGTCTAGCAGTTGATACAAATAAAATAAAGAAATAAAATAAAAAAGTTGATAAAATTCATACCTATTTAGTTTTTAAGTATACGGTCTGTGATTTTACAAAAATATTTACATTATTTTTTTAAATAATAGGGACGGTTAATCATTATAAAGAAACACAAATTTAATTCTTGGCATAATTGTAATTAATTTTTAATCGATTTTAAGTAACAAAAAAGATTTTGTTCACTTCCATCTATAAATCTTAACGGAGACAAAGCGAAACCTAACGTTAAACGAAAATTACTTACAAAAATATTTATTTAATTATAATAAGTTTACACTTAACTAAAACAAATCAAATTACAATATCACATTTCTACTTACAATAGAGAGATATTGGCGATTCAAATTTCCTTAAAATACAAAGAAATTTCAAAAAATTTGGATAAAATCTTGGCTCATTGTCATGTTACATTTATACATTAAAAAGTGCACGTACTAACTTTTATTTAACAACAATTCGGAAGATTAAAGTATTGCCATGATTATTACTTTACTATATTAATTAAAAAAAAATGTTTGTACAAAGAACTTAATATTAGCATTTGGCTAACTTTGTGACAATTTCGACTTTCTAATTCGAGAATCCATATAACCACAACCTAACAATTTATAAAACTAATAAAATGATCAATAGCAAAAAATTTTGAAAGACAAAGTACATACGTTTCCTCCAAAAATATTCGATCTACCCCGATCCAAACCTATCACATTTTGTTTACATTCCTCTCTCACAAAAACGTTGTCTCAATAAAAAAAAACTATCAAACAATATCAACAATAACTTGTTCGTATACAATATGAAGTAAGTCTAAAACATTCGTTGATCGAAACAAAGGCCAAAAGTCAAGTAATTATTTAAGTAGGTACTTCAATATTATGTTTGCAATTCCGATCTTGCTGCCATCTTTCTTAACACTATATATTTGAGCACGTAAGCATTAAGACTTAAGATAAACAGAAAAAATAAAAATGTCAAAATGTCGTATTTACAAAACGTTATGTACAACAAGTGCGCAATTTTCCTAAACAAACGCTGTAATGGAAACAAGATAATTTGGCCGCTTAACATAAATACGAAAAAAAAAGAAACTTTAAATTCAGAAAATATATTCGACCTTCAGTGAAGCTTAAAAATAATCAACTTAATTTTTTCATTTACTTAAAATACTGAAGGAAGACGACATTTTCTACACAAAATAATAACTAAAAGTGCTTGTACAGTCAGCGACAAAAGTAGCTGATCACAATCGATTTTCAAATATGTTTTAGATAGGTAATGTTTGGGTTTTTTACAACATAGAATCAAGCGTTTGACCAGAACATAACAGAGCCTGATTTTAAGTGATGGTGCGGTCAAGGTTGTTGTTTAAGATGATGAAGGTAATTGGAAATGTTGGTATTGTTCAGCGACTTTTGTCGTTGACTGTACGACAGTGATGTAGATCTAAAAATAAAAGTATATGATCTAAGTAGGAACTGAGTGAAAAATGTGATGTATCAAGAGATCTATTTAGTACAGGTAATCTTAAAATATACGATAAAATGCAACTGAAGTCAGAAATGATTTACTAAGAGTCGGATGTCGAGTGTACAGACAAACATGATATCTTTAGCTACTATAATAATTTGCGTTTCAGGAACTTTATTATTAATTGTTTACAATAAGTGTAATAATTTTTTGTTAATAACAATAGGGAAAATGTATTTCCTAATGCAGTCTCACAATAATGATGAAACGTTTACAGCAAAATCTACAATTAACGAAATTCGACTTCAACATTAATTCTCGGCGTATGTAATGTAGATATATACATATTTTACATGAATATTATGCTTATTTTTCGCTTCTTCGTCTAAATTGTCATGAAGTTAAATAAACTAACATAATTTTGTAATGACATACATTTTTTTTAAACTAGGTAGAGTAAAATATCACTGGTTTATTATGCATCAAAAATCATTATGCCTTTTGGACAAAATTATACGAAATGTTTACTCACGAACATTGCTAGATTCACCGATCGTATTGAAGATTATTTCACAAAAAAGCTATAGGTATTTATTAATTCTGTGTCTAAAAAAGTAAAGTTGTCAATTTTGGAATATGTAACAGCAATATAGGTAGATACTAAAGTATTTACAAAACTGTCAAATGTACTATTGAAACTATCAGCTTTTGAGAAAAACAATCTTAAATAGTAAAAATCATAGAGGTCACAACAATACCCAGTAAAATTCGTTATCTACCGAGAAAAATCCGAGTATTCATACAAGATATCAATTTAATTCCTAATAAAAGGTGAAGTCGTTTCACTAAAGAATAGTACCAATCAGTATTTATAATACCACTGTCTTCGAGAGCGAGATTCTAAATATTTTAATATTTCGTTTAAAATTTTATATGCTAGTAATACCATGGTAAGTACTAAAGTAGGTACTTAAGGGCAAGTTACTGTTTGTCTTTATGCGACAGAGAATGGGGGAGAATGTGCTCCGCGGGGAGGAGGGCGGAGGGCTGGTGCGCGTAGTTCCTGATCTGATGCAACGATATCAGCTGGTTGGGGAAAGAGTTGGGCTGCTGCTTCCCTTGCTGGAAATGTAGGGGGTCGTAGAGATAGGGCCGCGTCGGCAACGCCGTGTGATGCGAGAGCCCGTTCAAATGCGGAGCCATCGAGTTGATCGGCGTAAAGGCAGAGTTCGCAGCGGACACGGGAGGCTGGATCCGGTCGTCTTGACTCTCGTGCTGGGCGAACAGAGCTCTCTGCTGCTGCAGCTGCTGCTCATGATGCTCCTCAGCTTCTCTTTGATGATGGTAGCCGCCTTCATCGGACATGTGAGCCGCTGAGTCAGGGCTCACTTTGGGCCAGTACGGGTGATCTCCAAACGGCACCGCCGTAGGAGCCGCCGCACCCAACGACCTGTTTAATCCACTCAGTCCTAAAGCAGAGATCGGCGGCCGCTTGTCCGCTCTCTCCGCATGCTTATTCATGTGCTTACTTAAATACGTTTCCTGCGTGTAGCTCTTGCCACAATACTGGCAGATGTGCGTCTTCAAATGCTTCGATTCTTTGTGCTTGGGGATATGTTCCAGCAGATCCTTCTCGTGAGTGAAACACTTGTAGCAGGAGTTGCATTTGAAGGGTTTGTCTGTCTGGTGGCAGCGGCTGTGGCTTTGGAGGTTGGAGAGCTGGGAGAACGCCTTGGTGCAGCCGATCTGGGTGCATCTGTACGGTTTGTCTCCCGTGTGCGTGCGGATGTGCTGCTGCAGATGAGATAGCTGCGTGAACTTCCGTTGGCAGATTTCACAGCGATATGGTTTGATTCCTAGATGAATGCGGGAGTGTTGAGCCAAGTAGGAGGAGTTCGCGAAGGCCTTGGGACACTGCGTACAGCGGTACGGCTTTGCCTCGCGCAGGTGGATTTGGGTATGGAGCTGTAGATCCGCCTTGGACCCGAACACCTGGAACGATAAAACATAACTGTTATAATCAAGGCCAAACTTCAGACTACTTACATGGAAGTAGCTAACACAAACGTGACCGCTTTAAAAATTCGCTTATTATTGTGTCTAACGCGAAAGTACCTGATCTGAATGAGACAGTAGCACATGAATGGATTTACGTAAGTTATTTTTAATGGAATGTCTATAAATACATCCGTAACACTGAGAATGCACACGAAATCAGAGTTATTATAAAAATGAATTTCGCCCTTGAACGACATCCGCGAGCAGCCGGAACAAATTATACCTACACAGCTCCTAGCTCGCTAACGTTTTTTTTTCCGCCAATAAAGGCAGGATGCCGACTTCACGGAGTTTTTCACGCGCTGTAAGCACAGTTGCTTCCTTGAATCTTACTTTTAATACTACTTTATCTATGTTCCTCAAAACTTCCAATACGCGTGCCAACAATGCAAGCTATTAGAGGACAGCGGCACTCTCAAAAGTTTTGGTACACCATCGACATTCATTGTGATGCTTCAAATTAGTTTCCGAGCGAAAAGCGTCTCGTCATCCACGGCGATACGTTTTATTCACCCAACAATGAAACCACGGTCCTTCCAAAACCTACTGACGAAACACGACTCAATCGTGCGAGAGATACTCATCTTAAACTTAAGGAGCATAAGATTCAGATTACATCATCATGACTTCAACAATGTACATTAGAAAATGATTTCAGTACTGGGAATGATACAAGCGATTCTAAACTGAAATTGGTTGCTGATAAAACTGATAATAGAATAGCAGAAGGTGATAGAGTAGAAGCTGTAGGACACGGTAGCACGTTGCATGACTTGTGAGATCTGAGCACGAACGTGATTGGTCACAGTCCGAACATAATTAAAGTTTGTGGCATTATTTAATGGCACGACTAGAAATTCGAGGCGAGTTTAATAGGACATCCATCGTGAAGGATTCGAAGGAATCCATGGCGAATCGAAATCACCGTTGAAGAACCTTCCGCTCAATGACGATATCAATATAGCACAAGAATGTCAGTCACTAGAACCAATTAACCAAGTGATACAAAAATGTTTAATAACGTAATCATTAATTGCCGTAACAAAAATAATAAACATTGACGTGAATTCATTAAAGAAGCAAAAAACCAACGTCGAAACGACGCAAAAAGATGATCTTGCAAATTTAAACGATTCGTCTAACAAGTGATGTACTGATGCACAAAAGATCTTAATAGCTTACATGGAAAACTGGTGCAAGAAGTGGGAATCGTTTTTGGAAATGCATTTGCCGATAAATCACATAATTATCTTTTAGACTTCAAGGTCGGTTAAGATTCCGGTTTATTTATAAAAATCAGTATAACATACGTTATAACGTTCAACATAACATAGAAAGTATGTTATAATATAGAATGCTGTATTGTAAATCGAAATATTAGATACAATAGTCTTTTACTGACTTTAAATTAACATCCAACGCGAAATAATTACGGAACGTACTTGTGTTTAAATGACTATAATTTTCTTTCTAGGTTTTTCCTTGATGATCAAAACGCACCGGGCTTATTTTTTTTACAATGCGTTGTTTGAGAAGTTGTTTAAAAAATTATACTAGAAACAAGAAGGAAGTCATATAAAGTATGCACTCAAAATTATGCAAATTTGTAATAATGTCTGAGGAAATAATTTAAACCACTAGTCGTCAAACAAAAATGAGAATTTGGTTAAAAATTGTATTTTTAAGTAGAACTTGTTTTTGGACAAAGTATCTACCTATTAATGAAAGGTGGCAATGCTGGCAGTATTCTTGACGCTCTCCCATCAAACTAAGGTTAACTCGATTTTAGTTTTACTTTTGTTAGTAGTTTTTTCTTTAACACCTGTTTTATTAGATTTAAAGAGAGATATTATTATTATTTCATCATCATCATTATCAGCCGTTCACGTTCCCACTGCTGGGACTCTGGCCTTCTCTCAGAGAGAGAGTATGGGCTGTAATCTACCACGCTGGCCCAGTGCGGGTTGGTAGATGTCGCATGCCCTTGAATGTTGCAGTTCTTGGACATGCCGGTTTCCTCACGATGTTTTCCTTCACCGTTTTGAGCGATGGCAAATCCGCACATAACTTATTGAGTCATAGGTGCGGGGCCGAGAGGATTCGAACTCGGTGTCGGCGTCTTGTAAGTCGCACGCCTAACCGTTCGGCCACCATCGCTCTTTATTATTATTTAACTATCATTATTATGAAAATTCCTCACCCAACTGATTGAGCTGAAATTAGCCAAAAAGTAAAGTGCTTATCTGATCAACTTTACGCGAAATATTTTACGAGAACATGACAACCACCCTTACGGTTTAAGGGTAGAAAATATCCGTAGACAAGATTACCCGTGTATCACCTCGGTATGACAAGAGGGTGTCCAGATAACTGTCATTATAAATGCCGGTCAACCCCTTATAAATAGGGGTTGAGCTTGCGACATATTCGATGTCATTTACAAAGTTTATTTTCATTTTTCTTAAAAAAATATTTTTAATCTTTGTGCCTGGCATAAAAAAGAAAGCTAACACAACGCGTATAACACAAACACACATACATTTTTACACATTATTTATTAACATTATTTATTTTTATTTTAATTTTTTTATACATTTTTTGTAAGTATACCTTCATATTATAAATGCGAAATTTGTGTGTGTGTGAATTTTTGTTACCACGTATCACCGTAACTACTAAACCGATTTTGATGAAATTTGGAATGGAGATAGCTCATACCCTGGATTAACACATTTGCTACTTTTTATCCCGGAAAAAGGTTCCTGCGGGATAACGGGAAGACGCGGGTGAAGCCGCGGGGCGCAACTAGTATAATAATAACAACGCACACAATCACATACATAACTGTATCGTTATCTGGGATACCCTGTATCTAGGGTATCAGATACTACGCGGATCGGGGATCCATAACACTCAGACACAGAACAAATACTCGCGCTTTGTCGCGGAAATCGAACCCACGACCTCACATTTCACAGTCGACTATTCACCCATTGCGCCACATCGGTCGTCAAAGTAGAACCCGCACATAAATAACGCAAACTAATTTTCTTAAAATTGAACTGCGAATTTCTCCCACAAAAACGTGTAGGGCGACAAAAAGCTTAGGTACCTTGGCGGACGCTGTTTTTGCCGTTCTAAAATTATAATAAATCGGGGCCATACATCCCCTGTTTATCTGAGGGTTTGTCCTAAGGGCCTTTAATAAGGCATAGTTTTTGCTGGCAGGGATTAATTTAACGAAAGCTTTGCGGGTGCGAAATGAAAGCAGTTTGTCAAATTTTTTTCTTTGTACTTTTTGTGGGAAATTTATCATATTTGTGTGCTTTTAAGGTTTTTTTGAAAGTGACAAGACGTAAAGTGTTAATTTTTTTTTATGCTACTGAGTGTTGAGCTGATGGTAAGTGCAAGTAGCAGTGATATTAAGTTTTTTTAAAGTTACTTAAATAAAACAGTAAATTAAAGCAAATGAGTTAGATAAGAGACTAAAATTTATTTAAATATTGCAATATAAAATTAATGACCAAATGCTAATAAATACATAGATTGAATCGATTAATTTTTATATGTAGAATGTGACACCAGTTCAAGCAAGCTAAGTTACTTTTTACGAAATAAAATCATGCATTTTACCATATAAAATTTCAGCGTGCGTAATTTTTCTACTCCTAAAACGCTCAACCAATTTTGATAAAAATTGGTATAAAAATAGTTTAGATCCTGACAAAGGACAAAAAGACTTTTAATCGCGACAAACTGTAGTCCACGCGAGTGAAATCGCCGGAAACAACTAGTGATAACATAATTTTCTGCTCGTAGACTCGTACCTCTTCAAAGTAATCCAGCATCACGAACGTTCAACACTTTAATCACTTAAATATTTTTAATGTTTTATTATAACACTTGTCTTATAACACTAGATAAATGTCCCCACTTGTATTTCCACAACCAATTGCTATCAAGTATCCTCTCACATTAACTTACCAAATGATATTCGGCGTTTAGTTTATCAAGTCTTTTTATACCAGAACTGAAACTTATCTCTTTTTGAGCAAAACACTTGGGTAGGTACACGTCTGCTGTGACCTGATCTGTTTATCAATAATTATTGTAAATATTGTACAAGTAGACATCTTTTGATCACAGCCGATGTTGTAATAATATCCGCACTTGGTTGACATGCGCGATCCGCCCAAAAAAAACTTTCGCTTCAACAACAGTGAAAATCACAGTATATAAAGAACAGTAGGTAAGCTAAGGCCGCTCGACGAGTTAATTGCCTACTCTTGCGGTGACGCATAGGCGGCGCGTTCCGTACTGAGTGCATGGCCGCGGCCCCGGCCGCCTCCTTTCGTTTATGTGATTGCGTGAAAAGTGCGTGCGTACACGGTGCCGCTACTCACGCACAAGAAGCTGAACTACTACTCCTTTACTATGGTGAAAATTAACCTATCTATCCACAACTTGCCTTACTACAGATGTAAATTTGACACAAGCTCCTTATATGTAACCTACGCAAAGGTCAGACTCTGAAATGGGCTGAAATCGCTCAGAATTGGGAGGAGTGGCGCTCTCTCGTTTCGGAGGCCAAGACACACTTTGGGTCGCTGAGCCATCGGAGTTAGCCATCGGACTTCTATAGAGTGATGTCAAAAATCTATCTCTAGTAGGGGCAAATAGTGGATAAATAGGTCATTAATAAATTAAATTGATAAAGAGGGTTAATTACAACAGTTTTTCTCTGTACATAAGTACCATAAGATATCATAAGATAGTGAACTATCAAAAAATGTTTATGTTAATTTATATGATTCACAGCAAGGGCCCTATAGAAGAAAACGCTACCCTGTAAGTAAGTACAGTCAACTACAAAAGTCGCTCAACAATAACACAATTTCCGATTACCGGCATCTTCTTAAACACCAACCTTTGGCCACATTATCACTTGAAATCAGGTGTGTTATGTTATGCTCAGAGCGCTGAACCTTGTAAAATCTAAAAAATCCCATACTGATCTAAAACACATTTAGGAAATCTAGTATGATCAGCTACTTTTGTTGCTGACTGTACCTAGTAAAAACCCTGTATGAAGTAAAACTAAGAAGAAACATATTTTATCGGCTTTAATATGTAATAACAATTACATACATCAAATTTTTTGTGGATTCTACTGATATTAGATAGACATTGTAGTGCAAAAAAATCTTTCCAACGTTTATTAGACGCGATTTATTAACACAAAGAGGTCAATAGTGCATCTTCTTATGTACACCCGGTACATGTTATCTTAAAAACTGTTTAAAAACAAAACTTCTTTCAATTCACCGCCAAAATTGACGCCGCCAATGCATTTTAATTACTCATAGCAAAAAATGTCTGATTAGCGGCTTCCGATTTGATTAAATGTTTCGATTCGATTTAACGCTGTATCATAGTAAAGGAGTAGTAGTTCAGCTTCTTACAAATCGGCCGCCGCTGTTTTGAATGTGTGCGAGAGTAGCGGCGCCGTGTACGCACGCATTTTTCACGCACACTATCAATCACAAACGAACAGGGCCGCGGACGGGGCCGCGGCCATGCACTCAGTACGGAACGCGCCGCCTATGCATCACCGCAAGAGTAGGCAATTAACTCGTCGAGCGGCCTTAGCTAACCTACTGTTCTTACTTTGCTGTATTGTACCGAATGTAATTATTATTAATGTAATCGATTAAAACTAACCTGTTTACAATTGATTATATTATTTATATCCTTTTAGGGTTGGATCAGAAGAGCTGAAGACCGGCCTTAGTGGCGTATCATGGGAGAGGCCTATGTCCAGCAGTGGACTGATACAGTTCCATACCTACTTCAAGAAGAACGAGGAATCCTTAAAGGATAGGTTTTTTCGTCTGTCTGCCTGTCAAAATCATTTTTCTCTTTACGATGAGAAAGTTATAAAATTGAAATTAATATCAAACACTTACGTCTATGTACCCTTTTAGCTGTAAAGAAAATAAAAATCCAACACCTAAGTCAACGCAATCAAACAAGATTATATACATCACAAAAGGAGCAAATAACCCGACTGCGCCAAAATAAAGTACCCTATGTCACTCCCACGATAAAGACGAATCTAATGACACCTCATATGTTAAAATCCGTCAAGCCATTTAGGCTACAGGCCGTGCCAAAGAAACATACACACATACACTCGAAAAACATAATCCTCCTTCTTTCGCAGTCGAGTACGACCATATTTGCCGTATACTTTGACACTTGCATATAAATCAAAACCTAGATTTACTTCCCGTTGACCTAGAAACATGAAATTTCGTAAGGTCTCTAGCACAAGTAGAGGAACAATTTGAAAATCATTAATTTATTTGTAAAAGTCATAGACAAAATTTGTTTTATTCAATAGGATACATTGTGATCACTTTAAAACGTCAACTTGAAACTAGCTACGCCTGTTTCCTCCATACGCCGACAAAAGAACAGGCAAGAAACGCCCGGCAGGTAATTTTTTTGGCGCGATCACATTGACAATTTTATTCTTATTACTAATTGATTGAATTGGAGCAAGTTCACTAAAATCCCAAGCTTTTTTTTTGTCATCTAATAGTACGATATTTTTTAATTAGCTTTACTAATAAGGTTTCTCTTGTTTGGTTGTACACATTGGGATATGGGAACATGAATATTAACGTTGCGGGATCACAACCAAAGCAGACCAGACCCCACAAGCAGCACCCGTTCACGAGTTGACTCATGTGCCAGTCATGTAGTTATATCACAATCTGTACGGAGCCTTTGGTGCGCGAATGAGACTCGTATTTGTCAGTTTTTTTTAATTGTACATTAACTTGTATCATTAGCGCTTAAAATGTCGTCTTCCCACCAATAATTCCCACCCGTGTTGCTTTTTCCGCATAATTTGGCTAAATTGCCAAAAAAACTGCCAACTAGTTTTATATACGTATTAGCAGTGTAAAGCTTTTACAACAAATTGTGCAATATAATAATAATATATTATATTATAGATAATTATATAAGCATATAATAGCTGTTCTCCGCAATTTCACCCGCGTGGGCTACAGTTTATCGTGAAATCCTTTCTTAGCGGATGCCCACGTCATAACATCTACCTGCATGCCAAATTTCAGCCTGATCCGTCCAGTGGTTCGATCACTATGTCAGTCAGTCATCAGGACAGACATCACAGACAGAGGTAAAGAAGTAATTACTTTCGGATTTATAATATAGATTTGATGACCGAAGTGGCGTAATAGGCGAACAGCCGACTGCGAAGCGTAAGGTCGCGGGTTCGATTCTCGCTACGTGACAAAAATATTCGTGAATTGAAATAACACGAAAAGTATTTATTCCGTGTCAGAGCGTTAATGATTCCCGATCCGCGTAATTTCTGATCTATCAGGGCATAACTACACTAAGAAAAAATCCTGACTTTCCTTCTGAGTCTTACCTTCCAAGACAGAATCCTTCCAATATGTAACATTTCCTTACTTATTTTACTATAGTTTTCCTTCTGAAAAAAAGTCCTTCCCTTTTGACTCAGAAGGGAAACTGATTCCTTCTGTATTCGCAGAAGGTCTTTTTTCTCCGTGTAGTACCTAAGTACATATTATTTATATTGCCTAGATTCGTTTTAGTACGTGCTTCACTAATCTTTATTCCGTTCTCAACAAAAGAGTTTGATTTCTAACAAAACAACGCAACTAAACCAATCACGTCTTCAATTATTCTACAACTGTAATCTGGTTTTTGAACGTTTCATTATCCCATTATGTCACAGAAAAATGTGCTGTATTGAAAAATGACGTTTTTTCATCGACCTTAGCGCAGTTTTGGCGGCAAAAAGTTGAATCGCCGCCAATGTCACCAGCAGCCATGCGTTAAATATTAGCGCAACCGTTGAAAAAAACCGAGTAATCTAGGTAAATAGCGAGAAATCAAGCGGTAATGTTACCAAACCATAGATATGATTGACGAATCGAATTAAATAGGAAACTGTGCCGAGATAATATGGAGCAAAACGCGTTGAACGCAATCTTAGAGTACTAGGTACAACACTAATTTTATATATGAGGTATGTAGCATTTAGGCGGCAATATAAACGTTGTAACCTTCACCAATATTGTAAAGAGGTTAGCAAGCAAATGAAATTTTGGCGGCAATTGAACTGTCAAAATGAAAAAAAAATCTTTAACGAGTGATTAGGTGTGTTTTTAGACTTTTTTGGCGGCAATCGAATTTCAACGTGACAATTTTGTTTTTATTTCCAAAACCTGTGTTTCTTCGAGTGATAATGTGTAATATTGGTGGATTATTATGTGTTCGTTAATGTGTACGAGTGTGGGGAATTGAAATAAAGTTGTGAAAGTGACTTTTCGAGTTGCTCCAAAAAGTCTGTGTAAAGTTTAAGTAAAGCGCCACTACTTTACTTAAACACTATCCTCATCCCATCATCTCATCATCATCATCATCATTTAAACTTGATTCAACTTTCTGAGTTTGAAATATTTTATGCCTACTTGACACTGGCAAATACACTAATCGTGTGAGGCCATAACGAAAACCAAAAAAAAACTTTGCATTCTTCACTAATATTGTAAAGAGGTAAGCAAGCAAATGAAATTTTGGCGGCAATTGAACTGTCAAAATGAAAAAAAAAAAACTTTTACGAGTGATTAGGTGTGTTATTGGTGGATTTTACTTCATAAATACATGGAAGCGTTTGACTATAAGCCATCTGAAGTTAGACAACGGTGTGGTCAAAGGTGGCGTCACGCTACACCCTAATTGGGAACTTGGTTCGTTATGTATACGAGTGTAGACTGTAGAAGTGTACAATAAAGAAATTAAGTTTTTAGAAGTACCTAAATGTTTGACTTGCCCCAAAAAGTCCGTGTAACAACATTCTGAGGGAACTTGGTTACTTGGTTAAATTTAATATGGACGCATGGTTAGACACAATTTAAAAAAAATATGTTAAAAAAAAACAAAACAGGAAATGTTGCTTACCATTCTATTCGTATTATAATAACCAGTAGATAAAGAAGACTTGAAAGGTGGGAACGACATTTTTTTTAAATACACTTTTCAATTCACATAAATCGATAAATATTACAGTTACCAATCTTTATAGATAAAAACCAAAAAGTAACTGCCACTAAATGTCATGGGACCAATAAAAGTTACGCAAAACTAATCCATAATTTCTTTAAAACTTTTAAAAAATCCGAGCGCTCGGAATTAAAACGACAAATATAGCTGATTAAAATAATTTAGTGTCAAATCTGGTTTCCATCGCTCCGCGACACACACTGAATGTGAATTCAACAAAAAAGCGGTCTACAAAATTCTAGTCCTTTATTAAGTTTTAACTTTGAATTTGAATTATTTATTCTCACGTGATATGCGGAAAGAGACCTGTGTTGTGTGCCGTTTTATTTATATTTTTATGTATATCGGATTTGACGTCTAAATTTACCTGTGGATTTTGTTTAATTAATTTGATGGTTGATTTTAGTTGCAAGTGAAACAAATAATTTAATTCAATTTTTAATTCTTTTTTTTTATTACGTTTATAAATTGAAATGTGTCGGTCGCCACACACACACAAGGCTATTAATATCAGTCGTTAAATAAATTAAACCGTTTTTTAAACGTGATACAAATTCATAGTCACATAAAATAACAAATTACAATTTGCTTCTGACACATGTCAATCACTCTACCACAAAAAAAAACAAACGACGCTAAAATCGGTAAAACTACTTTTTCCACCAAAAGTCCGCGACAAGAAAAAAAAAATACGACAATAAATTGAAAATTTTGAAAGAAAATTATGAGTAAATACCGTTATTCATTATTCTTTTTTTGAATTTCGTACGCGGCAGGAGCCCCGCTCGTGCCAATTGAAAACCGTTCCGGTCTCTAATATCGGGCTTTGGCGTAAAGAAGCAAACGTCCAAGACCCACTTCTTGACCTTTCACTGCAAAATTATCCTTATCCCACCGCAATAAGAGTGTAACGGATAGTTTTACGACGCTCTTATTTTTTCGTCTTTTGTCACCCAAATGAATAAAAAAGTTTGAAATCGTGCTGGCGGACAAAAAAACCGTTTAATATTGGCATTGAACGGTTGGCGCGGATTTGGGCGTGGAAATACTCGCTTTTGATAGTTGCGCGCGGAAATATCGCGAGAGTTATAATAATGAATACCTTTTAATCATAAAAATGATAGTTGATGGTTTGGAGTTCGTAAGATAATAAAAAAGTTATGTCTACATATCGATCTTTTTGGAAAAACATTGCAAAAAAATAACAAAATTTAACTGCGTGAAATAGAATAAATGCGTTGGTGCCATTGGCCCCGGTGGATCATAAACTCGCCTACATCCTTTAAAGTTTTTTTTAAGGATTTAGTTTAAATCCATATTTCTAATTAAAAATGCGACAGTACCTACCTAACTCTCTCTGTGTTTAGATATCTTTTGACGCCTTAACCACAAAACGAAACTTAATATAAAAATTTAAAAAACCTCCGACATCTTGGACCGATTTTTATCAAACATACCAGTTCAGTTCAGTTCCCAGTCCAGGTGTAGCGTGGCGCCATCCTCGACCACATCGTCACTTAACATCAGGTGACTTGTGGTCAAACGCTACCCTGTAAATAGTAAAAAAAAAAAAAACTTATAACACCCCTCTTTTTGCGTCGGGGGTTAAAAATTAGCAATAGATGTTCATAGTTTGAACCCTGGGGAAGGACATGTACGTTTACGTGGACCGACAGACAACGCACAGCCTAATCGGTAAGTCCTAGCAACACTGAGAAAAAAAATCTGACTTTCCTTCTGAGTCTTTACTTTCCAAGACCGATTCCTTCCTTATTTTATATAAGTTTTCCTTCTGAATCACAAGTCCTTCCCTTTTGTCTCAGAAGGAAAACGGTATTTCGGAAGGTCTTTTTTCTCCGTGAACGCTAATCTTGGAATATGCTAATTGCTAGTACATAATATATTGTACTACATGTACATAGAAGTGCACTAAGATGAATTTTTTTAATCATTCTCTAAATGAGTCAAATTAGGTGCTAATGTCTGCATGGAATAACAACCTCGTCACAGACAAAGGCATAGGCAAGTCGCTAGTTTAAAAATAAAATTGTACTTGCATATACTTATAGCGATTATAGCGATGATGGCTCAGTGGTAGTGACGTCGGCTTGCGATCCGTAGGACGTGGGTTCGAATCCTACAATGAGCTTGAGCTTTCGGTGAAGGAAAACATCGTGATGAAACCATAGCTTGGTGGTAGGGTATTTTCTAGTACTCGCCTGGCTAGCTACCACCCTCTTGTTAAGAATCTGTCGCCAAGCACCTATCGGTGTGTTCCGGCAGCCTTACTTGAGAGCCAGTTCCCAGTCCAGGTGTAGCGTGGCGCCATCTTCGACCACATCGTCACTTAACATCAGGTGACTTGTGGTCAAACGCTACCCTGTAAATAATAATAAAAAAAAAAAAAAAAATACTTAACGCGTCGTATAGCGGTTTTTTTGGGTAAACAACCTGCTTTACATTTTTAAATTCCACTTATCATTTTGAGTTCACTAATAAAAATCTAGTTATACATATTAAAAAAAACCAGTGATATCTGGATATTACACTTAGATAACTCACGCAAACACATATCCAAAACCCTGTTAATCAAGTTTCAAAAAAAATATATTTGGTACTTTGCATTGATCGCTATTTTAAATTCATGAATCGGAAGACAACATAATAAAACAAGTATTTGAGTACTATTAAAATTAAACTCTACATTGATTGACTATTAAATATTAATTACTTTAGAAATCATAATATTATTTTAGAGCGATGGTGGCCGAACTTAGGCGTGCGACTTACAAGACGCCGACACCGAGTTCTTATCCTCTCGGCCCCGCACCTATGACTTAATAAGTTATGTGCGGATTTGCCATCGCTCAAAACGAAGGAAAACATAGTAGGAAACCGGCATGCCCAAGAACATTCAAGGGCATGCGACATCTACCAACCCGCACTGGGCCAGCGTGGTAGATTACAGCCCATACTCTCTCTCTGAGAGAAGGCCAGAGTCCAAGCAATGGGAACGTGAAAGGCTGATAATGATGATGAGATATTAGATGTTAAATCATGAGATAGCATAGGATAAATCTTGAGATATTCGATCATGAAATATTAAATATTAAATCATGAGATCTTAGGTGTTAAATCATGAGATATTAGATGTTAAATCATGAGATATTAGATGTTAAATCATGAAATATTCGATGTTAAATGATGAGATCTTAGATGTTAAATCTCATCATGTCCTGTAGTTCCACTGGAAACAGAACTGCTTGGTGGTTGTTCATGACAATTAATTTTACATACTATTACAAAGTAATCTTACTTTAATCTAGGTTAAACAGAAATGCGTATATATTTACAAAAAAGTTAGAACTAAACACGTATAGTATAAGCGTATAAAATTTCGCCAGCACCATCTGATCGCCTTGCACCCGCGTCGGCAGTGCAAATAGGGCCAAGTAATGACAGGTAGACTTTAGAAAGTGAATAGAAATGGCATACGTTTTTTTAATGATCTTTTTTTACATCAATACCGCAAGTCGCGTCATGTAAGGTGACGATGTAGTCGAAGGTGGCGCCACGCTACGCTTGGAATGGGAACTGGCTCTCAAATGAGGCTGCTGGGACGTACTGTTAAATTTTTTATTTATATTTAATTTTGATAACAATAATATTATAATTTGCCATTCTGTATTACTGTTACAATTTATTAAAATGTATACTGCTAATAAGTAATAATAATAATTGAAGAAACCCCATAAAAAGAGATTAAGAAATCGTATTAAGGATGTATGCGATTTAAATGATAAATTCAATCTGTGTAGAATTTTTGGTCATATATAAAACGAATTCAAAAAAAAAATACTACCATGACATTATTTTGGTTTAGCAATGCGGCCTTAAAGAATTTTGTACAAAAGGCTGTTTTATATTTATTCGATTCATCAATTATTCATTAATTATACCTATAACAAACTATTAACCTTAAAATTATAAATAGAAATAAGGACACTCGCTAAAAATAGACCACTAATTTTAGATTTATAATTTATTTTTAGAATATATGTACATCTTAATGGTTGATTAAGTATATTGCTCAATTTAAGTTGGAACTTATGAATATTTTTTTTACGTCACGTTTCGGTCGAAGATGTCGTCACAATACCGCCTTACTTGTAGTTTGGGCTCTGAAATGAGGCTGATAGGTGCTTGGCGAAAGATTACCACACAACTTGAGGGTAGGTCTAGCTAAGATAGCACTAGAAGGCGTCCATCACCAAGCTGTAGTCTCAATAAGATGTTTTCCTCCATCGAAAGCTTAAGCTTGTTTGCAGGATTCAAAACGAGTTTTAAAATATTGGGTATTATTGTGTTATTTTCTATTTTTTTGTTTCACATAGTGTGAAATAAAAAAATTGTCAGACCAAAACGAGTTACGCCCGGTTTCAAAAACCGATCTATCCACGATTTGCCCTACTGGAGATGGAAATTTGACACAAGCTCCATAGAAGTAACGTCAAATTTATGTCAAACCGTGGATAGATCGGTGATTGATACCTGCCGTTAGTGAATATTGATTTGCAACCTTCTTAAACGAAATATATTCGAGAAAAAAGTTAAAAACATGTGTATCGTATCTATTTATAGACAATGAATGAAATCAACCTTCCTTACTGAAGCCAATAAATTAAAACACAAATTAAGTGACTGGCTATTAAGAAACTATTAAATTTGTTCCAACTTCCAATAATAATTCTACATACAGGCTTTATTCAAATAAAGTGCCAAAATTATAATTTAAGATTATCTTATGTAAATTTTGTTTTCTTGCGTATAAATATTCAATTTGATTCCTTTTCGAAGGTCTCATTTTGTAAATGCGATACTTTCAAACATTTTGTACTAATTTATTATTTTTAGTCTCATCATCATTATCAGTAAAAACTTCATCATCATTATCAGCCTTTCACGTTCCCACTGCTGGGACTCCGGCCTTCTCTCAGAGAGAGAGTATGGGCAGTAATCTATCACGCTGGCCCAGCGCGGGTTGGTAGATGTCGCATGCCCTTGAATGTTGAAGTTCTTGGGCATGCCGGTTTCCTCACGATGTTTTCCTTCAACGTTTTGAGCGATGGCAAATCCGCACATAGCTTATTAAGTCATAGGTGCGGGGCCGAGAGGATTCGAACTCGGTGTCGGCGTCTTGTAAGTCGCACGCCTAACCGTTCGGCCACCATCGCTACAGGTAAAAACTAAAAACTATAAATATAATCAAGGCAATATTTGCTAAAAATAGCTGCAGGGTCCTCCATCTTTCTGTACATTCTGATTTATACATCTTTGCTGTTTATAGTCAAGGGCATGCAGCATCTACCAACCTGCACTGGGCCCGCTTTGTACATTACGATCTCTGAGAGAAGGTAAGAGTCCCAGCAGTGGGAACTAATTAGCTAATGATGGTGATGATACGAGAAAAAAACATTTCAATGTAATAAAAAGCGAGCAATGCATGTAATTTTAATGAAATTACTATCACAAAACAATATACAATATTTGTATTCTTGTTTTTTTAATGCAAAAATAAATAAAAAAATCCCGCTGTAAAATAATATAATAAAGAATTTTGTGATAACAATTACAAAGGAAAACTTGTACAAGAAGTCCCAATTTTCAGTGTACATTTTTTTGAATAAATCTATTGTTTTTTTTGGTAATGTCGTGTCTATAACATTACAAGTGCTACAAAACTTGAGATCAATGGATCCCATCGTTAGTTCGGCTTCCAGGATCCATTAAGATTTCCGCCCTTCGCCGTGAGATGCTCCTGCGCATATCAAACACTCCATTTCCAAAAGGCTTACCTCTATTCGATAGCGCTAGCGATTTACGACTCTCCTTACACGACTGTAAGGTCGAACTTTGTTTGGAGAAAAAAAGACCGTATTACCATATTAAATTGTCGTGTTATTGAATAAGCGTCTGTAATGTGAGCGCAATAAGGATTTGTTTCACTGCACCTGTTTTTAACGTGCATCTGTTTACGATATCAAAATCTTTCGATGAATTTTGAATTTTGGACGTACATTTTAGAGTCGAAATTCGTATGATTTATTGTAAATTTCGCAGAATCTCTCGATATCGCTTATTTTCATAGTGGTTTAAAGATAATGATATTGATTTAACCGTATACGGTGGTGGTATCAGTGCGAATCTATAATGACTTTGATGTTACGTGGTGAGGGCACTTTTGGTTTAAATACGTTTTTTTATCATACGTCATTTTTGAAATAGCAATTTTGAGGACATGATGATGAGCGGTGATGCGGTCGTAATGGGTTCTTAATCACTACCTATTATAAAGCAAAGTCCTCCGCGCCGCGTCTGTCTGTCTTTCTGTCTGTCTGTTCGCGATAAACTCAAAAACCACTGCACCGATTTTCATGCTGTTTTTACAGATATAACTAGTTGCACCCTGTGGTTTCGTTCGCGTCTTCCCAATACCCGCAGGAATTAACCTTTTTCCGGGAAACCTTTGTGTAAATCCAGGGTATAAGCTGTTTACATTTCAAATTTCATCAAAATCGTTTCAATAGTTACGTTGATACGTGGTAACAAACACTCACACACTAGCACAAACTTTAGCATTTATGATTCTAGTAGGAAGTAGGATAATAACATATATTATATATATATCTATATATATACATAATAACAATATATGTGTCTGAGAAATGACCTACAGTAGCGTGTATATAAATAAATAATGAACACGTGTAAACCAAAATTAATATTTTGTATTCTAATCATGTTCAGTATTATGATTTTATTCAGTTGCATTTAATACACAATGTATGTAATATATGTATATTTTTGTTTAATTTTGCAGTTTGTATTATGTTTTGTTGTATAATTTGTGCACTTTGCTATTTCGTTAACTGTCAGCATTGAGCATTAAATGGCACCTAGAATAAATATATAACACAAGGTTATTATATAATAAGCGACAAGAAATGTTTTTTATTTGCGTTATTAAAAATTTACATAATATCATAAATTTACATAAACGTGATTAAATTAAGGAAATAAACCAAACTTACTCTGACACTAACGAGCTTTGATAAAACAAGTCGGTTGTCCACATCTTTTCCTACCTACCTACCTAACTTCTAAAATTGAAAAATGAAGGAATATGTACGTGTATTTTTAAAACACTTTTATCTATGAGATTTCATGTGAGCTCACGACCGAAAAAAAAGCTTGGAATTTTAGTGAACTTGCTCCAATTCAATCAATTAGTAATAAGAATAAAATCGTCAATGTGATCGCGCCAAAAAAATTACCTGCCGAGCGTTTCTTGACGTTCTTTTGCCGGCGTAAGGAGGTTGGAACAGGCGTAGCTAGTTTTAAGTTTGACGTTTAAAAGTGATCACAATGTATCCTATTGAATAAAGAAAAATTGACTTTGAATTTGACTTGACCGTATATCCGAGCGAAGCCGGGGCGAGTCGTTAATTACGGAATAATATCTATTATCACTTAAAAATTGCTTCGATATAAGTCCATCTTCTTATTGCAACGCCTTTTCAAAATTAGCAAGTTATCCAACACAAAAAGAGTCAACACTGTTATAAGAAATCAATAAAGGCGTTTCTTTATCACAACCATAATTCAATTATGAAACAACAAACATTTTTTAACTAAGCGCCTACCTTTTATACTTCAGCAAAAACGTCGAAACAAAAACCAAACTTTTTACAAACTATATTTCATAGTTCGCTGTTGGCACAAAAAAACTCGGCCACTGGGCCTCGGTCACAGACTCGCGGCACAGCTGAGCTATTCAATAACACCCCATAGAGGGGTCAGGTATGTAAAAAAACAGTAAGGACTATACCCTACGTTAAGGCCATGCAGGCCATGCTATCCATAGCCAAAAATGAGCGATGGTGGCCGAACAGTAAACGCGTGCGCTTTACAACGCGCCGCCGATACAAAACTAAGATATGTGCGGATTTACCATCGCTCAAAACGGTGAAGAACAACATCGTGAGGAAACCGGCATGTCCAAGAACTGCAACATTCAAGGGCATGAGACATCTACCAACCCGCACTGGGCCCGCGTGGCAGATAACGGCCTGTACTCTCTCTCTGAGAGAAGGCCAAAGTCCCAGCAGTGGGAACGTAAAGGCTGATGATGATGATGATGATCCACAGCCTGACCCCAAGACGACAGAGGGGGTACCTCATGTCAATCTGCAAATCAATACGACAGGCTCACTTGAGAGGTACAAGTTCCCAAACCAGGTGTAGGGTGGAGCCACCTTCGACCACATTGTCACTTAACAACATTAGGAGTTGTGATCAAACGCTACCCTGTAAGAAGGAACATGCCAAAACGAAAATGTTAAATAAATCTTTTTTTCGATATAAAATTGTTTTTTTTGTATTTTTCTCTTGAAGTATAGTTTTTTTACTTGTTACGAGGTAGCGTTTGACCGCAAATCATCTGAGGTTAAGTGACGATTTGGTCGAGGGTGGCGCTACGCTACACTTGGAAACTAGCACTTTTCAATCCATAATAAAATTGTATGAACTGCCCATACTGTCTTCGCAGTAGGTCAGACGAGGTCACTGTACAGGGGATGTGACGGGGGGATGATCTGATGACTGTTATTGATGCTGGGGCAGCTTTATTGTTCGGGGGTTGTTTTGGCGGATGTTTTTAATGTAGGCTAAGGGATGAAAATGTGATCTGTAGATCAATACGGCGACAATTTGGAAGACGGGATAAAACAACAATAGAAATATATTTCTGTTCAGAGGACTATAAGTATAAGACTAGCTAACTGCCCCGGCTTTGCACTGTTAAACAGGAGCTGTGGCTTAGATAGGTAAGCCTCGTAAGGTTTTTTTCCATTATTAGCAATACAAGCGCCTGATATAAAGTGACTGTTTTTTACTACATAAATTACCAATTATGGTTCAGAAAGCTCGGCGAAATCGATGTACATACATAAAAAAATCTGTATACCGGCCGAATTGACAACATTCTCCTTACGTCGGTTTGTAAAAAAAATTGCAACTTTGCGTCAGACATATAGGTAGGTGGATAGTCCTATTTCGATTAGTGCAGTAAGACTTCTTCTATACTGGCTACACTGAGAAAAAAATTCTGACTTTCCTTCTTAGTCACTTAGTCACAATATCACAATGTATCCTATTGAATAAATAAAAATTTACTTTGACTAGTCTTTACCTTCCAAGACCGATTCCTTCCTTATTTTACCTTAGTTTTCCTTCCCAAATCCTTCCCTTTTGACTCAGAAGGAAAACGGTATCTCGGAAGGTCTTTTTCCTCCGTGTATCTAGCTAGCCATCTGAACATAATACAATAATCATAATCAATAACATTACTGTGTTTGGGTGAAACTACGAGGAACAGCTCGTGTAAAATATCATTTAAATATTCACATAACTTCCCCTAAAATTAGAACTTCTATCACACAAAATTGTGAAGACAACAATCACATCAAGGTACCATCCAAATCGATGCAAAAGCACGCAACAATACGTCAAAAGATTCCAAAATCTAAATATACCCTAATAACTAAATAAATCACTTACGCAATAATAGCGGAAACGGAATGAATAGAAAAAAATCTTAAGAATTTCCGCAGAAGCGTAAAACTGAATTCCCACGAGATTTAGTCGAGAATTTGCTCTAGAGAAAATACGTCTCTGGGGCCAAATTTTTAAGATTCGTTTTAGGGTGTCGATTCCAAAATGCCATATGATATGGTAACCTACGGGGTCGTGGGACATTGGTACATCCTGTGTCAATATGAAATCTGCGCATCTGTTTTATATATCGACAGTTTTGTAGTTTGGAGACAGAGAGCTTGAAGGGCCGCGATTTGGCAAACGTAGTGTAGGACGGTCCTCCGACTACCTTCCGAAATACAGAAGGAAATTCCTTCTTCGGAAGGTAGTCGGGGTGACGACTTGCGCCGATTGGCTGGTAGTAGTTGTATGAGAGGTTGTATGAGTATTTTAGTAGAATACCTATACCAGTGGACCGACTGACCGACTGACCCCAAGTCAAGTGATGTAGAAATAACAACAAAAATAAAAAGTAATGCATAATCTACAAATTTTTCTGTTTTTTTTATAAAGCCAATGTTCGACCTTGATTTTTAAATCTTGCCTTTTAGTCATGACTTTAACCTAAAAGCTAACTGCGCTATCCAAGGCTCTAACCCCAGATAGACTTCATCTTAAAAAAGTTAATTAAAATAACAAATAAATCATTAAAATATGTCAATGCTGTGATTTTACCAAAAGGGAAGATGAGTTACCTTCTTAAATTTAGACTACGACAGAATTTGTGACACAATACAATGTATAATTTACATGTTTTTATAATTATTACTATATATAGCCTAACCATTGCATTATGAATGATGTTAAAACAGAGTCTAGTAATAATTATTTGTTATTTGAGTATTTAGCATAACAGACCTTATTCGCTAACTGGCCATATATCACAACTACAGTGAGACACACTTACGGCTACATTTTATATCTTGTGCTATGTAATCAACAACAAAGATAGAAGGATATGCCAAAGGCTAATGTGCGACTGAGATAACAAGAATTGTCGTATCAAACATGTGAAACTGGAACGCCAAGCAAGCTTAATTAAGCCTAATATGTCTAAGCGAGAGTTCGAGAAGCAAGTAACACATCTTGTCCTTTTGGTTATATCAATGGGTTATCAGGGTTATCAGGTTGCATTAAAAAAACCTAAGATGGTTTAACTTTTAGCATTTCTTATCTAAGTAATACATTAAGCATTGTAAGTAATATGTAATAATGATATAATAAGAATAATCTCGAATATATATTATTGAAAGTTTAGATAATGGTAACAAGGTATGTAACAGTTGTAAGACGCATTTCTTTTAATAAATTAGCACAGAAACACTTAAGAGGACGCCGTGTTGAACAATGAATCGGAAATCAGCTCCATACAAAAACGCAAGCGAGCTGACTAATGCCGTAAGTTCGTATGCGCCAAAAAAGGGTTTTTTTTCGTTTAAAATGAAAACTATCGTTAATTTTATAAAACTAAATCTGTAGTCTTTGAAGAATGTGTATATATACCATACAAAAAAAAATCATCTCTTAATCGGTTTTGTATGCCTGTAAAATGAAAATCTTTTTTTTTTAGAGGGCAGTTTTCGATCATTGTTTGTCTGCTATGAAAGTTAACCAATCGTGTTATCCTTCCGACAATTTGATATCAAAAACATGATCTTTAATGCACATAAATATTAGCTCTGTATGTTTTGTAATTGCTGAAAAAAAAGGAAATCCCTGCAGCCAATATTTCCAATTCCTCGTCTTAAAACAAAAGCCAGTATTCCGCGCTTACTATTTCCACCTACTTTAAACCGTAAAATCTGCAAATACCCTGAGATCACAGATAAATCAGTCAACCTCTAAGATAGGATGCGTCTTAACTACCCGTATCTAAGGGTTGCAACTATCTATGCTAATTAGGGGTTTAGGGCTAATACAATTTATCTGCTTTTGATTTGACCTTTACATTTTGGAACTATGGAATATTAATTGTCCGAGAAGCCAACCGACGTAGTTACTTATAGAAAAACATTTTTTTTTACTATTTACAGGGTAGCGTTTGACCACAAGTCACCTGATGTTAAGTGACGATGTGGTCAAAGATGGCGCCACGCTATACACCTGGACTGGGAACTGACTCTCAAGTTAGGCTGCCGGAACACACCGATAGGTGCTTTGCGACAGATTCTTAAGAAGAGGGTGGTAGCTAGCCAGGCGAGTACTAGAAAATACCCTACTACCAATCTATGGTTTCATCACGATGTAAGTAACTGAAACATAATGATGTCTGTGTTATGGTGGCAATAAATTGATTTTTTATTTTTGTATATTTTTTAATAATCCTATCCTGCTTATTATTATAAACGTGAAAGTTTGTGAGTATGGATTTTTGTTACTCTTTCACGTAAAAACTACAGAACGGATTTGAGTGAAATTTGGAATGGACATAGCTTATACCCAGGATCAAAGCATAGGCTACTTTTGATTCTGGAAAACGGTTCCTGCGGGATAACGAGAAACCACGAAGCGCAGATAGTGAGAGAATAGATTACACATCACATTTCTTAGGTCGAGGAGAGCGATGGCTGGCACATGCGTCAACTCGTGAACGGGTGCTGCTTGTGGGGTCTGGTCTGCTTTGGTTGTGATCCCGCAACTCGTTAATATTCATGTTCCCATATCCCAATGTGTACAACCAAACAAGAGAAATCTTCTTATTAGTAAAGCTAAATAAAAATATCGGACGATTAGATGACAAAAAAAAAGCTTGGGATTTTAGTGAACTTGCTCCAATTCAATCAATTAGTAATAAGAATAAAATTGTCAATGTGATCGCGCCAAAAAAACTACCTGCCGGGCGTTTCTTGCCTGTTCTTTTGCCGGCGTAAGGAGGTTGGAACAGGCGTAGCTAGTTTTAAGTTGACGTTTTAAAGTGATCACAATGTATCCTATTAAATAAAAAAGTTTTGAGTTTTGAGTTATGAGTTTTTTTTATTGTAATTTTCATGCTTAGCCAAAAAGCCGGATAGAAGACCTAGATGTGCTAGCGCATACTGCGCTGTGTGATTATCGCAGGACGGTGCTAAACGTGTGGCGACATTGCCCACTCTCCCATGGTAATTGGTCAATGGTCAGCGACTCTGGTGGTCCCGGTGACCATATGACCTAAATATGCCAGCTTTAGTCCGGGGAAGCCTTAGAGATATTAACAGTTTCTTGTAATTTGAGACCATTTTGTAACGCGTTTGTCCAACGGTAAGTGATAACTAGTGATTCGATATCCAACAACACTTGAGCAGGTGTCTTTTAGATACAAGTGTGTATGCTAGAATGTCGACCGCATCATCGCTTAGCATCAAACGACGAAAAAACCAACAAGGGGATCATGAGATTCCCTTCAAGTGGAAATTTTAGGGGAATATAACACCTAACTTTTAATTAATAACGCGATTTTCTTGTCTGTTTGTTTGGAACTAATTTTAGTATCGATATTAAATTAACTTCATGGAATAATGAACGCTAGAAATATCTCTGAGAAATGATAATGCAAATAGTATGAGAATTGCTTTGACAAAATAACTAAAAAACTATATTACTTATGTATTGTTTTTATATTTTAATTTTTACACCAAGTTAAATTTTGAACTGAAGAATTCCAAAACTATGTTTTCAATTTCTACATTTTGATTTGCACCCATATATAATTTGTAACATAACAAAGTTTGAACTTAAAACTAAAACTACGTTTCAAAATGAACATTATTAATTGCGCAGCGGGTTCCCGCTAAAACAATTAATTATTTTAACCCGAAACTAGCAACTGCACGCCGAATCTAAAGTGGAGATTCTAAATTGTTGAGAAATCGCCAGTCATCATTCGAGGGGTTGAAATCTGACCCCTTGGCTTAATTTATCGATACCACACTAGCTGCACCCCCTGACTTTACTGCGTAGACTTCAGTTTATTGCAATAAAAAGTGGCTTATGTCCTGTTCTGTTTGTGCTTGTTATACACTGAGAAAAATAATCTGATTTTCCTTCTGAGTCTTACCTTCCAAGACCGATTCCTTCCTTATTCTACCTTAGTTTTCCTTCTAAATCAAAATTCCTTCCCTTTTGACTCAGAAGGAAAACGGTATTTCGGAAGGTCTCTTTTCTCCGTGTAAAACATTGGACTAAATAGATGACAAAAAAGCTTGGGATTGTAGTGAACTTGCTCCAATTAAATTTATCCCTACTAATATTGTATATGCAAAAGTAGCTCGTGTCTGTCTGTCTCGCTTTCACGCCTAAACTACTGAACCGATTTAAATGAAATTTGGTACATCTCCGTTCCAAACAAGTTTGAACCCTGAGAAAGGACATAAAGGATACTTTTTATCGCGATAAACTGTAGCCCACGCGGGAGAAACCGCTGGGAATAGCTCACTAGTAATAAGATTAAAATCGAGAATGTGATCGCGCCTAAAAAATTACCTGCCGGGCGTTTTTTGCCTGTTCTTTTGCCGGCGTTAGGAGGATGGAATAGGTGCAGCTAGCTTCAAGTTTAACATTTCAAAGTGATCACATGTACGTACAGTCAGCGACAAAAGTACCTGATCATACTTGATTTTCCAAATGTGTTTTAGATCTATAATGTTTGGTTTTTTTACAACTTACAATGTAGCGTTTGACCACACTACAAAACACGATTTTACGTGATAATGTTGTCAAAGGTTGGTGTTTAACGCCGCTTAATTAATAATCGATCCTGATCCGTTATCCGCGGTTTTGGATCGATGTGTCATAGTATGTCATTTTAGTACTAGGGCTTGACAGATTACTACTAAAACGACATATTATGACATGCCATATCGATCCAAAACCGCGGATAACGGATCAGGATCGATTATTAATTTCGGGCGTAAAATGATGAACACACAATAGAAAAGTTTGTAATTGTTCAGCGACTTGTTGTTGACTGTACAAAAGAAATATATTCTGACTTTGACTTTGACTTTAAGCCGCGGGGAGCAGCTAGTAAAGAAATAAAGAAGCCAAATCAAAAATAACACATAAACAACATTACAGTAGGTTGTTACGCAACAGCCGCGCAAAAAGCAATGTTGCAATATGCCGCTGCGGCTCTCAGATCGCGGACCAACACACAATGTGTGCTTGCCAGGTTTATACAAAAAAAAACCTGCATATAGAAAAAAAAGCGAACACTGAGAAAAAAATCTTGACTTTCCTATTTACCTTCCAATGTGTAACATTTTCCTTCCTTATTTTACCTTCTGAATCAAAAGGCAAGGAAATTCCTTCTGTATTTCGGAAAGTCTTTTTTCTCCGTGCAAGTAGGTACATATTTGTTCTGTGTCTGTTCTCGAAGGTGGCCCAAAACTACGCCTAGATTGGGAACTGGCTGGTTTGTGATACTTTTATTTAACACTAGCTGACCCGGCGAACTTCGTATCGCCAATAAAAGTCACCTTTTAAACCTTCCCTGAACTTCCACAAATATTTCAAGATCAAAATTAGCCAAATCGGTCCAGCCATTCTCGAGTTTTAGCGAGACTAACGAACAGCAATTGATTTTTATACATACGATTTTGAACATTTTTTCTTTTTCATCTCACAAGGCAACGTTTGTTCATAACTTACTCGATGCTACGAGTAAGTGACGATGGTGTTTAAGGTGACGCCATGTTATGCCTGAGTTTGGAATTGGCTCTCAGGTGAGCTTTACACTTTATTTTGATGTATTTTATATATTTGAGCACAATTCACTTGATGCTAATTGCTAAGAGGCGATGTGAACTGGCTCTTAAGTGGGGGTGCTGAAATTACTGACAGGTGCTTAGTGCTTACCGACAGATTCTTACAAAATCTTGGTTAATTTTATTAACAAGTAATTTTTCTTTGTATGGATTTGTGACTTTTCTTATGTATAATAGTTAAATAAGTACTTTCATGAAAGTAAATAAACACAAGCTAAAGTCCCCATCGTCATAACCAAGTCTACAACTCCAGCGGAAACCCCGCCACATGGCAACATTGCCCAATTCCGCTTGGCATTGAACAGATTCAAGGTCACACTAAAACCGACGCGTGACGTCACCTCGTTGCCGTGCCAAGCTAGGCCCAGCGGTGGGTGATGGGTTTGTTTTCTAAAGCTGGTGCAATCAGGTGATGGACAAGTATTTTTTAGCGGCAATTGAATTGTCAACACGAAAATTTTGTTTTAAATTTCCAAAACATTTCTTCAGGTGATTCTGTTGTGCATGTTTAAAAAATAAACTAAGAATGACAGGTCTAAAAATATTGCCGTCCTTTTTTAATCACGGAAGTAAGAAAAGGAGAGCAATTCCTTTAGACTTGTCAAAACAGAATCGGCACCAATGTGTGATATTGGTGGATTATTATTAATCATCGTGTGTCCGTTAATGTGTGCCAGTCTAGGAAAATAAAGTTAGGTTGTTATGAGTGACTTTTCTAGTCCAAAAAGTCCGTGTGATGTTTAAGTTAAGTACCATTAACTACTTTACTTAAAAGTAAAACACAAAGCTTGGCACTGGCAAAACAAAACCATGTGAAGCCAAAAAAAGTCAGTTGACAGAATTTTATCTTATGAATGAATGAAGTCGCGGAAGTAGGTATATTCATTGACAAATATCAAGCTATAGGTATGTCCACATGCGCTTTTACGTTCTTGCGTCTTCCTCTAAAGATGGGGGCTGACGGTTTGCTTGTCAACAAATCAGACCGGACGGCACACGTTGAATACACCCCGCCTGTGGCAGTCTGACGTTTTGCGTGCTCTTTTAATCGTTTTTAAGGTTAATTTTCCAACAAATCAAGCCGAGCCAAACCAGACGACCGACCGTGGGACCACACGGAGAAAAAATACCTTCCAAAATACCGTTTTCTTTTTCTTTTTCTTTTCCGTTTGAGTCAAAAGGGAAGGATTTGTTGTTCAGAAGGAAATCTAAGGAGAAAAGAAAAGTCCGAATTTTTTTTCAGTGCAGTGTGTCCGTTTTCTTCCGTGGGACGCATGTTCTTTCAATAGGTAATAAGTAGGTATACAAACTACAAAATGTTTCCATTTGCCGTAATGAAACCGGATTAATGTAATTACCGCTCGTATTCTCACTTCAGTGAATTGAATTAATTATTTCATGTAAATTATTACCGCTTCACTCATATTTACTATTTCATCAGATGAATTAGTTTTTGCTACTCTCTGTTATATATAATTATGTATACACGCATTAATATTCAAGAAAAATAATTTTGTACACATTCATGATTGACATGAAGAATAATTATGCTTCGGACCGGTTTCGTAGGATTCTCTAGAGCCGACGTTTGACCATAAATTACCTCTTAAATAATTACAATTCAAATTAATTATTAAATATAATATAACTAAGAACCGATAATAGCAAAAACACATACGTTTACGTTTAAAAATATCAGTGTCAGTTATCGAAATTATCTACAAAAAAAGTCACATATGATTGAATATTCACATTACTATAAACAAATTAAGTGATCAATCAACCGGAAATGGCAAAAACGTTAAAAACTACGCAGTCTTTAAACTTAAGTAATATTCAGTGTTATTTATTTTTGGATTCTTTTCAGTCATAAATTCATATTTATAATTTGTTGACTGTCGTTCCTATAGAAATAATCAACGTGGAATTCTTTTTCTTCTATACTGAGTACTGACCGTCTTAAAGCCTTCACAAACTTTAGCATTTTCAATATTAAATGCGATTTCAAAATTATTATTCTTCATTGTACCATCCGCAATATAACCACATTGAGTTAATAACAAAGTAAGTAGTAAGTACATCAAACAATGCGGGGGCCCCTGCGCGAGTAACTTAATACAACATATGACATTTCGGTTGGCTAAGAATTTCGTTCCGACCACAATGATTTGTAGCCGCGGAACCGGTTTCAAACGAGAAACAGCCGATTCATTATCAAGAGAAGTGATAGTAGGAAATAGGAACTGACAGGACGAAAATAGTCATGTTTGAGAGAAATGAGGTATCTAAAGATTTGTTTTTAGATAAACATCATTGTAAGCCTATCATGTATTGTCATCATCAGCCCTTCTGGTAGGATTCAGACTTATAGAAAAAAAGGGAGGGAATAGTCAACCATCTAAAGAAAGACCGCAATCAACCTTAAAAGAGTTAGTGCCTACAGTGACTATCAATAGTGTAGTAATTCTATTTATTTATATTTGTACATCTTAAACGGTAGCATTTGAGCAAAACACACCTGATGCTAAGTGACGATGTAGTCGAAGGTCATGACTGGATTTAAAACTGGCTGCCAATTTAGGCTAACGCTCTTGTGCTATGGTTTAATCACGATGTTTTCCTTCATCGAAAGCTTGAACAGCTCATTGGAGGGTTAGAATTCATGATTTACGGGTTGAAAGTCGACGTTACTATCATTTAGCTATGATGATAGCTCAAGTTATAAGCCTATTCATAATCATTTATCAGATTTTGACTTAGATTATAAAGAAAATACCTTATTAGGGAAAGGTGGATAATGATATAAATAAGACAGTGAAAAGTAGTCAAGTGGAAGCAAAGTTTTAACTTACAAATGGAAATATTGGATTTAAGATATTATAGCAGAAAATAATACATAAGATTCAAAGACAGACAAGAAAGTTTTAAAAGAAATCAGTGGGCACAAAATATTATTTAACACGTTGGTAAGTCAACATTATAGCAATACACAAAAAACATTCAAAGTAACCATTGAACCGACTGTTAGCGAAGATGCAGACGAAGCATTTATCAAATTAAACAACATAGTTACAACCGCCTCAACGAGTTGGTAACACGCAATGATAATATAAGTACACCTGCCGAATTGGACTGCCAAGATATTCGAGCTAACTGAGTACCTTAAACACTAACGCAATAAGGTGGATATTCCAAAGACAAAATAGAAAAGGATACATTTGCAAATGCGAATTTAATATCAATAACATTACAATATAAATAATGTTTGTCAGTATCAAACCTTGCTATGATTTTGATAAGGACATTAATGTTAGATATTAGAAGGATCTAGAAGATGGAGAATTAATAAGCTTTGATTGTAATTATGGGATTGATGTTATAAGCATTGAAAAGTAGGGTACTTAATATCAATGTATTAGTCTGTGTAAATTTATGACTGAGTAGAATCAAAATATACGTAACACTTAAATAACCAATATTAATGAGGAATGATGAAGTATCTATTTTTATATTTATTAATAAAACAAGAATTGATTTTGGCGAATAGCATACTAAGGATATAGTTTATATCAATGATTAATATAATAATATGTTCTAGAATGATTTCTCTGACTTTTAAAATTCTTTCACTGTCAGATAGCTAAAGTATCTTTGAACTACGCGGAGAAAAAAGACCTTCCGAAATACCGTTTTCCTTCCGAGTCAAAGGGGGTGGACTTGTGATTTAGAAGGAAAACTTAAGTAAAATAAGGAAGGAATCGGTCTTGGAAGGTAAAGACTCAGAAGGAAAGTCAGATTGTTTTTCTCAGTGTACAAAAGGTATGTTTTATTGTGCTTATCCATCCGAAACTGGGGCGGGTCGGTTAACAGGAAACAAAGAAAATTTACTGAAGGATTTATAAACAAAATCTCAGGAAAAATGTAATTGTTATATCCTACCGTGCCAATAACTGTTACTGGTTGAATGGTAACACTGCTACTGTTACAGGTGTTCACCTAATACGAACGGTCACTCGTAAGTCAACTTAAAAGGAAGTGATGGTATCAATATCAACGACGGACTTATATGTATATTCATAAACACTATAAACAGGAATGTCCATATTAAGATATTGTTTTATGGATGTTTTCACAGTTTTTATGTTAAACGGTAGAAACGATCATTTCACTTTCATGCCGCTTGTTGATATGAGCGGAACATGTGGGTGTAGGTAGTTTGGACTGCTTTTAGTTTAGTAGGTAAATCCTTACACACGGAGAAAAAAAATCTTCCGAAATACCGTTTTTCTTCCGAGTCAAAAGGGGAGGACTTGTGATTTAGAAGGAAAACTTAGGTAAAATGTTGTTTTAGGAAAAAGTATATGTTTCAAGGAAAAACATGTTGACTATATCAATTTTTATTTTAGAGTAAGTGACAGCTCAAATAGAACTACTATTTAAACATTCCTTTTAAACACTTTAGTTTTCTTTCGACAGTTAATTTTGAAAGAGGTTTCATTGCTTCAACAACAAGGACGGATGTTGTTGAAGCAATAGTAAGAAGTATATCCATAGAGCATGGAACTTTGCAGATGGGCGCCCCAACACGGTACAATCAATTTTGCTTACAAACTAAATACTATCTGTCAAAGTCAAGTCAAAGTCAAAGTCAATTTTTATTTATTCAATAGGATACATTGTGATCACTTTAAAACGTCAAACTTAAAACTAGCTACGCCTGTTCCAACCTCCTTACGCCGGCAAAAGAACAGGCAAGAAACGCCCGTCAGGTAATTTTTTTGGCGCGATCACATTGACAATTTTATTCTTATTACTAATTGATTGAATTGGAGCAAGTTCACTAAAATCCCAAGCTTTTTTTGTCATCTAATGGTCTGATATTTTTTAATTAGCTTTACTAATAAGATTTCTCTTGTTTGGTTGTACACATTGGGATATGGGAACATGAATATTAATGAGTTGCGGGATCACAACCAAAGCAGACCAGACGCCACAAGCAGCACCCGTTCACGAGTTGACGCATGTGCCAGCCATCGCTCTCCTCGACCATATGAGAGGGAAGAGGGCGACCCGACACGACGCCGCCGCAAGCAAAGTCACTTTCGTGAGTAGGACTGTTTTGGCTGTTTACCGAAAATGGAAATAGGGAGAACAGATAGATAGATTAACTACAATCCCAGGCTTGTTTGTCATCTAAATAGTCCGATATTTTATAATAAGCTTTACTAATAAGATTTCTGGGATGGACTGTTTTGACGCACAACGGCTGCGTCCAAACCATCCACCATCCATTTCTCAAATGTATCCTGTAACTTCCAAATTATAACGCGTACAAGAATGCAGACCAGACCGCAGCCTCCAGCCTCCGGCGTCCAATTACATCATACGGAGAAGATAGACGAATCGCGTGTCGGCACCACTATTAGTGTAATTTCGGTGATACCACGAATTATATTAGGTACTCGTTGTTGTTCCGTGTTCTGTTGTGTTATAGTAAAGAACAATGGCCAAAACGGACCCGATGTCGTATGAAAACAATATAAATACGATATTTTTTTTAATTTTTGCCTATTAAGATTATACAAACGATATTTTAAAGAAAGTGTAGAAAAAAAAGATATTGATTTTTTAACTTCGGAGTTTCATAAGACATTTTTTAACTTACACGATGCTTGGATGTTTTGAACGCACTCCGCATTTTCTTTTTCATTCCGTTTCACGCTTTGGAAGTCGGCCCTACTTAAATTAAGTCATTAATATCAACATTATTTACCATATATGAACAAAAACTAATCTTTTTAATCTATGTACCTACTAGCAAATTGATTGTAACTGTCAAGTGACATTGACAGAAACGAAAATTTTTATACAAAATATATTGCGTTCAGGTCCAGGGCAGTGTGAAAAGTGGCCAATGTTCTTTATTGGAAGTTTGAGAGCCTTGTGGCACATTTTTCACAAGGCAACAATTGACCACAAGTCACCACTTTATTGTGAATTGCACCAACTGTGGGTGAGTTTCTGCGAGCTTTTTTGTATCATGAGTAACTCAAAAGCCAGAAATAGCACATGATAAGATACATTATGAAGATCAAGAAGAAGAATGATGACGTCACGAAGGACTTGCGCGAGCTCCAGGTAGAGGGCTGACAGCAGGTGGCACAGGACAGACCGAAGAAGTGGCGCCATTTTATAACGGAGGACAAGACTCACTTTGGGATCTTAATTAGTTAGTTTTTATGATACCTTATATCCCGGAAATCAAATCAAAATATGTTTTCTCAGCCACTCAGGCGATGCGGGCTTCGATGGTTGCCCGCGCGTCGCGCGCTAAAGGGCTGCGGGCGGGTAACGATCGAAGCCCACAGCTGATTCAACGACAAGTGTTGTAAATAAGCCTCTATAATCGAATATTGTCCGTGACACACGATTATAATCGACTAAAATCATTACTAGTTGAACAGCACTATCGGATAAAAGAAAAACATCTATGGATGTAGAAAAAAAATAGACACTGGCTTCAATTTGCTTTTTTAGGTACAACTTTACAAACTTGTGGAGAATTTCGTATTTAGAATTGTGAAGTGTTTTACAGTATAACTAGTTATTGACATTTATTTTTAGCAACGTGTAACCTATCTAATTCTTATTTTGATAGAATTGTTATTTACTTTGCTATTCGGAAATTTATAAACATTTTAGAACAGATGAACGTAATAATTTCATGACGACAAAGTTAACGTGGTAATGTGTATTTAAAAATATCATATTCATTATAACAAATTATACTAGTGTAATGCCCAATCTGTCTACTTTCTGAAACTAGTTTCAGAAATTAAATAAGTTTGCTAGAAATTAAGTAAAAACGACAATATCAAAAAACAATACCGCGGTATTTTGCGGTTGGTGAATATGTTCGACCGCGCAGCGCTTTAGAGACGGTAAGGCGTGCGACGGCAGCGCCTGAGTGGGTAGGATAGGTGAAGATATTTTTTTTACTGCGGTAAATGAGAGAACAAAGAGAGTTATCGCGGGGCGTAGATAGTACTAAATATAATTATGTATATACATAGCAACCAAGACACAATAATAAACATATTGATGCACAAAAAATTGTTTGCGTTGTTCTAATATCTTATAATTAGGTTACATCATTATTGATACAGACTTATCTCACAGTAAGTTTAAAAAGGTTATGTTAGAAAGATATATTTTTTTGCTATAAAAAATCTAAATTATTTGTAGGTTTACCACATTTTAAGGCATTCGCCGCGCTGTGACGTAATTCATATAACACATTTAAAGCCGTGGTCTCTTTCGATAAGAAAACCATATAAAAAAAATTACTAAATAATATAATTATGCAGTATTTTTAAGAAATATCTTGTAGATCCTTCGGGTACTACATTTATAACATTTTTACTATGTATTTTCATGGCACTAATAAGTCATTGTTATTTATTGAACAAGAAAAAATCGTCAAAAACTGTGCAATTTTTTTCCAATGTGTATAAATAATTAAATATTTCTTTTGTATTTTCCCCTTAGAAATAGTTAAAATAATTACAAAAAATGGGTGGTAAATAGTCTGGAAAATACTTTTAATCAATTCTAGATGACTATTGAAACTGTTCTGTTCTGTACCTGTACCATCACTTATGTTTGCACCGCGAAGATGGACATGTTTTGGCACTTTTTGCTCCCGCAGAGTTAATTGTTGTTAATTACTAATGACATCACGAAGGAAGGACTTCATTATAGGATGGTAAATTCGTAAATTCATTAGTGAATGTAAGGTGGTGTACATTTGTGAGGAGCGAGTGAACAAAAAATCACATAATATGCAATTTTTGATATATATGTATTACCGCAACTGAATTCATCTATGAATTAAAATTATTCATAATTATATGTACAAGTTTTTTTTAATACTGCCTTTCAATTCTGATATTCGACTTAATTTATTTTAATATTAAGGTTATGATTAAAAAATAAAATTGCAATGATATTTTGTTGGAACATGATGGACATGCCACGAACAATAGGTTTGCCATTTTCTTAAAAGTTGTCATTTTGTTTTTTGAAATATATGTATGCCATGCCATCTTTGTTAGATAAGCTAATTCACTGTCAAATACAAAAACAGTGAGACACCACTAAACAGTAAAAATGTGACAGTGTCAAGAAAACGAACAAACTATTTCTGGCTTGAAAGAGTATTCAAATACATTTTCTGAAACGATATCGAAAATCATCTTTGGTTAAGATTTAAAGATAAATTTTCAATGTCAAAACATACCTGTAACTAGTGTGTGAAATAAAATACCATCACACATCCCGCGACGGCAATTTCGCTCGTATTTTGTAGAAAGTAGAGTACAGAATAGTATAAAGACTTTTAGGCGGTAATCATTATTTCTATTTAGGTACACGGTGACGCAATACCTACTCAGCCGTAATGGTTGGTGTCAATCAAAATTATACACGAATAAATTCAGTCTTTGCGCTCTTTAAACTATCCTAAACGCAAATATCAACCTTATGGTGTACAACTTAAGAACAACATTCTTAACATGTTAGACCAAAATAGAAAAAAATATTATTTCTAAGAATAATGTTTGTATCGAGCAAGACGGAATGCCTAAAGTTCAGCAAATTATACCTCTAGTTTATACATGTGTATAATTATTTTGAGTTTATCATAAAATACATAATTAATATCCCTAAGAGCAATTAGGTTTTCAATTTATTTTTATGCAGTGCTAGTTTCAATATTTTTACAGGTTTTGAACTGTTATATAACTATTTTAATTTTTAACCAACTGCTAAAACACAAAAACCCCTTGGCATTAAAAAAAACTCTCTGGATGAAACCAAAATATAGGTAAGTATTATTTTCTAATAAAAATAGTATGAAACTTATCTTCAAGATGATTAAATTATTTTTTTTATCAAAAATCCTAATATTCCCAACGGATAGTAAAATAAATTATGTTGTATAAAACCTGCCAAAAAATTCAAACGAAACCCTGTTCTAATTAATTAACATTTACTTAAATAATTATTTATTAGCATTACGTTAGATACGATACATTGACTTTAAAAACAATTTATAATTGCCTGTTTTTTTTAAATAACCGTGTCGTTAACTTAACATGGACATACCTCTATTCTCTATATTTTTAGTTGGGATTTTTTTTATTAATGTCATTGAATTAAGTATTTATCATAATCACAGAAACAAATGATTGGAAAATGATAAATCTTAATCCAAAGGTCTTAATTATCTTGAAAGTCAAATTGAATTTTTTTTTATTTATTAGGATACATTGTGATCACTTTAAAACATCAACAATTTTTTTTATTCTTATTACTATTTGATTGAATTGGAGCAAGTTCACTAAAATCCCGAGCTTTTTTGTCATTTAATAGTCCGATATTTTAAAAAAAACTTATTAATAAGATTTATCTTGGTTGGTTGTGCACATTGGGATATGGAAACATGAACATTAATGAGTTACGGGATCACAACCAAAGCAGACCAGACCCCACAAGCAGCACCCGTTCACAAGTTGACGCATGTGCCAGCCATCGCCATCTTATTGCATAAATTACTAATCGATGTCGAACATTATATCGATTTAAGATGAAGGGTACTAGTGAATAAAATGCAGAAACACTGCGCAGGTAATGTTTTTTTCCCTCTACTTGTAGAATGATAATATGGTATGTCGTGTCAATGACCGAACACAAAAAGAGTCATGTTAACTGTCACACTTTGGATATGCAAAAAATAGGCGTAGACTAAGTAGGTTTATTATTAATTACGCATACGTATGTAATAGCTTAATTATCGAGCAATAAGTCTTATGTCAGAATATAACTATAAAAACATGTAACAATTAGAATTCATAGTAACTTCATTCTCATACTTAAATATTGCCATTATACTCATTAATCCATTTAATTATAACATTTATATCTGTGGCAGAATGTCTACGATTGCACATATTTTATGTGGATGGCAACTTTATATTCCTTCCATCAATTTGGATGGGGTAGATTTTGGCGGCAAATAGTAGTGACAGTCGATTGTATTGGGAGCTTTGGTAGGGAAAATATTTGGGTGGCTGTGATACTTATTCTCCTTCTGACTTGAATTACACGAGTTTGATCGGATTGCATTCAATAATGGGTGTAAGGCATGGATATGTTTTCTTCACCAATTTTTGTTGTGATTATCATGTTTTATTCGATGGACGAATTCGCATTTTGTGACAATGTAAGAATATTATTTTGATATTAAATTAATTTTGTTAATGTGAAGTTTTTTTTTAATTATATTTAAATAAAATGTCTATCTACAAGCTATCATCATGTTACGCAATAGTTCGTTTGTGTAACATTTACAAATAGTTTCAATAAAGATTTGTGCCAAAGTGATGACCCCTTGACTTCCTGAACCCTATTTGATGTAGCGTTTCCTGAGCCACTTCCTTTGCGTTATCAAATTATTTTAGCATTTCAATGTCAAAGTGCAATGAGACATCGCTTAAGAAGCTATCTAATCCGGAAAACCGCGTCGAATTCCGTCTAGTACTTTCCGATAGTACAACTTGGGATCAATAGTATCTACCTAATACAAAAAAATTATTCCAGTCAATTACAATTTTATAATAAAAAAAAGAAAATAAGTCTAAAAAGAATTCATCATAAAATTGACGATGCAGCCAAAGAAAACATATCCGTCATGCGCACTGGCCGGCGACATTGACAATGGATGCTTTGAAATTGGAATGTGGCCTTGAATCGAATTCGACGGAGCGCGGGCGATTTGCGCGGGAAACGAGATCGATTTTTTTTCAATAGATTAGAGTTGAGACGTGCAGAATAGATTCGATTCGATTAGCAAAATAAATTTCGTTACGACTCGATGTTGGAAGCCATGTTTTAACACTTCAATGTTAATAAAATTTAATCAATTATACATTTTATTAGATTGTTTCGAACTGTGTGATGCATAAGATTAAAAATACAACATCACCTTTATGTTTTAAATACCAAAGCTTTTTAAAAATTCGTTGTATAAATTTGGAGGTCACAAGTAAACTAATTAATGTTTCCAAACAAAAAGTATACTTCTTTTTTTTGTAATAAATTTAATTTTATAGAAAGTGGTTAGCACTTTTTAAGCCAAAAACGCGAGAGATAGCCAAAAACTGCTTTTGGAACACGTGCGTGCGATATGGTGTAGTCAAACGCAAGCCTATTCGGTTTAAAAAACAATAAATACATATTTTCAAGGCTGTTCACGAAATATTGAAAGTCAAATTTCTTAAAATATTTCCGCGGCCAGACTTCGGATGAAACCTGCAAACTATATTAGTTATGTATGCGAAGTCGCGAAATATTTGCAAAATAAATCGTAGGTTAGGTACCTAACCTATGTAAATAAGTTTCAAAATACATCAATGAATTGACGCTTAAAAACTACAAAGTGAGTAATTCTGACTTTGAAATCGTCTTTCAGAAAATATTTTATTGCTTTTTATGCCTGATTTTTTCTTAATAGCAATAAAAAAGCGACCTTCATCTGCAATATAATATTTAATTTTTATAAAACTGTTAGTATATACAATTAAATGTGAGAATGCATACTAGAAGTCTAGACAGACACCGGCCAGACAAAATAAACTTTTTACAATAGTTTCCATAGATTTTATTTTAAAACATCTATTGCTGTCGCCATCATTCCAATATTAGTTCCATTTTTTCACACGCCACCTCAGCGTCTTCTGACAGTGATATGGCGCGAAAACTTGACAACTTGTCTTACGTTCTAAAATTACTAACAATTTGTAGTCTTTAAAAATAGCAAGAGATGTCATTTTAAATCTAAATATACAGCTAATTTTGTTGTGATTAATTCATAAAAGTTTAAATCGAATAATTAACGGCTATAAGTGATTTTTTAACACTTTTAATATTCTAAACGAGGAAGGTAGGTACTCTTTGTTTGTAACCTTTTCATGAACAAACGGCTGCACCCAATGGAATTATGGATGGATGCAGATACTTAATTTGAATCTCGGAAAGGGACATAGGATACTTTTAGTTGTGATCAACTGTAGTCCACGTAAGTGTAGTCCACCAAGGGATCGGCGAGTAAACAAGCAAATATTTGGTCATGTATGTATAATAAGAACAGGCGTCTAAGGGGTTCTTATCAACGACCTTGTAACTGTTAGGAAGTGAAGTCTACTGGGTACTTCCCAGCTGCTTATCGTTTGGCTGACTTGAATGAATATTCGAAATTGTAAAAAATAAAAATATATTCTATCCTGGGTGTTTGAAATTGTTGAATTGTTGTTGACATGTTGTTGTTTGAATTGTTTGATGTTTTTTGAATTGTTTCTTTGTTGTTTGACCTACGATTTTTTTTATAGTTTAGTGTGTGTATTTACTACGTATGCAAAGACTCTAAAGAAGATTGTTAAGAATAAAATCTGTTGGTTTATGAATAAAAAAACAGGCCTTTATATGTATGTATTATCTATCCACGGTTTGCCCTAGGATAAACATTTGACACAAGCTCCATAGAAGCAATGTCAAAAATCTATCTCTCGTAGGACAAACTGTGGATAGATAGTAGTTACAACAGATTACACCTTCAGAATATTTATAGATTTTTAACTTCCAGAATAAAGGAGTTATTTATGATGACGAAATAAAAAATAATTAAGAAATATTCCTAATAAAACTTATACCCATAAATAACGCATAAAATAAAAATCTACCGAAAATGATATCAAAGATACATATCGCTCCGGTAAATGAAACGTCGAAAATAACAAAATTCATTAACTCCTAACACGGGTCGTTATCTATGTAATTGCATAAAAAAACACTGTTCAGACAATAGGTTTCGCTCCTCCGTCCTATACAACCTCTGCGCGACCCGGCTTTGCTTGACCTTGGCTCACGTTCAAGGAACATCCGTACTCATCAAAAGTCAAAACGCCTAACTGCCGGCACTCAAGCTTTCGAGTCATGCAATACTCAAATTGAAGCATTAAAACTAATTTTCCTTGATGATCAAAAGAAGTCGGAAGTTGTAAAAAAATTGGCATTGTCAATTATGTTTGAAAAAACAAAATTTATCACCTTTATGAGGAATTTATGTTAAGCAGTCTCACGATTCTTTTTATTTAATTTACGCGCCATGCGTTGGTTACATATTTAAAATATGTATATACAAATTCATTCATAATGCAGCTTAACCGTGTTTCTATTAATGTACGATAGTACAGTCAGCGACATAAGTCGCTACACGTGTCCACTTTTACAAAACCGCTGTACAAAAATTTTCACAAAATTCGCTGATTCCCCATTGAGACAAAATTCAATAGACGTCGTAATATTACAGAAGTCAGTGAACACCGATAAATTAAAAATCGGTAAACATTTTATAAATCGGAAAGTGAGCTGAGAGTGACCATCGAATTATGGAAAATAGTATGTTCAGGATGTTTTGTTGCGTATAGACTTGTCGGTGATAAAGGTAGCAGACAAGTATTGAAAAACTTGATTTTATTAATAACCGTTGACAAAAAAGTTGAGGTTTTCAATTTAACACGTATAATGTTTGTCAGTGATTCTAAATAAATAAGTAAATGGTATATATACTATGTGTATTTTTCTTTTCACTCCTTGACATTGTAGTTTTAGGCAGGTATCCTCATCATCATCAGCTCGTGTATTTGCACTGCTAGCTATGGACCATCGTTATCATCATTGCCCTTTATGTCTTGCAGACGTTTCAAACAGTGTCGTGTATGATTTATACTACTATAATCAAATAGTTACCTATTACCACATCATCATCAGCGGGAAGAAGTCCACTGCTGAACATTGGCCTCCCCCTTTGAACGCCACCATGAACGGCCTATTAGAGAGAGAGAGAGAGAGAGAGAGAGAGTCGTCGGTCCACCTAGTGGGACGCCTACCTACAGAGCGTCTTCCGGTTCGTGGTCGCCACTCGAGAACCTTTCTTCCCCATCGGTTATCGGTTCAACAAGTGATGTGGCCTGCCCATTGCTACTTCCTATTACCTATTACTATCCTATTACCAAAAGTGTACGAAAAAGTTAACCAATTTTGAATATGAATCGAAAAACCACACATAAAAGACTGATCTGATTTTACAAATCTTATAGGCAGAAAAGTGGCAACATAACAAGAACATAACAAGGTGTTAAAATGCGTTTCCGTAGGATGCAGCCAGTGGCAGATTAGTAGACCTATGATAAGGAAATACTTATAAATGAAAATACACAATTAAGAAAAATAATATACGGATGTTTTCACAAAATTACACTTCTCACAAAATTATTATTATTATTTAAGTAAATCAAATATGTCCGCTTCTGACTGTATATTTTTTTCAAAAATAACGTTGGCAGGAAAAAAAAAACAAAATTTAGTTGGATATTCCGGAACAATATTTTCAGCAATTTTTAGGAACTTACAAGGGTCCATATCAATTTTGGATTATGTTAGAGTAATAAATGTTAGTTCATTTGACTCAAAGGTCATATCGCTTAAATTGAAGAAATTTCCTAGCAGTGGTTTCATTCAGCGAAATTTTCTGGTATTGCATTGTGAGAACTTCGGTGCTTCGGTGCTTCCATTTATCTAATTAAAATTATTTTGACGTCCTACTCATAATATTATAAATGTGTAAGTTTGTATGGATGGATGGATGTTTGTTACTCTTTCACGCAAAAACTACTGAACAAATCTGAATAAAATTTTGAATGGAGATAGCTTACACCCTGGAAAAATGTTCCTGCGTGAAAACGGGAAGACGCAGGTGAAACCGCGAGGCGCAATTAGTATAACAATAACACTACGAGTATATCGTTTTAGTTAGATTCTTTATTGTAATTGAATTGGAGCCTGTCCTGACTAGACATCTAGTCCTCTACTAGATAACTTCCCCCCTGATTTAAAGCTGGATCCACCCCTTCATGGGGATACCTAACCAAAAAAAAAAACTACAATGTCAAGGAATGAAAAGAAAAACACACAGTATACCATTTATATATTATTTATAATTTATATTTATTTGTTTAAAATATGAGCGATGGTGGCCGAACGGTTTAGGCGTGCGACTTACAAGACGCCGACACCGAGTTCGAATCCTCTCGGCCCCGCACCTATGACTTAATAAGTTATGTGCGGATTTGCCATCGCTCAAACCGGTGAAGGAAAACATCGTGAGGAAACCGGCATGTCCAAGAACTGCAACATTCAAGGGCATGCGACATCTACCAACCCGCACTGGGCCAGCGTGGTAGATTACAGCCCATACTCTCTCTCTGAGAGAAGGCCGGAGTCCCAGCAGTGGGAACGTGAAAGGCTGATGATGATGTTTAAAATCACTGACAAACATTATACGTGTTAAATAGAAAACCTCAATTTTTTGTCATCGGTTATTAATAAAATCAAGTTTTCCAATACTTGTCTGCTACTAGCAGACTGCTACCTTTATCACCGACAAGTCTACACGCAACAAAACATCCTGAACATACTTTTTTCCATAATTCGATGGTCACTCAGCTCACTTTTCGATTTATAAAATGTTTACCGATTTTTAATTTATGGGTGTTCACTGACTTCTGTAATATTACGACGTTTATTAAATTTTGTCTCAATGGGGAATCAGTGAATTTTGTAAAAATTTTTGTACAGCGGTTTTGTAAAAGTGGACACGTGTAGCGACTTATGTCGCTGACTGTACTATACAGATTGCATTTTTATCGTACTACGTTTTTCGAATCTGTGTGGTGTGTCGTTTAGTATTATAATTAAACTGAACTGTTGTGTCAACTAATTAAGTTGTAAATAAAATTAAGTCACAATGTCAAGATCAAGGGTAAAAATTAAATAAATAAATAAATATCGGGGGACCATTGCACACAAATTGATCTAGTCCTAAATTAAGCTCGAAACTTGTGTTATTGGCACTAGACAACGATAAACATACTTATATAGAGAAATAAATACTTAAAACTTACTTTTTTATCGTAAGTTAGGAATGACTGAACGTTGAAAACTTGTAAATGATTGTAAATTACACATGTTGTTTTGGTTATAAACGTCAGCGTAACTTTTGCCAATGTTATGATCAGTGGCTTCAGTGGCAATAGATGTGTGACTGTGTGTGTTAGCTACTAAGTAATTAGACAAAACCGGTTAAATCCAGCTTCTTTAGCCGGATAAAAATCTAGATCTAAGGAACGTAGAACTACCATCAGCTGCACCTACTTAGTTGATGAATACAAATCCAATACCTAAAGATCAACAAAATTTAGCTGGCAAAATGCAGCCGCTTACACTTAGTTTAAGCCAACTATTTCCGCCTGCACCTAGTTTTAACCGGATAAATCTAGGTGTAACTGCATTTTAGCTATTAGCCATAACAGATAAAATCTTATTAGACTTTTACGGGAAATTCAAGAAATTAATTTACGAACATATTTACATAACTGACACTGTAAAAATGTGTTACGTAATTCTCTAAGATAATGCACGAATTTAAAAAAGCTACATGTCACTAGAATCAGATATGAGCACTGAGCCAAAAATAATATCAATAAGGAAGTGTTTAAAAATGCTAAGCAAATATCTAATAAGAGATTGGCGTTTAAAGACAGTACTTGTAAAACACTACTTGTATATCGGCAAGGTCTAACCGCTCTTGAACTTGATTGAATTAAACGAGTACCTACACACTTCAATGTACTAGTCAAATTAATAAAGTAAGGAGCATTATAATTTCCTCATAACGTTATGAATATTACTTAGTATTTGACGCTGGCTTATCAGTTTTTTCTTGTCCTAATAAACTATTTGCAGTTAATTTAGATCCACGATATCGCAAACGGCACTAAGGTCAATCTTTGAACCTAGCACAATATGGGTGACGTGACTCAATATGTAATCAGCATGCGTGGTACGATAGTCGAAAGTGCCATAAAAGTTGTAAACAAGTACATTGAACATAACAATATTCTAGGTTCAAACGAAGCTAATTCCCAACTTAAAGATGGCAATGCAACAATATTTAAGATTAATAGTCTTGTACGCGGAAAAGGCGTACATCGTGATGTTATAATGATCACTCAACGAACAATATGCTGAGCTGCCGAATTATACATCTCAATGACGTCAAAGCGTTGAAGACTTCCGAAGTGCTCAAGGATTTTAAATTACCTACCTACGATTCGTTTTCAAATGTAATTGCTGGGCAACGTGGCATAACATTAAGAGGTTTAGGCGCAGTTGATTTTGTACAATGCTGTTGAATATGGCTACTTAATGATTAACAAAGACGTAATGAGTTTTAATTTTTTACTTTAAAACTTATTAGGAAGATCAAAATGCATGCTTATTAGATATAACTGGATGGACTAGGTAACATAGATACAATCTTATAAGAACATTTGAATCTTACTGTGGATATTCTTTTCTGATTAGACATACATAAGTAAAGAATTAAAAGTTAAAAAGTTTTGTCATGCTCAAAAAACCCGAATATATTTGAGCATAAAGTTAATTTAATGAATAATATATTGTATATAAAAAGTATTCAAACCTTTTCCTCCTGCACGTTCTGGCCTCCGTTTTCAGACAGCGGCGTCGACGGTGCACTATACCCCTTTGGTCCATCATCTTGAGAATGAGGGGTCATTTGTCTATGAGCATCGTTCTCCTGGTCATGCGATCTGATGTCTTGTATACTCTTGAACTCTGATAACCTTAGCACGGACGGTTTGATTTCGGGCATCTCATCATGCTGCTCGTATCTTCTCAAGTCTGCTAGATTTGTTGCTATATGCCTATGCGGGTCTAATGGCGGAGGAACGCCTATGGATCTTAGGTGTTCTATACTTCGGTGTATATGTGAATAATTGTCTACGTGTATTTCAGCCATTAGCGGCGAGTTGTGATAGTCGAGACCGCCCCCATCCGCTCTGTAGTCTATAGTCCTTCCTTCCATCATCTTGATTTCTTCAATATATCTATCTAAATTGTATAAATTCTCTCTAATTTGGCACTGCCTTACAAAAATACTTGTCTTATCATCCAGTAATTGTCATGGAATTATACCGAGATCCTCCGTTTTCATTGGGCTGAAAAGATAATTTTGTTACTGTAGTTTTTTCTATTAATTTACTGTCCCAAATCATCAAATAACAGGGCTGTTTGTTTTATAAATGAGTTGTTAACGTAAATGAAATGTTTTTAGAATAGAGTCTTGTCTATATCAAGATTAGAAGTAAGTACAAAAAGTAGTGATTTTTTTGTCGCAAACAGGTGACGAGTAGCTTCTGCGTAGGTTGTGTCAATGATCTAGCCCCTAGCAGCCCACATGCCGGATCGAATAAGGCATCTATAATAATCACATTGCTGCGTAGTACACTTACCATCAAATGCCATCAACACCTACTTTGTCATATTAAGATTAGAGTTTGCGTCTTCAGTTAGGAAATTGTTTTAAAGCTAATTTATTGCAACAAGGTGGTGATAAGATCTGTCAAATTGTTCTGAACTATTTGCAACATGAATGTTAAATTTTAATTACGATTTTATCTTGTAACTTGGAAACAACGATAAATTGCTACTGGATGCAGTTGCCCTTAATTTAGAATTTCAATTATCTTTAACACATGTTAACTTCATTATTAATCGATATATTTTTATACTGGCTTTTTACGTTATCGAAATACAAAAAAGTTAAATGCATTGTTGCCTGTATAATAAATTTAATAAGTGAATTTAACATCCACAAAAAAAATTATAGCAAAAAAAATGTCATTAGCAATCTACTTCTGTCACTATCTGTACCTGTGGAGACCGGCACACACGGCTGTCAAAGATATAATTGCGCGTATAGAAAAGAAAACAAAGTAACTGCGGTAACTATACCAACTTCTCCCATCGATTTTGACTCTTACAGCTTTAGCTTTAAAGTTGAAGTTCCCAGGTGCTTCCAGGTCGATTATTTGGTGATGTATATGAACACTTGTACAAGCCTCACGGTTGATCGACTGAAAGATTTGTAATCATAATACTAGTTTGGTCCAGGGAAGTGGCTCGGGGCATGTAATTAGGTTTTTGTTAACTATTTGTGTTGGGTACCTAACCCGTTGGCGTACTAATCACCTAGCAACTATGAAGGAAATTATTTATTAAAATTAAATTTATTTAAGTATAAACATGAATGTATACTTACCTAATTCATTTGTTAAATTTAAAAGAATATTTATAATGGCAATACCAGAAGCTAAGAAAAAATAATTTAAGTGTTACAAATATTAATTAAAAAAAAATGTTATCCTAAAAAGATATAAATAAAACAATTTTATAACAAGAAATTTCTCCATAAGGTCATTTTTCAATGTAAGTTAACAGCAAACTTGTCAAAAAGCCAGGCGTGTTTTTTTTGTCAACTTTTTACAGCAAGTACCTGCCTCACGGCCAGACGCGTGGCAACTTTTTCTAGTCTTTAGCTGTCGCTAAGTACTTGTAGTTTTTTTTTTAGTTTAGTTTTTTACGTCTAGCTTTTTCATCTGAGTTTTTAATACGCTCCGAGCAGTTATTGGAGATTTCTTGGTTACTGAAGCGTTAAGCACAAGGTTGCTTGACAGGTATTTGTCATCTGACAGCGGTGTTTTTTATTTTATTTGTCGGTTTCTAATATTTAATGATTTTTTGAGCGTAGCGTGTTTTATTCGCTAAAACAATCAGCTGCGAAACATTTTTTCCTTGCGATTTATAATTTATATTATTATGCTGCGGCGCAACATGTAATAAAGTTACAATGCTATGTAATTACATTCAAGACACAACAGAACATCATGCAAATGACATTAATGTTGTTTTTTAAACAGGCAGGTGTATGGAATAGATACTTGTTTATGGCAAAATGGGCTTCAAAGTCCTGTTTCCTTTTTAGATAGCAACTTAAGTTGGTAATATTTTAACAAAGACTATTGACACAACCTACAACCACTTGTAATGCTTTTACCTATCACATTGTAAATTATTAATTCGTACAAATTAATATTTAATTTTACATTGTAACACAAACAATAAATTCATAATCTATACTAATATTATAAAGCTGCAGAGTTTGTTTGTTTGTTTGTTTGTTTGTTTGTTTGAACGCGCTAATCTCAGGAACTACTGATCCGATTTGAAAAATTCTTTCAGTGTTGGATAGTCCATTTATCGAGAAAGGCTATAGGCTATATTTTATTTCCAAAAAAATTAGGGATCCGTAAGAAAATTGCTATTTTGCAACCCAAGGTGTGAAATCGAAAACCTATTTTTGCGTGCGCTGCAAAAACTATTGACACTAGAACAAAATAATGTACTACGGGTTTGTAGGTCTTATTTAGATCTACAAAAAAGTCCGCGAGAGCATATGTCTAACTATTATAGTTATGCCACAATAAGTGATCTTTTATTTTAAAAATTTAATTTTTGATGTCGCCGCTAGAAAACGCTCTTTATTTGTATCTTGGTATTAATCCTTATCAAAATAAATTACTTCTTATTCAAAACTGCTTCAATGCCTTCATATAACTTTTTGAATCATTCAATTCGGACATTCCATTTGAAAGATATCACGAGTTTAAAAATGTAAGTAGTAGTAAAAAAATAAAACCGCCGCACCGCAGCGCAGCGGGAAACGCGGCGAGGTGAGCGGGCACCGAGAGAATCTATGAAATAGGTAAAGTGCGGTCGCGGACCAGGAAGATCTTTAACTGCGCGGTTCAAACGTGCGGTCCAAGAAAAATTAACTTAGAATTAAAATAGGATAATGGGTACCTACAGCAGGTAACGCGTTAAGGGGGCACCGAAGTGCGGGAATAATTTTGGAGTATACGGAATATATACGCTTTCGCGCTTAAACTACTGAACCGATTTAAATGAAATTTGGTATAGAGATAATTTGAGCCCCGGGGAAGGACATAGGATACTTTTTATCGCGATAAACTGTAGCCCACGCGGGTGAAACCGCAGGGAACAGCTAGTAAAATATTTACGTCAACAAGTAAGATTCGAAAAAAAAAAACATTATTCAAAATCTTTGAAAGCAGGTCCACGCTATTCTGTCACGAACTTTAGGCAATCATTTGTTGTCAAACAGTGACAGATGTCAGCAACAAATTAAAGCGATTCTAAATTAGCGTCACGCATTGCGCTGTCCGAAAATATTTCCGTATTTTTATTCTGGGAGATATTCAAGGTCGCTCAGACAGAACGAATCTGACGATTTATATAGCAACTCCTGAGTCTTACGTAAAGACTTTCCACCCCTCTCGGGGATCTCCGCCACCCCTGTTTGGAGGGAGAACAGTGAACCGGCTTCCAAATTAATTAACAAGAAATACTTAAAAATCTTACCTGTCACTGTCCAAAAATTCTTCACAATCACCAACTATATCACCATAATAAATCACAGTTTGTTCCTATACCTACTATAATGTCACTAAAAATATATCACATAAATGGTAACACTACCGTCACAACACGTCCGAAAGGCAACAGTCCAAGGCTTTGCTAAAGTTATTCAAAAAATCCACGTGCTTCTCGCAAATAAACATTAAAAAAAATATACCGGCCGATTTATTTCGGGGAAAAAAACGCCGTGCGTGCTCTTGACCCTGCGTTAAAGTTATGAATGCCAGGCCAGCCGTCGTTACTAGGATCCGAATTACAAGATTTTTTATGCTCAATATTTTAGTGTGCTATATAATCTGTTGTATCTGTGGGTAGTCCACGCGTTACTTCTATCCCGCTCGCGCTAGTCGATTTGCGCGTGCACCGGTACGCAGTAGCAACTCTGTATTCTCACGACGACATGTGGTCGGACAAAAAGCCGGTGTCTCTAGACACGACGCACCTCTCAGAAAGTACTACGAGCCAGCGACTCGCATCACAAAAATGCAATACAAAACGCAACCTCGCCCGCCTTTAGAGCGACGCGGCAAAAACGAGACTGAAATTCAGATCTATAGTAGAAAAAGTGAACTACACCGCGCGAGGGGTACACTAACACATAAAAATGAAAAAAATTACACGGACGCAAACATCCACAGCTGAGCTTAAAAAATCGGAGTGGGGAGTAGTTTTACCTGCTCGGGTGCATAGCCGCGTCCCGCTCTAGCGGCGTGAGGCCGCACGCACACAGACAAGCGGTGGTTAAGCGAAAAAAATGTGTACACATTTTTTTATTATTCACGATTTTTATGTGTGTAAGTGGGCTTGGAGCAAGGGAGAGGCCCGACGCCGGGTGCTACCTACCCCCTGGAGGGAGAGAGACGGCGCAAGTGGCCACGTGCTCGTCCCTCGGTATTAAATAATAATTAAAATGGCTACAAGACCGGCGATACGAGATACTGTTCGGTAGACGATTTTTTGGCTGAGCTTTTGCCGTTTTTGCTGAGCTTTTTGCGGAATCGACGAGAACGAGGTAAGGCGTTAGTTGTTGTGTAAAAAAAACACCGATTGACACATATAAAAGGAGTAATACGGACAGAAAGGCGCGCCGGTGTAAAAAAACCAAGGACGCGGCGCGAAAAAGAAGTTATTGATTAAAACAGGGCTGTCATTGACCAGACGCAAATGAGGGTGGTTAATTGTATGCAGTGCAGCAGCGGAACCGGTAGGAATCGATCACCCCTCTGCCTGACTTGAAATAAAGAATTTGAAATTGAAAGGAGCTTTCGTATAGCTAGAGCTTACGCTACCCCTAATGAATCGTTTGAGAATGGCAATAGACGGGGAAGTAATTTAAGGAAAATGATCTTTTAAAATGATGTACATACATTATTGTAAAGAGACACATCAAACCATTACAATCTGTGACAAAATTTAATGTTTGAGAACTAACTACCTTTATACCGTTGTGATGGAAATATCACTAAAATTATTATTTTCTTAAAATATTCTACAGGGTTGTTTTTCATTTTATTATTAACATAAGAGCTGACAAGTTGGACTCATATAAATAAATTATTACCTAGCATTATCATTAAACACAACAAAGCTTAAATCTCTACTAATCTAAACGATTTAAAAAGAAAGGAACATCTTAGAATTTTGAGATAACGGTGCTAAGAAATGCAAATTTGCAGATTATGAAATTCGTAGAACTGCACTTCAAAACTAAAATGTAACTTAATCCAGATTATAGGGTAGGTGAAAGAATTGGAATAACAAGTGTTTTTTGACACATTACAGGGTAGCATTTTAATACAAGTCACCTGATGTTCAGTGACGACGTGGTCGAAGGTGGCGCCATGCTTCACCTGTAGTTTTTAAAACATATTTGCTATGATTATTAAGTAAACAGATATATAATTTTTACTTCCACAGTGGGTGATGCCGCTAAGCATAAAATTTGATTTGCACCCAAGAAATAAAGTTTCACGTATAGTAGAAAATCAATCAAAGCTGTTAACAAACAATTTCTACGGAGCCTTGAAAACTTAATAAGCTCTGAATAAAAGAAGTTGGAACAGAGACAAAAATGTTTAATCGTTCTTAATAACACCATATTGATACAGCATCAGAATGTCCAAAAATGGTAGCCCTAAATCTACAGATAAACATGCATGAAATTATTGGGGTTCGTTCGTTGGAATACAATAAAGACTGACGCAAAATAAAAACGGCATAAAACCGTTCGACCTACGAAGAAGCAACCAAGTATATTAGTTTTCGAAATTCTTGCGAGCTTCGCTTATAATTTTAAAAATTTCTTGTATAGACGATACGGAATGCAGAGCGAATATTTGTCAAGCTAAGTTTCTTTAATATTAAAATAATGATCCATATCCATACTACAAAAAGGAAACCGGCATGTCCAAACAGCAACATGCAAGAGCATGCGACATCTACCAACCCGCACACGGCCAGCGTGGTAGATTACGGCTTACGGCCCATACTCTCTCTCTCTGAGAGAAGACCAGAGACCCAGCAGTGGGAACGTAAAGACTGATGATGATGGTGATGACTACAAAAAGAATGGTCGTGGACTGAACAAGATGGAACATCGTCCATCAACAACAGCTTTGCTCTTAATTGATGACCTGGATGATAATCCATAGTTTTTAATGATATAAAAGTAACTCTCTCTGTCCCTATGTCTTTTCGTAACCATTTCCCGTCAAAACCGCTGAACAGATTTTAATGAAATTTGGCATGGAAGTAGTTTAAATCTTGGAAAAGGAATAAGGATACTTTTTGTCGCAATAAACTGTAGTCTTTATTGATACCGTAAGGAACAGCCAGTAAGTACAAAATTTTATTTCTCATCTCATAGCCCAGTCTACGTAAAAGTGGTGTTGGTTCATAATTGAGACAGGTAAGGATTCTGACAATGAGGGATTAAGAGCAGATGTGTCGACTACACTATGTGATGGTCAGACTTTTGTAAGATAACTGGACAGGGGTTGAATGTTATGTTCGTTTATATTTAAAAGGTAGGTGATATCGGTTGAAGCAACGATGGAGTTGACTGCAATCCGTAAATCGAGCTTGAGTACAAAGTTTTAGGACATATAAATTACATTCACGAAGCGGAACTTAAAATTCGCAACTTGTGAATAATTTTTTTTTATAATTTTTGTTACATTAGCAATAATAATTTCAATACTGCTTGAGGGTCGTGGTGGATGCGGAACTACGCGAACTCCAGACTCTGAACTGGGCAGAAGAAGCTGAAGAATCGCTCTCTCGTTTCGGAGGCCAAGACACACTTTGAAACGTTGACCCATGGGAGTTAGTTTTTTATTAACAAAATGGTTGTAATTACACTCAATTTTCTATTTGATCTTGCGATCTCCATCCATCTCACCGTCAGGTAAAATGTGGTCAAACGCTACCTTACAAGATGGCTGACTCTCCACAGAGGGTCTTTCTTAATAAACTGCTAAAATATCACAAAACCAGTCATTTGAAATTCAAAATACTCAAACCTTTTTGTAATTACATAAAATGATATCTATTATATTATTCTGCTTCTACCATCTACGCGTATAAGCTTGAAATTTTGTTACAAACACAATAAAGCGCCATAAAAATAAAACGATTAAATTGTTTCGGATTTTTATTGGGTTCCAAGTTTAGCTTCCTTATCACTTTTTAGCAGGACAAAAGGAAATGAACAAACAAATGGACGTCGGCGACTTACCTTTTATGACGAAATCACTGTCATAAAATTATTTGTCATTGTTCCGAAATATACTTTCAGTTTTAATAAAAGTTTTATGGTAACAGGTAAGTATATAAGCTAAAATGATATTTAGGTAAAGACTTTATTTAATAGATGTTTTAGAATAGGATTTCCCTCTAGTACTAAGTGTCGTAGAAGCCGATTTCGGTGCTTGATGAACTTATAAAAATGTCCTTAGACCCCGCTGACGAGGAATAAATCGGCAGTCACATTAAGTAAAGTTACATAGTATATCTTTCGTTCTAGAAATTTGATTAAACACTAACATTAAAATAATATATTCAAGCTATTAGATAATTACATATTTTGCTGTGACCTTTTTACGCCTATTTCATAAAAATTAGACATTAAAATATAATTATTTTGCATACATATACTAGAGTTACTAACAAAACCTTAAAGCTATGTATTATTTATTACCAACTCATAGTAAGTTCATTCATTTATTAATTAGTCTTGCCCGTGATGAGACTCCTGTCTATATTCTGTAATTTATGTACTGTGTTAATACATAATATAAGCTAAGCAGTAATTCGCATGAATCATTATTCTAAGTTTACTTACTGCCTTAAATATATTATGCAAAAAGAAAAACGAATTCTACTGAATTGTATTAGATTCTTTTGTTTAAAAAAATTTAAACAAGTAATTGTAATTATGTAAACATCTGTATTACGTCTTTACTGTCGTAAAATTGTTTACTTTTAAAAAAGGGTTCACTTTTTACGATTTCGTTTTCATTCGTCCTTGATTTTTTTTTACTTTTTATGATCTGTAAGTATTCATTCATTCTTATGAGTAGATGTTTTTTCTTAGTTGTACTAAAAGAAGGGTTTGACAATTGAATGAAAAGGTGTTTTTTAATCGTATTTTGATTTAAAAATCACCTGTTTTTGGTTAAAGGGTACGGAAGTAGGATGTAGATGATAATATTGTGTAAGAGGCATTGTTGGTGAGATTGCATTGGTTGGAAGAATAAGTTCAGGTGCGTGATTCTAACTACCCATAAAGGTGCATACATTAAAATTTACATTTCTATTTTGTACGAGTGATCACTTACGTGTAAATGATGTAGTTTCCAATTCAATCTCCTTTATGGGATGATTTTCAAAAAGTCCTTTCTTTCTGTCCTTTATAACACACAAATCCAAGGTTAATGTTTCTAGGACTTAACGTTTACATTTAGACTCTGCGTTGTCTGTTGGTTACTCAAGTATTAGGTTTTTTTTTTACTAGAGTTGTTGGCGTTTCACTGGTATTGAAGTTTGCTCTAAATTTCACACGAAATTTGTGATCAGCAAAAGTTTTATTCAGCAAATGGACTTGTTTCTTGTATTTGTAATCTAAACAACCCATTTGTTTTAATTTAACATCAAGTTAAAATTTTATTCCGATATTTTAATTTAATTTCATATAAATACTGTTAGCGTCGATGTTAACGACCTATTTATACGAAACGGTCAATATTAAAAATAATTATTTTATTCTCGTTTTAAATTTTATGATATTAAATCTATCTGATAAGGATAAAAGAGATGCAAGGCATAAAAATAAACTACAGAATAAATTTGCAAGAAATCGTCATTTTTGAGAAGAAATATCTGGACAAAACTAAACATTGACATTGACAATGGAATATTTATCATCACTATCTCATCAATATGAATAGATTTTAATATTACATTTAAAAGACATAAAGATTAATGTAACTAAGAAAATGCATTTGACGTATCACGAAACCTGTATTTTGGGAGCCCGCCATTTTGATCTACTCAATTTATAGCTCATCACTATAATGACCACGTTTTTAAAACCCTATCGACTGTAACCGTTAACAACAAATCCATTCCCGCTGTCGTTTCTATTAACGATGAAGCTGTGGGGGTAAACGCAGCGATGGTTGGTGAAGTAAAAGAGGTAGCTGAGGAAGTTTGTCTTAGAGAAGATGTCGCTGTACAGAGGATTACGTGAACAAGTGTCCGGTGATCCATCACGCGAATGCTCGAAACCGGATTGTAGACAGGTTCCGAGACCGAATCTTGAAGTATCTTCATTGCTTTTGATAAGAAATAATGCTACCATAAATAAAAGTTATTGTTTCACTAGCTAGAAGCTTTTATAGCTTTCACGCAAATTAGGTTTTTTTCGAAAATGCTAATCGATTTGTGTGAAATGGCTAATGTATTAGTCATCGACAGATAGAAAACTTGTAACACAACTGTGTTCAAATAAAATCCAAATTAACAATGTTGTTGCTTGATCATTAAGTTGAAAATCAAGGTTGCGGTTTTAATAAACTTTAAATCACAGCGATAAATAATAAACTGTCAAAAAATGTTAGCTTTGCATTAGTTAAAGTTGATTTGCAAGTTATTTATTAATTATGGGTTACATCAGAATGTGTTACAATATAACAAGCTGGCACAGCCGCAAATTTTAACTTGAAAACTGAGATATTCATATGTCTTTCCGCACTGTGACGTCAGACTTCTAAAAATTATCTATTTTCAACAAAGGGAACGGGGAATGGAATGATCTTATTGTACGTATAACAGTCTTATAGTCCACTATTTTAATTACTGAGATGGCCCAATGATCCAAAATGAGTTTTGACCTCCGATAATAAAAGACTCCACTTCGGTCTGTCCGGCGCCCAACCACCAGGCCTCCACCTGGAGCTCACATAAATCCTTCGTGACTTCGTCTTTTCGGACGGCCGACCGGGCGACGGTCACTTGCCAGTCCCATGTATGCATCCATGTGTAGATCCAGCCGTAGATATACATAGGTATAATCTATAGCTGACTATTAAACATTTCACTAGTGCTTAGAGCTCCGCTATTCGTATTCTACTTTTGCATGAAAACGTCAGCTACTCTTAGTGGTCTAAAAAATTAAGATAGTTATGGGAAATTATTGATGTTTCGCGAATTTCTTAGAAAATACCGAAACATAAAATATAACGTCTGATTGTCTGATGAACCATAATGTAAGGGGAAAGGTTAGTGTATAGGCTGATGATGATGATGATCGGAAAGTGGACCATAAAAAATTTAATGGACAACGGGCGTATTGTTTCAAAAATTACAAGCTTTAGATTAAGAATTTCGTTATAAGGAATAGATATATATCATAGCTTATATAAAGGTACAAATCTAAAAGAGCAATAAACTCAAAGCTAAGCGGATTTCAAGAAAACTAGCAATATAAAGAACTCCCAGAAAAACACAATAGCGAACAAAAACGCGGTATAGATAGACAAAGCAACGATAACTACTGAACGAGACATAATAAACATAGTAATAAAACTAAAAACGAATTTGAAAACGCCGACACTAAATTTGAAGACAAATATGTTTTTCTAACACTTTCTCTTTCTAAATTGCGCTTTTTGTCTTACACCATAAAAAGCTTCTCTTTAGCTACCGAGGGCAAATATTTTTTCGTGACAAAAAAGCTTTCTTGGTCAAAGGGTGGTTTCTCTTGTTATTACAAAACAAATACTAGAACCTTTTGATTGGCGTAAAAAATACGAAAAGGTTCATATCCACCTGGTCTAATATATTTTTTTTATGGAAATTTCTAATGTTTATTATAATCAAATAAGTTCCTCTTCCTGTCGGAAGATGTGGGCGCCTCTTTTTTGTTTCTAAATCCATCATAAGAAGTTCAGTTTTTATTTTGAACTTTTATGAGTTGCAATAAAGGTTACACATAAATTGTTTTTTTGGTTTATTCTGGCAATGTGTTCAATGTTAGCCTTTTTTCAGTGTTTGCTTGGAATGATTGTTTTTTGCAGATGTCATGGCAACTAGTCGAAGATATAACCATGTTAGAAATGAAAGGGCTCTGTTTGAAGTATGAATATTCCATTTGAAAGTATCAATCGTCAACTTATTTTCTACAGACGTTCAGACAAAGATTTTTCGTATTTACATACGTGAAGCATCTCTAAGAATTTTTAGAGATCTTGTAAATTATCGATCAGGCACTTAAACAGTTTTTTTAGGAAGCAGCTGGTTCTTTTACGTACTTCACTATCCTACTTGCACATCATCGATATCAGTTTATCAGTTTTATGTACATATATAAATAATACATTACAAAACTTCCAAACTGGAGTTTTATTACCACCACTTACTTTAAATTTATCAGACATAGCTGCAAGTGGTCGCATTCAATTAACAGTCTCAATATTCTATTCGAAATCTTCACAAAAATCTAAAACTGCATCCGCAGGCCATCCATCGCGCAGCGTGACGCCAACGCCGCCTTTTGTATCTTAAATACGACCCTCGTTTTTTTTCCTTCATCCCTCAAACTGTTCAAATTTCTCTACCTGCATCATCCCCTTCGTAACTCTCCGACACAACTGAACAGATCTCTTTATTCTATTTTTTACCTTATTACTTGTTCTTTTAGTTTATTTTTCATTGTTACAGATTTTTGACACGACATTTCGAATTCTGATTGTATCTGCAACATCTTGAATAGCATCCCCTAAGACTTAATGACCTACAGTGTTATTATTACCAACTGAATATCCATCTAAACGTCTTGAAAATAAAGTCAAAAGTACGGTGAAGTTTTCAGAGTAACAGTCATTAGCAACTTGGCGGACGTTGGAAAACAATTTTTAATTTTGCTGTGGAATTTACAAAAACGTGGATTTTACCGTATTCTGATCTTGGAGATTTTCGTTTGCATGCATCTTGGTGGAGTCCCATAGTTTTAAGGTTTTGACCGCCATTTCATTGGTCAGCAGATGTATTTCAAAATTTAGCTACGTGTCTCTGGGTTGCTGATTTATGGTCCGGAAGAAGAGTCTTTGTTTTTGTGGAATTTCTAGTGGAGTTTTTGTTACGAAATTCTGCAGGTGACTTGATAAACTTCGATTGTGCAGAAGCGTAGATTTATTTTTGCATGAAAAAAAAATACATTTAAAATCTTATCACTTACATTTAAGCAATAAATTACAATACTTAGTTAAGTTCTTTCAATACAAATTGTTCGTTCTTCCACAGTAGTTTTATCATCAATTTCCCCTAACTTTTGAGGTTGCTCACCGATAAGTGCACAAATCAGATTTCAGGGCAAAAAATGTAAAAAATCACAATCACCGAGCCTTCTATTGATTCCTTTGATACACTGACCCATCGCCGAATCAAACAATGTGTAATTCGGGAATCTTGAAGAATAAGGACGTGAACAATTTTCGCTAAAGAATACTACTAACAATTTTTGACAATACTGTTCAATCAAAAGCAATAAAAATGCAGACAGACGTGTATAAATTCGAAAAAAAAGAAGAAAAACAAGAGCGTGGCGTATCGTGGGAGACTTTTTTATTCGGTTTTTTTTAAAACGTTCTTTGTACGGGGTCAGGTGGTGATGCAATGGGATGAATGGCATTGAATTTTGCGATAAAAGCTATAAAATCACTTCATAGCTTAGTAGGTTTTGGTGGAATATTGTTTGTATATTATTTACATTTTGTGCCAATATTTAACGGTAGATAGTTGATAAAAGGAATATTATATTCACTTCATTTGTAAACTTTTTATTTATACATATATTTTAATAAATTTAAATATCTAACACAACTATAGCTATATGTGTATATAGCTACTATAGCTATCTCCTGTTTACATTTAAAATTTAGTATTATTTAAATGATAAAATTATTGTTTCGGTTTTTATTGCATCTCTCCAGATAAAGTTAATATTCATAACTAAAAGTGGAATGTTTTTAATAGATTAACTCCTCTAATTACATACCAACTCGTATAATGTAACCAATAAAAATAAAACGTGTATAAATAAGAAGCAAATACCTACCGTTCAAGTGATTCAATGTACAAAGACAACTCAAGGCCATCAAGATTTGGAGAGGTACCACGATTTTAAAGTTAGGTGTCAAGTTGGATGCTATTCGAGACGAATATAATTATTATTCTTGGAAGGAAATTCTATTTAATTTTTATTTTGTTTTGGTAATGAATGTTGGAGTTGGTGCTAACCTTTGAAGACGACGCAACAGTTTCAGAAACACGTGAGTGTAAAATTGTTTTATGGCCAAAATAACTTAGCTTATGATTGCATAGGAAAATTGTAGAATTAAATTTCTTAGGCCACTTTGCCTTCCTTCGGCGTTGCCTTCTTTAGTTAATAAATAAAATATAGAAATATGTGAACTTGTTAATGCTCCAATAACATAGTAATTATGAAATAGTATTTTGCCTAGTTTTCTTGGGTCACTTTTCCCATAGTACTGTTGGTTGATTTGTAAGAAAATACCGATAATGACTTCCTATGTTGTACTTTTTTTATATTTTGTTTAGTTTTTCTTGGGTTACTTTGCCTTCTTTGCCTTCTGTGGTTAGTTAGTCAAAAATACCGCTTCAAAACTTCTTACTCTTCGCAATCACACGTCATTCTACAGGAACGTGATGAGTGAGTGTGTAAATGTTGGATATCTATTCACGCTGAATCGGCTCGTCGTATTTGAGTGCAATTTGGAAAAAAGATAGCGAATACCTGTCACATAACCTACTTTATATCCCGGAAAATAGTTCCTGTGGGATAACGTAGAAAATTGCCGTTGCAACCGAGGGGTGCAAAGCCAAGAAAAGTTGTCAATGTTCATGAATTACTTTGCCTTTTTTGCCTTCTTCTGTTGGTTAGTTAGTAAAAGGACTTAGAAAAGTAGTAGGCACTAGACATACCAACGTTTTTTGTTGTTCCTAACCAAAGCACAAGTACCTAAGTATGAGATGTAAGCAGTAGGTATCAAGTATAACTATTAGGCAATGACCGTGACTCTAGTACAGAGCACAAAAACTGGTTGGCTTGCATGTGTGAGTCTTGATTGGAGTAACACGTGCGTTAGTGATAGAATTTTAGTTTTTGTTGCCAAGATATTTTTGTATTAGATATTTAGTTTATTTTTTTATTACAAACTAGCTGACCCGGCGAACTTCGTATCGCCAATAAAAGTCACCCTTTAAACATTCCCTGAACTTCCACAAATATTTCAAGATCAAAATTATTCAAATCGGTCCAGCCATTCTCGAGTTTTAGCGAGACTAACAAACAGCAATTGATTTTTATATATAAAGAAAGAAGAAGAATAGGCATTCGTTTGTTCGCTATCACGCCCGTTGCCAAGCGATGATGCGGTCGACGGTGTAGCACGCATACTTAGAAGACTGAGATGGCCTGTTCACTCTTGCCTTGAAGATCCTCAAATTGTAGCGATCGGTAAAAACAGACTCTGGCAAGAAGTTCCACGCCTTAGCAGACCTTAGTTCTTATAAAGTAGCGTTAGACCGTGCCTATGTTATTCGTAAGTGGCGCTACGATACGCCTGAATTGCGACTCGTAGGTTCTGGGTTTGAATCCTACAATGAGCTTAAGGCCCTACCATACGCCGTTGACCTTGCTTGATCAGGTGAAAGCATCCCGCACTGACTTTATGAGAGACTGACGTGGCGATTTGCTGGTATGAAATACGTAAAAAATTCGCAAAAAATAATTAAAGCAGTATTTTCAAACAATGGCCTGAAGGTGTTTTGGGTATTATATTTTTTAATATGCTGATAGTATCAACAAGTATTTGTTGCATATATAGTTTAGGAAAAAATGGGGCACTTTGCACATTTTTTTTTTAAATATAAATATTTTTTTTGAATTTTTCGGCCTGAAGGTGTTCTGCTATATATCAAGTAGATTAACATATATTTTTTATTAGATATTTTTAGACCAAAATTACACAGAGAGATAGTTTTAATTAACCCTGTTTTTCAGCTTAGTTTGGGAACCAGCGCCTTAAGCTTTTAGTGCAAAAAACATTGTGATGATACTATAGCTTGATGGTAAGGCGTTTTCTAGTGCTTGCCTAGCTAGCAACCACAATCTATCGCTAAGAATATATCGGTGTGTTCCTACAGCCTCACCTGAGAGAGGTAGCGTGGCGCTAACTTCAACCACATCGTCACTTAACATCAGGAGATTTGTGGTCGAACGCAACACCGTAAGATGTAAGACAATGTAACTGTTCTCCGTGGTCCGTGCTGACTACAGTTTGTCACGATAAAAAGTATCCTATATCCTTTTCGAGGGTTCAAGCTATCTCTATGGCAAGTTTTATCAAGATCTGTTCAGCGGTATGTGCTTGAAAAGGTAACAAACAGACAAACAGACAGGCAGAGTTAAAATCTGATTTATAATTTTTAGTAAGGCTTTTACGGATACCTACAAGTATGTTATATTGAAAAACACAAATGTTGCTACAATTTCCGTACCGTGTAACATACCAACAATCTAGACGAGCTCTGTGAGTAATTACGTGTTGTAGCCAGAGAGCTGCCGTTATTTTGGAAAAGGTTAATAGGAAGAACGTAATAATAACCAGTGAAATTTAGGGCTTTGATAATTAGGATAGAATACATTATGATCACTGTAAAACTGGCTACCATTATTCCGACCTCTTTAGATCGGCAAGAAACGCCCGCCAGGTTCTTTGTTTCTTATTACTTTGTAGCTGTTTTATGTTTGTCATCTAAATAGTCCGACATTTATTATACGATTCATAAGTAATACCTGATTTATAAAGGTCTAATAAAGTCAGTATGGCACCAGACATCTACTCATTATTTTCCAATTTAATCAATTTAGTAATAAAATAAAATTATAAATATGATCGTGTCCAAAAAATTACCCACCGGGGTTTATTTTCTTTCCTTTTGCCGGCGTAAGGAGGTAGGCGTAGCGTATGTTGAATCATACTAAATAAATGTTTTTCGATTAGAAAAAGTCAGAAGTATTATTAGTGACATGCAAATATTTACCAAAGTACCTATTACATAGGTCACTTATATTGAAATTGCCTGCCAGCTCCTAGACTATGCTTACTGAGGTGCTCGTTGTACTTGACAATGAAATTGGTTATACAACAACAAACGTAATATAGAAAAAAACCGCGACACAACAACAATATGCTTTGGTAACGTCATATCAGATCATTTAAAAAGTAGTACCAATTATTTTATTCACCTCTACGAAATGTACTAGGTATCTAATATATTAAAAACAAAATTAAACAAAGAACTTCCCATACAAAGTTGCATCCCCCATTTCACCCACTTAAGTCACCCCTATCAAAAATATTGAACACATCCTTTTCTATTTTGAATGAACTATCCAAATACTAATTTTGAGAGCTGTAACTTCAAAATCAAAGGAATTTCATAGAAAGGTTTCCCCTATTTTTACCCGCTTAGAGGTTCAATTTCAAAAAATCTAGAACGCAGAAAGAACATAGCATAGCTGCACCATATACAATACGTGATTCTCTGCCCCACATGTTCAAAATCCGTGTTCAAGTAAAAATATTGCAACTTGCCACATGCTAGATAAATCTGTCGGGTCTGTCTGTGTGCAATCCGACACTTGTGAGACTGTGTGTGTGTAGACATTGTACTAGTGTGTGTGTGCGCGCACGCATTGCATTGTTGCACGCCGTTCCCACCCCCGCTGGTTTAGGGGATGGAGAAAGTTTGATACTTGACAATTGTAATTTATATTTTCTCATAGCGATGACGGCTCAGTGATAGCTTGAGCTTGAGCTTTCGGTAAAGGAAAACATCGAGATAAAAGCTTGGTGGTAGGGTGTTTTCGCGTTCTTGAGTGGAGACCGCAACTTAGCAAGCGTAGTGTGGGACGCCTTGTGACAAGGTGGAGCGACGACTTGCGCCGAGTGGCTGGGAATTTTTGAATGAGTAGTGCCGAAGACCGAGCTCAGTGGCGTACCTTGGGAGAGGCCTATATCCAGCAGTGGACTGATACAGGCTGATGATGATGATTAGAGTATTTGCTGGGACTCGCCTGGCTATCTACCACCTACTGATGTGTTCTGGCTGCCCCACTTGAGAGCCAGTTCCCAATACAGGTATAGTGTGACCTTGACCACATCGGCACTTAGCACCAGGTGACTTGTGGTCAAACGTTACACTGTACGTAATGAAAACTTTAAAAACAAAGATTTTTTCTTTCATTTACTTCTTACAGAATTGCGTTAGACCACAAGTCATCTAGATAGATTCGCTAGGTAGGTGCTTGGCGACAGATTCTTAACTTGAGGTTCAGTAATCAGTAATGTTGAAGTATAATAGGTACAGTACATTCACATTTAGTTATTTACGATGAAGAGAATTAGAAATGTGCATGCTTACCATGTTTATTCATTTATGTTCAATTTATCATCGTCATCATCGTATTAAGTTCCCACTGCTAGGACACAGACCTTTGCCCAGAGAGAAAGAGTATTGGCTCATTGCTATTACAAGTATTTAACATTTTTTTGTTGTAGTTTAAATTAAATTAAATTATTAAAAACACCTGCTGCATAGTATCAAAACCTTTCCCTCCCACTCAGGGGTAACAAATCGTAGGCGTACATTCTAAGGGTGGGTCGCATAAAAGCTACCTTTTTTTTATAACATCCACCAAAAGATTTTTTCTACCTGCGAACCCAAATTTTACCTGCTAACGTGCTCGTGCGCAGATTCTAGCATTTTTGAATTTCGAACGAAAAACTTTTTTTTTGTGAGCGTCGTCATTGCAAAGGGAGTTTCGTAGTAGTTTTTGCTAGATTTTTTACAGGAATTTCACTTGCCACGAAAAAGTGAGGTGGTTTTTCTAATGTTTACATTTTTTCTTATATCTCACTGTTACTTATGTTTTAATTGGGTTATTTTTTCCTATTTTCTTTTTTTATGAATTGCATAACATTGGGTTTAGCAGATTATAACAAAAATGTAAAAAAAACTTTATTGAAAGCTAAAAAAAGTAGCTTTCTAATTAAATAAATATTGTAATTACAAATTATAATACTTACATTAATACCACGCGGATATTCACTATCACTGGATGTGTTATCTACCATATTCTAACCTCCAAAAAAAAAATTTAAGTACACCACATAATTTTAGTCTTGACAGTGACATTTTGTTACATTTTTATGCCAGAAGTAAAATATTTTATATTAAGGAAAAAATAATTTAGTTAAACATTAAAATCTTAAAAAAGCCAACATTGCCACCGAACAATATTATTTGTTTGTTATTAAATAAAAAAATAATTAAGATCACTGATTTCTTATGAGACGAGCTGTTCGTCCAGCATTTTCGAACGAAAGATAACTCGTTAAAGATAAAAAATCGCAACAGGAAATCGACTGACCAAGACCCTGGTACTTGTTTTTTTAATAGATAACCCAAAATTCGTTAACCCACATTTTGCGAAATGTCGTCAACATGACCTGGACTAACCTTTGCTGATACTGATGTTCTTCCGCACTCTACAATCCTAACACTGACCTCACCCAACATTATTGATACAAAAACAACAGAACCAACAAAAAATCAGTTTAAAATTCAAACGCGTGCTAAGAAAAAGTAGTTTCTCGTATTTGCAAAAACATTTATTCATTGTGGGCTTTTTGTGTACCCTTTTTGCCCCGTCTCAATCGGGTGTCGGGGCAAAAAGAACATTTTTGACCAAAATCAAAATCAAAATCAAAAATATGTTTATTCAATAGGATACATTGTGATCACTTTAAAACGTCAACTTAAAACTAGCTACGCCTGTTCCAACCTCCTTACGCCGGCAAAAGAACAGGCAAGAAACGCCCGGCAGGTAATTTTTTTGGCGCGATCACATTGACAATTTTATTCTTATTACTAATTGATTGAATTGGAGCAAGTTCACTAAAATCCCAAGCTTTTTTTTTTTGTCATCTAATAGTCCGATATTTTTTATTTAGCTTTACTAATAATAAGATTTCTCTTGTTTGGTTGTACACATTGGGATATGGGAACATGAATATTAACGAGTTGCGGGATCACAACCAAAGCAGACCAGACCCCACAAGCAGCACCCGTTCACGAGTTGACGCATGTGCCAGCCATCGCTCTCCTCGACCATATGAGAGGGAAGAGGGCGACCCGACACATGACGCCGCTGCAAGCAAAGTCACTTTCGTGAGCATGACTGTTTTGGCTGTTTACCGAAAATGGTTAGAATAGGGGAAATAGGGAGAATAGATAGATAGAAAGAAAGATAGATAGATTAACTACAATCCCAAGCTTGTTTGTCATCTAGATAGTCCGATATTTTATAATAAGCTTTACTAATGAGATTTCTCTTTATACGAATTTGAAATTTTGTTATAGACAAGTCTTGAATTTCACTTGGGATTTTGTTGAAAAAGCGTACACATTGACCTTTGAACGAGTTGCTAACTTTATGGAGCCTAGTGGTGGGTACAGCAATTTTATCTTTGTTTCTAGTATTAAAATTGTGATAATCACTTCTCTTTTTGAAGCTATTTAAATTTTTCCGTATGTACATTACATTTTCATAAATATATTGACAAATAACTGTCATTATTTTGGTTTCTTTAAACTTAATTCTTAAAGATTCTCTGGGGCCCATGTTATAAATCGCACGAACAGCTCTCTTCTGCAATACAAATATGGTGTTAATATCAGCAGCGTTTCCCCACAGCAATATTCCATAGGACATAATGCTGTGAAAATAGCTGAAATAGACTAGTCTGGCTGTATCAACGTCAGTAAGGTGACGGATCTTCTTTACAGCATATGCTGCAGAGCTAAGTCTGCTCGATAGACTGACAATATGTGGACCCCATTGCAATTTGTGATCTAAAGTTATGCCTAAGAATACTGTAGTCTTGACAAGGTCCAATTCTTCGTCCTTAATTTTTACATTTGTTGGTACTTCTTTAACATTGGGCAGCACAAATCTCAAGCATTTTGTCTTTTTTCCATTTAACATCAAATTGTTCGCATCAAACCAGTCTGTAACTTTGGAGAGAGCATTGTTCACGTCGTCAGAAATGTTATGTTGTCGCTTTAACTTAAATAAAAGCGACGTATCATCAGCAAACAATACTATTTCGTGATTGTCACTAACAAGGCTGGGCAAATCATTGATGTAAACTAAAAACAGAAAAGGTCCGAGTATTGAACCCTGCGGAACTCCCATTGTGACTACTGACCCCGAGGATCGCTTCCCGTTCACGTCAACTCTCTGAATCCTATCACTAAGGTATGAGGTTACAAGGTCCAGAGGAACACCTCGAATACCATAGTGCCGGAGCTTCCTGATCAGTGTCTCGTGGTGAACACAATCAAATGCCTTGGACAAGTCACAGAACACGCCTAGAGCGTCCCGTGACTCCTCCCAGGCATCATAGATGTGAGTTAATAACTCGACACCAGCATCAGTAGTAGAGCGACCACGCGTAAAGCCAAACTGTTTTTGATTAAGTAATTTGTTTGCTGAGAAATGTCTTTGCAATTGATTTAGAATAAGTTTTTCGAATATTTTACTAAATGTTGGTAATACTGATATTGGTCTAAAGTTAGTAGGGTCAGTCGTTGTACCCGATTTAAACAAGGGTGTTATCTTACTATGTTTCATCAGATCAGGAAACACGCCGTCGTCAATACATTTGTTAAATATTAGGGCTAATTCGGGTGCAATCATTTCAATTAATGGCTTAACAACGGTCACGGATATACCCCAGAGGTCAGTAGTTTTCTTGACATTAATCATATTAAAAGCTTTTACTACATCTTTGCAACTAACATAGTCAAATTGAAAAGGAATTTCGCACTCTGGTACATTTGTTTTTAACATAGATTCTGCAATGGTGTGCGATGAGTTTAAGAACTTAGTAGTAGAGACTGGAATGTCAGTGAAAAAGGTTTCAAATGCTTTAGCTACTTCAATGTCAGTCTTGACACTGGTATCGCCAATATTTAGGTTGTAATTATTAGCTTGAGACCTGACTTTGCCAGTCTCACTATTTATAATTTTCCAAGTTGCTTTAATTTTGTCATTACTATTTTTAAGCTTAGAACTTATATAACGAGACTTTGCAATGTGACAGACCGTCTTAAAAATTTTTGAGTATGTTTTTACAGTTTCTTTAAACTCATTACTAGTATTATATTGTTTTTCACTGTAGAGATCGTACAGCTTTTGCCTGCTTTTGTGAATACCAACTGTAGCCCACTCCGTAAAATTAGGTCTATCAGAAACCATGATCGTTTTTGGAGTAAATATCGTGTTGAAAGCTTTGCTAAATACGCTGAAAAAAGAGTTGTATAACTCATCAGCATTTCTACGATCCGGTAAAAAAGGAAGTTCATCGATCAGCTTTAATTTTATTTTCTCCATCCGATCAACGGTCTCTGGTACATATGTGACAGATTTTTTTCCATTAATTTTTATTTTATTTTTAATTGTAATTAATTGACCACAATGGTCTGAATCTAATTTACTTATTACACTTTGACTAATTACATTCACATCTGTAAAAATATTATCTAAACAAGTAGCCGTAGTGGCAGTTATCCTTGTAGGCTCCATAAACAAATTTCTCAAATTAAATGATTTAAATAAATTAGTTATTCTCGTACTTAGTGTAGAAACATCCAAAAGGTTTACATTGAAATCTCCACAGATAATAATTTGTTTATTTAACTTGGATATTTTGAAAAGAACTTCCTCCATTAACTTTTCAAAATCATCATATGAACTAGTTGGAGGCCTGTACACACTTAAAATAATGAACTGCTCCAATTCTACACAAGCTATTTCGATTATTCGTTCAGCTGAGTAGTGGACGATGTCTTTGCGTTCTTTGAATTTAATTTTTTTATTTAATAGTATTAATGAACCACCATGAATTGCATTAACTCTGCTGAACGAACTACCAACTTGGTGATTGTTAAAATTAAATATGTGTTCATGATTTTTGAGCCAATGCTCAGTAATGCAAAGAATGTCAATGTTATTGTGATTCATGAACAACTCAATTTCTAAACATTTGCCCTTCATCCCTTGAATATTCTGGTGGACCAGGTTGAATTTATTTACATTTTCGTTAACTATGATTTGTGATTTTGGGCAAGATTTGTAAACAATATTTTTTGATTTAATTGGGCTAGAGACTTCCTCTATTGTCATGCCACTATGTTTAAATTATTTGGAATTGTTTCCAACTGTTGAATAGTGTTGTCAAGACAGTACTCAATAGAGCACATTTGTTTAGCCAAGTTATTGGCTGTCTTATTAAAATAATAAGATAATAAGATAGCGAATTAGCTACCCGTTGTTTATAATACTTTTTAAGACAATAACTGTCTTTGGTCAAAAAATATTTTTTACCAACAATATTGTTAGTGTCAATCAGATTAATTTTATTATAATTACATGACAATTCATGTAAAGTCAAATTTAACTTATACCTAAGGTTGTTTTCTGCTTGTGACAAACTGTGACTATAGGGGAAGGTAAACAATATAATTTCATTTACTTGTAATAATCTTAACGTTTTAACATATACCGTTTCTTTTCAGCCCGTTATGGGTTTTTGCCCTTTGCTTTGACTCTTTTTTGGCTTTTTGTTGCTTTCCATTGCGCAACACTGGGTGGGTCAGAGTGCGGAGGTCTTTATTGGTCAGTTGTGTTGTCGATTTTAGAAACTTTTTGGGCCAAGGACGTTGAAGGGTTAAGTTGCAGTTTAGTATGAGATACGATAGTAGATAAACCGGCAAATATAATGGTTAGTTAGCTTCAAATATAATAATGTAAATCTTGTAAATGTAATCAAAATCAAATGTTTAGCTACCCCTGTTTCAACCTCCTTATGCCAGCAAAAGAAAGGGCAAGAAACATCCGGCAGGTCGTGTTGGAGCAAATTCATTGCAATCCCCAAGCTTTTTGTCATATACTCGTATACTCGTAGTCTGATATTTAGAACACTAGGCTCGCATAAAAAAAAAAGACGCACTTCTTATGTATTGCTTAGAATCTAATTAAAATTTATCCAAAACATTTGTCATCGCTCAAAACAGTGAAAGAAAGTCATCGTAAAGAGCTGGCATGTCCAAGAACCACAACGTTCGCGGACATGCGACAACAACCAACCGACACAGTGATAGATTTTGGTCTAAACTCTCTGAGATAGGCATGTGTTCCAGCAGTTGGAACACCAAAGGCTGATGATGAATGTAAATGAAGAACAAAGCGCACGCTTGATGGTAGATGGCTATCGGTGTGTTCCGGCAGCCTCTCTTGAGAGCCAGTTCCCAATCCAGGTGTAACGTGATGCCACCTTCGACCACATCGTCATTTAACTTCAGGTGACTTGTGGTCAAACGCCACCCTGTAAGTAATAATAAAATAAATTAGCAAAGACCCGAGAATAAAACCACAGAGGAAAATAAATTTAAAAAAGCTTCACGTATGCCCAAGAACTGCAACATTCAAGGGCATGCGACATCTACCAACCCGCACTGGGCCAGCGTGGTAGATTACAACCCAAACTCTCTCTCTCTGAGAGAAGGCCAGAGTCCCAGCAGTGGGAACGTGAAAGGCTGATAATGATGATGATGATGCCCATTATACTTCAGTGTAACCTGGAATTTAGAACTTCAATATGTAGTTCAAACCCGTGCGGAAATGCACTGCGCTCGTCGCCCTGAGAAATCCCATGATAAAATAATATTTTAACACAATCTCTGTATAGAAACTTACATTCTGAATTCCTTTGTCTAATGTTAATTAAACCAACCTTGGAATCTATAATAATATAAACTACTATCGGATACATTATCTTAATATCATTCAGCTATAATTTGGCAGCACCTACCTTAATTTGTCTATTTAATTAACAAAATTATATACAAGCGTCTAGGTACGTTTTCGTACTTCCGTGATGGTTATTATATTACTTAGCAAGTGTAATTGTTGCTTTTTTTCTATGTTGAGAAGCCGTTAATTAATTCTGTATTTGAATTTGACAGATGGCATGCATGCAAGATGGCGCGGTCGCTTAGCAACGGATGCGTGGGCGCGACAGGTGTTACGGATTTTTTCGTACGGTCTGTTTTTTTTGAGAAATGTAGGGAGGCGATACGGTTTTTGAGGGTCGATGGGAAGATTTTGAGAGGTTTTTTTAAACGCAGTCACGATTGCTTTGGCAATTTGAAAAGGTTGATCGCCGGAAAGAATTACGAACTTATGTTCTAATGACAAAGTTTGGAAAAGTAAACCAATAAATACAGCAATTCTGCTTATTGGCTATGACAGATATGATAGTAGTACTTCCCTAGACATAAGCTTTCACAAAGAGCTTTACTACTTACTACCTTAAAATTGCTTGACTTTAGCTGATCCTCATGGTTTTATCAACGTAGAGACTCCCACAGGATTTATTTCACAGAATAACATAGTTCATAGTTCATCATCGTTCCACGCGGACGCAGCAATATCTGCACGGACGTACCGATATCCACACGGAAGTAGCGGAACCCGCGAGTATTCTAACAATGAGTTTTAAAATTGGGTCAGTAGTTTAGGAGTTTAGATTTATTTGCAAGGTTTTTAACAAAGAAACGGCTTCGATACTGGACGACTTTGTAGTTAAAAGTTATCTACAGTATAAAAGTAATAAATTAATGGACGATTCATATTAAACTCGCGAACGCTACGGTCGAGCCGCACTGCAAAATATCATGCATCTCTTTCTTTAATTTAATATTCGCCTCGGACCGGCAACTATATCCACGCGAACGCAGCAATATCTGCACGGACGTAGCGCTATCCATACGGACGTAGTAATATCCACGCGGACGTAGCACAGCCAGTCGGAGCCGATTGCATTCCAAGAAATGGATGTTACATACCAAAACGAACCTTAAAGCTTTTGCTAGACGAATCAATTTCCATTTCAGCCTTGTAGTGCGGTAGATATGAATCGTCCATTACAAGTAAAACATTGTCACGTCACATCACGCAACATGTGCGGGACACTTGTCTACTCGGCTCCTGTCACTTGTATTTCATTCATCGATGTAGTTGCATAGTATGGACACGCCGGGCTTTGAGTTTTTTGTTTTTTAGACCAATAAGCAGCGTAGCATGTCGCGAGTTCACACGCTTTGTCAAGGAAATCTCAGCAGCTAGATGTCACAGCGCAAAGGCACATACATCTGTTTTTAAGTTGAGAAATACGCTATTGAGCTCTTTAAATCTCGCATCGTAACATCAGGTGACTTGCGGTCACACGTTACCCAGCAAGAAGTAATAGATAAAAGGTAAGGTGTTGAAACTAATTTCTTAACGACAATGTTAATTCTACTAAATTGAAAGTTAGCGTGTGCATTGTTAAATGTTTGTGACTCTTCCCATAGTTTTTATCCCAAAAATATACATGGTGGAAAACCACAGGTGAAACAGTGGGGAAAGCTAAGTTGTGTAGTTACATATTATATCAATGATTTATAGTATTTTTTTATTGCATTCAAATATTTTTGCAAGCAGTTCAATAACTCGAGATAACATTTTTTCTTCGAATTAAAAAAAATCATCTTGTAATATATTATTTTAACGTCAACATTATCACAACATTTTTGATTCCGGGTAATTAAGAAAAAACCTACGCAATCGCGTAACTGCAATTGAATAAGATAGGTCAAGAATGTTGTTTATTTCATCAAATGTTTCTTAATATTCGTAGTACTTTAATGACGAATTTCTGATAAACATTTCGTAAACCTTGAGATTTCTTCCTATTGACTTTTTGTTCGGGCAATCTTCTGTTAGTTCGACTAATTGGTCTTCCTATAGGCCTTCGGTTATGCCACTGTTCACGGATCACTAGGCAGATAGGTGAAGGTACCAGATTTCTTTTCGGACCATTATTGGTTGGACCAGTGGTATTCAAAGTGGGAACTGGGGACCGCCGCGCCGTAGTCGTCCCAGATACCTGATTGCTACAGAAATCAGCTGAGAATTAGGTAACTACCAAACAAACTATTTTAGTAAAAATATATTTAAATTTAGATTATTTATTCATCATTGATGTTTTTTTAACAAAGAGGTATAATTAGCAATTCGATTCGATGTATATAATATATTTTTTTAATGTGTGTTCGCGGATAACTTCGTCGTTTATGAACCGATTTTGATGAATATTTTTTTGTTGAAAAGAAGATTTCCCAACAATGGTACCATGATAAAAAAATTAGGATTTGATGATGGCATCCCAGAGAAATGAAGTGGAACCTGAAGTTGTTTTTTTTTTAAATGATGTTGTGGCGCAACAGACGTTGGATGCAGTTGTGGAGCGTGAGGTCGCAGGTTCAATCCCGCAACGGGATAGGCATAGTTACATTTGCGCATTGAAAAGAAAATATTAGTACATACCCTAGATTAACGAAATCCCAATGCAGGAAGCATAGGCTATGTTTTATGAGTTTGCCTGGACGTTAACTGTTAATCAGCTCCGCTGTCCATTTATGATAATATGTTTTTCGTACAATGAGTTGAGCAAGTCGTTGGCGTGATGGTCGACGCTACACTTACTACCTTCAGACATGAAAATATTGAATAGAAAATAGAATTTCTCCGTAAAAATCTATGCGTGGTCATACAAAAATGGTATCTATCACTCGAGATAGAAACATGTAAAGATTTATGTAAATCTAAAAGGCAACGAAGCAAGAAAGTTTAAGAAATCTAGAGCCCTCGTCACTTAAAGTTTTTGCAGTTGTAAAAACTAGATTGACACTTGTTTCGGTGACAAAACGTGACAATCACGTTATTTATAAATGATTTTGTATAGCGGCTAAGATATCTCCATTCTAATTTAGGTATTAAGACGCTTTTTATGTTACGTTTCTGTCCACCAATGAGAATGTAAGGATTTGTTTAATTTAGATTATGGCATTACTATAGACCCGCCCAATATTAACTTTGTAATTACCTAATTATTATTTAACTATTGACCTTTCTGGAGTTTTCTTATCAGCTGATAAAGCCAGTATCAGGATGATTTTTAAACCCCGCCGAAAAAGAGGTATGTTGAAAGTTTGTAGTGTGTATCTGTCAGTGACATCGTAACTCCTAAACTGATGAACCGATTTTGATTTAGTTTCGTTTTTTTTTTATATAAAAGGTAATCATAATAATGATAAATTAAATGCCAATAAGCCGCTGGAAGGACGCGGTGGTTGCGGACCTGTGCGAACTCCAGACTCAGAACTGGGCTGAAATCGCTCAAGATAGAGAAGAGTGGCGCTCTCTCGTTTAGGAGGTCGAGACACACTTTGGATCGCTGAGCCATCGGAGTTAGTCAGTAAAATACATTTGAAAATACAATAACAAGCGAAATACTACGTCCGTTTTCGAACGAATTCTTGAGTTGGGATATCTTTCAATTCTTTTTGTATACATTTTAAAAGTGTTTTTATAGGCATCTTCTATATGACAATGTAAGTTTGTCGTCAGTCTGTACGCCACACAAAATTGATGTATGCATGCATGTGTTTAAAAATACCATGCCTTTCCTATTTGGTGTTTTGGAAGGTTGCAGTTTTGGGAATTGTAACTTGAACCGGATTATTCTTAGTTTTTGACTAGAGATTGTAGTGAACTTGCTCCAATTCAATCAACTAATACACGGAGAAAAAAGACCTTTCGAAATACCGTTTTCCTTCTGAGTCAAAAGGGAAGGATTTGTTGTTCAGAAGGAAATCTAAGGAAGTAATCGGTCTTGGAAAGTCCGATTTTTTTTCTCAGTGTAATAAAAATAAAACTGTAAATGTGCTCGTGTCCAAAAAAAACCTGCCGGGCGTTCCTTGCCTGTTCTTTAGCTGGCGTAAGGAGGTTGGAACAGGCGTAGCTATTTTTAAGATTGGCGTTTGAAAGTGATTACAGGAATCATCCCTACTTCTCTATCCCTACTTAGTATTATATATACGAAAGTAACTCTGTCTATCTGTCTGTCTCGCTTTCACGCCTCAACTACTGAACCGATTTAAATGTAATTTGGTACGAATATAGTTTAAACCTTGAGGAAGGACGCAGGATACTTTTTACTGCGATAAAATGTAGTCCATGCGGGTGAAACCGTGGAGAACAGCTAGTACTGAATAAATTTACTGGAGTTTTGGTTTTTTACAACAACCTGTATTTGTCAAACAACGAAAACAAAAATGTTACATAATGTTATTGTTACCTATTAAATTAAACTTTTGACCGCAAGCCATTTAGGTCGCGCCGACACGATAGGTGCTAGACGACTTATTTTTATTGATATTTCGTGTTTTTTAGCACTACGTTTGTGCTAAATCCCATTTCAATAACATAATTAAACTAGATGTTTCCCGCCGTTTCACCCGCATGTGCTACATTTTCCCATTTTTATCCCCTTAGGGGCTGAATTTAAAAAGAAATTCTCTTTTAATACACCCTTATGCATCAAGATAAACACACTCTAAAAATTTCATGTTTCTCAACCGGCGGTTTTGGCTGTGCGTTGATATTAGTCAGTCAGGACTTTGATCCTTAGTTATTGACGTGACAACGTCTTATAATTCGATAGAGCCGGCTGCACGCACGAAAAAACATGACTCATGCGGCGTTACCTCGCTCTGAGGCGTTCCATGTAAGGCTTGAAGTGCAAGCGAGAGCGCGGAACGAGCGACAAAGAAGCACAATCGGCCAATCGACGTTGTCACGTTCAACTATCGTCAGTAAACCGACTTTACAGACAACCAATTTTTTTATATAGAATAGTTCGATACAATTATTTTCCGCTTTCAAGATATTTGAAATATCATAATATTATTATCTTCACGAGGTTTTTTAATATAAAACTTATTTACCAAACTTTGACTATTTATCGAGGTACGGTGGCAGCTTTTGGGCACTTTACCAACGTTACCTGCAGAAGGTGACTTAAATGAGGAGTTTAATTTGTAACTATAGATTAGTTTACATAACTTTTAAAATTATTAGGTACCTACCTATTTAATTACTAAGTGACGAAGATGACGAAGCGGTAGCCGAGTTGGTAGTGTCCCTGCCTGCGAAGCTAGCGGTCCCGGGTTCGAATCCCGGTAAGGGCAAATATATGTGTGATGAGCACGAATATTTGTTCCTGAGTCTTGGATATTTCTATCTATATAAGTATTATTTCTCTATATAAGTATGTATATCGTTGTCTAGTACCCATAACACAAGTTTCGAGCTTAATTTGGGGCTAGGTCAATTTGTGTGCAATTGTCCCCGATATTTATTTATTTATTTAGTTTTTTTATGTTCAACCTCATCATCAGCCGGAAGAAGTCCAGTGCTGAACATAGGCCCCCTTTTAACGCCACCACGAACGACCACTAGCTCTTTGTACCCATCGGCTCCCTGCGACTCTTACAATGTCGTCGGTCCACCTAGTGGGAGGCCTACCTACAGAACGTCTTCCGGTTCGTGGTCGCCACTCGAGAACCTTTCTTCCCCATCGTTTATCGGTTCGTCGAGCTATGTGGCTTGTCCATTGCCACTTCAAGTCGCAAATTCTGAGAGTGTTACCTACTTCTGAATATTGACACATGTGAGAATAAATTCATAATATACATAATAAAATAACATATTACTTCTTTATGTATATGAAATTATTATAATTATTGGATATTTGTAATTATGAAATTTAGTTTGCATGGTTTTGTTTTATTTAATTTTTATAATTTGCATGCCTAAGTACTAGGTGGAATATATAGCACTATTTTTAAATTTATTAACATCCATTGTACATACTTATATTCTTGCAAATAAAGTTGATTATGATTATAATGAAAAAATAAAAATATTTAAATATCGGGGACAATTGCACACAAATTGACCTAGCCCCAAATTATTCTCGAAATTAGTTCAACGCTCAACGGATTTGTCTGAAATTTGTAATTGAGATAGCTTATACTCCGGATAAACACATATGCTGGTATTTGTCTCATGATTCCTATGGGGAAATGGGAGAACGGGTGTGACCGTAGGGCGCAACTAGTAACTTAATATAAATGCCAACGACGTACCTAATTACGTAAAATTTACGTAAATAACTATTAATATAGCAATTTTAACACGTTAATTTAATCATTAAATCTTTTTACATCTAATTTATCGCCTTTCTGTTAATGGTCTCATGTAGTAACCTTGAAAGTTTTTGTCTCTGAGCGCACACCAAATTATATACCAGACACCTTAATTTGAGCTTTGATATAATATTACAAAACTAGCTGTTCCCCGCGGTTTCACCCGCGTAGGCTACAATTTATCGCGGTAAAAAGTATCCTATATCCTTCCTTAGGGTTCAAGCTATCTCCGTACCAAATTTCATTTAAATCGGTTCAGTAGTTTAGGCGTGAAAGCGAGAGAGACAGACAGATAGACCGAGCGATTGACTATCGCATCCTACTTATATTATAGACGCGAAAGTTTGTGAGTTTGTGTGTGTGTTTGTTGCAAAAACTAGTGAACAGATTTGAGTAACATTTGGAATGGAGATAGCTTATACCTTGGATTAACACATAGGCTACTTTTTATCCCGGAAAAAAGTTCCTGCGGGATAACGGAAAGACGCGGGTGAAACTGCGGGGCGCAGCTAGTCGACGATATTAATAAAGTAGGGATAGCAAAGATTGTTTTTAATTTTTTACTATCTCAATTACAGAGAAAAATTGTTTTAAGTACTAAACCTAAAAATCTCGAGTTCATCTCAAGTAACTATAATAAGGAACTTGGTAACCTAACAACAAGTAGTTCTGAAGATTAAACCTTAGATAGTTAAGTGTAAGATTATATAAGTGTTATAATAAATGATGATGTCATGTACCTATCTCGGATTATGACGCTCATGATTTAAATGCTGTGAGTTTTGGTATATGGAAGTGTTTAGTATCTTTGAGATATTAACTATGCTTCATAAATCATTTTACACCGAAGCGTAACCGACGACATTGTAAGTTGTGGAGAGCCGATAGATGCGAATGGCTAAGAGCCTTTCGTGGTTCAATGGGGCCTATGTTCACTCGTGAACTTCTTCCGAATTCAAATAAATAACTAAATAATAATCGCGAATCTATACTTCTACAGTTCTACACTAACACTACAGAGAATCAAAATTTGTTTTCACCTCACAAGCTCGCAAATATTCTGACTAACATTCGAAATCTGAGTGCAAAAGTGCATTTTGACCGCTAGCGTGGAAAGTATTTTTAAAACCTTTCTATTCAATAATTTTCCATACCGACAGTCCACCTAAAAAGCAACTATACTTATTTCATGCCAGTGTGCCAACCTCTTTTTAGAATAGTCGCACTAGCCGGCACGACGAAAAAAACGTATTTTATCTGTTCTTGCACCTAGCATTTTCCTCGCTGTAGTGAGGTGAAAAGTTGTGAGTTTCGCTCGGCTGCAAAGTTATTCGCTCATGTTTCAATCCTAGAATCCTTCGCATGCTCAGGTTTTAATACAAGTACTGGCGCCGTTGGGGAAGAAAGGTTCTCGAGTGGCGACCACGAACCGGAAGACGTTCTGTAGGTAGGCCCCCCACTAGGTGGACCGACGACATTGTAAGAGTCACAGGGAGTCGATGGACGTAAATAGCTAATAGCCATTCATGGTGGCGTTAAATGGGGAGGCCTATATTCAGCAGTGGACTTCTTCCGGCTGATGATGATGATGATGATGGTGATGACTCGCGCCGAAATACAACTTTGCAGCCTTGCTTACCAAATAACTATTTCTACGTTACACGACGGTGTAAATGAGGCCGCGTTTGATGATGACAGATACTTGATGCTCAAGAGTGCTATTTGGAATTATTTTCCGAGGATCGTGAGGTCGGCTCCAGCCTGTGTGTTAGCCGAAAACCTGTTAATACTGTGACCACGTTGGATAGGATAAAATGTTTGTCGTAGGGATTTCGTCTATTGGCAGTTTTTGACCACAAGTTACCTGATGTTCGGTGACGATGTGGTCGAAGCTACGCTACACCTGGACTGGGAATAGGCTCGAATAACTGATCGCGCCCAAAAAGTAACTTGCCGGTTTAAGGAGGTTGGAACAGGGCGTAGCTTGTTTCATTTGTTTGACGATTTAAAGTGATCAGATGTTGTAAAAAATTAGAATCTGACCTATATTTTTGCATTTGAAAAAATTAATAATAAAAGATCATGTATTTCTTAATCTTTTGAAAACGATTTTTAATCAACAAATGCTACTACAGCGTAAATCACTTCCTCAATGACAACTTTACGAACACACTAACAACGGATCGGTTCGCTCCTACATTGCTATATCCAATTCGGGTTCATTTATGTTCGGTAAATAATTTTAAACACTAAGATTTCATTTCTCTCTACAGTCTCTACTAACTTATAACTGCAATAAACAATTAATTAAGTATTGAGTCCTTTTTTACCCCCGTTTGACCTGATGTTAAGTGACGATGTGGTCGAAGATGGCGCCACTACACCTTTATTGGGAACTGGCTCTCAAGCGGGGCTGCCGGAACACACCGATGGGTGCTTACGTACGTCTGTTCTGTTGGCTACAAAGCTGGAACCATGGTCACAACACGGTTTGCTTGGAAGCACGTAACACCTAATGCTTGCACGTCAATCATGTTGATTGGTGTAGCAAAAACATTCGATTCGTATATATACATCATATTTATTGTAGCTATTGATAATGGATCTGAAGATTGGTATCGACTTCTAGTTTGCGTTGTGAAGTTGAAGCTTCAATATCCTTTGAATTATTATTTGTATTATACATATATGAAATAAATACAATGTGTAACATAATGTCCATATAAGGCTAAATTGTATTTATTCCACAAAAAAGGCGATCAAAATTAAATTTACAAAAAAAATAATTTTATAATGCTTTATACTTCAAAGGCTCTGCAATGTTGCTTCCAGAAATGTATCTGACACGGCCCTAAGAAAGAACGAATCTATTAAACATACAAATTCCGATTCATGCGGAAAAACATCTTAATATCCCGCAAAAAAATTTAAATTTAAAATCTAAAATTTTTAATCGGTTAAATTTTAGTTAAAAATACACCATCAGCCTAGACATAGGCTTCTCCCAGAACACTCCATCACAGAGCCCGTTCTATTCTTTTCTAGATGCTACCAGCCACCTTGCATAACTATATCGTCACTCCTAGTCAGCGGTCGTCTTACACTACATATACATTCCTGATTTCCTGGGTGAAAATGGTAATGTCATTGTACGCAAAACACGTGAGAGCGTTCTCGTGATCATAGCGCTCGCAACAGTACTGAAATATCAAAAACGCAAACAAAATCATATACATGGTAATTATTCCGTTTAAAAACCTAATTCTAGTATAGATTCCTAGTTAAAAACACTACAATAACATCAAACTCCTTTTAAGGCCCGAACAAATCTGTGCTCTGGCGAGTGCGGTCACGGTCAGGGTCGACCACGACACGACGCGGTCTGATAGAAAATATGAACACGTGACACGTAAAACCGTCCCCCTGATCTGTTAGTCAGCGGAAAGTGTTTCACGTCAACCTCCGATGCTGGTAACTCCTATGATCATCAACATCAATTGTTTTATTCAATAGGATACATTGTGATCACTTTAAAACCTCAAACTTAAAACTAGCTACACCTGTTCCAACCTCCTTACGCCGGCAAAAGAATAGGCAAGAAACGCCCGGCAGGTAAATTTTTTGGCACGATCACATCGACAATTTTATTCTTATTACTAATTGATTTAATTGGAGCAAGTTTACTAAAATCCAGAGCTTTTTTAAAACACTTTTATTAGCTTGACTTGTAACTAACTAACTAACTAACTACCTAACTAACTAGCTAACTAACTAACAATGTAATCAAATCTTAGAAGTCAATTTTCACCCACTTCTAATTGTCGTATCGACTTGAAACTTTGTACGTGTATGTATTGTCATCTAAATAGTCCGATATCACTACTTATTATAAAACAAAGTCCTCCGCGCCGCGTCTGTCTGTCTGTCTGTCTGTCTGTCTGTCTGTTCGCGATAAACTCAAAAACTACTGCACCGATTTTCATGCCGTTTTCACCAATAGATAGAGTGGTTCTCGAGGAAGGTTTTAGGATATAATTTGTCATGTTTTTGTATACATTGGTTAAAATATAACGATATTTGTTGGAGGAGTCGGAAAAAAATAAGCCGTCTGAGAGCTTTCAACGAAAACGCTGCCTTAACCCTTTGAGATATAACAAAATGATGTATGTATGTAGCCCACGTGGGTGAAACCGCGGGGAACAGCTAGTTTTGTATAAGCTTTTCTTTTGGTTGGTTGTGCACATTGGGATATGGAAACATGAATATTAACGAGCCGGCTGGAAGAAGTCCACTACTGAACACTGGCCTCTTCTTTTCACAAGTCACTAAAAATAACAACACTAACCAAATAAAAGAAAACCATTTCCGTGTTATTTTTTTTTTTGTATACACGTAATTATTATATTTTCTGACAATCATTGATTTAAGTGTGATTATTGTGATTGATCACGATTTGCTTACACATATATCTATATGCCTTGTATATAATAATGACCATTAAGGATGTTGAGATTCTCGGTTCTGCAAAATTTTTAGGCACAATATTTCTATACGTATTTATTTTGTAGCTCTTCACATTATAACGTTGCCTAAATATCATCACATCATATTTATTTATATAATTATCCCGTTGGACATTTTTAACGAAAAATGAGACGTTATTTTGCAGGAAATACATTTTTTTTTTACCGGGAAATAAACATTTTTACCATAGTGGAACGGAAAACAGCAGAGCTTCAGAACTCAGGACGGACATGGTTTCCTAAACTTTTCCGTGCAATTATGATGCCATGCCATGTCCGTACGTCATAAAAAATACAAATTAAAAAAGGCAAAAACATAGTTTCTACTCATAAAATCATATTGAACACAGTGAAAAATAAAAATAACCAACGCCGCCATAGCCAATGTCGAGTTTGAAATTAAAAACAATAAAAACGGAGCCCTAAACATGTTTTATAATTAAGTAATAATACGTAATAGTGAATACATTAAACGGTCAATACATAATACGAGTATTATTGCATTCTAACAGTAAAATTAGTCAGAATTCAACAAATTTAAATAAAACGGTGGCAAACCTGTTGAAAGGACAAATAAAAACACATTGACCCAGTACATTCAGGAAAAAAAGATAAAGTAAAAACTCTATGGTTTTTTGTCGTTATAAAACGTTTTTTCGCGCGCTTTTGAAACAAAAAAACAAATGGCGGATTAAGACGTTCGGAAAGTTGTACGTATTGTAATAAATGAATGGCCTTTTTTCGTATGGAGATGATAACGAAAGTTACTTTTTTGTTGTGTTTATTAATAAGTTTCGATTTGTGTGTAATTTAGTGGCGAGTTGTTTGATTACTTGCTGTGTTAGCTACATGCACAAAAAGACGTGTGGTTTTACTATAATTGAACAAAATGTAAGGTTAGAATGAATATGCACGAGTAAAATTTTGCATTCCACTTATGATATTGAAGTCTTGGACTGATAAAAAAATTACCTGCTAACTGTGACTATACTATTGTCTGTAGAAAATAAAAGCAATGATAAAAATAATTATAATCACAGGATTTTAAGCCGTATAACTGGTTAGTCAGTAGGTAATTCATAAATTACTCAAAAATCAAGTTCCGAGACATTTGAATTATGTAGAAAAATAACTTGTTTTAATATGATAGACAGAATCATAAATGCGGCTTGCAAATACACTCGTATTTAGGTATACTGATTATTTTCCACACAATCTTTAGCACAATATTTTTGATCCATTGAAGGTGGAATTTTCAGTAAGAGCGGTTTAAATTCATAAATATTTAGATAAATCTTTTATAGATATGCTAATAGCGGAAATTGACATATTAAAAGGCAATTAAATTAATTTAACACTATTTATGACACAATAAGGTAGAATTGGTGGATACTGGAAACCCGAAGCAGAGTCAAGATGAAGGGAATTGGAAGTCAGGTCATGCCGTTCCAGGATCCAGGATGTTTCTTAATAAAATCTAAGTCGATTTACCAATAATTTTTTTTACAGGAAAACTTTTTATAACAAGTCACCTGATTTTAAGTGACGATGTAGTCTAAGGTGGCGCCACGCTACGCCTGGACTGGAAACTACTTTACCTTGTACCTAACCCCTGACGTAAAAACCCTCTTTTTGCGTTATAACTGTGACGTCGATGTCTGTCTGTCTGTGGCATCGTAACTCTCAAACGGATGGACCGATTTCGATGCGGTTTTTTTCATTTCAAAGCCAGTTTTCTTGCAGTGGTTTTTAGCTGTTTGGTTAATATTGGTCCAGCAGTGTAAGGGAATCAACTCTTCCAAAATTATATAAGGCATTTTTCACCCCCGACGCAAAAAGAGGGGTGTTCGTAGCTCCCGAACGGATGAACCGATTTTCATTTTGTTTTTGTTTTTGTTTGAAAGGTGTCCAAGATGTCGGGGGTTTTTAAATTTTACTCGGCTGTTTGATGAAAATCGGTCTAAAAAGTCTGGGATTTTAAAAATTTTTAGTTATCTACCTATTTTTTACATTTTACAGAGCAACGTTTGACCACAAGTCACCTAATGTTAAATGACTGACTTGCTTGTTGGCAACACGGGACGCGACGCGACGGCGACGTGTCATCCGACTCACGCGCAGCCACCGTGTCAGCGGAAGTGGGGGGAGTCAAACCTGATTTTCGGTCTATCTTGACCTTGCCACGGACACATTACATCACAGCACCAATATCCTGCTAACTTCAACCGTAGTTTCATGCAGATAAAGTCGCATTTAAATTGATCTTTTGAGGGTAGCTTGAGCCTATTTGTTTCATGTGGCGAGATAGGACGCATACTCGTATCAAAGATCGCTATTAGCTATCTACAGATTTTTCATTTCCACACAAGGTTTTCCTTATTATTACAAATTGATGGTAGAATTTCTTTTCAGACATGCTGAAAATCGTGCTACCTTTGAACCTGATTTGTAGTCAAAGGCTACCCTGTACCTATGATAACAATGAGTTCCCAGTCCAGTAGTGGCGTGGTGCCACCTTCGACCACATCGTCACTTAGCATCAAGAGACTTCTCGTCAAACGCTACCCTGTGAAAAGAACACTGACTTAATAAGTTATGTGCGGATTTACCATCGCTCAAAACGGTGAAGGAAAACATCGTGAGGAAACCGACATGTCCAAGAACTGCAACATTCAAGGGCATGCGACATCTACCAACCCGCACTGGGCCAGCGTGGTAGATTACAGCCCATACTCTCTCTCTGAGAGAAGGCCGGAGTCCCAGTAGTGGGAACGTGAAAGGCTGTGATAATGATAAAAAATACTAGTATTGATAAATTGTAAAAAGTCTATAAAAACATAGTTTTAAATAGGTACAGTCAGCGACAAAAGTAGCTGATCGTTCTCGATTTTCCAAATGTGTTTCAAATCAGTAATTATTATTGTTTTTATTACATTATACAAGGTATCATTTTGACCACAATATAACACACTTGATTTTAGGTGACGATGAGGTCAAAAATTGGTGTATAAGATGATGAGGATAATAGAAAAAAGTGTGATTGTTCAGCGACTTTTGTCGTTGACTGTACAGCCAGACAGCTTGTTTGATAGGTAAGTAGAAACTTATTAAGTTAAAAAAAAACGCGGATGGAAATTATTACTGCCTGTAAAGTAAATAACTACGATTGTACTATCATTGCTTATTTATTGGGGTGAAAAGCTCAACATTGAACCGGGTAATCGATATTTTAATTAAATAATAATACATAATAGATAACATTACATTATAACTAAGACGTCATTATAAGATATTATGTAACTTTTGCCAATTTTACTCATCCAAGACAGACAAGCCGCACTGAGAAAAAAATTCTAACTTTCCTTCTGAGTCTTACTCACCGAGACCGATTCCTTCCTTATTTTACCTAATTTTTCCTTCTGAATCACAAATCCTTCCCTTTTGACTCAGAAGGAAAACGGTATTTCGGAAGGTCTTTTTTACTCCGTGCGGGTGAATCTGGCCGAAATGCATTCAGCAATCTTTAACGCTAATCGAAAACTAACAAATTTTAATGTGAATGACTTAAATATGATCAGATCAGACGTCTATATACAATGATGATCGCTCACCATTCATCGTCTAACGGCCGGTTTCAATAATGTATCTAATCTATCCACGGTTTGCCCTGCCAGAGATAGAAATTTAACACAAGCTTCATAGAAGTACACGGAGAAACAAGACCTTCCGAAATACCGTTTTCCTTCTGAGTCAAAAGGGAAGGACTTGTGATTCAGAAGAAAAACTAAGGTAAAATAAGGAAGGAATCGGTCTTGGAAGGTAAAGACTCAGAAGGAAAGTCAGATTTTTTCTCAGTGTAATGTCAAATTTCTATCTCTTGTAAGACAAACCGTGGATAGGTTATTGAAACTGGCCGTTAGCGATCGCTGCATCCCATACAAAATGGTGGCCAAGATGCATTAGAACAAACTCAAACGAAACGAAACAAGGCGTTAACAATTGAGGAAAAAGAACGAACTGGAAGTAACGACAACCCTTAAAAATTGCTAAAATTAAAGACAACTAGCTGTATTGAGAAATAATAGGCTCTTTATGTTTGAATGTACCGAAGGTCCGACGGACACGTTTGTCTATTAGAATTCGTCATAATAATCAGCAGACTACCAAGTATCACATGCATAGCAAGTTATTCATCGCCATCTCGTAGTTTTTACACAGTGTAATGCAGTTACGAAGATTTTGTGACCCGGAACTCGCGACCCGTAGGTGGTCAATACAAGACCCGTAGGTGGTCAACTTGTGACCCGCACATGGTCTTGCAAGGAATGTGAGCTTTCGGTGAAGGATAAACATAAAGGGCATTTTCTGGAGATCATTTCCTATCTTCTAATTTAATTTCAATTTTAATTAATACGGTAGTGCCAATTACATATATTAAATCAGATACAATAAAAAAAGTATATCAAGTTAAAACACTGCCACCAAACACCTATCGGTGTGTTTCGGCAACCTCACTTCAGAACAAGTTCTTAGCCTTCTTAGTCCTGGCGTACGAGGCTCTACCTTCGACCACATCGTCACTTAACATCAGGTGACTTGTGTTCAACGCTACCTTGTAAATAGTAAAAAAAAGGTAACTTCTGGTCAAACGCAAACTTGTACAGCTGCAAAATGCGAAATGCTAGTTTTTCTATTAAAAACCACGAGATCTTATGTACTGATAAATTTAATAGTCTAAATTTGGAGTACACGTGTGCGTGTTTGCGATGCCCTTGCGCGTGTAGTGCCTTATAAGTATAATAGAAAAGGAAGTGAGACATTTTCGTTCACCGAAAGCTCATGTCACCACCAGACCACCACTGAGCTATCATCACGTAGCTGCGTAATTAAAGAATCGGATCACAGCATTATACGAAAAGAAAAACCGTAAATCACAATTTAATAAAAAAAAAACTACAAATCTAAAAAAAAATAAACAATACAGCTTTCTTGCAAAAAATCCGTAAAGATCCAAGAAACCAATCCGTGCTTCCTAACGCCATCTAGCGGAGATCTATCGAACTAGAAACGTAGTTCCTAACACTGCTCACAGATGTCATTGCGGGCAAAATCTTTATTGATACTCTTAAGTTTAAGAGGGTCCATAAATTAATAAATTATGTATCTATTAGAATAAATATTGATAAATATCAATAATTGGACTTATTAAAATAATTTTAGGTACTTACGTCACGTTCAAGGTGTTTGTTACGTACCTGTAAAAGAAAAATTAACTGTTTTAGAAATGTACATATAATTCTGTTAAAAAAAATTGAAATAGTTATTTAAATTATTACGGGTATCATCTATCTATATGTATGTGTATTCAAATTTTGATAGAGAATTATCTCTTTGCATATTTCAAAAATAACTTAGTATTAAATGTTTGTTGTTCCAATTTACTAAAAAGTGAAACGTATTTTATTAAGGTCAAATTAATATAATTATCTGAAAATAATGTGAGAGTCCTGAAGGGATAATTACTTCAGGGTTCTTAAAACTACAAAACTAAATTTCGAAATTGCCTTCATTTCATAACTTTCTTATGTTTTAACTATTTCATCAGTCTACAACCGGAAATAAAAATATCTGTCTCACAAAATGCAGAGATCATAATGACACTTCCCAGTCAGAATCTGAAGGTATCTCTTCAATTGATAAAAAATCCTTACGTTACATCATCAGGGTCACGTTTTTTTATCTCATGCCACCAACGGATTTCCACCACCCCAGAAAATGCCAGAATCCTGTCTCTCGAAGACAATTCCCACCGAAATACAGTCCCAAAACTAAATTTGCATACGTAGCATATCCGTAGAATCATTAATTTCTTATTCAAATTTTACTTACCCTACAAAAAAGAATAGATTTAACACAATAAGATGCTATTAAAATAAAAGATTAAGTACTATCAATAATTTACATACGGAAATCTTGTGAGAACCGGTGTACCGCAAGGGTCCAGACTTGGCCCTATACTGTTTAGTATGCACGACGGTAGACAATGCAAAAATTGTTTTTATGTTTATCACTCTCCCATACAAGCGGTTTTTTCAACTATTTGTTTTTTACATTCTCTTCGCACGGAGATTTGCATATCCAGTTTGCCCTTTTTTAAATTCGCGTATTTTGCATATGATGTAAGACTTGGAGTGTTTACTTTCATCTTTATTTTAAGGAATAGCGGATTTTTAATTTCATTCATAAGTTCATTGTGGGGTCAGGTTTTTTCTTTAGTTATTGTAATTGCATTGTCAGTGTCATTAGCAATGCTTTTTGTACCGTGTGAGACGGTTTTTGGTGGATCTTCTTGAATAATTAGTTTTGGAACAAGGAGTTTGTCCCCACAAATAATTTCTTTTGTGCTTTGATTGAATTCAGGTTTAGATGCGCAGTCATCGTCTTTCTTGTTTGTTGAATATTTTAGCTTCTTTTTCTATATAGCTTTTGATTGCAGCCTTGGTTTTTTTCAATGTGGAACAAAACATCTGCTGGGGTTAATTAAAAAAAAACGTGAGAATATGGGGATGCTATGGGGATGTCCGGGTTTGATTCTAATTATTGTTAGTGGTAGTTATGTAGGTTTTTTTGAGAATCCGTTAAGATTTTTGACGGTTGTGACGGTTAAAGTTTTTATTGATTATGATGATAGTGAGGTCATTTCTTTTGTTTATTGTGATAAAAGGTTTATCATCTTGTTTTGTAGATTTTACGAGTAATTTTGTTCAGCCTTCTGAACCCTTGTTTAATTTCAAATTATAGGTATTAATGTCATTTCAAATTCACAAATCTTACAAACAGACATATTATGTTTGCTGTCTCGTTTGTTACTGATTCAAGCCGATATGCCTTAATAAGAGAAGATAAAATTCGATTCAAAGCTAGATTAAACTTTGCAGTAAATTAGTACTGAATAAAAGAAATTAAAAACATTACGCTAAAGGAAATCGTTTCTGCCAAGAAAAATCTTGTGAAAGACGATTACATTTTTTGACATACATTATAAAAATAACCAATACTGTAATTTTTCAATTAAACTATTGATACCCAATTATTGTAGCGACCATACAATTTTTTCATTGTCGTATCGGCACACGCATGCGTCAACCCTTTTACAATATTATATTACATCTATAGTTATAGGGTTATTCAGGAATCATAACTATTGATACAATTTTGTATTGATCCATACAATGGTTGACATTGACGTTGACGCGTGCGCGATCGATTACGATCTATAGATCAATGAATCACCTAGTTAGTAATTTGATATTTTTTGCGACGACGCCGCGTCGTCTAGTTGCAAGATTTTATTTGCTGAAATGACTAGTTCTTTGATATATTATAATGTCTGATTTAAAGAAAACATAGTAGGTATCTACTTCGTGGTTTATAATTTAAAGTTCATAATCATTTTTTTTTACTCTTTACTGGGTAGCGTTTGACCTCAACTCACTTGATGATCATAAAATTGAAAGAGTCGCAGGGAACAGATGGATGCAAAAGGCTAATAGCTGTTCATGGTGGCGTTTAAAGGAGGAGGCCTATGTTCAGCAGTGGACTTCTTGCGGCTGATGATGATGATGATGATGATGATGAATCATAAAATTTATATGTTAGGTAATCTGATATACCCAAGGTTTACATTAAATTCTTGTAAACGTTATCCATGCATAATTGTCTGGAAAAGATTGCTCTGATTACTATGACCACTTATTATCAGACATAGAAAAGTTTTTCTGACTTTTTTAGTTTTTGTAAAAGAAAAATAGAATTAGCAGCAAAGTTCCGAGATAATTTGGATTTCGTTAAAAGAGTCTCAATCTTTTATACGTTTACAGAAAAAAATGCAAAAATCTGTTTCAGTCTGAGAGACACTGTTACATTACTTTTTTGCAGCAATGCCACTTAGAGTTTGACTGCTAAAAGATCTTTGTAGTAATGCAAAAGGTAAAGTTAAGAAGAACTAAGAAGAAACTTGGTATTTCACCATTTCAGTGCAGCGCAAAGAATCTGTTTCTTTCTAAGAGACACTTTTATGTTACTGTGCTTTGCAGCAATACTCACTCATCACTCATTAACAGCCCTTCACGTTCCCACTTTTGGGACTCTGGCCTTCTCTCAGAGAGAGAGAATATGGGCTGTAATCTACCACGCTGGCCCAGTGCGGGTTGGTAGATGTCGCATGCCCTTGAATGTCGCAGTTCCTGGGCATGCCGGTTCCCTCACGATGTTTTCCTTCACCGTTTTGAGCGATGGCAAATCCGCACATAACTTATTAGGTTATAGGTGCGGGGCCGAGAGGATTCGAATTCGGTGTCGGCGTCTTGTAAGTCGCACGCCTACCCGTTCGGCCACCATCGCTTCACAATGCTGCACAATGCATTGCTTGCAGCAATGCTGCTGCACTGCAATAGATAAAATGAAGAAGAAAGCAAGAAAGTGATGCTCACCATTGCTTACTGGCTTACTTCTTTATTTCTTCAACTTTCATGGCCCTTACTTTGTTTATTTTGGATACCATTATTGTCTTTGCTAAGCAGCTGTCACGCAAATCGTCTAAACCCTTCGATACTCCATCAATAGATATTGTTCATAAAGGGTTAACCCTTTCACGGCCCCTATTATAAGATTATTGGCTATAGGCTCATTGTTGAGGGCGCGAAAAGGGCCAAGGTAAAGGGTTAAGCACCTTGTTACCGATTTGGAGTATTTTATTGAACTCTTCGACTGCCTTTGGTAATAATGATGTTGAAAGGTGAGCTATTGTTGTTGAATTGGTTTGTGTGGAAGTGTTTAGTAATAATGGATCGATAGGATCGTTTGGTAACTTGGAAAGAATATTTTATGTGATTAGGTAAATGTATTTAAATATATTTGTATTTTTTTTTAGTGGTAGCTTAGTGTTAGTGACGTCAGATTATGACCGGATATTGGGTACCATGGTCTAGGATTTAGGTGAAGGTAAAAGTCGTGAAAAAATGGGAGAGGATCGTGCGGTCAAACGAGCATACAGTGAACGGCCGAGCGGCCGTCGCCCAGCTGGCCGTCCCAGGTGTCGCTCGCTGGACAGACAAAGTCACGAAGGACTTGCGCGAGCTCCAGGTAGAAGACTGGCAATCAACAAAGAAACAAAAGTTAAGAACATCTTCAGTCATTTATACTAAAATTCCGTCGTCAATAAAACAACTCAACACAAATTTGTTCAAGAGAAGAGTTCGGAATCTACTAGCGGACAAATGTTATTACCATGTAACTGATTTTTTGATGGACACATTTTGATTTACAATTTTGGACTGATGTTTTTACTTAATTTTTATGTTTTATGATTTTATTTTAATTATTATTTCTTTAGACATTTTACATTTATACATTTGATTATTAATTTTTTGTTAGTAAAATTATAACTCAATTTTTTTTTGTACGCCTTTCTAGGCAAAACGTGTAGATACTTTCCTAGAATTTAGCACCTTGCATGCCTTGTATGTAAACCAACACATGTTTTACAAATAAATAATCTATATATATCTTCATCTTTATCTACAAACATGTTTATTATTATTATTGATTTCTATTCATATTTTTTTTATACACCAGATAAGGTACAGGTCATGAGTTGTTAAGTGACGCTACGCTTGGATAGAGATTTGGTTTAGAACAGAAAGAATGCTAAACGAACAATATAGAGCGACTGAATTTGAATTATGAAAATGAATTGCTATAAAAACTGGCAGTTAGCAACATGGCTTCTATCACCAGCGATATAAATACTCTCACACATAATCTCATCATTTCTCATCACGTACAACTTTTCATCTAAAAATTCCCATACAACCCACCACTAGAAGATGCAAATATCCATCACCTAATCCTTCGAATTTCCATAAAAATTTCGTCTCATACAAAATTTGGCAATGACAAATTACTTCCGAGTGTACTTAGGACTGCTTGGTCCTTTTCTCACATACAAATTCGGGCGCCTGACTGTACCACCCATCTGCTCTCATTAGTGGATGTTCTATGCAGGAAAAGACAAGTATCGGAATTATTATGCAAAATAGATGTATTGTGATTGTGCATGTTGACATAATACCATCAATCTGTGTTTGATTTGGGCTAAGGCTGGCACTTATATCGACTGTCGATAAAAATTATAACACAGCAAAATTATCGATATATATCGATATTTTTTTAATCATAAGTTACCAGATGTTAAGTGAGATGTGGTCGAAGGCGGCGCCATGCTACGCCTGGACTGGGAACTGGCTTTCTTATCGTTTTGGTCAGTTTCGGTTTTACCATAAGGGCACGCGTGGCCCCTGAAATGATGACGATTCATTCACATGCAATAAAGAAAGATTAAATACCTAGATGTAGATGTAGTTAAAATTCATTTTGATAAGATTGTGTGAAAATTAGAACAAATGACTGCCTCCTGAATGTGTTACAAATATTTATATTCAAGAATAGAAAGGAATAGAAAAATTAATTAATAATTCAAATCTAAAAGAGAGTCACCTTATCTCTATATAAATCTTGTTAAACTCATTGTTTTTTTTAATATCACTAATTTTCTACCAAATATTTATCGACAAATCTTTTTGTTTTCCCATCCTTACGCATTAAGATGACGGATTATCTTCCTAAGGTGCATTCACAATGGACATTCGCACCGCAACGCCTATTAGTGCGCAGACGCATTGTCATTCAGATTTTGTGTTTAACCTGTGAAGGCACCCTTATCCTTTTTACCATTTCTAAAGGTGAGACATGCTCCGCATTTCATTTGGGGCATTAGGAAGGATTAGATCGATTGCAGTTTCCGGGAAGATGGTAAGTGGTAGAATAGTTTACCAAGTATCTGTATAATGTCTAAAATACAGTCTTCGGTTTCACGTTGAATGGTTTTAGATATTCATCATCATCAGCCTTTACGTTCCCACTGCTGGGATTCTGGCCTTCTCTCAGATAGAGAGAGCATGTGCCGTTATCTACCACGCTGGCCCAGTGCGGGTTGGTAGATGTCGCATGCCCTTGAATGTTGCAGTTCTTGGACATGCCGGTTTCCTCACGATGTTTTCCTTCACCGTATTTGAGCGATGGCAAATCCGCACGTAACTTATTAAGTCATAGGTCCGGGGCCGAGAGGATTCGAAGTCGGTGTCGGCGCCTTGTAAGGCACACGCGTTACCGTTCGGCCACCATGGCTCTATAGATATTAAGTATATAATTTCATTTGTTTACTTCTTAGAAGCTAGCGTTTGCAGCAAATCACCTGATGTAAAGTGACGATGTGTCTGAAGGTGGCGCCACGCTACACCTGGATTAGAAACTTATTATTTGTATTGTAGTATGCTATAAGCCCAGGTAAGCCAGGACATGCTACGGTTATCATTTCCAAGACTTCCTTCCGTAATGGCGTCGCATGCACGCAGGCAGGTGGCGGCGAAACGTGCGTGTGCGCAGCCACACTTGTCAAAGGACACGGTCATTACTACGGGGCCAGAGAACAAGATATTTGAGAATGTAATTTTTAACAGTAAAATTAGGTTTTGAAACAGGACATCATCAGCCGGAAGAAGTCCGCTGCTGAACATAGGCATTTGAATGCCACCAAAAACGGCTCCTGGCCATTTGCATCCATAGGCTCCCTGCGACTCTTACAATGTCGTCGGCCTACCTACAGAACTTCTTCCGGTTCGTGGTCGCCACTCGAGAACCTTTCTTCCCCACCGGTTATCGGTTCGTCGAGCGATGTGGCTTGCACATTGCCATTTCAACAATTCGGGATATTAATATCCTAACGATTAAATTTGATTTTGTTTGAGTTTTCGATATTTCGGCACTGTTTTGCTGTTGTAATTCTAATGTTATCGTGTCCGCTGTTAGGCTACCATTAGGCAACCGACATGGCATACATTTAACTGTGTTAAGTAGTGACTACGATCTAGAAGACGTTCTGTAGCTAAGCCCCCACTAGGTTGACCGACCACATCATGAGGAGCTGATGGATGCAAATTACTAATAGCTATTCAATGTGGTGTTCAAAGGAGGAAGCCTACGTCTTCCGGCTGATGATGATGATGATGAAAATGTACGTCAAAAATTGCTGTACCCACCACTAGGCTCCATAAAGTTAGCAACTCGTTCAAAGGTCAATGTGTACGCTTTTTCAACAAAATCCCAAGTGAAATTCAAGACTTGTCTATAACAAAATTTCAAATTCGTATAAAGAGAAATCTCATTAGTAAAGCTTATTATAAAATATCGGACTATCTAGATGACAAACAAGCTTGGGATTGTAGTTAATCTATCTATCTTTCTTTCTATCTATCTATTCTCCCTATTTCCCCTATTCTAACCATTTTCGGTAAACAGCCAAAACAGTCATGCTCACGAAAGTGACTTTGCTTGCAGCGGCGTCATGTGTCGGGTCGCCCTCTTCCCTCTCATATGGTCGAGGAGAGCGATGGCTGGCACTCGTGAACGGGTGCTGCTTGTGGGGTCTGGTCTGCTTTGGTTGTGATCCCGCAACTCGTTAATATTCATGTTCCCATATCCCAATGTGTACAACCAAACAAGAGAAATCTTCTTATTAGTAAAGCTAAATACAAAATATCGGACTATTAGATGACAAAAAAAAAGCTTGGGATTTTAGTGAACTTGCTCCAATTCAATCAATTAGTAATAAGAATAAAATTGTCAATGTGATCGCGCCAAAAAAATTACCTGCCGGGCGTTTCTTGCCTGTTCTTTTGCCGGCGTAAGGAGGTTGGAACAGGCGTAGCTAGTTTTAAGTTGACGTTTTAAAGTGATCACAATGTATCCTATTGAATAAACATTTTTGACTATTGACTATTGACTATTGACTATTGAATCATTAGTTTTCGGTTTTATAATTTAAACTAGCTGTTCTCCGCGGTTTCGCCCGCGTGGGCTACAGTTTATCGCAAAATCCTTTTTTAGCGGATGCCTACGTCGTAACATCTACCTGTATGCCAAATTTCAGCCCGATCCGTCAAGTGGTTTGGGCTGTGCGTTGATAGATCACTATGTCAGTCAGTTATCAGTCAGTCACCTTTGAGTTATATATTTAAAGATACCTTTTTACCGACTACAAATCGCTAACTCAACGGCCACAGAGTTAGGCGAAGCGTGCCCGTTTATATGTTATTTTACAATCTCCGACTAGCAGCCGTTAAACACTTCGTGTTATCAACGGGCATTGTTGCTAATTAACTATAATATTTGCCGGCTTTTAAGAGCTCTACAGGTGCTGCTTAAGGAGCCATAGCTTTTATATAATTACCTACCTTTAAACAGTGTATTTGCTAATGATATGTGTTAAAAGAGAGCGATGGTGGCCGAACGGTTTGGCGTGCGACTTACAAGACGCCGACACCGAGTTCGAATCCTCTCGGCCTCGTACCTATAACTTAATAAGTTATGTGCGGATTTGCCATCGCTCAAAACGGTGAAGGAAAACATCGTGAGGAAACCGGCATGCCCAAGAACTGCAACATTTTCAAGGGCATGTGACATCTACCAACCCGCACTGGGCCAGCGTGGTAGATTATAGCCCATACTCTCTCTCTGAGAGAAGGCCAGAGTCCCAGCAGTGGGAACGTGAAAGGCTGATAATGATGTGTTAAAAATCTGTAGAATGAAAATGTTACTTATAAAATCTGTGGTAAGAAATAGACACTTTAAGAATTGGTAATTAAAAGGAGTAAACATTTCTAGAAATTCCCTTAAATTTATTTATATCGTGATGGGAACGATTTTCTACCAATAACATTTATCACAGACCTGTTAAATAATAATGAAATGATAAAAGACCAGAACTTTAAAAAAATAGATAAAAAATTCCAAGCGAAACAAAGTTAAGAATGTCAGTCGATAATATTTTAATATGGACATGAATTGCTTCATTGGAACTCAAGTGGTAATTTCAAGAAGTGGTAATTACTAGTAGTGCTCGTTTCAAGAAGTGATCACTTCATGAAATGGTAATTTCAAAAAGTGGTCATTTTTAATTGAGGTCCTAAAGTTTAAAATATTGTAATTGAATGGTAAAAGTAATTCATACTTTAACGATAGGTAATTATCAAAAATATATTATAATGATACTTCTTGTCTTTACGCCCTATAATAAAATAGTAAAGTAAGACAAATAAAGCTGGTTTCATTATAAAGTTATAATTATAAAGAAAAACAGCAAACTCTTTCTGTTTAAACTAATTCTACGGTTATTAAGTCGAATAAGGACTAAACATGTAATAATCTAGATTTATAGTCTCGATAGAGGTTTAATAACATGAAAATAAAAGTTGGTGTTACTTAATAAGTGTTTTAAATAGAGGGGCTTAGTAATTGTTTATGCTATAGGTAACAATTAATAATGGCAACATAAAGTCTTTGAATAAAGCAATGGATATATTTATGAGGTTCATTTTTATTCTGTAGGTACTTTTTACATAAACCCTTCCTCACGTGCGACCCGTGCCCCAGTGGCGCCTACATTGCCGAGCAGAGTGAGCGGCTACCACGCATCTTTTTTTCTAATATCGTGATATCTTTCGAATGGAATGTCCAAATATAATAATTCAAAAAGGTATATAAAGGTATTGAAACAGTCTTGTAATATAAAGTAATTTATTTTGATAAGGATTAATACCAAGATAAAAATAAAGAGTCTTTTCCAGAAGAGGTATTTAAATTACATTTTTAAAATAAAAATAAAAACACTTATTGTGGCATGACTATAATAGTTAAACATATATTATGCTCTCGCGGATTTTGTTGTAGATCTTAATGGGACCTACAAACCCGCAATATATTATTTTGTTCTATTGTAAATAGTTTTTACAGCGCACGCAAAAATAGGTTTTCGATTTCGCACCTTGAGTTACAAAATAGCAATTTTCTTACGGATCCCTAATTTTTTTGAAAATATAATATAGCCTATGTCCGCCGGAGATAGTGTAGCTTTACAACAGTGAAAGAATTTTTCAAATCGGTTCAGTAGTCGGAGCCTATTCGAAACAAACAAACAATCAATCAAACAATCACAAACTTTCACGTTTATAATATTAGTAGGATTATATGTAGTAGGACTAGCTGTTCCCCGCGGTTTCATCCGCGTGGGCTACAGCTTTATGCATGTAAAGTCTCAGCCCGATTTCATCCCTTTTTATCCCCTTGGGGGTAGAATTAATCAAAATCCTTTCTTAGCGGATGCCTACGTCATAACGTCTACCTGCATGCCGAATTTCAGCCCGATCCATCCAGTGGTTTGGGCTGTGCGTTGATAGATCACTATGTCAGTCAGTCAGACACCTTTGAGTTATATATATTTAGATATATACCTACTACAGTTATGATTAAAACACATCCAAGAGTGTTTATTCAAATAGCACCGTGACCATCCCCTAACGCTGTAGGTGACGCGAAGATTAATCGTATCAAATCTGAGAGTTCAAGGGTTGAACACCCTTCGCTGATATGGGAAGTGGATGGTAATGAAACTAATAGAGATCTTTTGAGGGTAAGGATTTGAAGGAGAGCGATGTTAGGTATTTAATTTTCTAATGCGTTATGATTTAGATAGATAAATGATTTACATAGGCCCATTTGCATACATGGGCTCCCTGCGACTCTTACAATGGCGTCGGTCCACCTACTACAAACGTCCACCGGTTCGTGGTCGCCACTCGAGAACCTTTTTTTCCCATCGGTTATGGGTTCATCTAGCGATGTGGCTTGCCCGTTACCACTTCAACTTGCAAATTTTGAGAGCCATATAACATTACCTATACAATCATTTTGAAAAATAAGTTTTGTTTTGCGTGTTTCCGTATAGACACCACAAACGTATACCACGTCTTTTCGTCGGGGATTAATATGGGAATAGATAGAAAATGTTTGCATTTTGGGTAGGCCCCCCGACATATCTTTGTGTGTTGTAATTTCACTGAAAACGGCCCTCCAATCCAGAACACAGACGCGATAGCTCAACGTTTACCGGTTTACTTACGAAACCCAATTATTTTAAAACCGACCAAGTGCGAGCTAAACATGCACACTGAGGGTTCCGAACAAACTTGATTTTTTTGATGTGATTAAATTTTATAATTAAGGTTTTCAGACTGTTTGCTTTACATGTGCTGTGAGACCTGCTTCATGACGAATTTCATGACTATAACGCCCAAAATTAATAAACAATTAATCGATCTTGATCTGTTATCCGCGGTTTTGAATCGATATAATTATCATGTTATAATATGTAATTTTAGTACTAGGGCTTGACATATTACTACTGATATAGGTATCAATCCAAAACCGGGATAATATCTGGGACAATATCTAATATCTGGGACAATTTCACACAAATTGACCTAGCCCCAAATTAAGCTCGAAACTTGTGTTATGGGTACTAGACAACGATATACATACTTATATAGAGAAATAAATACTTATATAGATAGAAATATCCAAGACTCAGGTACAAACATTAGTGCTCATCACACATACATTTGCCCTTACCAGGATTCAAACCCGGGACCGCTAGCTTCGCAGGCAGGGACACTACCAACTCGGCTACCGCGTCGTCAAACGTGATCAAACGGATCAGGATCGATTATTAATTTCGGGCGTAAGTCAACGGGACCTATACAGGTTTTGATTCCCTTGTGAAATCGCAAACGAGGCGAGATAAACGGTCATATCTTTTGATCACGTTGTTTGATTTTTTCACAGCTGAAAAAAATTGTAGAGCCGACGAATATCACATATAAATTTCAACTTGATACCTCAACGCGTTCTAGAGAAAAAGAGCCATGATAGACAGACGGACAACAAAATTACATAGAGTAGCGATTGAGTGACGTATTTGTATGAATTGACACGACTCAAATCTGTGCTTCAGTTGAGATTACTTATTGAGCTAGTGTTACAATGGGCGGTTTTATCGCCCTAAGCGATCTTTCCTTTTATGTTGTTCGATTTTTTTGTTGTTGTGGTGAAACAATAAAGCGTTATCTATCTAAATATATATAACTCAAAGGTGACTGACTGACTGACATAGTGATCTATCAACGCACAGCCCAAACCACTGGACGGATCGGGCTGAAATTTGGCATGCAGGTAGATGTTATGACGTAGGCATCCGCTAAGAAAGGATTTTAATTAATTCTACCCCCAAGGGGATAAAATAGGGGATGAAAGTTTGTATGAAACTTTGTCAATTTTAAACCGATCGGGCTGAGACTTTGCATGCATAAAGCTGTAGCCCACGCGTGTGAAACCGTGCGGAACAGCTAGTCTATCTATATATCTATCTATTACTTCTTGAGTGTCATTCTAGAATACCGGCCAAAGGGTTCCGTTTTCCTTTTGAAGTACGGAACCCTCGAGCCGAGTACAGCCGCTCGCTTCTCATGTAGACCGCAAGACGTCTACTTAAGCTGTTTATGTGTGGTAGCCGAGACAGTCGACTCGGGTCAACCGCAAGACGATCAGCGAGCCCGGCCGGAGGATTTAACTTTAAGACTGCTGAACGTTGTTTGTTTATGTTACAATGATGGGAGTCTTTTACGAGTACAAGGACTTGAGGGCTTCAAGTGATATAGGTGGTACCTTATAAAGATGCGGGAGTAACGATTGCTGCTTGTGGGGTCTGGTCTGCTTTGGTTGTGATCCAGTAACTCGTTAATATTCATGTTCCCATATCCCAATTGCACAACCAAACAAGAGAAATTTTATTAGTAAAACTAATTAAAAAATATCGGACTATTAGATGACAAAAAAAAACTTGGGATTTTAGTGAACTTGCTCCAATTCAATCAATTAGTAATGAGCTTAAAATTGTCAAAATGTGATCGCGCCAAAAAAATTACCTGCCGGGCGTTTCTTGCCTGTTCTTTTGCCGGCGCGGCGTAAGGAGGTTGGAACAGGCGTAGCTAGTTTTAAGTTTGACGTTTTAAAGTGATCACAATGTATCCTATTCAATAAAGTGCTATTGACAGATAGGGCTTGACAGATTACCTACTACTAAAATGACATATTATGACAGGACATATCGATCCAAAACCGCGGATAACGGATCGGATCGATTATTAATCACGGGTATTGCATACGTAATTAAATTGCCGAGTAAAATTGTTGTGAGTTTGGTCTAATTTTCAAATGAGGCTATCGGAATATTTGGCACATAGACTTTTGACTAGATGGTGGTATTGATAGCTATCTAGGGAAAACTAGAACATCCTAGAACGTAGTTGGTACCAAGCAAATATTATGTTTGGACCTAGTGATCTGTAATTAATATGACCACCAAAATAGCTAAACCTTACTATCGTAAAATCACTTGGGCCCTTCACGTGAACAATGCATCGCCCTCCCCCTAATGACGTCATTAGTGGTCAGCAAAAACTGTGTTTGGGCAGGCGGTGGAAATAACCGATATGCTGCGGAACCTTGGCTTACAATATCGATGCAATGTTTGTTCTAAAATAAGGATTGTAATCCTAATAATAATAACTGAATAACATGTATCAAGTCAATTTTGAAACAATGATGGTCGTGGGTTCGAATACTACGATAAACTTGAGCTTTCGGTGAAGGAAAACATCGTGATGAAACCATAGCTTGGTGGGAGGGCATTTTCTAGTGCTCGCCTGGCTACCATCCTCAAGCTAAGAATCTGCCGCAAAGCACCTGTCGGTGTTTTCCGGCAAACTCACTTGAAAGCCAATTCCCTGTCACGGTGTAGTTTGGCATCTTCGACCAGATCGTCACTCATCAGGTGACTTGTGAACAAAAGCTACCCGGTAAGTAGTAAAAAAAAGCCTTTTTGAAAATCTTTCACAACCTTAAAACAAATGGAATGAGTATGTTCCGTCGGAAATTATTATGAGCCAGAGAGAGTTACGATCTTCGACCACATTGCCACTTACCATTAGATGATGTAGTCATCAAACGACACCTTTGAAAACCTAGATAGGCTCGTTTTTGACTCGTCTCCAAATCAAAAATCTCTTGCAAATCCGAGAAAGACCGGACACTACGCGCTATTTGCTACATGAAAAATCGACACCTATTTAGTGACGTCACGGATGTCCAAAACCACTCATACCCTCCCAAAAATATTACGCAAACGACCAACTTGTCTTCAGCGAAATAGAGTTGAAAATCAAGCGACAAATTGATCTAAATTCGACATTCCGAACAAAGTTATTTTGAGCAGTTCTGCTGGACCCTATTTGTATTGGTTGAAAGGACATATTGGTTTGTTCCAGGATTTGTGGTGGTTTTAAGGGAATGATAGGAACTTGTACAGTCGTTTGTGATATTGAGTGCATCGGGGAAAGTGAGAAATTGACGCATATTACAGTAATGGCGGTGTTAGGACATGCAAAAGTAATATAGATAGGGGATCTTCTGAAAATTCTTTCACTTATAGAAAGCTACACGCGAGTGCCAAGCTTTTTTTTATCGTATTAAAATATGGTGTAAGTAATGTTGGTGTATTTAGTGATTGGTACCTAAGCATTTATTAGGTGAAACATCGTTAAGTGACTTTTTATTAGTCACCTGATGTTAAACGACGACGTGGTCAAATGTAACGCCACGCTACACCTGGTATGGGAACTGGCTCTCAAGTGGGGCTCTCGGAACACACCGATAAGTACATTGGTAGCCAGGCGAGCACTAGAAAATGCCCTAACCACCACGATATGGTTTTATCACATGATGTTTCTCTTCACGGAAAACTCAAGCTCATTGTAGAATTCGAACACACCTCCATTAAGCTGATGATTGCTCAGATACATAGCTACCTGAAAGCAACACGTTTTTGAACCAAAAAGTTGTATTTGCGACATTGTGGTTTTTTTTTACTAAATCGATTTCAGCTGTAAATCTTTTACCGTTATCAAAGAGAAGTTAATAGCGAGAGCTTTTTTTGCTAGAAATTCCATCATACCTTTCACGTTTCTAGGTATTTGGTGCAGTAATTAATTTATGTTATTCTTATTGCTTCTGTTTCGTCTGTGGTCGGCGATATCAAACAAAAGGGTTTGGATCGGGGAACGTCAACATTTTCGATGCGTTGGAGTTTTTGACTACTTTATGTGCAAATGCTCTTTAAAGGAAGAGAAGTGGAGGTACATAGAGAGTCAAGGAGGAAAAGAGAGAATAACACTTTATATGCAAAAACACACATTTGTACATTTTAACAAATATAGAGAATACTGGCTGTGCCCTGCGGTTACACGTGAAATTTTCTCGTTATCCGAGAACCAGATATAAACAGTAGCTTATGTTTTAAAACCTGATATAAGCTATCTCCATTCCAAATTTTACTCAAATCCGTTTAGCCATTTGAGCGCGAAAAAGAGACAAACTCACTCTCTTACAAACTTTCGCATCCTACTAATATTATAAACGCGAAAGTTTGTGAGTATGGATGGATGGATGGATGGATGTTTGTTACTCTTTCACGCAAAAGCTACAAAATGGATTTTGATGAAATTTCGAATGGAGATAGCTTATACCGCGGAATAACACATATGCTACTTTTTATTCCGGAAAAAGGTAAACGGGAAGACGCGGGTGAAACCGCGGGGCGCAGCTAGTTTTTTTTTAAATATTATTGTGATGTTCTCATGCATTTTTCTAATGTGACCAAATGTTGAGCACCTCTTAAAACCGGCGTCCAAAAAGGGATCGCGCCACCGTCCATCCGAAAATTTACACAAACAGCCCCGGTATTAAATGATTCCGCTTTTTGTCTGTCCGGTTGTCCTCTGTCTGTCTTAAGATTTTGCGATGACATTCTTTCGCTCCCGTTTTTGATTAGAAAGCGGTCAGATGACTAATTTTTAACGTTTTGCGGACTCTTTTTGGGCGGTTTCTTTGATGAAATTGGCGGCCAAACTGAGTTCAGTGTTTTATTTTTTCTTATCGGGAATGTTTTTAATAGTTATTTTTAATTAACGCTAAGGTGCCTTTTTCATTTGGTCCTAATATTTTTATTTGAACCTATTTGTAAAAATGACAAAGCTAGATTAAATATTAAAAATACTACTATAATTATAAACTAGTTGTTTCCTGCGGTTTCACCCGCGTCTTCCCGTTATCCCGTAAAAACCTTTATCCAGCTTCATTCCAAATTTTATCAAAATCGGTTTAGTAGTTACAGTGATGCGTGGTAACAAACATTCACACACACAAACTTTCGCATTTATAACAATAGTAGGATGCGAAAGTAAATCGGTCTGTCGGCTACCTTTTCACATATACCACTCGAAAACTTTCATGGAATTATTTTAACTTGACTTAATAACTTTTATATCTTAATTTGTATAATTTATTTTACTACTAATTGCCTTTTACATAGTAACTAACTAGAATTAGGTTTGTAAATAATTAGAATTTAAAAATTAGATTCTGTGTATTATGAATATCAAGCTATCTTTTCTTATAGCGTTAGCTAACTGACCTAAGTAACACAAACTTAGACCTTAACTTAGGTAACCTAACATTCAAATTCCTTCATAAACGCGGTCCCGACATTACCTCAAATTAACTAGGTATTAGTTATTTGCAAGTAATTTGAGATTGGATCAGAATGGGCGCATGCTAATACAATTTGAGTGTAATTTGGAGACACTGAGCGCGGTTTGATGAGCAAAAACTGTAAATAGAGAATTAATTGCAAATTCTACATCGCAGTAGCGTTGGCAAGACAAATCAAGAGTCAAAATATTGAATCCTACCAATATTATAAATGCGAAAGTTTGTGCGTGTGAATGTTTGTTACCACGTATCACCGTAACTACTAAACCGATTCAAATTAAATTTGAAATGGAGATAGCTTATACCCTCGATTTAACACATAGGTTACATTTTATCCCGAAAAAAGAATTATTTGACTTGACTTTGACCGCGGGGTGCAACTAGTATCATCCCCTTTTGCTGTTATATTATATATTATCACTGTGTTTTTATTTTTCCATGTGTTTTTTAATGGCAATAAATTGATTCTATTTTATTTATTTATTTATCAAAATAAAGGATTAAGCGTATTAGATAATACATACTTACCTACATGTTATATAGGTAGATAAATAACGCTTTAATGTTTTACTATAATAACAGAAAAATAGAATAACATATTAGAAAAGGCACAAGTTATGTTATACACATTTTATCGCAATAAAAAGTACATATATAAAGGGGAAATATGTGTGAGATGAACTGAGCACGAATATTTGTACCTGAGTCTTGGATATTTCTATCCATATAAGTATTTATTTCTCTATATATGTATGTATATCGTTGTCTAGTACCCATAATACAAGTTTCGGGCTTAATTTGGGGCTAGGTCAATATGTGTGGAATTGTCCCCGATATTTATTTTATATATATTTATATATGTAACAGGAAAACTAGTTTAAATATTTAGATGTAATTTGCAATTTACTCTTCTGTCCCTACCTTCGTACGAAGGAGTAGGTTGACGAATTGAATTGTGATGGGTAGCAGTCGCCGCTTTTTAGTCAGCGACCAGTCAACTTGGGACGGGCCTCGGTGTAAATTCAGGGTTTTATTTGATACTCTGACTTACGCCCGAAATTAATACATAATTGATCCTGATCCGTTATCCGTGGTTTTGGATCGATATGTCATGTCATAATATTATTATGTCATTTTAGTGCTAGGGCTTGACATATTACTACTAAAATGACCAGGATCGATTATTAATTTCGGGTGTTAGGCGACCGATCTGGCGCAATGAATGAATTAACTACGAATGCGGGAGGTCGCGGGTTTGATTATACCTAACTACTTGTTTCATCCGTTACCAATATCTTCCTAACAAATCAAAAGTTCTGTTATTGTAGAGAATTTTTAGGGTTGTAATCATCATAAATTATTATGACATGGCGGCATCGTCGACATTGTATTGCGTGTTTCCAAATTCATTTATTCTATAGATTCGAAACCCAGAGATTCCTGTTTTTATCTAGATTGTATTGCCAGCTACGCTCCATTCTCGTGTCAGTTATGATTATTATAAATATTGAAGTGTTTTAATCAGGAGGCCAAGTCAACTTATTCATGTTCAATCAGTCTAGATACGCATGCTAATTCGATACCATTGAGACGACGCCAAAGTTTGGTAGTCTGCTATGTTTTTATTTGTATCTGAATCTATGACAAAATGGATATAGTATTACGTAGATGTCTCCTTCTTTTATCTAAAAATCAATTGCTGTTCGTTAGTCTCGCTAAAACTCGAGAACGGCTGGAACGATTTGTATAATTTTGATCTTGAAATAATTGTGGAAGTTCAGGGAAGGTTTAAAAGGTGACTTTTATTGGCGATACGAAGTTCGCCGGGTCAGCTAGTCTATGATGAAACACGAGAGAGATAAGATAAGAGATAAGTATATCCTATTAATATTATAAACGTGAAAGTTTGTGAGTATGGATGGATGGATGGATGGATGGATGGATGGAAGGATGTTTGTTACTCTTTCACGCAAAAACTACTGAACGGATCTGAATGAAATTTGGAATGGAGATAGATACGTTTTTATTTATTTTTTATCCCTGAAAAAGGTTCCTGCGGGATAACGGGAAGACGCGAGTGAAACCGCGGGGCGCAACTAGTAAAAAATAGAAATGAAATAAAATAAAAAGGAACTTTTGCTGTGTTATTTTTGTGATCGTACTTTTATGCTTTTGTTGTTAACTTGTGCTCTGTAGATGTTTGAAAAACATAGCCGTCAGGGCCTAGCGGACTTATCTGGCTCATAATGAGAGATGACTGACTCCCTTAAAGTAATTTAAAGTAATCTTCTAAATATATACATATATCTCAATGGTAACTGACAGACATAGTGATCTATCAACGCACAGCCCAAACCACTGGACGGATCGGGCTGAAATTTGGCATGCAGGCAGATGTTATGACGTAGGCATCCGCCAAGAAAGGATTTTGATTAATTCTACTCCTAAAGGGATAAATAGGGGATGAAAGTTTGTATGAAACTTTGTCAATTTTAAACCGATCGGGCTGAGACTTTGCATGCATAAAGCTGTAGCCCACGCGGGTGAAACCGCGGGGACCAACTAGTTGGTAGTATGTTTTAATATTGTTTAAAATGATCGTACCTGAGGACACATCTTGCAATGGTACTTCCTCGCGTGGGCGTGCAGGGGCTGGAGCTTGGTTGGACCCTTGCCTAAGGGTTGGGGCACCACGAGCAGGCCGCTACCAGCGTTGCCGCCAACTGGTGATGATGATGACGATCCTGGAAGAAGAGAAAGGTGTTCTTTAGTATTGGCAAAAAGGTATTAGTGGAAATAATGCTGATGGCACTTATTGCAAGTTAGCAGTGCGCACCGGCATGTCCAAGAACCACAACATTCAAGAGCATGCGACATCTACCAACCCGCACTGGGCTGCGTAGTAGATAACAGCCCATACTCTCTCTCTGAGAGAAGGCCAGAGTCCCAGCAGTGGGAACGTAAAGGCTGATGATGATGATGATGAGTGTGAAGGATGCATGTAGATTGTAGGTATAAATCACAAAAAGGCCGCAATCAATGGACTGCTCTTAATATGGTGAAAGACTTTGAAGAACAATATGGATCCTATATACTTTTTAAACTGCCATGGTTGTTAACATTGTGAGAAAAATCCCCAGTCAGTTTTTAAGTGTCGAGTTGTAAGTGACTTGGGTGACAATGGTAGCGTCAACGCACACAAAAAACTTGAGAGGATGTGGGTACATAGATAGGTACGTCTGCCTGTTATAATATCAACAATCCTACCCGCAGAAACTTTTAGTATTCTCGTGATCATGGCGCTTGCAACGGTGCCGAAAATGGCGAATTGGTTTACATCCCGTTTCAAAATCTAACTGTTCTAGCTGAGTAAAGATCTATCTTACCTGACCGTCCTGGCCCAAGTCCAGCGCCGTACAGCATCTGGCTCATGGACTGATGATGCCCCAGCCTATCATCAGCTTTCTGATGACCACCCACGGTCCCGTCGCCTGTGCTCATCTTGGCCTGAAAGGAAAGAGATGGAAGGTTTGTTACATTGTTTTGTCTAGGTAAATAACGATTTGGCTGTTGTGAGTTGGTGATCAAGCGATAGTGGCCGACACCGACTTCGAATCCTCTCGACCTAAGACTAAATAAGTTATGTGTGGATTTACCATCGCTCAAAAACGGCGAAGGAAAACATCGTGAGGAAACCGGCATGTCCAAGAACAGCAGCATTCAAGGGCATGTGATATCTAGCAACCTGCATTAGCAGCGTGGTAGATTACGGCCCAAACTCTCTCTGAGACAGGGCCAAAGTCTCAGTCCCGGTGCAAGTACAAAGGTTCCCTTTGAACGCCAATGTTCAGCTGTGAATTTTCCATTGCTCAGTGCGGTGAAGGAAAACATCGTGACGAAACCGGCATGTCCAAGAGGTTGCAACATTTACTAACCCGTACCTACTGGGCGAGCGTGTTAGATTATAGTCTACTCTCAGACAGACTGCGAACGTACTATGCTGATGATGGGGGTTTTGACAAACTTCGGGAACATCTCTGAAACCCAAATAATATATCCCACCAAGTGGAAGCCGTGCACTCCCATCTTTAATCGTAACATTCTCCACATGCGGTCAAGTGAACCCTCAACTAGCGATGATTAATATCAAAATTAAATTTCACATCTCGTCGCTAGAGGGCGCTATCTGTACTAAATTAATTTAACCAATACCAAAGGGTCAGATAGTTTAAATTTATCGCTGTTGTACCTTTTGAGATAGTTTCTGGTAGTGTTTACTATCTATATTAACATGCGGAACTATTACAGTTTTATACAATAAGAATGGTCACAATTTCACAGCTTACAGGGTATTAGTGTCGATTCGGTTTTGCATTCTTTAAAACTAAACTAAATTTGACAGGTCTAACAGTAATGCTGTCCTTTTTTTTACTTCTGTGGTTAGAAAAAGACAGCAATACCCCTACCTAGACCTGTCAAACATAGTTTAGTTTTAGAGAATGCAAAACCGAATCGACACCAGTTTTTGACTACAAGTCAAGTTATATTAGTTGACGATGTGGTCAAAAGTCTGGGCCTGCGTGGTAGATTATGGTCAATAGCTCTCTCTGTGAGCGAAGGCCTGTGTACCAACAGTGTTATATGGTACAGAATTTTTTTTCACTACGAGTATTTACAGGGTAGCGTTGGACCACAAGTCACCTGATGTTAAGTGACGATGTGGTCGAAGATGGCGCCACGCTACACCTGGACTGGGAACTGGCTCTCAAGTGAGGCTGCCGGAACACACCGATAGGTGCTTGGTAACAGATTCTTAACAAGAGGGTGGTAGCCAGCCAGGCGAGTATTAGAAAATACCTTTCCACCAAGCAAATTGAATGCAATGTTAAGGTTCCGTATGTAAATCTTATATATAAAAATCAATTGCTGTTCGTTAGTCTCGCTAAAACTCGAGAATAGCTGGACCGGTTTGGCTAATTTTGATCTTGAAATATTTGTATATGTTCAGGGAAGGTTTAAAAGGTGACTTTTATTGGCGATACGAAGTTCGCCGGGTCAGCTAGTCTTATATATAAAAATCAATTGCTGTTCGTTAGTCTCGCTAAAACTCGAGAATGGTTGGATCGATTTGGCTAATTTTGATCTTGAAATATTCGTGGAAGTTCAGGGAAGGTTTAAAAGGTGACTTTTATTGGCGATACGAAGTTCGCCGGGTCAGCTAGTCTTATATATAAAAATCAATTGCTGTTCGTTAGTCTCGCTAAAACTCAAGAACGGCTAAACCGATTTAGCTAATTGTGGTTTTTAAATATTTGTAGAAGCCCAAGGAAGGTTCAAAAGGTGAGAAAATATAAATCTCCTTCAGACAACTTTATTGGCGATACAAAATTCGCCGGGTCAGCTAGTATTATATAAAAAAGTCTTGTTATATGTGTCCGTTTGTTTGTCTGTGTCCTTATTTTAAATCCCAGCAATGCTAATCTGTTTCTGTACCACACTACTTTATAAAATGTAATGTAATCTCGTTAGGGTTGTGCAAATTCAAATTACCTCAAGGGAAGTCGGAGTTATCATTAGTAACGCTCGATTTGTCTTGACCGCGTGGTCGCACTAAATCAGAAGCTTGTTACTTTGACACGGTTAAAATATTAGTTTAGGACAACCCTGGGATGAAGCTTTTGGAAATGTATTGAGTTGTTAAGACCGCTAATGTGCGAACTTTGACTTTTCTATGACAATATTATGTTAAATTATTTATGCTTGTTACTCTTTGATACTATTTTAAATTATTTATGCTATTGTTTAACGGTTATGAATAAATTTTAAAGACACAACAGTTTTTGTATTGCATTTATCCGCCGCGCTGGCACAATCACTAGATTCTACTAATATTGTTCATAGGCGACGGTAACCGCTAACCATCAAAAAATACCGCTGAGCTACGTAACAGTTTTTTTTTTTAATTTGGTGAATAGTAGGACCAGGACAGGAATATTTTTATCCCGGAAGAAATATAGTTTCTGCATAGAATTGTAGCGTTCTTTTTTAATTACTTCTAAGTATATTAGGTACATAACCCAGTTGTTGTTTAAAGATCTTATAAACTCTGCGGTAAAGCATATTCCATGAATTAAACTTGATTACAAAGGTTGGCCAATGAAACCTACACGAAAACACGAAGCAGTCTCTCAACCCGTTTCGTAATGGTATTATCATCTCTCAGTAGATACATCTGTAACATACCGACCGTTTTTGTGGACAGCCCGGAACAACCCGGGGCAAGTGACTAGTCAAGTGTGTAGCCTCCTGAAAATGTTGGGGTACAAGTTTATTGACACACAGCTATGCAGGTAGAAAAACATTTTGAACATTACGACTGATGATTCAATACTGTCCTCTAATTATTATTTTTTACAGAGTAGCAGTTGACTATAAGTCATCTTATGTTAAATGACGGTGTGGTCAAAGGTGGCGCCACGCTACTAAACAAAATTTTATTTACTTTTCATTTTTTGTTATTAACTCTACATATTTCCGGTTTTAGACTTTTCCCATACATGTGCTCTAAAACATGCCAATTTCATGACGGTCAACGGGAAGGTTTTGGACCCTTTAGGTTTTGATTCGCTTGTGAAATTTGCTGAGTTGGGGCCGATTTGCGACACTGACATTTTTGTGTACTGACATTGAGTTCTGTTACTGTAATGTTGTTTCTTTTTTTTCTACAATTTGTACTAAGACTGTTATTGTTGCAAATAAACAGATATTCTTTCTTTCTTTCTTTCCTTTCAAAATCGCAACATATGTGACATAAACGGTCATATCTTATGATCGCATTGACTGACACTGTAAATTCAAGTATTTGATATAAATTTCAACTTGATAAATCAATGCGTTCTTGATAAAAAGGGTCTTGATAGACAGACAGACGGACAACAAAGTGATCCTTTAACAGTTTCGTTTTGCCTTTTGAGGTACGAAAACCTAAAAAGAAAAAAGCTTTGTTTGTATTATTTAGTTAAGTAAAAGTTTTCCAAACGCTCAGTCTGTGTGTCACAAATGTAAACTGATTCATTCACCTTATCTCCTAGTATTTAGCAAAGTGACCACTACCCTTTGTCTCGTATTATTTATTATTCAGCCAGCTAGGTGCGGGGCGGGGGTGATTTGTATCCGGCGGTGGCGTAAATTATCGAGATTGGAGACAAGGGGCTGAAGGGGTTGGTTTGATCTTAGCTAGATGTAATGTGTGAGTGATTGTTAGAGTTTTTTCGATGTTTTTTCACGGTTTTGGTAAAACTGACGTGTTGTTACATTAATTAATGACAAACAAAAAATTGTTTGTGTGTTTTTTATTAAGTAAAACGGAAGAGATTTTCAAGTCGTAACATATTGATTTTCATTAGTATTTCTATTCATTGCAAAAATACACACCGAAACCAGCAAACGTTACTTTTTGCAATGCGAGTAGATTGCTTAAACTTACTATAAAAAGAACTGTCTAGTATTTCATCATCATCATCATCATCAGCCCGTATCAGTCCACTGCTGGACATAGGCCTCTCCCAAGGTACGCCACTGAGCCCGGTCTTCGGCTCTTCTCATCCAACTACTGCCAGCCACTCGGCGCAAGTCGTCGCTCCACCTTGTCGCAGGGCGTCCTACACTACGTCTGCCAAGTCGCGGTCTAGTGGTTCTAGTATTTGAAGAGTCCAAACCTCATATAACACGAGACGTCTACGTATATGCAAAAGCCGTGTCGCACCTCGCTCCGATACATAAACTGGCCACAAAACACTATAAAAGAAGATTCTTCAAAACTCAACTTTCCGAGGTACCTCTAAACAAAGCGCTCCCTTGAGACCTCACACTGCTTTCAAAACAGCGAATGTGGGCGTGGTCACTGCTATGGACAGTTGCAAATTAACGTTCTTTGTCATAGCCGGCCCTTGCGACTTGAGGGTGTGAGATGTCACAGATTTTTGGATGAGAGTGATGCCGCTGTCTTTTATGTTTCGCTGTATTTATGAGAGCAACGATGTGAATGCGGCGAGCAGCCGACTGAAAATCTTGAGGTCACGGGTTCAAATTCCGCTACAAAACAAATACTTCTGCATTGAAAGAAAAGAGCTAGAAATTGTTTCGTTCCTACGAACAGCTACAATCATTAATAGAGTATTACTTTCTGGCTTGGATTATGCCCAATGAAACCTTGAAGTTATAACCACAAGGCATAAACTAAACCTATGAGTTCTACTTTGACCACAATATTACTGCTACGAACAGCTACACTAAGACAATTGAGTGTTATTTGCTACTTTTTCCCCTGATTATACTCATGAGAATTTATATCCACGAGGCATAAAATATGCCTACCAGTGCTGTGTTCACTAAAATATCACTGTTATGAACAGTACAAGCAAAGAGTGCTATTTGCCACCTTGTAGCTCAGATTATGCCCATTACATTTCACAGTTAAAACACGAGGCATAAACTAAGGTCGTTACAGTACTATCGCTACGACCTACGCACAGCTACACTACGAGCTTTGAAAACTACTTGCCACCTCGTAGCTTTGATTATGCCCATTACATTTCACAGTCAGAAACACGAGGCAAAAACTAAGCTCGTTACAGTACTATTGCTACGACCTACGCACAGTTAAACTACGAACTTTGAAAACTACTTGCCACCTCGTAGCTTTGATTATGCCTATTATAGTCAGAAATACGAGGCATATACTTAGCTCAATACGTTGCTAAGACTAGCTACACTACGACAATGAAATGCTACTCGCTACAAAATCCTGATCCATGAAATTGTATAGTCATATTCTGAGACTGTTACTGCTACGTTTATTACTGTCATTACTACTAATTGTAACAAAACGCCAAAAATAACCAACAATTAAAGCATTGATTAGTATCTAAGGTACAATATAATCAACAACAATGAGGCACATTTTAAGCGTAATTATTACTGAATATAATAGCGTCAAGTTTAGATAAACAGCTATACTACGTACGAAACAATAATCAAGTGGTAATTGCTACCTCTTAGTCCTGATTATACTTATGAAAGAAACAAAACAAATCTGATGAAAACCACGAGGCATTAACTGATATTTATGCCGTAGGATTTGATAGGGCAAGGCATAAGCTAGGCCTATCAGAATACTATGGTGACTAGGTACAGTTTGAGCAGAGAGCTACTTCTCACCTCGTAGCCTTGCTTGATGGCCATGGTACCCCGTGGTCGCGACCACGCGGCATACTCCAGGCCATCCTTCTGTTGACAGTGCTGTTGGACAAACAATTCACTTTTAAGTACAGTCAGCGACAAAAGTTGCCGAACATGCCCATTTTTCTAATTTCGCTAAGCGTTCTGTTTTCCAAATCTGAATGATCTGGTACACGTTTAAAATTTGGACATGTTCAGCTAATTTTGTCGTTGACTGTACTTTGGTAAGGATTGAGTTTGAAATGGAAATTGTTACTTATAATGCGCAACTTTATAATTCTTCTTTTTCTTCTTATGAGCTAGTGGCTAACTGCATTGTGGAAGATTTCAGGCCGCCCCAAGGCCTCCGTTATGGCTAAATAAGGTACCAACTTAAATGTGGTTTCAGCACAGTTGACAATAGAAGACTATTATCAGAAGATTTCTCGAACTTACATTTAGAAAACGAGGGCACTAATATCTCTTACTTTTAATGAGTAGTGTTTGACCACAACACATCTGATGTTAAGCAACGATGTGTTCGAAGGTGGCTTAGCATTAGGCCTGGAATGGAAAACAACAGTACCAAACAAAATAACGTGATGGGAATAATGTGTTGAAAATTGTCTGAATTTTATTACGAGTTGTAAAAAGAATAAGGTTACAAACAATACCGATTTATCCTAATCAAGACTCACTTTGCTAGCAGACGATATAAACGCGTTTTACGGTCATAAAATAACCGGTAAAATTTTCTCAAGAAAACTTACAAAAGCAACCAAGAAAATATCATAAAACGATTTATAAAACACACAATAATCTTTAAAATAACCACGGGAATGGCTATTATTCTCAACTATTGAAGATTCCTAATGCTTTCTACGACGCAGTTACAGCTATAAGCTACGTTTATACCTCTATATATGTTGGGAAAACGATTTTTATATCCATGACCCGGCCAACATATAAAATGTTAGCCCTAAACTTGTTCCCCTCTCTTTCTAACACGAAACGTGTAAAAAAGATGGGGATATTCATGTGTGACGCAAGCTAAGACGTATATGTACGCGAAACGTGGAGATGGCTAGAAAAAGTGTGGAGTCGGTGCGAAGTATAAATTTTTGACAGGTGACAGGACAAAGAAAAGCTGGCAGATACTGTTCAGAGAAAAGAAATATCGGGGTAGGTGGAATTTGGATTCTTTTGCCCTAGTTCTTTTCGTAAATTCAGTGATTAATAGCGAAATAAAAAACCTTTTCGCATGACACCTCATTATCAGCGCTAACTTCCGCTGTCTATGAAGTCATCGCGGGAGGTAAAGGGGTTATGTATATTTTTATAAGGGCCAAATTAATCTTCAGAACGATATAACTATCGTTTTTGTAAATTTTAGGAAAACCAAGCTTTCAAATGTGTTTCGTTACATTACATATCTGGGATGCCCGCCGAACTAAGCTTATACGTTTATGGAATTCACGTTAACATTATTCTGCCATCAATTAAAAAAGGTTTAAGGGAAGTAAACCGGGATATCCAAAAATGATATAATCACAAACAATGCCATACAAAATCAAAGGTTTTATTATCCCGCAGGAACCTTTTCCAGGGTGTAAGTTATCTCCACTCCAAATTTCATCTAAATCAGTTAAGAGTTACAGTGATACGTGGTAACAAACATTCACACACACACACACACAAACTTTCGAATTTATAATGAAAGGTGGAGTACCTACGTTGCCGTGCCGGATTTTGAACTTTTGACGTTCAAAATTCTAAGCAAGCGTGACGTTTAGCATCATGTGAGCAACTTGCTCGTTTCATCACTAAGTTATATAAAGATGAAGATAAAGATGTCTTATTTGTAAACATGTTACATAACAAGCTTGCATGCAGATCTTAAATATAATCATTAAAAAAACTTTTTAGCTCAAAATCGACTCCATGCTCCACATCTATTCCGAAGAAACCCCGCGTCGCTAGTATTTTTCTTACCCTTCCATGTGTGCTTTAACTCGTACGTGGAAACCGTGCACTAGTGTGCGTGCCCTTGCATGTGTGCGTGCACGTCTTGGGTAGTAAAATATTATGCTGTCGAGTCTTGAAATAACATTGTATAGATAATCAATAACATGAGAATTTTACGTTAGGTCCCAGTTTCAGGGCATAAGTTTACAGAGGTTATTGTTATACTTCTAAGGCTGGATGACGCGCAAGGGTTGATCAATACTTGAGTAACGATTGAGTGACGTATTTGTATGGAATGACAGCGTCAAATCTGTGCTTAGGTAGTAATTATCGCCAAGAAAGGATTTTTCGAAATTTATCCCCTAAGGGGGTAAATATGTGAAACAATAGAACACGCGGGTGAAACCGCGGGGAACAGCTAGTATAATTTATAAATGGGATACGTAATCACCAAAGTTACTTATCGTAAGCAGTACCTATATCTAAGTTTGAACAAAACAAAATCTTATCTCATATAAAGCATTTCTAGAGATAGCATAAGAATCTGTTGCCAAGAACCTATCGGTGTGTTCCGGCAACTTCACTTGAGAGCCAGTTCTCAGTCCAGTTGTAGCGTGGCGCCACCTTTGACCACATCGTCACTTAACATCAGGTGACTTGTGGTCCAACGCTTCCCCATAGGGAAGACAGGTAGATTTTAAATTCCCTGGCAGTTTTTATACCTGTCAGGGAAAATGTAAAATTCCCGCTGGAAAATGAGAAAATGGCGGCGCGACGCTGGTTCTCTCATAAAATAGTATACAAAGGAGCCTCTTGCTTCGCTTCTCGTTCTAGTTTTACACTTCCCATGGGAACATTGTATTTTTCCTGGGGTATATATAAACACTAGCTTTTCCCCGCGGTTTCATATGTACTACACTTTATCTTGGTAAAAATTGTATGAGCGAAAGCTGTTAAGCAATTAGCAGGTGTTTGTTTTCCTAGTGGAATAAATAGAAATAAAAATATATATATGTACTATGTTCTTCCCCAGGGTTCAAACTATCTCTATACTAAATTTAATTAAAATCAGTCGAGTGGTTTAGTCGTGAAAAGACAAACAGACAAAGAGTTACTTTCTCATTTAGGAGTAGTATATATGAGAGTAGGTACATCTAATATATAAAATTCTCGTGTCACAGTTTTCGTTGCCATACTCCTCCGAAACGGCTGGACCGATTTGTATGAAATTTTGTGTGCATATCGGGAAGGTCTGAGAATCGGCCAACATCTATTCTTTATATTAATTTTTTATCGAGTTAAATGTAGTCCACGCGGGTGAAACCGCGGGGTGCAGCTAGTAATATATAAAATTCTCGTGTCACAGTTTTCGTTGCCATACTCCTCCGAAACGGCTTGACCGATTTTGATGAAATTTTTTGTGCTTATCCGGTATCTATGAGAATCGGCCAACATCTATTTTTCATCCCCCTAAATGTTAGGGGTAGTCCACCCCTAAATTTATTTTTTTATTTTTAGACAAAATTTTTAATTTCTATTTTTATATGATACAACATACAAAAATACATACAATCCTCAATTTTCACTCTTCTACGATCAACCCTTATTTTAATAGCCATTTTATTTATATGGCAAAACAACGTTTGCCGGGTCAGCTAGTAATAATATAAATACAGTTTGTACCTATAGTATGATGTGTTTGTTTTTATCACACTAATATATATTATAATCATTAATCACACTATTCAGGCTAATGTTAAAATTGCGAAAATTTGTGAGCGAGTGAAAGGTGAAATTAGGCAAGAAATATAAAAAAAAAATATCACATTATTATTCTCATTTATTCCAGGAAAAATCCTGTGGGACAACGGGTGTAACCACAGGGTGCAATTAGTATATGCTATTACAAAGGAAGGTTTGTGAGTAAGTGAGTGTGTATATTTGATACTTCTTCATGCTGAAACGGATCAATGGATTTCAGTGAAATTTAGAATGGAGATTTAACTCCTGATTGATACTGTTTGCCCAGCAAAATATTCCTGTGTGATAGCGGGAAAGCAGTAACATACCTCCTATATATCTTAGGCTGTATTTTGTCTATCAGTCAGTCGCTCAGCGCCCGACGCCGTAGCCAAGATGCATTCTGCAATCGTTGACGCTAGTAGAAAACAAAAAAAAAGTATTGGTTTGACATATTTCAACGCTAAGTCACGTGGTCAGAAATATGTCAAACCAATACTTTTTTCTTGTTTTCTATTAGCGTTAACGATTGCAGAATGCATCTTGGCTACGGGCCCTGGACTCGATACTTCTAGATTTTTCAAAATCTCGTTTGAAAAGCTAATACGAAATAATGATTTGAAAAGAAAGGTTGAAAGAAGAGGACAATGATTAAACGTTTAAACGTCTGCCAGCATCCAAACTCAATTTGCTGCTGTAGCCATTTGTCACGGCTAAACCGACGACTTGTCACGGAAGTGAGGGATTATCAGACAGACACACGTATGTATTCTATGTGTATATATGTAGGTAAGTTTTGTACGTACGTAAATTAAAGACGGTGTATTAGGGTCGTTTCTTTAAAACCAGTGGATAAATTCGCTTACTAAGTCTATAACACGGTATCCTAATAAATACTAATATTATACGCGAAAGTTTGTGAGTATGTATGTATGATCGTCCTTCACGCAAAAACTACTGAATGGATTTGGATGAAATTTGGAATGGAGATAGCTTACACACTGGATTTTTCACATAGGCTTCTTTTTATCCCAGAAAAAGGTTCCAACGGGAAGACGCGGGTAAAACCGCGGGGCCCAGCTAGTTAGTCAATACTTATTATAGACTAGTTACACCCACCGGTTTTACCTGCGTTTTCCCGTTGGAACCTTTTTCCGGGATAAAAAGTAGCCTATGTGTTAATCCAGAGTCCAGAGTCTGCCTGCAAAGCTTGCGGTCCTGGGTTCGAATCCCGGTAAGGGCAAATATATGTGTGATGAGCACGAATATTTATATAATTTCTATCTATATAAGTATTTATTTCTCTATCTAAGTATGTATATCGTTGTCTAGTACCCATAACACAAGTTTCGAGCTTAGTTTGGGGCTAGGTCAATTTGTGAATTTGTGATTTGTGAGTACAAGCTATCTCCATTCCAAATTTCATACAAATCCGTTCTGTAGTTTTTGCGTGAAAGAGTAACAAACATCCATCCATCCATACTCACAAACTTTCACGTTTATAATATTGGTAGGATGGACAGCGACATTTATTTCAAGTCGACATCACCACTGAGCTATCATCGTTATTTGATTTCTGGCGTCCGCGCGTTTTTATATTTATTTCAGAATAAGAAAAAAATAATATCTCTCTCAACTTTCTAATTATGATAATAACCCCCCTCCCTCTATCAAATCGTCACAACCGCATCAGGAATAGCGCATCCGTCACCGTCACATACAGGGTGACGCCTCTTGACATTAAGAAGGGTCCTGTGATGTGTTAATACAGGGTGTTATTTTGTAAGTAACCCTGACAAAGGTTGCTGGATTTTATCACGGAGAAATAAAGTTACTTTGAGAGGAATTAGTCAGAATTATCTTTCTGGATCTGATGAAGCTAAGTTTTGAAGCAAAGATAGGCCATTGGCTACAATACGCAGGTTGTAGGTTCGAATCCTGAAAAGGCAGCCGCTTAGCATAAGTCATGGACTTGCTTGTTCGTTATACAATTGTGTACGAAAAGAATGACACAGGTTTCATTAAAATGATAAGCTTAGAATGTTTGTTTAGTAAACTTAAAACTAACTACGGCTATTCTAACCTCTTTACACCGTCAAAAGAACAGGCAAAAAACGCCAGCTTGGTAATTTTTGGGAGTAAATTCATTTACAATCGTCCTTTCCGATTGCCTGTTGGACATTATTAAAAGCAAAGTCAAGCACCTATATTGTCAGTATGTTAGCCAATATGTTAGCGTGGCGCCACCTTCGACCACATTGTCACTTAGCATTAGGTGACACCGAGTTCGAATCCTCTCGGCCTCATACCTATGACTTAATAAGTTATGTGCGGATTTGCCATCGCTCAAAACGGTGAAGGACAACATCGTGAGGAAACCGACATGCCCAAGAACTGCAACATTTTCAAGGGCATGAGACATCTACCAACCCGCACTGGGCCAGCGTGGTAGATTACAGCCCATACTTTCTCTCTGAGAGAAGGCCAGAGTCCCAGCAGTGGGAACGTGGAAGGCTGATAATGATGATTAGGTGATTTTTGGTCAAACGCAACACCAACCAGTAAAAACTGTTATCTCAAGAAAATACCAATTACGGTTAGTTGTTTATCCTGAAAATTACGTTGTTTTTCTAGCGAACCCAGTACGGCTGAGAAAACGTTGCCAAATAAACTTAAAACTGTAAAATCTGGTCGTGCATTACCCGGGTGTTGGCCACAAAGCTGGGTATAATCCGGGCCGGATATCCGTCAACGTCACGGGCAGGACACGCGCGATCGCCGCCCGATAGACGCAGACGCGACGTTAATGTGATTCCGACATTTTTGTGTTTTATTTTTATAGCTATACATTTTAGAAGACAAGAACATGACGATACTGAAACCTTATGCTCAATTTTGACAGTTCTCTTTCCAGGAAGGTTTGCTGGAAGGAAACTCTTTTTATCCCAAGCTTTTTTTTTTGTCATCCGATATTTTTTAATTAGCTTTACTAATAAAATTTCTCTTGTTTGGTTGTACACATTAGGATATGGGAACATGAATATTAACGAGTTGCGGGATCACAACTAAAGCAGACCAGACCCCACAAGCAGCACCCGTTCACGAGTTGACGTAAGACTAGCTTACACCACAAGCACTAATCAAATAAATGCTAGGCCCCAAGCCCATCTGATCACAGCATAAAGAAAAAGAAAACAAACAGAATGTACGCAAAGATCATTAGCTTGACACAGAAACGGCATGATACAATGAGCAATCAATTGTTCAGAAGAATTGTTCAGAAAATGCTACCTAATAATTACCTACCGCCCTCCGTGAGTCTTTTGGGTGCTGGCTTGTTAGGACGGTTTCTTTTTCTAAGTAGAATTTATGTAAGTAAATAAATGAAAATCAATTGTGTTCGTTGGTAATCGGATCACTTGAAAACGGCCGATATGGTTTAAGCATTTTTTAGCAGACAATATTTTTTTTTCTAGCAAAAAACAAGTGATAAAAAAATAAAAATAAGAGGTAGGAATAAGCTTTATAACAAGTCCTTTTTCAGGCTGTAGACTATGTCTGTAATTTCATTTAAATCAGTTCAGTAGTTTAGACGTAAAAGCGTAACCGACAGACGGACAGAGTTACTTTCGCATTTATAATAATACTACTTGTTCTCCTGGGTACAGTTTATTGCGATAAAATGTATCCTATGTCCTTCCCCAGGGTTCAAACTATATCTGTACCAAATTTTATTAAATAAATCGGTTCATTAGTTTCGGCGTTAAAGCGTAACAGACAAACAGACAGAGTTACTTTTGCATTTATAATATTATAGTAGGGATCATCATCATCATCAGCCGGAAGAAGTCCACTGCTGAACATAGGCCTCCCCCCTTGAACGCCACCATAAACGGCTATTAGCCATTCGCGTTCATAGGCTCCCTGCAACTCTTACAATGTCGTCGGTCCACCTAGTGGGAGGCCTTCAGAGCGTCTTCCGGTTCATCGTCGCCACTCGAGAACCTTTCTTCATTGTAAATATTAGGGAATTCTGTACAAATTCAACGTAGCAAGCTATGTAATTGGTGCAGCCCCATCCATCTTAGGGCGACGACAGACCGACTCCGGGCCGGCGTCTCATCACGTTAATTTGTTAGTGTGTACGCAGCCTAAACATTACTGTCTGCTAAATGTTTAGACATTTTTGTGGTATGATACCTACAGTCCTACACCTCATTATTCATCATAATTTACATTCCATTTAAAATATAGGCATTTTTGTATCTCACGCTCATCCAATATCATTTTCCGAAATTTCCAGGACAATGAGATATATTTTTGAAATATGGAAGGTTTATTTCTTTTATCAGCTACATACTTGCCAAGAAAGGTGGGGTAGAGCTTTCAGTAACCTATTTTGCAATGTATTTTAAGTTATTAACATAGTAGATATATTATTTAGTAAATTTACGTCATTAAGCTGAGTTATTTTGATTTGCACGGAATTAAAAATATTATTGCATGCCTTTTAATAATTTGCACAAGAACTGGGCCGAAATAGCTTAGGATAGAGAGGATTGGCGCTCTCTCATTTCAGACGCCAAGACACACTTTGGGTCGCTGAGCCATCGGAGTTAGTTAGTTTTTTAACATATAATTTCAGTGATTAAGTACAGTAAGTAACAAATGTTTATCTAGTTATTTGCTAAAACATCCAAAAGTTTCAAATTCAATGAATAGAATAGAATAGAATAGAATTTACGTTTATTTGCGACAAAAACACTCATGGTACATGGAATATAAATAAAAATAACATACAACAATATTATAGTAATTGAACGCACACAAGAATGTCACCGTCGCAAATCGGCCCCAACTCAGCAAAATGCTGGTTAGACAACCAGCGCTGGTCTTCCGTTGGAACCGTTTGGTGACGCGACGTCGCGAATGCAAATTAGATTTTCCTACACAGCTAATAAAATAGTTCAAAATCTTAGCAGCATAACTTCAAGTTATACACAAGTAACGTCATAATCTCAACAACCCATTGACTGTTCAAGCATCATGATCGAAAAAAAAGAAACAACTAAAAAAGTAAACAAAAACTAAGCTTCTAAATCTTCTTAAAGAATAGCTAAAAAGGTGTCCCCAAAGATAGTTAAGGACGATGACAAAAAGTACAAAGAAAGGAGAAAAAAAATATAAGAAAGGTAGGCAGAAAAAAAATGTAGCGGTTGAAAGTTACCCTTCTGTATTTGAATTATGTTGTCGTCGTATGTAAGTTAAATGATTGGACAGGTAATTTCATTAGTTAGAGAACGAATAGTTTTGGTCCTTGAGAGAAAAAACTAGCGATGTCTTTAACTTAATTTCAATATCTATACAAAACGAACTCATATTAGTAAAGCTTATTATAAAACATCAGACTATATAAATGTCAAAAAGCTCGGAATTGTAGAATTTAAAGAGTTATATCTATCTATCTAACTTACCCCAGTTCAAACAATTAGTATATGTAATTTTAATAAAATTGTAAATATGATTGCGCCTAATTTTTATTTTATTTTATTTTGTATGACTTACAGCTAACCAAATCAAAGCTTTGCAAATAACAAAGTAAATATCGAGAGCCTGTCGCCAAGCACCCATCGGTGTGTTGCGGCAGCCTTCTTGAGAGCCAGATCCCAATCCAGGTGTAGCGTGGCGCCAATACATATTAAACGCATCAATTTATTTTCATGATGTACAAATTGCATAAACTACTTTAGTCGCATGAATTCTCAGCTAAAACTTGCCAAAGTATCAAAACTTGTTCTTTTAACTCGCACCCCTCTAGCACTGTAACCTCACCCCTTTCCAAAAAGGAGCGGCGCTGACAAACCTCAATTTATGTTCCCAGTAATACGCACCTTTATGAACTAACCTTTGTATTCCACATCATAATATTGTATTGACAGAATATTTATTGGATGTATTCTTGATGGTGATAAAAAAAATTATGATAAATATCTTCAGCGATCAGTGGCTTCTGTGATTCTGTACTTCAAGAAGCGAAGCGTTTGTTTTTGTTATGTATTAGCTGCTATGAACAGTAACGCTTGCGTTTTACAAGGCCCCGAAACCGAGTTCGCATCCTCTTTGCCGCACCTATGACTAACGCCAAAAATTAATAATCGATCCTGATCCGTTATCCGCGGTTTGGGATCGATATGTCATTAATTTCGGGTATTAATAAGTTATGTTTCAATTTGCCATCGCTTAAAACGGTGAAGGAAAACATCGTGAGGAAGCCGCCATGTCCAAGAACCGCAACATTCAAGGGCATGCGACATTTATCAACCCGCGCTGGGCCAGCGTGGTAGATTACGGCCCATACTCTCTCTCTGAGAGAAGGGCAGATTCCCAGCAGTGGTAACTTAATGGGCTGACGATGTTGATGATGTTTAGCAGCTTGCGAACCGCCCCGGCTTCGCACCGGTACCCCTTAGGTTTACCCCCTTAGGGGTAGAATTTCAAAAAACCTTTTCTTAGTACACCCCTATGCATCAATACAAACATGCCCTCCAAATTTCAAGTCTCTACGACCAGCGGTTTAGGCTGTGCGTTGACACAAGTCAGTCAGGACTTTTATTCATTTCCCACTGCTGGGACTCTGGCCTTCTCTCAGAGAGAGAGTATGGCCTGTAATCTACCACACTGGCCCAGTGCGGGTTGGTATATAATATGTGGATTATTTTATTATTTTTTCTTCTATTTTAGTAGCTTTTAGTAGCTTTCACTACTCTTTATGTCATTGTGTCAGTCAATGTCAGTAATATAAGTCAGTGTCAGAGTGTGAAAAGAGAAAAGGAACGATTGCTAAGATTTTTGTTAAATTAATAAAAAGTGCTTAAAGTTCTTCAAATATCGAGTTTTCAATACTACCTCACATATATATATTTTTTTACAGGAAATAAGAATTGAACTCCATTTCCACCAAAAGCCAATTTTTATAAATAAAGCCCTCCAAGTGTCACTTATGGACGGCGTCGCTTAACCTCACACTCAACTATAGCAAGCCGTATCTATAGTGTGGCCACAATTTTGACAGCCGAGAGACCGGTCCACAAGATTAATGGACGCTCTACTCATCGGCGTAATGACGCCCCCTCCCGGGCTCGTCTAATGACATGCAGTAGGGTGGGCATGAGATAATGCGAGATGGGGATGGGTGGGTAATTATCTTGAGGTGTTGTCTCATTTTCCTCTGATATGATGGGCAACAAGTATGTTTGTGTTATGTTATTATAGAAACGTAGCTATGCCACACGGCTACACCCGCGCTTTCCCATCATAAACGCCTAAGGAACATTTTTGTGAGATAAAAAGTGCTCTGACTTTCACTAAAATCCGTTGAGCTGTTCCAGCGTGACAAAGTAACAAACTTTCGCATTTATAATATTAGTGTGATTTTTTGTCAATATGACTGTAAGTGATGATATGTCTGTGTTTTTTTCATTACCATTATATTTATAGGCAGTTGACTTTAATTGTTTAAAGATGTACATTTAAAAAAAGTTAAATCAATTGCAAATTAGTAGTTAACATAAAAGCGTTTAAGCAAGTTTTATAAGGTTTTGAAAAGTATTATTTAAGAATTTAACATTCATTGAAGAGCCAGCTATCTATATACATATATAACTCAAAGGTGACTGACTGATGACTGACTGACATAGTGAATTATTAACGCACAGCCCAAACCACTGAACGGATCGCGCTGAAATCTGGCATGCAGGTAGATGTTATGCCGTAGGCATCCACTAAGAAAGGATTTCGCGGTAAACTGTAGCCAAAACGGGTGAAATCGTGGGGAACAGCTAGTTATTATATAAATCTGATGAAGGTTTATGTAACTCAGGTCTATCTTCACATTTCTTATTAGAACGTTTTTTAAACAAAAAGATTGTTAATTAAAAATGCAATGTTAATAGAAGGAAAAACTGACACGTAAATAGTTTATTAAATTCAGGCTACCCTTAAAATGATTAAACTTCGCAAAGCAAAAACATGGTCTCACGTCTCTCTTTTTCACGTAAGCCTTAATTAATCCACAATTTTCCTCATCCGCCACTATCCTCAAGCGTCCCAACACATGGTCACCCCAAAACATCCTTGGTTAATGTCTTTGGCGTACCGAAAAAAAACTCTGGCATGTTTATCTTGCGGGGACGCGGCTCCTGCGAATTGCTCCCGAAATGTGGACACCCTAATCGATTTTACTTCGGACAAGTCTAATTTGGCGGATTAATCGTGGACACTCTTGTTTATGGCTAATTTCCTTGTGTAGTGTTGATTAATACTATCTTATATTGTTTGTGAAATGTTATCTTCATTGAAGACTAGCTGACCCGGCAGACTTCGTACTGCCTCAATCGAAAAATCAAAAGAAAAACTTTATTGAATAACAATCTAAAGTTCAAATTGACTCAACATTTTATTTACATTTTTTTTTTACATTTCATTTTTTTTCTAGTTAGGGGTCAGAGGCTATGTTATGTGATTGTGCGGGCATTATTATTATTTAGAAAACGTTTATATGGGAAAAGAAAGCGCTGTTTTTAGAGTTTTCCCGGCAATTATTCAAATTTTTCTCACCTTTTAAACCTTCCCTAGACCTCCACGAACATTTCAAGATCGAAATTAGCCAAATCGGTCCAGCCGTTCTCGAGTTTTAGCGAGACTAATAAATAGCAATTGATTTATATATATAGACGATAGATAGACTACAGCGATGGTGGCCTAACGGTTAGGCGTGAGACTTACAAGACGCCGACACCGAGTTCGAATCCTCTCGGCCCCGCACCTATGACTCAATAAGTTATGTGCGGATTTGCCATCGCTCAAAACGGTGAAGGAAAACATCGTGAGGAAACCGGCATGCCCAAGAACTGCAACATTCAAGGGCATGCGACATCTACCAACCCGCACTGGGCCAGCGTGGTAGATTACAGCCCATACTCTCTCTGAGAGAAGGCCAGAGTCCCAGCAGTGGGAAGGTGAAAGGCTGATAATGATGATGATGAGATAGATAGATCAGTGGCATTGCACGAGAAGGCGAAGGTGCGTCTTAAGTTCACACGAAAACCATATACCAAAAAGCAGCTTGAGCTTTCGGTGAAGGAAAACATCGTGATGAAACCATAGCTTGGTGGTAGGGTATTTTCTAGTACTCGCCTGGCTAGCTACCACCCTCTTGTTAAGAATCTGTCGCCAAGCACCTATCGGTGTGTTCCGGCAGCCTCACTTGAGAGCCAGTTCCCAGTCCAGGTGTAGCGTGGCGCCATCTTCGACCACATCGTCACTTAACATCAGGTGACTTGTGGTCAAACGCTACCCTGTAAATAGTAAAAAAAAAAAAAAAAAGCAGTAAGTTTTTCCTAATTTTCCCAATCTCTTTATACTGTAATTTCACTGGAAAAATTACCCTTCAATCCAGAACACAGCAATGCTTGCACACTATTGCACAAAGGTCTACTTAAACATATAGACAGTCTAGTATACCTCCAGTATACCCAAGGGCCGAGTATACCTTGTAAGTAAGACTAGTCACAAACACCGCAATCGATGTATTGCCGGTGCGGGCTATAAAGCGACGGACAAACTTTTTTATTAGTATACTTTCTGGGCATGAAGTTTCCGGTATTATTTTGTTTGGAGATGTACCGGTTTTCGGGTTTTATTTGGTCCGAGAGTTATATACCTTGTTATAGGTTGTTGTATATACTCTTTGGTTATGTGGGCGATTGGGCGTAAGTCTGTTTAACGTCCCAAATTAATAATCGGTCCTGATGCGTTATCCGCGGTTTTGGATCGATATGTCATGTTATAACATGTCATTTTAGTACTAGGGCTTGACATATTACTGCATTTTTAAGCTTGGAAGGCTATTTTTCATAAGTACGGCTTTCCACGGGCAGGGCAGGTAAATATATATAAGGAAAGTATTAAGTTCATACTAAAATCCCATATGAACGAATCATTTTCAGTATTTCCCGAATTCGTAAATTTTCGGTGAATTTCACTAATTACAATACTAATTTTCTGTAGATGAAAACAAAGTTTAGTTTAATTTTCTGACCTGTTAATCTTTTAAATTTAATCTTTTTCTTTTTTCTTTTTAATGTCTTAATTTGTTTCTTGCCTGTTCTTCTGCTGACGTAAGGAGGTTGGAACAGGCGTAGCTAGTTTTAAGTTTGACGTTTTAAAGTGATCACAATGTATCCTATTAAATAAAAAACAGTAAAAAACAAAACCTTTTTACGCCAAAACACCTAAATCGATCTTGATAAAATTTGGTACTTTTGAGAGATAGTAAAAACTCTAAAGAAGGACATATATAGGACATCACAATAACGTGTAGTCCACACGGGTGAAATCGCAGGGTACAACTAGTTATATATACGAAAAAAAACTGGTATTGATTGCGTTCTACGCAAACGGACGGACATCGGACAAACAGACGGATTTATAATAATAATAGGGAGCGCGTTCGTAAACTATGTGAAGCATAACTTCAGCTATCCTATAAGTTATTTACGAGTGCTAGTAGGGATGGCCATGGAAATCGATGTTTTTATCGATTTTCAGACAATAACCTCTGAGTGCTCGAACGCAAACATACTTACAGCGCCGCGTGTCATCGATATCTTAACCTACTAACATTATAAAACGCGAAAGTTTGTATGTATGTATGTATGTTGCTTTTCACGCAAAAAACTAATGAACGGATTTGAGTAAAATTTGGAATGGAGATAGCGTATACCCGTTTAACACATAGGCTACTTTTTATCTCGGAAAAAGGTTCCTGCGGGATAACGGGAAGACGCACGTGAAAACGCGCTTAAATTTTTTTTCGCTTTAAAAAGTTCTATCCATTCCTATCCGTTCGAAGCCAGGATTGGTTTTTAGTTCTTAGTATTAATTATTAAGGCGCTTAAGGCTAATTTCTAGGCACATAATTTCCCGATGCGAAAAAGGAATCTCATAAATATCGATATCGGCATATTATTATCTATCGGCGCAACCCTCTGATTGGAGCAAATGGTCATTCATCCATGAAAATCACGCACAAGTGTCAAAATTTAACCGGCATTGCGAACTTAACACGGTTATGCAACTTAAATACTGAACAAAAGGTTAAACAAGTTTGTTTACTTAGAAATTTTGCGGTAGGTCGTATTTAATGTTATTCGGAACGTAATGTGAAATATCTACCATGGTTTCAAAATCTAATAATAACGGTTGACTGCGGTTTAATAATGCTAGTTACAGGTCAACTCCTTAAAGTCATTGGCCCGGGTAAGGCCCTTAGTAAAGAATCTGAAAACTCCGATGTTTGTTTGTTATTCTGAGACCACACTAACGGGGAATGCCGTTCCATAGCGCGATGATTGACGTTTGACATAAGTGTGGCCACGACATAGGACAACGGCATTCACATTGGCGTTTGACGTTAGCCGATAATTCAGTTGCATTCACATTGACCGTTCAAGTGTAGCCACTCACATAATAGCGTTAATAATTAATTAAAGCCATATTTATCGCGAAGATAGGCATCGACATTTCCCTTGACGTTGACTTTAGTATGGCCCGGGTATTATTCAGTCCCGCAAAACGGCCGAGCAGATTTTAATGCATTTTGATACATATTGTTTACATAGGAAATCCACACGGGCAAAACTGGCAAGGCGCAGCATATATTTTTTTATTACATATTTTGTCCCTAGTCACCTGATGTTAAGTGACGATGTTGCCGAACGTGGCGCAACGAATTGGGAGAGCTGGTTGGAACACCCCGATTTTTATAGCACTTTTGTGCTTGGCTTGCTTAGTAGGATACATATTGTGATCACTTTAAACGTCAAACGCTCGTTCCAACCTCCCCCCGGCAAAAGAACAGGCAAGAAACGCCCGGCATTTTTGGGCACGATCACATTTACAATTAATATTTTACAAGCTTATAATGAATGTTATTATTACTAACTGATTGAATTGGAGCAAGTTCGCTACAATCCCAAGCTTTTTTGTCATGATTTTTTTGATGTACTTACGATCTCTCTGCTTTATATTCTCATAAAAATGTAATGATGTATGATGAATAGTCAAAAATTAATAAAGACATCTGTAAAGAGCAAAATTAATCGCCCTTAACCAAGCTTTATGCAAAAGGGCGTGAATATTCAAAGATATTTTTCTATAAGCGTATTTGACACACCTGGTTCCGACGTGGCCTATGAAGGAAACTAATTCTTGCTAAATCAAGCATAAGATTCTTCGATTTACCCTCCGATATGTTAACAAAAGGATAAAGACATAATACATTGCTGCTTTTCTATATATAGTAATGTTAGCAAGAAAAAATACTTTTAGTATGTTTGTTTGTACTTGATAAAGTTACAAATACTTAACCGATTTTAAAAAATATTTCACTTATAAAAAGCTAGATTATCAACGAGTAATATGAGGTATATATTTCATTTTAGAAAATATTAGAGATCTATTCGAAAATTGTAATAGTAAAACAGGTACAAAAAAAACTTTATAAATCAATTTTTTTTTTGTTTTTACTTATTACTAGGTAGCGTGACTACAAGTGACCTGATACTAAGTGGCGTTGTGGTCGAACGTAGCGTCACGCTACACCTGAATTGCATTCTGGCTCTCAAACGATGCTGCTGGAACACACCGATAAGTGCTTGGAAAGATTCTTAAAGTGGTAATTAGCTAGGCGAACACGAGAAAATTGCCAACCACCAAGCTATGGTTTCATCACGTTTGATTTACCTGTGCTGTGCGAATCCGGGGCGAGACGCTAGTAAAACAGTCAAAAACAGCAATAGTCTACGAAGCAAAGATTTCAAAAGGCAAAGAGATCTAGGGTAAAACAAACAATAGACTATTGTTTTCTTGCTTCAAAAGATAATGCCCTAAAGCGATTTTGACAAATGATTAGAGATTCATCTTATTCAAAATTCTCGTATGTGCATAATTGATTTTGACATAGCGTAATTAAAACGTTATAGATATTTGACGGTAGGTTAATTTCCTTTAACAAAACGTAATCCATTTTTCATGCTTGAGTGATTTGCAGATTTATATGTTCCTGTGAGAACTCAATTTGATTAAATTGTTTGTGAGTTTTTGATGAATGTACTCGTACGTTATAAATCCTTAATTCGTAGATAATATAAGAGATATACAGCATTATAACGGGAAGACGCGGGTGAAACCGCGGGGCGCAACTGGTAAAATATATTTTCATCGTCATAAATACACCTTAAAGTTTGGTGCAAATATATAAACCGACTAGCCGACCCGGCGAACTTCGTACCGCCAATAAAAGTAACTTTTTAAACCTTCCCTGATCTTCCACAAATATTTCAAGATCAAAATTCGAGTTTTAGCGAGACTAACGAACAGCAATTGATTTTTATATATATAAGAATACAGTGGCAGTGTTTATCAGTATGAAAGAACCATAGATAATAGAAATAAACACGAAATAGAAAAAAAAACAACACCAAATGACAGAGCAGTCTTGAATATTGTAATTTTTACTCAATTAAGGTGCAGATTACAAGATCAAGCAGAAATTGTGGTTAATTACATTCAAATCATCAACGGCAATTACGGACACAATTTTTTTGTAATCTCAACTAACTTATAGTACGAGTATGTCTACAATATAAATTGCAGTTAGTTGCAAAAAATAAATTAGGTGAGTACTTACTTCTTAGTCAGTTCAATAGATTTTTCTTTTTCGTTGGGTCAAAAAAAATCGTTGGTAAAAAAATATTTTGTCGAACTGTGGAGACGTATACATCGCTCGCTTCATGGTCACGCTTGCCTATAACATATCAGTCATGATCATCAGCTTAGTAAGTTCCCACTGCTGGGACTTTTTTAACTTCTCTCATCCTGGGGCCACACTAACGGGAAATGCCGTTAAACAGCGCGACGTTTGACATAAGTGTGGCCACGACATTTGACAACGACATTCACATGGCGTTTGACGTTAGCTGATGACTCAAGTGCATTCACGTTGACCGTTCATGTGTAGCCACTCATATAATTGCGTTAATTTTTAATTTTCCTTATTTTTTTATTGCGTTAATAATTAACGCAATATTTATCAGGATTATAGGCATTGACATTTCCCTTGAAGTTAACCTTATTGTGGCTCCAGGACCAGAGAGAGAATATGAGCTGTAATCTACCACGCTGGCCCAGTGCGGGTTGGTAGATGTCGCAAGCCCTTGAACATATCAGTGCCACCAAGAATTCTGAATGAGATTTCGTCTCTTTATTATTACAAATTAATTTAATGCCATTTACCAAATCACGGAAATTGGTGTAACCCATGGTATTGTTGGTCTTGGCCATACTGGGCGTGTGTGATTACAGGGTCACCTTTGGTTACAGAATAGGTAGGCGTGGTACAGGTGTTTTCACCGAAGAGGATGGATGGCGAATGAGAAACTGCTTTTCCAATCTCCTCTTTAAACAAATCATAATACATCTTGATTATTATTTTATTTTCGTCTCGACTCAATTTTGTGGCAACAAACAATTTTTTTACTTCAGTGTAGCGTGCTTAGCATCGACCACAAGTCAACTTTGTTCCAACAGAATCGCACAGTGGTTTCACAATTTGTGGATCTCTTTAACATAACAATTTAATTAAATGCCATTTCTACCAAATCACGGAAATTAAAACTCATACCATAATAAAAAATCACAGTTTTCGATCATTATTTTCATCCCGACTCAGTTTTTTGCCGACAAACTTAACTTATTCCGCCGGGATCGCACAGTGGTCTCATATTTTTTTTTGTCTCTTTATTATTTCATTATACTGAGAAGTTCACACAAGTCATCAAAATATCGTTAGTATGGTTCGTATATAATATAATATTGTATTATTGGCAATTTTTTTCTCGTAACTAAAAATTGACTTCTGCCTGTATCATTCCTTATTGTGTTCTTACGCGATGTGGCATTGTAATTTTTTTATTGTAACTTTTTTACATCTATGGTTGGTTTTTTTTAAACTTTTGTAAGTGTGAAATAGCAGTGCTTTGTCAAATAGGGGATTCAATGTGACAATTAAAATCGTATGTTTTTTTTATTAATATGGTGATAATTCATAAGGTTGTTTTGTATGTGCTAGTTTATTGTTATTAAAAGAGTTAATAATTCATATTCAGATGGTGATAACAACATCTTTATGTTTTTACTAGCTGTAATAATTGTGATATTATGTTGAAACTGCGTATAGCCTGTTTCCATTCCAAAAGATAATGCTCAAAATTGCCCCAAAAGTAGGCAAAATCCCGGCGCAAAAAATGTTTACCTCTATTTTTACGTAATTTTATGTTTTGGTTTGCAGCAGTAGTTGGATGAGAAGAGCCGAAGACCAGGCTTAGTGGCGTACCTATGGTTATAGAGAGGCCTATGTCCAGCAGTGGACTGACACAGGCGGATGATGATGATGATGATGCTATGAATCCTACTAATATTATAAATGCGAAAGTTTGTGTGAATGTTTGTTACCACGTATCACCGTAACTACTTAACCGATTTTGATGAAATTTGGAATGGAGATAGCTTATACCCTGGATTAACACATATGCTACTTTTAATCCCGGAAAATGTTCCTGCGGGATAACGGGAAGACGCAAGTAAAACCCAGGGAGCAACTAATAATTATTATTTTAAGAATGCGGCACATGCTGAAGTTACTCTTTATACTGTTTTAAACTACCATGGTCAAAAACATTAGAATTAGGTTTTATAACGGGATAATTACCATGTATTTGTTTTTGTTGTTGGTTTGGTTGTGTGACAGCAGAAAAAACACCTGTCATAGCTCGCGAGGGGATACCGTGAGTTTTGTGTGTCGAGATTTGAGTCGAGTTGCGAGTGACTTGTGTGAAAATGGTAATGTCATCGTAAGCAAAAAACGAGCGAGGAAGCGGGTAGATAGATACGTCTGCCCGTTATAACATCAACAATCTTACCCGCAGAAACTTTTAGTATTCTCGTGATCATGGCGCTTGCAACAGTGCCGAAATATCGAGAACTCAAACAAAAACAAATACATGGTAATCATCCCGTTATAAAATCTAATTCTAATTATTGCTTTTTATTTTATTTTTTTCTGTTATTGTGTAAAGTCGCGTGGCTCAGCTATAGTTACCGTATAAACAAGTAACAATTAAAGGTTTGCTTTCACGCATGCGCCGGCGCAGCTTCGATGCGTGAAACTCGCGTGTGTATGCCTGATCCGATAAGAACGTGTGACAGGCAGGTTGTGCGGATTAAAAGAATGGATTTCACGTTATAATTGATTATTAAAATGCATTAAACTTTACATTGTATGGAGATTTACTGCCTCAAATTGCTATTTGAACCTGTGAAATTGTGAAGTTAGTTCATTAGGTACAAAGAACATTCTTGCACAGAACAAAACTTACAAGATTTTACTGCGATGATGGGTTTAGCTTTATGGCAGTGACGTCGGCATGCGATTGCGAATCTTATCCCTACTAATACATATTATAAATGCAAAAGTAGCTTTGTCTGTCTGTCTGTGTCTCACTTTTACGCCTAAACTACTGAACCGATTTAAATGGATTTAGTACGGAGATAGTTTGAACTCTGAGGTAGGACGTATGGTACTTTTTATTACGAAAAACTGTAGCCTACGCGGGTGAAACCGCGGGGAAAAGTTAGTTTTTATAATTCTTCTTTTTTATGGCACCTGATGTTAGGTGACAATATGGTCGAAGGTGGCGCCACGCTACACCTGGACTGGGAATTGGCTCTCAAGAGGGGCTGTCGGAACACATCAATAGGTGCTTTGCGACAGATGAATGTGTACAATAAGTTTGAGCTTTCAGTGAAGGAAAACATCATGATGAAACCATAGCTTGATGTAGCCTCTAGTTAAAAATCTGTCGCCAAGCACCTACTGGTGTGTTTCGGCAGCCTCACTTGAGAGCAAATTCCCAGTCCAGGTGTAGCGTGGCGCCACCTTCGACCACGTCATCACCTAACATCAGAATCACTTGAGGGTACTTGCTAGCCAGGCGAACACTAGAAAATGCTCTGCCACCAAGCTATGCTTTCATCACAATATAATTATTGTAATTCTATCATAATCATAACCCTGTCTAGGAAAAAAATGACTACTTTCCTAACGTACAAACGGCAGAAATTCCCAAGAATAATTCCCTTCTTATGCCAAGATATCAGCATAATCATCCATGAGAACAATTTAGCACTACCTCAAGAAATATAGGAAATAATTAATCATTTATCTTCTAAACACCCTTAGAGTCCCAAGTAATTTGCCTAATGCATCATCCTTTAATAATTCTATCTAACTTTACATATTCGGAAGCAAAATTTAAACTAGACTTTATTAGTGACACAAAGATTCTTGGCAAGCCACAATAGTTTTTATTCGAGAATAGATAAAGAAACTTTTGGATTGAATAGCGAAAGGGCGTCCAAAAGTATGTGGATTTGCATACATTTGCAACGCTGCGGGCGTCAAAAAAGCTACTGAGATCAGTACTTTGGGAACGCAAAACGGATACAGATTTAATGCAATTTAGACCTTACGACTTCTACAATAAGAGACGTGCGCTTAATAAAAGACTGTGAGCAAAATATTCGGTAATGATGCGTTCGGAATTGATAAACAGGTTTTGTCTATTTGTTACACGATGCGTGATTATGATTCTTTTCTATTTTGTCTATTAATAAATGATCTAGTTGAATGTGCACGTTGCAGTATGCAAATGACAAATTCGTGAGAAAAAATGATAGGTAACGTTTTTTGCTTTTATCTGCTTTGTTGTGAGTTGAAAGTATACTGAAAAAAAAGTTCTGACTTTCCTTCTGAGTCTTTACCTTCCAAGACCGTTTACTTCCTTATTTTGTATTAGTTTTCCTTCTGAATCACAAGTCCTTCCCTTTTGACTCAGAATAAAAACTGTATTTCGGAAGGTCTTTTTTCTCCGTGTATCGTGAGGAAACTGGCATGTCCTAGAATCGACATCTACTAACCCGCACTGGTCCAGTGTGGTATAGATTACGGCCAATACTCTATCTGAATGAAGATGTTTATCCCAGCAGTGGGAACGTAATACGCTGGTGATGAAGATGATAATGATGTTTCAACTAAATTCTCATTAACAGCTATTCCTTTCTCTCAAAACCGTTATATATAAAAGCTACTGAAAGTCTACATTTCTTCCATACGATTATATCGACTCTAAACAAACCGTTTAGAGACAGCGTAAGCCAGTCGTATCATTCTTGTACGACTTGTTTTTACAAATATCGTGATTTTTAAGTTAAATAGTTTTACTAAATCAAAATAAAAGTAACCAATGACACTTACAGATAATGTAGCTTCCTATTAGTGTTAGAATTTTCAGAATTGGATCAGTAATTTAGAAGATTACCAAACAAACAAATTTCACCTCATCATAATATTGTAGTGCTAGTTGCGCCCCGCGGTTTCACCCGCGTCTTCCCGTTGTCCCGCAGGAACCTTTTTCCGGGATAGAAAGTAGCCTATGTCTTAATCCAGGTGTTGCGTTCTAAATAATTGTACCTACCTACCGGGGTGGTCACAGGTAAGTAAAACAATTCGAACGTTCAAAAAGTTTAATAAAGAAACAGACTAAATTGGGCATGTATATGCTATCTCAATCCCAAATTTCATTCAGATCCGTTCAGTAGTTTTTGCGTGAAAGAGTAACAAACATCCATCCATCCATACTCACAAACTTTTATGTTTATACTCGTAATATTAGTAGAATAGATATAGATTGACATAGAATTCCTCGAGTGTACACAAAACAATTCGTGCTAATTTACTCGGTAAGTCGAGTCGAGTGCAAATAATTGCGACTATTTAACAAACACATTTGCATAACTTAACTAAAACTCGTGGGTTAAGTTAGCAATTAAGTGCAGAAAGGGTTACTTGTTACGTGCGGTTGGTCATGAAAGTGAATTAATTTAAGTTATTGTAAGTTATGCTTTGAAGTTTGTTTTATAATTTAAAAAACAACTTATTTGTTCATTTGTACTGTATTTATTTTATACCCATGAATTCGCTTGCGTGGGGATTCCCACAAAGTTTTTATAACAATAAAACATAAGCTATGACATTAAGAGATAGTGTAGCTTTCTTTTAGAGCAAAAATGATCAAAATCGGACGTGTAGCTTCAGAGGTTAGCCTAACAGTAATTAATTATAGCAAACTTTATTTTAATTTTACCCCTTTATAACCTTGTACAGATTACTGCGTGAATATGAGTAAACCTACATTTCAGATGTGTTCTTCGGCGAAACAGATTTTCATAAAGACAGCAGTTTTTAATAGACTATTTCTTATCAGATACTTGTTTAGTGTCTTGTTAGAAAATATTTATAATCGGTATTCTGGTCCAATTAGAATGTAAAGGTTTCGATAGAGTCGTTGTATGACTCTAGCACTCTAGAACTCTACTTTCTTTGCAAAAAACAACCTTATCCTAATCACAAAGTTTAATGCACAACCCTCGTGTTAATAAAATCAACCTTGGATCACATCTTCACTTAACTTCAGATGAACATTATAAAGCCCGTCTTTTAAATAATGAACATTCCTATGGCAACGTACGCCACTCTCCAAGACCAGATGATGATGATGATGATACGTCAATACAGATACACCAATCAAGACCTAGAACCCTGTGAAAAAACAACCAAACAATTTTGGAAGCAGTAAATGAAGCAGTACTTACATCAACACCCCCATTGTTCCACGGTGGTAGCGCGTAATGGGAGGGGTCGTGGTGACCCCCTCCCATGTGTTCAGCCATCACCGACATCCAGTGCACCAGACCCTGGGCCCCGCCGCCGCCTGATGTTCCTGGAAAATGGATGCCGGGTTAGCGCTGGAAATGTCATCTATCTGGTCATGACTTAGGGGTCATAAGCTGACGCTACTACCAAGGAGATATCATTGCTTCAAATAACGTTACTGACAATAATGAAGATAAGAAGATATAATTTGATAAGAAGTTTGGCTACTTGGGACGTCATGGCAAATAAATAAAAACGAAAGCAAAACAGAAAGGAACAGAGAAAGAGGTAGACCCAGAAGAGACAAAGTCAAAGAAAGGATTGCTGTCATGTCGTACCAAGAGGTTAAAAAGATGGCTGAGAACAGAACAAGATGGAAAACGCTCCACCAAGCTCTGCTATTAAATAAAATAAGATGACCTAATGTGATCGAAGGTGATACCTAACTGGCATCATCTAACACTATATATATCTTCTACAGCAAAGGTTCTTCTATCATTTTTGTTCTTCTAAATCTCGTGCTCTCTCCACCTACCCGAGGATCCTACAGTACCTTTCTCTTTGCTTCGAGCTTAAGATAAAAAGCATCAGTGGTCAACTCACCTGTAGGCACGGCGGCGGGCTGCACGGTCGTCTGCTCCTGCCCCCCGCCGCCCCCTCCACTCCAAACAAACGCAGACGACGCGCCTGCCTTCTGAAACAACAACTGTGTGTTAATAAAGACAAAGGAGATAAAGGTAAGATATAATGATAAAGGTAAGATAAAGGTATCGATCATTCCCATCAACGTCATTAGTCTATTACGTTCCAAGTGCTGGGGCACAGGCCTTCTTTCACAGATAGAGAGCGTGTGGTCCATAACCCACCACACGGGATCAGTGCTGGTTGGCAAGCAAGAGAATGTACCGATACCGAATTCAAAACCCTCCTCAACCCCACATCTATGACTTAAAAAGTTATGTGCAGATTTACCTTCGCTTAAAACAGCAAAGGAAAATATTGTGAGGAAACCGGTATGTTTAAGAGCAAGGCACAATTTAAGGGCTGAGATATCTGCCAACGCGCAATGGACTGGTTTGGTAGAATATTCCCCGGACTCGAAGGCTTACACACAGTATATATGTAGTAACAAACAATAGCATTAAACATAACTTGTAAATATCACGTCCATACGCGCTGCCGAGCGTTTCTTGCCTTTTTTACCGGATTATCCTACTATTTTATGAGTTCAAGTTTGAAAACAGTTAGAATCGGAGACCTCTAAAAACATATATTTATGGTAAATAATATCTTAGCAGAATTTGATCTCATCAATTCAATTTTTCTAATTGGAATGACAATGCAATTGACTGACGACCTTTTAAATTACCTCGTCCGGAGAATCGGTCATCCTATCCCCATTGTCGTCATCCGAAGCTTCCATTCCAAAGCCATTCCTGGATGAGAACAGCATATTCCTCGGATACAGAGAATAACAATCCGCCACATTCCGCCTCCTCTTCCCAAGAGTGGCCAAGAAACTCTTGTAGAGTTGCGTTGGCAACAGAAATGGCGAATCTTTAAAGCTTAGATTTTGGTTCCGAAAAGGATTTGTATAGTCAAGATCGGGTAGGAACTCTTTCTTTATGAAATCTGCTACTGGATGCAGATTCAGTGTGTTGTCTGTATAATCTAAGGCTGTATTATTAGATTCCTCGTTCGGATTCTCTAGATAACTTATATCAGAATTAGCATCACTAGAATTATTGCTATCATCTTTGTTTTCGTTCTCTGTAAACTCTTCGAACTCTTGTTTCATTTTTAGGTTCATATTCTTTATAAATATATTAGAATTGGTCAACGTTACTGACATTATTTGGCACTGTTAAACACTTACAAATATATCTTCTCACTATATGCTAATGTCTATGTTATATTGAAATAAAAATAGATATATATCTTCGTAATTGTTTAGGTAATAATAGGAACTATCGTTGGGTAGGTAGGCGACTGGAGCGTCACTATAAAAAGTAATAGGTTTAACAGTCATTTTTTTTATAGGAGTTATTAGCCCGTTTCGTCCACGCGCTAATTTATGTGTCCAATGACATTTAAAGTTGTTGTTTTGAATTAAAATGATACACTTATTTTTGAATTAGACTTATCCATTAATTGTGCAAATGTTAAAGTTAGTTGTAAAAGTTAAATCTTATTAGCAAGTTTGTTTAGTTTACAGAGTTGGTAACAACTTTTTGGGAAGCCAAGTGTTACTCAAGTTTTGTAAAAACACAAATTCTTTTCCTTCTTAAAAAACGAAAGTAGGACTTTTTTGGCGGCAATTGAGTTGTCAACGTGAAAATTTTGTTTATATTTCCAAAACTTGTGTTTCTTCGAGTGATAATGTGTAATATTAGTGGATTATTAACCATTATGTGTTCGTTAATGTGTACGAGTGTGGGAAATTGAAATAAAGTTGTGCAAGTGACTTTTCTAGTTGCTCCAAAAAAGTCCGTGTAAAGTTTAAGTAAAGCACCACTACTTTACTTAAACACTATCCTCATCCTATCATCTCATCATCATCATCACCATCATCATTTAAACTTGATTCAACTCTCTGAGTTTGAAATCTTTTATACTTGACACTGGCAAATACACTAATCGTGTGACGCCATAAAAAAGAAAAAAAAAAACGAAAGTCTGTTGTACGTCATAGTTACAATTGCATTTGAGAAATGTTAGCAATATAAAGATTTTAATCTGTTTATATTTCTGTTATCAAATTAAGTTTAACCTCACGAAACATTTGTCTCCAAACAATCGAAGACCAAATAAATGTTTAATGAAACCCCGCTATACATTTCCTCGTAAACCTTAAAATGTCGAAAGTTCAAACCTAAACTCAGACGAACAGGGAGGGGAACTAGGGGAAGCAGAACTAGCATCGATCCAAGTCTGGATATATTTGGATGTGGGTCGCGCGGGTAAAAATATTTTTGTGGAGCTCTCATATTTTAAGGTAGGTGACCTGAATCTTTTTCTTCTACCTCTTAGTCTACGGTAAATATTACGGCGAAGGAAATACTTTTAAGCGTAAGTGTATTTAAATGTTGATGGACGTTGAGGAAGAAAGAGCTAAATAAGGAAAGAGTCTTGAAGAGAAACAAGGATAGAGTTGTGTCTTTTGTCTTTGTCTTCTTGCCTTGTTAACATTTTTAAAGCGAGTTGGAGATGTGCCTTGAAGGTTCTGTACAAATGTAGCGTATGATGTAACTTAATTACATATGAAGCTTTCGAATTGTTTCCTTTATTTGTGCTGTAAAAATTAGCTTCTTGCCAAGTTGCATGACTCTAGAACAACGGCGGTTTGATGATTACTCATTGCATCGTTATGAAGTAGTACCTATGTGACATATCTTTTGATTGCATAGACTTACGCCTGAAACTAATAATCGATCCTAATCCATTATCCGCGGTTTTGGATCGATATGTCATAATATGTCAATTTAGCAGTAATATGTCAAACCCTAGTATTAAAAAGGCTTGACATATCGATCCAAAACCGCGGATAGCGGATCAGGATCGATTATTAATTTCGGGCGTTAGATGCATTAGTTTTTTTACACCAATATGGGACTGATATATTTACCGCCGTTATAAATTCTAGACATCAATAGCTTTCAAAATAAAAAAAATAACTTAGTATTTACTTTACTTTTATTTATATTGTAATGTTGATGATATTAAATTAACACTCATTTTATAATATAAAAAATATGTACTAAACATAGGTAATGTACGAGTATTCAAATCGTCCCAGCGTTTTTCTGTTTCAATACCCAATCATTTAGCTCACCCCGTTATGCAGGGGGTAGGTTGCAACCCTGCACTTAGCCTAAAAACCTACTTTCCCCAAACAAAGCCCTGCGCTAAGAATTCCACTGAAATGCCCTTAAGGGTGAAATTACAAGATCGAAATGAAAATTGAGTTACAAATTTTTCCTTGTTTTTGTAATTCACAAATGTTTTCGCTAAGGGACAAATATTTGTGTCCAGAAAAATAAGGCAAGTATTTCTTATGTATTTGAGTGTAGTGGATCCCCAATCCACATAGTTTATGATACTCAAGGAAACCTAGTTTGAGGTTCAAGCTATGTATGTGTTTGTGCAGGCATTATTATTATTTTTTTTAAACTAATCATAGTGTCTTCATATAATAAAAAGTATATATAAACGTTATTTTTGGTTGTTTCAATCGTTTAGTTTTATCTACTACTGTGTTTAAGTAAAAATTACTTATTTTTTTACAGCAGAATATTGCCAAGATTTTTGTTTTCATTTTAAATGTTTGGTTACTCTCAGTTCGTCATGAGGTTGATGAGGTAACCTGTTAGTCGTCTGTGTTCTGTTAAGACCCAGGCCTTAACAAGTACTGACCTAATTTGAATTTCTCTAAATTCTATTATACCTATGTATGTATTTATTATGAAAAAAGGTTTTAGGAATACAAACGCTGCCCTGTAATATTATGTAAAAAAATTATAGACAACGTACAAACAAGAATCTTAAACATGTTAATTTGTGAACTGACTCTAGACAATTTAAATTGACAACCTGTAGTTAGTTAAGTTAAACTATGTACTTGACTTGACTAATTATAGAGTCCCCTTTGCAATAAAATTGTTCATACAAAAGTATAATTCTTTAAATTTAAAACCGTTTTTTAACTTAACCAGCGACTAATTTAGACTAAATTTATATGAAACTAGTTTTTTCGCAGGTTGAATTTCACTGAAATTGATGTACAATCTAACTTAACATAAAACTCATAACTAAAACAAATATGTTAAATCAAAGAATCAAAAATTAAACACAAAAAAAAATTACAAATAATTTTATAATTCTGCCAGGAACTAGCAATGAAACTACATATTAAAAAAAAACAAGTAGGAATGTACGTACGTACGTCGAAAATAGAAATAAAAATAGTAATTAAGGGAGAACAAAGTAATCCCAAACTTTTTTTAATAACACAGAATAACATTATTTTAATAAAATTCCTATTATTTATCACTTCAAAATATTTCAGTAAGGATGTACCCAAAACGTTTAAAAAACGTTATTTTTTTTAATAACGTAAGTTATATCAACAAAGCTGTTAAAGATCCGTTAGAAAATAAATAAAAGTTAAGCGGCCGTGTCGTCCGCAAATTGTAACATTTTTATGCGCATAATTTGAACAAAGTCCCATAATTACTGGCGAGTCATAATCGGACTCAAATAGCGCGAAATTTTTTAACGTACACGCGACTATCTGGGCATCTTTACGGACAAAGACAACACTAGTACACGCACACAAACACACACTCATTAACGAACACATTTACATCACTAATGCGACCACGTGTCTCCTCCATTAACTGACCGAGCTGCAATCACAACTTTCAATTAGGAATAAACCGCTCTTAAATTTTTAAAGACGTTCGTTTTTTGTTTATTTTCGCGCGTTTTTCTACAGTTTTTTCGTATTCGGAATGCGCTTTTTTAACGAAACGGGCTAAGAACTTCGTTTAAACTGCCGCTGGCGCTGATCGATTAGTGACACATTTCTGGACGAATTCCAAGTTATTGTTTTAAGTTTTTAATCGGTTTTTGTGGGTTTTTAAATTTTTTTGTGAACGAGCAGTCTTTACCGCGAGGTATTCGCTATGAAACTCTTCCCGTGAGGTTGCTGCAAGGAAAAGCATTTTCCCAACACATGCAAACTTTTCTTCGGGATTGACGTGTGTGAGTGTTCACGTATAGACCGCTACGTGTCGTCGCGTCCAGACACGCGGCGACACGTGCATGTGTGCGTACAGTGCTGTGCTAGTCTGCGTATTTTATGACTCTGAGTGCATCCCTTTCGAGCTGCATGCAATTTATATGTGTGCACTTTATTTTTTTTCTAAACTGGCGCTGTTCTCTGTATGCGAGCGAAGTTTTCGTGTATGGGTGTTCTGTTTTTTCACGTGTGTACAAGCGATTTTTGTCTTTTCCACACATGCGATAGGGGCCACAATTGTGTGCGGGAAACTAATGTATTTTTCAGTTTTATATCGACGATATGAGAATCGCGGATAGCAAAGAAAATGTAAGAGGAATAAAAAAGCATGCATCGTATATTTTCAGGTAGACACATTTTTCTTTAACCCATTTGTGGATGTTTTCTATGTGTGAGACCTGCATCTAGGGGGGTGGGTGGTTTTTGAAGGGTTGGGAGGGGGGAACATATAAAAATGATAACGCATCGCAAGACGGCTGCTTTTATGGTTTTTCTTTATTTTTTAATATTTTTTTATTGAGGCAAGGCGATGTGTTTCAGGCTGCAGACGATGGGTTCGTAGAAGTTTTATAGTACCTAAGACGTCTAGGAAATATTCTAAACATTTTACGGTCTCGTGACTAGGTGTTTATATGGAAAGCTACAATAATAACTTGTCAAGGAAAAGTTTGATATAGATCTGATAAATAAATAATTTTGGCGAGTCAACAACCCTATACGATGGCACGAATCGACAAAATAATTCTGATTAAATCAATAGATGGAATGTCTTTTACAGATTTATATAGAGGAAACACAAGCGGACTATGATGAATGTATTCTTTCAAATCGACTTGAAAAATCATTCGTAACTAAATGTCATCCACCTGAGTCGAGTGCCGACTGACCGACTCGCGGACTCGGCCAGACTGAAATCGATTCGTCGCTGTGCGATTAGTGTGATATAATATTACTAGAGCTGGGCAACTGAAAAAATATGTCGATAATTATCGTTAAGAAATTTTAAACCGTATCGATAATTATCGTGAGAAAATATGTACACTGAGATTAAACTCCTGATTTGGAAGGTCTGAGTCTTACCTTCCAAGACCAATTTCTACCAAAATGTAACTTTTTCCTTCCTTACTTTACTTTAGTTTTCCTTGTGAGTCAAAAGCAAAGGAAATTCTTTCTGTATCTAAGAAGGTATTTTGTCTCCGGGTACCTATATATCATCAGTTTTTGTCAATCAAACAGACTATATTCGTTTTCTTATACATGAGACATGAGGAAAAAAACTTTTCGCAATGCAAAAAAAAATTATCCTACCCTTTTGAATCAGAAGGTAAACTAAGAGAGGAAAAGGTTACATTTTGGAAGGAGTCGGGTTCGGGAGGCAAGATTCAGTGGGAAAGTCAGGATTTTTTTCTCAGTGCAGTTTTTTTATTTTCGTTCCCAATTATATCACTTTTTTAACTTTTTAAGTTTTTTTTTTGCTTTTAGTGTTTGATGATGTTAAGAGACAATGTGGTCGGCGTCATGCTACGTCCGAACTGGGAACTGGCTTTCAAGTGACGCTGCGGGAACACACCTAATACCTATAGGTGCTTGGCGATAGAAATATCAAGCCAGGCGAGCTCTTGACAACGCCCTATCACCAATCTATGGTTTCATCATGATGTTTTCCTTCATTGAAAGCTCTAGCTCATCACAATCATAATTGCGTTAAAGGTTAAGCACAAAAAGATATGCCCCGGGTGAGGATCGAACTCACGACCTTAAGATTATGAGACTTACGCGCTGCCTACTGCGCCACCGAGGCCTGTAAAGATTGCGCGAAGATAGGCACATATGTAGTTTTAGTAGAAATACAAATGAAATAAATTCGTACTATTATATTATGCTAGCTGTTTCCCGCGGTTTCACCCGCGTGGGCTACAGTTTATCGCGAAATCCTTTCTTAGTGGATGCATAACATCTACCTGCATGCTAAATTTCAGCCCGATCCGTCCAGTGGTTTGGGCTGTGCGTTGATGTCAGTCAGTCATCAGTCAGTCACCTTTGAGTTATATAATTATATAGATTTCACTTATGCACACTAATATTATAACTGTTTTATATATTTTCGCTTGTTGGTTATTAATTCACAATTAGTTCCCGATCCTGGTGTTTCATGGCGAAACATTCAATCACATCGTCACTTACATTTAGGTGACTTGTGGTCAAACAGTACCCTGTTAGAAGTAAGAAGTAAGTGAATATAATTAAAACAAAATTTAAAACCATTACCATAAAAATTGCCTTATCTATCCAGCCATTCTCCAGCGATACTCTTACCAAACACCATTTCATTTTATATAAAACTAGTAGCGCCCCGCGGTTTCACCCGCGTCTTCCCGTTATCCCGCAGGAACCTTTTTCCTGGACAAAAAGTAGCCTATGTGTTAATCCAGGGTATAAGCTGTCTACATTCTAAATTTCATTCAGATCCGTTAACTAACTTTTGCGTGAAAGAGTAACAAACAGACATCTATCCATCCACCATCTATAGGTACTCACAAACTTTCACGTTTATGATATTAGTAGGATTATGTATAGACTCGCCCCGACTTCGCACGGGTAGGAAAGGCGGGTCTTAAGTTCATATAAAAATCACATCCAAAAAAGCTCTTTAAATTTTTTGCGAATTTCCGATTTTTCAACAAACAATAAGGATGAGGTGTTAAGGCGCTGGTTCCCAAGCTAAGCTGAAAACGGGGTTAATTAAAACTATCTCTTTGTGTAATTTTGGTCTAAAAAATCTAATAAAAACATATGTCAATCTACTTGATAAATATAGCATAGCACCTTCAGGCCGAAAATACAAAAAATATATTTATATATTGAAAAAAATGTGCAAAGTACCACATTTTCTACAAGTTTAATACTACTTTACACCTAAACTATATATTTAACAAATACTTGTTAATACCATTAGCGTATTAAGGCCGCTTTTTGAAATTACTGCTTTCATTATTTTTTGCGATTTTTTTTATGTATTTCATACTCGCAAATTGGCACGTACACTCCTCAGTCGCCCATAAAGTCAGTACGGGATGATCAAGCAAGGTCAACGGCGTATGGCAGGGCCTTAAATTACATTTTCTACCCTTTTCGGTGGTGCCACACACAATATATCTAAGCGACTTTCATTATCCAATTCATTCTATTTATTATTATCTTTGTCCTGAACTAGAAAGAGTCTATCTACACAAAATCAAAATCAAAATCAAAATCAAAAATATGTTTATTCAATAGGATACATTGTGATCACTTTAAAACGTCAACTTAAAACTAGCTACGCCTGTTCCAACCTCCTTACGCCGGCAAAAGAACAGGCAAGAAACGCCCGGCAGGTAATTTTTTTGGCGCGATCACATTGACAATTTTATTCTTATTACTAATTGATTGAATTGGAGCAAGTTCACTAAAATCCCAAGCTTTTTTTTTTTGTCATCTAATAGTCCGATATTTTTTATTTAGCTTTACTAATAATAAGATTTCTCTTGTTTGGTTGTACACATTGGGATATGGGAACATGAATATTAACGAGTTGCGGGATCACAACCAAAGCAGACCAGACCCCACAAGCAGCACCCGTTCACGAGTTGACGCATGTGCCAGCCATCGCTCTCCTCGACCATATGAGAGGGAAGAGGGCGACCCGACACATGACGCCGCTGCAAGCAAAGTCACTTTCGTGAGCATGACTGTTTTGGCTGTTTACCGAAAATGGTTAGAATAGGGGAAATAGGGAGAATAGATAGATAGAAAGAAAGATAGATAGATTAACTACAATCCCAAGCTTGTTTGTCATCTAGATAGTCCGATATTTTATAATAAGCTTTACTAATGAGATTTCTCTTTATACGAATTTGAAATTTTGTTATAGACAAGTCTTGAATTTCACTTGGGATTTTGTTGAAAAAGCGTACACATTGACCTTTGAACGAGTTGCTAACTTTATGGAGCCTAGTGGTGGGTACAGCAATTTTATCTTTGTTTCTAGTATTAAAATTGTGATAATCACTTCTCTTTTTGAAGCTATTTAAATTTTTCCGTATGTACATTACATTTTCATAAATATATTGACAAATAACTGTCATTATTTTGGTTTCTTTAAACTTAATTCTTAAAGATTCTCTGGGGCCCATGTTATAAATCGCACGAACAGCTCTCTTCTGCAATACAAATATGGTGTTAATATCAGCAGCGTTTCCCCACAGCAATATTCCATAGGACATAATGCTGTGAAAATAGCTGAAATAGACTAGTCTGGCTGTATCAACGTCAGTAAGGTGACGGATCTTCTTTACAGCATATGCTGCAGAGCTAAGTCTGCTCGATAGACTGACAATATGTGGACCCCATTGCAATTTGTGATCTAAAGTTATGCCTAAGAATACTGTAGTCTTGACAAGGTCCAATTCTTCGTCCTTAATTTTTACATTTGTTGGTACTTCTTTAACATTGGGCAGCACAAATCTCAAGCATTTTGTCTTTTTTCCATTTAACATCAAATTGTTCGCATCAAACCAGTCTGTAACTTTGGAGAGAGCATTGTTCACGTCGTCAGAAATGTTATGTTGTCGCTTTAACTTAAATAAAAGCACAACTTCAAAGAGAACTCAATCTTCCTGTAATCTTTCACACAATGGAACCAGCCCACTCAATTTCCTACAAGAGCATAATAAAAGCAAAAAAATGTTAAATCCTGCACCTCACGAAGCAAACTAACATATATATCAAGGCGGGTACATATATATAGGAAAAATATAAAATACGGCAAGTAAAAAATATATAAAAGCAACAAAAATATGTTATTCTCATGACTAGCACACAGGTGTGCTTCGATGTGTGGGTGTATGTGCTAGTGTGCGAGGGTTTGAAAATGCATAGAGACGGTTTGGTAATATAATTTTAAAGAAGTATTTATCCCGTCGTCATTAAATCAAATTAAGTGCTTTTAATTGAATTTGTTTTGTCGAATATAAATGTATCATCTAGTAATTTTATAAATGTTATCCGGGTTTTTTTTTTCAATGTCTGTGCTCTTTTTTATTTTAATACAACTTGTTATCATTAAACTGGAGATAATTTTATTACATTAGGCAGTAATTATTTATAAGACGTTTTAAATTAAATTCTACAGAAGAAAATATGCAATAAATATTTTTACCGTTGTAATGTGACCCTTTAAGTTATTTCAGGAGGAAGTCAAAATTGTACCGATATGTATATTATAATTATAATTATGTGTTTATTCCTATTTCCATTATACTTTTATGATGACAAGCAGATAATTTGTTGCAAGTAAAATTATGCTGTATGTTATTGACATATGACATAAACTTTATAGGCATTTAGGAACTTTTCTTTTGACTTTAGACGTTGATGCATACATACAATTTTTTTAACAGCATTTGTGCCATACAGTTTTACAATATATATTTTGTAGAAATAAGGAAGTCTCCATAGCTTTTCCTGTCCAGTCTAGCAGCGCATAGGTGATGCTGCTAGTGTGTGCGTATGCACCTTACGTATGAAGCACTAACGTAGACTATAGAAAAGAACCCTGCTCTAGAAGTGACAGTGCTTATCATCATCATCACCATTATCATCATTAATTATTATCGGCCTATTACGTTCAGCTGCTGCTGCCTTCTCTCTGAGAGAGAGAGATAGTTTTTTTACTCACAATGAAATTTACAAAGTCATCATTAATCATCATCATCATCATCATCAGGCGGTCGAAGTCCACTGCTGAACAAAGCCAATAGGTGGACCGACGACATTGTAAGAGTCGCAGGGAACCGATGGATGCAAATGGCTAATATCCGTTTATGGTGGCGTTCAAAGGGGGAGGTCTACGTTCAGTGGAAAGTTATAATCTAATATTAAATCGATACGTCTTCTTAAGCAATCTTTTAAGGGTCGATATCAACAAATGAGTATTTATTTATTTATTATTTATTTATTTATTTAACTAAAAGCAATGGCGTCCTTACAGTAAGCACCAATACGACGCTATACCTAAACTAATTACAAATTATTTTAAAAAATACATTATTATAATTCTCGCAGATCCTGTGCGCTGTTTCAGTGAACTTCGCCAGGCTGCAGCAAAAAATGTCCGTATCATACGCGATAACATTTAATAATTTCAAAGCGCGTGACGTGGGGGCAAACCTGAGCAGGTTCGACCGATGGTTCGGCACCTTGAAAGTGGGATGCGGGCGCCTCCTGCCCGCCGCCGCGTCGGGCGCGCACAGCCGCAGCGCCTCCAGCACCTCGGGGTGGTGCAGCTGCCCGCGCAGCACACGCCACACGTACTTGCAGTATGTTTCAAGGTGCCTTCTATAGCTGAAGCTTGATTGTTTTAAGGCCGAGTCCCACACTCCCTCTGAGGCCCTCCCCTTCTGGGGGGGGGGGGGGGGGGGGCATTGCACCGGAGGGGTTATTGCGTAAGAGCATTTCCCCGGGTCAAAAAAACAAAGAAAAAAAAGGTAGTAGTCGGATTGCGACCCATAGATCGTGCGTGTTCGAATCCTATAGTGAGCTTGAGTTTCCGGAGAAGGAAAACATCGTGACGAAACCATAGCTTGGTGGTGGGGCATTTTTTAGTGCTCACCTGGCTAGCTACTAGCCTCAACTTAAGAACGCTCCTTTAAGAAGTAAAACATAGGGGATATAGGATAAAGGTCCTAAAGGTCTATGTATACTACAAGGAGTTTTTTCTTCTTTCATATAAGCTAGCAGCCAACTTTATTTTGGAGTTTTCAGGACGCTCGAAGATCTCAAAGCTCCCTGGGTTCAAGTCCCTACAAATACTTACCAAAAAATTTATAGATTATGTGTGTACCTACTGAAATGCGCGCCTTTCTCTCTAACGCCTGAAATTCATAATCAATCCTGATCCGTTACCCGCGGTTTTGGATCGACATGTCATGTCATAATATGTCATTTTAGTACTGATGAGATTGACATATTACTACGAAAATGACATATTATGACATGACATATGGATCCAAAACTGCGGATAACGGATCAGGATCGATTATTAATTTCGGGCTTAGGAGAATGTTCAGGAACGAAACGGTCTGATGATGATGAAGATGATGAAGAATCTTACGAGTTTTAGGTTAACTCGCAAACTATTTCCAACATCTATGTCGCACGCACACATGCACACGATGCATATGTGTTGGACACGCCGAACCGAACTCATATCGTACTTACGCCCTTTATACTGCGAAGCTTGAGAATACACTTAGTGGCAAATTAACGGTTAAAGAGAAAATATAGATTTTTAATTTGAGTATTTTTGGTGTAAAAATTTTTGTTACATTCAGATTTGTTGTGGTTTTAACAAAGCGTCGAACATCACAGTTTAATCTGATTAGGAGTTAATCTAATAAGTTTCAAAGTGACTAAACGTTTCACACTTTTTGCGATCACCGCTAAAACGTACTTTCGATTCGGCGCACACGCACGTTTGCTAACTCAAGCGAGAAAGCGTGTTATCAACTCTATTATCATTTCAAATACAGTGATAAGATACCAAAAAAAGTGGTCTTTTGGACTTATGAAAGTATTATGAGTTTCTTTCGTTGATTTGAAGTGTTAAAACTAACACAATTTATAAATGTTGGAAATACAGCTGCTTGTTAGAAATGACATCAGGTATTTTGCTGATATCAAAAGGAAGCTATCAAGCTATTATTTGCTACTAGCTGCGCCCAGCGGTTTCACCCGCGTCTTCCCGTTATTCCGCAGGAAAGTTTTTCCGTTATAAAAGTAGCTTATGTGTTAATCCAGGGAATAAACTATCTCCATTCCAAATTTCATTCAGATCCGTTCAGTAGTTTTTGCGTGAAAGAGTAACAAACAAACATCCATCCATCCATACTCATAAGCTTTCACGTTTATAATATTAGTACGATACATGGCATACCTCTACATGGTTATTAGTAGGTAAATGCTTACTTCTTTAAAAAATAACGGACAACTCTTGCTCTACGACATTTTTATGATAACTTATACTAACAAGACAAAAAACTAAAGTTACAGACGCTCTTATCCATGCACTCACACTTAAATGGAAGTGGGCCGGACACATCTCACGATATACAGATAAGAGATGGACCATTGAAACCACACAATGGAAAGGCCCATCAGGGAAAAGAAATGTTGGAAGACCAATGAGACGGTGGGCTGATGATCTTATTCAAGTAGCAGGAAATGATTGGATAAATTTTGGTAAAGACAGAGAGTTATGGAAGAAGATGGAGGAGGCCTTTACCCTTACAGGGGTCCATATTTCAATTACGGATACTAATACTACTAACATATAATAATGCAAACCTACTAACAAATCACTAACAAAATTTTAAATGTACAGTAGAAATATGGAATAAATGGCTTTATTATTATTATTATTATACTAACAAAATTAAAGTTTTTCTAGTAGTAGTAACTTTGAAATCCTTTTCTTTACACGGAGAAAAAAGACCTTCCGAAATACCGTTTTCCTTCTGAGTCAAAGGGGAAGGAATTGTGATTAAGAAGGAAAACTAAATTAAAATAAGGAAGGAATTGATTGGTCTTGGAAGGTAAGACTCAGAAGGAAAGTCAGATAATAATTTGTCTCAGTGTACTTCTTACAGTTTTTGATCACAAGTCACCTGATGCTAAGTGACGATGTGATCAAAGATGGCGTCTCGCTACGCTTGGCCTAGGTACTGGCTCTCAAGTGGGGCTGCCGGAACACACCGACAGGTGCTTGGTGGTAGATTATTCACTTGAGGGTGTAGAACTGGTAGATAGTCAGGCGAGCACGAGACAATGCCCAAAAAGAGGTGTGATATAAGTTTGTAGACGATGTGTGTCTGTCTGTCTCTCTCTCTCTCTCTCTGTGTCTGTGTCTATCTGTTGCATCGTAGATCTCAAACGGATGGACCGATTTCGATGCGGTTTCCTAAACTGGTTAAAGCCAGTTTCCTTGCGGTGGTTCTTAGCTATGTTTGGTGAATATCGGTCTAGCAGTGAAAGAGTGTCAGCTTCTTTCCAAAATGATGTGAGGCATTTTTAGCTTTGTTTGATGAAAATCGGTCCAAGATGTCGGAGGTTTTTAAAATTTAAAATTTTATCACAATCGATTCGTACCTATTGTCTTTTAAAACTGCACGTTAAAATTAATAATGTAGCCTTTTTCACGACCCGAACTATAAACGAAAAGCCTCGTACGGTCAGAAAACACATAAAATATTCTATGAATTTATTTCAAAAGGTTTTTCAGTGAAATTGCAAAACCGAATGCATTTGAAATTTTTGCTTGACTTTTTATATATAATACATATTCTCATTTTGTATCTAAAAGTTTCCTTGCCTTGGCACATTACTACTTAAAATGACATATTATTATGACATGACATATCGATCCAAAACCGCGGATAACGGATCAGGATCGATTATTTATTTTTTATAGTTAATTAGCTGCGCCCCGCGACTTCACCTGCGTAGATTACAGTTTATCGCGATAAAAAGTATCCTATGTCCTTACATACATACACTCTAAAAACATAACCCTTCTTCTTTCGCAGTCGGGGAAAAAAACGTTTCCATCTTTGGCTAGGTTCTAGGGCTATCATCGCCCTTTACAATCGATTCATTGATTGTACACTGAGAAAAAAAATCTGACTTTCCTTCTGAGTCTTTACCTTCCAAGAACGATTCCTTCCTTATTTTGTATTAGTTTCCCTTCCGAATCACAATTCCTTCCCTTTTGGCTCAGAAGGAAAACGGTATTTCGGAAGGTTTTTTTTCTCAGTGTAAAAGAAAAAAATGTAGGTACTGGTATTGCCAGCTATATTGAAGTTTCTTCTGTCCCTACTTGCGCTATCTCCCGCTATAACTTATAGTTTGAGATAATGCATTAGAGAAGTTCTTTATAGCAAAGAATATTCTCGTAATATACGATATCTTTTATGTTTATAACTTTTATACGATATTGTTTTTTTAACTGCTGTGGTCTGTTGGATAACTGAGAGCGCTTCTATTGGTCTTCACTAATCACTAAGGGACTCTTTAAAGGGCCTTTTTAGATCATAAAGGGCCCTAGAGAAATCAAGATCCAAATCTAACTTCAAAAAATACCAAGCAATTTCTTTTTTGTCATTACAATCAGTTTCCTTCCACCCGTTGGCTTGGTCGCTCGATCTGTTGTCCTATTTTTCAGAGCCCACCTAATATTCGCTTAAACTTTGAGAACTACTGGTTCTAGGGAGTTTGACCCGATCAAATGTAATATTTCTTTAGAAACATTAGATTTTTAATGGTTTTAAAACGGGATAATTACCATATACCGGAAGCTCCGCTCTGTAGGTAGGCCCCCCACTAGGTGGACCGACGACATTGTAAGAGTCGCAGGGAGCCGATGGGTGCAAATGGCTAATAGCCGTTCATGGTGGTGTTCAAAGGGAGGCCTAAGTTCAGCAGTGAACTTCTTCCGGCTGATGATGATGACCTATTTGCTTTTGTTTGAGTTCTCGATATTTCGGCACTGTTACAAGCCCCATGATCAGGAGAATACTAAAAGATTCTTCGACAAAGAGGTCGCCCGACGAATCTAACTCGGATGGGAAGCGTTCGGGAAATTACGCGACATCTTCTAGGTTTAAAGAATTTATTCTCAACTAGCTGGTGCCCGCAGCTTCGCCCGCGTGGATGTTGGTTATCGTGACCAAAAGTAATCAAGAAATTTTGATCCCGTTCCCGCAACCCATGGGAACCTATTCCAGGAATAAAAAGTAGCCTATGTATTATTCCGTCCTATAATCTATTCCTGTACCAAATTTCAGCCAGATGAATTTCTGAAGTTATCCCGAAGAAGATATAAAAAATTGAACGTTATACTTTAACGAATTTAGGGTACTAATTTATAGACCTGAACTTCCTGTTATCTGCCCAAGTAACCACAACCCAAACTCTACATTCGCAGGATGTTCTTACCTATACATAAGGGGCACACGGAGAAAAAAGACCTTCCGAAATACCGTTTTCCTTCTGAGTCCAAAGGGAAGGAATTGTTATTTAGCAGGAAAACTAAGATAAAAATAAGGAAGGAATCGGTCCTGGAAGATAAAGACTCAGAAGGAAAGTCAGATTATTTTTCAGTGCATGCACAGAACAACTTTCAGCATCACTATCACTATCACTACTTATTATAAAACAAAGTCCTTCGCGCCGCGTCTGTCTGTCTGTCTGTCTGTCTGTCCGCGATAAACTCAAAAACCACTGCACCGATTTTCATGCTGTTTTCACCAATAGATAGAGTGGTTCTCGAGGAAGGTTTTAAGATATAATTTGTTAAGTTTTTGTATACATTGGCTAAAATATAACGATATTTGTTGGAGAGGTCGGAAAAAAATAAGCCGTCTGGGAGCTTTCAACGAAAACGCTGCCTAAACCCTTTTATATATAACAAAATGATGTACTGTGGAGTTGTGTATCTTATACAGGTCTACAAAAAAGTCCCCAATGGCATATGTCTATCTCTTAAGGATAACATACTATAACTACTTTATTACATATTAAAAGTTGATAAAAGGCCGACTAAAATCGGACCGTGTTTTCAATACTTTTATATTAATCCTTATCAAAATAAATTTCGTTTCGTATTCAAGATTGTTCCAATAGTTGTAGGTTACTTTTTGAATTGTTCAAATCGGACATTCTATTCGAAAGATATTACGAAATTAAAAAATGTCAAACTAATCGAAAAATAAACCCGCCGCGCGCCGCACCGCAGCGCAGCGGGAAACGCGGTGAGGTGAGGGGGGCGGGAGAATCTATGAAATAGGTAAAGTGCGGTCGCGGACCAGGAAGACCTTTAGCTGCGTGGTTCAAACGCGCAGTCCGAAAAAAAAAGCTTCGAATTAAGATAATAGATAATGGATACAGCAGGTAACACGGTGAGAGGGCACCGAAGTGCGGGAATAATATTGGAGTATACAGATTATATATACGCTTTCGCGTCTAAACTACTGAACCGATTTAAATGAAATTTGATAAAGAGATAGTTTGAGCCCTGGGGAAGGACATAGGATACTTTTTATCGCGATAAACTGTAGCCCACGCGGGTGAAACCGCGGGGAACAGCTAGTTTACATTAAAAAACGAAGGTCTGGCTGTCGTGGGCTCTGGGTCTATATATCCACACCATTAATACTTTTTTCTACTACTTATCGAAACTATTTCAATAAAAATAAAACAAATCTATGCAAACTCTTTGCTTTCCAAGTTCCCACGTGTCCAAATCTTTAGGCTAAGCGTATATTGAGACGCAATCGATGCAGTGCGGGGCAGCGCTGATTTTTTTAATATAATATTTGCATAAGCAAAGATCAGCGTACGATGTTTCTTTTTTCTCTTTTCTTTTTGCGGCAACAATGACTACTTTGCTAAATTAAGTTAGTGCCTATTAATCAATGCGTAGGATAGTATTTATATCACATGTTCATACATTACACGTATTTAAAAAAAAAAAAGCATGAAAACATAGAAGCAACGCTATTACAAACTGTAACTAACAATAACTCATTAATTTTATAATCTGACACTAATACTGAATAAAAAACTTTAGGATGGTAAAGAACCTCCTCCGAAATAGTAAACGTTATCGCGCCCAGAAAAGTACCTGCCGGTCGTTGCTTGCCTTTTCTTTTGCTGGTGCAAGGAAGTTAGAACAGACGTAGCTAGTTATTAGTTTGACGTTTTAAAGTGATTAAATGTTGTATAAGTTTAATTAAAGTTAAAATTAAACCCAGTTTACTCGTCAACTTGAATACTGTTCTTGATACCAGTTTTTTGTACTTTATTACAGTGTATCTGTGTAATTTCGTCGCCTGCGTCTCAACATACGCTTACCCTTATTGTAGCCCGCAACATCAACGTCAATACCAAGTAGTTCTAAGTAAATAATAAGGTATAATAAGATCATGTCGGACTTTTTTGGCGGCAATCGAATTGTCAACGTGAAAATTTTGTTTTTATTTCCAAAACTTGTGTTTCTTCGAGTGATAATGTGTAATATTGGTGGATTATTAACCATTATGTGTTCGTTAATGTGTACAAGTGTGGGAAATTGAAATAAAGTTGTGAAAGTGACTTTTCTAGTTGCTCCAAAAAAGTCCGCGTAAAGTTTAAGTAAAGCGCCACTTCTTTACTTAAACAATATCTTCATCCCATCATCTCATCATCATCATCACCATCATCATTTAAACTTGATTCAACTCTCCGAGTTTGAAATATTTTTATACTTGACACTGGCAAATACACTAATCGTGTGACGCCATAACAAAACAAAAAAGATCATGTCTGCTACACACGTAACGATATATCGTTACATATTTAAACGTTTAATTAGAGCGTATAGTATAATCACTAACTTAGGATTAAGTAGATGGCTCTATATTTTTTTATAACAGTGTGTTGATTTTTGATTTCGAACATCACAAATCACAATCATCTTTTGATTTTCGTTTTTGTAGCTTTGTATAAAATCTTCTAATATTTTTCAACTTTCGCGCGAACGCGTCTTACAAAGAGGTCCTGTTTGTTTGCCCGTGTCCGTCCTCAGTTTTATTGCAGCAAAACACACGCTACTATCAAAATTATGCAAATACGGTCAAGTCGATCAAGAATGATTTATCGAACAGAAAATGTTACTGCCGTCGCTCATCTGCGTAAACCAGAAATACTGCAACGATTTTTCAGACACACTTTCGATATAACTGGAGATCGGTTAGCAATTAGAACAGATACTATAAATCGCTACATCGCTACTATAAATTGTTACGTGTGTATACATCAATAATCATCATCATGCCAATAATATTCTTCCTGACATGTAAACAATTCAACAGAATGTTGCCTAGCAACCATGTAAAAGATTTCGAAAAATTTGGTTTTTTAGTTTTTCCTACGGAACCCATGCATTATTCCGGGATAAAAGTAGCCTATGTTACTCTCCGGCGCATAAACTATCTTTCTGTAAGAAATTACACTGATTCGTTGTTTTGTTACGCCGTGAAAGCCGAACAAACCAACAGAAAAATACACTTTCGCATTTACATAAATGTGGGGATGGGGATGGCGATAGGGGTAGCTGCGGTTCGCGTTTACACCCTTGGTTTTCCCTACTATCCCGCAAGAATCTTTTTCCGGGTTAAAAAGGAACCTATATGCTATCCGGGCTATTATAATATAATCGACCCGCCCAATTTTCGGACGTGATGCTTTAAATTGATATAACTTTTTTATTTATGAACCGATTGAAATAAAACAAACACTAAATGTTAAGTGGAGAAAACCGCAATATAATAATGAAAACCGCATCCAAATCGGTTGAGCCGTTTCTGAGATTAGCGCGCACAAACAAACAGACAAACAGACAAACAGACAAACAGACAAACAGACATACAGACAAACAGACAAAAATTCTAAAAATCATTGTTTTGGGTTCTATTGCGTTGATAAAGGCCCCCAATAAAAGTTTTTCTCAATTATCTTCAATGTACAGACAGCGATGAGTTACAGATTTATTATATGTATAGATATAGATAAGACAAACGTCACTTACTTGAGAAACAAAATGGTAAAATAAAATATAATAAATTCGTCGTCGGTAATTTTACTACCCACTTAACGCGTCTATTTATCTAGTAAAGAGTAATCTGCAGTGAGATATTGAGCTAGTTTGGACTTAAACGCGTTAAATGAGTTTACATTTTTAATGTGTGAGGGTATTTTATTATAAAGTTGCACTCCTTCAAAGGTAATAATTTTTTTGCCATAATTTGTTCTAGCTTTTGGTAATACTAGGAAACTAGCTCTTTGGCTGCTACGTTTACTTATTTGGTTATATTTTGTGAATGATAGGTTACTGTGAATACTTTTGGTAAGGGTTTTTCGAATGAAGATGCATACGTTGTAAATGTAAAGTTGTTTCATATTCATAATTTTAGTTTCCTTATAGATTTTAGATGTCGCTGTGAGGTAAGGGTAGTTTAAAATCATTTTAATTACTTTGTTTTGGACAATTTGAAGACTTGCTAGTTTTGTTTTGGCTGCACTGCCCCAAATTTCAACCAGGTACAATAGATGTGGTTTCACTAACGCATTGTACACGGTGTAACATAGTCGATGCGGAATACATCGAACTATATTTCGAAGTGAACCGAGCAGCGAGGAAAGTTTACTTTTAATATGTTCGATTTGAGTGTTCCATGTTAATGAACTGTCCATTCTTAGACCCAAATATTTTTCGGTATTTTTTTGTTGTAATGGTAGGTTGTTTATAGTCAATATATCGTGAGGTGGAATGATTTTGTTTTTAGCTTCTCGTCCAACATTCCCCAGAGCCTCAAGACAAAAGTCTTTCAGCAGTGTGTTGCCAGTGATGACTTATGGCACTGAGCCGTGGTCTTTGACTGCCTTGGTCCGACGACATTGTAAGAGTCGCAGGGAGACGATGGGTGCAAATGGTTAATAGCCGTTCATGGTGGTGTTCAAAGGGAGACCTATGTTCAGCAGTAGATGCTTCCTGTCTGATGATGATTATCTTTTTAAGTACCGTAGTGAGGGGATGAAAGTAAAATTGTGGAACATGTAAGCCTTCAAAAGTATACCATTTGCTTTGGCCGTAGTCAATATTTACCGACGAAAATCGTTTTAAATCGACCACTTATTGGAAGCGGAGTTATCCGTAATAATAAATGTAATAAAACATCAACTTCCGAGCGGTTTTTGAACACTTTAATGCTATAAATTGGTACTTATGGAGCTTTGGGATGATGCTCATTATTTGGTTAATATACAAGTTGCATATTAAAGCCGCTTTAGATCTTGTAATAATTAGTATTAATATTTTTTTAACATTTTTTTTGGTTGTTTTGTGTTGGTGTGAGTTTCTAGATCTATTAATACAGGGTGCAAACACATATACACTCTAGAGAGTTCTGATAAGTTCTGTCTAAAATAAAACAGATAAAAAAAATTACATTAGAGGGTTTTGGGGATATTGTTCCCGGACTATCGATGGTAAGACTATCAATAGTTTTCATCTAAAAAAGCCATACTTATGTGGATTTACTAGGTGACTCAATGTGATCGCGCCAAAAAAATACCTGCCGGGCGTTTCTTGCCTGTTCTTTTGCCGGCGTAAGGAGGTTGGAACAGGCGTAGCTAGTTTTAAGTTGACGTTTTAAAGTGATCACAATGTATCCTATTGAATAAAAATGATTGAATTTTGAATTTTTGAATTTTGATTTAGTATCAAACGCTATCCTGTATTCTTATCCTACTAATATTATAAATGCGAAAGTTTGTGTGTGTGTGTGAATGTTTGTTACCACGTATCACCGTAACTACTTAACCGATTTTGATGAAATTTGGAATGTAGATAGCTTTTACCCGTTTTTTATCCCGAAAAAAGGTACCTGCAGGATAACGGGAAGACGCGGGTGAAACCGTGGGGCGCAACTAGTACTTCATAAAAACGTAAAAAAATAAAAGGAATTATTAGAAAGTAGACGAAGTACCTATTAGTATGTATCTCTATTACCAAAAACCTCAGTTACGCTTTGTTACATCCTTAATTTGGACCAGTTATTTGAGTGTTTCCAATCTGTAAGCCGACATCGTTAGCCTGCGGTCCGACCAACCAATCACGTCCGGTCATTATGTGGTCGACTGTACTGGAGGTAAGTAGGTATACTCAAAGTTCTTTGCTTTGGGAGAGAAGGTGCTTGCAATTTTAAACTAATGAACTAAAACTAAACTATCTGAGATGTCGCAAAGAACTAAAATGGCCTCCGATAACAAAAGACGCTACTTTGGTCTGTCCTGCGCCACCTCCCGCCAGTCCTCCACCTGGAGCTCGCGCAAGTCCTTCCCACTCGCCCGTCCCATGTATGCTCGTTATGACCGCACGATCCTCTCCCATTCTTAGCCAAGCCAGTGAAGTTTGTGCGCTTTTATCTCGCCGATGACATTCAGTTCGACCACCAGTTCTTCGATTTCAAACAACCACGAGTGTTTTTCCCCACGGTGTCGCCCTCGTGGACTGCCTCCAACTCAGTCCAACGACTCTTATCCTGACATAAGAACCGAAACCGACGACTTAGCGTACCCTCCGAAGCACGGAGCACTCTGTTGTAAATACCACTAGAGAGGTCACCCATCCAAGTTCTGACCGCAGAGAACGTTGCTATAACCTAGTTGATCAATTAAGAACCACTGGATTACAATAGTTTTTTCAAGCGATTGGAGTGACGTCGGCTTGAGACCCGTGGGTCGTGGGATCGAATACTATCATGAGTTAAAACGTTCGGTTAAGGAAAACATCGTGATGAGACCATAGCTTGGTGGTAACTAGCTACCACCGTCAGGTAAATAATCTGTCGCCAAGAACGTGTCCCGGCAGGCTCTTGAGAGCCAGTTCCCAGTCCAGGTGTAGCGTGACCTTCGGCCACATCGTCACTTAACATCAATAGTAGTGTTTAACACTTTACATATACTTTACACGATTTTTTTGGGGCAACTAGAAAAGTCACTTTCACAACTTTATTTCAATTTCCCACGCTCGTACACATTAACGAACACATAATGGTTAATAATCCACCAATATCGCTTCATTATCACCCGATGAAACAATCATTGGAAATAGTAACAAAATGTTCATGTTGACAGTTCCATTGCCGTCAAAACACAAGGTTACATGATTTTATCCCGTTGACAGTTCAATTGCCGCCAAAAAGTCCGCTGTTGATTCTATTCAACTCTCTAAAAGTTTACAAAAAAAAAAAACTAAAAGCCCATGCGTCTATTAAAATCGTAGATACAGTACAGTAAACTACATTAAGTCATTACCAGCAACAACATAATTCGAGCTAGTGTAATAATGAGGCACTTAAAACAAATAACAACTAATAAATATCATCGCACACCGAATAACGCGGCATAATATAAATAAGATATGAAAAAACTAATGATACCGCGATTCGTTCCGCGCGCAGCGATATAGCTTCCGCTCACAAATTCAAATTTAGAACTCTTTTTCTTTTTTTCAGGGTTCAGTGGGAGATCAAGCGGGCCTTGATCTTTTATTTTTTGCGCGCGGCGCTTCTGCGCGTTGCGTGTGTGCTCGCAATGTTAAGGAAGACAAATTACCTGTGCACATTTGATTTTTTTATCAAAAATATTTTCGACCAGTTATCAAAATGGGTTAAATACGTTTTGGCAAAAAAAACTTTAACACTTCGACCAGTAAAATGGATTGAATACTAAGAACTAAGAAGTACCTAAGCATTAATTAATTTCGAATCACGATAGCTCAGCGATAGTGACGTCGTAGAAGGTTCTAATTTTGCAATGAGCTTGAGCTTTCGTTGAAGGAAAACAGTGATGAACCCTTAGCTTGGTGATAGGGCGTTTGCTAATGCTCGCCTGTCTAGCTACCACCATAAGAATCTGTCTCACTTTTGCGAGTTGGTTCCTAATCTAGGTGTAGTGTAGCACCAACTTCGACCACATCATCTACCCTGTCAAATACCTACATTAGTATTAATAAATCTAACAAGCAAAACTGACTTTTTGATCATTTTTTAGTGAAAATGTAATCATCGTCATCATCAGTACCCTATAACGTTCCCACTACCTACTGTAAAAATAACATGACTGTCATTAAATTCAATTCAGTATCTGAAACTTATAACCCTTGCTGGGCCAGCATGGTATATAATATTGACATAATCCATACTAATATTATAAGTTCTTGGGCAAGCCGGTTTCCTCACGATGTTTTCCTTCACCGTTTTGAGCGATGGCAAATCCGCACATAAAGTGCGGGGCCGAGAAGATTCGAACTCGGTGTTAGCGTCTTGTAAGTCGCACGCCTAACCGCTCGGCCACCATTGCTTATTTATAACAATTAATTTTTCTAATATTTAATTTTTATAATATTTGATTTTTATAAATCTAAAAGTTTGCTTAAATAATTGGCGGAACCATCGTTAAAACTACAAGTGCTACGCTTGACCAACTTCTGAACACACTTTTTCATTTTGTTTTCCTCATTCTGATCCGTAATGGTTTTACTTTTTTCTGTGCGTTTTTTTTTCAAAAAAGATATTATTGTTTTTCGGAACTTTTGTTCTTTGATAATGATGGTAGCGTAATTCAGAGGCCCCTAATGAATCGCGAATCAATTTCGTTTGACGAAATAAAAGAATTAGGTTGATTTATTATTAAGATTAGCTATTAATCTGTTATCTTGAAACATTGTTAATATATTTCACACTAGCTCTTCTCCGCGGTTTCATCCGCGTTGACTACAGTTTATAGCAATAAATGTTATACTTGTGTGAATGTGTCTGACGTTTCGTTTTGACGTGACAACGTCTTATAATTCGATAGAGCCGGCTGCACGCACGAAAAAACATGACTCATGCGGCGTTACCTCGCTCTGAGGCGTTCCATGTAAGGCTTGAAGTGCAAGCGAGAGCGCGGAACGAGCGACAAAGAAGCACAATCGGCCAATCGACGTTGTCACGTTCAACTATCGTCAGTAAACCGACTTTACAGACAACCAATTTTTGTTGTAATTGTGTGATCTATTAATTTATAAGAATAAGCAGGCATAACGTATAAATATTTGTACAACTGTAAAGTTGAACGTAGATAAACTTTAGCTAAGTGACCAACCAATGTAACCTATGTTCCAGCAAATAAATAAACATTCATTCACTCATATATTATGTCCTTTTTCAGGATTGAAACTATCTCCATACTAAACTTCATCAAAATCGGTAAAGCAGGTTAGGCGTGAAAAGGTAACAAACAAAGAGACAGACAGCTACTTTCACATCTATAAAACTCGTGAAACAATAACTCGTCCTTTATTTTATTTATACTATCCCACTGCTGGGAAAAAGTGCCCCCCATTTCTTTCCAGCCATCATCTCGATCCCCGCAATCTCAGTCGTCACTTAGTATCGTAAAAATAAATTATCTGCCATTCATTCACATTGCTCTTTTAAGTAAGTATTTATCTCTAAAGTGAGTAAAGCTTTCTTCTGAGAATATTCTTAATTTATTTTACTCATTCATAAAATCGATCAGGCACAATACAATATTTGTTTAAACTGTAAAAATGCAGTTAACTTGTGACGTGTTTCCTCCTTGAGCTGTTACAGTGACAGGACATTCTGAGACAAAGAGCTTTCCTATAGTTTTAAATATGATGAACTGACGAATGACAATCACAATATGGACTTTTTTCTCGGCAATTGAACTGTCACCATGGAAAATTTTGTTTTTAATTCCAAAACCTCTATTTCTTCGGATGATAGCGTTCGTTAAAGTGTAGGAAATTGAAATAAAGTTGTTATAAAAAGTGACTTTTCTAGTTGCTTCAAGAAGTCCGTGTAAAGTTAAAGTGCAACTAATTTACTTAAACACAAAAGAGACGGACGATCTTCTTTGGCCCGGCTTAGAGCTGGATCGGATCATGTCAATATCATTGATATGATATGGTAGGTACTCTCTGAGTTTGATAGTTGATAGTCTAAATATATATAACTCAAAGGTGACTGACTGACTGACATAGTGATCTATCAACGCACAGCCCAAACCAATGGACGGATCGGGCTGAAATTTGGCATGCAGGTAGATGTTATGACGTAGGCATCTGTTATGGAAGGATTTTGATCAATTCTACCCTCAAGGGGATAAAATAGGGGAATTCTTCAAAATAGGGAAATGTCAATTTTAAACCGATCGGGCTGATACTTTGCATGTATACTTAGCTGTAGCCCACGCGGGTGAAACAGCTAGTGATGTTATAAATGCCAAAGTTTGTGAGTGAGTGATCAGTTTGTATGTTTGTTGTTAGTCACGCTGGAACGGATCAACGAGTGTTTTTGTATCATTAACAAGATGAAGTTGGACACTTATATCTCACTGAAAATTTTAGTACCCACTGTCAGTTTCTGCGCTGCGCGTAGTTGTTGAGGATGTTTAGAGTGCATTTTTAACTTTTCATAAAAACTAATTAAATATATGTGTTAATGCTGATAATATGAATATAATGTTGTGTAATAATGTAGATAGAGTTTAAAATGTACAGATTTATAAGAAAATCTAAATTTAATTACTAACACAGTTATAGTTGTTGTTAGTTTTACGTAAGTATCTGACATAGCCGCCATTTTGGATTTGTTACAGTGACGTCAGATAGCGTAACAACACAGCACGTGGTCAGTTTCGATGCATCTAAAGAAAGAAATATGTCTATTAATTTTTAAGATAAAAAGAAGCAAATGAAATTAAATTTAGACACAAACATAACGTCGAAGGCGCAAGTGTCTTTAACATAGATTACTAGCTGTTCTCTGCGGTTTCAACCGCGTGGGCTACAATTTATCGCAATAAAAAATGTCCTGTGTCCTTCCTCAGGGCTTCAAGTATCTCCGTACCAAATTTCATTTAAATTAGTTCAGTAGTTTAGGCGTGAGAGCCAGGCAGACAGACAGAGTTACTTTCGCATTTATAATATTAAGAAGGAATATAAACACTTGACTCCACGTCAGTACATTTACGACAAACGCCGAGACATTTTGCAGACGCGCACGATCTGCCGGCGACATACGAATGAATAGACATGCTGATTTTATGGCGGTTTTTATCGGCGCGTGTAAAAAGGCCCTAAGCCTGCCGTGTTGGTGAGGGAGATCGGTAGCGACTTTTTTAGTTATTTCTTGCGATTATCTTGTAAGCAAGACGTTTCAGTAGGCGACAAAAATAGGTGTAGGTACTTAGTTGGAAAAAAATAGACAACTTTTTCTTGGTGACACTAGGTATAGTTAGTGCTGCTGAGTTCAGGCATCGTCAACCTTTACGTTCCCACTGCTGGGACTCTGGCCTTCTCTCAGAGAGAGAGCATGAGCCTTTATCTACCACGCTGGCTGGACTGCAGAGTTTCGCCCGAGATTAATAATCGATCCTGATCCGTTATCCGCGGTTTCGGATCGATAATATGGCTTGTCTTAATATGTCATTTCAATACTAAGGATTGACATATTGCTACTAAAATGACAAATTATGACATGACATATCGATCCAATACCGCGGATAACGGATCAGGATCGATTATTAATTTCGGGCATTAGTGTCTTAGAATCAAATCTTGGTAATGAAAATACTTCTGTGATAAATATGTTTATTTGTTGTCAATTACAGTTTTTTTTCGCATAATTATTATCTTATTACCTTGATTATTTTAAGAGATCATTTTTACATTTACGTTACTTCCAGATCGGCATAAGGTTCCCAAGGAATCCTATCAAGCCCAAAATAAAGATTTTATTAACTTTTAACTCTATCCATTCTTAACCTCTCTCAACATAAAGAGGTCACAATTTTACCTTAGAGGCGTTAACTCATAAAACCCTTGTATAAAGTACCAAAAGAAAGGGTACAGTGGAAAACAGTTGCTAAGTTTCCACTACCGCCAAACTGCTAGAGTTTAGAACGAATGAAACGTCTAGCGGTATTTTCGGGACCAATTTCAGAACGTGTGACGTTTTCATGATACGAATCGCACGAAATTTCGGACCAAAACTTCAGAGTTACGTTTCACGGTTTGCCAACTTTTTTTGATACTTCTTACACGGTAGCGTTTGACCACAAGTCACCTGATGTTAAGTGACCATGTGGTCGAAGGTGGTGTCACGCTACACCTGGTTTGGTCACCTGGCTTTCAGGCGGGGCTGCAGGAATGCACCGATGGTGCTCGGCGACAGATTCTTAACTAGATCGCTATAGTGAATTGATTCTCAAGAGAAAATTACTATCTTTTAAGTTAGTCGATTAGAAGAAGTAAATAGGTGTAAAGAACGTGCAAATTGATTGTTGACGTTTCTAATGACATAGCAGAATATTTTTGACAAAGACGTCATAATCATGGGAATCATGACATACAAACTTGAGGAAAACGTCAAACGTTGCTTTAAAAAGCTTTTTCCTTGTAAATTACAATATTACAGTAATAGAGTTTTTTTATGTGAATATGTGAGCATACACACCCATGGATTTTTGTCATCTGAAATAAAAACTTTTAAACTTTGATAAAATCGTTTCATGATCTTTTATTTGTATTAGATACCTTATTATAATAAGAACGGTAATATGCAGTATGGTTTTAGGCTGTTCTTTTGCCGGCCTAAGGAGGTTGGAACAGGCGTAGCTAGCTTAACTTATTTGACGTTTTAAAGTGACCACATGTTGTACGTATTTAACTAAATGATGATATTTTCTCTTTTTGATTTTTGACTTTTTACAAATTTCAAGAAAATGTTTAAGATTGTTTACTGAGTCTAAGTATATTGTTACAGGATAGGTACAAGAGGACCCACAGCGGTATAAAACAAGCATTTATGGCCTGTAAAAATTCCAGTTCATTATATTAGCAATAAATATTTTTAAAACCTCGCCCGTGGGATAGTGATATATTGTAAACAAATATGTTTGTTTGTGCAATCTTTCGGTACTTTGTATCGCTGGGTGGTATAATATACATTTACTGTATTATTTTATTGTTAAAACAATATGTTTGATAGTTAAAAGGAGAAGAGTTACGTACACACGCAACCTGGTATTTTATACTCGTATGTTTTAAAGATTATATAGATGTAAAGTTGGTGAATTTGTACCTAGTAATCTTGGGAACTACTAAACGGATTTTGAAATTTCTATCAATGTTAGAAAGCTACACTATCCCTGAGTGTCATTTACTATGTTATGTTGTTACAATAATTTAATCAACACCACACTGGATAATTAGGTATATAATAAAGTCGAAGTTCATTTGGTAAAACTTTTGATGTAGATAATAACTATAATAACTTAAAAAAAATTATGAAATTTTGAATCATAATCAACGCTAAATCCTTGATACACAGACTACTAAAACAATAACAATAAATCTGAGAAGACGTGCGTCGGGAATGAAAATCATCAAATCATCGAATCAGAAATGAGGTGATCCGACAGAGAACTAAGGTCACCGACATAGCTCACAGAATTAGCAAGCTGAAGTGGCAGTGGGCTGGTCATATAAGCCGCCGAACCGACAACCGTTGGGGTAAACGTGTTCTTGAGCGGAGACCGCGACTTGGCAAACGTAGTGTAGGACGCCCTGCGACAAGGTGGAGCGACGACTTGCGCCGAGTGGTTGGCAGTAGTTGGATGAGAAAAGCCGGAGACCGGGCTCAGTGGCGTATCATGGGAGAGGCCTATGTCCAGCAGTGGACTGATACAGGCTCATGATGATGATGTGCATCGGGAATCAAACTTCAACTACCAAATTAACCACTAAACTACGGCAGCCAAAAACATATTTAAAACAGCGCCATCTAGGTAGGTAGAGTGACAATGCTTAAGTTTTCCTAGACTACTTTTAGGTACACTAGAAGTCAAACCTTTCAACAGCGGGTTTCCCTTCAACGTGGATTTTTCTGAACAACTTGAGCTCCCTTACATTTCAAACAGGTGTGTTTTTTTACATATTACAGAGTAGCTTTAGACCACAAGTCACCTGATGTTAAGTGACGATATGGTCGAAGGTGGCGTTAGGACAGATTCTTAACTTAGGTGGTAGATAGCTAGGCGAGCACTAGAAAATGCCCTACCACCAAGCTAAGCTTTTTCCACGATTGTTTTGTGTGCCATCATAATTTAATCTTAACTATTTTATCATCATCATCATTAACAGCCTTCCACGTTCCCACTGCTGGGACTCTGGCCTTCTCTCAGAGAGAGAGTACGGGCTGTAATCTACCACGCTGGCCCAGTGCGGGTTGGTAGATGTCGCTTAACCATTTAGCATTGATCTATCCTTACTAAAAGTTACTAATACATACATATGCTACTAATATTAAAAACGCTAAAGTTTGTGAGTATGGTATGTATGTTTGTTACTCTTTCACGCAAAAACTACTGAACGGTTTTCAGTGAAATTTGGAATGGAGATAGCTTATACTCTGGATTAACACACAGGATACTTTTTATCCCGGAAAAAGGTTCCTGCGGGATAACGGGAAGACGCGGGTGAAACCGCGGAGCGCAACTAGCATATCTATAACCAAAAACTATAGATATGATATGACATGCAAAGTTATGAAATTGTCAACAGGTGGTCTTAAGTGTCACCTTTTCTAACATAAATCTAACTTGAAGTACTCAATACAACATGTCATTAACTTAACCGCGCCATAAAACACAAATTACTCGTTATATTCTATTAACAAAACAGTTAAAATGTAAAGGTTAACTTTCAAATACTCACTCAATGAGTTTCGGAAATGCGTTTAAATTGTTTTTGAAATTACTGAAGGGATAATTTTCGGGACTTACCGGATTCACATCGTCGTAACTGTAGTAATCCAATGTTACAATGTTGATTTACGGCATATACTTTCGCGTTGAAGTGAGGATTTCAAACACATTTCAAACGACCACTTTCCCACCAAAAGCAACCCTCAACATCGTCAGTAGACGACAACACACGCACACAGTCAAACGACGCGAAAATCCACGCGTCGTCTATTCAAAACTATCAAACAAACACGAGTTTTGTCAGAAAACGTTGCGAAAGCAGCTCTAGGTCGGCGTCCCGCAGGCAAATTAAGTCGATACGTAATTAAACCTGGCACCAACACACACATACAAAGGTTCGACATAAAAATGCTGGAAAGGAAAAAAAAGTATAGGTTTAAAATTTACCCGGTATAAATTTGTGTTTTTTTCTTTTCCCGTACTTATGTATGGAAGCATGCGCAGTAAAGGGTTAAAACAGGGTTAGCCTGCCAAATTAGCGGCACCCTCCGTTGTCTGACGGCGGACAAAATAGGTGACTCTGTAATTTGGTAGGATTAACATTTGTATTTAGTTCTTAGTTTTACCACGGCGCTGTAAACACAGTCGGACCTTTGCTGTCGCTCAATAGATTATGGTATGAAACATAATTATTACTTGCGTCTATTTACATTTAAGATTACATAGAGTGTTTTAGAACGAATATCTGTTATTTCTTAAACTGAGGTAGAAGATTCTGTTATTATGTAGGTTTAGCCTCTGATTAGCTTGAGTCAAGATTATTAGTCTTGCATCTCATTTCGTTACTACGTAAATTGTGATACAGAAGAACATCTTTCGAAATACTACTGTGAAAACAAGTAGGTATAATATTTTAACAAAAAGAAAAACCGACTTCAGTTTCCACACGATTTCTCTGGGATGCCATCATCAGATCCTTAGTTTCCTTATCACGGTGCCACCCTTAGGATATCTATCTCCTTTCCAAATAAAAATGAATCATAAAAAGCTATCGAAGAACTGATGGCCGAGCCGAATGTCATCGGCGAGATGAAAGCGCGCAAACTTCGCCGGCTAGGTGGGCACCTTGAAAGAATGGGAGAGAATCGTGCGGTCAAACGAGCATACAGTAGACGGCCGAGTGGCCGTCGCCCGGTCGGCCGTCCCAGATATCGCTGGAAAGACGAAGTCACGAAGGATTTGCGCGAGCTCCAGGTGGAGGACTGGCAGGAGGTGGCGCAGGACAGAGCGAAGTGGCGTCTTTTGTTATCGGAGGCCAAGACTCACTTTGGGTCGTTGCGCCATCTCAGTTAGTTATCAAAAGCTATCGGTTCTCAGACAACGAAGTTATCCACGAACATAAGTAAAAAAAAATACGGTCAAATTGAGTAACCTCCTTTTTTTAGAAATCGGTTAAAAATCCTTTCTTGTGTGTCTATTACAATCTGTTTCATTTAGCCTCTACAGTGATTTTAATAAAAATAATTACGAAAGTGTTAAAAAAATAGCTATGGTAAAGTTTTGCCGCAAATTTAATGTTTTAATACGAAATTGAAATTTTTGTTAAAAAATTTTTATTCTTATTGCTCCAAAAATTTTGTTTAAAGTTTCAGTAAAGTGCCACTACTTTACTTAAACACAAAACTACCCTCTTCGGCCCGGCTTGTTTCTGGGTCACATCACTGCTGGCTGTGACATTGTAGCTTCCAAACGGATGGACTGATTTTGATTGAGTTTTCTGTTCGAAGAGTGACTTGATCGAGACATTTCTTAGCTATAATTTTCGAGAGCTTTTTTAATTTAAACTCTCATTCGTAAAAGACATGGTTTTTTTTTAAAACAGTGAATATACCGATGACAGATGGCGACGAAAGGTTCTCGAGTGGAAAAACGTTCTGTTAACGAAACTGTAAGAATCGCGGGGAGCCGATGGATGCAAATGGCTATTAGCCGTTCATGGTGGCGTTCAAGGGACGCCACCATGAACCTAGGCCTATGTTCAGCAGTGGACTTCTTTCGGCTGAACAGCTCTTAGCGGCTTAGCCCCGAACATAGATTTAGACTATCTCTTGACATCTAGATGTCTATCCAGATTACTCTACAATCTTTATAATGCATCAATGAAATCAACAACCAAAATACCCTTCTGCCTAGCAACAAACAACAGAGCAAGGAAAATCAATGGAATTCCTCGAACCCAAAGGCCCATTTAACAAGGTACCTACACAAAAAACACTTAAAGAAGAAGCTAAAGCTCAAAGCCTTCCAACCTACAAATATTTCCAGCAAAAACGCCTAAAAATTTCATTCATTAGACAGCTGGCGCCATCTAGTTGGTTTGAACTGAAACGGTTTTTGTTACGAGTTTTTTTTAGGGTTCGTTTGGATTGGAAGGAAGGGTGTAAAAAATGGCAAGAGGGCGCCTTTTGGGTTTTCCTCTTTCGAAGTGACGTATTGAAGCAAGTGTTGGTAAATTGTCTGTTTGGGGTGTTTTATTAGAGTTAGCAGGAATATCGCTATTGTACTAATCTTCTATACTAATTATATTACATTATTATTATTTATATTTTTATAGATAATGGTGTCGATTCGGTTTTGCATTCTCTAAAACTAAACTAAGTTTAACAGGTCTAATAGTAATGCTGTCCTTTTTTTACTTTAGTGGTTAGAAAAAGACAGCAATACTATTAGACCTGTGAAATTTAGTTTAGTTTAGGAGAATGTAAAACCAAATCGACACAATTAATCATCATCATCATCATCAGCCTGTATCAAGCCACTGCTGGACATAGGCCTCTCCCATGATACGCCACTGAGCCCGGTCTTCGGCTTTTCTCATCCAACCACTGCCAGCCACTCGGCGCAAGTCGTCGCTCCACCTTGTCGCAGGACGTCCTACACTACGTTTGCCAAGTCACGGTCTCCACTCAAGAACACGTCTACCCCAACGGTTGTCAGTTCTGCGGCTTATATGACCAGCCCACTGCCACTTCAGCTTGCTAATTCTGTGAGCTATGTCGGTGACTCTAGTTCTCTGACGGATCACCTCAATAATAATATAATATAATTATGATTATTCCGCAATACTATGCAATACCGTGTCCTTCTGAGTCAAAAGGGAAGGATTTGTGATGTGGAAGGAAATCTAAGGTAAAATAAGGAAGGAATCGGTCTTGGAAGGTAAGAAAGACTCAGAAGGAAAGTCCGAATATTTTTCTTAGTGCACATACGGTTTTAGTTTTGCCAATCGATATTAGAACTCACATGTTCATCATGTTATCTAGGATAAGTCTCTGTGTTATAGTGGCAATAAATTGATCTTTTTTTTAACCTATACTGTCCCACTGCTGGGCAAAGGTCTCCCCCATTAATTTATTTTTATTTATTTTATTTTCAACAGACGTTCAAAACAAAACGTAGCTGTTACTACCATTCACACTTCCATCCCCCACACCCCGCGTGATGATAATATAATAAATGGCCGGATCCCGCTAGGCGGCACACATCGGCTGCAGTCGGCAAAAAAGCGGAAAAACGATTTTTCATGATCACCCGACGTGTCACCCCCGGCCTGATAGTTGGCGTCTTCGATTATTCCTATTAGAATCCGAGTTAGAGCTAATGTTACTTCAATGTTCTCTTTTTACGCCCGAAATTACACTGAGAAAAATAATCTGACTTTCCTTCAGAGTCATACCTTCCAAGACCGATTCCTTCCTTACTTTACCTTAGTTTCCCTTCTGAATCACAATTCCTTCCCTTTTGAAACAGAAGGAAAACGGTATTTCGGAAGGTCTTTTTTCTCCGTGTAATAATCCTAATCCTAGAGTTAGGTTTTATAACGGGAGAATTACCATGTATTTGTTTTTGTTTGTATTTTTTTATATTATAATATAATCCTAATCCTAACCTAGTACTAAAATACTAGGGCTTGACATATTACTACTAAAATGACATATTATGACATGACATATTATGGATCCAAAACCGCGGATAACGGATCAGGATAAAATATAGTTTAAATAAAAAACTAATTTATTAATATTCTACATAAAATATATTAATATAATGTATTTGTTTTTGTTTGAGTTCTCGATATTTCGGCACTGTTGCCGAAATATCGAGAACTCAACAAACCATGATCACGAGAATACAAACAAAAACAAATACATGGTAATTATCCCGTTATAAAACCTAATTCTAATGTTTTTGACCATGGTAGTTTAAAACAGTATAATATTATATTAATATAAACCATTTCAATACCAAGCTAACCAGATATTAATATAATTAACTGAGTACATATATATTATTTTTATTTTACTATGGCCTAACTATATTTTTCGTTCTTCGTTTGTCGTCACCCTGAATTATTTAAGATGTTAAACTTTTTAAGCCTTTTTTTAAACTAAAAAACCTAATCAGAAACCAAATTGTTAAAATTGCATTTTCATAACATTTACTTACTTCTTCATGTTAGATAAGATTATTTCTTATTAGAATCTTACGAGAAAAAAAATCGCGTTAGTCACAACAGGTGCTTAAAGCAAAACTATAAAAATAACCGACTTTCTTTCCACTCGATTTCTCAGGGATACCATCATCAGAGCCTGGTTTCCTTATCATGGTACCACCCTTGGGATATCTGCTTTCCAACAAAAAAGAATCATCAAAATCGGTTCACAAACGACGAAGTTATCCGCGAATACACATAAAAAAAGCCAGAATATTTGATCCTATTTCGCAAGATGACAACCCTAAATGTAAGGCAGTAGGTACACATACTAATGATCCGCGTGTGCGGTTGAAAGAACAGCGTTCGTCTTTTAAATTAATTGTTTTCGTCTGTGTGCGCCCTTAGGGGCGAGGGACTTACGTGCTTCATAAAACGAGGCTGTGGCGGTAGGCAGGTACACTTTCGTCTTTGTTTGTTATAAGATGATATAATTAGGAGAATTATTATGGTTTGCATTGCTAAAAAACAAAATGGTATTTAAGTATTTACTATTGAAAGAAAGAAAGAATACATGTATAATTGCAACAACAACACTCTTGGTAGAAATTGTAGAAAAAAAGAAACAATATTACAGTAATAGACCTCAATGAACTTTTATCTTTTTTTTTTTTTTTTTTTTTTTTTCATGTTACATATATACGAGTATACTTACTATAATACTTGGGCCTACACTACAGGCGGCAATCGAATTGCCAACGTGAAAATTTTGTTTTTATTTCCAAAACTTGTGTTTCTTCGAATGTGTAATATTTGTGGATATTATAATAAAACACAAAATAGTATTTAATACAATGAGTTGGGGCCGATTTGTGACATTGACATTTTTGTGTACTGACATTGAGTTCTTTTTTTTTGTTATGGCGTCACACGATTAGTGTATTTGCCAGTGTCAAGTATTAAAAATATTTCAAACTTGGAGAGTAGAATCAAGTATTAATGATGATGATGATGAGATGATGAGACCCAGCAGTAAGCCGGGTCAAAGAGGATAGTGTGTAAAGTAGTGGCGCTTCACTTAAACTTTACATGGACTTTTGTGGAGCATCTAGAACTTTCACAACTTTATTTCAATTTCCCACGCTCGTACACATTAACGAACACATAATGGTTAATAATCCGCCAATATTACACATTATCACTCGAAGAAACACAAGTTTTGGAAATTGGAAATAAAAAACAAATTTTCATGTTGACAGTTCAATTGCCGCCAAAAACGTCTAATGTTTATTTATTTAATAAAATTGTATATTGCAATGCAAATCAGTATATTTTTTAACGATCAAACCAAGCTATAAACTTTGTGATTTGCTACCGACCTTATCTGGCTAGAGTTTCATAGATTAAGGTAGTAATCGATGACAATTCAATGATATTCCCAAACGAGCGTTCGCTAGTAATGACGTTTCGTATAGTGACGTCATTAATCAACCTATCTAAGGGTACGTTAGTGGGGAAAAGTAGAAGTTAGTATGTGACGACACGAGTTGGAAGAGGCACTATGAAAAAAATTGCACTTATAAAGCATAACCTTTTTTATGTTTTCTAGGCAGAGTGATAAATAAGGTAAGTACCTACTATCTATATATAGGTATATATATATAACTCAAAGGTGACTGACTGACTGACATAGTGATCTATCAACGCACAGCCCAAACCACTGGACGGATCGGGCTGAAATTTGGCATACAGGTAGATGTTATGGTATAAGTTATCTAAGGTGCGGGGATTTGAACTCGGTGTCGGTGCTTTGTAAAGCTCACGCGTTACTACCGATCGCAAACCGTCGCTCATTTGATAAAGAAAGATGTTATTATGTTTTTATATCAGACACATTTTTAATATTCCAAAAGGACAAAGTCGCGGGCTCAGCTGGTACAAAATAAAACTAATTTAGTTTTATGAATGAAACGCTACCTCTTGGAATAGCTCATAGCAAATCAAATTAGCAACTAAATACCTAAATTATCACAAACATAAAACGACTGGTTTTTATTCAAGCACGCACTACCGTTTACCGGCACGAGCTAACCGGTGTATTAATAAAATTATGTTTTAAAATTACATAAATTGAAAGTAAACCGAGACTTTACTCGAATTACATTTTAAAAGTACTTAATATGTCTCTATATTGAATTGACAAGTAACAAGGTTCTGTCACTTTTGACATTATTTCTTAAAAGCCAGAGTTTCTTATGGTAGGTAGTAAATAGGTATACCTAATTGGAAATATTGTAATGTTATTTCAGCTGTCGTAAAGAAACTAAATCAAAATAAAACTTGTATTAAATTTCCCGCCCAGATTATTAAATACAATGTAAGCAAAATTTTAGGTATTTTTTATACCTTGGGTTACATTATTGGAATTTTTGTAAGGATCCCTAAATTTTTTTAAAATGTAGCCTCCTAGAAAAATATATTTGAACACTAGCTGTTCCCCGCGGATTCACCCACGTGGGCTGCAGTTTATTCCGATAAAAAGTATTCTATGTCCTTCCTCAGGGTTCAAACTATCTCCGTACCAAATTTCGTTTAAATCGATTCAGTAGTTTTATGTGTGAAAGCGAGACAGACAGACAGACAGAATTATTTTCGCATGTAGGGATTAAACATTGTAGTCAGACGGTTAATAAAGAAAATGCAACATACCCCGTTCTACCCCACACCAGAGGGACGCAATGAGTCTCGTCGTATTATTCCGCCCATAGCTCTGGTGTTGAGGTAATTTGGCAACACTGAAGCCATAAGGGGTCATCCCTATTCTCCTTCACATAATTTGACAGCTACTGTGGCAAATTGGTTCAGTATTAGAGTATGGCATAAAAAAGAATTCAAAACGAAGTAGTGCTAAAAAAATGCTCCTACATATACAAACACATACACGCACATTTTTTTTAGTGTAGGATCATCTTGGACCATATCATTTCTAAAATTGTAGCGTACCTTCAAATTATTATTAAAAATTTACTATTCATAATCAATAGTTTTTTATCCAATAAGATACATTGTGATTGTTGTGGCGTATAATAAACAGCATATAAAAATACATAAATTAGTAAGGCTGGTTGGGAAAAAGGACAATGAAAAAGGGCTACCTGGTTCAACGCACCCCCGCGTGCTTTGGTGTTTAACGACGCGTCGCACTTGTCCTGCTTCCTTTCCACTCGGAGTTGATTTGCTGATGCGCGGAGATCGCGGCTGATGATCTGACGCTGGATTACGATTTAATAACGGAGAGTCTATCGGAGCTCGATCCGTTCCGTGTGATGGCCAGACGTCAATCGACTTCTTTTTACCCTACCCCCAAGTAGCCTTGTTTTGATAAGGAAAGGTTTCGGGTAGGTTTCAGGAAGGATTGACATAGATAAACGTAGATGAATGCTGAGTTCATACCGTGACACATTTATAGCTAATATTAACAAACATACCGCCCCCCAAAGAGCGGCTGAGCTCTTTAGAGAACGCTTAAAGATTGAGATTGATTTTATGCTGATTGTCTAAAGTTAGATGATGTTCTTAGCTGATTTTCAAAAAATTATAATTGTAGACGATAGGCAAAGTAAATAAATAAAAATATATATTGATGAAATAGAATGTAAGTTGATGTTAAAAGATGATGATTTTAAAGTTGATGCTAGAAGGATGATGATTTTAAAGTTGATTTTCAAGATAAGGTAGCAACGGGCACAGTTTTACAACTGGCCGCAGCAAGAGTCCGTTGGAAGTCCGCAATTCGACTACCCTAACAGTGCCGTCAGAGCCTGGACAGATGCGAACTATTCTGCCTTTCTTCCACTGAAGCGGTGGCAAGTTTGAATCCCTGACGAGAACAAGATCACCAACTTGGAGATTGCTGCTTTTGGCAAGCCACTTCGGACGTTGCTGCATTGTGTGCAGATACTCCGAGTGCCAACGTCGCCAGAAGTGTTGAGTGATTTGTCGAAGGAGCTGCCATCGCTTTAGAGGATTCGGGCTGAACTCGTCAAAGTTTTGTTCGGGCAGAGCCTGAAGGGGCTGTCCGATGATGAAATGACCAGGCGTGAGCGCTTCGAGATCATTAGGATCATTAGTCAGAGGACACAACGGCCGTGAGTTTAATGCTGCTTCTACTTTCGCGAAAACCGTACCGAGCTCCTCGAAACGGAGTGAGCGATCACCGATGACGCGCGCCAAGATGACCTTGGCCGACTTCACTGAGCTCTCCCACAAACCACCCATGTGAGGACCTGAAGGAGGGTTGAGATGCCAAGTGATTTGGCGACTTGACAGAGATTTCTCGATATCAGTGTGAGCATCCTTCAAATGCTTGGACACGTGCTTAAGATAATTTCGCGAGCCGATGAAGTTAGTTCCACAGTCACTGAAGATGTCGCTGGGGAGCCCTCTGCGTGAAACGAATCGGTCCAAACAAGCCAAGAAAGCGTCGGTCGACAACTCGGAAACGATTTCCAGGTGGACGCACTTTGTGACGAAACACACAAAAACGCACAAGTAGGCTTTCGTCGACCTAGCGTTGCGAAGACTTGACACCTTGCACATGAAAGGTCCCGCAAAATCAACGCCGACCTTCTGAAAAGGACGGCAAGACGTCACACGATGAGACGGGAGATCACCCATGAAGGGCTCAAGAGCCTTGGGACGGAGTCGGTAGCACTGTTGACAGCGAAAGATTTGCTGTCGGATTACCCGCCGTGCGGATAGAATCCAGAATTTGCGTTGAAGCAAAGAGGTGAGAGCCATTAGACCAGGATGAAGAAACAACCGATGGTAATGGTCTACGATAAGTTTTGTTACGTGGTGCGATTTTGGTAGCAAAAGCGGATGCTTTGAGCTGTACCCAAGCTCGGACTTGACAAGTCTTCCGCCGACCCTCAAACAACCTTGCGAATCCAAGAAAGGATTTAGCCGCCGAATACTGCCCTTGAGTGCCTTGTTGTCGCGTAACAACCGAAGAGTTTCAAAAAACTCTGTCGACTGGACCAACTTTATGATGTGGAGCAAGCTGTTGTTGAGCTCCACAACGGTCAATGGACCAGTACGACGCTGATCTGGGTTGCGCGAGTTGTGAATGAATCGTTTGCACCAAGCTACGATGGACTGTAGCTTGGGAAACGAACCAAACTTTGTTAGGACAGGTAGCTCTTCAGCAACGGCTGCAACGTTTGAGATGTGCAAGGCTGATTTGAAGCCCGGCAGATCATTGTCGTTGAGAGGAGAAGAGTCTTCAGGCCATGATGAGCAGTTCTCTGCCAACCACGGTGGAGACCACCACAAATTGTGCGGCACCAACTCGGAAGGAGTGAGACCTCGACTTGCCGAGTCGGCGGGGTTCTCTGCTGATGGCACATAGTTCCAGACTGCGTTTGGAACTAAAGCCTGTATCTGGGACACCCGATTTCCCTCAAAAGTCTGCAGCTTATGAGGAGAAACCTTGAGCCAGGCGAGTACAATGCTGGAATCGCACCAGGCCATTGTACTGCTGATTTTCAGTTTTTGGCCAAGAAGACCAGTGACGTGATGGAGAAGCCGCGCAAGAAGATGCGCGCCACTCAATTCCAATTTAGGAATGGTAAGCTTTTGTTTCAGTGGAGCTACACGAGACTTGGCCAGAAGAAGCCTGACCGAAGCGCTGCCGTGAAGCCCATGAACACGTAAATAGACGCATGCTGCATACCCACGTTCGGAAGCGTCGCTGAAACCGTGGAGTTGTATTTCCGACAGTTGATCAGTGAGCAGCCATCTGGGTATGGAGACGTCGCTGAGTTGAGGAAGTTGAGAATTGAAATTATTCCATATATTGATAATTTCAGATGGAAGAGGATCATCCCAGCCGAGTTGCAAACCCCAGATGGTTTGCATCAAATTTTTCGCGAAGAAAGTGAGCGGAGCAAGAAAGCCACAAGGGTCGTAAAGCTTTGCGATGTTTGAGAGAATGCCACGCTTGGTCGTGACGGCTTTCATAGGTGACGTTCGGTACACAAAGTTGTCACCCTTTGCATTCCACTCCATCCCTAGAACCTTGTAAATGGTGTTGCCATCCTCCTCGAATCGGTAAGGGCTCTCGCAGTGGTCGGCAGATTGCGATTCCAAGAATTCCTTGGAATTACTGGACCACTTGCGCAAGTCAAAACCACCCTGAGAGAGGATGGAAACGAGCTTTTGTTGCAGGTCAAGAGCGGAAGGCAAATCGTGAGCTCCACTACACACGTCGTCGACAAAAGTGTCCTCTAGAAGGACCCTCGATGCGACTGGATGCACGGTTTCGTTGAGATAGGCAAGCTCATGTATGACGCGGATCGCCTGAAAGGCGGAGCTGGTAACACCATAGGTTACGGTGGTAAGCTCGAACTGCTTGATTGGCTCTTCAGGAGATTCACGCCAGAAAATTGTCTGAAACTTGCTGTCATCTTCAGCCATGCGCACCTGACGGTACATTTGTTTAATGTCGCAGGTGAAAACAATTTGATGAATCCTAAACCGTAGAATGATGTCCTCAATGTTTTTCTGCAGCTTAGGTCCGGACATCAGAACCTGATTAAGTGATACGCCTGTTGAACTCGCCGAAGAAGCGTCGAAAACGGCCCTAAGCTTAGTCGTGCTGCTGTGGGCACGGAGCACACCATGATGAGGGATGTAGTAGCGCTCGCTGGACACCGGTGCATGAACCTCGCGCATGTGACCGACGTTCTCATAATCGCGCATGAACGCTACGTAAAGCTCGCGTAGGGGTTCATCCTTCAGAAGGCGACGCTCTAGGTGGTGGAACCGCTTGAGAGCGGTTGCATGCGTATCACCTAAAGGTTTGCGGTTGACCTTAAAAGGAAGCTGAACTATGAAACGACCAGTGTTGTCCCTGGTATGCGTTTCACTAAAATGCTTTTCGCAGATGATGTCCTCGGGATCTGGAACTGGTTGACTGGGAGCCTCTTCGACTTCCCAGAACCGGGTGAGTGCCAGATCGAGGTCTATGGTGCAGGCCATCGCTACGACGTTATGAACATGCGGCGATGCTGCGGGTGCTTTGCCCATTATTATCCACCCGAAGATTGAAGAGTAGGCAGTTGGCATGTTGTCACCAAGGCTGAACCTTCTACCATCGAGTATTTGGTCATAAACATCTATACCTAGCAAGAGGTCAATAGGTCCTGGAACCGTAAAATGCTTGTCGGCCAAGACTAAGTTCCTACAAGTTTTTAAAGTTGATTGATCCACTGGCGCTGAAGGAAGATTACCCGTGATCCGCTTGAGAACAACACAGTCGGTCGAAAGGGAAGGAGTAGAATCACCCATTGGCAAAATGGAACATGAGATGATGCCACGTGTCTGCTGATTCGATGCGGCACCCAAACCTACAATAGTTCCTGATGGTAAGCGTGGAAGTTTCAATTTTTGAGCTAAATTCTCAGTAAGAATTGAAACTTGAGAGCCGCTATCAATCAGCGCACGAGCTGAATGGAAGTGTCCATTGACATCCTGCAACCTGACGTAGGCAGTACCTAAAACCATGGTGGACCCGCTGTTGGCACCATGTAAAGACTGGACCGTGGAACTAGTCGACACGGCAGCTTCGCTATCCCTAACATCAGATGAGGATTCGTTGGAGAGCTCAGTAATGTGCAGCTTTGTATGATGTCGTGCTCGACATACCTGGCACACACTTTTTGACATACACTTGGCTACATGATGTGTTCTCAAACAATTAAAACAAAGTTTGTGTTTTATGACGAATTGCTTTCTTTGTTCTGGAGTCATATCGCTAAATTTTTGACAATAATAGATTGCATGAGTTTCTTCACAGCATGGACAAGAACCGAAACTACGAGTAAGTTTTTGTTCAGTATTAACTACATTAACAGAGCTACTTGTAACCTTGAATGAAGCTCCGGCAATGTTCTCTAGAATGCGGAGTTGAACGTCGAGAAACTTAAGCAGTTGAGTAAACGTAGGTATAGCTAAAGGATCATCTATGTTGGCCTCAAACTTACTTCGCATGTCGATAGGCAATTTCTTTAAAATTATATGTAGCAGCAAAAAACTCCACGACTCAACATTAAATTTTAAAGCTGTCAAGGCATTTGTGTTTTCCTTAATAGTGCTTATAAATTTGTTTAAGGATTTTGCATTGGTTTGAGTTAAGTTAGATATATTGAGAATTGCCTCAACATGCTTATCTGCGATTATCCTTCTATTCTCGTAGCGCTCCACCAATAGGTCATATGCAACACTATAGTTCTCTTCAGAAATAGGAAGATGTTTGATTAGCGTTAAGGGCTCTTTGTCTAGAACGCCTTGTAGGTAATACATTTTTTGAACAGGGTTCAGTCGTTGATTTTCATGAATTAGACTCCTGAAAATAGATATGAAGTTAGGCCACTCAACATGAGAACCAGAAAACCTGTTTAAGTTGATTTTCGGTAGATGAATCTCGTTCTCGCGTTGAGTAGATGCCGATTGTTTACTTCCATCGGATTCCTGCCGCGTTTCTATCAATGCATCGTGCACAACCTGAACTGAATAAAACATTTCTGTAAATTTGTCATAACACTTTTCTAACTCTGAGGCTGAACGTTTTTCTTCTTTTAATGCCTGTCTACTGCTGATAAGAACTGTAAAAACATCATCCATCCGCGTTCTGTATGATTCCAAGTCTTTATGACGAGCTATGAAACGCAATTTTTCACTAGTACTTACGCTCTCTTTCATGCTTAATTCTTGGGAGAAATCATACGTGGCTTGTAGCCATTTTAAAGCCATATCGAACTTTATCAAACAAACACGAATATCTGCCATTTTTTTACAAGAAATAAGAAAACTTTGGTATAAAATTCCAACGAAATATTCGCTTTGTTTTGATAATTACGTATGATGACAGATGACGGATGAGTCACTAAGAATGAACCCAATCAATTGACGACCACAGACTGCCGAAAAATCTATGACGGTTTGACGGCTTGACGCAAGTTTGATTGTCTGGATGGGTCAACCGATTGCCAGAATAAAAAATAATATATGCTAGAAATGTGCAAAATGGTGGTCACGGATATGAAACACAGCTAGAACAATGGGACTGATGAGAATGCAATTTTGAAAATTTGAAAAAGTAAAATTTGGATAGGAATGAATTTCGATAGGGAAAAGATGAGATTCGGAATCGAAGGACCAGGGAATGGTTGGGAAAAAGGACAATGAAAAAGGGCTACCTGGTTCAACGCACCCCCGCGTGCTTTGGTGTTTAACGACGCGTCGCACTTGTCCTGCTTCCTTTCCACTCGGAGTTGATTTGCTGATGCGCGGAGATCGCGGCTGATGATCTGACGCTGGATTACGATTTAATAACGGAGAGTCTATCGGAGCTCGATCCGTTCCGTGTGATGGCCAGACGTCAATCGACTTCTTTTTACCCTACCCCCAAGTAGCCTTGTTTTGATAAGGAAAGGTTTCGGGTAGGTTTCAGGAAGGATTGACATAGATAAACGTAGATGAATGCTGAGTTCATACCGTGACACATTTATAGCTAATATTAACAAACAAAGGCATTGATGGTTCACCAGTGATAACTTTAAAACGTCAACCTTAAAACTAGCTACGCCTGTTCCAACCTCCTTACGGCAAAAGAACAGGCAAGAAACGCTCGGCAGGTAATTTTTTTGGCGCGATTACATTGACAATTTCATTCTTATTACTAATGGATTGAATTGGAGCACTTCAATAAAATCCCAAGCTTTTTTGCTATAGATATTTTACAATAAGCCTAACTGATAAGATTTCTCTTGGTTGGTTGTGCACATTGGGATATGGAAACATGAATATTAAACCAGTTCCGGGATGACAACCAAAGCAGACTAGACCCCACAACCACAAGCAAGTACCAAGTAAGTATTTTATTAATATAGTTAATATAGTACAGTCAACGACAAAAGTCGCTGAACAAAAACATATTTTCTGATTCTATAAAATCATCAACACCAACCTTCGAACGAATCGTCACTTAACATTACGTGTGTTGTGTTATGGTCAAACGCAACCTTGTAAGTTGTAAGGAAAAAAACAAACATAACAGATCCACGCACGCATTTGGTAAATCCAGAATGATCAGCTACTCTTGTCGCTGACTGTACCGACAGTCGCACTTGAGAGTCAGTCTTGGTGTTGTTTAGTGCCACCTTTACCTACAACGTTTCTAAACATCAGCTAACTTGACTTGTGGCCAAAAGTTAGAAAACAAAATCTAAAAAAAACATGCCCCACAAAGAGGAAAAGACGGTAATGTTTTTGGCTTACAAGTCGTGCACAGTAAATGTATCTATCTCTATGATCACATTTGATCAAATCACACAAACGTCCCTTCTGTCTCCGCAGATCAGGTGATTAATGACGTCACAGACCTCTACGTCATTACTTGGGTATCGGTCGATACGAGGAGAGAGAAGTTGGACAAAATAAGTTTTCAATCGTTTCGTGACGCAGTATCTTATCCCACTAATATTATAAACGTGATAGTTTTTAAGCATGGATGTTTGATGTTTGTTACTCTTTCACGTAAAAACCACAAAACGGATCTGAATGAAAGAACAATGGCCAAAACGGACCCGAGGTCGTATGAAAACGATCTATGTACGATAAAAATTGATTTTTTTTTTCTATTATGATTATACAAACGATATTTTAAAGAAAGTGTAGAAAAAAAAGATATCGATTTTTTTTTACTTCGGAGTTTCTTAGGACATTTTTAACTTATACACAATGCTTGGATGTTTTGAACGCACTCCGCATTTTCTTTTTCATTCCCTTTCACGCTTTGGAAGTCGGCCCTACTTAAATTAAGTCATTAAAATCAACATCATTTACCAAATATGAACAAAAACTAAGTGACATTGACAGAAACGAAAATTTTCATACAAAATATATTGCGTTCAGGTCCAGGGCAGTATGAAAAGTGGCCAATGTTCTTTGGAATATAGATAGCTTACACACTGGAAAAAAACATGGGCTACTTTTTATCCCGGAAAAAGGTTCCTACGGGATAACGCGACGCGGGTGAAACCGCGGCACAGTAGAACCTAACCTTAGTACCTTTGTGATCAAGCGTTTGCAACAATGCCAAAATATCAAGAACTCAAACAAAAACAAATACATAGTAAATATCTTGTTTTTAAACAAAATTCTAATAACTTATCAATGTTTGTAAAAATTATCTATACTTAATATTATAAAGCTGCAGAGTTTGTTTGTTTGTTTGTTTGAACGCGCTAATCTCAGGAACTTCTGATCCGATTTGAAAAATTCTTTCAGTGTTGGATAGTCCATTTATCGAGGAAGGCTATAGGTTATATTTTATTTCCAAAAAACTTAGGGATCCGTAAGAAAATTGCTATTTTTTAACCCAAGGTATGAAATCGAAAACCTATTTTTGCGTGCGCTGCAAAAACTATTGACAATAGAACGAAATAATGTATTACGGGTTTGTAGGTCCTATTAAGATCTACAAAAAAGTCCGCAAGAGCATATGTCTAACTATTATAGTTATGCCACAATAAGTGTTTTTTTTTATTTAAAAAAATTAAATTTAATGCCGCCGTTAGGAAAGGCATAGGATATTTGTATCTTTGTATTAATCCTTATCAAAATAAATTACTTCTCATTAAAAACTGCTTCAATCCCTTCATATAACTTTTAGAATTATTCAATTCGGACATTCCATTCGAAAGATATCACGAGTTTAAAAATGTAAGTAGTAGTAGAAAAATAAACCCGCTGCACCGCAGTGTAACGCGGTGAGGACCGAAGGCGGGAGAATATTCTATGAAATAGGTAAACTGCGGTCGCAATTTACGAACCAGGAAGACCTTTAGCTGCGCGGTTCAAACTATTTTTTTTTGACCGCGGTCAAAAAAAAATAGAATTAAAATAGGATAATGGATACAGCAGGTAACGCGGTGATGGGCACCGAAGTGCGGGAATAATTTTGGAGTATACAGAATATATACGCTTTCGCGCCTAAACTACTGAACCGATTTAAATGAAATTTGGTAGGTATAGAGATAATTTGAGCCCCGGGGAAGGACATAGGATACTTTTTATCGCGATAAACTGTAGCCCACGCGGGTGAAACCGCAGGGAACAGCTAGTTTTAACATATACAGGGTAGCGTTTGACCACAAGTCACCTGATGTTTAGCGATGATGTGGTCGAAGGTGGTATTACAGTATTATGCTACGCTTGGACAGAGAACTGGCTCTCAAGTGAGGCTGCTGGAACACACCGATAGGTGCTTAGCAACTAAATCTTGAGTGTGGTAGCTAGCTAGGCAAGCACTAGAGATGCCTCACCACGAAGCCAAAACAAAACTCAATTTTAATTCTTCTCCATTATACCCCATCAGTCGGTTTTCCCCAAGATCCCAGTTTCCTTAAGAAAGCGGTGGATTATAAAGGATCCGGAGGATCTCACTGATGCTGGGGCCGACGTTGATATATGGTTAAGAATACCTACTTGACGACGCTCATTTGAAAAAGAGGCTGCTATAGAAACGGTTGGTAGGTACAGTCAGCGACAAAAGTAGCTGATCGTTCTCGATTTTCCAAAAGTGTTTCAAATCAGTAATTATTATTGTTTTTTTTACATTTTACATAGTATCATTTTGACCACAACATAACACACCTGATTTTAGGTGATGATGAGGTCAAAAATTGGTGTCTAAGATGATGAGGATAATAGAAAAAAGTGTGATTGTTCAGCGACTTTTGTCGTTGACTGTCCCTGCCTGCGAAGCTAGCGGTCCCGGGTTCGAATCCCGGTTAGGGCAAATATATGTGTGTTATGCATGAATATTTGTACCTGAGTCTTGGATATTTCTATCTATAATAAGTATTTATTTCTCTATATAAGTATGTATATCGTTGTCTAGTACCCATAACACAAGTTTCGAGCTTAATTTGGGGCTAGGTCAATATGTGTGCAATTGTCCCCGATATTTATTTATTTATATCTGACATACACAATATCGCAGAATACAAGGACAAGGACAAATAGTAACAAACCCACATACCTACAGCAAATTAGATAGCTCAGAGGTAGTCTTGCGACCTGTAGGTCTTCGGCTCGAATCTTGCAAGGAGCTTGAGCTTTTGATGAAAATCTTGATGAAACCATTTTTTAGTGCGAGATGATGACAAGTTGCTCTCTTGATGGTAAGCGTCAAACTTGCCCATTACAGTTCAGTGCCACCCTGCAGAATTTTGAACTTTGCCAAAATCAAAAAAACTTACCTCTATTTATTATCACACTTTAAAAAGTCATACTAAAACTAACTACTCCTGTTCCAACCTCCTTACGCCGGCAAAAAAACAGGCAAGATAGATGAATCACATTTAGCATTATTTTTATTATTCACTAGCTGTTCCCTGCGGTTTCAGAACTACAGTTTATCGCAATAAAAAGTAGCTTTACGGCTGGTTCCGATAACCGATCTATCCACGGTTTGACAGATATTCGACATAACTTCTATAGAGCTTGTGTCAAATTTCTATCTCCAGTAGGGCAAACCGTGGATAGATCGGTTATTAGAACCGGCCGTTAGTTACTCCTTGTAACATTAGCTATCTGCGAGTGAAAGTCCCGGCAAAATCGGTCCAGTCGAAATCAAAATCAAAATCAAAAATATGTTTATTCAATAGGATACATTGTGATCACTTTAAAACGTCAACAACACAGTCGTTTCATGTATTAGATTTTTGATTGTAGGTAAGTACCGTTAGGGTGAAACCAAACAAGCATAATTTTGTGAGTCGTGAGTCGCGTATTTTCGGTCGCTCATTTTACGTTCAACTGAATTTTCAACTCATTTTACGTCGTCGCGTGGCCCCAACTGCCTTTTTGTATGAAACCGAATGCAGCAGAATTTATGCTACCGAAATTCTGCGACTCACGACTCACAAAATTACGCTCGTTTGGTTTCACCCTAATACATAACATTTTCTGAAAAGCTGTTTAATTTTCTACATCAACTTTTACCTTCCCCTATCAAACTTAATGGCCTACTGTGGCTAAACCTCAAAACGCTGATTGCAGGCACCTTCCATTCACCTTTCCATGAATGAACTCCCATTCAGATGCTGGTGGCTGGGCAACCAAAGTCAATAGTCAACAAGATGATTACCCACGTACCCGAGACGTGGAGGTTTTTTGTAAGCGTGCTTCCAATAGGAAGTCGATGGATTGCACACAAATAGAATAAAAGTTGCGGTACTGAAGCTGGGAGTCGCGGTGAATTGGACTGTGAAGTTAGTTCAGTACAATATGATCTAGTTAAATTCACTAGTGTCCACATATTGTCAGTCTATCGAGCAAACTTAGCTCTGCAGCATATGCTGTAAAGAAGATCCGTCACCTTACTGACGTTGATACAGCCAGACTAGTCTACTTCAGCTATTTTCACAGCATTATGTCCTATGGAATATTGCTGTGGGGAAACGCTGCTGATATTAACACCATATTTGTATTGCAGAAGAGAGCTGTTCGTGCGATTTATAATATGGGCCCAGAGAATCTTTAAGAATTAAGTTTAAAGAAACCAAAATAATGACAGTTATTTGTTAATATATTTATGAACAATATCGTGAGAGGGTGCTGCTTGTGGGGTCTGGTCTGCTTTGGTTGTGATCCCGTAAATCGTTAATATTCATGTTCCTATATCCCAATGTGTACAACCAAACAAGAGAAATCTTATTAAAGCTATAAATTAAAACATATCAGACTATTAGATGACAAAAAAAAAAGCTTGTGATTTTAGTGAACTTGCTCCTATTCAATCAATTAGTAATAAAAGAATAAAATTGTCAATGTGATCGCACCAAAAAAATTATCTGCCGGGCGTTTCTTGCCTGTTCTTTTGCCGGCGTAAGTGGAACAAGCGTAGCTATTTTTAAGTTGACGTTTTAAAGTGATCACAATGTTTCCTATTGAATAAAACAAATTATGACTTTTGACTTTGACTTTGGTCTTTTTTCTCATAGCAGTTCTATGTTACCAGTAAACTTATCTAAGGAACCATAAACCCGCCCAGGCTTGCCAGACGCCAAAGCATAGAGAATCACGCGCACTCGTGCGTAACTGTTTTAGAATAACTCAAACAGGTTATTTTTTTTTACTCCATTTTAAATCTTGGCTTTGGTAGGTTTAATGCTTAGCACGGGAGCTGGCCAGTGCTCGAAAGCGGATAATTTGAGCACAGATTATAGTCTAATTGCCTTGGCACGAGCAGACCACGAAATTGGTGAAAGATTTGAAGCTATGCTCGGGTGAAGTACGGTTTGGTTTTCGGAATAAAGTAGGTCGAAGAAAAGTAGACTGTGGATCGACGAGAGAAAAAAATATAGAGTTAAACAATAATATGTTATTACTGACTAGTTGCACCCCGCGGTTTCACTCTCGTCTCTCCGTTGTCTCGCAGGAACATTTTTCCAGAATAAAAAGTAGTCATATGTGTTAAGTCCGAATGACATTAAAAAATTGGAAGGTAATATGTTTAAAAAATCTTTGAATGACTGGCTTTTTAGAAAATGCTTTTATAGTATTAAGGAGTTCAATGAATTTATAATTAACTAGCGGCCCGCCCCGGCTTCGCACGGGTATTTAGCAAAAACGCAAAAATTATAATACACACATTATTGGAGTTTTAGTAAGGATCCCTAATTTTATTGAAAACAGACATCAATATTTATACAATACTAACGTCACTCAATTGTTTTGCCTTCCCGGAACCTCTCCACTAACACTTGAACTTTATGGTATGGTATTAAAGTTCAAATTGACTTAAGTATTATTACGAATCGTTTGTATGGGGAAAAGAAAAGGGCTAATTTTAGTGTTTTCCCGGCAATTATTCGATTTTTCTCGCCGTAAAAACCATTATTGGACTTCAACGAACATTTAAAAAAAAGAATTGGTAAAGTTGGTCCAGGCGTTGTTGAGTTATGCGCTTACCAACATATTTTGCGATTCATTTTTATATTATAGATTATAAGATAAATTTCTTGTAACATTTCCACGTCTGCTTGCAGACTGAGTACAGTGTGCCTTTATTCTAATACTTAAGATCTTATTTATGACTTGTATTCTAGCATATAAATGATTTGATTTGATTTGAAGCTATCTTCATTCCAGATTTCATCGAAATCGGTTTTTTTTTATTTTTGACTACGACTTAGGATGTCCATTATAATATTGTTTTTCTCTAACATCATCTTTAGTCTAAAAATGTAGTACCTACTTACTTGCAACATCTATAGCAATAAGACCGCCCTTTATAAAATTAGCTCTAAGATCTTTTCTAATAAGTTGTTCTATTTTGTATTTTTTTCTTTTGTGATGAAACAATAAAGCCTTATTATTATTATTATTATAGTAGTTACGGTGATGCGTGGTAACAAACATTCACACACACACACACACACAAACTTTCCCATTTATAACATTAGTAGGGTAACCGATGGGGAAGAAAGGTTCTCGAGTGGCGACCACGAACCGGAAGACGTTCTGTAGGTAGGCGTCCCACTAGGTGGACCGACGACATTGTAAGAGTCGCACAGAGCCGATGGATGCAAATGGCTAATAGCTGTTCATGGTGGCGTTCATAGAGGGAGGCCTATGTTCAGCAGTGGACTTCATCCGGCTGATGATGATGATGATTGATGATGAAGTTATTACCCTTTCTAACTTTCAAGGTGCAGACACCGAGTTCGAATCCTCTCGACTATGTGCGCGGAGATAAAAGACCTTCCGAAATACCGTTTTCCTTCTGAGTCAAAAGGGAAGGAATTGTGATTCAGAAGGAAAACTAAGGTAAAATAAGGAAGGAATCGGTCTTGGAAGGTAAAGACTCAGAAGGAAAGTCGGTTTTTTTTCTCAGTGCGGATTCACCATCGCTCAAACGGCGAGGGAAATCATCGTGAGGAAACCGGCATGTCCAAGAACTGCAACATTCAGGGGCATGCGACATCTACCAACCCGCACTGGGCTGGCTTGGTAGATAACGGCACATACTCTCTCTGTGGTAGAAGGCCAGAATCCTAGCAGTGGGAGCGTAACAGGCTGATGATGATGATGATCCTTTGTATCTCGTCGGTGTTTTAGTATTTCCTTATTTCCTCTAATTCATTATCAAAGGAAATAAACATAAAACGTAATTATGTTAAGATTATAGGAAAATTACTCGTTCACATGTCATATTGCATATATAATTATCACCTGTCCGCTTTAATTAATTGAATAAATAATTAACTAACTCGCGTAGTCAATTCGTAGTGAATTGCAAATTACAAGTCGGATAATATCTTATTTTACTACTTAGGTACAGGATAGCGTTCGACCACAAGCCACCTGATGTTAAGTGACGATGTGGTCGAAGATGGCGTCACGCTACACCTGAATTGGGAACTGGCTCTCAAGTGTGGCTGCCGGCACACCAAACGGTGCTTGGCGACAAATTCTTAACTTGAGGGCGGTAATAGCTAGCCAGGCAAGGACTAGAAAATATCTTACCACCAATCTATGATTTTATCAGGAAGTTTTCATTCACCGAAAGCTCAAGCTCATTGTGGGATTCGAACCCACGTCCTACGGATCGCAAGCCGACGTCTCTACCACTGCACCATCATGGCTATTATGTACTGCTGCTCACGGTTTTGTTCTTGTGGACTATAGAGTCCTCTTTCAAAAAGTTTTTCTTACTTCTTGTTGTATTGCAAAGCAATAAAAACCTTTTAAAAGTAAGTATATTAACTAACTCCGATGGCTCAGCGACCCAAAGTGTGTCTTGGCCTCCGAAACGAGAGAGCGCCACTCTTCTCTATCTTGAGCGATTTCAGCCCAGTTGAGAGTCTGGAGCTCGCGCAGGTCTGCATCCACCGCGTCCTTCCAGCGGTATCTAGGGCGTCCGACCGGCCTACGGCCATTCGGTCGTCCCAAATAAGAACGCTTTGCCGCCCGATCCTCCCCCATGCGGACTACGTGGCAGTGTAGTCGTAGTAGTCGGTGCGATTTAATTGCACCGACCACGTTAGGCTCGCCCACTAGATCTTCGATCTCTTGGTTTTTCCGGATCCTCCACGTGCCATCTTGCCGGCGAGTTGGTCCCAATAACTTTCGGAGAATCTTCCTTTCCGCTATTAAAAGCTTGTTCTCCTCCTTGAGTGTTAATGTCCCAAGTCTCGCATCCGTACATCAAGATCGGCCTGATGACAGTTTTATAAATTCGGATCTTGGAGTATATTACACCTACTTAATTGAGCACATCACTTTTTACATTTACATTAATATAATTATTGTTGTAGTAAATACAATACCGCCTCAGTATTGCACCTATATCCATAATGTAGGGACATATTTTGGTCTTGGTTACAAACAAATACTGAACTAACATAAAATCACAAAACAGGAACCATTATAGGATCGAATTGAACTAAATTCATAATTAGTAATTACCTGAGGTAAGAAAAATAATACTTTTCAAAATGGTACAGTCAGCAACAAAAGTAGCTGATCATACTAGATTTCCTAAATGTGTTTTAGATCAGTATGGCGTGGGTTTTTTTACAGTTCACAAGGTAGCGCTCTGACCACAACATGACACACCTGATTTTAAGTGATGATGTGGTTAAAGGTCGGTGTTTAAGATGATGCCGGTAATCGGAAAGTGCGTTAATGTTGAGCTACTTTTGTCGTTGACTGTACATAAATACTACAATCAAAATAAATCAAAAATTCATTTTTTTCTTTGACGACCGATGTGGCGCAATGGGCGGATAGCCGACTGCGAAGCGTGAGGTCGCGGGTTCGATTCCCGCTACAGGGCAAATATTTGTGCATTAAAAAAAAACCGCAAGTATATGTTCTGTGTCTGGGTGTTGTGGATCCCCGATCCGCGTAGTTTCTGATACCCTAGATACAGGGAAACCTAGTTAGCGGTCAGAGCCTATGTATGTGATTGTGCGGGCATTATTATTATTTTTTTCTTATAATTGAGTAGAAAATAATATCGTACCTTAATTGGTGGTGCGTAGTCCACCGCCATCATACAGTCACTGTTGACCCCAGCTTCAGTCTTGATCATGGGGGGTGCGTGGTGGTACAGCTGCCCCATCTGGTGGTGGTGCATCCCACCCTCCCCACGGCTATACCACGTGGTATACATGCCGTACTGATCGCACTCGTTCATAAATACCACATTATCACTTTTATGTTACAGAGTTAAATCACTGTGATTTGCTCTGATCACAGTGTGAGCATCACTGCTAAAAAGTGTTTAGAAGTAGTGATTACAGTTTCACATCACTATTTAATTGTGTCACAATTGATTTGTTGCGTTGTTTTTACACATTTTCTTTGTAGTAACGCATCACTGTTTTTTTTTTTGGTGTTTGATTTCACTGTGATTTTGTAAGTGATAGTGATTTATGCATCACTGTTATTGCAGTGCACTGTCACTTGGTTTGTAAAACACTTTGTTCCGTTTTTTAAGTCCCATGTCGTTACTTGTTTCAGTTTTTAATATGACGGCATCTTTATCCGTCATTTAGAGTTACGTTGTCCGTTTTAATAACTTATTTATCTTGACTATTTTTTCCGCAATTAAGTTATTTGTGTATAATTGAAATCGTTATTATGTTATTTTTAAGTTATAACCCGTTATAACGTCCGCTGCATTTGTAATATGATTTATCGTATACTTAAAATTGCGCGTGTAAATTGATCACAGGTTTAAGATTTTAATTAATAATGTAACGTTATAAATTTTCAACGAAACTCAATCTAGTTGAACATAATTTTGATTTAAAATCAAATAAAACAATTTAGCTATTTTATTGCACAATTTACGTCAAACAAAATTTTGTTTTTTCTTTTACGAGTTTTGTTCTCTTTCTTTATTTTCTGGGCACCATCTGAAACAAAACAAAACAAAACAAGCTTAGTTAATTAATGTCATTTTTTAACAATGACAGCACCTACCTATATAGTATCTAACTACGTTAAATTCATTAAAAATTATTCTCCTATGAATCAGTAACATATGCGTTGGACCACAAGTCACCTGGGACCTTATTTGCTATGTCCATCAAGATTTCTTTCCAATTTAGGAGTTTTCAAGTCAAGAGTGAATAGGTATCCTCTAGACAAGCATGCTCCATCATCGGCCACGTCTTTACTTACCATCAGGTGAAACTGTGGTCAAATGATTGCCTATTGTGAATAAAAAATAATAATAACGTGTGACGTCATTACGTGCTTTAGCAGTCATTCCACGCGGATAACGTAACGCGCCCGCGTTACTCACTTAGATGGTCGTAGCGAATATGCTTTGTTGTGTCCGAAGTTGACGCCACGCTAGGCTGTTAGGAAGACGATTGTTGCTTGGTAATAGCTATTTTACTTGAGCGGTAGCTAACCAGGCAAGCACTAGAAAATGACATACCACCAGTTTTGGTTTCATTACAATGTTCCAAAAGCTCAGTATTTGAACTTATGACCACAAGAAGACAATCACCACCATCATTATCATCAAATTCAAATTTCAAATTTCAAAACTTTTTTATTTAATAGGATACATTGTGATCACTTTAAAACGTCAACTTAAACTAGCTACGCCTGTTCCAACCTCCTTACGCCGGCAAAAGGCAAGAACAGGCAAGAAACGCCCGGCAGGTAATTTTTTTGGCGCGATCACTTTGACAATTTTATTCTTATTACTAATTGATTGAATTGGAGTAAGTTCACTAAAATCCCAAGCTTTTTTTTTGTCATCTAATAGTCCGATATTTTTTAATCAGCTTTACTAATAAGAAGATTTCTCTTGTTTGGTTGTACACATTGGGATATGGGAACATGAATATTAACGAGTTGCGGGATCACAACCAAAGCAGACCAGACCCCACAAGCAGCACCCGTTCACGAGTTGACGCATGTGCCAGCCATCGCTCTCCATCATTATCATCATCAGCCTGTATCAATCCACTGAAGAACATTCCAACCACTGCCAGCCACTCGGCGCAAGTCGTCGCTCCACCTTGTCGCAGGGCGTCCTGCACTACGTCTGCCAAGTCGCGGTCTCCACTCAAGAACATATCTACCCCAACGGTTATCATCTCTACGGCTTATATAACCAGCCCCCTGCTTGCTAATTCTGTGAGCTATCATCGTAATGTGCTAATCTTAATGACGTAACACTTAAGTGCATCCGGCCACCCATCCAACCGGACAAAGAGTTGCTTAACCTTTTCCATCTAAATACCATCACTCATAATTCCACGTAACAGTTCTATGGCCATAATGTTACTCTAATAGAATTGCAGATAAGTTTAAACACCATATATGTTCCATACACATAGCAATGTGGGTGTAGAGTTGTGTATATGTACGGCAGGTCATCGGCCTGGAGACCACGCCTCCCCACGCCTGGTCTTGGCTCCGCCCACTCGTATTTTGGCGTGATGACGTAATGAAGATTTGGTTACTTTGTTGTTATACTAATTTTATGAACTAGCTGCGCCCTGCGGTTACACTCGCGATTTACCCGTTATCTACCACATTTTTTCCGAGTTAAAAGTAGGCTATGTGATGTTGCAGGATTTAAGCTATCTACATTACAAATTTCGCTGAAATGCGTTGAGTAATTTCAGCTTGAAGTTGTAACAATCATACACACTCACTCACTCATTTGTAATATAATATTTAGTGTGACAGTTTGATGCGAAAGTTTGTGAGTAGGTGCGTCTATGTTTGTTAGTTCTTAACGCTGAAACGGCTCCACGGATTTCAGTGAGATTTGGAATGGAGATAGCTTATAGGTTACTTTTTATCTCGAAAAATTAGTAAACCTCGTGTGTTACCGCCGAACGCAGCCGGACATTCAAATGTATAAATACGAAAGATTGTGAACTGATAAATAATTAATTTAAGAACTTAAACATGACGTGAACTGTAATCAAACGCTATAGTACCCTGTATATAAGATAAAAACAACAATAATTATTATTATATAAATTACTAGCGGCCCGCCCCGGCTTCGCACGGGTATTTAGCAAAAACGCAAAAATTATAATACACACATTATTGGAGTTTTAGTAAGGATCCCTAATTTTATTGAAAACAGACATCAATATTTATACAATACTAACGTCACTCAATTGTTTTGCCTTCCCGGAACCTCTCCACTAACACTTGAACTTTATGGTATGGTATTAAAGTTCAAATTGACTTAAGTATTATTACGAATCGTTTGTATGGGGAAAAGAAAAGGGCTAATTTTAGTGTTTTCTCGGCAATTATTCGATTTTTCTCGCCGTAAAAACCATTATTGGACTTCAACGAACATTTTAAAAAAAGAATTGGTAAAATTGGTCCAGGCGTTGTTGAGTTATGCGCTTACCAACATATTTTGCGATTCATTTTTATATTATAGATTGCGTTGTGTTATGTAATTTTACTAAAAAAAAATATTCTTTCGTTGTTACAAAGCAAACGTAATAATTACCATATCAAATAAACTAATTACAACTACCAACTAAGAATTAGGGATGCGAGTTTATCACAAAAATCGATATCATATCGAGTTTGCTACAAATCGATTTTTGATAAACATCGATGAAATAGATGTCGATGACAGTTTTATTCAAAACAAGGTAGGTGGATGAGATGGCAATATACATAATATATATTTGTATATATATATTTTTTTTTTGGTCAAATATTTTGTAAAAACGTGAATATTATTATGTTGTCTATTGCAAAAATAAAATGTGGCAAAAAAATACTGACACTGATTTTTAACTAACTTTGCGCCATTAAAAAGTATTTCAAAACAAAAACAGTCAGTTATCATTATATGACAGTTCTTGCTTTGAAATACTTTATTGATCCCTCAAGGAATTCCTGTATCTAGTGTATCAGAAACTACGTGGATCGGGAATCAACAACATTCACACATACGTAAGACATTTGTTTATATATTTTTTTGAAAACGTATAATGTAACCTTTAATATTTTTTTTAAATCTAAATCAGACTATATACCTACTCAGCGAAAAGTTACGTGAGGATTTTATAAAAAAAAAATATACACATAGTCTATGAATAATGTAGATACGCATTGACTTGAGAACCTCTTTCATTCAAATACCGTCGGTTAAAAATATAATCACTGATTTATTGTAAAAATATCGTCCAAAACTCGATACAAACTCTTCGCACCTAAAAAATAGACGTATCGATTCATTTTCCCTCCAACAAAATCGATATTCCTTCCACTTGACTTATTAACATTGGCATTGAATGGAAACCTTTTTTTCTGTTGCTTATCTAACGATATGCAAAGTGGAAGGAGAAAAACTGTTAACACGCGGTGTGTGCTTGGTTCTTGGATAATATCAATGTTGGATGGTTTTTCAATTACTTTTCTGGGTAGCGTTTAACCCAAATCATCTGATGTTAAGTGATGACGAGGTCGAGGATAGAAGATAAAAATTGTAAATGTGATCGCGCCAAAAAAATACCTGGGTTTGATCGGTAACGTCCGAAATTAACAATCAATTCTGATCCGTTATCCGCGGTTTTGGATGGATATGTCATGTCATATCCATCCAAAACATATGTCATATGTCATTTTAGTAATTTTGTTAATTTGATTTAGTCAAATTTTAATTTGCATTGTTTTTTTATATGTACCTACTTTTTTTTTTTTTTTTACTATTTACAGGGTATCGTTTGACCACAAGTCGCCTGATGTTAAGTGACGATGCGGTCGAAGATGGCGTCACGCTACACGTGGACTGGGAACTGGCTCTCAAGTGAGACTGCCGGAACACACCGATAGGTGTTTGGCGACAGATTCTTAACGAGAGGGTGGTAGCTAGCCAGGCGAGTATACTAGAAAATACCCTACCACCAAGCTATGGTTTCATCACGATGTTTTCCTTCACCGAAAGCTCAAGCTCATTGCAGGATTCGAACCCACGTCCTACGGATCGCAAGCCGACGTCACTACCACTGAGCCATCATCGCTATAAACGCCTACTCATTTTTATATTGACCTGTAATTGTAATCTTTTTTAATAATATGTCTATCTGTCTATCGGATCGATTATTAGTTTCGGGCATTAGTCGCGCAAGGGTAACAAACAAAGAGAGCTACTTTCGTATTTATAGTTACTAATATTATGAATGGATAACAGGCAAAAAACTAACCACAATTTCATCAGTGCCTATAAACCAATTACTTAAGTTAACCATTAGCTTTATAGCAATTATTGTTAAAATTAACCGTTGGCCGGTACGAATTAACCGTGAACTTACAATTGTTGAGTACAATAACGATTAAAATTAACTAGAGGTTTTTGCAGCTGCTCATATCGCTGGATAATCCGGCAAAATTGTCCGGTTATTATAAAAAAATAATTGCAATAAAAAAATTATACAAGTGTATCTTGTTTTAAGTTTTTTTTTCAATTCAATTCAAAATATATTGATTCAATAGGATGCATTGTCATTACTTTAAAACGTCAACTTAAAACTAGCTACGCCTGTTCCAACCTCCTTACGCCGGCAAAAGAACAGGCAAGAAACGCCCGGCAGGTAATTTTTATGGCGCGATCACATTGACAATTTTATTCTTATTACTAATTGATTGAATTGGAGCAAGTTCACTAAAATCCCAAGCTTTTTTTTGTCATCTAATAGTCCGATATTTTTTAATTAGCTTTACTAATAAGATTTCTCTTGTTTGGTTGTACACATTGGGATATGGACACATGAATATTAACGAGTGATCACAAAAGTTTTAAAGTGATCACAATGTATCCTATAGAATAAAATACTACTACATATTGATTTTGATTTTTGTATTTTTCTACGTAGGTATACCTACTCGTGGCGTCACGGGTTTTTTTCCCACCAATCTTCGTGCGTTGATTTTAAAAAGTACAAGTCCCGTTTCTATCGTTTCTGATACCCTAGATATATATACTGGTAGTTGGATGAGAAGAGCCGAAGACCGGGCTCAGTGGCGTACCTTGGGAGAGGCCTATGTCCAGCAGTGGACTTGATGATGATGATTATGATGATACAGGGAATCAGAGCTATGTATGTGATTGTGTGGGCGTTATTATTATTACTACCCAAGTAACAAAATTTGGTACTATAAAAGTCCTGAGAACGTTATAGCATGAGAAAAAAATCTTCCGAAATACCGTTTTCCTTCTGAGTGAAAAAAGAAGGATGTGTGATTCAGAAGGAAATCTAAGGTAAAAAAAGGAAGGTAAGAGGAAAAGTCCGAATGTTTTTCTCAGTGTATATAGTGTTATAACTAGCTGTGCCTCACGGTTTTACTCACTTAGACTACCTACTGTTTATCGCAATAAAGTTATCCTTTGTCCTTATTACCTATGGGTTCATACAAAAAGGCCATTGAAAAAGCTAAATGAATTTTCCGGCCAACATTTCCAATTTTTCTTTTAAAAAGAACCTTTTCAGGACTTCAACGAATGTTTAAAGAAATAGCCTGATTGGTGCAGCCGTTCTCATTTAAGTTTTACGCTTGGCAATACATTAAGCCATTAATTTTTATTTTTGTATAGTTTTACGGAGCGCTTTAAGGTTATTGCTGTCAGCATTTTATGCAATGCCCATTTTGACTAAGTTCCAAGCTTAAAAAGGTCATTTTTACAGAATCTGTGACTAAAAGCTTTCTCTACCTCGTCCATAAATACCTTCCTTCAATCCCAAATGCTTTCAAGTCATAAAAAACTTAAATAAACCACAAATAATTACCTCAACACACAAATCAAACACAACAAGCACAACACAACACGAAAAAAACACACACAACAGTCAAAAAATTGACGAGCGAGCGAGAGCGTAGCACAACTGTCACTTTCACATGATAACACTTTTCCTCTATCGACAGTTGGCCGAAAAACAAATTTTTTCCATAAAGAAAAAGCAGGAAAAGTTTTTGCCGCGTTTTTTCGCGACGTCCCGAGACCGTTAACCCGGGCGATGTCTTTGCGACTACTAAAAACTTGATTCTGAAAATGCGGAGGCGGAATGGAAGAGAGCGAGAGGCAGTCACATTTCCCTTCGAGGCAGAGCGAGGTGGAAGACTGGGGTGTAGGCGTGTGGTGGAGGAGTGGCCTAAGTTTGAATAAATAATGCCCAGCACAAGTCGGGGCGAAGCAATATTTTATGCGGTTCTGCTGGTTTTTGCGAAGAGTGCATTGTCTTAACGTTTTTTTTTTCGGATGAACTATGAAGCGTGGTGTTTGGTTTGAATTCACTCAGCTTGCGGTAGGTTAGGGTCTAGGATGATTAGATCATATCCTTCGTCGAGGAAAATCTTTATCTAACTTTACTAATTATGTAAAAGTTTTAAGCTATAATGGCGTAGTGGTAGTGACGTCGGCTTGCGATCGTGGGTTCGAATCTTACAATGAGCTTGAGGTTTCGTTGAAGGAAAACATCGTGATGAAACCGTAGCTAGGTGGTATGTCATTTTCTAGTGATCGCCTGGCTAGCTAAAGACTCTGTCTGCAAGCACCTATCGGTGTTATAACTCTTATGGGACATTTAATTGAGTATTTAAGTAATGAAAATTAATATATCTTATAATCTTCACAGTTTATCTATCATAATTATATCATTACATTACATATCTATACAATACAATACGGATAACTAAAATAGAAATGTCTGTTTGTAATTTCTCAATAAGTATGTAACAGATTTTCACAAAAAAAATAAAAATTGAGTCAGTGGTAGGTAAATAAGGTAGGGTAGGGTAGGGTAGGGTAGGTGGTGGTAGGTGGTGGATAAATTAACCAAAACCTTTACAGAAATCATTTTCAGCACAAAAAAACATGTTAGCAGCGACTTTATTTTTCTTGTGGCGTCACGCTGTTAGTTCATTTGCTAATGTCAAGTAGATATAAAATATTACAAACTCAGAGAGTTGAATCAAGTATAAATGATGATGATGATGGGATGAGGATAGTGTTTAATCAAAGTAGTGGCGCTTTACTTAAACTTTACACGGACTTTTTTGGAGCAACTAGAAAAGTCACTTTCACAACTTTATTTCAATTTCCCACACTCGTACACATTAACGAACACATAATGGTTAATAAATCCATCAATATTACACATTATCACTCGAAGAAACACAAGTTTTGGAAATAAAAACAAAATTTTCACGTTGACAATTCGATTGCCGCCAAAAAAGTCTATCAGTAACTTGTAGCTGAAGCAACCCCCTGTTTCAGCAACGGCAAGTTACACTTCCTGACAGACTGGCCTACGGCAACATGTTTCCGTTTTCAGTTCCTTAATATATGCTGGACAGTTTCAAACGCCATGCCTTTTTGTTACAAAAAAAAAACAGGTAAATATTTTTTTTTCTTTTGTTATGGCGTCACACAATTAGTGTATTGCCAGTGTCAAGTATAAAATATTTCAAAACATTATCACTCGAAGAAACACAAGTTTTGGAAATTAAAACAAAATTTTCACATTGACAATTCGATTGCCGCCAAAAAAGTAATTAATTAATTTTAATTAATTTAAATGTTTATTATTTTTTAGCAAATTGTACAACATTGAAATAATTTTACTAATATTATAAAACGTGATAGTTTGTGATGTTTGTAACCCTTTCACGCAAAAACTACTGAACGGATTTGAGTGAAATATGGAATAGAGATAGCTTATACCCTGGTGTACCGTGACGCCACCTTTGACCACATCGTCACTTAACATCAGGTGGATTGTGGTCAAACGCTACCCTATACCTAAGTTATAAAAAAAAATTAACACATAAATAAGCTATTTTTAATCCCGGAAAAATATTCCTGTGGGATAACAGGAGGACGCGGGTGAAACCGCTAGGCGCAGCTAGTAAAACCATATTTTAATGAAATAAATAAATAAATATCGGGGACAATTGCACACATATTGACCTAGCCCCAAATTAAGCTCGAAACTTGTGTTATGGGTGGGTACTAGACAACGATATACATACTTATATCAGATAAATAAACATTTATATAGATAGAAATATCCAAGACTCAGGAACAAATATTCGTGCTCATCACACACATATTTGCCCGTACCAGGATTCGAACCCGGACCCGCTAGCTTCGCAGGCAGGGACACTACCAACTCGGCTACTAATAATGAAATGTCTCGCTTTCACACCTAAACTACTGAACCGATTTAAATGAAATTTCGTACGGATATACTTTGAACCCTGAGGAAGGAGATGGGATACTTTTTATCGCGATAAACTGTAGCCCTGGATGAAAACACGAGGAACAGCTAGTCTATTATATAAAAATAAGTCGGGTTTTCCTTCCTGACGCTATAACTCCAGAACGCACGAACCGATTTCCACGGTTTTGTATTCGTTGGAAGGGTCTCGGGCTCCGTGAGGTTTATAATAGCAAAGAAAATTCAGGAAAATTTCAACAGAAAAGCGGGAAAATCTTTTTTCACATACAGCGCCATCTCTGATACATAGCATGTACTACACCGTATTCTTCAACAAATGATTGTTTGCAATTACAGATACATGGACAAATTTATCATTTGCATGGTTAAAAAAAAAACAAAAAAAATTTTTCGTCTTCTTTTGATCACCAAACGAAATGTTACATCCATCAGCCATCATCTGGTGGCGAAACGGAGTTCGCCGGGTTTGCTAGTTTTATAATAAAATTCTAAAATATTTATTCTATACAATAGTTATTAGACTTTACTATACTAACTTATATATAGTTTGTCTAAATTAAGTATGAGAAGGGACCACAAAGCGTAAACATTTCGTTGAATCTCTTTACAATCAAACAGCGCTATTTTCCTTAATTTACCATTTCATCAGCAAAAAAATAAATACAATTTTAAAATGGAATCCGTTCTCAACGGCCAGCATTTTATGCTAAGTTTAAAATTGCAAATATCGAATGCTTTCGGGTTCCAATTTTCAAATTTGAACTTGGAACGTCCAGTTCGGATGACGGACAAAAACTGACCACGCAATGCCGGCCGTCATCTGCGTAGAACAACGAAAAGAATGGAGTAGCTAAGAGCTACGAATTTTTTCTTCTGATAATACTTGTCTGTGATAACTATGTAGTACATATCATACTGGTTTTGTTGCATGTGGCAAGCAACAAAACAACTAAAAGATCACTGACATGTTTACTTAAATAATTAATTTTTGATAACTATTTGGTTTTTATGCTAGAAATAAAAGTTTGTCTAAGGTGGTATTCTAACAATGACGCTATAGCAGTAATCTCTACTTAAGCACAGATTCATCATCATCATCAGCCCGTGTCAGTCCACTGCTGGACATAGGCCTCTCCCAAGGTGGACCACTGAGCCCGGTCTTCGTCTCTTCTCATCCAACTACAGCCAGCCACTCGGCGCAAGTCGTCGCTCCACCTCGCTACCAGCGAGTGTATTGTGATGACTCTTAGGTATAGATTAATACTTGAGAAGCGATTCTAGCGATTGAGTGACATATTCGTATGAAATGACAGCGTCAAATCTGTGCTTAAGTCGAGATTACTGCACGAGTGTCATTCTACAAAACCGGCCTAACTCCTCTCCACACCTCTCCTTGTCCCGCACAAATATGCCGCCTACCCTCGTAGACTTGCAAAAACAGTGTCCTTAGCAAACGCTCGTTTTATCACATACGTGCCTCGGGGGACAGAGATGGAGATAGCGATGTGTTGTCTCCCTCTTATTATTTAGAAAATCTTCGGCTATTGTTGGAGTTTTCAGGCCGCACGAAGGCTTTTAACTTATTCAAGAACAACGCTCAAGCAGAACAGATTTGAGTCTGTCATTTCATACAAATAGCTACACTAGCTACACCACTGGTGTGTCGTTCACGAATGAATCCTTCAAATAGACTACTTCAGTTGGCGGGTGTCTTTCGTTCACTAGTCCAGTAACAATTCAACTAGTTCAGTAGTTCAGTTACTTCAGTTGCCTAGTCCACCGGCAGCGAACGAACCGAAAAACCGAAACACGAACGAGCACCACGCGATAGATAATGCTGTCACGCTCTGTTGTAACAAACTTTAACTCGGATCGGAATTCGGATACATGTAGGTAGTATGTAACTTCCATTGGACTACTATTTCATTTTGATACCAATTCATTCAATGTCCTTCAACTGGGTGAGAAGTTTTACTTGTCGCTCGCATGTACGCATTCACGATAGTTCCATGAACTAGCGAAAGAAAATCGAACGCCCATTGAAAAGACATGGTATGATATATATCGTTCCCTACGAACGCCAAACGAAAATATCTTTTGAGCTACTGAAGTATATGAACTACTGAACTAAATGAGTGATATATTTCAGTGTGATAAGAAGAAGCGTATATATCTTTTCATTTTAGTGACACATTCTGCGCATGGCTACGTCAAATACGTCACATAATCGCTACTCAAACATTGATCAAAACTTGAGCATCATTCTAGAATGATGGGGAAGAAAGGTTCTCGAGTGGCAACCACGAACCGGAAGACGTTCTGTGGATAGGCCCCCCACTAGGTGGACCGATGACATTGTAAGTGTCGCGGGGAGCCGATGCATGCAAATGGCTAATAGCCGTTCATGGTGGCGTTCAAAGAGGGAGACCTATGTTCAGCAGAGGACTTGAACAACAACCGGGACCGAAGGCTTAACGTAACCTCCGAAGCACGGAAGCGCTCAGTAGTAAACATCACTAGTGGTCACCCATCCAAGTACTGACCAAAGACAATGTTGCTGAAACTAGTCGATTGGCTGTGAACAATTAGCCAGGTCTTTTTTGGCGGCAATCGAATTGTCAACGTGAAAATTTTGTTTTTATTTCCAAAACTTGTGTTTCTTCAAGTGATAATGTGTAATATTGGTGCATTATTAACCATTATGTGTTCGTTAATGTGTACGAGTGTGGGAAATTGAAATAAAGTTGAGAAAGTGACTTTTCTAGTTGCTCCAAAAAGTCCGTGTAAAGTTTAAGTAAAGCGCCACTACTTTACTTAAACACTATCCTCTTTGACCCGTCTTACTGCTGGGTCCCATCATCTCATCATCATCATCATTAATACTTGATTCTACTCTCTGAGTTAGAAATATTTTGACACTGGCTACTTGACACTAATCGTGTGACGCCATAACAAAAAAAAGATGCTAACTTGACATTACGAACAATTTTTTTGTTTTGTTTCGTTATGGCGTCACACGATTAGTGCATTTGCCAGTGTCATGTATAAAACATTTCAAACTCAGAGAGTTGAATCAAGTTCAAATGATGATGATGATGATGATGACGATGAGATGATGGAATGAGGATAGTGTTTAAGTAAAGTAGTGGCGTTTTACTTAAACTTTACACGGACTTTTTGGAGCAACTAGAAAAGTCACTTTCTCAACTTTATTTCAATTTCCCACACTCGTACACATTAACGAAAACATAATGGTTAATAGTCCACCAATATTACACATTATCACTCGAAGAAACACAAGATTTGGAAATGAAAACAAAATTTTCATGTTGACAGTTAAATTGCCGCCAAAAAGTTTTTTTAATGTTAGGGCCTCTTTTCAGTACCAATCAATTTATCCAAAAATACTTTGGTTTTAGCCATAGATATTGCTATAGACCTATCATGCAATAATTATCCTATGTAAATGCGTCGACGTAGTACGTGCGTACTTACGTACTAATGCACTCTGAGAAAAATGTCTGTACTAACATAATCAACGTACTTAGATTATATAATTACCGCGTTGTCTGCAGGTGTGTACAGGTTGTTCTATCTAAATATATATAACTCAAAGGTGACTGACTGACATAGTGATCTATCAACGCACAGCCCAAACCACTGGACGGATCGGGCTGAAATTTGGCATGCAGGTAGATGTTATGACGTAAGCATCCGCTAAGAAAGGATTTTGATTAATTCTACCCCCAAAGGGATAAAATAGGGGATGAAAGTTTGTATGAAACTTTGTCAATTTTAAACCGATCGGGCTGAGACTTTGCATGCATAAATCTGTAGTGATCAGCTAGTAATCTACTAGTTAGGTATATGTCCTTCCTCAAAGGTCAGACTATGTCTGTACCAAATTTCATTGAAATCGGTTTCGTAGTTCAGGCGTGAAAAGCAGACAGACAGACAGAGTTACTTTGGCATTTATAATTATACATACTAGCTGTTCCATTGGTTTCACCCGCGTGGGCTACAGTTTATCACGGTAAAAATAGCCTATATCTTTTCTCGAGCTCTAGACTATCTCTGTACCAAATTTGATTTGAATCGGTTCAGTAGTTTAGGCGTGAAAGACAGACAGACAGAGTTACTTTTGCATTTATAATATTAGAAATGTAGGGATAGGGATTTATGTAATTATGTGATTATTATATTATTATTATTAATTATTGATTATTTATGTGATTTTAGAAGATTCGAAGATGCAAAGTACAGTCAGCGACAACAGTAGCTGAACATACTCGATTTTCCAAATATGTATTAGATGAGTATGGTTTGTTGTTGTTTTACAACTTACATGGTATCGTTTGACCACAAAATAACACCCCTAATGTTAAGTGATGGTTCAGTCGAAGGTTGATGTGTAAGATCATAGAAGACGATCGGAAAATCGGTTTTGTTCAGCGACTTTTGTCGTTGACCGTACCTACCCACATTTCCCAATGGATGGCGGTAATTTGGGCATTTCTCTGCTGTCTGTGTCAACTTCAATGCGTCGTACATGTCACTGGAGAATGACAATGACATTAGGTTGGGAACGACAACCGGACACTGGAACACGTGGGCAATGAAGCAACAGCTTTGAAGAGCATCACAAGGGCTTTGGATCTGTTTCCATCGGTATAGGTTAAATCATTTTTGTAAAGGATCATTGTCGAAGGAATACAAGCAAGTGAAGGAACTCGCTGGCGTGTTTATATCTGAAACAGACAGATTCTTAACATGAAAGCTAGCCAGGCGAAAAAATGTACACATTGATTGACATTTGAAAGAGTTGCTGACTTTACGGAGCCTAGTAGTGGGTCAGCAATCTTGTATATCTTTGTTTCTAGTATAAAAATTTTGATAATCACTTAGCTAGCATCAATTTTCGAATCATGCTCTACCAATAAACTCCATAGATATGTAGGTTGTCAAGAAATCGCATTGTTACAGCAACTCGCCCCGATTGATTCTATCTGGCGAAAGTCTACGCGAGGTGGGAACGCATGGTTTTTGCCCAATGTATTGTCGGTGGAATTGCGTGAGAAGTTAAGTTTGGCGGTGGTAAGATATCTGGACGAGTTTTGCCGTTTGCCGTGTTGATTGGGGTTGTCGATAAGTCTAGGTACATTTCAAGTCTAAATAAAAAGAAAACTTATTAAAAAAACAGAATGCTTCAATGATAAAAAAGCTTGGGATTGTATTGAACTTGATCCAATTCATTTTTTTTAAACGTACAAAGTGCCCTCTTTTTGAAGCTACAATCATTTTTCTCCAGATCTGTAAATAACAAGAACTTGTTTTTAACACAACATATTGAAAAGTACAAAAAACCCAGATGGACACGAAGCAATTTTTGGAAAACTACTTTTAATAAATAACTAAATAAATATCGGGGACAATTGCACACAAATTGACCTAGCCCCAAATTAAGCTCGAAACTTGTGTTATGGGTACTAGACAACGATATACACACTTATATTATAGAGTAATAGATACTTATATAGAAAGAAATATCCTCACTCAGGAACCAATATTCGTGCTTATCACACATATATTTGCCCTTACCGGGATTCGAACCCGGGACCGCTAGTTTCGAAGGCATCGTCACTTAACATCAGGTGACTTGTGGTCGAACACTACCTGTAAATAGTAAACTATAATTATAAAATTAAAAAAAACCTTCGACATATTGAACCGATTTTTATCAAACTTAGCTGAGAACTACCGCAAGGAAACTGGCTATCAAATGAAAGAACACCGCATCAAAATCGGTCCATCCGTTTAAGGGCTACGATGCTATAGACAGACAGACATACAGACATCATCAAACTTAATAACACCCCTCTGTTTGCGTTGGGGGTTTAAAAAAAGGAGACCTTAAGCATAAAGGTTTCACTTAACAATTTACCAGTAATCTTGCTATTAGATAGGTGTTTATAACCACCGAGGCATATCAGTACAGAACCTGTATTGAAGCCGTTACACGGTGCGCGTGCGCCGGTCGACCACACCTGACCTTTGTCGCGATAGAAAAACACCTGTTTTTTGCGTCATAAACGGAAAGAAGCGCATAACTTTTATACATAGAAATGTCAACGTTTCCGCCGTGTGTGACGGCAGCTTTATATTATGACAGGGGAAATTGTGGAGAGGGCTAGAATTAAAAAAAATAAAAACATAGGTATATATAATAATAAAAAAATAATAAAAATAATCATATAATATATGGACACTCACGGCACGACTAGTCCACCGATTTAAGGTCGCTCAGCGAGCTATGGAAAGAGCTATGCTTGGGGTTTCTCTGAGGGATCGAATCAGAAATGAGGTGATCCGTCAGAGAACTAAAGTCACCGACATAGCTCACAGAATTAGCAAGCTGAAGTGGCAGTGGGCTGGTCATATAAGCCGCAGAACCGACAACCGTTGGGGTAGACGTGTTCTTGAGTGGAGACCGCGACTTGGCAAACGTAGTGTAGGACGTCCTGCGACAAGGTGGAGCGACGACTTGCGCCGAGTGGCTGGCAGTGGTTGGATGAGAAAAGCCGAAGACCGGGCTCAGTGGCGTATCATGCGAGAGGCCTATGTCCAGCAGTGGACTGATACAGGCTGATGATGATGATGATATAATATATGTAATATATAACAAGTTTTTGTTACATATTTTACAAAGAGGAAGTCAAAAGAAAAACTTACTAACTGAGATGGCGCAACGACCCAAAGTGAGTCTTGTCCTCCGATAACAAAAGACGCTACTTCGGTCTAAAAAGTAGTCTATGTTTTAATCCAAGATGAAAGCTATCTCCATTACAAAGAACATTGGCCACTTTTCGTACTGCCCTGGACCTGAACGCAATATATTTTGTCAGTGTCACTTGACAGTGACAACCAATTTGCTAGTACATAGATTAAATAGATTAGTTTTTGTTCATATTTGGTAAATAATGTTGATTTTAATGACTTAATTTAAGTAGGGCCGACTTCCAAAGCGTGAAAAGGAATGAAAAGGAAAATGTGGAGTGCGTTCAAAACATCCAAGCATCGTGTAAGTCAAAAAATATCCTAAGAAACTCCGAAGTTACATAACCAATATCTTTTTTTTCTACGCTTTCTTTAAAATATCGTTTGTATAATCTTGATAGGCATAAAATTAAAAAAAATTTCGTTTAAAAATCGTTTTTATACGACTTCGGGTCCGTTTTGGCGATTGTTCTTTCATGCAGATCCGTTTAGTAGTTTCGGTGATTCGTGGTAACAAACATTCACACGCACACTCACACTTTCGCATTTATAATATTACATAGTAGTATATAGGATAGGCTATATTTGACATTTAATTTGTAATCTTTTCATTTGACATAGCTTTATTCCTAGACATTTAGATTTATTGTTAACTATATTATAATTGTAACTGCTGTAAAATTTGATAATTATTCATGCATGGAAAATTGATAATTAATGTACTTAAACTGTTATTATATTGCAACCCAATTTGCACACCGAAAGGTTAAAATATGGCGATCTAACTATTTCGTTCTAACACCCTTTATTGTGTACCCCATAAATTATTTGTATTTATTATTATTTATACATTTATTATTGTACAAATAAATTATATTGATTGATTGATTGACATTAGTGGTTATAAAAAAATATTTTTAAAACAGACCTACTCTATGACATTCCAAAGAGTCTAACGTAGATCTTCCACGGTACGCAGCCTATAGACGTTGCTATCACGCCATGGGATAATTAAGGCTATTATTAAACACTAGTTAGTGCAAGCCTTACTAAGCCCAGCGGTGGGCAATAGGGCGTGCAAGAGCTTTGTAAGGGAATTTTGAAAACACATTGATAGTGGAATTTTCTTTATAACAACACTAGCTGTTCCTCGCGGTTTCAATCGCGTTAAATACATTTTATTGCAAAAAATTGTTATTTGTTATGCAAGGCTGCAAAGTTGTATTTTGGCGCGAGTACTTGTATTGAAACCTGGGCAAGTGAAGGATTCTAGGATTGAACCATGAGCGAAGCGAGTGGTTCGAATATAGAATCCTGAGCGTAGCGAGGGTTTCAAAGGTACGAGACGCAGAATAACTTTGCAGCCGAGCGAAACACGCAACTTTTCATCTCACTACAGCGAGGAAAATGCAAGATGGAAGAAAAACAGATAAATTAAGTTTGTTTGTTTTTTCATGCTGGCCAGTGCGATTATTCCAAAAAGAGGTTGGCACTCTAACATGAAATAAGTATTGTTGCATTTTAAGTGGACTGGCGGTATGGAAAATTATTGAATAGACAGTTTCGAAGTTTAAAAATACTTTCCACGCTAGCGCGCTTTTGCACTCAGATTTCGAATGTCAGACTAATTCCGAGCTTGTGAGGTGAAAAAGTATTTTATGTAGTTTTAAAAGAGTCAAACTATCTCCATACCAAATTTTATCAAAATCAATTCAGTGGTTTGGATGACAAGTGACAAAGAAATAGACCGATTTTTTCCCTTTTAGCTGCTTTCAAAAAAGGAGGAGGATTCTCAATTTGACCGTATGTATATGCTTTTTATGTTTGTTCGTGGATAACTTCGTCGTTTATGAACCGATTTTGATGTTTTTTTTTTGTTGGAAAGGTGATCTCCCAAGGGTGGTACTCTGATAATTAAAGAAACCAGGGTCTGATGATGGTAACCCAGAGAAATCGAGGGGAAAGAGAAGTCAACTCGTGAACGGGTGCTGCTTGTGGGGTCTGGTCTGCTTTGGTTGTGATCCCGCAACTCATTAATATTCATGTTCCCATATCCCAATATGTACAACCAAACAAGAGAACTCTTATTAAGTAAAGCTAATTAAAAAATATCGGACCATTACATGAGAAAAAAAAGCTTGGGATTTTAGTGAACATGCCTTGGGATTTTAGTGAACATGCTCCAATTCATTCAATCAATTAGTAATAAGAATAAAATTGTCAATGTAATCGCGCCAAAAAAATTACCTGCCGGGCGTTTCTTGCCTGTTCTTTTGCCGGCGTAAGGAGGTTAGAACAGGCGTAGCTAGTTTTAAGTTTGATATTTTAAAGTGATCTCAATGTATCCTATTGAATAAAGAAAAATTGACTTTTTTGAGTCGGTTATTCTTTTGTTTAAAATTATACTTGTTAGTTTTCTTACTGGGTAGCATTTGGCCACAAGTCACCTTAAGGTGAATGGGATCGGGCAATTTCCCATACAAACTCAAGAAGGGCGATATGGATCACGCGAACTATTCTAATGAAGTTTGAAAATTTTCTTAAATTGTTCAATTAATTACCCATTCGCGAACTATCAGTTTCTCTTACAAAAATTATGTTTTCCATGTAATTTTACATCGGAAAAATCGTATTTTTATACACATGTGTGCGTGAGTGGCACTGAAGTTGACGGACTTGAATTAGGTGATTTTAACCTGCCATCTATCTGAATTTCGATGAACTATTTAGATGTAGACCTTGTGCAGTGAGCGAATGGTGGCATACGACAACGTTGAAGCGTCACAGAAGAAATTATAGTTTGTCAATAGCTAAAAATTATGCGACGTTGCAAGATCGGGCGTGACTCGTGAAAAATGATTTTCTGTCTCGCTCGCCACGATATTTCGACTTGCCAAGTCGTGCATGAACGATTTTGTTGATTTTGGGGCAATTTTTACTTTCCGTTCCGAAGACGTAAATCGAAACGGGTTGGTAGTCAAGGTCGTGGAGGTCTAATCCACTTTGATAACCTAAGTGATAGAATTTCGCCCAGGTAATCAAAGTAGGAAAATAAGTTATAAATAAGTAAAGTAAATATATATCTTGCGATAGTTTCTCACACGGCCATCCGACTTGTATGTATTATGGTAACCATGCAGCTGACAACATACTTACATTAGAACGTAAATCTAAATACATACGGTCTACGTAGATAGATACCTACTATTGATAATATAGTTAGTTAGGTACTTGGCGGTAGAACTAGAAATGGTAGATCGCCCTTGCAAGAGGTCGCCTACCACGGTGGTAGGTATGTACCTACCTAGCTAAAATAGTTTAGGGATGTGAACAAAATAATCGATTTTTATATTAATCGATCTTTTTTTTATCGATATTTAAAAATCGATGATTATATTACAAATCGATTATTTTTATTTAAATAATTGTTTTTTACAAATCGATTATATAAATAAAAACAATCGCTTAGTAAAAATTCAAAAAATAATCGATTTGTACAAAATCGAAAAATAATCGATTTGTAAAACAAATCGAAAAATAATCGATTTGTAAAAAATCGATTATTAAGTAAAAAATAATCGAATCGTTTTTACAAATCGATTTAATCTAAAGAGATAAAAATCGATTATTTCTTAATCGATTTTCCCTTTCAAGTCACACCCCTATATTTGATACCCAGTGTGTTGGTACCGCACTACCGCATTATCAAATAAATATTTGGTAGGTAAAGGTATGGTAGGTAAGGTACTAACTACAACATAAGTAGCTAGTGAAGTTACTGGGCTAATGAGTGTCTTATGTACTAGGTAGGTATCTGATCTAAAGTCTCAAATATTACATAATAAGCCACCATGTTGTGGTTTGGCACGATATTTTTCTTCACCGAAACCTCATACTTATTGTTGGTATTTGAACATGTGCTGTCCAGCACGGAAGTTCAATGCGCAACCGATTGAGCTATCATCGCTTCAAATCATAAACGTCAAAAAAAAAAAACCGAAATCAACCGATATCTATCAATGTAATACTATACATATTGTTATCAAACGGAATAAAGTATATTTTTCAATAAAACAGTCTAAGCGGTAAAGAAGACGGAATCCAAATCCACATCCACATTTACAATAAAAATTTATTTACCTATACATATAATAAAACAGTGACTGATCGCTGTCTGTACATCCTATCCTTTCCTACTAATATTATAAATGCGAAAGTTTGTGTGTGTGAATGTTTGTTGCCACGTATCACCGTAACTACTGGAATGGAAATAGCTTATAGCTACTTTTTATCCCGGAAAAAGGTTCCTGCGGGATAACGGGAAGACGCGGGTGAAACCGCGGCTGAAAACTAGTGAAAGATAAATGAGAAAAGCTATTATTGGGGGTCTTTATCATCAACGCAATAGAACCCAAAACAATGATAAATGGAATTTTTGTCTGTTTGACTGTATGTCTGTGTGTCTGTGCGTTTGTGCGCGCTAATTCCAGAAATGGCTTAACCGATTAGAGTGCGGTTTTCACTAATGTATGTGTATGTGTGGTAAGTGGTAAGCTTCACTTAATATTTAGTGTTTCTTTTACTACAATAGTTTTATAAAAAAAATATCGATAAACTGTAGGACACGCGGGTGAAACTGCGGGGTGCAGCTAGTATAAACTAATCAGACTGTTCTATGAGTTTTTTGGTTACGTCATTCACGTAAAATGCATTTTTGACTAGTTGCTACGTTGCTAGGCAAGTTGTTGTTTATAGTTTTACTCAGTAAAAAAGGTTGATCAACGTTGGAAAATTATTGATGGAAATCAGCAGATACAATCGTGCACCACTACGCCAGCTGAGGCCAGCAACAGCTCTGCCACAGAGTACCTTTGTATAACCGGAAAAGCCCTGCTGGCTGGCTGTCACCACAAATCTAATTTTCGGAGGATCAAGGACGTTGTTCTACAACTGCCCTTGCTGAAAGTGTATTCAAATACCTTTGAAATAAACAATATGATGACATATAATTTTCCTACGCATATTTACTTCGTAAATGACACCTTGAAATAAACGAAATTCTATTCTACTAATATTATAAATGCAAAAATTTGTGCGTGTGAATGTTTGTTACCACGTATCAACGTAACTACTAAACCAAATGAACCAATTGTGGAAACAGATTTGAAAGAAGCATGTCTCTCGAAAATTCGAGACTTCCAAAAAACAACGGAGGAAATAAAAGGAATTGAACTTCTGACCATAGGGCAACATGAAAATGATGTTTACACTACATATAAATGCGACAGGCCAGCCAGCCGATTTGGAATGGTTAGTTTTTCAAAGTCATGTTTGTTTCTTTAGTAGTGTTTAGTAGACATAAATCCGTGGTTTTCGTATGGCCAGGTTGGGATACAAATTAGAATATACTTTAATTATAGCTTTGTTGCAGATATGTAAACGAAAAGCGACAACACCATGCCACAACCACGTCAAAAGCATTTTGTATAAAAACAATGTTCTGACCAATAACATGGCATATGGCCAACACAATGAGTCTATGGCCAGAACATAGTTCATGGAAAAAATGAAAAAAACTGTGCGACCAGCAGGACTTTATATTGACGAAGAATTGTGAATTATTGAATATTTTAAGAATGTGTAAATAAAAAGACTATTGGTGATTGACTGTTTTTTATTTTGATACTATGTACATGTATAATAAATAATCCTGATTGTTTCATAATAAAGTATTACAATAGCCAATGTCTTTATTGGTAGGAGAGTAGAGAGTATAGGTAATAAAGGGTATAGGCCATCTCCATTCTAAATTTCATCCAAATCAAAGAAAATTACCAAAAATCTGAGGCAGGGATCGAACTCGGAACCTCGTTATTAGTAAAGAACTACTGAGAGGTTTGACCACTGGTCTAACCTATACAGTAAACGAAAGAAAGAAATTAGCAAATGGTTTCGTGTACAACAAGACCATTTTCTATGTGTGCGTGAATAGTCAAAAATCAAAATCAAAATCAATCATTTATTGCATTCATATGTTAGTATACATGAGATCTTAGTGGTTATAATTAGTGAACATATGAACCCGAATAGGGTATAGCAATGTAGTAGTAGTAACAATTACAGACAACTTATAAACATATTAAATTATTGTCAAAAAAAAAAAAGCAGAAGGAAGTCATTATATTAGTGTAGTCAAGTAATAATTATATTCATTTCATTGCATTCAATCCGATAGTTCGCTGCCATACACCACTACCGCCGCGATATTGTTTGGCACAAATAAAAGTGTTTTGAAAACTAAAACACATCTGAAATATTGTTGGATACATAAAACATATTACGCCATTACCGGTAAACAAATTATTATTAAAATAATATGCACCTGTTCATTCATAATAAAATAAAATGCGTTAATTAGAAACAACGCCATCTATTGACGCTGGGCTGCTAGGCGGACCGCAAGCAACCACCTTAGATGCGTTCTAATGACATACTTTATGTCTACGTGTGCGTGTGTAAGTACGTAAATTTGTGACACCAGCAGTAAGAGAAGCGTTACGAGTAATTTATTAGTTTATTAAATGAAGATTTGGGTAATTTACAATTGAGTAACGCTATAGAACGCGCGCTTTAGTGTTTGGTTCGAATAAGATTGTTATTTTCGACGTAAAAAAATAATTTAGGTAAAAAATGACATCAGCGCCATCTCTTGACAACATAGCGTGATGAGCTCTGGGATCATCCACCTTAAATTAAGTGACGATGTGGTCAAAGATGGCGCCACGCTACACCTGGACTGGGAACTGGCTCTCAAGAGGAGCTGCCGGGATACACCGATAGGTGACAGACAGATTCTTAGCTTGATGGCACTTTAAATTACTCTACCAACAAGCTACGTTTCTTGTCTGTTCTTTTGCCGGCGTAAGGAGGTTGGAACAGGCGTAGCTAGTTTAAGTTGACGTTTTAAAGTGATCACAATGTGTACTATTAAAAATATTTTTTTGATTTTTTGGCTTTTGGTTTTACTGCGATGTTTTCAATCACCGAATGCTCATTGTAGGATTCAAACCCACGACCAACGAATCGCAATCTGGTGTAGTGTATTTACAAACTTAAACTTTTACATTTACCTGACTTTACAAACTTGTTTTACAATTTTTACTTTCTTGTTGTATTGTGTATTTGTATTTGTGGAAAAAATTTCCTCTTTTCGGATTCCAGTAAAGTTTATTTACAAGTTAATTTGGAACGGATGATTAACTCTCGGCGGGTAATTAATGAGCGGCTCGATTCGACGTTTACGACTGAAAGTGGGATTGGAGAGATAATAAGAAGACAATGTTAGGTTTGTAGTACATAGAAGTCTGTCTAAAATACAAACAGACATGAATAAATAAACACCAATAAAACATATTATCAAAAAAATAATTTTTGTCAAAGAATAAAACTGTAAACAAGAACATGCACCAATCAAAGCCAAACCCACATTAAAACAAAAAAAATCTGACTTCCCTTCTGAGTCTTTACCTTCCAAGACTGATTCCTTCCTTATTACCTTAGTTTTCCTTCTAAATTACAAGTCCTTCCTTTTTGACTCAGAAGGAAAACGGTATTTCAGATGTGTACAACCAAACAAGAGAAATCATATTAGTGAAGCTAATTAAAAAACATCGGACCATTAGATGACAAAAAAAGCTTGGGATTTTAGTGAACTTGCTCCAATTCAATCAATTAGTAATAAGAATAAAATTGTCAATGTGATCGCGCCAAAAAAATTACCTGCCGGGCGTTTCTTGCCTGTTCTTTTGCCGGCGTAAGGAGGTTGAAACAGGCGTAGCTAGTTTTAAGTTTGACGTTTTAAAGTGATCACAATGTATCCTATTGAATAAATAAAAATTGACTTTTGAATTGACTTTTGACAGAAGGTCTTTTTTCTCCGTGCATAACTGAAAAATGCATCCAAATCGGATTAGTAGTTTTGGAGAAAAATTGCAACTTAGGGCAACATGGAGTTGCACAAGCAAACAACCTTTCACCCCAAACGCATACCTATACCTTCTGATTCCTTCTGTATTTCGGAAGGTCTCTTTTTTTCTGCAAACATTTTAATATGCAGGCGCGGCGCTTGCTATCACAAGAATGGCCCGCTCATCTCATAACAAAAACGAACAGCATTTCTAGTAGACATTGTGCGCATGTAATACCATTCAAGCACATCTATAACCGGCGATCTGCGTAATTGTAGTCAATTAAAAAATTGCCCACGTTTCTTAGACTACGGAATACGGAGAAAATAATTCTATTTTGACTTAATATACGATTCATTTGTGAATCGCTCGTAAAATAGATTGTTTATGCAATCTGTTATAAAGGGTAGATTAACTGTTTAATGTTATCCGCTTTTGCTATTTTCAAGAATAGAAATACTGATCTTTTCAACAATAAGTTATTTCAAGACGAAGTTATTTCAAGACCAAGTTATTTCAAGACCAAGTTATTTCAAGACGAAGTTATTTCAAGAATAAGTTAGTATCTTCTGATTTTGGGCATCTATGATTGTGGTTTTAAACCATCGACAAGATGTCAAAAGTCAAAAGTCAATTATATTTATTCAATAGGATACATTAAACTTAAAACTAGCCCGCCTGTTCCAATCTCCTTACGCCGGCAAAAAAACAGGCAAGAAACGCCTGGCAGGTAATTTTTTGGAGCGACGACTTGCGCCGAGTGGCTGCCAGTAGTTGGATGAGAAGAGCCGAAGACCGGGCTCAGTGGTGTACCTTAGGAGAGGCCTATGTCCAGCAGTGAACTGGCACAGACTAATAACAAATTTAAATTTCCTAAGAATTAATTCAGAGACATTAATCATGAAAGAAAATCATGATCATAAAAAAACATGTTATTAAAAAGTGTTTTAAAACAATCATCAAAAAGCCGAGGCAGTTAAACTAAGAACCCGTTCCGCCACATTACCATAAACTACTATTTAACCACATTTAACCAAACATAGACATTTCGCAGTTAAATTTTATAACGCCGTTAAATAATAACAACTCAGTTAACGTTAAGTCACGAACTGTAGTAATTTTTATAATTGCCGTTTCGCGCATGACTGTTAAGTGTAAAACCAGCAATTACACGACCCAGTCACTCACTACCCAGCCAGTTTTTTGGTGACGAGTAAGTCGCTCGCCTGGATTTTAGCTTACCTATTACAGTTTAGTCTTCTTCTAAGAAGAAGAAGTTCTGTACCACCTAGAATAACCCCCAAAGTAAACAGAGTCCGTGGACTCAAATAGATGAACCGGTTTTGATAACCTTTTTTTGTTAGAAATATGACTTAGCTATAATTCAACAAAGGCCTCCCAACATTCATAGCTATGACCTACGACCTTTTTTCCGCAGTAACACAAAATGCATTATTTTAAGATGGGCGTAAAAAGAGTTTTTAATGCATCGACAACGCTCCTGGTGTTGTAAATGTTCATTGGCAACAGTGGCCGCTTACCATCGGCGAGCTATGTGCTTTTTTAAAACACTTTTATTAGCTTTACTTGTAACTAACTAACTAACAATGTAATCAAATCTTAGAAGTCAATTTTCACCTACTTCTAATTACATTCTATTATAAGATAAAATCTATATTTTTTTTTTCATTTTAAGTTAGGTATGCTTTTTTATGTGTGTTTAACGGTTGCAATGCTATTCGCATGTTGTACCAGTAGCTATCTTAATGCACTCGCCCCGTATAAACCAACCATAACTTAGATTGGAGATACAAGTTAATGAAAGTTTAACGTGCTATCATGCTTGTGCTCTCCATTTGCATTTTTGTATGCTTGTTAGTTTGATTAATGTTTGATTAAACAAAGACTTCGTGGTGTTTAGCAACTGACAGACTGGCAGGTCCTTAAAGGTGAACGTTCATTTAGTTTTATGAAGGCGTCTCGCAGTCAAATAGAATGATTACAAAAAGGTTGTAGCTTTTATGAATATTACAAGTAGGCTGCGAACACTTTGCCTAAAAAAATTAAAAAAGTTTAAAAAGTCATTGGACTTTTTTTTTTGGCGGCAATCGAATTGTCAACGGGGACTTTTTTGGCGGCAATCGAATTGTCAACGTGAAAATTTTGTTTTTATTTCCAAAACTTGTGTTTCTTCGAGTGATAATGTGTAATATTGGTGGATTATTAACGTTAGTTGCTCCAAAAAAGTTCGTGTAAAGTTTAAGTAAAGCACCACTACTTTACTTAAACACTATCCTCATCCCATCATCTCATCATCATCATCACCATCATCTCATCATCATCATCACCATCATCATTTAAACTTGATTCAAATCTCTGAGTTTGAAATCTTTTATACTTGACACTGGCAAATACACTAATCGTGTGACGCCATAACAAAACAAAAAGAAAATTTTGTTTTTTTTTCCAAAACTTGTGTTTAGTTCGGTATCAATGTGTAATATTGGTGGATTATTAACCATTATGTGTTCATTAATGTGTACGAGTGTGGGAAATTGAAATAAAGTCGAGAAAGTGACTTTTCTAGTTGCTCCAAAAAAGTCAGTGTAGTTAGTTAGTTAGTTAGTTACAAGTCAAGCTAATAAAAGTGTTTTAAAAAAGGAATATCCTATTTGGTTCGGCTTGTAGCTGGGTCACATCATCTCATCATCATCATTCATATTTGATACATCTAATACTTGACACTGGCTAAATACTTACTCAAACCAAGTAAAAAAAATCCTATTTCCTTATATAATATTATGAACATGAAAGTTTGTGAGTATGGATGGATGGAAGGATGTTTGTTACTCACTCACGCAAAAACTACTGAACGGATCTGAATGAAATTTAGAATCGAGATAGCTTATACCCTGGATTAACACATAGGCTAATTTTTATCCCGGAAAAAGGTTCCTGCGGGATAACGGGAAGACGCGGGTAAAACCGCGAAGTAAGATGTAAAGTCATGCTAAAAATTGCAGATGTAACCTTAGAATGTAGCTAGTCGATATCAATCAACTGGTTGTGAATCGATTCAACTCATATCGATTAGGTGTCCCGCCGCGTTGTAATTACGAGGTTTCTGAGAAAGTCGTTCCCATGCCTAGGTTTCTAGTTGTTAGGCTTGCGATTGTTCTATGGCGTATTTATGTGGTAGTAGGGTGACCAAGTGCTCGTGGCGGAGCTTCCTAGTCAAAAGTCAAAAGTCAAAAGACAAAAGTGAAAAGTCATAAAAAATATAAGACTACTACTACTTAATAGACAGACTTACATAGGTTTTAGTAGGCATAATAATGGGTTTTTTGTTGATTGATGGCAGTCCTCCTCTTCTCTAGTTGTTAAGTAATGTTGTTGTTGTGCCCAACAGGGTCCATAATTGATCTTAATTATGTTATGACTAACTATTGTACATTATGGAATGCAAAAAATTCTTTGAATCTTTGAATCAAAAGTCAAAAGCCACAAATCAATAGTCAAAAGATAAAAGTAAAAAATCAAACTGTACTTATTTAGTACTTGCTGTCCCCCGCGGTTTCACCCGCGTGGGCTACAGTTGATCTCGATTAAAAGTAGCCTATGTCCTTTTTCAAGCTCTAGGCTATCTCTGTACCAAAAAACAATGGCCAAAACGGACCTGGGGTTGAAAAAAAACGAGTAATATATTAAAAAGGTGGAAGTTTTTGCTTATTAAGATTATACAAACGATATTTTATGAAATGATAAGAAAAATGATTTAGAATTTTTTTAACTTCGTAGTGTCTAATGAGATTTGTTTGCTTTTGCTACGCTACAAAACATCTTCTACCAATTTTGATGCGTACTTATTTTTTTGTTTTTGTTTTGAACTTATCGTTAATTTCACAAACCAATAACTGTTTTAGGCCGGTCGTACAACTTCAATAGGCTATTCGTAATTTTTATACAAAATATATTGCTGTCAGGTCCAAGGCAGAATGAAAAGTAGCCAATGTTCTTTCTTTTAAATCGTTTAGGTGTGAAAGACAGACTGACAGACAGAATTACTTTCGCATTTATAATATTAAAGTCAGGAGTAACGATATAGGATACAACATTTTTGATCACTTTAAAACGTCAAACTTGAAACTAGCTACGCTTCTAACCTCCTTATGCCGGCAAAAGAACAGGCAAGAATTGCCTGGTAGGTAATATTTTGGGCGCGGTCACATTTACAATTTTATTCTTATTACTTATTGATACTCAATTGAGACTAAGTTAAGCAACGTTCTCTTTGATCATTACTTGGATGGGTGACCACTAGTGGTATTTACAACTGAGCGCTTTCGTGCTTCGGAGCCATCGGTCCTTGTATAAAAAATACAAGTTAATTATTGTACTTCATCATCATCATCTGAAGTCCACTGCTGAAAATAGGCCTCCCCCTTCGAACGCCACCATGATCGGCTGTTAGCCATAAGCATCCATCGGCTCCCTGCGACTCTAACAATGTCGTCGGTCCACCTAGTGGGGGGCCTACTTACAGAACGTCTTCCGGTTCGCCACTCGAGAACCTTTCTTCCCCATCGGTTATCGGTTCGTCGAGCAATGGGCAGGCCATTGCCACTTCAACTTGCGAATTCGGAGAGCCATGTCGGTGACTTTGGTTCTTCGGAGAATTTCCTCGTTTCTGATTTTATCGCATAAAGAAACTTCAAGCATGGCATTCTACTTGTTTTTTTGGTATTGTCGATAGTAATTAAAAATCAGCGAACGGTACAGTGGTCCTTCGCTCGCAGAATGAAATGAGTCCTCATTAGACTTGCTGTGTGGTCGCCCTACACGTCACCTAAGATTAGCACATCGGAATTTGCTATTGATTTATACTCGTATTGAAGGAAAATTATACATAATTATTATCATGGTTAATTCGTATTTGTAATAATGAAAATTCTTATTTTAATTAGTTATGTATTTTATTAATACAATCGTTGTTTGATAGCTTTTTGCTTGGTGATAGGGCATTTTCTGACACCTATGTTTTGGCAGCCTCACTTGAGAGCTAGTTCCCAGTCCAGGTGTAGTGGTGACACTTTGCTTTCTCTCCGTAGATAGGTAAGGTCTGATCAAAAAGTATTTGACTACATGGTGAAAAAAGACCTTCTGTAGGTAATGCAGAAGGAATTTCCTTCCCTTTTGACTCAGAAGGAAAACTGAGGAAAATAAGGAAGGAAAAGGATACATTTTACATTTTACTAGGTATTATTATATTATTATTCAAGTAATTTAGTGTATGTGTCTGTGTGTGTGTGTGTGTGTGTGTGTGTGTGTGTGTGTGTGTGTGTGTGTAAATAATCATTTCAGCTAATGATTGGTAGCCAAACGTTACACTGTAAGTTTAAGTTTCTGAGAAAAACCTTTATACACCGTAACTAAAAGTATTTCATGCACGGAGTTAAATAATATCATCAGACTGTAATTAATATGATATAAAATAAATCGCTCTACATTAAAAAACATTTATGATACTTTAAACAGTGAAGAAAATAAGTGTATTACACAATTTTAAACTCTATTTAGTTGGTTTTATGTCGCAATTGGTACGATTTTCTCTGACTCTACGCTTTGCAGAGATGTTTGAGGTTAGGTTGTCAAGCGTTTGAATAGTATGGATATGCCTCGATGGTAGTTGGATAGAGCCATTCAGTTATTGATCAACTAAATAAGCGCTGCCAATATTTACACGCAGTATTCCCGTTATCCAAAAGGAACCTATTCCGGGATATAAAATAGCCTAGGTATGTCCTAAGTTAAGGTATAACCTATCTTCGTTCCAAATTTCACTTAAATCCAATCCAATCTCCTTACACCGGCAAAAGAGCAGGCCAGAAACGCTCGCCAGGTAATTTTTTTTCTCGATTACTATAACACTAGCGACGGTGGCCGAACGGTTAGGCGTGCGACTTACAAGACGCCGACATCGAGTTCGAATCCTCTGACTTAATAAGTTATGTGCGGATTTGCCATCGCTCAAAACGGTGAAGGAAAACATCGTGAGGAAACCGGCCATTATTATTAGCCATTATTTGTTCGTTAACGTGTACGAGTGTGGGAAATTGAAATAAAGTTGTGAAAGTGACTTTTCAAATTGCTCCAAAAAAGTTCGTGTAAAGTTTAAGTAAAGCTCCACTACTTTACTTAAACACTATCCTCATATCATCATCATCATTTAAACTTGATTCAACTCTCTGAGTTTGAAATATTTTATACTCTCTGAGTTTGAAATATTTTATGTACAACCAAACAAGAGAAATCTTATTAGTAAATCTAATTAAAATATCGTACTATTAGATGACAAAAAAAGCTTGGGATTTTAGTGAACTTGCTCCAATTCAATCAATTAGTAATAAGAATAAAATTGTCAATGTGATCGCGCCAAAAAAATTACCTGCCGGGCGTTTCTTGCCTGTTCTTTTGCCGGCGTAAGGAGGTTGGAACAGGCGTAGCTAGTTTTAAGTTGTTTTTTTTAAAGTGATCACAATGTATCCTCTATTGAATAAAAATGATTGAATTTTGAATTTTATACTTGACACTGGCAAATACACTAATCGTGTGACGCCATAACAAAACAAAAGAAAAAAAGGTGCATTGATATTGATCATTATAAGACATGTCCATGTCATTCCACCGTGTCCACAACTATCGCGTGATTCGCTTATCATAAAGAATACGCTGACTGCATTTTTTAAAACTTTTTTTCACATCGGCACATGTAATTTTCATTCCACTCTGCCGTTTTTTCTTGATGCAGGGGCGCCCTCACTAGTTTTTTTCACTATTTCTCGTTTTTTTTTTTCACCTCATGTTTGAGCTTTTGGTACTTTTTTTATTTTGACAATGCGCGTTGTTTTTGTGTTGAAGACGCAAGCAATCTCAAGGTTTGTTTTAATATGAGATTTTTTTTGTCTAATGTTTACATTTTTTGTTGTTTCTAGAGCTTTTCGCTTTTAGCTTATATACGTTACCACTGCTGGGTGTCTGGTCTTCTCTCAGAGAGAGAGTATGGGGCGTATTCTACCACGCGGGCCCAGTGCGGGTTGGTAGATGTCGCATGCGCTTGAATGTTGTGGTTTTTGGACATGCCGGTTTCCTCACGATGTTTTTCTTCACCGTTTTGAGCGATGGCAAACATATTTACTCGAATTTTGTTGCAATTTCCTTGAGGTAATTAGATAGAAGGTAATAAATAAATAAATAAATATCGGGGACAATTGCACACAAATTGACCTAGCCCCAAATTAAGCTCGAAACTTGTGTTATGGGTACTAGACAACGAAATACATACTTATATAGAGAAATAAATACTTATATAGATAGAAATATCCAAGACTCAGGTACAAATATTCGTGCTCATCACACATATATTTGCCCTTACCGGGATTCGAACCCGGGACCGCTAGCTTCGCAGGCAGGGACACTACCAACTCGGCTACCGCGTCGTCGCAAGGTAAATTATAATTAAATTTAAAAGTCAATAAATGATGTTAGTGAATTTAAAAACTTAATTCATTTTTGTTAAATTTTTTCCCGTTTTTTCAACAAAAGGTTCGCAACCCCTGCTTTCTTTCAAGTCTAGATATTTACGGTCAGTAGTTTTCTAACAAATAAGCGTATTGCCATCGTCTATTAAAATCTTCACTTTAATTAACAGTACAAAAACTGTTGAGTACTTAGGTAGAACTTGATGAGAAGTGGCCCTTTTGAATAAGCTCACACTGAGAAAAAAGTTCTGACTTTCCTTCTTACCTTCCAAGACCGTTTCCTTCCTTATTTTGTATTAGTTTTCCTTCTGTCCACAAGCGTGTTCTGTGTTGTTCTGTCAATTACAAGTCCTTCCATTTTGACTCAGAAGGAAAACGGTATTTCGGAAGGTCCTTTTTCTCTGTGCAGAGTTACACAACGAGCCATGGAGAGAGCCATGCTTAGGACTCCAAGCATGGCAAATTTCCTCGAAAATGTCTTCTTAACTTTAAAGAATATTTGTCGAATTAGGCAAGTCTTAATACCTATGAATTATGGGACTATTTAGATGACGAAAAAGCTTGGGATTGTGTGAAGTTAACTTTCTCCAATTCAATCAATTAGTTCATCATCATCAGCCGGAACGCCACCATGAACGGCTATTGGCCATTTGCATCCAATGCAATCAATTGATTAACTAATTAGTTAAATTGTAAATGCCCAAAAAACCACCTGCAGGGTGTTTCTTGCCTGTTTTTTGCCGGTGTAAGGTAAGGAAGTTGAATCAGATGTTGTATCCTACTACATAATATACATATATAATTATTAGTTTGATTTTTGACTTTTGAAGAACGAAATTCACCGAAATCACAGACACCAGTAAGACACTTTATAAATTGTTGTACGATCTGTTATGTGCAAGAAAATTCTGATTGTATACCTAAAAAAAAAAAATATGGAGAAAAAACATTCACAGAGCTTAATAGATAAAATTAAAATTACCTACAAATGAAAAATAAAGAATTTCATCCTCTAAATCTTTCTTAGCAATTAACCATTATTTCTTCAAAACTGCACACCTTTTTTTATTTAAAACGTAGGAATACCATTATCACAAATTATCATTGCAATTAAAAATAAACATACTTTAAAAGTTTATCAACATTATTAATGCAGAACGGTAGACAGTTGCGTGTGACTATCAGATAAAAAAATACTTTTAAGCAAGGAAACGGAAGCGCTGCCGTTATTTTCGGAAGGCTTTATTTATGACCAACCTGGTGATGCTTTGTGCGCACTACTACAATAATAATTTAAAAAAACACCAGCGACTCAGCAATAATTTTGACAACCATGCAAAAGAATTCTTAAAATATTCACTACATAGGTAAACAAAGTCACTTCCTGCTGTCTTCCCCATGAGTATGCTTAGATCTTTAATACTACGCTACGGATTTTAATGCAGTTTTCAGCAATAGATAGAGTGAATCATGGGGAAGGTTTATAATTATGTATAATACATACATGTTATATTACAGAAAAGCCGAAAAATTCAAAGATTTGCAAAATACTGCCCCATATCAGTATCTACATATCTACATCGCACCCGTGCGAGCCGGAGCGCCAGTAAAATTACTTGACCATATTGGACAACATCAAACTTTTACCTTTTAGACTAGACCTAAATTGCTAGAGAATCCAAAAGTACCAAAAAATAATGAAAAAAAAAACAATGCATGTTCGTAGCAAGAAGAATGGATTATCTTAGGAGGAATTGACGAAACTATTGTGTATTTTCACTCATTGCTGAAAAGCGCCATCTATATCATTGGACGGCAACATTTTCCTTGATTGCCGGCGGAACGTACAAATTCAATGTATTCAATTAGTACAAATCAAAAATTACAGATGGCGACACTTGCACTTCCATTTCCTAACTTTCATAGTAGTTGTAAAAAAATACACGAGATGGCGCTAAAGCAAAATATGAGATGAAGAAACGAACTGCGGAAAAGTTTTAAATGTAATGCCTAGATGGCGTGAAAGTAAATGCTAAAGCAAAAACTATTCGTCTTTTACTAATTTTATGGAAAAAGAGTTGGTACAAAAATAAGGATAGATTTGATAAAATATTATTCAACAAAAATATTTTAACTCAGTTTCATACTAATTTAAGATACGGATATTTTTATCCTGCGTGCGTGAACTTTGTGCTTCAGACCAAACGCATTCACGAGTTAGTCCAACTACTCGACGCTAGATAGCGCTAAGTCAAAAATATAGTGACAAAGCAAACTAAATGTTTTTGATGTAACCAAGGAGTGTTGGTAATTTTATGTATACCGCAGGTTCTTTTTAGTTTTATTATTATTATTATGTCATCATCATTATCAGCCCTTCACGTTCCCGAGAGTACGAGAGTATGGGCTGTAATGTACCACGCTGGCCCAGTGCGGGTTGGTAGATGTCACATGCCCTTGAATGTTGCAGTTCTTGGACATGCCGGTTTCCTCACGATGTTTTCCTTCACCGTTTTGAGCGATGGCAAATCCACACATAACTTATTGAGTCATAGGTGCGGGGCCGAGAGGATTCGAACTCGGTGTCGGCGTCTTGTATGTTGCACGCCTAACCGTTCGGCCACCATCGCCTTTATTATTATGTACCTTACTTTAAATAAATATTCATAGATTTCAAATTTTAAATACGTCTATAGATTTCCATATCTAGTCTCCCCAGGCATCAGCAGTGAGACTCTAATTCACTCGGAAACTCTTCCGACCACGGAATCGGAAAGTTTCCGCGAGAATTTTTTAGACGCGATTCACGTATCTGAATTCGGAACTTGACAAACCAGCATTTAACTTGACAAAACAGCTATTCAACCACGGAAAAGTTTCCGGCACCTATTTGCTCTCGAAAAAGTTTCCGTGAAGCGAAAGTGACGTCGAATCCGACACGGAATCTTTGCGAGTGAATTAGAATTGCTGGTCTCCTCAGTTTCTAGTGTTGTCAAACTATCCTGTGTAACCTCAAGGGTTAGTACTTCTTTTCTTACATAAGCTGATTGTATTAAAAAGTCTACAACTTAGGGTGAAACCAAACGAGCGTAATTGTATGAGTCATGAGTCGCGTATATTCGGTCACTCATTTTACGTTGAACTGAATTTCTGTTGAGTAGCCAGACGAACTTAATTTATTTATTCAGTGTTGAGCGTTGGTACGGGCTGTTCGTCTCATCGAGCACGATGGATCCATTAAAAATATTGTGTATTTATGAAGTGGAGGCCATAAAAAGAAGCTGGGTAAACCCACTCAATAGTCAGAGGCTGATATGTGGCCAGTTCCATACTTTGTTTGCCCTTCCCTCACTACGACCGAAATTCGGTCGTGTTGACGCGCATTGAGTCGGCAGACAACTCATTTTGCGTAGTCGTGTGGCACCAACTGCCTTTTTGTATGAAACTGAATGCATCAGAATTTCTGCTACCGAAATTCTGCGACTCACCACTAACAAAATTACGCTCGTTTGGTTTCACCCTTAAAGATCAGACGATGAATGATCGTAAGTATAAGAAAAGGGGGCACTGCGCATTTTCTTTCGATAGGTTCTTAATATAAGTAGATCAATATAGTTTTTCTATTTTTTCTTCTCAAGGCCTGCTATTAATCATGTAGATTAACAATTCTTTTTTTGGATTTTTTCCAATTACAGTTGTAGCGAATAGCGGTTTTAATAAATTCCAATTTTCAGCTTGGACTCGAAACCGTCCGCTCGAGCCCACGTCTCTTTTCTGAATGAATGTCTGATGAAGGTTGAAAAGAAACACGCTTCTATGAATCATCCTTTTTATTTTTTAAAATAATTATAGCTAACCGTTTCGGCAATAATAGTTACTATCTCATTAATGACACAATAAGCATTTTCCGTTGTTAAAAATTAATAACTCATCACATCTCCACAATAAAAACTAAATTGGGTTAATTTGTTCAATTAATTAATTTTATAATAATAATTAAAATAATAATATTAATTGCTAAACATAAATCAACACTAAAACTTAACTATTAATTACATAGCAGTTCGTATTACGTCGAGTATACAAAAAAAATATAACTTTTATAAAAAATATATTTCAATAAACACATTATGATTAAATCTAAAATAATAATTAAAACATGGCATCGTTTTATAATATTTTAAAATAAAAAATAAGATTAGTGTTAAAATTATACAAGGAAGTAACTCTAATATAAATAAAAATTATACATAGTAAAAACAAGTTTATTTCCTCGTGAACACTCGTGATTTTTAATTTTAATGAAGTCATCTACATAATTAGAAATATCCCAACATGTATGGATGCCTAAATACATAATTAGGTACATTAATCACGTGACATCCCTAATTTTATATACATTGATTTTTTTAAATACAAGAACATGCCAAACACGAATTTTGACTTTTCTACCTAATCGTAATTTTTTATTCTAGGTCTAAACGATTTGATTTTTTTTACAATTTTGCATTATGCCGAAATACTATAATTTTGAATTTACAATTATTATTTCATTAACAATTAAGCCAAATTACAATTTTTTGTTTAGTTTCCGAAAATGTCACGTTTTTGTTCGTATATATTGTTTACCACGACATTGTTCAACAATTAGAATAAGGTATTTTAAACAAGACTAGAAATACACCAATTGGAGAGTTGAATCATAATGGGATGAAAAATATTGTGTTTTAACAATAACACAATTTTTAAACAACGCTAATGCCAAAGTGACATTATGAGGCTAGGCGTACAATAATTAGACAAAAATGGAATGCGCTGTCAGTGTTTAGCTTTTCATTTAATTTATTTTACAATAATAACATGATTCATTTTAAGCAAAATTGTTTTCCAAAAAGTTGTTCTATTATTATGTCAGGATAAAATTTCATAACAGTTTTATTATTACAATTAAACTGACAACATTGTCTGACAAATGACAATTACTAATAATTCACTCTAAAGTGAAGGATTTATTTTGTTATCATTTGTATTTAATTCCTAAAGGATTCCAAAATTTCTCATTACAATAATTATTATGAATAAGGTGACAAAATGTAATTTGAATACAACATTACATTACATAGGTATGTAATTTTTTATTTTTGTATTATATAATGTATATTTTCACTTCAAAATGGATACGACGAATGTTTGGGACACATCATAACATCGGTAATAATTAGTAACTATGACATTGAAGTACACGGATTTTTTTGTATTTATGAATTTTTATTTCGTTGTTTACTACATCCTGATCACAAACGAAGCACTCCCCCCCTTCTTCGATCAAGTGCTTCATTTGTGTTATTCTAACGCCATTTATAAAAGTACATTTTTGAATTATTTTTATAAATGACATGTTTGGAATTACATTACATATGCTAACTTAGATTTATAAGAATACATGTAATTACTACTATTGTGAGATTATGAATTGAAAACCTGGCTATCCTGTCTACACTTAACATTAAGAGTAATAAATGTGTATATTTAGCTAAATATTTCATAAAACAAGCTTTATTACAACAACGAAAAACATCAAGCCTTAAAGGAAGATTTTAACAGACAATGAAGATGTGTAATAGAAAACAATTAGCAAGTTATCAATAAAAACTTAACAATTAAAATATCGCAAAATGTGCCGTGAAAATTATTTGAATTTCGTTTTACTTTTTATCATTTTTTTATTTGTATAAATGTCATCCCAAAAATATTTCATCTGAAAACTGTAGGTAAATGAGGAGCAAACACATTTTGCGATATTTTACGTAATTATTAAATTAAATAATGTAATGTAATCGCAAGATGGCGACAGCGATTTTTTAACTTTTTCTTCCGGACATTTTCCTTATTTGTTCAACAATGTCGTGTTGAACAGAAACAAGGTCGATGCCAATAAAGTCGTTAACGAAATTGTTTGTTACAAAAAAAACAATTATTTGTAAAACACTTAACTTGTTGTATTTAACTTTAAAAATGCCGATTAAACTAGATTAAGGTCGTCGCATCCATTTTTTAACGAAAATATAACTGACAGCGCATTTTGCGGATTGAAATCCATGTGAGGTCCCAATATCTCACATTTCGAAATACATCAACTGAATCCAGTACTATTGATATCAGACCAAAAGTGTAATAAAATGAACAAACATGTTCATATTTTATTGCACAGTGGTCGAACAGCGATACAAGAAATCGCTGGTATACAAGTATTTAGGCTTCATTAACAATACACAGCTTAACTACGGATTTTTCGTCATAAAAAAAATTAAAAAGAAAATTCATTTAGAAAATCATCATTCATTTTTCCATATATTTTTTTTAACATTAAAAATGTATCCATCAAAAACTTAAGTAACCTCGGACAACCTGACACGATCTGTTTTTATAACTATTCCATTTCGATGATCACAGAGGAAATTGTGGTCTACATTTTTGTGCGGCGTTAAATTTTGTACCTAATTAAGCCTATTTTGAGTATTTTTTGTCGTCTATTCAAATATCTTATCTTAAATTTCGACTTCGAAATACAATTTCCGTTTTTTTTTATACAAACATTATTTTTCTTCTTACAAATAATAATTTGTGGCGGCACAAAAATGTAGGCTGCAGTGACATGAACACTTTCTTGGAAACGTAACGTTTTGATCTAAAATTCTAATGTTAGGATTCATGATCCGTGCTTTTTTATTTGTACAACTCGATTATCTCGAGTTCAGTTCCCTAACACGATGTTAATTATAACTTTAAAAATACCAAACGTCCATAAAATTTTCCATCTACTAAGACCTAAATTTAAAACAATACCATTTATACAATATTCATAGGAACTTCTTTTGTTGTTATATTTAATTTATTTATATATTAATTTTATGAGGACATATTTTTACATAAATAGCGATACATTCACTTTGAGTTTTTGTTACGTTAATCATATAGTTTTGTTTCGTTTCAGTCAAAAATTGAGTTTTTGTCGTCTAATAGTTTAATTTTATTCACGTTCCATAGAAAACATTACCTTTATCGTTTACCTTCGCGTCTCGTTGGTACTTTCCATATCACTCCAAATAATAACAAAAGTGGGCCGAAAAGTTTTGTATTTAATAAAATAAGGTAATTAATTATAAAAATAACATTCATGAAAATTAATCTCATCCATAACTAAACACGACACAAATAAGAAACAATCTTTTGGGCTATTGCATTGTGTTTTTTTCTACTTATTTTGATATTTTCGTCACAGTAGTAATTTTATTGAATACATTTCTACTGGTACGAACTTATCAATATTAATTCAAGAATTAAATCATTACGTACATTAAAATCAGCTTACTAATACTTACCTATTACGATTATACGTAGATTATTCCAATATATATAAACCGATGAACCATTCAGTAACGGTTCAAATGTTCACATAGATTGTCACTTATCTATAATACATGAAGATAATATTAAAAGAATTAATATTCGGCAACACTTGACATTCTCTTATTTAATAGAAATTGCAGAAAAGTTCTCCTTTTTTCAAAATGAGATGGAAAGAAGATCTTTCTTGCAACTGTTTGAACTATAAAACTATTGTTCGGCAACTGTAGAGCACGTTTACATGCTTGATGAATGGCTTTAAAGCGGAATGCTTTAATTAAAACCATTTTTAAAATTATTTCGGGCTATTGTAGTTAGTAGATTATTATTGATACGAAATTAAGAAATGTAACGTATATTTATAATTATTCGGGCTATTGACTTAACATCCGTGTTGAAGAAGAATGTCTCGTGTTCGTTTCTTTCATTTATTGTATGTATTCGAAGAGTTTGTTTCATTAGTTGTTTTCCTCTGCTTCGATTTTATATTTATTAGTTCTTATTGTCTCTTCTATGTCATCAGTGAAAAATCGCTATTTTTTTTATTATCTCGATAAAAATCAATCGTTTATTTACAAAAATAAGTAACGGCAGTCTTCTGAACAAAAATAATAATCGATTTTTTTATATACAACTATACATAAATAATTTGTAAATAATTCCCTTTTTTTGTAAAATAAAATGTTTCGTAAAATAAAAATAAAACGTAATTTGTTTTGTAATGTTTAAACAAAAGCGTCAATGTTTACGTAACAGACCTAAGGTATTTACAAATTTATTTTCTAATATGGCATTAATATAAAAAAAGAAAATCTTCAAAATAATCTGAATGAAAATAAAAAAAAAGTATGTTTTTGAATTTTACATTATAAAATACAAATATTTTGTGCGTTCAAAACGTGACTAGCATAAGACGTGTTATTGCGTGAAAAGAAAATATAAAACAAAAAATAATAATCGATAATAATAATAATGTTATAATAATATCCTATGGAAACTTAATAATGCAACTAAAATAATAATAATTATTGCAATATATTTCGCTAAATGCGATAAAACGTGCTTATAACAGTTTGGCACATCCAAAAGTTTGTACTAAACTAATAAATACACTGCTCGTGCTAAAGCTAATAAAAATAAATATATTTTAATATACCTAATAATAATAATAAACACTCAATAATAAAAACAAATAATAAAGTTGAAGATTGCACTGAATATTATTTGTCAATAGTTTCTACATCTAATTTTGTTCAGGCGAGTTTTTGTTCCATTTTTATCTTTCAACTAATTTAGTTACAATTTCTTTTTTTATTATACAGTTTTTGTTTCCGCTAAAATTTTCTTATATACAACAGTTAGTTCTATCTAAAACGTAAATGTTACTTTATTCATTGTATACTTTTTCACTGGCTATGTTGAAACTCAAGAGTTCTGTTTTGTAAAACAATTACTAATCAAAGGCGATTTCACTTTCGCTCCAAAAACAATTTTGCTCCATAAAAGTACTTAAACCCCAATTTTGCCATAACGAACCTAGTTTTTTGACGATCAGGTCGAAATCGCGTCGGATTAGTAATAGGTGAATTTTCATGGTTGAGGGTTTTGCTGGAGGTGGACAGCTTGCTGGGCGGCCTGCTGGGCAGCTTGTTGGGCAGCTTGGGCAACTTGAGCTGCGTGGACAGCTTGCTGCTGCATATGCTGGTGCTGAGCCACCTGCTGGGCCGCGTGCTGGGCAGCCTGAGCAGCTTGAGCGGCTTGTGCAGCTTGCTGGGCAACTTGCTGAGCTGCTTGCTGAGCTGCTTGTTGAGCAGCCGCTTGTTGGGCAGCCACAGCTTGCTGCGCCACCTGCTGAGCCGACGATGGAAGATTAAAGCCCAGCATCCTTGGATCATGCAGTCTCAACGCCTGCTCAAGTCTCTGCTCTTGTGCCATTCTGAATGCCTCAACTAGTTCTGGTGACAGCTGTCCACTGGCATCATTAGGTTGTGGAGGGAAGCCTCCGTTGTGTCTCAATGGGCTAGCGGCTTCGTTCTGAGCGGCTGCAGCTTGGGATACGGCCAGTCTCAAAGCCTCAGCCTGACTTCGCAGCAACGCTTCCGCTTGTTGGATCCTCAAGGCTGCTTCAGAAGGAGCGGGAGGCGTTTCCGCCGGTGGTTGAACCGGGGGTGGTTCTCTAGCCAACTGCTGTCTCATCGCTGACACTAAGTTTGCTGCGGCAACTTGTACCGCGTTGGCTCCTTCTCCAGGCTGTGCCATCATGTTCGCTGCTGCCGCTGCAATTGCCGCTACTCTCTCATCAGGGTAAGCTTGATGTCCATTGTTTGCAGATCGGAGTAGGTCTGTCAGTTTGTTGGCTGCTGTACCCGCTTCAGAGCCAGCGGAGGAGGAAAGTCTTCCGTTGGAGGATGAGTCGGAATGTGCTGGAGATGGCGGTGCAAGGTTCAGTAGACCAGAACCTCCAGCGGATACTGCTGCGAGAAGATCACGTTCTCGCCTTTCAGCTGCTGCTCGGGACAAAACGTACTGTGCAGCAAACTGGTGCTTCGGTTCCATTCTCATGTGTTCCATGTGGGAGAGAAGTCCTGAAAATTGGATTTTTTAGTTATTTATTGTTTTACAAGACGCTATCTTGCTTCGACTATGCTAGTGGGAAAAATATGGTTTTTGTTATTTTTAAAATCAGGTTTCAATAATTTTGTAGATATTGCACTGGTATCCCAATTTTTTTAAGACTCTAAGAGAAGAGAGATTTTAAGAGGGATTTAATTCCGTTGAGCTGATGATAATCTTCGTATGTGTAGTGGAAACCAAGCAGATGACCTGTCTGATGATAAGCGATCACCGTCGTCTGTGGGCATTTTACAACACCAGGAGCGTTGCCGATGCTTTGCCGACCCTTAAGAACTCTCACACCTATCTTGAACGACTGTAATTTGTACCTATTGCGGAAAGACTTGCAGAAGAAGCTCGTTCCACATTTCGCAAGTATGCGGAAGAAAGGTGCGCATAAATCGAGTGGTGGGATTTACTGGACACGATTATGTGTGGAAATGTGGATGAGCTTTATTGCGATGACGAGATGATCGGTGATAGAACCGCGACGAAGGGATGAGACTGAATAGCTCTTCCGAGTATTCCGTGTAATCATAATTATGTTAATACACATGAGATCTTAGTGAAAAGGGTAATAGGGCAATGTAGGAGCGGACCGATTCATTCATTTTGAGAAGTTGTCATTGAGTAAGTTATTTCTGCTGCATTTGTCAATCACAGACATTCCCGTTGTATACCCATTCCCTCGTCATCATCATCATCATTAACCTGTATCAGTCCACTGCTGGACATAGGCCTCTCCCAAGGTACGCCACTAAGCTCGGTCTTTGGCTCTTCTCATTCAGCTACTGTCAGCCACTCGGCGCAAGTCGTCACTCCACCTTATCGCAGGGTGTCCTACACTACGTTTGCCAAGTATTCTTCATAAAAGATCCACTAGGAACCTCAACTTACCACTTTCATGCGTAAACACGGCTTGACAAACAGAACACGGCCACATTCTCAAACTGCTGGTCAGCTGCGTCTCTGGATGACAAGCCAAGTGTTTCCTCAGGGAACCTTCGTTTACGTAGTGCTTTCCGCAGACTGGGCAAGGGTGGTTAGCAGTCCGCCGCTTCGCTATATAAGGATCAGTAGGTTTAGCTTGCGCTGGGTACGGTGACGTGGCAGGGGGACCTTCACGTCACCAGGAGTGGGCAGGTTAGTGGGTTAGGAGGGAAAGAAAAAAAAACCAGGTTAGTACAGTTCTTTTGTTAGTTTTGAAGGTAAACGGCGTTTGGATACTGGTACTGATGAAATTGACGTCTATTTAGATGACTCTATTGTAGATTCAAGTTGTTTTGATGAACTTTTCAAATTTACTAAAGAAGGGGATGGAGATATACCATGTAATTCCAAAAGCCGTCTATACAATCTTAAAACTATAAATGTTAGAAATGAAATAAAAAACATAACTAAAAGTGAATCAGTGTAAATCATAATAAGGATGGCAATAGTAAAGGATAAACCAAAACATTAACCAATTAGCGGAACACGAAACGCTAACAAAAACTTTCATAGAAATGGGAAAGTGACTATTAGATACATAAACAAAACATGTTATGATAATACAGTCGGAACGCTATCCAAAGAATGTATTGGACAAGAAATGTTTGCAAAACACTACCCTTCTGATAACTTTAAAACAATAACATCCACTCCCTTGAAATGCGTTACCGACCGAGCTTATTTATTAAGTTAGCTAAGATTTATGGAGACGATACGTTTTTGTTTTACCGTTGATTTCGCAAAACCAACACCCCTTATGGCTTTGTGCCAACTGGAAGCTTTTATAAAGCAAAATATTGTTGCGAAATGGGTTTTTACAGCACAGGCTATTATTACGATGATGACCGGCAAAAATTTTATCTACAAACTTCCAGTGGCAGAACTTATGAGCTAATAAATCTCTCTTGTAACAGCATTGTGTTTATTCAGCTTTGCAACTTTATTACACAACCACTCATAAAAACTAGAATAATGCTGGCTACAAAAGAGATTCTTACATCTAAGACCTGCAACGAAAAAATAACGCCACCACGCATTTTTTGTCAGCCAACCAATCAGGGGTTGTCATTCAAAAAAATACCGTTGCGACGTTGTTTTTCCGCCAATCACAGAACCCAAAAACCGAACGGCGGTCGGTGAAACTTACTGGCAACGCCGGACGCATTAGGGTCCTTATGCGTGTTCTTCATGTGTTCTACTAGGGCTTCGCCCCCAAATACGACTTTGTGGCATATTGGGCAAGGGGTGGGCGAGGCGCCACCTATCATGAGCGCCGCGTGTTGCTGCAAAACACCAAGGTGCAGCTGAAGCTCCTGTGTCCACCGGCGGTGGCGATGCGGGCATAGCATATCAAAGATTAGCGAAAGTACAATAAAAACACATAAAACAAGTAATGTTAGAATGTCGAAAGGGAATTTTGAAATCATAATTGGCCGAAAGAGAATTTCGTTATTAAAAAAAGTCAATCAGAAAAATAAAAGAATTTTTGTAAAAAAAATAACAGATTTTTAGTGTTAAAGAAACACAATGTAAAAGAAAATACAGGGTCAAATTTTAGTCCCCAAGTATTTCAAATCATAAATAACAACTTCAATTTGAAGAGTTAATAAAAATAAATTGTTTCACTGTAAACTTTGGATCTTAATGCTTTTTTTTGTCACAAAATACAAGATAGGTGTTAATCAAGAGCTTATAACTAAAATAGAGAAGATAATTTCTAAAAAGGAAAGATTTTAGGTTCAATTATCTTAGTCATCATCTATCTTATTTAACGTCAACGTCATCTAACCTCATGGAAGATGATCAAGATGGCGCGATGGATTGCACAAAATTAAGTTCTCTCTTAACAAGGTATTGCTTAGAAAGCTATAGGATAACGAGGCTACATTCTCAGGAACCAATCAGCGCTGTTTCTACGACTTTGCTATTCAGAAAACTTTATCTGTTAAGAGTAGGCGCTTTCCACCAGGCCAAAAACCAGCTCGTCTTACAACTAAAGGGGAGCCACATGCAAAGCTGTTTGTAGATGGCGCTCTGAGCGGCTGTACCTTGCGTTTGACCACAAGCCACCTGATGTTATATGACGATGTGGTCAAAGGTGTGGTGGTGTCAAACTAAAGCTGGATTGGGAACTGGCTCTCAAGTGGAGCTGCCAGAACACACCGACAGGTGCTTGGCGGCACATTCTTAACTTGAGGGTGGTCAGTGTCAAGCTGTGGTTGTCAATAAGTGACTGTAGACGTTGCATGAGCTAGGTACAGTCGATTATCCTCCCCATTCGTAGCATCATCATCATCAGCCGGAAGAAGTCCTTTGAACGTCACCATGAACGCATCCATCGACTCCCTGCGACTCTTACAATGTCGTCGGTCTACCTAGTGGGACGCCTACCTACAGAGCATCTTCCGGTTCATGGTCGCCACTCGACAACCTTTCTTCCCCATCATTTGGAACAAAAACAGCTTAAAAAATCCAGAAACCAATAGATACTGACCTTGGCTGTATGCGTTCGAAGACTGCTCTCAGTGGCGAATCCCTTTCCACAGATGTTGCAGTGGAAGGGCCTGTTCTTCGCCCTTTCCACCTGGGCATCGTGGTTGCGAAGGTGCTGCTGCAGGTTGGACAGCTGGATGAAGGCGCGCCCGCAGTCTGGTAGGTGGCATTTGTAGGGGCGCTCCCCTGAAAGGTGAATTTTGTTAGAATTCCGTGCATCAGAAGTGGGATTATTGGAAAATAGATTTTTACTTTTCACAGGATACCTGATGTTAAGTGACGATAAGGTGGTTAGTTTAATTTATCTGTATTGTGGTGTGCCAATAATGAGGTAATATATCTATCTATCCAGGATGATGCCACGCTACACTTGGATTGGGAACTGGTTCTCAAGAGGGATTGCCGGACACACCATTAAGTGCTTGACGATAGATTCTTAACTTGAGAATAGGAGCTAGATAGGCGAGCAATTGAAAATGGCTCACCACCAAGCTATGCTTCCTTCACTTAAATCTCAAGCTCATTGTAGGATTCGAACCCACAACCTACAGCTCGCAAGCCAACTCCACTACCACTGAGCCACCATTGCTTGCATCGTGCTGTAAGAAGACGGGATTTGAACTCGATATCGTGCTTTGTAAGGCGCTCTTAGATAACCAATTATAAAAAGTAGTCCTCATCACTAAAAATATTTTCCTCTTCCAGGATTTGAACCTCGGACACTATTAAGTTTACCAAGCACTACCAACTGTACCACGGTGTTTGAGGAGTTTGATTAGGCAGATCAGTTAACCTAAGAATAGCAGAGAAAAAAAGCTCTAGATGGACACATTTTTAGTAATGTAAGTATGTAATAATTGTAATATTGTTGTAAATAATAATGCCAAAGATGGACGGGTGTTGTTTAGTCAGACCTAAAAATAATGTTGTTGAAGGATATTTTATGTTACGAGCTGTAAAATATTAACGACGTTTATGGGAAATTTTAACACGTTTATTATGTACTTGAAAATTAACCTAACACTAGCTATAGAAATAAAGAGCTTTGATAAATAGAGCATAAAATTGAGTGCAAAACAATTTACCTAATTGGAAATTTATAGGAAACTATCTACATACTAAATTTCATCAAAATCGGTTTAGTAGTTACGGTGATACGTAGTAAATATTGACACACACAAATTCGCATTTATAATATTAGTAGGATATTTGATTTTGTTTAACAAACTATTTCTCAATCCCATTTAATGTTACATTTTGAAATAAGAACCATTTTAAATTAGAACTTAAACCGATACGAATCTAATAAGTTATAACTAAAGATGTGACGAACTGCTTAAAATTGACAATATGCTTAAAGCGTTCCGCTTATATTATTAAGCTGCTTAAAAAAGTCATCGAATGCTTATTTGCTTTTTGTTGTATTTAAACGGAAACAATGGAGACATGTTTATAGCGACTAGCGACTAGTGACAAACGCCGAGAGTTAACAAAAGCGTTTAATGATTTGTGGTTTTGCTAGTGTTGTTACTAGCTTAAAGAAATTTGTTATTATTATGTTGCAATTTGGAATAGGTTTTTTTATTTTTTTTTTAATATTTTTTATCTTCTATCTTACTAAATAAATACTTTAGACTACAAAGTAACAATATTTATGAATTAATGAACTTCCCTTCGTACTTATCAGGCGGTTGTCTGAAATGAATTATCAATCCATTAATCACTGGGTTTCATTTCAGGCGTACTTAGAAGTTCATTGATTTTATTTACATCATGTATTATTTACACTTGTTTTCACTTCGGTATATTTACATTCTTGTTTTATATTTAAATGAATAATGCCTTTTTTATTGTTTTTTTGTTACATAACACATAAGTCTCGAAGCTCATTCGCGCGCGTAGTGTAAATAAACAAAATAAGCCCTCGCTAATTTGTCAACAACAAAAAGCTAACTAGAAAATTAAATGGAAGACGGAGGAATTAATGGAATCGGTTTGGTTGTAAAACACTAACCAACCAAACACAAGGCGTTGCCAGTCCCCCACAAATATTACGTAAATAAGCAGAACGTAATTTAGCCGCGTAATATGACATCTAATTCAATTAATATTGCGCCTTCAGTGCATAGAAATAAGGTTGAAATAATGTGAATCCAAACCAATTATAAATCTTTGAGTCTTACGCTTATAACAATCAGATTTTATTTTGAAATGTATATCTATCGGAATAAGGTTTGCATTTGTTTGGACTTTGGAAAAAAGTCGTCAACGTTTCAACGGAGTCGGCTTATTTTCATCAGCCCGCGCCCCGCTTAGGCGCTTATTTTGAAGAGTGACGATTTTCAGTGGTATCCGTATTGGAATAAGGTTTGCATTTGTTTGGACTTTGGAAAAAAAAACCGTCAACGTTTAAACGGAGCCTGCTTATTTTAATAAGCCTGCTTATGTGCTTATTTTTAAAAGCGGCGTTTTTAAACCGCTTTTCGTTTAAACGCCCACCTCTAGTTATAACGTTCAAATAACTGGCCACATCCTAATTCCAGTTAGAATCTCGAAAAATAAACCATTCGAAACAAGAACAAAACCGTTCCAAGTTCGAACGCGTAACGGTAACCCTTTGGGATAACGCAACTGCGGTCAGCCAACCAGTTCTCCCGCCGAAACGCTTTTCGCGCCAAAATCCCGACCTAACCCAACGGAAGAAACCGATGACCGGCGCACCATTTTTAAAATAAGACCATAATAAAACGAACGCATACTTTTAGCCTGTACTCCGGCAAATGCATAGGTCATTGACTGAACACGCGTACAGAGAAAGGCGCACACAGACACGCGTATCTCGCGTTGCAGTGTAATAGCAGTAAGGGCCGAGACGCGAAACACGAAAAAATTACTATTCTTAGGTCCTTATTCTAAAATGACGTTCAAGTGTTGATCTATCTATGCTTGATTAGCGATTAACATCCGAAATTAATAATTGATCCTGATCTGTTTTTCATGGTTTTGGATTGATATGTCATGTCATAATATGTCATTTTAGTAGTAATATGCCAAGCCCTAGTACTAATATGACATATTATGACGTGACATATCAATCCAAAGCCGCGAAAAACAGATCAGGATCAATTATTAATAATAAGACACTGACCAATTGAATGCTGTAAGATTGGTTTACAGAAACCTAGAAAAAAACAACGCTGCTTTATTCTTACAGGGTAGAGTTTGTTTACAAGTCACCTGATCTTAAGTGATGATATGGTCGAAGGCGTATGGCGCCACGCTACACCTAAATTGAGAATTGACTCTTAACTTGAATAGAACTAAATACAAAATAAGGTTGTCTGTTTTTAAATTTAAATCCAAGACTCGTAAGCACGCCGCAGATGTGACCGGACTAAGTAAATTATTAGAAAATATTACGTGTATACATTATGTTAGCTACGCTATTATAACTGACAGTTGTCACTTATTAACCGTCACTAAATTAACTTAAACAGCACTAATTCGTCGCAAAACATCATAACTCAACTAAAACCTAGACGCGTGTGATTTCCGTGAATCAATCCCACGCACTTTAATCTGCCCATACTGGCTTCATTTCCCGTTTGTAGTCCTGCAGAGTTGTGTTAGTAATTTTGCATGTTTGAGAAGAATGCGTTCGTATTATACGTTGCGTTTGTACAAAGATATTGTAGAATTATTTCCTAGATGCAACCAGATATATGGTACATGTTTGACGCGGCTAAACGAATAGATACATGCTCACATCTAGGTATAGATTATCTGTCCTCTAACGGTCCAATAGCTTTATTTATAGGTAGTAAATTTTATAAGTGAGTTAGGTTTATTAGGTTGCCTTTGTAGATAAAAGTGTTGGTAAAATATTGCGTTATTTAATGCATTTTATGCGTCGGCCCAGGATATTTTATGGGTGATTGTTTGGTGCGATATTTGTTGGGCTTTGTGACTGGTTTTTGGAATTTGATACCTACTGTTTATTATTTGGGAGGTTGTGAGGAAAATGTGGTTACTGTGGTTTTGTATTTGATTATTATTCATTTATTTGTATTTTTATTTTACTTGTACAATTTTTTGGTTTTTTTGATTAGGTTTTTATTTGAGATCGAATTTTTTCTGTGTAATTTTGTATTTGTTTTGTGGATTTTTTTTCTTACATTAAATCTTGTTTAAAGTTTTGGTGGGAAACGAGGATGCCCAAATATTTTATTAAATTTACTTTAATTTTTATGGAAATGAATGGTAAGGAAATCATAGATGTAGTGAGATGCCTAACTGGAAGTACTTAATTATAAGTTCTAATGGGAATAGTTGTACTGTTTTATTCTAATAAGATATAACGAATGTTTACGATTACATTAATCAATTAAGGACTAATTAATGTAGGTATACCTTAGTCATTTTGTATCTAATTTTAATTTATTACTAGCGACCTGTCCCGGCTTTGCCCGGGTAGCATTAATTTTACTATTCTAAATAGATATCTATATTAATTATTATTTGTTATTTTTTTGCCTTCTGTTGGATAAAACCGCAGGGCGTTACTAGTTTTGGTATTTCTAATAAAACTGTTTTTGTCTTAAGGAATTATTATGAAGCACAAGCTGTTATCAATTAATAATTAACTAGGTATCGTTTAATTTTCCAGTTTTGTTTTTTACTTTGAAATAGTAGGTAGGTACTTAATCGTCTAGAGACAAATTCATGTTATTTTTCTGCTTTGTTTCTTTTCTATAAATCTTTTGCTGTTCGTTAGTCTCACTATAACTCAAGAACGACTTTACCGAATCATTTTTTTTTTGTTTGTTTTGTGCGTAATTGTTAGGGCGAGATTTTTTGGTAAATTACCTACCGAAAAATTGGAAAATTCGGGTAAAACGAAAAGTCCTTGTCTTTTTTTCTATGAGATCTTTAAATGAAATCAAGACCAATTTGCATTCATCGGCTCCCTGCGACTCTTACAATGTCGTCGGTCCACCTAGTGAGGGGGCCTACCTACAGAGCAGAGTTTAGTTTTAACCAGTTGCGCCCCGCGTCTTCCCGTTATCCCGCAGGAACCTTTTCCGGGATAAAAAGCTTATGTGTTAATCCAGGGGATAAGCTATATCCATTTTAAATTTCATCAAAATCGGTTCAGTATTTACGGTGATACGTGGTAACAAACATTCACGCGCACAAACTTTCGCATTTATAATATTAGTAGGATAGGATTTAAAGTAAAAAAAAGTATTTGCACATTGGCTTTTTAATCTCCTCCACATAAACCATAGATTAATCTTGTCTCGCGATTCTTCCGGGTTCGCCGCTCGTACCTATACTATTGTACCGCTCCGCCATTTTTCAACCTATTCAACCTACGCGTTCTCCGCCTAGTCTCACCTGACCCCACTTAACTTCTTCTAGCGGCCCAACTTGCGCCGACGTGAGAGGTCAACGTTTTCTGGTCGGTTTGTCTATGGATATTTTTGTTATTTCTCTATGAATAAATGTAGGGAAGGGAAAGGCGTTCGCCTTAGCACAGTTTGGGCGACGCGCGATGCTTTAAGGATGGTATCTTAGATTCTAAATTTGAATTTATTATAGATTTGTTAATGTTGAATTAGCTATGCGGTTTAAATTTAAAATTAAGCTAATTTTACGATGGTTATTGGTTATTTATATAGATGGACAAAGGTTGGGCTCAGTGGCGTATTTTAGGAAAGGCATATGTCAGTGTCATAGACAATTTTTTTTTTCAATTTGTGTCGTTCAAAAAATGATAGGTAATTCAGAAAAAAAACTGATAAAGACAATAACACAAATATTATGAATAGTAAGTAATACAAAAACAGGAAAAGAAACTCCACAAAGAATGACTACAATACATACTAATTTATGATACACAAAAAATGTAAGCGAGTATTGATGGAATAAGAATAACCGTTTAAAAATAATAATACAAAATAATAATAAATAATAATGAGCTATACATAACTCTATTACTATGTAGCCCTATTAATGCTATCGTTAGGTACCTACTAATCATTTTTAATATTATAAATGCGAAAGTAACTCTGTATGTCTGTGTCTGGCTGTGTAACAGAAATAGAAACTCCACAAAAAAAAATGATGTCACAATCTCTTTTAGACACAAAAATGTAAAGGAGTTTTGATCGAATAAAATAACAGCCTAAAAAAATAATAATAATTGTAATAACAGCCAGCGTTTATTCTAAATCTAAACCCTAACAAAGAGCTAGGTAACGCGGTCGAAGCCTACGCATTAGATTTACATACAAAAGTACTTCCCTGCAGCAATACAAGCACCTTTGGCTTCGCGTAGGCATAAAACATTCTTGTGCCTTCGCCTGTGATTTGAGATTTTAAAAATAATAAATCTTTGCCATATAGACTATTTTTGTTTCGAACGCGTTTTTGTTTTTCCGGTTTCGTAACGTTACGTTTTAAATCTAAGCTCTAAACGAGACTCTAGTTGTAAAATAAGTGTAATAGAATCGAAATCGGAAATAGGAATAAAAATAGAATGTAAGAAATTAATTTTACTTGTTTCGTTACTGGCTACTGCCAATGTCCACAAAGGCCGGCCGGCGGCAATCAAAAATTGTGATAAAACATTTTTCCAATTACATTTTTTCTTTTTCCGAAACAAACATTGAGTTCGAAAATTAAATTTTCGATAAACCGTGACGTTCTCCGTCGATTATAAAACACGACAGGCCGACAGCGCGTGCGTGTTGCGAATTTATTTTTGAATATGGAACGCAGACTTCGCGCCATTCTGCATCCGAATAATCTCGGATTTTTGCCAGTCATTAATTAATTTCAAACTTCGAACGTGATTCAAAACAAAATGAGAATAAAGTTCGTGAATGAAACACAAGGTTTTCGTCTATTTACGCGCCAATCCATTAAAAAACACTTAAATATTTTTTTTTACTTGTGAGTCTTGTGACTTTGTTTTTTTGCCGTCGGCCAATGTGTTGAGTACTTACGAGGTACGTAGAAATATCGTAATTACGTGAGTAGATGGCAAACAAAACATTTTTATTGACATTTCATGAGCCATAACACTTAGTTAGTTAGATACTTTAATCAAATTAAGTACCTATACCTTTCTTCACTGAAAACTAAAATGAAGGCGCTTATATTTATTTAGTCACTAGCCGCATCCCGCGTCTTCCCGTAATCCCTCAGGAACGTTTTTCGGGATAAAAAGTAGCCTATGTTTTAATCCAGGTTACAAGCTATCTCCACACGAAATTTCACTCAAATCTGTTCAGTAGTTTTTGCGTGAAAGAGTAACAAACATCCATCCATCCATACTCGCAAACTTTCACGTTTACAATATTAAGTAGGAAACTTTAATATTGTACCTATTGCGGAAAATGTACTATAATAGCAGAGCTGCATTACTTAAAATGAATACTGCATTAATTATAGCTATTGAAAATTTAAATTATTGGGCATGAATTTGCGTGCACACATGGTAAGTGCAGGACCCCCGCGGGGGGCGGGGGGCCCCACCCCACTGTGGGGCGACGGGAGGGGTCACGCACACCCACCCAACTATTTCCCACCCTCTCTCCCCAACTATTTTGGGGTGGGCAGCGGGCATGGAAAAAAATAATAGTAACCCACCTGCGTTCGACGGCGCAATTTGTATTGACGCACGTTAAATATGGATATTGGTCCGCCATTTTGTTTTCATGCGCGGTAAAATATTCGCGTTGCAATTTTCGAATTTTTATTAATAAAGCTTGTAATAAAATATTGGACTATTTGGATGATAAACAAGCTTGGGATTGTAGTGAACCTGCTCCAATTCAATCAATTAGTAGTAAGTATAAAATTGTAAATGTAATCGCGCTCAAGAAATTAATTACCTGCCGCGCGTTTCTTGCCTCTTCTTTTGCCAGCGTAAGAGGTAGGAACAGCAGTAGCAAGTCTTAAGTTTGACGTTTTAAAGTGATCATAGATGTATTTGGAATTCGAAATTTTCGTTTTAAAACGCGACTTTTAACCGATTTGTTTGAGTTTAAAGAAAAGCAATAAAAAGTATCTCTCTAGAGGTCTTAACCCTCCGTACAAAGTTTTAACCCGAGATTTCGTTATTTTTTACTCTTTTTTTAATTTTCACCGCGGCGCGGCGCTATCTCGCGAATGCTTCAGTGGTCAAATAAAAACTTAAGGAGTTTTCTATGAACAAAACCTTCTTGGAGAGGTGATGCCTTTAGATTTTTTTTTCTTTTTTATTCGTTTTCGTTTTTGCGATAATCGTGCTGTGTTAATAACATTCTAAATTCAAACAATATTTTATAACAAACTGTTTCTCCTTTTTGAAGGTGGGTTTTCAAGGGAAATTTTACTGGCTCAGCTAAATATCTTAAATTTAGACAAAAATAATGTTTATTAGCAAAAAAACCAATGCTATAATTTCGAACAGAAAATCACTGACAATAGGTATACATATTATATTTTACTTAATCAAGAAATTAATGGTGGACTCCAAGCTAAGCACGAGGCCATATTTTGGGGTCACTAGAATTTTGATATATATAAGGTCATTTGTATTTAGTTGAGATCTTTTATGTATTTGAGATTTTATTTTAACTTGTGTAATCCTGTGTTGGCCTTAAAAATAAGAAAATGAAAATGTTATAGAAATAACAAATATTTGTCTATTATTCTATAATTGGAACGCTGTTGGATTGCTTATATAAATAAAATAAAATAAAACAGATTAAAGTGATGACAATTTGTAGAAAGGTCCCAAGTGGCTCTGAGATACAAAGAACAGATAAACTGTTTAATTAAGTAACTAAATTAAAAAAAAAACTATTTTAAAATCTTGTTAGGTTCTTATATCATGGTAAGTTAAAGTGTAAGCTTCAGCAAGGAAGGGTGAAAGGACATTTTCTCAGTCGACTTCGCAGAGCGTATCCTATAAATAGTATTACTAAATTAGTTATCTGCCTTCCTCTAGACCGGGATCAATAGGGGTGAATACGGTATAAATTTCCGGTCTGTAAAGTATTTTGTTAAATGCGTTAACTTGGTTTGTTTAGACATTGACTCTGTGGCTGAGTGTGTGAGTGAGGATAGAAAAGCTCTGATGACGTGACATTTCAAGTTGAAAAAGATTTAATCAATATTGGTTCTTTCTCTTGGGAGCTACTGACAGACAGATATACAAACATTCGTTGAACTTAAAATATTTATAGGTACAACAAAATCCAAAAAAAAACGCATAATTTCAGGTCACTGGTGGTCAAAAACTCATTTAGTTTTAACCTCTTTCGTTTTTCGGCGTAAAAAAAAGTAAAATAGGTATATAGTTTAAAATAATTAAAAGCCCGTAATGAAAGTGTGTATTTTCGTTCTTTTTTTTTACTATTTATTATTGTAGCTTAAAATTTACTTCTAAGTTGTTATTGCATTGTTTGTTAGTTAAAAGTGAAGCTAATAAAAGTGTTTCATTAAAAAAAAACTAAATATTAAAGCAACAAACGTGAGTTAACTGGTCAAATTTTCACCTTACAATCATCAGTGGAAACCGTTGACCATTTAATTTAATTATAAGTAAATAAAAAACCGCCAACCTCTCCATTCCTTTCCCTGTTCAAAGCAGTCAACTTAAGAAAGATAGCCGGCCAACTCTTGAAAAGGGTACAACGTTTTCAACAGACGAGTAAAAAGATTCAAATTCAACCGCTCGAGCGCGAGGGAAACGAGTAAGAGAAGAAAAAAAAACGCGGGAGAAACGGGTAAAAATGCAAAAAGAGCAAAAACTTATAGTTGCCAAGTTTTCCCCAAGTTGGAACGTCTGGGTTTACGGTAGGGCTGCCGCTAACGACTTTTCCTGTTTGTTTAAACTTTTATCTTAATGTTTGTGTGTAGTTCTCGGGCGTAGTTGTAATTTAAGTTGAGTGTTTTTTTTTCAAGTTGCGTTTTATTGGTGAGAAAATGAGGTTGGCAGGGTTACAGGGTTTTTAAAATCATTTTTACTTAGATATTTGTATGCTGTTAGCCTATAACACGGCAAAAGACGTGTGAAATGGAAAATTTCATGCCTCAGTCCTGCTAATTGTATGCATTACATCATGTTATAATGCAAATAAACACTGAACTTTCAACCTTATATCATTAGTACTAGGAAAAAAAGCAGTAATGTCAAAATCGTTCTAGTAAATTGACAGTTGGCCAAACGTCAAATCATTCAGTTTCTCCCTCACAAGTTTCAATGCCCATTAATCATTGTTATAAATAAAAAAAAACAGCAATAAACTAAGGCTAAAGGCCGTCTCTTTCTTATACGCAATAAAATAGTTATGGTTACTCGAACTAGCTTAACAGCCATTCAAAAGAGAAAGTGGAAGCTACAAGATACCCAGAAGTAACGAAGGCACGGCTTAAGAAAACGGTTAAATTTACATTTCAGTGGCAGCCCTACCGTCAGTCAGAGATCGTGTGAATAGTAAGAGGTTGCCAGTACTTCGACAGTTATTTTTATTCATTCCCGATGTCTTCTTAAAGCCACAGCCAATGTTACAGCCAATATTACAGCCGATGTTACAGCCAATTCTACAGCCAATATTACAGCCGATATTACAGCCGATGTTACAGCCAACATTACATTATAGCCAATTCTACAGCCAATATTACAGCCATCTGACCAAGACTGAGATAATTTTGTAGAATATGTGATCGGAACATTTTAAACATGTAGCAGGTTTGTAAGTTCAATTGGGAATTCATTCTGTGCTAAGATTTTGAAATAATATGTTTTGATATTTTGTTTTGACGTCCTGTTAAAATTCAAAGATAGAATTTGTTTCAATTTACTTACGCTTTGTAATTTTGTATTTTTATACCATAATATTCTAGAGTGAATGTTGGATATATATTAATAGAAAATATTGCTTAATTTTTTTTACTGTTGGAATGTTTTTTCGCTATTGCTTTAAAAGTGTTGTAAAAATTATCTCTGTCTGTAGTTCATGCAAACGAAGTCGCAGAGAAAAGTTAGCTCACATCCTTTATAGGTCAGGGTTTCACTTCCCTAGTTACAGTATCGTCAAGGTGAATTATGACTATTTATAACACAAGTAGTATAAATCGATAGTGATACAAAGCTATCTTTACAATGGACTTTCAGAAGAACCTAGCGGAGAGCGATTATGTGATGATTACGCTGGTGGAATCATTCGATTATAACGATTTTTCGAGATAAAGCGATTAATAACATTAGTGTGTACTTAGTGTAAACGCTTTTCTGTAATTAAATAAGTAAGTTGCTAATTTCATAATCAATTATCAGTATCTATTAGTAATTTAAGTAATTAATGTACATAGTAGGTACACGACTCGATTATAATCACGATTACATTCATTCATGACTTTTGAATAGCAGATTTGTTTTTTTTTTATTTACAATGTTTCTAGAATTAATGCATTGATATGGCTAAAGTCGCCTAATTTTATTGACAAACAAATGACATAGTATTATTTGTTATTAATAAATAATCACCGACTGCTACCTAGAAATCTAGATTCTAGGTCAGGTCCAAGTTAAAAGAACCAGCAAATGGGTCATTTTCAAACGGAACCCTGACCTGTCTAACCATCTGACCTATAATAAAAATATGAATGCACTTTAAGACAGCTTTGAAAATGGAAATGGACAGAGAAATGCTTTTACTGACAATTTCAGAATAAACCTGAACATTTTTCGTCGCAAAACAATTCTACTACCTAATATTATAAACGTAAAAGTTTTTGCGTATGTATGGATGGTTTTTTTTTTTATTCATATATTTTTTAGGGACTTTTAAACATGGCGTTTATGCCAGCCCCATCGTAAACAATAAATCCACCGTAATAAATAAATAAATTAATAAACATGAAAGTTTGTGAGTATGGATGGATGGATGTTTGTTACTCTTTCACGCCAAAACTACGAAACGGATCTGAATGAAATTAGGAATGAAAATAGCTTATACCCTGTATTAACACATAGGCTACTTTTATCCCGGAATAGAGTTCCTGCGGGATAACGGGAAGACGCGGGTGAAACCGCGGGGCGCTACTAGTGATACTTCTAGGTTTCTCAATTTGACCATAAATATTTTTTTTTCTTCGCAGATAACTTTGTCGTTTATGAACCGATTTTGATGATTATTTTTTTTTATTGGCAAGAAGAAATCCTAAGGATGGTATCATAAGGAAACGAGGATGTGATGAATGCGTTATAGTGGTGTCTTTTTATGTAAATAATCTTAATGCTACAATTGTTCTATTTTTCCATTGTTTTCTATTCTATTAATGTTTCTATTCTATTCTATTGTATTTTAATCTAATTTAATTTGATTGTGACTCTGATAATTATTTGATCTAGATATTTTTTGTTTTGACATAAATTATTATAATTAGTGTAAGTGGTTTATCCGTACTGATTATTAAATAAATAAATAAATAAATAAAATGGCATCGCAGAAAAATCGAGAAGAACCTGTAGTCGGATTTTTGGGTTAAAAAATATTTCATTATTGCAACAAATTGTAGTCTACGTGGGCGAAACCGCGGGGAACAGCTAGTCTAACATATAAAACCCTGGTTTCAAATATCCGTCATAGAAAGAACGTTACAATTAAAAAAAAACTAATAAAGGTATCGTCACACTATTATCCTTACGATTCAAATCAACCCTAAACTTTTTCTAAATCCGGTAGTTATTATTAAACTTAACCCTTTGATACCTGTTATTGTTTTTGTCACAGTCCAGGGGAAGGGTCCGGTGTGACAATTGTATTATTTTTTGTGATGTGACCCTTTTAATTGTTATTTCAACGTTTGTGATATTAATTTGATGCTAGGCGGTTCATTTTCGGTTTAATATTCGGTGTCGATGTTTTTCATATTTTAGTAGGGTTATTAAACAGCTTTTTTATAAGAAATGAAAAGTGGGTTTAAGTGATGCAAAAGAGTAGGTATTCAGGTGACTAACCTCTACTCTGCGATACTCTGTATAAGTAAATACTAGATACTTACCTTATTTCATCGCCAAGCAGTAGGGTGCGAACATTATTGTTTTTATTTTATAATTCTTAGCCATAACTGAGACATAAACTATTCCAGACCTTTATTCAAACTAAATACCTAATACATATACCTCTATGTTACATATTTGTTTCGAAGTTGATTAGTCATTTCCTAAAAAACAAAAAATAACCATAAATTTTACATTAAAAATTATTTCACCCTTACGATAAAATATCTATCACTGATAAGTTTTGAAATGGAAGTACATATAAGTACAAATATTATTATTTCATTTTATGATATTTCTTAATCCTCGCCTGGGTAGCTACCACCAACAAGTTAAAAATCTGTCGCCAAGCACCGCACCAATTGGTGAGCTCCGTCAGTCGCACTTGAAAACCATTTCCCAAGCACCTTCGACCACATCTTCACTTAACATCAGACGACTGGTAGTCAAACACTACCAAGAAATGGTAAAAAAGAACGGTTATTTATAAATAAAAGCGTCAAAATTGAATAATAATAAAAAAAAATCGCATCTTCATTTCAAACCTTTCATTATTCCCACAACTTCCGCATACAAAACTAAAGGGCTCTGACCCGTCACACATTGTTATCACCGCATCCAAACACCAATGGACAGTAAAAAAGAGAAAAAAGTGGCCGGCAGCTGCTGGACATAATAGGCATTTGTTGTCCAAAATAATAGTGCAAATGCATTATTATGCAAATTTCGACAGTGCAAGCTTATTATTTTATTATTCTTATTCGCAGGTAGAAGAAATCTACCGGCCGGTATTATTGTCCATTCAACCCTTGCTTGTCGTTATTTTAACGTTGCAGTTGTAGGGTTAGTTTTTGTTCGGATCTGACCGCGTTGTGACTAATTTGATAAATTGTTACGCATATGCTGCTTGGTAAGTTAAAACGTGTTGTGAATGGTACTACTGGCTACAATCGACGTAAAATTTATTATCAGTTTTATCATAAAAGTATTTATTCAACGTGATCAAGAAAATAGTCTTTCAATTCATTTTTTAACGTATTCGAAATCAAAAAACAATTGCTTTACTTTTTTTTCGTGGCCAATAGAAATTCTACTCAACAAACTATTTACTCACTAGTTGCGCCCCGCGCAGGAACCTTTTTCCGGGATAAAGTAGCCTATTTTTTATTCCAGGGGTATAAGCCATCTTCATTCCAAATTTAAATCAATCAGTAGTTTTCGCGTGAAAACATCCTTAGATCTATACTCACCAACTTTCACGTTTACAATGTTAAGTAGGAAATGAACTGTAAGGCAGTAGGATTAACTTTTTTCTAAGCGGCCAGTGAAAATAACATTGAAATTCGATTACCAAATCTTTAATTGCCGCAATTATTCATCCAATTAAAATGCACCGCGTCATAGCCCTAACACATCGGGCGATTGTTCCAAAATTGAATTTTAATCACCGATTCTTCTTACAATGGCCTTCGAATTTAGAACCCCGCCTCCTTGAAGAATGCCAAAAAATAGGGAAAATGAATGAAGGAAAATGAATGAAGATTCGGTCCCGTTCACAAAACCTTCGATTTGGAGCTATTGAAAGAGAGAGCAATTAAGTCGAGTATCTTTTGAGTTTAAATTAAGTGCAAAAAAAACGAAGATCTTTGGAATACGTTTGAATAATTTTACTTTTGTACAAATTTAAGTTTCTTTATGTTGGTATGCTTGTTACTTTACAGCTTACCATATTCGTAATTTCGTGTACTTACAATTTAAAATTGGAAAATTGTATTGGATTTGAATTATCGCTCATACAGCTGTTTAGATTACGAATGAAAAATTCCCATTAACTTATTGCACAAGTGTTTATTCATTGACAATTTATTGAGAAATAAAAATATTTTTTTTAACTACGAGAGAAAAAAGATCTTCCGAAATACAGAAGGAAATTCCTTCCCTTTTGACTCAAAAGGAAAACTAAGGAAGGCAAATGTTACATTTTGGAAGGTAAGAATCGGAAGGAAAGTTACGAATTTTTTCTCAGTGTAGCCAGATACAAACTTGCCAATAGCAAATATTCCAATAATTCCCAATAGCCAATAAACAACATAACCCCAAACTAAAAAGGTCAGAAACGGCCGCACGCAACGTAATCCACTACATATACATATTTACATATAAAACATACATATATATGTATTTTCGCTAAACAGAACCAGTTTCAGCGTGCCGTATTGCGCCTGCGCCGATCCCGTTACCTCGCATCGCACTGATGCAACATTTGATGCCTATAATAACATAATACAGCACTTATCCGACACCGATGGAAAATCACGCATAATGAACTGCCATTATTTCAAAAACGAACATGGGAAAGTTGAAAAAACTTTTTGATGTATAAAATAAGGATTTATAGTCTGTGCTGCGATAAAAAAAAACAAAACACAACTTGTATTCCTTCTTTGTAATAATATTTGCACGCTCTGAAGCATTCCAATTTTGAATCAGTTGAAAGAAAAAAGTTAACACACAAAAACAGCTATAATTTAGTATTGTTTCAATTAAAAAGAAACAAAAATTTGCATGTCATAATTTGTAAATGGAACGCATTATTGTCATTGTCTTTTGTCGAGTGCCAGTAATTAAATTAAAAAAGTAAAAGCAACACGCAATCCTATTCTTTGTCACTAATTAAAGAAACGACTGAGGGAGAATGAAAGAAACGGCTAAGTAGCAAGTTAGTTGAAAAAGAAACAAAAGCCGGCATAGGGATTTAAAAACGGAATGAGAGCGAGTTTGCATGTTCGCGTCAGTTTGTGGGATTCCATTTTTAAATTATTTGCGTGGTTTGTGTCGCGAGAATTTATAAAATAGTACTTGTTTTGTTTTTGTATCATCTGTCTTTTGTTTATGATTTGTTTAGATATTTCGAATTCCGAACAAAAATGTGGTCGAATTCTTCAACATTGTTTTTTTTTCAGTTAGAGAATGAAAGATATAAAATGGTCAGATCCTACTAATATTATAAAGGCGAAAGTTTGTGAGTATGGATTTATGGATGTTTGTTACTCTTTCACGCAAAAACTACTGAACGGATTTGAATGAAATTTAGAATGGAGATAGCCTATACTCTAGATTAACACATCAACTACTTTTCATCCCAAAAAAATTCCTGCGTGATAACGGGAAGACGCGGGTAAAACCGAGGGGCACAGTTAGTTCCAAATAAAAATGTCGAATGCTTGAATTTTCTTTTTTAAGTTAGGGCAGGATAAAATAGTCACATTTTAAATAAGGAATCGATACCTTAAATCGATTAAGAATAAAAAGCGGATAACAGCTGTGCTTTGTCGATACCGTCATAAAGTCGGGTTCTTTAACGAAATTTCCAGAAAGCCGGAACTCTCTCATCAATAAGTAACGTTGGCGAGATTTTTTACCGGGATTTTTGGGAACATGTGGACAGTAACAGATGGGAAGTCTGAGATTTTGGAGAAATTATTCCGTTAAAGTATCGCTCGTTACTGCTAGTGCACAATAAACCTTATTACTTTCTTTTAACTAAAGAAATAAAAATAAGAATGAATTATTTCAAACTTCGAATTAAATGTTGCTATAATAAAATAAAAAACAACTAACGAAAATAGCAGCTTTGTTTTCATAAAATTACTGAGCAAAAAGTATTAAATTACAAAGTAAGTTTTTGAAATAAGAATTGGAATTTATTATAAAAGCTAACATTTTCATGGCGAGCAAATTCTAAATTTAAAATAAAATGATTAGGTTTATAGACAAAAAATGAGTTCTCAACTCCGCACCTTAGTCAGCGTAGAAACAACATTATTATCGCGCTTTGTCGTAACACGCGTAACTGTAAGTCTTGTGAATATCAAAGCGATACGAAAAGTGCGTACTGCGACATGGTACCAAAACGTTCTTACGTAGCAAGTATGCAAGAAGAATAAGTTTTGTTTCAATACACATTTCAAAAGCGGGAACCTGTTTTTCTCCACGGAATATTGTTTCGCTCGTGTCTGTTCATTATGCGTTGTTAATTGTGATGTTAAAATCCGCCATCTTTGTTTCACAAATCGTGTCCTCGATATTGCAACAGTCGAGAATATTATGTTCTAACTGGTTCACTGAAAAATGTTTTTGAGGATAATTTTAGTTGTTACAAGACAAACAGGCAAAATGTTTTAATTATTTCTGGAGGCGTATTAAATCTTACCTTGTTGTGGATAGTTGATTTTAGTTCCTTAGTAAATACATAGTAAAAATCTAAGAAACAAATAAATGCAATCGTAATTTCATCGTAGCCAAATATACTTAAAAAAAAACTTATTTTTATCGATTATTTTAAACTAGACAACTTTTTTTTTCTCTAGTTTTTTTTGTGTGTTTTAGCGGCTAACATTTTTTTTTATAACATGTGTAGTGTAGGAAAGTATCTAAACGTTTTGCCTAGAAACATACAAGACAGAGTAGATAAATACAAACTACTTAACAAAGAGTATAATAATGTGAGGTCAATCTAATAGTGTCAATAAATACTAGCAAGTAATAAGTTTCAAAAAGCCGAGATTTCCAAGAAATGGTAACATAATAACAAACATGACTTATGCCACGTAATCCCATCCCTAAGGCATATGGCAATTATGCCATGGCCAAACCATCAGGGGTCAAAAACAATAGGGCGTAAGAAACAAAAAACAAAAAAGGTTATAATTAATACTGGCAATTAATTGTACTCTTTGTTAAAACGTAATGAACGCTGTAAGAATTTCATTCTTTCAACTTTTGACGCATCGGAGAAGCTTTTGTTTTTTTTCTCGGCTATAATAAAATTAGATCGTTCCATTTTTGAACGGTTCGTTAAATATTTTTTAGTTTTGTAATTTTCTACGGTGGCAATTGTTTTAAATGTTTTGTTTTTAATTAGTTTAGAACAGCGTCAATGCAACATTTTTGCAACTGATTTCTTTTTGTTCTATTTAGGTATAAATAATTGCTATTTTGAGTGAGTAGGTCATAAGTAGATACGTAAAAGTTTAAATGCTGTATTGCTTCGAATTGCTATGCGCTTGTCATTTAATTTTGTCATCATCATCAGCCGGAAGAAGTCCACTGTTGAACAGAGGCCTCCTCTTTTGAACGCCACCATGAACGGCTATTAGCCATTTGCATCTATCAGCTCCCTGCGACTCTTACAATGTCGTCGGTCCACCTAGTGGGGGGCTACCTACAAAATGTCTTCTGGTTCGTGGTCGCCACTCGCTCTCCTTTCTTACCCAGCGGTTATCGGTTTGCCGAGCGATGTGGCCTGCCCATTGCCACTTCAACCTGCAAATTCTGAGAGCTATATTATGCCCATGCAATAGCTTTTACAGGTAAATTTAAGGACAGTGGGTATAATCAGTTAAATTTTTCGCAGTACTATCGTGACAAGAGATTCACTCGCGGACGTGACATTTAAACTGATTAAAAAGCGCCAAAACTTCCAACTAAGGTCACGATTAAAAAAGTTGCCAGCAAAAATCCAACAATTAAAAACAAAGTCCGATTTAATAACCGAACGCCGTCACCTAAGGAGAGAGAAATGAAGTAAAAAAGGAAGAAAACTCCCTCCCAATATAATTTCCTAATCACCGGGCCGAACGTCCGCTTCCGGACGAAAAAAGTGAGATAGGAATGAAGAATATCGCCCTGTCACAATTGAAATAGAGTGGATAAGACAGGCTAAGGAAGATTTTGGGCCCAGTATGGCGCAAAAGGAAAATCTGAGAAATTGAAGAACTGCGCAAAAACTTCGCTGGCCACCTTGAAAGAATGAATATAACCTAACTTGATTATTTTGAACGTAGTTTTGGCATTTTAAGAATTTATTTACTAACAATAACAAACCAAGAGTGAAACTGGCGAATAATTATTGTCTTTCAAATACAATGCCACAGGTCCTAAACAAAAAAAAAAATATTTGAAAATAAAAATGCTTAGGACACTGGAAAAATTACCTTTCATTACAAACGAAAAAAACAATGAAATTGCGGTTATTAATCGCTTTTGGAGCTAAAATGTCACATATCGTCGGTTGGCTAACAACACCGCGCAAGTCAAATTTTGCAACTTTTCAGGAGAGACCTAAAACTGTTCACTTGTTTGTTTTTTTTTAATTTAAAATTTTATTAATGACTTGTGTGTTACAATGCTTGGAACTGTAATTATCCCGTTATAAAACCTAATTTTAAACTAATAAGACCTCTCTGTTTAAAAAAGAGATATAGTATTATTGCACTTAAAAAAAACCGGCATGTCCACCTAATTCTACCCCCAAAGAGCCAATATTTACTCGGTTAAAAGAAGGTGGCAAAAAATAAATTAGGCAAAAGCTCATTTTGGCTCAAAAATCGTCGCGACGACATCTGCGACCTCTGGGGTGCTGCGGGGGGCGAGGGGACGTGATTTCTTTTCCATTACTATTTGGCCACTTGAGTGAGGGTTGCTAAATGGGGTGGGTTTCACTGAGTGATTGGGTATGTATTTTTGAATTATTGGGGATATGAATTATGTTTTTAGTTTTTTTTTTTCACCTATTTTTAATGTAAATAATAATATTTTTTAGGGCCTTAATAATCGAATACGTGGTAAATATTCCCGCTTTAAAAAACTAAATTATCATATTTATTGGAAGTAGTATCACATGATATAAAATACTAGCTGCCCCCGCGGTTTTACCCGCGTCTTCCCGTTATCCCACAGGAACCTTTTTCCGGGATAAAAAGTGGCCTATGTGTTAATCCAGGGTATAAGCTATCTTCATTCCAAATTTCATCCTGATCCGTTCAGTAGTTTTTGCATAAAAGAGTAACAAACATCCATACTCACGAACGTTTATACCTACTGTTAGTAGGATTTAAAATAACGTAGGTAAAGAAGCATTATGGCTACATTATTAGGCTATAATTTAAAATAAAAATAAATAGGTTTTGCAAAATAAGTTTCTGTCCAAATTTGTGAAACCTCTTTGCTCATAATACTGCTTTATAAACATTATTCAAAAATAGATTCACTAAAAAAATAAATTTCACTTGAAAAACTTTTTAGTTTAAGCTCTAGAAATGCTCCACGTATTATTAATTTAATTTGAAACAAAAAACTCCGTTATATTATTACAAAAATCTTGTTCTAAAAGAGGACCCTTTACATTAATTGAAAGATAACTTCGTGGATTCTTTTCTTTCTAAAAAAGCAAGGGTTAACCTTTCGTTTACTTTAAATTACGAACTTTGCGAACTTTCCTGACCTTTTGCAAATTCACTCGCATTTTTCAGGTGTTTTTTTAGTGAATTGTTTTTCACACAATATTTTAGTGCCGAACAGGTTTTTTGGTCATTTTTATATTAGAAATTCATATTTTAAAATTCTTGAATTGTATTGATTTATTAGCTTGTAACATCATTAAATGTTTCAGAGTGATCACATTTGGGTCTTCTAAATAAACAAAGTCATCATCGTCATCAGCCGGAAGAAGTCCACTGCTGAACATAGACCTCCCCTTTGAACGCCACCATAAACGGCTATTAGCCACTTGCATCCATCGGCTCCCTGCGACTCTTACAATGTCGTCGGTCCACCTAGTGGGGGGCCTACCTACAGAGCGTCTTCCAATTCGTGGTCGCCACTTGAGAACCTTTCAACAGTCAAAAGTCAATTTTTCTTTATTCAATAGGATACATTGTGATCACTTTAAAAAGTCAAACTTAAAACTAGCTACGCCTGTTCCAACCTCCTTACGCCGGCAAAAGAACAGGCAAGAAACGCTCGGCAGGTAAATTTTTTGGCGCGATCACATTGACAATTTTATTCTTATTACTAATCGATTGAATTGGAGCAAGTTCACTAAAATCCCAAGTTTTTTTTGTCATCTAATGATCCGATATTTTTTAATTAGCTTTACTAATAAGATTTCTCTTGTTTGGTTTTACACATTGGGATATGGGAACATGAATATTAATGATTCCTCCCCATCGGTTATCGGTTCGTCGAGCGATGTAACCAATAAAAAATTATAAAATGGAAAAATTATATATGGAAAATTATAAATAGTGAGACTGGCAAAGTCAGGTCTCAAGCTAATAATTACAACCTAAATATTGGCGATACCAGTGTCAAGACTGACATTGAAGTAGCTAAAGCATTTGAAACCTTTTTCACTGACATTCCAGTCTCTACTACTAAGTTCTTAAACTCATCGCACACCATTGCAGAATCTATGTTAAAAACAAATGTACCAGAGTGCGAAATTCCTTTTCAATTTGACTATGTTAGTTGCAAAGATGTAGTAAAAGCTTTTAATATGATTAATGTCAAGAAAACTACTGACCTCTGGGGTATATCCGTGACCGTTGTTAAGCCATTAATTGAAATGATTGCACCCGAATTAGCCCTAATATTTAACAAATGTATTGACGACGGCGTGTTTCCTGATCTGATGAAACATAGTAAGATAACACCCTTGTTTAAATCGGGTACAACGACTGACCCTACTAACTTTAGACCAATATCAGTATTACCAACATTTAGTAAAATATTCGAAAAACTTATTCTAAATCAATTGCAAAGACATTTCTCAGCAAACAAATTACTTAATCAAAAACAGTTTGGCTTTACGCGTGGTCGCTCTACTACTGATGCTGGTGTCGAGTTATTAACTCACATCTATGATGCCTGGGAGGAGTCACGGGACGCTCTAGGCGTGTTCTGTGACTTGTCCAAGGCATTTGATTGTGTTCACCACGAGACACTGATCAGGAAGCTCCGGCACTATGGTATTCGAGGTGTTCCTCTGGACCTTGTAACCTCATACCTTAGTGATAGGATTCAGAGAGTTGACGTGAACGGGAAGCGATCCTCGGGGTCAGTAGTCACAATGGGAGTTCCGCAGGGTTCAATACTCGGACCTTTTCTGTTTTTAGTTTACATCAATGATTTGCCCAGCCTTGTTAGTGACAATCACGAAATAGTATTGTTTGCTGATGATACGTCGCTTTTATTTAAGTTAAAGCGACAACATAACATTTCTGACGACGTGAACAATGCTCTCTCCAAAGTTACAGACTGGTTTGATGCGAACAATTTGATGTTAAATGGAAAAAAGACAAAATGCTTGAGATTTGTGCTGCCCAATGTTAAAGAAGTACCAACAAATGTAAAAATTAAGGACGAAGAATTGGACCTTGTCAAGACTACAGTATTCTTAGGCATAACTTTAGATCACAAATTGCAATGGGGTCCACATATTGTCAGTCTATCGAGCAGACTTAGCTCTGCAGCATATGCTGTAAAGAAGATCCGTCACCTTACTGACGTTGATACAGCCAGACTAGTCTATTTCAGCTATTTTCACAGCATTATGTCCTATGGAATATTGCTGTGGGGAAACGCTGCTGATATTAACACCATATTTGTATTGCAGAAGAGAGCTGTTCGTGCGATTTATAACATGGGCCCCAGAGAATCTTTAAGAATTAAGTTTAAAGAAACCAAAATAATGACAGTTATTTGTCAATATATTTATGAAAATGTAATGTACATACGGAAAAATTTAAATAGCTTCAAAAAGAGAAGTGATTATCACAATTTTAATACTAGAAACAAAGATAAAATTGCTGTACCCACCACTAGGCTCCATAAAGTTAGCAACTCGTTCAAAGGTCAATGTGTACGCTTTTTCAACAAAATCCCAAGTGAAATTCAAGACTTGTCTATAACAAAATTTCAAATTCGTATAAAGAGAAATCTCATTAGTAAAGCTTATTATAAAATATCGGACTATCTAGATGACAAACAAGCTTGGGATTGTAGTTAATCTATCTATCTTTCTTTCTATCTATCTATTCTCCCTATTTCCCCTATTCTAACCATTTTCGGTAAACAGCCAAAACAGTCATGCTCACGAAAGTGACTTTGCTTGCAGCGGCGTCATGTGTCGGGTCGCCCTCTTCCCTCTCATATGGTCGAGGAGAGCGATGGCTGGCACATGCGTCAACTCGTGAACGGGTGCTGCTTGTGGGGTCTGGTCTGCTTTGGTTGTGATCCCGCAACTCGTTAATATTCATGTTCCCATATCCCAATGTGTACAACCAAACAAGAGAAATCTTATTATTAGTAAAGCTAAATAAAAAATATCGGACTATTAGATGACAAAAAAAAAAGCTTGGGATTTTAGTGAACTTGCTCCAATTCAATCAATTAGTAATAAGAATAAAATTGTCAATGTGATCGCGCCAAAAAAATTACCTGCCGGGCGTTTCTTGCCTGTTCTTTTGCCGGCGTAAGGAGGTTGGAACAGGCGTAGCTAGTTTTAAGTTGACGTTTTAAAGTGATCACAATGTATCCTATTGAATAAACATATTTTTGATTTTTGATTTTTTTTTTAAACATCGTATTGAATTTAAATTTCAGAACGTAAACATTTAAATCGAAACCTTAGAAGATAGACGACAATAAAAAAGAAAAACAAACATAAACAGAGGTACCGACGCGTTCTAATTTGGACGCAAACATCGCAGGAATCAAATAAAACCCGATCGCACGGAACAACCTTTTTTCCATCTCGGCATCCATAAATAGGCTTCTGATTACTCGATGACATATCTTGATACTTGGAATTATTTAGACATTTTTTTTAACTGTAAAATTTGCAGATGCGCAAATGTTCTTTATCATCATCATCATCATAATCAATGTACAGTCAGCGACAAAATTACCTAATCATACTCTATTTCCCCGACTGCGAAAGAAGAAGAATTTATGTATTTTATTCGAGTGTATGTATGTATATTTCTTTGGCACGACCTGTAGCCTAAATGCCTCGACGGATTTTAACATATGAGGTGTCATTAGATTCGTCTTTATTGTGGGAGTGACATAGGGTACTATATATTGGCGCAGTCAGGATTTTTGTTGTTTTTTGTTCCTTTTGTAATGTGTTGTGTTGCCAAATCGTATTAGATCAGTAATGTTTGTTTTCTCTTCACAATTTACAAGGTAGCGTTTGTCCACAACACACGTGATGTTAAGAGATGATGCGGTCGAAGGTTGGCGTTTAAGATGATGAAGAAAATCGAAAAAATTTTAGGTGTTCAGTCATTTTGTCATTGACCGTACCAATTTTTAATGCCACTTTTGTGACAAACAAACAGACGGCCCGCCAGATGGTAAGCGGTTACTGTCACCTTCTTATATGAACATTTACAACACAAGAGGCGTTGCTGACCCTGAAGAACTCTCTCACACCCATCTTGAAGGACGTCATTCTGTAGCACTGCGGGAAGACGTTAGGAGGGATTTGAAGCGATGATGGTCATGGGTTTGAATTCTACAGCTTGAGCTTTCGGTGAAGGAAAACATCGTGATGGAACCATAGCTTGGTGGTATAGCATTTTCTAGAGCTCGCTTGGGTAGTTAAATATCTATCGCCAAGCACCTATCGGTGTGTTCCGGCGGCTACACTTGAGAGCCAGTTCCCAATCCAGGTGTAGCGCGGTGTCATCTTCGACCACATCGTTTCTTAAAATCAGGTGACTTGTGGTCAAATGATACCCAATAATTAGTAAAAAAGGGATCTCGTTCCATATTTTGCAAGTTTGCGGGAGAAAGGAGCGCGTAAATCGAGTGGTGAATTTCCAGGACTCGATTGTTTGTGAGCTTTATTGGTGATAGAACCGCGATTTTGGGATGAGAATATATAGCTCTTCCGAGCATTTCCCGTTGTAGGGAGAATATACAATATCCCTGCGAAGGCTGAGCGGCTCAAGAAGGTTCATAGTTGGGAATCATCGACAATTCGGAAATTCCATTATCAAAGTCTTTGCTTATTTATGTCTCTGTGCGAAGCTGTGGCAGATTTATGAATTACAAGTTACTTTTTAAATAATGTTACTGAAAAAAAATGTGTTAAAAATATCTTAAATATAAGTTAAAAAAAACTAACAGTCTTCATAAAGTTTCTGGAACAAGGTTTTGTGATATTTCTCTCAGAAAATATCAAAATTGAGTGGACCTAGTACTCTTTGCCCTCTTTTCTAGAGGGTGGCATAAAGACGCGATGGAAAATGAAAAAAAAAATGGGACAGAAAAAAAGATAACTGGATCCCTCGAGTCGGACCAATCATGGAAATTACGCTTTTATTGGCTAAGAGTTTTCTTTATTTCTCTATTTTCTTGTTTTGATAACATTTTTCTTTGAGTTTATATTTTTTATCTCGCAGTAAATCCTTTTTACAAGTGAGAGAGTCGGGTTTTCTATTTTGAAATTAAATAGCATTTAATACATATATAGTGATATGTAATTATATAGTTTATTATCATGGCAGTATACCATATTAGCAGTACCCCGTGGTTTTACCTGCATGGCGATTCCCAAAGGATTTTTATTACAACACATAATTATGACAGTGAATGAATTTATTTTTACTTCTTACATGGTAGCGTTTGACCACAAACCATCTGAAAGTGACGATGTGGTCGAAGGTGGCGTCACGCTACACCTAAAACTGGCCCTTTACAATCTTAAGAATAAATTAGAAATTTAGAGAGTAAAATGGGATTCTAATAAGATTTTTTCAGTAGAAAAAATAAGAAGTGTCACACAAAACACCTATCAAACGTTTTTGAAAAGTTTGGTTAATTATATTATTTAGTGATCCAACAACGGCTACGGAGATAAAATGGTTTTTTTTTTCTTTCAGAAAACGGAATTGAAATATGTTCTTAGTTTTTAAGCGAAGCCGCGTGTTTTAGCTAGTTTCTAATATAAATATTAAAAATAGCCACATAAATCACCCCACAATCCGGCCCCAGTGGGATAAAGATTTCTTTCACGCGGACAAAAATTTCCATTACGAAATTTTTCGAAAATGATAAGATGGATTACGTGCTTGAATTACAGTATTCCCAAAGGTGTCTCCCCTTGGTTCTTGAGGTTTTTTAAAGGGTTTTTCGGGGTTGAGGTAGTAAGAATTAGTGGGTTGGGAATTGAGAATAAAGATGGCGGATGCAAAAATTGCGATTTTAAAGCACTTTTAATATGTAAACCTCTTTCTGTTTCCCTTGTTAAGAAGATAATCTTAGTAATAGGGTAGAATTTTGTACGACAAGTTATTTCAATAGGCATTGTGGAAGTATATGAGTACAAAAGGAAGGAAAGGGCTATATTATTATGTTATACTAATAATTCAGATCCTATTACACGTCCTAACACAGTTATATATTATTGTGCCTCGATGTTTCACCCACGTAAAGACAAGAACCTTACATAATTTACTAATAAAAAGAAGTCTTTATCACTCTCCTGTTCATAAACTATCAATATATAAAAAAATCACAAATTAATAATATAATAATTAATTAATTTATTTAATTAATTTAATTATTATTGATATCAATCATAATATTGTGCTCAATTCCCGCGTGAAATAAAGACAAAATAACAAAAAACTTTCGTATCTATATAATATTAGATTAGGGACTAGCTGTTCCCCTGGTTTCACCAACTGTTTATTGCCATAAAAGTATGTCTATGTCCTTTCTTAGAGTTCAAACTATCTCTAAACCAAATTTCATCAAGATTGGTTAAATAGTTTTTAAGTTAATCTGGAACACACCAACAATCAACAATCTTCAGTTTTTTTTATCTCTTCATATTTCAGTATAAATAGATAACATGACATGAAATGCGATATAGGCCTATTATCCAGATTAAATCACTTTGAAAACCCATTCCAAATGTACAACATACACGCCAAACATTACCAAATTACAAACGAACCGAAATTTAGAATCGATACAATAATTTGACTATCAAATAATACATTAGTTTAATTTAACTGCAATGCATTTGAACGTCTGACCAATACCGCAATGTTGCGGTTCCCTATACCTGTTCCTGTATAAATATCGCATACATAATTTCTCTAAAATACTCCTCTTTATTTTAATATAGTATTTTGCTAAAATATTGCTCAGATTTCCGCGGTCGCTGCTGCTAACGTTAATGTTGTACTTTTTTGGGCCATTAAATTGTGGCAACAAACCACTGGGCTACTAAGATTGCTATCTCTTGAATGCGTTTTGCTTCATTAATGGTCTAAATTTTTTTAACTGAGAGTATTTTTTGGAATTTGGCTATTTTCTCTGGCTGAATTCAGAGATACACTTTGAGTAGGCATATAGTTCGAAAAACAAACTATATTCTTGGCGATTGCATGAAAACTAGACTGTGATCACTTTAAAACGTCAAACTTACAACTAGCTAGGTATTAAGGACTGCTTAATATAAGTGCCAAAAATATTCTGAAACATGTTCTTATTTTCATCAACACACGTGTTATAGAAAGAGACACATTATCTTCTACTTTCTTGATGATAATGATTCAATCATTTTAAAAGAATTGGTAGGTACATATTTATTTTTAAATTACTCAAATTTGTGAACGGATTCTTTGACGAGTCCTAAAGGTTGAATCATTGCATCAAAATACAAAAATTCTGTTCTGTGACTTCATCATACAAATAAATCCAAGTACATTATATTCACCAAAATACATTAAACTCTAGTTTGTGAACGAAACCACTTCGTTCGAAAACACGTCCGCTTCCAAACCGTACCGAATATATTGCATACTTTCGCGTACAAAATCATCGTTTGTGCAATGGCGCAATGATTCTATCGATTTCCTCTACCACCCCCTCCCTCGCGGGAGATTTCACCCCCAGCCATATATGTACAAAGTATATGGTATCAATAATTGGGCAGGGCGTAGACCCCTATCTAGGTATGTCGTGCGTAATAAGGTTATGTAAGTGAAATAGTGGATTTACAAAACGAGTTAACTAAAAACTATTTGGTGTGAAAACTAGATTCATGGTCTAGCTAAGTTTCAAATCAATCAGTACGTATTAAAAAGAAGATTTTTCTTTCCATGTGATTACATCAAAACAACTTCCGGGCGTTTCCGCTCCTAGCTAAGATGCATTTTACAATCTTCAACGAAAATCCCTACTACACGGAGAAAAAAGACCTCCCGAAATACCGTTTTCCTTCTGAGTTAAAAAGGGAAGGGGATCACAAGTGATTCAGAAGGAAAACTAATACAAAATAAGGAAGGAATCCGTCTTGGAAGGTAAAGACTCAGAAGGAAAGTCAGATTATTTTTCTCAGTGTAATATTATAAATGGGAAAGTCTGTCTGTCTGTCTGTCTCGCTTTCACGCCTAAACTACTGAACCGATTGAAATGAAATTTGGTACGGAGATAGTTTGAAACCTGAGGAAGGACATAGGATTCTTTTTACTCGCGATAAAAATAATCGCGGGGAACAGCTAGTAGAAAACGAAATAAATGTATAGAAGTGACATATTTCAACGTTAAGTCACGTGGTCAGAACAAACGTCTACAATGACGATCGCTACATCCCATACAAAATAATAAAATAAACTTAATGCTTTTGACGTCATAAAGTGATCACATGGTTACTACATTCACATAGTTTTGATTTAATTTTTTGAATTTGCTGGGATGATGTGTGTTACCTTTTTCAGATACCTTGTTTAATAGGTTATCTAGAAGATCTATCTACATTCTTATAGGGTAACGTTTGCCGTAAGTCATCTGATGTTAAGCTACGCTGTGGTTGAAGGTAGCACCATTCTATGACTGGGCTGGGAACTGGCTCTCAAGCGAGGCTTTCGGAACACACCGATAGGTGTTAGGCGACAGATTCTTAGCTAGCCAGGCGAGAGAGACAGTAGTCTAGTAAGTAGTCTACCAGGCGAGCATAGGTAGACAGTAGTCTATCATCAAGCAATGTTTTCATCACGACGTTTTATTAGTTTAAAATTTACTAGTATTTTTAACTTCATTTTGTTTGTCATAGAGTGTCAAATAACCAGGCAGCCCGCCTGATAGTCAGCAGTCACCGTCCCCTATGGACATTTGCAACAAACACAAGGGGCGTAGCCGACCCTTAAGAAAACTTTAACTTTCTTTTTGTAATTTTTATATTTTTCCATTTTTGGGGATAAAAAGTAGCCTATGTGTTAATCCAGGGTATAAGCTAGCTCTGTTCCAAATTTCACTCTAATCCGTTCATAGTTTTTGCGTGAAGAGCAAAAAACATACGCACAGACTTTCGCGTTTATTATATTAGTAGGACTCCTAAAGGCAACATTTTAATCACTGATGGCAAATGACGACGCGGTCAAAGATAAAGGTATTATATTTTGTAAAAGAGTTAAACATTGCCTATCTAAATAAAATCCCTTAGTTTAAAGTTTAAACGCTATCCGCGAAACAAAACTTTTTCGTCGTCGATTAAACTGTACAAGACACGGTACAAGGATAGTTCATACATAACTATATCATGAACTATATCTACGTATCAAATAGTACACCGATACATAGTAATATAGTGCAAGTCTGCGTAGTTTAAAGGGAGAAGGCACAGACCTATCTGAGTTAGCTATATGTGTATAGTGACAGACAAATGGATGTAGCGATTCTGTAATGGATGGATATGGGGGAGTGACCCTTGGTTTATTCTAAGTGACAATAGCTTAAATTTTGTATTGTTTGATGGTTACAGAAATGGAAAAGTACATGTTAATATGAGAGTGAATTGGCAGGTTTCGTTCCATAGACAAGTTTTCTGCTAACAATAATTTTATAATAATAACTCAGATATCTTTTTTAGCATTGTTGTAATAGTACACTTCACCCTCTTCTCTATAGTTTTTGTTTGACACATTTAATTTAAAATGGCCTCTTAGCGTTGGCTACGGCTACGGAAATACCTAACTAATGTTCGGATGATGACCCGAGAATAAAATCGCATAGAAGAAATAAAATGAACACCTAAATAATCATATACACTTTAATGTACAAAAAAATGGACGTCAGGTCTAATACAAACGTGTCAAAAAGTGGCCGAGTGATTACGGAGTTAATCTAAAAACAAAGTTTCATGTATTAACTGAAACTTTTTTATTTATGTCATTATTTTTTTTGTTTTGTTATGGTGTCACACGGTTAGTGTCTTTGCCAGTGTCAAGTATAAAATATTTCAAACTCAGAGAGTTAAATCAAGTTTAAATGATGATGATGATGACGATGAGATGATGGGATGAGGATAGTGTTTAAATAAAGTAGTGGTGCTTTACTTACACGGACTACACTGACTTTTTTGGTGTAACTAGAAAAGTCACTTTCACAACCTTATTTCAATTTCCCACACTCGTACACATTAACGAACACATAATGGTTAATAATCCACCAATATTACACATTAACACTCGAAGAAACACAAGTTTTGGAAATGAAAACAAAATGTTCATGTTGACAGTTCAATTGCCGCCAAAAAAGTCCATGTCATTAATTACAATCATACATAAGATGACTTGTGCTCAAACGCTACCCTGTTAGACAGCTGTAGATATAAAAAAAGAAAAAACAAAGAAGCCCAAAAAAGATTCGCTAAAAAAAAAGGTAAGATTCAAATATTCTAAATATTTCAGTCGAAAAGTTTCATTCCAACTCACAGGTCCTTCTTTTGGTTAGATCCATGATTCAACTCGGACAAGTCGTCTTTGTTCTTTGAGAATTTTTCACTTAACTGTTACCTTTTAGTTTAATATTGAGTTTTCGCGCCGTAGAGCGGAAACGGAGGATGGAAGTTGGACGTTACCGGTGTATCTACGCTTTTTTTTTACAAAGAAAAAGTTCATACTCCTTGCTTTTTGTTCAAGAGAAAGACAACCTTCTTTGAAAAAGAAAAGAATTTAGTTTTAGTTTTTATCTTCAGTATTTTCAGCCAGTGTCAAAGAAAACCTTTTCAGAAGAGGTTTTAATGCAAATTAAGACAACGTTATAGGCTGATTAATTATTATTTTGTATTTTGTTCATAATCTTACGTTAATAGAAACATTACCTACATGCCTTATCTTATTTCTAGCGTTTTCAGAAAAGTTACAAAGAAAAAGATCCAATATCGGGCTCGTCTCGTCAACTCTAAGACAAAAGAAGTGAATGAAAGAAAAGATAAATAATTAAGAATTCCAGCCTTGATACACAGTACCAAAGAAACGAAACAAAGTCTGGCGCAGACTTGAAACGGCATTATGGACATTATGGAAAATATGTATGTTTTTATGCTCGCACTTAATTGTGCTTAAATTTTTAACATAATTATATATTTATATAGATATAATAATTATCTAGGACACACAATAAATAATATGTATCTGTCTGTGGTATCATAGCTTGTAAACGAATGAACCGATTTTCTCTAACATTATTGATTAAGTCGCCTTTCAATTTTTCATTTGTACCTATTGAATTCTTACAGGATAGCACTTAAAAACAAGTCACCTGATGCTAAGTGACGATTTGGTCAAGGTGCCACGCTACACCTCGATTGGGAACTGGCTCTCAAGTGAGGCTGCCGAAACACAGCGATAGGTGCTTGACGACCAATGCTTAACTTGATGCTGGAAGCTAGCCAGACGAGCACTAGAAAATGCCCTACCACCAAGCTATGGGTTTTATCAAGATTTTTTCCTTCACCAAAAGCTTTTGTAGGATTCGAACCCACGACTTACGGATCGCAATCCGACGCCACTACCACTGAGCATTTAAATTTAGGTCATTTTAGTTATTTTGTGTGTTGTGGTGTACCAAAAATGTAAATCTATTTATTTATCAGATGATGTCATTAAAATACATTGTTTACTTAAACGTGATTTGTTCTCTAAAAAGGTTTTATTATAATCCTTATCCCAAAGAAGCCAAGCACAATCATGACTTCTTCAACACTACCAAGCCACGTGTTGAGTCGTGTGTACAGTACAAATTACAAAACAATACAAAATGCTTATTGTAAATCCGACAACAAAAGGAAATTCAAAATGGCTGACTCTTGTTTCTTTTACTTACGAAAATAGTCAATGTGACATTTAAACATCTTTACTAATACTTTATATACTCTTTACCATAGCTTGGTGGTAGGGTATTTTCTAGTACTCGCCTGGCTAGCTACCACCCTCTTGTTAAGAATCTATCGCCAAGCACCTATCGGTGTGTTCCGGCAGCCTCACTTGAGAGCCAGTTCCCAGTTCAGGTGTAATGTGGCGCCATCTTCGACCACATCGTCACTTAACATCAGGTGACTTGTAGTCAAACGCTACCCTGTAAATGGTAAAAAAAAAACTGCTTCGCTGTTCTGCCTGCAATTTTTCTTTTTAATGATTTTTTTATTAGGGCTGGCCAGTACTGTCTCTGAAAGAAGGTCTGTTTCCTAGCAGTGGGTTAGTATAGGTTGATGATAATATAATGTGGAATATTGACACTTCTGGTCATCGTGCGCACAGGGTGCCTCGCAGGTTCATGGTATATTAGGCGTATCTTGCATTGAGTATTGGCTGCTGCGCAATAGCGCTGTGACACTGATCCTCAATCTTAGTTTAATGTCTTTGTTTTTAATTTTGTATATGTTTATTGTAATTCTAGTTGTAGTAATACTTTAAGTTTTAGCATTCATACTAACCCATGGATTTTTGTTGTCCAAAATGAAATAAAAAACTTTTGAATTGAATTGAATTAGGACTTACTAGCCTATCTGCTAATCGCGTAGCCTATGGATTCGATTCAGTATCTAACCTATCTCCATTTCAAATTTCACTCAATTCCGTTGAGCCGCTTCAGCGTAAAGAACTAACAAATATGTACACTCACTCACAATCTTTCACATCCCTACTAATATTATAAACGTGATAGTTTGTGAGTATGGATGTATGATTGTAACCCTTTCACGCAAAAACTACGGAACGAATTTGAATGAAATTTGGAATAGAGATAGCTTATACCCTGGATTAACACAAAGATAACTTTTTATCCCGGAGAAAGGTTCCTGCGGGATAACGGAAAGATGCCGGTGAAACCGCGGGACGGGTAAAGAAACTGTTTGTTTGTTACTTTTTCACGACTAAACTGCTGAACAGATTTTGATGAAATTTGGTATGGAGGTAGTTTGACGTTTGAAGAAGGACATGGGATATTTTTTGTTGCGATGAACTGTAGCCCACGCGGGTGAAACCGCGGGGACCAGTTAGCTTCTAATATAAGTGTTGTCCCCCGATACTATGGTAAGGAAAGCTCTCCTTCCCCAAGTGGTTTCTCATTTGCGCCAGCTACCAAAAGTGGGAACAATGTGAAACTTCTATGTTTTTGCTCCGAAGGCGGCCGAGTTTTTGTTCTTTGTGCTCTTAATGTGTTTTTGTTCTGTTATGTTTGTTGTTTTTCGTTAATTGACGGAGGTCCATGAAATACATTGATTAAAATACAAAAGTCTTTTAAATCTATAATTTAGTCTGTGGTCAATTCATTACGGAAAAAATTAACACTAAGATACACAAAATGCATATTAAACACTATCCCATTACATTCCCACTGCTGGGACTCGAGCCTTCTGTCAGAGAGGGTAAGTAATCTACCACGCTGGCCCAGTGCGGGTTGGTAGATGTCGCATGCCCTTGAATGTTGCTGTTCTTGGACATGCCGGTTTCCTCACGATATTTACAAGTACCTCAAGCTTATTACAAAACATCAAACTCTTTAGATGACAAAAAGCTTGGGATTGTAGTGAACTTGCTCCAATTCAATCAATTAGTAATGAGAAGAAAATTGTAAATGTAATCGCGTCCAAAAAATAGCCAGGCGTTTCTTGCCAGTTCTTTTGCCGACCTAAGGAGGTTGGAAGAGGCGTAGCTAGTTTTCAGTTTGGAGTTTTAAAGTGATCACATGTTGTACAGCAGAAAGAGTTTTCAGGTATAAAGAGTTAATCCAGGATATAAGCTATCTCCATTCCAAATTTCACTCAAATCCGTTCAGTAGTTTTTGCGTGAAAGAGTAACAAACATCCGTACTTACAAATTCACGTTTATAATGCTATAAGGATTAATGTAATTACAAATCGAAGGGCTCAGAATGCTTGTGTACCTACGTAGAAAATTATATGGTAAAAATTCTACAGTATAATTTTTAAAAGGGGTAGAAATACGGGGCGAGTTTTCCCTCATTTGCGTTAATATTTAATGTTAACGATAGTTTGTAATTACTGGTATTTACCTTGCATTGAAATCGTGTTAGTATAGAGCTTTTTATAAAGGTAAAAATCCATAAAACCATAGCTTGGTGGTTAGGCATTTTATATTACTCGCCTGGTTTTGTTAAAGAATCTGTCACCAAGAACCTATCGGTGTGTTCCGGCAGCCCCATTTGAGAGCCGCTCCAATTGGGAACTGGCTCTCAAGTGAGGCTGCCGGAACACCCCGATAGGTGCTTGGTGACAGGCTGTTAACTTGAGGGTGGTAGCTAGGCCAGACGAGCACTAGAAAATGCCGCCAACTACCAAGATTATGGTTGCATCACGATGTTTTCCTTCACTGAAAGCTCAAGCTCGTTGTAGGATTCGAACCCACGATATACAGGTCGCAAGCCGACGTCACAACCACTGAGCCATCATCGCTTCAAAGAATTCAACAAACTAACAGAAATTGTCCACTAATGAAGTCTTACAAACAATCTCAACAAACATTATCTAATCAGATAAAGAACACGCTAAAAATTGCAAAACAAATGATTGAATTATAATGCGCATACGAATCGACCAACGGCGACGCCCATTGGCCGGTTACAACGTGGAAAAACACGTGAATTTTTTTTCTAAGTCACGTAGACCGTACGTTGCGTCCAATGCTTCGCTGTGATTGGCTGTCCGCCTTACCGCCAACGACCATTGGATACATTTTTTTCTACGCTTTTCACGTATACGGCGCGTCTATTTTTTCCGAGGAAATGCCGACCAATAGTGGCCGCTCGGGCCGTGTTTTAATTATAAAAGTTGTTCCATTTTTTGACGCTGGCCGCTAAAGTTGGAATGTTGTTTTAGTTTTTGCGGGGGCGTTCGAATTTTAAATGGTTCTATAGTGTTTTGTTTAGTTATGTAATAGTTTGTACATTATGTTATCGACGGATGGGATTATTTTTGTATACTGTTACTATTTTTGTATATTTAAATAAATTACTGTGATTATTTATTTATAATATCGTCTTTTGTAACGTTTATTAATAGGTTTTATTGTAGTTCTTGTTTAAAATTTCTCTGTATCATAAAGAGTTTCTCTTTAGAAATCTATTTGAATACTAGACCTTTCCAGCTGGTTCAGGCACTGTTATTGTAATGTTGGTTCCAGCTGGATGACTCGAGGAGCTGTTATTGTAAACAACTAACCTGTATGAAGCCTGGTGTGCTGCTGGACATGGCTGAGCTGCTTGAACCTCCGGTCGCAATGGGAGTACCTATAGGAGCTGACCCAACTGGTTGAGCTGGATGGCTTAAAGAGCTGTTACTGTAAACAACTAACCTGTATGGAGCCTCGTGTGCTGCTGAACATGGCTGAGCTGCACTTGTACGAGCTTAAGTGATGGTGGAGCTGGACGACTTGAGGAGCTGTTCTTGTAAACAACTAACCTGTATGGAGCCTCGTGTGCTGCTGCACATGGCTGAGCTGTTTAAACCTCCGGTCGCAGTAGGAGCACTTGTAAGGCTTCTCGCCGGTGTGCACCCGGATGTGCTGGACGAGCTGGTGGTTGGAGCTGAACGACTTGAGGCACTGCTGGCACTGGTGCGGCTTTACCTCGCCCCCCAGGCCGCGCTGCAGCTCTCGGGCATGCATTTGCATTGCGTTCTTGTGCATAAATATCTGGAAGGAAAAGGGGGGTTGAAAGTTTTATTGGGTTATATTTACTACTTAGGTAAAGAGTAGCGTTGAGTGACAATGGTGTCGTTTCTATTTTGCGGGTCTAAAAGTCATGCTGTCCTTTTTTTTACTTCAGTGGTTAGAAAAAGACATCAATAACAAACAACAGGGTAGCGGGGGGGTATTACAGGGGTTTTTCGGGGGTATTTTGGGTAGGGGTATTTACAGGGTAGCGTTTACAGGGTAGCAAACGCTACCCAGTAAATAGTAAAAAAAAAAAAAATACCATTACACTCAGAAAAAAAATTCTGACTTTCCTTCTGAGTCTTCCAAGACCGTTTCCTTCCTTATTTTGTATTAGTTTTCCTTTTGAATCACAATTCCTTCCCTTTTGACTCAGAAGGAAAACGGTATTTCGGAAGGTCTTTTTGGCCGTGTAGGCCTGTCAAACTTAGTTTAGTTTTAGAGAATGCAAAACCGAATCGACACTAATGAGGTTGATAATGGCGTCACGCTACACCTGAATTGGGGACTGGCTCTTAAGTGCCGGAACACACCGATAGGCGCTTGGCGACCGATTCTTAGCATGTGGTCGCTGGCATGGGGAGTACTGGAAAATACCCTACCACCAAGCTATAGTTTCATCACTATTTTTGCTATCACCAAAAGCTCAAGTACATTGTAGGATTCGAACCCACGTCCTATGGATCGCAAGCCGATGTCACTAAGACTGAACCATCATCGCTATAAAAGGTTCATTGATTACAGTTTTTTAAGATAAGAAGATATATATTGTCTATTATTAATGTTGTCGCGATGGTGGCCGAACGGTTTGGCGTGCGACTTACAAGACGCCGACACCGAGTTCGAATCCTCTCGGCCTCGTACCTATGACTTAATAAGTTATGTGCGGATTTGCCATCGCTCAAAACGGTGAAGGAAAACATCGTGAGGAAACCGGCATGCCCAAGAACTGCAACATTTTCAAGGGCATGTGACATCTACCAACCCGCACTGGGCCAGCGTGGTAGATTACAGCCCATACTCTCTCTCTGAGAAAAGACCAGAGTCCCAGCAGTGGGAACGTGGGAGAATGATGATGATGAATGTTGTCTATTAGATATTATTTATAACTGTTGAAAAGTTTTTACTCCGCGACCAAACAAAAAATTACACGATACTAATAAAAAACACACACTCCATAATAGGCTGGCTAGTAATACGATAATAAATAATATCAAGTCTCTATAATTTCGCCTTATCTGGCGGTTGGACTCGCAATACCTTCCAAAGTGGGCATTATCACACGCCATGCATTTAACTAACACCCTTACTTTGTAATGAACTGTATATATAAAAACTATATATTTTGTATGTAGGTTTGTCGATAAAATATACCTCATTTCTAGTATACAGGGTGATCAATCCAAATGGGTCAGTATGGGGAAGTCAGAAACTTTTTTTTTACTGTTTACAGGGTAGCGTTTGACCTCACTTCACCTGATGTTAAGGGACGATGTGGTCGAAGATGGCGCCACGCTACACCTGGACTGGGAACTGGCTCTCAAGTGAGGCTGCCGGAACACACCGAGAGGTGCTTGGCGACAGATTCTTATCAAGAGGGTGGTAGCTAGCCAGGCGAGTACTAGAAAATACCTTACCACCAAGCTATGGTTTCAATATAAGTAGGATGTAGTGATTTGGAATTCAAAGTTTCGCTCTCTACCCACTGAACCATTAACGCTTTTTTTTATTTACCAGCTGTCTCTTTAGTAGGCTAAAGGTTTACGCAATGAAACACTTCTCACCCCCAATCCAACCCCATAGGTAACCCAAGCTCAGTTTTATCAATACCGGTTGTCAAGTTGTAATCTCAGCCCAATCTCAACTGTGTATCGCATACGCCTTTAAGGTTTATACGGCTTCTATAGCTAGCTATACAGCTTCTATATAGCTAGCTATACGGTTTATAACGCTATACGATCCGTATATTTATCGAAAACCCTTCGTTTGTGCGATTGCAAAGAAACGACTTTGCACACGCAACCGTATAGTGCGGGCCGTGAGGAGCACACTGGATAATAATATACTAACAATATTTTTTTTATATCATCATCATCATCATTATCAGCCTTCCACGTTCCCACTGCTGGGACTCTGGCCTTCTCTCAGAGAGAGAGTATGGGCTATAATTTACCACGCTGGCCCAGTGCGGGTTGGTAGATGTCACATGCCCTTGAAAATGTTGCAGTTCTTGGGTATGCCGGTTTCCTCACGATGTTTTCCTTCACCGTTTTGAGCGATGGCAAATCCGCACATAACTTATTAAGTCATAGGTACGAGGCCGAGAGGATTCGAACTCGGTGTCGGCGTCTTGAAAGTCGCACGCCAAACCGTTCGGCCACCATCGCTCTAACGCGCTTTTTTATATAAAATGAAACAATTATACGGCTTAGTTCTATCATCAACATCATCATCATCAGCCGGAAGAAGTCCACTGCTGAAAATAGACCTCCCCCTTTGGACACCACCATGAACAGCTATTAGCCCTTGCTATAGCTTAGCTTAGCTTTATAATTAGTGTTAAACCTTTATACATTTTTTGGAATAAAAAATATTTTGTAGTTTATGTATTTCTAGCAATGTTTTTTTTAAGCCATCAGGTGATTTGTGGTAAATGCTACCCCATTAGTAAAAATGAACTAAGAGCCAGTCTTGAACCAAACTTCAGCCATTTTGATTTATATCAAGCGATCTTATAAGGATTGTTAATTAGATTCACGGGACGCTCTAGGCGTGTTCTGTGACTTGTCCAAGGCATTTGATTGTGTTCACCACGAGACTCTGATCAGAAAGCTCCGGCACTATGGTATTCGAGGTGTTCCTCTGGATCTTGTAACCTCATACCTGAGTGATAGGATACAGAGAGTCGACGTTAACGGGAAGCGATCCCCGGGGTCAGTAGTCACAATGGGAGTTCCGCAGGGTTCAATACTCGGACCTTTTCTGTTTTTAGTTTATATCAATGATTTGCCCAGCCTTGTTAGTGACAATCACGAGATAGTATTGTTTGCCGATGATACGTCGCTTTTATTTAAGTTAAAGCGACAACATAACATTTCTGACGACGTGAATAATGCTCTTTCCAAAGTTACAGACTGGTTTGATGCAAACAATTTGATGTTAAATGAAAAGAAGACCAAATGTTTGAGATTTGTGCTACCCAATGTTAAAGAAGTACAAACAAATTTAAAGATTAAGAACGAAAAATTGGACCTTGTAGAGACTACAGTATTCCTAGGTATAACTTTAGATCACAAATTGCAATGGGGTCCACATATTGTCAGTCTATCGAGCAGACTTAGTTCTGCAGCATATGCTGTAAAGAAGATCCGTCACCTTACTGATGTTGATACAGCCAGACTAGTCTACTTCAGCTATTTTCACAGCATTATGTCCTATGGAATATTGCTGTGGGGAAACGCTGCTGATATAAACACCATATTTGTTTTGCAGAAGAGAGCTGTTCGTGCGATTTACAAGGTGGGCCCCAGTGAATCTTTAAGGACTAAGTTTAAAGAAATTAAAATAATGACAGTTGTTTGTCAATACATTTATGAAAATTTAATGTACATAAGGAAAAATTTAAATAGCTTCAAAAAGAGAAGTGATTATCACAATTTTAATACTAGAAACAAAGATAAAATTGCTGTACCCACTACTAGGCTCCATAAAGTTAGCAACTCGTTCAAAGGTCAATGTGTACGCTTTTTCAACAAAATCCCAAGTGAAATTCAAGACTTATCGATAGCAAAATTTCAAGTCCGTATAAAGAGAAATCTTATTAGTAAAGCTTATTATAAAATATCGGACTATTTAGATGACAAACAAGCTTGGGATTGTAGTTAATCTATCTATCTTTCTTTCTATCTACCTATTCTCCCTATTTCCCCTATTCTAACCATTTCCGGTAAACAGCCAAAACAGTCATACTCACGAAAGTGACTTTGCTTGCGGCGGCGTCGTGTGTCGGGTCGCCCTCTTCCCTCTCATATGGTCGAGGAGAGCGATGGCTGGCACATGCGTCAACTCGTGAACGGGTGCTGCTTGTGGGGTCTGGTCTGCTTTGGTTGTGATCCCGCAACTCATTAATATTCATGTTCCCATATCCCAATGTGTACAACCAAACAAGAGAAATCTTATTAGTAAAGCTAATTAAAAAATATCGGACCATTAGATGACAAAAAAGCTTGGGATTTTAGTGAACTTGCTCCAATTCAATCAATTAGTGATAAGAATAAAATTGTCAATGTGATCGCGCCAAAAAAAATTACCTGCCGGGCGTTTCTTGCCTGTTCTTTTGCCGGCGTAAGGAGGTTGGAACAGGCGTAGCTAGTTTTAAGTTTGACGTTTTAAAGTGATCACAATGTATCCTATTGAATAAATAAATAAATTGAAATTGAAATTGAAATTGAAATTGATTAATTGTATAATTACATTACTTTGTATCTTTTTTTATAATATGTAATAAAAAATTAAAAAAAAAGCGTACTTATGTGTGTTAAATGTTAAAAAAGTATAAACCAAAAGTGTTTGTTACCTCAAAAATTAAGTCAGAGTTTTGATAATTCCACATTTTTAATTTGCATTGACACTTAGCCAGCACTGTTAATAAAAAGGAAACAAAAACAGTTAAATGACTTCACAAAACCACACTTGTCTGGAGTAAGGATGAAACTAACGTAACATTGTGTAAAAATATTTTGAATTGTTATTAAATACACTTATCCTCCTTCCTTGTTTATATTTATGTAGTGATTTAATTAATTATAAAACATGTTTCCAAGGAAAAAAATGCGTGTAAGCTGATAAAACTAATAAATGTACACATTTTATTGCTTATTTTTATACACATGATATTGTTAGAGCGACAAACTGGAGCTTTGTGGTTTTGTTATTATGTAAAACAAACAGTCACTGAAACATTTCTGTACATAAAATATATTTAACAAAACCAATTGGGATCAATATATAATTCGAGGACAGTGAACCAATTAAAGGCTAGGTAGTAAAGTAGGTTTAGGATTTTAAAATGCTCAACTTGAAAAGTTATCCGTGAACATAATGCGTATAATTACAGTATTTAATTTCTAATAATAATAATAAAATCAATTTATTGCCATTAAAAAAAGAAACAAGTAGTAGTAGTAGTTTTTCTAGTAGTTTCCCCGTTAACCAGTTCGAACCATTTGCAGGGATAATGGTATTAAGGGCCGGTTTCATAAACATCCGCAAGTTAAATGTCATTACAAATTTCGGTAAATTTGATCTTATTGTCAAATTTTAGTATGGAAAAATCGACAATAATGTCATTTTTACCGACGGTTTTAACTTACGGACGTTTGTAAAACCGGCCCTAAAAGTAGCTTATGATCAGTCTAACTTAACTACAAATGAAATTTTACTCAAATCCGTTGAGTCATTTTTAAGCGTGACGAAGTAATATACATTCACTAAAAAAGTTTCGTATCTTTAATTATTATTATGATGATGATCACTATCACTATAGTCTATATACTTAGATCTTTCTTTTTATGTTGTTGTGGTGAAACAATAGAACATTATCTATCTATCTATAGTGATAATACCTAGCTGTATGACCAAATGAACAAAAAACGATAACAATTAAATATATCCGAAAATTATTACATTATTTTCCGGCGTGCCATTATTTTGCACTGCAGTACACTCTTCCACGCGTGTTAGAAAGTGGAACTTGCTTTGGTATCACGCAAATAAGGAATCGCAAAGAATTTACGATTTTGACGCGATATGACGAGGTCTAAGGAAGGGCTGAAATCTTCGGTCTAAGGTTCGAGAAAAAAGACTTTCCGAAACAGAAGGATTTTCCTTCCCTTCCCTTTTGACTCAGAAAGAAAATTAAGGTAAAATAAGGAAGGAAAAGGTTATATTTTGGAAGGAATCGTTCTTGGAAGGTAAGACTCAGAAGGAAAGCCAGGATTTTTTTCTCAGTGTGGAAAGGCTGAAATCTTCTTTCGTATAAGCCAGTGGCTAACTCTAATATCGACGTCATCAATACCCCTACAAGTTTGGATAGTTTACAAAAACTATAAAAGTTTCCGTTTCCTTCCATACATTTTTTTTCAGCGCACCTGGCCGAAACATGGAGAGTCTAAAATTGGTAATACGGATTATTAACCATGTGGTTTCGTTTTCTATAGGACGTAGGCACCCCTAAAAACAACTAAACAGTGATTTTCTCATCATTTCGAAAACAAAACATGGCAATAAATTACGCCATACAACGTTTTTTTACGCGGGAAACCGTTCTTGTTAAACGTCGTGTTAACACAAATGAATACTTTACCTGTAGATAATTATGGCAATTAAAAGTGACACGACGGACTTTTTGCGGAAAAAAACATACAGAGGGCAACCCTGCATTAATGTCGTGAACATTTATTTATATGGCAAGTAAAATATACACAACTTTATTGAAATAGCTAGCTAGCTGCGCCCCGCGTTTTCACCCGCGTGGACTACACTTTATCGTGATGAAAAGGTTTTTTCTGGCCACCCTTATCACCTAAGGGTATAAAAAGATAACACAAAAAGTTTCATTAAAATCGGTCACGCCCTTTCGGAAGATATGTAAAATTCAAAATTCAAACGTTTTGTATTTAATAGGATACATTGTGATAACTTTAAAACGTCAAACTTAAAACTAGCTACGCCTGTTCCAACCTCCTTACGCCGGTAAAAGAACACGCAAGAAACGCCCGGCAGGTAATTTTTTTGGCGCGATCACATTGACAATTTTTCGAATTTTTATTTTTTTCGGAAGTTAATAACAAACACTGTATGACACGAGATTTTATACTAGGTATTCTTTGGGTTGCCAAAATCTTTTCCTATATACACGTGCAAAGTAGGGGCTCACTAGTTACAAAAAATTACCCTCGTAAGAAGTCAGGTACAGTCAGCGACAAAAGTTAAGCGGTGTTTGATGCTCAAGATGCGTAGAAAAGTTGGAGAATTGGGCGTTTTTACGCATCAACATTTATGCAGAAAAACAAATATGTAGTAAAAGTCAACACCTCTGTTAATTGTGAGAAGGAAAAAATTGACATTCCACTCCAGTTCCCCAGTTAACTCACCGGACAACCCCTCTAAGCGTAATTAGCGGCATAAAAAATTGAGTGCTTTTTACGCGTAAAAAATTAAAAGAACGCTTCACTCGCTCCACACTAAATTGTCCCGGAAAGCCAGTATTACAAGTCTATTAAGAAAAATTGCTACTGTGTCTGTCAGTGTTACCCTTTTTTGGCGTAATAATGTGATTTTTTAAGTTTGTGAAATTGGCCTAGCATCTATGTGTAACTAGATATATGAATTACTGTTTTGTGTCTAATGAAAAGCAGGCGATGCGCTTACCATCAGGTGAACGACCAGCTCATTATGTCACTAAAGCTATGTAAAAACTTTTGGAGTAACCCGATTAACAATAACATGGCCACCTTGAAAAAAATGACGGACCTAACTAAATTCATCTTTCAAGTTTCGTCATAAAGATATAACAACCCAAAAAGAAACAAAAATAACGCAACATCTTCACCGACTGACATAAAAAAACACTGGCACATTGACCAATATTTTAAAACATCTCATAAAAAAATAAAACACGACAATTCAGCACAAAAGATTCGTTGGAAAAAAGAGAGTCATCGCTCTTTATTTATAAACTCGACCCAAAAAAACTGAGTCAAGTTCGTAAAAATCGTGTCAGTCGGTTACCTCGCTTCAAGTACTTACATTGCATTTCATTTCTTTAATAACCATTCCGGTTTCGTAAGTGGAGGCACAATAAATAGCCTCATCATCATCATCATCATCATCATCAGCCTACGTTCCCACTGCTGGACACAGGCCTTTTTTCAGAGGGTCATAATCTCCCACGCGGGCCCAGTGCGGGTTGGCAGATACGCTAGTGATCTATGCCACAAGTAAATCTTAGTACTTATTTCTAGCAAAACCGTGTCACACTACCAGCTTCTACGTTTCTCGATATATATAATTTGGGAGCCTTTAAAACAATACCAAATAGGTACGAGTATCTTCTGGGCAAGAATGCACCATCACAGGTCGTCATTTACCATCAGATAATCATTAAGGCGCTGGTTCCCAAGCTCAGCTGAAAAACGGGGTAAATTAAAACTATCTCTTTGTGTAATTCTAGTCTAAAAAATCTAATAAAAATATATGTTAATCTACTTGATATACAGCAGAACACCTTCAGGCCGAAAAATGTAAAAAATATATTTATATATTGAAAAAAAATGTGCAAAGTGCCCCATTTTAAAAAAATTTAATACTACTTTACTCCTAAACTATATATGCAACAAAGACTTGTTAATACCATCAGCGTATTAAAAAATATCATACCCAAAACACCTACAGGCCATTTTTTTGAAAATACTGCTTTTATTATTTTTTGCGGATTTTTTTCGTATTTCCTACTCGCAAATCGGCACGTACACCGCTCAGTCACCCATAGAGTCAGTGCGGGATGCTTTCACGTGATCAAGCAAGGTCAAAGGCGTATGGCAGGGCCTTAAAATATTAACTCTATTCCAAAAACTCTTTCTTTAATAGGAAGCTACATTATCCTTGAGTGTCATAGGCTATATTTTATTTTGATAAAGGAGAGTTTCCATTAAGAAATCACGATATTTGTGAAACAAGTCGGAGAAAAATGATACGACTGGCTGCTTTATCTTTATCAGCTTACCCTGTCTAAACGGTTTGATTAGACTTGATGTGATGTATGAAAGAAATGTAGGCTTTTAATAGGTCTACAAAAAAGTCTTATGTGTTAAGAACTTAGCTTTTATATTTAACTTGTTTTTAACACCTTCAAAAAAGGAGGTTTCTCAATAAGACCGTAGACATTTTGTTTTTACGTCTGTACGAGGATAACTTCGTTGTTTATGAACCGATTTTGATGATTATTCTTTTCTTGGAAAGGAGATATCCCAAGGGTAGTGTCATGATATGGAAACTAGGATCTGATAATGGCATCCCAGAGAAATCGATGGGAATCTGAAATTGGTTATATTTTGTTATAGAAAACTAAAATTTTCTTTGCCATCCCGTACGAAACTGCGACGGTTCACTAAGTAGATAGTTAAAGGTAGGTACAGTCGGCGACAAAAGTAGCTAATCGTTCTCGATTTTCGAAATGTGTTTCAAATCAGTAATTATTTCTTTTACATTTTACATGATATCATTTTGACCACAACTTAACTCACCTGATTTAAGGTGATGATGAGGTCAAAAATTGGTGTCTAAGATGATGAGGATAATAGAAAAAAGTGTGATTGTTCAGCGACTTTTGTTGTTGACTGTACTACTAACTAACTAACTAACTAACTGAGATGGCGCAACGACCCAAAGTGAGTCTTGGCCTCCGATAACAAAAGACGCCACTTCGGTCTGTCCTGCGCCACCTCCTGCCAGTCCTCCACCTGGAGCTCGCGCAAATCCTTCGTGACTTCGTCTTTCCAGCGACATCTGGGACGGCCGACAGGGCGACGGCCACTTGGCCGTCCACTGTATGCTCGTTTGACCGCACGATCCTCCCCCATTCACTGACACACACTGTTCACTGTTGACTGTACTACTAATAAAAGTAATTGAGTAACATCGATAATGCCATAAATATCTACCTAAACAATTACAGCGTTACTTTAATAATTCATTGGACAGCTCCCGGTAGCGAATGGACGCAATATGAATAAATAATTAAAAATGGTCAACGGCAATGTCTTTCCCACGGGCACGTGTACAGCGAGTGTCAATTGAAGGATGTTTGAATAGGTGGCAGGTTGGTCGCGGTGGTAGATTTTCAGTCACTACGAAGTACGAAGGAAAAAAATTGGGGCCGCAAATGGACGAAAACGAAAAAATTATCGTGCAAATGTTTCCTTTCCATTGTAGCCGAATTTTTTTTGAGTAATACTTGCAAGAACAGACACATTACATCACATCACATCACATCACATCACATCACATCACATCACATCACATCACATCACATCACATCACATCACATCACATCACATCACATCACATCACACATCACATCACACATCTTGTTATTTTGTTGATTAATAGTTTTTTTTTCAATTACTTAGCTACCCTTAATTTAGATTTTAATGTGTGTAATTTGTGTAATCCTATTTTGGCCTTATGTATGTCTATTTTATAAATGGAACGCTGAAGGTAGATTAACTAAAAAAAAAACAAAAAAAACGAGTAGGTACATTTTTAGTAAATTTGTAAGTTGTAAATTTTTAGTAACAATGTGGTAAAGAAATTGGACCATTTACAGAGCGCACCATTCTCATCTTATAGCTGATTATCCTGCGGTTTCACTCGCGTCTTCCCGTTATCCCGTAGGAACCTTTTTCCGGGATTAAAAGTAGCTTATGTCTTAATCCAGAGTGTAAGCTATCTCCATTCCAAATTTCATTAAAATCCGTTGAGCAGTTTTTGTGTGAAAGAGTAACAAATATCTACACTCACGATCTTTCACGTTTATAATATTAGTAGGATATAGTTTAGATATGAATAACACATCTCCTTTTGAAATCTACCTACGTCCATACAAATATTGTATGAGACTTGGCGGTGTCAAAACAGCATAGCGGGGTGGTTACAGGTGTAAATATCACAATTATCAAGTTGTCACTTCCTTTTTGAGTGTAAATGTGTGTACAGATAGCATATTAAGTGAAAAAAAAAATGAAAAAAAAATTGGGATTTTAGTGCACTTGCTCCATTTCAATCAATTAGTAATAAGAATAAAATTGTCAATGTGATCGCGTCAAAAAAATTACCTGCCGGGCGTTTCTTGCCTGTTCTTTTGCCGGCGTAAGGAGGTTGGAACAGGCGTAGCTAGTTTTAAGTTTGACGTTCTAAAGTGATCATAATGTATCTTAGTAAATAAAAAACTTTTGAATTTCTGAATTTCAGACGAGTTCCTTAAAAAAAGAGTTCTACCTTTATTATTTGCCGTCAGTACAATAAAGGGGGAAGCTAAAACCAGTAGGTCTGTAATTAAAAAGTCAGCGCAAAATAATCGTAACGTGTAATTACTTAAAGGTGATTGTTTTTAAAATTGCTTTGTCGAATGACAAATTAGTAGTTTAGCGGCAATTATTGCATATTGCCCGGTCGGTTATTAACTAATGACGTCACGTTAGTTTAATAATGAGATAGGGGTTAGTATAGAGTACCTAGTCTGGTTTTCTTTCGCTGTAGTAAATAATTTGCAGGCTACAACGCTCGACGAGCCGATAACCGGGAAGAAAGGTTCTCGATTGACCATGAACCGGAAGACGTTCTGTAGGTAGGCCCCGCACTAGGTGGACCGACGACATTGCAAGAGTCGCGGGGAGCTGATGGACTTGTTCCGGCTGATGCTGGTGATGATGAAGAAATTTGAGAGCCAGTTCTCAATCCAGGTGACTTGTGGCCAAACGCCAGGCCATCCAGGTGACTTGTGGCCAAACGCCAGGCCATCCAGGTGAATTGTGGCCAAACACCAGGCCATCCAGGTGACTTCTGGCCAAACACCAGGCCATCCAGGTGACTTGTGGCCAAACGCCAGGCCATCGAGATGACGTGTGTCCAAACGCCAGGCCATCCAGATGACTTGTGGCCAAACGCCAGGCCATCCAGATGACTTGTGGCCCAACGCGAGGCCATCCAGGTGACTTGAGGCCATTGTCAGGGGTTTATTAAATTTCAATTTAAGTTAGGTTACACTGAGAAAAAAATTCTGACTTTCCTTTTGAGTCTTTACCTTCCAAGACCGTTTCCTTCCTTATTTTGTATTAGATTTCCTTCTGAATCACAATTCCCCCCCTTTTGACTCGGAAGGAAAACGGTATTTCGGAAGGTCTTTTTTCTCCGTGCATATTTTCCGAAATTTGGTATGACATTAAACTTTCGTACGTTTATAAAACCGGCCCTATAAGTACCTCAAGTTCAGATACGAAAATGACAACAAAATATTATTTATTACAAAAAATAACTATAACTCAAAATATAACGGTTCCTATCATCAGAGACAACTTTTTCATTGTTTTCTTTATTCCAAGGTTTGGATGTGTTGATACCGATGAGTTATATTTGCCTTCAACCGATAATGCTGCCCTTATCTTCTTTTACCTATATTATTTTTGTAACTACACAACTGTATCGTGACTGACTAAGTGACAAACAAACTTTGAAAGTATGTTATTGTTTTTTTCTCAAACATGCTTGGAAATAAGAGCATTATTTTGACAACCTTCTTCGAGATAAATCAAACTTGCTGCACTGCCCAAATATATGCAAGCAGCGGCCGGCAAAATTTGTATGAAAAACCATATGTGTCGTGTTTAGCGGCCAAATAAATTACATAGAAAACTCATATATGTCGTATTTAGCGACCAAATAAATTACATATTAAACTCATATCGTTCGTATTATTTAAAAATGGAACGATTTTTACTCCGAAAATGGGAACCAAGGAGGTAACTGATCTAAGGTTTTATTTAAATTCCGAACCGGCTTAGACATAATATCCTGTTTGTTGATAAAAAAACAATCGATCAATAGAACGCGGGAAATTTTTTTGTTGTTCGTTGTTCGGTGAGGGGCACCGAAGTGCGGGAATAATTTTGAATTATACGGAATATATACGCTTTCGCGCCTAAACTACTGAACCGATTTAAATGAAATTTGGTATAGAGATAATTTGAACCCCGGGGAAGGGACATAGGATACTTTTTATCGCGATAAACTGTTGCCCACGCGGGTGAAACCGCAGGGAACAGCTAGTGTACTATATCTGCGCCCCGCGGTTTCGCCGCGTCTTGCAGTTGTCCCGCAGGAACATATTTCCAGTGTTTTAAAAAGTAGCGTATATTATGTTAACTGACTTACTGACAAACATACTTTGTAGGTATATATATAACTATATTGAATGTGTGTTGAAAGGATGCAAGAAAGTGTTTTGAAATCAGTCCCTATATCATTGGGTATTTTTATTACCTGTCAGGTTAGCGTTTGACCACAAGTCACCCACCTGATGTTAAATGACGATGTGGTGGAAGGCGGCGCCACGCTACATCTGGATTCGGAACTGGCTCTCAAGTGAATCTGCCGGAACACACCGATAGGTGCTTGGTGACAGATTAGACCTACTAACTAGCTATGGTTTCATCACGATGTTTTCCTTCACCAAAGCTCATGCTCATTGTAGGATTTGAACTCACGACGGGTCGCTAGCCAACGTCACTACCACTATTAGCTATTATTGCTTCAAAAAGTCGAATATTTGTATGAATAAATACAAAATCTTTAAAAATAATTACTTTCACGCGATCAATGCCGTGACCAGAATACTAGTCCATAAATTGTTAAAATTTCTGATAAAAATGCGTCATAATTTTATTTATAAATAAGAACGATCATTATAATTAACAGCTCGAAATGAAATAGTACCTAATTAGTAAAAGTAACAAAAATGCGGAAGAGATGACCTAGTTTTTAAAAGAAAGCTGACTTGACAGTTTTTGATAATGTTTACCATCAAGATAATAAATGAGTGAAGAGCTTTTTCAATCGTTGTGACACAACATTTGTTTACTTGAATATAGCTACGCCTCGCGGGTTCACCTGCGTAAACTATCTGTCTTAATTTTATAAATGCGAAAGTAACTCTGTTTATTTTCTCCTTTTCACGCCTAAACCGCTGAACTGATCTTGATGAAATTTTGTACAGAGATAGTGTAAACAATAGGAAAGGACCTAGAGTACTTTTTATTTCAATAAACTGTAGGTACACTGAGAAAAATAATCAGACTTTCCTTCTGAGTCTGACCTTCCAAGACCGATTTCTTCCTTATTTTACCTTAGTTTTCCTTCTAAATCACAATTCCTTCCCTTTTGACTCAGAAGGAAAACGGTATTTCGGAAGGTCTTTTTTTCCGTGTACGATCATGCGGGAAAACTGCGTGACGCAGCTACATGTAAACCTTATAATAAAAAGCCTCGGCATAAACGGTTCTTCAGCCTCTATTATCATCAAACCACTGATTTTCTCCATGAAATCGTATCTCATCATCATGTGTCAAAAGGCGGCAATTCTAAAATAATGTGATAACATCAGCTGGTAATGACAGATCACGAATACAACCAACAACAGTAACCGTGTGTTAATGATAAATGCTAGCGCACACGCCACCAAGGCGAATGCAAGGTTTGTCGTGATTCTATGCAAATGTGGAATGGTTTGACACCATATTGTCCATGCTTTCTTATTTCAAGATTCTGTTAACGAGCAATAAGTCTTTTATAATGATATATCAAAGCGACTGGTCGATGCTACCCGTGACCAAAATGCTGGTCGTTATTTTGCGCAACGAATAAGCATTGCCGTTCAACGCAGCAATGCGGCCAGCATTTTGGGAACGTTGCCAACTGGTAGTGGTTTATTAGATTAAGTAGTTTGTTTAGTTTAATAAGTAGTTTTATTTTACATTTTAAGGTTTAGATAAATATATATTGTATAAAATTAATAAAAATTAAATGATGCCAGAATATAACTATAAAAAACATGTAACAATTAGAATTCATAGTAACTTCATTCTCTTACTTAAATATTGCCATTATACTCATTAATCCAATTATAATATAATAATTATATCTGTGGCAGAATGTCTACGATTGCACACATTTTATGTGGATGGCATCTTTATATTCTTTCCATCAATTTTGATGGGTAGATTTTGGCGGGAAAAAATGGTGACAGTCGATTGTATTGGGAGCATTGGTAGAGAAAATATTTTGGTGGCTGATTGTGGTGATATTTATTTTACTGGTTTGAATTACAATTCCCATAAAACCAGCTATCTTCTGGGATAAAAACTAGACTCTGTCCACTCTCCAGTCTGTAATCTTTATGCAATAAATGACTCCAATCTTACACTGTTTTGTGAATTCTATGTTCTTCTCCTAGCTTCTACCTATCTTTACACCAAATTTCATCATAATTGGTTTAGCGGTTTAGTCGTAAAGAGATAGCAAATAGATGCATTTAATACTAGCTGGTCCCCGCGGTTTCGACCGCGTGGGCTACAGTTTATCGCGATAAAAGGTATCCTATGTCCTTTCTCAGGATTCAAACAATCTCTGTGCAAAATTTCATTTAAATTGGTTCAGTATTTTATGCGTGAAAGCGAGACAGACAGCCATATATAGATTTACTTTCGCATTTATAACATATAGTAGGAATTGTTATGGATAGAATTTTCTTGATTACTTAACGTATGTTCCAAAATCATACAAGCATAAATTACTAACTGCATATGAAATATCATAGATACTGAATTCTTCATTCTAGATACTTCATTCTTAACATTCTTTTGAGCTAGCCAATCCCTAGCTTAGGCCAAGTCTAGACCTCCGATACCTAACCGTGTTCTTTCCTAGTGAATGCCTACAAAGTTGCGAAATATTCTGCTTAAGATCTAAGCGTAGTAATTAAGCTTGACATTTTGAAAACTGAAACAGTATTTAAAGTAAATGCCAGATTGTGTCATTTCTTGCCTTTTTTGTATGCAACTTAGAGACGAGAAAAGCGAATCGTTCGCATGATGGTAAGCGCCGCATTACAACAAGTAGCACTCAGAATTTTAAACTTTAACAGTCTTAAATCCTTCAGGGCAACGCACTGCGATCGTCACATTGATGTAAAATCTCTTTATGCCTCGAAAATTTTACAGGAAACATTGCTCTTCAGTCCAGAATACAGTAATGTTTGCGGACTACTGCTTGATGGTAACTTAAGACTTAACTGCTCCCCGCGACTCCTATGCCCAAAACTATTAATCGATCCGATCCGTCATCCGCGGTTTCGGATCGATATGTCATGTCATAATATGTCATTTTAGTACTAAGGCTTGACAGATTGACATACATGATATATCGATCCAAAACCGCGGATAACGGATCAGGATCGATTATTAAATTCGGGCATTACAATGTCGTCGGTTCACCTAGTGGGACTCCTACCTACAGAACGTCTCTCTGTTCGTGGTCGCCACCCGAGAACCTTTCTTCCCCATCGGTTATCAGTTCGTCGAGGGATGTGGCCTGCCCATTGCCAGTTTAAAAGAAAGACAAGGTATCAACGACATCTATCTCCTTAGTCCGAACCAGGCTATAAAAAAGCCGGGCACGAAACCACAGGACGAAACTTCGACACTGACCCGTGTCAACAGCGACCGCGTCTGTGTGCGTGATTCCAGGATACGGAAATGTATGGAGATGTTAGTGGAAAAATTACATTGTTAGTTAGTTAGTTACAAGTCAAGCTAATAATTGTTTTAAAATTAAGAGAATACTTTTTTTGTTGTGTGCTATGATTCTGATAATGACCGGTCTCAGTGTGTGTATGTGATTCTAGAACAGAATCTAAATACATATATATAACTCAAAGGTGACTGACTGACATAGTGATCTATCAACGCACAGCCCAAAACACTGGACGGATCGGGCTGAAATTTGGCATGCAGGTAGATGTTATGACGTAGGCATCCGCTAAGAAAGGATTTTGATTAATTCTACCCCCAAGGGGATAAAATAGGGGATGAAAGTTTGTATGAAACTTTGTCAATTTTAAACCGATCGGGCTGAGACTTTGCATGCGTAAAGCCCACACGGGTGAAGCCGCAAGGACTCGCTAGTTACCTATATGGAGATGGTAAATATATGAAGAGTAACTCTGCCTCGTGGGTATTACCTAAATAACAATTATTTTAAAAAATATAACCATTGTCTAGAGTAAAGCTATCTCCAATTCTAAATGTCACTCAAATCCAGCTGTTTTGGCGTGAAGAAGTAACATGCATACATATTGCTAGCGGTCCCGAGTTCGAATCCTGGTAAGGGCAAATATATGTGTGATGAGCACGAATATTTGTTCCTGAGTCTTGGATATTTCTATCTATATAAGTATTTATTTCTCTATATAAGTATGTATATCGTTGTCTAGTACCCATAACACAAGTTTCGAGCTTAGTTTGGGGCTAGGTCAATTTGTGTGCAATGGTCCCCGATATTTATTTTATTTATTTATTTATATTCACTCACTTGCTTACAACCTTTCGTATTTACAAAGTGTGATACATTTTTGCTGCATAAATGATTTTGATATTGACCGGTGTCAACAAACGGAGCACTGTTTATGTGTGTGTGCTTCCAGAATATAGAACTGTGTGGAGATGTCAGTAGTAAAATATATTAAAAAACTGGCCAAGTGTGATTAAAAACGGCAATTAAATCACGTTTGTGTGAGAAAGCCCCTTAAATATTTTTTTATTCAGTTTTTTAGTTATAACGGCAACAGAAATACATCATCTGTGAAAATGTCAACTGTCTAACTATCACGGTTCATGATATACAGCCTGGTGACAGACAGACGGACGGTCAGCGGAGTCTGAGTAGTAGGGTCGCGTTTTACCCTTTGGGTACGGATTTACGGAATCCTACAAAACTAACTGTACCCTAAGGGAAGGAATCATTTTCGGGGTAAAAATGTGGCCTATGCATTAATCCAGGATATAAGTTATCTTTATTCCAAATGTCATTGAAATCCTTTAGGTTTTTTCAGCGTTAAGAAGAAACTAGCTATTTTTAGCTGCAAACTTTCGCATTTACAATGTTAGTGTGATAGTATCTACGATAAGTTTTTCAATGTGTAGATGGTTCTGATGGTGATCGGTGTCAACAAACGGAGCGGTTTAACGAATGCGAATGTTTCTGTGTGTGTATGTGTTTTCAGAACACGGAATTGTGTGGAGATGTCAGTATTTTACTTAAATGAGAAAAGAAATTAAATGTTTAATGAATCTAACACTGTTCATAACAGCAGCGATGGAATCAGTGCGAGTACGATTTTAACTAATGTGCTCTACCTTCTCTAATTTATTTAATGTATATAATGATGGTGTATAGTCAGAAAAAATATCATGACTTGTAATTGGATGACTTTTTAAAATAATAACCATTTTTTTTAACAATAAATTATTGACTTTGTTTAAATTTTACATACATAATTCTTTTGTTTTATTATTATTGTATTTTAATTTTGTCATTTATTGTTGTATAATAAATGTAGCTACCTATTACAATTACTTTAATTTCACATGCCAGCACATTGGCAAAATAGAAGATCAAAACTATATGGAAGACCAACATTTACTCTATTTTTAGTGAATATATATATCATTTCATTTCATTTCAATCTAAAGTATTTAAAGAATTGGGTACTTACTATTTATTAATTAAAGAATAATTTGAATTGAAAATAAACTGTTTACCTAGACCTGTCCAAACCTACAGAAGTAATAATTTGCAAACGTGATGAAAATTAACTAGCAAGCGTGGCTATTGTGAGTGACAGTTAAATAGCGAATAAAAAAATATATTCTGAGTTTGATCTATTCTAAGTATTAATAAAAATATGACGACGCGGTAGCCGAGTTAGTAGTGTCCCTGCCTGCGAAGCTAGCGGTCCCGGGTTCGAATCCCGGTAAGGGCAAATATTTGTGCGATGAGCACGAATATTTGTACCTGAGTCTTGGCTATTTCTATCTATATAAGTATTTATTTCTCTATATAAGTATGTATATCGTTGTCTAGTACCCATAACACAAGTTTCGAGCTTAATTTGGGGCTAGGTCAATTTGTGTGTTATTGTCCCCGATATTTATTTATATTTGTCTCCGATTTTATGGTTTGACAACCATAAAACATCTGTAACAGCCATAACCTGCGAAACAGGCGAAGAAAAAAAATACCGAAGTTCAGACACTGACCTGCGTCAACAAACGAAGTGTTGTGTACGTATGCGGAGTATGTATTACGAGACAGGGAAATATATAGAGACGATGACACCACTTGATATTATATTTAGAAGAAAAAAAACAATTAGATTATGTACTGTAATGGTTGTGAATTAGAAGTATTGCAGGACTAATTTTATTTTGATTTTGTGAAAAGAATAATCTTTGGAAAAATAATGCAAATATGCTTTCTTGCTCCAACACTGATTGTATACCAACAAACAGTTTTAGAGAAGAAAAAAACTATTTGGTTTTGTACTGCAATGATTAGGAATTAGAAATATTGCAGGACTAAATTTATTTTGATTTCCTAAAATTAAAATTTTATTAAAAATAATTTGGATATATATTTTTTTATCTTTGGAATGGGTAATGTAGATTCGCTTTCTTATTCCAACACTGATTTTGTACCAACAAGCAGTTTGTGCGTGTGTGCGTAAGTACCTTCATGAAGTATAAACAGAGTGTAAAGTGTTTATTTATAAATTCAGGGTTAAAAAAGTCAAAGAACGTATACAGTTCATACATTGCGAGGCGCGGAATTCGAACAACGCGCAATTTTGGCTGTGCGACTGGATTTTTCATCTACGGCTCCGCTTGCATTTTTGCCAAATATCTGATGAAACTGAATTTTATCTTGAAAAGATATTTGCTGTTGGAAAATTAGTACCGATTACTTTCCAGTGTTTCAAAGTTTAAAGTTCAAAATTCTTTATTTAATAAGATACATATAATATTATGATCACTTTAAAAATCAAACTTAAGACTAGCTACGCCTGTTTCAACCTCCTTACGCCGACAAAAGAACAGGCAAGAAACGCACGGCAGGTAATTTTTTGGGCGCGATCACATTGTCAATTTAATCTTACTACTAATTGATTGGATTGGAGCAAGTTCACTACACTTCGAATAACAATTACCGCACGCGAAGCGGGAATCAAATTTACATGACCTCACGCTTTGCCGTCGCTCAATAACTCAAAACACTGTAAAATATGTATAAAACGATATATTGCTGTGTAAGTACTTACTATGAATGCTTAAATAGAATCTTTCTTTTTTTATTACACTTGGCAGAGCAGCGAAGGGAGCAAAGCTTTGCATTACATTTTCAAACGGCATTTTACGAAAGTGACCAAAATTGGAAGTACAATTTCTCCCATATAAATTGTCAAATTTCGATAGTTCCACGAAGAAAGTGGCGCCTCCGTTCGCTTTCAAAAACATCCTTGTCCCAGTGTATCATGAAGTTCATCTATCGACTACTAACAAAGCAGACAATGACTGCGGCATCGCGATAACCTCATTTCTTTCCGCGATACCACGCACACATACACAATCTGTACATTATCGTGATATCTACGCACACCACTTTACGCAATAGAAGTTTTAAATTAGCCAGGAAGACTTGTCCTGCAGGAAGAGGCCATTTTTGAATCGAAATGTGCGTATTGCCACAAATGTATAATACCTACAGACAGACAAATGTATACCAACTACATGTTAAAATAGTACATTATGATACAAGTGTGTATTAATAATGATTAATGCAATTTTGCAGTTTAAATGTTTAATGTAATCCTTTCAAAATTAGAAACGAAACCCTGCCTTGTTCCCAAAATATAAGTAACTATGTATGTTGTCAATAAAAAAATACACTGTAATTTTTTTTTGCATTGTATGCATGTTATGAAATAAAATCAACACTATTTGTAAGAAAACAGGCATAATTAAATTAATTAGGTGTTTTTAATGTTACTAGACCTAGATTATTCCACCAAACAGGCATGCAAAGTGTCAAATGCTTCACAAGCACAATCAAAAGAGGTAATAACAAAAACATCACTGCCCTATTTGCGTCGGTTTTGTTCTGCGTCAGACACCATATAAAATACAGATTACAGACGCATCACTTTATGCAACACGAGATAGTTCACACAAGGAGGATTTTCGCACACACTAACACTTCAATAAAAATTGCACTTTCTTTCTGTGTGTGTGTTTACAGCTCTATAGATATATTTGTGTGCGTTAGTACGGTGATGCAATACCTAATCATGTTTATCGGAGAAATGACGACGTGATGCGCATTTTTTTATTGTGATTATGTAATTTTGTATGTGACGTTTTTTTATAAACTCACTTCGTTGTTGAATGGCATTTGTCTTTCTTTGCATTAAGTATGTCTTTGTGTATGTGTGAACACAAACACACATAGATAGGCTTTTGTTTTTGTCGATTATGCAGTTTTATGTAAGTCGTTTGTATTAGGTCAACAATCCTTTTGAAAGGCTGAGTGTGTCGTGTTATAATTTATTTGCTATTAGCCCTGGTTTCACCCGCGTAGACTCTAGGTCCATAAATTACGTGAGGTGTTCTAGGGGGGGAGGGGATCAAGTTAAATATTTCCAAATCTCACTTAGGGGGGGGGGGGGGTCTTGGCAAATATCACGTATAATTCTCGCAGAAAACGATGTAAAATTGCGTGAAGAATATATTTTTTCTTTTTAATCCTACACGTTTAGAAGAATAGAAGTTTTGAAGAATCTCGCGTGAGATTAGGGGTTGAGGAAAATCTTACGATATGAGGGCAGGGGGGGTCGAAAAATTCCCAAAAATGCCTCACGTAATTAATGGACGCCCCCTAGTTTATAGCAATAAGAAGTATCCTGTGTCCTTCCCCAGGATTTAAACTAGAGCTGTGCAAAATTTCATCAAGTTCGAAAAGGTAACAAACAAACAGACAGACAGGGTAACATTAAAGAATGGTAGAAATGCGGTCAAAACTGATAGAATTGGAGCGTTTCTTTTAGTTTTTCAATAGAAAGATATGGCCTTTATATTTTTTGTGTGAAATACCCTCTACTATATACTATCAAAGTAAATAATATAGATAATGGTATAATTTCCATAGCAAAAGAGGATAAGAATTAACATTTTCAAAGAAAAAACAATAAACATCCGGAAGTAAACGTCGTACAATAATTTTTAAACAATTCAATTTTCTTTAACTTTTACCGAACCGTTTTAAAACAACCACAAGTTTAAAATATCTTACTCACCTACTTTTAAATACAAAAAGCGAGGTTAAAGATAAAATTTCTCTTTCGTAAACAATAATTTAAAACACTAGCGGCGCCCCCCGGTTTTCCCGTTATTCAGAACCCTTTTCCGGAATAAAAAGTATTCGATGGTAATTCAGTGTACAAGCTATCTCCACTCCAAATTTCATCCAAATCCTTTCAGCCGTTACAGCAAGAATAGGGAACAAACACACACATAGACAGACATTCGCATCATCATCAGCCTTTCACGTTCCCACTGCTGGGACTCTGGCCTTCTCTCAGAGAGAAAGTATGGGCCGTAATCTACCACGCTGGCCCATTGCGGTTCCATACTTCACACTAATCAAGTAATCACATTAATATCAAAAAGGCGAAAGTTTCTGAGTGAACAGATTTGAGTCAAATTTGGAATAGGGATAGTTTTTACCCTAGATTAACACATAGGGCTTTTTTCGCAGAAAAATGTTCCTTTGGGACAACGTGAAAGCCACGGGGCCAGCTAGTTCATACCCACGTCTTCCCGTTATCCCGTAAGAACCTTTTTCCGGGATAAAAAGTAGCTTATATGTTAATCCAGGATATAAGCTATCTCCATTCCAAATTTCATCAAAATCGGTCTAGTAGTTACGGTGATACGTGGTAACAAACATTCACACACACAAACTTTCGCATTTATAATATTACTAGGATTAATTACTAAAGAGCATAATTTATGTCATTATTACTCATTATCTCATTAAAAAGTGATTTAAAAGTAATAAAATTGTTGTTGATAGCCGCGACAACGTCTTGGACCTTAAAAAGTAGGGTCAATAGCCCCTCAGGGTTGCTGATAAGAAAACAAAGGACATTATCAACGAGTAGGTATTTTTACCTACCGCGGTGGGGTAATGAACTCTGCTCGAGACCTTGATTTTTTATCAAATGTACACGTATATAATACGACATTACGACACTGCAGTCTGGTGGATTGATATCAGTGTACAATAAAATAAACAACAAAAAGGCTCGTTGAGTCAAGATAGTTTGTGTTGTTCCATTATACGTCATAATATGCTTCTGTCTATCGGCCGGTTTCAATCTTTATCCACGGTTTGCCCTACTAGAAATTTGACATATAAATCCCTACTATAATATTATAAATGCGAAAATAACTCTGTCTGTCTGTCTGTTACGCTTTCACGCCTAAACTACTGAACCGATTTAAATAAAATTTGGTACAGAGATAGTCTAGAGCCTGAGAAAGGATACAGGCTACTTTTTATCGCGATAAACTGTAGCTGACGCGGGTGAAACCGCGGGGAACAGTTAGTATAATATATAACTAAAAGGTAACTGACTGACTGACATAGTGATCTATCAACGCACAGCCCAAACCACTGGACGGATCGGGTTGAAATTTGGCATGCAGGTAGATGTTATGACGTAGGCATCCGCTAAGAAAGGATTTTGATTGATTCTACCCCCAAGGGGATAAATAGGGGATGAAAGTTTGTACGAAAATTTGTCAATTTTAAACCGATCGGGCTGAGACTTTGTATGCATAAAGCTGTAGCGGATGAAAACGCGGGGAACCGCTCGTGTATGTGAAAAATGACTGTCACTGACTTTAATTTTCAGCTTCATCTTGCAATTTCGACCTTAAGTGTTAGGAATTAAAATTATCAAACACAAGTAGATTTTTTAACTAAACAGCACCCATGTTTGAGGCATACCTAGACACTAAACACAGGAAGAACTCGTATATAATTATATACCTGTGATATTAATTCCATTGTCGGAACATAAACGCACACACACTCCAAATATCCAAAACCTAAGAGCAAAACATTTATGTTTACCACAGAATTATTATCCAAAGCCAGGATTAGATTCTAGGACACTATCCCCTGTAATTAATAATCGATCCTGATCCGTTATCCGCGGTTTTGGATCGATATGTCATGTCATATTAATATATAACAATTTCCATGTCGCATAAAGTAACTTTATTTTTATATCCTGGAATAAGACACAGGATACTTTTAATCCCGGAAAATGCTTTGTTTCCGCAGGTAAGAAGGAAGTTGGCGTATAAAAGCAAATAGCAGTATTTCTTTATTAGCTTTATGCTTAGTTTCAACCTGTCAGGCGTTTCTTGCCTTTTCTTTTGCCGTCGTAAGGAGGTTGGAATAGGCGTAGCCAGTTTTATATAACGTTTTAGAGTGATCACGTGTACTAAATATATATTTTTGGGTTTTGAGTTTAAATGTCGATTTGAAACTTTGCAAATTCATTTCATTACTATTTGGGTGAAATCTGTATTTTCTCACTAAAACCGCTGAACCAATTTTGATGAATTCGGAATCGAGACAGAACGAACCCTGGGGCAAGGTATAGGATACCTACTGCCGCGATAAACTATAGTCTAAGCAGGTGAAACCGCGGGTTACAACTACTTGTACGTAATCGTGTATTAGCACACTAAATTTTATTATCGTATCTTAAATAAAAAAATTAAACACAAAAATAGAGAAAACATGTTAAAAATTTTAAACTAAGTTTGACAGGTCCAATAGTATTGCTGTCTTTTTCTAACCACAGAAGTAAAAAAGGACCGCATTACTCTTAGACTTGTCAAACTTAGTTTAGTTTTAGAGAATGCAAAACTGAATCGACACCAGTTTCCTACAAATAGGGCTTGTAAAAAATACTTGCTTTCAGAGAAGAAAAGTGTGCAAACAGTTCTAAGAAAGATCGTAACTAAGAATACATAAAGCTTTCTCAAAGTTGCGCAAGTTTGCGACTCAATGAGGCGTTAAGAAAAGTTTGTAGAGAAGGTATCGACAGTACACTTATTAAATGTCAAAGTTTGTCTCTACAATCTACCTTTACTATGCTCCTGGAAAAATTAAAAAAACTACGTGTTTTTTACAGAAAAGTGACAGCTAAAAGTTTTTACTTTTTTTGTTTTGTTACGGCGTCACACGATTTGTGTATTTGCCAGTGTCAAGTATAAAATATTTCAAACTCAGAGAGTTGAATCAAGTTTAAACTATGATGATGGTGATGATGATGAGGATATGAGGTGTGTAAACTTTACACGGTCTTTTTTGGAACAAATAGAAAAGTCACTTTTACAACTTTATTTCAATTTCCCACACTCGTACACATTAACGAACACATAATGGTTAATAATCCACCAATATTACACATTATCACTCGAAGAAACACAAGTTTTGGAAATAGAAACAAAATTTACATGTTGACAGTTCAATTGCCGCTAAAAAAAACCAGCTAAAAGTTTAGCTGGATTGAGTTAAAAACTAAAGGCCGGTTTTATAAGGGCTGGTTTTATAAACGCCCATGAGTTAAATTTCCTTTAATTTGACATTTAATTTACGGACGTTTATAATATTCATGTTTCCATATCCCAATGTGCACAAGCAAACAAGAGAAATTTTATTAGTAAAGCTAATTAAAAGATATCGGACTACTAGATGACAAAAAAAAGCTTGGGATTTTAGTGAACTTGCTCCAATTCAATCAATTAGTAATAGGAATAAAATTGACAATGTGATCGCGCCAAAAAAATTACCTGCCGGGCGTTTCTTGCCTGTTCTTTTGCCGGCGTAAGGAGGTTGGAACAGGCGAAGCTAGTTTTAATTTGACGTTTTAAAGTGATCACAATGTATCCTATTGAATAAAACAAATTTTGACTTTTGACTTTTATAAAACCGGCCGTAAACGAACTTTTCTTCCCCATCGGTTATCGGTACGTCAGACAACAAATTGATTGTATGAGGGTTATTATATTTTATTTATTTGTGTATAATCCAACAGCGTTCCAATTATATAATAGTATTTTTTTTTGTTTTGAGATAAGAAACCCTAAAAACCACTTCCGGCAAACTCTTGCATCTGGAAGAAGTTGCCATATAACACCAGAAACCAAAAAATGAAAGGTCCATTGAAAAAGGCGTTAACTCATACAGTATTCATGCGCGAGCGCAGGTCACGATCAGGGCCGTCGAACCTGCATTTTTAAATCGATTACAACCACAATGGCGGCGGAATCGATTCCATTTTTAAACTTCCGATTGTATTCGGAATCGGATTGTGTGTAAATAGAATTCACTTTTTTAATATGCAGATTGGTTAGCTTTTACTTGTTGTCAAGGTGAGGATTTGTTTTGTTCTGGGTATGAATGAATTGGTAACATGCATTTATGTTTTTATTTAGCGGGGAAAATATTAATTTTAGTTTATAACCACTTCACATTATAAATGTGAAAGTTTTTGAGTGAGTTTTTATGTTTGCAACCCTTCACGCTAAAACCACTCTACTGATTTGAGTGAAATTTGGAATATTGATTAAAACATATGCTACTTTATATTCCGAAAAAAGTGAGATCACAGGAATAAACGCAATTAGTAAAGAGTGTTTTTTTTTATAAATAAAAAAACCAACAATATGTCATTTTAGTAGTAATATGTCAAGCCCTAGTACTAAAATGACATAATGACATGACACATCGATCCAAAACTGCGGATAACGGATCAGGATCGATTATTATTAATGTCGGGCTCTAGGCTGTTATTTTAGACGCTCAACCTACCTATCGCTAAACGTAAAATGGTTTATCTACGGCCTGTTCCAATAACCAAAAAATTTCTGTTAAAAAAAATTAAGTGACTGGCTTCAAAATAATTGTTTTTATAGCGTAAAACACTATAAAGAGCATTGTTCGAGCAAACATATTTGTTAACATTTGCAAGTCTGCATGCAGCATTGATTGATTGATTGAACCGATCCACAATTTGCCCTACTGGGGATGGAAATTTGACATAAGCTCCATAGAAGTAATGTCAAATTTATGTCAAACCGTGGATATTGAAATCGGCCGTTAGAGTATTGAAAAAACTGTTCTAAAACCCAAAGAACTAATAAAGAATCCAGAAGAGGAAGACAGCGCAATAAAATCGCAGTATCTGCCTACCACGTGTTCCCTGTCCATAGTAAAAATAAAATATCTGCAGCGCCGCGAGAGAGTTCGATCACCTCCCTAACCTAAGACAAGAGTTTGTGTACAGACGCACGCACACACGCGCGTTTGTAGGTCGCAAGGCACGCACACGCGCGCACCGCACGCACACTGGTACAAGCAGCGCGTGCGCCGAACAAGTTTAGACAAACGGAAGAAATATTATTCTCTTTTTATATACGCAGTTTGCTGGTCTATTCCTGATGTATGTGAATGTGGTTTGGTGAACTTTTATGATGGTTTTTTTTTGAGGGTAGTTAAGTTTGGTCTTTAAAGAGGTTTTAGGTTTTTGATAGATTTTTGGGGATATGAAAGGAGGTCTTATTTCACTAAAAGAAAAAGGCTGGTTGGTTTTATTTTAGTAAATGAAAATAAGGATTAATTTTTATTTGATTAATTCATTGACTTTACGGCATTTAATAGCGTGTTTGATGTGGCATAAGATCTCTTTCTGAGAAAAAAATCTGAGTTCCAGCAGTAGGAAAGTAATAGACGATGATAATAATGATGATGATGATGATGATGAACAAGATACAAAATGTAAAGAGTAAAAGTAAACAAATGGAAAAAAAATTGTATATACCAATTTTTTTACATAGTTTTTTTTATTTATTTTTTTAAAAACACTCTTTTATTGTGTAATATTAGATAATTATTATGTAAGCAAAACTTATAACACCATTTCACTGTAATAATAATAGATTAAGTCCCAATCTAAGCACATATAAGTTCTTACAAAACTCTCCAACTATATCCTATTACAATAACAAAACCAACCTACAATGAAAATCACAATATTCGCAAAAACCCATACCGTATTTATTTTGCGTACATTGCACTTTGAGTTTTTAAACTGCGCATGTGTGCGTGAAGTCTTGACCTACGACAACACGCTACGAGTGTACGTAGGTCTTATGTGTGCGTTACATTTTTTCATTGACCGTACGGAGTATAATTACCAATTATAAACGAATGGAATTGACCTGAATTTGACGATTTATTGATGATATCAAAACGTTTGGATGTACTTAGACTAGTTAGGAGTCATGTTGAGTGAAAATTCGTTAGTGAATGTGGAGCTTTTTTTGAGTATTTTCTTTTAAATTTCTTTTATGAGGCAAGTCTCTTCGCTTCTAATCATTTTAAATAATATAGTTAACTTAAGCTTTTTCTTTTAATGTTTTTAGATGGATATACTTTTCTAAACTCCTTTAATACTCTTTTACTTTTTTTAAACTTAAAAGTGACAGGAGTCGGTAAGTTATGACATTTTTTTTTATTCGATGGTTTTTAGAGAAAAACCAAAAGTTGATAACATTTTTTTTAAAATGTGAATTAAAATATAATTCGAAACTGAGTCAATAAAAATTGATACAAGTGCTAGTGACACCACTGTTTTTTTATTATTGTGTACATGAATTTAATATAAAGTTTTAAATAAAATTTTATACACACTTAATTTTTTATAGCTGCAACAATCAGCCATCTCTGCGACAGTTTCACCTACGTGATACCTACACAAACCTTTACTTGCGCCAAAACAGAAAATTACCTCAGATTTTCTTGATAAAAAACCGCACGTTGCTCTCAAGTGAAATCATAATTATCTCTGTACTTACAAAGCAGGAGTCATACTAGTTTAGGAGGCGGCGGACATTTTGATTCATCTCCTTTTTAACACGGGTGTAACGTTTTACCATCAGCAGCATCAGTTTTACCTATACTAAGAGTGACATTAACGTTTATTTATTTAAGAATAAGAATAAGAATCATTTATTTGCAACAAATTATACAAAATACAAAACAAAACAATATGCAATAAGTAATATATAACTACAAAAGATGTATTGTTGCAAACCGGCCTCAACTCAGCGTTGTGCTGCTCGTTGGACCAGCGCTGGTCTTCCGTATTTATACTTTAGCACATAAAATTGTACAAAAAGGTTTTAATGCTAGATTTTTAATTTTTTTTTCTTGCTAATAGGTATGCACGCATTTGACCGCCATCCCGCCTGTTGCCAAGCGTAGATGCGGTCGACGGTGTAATACGCATACCTAGAAGGTACCTGATAGCATTTTCTAAAACAAAATATAATAGACGTTCTAAAAATAAAATAAAAACAAATAAACCTAAACCTACCTTTTTTTATAGTTTTTTATAATCAAAAACAGCTAAATAAACATGTAGAACGTCATGTTTATTTAGCTGTTTTTGATTTAAACCGAATAATTTTCTCAGTCAAATAGACAATGTCTTGTCAATTTTGTATTTGCAATGCCTAGAATTTTTTTTATGTTACAAAAATGTTAGTAAATACTTTTTTTCATCAAGAAACTCAATGTCAAGTAGCATCAAAAAAACGTACGAACAGTTAAACATTTAAAGGCACCTTTCTCAAAGTCAACTTCACCTCTTCGCCTACACCGTCTGAGAGACGGACAAAAGAGTATTTTTAAGATCTGTCACGGACACAGTACGTTTGAAAGCTGAATGTAAGTTGAAACATATATATATAATTAAGTTTTACTGTCTCAAAGTGCAGAAAGAAAGGACTGGCAAACAAAGTTGCTTACTTATTTTACTCGACTGCGAAATAACGAGCGTTATGTTTTTTGAGTGTAAGATATGAATGTACATTTTTTTTTTCTATTTACAGGGTAGCGTTTGACCACAAGTCACCTGATGTTAAGTGACGATGTGGTCGAAGATGGCGCCACGCTACACCTGGACTAGGAACTGGCTCTCAAATGAGGCTGCCGGAACACACCGATAGGTGCTTGGCGACAGATTCTTTAGATTTCTTCAGGTTCTTTAACATAATTGTTAGTATAAAAATGTAGTATCTACTTACGAGTATACGTATCGTATCTATACTTGTATTTATAGCAATAAGACCGCCCTTTGTAAAATTAGCTCTAAGATCTTTCCATAAGTTGTTCTATTTTGTGCTTTTGTGATGAAACAATAAAGGCTTAAGCCTTACTACACTTAACAATAGCTGTTTCGCATCTTACGATGAAGCCTCAAGTGACCTGATGTTAAGTGACGATGTGGTCGAAGGTGTCGCCCCACCTTGATTAGGAACTGGCTCTCAAGTGACGCTGCCGGAACACACCGGTAGATGCTTGGCAACAAACTTACAGCACTAACTCACATAACATTGAAAATATGTTTATTTATTAAGATACAAATGTAATTACTTTAAAAGCACCGGTTCTAACCTCCTTACACCGGCAAAATAACAGGCAAGATAGCCCGGCAGGTTTCTGTTTGGGCTCATTTGCAATTTATTTCAAGACTCAAATGTCAAACTATATATATTTAGTAGGATACAACTTGTGATCACTTTAAGGCATCAAATTTACAGCTAGCTACGCCTATCCTTACCTCCTTACGCCGGCAAAAGAACAGGAAAAAAACATCCGAGAGGTCTCATTTTTGGCGCAATCTCATTTACAATTAAATGTCTTATTATTGGAAGTACAGTCAGCGACAAAAGTAGCTGATCGTTCTCGATTTTCCAAATGTGTTTCAAATCAGTAATTATTATTATTTTTATTACATTTTACATGGTATCATTTTGACCACAACATAACACACCTGATTTTAGGTGATGATGAGGTCAAACATTGGTGTCTAAGATGATGAGGATGATAGAAAAAAGTGTGATTGTTCAGCGACTTTTGTCGTTGACTGATTCAATTAAATTGGAGCAAGTTCTCTACAATCCCAAGCTTATCTCAAAAAAACTTGATTAAGTAAAATCTTCGACAAAAATCAACAACTTTAAAATAAAGGTAACTTAAATGGTAAAATTGCTAACATTCTAGAGTCTAGCTTTAAGTATTTATTTCATTTCTAGTGCCTGCCCGGTGAAAGTGACCTAACTTACCCGTAAGTTAAGCTAACTTGTAAAAGGCATCGTGACATTTCGATTTTTATTTTTAACGAGCATTTAAAACTACGATAAAGTCTTGTAAAGTTTTCTTAATTAAAAATCGCCGACTTTACTAAAGAGATTTTTTTTAATGCCTAGAGTTTTGTAAAAGCTTGATTTTTTTTTTTTTTTTACTTTTTACAGGGTAGCTTTTGACCACAAGTCACCTGATGTTAAGTGACGATGTGGTCTAAGACGATTGATTTTGATTGGTAGTGTGCTAGTAAGTTTGTTACGTCATTATGCCAAAACAGGTGAACGAATTTGAAAGAACTTCAGTACAGGAATAGATTAAACGTCGTACTTAGTTAAAAAAGATTTTTCAAAGCATGTACAGTTCCAAGGAAAAAAAAACAGAATAGCAAAGCTGATGAAAGTTTTCTGCAAGTTTCTTGAAGTCAAGTTATTAAGCTTCTATATAAGACTATAACTTTTATTGAAATAATGAATATAAAAATACTTGACTATGGACGCTTTCAAAAAAACTATAAAGGTTTCATTATAAAGCTCTAACTAACTACATAGTTTGTGGTTATAATTTTTTTTTACTATCCTAAATGTCATTCAAAAGAAACTCAATTTTTTCTCGACTCTAAGGAAATGACCGCGTACGAGTAAACTTCCACATTTACACAAACTAGTTACATGTAGTAGTGCACTCACACAAGCGTACAATAGACCTCAAGCACACACCCCATGTCACAGTAAACTCTACGCAGACCATAGCCACCAGAACTCTACAGTAAACAAAAAAGAAAATACCTGCATTGAAACTTTTTCGAACAAAATCCCTTGCAAACTCTTTCAAAGTTGCGCATCTCACTTGAAACGTCAAAACACTGCACTGGCACTCGTGAAAAGGAAGAAAAAAAAAAATCGCGGGAAACTGTTACGCCACTCGAGTTCGCAATTCGAAATCACAATCGGGCACAGATTGAAAAACTTTTACATTTTTTAATTTTTGTTTTTAAATCGATGCTTTCGTGGCAAGCGTATATGTCTGTTTACGTCAAAATGTATTTTTCAAATGTGTACGGCAAAAAATCGCTGTGCTCTCGCGCCGTGGCCGTAGGCGTTCTCTTTATAAGTACTATAGGTATAGTGTACAGCAAGGCATCGTAATGCACTTATGTGTAGATACTTGCTAAGTTTTTTATTATAGTCAGTTGTATCCACGCGGTTTCTTAGTTGGAGGCTCGCGTCTTTAGGTTTGAACCGAGTTGGTGCTTTGTTATGTAATCTTTAGACTCTTATTAGGTCTGGGAAGGTGTTTTAGTTTGTTTGTTACATTGCAGGAGAGCTTTGATCTAATAAGATGACTGACTTTGTTTAGTTCTATTTTGATTATCTTTAATTTTTTTAAATGGTATGTCGTTGACCACAAGTCACCTGATGTGAAGTGACGAAGTGGTCGAAAGTGAGGTTGCTGGAACATACTTGTACTTGGCGACGGATTCTTACAAGTTGATGGTAGTAGCTAGCCAAGCGAATACTAGATTACAATACGATATCAACAGATTAAAAAAAAAAACTTAAAACGTATTTGTCATGACATTTCGCGTCCACAGATAAAACCAATCATAATAAATGACATATTTTACAAAAACCGTTTTCGAACGAAAAAAAAATATAAAAGCTAAAGTATCAAGAACGCAATCTCGTCATAGGCGCGTGCGAGCGAGACGGCGATATTGTTCTTCGCCGCAATGCTTCAAGTACTGATGCCAGGGTTTTTTTCGAGATAAAAGTTTTTATATCCACGCCATATTTGTGTCTTTATATACGGCATTTTTTATTCGCCCTGTAGGTGGTCTGTGGAAGACAATTTTTTTTTATTGAACCTCAAATTGTTGACTAAGGATGTAGGTAACGGTGAAGGGAAAGAATTAGGTATATTTGGTTGGTTGTTGATGTTTAATGTTATTTAAAGTCTTTATCTGAGTTTTAATAACCTGATTATGGTTTGATTTGTGTGTGTGGTTATGATGTTATTTGATGTGAGATATATTTAACACTTTTATCTATATAATTATATAAGTGGCCTGCTAAAGCTTCGCAAGGATATAGTAAGAACTAATTATGTTAATGAATTAATTCCTTATCTATAATCAGATGACTTCTAGTAAATGATACCTAAAGTAACTGCATAATCCTAATATCGCCTTTTAATTGAGAATGATCAATAATCAGAGAAAATTTAAAAAAAAACTAATTTTGTTTAATTTTCACGAAAAACGACACAAAAATGCTAAAAAAAGGAAGTGCTGTTGATTTGATCGCTACTAAACTTCACAAGATCTGCAAATCTAATTTGAAGATTGCCTGAATGTATCATCAAAATCAGTCCAGTCGTTTTGGAGTCTACAGAAACACACAGACATTGATTTGTATATATTTATAGATTGGCACCAAAAAGTTTTCATATTTATGGAATATGTTACTGTTACAAAATGCACCCTAAAATAAATCTACTTAATTCTCGCTATGAAAAAAAGTCCCACGAACAAATAAAAAAAATCGTCAAACCATGAAATGAGTTAATAACACGTTATTGTAAACGACGACATACTGCAAGCTTTAAAAAAAAAAATATTGTCTCTAAGGCCCAGCGCAAATTGGCGGACGGTTCGGTAGCCCTTTTTGCGTTATATTAGATTACAGGGAATTATAATGGTTTGTGCCGTTTCCATTCAAATATTGTTTTAGGTGCATAATATATATGTACACTAAAATAATAACATATAACGTCATCACTTAATGTTTCACAGTAAGCCAACTCTTTCAAAAGTTTGTTAATGTTAATAATTATGCTGCATTCCATGGTTCCATCTGTGGATATCCTGTTATCTCACAATAACCTTTCCACGGGATACTAATTACATTTTCATATTACGTTTCCCACTGCTGGGAAAGAGAGCACATTAGTATAATTACCTATGATTATGTTTATTTAAGGTATAAACTGTATCCATTCCAAACTGTACACAAATCTTTTTAGCCCTTTCAGTGTAAAATAGTAACAAACATACTTACACACGTTTATGTTTATAATAACATGGTGTAAGTCTTACCGATAGGCTAAGTATTAGTTGGAAAAACGATTAAGAATAAGTGAATGCTCAATGCTCAAATGCTCACTGATAGATTTTGGGTCTAATTTTAATACTAGCTGCGCCCCGCGGTTTCACCCGCATCGTTCCGTTATCCCGTAGGAACCTTTTCCGGGATAAAAAGTATCCTTTGTCCGTTTCCTGGTCCTAAGCTATCCCACCAATTTTCATCCAAATCGGTTCAGCCGTTCTTGAGTTTTAAATAGTTAAACTAACACGACTTTCTTTTATTTACATAAATATAGATTTAGTTGTTTAAAATTACCTTCATGCCAGTGACGTCATCAAAAGACTAGCGCTGATCAAGCTACCAGCATAACGCTGAGTTGAGATCGCTTTGCAACAACACATGTTTTGTAGTTACTACTGCACTTGTTTTAGGTATTTTGTATTATTTGTTGCATTCTTATTCTTATTGGTAATTTTGTTTCAAACATATTAATATAACGATAACGCGCTGATAATATAACGGTTCAGTTTGCGCCGGACCTAGGTCGTCAATACTTTTCTAGACACTTAGGGCCCAGCCAACCGATCAGCGGACCAAATTGGCAGTTGTTCTAATGAGCAGTTGTCGAAACAATCGGTTGTTTGATCATTGCCGGTGTCTGTCAACTGTTGCGGTATTGCAATGTGTCAATGCGTTGACAAGTCTACGACTGAGGTTTTTTTTAGTTTGAATTATTTGCGTCCCGCGGTTTCACCGGCATCTTCCCGTTATCCCGCAGGAAACTTTTTCAGGGATAATGTGTTAATCCAGGGTATAAGCTATCTCCATTCCAAATTTCATTCAGATCCGTTTAGTAGTTTTTGCGTGAAAGAGTAACCATCTATCCATCCATCCATCCATCCATACACACAAACTTTCACGTTTATAATATTATATAGGATTATAATGGACGGTATATCCTACTAATCTATACTAATATTATAAAGCTGCAGAGTTTGTTTGTTTGTTTGTTTGTTTGAGCGCGCTAATCTCAGGAACTACTGGTCCGATTTGAAAAATTCTTTCAGTGTTGCATAGTCCATTTATCGGGGAAGGCTATAGGCTATATTTTATTTCCAAAAAAATTAGGGATCCGTAAGAAAATTGCTATTTTGCAACCCAAGGTGTGAAATCGAAAACCTATTTTTGCGTGCGCTGCAAAAACTATTGACACTAGAACAAAACAATGTATGACGGGTTTGTAGGTCCCATCAAGATCTACAAAAAAGTCCGCGAGAGCATATGTCTAACTATGGACGGTATATCCTACTAATCCTACTTATATTATAAACGTGAAAGTTTGTGGGTATGAATGGATGTTTGTTACTCTTTCACGCAAAAACTACAGAACGGATTTGAGTGAAATTTTTATCCCTGAAAAAGGTTCCTGCGGGATAACGGGAGGACGCGAGTGAAGCCGCGGAGCGCAACTAGTGTGACATAAATTTTTAAATGTTAGTTAGCTTAATGTATTTTTCTGTCACTCCCACAAGGTACGGAATGATTATTTAATCGTATTTATTATGCAAAGAAACCTTATTTATGAGCAGAATGATATTAAATTTTATTCTCTGAACAAACTAGTAATACCACATTGTAAAATCAGCTTTCCGCAGCTTAGCGTATTCAATTACATAATGATTTACCTATAAACTAAGTGATTCCCGCGGTTTCACCCGCGTGGACTACAATTTATTCCACTGAGAAGTATCCTACAAAAAATGCCAAAGTAAAAAGCACTTTCAGTTTCTAGGTCTCTTTTCTAACTTTTTCCTTGATAGAAACCTTCTGTGGACTACAAATATTTAGATTTTTTTTAGCAGAATTGGTTCAGCTATTTTCGAGTTTTGCTCTTAGAAACACATTTAACCATTCATTTTTATCTATATAGAAGCTAACTAACTAAGATGGCGCAACGACCCAAAGTCTTGGTCTCCGATAACAAAAGACGCCACTTCTGTCCTGCGCCACCTCCCGTCAGTCCTCCACCTGGAGCTCGCGCAAGTCCTTCGTGACTTCGTCTCTCCAGCGATACCTGGGACGGCCGACCGGGCGACGGCCACTCGGCCGTCCCATGTATGCCCGTTTGACCACACGATCCTCTCCCATAAGAAGATAGACATAGGATTAAATAAATATTTAAAGTGATTATATTTGAATGCATTTTCCAAGTTTTCCTTCAATTTTCTTCAGTAGCCGCTATGTAAACAACGTCAGTCGTCAACACGCAACGTGAAATGACGCAATTACTGTCCCTTGTGACGCGTTACGTAAGTAACTAGCAACTGGTTGCTAGATGCAACGCCATATTGTTTTGTTGTTCATGTACTAAGCTATTTTTTAAATGACACAATTGATTACCTAGTACAGTCAGCGACAAAAGTAGCTGATCGTTCTCGATTTTCTATGCAAATGTGTTTCAAATCAGTAATTTTTTACATTTTACATGGTATCATTTTGACCACAACATAACACGATTTTAGGTGATGATGAGGTCAAAAATTGGTAAATAAGATGATGAGGATAATAAAAAAAAGTGTGATTGTTCAGCGACTTTTGACCGACACAGTTTTCAGAATTTGCAAGTTGAAATGGCAATGGGCAGGCCACATCGCTCGACGAACTGATAACCGATGGGGCAGAAAGGTTCTCGAGTGGCGACCACGAACCGGAAGACGCTCTGTAGGTAGGCGCCCCACTAGTTGGACCGACGACATTGTAAGAGTCGCGGGGAGCCGATGGATGCATATGGCTAATAGCCGTTCATGGTGGCGTTCAAAGGGGGAGGCCTATGTTCAGCAGTGGACTTCTTCCGGCTGATGATGACTAGCAACAGTAAACACATTTACATCGACAGCTATTGTTTTATTTTAGGCCCCCAATACAACTCGCGGTAGCATCAAAACTCCTCGTTGGATTTGAATGGAATATACTGGATTAGCTGTTCCCCACGGTTTCACTCGCGTGGGCTTCAGTTTATCGTGATAAAAAGTACCCTATATCCTTCTTCAGGGTTTAAACTATATCCGTACTATATTTCATTTAAATCGGTTCAGTAGTTTAGGCGTGAAAGCCAGGCAGACATACAGAGTTACTTTCGCATTTATAATTAAGAAGGGACTTTTTTAATCGCTATTAAATCAGGAGTTCACGAAAAGAACTAGTCTGGTGTTATTTAATCGGATTTCTACCTATCCATTCCCAGTTCAGACGCAGCGTGATGCTATCTACAATCGCATCGTTACAAAAAAGAAAAACGTTTAAAAAGAGGTCATCAACAAAAAATTACTTTTACTTTCTCCAAGAAAATAAACTAAGAAATTAGAAGAGAGATGTCCCGAATGGCGTTCGTTAGCCTGTTTTAATTTCAGCTAATTTTTATCTTGCCGGCGACGCTGTCTTTTTTACCGTAGCACGGGCCATTAGCCGCGGATCTAGGGGATGAAAACAGTCTTGGTACTTTGAAATAAAGTTCAGTTTTTGGACAGTTATAGATAGATAGACGGACTCTTTTATTACGTCAGCGCAAAGAAAATAATAAAACTAGAACCGTAATAAAAAGTTATGTTAAGTAGTGTCCTGCGAGACAAAAAAGGTCTATTATAATATACTCGTAACTACACGCAGCCGCTTCAAAGCTTTTTAGTTTTAATCGTTTTTAAATGAATGTTCATTCATAAATAACTTATTATATAATTTAATACAGCTGTAATCTTGCCTTTAGACTGATGTATGCTCCTTAGGATGTAACATGTAACTATAACAACATACTTTATTGTATCTTCTAATCTATTATAGTGCATGGAGAAAAAAGACCTTCCGAAATACGGTTTTCCTTCTGAATCTAAAGGGATGGAATTGTGATTCGGAAGGAAAAGTAATACAAAATAAGGAAGGAAACGGTCTTGGAAGGTAAAGACTCAGAAGGAAAGTCAGATTTTTTTTTCTCAGTGTGGTCAAAAGCTTTATAGTTATTGTAAATAGACCTAAACTTGACTTTGACAGCTGTCTCGCCTTATGCCAAGAGATGATGCTAGTCCACGGTGTAGCATACAAACCTAGAAGTCTATATTAAATCGAAATAGTCTGTGGTCACTAATTAGCAATAAATAAATACGAATTCATTTAGTAGTTAAGTTTTAAATTGTATTTATTTCTAAACATATTTTATCGCTAGTTTCATGTACGTGGACTGCAGTTGGGTTAATAAGGTTATTTTAAGTCTTTTTGCAAAGTCACTGAGAAAAAAATTCTGACTTTCCTTCTGAGCCTTTACCTTCCAAGACCGATTCCTTCCTTATTTTACCTTAGTTTTCCTACTGAATCACAAGTCCTTCCCTATTGACTCAGAAGGAAAATGGTATTTCGGAAGATCTTTTTTCTCCGTGGTGTAGTTTATATCCATGCCAAATTTCATCAAGAGGGTGAAAGTTATAGGTTAATTTTGCATTTGTAAAAGTAAAGTATGAGATATTAAAAAATTCAAAGCCAAAATTATCAAGACCTCTATTCCCGTTTACAATGCTGAAGAAATCTAATTTTTGCCCAGTTTTTCTCTTATTCCACTCCCAAGAGGGCGCTTTCCCGCCAATTTGTATGTGTTTGTGAAAATTTAACCTTAAACCGTACTCGTGTTTCTGCTACCGTTAATTTGTTACATTTGTAACATTTTATTCGTTTTTTTCTCGTTGCAAGTTGAGAGTTAATGATGATCTATGTCTATTTGTTTTTGGGGTTACATTGTCAAGAAACTGTTTATATAATTACATTTTATGTGCAGCAAGGATTTGTAAGATTTTGTAATGCTAAAATGTAAGCTTTTAATAAATTTTAAAATTATAAGCTACCTAATTATTAGCAGTGAATATTTTCTAATGAAATAAAAAATGCAACGTTAAAATGCGTCAGTCTAATTTCCCATTTTCCATGAACTCGAAAATAAAAACTTTTCTAATAACTTTAAACCAAGAAGTTTTACGTTCCGACATTGTTTCCCGCCATAAAATTGTTTATCCCGATGCAATATTCACGGTAACACCTGAGATGGGGGTGGGCGAAAAATTTCGTATTTTTTACGATCCATTACGAACTTTCTTAATAATGTCGCCAGTCGGAAGTGGCCCACCGCTAATTGCGAGATAAATTTCCCAGTTACGCGGGAAAAAGTACACAAGTATGAGTTATAACGGGGTGAAGGAAAAAACGATGGTACTGTACTATAAATAGGTAAAGACTTGGTAGAAAAATAGGCCGCTTAAAAAAACTTACGAGATGGTACGATCTAGTGAGAGTTGTAAAGAATTTCAAGATTTAAATGTATGTATGTACATAAATAAATTTCTTTGTGGCATTTCTATGTTCTATGACTGAAATCTTTCAGCTATAAAAAAAATCTTATATCTCTTTACCAATGTATCAATCAATCAAAATTTATTTATTTGAGCATCAACATAATGTACATTAATATAATTTAAAAAGTAAAAAAAGATGAATGCCATTGCAGTTATAGATGTAGACTGCTTGCATGTACAATTTATTTATCATTTATTTACTAGAACATAACGTCTCACCATAATTATATTGCTTTCTATTTACATAGACATTTTACATTGATCAGTGTAAAATGTCTTTGTAAATGGTAAAAAGTCTAAAAGTCTATCACTGACGCACAAGTCTTAAAATTTAGAAAAAAGTATTTTTCTATAAGAAAAAAAAACGCAAGAAATCGTACCACACTAACCGAAAAGATTGAGGGGGGAAAACCGTCCCCAAACGAAGACATTTTGTGTCTCATTTGGCCACTTGCCTTGTTTTAGTCTGAAGCTACTAGATTTATTCTAACGGAACACGAAAGCAATTTAAATACTCTTTGTTACGATTAAAAATGGCACTGGCCAATTTCATTTACTTAGTACTTTTAAAAAGGAAAACTTGATCTCAGACTCTAAAATTCAAAATTACATGGAAAAAAGACCTTCCTGGTCCTAAGCTACCTCCCCAACAATTTTCAGCCAAATCGGTTCAGCCGTTCTTGAGTTATAAATAGTGTAACTAACACGACTTTCTTTTGTACATTTATATATTAGACAAAAACAAATACATGGTAATAAATATAAATCCCGTTATATTATAGTATAATATCCCGTTTCAAAACCTTATTATAATGTTATTGACCATGGTAGCTTAAAACAGTATAGGCAGTATGTTTCAGCGTCACTTTGCCTAAGTTCTACCTAGACAAGTCTCATTACCATCTTATAAAAATTCAACAGCTATCGTTGTCGTTACAGGAAAAACCACGTCCTAAGACTATCGAGACAATCTTTCCGAACCTATTAAGTTTAAAAGCCTTTCGGTCATTAAACCACTTTTTTTAAACGTCCTCACTCCGTGCAATTTTTCCTCCCTTCTCGGACACTTATCATAATTACCGCTACCCCCTGTCGTCTCACCCTTTCTGATACTTGTTAAAAGATGTTACAGTCAAAGTCGTTTAAAAAAACAATTTCATTAACAACCTTTTTTGTTCTATAATACTGGCAATACATTAAAAAAAATAGTTCAAAATGGCGGCAATCGAACAAGTTTCGTATCTGGTGAAAACAGTTTTTAAAAAAGAAAAGATGCCGCGTCAATAAATCCCCGAATTGACTTACTAAAGCCGGTGTAAAAGAGAGTAAAAATTTAAAAATAAAGCGGTACAGTCGGACAAAAAGCGAAAATGTAAAACACATGTCCGGGACGAACGGCGAACGTCAAAATCGTCTCAATTTCGGAACGAAAAACGTTTACAATTTGAATTTCAAATGTGGAATTCGTCATTTTCGGTGTGTTTTTTCGGAAAGCGGCGGGATAATAAATCTCACGGCAATAACGATAAATTCATTGCGGATCGACATGCAAATGTTGCGGATTTTTTTCAACAACGTACATCAAGTGCTTTTGTTTTTGGATAACAAAAATATGTGGAGTAGTGAGCGGTATTGGCTGAGATTTATTTAGTTAAAGAGTAAGGTAAAATAACGAAACTTTAACACTCCATATGACTCCCGGGATATTATTCTGCTCACTTAGGGGATATTATTTTGATAAGTAGATTTTGAGGCCGGTTTGCATCAATTGAATTTTTGTAGTTTTTAATTATTTTTATATAATTTGTTGTAATTACCGAAATTATTTTTATTCTTATTTTTATTCTACTGAAGTCAGTCTAGTCCAATCCACACGTAGCGTCCACCTTCGACCACATCGTCACTTAACATCAAGAGACTTGATCAAGAACTAAAAAACTAAAATGAAAAAAAAAATGTTTTTTTATAAAAATTACAGTCAGAAAAGCCACTCTACACTTTTCCTGTCTTAACCCGCCCACCTCAAAAGATCAAGTACCCGGTACAGTTTTTATACCGACTGTACTTTTCCGTTCTGCCGACACAGTTCGAAGCGTTTTTTTTTCTTCTATTTTTTTTCTTTTTCCCTGCACCTGTGCTTTTGGCTTGTTTCGTGTTCGATGCATCGTGATTTTTTTAGTCCGACTAACCACTTTTACATTGTTGCTTTGCGTTATATTATGCTTACTCTAGGATTGGCTGCTTACTAGCCAAAAAAATTACCTGCCGGGTGTTTCTTGCCTGTTCTTTTGCCGGCGTAAGGAGGTTGGAACAGGCGTAGCTAGTTTTAAATTTGACGTTTTAAAGTGATCACAATGCATCCTATTGAATAAAGTACTATTGACTATGGACTAGTAGCCGACCACAGACGTAATAAACTTTTTGGCTGAAATTATAGTCGAACTTACCTAAGTCTAATTGATTTGAAAAAATAAACTATGTACTTCAATATTGATTAGGTTATGGCTTGAAAAATGTTTAGTAGCTATTTTATTATTTGGTGCGATTTCTCTCAAAAATATTGCATTTATCGGACATAAAAAATTAGGTAGTCCATTGAATTATGTTTATCCAGGACTTTTATAAATAAAACCGGCCAAGTGCGAGTCGGACTCACGCACGAAGGGATCGTACCATTTATCTTTAGGCACGGATCCCTTCGTGCGTATCTTTATAGATTTATAGAAATTGTTTTTTTATACAGAAAAAAAGTCAAGTTTGTTGTATGGGAGCCCCCTTAAGTATTTAATTTATTCTGTTTTGTAGTATTTATTGTTATTTATTATAGCGGCGGCAACAGAAATAAGTACATCATCTGTGAAAATTTCAGCTGTCTAACTTTCACGGTTCATGAAATACAGCCTGGTGAATTGACAAACGGACAGACGCACAGCGGAGCTTTTATAATAGGGTCCCGTTCTACCATTTGGGTACGGAACCTTAAAAATATAGGTAAAATTAAAAACAAAAAGGTAGGTTACATTATTTCCACCTTACACCTGATGGTAGATACACGAGTGACCATCTGCATACAAGGTGGTGTATGACCAGGAAGTGGCAACACTTACGGGATGTACCGATGTACCGAACATCTGCATTAAATTGAGTGTTGCCGTGCTTTTATTTTTGTTAAAACTCGATTTTTAATCGAATATATTACATTATTATATTATCAGCCTTTCACGTTCCCACTGCTGGGACTCTGGTCTTCTCTCAGAGAGAGAGTATGGGCTGTAATCTACCACGCTGGCCCAGTGCGGGTTGGTAGATGTCGCATGCCTTTGAATGTTGCAGTTCTTGGACATGCCGGTTTCCTCACGATGTTTTCCTTCACCGTTTTGAGCGATGGCAAATCCGCACATAACTTATTAAGTCATAGGTGCGGGGCCGAGAGGATTCGAACTCGGTGTCGGCGTCTTGTAAGTTGCACGCCTAACCGTTCGGCCACCATCGCTTTGAATCGAATATTGCGATAATAATATTATGAAATGTTAAGGAGAGATGTTTGTTGATTATTTTCAACTAGTTTTAGCTCACGGTTACACTTGTGGTTTTCTCTGAATTAAACTTTGGTTTTGACAAACACACCAACAATCAACATGTCTGTTTCATTAACTGCTTTTTTTTACAGCAGCTGGAAGAAGTCCACTGCTGAACATAGGCCTCCCCCCTTGAACGCCACCATGAACGGCTATTAGCCATTTGCATCCATCGGCTCCCTGCGACTCTTACAATGTCGCCGGTCCACCTAGTGGGGGCCTACCTAAAGAACGTCTTCCGGTTCGTGGTCGCCACTCGAGAACCTTTCTTCCTTTTTTTTCTTTTTGTTTCTTCATTGGAATCATAATTTTCATAACCTTTTTTTTTATTGTATATTTCTCTTATTTTACGTAAATCAAAGCTTTGTTCCATCAACTTTTAATTTCTCACGATGTTTTTGAACCAGCGTAATTAATAAGCGCGGACTTATTCTATAAAAACTCACACGAATCTCGATCGCGCATCGTTTCGCCCTGCGGCGCGACGTTACATGCTGTATCTTGATTGAAACAGCGTGAAAATAGTATAAATGAGAATGCTAATTATATGTTAATTTATTATGCTTACATTCGCTAGATTAGATATTCAATAGGTAAAGTAAAAAAAAGACAAATGTAAACACAGTAATTAGGGACGATATAGTTTCTAAACGTCTTGTATAAATACATAGTTATGTTTTTCATTATTTTTTTAAAATTATCCCAACTAATATTATAAATACGATAGTAACTGTCTGTCTGTTACGTTTTCACGCCTAAATACTAAACGGATTTAATTGAAATTTGGTACAGAGATAGTTTGAACCCTAGAGAAGGACATCAGATACTTTTTATTGCGACAAACTGTAGCCCACGCGGGTGAAACCGCGGGGAACAGATAGTATTCAGTAAGTCCAGTAAAGAAAACAGATAACTATGTAGACACAGTTGGGACGATATATTATACTCGTAGCTTTTATATGACTCGTTTTTCGTTTGTTCGTTTGTTCGTTCGTTTGTTGTTCGTTTCGTTTGTTTGATTTCGTTTGACTCGTTTGTTTGATAAACAATTATATTTTAATTAATTTTACACATTGTTCAAAACAAAGCATTTGTTTTTTATGCAATTTAGTGGTGAGATTCAATTGATGGTCACCGTCAGATCTATTAAATACCCTGTTTTAATGGAAACATTGCCGTTTAATACGGAACATAGAACTAAAAATGACGAAGCAAAACTTGATTAGACTAAAAAGTGATGTGATCTTTCTATGCTATCCAACTTTCATGTGTAGAAATCTAACTAGACCGATTTAATAAGTGCCTTTACTGAGTATACAATTTTATCGACCTACACGAAGTTTGCCTTTCCCTTGCCACCCACAACTAAGATTACGTGATAAAGAACTAAAAAATAAACCTCTTTGCCTATTAAGGAGAAAATATTGCAGTAGATAAAGCAAGTAAACACATTCTGTAAAGAAAACACTCACCTTAATTTAAAAGAAGAAATAAAAAGAGTTATTGGTTAAACCAATACCCGTATTAGGTAAGCGTTTGGGCGGTTGTGGCGCGTCACTATAAGTACATCGCGTTTCCAAAGAGTATCTGACATGACATTAGTGCTAATAAAATCAAATTTAAAAAAAAATTTTGGCGCCAATTGAACTGCCAACAAGAAAATTTTAGTTTTTATTTCCAAAACTTGTGTTTGTTCACGTGTTAATGTGTGATATTAGTCGATTATTATTAACAAATTATGTGTTCGTTAATGTGTACGAGTGTGGGAAATTGAAATGAGGTTGTTAAAAGTGACTTTTTTTTTTGCACAGAGAGGACTATCCTCTTTGACCAGGCTTGTTGTTGGGTCCCATCATCTCATTACCATCATTAATATTAGATACTCTCTGAGTTTGATTCATTAACAGTCCACGGTTTACCCATCTAGAGACAGGAATTTGACATTACTTCTATGGAGCCTGTGCCAAATTTATTTCTCCTGTAGGACAGTAGAACCGTAGAACCGTGGAGGCATGTGACACTACATAGGCACCGTAACAAAATAAAATTGACTGAAAAAAAAACAGCACTAAAAAATAACGACAAAAAAATAAAGAGACTAATTTAAAAAAAAAATTGGAACGTCAAAGTGCACGTCACAACCGCCGCCGCGCGTCCCCTACTCTTGGAAGATGACAATACGCATTGAAACAGGTGCCAACTCACTCGCTGTAGCGTCGACCAGCACTCCTCCAGCGTACGCTCGCTGATGCTCTGCCCCGACCGCGCTTGCTGCTGCGGAAACAAGAACGTTTTAGAATCGAGATTCGAACTGCAAGCGAAATGTTGGTTACAATCGATATCGAACTGCAAGCGAGATGTTGGTATCGATATACGCCCGAACTTAATAATCGATACTGATCCGTTATCCGCGGTTTTAATCTGTCAAGCCCTAGTAGTAAAATGACATATTATGACATGACATTTCAACTATGACATGACATATCGATTCAAAACCGCGGATAACGGATCGGATCGACTATTAATTTGAGGCAGTTGTAAATTTCTAGAACTAAACTAAATTGTGTTGCTCTAAAAGTATTGCTGTCGTTTTCTGACAACGGAAGTAAAAAAAATGGACAGCAAAATAGGTACTTATTGACCTGTCAGACTTAAGTTTTTTACAGGGTAGCGTTTGACCACAAGTCACTTGATGTTAAGTGAAGATGTGGTCGAAGGCACCTGGATTGGGAATTGGCTCCAGACTACCAGAACATAAGCTGAAGTAGCTCACAATCTCATAAATGTTAGGTATCTAACTATCTAACTATCTATCACCCAACAAATTTAGTTTAGTTAGTTGGGAAGCGTCACTTCTTCTTTAAACCCAATGATTAATTCAAAAAACGTGCAGTAGGTACTTTTTGGTTGTGAATTTTTAATTTTAATTTCTTTATATTTACGAGTAATAGAAGAAACTACATATAAGCATAGAAAACAAAAAAGCAGAATTTAGGGAATTAAAACAGTGCATTAGAAGCCAATCTACCTAAAAATAGAGCAAATAGTAAATTTTAAACTGTGAGCTTTATCCAAACTTTCGTAAATCGATCGAATAAAAAATATAATTATTATAACTAGTTATCATATGAAAATTAACTTTATTCTTTAGGAATAAAGCTCACTATCGTATGGCGAGCGCGGCGGGGAACCACGGAAACTCATTGAAATTGTGTTCACGCCCTATAATTCTACGAAATTGACTAAAACGAAGCGATTTCTTCGAACGAATTTACTTTAGATCGCTTAGGTTAGTATCGAGTTTTATCGATGTTGCATGTGTTTTGGTATTTGTTACACAATTGCGCAAAAGAAATGTGACCTTACAGGTCTCATAAAATGTTTTAGAATTTGGTAAATAGTTTACATTCTCTTTTTTTTTTTTTTTTTTTTGTTTTGTAATGGCGTCACACGATTAGTGTATTTGCCAGTGTCAAGTATAAAAGATTTCAAACTCAGAGAGTTGAATCAAGTTTAAATGATGATGGTGATGATGATGAGATGATGGTGATGATGAGATGATGGGATGAGGATAGTGTTTAAGTAAAGTAGTGGTGCTTTACTTAAACTTTACACGGACTTTTTTGGAGCAACTTGAAAAGTCACTTTCACAACTTTATTTCAATTTCCCACACTCGTACACATTAACGAACACATAATGGTTAATAATCCACCAATATTACACATTATCACTCGAAGAAACACAAGTTTTGGAAATAAAAACAAAATTTTCACGTTGTCAATTCGATTGCCGCCAAAAAAGTCGTACATTCTCTTTATTTGTTCGTAATGAACAATGTGTTGCCAGTAAAAAAAACCGTCGGCCATTTTGCAATATTTTGTTTTTAAAATTAATATAAACAGAAATCACGCCAAATCTACCGAATTAAATTTAATTCGAATTAAGAACTAAAATTTTATCACTGAATTCGATTACAAAGAAGTGACTGAATATGTTGAAAAGTTTATTGATTAGAAATGTTAATTTCTTCTTTACCCGCGGGTTAGATTCCAAAACGGTCAAGCAAATGCTGAGCCAAAATTGTCTAAGATATACCTATTTCGTAAAAGCGCCGATTTTACAGTATTTTTCACCTACTACACATTTTATTATTTTCTTTGCGATGGTTTGCAATAAATTATAGTTGTTGTATGTATGTTAAGTACTTCAAAAAAAAAACAGCTAGTGTCTAAAATGACAAGGTGTAGTGAACACCTGGACTAGGAACTTGCTCTCAACTGATGCTTCTGAAACACAGTCTAAGTGCTTGGATACAGATTCCTAGCCAAGCGAGCACTAGAAAATGCCCTACCACCAAGCTACACAACGTTTTAAAAAGGACTCTCAAGTTGAGTTTCAATTTAAACACATTCTAACTTTAAAAACCTATAAAACAGTATTTAAAACAATAACCAAAGAGGTGCATCCAAATCTCTACTTAAAAAAAAAGAAAAGCAAAACGTCAATGAGTTCCCGCGTCTCGGAATAGTGAAGTGAAAGAAATAAAAATAATTACATCGATATTGAGGCTATTCAGGACATTTACCAATGCGAATGGCAGCATTGCGTTCCGGTCACCGATTGCGCCCTCGCCCGTCGGAGACTGCTGTTGCGGCTGTATAGAAAAAAAACTTTCATTAGTAATTACTAATTAGTATTAAAACGATCACTAAAAAGCACTAATTTTAGTTAAACTTGCAAATAAGCATGCTAGGTGACCAACTAATGGGTGCTTTAATTTTAAATGTAAGTTGTTAAGTTAAATGCGGAATCAAGCGGAATCAGTGGAAGTTTTGAGGGTGTGAATAAAAAAGAAAATGTGTGTTTTGATTTTGTAATGTCAAACTGTAACACAAGTATCAAAAAATTAAAATGCGATTTGACTTTTTCTTCCCGATTGAGAAATGTATCTATTATTTTCCTTACATCCCACTCATATATCAATAAAGAAAATTGCACAGTCAGGTAAATATATTAACTAATAACGCCCACACAATCACACACATAGCTCTGGCCCCTAACTATATAGGATTCCCTGTATCTAAGGGTTCAGAAACTACGCGAATCAGGGATCCACAACACCCACACTCGGAACAAACTCTTGTGCTTTTGTTTAGTAGGTCATGAAAGATTCAACAATTTTTTATTAATCAAACGGTTATCATTTAGTTTATTTTTAGTCAATTTGGAGTGATTAGTTCAAATCTAATCGATAGTTTGTCGTGAATGATGTTTGCGGCAGTATCAAAAGTAAGAAAATTATATTACTCTGTTATGTGTTTTCTTTTGTACAATAGAAGTACCTACACACTAATTAATCATAGTAAGGCATTACTAAATATTATAAGCAAAGGAGAGCTTAACTCTAAAACAAATTTTCTTGCAGCAAAACCCCTCAGAAAGAAAACTGTCAAATGTTGTGTCTGTTTTGATTTGTTAATTTCAGAAACATAAATATATGAAGAATGAAAGAGTGAATAGGTATCTTCTAGGCAAGCATGCTCCATCTTCGGCCTCGTCATCACTTACCATCAGGTGAGACTGGGGTCAAATGCTTACCTATCTCATATAAAAAAATAAATAAATGAAGTAACTCTTAACTTGAGATTTGTCGTCAACATTTTTCCTTGTATTTCCATTTGTTTTGATATATTTATGTTTACGGATTTGATTCGTGTCTTCATTACCTTTTACTCGTACACAGAAATTATATTCTGAATGATATAAAAAATGAAGTCATTATGTTCATACGAAGACATTTCAAATTGAAACCGACTGCATTATTTGACACAAATATACTCGAAACTCAAATCAACACAACTATTGAATTAATGTTTTTCAGCTATTATCAAATCTTTTTTAAATAGTACAACTGATTGTACCTATCGAAAGTGCATTAGGAATTGAGAAGAAGCATTAGTACCTACTAGTTATGAGTTGCTATACTTTTGATAACTTCCTATTAATTGATTAGTATCTAAATATATTTAGTTATATTAACACCTAACTAAACAAACTGACAAAAAAAACCTCACCTTAACTAACAGAAATCCAACTAAAAAAATAGAACTACACAACACTAACGTGCACATGCTGGTAAAGCGAATTAAAAAATAAAAATGGAATTCAAAAATGGAACGTTTTAAAATTAGTCATCAAAGAAGCGCAATAAAAATGTGAAGCGCATTCTGGTTAGGGCGTAGGGAGAATGAAGAAAACGCTTTTAGCACTGACAGCATAAAAAAAGTTAGAAACTTTTTAATCTAAGTTTACAGTATGTTAATAATTTTATTTTTTCGGAATCGTGGTTGACTGTAACTTTTATAAGATAGGTGTCGATTCTGTTATTCATTTTCTAAGACTAAAATAAATTTGACAGGACTAAAATTAGATTTAGACCTGTCAAAATTAGTTTATTATTTAGAAAATGTACAACAGAATTGTCACCATGATTTCGTTAAATTTAGCTCAAATAAAATCTTTTCCGAAAAAACAAAGTTACGTATTTACCAAATAATTTTCTAAATTAGTAAGTAATAGATATAGAAATGATTTACCAATGCAAACGGCACGAGGGATCGTTCGCTCATCGTAGAGTCCGCTGATGGCGATTGCTGTTGTTGCTGTCCCGTTCCAACGTCAGGCGAGGGTGGCGTGTAAAAAAGAGATAGCCTAATAAGAATATGAATTTTTAAAATGATCGCAGTCGTATTATTTTTATATGGAAAATTTTGGTTTAAAACACATTTTTTTTTAATAATATTATATATAGTAAATAAAAATCAGTACGTTTTCATTACGTAAATTAACATTGAAATGATATTTCTATTGTTTTATTGTTTGGCAATATTGGCATTATAACAGCACGGAAATAACTTTCTCATTTTTTATTTCTATGAATAAAAACAATATTTAGATAGCAAACCCTTGACGCAAACTCAAGGGTTCATGTTGCAATAGAAAAATATTAATAAATCAAATTTTAATTAACCATTGACAAGAAAAAACTAAACCACAAAAGCGCAAGCACTTACCGCGTCGAACCGTTAAATTTTCATTTACGAAAAAAAAAACTCGTATGAATACGAACAGGATGTCAAACCGGTTCTATATTCAAACAAAATTGAAAAACAAAAAAATTCGAAACGCGAACAGATTCGCAGCAACAAATAACTGTCAACACCCCTTCGTGAAACAAAGCGCGGTAAAAAAATTAAAAAATGAAATCAACGTACCCCTAATCCGGCGTACCGTGGGAAATAGACAAATGCAAGGTGAGCGTATTCAAAACTAATTTAAAAAGTAATACTCTTTCCTCCTTTGTTTTTTAATTCCGTTTCACTACCCAGTACGATTGCACAACGCTACCTTCTTTTTCTTTTTCGTCTACCGGCAATATAACTTTTTAATCCGCGAACGCAACGGAACGTTTTAGAGCCAAACTTTTTTAAATTACACGTTATCCGACCGGAAAAACAAATATAGGCCGGAAATAAAAATAAACGCGCCAACCGCGACGTCACCGAATAATCATAAGCCATATGCTCAAAACAAATATTTACAAAAAAGAATTGGAAGTATCGCCGACAAGTTGATCAGAGGCTAATGTCGAAATAATGGAATTATCACAGATTATTGTAATTTACATATCCTTTTGTATTACCGGATGCGGATAAGGACAAAAACGATTTAATAATAAGTTTGACGCCAGGACCTTAACCCTTTCTTTGTAACAAAAGCTTTACAATATGTTGCCTTGCCGGTGTCTTCTTTTTTTATATTCAAGGAAGGGATCATTCAAATTTGGAACGAGTTTTGTGAGACCCGCGGTTATATCGTGAGGTCAGTTGACTAAAACTCTTTGGACAAGATAGACGTTGTGTTAAATTTGTTATTTCTGGTTTAAATGTTGCACAGAAATGTTTAAAATGCTTGCGAATATATCGGAAAAGTTTTCAGTGAAGTGAAAAATTTAGATTTTTTAATTTTTTTTGTATTGCTTTTGTTACTTTTTACTTTATTTCAATTAATGATAATTTTTCAAAGATATTAAAGACAAGTAAAGTGTAAAGTTCAAAAAATGGTAAGCACTGATTTTCAGACGATCTTCGAAGATAATTTATTTCCCGTCGGCATCAGTCGGGTTAAGAAATTTCTTATCAGTGATTTTAATATTTACATTTTGACTTTTAACATTTCATATTCAATATATTCATATCACTTATAAATGAATATCTTTACATATTAATTCGAAAAAAATTCAGTTGGAATAATTTCCAATTTTCTTGAATTTTTTAGTTTCGATTTTTTTTTGTTTTCTATTACTGCACTGGATATATCACTTCCATTATATTATTATTTTGTCTTATACGAAAATTTAAATTTTCAAACATTTCTTGACAATAAACCGACGAAAAAAAAATTACTTTTAAAACCATATTTTTTCTTTAACACAACTTCAAACAAAATAACTCGCTCTCACAAAACTCGTTCCAACTTCCTACGCACCAACGATCACAAAAAACACTCACCTGAATTTCATTGACCATCTTCTCAGCCATTATCTTGTGGTCCGGCGTTGCAGGCGGCTGCGGAGTCGGCGGCGCTGGGCCAGGCTGGCCATGCGGCTCCAGCTGCTCCTGGGAAGGAGACCCGGGCCGGCTGCGGTTCCAGAAGTCCTGCATCTTGAACCTCTGGGCCTCGGCTGCTTGCTGCAGCGCTGGTATGTGGAGGCTGAGAGGAGCCGCTCGGAGGTCCAAGGCGCTGCCTCCCGCAGACGCCTCCGAGCCGCCGTCCGCAGCGGTCATCTTGAAGGAGTTCTGCAGCCAGCTCGCCACGAAGCTGTCCTCCTCCTTCGGCGGGTCCAGCAGCCGAGGGAACGGCGGCGCGGCGCTGCTCTCAAACGCGCCGCCGCCGCCGACCTGCTCACTATCCTCAGCTATTTTCGGTACTTTAGCCTCCCTCGGTGACCCTTCCTCTACCGCTTCCGCCTTCCGATACTCATGGAGGTCCCTGTACCTCTCCTGCAGCGCTAGGGATATATTCTCATTGAAGTACTTCAACATTAATTCCAGCTTCGGACGTATCGTCACAGAGTTGACATGCGAGCCGCGCGCCCCGCGGTTCTGCAACGGAAGCACCGGCTGAGTACGCGGGTAAACACGGAAAAGTTGCGGTACGAGTTCACGCGGCGAACGAGCCAGCCGGAAAAGCGTGGAAAGCGGAAACGAGACCTTCTTGAGACGCGGGTGGGCGACGACTAACTTCTTGGTGGAAAACTTGAGCGTCGCGACGGTTTCTTGCGGGGTGGGGCGGACGCGCGCGCGGGCCGAAGACGCCGGCCCAACTAGCAAGACGCGGCGCCGCCCCCGCCGCCTTAGACGTGGCCAAGAACATCCCCACCGTCGCCGAGCGCACGCGCCCCGCGATTTTTCCGCGGAAAAATGCGTCCGGCCAAGGAAAAGACGGCGCGACGGTGGCGAGCGGGGGCGCCGTGTGGCGGCGGGCGCTCGCCGGCCGCGCGGGCCCGCTCTCGGACACATATCCCCAAAAACGTATGACTGACCGCTCGAACCACGGCCGAAATAAGAACTATTAAAAAGGACGCTAAGGACGCGTAAGGGTGGTCTCGCCTCTCGCTCGCCCGACCCTATTTCCATCCCGGCCCCGCGCGCTAGAGCGAGATAGTTATCACTCCCCATTTTTTTCTAAGCCGCTATTAGTGAGGGAGGAAATGAAAAAGAATGGGCTTCTTTGTGATTTTTTCTTAATGACGTCCCTCTCGCTCGCACTCGGGGTTGGCGTGTGTTGCTGTCTCATGAAAACTTTTTAAGCATTTCTTTTCGACGCCTCTTTTCCTATTGTAGTATTTTTTTTTGTTTTAATGTTCAGGCGGGGCTTATGGGGTTAGCTAACGGCTTTAGGTGTGATTCGAGTTTTTCCTCGTTTGCCTAAAACGAGGAAAATGTATTTTTTAACTTTTTTCTACTTCTACGACCAATCACAGACTTTCGTATATTTTTCCATTTTTAAAACTTTTTTTCTAAGAAAAGTGTCTATTTTTGGCATTCTGAGTAATCTATTTATCTGTTACAGGTACTTGTGACGAGGCATCTAAGAATAGCATTAAGCGATATTTGAAGATGTTGTGTTGAAAATAAACCTTGGTTCTTACATGAGTCTTGAGCAGTTTTACTTGGCCCTGAAAGCTCTCGTAAGAGAAGCTCTGATGTTGCTACCCCACGGTAGATGGCGTTTGACATGTTCCTTGCGAATTTTCTTAAGATTTATAGGAAAATATTTTAAAGTAAGTGTCTTCGTAGAATACTTTTTGTGAATAAAAAACGTAATATTTATTTTATTTATAGTTCTGTTTGTTAATTCTCGATTGAGGTTTCGTTTGTTAACTTTGAATCATCAGTTTTTAATTATCCTACTTACAAGGCCAAAAATATGAAGTTAATGATTTCTAATGCAAATTGCATATAGCCATGTCTAATATCAAGTTAATAAATAATAATAATTTAATGTCTTTAACAGTATTAACTATTAATTTAGTGTTCTAGTTCTCTAGTTTTCATAAATTATTCACCACTTCGTTCTGTACAATTTCATTCAAGTCACGATTCCGCCACCCACAAGATGGCGCCACTGGTTCAGAAGCAGACATCAAAATGGTAAGCGCCGATCTTACCTGGTTGGTAAAGCATTGCTTACCTTCGCAATGCTATACAAAACTTTGCAGTGCAAACTCTGTACTGCAATTTTCAGCCTGTGATATCTACTTTTATAATGTTTATTTGTTTTTGGATTCATTCAGGTACAAACTAATTTAGAGCCTGAATTCAATCTGTGATTGCTTGGAAGGTAATGTTGATTAGTAAAAAGGCTACCGTTTAAACTAATAAGTCAATTTAAAGATTTTGTCAAGAGGTAGGTATAGTTTGTTTTAAGTATTCTACGGCTTATCTCCAGAAATACTGATCTGATTTTGATAATTTTTTCACTATTTGAATGTTACACCATTGTTAACTATCATATGATGTACCTATTGTGACACCAAGGGGCATTTCTAGGTGTGCAATAAAGAGTCACTTATCTATCTATTTTAGTAAAACATAGCTATTTTCTCATTTACACTTACTTCTACACTAATATTATGAAGAGAAAAGATTTGTACTTTTGTATGTTTGTAACAAAAAAACTCAAAAACTAACAAATCGATTTAAAAAAAAATATTTTTCCATTTGAATGCTACAATATCTCTGAGTGACATCCCTACTAATATGATAAATGCGAAAGTAACTCTGTATGTCCGTCTGTTAAGCTTTCACGCCTCAACTACTGAACCTGTTTAAATGAAATTTGGTACAGAGATAGTCTAGAGCCTGAGAAAGGACATGGGCTACTTTATATTGTGATAAACTGTAGCCCACGCGGGTGAAACCGCAGGCAACAGCTATTAGGCTATAAACACAATGTTTAAGAGTACATGGAGAAAAAAGTCCTTCCGAAATACATTTTTTTTCTGAGTCAATAGGTAAGGACGTTTGAGTCAGAAGGAAAAACAAAAAGGGTTACATTTTGGAAGAAATCGGTCTCGGAAAGTAAGACTCAGAAGGAAAGTCAGTAACTTTATCTCAGTGTAAATGTCCACCTGTGCAAAGCTGGGACGGCTGCTTGTTTATTAAAATATAGGTAAGTAGTTAAGTACTAGGTTACCTAATTACCTACACTTAACGAAAGAATAGAACATTAATGGTAATATATTTAAGGCTAGACTCCTACGTCAAAGAATAAGACCTAAAATCGTAGAGCGTAACAATAAGATGTTATCGTCCAATCATGCTATATACAGTATGTTATATAAATACTGCCTATGTGAGTACTAAGTCGATTGAGGTGGAAGAGCTGACGGTTGGGTTGAGTAAGATGCTTGGAGGAGGTAAAATATTCGGGGACCATTGCTCACAAATTGACTTAGCCCCAAAGTGAGCTCGAAACTTGTACTTATATTTAGAGAAATATATACTTTTTTAGATAGACATATCCAAGACTCAGGAACAAAATATCTGTGCTAATCACACATGTTTTTGCCCTTACCGGGATTCGAAATGAATGTGTATCTGAAAGCGTTTTGAAAGAGAGCTGATTTTATCTAGATTTTTATTGGAAACTAGTGCATGTGTATTGAATAAATTATATTTTAGTAGCTTATTAGGACCGAATTTGTTACGATAGTAGTGATCTAAAGATATCTAGGTCAAAAATGCTAAATAAATTATTAAGGAATCATTTATGTTACGGAGTTTTTACGACTCCAAACTTTAAATCGGAATATAAAAGTAGGTATCTGAGATTTCACTGCATCGTCTTTTTTATTTTTTTATTCTTACAGTGTAGCGTTTGACTAATAGACACATTAGGTTAAGTGACGATGTGGTCGAAGGGTGCGCCACGCTACACTAGAATTAGGAACTGGCTCTCTGGTCCATTTATTTATTGGAAATAAAATTATGCACATCAATGCGGTAAAAAATAATAGTTTTTTTTTTTACAATTTACAAGGTTGCGTTTGACCACAAATCGTCTGATGTTAAGTGATGATGCGGTCGAAGATGGCGTCACGCTACACCTGGACTGGGAACTGGCTCTCAAGTGAGGCTGCCGGAACACACCGATAGGTGTTTGGCGACAGATTCTTAACGAGAGGGTGGTAGCTAGCCAGGCGAGTACTAGAAAATACCCTACCACCAAGCTATGGTTTCATCACGATGTTTTCCTTCACCGAAAGCTCAAGCTCATTGCAGGATTCGAACCCACGTCCTACGGATCGCAAGCCGACGTCACTACCACTGAGCCATCATCGCTATACATAGTATATATATATATAGTATTTCTCGTAACAAAACGCCACTGTAACACTTTTATAATGTTACATTATTCAAAACACCTTACTCAAAAACACCGCTGGCTCCTGCCTCACCTAACAAACTACTTAGACAATTGTAGCCTAGGTATAATGAAGAGGTGTGGTCACATGGGAGTGACTTAGTTCTTTTCCACGGTGTGTGAACACGGCCTTATTAATAGATCGTTATAGATACAAAATGGTTGTTTTTGATTGACTTTGTAATGATATCTGTTGAGTGTATCGCGAACCGTGGAATAAAATGTCTACTTTACTTTTATCTATGGTTTTTTTAAAATTTAAATAAATAAAAGGCGATAACCGAGAACCGATGGGGAAGAAAAGTTCTCGAATGGTGACTACGAACTGGAAGACGCTCTGTAGGTAAGCTCCCCACTAGGTGGACCGATGACATTGTAAGAGTCGCAGGGAGTCGATGGATGCAAATGCCTAAAAGCCGTTCATGGTTTTGAGGAAGCTGGAATGTCTTAGAATCAGCGGGTCAACATGGTAGATTATAGCCCATAATCTCTTTGGGAGAAACCCTGTGTCCCAGCAGTGGGAACGAATAAGGCTGATGATGATATCTTAAAGTTTATTTCAATTATCATCCATCTCCATCATCACTTGAAAAAAAACCTTGACATTAACTTCTAAGAACCAATTCAGAAGAGACAGACTTCTATACGAACCAAAATCGTGATTTTCAACCTCTTTTTGAACCATGGTGCGAAAGTTTCAGTGAAAATGGTTTTCGTGCTCGCGTCCATTTGAACCACAAGCTATAAGGGTTGTTTTATGAGAAGGGTGGGTTTTAAATATATGTATTTTGTGACGAAAAGTGTTTTGTTATTGGTGTTGGTAACAAATAGGTTCTTTTATGGTTAGAGTAAATAACCTTATAGTAAATTCGATATCAGTTTTTCTGGAAGTCTCAAACATTCCGGATAACTTTTTCTAAAAACTTTGTAAGGTTCATTAAAAAAACCCATTCGGTCCAATCATTCTCAAATGATTCGCTTACCAACAAACAGAAAAACATTATATAGGTAACTAACTTTACCTTGCCCCGCAGTTTCACCCGCGTGGACTGCAGTTTTTCGAGATAAAAAGAATCCTACGCAAAACCCTCAAAAAAATACTGAATTTATTTTCGAATTTCTAAAATTAAAATTATAAAACTAGTCTAGTTTTTTGCCTGTTCTTTTGCTGGTGTTAGGAGGTTGCAACAGACGCAGCTAGTTTTAAGTTTAACGTGTTAAATTGATCACAATATGTTTTTTTTTTTACACAAAATGATTTCGTAGTTTTTTTATTTTTCGTCGTCAGCAGAATTATGGAGTTTCTGGTATTTTCTCTAGGTACTAGTGTGTAAGGGAAACATTAGCCTCTACATTTTTTTTTTGTTGATTTTGTTGATCATAAAGCAAAAGTTGCTTAACCAGCTCCTCCATGACAATACCTCGCAAAAAAATTAGCACTTCTGTAACCCAACACCAGATAAAACATTTCATCAATCGCTCCCGTTAACCCTTCAATGACACAAAGGGCCTATTTGACCCTATCAAAATTATGCAAATACCCATACCTGGCCTGTCTTCCGACAAGGGTTCTAATAATGTCACATTTTTTTTTGTTTCAGTGCATAAAACAAATGATTGTTGAGAAACCAGTTTGTTTTTTTTGCTGTTTCGGGTAACTTTTGTTCTCTATGGGAACGGGTCATAGACAAGATGTTGAGATAGAGGGGTGTAGGATTTTGATAGTGTTTGAATGAAGCGTGCTGTGAGAAAATTTTGCTTGCCACTCGAGTTCATAGCAAAAAGTTATAGCATTGTCACCAGACACATGTATGTGAACAAATACACTCATAAAAGTGCGTTTGTTTGTTTCGCGGTTTGTCCTTCTTTTACACTGCAGCAGAAAAACGGATCGAAGTGATTTTCTGCAAAAATATAGTTTATGAACCAGAGAATGGCCTAAGCTAACGTTTGACCCGAAAAAAGACACGTTTCCTGTTGGAAACTCAATGCGGGTAAAACCACAGGACTTAGCTAGTAGATATGTAACCTATTTCTAAACTATTATGAACACACGCAACGATTTCATTATACCTTTAGTTTGTGGGTACATATTTGTAGTTATAAAAATATTAGATACAAATCATTATTTGTGCCTTCAATCAATTAAAAACGAATTTACCTATATGAAAATAAATATTTTATGCTACATACAAGCAGTTCGAACGACACGGAAGTAGTTTCAATGAAAATTTTATAATAGAGGGCTCTAATGACCCGTCGCGCACGCACCGCGACCTATTTTTAATCATTTTTGGTAGACTTGAAGGGTTAAGTTGGACAAGTATGGAGGCAGCTCTGTCTACAACCAAGTAATGATTAGAGCCAATAAGCCAATAACCTAAGTTTGCATGCTTGAAAGCTAATCCTATTTTACACTTCGGATATTTACCATCCCTGAGCACATCATCATTTATCATCAGGTGAGATCGTGGTAAAATACACATTGACAAATTTACAAAATGCTCAGAGTGAGAAGGATGAAAATTCCATGGGAAAGAAATTTCGTAGCCGTCACCTTATGTGTCAGAAAAATATGCAAGGACTGTTGGATGACAAAAGATAATGACAATACTAGTTTTTCGCAAGTTATAAACGCAGAAACAGATAGACAGAGAGATTTTATTTGACAATTATGTAAATAATTATTATAATGACTTACATTTCAATTTTAATCTTTCACGCATTGAATTCATGTTCGTCATAATCTTTCAACCTCTAAACATGTTGAAAATACTAGTTGAATCAAACCAGAATATTAATTTATTTAAATTGGATAATACTAAACGAAAATCACTTTTGGAAAATAACTCTGCGCCTGATTAATTTGGACCATGCTAAAGTTACCTATTGCCTAATCCTAATCTATCATTAAATAATTAATACGTACCTCGTAAATATATACATAGTGGAAATAAACAGTACTTTTTTAACACAAGGCATTGTTATCACATTTGTATCGTTACACTGATATTATGATTACAACAGTTTGTGAGTGAGTGAGTCTCAATCAATCAATCAATCAATCAGTCTGTGTGTATGTTTGTAACTTCTGCATGCTGAAACGGCTGAAATGTAGATAAACTATACCCAAAATAAACATATAGGTAGGCTGCTTTAAAACCGTGGGGCGCAACCAAAACCCTGAAGCAAAAGAGTAGGTCGCCAAACACCTATCGAGTTGTTCCGGCAGTGTCACTTGAAAGTCATCTTGAAAATTCAAATTCAAAATTCAAAATAAATTTATTCAATAGGATACCTTGTGATCACTTTAAAACGTCAACTTAAAACTAGCTACGCCTGTTCCAACCTCCTTACGCCGGCAAAAGAACAGGCAAGAAACGCCCGGCAGGTAATTTTTTTGGCGCGATCACATTGACAATTTTATTCTTATTACTAATTGATTGAATTGGAGCCAGTTCACTTAAACCCCAGCTTTTTTTGCAAATACCCATACCTGGCATTAGGTGACTTGTTATCAAATACTACCTACCTTGGAAAAATTAATAAAACAAACATGTTCTACAAAATATCTAAGAGTCCATCTCCACATTAGCCTATCGCTTACCGTGAAATATTATTGATGGTACAATTCCGTGACTGTGGCGCGGTCCCTCTACTTTTTGTTTGTGTGATCGATAATAAAGAAAATACATTTTTAGATGCTTAAATGTAAAGGTTAACTATCGTCCTATCGATTTGCCTATCTAATGCGTAAAGCTGCGTAAAAGCTTGAAGGAGCTTGGAGTCAATAGGTTTATCTTGAAATACAAGGTATATCTCGTACTACTATATATACTAAGTAGCTCTTCTCCGCGGTTTTTCCCGTGTAGACTACAGCTTATCGCGACAAAAGGTATCCTATGTCCTTCCCCAGGGTTCAAACTATGTCCATACCAATTTTAATCAAAATCGGTTCAGCAGTTTAGACGTGAAAAGATAACAAAGAAAGCGACAGAGTTACTTTCACATTCAACTGGATGAAAAGTGGTCAAAACTCGAAAAAATGCTATTATATCGCGGTGCACGTCTAATTAGTGGAATATATAATTTACCCAAAAAAAAAATTGCAGAAAAAAACACAGGGAAAACTAAGTTCCCTTTTCCCTCATACAGTTATTTGTATTTACATAAAACATTTTATTATTGAATTCAATTAAAGCTCACTGCAAAATTGAAAATAAACATTAAAACTACAATTGAAAAAGATCTCACATTTATCCATAGACAGTAAAACGGTCATAAAACCATCTCTGGTATCGCTTTCTAGATTGTTAAACAACATAAAAACACCCCACGCACTCCATCAAATCGACCGTTAAACAGAAGCCAAACACCGAATCCACAAAAAAATAAAAAATCCGTACAAAAAAAGAAATGAAAAAACAATTTACCCTGTCAAAACATCCCGCGCCTAAGCCCACTAAACGTAACAATAAAAAAAAAAGTAGAAAAAAAGTGACGATCTTGACACATTCTATTTAGAAAAAAGCCGAAAAAAAACGCCCCTAGCATTAAAAGAACCAATAAAAAAACGCCTAAATTCGAGCGGAGTGTTTAAAAAAACGAGTTAATTGGCGTACGCGTGGCCGTCCCACTTTTTTTTCTCTTCCGCGTCCATTCATCCTAGTTTTTTTTTTTCTGAGGGGTACATTTTTTGTGGCAATTACAAAGGCATTGCGTTGTGCGGCCGTCAAATTTTATTAAGATTATAGCTTTTAAACGTTTAACGCTGTATAATTTGTATGTGTGAAGAAGTTTTTTATGTGTTGTGGAAGGCGATAGTTTTTATGGCTGGCCTGTCACGCTTCCGCGTGGTTTTCTGTGGGGTAATGTAACACGTGTGTTAGCGATGTTATGTAAGAAAAAATAGATGTATTTGCGATTGTGCGTCTGAAATAGTCTCTTTTTATGAGGATCGATTGAAGCTATGTAATACAATGTAGAACATTGGCCACTTTTTGACAAGTGTAGGAATGCAATTATCAGTAGTATGGCGGACAGACTGCTGCTGACTGCTACACACCGACACTGGGTGGCTATTGCCACCTAATAAAGTTATTGTTTTATTATTCTTATTTTTGTCTCATTTATTGTCTCATTTTTTGTGTTCTATTATTGTAATGCTATTTTGTTTATGGATCCTTGTGTCTGAAATAAAGATTTATTATTATTATTATTATTATTATTATTATTTTCATACTGCCTTTGACCTGACCGCAATATATTTTGTATGAAAATTTTCGTTTCTGTCAATGTCACTTGACAGTGACAGTCAATTTGCTAGTACATAGATTAAAAAGATTAGTTTTGACGTGACAACGTCTTATAATTCGAAAGAGCCGGCTGCACGCACAAAAAAACATGACTCATGCGGCGTTACCTCCCTCTGCGGCGTTACCTCGCTCTGAGGCGTTCCATGTAAGGCTGAAGTGCAAGCGAGAGCGCGGAACGAGCGACAAAGAAGCACAATCGGCCAATCGACGTTGTCACGTTCAACTATCGTCAGTAAACCGACTTTACAGACAACCAATTTTTTACTTGTTGTTTTTTGTTTGGTAAATAATGTTGATTTTAATGACATAATTTAAGTAAGGCCGACTTCCAAAGCGTGAAACGGAATTGCAAATAAATTGCGGAGTGCGTTGAAAACATCCAAGTATCGTGTAACTTAAAAGATATCCTGATATACTACGAAGTTAAAGAATCAATATCCTTTTTTTCTACACTTTCTTTAAAATATCGTTTGTATAATCTTAATAGACAAAAAATTGCAATTTTTATCGTACATAAATCGTTTTCATACGACCTCGGGTCCGTTTTGGCCATTGTTATTTAAGTTTCATTTCATGTTGAGGGAAAGTTGTGTTGTAAAATAAAGTGTAAATGTAGATATTTACCTAATTTTTGTATGTCAGTTGGGGTGAAATACGCTGAACTATTGATTTATATAGGGACCACCTCTAAGCGACTTGTTTGCGGATGGATGACAGGATATTTTGTTAGCGTGTTTGCGTTTTTGTGAGAGGGATGAATGAATGTATGTGTAAATTTGTTAATTTTAATTATTTTATTTTCTCTAATTTATTTTTTTATATAAGTGTATTTGTTGTCCTGTATTCCTGATTTCTTTGCTTTTGCATGTTGTAGGTTCTTTTTTAAAACACTTTTATTAGCTTGACTTGTAACTAACTAACTAACTAACTAACTAACTAACTAACTAACTAACTAACTAACTAACAATGTAATCAAATCTTAGAAGTCAATTTTCACCTACTTCTAATTGTCGTATCGACTTGAAACTTTGTATGTGTATGTAATCTCGGTGACAATGCAATAATTTGGTATCATCCACATGATCTGATGATGCAGCCGGAAGGTGGGTAGGGCATCTCTGCGCTGGCTACTAGTAAACCCCTCGTGTTTGGGCTCATAAGAATCGTCTTGATGAGTACAATAGATTGGAGTTGGTGACGAGGGTCTGATGATGCAACCGGAAGGTGGGTAGGGGATCTCTGCAGTGGCTACTAGTAAACCCCTCGTGTTTGGGCTCATATGAATCGTCTTGATGAGTCCAATGGATTGAACTTGGTGACGAGGGTCTGATGATGCAACCGGAAGGTAGGTAGAGGATCTCTGCAGTGGCTACTAGTAAACCCCTCGTGTTTGGGCTCATATGATTCGTCTTGATGAGTCCAATAGATTGAACTTGGTAACAAAAGACTAAAAAGTAAAAAAATAAAAATATATAGTTTAAAAAACTAAAAGAAACACTTTAAAAACGCACTCAAAAATATAAAATAATTAAATTGACTTGTATTAGTTACGATATAATGGTTAATTCAAAAAGTGTGGAGCGCTTCTTTTACTGGGTAAATAAAAGTACACACAACCAAAAAGTGCTCCACACTTTTTGAATTAACCATTACATCGTAACTAATACAAGTCAATTTAATTATTTTATATTTTTGAGTGCGTTTTTAAAGTGTTTCTTTAAGTTTTTTAAACTATATATTTTTATTACTACTTACACAGTGTAGCGTTTGACCACAAGTCATTTATAAGAATAAAATTTTCAATGTGATCGCGCCAAAAATTACCTGCCGGGCGCTTCTTGCCTGTTCTTTTGCCGGCGTAAGGTTGAAACAGGCGTAGCTAGTTTTAAGTTGACATTTTAAAGTGATCACAATGTATCCTATTGAATAAAAAAAGATTTGAATTTTGACCTGATGTTAAGTGACGGTGTGGTTGAAGATGGCGCCACGCTACACCTGGACTAGGTGACATGGGGTGCAAATAATTTTGTTCATTTTCATTAATGTATCAGTTATATTTTTCTTGAATTATTTTAAAATCAATCAAAAAGGATATTTTATAACCTTACCCAATATAACAAACAAATACATTTACAAAACTAGCTTCTCCCCAAGGTTTCACCCGCACGGACTACAGTTATCCCAGTATAAAGTACTTTTGATTTATAATTATGTCGTTCCTCAAGTCTTAAAAAATGTTCTCATCATAATTGGTTCAGTGGTTTAGGCGTGAAAAGATAACAGACAGACTGATGACCAGAGTTACATTTTATCTAAATGATATTTTGTTTTGTATATGTACTCGTATAAGTAGCGACATCTAGTGTGTCTCACAGTTCTAACTAATCTTATAAGAAAAATCTAATTAGATAAATTCTTATCTAAGATATTTTAAATATGGATGGATGGAAAATATCTGAGAGATTAACAATCTTAGTAAAAAAAATAAGAAATAATTTAGATTTGGAATTATTCTTAAGAGCAAAGTCCAATTTATATTTCAAACAAAATAACTGATATTTAAAATTTTATAGAACACAGTCATTCACACTTTGACCTCTAACTACTCCTCTATGTTAAATTTAAATGTATTTTTTTTATTGATAATAATTTGACAATGAAATCTGCCTCACACGTCATGCCCAATTAAAATCCGACTCTAGAATTTTCTAATACGCATTAGGTAGGTACAAGATGACCAATAATTTAGCCGTATTCATTAAAATAAGCAATTTTTCCAAGCCACTGTGTAACAGAAAATAAAAATGGTCGAAATCTAAAACCTAAACTATTGCATAATAGTGGAAAATTTCGTACCTCGTTCGTGCGAAAAATACAGCCGCCCCGCGCACTGGCTTCTTATAAAATTTCCGTTTAAAATACACATAATTATTATCATTTTTCTAGCAAAAAATTCACTTTTAACCAGACTTTACGGGCCACAAAAACCTCTAGCAGCTAATGCATTATAAACTCTAACTAATTTGGTTAAAATGTATATTTGAAACAGCGATATTTTGTTTTAAGTCTTTTATGTCTAATACAGTGAGCTCCTTGGTCTACTTTATTCTATAGAGTTGGGGTATGGTTAAATCGAGAATATCGACTGACAATCGATAAAATCTTGTTATTTCAATTATTCGATTGAGAGACAAACAGATAAGCAGTCTTCAAAGAAATTGACTTTGATATTTTGTTAATATAGACCCTGTGATTTCTATAAATGTTGGATTGCAAATTGCATTTTGTGTTAGTTATAAAAACAACGAACGTAGTTATGGTGCAAATATAATTTTGAAGCGATGATAGATAAGTTTTAAGTGCGAATCGAAATAATATCTCTCTACGATATAAGGGAAAAATATTCGAGTAAGAACGTAAACTGTTAACAGCTCAAATTAAACAGTAATAAAATCCCAGGTTACATGAATTGCTAATAAGATTCTTCTTCTTGGACTCTTTCTTCCTTGGGAAGTTGAACAGTATCATGACCGATTGACCACTATTGCTTTAGAAGTAGTCACTCTAGACATCTAGAAGGCATATAATAGGCAATGCATCCGAAATATTTGCTTTGCTTTATGACAGTCAAAAGTCAGTTACAACCTCTTCACACCGGCAAAAACCGATAGGCAGATATTTTTTTTTGGGACGGGCACCGTTGTTGTTTTATTTTCTTATTACTTGTATTAATTGAATTGGAGCCAGTTCATTGCAATCCCAAGCTTTTTTGTCTTCTAATAAGTTATACTTACATAAGATACCAGTATTTTCTAAGATTTTCTAATAATCTTCGTATATGGATTTTAAAATTTAATTTCATCGACAAATTTTGAACTTCACATATGATTTTATTTATAAGGAATTATTAACTGTGAAGTTCTAGATCATATTTCTAATTATGACCACAGATAATGTAAGAAATCGATCGATTACACAAAGCTACGTGTAGCATCCCTAGTTGCGCCTGTGTGCGTGTTATCTTTACAGCAGTTGATAAAATTTTGAAAAATCCACGACTTTTCCGCGATAACCCCGCCCCGTACCGAGCGGAAAAAAAGCTTTTTAGTCTTATTTATAGACGGTACTAGCCTTATACATTATTTTTTGTAGTATTTTTAAGTTTAGTCCATATACTTACTTTATGTAGATTAGAATACATAATGCATGTAACATGCCAACTAAACCTTTTGATAGAAGTAAATTGCATACTTTTTCCTGGTAACGTTTATGAATTTTACATTTATTTTCTTCTGTCAGTGATAACTTATCTTCTTAACTTTGTACAGGGTAGCTTTCGAACACAAGTCACCTGATGTTAAGTGACGATGAGGTCGGATTGGGAACTGGCTCTCAAGTGAGGCTGCCGAAATACACCGATAGGTGCTTGGCGATAGATTCTTAACCTTCTTAATTTGCTAGCCAGGCCAGCACTTGAAATTGACTAAGCACTAAGCAATAAATGATTAAATAGATATAATGAAAAATAATGCCTACACAATCACATACAAACATCACAGCTAGCTGCTTGTACGTGCGTCACATTGATCGGCAATTCAGTGTATTTTTTGCTATTTTTGTTTATGATTAACAACATATTTAAGTTTTCGTCTGCCTCAATTCTGACCACAAAATACTATATACAAAAAAAAAACACTTGTCTATCAACCTACATTTTGATAATTTATTTATAGCACCCACTCGTTTAGGCTATACTGAGTTAAAATATAAAATATTAAAAACGCCATGAAAAAAATAATTAAAACAATATTTCTCGAACGATCCACCGGACTCGACTATAAATATGACCCTTCATAAATAAACTACTACTGTTATCAGACTCTTGGCTAAGTATAAGTTTTATATGTAACCATAGTGTTTCTTTGTGCGAGTCTAGATAAAGGACTATATTTTCTATCTAGACTTATACAGATAGGTATAGCCCACAGATATCATTTGAACTAGATAATGCGAGTTCGTACTTTGCGCGTCGTAATTTTGAGCTAAGTTCCAACTTTTTTCCTCTTTGCCCCACTAAGTTCCACTGGTGGGGCAAAGTGGAATGCTTGAAATTTTGATGTCCACTTTGCCCCACTTTTTGATGCCCCACTTTTTGATTTTGGTGGGCAAAATTACACCGCTAAATAACTTTGGTTGTGTCGCATTATCACGTAATTTTTTTGATTGCGATTTGGGGTTTGTCCTTTTGCACGGGTAGTCAAATATATATATTATGTAGTTGATGGGATCAAACAAAAATCTCTTGGAAAAAGCACTTTCTGCTTTTTCCGAATTTTCATATTTCCCAGAAAACTTTTTCAATTTGGTTTTTTTTTGCCCTGTTTTAGTCATTCTCAATGAAGCGCTTACGAATATATACGATACGAACACCACTATAAATTAATATTTTCATTAAGTAAATCTTATTCTTCTCTGTTTCTTACTCTCTTTTGTGCCATAATGCAGTGTAAACTCTTCTAAAATAGTTAAGATTGGTAAAATACAGAAATGTAAAACGTTCGGTTTTCTTACAAATGAAAGTAACTGCGGTATCTAGTTAATTATCTATCTATGGGTATAGTGCTTGTTTGATATCTAACTGTACTCGACACTACATACTGTGAATTTATCTATTCTGTGTCTACTCTATGACTACGCTATAAGTACCTTGTGTTACATGTCAACGTATAATCCCACAAAATGTTGTATTTTCAAAAGGTTTATGTGAAAAATAATAATACGACAAAATGACTATAAGTGCAAAAGTTTTATATGAATAGTTATAGATATATGGTACGTTACATTATAAGTGCGAAAGTATTTAAGTGAAAAACCACAACCCTTCTAAATATTTATAATTTAATTACGAGTTTTTTCTTATACTAATTAAGTATTATAATCACGAAAATGTGTCTAGGTATGTGTGTGTGTTACCAATCAATTCTATAACCGTTAAACAAATTCGTGATATTTTTTTGTTATGCTTTAGTTTTGGAAAAAGGAAATACAAAGTAGGTATGTAGCTTTTACATTAAATAAAAAACAATATTATTAATATTAAAAAAATTCAATAGTTATAGGTTTAAATAATTCAAATGTTAATATAATTACTATACTAGTGACAAACATTTATATGTAAAAGCTATGAAACTTTGTCAAGGAAATCTCTTAAAAGGCGTAAAAAGTAAAAATCACCTGTATCCTTCTACTATCTTGATTAACAAAGTAATTAACAAAGCAAAAACATTAAAAAGTAAATCTAAAAGTAATCAACCAATAAGTTCAACTGTTAGCATTGCTAATATAAACAGATGTTTACGACACGCACGCTAAAACATGATTTTAAATCTCTTGCGCAGTCTAAGAACATCTCTAATAAATCGACCATTACCTATTATGTAAACTTGTGTGAAATAGGGATGTGACTGCGAATGCAAGAACAGTTGTTACGATAACGCGAGAATACATTTTTTCGACTCGTGTCGATAAAAATGCTACATTTTCTACCAGACGTCACCTAATGTCAAGTAAAGATTTGGCCAAAGGTGTATTCTAAAACATTGTATTTTTTTTACGTACCAAAAAAAAAAAGAAAAATTTAAAATGTATTAATAGAGTAAAGATGCAATTTTTTTATTGTATCTATGTGTTGGATTAATAAACTATATTGGTACATCTTATTTAATTTTCTAATAACACGTTCATCTTATAAGCATAATATGATTCCCATTACGTCCTTTATACATTAGTAAACTGATTTCAATTTTAATTATACGATAACATATATTTAATTTATAATAATCGTTTTGTATGACATGTACTACCCCATTCCAACGCCTAGCACAATCATATTCCCGGACTAACTTACATACATTCAATTAGACAAAACCACTCGATAACATCTTTAGAATCGATATCGATAAACCCGTTAGTTACCCCGTCCCTGCGGACCGTTGTTGCGCCCGCGCTTGAGATAAATCTTTTTACGGCCACATTGATTAGAAAATACCTTTATTAATTGACTCGACTAATTAAACTGATTTCGTTTTGCTTCCTTGTAGTAAAATTATGTTAAGCTATACGTTTTGTAATGCGAACAATGGTGGGAGGGTAAGATTTGAAAACTTTGATGGAAGTGTAGAAATAATGTAGGATTTACTATCGATAAAAAGTATGTTGAGCCCTTCATGTTTCAAACTATCTCAATACTAAATTTCATTAGGATCTGTTTAGAGGCTTAGGCATCTAAAAGTAACAAATAACAGACTTTAAAAAACCTATTAAACTGGTATTCAATCACAAAAAATACGGAAGAGTAAAGTAAACTTCTAGTCCTGTTTATTCAAAAATTGCTTTGCCAAAAACAAAATTCTGTCATCCAAAAATTACACAAAAACCCATTTAAAAATTAACACTAACGTAAACCTAAGATACTTTACCAAAACAAAACTGAAAAAGCTGATAATAAAACGCAAAGAGTGAGAGCGCCAACCAAACAAAACAAACTTTCCGAGAAATACCATACCAACATTAGAATCTAAAAAAGAACCATAAAATCCCTCCGCGTTAGAAAACCGACTAAGATATCCCGAGAAAAATAAATCCACGTCCTACGCACGCGACCTAGGCCAACGGACACACACGGAGAAATAAAAAGAAAAAAATATAGCAAAAAGCGAAGCGAATATATCCGAGGTGAATGACTCGCGAAAAATAAGACGAAAACGCGTGCGCGGGCACATGTGCGTTCCGCCATTTTTTTCACGCCATCCCTTTCACGCGCCAAAAAAGGCCGGGAATTCGTGCGGGTGGGAGCGAGACGGGTGAAAAGAAAGCTCGCGGAAAGAGTTGCGCGGTCGTTCGCGCGCTCCGGTTTAGTCGCGAGCATTGCCGCTAGAGGCGCTGTTGCCGGGAAAATTTTCTTCCTGTTCTGAGTTAGCGCTCGTTTTTAGGTTTTATTGCAGCTTAGATCGGTGTCGGGTACTATTTTAGATTCTGCACTTATTTTTTTTTATAGAAATGAATGCTATAGGAGGTTTTTATTTAAATAATAGTAAGGCACAAAAAAGTCAACTTGATGACAGAATAACAATTTTTTTTCAGCTCATTTTAGGCTCTTTGGAATTTTTTAAGGAAGTATGGACAACATTTTTAATTGCAACTGCAAAAATATCGATCGTGCAACTCATTTATGTAACGCTTTGGTAATAAATAATACCTACTTAAGAATAGTAATAATTATGCAAGTTTTTTTCTTAAACAACAATAAGGAGTTTTTTGGATTACCTAATAATTATTCTAAGTTAAATAAATTCTAGCCATGTACAAATGTAAAATCCTACTAAGTCCAACAAAAATACAACTTACCTATACCTTCTTACAATTAAAATAGGATAATGGATATAGCAGATAACGCGGCACCGAAGTGCGGGAATAATTTTGGAGTATACGGAATATAAACGCTTTCGCGCCTAAACTACTGGACCGATGAAATGATTTAAATGAAATTTGGTATGGGGATAGTTTGAGCCCTGGGGAAGGACATAGGATACTTTTTATCGCGATAAACTGTAGCCCACGCGGGTGAAACCGCGGGTAACAGCTAGTCTGGTATAAAAAAATCCATTTTTGTTAACCCTTGTATCTTTAGATAAGTCCTTAAGCTTAGGAAGGGTCCTAAGAACATATTACTTACCTTTAGGGCAGAAAAAAATCTACACGCTACTTTCTACTAATACATACCTACATAATATTATAAATGCGAAAGTTTGTGTGTGTGAATATTTGTTACCACGTATCACCGTAACTACTAAACCGATTTTGATGAAATTTGGAATGGCGATAGAGGTTCCTGCGGGATAACGGGAAGACGCGGGTGAAACCGCGGGGCGCACTAGTAACATATAAAACTTTTATGTTACATCTATTAATGCTTCATTTAACATCATCGTTATACCGTCCAAAGACACTGTTATTCAATATCAAACTCTATCTTCAGTACATAAAACTTAAAACACTAAAACGGATCGTAATGAATCTGTCGACCGACTGATTTAAGAGAACATTTTTAATTGATGCTTTTTCTAGACATATGTAACCGTCAACTTGTGTTTACCTTTATAAATGACAAGTAGATTCACGTACAGTACCGAGTTTATGAATCTATGGAAATGTCAACGTCAAACTTGACATTTCCACGGTGACTTAAAAACGGGAATGTCGCCATCTTGGCAAAAGGCTAACTTCACTCCGATGACGTGACGGTGAAGATGGTAGGGGGGGAGGCGTCGACAATCCTATATAAGCCAGTGTAAAATAATTATAGTTTAGTCTTCGTACTGATGTTTGGCGAAATATAAAGTGTAAAAGTGTAAAGATAAAACTACTGTCGTTTTATTTACTGAGCCTAATATCTCAGAAGAGGGATATTGAGAACGAAACAAACTAGTTTCGCACCGCACGTCCACAAGTGGAAATTAACAAGGAAAAGAGGATAAATAAAAACGTAAGTAACGCAAACAATTATTTATTAAAAATTCCTGAATTATTTTCTTTTTGTATTTTTCCTTTGCAATTGAAATTTTGTTGAGGGTACTAACCGCCATATTACGTTGTTTGTTTAATTTTTCTCTTTTTTTGAGCTTTTACTTGTTTTAAACTGTGTTGACCGGACCGTTACGAAGCTGACTTGACTGAGCCTTGCCAGGGCAACTCCCTGGAGGCTCTTAGACTTGACTGAGCCTTGCCAGGGCTACTCCCTGGAGGTTCTTAGACTTGACTGGGCCTTGCCAGGGCTACTCCCTGGAGGTTCTTAGACATGATTGAGCTTTCGCCAGGACTACTCCCTGGAGGCTCTTCGACTTGACTGAGCCTTGCCAGGGCTACTCCCTGGAGGTTCTTTGAATCAACTAAGCTATGCTAGGTTTAGTACCTGTAGATCTCTTAACTCTACTAAGCCTTGTTAGGGCTACCCTCTGGAGATTCTAAAACTCCTCATGTTGAATTCTTATTTCGAGGTAGTAAGACATATTATGTTTACAAGTTCCAGAATGCCTAAAATGAGAGAAGTTTCAAGACAAAGTCGTAGCAGAGAGAGCCCCGTGAGCGGCAAGCGGTGCTTGAGAAGCTCTTCGGTGAGAACTCCAGCAGATTCACCGCATCGATCTCAAAGGGCTGCTTCAGAAGCGAGGCGGTTCATCTAGAATGAGATTCTCCCTCACCTCGCCGCGTTTCCCGCTGCGCTGTGATGCGGCAGGTTTATTTTTCTTTCTACTACTACTTACATTTTTAAACTCGTGATATCTTTCGAATGGAATGTCCGAATTGAATGATTCAAAAAGTTTTATAAAGGTATTGAAGCAGTTTTCAATAAGAAGTAATTCATTTTGATAAGGATTAATGCCAAGATACAAATAAAGAGCCTTTTCTAGAGGCGGCATTAAAAATTAGTTCTTAAAATAAAATATCACTTATTGTGGCATAACTATAATAGACAGACAGACAGACAGACGCGGCGCGTGAACTTTGCTTTATAATAAGTAGTGATTATTCTCATATCATTCGGTTTATATAAAATGAATAGATGTAAAATTTAAAATATAAAATTGTAAATGATGAAAAGGTTTATACGAGTTAATATTAAAGGTTAAAGACCTTCGATTATTTAAAAGCTAAAAGAAAAAAAATAATTGTATGTGTATGTACATAATATTCAGGGTGTACTTACACATTGATCTCGCGTATTACATAATGTTATTAATGTTTGTATGTGTATGTACATGATATTCAGGGTGTACTTACACATTGATCTCGCGTATTACATAATGTTTATATGTGTATTTTATTTTTATTGAAAACATAGTGTTATGACTAATTAAATAACTATATATACAAACATGCACACCATTTAAAACGTTTTCGCATATTGATTCTATATAAACTTGTTTGCCTAAAGAAATAAATGTAAATATGTTATGTACCTAAATAAATATATAAAATATAGTAAACTTAAACAATTTAGAATGGAAAAAAAAAATTGTTATTTGTAACAAAATTAAATTAAATTTGCCACTTGGATAATAAATTCAGTGGAACCCTATCCAGACAGTCCAGGACCCACACTAAACCAATTCTTAGCTAGATTGTACTTCAATGCGCTTGGGGATGAATTGAATATGTCAAAATCAGGAATGTTATTCAACTCATTTATTTGTTTCGCTGATCTGACGAAAAAAGAGTTTTGTCTATAATTAGTATAGCTATGCGGAGCATGTAGACATATAGGAAGTCTAACAGACCTTGTAGGTACTCTCAGACCTATTTTAGAAAGTAGTTGAGGAGAATCCACTTTACATTGTGCTATTTTAGTCAACACTATAATGTCTGCTAATCTGCGTCTTTCATAGAGAGGCAGCATATGCTGTCTCCTACACCTTGATTCGTAATCATTGTCATATCTATTGCACCTATATAACAGGTGCATCATAAATCTACGTTGAATAGATTCTAGTCTATTAATATAAATATCATATTGAGGGTTCCAAATTTGCGAGCAATACTCGAGGGTACTACGCACGTATGAACAGAAGAGGGTTTTCAATATTTTAATACTAGGAAAATTGAGAACTGGATCTTATTATAAATCCCATATGTAATCAACATGTTTATCATATGTTAGTTTAGAATCGTGAATTATACCTAAGTCCCTTACTTCTTCTACGGCTTCCAGTTCTTGCCCTTTAAGAGTGTATATAAAATTCGTAGTTTTAGATTTACGTGTAAAAGTTAATGGAGTGACATTTAGCAACATTAAGATCTAGTTTATTGAGACTGCAGTATTTTTCAGATCTGGTTAGATCTTGTTGAAGAAGCTGACTGTCGTTAATACTAATAATTTGTTTAAAAACCTTCATATCATCGGCATAGAGAAGTTTTTTTTAAAAGTATAACGTGGTCAATACGATCAAATGCTTTACTGTAATCAGTAAAGATGGCGTCCACCTGTCCACCAGCATCCATGTTGTAAGTTGTGAAGTCGGTAAATAATAGCAAATTAGAAGTTGTCGAACGATTTTTGAGAAAGCCATGTTGCTCGGGGATAAAGGTAGCCGATAAACTGTTGTAGACTTGATTATACACTAAACGTTCAAATATTTTAGCGAAAATACACAATTTTGAAATGGGTCTATAATTTTTAATTTCTAGCACCACTTTTGTGGATTGGAGTTATAAAAGCAGACTTCCAAATTTTGGGTACAACACCTTCGCGTAAAGAACGTTTGAACAATATTGTTAATGGAATCGTCAAGCTATCAGCACATTTCGTAATAAATAAAGCCGTGATGTGATCAGGTCCAGCCCCTTTGGTCAGATCAAGTGTTTTTAGCAATCTATTCACCGTTTTGGGGACAACTTTAACATCACCTACGACGACACCGTCGTTAAACCGTGAAGGAGGTATTTCAAATTCAGGACCGCGGCTAGTAGAGGGAGAAAGATAAGTTGACTGAAAATAGGTTGCAAAAAGGTGACAAATATCTTCTCCTGAATCTGCTGACTGCCTTCCATATATGAGAGAGGAGGGACTAGCGTTAGAGCTATTTTTATTGGACTTAATAAATGACCAAAACAGTTTTGGGTTCTTCACTATAGCCTCTTCACACTTTAATAAGTACAACCTATAGCAATCAGCTTCCAAAAGCTTGGCTCTTTTACGTAATAAAGAAAAGGTATCGTAATCGGCTTTATTCCCATACTTACTATATTTCTGAAAGAACTTAAACTTTTCTTTTAAAACCTTCTTTAAAGAGGAGTTATACCATGGTGGAAAGGATTTACGAGTAATCAATTTGTGGGGTATATATTTTTCTATTACGTCACGCAAGATTTTATAAAAATAGTTGATAGCTTCATCTAATGGAGTCTCACGTAAACAGTCATCCCAGCTTATCTCATCCAATGATAATTTGATGTTTTCATAATCACCTGATTCATAAAAATATTTTTCTCTAGGATTTACTCTTAACAGGTCGGAATTGGTAAAGGTTAAAGTAATCAGCAAAGATTTATGATGAACATCTTCACCTACTAAGGGGGTCATCACAGGCAGATACCTTTATGTCAATAAAATTACTCAACACTAGGTCCAAAATTCTATTATTAATGTTTCGACAAAAGTTATACTGTGTTAAGTTACATTCTGATAATGTATCAAAAAAACATACCTGCGTTTCACCTGAGATACCCGTGTACTGCGTCAAGCGTCATTACAGTCAAGCGTCCAATGAATGTTACTTAAGTTAAAATCGCCCATAATAATAAATGAATCATTCGGACATGAGTTAACTATGATTGACAATTTTTCTAGAAAATTACTAAGCTGTAAATTAAATGAGTTACCTAGTTTTTCACTACACAGATAAATAGTGCAAAAGTGTATATTTTGAGAACAACTGTTTTTATTTTTAAGAGTGACGGTAACCAATATATCCTCAGCAGACGAACACCAGTATGTACATAATATTCAGGGTGTACTTACATATTGATCCCACGTATTGCATAATGTTTGTATGTGTATGTACATAATATTCAGGGTGTACTTACATATTGATCCCACGTATTGCATAATGTTTGTATGTGTATGTACATAATATTCAGGGTGTACTTGCATATTGATCCCACGTATTGCATAATGTTTGTATGTGTATGTACATAATATTCAGGGTGTACTTACATAATGATCCCACGTATTGCATAATGTTTGTATGTGTATGTACATAATATTCAGGGTGTACTTACATATTGATCCCACGTATTGCATAATGTTTGCTTGTGTATGTACATAATATTCAGGGTGTACTTACACATTGATTTCACGTATTGCCTAATGTTTGTATGTGTATGTACATAATATTCAGGGTGTACTTACACATTGATCTCACGTATTGCATAATGTTTGTATGTGTATGTACATGATATTCAGGGTGTACTTACACATCGATCTCATGCATTGCATAATGTTGGTGTGTGTGTATGTACATGATATTCAGGGTGTACTTACGCATTTACCTCACACATAGCGTGGTGTTTTGTGTTTGTACATAAGATTCAGGGTGTACTGACACAAGATCCCGCGCGTCATTGCATTTGACCATGTACATAAAATTCAGGGTGTACTTGGTTGTCGTCAGATGTCTTGTATACACGATATTCAGGATGTATAACTATTTGTAAATGTCTAGATTTATAAGGTAAGAATGGATAAATTTAAGATTATGATGGTGTTGATATGACTAATTATATTAATAGTAAAATTGTAAATTGGTAAAATAATAATGTATAAAATAATGAACGCATTTAAACAAAATTAATTGCTAAGTACGAAAATATTGTAAATAATAAATACGTTCAACGAGAGGACTCGTCGTAGATAGGATGGCCGAGCTGTAACCGTCAACTTGTGTTTACCTTTATAAATGACAAGTAGATTCACGTACAGTACCGAGTTTATGAATCTATGGAAATGTCAACGTCAAACTTGACATTTCCACGGTGACTTAAAAACGGGAATGTCGCCATCTTGGCAAAAGGCTAACTTCACTCCGATGACGTGACGGTGAAGATGGTAGGGGGGGAGGCGTCGACAATCCTATATAAGCCAGTGTAAAATAATTATAGTTTAGTCTTCGTACTGATGTTTGGCGAAATATAAAGTGTAAAAGTGTAAAGATAAAACTACTGTCGTTTTATTTACTGAGCCTAATACATATTTATAGAGTAATTTAAGAGCAATCAGTCTACAGTGGCAGTGGATTTTAGTGCGCATACTATTAGTTGAACGACCTGCTCATTTCGCCATGAAACTTCTTGAAAAGGCACACCTAACATAGCCGAAGTATTTGGGAAAAATTTGAAACAATAACGTCAACATAAGAAGATCATTAGATTTGTCTAATTCCATCTTAGTAAGAAGGAATAGAAAAAACTCACACTCTCTTCCTGTTTTGCCAATTTCCTACGAAAATTTGATGGAATCCTCTAACTTACAAGTTAACCAATCAGGCGTCAAGCTAACTGCTGGTGTGTTCCAGCAACCCCACTTGAGAGCCAGTTCACACATCGTCACTTAACGACAGGTGACATAAAGTCAAACGCTACCTTTTAAGAAGTAAAATTTGCCTCACTGAAGTGTATTAGGGCAAAGTAGACTTCAAAAAATCAAGAAATTCACTTTGCCCCACCAGTGCATTAAACAACTTGGTGGGGCAAAGGTGAAATTATTCAGTTTATCTTACTTGTTTTAAACTGTCATGGTCATTGATATTAAAAAAAATTTAAAGGGACACTCCTGTCCGTTATAAAATATCATCAATCCGACCCGCAGAAGCTTTTAGTACTTTCGTATGGCCATGGCGCTTGCAACAGTGCCGAAATATCGAGAGCTCAAACAAAAACAAATACAATGTAAATACCCCGTTTCCAAACTAAATTGTAATTACTAATACTTGTTTCTTTTTGTTCTACTAATGTTATGTAAAACTATTATCTCGAAAGAAATATAATCACATCTCGGAGAACTACCGAGCCGTGGCGCGGCAGGCTGAACCTGTTTTTTTATATACATCCTTAACTTACATATCAAGTTACTATAACTTAGATATTATAGAACGTTATTGTAAGTTACGTGCCGTATTAATGTTACGTCGCTTTGTGTGAAAACGTAATTATTGTAAATAATAGTGTCATTTGTTTTAATGCGTTATTGAATGTTCGTCTCTAAATTTATCTCTTTACATCTATCTATCAACCTGTGTTTGTGTGTTTGTTTGTTTGTTACCTTTTCACGACGAAACCGCTTTACCGATTTTGATGAAACTTGGTGAGGAGATAACTTAGATCTGGTAGAAGGACATAGGATAATTTTTATTATGATAACATTAGTCCACGTTGGTGAAATCACTTAGCTAGTAATAACATTTTAAAGAGTTAAATTTGTTTGTTTGAATGTACAGTGTAATCTTCTAAATGCCTGAACCGATTATTAAAATTATTTCACTTAATAGAATGCAACATCATTCCTGAGTGGCAGAGTGACAGACTTGTAGGCAATTTTTGAAAATATTGCCTTGACGATTTTGAGCGATTTTCATTAAACTTTTCGTTACTCCCAGATAATCGGTACCTCTGTAACCTGTGGGGAGCGGCTACCAATACCAAGGCCATAAAATCAACGAAACATTGCATAAACCATGCAATAAAACAAGCACACTATGCAAAAGAACTTGTTAAACCTATTTTTCCTCAAGCAGTCAAGAGTTGATAAAACATAAAAGATGTCGCAATATTTTTTCTTACGTCACACCCGTTCACTTAGGATACCTACTACCTACTACATAAGTTAGGTATCAGCTTGTTTAGAGTAACCATGGTTGTAGAAAAAATAGATCCGAGGCTACAGTTCATCGTAATAAAAAAAAATGGGCAAAGTGGATATCAAAATTTCAACCAATCCACTTTGCCCCACCAATGGGGCAGAATTACTGCATGAAAGTATGGCTTGACAGACATTTTATCCAACGATTAAAAGCCTTAGCACCTACTTTTTTATTTCTTACAGGGTAGCATTTGACCACAAGTCACCTGATGTTATGTGACGATGTGGTCGAAGATGACATTTGGAATGGAGATAGCTTATAACCTGTTTTAACACATAGCTACTTTTATCCCGGAAAAAGGTTCCTGCGGAATAACGGGAAGACGCAGGTGAAACCGTGGGGCTCGACTAGTAAGAAAAATAAAAGACAATATCCGCTAAAAATCACAACTAAGCTGGCAATTCTAGTCACATAGAATCCCCTCTACAGTGAGTCAGAAGTGCGCGGGCGCCGGTGTTGCAACCGAAATTCTACCGGTTCTAGACAATAGCATTATTAGGCGTAACGACGCCATTTTGATTTTAAAGTAGAGGCTTTGGGAAGGTTTTAGAAATTATTAAGGGAGATTAACAACTAGGGTTATGATTTTAAAACACTTAAATACTATGGTTTAAAGGAATAAATCATACATATTTTCAAGACTTAGCATAGGTGACCAAAACGTGCCAACTTCGCCATCTTCGACCGCATCATCACAAAAGAAATGGTGACTTTATAATGTATTTGTTCTTACTATTTTCAGGGTTACACCTGGTGTTGAGTGACGATCTGGTCGAAGTCGGCGCCACGCTACACCTGGACTGGGAACTGGCTCTCAAGTGAGGCTGCCGGAACACACCGATAGGTGCTTGGCGACAGATTCTTAACTTGCGAGTTTTAGCTAGCCAAACGAGCACTCGAAAATACCCATTTGGCAAGCGACTTGCTCATGTCGTCACAAAAAAAAAAACTGTAATATTTGAAAATTACCCTGGCTCATTTTGTTTTTGCTTTCTACAGCGTAGCGTTTGACCACAAGTCACCTAATGTTAAGTGACGATGTGGTCGAAGCTGGCGCCACGCTACACCTGGATTAGGAACTGGCTCTCAAGTGGTGCTACAAAAGAGTGTGAAGTTCATACGTTTCTGTATTAAAAAGTATTTCACCTACTACAAGTGTGTAGTTCTGAATTAAACAAAGACTCAACGCACACACGTAAAGAAAGATTTACAATGCGCACACGCACACAAGCAAGCGCCAATACAACATCAAACGATCTTCTTGTAAACATTTCTTTATATATTACGATCTCTTCCATTACCAAGCTATGTATAGAAATACCTATAAAACGTACCTGAGACATGTCTACGGGGGATTGTTTTGTTTGTCTGTTAGTTAAAAAATCTGTTAGTGGAAAGGGTTACCCCGGCTGGCGTGCTTGGACTCTTACTTTTTGCAACTGTTTTTAATCGAAATCACGTCATTTCTAACGGTAAAAGCAACTTCTTATAAGATTGCTTTGATCCTCGGAAATTTATAATCACGTTAATGACAAAATATGTGAAAGTTTGTAGTAAATGTGTAAAACTTCTTCGAAGATGCAGAAAAAAAACTTAAAAACATAACACTACGTTTCTTTAGTTGTCAGAAATCCTAAACATCATCATCATAACCATCAGCTTATTACGTTCCCACTGCTGGGACTCTGGCCTTCTCTCAAAGAGAGAGAGTAGCCCGGAATCTACCACGCGGCCCCAGTGCAGGTTGGTAGATGTCGCATGCCCTTGAATGTTGTGGTTCTTGGGCATGTTGGTTTGCTCACGATGTTTTCCTTCATCGTTTTTGAGCGATGGTAAATTCACACATAACTTATTAAGTCATAGGTGCGGGGCTGAGAGGATTCGAACTTGGTGTCGGCGCACGCATTACCGTTCAGCCACCATCGCTTTTGTTGAAACGTAAGCTCTCTAACGCCTGAAATTAATAATAATCGATCCTGATCCGTTATCCGCGGTTTCGGATCGATATGTCATGTCATAATATGCCATCGCTCAAAACGGTGAAGGAAAACATCGTGAGGAAACCGACATGTCCAAGAACTGCAACATTCAAGGGCATGCGACATCTACCAACCCGCACTGGGCCAGCGTGGTAGATTACAGCCCATACTCTCTCTCTGAGAGAAGGCCAGAGTCCCAGCAGTGGGAACGTGAAAGGCTGATAATGATGAATATGTAATTTTAGTAGTAAACTGTCAAGCCCTACATATCGATCTAAAACCGCGGATAACGGATCGGAACGATTATTAATTTCGGGCATAAAAGACAGAAACCGATTGCCAACACTAGCTCGACTCTACACAACTACATACAGACGGGCGTGCAAACATGTATACATGTATGTATAATGTATATATACAAAGTGCATTCGAAAGAGCTGGTAAATATCGCGCATGTTTATTTTAGTTGACTGAAAGAAGGCAATCTGGCGTTTGTTAGGCGTAGTGCAGGATAGAGTGTTACGTAATGACGTAATGTTTTTAATATTGAAATTAAATTATATTTTTTGCAATTTTATGTTGGATTTCCATTCAACATATGAAAAAATGTAGTGTGGCTGTGTCGGGGACACGGCCGCGTTTTACGTGAAGAATTACGTTAAGACTTTACGAGTAATATAGAAAAGACTAATACAGAAAAAATTAAAAAAGTGTTGCGAATTTGACATTTAATTAAATCACAAAAATTTAATTTAACTATGGCGCTTAAGTTTTTTTAATTCCACATCTACAGTCAGACCGTGAACATTTTACTTTTACTTCAATTAAAGCGTTCCCACAATTAATTGATATTCAAAAGTCCATCAAGGAAGCGACCACTTCCTCTATAATACGACAATGTGCTCTATGCTCAACTGGCAAAATCTATTTTTATACTAAAGCAGAATAAGGTCTTGATCGCAAGATGAAGTTGAAAATGAGTTTAAATTCAACTAAAATTGTTTTTTGTCATTGTAATGAATAAAATGCGCGTTAACTTGAACAAATTCTGCACCTGTGTGCAAATTATTTATATATATTTATTTAACTTAGACTGTCCCACTGCTGGGCAAAGGTCTCCCCTATTTTTTTCCAGATATGTCTATCCCCCGCAACCTCAGGTCACCGTTCCTCAAATGAGTCGAGGTCATCACGCCATCTTTGTCGGGGCCTGCCTCGGCGACGTCGCCCGTCCTCAGGTGCCCACTGCGTGATGATCCTTGCCCAGCGATCCGGGTGCATCCAGTCCCACTAACAAGTTAAATTTTTAACAAAACAAAAACCGACTCCAGGTTCCCTTCGGTTTCTCTGGTCTACCATCATCAAACCCTGATTCCATTATTATGGGATAGGTACCTTTGAAATATCTTCTTTCCAACAAAAAAATAATCTTGCAAAACCGTCTATATTTAACGAAGTTATGCCCGAACATACATAAAAAAAATACAAACAATCGAATTGAGAACCTCTTCCTTTTTTTTAAAGGCGGTTAAAAATTTATGAAAATTTAATGTACTAACTTAGATACGAAGATATACGCAAAATGGCTGCCAGCGGTTGCTTGAGAGAAGCTGAAGATCGGGCTCAGTGGCGCAATTTGGGAGAGGCCTATGTCCAACAGTGGACTGAAACATGTTGATTAAGATGGTGATGATGATGATGATAAACTTAAGCATACCATCCCTTGGTCTTAGGTTAAACTTGTGCTTTTGAAGAAGGAAAATATCGTGATAGTATGCTGGTATTTTTAGTGCTCGCCTGAATAGACCACCTTGACGTTTAGAATCTGTCGCCAAGCACCTATCGGCATGTTCCAGCAACCGCACTTGAGAACCAGTTCCTAATCCAGGTGTTGCGTCGACCACATCGTCACTTAACATCATGTGACTTGTGGTCAAACACGTGAACGTGAAAAATGAAATATGAAAACAAGAAGAAAAAAATTGTCTTCCGCCTCACCACAGCCGTTGTGCTCTATGCTCAACTAGCGAATTCTATTTTTAAATGGATCGGCTAATGCGCACGTTGCAGTTTTATGCACAAATTCACAGCGGGGCCGGATGGGCGGCCATTTTTAATTTATAACTAGCTTTGGCAGCGGTGGCGGTTTAAATTAAAAAAGTTATCCGAGATTTTTCGAGCTTCGACGCTGAAAACATTTTCTAGTTTTGTATGAAAATACAATTAGACAACTTTCTGTTCAGATGTAATTAATACTTTTTGGATTGGATAGTTTTTAACTGACGAGAAACATAAATAGAGTAGTGGGTTCGTATATTTGGTTTTTCATAAATAACAAATACGAAATGAAACGTTTATAACAAAAAAAAACATGGTAAAAACTGTCATCTTTTAAATTGGTTTTTATTTTACTCTCTCTCTTTCTCTATAGAAAGGCTAGAGTCCCAGCAGTGGGAACAAAATAACCAATGATAATAATGATGAAAGTATGTCATTATGTAGTTTTAATTATAGATTGTTGATTAAATGAAGAATGCTAGATGTTAGAGTAATAAATCTAAAAAGAGACTTTTACATTACATTTTTAATATCAGCATATAATTGTTAAAAACTATACCTAATAGGTACCCAGAGGGTCTTTAGGCTCTTTTTTAAGATACTGTCTGATTATTTAATATTAGTGATATTTTTGCTTTTACGTAACTCCCCATTTTGGCCTGAGGTCTAAACAACCCTCTTTGTCGCCTGCGGGGTGAAATTATTGAAATCACTGCCTTAATATGTCAAAAAAGGTTTAATTAACAGGTTCAAACGAAAATGGCCAGTCTCCTTTAAGAAAACAAACGAGCTTCCAAAAGTTTCGTCACAAAACTGATATTCGAAACCGTTACAAAATGCCGGTAGCGTACAACATTTTAAATTCAAATTTAGAATCGAACACATTCTATTTTCGAATTTATTTATCCGTCTAGGCGTGTGTCAGTTAAGCCACTCCTATTCCTATGAATGGAGTGATTAAAATAACGCTACGTCTGATTCATAACGGGTTTTTTTTTTGTGGCTCGAAGATAGATCGGCGTCATTGGTGGTTAATCACAACGGTAGGATTTCTTGATCTTGTCTGTATTACAATTTTAATAATAAGAAACTTTACAAAACGCAATAATAAATAAACAGAGAGCCATTTTTCAGGTGCAGCGTGGTGCCACCTTTGATCCGATGAGAGCAAATGGCTAATAGCCGTTCATGGTGGCGTTTAAAGGGGGAGGTTCAGCACTGGACTTGTTTCAGCTGATGATGATGATGATGATGATGAATTGGAGCAAGTTCTCTACAATCCCAAGCTTTTTGTCATCTAATTGGTCCGATACTAACTAATAAGATTTTTCTTATGGACTTAAAAATGTGCTAACGTCAAGTTTTGAATTTCACTTGAGATTTTGTTGAAATATTATTTTTGTCTTAATTTCTCCTGCATGATATGCGAAAAGAAAATTTGTTCATGAAATAACGAATGGCCAACAGACACGCGATGCATCACAGAATGCACGCGTTATTTTTGCCGGATCTCAACCTTGAATTTTGTCGGTATTTTTGTATCGCACCTACTGCACTTGGCTCGCTTCTGCATTGGAAAAATAAACGAAGTGTTCGCTCAAGGTAACTGAAAGTACCAGCTTCGTGATACGCCATTGAAATATATAAAATGTTGCTGAAAAATGAAAAAAAAATTCAAAAATCTCAGATTTTTGCCACAGGATAACGACACATGACAAATGTTTTACATTGGTCTTTGTTACTTTTTAAATTCTTAAAAAAAAGATTTTTAAAAGATTTTTCGTATAATTTTTTTGACGAACTGGTAAGCTTGTACAATTACATATTAGACAAAAGTAGGTATTTCTAATTTAAAATACTAAAATGATGCTGTTTTTTTTTTAAATTTTAATTGCAAAAATTGTTTTTGTAGTATAACTGAATTAGAAAAAAAAGCATAAAGTTAAAAGAGATAAAGTTATAAACATACATTTTTAGATGAGCAGGAGGAATGAAAAGATATTTTTCGAAAAACATGTCAGTATGTGAATTATATTTGATTTATGGGTAGGTGGTATAACCAAGTTTGAGGTTAAAACATGCATGTGTCAATGACTTTGGTATTGGTGTAACTTATGATTATAAACAAAATGTAACATAGATTTTGTTACTTACATGTAAATCCTTTATAAATCACAAGTAAATAGGTGCCTATTCTTCATAGATATATCAAAGTATCCACAAATTTATATTCATAAATTCCTAACAATCAAAAGCAATTTTCTATAACGGACTTCATTATAACGATGAATATTGAAGAATATTCAAAAGCGTTTGAATATTTCATTTTGAGAAACCATTCCAATTTTAAAATACCTAACGCAAGCCAACCATACTTTTTCCTCCACCCAAAAAGCAGCGCGTACATATCGTACATTCTATTCCACCAATAAAACATCTATTCACACGAGTAATAAAACACACTAGTAAAAATTTCGTCTAAGGCCACTCACACACTCACAACTGGCTTGTGATTGGAGGGGAACACGTCGCGTGCGCAGCGCAGATTTCAAAATGTACGAGTATTGCACATTTTTCGCCGTTCTATTTTTGAATTCATAAGTTTTTATCCCTTTGGAACTGCGTGTGAGATGTCTTGATACTTTTGACGGCTTTTTGATTACAAAAATTGTGGGAAATTTAAAGTAACATTTGAAAGTGGTAAGAAGGTTGTTTAGTAGTTAACTTACTGTGATTTCTTGAATTTATTCCTGTTTTGACTCGTTTGAACATTTTTATTTCGCTAACTCAAGATTTCTACACCCATTTGCATGTTTAGATTTTTAGATCAAGCGTAACTTGTCGCTGAGAAACTGGTTTAGTGTTTTCTATAAATATATATGATTTCTTGGAATCTTCGTCTAATATAAAGAATCAGTACGGACACTTAAGTAAAAAGGCAATTGGATTGAATTCACAGAACTTTACTACACTTCAATCTACTATCTGTCTATGCTGAGCTTTCACACAGTGCTAATAGATTTTTAGAAGAAGACTACTACACAATATAATGACTACAATATGTTGTATTAAATTTGACGTTGTAGGTATCTTCTATGTACTTACAACTTATCTACCTACTAAACTATTGTACTAATTTACTAATCTTTCTATTTCAGCAAAAAAAAATCACGATAGTGGTCTGAAAAATAATGTGGGCAATTATTTAATGCTAAACTATTGATAGGTCTCACAGAATAATTAATAAAAAAATCGATTACTACAAGGTTTAAAAGATTAACATTTAGCAAATTTATTCAGCGAATAGAAAGAGGCTTTTAGACTACTTGACATTACAAAATCCGTATCTAGGAATAACTTGAACGATACGATACAGTGAGGACGGGAATTGACGGGATGAAGGAAGCTGCATCAATTTGTGAGTGTAAAATGAGTCGTTAATCCTCACCAGCTGATTAGTTGGAGTGCTGCTACTGTGCTTTAATGATTGTACTTGTGTCTGCCATTTGTTTTTATGAATAATAAAATAAAACTCTGATGAGTGGAACTTGTGTCTGGTTTTATTCGTATCTATTACGACGGACGTTGAGATTTTTAATTAGCATCTTGCGTGTCACCTGTCATTTAAAAAAAAACTAGAATGGTAATTAAATATCTATTATAGTTTGAATGGTTAAGTTAAGTTGGTGACGTAAGCTTTTTAATACGTATGAGGGTTTTTTAAGGCATTTGTATAAAAACTCAATTCTGTATAAGAACTAAAACTTTAGCGCCAGTAAAAAGCTTGATTTTTTTTTCTTTTCAATTTTGCCTATTGGTTTATGTGTTTTTTTGTTTGTAAGAAAGGTTTTGGGTTCAAATGCCACACGCAATAACTAAAAATCATTCATCATGGGCTAGTCTTTCAAAAAGCAATACAAAATTAACTTACCTAAAGTAATTTAAAAGAATTTGAATTTATAATTTCCTCAAGAAGTCCATTTCCCAAAAAGCTCTCAAACAAAATCCAAGTACCAAGACTACTCAATCTACAGCAATCTCCTTTGTGTTTTTTGGCACGGCAGCCAAACATCGGTTTATGTGATGCATCACACGTCTTTGTGTGCGTACAACGAAAAATACACACATACACACACCACATTAATGTGTTTGTAGCGTGTAAGGAAAACAGACTGTCTTTCAAGATAATGGTGTACAAGTGGCTGACTGCGGATCAGGAAAGTAATTCCCTGATGTATCAAAAAGCCTACACACATATACAGCCTAGCCTATATACATTGTAATCCCGCTATCCACGCTATCATCATCAGCCTATTTTTTGAAAAAGCGTCCTAACCAAAAGAGGACTAAAACGCGAAAAGAGGGCTAATCGTTCGCCAGTCGTGTACGTGACACGGTCAGTCGAAGCTGCACAAGCTGATAATATGTTTGCAAGCAAAATATTTCTATGGAGAAAATATTTCTGTGTTTGTTTGTTTTGGATAAACTGACAAATTATTGAATGGATCTTACAGAAATTTGCTGTTGAGATAGTTTGATCACTGGGGATGGACAGATACTTTTTAAGGCCCTGCCATACTTCGTTGACCTTGCTTGATCAGGTGAAAGCATCCTGCACTGAATTTCTGAGAGACTGATGTGGCGATTTGCGAGTATGAGATAGGTAAAAATTCGCAAAAAATAATTAAAGCAGTATTTTTTAAAAATGGCCTGAAGGTGTTTTGGGTATTATATTTCTTAATACGCTGATGGTATTAATAAGTCTTTGTTGCATATATAGTTTAGGAGTAAAGTAGTACTAAACTTTTAGAAAATGGGGCACTTTGCACATTTTTTTTCAATACATAAATATATTTTTGCATTTTTAGGCCTGAAGGTGTTCTGCTATTTATATCAAGTAGATTAACATATATTTTTAAGATTTTTTTAGACCAAAATTACACAGAGAGATAGTTTTAATTAACCCCGTTTTTCAGCTTAGTTTGGGAACCAGCGCCTTAACTGATTTCAAAAAAGGAGGAGGTTCTGAATTTAGGTGTATTTTTTATGTTTGTTATCTCAGTACTTTCGAATGGTGGTGCTTCCCGTGTGGTCCCATTTCAATTTGGTCCAGTACTGTCAATGGCATCCATGAGAAAACTTTTTTTTTTCTTTCAGTTTTTTTGCTTGTAAAGTTGCTTGTTATTGCTATAAATTGTAGTCTACGTGTGTGAAACCGCAGGAAACACGTAAATTAAAATATTTAAGTTGTAAGTACATGAAACCTCGTTTATAGGTTAACTCGGTACTCTCCTAGCCACTTTTTTGTCACTACGTTTGCGTTAAGAGGACGCCCCGTGATAAACAATGAATCTGAAATCAGCTCCATACAAAAACGCAAGCGAGCTGACTAATGCCGTAAGTTCGTATGCGCCAAAAAAGTGTTTATTTCGTTCATAATGAAATCTATCGTTAATTTTATAAAACTAAATCTGTAGTTCTTTGAAGAATGTGTATAAGTATATATACCACACATTCTTAAATCGGTTTCGTATGCCTGTAAAATGAAAATCTTTTTTGTAGATGGCAGTTTTCGATCATTATTTGTCTGCTATGAAAGTTAACCAATCGTGTTATCCTTCCCACAATTTAATATCAAAAACATGATCTTTAATGCACATAAATATTAGCTCTGTATGTTTTGTAACTGGAATTGTATTTGTATTTGTAATTCCTCGTCTTAAACCCGATGTCTTTCTCTTTGTTTGTTAATGCTACCTGCCTATTGATATCATTGGTAGTACCTACAACTACTACCCGTATTGAAAACGTATTCAGTTTACAAACTAGATCAGTCGTAGCCATTGTGACGTTTTTCCGGTAAACCTAGTGTTTTAACAGGTTATTATCCAAACAGCTCATTGTTTTATTCTAGCCTATGAGGCACTTGAGATATGTACCTACTGCGAAATACCTCATTATCTGAAGCTTGGAATTGAAGTTTACTTGCTCCAATTCAATTAGTTAGTCACTGAGAAAAAAAAACGGACTTTCCTTCTGAGTCTTACCTTCCAAGACCGATTCTTTCCCTTATTTACCTTAGATTTCCCCCTGAATAACAAATCCTTCCCTTCTGACTCAGAAGGAAAACGGTATTTCGGTAGGTCTTTTTTCTCCTATAGTAATGAAAATGACATTGTAAGAGTCGCAGGGAGCCGATGGATGCAAATGGCTAATAGCCGTTCATGGTGGCGTTTAAAGGGGGAAGCTTATGTTCAGCATTGGACTTCTTCCGGCCGATGATGATGATGATGAATAAAAACGATTGTAAATGTGATCGCGCCCAAAAAATGACGAAAGATGAATGTAACTTGATTTTTAATTTGCTCCGGATAAACTTGAAAACTATTGAACCATCTCTGAACCATCTTGATTAAATTTAGTACAGGGAGAAAAAAGACCTTCCGAAATACCGTTTTCCTTCTGAGTCAAAATGGAAGGATTTGTAATTCAGAAGGAAAACTAAGGTAAAATAAGGAAGGAATCGGTCTTGGAAGGTAATGACTCAGAAGGAAAGTCAGGAATTTTTCTCAGTGTAGGGAGATATAGTTCAAATCCTGGGTAAGGACACAGGATATCTTTTATCCTGATAAAATGAAGTAATTTCGGGTAAAACCAAGGAGAACAGCTAGTATTTAGAAATAAATAGAACAAAACTAACTATTTAGGCCTTAATTTTATACTTTCAGAGTTCCGTACCTACATTGAATGAAAGAACAGAACCCTTTCACTGTCATGTCTGTTTATTTTATCTGTCATAGCATAATTTGTTGATGGCAATACAATAATAAAATAAACATCAACAAAAAAAAACTACTTTAAAAGTTATGTAATTTTTTCATTTTGACGTTTTATATATATCGTTTTTTAAAGATTTTTTTAACTTTTTGTCATTTAAATCCAATTTAATGTAATAAACACAGAAATTGCGTAAACGGCTCCGTTCATACAGATGTTTTGTATGTGAACCAGACTTATTGGAAGACTTGGACGTCATCCAAAATCCTATCTGTGCTTGTGTTATATGAACGATAAGAGGTTTGAATTGAATTGAATTGATTTGAATTGAAAGATGATACTATTTTTAAACGGCCTATCTACCCACCGTTTGTCGAACTAGGTTAACTAATTACCAAATAAGAACAAAAACTAATCTTTTTAATCTATGTACTAGCAAATTGATTGTCACTGTCAAGTGACATTGACAAAATATATTGCGTTCAGGTCCAGGGCAGCATGAAAAGTGGCCAATGTTCTTTGACATAAGCTCCACAGAAGTGACGTCAAACTTAAAGCTGCTCTGATATTAGTTGTAGCAAATGCCCTAAACCCGGAGAAAAAATATCTTCCGAAATACATTTTCATTTTCTCAGAAGGAAACCTGAGGGAAAAAAAGGAAGGAAAAGCTTCATTTTGGAAGGAAACAGTCGTTGAAGGTAAGACTCAGAAGGAAAGTCAGGATTTATTCCTCAGTGTATGGTTTTTTGTTCTCTCGCTCAGTGTTTTGTCACTGAAAGGTCAAGATCTATGCCAGATTTGAACCTGCTACTAATTGGCCCCAATTTTCACTTTACTCTGAAGTAACATACTCACTCATTCTTAATATGTAAATTACACTTTTAACGCAACGATTCATCATCATCATCACATATTGCACACAAATTGAACAAGCCCAAAATTAAGCTCGAAACTTGTGTTACGGGTACTAGACAACGATAATATACCTAAATAGAGAAACAAATGTACTTATATAGATAGAAATATCCAAGACTCAGAAACAAATATTCGTGCTGAATCACACATATTTGCCCTTATCGGAATTCGAACTCGAGACTGCTACCTTCGTAGGTAAGGTCACTACCAACTCAGCTACCGCGTCAACGTCATCAGCCTACTACGTTCCCACTGCTGGGACCCTGGCCATCTCTAAGAGAGAGTTTGGGCCATAATCCACAATGCAGGCCCATTGGGATTAGCGGATAGGATAGCGGCCCTCGCTCAAAACGGTGAAGGAAAACATCGTGAGGAAACCGGCATGCTCAAGAACTGTAACATTCAAGGGCATGCGACATCTACCAACCCGCACTGGGCCAGCGTGGTAGATTACAGACCATACTCTCTCTCTGAGAGAAGGCCAGAGTCCCAGCAGTGGGAACGTGAAAGGCTGATAATGATGATAGCGGCCCTATATTACAAACTCCTATAAGGAGAAATCGCGGTTCGATTCTCGGTAGGTACCAGCATTTTTCCGACTTAGTATCGGCTGGCTTGCTTTATTAAAATTTATGTTGGTGTATGTGTGTGTATGTAAATTTCTGTATTGATGAGCGGGGCGATCCGCTTGTGCTAGTTTCCAATGTTGAATTGGTTCCGTCAATGACGGACGCGCGCACTGTGAGGCGTGAGGTCGTGGATTGGATATCCGGTTACACCCGTGGCTTTAAAGTAGCCTATGTGTTAATCTAAGGTATAAGCTATCTTTATCCAAAATTTAACTCAAATCCGTTGAGCTATTTCAGCGTGAAGAAGTCACAAACATAGGCACTCAAACTTTACGTTTACAAAATAAGTTCGTGTGTGTGATTTAGTGTAATTAATTAATCGAGCAAATGAATTTGAATCATTTCTATAAAGAATGAAAGATTTTATCAATCGCTCTTTTTAATCACTTTACTTTATATTTATACAGTCTAGACTAGCGTTACTTTGTAGATCTACTTAATACAAGTCTTTCTATTATAATATTACAAAAAACTTCACACGTGTTTTTGAGTTTTTATAAAAAACTTTCCTTTCCCTATGGCTTAGCTCGAGGGTTAAAAATCCTTAACAAACTTGTTTTTTGGAGAACGATTTAAGTGTTTGTGGACTAAAGATAGGTATTTCCTTTCGAACCGCATAGTTTGCAATAATTTCAAATGGCATCGGGAATGCGGTTTTGTGAGTTGGACGCTAGACTGTTTTGTAATTCGTCTCTAATTTTGTTTTATTATCTGTGGGCAGACATGCCATGTAAATTCAGTACTTATAGTTCACAGAACGGGACAAGAAGGATTGTTGTTGAACCTTATTGAAAAATTCAGAGAGTCTGAAAAATCTTCTTTTTCTTTTATTTAAAATAGTCAATTGCTTTTCGTTACTGTCGCTAAAACTCAAAAACTGCTTTACCAATTTGATTATTTTTTAGTTGAGTGCACTATTATCGCCATGATAAGAATGACAGTTTTTTTTGGTAAATCGGAACTAACAGAAGCTTTTTTTCGATGGCATTTTTGACGTGAAACATCACGAGTCATAACATTATATTTATTACATCACCACGCTTCGCATTAAAAGCTCAACGACTCAAAATAATTATACTCGTAAACCGAGACGACTTCCGCATCCGATTTTCTAAATACAATGTAAACGCGCTCCAAGACATGCACGTATGCATAGCAGACACTCAACACAACTTATTGCCTTTAAAATAAAGTTACGTAACTACACACACACACACACACACACACAGGTAACACACCATAGTGTGAATGGCTGTTTACTTGTGTGTGTAATTCGCATACATTTTTCTTTGTGCCGTTAAATTTTTCCATGTGACATGAAGTTGATAATTATTAATAAGAAGACATTTGTTTGTAACTTTTGTAAGTTATTATAATTATGTAAGTACTAAGACACTTCTTAACTTAACTTAAATAACTTTTTTTATTATCTTCAGCCTCTTCTTCTACGTTCTCAGTTCCCACTGCTGGGACATACCTAGGCCTTCTTCTCTCAGAGAAATTAGTTAGTTAGTTAGTTAGTTACAAGTCAAGCTAATAAAAGTGTTTTAAAAAAGGGTCGGTCGCAGCGCAGCTCGCGAGGCGCCATTTTCGTGTAAAAAATGAAGGTGGGTTGGAATTTCTGGCGTTTTCTAAACCTTTCTTCTTATATATTTTATTTAATATTCCACCAAGCAGTAGTGTTCAAACATTACTGTGTTTTTTTTTTCAGTAAATTACAGGACATAGAGAGATGTCATTAGATGGTGACGAGCGCAGTGCGTTGCCGCGCAGGGTTTTTTTTTTTGTTATTGCGTCACACGAATAGTGTATTTGCCAGTGTCAAGTATAAAATATTTCAAACAACAACGATAGTGTTTAAGTAAAGTAGTGGAGCTTTACTTAAACTTTACACGGACTTTTTTGGAGCAACTAGAAAAGTCACTTTCACAACTTTATTACAATTTCCCACAATCATACACATTAACGAACACATAATGGTTAATAATCCAACAATATTACACGTTATCACTCGAAGAAACACAAGTTTGGAAATAAAAACAAAATTTTCTCGTTGACAATTCCATTGCCGCCAAAAAAGTCCCACCGCGCAGGGTTTTGAACAGCTGGTGCTCAAAACTCTGGGTGGCGCTGAACTGTAATGGACAAGCTTGACGCTTACCATCAGGAGAGCGAGTAGCTCGTCGGTTAAATCAGATGCATAATATACAATTACTTATTTATTTATCGCTTCTATTATAAATGTGAAAACGTTTTTATTGGTTTGTTAGTTTGTCCCTTCTTCGAGCTGCAACGCAACAATGGAAAGTAGAGTTTGGAGAGTGAGTGAGTGATATTCAAGTTTTTTGGCTGAGGAAGAATATACGGTTCCTTTGCATTTTCAGCACTTTGTATTTCCTGTTTCCCTAATTTTCAATTTAACGATGGACTTTACAGAAAAAAAACTTACGTGCCTACATATTGTACTGACAGTTACGCACACGTGATACAATTTCAAGCTTTATTTTCCATAACTAAACTATTAAAAGCTGCAAATAACACTACTAATACGGTACCAACGATATATACATTTCCACCATATTTCTTGAGCTAACGAGCCGCCATTGTAAACCCTTCGAGCTACAGCCATTTCCGTGATGCACAATACATACCATACTTTTGTGATATTATATTTGTTCTTTTTAAACAAATATGATTTTCTCAAACATGCATGGAAATAAGAGTATCATTTTGACAACCTTCTTCGAGATAAATCGAACTTGCTGCACTGCCCAAATATATGCGAGCAGCAGCCGGCAAAATTTGTATGAAAATCCATATCTGTTGTGTTTAGCGGCCAAATAAATTACATAGAAAACTCATATAAATGCAGTAATCCCTACTATATAATATTATAAATGCGAAAGTAGCTCTGTCTGTCTGTTACACTTTCACGCCTAAACTACTGAACCGCTTTAAATTAAATTTGGCACAGAGATGGTCTAGAGCCTAAGAAAGGACATAGCCTACTTTTTATCGCGATAAACTGTAGCCCACGCGGGTGAAACCGCGGGGAACAGCTAGTGTACAATAATTGTCTTAACGTCAGCTGTCAATATAAATTTACTGAGATTTTTTTAGGGTCTCGATTGGTGTATTTTCCAGTATCATGGTTAATTTACAAATTTTATGTAGACGGTTCAATTGCCGCCAGAAGCCCAATTTTCTCAACCTTTCGATATGGTCAGTATTAAAATTATGTTTTCATTTCCAAAACTTGTGTTTCTTCGGGTGTTATAATGTGTAATATTAGTGAATTTTTGCGGACCATTATTTGTGTTCGTTAATTCGTGAGTAACAAATTAAATTAAGTTGTTAAAAGTGACTTTTGTAATTGCTCAAAAAAAGTCCGTTTAAAGTTTAGTAAAGTACCTAATGGCACTTTACTACAAAGGGGACTTTCTTTTGACCCGGTTTTAGCTAAGTCACAACTACTCATCATCATCATCATTAATATTTGATACAATTGACACTTGACACCACTGGCTAAATAGACAATCTCTTAGAAGTCATGATTAGAAAAAAAATCGGAAATTTGAGAAATTTTTTTTTGCAATCCTTCAAGATTGGTGTGAAAAGAGTTCTTAAAGGTCGGCAACGCATCGGCAACTCCCCTGGTGTTGCAGATGTTCATAGGCGACGGTGACCGCTTTCCATCAGGCGGGCCGTCTGCTTGTTTGCCAATCTCTTACATATAAAAAAAAGAAATTGCCAATCTGATTGGCACGTCCATAAGGCCCTTTATAACACTTTGCATACTTTTAATATCCATTATTATGTTAATCGTTATAAAGTCAAATAAATTAAGCGCTGCTAAATACCTATGGCGTAAGCTTGCATTTTAATTACACGCTAATTATTTAAAGATTATAAGGAAAAATAAACAATCATACCTACCCATAAATGCCTTCTTAAGGCCGTGATCACAAGATGATGCTCAAATTAAGGTTGGGTACCTAATCAAAATAATTTTTATAATAATGGTAATTGATTTTTATCGATCTTTATTTTTAAAGAAAAGATAATAAATATTGCAGAGGATCTTATTCTAAGAAAGATGAAAATCCTATCCTTTCCTACTAATATTATAAACATGAAAGATTATCAGTATGTATGCATGTATGTTTATTGCTCTTTCACGCAAAAACTATTCAATTAATAAGAAAAAATTGAAATGGAGATAGCTACACTGGATTAACACATAGGCTACTTTTTATCCCGGAAAAAGGTTCCTGCGGGATAACGGGAAGACGCAGAACTCAGCTAGTAAAATATACATTAACATCGAAAATGATTTACCCGTTCGCTTGCCTAATCTTAAGCGTCATGCTTGTCCATTAATGGACAGTGTCACCTAGAATTTTGAACTTCGACAGTTCATAATCCTGCGCGGCAATGCCCTGCGCTCGTCATTGTGAGATATTAGATGACGTTAAATCTCTACGCCCTGTAATTTTACTGGAAACTTTGCCTTCAATTCGGAACACAGTACAACGGAAGACCAGCGCTGATCAAACGACCAGCACAACGCTGAGTTAAGGCCGGTTTGCAACAATATTTTTTTCCTGTTACCACAAAATGTATTTGTCTTATGTATTTTTGTATAATTTGTTGCAAATAAACGATTCTTATACTTATTTGCAGACTACTGCTTGGCGGTTTTTTTTTTCTTACCGTCCGGGTGCTATAGGCCCGGCCCGCGAGCTACTTTCCCCTAAGGTGATAAAGATTTTGTTTTCTTTATTACAAAAAACTTTTTCAAAGGAAGGAGAAGGGCGAAGAGCAAAAATATGAATTTCTGTCCTCAGGAGGTTTACAATTTCATACAATTTTACAACATTCAGGTTTACAGTTTTCCAATAAATTTTAAAATTTATAATTTTTACAATTTCAATTTCCAAATTTATACAATAAATATTTCCAAGGTTTACAGTTTTCTAATAAATTTTTACAGTTATTGTTTTATAATTTTTCCAATTTCTCCAACTGCTTGGCGGTTGAATAACTGGCAAAGGTGTGGAACTTTCCCACGTGAAAAAATATAGGCAATGTTTTGCTAGTAGGTAAGTGAATTACCGAGGCTTTAAAAAAAGAAATAATATGATTATTTGCAACAACACTCTTGGTACAAATTATAGCAAAAAAAAAGAAGCAATATGACAGTAACAGAACTCAATGTCAGTACACAAAAATTTCAGTGTCGCAAATCGGCCCAAACTCAGGAAAATGCTGGTCAGTCAACCAGAGCTGGTCTTCCGTTGGAAACGTAAAAAAGAAAGATAAAAAAAGGTTTAAAGAGGTTTTTTCGTAGATATTGCTGTAATTTGTTTTTAGCGGTATTTTTTTACGTTTATGTCAAGTTGAGTTGAGACTTGTTTAGGAAATTGTAATAATTTGATAATTTCGCAAAGTACCTAACGAATCATCTGATTTTTTTTTGTTAACTTAAAAATTTTAAAACCCACACTGTTTAAACATTTAATTTGTTAAAAAAAGTTATGGCGTCTGAAGTGTCGAAAAGAAAAAAAGACATAAAAACAAAATCAACATAACGAGGCTGAGAGAAAACGTCAAAAAGAGGTTCTTTTCTAATAACAATTTTTGTAAAACCTCAAAGAAAATGTTTTCAACATAAAAAGAAGATTCACGGAATGACTGAAACGAATCGTAAGTTTTTGTTACAATTCAAAAATAAAATAAAAATAATTAAATAATCTAGTTAAACTTGTTAAGAACTTAGGAGTAAGTTAAAAATTTAATCTGATAGGAATTTAATTTTTCAAGAGAAAAAATAAACAAAACTAACCTCCAACACTTTCCGGCACTGCACAAGATATTGTCTTTTCACGAATGAAAAAAAAACTTAAAATACTTCCAGTGTCCTTTACTTTTCAATTTTATTTTTTAACTGGCTGTCAAACCGCGCGCCTAAATTACCAAGACGTGACGCACATTTATTCGACGTTTCCTCGTTGCGCAACCCATAACATTTTTATTTTCCAATTTCACAGTTTACTGGCCGCAAATTTTATTTTTAATTCGAAGGCACTTTTTAAAAATCGAATTCAATTAGTGCTTGCCGAACACTGCCCGAGCCGCGGCGCCGACGTCGCCCGAAAAATAATCTATAACGAGTTCTCATCGTAAAATCACGTGGCTATTTTATAAATTGCGAAAAATAATACGTTTCATTGTTGTCCGGGATAGTGTTGCGCGCACATGTTGTTTCAACACATTATGATCTAACACTGGCCGGCTATTGCAGAACATACTTATTCTAAGTCAACTTACATTCGTTCATATTTGCCTGCGGGCATAGGGTTGCGCTAGGAAGTTAGAATCTAGCTCCATAATGGACCTTTATCTGTTCTCCGTCGTTCCTTTAAGTTTTATTGAGAAACGGTAGTAGGAACGCTGTACCAAGCTTATACATTCTAATGTTTCGTTACGGGATTCGCGTTTTTGTCGATATTTGTAATTAACAACACTAATCATAATTTTTTTTGAGACTATCTCTCGTTTTCTTTGCATAAAAGATTAGCAATTTATTATTCTCAGTAAGTAAATTATTGTATTTGAACACCATTTTTTTTCCACAATTGGCATAAGACAAAATTAAAAAAAAAATTATAATAACAGAATTCATAAAAAGCTCTATTAAACCTGATAAGAATATTAATTAAAACTAACGAAGATTCAGTCAAAATTATGAAACTTATACATTTGAAACTTATTAGTAGCTATTTGAATTCAAACCTACGATTCAATCCGTATCATCGTTTCTAATCATCGATAGTCAGACCAACCCTAGATTTAGCTTAGTACAAGAAACGTCTTGCATATAATAATATGTTTTACCCTATATTGAGCGCTTACAGGCATAGACCTAGCCTTCTCTCGTGCAAGTTACTTGAATAACGAGTAATCGCATTCCTATAACGACGACGAAACAGCTTTCGTTATAGTTTCTTAAATTCTTTGATCTTTTCAGTGAAATTCAGGATTTTGAACGAATAACTAATATTTTTACTTGTGACGTTAAGTATTCTTTGCTACTGCTGAAATGCGGAGAGTAGAATAGATAGAAACAATTAAAAAAAATAAAGATTTTCGTTATATACGTAATAACATTATTAGCAGGCTCTCGCTAGATTTTGCATTTATACGAGTAAGTATTGGAAAGGATATTAAAATTACATCTTCTGGAAGGTAAATAAATTAAAATGATGGACTTGACAGTGACATTTTTCTGAAAATAAAAGGTTTATTTTATGTTGTAGGGGGTCTAACATGAACATTACATTATTTTTCCTAGCCTCTATGGTTGAAATTATAAAATTAATATTAATAATAAATATCGGGGACAATTGCACACAAATTGACCTAGCCCCAAATTAAGCTTGAAACTTGTGTTATGGGGTACTAGACAACGATATACAAATTGAGAATGATATCTATTAAACTCTATTCAAAACTACGTGTTTTTTAGTTCTTACAGGGCACTGTTTGTCACCACAAGTCATCTGATGTTAAGTGACGATGTGGTCGAAGGTGAAGTCACGCTACACCTGGACTGGGAACTGGCTCTTAAGTGAGGCTGTGGTATGTTTGTAAAGGTACTGTTTAACTATAATAATAGGCAATAAATACGGTAACTGGAATGAAGACTTAACTTTTATAATATGCGTTTCGTATCTCAATTTTTTCCAGATAATATCATATCTCACGTTTTTTTCATATCACATAACAATATAATACGTTTTTCACTAGATGGCGTTAGATAAAACATCATCTAAATTGTTGTAGTTTCTATAATTATTGCATTCCCTATAGCATTCCAGAGTATCCCATTTTCACTTTAAAAGGTGTCAACTCTAATTCATCTGAAGTTTCAACGAATATAACTGCATGCTGCAAAAAATAACGCCAAGACCCCCTCTCTAAAAGCAGTTATTGCAAAATTCCCAACACTAGTTAGTTGTATGCATCGTGCAATGGCCTGCACTGCCACGACGCACTAACTTTTTAAAATGACCTAACTCCTTTCTATGCACATTCGAAATACAAATGTAACTTTTTAAAACAAGTTTGTAAATCGAATGGCAAAGGAGTGGCAGTTGTATTCTTGCTGCGGTTAACTTTTTTAGAAGCTAGGTTCTTATACTTATTTCACTATGAATTTTAGTTAGGTATAGAGGTTTGGTATAGAAAGAAATGTCTATGGAGTGGGCGGTGTTCGTTTCTAGGACACGGCAAATGTTAGAAATCTTCGCCGTTAGTTGAAGCTGCGGTATAATTATTGCGATGCTTTATTCGATTTTGCGATGGAATTAATTTCAGTTGCTGATTAAACTTAGTTTAAGCGATTTCGTAACTCTAAATTTATCTTAGAGTCAGACTTTTGTAAGGATGTGTGGGATTCAATAGCTAATGATGAACCGCTTTTCCGTCGCGTTTTGTATTTTTTAAGGTGAAATTATTTTTTGGTTAATTAATTTAATTTGATTGGTAGTTTTATTTTTATATTTTAAGGTTTAGTGAAGTGTTTTTATTTTGTTGTAAATAAAACTATAGATTATTTAGGTAATAATTTACCTTGGTCCCATAAAATAAAAATACAAATGGCGGATGGAACTTTATAAAGGTCTCTGTTTTCGAACTTTCTCTTTTTCTTATGTTGGCACCACCCGGCACCCGGTTCTTCTCGAAAAGTTTAAGTTGCCTCTTTGGCGGGAAAGTCGCATGAAGTGTAAAACTATGTTAGAGAATTATTTAAGTTTGTTTGTTGTGTTTTATTTGATGATTTTTAATTATTTTTTTTAATTTAAGAACGCGGTCAAGGCTTCACGTTGATATTAAGTGGTTTTTCTTTACCATAAAAATATAACCTCCATAAAAAGAGATTGGCAAAAAATAGGTGTTGCCTTCATCGAAAGATTAAGTTTATAGTAGGATTCGCACCTATGACTTACGCTGTGCAGTGTTGACGTCACGATACCACAAGGCTTATGTTTTACTTTTTTACTACAATTAAAAATATTATCTATCATCATTAGTTATTAAATCCTGTAGCATTTAATAAATAAATGGTCTGCTATCTTATGGTAGAAAAAAAAAAAAAAAACAATTAAAAACAAGAAATTTTATAATACCTATGTCAAACTTAATTTAGTTTTATAAAATGCAAAACCGAATCGACATTAACTGGTTTGATTAATTGTTTGATTCACTACATAAATTCTCTTTGTTACGAGAACATGCTTAGAAAAAATAAGAAAAGAAAAAAAAGAGCGGGTAAACCACGAATTCAACCGCAAGTTCCGTCTAGTTTTTTTTTTTAAGATTAATATGTATACCTTTTATTTTAGATCAAAATAAAAACACTTAACTAAACCTTAAAATGGAAAATAAAACTACCTATCAAACTAAACAAACTACTTAATCTAATAAACCACTACCAGTTGGCAACGTTCCCAAAATGCTGGCCGCATTGCCGCGTTGAACGGCAATGCTTATTCGTTGCGCAAAATAACGGCCAGCATTTTGGTCACGGGTAGCATCGACCAGTCGCTTTGATATATCATTATATATCGATTTCGCTCCCGATCCCCACGGTCCAAGCGTTTCGACCCCAAAAGGCTCAAATATAGTTAAGTTAAATTAGTTAAATTACAAGAAAATAAAAACGGCCCGTTTAAAGCAATCCTTACAATGTAACAGTTTGTAATCTCTATTTATTTCGTATTACCGTAATGCTACAGTAAAGTTTTAGCGCAGTAAGGAATCTTCATTCAAATAATAGTAGTGAAGCCCATGATGCTCAATGTCGATTTACTCGAGCGTCGCGGAAACCTATTAGATTTGGTAGATTAGATGTTAGGAAGCATAAATGTCCTATAATGTTTCCACTTTCAGCGGTGGGGAAACTAGGTTCACCGACATAGCCCGCAGAATTAGCAAGCCAGCCCACTGCCACTTCAGGCAGTGGGCTGGCCATAAAAGCCGCAGAACCGACAACCGATGGGGTAGACGTGTTCTTGAGTAGAGACCGCGATTTGGCAAACGTAGTGTAAATCAAAATCAACATTTGTTTTATTCACACATTGTGATCACTTTAAAACGTCAATTTAAAACTAGCTACGCCTGTTCCAACCTCCTTACGCCGGCAAAAGAACAGGCAAGAAACGCCAGGCAGGTAATTTTTATTGCGCGATCACATTGACAATTTTATTCGTATTACTGATTGAATAGGAGCAAGTTCACTAAAATCCCAAGCTTTTTTTTTTTGTCATCTAATAGCCCAATATTTTTAATTAGCTTTACTAATAAAATTTCTCTTGTTTGGTTGTGCACATTGGGATATGGGACCATGAATATTAACGAGTTGCGGGATCACAACCAAAGCAGACCAGACCCCACAAGCAGCACCCGTTCACGAGTTGACGCATGTGCCTGCCATCGCACTTTTGTAGGACTTTGCCTACTGCTCTCAAAATGTAGAGCAGTACCAACCTAACGGCTGCGGTTAATTCAGGTTACGTTCTTGTTTTAATTAAGTAAATACATTCCTACTATCTTCAGTTCAACTAGGAAGGCCTTTGCTCTGAGGTTACTATAGGGAACATCACTGTTGGATTATATATTTATATACTACATTATTTTCCATCCCGACGAACCGATAACAGATGGGGAAGAATGGTTCTCGAGTGGCGACCACGAACTGGAAGACGTTCTGTAGGTAGGCCCCCCACTAGGTGGACCGACGACATTGTAAGAGTCGCGGGGAGCCGATGGATGCAAATGGCTAACAGTTCATGGTGACGTTCAAAAGGGAAGGCCTATGTTCAGCAGTGGACTTCTTCCGGCTGATAAATAATGATGATCATGATGATCTAGTATAAAACATATATGTGTATGTTGATATGTATAATTTGGGAGCCTTCAAGTCAAGAGTGAATAGGTACCATCAGGTGAGACTAGGGTCAAATGCTTGCTTCATCCCCCCTTGAACCCCACCATGAACGGCTATTAGCCATTTGCATCCATCGGCTCCCTGCGACTCTTACAATGTCTTCGGTCCACCTAGTGGGGGGGCTACCTACAGAACGTCTTCCGGTTCGTGGTCGCCACTCGATGCTTGCTTGCTTGCGATGAATGCTTGCTTACATCTAATCTAATAAAAAATAAAAAAGCATAATAATCCCTATGGATTTCAAAATGGCTAGATTTAAAAAAGACATTTTCAGTCAATCTTCAGGTTACAGCATATCCTGTGAACCTTGGAGCAATTGGATTAACAAAGTTTTTTATTTGCTTTGGCAATTCCTTGTCACATTTTTCCTACAAATTATTGTATTAAATTGTTTTTGTTTCTATTTTTCTTTGATTTTTGAACTAGCTAATTTTCTAAAATAAAAAGAAACCTATCTCTATCCTGGTGTATCTTTTCCTGGTGTTACCAGTCAAAAAATATAATTAATCTACTAAAATAAATCCCAACTTTTTTATATTATAAATGCGAAAGTAATTCTGTCTGTCTGTCTGTTACGCTTTCACGCCTTAACTACTGAACCGATTTAAATGAAATTTGGTACGTAGATAGTTTGAACCCTGGGGAAGGACATGGACTACTTTTTATCGCGATAAACTGTAGCCCACGCGTATGAAACCGCGTGGAACAGCTAGTTACTTATAAAATCAGGTGACAGATCATAGAACCATACAAAATTATCTAATTTTATTATTCATTGACGAGAATGGAAGCTGGAAGTAGTAACATGCGGGTGCGCAGCCAGTTTCACAGTGTTAACGAGCAATAATTCCTATGTCAGAATATAACTATAAACATGTAACAATTAGAATTCATAGTAACTTCATTCTCTTACTTATATATTGCCATTATACTCATTAATTCATTTAATTATAATAATTATATCTGTGGCAGAATGTCTACGATTGCACACATTTTATGTGAATGGCAACTTTATATTCATTCTATCAATTTGGATGGGGTAGATTTTGGCGGGAAATAGTAGTGACAGTCGATTGTATTGGGAGCTATGGTAGGAAAATATTTGGGTGGCTGTTTAGAGTGATTCATCGAGATCTATGTGTGGTGATATTTATTCTCCTCCTGGCATTTTATCGTCTTGCCAAGTACATGTATCAGTATCACCGGCAAAAAAACATTGCTGAACTCAAATCACACAAACCGTTGTCACTTGAAACCGGAACGAAATCCTCACGACGACGTCTCCTTTGGAATATCGATACGAATGCATGCAAAACATCGGTGCACGACCTGTGTATGTGTGTAGCAGTGACTAAGACATCGCGATGAAACCATAGCTTGGGTGTAGTGTATTTTCTGGTACTCGCCTAGCTAGTTCCCTCTCATATGGTCGAGGAGAGCGATGGCTGGCACATGCGTCAACTCGTGAACGGGTGCTGCTTGTGGGGTCTGGTCTGCTTTGGTTGTGATCCCGCAACTCGTTAATATTCATGTTCCCATATCCCAATGTGTACAACCAAACAAGAGAAATCTTTCTATTAGTAAAGCTAAATAAAAAATATCGATTAGATGACAAAAAAAAGCTTGGGATTTTAGTGAACTTGCTCCAATTCAATCAATTAGTAATAAGAATAAAATTGTCAATGTGATCGCGCCAAAAAAATTACCTGCCGGGCGTTTCTTGCCTGTTCTTTTGCCGGCGTAAGGAGGTTGGAACAGGCGTAGCTAGTTTTAAGTTGACGTTTTAAAGTGATCACAATGTATCCTATTAAATAAAAAAGTTTTGATTTTGATTTTGATTTTGATTTTTTAGTTACCACCCTCATGTTAGGAATCAGTCGCCAAGCATCTATCGGTGTGTTCCAGCAGCCTCACTTGAGAGCCAGTTCTCAATCCAGGTGTAGCGTGACGCCACCATCAACCCCATTGTCACTCAACGCTACTCGCTACTTTACCTAAGTAGTAAAAATAACCCAACAAAACTTTCAGGTGTAGCGTGACGCCATCTTTGATTATATCGTTTCTTAATATCAGGTGACATACAGTCAAATGCTACCTAGCAAAATACAGGAGCTTGTTAAATTAACTTAAATTAGTAGATGAAGGTAACAAAACTGAGAAGTTTAAACAAAAGTACGCTGTAACGTTGTAGCTAAGGTTCTGTTTGTTTCTACAACACGACTTACGGTGTCCGTAATGCAATAAGATGCATTTTTCTTTGACAAAAACCTGCGTTTGCGCAGTTGATGGTGTCGGAAAATTGACGTGGTGTTACATGTGTGGAGTACGGTGGGTAAGATGCTCCACTTGGCTTAAATTGGTAAAAGAAAAAGATAATATTTTCGTTACAGTGTAATCTACAAAAAGCTATAGAAAAAAGCACTTAGCACTCCGTTTAATTTTTGTTTCATCAAAAATTGGTACCAATGAACCGTCAGTTGGCTGAATCGACCTAACACGCTGGCTGCCAAGCCATTTTTCGTGCCAGTGCGTTGAGGTCTTTTCGAGGCAATGTTGAACTCCTTTGCAGTGCGTGTGAGACATTTTCGCCCTCACAGATCTTGTTTCTAAAAAGCACCCTAACCAGTAACCACTCAGGCGCTGCCGTCGCACGCCTTACCGTCTCTAAAGCGCTGCGCGGTCGAACATATTCACCAACCGCAAAATACCGCGGTATTGTTTTTTGATATTGTCGTTTTTACTTAATTTCTAACAAACTTATTTAATTTCTGAAACTAGTTTCAGAAAGTAGACAGATTGGGCATTACACTAGTATGATTTGTTATAATGAATATGATATTTTTAAATACACATTATTACCACGTTAACTTTGTCGTCATGAAATTATTACGTTCATCTGTTGTAAAATGTTTATAAATTTCCGAATAGCAAAGTAAATAAAAATTCTATCAAAATAAGAATTAGATAGGTTACACGTTGCTAAAAATAAACATCAATAACTAGTTATACTGTAAAACACTTCACAATTCTAAATACGAAATTCTCCACAAGTTTGTAAAGTTGTACCTAAAAAAGCAAATTGAAGCCAGTGTCTATTTTTTTTCTACATCCATAGATGTTTTTCTTTTATCCGATAGTGCTGTTCAACTAGTAATGATTTTAGTCGATTATAATCGTGTATCACGGCCAACTAAATGTAGCTCGAAAGTGAAGTGTGATTTTATACATTTGTCTCTGTCATACTCATAGAAACGTTAACATAGTCGCCCCCCGTACAGAGTGAAAAAACGCGATTTTGAATTCCGAACCTGCGAGAAAGCACGCATGTGGCTTGTTAGACCTCACAAAGACAGTGTTACAAATCCAACTAAACTAATTCTCCTTTACAAATCCACATAGCAATTGAACGTAGAGCATTTTCCTGTCATCAGCAGAACAGCGACAAAGTTTTTACAGTACATTCTTCATACGCATTCCTAGACCTCGGTCACTCGTGCGTGTGCGCGTGTATACGCAAATGTTGGATTAGTGCCCTCTGTGCTTTGTGCTGCCGACGGCGTTCTTTTGACATTTCCTAAGTCATTGAACACGATATGCTTAAGTTACTGACCATATTTACTATGTAAGTAATTCTTGCAATTTGTAAGTTTGTGTTTTTTTTTGTTTGCCTAGTTTGTTTATTTACGAGCTGCGTCCCCGGTTTCACCCGCGTCTTCTCGTTATGCCGTAGAAACCTTTTTCCGGGATATAAAGTAGTCTATGCTTTAATCTAGCTATCTTCGCTTCGGGCTTCAAGAGGGGTAAATCACCCGGTTCTAGAGTGACGTTCAAGTGTTGATAACTGCTTGAAGAGAAATCTAATATTAATGCCGCAGGCTGGCTCCATTTATTTAATTTCCAAATTTCGTCCATAGATCCGTTTTGTAGCTTTTGCGTGAAAGAGTAACAAACATCCATACATTCATGTTGACAAAAACTTTCACGTTATACCAAATATTAGTAGGAATTAGTAAATCCAACAGCGATGCCAGTTTTTAAAACACTTCTATTAGCTTCACTTGTAACTAACAATGTAATCAAATCTTAGAAGTCAATTTTAACCTACTTCTAATTGTCGTATCGACTTGAAACTTTGTATGTGTATGTAATCTCGGTGACAGTGCAATAATAATTGTATATCATCGACCTAATCTGATGATGGAGCCAGGAGATGGATAGTGGAACTCTTCAATGGCTAATAGTAAACCTATCGAGTTTGGGCTCATTTCATTCGTTTTGACGAGTCTAATAGATTGGGCTTAGTTACATAGACTAAAAAGTAAAATGCGTTTTCAAAGTGTTTTTTTTAGTTTTTTTAAAACTATATATTTTATAACAATATTGATATCAGTTGTACCTATGACTTTTAATAGGATTTCCCGAGGCAGATGTAGAGTGACACCATCTTCGATCATTCTTCTTAAAATCAGGTGACGTTTGTTCAAACGCTTCCACTTAAGTAATTAAAAAAAAGTGTACCGTGTATATTGTTTACATAATGTTTCTTTATTTAAATGTCTATTTAAGTTACTGGGTATCAATTTAAGTTCCTCTAATTATTATTTTAGGAATAAAATCCTTTTAACCAGCGCTTTTTTCGCTGACCATAAGTACGATTTTCTCTATGAAGTCAGTAAAAAGAAGGATACAGTCAGAACGTGCACAAAAGAACTCGTGCGATGAAACAAAAACATTATTTCACAAAAGATTCCAATACCCGATCATAAGATTTTCAACTCAATGTCTATTCTAAGAAAAAAAACCCCTACGTTTTTACCTACCATCATTACCTTCAACCATAATGCGATTTTAAATTAAATATGTTTATGACACGTTAGAAAAAGTTAATAATCATTTTATTGATAGGTATGCGGTTAACTTTTTATCCGTTTGCGGAATGCAATGGAGTATTAGTTGGAACCAAAAAGATTTTCCTACTTTATGTTGTTGACTAAAGACATATTTAGTGATGAAGAACTAAATAATAACTAAAGACTGATGCCGCTACCTAAATTCATCATTCTAATCCAAGTGTAGCGTGGCACCACCTCGCACTCAACAGTATCAGTAGCATTAGGTACAAGTTTTGAAAACGATAAAAGTTTTCGTAAACGTCAAAGTTTACTACCGCCAATTTGTCTAAGTGGCAACACGTACTGCCTAAATTCAAAAAGTCACTCGAAAACTTTGTTGGAATTCGAATACAACGATTTGAAATAACCCGTATTACTGATTTAAGTACCTCCCAGTAAGAAAAGGCGCGCCGAAAAATAAATGTATGGAAGGAAACTAAAACTTCTATAGTTTTCGTTAACTATCAAAACCTGTACAAACTAGGGGTCAGGTGACTTTTGTCGCAAAAATCTACTCTAAACATCAGAAAACTACTTTAGACATCTCGTCCCAACCCTCTGCCCAAACGAAAATATGGACGGCGTCATGCAGTAGGTACCAAACCTAAACTAATTCAATTAAATCCAAATAGGAAGTCAATATTAAAGAGACCTGCACACATTCAGCCACAAGAGGCCCTTAATTAAATATCTCATCGATACTGCATCCGGTCATAAATTCCGCGCACGGGCGTAACCGATAGAATTTAATACAAAATCGGTCGAAATCCGCCATATTGATGTACGCATTTTTTCTTCTCCACCACCCGCCTCCCTGCATAATTGAACGCTGTGAAAACTATCACGATGGTAAATGACGCCCCCCCTCTCCTCCCTCTACCCCCGCAGTTTTCCAACATGGCTGCGATCAATAATTCGGCTGGGCAATGACTGTGATGACTGGGGCATGCGCGCTGCAAGCCTTTCGAGTCATCGGCAGAGCAAAACCTGAACTTGACTTGGCGAAAACGAAAGTTAGAGGCGGATATTTCTAGTCCATTCTTGGCATTCGGTGCTACTCTATGTTTGTGAGCCCATACCTACTAAGTACAGCTGAACGTAGACTTTGCCGTGAAGATATTTTACATCTTAAAGATTCTAACGATTCCTCTGATGATTCTAGTGCTAACACTAACATTAATCTCATAACAGATGATATAAAAGCGGTTACTGACGATGCTAAAAGTAACGAAATAAGATTTCACGTAAATACCAAATTGAATACTGAATCTGTTTCGGTCGAGCGGGTGATGATTTCAATGAGTGCGAGCGAGACAAACATAGAATTCCATTTTGTGGTAATGACGCCGCGTCGACATTTTTCGTGTGCTCTCGTAAGCACGGTGAAATGAACCAGAGCGTTCGAGATTGTTCCACGCCTTTGAATGCTTAAAATTACATTGGAAAATCATCGTCGGAAATGTAGGGGCTTTTAAATGCCTTATCTTTTTAAATACGTCATCTTTTGAATGTACTACATCATGTATAACGTCTGAAAAGAAAAAGTCTCAAGAAGGTCTCGTCGTTGAACGTGATATGAATCGATTAAAACAATCTCAATTGTAATTAAGTTAGCTGAAAAAATAAACTAGCTGTAACAATACATCTTTGTTTGAATAATTAACATCGACTTTTAGATGATTAATCTTAATATCATTATAAACGTTAATGATAAAGTTATTCTTACCAGTTTGGAATTCTTGATGAAGTTTGCGTCTATTCGGTTGATGAAACCTGTCGTTTCGTTTGTAAAGTGTTCTTCTGTCTTCTTTCTTCTCCCTATCTCAATCTTCTTCTGTATTTTCTTATATGTCTTCTTCTCTTCAAGTATTGTCTTGTTATTATATGTCTAGCCCTCTTCAAGCCCGTAAATTTAATACATACTCATATAAAAACGTTTAGGTATAGAAATAACGGAATAATTTAACTAAGTCTTATAATTAATTTTTTAATTGTAATTTTGTACTATCAAACAAATGTAGAAGTCGCTTCAACAGGTTCGTAAACTCGTTTAATTTAGGATTTTTTTAATTTTTTTGAAGTAATTTTATCTTACCTTTTTACTTATAATTTAAGGCCAATTTAAGGCACAGGAATTTGGTTTGCTGTAGTTTGTTTTTCACCCCCATACAGTCAGGAATGGTTGATGAAGATTTGGTCGAAACTTTTCCAAAATTATTTATCTGCCAAAAGTCTCAAATATCACTTAGCCCTAATGAGTAGTCCGGAGTTCTTCACTAATTTACTTTTATTAATAATAATAATATAGAGAGTCTGTATATAAAAATCAATGTAAATCAAATCGAAAAGTTCCAAAAATAACCAGGTTGTTTAAATGTACTCAAAAAACTGAAGATTTTAAATTCTCTTTTCTATTGGTTTGTTCGTAATAACGGTTGATATAAACATAAAACTTGTTCTATTGCGAAAAAACGTGTTTCTTTATCGTCAAATGGCGGTAGTTGTTATTTCTTCTTTTCTAAATTCCCCTTTGTTACGAAATCTTGGGTTTTTTTAGTTTCTTGCGCATTTAACTTATGGGTGTCCGCATGTGTGATGCCACGGTATTCTCAGCGGTATGCCCATGTATCTCCTCTTCTTCCTTATTGTTTCAGGATCTTCTTCCCGGATGGTCGCAGATGTTACTGTAGCCCTTGTACGACGGATCCGAGCAGAAAGTCCCCAGTTGCCTTATCACTAGTTTACAGTTTGTAGAAATTAAACCGGTCGTAATTCTATTGTGAGAGTTCAAGTGTTGCAGAATACTATTGTTACTATTGTTACGGATCACTTAAAAACTATTCGATTATATTGTGAGAGAAATGAATGTCTGTTCTATTGCATAAAACTATCGCGTGAATGTGACGGCGAGCGGGTAGTTAACGCATGCGCGGCTATTTTTGAATTTCGCACCAAATTATTGGTTTATAGAATTCGTTTTTTTTTTTCGATTTAGGCCGTTGAGTTTGTTTTTTTCAATGTTCAATTGTCTTTTTTATGCGCGCTGGTTTTTTTTCGCGCGTTTAGATGGTATACACGCGGCGTCACGGGCCTCGCCGGTCACACTGACTCGGATGGTCGCGATGCTGGCTGCTGCAATGGGCAGTTGGGGTTTGGAAGGTGGAATGGGGTAACCCCACGCCTCCCCGTCCCACCCCACCCATCCCAATGACTGGCGTCCACCTCGGCATCATCAAATAATGATTTTCCGTGTTTATTATAAAAAGCGCACGCACGCACACACGCGCACTACACACGGAATTTCTAAAATTTTACATGCGTGTGAGTGCATCGCTTGTTTGCTATTAGAGTACGTTAGGCTAAACTATTCAGATGATATTAATTTCATCAGTCGGCGTATTAAAATGGATCGATGCTGCTGAATTCTCTCATACATAATGAATCGGTGACTACCTACCCTTACCCGCCATGAGGAGGTGGAAAATAAGCTGTAATATATGATTAAAACATAAATACATATATGTAGCTGAGCAATAACATATAATTACCTACCTAGGTGATTACAATATCTAGATATGTGAAGTAGCAGGTCGGTGGAATGGTTATGTCTGAGTATGGGAGAGTCCTTTTTTGATGGCTTTTGCTTGTTAATTCATTGAGATATCATCGGTGGAAGGTCCAGGGTTACGTAGCAGAATGATTTTGCCCCTAAAACCAATTCTGCTGACGGAACTCCTTGGTAACATGAGCCGTCCTTCAGTTCTAGTGCTTGGTAGCATGATCAATTCTGATGATGGAAATGGAACTCCTTTTAGCATGACCCGTACTTCAACTGTGCTGATGAAACTCTTTGGTAGTATGACCTGTGCCTCAATCCTGCTGAAAAAACTCTTTGGTAGCAGGATCCGTGCTTCAACTCTGGTGGTGGAATGTCCAGCTTGATCATCTCCTAACCTAACGGCTGGAGCCTCTACATGGCTCCATTGCGTCACCAGTTTTTCTGACACCAAGCTGCAGCTTCATCATCATCAGCCAGAAGAAGTCCGCTGTTGAACATAGGCCTCCCCCTTTGAACGTCACCAAGAATGGCTGTTAGCCATTTGCATCCATCGGCTCCCCGTAACTCTTACAATGTCGTCGGTCCACCTAGTGGGGGGCCTACCTACTTGAGCTGTAGTTTGCTTGCAAAGAATTGCAGCTTCATTGCAGTGCAGCGCGAAATTTTACGTTTTGCCAGCTATGGCACTTACCATCAGGATCAGGATCAGATCTACCTGATTGTTTTGTCACGTTCTGCTGGCCTGATCCAGTAACTATTTATGTTAAAGGGTTTTCCATTAATGCTTAAAAATAACCGTTTTATCATCATCAGCAGCCTCAGATCCACCCCTCGGCGCCGTATGTCATAACAGGTAAGACGCATTGGTTGAAGACTTTGTTTTCAGACATAGTGCTATTCGAGAACATTTGGCGAAGTTTTCGAAATACTGCCCAGCCCAGCTGTATTTTTCTGTTGACTTCTTTCTCGAAGTTGTTCTTACCAAGTCGGAGCATTCGGAGTTACACTTATCGAGAAATAAAAACGCTGGCAGGGTGTTCCAATCCTCCACCGTTCGCATTATAAAATGTAGCGAAGCGTTTTATGCGGATTGGGGGAATGTCAACCATGTACGGATGTCGCGTTGTGCGTACAGTGTTTTATCTGCAGATTAAAGGGTGCTTTGCAAAATTCTATACGTCATTATTAACTGCACTGCAGCGCGTAGCGTGGACGCGTAAATGTTCGTTAAGTGTTAATATTGAAGCTAGAGTTTTTGCTGCAGGTTTGCTTACTAATTTTAATGCAATAAACAAAACGTATGACGTGAAGATTATTGAAGGTTGGATAAATTATTATCACAAATAGTAAAAGAAAAACAATGAAATCACACTTGAGACTAAAATTGTGAATGCAAAAACTTGTGATTTTAAATGGATTCATTGTATCCATAATAAACAAGTATTTCACAGTCTTACTTGATGGTAAGTGAAGACGTGTTTGATGATGGAGCATGCTTGTCTAGAATATACCTAGAACGAACGATGACTTATGAGCTTATAATAAATTTTTATATTCTGTAGGGCGAACTTTGGATAGATCGGTTATTGGGAACGGCCTTAAGTCATAGGTGCGGGGTCAAGAGGATTAGAAGTCGCTATCGGCGGATTTTAAGGCGCACGCACGCGTTACCGTTGGGCCACCATCGCTCATAATATACAGTTACGTATAACCATAAATTAAAAATTTAAAAAACCCTTGTCATCTTGGACCGATTTTCATCAAACATAGCTAAAAACACTCGCCCGTGACTCACCTTTCATACAAAAAAAAACTAAATTGAAATAGCTTCATCCGTTCGCGAGCTACGGTGCAACAGACAGACAGACACGTCAAACTTATAACACCCCTCTTTTTGCGTCGGGGTTAATAAATAAATGAATCTCACCGAAAATTTTACACAGTCGAAGTCACGGGTTACGCCTACCTTCCACATAGGTGCAGATTAACAGCGTTTTATGCGAGAGTAGAGTCAGCAATGAAAGCTTTTTAATTATTAATGTGAAATGATAGTGGCGCGCAGTTCAGGATTAGTGTGTCAGTCATCCGTGTTGGGGTGGCCGAAAGGCTGAAAGGTGACATGGAGGTTTTATCCCATTTCAACTGATTTGCAAAAAATAAACTTTGAAAGGAAAAAAACGGCCAGTGCATTGCTGCATAGGATTTTAAACTGTTGCAGTTTAAAACTATAGTTTTTGCAGTGGCAGAAAGGTTAAGGGCTCCCACATAAAACTGCGAATTTGCATCGCATCGCAAATATCTGCGAGCTCGCACGAATGTACCACAAGAACTTCCGATATGAATCGCATCGTATCGCAGTTTTGTGTGAGAGGCCTGACACAAGAAGGTTTCATCCCATTTGAAGTGATTTGCAAAAAAAAATAAACTTTTATATTCCTCATTTGACAGCTTACAAAAAGCAGCCAGGGCGTTGCCCCATAGAAGTTTGAACCGTTGTCGTTCAAAACTCTGGTTGGAACTCAATTGTCATTGGAAAGTGTGACGCTTAACATCAGACAAGCAATCCAATCAAAAGCAATCTTTCCTACGTTACATCAAGTCTAATCAAACCATTTAGGCTGGTATTCTAGGATGACGCTCAAGTGATAATCAGTGGAGACCGCGACTTGGCAAACGTAGTGTAGGACGCCCTGCGACAAGGTGGAGCGACGACTTGCGCCGAGTGTCTGGCAGTAGTTGGATGAGAAAAGCCGAAGACCGGGCTCAGTGGCGTATCATGGGAGAGGCCTATGTCCAGCAGTGGACTGATACAGGCTGATGATGATGATGATAATCAGTATACCTACTTGAGCACAAGATTTGACGGTGTCAGTTCATATAAATATGTCACTCAATAGCTACACAAACTGTTCAGGCGTTGTTATTCTTTTAAATGTCGGGTAGGTCACAAGCCGAGATTCCAACGAACGCGGGCGGCGATTTACCGGAGAAACCGAGGGTAGTTGTTGACGACCTTCAGTGCACCTCGGACTTCAAGAGCGAACGGTTCTTAGCGGTGTTTTTTTGGTACCATAGGACTATTAACTGTGCTGTTGTGCAAAATTAGACTTTCACCTGCACCCGGGTGTCTAGGATCATCGAAGGGACGGTTCCGGTCGGCTATACAGTCCACTTGGCGGCTCAACGGTTTCAAGGTGAGTGGCTTGCCTTGTATTTGGAAGAATAGCAACCCAGAACAACTAATCAGTGAAAATCTAGAACCTAGGTATCGGGAACGGTATTACAAGCGAACACAAACATTGATCAGCACATTCAGACAGCGGTAGCTGATAAAGTAATCCATCGTGGATTCGAATTTTACAATGAGCTTGAGCTTTCGGTGGAGGAAAACATCGCGATGAAACTATAACCTGGTGGTATTTTTAAGGGCTCGTTAAGAATATGTCGTCAAGCACCTAGATATACTTGACTTGATAAGTTATGTGCGGATTTGCCATCGCTCGAAACGGTGAAGGAAAACATCGAGAGGAAACCGGCATGTCCAAGAACTGCAACATTCAAGGGCATGCGACATCTACCAACCCGCACTGGGCCAGCGTGGTAGATTACTGGCCATACTCTCTCTCTCTGAGAGAAGGCCAGAGTCCCAGCGGTGGGAACGTGAAAGGCTGATGATGATGATGATGATGATGATGACCTATATATAGATGTGTTCCAGCAGACCCATTTAAGAGCCAGTTCCCAAAAAAGTGCTTATAATAATTTCCCGTTTTAGTTTGATATAATATGTATCTCAGATGTTTCGTCTTTAACTGGTCACACTAATTAGTATTCTATAGTTTACACATATTCTTTAATTTTGTAGGACTTTAGCGCTGCTGACTGACTTGTGGACCTCGTCTCACATTTTTTTGTTTGTTTTATGTCATATCATAAGTAAATGAAAAAAAGTAGTCAGACAGTCTTCGCTGCTGACGGTACCCGGTCGCCTGTTGTTCGCGTAAGCCCTCCAAAACGCGCGTGCACCGGAAAAATGATCAGAAATTAATATATTGAACGACAGGGCTTACGCAATATGAGCTCCTCTTTGCATTTCCATGCGGGTTTACTTCGAATTATTGTAATATAACTGTTAATGTAGATAAAATAATTAATAATAGATATCATGGATGGTCGTTTTAAAAGCAAGCTGGAGTTTATAGAATATTTAATTAGTCGGTTTATTTGATAGGAGTGGTCTATCCTCGTTTTGTTTTAGGTATGTTTTTGTACAACTGGCTATCAAAAAACTAACAATAATGCTTTTTTGGTACCTTTCGTATTTGTAAGCAATTTTTAAATTAAAAAGCTCTAGCTCTTTGGAGGGTTTCAACCCACGACCTACGAGTTGCAAGTCGACGTCAATACCACTGAACTATCATCGCTTCAAAACTTGACTAATGATATAAAACAAGTGTGACTTTTTGTAACCGAGTTTATTGGTATAATTTTCAACTTGATACCTCTACGCGGGTTAAAAAGGATCTTGACAGACAAATAGACGGACAGAAAAGTGATCCTAAAAGGGTTTATTTTCCTTTTCGAGGTACAGGACAGCAAAAAAGCACGAAACTAGTTACACATAGCTTAAACCCTCATTCGAGCCGTGTCGGTGATGCATCAATAAACCGTAATACAGGCGATTCGCGCTGCAATCACTAGTGTTTCCGTACCTATAGAACACTGGGGCCGTTCATAGCCATTATAGGTCTAGATAGAGTTTTATCTTCTATCCCGTTCTGGCTACAGCGCAGACTATCATCGTCATCATGACTCCCCTAGGGGGGAACCCCCAGCCTCCCCCTGCCCCCTGTCAGTCAATATACAGCAAACAACCTCTGTAGATAAAATAAACTCACACACACAAACGCGTACTAGTCACTTAAATTTACGCACACACACGTGATTTTGAACAAAATTGAGTGAGATAATTACACTAACAGAATATATGGAGTGCTATGTACAGACATACCGGCATATATGTAGTTCCTATAGGTATATGTAAAGGGGAGGCGTGACAAGGTTTTTCGAAAATTTCAACGCTAGCCGTTCGTTTGTGCAATTTTAATGGATTTCGAAATTGCTAGTGGATATTGGACATGCAGTTGCTTTTTCCGAAATGGATTTATTTGACGGACGATGACAAATTTTTCAGCGCTTTTTGTGTAGCTATAGGGAGGCATATAATATGCATTTTTAACCGACTTAAAAAAGGAGGAGGTTTCTCAATTTGACCGTATATGTATAAATGCTTTCTTTATGTTTGTTCGCGAATAACTTCGTCGTTTAAGAACCGATTTTGATGATTCTTCTTTTGTTGGAAAGGAGATACCCCAAGGGTTGTACCATGGTAATGAAACTAGAATCTGATGATGGCATTCGAAAGAAATCGAGTGGAACCTGAAGTCAGTTTTTTTTTTGTTAAAAATTATTTAATAAAGTAGTGTTGACCACAAGTCTAGAATCCTAAATGACGATGTGGTCGAAAGTGGCGCCACGCTACACCTGGATTGGGAACCGGCTCTCAAGTGGGGCTGCCGCAACACGATAGGTTAAGAGCCCAAACCAGGTGTAGCGTGTGCTATTACCGACCACATTGTCACTTTACATCAATTTACTAGTGGTCAAACGCTACCATGCCATACTATGGAGCTGGGTCTGTGTGTGTGTGATATCCAGCTAGATGTACTTTACCTACTATTCGATGTCACTGTGGAATTTAACCAAAAACAAACCATAAAGAATAGTTATTCATATTAATTTTACATGAAAAAATACTCGTACCAACATAAAATTGTGTATGTTTTTATTTTGAATTTTCTTTTATGTTGACAGTTATTTTTATAACGAAGCTCTCTTTATCTCTCGGAATGTTTGGGCACCAGCATTGGTGAAACTTGGTGGAACTATAAATGTAATGTATGTAACCTGACGGAACGTAACGTAAGTTTATTAATTATGCAAAATAATAAAATATATTTTACTATAAATTAGGTACAGTAATACTCGTTATCGGCAAAAAATATCAAGTAACTATACTTGGAGTATTTTTGCGTATCCTCAAGTATCAATTAAACTCCGGTATGATGACTAATCCATCTTCGGATATGTTCATGGCTGATGTTTGTATATACTCCAGGAATATTCCTTCCGCAACCATAGCCGAAGGAAGACAACCCGATGAGCTGCCCTGATGATGATGATGATGATACTGCAGCTCCTCCACTGTCACCCTGAAAATACCACATATCTCTACTAAATGCTGTACCTATAAGTGTGTTCCGGCAGTCTCACTTTCTAAGAACTTGAGAGTCAGTTCCCAATCCAGGTGTGCCTAGCTAGGTGTCACCATCGACCACATTGTCACATAGCATCCGGTGATTTGTGGTCAAACGCTACCCTGTAAGCCCATAAGATCTAAAAAAGAGACAGGGTTTTCTCAGGTTTACGACTAGAATGAATCGGTCCGCTTCTACATGGCTATACTCTATTCGGGTCCATATCATATTTGCTAATTTAACCGCTAAGATCTCATGAGAAAACAAAGTTTAACTGCATTTTAGTGTTTTCAAAACGATTTACAAGCTTAAAATCCAATGCAGGTAGCCAAGGTAGCGCTACGCTACGCCTGAACTATATAGGAACTGGCTCTCATGCGTGGCTGCCGAAACATCCCGATAGGTGCTTTTGGCGACAGATTCTCAACTTGAAGGTAGTAAGGAAAGTACTGAAAAATGCTACTACCACCAAGCTATGGTTACATCACAATGTTTTCCTTCACCGACAACTCAAGCTCATATCAGAATTCCAATCCACGACCTACAAATCGTTAATTGACCTCATAACCAGCAGAGCTTTCATCGCATAAAGATTGCGGTTACAAAATCTCCGAAACATCAGAATTTAAAATAGCAGTCATATTGATATTGGTTCCGTTATCCAGTATGACATAGGAGGCAGTCCCTAACTCCCTGGAGTAGAAAAAACTTGACCAGTATACATGAAGCTATGCTGTTAATGCTAAGAGTATATGCACCTGACACGCATCCTTGCCACGCCCTCCAGCACAGAACATTCTAGAAGTAAGACTGTAGTTGTACCATGACTGCTTCACTTTCTGGCATTCTTCTAGAGGAACCACTTCAATATCAATTCCTTGAAGAATATCGTTGTAATCACCCTAAAAATAGGTGTCACAAGAAACCTTCATTATTTTAGGGCTTAGAGCATATCGAATCTAGATTCTAACTAGAGACTATCCAATTTTCCAAAGCACCATTGTCATTATACGTCATTGATCTGGTTGGTGGTCTGGTAAGTTCGCTGAACGGTGAAGAAAAACATCGTGTGGAAACTGGCATATCCAAGAACCATAACATTCAAAGGCATGTGACATCTACCAACCAGCACTGAGCTAGTGTCATAGATTATGGTCTATACTCTCACTGAGAGAATGCTTCTGTCCCAGCAATAGGAACATAATAAGCTGATAATGATGAAAGAGTATTGGTTGTATTGTCTAGTTGGGCTCAGTGAACTGCAATGTCAGCGCGTTGATGTTGATGATAGGCTTTTCATGTTATGCTGACTACATACACTCTATGCCTACCCTATTCAAATAAAACCACTTACTTTCTCCTCAGAGTACCCCCAACCAAACACCCTCAGTTTCTTTCCACAATCACCCCCACAAATCCTCACACCTCCCACCAGTTTCCCAAAGTGCAATCCTCTGAACAACCTTAGAAGCTGTACATCATAATCGAATTCATGGTGCTGCTGGTATTTGGGATGGATTAGGTGGAAAAGAACCTGGGCTTTTGGACCTTTTAGGCGATGTCTGCTGCCAATCCTTATAAAGGTTCCATCTAAGCTGGAAAGCATTTTATATATAAATAGGTGGCAGTACAATTTTGCAGTTTGTTTGCCTAATTACAGCACCATGCTGACAATATTGTGAGAGTTGCTGGGAGCCGATGGATGCAAACAGCTAATAGCCGTTCGTGGTGGCGTTCAAAGGGGGGAGGCCTATGTTCAGCAGTGGGCTTCTTCCGGCTGATGATGATATTGAACGCCATGCTCAAAACAGTAAAGAAAAACATCGATAGGAAACTTGAATTATCAACGGCATTATGTAGGCGTTCCGATAAGCGCCATCCTTTCATCGTGGAAATACCACCGATACGCGCGAACAGGTTTGCGTCAACTTTTTTGATTAGAACTGCAAAAGAGTGGAATGCCCTGCCTTGGTCAGTGTTTCCCGAAAGATACAACCCGGGGGTGTTCAAGTCAAGAGTGAATAGGTATTTATTGGGCAAGCGTGCTACACCTTCGACCACATCATCGCTTTCCATCAGGTGAGATCGTGGTCAAACGCTAGCCTAGTTAGTTGAAAAAAAAAAATAAAAAAAAAAAAGCGTCGTGGGAAACCTATTGATGCAAAAGGCTCATAGCCGTTCATTTTGTTATTTAAAAGGAGGAAAGGAAGGAGGCCTATGTCAGCAGTGGATGTCTTCCACCTGATGACGATGACTACCTACCAACTTGTACATCACAATTAATGTACAGACGACTTGCGCCGAGAGGCTGGCAGTAGTTGGGTGAGAAGCCAAAGAACGGGCTCAGTGGCGTACTTTGGAAGAGACCATGTCCAGCAGTGGGCTGACACGGGCTGATGATGATGACGACGAAGGTACTGACCCACAATGTGCTGTGGTCAATGCCCAGTTCTTCTGAATCAGCAAGGCTCCACATTTATCAGCATAGGTTACTTGGTACGGAGCGTCAGATATGTTTACATCTTCACCTCCTAGGATTCTATAAGAATATTTTTAAGGTTCAGTACGAGTAGATCTGTATACACGCAGAAAAAAAAACCTTCCAGAATACCGTTTTCCTTCTGAGTCAAAAGGGAAGGATTTGTAATTCAAAAGGAAAACTAAGGTCCAATAAGAAAGGAATCGGCCTTGGAAGGTACGACTCAGAAGGAATGCCAGAATTTTTTTCTCAGTGTACCGACAACCGTTAAGCAAACGGTATTCTAACACGGTTTCGAATTACTCACCCATACGCCATAATACATTTTATCACAACAATAAAAAAAGAAACTAACATAACTTTAGATTAATTTTTTTAACAGCAAAAATCAAACTGTTACCATGAAGTTTACTTAACAACAAAAGTAAATAGCAGAATATATTTTTTATTATATAAAACCTCTTTTGTAGTACTCCGCAAATTAAATTATGGTGCCTACCAATACCTACTCTTTGAATTTCTTTTTTTTGCTCTATACCCTTTCTATCAAAATCCCAAATGGTGATGAGCGATTTCGCGGTTGAGAATGGTCCACTCTCCATCATCAGGTCAGGTTGATGATAAGTACCAAATTAAATTGCATTGTCACCAGGATTACATATTATTTACATAATAAGTTTCATTTCGATAACACAATCAGAAGTAGGTTAAAATTGCCTTCTAAGATTTTATTACATTGTTAGTTAATTAATAAAAGTATTTTAGTCCTGTACAATTAAGCGTTTAGAAAAAATACTAGAGGAAGTAGTAAATACAGCAAATTTTCTGGTCAAACACACATATTTCAACGTAGTTCTAAATTTATGATTAATAAATAGTTTTATTCATTTTTAAATAACAATTTTATCTTATAAAACGTACATCTACATTTTCTATCCCCTACCCCTATTCTAGCTTCAGGCCCGTGACTTCTTCTATCCAGGGCCGGACTCTAGCCACTTTGCTGTAGACCCCGTATGAGCCGGGGGTAGCGCATCCGTAGCCAAAGGAGACCATACCGAGGAGTCTGTCGTCGGCTACTGCAGGACCACCAGAGTCACCCTGAAAAAAAATTATTAGAATATATGACTAGATGCGCCATAAAAGAAACAGTAGCTACATGTGAGGATGCCATTGATATCATTAACTTTTAGGTATCACGAAGTTAGATACCTGGCAAGCATCCTTCTTCCCTTCACTGAAGCCAGCGCAAAACATCCTTGCAGTCAAACCCCCTCGGAAGTAGGGGAACGGAACATGCTGGCAGTTCTCTTTGGAGATGATGGGCACCCTCACTGCTCGGAGGACGTTGGAATATGGACCCTGAAAGCAATAACATAAAGTCAAATTTGCAATGGATAAAGAGAACTTTCTGAACCTGATGAAATTTACAAGTGTTATTACAAAGCAAGAAGTTGCCAAAGAACTGTTTTATTGGTGCAGCATGACTTTATCCAGCAGTTGGATAAAGATATGCTACACCTTATCCGGCAGTTGAAGAAGTGGCTCTTACAATTCCATATAGCATCTTGAGTTTAATCACTCTTGGAGTATATTACTTCTCTTTCATCTTTACAATTAGGTACCTAATGCCATCCTACAAAATGGCTGTCAAAGGAGTTCTTTAGGATCAGCAACGCATCGGCAACGCCTTGTTGCAAATGTCCATAGGCGACGGTGACCACTCACCATCCTGCGGGTCGCTTGTTTGTTTGCCACTTGCAACATCTATTTGGGGTTAGCGCAGCATGTACTCCTCTTCCACTCACACTTATCAGTCGTCATCGCTTCATTCCCTTTCATTCATATCGATCCTTACACAATCCATCCATCTTTTATTTGGTCTTCTTCTTCCCTTCCATCCATCAACATTCATATCCATCACTTTCTTGGTAAGCCACTCTATTACATTAAACAAATCTAGGTGAAAACTTACATTTTCCTTAGTGTTTCCCCATCCAGTAACGCTGATCACTGTACCAATGACCATGTCTTCAATATGGGCAATCTTGATGGGTTGTATATTGTCTCCGAACTTCAAATTCTCATCGAGCTCCAGGAGTTGGAAGTCAAAATCGAAGGGGTGGTCCTTGGACTTAGCTGTCCATTGGGGGTGGATGTAGGAATGCTTCACCATGATCTTTGTGCCTTGGTTGATGTACTTGGAACCTACCCTGATGTAGGGTTTCTTGCTTTGGAAGAAAATAAATAAGTGTTAGATTTGGTAGTCGTTGTAATTTCAACTTTAAGTCATTCGTGTTTTAGAATAAAAATATGTTAGCAATATTCGTTTTTATTTCGTAACTTAGTTTGGTATCTACTTTTCTCATGTAAAAATAGTTAAACGCTAAAACCAAAAATGTTACATTGTGAAAAAGAAAAATCAATGAAGATTTTTAGCATCTTGTTTATGGAATATGGCAAAAGGTTCCTGCACAATAATGATCGAGATCAATGTTTCCAGTAAGATAACGAAGAAAAAAGAGATTTTAACATCTTATATCTCAGGACTGTGCATTGCCACGAGGAATTTTAAGGTGTTGAATTTCAAAATTCTGGCTGACACTGAACTGCAATGTGCAATAGTAACGTTTACCTTCAGTCAAACAACTAGCTAATCTCATATTCATGAAAAAAAGATTGTAAGCTTTATTTTCACAACTTACCCACAATGTCCAGCAGTGATAACCCATCGTTTATCTATGATAGCTCCACCACAGTTCGTCCCATACGCCACGTGGTACGGATATAGATTTATATCCACTTCTTGTCCTCCCACAATTTTATTATCTCCAAAGGGAGAATCAGATTCATACTCTGGAGACATTTCATGTTCATCTGCTCTTTGAATCGTGTCTTCATTTGAATCAGTATTGTCTTTATAGCTACTTCTAGATATACCATCTGTAAGATATTTGATAATATCTCGTTTATTTAGACTATAGTCTTCTCTATCTTCTGTAACATCGTCTCTGTCTTTCATGTAGTCGAAATTATCAATGTCAGGCATTTCTGTAGGTTCTTCATAATGTTCTATGTCGATTCGATGCGAGTATTCTTCTTCTGAATTTCTTCCTAGAGGCAGATGGTTTGTTCTGGTTGCATCTTTTGAAATTGGTATAATGATAATGTTGTATTCTGAAACAAAAAATATAAGTTCATTAATGTTCATAGTTACTTCTATTTTAGGCACTTCACTAACAATACTTAACAAAATTGCTTTGCTTAATTAATTTTTCGTACTGAAACATTCGTTGCGAATTGGCAATCAGGGTTATATTTAAAGTACTTGGATTGCTTATGAAATTAACCATAATAATGACACATTCCAATTTGGTCCTTTAAGGCTTGCTAATAAAACTATTTTTACATAAGCGAGTCGCTGGCACCCACTAACGTTAAATGACGACGAGGTCGATGGTGGTGCCACGCTACACCTGGATTGAGAACTGGCTCTTAAGAAATTAAGAAAGTTGGTCTGCCCCAACACACCAATAAGTGCTTGGTATTCTATCATCAGGAAAGGGGAGGTATATGTTCAGCAGTGGACTTCTTCCGGCTGATGATGATAATAATATGTAATAAATAACAATAAATCAATTTATTGCCATTAAAAAAAAACACATAGGTACATTTTATAGAAAAAAAAACACAGTGATAATTTACAATATAACGGCAAAAGGAGTAAAACTCAGCTTGTGCTGTGTTTACATTTGCATGTGCACACAGCGCTGGTTTTCAGTTTACCCCTGTGCTCGGTCAGTTCCTTGCCGAGAAGGTAAGTACTTATAAAGCCATGTCATTGGGTCATGATGATTCTATCATTAAAAGTCAAATTTTTAAAAAGATATACGTACTGTCAAGTGGCATCGGTAGAATAATGTCTAATAATAATAATGTTATAAAGATTTTGCAAAACATATTTAAAAAAACTAATTTATTATCATTACGCACATGTGCAACTTTAAATTTCTCACTGAAATCACTACGTAAGTTGCAATGCGATTTCGTTTGTCTACTCGAAGTTAATACAGCGTGAAATTAAAAGACGTTTGACTACATCGCATTGGTTTATGTAATTTCAGATGCTCGTTTAAGCAGAAATTGATTACGCACAGACCTAAGTTTTAATCTTAACAAACAAGGTAAAGTTATATAACTTTCAACAAACTTGGTTTGCTATAACTGTGTTTGATGAAATTGTCATCAAAATAGTAAGTTGAATTTTCTTGTTTGGAAGACTACATCGACTAACGCCGAAATCATTTATCAATCGATCCTGATCTGTATCTGCGGTTTTGGATCGATATGTCATGTCATAATATTATGTTATTTTAGTACTGGGGCTTGACATATTACTACTAAAATGACATATTATGACATGACATATCGATCCAAAGCCGCGGCTAACGGATCAGGATCGATTATTAATTTCGGGCGTAAATCGACTAGTTGACTATTTTTGTTTAAATCTATTGTTGAGTGTTGTCAATTTTATTTCGAGGTAAATAAATAAATGTTTTAATGCATTTATTTACCTAGCAGTATTGAGATTTTGTTAAAATTGTATTATAGATGCAAAGAAAAAAGAAGCTCGAATAGTAAAAAAAAATCACATGGTATGACTACTTCAGATCAGGTAAAATTTGAAAGCAAGTAAGTATAGTGCTGCCACCTATTTCACCTACACAACGTCATCTTTCACTAAAATTGATTTTAGCGACATCTAGGCAAACAATATGTGAAACTTAAAAATACTTCCTACTTCTTTGTTCCTACATGATTTTTGTGATATTTAAATTACGTAATTTAATTTAACTACTGTTAATTAATCCTTCTGTTTTTTATTGTAATTAAAGCAGTTTCTACCATTCTTATACTCACACTCAGTAACCAACATTTGAGTTCACGCGCCATCTTGCGTCGAGTAGCAGAACTAAACTTTAATATCAAGAATGAAAATTTAGAATCGTCGCTCATCATCATCAGCATCATTATCAACCTGTGTCAGTCCACAGCTGGACATAGGCCTCTCTTAGGTACGCCACTGAGGCCTTTCTCATCCAACTACTGCCAGACACTCGGTGCAAGTCGTCGCTCCACCTAATCGCAAGGCGTCCCACACAATTGCTGGGGCCATACTAACAGGAAATGCCGTTAAATAGCGCGACAATTGACGTTTGACATAAGTGTGGCCACGACATTTGACAACGTCATTCACATAGGCGTTTGACGTTAGCCGATAACTCAAGTGCGGAAGACTTTTTTGGCAGCAATCGAATTGTCAACGTGAAAATTTTGTTTTTATTTCCAAAACTTGTGTTTGTTCGAGTGATAATGCGTAATATTGGTGGATTATTAACCATTATGTGTTCGTTAATGTGTACGAGTATGGGAAATTGAAATAAAGTTGTGAAAGTGACTTTTCTAGTTGCTCCAAAAAATCCGTGTAAAGTTTAAGCAAAGCCCTACTACTTTACTTAAACACTATCCTCATCCCATCATCTCATCATCATCATCATCATCATTTAAGCTTGATTCTACTCTCTGAGTTTGAAATATTGTATACTTGACACTGGCAAATACACTTATCGTGTGACGCCATAACAAAAAAAAAAACTCAAGTGCATCCACGTTGACCGTTCAAGTGTCACATAATTGCGTTAATAATTAACGTAATATTTATCGCGATGATAGGCATTGACATTTCCCGTGACGTTGAAGTTAGTGTGGCCACAGCATAACTACGTCGTCATCGGTTTGTATTTCGTCATATTTTGTGTAGAATTTGTATTTATCTTACTTATTACGATTCAAACTAATTTTAAAAACGAGAAAGTTTGTGAGTTCGGATGTATGGATGTTTGTTACTCTTTTACGCAAAAACTACTGAACGGATTTGAGTGAAATTGGAATGGAAACAATTCGAATGGTAGCTTATACAACGGGTGAAAACATAGGCAATTTTTAATCTCAGAAAAATGTTCCTACAGGAAGATACGGGTGAATTAAAAATAAAACCATTCTCACAAACTTTCATGTCTATAGTATTATGTAGTAGGATAGTAAGATAGGATTTGAATAAAGTGTTATTTACCTTTCTATCACCAAAAAAAAAAAAAAATGTTTATTCAATAGAATACATTGTGAACCTCCTTACGCCAGCAAAAGAACAGGCAAGAAACGCCCGGCAGGTAACTATTTGGCGCGATCACATTAACAATTTTATTCTTATTACTAATTGATTGAATTGGAGCAAGTTTACTAAAATCCCAAGCTTTTTTTTTGTCATCTAATAGTACGATATTTTTTAATTAGCTTTACTAATAAGATTTCTCTTGTTTGGTTGTACACATTGGGATATGGGAACATGAATATTAACGAACATAACTGTCTCACCTGATGGATAGTGATGATGCGGTCAAATTCGATAGATGAGTAGACTTACCAAGAAAATTCAACTTAATAACCTCGGTTTGTCTCGACAAGAATTGATTAGTTAGTTAGTTACAAGTCAAGCTAATAAAAGTGTTTTCAAAATGGACTTCTACTTCTTCACCGTCATCAAGACGTAAGCAGTCCCGCAGCCATTTTGTTTTTCCCGTAACTACAAGCTAAATTAACTGAACATTTCACCGTATAGAATCAGAACAAATGACCGTAGCTAAGCGCTGGTGGGGTTTACGACAATGCCTATAAGAAAGCGGGCGTCGTGTTATAAAATTTGCATTTGGCTGGCGGGCGGTGATGCAGGCGGGGGTGCGGCCAAGAAAATGTGGAGACAACTTTTTTAAACATCTATAAATCTACTAGCTGCACCCCGCGGTTTCACCCACTAAGTTTATTCCAATAAAACGTACTGAACCTACAAACAGTCTATAGAAGAAAGCACTTTCCATTTTTTTCAGTTTTCTATAATAGACACTAAAATAGATTAGCTGTTCCCCGCGGTTTCACCCGCGTGGGCTACAGTTTATCGCGAAATCCTTTCTTAGCGGATGCCTACGTCATAACATCTACCTGCATGCCAAATTTCAGCCCGATCCGTCCAGTGGTTTGGGCGGTGCGTTGATAGATTACTATGTCAGTCAGTCACCTTTGAGTTATATATAAGTAGATTAATAACTGTTAATTTAATGTGTATTCAACATAAATAAAACTGAATCTTTATTACCCTTGATCATCGCATTACGCGTGAACGGATGGAACCATTTCCCTAATACTTTTTTTCGTGGTGTTTGTTGAAGTTCAAGGAATTTCTTATGAAGAGAATTATTGAAAGACATTGTCAGGAAAGTGTTAAATATAAAGATAGATAACAGTAGTAATCTAATTAGAATTATTTAATTGCAATTAAATTCCACTAGAATTGTATTTCTTATAAGAACCGTTACAATGAGAAAGCTAAAATTTAAATTGAATAATCCCTCGACATCGACAATCATAATTATTATAGCGCGGTGAGCGGTGGCCAATCGGTTAGGGGAGCGACTTACAAGACGCCGACACCGAGTTCGAATCCTCTCGGGCCCGCACCTATGACTTAGTAAGTTATGTGCGAATTTGCCATCGCTCAAACCGGTGAAGGAAAAAAAAACATCATGAGAAAACCGGCATGCCCAAGAACTACAACATTCAAGAGCATGCGACATTTACCAACCCGCACTGGGCCAGCGTGGTAGATGACAGCCCGTACTCTCTCTCTGAGAGAAGGCCTGAGCCCCAGCAGTGGGAACGTGAAAGGCTGATAATGATGATGAATATTATTATTTATATGAGAATTGCACTCTTGATTAAGTCACCTTTCAAATAGTAAAAACTACATCAAAATTGGTTTACACAGATACATTTTCAGATACACACACCACAAACACCAGTCTTTTTCATTGCGAGTTATAAATAATCACATTCTATACTTACTTACCTCCAAAGGGGGTTGTCCGACCTCTTTGCGAGGCGAAAAACGGGGGTGGTAGAGTACAGGAAAAAGGAGGGTAGCAAAATTTCCATTTTCTTACGTCTTTCGCTCTCTATGCAGCAGTTTTTGATTAACGGACGAAATTTCATTATGAATTCATCCCCTTGGAGGCTTATTTACTTCGCCTACCCCCTCGCTACCCCCGTTATTGTTTAGGCTATGTTTAGCGGCTTTGAAAGAAAAGACGCTTTTCGGGGTGATTTCGGTCGACTATTGAAGGCTTTGTGGTATGCATGAATAAAATTGTCAATGTGATCACTCAAACTCAAAAATATGTTTATTCAATAGGGTACATTGTGATCACTTTAAAACGTCAACTTAAAACTAGCTACGCCTGTTCCAACCTCCTTACGCCGGCAAAAGAACAGGCAAGAAACGCCCGGCAGGTAATTTTTTTGGCGCGATCACATTGACAACTTTATTCTTATTACTAATTACTGTATATATTCACGGTTTAAGAAGAAGAATCTAGTAAAAAAATATAATCTCAGTAAATCCATAATGGATCGTATGAGACAGAACCTTACGAATCATGAGATACAGCCTGGTGACAGACGGACAGACGGACGGACAGCGAAGTCTTAGTAATAAGGTCCCGTTTTACTCTTTGGGTGGGTACGGAACCCTAAAAATAGAAAAAAAAAACTAGATTCATTTCAAATTCAAATAGCACGCGAAAGAGTAGACATTGTAATAAAGAGTACATTTTTGAGCACATACCTGCTCCGCTGCAAGATAAGTGTAATAAAAGTTTGGATAATGTGGAAACTTGGTAATGTTATCGGTATACGTGATCTCACCGGCTTTTCGGGTTGGCGGGAACGCGCGCCAACTGACAGTTCTCGATTTGAATTTGGAACGCGTAAAAAGTGCAATTAGAGGTTAGTTTCGAGCAAACGAATGTAGAATCAGAGATGGAACACGAACATTCTGTGTGTGGTATTCGATGTTGATCGTACAAATAACAGTTTTCGATTTGAATTTGGAACGCGTAAAAAGTGCAATTAGAGGTTAGTTTCGAGCAAACGAATGTAGAATCAGAGATGGAACACGAACATTCTGTGTGATGTTCGATGTTGATCTTACAACTGACAATTGTAGACATGAACATTCTGTGTGTGATATTCAATCATGATCTACTCTAACTGACATTTCTCGATTTGAATTTGGAACGTGCAAAAAGTGCAATTAAAGGTGCGTTTCGAGCAAAAGAATGTAGAATCATAGATGGAACACGAACATTCTCTGTGATATTCGATTATCATCTACATGATGTTGTTGATGTATTACAACTGACATTTGGAGATTTGAATTTGGAACGTGCAAAAAGTGCATTTAAAGATGTAACGGATAGTTGTATCAAGACGGAAGCACGGTCCCGCAGCCATAAATAAATAAATAAATATATTTAGAATTGATATGATTTATCTCAAGATGATGAATTCAATTTGTTGCATGCTCAATAAAAAAGGTAAGAAAGCAATAGACAAAATACTCATCGATTGATTTGTTTCTGAAACCTGTAGTAGCTACTCCGAGGAGCCAGGCGTAGGTTTCTTTCAGTCGTTACAAGTCGAGTTATAATCGACTTTACAGCACATATCTACTTGTCTATAGCCACATGTGTTTTATACTTTTCCTTCTCATTCTACTACTATTCTATAATTATAATGCGAAAGTTTGTGTATGTGTGTGTGTGTGAATGTTTGTTACCACGTACCACCGTAACTACTAAACCGCTTTCGATGAAACTTGGAATGGAGATAGCTTATACCCTGGATTATCTATCACATAGTTTCTTGCCTGTTCTTTTGCCGGCGTATTAGGTTGGAAAAAGCGTTTAGCTAGTTTAAATTTGAAGTTTTAAAGTAAATATTGTAAGTGAAAGTTTGTGAGTAGGTATAGATGGATGGATGGATTTACTATTTCACGCAAAATCTACTGAACGGATCTGAATGAAATTTGGAATGGCTGAAGCTTATACCTTGAATTAACACTTAGGCTTTTTATCCCGGACAAAGGTTCCTGCGGGGTAACGGGGAGACGCGGGTGGAACCGCGGGGCACAACTAGTGTTAAATGGTATTAAAATAAATTCTGTTTTAAATTTTGCAAACGAAAAATAAAATATGTCATCTAAATACATATATATAACTCAAAGGTAACTGACTGACATAGTGATCTATCAACGCACAGTCCAAACCACAGGACGGATCGGGCTGAAATTTGGCATGCAGGTAGAGGTTATGACGTAGGCATCCGTTAAGAAATGATTTTGATTATTTCTACCCCCAAGGGGATAAAATATGGGATGAAAGTTTGTATGAAACTTTGTCAATTTTAAACCGATCGGGCTGAGACTTTGCATGCATAAAGCTGTAGCCCACGCGGGTGAAACCGCGGGAAACAGCTAGTTTTTGTAATAAAAAGGGTGCGCCAAATATGTAGGTACACTTATTTACAACACTTTATTTAATTAATTAATAGTATGACTGTATATATTTATTAATATGTAGTTATTTTAAATTACCTCAATGCAAGTGTGTTGGCGCTTAAGTATTTACGCCTTCATCCATCAATGCTTATAATGCCGACCGTATATAGCAGTGATAGTTAAGAAAATATAGAATAAACTTCTTGATGACAAAATAAAAACCAAGGCCCATTTGCATATAACAAAATTCACTTTTCGAATCGTATGGAAAATTTAGTTAAATTCAGATTTAAACAACGTTTAAAGTTTTGTGCAAACCAGCCTAAAGCAGTATTACCTAATTTAAAAAATATAACCACATTTAAAAAAGGAGACTGGGGAAAGTTGGCTTCACGGCGGCATCTTATTTTCATTAAGTTTTCCTATCGCGATTCGGTACCGTCACTTCGGCAAAGCTCGTAGATTAAATCCTGAACGAAAGCTTACATTTGCATAGAAATTAAAATTTACCTGGACGGTGCGAGTAGTGGACCCAAGTGGAATTCCTTTGCCTAACTATGGGAGAGAATTTCAAAGTGACGCGATTTCAAATTTGGAAGGAAGCTCGGCGAGACTTTGAATTTAGAACGCCGATTGACTTTTTAATTTTGTGACGACGCAGACTGTAAGTGGTTTTATTCCGGTTTTAGATAAAATAATTCTTATGTGTTAAAATCTTGTGTCACAGTGTTTGTTATATCGAACTACTCCGAAGTGGCTTGACTGTCTTTTATGTTGTTTTTTGGGCATATGTAGGTCTGAATAGATCCTGGGCTATTTTTTTTCTCTAGGGGTAAAAAGGTAGCTATTAATATTAATATTTCTACAGAAGAAAAAAATATTTTATTGCAATGTAGTTCAAGCGCGTGAAATCGCGAGGCGTAGCTAGTAAATCTATAAATTGACACCCAAGCAGCATAAGAAAATGGTTTAAAAAACTCCTAAGCATACGTTTGGATTAATATTCAAACGCATGTATAAGGAATAAAGTTAACACAAAGACTTATAAATTCAACATTTGTAAACACAAAAACAGACGACTGAACTTACTGTAATAATAATACTCTAGAATTCGCGAGAAAACAGAGTTTACACCTAAAACGTATAAATATTGCGCAAGAAAATTATATCTAAAGTTGAACTGAGGTATTCTCGAAAAGATATTTGGTAGAATTAAAACAACACTTCGCCGAGAGAAAAGTGGTTCCCCCTGTCCCCGCCACCCCCGGGGGTGTGGAGGGGGTGCCCAATCCCAAGATGGCTTCTTTTAAATGGGGTGGACTCTGCCCCTCAAGAATAAAAGTATGCCGTACCTTCCGCGGAGCCAAGGTGGGGGCATTCTGAGGGAGCGCGCCTTCGATTACGCGCCTCCAAATTGCTTTTTGAAATTCGAATCGTCCTTGTTCTTTGTTTGAATTTGAATTTTTAATTTATGTCGAGGTTATGGCTTTTAGGCTACAATTGGCTGTTGAGCCAATGTTTTTAGTAAAAGGAAAAACCTGTATCTTTCTTTATGTGTCTAAGGTTTTTTTTTTTATTTTATGTTGTTTTTGGTACTCAGTAGACATTATTGAGTTACTTATTTAATTTTTAATGACAATAAGTGTTTATTTAACACCCTATCTGACATTTATGTTATTAAAAACCTAATGTTATGGTTTAATTAGATTTTTATTTTCAATTTTTTCTACGACAATATTAATGTAATATTTTCCATAATGCCAATTTTTCCCTATTTTTTTAAGTTTATGTTTAAAGTCCGACTAACCTTCACAATCTTATAGCGAACTATTTAAACAGCAGTAACAGTCGTAACTCCAAAAGTTTCTAATACAACAAGTTTCATTAATACGCCGATGTGTTACACTAAGAATATACACTTTATTTCTACACAAATAAAAGCTAATTTCCTTCGATCAAAGCGCTAGAGGTCCTTAACCTTTACATATTCGTTAGTGGGTCAACGTATGAGTAACGTGTGTTTTGATTGAAGCCTTTACGTAGGTATTTAGGTCGCGCCGCGGTGAGGACTTGCACTTCTGGGATTTGTTTACTCTTTACAGATTCTCTTTTTGAATTTCGTAATGCGGTGCACGTTTTTTCTTTTTTTTGTAATTTAGGCGGGAATGTGTTTTTGGTTTTACGAATAATTTAAAGGTTCGATAGTTTAGTGCCTGAATAGTATCTAATAAATATGTTGTCTGCATTTTTTGACGGTAAATACACAGTTTAAAAAAAAATGTTCAATTCCTGTACTTACTATATTATGTGCAGATAGATTTTAATACATATGTGTGTATGTGCTAGGTTACCGAATACAACATTTTAAGAACATAAAAATGATGCACCGATCATTTATGTCATTATGTATATACCTAGTCGTATCGTACTTTACATACATAATGGGTCCTATAAATTAATTTTAACAATTAATATCATAGTAGCAAATTTAAACCTTTCAGTATATAACAAATCAAAGAATTTTACCCTCGCTCTCTTATTTCAATTTTTTTTCAGTCTGTTTAATTTTTTTTTCGTTCAGTGTTGTTTGTAAATTATGAATCTATTTGGTCTTGAACCTTATTCGAGACCGAGTGTCATCTCATTTCACATATTGAGTGACAAGCGACCCATAACTGTCTCGTTGCATTTTTATCTCAATTTATTTATTTCTTATCTTACATATAAGTAACAGACTTTACTATGCTAATATTTTAATACTTTACAAATGCGACGCCCCAAAATCGTATTAACTGTCACCGCCATTAGAACGTAAACTTTTTAATTTGTATTCCAAATTGAAGCCGACGTCATCTGCGCAAAACGCCTCGCCTTTTTTTCTTCCACAATTTTGAAAGCATAATTAATCGAGCCACCGCCGGGCGCGCTCCTTAATTGAATCTCTTCCCACTTCCCCCCAACGTCCCCTAGGAAAAACAACCCTTTCTTATTTTTCCACTCTTTCCCCCTTGCAAGACGATAAATTCTTGCTAGAGACAGTGGGGAGATCTCACGCAAACTTAAAGAAACGCGCCAAAAAAAAGTTACTTCGAAATTGAACGCTAAGACGTTGCAATAAAGACTTTTTTGATTTTGAAAGCTGTTGGCTAAAGGAAAAGTTGTCGTTGTTTTGTGAAACAAGAAAAAGCCTACGCGATCCGTCATTGGAATTCCGCGGGCGAGTTGAACGCGGGCTCCATTTTCAAACTTTGGAGGGTTACTTTGAATTTGGAATCGATTTGCATCTCGGCTGCTGCGATTTTCTTTATTTATGGACACATTCTTTTTCATGTATATCTTCTATCTTCTCTATAATATAAAATGAATCGCAAAATGTGTTGGTAAGCGCATAACTCAACAACGCCTGGACCAATTTTACCAATTCTTTTTTTTAAATGTTCTTTGAAGTCCAAGAATGGTCGAAGAAAAATTCGAATAATTATTCGAATTCGCAATAGGGAATATGCATGTGATTTAGATTTACTTGATTTTTTTTCCATGATACCTTATGGCCTTGACATTACACCTAAACCATTATTTTCTTATTTAATTTGTAATTAATACCTTAAAAATTTAATCAAAAAGTGCAAAATAAGCGTGGGAATTTCAAATTTGCGAATCGCTTCACCATTGGTCGATTCGAAAAATGACGTCACACGGCGCAGTCTGACTTCGATATTCATACTGATATGAAGAAAAATTACTTAAAAATTGATTTCTGTAGTGTTTTCGATTGCCTAGTGCGGTTTTGGTATATAGTGACAGTACTAAACATCAAGAACAATGACTGAAAGTGGTTTCGTCAAAGCACAATCAGACAATTTGCCAAAAATAGATGCTTTTATGATGACCGCATATTTTGCATTAAATCCAGATTTTACGTTCGCTGAGGTCAAAGGAGTAAAAACTGCAAGGTAATTATTTTAAAACATGATATTTTGCAATTTACTACATAGTCTTTTATGCATGCACTTCCCTAACAGTATTACCTAAACATAACCTCAAACGTTGTTATCTTTCACACAGTCTTGTATGTTTCAATAGATTGTAGCGAATTTTGTATAAAGTCTTTGATCATGAAGCAGATACTCACGAAGTAGATGAACAACCGAATCTTTTATATGTATTTATCTAAAATTATTGTTTGTTATAGATCTGAACGTAAATCATATGGAGATTCAGCTGTAGGCTATGTTCAAGTAAAACGAGATGGGAACATATGTATAGTGCAAGCTCGAATCACACCAGAGCACAATGTGTGTCACAAGTGTTATGCTGTACAAGCGATCTGTGATGAAACTGAAGAAACCATTACTTCAGTTCAATGTGAAGATTGTGCGGCACACTTAGGTAAGATTTTTTTAGTTTCTTCCACTCATTGGGCTACTGTTAGATGTTTTTTAAGCAAAACACTAGGGCAGAGTTGGAGACCTTGGCTTTGCTATAGATATTATCAATATAACTTGTAATCAAAATATTGCTTAGTGATGAGTTAGGAGAACTCAACCATACCATACTACAACTAGAGTGACATTTTTAATACAGTCAAGTCATCGAGTACTAATATTGAGTGCTGTATATCTTTTAATAATGTTAAATTCATTATTTAGTTTTAGAACAGAATAGAACAAAACAGATCTGTAATAAAAACCTGAGCGTCAAAGCTTGTTTTATATTTTATATGTATGTAACAGTAACAGTTTTATTTTAATTTTTAAGGTTTTCTTTGTCTGTATTTTGTTATTCAAGTTTCTTGAATTATTAACTGAATATGCATACCTAAAAATAAAACTAAGGAATAATTATTTCATTTTTTTATTAAAACATCCTGTATATTTGTCAAACCGCAGACTAACATTATTACCTACATTATAGAGATAGAGGTACATTTTTCTTTTCAATAGTTAAATTAACATCTTTACTTTTGTACTTTGATCTAATATTTACTTGCACAGCTTCATCACAGTGTACTTGGTCTGTATTACTAGAGGCTTCAATCTGCTTCATCTCGGAGACATCCATGTAAAATATACTGGGTCTTTCTATTAAGAAATGATTATGATTATTAAATCATCACAGCCTTCAATATGAAAATACTGTTCCCGGCTTCATAGTAACTTGTTTGAGTGACTCAGTGAGAGCTTCATATAATAACGATAATTTTTGTCTTTTAATCGCACACACTCCCTCTTGTGGTGGTGGCATTTTTCGTTTTTGGCACTGAAACATAATGTTTCACATATGAGCTACAACACCTTGTTTTAACCAAAGCATAACTTTTCCCTTTTATTTTCTCATGATGTTGTATTGTATATTATATAAGATAGGTATCTTCCTCAATCTAAAATAAATCTCCGGAGGAAAGACAGGAATGATAAAGTTCAGGCTGGTATAAACTTGGTGTAAACAGAGTTAGTTTCTTCCACTTGATAATCAAAATATTTATGCCTGCAAAAGTTAACTTTGACCAATTCACACCATGTTAACTATCGAAATACAATACACTAACATTAAAATGATCTTCACAACAATGTAAATACGATGATGGAGACACTTCATCTCTTCTCATAACCTTACACCTTTACGTATTTTCATATCACTTGGAATAGAAAAAAACACTTTATCCGGTGTACTTATTATAGTGTTTTGGCAGTCTGGTACAAGGCAATGTCCATAAAATGGTTTTTTAGCTTTTTCCATTGTCGAAAAAGCGATATAAACTGAAAATCCTTAAATATTAGCTGTCATTACATAGAGAAAACAGTACTGGACGAGTGATGTGACGTCATCAAAAGCGCGCGAAAAATAAGGCCGTTCAAACAGGTCAAATTTAATCGGTACTTTAAATATTATTTTAAAAATTCATTTGACAGATTTTAACAGGATTTATATTTTTTACTATGTTATAACGAAGTAATAAGTGGATTAAACAAATAAAAAAAATCGATGCATATTCCCTATTGCCGGGAAAACACTAAAATAAGCCCTTTTCTTTTCCCCATACAAACGATTCGTAATAATAATTAGACACTGCACGGAGAAAAAAAAAATCTTTCGAATTACCGTTTTCCTTCTGAGTCAAAAGGGAAGGATTTGTGATTCAAAAGGTAAACTAAGGTAGGAAAAGGAAGGAATCGGTCTTGGGAGGGAAGACTCAGAAGGAAAGTCAGATTTTTTTTTCTCAGTGTAGTTTGTACATTCCATAAAAAAGTTTCCAAAACGAGTGCAAGATCCATATATAAATACAAATGTCTGTACATAATACAATAAATAAAACAACCCCCGCATCTTACAAATTGTAAACGGGGGTACATTTATTCCTTCTTCTTTTCGCCCCCGAGCAACCCTCCGTTATTCTTATTTCTGGGGGTGGGGGAGAAAAATTACTTTTAATTTTGCACGGGGGTAACATAGGGTGAGACTTTGGAAACTTGTTAATTTATTTTCGGTTTGCAACGTTGAAAGAAATTGAAAAATATTGAATGTAAAAAATGATAATTTTTTTCTACAAATTTCAAAGAATTAATAATGAAAAAAAATGAAAATGAAAATGAAAATTATTTATTTGCTGCATAAAAACAATTTTAGGCTTAACTAAGAATACCTAATAAATTATTCTCTGAATTTATGCAGAGAGATTGAAACACGTTTACACATATGTCTGGTGATCCCCACACTAGGCTCAGCCTGTATCGTGGAGACCTGGATCCGGTTCACTAATGTTATATTAAACCTCAGCTGACAAACATATATTAAATATAGATAATACAATAATAATAATTTCTAACAATACAAATGTAACAAATAAAATTATAACAATATAAATACATATTATAAAAAACTAAAAAATAAATAAACAAACAATTATAATTACATATATAGCGAAATTTATAAGTCATAAAACATGGACTATCATACAACTTTTATAATTCTTTCAGTCTCATCATAGTTTAATGTTGATAACCACTTCTGGAGCAGAGGTTTAGCCTGACGGACAGTTAAATTTTTAAGGTTTTTGTCAGAATATTTGATGACCATGTTGTATATATGAGTTTTAACGAATTCACCAAAACGTTGAGAAAATTTTGTAGTAACTAAGGATTTAGGAAGTTTGTATAGTCTTCGCTTTAGCAAAACATCGTAGTTATCCGAGGAAATAACTTTTTTATGCGTTGATAAAAATGATTTTAAAATAAAAAGCTGTCGCACACTCAGCACTTGGCTTTCTTTATACACACACTCTGTGGAGTATTTACGCGGCTTTTTGAGCATAACTTTTAGTACCGAACGTTGTGCCCTTTCTGCTTCTAGTAAAACAGTTTTAGCTGCAGAACCCCAACAGGTAATACAGTACATTATCAGAGACTGGCACAGTGCATAGTACACTGATTTTAAAGTGTCGAAGCTAGCTACATCACGAAGTTGCCTCATAACATTTATAAGTTTTCTAATCCGACCAGAAAGCGTGCGAATATGCGTTTTAAATGAAAGATTTTCATCCACTATGACACCAAGATACTTGATCTCTTTTGCCCTTTTGAGCTCTTCACAGCCACATGATGCATTGCTGCCATTGCATATGTGTATTCTAATCCTTGAAAATGCCGGAGCAGAATGCAAAGTTTTATAAAAACAGGTGTACATGGTCTTCTTAGTGTTCAAAGTCAAAAGATTGTATTGCAACCAATTCTGAATCTTGGACATACCAACTTCAGCAGAAGAGTGAGCTTCATGCCATGTTGATCCATGAAATAAAACCGCTGTATCATCAGCATAGCACAAAATATCAGCATTTGCTATGGAGAGCTCATGTATGTCATTGATATATAGTATGAACAGCGTAGGCCCCAAAATACTTCCCTGTGGGACTCCGAATTGAACACTTTGTAACCCACTAATAGTAGTTCCAACCCGCACACACTGACTCCGCTCCTTAAGATAGCTTTTGAACCAATTTAAAGCACTTCCACGTATACCCAAACACTCTAGCTTCAGTAATAAAATCGGAATAGAGACAGTGTCAAAGGCTTTAGCTAAATCCAGGAATACGCCCAAACAGCACCTTTTCTCATTCAAACGCGACGACACTATAGATGTTAACAAAGATACTGTATCCTCTGTAGACTTCCCTCTACGAAACCCGAACTGCCTATCAGAAATAAGATTCCTAGATTCAATGAATTTGACAAGTCTATTATTTACGAGTTTTTCAAGTAACTTAGAGAAGGTGCACAGGAGTGAAATAGGCCGGTAGTTATCGATTTTACTTTTAGGTCCACTTTTGTGAATCGGGCAGACTAATGCCCTCTTCCAAGCATCCGGGAAAATGCCACTTGCCAAACTGCTATTAAAAATTATGGTCAGAGGTTCAACTATCACTTCTTTAAGATCTTTAAGTAGAGCATTACCTATTCCATCTATACCAGGGGCTTTATCGTTAGAGAGCCCTAAGATTAGACTTCCAATCTCTCTGTAGTCTGTAGGTTCCATGAAAAAAGAATCGACTGGCGTACGGGAGACTTTGACCGATCTCGCTAATTCATGTTCGGATTTAGACACATTCTGCAATATTCTACCTGCCAATTTTTGCCCTACGGTTGTAAAGTGCCTGTTGCATATATTTAGAGATTCTGATACGTTATTACTACCATCAATGGATAAAAGTTCGTTTGTTTCTGTTTTAGATGGATTAATGTTGCACACCGATTTAATTGTTTTCCAAAGTTTTTTAGGGTTCTTTTTGTTTGCTTCCAACTCAGCAGCTTCATGTTCTGATCTTAATTTGCGCAATAAGTCAATGAAAAAGTTTCTGTAGCGGGTATATGACAGTTGTAATATCTTATTTTTTGGATCTTTCCTATATTGCATGTGAAGCTTGTCCCGATGGCGCATGCAACGCATTATTCCAGGCGTGATCCAGGGTTTTAAATTATATGTGGACCTGGACACCTTCACAGTGCGAGTGTGTTTATCTAGAGTGTTCATCAAAGTTTTAGTGAATACATCAGTGGCCTCATTAACATCGAGAATAGTTATCAAGTCTGACCAATCAATACTTTTCAGTTCATTTATAATACCAACGACATTTCTTTTTAAAATAAAACGGCTAGGTCTATCTGCTTTAGTTATACTTAAGTTTGTTCCGATCATTGTTATGCTGTGATCAGTAATTGTGTTTCTACACACAATACCAATGTTATTAAGATAACTATTGCCTTTTACATATATATGATCGAGACATGCATCCTCTCTAGTAGGCTCAGTTATAGCAGGTAGAAAGCCATTTTCTGCCATGAAGCTCACGTATTCTAAACACTGTGTGTTAGATGCTGTATCAAGTATATTAACATTAAGATCTCCAGCTACGATAAATGGTTGAGAACCCAGACCCATTATACAAGTGTCCAATGATGTTAAAAAGCTTTCCAAGTTCCTATAAGACGGTGATCGATAAATTCCAAGCACTACAATTGCTTTAGATAAGCGTATTTGAAGGCAATCTGCTTCGTCAATTTGAGGTTCCGTCACTACAACGTTCCATGAAGATTTGACATAGGCCACCACACCACCATTTTGATTACTGTATTTGACGGTTTGGTGAGCGCTATACCCCGGTAGCTGGGGAATTATGGTAGCATCATTCAGCCAGCACTCAGTAAGTATAATAATGTCATACTCTAAATCCAAACGTGACAAAAATACAAGAAATTGATCAAAATTTTTCATAATGCTTCTGATATTGAAAGTCAGTGCCTTAAAATTATGCACGTCTGAAAATATACTTTTACAGTGCTTAGGTTCATTTATCACACGACAGTTAATACGAACTCTGTCTAAATCCTCTCCGATGTTATTATCAAGCATAATAGTAAATAATTTTTTTCCTGGCACCGAGAAAAATCATATATTTATTAACCCTGAAAACTACTAATATCGGGAAAAAATGGACTACGTGATTGCGTAACTGAATATTGGGCATGAATACTATTCTTAACTTGGACACAGTAATGGTTTCCAGATGAAATATATAACGGGATGCTATGACGTTATATAAGAAATATTTTAAATTGAAATCACTAAGACTAAGGAATGTACGGAGTAAAAAAATATTTTTATTAATATGATGATGATAGGTTACCAGCCGTAATAAGTTTTGATATATTAATTTGTCCATACATAAACAGCAAAACACTCTCACCCTCATTATTTTGGATTCAGCTACAAAGTAATTGGAATCATTACTTTCATAAACGCAAAACATTCTTACGAATAACACATATTTGAAAATGACGTTCTTATATACTTCCCCAGCCCCACACAAAGTATGATTGAAAATTTGAGACAACAAGGTGATTTCAACACAGAAACCATAAGCATCAAGACAAACCAAGTACTTCTGAATAACACAATAATTACTACAGAATGACAGGCAATAACTTAGATTGTGTATAATAACAAAAAACACTAACACTATAGTTTGTAATGCAAAATAGGCACACCGATCATTGAGACCTGACATCGCCATCATTGTGAGCAACAGCAGATCCAGGAAATAACCGGTCAAGATCACCCCGCCCACGTAGAAGCACTGCTGCTTTCCCTTCGCGCTGTCTGACATATATTGCTCCACGACTGCACCAGCAAAAAGCGTAGCCTTCTTCTTTTGCCCTGATCCTGGCGTCGCGAAATAATAATCTATTCTCTTTAGTAAGCCTCTCGTTGAAAAACACTTTTTGTGGTACACCAGGAGCACCCAGGTCAGCACTGGTTATGTTTCTCCGTGACTTAGATGCTTTTATCATCTGATCGCGTTTAGACCTACGTAGTAGACGGACAATGACTGGCCGCGGTAGCTTGTTTCCGCCCTCGGATAAACGTGACGGCACGGCGGCGGCGGTGGCGGGGCGTCGAGGTCCAACCCGCGTGATCCAATCCACATCTTTGTCATCCAACTCCACTCCCAATTTCTGAGCCGCTAACTGTACAGTATGCTGGAGGTTCTCTGCCGGAGTCTCTGGTATACCAACTAACTCAATTTCGTTCAGTAGCACACTCTGGGCCTGTATGTTAAGATCACTTTGTAATTGCGCTACTGTCGATTTAAGAATTGTAAATTCTTGATCTCTTTTCTCTAAGTACTTCATACGACAGTCATTGCCCTTGATAGTTGCCATAAGCTCCTCCATACGCTCATGTGAGTAGTTCAGAGACTGAGTTACCTCCTCTAGTCTGGTAGTTACTTTACATAGCTGGTCGGTAAGTCTTTTTATCTCATCCCCGCTACTGATTTCCGTCGAGGGTTCGGTGGACTCGGAGGTTTTTTTGCGAGTCGTTACATTTTGGGAATCTGCTCTTATAGGAGTAAGACTGTTGTCACCCCCTTTTTTCTGAGCAGCACAACAATCAGGACACTTCCAAGATTTTTTTCTGTCAGCAGAAAGAGTGGATATGTTTATGCAGAGAGAACAAAATATCTTCTCGCAAGATAAGCCAGTACAACGAATAGAATTATATTCTTTCGTTACCTTCATGCAGCCAGCGCACTTCATTTTAGCTGTCTAGTTAGACTTCACTATGAAAATATTAGCTAAAAGTTGTATCAGTTTGCCCCACAGCGACAAATTTATTCTTGACGTCTCTGAGCACCGATCTGTGTTGTTGACAAAATAAATAACAGCGACGCCTTGCTAGTACCGTGCGCGTAGCGCACGCAAGAGTAGCGCTTAGGCTGAAGCCGTAACGGTGAATGTTGTCAGCACGCAGCGCCCGAGCTCGTATCTCACGTTACGAAGTACACCGTCTTTTTCGTGTTGCAAAATGTTTAGTTTTGTTTAGTTTCTGACCCCTAACTAGGTTTCCCTGTATCTAGGGTATCAGAAACTACGAGGATCGGGGATCCACAACACCCAGACACAGAACAAATACTTGCGCTTTTTTTTTTTTTTTTCAATGCACAAACATTTGTCCTGTAGCGGGAATCGAACCCGTGACCTCACGCTTCACAGTCGGCGATCCGCCCATTGCGCCACATCGGTCGTCAATAATTAATTTAAAACGAATTATTTTTTAATGTCTACTTGTCTAGTGATGCCGAAATTACTTAAAAATGTTGCTTTTACTTCATCATCATCATTATCATCAGCCCGTATCAGTCCACTGCTGGACATAGGCCTCTCCCAAGGTACGCCACTGAGCCCGGTCTTCGGCTCTTCTCATCCAACTACTGCCAGCCACTCGGCGCAAATCGTCGCTCCACCTTGTCGCAGGGCGTCCTACGCTACGTTTGCCAAGTCGCGGTCTCCACTCAAGAACACGTCTACCCCATCGGTTGTCGGTTCTGCGGCTTATATGACCAGCCCACTGCCACTTCAGCTTGCTAATTCTGTTGGCTATGTCGGTGACTTTAGTTCTCTGACGGATCACCTCATTTCTGATTCGATCCCTCAGAGAAACCCCAAGCATAGCCCTTTCCATAGCTCGCTGAGCAACTTTAAATCGGTGGACTAGTCGTGCCGTGAGTGTCCATGACTCAGCTCCGTATGTCATAACAGGTAGGACGCACTGATTGAAGACCTTCGTCTTCAGACATTGTGGTATTTGCGACGAGAAGACTCGACGAAGTTTTCGAAATGCTGCCCAGCCCAGCTGTATTCTTCTGTTGGCTTCTTTCTCGAAGTTGTTCTTACCAAGTCGGAGCATTTGTCCTAGGTAAGTGTATTCCGGAACAACTTCGAGCGCAACTCCGTCAACAGCAACGGGCTCCGGAATGACGTGTTCGTTGAACATAACCTTGGTTTTGTCCAAGTTCATCCGGACTTTTGCTTTTACTTATGAGTTATTTATTTATTTGTATAGAAAGTAGAAAACTGTGTTTTTATTTTTCTATGAAATGTATGTGTTTTTTTCAATGAAAATTGTAATAAATTGAATAAATATCGGGGACAATTGCACACAAATTGACCTAGCCCTAATTGATTTGTTATTATTATTATTAAAACTTCATGTTGTAAAAAAACTTACTATCATTTTATGTCCGTTTCCTGGTCCTATAATACCTCCCCACCAATTTTCAGCCAAATCGGTTCAGCCGTTCTTGAGTTCTAAATAGTGTAACTAACACGACTTTATTTTATATTTATATAGGTTTATAACTTAGCAAGGAATAGTGTTTTCTACCAAGTCATCCTGATTCCTATTAGCATAGTGAAGGAGTAGTAGTTCAGCTTCATATAAATCGTCGGTTTGAATGTGCGCGTGAGTAGCGGCACAATCACATAAACGAAAGGAGGCGGCCGGGGCCGCGGCCATGCACTCAGTACGGAACGCGCCGCCTATGTGTCACCGCAAGAGTAGGCAATTAACTCGTCGAGCGGCCTTAGCTAACCTACTGTTCTTTATATACTGTGCTATTAGTTTTTAAAAAAGGTCTGTCGCCATCGCCAAGCACCTATCGGTGTGTTCCGGCAGCCTCACTTGAGAGCCAGTTCCCAGTCCAGGTGTAGCGTGACGCCACCTTCGACCACATCGTCACTTAACATCAGGTGACTTTGGTCAAACGCTACCCTGTAGGTTTAAAAAAAAACGGTTTCTCTTCCTAAATTAATAATAATCGACCCTGATCCGTTTTTTGCGGTTTTGTATCGATATGTCAATCAATATGTCAAATGACATATGAGTTTTTTTTGTTTTGTTATGGCGTCACACGATTAGTGTATTTGCCAGTGTCAAGTATAAAATATTTCAAACTCAGAGAGTTGAATCAAGTTTAAATGCACGGACTTTTTTGGAGCAACTAGAAAAGTCACTTTCTCAACTTTTTTTCAATTTCCCACACTCGTCACACTTTAACGAACACATAATCCACCAATATTACACATTATCACTCGAAGAAACACAAGTTTTGGAAATAAAAACAAAATTTTCACGTTGACAACTCAATTGCCGCCAAAAAAGTCGACATATGATGACATGACATATCAATCCAAAACCACAGAAAACGCATCAGGATCGATTCTTATTATTAAATATAAATACATAAGTAACCTACATGAAAAATTGTAGTAAAAGAGAAAAAAAAGAAACATTGCTTATTCATTTCGTAAAGAGGTTTTATATCCTGAAAAATAAAACTTCCGCGGCTATTCCCACACGTGCAAGAAACACGAAACTAAATTGGACTCTTTAAGCGCAATAAAACTTCTAAACGTTCCTCAGGCAATCATAGACGATATTCGTCCCGAAGCGGGCACCAATTACTTTCTTTGGGGTAACTGGGAACATGGATATATTAAACGGGGAAGAGGCCATAGCTTGGTGGCAGGGCATTTTCTAGTGCTAGGGCTACCACCAAGTTAAGAATCTGTCGCCACAGCACCTATTGTTGTGTTCTGGTAAACTTCAAACTCCAACATATTAGGTACAGTCAGCGACGAAAGTAGCTGATCGTTCTCGATTTTCCAAATGTGTTTCAAATCAGTAATTATTATTGTGTTTTTTTTTTACATTTTACATGGTATCATTTTGACCACAACATAACACACCTGATTTTAGGTGATGATGAGGTCAAAAATTGGTGTCTAAGATGATGAGGATAATAGAAAAAAGTGTGATTGTTCAGCGACTTTTGTCGTTGACTGTACTAGTTGCGCCCCGCGGTTTCACCCGCGTCTTCCCGTTATCCCGCAGGAACCCTTTTTCTGGGATACAAAGTAGCTTATGTGTTAATCCAGGGTAAAAGCTTCAGCCGTTCCAAATTTCATTCAGATCCGTTCAGTAGTTTTTGCGTGAAAGAGTAACAAACATCCATCCTATTCCATCTATTCACCAACTTTCACATACAAGATTTTCTTTAAAACTTCAAATTTAAACTAGCTACGCTTTTTTCAACCTCCTTACGCCGACAAAAGAACAGGCAAGAAACGCCCGGCAGGAATTTTTTGGGCGCGATCACATTAATTTTTTGTACAATTTTACTTTTTAATATGTTGATGGTAGGTACTAAAAGTATGTGGTAATTATAGATCTAGAGAAAAATGGTCGTAACCCTTAAAAGTGGGTCAAATTACACTTTTTTTAACACATGCATTTTTTATTAATTTTTTTCTTGTAAAGATTTAAATTTTACACTTAGTTATATTTACAGATATTGTAATAAAATTAAATGACCACATCGTCACTTAGCATCTGGCCACTTGTAGTCAAACGTTGTGAGAAATAAAAAATAAAATCTCTAATTTTCCTTTTCAGATAAATCTACATCTTTGTATGGGGGCGAATAAGAAAAGGGGTCTTTAAAATGTCAAAAGAAGGCGAATTTCCCTAAGGGAGTCCAACCCCCTTAATTATATCTTTTAATGCGATGTTCTGAGTGCATTTTTAACCCCCTTGTATATAGACGAGGGGAAGAAAAAGGGTGTTTCTAAGGATCGGAATAAAATTATTGAGGAAATGTGGGTGGGGGGACGAAATGTCTGGCGATACTGAGTTGCTGGTCCTACAAAAGATTTTGAAGAATGTTATGTTCAATTAATAACATTAAAAGTTATATTTATGATAGAATAGACCAATTGTCATACGAAGTTGGTTACATTTATTAATCGCACTAAAAAAAACTTTACTACCAAAAACTACCTACTTAACAAAAAAAAAATAATTGAGTAAAAAAAAGAACTTGCTCCAATTCAATAAAATAAATATCAAGAACCATTGCACACAAATTGATCAAGTCCCAAATTAAGCTCGAAACTTGTAATCAACTAGTAATATGAATAAAAAAATTTGATCGCGTTTCTTGCCTGTTTTTTGCCGGCGCGTAAGGAGGTTAAAACATGCATAGTAAGTCTTAAGTTTGGCGTTTTAAAGTGATCACAAATATATCCATATTAAATAACAATATTTGACTTTAAGTTTAATAGCTGACTCTATCGATGGCTGAAAATATGTATATTAAAAACTGGTTTGTAACTCGTAACACAAAAAAACACGAACATAAAACCTTACTCAAAACAAAATTCGAATTCAAACCTCCTTTGAATACAAAAAAAAACTCATTTGTCTTTCGCAATTGGCGGGTGAATTTCCCGCGTCACCGAAGAGGACGTGTCAGCAAAAAACGGTTAAAAGGCGGGAAAAATAAGGGAAAAAAAGCAAGAACCGGGTATTATCCTTGTTAATTCCCGGTCTAATTTAATTCACGCCTAATTCTATTTGCCGAGCAAAACGGGGAGGTGATAATTGTGGGCCGCCATTTTTGTGACAGCGATGGAGGGAAAACGTTTTTTTTTTTTGGTGAGTTTCGCTTTTAAGGCGTGGGAAATGGTAGCATCTGACGTCATGACATGAAACAATTCCAATTAGAGAACTGTCACGTGTTTAGATATACATCGATGCATTTTAAACGAGGACAACTAATTGTCACTAAGCTTTGTTTATTGACTAGCGACCCGCCCCGGCTTTGCACGAGTGCAATGTAGATTTGTAGATACTAATATGGGGCAGTATTTGACATATCATTGATTTTTTAGGCTTTTCTATATGGATGCTTATTATTATAAACCTTCCTCCAAAATAACTTTATCTATTGCTGAAAACTGCATTTAAATCTGTTGCGAAGTTTTAAAGATCTAAGCATACATGGACAGACAGCGGGAAGAGACTTAGTTTTAGGTTATGTAGTGATGCAATATTGAAATAGCGGATTCACCTGCGTAGAGGAACCTAATGATATATCCTACTATCTTACTAATATAATAAACGTGAAAGTTTGTGAGTATGGATGGATGGATGGATGTTTGTTAGTCTTTCACGCAAAAACTACTGAACGGATTTGAGTGAAATTTGGAATGGAGAGTTAAAAATACCCTGGATTAACACATCGGCTACTTTTTATCCCGGAAAATGGTTCCTGCGGGATAACAGGAAGACAAGATATAGCCTGCAACTAATAATATACAAACAAACCAACTACTGCTACGTTCTACGATAATAACATAAACTTACTGAAGTCATATTACTTACTGACCTCACTTTTCAAAACACAATTATTGCAAAAGACACTTACGTAAATGCTCCCATACTTCTGAATTCACTTATTTGCAAGGAGTTTAAAGCATAAACATTTTTACAAATCCCTAAAATTAAGAAATATTTATTTTGCCTTTCGAAAACCTTCTAACACCGTTCACCACTGCACCGCTCACAAAACCTAATCCAAAACTGACCATTGCTCAAAGTATCCTAAACAATTCAAAATTATAATAATATCCAAAAAGCAACCCTTTCGAAAAAATACCGGTTTCGGACAGAAAGCGCGGAACTGACCGGTGTCCCCCAAGGGTTACTTCTAGGGCCATTGTCTATTATTGAATAGGACTGGTCAATCTGGTTTGCTGACCCTTTCTTAACCTTTTTGAATGGTTTGTGAGGATTTAGCGTCAGGATTTAATGCAGCTGCTACCGGAACTGGTTTGGCGACAAAGCATTTTTGTGAGCTGTTGGCTATTTCCGTTGTAGCGGAATTGGTAAAACGATACTTTATTGTGTGCATTTTTGGAAGTATTTTTATTATTACATTTTTTAACTGTTTGGCTGCTATCTCACCTGGTGATAACTGTTAGTGACAATGTGGTTGATGATGGTTATGGCTAACACGAATAGACTAGAACGGGACTCTCTTTTGTTCTTCTTAATAACATTGCGAAAGTAGATCTATCTCCGTCTGTCTATTTGTTACGCATTTTTTCACATCTAAACCGCTTAACCAATCTTGGTGTAATTTAGGATGTAGGTAGATAGTTTGGATCCTGTAGAAGGACATGGTATACATTTTATTGAGATGAACTGTAGTCCCCGTGAGTGAATCTGCGGGGAACAGCTAGTTTACTAATATATTATTTTAATTTTCTAACATGAGTTTAGGAGCACTGAATTAAATTTGATTCATGAAGTTCTTGTGTGATTATTTCTGTGTTTCTATTATTCGAGCATAGAAAAGATATCAGTCAAGTTCAAAAATTACAAGCATCACTAACACATACACACACAGCAATACCATTCTTAAAGAGACAAGGAAATAAGTACGAAATCGGTAATGTCAACAATGTCTACCAAAAAGTGATTGACCTTTTTTAAAAAGTAAGAGCCGATAAACATTATAAATTTTATATCCCTACCCCAAACTGTAATCACGCAAACTCTTCTAGTAATGTTCAATTACGATCTTGTCCCAACTTGTAAAGCACGCCAAGGCACGGAACGGGAACAAAACCCGTGGTTTATGTAAAGACCCCCGCATTATTTATGGAAAGAGTAATATAAAATGAACAGTTTATAAGAACCGCCTATCCGACGGCAGACTGTTATTACCTATATGGCATTGCGTATTTTGAAATGGGTGCAGGAGCGGAGTAAGGCTTCCATTATTGTTAGTTTTGTTAGACCCAAAAGGATAACTATAGCCTTTGAACGCAATTCATCTGTAGCCCCAGTACAAGTTTTGATAGTTTACGAAACTATTAGAAGTATGTATTCATTTCCATCCATACATTTTTTTCGTTCAGCGCCCCTTACGGAAGCTTGGAGGAACTAAAATCGGTAGTACGAGTTTAAAATCGTTGTATTCGAATTCGAACAAAGTTTTCGAGTTACGTTTTGCATTTAGGCAGTAGGACGTGAAATCGCAAAATATGCGACATAAACGGTCGTATCTTTTGACCGCAGTGTTACAAGTTTTAATTTTTTCAGAGCTGAATGAGACTGTAGACCTGAGTATTTGATATACATTTCAATTTGATACCTGGAGCCCTACTCTCGCGGCGTGATATATTATCACATTCGATAAATATCGCAAAAACTGTCAAAATATGTATTAAATTTTGACAGTTAATGCGATATTTATCGGATTTGATAGATAACATATATGTGTTCTCGATATTTATTTATTTATATCACGCCCCGAGAATTGGGCCACTGGACGCAATCTTGAGAAAAAGGGTATTGACATATATACAGATGGACAATCCTTAGCATTCCATTTTTCGTTATGAGGAACAAAACCCAAAAAAGACAAGAAAAGCGGTTATAAAAGAGGTATAAATATGTAGCTTTCTGGTATTAAATACGTCCCTGTCCATAAGTAGTACAGAGGCAGCTGTCACGCGAATGCTCTATAAAATTTCAATCAAACGAACTGCTGTGGTTTTTCATCGATTGTTTTAAATCCAAGCCTCGGCTGGTACGTGCGGTACGATCGCCCTCTCTTTACGTTAGGTTTTTATGTTAAACGTCGTTGGAAACATTAAATTACAGGATTATTGGTTTCTTTAAATCTGATTCCTTAACTTTTAAGGGTAGCAGCTATGGCGGTTCAAATAATATGTACCTTGGAGTCGTGCCTTTTGTCATGTTTTTTGTAAGGTTATTATGACATCTAATAAATATTAGTCATTATCAGCCTTTCACGTTCCCACTGCTGGGACTCCGGCCTTCTCTCAGAGAGAGAGAGTATGGGCTGTAATCTACCACGCTGGCCCAGTGCGGGTTGGTAGATATCGCGTGCCCTTGAATGTTGCAGTTCTTGGACATGCCGGTTTCCTCACGATGTTTTCCTACACCGTGTTTGAGCGATGGCAAAAAAAAAAATTAATACATTATGGGAAAATCTAGTTTCTGCAAAACACTAAGAAAACATCTTAAGTATGTTGTAATGTGTCTTCTAAATGACCATACAAAACAAGGTTGGGTATGTTAGATAGCTGAATTTTTATGAACTTTGTTTTGTTGGATTTTTCTCCGCCACGAATAACAGTATGAGAATTAAAACATCGGAAAATTTCACAAAAAATGTTCCAGTTAATTTTTTTTTTCTAGTTACAGGGTAGCGTTTGACCACAAGTTACCTGATGTTAAGTGACGTTGTGGTCGAAGATGACGTCATGCTCACCTGGACTGGGAACTGGCTCTCAAGTGAGACTGCCGGAACACCCCGATAGGTGCTTGGCCACAGATTCTTAACAAGAGGGTGGTAGCTAACCAGGCGAGTACTAGAAAATACCCTACCACCAAGCTATAGTTTCATCACGATGTTTTCCTTCATCGAAAGCTCAAGCTCATTGTAGGATTCGAACCCACGTCCTACGGATCGCAAGCCGACCTCACTACCACTGAGCCATCATCGCTATAAATGTGAAAGTAACTCTGTATTTTTATTACCCTTTCATGCCCAAAGCGCTGGCCTGATCTTGATGAAATTCGGTATGGAGATAGTTTCAATTTCAACTCTGGGAAAGTAAATGGGATTATTTATTTTTATTTCGATAAATGTAGTCAATGCAGGTGAAACTGCAGGAAACAGCTAGTTTTTTGTAGAAGTAACCTTTTCACGTCAGGATCAATTTCGAACCGAAATAAAAGTGGTGCAAGAAACAAAAATCATATCACTTTTATCGATATGCCAAAGTATAGTTAATACAGCTTGTCCATAACAAAACATTTCAATCGGCAAAAACTTAAAAAACTATCATAACCAATAAACCCTTCAATAGATAAAACGTTACTATTTTAACCCTTTCCACCATATGGCGAATGACCATAACCGTTTGCGTACGTGACTTAAAGGGCAGGGTCTTTATTATTAAAGAAAAGAAAAACAAAAAGTGAATATTAAATTTGGTAGGATACATAATAAATGAACATGTGATCACTCCAAAACTTAAAACTAGCTGTTCCAACTTCTTTATGCCGGAAAAAGAACAGACAAGAAACGCCCGGCAGAAAATTTTATGGGCGCGATCACACATTGACAATTTTAAAATTTAATGATTACAAGTTTTTGTTATTTACTAGCTTTAAGTTGACGTTTTAAAGTGATCACAATGTATCCTATTGACCAAAAAAAAAACACTTTCTAGAAATTTAAAAATAGTATGATGCATTTTTTTAATTTTCGGTAGATTATCGACGGAAATTAATAAATAATCGATCCTGATCCGATTTTCGTGGTTTTGGATTGATATGTCATGTCATCATATGTCATTTTAGCGGTAAAGCTTAACATATCGATCCAAAACCGCAAAAAACGGATCAGGATCGATTATTATTAATTTCGGCCGTACGACAAATGGTATCTATAGATTAAAATAGTCATACGTGCTTTTTAGTCAATGGTCGACGTAGATAACGATAGACGTCAAAGCTTTGCAGTTTGAGTTATTGTTCACATTTTTATTGTTGAACAAAGGGATGGTCAGTTAAATTAAGGTGACCATAAAGCTCGTTAAGTTCGTTTTGTTCATTAATATTAAAATATCAAAAAAAAGACTTTTCGATAACAGTTTTTTTTTAATTATTGACAATCTCAAGAAACACTTAGAAAAAAATACAATAAATACATACTTATTTAGGTAATTTTATTTTTATTTAGGAACACCAAAACCAAATTAAGAAAACAACTATGAATTGATTAGTTACTTAAATAACACTGAACCTTCAACCAGTCGTTCAAAAGTGTAAAAAATTAAAACTAAAAAACAAAAACCCTAAAAAATCTAATTTATCAACAAAAAATAAATGGTCATGACATACTACACTACATTTGAAAAACTTCTTTAGCATAAACAAAATAATATGGTCACCACTGCAATATTTGTCCAGTTAGAAGCGGTAACGAGCGGAACGGGCCGGCTAAATCCGGTTTTGACCAGCGAGTGACCCTTTCTCAACTATTGTTCGCACTACTGTCCCGGGTCGAGAGGTCACCTGGCAGATGTTCGGAAATGCATATTGTTAAAACACGTTCCAAAAGGCGTAGCTATTGTTAAACATTTTGCGATTTTAATCCTAGTTTTGTAAGTCTAATTTGATTCTGAGCCGTCATTATGATGAAACACACTATGTATGATAAATTGTACAAAAAATATGTAATACTAGCTTTTCCCCGCGGTTTCACCCGCGTGGGCTACAGTTTATCGCGAAATCCTTTATGAGCGGATGCCTATACGTCATAACATCTACCTGCATGTCAAATTTCAGCCCGATCCGTCCAGTGGTTTGGGCTGTGCGTTGATAGATCACTATGTCAGTCAGTCATCAGTCAGTCAACTTTGAGTTATATATGTGTATATAGATTGTAAGAGTTGCAGACTTGCAGCCCTTGAGCGATGGTGACCGAACGGTAACGCGTGTGCCATACAAGGCGCCGACACCGAGTTCGAATCCTCTCGTCCCCGCACCTATGACTTAATAAGTTATGTTCAGATTTGCCATCGCTCAAAAACGGTGGAGGAAAATATCGTGAGGAAACCGGCAAGTCCAAGACTCGACGTCTCTCCAGCGATATCTGGGACGGCTGACCGGGCGACGGCCAGCCCGTCCCATGTATGCTCGCTCAATCAATTGATGCTGAAAGCGAATAAATAATTTCATTTAATTTCAAGCCAAACAAGAATACGTATTACGAGCAAAGAGTACGTAATACGAATACGAGTAAGCACAGAAGTGGCACACGTTACCGCGGCGGAAATGTCGACGCGAGCGCGGGAAGAATTCGCGAAAACAACCGCGAATTATTGCCACCTTCCGGTGATATGTGGCACCAACGCAGTTCAAAGAGGATTTATGTTAAATTCTATGATTTGAAATGAGAATTTAATACTGCAAACGCAGTTTTGTACAAATCTTTATTGACTGACTGCCTGGTTTCAATTTTTCTACAGTAAATTTTGTGCATACGGCGAAGTGACGAAATGTAAGATCTAAACCAGTTATCCAAGCAGATCAGGTCCGGACATCCGGGTGCCACTCATAAACCAAAATGGACACTAGTGCGTTAAAAAAAATGATATTAAATATGTGTATTTCTGACATACACAATATTTCACAACAAGGACGTTAAGAACAAATTCATATTATAAACAATCCCAAGTATCTACCGGTTCAAGCGCTTCAGCATGGTAACTATACCATTAAAATGGCATTTAAACTTTAATAAGAATACCGAACGCCATAAAGTATAAAATCTTCACAGAAAATTCCATATTCACCTGCGCCACTCCACCCGGGTACAAATGTAAGATTTACACAGGTTATCCGGGTACACCGGGCCGGATATCCGGGTGCCACTCACACTAAAAATTTGCCACTAGTGCGCGACACACCTGAATATTCACCGGTACGGGCGGTACGTGGTAGTTCTATTGTTCAGGAGTTTGCGGGTTTAAAAGGAAGGAAGGTATTTAGGTTGATGGTATCCTAATTTTATAGTCCCACTTCTGAATTGTGAACTGTTGAAAGTAGAAGGAGAGATGGTGGGCGAATGGTGACACTTGTGCTTTCCAGGTGCCGATACCGAGTTCGACTCCCATCTGATGCGGATTTTTCATAGCTCAAACAGGAAAGGATACATGTCCAAGAACAGTTTCTTTCGATTTTTATTTCAATTCATTGAACTAACTTGACATGACAGTTACAATGTAACAGTGATCGAATAAACTAAGCTCAAAGGATGCTAATGATAAGAAATCAACGCTCGAATTACATAAAATAAAACAAAACAAACTTTCAGATAACAAAGCTGCTAACGACAGACGAAAAGGAAAAAAAAAACAATAAAGACAAATGTCAATAACAACCAAACAACAGCACCCAAAGAAAAAAACATTCTCACATTCCAAAAAACAGGTGGACAATCTGTCATCATACAAAACCACAGTTTCCAAAAGCATAGAAAGTGAAACATCATAAACAATTTATAAACAAACATAAAGATATCCAAACATTAAAAAAAACAACAGATAAAACCGTGTCCACAACAGGTGACGGCCAGTTGGACAGTACCGAACACATGTTGGTGATGACGTGTGGTCACGCCTTTACGGCAAAGATTAGGAATACAGAGGGCAAGTTTAAATGTTTGGAGATTTTTATACTATGTTCTTAAATAAGTCCCTACAGTTTTAGAAAAATCATTTATGTTTTATATTTCATAAATCATAAAAATTAAGTATTAACCACAAAATTGTACATAATTCAACATCTATAAATAAAAAATCTGATTTATGTCATTGCCTGCAGGTAGTTTGCCCAAAAGACTGGCAACAGCGCCTCTTTGGATGGGCAGGCTGATTTATTATTAATCTTTTTTTATTTCTTACAGGAAAGCATTTAATCACATGTCTCGATGCCTGGTCAAGGGTCAAGGTGAAGTTATTGAATATTTCGAGTACATTTTCATTATTTTTTTTTTGCATTTTTTTTAGATTTTTTTTCTGAATACAGATTACATTCGGTGCGTGATGATGCGGTCAAAGGTAAAGCATGCATACCTAGAAAATACCTGTTCTTTCCAGCCTTTAGGATTCCCAAATTAATGCCATCGGCAAACAGACTCTGGCAAGGAGTTCCACTTATTAGCAGTACTTATGATGAATGTGGAAGCAAAACGCTTACCGAATTCGTGTACTGACTGACATTTCTGTACCATGATCTTTCATTTATTCTATGTCCTTACTAACAAGGTGTCGAACGTTTATTTATTGAAACTCAACTATATTGAATTTTAAAATGGGTTACTTCCTTCGGACATACCATCAAACCAAATTAAGTTTACACCTGAAAAAGAAATCATCAGACAAAATTCAACCTTAACTTCTCCGAATAAGGTTGCGAAACTTTGCAACGGGTATTTGGGAAGATGTTTCCTAAAATGGTCTCAAGAATAAAGGTGTGGACACATGTCATGACAGCTTTTAGAAATTGAAAGTGGAGGTCAGGAACGATTTCGATTTTGTAAGCTTTTTTGATGAAGTACCGGATTGTTGAATTCGTTGAAGACATAACGATGTATCAATTTTATTACTTTTTAATGTAATCATACATAGAAACATAGAATAAAATCCAAAGTTTCAATTTAACGGATTCTATATATAGGATCTAATGAGAAAACGATGATGGTTCAGTGGTAGTGACTTCATCTTGGTCTTGGATTTGAATCCTACGATGAGCTTGAGCTTTCGGTCAAGGAAAACATCGTGATGAAACCATAAGTTAGTAGTAGGGCATTTTCAAGTGCTCATCTGACTAGCTACCACCCTAAGTTAAGAATTTGTCACCAGACACCAATTGCTGTATTTCAAACACGTCGTCACTTATCATCAGGTGACTCGTGGTCAAACAACTGTAAGAAGTAAAAGAAAATGTTGTAGCGAGAATCAAACCCGTGACCACATGTTCGCAATTGTTCATCCATTGTGCCACATTGGTTAAATTTTTTACATAAAAGGAAACACCCCAGGTTTCGCTGGAGAGACGAAGTCACGAAGCACTTGCGCGAGCTCCAGGTGGAGGACTGGCGGGAGGTGGCGCAGGACAGACCGAAGTGGCGTCTTTTGTTATCGGAGGCCAAGACTCACTTTGGATCGTTGCGCCTTCTTAGTTACTTTTAATACCACCCTCAGTTATTACCTGTCGTATATTTCGATACCCATCGCAGATAATCTTACAAAATGTCAACTTTAGAAACAATAAAGCCGCGTATCGACTTCGCGCTCCAAGAGGACGAACATTGGCGCGCGTTCCGGCCGCGCGAAATGGCTACCATTTTGGAACGCACACCAATGTGTTTGTTGGAGCGCTCGAACTTAGAGCGGCCCGTTCCATCTAGAGTCGGTTTTTTACCGCGCATCAAAGGAAGCTTAGTTGTGGCGCACGCGCCAGTTGAGTTGAGACGGACGTGATATTACGACGACTAGTCTGCATGTTGAACGACCAACACTGGAACAGTTGCCACGCGCGCCATGCGCGCTTAGTTGATATCATTCAAATATTTGGAACGCGTTCCGTGGAACGCACTTTTGGCGCGGGTGTTCATGGCACGCGCGCCAGAAGCGCATAATGAATACGCAGCTTAAGGCATTCGAAAATTTCGTTCTAAGTACAACCAAAAGTGAGGAAAACAGAAGAAAACTGTAATTCAATACAGCAAAGCTTTTGTGAACTAAATAATAAGTATCTCTTAAGGCCGGGTGGTTAGAGCGATGGTGGACGAACGGTTTGGCGTGCGACTTACGACACGCCGACACCGAGTTCGAATCCTCTCGGCCTCGTACCTATGACTGCTTGTGGGGTCTGGTCTGCTTTGGTTGTGATCCCGCAACTTATTAATATTCATGTTCCCATATCCCAATATGTACAACCAAACAAGAGAAATCTTATTAGTAAAGCTAATTAAAAAATATCGGACCATTAGATGACAAAAAAAGCTTGGGATTTTAGTGAACTTGCTCCAATTCAATCAATTAGTAATAAGAATAAATTGACAATGTGATCGCGCCAAAAAATTACCTGCCGGGCGTTTCTTGCCTGTTCTTTTGCCGGCGTAAGGAGGTTGGAACAGGCGTAGCTAGTTTTAAGTTTGACGTTTTAAAGTGATCACAATATATCCTATTGAATAAATAAAACTTGACTATTGACTTAATAAGTTATGTGCGGATTTGCCATCGCTCAAAACGGTGAAGGAAAACAATGTGAGGAAACCGGCATGCCCAAGAACTGCAACATTTTCAAGGGCATGTGACATCTAACAACCCGCACTGGGCCAGCGTGGTAGATACTCTCTCTCTGAGAGAAGGCCAGAGTCCCAGCAGTTGGAACGTGGAAGGCTGATAATGATAAGGCCGGGTGTTTTGTTCACCCCGCAGGCGACCGAGGGGTAGCTCATGCCGATGTTGGTAACGAAGATAATACACATAAACCTTATGTGTGTATGTTTCTCCTCCGAAACGGCTTTTTTACCACTTACAGGATAGCGCTAACCACCAGATGTTAATTGACGATGTGGTCGAAGATGGCGCCACGTTTCCCCTGCATTGGGAACTGGCTCTCAAATGAAGCTGCCGGAACACACCGCTAGGTGCGACAGATTCTTAACTTAAGGTTGGTAGCTGGCCAGGCAAGTACTAGAAACTCTACCACCAAGCTATGGCTTCATCACGACGTTTTCTTTTACCGAAAGCTTAAGCTCATTGTAGGATTCGAACCCACGTGCTGAGGATCGCAAACCGACGTCACTACCATTGAACCGTCAAATTAAATTTGTATGTTTCCTCTGGACTCCAAAAAGCTTGAGAGCCAGTTCCCAGTCCAGGTGTAGCGTGGCGCCATCTTCGACCACATCGTCACTTAACATCAGATGACTTGTACACCTTTCACCATAAAATAATACCAGTTTTGGCTATTTTTTCGAGTCTAACACAGAAAAATCATCATCAACTAGATGATGATTGTAATCTCAGCCTTAAGCGTTACAGAGTTTAATACCGGAACATTGATACACTATGAACCAAGGAGATCAAACGGAAATCTTTTCGAACTTTAAGATCAACATTTGATGATGGACTCTAAATATATTGAACTAGCTATTCCCCGCGGTTTCACCCGCGTAGACTACACATACAGTTTGTCGCGATAAAAAGTATCCCATGTCCTTTCCCAGGATATAATCTATCTCCTTGCCAAATTTCATTACGATCCGTACAGCCGTTTAGTCGCGAACAAACAAACAAACAGAGCTACTTTCATTTATATAATACTAGCTGTTCCCCGCGGTTTCACCAGCGTGGACTACAATTTATCGCAATAAACAGTATGCTGTGTTATTTTCCAAGGTATGAACTATCTTTACACCAAATTTCATCAAGACAGGTATATGTAGGTATAGATATGTATTAGTATGGAATATGGATTCTATATACCTACTCTATCCAACAAATGAATGAGCATTAATTAGGTACATCATCATCGTCATCAGCCGGAAGAAGTCCACTGCTGAACATAGGCCTCCCCCTTTGAACGCCGCCAAAAACGGCTATTAGCTATTTACATCCACAGCTCCCTGCGACTCTTACAATGTCGTCGGTCCAACTAGTGGGGGGCCTACCTACAGAACGTCTTCCGGTTCGTGGTCGCCACTCGAAAACCTTTCTTCCCCATCGGTTATCGGTTCATCGAGCGATGCGGCCTGCCTATTACCACTAAAGGTAGGTAGAAGAAGTTCAAATTATGATATAAATCCTTTAAACTGAAACGTTTAATTTCCTTCACAATAACTACCCTCAATCGATGTTTAAGTCTCAACAACCCTACAACAGATCCAAGTTTCAACACCCCTGTTTCTACACACCTATAGTTACACCCTGTATATATATACAGGACGCTACAAAACAGACCAACTCGCCGTTCGGCTATGTAAGTGCAATTTAAAATGTAAATTAACATAGTAAAGAAGTAGGGGGAAGGGGGGAACACTTGGGATTTCCAACGCTGTCTTAGAAGCAGTCTGTATAAATACCAACAAATGCAAAACGTCTTAAATCCAAAAACTCTGCAGTCAAATTTCAACTCTATTACAAGTATTTAGAGATGATTTCTTAATGCGTCTGAAAAGTAACTTATGTCTTTAACGATAAATAAGTTTAAAGTCATAAAAACTTTTCTCTGCAACGCATACTCAATCTTGTTTGTAAGGTGGCAGAGTGTATTTTTTCTTGTACTTCCCATTCTGGACATAGGCTTTTCTGTAGGCATTTTTATATTTTCATGCCGACAGAGATTTGTAGCGGGAAAATTTAGCGGGAAAATTGAAGGTTCTTCGCAGAAGGATGCTGGCTAGGGGAATACTGAGGGGTAGTTATTACAGTTTAATTTTAGTTCATTTTAATCGCCAGAGAGTTACAGATATCGTTTGAAAAATAGACTTTATCAACAAAAATTATTAAAAAAAAAAGTAAATTAAGTTTGTTTGTAAAAGTTGCATTTGTGAAGATTCAATCCTGGTGTGTAGCGTAACCTTCGACCACATCGTCACTTAACATCAGGTAACTTGTGGTCAAACGCTACCCTGTCAGTTATTTTACCTTAGTTTTCCTTCTAAATCACAAGTCCTTTCCTTTTGACTCAGAAGGAAAACGGTATTTCGGAAGGTCTGTGTAGGTACGTCAAAATCCTACTTCCTACTACTACTATAAACGTGAAACTCTGTAAGTATGTATGGATGCAACAACTACTGAACGGATCGGAATGAAATTTGGAATGGAGATAGCTTTTACCCTGGATTAACATAAAGGCGACTTTTTATTCCGGAAAAATGTTCCTGCGGGATAACGGGAAGTCGTTGGTGAAACCGGAGAGCGCAACTAGTGAACTATAAAGTCCTTTATATCAAATTCAATTCAAATTCATATATCAAATTCAAAGATAAAAAACCAAAAGCACCGCAGTAAAACCTCATTACCTAAACATTTTTCATAACCAACCCCTAGCTTCCACCCCAACGTTAACAAAAAGAAGACTTAAAACTCCTTGGTCTTAAGGCGCGCGTTGCCTAGCAACCGTGAGACCATTTCTTTTTTCTCTCCCCACCGGGAGGGGTGGCTGGGGGTAGGTGGGGTGGGTCGCCGAGAAATGGAAAACTCGGGAAAATTGTAGCATTCTTGAGGCGACGCGCCGCTCACACCTTCTTGCGACAGGGCTGTGCTAACTTAGGTTTGGAATAAAGTTTGTTTTATTCATCATCATCATCATCATCATCAAAAGTCAAAAAAAGCCAAATGTTTTTTATTCAATAGGCTACATTGTATTATTGTTAAGTATTTATTTCTCTATATAAGTATGTATATCATTGTCTAGTACCCATAACACAAGTTTCGAGCTTAATTTGGGGCTAGGTCAATTTGTGTGCAATTGTCCCCGATATTTATTTATTTATTGTGATCACTTTAAAACGTCAAACTTAAAACTAGCTACGCCTGTTCCAACCTCCTTACACCCACAAAAGAGCAGGCAAAGAAACGCCCGGAAGGTAATTTTTTTATCGCAATCACATTGACAATTTTATATATTACTAGTTGATTGAATTGTCATCGTCATCATCGTCATCATCATTATTTATAGCGATGATGGCTACTAAGTAGCAACGTCGACTTGCGATCCGTAGGACGTGGGTTCGAATACAACAATGAGCTTGATCTTTCAGTAAAGGAAAAACATCGTGATGAAACCATATCTTGGTGGTAGGGCGTTTTGTAATGCTCGCCTGGCTAGCTACCATACTCAAGTTAAGAATCTGTCGTTAAGCACCTATCGGTGTGTTCCGGCAGCCTCACTTGACAGCCAGTTCCCAATCCAGGTGTAGCGTGATACCGGTGTTGAAACAGGATAATTGTACATGTTTTTGTTTTAGTTATCGATATTTCGGCACTGTTGTTTTTGGTAATTATCTTGTTACAAAACATAATTCCAATCATTTTCCTTTTGGAGGTACGGAACCTTAGAAAAAGAAAATGAAATCTTCAAATCAAATTATACTTATCGGGAAACAAAGATTGCCTGGCTAATCCTATTTTTTTTTAATTATTAAAATTATTTATTCTCATAAAATATTCAAATGTTTACCAGCCCTGCGTTTGCACGTAAAAAGGAGCGCTGTGTCGGACGCCCGCCCCCCGCGCCCCTCCCGCCCCGCGGACAGCGTCTCGGGGCGGGCGGACTGAGGCGTTTATTTATGTAGAAAATGTTGAGCGCCGCTGGGTACCGTTGGTTACGAGATGATTATTATATTGTGTTTCGTTCTGAACTAGATTGTTTTTTAATATTTCTGCAGCTATTTTTATGAAGATGTGTTGATATTCATATTAATTTCAAAACAAGTAACGAAATACATCATACCCGATAAGGGCGTAGCAAATTTATTTAGTAAAGTTAGTCAGTTAGTTATGTATCATCATCAGCCTTTCACGTTCCCACTGCTGGGACTCCGGCCTTCTCTCAGAGAGAGAGTATGCACTGTAATCTACCACGCTGGCCCAGTGCGGGTTGGTAAATGTCGCATGCCCTTGAATGTTGCAGTTCTTGGACATGACGGTTTCCTCACTATGTTTTCCTTCACCGGTTTGAGCGATGGCAAATCCGCACATAACTTATTAAGCTAACTTTCTTAGCTTTAGTTATAACTTATTTAGTTATGTATAATATTAAATGAATAAATAATCTGAGCTCGGTCTTCGGCTCTTCTCATCCAACTACTGCCAGCCACGCGGCGCAAGTCGTCGCTCCACCTTGACGCAATCAAAATAAGTCAATCAATGTTCAATAGAAAATATAAAATCAATTAACAAAGCAGAAATACCAGTCTTGAATGTGGAAAATTTATGGCCTAAGAACTCCAGTTTTATAAGCAGTCTAGAAATGATAAAAATTACATCAGGTCAGTAACAAGTTCATAATATACCTATGTGTATATGAAGGTACACATAATTATATAAAAAGGGTATCTACTGAAAATATTCAGAAGCGATGATGGGTCAGTGGTAGTGACATCGGCTTGCGTCGTGGCACTCGTAGGTTTGAATCCCACAATGAGCTTGAGCTTTCGGTGAAGGAAAAACATCGTGATGAAACCGTAGCTTGGTGGTAGGGCATTTTCTAGTGCTCGCCTGGCTAGCTTCCCTCAAGTTAAGAATCTGTCGCCAAGCACCTATTAGGGTGTTCCAGCAGCATCAATTATTGAGAGGCAGTCCCCAATCCAGGTGCACCTACGACCACATCATCACTTAATATCAGGTGACTTGTGATCGAAGAGTAACTACGATATAATTTTTTTTATCGATTTTCATCATAAAGGATTTTCATCAATCTGAAAATTAGATACCTACTAATAATTCTATTGTTTTTATGTATGAGTTATTAGAAGAATAACAACATAACAAACAACACGCCTATCAACGAAATTGTCTTTTACAATTCCTAATTTTATGCGATGACGTCACGCTTCTTTCCTTCGTACCATCAGCGAAACGGCGACCACTATACCCAGACCTCCTTCGACCCCTTTCCATGAAAAAATTCCGCGCATTTCCACACGAGCTAAGATTATGACGGGTCAGATTACAGTGGTTTCGTGAAATGTTTTGTTTTCGCCAACGTAAATGATGCAAAAAGCCTTAAGAAATTATAAGGGTAGAATAAAGGGAGGGTTGTATTGTGTTGAAGATGGATGGTAAGACAGTTCTGTTGTTATTTATCTTTTGTTTGCTCGGAAAAGTGGAACAAGACTTTGTAGGATATAATTCACCATTTTTTCTTTATATGGGGTAGGTTTTTATTGATAAAACTAGTAATATCACAACTGGTTGCCATGACAGACTAAAAAATCCTCGTAGACAACTGGTTGCCAAACACAGTTGCGATGGCGCCGGAAGGGTAATAGGAATAAAATTGTGCCTAAAAAATTACTTGCCGGGCGTTTCTTGCCTGTTCTTTTGCCGTCGTAAGGAGGTAAGAACGGGAGTAGTCAGTCTTAAGTTTGACGTTTTGAATTACATTCTAATTTTGAAAAGCCGGTAAAGTGCGAGTTGGGTCGTTTGCGTCGTGGGTTCCGTGAAAACTTGTTGATTTTTTTTGTTATTCATCTAAGTACATATTTATGGTTTTCAGACTTTTTCTTTTACAAGTGCTGAAAGACTGCTTCATGCCAAATTTCATAATTCTTGGTCAAAGTACCCTAAGGTATAGGTTTTGATTCCCTTGTGAAATACACATGCGACATGAACAAACTCTTCATCTCATCTCTTTTTTTAACGTTAAAAAGGCTGATACCTAACATTAAAAAAATACACTTTTTGATTAGGTACCTACACCTTTGCCTGATTAAACTTAAGAGAAAAAAAAACATTACATATCTCCCCAAACTTCAATAAACTTCACATTACCATTATGACTGAATAATCGAGTTAGCCACCCCAACCAAAAACGCAAAAACAAAAACTACCCCCAAGTGTCTGTAACATTAAGGGTGAAAATTACTCAGCTTAAAAAGCATTAATAACCTTTCTTCCCCCCAAAAACTCCTTCTGCGCCATTTTCGAGTCCTTCGTTCATTAAAACTGTAGAAAAACACCTCCGGGGGGGTTAGCCACCCCTAGGTGGGGGCGGGCCACCCCCGGGCAGTCTGAAGAAGAAGAAATATGGATCAATAAAGAAATTGCTCCGAGTCCAATGGAAGCAGCGGCTAGCACTCACACATACACACCTTTTGTGTTCGGACATGCCGCTTTACTCACACACGCAAAGTTTTTTATGTTTATGTGTGCGTTTGTAACCGCAAGGAGTGTTTTTAGCATTTTTTGTGGTTGTGGAGATGTTTAGTGTGGAGTGAATGAAGTTAGTCGATGATTATAAGTTTTTGGATGCAAATCTTAGTGATATTAGGTTAGTTCTATTTAGAATTTTAATTAAATGAAATCTTATTTGGTATTGTTTGACCATAGGTAACACGGTGTTTTCTTATGACTAGCTCGTTTTATAATAAGCCTTTATAATAAGATTTAGTTTTTTAAGGATTTGAATTTCATCTCTCTCACATAATTATTGTTATGTAAATGCAGCACATATTAAAGCTGCCCTATTGCCCTATAATTTATTAGTTTTGTAACTAACTGGAACAGAATATGATAAGTCTGTTTTATAGTGGGCAATAAATTGATTTTTTATATAATTCTATTTATATATTTAACTCTTGGATTACATTTGGGATTTTGTTTAAAAACGTGTGTATTTATTTTTATACTTTGATTGTTTAAGTATTTTCTATGCAAAACAATATTTATTGTCTATTAGACGGAAACATATTATCGTATTTATATTTTTACTGGAAACATAAAAACGAACACTCAAAACTCCATTGCACTAAACATAACTCTTCGAACGAAGTACAAAAAGTCAAAAATTATAGTTTTACTTGGGACATTAAGCAAAGATAAAAGCAGTTGTTTGCAAAAAACATAAATTTTCCATCATGGATGAAGAAACCTTGTAGACATCACATATTATATTATGGCATACACACACCAGCTGCACCCGCGGTTTCACCCGCGTCTTCCGGTTGTCCCGCAGGAACCTTTTTCTGGAATGAAAAGTAGCCTATGTGTTAATCCAGTGTATAAGCCATCTCCATTTCAAATTTCATCAGATTCGGTTTAGTAGTTATGGTGATACGTGGTAACAAACATTCACACTCACACACACAAACTTTCGCAATTGCACTATCAAAGTATCTATAATAAATATTATAGGATACTGTTTCTCTCTGAGAGAAGGCCAGAATCCCGGCAGTGGGAACGTAAAGGCTGATGATAATGATGTACCTACTCAGTAGACCAAGTAATTATTCATTAAACTAACAGATGGCGCTAGAATTTAGACAAATTTGTCTCGTTTCGAGTCTCAGCCCGAAATTCCCGGGACTTGAGACTACTAAAATGACGAAAAGTCCCGGAACTTTGAGACGTGAGACGTACAGATTCTAGTGTAAGTATTATACGGGAGAAAGTCTATGTTCAGCCGTGAACATCTTCCAGCAGATGATAATGATTAGTGCAATATCACAACTAAACGTCCGAAAATTGACTCTGTTAGAAGTCTATTGATTTCTTAGTCTACGTTTGGCACGTAAAGTTGGCAGGAGACTATTGTGTCGTAAGGGTAGTTTAGTTGGGGGTTGTTATTACATAAAAAGGGGTGTTATTACTATGATAATAAGAATTTTATGGTCACTTTTGCTACCTTGTGTTTGTTTACTTAATTATAGAAAAAGATCATAACTGCCATTTTAAGCACAGAATATTTTTTTTTTACTGTTTACAGGGTAGCGTTTGACCACAAGTCACCTGATGTTAAGTGACGATGTGGTCGAAGGTGGCGCCACGCTACACCTGGACTGGGAACTGGCTCTCAAGTGAGGCTGCCGGAACACACCGATAGGTGCTTGGCGACAGATTCTTAACAAGAGGGTGGTAGCTAGCCAGACGAGTACTAGAAAATACCCTACCACCAAGCTATGGTTTTATCATGATGTTTTCCTTCACCGAAAGCTCAAGCTCATTGTAGGATTTGAACCCACGTCCTATGGATCGCAAGCCGACATCACTATACCACTGAGCCATCATCGATAAAAAATATAGCAACCGTACGCTGCCTAACCTGATATCAAGAGTGTTGCCAGTTTACACTAAAAATATAACTACTTTGGTAGAAGTACTTAATCCCCAAACCTTCTTAGATTCAACAACAAAAGCAACATTATAAAATAAAAAGAGATATTCAAAACAAATTCACATTCAAAAGCGGAATGCATAAAAAGTAAAAGAGAAAGCAAAAAAAAATAATGTCAATGAAACACGACACTTATCTCCAACAAACAGCGACCAGATCCCAAAACGAGGAAAAAGAAAAAAATGGCCGGCAATCTGAAAAACATCCCCTAATAATTTGGCTCATTACTGAAACGTAGGAAAAACATATTCTCTGCCTTAACCAACCCCATAAATAAAGGCGACGGGAGTGAAGGGAAAAATTTTATTATCCACCCGCCCCCAAAGGAGAAATATGAAATAAAATGAAAATGTAATGGGGAAAAAATACGGAGCGCGCGGCAAGACAAAGGGATGGGAAGGGATGAGAAAGTATGGAGACAGACACATTAATTCTATAAAATAAAAAACATTTTGTTTGTATATGAATGGGCATATTTATGCAGTTTAAACATTCATTCATCATCAGCCTTTCACGTTCCCACTGCTGGGACTCTGGCCTTCTCTCATGCTGGGGCCACACTAAGGTCAAGAGAAACAACAATGCCTATCATCGCGATAAAATTTGCGTTTATTATTAAAGCAATTATGTGAGTGGCTACACTTGAACGGTCAACGCCAATGTGAATGCCGTTGTCAAATCTCGTATGTCAAACGTCAATCATCGCGCTATTTAACGGCATAACGGCATTTTAGTTAGTGTGGCCCCAGCATCAGAGAGACGGTTCAAACACATCAACAAATATGACAGATAAGCTTAAAGATTTTTAACAACTTAAGTGGCTTACCTCCTCCGCAAATGGAGTCGTAGCATAAGTGTATTGTAAGACGCCCGTAGTACGAGAGCGGTACGAGCTCTTACATCTTCGAATAAGTCCACAGACGAAGCGATGCGGCATATTCTTCACTGCAACAACGCTTAAAATTTTACTAGTCATTCATACAGTTTTTTTTTTTTTTTTTGAATTGACTTTTTTTTTTGTCTGAAATTTTTGTACATTTCTCTAGGCTTACTAGAATTGATTACCTTGCATGCTTTGTATGTATACATGTACATGTGTGACAAATAAATTATATTGATAGGTAGTTTTATTCTATAGTTAGTTAAGTTAAGTTAACTTGTCTTGGATATTTCTATCTTTATATGTATTTATTTCTCTATATAAGTATGTATATCGTTGTCTAGTACCCATAACACAAGTTTCGAGCTTACTTTGGGGCTAGGTCAATAGGTGTGCAATTGTCCCCCGACATTTATTTATTTTATTTTAACTTTAGTTTAGTGTTTTTACTTGCTACATAAAAATATCCATTAGGAATTATCTTTATTTTATATTTCTTAGTCGGGTTAAAGATAATAAACAGTCCGTGTCCACAGCAGCCTAGCACAGAGAGGCGGGGGTAGACACCGCAAGCCTCGGGCACCGAAGACTCGTTTCTATAAATCTGCCTTATCACAAAAATATACCCTTCTTTATACCTCCAGCTAAGGGTAGATACCCTTACGTTCGGGACAGACAATGCGATTTAAATTCACAGTTTGTTTTTAGTTTAAAACTGTATAACAAGCTTTTTAATGTAGACGTTTTTAATGCAATATGATTCAAAGTGCACTGAGAAAAATAATCTGACTTTCCTTCTGAGTCTTTACCTTCAAAGACCGATTCCTTCCTTATTTTACCTTAGTTTTCCTTCCAAATCACAATTCCTTCCCTTTTGACTAAGAAGGAAAACGGTATTTCGGAAGGTCTTTTTTCTCCGTAACACAAGGAACAGAGACAGACTGGTTGATAGCTATACTCATAGAACCGCACTTTACGAAAAAAGCAGTTATTTGATGTCTATTAGAATTATATAATAAATTACCTCAATATATGAAGTTACTACCGTTTGCTAAATTTAAGAAGGAATTAAGAGCCTGGCTAATGGTTCACAGTTTTTACTCCCTAAATGACTACCTAGCTACTAATTGAAAAATTTAAATTTGCATGTGTGCATGATAAACTAGTTTTACTTAGTTAAGATTTTTAATTTTGCATGCCATTTCATTGGTAAAATGTGTCAGATCTATATATTTATGTCGTTGTTACTAACTGTTTCACTCACATTTTTGGCAAATAAAGTTTCTATTTCTATTCTATTTCTATTTCTATTCTATTTCTATTTCTATTTCCGTGTGGAGCTGCTTTTTATGCACTTGTTTTTTTATTTATGAATGCTGCTGGAACACAAACTTCATATTATATACCTATACTAGTTGCACCCCGCGGTTACACCCGCGTCTTCCCGTTATCCCGCAGGAACTTTTTTCGGGATAAAAAGTAGCCTATGTGTTAATCCAGGATATAAGCTATCTCCATTCCAAATTTCATTCAGATCCGTTCTGTAGTTTTTGCGTGAAAGAGTAACAAACATCCATACATCCATCCATACATACAAACTTTCGCGTTTATAATATTAGTAGGATATATTAATAGAAGAAAAATAGAGTCAAACTCTATTTATGTAGTAGGATATAACGTGTGATCACTTAAAAACATAAATATAAAACTAGCTACGCCTATTCCAACCTCCTTACACCGGCAAAAAAATCAGCCAAAAACGACCAACGATGGTTATTTGAGGGCGATCCCATTTACAACTTATTCATATTAAAAAACTAACTAAAAAAACTAACTGAGATGGCGCAACGACCCAAAGTGAGTCTTGGCCTCCGATAACAAAAGACGCCACTTCGGTCTGTCCTGCGCCACCTCCTGCCAGTCCTCTACCTGGAGCTCGCGCAAATCCTTCGTGACTTCGTCTTTCCAGCATATTACTATTTAATTAATTATTCTTATTACCAATTGATTGAATTGGAGCAAGTTCACTACAATCCCAAGCTTTTTTGTCATCTAAATAGTTCACATCATCACTATCAGATGACTTGGAGAAACGCTCATCCAATTCAATTCAATTCAAATGTTTTTTTATTTAATAGGATACATTGTGATCACTTTAAAACGTCAAACTTAAAACTAGCTACGCCTGTTCCAACCTCCTTACGCCGGCAAAAGAACAGGCAAAAAACGCCCGGCAGGTAATTTTTTTGGCGCGATCACATTGACAATTTTATTCTTATTACTAATTGAATGAATTGGAGCAAGTTCACTAAAATCCCAAGCTTTTTTTGTCATCTAATAGTCCGATGATGACGTAAAGTAAATATCATATTTTAAGTGTTCAAAACTTGCTTCAATCGCTTACCATCCCCTATTTCAGGCATCAATATCCATAAGAAACAATTACATCCCTCCACCCTTACAAAATTACAAATCGTTGAAGCGAACACACCCTTTTCTGTCTTCAAAAGATATATAAAACGGTCCCAGGTAAAAGAAAATCGGGACCCTTGCAAAAATTGGCCCTTAAAGGGGTGGAAAGGGGTCGGGAAGGGGTGAGGAAGGGGGCTTAAGAGCATTTTTCTCCGGTACATTAGGGGAAGCATTGTTTCGACTTTTTGCTAAGTAGCTAAGTGAATTTTGGTGATGATGTTTTGTTAGGTATTTTTTTGTTAGAAACATAATTTTGCTGGATATTACATTACATTACATCATCAGCCGGAAGAAGTCCACTGCTGAACATAGGCCTCCCCCCATGAACGCCACCATGAACGGCTATTAGCCATTTGCATCCATCGGCTCCCTGCGACTCGAATGTCGTCGGTCCACCTAGTGGGGGGCCTACCTACAGAACGTCTTCCGGTTCGTGGTCGCCACTCGAGAACCTTTCTTTCCCATCGGTTATCGGTTCGTCGAGCGATGTGTGGCCTGCCATTGCCACTTCAACTTGCAAATTCTGAGAGCTATGTCGGTGACCTTGGTTCTTCGGCGAATGCTGTATGCTGTTGCTGTATATATTCAAGAATAATACAATCTTATATTTACTACACTAATCCTACTAATATTATGAATGTGAAAGTTTGTGAGTATGGATGGATGGGTGTTTGTTACTCTTTCACGCAAAAACTACTGAACGGATCTGGGTGAAATTTGGAATGGAAATAGCTTACGCTCTGGATTAACACATAGACTGCTTTTTATCCTAGAAAAAAGTTCCTACGGCATAACGAGAAGATGCGGGTAAAACCGCGGGGTGCAGCTAAAATATAATATTACATAAATGTGAAAGTTTATGAAGAATAATATAGATGGATGTTTGTTACTCTCTCAAGCAAAAACTACAGAACGGATTTTGATAAAATTTGATATTTAGACAGTTCAAATCTCGTAAAAGTATGTAGGATACTATTTATTGCGATAAATAGTAGTCTACGCGGGTGAAACCGCGGGGCAAAGCTAGTATTATACATGCAAAAGCTTGTCAGTAAACGTGTATGTTTTTTATACTTCTTCACGCTAAAACGACTGAACGGATTTGATTGAAATTTAAAATGGAGATAGCTTATACACCGGATTAGCACATAGGTTACTATTATGTGGGAAAACCACGGGGCACAGCTAGTAAAATATAAATTGAAACAACGTATTATTAACCTATATATTACGCTCTGCGGTGACACTTGCAGTTGTCCCGTGATCCCGCAGAAGCCTTTTCCGGGATATCTGTTAATCTAAATAATATAAGCTATCTCCATTCCAAATTTCACTCAAATCGGTCGAGCCGTTTCTATGTAAAAACGTAACAAACTTACCTACTCACTCTTTACACTACGTTAGCTATTTTTCATCCCGGAAAAGATTCCTGCGGGATAACGGGAAACCCTCGAGACGAGACGAGTTCAAGAATAAAAATAAACTGGATTCATAAGGTAAATGAGTCCTTCATTTTCCTTCCCCCGTGCCTCCAAAAAATTTAAAACTCCTGCTTGATGCCATAAAAGGGTCCAAGAACGGATCGAGGGGTAGCCTCCCCTTAATTGGGAGAGGATCCGAAGTTACACCCACAGATTAACATATTTATTTTTGCCGTGGAAAAGAAAAAAACGGTCTGTACAATTGGACGGAAAATGCTTACTAATATATTTCATAAAGTTGTAACAAAAGTCAACCTGTAGGCTGACAATGACATGACCATGACTGAGTCTGAACTGACATACTGAAGGTATATTTATTAGATAAATACATGAATTATATGAAATTTGGTATGACATTTAATTTACGGCCGTTTAAAAAAGGGCCCTTATTGTATATAAGTCTATATCGTGGAGTTTAGTATTTAAAATAAACGCGTTGCTCTGTAAACAAAGAAACAACATTTAATGTTTTAAAATACGTATGTTATTTTACAAATCTTCCGATAATTCACTTTTAGCAATGACTCATTGGAGTCACTGGTGACACTGACAGATAATATGACACATTGACACACTGGTGACACTGACAATGTGACATGCAGTTATTGTGATTTACCGACAGCGCGACGCGCGGCATAAATTAAAGAAATACAGCCGATATTTCTTTACATGTATAAAAAATGTTTACAGAATGTAATATTTACGCCTCTACTTGAATACACTATACAAGTATACAGTCTTGTACAAATTGTAACTTGTACAAAAAACACGAGAATTTCGTAAAAGGGTTGACGCCATAACCAACAATTTTTAAGTTGACTGTACTTATTTTAGGCTAAAAGGCCGTAGAGTGAGTGTCACATTATTTTTTTACTTCCTATTTTTTTATTTAGTAAGACTGATTTCTTATAAGAAAATGTTGTAGAATATAACAAAATGACATTGGACACCTACCTATTGGAAATTGAATAAGTTATTCGTTCTTTTTTTATGTAATAGATTAGCAAACAAGCAGACGGCCCGCCTGATGGAAAGCGATCACCGTCACCTATGGACATTTGCAACACCAGGGGAGTTGCCGGTGCGTTGCCGACCTTTAAGAACTCTTTTTACACCCATCTTGAAGGGATCATCATCATCATCGTCATTTTTATGTAATCTAGTTGATATCTTAGAAGCAATGATGGCTCCGTGGTAGTGACGTCGGCTTGCGATCCGTAGGTCGTGGCTTCGAATCCTAAAATGAGCTTGAGTTTACAGGTTACGGTGAAGGAAAACATCGTGGTGAAACCATAGCTTGATGGTAGGGCATTTTCTAGTGTTCGATTAGCTAGTTGCCATCCTCAAGTTAAAAATCTGTCGCCAAGCACCTATCGGTGTGTTCCGGCAGCCTCACTTGAGAGCCAGTTCTCAATCCAGGTGTAGCGTAGCGCCATCTTCGACCACGTCGTCACTTAACATCAGGGGACTTGTGGACATAAACTACCTTGTAAGTAGTGAAAAAAATGCATTTAACTAAAATTTTTGTTAGGTATATCTGGATATGATATGTTATGTTACAGATTTGATCTAAAATATAGTGATTTATATTAATATACTAGTTGCGCCTCGCGGTTTCTCCCGCGTCTTCCCGTTATCCCGCAGGAACCTTTTTCCGGGATAATAAGTAGCCTATGTGTTAATCCAGAGTATAAGCTATCTCCATTCCAGATTTCATTCAGATCCGTTCTGTAGTTTTTGCGTGAAAGAGTAACAAACATCCATCCATCCATACTTACAAATTTTCACGTTTATAATATTAGCAAGATTTATAGTCTCAATTGTAAATGATATGTGATGTTATATACGGGATCTAAAATATAGCGATTTTTGTTAATATATTTTATACCACCCCACTCCGTTCCTCCCTATGTTCCCGAGAACCCGTCTAATGGAAAAAAGGATAAAATTTTCGGGGTACCTACACCTTTTAATATTTTTTCATTAAAGTTTTTAATATTAAAGCGAGTATCTGAGCTAAGGGTCTTTGTGGTAATTATTTTTTGGACTCCCATTTTCCGGGTCTGTGGTTACATCGCTAAGTGTTTTTTTCCATAGGTAACATTTTATTAATTATGACAAAAGTTCAGTTTGTCTGTATGTTTAAATATTAAATTATTTTAAACTGGCTGCGCCCCGTGAAAATTGTAAATGTGGTCGTACCCAAAATTTACCTGCCGGGCGTTTCTTGCCGCTGTTCGGAGGTTGGAACAGGCGTAGTTAGTTTTTAGTTTGCCATATGTACCCAGTGAGAGTGTTTTCTACACATGCACTGGGCATGCTGATCCAGTGCGGGTTGGTAGATGTCGCATGCTTCTGAATGTTGTGGTTCTTGGACATGCCGGTTTCCTCACGTAGTTTTCATTCATCGTTTTGATTGATGACAAACCCGTACATAGGTACATTACCTATCACATCACACCACTAATATTAAAAATGCGAAAGTTTGTGAGTGTTTATGCTTATTACTCTTTCACGCTTAAACTTCTAAACTAATTAGGATACAATTTGGAATACATTAGCTAATACCCTGGATTATCACACAGACTATTTTTTATCCCGGAAAATGTGAATAGACGAGAAAACTTCACGATGCAGCAAGTTAAACTTAATTTTCACTAAACACGTCTCCGATCATTAGAATTACGTTTTGAAACGGGATAAAACAAATACCTACAAGATAATTATTCTGTTTCAAAGCCTAATTCTAATATTTCTGACGATCGTAGTTTAAATCAGTATTTATGTCTGCGATCATTTCCATTATGGAAAAGGCAGTGAAACCCGGGAGCAAAAAACGTGTTTCGCCATATAAAAAAACACGTTCAGGTGAATTAAAATGAATTTGTTTTTAGGAACTGGCGAGACTCTATACCACGGCAGGTAATCACAGAACATCGTCTATGCTCTTAGAAGTGACCTGCGCCAGATGAGATTGGTGAACATGAACACTTTGAACAGGCTTCATTCATTCAATTTCATTCAGTAATTCATTATTTATAAATTTTATAATCTATCAGACGAAGTTTTGTTTGTGTTTTTTTACTTTTTGTGAAATAACGCCCGCCATATTTTCCCGGTCCCGCACAGTTTCGTCAATTTCTCTTTTTCACTTTGATTGCTTGCGAAAGTTGCGAAGCGATTAACGAAGAAACAAAAACTAGGTACTTGAAATTAAAACCGTTGCTCTTTAGAATTACATTAAATTTTATCTTACATATCATTTCTATAATGACAAGGATCACAAGGTTAAAAACCTGTATCATCAATCAACAACTAACTGCTAACAGACAAAAACGTAAGTAGAGCTAAGCCTGTGCCGACTTAAATTACATGAAATAGCATCTTGTTAGGTTACAGAATAATTTATTACATTTAGGTTATGTTTGTTTTAGAATAATAATGTCTTCTCGCAGTCTCGCTCGCGCTGCATTGCTGATTGTAGCTGAACAATCAACTCGTGCTTTTTTGGCTCTCGAGACCAGAGGAAAATTTAGTTGGACTTGGTACAGCCACATAGTCAATATATAGCTGATGTAAATGCTCCAACAATAATTATGTGGCCATCAATTCGAGGAAAAATATCTTAGGAAGAGGAGAAGACTGCTTGTGAGTGACCCAACCCTATTTGGACCAAAATAAATTGAAACCAGGACTCTTGAGTAAGTAATACCTATCATTTATAGAAATAGAAAAATAAAAACAGAGATTTTGTATTGAACATAGATATAGAGCCTAACATGAATGGCAATGTGGCCAATATGTATCCAGCTGGTATCGGGTTTGGTGTTTTTTTAATTTTTTTGTACTGCAGCATATTTTACCCACCATATTCACAAAATCTTGAAATGCCTGGTCCCAGTTACTACACCCAACCCGATAGTCAATTATATTATTATGTATTAGTTATATTCGGTTTATAATGATGAATCAATGTATAATTCTATGTAGCTTGTTTAATATAGGTACATGCCCATACTGTGTATAATAATATAATTTCTTAGGATTTGCACTGTATATCAGATTGTTCAATATTGTATAGTACCTAATATTAATTTGATTGCTGTAATAGTTGTAAGTAGCTAGTTCAAGAAAGGCACTTGCCCATTCTAATTTCTTGGATTTGGATTATATATATCAAACAATTAAAATTTTGTATAAACCCCCAACTTAATTTGATTTGATTGAAGAAATTGTAAAGTTCCGAATCGAAGTGGTAGTATTATTTATCTGAATATAAATTTAAATATTAAAACTGAGTTTCATTATTTAAAAACCTTAAGCTATTGAAAACATAAAATAGGAAATGGAATGGGTTATCGATAGTGGGTTGGGTTAAAATGTCCCATCACTAAAGATCGATATCGATATTTGCCGCCTGACGTTTCAAGCACTATCGTCACAGAATACTCCATAGTAACCTTCATCTGGCGCAGGTCATTTCGTTCACTTCTCTAACGATTGTGTCGTTCTATGGGTGATTTCCATCTATACGTAGTATATAGTCTACTTAATCTATGCTCTATACTGCGGATTACTTACGTCTCGCTGGCTACGATTTTTTTTGCAGTGTAGCCAGCCGTGGTATGAATATTAATAATCTTTTTGTATTGAAAAATGTTTGAAGCAGATATATTTTAGATTACATTTAATACATTGGCGGATTTACACATTTGCCGCCAGTAGGCTAGGTATTCAAATTTTGCCGCCCCTACCAACCTCTATAACCTCTACGGCCTCTGCCTTTCCTTTTTAAATGTGTCATTTTTTTATGCATCAGACAAAAATTGAAGAAAAATAAAGTAGTGAACAATGTTTAATTGTTTGTGTGCACATAATAATATTTAAATACATATATACGACTCTTTTATATCATTAAAACATTTTTTTAAATTGACACTAAATTTGCCGCCCCTAAAATCTGCCGCCCTAGGCTCCAGCCTACTCAGCCTGCTGCTAAATCCACCACTGATTTAATATCTTTTAAATAACAAGCAGAGCTCTCAGTAATTACTTAAATACACAATCATTCATCATGATGATCCTCAGCCTGTGTCAGTCCACTGCTGGACATACGCCACTGAGCCCGGTCTTCAGCTCTTCTCATCCAACTACTGGCAGCCACTCGGCGCAAGTCGTCGCTTCACCTTGTCGCAGGGCGTCCTACACTACGTTTGCAAGTCGCGGTCTCCACTCAAGAACACGTCTACGATTTATTTGCCTGCTTCATTATTACTTCTGGTATGCAATATAAAATTCTAAAAATAATAAGATAAAATATATAGGAAGTATCAATGTTATAATTATATTTGTAATAGATATTATGATATTATTATAAATCTATTGTGGGCAAAGAAATATTCTTTTTATCGAACCTCTTTTAGTTTGGTAGCTAACAGGTATCTGTCTACATTAAAAAAAGGAAAAATCGAAATCAAAATTGAAAGAATTTCATTACATTTAAACATTGTATGTAAAATTAATCTAGGCACTACCTTTCTACCTAGTCCGCTTGGATTCCAACTCGCGCCATCTATGATCGAGTAGCAGCACTAAACTGACATTATTATTATTTATTTATGTTCTCTCAAGATCAAAGTTTTTATACCACTGGAAACATAACTAGTTAGTGATAAATTTACAAAGCAGATGTAAACATATTATATTGGAGTATATTTTACTCCACGAGAAAAATAAAACAATGTAATTATTACCATTGCAGCGTTTTTAAACTTTACAGCGCCATCTAGTAGCAAATAGCAGAACTAAAAACGGAAATCAAAAATCTTTTGCAAAAACGTGTCTAATTAACTTTTGGACTATTAATTACTTGTAGGTAAAAAGGAAAAAAATTTAAAAAAGCGGTGACCGCTTCCATCAGGCGAGGCCGTCTGCTTGGTTGTCAAATTATTACGTAAAAAAATAATTGTAAAGTGTTGTCAAAAATGGAAATGAAAAATAAACTCAATCAAAACAATAATAAGCGTGGAAATCCAAACAAAACGTTGGTAATCCCCGCTCGACAGACAGCTTGGTGACGACGCGATCCTATGAATTGAACGTTTCATTTACAAACAGAGTGGAGAGAGATTTATTTGAAAGGGTTCTGTATAGGTCTATTTTTATGATTTTACCACTTAATTTGAACTAAAGATAATTATGGCATACCTAGTTATTAAATTTTTAATCAATATGTATCTCTCATGGAATTCAATCCTATCACACATGCATTCTTCTGAAAATTAATAAGAATGAAAAAAGTCAGTACTTTCTTACAAGAAAATTTTAGATTTCTTATATGAAAATAACACTCGTGTTTTTATATTATCTAAAAGACTAGCGTCCCGCCCGGTTTTGTAAGGGTAGTACTTAATGCTAAAACCTGATGACTTCTATAGTGGATGAAAAATATCAAAAAAGCAAAAAAAAAGATTGATCAAATCGCTACTAAACTTTACAAGATCACTCGCTGAACTAATCTGAAAATTTCATTAAGATGGGTCCAGCCCTTTTGTAATCCATGAGGGGTTTTAAGTCATGCGCGTAGATTTAATAATGAAGTAAGGCTTTACAATTATATTAACAAACAAAAAAACAAAATAGGCGGAACCCTCTAGCTCCAGTGAAAAACAATAGCAACCAGTATTTTTTCCGACCTTTTGAATCACGAGCACGCGCTCGACTGAGCATCACTGAGTGACGAACTTTTTTTTACTTTTTGCCTCTTTTTCTCTTATACCCCTTTTTCCAATTTATCTTTTTTCCACAGCGTAGCGGATTTTTTGCGTATTTGCTCGCTTCATTGGCTTGTAAGGGATGAGGGTGGAATTTTGTTTTTTTTTCAAAGCTCTCAATGTTATTGGATTTGGGTCAAATGGGGAATTGGGGACTTATTGGAATGTGTGCGATAGCAGCGCTCGGAGCCCGCGGCGGTGGATTTGAGAACTAATAGTTGTAGCGACATCTAGCGTGGAGTAGCTGTCATAGAAATGGTATTAATCTGTTGGATTGGGCAGGAAAGCGGAGAGCGGGTCTAGTTTTAATTAGAATTTTACTAATGACAAAATGAAAAAAAAACTCAAAGTGCAGAAACTGACACAAAAAATTTAATACGTCACCTCTCATCAAATAATCTATTTCGATTTTTGACTAAGAATTAGAATCATTTATTTTTGCAACAAATGATACAAAAATACTTTATCTACCTAAAACAAATTTATCATTATACCTATTATAAAATATCGGACTATTTATATGACAAAAAAGCTTGGGATTGTGGTGAACTTGCTCCAATTCAATCAATTAGTAATAAGAATAAAATTGTCAATGCGATCGCGCCAAAAAACTTACCTGCTGGGCGTTTCTTGCCTGTTTAGGAGGTTCGAACATGTTTGATGTTTTAAAGTGATCACAATGTATCCTATTGAATAAAATACTATTGATTTTTTTGGGATATATATATAATGCATTATGTAGAGTACAAAAGATGTATTGTTGCAAACCGGTCTCAACTCAGCGTTATACTGGTCGACTGACCAGCGCTGGTCTTCCGTTGAAGACGTTTTTGATGACATCATTCACTGGCATAAAGGTTAATTTAAATAACTAAACATCGCTTCTAAATTTTACAGGATCACCCGCTGAACTAATCGGAAGATTACCTGAAAATTTCATCAAAATTGGTTCTAAATTTTTTTCTCTTTCTTGTATTGGTTTTGACTCAACAATTTTAAACATTAATCTCAACTCGTTAAAAATAAATAGTAGGTACATACCTACATACATAAAATGGTCTTTATATTGCGCAATGCAGTGCCATAAGTGATCGTGACCTACAAGGTAACGATTTGTAGTAGGCAATAGTCAATATCAATGTCAAAGTCAATTGTACAATATTCAATAGGATACATTGTGATCACTTTAAAAAGTCAAACTTAAAACTAGCTACGCTTGTTCCAACCTCCTTACGTCGACAAAAAGACAGGCAAGAAACGCCCCGCAGGTAATTTTTTTGGCGCGATCACATTGCCAATTTTATTCTTATTACTAATTGATTGAATTGGAGCAAGTTCACTAAAATTCCAAGCTTTTTTTGTCATCTCAATAGTCCGATATTCTATAATAAGCGTCATGTCAACTCTTTTTAAAGTTTTGATTGATTTTTTTTCATAATAACAGCCAGTGCCATGTGTAGCGTAGTGCTATCTTCAAACCTGTGATCAAACACTACACTGATGGATACAAAAATAATTCCAGTAAATAACTAATCAGGTTAATCAATTAACTAAAAAGGCACTCTTGCACTTCATAAATCAATGAAGGGAAAAAGACCCCGCTGCACTCTCTAAACTTGTAATCCCCACACAAAAATCAAACCTTAATCGCCAAGGATAAAAACAAAGCACAATCTCCCCGTTAATTAATTAAAACAACAAGGCATACCTACAACCAAATCAAGCAAAAGCCTTAAGGGAACAGAATTAAATAGCATGCAAAAAATCCCCTAAATTGTTTAAACGTACCCTGTAAAAAATCCCCTGAAAGTGGGTACTTTTTTCAGCAAAACGCACCCCCGAGTCTTTATTACAAAGGTATTTATGTGGCGGGGGAAATGGATTTTTAAGTGGCGCCTGCAAACCTGTGATTTATGGTAAGATGTCCTGCTGTGGTGGTGTGGAGGCGACTTGCTATAAGAAAAAAACAAGCGATCTGTTACGCTGTTTGATAGATAATAATTATAATTATATTAGACGTAAACTTTGACTTTATTTTCTCGTTTTTCTGCAGAATAATATTTGCGTTTTTCTGGGAAAGCTATAAGACCGCCTTTTGTGACAGATTGGTGCTAAAGAAGTTTCTAGTGCTCGCCTAGTTCACTCCCGAGATCGGTCTTAAGTTAAGAATCTGTCGCCAAGCACCTATCGGTGTGTTCCAGCCCCACTTGAGAGCCAGTTCCCTATCCAGGTGTAGCGTGACGCTCGACCACAACGACTGTACCAAGTAAAAAGCATCTATTTGTGATCCAGTAGCCAACTTGAGAGCTAGTTCAAAGTGTAGCGTACCGTCAGCTAACTTGCGATCAAATGCCACCAGATAAAATTAAAAAAAAAAAAATTGGCGCTTTGCTTGTCCTAATTCTGTAAATACTTTTACAAAATAAAAACAACTACATTTAAAACTATAAAAACTCCATCTCCACACTTGCCCCGCCTTATCGTCCCACCACTTTTTTCCGCCTAGGGTCGCTGATCACTGCCCGGATCTGTTAATCGCAACACCGCGTTTTTTAACCGCAGCAGTTAATTTAACGCCCGTCTGTGCCGCCCCGGCTTGGTTGTTTTTTAGTCTGCGGTGACCGCGGCGAGTTGTGATTCCAATTTTTCGCTTCCAGAGGGAATTGCTTTGTTTTGCTCGGTTGTTTGTAGTGCAATTTTTTTATGGCAACATTTTTTTTTTGTGTTGTGATGTTTTTGGTTATTTATTTCTCAATGTTTTAGGGACTGGCTAATTCGTTTCATTTTGAAGAACGGTGGGAAATAAAAAGATTATGTGATACTAACTTTTTGATTGACTCTGTTTTTTTATTTACCACTTAAAGTACCAAAAAATATAAAGAAAGAAAATACATTTATGTAACTGGGACATCACACAACATTACATTATATTTGTACATAATTGTTAGTTATATTGATTAAAATTAGATTATAATGCTCTACCATTATGATTAAATAACCTAAAAGAATTAAATAGAAATGACAAAAAAGAATATGTACAAAGTGTGATGCTACGCGGAGTCACGAAGATTATCATCATCATCACGTTCCCACTGGTGGGACTCTGGCCTTCTCTCAGTTATCTACCACGCGGGTCCAGTGCGGGTTGGTAGATGTCGCATGTCCTCGAATGTTGTAGTTCCAAGAACTACAACATTCGAGGACATGCCGGTTTCCTCACGATGTTTTCCTTCACCGTTTTAATCGACGGCAAATCCACTTAAAGCTTATTAAGTCATGCTAAGAGAGTGAAATAAAATTAAAATAAGCTGGCAGTCCTACATAAGATATCTCAGATATGTGTAGGTAGGTACTAGTACTAGGTATATAATAGGTAACGAAAGCCTCTTCAATAGAACAGAGTAAAATAATTTCATATATTTTCTCACGAACTTTCAAAGGCAGCTGAAATACATTCCACCCCTAATTTCCAAAACTTCTTCACCCACTCTTAACATACCATCCCCTAAGTAATGTACAGCCCCTACCCCCATACAACTCCCGAAATCTTTCACCTGCGCACAAAGAAAATAGCGAAACGTCTTTTACTTGCCCGAGTTTAGCGCGATTTAATTAAAATGGAACCACCCCCTACCCCTACACGGTGCGGGGGTGGAATGGAGAAATATCGCTGTAAGGGTGTGGTTTGGAGAAAACGCGAGGCGATACGATGCGAGAAAAAAATCTAGCAAGAAGTGAGACTGCAAGAATGAAGTCTCCGTCGTGGTTCCCATCACTAGTTTACTTTTATGTCAAAAGTTAAAAGTCAAGTGTATATCTACTTGTAGGATACAACATGCTTCAAACTAGCTACGAATGTTCCAACCTCCTTACGCCGGCAAAAGAACAGGCAAGAAACGCTCGGCAGGTGATTAGTGTGATTGTGTGGGCGTTATCTATACTCTAATCATCATCTGATTGTTTTATGTTCCCACTGCTGGGTATCTTTCCTTCTCTCGGAGATAGAGAGAGAGTATATAAAGAGAAAATATTGAATTATTTTTTTATTCCAGATAAACATAAAAACTATTGAAGACATCTTAATGCAATTTTGTATGGCGTTAGTTTGAACCCTGAGGAAGGACATAGGACACTTTTTATTGTTATAAACTGTCCGCGGGGAACATATATTATAGCGATGATGGCTCAGTGGTAGTGACGTCGGCTTGCGATCCGTAGGACGTGGGTTCGAATCCTACAATGAGCTTGAGCTTTCGGTGAAGGAAAACATCGTGATGAAACCATAGCTTGGTGGTAGGGTATTTTCTGTACTCGCCTGGCTAGCTACCACCCTCTTGTTAAGAATCTGTCGCCAAGCACCTATCGGTGTGTTCCGGCAGCCTCACTTGAGAGCCAGTTCCCAGTCCAGGTGTAGCGTGGCGCCATCTTCGACCGCATCGTCACTTAACATCAGGCGACTTGTGGTCAAAGGCTACCCTGTAAATAGTAAAAAAAAAAAAAAAAAGTCAAGTGTATATCTCCTTGTAGGATACAACATGCTTAAAACTAGCTACGACTGTTCCAACCTCCTTACGCCGGCAAAAGAACAGGCAAGAAACGCCCGGCAGGTGATTAGTGTGGGCGTTATCTATACTCTAATCATCATCTGATTGTTTTATGTTCCCACTGCTGGGTATCTTGCCTTCTCTCAGAGAAAGAGAGTATATAAAGAGAAAATATTGAATTAAATGTTTATTCCAGATAAACATAAAAACTATTGAACAAATTTTAATGCAATTTTGTATGGCGTTAGTTTGAACCCTGAGGAAGGACATAGGACACTTTTTATTGTGATAAACTGTCCACGGGGAACAGCGTGTATGTGATAAATACCTACAATAGGGATGTTAACACTAATTACAAAATAATGTTTAATCTTACTTTTATGTTAGTTGGTATTATTAGGATATCGAAAAACATATTTTTGTATTTAAATATAACTTAATAATTTAAATAAAAATGATTTTAAATGCTATATTTATAATCTTTTGTCACGTGACTGCAAACACCAAAAAGAGCTTCTTACGTCACTAACCACTCAGGCGATTTGTGCTTCGATGGTTGCCCGCGCGTCGGTAGCCGCGGGTCGGCGTCGGGGGTCGGCGCGGTGGTATGGTTACGAATCGCGACCATCGTGTTTTTCGGTCAGTGACGTCATGTCAGTCACGTGACAGTTGTTAGTGCTTTGGCGGAAAAATTCATAATTACTCTAATTTTGTATATTTTCACATCGAAAATACTAATAATTTTAAATAAAATATTTTTTATGGTAAACAAGAGTCAATCTTTAAAATAAAGCAATTCCGAAAAATGGTTAACATCCCTATTGTAGCGAAGTGTGTGAATGTAGTGAGACCCTAATAGTGAGGGAGGCCAAAGTTTTTGGGGCCAGAACAAACATTGTATTAACATATTATTTAAATATCCACCAACAATTTTCTTGTCCTAGCTATGTGAGCGTCTTTGTTTTGGTATTACCTACTTTTAGCGGTGTTGGGGGTGGATATAAGACTAACTGTGCCTCGCAGCTTCACCTGGGGTTGCACTGTCACCTAACAAACATCAAAGCCGTATGTTGACAGGTTACTGTGCAATTCAGTGGAACACAGTGAGTGTGCGGATCGCGAAATCAATATGCTGGATTCAACTTATGTACTTAACTGACAAAAGTGCTAAACATTACCTATAGTCGTATTTTTAATTAGACGAACCAACTGACAGTAGCTAATGTCACTTTGTAAAATAATGTTGCCAAATTTAAAGTAATAGTGATGCGTTCAGTTCTCGTTCAATCAGCACCTCTAGTACAAGTTTTGAAAACGATAAGTTTTCGTAAACGTCGACGTTTACCACCGCCGACTTGTCAAAGTGGCAACTCGATCTGCTTAAATTCAAAAAGTAACTCAATAACATTGTTGGAATATGATTATAACGATTTAAAATAACCCGTATCAATGATTTGTTTCTCCAAGTCTCGGTAAGATTCGCTGAAAAGAATATGTATGAATGGAAACGAAAACTTTTATAGTTTTTGTAAACTATCAAAACCTGTACTAGGGGTACAGATGAATGAACAATGAGTGTGAATAATTTCAAACTATACAAGAATATTATTCATTCATTCAGGAGTTTTTTCAATCATTTACTGTGTCAACACAACTATTATTTCATCAAAAACTGTCAACATAGAAAAAGTCACTTGACTTCGTCTAATTAAAAATACGCCTATACCTTGTGTACTAAGAAATATTCAGACCACTAAAACTTCCATTACCAAAAACACTTCAACATTTACAGGCCGCCGAGCCATAAAGATAGCAAATTATACGCAATTAAAGCATATAACTCCGTTAATAAGTAAACGTGAAATTATGAAAACAGCATAAACATAGGTAGGTACCCACCTAAGACGGTATAATACAGAACCCACCCCTTCGTAATTAAATTCCAAACGCTCGCAACAGAAATCTTTAATAAATTTATAAATTGCGAGCGAGCGTTTCTTACAAAAGAACGAAATTTGAGCACTTTCGTTGACGTACATTATGTGTTGACAGTAGCCAATGTCTCGCGTTTTGAAGTAGTGTGTAGTGTTGTAGTGTGGAGGGAGCTCGTTCGACATTTTGCGGGAATGTACGGGATACGGGAGGATACGGAAATAACTAATTTACAAGCAAAAAAAACCGACTTCACTTCAGTGGTGTGGAATTGCCAAGGCTCGATCGTGTGTGGATGAGTTTTACGATAAGTTTGGTTGCTTAGTATTGTTTTAACAAACTCGAGTTAACCCCTCCGCACAAGGTGTCGTAGCGTAATACGCGCGTAGTACGAGAGCAATACGAGCGTGTACGATGCTCTGCCGTCCGCAAAGGCGTTGTTACAGCAAAGCGTACGAAATATCTACTGTCATTACGATAATCGTAGCGCACTGGCGTAAAAAGCAAGCGTAGAAATACGCCTACACTACGAGACGACCACGCTTACGACTCGTGTGCGGAAACCCTTACTGCTTACTGTTTATAACTAGAACATGCTCACACAGAGAATTGCCACGTAGTATGTACACATACACACATACATACACGTGCAATTTAAGATGAATAATTATGTGGCAGCGCCGCCTTGCTACGCTGAGGAAATTGTGTTCGAATAGTGCGGATAAGACAGGAAGTTTCGTCTGGGAAATGTGGTTTAAACTTTTTTCTTTTTTGTTGTGTAAAGAGTTTGATTTGTTTCCGGAAAAAGGTTAGATCACCTTAATGGCCTGTTCTCATTGTGTCGATATAAATCTCCGCAATGAAACACGTTTTTTACGCACACGGTTTAGCAAAAAAACTAACTAACTCCGATGGCTCACCCACCCAAAGTGTGTCTTGGCCTCAGAAACGAGAGAGCGCCACTCTTCTCTATCTTGAGCGATTTCAGCCCAGATCAGAGTCTGGAGCTCGCGCAGGTCCGCATCCACCGCGTCCTTCCAGCGGTATCTAGGGCGTCCAACCGGCCTACGGCCATTTAGTTGAACATGTAATACCTAAAGGCGTACAAACAGAGCATCTGAGCAACGGTCTACGCCAGACAAACCAGTTGCACCTCAGACCACCATTTCAAATTAACAAAGTTTCATACAAACTTTCATCCCCTATTTTATCCCCTTGGAGGTAGAATTAATCAAAATCCTTTCTTAGCAGATGCCTACGTCATAACATCTACCTGCATGCCAAATTTCAGCCCGATCCGTCCAGTGGTTTGGGCTGTGCGTTGATGGATCACTCAGTCAGTTAGTTAGTTACCTTTGAGTTATATACATTTAAGAAGATAGTAGGATTTTTCAAACCAATATTGAAGTCATATCCCCACTATTCCACGAGTTTCTCAAGAAGGGGTAGCCTAAGAAAACACATACTACACTTATTTATCTACGGGGCCCACTCTTTATGAAAGGAATGATTAATGTCTGCCGGCATTAGGGCTTGCTAACAAACACCCCAAGGAAGTGGGTGGCCCCCTCGCCCCCGAAACCGCCCCTCGTAATTATTATTCGCACTTATAAGAGTTTTGAGATATCCGCCCCAGATAATAAAGGGTAACGATTGTGTTGTTTCGTCTCATGGAGATGAATGGGATGGGGGTAATGAGCCTTCGCATGTAGAAGCGATGGTGACGGAACGGTGACGTGTGCGCCTTACAAGGCGCCGATACGGAGTTTCAATCTTCTCAGCCTTGCACCTATTAAGAACTAGTTGCGCCGCTATCCCGCAGGAACCTTTTTCCGGGATAATCGGGAAATTCAGGATATAAGCTATCTACATTTCAAATTTCATCAAAATCGGTTCGGTAGTTACGGTGATACGTGGTAACAAACATTCACACACACCCAAAAACTTCCGCATTTCTAATATTGTCTGTCACGCTTTCACGCCTAAACTATTGAACCGAATGGAAATGACCAAATGAAATGAAAAATGGTAAAGATATAGTCTAGAGCCTGAAAAAGGATACAGGCTACTTTGTATCGTGATAAACTGTAGCCCACGCGGGTGAAGCCACGGGGAACAGCTAGTAAGTTGTGTGTCGATTTACCATCGCCCAAAGCGGTTAAGAAAAACATTGTGAGGGAATCGGCTTGTCCAAGAACAACAACATGCAACGGCATGCGACATTTACCAACCCGCACTGGGCCAGCGTGGTAGATTACGGCCCATACTCTTTCTCTCTCTCTCTGAGAGAAGGCCCAGAGTCCCAGCAGTGGGAACGTAAATGGCTGATAATGATGACATAGTAAGCTTTGGCACAGTTGTGTTGCCTGCTGACTAAATGTCCCATGTTCAAATCCTTGTCAGGGCAAATGCCTGACCAGGGTTTGAACATGCAATGTTGTTTGATCGTCCGATCTTCGGCTCTTCTCATCCAACTACTGCCAGCCACTCGGCGCAAGTCACCTAGTCGCAGAGCGTCCTACACTACATTTGCCAAGTCGCGTCTTGTTGTCATAATTTTGTGACATCCCTACTTAATATTATAAATGCGAAAGTAACTCTGTCTGACTGTCTGTTTCGCTTTCACGTCTAAACTACTGAACCGATTTAAATTAAATTTAGTATGAAGATAGATTGAACCCTGAGAAAGGACATAAGCTACTTTTTATCGCGATAAACTGTAGCCCACGCGGGTGAAACCGCGGGGAACAGCTAATAATTTATATATGATTGAAAAAAACAAACTTTAGTGATATTAAGGTTGTCATTATTATTAATTAACTAAAAAGAAGACTCAAATAAATCCGCTTCACAATTTCACCGCTAAATCTTTAGGTCTAACCAAAATCTCTCAAGTGACATTTTCAGACCTTTTGTATCCAATCCCTTACATACATACATATATGTATATATATATGTGTATATACCGCCTGAAGACGACGTGAGGTTCCCCGAACGTGAGCAGAATTGTTTTTTGCAGCGAAAAGGCCTCCTTCGTCGTTAATTACTTGCTTGAGAAAATGATGTATAGGATGTTTCAAGTTATGTTCTCTTGGAAAGTTTTTGCTTTGATCTGAATGAAAGTTTATTATGTTTATCAAGTCTGAGGACCGTGTTTTTGAATGATGTTCAAGATGAAAGAAAACCGGCCAATTACGAGTTAGACTCAGCTTGGTGGTAGGGTATTTTCTAGTACTCGCCTAGCTAGCTACCACCCTCTCGTTAAAAATCTGTCGCCAAACCCCTATCAGTGTGTTCCGGCAGCCTCACTTGAGAGCCAGTTCCCAGTCCAGGTGTAGCGTGACGCCATCTTCGACCGCATCGTCACTTAACATCAGGCGACTTGTGGTCAAAAGCTACCCACCCTGTAGTAAAAAAAAAAAAGAAATCGCATTTTTTTTTACAAGTTAGAGTGTAGCGTTTGACCACATGACATTCTAGCGACATAAACGGTCATATCTTTTGATCGCGTTTACACACAAGTTTGATTTTTGTCATAGCTGAAAAAACCAAAAAGCCAAATGACGAAGCTGAAGATCGACAACGGCAGAATCATCACATCGAAACCGGAGATCCTGAAAGAGCTCGAGAGGTTTTATGGACAGTTATACACCTCAACGCGGAAACCCGTTGCAAGTGCGGCTCGGGACGCAAGAGCCAAACTAACCCGACACTATACTGAGGATATCCCGGACATCAGCCTGTATGAGATTAGAATGGCTCTCAAACAGCTTAAGAACAACAAGGCGCCTGGTGATGACGGAATCACGACAGAACTTCTGAGAGTGGGTGGAAAACCGGTACTTTTAGTCCTCCAGAAGTTATTTAATTCCGTCATACTTGAAGGAACTACGCCAGAAGCGTGGCACGGAAGTGTGGTGGTGCTGTTCTTCAAAAAAGGTGATAAAACTTTGTTGAAGAACTACAGGCCCATCTCACTTCTGAGCCACGTTTATAAGCTGTTTTCGAGAGTCATTACGAACCGTCTCGCACGTAGGTTTGATGATTTCCAGCCTCCCGAACAAGCCGGGTTCCGTAAAGGCTTTAGCACCATAGACCACATACATACGCTCCGGCAGATTATACAGAAGACTGAGGAGTATAATCGGCCATTATGTCTTGCGTTTGTGGACTATGAGAAAGCCTTCGATTCAGTCGAAACCTGGGCGGTGCTGCAGTCTCTTCAGCGATGCCAAATTGACTATAGGTATATCGAAGTGCTGAGGTGCTTGTATAAAAACGCCACTATGTCAATTCGTTTACAGGACCAGAGAACGAAACCAATCCAATTGCAGAGAGGCGTGAGACAGGGAGACGTTATCTCTCCGAAACTGTTCACGAACGCATTGGAGGACGTTTTCAAGCTCTTGGACTGGAACGGATCTGGCATCAACGTGAATGGCGAATACATCACTCACCTTCGTTTTGCCGATGATATAGTCATCATGGCAGAGTCGCTTGAAGAGCTCAGTACAATGCTCAGCGACCTCAGTAGAGTTTCCCAACAGGTGGGTCTTAAAATGAACATGGACAAGACAAAAGTCATGTCCAATGTCCATGTCGCACCCGTACCAGTAGTTGTGGGAGACGATACTATCGAAGTTGTTGACGATTATGTTTACCTTGGACAGACTGTCCAGTTAGGTAGGTCCAACTTCGACAAAGAGGTCGCCCGACGAATCCAACTCGGATGGGCAGCGTTCGGGAAATTACGCGACATCTTCTCGTCCAACATTCCTCAGAGCCTCAAGACGAAAGTCTTTCAGCAGTGTGTGTTGCCAGTGATGACTTATGGTACTGAGACGTGGTCTTTGACTGTTGGCCTTTTGAATAAGCTCAGAGTCACACAACGAGCCATGGAGAGAGCTATGCTTGGAGTTTCTTTGCGTGATAGAATCCGTAATGAGGAAATTCGCCGAAGAACCAAGGTCACCGACATAGCTCTCAGAATCTGCAAGTTGAAGTGGCAATGGGCAGGCCACATCGCTCGACGAACCGATAACCGATGGGGAAGAAAGGTTCTCGAGTGGCGACCACGAACCGGAAGACGTTCTGTAGGTAGGCCCCCCACTAGGTGGACCGACGACATTGTAAGAGTCGCAGGGAGCCGATGGATGCAAATGGCTAATAGCCGTTCATGGTGGCGTTCAAGGGGGGAGGCCTATGTTCAGCAGTGGACTTCTTCCGGCTGATGATGATGATGATGATGATGATGATGAAAAAACCTCAGTATTTGAAATAAATTTAGACTCAAGCATTTGATATGAATCCCAACTTGATATCTTAACGCGTTTATGAGAAACAGACAGACAGACACACGGACAACAAAATGATCCTATAGGGGTTCCGTTTTTCGTTTTGCTGTACGGAACTCTAAAAATTTAACAACTTGAAAAGTACTCTGAAGGTTGTGTGTGTGTGAAAATCAATTAAACAGAAAAATATCATAAAACATTGACAGATAGATATACCTAAACTTTTGCCTAATTGAATTAAACTTCCCCCACCCTGTATTCACCCGCAAAATTCGTCGAAGAAAACGTAGGCCGGGGGTAGTCGGCAATTTATCACGGCGCCGTTATATTAATGTGGATAAATGGGGGTAGGGGGTGCTACTTGCCCTGGAAGGGGTGGTTTGGGGTTTTTTTGATTGATTGATTGGGCGGGCGAAGAAAGAGGTTTACTTACAACCCGGCGAGATGTTATTACGTTTAAAGGGTAGGAAATCTTAGATTACAAACTTAAACAAAAATAATTTTGACTGGACTGATTTGGACCAATTATTTTTCAAATGTTCGTAATATAACTGAAATAAAAATTACACGTTGACTTGAGAACCTCCTAATTTTTTGACGGTTAAAAAGTATTTCGAGGAAAAAATATTGCAATTGCCTAGGGGCCTTGCCTTGCATCAAATAAAGACTAAAAAATGAAAAATAAACATTCGAAAAAAAAAATGTTTTTTATGTATGTCTGAAAATACTCATAATTATTTTATTACTTCGGTTTTCAATAAGAATATAATTATGTAGTGGTAGAAAAAATTAAGAAAAGGGTAAGGTAAAGGGGCTCCGAGACCTGCATCGCCTAGAGTCAGGGTTAATCCGGCCCTGATGATAGCCAAGATGCAATAAGACAAGCTCAAACAAAACGTCACAAGGCATTAACGATTGTAGGAAAAGAAACGATTGCATCTGGGCCCACAGAACTATAATTCATTATCATCATCAGCCTTTCACGTTCCCACTGCTGGGACTCTGGCCTTCTCACAGAGATTACGGGCCGTAATCTACCACGCGGGCCCAGTGCGGGTTGGTAGATAGATGTCGCATGCCCTTGAATGTGCAGTTCTCGGACATGCCGGTTTCCTCACGATGTTTTCCTTCACCGTTTTGAGCGAATACCTAACTTATTAACGGCCGTTCCCAATAACCGATCTATCCACGGTTTGATCTACTGGAGATAGAATTGTGACATAAGCTCCATAGAAGTAATGTCGAATTTCTATATCAAGTAAGGCAAACCGTGGATACACTGAGAAAAAAATTCTGACGTTCCTTCTGAGTCCTTTACCTTCCAAGACCGATTCCTTCCTTATTTTACCTTAGTTTTCCTTCTGAATTACAAATCCTTCCTTTTTGACTCAGAAGGAAAACGGTATTTTGGGAGGTCTTTTTTCTCCGCGTAGTTCAGTTCTTGGGAACGGCGATTAGTCACAGGTCCGAGAGGATTCGAACTCGGTGTCGCCTTGTAAGTCTCACGCTGTGCCGTGCGGCCGTTATCGAGCTATCATTGCTTCGGATGTATATAAAGATATAAACCTGTCTTATATCAATGCGTCTTCATATATAGGATAGCTAATAACCCTCCTCACATTAGATATACAACTATACTAGATGCAGCACAGCCTCGGGCGCGCGAGTCCTACAAGAAAATTAGTTATTAAAATTTCACTGACGCTCCAAAATTTATCTCCGCCGCGGGGTACACCGCGCAAACGGTTTTGGTGCTATTGTTACGTAATGTTAAAGTTGTAGTTTTTGGAATGTTATGCCTTCTCCATCTCTTTTTTTATTTTTTAATTAAGTGTTTTTATTTGTTATTTATCCCATTAGTTAATAAATATAATGAACAAGTTTATATGACTCATCATAATTTAAGCTTAATTTGGGTCTAGGTCAATTTGTATGCAATGGTTCCCGACATTTATTTATTTATCATGACTATAGTGCACCTATGTTCATCATCATCATCAGCCGGAAGAAGTCCACTGCTGAACATAGGCCTCCCCCCTTGAACGCCACCATGAACGGCTATTAGCCATTTGCATCCATCGGCTCCCTGCGACTCTTACAATGTCGTCGGTCCACCTAGCGGGGGGCCTACTTACAGAACGTCTTCCGGTTCGTGGTCGCCACTCGAGAACCTTTCTTCCCCATCGGTTATCGGTTCGTCGAGCGATGTGGCCTGCCCAATACCACTTTAACTTGCAAATTCTGAGAGCTATGTCGGTGACCTTGGTTCTTCGGCGAATTTCCTCATTTCGGATTCTATCACGCAAAGAAACTCCAAGCATGGCTCTCTCCATGTACCTATGTTAATTTAAAAAAAATATATACTCTCTTTTTCTTTTTAATCTCTATCCATCTCTGGCTTTTACTTTCTTATCAAAACATCAGTGATTTAATTCTTCACGAAACCAACTTTTACCGACTTTCAGTTTCAGGGAATCCTAGTTAGGTTTCAAAGCTATGTATGTGATAACGCGGGTGTTATTTATTTACTTCTGACAGGGAACTAGGGCAAACGGGTTAAGCCATATCTTTTAGACAAGGATAGTTTGTTTGTTGATTTTTTTGTGAATAGAGAAACATTGGGACAGTTTCTATTTCGACCATATTGAAATGAAAATCTGGCGAACAATATTTCGTATATAAACTTTTTGTTTTATCAAGCGTCTAAACCTAGGATCGAAACCTCTACTCGGAAATCCGATATTCGAATAATCTTCTTCACGACAGTCATTTTCTATCACGTCATTTTTTAAGGCTCATGACGTGATGGCATACTGCTGATATACCTACACTTTATTTAGTCTTAGTGTTTAGTGTGTGGTACACAGTTTAGTATAAAGTGATTAGTGGTTATGACTCATGTTGTTTAGTACAGGGATAAGTTATTTTTTTTTTCTGAAAGTCAACTGCAAGTGCAAGTAACTGCAAGTGAATGGGTTCGGGAGATACTAGTAGTATAAATATGCCGTGCTTCTAAACACTGTACTTCGCTAAGTACTAAACATTTAAAACTAAACGGAACTGTCCCATAGAATTTTTCACTAAACACTACACAAGCTGCTCGCACTAAACCAAGTGTATTCTAACCACTTACTAACCATTAACTATAAAGAAATGTCGTTAATCGAACCTTCAAGTAGAGCGAATGACAACTGATGATATGAAAAAAAGTTCCCATCAGAATGAAGTGGTCAAAAGAGGTTTGCATTGAAATTAAAAAATAACCTAAGAATACAAAGGAACAGGTTTTTGTCATAAAAGACAAAAATACAATCGAGTATGGGAATTAAAACTGGTTTTACTAGAAACAGTTGTTTCTTGAAACGTGTTTTTATCATTAGAATAAAGGGTCAGCCGTCTTGGACGCTCGGACAGCGGTCACTCGGCGTGGGAAAGGGTTGGCATGGAAGGGTTGAATCAACGGTGTTGAAAAAAAATATTGTGTCAAATTGATCTTATCCTTTATAACAAGAAAGAGTAGTTGAAAGTAGTTTAAAAATATTTTTTTATTTATACCTAGTTTAGTTTTTTGTAGTGTATGTAATTTAGTGGTTAGTAATTTAGTTGATTATTTTTATCAAACTGTATTTAATAGAAATAAATAAACATTTAGTACTTTAAAAAAATAACTAGGCCCACCTCATCATCATATCATCATCATCATCATCATTAGTTTTTACCAGTTCACTGCTGGACATAGGCCTATCCCAAGGTACCCCACTGAGCCCGGTCTTCGGCTCTTCTCACCAAACTGCCAGCTACGTGGCGCAAGTCACAGTGCGTCCTACACTACGTTTGCCAAGTCGCACTCTCCACTCAAAAACATGTCTCATCATCACCACCATCATCAGCCGGAAGAAGTCCACTGCTGAATATAGGCCTCCCCTTTTGAGCGCCACCATGAACGGCTCTTAGCCGTTTGCATCCATCGGCTCCCTGCGACTTTTACAATGTCGTCGGTCCACCTAGTGGGGGGCCTACCTACAGAGCGTCTTCCGGTTCGAGGTCGCTACTCGAGAACCTTTCTTCCCCATAGGTTATCGGTTCGTCAAGCGATGTGGCCTACCCATTACCACTTCAACTTGCAAATTCTGAAAGCTTTCTTGGTGACCTTGGTTCTTTGGCGAATTTCCTCATTTCTGGATTTTGATACTGGCCCAACTATCCAATAAAAAAGGTTTACAAACTATTTTTCTTAAATATCAAACCCTGGCCGTCTTACTCAGCTGCTTGAGAAATATGTCAAGCGCTGAACTCTTCAAAGTATCAAACTATTTCACTCGGTGCTCACGACGAAGACGCTGTTAAAGTTTTCCGTGCTACTTTCGCGGTTCTGCAGAAAGTTGTGCGGGGGCTCATTACGGAGGGGCTAGAGGGCTTTGACACTTGAAGGATAAACGCCGCGATATTTCCACAGTCACTAAATAATACTGGACGGGAGCTCGCAGGAAGACATCGTGATAAAACTGCTTCATTGTAGGACATTTCCCAGTGCTCGCTTGGTTAGCTACCATATTCAAGTTAAAAATCTGTCGTCAAGCACGTATCAGTGTATTCCAGCAGCCTCACTAGAGCCATTTCTTAGTACAGATGTAGCGTAGTGCCACCTTCGATCACTTCGTAACATAACAAAAGGTGACTCGTGGTCAAACGCTACATGGTAAGAAGTGTAAAAAAAGTTCCTTAGCGAACTAGGTCCCATATTTAGTTCTTCAGCTCCCGTCATGCCTGTAATAGCTAAATAAGCAACCACAGCCAGACTTTTTTGATCTTGTTATATAAAACAAAACCTAAGTAAACATCATGATTCCTAGTTAGCATTGACTACGGCTCCGCTAATGCTATCAGTAACTACGCAGATGGGAGATCCACAACAACCTGACACAGACTAAATACTCGTGTTTTTATTTTAATAGCGCAAATACTAGTTCCGCTTCGCAGCCAGCTAGTATACGTGAACGCAGCGTTTTCTAATCAATTCTGCAGACTCCTTACAAGTTCTCGCCTGTACGCCCCGGAGGCGTGTACATAACATCTACGAGATAAGTTCCGTATATAAGTGTATTGACAGCATTAAATATTTATGGCCCGCCTTTGTTATCGGGGTAATAAAGGACCAACTTCGATAATGAAGTTTGAAGATGAGACGTAGTTGGTTTGTGATGTGGGAAGCTGAAATAAAAATTGTTGTAAATTTATTTATACACTAGCTGCGCTCTGCTGTATCACCCGCGTGGACTACACTTGTACTTTTCACTTTATCGCGATATAAAGTATGCTATGTCCTTTAAGGTTTGAACTATCGCCACACCAAATTTCATAAAAATCGGAGAAAATACAAAAAAATAGTTTCTTAAATTCGAATGGCATAAAACTTGCTCTCAGTGTCTATCGAGGCATTGTGTAATTAATACCAGGACAATAAATATCACCCCACATAGATGTAGATGTATCACTCTAACCAGCTGCCAAAATATTTTCTCTACCAATGCTCCAAATAAAACCGACCGCCTCCATTATTTTCCGCCAAAAATCTACCCCACCAAAATTGATGGAAAGAATATTAAGTTGCCATCCACATAAAATATGTGTAATCGTAGGCATTCTGCCACAGATATAATTAATATGATTAAATGGATTAATGAATATAATTGCAATATTTAAGTATGGGCATGAAGTTACTATGACTTCTAATTGTTGCATGTTTTTTTATAGTTATATTGTGACTGACGTATTGCTCGTTAACAATTGATATAGGGGATTAGTGACAAATTATTGTGAGTACTAGAAATTTCTCAATCCCCGAGCTATATAGCTATATGGTTTCATCACAATGTTTTCCAAGCTTAAGCTCATTGCAGTATTTGAACCTATGTCATGAACTGATCTTAACACCACTAAGCTCTAATTGCCTGCTATTATAGTTCTGTTCTGTAATTTTGTTACAATATCTGGGAATGCGTGCGCCCTACAAGACGCCGACACCGAGATCGAATCCTCTCGGCCCCACACCTATGACTTAATAAGTTATGTGCGGATTTGCCATCGCTCAAAACGGTGAAGGAAAACACAAAACCGGCATGTCCAAGAACTGCAACATTCAAGAGCATGCGACATCTACCAACCCGCACTGGGCCAGCGTGGTAGATTACGGCCCATTCTCTCTGAGAGAAGACCAGAGTTCCCAGCAGTGGGAACGTAATAGATTGATGGTGATTATGATATATACTTTTTTCAATCAAATCACAGTGCTAGAGTAAATGTCATTTCTTGCGTTAAATAACAGCTTGGCTGTACTAACCTTTATTTTATTAGCAGATGGCAACTGACATGTCTGGAATCCATCCAGACAGACTTCCAGTGAAACTACACTGTCTAGCAAAATGTCTAGGATTGTCTCTTAAGACTAGCTGATCCCGCGGTTTCAACCCCCTGAGCTTCAGTTTATAGCGATAAAATTATCTTATGACCTTCCCTAGGGTTCAAATTTTAAAAATAATAGTAGCTTGAGTTACTTCTTATAACATTAGCTATCTTCGAGTGAAAGTCCCGTCAAAATCGGTCGAGCCATTTCAGAGAGTAGCCGGAACAGGCAGATAGACAGCAATTTTAAAAATATACATTTAGTGAAAAGCTGTTAATTAGTTAATTTTAAATTACAATCCGACACTTCAATTTTATTTATTTGTGTAGATATATCTTCGACTTGCTAATAAGCTTGTGAGACTGATTTATAAAAGAGGATCGATGTGACGCAATAGGTGAATAGCTGACTGCAAAATGTGTAGTCGCGGGTTTGATTCCTGTTAAAGGGCTAATGTATATTCATTAATAATAAGCAAGTAGGTATTTTCTTCATATCTAGGTATTCTAGGGAGTTCTAGTTACGGGTCAGAACTATGCAAATGATTGTGTAGGCATTAAATTTACTGTTAAATATTATAATTAATGCATAAGTCTACGAACATAATTAATTAAGAAGCAAAATTACGACCAAAACTATTCTTGTACAAGTAATTAAAATTATAAATCAATTAAAAACGTACACTCGCGTAATTTCGAAATTCACAAACGCGTCCATCGAAACAAGACCCACCGAAAACTTAATATGTATACTTTAACACTCGCAGCACGTAAAGCCAGGGGTCTGGTTAGTCTGGTGGTAAGTGCAAATTGCCCCAGGGCGAAGAGGGGTGAAGCGGGGGGTGGGAAGAGGGTGGAAAAGCGTGAAAATTACACAAGAAAATTTCACCATTCAGCATCTTTGTGTTTTCCTCCAAGATGGCGCCCGGGGCGGTCTGCGCGGAGAAGGCTGTATTATATAGTATTTATTGTTTTAGGAATATTATATTATGTGAGATTTCCTTTTATTTAATGCTAACTGCTCCCCGCGGTTTCAACCGCGTGGGTTACAGTTTATCGCTATAAATATGTAGTAGCATAAGTCAGAAGTCAAAAAAGTTTTTTTATTTAATAGGATACATTGTGATCACTTTAAAACGTCAAACTTAAAACTAGCTACGCCTGTTCCAACCGCCTTACGCCGGCAAAAGAACAGGCAAGAAACGCCCGGCAGGTAATTTTTTTGGCTCGATCACATTGAAATTTTATTCTTGTTACTAATTGATTGAACTTGAGCAAGTTCACTAAAATAATAAGCTTTACTAATAAGATTTATCTTGATTGGTTGTGCACATTGGAATATGGAAACATGTCCTTTCTCAGGCTCGAGACTGTCTCTCTAAATTTCATTTAAATTGGTTCAGTAGTTTAGGCGTGAAAAGCGTTATAGGCACGCTACGCCTGGACTGACTCTGAACACACCGATAGGTGCTTGCTGACAGATTCTTAACTTGAGGGTGGTAGCTAGCCAGGCGAGTACCTGCAAATGTCCTACCACCAAGCTGTCGTTTATAAAATAGTAGTTATTTTTTGCATAGTTTTTTTTAAATAGTTTGTTTATAGTTAAGAGCGTGAACTTGCCACATACCACCTTATCCTTTTTGCCGGCGACAGGAAGTCAGCACAATAGCTGTTCGCGGCGGCTCTTCTTTGATCATCCCTTTAATTAACATTGTGTAGGTATTTTCGCTGTAGAGCGGTAATTAACAGCTTTGTTTTATATTTAGTTCGTTAAAACTTAATTGACTTTCTTTATAAATGATAAAACTTATATTATAGAGCAATTAAACAATCTTCACCTCCTTAAATAATAATAATATATTATAATAAATTGACTCAACCATCATCGTCCCGATAGTCGTTTCAGCGAACGGCCTCATAGCGAAGAGTCTCGACCAACATCTTAAGAGGCTCTCGCTGGACAGTTGGATCAAGGCTCGCATGCAGAAGGCAGTACTCCTTGACACGGCGCGTATCGTCAGGAGGTTCCTCACTCTGCAGCCCTAACCACCGGTAGCTTGTGTCCTGCCCCGCTACCGGCGGCACTCTAGGTTTAAGTTTTTTTATAGTCGTTTTGTTTAATATTATTTTATAAAATTAATGTAAAAAACTTTTGCTTAAGAAAAAAAATAAATGAAGAGATAATAATATAAAATAAATAAATATAAATATCGAGGGACCATTGCACACAAATTAACCTAGCCCCAAATTAAGCTCGAAACTTGTGTTATGGGTACTAGACAACGATAATATAGATACTTAGAGAGGGAAATAAATATGTACTTATAAAGATAGAAATATCCAAGACTCAGGTACAAATATTCGTGCTCATCACAGATATATTTGCCCTTACCGGGATTCGAACCATTATAATATATATTTCTGTAGTTTAGATAAAACATTTATTTTCTATGTTTTTTTTTTTGATATATATAATATGTATTCTAATCCAGGTTCAAACTTAAAACTAGCTACGCTTTTTCCAACCTCCTACGCCAGCAAAAGAACAGGCACAAATCGCCCGACGTTTACAGTGCTAGTATGGATTTTAAGTAACATTTCATTTCATATCCGTTACAGCCAATGGCTATAAAACTGGCCGGATATAAATAAATCCATTTTGAGACGCAGTTGAAACCAGTTACTACTGGTTACTATAACTGGATCAAACTGGCTCCAATTTATCATCGGAAGGGTCGAATCCGGTTTTCTTTCCAGAAATACTAGTTCTACTGATTGGATTTTGTTCCATAACTAGATTTTATTTGAAAACTTGATTCCTCTTTTTGTCTATTTTTTTATTATTGTACACGTGTTTTATTTAGAACCGGACCGGTAATGTTTTGAACACGTGTAATAGTAAAAAAATATGTTTTGTATATACACAAATTTGAGCTTACATCTACAAGTTTGAGTCATAAAAAAATGGACTTGAGTCTTAAAAATAATTATTTTGATGACCGCTGTGTTGCAATGGGCGTAGGTATAGCCGACTGCGAAGCGTGAGGTCTCGGGTTCGATTCCCGTAACAGTACAAAATATTTATGCATATTAGCAATACTTTACTACTTATAGAGTAGCGTTTGACCACAAGTCACCTGATGTTAAGTGACGATGTGGTCGAAGATGGCGCCACGCTACACCTGGACTGGGAACTGGCTCTCAAGTGAGGCTGCCGGAACACACCGATAGGTGCTTGGCGACAGATTCTTAACATGAGGGTGGTTGGTACTTAAAGCAAATGAATAATTTCAGTTATCTCCAAAACCTTGTTTAGGTCTGTGATACAGAAAAACGTATTTAGTACAGTCATCGACAAAGGTCGCTGATCATAGTCAATTTTTCAAATGTTTTTTTTTTTTACCACATCACATTTCACCTGATGCTATGTGATGATCTGATCGGTCGAAGGTTGGTGTTTAAGATGATAAAGTTAATAGGAAAAAATGTAATTGTTCAGCGACTTGTATCGCTGACTGTACCTACGCGGCATGCTTAAAACACTACTTACTTTTGGTATTCGAAGACCACTTATGGCCAGTTTCAATAACCTATCTAAGTATAATATCCACGGTTTGTCTTAGAGATTTGACACATGCTCTATAGAAGTAATGTCAAATTCATATCTCTAGTAGGGCAAACCGTGGATAGATTGGTTATTGAAACTGACCGTTATAAGTAAGTCACTATAAAAAGAACCAAACGTCGGCTAGCAAACAACACTGCACAAGTCAAAATTTTGTGGTATTGGCATTTTAATGCCATTAGATGTAGTTTTGACGTGAGCTTCTATGAACCTGTCAGTTCCAAGCATTTTTACTAAATAGAAGCCGTTAATTAAAAATTGTAATACACCCATCAATAATTTACATAAAAAAACATACAAGTAAAACAGTTTTATGTCTGACCCGAAAAGTTGCAAAACTTAACTTGCACGGTTTTGTTTGCAATCCGACGAAAAGTGTTGTCTCTTTACATCTCGCCATAAAACAAAGAAACAAAGGTCGCCGCACTATCAATACCTACCGTTATCATTCTTCGCTAGAGTAAAATTGGCAATACAAAAGCCAAGGGGGGCACTTACCCCCCAAGGCCGGGCAAATAAGCCATTAAAAGCCTTGCGACGGTACCGGGCTATAAAATCTGTGCTTCTTGGCCCCTTCCGCCCCTTAGGGGGGAGGGGGGCGCCCCTCCTCGCGATAAACGGCTTTTATGCCGTTCCGTGCTATAATTAAAATGGCTTGGCATTTTCTAGTAAGATAAAAGAGGTAAGGTAAGATGGAGTAGGTATGGAAGATAGGGGAGGAAATGTGATTTCGTAGTTGATTAGCTTGTTTTGGAATTTCAAATGTATTTAATCGCCTTCTTTCTTATATATAGAAATCAGTTATTTTTTTATAGATAGATTAACTCTTTATTGGCACACCAAAATACAGAGATATAAAAAAAACACGAACAATAAAGAACTTAAGGGTGGTCACAAAGGGTGGTCTTAACACTCAGAGCGATCTCTTCCAGACAATCCAAAAGCAGGGGAGTAGTACGAAGCTATATGGACGGCGGTGTGCAGCAATAATTAAATGAAAATATTATAATAAAAGAAGTACATAATATAATTATTATACATACTAAATATGCGTTTAATTAAAAGTCGCTTATGCTAAGTGACAATGTGATCGAAAGTGGTGCCAAGCTACATTACATTTGGATTTACATATGTTTGTAAAGTTGTATGAAAATCCATATCTGTCGTGTTTAGCGGCCAAGTAAATTACATAGCCATATTCATATACTGCATATTCGCCCCGGTGCACATTTACACGTTCGTCCATCAATGCCTCTTTTGCCGGTCCCTGCAGTAATGTACTATTAGTAACTATTTTAGTGTGTTATGTAAAAAAAATATTTAAAAGGTCGTAGGGAGCTTCGGTGCTACGAAACTCGTAGCTTTCGAGTATTTTCGTAGCGTAGTAATTTTACTAGTTTATGTTTGTACCATTTTCATTGAATATATATTTTTTCTAGAATCTCTCAGTTTTTCAAATGTTTCAATTATTTTTAGTATGAATGAATATGTATTTTATAGTAGTTGGACTAAATACTGATGGTCTAACTGGTGTAAAATAAAAATGAAATGATAAACGAAAAGTTTGTATGCATGAAATATGGTACTTAAAGGTACATAAAGGTGGTAATGTATTCAAATGATCAGCATATTTCACCATAACTGGTATACAAAAATGTAACAAGGTCAACATGAATTCTTAATGAATTCATCATTTTATATCTCATTGTTTCGAAATTTTATTCGTAATTTTTATAAGTCACTTTATTATTTAATTAAACAATAGCTAATAAAATAAAATATGTCAATTAATAATAGTAATTTAGAAATAAATAAATCATATTTTAAGAACAAAGAATCTTTTAATTTGTAAAAACATTTTTCCGACAGCCATATTTAACAATTTTTACTTAAACTGTTTGAATAGTAGTTCCATAAATTATCGTTGGTATTGAATTGTAAACTCTCTCTACACTCTAGAAGTCTAAACGAACAGACGAAGCGTGACGTCACGGATTTATTGCCAACAAATTCCTGAAACAAAAGAAAAATAGATTAATTACAAAAAAGGTACAGTAGTAGACATGTTCTAAAATACCTTGGTGGTAGTATCTACCCTCTTGTTAAGAATCTGTCGCCAAGCACCTATCGGTGTGTTCCGGCAGCCTCACTTGAGAGCCAGTTCCCAGTCCAGGTGTAGCGTGGCGCCGCCTTCGACCACATCGTCACTTAACATCAGGTGACTTGTGGTCAAACGCTACTCTATAAGTAGTAAGGTATTGCTAAATAGTGCATAACTTTTTATGTATAAATATTTTGTACTGTTACGGGAATCGAACCCGAGACCTCACGCTTCGCAGTCGGCTATACGCCCATTACAACACAGCGTCAAACGCTACCCTGTAAATAAGAAGTAGTTAATCTTTTAGGACAGTCAGCGACAAAAGCAGCTGATCACGAAGATGTATCTGTGTGATCGTCTGTAGCTCCCAAACCCGATTCAGTTTTTTTAATGTAGAATAGAATTATTTATTTGCATTAAAATGAAAAATAAGAAAGGTGAGTGGTCGAAAGTCCTTCGTTCTTAAAGTTATTGTAGAGAGAAGATTTGTTGTTTAATTCATGTTTGGTTTGTTTTTGACGTTTTAAAGTGATTACAATGTAGGTATCTTATTGAATAAAATACTATTGACTAGTATGACAACCGATATGGCGCATGGGCGGATAGCCGACTGTGAAGCGTGAGGTCGCGGGTTCGATTCCCGGTACAGGACAAACATTTGTGCATTGAAAAAAAAAGCGCAAGTATTTGTTCTGTGTCTGGGTGTTGTGGATCCCCGATCCTCGTAGTTTCTGATACCCTGGATACAGGGAAACCTAGTTAGGGGTCAGAGCCTATGTATGTGATTTTGCGGGCATTATTATTATTGTTATTATTAAGCAATAAACGTCATAAAACTTGTACAGTCAACGACAAAAGTCGCTGAACAAAAACACATTTTCTGATTCTCTTATTCATCACTTAACATTAGGTTGTATTGTGGTCAAACGGTACCTTGTAAGTTGTAAGGAAAACACAAACGTTACTCATCTAATACACGTTTTGAAAATCAAATATATGATCATAAGAAATCGGAAAGTCAAGTTTCTTCAGCTTTTCTCGTTATCCGTACTGTCAAATAACAATTCCAAAATAGCATTAGAGACGAAATTCCCAAACAGAAGACGAACAAAGCTACATCTGAGGACGACCGCAACACCACAATAGACGTCGTAATCTCAACTAAAATCAATACCTTTTTACCTCTAACCCCCAAAAATTTCCAAACTTTCCCCCACCTCCCCTTTTCAATTCCAACGACAAAGTATTATTTAATTTCAACCGTCTTTTCTCCATTGTACGCTCCCCCTCTTAAAGACGTCGGCTGTCTCGCTCGCACGACGCTTCTTTAGCCAGAGTGAGCGAGATGGGTATACGCAAGACGATCGCGCTGTGTTTTCTTAATGACGTCATATAGATTTATGGATGTACGGAGAGGCGGCCGCCCCACCCTAGGGGGAAAACTTTTTACTGCTATGATATGAATGCTTAAATAGATACTTTTTAGAGCTTGTGATAAAAAATGGAGGAGTTTTCGTGTGGATTCGACCTTTTTTATGCATCATGAAAGAGGTTTTAATGCGAAATGTTAAAAGAGGTTTGACTGCCGTATTGGGAGTTTTTTTTTAACTAGCAATAATTATGTAGTCATTTTAGTTTGGGTTATGAATATTGACAGAATTTATTGCTTATTGTCGTCTCATATATATATTTTTTAATTTTGGTAATGTATATTTTAGACATGTCTGCCTATATCACGTTAAACATAACATCATAGGTAATTAAAGTGGAATTTAAACCCAAAAAGATATATCTGTGGGTACAAATTTATATTTGTTTTAGACTCAACTACCTTACCTTCCGCCAAAAAACAACAAAATACACTAATTAAAAAGTAAATACACCACGTTCCTAATTTTAATCACACGAACGGGGTCTAATCCATTTAAATTCAGAACCTTCCTAGTTCGAAGGCATAAAACGGCGTGCGTTCGAAATACGAAAAAGCCGATGTAATCGCCTAATCTTGAGACTTTCGCTCATGACGTATGTAAGGCACGTTGAGAACGAATCGGCGTCCAAATTATAACACCCCGCCATTTTGAATTAACCACAGACTAACAATTTCACTTTGACAACCGCTTCAAACTGTCAGTTCAGCTTTTCAAAATGGCGGTGTTATTTTAGTCTGTGGCGGGGAAGTGTGCTATTTCGGACGCGGTTTCGCAGAGGAATCTTGAGCGTTCTAATCCAGCAATTACGCATTTTAATGGTGTTCGTTCCCGGTTTTAATATTCAGTTCCTTGTTTTACGGCCCGGGCTAAGCCTCGTTCGTAACCGAGGCCTTAGTGTGTTCTGATTTTGATTGTGTACTGCGGATCTTATCTTATGAGTGGGAGATTTCCGTTATGTGTTACTCTAATTGGCCTTTAATCTATTTTGGTAGACGTAATAAATTGGTAACTGGTTCGCTGGAGAGACGAAGTCACGAAGGACTTGCGTGAGCTCCAGGTGGAGGACTGGCAGGAGGTGGCGCAGGACAGACCGAAGTGGCGTCTTTTGTTATTGGAGGCCAAGACTCACTTTGGGTCATTGCGCCATCTCAGTTAGTTAATAAATTGGTATCTATGTTGACTGGCTAGGTACTAACGTCAATGGTCTTAACGGCTCACACTAGGTGTAACAGTATGACGTGAGAAAAATGTCCCAACGTGACAATTCATCATCTTCATCAGCCGGAAAAAGTCCCTTTGAACGCACCATAAAGGATCATCGCGTCGGCTAGCAAACAACACCGCACAAGTCGAAATTTTGTGGTATTGACATTTTAATGCCATTAGATGCAGTTTTGGCGTGTGCTTCTATGAAAATGTTAGTCAAAAATTAGAAAAATAGAAGGCGTTATTTAAAAATTTTAACACACTCAAGTCAATAATTTACATAAAAAACATACAAATAAACCAGTTTTATGCCTCTCCTGAAAAGTTACAAAATTTGACTTGCGTGGTGTTGTGAGCTAGCCGACGATTCACCACTCTTCCGTGGCAAAACTAGCTACGCCTGTTCCAACCTCTTCACGCTGCAAAAGGACAAGAAGCGAATGATAGCTCAGTGGTAGTGACGTTGGATTCAAATCCTACAATGAGCCTGAGCGTTCGGTGAAGGAAAACATCGAAACCATAGCTTGGTGGTAGGGCATTTTCTAGTGCTCGCCTGGCTAGCTACCACACTAATGTTAAGAATCTGTCGCCAAGCACCTATCGGTGTGTTCCGGCAGCCTCACTTGAGAGCCAGTTCCCTGTCCAGGTGAAGCGTGGCGCCATCTTCGACCGCATCGTCACTTAATATCAGGCGACTTGTGGTTAAACGCTACCATAGTAAAAAAAGAACATGCAAGAAACGCCCAATGCCCTGCGACAAGGTGGAGCGACGACTTGCGCCGAGTGGCTGGCAGTAGTTGGATGAGAAGAGCCGAAGACCGGGCTCAGTGGCGTACCTTGGGAGAGGCCTATGTCCAGCAGTGGGCTGATACGGGCTGATGATGATGATGATGAAGAAACGCCCGGTCTTTTTTTAAGCCGACGAGCTCTCAAACCTTACCGTTTCCCAAAATGAATAAACCATTCTTCCAACTACACAAAAACTAATTTATACACAATAAAACTCACGTCTCCAGCGTAGCATTAAAGCGGGATACCCATTTCGAGAGAGCAAAAGGTTACCGTCCGAGCATAAAATTCAAAACGCGAAAGACAGGGCCCGCGTTTATTAAAACGCCAGTTTTGCGAAGTTAAAATTAAACATGAAAAACGGCCCCAGAGTGGGGGCGCCCCACTACTGGGGGGTGCTGGGGGGCGACCCGCGCGAACTATGCTCCGAATCTAGTAGGGCTGGCGAGTATAGCGAGCTCGGTTTCAATTTTTAGAAAGTGAGGATTTGATATGCGCAAGAACCTTAGCAGTGAAATTAATACTATTGAATGAAGAAATAAGCAGATCGTTTCACTAATGGAAAGCGCTACACCTCATTTTCTTACAGCAGGGATAAAAGCCTTCAATGTCAATGTAATCTTCTACTTTATAACTGTAACCCAACTACGGAAGTAAACAATCTACATACGTCAGTACATTAAGTGCTCAACTCATCAATCCTTTTTTTTGACTTCACCGTAGTTGCGTATAAAATGTTGCCTAACTCACCCGAACCTTAATACAAATCGATTGACACGTCATTCATCAAAATTGGATGAGCGTTTAAGGTGCTACGGTAAAATAGATGTAAATAGATGTTTTAGATTTAAGAGCTGTGGATTTTGTTAAATATATATATAGATAAACACTAACATGCACAAACTGCTGACAACATACACTATCTACGCTAGTTGGGTAAAAATCGTAATACAGCCGCATCTCATTTTGACATGTCGTTAGAGCGAGGTGCTACATGTCAAATCGCTAATTGCCGCTGTCAAAAGTACCTAACGTGTGTTTTACAAGTTTGACCTAAGTCTCTGTCGGATCACCTCATTTCTGATTCGATCTTTCAGATAAACTTTGAGCAACCTTAAATCGGTAGACTAGTCATACCGATATCAAGTACATTTTCTTCTATATCGTCGGCAACCCTACTGGACTTTATTTCGCAGCGAAATTTGTAAATTTATGTAAATATTTCGCGTCTTCAGGGGTGAAAAGTTAGGGGGTACATCCTGCTTGAGATGGCGAGGTGGGGTTAAATATCCTTTGAACATTAATGTTGTTTACTTGGATTAATGTGCGCAGTTTATTTTCTACGAAACTTGTATATTTTAGGGGGATATACACGTTACACGTTTATTAACATTAGTTTCGCAGTATAAGATTAGTTGACGAGAAATAGGTAAAAAGTTTGAGTTTGAGAGTTTGAATAATGCCCGCACAATCACATACATAGGCTCTGACCCCTAACTAGGTTTCCCTGTATCTAGGGTATCAGAAACTACGAGGATCGGGGATCCACAACACCCAGACACAGAACAAATACTTGCGGTTTTTTTTTTTAATGCACAAATATTTGTCCTGTAGCGGGAATCGAACCCGAGCCTCACGCTTCGCAGTCGGCTATCCGCCCATTGCGCCACATCGGTCGTCAAAGGTCAAGGTAGGTATAGTACTTATTTGAAAAATAATTTTGAATAGGTAAATATACTAATATAATATGCACTACGCTCGACGAGCCGATAACCGATGGGGAAGAAAGGTTCTCGAGTGGCGACCACGACCGGACAATGCTCTGTAGGTAGGCTCCCCACTAGGTGGACCGACGACATTGTATTAAGAGTCGCAGGGAGCCGATGGCCGCAAATGGCTAATAGCCATTCATGGTGGCGTTCAAGGGGAGGTCTATGTTCAGCAGTGGACTTCTTATGGCTGATGATACTTCTAGCCACGGCACGTATTGCCAGGTTCCTCACTCTGCAGCCCTAACCACCGGTAGCTTGAGCCCTGCCCCGCTACCGGTGGCACTCTAGGTTAAAGTTTATTTTTTATCGTTATTTAGTTTTATAAAATTACTAGCTAACCCGGCAGACTTCGTACTGCCTCAATCGAAAAATCAAAAAATCAATCAACTTTATTGAATAGCAATAAAGTTCAAATTGACTCTACATTTTATTTAAAAAACGTTTGTATGGGAAAGAGAAAAGCGCTGTTTTTAGGGTTTTTCCCGGCAATTATTCTAATTTTTCTCACCTTTTAAAACTTCTCTAGACCTCCACGAACATTTCAAGACCAAAATTAGCCAAATCGGTCCAGTCGTTCTCGAGTTTTAGCGAGACTAACAAATAGCAATTGATTTTTATATACTCGTATAGACTAGCTGTTCCCCGAGGTTTCAGCCGCGTGGACTACAGTTACATACAAAAAAGTATGTCTTTCCTTAGGCTCTAGACTATTTCTGTAGCAAATTTCATTTTAATCGATTATGATTAACTAGATAAAACTACATGAAGGTTAATTAGAAAGTAGTCATTAAAGAACGTCTCAAAGAGGCGTGTTTATTTACTGAGAGCAACCCATTACAACTTTCGTTCGTCTGGCGTCGCTTCGCAAGATCTCAATGCGTTTGAAGTTCGCATTCAATTACGACTTAAATTCCAACTTGAAAACCAATTTAGCGTGCAAAAACTTAATTTAGAATAAAGATACGCGAAAGTGGATAATTTGGTCATTCGGATCATCTGCGATTAGTAATCGAGTTACTACTAACGTTCAGAGTCGAATGACGACTACTAATATAAGGAACTAGTTGCGCGCCGCGGTTTCACCCGCGTCTTCCCGTTATCCCGCAGGAACCTTTTTCCGGGATAAAAAGTAGCCCATGTGTTAATCCAGGGTATAAGCTATCTCCGTTCCAAATTTCATTCAGATCCGTTCAGTAGTTTTTGCGTGAAAGAGTAACAAACATCGATCCATCCATCCATTCATACTCACTAACTTTCAAATTTTTAATATTATTAAGATTACTAATCATTTAATCAATCAACTTGACAGTCACTGGACAGTAGACAGTGATATAATTCGACTCTAGCCGAGTATTACCACACACAGAAGCTCTCAATAGTAAAATAATGAATTGTTTCTGTCTATAAGAAAGTTAAAATATAGATTGGCATATCACTATTCACTAATCAGCGATTCAAACAGTCGGCATTCTGTAGGCTGAAGAGGTGAAATTTGAGTTGGTTGCATTAGTTACTAATTGAGGTTACTCATTCGAATGATTTATGAAACCGAACATTTCGAATGGAATCATTCATTGTCACGCACCGCTACTCTAGAGTTCGATGACTTAAGGCCCGGGTCTCAGTAACCTCGTCCCGTAGACGACACACCTCATACTGCTGAAAGAAGTAATGTAAAGGTTAAAAAAATAGTATGAGTATGTATGTATATTTGTTGGTCTTTCACGCCAAAACTACTGAACGGATTTGAGTAAAATTTGGAATGGAGATAGCTTATATAATCATATAAACTAACTGCGCCCAGCGGTTATACCCGCGTCTTCCCGTTATCCCGCGAGATCCTTTTTCCGGAATAAAAAGTAGTCTATGTGTTAATCCAGGGTATAAGCTATCTCAGTGGCGGATTTACACATTTGCCGCCAGTAGGCTAAGTATTCAAATTTTGCCGCCCCTACCAACTTTTACGGCCTCTGCCTTTCCTTTTTAAATGTGTCATTATTTTATGCATCAGACAAAAATTGAAGAAAATTCAAGTGGTGAACAATGTTTAATTGTTTGTGTGCACATAATAATATTTAAATACATATATAGGTACGACTCTTTTAATATCAGTAAAACATTTTTTTTTAAATTGACACTAAATTTGCCGCCCCTAAAATCTGCCGCCCTAGGCTCCAGCCTACTCAGCCTGCTGCTAAATCCACCACTGAGCTATCTCCATTCCAAAATTCACTCAAATCCGTTCTGTAGTTTTTGAGTGAAAGAGCAACAAACATACGTACATACAAACATACAAACTTTCGCGTTTATAATATTAGTACGATTTAACCGATAGCGTAATCAACCCGCAAGTTGCTGCAAGCGAGTCGACTGGCAGCCGTTACTAAATATATAAAACATTCTGATTGCCTTTGACATTGCGCCTCGACTAGCAAGTTTTAATAGAAATTTAAATTAGCTAACGTCGTTTCAAACGCTTGTATCGCTCGGCTATGTGTCTCACATGCCTGGTACCCACTGGGTTTGGAAAAAGGACAAAGAATTAAATTGGTAAGGCATTTTCTAGTGCCCGATAAACCAAGAGATTGAAGACCTAGTGGGTAAGCCCAACATCATCATCATAATGACGACGCGGTAGCCGAGTTGGTAGTATCCCTGCCTGCAAAGCTAGCGGTCCAAAAATTCAAAATTCAAAACTTTTTTATTTAATAGGATACATTGTGATCACTTTAAAACGTCAAACTTAAAACTAGCTACGCCTGTTCCAACCTCCTTACGCCGGCAAAAGAAGAAGTCCCGGGTTCGAATCCCGGTAAGGGCAAATATATGTGTGTTGAGTACGAATATTTGTACCTGAGTCTTGGATATTGCTATCTATATAAGTATGTATATCGTTGTCTAGTACCCATAACACAAGTTTCGAGCTTAATTTGGGGCTAGGTCAATTTGTGTGCAATTGTCCCTTATATTTATATTTATAATCACCTCGTTTAAGTCTACTGCTGGACATATACCTCTCTCAAAGTACGCCATCGAGCCCAATCTTCGGCTTCTCTCATCATACTACTGCCAGCCATTTTGCGTATGTCATCGCTCCACCTAGCCGGAGGGCGTCCTACACTATGTTTGCCAGCGGGCTATGGAAAGGGCTATGCTCGGAGTTTCTCTTAAGGATCGTATCAGGAATAATGTGATCCGACAGAGAACCAAGGTAACCGACATAGCCTATAGGGTCAGCAAGCTGAAGTGGAAATGGGCTGGACGTATTAGCCGAAGAACCGATAATCGTTGGGGCAAACGTGTTCTTGAGTGGAGACCACGGCTCGGCAACGTGGTCGGTGAAATTAAATCGCTCCGAATGCGTTGGCTTGGCCACGTAGTCCGCATGCGGGAGGATCGGGCGGCAAAGCGTTCTTATTTGGGACGACCGAATGGGACTATACAGTCAGTATAGTGGTCAAATGCTATCCTGTAAGTATATAGGTAGTTATAAAAAATGCGAGTGAAACCAAGGGGCACAGCTAGTAATTCCTGCACTCTAGGTACTTACTGTTTGACAAAGCTTTGGTACATCAGTATCCAACTTAATAATGAGAACTTGGTGGTTTCAACCCTAATAGATATTTCGAGAGGAAGTGAAAGTTTAATATAAGAACAGGGAAAGACGGAGGGTAATCATCATGATAATTAGGGGTGGCAAACCCTTTTGAAATAGCATCTTAAAACTCAAGTATGGTTATTTGCACCTTTATTATGTACTTTGTGATAAGTGTTAGGTCTGATACTCGTATATAGGTACCTACGATATATTTGATGGCCGATGTGGCGCAATGGGCAGATAGCCGACTGAGAAGCGTGAGGTCGCGGGTTCGATTCCCACTACAGGAGAAATATTTGTACGTTGAAAAAAAAACCCAAGTATTTGTTCTGTGTCTGGGTGTTGTGGATCCCCGATCCTCGTAGTTTCTGATACCCTAGATACAGGGAAACCTAGTTAGGGGTCAGAGCCTATGTATGTGATTGTACGGGCATGCGGGCATAATATTTCTATGGTCATATTCGAGGTAGGTAGGTCTCGATTTTAAACCGTATGTGAAATAAGTTGCTTTATAATATTAATAAGAATAATTTATTTGCAACAAATGATATCATCATCATAAGCATTACGTTCCCACTGCTGGGACTCTGGCCTTCTCTCAGAGAGAGTGTATGAGCTGTAATCTACCACGCGCGCCCAGTGCGGGTTGGTAGATGTCGCATGCCTTTGAATGTTGCGGTTCTTGGACATGTCGGTTTCCTCACGATGTTTTCCTTCACTGTTGTTTGAGCAATGGTAAATCCACAAATAACTTATTTAGTCATAGATGTGGGGCTGAGAGGATTTGAACCCGGTGTCAACGCCTTGCAATGCTCAACTGAGCGTCGTGCTAGTTGTTTGACCAGCGCTGGTCATTCATTGAAGCCGTTTTTGATGACGTCACAAGCATGAAAGTAATTTTAAATAACGATACATATATGAAAAACAAATACATTTTATGATAAAATATCGCTGAATAATGATGATTTTTTTGATACATATATATTTTAATTTACAATTATTAATAACTACTACTTATTAATTAAAGAAAAGAAATGCGTAAGAAATGCTATGACAAGGCATTCTATTTCCAATGCGAGCGAAGCCACATGAAAAACGAGTGCGTCAAAAAAAATAACAACGCAAAACTAGTAGGCACCATAAAATAAAAATTAACAAATTACCGCCAAAACTCTAGAACACATTTCAAATTAGCACATCAAACGTTCTAAATTCAAATTCGGAATAAGACGCTAGCAAAATAATGGCGGCTCCAACTTATGATTGTCAAACAAGAGGCAGCGGGGGACTTTGAGCCATTTCATTCGTCAACGAATAGTGATGCGCTAAAACTTTACGTAGCTTTCAATCCAATTGACAAGTGACGACAATGTGGTCGAAAGTGACGCCACGTTACATATTATGGATTGGGATCTAGCTGGTTCTTAAGTGCTGCCAGAACATACCAATAAGTTTAAAAGCAAACAAATGACTGAAATAATGATAAATCCAAAGATGTATAGGGACTTATTGTCTTTCCCAGAAAAATACCCTTTTTTAAAATAATTAATAGCGTAATAATTACCTACATCTATTAACGTTATATTAAGCTATCTTAAAATACCTGAATATGTTCAGCATCTAAAACGAATCATGTGCAAAATAAATTTTCTTCTGATTTTTTGTTTTTTGATCCGATCGCTACGAAACTTCACAGGACCATCAACTGGACTTACGTAAAGATTATTGAAAATTACATCAAAGATGGGCCAGCCGTTTGGAGTCCATAGAGAACATACACAAATAGCTTCTATATTTAAGTGTAGAAAGATGTGTCTAAATTTCATGTGTACAAATAGCAAACTTTCAACCTAGAACATCTTAAAATAAGCATAACCTTAAAAAACAAGCATAAATATATAATTAAAAACATCGACACCTAACTATTGATTACGCCAAAAACGTCCCATCCCTACAGGAACTAGCGACGCCAAGCCACTTGGCTTCGTTCGGCAAGTTTTGATAGAATTTTCAATTACCTTCCTTTGTTCCAAGAGCTTGGTAGCGGCGCGATGTGTGCTCGACAGTACTCGTCTGTACGTACTCAAGGAGCGGAGAGGTGTTGGGAACCCATTATGTACTTGGTTGTACGGAGATAAAAATCGTGGTGAATGGTAAATAGGCCGGATGGAAATCGGGCTAGTTCTTTTTTTGAATTCAATGATTGCGTAAAAAATAAAAGAATGCAGTTTACTTCGTTCAAATCCTAAAAGGAGTTTTGATTACTTTTGATGCAATTTTATTTTTTGTTATGTTTTAACACGATTTTTGTTTTTGCCAGTGTCAAATATTAAATTAATTTTGATATATTATTATTTATCAATGATGACAATGAAATAATGTGACTCAGCTACAAGCCAGGTTAAGCACGATAGTCCCCATTGAGTTTTTTAATAAGAGCAGTTACGACTTTTTTAATCAACTAGAAAAGTTGCTTTTAACAACTTTTTGTCAATTTCCCACACTCGTACACATTAACGAACACACAATGGTTAATAATCCACCAATATCACACATTAACACTCGAAGAAACACAATTTTTGCAAATAAAAACAAAATTTTCATGTTGACAGTTTAATTGCCGCCAAAAAATCCAAAACAGTTTTATTTATTTGTTTCGGACTCATCATCATCATTATTATTAATACTTGATTCTACTCTCTGAGTTTGAAATATTTAATACTTGACATTGGCAAATACGTTAATCGTGTGACGCAAATACAAAAAAAATTATTAAATCTGTAATTTTCATTTCCCGACAAAAAAATATTGTCTCTACCAAAAAGGTTGCTACTTCTTTTGTCTTAGTAACTAGTAAAGTCACAAATGCGGGCTTCATTTGAATTCGGAATTGCAACAAGATAGTATACACTCCACAGATTACATCCTTACATCCAGCCAGTGTTACCAATGAAATCTAAAATTGTGCATTAGTTTAGTAAGATAAAGTCGGGACTTTTTTGGCGGCAATCGAATTGTCAACGTGAAAATTTTGTTTTTATTTCCAAAACTTGTGTTTCTTCGAGTGATAATGTGTAATATTGGTGGATTATTAACCATTATGTGTTCGTTAATGTGTACGAGTGTAGGAAATTGAAATAAAGTTATGCAAGTGACTTTTCTAGTTGCTCCAAAAAAGTCCGTGTAAAGTTTAAGTAAAGCTCCACTACTTTACTTAAACACTATCCTCATCCCATCATCTCATCGTCATCATCATCATCATTTAAACTTGATTCAACTCTCTGAGTTTGAAATATTTTATACATGACACTGGCAAATACACTAATCGTGTGACGCCATAACAAAACAAAAAAAAAAAAAAGATAAAGTCATGTGATCACTTTAAAACGTCAAACATCAAACAAGTTGCGATGTCAAATAAAACAAAAGGATTTTCCCAATATGTTATTATTTAGTTAGGTAACTTAGCTTACATTATGAAAATGTTTCCATTATCAAGCACCTATCGGTATGTTTAGTGGCGTCACCTTCGACCACACCGTCACTTAACATCAGGTGGCTTGAGGTCAAAAGCGTACCTACTGCCATAATCAGAGTAAAAAAAATGCCTACAATTTTTACTACATCAATTTTTAACTAGGTAAATTGTCTACAGCATACACCCATTCCAAATTCAAACGAAACAAAAACAAACCGCGCAAATTCTAATTCCAAATTCAAACCCGTCCGAGTCGTCTTCGCTCATTTTTGCCTCCTTTTGTCGCCCACCCTCTCTCCACACCCCCGGAGGGGAAAACTTTACCGGTTCCGTAGAGGTAACTACTCTGTGGCACTACATTTCAAATATACAGTAAGAAAACTTAGGCGAGGAAGCGTGGTCTTATACGCCAATAGAATTTCCGCTTCGCTATGACGCGATAGAAAACAAGCGATCCTATTGGCTGAAATTTTTAATTACAGGCCCTCAATGTAACTGAGTGTTTTTGTTTTTAATTTATGGCTTTATACAGTTTGTGTATTAAGCCAGTTGTTATGTAACTGATGATGAGATGATAATAAACCTTTCTTTTGAATCACTCTATTACAGAAAACTGCATTAAAACCGTTGAATAGAGCGACAGTGGCCGATCGGTAACGCGTGCGCCTTACAAAGCGCCGACACCGAGTTCGAATCCTCTCGGTCGCACATATGACCTAAGTTACTGCTCAAAAACGGTGAAGGAAAACATCGTGAGGAAACCGGCGTGTCCAAAAACTGCAACATTCAAGGGCATGCGACATCTACCAACCCGTACTCGGCCAGCGTGGCAGATTACCGCCCTTTCTCTCTCTGAGAGAAGGCCAAAGTCCCAGCAGTGGGAACGTAAAGGCTGATGATGTTGATGATGGTGATGAAGCGAACAGAATGTAGAAGGGACTCCATTTTATACTATGTAAAGATAACGAGCATGGTTCTTTTTGTTGCTTTAAGATTTTTTTTGCTGCATGCAGCGCTGCTTTCTTCCAAGTCTAACCAAATCTAGTTTTGTGTAAAGATTCCTTACTGTAAGTTGTCAGTAACTATTCCCCGGCACGCTTGCGGTGGTTGGAAGCTTTAATCAATTTTTCGACTTCATTTTGGCTTAATTAATTTTTGTATTTAAATCTTTTCTTTGTGCGTAGCTTGGCTTGATACGTCACGTGATGATGGTTAGTAAAGTTAGTAAATAATCATGTTGATTTAGTAAATGTAATGTACTGATTGCAAAAAAGGGTAACGTTTGACCACAAGTCACATGCGGGCCTAGAGGAGGCAGACAGTGTCACATTCTCCTAGCGTTGACGAATGTAGAAAAGTACACAAATGTATGGGAATGACATAGGTTATCGCTAAGTCACGTGGTCAAGCGAAAACGAATATAACATTGGTAGACAATGGATCATCTTTCCATTCCGGGAAACGAACGCTTAGTTATCTCCTGCGAAAAACGAAACCCGCCATACAAATGCCTAGCCAAGTGACACATTTGAGTTTCGATTACGCTAGCTAATCGATTCCATTGGACGACGAAGCGTTAGCGATCGGAAAAAACGAAACGCTTAAAATCGGTTGCACGTTGTCTAGGCCCACAGATGTTATGTAACAATTTGGTCTAAGGTGGCGCTTAACTACGCGTGGACTACGAACTTGCTCTCAAGTGAGGCAGCCGGAATACAAGATAAATAATGGTGTCGATTTGGTTTTGCATTCTATATAACTAAACTAAATTAGACAGGTCTAACAGTAATGTTGTCCCTTTTTTACTTCTGTGATTAGAAAAAGACAGCATTACTTTTAGACCTGTCAAACTTCGTTTAGTTTTAGAGAATGCAAAACCGAATCGACACCACTAGGTGCTTGATTAGGAATTTAAGATACAACACGTGGTCCGTTTAAAACGTGAAACTCAAAAACTAGCTACGCCTGTTTCCCCTTACTCCGGCAAAAGAACAGGCAAACTTAACAGAACAGACCAGGCTATTGTTATAATATGACGTATTCTAGCACATATACGATTTGATTTGATTTGATTAAACGGCCGGTAGGTAATTTTTGGACGCGATCGTGGTCATATTTCTTTTTCTTATAATCATGAGATAAAAGTGTGGAGTACCTAACGAAAATGAATAAAATAACGATCGAAATAACTGAATTAGAAGAAGTATGAGTGACGGAAAAGTTGAAAGGGAATCGTTTGGCTTGGTATAGACACGTTATGAGAAAGGGTGAAAGTCATATCACCAAGAAAGTGATGCATACGAATGTTGATGGATGGAAGGGCAGAGAAAGACCAAAGAAAAGATGCATGGATTGTGTAAGGGTTGATATGAATGAAAGGGGAGTGAATGTAGCGATGACGGCTGATAAAGGAGACTAGAAGAAAAATACTGCGCTGATACCAAATAGACGAGACCAGGGCAAGAAGAAGAAGAAGATTACTAATTGATTGATTCGAAGAACAAATATTTCTGACGACCGATGTGGCGCAATGGGCGGATAGCCGACTGTGAAGTGTGAGGTCACGTGTTCGATTCTCGCTACAGGACATATATTTGTGCATTGAAAAAAAAAGCGCAAGTATTTGTTCTGTGTCTGGGTGTTGTGGATCCCCGATCCTCGTAGTTTCTGATACCCTAGATACAGGGAAACTTAGTTAGGGGTCAGAGCCTATGTATGGGATTGTGCGGGCATTATTATTATTATTTGTCCAGTAGCAACAATCAAAACCGTGACCCCACGCGTCGCATCCAGCCGTTCTCCATAACGCCACACCGGTCGCCACCATTAAAATTGAAGACAACCCTCAAAGAATACATTAAAAACAATAACCAATATCGAAGCCCGAAAATCACAGCCCGCACAAAACATCCCCAATTCGAGTTACCGAAAGCATTCAACATTTTACAACCAAAAACTAAAACTACCGCCGGTCCCGCTGGACTAAAAAAGGTCGGCCTAGCCACTAACCAAACATCGACCCTTATAAAACTACCCCTGGCTAAAAACCGTCCAAAAAGGCAGTAAAACAGAGTAAAACTAAAGGAATTAACAAGGGGTGGAACTACTTTTCCAAACATTTTCCAAAGTGGGGGTGCTCTGAAATATATGAATAGCAATTTATATTTTCCGACGGGGTTGGACAGGGTGGGAGTCGGGTGTACGAGTGTGTTTGTGAGCATTCTTCATGCATAAGCCAAGGCAGGTAGGTTACGTACTTAGTAACTTAATAAGACATGGAGATAGCTTTTTTAGACTGTGCTTGTTTTACTCTAAAGGCTCGCGCACTAGCGTTGCCGATCGATAGTCAACTATCGATAGCTAACCAATCGAAACACTATCGATAGTATGGCTTTTTCAGATGGAAACTATCGATAGTTTAAGTGTCAATGCTCCAAAACTACAAAAAGAGTGATATACCTTACAGAAAATAACTTTGAACATATTAATTTATGAACAATTTTTCAATCAAATTGAGAACCAATTTTCTCAAAAGCTGACGCTATTTACCGAAAATGATGACGTTGAAAATTTAAATATATTTGACTTTGACTTTGGCAATAGTTCTGGAATAATCTTGACTAAATTTTGTGTTCAATCAATATGGTTATTTATGAAACGTAATAAATACATTTTATTGTATTACTTTAATAATAATAGTAAAAATAAGATATACTGTTTTAAACTACCATGGTCAAAAACATTAGAATTAGGTTTTATAACGGGATAATCGAGATTGAATCATGATTGATTGATTTTTGGGATTTGAATCGAGTTGCGTTGCGAGTGACTTGTGTGAAAATGGTAATGTCATCGTTTGCAAAAAACGTGAGAGGAAGCGGGTAGATAGATACGTCTGGCCGTTATAACATCAACCATCCTACCCGCAGAAACTTTTAGTATTCTCGTGATCATGGCGCTTGCAACAGTGCCATGGTACTTAAAAAACCTAATTCTAAAAATAAGATATTTTATTTAACTTCTGTTTAACAGTTAATTTTTTTACCATCGTTTTTCCACCGCTATACCAGTTTTCCTGCACGTCCAGGATATTTAACATTATGTGCACCTTACACAGTGTTATACACATATTAAAATTTTAAAAAATCTCATGTCGAAATCCATCCCTGTGAAGTTGAAAGCAACCCACACTGCATTATCGGATCATTTTGATGCTGAATCCTTTATAGAAATTGCTTTTAAAAGCTTGAAATTTTACTCCCTAGTAAGTAATATACCTATAATTTGTTTTGGTATATGATACGTTTTACCTTTTAAAAAATCCTACTATATAACCTTTATCTGTGTGCCGGTAACTCATAGTGTACTTTTTATCCCGGAAAAAGGTACCTGTGAGATAACGGGAAGACGCAGGTGAAACCGCGGGTCGCAACTAGTTTTGTATATGCGGAAATAATAGATTTGGATGTTTCTAAAATTAATCACCTTGCAATAATTATTTAAAAGCGTTCCAAAACAAACACTGGCTGGCAACTTTAACTTACTTCAAACTCTAATCCAACCTCATTTAACATTCAAAAATCGAACGCGCCGAGCCAAGATGGCGCCGCAACATACAATGAACGGAATTAGCGCCAGTCGCATTCAAATCACGGCTCGCGTCTGACAAAAGTGCTGCATCCCGAATTTCTGGAGACTTCGAACACCTACGAACAAATTCAATAAAGTTGCCGAAACTACGCTAAGGAATACATAATTCTAATAAGTGTCTCTTTGTATAAGGAATACGGAAGGGAAAATTAAGAAAGGGGTTATCGTATATCGATAGTCTGTTTTGCTATCGATAATAATGTTGTGCGTTTTGTACCAAAATGATTCTTCACATTAAAAATATTAACATTCTTATTCTTTTATTATTATAGGAACGGCGCGTCAATTGTATCACATACTTTATTTATTTTTTATTTCTTGCATGCATGGTAGCTTTTGTCACCTGACGCTATGTTACGATGTTGTCAACACCTGGACTGGAACCTAGCTCTCAAGTGGGGCTTCTGTCAAATACTGAAAGGAGCTTGGCGACTGTTGGTGGTAGCTAGCCAGACAAGCACTTGAAAATGCCGTACCACTAAGCTATGGTTTCATCATGAGGTCTCGTTCCACTGAAAGCTCAAGCTCACCAACTTTGGATCACAAGCCGACGTCAATACTACTAGTTGCGCCCCGCGATTACACCCGCGTCTTCCCGTTATCCCGCAAAAAAAACGGGATAAAAAGTAGCCTATGTGTTAATCCAGGGTGTAAGCTATCTCCGTTCCAAATTTTATTCAGATCCGTTCAGTTGTTAATATTAGTAGGATAGCCATCGCTCAAACTCAAAACGGCGAAGGAAAACATCGTGAGGAAACTAAGAACTGCAACATTCAAGGGCATGCGACATCTACCAACCCGCACTGGGCCCGCGTGGTATATTACAGCCCATACTCTGTGGGAACGTGAAAGGCTGATAATGAGGATAGTTTATCGATATCGATTGTTAATAAAAATCTACGATCCCAACTCGACCTGCCAGTGTTACTATTTAAATCCAGTTACAAGTTTCTGAATGTATTTTGTTAATTACAAGTACGTAAGTTCGTACCTACATGAAAATTTATGTGAGCAGGTGCGCGCCGCTTCAGAATAGCACCATTTGAGTTTAAAGAAAGAATGTTGCCATTTATTTCACTTATGTAGGTACATGGCCAGTTTAAGATTTTAAAAGGTAGCCAAAGGTAGGCAAGTAATGTGTTAAAGGAGGTCGTATAAATTAATTTGTATGTATACGTTTGTACGTACGTATCTCTCTCTCATAACTTTGAAATGAAACATTGTTATTTCATACTTAGAAAAAAGAGACGCAGACTTGAAACATTGGTGGAATGCACAAAATGTGCAAAGCCACAAAAATGGGTGACATCTGTCATCAATTAATATTTTTAACCTATTTGACACTGGCGGAATGTACAAAACTTGCAATGCCAGAATTATGTGTGACATTTGTCTGCTAAGTGGATCTTATTCTGTAAACTACCGTAAATAAAGACTATCTTATTCAACAAAGATGACTAATTTGGAAAATATGTAGAAATACTCAACCATCTATCTCAATAATTACATCACACTAAGTACAAGAATCAAGAAATCAGTTCGCACAGTCAAACGCACCCCTTCCGCCATATTGTATTTAATTCCCGCCAAGTTTAAATTTCAAATTCAGAAATTTGGGACGCCGTTCCACGTTCAAATTCAAGTTTGAATTGAACGCGTTCTGTATTCGGAACACGAGTTTTCGTATCGCACCCGCGGTACTATCGCAACCTGCTAAATTGAGTGACGCTGCTGGTTTGAAATAAGAACGCCAATTTGTAAAAGAACCTTTGTAGAGGTGAAGCTACGATTGGACTTTTTGGTGAGTATTTTTTTTCGTGCTAGTTTCTACCATCCCTTTAGGCGCGTATTTGGCTTCAAATGTAATGAAAATACATAATTATATTTGTTTACTTATGTACAACATGATGATCACATTAAAACGTCAAACTTAAAACTATCTACGCCATACCCAACCCCTTTACACCAACAAAAGAACCGAAAAGAAACGCCCGGCATGTAATATTCGGCGCGATCACATCTTCACACGTCGGAAAAAATAACATATGATTTCCAACTTAATTAACAATTATATTGCAGCATTTTCTAAGAAATAAAACCTTTTACATAACAGAACTCCTTTTTATCACGAAAGCAATCGCATTTACTTCCTCTACGCTTCCCGGAATCTCGCTTCCTTGTCGACAGAGAAGTAAACAAAATTTCTGGAAGGATATGAACCCCTTTCCCCCACTTCCACCTCCCGGAGGAGGGGGACTAGTTAAAGTTTTTTTGCTCGTGTGTGTGAATTTTTATGTGTGCGCGCTGTTATAGTGTTAGTAGGGGATGTACTTAAGATTAAATTTTGGGGGGAGATTTTTTTATAATAATGAGATACTTACCTACCAATTCTAAATTCAAGAGAAGGGTTATTGGAAAGTTAGGTGAAAGGTTTGTTTTTTAATTTACTAGCTGCACCCTGCGCTTTTACCCACGTCTTCGCGTTATCCCTTTTCTGAGATGAAAAGTATATGTAGCCTATATGTTAGTCCAGGGTAAAAAGCTATCTATATTGCAAATACGTGAAAGAATAACAAACATCCATATCTCTAGATACATACATGCACATAATATCCATACATCCGTGCTCACAAACTTTCACTTTAATAATATTAGTAGAAAGTAGGATCTATAGTTCACTCAGTGACGTTTTTACAATATTTTGAGGAGTACATCACTCATCAGTTGAATACGACGAGATGAGAGAATACATTTAGTTACAGGAAATGTTCGTCCTTGTCAATTGATTGATAACGATAACTGCTGTCAAATTTTCTTAGCACTTAAAGTTATTTTACGTGGCCTTTACAATAGCTTACATAGTTTATAATTAATTTGTTAGCTTTAAACTTTTTTTAGTTGGGTTATTTTTGGAGGGGCTTGAACCCCCAGCCCCTTGAAGTCCCGTCTTACAACGCCCCTGGCTAGTAGTGGTAAGCAGAAGCAAAACGTTTTTCGGATAAGCTTTTCGGGATCCGGGAAAAGGGTAAAATTTAATATGTCTGGTAAAAACTATGCATGGGTCGGTTTCCGGTTCCCGGACGGGCAGGGGGAGGGGGGGGGGGGCTGCGGTAGTTTTAATCTCGTTTGCGATTTCATTTTTGGTAACTTTTGCAGTTGTACGCATTTAAATATTATTTGGTTTTGTTTTTTTGCTGTCGTTAGTGCGATTTATATTTCTTTTTGTTTTCATTCTATGGTATGGATTTTACTGCGGGCTACATTTATTTTTCGTTTAATTGGCGGGATTACAATTTTGAAACACCTAATGTGTTATTTGTTGTCAATTTTGTCATTGCAAATAATAATTTTGAACTTTTTTTTTTCAAGAACTGCAACATTCAAGGGCATGCGACATCTACCAACCCGCGCTGGGCCAGCGTGGTAGATTACAGCCCATACTCTCTCTCTCTGAGAGAAGGCCGGAGTCTCAGCAGTGGAAACGTGAAAGGCTGATAATGATGATGATGAAATAATAATTTTGGATATTAAAACGATGAAAAGATGCGTTAATTGTGCGATATCTTGCTTGATTTTACTTTTTTAGAATCACAGGTCTACATACAATTGCCAAGTTAGAGGCCGAAATCCGACGAACAATCGGTAAAATTATGACGCATCTCAGTGAAAATGTTATGAAAATCTATTTAGCTATAAGGTCTATATATTGTTAAAAGTATTATACAATTGTTCAAACAGTTGTGCAGAATATTCAATAGATTCTTTATTTAAAAACTAGTTGTTCGACGCGGTTTCACCCGCGTGGGCTACAGGTTTCCATTTTTACCCCCTTAAGGGTTGAATTTCAAAAAATACTTTCTTAGTACAGTCTATGCATCAAGACAAACATACCTTCTAAATTTCAAATTTCAAAGTACGACCAGCGGTTTAGGATGTGCGTTGATATCAGACAGTCAGGACATTGATTATTATGTATGTAGAAGATAGTTGTAACTTAATCGAATTTTGTTTACTTGCGGAAACCGTTTGGAGCTTTCTGTGAAAGAAAACATCGTGAGCTTAAAGACATTTTTGGCAGCACTATCGATGTCTCATTATTATGACATTCAGTTTCCAGATTACGGCCCGCATTTTCACCCGCGTCTTCCCGTTATCCCGCAGAAACCTTTTTCCGGGATAAAAAGTAGCCTATGCGTCAGATCCGTTTAGTAGTTTTTGCGTGAAAGAGTAACAAACATCCATCCATCCATACATACAAACTATCGCATTTATAATACATATTAGTAGGATGGCACTATCCAAGGTGAAGTAACAAAACCAAAAAACCAGTTAAAGTACTTACCTGGTACAAAAAAACTACATAAAAATTAACAGCAAAACTTCAAAAAACAATTCACATAACACAAAAAAAAACAACTAGGACGTTTCTCCGTTCAAAAACCAACCACAAATAAAAAAGAACGATACATTTAAAAACTACATAGCAAAATAAAGATCCAACTAGTATTCGTTCAAATAAAAAAATAGCGACGGCAGAGAGCATCCCTTTGCTCGTTGCCAAGTATCTATCCCTTTTTCGCAAGAATCGCTAAGGCGCGCCCCCAAGGGTGGGGGCGAACCGGGTGTTTTTTCACCCTTTGAAGAATTTCCCCAAGGCGGGGTGTAGCGGGGGCTAGATTACCCTCCGCTGGTGTGCGTTGTAAGTATTATTAGTGAATTGAAAAGGGTCGAAGTTTTTGAACGTAACTATTATGGCAGGGGTTGTGATAATTTTTGGTGGATTCGCGAGGTTTTAATAGATTTTTGGAAATGGAAAATGTGGGTTTGATGTGTTTCTATTGTTACTCTTTTAGTCTTTAGAAAGGATATTACTTCTTTTTTTTTGTTTTCTAACTACCAGCTAAACAAAATATGACGCTTTTAAAAAGATAACTTAATTAATCCTTCCTTCAAAAAAGGATTAAGTTTTTAATTTTCATAACGATATAAATATTTTGAGAGTATTTATGAATTATTGGAAAATTGAGTTGGAAAGTATGACAGTTTTGCACAATGTTTTTTTTTATCGTTTTACGCGCTTTTAATTTGATTAGTCTAAATAAATAATGTGTTTAATATGTGTGTACTTCTATATAATTTCAAAGACAATGTGTTAGTATTTGCTTTGTATAAATCATCATCATTATCAGCCTTTCACGTTCCCACTGCTGGGACTCTGGCCTTCTCTCAGAGAGAGAGAGTATGGGCTGTAATCTACCACGCTGGCCCAGTGCGGGTTGGTAGATGTCGCATGCCCTTGAACGTTGCAGTTCTTGGGCATGCCGGTTTCCTCACGATGTTTTCCTTCACCGTTTTGAGCGATGGCAAATCCGCACATAACTTATTAAGTCATAGGTGCGGAGCCGAGAGGATTCGAACTCGATGTCGGCGTCTTGTAAGTTATATAAATACAATAAAATTTCAACGGGCAAGATGCAATGTGTAGTTACTTTTGTCTTTAAAGTAGAGTTTTTTGTATCCTATTAAACCCAATCGTGTTTAATAAAAAGAAAAAATCAATCGGAAAAAATTAAAAATACCTAGTAAGTTTTTGTTTCATCTAGACTTTGTTTACAATCTCTTCTTATCTCTACCACTCCCTTAAAGTTACCACCTTCAGCTGGCATATTATAAGTACCTAAACACTTAAATTCGAACTCAAGAGTTAACCCTTCCCACCCTCTACAATAATGCATCATAAAAGTGTGGGGCCTCGCAGACCCGCGAGGGTTAACTCGCATTTTGGAGTAAAGATAAGTAAACAAATTCAGCTGCTTTGTATTTGTAATTTTGTACAGGATGTTTGGAAATGTGGTTACTATATAAAAAAAATAAGGAAAAAAATGATATTTTTACTCTTAAATAATAAATAGCACCAACAATTTTCGTGTGAAATATAATGAGGAATAATTAAAGATCGTAAGAATTTAGGATCTACGAAAGCCATATTGAATATCTGTATGTATGAGACAGATTTGGGTCTATTTACAACCAAAATCGACACCAAAAACGTAGTTTTGAATAAATTGACGATTGCAACTAGAAGAAAAAAAAATCGCAGCAAACATAAGAAACCATCAAAGAAAAAACGAAAAAAAAAAACTTTTTTCTTAGAGGGCTTTTTACCACCCCAAGACCCCATTTCCTAACAATAACTTGAAAATTACATCCTCAATTACTAGAACAAAAACAAATACCCCCGCGCGGAGACCGCGACGCACATAAATTGACACCCTATATAAACATTTGCACCCTAGTGAAAATCTTCGCGAGTCATTACTCGCTAGTCGTTACTACCGTACACTTTAAGTCAGTACATAATAGGCCGCGAGATGATGTTATATACTACTCAAAACAATGTAGGGGCCGGGTCACCGAATTTTTTTGATTATTTGAATATTTTTAGCGTGATCCAAGGTTTTTAAATTTTTACAGGGTATCGTTTATAAAAGTCACATTATGTTAAGTGACGATGTGGTTAATGATGGAGTTACAGGAAGCTGGGGACTGACTCGCAAGTAAGGTTGCTGAAACATACCGATAGATCTACAATTTTTTAACTTAAGGGCCAATAAACTTAATTAAACCAACTATGCAGGTAAACTAGTTAATTTTTATGTTAAATTATTATCCTAATCATTTGTCTAACTAAAGCCTCACCTGATAATTTGTGATAATGAGGTCCTCGTAGATACCCATTCAGTCCTAGACATTGTAGAGAACAAAACAAATTTCAACTACTTATCTAACTAACTTCCAAAAATAAAAAACAAGAAAAATTGTGTGAAAAAAAAATTATATCAACAACTCTGTATATAACTGAACTTTAACGTGATGACCAAGTCACTGTGCTCCATTGTTCCCACTGGGGGTACAGGGAGACCCCCACATCTTCAGGGGGTTAGAATCTTAGTTCAAATCTCTGACGTTTTATCTAAATGGGCCTCGGAATGGCGTCGTTCTGCTAATGACCCCGAAGAAATAGTAAGACGCGCCCTGACAGTGAGTTACTGCTTCTAATTCTGTTTGTTTGTACCGTGAGATGACAATTATTGTACTGTCAGTCGGGATATGACAGGAGGTGATAAAAACATTTTGTCACATTTTGGTGCTGTTACCAGGATTTTGAGAAAAAGGTAGGAATATGGGTCTTAGGTCAGCAACACATCGGCAGCATCCCTAGTGTAGCAAATCCCCATAGGCGATGGTGATCGCCTACCAATGGTAGGCTACCATCAGGCGGGCCTTTACAAACTATTCCAAATAACATAGCTTAACTCTTTATTGGCACACCACAATACAGAAAACATTAAAAACAATAACAGCAAAAAAAAATTATAGTAAGTCTCACAAAGGGTAGCTTTATCGATCAGAACGATCTCTTTCAGACAACCCAAAGGCAAAGGAATAGTATGAAACTATATGGACGGTGGTATACAGCAAAAATTAAATAGAAATATTGTAAAAACGAATTTATGTATTGAAAAAATACAAGTCTTTTGTGTCACTTTTTTCTCCAGATTTAAAAATATTACATACCAAAGTTAAGAAATACAATACATAGAGGGCATTTGAGTTATTTTAAAAAGTACTGTCACCTAAGGGATGAGGCTATACCAGGACCCTCGAAATAGAGGTACCTACAATTTAAATGGCAGTCATACATACATATTAAGTGATAGTCATTGGCTAAAATGGCTGATTAGATGTTGATAAACACGGGCTTCAGTTGTATTTAGCTGTGACAGTCAGTGACAGAGATAGCTGATCAATCCCAATTTTTCAAGTGCAAAATGATCGATGTTTATTGTTTGGTGATCGAGAAGATTAGGGAAAATAAATTACTGTTCAGCAAATTTTGCACTAATTTATTAGTGTTGATTATTTAGTTATGAGAAATGCTGTATGTTATAAGGTTTTAACGCGGAAATATCATTAAAACGTTACTGTCAAAATTGTGATCCATAAAACATGAGAACGTATTGACGTAATGCCTTGGCTTAGATTATAACAATAATTACGTGTCAAGGATAACTCTGTACGATCAACGACAAAAGTCGCTGAAAAATCCGATTATTTTCATCATCTTAAATAAGAATCTTTGACCGCATCATCACTTAACATCAGGTGTGTTTTATTGTGGTTAGAAGCTGCCTCGTACTTACGAGGCAGCTTCTAACCACAATCTTACAACTTCAAATTTCAAATTTCAAATTTTCTTGTTTCTTACAACTTTGTAAGAAAAGCCTAAACATTACTGATATAAAATACATTTAGATAATCGAATATGATCAGTGAACGTTTGTCGCCGACTGTACACCGAATTATAATATGCAATTATAATATAATAATTTGCACTGAAAAAGCAATAAGTTTTAAAAAACGCTCTCTATTTTGCTTGCCAGACACAAAAAAAAAACCGTGCGTTGGTTTTCCCACGCTATCAAAACCAATCGTAGTTCCGTACCGACTCGATTAAATCTCAAATGAAATCGATTCAATTCCATCAAGCCTTACCCGCGTTGCCACAACAGCTTGCTTCGAAATTTAAACTGCGGAAATTTTGCGCAGGCAACCAATATGGTGCTCAAGCAATTTAGCTCTAACTGAGTCATTTGGCACGGGGGGAGGCGTCTTCGCGGGGTGGGGAGATGATTCGTAATTTGTTTTCTGTAGCTCTTGGTTTACGATGCTCCACGTGGATTGGGCCGTAAGCGCGTAAATTGGACGCGGGTTTTTGAGATTACATAAGTATGAAAGAACTAGCTGCGCTCCGCGGTTTCACTCGCGTCTTCGCGTTCTACCGCAGGAACCTTTTTTTGGGATAAAAAACCTATGTGTTAATCCAGGATATACGCTACCTCCGTTCCAAATTTCATCAAAATTGGTTTAGTAGTTACGGTGTTACGTGGTAACAAACATTCACATACACACGCACATACAAACTTTCGCATTTATAATATTAGTAGGATAACTTTAAGTTCTAACATTTGTTTTACTTCTTACGGGATAGCATTTGACAACAAGTCACCTGATGTTAAATGACAGGTGATCAAAGAGGGCTGGCTCCCAAGTGGGGCTGCCAAAACACACTGATAGATACTTGGCGACAGATAAATTAACCCAATTACAATATATTATTAATCCTCACAACGCTAACACCACATAAGCGGCTACCCCACCCACATAAAAAGACCCCAAAATAACGCCGCCATCTTGTGTTCGTTAAACTTCCGCGGCTCCCACCTACGTTCTTATTCGCTACTACCCAGTTGACTGATGCCACCGTCTGGAGAAAAGGCACGGCGTTTCATATTTTTAAAACATTTGACAAATTGCTTATTACCATATGAAGCTCTTTTTTAAAGTCAAAAACGTTTACATTAACTTCTCAAACGCCTAAATATTACACAAAAACCTACCCACCCACATAAAAAGACCCCAAAAAACCGCCGCCATCTTGTTTTTGTAAAACCTAGCGGCTCCCACCTACGTTCTTATTCGCTACTACCCAGTTGACTGATGCCACCGTCTGGAGAAAATGCACGGCGTTTCATTACGTTTTCCCGCTGGCAGAGACACGATTTATGGAGCACACCTCGCGCCTACAATGGGGCGGGCTTAAATAAGTTAAGGTGGAAAATGCTGGAAGGAAAGGGTTATAGCTTAATTTAGGGTTTAATATTTTAGCCATATCTTAGCTGATGTATCCGGGTATACCTACGTGACAATAGTAGGTCTTCGTAATTCATTTTACGCACTAGTTCCGGACTGTAGACGTGTTAGATAAATTTAGCTTGCTTTCTTACTTTGTATTATCTAGTATTTAATTGCGATGTATAATATCTACCTTGCTCCAATTCAATCAATAAGTAATAAGAATAAAATTGTCAAAGTGATCGCGCTAAAAATATTACCTGCCGGGCGTTTCATGCCTGTTCTTACGCCGGCATAAGGAGGTTAGAACAGGGCCCGTAGCCAAGATGCATTCTGCAATCGTTGACGCTAATAGAAAACAAGAAAAAAGTATTGATTTGACATATTTCAACGCTAAGTCACGTGGTCAGAAATATGTCAAACCAATACTTTTTTCTTGTTTTATATTAGCGTCAACGATTGCAGAATGCATCTTGGCTAGGGGCCCTGGCGTAGCTAGTTTTAATTTTGCCGTGACGTCGTTGACGATCCTAATAAAAAAAACTATTGATTTTGATTTTGATATCTTATTAGATACCACTAATAAAAAATGTTAGATGAAAAAATTTTGATGTTTAGAATCTAAGTTATTTTTACTCAAGTTATATCTAAGTACATGAGAAAAAAAACTACTCAGTGTGTAAGAAAAATGTAAATACTTATTTACCTGGAGGATCTTTCATAGTAGCATTATTGTTTACGTTTTTAAACTTAACTCATTAATGTTCACAATTTTAGGATTACACTTTCACAAAAACCACTTTCGTTTCACTAAAAACTGATCACTAAAACAACTAAAAAAAACACTATTCTATTTCACTATAGGTGAAAACTAAATGTTCCACATTTCTATAATGAACACAATAACCGTAATCAAATACCGTATGTATGAATGATCAATTGATCATCCCTTAGGACCGGCTTGACCAATTTTAATTTACCAACTTAATTTTTTAGTGACATCAAACTATTGAAAAAACCAACAAAAAATTGGAAAATTCGCGAAAAAGTGACACTCAAGAACTCAAGACTCGTCCTATATTTTTGACCTACCCGTGCATACCCGGGGTGGGTCTTTAGATTTTATTAAATTTCTCTTTCAGTCCTTGCAAGATCCAAGTGTCAAATGAAGACAATTCTCACTAGCCGATGTCCGACATGGACAAAACCGGTATTAAAAACGTGAAAGGACGAAATCGTCTTCTTATGCTAAAACCGGTATTTGTCATTATAATGGTGTATGAAAAGACCCCAAGATGTTTTACCGGACAGTGGTCAACGCGTGGGAAAGAAGGGGTAGGTTACGGGTTATTATAAATGTATCGTGATTTTAAAAACTAAAAGCAGTTGTGAAGATTTTTGAAAGATATATATTGTTTGAAAAAATGCATTGTTGCAACATAAATAGAATTTAGCATGAATACAAAAAAATTACCTATGCTAAGAAAATAAATATAAAAATGACCGGATCAGTGCTAATAAATGATACAACTTTTTTTCTTCTTTTTTTGGTACAGTCAGCGACAAAAGTAGCTGCTTGTGGGGTCTGGTCTGCTTTGGTTGTGATCCCGCAACTCATTAATATTCATGTTCCCATATCCCAATGTGTACAACCAAACAAGAGAAATCTTATTAGTAAAGCTAATTAAAAAATATCGGACCATTAGATGACAAAAAAAAGCTTGGGATTTTAGTGAACTTGCTCCGATTCAATCAATTAGTAATAAGAATAAAATTGTCAATGTGATCGCGCCAAAAAAATTACCTGCCGGGCGTTTCTTGCCTGTTCTTTTGCCGGCGTAAGGAGGTTGGAACAGGCGTAGCTAGTTTTAAGTTTGACGTTTTAAAGTGATCACAATGTATCCTATTGAATAAATAAAAATTGACTTTTGACTTTTGATACTCGATTTTCCAAATGCGTGTATAGTTATGTATATATATATATAGATCAGTAATGTTTTTTTTTCTTACAACTTAAAAAGTGGCGTTTGACTAAAACTTTACACACATATCAATCAAGTGATGATTCGGTCGAAGGTTGATGTTTATGGTTAAGATGGTTAAGAGAATCGCAAAATGTGTTATTGTTTAGCGACTTTTGTAGCTGACTGTACTTATCTAGCGTTTGGCTAGTCACCTGATGTTATATGACGATGCTGGCGAAAGTGGTGTTACGCTACGCCTCGAATTGAAAACGGGTTGCAGGTTGCAGGTGGAAAATACTCCGATAGATGCTTCGCCACAGATTCTTAACTAAAATAAAAATTCAATGATAATAAAAGCAATGTGAATAGTTCAATTGTCAATCTGTTAGTTGATATTTTAAGTATTAGGTATAACTTTTAGTAACTTTGTTTTTTTACTATACTTACTTAGCTACGAATATAAATATTGACCTAGCCCCAAATTAAGCTCGAAACTCGTGTTATGGGTACTAGACAACGATATACATACTTATGTATAGAGAAATAAATGCTTACATAGATAGAAATATCTAAACAAGTATTCGTGCTAGAAAAATACTCGACAAATAATATTTAAACTTTTAGCAACTAAAAGGGCTCACATAAAATGAAGAATCCTTTTTACCCAACGTTTCAAAAGCAAGAAGTAATCTGTCCAAATCATCCGTTGAATTTAAAACTGGTTACATTACAATGCGTGGTACGAAGTGACCCCAAGATGTTACCGGGCAGTGGTCACCGCGTGAGAAAATTAGGGTTAGATTAGCGGCCTGGATTGCTCATCGTGGTGGCTTTAGTTAGGATGCAAGTCCCACATAACCATTCGGCTGACCCCATCGGCTGAATAGTATCCATCAGGATATCTCCACGTAAAAAAAAAAAATTAGGTTAAAAAAATAGTAGAATATTAACATTCGAGCGATGGTGGCCAAACGGTTAGGCGTGCGACTTACAAGACGCCGATACCGAGTTCGAATCCTCTCGGCTCCGCACCTATGACTTAGTAAGTTATGTGCGGATTTGCCATCGCTCAAAACGGTGAAGGAAAACATCGTGAGGAAACCGGCATGCCCAAGAACTGCAACATTCAAGGGCATGCGACATCTACCAACCCGCACTGGGCCAGCGTGGTAGATTACCGCCCATACTGTCTCTCTGAGAGAAGGCCAGAGTCCCAGCAGTGGGAACGTGGAAGGCTGATTATGATGATGATGATTAACATTCAACTTTTAGCAACTAAGAGAACGTGCAATAAATGAAGAATCCTTTTTACCCATCGTTTCAAAAGCAAGAAGTAATCTGTCCAAAGCATCCGTTGAATTTAAAACCGGTTCCATTACAATGCGAGGTACGAAGTGACCCCAAGATGTTACCGGGCAGTGGTCACCGCGTGAGAAAATTAGGGTTACATGGGTGCTTAAACGACGTAACGTGTCTTGTTTTGCAATTGAAATCGTTTCACTTGGATTTGTTTAAAAACACTGTTTACACGAACATTTTTAACTAGAGTTTGTCGCGATAAAAAATCCTACTAATATTATAAACGTGAAATTTTGTGAGATGGATGGATGTTTGTTACTCTTTCACGCAAAAACTACTGATCAGATCTGAATGAAATTTGGAATGGAGATAGCTTATACCCTGAATTAACACATAGGCTACTTTTTATCCCGGAAAAAGGTTCCTGCGGGATAACGGGAAGACGCGGGTGAAACCGTGGGGCGCAACTAATTTCTAATTTATATTATCCCTAATTTATTATTATAAATGCGAAAGTAACTTTGTCTGTCTGTATGTCTGTCTGTCTGTCTCACTTTCACGCCTAAACTAATAAACCTATTTAAATTAATTTTGGTACGGGGATAGTTTGAACCTTGAGTATGTACATAGTATATTTTTATCGCGATAAACTGTAGCCCACGCGGGTGAAACCACGAGGAACAGCTAGTCCACCATAACACTGTCTCCTTACCAAATTTCATTCATCATCATCATCAGCCTATTTCGTTCCCACTGCTGGGACGCTGACCTTCCCACAAAGAGAGAGTATGGGTCATGATCTACCACGCTAGCCCAGTACGGATTGGTAGATGTCGCATGCCATTGAATGTTGTGGTTCTTGTACAGTCAGCGACAAAAGTAGCTGATCGTTCTCGAATTTCCAAATGTGTTTCAAATCAGTAATTATTATTGTTTTTTTTTACATTTTACATGGTATCATTTTGACCACAACATAACACACCTGATTTTAGGTGATGATGAGGTCAAAAATTGGTGTCTAAGATGATGAGGATAATAGAAAAAAGTGTGATTGTTCAGCTACTTTTGTCGTTGACTGTACATGAAGTAAGGACCAACTTCCATCGATGGCTCTTAATTTTTTTGCACAAAACACATATTTTATTTCTAAAATATAAGTAGTACATAGTAATCCTTAGTACACCAACACCACCAGCTATCTATCTGCTTAGGCCCGTATTCTAGAATAACGCTCAAGCGATAACATTATGTGTTATGCAAAATTGACTAAAGATTAAACTAAACAATTGTTTTTCCATACTCATAGAATTTCCAATTTATAAGACTCGTTCCATTAAAAGCCATCTATGAGAGCGTAGTAACATCAATGATTGTTCAAAGCGCCATCTATCGTAATTTCTTGTTACATTACAACGCCATCTGTTGTTGAGTAGATAAACTAAAAATTTCTCTGTATACGTTGGAAATTGAGGAACATTTACATCATCTTATTTGTTAAAATAATAAAATGAATAATAACGTTATTAATTTAGGATAGTTATTCTTTTAAATAGTGCTTGATTTTAGGCTAATCACGTAATAAGTAATTCAGCCTAGCTCACTAGCGCCTCTTTCGTAGCGGCGGACGGAGCAGGAACTAGAAATCTGGTAGGGGCTCCTCTACATTTAAAAATTCACCAATTACCTTTTTTTATTAGTTGTGAATTGTTACGAGAATTAGTAAGTAAAATATAATACCAACTAGAATTTAAAAAGAGCTGTTTTTACTATACTAGCTTCACCATACAATAAAATTTAGCATGACAGAAAATAATTAAATTAGTAAACAAATGATGAAGTCTGTCTGGATGGATTCCAGACATGTCAGTTGCCATCTGCTAATAAAATAAAGGTTAGTACAGCCAAGCTGTTGTTTAACGCAAGAAATGACATGGACTTTTTTGGCGGCAATTGAACTGTCAACATGAAGATTTTGTTTTTATTTCCAAAACTTGTGTTTCGTCGAGTGATAATGTGTAATATTGGTGGATTATTAACCATTGTGTTCGTTAATGTGTACGAGTGTGGGAAATTGAAATAAAGTTGTGAAACTGACTTTTCTAAGTAGTTGCTCCAAAAAAGTCCTTGTAAAGTTTAAGTAAAGCGCCACACTATCCTCATCCCATCATCTCATCATTATCATTTAAACTTGATTCAACTCTGAGTTTGAAATATTTTATACTTGACACTGGTAAATACACTAATAGTGTGACGCCATAACAAAACAAAAAAAAATGATCAAAAATGGACATCCTTATCGCTACTACATTTTTTTACAGACAACTAAGAATTTTAATGGTCTCAAAAATAGTGTTTTTCTTACAGGAAAACTCTTAGCGGTATCTTCGTCGTTCTTTTTTCTTACATAGGTGTTTTATTAGTAACAGTAATAGTCTAGAACCTGAGAAAGGAGGATATACTTAGCCTACTTTTTATCGCAATAAACTACGCGGGTAAAATCGCTGGGAACGGCTAGTGAAAAATGTTTTTACCATAACTTTTCCAACTATGTTCCGGTTTCGGATATTTACTGCAAATTAGTTTTAACAAAATAATAATCCAATGTTTTAAAACAAGGCGGGATTGCTACGACGCATTATTTTATTTTAATGGCCCGGTACCGGACCTACCAAATGGGAAACATCATCATCATCATCATCATCATCATCAGCCGGAAGACGTCCACTGCTGAACATAGGCCTCCCCCCTTGAACACCACCATGAACGCATCCATCGGCTCCCTGCGACTCTTACAATGTCGTCGGTCCACCTAGTGGGGGGTCTACCTACAGAACGTCTTCCGGTTCGTGGTCGCCACTCGAGAACCTTTCTTCCTCATCTGTTATCGGTTCGTCGAGCGATGTGGCCTGTCCATTGCCACTTCAACTTGCAAATTCTGTGAGCTATGTCGGTTACCTTGGTTCTTTGGCGAATTTCCTCAAATGGGAAACGCTGTCGTATATTATTAAACAATACATAATGTTGATGAATGAAACTATCGAGCACAATGAAGCGAGTCAATCCGTCGATCCGCGTGCGGTCACGTGACCAGCGGCGATCGGACGTCGACCCGCACAACGGAAGCCGTGGAGACGACGTTGTTGGCAACATTTATATTTTTATCAAAAAAAAAATATTTTTAGGGTAGCATTCGACCACAAGTCACCTGATGTTAAGTGAAGATGTGGTCGAAGATGGCACAACGCTACACCTGGACTGGGAACTAGCTCTCAAGTGAGACTGCCGGAACACACTGATAGATGCTTGGCGACAGATTCTTAACATGAGGTTGGTAGCTAGCCAGGCGACCACTAGAAAATGCCCAAGCTATGGTTTCATCACGATGTTTTCCTTCACCGAAAGTTCATTTTAGGATTCGAACCCGTTACCTACCTGTCAACAAAAAACATCACAAATAAATAAAATTAATAAATATCGGGGGACTATTGCACACAAATTGACGTAGCCCCAAATTAAGCTCGAAACTTGTGTTATGTGTTCTAGACAACGATATACATACTTATATAGAGAAATAAATACTTATAAAGATAGATATATCCAAGACTCAGGAACAAATACTCGTGTTCATCCCTACTAATATTACAAACGTGAAAGTTTGTGAGTATGAATGGATGGATGGATGGATGGATGTTTGTTACTCTTTCACGCAAAACTACTGAACGGATTAGAGTAAAATTTAGAATGAACACATAAGCTACTTTTTATCCCGGATAAAGGTTCCTGTGGGATAAGTGGGAAAGATGCGGGTGAAACCGCGGGACGCGGCTAGTACTTATGTAAATAGAAATATCCAAGACTCCAAACAAATATTCGTGTTTATCACACATATATTTGCCTTTACTGGGATAAATAAACACATACACAACACAAACCAACTCCACATATGTGAGTGTACGCCCCACACTCGCCGGCCGCGGAATGTAACACCCGGGAGGCGCCCAGACACACTGGACACAGATACACACCGATACTGAATAATTTGTATTACAGAACTTAAGTTCTTCAAAAAAAAACAAAATTTCGATAGTCAAGTCGAGTTGCGAGTGACTTGTGTGAAAACTGTAATGTCATCGTAAGCAAAAAACGTGAGAGGAAGCGGGTAGATAGATACGTCTGCACGTAATAATATCAACAATCCTACCCGCAGAAACTTTTAGTATTCTCGTGATCATGGCGCTTGCAACAGTGGCGAAATATCGAGAACTCAAACAAAAACAAATACATGGTAAGTAATTATCCCGTTATAAAACCTAATTCTAATGTTCTGGACGGATTGACTCGCTTCATTGTGCTCGATAGTTTCATTCATCAACATTATGTATTGCTTAATAATATATGACAGCGTTTCCCATTTAAGGAAATTCGCCAAAGAACCAAGGTAACCGACATAGCTCTCAGAATTTGCAAGTTGAAGTGGCAATGGGCAGGCCATCACATCGCTCGACGAACCGATAACTGGTGGAGAAGAAAGGTTTTCGAGTGACCATGGTAAGTAGTTTAAAACAGTATATTCGATAGTCAATGTTGGTAGGTGTTGGTTCAAATTTATTTTCTCTTCTTTTCACTGACATGAAATGTCAATGTCAAAATATATTTATTTAGGTAGGATACAACATGTTTTCACTTTTAAATGTCAAACTTAAAACTAGCTATTCCTTTTCCAACCTCCTTGCACCGGCAAAAGAACAGGCAAGAAAAGCCCTGCAGGTCATTCTTCAGTCAGTGACAAAAGTAGCTGATCGTTCTCGATTTTTCAAATGTGTTTCATATCAGTAATTATTATTGTTTTTTTTTTACATTTTACATGGTATCATTTTGACCACAACATAACACACCTGATTTTAGGTGATGATGAGGTAAAAAATTGGTGTCTAAGATGATGAGGATAATAGAAAAAAGAGTGATTGTTCATCGACTTTTGTCGTTGACTGTACCTAACATTTCTATTGTTTTACTACACTCACTGCAGTGACTTAGATCGGGTTTTTTATTATAAAAGTTTAGCTTTAATATAGTTTAGTTCTGTATTTAATTAATGTTTTGTCCCACTGTATACATTTTGTTGTCCATTACTTATTTACTTACTAATACTACAACACTAGGGGAAGAGGACGACCAAAGAAAAGATGGATGGATTGTGTGAGGACCGATATGAATGAAAGGGGAGTGAATGAAGCGATGACGGCTGATAGGGGAGAGCGGAAGAAGAGTACATGCTGTGCCGACAACAAATAAATGGGACCAGGACAAGAAGAAGAAGACACACTACCATAAAAAAAGAAAAAGATCCCTGATCAAGTGAAATCAAGTTATTTGATGCTTAGCAACGATGTGATGGCTCTCAAGTGAGGCTGTGGCCGGAATACACTGGCGATGCTTGTTTAAGTACTATATTCTCTCTTAATTTTCTCTTTTCTTCATTATCATTTGTACAATTTTATTCTTAAATGGAATTAGAGCAAGTTCACTACAATCCCAAGCTTTTTTGTCATATAAATAGTCTGATAAGCTTTACTAATAAGTTTTCATTTTAGTGGACTGGAAATTCAGTTTCGTGTGAAATTAAGTGAAGATATGGTCATAGTTGGCGTCATGCTGTATCTAAATTTAGTAAGTGACTGTCTGATGAGACTACCAAATGACACTCATAAGTGTAGCTTCCGACAGATTCTTAACTTGAGGATGGTAGATAGCCAGCAATTTTTGTTACGTGTTGGGCGCCAAAAGAACAATTTAAGTAAATATACTATAAAAAGAACTTATATATAGATGGTAATTACAAGTTAAATACAACTTACAAAAATCTAATAGTACATCTAACAGAACGGAACAGAACAGTACAGTTCAGTATGGACAGTTTAAAGTAGCATATTTTCCGTAATTTTTTGTGACAGTTGATCTACTTTTGCCACACCTATATTTTTAATTTAACATAATCGGTCTACTCTATAAAAAGTTGTGTGATGATCAATGATCATTCAAAAAAAAAATACACGCGTTGACATAAGAACACCTCCCTCGTTTTTTCGTCGGTTGAAAAGCCAGTAAAACGTCAAAAAGTTATCGATATGTATGTCATAATATGTCATTTTAGAAGTAATCTGTCAAGTCCTAGTACCTACTTAAATGACATATCGATCCAAAACCGAGGATAACGGATCGGATCGATTTTTAATTTCGAGCATGGTTGACTTACTTACCTAGTCAGTTTCTTTTTATCTTATAAAAATAGTCCTATTCAAATATAATTATAATCGTATAGGAAAGTCACGATCCATTAAACCTACTGAGAAATAGCATTTTTTTTTAAATTTCTTTTTTGAGATATTTTCTTATACAGGTTCAACGACTCAGGCTATATAGGTATCTACATTATTTTCAAAGAGTAAAAAAAAAAGTTTGTTTATAAATTCTTGGAGAAGTTGACCTCAATGGAAATAACTGTCAGTATTAAGAAATATGTAGGCAATGTATGTATCTGCAAGCAAAAAAAATCTATAATATTCCAAAAAAAATGCACTCGTTTCGAAAAATGTGTTAATTTTTTGACTGTGTCAATTTTCTTGTACTCGAATGTACATATTCAATATACATAACAATTAGTATACAAAATACTAAGTAAGTAATATAAATGATGATAAATTATATGAAGATTATAAATAATTATTATATAATTATCAAAAAACTAAGCAGAAATCGACTACGATAACGTGATAGATTCAAATAAAGTATATTCAACACAACGCGTTGACAGGCATTCTAATTACAAATGTAGCCGCGACGAAACGTCAAACTAAAATCCAATAAAAGGGTACCCTCTTTCAAACTTCTTCCAAAACTTGCTCCACTATCGCAACTATTTCATGCCCCGCCCATTAAAACGAAGCTATTTATGTATACCCATCCCTTTTCATCGTGCTAATAAGGAGGCTAAGAAAACGAGATGGAAACTACCCTGACCGCATGCATTGTTATTATAGTTTTAGCGTTACATTTCGAAACGTTGTAACTCCATTTCTGTTTGAAGGTGATTTAGAATCTATAACTTCCAATTTCAGGGTTCTAAGTCCTTTGTTAGCGAAACACCGTGTGACGTTTTTGAGCATAGCCCACGAAGGAACCTCGCACCATTTTTCCGCGAGCGATTTACCAACCTAAGATGACGGCGTAAGAGCTATAGTGGCGTAAAAATGGCCAACTTAAGACGTTCTCGAAAAAAATACGCGGCGTATAGTTATTCTCTATCGACGTCTTGCGCAAGATGGCGGCGTTCGAAATTTAAATTTCTCCGAGGAATAGGTGGGGTGTCTGTTCTGGTAGTTATGAAGGGGTGTAGTTCGCTAGTCAGCCGCTGCAGCGCTGTCGTCAGTTTCGTATGAATTTTGCTCGTTCGCTTTAGGAATAGAAAGCAATTTAGGCGCTTGATTCGCGTCGCTTTTGAGAGACTGCTTGCTTAATAGATAAGCTTTTGTCTTGGGTTATAAAAGTTTGAGAAACGTTTTCGATTGGGAGCTTGTTTATCTCACCCTTTGCACGATGTCTTACAAGTTTTTAGAGGTAGATAGGTATGTAGACTACATAATTAGATAATAGATATTAGGATTTGTTTCTCTAGATACCATTTTAATTCAAACTTGGCACGTGAAGGTAAGTACGTAAATTATTTAAGTATTTAATATATAGATAGATATTAGGTAGTATTATATATTACCTACCTATGGTACTTATACTTGATAGATAATGGTGTCGATTGGGTTTTGCATTCTCTAAAACTAAAATAAGTTTGACAGGTCTAATAGTATTGCTGTCTTTTTCTAACCTATCAAGTAAAAAAAGGACAGCATTACTCTTAGACCTGTCAAACTTAGTTTAGTTTTAGAGAATGCAAAACCGAATCGACACCATTGTTTTGGTATTGCAATGAAAAATGTTTAGCATTAAGTTATTAGGTATATTAATTATACTACCATAAACAATTTTTTCGAAAAATCTGTCCCAGCACTGGCAAGTGTAGTTTGTAAAACCTATTAAGTATTTGCTGGCACGTGCTGATGTTTCCGGGAATTGCCCTTTCAATATTTAAATACGTAAGTAGGTAAGTAATATTAGGTAGAAACTCTTTGTACGGTGGCTTTTTTTTATAAATTTCTCACTAATTTGATAAAGTTGAATATAAATATTGATGTTTTTATCGTCGGGTAGGTATACATTTTTTTTTGTTTTGTTACGGCGTCACACGATAAGTGTATTTGCCAGTGTCAAGTATAAAATATTTCAAACTCAGAGAGTTGAATCAAGTTTCAATGATGATGATGATGAGATGATGGGATGAGAATAGTGTTTAAGTAAAGTAGTGGAGCTTTACTTAAACTTAACACGGACTTTTTTGGAGCAACTAGAAAAGTCACTTTCACAACTTTATTTCAATTTCCCACACTCGTACACATTAACGAACACATAAACACAACACACATAATGGTTAATAAACCACCAATATCACACATTATCACTCGAAGAAACACAAGTTTTGGAAATAAAAACAAAATTTTCACGTTGACAATTCGATTGCCGCCAAAAAAGTCGGGTATACATTTTTATTTTTTTTTTTATTTTGTTATGGCGTCACACGATTAGTGTATTTGCCAGTGTCAAGTATAAAAGATTTCAAACTCAGAGAGTTGAATCAAGTTTAAATGATGATGGTGATGACGATGATGAGATGATGGGATGAGGATAGTGTTTAAGTAAAGTAGTGATGCTTTACTTAAACTTTACACGGACTTTTTTGGAGCAACTTGAAAAGTCACTTTCACAACTTTATTTCAATTTCCCACACTCGTACACATTTTAAGGAACAAATAATGGTTAATAATCCACCAATATTACACATTATCACTCGAAGAAACACAAGTTTTGGAAATAAAAACAAAATTTTCACGTTGACAATTCGATTGCCGCCAAAAAAGTCAGGGTATACATTTATCGAATAAAAAGTGTTTTTTTTTCTTCCATTTAGTTATTAATTGAAGGTTAATGTCTATTATATACCTACTTACTCGTCCATATCAAAGATTATGACAAAAAATATAAGATGTCTATTACTATGAGCTATCCTCCCTACCTATTTACTTTATCAGAATAATAGTTCTCAGTATTCCCACGGTGCAGTAACTAGATATAAATAACAATTACATTTTATAGAAAAGCATCCCTATCAACAAATTCGCGTTCTTACCCACGACTTTTTAACCTCAAAAACCTGTTGACATACAATTTTATCTTTTCTGTAATCCATGAAATCAAAAACTACTCGAAACCAGTTTCATCCGCTTTGATGCCGCTCAAACTGGATATTCTTCACTTTGATTCCGTTTTCTTGTGAGAATGTGTCGTGGTAGAAATGATAGCGACCCCTAATCGACCCCGTTTTATTTTTTAAGAACCTGTTGCTAGTGTACAGGTATTCTTTTGTGCCAGTAGGTACTATTGTCAGTAGGTCATCTTATTATCCTTGACTTCAGTTGTCGTAAGTAGACCTTAGTTGGTACTAAACAGTTTAAGAAAAAAAACTTTTGACGTATCGTTTTGGTGGGAAAGTAATTTCTTTTTTTAATATTTTTTTGGCGGCAATTGAAGTGTCAATATGGAAAAATTTATAATTGCCAAAACTTGTGTTTTGGACTTTTTTGGCGGCAATCGAATTGTCACCGTGAAAATTTTGTTTTTATTTCCAAAACTTGTGTTTCCTCGAGTGATAATGTGTGATATTGGTGGATTATTAACCATTATGTGTTCGTTGACGTGTACGAGTGTGGTAAATTGAAATAAAGTTGTTAAAAGTGATTTTTCTAGCTGCTCCAAAAAAGTCCGTGTAAAGTTTCCATCAACACTTTGACCCGGCTTGTTACTGGGTCCTCCAGCATCTCATCATCATCATCATCATCATTATTAATACTTGATTCAACTCTCTGAGTTTGAAATATTTAACTTGACACTGGCAAATACACTAATCATGTGAGGCCATTACAAAAAAAAGTACCAACTAAAAGTAAATTTTTTAAATTCAGTAGCACTAAAACTAAAATTAACATTTTCAATGGTAAGTATCACACCCAACCCACTAGAAGGTCCTAACGAATTATTTGCAAAACGTGTTTGTGTCGCAATAGAAACTTAATTTTAAAGCATAAATTTTCAAGATCACCGCAGAAGTCCTTGGTAATTTATTAGTAGGTAACCGGCGCTAATTGAAAACATACGAAAGTTAATTTGGACAAAACTTTAAGCCGACGGCGTCCTCGTGTTTGTTACTTCTTGAAATCTACCTATATAATTATGTATATGTACTTATACCTGAGAGCGATGGTGGCCGAACGGTTTAGGCGTGCGACTTACAAGACGCCGACACCGAGTTCGAATCCTCTCGGCCCCGCACCTATGCGTCAATAAGTTATGTGCGGATTTGTCATCGCTCAAAACGGTGAAGGAAAACATCGTGAGGAAACCGGAATGTCCAAGAACTGCAACATTCAAGGGCATGCGACATCTACCAACCCGCACTGTGCCAGCGTGGTAGATTCCCATACTCTCTCTATAAGAGAAGGCCGGAGTCCCAGCAGTGGGAACGTGAAAGGCTGATAATGATGATGATGATGACTTATACCTGATTTCACTAGCTGGTCATCGCGGTTTCACCCGCGTGGGCTAAAGTTTATCGCGATAAACAGTATTCTATGTCCTTCCCCAGGGTTCAAAGTATCTCTAGGTATACCAAATTTTACGTGACTTTTAGTTTATAATAATCTAAAAACTCATGTAGGTACTTAAATAAGATTTGACATGACAATTTACAAAATAATTAAACTGTAAAAATTACGTGTGAAGGTGTAAATGGCATACCGTTCTTGTTGCAATTAAGAATTACAAATACAAATCTACACTGAGTAAAAATTTCTGACTTTCCTTCCGAGTCTTTACCTTCCAAGACCGATTCCTTCCTTATTTTACCTTAGTTTTTTTTCCTTCTGAATCACAATTCCTTCCCTTTTGACTCAGAAGGAAAACGGTATTTCAGAAGGTCTTTTTTCTCTAACTGAATAATTAAAAGTAATGTTTAGATTGTTTAGTTATATAGGTAGCACGTTCCATAATTATATAAGTACCTATTGAGGATAAACTGAAGGTCAAACAAACTTGTGAAACATCCTGAGGGCAGCTTCAAGTGAGTTATCTATTTCTGTTCCAAGTTAACCTCCGGTCACTAGATCACTCTAACACTATTGCTTATAATAGTTCAATCATAGTCTCGACCAGCATTCGTTGGACAAGCACATTGTCTAAATTGCAACTAGTTGCTTAAATAACTGTGTTTACTTACGCCCGGAATTATAAGCGATCCTGATCCGTTCTTTTTTTACTTTCTTTTGTATTGGCGTCACACGATTAGTGTATTTGCCAGTGTCAAGTATGAAATGTTTCAAACTCAAAGTGTTAAATCAAGTACTGATGATATGATGGGATGAGAATAGTGTTTAAGTAGTGGGACTTTACATAAACTTTACACCTACTTTTTTGGAGTAACTAGAAAAGTAACTTTCACAACTTTATTTCAATTTTCTACACTCGTACACATTAACGAACACAATATAATGGTTAATAATCCACTAATATTACACATTTTCATTCGAAGAAATACAAGTATTGGAAATAAAAATAAAATATTTCGTGTTGACAGAGTTCAATTGCCGCCAAAAAAGTCCTTCCTGATCCGTCATCCGCGGGTTTGGATCGATATGTCATGTCATTCATTATGTGTCATTTTAGTAGTGAAGCTTGATATATTGATTGCGAAATGTCAAGCTTTACTACTAAAATGACATATGATGACATTACATATTGATTCAAACCCGTGGATAACGGATCAGGATCGATTATTAATATTGGGCGTTAGTGGTTTAGTCGTATGGATGGATATCTGACGGCATGCAATCAATTGCTTATCTGAGTTACGTAATCCCGCTCTAGGTATCCTGCCAGTGGTCGGCACTCGTGAGACTCACAGCTCACAGGACAGGTCAAGGCCGAACACTCCATTTTATTGTTTAACTAGACCATCTTGATACAATTTTAGTAACCTGTAAGATCTTTTTTAACTAACAAGAATATAGGACGAGGTTTCTCAGTTTTCTAATCGGATAACTTCGTCGTTTATGAACCGATTTTGATGATTGTTTTTTTGTTGGAAAGAAGATATCCCAAGGATGGTACAGTCGAAAAAAAGTAGCTGATCGTTTTCGATTTTCCAAGTGTGTTTCAAATCAGTAATTATTATTGGTTTTCTTACATTTTACATGGTATTATTTTGACCACAACATAAAACACCTGATTTTAGGTGATGATGAGGCCAAAATTGGTGTATAGATAAGATGGTGAGGATAATAGAAAAAAGTGTGATTTTTCAGCGACTTTTGTCGTTGACTGTACCTTGTAAGGAAACCAGGATCTGATGATGGCATCCCAGAAAAATCGTGCAAAACCTGAAGTCGGTTTTTATTTTGTTTAATATATGAGTACCTACTTATGTAGGTAGGTATGTCTAAAATTTTGACATATATAGAATCGCACAATCCTAATTTTTAGAACATATTCACTTTATTTACAATATTTAACGGCATGTTTAGCTGCGCCCCGCGGTTTCACCCGCGTCTTCCCGCTATCCCGCAGAAACCATTTTTCGGGATAAAAAGTAGCCTATGTGTTAATCCAGGTTTTAAACTATCTCCAACTCAAATTAGTTCAGTAGTTCTTGCGTGCAAAAGCGACATACATACATATTACATACTCATAAACTTTCGCGTTTCTAATAATTATTAGTAAAATATAGTTTTTAATTACTTGTATAAGGTTGCGTTTGATCACTAGTCACCCTGTACCCTTAGTACAGGTTTTGATAGTTTACAAAAACTATAAAAGTTTTCGTTTCCATCCATACATATTTTTTTCAGCGAATCTTACCGAGACTTGGAGGAACTGAAATCGTTAATACGGGTTATTTTAAATCGTTATAATCATATTCCAACAATGTTATTGAGTTACTTTTTGAATTAAAGCAGATCGAGTTGCCACTTTGGCAAGTCGGCGGTGGTAAACGTCGACGTTTACCAAAACTTTTATCGTTTTCAAAACTTGTACTAGGGGTAGGTACTGATGTTAAGTGACGACGTGGTCGAAGGTGGTGCCACGCTACGCCTGGCCTGGGCTGAATTTCTTATCTAATAAGATAAACCATAGAAAGATAGGTTTTTATAAAATTAGCTATTAACTTACACAGTTATAAATCCATCTATCAAAGGTATGTGACATGTCAAAGTGGGTGAGACATCGGTCAGCCGACGGTCAGTGACCTTATGGCACGTAGCCACTACTACGCGTCTCGATTCCGATTACTAAATACAATTAGGTTTACTTTAAAAATTTCCAAAAAGTCTTTTAGAGCTGACATGTGAACACATTTACGACGTTATGTTACATTTATCTGGAAAGAGAGAATGCAAAATTTTCATTTAAAATGTAATTAAGATAGATAAATAATACTTTATTAAATCACTATGAAAATAAAAGAAAATAAGGCATCAGACAAGGAAAAATCTAAGAACTAGTGTGACAATGGGCTTTCTTATTATCAGTTAGATAAAGCGATATCTTATGAAAAACTTTGAATGGAAAGCAGTTTATGAAAATCTTTAAAAACAAATAGACAATTTAAAGTTTGTTAGGTAACTGATACATCATTCCATAACTATTGTATTTTAGTACTTACTCTAATTGATTAAAATTATGTATTTTCCCATAAGATTTACGCAGATTCAAGTTGAAAATTTTGGTAACTAAAAATGTAGGTATTTTTCCTTCTAATGGGTTTCATATTAAGACAATTTTTCTATGATATAACATAATAAAACAAAACAAAATAAAGCATAGATGTTCATAACATGTGTTTTTTATATGTCAAGTTCTTTTTTTATTCGACCTGACGTCGGCGATGTTAACATGCGTATTCCGTTGCTGCGTTGATTGATTTTAAAAACAAAAATCTGATCTATGCATCAAAAAAGGTGTGCAATCTTCTGCTGTTGTTGTTTATAATGCTGGTGAGGAGGTTACCTTTTTAGTAAAGTAATAAAAAAGAAACATTTCTTAATAACCTTCGCATATTGGACTTTTTTGGCGGCAATCGAATTGTCAACGTGAAAATTTTGTTTTTATTTCCAAAACTTGTGTTTCTTCGAGTGATAATGTGTAATATTGGTGGATTATTAACCATTATGTGTTCCTTAATGTGTACGAGTGTGGGAAATTGAAATAAAGTTGTGAAAGTGACTTTTCAAGTTGGCCCAAAAAAGTCCGTGTAAAGTTTAAGTAAAGCACCACTACTTTACTTAAACACTATCCTCATCCCATCATCTCATCATCGTCATCACCATCATCATTTAAACTTGATTCAACTCTCTGAGTTTGAAATCTTTTATACTTGACACTGGCAAATACACTAATCGTGTGACGCCATAACAAAACAAAAAAAAAAAAACCTTCGCATAGCGTCGCATTCTCCCCGTATTCTCCCGATCGGGTTCCATTATTAGGGGCAGTTGTTTGTGTATGTTCGGGTCAGATAATTGTCGAGTCCGCCGTTGGTATGTTTGTTACGTAGCCCTGATTTCACAACGACGCTAATATCTTTGAGACTTCGTCTATTACATACATTTATCCAAAGATAAAGATAAATTTAATTTGTTTAAAACATGAGTATAAAACATGATCTACATAGGTTCTCTTAAAAATAAGAATAAGAATCATTTCCACCACCACTCTCATCAGCCTCTCACGTTCCCACTGCTGGGACTCTGGCCTCTTCTCAGAGATACAGTATGGGCCGTAATCTACCGCACGCGGGCCCAGTGCGAGTTGGTAGATGTCACATGCCGTTGAAAGTTGCAGTTCTTGGAAACGCCGCGCGCCGGTTTCTTCACTGAATCATTTATTTGCAACAAATTGTACAAAAATAGAACAAAAATACATATTTTAGTAACTAAATGTGTACTTATTTTTTTTTCTACTACCTCGCGTGGGCTATAGTTTATCGCGATCAAAAGGACATGTCATTTCTAAGGCTCTAAGACCATCTCTGTACGAAATGTCATATAAATCGGTTTCGTAGTTTAGACGTGAAAGACATACAGACAGACTTTTCCATTAATAAAATTAGTAGGGATTCTACTATTGTTATCTTATATTTTTACTTCTTGCAATGTAGCGTTTGGCCACAAGTCACCTGATGCTAAGTGACGATGTGGAAGGTGGCGCTACGCTACACCTGGATTGGGAAAGTAATTTTATTGTGTTGTTAAATTTATGGAATTTATGATATTATTTCTTTTTTTCCTGTTTGTTTTTTTTTTGTTCAACCAGCATTATGCTGAGTTGGGCTGAATTGCACACTGAGAAAAAAATTCGGACTTTCCTTCTGAGTCTTACCTTCCAAGACCGATTCCTTCCTTTCTTTAACTTAGATTTCCTTCTGAGTCACAAATCCTTCCCATTTGACTCAGAAGGAAAACGGTATTTCGGAAGGTCTTTTTTCTCCGTGCAATAGTGACATTTTTGTTTTGGTACTTACTCTTGTAATTACTGCATTTTTTTACCATAAGTGTTATTGTTGATAATAGACAAATATTGTATTATATTCAATTCAATTCTAAAAATACCTAAAACTTCCTAAAATATAGTTCCTTTTGGTTAGTTCACAAATGCGTTCCCGGCGGTAATTCACCGCCCGCCTTGCCGACGGAAAACGACACGGAGTGAGAAATAATTATGTCTAGGTATAAGGCATATTCTAGTGATAGTTGATTTATTACTTTAAACTAAAAATAATATACCATAACAAAGAAATAAAAACAAATAAACCTAAACTAATAACTAAAATACATTATTAAAAGAAGTCCCTTTAGGCAAGGTACCGAAGATACTGGCAGCGTTCCCCCTTTGGATGGCTAGACTAATTCTTTGTCCGAGGTAGCTGCCAGCTCTTCGGTCTCCGGTGATGTCGACTAACATTAGTACTAACCTTTTAGTGCTTACCTAAATCAAATAAATATTTATTAATTAGGATCCATACATATTAGGTATGATCACTTTAAAACGTCAAACTTAAAACTACACGGAGAAAAAAGACCTTCCGAAATACCGTTTTCCTTCTGAGTCAAAAGGGAAGGACTTGTGATTCAGAAGGAAAACTCGTATAAAATAAGGAAGGAATCGGTCTTGGAAGGTAAAAACTCAGAAGGAAAGTCAGATTATTTTTTTCAGTGTGTCTGTGTGTGTCTGTATCTGGATTTGTAGCATCCGAACGGATAAACCGTTTTTGATTTTGTTTTTTATGTTTGAAAGGCGAACAGTTCATGATGTCGGGGTTTATTTTAATGTTTAATTTGTATAACATATTTATAGGTCATACCGAAGAGCTGGCAGCTACCTCGGACAAAGAATTAGTCTAGCCATCCAAAACGCTGCCAGTATCTTCGGAACCTTGCCTAAAGGGACTCCTTTTAATAATATATTGTAGTTATTAGTTTAGGTTTTTTTATAGTTCATTGTTTTACTTAACTAAACTAAAAGATAAAAAAAAACCTAGCCTACAATTATTTATAAATATACGTTTATATATATAGGCACATATATTGGATCGTTTGAACTAACTAAAGAAGGTCTAAAGATAGTTCAACGTTCAACGTGCCCAGAATGCTGGCGGCATTGCCTCGCTGAATAGCGAGGCTTATTCTTTGTCCTTTTTATTGTTTTATTTATAGTATATACTTTTTGTTTGACGATGGTGGCCGAACGGTTAGGCGTGCGACTTACAAGACGCCGACACCGAGTTCGAATCCTCTCGGCCCCACACCTATGACTCAATAAGTTATGTGCGGATTTGCCATCGCTCAAAAACGGTGAAGGAAAACATCGTGAGGAAACCGGCATGCCCAAGAACTGCAACATTCAAGGGCATGCGACATCTACCAACCCGCACTGGGCCAGCGTGGTGGATTACAGCCAATACTCTCTCGCTGAGAGAAGGCCAGAGTCCCAGCGGTGGGAACGTGAAAGGCTGTTAATGAGATATATTTTTGTTATATTTATATCAAATAAACTATATCACTTTTATAGGCATTAGTTAGTAGATACATAGCATGTGTACCATCTCGCTACATACCTAATCCGCATATCATCAAAATTCCCAAACACCTAATACACTTCCCTTCTACCTTATAAGACGCTTAATCTTTAGACTATACATACCTACATATTACATAAGAACCACCCCTATTTTGTCGCAATTAATAACAAGCACGGCAAGTACCTATCTCTATAAGTACATTCTGAGCATTTCCTATGAAAACATTAAATTAAAAAACCCGTGAAAATCATAGCTAAGAACATCCTCGATTAAGTCACCTTTCAATTTCAAAAAACTAAATCAAATTCGGTTTATCACAGTTGGGGAGCTACGCTACGATCATAATATATTCATATATACACTACAAACTTATCAACCCTATCTTTGTCGGGGTTAAAAATACTTTTTAGGGGAAATATCAACGCCTATCATCGCGATAAATATAGCGTTAATTATTAACGCAATAGAGATATTAACACTAATTACAAAATAATGTTTAATCTTATTTTTATGTTAGTTTATAATAATAATAATAATAATGCCCGCACAATCACATACATAGCTCTGACCCCTAACTAGGTTTCCCTGTATCTAGGGTATCAGAAACTACGAGGACCGGGGATCCACAACACCCAGACACAGAACAAATACTTACGCTTTTTTTTTTACGCACAAATATTTGTTCTGTTGCGGGAATCGAACCCGCAACCTCACGCTTCGCAGTCGGCTATTCGCCCATTGCGCCACATCAGTCGTCAGTTTGTATTACACTTCGACGTTGCATTCTCGATATTTATTCACTTTGTAGTATCCTATTTATTGCACAGGGCGTTGCACATAATTTTTAGAGCTGTAAAAATAAAAATCAAATCACAAAAATATAAAGTTCACTGTTTCTGAACGATACCTTCCATGTCATAGGCAGTGCTGTCATCTCCGTCATACTTCATTCCTTTTTTATGTGCGGGCGTCGCAGCTTCGACTTATCGATTAAATCCGTTATTTTATTGGAAATTTTGTGAAAAAGTTAGTTGAAAGCAGTGTTATGGAGAAAAGATCGTCATAAGTCCAAATAATGACGAAAAATAACATGTTGGGAACGCAAGATACGAAACTCGCCAACTAGTTCGGACGATCAAGGTTAGTTCGTGGTCATTAACTGCGTGTTAGTTTTATCTGTAAATTTGCCTTTGTCCCTTCCTTTTTAGGGAAAAGGCGCATACTTTGGAAAATAACTGATATTTTTTCCTCATGATTTTTGCGTAGTTTTTCTTTTGTAACTACCCACATAATTCATGATTTTTTCCATTCTTTTTTCTTGCATGATGCTCGGCTGATAATGAGTTACTCCGGCGGCGTATTGTAACCTTCAACACTGCACACGCTGCTTGCTGAATCATATAGTCTAGAGTCGTACCATGAGTGCGTACCATGACTTTAAATCATACAGTCATAGGATGTAACGTGAGTGCGTACCATGAGTGCGTATCATGACTTTAAATCATACAGTCATAGGACGTAACGTGAGTACGTACCATGAGTGCATACCATGACATACAGTCTAGAGGCGTAACGTGAGTGCGTACAATGACTTTAAATCATACAGTCTAGAGACGCAACGTGAGTGCGTACCATGACTTTAAATCATACAGTCTGGAGGCGTAACGTGAGTGCGTACCATGACTTTAAAAACCTTCAATACTGCACATGCAGTTTATGGAATCATACAGTCTAGAGGAGTAACGCGAGTGTGTACAATGACTTTAAAAACCTTCAATACTGCACATGCAGTTTATGGAATCATACAGTCTAGAGGAGTAACGCGAGTGCGTACAATGACTTTAAAAACCTTCAATACTGCACACGCAGTTTATTGAATCATACAGTCTAAAGGAGTAACGCGAGTGCGTACAATAACTTTAAAAACCTTCAATACTGCACACGCAGCTTGTTGAATCATACAGCCAAGAGGCGTAACGTGAGTATGGACAATGACTTTAAAACCTTCAATACTGCACATGCAGCTGGTTGAATCAAATAGTCTATAGGTGAAGCGTGAATACGTACAAAACCTGATATGGCGCTGGATCTTCTTGACCAGACAAAGCTCGACCATAATCATCCAAGGTCACCGACACCAGACCCGCGACAATGGTCTTCTGATGATGATAACCGGGTTAGATCCCGTACATTCATTCCGACAGGTCTAGTTACAGATACTGCAGATGCAGCTAGCATGTCCCAGCTCAAGCGAAAAGCCAATGTCTGCCGCACCAGAGTTTTTATAGCCAAAATGCATTCATAGATCCAGTACGGAAAGATGAATTATTTGGTGGGCGATTTATGATAAGGTATCTAAACGTTGGGGTAGAATCCTAGTGTAAATGGTAAAGGCAGAAGAAACCACGATAAAGGAAACCCTAATACCTGAAGACCTAGCTTACGGAGGGCACCAAGGTTCAACTTAGAATTTTCTGCAGTCTTATACACGAACTTAAAGAGTCGGGATAAACTCCTTATAAAGGCTAAAACAAGCCAGTCATTTTCTAGACTTATATCTGTGGGACATAAATCATAAACAAAAAACAAGAACACAAAACACTTGTCTTTTATTATATAACAACAAAACAACGAAATATATACAGTTGGATAGAAAATTGAAATAAATGCTAAAAACTAAACTTCTTACAAAGAAAACATTTGAGAAGGCTCTGGCCTTCATTCAAAGTTTAGCAAGGCTGGCGTTCTACCTACATCTCTAGACATCAGGTTCATTTTGAATATGAAGGACAATAACAACTGAAGACTTTAAAATGAAGATATTCACACAGCTAATATTTACCAAGTAAGGTTTTTTATATACATTATGTCCACATCAAGGAACCGTAATTTTAAGTTCCTATCCATAATTTAAAACTTCAAGATAACCTATGTATTTCAATGACTTCCTTTGGTTTGTCATTGGCTTCTGTACCAGTTGGTAATTATCTTAAAAAAAAATCAAAATTCAAAATTCAATTATGTTTATTCAATAGGATACATTGTGATCACTTTAAAACGTCAACTTAAAACTAGCTACGCCTGTTCCAACCTCCTTACGCCGGCAAAAGAACAGGCAAGAAACGCCCGGCAGGTAATTTTTTTGGCGCGATCACATTGACAATTTTATTCTTATTACTAATTGATTGAATTGGAGCAAGTTCACTAAAATCCCAAGCTTTTTTTTTTTTGTCATCTAATAGTCCGATATTTTTTATTTAGCTTTACTAATAAGAAGATTTCTCTTGTTTGGTTGTACACATTGGGATATGGGAACATGAATATTAACGAGTTGCGGGATCACAACCAAAGCAGACCAGACCCCACAAGCAGCACCCGTTCACGAGTTGACGCATGTGCCAGCCATCGCTCTCCTCGACCATATGAGAGGGAAGAGGGCGACCCGACACATGACGCCGCTGCAAGCAAAGTCACTTTCGTGAGCATGACTGTTTTGGCTGTTTACCGAGAATGGTTAGAATAGGGGAAATAGGGAGAATAGATAGATAGAAAGAAAGATAGATAGATTAACTACAATCCCAAGCTTGTTTGTCATCTAGATAGTCCGATATTTTATAATAAGCTTTACTAATGAGATTTCTCTTTATACGAATTTGAAATTTTGTTATAGACAAGTCTTGAATTTCACTTGGGATTTTGTTGAAAAAGCGTACACATTGACCTTTGAACGAGTTGCTAACTTTATGGAGCCTAGTGGTGGGTACAGCAATTTTATCTTTGTTTCTAGTATTAAAATTGTGATAATCACTTCTCTTTTTGAAGCTATTTAAATTTTTCCGTATGTACATTACATTTTCATAAATATATTGACAAATAACTGTCATTATTTTGGTTTCTTTAAACTTAATTCTTAAAGATTCTCTGGGGCCCATGTTATAAATCGCACGAACAGCTCTCTTCTGCAATACAAATATGGTGTTAATATCAGCAGCGTTTCCCCACAGCAATATTCCATAGGACATAATGCTGTGAAAATAGCTGAAATAGACTAGTCTGGCTGTATCAACGTCAGTAAGGTGACGGATCTTCTTTACAGCATATGCTGCAGAGCTAAGTCTGCTCGATAGACTGACAATATGTGGACCCCATTGCAATTTGTGATCTAAAGTTATGCCTAAGAATACTGTAGTCTTGACAAGGTCCAATTCTTCGTCCTTAATTTTTACATTTGTTGGTACTTCTTTAACATTGGGCAGCACAAATCTCAAGCATTTTGTCTTTTTTCCATTTAACATCAAATTGTTCGCATCAAACCAGTCTGTAACTTTGGAGAGAGCATTGTTCACGTCGTCAGAAATGTTATGTTGTCGCTTTAACTTAAATAAAAGCGACGTATCATCAGCAAACAATACTATTTCGTGATTGTCACTAACAAGGCTGGGCAAATCATTGATGTAAACTAAAAACAGAAAAGGTCCGAGTATTGAACCCTGCGGAACTCCCATTGTGACTACTGACCCCGAGGATCGCTTCCCGTTCACGTCAACTCTCTGAATCCTATCACTAAGGTATGAGGTTACAAGGTCCAGAGGAACACCTCGAATACCATAGTGCCGGAGCTTCCTGATCAGTGTCTCGTGGTGAACACAATCAAATGCCTTGGACAAGTCACAGAACACGCCTAGAGCGTCCCGTGACTCCTCCCAGGCATCATAGATGTGAGTTAATAACTCAACACCAGCATCAGTAGTAGAGCGACCACGCGTAAAGCCAAACTGTTTTTGATTAAGTAATTTGTTTGCTGAGAAATGTCTTTGCAATTGATTTAGAATAAGTTTTTCGAATATTTTACTAAATGTTGGTAATACTGATATTGGTCTAAAGTTAGTAGGGTCAGTCGTTGTACCCGATTTAAACAAGGGTGTTATCTTACTATGTTTCATCAGATCAGGAAACACGCCGTCGTCAATACATTTGTTAAATATTAGGACTAATTCGGGTGCAATCATTTCAATTAATGGCTTAACAACGGTCACGGATATACCCCAGAGGTCAGTAGTTTTCTTGACATTAATCATATTAAAAGCTTTTACTACATCTTTGCAACTAACATAGTCAAATTGAAAAGGAATTTCGCACTCTGGTACATTTGTTTTTAACATAGATTCTGCAATGGTGTGTGATGAGTTTAAGAACTTAGTAGTAGAGACTGGAATGTCAGTGAAAAAGGTTTCAAATGCTTTAGCTACTTCAATGTCAGTCTTAGAAACCGAGATCTGTTGTTACTTGTGTGTTATTTTGATGTCTTACTACACATTAATGACCATAATTTAAAATTTGCTTAGAGGGTTCATTAAACTTTCTCAAAAGGTTAAGATTTGTGTTAAAACAAGCAAAAATGTATTTTGATTTGGAACAAAAAACACACACATTTCGGCATTGAAATACTACATATTTACAGAAAAGTCATTATATGTGTTTAAAGTTTACAAAAAAGAAACTTAAAAATACCTGACGAAACAAAATATTTTTCCAGATTAAGCAGATTGACAATCAGGGCCTTTTTACCTTTTTAACCTTTGTACCTTAGGTTACTTTTCTTAGCCTACCCTGCAGTTTTCTTTGTATAGAAAGAAAAATTACAAACTGCATAACATTACGAATGATTTATATGAGAAATGTATCAAACTCGAAGTCAGAGTCGTCTTGGGAAAAATAATGTTTTAACTCAGTGGTAAGTACCTTCTAGAAATCTTCATAGGTGCCTCCCTTATTGGGCGGGGTGTTTTTTTGTAACGTGAGTTTTTTGTTTTGGGACCACACAATCACAACTAGCATACTTTATTATTAGAATTGAAATCAGCTTACATTGGCCTTCAATGCTTTGCTAAGGATTAACAGAATAAATATGGGCAGAGTACCGCTGTTGTCTGCATTAATGAAGATGTCTAATATACTCTCAGAGATATCTTGCACTAGCTTAAGCAAAGATAGCTTAATATACGTACAAAATAATATATATTAATTAATAAAGGACCAAAACATTGAATGGGACCTGGCTCCAGGTGCCTGTGATCTATCATGATCATAATCACGAACTGTTTTTTGGAGTCCCTAAATTGATGTTTATGTACAAGAATATTTGTGCGAAGCATATAATATTAAAAAAAAAAAAAAACTTACATCATTAAAAAACTAAGCAAATGATATTTACTTATGCATGTTATACACTTTCTTATAATTCATTAAATTTCAGATTCATTCACAGAACTGGGCACCCATTTAGACCACAATTGTTTTGTATGTGAAGTTGACAACCAAACATACCATCACAATATTGAACTTGTCTCACTTTTTTCACATTTATGTTTTAGATGGTATATTATACATATTATTACGGATAAGAGATCCTTTGGCATAGCCTGACCTTATGGACCCTATGGGCAATGCATTCATTGGATTGGGAAACTCATTTATTTTACGTCTTCCTTCTATTCTAGTTTATCTGTATTTTTAAGAAATATTATTTTGATCAAGCCACTGCACGGGAGTCATGGTCAGCTAATAGGCCTAAGAAGGCCTTTAGTTACTCTTATTATTTTTATTTTTCCAAAGAAGATTGATCCATTTCACCCTCTCTGGTAGCATTATATCCTGGTTTCGAAGGTATTATCAACCAAACATAGTTATATTTCCAAGGGGTATCAAAATTAATTATAATTTAAACTTAGAATAAAAAAAAAAAAATAATAATAATTTCAGAAAAAATAATAATTGGATATCAATAATTTCAATAAGAACTCAGATAACTTTTTAGCATTGTTGTAATAGTACACTTCACCCTTAGCGTGGCCTCTTAGCTTTGGCTACGGCTCCGCCAATGCCTAATAAAGGTCCGGGCAAAGACCCGAGAATAAAGCCACATGGGATAATAATAATAATTCAAAGTATTACCATATTTTTTCCTGTTTTCTCAAATAGGATTCAAATTCTCGTCTCTGAATATCATTCAGGTACAGACTCGCCGTTCGGCTTCTGTTTTAATATCAGGTAAATGTGTTATTTAGATGACCAAATTATAAGATTCACAAAAGAAGTTTACGGAATTAAACTTTGCTATTCAAAATACGTATCTACATGAGATCCTAGTACGCAATCACTTGTAGTAATTTTATCCAAACGAGAGTTAAGCTTTTGATTCCATATCCAAAAAGTTTGTGCCTTTCCTCGCGTTGTCAACTATACAACGAGTGCGAAATTAAAGTAAGTCGCACGAATGGAAATCAATATTTGGCTAGAAGCACTTACTAGAAATAGACTAATTACTGATTTCGCCTACAAATACTTTGGTGCCTAATCTAGTAATACTTTTTTACCTCACAGAGAAAACATATATCCAGAGAGAGTATTATCATTTTAGATAGATGCCATGGCACCTAAGAGCTACCTCCATCAAAGAAATTAATTCATACATCTAAGAGATAATCCATTGCTCCTACCACAAGTCACATATACATTAGACATACTTACATTTATAGTTTGGTGCAAATACTGGTATTTGCGGCACATAGTAGCCGTTACACTTCTACCTCGGCTAGTTATAAGGAGTTCTGTCCATGTTATAAAATGAACAACAGGATGGTCAGGAAGCTTATAAGTGTTGCATTCACAAAGGTAATTCATAATATCTTCAAGCAAGAATGCTAATAACGGTAATTGGGCTTACATTATCAATTGACTTATTGGTTTTAGGTTGAACGTAAGGTTCATAATAATGTGGATAATCACTCCACTTTTTTCGTTTATATGTGTTAATGTATCTTTTTATTTTTCTATCTAGAATCCTGCCTGCCTATCTCGTTTGTGTGAAAGCGCTAAACATCTACAAAGTGAATAAATATCGAGAATGCAACGTCGAAGTGTAATTAATGGTTAAACGAACTTACCTAAAGTGATGTTCGACCATAATTATACTAGACGTTGCATTCGAAGATATTTATAGTCCCACCCGAACCCAGCTACTAAAGCCCATACAACTAACAAACGAGATAAGTGTCTCTGAAAGAATGAAGTATGACGGAGATGACAGCACTGCCTATGACATGGAAGGTATCGTTCAGAAACAGTGAACTTTATATTTTTGTGATTTGATTTTTATTTTTACAGCTCTAAAAATTATGTGCAACGCCCTGTGCAATAAATAGGATACTACAAAGTGAATAAATATCTTCGAATGCAACGTCTAGTATAATTATGGTCGAACATCACTTTAGGTAAGTTCGTTTAACCATTAATTATTAGGATATCGAAAAACATATTTTTTTATTTAAATATAACTTAATAATTTAAATAAAAATGAATTTTAAATGCTATATTTATAATCTTTTGTCACTTGACTGCAAACACCAAAAAGAGCTTCTTACGTCACTAACCACTCAGGCGATTTGTGCTTCGATGGTTGCCCGCGCGTCGGTAGCCGCGGGTCGGCGCGGTGGTATGGTTACGAATCGCGACCATCGTGTTTTTCGGTCAGTGACGTCATGTCAGTCACGTGACAGTTGTTAGTGTTTTGGCGGAAAAATTCATAATTACTCTAATTTTGTATATTTTCTCATCGAAAATACTAATAATTTTAAATAAAATATTTTTTTATGGTAAACAAGAGTCAATCTTTAAAATAAAAGCAATTCCGAAAAATGGTTACCATCCCTATTAAGTGAGTGGCTTTACTTGAACGGTCAACGTGAATGCACTTGAGTTATCGGCTAACGTCATACGCCAATGTGAATGCCGTTGTCAAATGTCGTGGCCACACTTATGTCAAATGTCAATCATCGCGCTATTTATCTACATTTCCCGTTAGAGTGGCCCCAGCAACAGAATTACTCGTTTTTTCGGTCGCACATGCGATAATCAAAAACGTTATGAAAAAAACCTAGTCCATTCTTCCAACGGCATACCTACCGTTTCTCTCAAACCACGCAGCTTCTTTTCTCAGACAGCTCTTGTGTCGTGGAAGCAAGTCACCTGTGTCATTAATTCATTTTAAGACGCCTAACGCCGCATCCCCTTAGACGTTCATTTGCATATTACAAAGTATGGAAGTTCGCTAACGAACTGCGGGTGGGGGGTGCGGTGGGGGTGGGAGGGGGTGGGGAGTCTAAGGTTGCTGGTGTAAGACGGGGAATTGGATTCAGGAGAGGATCGAGGCTGAGAGTTTTGGTTAATTCACTTTTTTGATGGAGAAAATTGAGATGTTTACGGTGTGCGATCATTACTTACCGTCGCGGCTTTGTACTGGTTGGTAGGCACATAATATAATGACGGGACTTTTTTGGCGGCAATGGAACTGTCAAAATGAAAATTTGTTTTTTTTTCCCAAAACTTGTGTTTCTTTACGTGATAATTGTATATTATGTATTATGTATATTGTATACCTATGTATATTGGTGGATTATTTACCATTATGTGTTTGCTAATGCTAATGGCTAATGTGCTGCGAGTGTGGGAAATTGAAATAAAGTTGAGAAAGTGACTTTTCTAGTTGCTTCAAAAAGTCCGTGTAAAGTACCCACTATTTTACTTAAACAGAACGGGAACTATTATGGTCTTTGACCCGTTTTTTACTGATTCCCATCATCTCATCATCATCATCATTAATACATATCACCATCATTATTATATGGTACTCTCAGAGTTTAATACATTTAATACATGATACAAATGAGTTTAATACATTTAATACTTAATACAAATGGATGCGCATCGCTAATAGCCATTCATGGTGGCGTTCAAAGGGGGAGGCCTATGTTCAGCAGTGGACTTCTTCCGGCTGGTGATGAATACTTGACACTAGCAATTACACTGATCGTGTGTCCCCGTAAGAAAAAATAAATTAAAAAAAAAAACAGTAACACTTGCATCCTAAATCCGTCCACCGAACCTCGAAAGCGGAGAAAGGTGAAGGAAATGAAAATGTACGTAGCAAAAAGGGGGTCCCACCCACCGCGCCCCCTGAAAATTGTATACCGGCGGGCGGGCGCGGTGGGCCAATACCTTTTGTAGACGATATGCCCTTTTTGGGGGTAGGGACTTAAAGGAAGGAGGAAACATTACTCTCGCAGACGTTCCGCGAGGTTCTTATCGTTTCCTACTTTTGAAGGATGCGGGTGATGGCTTGGTAGTTACCCCTTTTAGGGTATTGAATTTTGGGGAAAGGGATATTTGAATGATTAGGCGTAAGACGTTGTTTTGTGGGGCTGTAGAGACTTGTGAGGGAAGCAGTTTGTTTGTACAAATTTTACACACGCAATAATTCGAAGTTTTATATGTAGCTAGTTTTAAGTTTGACGTTTTAAAGTGATCATAATGTATCCTATTGAATAAAGAAAAATTGACACTTGACTTTCATATTATATTCTTTCTCAAATTTTCGAACCATTTGATATTTCAAACACTCGATTTCTTGTAATATTTTATAAGTCCCTCGACTTTTCAATTAAGAGAGTTGATTGTATCTAAAAAAACAATAATGCTCAATGCACAAAAAACCACAAATTAAGTTTATTAATTTTTAATTTTATTTATTTATGACAAGTCACCTGGTTAAGTGACGATGTGGCCGAAGATAACGCCACGCTATAGGTATATTGGGAACTAGCTCTCAGGTAGGTAGTAAAGAGGTGTTTGCACGAACATTGCCGTACAAAAAGATCTTTAGCTTCACCATACCTAATAATGCCGTGAACGAATCCAAAGCGCAGGACTTACCTGAGTGACTTGTAAAACAGAAAAAAAGACTTTAAAATTCTTACAAAACTAGATTATTCTCACACTACTCAACATCATCTGGATTCCCCCGACGAGAGTCGAACCCATGACCTGCCGGTCACTTGTCTACGTATCTAAAGAAACAGGTTGAGTACACTTCTTTGCTAAACAGGTTAATAATAAGAAAGAAGACTTTCGTCAAAAAAGGGGTTCCGAAATTCTCACACTCTCAACAAAGCTATGTCCACAGTGTGCCTTTTTTTCGTTCATCAAGGGCATGCGTCATAGTGCAGTCAACAATGCACGTGAGGCATGCCCTTAACGCATGCGCGATTAATTTTTTTTTCTCTCTCTTGGTTCTTTTTTTTTCTGGTATTTCTTACGACCATGCAAGCCGCACATATTCCGCCAAGTAAAATATTCTCGTCGCACATGTTTCGAAAAGCTGACAGAAACTACGACTGAACTAAATTACAACATTGGTTTCAATTATTGAAAGCGCCAAACGATGAAGACGAACATTGAACAAATTACAAACACAAACAAAGTTTCAAATCGATACAACTATAAGTAGGTGAAAATTGACTTCTAAGATTTAGAAAAGAATAGAATAGAATATGTGTTTATTTGCAACAACAACACTCTTGGTATAAATTATAGAAAAAAAAAGAAACAATATTACAGTGACAGAACTCAATGACAGTACACAAAAATGTCAGTGTCGCAAATCGGCCCCAACTCAGCAAAATGCTGGTTATTCAACCAGCGCTGGTCTTCCATTGGAACCGTTTGGTGACGTCGCAAAGTGGCACCTAACCACACATCCGACAACAAATGAAAAAACAAACAAAAACAAAACAAAAATACAACCACAAAAATAACAAAAGCAAATACATATTATGATAAAAAAAAAACAAGACAAAACAAAAATTAAAAACAAGAAATAAGAATAAACAAAAACCATACACTTTTTTTTTGTTACTGATTACATTGTTAGTTAGTTAGTTACAAGTCAAGCTAATAAAGTGTTAAAAGGCACAGTATGGACATAGCTAAAGGAAGAGGCCAACGTTCAGCAGTGGACTTCTTTGGGCTGATGATGATGATGGTGATATTGGATTGGTGGTATATTTACGATAGAACAGGCTCCAGGTTCATGTATTCCATCAGGCAAGGTTATTACTGCACCACAGTATCATTGTTAAAGAAAATTAACTTCATAAATCAGCCACCATAAGCCAGACTAATTTATCAAAGCGATATTAAATTGTGAAAACTATCGGACAATAAGTCACGGGATAATTAATGAACCTCCAGGGGAGGGGGTGAAAGAGCATCCCTCTTGATAAATGGGAAAATATTGGGCGGTTTTATATTATTTGTACCTACTTTTGCGCTGTCGGTTTACAATTATACTTTTACATTTTACAATGACCATCACTCACATGACACATCATCATCATCATCATCATCAGCCCGTATCAGTCCACTGCTGGACATAGGCCTCTCCCAAGGTACGCCACTGAGCCCGGTCTTCGGCTCTCACATGACACCCTACTTAATATTATAAACGTGAAAGTTTGTGAGTATGGATGGATGGATGGATGGATGTTTGTTACTCTTTCACGCAAAAACTACCGAACGAATCTGAATGAAATTTAACACTAGTATGCTAATTTATAAAGGAATCCATTACGTACCGCTTTCACACAAACATACCTATTATACATTATTAAAGCAGCGTCAAATTGAATATTAGGGTGGTAAAACCATGCCTTTGTATATTTATCCACCCCTACGAATGCTAATTACAAATATGAAGCACCCGCGTCTTATTCCCTCCCTCCCTCATCGTCCCATCTTTCAAAAATACAGAGAGTCCCAATCTTTAATCTTCTTCTTCTATTTCTATTTGTGATCGGCGCAGTATATATTTTTTCACCTCACAAGCTTGGAAAGTCTGTTTATCATTCGAAATCTGAGTGTAAAAGTGCAATTTGCACGCTATAGCGTGGAAAGTGTTCCTCGCTGTAGTGAGGTCAAAAGTTGTGTGTTTCGCTAGGCTGCAAAGTTATTCTGCGTCTCGTACTTTTGAAGCCCTCGCTTCGCTCATGGTTGAACCCTAGAATCCTTCGCTTGCTCAGGTTTCAATACAAGTACTCGTGTCAAAATACAACTTTGCAGCCTTGCATTACAAATAACTATTCTTTCACTCTCCTTAATTAACTTAATTTTTCGGTGAAGGAAAACATCGCGATAAAACCTTTTTCCATTTTCTTGTAGGGTATTTTCTAGTGCTTGCCAGGCTATTATAGCTACCATCCTTGAGTTAAGAATCTGTCACCAGGCAACTATCGGTGTGTTCCGGCAGTCTCACTTGAGAGCCGGTGCTCAGTTCAGATGTAGCGTGGTGCCACCTTCAATGAACTAAATTTGACAGGTCCGTTGTCAAAAAGGTACAGCAATACTTTGAGACCTGTCAAAATTAGTTTAGTTTTAGAAAATGCACAACAGGATTGAAAACAATATGAAATTAGATTTACTTCGTATAGTTTTTAAGCACCCAGTACAGCATTCTTCTTCTTCTTGCCCTGTTCCCATCTATTTAGTGTCGGCGCAGCATGCCTCCCCTTCCACTCTCCCCAATCAGCCGTCATCGCTTCATTCACCTCGATCCTTACACAATCCATCCATCTTTTCTTTGGTCTTCCTCTTCCCTTCCATCCATCAACATTCATGTTCATCACATTTTTGGTAATATGACTTTCATCCCTCCTCATAATACCGAGTATTACATCGTGTTCGAAAATTGCCATGTTCAAATCAACCCCCTATATAAGGACTGTAGCGTCATAGCATCTACCACAACCACCTAAGTGCCTCCGAAAGCTCCAAAGAAGCTTTCCTTGCCGCAAGAATACAACATCATAATAATTTTAATGGAATCCAGTTAATCCCACTAAGGGTGGGTGGGGGATGGAAGGGGTGCGTATAAAATTACGTAAACAGAAACTATTACGTTATTACACTGGAAGACGTTTCATTTAATTAAAATTTAATTAATTTCGGCGTCTTTGGTGCGTCTTACGTAACTTATCTAATAACTATAGTTGACTAGTTGTACCCTGCGGCTACACCCGTGGTTTTCCCCATCATCAGTTTTCCCCAGTATACCTAATTTTATATTATATATTATGAGCTGTCTCCATTACAAACTTTACTCAAATTCATCGAGCCGTTTCAGCGAGACAAAATAACAAACATACACTCTTACAAATCTTCACATATATAATTTTACTAGCTGTTCTCTGCCGTTTTACCCGCTTGGACTATAATTTATTGCAGTAAAAAGTATCATGTGTGTGGGGAAAGCCCCATAGACTTAGTTCACACTATCTTTCGACCGATTTTCATCCAGATCAGTACAGCCGTTTAGGCGTGAAAAAGTGACAAACTAATAAAGTTACTTTCGTACTAGTTGCGTCCCGCGATTGCTCTCACGATTTTCTCGTTATTAAACCTTTCTTAGAGATAAGTAGTAGCCTATGTATTAATTCGGGGTATAAGCTAATTCCATTCCAAATTTCACTCAAATCCGATCAGTGGTTTTTGCATAAAAGAGTTACCAAACATCCATACATCCGTACTCGCAAACTTTCACGTTTGTAATATTAAGTAGGATTAGTGGGATCTACTCTAAATCTGTGTGTGGGATAGATGTATGACCAATTTTTTTATACACTAGGTTGGCAAACAAGGAGACGGCCCGCCTGATGGAAAGCGGTCACCGTCTATGGACATCTGCAACACCAGGGGAGTTGCCGATGCGTTGCCGACCTTTAATAACTGCGAGGAAAAGAAAATACATAGGTAAGTACATATACATAAGAAGGTTTATCAAAGTTATTCATCCATTTTACCCCAAGCAAATGAGACCCAATGTAATCTCAATACAAGAACGTCATATAGCAATAACTGTTTAACGATCTACCATCATGATACCTCCTACAATGTACCTATCTACTTTATAGGTAGGTACGAGGCGTAACGGTAAAACTTTGTCTCATAAAACTAATTAATTCTCCTCCACGCCGTTATATAAGCGAAATTTTGAGTGCCTCCTTCAGTGGACAGTTGAATGCAGTAGATAAGGTCACGCCCGCCGCAAGATCAGATGTATAGGTAAAAGCAAAGTTGGGTAAAGTTGCAGCTGCACATTTAAAATGCTTCGAAGCGTACCCGTCTCTAATCACTACTATCTAAATATATATAACTCAAAGATGACTGACTGACTGACATAGTGATCTATCAACGCACAGCCCAAACCACTGGACGGATAGGGCTGAAATTTGGCATGCAGGTAGATGTTATGACGTAGGCATCCGCTAAGAAAGGATTTTGATTAATTCTTTCCCCAAGAGGATAAAGCAGGGGATGAAACTTGGTCAATTTTAAACCGATGGGGCTGAGACTTTGCATGCGTAAAGCTGTAGCCCACGCGGGTGAAACCGCGGGGAACAGCTGGTTAGATATATTATAACAATTATATCATATTCTATAACACGCTAAGTTATTTTAACCTCTTAAAAAAATTTAAAGTTTCATGATACCATTTTTTTATTTGTTAGGTAAGTATCTGTTTAAAAAATGTATGTAATTGTCACTAACCAAAGATTACAACTTTATTGTCAATTAAACTAATTAGTAATTACTAATATTAGTCATCATTTACCTCTGAACTATAGTAGTTAGTTAGTTAAGCTTTCGGTGAAGGAAAACATCGTGATAAACCATACCTAGGGTAGGGTATTTTCTAGTACTCGCCTGGCTAGCTACCACCCTTTAGTTAAGAATCTGTCGCCAAGCACCTATCGGTGTGTTCCGGCAGCCTCACTTGAGCGCCATCTTCGACCACATCGTCACTTAACATCAGGTGACTTGTGGTCAAACGCTACCCTGTAAATAGTAAAAAAAAAGTTACTAACATTTAGCTCGAACATAAAAATACATAGTTGCAAAAATAGTACATCGTTGCAGATAATCTTGCAGTCAGTCGCGCATGTCAACCATGACAACCTCTACGCTGTAATACAAAACGCGAGCAACTCTTGTACGAAAGTAGGTCACTGCATTACATTTCCACCGCGGCTTCGTCTTGGCGGTGTCTCAGGCGCCCCACCCCACCACCGCAGCCCCCTGGGGGCGCCCCCCCGCGAAACGTCTCTGTTTTCGCGGCGACTGCGGCGAACGACTACCGCTGGGTATGGAAGCTATGTACTTATAGCTTTAGATGTGATATTGATTTTCTTGGGAGCGAAAGAGTAGAAGGTACTTAATTCGTCTCTGGATGTTACGCGTGTGTGTGTTTTTGTCTGCTGTCGTGTTAACTAGGTTTTTATTTGTGTTATGACTTGTTTTTAGTTATGAAATACATTGGGAAGAAGCTTTTTTTAAACAATGCTCTAATGAAATCCTGCATATTGTCTTCACTAGTTGATATGACTGTAGTACCTACTTTGGCTTTAGTTCAATGATTTTTGAAATCTTTATAACATGTGAATAATTACAGGCCGGTTTCAATGATCGATCTATCCAAGGTTTGTCATACTAGGGATAGAAATTTAATATAAGCACCATAGTCTCAGGTAATGTCACATTTTAATCTCTAATAAGACAAACCGTGGATAGATCGTTTATTGAAACCGGCCTTATATCGTTTTTGGACGTCATGCTGATGCCGGTTTCAACTGTTTTAAGTGATGACAAATCCACACATTTAACAGTCTCACCTTATAAGCGACAGGTAGGTACTTTATGCCTATCCGTAGTTACGAATACATTTCAAAAATCGCTAAAACTAATCAAGACAGTATTTTTAAAAAGCCTATAATTGCACTGTATTAATGGTATTAGCAAGTCTTTGCTAATTATGGTTTAGGAGAAAATAGGTCGTAACCTAAAAAAAAGGCGGCACTTAGCACATTTTTTTACATGTTTTTTTTTACATTTTATGCTATCACAATTGCTCAGAAAAATGGTTGTAAAAAGTTTAATCTCAGGGTCATCCTCTTAAGTCATTCGGTCTCCATCACATGTCGTTCTCGTTAATATACCTAGTATACCTGGATGACCGAGCTTTGCTCGGTTTATCATTGCCTGAAAACACGGACAAAACAATGTTTTATATAAATGCTAGCTAGATCGATTTATCGCCCCCGGAGCCCCCTGCATACTAAATTTCATGAAAATCGATGGAGCTGTTTCAGAGGTTCAGATTAATTATATTTATAATATATACAAGAATTTCTCGTAGATGATATATAATATCACAGTGTTTTATACAAATAAGTCTTTCGCGTACCGAAGGCTTCGCGAAGTTAGGCACGTACCTCCTTACCTACCCCTCCCCCTTCCACCCTAGTTTGACTTGGTGTTGTATATTGAACGAGTAGGGTTGACACGGTTGAAAAACATAATAAATGTATGGCAGGAATATCTTGGAAGACGTTTTTGAGTTAAGTTATAGTTTAATCATAAGAAGTATATCACTACAAAACAAAACAAAGCCGCTTCCCGCTGTCTGTCCCTATGTATTTAATAATATGCTTTATATTAGGTAATTTAAATTTAGGCAATCTGCTGCTTATGCTGGGGCCACACTAAGGTCAACGTCAAGGGAAATGCAAAGCCTGTCATGGCGATAAATATTGCGTTAATATTAACGCAATTATGTGACTACTACACTTGAACGGTCAAATATAACGGCATTTTCCGTTAATGTGGCCCCAACATGTGTCAATTTTAAATTTCAGGCATGCATCCCTCGTTTAGGGCAAACAGCTTTGTAGGCAAATCTCATGTTTAGATATATAACGCCTTCATTGACATCTTGCGTTTAAAGTAACACGATCAAGAGGAATATGATTGATCATCAGAATAAAGAAAAAAACAAACAAAGCAATTTGTGGCTGTATGGGCCAGTTTGACAGATATGTAAAAATTACAACGCCATCTATTTTGGTAAGAAGAAACTAATTTATTTGACCTGCCAAAAAATACATGCATGTTTTTTGCACTAAATACTTCTTTCTAAACATAAAGAACAAGCGTGATATAGCTAAAAAAGAAAAATCACAAACTTATTGACATATTACCATTTTACAATCAACAAATAATCGTACAGAATTTTCGAAATATTTTTACACGAACTTTCTAATGAACTCAAGCGACGACGAACCCGAGATTCTGGCTGAAAAGTTGGACTCAGGGAAGCCAACGCCTGATAACTTGGACATATTCCTGCCGTGGGCATGTCGCCAATTGCGTTTGGATGCCGACATTGTCGTAACCAGCGTCTTGTGTAAGTTATTTTTAACCCTATGACCACAATGCTGAGGTTCAAGCTCCGAACGGTGCGCCTACGCTGCCTGCAGGTCTCGTACTTGTTTCGTCTTTATGATACGCTTACAACTCGTGTGCGGAGAGCCTGAACTCAAATGACAGCTTATTCCATCTTGCTGCTCCAACTGAAAAACCGTCCTGTCGCCATGGAGACACCGTCATAGTATATAATTATATACTTCACACGCCCGGCGTAGCATCATAGTAAAGGAGTAGTAGTTCAGCCTCATATAAATCGGCCGTCGCCGGTTTGAATGTGTGCGTGAGTAGCGGCACCGTGTACGCACGCACTTTTCACGCACACAATCACATAAACGAAAGGAGGCGGCCGGGGCCGCGGCCATGCACTCAGTACGGAACGCGCCGCCTATGCGTCACCGCAAGAGTAGGCAATTAACTCGTCGAGCGGCCTTAGCTAACCTACTGTTCTTTATATACTGTGGTAGCATAGAGGCCAGCTTCTCTTCGTGTTGCTAACACTAACTTGTTTGGATTTGAATGCACTCACGTAGTTTCAATAAAGTATTGATCACTTATGTGTGCTTCGATATATCGTATATCCCATTATCCATCAACACCTCTTCCGGCCGCTGGTACTGTTCTTACCACAAATAGCATTTATTTTCTTCTTACAGCTAAATACGCAACTAAGCGCACAACAGCGCGTTCAGAAAGAACAACCAAAGGTACAGCCAAAGCCAAACATCAAGGCGAAAAAGCTGAGGAAGCCGAAAACATAGGTTCCATGGGAATGAAAGGCAAAAGCGTTGCTAAAATAACACGAGGGTCCTTTTACAACGACGAAACGTCTATTAAAGTCTCAACCATATACGATAACGCTGACAACCTAATAGAACTCAAATTCGATAAAAATAGAAAAATACCCAGAGTTTTGTTTAAGCTTATAGGACTCGTTATAAATTATCATATCTACCTTACAACCTTAACAATAAACAAAGGTCTTGACAAAGCTTGCGTATATGAACTGAACAAGTTGGTAACAATGTCAAAATTAACTGATGTTTGCTTAGATGGTACAAGTATTTGTGATGCTAATTACGAGATTTTACTAGAGAATCCGACTCATTTGAGACAGTTATCGTTATCAAGGTGCAATATCGATGATGATATGGTGAGCAAAATAACGTCAAAACTAGAATGGACTTTGCCAGCATCTAAGACTTTATCTCTACTTAATCTAGCATCGAACAAAATAACACAAACAGGAGCAAAATATCTAGCAAGAGCACTAAGGACCAATAGACAACTAGTTTACCTAAACCTAGCTAATAATTGTATTGGAGATGAAGGTTCAATGGCAATAATAGAAGTCTTAAACGAATTTGTACTAACAAACGAAGAAATCAAATCTTCCAAACGCAGATACATAGCGTACTGGAAACAGAAACAAGAATTACTAGAGCAATTAGGTCAAGAAAGAGCCGTTGAAGATGATAAAAAACTTTTAAGAAGAAAAACTGTCAAACCTACCGCTGTGAATCTTTCAGCAAGAAAGAGCAGGCAGCCTGATAAAGACTTGCTAGCATCCTTAAAGTACGCAGCAGAAGATGACGAGTTCAATGATCCTTTTAGTTCTAAAAACGTGTACACAAAAGAATCAGACGGTCTAATGTACTGTTACGGGAACAACGTTCTGGCATATCTTAACTTGTCATATACTAATTTAAGTTATGTGACACTCAGAAAGGTGCAAGCTCTTGTAGTGAATCAGAGGAGACTTGGTAGGAAGCCGAGAGGTCTAGCCAATATATGCATAGAAGGCAACTATCTTCCTTTGGACTGTGCAGAATTGCAGGAAATAAATTCTATTCTAGCATCGCACCTCGGGGCTTATAATAGGAAAGCTTCAGTGTTCAAGAAGAAGCTGTAGTTGTTGGTATTTAAGAGTCTTTATTTCTTTTTTCTTGTTATATTTTCGACTGTAGTAATATTTTAGATGTACTTAATAGCTCTATTTAGTTTTTTTATTAATTTAAGTTTTTTAGGTGCGTGTATTTGATAATGGATAATAAAATATATTATTTTAATATGTAGTTATTTATGTGTTTTAAGTATTATACCGTAGATTTACAAAAGTTAATTGTACTGTCTTAGGTAATTTGAAAAAAAAATGAAAGTACTTTTTTATATGTGATATTTTTATATTTACCAACCTACCTGTGTGAAGCTGGATTGCTAGTTATAATAGACATTATGTTATGTAACATTATGTTGCTATGTTGCTTTCCGTGTCTGTCTGTCTGTACATCCACTAAGTAATTACCAAACCACACAACGGATTTTGATGCGGTTTTCACCATCACTTAAATAACTTTTCATAGAAGGTTCATAATATATCTATATTCTAATAATGAGAAAAGATTTCATTGTTTGTTTGTTTCGGATGAACTGAAAAACTATTGATTCGATGTTGATGAAATTTAGTATGTAGATCGTTTAAATCTTATTGAAGGACAACAGATAATTTTTATTGCGTTAAACTATAGTCCGAACGGGTGAAACCACGGGGAACAGCTAGTATGTATTATAACCTAATTTTGTTTTTATGCAAGTGGAAATAAAACCAACATTTTGCAAAACAGTTACAAAAAAAAACTCACTGAGTGTTACAAGGTCAACATCAAGGGAAATGTCAATGCCTATCTTCGCGATAAATATTGCGTTAATTATTAACGCTATTATGTGAGTGGCTACACTTGAACGGTCAACGTGAATGCACTTGAATTCTCGGCTAACGTCAAACGCCAAGTTGAATGCCGTTGTCCAATGTCGTGGCCACACTTATGTCAAACGTTAAGGTCGCTGCATACGTGACGGGTTTTTATACGGACGGGACGGGACGGAATGTTTTGGAAATAGCACGTCACGCCCCGCGCGTGCCCCGTCCCGTGTTCACAACATTAGCATGTTAGATCCGAGTCACTGTCACGGTGCGTATGCATTGCATTTACACTACGATCCCGTTTTGAACGAGGCAGTCTTGTCCCTGTCTCGTTCACTTCCCGTCCGAGGCATTAGCTCGTTACGTATGCAGCGACCTTTAAACATCGCGCTATTGAACGGCATTTCCCGTTAGTGTGGCCCCAGCATTAAAAATGCAATTGTTCGTTACTTTTTTCTAATTTTCACTTGTGTGAACCGGCAACCCTATTGAAGACGGCAGTGCAAAGTTAGATTGAAGCGAACAAAGTCGGTTCGGTTCTTACGATTTCAGATTCGAATCGAGAAAACTTATTTCGAACCGACGGTTTGCAATAAGTTTCCGACACAACGTCTGGTGGCTTCTGATTGGAACGATTTGATTGACTTCGCAGTACGAGATATGAATTAAAGATGCACGAATACGAATGATTCGGCCATTCGAATAATCTGCACCTATCGGTGAGTTTCGGCAGCCACGCTTGAGAGCGAGTTCTTAGTCTAGGTGTAGCGTGGTGCCCATCTTCGACCACATCGTCACTTAACATAAAGTGACTAGTGCTCAAAACGGTACCCTGTAAATCGTAAAAAAAAACTGTCAAATGATGACTTTAGTTTACTGCTTATGGCCGGGTCCTACGGCTTGCCTTTTCACAGACAGCACGGCGAACGCCTGTGGCTTTCTGCGTACGTGTTTGATCGTTTTTAAGGTTCATTTTCTAACAAATCAAGCTGCTCCAGACCAAACGACCTACCGTGGGACCGGAATTTTACAGGGTAGCGTTTGACCATAAGTGCCATAAGTCACGTCAAGCCACTGATTACAAAATCAAGCTCCAAATCGGAGTGAATTAAGACCATTTTTCTCTATAACCATCACTGTACAAGAATATCTTGTCAAATTCAACAGTAGGTATTTCACGACAGCAACAGCACATTATTAGTAATGGTTTATATATTTTTAAGAACGAATTTTGTTCATCAGTTATCACACAGAGACTTACCGCCCCCTTCTCTCATCATCATCATCATTATCAGCCTTTCACGTTCCCACTGCTGGGACTCTGGCCTTCTCTCAGAGAGAGAGTATGGGCTGTAATCTACCACGCTGGCCCAGTGCGGGTTGGTAGATGTCGCATGCCTTTGAATGTTGCAGTTTTTGGGCATGCCGGTTTCCTCACGATGTTTTCCTTCACCGTTTTGAGCGATGGCAAATCCGCACATAACTTATTGAGTCATAGGTGCGGGGCCGAGAGGATTCGAACTCGGTGTCGGCCTAACCGTTCGGCCACCATCGCTCTTCTCTCATCCCCTGATGGAAATCCTGTCTCCGCGCCTAGTTATACCCACGGTTTTTCCAATATCGAACTATAAGTATAGGTTCTTAAGTTCAAACATTTCGCGTGAGTATACAGGCAACACATGTACAGTCTTAGAAATAGTAGTAGGTATATAACGAAGGAGGCTAACCGCTAATCAAAGTGCAAATCACAATTAAAATTAAATATTAATTAAAAATCACTTACGTACCTTCTACGCCGGGTTGCGACGAGCTACGTCGCCGAAATAGACGAGGCTTCGTAAAGGGCCTTACAGACGATGCCATTTGACAATCTCTACTAATACTTATTATAAATGCAAAAGTTACTGTCTGTCTGTCTTTCACGCCTAAACTACTAAACCGATTTAAATGAAATTTGGTACAGTCAACGACAAAAGTCGCTGAACAATCACACTTTTATTTATCATCCTCATCATCTTAGACACCAATTTTTGACCTCATCATCACCTAAAATCAGGTGTGTTATGTTGTGGTCAAAATGATACCATGTAAAATGTAAAAAAAACAATAATAATTATGGATTTGTAACACATTTGGAAAATCGAGAACGATCAGCTACTTTTGTCGCTGACTGTACAAAGATAGTCTAGACTCTAGAGCCTGAGAAGGGACCACTTTTTATCGCCATAAACTGTAGCCCACGCAGATGAAACCGTGGAGTAGTATAATATGATAATCATAATTTTATCATCATCATTATTATCATCACATAATTATGATTACACCCGTGGTCTTCCTCTTACCTGTAGGAACATTTTTCCGGGATAAAAAGTAGCCAATAAATGTGTTAGTGTAAACCAAAATCTCATTAGTAAAGCTTATTTTGAAATATCAGACTATACGTAAAAGCTTGGGATTGTAGTGAAATAATACCAATTCCTTAAAAATAAAATTGTAAATCTGATCGCGCCCACAAAATTACTTGGCTGGCGTTTTTTCTGCCTGATATTTTGCCGGCGTATGGAGGTTGAAACCGGCAGGCTGAAACAGCTAGTTTTAAAATCGACGTTTTACAGTGAGTGATCTTTCTAACTCTAGTAGGACAAACCGTGGATAGATCGGTTATTGGGAACGGCTGTTACAAACTTTTACATGCTACTAATATTATAAACGCAAAAGTCTGTGTGTGCGTATGTGTGAATGTTTGTTACCGCGTATCACCGTAACTACTAAACGGATTTTGATGAAACTTGGAATGGAGATGGCTCATACCCTGGATTACCGCATAAGTGTTTTATCCCGGAAAAAAGTTCCTGCGGGATAACAGGAAGTTGCGGGTGAAACCACGCAACTTGTTTATAATGTTAGTGTGATTAATATGATAGTTGCTGACTATGAATCGTAAAGGAAAACCCGATAAGGCCGCCATTGGCAACCAAGTTACTGTTGTCTAGAAGGCCCTTTCACAGCGCCTACACTGTAGGATGTAGGTATATGGTAGGTATTTTAATACATTATCTCGCACGTAAGTAACGAGATGGTGAAGCTGAGATGAGATTCAAGATGGCGCCCGCTTTGAACACATCTTAGCGAGCGCGAAGGAAGGGTAAACAGTGTGGAGACGGCTGCCTAATAGATGAATTAGGTCAATAAAAATTACACTTACATGTCGTGATGTAGGTACTGATTTTAGAATTAGGTTTGGAGACGGGATATGTACCAATATTTGTTTTGCAAGCGTAAGAAAGCGATAAGATCATAATTAAATTATAAACGAAGACCAGCGCTAATTGTCTAACCAGCATTTTGCTGAGTTGGGGCCGATTTGCGACGGTGACATTCTTGTGTACGTTCAATTATACTGTAATATTGTTGCATGTTATTGACGTGACAACGTCTTATAAATTGGTTTGCCGGGTGACACTTCAAGAAACTGCGTTACGCTCCGCTCACGTTATGCGCTCACAATGAGAGCGAGTGAGAGGCACGCGTCCCTTCCACTCGGGCATGGTTAGCCCGCCTAAGAGCGAGAGAGACAGACATAAAAAGTGAAAGGCACGCGTCCAGATGAATATTCACATTAAAATTATTTTACCACTCAAAGTCGTTGTCACGTAAAACTTTCGCCCGTATACCGACTTTACAGGCAACCAATTTTTTTTATTTATATTCCATGTACCATGAGTGTTTTTGTCGCAAATAAACGTAAATTCTATTAGGTATATGCTATTCTATTCTATATATCTACTCGCTTCTTCTCACGTAAAAAACAACGAATGAGCGAAAAAGCACATAAGTGGTAAAAGGTAGAAACTGAAGTTACACCGTCTGTTATAATATCATCGATTCTACCCGCAGAAACTTTTAGTGCGTGTTCATGGCTTGTGTATGTATTGTTTTTTACTACAAATAAAAATTTTGTCTATTGTCTATTGTCAACAGTGCTATAATACCGGGAACACAAAAAAAAAAACTTACATGGCAAATATTCCGTAACAACTACTTCTAATGTTAATGACCATGGCAATTTAAAAATTAAATACAATGTAGTCAATAAATTAATCACACTAGACCAGTACGAGTACTTTTTTCTATTTTTTTATATTATCATTTCATTTATTTACGGGACGTTACGAGTATTGTATATTGTATATTGTATTGTATATTGTATTGTAGTAAATGTAAAAGTTTGTGAGTGAGTGTGTGTGTTTATTACTTCTATAAGCTTAACCAGCTCAATGGCCTGTGTCCCAGCAGTGGGAACATCATAAGCTAATAATGATGACGAAGATGACAAAGCCATCACAATGTTTGCCTACATTAAAGAATCCACCTCCTTACTTTCTAGCAGCAAGAGCACGAAGTTATAATATCGCTGGTAGTTTTCGCGAGCGCCCTCCCCGGGGGTAGGGGGTGGGTGGAGGGTTGGAGGGGTGATAACTCGCTACTTCGCCGCGTTACTTATTTACATAATTACATATCGTTTCTTGAACACGTTTCTGTTCTACTTCTTATGTATATGTACCTATATGCTTGCGGGAAATATGACATACTTAATATGTATTGTGTGAATGCTTGATATTATCCTAGGTATGTATCACAAAAATCCTACTTAATATTATAAACGTGAAAGTTTGTGAGTATGGATGGATGGATGTTTGTTACTCTTTTCACGCAAAAACTTCTGAACGGATTTGAGTTATTTGAGGAATAAAGATAGCTTTTACTCTGGATTAACACATATGCTACTTTGCCCGGAAAAATGTTCCTGCGGGATAGCGGAATAAAACCGGGCGAAATCCCGGGGCTCAGCTAGTCTTATAAACTTTTTTTTAACTGAACTGAAATATACTCAAAAACAAATACTTTATTCTAATGTACCTATGTATCTTGAAAAATTACCCTTCAATCCGGAACCTTATCACCTTTGCACACTACTGCTTGGCGGTACCCTTAAAAAATTTCTCAAACCCGTGAACAAACGAAAAAACTATTGATCGAAGCTCAACCTAATAGATTTCTCAAGTACTTTGACATTACTAACGTTCACTCCAAAACTAGGCTCAACAATTTTTTCCTGAAGAGTTTTTCATAAATTCAAATATGAATCAGTTTGTGATCAAGGCACTTCAAAGCGAGGTTGGTGTCTCCAAGCCGTCTTGCTACGACTTCTCTGAGTATTTGCCTTGGGCTTGCAAACAGCTGCAGCTAACTGCGACTGTAGTAATATCGAAGATTCAACAGAGTGAGTACCGACTTTGTTATCATAGCTTGGTGGTTAGGTATTTTCTAGTACTCGCCTGTCTAGCATTTACCACTCTCTAGTTAAGAATCTGTCACCGAGCGCCTATTGGTGTGTTCCGGCAGACTCACTTGAGAGCCAGTTCCCAATCTAGACGTACCGTGACCTTCGACCACATCTTCAATTTACATAAGGTGACTTATGGCAAACGTCACAACTCTTGTTTTTCTGCTATAACCTTTAAGAGCTCTTCAATATCTACACAACAATGCACAAATAACCTGTACCTCTTTGTGATGCAGAGTTATGACGAATAAAGTTCTTACATCTCCCATAAAAGACAAAAATCTTGATATTGTAGTGAACTTGCTCCAATATAATCAGTCAGCAATAAGAAAGCAATAAGAAAAAAATGTAAATAGGATCGCGACCAAAAACGTTTTTTTACTCGTTCTCTTGTGGTGTAAGAAGGTTAGAACAGGCGTAGCTAGTTTCAAGTTAGGCGTTTTAAAGGGAACATGAATTGTATTTTATTTTGCTCGTGTTTGCAGATGAACACAAAAACACAAATTCAGACAGATCTAGAGAAAAACACAGAAGCAAAACCAAGTTGCTTCCGAAAAAACCCGATGTGAAATTTGAAGACGGCAGTAGCGAATTATCTAGCGAAGGAGAAACCATCAAAATAGACACCGTATACGATAGCTTCGACAATCTAGTACAACTCTCATTCGACAACAACGTACAAATATCTAGTCAAGTGCTAAAAGTTATTGGACTCATTATCCAGTTCCAATCTCACCTTAACAACATAACAATCAATAAAGGTCTTAGTAAACTAGGTGTACATGAACTGAATGATTGGTTACCATCATCAAACATAACAGATATTTGCTTAGATAATACAGTCCTGACCGACGCAAATTATGACATTTTACTGGAGAAAAAGAGTCTCCTGAGACAACTATCGCTGTCTAGATGCCAAATCGGAGACGATGTCTTGAAAAGAATTGCTTCAAACCTATCTTATCCTATGCCAGCTTCGAAAACTTTAACAATACTTAACCTAACATCGAATAAAATAACAGACATAGGGGCGAAAAGTCTAGCAGAAGCACTAAGAACTAATAGACAGTTAGCTTTTATAAACTTGGCTGATAACTTGATAACAGATAAAGGTGCTATAGCAATTTTGGATGTTTTAAACGAATACCTTGTTTTAAATGATGAATTGATATCGTCTAGATCTAGACAAATGAAATACTTAAGAGATAAAAAGGTGTTGATATCTCAATTGGTCATAGAACAACCAAGAGTTCATGATAAAAAGGTATCGAACAAATCATCTTTAAGGCCTGCCAGTGTAGTAACGATAGCTTCAGCTAAACGAAGCAATGTATCAGAAGTAGATCTTCAGAATTTAGAGGATGATAAAGGTGAAGATTTGAACACAGTATGGCTTGAAAAGGCAAAAGCCATAGCTGATAAGCAAATGGACAATTTCACTGACCCTTTCTCTTCAGATAATGTAAGCACCAGAGATGGCCTAGTTTACTGTCATGGAAACAATAGCTTAGCATACCTTAACCTTTCCTATAATGACATAAGTAATATCACAGTCAAGAAACTATTGACTGTGCTATCGTATCAGAAAACGATGAATAGAAAACCTAGAGGTTTAATCAATGTTTACATAGAAGGTAATTGTATTACGGAGAATTGTATGGAGTTGAATGAGATTGATAAAGTTTTGGACGCAAATCTGACAGTTCGTAATAGACAGCGATCTAGTTTCAAAAAAGGTACAACGTCTAGAAGCGTCAGATAAGTTAGCGGAAGAGATGAATACGAGTATAAGGATGCTTAGAAATCATGCCTGGCCGTGATTTGGCTCTAAGCATCATAAAGTATGTAAAGTAAATTATTTTTTATAATTACAGTCTACTCACTGATCAATAGTCTTATCTTTCATCCTTTTTACTTGTCATGCCTATAATTACTGATCTTATATACCTACTAATTGTTTTTTAGAAATAATTAGCATAAAAACTTTTGTGGTAAAACAGTTATAGCTAAATATTCGACATGTAGACCTATATACCTATATTGTCATTAGAATTTTTATTAATTTATAAAATAAATAGGTATACATACCTACACCATATAAATAACAAAGACAAGAAATGAAGAAGTTAGAAACTAGACTTAATTTTTCCAATAAAAGCATTTTATGCAAAACCAAAAAGCTCTTTCTCCAATGACATTATAGAAACCACAGACTAAATAATTTTCTTCGCAATCCCAAACAAAACCGACACAAAATTACCCGAGCAGCCATTCAGTCAGACGGCAAACATGAGGCACCCTACAAATCAGTGCAAAATTCCGCGTAAGTTGCGATGGAGGAGGCTGGGGGAGCCGCGTCGTCGATATGCCACTACTACATATTCTGCGCGCGGAAGCCATCTTAAAATATAAGAGCCCCACTCCCCCCACTCGCCTCCTTAGACGGTCGCTTTTTCGAACTCTGCGGTACGGCGAGCGCGAGTTGGCAACATTTGGCTCACGGGCTGCTTGCATATTTCTATGAATATTCTATCTGGTATTTATCAATATATATATTATTTATCATGTGACTCACGGTCAAACACTATAAAAGTAAAAAGTGAACAACTAACATTTTTAGCAAAACAATAACCGACTTCGGTTTCTCTGGTCTGCCATCATCAAACCCTGATTTCCTTATCATGGGACCACCTTTGAAATATCTTCTTTCCAACAAAAAAATAATTTTGCAAAACCGTAGACGTTGACGGAGTTATGCCTGAACATACATACAAAATACATCATCTGTGAAAATTTCAACGTCTAACTATCACGGTTCATGAAATACAGCCTGGTGACAGACGGACAAACGGACGGACAGACGGAGTCTTAGTAATCGAGTCCTGTTTTACCCTTTGGGTACTTAGGTAAGTAGGTACACTTTTTCCGAAGCCTGTCCTGTAGCGAGATTTGAACTTCGCGTTTTGCAGTCACCTATTCGATCACATTGATCGTCTGCAACAATTAAAATTTCAAAAACCCCCGACCATTGGACCGATTTTCATCAAACTAAGAACGACTGCAAGAAAACTGACTTTGAAAAGAAAAAAAAAACCGCATCGAAATCGGTCCATCCGTGAGAGAGACGATGCTACAGACAGACAGATATCGACCTTCTTTTTGCTTCGGGGATTAAAAATAGCTATAATTATCTTTAAGACCTCCAACTTGCTGACTTAACAGCGCTGGATAAATCAATACGGCAGTAACGCACACACACACAAACACTCTCACCGATGCAGCGCAAAAACTATTTGAATGAAAATATAAGGCTCACATTTACAATTAAACTAGTAGGGTTGCCACGTCCGGCTTCGGATAAGATAAGAAGAAGGTTTATAATTTGTTACAGCATGGACCTGCCGTATATGCAAAATTTTGTGCTACAAGAGTTGTACCTATTATTTTTGAAATAATTCACACTTCATATTATATAACTATTTATTGAAGTTATTTGAGTCGAGTAGAAATGGTATCCTAACTTTGGAGAGAAATATACCTACAATAGAATACACAGATTACTATGTACATCTCCAAAAGATTGTTATATTGTGTTAGTGTTTAATTTTCACGTTCTTGTCTGTTCTTTTGCTGGCGTAAGGAGATTGGGTAGTTTTAAGTATGATGTTTTAAAGTAATCACATGTATCCCAATGCATGAAACAAAAATTGACTTTAAAGTTTTGACTTTTATAGGGCGAAGGCGTTTTAAGTTGATAAAATATTGCCAAAACACGTTTATATTAGTTATCATTTCCACCAGCTGCACTCGAAAACAAGTACCTAATCTTGTTTACTTATTGCAAGCGCTTAGACAAATGAAAATCTAAGACCAAGTAGCTTCTTCAAAAAACTAACAGTTGCCAACCCTAACGGCGACCTACGCACACCAGCATAGATCAGGTGTGTATATGAACCGCGACGCCACCCTGTCCGCCCCCGCCGCTCCTCGCGCCTTAGACATTAGCTTTTTACATGAGTATAAGCAGTGGAACAGAGAAGCTCAACCTTTGGCTCTTGGAGTCAGTTTGAAAGTAAATTTTTTCTATGTGTACTTGCTCTTGGTACTGTATTGCATTAATAAAAAATGTTGGCTGATCCTACTAATAGGTATTACAAATGCGAAAGTTTGTGTGTGTGAATGTTTGTTACCACGTATCACCGTAACTACTAAACCGATTTTGATTAAATTTAGAAACGAGATAGCTTATACCCTGGACTGACTATTTTAATCAAATTGTATCCCGGAAAAAGGTTCCTGTGGGATTACGGGATGACACGGGAGAAACCGGGGGGTGCAACTTGTATTATATAATAATGTAAGAATGTCATATAAACAACTTTTATTTATATATTGTGTTTACATTTTTATTTTTCTGATGACAACAAAATAATATGGCTTTAATTTAACTTGAAGCTTTGAATACGGAAATTACATTAGAACCTTTCTTCTTAAAATAATGTAACTTAGTTTGCCTTTTTACTTGAGTTCAAAAGTTCTTATGTTCACCAAAAACATTGCCTTTTGATCACAATCAAATAAAATCAGGATTTCCGTGACAAACTCGCCTTGTAGTAAATTCAAAACCACCCCAAGAATTGCATTTAATATTAAACAGGTTGGCAATAAAAATTGTGAAACTTCAACCAAATTCCCACAAAACTACACTTATCTTCAAAATAGACTTTTTTGCTTACAAAGAAACATTTTACTAAAGGCGATGTCCAACACAAGCACCCTTTTCGGGATTGAACTGGTTTTGAACGGATTGATAGTGTTAATTTTGAACAAGACGTCTCAAAGGACAAAGCGACAGGTTTGAAACCTGTTGTATATATTGAATTGTAGTTTTGTGGGAATTCGGTCGAAGTCACACAATTTTTATTGCTAACCTGTTCAACATTAAATGTAATTCTTGGGGCGGTTTTGAATTTACTTCAAGTTGAGTTTGTTACAGAAATCCTGATTTTTTTATTTGATTGTGACCAAAAAGCTACTAAAAATACCAGTTTGGGGATATAGGTCGTGAGAATAAGCAAGAATGGCATTTATATTTGATTTATTTGACGATAATATAATGGCATGTTAATAAAATTTAAAGGGTTTTTTTTAACATACTATAGGGTTATTAGGTACATTTGAATAAATTACCTATCAAAGTACATATCTTAAAGTACCTATGTCACTGAGTTTATCAATATACATAAAGCATAGTAGGTACTCAAAACTCAAAATCTTATTTTTACATAAAAAGTAGGTATTTTTTTATTTTTTTTATCATGAAATTTTTGTTTGTTTGCGCACTTTCGATTACATTCTTAATAGGGTCTAAAAAAATGATGCATAGAGCAACATAACTATCCAACTTTCTTAATCTAACTTCATTATTTTATGTAGGTTTATTAAATAATATTTTATTTTATCTGAGCACCATATTTTATCAGATATTACTTTACCAAAAACAATGACATTTCACTAAAAACATTGTTGTCTTTAATCAAATTATTTTTACGTCTACTTAAGTGCAAGCCTACACTTACTTCAAAGTTTTTTTTTAAATATCTTTAGACTTTAACATACTTTCCTATTTCAAATAAACAACCAGTTTCAAACCTTTTTTGTTATCTTATTCCAATATTCCCACGAAGTAACCACTTCATCAAGTTTTTTTATAGAAAGTGGTCATCACTTTGAACACAATGGGTTTTTATATAACCTGTTCTCTTTTTTTTAAGTTTTATGGTGCAAAGTGGGACACAGGTGAATTACTACCCTCATCAGACATTGGACATCAGTATTCAGTATACCTTGTGATATCCAAGTGAACACAGTATAGTTTCTTTAAATATACTACATATTTTAAAAGTTTTGTATGTTGTTTTGTATGAGGTGGTCATTGGTTAAGTGTTTGTATGTGATTTTATTAAAAAGTGTTTATAAAGAAACATTAATATTATTACTAACATTATGACTCAATATTCGACTAAACTGAATGTTTAATTATCTGAAAATAGTAAAGACCAGGGATTGTTTTTATTTTTGTGTTATACAAAGTTGAATGTCTACATAAACATTATTTTGTAGCCTTGACTTCTTATAATCATTAAACATGTGAATGGAAGCTGAAGACTGGTATTGTATTAATTTGGGTTGTCTTCTCTTCCAGAGAAGAGATCGCTCTGAGCGATAAGACCGCCCTATGTGACACTTACCCACTTACACACTGTATTGTGGTGTACCAATAAAGAGTTAATCTATCTATCTATCTAATTAATAACTTACTTGAATCATTCTACCTAATATAAATCTTGACTTACTTACAGCTAATGCAGTAGCATAGTAGTGTATGCTAATGTTTTTATTTAAATATCACCTAATAAATTAATGCAAACCTTAATGGGGAAAAATAAAACAATGTGCCATTTTACTGTAGTACCTACCGAAATACCTAATATGTATATTATTAATTTCAATGATGAAACAAAGTCCGATTAGAAATTGAAAACAACTTCTTAACTCAAATACACAGTGGATTTTTCAAATACCTACCTAAGATTAAGGTACATGGTTAGGTATACAAATTGCTGCATTAACAAACTGAAATCCCCAAACAACATCAAGATTAACTGAAACATAAAAAATTCATACGCGACTCATACACGAAAACAACGACGCCCCGTAATTTGGCATTTAATAATAAATCCTCCATGAATTCTTAACCGACTAGACGTATTAAAATTTCACTTCCCGTCCTGGCACGCCTATGGTATCGCGGGGCCCCATCTCTGCTGTCTTTCTAAGGGGACGCATAAAATAGTTATAGCGGGGTGGGGTAGCTACTTAACCGTTTTTAGGAGACACCCCGCCCGACGTAGAAACACCCCGCTACTTCAACCCCACTTCCTATACCCACCCCTTCAGGGTGGCGCCTCCCGCGTCCTATAACTACTCGTATATTTTTGCAAAAGAGAATTCTTACCGAGGGTTGACGATACCTGCGCTACCGTTATAGTTGCGTTCCAAATTTAAATGCGCGTCGTTCATTGGTGTTTTTGCGGATGCCGCACTAGTGTGCGTGTGGTTGAGATTTGGATTCGGGTCGCGCGATTTAGTTTTAATTTCGTGGGTTTTCGGTATAAAATGGCTGATGTTTTTGTTTTCGCCGATGCGGGTCGCATGCTAACCTGCTGCCCGGAGGACAGATGTCAAGCCGTAAAAGGGAAACGGGCACATGGGGGAAATAAAGCAGAGAAAATTATACATTTGATACAATATCACAGTATAGTTTGGAAACATAATGGGACTTTTAACATTTTCCTGGGATAAAAATACTGGTTATTTTTGTGAACTTTTTTAAATTGAGTTCTGGGAGCTATTAAGGCGCGCAAATTTCCCGTAGTTTAGAAAATTGAAATTAAAAAATACTACAAAATACACCACCTGTTTTAGATATAACTCATTTTAAGAGCAGAGCTCTTGTCGGTGAACATTTTCAATTTTGTTCGGTCCTCAGTCATCTTTTTGACCTCTTCGTAGTGACATGACGTCAATCCTTCCTTTGACTTGTTCTATGTATGTCTTTCTCGGTCTGCCTGTCCCTTCCTTTCCCTTCTACTTTTCTTCTAAGATCCTCTTAGGAAGTCATAATTACATAACTAAATTTATTTTAACTAAAGATTCCCTATTTTTCAACAATTCAGAAATGAAGAGCTGGTAGTTAGGTATTGCATATAGCTATGTTTATAAGTATGAAATGACCCGAGAGAGAATCTTTGGGGCAAGCGTTTTCTTGAGTGGAGACTGCGACTCGGCAAGTAGGACGTCTTCCGGCTAGGTGGAGCGACGATATACGGCCGCAAACATGCTTACGGAACCCACAGTGTACAAGTCCATCTCGCACTTAGCCGGTTTTTTAAGATATTAAAATTTTACCTTGATTTTAAAGTATATATTTTTCTAATTGTTCAATATTGTTTTTCTAATTAATTTATCTACTGATTCTAATAAATCAATAAAGGATAATTATCTTACGCATCTGTACCAAAATGGTATTTCTTTTTAAAACACTTTTTTCTTTGTAACATCACATTATTTAGCCAGTATCAAATACTAAATACCAAAATTGCTTATTTGACGTTTAATCTTTATATAATTACAAGCTGTTCCCCGCGATTTCACCCGCGTGGGCTACAGTTTATCTAGACTATCTCTGTACCAAATTTCATTTAAATCAGTTCAGTAGTTTAGCCGTGAAAGACAGACATACAGAGTTACTTTCGCATTTATAATATGAAAGATGGGATTATTCATGTAATAATAATATGTCGTTTTAGTACTAGGGCTTGACAGATTCCTACTATAATGACATATTGTGACATGAAATATCGCTCCCAAACCGCGGATAACGGATCAGGATCGATTATAAATTTCGAGCGTAAAGCGTTACCTATTTATCTAGATCATCATCATCATCAGCCGGAAGAAGTCCACTGCTGAACATAGGTCTCCCCCCTTGAACGCCACCATGAACGGCTATTAGCCATTTGCATCCATCGGCTCCCTGCGACTCTTACAATGTCGTCGGTCCACCTAGTGGGGGGCCTACCTACAGAACGTCTTCCGGTTCGTGGTCGCCACTCGAGAACCTTTCTTCCCCATCGGTTATCGGTTCGTCGAGCGATGTGGCCTGCCCATTGCCACTTCAACTTGCAAATTCTGAGAGCTATGTCGGTGACCTTGGTTCTTCGGCGAATTTACTCATTTCGGATTCACGCAAAGAAACTCCAAGCATCGCTCTATCTAGATATACTTTTGTAATTTCAGACGACATTTTCCACTCAAAATATTCCCACATAAGCACGCAAGTTACGTAAGTAATTTTGCATCCACCACGTCTCAGAATATTAAGTAGGTACATCTTGTCGGTACATAGACACAAGTGGGTATATAAGTAGTATATAAGTGGTACATAATAAATAATATGTAGGTGTAGAGTTCGCGGGAACAAGCCGAGGTAAAATTCGAGGGTGGCGCGCTTTTGGAGGGTTGAAGGGGGTGCGGATGTATGTGAGATTTTGAGAATGTGTATGTGTGTTCTTGAAACAAGTTGGTATGTAATTTTACTTTTGGAAAGCCCTTAGATAAATAAGTTACCACTAAGAGCAAGTTTAGTACAATCCCAGTCGTTTTTGTCAATTAAATATAGTTTGACTTTGGTCTTTTACAATAAAATTTCCTCATTAGATTCATTTTCATAAATTTATTGACAAATAATATTATTTAATGTTAGTTCTTAGAGATTTCTGGGCCCATACTATACAGATCGAACGTACACGAACGTACGTGGTTTATTAAAATCTTTTTTTATGAGAGTACCAGCTGCGCCCTGCTATTACACTCGCGATTTTTCCGTTATCATGCAGAAATATTTTTCGGTATAAAAGTCTCCGTAAAAGTAGTGTTTTAGGTATTAGACATACATACACGATCGCTCACTGTTAGTCTGATTAGTGTGTTTTTGCTTTGTTATATTAAACCCAACACCAGATACACACATAAACTTCTTAAAAAAACCACCACTTCCCACATACGACATTCTACCCCGACTCCTCTAACGTCTTGATACAGCATATAAGTCGATCGCGGGGGTGGTTTTTACATTCGCCCCTCAAGTATCCCCACACCATCATTTCCACCCCTACCCTTTCTAGGGGAAAATAATCCTAAAGCTTTCTCTATAGGGGTGGTTTTTGCTTGAGGGACGCTTAGTAGCTTTGCCTGGGACTTAATCTTAATATTAATATCGTCTTGGGAAGCGCCTTATATGATACAGTTTTATGTTAGTATGTTATGTGTGTGTGTGTGTGAGCCTTGTGCTGTCAAATGTATAGAGTTTTATGTTGTGAATTATGGGTATTTGTTTTAGTTGCTTGAGGGTGTGCGTGTTTTGAATAACGTATCTATATTTATGTTTCATTATAGAACCTTCGTGGTGTTTGGTTTAGTTTTAGTGAAAATATTATTGTTATTGAGAATTCGCTTGGCTTGAGAGCCAGTTTTCAATACGGGCGTGGCTTGGCGCCACCTTTGACTCCTATAGTTGTTATTTAACATCAGGTGACTTGTGGTCGAATGCTAGGCTGAAAAATGAAAAAAAATACATGATCTATATCAGGTGACTCAATAAAACTAAAAAAAAATTTGCTAACTTTGCCAAAAAATATTATTACACTGTTCCCCGCGGTTTCACCCGCGTGGGTTACAGTTTCCTATATTTACCCCATTAGGGGTAGAATTTCAAAAAATCCTTTCTTATTACACCCCTAGTATGCATCAAGACAAACATGGGTTTGTTTGTCTTCCAAATGTCAAGTTTCTACGACTAGCGGTTTAGGCTGTGCGTTGACATCAATCAGTCAGGACTTTGATTCTTATATATGTTTTACTAGCTGTTCCCCGCGGTTTCACCCGCGTGGGCTACAGCTTTATGCATGTGAAGTCTCAGCCCGATCGGTTTAAAATTGACAAAGTTTCATACAAACTTTCATCACCTATTTTATCCCCTTGGGGGTAGAATTAACCAAAATCCTTTCTTAGCGGATGCCTATGTCATAACATCTACCTGCATGCCAAATTTCAGCCCGATCCGTCTAGTGGTTTGGGCTGTGCGTTGATAGATCACTATGTCAGTCAGTCAGTCACCTTTGAGTTATATATATTTAGATAGATTTCTTTACATAAAATGATTATGTTTGTCTAAGCTTTAACAACTGTAAACAGCGGTATCACGTACCCCAACGTTATTGCCACAGCGCAAGATTTATGGCCAAAGTAGACCACTTGGTAAGATTTGTTGCGAACTTGCCACTGGCTTCTAGTTCGGAATGAGGGCCTTATTTCGTGTGTATAATTTGTATCCTAACTTTATCCTAGAGCTTTATTAACTAGCTGCACCCCGCGGTTTTCCCGGCAGGAACCTTTATCTGGAATAAAAAATGGTAAATGTGTCAGTAATGGGTGTTGTGATGTACATATTTTATTTTCTATTCCAATATACCTTTTTGTATCAATTTATTTCTTATTCTGCTTTTGTTATGCTGGGGCCACACTAACAGGAAATGCCGTTAAACAGCGCGATGATTGACGTTTGACATAAGTGTGGCCACGACATTTGACAACGGCATTCACATTGGCGTTTGACGTTAGCCGATAACTCAAGTGCATTCACGTTGACCGTTCAAGTGTAGCCACTCACATAATTGCGTTAATAATATAATTATTAACGCAATGTTTATCGCAATGATAGGCATTAGCATTTCCCTTGACGTTGTGGCCCCAGCATTATAAACTAACTAACTGAGATGGCGCAACGACCCAAAGTGAGTCTTGGCCTCCGATAACAAAAGACGCCACTTCGGTCTGTCCGCGCCACCTCCCGCCAGTCCTCCACCTGGAGCTCGCGAAATTCCTTCGTAACTTCGTCTCCTACTTGCTACTTCGTTTCTTTACTATTGTTTATCAAATTTAATTTTAATGTCTCCATTTTAATTTCTTTTTTTCAAATTCGTTGAGTCCCTTCAGAGAAGTACACACTTACTGGCAAACTTTCGCACTTATAAGTGTGATTAGTGTGAAAAATAGTTATGTTGACTTCCTTGAGCTTTCAATGAAGCAAAACGTCGCAATGAAACCATATCTTGGTTATAGTTTCACTCACTATAGTGCTTGTCTGACTGTGTATTGTGATAGGCCCACTTGATAGCCAGTTCCCAATTTAGGCGGGTAACGTGGTGCCACCTTGCGACATCTACCAACCCGACCTGCATCAGCGGCAGTGTCCCTGAGAGAAAGCCTGTGCCTGATGTTGATGGTGGTGGTCCTTCGACCACATCATCACTTAACATCACCTGACTTGTGTTCAAACGCTATCCTTTGTGATGTAAAAATTACAAATAGGTATAAACTTGTCCAAATCGTTTGTTGTACGATGTGGTCGAAGGTGAACCACGCTACCGGGACACGCTACTCGGAAAGATTCCGTGTCGGATACGACGTCACTTTTGCTTCACGGAAACGTTTTCCGAGAGCGAATAGGTGCCGAAAACTTTTCCGTGATTGAACAGCTGTTTTGTCAAATTAAATATCCGTTCAATTAAAATTAACGAATCGCGTCTAAAAAATTCTCGCAGAAAATTTCCGAATCTGTGCTCGAGAGAGTTTCCCAGTGAATTCAAGTCAAAAGTCAAATGTTTTTTTTATTTAATAGGATACATTGTGATCACTTTAAAACGTCAAACTTAAAACGAGCTACGCCTGTTCCAACATCCTTACGCCGGCAAAAGAATTAGAATCCCACTGCTGATATGAGAGAGAAGTTCCAAAACCAATAAGAAACCACGCACTCAATAAGTAACAAATAGTGCTTATACATAGGTAGGTAGATATATAGCAAACAGTATTGGGTATCAGCGAGCTGGCAGGCAAACTTGGGTCGCTATGCGGGCAACAGATAAATTTTATTGCCATAATCTTCAGCCGCAAGATTCACTGAGTGGAAATTTTAAGATATACGAATTTTGGTAGCGTTGGCAAAATAAACAGTTAGAATTTTGGTTTTGAAACGGGATAATAGCGATGATGGCTCAGTGCTAGTGGGCTGGGAAAGGCCTGTGTCCAGCGGTGGGCTGACACAGACTGAAGATGATGATTAAAGTTCAGTACTGCACAGAACTTTTTTTTTTTTTTTTTTTTTTTATACAATTTACAGGGTAGCGTTTGACCACAAGTCACCTGATGTTAAGTGACGATGTGGTCGAGGATGGCGCCACGCTACACCTGGACTGGGAACTGGCTCTCAAGTGAGGCTGCCGGAACACACCGATAGGTGCTTGGCGACAGATTCTTAACAAGAGGGTGGTAGCTAGCCAGGCGAGTACTAGAAAATACCCTACCACCAAGCAAAAGAACTTTGGCGTAAGAAAGGATCAGCCAGCAAAATTCAATTCAATTTAATTCATTTATTTCAGATTTTCATTATCCATACAATTCTCATTAAATTTAGTCCACATAAAAATTATAATACAACAATTATAAGTAACAAACACTACAGACACAAAATAATAAAGTAATGGAATAGAATAATTATCTACCTTAATCTATATTTCGGTTTGGATCCAGAATGCCCAACATGCAACCTGGTCCAATGCTGCATTATTGGACAGTCCAGATCCATCAGGGCTATTGGAGCTGCCGGCGCATCAGGGACGCAACCCGCTTGCGAATGATCGCTTAAAATGTATAGCTCATGTTGGCATACATTTAGCCGTTTTCATCCTAAAGTTTCCTTCCCAAACACTAAGTTGTTAAAAATCGTGTTCTATGTATATACACAATTTTCAGATTTTGTATCCATTCCATAAGGTAGCTCTTAGCTGTAGCTTCAGCGGAGTAGGTAAGCTCCAAGGTTGCTAGCAGAGCTGTTCCAGGAATTAGCAATTACACTGAGAAAAAAAATCTGACTTTGCGAGACCGGTTCCTTCCTTATTTTACCTTAGTTTTCCGTCCGAATTACAAGTCCTTCCCTTTTGACTCAGAAGGAAAACGGTATTTCGGAAGGTCTTTTTTCTCCATGTAGTTTGTGTGTGTGAATTTCTGTTACCACGTATCACCGTAACTACTGAACCGATTTTGATAAAATTTTGAATGGAGATAGCTTATACCCTGGATTAACACATAAGCTACTTTTTATCGCGGTAAAATTTTCCTGCGGGATAACGGGAAGACGCGGCGGAAACCGCCGGGTGCAACTAGTAATAAAATAAATTTGTTAATGTAATCGTGCTCAAAAAGATCATCTGCTGAGCGTTTCTAACCTGTTTTTTTCACGGCATAAGGAGGTTGGAACACGCGTAGCATTTATTAAATTAACCTACCTATATATCTGCGAACCGTACTTGTTTTATTAGGTCAACTTCTAACAACGTCTTTGCGTTTAATCAAAGGAAATTTCCAATTAAATTGATTACGATCTCCCCGCCCCACCCCTCTACCCTTTCTCCCACCCCCGCGACTTCCTCTGCGCTACTTATGATTGAGATTACTTTGATTATAAGATATGTTTGGTTAGCTGGGTAGTGGGAACTAACGCTTTGATGGTGGTTATACTATAAATGTATACTTGTACATAAATGAGTAGGTTCTATGAATATTTGGTACATATATATGACTTTTGAAGCGATTTTTTTTTACAGGGTAGCGTTTGACTACAAGTCACCTGATGTTAAGTGACGTTGTGGTCGAAGATGGCGCCACGCTACACCTGGACTGGAAACTGGCTCTCAAGTGAGGCTGCCGGAACACACCGATAGGTGCTTGGCGACAGATTCTTAACAAGAGGGTGGTAGCTAGCCAGACGAGTACTAGAAAATACCCTACCACCAAGCTATGGTTTCATCACGATGTTTTCCTTCACCGAAAGCTCAAGCTCATTGTAGGATTCGAACCCACGTCCTACGGATCGCAAGCCGACGTCACTACCACTGAGCCATCATCGCTATAAAAGCCATCATCGCTATATGAGGCAATTATGGCTCAGTCGTGGGTTCGAATCCTACAATGAGCTTGAGCTTTCGATGTAGTAAAACATCATGATGAAACCATAGCTTGGTGCTAAGGCATTCTCTAGTGTTCGCTTGAATGTGTCACCAAGCACCTATCGGTGTGTTCCGGCAGATTGAGAGCCAGTTCCTAATGCAAGTGTAGCGTGGCGCCACCTACAACCACATTGTCACTTCATGTCACCACTTCGTCAGGTGACTTGTAGTCAAACGGTACCCTGTGAGATATAAAAAAAAACTTCAACGTTTCTAAAAACATGTGTGTTATATTCATGGTTATGACTAGAATCAAAAGCGTGGAAGATAAGACTTGTCGTTAGCTTAATTTCTAGTCAATTTAAAATAAAATCTTATTAGAAAAGCTTATTATAAAATATCCGACTATATAAGGCTTGACAGATCACTACTAAAATGACATTTTATGACATGACATATCGATCCAAAACCGCGGATAACGGATCAGGATCGATTATTATTAATTTCGGACGTTACAAGACAAAAAGCTTATGTGGTTTTGTAGTGAACGTACTCAATAGTTTTAAGTTTGGCGTTTTAAAATAATCACATAGGTATGTATGTGGTACTAAAAACATAATTAACTTATTATAAAATATCGGATATTACTATACTATTTATATTATGACAAAAAAGCTTGGCATTGTGGTGAACTTGCTCCAATTCAATCAATTAGTAATAAGAATAAAATTGTCAATGTGAACGCGCTAAAAAAATGACCTGCCGGGCGTTTCTTGTCTGTTCTTTTGCTGGCGTAAGGAGGTTGAAACAGGCGGTATATAGCTAGTTTAAAGTTTGACGTTTTAAAATGATCACAATGTATCCTATTGAATAAAGTGCTATTGACTATATTAAGAATTGTGATGGGATATGTCGATGACCTTAGTTCTCTGTCAGATGACTTTAGATCATTCCTAAAAATTGGTTGTCTGTAAAGTCGGTTTACTGACGATAGTTGAACGTGACAACGTCGATTGGCCGATTGTGCTTCTTTGTCGCTCGTTCCGCGCTCTCGCTTGCACTTCAAGCCTTACATGGAACGCCTCAGAGCGAGGTAACGCCGCAGAGCGAGGTAACGCCGCAGAGCGAGGTAACGCCGTATGAGTCATGTTTTTTCGTGCGTGAAGCCGGCTCTATCGAATTATAAGACGTTGTCACGTCAAAAAGAAGTTCTACCAAAGCCGATCACCATAAATCACCCCTTCAATAAACCTGCCTAATCACTGCAAAAACACCCCTTAAGCTTTTTTAAACCTGCAACAAGTCACTTTACCACCCCCTTGTGTTTACCGTCTTTTTTTTCACCGTCCGGGCCCGGGCCGGGAATATAAATGGCATTTTAAGTATCCACGCTTTTTTTCCCCGGGTGTGTTAACAGATTTTCCCCGGATATCCGGTAGGGTTATTATGTCGGGTAATTCAGTTGACTCGGGCTGTTAGCATATTTTTTTACTTTTTTTCGGGTTAAATGGTGTATTTTGTCAAGCAATTTGCGTTGATGGCTTTATTAGTGATGGGGTGGCATGAAAAATTGTTGAATCATGGTAAGGTTATTGAGATGAAATTGGTGAAAAATTTGTTGTTTTACGGTGGCTTTTTTATGATGTTGGAAAGATAGATAGATAACGCTTTATTGTTTTAACGCTTTGTTGTTGTTGTGTTTGTTGATTGTTGTTGTTGTCGCTTTGTTGTTAGCTGGCTTATTACCTACTTTGTGAGGTGGTTAAGAGTTGATTTATTGTTGAGTGGTTCTTTAACGTGAAGGTTTCCTTGATGAATGAACATATTATTTAATCTAATAAGAAATTAAAAGTGTCAGAAGACCTTCTTTCTCAAAATTCTTGTTGAAATTTTAATTTTCTTTTTGTAAAATATAGCCATTTGTGTTTTGTTCATCTGCTTTTAGAAAAGTGTACTTTACTATACAAGAAAACAGTGACCAGGGCAAGAAGAAGAAGTATTAGATCAGTACATAATGTTTGTTTTTTCTACAACTTTTAAGGTAGCGTTTGACCACAAGACAACAACACACCAGATAAGGTAATGATTTGATCGAAGGTTGGTATTTAATATGACAATCGGAAAATTTGCTATAATTCAGCAACATTTCTCGCTCACTGTTCGGGCCAAAACATAAGCACCCAAACGCCAATCAACGTCAACGTCAAATGTCAAACTGGCTGTCATCGTCGGTCATCATTCGCTCCAAAAATATGTTACTTTCAACTTTCGATTTCCTTGTCTCACGCACTGCCATTGCAATCTCTGTAATTTGTTTAATTTGAAACAATACAATAATTGTCAAACTTACAAGGCATTTCATTTTGGACCGCACGTCATTTAAAGGCGCAATCATGATTGCAATAGCGGTACGTGAGACAAGGAGTTTGAAAGTTAAAAGTAACATATTTTTGGAGCGAATGATGACCGACGATGACAGCAAATTTTGACAATTGACATTGACGTTGATTGGCGTTTGAGTGCTTGTGTTTTGGCCCGAACACTCACCGTACCTATGTTCTGCATTGTAAACATCATAATAATCGTCTTTAAAAAGCTACCATTTTGTAACAAAGTGTACCTAATCATTTACAATTAACCGCCATAGTACAGAGTGTCACGTCGTTCCTCACTCCCTCACCGTTATCATGTAAAGTGCCATCACTCAGGCATCATGGCTGTCGGTCGAGCCACTCGGCGGGACGGCCGCAGTAGCCGGCCATTTTTAAACGATACCCCTAGGGTGCAATGTTAGGGCTGAGTTACAGAAAGCGCAAGAATAAATAAAATATCGCGGACAATTGCACACAAATTGACCTAGCCCCAAATTAAGCTCGAAACTTCTGTTATGGGTACTAGACAACGATGTACATACTTATTTAGAGAAATAAATACTTATATAGATAGAAATATCCAAGACTCAGGTACAAATATTCGTGCTCATCACACATATATTTGCCCTTACCGCTTTAGCTTCGCAGGCAGGGACACTACCAACTAGAATATTTTGTGTTTATTCATTTTTTAGGGTAGTACCTACTTGAAAACTAATGAACTATACTGTTTTAAATTACCATTGTCAATAACTACAATGAATCCTGCAATGAGCATCCGCATTACATTTAGTTTTTTTTTGTCAATTTATTAAAGATATATTGTGTTTTTAACCATACAGTTTTTACAGTAATTATCTAATAAGAGCCAATGTGGTCATCAGACTCACATGAAATATTGGAAAAAATAAAACCAATTAGACTTTTTATAACTCATGCTTCTTTTTACATTCCTTATAAAATCAAATTCAAAACCTATTGCAATATAAGTTCACAAACATTTATCATTGATATTACAATAAGATTACTAAGAGAACCATGATTCATTCTTAACTAACTTACTTACTTTAACCTTTTTTTTAAGATGCTAAGACAAAAACAAAACTCAAAATTATTAGGAAATTTATTAATTGAGGCTTATCATATTTTTAATTATACCTAAATTATTGTGTGTATTGTGTTTGATATTATTAATTCTATTTTAAATAATTTGTAATTCAAAATTCAAAAAGAACACTTTATAAAACACTAGCTGCGCCCCGCGCTTTCACCCGCGTCTTCCCGTTATCCCGTAGGAACTTTTTCCGTGATAAAAAGTATCCTATGTCCGTTTCCTGGTCCTAAGTTACCTGCCCACTAATTTTCAGCAAAATCGGTTCAGCCGTTCTTGAGTTATAACTAGTGTAACGACTTTCATTAGTATAATAGGATATAGATTTAATTTACTTTGTAACTTACACAAAAAAGAAGATAAATAAAAATTATTGCTCTCACTGTGTCCCGACCCTAACCAGCTAGTTAACATTCATGGCAGCTTTTTATTTGCGTGTTTTTCGACGCCATTTTTTTATTTTTCCGCATTTTGACGCCTCATCTGGGACTTGTTACAATTTGCTCGTGATTTTTATTCGTTATTTTTCCATTCACACCGTGTTTATTCCGCTTTTTATCCGTTTTATTTCACTTTTTATCCGCATTTCGGTTTAAATGGCGGGTTTATTTAATGAACATTGTTGGCTCACTTGGGATGTGAAGCGTTTCGTGTACGGATAAAATATCTTTTGGAGAGAATATTTTAAGTGTTTAGATTTAGAGAATACAGTTTCTTTGTTTTCTTGTTACATTAACCTTTATGAACATTAATTAATCACAGGAGGCAGTGGCCAGTCTGCTTGTTTGCTATTACCTACATAAAAAAAGAACCTTACAATTTTTTTTATACCCTCGAGTTTTTTAGGTAGGATTTGATTTCATTTTGTTTACATGTTTAAACAAACTTATAGATACATATTTGTATGAATATAGCTTTACGTAATGATGGTCAATTTGTGTGCAATGGTCCCCCGATTTTTTTTTATTTTATTTTAATAAAAAAAAAAACACTTTTAGAAAATTAATTTACTTTATAAAAGCAAAGTCAGCTTAGAAGTAGAACGTAGACATGCAATCCAAAAAAAAGAACTAAATTCTACAATGAGCTTGAGCTTTCAGTGAAGGAAAACATCGCGATGAGAACATAGCTTGGTTATATATAGGGCAATTTCCAGTGCCTCTGTGTGTTCCCGTAGCCTCTCTTTCTTACGAGAGCCTCTCTTTCTGGGAACTGGCAAGGTAACGTGAGGCCAACTTCCTGTAAAAAAAAATATTGAATGATTTTTTTGACAGTGGGTTTGAAAACAAATACTTCATAATTTAAATAAGCCTAAATTCACAAATATAGTGATTATTTTATTCATAATGCAATTAATTTATTGATAAAACTAAACTAAAACATACAAAAAAAAAAAAAAAAAAAAAACCAAGCCTACAATTACTTATAAATATACGTTTATATATATAGGCACATATATTGGATCGTTTGAACTAACTAAAGAAGGTCTATAGATAGTTCAAACGATCCTTGATGTCTGGCAACGTGCCCAGAATGCTGGCGGCATTGCCTCGCTGAATAGCGAGGCTTATTCTTTGTCCAAAATATAGGCCAGCATTCTGGTCACGTGTGGACTCCCTAAGTCTCCCAGCGAGATCTTTGTAGATTTCAAAAGCACCTGGTCCCCATGGGCCCAGCGTCTCTACCCCAAACGGCACAAACAAATAACCCCGATCGAGACTGGAGTATTTGCGCCGTTTGAGGGATTCTGCCGCTGTTGCAGCACCGCTTGCCTTCACTGATGTTTCTGGAAGATGGGACGGCGCAAGTGTATCAACGCAGGTGGCGTCCCACACCAAGGGCCGGCCCATCTTCCAGGGAATGAGTGTCATACCGTCGGGCCTTTTTCCATCGTCACGCATGAGACCGTTTGGCTCCAAAACAGCTGCGACGTTGGCACTTCCAAAGGCCCGGCGGATGACATCATTCAATTATATTATATTATTATTTATTGATACAACATTTCTAACGTTTACACTGTACCACAAAATAGCTGCCACAGAAACTTAGTTTTAAATCTTGCACTGCCATCTAGCGGTGAGTAGCTAAACCCATAAAATAAATGATTTCGTTTTTATGCATCTCCAATAAAAACGATGCGTAGAAATACTTTGCTTATCACTTAACGATATTTAAATTTATAATTTCATCTATGTTGCTTATAATATGGCCTATAAAGATTTTCTTTAGTTTCCCTTGTTTTTTATTTACGCTACTCCCCACTAGAGCGCGCGTCTCTAAATTTACAAGTCACCAATAGGCGGCTTGGCCATATAGTTCATCTCCTCGTTCAGAGATGGCGTTTTATTTTTACTACTCCCCGCTAGATGTCAGTAATACAAGTTACAGCTTACGCTACTCGACGGCAGAGGGCGGGACTAAATGTAGGGCTTAGCCGAGCTTTCCTGAACGTGGTCAAGAAAGTACTCGTAGTAGAACAGTAGAAACTAAAAAATTGTGTGTATTACATACAACTTGTGATCCACATTTTGATAGTTGGAATTTTACATTGTTTGCATAAAATCTTTAGCAAAAAGCATATTTATGAGCTAAAGTTAGTATCTAAGAGAGGTAGGTATATTAAATTATAATAAAAAAAAATTTAAACGTACAATATTTTAAACCTTTATATTATACAGATTAACATTACATAGTAGGTTTTAAGTTGTATAAGCGTTTGACCACAAGACAGCTGATGTTATCATCTTGTAATTATTTGGTTAAATTCCTAGATTAATTGTTTAGATTGAAAGGTAGTTTTATTTTATATTTTAAAATAAAAGTATTTCAATTATTTGATCCGTAGTCAAAGTTAATCTATAGTCAAAAAGGCACAAAAATACTAGTAACTTTTTCATACACTTTTAACTATAATTAACTTAGACTGCAGTCAAAAGAATCCCGTGTTCATTAATCTTCTCCAAAACGGCTAAACTGATTTTCATGAAATTTGGTAATGAGAAGGATTTACAATATAGCGTACTTATTAATGCTATAACTTTATAATAACAACAATGATTTCCTCGTCGTGGAATTGGATTGCAAAACGTGTTTTAAGAGGACGCCGTGATAAACAATGAATCTGAAATCAGCTCCATACAAAAACGCAAGCGAGCTGACTAATGTCGTAAGTTCGTATGCGCCAAAAAAAGGTTTTTTTCGTTTAAAATATAAACTATCGTTAATTTAATAAAACTAAATCTGTAGTTCTTTGAAGAATGTGTATATAACATACAAAAAAAATTCAACTCTTAAATCGGTTTTGTATGCCTGTAAAATGAAAATCTTTTTTTTAGAGGGCAGTTTTCGATCATTGTATGTCTGCTATGAAAGTTATCCAATCGTGTTATCCTTCCGACAATTTGATATCAAAAACATGATCTTTAATGCACATAAATATTAGCTCTGTATGTTTTGTAATTGCTGAGAAAAAAGGAAATCCCTGCAGCCAATATTGCCAATTCCTTGTCTTAATCATTTCCTGAGAGATAAAATTTTAATTAGTTTTTGTTTTGTTTTACGGCCGCGTCTAATTGCAAAATAATAATTAATGTTACAAACATGAGATAAGACGCAATTCCCACAGACAAGATGTCCAAACAAAACCACCCTTCACCCTCAAGAAAAATCAACCCTTCACTAAGAAGGCCAAGGGTCAGATCAGACCGCATTGTCATTTAAATTAATTGCTCATTGCATTGAAGACTCTAAAATAATGTTTGTCTTTGAACAAAAGACGGGATGCTGTGAGACGATTTTTTTAACGACAGCTGTTCGAAATGGTAAGCGGTTAGTTTTGTCCATTACTGGCCAGGATAATAATTAACAAAAAAAAAAAACCAGCTAAGTGAATGTTATTCAGTTCAAAATCTTAGGACTTGGTGCGAGTACAACTCGCTCAACAAAGGTTCCGTATAAACGTGTTTACTTTTATTTGTTGTTGTACCTACTACATGTTTATGTACGGTTTTCAGCCATTTTCCTTTACTTGTGCTGCATGAATGGGTTCATGCCAAACTTCACGATTCTAGGTCAACGGGAAGTACCCTTTTGAAGTAGGTACCTCATTATCAGCCTTCCACGTTCCCACTGCTGGGACTCTGGCAGTGGTGGATTTAGCAGCAGGCTGAGTAGGCTGGAGCCTAGGGCGGCAGATTTTAGGGGCGGCAAATTTAGTGTCAATTTAAAAAAAGTGTTCTAAAAAATGTTTTAATGATATTAAAAGAGTCGTATATATATGTATTTAAATATTATTATGTGCACACAAACAATTAAACATTGTTCACCACTTGATTTTTCTTCAATTTTTGTCTGATGCATAAGGAAAGTCAGAGACCGTAGAGGTTATAGAGGGGCGGCAAAATTTGAATACTTAGCCTACTGGCGGCAAATGTGTAAATCCGCCACTGGACTCTGGCCTTCTCTTAGAGAGAGAGTATGGGTTATAATCTACCACGCTGGCCCAGTGCAGGTTGGTAGATGTCGCATGCCCTTGAAAATGTTGCAGTTCTTGGGTAAGCCGGTTTCCTCACGAGTAGGTACCTACTTAGGTATAATTAGGGATTCTTCAAGTCAAGGGTGAATAGGTATCTTCTAGGCAAGCATGCTCCATCATCGACCTCGTCATCACTTACCATCAGGTGAGACTGGGGTCAAATATTTGCCTAATGTTTATGAAAAAAATGATATAAAGCAAATTCTCATTAACGTACCTACCGGCTAGAATATTAATTAATTTTAAAGTTTTATTAACTGGATAATTAATAATTTAAGTATTATATTTTATTGATAGCTAGCGTCCGCCCCGGCTTTGCACGGGTAGGCAAAGATTTTACCATCCGTTTTTTAAAAATCGTTTAATATTTGATAAGCAAATGGTGATGTTGAAATACGCTTCTAGCTCGAAGTACGGTTGTGCCTTGCTTGACAGTTTATGATAAAATTTAGTATAACCACGGCAGTATCTGCAGGATGCAGCTAGCTAAAAATAAACCAAACCTGTTAATTAAATTGAATTAAAGTGAATATTGTGATAAAAAACGATTTTTACACCAATTATATAATATTTTATCTCGCCGTTATAAAAAAAATATCTTGAAAATGATGTAGGATTAAAACAAGAAAACAAAGTAAAGAATATCAGTTAAATAATATCACAAAGTATCATTAATCGCTACTTTCACTATCAGAATCTAAGTTAACCCTTCATTGGTCGTGGTAAATGAAGACGCAGGGCGACCGGCCCGGGGCCGGCTGGGCCCGGTGTGAGAACCGGTCCAGCAAGAATGCAAATAAGGTCCATTGTGAGGTTGGACAATTGCCTAGAAACGTATACTAACACTTAACTGAACTACTAGTTAAAATGATACATTTTTAAATATGTTTTTTTTTGTTATTAACTTTATCCTGAAGGTTTTTGTAGCAAAGTCCACCTTGGGAACTGTAACTTTTGTCAGTAATTCCAACGCAAAGCAGTGGTGAGCAAACAATATTATTATACTAAAGTCTGGATTAAGGGCAATGTTTCCAGTGTAATTAAACGAAATAATGATATTTAACATCTAATATCACAGGATGACAAACATAGAGAAGTTTGAAGTTTTAAATTCAGGATTACACTAAACTGTAATAGGCAAGCATGACTCTCACAATCAGACAGACATCTTCGCTCACTCATCGCTTGTATAAAATGACTTCTTATATACCACCCTCCAGTCGAAAAGCGTAATAATAAAGAACTGTTTTACTGCAGCTCTAATCTATACCTATTCCAGACTTCAATTCAAGGTCACGTTTTCTCTTTACTTTAAGTGGCTCTCTATCACCACCGCCACCGCCACCGTGGCAATTTGTTCGACACATACGAGAGTGAAAAATACCGCTACACATTTTCTGTTGAATAATAACTTACTGTGTTTGGTATTGCGAAGTTAACCCTTCAATCGAGGTGCTAAATGAAGACACATGCCCTATGGCCAGCCGGCCCGCTGCGTGAGAACCGGTCCGGCCAGAATGCAAATCAGGTCCATTGTGCCCGTGGACAATCACGCAGGGTACTGTACTGTTTGAGTATGGTCGGTTATACAGTGTTTGAGAGTGAGTCAGTACCAGTAGCGCTTTTATCGATATGATGGGTCGGTTTGATGAATAATTAAAACATGGGATACTTGAGCGAAGATCAAAAATAACAAACAGATAGTTAAGAATAATATACCTTGAATAACGTTAAATTTTAAATATGCTCTTTAAAATATTATGTATTAGTAATAAAGTTATATTCTATCTAATATGATATAATAATAATAGATAGAAATCATTATTTTAGTTATTTTATTAGTAATTCTCAGTTTTAATAGGTTAACGCAACAACTTTTAAAAACCTAAATTTTATTTCTTAATTATAAATAAACCTAGGTAGGTACGTCTAAAAAGTAAGTCAAGTTCAACAGTGATATTACCAAAAACCAGTGCTTGAGATCCAGGTGTAGCATGGCGTCACCTTCAACCTTCAATAAAAAAAAGAAAAAGTATCAATTACCACAATAAAACTTTAAAAGCAAGAGTTTAAAAACATCCTCACTAGCACAAGGCATATTAAAACTATCGACAAATCTTCATCCATCACTAGTCGCTAAACCGCCAAAAACCGGTTAGGTCAGTTCCGCAAAAATCACAATGCGACCCACTGGATACTTATAGGTCCAAATATTATAATGAAATGCGTTATTATTACCTGGCGTTTTTGGCCTCTACCCTTTTATGTCCAGTTCGCACCCTTCGCGTCTATTGTATCGGACCCTAAGGTAAAGATAACCGGTAAGACAAGTTTGACCCCCGATGCCACCGGAGGGTTAAAAAAGTCAGTTGTGGCCGAGTTTTTGGCGTGAATAGTGCGATTAAATTTGCAGGTGAGTTATATTTAAATATTATCTTAAAAATGCTTAAAATTTGATGTGTGAATTTTTTTTTAAATAATTTAATTAAGTATTAAAATTATCTGCAAAAAAGTAAATAGATCTTGATAGTTTATTTAAAACAAACATGTTTAAATTTTCACAAAAATAAAATATCATAATCAAAGAGGTCTTATCCAAACGCCATTTTTTTATTTCGCACACATTCAAGCGTTACTTCAAATCAAACAATCAAAAATCCAAACTCATTTCAATTCAACTTTTTTCTAACGAAACCGCCTTCACTATTGATTTTTTTATTCTAGTACGGCTTCTCTCATTGGTGGAAGCGGGTATTTTTGTTCGAAATTCAAAAGCTTTTTCTGTTGTAGGCGTTGGGGTGGGTGGGGTGGCAATATGGCGAGCTTTCTTTAAAAATAATGACGGATCTCTTTGGCGGAGCGCGAGGTTATCGTACTTAGTTTTTATTCTCATTCTATTTGCCTTTTTGTACATTTTCGATTTTTTTGTACATATTCCTCTCTGTTTTTTTTTGTTATGGCGTCACACGATTAGTGTATTTGCCAGCGTCAAGTATTAAAATATATTTTTAACTCTGAGAGTAGAATCAAGCATTAATGATGATAATGATGAGATGATGGGACCTAGCAACAAGCCGCGTCAAAGAGGACAGTGTTTAAAGAAAAAAATAAAGAAATACTGAAGTACAGTATTATGATGATAGGAAGGTACATAATTATGATTAGAGTGATATTGTGACGGTCTTATCATAACCTACTAATATTATAAACGTGAACGTTTGTGAGTATGGATGGACGGATGGATGATTGGATGGATGGATGGATGGATGGATGTTTGTTACTCTTTTACGCAAAAACTACTGAACGGATCTGAATGAAATTTGGAATGGAGATAGCCTATAACTTGGATTCACACATGCTACTTTTTCATCCCGGAAAAAGGTTCCTGCGGGATGACGGGAAGATGCGGATAAAACCATGGGGCGTAACTAGTGTTAAATAAATGTAATGATCTAATTGCTTAGAAAAATGATCAAATTGATTGTCAATCACAAAGCGAGTGTTTCCCAAAGTTTCGCGAAACAAATAGCTTGAGTCGAACGCGGGCGTCATTCGGGATGTTTTTCCTTACAAATGGTCGCTATTAAACAGTAAATTGGCTACGAAGTTTGCGAGCACAGGGCGGAGTGACAAGTTGAAAAATTCCGCCAAAACTCCGTAATTGTGAACCATTGATCGCTGGGATCATTATCTGGGAACACGTTTTGAGATGGCTCGAATAGTTTTCTTGAAAATTGAAGCTAATGGCATGAGAAAATTTTAAGTTGTACCTACATACATTTTTTAAAACACTTTTATTAGCTTGACTTGTAACTAACTAACTAACTAACTAACAATGTAATCAAATCTTAGAAGTCAATTTTCACCTACTTCTAATTTAACTGACAAAAGGAGCAAGCCTGTTACCTACCCATTACATTTTTCAAGCAAGTGAAATATCAAAGATATTAGTGTCTCAATAAAGTTTACGTAAAGTTTTTTATTTACATAAAACTCAAAATTCTCTATTTAATACGATACATAATATGATCGCTTTAAAACGTCATACTTAAGACTAGCTACGCCTTTTCTAACATCCTTACGCTGGCACAGGCAAAGCACAGGCAAGAAATGCCCGGCAGGTAATTTACAATTTTAATCTTATTACTAATTGATTAAATTGGAGCAAGTTCACTACAATCTCAAGCTGTTTTGTCATATAAATAGTCCGATAATTATAATAAGCTTTACTAATAAGATTTCTCTTGGTTGGTTGTGCACATTGGGATATGGAAACATGAAGCCAGTGGTTGAATGATGAGAGCCTAAGACCGGGCTCAGTGGCGTACCTTGGTAGAGACCTATGTCCAGCAGTGGACTGACAGGCAGATGATGATGATGTTGATATGACTTTGGTATTGTTAAAATAATGTTCTACCAACTAAGTACTACGGTCAACGATGAAAGTCGTTAAACATGACATTTTTTTTTTTCTTTTTCTTAAAAAATTAGAATATGTTTTTATTGCGATTAACTGAAGTTCACGTGGATGAAACCGCGGGGAACAGCAAGTACAATATAGATTTTGTTTTATCTTTCAATGTAATTCTTGTTATTAGATAGGTTTTATAAAGATTTCACCTCAAAAATCCAATTATAAAAGCAAAGGACTCCTCGTCAAAATAAGTAAATATATATACTCAACTAAAAATCCGTGGATAATAAATCTTGAGAGCAGCTCCGTTACCCGAACTCCGAGATGGCAGGCGTCATTAAAATTTTCTTCCTCAGCGCCTAATTAAAAAATCGTGTCGACTCGCAAATAAAATCAATTCACCCCTACCCCCTCTAATTTTCCTAAGTTTTTCTTCAGGACCCTCACCTTCAAATCTCGTCGTAATTATATTTGTATAATGATTCGGAAGTTTTGATAGACTTTTCGAGAAGCGAAATTGCTTTGTTTTTATGGATGGAAAGGGTGACAGAATACCTACAACCTTTTTTGACTTCCATTGCTTAGTGGATAGGTATGACAGCAGATTCAATAATTATCCCACTGACAAGTGATTTCACGACTTATATATAACATATAGAGCTTCAATTTCAATTCAATTTTTTTATTTATTCAATAGGATACATTGTGATCACTTTAAAACGTCAAACTTAAAACTAGCTACGCCTGTTCCAACCTCCTTACGCCGGCAAAAGAACAGGCAAGAAACGCCCGGCAGGTAATTTTTTTGGCGCGATCACATTGACAATTTTATTCTTATTACTAATTGATTGAATTGGAGCAATTAGCGAGCTAATTACGCAATACGTATTTCAGACTGTAGAGTGTAGTGAAATACAATTTAATAGGTACTAACAATTGTAAAAAAAAAAATTGAGTTAGTCCTTATGTACCTAACAAAAAACAATTGCAAGTCTTGCCGACCAAATACAGTGTGTCGCCAATATTGACGATCTTCATATCTCTTACAATATGATTGTATTCTGACGAATGAATCATTTAAATTGAATTGACTAAATAAGTAGCGTTAGGGAGTTAATAAACAAATCTCGCAGCTTTCATGAAAGTTTAAATAATTAATTGTAGACATAATTTAGTATTAATCTCGTTCAGCAAAATTCAAAGTTCAATTTTATTTATTTATTAAGGTACATGTGATCACTTTAAAAGATCCAACCTAAAACTAGCGCTACGCCTGTTCCAATTTCCTTACGCCGGCATAAGAACCGGCAAGACACGCCCGTCAGGTAATTTTTTGTACGTTTTTGTTCTTGGATTTAGAAATAAGTTATTATTTAGTTGCTTAAAAAAGAAAAATTAAAAAAGGTGTCTTGACTTGCTGTTACTCTAGATTTTACGTCTTTTTTGACGGCAATTGAACTGTTAATATGAAAATTTTGTTTTTATTTCCAAAACTTGTGTTTCTTCGAGTGATAATGTGTTATATTGGTGGATTATTAACCATTATGTATTCGTTAAAGTGTAGGAGTGTGGGAAATTAAAATAGGGTTGTGAAAGTGACTTTTCTAGTTCCTCAAAAAAGTCCGTGTAAAGTTTAAGTAAAGTGCCACTACTTTACTTAAATACTATCCTCTTTGACCCGGTTTGCTGCTGGGTCCCATCATCTCATCATCATCATTACTTGATTCTACTCTCTGAGTTACAAATATATCTTAGTACTTGACACTAGCAAATACACGTATCGTGTGACGACATATCACACACACACACAACATATCATGTTACACTGGAACATAATATGCTGTTTGTGTTATGGTGGCAATAAATTGTTTTTTTTTTTATCAAAAAAGAAAAAAGTTTTGACGCTTTTAATTCTATTTCAAACCTTCCAACATGAACCAATCCCATCATCTCGCCAAAAACTCCGTGAAGCAATAGAAATCTCAAAAAGCAGCTTCAATAGCAAAAGAAACAAAACATCAAACAATGAAAACAAATTTCTTTGAATTCCCTTTATTAAAGAAGCGAAGTTTAATATAAAATATTCGAAATTTCTGATAACAGAAACGGACGGTAAAAATATAAATTCCGAGAGGGTGAACCACCCCCGTCTTAAGGGCTCGTTGAGGTACTTTTTTGACGCCCACTAGCCCTTTTTTCGACGGGGGAGAGAGCTTTTGCAATTTAAATTTTATCTTTCCGTAATGAGGAGTTGGTGGATCTACAGGATTTGAATTCCAAGTACAACTGTCAGAGTTTGATTTTGAGATAATTCCGTTTGAAATACGCACTTTTGTAACCACCTACCGCCACCCTTTTATGTCGCAGTTTACATCATTTATTTGCTTTCCTAGTCAACAACAAAAGACGCTGAACAATGAAAGAAATCTGATCAAATGTCATCATCATCTTATGCCCGAAATTAATAATCGATCCTGATCCGTTATCCACAGTTTTGGATCGATATGTTCATTTATGTTCATGACCATATCATAATATGTCACTTTAGTACTAAGGCTTGACATATTACTACAAAAATGACATATTATGACATGACATATCGATCCAAAACCGCAGATAACAGATCAGGTTCGATTATGAATTTCTGGCGTTAGACACCAACCTAAAACAGCATCATCACTTAACGTCCGGTGTGATGTGTCGTGGTTACATTACAGATCTAAAACACATTTCGTCGGCTAGCAAACAAAACCGCGCAAGTCAAATTTTGCAACTTTTCAGGAGAGACTTTTAACTGTTTTACTTGAATGTTTTTTGTGTAAATTATTGACTTGTGTGTGTTACAATTTTTAATGAACAGTGTCTCATCACCATCATCATCATAATCAGCCCGTTTCAGTCCACTGCTGCCTAACGGTGTCTATTTAGTCAAAATGCTTGGAACTGACAGGTTTGTAAAGAAGCGCACGTCAAAACTGCAAAATGACAATACCACAAAATTTTGACTTGTGCGGTGTTGTTTGCTAGCCAACGATTTGAAAAACGAGTAGGTATGATCTGCTACTTTTGTCGCTGAATGTACTATATAAAATAAATGTAATGTAATGTAAGGCTACTACCTCTACCCGTCTCTATTTGTATCAGGAATGATTGGACTAGATACATTGGAATCCAGACGGAAATTATTGCTTGTTATTCATTACTGCCAGTTAATAAATAGTCAAATTAACAACCCGACTATCCTGGCTAGTATGAAATTATATGTCCCTGACAATTATCTGCGAACGGGGCGTCGACGGCATCAGTTGTTCGCTTGCCCGGTGCCGCGGACCCACCACTGCAACAATGCACCTACGCTGCGGGCGCTGGCCCTCCTTAATGCGTTTACACGCGAGTGCCAACATATACTTAGACTTGTTTGCTGACAATCTAAACATAGTTTGTAAGAATTTTATGATATATATAAGCCATATTTAAAATAGTTAGCGTGTTGGTGTTTAACTGTAAGCTACTATTTGTCTTTATAAATAAATAAATAAACATAAGTTTTTTTTAATCAAGAATAAATTAAGATATGAAAATGATTTTACATTTCCGTACTAGTAAATTATACTTACCTAAATTGTAATGTTTTGTATAACAAGAAGAAAATCAAGCGAATAGACGTGGATTTTATGTTTATTTACAATTATTATTCATTAGAGTCTATTCAAATATCTCAAGGGTGATTAAATTATGTTTTATAATCTTACGACGTATTTTTTGAATAAGTTGGTAGGTATAGATGATAGTTATTAATAAAAAGGAATATTTACATGCACTGGAATATATAAAAAAGGTTGTTTCAAAATTAAAAACAATTTCTTTACCTAGCCCGCAAATGCCCAAGCTTCATTAGAGCGCGAAAATTAAAAAGTTAAACGCTTAACCAAAATGGCCGCCGGAATAGTTCGCGAGGGAAAGTGTAGCAAACTTTTAAATTCAGAACAGGTTTCGTTCAAAAGTCGAATTTTTCATCGTAAAGTTCAGGCAGTAGTTTAAGGTGCGGAGCAGTTTAATAGTCCCGCCCTCGCAGTTTGAGAAATTGTGTTTTCGAAGTAAAAAGTTGAAAAAGTTTTTGCTTCGTGATAAATGAGTCTTAATGGTTTTGCTTCTTTTTCTTCTGGGTTGGTAAATAAATAATTACATTTATGTCTTAGAAATGGTAGATGTTTTATTAATTATGGAGTATTAAAGAGTAGTGATGAGTAGTTACTGAATTAAAGTATCAACGCATAATAAACTTTTTATAGGTTAGGTAATTAACAATTATTGAGAAAAATGTGAATTTTTTAATTTTTTTTTTTTTTTGTTAAGGTCTATGGAAATACTTTTAACCTTGTAGTTTGAAGTTGGTGTTTCGCTTGCAAAGTTACTTGTTTTTTCTCATTTCCGTTGTTATTTAAATTGATTTATAGTAAACTGATAAATCCAATTTTGCCCCACAAACTCTGTGGTCACCACGATCGTTCGATAATTGATATAATAACACTCTGTAGCCACATCCGGCGCGGGATTTTCTGCGACGCCGGAACTCGGCCATTACGTCACTTCCGCCCTGGCGACGAGCTCGGGAAACTTTATAATTAGGGTAATTTTTCACGTGTCTACACATATTGTTAAATAATCCCTACTATCCCTAGTTAATATTATATAATTATACGAAAGTAACTCTGTCTGACTCGCATTCACGCCTAAACTACTGAACCGATTTAAGTGAAATAACAATTACCAAAACGGACCCAAGGTCGCATGAAAACGATCTATGTACGATAAAAATTGTAATTTTTTGTCTATTAAGATTATACAAACGATATTTTAAAGAAAGTGTAGGAAAAATAGATATTGATTTTTTAACTTCGTAGTTTCTTAGGTTATTTTTTAACTTACACGATACTTGGATGTTTTGAACGCACTCCGAAATTTATTTGCCATTCTGTTTCACGCTTTGGAAGTCGGCTACTTAAATTAAGTCATTAAAATCAACATTATTTACCAAACATGAACAAAATCTAATCTTTTTAATCTATGTACTAGCAAATTGACTGTCACTGTCAAGTGACATTGACAGCCGCGAAAATTTTCATACAAAATATATTGCGGTCAGGTCCAGGGCAGTATGAAAGGTGGCCAATGTTCTTTGATACGAAGATAGTTTGAACACCGCTTGCTTGTTAACCCACTCTCTTTCATAAAATAATATGCCATATTAAGGTCTCCGTGACGTCATGAAATCGTTTTCGGAAATTTGAAAACTTAATCCTGCCTAAAGACCATACAATCTGCTCTAAGACCAACTCTAGTCAAGCGCAACCAATTAAATTACTCTATAAATGAAGTTACACTAGAAATATATCTTAGAAATTAACATTTTTACGTTTAACTCTCAACCTAAAATCAGCTTTACACCGTTGTACTAAAGCACAAAATAGATTGCAAGTTTTACTAAAATATTGCAAAGTTTCTTAAGTCCCCAGCAATTATTCTTGAAAATGGAGGCAGAAAAAGTAGGGGATTTCAAAGGATTGGGCCAATTTAGATTTATTTTTCTCCCTTTAGGGGTCGACGGAAAGTTTTGTTACCACCTCGAGGGAGGCTTCAGTACGGGTGAACGAAAGTCTAATAAAATATAAAGCAACTGTACGCATTCCATACAAGAAATATCTTTTAGCAATAATTCAGGGAACTTTCCATGCAAAATCTAAATAAATGTTAAAAAGATTTATGAAAACCGAATATTATTAAAATACATATTAAAATTCATTTAATGCAGTTAACTTACGATCTTTTATTATAATGTAAGTACAATAATAATAACGTTAAAACCACTATCAAAATACGTTGGTCAAAAAATCATACTTTAATTTGTATTATTGTTTTCTAAATCCTGTCAGAACTTAGAGTACAGCAATTTGGAATCTGTGGTCAAGTATTTATTTGTTAAGTGATTATTATCAGCACACACGAGTAATTATTAAAATATATTATACGTAGTACCTACTTCCATGAAAATCCTTATAAGATTAAAAATAACAATCTTGAAGGTAGATGCAAAATGGAAAAGACCACCAATAAAATTCTAATAAGAACTTTAAAATCCTTAAAATATACACAGTATATAATTAAAAATGAAACTAAGATAATAATGAAAATAGTATCCTACGATACTTTACGATATTTTCTATTTTACCTAATTACCTATAGGTAGGTACCTATAGGTAATTATTAGGTACCACATATGAAAAGTAATACAATAGTATTTTTTAACACTTTGGATAGATTATAATTATTATTATATTTATTATCTAAAAAAATATTCTCTCTCATTTCTAAAAATGAAACATTAATTGCAGTGCAGCCGTACACTTTCTTCCTGCCGTACATTGTTATAATTTGGCACCGATAAAAAATAAAATGGGGTGTCTACCCCTTGTAAAAACTCGGATCTCCTTTACTTCACAATGCCACCCTTAGGTAGCTGACGACCTACCCCCGTCCGCGATCACATAGACATTTTATATAAATGACAACTTTTAAGATGAGGGTAAGATAAAAAAAGAGTTTTATTAAAAAAAGAAACCATGCTCTTGTCAACAAAGATTTTGACGCGTATTCCTCGTCGGCATTTCGGAAAAATGTGATACTTCTAAAGTTTAAAGTTACAGCATTGATAGTTATCTAATATGTAAAATTCTCGTGTCGCGGTGTTTGTTGCCAAACTCCTCCGAAACGGTTGGACCGATTTGTATGTAATTTTGTATGCATATCGGGTAGGTCTGAAAATCGGCCAACATCTATTTTTCATAACCTTAAGTGATAATTTTTTTTATCGCGATAAAGGTTGGTCCACGCGTGTGAAACCGCGGGGAACAGCTAGTATCAGTATAAAGATCTATCTGACGATCATACAAAAACATATGTTTGATCCTCCCTCCACCCTCCACGATGACGTCATAGACCTCGGGAGCGAGCGCTTACGAAGTATTGCTTAGCTCACGCATCAAAACTCCTTCGAAATAAAGTAAACTGTATTTTCAAGTAACCCGCCCGAATTCACACGGGTTGGCAAATATTAGGTAGTTCTTCAGTTCGTACAAAATGTCCATAGAAAAAAGAACTTTACACTGAATAAAACTTCATTCAAATGGCCTGGGTGGCGGTGGCGGTGGCAATCTTTCAATTTAAATGGAGACCACCGCCACCGGCCACCGTCTACCCTATCTTTCGGCGTTTAAAATGAATTAAAACTGATGTTTTGTTGCATATTGCTTTGGACAGTATCCAAAACATTTTCTTTTAAGCATTTTGTGTGGATTCGAATGAACTCTAAACAAGGAAGATATATTTTCAAAGTTTTTACATCATTTCATTATAAATTTGTGGTTATTCATTTGTTTTCCTTTACACGGTTTGTTTTGTGAGCTAGAGTCATGTGAGTTGATTGTAAAGTGAATGATGATGAGATGATGTGACTCAGCTACAAGTCCAGCCAAGCACGATAGGACTATCATTGTGTTTAGTAAAATAGTGGCACTTTACTTAAACTTTACACGAACATTTTGAAGCAACTAGAAAAGTCACTTCTAGCAACCATTATTTTGCTTTCCTACACTCGTAGCGCATTAACGAATACAAAATGTATAATAATCCGCCAATATCACACATTATTATTACAGAGCTAAAGAAACACAAGTTTTGGAAATAAAAACAAAGTTTTCATAATGACAGTTCAATTACCGCCAAAAAAGTAATTTTGACAGTTAAATGGCCGCCAAGAACTTCCGTTCTCTTCCTTATCTCACCTATTTTTATTTCAGTTGCCACAGATGCGGCACCATCTTCGAAATAAATAAAAAAAAAGCATTGCTCTGTTAAATTCTAGCTGCATACATTAATAACGGGTGGCGGAAGCGCTTGGAGACAGCGTACCGTCTTCTGGATGCCGGCCAGGGTTGAGATTTGTTTGTTTCTTTTCAATTGCCGAGTCTGGAGTCGCAAATTGATTGCAATGTCGACTTTAATTGGTTGATATTTTAATAATATAATAGCAAATATTTTTTTTTTTATTTAGTACGCAATATTGCAGTAGAAGGAATTAATTCTAGTTAGTATTTTTAACCAGTCAAATACCAAGGTTTTTTGTAATCTGAACGGTCTGATATTTTATTTTCCACTAAGATTTCGTTTTATACCTACACACAATTCTTTGGTCTTAAGTTTTAGGTTTTAAAGTAAACACACGGTTTTTTTACTATTACTTAAAGGGTAGCGTTTGACCACAAGTCACCTGTACCCCTAGTACAAGTTTTGAAAACGATAAAAGTTTTGGTAAACGTCGACGTTTACCACCGCCGACTTGTCTAAGTGGCAACTAGATCTGCTTATATTAAAAAAGTAACTCAATAACATTGTTGGAATATGATTATAACGATTTAAAATAACCCGTATTAACGATTTCAGTTTCTCCCAGTCTCGGTAAGATTCGCTGAAAAAAATATGTATGGATGGAAACGAAAACTTTTGTAGTTTTTGTAAACTATCAAAACCTGTACTAGGGGTACTGATGTTAAGTGTCGATGTGGTGTTATTTATGGCTTCGCACGTTTTGTACATTAAGCCATTGTCAAGTTAATCAATTTTGTAAGTTATGTGGCCGAACCTGTGATCATGTGTTGTGATATATATGACTTTATTATCTCCTCACAAAGTTGTTGAATATTATGCTTCAAACAAAACCTATTACACAAAAACATAATTCAAAACTTAAAAAAGTCATCTTTCCCTCAAAAGAACAGTTACAAAGCAACATTACCTGTGTAAAAGCATTATTTTTGCTGTAACAACTCTTGTGCCGTTTCACCCTCAAATTAAAAACAATTATGGTGGGGGCTGAGGGGGTGAGATGAAAAATTAAGACAATTTCTACCCTCCCCTCGAGGTAGATTGGATGTTGCTGGACATAACTGGGTTTCGGTCGGAGAGATGTTTTTAAATTGACTCCTCTAAGCTTTAGGCCTGCTAGCGCTCGTCAGATGAAGACTTTTGCCGGCGTAAGGAGGTTGGAACAGGCGTAGCTAGTTTTAAATTTAACGTTTTAAAGTGAACATATATGCTATTAAAATATACAAGGCGCTGACACCGAGTTCGAATCCTCTCGGCCCCGCACCTATGACTTAATATATTATGTACGGATTTACCATCGCTCAAAACGGTGAAGGAAACATCGTGAGGAAACCGACATGTCCAAGAACTGCAACATTCAAGGGCAAGCGACATCTAACAACCCGCACTAGACCAGCGTGGTAGATTACAGCCCATACTCTCTCTCTGAGAGAAGGCCAGAGTCCCAGCAGTGGGAACGTAAAAAGGCTGATGATGATGATGATGATGAAATAAATATCGGGGACAATTGCACATAAATTGACCTAGCCCCAAATTAAGCTCGAAACTTGCATGTGTTATGGGTACTAAACAACGATATACATACTTATAATATACAGAAATATCCAATACTCAGGTACTAATATTCTGAAATGGCTCTTATCTATGCTTAAGTAGAGACTGCTTGAGCGTCATTCTAGATTACCGGCCTTAAAGTCATGATTTCTCCCAAACACCAAATTCTAGTTTTAATTCATTCATCAACTATCAAAACTTCATCCGCAGAGGCCAACCTTCAAAACTGCGATTTATTCTAATCATTCCCAACTTTAAAGACCTTAATTACTTTCTCTGGCAAACAGAAAAGCGTCCAAACAGCCTATTCCCAGTCGAATAATGTCTCCTCTTAATGAAACTTCTTCGAACCCTGTTTTTTTTACCCTCACCGATAGAGATAGATGATTGGAAAAGGTTAAGGAGAGAAAGGGAGGGAGAAATGACCGCTCTCGAATTTTAATTTTCTTACTATTTGAATCTTAATTTTATCGCGGGGCGATTTTGCGTCCCTTTCCCTCGCGCTTTTTCTTTCTTTTTTTCTAAGGAGGGTGAGGTTTGTCTAGGCGAGTTTATGTTAATTCGTTTTTTGCTGACGGCTATTCGACGAATGAAGTAAATTAACAGAAACATTATTAATTTTATCTCTGCGACTAAATAATTATTTGATAATTGTCGAAATTAAGTTGTGCAATTTATTGTACCTCAAATATTATTTATTAACACAGCACATTTTAAAAAACTTTAAATTTTATAACGATAAGTTCTGCTATAGAACAGTAGGTCACTTGACTGACAGTTTGTTTACTGACGTGACATTGACACATGCAATAAGCTTGCCCTAAAAGCATTGACATCACGCAATACAAAATTATGGCTGTCTCCATATTGTATGTGAAGGCGCGCATTTTTCAAAAATCAATTAAGGATATACGCACATAACAGAAAAAGTAATTCAAACCAGAAAAGCCGTTTTTGAGTCTTATCGAGACTAACGAACTATTGATTTTTATATGTAGGTAGATAAAAACAGAAAAAGAAGAATATTTTTACAACCCCCACGACGGTTAAAACATTAAAAAAAAAACTTGTTTTCCAAAACGTCCGTAAACAAGACGTTACAAAACAAAGAACGGGTATTTTTTACTTGGTAATTAAACCTAGCGCCGTCAAAATGTTGCTTGATCAAAGAGGGTTGAAAAGACGTTAAAAATGCCCCCTCCGGGGTGGCAGGGGGTGAGGGGTGCCAGTTTCTTTGTCCCACGTTATCTATACAATTATTTCGAAGAAAGTCGCGCAAAAAGATAGGGAAGGCTGGACGCTAACGGTGGCGTCTTTTGTTTTGTATTTTTAACGAGCTCTCTCCACTGACTTTGGCTGGAGTGAGGAAAGAGACGTTACTGTCTGAATCTCAATTTATTAAAGAAAAGGTAATTAAACAGGCTTGTCTTTCAAGATTATACATTACAAAAGGAACAAAAAACCCGACTGCGCCAAAATAAAGTACCCTATGTCACTTCCACAATAAAGACGAATCTATATGACACTTCATAATGTTAAAATCCGTCAAGCCATTTAGAAAATATAAATACATACATACATACACTGGAAAAACATAACCCTCCTTCTTTTGCAGTTGTGTAAAAAAGAAGACAGACAGACAGTTGTACATGTGTATTTCTAATGTTTATTTACATGCATGGCGGGCAAACGGTAACTCATGCACCTTCCAAAGCGCCGACACTTCGAATCCTCTCGGCCCCGCACCTATGACTTAATAAGTTATCATCGCGTTACCATCGCTCAAAACGATGAAGGAAATAATCATGAAAAAACCGTCACGTCCAAGATCCACAACATTCAAGGGCATGCGACATCTACCAATCCGCACTGGGCCAGCGTGGTAGATCACGGCCCGTATAGTGCGTATACTCTCTGAGAGGCTCGTGTCCCAGCAGTGGGAACTAGGCTGATGATGATGATGTATGCATAACTTTTTACAGAGTAATCTGATTTTGATGATTCTGTTTTGTTATACGTTGTTCATATATATCATTTCCTATGCTTTTTTGATACTGGCTGAATACAGTGTTCTAAGGTACGATTCTGTCAAAGTTTGAAAAAGTTTTGTTTTCTTCTTTTGTATCCGACTCCAATCTTTCTGCCAGTATCAAAAAACTAAAAGGGATACTGTCAAAGTCTGAAAAAGTTTTGTTTTCTTCTTTTGTATCTGACTCCAATCTTTCAGCCAGTATCAAAAAACTAAAAGGGTACTTACTCTCTATGTGATTTCATGATGATTTGATTGTTGATTTTACAAAAGATTATTCTTTTATTTTCAGATCCATATATCTACTGGATGCGTGAACTACTCAAGTGTTAAAACACTGTGACCGTCAAATACAATTACTGCAACACTGCCAGCTTTTTTATGGTAACTGCGAGTACAGTCAACGACAAAGGTCGCTGAACAAAAACACATTTTACGATTGCCGTAATCATCTTAAACACCAACCTTTGACTACATCATCACTTAAAATCAGATGTGTTAAGTTGTGGTCAAAACGCTACCTTGTGAAATGTAACCATACCCAATCATTGCTGATCTAAACACATCGGAAAATGTAGTATGCTCAGCTACTTTTGTCGCTGAATGTACCTACTAATAAAATCTACTGACTTTCCAAAAATTGTGTAATTTTTTTTTTCTGAATACGTATGTAATGTTGCTTACTGGTATGCGATCGCTCAAAACGATAAAGAAAAACATCGTGAGGAAACCGGCATGTCCAAGGACTGCAACATTCAAGGGCATGCGACATCTACCAACCCGCACTGGGCCAGCGTGGTAGATTACAGCCCATACTCTCCCTCTGAGAGAAGGCCAGAGTCCCAGCAGTGGGAACGTAATAGGTTGATGACAATGATGATGGTATTTAGAAGTAAACAAAACAAACCTTTTTCAACTCCAACAATATTTTCTTCAAGATCTCGTAACTAAAATGAAGGCTTAACTTAGATGAGTTCCGGCAAAAATACAATGGCAAGTAAAATAAAACAGCATCTCTTATAAAATAACATCGCCGGCGAGGGGGGTGGGAGGTTGCTGGGGGAGGGGGAAGACGGCCATCGCGAACCACTTTTCTTTCTCTCGCCAAAGCCATTTTCAAAGAAACGCTGGAGTAGTGTGGACATGCTCTGATTAAAATATTTTGAAATTATTTAAAACAACTTTTTCAATTCCATTCTTTCAAAGTTTTGTCCTAACTAACTATGCTAATCAATATGAATCTACGCTCGACTCGTAATGACCGATTTCGTCACTTTTAGTAGTGTACCAAATTCTTAATCAACCATATTGCGTTTGTATTGAAACAATCCCAGGTCCCATCACAGATTAAGTAAGAGTAAGTAAAAGGTGGGCCAAAAGAAGTCATCTGATGTTGTTTGGCTCTCTTCTTTTTTTTTAAATGAAAAACTTCGATTTTTGCCGATATAATCTTCTCGACTTGACTTGAATACAATTCTAAAAGTTCAAATGAACATAACCAAAAAACAGAATCGAAGTTTTTCATTTAGAAAAAAAAGAGAGCCAAACAACATCGGATGACTTCTTTTGGCCCACATGACTTCTTTTGGCCCACCTTGTACAAGTTTCAACATAGATTCAGATAGAATATTAACATAAGGGGGGAGGCCTATGTTCAGTGCAGTGTACTTCTTCCGGCTAATGATGATTAACATAGCAGACTAGCAAACTTTAGCGTCGTCTCAATGGCATAGACTTATCATGATCTAGACTAAAAATGATAGCGAGAATACCCTTTGAATTTTTGACCCTATTTGTCAATAGTTATTTATTCAATAGGATACATTGTGATCACTTTAAAACGTCAAACTTAAAACTAGCTACGCCTGTCCTACCTCCTTGCGCCGGCAAAAGAACAGGCAAGAAACGCCCGGCAGGTAATTTTTTTGGCGCGATCACATTGTCAATTTTATTCTTATTACTACATAATTGATTGAATTGGACCAAGTTCACTAAAATCCCAAGTTTTTTTTTTGTTATCTAAATATTCCGAAATTTTATAGTAAGCTTTACTAATAAGATTTATGTTGGTTGGTTGGTTGAGCACATTGGGGGTTACGGGATCACAACCAAAGACGACCAGACCCCACAAGCAGCACCCGTTTGACACCTATAAGGGATGATTTTCAAAAAACTTCTAAACAGTGCACTCTACAAATAAACATTTTCAAGTTTCAAAAGAATACAGTATTATTTATGACCTTTATTTATTTTCATGTGGTTTGAAAGAGGTATAGCTAATTTTAAGTAGAACGTATTAATGTGATGACATATTATTTTACTACAAAAATATGCTTTGGTATTTTGAATTACCTACTTATATTCGACCAAATAAATGACTATAATTGTATGGAGACAACCTTATTAAAAAATATTTGTTTTATTTTTCTAGTCTTATCCACCTTATCCCAACGTCAACTACAGAAGTCGGGGCGCTGTTTTTTCTCGTTTTATATTAAAATCGGGCCGGGCCAAGGAAATTGTCAGTCAGATAGGAAATTGAGAGCCGAGAACTGCGGCGCGTGACCGGGCCGCTTTATAGATGCTGGAGGCTGTATTGCTTATTGGATGAACACTATGAGACTGTTGAAACAAAAATAAATTGGAAAGGATTATTTTTGAAAATGTTAAAATTGATTTGAAATTTTTAATTTTAATTTGAAATTGTTAATTTTGATTTGAATTTGTTTCTTTTTTGCAGAGATTCTAATTTGTACTATAAATGTAGTAATTAATATTTAAATTTCAATCATTTATTGCATTCATATGTTAGTATACATGAGATCTTAGAGGTTAAGATTAGACTGAAAATGCTATAAGGCTAAAAAAAAATGCAATGAAAATGCTATAAGGCTAAAAAAAAAATGCAATGAAAATGCTACAATATAAGGTTTTATTTAATACACAGCAAATGCAATAGACATTTATCTTCATGAACTATTTTGATCATTACTGTTCGTTGTTTTTTTTATATATGTAGTAAACAAGCGGACGGCCCACCTGATGAGAAGCGGCGTAGCACAGCGGAAAAACTTTAATGTCCAGTTTACATTATTCCAGTCCAGCGATCAAATCCAGCGCTGGATTGCTTACTGGAAAAATGTAAACCAGCACTGGAATGCACTGAATCCAGTTAGCATTCCAGTCCAGAAACTGGCTTGGCGGTCTACTTTTGAATCCAGCGACCAATCCAGTGCAACTGGAATAATGTAGACGGCTAATCCAGTGTCATTTGAAACATTTTTCTTCTTGAAATCATTGGCACTGTAGTGTTCTTCTAAATAACTAGAATAACGTAGACGTTACAGATCCAGCCCAGCACTGGACTAGATTCTCGCTGGATCACTTGACTGGAATAATGTAAACCGGTCAAGGTCAAATTCTTTCATTCCTTCTATCCTCATAATAGTTGTGATGTCATCGATTCTGTGACGCAATGATTTCACCGAGACAATGATAGCGTAGCGTTTCGTAGAGTTTACAAGCAAAGGCTACGACATGCTATGAAGTATTGCGTAGCCGTGGCAATCTGCGTAGCTTTTTCTACTAATATTATAAACGTGAAAGTTTTTGAGTATGTATGGATGGATGGATGGATGGATGTTTGTTACTCTTTCACGCAAAAAATACTGAACGGAACGCGATGAAATTTGGAATGGAGATAGCTTATATCCTGGATTAACACATAGGCTACTTTTTATCCCGGAAATAGTTCCTGCGGGATAACGGGAAGATGCGGGTGAAACCGCGAAAAAGTTACAAAATGACATCATACTAAGTTATGTGAGTGGGTATGAATGTTTGTTGCTTCTTCACGCTAAAACGGCCCAACAGATTGGAGTAAAATTTGGAATGGAGTTAGCTTATATCCTGAATTAACACATAGGCTATTTTTTATGTGGGGAAAAGGTATAACTGTGAAAACCGCAACTTGGCAAACGTAGTGTAGGACGCCCTGCGACTGGGTGCGGAGCGATGGACTTGCGTCGAGTGGCTGCCAGTAGTTGGATGAGGAGAGCCGAAGACCGGGCTCAATGGCGTACCTTGGGAGAGGCCTATGTCCAGCAGTGGACTGATACGGGCTGATGATGATGATGATGATGAAATTTTTTTTCACATATTTATTTATATTAATTGTAAGTGTTAATAAACATCTTATGAATTAATAGGATTACAGCGAGTTGAATATTTCATTTAATCATTTATGTTTCATGAAAACACTATTCTGTGTTGAATTTTAAAGAAATAACGAGTCCAAATTAATTGGTAACTTTATCGGCATTCATTAGTGTCAACTCGACTTTTGAGAAGTTTATTTGCCTAATTTGTTTTACTTAAATTTTATTGTGTCAAGCTGAGATCCTTTGTAGTTATTAAGTTTTTAAGATAACTAGATGTAAGTAGGTGATTTACTCGTAGGCATATCAAAGTGATCGTACCCAAAAAAATTCCTGCCGGGCGTTTTTTGCCTGTTCTATTGCTGGCGGAAGGAGGTTGGAACAGGCGTTAGTTTTAAGTTGACATTTTTAAATGATCACATGTATCCTATTGAATAGAAAAAAATACTTTTGACTTGACTCTTTTACTTACATTATGACACCCGTGTGGCGCAATGGATGAAAAGCTGACAGCAAAGCGTGAGATCGCCAGTTCGATTCCCGCTAAAAAAAACTAATATTAGAAAAAAATCAGGCAGATCCCCGATTCATATCATATCGATCAGACCTAGCGTGCTTTTTTTACAAGTTAAATTATCTACCGTGAGCTGTACTTGTTTTTATAAAGAGAAAAATGTATTCTTATACTTACCAATAAGATATTCTAATAAGAATGGACAGTGGACGTATTGACCTATATATAGACGTTCACAGTAAAGAGTGACATAGTACATAATACTCATTAAATTTATTGGAATAAGAAATTGCGAATTTAAAAGCGTTTTTACAAAACGATTCCATTATAGAAAAGTTCAGAGAAGGGTGTTGTTTTCAATAAACGTTCTGATTTGCTTATTACTCTATGGTTAATGTATCTCTTACAGAGAAATCTTTAATGTCTACGTCTTTAGATATCCGAAGTATGTGTGTGTGTCTGTACGTTTCAGTGTCCGAAACAACAAAAAAGTTAACGAAAACACTCCAACTTGTTGTCAACAACTGCGAATAATCGGACCAAAGATTTTCAACCATTTTGCACAAAGAATAAAATGAAAGAAACCTCTCAAAGCAAACCCGGATAAGGAAATATGACGCAACAAAGTAGAGCGGCTCAAAGCAACAACACTCGAAAGGTCCGATTATTCGGCATTGGTCCGAATAATTTCAACAAAACTCAAACTGGGCTAGCGATGTTTTATTTTAACAAAATTCAAATTGGGCTCGCAGTATTTTATTTTAACCAAATTCAAACTGGGCCGGAATATTTCTTGTACAAATTTTAATATCCCCGGAGGTGGATACAGCTATTTATATTTTTCCTCCCTCTTTCTTTTGGCGATTATTATTCTGTATTCCAATGGGCTCGGCGGGCGGGGTGGCGCCGCCCCTCGGACTCTTTCCTTTTTGCTTCTTAAGTCCATCTTGAGACGGGAATGGAAAGGCTGTGGAGTAGAACAATATACTTAAATAACTTTACTTTTAATCGAGTGTGATCGATTCACTGGATTGATCTATTGATTAAAGATCGATTTCAAGTATCGATTTTGTCGATTAATCGAATTCAGATCGGCATCTCTACTCTACTTTACTTTTTCACTAGTTGCGCCCCGTGGTTGTGCCCCGGGTTCGCGTCTTCCCGTTATCCCGCGGGATAAGACGTATCCTATGTCGGTTTCCTGGTCCTAAGCTACCTCCCCACCAATTTTCAGCCAAATCGGTTCAGCCGTGGCAGATAGCTAACTTTATAAGAAGTAAATTAGCTTTCTGAATTTTAGAAAAGAAACTAGTTTTCCGCACAAAAAATTCAGCCCAATATAAGTACGTGAATCATTATATATGTAAATTAGGTACGATGATAGTTTAATCTGGAAGTGACATAGTTTTTACCGCAGTAAAGTGTAGTTCGCGCGGGTAAAATCGCTGGGCACAGCTAGTGTTATAATATACTGTAGTCAATAGAGTAATTATGCTTTTCAGAGGGTGGGTCGACGAAATGGCTGTAGAAGGTGGCTCGTGAATAGAACAGCAAATAACATCACAGTAAAGAATGGCAGCAGTTGGAGGAAGCCTTTGTCAAAAATTTACAAATAGACAACCAAAGACGTCGAGACAATAGTAAAACATGTTTGAATAAATTCCTATTTTATATGAATACCAGTGTCACCCGCGGCTTCCTGTTATCCTGCACGAAACTTTTTCCGTTATAAGTAATCTTTGTGTTAATCTATTTCCATTCCAAATTTCATCTAAATCGGTTTCGTAGTTACGGTGATAAGCGGGAACAAACATTCACACACAAACTTTCGCATCTAAAATATTAGTAGAATAGGATTGTAAGAAAATAAACTTAAAATGCTAGCGTGACACGAAAGTCGAAATATCTTCTTCTTTAATAATATTAAAAATCTTACAAGAGAGATAGGAAGGTAACTCCTCTCCACACCCTCGCTGTTCTCTGCTTCTGTCACTTACCCCTTTCACTGGAAAAACCGTGGCACCTACCCGGAAGGGGTTCGATATTTAAATATAAGAAGAACACCCCCTTTTTTAAAGGGAGGAATCGCCCCCTACTGCCCCCTGGATTTATGGATCTGCCCTCTACTGGGCGAGTAATTACTTATCTTTGAGAATACAAATCAATCGGGGAAAAAGGCCCGAGATGAGTTTTCGCGAAAATATTCAATATTTTGAGGCTCTCAGTTCGTTTGCGGAGGCTGTTGAGACTGAGATTGTTTGAGAACGGATTTGGATGATGTCTGGGGATATACGAAGGGGGGTTTGTGTGTATAATAATGTATGGTACAGTAGGTATGGTATGCCTTTAGAACTTTACCAACTGTTCCCCGCGGTTTCACCCGTGTGCGCTACAGTTTAACGCGATAAAAAGTAGCCTATATCTTTTCTCAGACTCTAGACTATCTCTGTACCAAATTTTTATTTAAAACCGTTCAGTGGTTTAGGAACGCGTAACCGACAGACAGGCAGACGTGCTTTCGCATTTATAATATTAAAATATACCTACATACGTGGGTAGTTAGGTACTACAGTGAATAACCGAAAACTTAGGTTTCTGAATTTATTTTGGTCTTTAGTATTATTATTTATCTTATTTTATTCCTTAGAGGGAAACGTTTGATCACAAGTCACCTATGTGGTCGAAGGTGACTCTCAAGTGCACGGAGAAAAAAGACCTTCCAAAATATCGTTTTCCTTCTGAGTCAAAAGGGAAGGACCTATGATTCAGAAGGAAAACTAAGGTAAAATAAGGAAGGAATCGGTCTTGGAAGGTAAAGACTCAGAAGGAAAGTCAGAATGCCTTTCTCAGTGCGAAGCTGCTGGAACACACCAATAGATGATAAGCGACACATTGTTAACTTTAACCTTTTGATCAACTGGAATGCAGTTAAAATATTGCGGTGGATAGCGTAAAACGGATGCACGATATCTCCGAGTAAAATCCTATTCCCTCAGCTAGTTAACTGACTAACTAAGATGGCGCAACGACCCAAAGTGAATCTTGGCCTCTGACAACAAAATCCACTTCGGTCTGTCCTGCGTCACCTCCCGCCAGTCTTTCACCTGGAGCTCGCGCAAAGCCTTCGTGACTTCGTCTCTCCAGCGATACCTGGGACGGCTGGATGTATTAGGCTACTCGGACGTCCCGTGTATGCTCGTTTCACCGCACGATCCTCTCCCATTCCTTCGAGGAGGCCGAGCCAGCGAAGATTGTTCACAAGGAAACTGTGAAGACAATCTTCTCAGCAGGCACTTAGACCTGTAGTTTATAAGACTGCAAAAATGAAAACTTCCTCCAAGTTTTTAAACAAAACGTCCGGCTAAAGTTGACGTGATTTTTAAAGCCGCAAAAATGTTGAGTGTATTACGCCCGTGGCCGAGTAAGTGAAAATCGGCCAAGTTCACACTTCGGCCAACTTAAATCGCGCTAACTTTAGTTCGAGGCTGCTGTACGGTTGGCAAGGAAGAAAACTTATTGCGTAATATTTTGTTGAAATTTAAACGTACGTATTTTGTTTTTAGCTGGGATCTGAGTTTAGGGTTATTCACCTTACAGTTTTATTTCTTCTTTCTCCCTTCGAAAATTCTACAAAAATATAATAATAGCTTTAATAGTTAATTTGGATTTTTGTGTGTTTTTGTATTCTGTTAACACACAAAATAATCTAAAGTACCTACCTATCCTGTTTGCCACACATGTCGTGCTCGAACTTTTGTTCGGAATATTTAGTGCAAGTTGAAAGATTTTTCCTTCATTATTTATCTTCAATATTTTATAAAAATCAATTAGTGTTCTTTAGTCTCGCTAAAACTCGAAAACGGCTGGACCGATTTGGCAATTTTTTATTTTATTTTATATTGAAATGTTTGTGGGAGTTCAGGGAAGGTTTAAAAGGTGACTTTTATTGGCGATACGAAGTTCGCCGGGTCAGCTAGTGTTAGGTATATAAATGTATGTGCAGTTAATTTGCTATCGGTACCTTGATACGAAACTTAGCCACCTGTTGGTAACGCATTCCCATAACTTTATTAAATTGTGTCACGTTTAGGTGGTTTAAGGTATTTTCTAGTGCGCGCCTGGCTAGCATCCTTTATTTAACAATCAAATTTCAATTTAAGTAGATATTTTATTTACTAAGATAAGTCATGTGATCATTTTAAAGCGTCATACTTAAAACTAGCTACGCTGGTTCCAAACTCCTTACGCCGGCAAAAGAACAGACAAGAAACGCCCGGTATTTTTTTCGGCGTGATCATTATCACATTTACAATTTTATTCTTATTACTAATGGATTGAACTGGAGCAAGTTCAGTACAATCCCAAGCTTTTTTGTCGTATAAATAATTCGGCATTTTATTATAAGCTTTATTAATTAGATCTGCCACCAAGCACCTTAGGTGTGTCCCTGCTACCTCACTTGAGAACCAATACCTTCTCAATACACACGTAGGCGCCATCATCCATCACTTACAGTTAAAAGTGGTGACTTGTGTTTAAATGTTAGCCTGTAAAATGTAATAAAGTAGCCTTTATTACTAACATAATTTTCTTGGACATTTTTTTCTTCTAACGCTAGCTAGGTCTTAGCCTACTACAATTTAGAAATGAGTACGTACTTATAAGGATAGTACCTACATCTATCTCAAGAATTCATTATTTTGCACCCAAAAAACTGCATCAAAATGTTATTCATCCAATAATATTTGAGTACCTATCTATATCAAACAAACTTATTACAAACAGACAAACCTCTAGTATTGTAGGTAGTATAATAAATTTAGATTTAGATTCATTGCCCTCAATTCTTTGTTTGATCTCTTATTAGGACACTTATGAAAGCGCAGATAATATGAAAGTAGGTACCTACTTACCTAAGCACTTAACTAGATGCTAAATTATTAATTACCTACTTACCAAATGATAAAAAGTTACTCTTAAAGACTTGATAGATACCTAGATAACGCCCGATTAATCGAAGACGCGTTGCGCTCGCAAAAACAACCGCAGTAAAGATCGAATTTCACGCTAAATAAAATAAGTACCGACGAAAACGTCGACCCCTTTCTTTAAAAATTCTCCCAATGACACGATCTTGGTGCGAGCGAGACGCAAAATCGAGGGGGGTCATTTTTGCCAATACTTAAACGAAGATAGATAGGCGACCGCCCCGCCAGAAGGGGTGCTTTAAGAAAATTTTAACTTTTCTTTATTCACCCACCTCGCGGGGTGGCGGCCCCTCTACCCATTTTTCTTCTGCTATTCTCTTTGGCCAGTCTCAAAGAGAAAATAACAGTGCTTTCCCAACTCAAGCATTTATTAAATCCAACATTCAGAATGAATTGCTAGAAAAGTGTTTCTGTTTTAGCAAGATATTTTGTTCTTGTTGTATTATATTTTTAATTAAACTTCTGTTTCTTTAGTGCTTGACTGGGATATTTATTTTCGTGCCAAGGCGGGTCATTACTTTTGTTGAACAAGCCTTTTGTTTATAAAATATCTTTCAAACGGTCATATTATAGGTACATATTATCTTAATGACCGGTTTACATTATTCCAGTCCAGTGATCCAGCGAGAATCCAGTCCAGTGCTGCACTAATAACTTAAATAACTTAAAAACGTTTTTAATCGACAAATGCTACTATAGCATAAATGAATTCCTCAACGACGACTTCTCGAAATGATTAGAATGGATCGGTCCGCTCCTATATTGCTAATGCTATACCCTATTCGGGTCCATATGTACACTAATCTTAACCATTAAGATCTCTTGTATATCTACTAACATATGAATGCAATAAATGATTGAATATGAATATGACTGGATGTGTAAGGTCTACATTATTCCAGTTACATAAAAGCCGTTGAAGTGTGAACACTACAGTGCCAATGATTTCAAGAAGAAAATGTTTCAAAAAGCACTGGATTGGCCGTCTACATTATTCCAGTTAGGTACACTGGATTCAAAAGTAGACCGCCAATCCAGTCACAGGACTGGAATGCTAACTGGATTCAGTGCATTCCAGTGCCGGTTTATATTTTTCCAGTAAGCAATCCAGCGCTGGATTCGATCGCTGGACTGGAATAATGTAAACCTGGCATTATGGCCCTCGTTGATAGTGCAGCATAATAATATGAACTGTTACGCCAGTTTTGTTTTTTACGATATACATAGGTAAGTAGGTAGGTGGGAAGAGCGGTGGTGGCCGAGCGGTAGTAATGCGTGCGACTTACAAGACGCCGACACCGAGTTCGAATCCTCTCGGTCCCGCGCCTATGACTTAATAAGTTATGTGTAGATTTACCATCGCTCAAAACGGTGAAGGAAATCATCGCGATGAAACCATAGCTTGGTGGCAGGGCATTTTCTAGTGCTCGCCTGACTAGCTACCAACCTTAAGTTAAGAATCTGTCGCCAAGCACCTTCTTTTAAATGAACGTGGGAAGAAGATAGCGCAACTAAAGAACTAGTGAAATCAGGGAAAGCTTCATAAAATAAACAATGTCTAATCAGTTCATATTTTATATTTTATTAATGAAATTCGATTTATTTTACAATCTCATTTTAAAATTACAACTAGATCAGACCGCGATTTTATTTGAACTTACCTACACATTGTAAGTTTTTTATTTCTCTAAGTATACTTAAGTAGTACAAAATAAAAAAAATGATTCGCTTTTAAAATGCTTTCATTTGAAAATTATCTCACCTAAAAATAAGCGATGTGGTCGAAAAAAGTTCAGCAATATACAGGGTGAGTTTTCAAGTAGGAGTGGATATCCTAATCCGAAACTGAGAAATATCGATAAATATCAGTCACAACTCACCCTGTATATAATAATAGGTAATTTTGACAAGTTAAATGGTATACATTACAATCACCCCTTATGTTAATAATTTACAGAATCTAAATTAGCGGTCTGACAATCATACAATGTTTACAAATAGGGAAGATCTTTTTGGTATCACATCCCTCAGATACTTTAGGGACAAGTATTTAAATAAAATAATTAGACAGGTATTAGGTACTTATATAAGTATGTGATATACTCCTTCTACCGTGGGATGCCGGGCTAGAATAGCATCCCCCCTTTTCTTCCCGAGGGAGTCGTCGGCGACGAAGGGAATTGTACCGGAAAGTGGGCAGCAGCGCCTTCTGAGCAACCGTCATCTTTTTATTGCGATCCCCAAGCCGCCTGCAAAGCGTGGGGATTATGGCAAATACCCCCCCCCTTATGAAGGGGGGAGGCCTATGTTCAGCAGTGGACTTCTTCCGGCTGATGATGATGATGATACTCCTTCTATTTAGTAAAAATAACACACCGATAGGTGTATCACGCCTTATAAAAGCGTTTCCGGTTCTAAAATGGGCAAAAACGTATACTTGAACTGGTTAAAGTTGTTTACTTGAGAGATGTGATTTCAGTTATTCTAACTTATATCTATATCGTTAATTATTACAGTAATTATAATTATGACAAAACTATCACAGAGCAAAAAAATACTGTTGTTTTTTACCGCATATTTCACCACACCTGATTATTTTTAACCGAACCGAAAAAGGAGGAGGTTCTCAATTCGGATGTTTGTATTTTTTATTATGTATGTTCGGGGGCAAAACTCCGTCAAATTTGACGGTTTCGATGAACAATGTTTTTGTTGGAAAGAAGATATTTCCCATGATAAGGAAATCAGGGTTTGATGATGGCAGACCAGAGAAACCGAAGGGAACATAAAATCGGTTTTTGTTTTGTTAAATTTTTTTTTTTCACTATTTACAGGGTAGCGTTTGACCACAAGTCACCTGGTGTTAAGTGACGATGTGGTCGACGATGGCGCCACGCTATACCTGGACTGGGAACTGGCTCTCAAGTGAGGCTGCTGGAACACACCGATAGGTGCCTGGCGACAGATTCTTAACTAGAGGGTGGTAGCTAGCCATGCGAGTATTAGAAAATACCCTACCACCAAGCTATGGTTTCATCACGATGTTTTCCTTCACCGAAAGCTCAAGCTCATTGTAGGATTCGAACCCCTCTGACTATGTAGAGCGACGACTTGCGCCGAGTGGTTGGCAGTAGTTGGATGAGACGAGTCGAATCAGTGGCTTACTTTGGGAGAGGCCTATGTCCAGCAGTGGACTGATACAGGCTGATGATGAAATGTTTCAATGTACTACAATTTGACGATGAAACTTATTCACCACATAATCAGATGTTGTGAAACAGGGTGTTATATTTAAGAAACCATAACTGGCACAAGAGGAGAATCGAAACACGATGGCCGCGTTCAACTAAACTTAAAAGCAAATCAGTTCTCAAGCCTTACGACCTTACGAATTATCACTTAACTAATACTGTTTGACTAGATAATAAATAACTTATTAATAAATTCATTTATCTCATTTCACATGAAAACAAATAATCTTTGAAAAAAAAGCGTTCGGAAGTGTATTTACAATATTTGCCTCAACAAGGCAATAATTTAGAGCAGAGATGTTATGGAGCTCCGTTACCGTAACTATCGGATATCCGGAATAAAAATATATCCATAACCGAATCCGTTTCACAAGTTTCGGATAGTTTCGTATAAGGGCGGAGTCTAAATAAAACGTCATGTTACGACAGGTTTTTCTTTCACCGCTCGCGAATAAATAAAACCAAATTATTACATATTTGTGTTTATATTTTATATTCAATCTAATCGTAATATCCGAAACTAACGGATAATCCGAAATAATTATATATCCGTTACCGTATCCGAAACCGATATAATTTTATTCCTATATCCGTATCCAGATCCGATATATGATATCCATAACATCCCTAATTTAGACGCTCTATTTTAACAAATTAAATTCACTGGTTTTAACCAAGAAAAACAAATGTTTGGTCAAACCAGTCAAGCTTATCGAGATCGTTTTTGAGCTTTAGCACTCATAAAGTTAACGTTAGACATGATAAAAGTTCATTTTTTTATTTTACTATATCAGTGATGACTGATGAGCTTAGAAGCTTGATACCTTAGTGCTAACGACAAACATCTCAGACCGACTGACTCAGATTTTGATCTGGCACTTTTTATTATTCACTAACTAAACAAAAACTAACTGAGATCACACTTGCATAACAAAGTATTTATTAACCCTAGCTAGACCTTAGAATTAGGTTTTATAACGGGATAATTACCATGTATTTGTTTGAGTTCTCGATATTTTTTTATTTAAAAGCACCTGTCATAGCTCGCGAGAGGATACCGTGAATTTTGTGTGTCGAGATTTGAATCGAGTTGCGAATGACTTGTGTGAAAATGGTAATGTCATCGTAAGCAAAAAACGTGAGAGGAAGCGGGTAGAAAGATACGTCTGCCCGTTATAACATCAACAATCCTACCCGCAGAAACTTTTAGTATTCTCGTGATCATGGCGCTTGCAACAGTGCCGAAATATCGAGAACTCAAACAAAAACAAATACATGGTAATTATCCCGTTACAAAACCTAATTCTAATGTTTTTGACCATTGTAGTTTAAAACAGTATACTAGCTAGACCTATCCACCAGCTCTATCTTTTTCTGTCGCATAGAATCATCACTCTCTAGACCTCTAGAGCGAGATAGATTGGTTGCGAGAGCCTGTACCCTGCGGTATCAATGGGTTACGAATTTGAGCTCATAAGTCTAGCTCAGCTCTAACGATTTCTCTGACTTACACCTTGTTTATGGTTAAAAGTGACATAAAAGGTACAGTCGACTAAAGTAGCTGATACTCGTGAACGGGTGCTGCTTGTGGGGTCTGGTCTGCCTTGGTTGTGATCCCGCAACTCGTTAATATTCATGTTCCCATATCCCAATGTGCACAACCAAACAAGAGAGATCTTATTAGTAAAGCTAATAAAAAAAATATCGGACTATTAGACGACAAAAAAAAACCTTGAGATTTTAGTGAACTTGCTCCAATTCAATCAATTAGTAATATGAAAAAAAATGCCAATGTGATCGCGCCAAAAAAATTACCTGCCGGGCGTTTCTTGCCTGTTCTTTTGCCGGCGTAAGGAGGTTGGAACAGGCGTAGCTGGTTTTAAGTTGACGCTTTAAAGTGATCACAATGTATCCTATTGAATAAAAAATGTTGACTTTTGACTTTTGATAATACTCGATTTTCCAAATATGTTTGGTTTTTTTTTACAACTTACAAGGTAGCGTTTGACCACAACACAACACACCTGATTTTAAGTGATAATGCGGTGAAAGGTTGCTGTAATTGAAGGGCCCACTGCAATAATGATGAATGTCCAATTTTTTTTTAATCTTAACGAGTAATATCATTCGGTCACATAACATTACACATAACATTATAGACGACGCGGTAGCCGAGTTGGTAGTGTCCCTGCCTGCGAAGCTAGCGGTCCCGGGTTCGAATCCCGGTAGGGGCAAATATATGTGTGATGAGCACGAATATTTGTACCTGAGTCTTGGATATTTCTATCTATATAAGTATTTATTTCTCTATATAAGTATGTATATCGTTGTCTAGTACCCTTAACACAAGTTTCGAGCTTAACTTGGGGCTAGGTCAATTTGTGTGCAATTGTCCCCGATATTTATTATTTATTTATTTATATTTAGAAATCTTGTTAGCAAACTTAGCAATATCGCTTGCAGTCTCGTGATAAATATGTTTTAAATTTTTTGGCTACACGGCTAGAACGCTCTACGTCACAGGTGTGCACGACAATAATAACATTTTATAATCTTCGGGTCTGAGTTTTTTTACACCGTTTATAAATTTAAAACCCAATTATCTCAAAACTAAAGTTAAAGGACATTCATCATTATTGCAGTGGACCCTTCAATTATGAAGGTAATCGGAAAATTGGTTCTTGTTCAGCTACTTTTGTCGTTGACTGTACGTCAATAATTGTACATTATAAAATAAATCGTTACACGAAATTAAGTATTAAATTAAAAAAAACAAAAAAAAAAATGATCCAATATATGTGCCTATATATATTAAACGTATATTTATAAGTAATTGTAGGCTTGGTTTTTTTTTTTTGTATATTTTAGTTTAGTTAAATAATTCAATGTTATATAATTACTATTATAGTTTTTACTTAAAATAAATAGTATTAAATGGAATCATATTCAGAGATTTTTAACACTCTAAGCTCGGTTGTTTCCTATTTATCGCCTAATGGCGAACTTTTGACGATGTAACATTTGGCTATTTGATGAATGAAGCTTTACATTTTCAGTTCAAATTTTTTGGCATAATCTTGTACTTAAGTACATAATAATATATATCAAACAAGGTAGGTACAAAACAATATACTATATACAAAGTAGAGGATAAGCTTCGCTATTTAGTTGTAGGGCCAGAATTTTGGGCACATTGCCAGAGATCGTTTGAATTGTCTTTAGACAGTGGACAGTTCAAGCGATCTATATAATTATCTGTACTTAGTATCAGAGCCACGCGGTTTCACCTACAATTTATCGCAATAAAAAGTATCTTGTGTCCTTCCCCAGGGTTCTAACTCTCTCCATACGAAGTTTCATGAAGAGAGTTACTTTCGCATTAATAACATTGTGGATGTTTTATGTTTCCTATAGCACATGAGTATTGTTTATATTATTACATAATATATGTATTAATCCTTTTATTTTATACCATTAAAATATATAATTAAATAATACATCAAGTACTTTCTTTGGTTAGACATTAATGAAAAAAAAAATCAATCCTAATCCGTTTTTCGCGGTTTTGGATTGATATGTCATGTCATGTGTCATTTTAGGGGTAAAGCTAAGGTAAATGGACATATTTGATTGATATATCGATCCAAAACCGCGGATAACGGATCGGATCGATTATTTTATATATAGCGCATAAATCAGTGTGTTCAGATAAGTTTTAGTTTTAGTAACCAATTTGAGAGTAACAATCAAATCCAATGCCCTCTGTGTATGTTATTTTTTAATTAACAAATCGCATTAACGAGTCCTTAGACGAGAAAAAACTGTTGAAACCACTAAAAAACGGGGCATTTTGCAATTTTTTTCTTTGTATGTATAAATTCATTATTAAATTTTTGAAAGGAAGACTGATAATTATTATGATGTAGATTAAACATACATTTTTAATTCGATTTTATTTACAGAGCGATATGGTCGACGTACGACGAACTGATAACCGATGGGGAAGAAAGGTTATCGAGTGGCGACCACGAACCGGAACTTTCTGTAGGTAGGCCCGCCACTAGATGGACCGACGACATGGTATGAGTCGCAGGGAGCCGATGGATGCAAATGTCTAAGAACCGATCAAATTGGGAAGCCTATGTTCAGCAGTGGACTTCTTCCGGCTGATGATGATGATTTACAGGAAGAAATGAGTGTGATTTTTCTAATGTTTCAGTTTGATTCTACAGATTGCGCTTTAAATCAAAACAGTATCAGAAATTAAACAGTAACGTGTAAAAGCTATTATTTCATGACTACCCGCAAAATGTACAGACCTAACAGTAGATTAATTGGCCCATTTGACTAACCTACGTTTAACTCGAGTAGTTTTGGCACAGTATACATTAATCGGGTTAAATAACCAGAGGTAATGTGGGGTTTGTAAATCAAAGCGATTTTAAATAAGTATCATAATCTTAAGAAGAGATTTCTACCCGCAAGAGGTGGCATGTACAGTCAGGCGACAGAAGTAGCTGATCACTCAATTTTCCAAATGTGTCTTAAATAACGTTCGGGTTTATTTAACAACTTGCAAGTTAGCGTTTGTCCACAACACCTAATGTTAAGTGATGATGCGGTCGAACTTTTGGTGTTTATGATGATAAAGAAAATGGGAAAACATTTAATTGTTCAGCGAGTTTTGTCGTTGACCGTACAAGTTTAGCAAAGATCGATTCTACAATCGTTAACGCTAATAGAAAACTAAAAAAATGTATGGGAATGACATAGTTCAACGTTACGTCACGTGGTCAGAACGAACGCCTACAATAACGTTTGCTACATCCCATACAAAATGGTATCCAAAATTGTAACACCCATACCGTTTCTACTTCGCCCGACGCAAACAGGGTGCTATAATTTTGTATCTATGACATCGTAGCTCCCAACGGATAAACCTATTATTTTGTTTCTTTTTTTTTATTATTGACAGGATAGCGTTTGACCACAAGTCACCTGTACCCCTAGTACAGGTTTTGATAGTTTACAAAAACTATAAAAGTTTTCGTTTCCATCCATACATATTTTTTTCAGCGAATCTTACCGAGACTTGGAGGAACTGAAATCGTTACTACGGGTTATTTTAAACCGTTATAATCATATTCCAACAATGTTACTGAGTTACTTTTTGAATCGAGTTGCCACATTGACAAGTCGGCGGTGGTAAACGTCGACGTTTACCAAAACTTTTATCGTTTTCAAAACTTGTACTAGGGGTACTGATGTTAAGTGACGATGTGGTCGAAGATGGCGCCACGCTACACCTGGACTTTGATTAAGTTTCTTGTTTCAAAGGTGACTAGTTTTTGATGTTAATTAAATTTCGCATTTCTATCCGTGTTTTTGGCACTTGATTCACACTATATGCTAGCTCTGTGCGGAGGCATATTAAAGGTAAGCGTATCATTGATAAAATACTGCTCTTGCTCATCCTCATCAGGTAAATAGTACCCGTAGCTCCCGTCGTTTGACACCTGATCAGCCCCATGACTCTTCGGCATATGACAAGCGAACTCATCCCAGTTTTTTTCCACAGATTTTCTCCTTTTAGCGAACAATATCGAGCCGTCGAAAGCGTATTCGTCGTCGAAGTGCAGTACCGCGTCGTCGTAGAAGTAATTCTCTACCCGTTTGTTGCTGGTATTGCGAGCTATGTTTTTCATTAGCTTCTTTTTCGCGTAGCTAGACTTTTCCGAGTCGTAATCGTCTACTAAGGGATCATTGCTTCGGTTTTCAGATCTCATGTTCATGGAATACAGGGAAGAGCTGTGCGTGCTTGTACCTATTCTGGTGTTGTACGGGCTGAGGAAATCGTTGTTGTTGTAAATCATTTCGTTCGTGGTCATACCCCTGCGGAGTTGCTCCCGTCTCTTAGCGACCATTTCCTTGAAATCCTCCGGTTCTAGTTGGAAATCGTTCGTCTTAGCGTTCATGTATAGGTAGCCTGAAGCCGAGTTGAGGCGTAGAGACTGCGATCGGTTTTTGGAAGATGATTTCTCGATGTAGCGCGGTATGTTGCCGAGTTCGCGGTAGGTCTTCGACTTTATGTTTTTGATGTTGGTCGGTGGTACTGGAGATAGCGGGTCTTGGTATGGAGCTGATAATCTGGAAGGTGAAAAGAGAAACGTTTTTTATCACATCTACTCGGAAAGAGCTAGATTTTTTCCCTAGGGACTAAAAGTGATTTGAATTTGGAATGTGAATATTGTCAGTATGTATTGTGTTGTAAGTCTACATAATATCCTATGGTCATATGGTGTGGACGTGGCAGCCACAGATAATAATGTGTCTTATGTGACTGCGGCTGTCACGTCACATGATAATGTCAGTTTTGTTGATGGTTCTTTTGTGTCTTTTATTTGTTATCTGTGTTTTTTATATTTTGTTTTACATAATTATTATTATTTTTTTCTTTTCAATTGTATTTTTATTATTATTTTTGTTTTAGTTTTCTCTTCTATTATGTATTTCTTGTTAATAAAAATTGTCCGTGATGTCATGAAGTGGGTTCCGGCTGAAAATCAGTAACTGAGGCTGGTGTACAGCCTCAGTTGTATGCTGAGCCGGGACCTATTTCTGACATCGCGCAATGTCGTACTTGTTGATGTGTAATTGTTACTGTTTGTCTTTGTTCGTGTATTGTGCGATGTCGGAAATAAATAAATTTTCATTTCATTTCATTTTTCATTTCATTTCAGTACTTCAAAATTCGTAAATTAATCTAGCAACTGTGATAGAAGTAATAAAATTGTTACGATGCACTTCCATAATTGTTCAAACATAAATATTCATATGTTATTCATATTATGTTATGTCCTATCGTCCCTAATTGTAATTATGTACATAAATAAATGTACTATTATAGAGGGCGCTTTTTTTACTATTTACATAGCGTAGGGTAGCGTTTGACCACAAGTCACTTGATGTTAAGTACGGTGTGGTCGAAGGTGGCGTCACGCTACACCTGGACTGGGAACGGGCTCTCAAGTGAGGCTGCCGGAACACACCGATAGGTGCTTGGCGATAGATTCTTAACTTGAGGGTGGTGGTAGCTTGCCAGACGAGTACTAGGAAATACCCTACCACCAAGCTGTAGTTTCATCAGGAAGTTTTCCTTCACCGATAGCTCAAGCAGGATTCGAACTCACGTCCTTACGGATCGCAAGCCGACGTCACTACCACTGAGCTATCATCGCTTCGATAAAAAGTAGTTTCCACCTAGGTAGCAAACCTAATTTTAAGAATTCCCTGGGGTATCGGAAACGCCACTTCGTTCCGGGATTAGGGATCCAAAACAATACAAAAAGGATATATTTTACTTGTTGTGTCCGAAGCAATTGCAGGAACAGCTGCAGACGCTTGGGGCGTAGTCTTCGTCTGTGTAAAGAGGCACTAAGGATGTGTCGCCTGAAACGAGAGGTGATTCTTTGTAGATATTTTTGCTCTAATGGCTTGCGTACACCAAATCCGTCATCGGCCGAAGTATGCTCGGGCGTCATCGGCCGAACTCGGCCGATCAAATCAAACGTAAGTAAATGCAAGAGAGCGCTTACACTGCTACTACCGACGTCGTCCGTTGACGCCCGATAACGGACGATCAACTGACGAGTCCGAACGTGTTTGGATTTTTTGTCAGTTTTACCGGCTTCTTTCTGCTATCGAGTCGTTATTTGGATCAAGAATGGATATTAAAAAAATAATTTTCTAAAAAATACATTTCTTCGAAATCCTCCATTTTTAAAAACACGTCTGTACTCTGTAGTTGCACAGTTCAGACTTCATAAGTTCTACCGGCAACGGCCGTTATCGTCTGCAGTGTATGCAGTTGAACGTCCGAGTTACTCGTCCGAGCAGTTCTGTCCGTCATCGGCCAACAAAATCGGTTTTGGTGTACGCGTACCGTAAGTGTTTGACCACCAGTCACCTGATGTTACATGACGATGTGAAAATGAAAATGTTATATCCTTTCTCATACTTGGAAACTATGCTTGAAGATACCTGATGAAATATAAAAAGGCGGGAAAGCGGCAATTAAATTTTCGTACCCGCATTGTTTAACTACTATCTTTTCTGCTTTTTTACGTTTATTTTTCTGTGGCATTCTACCAGCCAGTATTTTTTTAATTTCAATTTAACGTTCCGATTGAACAGTGGCTGTATAAAAAGATGGGACAAGGCTATCTAGTTTTTCATGGCCACCTTGATTTTAATTTTTAGCCCCTAGGGACGAAAAGTATTGTTTTCATGCCTCTGATCAGTAACTTCAAGCGTATTTTCCGAGTATGAGAAATGGAAACTACTAAGTACTACTTGGTATTTTTTTTTACCTGTGTGGATCTGGCTAGGGTCTGCCGGAAGCCGCGTACCGCGCGATACGCCGCGCAACACTGCACCGTCAGCGGTAATGACGTCACCCTCCAGCCTGACCGCTACTTGTTGCGCCTGGAAATGATTAATGGGATTTTAAAATAAAACAATTTCCGCTTTATAGGGTTCTGTGCATACGACCCTTATAGCAAGAGGTGCTAGCGCTGAGAACAGTAATTATGGTCACTTATAGGATCACTCTCAAGTCGGTGTCGGTGTTCTTCAATCACAGCGTATTCTCGTACTGGAAAAAATAGTTGAAAATACAACTTTTCAACTTTTTTTTAAAACACTTTTATTAGCTTGACTTGTAACTAACTAACTAACTAACTAACTAACTAACTAACAATGTAATCAAATCTTAGAAGTAAATTTTCACCCACTTCTAATTGTCGTATCGACTTGAAACTTTGTATGTGTATGTAATCTCGGTGACAATGCAATAATTTGGTATCATCGACCTGATCTGATGATGCAGCCGGAAGGTGGGTAGGGCATCTCTGCAGTGGCTACTAGTAAACCCCTCGTGTTTGGGCTCATATGATTCGTCTTCATGAGCCCAATACATTGAACTTGGTGACGAGGGTCTGATGATGCAGCCGGAAGGTGGGTAGGGCATCTCTGCAGTGGCTACTAGTAAACCCCTCGTGTTTGGGCTCATATGATTCATCTTGATGAGTCCAATAGATTGAACTTGGTGACGAGGGTCTAATGATGGAACCGAAAGGTGGGTAGAGGATCTCTGCAGTGGCTACTAGTAAACCCCTCGTGTTTGGGCTCATATGATTCGTCTTGATGAGTCTAAATTGAACTTGGTAACAAAAGACTAAAGAGTAAAAAAAATAAAAATATATAGTTTAAAAAAACTAAAAAAAACACTTTAAAAACGCACTCAAAAATATAAAATAATAAAATTGACTTGTATTAGTTACGATATAATGGTTAATTCAAAAAGTGTGGAGCGCTTTTTTTACTGGGTAAATAAAAGTACACACAACCAAAAAGCGCTCCACACTTTTTGAATTAACCATTAAATCGTAACTAATACAAGTCAATTTTATTATTTTATATTTTTGAGTGCGTTTTTAAAGTGTTTTTTTTAGTTTTTTTTAACTATATATTTTTGTGTAGAAAATACGCTGTGACTGATTAACAGGCATATGTATAGAACGGGGCTTACGGTTTCCCTTTTCACAGATTATAAAAGGATGCAGTGAGTCATGAGAAAGGAATTTGTTTATTTATACCATTGAATCTGTCGCCATCGGTGTGTTCCGGCAGCCTCACTTGAGAGCCAGTTCCCAGTCCAGGTGTAGCGTGACGCCACCTTCGATCACATCGTCACTGAACATCAGATGATTTGTGGTCAAACGCTAGTGTGTGTGTATGTGTTTCACCTGCTCCGCTTGCTGCTGGTCACGTTTCTCGTCCTCCGTGTTCATGGTGACGAACCGCAGCACGAGCAGGTTGAGGCACGCGGCGACGATCGCCAGCCCGAACAGAATGAAGATCAGCGCGAACATCACGTACGAAGGCTTGCGGTTCAGTGCGTTGTCCTTCTGTAGAGCCACCATGTCGCCGAAGCCTGGAATTAGAATAGAATATGTGTTTATTTGCAACAACAGCACTTGTGGTACAAAATCTATATTTATAAAAGAAAGTCGTGTTAGTTACACTATTTATAACTCAAGAACGGCTGAACCGATTTGCCTGAAAATTGGCGGGGAGGTAGCTTAGGACCAGGAAACGGACATAGGATACTTTTCATCCCGAAAAGGGTTCCTACGGGATAACGGGAAGACGCGGGTAAAACCGCGGGGCGCAGCTAGTAATGAATAAGTAAAAAAATAATAATAATGATACATTACTGCACCGGCCAACAAATGAGGCATTGATGGACGAACGTGTAAATACATAAGTCCACCAATGCCTAGTTGTACCAAGGCTTGTATTAGTACATTACTGCCGTGTCGAGCAAGAGAGGACTTGATGGAGGAACGTGTAAATGTGGCCCGAGGCAAAGGCGAGGCCCACATACGTAAGTCCATCAAGGCCTAGGTTCTGCCAAGGCTTGCATAGTACTTTTCATAAACATGCTTGGAAATACGAGCATTATTTTGACAACATTCTTTGAGATAAATCGAAGTTGCTGTACTGGGCAAATACATGCGAGCATCGGCCGGCAAAAGTTGTATGAAAATCCATATCTGTCGTGTTTAGCGGCCCACCTACGGCTCGCGCGCCTTAAGTCAAGGCGGTATATTCTCCCAGACAAAATCGCGGATCCGCTCCTGGTGGAGTTAGTTTTAGCGACTTTTGATTAAGAGTCTAGGGAGTCGGAATTTTTGGAGTTGACATCACTGGTCATAGGACACTTATTGCATAATATATGTACTTAATAAACAATCTAAAAGAGTATCGAGACGAATGCGATGAAAGTAACTATCTACAGATTTTGGTTTTTATAAAACACTAGCTGACCCGGCAGACTTCGTGCTGCGTCAATCCAAAAATCCAAAAGTCAATCAACTTTATTGAATAGCAATAAAGTTCAAATTGACTCTACATTTGATTTAGAAAACGTTTATATGGGAAAAAGGAAACCGCTGTTTTTAGGGTTTTCCCGGCTATTATTCAAATTTTTCTCACCTTTTAAACCTTCCCTAGACCTCCACGAACATTTCAAGACCAAAATTAGCCAAATCGGTTCAGCCGTTCTCGAGTTTTAGCGAGACTAACGAACAGCAATTGATTTTTATATATATAGATTTAACATTTTCACAAACCATTTTCATTTTATAACACTTAGGATCGAAGAAACATCTAATTCAGAAATTATAATCTAATATTAACTAAGAATTCAATACGACGCCGTGTGCGAAGGGGTTTACTCACCAATGGTTGTAAGAGTGATGAAGCAATAGTAAACACTGTCAAAGTACGTCCAGTTCTCGAACGTAGAGAACGCGAAGGCGCCTCCCGTGATGGTAATTGTCGACAAAATGGTCACCACTAATATGAGATCCAAGTCTGATGCGTTAGTCTTCTTGCAGTTCATGGCTAGCTTTACTGATTTGATGATGACGCTGTGGAGGAAAAATGGTAGTTTATTATGGAAATTGAGAATGAGCATCATTTATTTGCATTTAGCAGTAGCAATATCTAGAAGCAATAGCATGAAAGAAAATAACGCATATGACCTTTACTACATAGTATGAAACAAAGTCGCTTTCCGCTGTCTGTCCTTTTGTATGCTTTGATCTTTAAAACTACGCAACTGATATTAATGCAGTTCTTAGCAATAGATAGTGATTCAAAACTAATGAACGGATTTGAGTGAAATTTGGAATGGAGATAGCTTATGCACACACATAGGCTACTTTTTATTCCGGAATAAAGTACCTGCGGGATAACGGGAAGACGCGAGTGAAACCGCGGGGCGCAGTTGGATATATACCTGCTAAGCCTATTAACGCGTTCGCCTATACTCTGGAACATGATCAGACCGAGTGGGATGCCCACGATTGCGTAGAACATAGTGAACAGCTTCCCGCCCAGCGTGGCTGGCGTCGAGTGTCCGTATCCTGGCGAAGAGAACATTCATCATCATCATCATCATCATCAGCCCGTATCAGTCCACTGCTGGACATAGGCCTCTCCCAAGGTAAACCACTGAGCCCGGTCTTCGGCTCTTCTCATCCAACTACTGGCAGCCACTCGGCGCAAGTCGTCGCTCCACCTTGTCGCAGGGCGTCCTACACTACGTTTCCCAAGTCGCGGTCTTCACTCAAGAACACGTCTAGCCCATCGGCACCGACATAGCCCACAGAATAAGCAAGCTGAAGTGGCAGTGGGCTGGTCATATAAGCCGCAGAACCGATAACCGATGGGGTAGACGAAGAGAACATTACAATGATATAATTCTATTCTATTCAATTCTACATACATGGCCTTAGAGTCTATGACAGATGAATGAAACCGTGTAAGTGCGGTTTTAAGAAGATTTTTGTTGGTGGCTATACAGACTAGAACTTGTTCCAATTCAAATTCAATCCATTACTTATAAGAATAAAATTGACAATGTGAATCGCGCCATATATTACCTGCCGAGCGTTATGTTAAGTGACGATGTGGTCAAAGATGGTGCCACGCTACACCTGGGTCGGGAACTGGCTCTCAAATGGAACACACCGATAGGTGCAGCTAGTTTTAAGTTTGATATTTGAAAGTGATCACATCATCTTCATCATCAGCCGGAAGAAGTCCCTTGCTGAAGATAGGCCTCCACGATTTGCTCTACTCGAGATAGAACTTTGACATAAGCTCCATAGAATTAATGTCATATTTCTTCGACGACACGGTAGCCGAGTTGGTAGTGTCCCTGCCTGCGAAGCTAGCGGTCCCAGGTTCGAATCCCGGTAAGGGCAAATATATGTGTGATGAGCACGAATATTTGTACCTGAGTCTTGGATATTTCTATCTATATAAGTATTTATTTCTCTATATAAGTATGTATATCGTTGTCTAGTACCCATAACACAAGTCTCGTGCTTAATTTGAGGCTAGGTCAATTTGTGTGCAACTGTCCCCGATATTCATGTAATTATTATTATTATTTATTCATATATTTATCTATCTTTAGTAGGGTAAACCGTGGATAGATCGGCTATTGGGAATGGCCGTTAATAAATACAGTTTGACTTTTGTCTTTAACGTACCAATTGTAGTGAGCACAGTGGTGGCGTAGTAGAAGGCCCCGGTGAACTTCCACTGCTGTCCGGCCTTGTGCGGCTCCGACTTGAGCACCACTGTCTCCATCACTTTGAAGTCGTCCTCCGTAATGTTGTACTTCCTTATTATCATACCCTCGATCGCTGTAAAGCAAGTTTGCACTGTTAGCTATAATAATACAGAGTATAAAAATGTTACTGAAACTTGGAATGGAGATAGGACCCGGAGGAAAGACATGGGATACTTTTTATTGTGATAAACTATAGACCACGCGGATGAATCCGCGGGGAACAGCTATCTATAATGAGAAAAAATTTGATTATTTCTTTGTCCAGATAAAATTATAAATAAAAAATTGAAACGATTGTGATGAAATTTGGTATGAAGATAGTTTGAATTCTGGGATAGGGGGAAAAGACCTAGAATATTTTGTTATCGCGATAAACTGTATGTATTCTACTATTTTTTTTTTACGCTAGTATTATAATTGTGTACATAATATGTTGACAATAGGGATGTTAACCATTTTTTGGAATTGCTTTTATTTTAGAGATTGACTCTTGTTTACCATAAAAAAAAAAGTTATTTAAAATTATTAGTATTTTCGATGAGAAAATATACAAAATTAGAGTAATTATGAATTTTTCCGCCAAAACACTAACAATTGTCACTGACCGAAAAACACGATGGTCGCGATTCGTAACTCGTAAACATACCACCGCGCCGACCCCCGACGCCGATCCGCGGCTACCGACGTAACCATACCACCGCGCCGACCCCCGACGCCGACCCGCGGCTACCGACGTAACCATACCACCGCGCCGACCCCCGACGCCGACCCGCGGCTACCGACGTAACCATACCACCGCGCCGACCCCCGACGCCGACCCGCGGCTACCGACGTAACCATACCACCGCGCCGACCCCCGACGCCGACCCGCGGCTACCGACGTAACCATACCACCGCGCCGACCCCCGACGCCGACCCGCGGCTACCGACGCGCGGGCAACCATCGAAGCACAAATCGCCTGAGTGGTTAGTGACGTAAGAAGCTCTTTTTGGTGTTTGCAGTCACGTGACAAAAGACTATAAATATAGCATTTAAAATCAATTTTATTTAAATTATTAAGTTATATTTAAATACAAAAATATGTTTTTCTATATCCTAATAATACAAACTAACAAAAGTAAGATTAAACATTATTTTGTAATTAGTGTTAACATCCCTATTCTCTTTCTTTTTGTCTTCGGTGAAAAAATACTTCTTCTTTTCAATGACATTAGAGATTCACATCTACCACATTGTCACTTAGCATCAGCTGTTCTCGGTGGCATTCACAGGCGGAGGCATATGTTCAGCAGTGAACTTTTTCTGGCCATGATGATGATGATGATGATCTGGTGACTTGTAGTCAAACACTAACATGTTATATGTAAAAAAATTATGCATTTATTATTGGCAATAGTTATGAGATCTAAAAACAACATTGTACACCAAAAGCCAAAAGGTGTCACACTAGGACCACACTGTTAATAATTTTTGAGGAAACAAAGGAACATAAAAATAAAAATATAAGTAAATTTATATGAAATATTTTTTTATAGATGTACAAAATTTTTATTTACAACCAAGGAACTTTTAAATAACAAATAAAGAAACAAAATAAACCTTAAAATAATAATAAAAAAACTACAAGTACCTATCAGAATAAAAAAAATGGCTACCTAATCTTGTGAAATACATTTGATGAGGTAATAATGTATTGAACGCATAACATAAAATTGTTCTTAAATTACTTACGGCTAGTTTCAATAACCTATCCACGGTTTCCCCTACTAGAGACAGACATTTGACAATACTATTAGAGAGCTTGTGTCAAAGAACAATGGCCAAAAAGGAGCCGAGGTCGTATGAAAACGAACTATGTATGATAAAAATTGTATTCTTTTGTCTATTAAGATTATACAAACGACATTTTAAAGAAAGTGTAGAAAAAAAAGATATAGATTTTTTATCTTCGTAGTTTCCTGAGATATTTTTTAACTTACATGATACTTGGATGTTTTGAACGCACTCCGCAATTTATTTGCCATTCCGTTTCACGCTTTGGAAGTCGGCCCTACTTAAATTAACTCTTTAAAACACATTTTAATCACATTTTTTTGTTGTTCTAGTTTTAATTTTCCCTGTATTGTGGTGTGCCAACAAAGCGTTAATCTATCTATCTATCTATTATTTACCAAACATGAACAAAAACTAATCTTTTTAGTCTATGTACTAGCAAATTTACTGTCACTGTCAAGTGACATTGACAGAAACTAACATTTTTATACAAAATATATTAAGGTCAGGTCCAGGGCAGTATGAAAAGTGGCCAATGTTCTTTCTATCTCCAGTAAACCATGGAGATAGGTTATTGAAACCGGCAGGAAGTGTTCCCATTCATTTGTACCTTGCAGCACTTCAAAACGGTTCCTCTCAGTGGTAGACTCCAAAGCGTCGAACACCGCCGCACCCACCAACAAATAAGTAAATGTGCACACTATTAACGATAGAGTGCGTACATTTTGCTTCTTCATCACTACCGAGTATCACCTCAGCATGCAGGGCGTGAGGCTCGCCCAAACTCCAGCCTTATTGCGACATTCAATCGAAAAACACTAATTTAATAACTCTTTTCACAGCATTTCCCTCCAATATTGCTGTCACCAACTCGTAACTTTTAAATTGGGAATACATTTCTTTTTTTGGCACTTGATTTGGCAACAGTAGTTCAGTTTGCAGCCTCTTCTTGCTCTAGGAAAGATGATATGCCCGTTGTAAAATTAGACTTTAAAAATTTTTGTTGTGATTCACATGAAAATCACAACCTTCATTTTTTTGGGGAAGATCTTTGGAACTTGTGTGTTTTTTATGTAAATAAAATTCTACAGGTAAATTGATCCCTTGAACCAAAGTAAATTTGTTATTTTTTTTTATTGAATTATTTTCGTTGATTATGGTTTTTGTGTTGATCCCTGAAAAATAATAATTATTGCTGAATTATGTTTCATAAAAGTTTCCTACATCAGAATTTATTTAGAAGAGATCAAATAAATAATTACACGTCCTCGAGTGTAAGTAAGAATATTTTTTGTGTTGTTTTTAACTCAATAAAAAAGGTTTTTACCGAGTTAAAAAAAATATTCATTCCCTAAAATTCAAACAAAGAACTCACCTTGCATCAATCTGGCAGGATCCTTATTAGTTTCGTCTTTGGGTTCTTTCGACAATAATAGGTATCACAAACGGCATTTATAAATATTTAATTATCTGCAAAGCTTTAGTGCTATAAATAACATCGCGAATAATCCGCATACAGATAGGTCAACGCACACGTCAACGAATCTGGGTCAAATGCTATGACGTTTACTTCATATCAAATTCTTACAGCAGACAATTACAAATGCCTCTAGAACGCATCCAGCAGTCATAATTTGTAATTTCATCCAGCATTATCATCTTCTTTCATAAATTTCAGCGGAAATTCCGTATGCGGTATTCACTCTCCTGTCACTGTCTAATTTTGCTCTGTCCTGCGAAATTCACTTGCAGTTGTTTCGCACATAACGAACACTTATCTTCTTCATGTTACCATCCCTAAATAGGCATAGGTAATAAACATCGATTTACATTCTAAAAATAGCAAAAAATAATAAAAAATCAGAAAGTCTCTACAGAATTGCACTTCCTTGACCTGGTAAATGTGTTGCTAGAGTTAATAATTTTAATCATTTTGGTGCACTGCAGTGGATTATTGCCAGTACTGAATTTTACTATTAACATAATAGACTAACATTAAAATAATTCAAACATAAACTATGTATGTACATAATATTTTAAGATATTTAAAACTGAAAAAATCTGTAGGTTATAATTTTTTTAAGTTATGTTTAGGTTTGGTTTTTGTTTCTCATGTAACAAGCATTTAATTAAGTAACAAGGAAAATTGGTAGATGGCGCTATTACAAAACTCCAAGAACATTTTTATATTCTATACCTACGAACAGTACAATCGGAAAATCCGGATACTGTGATTAATCTGAAATGGAAAATAAATATGTCATTATAATATTATAAACCAAGCTTGTACATAGACTTATGTGGCTGTGGCAAAGAAAAACACTTGCTAGTAGCGAGTCTTACGCCACGCCCCGTTGTTTATTCTGCTGGTAGGTAGGTTATACCAGTACCTATCTATGCAAACATTTTGACAGCCTGAAACAATAACTAGGTACCTACCTACTTTTTACCGCGACGACCCTCCTGTAAAGGTGTATTATTGTATTATCAGAAGCGGTCCAGCCTTTTTGATTTGAAGGAAATACAAACCCGCAGCGACGTTTCACTTTACGCCTGCATTGCCTACCTGCAGGTACTGTACCTAACCTTAACTAATTATAAATAGATATTAAGAAAACAATAGGTACCTACTGAGTTTCTACATTTACACATGAAAATGTGTAATATCTTCTTGCCAGATTAAATATCTTACGTACCTAAGCTACATACCTACCAACTCCACAAAACAAATATTCATCTGTCGACAAGCATTGATACCATCGTAATCAACCAACTCTGTAAAGAGGTAAACGTCTTAACACCTTTACCATTTACAGACAACCACAGATAGCGTTATCCATTCACGAAGGCTGGTAATCACAAACACAAGCGCGGCTTGCATAAACAACTTGACCCAGAACTTGGGGAAATGTCTAGGTAGGTAATAGGTACTGCCGCGCCGCCCGAGCCTCTGTGCTTGCTGTAACCGAACCTTACGACTGCTTTGCATCTCAATTTTATGACGCGAGAGCAACCTATTATGTGTAGAGAGCTGTTAAGACTGTTAGTCTGAGTTTTTTAGATCTTGCAGTAGCGTAGCGTTTGAACACAAGCTTCTGATGATGATGTAGTCGAAGGTGGCGCCATGCTTGACCTGGATTAGGAATTGGCTCACAAGAGTATCAAGTGAGGCTGTCGGAACACACCCACTGGTGCAAGTGATGATAAGATTAGCACTTATTTCAATAATTACTACTTAAACTTAAATAAACATCTTTATTTTCTGTATTATCTAAAGATAGAAGTATATAATATATAGGTACCTATCTGAGTCCCAGAAGCAGGCATTAACAGGCAGTCAAAGAAGCAAGAATAGGCGTAGCTATATAAGCTTAACCATATCATCATTATAGCGATGATGGCTCAGTGGTAGTGACGTCGGCTTGCGATCCGTAGGACGTGGGTTCGAACCCTACAATGAGCTTGAGCTTTCGGTGAAGGAAAACATCGTGATGAAACCATAGCTTGGTGGTAGGGTATTTTCTAGTACTCGCCTGGCTAGCTACCACCCTCTTGTTAAGAATCTGTCGCCAAGCACCTATCGGTGTGTTCCGGCAGCCTCACTTGAGAGCCAGTTCCCAGTCCAGGTGTAGCGTGGCGCCATCCTCGACCACATCGTCACTTAACATCAGGTGACTTGTGGTCAAACGCTACCCTGTAAATAGTAAAAAAAAAATCATCATCAGCCGGAAGAAACCCCCTTTGAACGCCACCATGAACGGCTGCATCCATTGGCTCCCTGTGATATCGTCGGTCCACCAAGTGGGGGGCCTACCTACAGAACGTCTTCCGGTTCGTGGTCACCACTCGAGAACCTTTCTTCCCCATCGGTTATCGGTTTGTCGAGCGATGTGGCCTGCCCATTGCCACTTCAACTTGCGAATTCTGAGAGCTATGTCGGTGATTTTGGTTCTTCGGCGAATTTCCTCGTTTCGATTTTATCACGCAAAGAAACTCCAAGCTTGGCTCTCTTCATGGCTCGACATGGGTTGTACTAAATAAATACATTAGATTTTGCATTTTTTGAGCATACCAAAACCTACAGCTGTCACACCCGTTCCAGCGCGATAGGCTTGTGAAAGCGGCCCTAGCTTTCGCTTCACGGCCTGGTTGCACCACGGGCAGGCCGCGTGCCCTCGGCCTACGAGGTACCTAGCCCGGCCCTTTAGGTACCTTTATGAACACGTTTGTGTAGAAAATAATACAGTTAGGCTTTTGGCGGCCATTGAATTCATCATTAGCATTTACGTTCCCAATGCTGAGTATGGGCCGTAATCTACCACGCTGGTCCAGTTCGGTACTTACCAAATGTGCGTTTCTTCGGCTGATAGTGATGTCTATTTGTGTATTTTCAAAAACTTTTACAGGTCTAAAACAAAGGCTAGTTTAGTTTAAAAAAATGCACAACAAATAAACAAACAGAGAATTTGAATTTAATAGATCAAAATATGGACATGCATATTATTTTTTCTAGTGCTCGCCTGGCTAGCACCACCCTCGAGTTAAGAATCTGTCGCCAAGCACCTATTGGTGTGTTCCGGCAGCCTCACTTGAGAGCCAGTTCCCAATCCAAGTGTAGCGTGACGCCATCTTCGACCACATCGTCACTTAACATCAGGTGACTTGTGGTCAAACGCTAACCTGTAAGATATATTTTTATATACAGTGCTAAGGTGTTCAACCATCTGACAAAGAATATGCAGGATCTACCTTGTAAAATGTTTAAACAGACCTTAAATAATTGGCTGTTATACTGTGTTTTTTATGACATTAATGAATATTTTGGAATGATGACATAATTCAATTTTATTATTATTATTTGTGTATGTTACGTTATTATTACTTCTATACAAATCATAGTGCATCAGTTATTAACAATTTGACATACATATTATTAATTATTTTTCTTTTGACTGTAAATTGCATATTCTTGACTGTATATAAACTGCATGCCATTAAATTTGATACTAACATTACTAACAATTTTTGCTACGCCCTTATCGGGTATAATGTACTGCATTTTGATATCATTAAGACCTGTTCTCCGATGTATATTAAAGCAAAATAAATGAATATGAAAATGAATATGAAAATATAAGTAGTAAATAAATAAATACATTTCTTTATCTCGCTGTCTGTTACTTTATTTCTTTTTAGTACGTCATCAGTGACATCACGTACCTACCTACTTCCCAAAAGCTAAAAAGAAATAAAAGTGTTTTAAAAATGAAAAGCTACGAAACGTATCTACTTATAAGGACTTAAGTTCTGAGAGTTCGCTTACTTTGCTTGCTCACGAGGTGTTTGTGCTTGTGTAGGACAACCCCACATCACCTGGGGTCTGGTCACAAATTATGCAGTAAAGGAGACTTCTCAAGAACAACGACAGGCTTTCAGCGAACCCATGCTTAACCAAGCCTAATGCATTTCTAATGCGCCAGTCTAGTCTAGACTCTATGGAACGTTCTAGAGTGTAGAACCTAGCCCTTTCACTGCGTAGAGAAAACTATGAAAACTCGCGGGTTACTGGGTTGATGATATCATGTAATGTTAGTTTATATATTATTACATAATTATATACCATGTATTTCTATGTACCTACTTATTGCTAACATTCGCTGACATGGTTTTAGAAACATAAACACAATTGCATAATATACTTCAGTAAATAAATCAGACTTTTCACAACATAACGTCCGAAATCAATACCTGATCCTGATCCGTTTTTTTGATCAATATGTCAAGCTTCACCCCTAAAATGGCATATGGTGTGACATATCAATCCAAATCAGTGACAATCGGATCAGGATCGATTATTAATTTCGGGCGTAAATCAATTCACAGTTGACAATGGTGACTTGCTAAAATCAGAATATTATGTTCGTCCTCTTTCTTAGCTTGCCAACGACAGAACCTCTGCAACCTGAAACTAAAAAATAGTTAGTTAGTTACAAGTCAAGCTAATAAAAGTGTTTTAAAAATTCAAGCTGTTTTCTGATAATAATTATGACTTCGAGTGATTTATGCATACTTACTACACATTAGCCAAATGGCTAATAGCCGTTCATGGTGGCGTTCAAGGGGGAGGCCTATGTTCAGCAGTGGACTTCTTCCAGCTGATGATGATGATGATGATGATGATGATGATGATGATGACTACACATTACAAACTCTACATCCATTTTCAAGTAACCTATTGACTGTTAGGTACCTACATTTTGTGGCAAACTGTGTGAAACTACACGGAGAAAAAAGACCTTCCGAAATGACGTTTTCCTTCTGAGTCAAAAGGGAAGGAATTGTGATTCAGAAGGAAAACTAACACAAAATAAGGAAGGAAACGGTCTTGGAAGGTAAAGACTCAGAAGGAAAGTCAGAATTTTTCTCTCAGTGTATTTGAGTGAGGTATCTGTTTCTATATTACATTTTCACTAATTGATTAGTCATCAATCATGCTACTCACCTTTACACCACTACTCATTAGTTCCAAAAACAGACAAGAGGTCGTCTACACCAAATTATTCAAATTAATACACCTACCGAACAGTAAATTCGTTAAATACATCAAAAATCGTTTAAATTCGTGTCGTGTATAGCGTTAATTACTTGTTCCGCTTAAGCCGAGCCGTCAATGTGTGCCCATTTCACCTAGCTAAGCACCTTTCTTTACACACACATGCACAACCATGTCTCTATAGCGCTGTTGGTGTGTCAGTGTGGGTAGTCGTGTCTTCATAGATGAGTAAGAATGTGTGCGCATGCAATTTTGCACCTGTGTGAGTGAAAGAGGGGATGCGTCAGCGTAAACTTTTACAGTGTCAACACAGTCTTTCTCCGTTTGTCTGCGTCCGCTATACGTGTATGTGTGTTGCGTATACGCAATTACGCACGCAATGCCAATGCCGGTTACGCGTACGGAAAGTCGCTTGTAAAACATTTACGGTAACATTACATGAGCGGAAAATTTTTTTTTAATGAAAGGAAATTATGTTTTTTTTTTACGAAGTTTGTACTTGTTAGCAGTAACCTATTTTGCTTTGGTTGTAAGAACTTTACGTACTGACACTTTTTGTGTAATTGGGGGCTAATGAACTCTTTTGTAACTCCATTTCTTTTACTGGTTTGGTTACATGAAGTTTTCAGTCTGTTGATCATTGCAATTTGGCTTCTAGTTTCTTTGTTATAAGGTTTATTGATAATGTGACCTCTGGTGTCTGAGTCATCATAAGGTTTGCTGATTTTTTTGGTCATAGGATTTGTAAGTGTGAGGAGTAGAGTAGTGCCCCTTTTGAAATGACCACCAATACTAAGGTGTCCCAGCAGTCGGATCATAGATACTGATGATTCTGATGATGAAAGCGGTAATATTAATTTAAGGAGGATTTTTTGAACTACTCAACTAATTCTGGTAATTATTTCAGTAATTGAAAGCTACTCAACTGTCCTGCATATGCAATATTTCATATATACATGCCAGCCCGTGTGAAGACGGAGCAGGTCGCTAGTGTCGTATGAGGAGAATGGCTCGTCAGCATAGTTAGAAGTTTATGAAGCTATTAATCAAACCGTTTAATTGTTATTTTAATTAAATATGTGATTTTAGTACGCAGCGGCTTTCTTCCAGCTGGATAAAGTTTTCTATGGCAGCTTTTCAAGATTTCACATCCGAACAGTGCTGGATTTATTTATTACAAGGAAAACAAACATCACATAAGAATAAAAATAACATAAAAACAAATAGGCCTAACAGTTTTCACAAATAGAAGAAGTTTAAACATACCAGTAAATAATTATAAAGAACATAGAATATTAAATATAATAATGATAAGAGAAAAAAAAACAATAACTAAGGAAGGGTTACACATTTGCCGCCCCAAAGAACTACATTTTTTTGCCGCTTGAACTGACTTCTAAAATTAGATACACTGTTCACGATAAAGTTAATTCCTATTTTTTATGGAATACCTAATCTAGTTTCTAGATAAAAAAAACAAGAAAGAAAAACAGGCATGATACCTTGCAGATACGATATAATTTTTTTGTTTCTACATTTATTTTAATCCTATATTTTTTTTATACCTTTATTATAAATGTGTGTAAAATAGTTATAATCACAATAGATGCTTAGTAAGTTTTTTTAATATTTTAGCCATCTAGGTACCTAATAGTACCTATCAACCCCGTGCCAAAATATATATATGTTGGTCCTTCGAGCCGGGTGAGTGTTAATTTACTGAATATTTCTTGAGTCTATAATTATTTCCAATGAAAAAAGTCTGGGCGTTGGAATTTGTACAACAACCTGTGTTCCCACTGCCATCAGCTAAGACAAGCTAAGCTAAGGCTTACTTACACCTGTAGTGGTTAGTGGCTACAATAAATACTAGTAATAATTGTTTAATTATAGTAAAACGTTGTAAGGTTGCAGTCTACAGTGAAAGCTGCAGTCGAGCTGCATCCGTGAGGTGTCACTGGTCTTGATACTTTTGCTCTTATCATTATAAGTACCTACCTGAATGACTGTTTTTTGGTAAATCGTGTTTTTTGTAAATAATATATATATACGAAAATAAAAATAACAAAAAAAATAATAAAAATCTAGACTCGAACCGGGGTCTTCCTGCCCGATTTGCCACTATTAGGTATAATCTTGTAGATGGTGACGAAATTTACCTTCGCATTCTAATGTTATTGTAGCAGTTTTTCATTGCCTGAAAACACGGATAAAAACAAATTTTCTAAAAATTAAACCTAGCTAGATCAATATAACGCCCCCGAAACCCCTGCATACTCAATTTCATGAAAATCGTTGGAGCCGTTTCTGAGATTCAGATTATACTTTATTATACCTACATGTAATACATAACCTGTAAAGAGGTTTAAAAGGAGGAGCGTGCATTTAAAGAAATGTGTCGGTAGATGTGTTTTTGTTTTTTTAGGTTTTATTAAAACATTTGTATAGGTGTCAAGGAAATAAAATGCAGTTTGGCTTTTTTTCTCTCAAAATAACAGTTTAGTACATATTTAAATCAATCCCACTCACATAGTCCGGTAGAAACCTTACAATACCTATACAAGAAGTGCTCTTATAAAGGTTTTAGATAGATTAGATGTATAAAACAAACAAAGTTCTAACTAATATCCAAGTATCAAGACTGTTAACCGTTAAGCGCCGAGATCTCAAACTAGGGAAAGTTCACATTGGCTGGGATACCGTTAAACTCTCGTTCAACTAGTCTGTAGTTTAACAACACTATATAATAACTACTTTACGTATCTAATGTCATAATAAAGGTTTAGGATATAGTCATGCACCCACTAATTTGGATACCTACATATATTGGTGCTGGGCAAGTATAATAGGAACCTTACGAAGATTTACCTACACTGTTTAATTTTAGGGACTTCAAAGTAATTTCATGGCAGTCCCATTTTGTATAATGTTAAGTTTAAATTGCGAATTCAATTGTGAAAAGAGAAAAAACTATTGGTATAGTCAGCGACCAAAGTAGCTGATCGTTCTCGATTTTCCAAATGTGTTTCAAATCTGTAATTATTATTGTTTTTTTTTTACATTTTACATGCAAGCGCCCTGCGTTGCAGGTAAAAAAAAAACTCCAACGACGCTAGAGATGATTTCACTTCAAAAAAATGGGGGATGAACGGATGAAATTGATTCTCAAATCTCAATGTTTAATCTTTTTTCTCCTATCGCTATAATAGTTCTAAATGTCTTGTTAGTGGACTAGAAAGTTAAAACCTTTAAAAAGTAACTATCTAATATGAAAAGCAAACGAACGGACGCCATTTTTAACCCTTCACCTATAAAATGCCATAACGGTTTTGCGTCAGCGTTACCAACCAACAAAAACTAGACCACAATGCAAAACAATGGCAACTACTGGCAGCTCAATAAAAAAGTAAAAAACAGTGTTCCAAATTCAAATAATTTCCCACACGTAACGTTACGCGGGCGGACATCGAGCGCGCGCCGTTATACGCGCGGCAGTGACCCACATTTTCGCTGCGATCGCACAACCGGTTGGGTTCATAACCTTATTGTTTACAACGCACTTTTCTGCAACCACTGCGGTTTTAGTTCAAACTTTCTCTTCTTTCTCCGTCACTGAGACAGCGATGTGTTTGCGTCGTGAAAATGTAGTGGGAATGGAATATGGTTGCAGTATGAAGTCGAGTAAAAGCAGCTCGTAGTCGCGCGGACGGCGTTTGCCGCGCTTTCTGATTTTAAGACGAGAATGCTGGTCGCGCTATAATATTTCAAAGTCACGTTCCTACTTATTTGTTACGTAGGACAAGTTTATTTTGACTTTTTATTGGTAATGTCGTAATTTTTTGGTGAAATAATGTCGATTATGCTGCGATTGAAGCGTGAAAAGTTAACATTGGAGAAGCTGACGCTGATTGGTGATTTATTGACAATAAACAAGACAGTTGATGAATAGACGTTTCTCTTTGCTTGTTTTTGTTCTATGATTTTTTGATGTGGCGTTTCTATTAGGAATTTTTACAGGTCTTAATTTTATCTTAGTGAAAAGGATAATTACAGGGTGGTGCCCAATTCCCCCACCATTAAAGAAAAACTACCTAATCAGCTACATTTAGAATTACTAGTCAAAAAAGAAGTCGTTTTTTGTTTTAGAATATCGCATCGAGGTAACAAAGACATGTGCCAAAAAAGTTAGTTACCTAGCATACATTTTTAATTTTATTTATGTTTGTACATTGACTTTTTTTGTTCATGAAAATGTATTTGTTACTTATTAACGTTCCTGAAGATATCGTTCAGGGCATCTGCAAAAAAAAAACCGTCTGTCTGACTATAATTTTTTTTAAACTTTACATACATATTTATTTTTGTTATTAAACAGATTAAAAATAAAATCATGTAGAATTTAAAAGAAAAGAGGTCTAGCGTAACCTAAAACCATTCACAACCAAACTCCTTTCATCGTGCGTCTCACAGAACAGAATAACTTACAGTGAGTACTAACAGAATTTAAGACGAACTTTCAACGCCACGCGCCGTTACATTGAAGTGTAACGTGACCCCGAATCTTGCTCTACATTGCACTGCATCCGCCGCCGGCAATGGCGGTCAAAGCCACTCTCCATGTAGATACAAAGACTTCACGAATGGCAGATGAATGACACTGGTTCACGAATGGCAGCAGATGAATGACACTGGTTATTGAAAAAGTTTATTTTTAGAACAGATAATAAACTCTAGGCTGAGAGATTTAAAGTCACTCACTCAAATGAGGTTTAAGTGACACATACAAGTGGTAGTGGTAGGTTTGGTGGTAGTTAGTAGAATCTTATTTGCGTGGTAGTAAATTGTGACGTCAGTTTGGTTTTGGTAGGCTGCAAGCGTATAGAGAAAGATTTAAGTCTATGCTTGCAACCTCTTTGGTACTTCACAGGGTTTGTGTATTTAGCCATTGACAAGTATTAAATTGTTAGGTATGTATAGGTCTACCAGGATCTGAGGATGGCAAAAAGGGAAAAAAGAAATTGACGCTAGCAATACTGGGGGAAATTGGAGTAAAACGTTTTGATATTTTTTTTCCTTATAGTGACTGATTCTGTGTGTGATACATGCATATATAAAAATGTATCCAATGATCAAAAATATTTTTGAAAATCTTACTGTGGCGAATGTGGGGTTCGAAATTTAGATGAAATCTCTAATTACTCTGTTCATAGTTTATTAATTATAATTAAAGGCTATCAGAACTTGAAAATGGTTCCAAACACTGCACATCCATAAAAAAGTCTTTAACGGAAGAGGAAGACGAGGAAGACGCAGTATTTATGATAAACCTTTCCTCCTGCATCTCAATCGATCTTGTTCTATGAACTGATTTTCAATTTTTATAAGTACATGTTTACAAGATTTTCGCCATTCATCGATCCCTATTCGAGAGAAAGCTTCTTCAGTTCACACGAAAAATGCAATAAATCAAAGTATCAAGACGTGTCATTCCTACTAATTAGAAGCCAAACCAAAAACAATTCCTCGAAGTTTCAGTTGACAGATGACATTTTTTTCGTTGCCATATGAAAATCGCTATTTACTAAAATTTTTTTTTGCCATCAGATCCTGGTAGACCTATAAATGATGAAGATGAGATGATACGTGTGGCCCAGCGAAAAATCGAGTCTAGCACGAGAAAAGTCACTTTTAACAACTTTATTTCAATTTCCTTTTATTATTAGAATCTTATTTACTGGTGATAAATGGTGACGTCAATTGCGTATAGAAGGGTTTACGTCCATGTCTGCAACCTCTTTGGTTGACGCGAACTTTTTACTTTTATTTTATTTATTTAAAAACAAAAATATTCAACTGCATGTTAATTAACCAAAAATAACAAACTTAATAATATTAAAAACTTAAATTTACAATTAAATTTAAAATTACATAACGTTGGAGCAAAGAGGTTGCAGCATGTGTTAGTAGGTAATAGTTATATACTAATGTTGGGTACAACGTCTTTGATCAGATTTTTTTTATTTTTTTTCACAGATTTTTGTTTCTTCATAACACGGAATGGATTTGGCTCGAGTTTTTTTTTTTATTACTTACATGGTGGCGTTTGACTACAAGTCACCTGAGGCTAAGTGACGATGTGGTCGAAGGTGGCGTCACGCTACACCTGGACTGGGAACTGGCGAGTCTGGCTGTTACATTTTTTCCTCGCGCATGTCTTTTGCTTTCCAAGAGTTATTTGTGAAACTAAGTTATGTAGCTGCGCTGACAGCAATGGAGGTCAAAGCCACTCTCTTCGTTATTGTTTAGAAGGTAATGAATAGCATAATGTCAGCCTATTGAAATGTTTATTTTTAGAGCGGTCATAATGGACACTGAAAGTGACAAGATTGTGGGAGTAAATATTGGTTAGACAAAGCTATGCTCTATATAATTTACTATCATTATTTTCAAGTCACCTGATGTTATGTCCCACTGTCAAGTTTAGAACCTGTCGCCAAGCACCTACTGGTGTGTTCCGGCAGCCTCACTTGAGAGCCAGTTCCCAGTCCAGGCGTAGCGTGATCACCTTCGACCACGTCAATGTACCCTACCGTATCCATAAAACGCTTCAGCCATGATATTAAAAAAATTTAGACCGTGGGGAATTGTACTAATACTTACTATAAAAAGCATTACCAAAATCGGACTAAGTAATCTGTAAAAAGTTCATAGTCCATAAAAAAAAAACATAAAAAAATGACACGTTGACTTGATGACCTTTTTTTTGTCGCTTAAAAAAAAATATCGATTTTTGCATGTTTTTTTATGATGAATAAACTCAAAATAGTTCAAATACTTCATCGATCTTGATGGAGTTAGTTTGAACCCCGGGGAATGACAAAGGATACTGTTTACCGCCACGCAGGTAAAACTGCGCGGAACAGCTACAAGAAATATAAAGCTTAACAAGTTAATCGCAATGCGTCACCTACCACTTTAGAGAGTGGTGAACTACAGCGGTCAAGTTCAATGCGAACGTGGGGCGATGACTAACTACTGCGCACTGTAGTGGCTACACTTCGACTTCCTCACTGCTCAACTAAACTGCGCAGCTCGGGATAGTTGAGTAGTGGGAAACTCGCGAGTGTTCCCCACTGCTGAACTCAGGATAGTGAACTCGAGCGTATTAAGTAGCCACTTTTTTTTAACCTATACTGTGCCACTGCTGGACAAAGGTCTCCCCCATTTCTTTCTAGATATCTCGATCCCCACAACCTCAGGCCACCGCTCTTCAAATGAGTCGAGGTCTTCACTCTATCTTTTTCGGGGCCTGCCTCGGCGACGTTGCCCGTCTTCAGGTACCCACTGCGTGATGATCCTTGCCCAACGATCCGGGTCTAGCAGTCTTGTGCCCGACATCTGCAATGCCCCTTTTCTAGCGAATTGTGGAGTTACCCACTGTTGGGTATGACTGTAGAAAATGCTGGTAAGAATTTAAAACGAAGGACCTTTAATCAGAATAAAAATAACTGCACCAATCTAAGTGAATAGGTAATTTGGAAAGGACTCTTTGCTCAAAATAAGATAGATAATCCAGTCTGTCACCTACCTCACACTCCCACACGTACGTTTCTTCAAGAGGGCTCAGCAAGGGAATCCTCTGGTCGGCACTGGAGGGTTGGCAGAGCAAATGTTCCAAAACACCATCTATATTGGCACAGCACTGCGAGAACGTCTCACACAACAATAAGTACTGCACGGCAGTGAAATGAGTAAGCACTGGTCTATTCACGGAATAGTTTCTCAAAATGATTGAGGACACGACCGAATGTGGTAATCGCACCAGCACCAAGTTTGAACTGTTCGATCCGCTCGCACAGAGGGCGCGCGATGCGTCGCCCGTCAATTCAAAACGACGGTAGTCGTAGAAAGGCGGGTGGCAAACATAAATTATCTACCCTCTAAAAAATGAGCAAAGATCCAACATACCCCGCACCGAAATTATCATGATAATTTCAGCATAAATATTGCAAGAATTAAGTAGTAGGAAAATTGCCTTTATACGGACAAGAATATAATTATAATACAGTTACAAGTACAATGAATTTAAGCTAGGTAAAGTTTCTAATATCTAAAATGTATGTGTATAAAAAAAAACATCAAATTAATTTGTATAGGGAAAAGGGCAAACCTTGTTAACAGGTCTTTTGACTATTCCTTTTTGCGTCCTCAGAGTAACGACGCGAATTATTTTGTCAGGGCCTTCATGGAGACGCTCCACTCTGGCCCGGACCCAGTTAAGTGGACGAATCAGCTCAGATTTGATGAGAACTAAATCACCAATTTTAATATTAGGAGGCGAGGTGAACCACTTTGCTCTTTGCTGCAAAGTATGCAGGTAGTCGTCAGACCACTTCTTCCAAAACGTTTGGGATATCTTTTGCAAACACTGCCAACGTGACAGTCGGTTCATCGCTACGTCCTGAATACTGTGCTCGGGCACGGCGAGCAAGCTTTGACCTATTAAAAAGTGTGCAGGCGATAAAATCTCGAATTCATCGGGATTATTAGATAACGGGCATAACGGGCGCGAGTTCATTACGGCTTCAATTTTACAGAAGACAGTGGTGAGCTCTTCAAATGTGAGTGCCTTGTCACCTACTGCCCGAATAAGGTGGCGTTTGGCCGACTTGATACCGGCTTCCCATAATCCGCCCATCGAAGCTGCTGTAGGAGGAATATTTTTCCATTCAATTGAACGAGTGGCGCAACCGTCTGCTATCAGAGCGTCACTTTCATTAAAAAAATTGCAAATATCTTTCAATTGTTTCGCAGCGGCGACCAGGTTCGTCCCGTTATCGGAATGCAGACATGAGCACAGGCCACGTCGCGCCACGAACCGATCAAGCGTGGCTAGAAAACAATCAGCTGATAAGTCACTAAGTACCTCAATATGTACAGCCTTAGTAGAAAAGCAAACAAAAAGGCACATGTAGCATTTTACAATTTTTGCGTTACGATTTAAACTAGCTTTTATGTAAAACGGGCCACCTAAATCGCAACCGACATGATCAAAAACCTTGTTTGGTTTTAACCTTTCAGCGGGTAACGTACCCATGTACGGTTGCATAGAAGTGGGGTTGCATTTAAAGCATACGATGCATTTTGACAACACACTTCGAATCACACTGCGAGCGGATACGATCCAATATCGTTTGCACAAAATTCCTTGTAAGGAACGAGGTCCTACATGTAGGTACACTTTATGAAAATGTTCTATTATTAATGTTGTTAAGTGACACTTTTTAGGTAATAACAAGGGGTGCTTGCTATTATAGGGTAAATCTGCTAGGGAGATTCTACCCCCCACCCTGAGGAAACCATGGGCATCCACGAAGGGTGATAACTTCCGTAATGAGGAAACAAATTTATTGTTTTTTATCTGAGCTATTTCACCACAAAAGTAGGTATTTTGTGTATGTTTAATAATAGCGTCATGGGACGCATTTAACTCGTGAGTTGAGATTGTACCAATAGAACGTTCATTCCTTGGTAGCCTACAATTTTTTATAAACCGTAAACACCAAGCGACAATACGCTGCAATTTATTGAACGACGAATATTTTTCAAAAAACGTTTTTGAAGTGTCGTTCTGAACCTTTTGAGATGCACAAGAAAAGGTATCAACGTTTGTCTTCATTTCTAAAATGTCAGTCTTATCAGTGATGTAAAAAGTACTGATTGGCCATTGATGAACGTCATCAGATAGCCATGCTGGACCATGTAGCCAAAGTTCATAATCAGCTACAAGCTGAGTAGGCATGATGCCGCGCGAACAAACGTCAGCGGCGTTGTTTTCGCTTCGCACATGATACCAGCTGTTTGACGGAACCACCTCCACTACTTGAGCGACACGAGTTGAAACGAATGTTTTCAGCTTGTAGGGAGGGGTTTGCAACCATGCGAGTGCGACACTGGAATCCGTCAAAGCAGTTAATTGAAAGTTTATGTTTTTAATATTTTGTCGAACGAACAAAACTAGTTTAGACAATAACACGGCAGCCATAAGCTCGAGTCTAGGTATCGAAAGCGGCTTGATTGGCGCGACTTTGCTTTTACTGATAAGCAATCTAGTCTTCACGTCATTGTTTGCGTCAACACTGCGTACATAAATGCACGCCGCATAACCACGGGTCGATGCATCACAAAATGCAATTAAATGCACTCCGCAGAATTTAGGTATAAGCATATGTCGCTCGATTTTAATTGACGATAGACTTGACAATGACGCAATAAAGCTAGACCATTTGTCGCGTAACTCAAACGGAAGAGGGTCGTCCCAACCGAGATTGAGCTTCCACAGATCCTGCATTATGCATTTAGCTAGAAATGTGCACGGAGACAAGAAACCGACGGGATCGAAAATGCTAGCAAGCAGTTTTAGCACTGACCGTTTAGTGTATGTGCTATCTGACATGTTGTAATCGAATGAAAAACAATCGGCGGTTGGCAGCCACTTAAGGCCTAAAACCTTGAGGGATGAGCACACAGCGTCATCACTGAAATTTATAGCGACTGCTTGGTTGGCGCCGATTCTCGAGAGTAATTCAGGGGAATTACTTGCCCATTTACGAAGGTCAAAACCACCTAGTTTTAACAGAGCAATGAGGTCGTCCTGTAACCTGCAGGCCTCCGCGACGTCTTGTGTTGACCACAACACATCATCAACAAAACATCCTTGCATGAGGATATCAGCAGCTTGAGGAAATAGCTTGCCCTCATCACTCGCTAGCTGTTGCAACGTGCGAACAGCGACAAAACCAGACGATCGCAACCCGTAGGTATTTGTAAGAAGTTCGTAGGTTTTTATTTCATGCGAAGGCGATTCCCTCCAAAGTATGTGCTGATAACATCGCTCAGCGGGATCAATGAGCACCATTCTATAGAATTTGGCTATGTCCGCGGTAAAACATACGTCATATAAACGAAAGTTGAAAATAATTTTCAAAATATCATGGTGGAGTTTTTTACCTGTAAGTAATGTGTCATTAAGTGACACACCGTTTGAGGTAGCCGCTGAGCCATCAAATACCACTCGCATTGGCGTGGTGGTACTGGAGGTCTTTACCACACAGTGGTGTGGTATGATATACCTACTCGGTTCTGTACCTACGTACGGTTTCATATGACCTAACTGTTCATACTCGCGCATGAAGTCTACGTAGGGCGCTTTTAACTCGGGTGATCGAGCGAAACGTCGCTCCAGGTGATGTAACCTACGCACGGCGTGGTTATAAGACTCGCCGAGAGCAGCGCACTTCGGGTGCATTAGGATAGGCGAGACATACCTACCGCTTTCGTCCCTATAATGACGCTCGCAATAAATTTCTTCGGCAAGCTTATCATCTGGGCTGATAGGGTTGTCACACGGTGATTCCTCTATTTCCCAAAATGATTTAAGTTGAGTGTTGATGGTGTCACTATCATTGGTGTACGACACCAAATTGCAAGACGTTGCAATGTTAGCGACATCATCGGAAGTACACGGTACTTCAATTTTCCCACACAATACGTACCCGAAAATACTGCTGAGTGCAGTGGGTAGTGTAGGGCTGACAATAATTTTATTACCGTCGTAAATGTCAGGAAATATGTCACCTGCAAGAATTATGTCTACAGGGGATTTTTTATAGAAGTAAGGATCTGCTAACAAAAGGTTTTTATAGTGCATGGAAACTTCTTCGGAAATTTCCACTGTAGGTAAATCAGAAGTAATCTGTCGTAAAATTATAGCATCAATTTTAAACGTCGGATTATCGCTATGTCTTGGCATAATAGTGCACGAAGTCATGCCAAAGTTTTTGACACTACTACCGGCTAAACCGAAAATGTTAAACGGACATTTTTGACGTGACAACCCTAGTCGTTCTAAACAATTTAGCGTTATAAAATTCGATTGAGCGCCTGAGTCGATCAGAACGCGACAAGCTTGCGGATTACCAAACGAGTCGATAACATTGACCATAGCCGTACCTAATAAGACAATATAGTTCTTAATGTTGTTACCGCTGGACGAGTGCGATGCCTTAGCGTGCAATGTATGCGTACCTACAGCTGATGACGCGCCGCTGCTATGATTGGCGGGAATAGATCGCGTAGCAGGACTGCCTTTTGAGTCTAGGTGCAGTAACGCATGATGACGCTGATTGCACGTAAAACATCTGAATTCACTTGGGCAATCAGCAGACGAATGGTTTCGTTTTAGACAGTTGTGGCACAACTTCAAATGGTCAGCACGGCTGACTCTTTGCGTTGGGGCTAATTCACGGAATTGTCCACAACGAAAAATCATATGATTTTGACCACAATGTGCGCAATCGAAACCTTTCGATTTATTATTATTGAATTGCGTTTGCGAAGACAATGCCTTTCTATTCAAGGTTTCACTCGACTTTCTGTTTGTGGTAGATGTAGGATACCTACCCTGCGATACTACAGTAGAACTAGAATAGGATTGTGAATGTTCCAAAATTTTTATTTGGTTATGTACGTGGGACATTAACTGATCATAGGTAGGTATTGTCTTTTGATCGATACCTTGTTCAAACGTTTTCCTAGTGTTGGGGTCTAATCCCCTCAACGCTATATGACACAGTACATAGCTAGATAAGTGCTCGATGTTTAAAGCATGTATAGCGCGATAAGAATGATCAAAAGTCTCAATAAAATTATTTAGATTAACTGGAGATTCCGATTTGAGCGCGGGAAAGTTAAGCATCTTATCTAGATATTTACCTACGAGCATCCTATTGTCTTGATATTTATCAAGCAAGGACTGCCACACTACGTCGTAATTACTAGAAGTAATCGGCACACTTTTAACGATGCTGTGTGCGGAACCTTTTGTGCATGACAACAAATAATGAAATTTATCGATGCTTGAAATTCCTGTTTGATTGTGCACCAAAGAGCAAAATGTTTCATAAAACGTGGTGAAATTCTCAATATTTCCATCAAATGTGAACAATTCAAGTTTTGGTAAACGTGGTCGTATGTCGACGTTTTTATCTTTCGTGTCTACGTGACCGCATGGTGGAACGTCCGCCATTTTGGTAGTGTGCTTAGAGGCGCACAGCTTTACACGAAAAAATAACTCATCGAAGCTAATCAAATCGTTATCTGAGAATTGAGTTTCAGGCTTTAAAGTTAATTGCATTTCATATATTTCCATACAAATACTTTCGAATGATTCACGCAGTGAGGTTATCTCTGAGGCACGCAATAGAAACATTTCCTTGAGGGAAGGATGATTCTCAATTTTATTCGATAAATCAAACACTTGTTGCAATTGCGAATAAATACGTTGCTTTTTAGCAAGACATTTGTTAATATTACGAATAATGTCCAATTCCTTTTTGGTTGGAATCGGAGTAGTTACTTCTGACTGAGACATTTTTAGATGTTAGAAAAAATTGAAAATATTTTAAATTAATTTATATCCGGCTCGAGGGCCAAAATGTTGGGTATGACTGTAGAAAATGCTGGTAAGAATTTAAAACGAAGGACCTTTAATCAGAATAAAAATAACTGCACCAATCTAAGTGAATAGGTAATTTGGAAAGGACTCTTTGCTCAAAATAAGATAGATAATCCAGTCTGTCACCTACCTCACACTCCCACACGTACGTTTCTTCAAGAGGGCTCAGCAAGGGAATCCTCTGGTCGGCACTGGAGGGTTGGCAGAGCAAATGTTCCAAAACACCATCTATATTGGCACAGCACTGCGAGAACGTCTCACACAACAATAAGTACTGCACGGCAGTGAAATGAGTAAGCACTGGTCTATTCACGGAATAGTTTCTCAAAATGATTGAGGACACGACCGAATGTGGTAATCGCACCAGCACCAAGTTTGAACTGTTCGATCCGCTCGCACAGAGGGCGCGCGATGCGTCGCCCGTCAATTCAAAACGACGGTAGTCGTAGAAAGGCGGGTGGCAAACATAAATTATCTACCCTCTAAAAAATGAGCAAAGATCCAACACCCACTATATAGATAAATTGTATGCTCAATTTTGAATAGTGGAACCGTGTAGAATGATCGCGACTGGTTAGGTCACTTTTATTTGATGATCTGGACTGATGTTGTAGGCCCATCGAATTCAGAAATCATATTTATTCGTCAAGCAAACGCTTGCCAAGCATCTACCGGTATATTCCGACAGCCTCACTTGTCTTCCCATTCCAGTTGTAGCGTGGCGCCATCATCGACCACATCGTCACTTTACATCTAGAGACTTGTAGTTATATGTTACCCTGTAAGTAGTGAATAAATTAAAATTATTAATGCATCTCAAGTGAAAATTGAATCTATTTTTGCTACAACCACAAGTGAACGTGTGTGTGGAAATGCCATTTTTCTTATGCAACTACGAGCCAGCTTGCAATGCAACCGGGTGCCGATGTTTCTAATATAGGGTAATTCCGGGGGAGATGGCCCTAGTAACTTTAAGAGTCTATTGTGAAGGAATTATGATGAATAAGACATTGAATTAATATACAATATGAACTTTATTTATTACTCTTATCAACCATTAGTGATAAATCACTTTAAAGAACGCAAACAATGTAATTTTTAACTTTAAAGAAAAATTAGGACTGGCCATCTCTCCCAGGGTGTCCGGGAGTGATGGCCATAGTGTTCGGGGTGAGATGGCCAGTACTTCTTTTGCCTTTCCCTTTGCCCTTGAGATCTTTTAACTCATTTTTTTTCTTATTACCACAGTAAGAACACATGTCCTCAAACTCGGTGCAATGTTCATGCACCCAGAGCTTGCAAATATTGCATTGTATCCAATCATCAGCTAATTGTGTCCTGTAATAATTATCACCACAACCTCTGCAATTATCGACGTCGTCCAGGGTGCTGTTTCATCCATAGCCTGCAGGACTCATAGAAGAAAGTTTTAAGAGACGTGAAAACAGCAACATCCAGCGGCTGTAGGTAGTGGGATGTGTGTGATGGCATTGACAGTAAGATGATGTCATTATCATTAGCAAACTCTAGCATTTTAACTGACTGAATTGCAGTGTGTAGAATGACCATCCAACAATAAAAGTACTTTGCCATTTGGTTTTCGAGGCAAAAAATGCGCTTTCATACATTCTAAAAATATGTCAGAGGTTATATAAGCGGATTTTTGTGACATATAAACCAGTGAACCTGGAGGCAGTCCATCTTCAAATTCAGGTTTCTTCCTTTGCCCTTTCATAATGCATCTAAAAAAAAAAACAAATAAAAAATCTCAAAATCTCTTTCTTTTCTTCTTTCTTCTTATCTTTTCTTCTTTCTTCTTCTTCTTCTTTCTTTTTTCTTTCTTTATTTCTTTAATAAATCTAATTTAGGATATTACATTTTATGGCTATCTCTAAAATTCAAAAAAATTCAAAATTCAATTATGTTTATTCAATAGGATACATTGTGATCACTTTAAAACGTCAACTTAAAACTAGCTACGCCTGTTCCAACCTCCTTACGCCGGCAAAAGAACAGGCAAGAAACGCCCGGCAGGTAATTTTTTTGGCGCGATCACATTGACAATTTTATTCTTATTACTAATTGATTGAATTGGAGCAAGTTCACTAAAATCCCAAGCTTTTTTTTTTTGTCATCTAATAGTCCGATATTTTTTATTTAGCTTTACTAATAAGAAGATTTCTCTTGTTTGGTTGTACACATTGGGATATGGGAACATGAATATTAACGAGTTGCGGGATCACAACCAAAGCAGACCAGACCCCACAAGCAGCACCCGTTCACGAGTTGACGCATGTGCCAGCCATCGCTCTCCTCGACCATATGAGAGGGAAGAGGGCGACCCGACACATGACGCCGCTGCAAGCAAAGTCACTTTCGTGAGCATGACTGTTTTGGCTGTTTACCGAGAATGGTTAGAATAGGGGAAATAGGGAGAATAGATAGATAGAAAGAAAGATAGATAGATTAACTACAATCCCAAGCTTGTTTGTCATCTAGATAGTCCGATATTTTATAATAAGCTTTACTAATGAGATTTCTCTTTATACGAATTTGAAATTTTGTTATAGACAAGTCTTGAATTTCACTTGGGATTTTGTTGAAAAAGCGTACACATTGACCTTTGAACGAGTTGCTAACTTTATGGAGCCTAGTGGTGGGTACAGCAATTTTATCTTTGTTTCTAGTATTAAAATTGTGATAATCACTTCTCTTTTTGAAGCTATTTAAATTTTTCCGTATGTACATTACATTTTCATAAATATATTGACAAATAACTGTCATTATTTTGGTTTCTTTAAACTTAATTCTTAAAGATTCTCTGGGGCCCATGTTATAAATCGCACGAACAGCTCTCTTCTGCAATACAAATATGGTGTTAATATCAGCAGCGTTTCCCCACAGCAATATTCCATAGGACATAATGCTGTGAAAATAGCTGAAATAGACTAGTCTGGCTGTATCAACGTCAGTAAGGTGACGGATCTTCTTTACAGCATATGCTGCAGAGCTAAGTCTGCTCGATAGACTGACAATATGTGGACCCCATTGCAATTTGTGATCTAAAGTTATGCCTAAGAATACTGTAGTCTTGACAAGGTCCAATTCTTCGTCCTTAATTTTTACATTTGTTGGTACTTCTTTAACATTGGGCAGCACAAATCTCAAGCATTTTGTCTTTTTTCCATTTAACATCAAATTGTTCGCATCAAACCAGTCTGTAACTTTGGAGAGAGCATTGTTCACGTCGTCAGAAATGTTATGTTGTCGCTTTAACTTAAATAAAAGCGACGTATCATCAGCAAACAATACTATTTCGTGATTGTCACTAACAAGGCTGGGCAAATCATTGATGTAAACTAAAAACAGAAAAGGTCCGAGTATTGAACCCTGCGGAACTCCCATTGTGACTACTGACCCCGAGGATCGCTTCCCGTTCACGTCAACTCTCTGAATCCTATCACTAAGGTATGAGGTTACAAGGTCCAGAGGAACACCTCGAATACCATAGTGCCGGAGCTTCCTGATCAGTGTCTCGTGGTGAACACAATCAAATGCCTTGGACAAGTCACAGAACACGCCTAGAGCGTCCCGTGACTCCTCCCAGGCATCATAGATGTGAGTTAATAACTCAACACCAGCATCAGTAGTAGAGCGACCACGCGTAAAGCCAAACTGTTTTTGATTAAGTAATTTGTTTGCTGAGAAATGTCTTTGCAATTGATTTAGAATAAGTTTTTCGAATATTTTACTAAATGTTGGTAATACTGATATTGGTCTAAAGTTAGTAGGGTCAGTCGTTGTACCCGATTTAAACAAGGGTGTTATCTTACTATGTTTCATCAGATCAGGAAACACGCCGTCGTCAATACATTTGTTAAATATTAGGACTAATTCGGGTGCAATCATTTCAATTAATGGCTTAACAACGGTCACGGATATACCCCAGAGGTCAGTAGTTTTCTTGACATTAATCATATTAAAAGCTTTTACTACATCTTTGCAACTAACATAGTCAAATTGAAAAGGAATTTCGCACTCTGGTACATTTGTTTTTAACATAGATTCTGCAATGGTGTGCGATGAGTTTAAGAACTTAGTAGTAGAGACTGGAATGTCAGTGAAAAAGGTTTCAAATGCTTTAGCTACTTCAATGTCAGTCTTGACACTGGTATCGCCAATATTTAGGTTGTAATCATTAGCTTGAGACCTGACTTTTCCAGTCTCACTATTTATAATTTTCCAAGTTGCTTTAATTTTGTCATTACTACTCTCCCGCAAATATTATGGCCATCTTACCCGATTGTCCGGGAGAGATGGCCACATTACGTAATAAAGGCAAACGTCTCAATTTTGTAGTTAATTTTGAGGTTAGAACACGAGAAAGTTTATTACTTCACAAAAAAAGAACGAAAACGGAGAAAACTTTCAAAACTTTTTTTGCACCACTTAATATGTCAACCCCTTAGCTTAAATTGGACGTCTGATTAGAAAACAAATTCAAATTACTCACCTTTTCATCATTTTTTCGCAAAAAAATCTACTTACACTTGTTGCCCGTGCCGAAATGAATCGAACTAAATTAAAAATAGCACCATCTATAAATTATTTCTTGAACTTTTTGCTATTGGCCATCTCTCCCGTACGGCCATCTCCCCCGGAATTACCCTAGTTTAAGTTACGGGAAATGTATGTAATCTGTCATTGTGTAGAATTCCTAGGAAATATAATTTTTATGGCTGTCATGATGGTCAGTAAAATGAGAATTAGGTTTTGATACGGAATATTTACCATGCTTAGAGTTCTCTATTTTCAAAAACAAATACCTACGACCTACATGGTAAATATCCCATTTCAAAACCTTATTCTAAAATTCCTAGGAAATGTATGAATTTTAATATTTTTTTGAAACACATAATTTCAATAAAAAAATGCAATTACATCATCATCAGCCACTTGACGTCCTGTTAAACACAGGCCTCCCACTTTGAACGCCTACAATGAACGGTTATTAGCCATTTGCATCCACTGGCTCTCTGTGACTCCTACGATGGCGTTGAAATATGCAGTTTATTTCACTCTATTTTTATTTATACGGTATATGTACCTAATGTTAATTTTATACATTCTCTAATGCAATTTGTAATTGCATACAATGTATTAACTTAAAATAGCATGGAAATGTTTGTATTAAATAATCTCGTCAATTTATTTAACACATTGGCTCGGCATTGTATTCATTTCCTAGGAATTGTATACAATTCCTGAGAGATTTTGTTTCCGGTAACATATTTACTGTACACAAGTATTTTAGCTTGCTTTCTTCGACATACTACTCGGTAAAATGCCGTGCCGGTAAAAAAAAAACGATGCTTTCTTTTTCAATGTCGACCACAGACAGAGCTGCTATACAAGAAAGAGATAGACTTAGAAAATTAATGTCACACTGACGTTCGAATTTGAACGTCAAAACTCCCGCCAAATAAGTTTGACAGTTCCCCGATAGAAATAAGATCGCTTCTTTATCGCGGATCGTTGGACTAGTGTTGTGCCGTTTCGATGTCGCGTTGCCAATTCGCGTGTACAGATAAGTGGGACAATCGAAAGCTTTTTCCGCTCGGCGGTTGAGTATTTTATTCCGTTAGTTTTTTTGTGGCAGCCATTACACCAATATGGCGGGTGGCATCATTTTTTCGCTTTGTCACGTTAGATCATTCTCGTTAGACGATGGAAAGCTGCGTTCTGCTTGAAAACAGGCGCATAACTGTTTAGTGCGGTGAAATGATGTAATTGATGGTCGGTGCGCTTTTTGTGCCACGTTATTCGCTGTCGATAAGTTTACGGCTTTGGTAGTTTCGAGAAAGCCTTTCTTTTTTGCCTTGTAAAGACTTTAACGCGTAAGTGGTGTCGTGATCGTTGAACTTTTGAGCGACTTTGTTTTTACTGAGCTTGGAAAAACGGAGGTTTCAGCTTTTTAGGTATTTTTTTTTTATGTTGAGATACATTTTTTTTTCTATATAAGTACATTTTTAAGAGAGAAATAAATTTGCCAAGAGCGTGTCCAAGTTGAGTTTCAAAATTCAGATATTATTATTTTTTATTATAGTTATGAAGTAACTAGAGATTCAAATTAATTCTTCTGTTTTTTAAAAGAAGTATTGACCTATAGAATAATTACATAATTGAAGTATTTTCTAAAATAAATAAATTGTAAAAATCTAATTTATGAGGTATAAAAGTAGAATCTGCCTTTTATAATAATTATGTACACTACAGGCATATTTAACGAAAATTACATAATAGATGGACGGACGAAATAAACACTAGAACTTAGGGATATTTTTATTTTGGAAACTAAGCCTACGTCCTAAACAACATTAGCATGTCTACCATAAAATTATCCATATTAAAAAGTACTTACGTTAAGAAACAAATATCTGACTTCTTCTTCTCTTCTTCTTACTGTACCTACCATTCAAGGGAAAAAAATATCGCGTCAAAATTTACCTTTAAAACAGCAATACAACTTATCCAGACACAGTATTGCGTTGCCAATTTTTCCATACATCTACACAGCCTAATTACTAATATTACAAAAAACCTGGCACAGGCAGTCCCCCCATACAGCCACGGGCGGTAAATTGCATAATTTACATAGACAACGCAGACACTTTCTCTAATAACGGGACTCGGAACTGGGTTGCGACTAGGCATGCTCGCAAGGTGGGCGATTGTGGGACAAAATATGTGATGCAGTGGGTCATGGAAGAATGTTGTTTTTTGTTTCACTAATAACAAAGTTTACAAAGACATCACTTTTTAATTTTAGAGTTTTCACTCACTATTCCTACTCTGTGGTTTAGACTTTTGGAATTTTTTGAATAGGGCTGACTGAGGTGAATTAGTTGTTGCTCAAAAAAATTGTGATACGAAAAATATAGGAAAAATAATTCTTTGCAAAAATGTAATGTAATTATGTATGTAATGTATGTTAAGAGATTACGAGTAAAAATATGGAACTATATGGCCGTTAGCTAGGCCAAATAATTAATGTTTAAAGAACAAAAATATTGATCAGTAAACAAAATATAAATTATGAAATGGTGTTGGTTTGAGTTCTGTGGAAAATTGTAAAGTGAAGAATTACGAAAAAAAAAAACTGAAAATGTGATTTTTAAACAATTATACGCAAAGTCTTTGGACTAGATTTTTTTTTATATTACTTACAGGATAGCCTTAGACCACAAGTCACCTGATATTAAGTGACGGCGTGGTCGAAGATGGCGCCACGCATCAATTTCCTACAGGATAGCGGGAAAACTGCGCGTGTAACTGCAATGCTCAATTGCTTTTCTAATATTTGCTAAACAATTATCCGCCCGGCGTGAAAGGTGAGGCGCCCAGTTTAGTCGCGGTCAAAACAACACGGCATTAGAAATGGCCGGCGAACTAAGCCGGTAAGGATGAGTGCATATCGATTCTATGGGAATTTTCATTTATTAAGGTTTATTGAAAAAGCGATGATGGCCTAACGGTTAGGCGTGCGACTTACGAGACGCCGACACCGAGTTCGAATCCTCTCGGCCCCGCACCTATGACTTAATAAGTAATGTGCGGATTTGCCATCGCTCAAAACGGTGAAGGAAAACATCGTGAGGAAACCGGCATGCCCAAGAACTGCAACATTCAAGGGCATGTGACATCTACCAACGCGCACTGGGCCAGCGTGGTAGATTACAGCCCATACTCTCTCTCTGAGAGAAGGCCAGAGTCCCAGCAGTGGGAACGTGAAAGGCTGATAATGATGAAGGTTTATTGGGGTGCGAGGCCGAGAGGATTCGAACTCGGTCGGCCTATCGGTCTTGTAAGTCACTCGGCGCAAGTAGTCGCTCCACCTTGTAGCAGGACGTTCCAAACTACGTTTGCCAAGTCGTGGTCTCCACTCAAGAACACGTCTACCCCAACGGTTATCGGTTCGGCGGCTTATGTGACCAGCCCACTGCCACTTCAGCTTGCTAATTATATGAGCTATGTCGGTGACCTTACTTCTCTGACGGATTACCTCATTTCTTATTCGATCCCTCAGAGAAACTCCAAGCATAGCTCATACCTACCTACACACTCACTTGCAAACATTCACATTTGCATTTATTAGTGTTTAAATAATAAGGATTAATACCTACGTAACCAGAAATCGGACTCATGCTAATTATTTTTAATATTAAAAATGCGAAAGTAACTCTCTGGTGTCGATTCGGTTTTGCATTCTCTAAAACTAAACTAAGTTTGACAGGTCTAACAGTAATGCTGTCCTTTTTTTACTTCAGTGGTTAGAAAAAGACAGCAATACTATTATACCTGTCAAACTTAGTTTAGTTTTAGAGAATGCAAAACCGAATCAACACCACTGTCTATTTTGTCTATTTGTCCCGACAGCGACGCGTACACTACTAAACTGATCTTGATAAAATTTGGGATAGAAATAGTTTATATCCTACACATAGGCTTCTTGTATCTCGGAAATTGATGCAGGATAAAAGGAAAACTGCGCAGTGATTTGATAATAATGAAATTAGTTGGTTTGTTACAAGTCAAGCTAATAAAAGTGTAAAAAAAAAACGCTTTGCTGCAATGCTATTAACATTATTATAAAGTAACAGTTTTAAAAGATACAAGAGCTGTCAGTGTAAACCCACCTTGCTCAAAAGTGGGCCAGCTCAGAGAAAGTCCGGCGAAAGGTGACCATAAGGAGGTCAGTTACTAGCGTTACGTGGACAACTGTCACACTCGGCCCACTTGGCGGCCTTCTTGTGTCACGATGAGGTCACCAAGATTTGGACAAGCATCAATATTGGACAGACCGTGGAGAACGACTTTACCGTTCATAACTGTCCCATTAAGCTTTTAAGAGCACGATGGAAAAAATATCACCTCACATAGCTCGGAATGATTTTAACATTTTAAATCACAGTGCAAAAGTGCATCTTTCCCGCTAGCGTGGTAAGTACTTATTTTTAAATCTAGAAACCTTCTTATTCACCGTCTTTTCACTGTAAATGTATCAATACTTATTTCATGTCAGTGCGCCAACCTCTTTTTAGAATATAATCGCACTGGCAAGCGCGACGATTGCATGAAAAAAAAACTTATTTTATCTGTTGCACCTAGCCCTTTTCCTCGTTGCAATCGGTCTGTCTTGTGCCACCTGCCAGTTCTCCACCTGGAGCTCGCGCAAGTCCTTCGTGACCTCGTCTCTCCAGCGATACCTGGGACGGCCGACCGGGCGACGGCCACTCGCCGGTCCCATGTATGCTGGATTGACCGCGCGATCATTTAGTCATAACGTTCCTCTATTACGCATAAAAATCTAAATACATAAAACCCAGCATCACACACACATAACTAATCTAACGCTCATTTAACAAGTTCACCATCACCTACCAGTTACAAATCGAGGTGACCGCTATACCGGCGAAATGAGAAAGCGACCTAGGCTGTAACGGTAAGTCGCATTGTTGTTCACTGTTGGCGTGAGAGGACTCAGGACGGTTTTTGAGGGGGATTAAGTTTTTTTTAATAACTTTTTCTGTCCCACTGCTGGGCAAAAGTCTCCCCCATTTTCTTCAGATATCTCTATCCCCTGCAACCTCAGGCCACCACTCTTGAAATGAGTCAAGGTTTAGGCTTACCAAGAGAAAAAAAAATTTGGGATGGTGGCCAGGAGCGGTGATGGCCGAACGGTAACACGTGCGCTTTACAAGACCGAGTTCCAATCCCATTCCATCTCCGCACCTAGGACTTTAACATGTTATGTGCGGATATTCTATGGCTCCAAATGGCGAAGAAAAACATCATAAGGAAAACCGGCACGCCCAAGGACCACGACATTGATTTGCATGCGATATCTACCAATGTAGGTAGGTTTCCAACCCGCATTGAGCTGGCGTGATAGATTATACAGCCCATACATTCTCTTTCTCTGAGAAAGCATGTGTCCCAGCTATGGGAAAGTTAGCTGCTGATAATGATGAAACCCCCAGAAAAATCAGCTGTGCCTTATATAACAAAAGAAGTAAATTAATTAGGTACATACGTTAAGTTCACATAAAAACCTAGAGGTCTTCCTTTATTTAATTCCTAGCTTTACCCCTTTTTTTAGACATCTAATTGTTTATCCAGTAAAAGAAGAACAATTGACGTTCCCCCTTTTCTTCCTCCCCCTAAATCATCCTTGCTCCGCCCATCCGCTATAACACTTACTGCGGCCACCAGACTGTGACTGCGTTGTTGTAATAGGAAGATAATTGAGTTAAATATTACCTACTGTACATTGTTTGAACTGGTGATTCGGGGTTTTTAGGGATCATAGAATCATAGCTACAGTTATAGAAGCGTGTTAAAAAATACTAGACTAGTAAGTATTTGTTGTGTCTTAACGCCGGAAATCTAGAATACCTAACACTCAAGAAGTAGTCTCTTTTTAACCGACTTCAAAAAGGAGGAGGGTTCTCAATTTGACCGTATAAATGCTTTCTTTATGTATGTTCGCGGATAACTTCGTCGTTTATGAACCGATTTTGACAATTCTTTTTTTGTTGGAAAGGAGATATCCTAAGGGTGGTACAGTCAGCGACAAAAGTAGAAAATGCGTGCGTTGATCAGTTATGTTTGTTTTTTCCTTACAACTTACAAGGTTGCGTTTGACCATAACACAACACGCGTGATGTTAAGTGACGATTCGTTCGAAGGTTGGTGTTTAAGATGATTTAGAGAATCAAAATGGAGATAACTTAAGCCCTGGATTAAAGCATAGGCTACTTTTTATTCCGGAAAAGGTTCCTGCGGGATAACGGGAAGAGGCGGGTGAAACCGTGGGGCGCAGCTAGTCCTACTAATATTAGACAATTTTAAACATATTATATGATATTATAAACGCGAAAGTTTGTGAGTATGTATGTATTACTAGTTGTATCCCACGGTTTCACCTACGTCTTCCCGTTATCCCACTGGAACGTTTTCCCGGGATAAAAAGTAGCCTATGTGTTAATCCAGGGTATAAGCTATCTCCATACCAAATTTCACTCAAATCCGTACAGTAGTTTTTGCGTGAAAGAACAACAAACATACATACATACAAACATTCGCGTTTACAATAATAGTAGGATTATCTTACTCATGTTTAAACTGCAAACAACAGTTATCATAACATAACCTAGCAACACAACTCGATTACGAAAATGAACGTTCGTTACACATTTCCAATCGCCACAATGAGATGAAAGTGTGCAAGGAAAAGTGGTGAAAATTACGGAATACTTCCCGCGAGACTTCTCACGATCACTGCCGCTAATGATTGTGCACCACTGGTTGGCGAGAAGGAGATATGAGAGCTATATCAGCTATATTCATATTTATTGCAAGATGAGAATGTTGAGATGGATGTGTGGAGTGACGACAATGGATGAAATAAGGAATGAGTATAATAAAGGAAGTATGAAAGTAGCACCAGTGACAGAAAAGTTGGAAGGGAATCGTTTGGCTTGGTATGGACATGTTATGAGGAGGAATGATAGTCATATTACCAAAAAAGTGATGAACATGAATGTTGATGGATGGAAGGGAAGAGGAAGACCAAAGAAAAGATGGATGGATTGTGTAAGGATCGATATGAATGAAAGGGTAGTGAATGAAACGATGACGGCTGATAGATAGAGTGGAAGAAGAGTACATGCTGCGCCGACCACAAATACATGGGACTAGGAAAAGAAGAAGAAGATTCATATATATTGCAAACCATACTGTAAGAGATACACATGTGTTAGCTGGTGACACGGGTCTCCAGCTTACACAGTTGTTATAGCTCATAGCTCAAAAAGTATTCTAGCTAGAACCTTTTTTTTTTTATTTTATTTGGCAGACGATTAATCACTACAGCTTTCATACTTCACCGTAGCCTCATTCGTTTCGAAGATACAAATCGAAGGCTTTTTGGCACCTAAATTACTAAACGGATCTGGATGAAATTTGGAATGGAGATAGCTTATACCTTGGATTAACACATATGCTACTTTTTATTCTGGGAAAACGTTCCAGTGGGACAACTAGTAATACATACATACTCACAAACTTTCGCGTTTATAATATCATATAATATGTTTAAAATTGTCTAATATTAGTAGGACTAGCTGCGCCCCACGGTTTCACCCGCCTCTTCCCGTTATCTCGCAAAAACCTTTTCCGGAATAAAAAGTAGCCTATGTTTTAATCCAGGGTACAAGCTATCTCTATTTTAAATATCATCAAAATCGGTTCAAAATCGGTTTCATTACGATGTTTTCTTTCACCGAAACTTCATGCTCATTGTTGGATATATTTTAGATAAGCTGTACGATTCCATCTTCAATGGGTAATTCATATATGTGTGATGAGCGCGAGTATTTGTTCCTGAGTCTTGGATATTTCTATCTATATACGTATGTATATCGTTGTCTAGTACCTATAACACAAGCTTCGAGCTTAATTTGGAGCTAGGTCAATTTGTGTGCAATTGTCCCCGATATTTATATATATACTAGCATACCCGGCGAACTCCGTTTCGCCACCAGATGGCTTCGTTTTATGTAAGATTTTCCCGCTTTTCTGTTGAAATTTTTCCTAAATTTTCTTTGCTATAAACCTCACGGAGCCCGAGACCTTTCCAACGAATGCAAAACCGTGGAAATCGGTTCGTGCGTTCTGGAGTTATAGCGTCAGGAAGGAAAACCCGACTTATTTTTATATAGTAGATAATATGTTTATTTATTTTTATATATTTCTCTTCGAAACAGGAAAAATAAATACCTACAAAATGAAAAATGCTATCGTTCAAGCGTCGCTAACGAAGTGGATGCCTAACCCACCCATCTCGTTAGCATCGCTTCCAATATTTCACATTCCTGCTTCTTATTACGATGCTACAGATGCCACAATCCTCTGTACCACGAATAACGGTATACTATCGCATATCAGTCATGGCAGAGATTTATACCTTGTAGGGTAACCATAATCCATCCACCAGTAGGATGGAAATCTGATTAACTAGCTCCGACTCACATCTTTTCTGATATTTTTTTATAGCGATGATGGCTCAGTGGTAGTGAGGTCGGCTTGCGATCCGTAGGACGTAGGTTCGAATCCTACAATGAGCTTGAGCTTTCGGTGAAGGAAAACATCGTGATGAAACCATAGCTTGGTGGTAGGGTATTTTCTTGTACTCGCCTGGCTAGCTACCACCCTCTAGTTAAGAATCTGTCGCCAAGCACCTATCGGTGTGTTCCGGCAGCCTCACTTGAGAGCCAGTTCTCAGTCCAGGTGTAGCGTGGCGCCATCTTCGACCACATCGTCACTTAAAATCAGGTGACTTGTGGTCAAACGCTACCCTGTAGTTAGTAAAAAAGAAAAAAAAATCCGTAGGAATCATTTTCCGTGATAAAGTGTTAATCCAAGGTATAAGCTGCTTTTTACCCCGGAAAAAGGTTCTTGCGGCAAAACGTGAAGACGCGGATGAAACCGCAGGGCGCACTAGTTTAAAATAAAGATAGCTACTACGCTGAATTTAGAATCAGAATAAGAATTATTTATTTGCAATAAAATATACAAAAATACTTACATTATGTAGTAACAAGAAAAGATGAGTTGTTGCAAACCGGCCTCAACTCAGCGTTGTGCTAGTCGTTCGACCACTAATAAATTACAGCTGAACCGCAACTCAACCTCAACCGTTCCGAAACTTTTTGAACATTTCGTATCGCGCTAATGATTTTATCGTAAGTTGAGTCGTAGCGTAACTATAGTTGGAACGTTACCGGTGGTCTTCCGTTGAGGCCGTTTTTGATGACGTCGCTGGCATGAGGGTAATTTGTCCCTTTCTAGAATTCAAACTATCTTCATACCAAATTTCATCAGTCTGTTCATCGCCTCAGGCGTGAAAAGGTAAAAAACAGACCTGGGTATGGAAAGAAAGAGAGAGGAGAGAGTGACTTTCGCATTTTTAGTATCAGTACGGATAATCTAATTGTAGAACTTAAATTTGACACTAAATTCCGTCTCGAAGTTGAAAAAAAAACACATTATTTAAATACGAATATAGTGTTAACGAGCAATAATTCTTATGTCAGAATATAACTATAAAAAACATGTAACAATTAGAATTCAAGGTAACTTCATTCTCTTACTTAAATATTGCCATTATACTCATTAATACATTTAATTATAATAATTATATCTGTGGCAGAATGTCTACGATTGCACACATTTTATGTGAATGGCAACTTTATATTCATCCTATCAATTTGGATGGGGTAGATTTTGGCGGGAAATAGTAGTGACAGTCGATTGTATTGGGAGCTATGGTAGGAAAATATTTGGGTGGCTGTTAAGAGTGTTTCATCGAGATCTGTGTGTGGTGATATTTATTATCCTCCTGGCTTGAATTACAATAGTGAAAATGAGAGACCCAGTACAAAAAAGTTCGAAAATATCCAGGAAAAACACAAAATGTGGCAACACCACCTGATCAAGCGGCTATGAATCGTGTTATGACGCGATACCACTCTCGATCTATATGGGTTTGTAGTTTGAATTACGGTTCTTTTGAACACGTGCCGTTGTATTTGGCGATGGTAATAATATGTTTGGAAATTATACCATAATTACTGCCTATATGGTTTTATACAGTCGGAAAAGTTAAGTACACGCAGGATTTTTTTTTTGTATATAATTATACAAAAAGGAAGGAAAGTAAGGTATGTGATTTTATATAAAAGGAAACAATTTTTATTTCATGAAACTTAAATAAAAAAAACAAAAGGTAATCTAAGAATAACTAAATAATAATGAGATGATAACTATAATATATTATGTAAATCTATACCTACCTACTGAATCTGTCGCCAAGCACCTGTCTGTGTGATCTGGAAGACTCACTTGAGAGCCAGTTCCCAGTCCAGGTGTAGCGTGGGGCCATCTTCGACCACATCTTCACTTAACATCAGGTGACTTGTGGTCAAACGCTACCCTGTAAAAAGTAAAAAAAAACTTAAACGCTCGAGCGAGAATTCTAAAAAATCTAAAACAAAAAATAAATAAAATACTGTTCATTTTTCTAAAATACTGTTTAATATTCTTCACAGACCAGAATATACCTTATTTATTGTAAAAAAAGTTGGCAACCCTAGGTAGGTACCCTATCCACGGTTTGCCCTACTGCAGATAGAAATTTGACACAAGCTCCACGGAAGTAACGTCAGATTTTCTGTCAAAACGTGAATAGATCGATTGCATCTATATTTTTGCATGTCAATAACAGAAAGATACTCGGACCCCACGCGCGTATAACAAAATGTGTAAGGTCAAGAAGATTAACCAACATCCGCAGTAAATACGTGCAAACTTGTACTCACCTACTGCCAACCTAACAACGCAACATTCATAACCTAATTTCGCCTCGCATTGACATTCGGTGCGCAGACGCAGGTCGCCAACCGCACTTTCACTGCCTTCCTGTTACGTCACTAGTGTTTTCAACAACGGCACAGAATAGATCTACAACGGTATTTTGCCGAAGAGCTTTGCTCGCTTTTTTTTGGTATATCGTGTTTTTTTGGAAATTATTTAGAGACACCATGATAATTTGATTTTTAAGTTATTAAATTAACCCACTACCTGGTCTCTAGTAAAGTTGCACTCGGGCCCCAAAATACAGGCCTCGTGCTTAGTTTGGGGTCCATCGTTAATATGTTATTAAGTAGAATATATTGTTTGGTTAAGAGATTTTCTGTATCTGTTACTGGTAATTACTTTTTGTGAAAATAAATTTATCTCTATCTTTATCTTTGTCTTTCAAGGTGGCCGAGCCAGCGAAGTTGGTGCGCTTTTATGTCACCGATGACATTCGGCTCGGTCACCAGTTCTTTAATTTCTCGGTTATTCCTTTTGCGCCATACTCCATCTTCAGACTGTATACGAAGACGATACGTAACCTAATTTCGCTTCGCATTGACATTCGCTGCGCAAGCGCAGGTCGCTGACCGCACTTTCACTGCCCCGCCTTCCTGTTGCATAAGAGGGGAAGTGGCGTGCGTGATGAAAGCGCAAGGAAATGGAAAGGTTAGGTGTAGTGTGTACTGGGGCGACAAGTACCTGTGCTTCATTATAAATATGACGACATACGACACACGCGTCCAGGTGTAGTGTGGCGCCACAATTGACCACATCGTCCTTATACATAATTATAGGTGGCTTGTGGTCAAACGCTACCTACCCGAAGAAACGCAAGTTTTGGAAACATAAACAAAATTTTCATGTTGATAGTTCAATTGCCGCCAAAAAAGTCAACTTAGGCTCTTTCTGCCTGCTTAGAATTCTCGTAAATGTACACTCTGATTAGAAATCCCTACTAAAATTATAAATGCGAAAGTAACTCTGTCTGTCTGTCACGCCTTAATTACTGAACCGATTTCAACGAAATTTGTTACAGATATAGCCTAGAGTCTGAGAAAGGACATAGGCTACTTCTTATCGTGATAAACTGAACCTACGCGGGTGAAACCGCGGGGAACAGCTAATTATTTATAAAATCAGGTTTTCAAATGTTTTGTTACGTGTTTTGTACGTAAATACACAGTTTTCTCGATGACCAACAACCCCAATCAACTTCCCATTGGGGTGGTAAATACCTCTTGGACTGCAGGTGGTAGTAAGGGAGTTTGGTCGCGGTCGGTGGAAGTGGGTAGTTGTGGGTGGCGAAAACGTTAAGACATACGTATATTATATCTGTCCTTTTCTAACGCATGAGGACTTCTGAAAAGATCTCAACATTTCTGGCAAAACGGTTGATTGATCTGGAATGTTCTAGAAAGTTCTAGAAGTTGCTAGAATCCTTATATATTTTTTATACAATTATACATGCGATGCATTTTAACCCGAGCAACGCCGGAATTCGATGCTAGTCCTTTCTAAAATATCTACTTATAACAAACTAATGTTGTTGACGGCATCGGAAGCTGGAGGTTGTACCACCTAGTTCCTGCTTCAGTTCCGCAAGGTTCAAGGCTCTGCTGAACTCTAGTTGCGTAACCGACTAGTTTCACCTTACGTCACGTGTTTACAAGTTGTAATAGTGAGCACCTTAGTGCATTGCTCTTTAAGCCTAGCCTTCCTATAGTGATGTAAACCGTTCCATTATATCGTTTTTCATTGATGCTTGTTGTGTTTCCTATTATAACATTCTACTAGTACCTAGTCCGCGAGCCAAGGTACAAATTTTGTCTATCTTCTTTTTTACTGCTTACAGTGTAGCGTTTGACCACAAGTCACCTGATGTTAAGTGACGATGCGACCGAAGGTGGCGCCACGCTACACCTGGATTGGGAACTGGCTCTCAAGTGGGGTTGCTGGAACACACCGATAGGGGATTGGCGAAAGATTCTTAATTTGAGGTGGTACCTATAGGTAGCAAGGCGAGCACTAGAAAATGCCCTACCACCAAGCTATGGTTTATTTCCTACCCCGAACACGTAATGGTTAATAACCCACCAATATCACAAATTATCACTCGAAGAAACACGTTTTTGAAATAAAAACATAATATCCAGGATAGAAATAATTTTCCCGTTGACAGTTCAATTGCCGCCAAAAAAGTCCTGTAAAAAGTTACAGTAGAAATCCAACCAGTCTACAGAGTAGTAAACCCACGAATCTACGCACGAATCAAATAGTTTCGGAAACAAACATATTTTTTTCCCGTTGACAGTTCAATTGCCGCCAAAATGCCTGTCAAAAAGTTACAGTAGAAACCCACAGAGTAAACAGCGCACCTACACTCGCGAATCAGCGTGCATCGACCCTGTCTGACGTAACGAGAAAGGCTTACGCAACCTGCGGGCCTTGAACCCACTTCCACCGGAATAATGGGGAGAAATTGCGTGCCGTGTTTTTATGATGTGGATAAATGTAGCAGGAATTAGTTGCAGAGTTATTTTTTTGCTCGTAGGCAGTTGACAGTTACTGCAGTGCTGCCACTTGAAACTGAATGCCATCTTTAGTTGCAGTTGCAGCAAGCGGTTACAAAAATCCATAACAATATTATGTTTGTTCATTTTCACGCCAGTATAGAAGTGCGATCCTAATTCACTCGGAAAGTTTCCGTGTCGGATTAGACGTTACTTCTGCTTCACGGAAACGTTTTCCGAGAGCAAATAGGTGGCGGAAACTTTTCCGTGACTGAGCAGCTGGTTTGTCAAATTGAATATCAGTTTCTAAATTCAGATTAATGAATCGTGTCTAAAAAAATCTGAAGGATTTTTTCCGAATCGTGGGGGGGGGGGGGGGGGGAATCTTGGACGATGAGTATTAAGAATATTCAATTACTCATGCCAAATTTCAGCTGCATTGGTCCCGTAACGTCTTGATTAATCAATAATCACTTAATCGGAGAGTGATATTTCGCTTCTATATACATAAAAACAGATTACAATAATGAATCATTGAACTTACAAAAGGAGCTTTGTCAAAATAGAAAGTAAAACGCAAAAGATTCATGTATGCCGCCCAAGGCACGGTGACGTCATCAGGTTACTCACCTAACACTAATGTACTGTTACGTATGATAATTGAGTTATTTAAATCGTCTATTGTTTGTTATTATTTAAATTAACGACAATGACATGACTTAGTTGAACGAGGTGATTAATTGACTTTTTTTGTATATTTTTGATGGGACACGTGAAAATAGCACAATTAAAGTAACTTCGATGGTTCAGCGACCCAAAGTGTGTCTTGGCCTCCGAAACGAGAGAGCGCCACTCTTCTCTATCTTGAGCGATTTCAGCCCAGTTCAGAGTCTGGCGCAGGTCCGCATCCACCGCGTCCTTCCAGCGGTATCTAGGGCGTCTGACCGGCCTACGACCACTGGGAAAAAATGCACAATCAAAATCAAAGTAGGTACATTTATTCAGTAGGATACAAGTTACAACACGTGCTGACTTGAAAACGTCAAATTTAAAACTAGAGGGCTACGCCTGCTCATGTTTAAGAAACGCACGGTTGGTCACTTTTTGGCAATTACAATTTGATTCTTCTTACTAATTAATTTAATTACCCGATCTACCTAGTTTCTGATATCTAAGATATCAGAAATCTTAGGGATTAAAACTATGTACTTAGAAGAATAATTAATGGTTAAACGAACTTACCTAAAGTGATGTTCGACCATAATTATACTAGACGTTGCATTCGAAGATATTTATTCACTTTGTAGTATCCTATTTATTGCACAGGGCGTTGCACATAATTTTTAGAGCTGTAAAAATAAAAATCAAATCACAAAAATATAAAGTTCACTGTTTCTGAACGATACCTTCCATGTCATAGGCAGTGCTGTCATCTCCGTCATACTTCATTCTTTCAGAGACACTTATCTCGTTTGTTAGTTGTATGGGCTTTAGTAGCTGGGTTCGGGTGGGACTATAAATATCTTCGAATGCAACGTCTAGTATAATTATGGTCGAACATCACTTTAGGTAAGTTCGTTTAACCATTAATTACACTTCGACGTTGCATTCTCGATATTTATTCACTTTGTAGATGTTTAGCGCTTTCACACAAACGAGATAGGCAGGCAGGATTCTAGATAGAAAAATAAAAAGATACATTAACACATATAAACGAAAAAAGTGGAGTGATTATCCACATTATTATGAACCTTACGTTCAACCTAAAACCAATAAGTCAATTGATAATGTAAGCCCAATTACCGTTATTAGCATTCTTGCTTGAAGATATTATGAATTACCTTTGTGAATGCAACACTTATAAGCTTCCTGACCATCCTGTTGTTCATTTTATAACATGGACAGAACTCCTTATAACTAGCCGAGGTAGAAGTGTAACGGCTACTATGTGCCGCAAATACCAGTATTTGCACCAAACTATAAATGTAAGTATGTCTAATGTATATGTGACTTGTGGTAGGAGCAATGGATTATCTCTTAGATGTATGAATTAATTTCTTTGATGGAGGTAGCTCTTAGGTGCCATGGCATCTATCTAAAATGATAATACTCTCTCTGGATATATGTTTTCTCTGTGAGGTAAAAAAGTATTACTAGATTAGGCACCAAAGTATTTGTAGGCGAAATCAGTAATTAGTCTATTTCTAGTAAGTGCTTCTAGCCAAATATTGATTTCCATTCGTGCGACTTACTTTAATTTCGCACTCGTTGTATAGTTGACAACGCGAGGAAAGGCACAAACTTTTTGGATATGGAATCAAAAGCTTAACTCTCGTTTGGATAAAATTACTACAAGTGATTGCGTACTAGGATCTCATGTAGATACGTATTTTGAATAGCAAAGTTTAATTCCGTAAACTTCTTTTGTGAATCTTATAATTTGGTCATCTAAATAACACATTTACCTGATATTAAAACAGAAGCCGAACGGCGAGTCTGTACCTGAATGATATTCAGAGACGAGAATTTGAATCCTATTTGAGAAAACAGGAAAAAATATGGTAATACTTTGAATTATTATTATTATCCCATGTGGCTTTATTCTCGGGTCTTTGCCCGGACCTTTATTAGGCATTGGCGGAGCCGTAGCCAAAGCTAAGAGGCCACGCTAAGGGTGAAGTGTACTATTACAACAATGCTAAAAAGTTATCTGAGTTCTTATTGAAATTATTGATATCCAATTATTATTTTTTCTGAAATTATTATTATTATTTTTTTTTATTCTAAGTTTAAATTATAATTAATTTTGATACCCCTTGGAAATATAACTATGTTTGGTTGATAATACCTTCGAAACCAGGATATAATGCTACCAGAGAGGGTGAAATGGATCAATCTTCTTTGGAAAAAATAAAAATAATAAGAGTAACTAAAGGCCTTCTTAGGCCTATTAGCTGACCATGACTCCCGTGCAGTGGCTTGATCAAAATAATATTTCTTAAAAATACAGATAAACTGGAATAGAAGGAAGACGTAAAATAAATGAGTTTCCCAATCCAATGAATGCATTGCCCATAGGGTCCATAAGGTCAGGCTATGCCAAAGGATCTCTTATCCGTAATAATATGTATAATATACCATCTAAAACATAAATGTGAAAAAAGTGAGACAAGTTCAATATTGTGATGGTATGTTTGGTTGTCAACTTCACATACAAAACAATTGTGGTCTAAATGGGTGCCCAGTTCTGTGAATGAATCTGAAATTTAATGAATTATAAGAAAGTGTATAACATGCATAAGTAAATATCATTTGCTTAGTTTTTTAATGATGTAAGTTTTTTTTTTTTTTTTTAATATTATATGCTTCGCACAAATATTCTTGTACATAAACATCAATTTAGGGACTCCAAAAAACAGTTCGTGATTATGATCATGATAGATCACAGGCACCTGGAGCCAGGTCCCATTCAATGTTTTGGTCCTTTATTAATTAATATATATTATTTTGTACGTATATTAAGCTATCTTTGCTTAAGCTAGTGCAAGATATCTCTGAGAGTATATTAGACATCTTCATTAATGCAGACAACAGCGGTACTCTGCCCATATTTATTCTGTTAATCCTTAGCAAAGCATTGAAGGCCAATGTAAGCTGATTTCAATTCTAATAATAAAGTATGCTAGTTGTGATTGTGTGGTCCCAAAACAAAAAACTCACGTTACAAAAAAACACCCCGCCCAATAAGGGAGGCACCTATGAAGATTTCTAGAAGGTACTTACCACTGAGTTAAAACATTATTTTTCCCAAGACGACTCTGACTTCGAGTTTGATACATTTCTCATATAAATCATTCGTAATGTTATGCAGTTTGTAATTTTTCTTTCTATACAAAGAAAACTGCAGGGTAGGCTAAGAAAAGTAACCTAAGGTACAAAGGTTAAAAAGGTAAAAAGGCCCTGATTGTCAATCTGCTTAATCTGGAAAAATATTTTGTTTCGTCAGGTATTTTTAAGTTTCTTTTTTGTAAACTTTAAACACATATAATGACTTTTCTGTAAATATGTAGTATTTCAATGCCGAAATGTGTGTGTTTTTTGTTCCAAATCAAAATACATTTTTGCTTGTTTTAACACAAATCTTAACCTTTTGAGAAAGTTTAATGAACCCTCTAAGCAAATTTTAAATTATGGTCATTAATGTGTAGTAAGACATCAAAATAACACACAAGTAACAACAGATCTCGGTTTCTAAGATAATTACCAACTGGTACAGAAGCCAATGACAAACCAAAGGAAGTCATTGAAATACATAGGTTATCTTGAAGTTTTAAATTATGGATAGGAACTTAAAATTACGGTTCCTTGATGTGGACATAATGTATATAAAAAACCTTACTTGGTAAATATTAGCTGTGTGAATATCTTCATTTTAAAGTCTTCAGTTGTTATTGTCCTTCATATTCAAAATGAACCTGATGTCTAGAGATGTAGGTAGAACGCCAGCCTTGCTAAACTTTGAATGAAGGCCAGAGCCTTCTCAAATGTTTTCTTTGTAAGAAGTTTAGTTTTTAGCATTTATTTCAATTTTCTATCCAACTGTATATATTTCGTTGTTTTGTTGTTATATAATAAAAGACAAGTGTTTTGTGTTCTTGTTTTTTGTTTATGATTTATGTCCCACAGATATAAGTCTAGAAAATGACTGGCTTGTTTTAGCCTTTATAAGGAGTTTATCCCGACTCTTTAAGTTCGTGTATAAGACTGCAGAAAATTCTAAGTTGAACCTTGGTGCCCTCCGTAAGCTAGGTCTTCAGGTATTAGGGTTTCCTTTATCGTGGTTTCTTCTGCCTTTACCATTTACACTAGGATTCTACCCCAACGTTTAGATACCTTATCATAAATCGCCCACCAAATAATTCATCTTTCCGTACTGGATCTATGAATGCATTTTGGCTATAAAAACTCTGGTGCGGCAGACATTGGCTTTTCGCTTGAGCTGGGACATGCTAGCTGCATCTGCAGTATCTGTAACTAGACCTGTCGGAATGAATGTACGGGATCTAACCCGGTTATCATCATCAGAAGACCATTGTCGCGGGTCTGGTGTCGGTGACCTTGGATGATTATGGTCGAGCTTTGTCTGGTCAAGAAGATCCAGCGCCATATCAGGTTTTGTACGTATTCACGCTTCACCTATAGACTATTTGATTCAACCAGCTGCATGTGCAGTATTGAAGGTTTTAAAGTCATTGTCCATACTCACGTTACGCCTCTTGGCTGTATGATTCAACAAGCTGCGTGTGCAGTATTGAAGGTTTTTAAAGTTATTGTACGCACTCGCGTTACTCCTTTAGACTGTATGATTCAATAAACTGCGTGTGCAGTATTGAAGGTTTTTAAAGTCATTGTACGCACTCGCGTTACTCCTCTAGACTGTATGATTCCATAAACTGCATGTGCAGTATTGAAGGTTTTTAAAGTCATTGTACACACTCGCGTTACTCCTCTAGACTGTATGATTCCATAAACTGCATGTGCAGTATTGAAGGTTTTTAAAGTCATGGTACGCACTCACGTTACGCCTCCAGACTGTATGATTTAAAGTCATGGTACGCACTCACGTTGCGTCTCTAGACTGTATGATTTAAAGTCATTGTACGCACTCACGTTACGCCTCTAGACTGTATGTCATGGTATGCACTCATGGTACGTACTCACGTTACGTCCTATGACTGTATGATTTAAAGTCATGATACGCACTCATGGTACGCACTCACGTTACATCCTATGACTGTATGATTTAAAGTCATGGTACGCACTCATGGTACGACTCTAGACTATATGATTCAGCAAGCAGCGTGTGCAGTGTTGAAGGTTACAATACGCCGCCGGAGTAACTCATTATCAGCCGAGCATCATGCAAGAAAAAAGAATGGAAAAAATCATGAATTATGTGGGTAGTTACAAAAGAAAAACTACGCAAAAATCATGAGGAAAAAATATCAGTTATTTTCCAAAGTATGCGCCTTTTCCCTAAAAAGGAAGGGACAAAGGCAAATTTACAGATAAAACTAACACGCAGTTAATGACCACGAACTAACCTTGATCGTCCGAACTAGTTGGCGAGTTTCGTATCTTGCGTTCCCAACATGTTATTTTTCGTCATTATTTGGACTTATGACGATCTTTTCTCCATAACACTGCTTTCAACTAACTTTTTCACAAAATTTCCAATAAAATAACGGATTTAATCGATAAGTCGAAGCTGCGACGCCCGCACATAAAAAAGGAATGAAGTATGACGGAGATGACAGCACTGCCTATGACATGGAAGGTATCGTTCAGAAACAGTGAACTTTATATTTTTGTGATTTGATTTTTATTTTTACAGCTCTAAAAATTATGTGCAACGCCCTGTGCAATAAATAGGATACTACAAAGTGAATAAATATCGAGAATGCAACGTCGAAGTGTAATTCAGAGTAAAATAATGTAAAAAATTATTTTGAGTGTAGACAAAGATTATTTTGAAGTTTGTATTCCTTACTTTCATGGATTGCTTTGAAAAATAATTGTTATTTTTATTTATCTCATTATAGTGAGATCTTTGTTTTCACGGTTCTTGGACATACCAGTTTCCTAACGATGTTTTCCTTCACCGTTTTGAGCGATGGTAAATCCACACACAACTTACTAAGCGGGTTCGCGATGTTTTTCTAACTCGGTATCGGTGCCTTACATTTCGGCTAACATTACCATCGCTCATGGCTCATGATTACGTATATTAAATACCCTTTTTCTAGTTAAAAATACATTCTCAAATATATTCGTTTCCAAAACAACAATCGGTGTAATTAATTCAAAACAGTGTAATAGCAAAGATCGATAAACGAAGTTGGCCCGAACATTAACCCCCTGAGGTACCCCGGTCGATCACCTGACGGGGAAATTTTCGGCAATGAACTGTCTACGCCCTGTCTCTAAATCCTGTGAACTTATTAAGCGGTAGGACCATCCCTTCTGTAAGTAACTAAATATAGGAACGTCTGGGTGGGTACCACCGCATTACCATTACCCGTTTTGATATTTTACAAAAAACTATCAAAGTTTTCGTTTCCTTGCAAACACATTTTTTTCAGCGCAACTTACTGAAACTTGGTGGATCTAAAATTTGTAATACGGTTATTTTTAATCGTTTTATTCGTATTTCTATAAAGTTTTCGAGATTCTTTTTGAATACGAGTTACCGCTTTGACAAGTTGGCGGTAGTAAAATATGACGTTTTCGAAAACTTTTATAGTTTTCAAAACTTGTACTAGGGTTGTACTGACACTGGCGAAACTACCCTCAAATCGAAAATCTGTCAATCTAAGCGTTCAGAAATCTCCACCGCGCATTTTTCTGCACCCACTTCCGTCGATTTACAATGCGGTGCGCGTGCGCACTTTCGCACATCCACTTACGATGCGCGCTGGCTGCGCGGTGAAACGCACAAAACCGTGTGTGCGCTTTCTGACCGGATGCGGACACTAAACATTATTTAACTAAAACAAATTCTATGTTAGCTCACGGGTCAATGCACTAGGGTAAATTTTTTACATCTACAGGTGGGGCTAGTAATGTCAGTATAGCGAAAACATACATGCCGAATATTCGATTTGTAACGTACTCGCATTGAGTAAATGCTCATGTCAGTCTCCACCTTCCGAGAAATCGAAGAACTGGTGGCCAAGCTGAATGTTTTCGGCGAGATGAAAGCGCACAAACTTTGCCGGCTCAGTCACCTTGAAAGAATGGGAGAGGATCGTGCGGTCAAACGAGCATACAGTGGACAGCCGAGTGGACGTCGCCCTGTCGGCCGTCCCAGGTAACGCTGGAAAGACGAAGTCACGAAGGACTTGCGCGAGCTCCAGGTGGAGGACTGACCAGGAGGTGGCGCAGGACAGACGGGACTTTCTCCTCTACATGTGCTGCATCTTGCTACATGCCAAATTTCATGGCTCCAGATCTGCGGGAAGTACCCTACTTTGGTAACCTTATAAAATTGCTAAATATTTGAACTAAGTCGACATAAACGGCCATAATATTTTTTGTTCGTGTTGCTAACGCCCGAAACTAATAATCGATCCTGATCCGTTATCCGCGGTTTTGGAACTATATGTCATGTCACAATATGTCATTTTAGTAGTAATCTGTCAAGCCCTAGTAATAAAATTACATATTATATCGATCCGAAACCGCGGATAACGGATCGGATCGATTACTAATTTCGGGCGATAAACGGTCATATCGTTCGATCGTTTGACATAGGCTGGGTTTCAATAACCAATCTTTCCAAGATTTGCCCTACTGGAGATAGAAGTTTGACATAAGCTCCATAGAAGTAATGTCAAATTTATGTCAAACCGTGGATAGATCGGTTACTGAAACCGGCCGTTACAAGATCGCTTTTTTCACAGGTGAAAGAACCTGTAGATAAGTACTTGATATAAATTCGACTTGATACCACAACGCGGTCTTGGGAAAAAGAGTCTTGACAGTCAGACAAACAGACGGACTACAAAGTGATCCTATAAAGGTTCCGTTTTTCTTTTTGAGGTAGGTACGGAACCCGAAAACTGAAAGTTAAAACAAAGACGTCATCTTACTTTATGACATGTGATTAGGAAAACCCCTGACTAAAATAGATGCTAAGAATGACCTCTATTAAAATTCTAAATTATCTATTGAGAGAAAGCTAGAAAACAAACATTGGAATCATTAACATAATATGTTGGGGATAATGACACTGTGACAAGGTCACATAAGCATTCGACACAAGCCATTGAACTTCGCAAACAATTTAGCACCTTGTCATTGCAAATTTTACCAATTTGTCATAATTGCTCATAGAATTTTCACGGTTTTGATATTGTGACAGAGTACGAGAGTGCTTGGTTTTTTGCGCTTATTGCGTGTTTGCAATTTCTAATTTTGACTACGAGTCAACGAACGTCTCTTGACCTAAACCGCAGGTTAAAAAAACCGAGGTTAATGCTATAATATGGCGGAGGGGGCTACAGGGTGCATAGTATTTGAATTTTTATATGATTTGTGAATGATTACCCAGATGATTATTTCTAGATATTATATTCAATACATGGTACAGTCAACGGCAAAAGTAGCTCAACGTTAACACAATTTCCGATTACCGGCATCATCTTAAACACCTACCTTTGACCACATCATCATTTAAAGTCAGGTGTGTTATGTTGTAGTCAGAGCGCTACCTTGTTAAATGTAAAAAAAAACCAAGCGAGACTGATCTAAAACACTTTTAGGAAATCGAGTATGATCAACTACTTTTGTTGCTGACTGTACTACGAGCAGGGTTTTTATTCGCGCTGTCTATCTGTAACAACCTCTTTTGTAGTTTGAAGGGTCAGTGTTTGATTTAAGATTCTATTACTGTACTAGCGGCCCGTCCCGGCTTCGCACGGGTATTAAACAAAAAATTCATTAAAAACTATAATACACACATTATTGGAGTTTTAGTAAGGATCCCTAATTTTATTGAAAATAGATATCAATATTTTTACGATACTAACGTCACTCGATTGTTTTGCTTTCCCGGAACCTCTCCACTAACTAACACATGAACTTTATGCTATGGTATTGTTCAAATTGACTCTACAATTTAGTTAGAAAAAGTTTGTATGGGAGAAAGAAAAGGGCTGTTTTTAGGGGTTTCCCGGTAATTAAACGATTTTTTTCTCGCCGTAAAAACCATTCTTGGACTTCAACGAACATGAGAAAAAAAGAATTGGCAAAATTGGTCCAGGCGTTGTGAGTTAATGCGCTTACCAACACATTTTGCGATTCATTTTTATATTATAGATAGGTCCCCCCACTAGGTAGAACAACGACATTATAAGAGTCGCAGGGAGCCGATGGATGCAAATGGGGAGGTCTATGTTCAGCAGTGGACTTCTGCCGGCCGATGATGATTAATAATGATGATGTATCGATAAATTATTTAATGAAATGATATCGATATAATATTTTTGGTCAAGGCTAAATTATGTGTGACACTTGTCTCGTTTGAAATATAACTAACGAGCTGTTCCCAGCGGTTTCACCCGCGGGGGCTACAGTTTATTGCGATAAAAAGTAGCCCATGTCCTTTCTCAGGCTCTAGCCTAACTCTGTACCAAATTTCATTTAAATCGGTTCAGGCGTGACAGATTGACAGTCGGATTTACTTTTGCATTTATAATACTAGTTGCGCCCCGCGGTTTTACCCGCGTCTTCCCGTTATCCCCCAGTTATCTTTTTCAAGGATAAGTCTATGTGTTAATCCAGGATATAAGCTATCTCCATTCCAAATTTCAATCAGATCCGTTCAGTAGTTTTTACGTGAAAGAGTAAGAAACATCTATCCATCCATCCATCCATACTCACAAACTTTCACGTTCATAATATTAGTAGGATAGTCGAATTTTGAATTTTGAGTCCGTTCTCAATAAATAAAGAGCATTGACCGCAACAACCACCACCCGTGCGCCGGTCCATTGACGGGGAAGCGGCGCTTGCGCAACCATCCGCCATTACCGGGCCTTGAACCTCGGAAACAAGCTAGGAAGTAGCTTGAGCTAATTGAACGTGCGATATTACGTGTAACGTAAACAAACCGGGCTAGTTCTTTGGACACGACTGGCAAAGAGCGCTTGTGGAGTCTGATGCTAAGGTACTTATGCCGGCAAAAGAAGGCAAGAAACGCCCGGCAGGTAGTTTTTTGGTCGAGATCACAGATCACATCCAGACAAGGACCGGGGTAGCTTTACTGCTTAGCTGGTGCTTAATGAAATGTTCAAGGTTCCTTTGAAAGTAAACCTTTGGAAAATCCACTGGAAAATTGGAAAATTCGGGAAAAATTAAAGTGATTTTTTCAATGGAGGTTTTGTAAGAACGCAAGGCACGCTTTGCATTCGCCTTCCCATACGAAACCGGGGTCGGTAGATAGTTCACAACAAAAATCAAGTCACTTAAAAGCCAAATCATTAGGATAAGGTTAAATTCGTGACGTCGAAATAAAAAATACCATATATTTGCCATCTCGCGCCATGTGCGGATACCAATGTACGAATTATGCAAATGTATGACAATGAATTCGCTTGGATTATAAAATGCTTGACGTCATTGTTGTTTTCCATTGGCGTCATGAAAGTCGTGTGATTGGATGGGTGAGCTTCGCTTGATATGTATCCCTACCATCATCATTCATCATCAGCCTTTACGCTCCCACTGCTGGGACACTGGCCTTCTCTCAGAGAGAGAGAATGGGCCGTTATGTACCACGCTGGCCCAGTGCGGGTTGGTAGATAGTTGGTAGACCTTATTTCGGGACAAAAAGTTCATCATCATCATCAGCCCGTATCAGTCCACTGCTGGACATAGGCCTCTCCCAAGGTACGCCACTGAGCCCGGTCTTCGGCTCTTCTCATCCAACTACTGCCAGCCACTCGGCGCAAATCGTCGCTCCACCTTGTCGCAGGGCGTCCTACGCTACGTTTGCCAAGTCGCGGTCTCCACTCAAGAACACGTCTACCCCATCGGTTGTCGGTTCTGCGCCTTATATGACCAGCCCACTGCCACTTCAGCTTGCTAATTCTGTGGGCTATGTTGGTGACTTTAGTTCTCTGACGGATCACCTCATTTCTGATTCGATCCCTCAGAGAAACCCCAAGCATAGCCCTTTCCATAGCTCGCTCGACAAAAAGTTGCCTGTGTTAATTTAGGGTATCTCGTAAGCTATCTCCATTCCAAATTTCATTTAAAACCGTTCAGTAGTTTTTGCATGAAAGAGTAACAAACATCCATACATCCTTTTACACCCATGCTTACAAAGTTTCAATTAACTTTCTCATTTATTATTCTAGTTCCGGCCCGCGGTTTCCCCCGCGTCTTCCCGTTATCCCTTAGGAACCTTTCCGGGATAAAAAGTTACCTATGTGTTAATTCAGGGTATAAGCTATCTCCATTCCAAGTTTCATTCAGATTTGTTCAGTAGTTTTTTCGTGAAAGAATAACAAACAAACAAACATCCATCCATCCATCCATCCGTACTCACAAACTTTCACGTTTATAATATTAGTAGGATATAAGTAGGACCTACGGAAAAAATGTGAACAGCTCATGAAGAAAAAAACTTAAGAATAAAAATCATTTATTTGCAACAAATTATACAAAAAACAAAACAAAATGCAATAAGTAAGTTTATAGCGATGATGGCTCAGTGGTAGTGACGTCGGCTTGCGATCCGTAGGACGTGGGTTCGAATCCTACAATGAGCTTGAGCTTTCGGTGAAGGAAAACATCGTGATGAAACCATAGCTTGGTGGTAGGGTATTTTCTAGTACTCGTCTGGCTAGCTACCACCCTCTTGTTAAGAATCTGTCGCCAAGCACCTATCGGTGTGTTCCGGCAGCCTCACTTGAGAGCCAGTTCCCAGTCCAGGTGTAGCGTGGCGCCATCTTCGACCACATCGTCACTTAACATCAGGTGACTTGTGGTCAAACGCTACCCTGTAATGAGTAAAAAAAAAAAAAAAGTAATAACTACTAAAGATGTATTGTTGCAAACCGGTCTCAACTCAGCGTTGTGCTGTTCGTTTGACCAGCGCTGGTCTTCCGTTGAAGCCGTTTTTGATGACGTCACTAGCATGAAGGTAATTTTAAATAACAAAAATTAAATCAAAATATACATGTTTATTCTAAAAACTATCATTTTTACATATTCATTGTTTTTCAACTACAATAGAATAGAAAATATATTTGCTAAAAATGTGAGTGAAACATTTTTCTGACACATTTTATCAATGAAATGGCATGCAAAATTCAAAATCTTCAAAACTATCACTAGTTTATCATGCACACATGCAAATTAAAATTTTTCAATTAGTAGCTAGGTAGTCATTTAAGGAGTAAAAACTGTGAACCATGAGCCAGGCTCTTAATTCCTTCTTAAATTTAGCAAACGGTAGTAACTTCATATATTGAGGTAATTTATTACATATTATTCTAATAGACATCAAATAACTGCTTTTTTCGTAAAGTGCGCTTCTATGAGTATAGCTATCAACCAGTCTGTCTCTGTTCCTTGTGTTACGAGGAAATACGTCACTAGCTTTTGTAAATAAGTTTCATGTTGCCTTACAATACTTAGCATATAGGTGACTTGTGTGACACATTCGTCCCACGTCCATTCATTTCCCTTGATACCGTTGGCATTCACCCCTAAGCACCCGAGGGTGGCATGACTCACTCGCGGTTCTCGTGTCTTATCGTCCTACCACATCTTTGTAACCCCGTCACAGGAAAACACGCGTCTGATGACATCACAATCGTAGCTAAAAACCGATCTTTTGTTGGATTACGTCATTGATTTAAAACTAGAGGTTGGTCAGATCGGTGTGTTCCGGCAGGCCCACTTGAGAGCCAGCTTGCAATAAAGGTGTTGCGTGTGTAATCCCGCAGGAACCTTTTTCCGGGATCAAAAAGTCCATGTGTTAATCCAGGGTATAAGTTATCTCCATTCCAAATTTCATCAAAATTGGTTTAGTAGTCACGGTGATACGTGGTAACAAACATGCACACACATCATCATCATCATTATCAGCCTTTCACGTTCCCACTGCTGAGACTCTGGCCTTCTCTCAGAGAGACAGTATGGGCGGTAATCTACCACGCTGGCCCAGTGCGGGTTGGTAGATGTCGCATGCCCTTGAATGTTGCAGTTCTTGGACATGCCGGTTTCCTCGCGATGTTTTCCTAAACCGTTTTGAGCGATGGCAAATCCGCACATAACTTATTAAGTTATAGGTGCGGGGCCGAGAGGATTCGAATTCGGTGTCGGCGTCTTGTAAGTCGCACGCCTAGCCGTTCGGTCACCATCGCTCTTTGCACACACATACAAAATTTCAAATAGAATTTTTGACGTTTCTACTCTAAATGTCCCCGGCTATGTATGTAACAATTTTTTATATATTACTATTATATACAGAGAAAAATGGTTTATAAATAAATAAATAAATAAATAATAAATAATATCTGGGACAATTTTACACAAATTGACCTAGCCCCAAATTAAGCTCGAAACTTGTGTTATGGGTACTAGACAACGATATACATACTTATATAGAGAAATAAATACTTATATAGATAGAAATATCCAAGACTCAGGTACAAACATTAGTGCTTATCACACATACATTTGCCCTTACCAGGATTCGAACCCGGGACCGCTAGCTTCGCAGGCAGGGACACTACCAACTCGGCTACCGCGTCGTCAAATAGATCAAATTTTCAGCTTAATCTGAAAGCTGAGGGATTTATGATTACACAACCCCTCTTTAGAAATTATTACAGCGTAACTCAACGGAGATTTCTTTGTGTCAAACTTCTGACCTGTTATTGCAAAAGTTAGCTCGAAAATGTAAAAACACAATTTTTCCCAGGAAAGTGCGAAAAAAACGGGCAATTGCGTTAACATTTTCTAGGAAAATGGGTACAGGCTGTAAACAAGCCAGAAAGTTCGCGCCCACCTTATATAAATGTGACATAATAAAAATACACTTTCAATATTATAAATGCGAAATTCTGTGAGTTAGTGTGTTTGTTTGTTTATATGCCAAAATTGCTGAACGGATGAACGGAGTGAAACTTGGAATCATAATTATAAAATTAGGTTTTGCAGCGGGATAATTGCCATGTATTTCTTTTTGTTTAAATAATTATAGAATACATCTTTATCTCTATGGTATATTAACATTATAAAGTTTATTTGTGTAATCTTAAATACCTATATATGACAATGAATCGCCTAATGCCCGAAATTAATAATCGATTCGATCCGTTATCCGCGGTTTTTGATCGTTATGTCATGTCATAGTAATATGTCATTTTAGTACTAGGGTTTGACAGATTACTCCTAAAATGAGATATAATTACATGACATATCGATCCAAAACCGCGGATAACGGATCAGGATCGATTATTAATTTCGACCGTAAATGTATGCACGCCCATAACTTCAGAAAGTTTGCACCAAATGAGATAATTCATTTTTCGTTGTATTCGTAATTGTCAGAAGAAGGTTTGGATGAAAGTTTTCTTTTGGAAAATCCACCTGGAAATTGGGAAATTGAGGAAAAACTGAAAGTGGCTTTTTTCTATGGGATTTTTTTGTGTACTTTCATTTAAAATGCTTTTTATTGCTATTTAAACGCGGGTGAAACCGCGGGGCGCAGCTAGTAGTGTATATATTTGTTACTTCTCGCTGAAACTACTCAGTGGATATGAGTGAAAGAACGGATATAACACATAATCCCCCTCCTCTTCCCTTTCATATGGTCGAGGAAAGCGATGGCTGGCACATGCGTCAACTCGTGAACGGGTGCTGCTTGTGGGGTCTGGTCTGCTTTGGTTATGATCCCGCAACTCATTAATATTCATGTTCCCATATCCCAATGTGTACAACCAACCATGATAAATCTTATTAGTAAAGCTAAATAAAAAATATCGGACTATTAGACGACAAAAAAAAGCTTGGGATTTTAGTGAACTTGCTCCAATTCAATCAATTAGTAATAAGAATAAAATTGTCGATGTGATCGCGCCAAAAACATTGCCTGCCGGGCGTTTATTGCCTGTTTTTTTGCTGGCGTAAGGAGGTTGGAACAGGCGTAGCTAGTTTTAAGTTGACGTTTTAAAGTGATCACAATGTATCCTATTGAATAAAAAATATTTGACTTTTGACTTTTTGACTTTTAATGCTAAATTGACACATAGGCTCCCTTTTATCCCAGAAAAAGGCTCCAAGGAAAACCGTGGGGTGCGGCTAGTATTTTTACGGGGACTTATGACGTGACGTTTGAACAACTCCTGCCTTTTAAAAACAAGCGTAATGGCGCCATAATTCCGAGAAAGTTTTAGCAATTTTATACAATAAGTTTTTGTTTTTCACGTGAAGAATAAATAACTTTTTGATCGTGCTCGCGATTTGTTAAAAATAGATTTGTATACTTTACACGGGTTACGGTTACGGCATATTTTATTTTATTACACGGGTAAGTTTTTTAAGGCTTTGTTGGAATTGAAAAGAGAAATGTTGCAAGTCCCAAATGAATTACGCAGCCTTTTTCTCTCAGAAATAAGATCAAGAATGAATGTACCCTAGATACAAGAAATCCTAGTTAGGGGTCAGAACTATGTATGTGATTGTGTGGGCGTTTTTTACTTTACTGGTGAGAGCTTTTTGGAAAAAATTCGACAGACAACGTAAAAAAATGATCTTTACTTCCAAAACTTATATTCCTATGCTGGTAGAAACCTCCTAAAAGTCAAAAGTCAATTTTTCTTTATTCAATAGGATACATTGTGATCACTTTAAAACGTCAACTTAAAACTAGCTACGCCTGTTCCAACCTCCTTACGCCGGCAAAAGAACAGGTAAGAAACGCCCTGCAGGTAATTTTTTTGGCGCGATCACATTGACAATTTTATTCTTATTACTAATTGATTGAATTGGAGCAAGGTCACTAAAATCGTTTTTTTTTGTCATTTAATGGACCGATATTTTTTAATTAGCTAAATATTAAAATTCGAAATAAAATTGTGAAAATTGACTTTTCTGGCCTAAAGTCTGTGGCAAGTTGACTTTTTTTTTCGTCGGTGACTTGTTGTCAAACGTGGGTAGCGTGTAAAAACTAAAAAAAATTAAAATGCACTATAACTTTACTTGATAAAAATTAAACGACTATACAACATTTCAGCGCAATCTGTGTAAGATATATGCTTCTAAATTGAGTTGCAAGATTCCACCCGAACAAACAGTTACACACTCATCAATGATTAGTATGTGATGAGTCATCATCATCATCAGCCGGAAGAAGTCCACTGCGGAACATAGGCTTATGAACGGCTCTTATCCATTTGCATCCATCGGCTCCCTGCGACTCTTAGGACGTCATCGGCCCACATTGTGGGGGGCTACCTACAGAACGTCTTCCAGTTCGTGGTCGCTCTTCTAAAACCTTTCTTCCCCATCCTTTTTCAGTTCGCCGAGCGCTGGGCCTGCCCATTGCCACTTCAACTTGCAAATTCTGAGAGCTCTGTCAGTTACATACATTGTTAGTTAATAAAAGCTTGTAAAAAGAAAGGGGAGCGGGAATTATCGTGCCCAGCTTGTACCTGAGGAAAATAAGTGCTGATTTATTCAAAAAACCTTTACGACGACCATGGTTGCATCAATTAATATTTAGAATACATCAGCTATTTTGTTTAGCCTTAAGGCCCCGCCATACGCCGTTGACCTTGCTTGATCAGGTGAAAGCATTCCGCACTGACTTTATGGGCGACTGAGTGCCGATTTGCGAGTATGAAATACGTAAAAAATTCGCAAAAAATAATTAAAGCAGTATTTAACAAGTCTTTGTTACATATATAGTTTAAGAGTAAAGTAGTATTAAACTTTTAGAAAATGTGGCACTGCACATTTTTTTTCAATATAAAAATATATTTTTTTCAGTTTTTGGCCTGAAGGTGTTCATGCCATATATCAAGTAGATTAACATATATTTTTACTAAATTTTTTTAGATCAGAATTACACAGAGAGATAGTTTTAATTAACCCCGTTTTTCAGCTTAGCTTGGGAAGCAGCGCCTTACACCAGCCAGTTGTTGGTTGTTTTTGAGCAATTCACAAACCCAGTGGAAAGTATAAAGTTCTTTGGATCTTAATACCGAGTGGAAAGTTTGTTGGTCTTTTTTTTTTTTTTATTTATGCCGTCTGCCACCTTTTGATGGGGCGGGAGGGGGTCACTGTGACAGTCAACCCACCCGCCTCGACGGACAGGCCCGGAACTCTCTCATTCCGGGCCTCACACACACGGTACCTAGGCACCTAAGGGGGGGTGTCCAGCTTGAAGTGACAACCCCCCCCCCCAATACATCAACCCTACACCTTTATGGTGGGGCGGGAGGAGGCGAGTAAGACGCCTCCTTCTACCGCCACTACACCCCACTGTTACACTAGTGGGCGGGAGGAGGCGGGAAATGACGCCAACTACTACCGCCCAGAACACAAGACGAACACAAAACAAATAAAACGAACACAAGATGGGCGGGAGGAGGCGGAAAAGACGCCTCCTGCTACCGCCCAGAAAAGCCCAGCTAGTGGGGAAAACACCCCCTTCTAGTGGGGCGGGAGGAGGCGGGCAAAACGCCTCCTTCTACCGCCCCTCCGCCTGTGCCGGATCGGGTCAGAGAGAGGATCTTCCTCCCTGACCCGCTCCGCGGCCTCCTTCTGCTTGATTGCGTATTCGCAGAAGGAGGCCACAGCCTGCCACGCCGTGTCGCTGCCGAGCATTGCACAAATTACGTTCGGCAGGGACAGGTCCAACCCTAAAAGTTTGTTGGTCTAAATCAGCCTTTCCCAAGCCCCTTGTAGCCGCTGCAGGCCTAAAGGGGGTAAGAGACCCAGAAAAAAGGAGCGTTGTGTAGAGGCTTAAGGGGCGCTAAAAAATAACTTACTGTCAAAGGGGGCAGTAGACAAAATATGTTTGGGAATCCCTGGTCTAAATTAAGCTTGAGTACATGATAAACTTTTCACGAAACGTACTGTCACATGAAAAGCCTTGTAATGTAATAGCAGGCGCAATGACGTCATGTTTACTTCTAAAAGTCACAAGTTTTTGTATAATATTAGGATAAAGTTATTCGTTTTTCAATTGAAATTTGCAACTTTTACGTAAGTATTCGCGAACCTATAGAATTGAAGAGGTTCTATGTTTTCTAATTGGAAATGATTCTTATGGAAAGTTAAAAGTTTGAAGCAATTTGTATGGCCTATTTGGACACATACCGGCTTCTAACATAAAATAGGTTTATATATTTTCTCAAACATGCTTGGAAATATGAGCATTATTTTGACAACCTTCTTCGAGATAAATCGAACTTGCTGCACTGTCCAAATATATGCGAGCAGCGGCCGGCAAAAGTTGTATGAAAATCCATATCTGTCGTGTTTAGCGGCCAAATAAATTACTTAGAAAACTCATATCTGTCGTATTATTTAAAAATGGAACTATTTGTACTCCGAAACATGGCGACCAAGGAGGTATCTTATCAAAGATTTTATTTAATTCCCGAACCGGCTTGCACATAGAAACCTGTTTGTTGGAAAAAAAAACAAATGATCACTATAACGCGGGAAAATTTTTTTGTTGTTCGTTGTTCGTCATTGGTTTTGAAAACTAATTGTATTTGACAAAATGAGTTCAAGTGAAGACAATGAGTGAAGTGTGATGAACTTGCTTTAACACCACCTGAAATGCAAGAAGCAAGAGCCGTAATAGAAAACTTGTTACTGCCAAAGTCAAAAGAAAATAGTTCTGCCCAGGTACTACTTAGTTTTAATTTCCGCGCATTATTTGAGAAAAGTACTATACAAGCCTTGGCCACAACTAGGCATTGATGGACTCAGGTATGTGTGCCTCGGTTTCGCCTCGGCCCACATTTACACCTTCTTCCCTCAATGTCTACTTTTGTGGCCTTTGCAGTAATGTACTATAGTTCTACAAAACTTTTATTGTAATGCTTTGTTTTTTTTAGTGCATTATTTTTCCGTAGGCTGATCAAATGGAAAAGGTGCATTTTATAACAGGAAGAGTTAAAATAAAAATGTTTTAATGAGTCCTAACTAGGTCTACCTGTAAGTAAAGTATCAGAAACTATGTGAATATGGATCCAAACAGACAAACACGGAACAAATATTTCTTGTTTGCGATTTGCGTAACCCCAATGCGAGTGAGACCGCGAGACGCAACTAGTTATCTATAAAAACGGCAAAAAAACAGATTTGTTGTATGGGAGCTTCGTTAGATATTTACTTTATTCTGTTTTTTAGTATTTTTTTGTTATAACGGCAACATAATTATGTGAAAATTTCAACTGTCTATCACGGTTCATGAGATACGGCCTGGTGACAGACGGACAAACAGACGGACGGACAGCGGAGTCTTAGTAATAGAATCCCGTTTTACCCTTTGAGCACGGAAGCCTAAAAATACATTATCTACACCACCCTTTTTCATCAGTTAAAAAGTTTTAATTGACTACTGAAGTGACATAACATTTCAACACGTGATGTTACAAGTTTTGGCTCTTGTAATAAACGAAATAGGCGCAATGACGTCATACTGGGAAAAGTTAATACTGTGTAGAAAAACATTCATTGTTCACGTTTATTCCCCCATAATTTTACAAATTTGTACATACCAATTAAGAGTTGCTAATTGCGAAGGGTGGGATCAAATTATTATGTCTGATCGCGAGGGACTGGTCAGCTTATTTTTGTCCTTATGAAAACTTGCCGTTTTCAGAGGCCCGGCGTTCAATACTACCTACCCCTATTAAATGAAAACTATAAAAGTTTTCGTAAACTATCAATATTTGTACTAGGGATACAGCTATTGATGGGCCTTATGCCTGTATGAAGCGATGGTGGCCGAACGGTTAGGCGTGCGACTTACGAGGCACCGACACCGAGTTCGAACCCTCTCGGCCCCGCACCTATGACTTAATAAGTTATGTGCGGATTTGCCATCGCTCAAAACGGCGAAGGAAAACATCGTGAGGAAACCGGCATGCCCAAGAACTGCAACATTCAAGGGCATGCGACATCTACCAACCCGCACTGGGCCAGCGTGGTAGATTACAGCCCATACTCTATCTCTCTGAGAGAAGGCCAGAGTCCCAGCAGTGGGAACGTGAAAGGCTGATAATGACTAAAGTAATCGATTATAGGATTAGCATTTCACTCAACGGCCTATTATTGTGAATCATTGTATACAATGGGGAATGCTTGGAAGAGCTATTCAATCTCATCCCTGCACCACAGGTTCTATTACTCTCGTCATCAGAATAAAGCTGATCCACACACTATCGAGTTCTGTAAATCTCACACCACACGATTTATGCGCTCCTTTCTCCTGCATACTTGCTAAATGTGGAACGAGCTCCCCCCACAAGTCTTTCCGCAGTGCTACAGATTGCAATCCTTCAAGATGGGTGTGAAAAGAGTTCTTAAAGGTCGGCAACGCATCGGCAACTCCCCCTGGTGTTGCAAATGTCCATAGGCGACGGTGACCGCTTTTCATCAAGTGGGCAGGCTTCTTGTTTGCCACAGTATTTCATCCTACTAATATTATAAATGCGAAAGTTTGTATGTATGGATGGATGGATGGATGTTTGTTACGCTTTCACGCAAAAACTATAGAACGAATCTGAATAAAATTTGGAATGGAGATAGCTTATAACTAACTGACTAAACTATCTGAGATGGCGCAACGACCCAAAGTGAGTCCTGGCCTCCGATAACAAAAGACGCCACTTCGGTCTGTCCTGCGCCACCTCCTGCCAGTCCTCCACCTGGAGCTCGAGCAAATCCTTAGATAGCATATACCCTGGATTAACGCATATGTTACTTTTTGTCCCGTAAAAAGGTTCCTGCGGGATAACGGGAAGATGCGGGTGAAACAGCGGGGCGGAACTAGTAAAAAATATTTAAAACTTTCATTGCTATCTTTGCCACTGAGGGGCAAGCGTAACGTTTACCGCTTATCATCAGTCGAGCGACCTTCTCGTGTTATCACTGGCATAAAGTAAGAAAAAGTTAGAAAACTTCTCCGGCCGTGTCGGGGTCGTATCAAGAAAACTTTTAGAGCGATCCCCGTTGTGCAGAAGGCAAATCACAAAAAAAGGATCTTTAACTTTCGTAACTTTTATTCACGCGACCTGAATTACAAAAGTAATATAATAATGTTTTTTCAAAAAAAGGGTCTTCACGTGATCCTTAAAGCCCTTCTAGGGTTGCCAACTATACTGTTTTTCACTAAATTATACGTTTTACTGTTGAACAAAAATAAAGTATACAAAACAACACACATTGTTTCTTACTCGCTCAAATGAAAACTTAATTTTCATTATTATTGTAATGCATGTTGTCCTCACCTGTCGATGCTGTGCTTCTAAGAATTGTTATAAATCTGCGAATTTATGAGTATACACTGTGTTGGTGAGTTAATAAATAAATAAAATAATAAATAAATAAATACTGTTTTCAGTTTACAAATTTGTTTTTATTTAGTCAGAGGATTTTTCAGTAATGAATACTAAGTAGCGGGAGAATAGAAATGGAGCATCTATTAATTTACTAAAAAATGAGCTCCTCATTTATTTTAATTTCGATTATAATTGAGGTGAGGCGTATGAAATTTTAAAAAAAATATTGTTTATAAGTAAGTTGTGCGAGAAGTTCTAAAAAATATGTACTATTTAAAACAATAAATAAATTAAATACTGTTCATTTTTCTAAAATACTGTTTATTTTTTTTTTGTTTTGTTATGGCTTCACACGATTAGCGTCTTTGCCAGTGTCAAGTATAAAATATTTCAGAGAATTGAATCAAGTTTGAATGATGATGATGATGATGATGAGATGATGGGATGGGGATAGCATAGTGTTTAAGTAAAGTAGTGGAGCTTTACTTAAACTTTACACGGACGTTTTTGGAGCAACTAGAAAAGTCACTTTCACAACTTTATTTCAATTTCCCACACTCGTACACATTAACGAGCACACAATGGTTAATAATCCACCAATAATTACACATTATCACTCGAAGAAACACAAGTTTTGGAAATAAAAACAAAATCTTCATGTTGACAGTTCAATTGCCGCCAAAAAAGTCCTGTTTAATATTCTTCACAGACCTGAATATATGTACTTCATTTCTTGTAAAAAAAAAGTTGGCAACCCTAAGCCCTTCCCCCGTAATAGAATTTACTGACGCAATATCTTGTAACCCGAAGAAGTGTTCGCAGAAATGTCGTGATATTATTTATGCAATTAAAAGTTGTTGTTACGCATAAAGAAGCGGAACTTTTTGCAATTTTATGCGTTGTTACAAAAATACATTGCGAATGTTACAATTTGTTTGACAACTGTTACCGATTTTGTTTCAGAAATCGCGATTCATGTTACCTCTTGCATGCGTCATATCGTTCACGCTTATATAAACGGGAAATTGTGTTTGTTCGTTCCCATTTCCTTCACGGATCGACGGGATTTTTTTGCATAGATATAGTTTACTAGCTGTTCCCTGCGGTTTCACCCGCGTGGGCTACAGTTTATCGCGATAAAAAGTATCCTATGTCCTTCCCCGGGGCTCAAATTATCTCTATACCAAATTTCATTTAAATCGGTTCAGTAGTTTAGGTCAAAAGCGTATATATTCCGTATACTCCAAAATTATTCCCGCACTTCGGTGAGGGGGTCATCGCGTTACCTGCTGTAGGTACCCATTATCCTATTTTAATTCTAAGTTATTTTTTCTTGGACCGCACGTTTGAACCGCGCAGTTAATGGTCTTCCTGGTCCGCGACCGCACTTTACCTATTTCATAGATTCTCCCGGTGCCCCCCTTCACCTCACCGCGTTTCCCGCTGTGCTCCGGTGCGGCGGGTTTATTTTCTACTACTACTTACATTTTTAAACTCGTGATATCTTTTGAATGGAATGTCCAAATTGAATGATTCAAAAAGTTGTATAAAGGTATTGAAGCAGTTTTGAATAAGAAGTAATTTATTTTGATAAGGATTAATACCAAGATACAAATAAAGAGCCTTTTCTAGCGGCAGCATTAAACATTATTTTTTTTAAATAAAAGGTCACTTATTGCGACACAACTATAATAGTTAGACATATGCTCTCGCGGACTTTTTTGTAGATCTTAATAGGACCTACAAACCCGTGATACATTGTTTCGTTCTATTGTCAATAGTTTTTGCAGCGCACGCAAAAATAGGTTTTCGATTTCATACGTTGGGTTAAAAAATAGCAATTTTCTTACGGATCCCTAATTTTTTTGGAAATAAAATATAGCCTATAGCCTTCCTCGATAAATGGACTATCCAACACTGAAAGAATTTTTCAAATCGGACCAGTAGTTCCTGAGATTAGCGCGTTCAAACAAACAAACAAACAAACTCTGCAGCTTTATAATATTAGTATAGATATATAGTATAGATAGGTCGGAGAGTGACATAGGGTAAATTTTATCTGGACAAAAGTTAAAGATAGTGTAGGTGGGTAGTTCGAAATTTCATTAGTCGACTGATTCATCTGGCCAAAATTTTGCTTCACTTTAAGATCTGTCACACATGTTCGTATGAAAAAAATGTAACCAAAGAACTACATACTGTAGGCAATTACATAAGTTGTGTTTTACTGATTTCCCTTTTAACCGACTTCAAAAAAAGGTTCTCACTTCGGCCGGTATAATTTTTTATGTATTTACACCGATTTCGCTGAGGTTTCAGAACCAATTTACGTGGTTCTCTTGTTTGTTTGATGCGGAATAGTTTCGAATTGGTCCCATAAAAATTTGATCCAGGTAGCCCCAGTAGTTTTTATTTTATGAGCATTTTTTCACCTATCGACCCTGCGCCGAAATATATACCTACATACACTCGAAAAACATAACTTTCCTTCTTTCGCAGGCGGGTAAAATACGAGGAAAACTCCAAATTATAAATTTCCGAACTTCCTAAGAAGCTCTGCGTAATTTGGCCTTTTGTCTCCAATCACATCAGCGGACGTAATGTTTCAAAAATACAGCAACGTTTAATTCAGATGACGCACGCAGACAACGATTGCGTAGAGAGATAGTCATGACGACATGATACGTCAGAAGAGAAAGAGTGACTCACTTGCGTTACCCTTACGAGTACTTCCGGGTAGGGAGGGGCGATATTGTCAAAATATCGATATTAATATCGATATTGATATAGACAAAGGTCGAAGTTTTTAACACTTAACGGTACCTAAATCGGCCCTAATACCTATCATCTAGTGATTGACAAGGCTGACAATTCATTAATAAACGACAAGAGAGAGTGCCTGATTGAGTAAAAATTACGTATTTAACTCAACAACTTTATTATTTATAATAAACAAAGGTTGGAGCGTGTTAAAACAAAATATAATCACAAAAATATCAATTTATCGCGAGCGTCCTGCGACCGGCGGTTGTCCGGTTCGCGCACTGCTCTCGCGCGTCATTTGCGGGGCGCGCGGGCGGGAGTTCACAATAACTAGTGTTGCGTCCTGACAATGCCCGCGCTACACCCTCCCCCTCTAACCTAGACAAAGCGCCCTCGCGACTAGGTTAGTCAAGAAAGCGCTTAGGCCTTCCACGTTTACGTTTCTCGTTGACCGGCACTGGTGGTACGTCTCCTACGAATGGGGTCAACTGGGAAACATGGTAACGACCTAACACCTCGCTACTAGATGTCCGCTCTAAGGTGTACGTGGTTTCACTCGCGGCTTCCTTAATGCGGTATGGTCCATCTCTTCGTGGTATGAATTTAGGCGTTTGCCCACGGGTCGCGTCGTTACTGCCCTGCGTCTTCAGAAGGACAAGATCACCGGCAGCGTATATTGGAGCAGGGCGACGACCTTCGTCGGCGTAACGCTTTTGAGTCGCTTGAGCCTTTTCATGTACTTCCCTCGCATCTAACAGTACGGTCGACATCCGCTGCAGGTAAGGGGTGAGGCTCGTCACTACGTTATCACTTTCGATTATCGCGCGCATATCTGTAATCACGTCGGCTGGTGCGCGTATTTCTCTTCCAAACGTAAGGTACGCTGGTGAAAATCCTGTGCTAGACGTGACTGCGGAGTTCATAGCGAAGCGTATCGCGGGTAGATGGGAATCCCAGGTGTTGTGGTCCTTTCCGACTAGAATAGCAATCTGCGGTTTCAGGTCTCTGTTCTTCCGTTCTACCGGGTTCGCTTGAGGATGGTACACTGGGGAGAGGCACTGGGTAATACCGAATGCATGGCACGTCTGTTGCATTATCTCGCTAATGAATTGTACCCCGTTATCACTCAGTATACGCCTAGGTACTCCATATCTCAAGAACACCTCCGAGATTAGAATTTTAGCACAGTCAGAACTGGTAGCCTTCTTAAGAGCAAATAACTCTACCCATCGGGAACACGTATCCTCCAGGATCAGTATCCATTTGTTCTCGTCGGCAGTCTCTGGTAAGGGACCAAACAGGTCCACGGCAACGACTTCAAAACGGCGGTTGGTCGCTGGTGTCTGCAGGAGACCGGCTGGCTTCCTATTATCGGCCTTGTATCTCTGGCAGTCTACACATTTCTTCAGGTAAGTGGTGACTGACTGCCTTAGTCCGGGCCAATAATACTTCGTCTTCAACCGGTCCAGCGTGCGCTCGACTCCGAAATGTCCAGCTGTTGGCGCGTCGTGGTATTCCGATAGGACTTGCTCACGCTCGTGCTCAGGGACAACTAGGCACGCCGTCTCTTCATCGGCTTCATCCGGTCCGTATCTGTATAATACGCCGTCGGATATTACATAACCTCGGTCGGACCAACCCCTCCCCCTAAACGGATCGTCAATTGATTCGAGGTCTTCCACGATTTTCCGAACTTCGGGGTCCTTTAGCTGGTTCTCCCGAACATCTTTGGGGCTCCTTGACGGTACATCGACTTCGGTGTAGCATAGATTGCAATCTGCCTCGTCGGTGCAAGGAGGACGCGACAGTGTGTCGGCAATGGCATTCGATCTTCCAGGTGTATATTCGATGCGGAGGTTATACTCTTGAAGCGTAAGGGCCCATCTTGCCAGGCGGCCGCTCGGCGACTTCACGGTCATAAGCCATCGCAGAGGTTGGTGGTCGCTTTTTATCACAACCTCTGATCCCTCGATGTATCCGCGGAATTTCATAACCGCCCAAACTACCGCCAGCGCTTCTCTCTCCGTTGTATTATAGTTTCTCTCCGCGTTATTCAACATACGGCTTGCGTATTCTACCGGTCGCTCCTCGGGGCCCTCCCCCTGCATCAGGACTGCTCCAAGACAGTAACCGCTACTGTCAGTCCTCAGCGTAAAAGGTAACGACTCGTCGGCTTGCCGTAATATTGGAGCGGAAACGAGCAAGTTCTTGATGCGGTCAAAGGCGTCCTGTTGTTTCGCGGTCCACACCCACTTACTGTCCTTCTTGAGTAACTCCGTCAAAGGTCTTGCGACATCAGCGTAGTTGGGTATAAATCGCCGGAACCAGCTGGACGTCTGCAAGAAAGTTTTCACGTGCTTTACGTTCTTCGGCGGTGACATTTCGGCTATGGCCGCGGTTTTACCGGGGTCCGCCTTTATCCCACCCGGTACAATCACGTGACCAAGGAACTTAACCGATTCTCGGGCGAAGTAGCTCTTTTCACGATTAACACGCAACTTGAACTTTTCCAACCTATCGAAAACGACTTCCAGGTCTTCCAGGTGTTTCGGGAAAGACTCGGAGAGGATTATGACGTCATCCAAGTAAGTCAGCAAGCAAACATCTGCCAGGTCTTTGCCGGATGTGAAACGATCCATGAGCCGCTGGAAAGTAGCCCCAGAATTTCGCAAACCCATCGGCATTCTTTTAAACCGGTAACAGCCGAGCGGACTCACGAACGCTGTCTTGTCACGATCTTCGGGTTGAACTCCGATCTGAAAATAACCGGATCTGAGATCGCAGGTGGTCATGAAATTAGTGTTCTTCGCCGCATGGAGGACATCTTCGATCCGCGGGAGCGGGTAGCGGTCAGGCTCGGTCACGGCGTTCAACTTTCTGTAATCTACACAAAGCCGAACGCCGCCATCTTTCTTCGTCACGAGTACCACGTTGGCTGCCCACGGTGATTCGCATTCCTCTATCACGCCGGTTTCCAGAAGCTTCTGCAACTCCTGTTCTAAAATCGCCTTTTTACCAGGAGACATCCGGTAAGGAGGTGAGGCGATGGGTTCCTGGTGCTCATCGATCTTCAAGCGATGTGTGGCGTATTCGGTGGGGGGCCCCTCCTTCGCGAAGCGGTCGGCTCTCTTCACCAGAAACGCATTTAATTGGGCCCGCTGGTCTGCCGTCAGCTTCGTGCCCTCGTCATCCCTTAACGTAAGGTTAGCAACATCTACCTTCATCAGCTCCGTATCGCCGTCGGTAGGCAAGTAGAAGCTGGCGACAAACGGATGCCAACACTGTGGCTCATCGCTGAAACGCCAGCTGCACTGCGGTAAGTCCAGCACTATAGTCGCTTCCATAATAAAATCCCTACCTAACAGTGTTCGTGTCTGCGCATCCGGAAACACCAAGAAAGTGGTAGGTATTATACGACTCCCTAAAATGACGTCAGTATCACACTCGAGTGTGGCGCACAGCTGCTGTGATCCATCGGCAAAACCTATTGTACGTGATACCTTCCTAAATTCTACGCCAGCGTTTACGAGTATTTTATGTAACATGGGGCCCGCGATGGAATGAGTGGCCCCCGTGTCTACTATGGCCACGCCCTGACGATCAGCGACCTGAATTTCTACTAGAGGGCGTGCGTCGTCACCGTCGACCACCGTAGCGCTGCAAAAAACCGACTTTTTATCGCTGCGTGCACCTTTACATATATCGCAACGCGACCGTATCACTCCCAGCTGACCACATCCGTAGCAACGTAACTGTGTGCTATCACTCGTTTTATTTGAACTTGCAACATTATTTACACTAAAACCTTCCTTACTTTCAATATTTCTACACTCCTCCACTGTGTGACCGAAAATTCGGCAATGAGTGCATTTTGGCCGAATCCGTTTTTGCCCCTCACTATTACTACTTTTTGTATTCGTCGAGCGCGAATTGTTCACGTTACTCGCGTCGCGCGAAATGTTCGCGTTACATGCGTCGCGAGAATTATTCGACGTACCAACAGTAGGTTTCAACAAGCGCGGGGTATCACAGGCATTATCAGGATAAACACGTAGGTTCGAACGGTTCCGTTCGACGGCGAACGGGTTAACAACAGAGGTTACATTATTATTATTGTTATAAGAACTCACCTCCGCCAATGACTCCTCGACTAACCTGACTTTGTAAATCAGCTGGTCCAGGTCAGCCGCCGCGTCGCGAGACACTCGTTTTCTTAACCTACGATCTAATAATCCATACACAATATCGACCTTCATTTCTTCCGACACTTTATACGGTAATTTAGCTATAAGAGCTCGCACTCTGCACAATAACACTTCAGCACGTTCATCTTCGCGTTGTTCAGCGGCGAAGATCTGTCGGAATATTTTGTACGCCGGTTGACACACGCCGTACATCGCGCGCATGCGCGTGAGTGCGTCGGACCACGACGATACCGACGCTTTGACGCCTCTCCACCAAACTGCAGCTTCTCCCTCGAGCAGCATAGGTAGGCCTCGGAGGGCGTGGTCATCGCTGACGGATGCGCATTCCTTATACACCTCGACAGCGTCCAAGAATGCCTCGAACACCTCGGCGTCGGTCGTTGACCCGTCGAAACGTGCCGTGCAGCGGGTAAAGTTGCCGCCCGTGGCGGTGTATGAGTTGTGAGCGCTCGTTGACGGAACCGGGGTCGACGCCCTGAAGTCTCCTCCGCCGGCCATCATCAACGAGGTGATAAGGCTTCTATTAGCCTCTACTTGCGCACGCGTAACACTTTCCATTAGCGTGGATAAAAATTGTTCCGTCGGGGACTGGAACGCTGGCGTCGCCGTCGGCCTCTCGCCGGTTGCACTCGACGTTTCCTCAGCACGGTTCCTCTCGCCGGTGATGCTGTCTCCCCTTCCTGTCGGTGTAGCGTCGCCGTCGCCCTCTTGCTGTTGTCGTATCGCATCACGTCTCGTTATAGGCATTTTCACAATAACGAGTCGCGGGTCACATAAAAATGTCCGTGTTTCACCCAACACAAGATGGCGTCGCGCGTCGCGTACTCGGACGGTAACTGATTGAAAAACTCGTAAAAAAGTTCGCAACTAGGATTCGTGGCCTCTAGTTGGGCGCCAGTTTAACTCAACAACTTTATTATTTATAATAAACAAAGGTTGGAGCGTGTTAAAACAAAATATAATCACAAAAATATCAATTTATCGCGAGCGTCCTGCGACCGGCGGTTGTCCGGTTCGCGCACTGCTCTCGCGCGTCATTTGCGGGGCGCGCGGGCGGGAGTTCACAATAACTAGTGTTGCGTCCTGACAATGCCCGCGCTACACGTATAAAAAATATATTTTTTAAGAATATTTTTTTAGTAACGAATATTTGTTACAATTAATGTAATAATAATGTTATTTTTTCTGGGTGTCAATCAATATATCGATATTTTGGACATCACCCCCAATATTTCACCTATGTCGATAGACTTCGCTTATCTCTACTCTGGGGTTGAAAGTGAGTCACAATCAAAATTGAGTCATTTATTGTGGTTACAAAAAAAAAATACATTATTCAGTTGTCTAGTACATACACATAACAAAAGTTTCGAGCTTAATTTGGGGCTAGGTCAATTTGTGTGCAATGGTCCCCGATATTTATTTGTTTTCATTAGTATGTACATAGGTACTTGCGGATAGAAAAAAAAAACAATTGAAATATGAACCGAACCACATCGCCTAGGGGCAGGGTTAATCCGGTCCTGCGCACCACGCGGGTAAAACTGCGTCGTATAGCTAGTAGTAGCCATGGGTAATTCCGGACACAACTATCCGCTTTCGCATATATATCTTCGGATATATATGCGAAAGCGGATATGTGTCTTTCATTCCCTTTTAAAAAAAATTATATGTTAATTTTCCGAGACCGAGATCCCATATCCAACTCCGGAATGGAATGCTCGAAGAGGTCGCCTGTAATTAGTGAGTGAGACAGAATGCATTAATTATTATATTGTAACTCATACAAGGCAATTTAATTATTTTATATATTTTAGTGCTTAATTAAAGTGTATTTGTTAATTTTTTAAACCAATTAATATCTTTCCATAATCCAAATCGTTCCGCGGATATATTTCACTCCGTGGATATGTTTGGAAGCCGGAGTTATCTATCTCGGATACATTCTTGCAATATACAGCTCCTTCACTCCCGGATATGTTAAGCGGATCTGGATACGCTAAGCGGACACATACCTTTGCTCGGAGTGGGATATATACATATCCAATCCGGGACCGGAGTTAGTTAGCCCATGGCTAGTAGTTATTTTTTAATGTTTTTAAAACACTTATATTAGCTTGACTTGTAACTAACTAACTAACTAACTAACTAACTAACAATGTAATCAAATCTTAGAAGTCAATTTTCACCTACTTCTAATTGTCGTATCGACTTGAAACTTTGTATGTGTATGTAATCTCGGGAACAATGCAATAATTTGGTATCATCGACCTGATCTGACGATGCAGCCGGAAGGTGGGTAGGGCATCTCTTCGCTGGCTGCTAGTAAACCCCTCGTGCTTGGGCTCATATGAATCGTCTTGATGAGTACAATAGATTGCACTTGGTGACGAGGGTCTGATGATGCAACCGGAAGGTGGGTAGGGGATCTCTGCAGTGGTTACTAGTAAACCCCTCGTGTTTGGGCTCATATGAATCGTCTTGATGAGTCCAATAGATTGAACTTGGTGACGAGGGTCTGATGATGCAACCGGAAGGTGGGTAGAGGATCTCTGCAGTGGCTACTAGTAAACCCCTCGTGTTTGAAAAAAAAAACTAAATATTTTAAAACTATATATTTTTATACTCTTTGGTACGCTCTGGCTATAGTTTATAAACTTCACCATTCTGAATCACGGTTACGCAATGAGTCAGTGACCCGCGACCTTCACGTTACGTTTGGCATATTTTCGGTCTGTGACGTGAATGATAAGGTACTACAAGTCTTCATGGCTTGTGTCTCACGCGTGATAAGTATAACCTGATAATGTGGTGACGAAATAACTTGATTTAATTGGTAACAGGGCACTTTATACTGCTCTACCTTTTTTAAACCCCCAACGCAAAAAATCGATTGTTCGATCTCGATACGATTTTCGGTGCTCTAAAATCGAAGTTCATCCCTAAATACAAGTTAAGCGACCTGTTTCTACATTCTAAAAATACGTTTTGTTTTAAATATGGCGTAGTGTAAAGGTTAATAGACCCTACGGGATTATTGTCCTATCTTTTTAGTCTAAGTCTGTCTAGTCATTATTTGTTTGAGAAATGTTTGTTACGTTCATAAATCTTTAGATTTAGAAGGAATAAAAAAACCCTACAAACTTCAAAACTCCATGGCACACCCCCTAGGGGTTGTTTTCAAAAAATAAAAATTAGCATTGAATTATTTTTTTTTGGTTTATTGGTTGATGTTTGAGTCAATCGAACCAAGGAATTACATTTTCCATACAAACTTTACCACCCTATTTAACAGGGTTGAGGGTTCAGGGTTGATTTTTCAAAATTAGATTAGTTTATGGGTTAATCCAATACCTAAACTATCTACATTCATCAAAATCGGTTTAGTAGTTACGGTGATACGTGGTAACAAACATTCACACACTCACACAAACTTTCACATTTATAATATTAGTAAGACAAGTGCCTCACCCTTCTTTGCACGAATGACACTCATTTATCTAACGTTTTAGAGTGGTCACAATGTATTTTATTGAACAATATTTTTTTTTTGAATTTCGAAATTTTGAATTTTAAAGCCAGATTGATGACTTCGAACCGGAAGACGCTCTGTAGGTAGGCCCTCCCACTAGGTGGACCGACGACATTGTAGGAGTCGCAGGGAGCCGATGGATGCCAATGGCTAATAGCTGTTCATGGTGGCGTTCAAGGGGGGAGGCCTATGTTCAGCAGTGGACTCCTTCCGGCTGATGATGATGATGATGATTTTATTACTTTTTGTAAGAAAATATTATGCCACAAAATTAACCTAAAACAAAAAAAAACAGTTGAAACGATCGCTACCACACTTCATAGGACCCGCTGGACTAACTTGAAGATTCCCTGAAAATTTCATCAAAATTGATCTAGCCGTTTTGAATTCCATAGCGGACATACATATAGGTATACACGAGTTAAGAAAGCAGGACAGGAAAATGTCCTTGTTTATTGACATTGTTTGCGTTTATTGTGAAATTATAGCTAGGGCGACTAATGTAATGAAATTATGAGACATTTTACCTTTTCAATGAACTACAATTTATTTTATTACGCAATAATTACGTTCAGGAAAAATATGGCGTTAATTTACTGCGAAATGTGAAAGTTTTGAGGAAAACAGGTAATTGCTCCCGCTGTTATCCTGTTTAACATTAATTATTAACATTTTTATTAATATGTAGTACATACTTATTAAATGATAAATAGTTAACCATTTTATTTTTATTAATTACTAGCTATTCTCCGCGGTTTCACCCGCGTGGGCTACAGATTAAAGCGATAAAAAGTATCTTCTGTCCATCCTCAGGGTTCAAACTATCTCCGTACCAAATTTCATTTAAATCGGTTCAGTAGTTTAGGTGTGAAAGACAGACATACAAAGTTGCTTCCGCATTTATAATAGTAACAGGGAAGTAGGGGTAGTAGAAAATATTATTTACAGGGTATCGTTTGACCACAAGTCACCTGATTTTAAGTGACCATGTGGTCGAAGGCGGCGCCACGCTACACCTGGACGGTAAACTGGCTCTCAAGTGAGGCTGCCGGAACACAACAATAGGTGCTTGGCGACAGGTTCTTAACTAGAGCGAAATTGCTCTACCATCTACCACCAAGCTTTGGTTTCATCACAATGTCCTCCTTCACCGAGAGCTCAAGCTCATTGTAGAATTCAAATTCACGACCTGCCGTGCAAAGCTGACCGGGTAGTGTAAGTTTTCACTGCTAAACCACTCATCCGATCTTGATAAAATTTCGTATGGAGATAATTCAAACCTTAGAGAAGGACATAGGATACCTTATCCTTCTAATATTATAAACGTAAAAGTTTCTGAGTATGGATGGATGTTTGTTACTCTTTCACGCAAAAACTACAGAACGGATCTGAATGAAATTTGGAATGGAGATAGCTTATACCCTGGATTATCACATAGGCTACTTTTTATCCCGGAAAAAGGTTCCTGCGGGATAACGGGAAGACGCGGCTGAAACCGCGGGGCGCATTTGTATCACGATAAAGTGTAGTCGACGCGAGTGAAACCGCGGGGCGTGGCTAGTCATCAATAAGTCTCGCCCCTCGTGAGGCCGGCTGTTGCCCCCGATGCCCCCGCGTTCTAGCGACCTTGCAGTCCGGTTAGTCACCTTCCAAACTCATCGCCCAATGTTATCATGATCTATACCTACATCAAAGTATTGGAAAATTTACCTTTACATCACACGATAGGTGTTTGTAATATAAGGAATTGTGAATTGGAAAGTTTTTGGCTCGCGTTTTATAGAATGACGCTCAATTGTTGATCCGTGATCCACGGTTTTGAATCGATATGTCATGTCATAATATGTCATTTTAGTACTGGGGATTGACATATCTAAATATGTATAACTCAAAGGTGACTGACTGACATAGTGATCTATCAACGCACAGCACAAACCACTGGACGGTTCGGGCTGAAATTTGGCATGCAGGTAGATGTTATGACGTAAGCATCCGCTAAGTAAAGATTTTGATTAATTCTACCCCCAAGAGGATAAAATAGGGCATGAAAGTTTGTATGAAACTTTGTCAATTTTAAACCGATCGGGCTGAGACTACATGCATAAAGCTGTAGCCCACGCAGGTAAACCCGCGGGGAACAGCTAGTTTTAAATAATTTTTGGACTTTGAATTAAGGTAGTACGGTTTTGCCACTTTGACAAGTTGGCGGTAGTAAACGTTGACATTTACGAAAACTTTTATAGTTTTCAATACTTGTAATAGAGGTACTGATTACCGTTTGAGCGTCATTCTATAGAATACGTGCCTCAGTCATTGAGAAGAGGGAGATAACATGTTCGTCACTCATCATCATTATCAGCCTGTTACGTTCCCACTGCTGGGACTCTGGCCTTCTCTCTGAGAGAGAGAGTGGGCTGTAATCTACCACGCGGGCCCAGTGCGGGTTGGGAGATGCCGCATGCCCTTGAACGTTGTGGTTTTTGGACAAGCCGGTTTCCCTGCGATATTTTCCTCTACCGTTTTGAGCGACGGAAAATCCGCACATGAATTTAGAACCAAGGTTGTAATCAAACATGGTATGGGTGCTTCTCACTCACTCACTCAGAAAATTCCATATTCACAATTCAAATGCTTCTCACTTTGAAAATTGTAAACCTACGACCAACGTGTTGATATAGGTAAATTTGTGTATCTTCAAATATTTTTTAATACCTATAGTGTCAAAATCACTGATAAGAGTTTAACATTTATCATTTCATCGGTGTCTGTTATAGATATGCTCGATTACATGCTGTTATAAATGAATACGTCCTAGCATCATTCGAACTCGAGTCAATGACTTGTTTATTTTGATCACCAGACACTTCTTCTACGCAATGGGCCCTGACGGTCCATCACTGGTGACTACTAGGTACTACTATTACTAGATTTCCACTCCAAGCTGACCTGTAGTTATTGTTATTGTTTTTTGTGGGAAGAAATAGAGGTATTTAAATAGAATTGAATTGATTTGAACTATAGAAATCTTATCAGTAGAGCGTATTATAAAATATCGGACTATTTAGATGACAAAAAAGCTTAGGATTGTAGTGAACTTGCTCCAATTCAATCAATTAGTAGGTCAAGTAGTAATCAAGTAATACGAAAAAAATTGTCAATGTAATCGTGCTAAAAAATTTACCTGCCGGGCGTTTCTTGTCTGTTCTTTTGCCGGCGTAAGGAGGTTGGAACAGGCGTAGCTAGTTTTAAGTTGGACGTTTTAAAGTGATCACAATGTATCCTGTTGAATAAAAAACTATTGATTTAGATTTTTACTGTTTTGCGACAGAAATGTGTTGATGGAATTAGGAGAGGCCCATCTCAAAGAACTCAAAGAATTGTAGCCCACGCAGGTGAAACCGCGGGGAACAGCTAGTAGATGATAATTACGAACAAAATAATTTTCTCACATGATGACAACAAGTCAGTTAAGGGCCGGTTTTGTAAACGTCTGTAAGGTAAACGTCACATACCAAATTTCGGTAAAATTGATTCTATTGTCAAAAGTTATCACGGAAAATTTGACAATAAGATCTAATTCAGCATGGAAAATTGTACAATAAGTTCTAATTTTCCGAAATTTGGTATTAGATTTAACTTACGGACGTTTATAAAACCGGCCCTAAGGCGCCTTTATCGTTCACAGCCTGTCTGAACAGACTGATGAACCCAACGACGTAGTCAATCAATTCGTCCTTAGGACTACGAGTCAACGACATGAACCTGACGTGTTAAGTACCTTAATGTACTTGGCCTCTAGCTTTGCATTTCTAATTGCTAATTTTTCGATGAGCGATGGTGGCCGAACGAAAATGCGTGCGATTTACAAGACGCCGACACCGAGTTCGAATCCTCTCGGCCCCGCACCTATGACTTGATAAGTTATGTGCGGATTTGCCATCGCTCCAAACGGTGAAGGAAAACATTGTGAGGAAATCAAGTACGAAATTCGAAGGCGTGCCACATCTACCAACCCGCACTGGGCCAGCATGGTACAGTCAGCGACAAAAGTAGCTAATCGTTCTCGATTTTCCAAATGTGTTTCAAATCAGTAATTATTATTGTTTTTTTTTACATTTTACATGCTATCATTTTGACCACAACATAACACACTTGATTTTAGGTGATAATGTGGTCAAAAATTGGTGTCTAAGATGATGAGGATAATAGAAAAAAGTGTGATTGTTCAGCGACTTGTGTCGTTGACTGTAATATTTATTTATATTATTAATTACTCCAAAAAAATTACAAAGGTATAGTAGACCGAAAAATGTTGGATGTAACACAGTCAAAAGTAGTTTTGGCTGCAGGTTTAAGGTCAAATATAGTTCTAAATGAAACTGTTCAAAATCAGGCTAGTTAGTTACCTATTATTCCTATCAAATATTCCAAGTTTTAAAATAAAATACTGGGCTTTTCCCATGCGATATACATTAATTTACTACACGGAATTATGGTATTTATTATATATTAATACAGGTTCCTTTTTTTGGTAAAGTACCATGGGCTTTCCCAAAATATCATAGACGTGAGTGTATTTACAGTCAAGCGACAAAATTTTCTGATCAAACCCAATTTTCAAAGGGTGTCAGATGAACGTTGTTAGGTGTACAACATTCTTAGGGAAATTTGGAGACCTAAGCATGTTCAGCAAGTTTTGGCGTTGACCATACCCGAAAACCAATATTCATTTATACTGTGACTGTACCACAGTAAACTAACGTGGATAATCATCATCATCAGCCGGAAGAAGTCCACTGCTGAACATAGGCCTCCCCCTTTAAACGCCACCATGAACGGCTATTAGCCATTTGCATTCATCGGCTCCCTGCGACTGTTATGTCGTCGGTCCACCTAGTGGGAGGCCTACCTACAGAACGTCTTCCGGTTCGCGGTCGCCACTCGAGAACCTTTCTTCCCCATCGGTTATCGGTTCGTCGAATTTATTATGTGGGTAATAAATTCTTCGAATTATGAAGAATCATGCATTACAAATGTCACGTACATTTCCGATTGACCCCATTAAATTTACCTTTAAATATGAATAATTAATGCCATAGGAATCTCAGGCTGGTGTTTGAGAATGACGCTCAAGCGATAATGGTGTCGATTCGGTTTTGCATTCTCTAAAACTGAGAATGCAAACCGAATTGTCACTAATCTCTACTTGAACACCGATTTGAGTCTGTCATATCATACAAATATGTCACATAATCACTACCCAAGATCTTTCACTTTTAATCGATCCTGTGAATCGATCTCAGACATACCAAAGTCAAGATTTTTTTTCTGTTTCAGCAAGAATGCAACTAAAAATTCATAGCATTATTCACAACTAGTTGCACCCCGCGTCTTCCCGTTATCCCGCAGGAACATTTTTCCAGGATAAAAAAAAACATCATAATGTGTTAATAAGCTATCTCTATACCAAATTTCACTCAAATCGGTTCAGTAGTTTTTGCGTAAAAGAGTAACAAACATCCATACTCACAAACTTTCACGTTTATAATATTAATAGAATTAGTAGGAAGTAGGATTACTAATTGATTGAATTGGAGCAAGGGGAGATAACTCTCATTATCATTATCAGCCTTTCACGTTCCCACTGCTGGGACTCTGGCCTTCTCTCAGAGAGAGAGTATGGGCCTCTACCACGCTGGCCCAGTGAGGGTTGGTAGATGTCGCATGCCCTTGAATGTTGCAGTTCTTGGACATGCCGGTTTCCTCACGATGTTTTCCTTCACCGTTTTGAGCGAAGGCAAATCCGCACATAACTTATTAAGTCATAGGTGCGGGGCCGAGAGGATTCGAAATCGTTGTCGGCGTCTTGTAAGTCGCACGCCTAACCGTTCGGCCACCATCGCTTTACCCACTATACATATTTTAAAAAATATTGTTAGTATACTTCTTCCCAGACTTTAATAAACTTCGTCCATCAATTAGTTCGTCCATCAATTACAAGAGGAAAAAATTGAGATGTGCCAGTTGCCACGTCCACAGCAACTAGCATTGATTCTGTGACATTAGCACAAACTATGTCATACGTTATGTATGACGCTAGGTCGTTCACCGCTCACGTTCATCTCAGATCAATGAACTTGTATCAAAATAAAACATAGATTTGTACCTACTTTACGTAACGAACCATTGTCTTTAATGACTTCATTTTTAGGGTTCCGTGCATTACAATCTTTGGTCACATCTCAAGAAAAGAAAAGAATTGGTAGCTTGTCGTGCGGGCTCCGTTTGAAGGGAAGAGAACCCGAGGCCTTTCTCCGATTCGCTGCACCGATCTTATCAAAAAGGCAGATGCATCCATGACCCAATGCTCTCGCAACACCATTAATAGGCAAAAATGGCGTCACATTGCCGTCAGAGGAATCCAAACCGAAGACCGCGCATCAGAGCAACCACGACCACTCTGACAAGAGTGCACGACTTAAAATAATAAATAAATAATACAATAAATAAAATACATTACAAGGAAAAAGGATCATTCTGTTGTCCGTCTGTCTGTATGTCAAGACTCTTTTTTTTCAGGAACGCGTAGAGGTATCAATTTGAAATTTTGAACTTACGTGTATAAGCTTAGAAGTTACCTACAACCTATAAGTTTTATTACCTCTACAAGTTTGTACGGAACCCTCGATGCGCGTGGCCAACTCGCACTTGGCCGGTGTTTTTTAATCGACACATGACATCTAGCCAGTTAATACCTCGTTTCTGTCACTGGCAATTATTTTTATTGTTAGTTACTTAGGGCCAGTTTTTTGATCCGCAGTCATTGAAAAGTATTTGAAAAGGTTAGCCGTTGGTCATTTTTATTTCATAAATTTTTGACCTTAGTTAACTTTATCAATTTTTCACTTAAAAGAATATATTTTTTTTTTTTATATTATAAAACTATTCATTTAAAATAAGTAATTATATCAAATTGTATTTTTATCTGACTTACCTGTAATTTTTTTTTTTAAGAAATGTCATATTTTTTATTACATTAAGTTAGTTATATTTAAATGTAACGAATATTCCACTATCGTGATGTAAGTCACTTGTATAAATAGTCATGATTACATATTTATCGCCAATTTACAAAACTGTGAATTAAAATATAACCGCCTTTGTCCTCATTATAGTACATTAGGTTTCCGAACTTTGGCACACAGGCGTCCGAAATGTTCAGCCAATCACAACGCCCGTTTGCAAGTGTGTATGAAAATAGGTGTGTAGGAAAATCGTTCGTACACGTGCGCCTGTGTGCGTTGATAGTAAAGGAGGTTACTGACCGCCAAATTTTCTGTGGTAGATATTGCACAATTTTGCGCCTCGTGATGTGCTAAATGCTAAGCACCAGATGGTTTGACGGCCTCAGTTTTCCTTGGGAGGACACAGACAGGGTGACGTCACCGCGAACGTGTAGGTCACACTTCGTATAAGTACTTATGGCAAGTTGTTTTTATGACTAGACAGTACGTGTAGAAATTTCTCCTTTGTTTAAATAACCTGTTTAGTAAACAAACAAATCGATGAGTTGGCCGCTGAAACTGTTTTCGTGAATTTTTCATTCTAATCGGCGTGTTTACAAATTGATATTTAATAATTCTTGTATTTATTTATTTTTAATATGCAAATCACGCACAGTTTTTCCAAAAAAATCACACTGTTTGTGACACAAAAGCGACCTAGAAATATACACTTTTTTGTAACTTTTCAATCCATTTTTTCCATTCCTTACAAGATTGCGTTTGACTACAATGCACCATAATTGTTAAAATAGTCAGCAGAAATATATTTCATAACTTGGCGCACCGCGGCTACACCCGCAATGTTCCTGTTGTTTCACATTTTTCGGGATAAAGAGTTACCTACGTGTTAATCTAGGTTATAGGCTATCCGTATACCAAATTTCATTCAAATCCGTTTAGCCGTTTGAGCGTGAGCGAGTAACAAACATACACACTCTCTCAGAAACTTTGGCATTTATTAAGATTGTGTATTCAAATTTCTTAATGAAAGATAAAATGTAATAATTATGCTGAGTAATGATTTAGAATACCACTCTGTGGTCACGTGAAATAGATATCCAGGTAGTGAAATTCAGCAGAGCATTACACTGATAGAGATGCTAATGAACTCTATAAAGGAAAGGGTTATCAGTCTATCAGCAACCGTTGCCATCGCGACCAGCTGTCTTAATTAGGACATTAAAAGGTCACGAAATGAAGCTGAAAATTGGAGATAATATCAGTATAAAAATATATATATTTTTACATTTTATGGAACCGTCATCGCACGTGAGAGGAAGCGGGTAGGTCCGTTATATCATCAACACTATACCCGCAGAAACTTTTAGTAACTATCTCTCGTGATCATGACGCTTGCAACGGTGCCTAAATATCGATAACTAACTCAAAGAACACTAACAAATACATGCTTAATATCCCGTTTCAAAACTTTATTCTAATGCCAATGAATGGCAGTTTAAAGAAGTTGAATTTTAATAAAAAAAAATCTGTAGGAATCCTTTTTATTTTACTTCTTACTTACTTATATGGCGATGTGGTTGATGTTGGCGCCACACAACGCTTGTTTTGGGGACTAGCTCTCAAGTGAGGCTGAACACACCGATAGATGCTCGGCGACTGACTCAACTCACTCTCTCTTTATAGCTAGCTGCACCTTGCGGTCTTACCCGCTTCTTCCCATTACCCGCAGGAACCTTTTTCCGGGATAAAAATTATATGAAGTATTAATCCAGGGTCTAAGCTTCACTCAATTAAAGAGTAACAAACATCCATACTCAAAACTTTCACGTTTATAATATTAGTAAAGATTATGCCTATCTTAAAAATAAAACATTTAAATTCATTATATTAACGGAGTTAATGAACTCCGTGATAGATAAAACAGCGGATATAATTCTAATAATCATTATAATTATGACATCGTCCTAGGGCAAAGATTGCAGATTATTTGCAATTATCGCGATCATTTCTTTAGGTTGATGACTGCATAATGGGTACGCCATAAGACACACACACTACACACACATACACTATTGTGACTGTTATCATCAAAATGTTGGCAAATAGTCTAGAAAGTAATTATACATCGTTACTAGTGCTACATGAAATTGCAATATTACATTTTAATTTTGCCATTCAATTTTAATTTTTGATTTTTCTAATTACATTTTGTCAACGCATCGGCAACGTCGCTAACGCTGATGAAATTGACGGTGACCATCAGGCAAGCCGTCTGCTTTTTTCCAAATAAAAAAAAATTCTAAAGACAAAAAATTTCATAATAAAATGCATTAAAAATGTACTTTTTAGTTCTGTATTTCATTAGTTTTTATTCACTCATCAGTAAATGATGACTGATTTTGATATTTGTTTTTATTTTGCCCTGGATGCGATGTTTCAAATAACTACGATTATTTTGGACCTTAACGGTTAGTTAAATGTTTTTATTTTGTTACTTTTTCTTTTTTTTACTATTTACAGGGCAGCGTTTGACTACAAGTCACCTGATGTTAGGTGACGATGTGGCTGAAGGTGGCGCCACGCTACACCTGGACTGGGAACTGGCTAGTTTCTAAGTTTATTCAAAAGAAACAAGCAATCAAATCTTTTCTTTTTATGTATTTGTATAGATTTATATCCTACGAAATAACTACGATTGTAAATAATTAATTGTCTACAATTCGGAGCTCAATCAAACGTAAACAGTCAACTTGCAAGTCCAAGTTAACGGTAAGTTACCAAGTGGCAGCAAGTCAAGGATATTTTGAGCAACTCTCTGTCTAAACTGAAGTTTTGTAAATCCTAACGCAACTGGTTGCGTCACGTTCAGTGAAACTACCAAATAGATTACTGAGATGGCACAGTGACGAAAAGAGTCCCGGAGCCAACGTTCACTTTAACTGAGGTGCTTTCAACAAGGTCAAATAGAAAATAAGTTTAGTTCTATTCGCATACGTTCAGTTTCCATCTCATATAGATAGTTAAAAAATATAAAAAGCCCCCGACATCTTGGACCGATTTTCATCAAACATAGCTAAAAACACTCGCTTGTAACTCACCTTCATAAAAAAGAAAACTAAATTGAAATCGCTTCATCCGTTCGTGAGCTACGGTGCCACAGACAGACAGGCAGACAGACAAACAGACAGATAGACACGTCAAACTTATAACACCTCTCTGCGTCGGGGGTTAAAAAAAGATATAATAGGCCATCTCTGCCACTAGCTCTAAGATCTTTCCTTTGATGTAGTTGTTGTGAAGCAATAAAGCGTCATATATAATATATATCTCTACTTAAATCACAAACGTTTATACTTAAATCATAAATTTCATTTCCAGAGTCACGTATTTTTTCAAACCTCAAAAGACAAGGAGCTATTATTGCAAAAGAATCAGATTTGAAAAAATATTCTGTTTTACAACTGACACCGTAGCGAATGAGCGCTGATCACGTGATGTCAAACGACGATGTGGTCGAAGGTGACGCCACGATAACCTGGCCTGGAAACTGACTAATGCTGAGACATCTGCTGAAGTTTCCGATAAGATTGTTTTCTGACTAATTTATCAATGTAATACACATTTAGTTTTTATGGTATAGTAGAGACTTAATGAAAAACCCTAATCTAAGTCACTGCCAGCTCTCCGCCCATAAGATGGTACAGTGACGAAAATAATTGTATAAAACTGAGATTAAGTAAACATTAATGTCACAGTTTAATTAGAAATAATTGTTGTTTAAGTTAACATTGCTACATTGTGGTTAAAGTTGACAAGTTTAATGTTTCAAGCATTTTCAGAATCACTTACAAAATTTATTATGTAGACTAAAATAAGGAGAACTAGTTCAGCAAACAACCCCACGCTATCATCATCAGCCTATAACGTTTCCCACAGCTGGGATACAGGCCTTTAGAGAGTATCTATGGGGCACGGGCACTAATCCACCCACGCAAGCCCAGTGTGGGCTGTGGTGGATAGACTAGTGTCGGAGTTTTTCAGACCACTCGAAGACCTAACGCCTGCTATCCTAACGCCTGAAATTAATAATCGATCCTGATCCGTTACCCGCGGTTTTGGATCGAAATGTCATAGATGCATAGATGGATGGATGGATTGATGGATGTTTGTTACTCTTTCACGCAAAAACTTCCGAACGGATCTGAATGAAATTTTGAATGGAGATAGCTTATACCCTAACACATCGGCTACCTTCTATCCCGGAAAAAGGTTCTTGCGGAATAACGGGAAGACGCGGGTGAAACCGCGGGGTGCAACTAGTACATAATTCGAATCACGACTCAATTTAACCGAAGTCTTTACCTTTTACAGATAGGTTCTGATCCCAATTAAAGTTCAAACCTTAATAGAAATTACGCTTCAATTCTATTTGAAATCTTTACAGCATTACAGAAAATACTTTTCAACTCCAAAGCTATAAAAGTTCGCGTAGGTGTGAAAATGAAACGCAGTACCAATGCCCTGTCCAAGCCAGCGCTGTTGACCCCTAAGCCACCCAGCACTGTCTCTTTCATCGCCTGCACGTGGCGGAGGAAAGGAGAGGACGGGAGCTCTTGCTATTTTGGATGATAGGAAATTTTCCTTGAAGAAAAACGCCCCGAATATACGTGATGTCATCGACCTCTCGACAAGGTCGGCGCGACAAGGTCAGCGCCCGAGCGGCGGTCGTTAACTTGTAGAGATGCGACCAAAACATTGGATCTGTGATCGGCAAAAAGTGATGGATGAGTTGCGTCATCGATACCTCGTTACGGGCACATCACTAATGATAGTGTTGTGTGGGAGCAAGAAATTTTCCGTAGGTTTTTGTTTGATTTTGCGTTGGTAGGCTATGTCGATGTAGCTGTAAAACCTATGCCCACTTTCTAACAATGACCGACCTTACTTGACCGTCCTTTTCGCGTATTTTCTAGCATGTTCTACACCCACAATAATTATTTATTCATACTTATACTAGTCTAGTGTAAAATACGTTATTTTTGCATGAAATAAATACTCTTTGCTTACATCTTACAGGTTTGCAACACAAGTCACCAGAGGTGATGTGATCTATGGTGATACTTCGTAATTTTTCAGACAACTTTGCTTTTTATCTTGGAATACTGTAAGGTCTTTTTTACATTGTAGCATTGGACCACAAGTCTTCATGTGGTCGAAGGTGGCACCACACTACACCTAGCTTTGGAACCAGCTCTCGAGTGAGGCTGCCAGTACACCCAAATAGGTGCTTGGCAAGAGTTCTTAACTTGAAGGTAACATAACTATAAATTTAAAACTAAAAAAAAACCCGACATCTTAGACCGATTTTTATCAAACATAGCTAAAACACTCGCCCGTAACTCATCTTTCATACAAAAAAACCATATATAGATCACTTCATCCGTTCACGAGCTACGGTGACACAGACAGACAGACAGACACGTCAAACTTATAACACCCCTCTTTTTGCGCCAGGGGTTAAAAATATATATATACAAATTTAATAGCAAACCCGTGTCATGTGTTTACCTCACCACCATTTCCAAATTAAAAAGCTCCAGTTTTCCATTTTCAATAAGGAAATAGCAATAAATGCGATTTATCGTAGCAATAAACTAGAAATAACGCGCGAGAATGAATACGCAACTTGTCAGTTATACGGTTAAATTGAAGACCGTACAATAACGTTTATACGTCATTTCTAAATCAAGAACAGGCAATGTGGTTTCAGCGTATCATCTAGATATTTAGGATTGGAATATTGAATCACTTTGCACTGATAGAGCAGTGGTTCGTAACCTTTTTAAACCCCGACGCAAAAAGAGGAGTGTTGTAAGTTTGACGTGTCTGTCTGTCTGTCTGTGGCATCGTAGCTCGCGAACGGATGAAGCGATTTCAATTTAGTTTTTTTTTGTATGAATGGTGAGTGTTACGGGCGAGTGTTTTTAGCTATGTTTGATGAAAATCGGTCCAAGATTGGGGATCAGGGGTTTTTTTAATTTATAGTGATAAAAGACCATTAATACAAATTATTTCACGCCAAGGACCCTTTGAAAAAAAAAAAACAAACCAAGAAGTATAATTGGACTTGTAGGAGAAAAAAGAGAGATATTAACAACAGTAGAGATAAGAAGAGGAAAGATGTTTGGCCACTTGGTACGGCATGACGAATATATAAAAACCATATTAGAAGGAAAAGTAGAAGGGAAGAGAGGGAGAGGTAGACCGAGAAGAACATATATAGATCAAGTTAAAGAAAGGATTGACGTCATGTCGTACCAAGAAGTCAAAAGGATGGCCGAGAACAGAACGGGGTGGAAAATACTCCACCGACAAGAGCTTCACTCTTAAATAAAGAAGAAGATGGACCCTTTGCTACTTCTGTTTCTTTCTTACCTGTTCTCGCCTAATCTGCTGAATGGATCTCAATGGAATTTGGTGTATGGAGATAATTCGATACACAGTGAAGGGCATATAATACTTTTTGACTGTATAGATCAATTAGCCAAATTTTTTTTACCAATGTTTTTCGGCCATTCGCATTTTTCCCCATTTGCATTTATTTCAATACGATAATGCGACCGATATATAGTTTTCTCACACGATTTATGCCCGAAATTAATAATCGATCCGATCCGTTATCCGCGGTTTTGGATCGATATGTCATGTCCTTTCTTCCCAATCGGTTATTGGTTCTTCGAGATTTCAAATTCTGAGAGCTGTCGTTGATTTTGGTTCTACGGCGAATATGCTCAATATTGTTTATTGCAATCAGATCTATTTGATTGCATTCTAAAACATCTACAAAAACATTGTTGCTCGCTTTTAAATGTACGTACATCAATTCAAAGTCATAAATATGGGTCAGGCAGGCTAAAAAAACACGTTTTTTATCGCAGATCAAGACTTCCTAATCCTGCGTAATCTACCTAACTTTTCACGTTTTTCCTGGCTCTAAAAGTTTCCATCGAAACTCGGTTACTAGAGGTCGTCGATACGAACACGGAACGTTTGTTACCTAGCTAAATAGTTTGGGAGGTGCGGAGAGATGTAACTACTTTAGAATCTCAATATAATACGTTTCATTTTTAGAAGTTGTAAAAAAAATTTATTAGAGTCGTAACTTATGTAACTTGTGCACATCCCTGTATTACATCATATTCCTTAAAGGAATATACCGGCTGTTCCCCACGTGTGTGCTACAGTTTATCGCGATAAAAAGTAGCCTATGGCCTTTTTCAGGTTATTGATTATGTCTGTACTAAATTTCATTTAAATCGGTTCCGTAGTTTCAGCGTGACAGACAGACAGACACAGTTACTTTCGCATTTATAATATAGTAGGGATATATATACAACGGATGTCTAGCGCTGGTCAAACGACCATCATAAGGCTGAGTTGACGTCGGTTTGCAACAATGCAATTTTTCGTAGTTTTTACATAATGCACTTGATATAAGTATTTTTATAATATTAATATTATTATCTTTTCTTATTCTTACAAAATAAAAGTGAAATTACACTTGAATAAGTGATAAAAATTGATACAGTGCAACTAGGAGTCTGATACTGAATACCCACCCGTTCATAATTTGACATTGACACTTAAAAAATGCGGCATTTTTAATAATATAGAAAAAAGATGACTCAGGAGTCTCGCAATGCAGAATGGAACTTTGGTATTCAGATTCATGACCACTATAATTTTTTTTAAAGTGTCAAAATAGCAACACTCAAAGTCATTGGTCACATTTGTTATGTGACAACACAAAATTATGTGGAGCTAACTAATCGTTATTTCTTTTTACTCAATTTAGAAAAAATAAAAGGTGCTTCCCAAGTCAACACGCAAATATTTTCATATTATCTTTTCTACACAGTGCCAATGTAAAAATCAAATTGACATCATCCTCGCGTAAACGCTATCGCCCACGTCTCCTAGCCTAGCAGTAATCTACCGAAATATTTTTCAGCTACAGACTCGACCGTTTGGACTCGACCGTTGACCCCCACAAGTGGGCCGCGACCGCCCGAACCCGGAACATGTAAACTGGGCCTATTTGCACTAGCGTCTGTAATAAGCTTAATAATAAGCGTAAACACGGGTGGTTTCTTTTAGGTTTACTACATATCTTGAGCGATGGTGGCCGATCGGTTAGGTGTGCGACTTACAAGACGCCGACACCGAGTTCGTATCCTCTCGGCCCCGCACCTATGACTTAATAAGTTATGTGCGGATTTGCCATCGCTCAAAACGGTGAAGGAAAACATCGTGAGGAAACCGGCATGCCCAAGAACTGCAACATTCAAGGGCATGCGACATCTACCAACCCGCACTGGGCCAGCGTGGTAGATTACAGCCCATACTCTCTCTCTGAGAGAAGGCCAGAGTCCTAGCAGCGGGAACGTGAAAGGCTGATAATGATGATGACATATCTTGATTATGGTTTCTTTTTAACCCCAAACGCAAAAAGATGATCGACGTGTTTGTGTGTGTATGTGTGTGTGAGAGAGAGAGAGAGAGAGAGAGAGAGAGAGAGAGAGTGCGTATGTGTGTGTGCCTGTGGCATCGAAGCTCCCGAATGGATGAACCAATTTTGATTTAGTTTTTTTTTGTTCGAAAGTGGAATTAGTCAGGAATGTTCTTTGCTATGTTTGATGAAAATCGGTCCAAGTCGTCAAGCACCTTTCGGTGTGTTCCGGCAGCTTCACTCAAGTGCCAGTTCCTGACCCAGGTTGATACACCTGGGTGTATCGTGGCGCCACCTTCGACCACATAGAGACTTAAGGTCAAACGCTACCTTGTAAGAAGTAAAAAATATCATTTTTCCAATTTTCCCAAGCATTTCGAACACTAAACTTGACTGATCTTGTTCTCATTTGGACGTGTAGCTATTTCTATCGCTGACTGTACCAAATTTACAGTTTTAAGGTTATAATTGCCACGGTTTGTTGTATGCGATGACGTCATTATGTAGTTAATTCGCAATGCTTGCGTGCTGTTACAGGTTGCTACGCGTAGACCTAGTTACTTCAATACATTTGTCAATACTTTGTTTAACTGTTCTATTGTAATACACGCGTGTGTTATAAGTGTTATAACGTTAGATGTATTACTTACAGTGGGGACATTGTTTGTGTGAGAATAATGTATCTTTTAATAGTTGCACCCCGCGATTTCACCCGCGTCTTTGTTATCTCGCAGGAACCTATTTCCGGGATAAAAAGTAGCTTATGGGTTATAAGCTATATCCATTCCAAATTTCATAAAAATCGGTTTAGTAGTTACAATGATATATGGTAACAAACATTTACACACACACATACATACACACAAACACACGTACACACACACAAGTGAGGAGGAAAGTGTAGTGAAGACATTGTTTGTGTGGGAATGCTGTATCTTCTGAATTTGTAAGTTGAGTGGCAATGTTCAGGCCACATCGCTCGACGAACCGATAACCGATGGGGAAGAAAGGTTCTCGAGTGGCGACCACCAACCGGCAGACGTTCTGTAGGTAGGCCACCCTCTAGGTACTTGTATAACCGATTTTAGATCCTCCGAATTTTTGTAAGGCGCGCTGAAAAAAAAAATGTATGCAAGAAAACAAAAACTTTTATAGGTTTTAGGGCTCCGTACCCAAAGAGTAAAATGGAACCCTCTTACTGAGACTTCGCTGTCCGTTCGTCTGTCCGTCTGTCACCAGGCTGTATCTCATGAACTGTGATAGTTAGACAGTTGAAATTTTCACAGATGATATATTTCTGTTGCCGTTCTAACAACAAATACTAGAAAACAGAATAAAATAAACATTTAAGGAGGTTCCCATACAAAAATGCTATTTTTGCTGTTTTTATAGATAACAACTAGCTGCGCGCCGTGGCTTCACCCCCGTCTTCCCATTATCCCGCAGGAACTCTTTTCCGGGATAAAAAGTGGCTTATGTGTTAATTCAGGGTATAAGCTATCTCCACTCCAAATTCTACTCAAATCCGTTCAGTAGTTATTGCGTGAAAGAGCAACAAACATACATACTCACAAACTTTCGCGTTTGTAATATTAGTTGGATGGTACGGAACCCTTCGTTCGCGAGTCCGAATCTTACTACATACTTTTTTTACTACTATTTACTATTTACAGGGAAGCGTGTGACCACAACGTTCTTCTTCTTCTTCTTCTTGTGGTGCCATCTCCTACCGGAGGTCGGCTATCATTAGGGCTATCCTAATTTTGGATGCTGCTGCTCGGAACAGGGATCTTGTGCTCATTTTGAACCAAGTCCGGAGATTTTTGAGCCATGAGGTACGTCTTCTTCCAGGTTTTCTCCTTCCTTGGATTTTTCCCTGCATGATAAGCTGGAGCAGTGTAACCACAACGTTCACCTGATGTTAAGTGACGATGTGGTCGAAGATGGCGCCACGCTACACCTGGACTGGGAACCACGCTACACCCGACTCGACCGGTTTTTGACCGGTACTTGACCGGTTTTTGTGTAAACTACTAGGGGTACAGTCCGTACAGTAGTGGAATTCCAGTTCTTCTAAAACTTACAAACTAAATTCTTTCCCTCTTAAAACAACATAACCATTATCCATCCGCTGGTTGGTACTGATTTAGCCATGACGTCATGGCAGTGGCAGTGAGTACAGGGGTTAAAGAACTAGCTTACTTTCGTTCCGATGACCGCAGAGTTCGTGTAGTAACAAGCATTTGGTCAATGATAGGCCAATCATGGCCTTGTTTTGTGGCTGCTTGAATTATTATGGGAAAGTTAGGCCATTTATTTTTTTGGTTTTTCCGGCAGCCCCACTTGAGAGCCAGTTCCCAGTCCAGGTGTAGCGCCATCTTCGACCACATCGTCACTTAACATCAGGTGACTTGTGGTAAAGCGCTACCCAGTAAGTAGTAAAAAAAAACAACTTTTATAGCTTCAAACCAACTAATGGGGTTGTAGGAAAAATCCGGAGTCCACACAATCGCACATATCTTTGCGCTTGCAATAGTGCTGCAATATCAAGAATTTGACAGTGCAGTCTTATGGAAAAATAATGCGCTCGGTGGTGTGAATGTAAGTAGGTATATAAAAATATACAGTAAATTATAAACGAATAATAAAGCTACTTTTTTCAACATTATGTGCCGAAGTCGAAATCAAACCCGTGACCTCACGCTTCTCAGTACAGGCTCTACACCCATTGCCGCCACATCCATCGTCTGCACCAAATAGCTTGCAAGCGACCATTGCTTCCTAACTGGGTTAACTCTCAGCTCTCTCACCCACCGGTGTCAGTGATGTACCCACTCAATTGATTTAGAAATTGTATGATTAATAGATTTGTCCTGATTGTTATGTTGACCCGCATGAGATGAGGGCAGATTTAAGCACTATTCACACGCTTCCGGGCCGTGGTCAAGACGTGAGAGGATGTTTCGTTAGGGCCTCAATTACCTATATCGACATATTTTGATTTTTAATCGACCTTAAAAAGGGAGGCGGTATTACGTAAAGCTTATTCAACTGCGATGACATGCGATAAGTAAAATGCACCTAAAAATTAATTCATGACGGTTTCCTCACGATTTTTCATATTTTATTTTATCATTTATCGTTCCTTTTTTTCTTTTGTCCTTTTTGGGAGGTACTGTACACAGCAGCAGTGTTCGCAGCATCACATAATGTTAATTAATGGCTTATGTATCATCATCATCATCATCAGCCGGAAGAAGTCCACTGCTGAACATAGGCCTCCCCCCTTGAACGCCACCATAAACGGCTATTAGTCATTTGCATCCATCGGCTCCCTGTGACTCTTACAATGTCGTCGGTCCACCTAGTGGGGGGCCTACCTACAGAACGTCTTCCGGTTCGTGGTCGCCACTCGAGAACCTTTCTTGCCCATCGGTTATCGGTTCGTCGAGCGATGTGGCCTGCCCATTGCCTTCAACTTGCAAATTCTGAGAGCTATGTCGGTGACCTTGGTTCTTCGGCAAATTTCCTCATGGCTTATGTATAATGTTACTGTATTTGTGCGTTTCTTTCTCTTATTATTATTATTTATTTTTTTTTATTTGTTACGGCGTCACACGATTAGTGTATTTGCCAGTGTCAAGTATTAAATATTTCATACTCAGAGAGTTGAATCAAGTTTAAATGATGATGGTGATGATGATGATGATGATGAGATGATGGGATGAGGATAGTGCTTAAGTAAAGTAGTGGCGCTTTACTTAAACTTTACACGGACTTTTTTGGAGCAACTAGAAAAGTCACTTTCACAACTTTATTTCAATTTCCCACACTCGTACACATTAACGAACACATAATTGTTAATAATCCACCAATATTACACATTATCACTCGAAGAAACACAAGTTTTGGATATAAAAACAAAATTTTCACGTTGACAATTCGATTGCCGCCAAAAAAGTCTTTTTTTTTTCTTTCTTTCCTTTACCTCTCTCTTTCATCATTAGTAGATTGGCATATGACGTCATTGGCTCAACCTACATAAGTTTCAGTGACCGGTTTGTTTAGTCAGAACTTTCTACCATTGGTTAATTGAAGTAATTAATTGTTCGCCATCGAAGTTTATTTTTTAAATGACACACTCATTAGGACACAAGTCATGTATGTGCTCTTTTCTCTTGTATTGCTACGATGCTGTTATCCAATTAATCACAAATGCCCGAAATTAATAATCGATCCTGATCCGTTATCCGCGGTTTTGGATCGATATGTCATGTCATAATATGTCATTTTAGTACTAGGGCTTGACATATCACTACTAAAATGACATATCAATCCAAAACCGAGGTTAACGGAGGATAATATTTAGTCTGAAGGAAATACTTTAAAACATCGATACGATGAAATATTTATCGATATGATTTCTTTATTTTCCCATCTCTAGATTCTATTTTTCTACAAAGTTTTCCTTTTGTGTATTAACTAAAGATACATAGATGATAGAGGCAATCGCGAACTCATTTGAGATATCTCAGCGGGATTCATCAGGAATTTGTTTCGTTTCAAATTCCTGGAAAGATATATAAAGCAAAGAGTTTTAAGCAAAACAGATTTACTGAGCATCTCAATGTATTTACGTGATGTGTGACACATAAATCTTACTATTTGTCACACGCTAATGAAATAAATATTCATCATCATCATCATCAGCCAGAAGAAGTCCACTGCTGAACATAGGCCTCCCCCTTTGAACGCCACCATAAACGGCTATTAGCCATTTGCATCCATCGGCTCCCTGCGACTCTTACAATGTCGTCGGTCCACCTAGTGGGGGGCCTACCTACAGAACGTCTTCCGGTTCGTGGTCACCACTCGAGAACCTTTCTTCCCCATCGGTTATCGGTTCGTCGAGCGATGTGGCCTGCCCATTGCCACTTCAACTTGCAAATTCTGAGAGCTATGTCGGTGACCTTGGTTCTTCGGCGAATTTCCTCATTTCGGAATCTATCACGCAAAGAAACTCCAAGCATGGCTCTCTCCATGGCTCGTTGTGTGACTCTGAGCTTATTCAAAAGGCCAATAGTCAAAGACCACGTCTCAGTACCATAAGTCATCACTGGCAACACACACTGCTGCAAATAAATATTGAATAAAACTAATTAGGTCTTCCTTATTTAAGTAACATTGATATTAGAAATATCATTTGTACAGCACATTCGCGATATTGACCTCGCTTGCACATTCGCGGCGCCATCCCAGTCAGTGACCTCGGGAAAGCGGCCGGAAACGCGGGAAAGCGCGGAACTTGACGTCACTATTACATAACCGCACGTTCAATTTTCAAACCAGGAAGACAGTTTTTAACTGTCATAAAATGGCATGTGAACTGTCTTAAGTTTTTTTTATCGTGACGTCACACGATTTGTGTATTTGCCAGTGTCAATTACTAACGCGCGAAATTAGGAATCGATCCTGATCCGTTATCCGCGGTTTTGGACCGATATTTCATGTCATTTTAGTACTAGGGCTTGACGTATTACTACTAAAAAAAAGTGTTTTAATGACATAATAGGACATGAAACATCCATCCAAAACCGCAGATAACGGATCAGGATCGACTATTAATTTCGGCAGAAATGTAACAAGGTCAGAGAGTATCAGATATCAATGATGATGAGGTGGGACCAGCAACAAGCCGGGTCTAATGTTGCCGCTCGATAGTTGACTATCGATAACTAAGCGATAGTCTATCGATAGTATCGATACTCCATTATCGTTTTTTTTACTTGCAATCCCGGTATATTTTGGACGAAAAAAACTAGGTGTTCTATATAACGTCTGTTTACGAGATCACATTGGCATTAAGAGTAAGATCTATTCGAGTTTAGTGGTCATCAATCGCTTTAATACCCCTCTGAGATTAGCACTGATCTTCGAAAATGTGGACGGGCAGAATAGGTCACTCGACCGTCTTCTTAAGCTATCCAGGAATCAACACGTTGGAGTTTACGAAAGATGTAATATACAGTAGCAGTTGAAGTGGCAATGGGCAGGCCACATGACTCGACGAACCGATAACCGATGGGGAAGAAAAGTTCTCGAATGACGACCACGATGGGCTTAGGCTTTATTTTGGCATTTGACATTGACGCTTACCACAGAATAGATATCCATTACCACCATTCTTGAACGCCAGTATATGAATTTTTCATCTCAGAAGTGGGATGTTAGATTTTTTTGAATGCTTACAGTCACCGGATGTTAAGTGATGATGCGGTCGGCGCTACACCTGAACAGGGAACTGATTCTCAAGTGAGACTGCCGGAACACACCGATACCGATAAAAGCAAGTTTTATGGGTATCAGGTCACTTGAGGTCAAACGCTTTAATAAAGAAAAGAATGGTCATCAAAACAAAAACATACACAAAAGAAAACCGAGAAGAAAATTATAGTGTTGTACCTACCTCGAATTCTCGTTATCAATACCCTAACAGTTCTTTGTAGACCCTTAACCTTTGACATCGTTTCGATTTGTTAGAAACATGACCTCAGCCAAAAATGCGTACACAAGTTGCCATAGCAACTGAGGTACTCCAGGGGTCTGTAACCCTCCGGCCTGTATACCAACCACGTCAGACCCAGGGGTCATCGACTTCAATTAACACAGTTTTCCAGTGATGCCAACTTGACCTTTTGGCTGGATCTAGCCATTTTTTGCTGGTATTTAGCAATAAAATTAAAACTAGAGACAAACTGAATTTTAAATATATTATTTGCGCCTTACTACTTCCAGGTTAACTTTGACCACAAGTCACTTGATGTTAAGTGACGATATGATCGAAGGTAGCGCCACGCTACACGTGGATTGAAAACTGGCTATAAAGTGAGGTTTCCGGAAAACGCCAATAAGTTCTTGGCGACAGATTCTTTACTTGAGACCAAGCACGGTTTCATCACGATGTTTTCCTCTACCGAAAGCTCAAGCTCAATGTAGGATTCGTATCCACTTCTACAGATCGCAAGCCAACGTCACAACCACTGCGCAATCGTTGCCTCAAAATATATTTAAAAATTAAGTGCTTCATTTTATTACTTAGCAATTTAGCACTTTTTAAAAGACTTTTATTTTTCACTTTATAGCCGAATCTAGTCATAAATTCGATTTAGTCCAATTCCTGATACAGATTTGGCAACACTACAGTTTTCCTGAAACGCCTACTGGTATCACTGAAACGTTGTACATTGACCTTTACGTAGAGAAAAGCTTATACAAGTGCCTATCTATCTATAAAAATAAATCGTTTCCATCGGTTTGTTTCTGCACTTCACTCCAAAACAGCTAGACTGATTCTGTTGAAGTTTTGCGTCTAAATAATGTAGTTTAGAAAGATACACAAAACATAAGCTTCTTTTTTCTTTATGCAAAACTAGCTGCACCCCACGGTTTCAACTGGCGGACTCAACTTTATCACGATAAAAGTATCCCATGTCCTTCTCCAGAGTTTGAAACATCTCCACGCCAAATTTCATTAAAATCTGTTTAGTAGTTTTTGCGTGAAAGAGTAACAAACATACATATCCATCCATCCTCACAAGCTTTCACATTTATACACTTCAAACTTTTTTTTACAGGGCAGCATTTGTCCACAAGTCATTGGATGAGTGACGACGCAGTCGAAGATTACACGACGCTACGCCTAGATTGAAAACTGGCTTGCATAGTGAGGCTACCGGAACACATCGATAGGATAGGACGGTAGCCAGGCGACCATCACTAGACGGTCAATGACAAAAGTCGCTGAACAATTAACAAATATTCTGATTTTCTGTATCATCTTAAATACCAATAACCTTTGACTGAACCGTCACTTGACATTAGATGTGTTGTGTTATGGCCAAACTCTATCTTGAAAGTTGTAAAACACACATTTGTAAAATTGAGTGCAATCAGCTAGGTACTTGCTAACTATATGTACCACCAAGATATGGTTTCATCCTATACCGAAAACCCAAGCTCATTGAAAGATTCGATCTCACGACATTTTTAAATCTTTGTTGCCACATACGAAGCCGTAGGCCAAGTCGCTATAGTTTGACATAGAAATGTGAATCGTAAGGAATGTTTTTAAGGAAACTATTTTGGTTGTTTATGTGAAAACATCAGAGGGAATCTAATTATGTGGAATTCATTTATAGCTCATCATTCAAAACACTCTTATAGAAGCTTGTTTAGTTTCTAGGTTAAGCAACGTACTCTGCGGTAACCACTTGGATGGGTGACCACTAGTCTGTACTAATATTGTAAATATGAAAGATTTGATTGTTTGTTTGTTTGCATCGAATAGGCTCCGAAAATACTGAACCGATTTGAAAAACTCTTTCGCTGTTGGAAAGCTACACCATCTGCGGCGGACATAGGCTATAATATTATATTTTCAAAAAAATAGGGATCCTAACTAAAACTACAATGTATTATAAATATCGTAATTTATAACTGAAAACTCTCATCATCAACATCATTATTATCAGACGGAAGAAGTCCACTTGAACGCCTTCATGAACGGTTATTATGCACTAGCTGTTCCCTGCGGTTTCACCCGCGTGGGCTACAGTTTATCGCGATTAAAAGTATCCTATGTCCTTCCCCGGGGCTCAAATTATCTCTATACCAAATTTCATTTAAATCGGTTCAGTAGTTTAGGCGCGAAAGCGTATATATTCCGTATACTCCAAAATTATTCCCGCACTTCGGTGCCCCCTCACCACGTTACCTGCTGTAGGTACCCATTATCCTATTATAATTCTAAGTTATTTTTTCTTGGACCGCACGTTTGAACCGCGCAGGTAAAGGTCTTCCTGATCCGCGACCGCACTTTACCTATTTCATAGATTCCCCCTCACCTTACCGCGTTTCCCGCTGCGCTGCGGTGTGGCGGTTTGATTTTTCTACTACTACTTACGTTTTTAAACTCGTAATATCTTTCGAATGGAATGTCCGAATTGAATGATTTAAAAAGTTATATAAAGGCATTGAAGCAGTTTTGAATAAGAAGTAATTTATTTTGATAAGGATTAATACCAAGATACAAATAAAGAGCCTTTTCTAGCGGTGGCATTAAAAATTAAAATTTTAAAACCAAAGATCACTTATTGTGGCATAACTATAATAGTTAGACATATGCTCTCGCGGACTTTTTTGTAGATCTTAATGAGACCTACAAACCCGTAGTACACTGTTTTGGTCTAGTGTCAATAGTTTTTGCAGCGCACGCAAAAATAGATTTTCGATTTCACACCTTGGGTTGCAAAATAGCAATTTTCTTACGGATCCCTATTTTTTTTGGAAATAAAATATAGCCTATAGCCTTCCTCGATAAATGGACTATCCAACACTGAAAGAATTTTTCAAATCGGACCAGTAGTTCCTGAGATTAGCGCGTTCAAACAAACAAACAAACAAACAAACAAACAAACAAACAAACAAACAAACAAACAAACTCTGCAGCTTTATAATATTAGTATAGATTTGCTATCATCGGCATTACGTCCCCTAGCGGTGATTCCACGCAGATAACCTAACGCGCCTTCTTAGATGGTCATAGCGAATATAGGTCCTATATTGGGTAGGTACTAGTATGCATAGCTAAGTATAATATAAGATTGACCAAGCTGAAACTATCGTAACTACCCCCTTCTTACGAAAGTTCTTGTCGACGTCATCGTCATCTCAGATCACATCACATCATCACCCCGAGCAATATGGAGACATCGGGCCACTTCGGGGCACCTCGGGGTATCTCGGGGCATCTCGGGGCACCTCGGGGCACCTCGGGGCATCGCTGGGCGGACATCGACGTCCGGCCTTGACGTCCGATTCGTGAGTGCAACCGAGATGATTGATATTCAACGCTCGTGACTGGAGAACAGGAAAAGACGTGGAGATGTTAGTTTTTGGGGTTCTGTACCCAAAGGGTGGTCTTGACGCATAATAGGGTCCTGCCCTATTACGCGTCAAGACCACCCGCAAGCCAACGTCACTACCACTGAGCCATCATGGCTATTAAATAATTTGTTTTTTCACAGCTGAAACAGATCGTAGAGCCGAGTATCTAAAAAGGGTCTTGACAGACAGACATACGGGCAACAAATCAGTGATCCTAGAAAGATATTAACCTCAAAAGATATTACGAAATTAATATGTCAATCTAATGAAAAATAAAACCGCCGCGCAGCCCGCGCCCCGCCCCGCCATCCATGGCCATGCAGTGGCCGCAGCGCAGCGGGTAACGCGGCGGGCACCGAAGTAATAATTTTGGAGTATACAGAATATATTATGTGCTTTCACGCCTAAACTACTGAACTGATTGAAATGAAATTTGGTACATAGATAGGGTTCCGTTTTTGCTTTTGAGGTTCGGAACCCTAAAAATAAAGTTTGAATATTTATCATGCTATTAAGGTCTCCATAGACGCAGTGTCCTCTTGCCCTTGGGCGCGGGCGCAGCGTTGTGGCAGGTCGCGTACAGTTATAGCACTGCACCGCAGATTAGCTCATAGTCACTGCCACAGTGCAATAATATAAACAGTAGGTAGAATTGAGATATATCCCACCATTCATATTATAGACGCAAAAGTAACTCTGTCTGTCTGTTACACTTTCACGCCTAAACTGCTGAACCGATTTAAATGAAATTTGGTACAGAGATAGTCTAGCACTTGAGAAAGGACACATGCTACTTTTTATCGCGATAAACTGAAGCCCACGCGGATAAAACCGTGGGCAACGTGGCGTCACCTCGACCACATCGTCACTTAACATCAAAGCCTTATTCGCTGACCATCAAGATTTCTTGCCAACGACGTGTGACATCATTACGGGCTTTAGCGGCCATTCTACGCAGATAACATAACGCGTCGCGTAACGTGCTTAGATGGTCATAGTAGCGAATTAGGGCCCAGACGACTTGCAGTCAAACGCGGGTAGAGTAAGTAGGTAAGAAAAAAACCCTAGCAATTAAATATCCTATTAATATTATAAGCGCGAAAGTTTGTACTCGTATGTATGGATGGATAGATGGATGGATGTTTGTTACTCTTTCACGCAAAAACTACGAAACGGATCTGAATTAAATTTGGAATGGAGATAGCTTATGCCCTGGATTAACACATAGGCTACTTTTTACCTGGAAAGAGGCTCCTGCGGGATAACGGGAAGACGCGGGTGAAACCGCGGGGCGCAGCTAGTGATTTGATAAAACCTCTTTGAAAGGAGAAATTTGTTTCCAGTTGACTTACTGCTCTTGCACTGTAGTGTACACAGACCAAGTACTGACTCGAGTGAATCCTGAGTTTGGTATTTATGCAATTTATCGTTCACTCTCGACTGGTGAATGCAGATGTTTCGCGTTTACTTTGTTGATGGAAAATAAATAACTTGGCCAATAATATTACTGTTTTGCCAATGGGTAGTTAATGTCAAATGTCGACATTCTATGTTTGTCTTGTTTTGACATTTCTTTCTGCATTTGTTTGTCTTCACAAGGTTTGTGTGTTTAGCCAGTCATGTATTAAATTCTTGAGTAAAATGATGATGATGATGATGATATGATATGATATGATTTAGCTACAAGTCAGGCCAAGCGTGAAAGTGATAGTCCACACTTCACACAAAATCTTGGGGCAACATAAAAGAACTTCATTAATTTGATTTCGTAAATTCCCTATTGTATACATACGAAAATGGTGTCGATTCGGTTTTGCATTCTCTAAAACTAAACTAAATTTGACATGTCTAATAGTATTGCTGTCTTTTTCTAACCACAATTGTGTGTGTGTGTGTGTGTGTGTGTGTGTATGTATTGTATATCTATACATATAATAAATCTGTAACTCATCACTGTCTGTACATTGAAGATAAATGAGAAATACTTTTACTGGGGGCCTTTATTAACGCAATAGAACCCAAAACAATGGTTTTTAGAATTTTTGTCTGTTTGTCTGTTTGTCTGTTTGTCTGTTTGTTTGTGCGCGATAATCTCAGAAACGGCTCAACTGATTTGGATGCGGTTTTCATTATTATATTGCGGCTTTCTCCACTTAACATTTAGTGTTTGTTTTATTACAATCGGTTCATAAATAAAAAAGTTATATCAATTTAAAGCATCACGTCCGAAAATTGGGCGGGTCGATTAGATTATTATAGCCCAGATAGCATATAGGTTCCTTTTCAACCCGGAAAAAGATTCTTGCGGGATAGTAGGGAAAACCAAGGGTGTAAACGCGAACCGCAGCTACCCCTATCGCCATCCCCATCCCCACATTTATGTAAATGCGAAAGTGTATTTTTCTGTTGGTTTGTTCGGCTTTCACGGCGTAACAAAACAACGAATCAGGGTAATTTCTTGCAGAAAGATAGTTTATGCGCCGGAGAGTAACATAGGCTACTTTTATCCCGGAATAATGCATGGGTTCCGTGGGAAAAACTAAAAAACCAAAATTTTCGAAATCTTTTACATGGTTGCTAGGGAACATTCTGTTGAATTGTTTACATGTCAGGAAGAATATTATTGGCATGATGATGATTATTGGTGTACACACGTAACAATTTATAGTAGCGATGTATCTGTTCTAATTGCTAACCGATCTCCGGTTACATCGAAAGTGTGTCTGAAAAATCGTTGCAGTATTTCTGGTTTGCGCATATGAGCGACGGCAGTAACATTTTCTGTTCGATAAATCATTGTTGATCGACTTGACCGTATTTGCATAATTTTGATAGTAGCGTGTGTTTTGCTGCAATAAAACTGACGTCGGACACGGGCAAACAAACAGGACCTCTTTGTGAGACGCGTTCGCGCGAAAGTTGAAAAATATTAGAAGATTTTATACAAAGCTACAAAAACGAAAATCAAAAGATGATTGTGATTTGTGATGTTCGAAATCAAAAATCAACACACTGTTATAAAAAAATATAGAGCCATCTACTTAATCCTAAGTTAGTGATTATACTATACGCTCTAATTAAACGTTTAAATATGTAACGATATATCGTTACGTGTGTAGCAGACATGATCTTATTATACCTTATTATTTACTTAGAACTACTTGGTATTGACGTTGATGTTGCGGGCTACAATAAGGGTAAGCGTATGTTGAGACGCAGGCGACGGAAGCGCATGGCATAGTCCATGAGCGATGCTGTAAATTACACAGATACACTGTAATAAAGTACAAAAAACTGGTATCAAGAACAGTATTCAAGTTGACGAGTAAACTGGGTTTAATATTAAACTTATACAACATTTAATCACTTTAAAACGTCAAACTAATAACTAGCTACGTCTGTTCTAACTTCCTTGCACCAGCAAAAGAAAAGGCAAGCAACGAGCGGCAGGTACTTTTCTGGGCCTTTTTATATTATTTTTTTTTTCATGCTTTTTTAAAATACGTGTTATGTATGAACATGTGATATAAATACTATCCTACGCATTGATTAATAGGCACTAACTTAATTTAGAAAAGTAGTCATTGTTGCCACAAAAAGAAAAGAGAAAAAAGAAACATCGTACGCTGATCTTTGCTTATGCATATATTATATTTTAAAAAATTAGCGCTGCCCCGCACTGCATCGATTGCGTCTCAATATACGCTTAGCCTAAAGATTTGGACACGTGGGAACTTGGAAAGCAAAGAGTTTGCATAGATTTGTTTTTTTTTTTTTAAATAGTTTCGATAAGTAGTAGAAAAAAGTATTAATGGTGTGGATATATAGACCCAGAGCCAACGACAGCCAGACCTTCGTTTTTTAATGTAAACTAGCTGGTCCCCGCGGTTTCACCCGCGTGGGCTACAGTTTATCGCGATAAAAAGTATCCTATGTCCTTCCCCAGGGCTCAAACTATCTCTTTACCAAATTTCATTTAAATCGGTTCAGTAGTTTAGACGCGAAAGCGTATATATAATCCGTATAATCCAAAATTATTCCCGCACTTCGGTGCCCTCTCACCGCGTTACATGCTGTATCCATTATCCATTATCTTAATTCTAAGCTTTTTTTTTCGGACCGCGCGTTTGAACCACGCAGCTAAAGGTCTTCCTGGTCCGCGACCGCACTTTACCTATTGCATAGATTTTCCCGCCCCCCTCACCTCACCGCGTTTCCCGCTGCGCTGCGGTGCGGCGCGCGGCGGGTTTATTTTACGTTTAGTTTGACATTTTTTAATTTCGTAATATCTTTCGAATAGAATGTCCGATTTGAACAATTCAAAAAGTAATCTACAACTATTGGAACAATCTTGAATACGAAACGAAATTTATTTTGATAAGGATTAATATAAAAGTATTGAAAACACGGTCCGATTTTAGTCGGTTAATATGTAAAAAAGTAGTTATAGTATGTTATCCTTAAGAGATAGACATATGCCATTGGGGACTTTTTTGTAGACCTGTATAAGATACACAACTCCACAGTACATCATTTTGTTATATATAAAAGGGTTTAGGCAGCGTTTTCGTTGAAAGCTCCCAGACGGCTTATTGTTTTCCGACCTCTCCAACAAATATCGTTATATTTTAGCCAATGTATACAAAAACTTAACAAATTATATCTTAAAACCTTCCTCGAGAACTACTCTATCTACTGGTGAAAACAGCATGAAAATCAGTGCAGTAGTTTTTGAGTTTATCGCGGACAGACAGACATACAGACAGACAGACAGACACACAGACAGACGCGGCGCGAAGGACTTTGTTTTATAATAAGTAGTGATAGTGATAGTGATGCTGAAAGTTGTTCTGTGCATGCACTGAAAAATAATCTGACTTTCCTTCTGAGTCTTTACCTTCCAGGACCGATTCCTTCCTTATTTTTATCTTAGTTTTCCTGCTAAATAACAATTCCTTCCCTTTGGACTCAGAAGGAAAACGGTATTTCGGAAGGTCTTTATTCTCCGTGTGCCCCTTTTGTACAGGTAAGAACATCCTGCGAATATAGAGTTTGGGTTGTGGTTACTTGGGCAGATAACAGGAAGTTCTGGGTATAAATTAGTACCCTAAATTCGTTAAAGTACAAAGCTCAATTTTTTTTATATTTTCTCGGAATAACTTCAGAAATTCATTTGGCTGAAATTTGGTACAGGAATAGATTATAGGACGGAATAATACATAGGCTACTTTTTATTCCTGGAATAGGTTCCCATGGGTTGCGGGAACGGGATCAAAATTTCTTGATTACTTTTGGTCACGACAACCAACATCCACGCGGGCGAAGCTGCGGGCAACAGCTAGTATGTAATATATATACAAATATATACGTAATTTATTGCATGCAGAAGATATCCACGTTTATTTTGGATACCTATCAGCAACTCAATAACTTAGCCACGTACTAAATTGTCTGATTATTATTGAATTTGGATATACACACTAGCTGTTCTCACGATTTCACCCGTGTGTACTATAATTTATAGCGATAAAAACTATATATATACTTATATAAAAAAAACTAAAAATCACAGTTTTATAACCACTATAAACATAACTAACTAACTAACTGAGATGGCGCAACGACCCAAAGTGAGTCTTGGCCTCCGATAACAAAAGACGCCACTTCGGTCTGTCCTGCGCCACCTCCTGCCAGTCCTCCACCTGGAGCTCGCGCAAATCCTGCGTGACTTTGTCTTTCCAGCGATATCTGGGACGGCCGACAGGGCGACGGCCACTCGGCCGTCCACTGTATGCTCGTTTGACCGCACGATCCTCCCCCATTCTTTCAACGTGGCCGAGCCAGCGAAGTTTGTGCGCTTTCATCTCGCCGATGACATTCGGCTCGGCCATCAGTTCTTCGATTTTTTTTTTTTCACTATAGACATAAAATAACTAAATTGACTCATATCAGTTACGATATATGTAATGGTAAATTATAAGTGTGAAAATTGACTTCTAAGATTTGATTACATTGCTAGTTAAGTTACACGTGTAATTAATAAAAGTGTTCTAAAAATTAGGCTATGTCTATCCCCAGGGCATAAACTATCTCCATCCCGAATTACATCAAGATGTGTTGCGGTTTAGGCGTGAAAAAAAAAACATAATGCAGACAAACAGGGTAGGTACTCTAATTTTAAAAAAGTACTAAAATATACTTTCATATATTTTATTTTTAAACTATGGATATACATAGAATATAATATTTAAAAGGACTTAAATGTAGTCCTACGATACACATTTTTTCAATCTATGGAAATAATTCGTCAAAGCTCATGGTTCAAAAACGTAATTTTGTAACCCATGGGTACTAACCTAAATAAAAATCGCAATGAAATAAGAACCATAAATAAGTGTAAGCCTGACATTCAGCCACGTCGTCACCATTTTCTGTAAATACAATTAAAAAAAAAAGCCCGCCAAAAATAAACGTCAAAAATGCAAGATGGCTACCGCCGGCGCCGCGACCTCGGCGAGCAAGGAAGTGCATTTAATACCAACGAACTTTTCAATGCTACCCGCTTCAGATGCGGGATCTTTAACTACGTTTTATTGTGTATACTCGTAATTTGTTGACCTTTAAATCGAGATGCGAGTATTAACTATATCTTGTAATGCGTCAGCCATTTTGAATGTCGCCGCGGCCTTGACGTTGGAAGTTATTAAAGTTGAGTCAATATTTTACGTGTTACTTTAAATAATAATGATGAGTCGTTGTATAAAATTGTAATTATTTAAGTCTTTACTCTCTTTTCCGTATTGTTTTAGACTGGTATTGTAGAATTACGCTCAAGCGATGATCAGAACTTGGGCACAGATTTGCGCTGTCAGTTCATACAAATATGTCACCTACTCGCTACTCAAACATAGATCAACACTTGAGCGGCATTTTAAAATACGGGCCTTAGAGCTTTGCAGTGTATTTGTTAGTTTTGTCCATTTTTTATTAGGTTTGGCAATTTCATTTCAAATTTTAGCTTTCATTTTGATTACTATATTGTACGCTTGATTTTTTCTGCTCCAAAGGACCATAATACGACTAAGACTAAGGGTCACAGTCACGATGTTTTCCTTCACCGTTTTGAGCGATGGCAAATCCGCACATAACTTGCGAGGCCGAGAGGTTTCGAACTCGGTGTCGGCACTGTCGGCGTCTTGTAAGTCGCACGCCAAACAGTTCGGCCACCATCGCTTAGCTCAGATAATGGTCAAATAAAATCCAAACCAAAAGGCGGAATGAATTTTTAAATGATTTTTTTAAATGTACTATGTCGTTTATGTTTTTTTAATGTATTCGTGTGTGTGTGTGAATTTTTGTAATGAGTGTGTACTTTTTGTCATAAAATATCTATTAAATTGAAATTTATTGAATGTAATAATGAATTAATTGTGAATTTATATTAAGTTTTTTTATATGTGTGTTTTTTATCTGTTCATTTATTATTGTAAAATTTTTCCAAAAAAACACACGTGTTTTTTTCACATTTTTCTGCAAATAAAGTTTTCTATTCTATTCTATTCCAGACAAATATCGCACTCCTACACACAAAGACACTCAAGGGCCTTCAAATGCATCTCTTACGATTAAAGATATAATTTTTACCACAACAACAGTATTACAGCTTCCTCATATCTCCGCAACATCTGCAATTCTGCATCCAGGAATGCATGTCACAGGGAAGCGCCTGTCAGGGTTATGACCTTCCGAACGAGGAAATGACGCAAGGAAGATAGTAAACCCAGCTTGTTATTATGTCTATTTGTTTACCTTATGTACTTGGCAACGGCAAATGATGATTATTGTTTAATGGATTAGGCGTCTGGTCTATGGCTTCTTTTTAGGGTTCCGTATCCAAAGAGTAACGGGACCCTATTACTAAGACTCCGCTGTACATCCATCTGTCACCAGGCTTTATCTCATGGACCGTGATATTTAGACAGTTGAAATTTTCACAGATGATGTATTTCTGTTACTGTTATAACAACAGATATTAAAAAACAGAATAAATTTAATATTTAAGGAGCTCCTATACAACAAACTTGATTTTTTGCCGTTCTTATAGATAACTAGCTGTTACCTGCGATTCTACCCGCGTGGGCTACAGCTTTATGCATGCAAAGTCTCAGCCCGATCGGTTTAAAATTGGCAAAGTTTCATACAAACTTTCATCCCCTATTTTATCCCCTTGGGGTAGAATTAATCAAAATCCTTTCTTAGCGGATGCCTACGTCATAACATCTACCTGCATGCCAAATTTCAGCCCGATCCGTCTAGTGGTTTGGGCTGTGCGTTTCAAGTGCCGTCGCCAAGCACCTATCGATATGTTCTGGAGCTACACGATCAAGAAAAAAGTTTTAAAAAATCGGAAAAATTCAAAGGTTGTGGTCGGCGTTTTGACATGACTTTGAACGGGAATTTGTGAGCTTCTTGTCCATAAGTCCTTACAATGGTCATTTTCATTTACCCTTAACACTTTAGTCTTTTTATTTTGTTATCGTCAAATCCTAAGAAGGTGAATGCCGGAAAAATTTCATCTTCCACGCAGGCAAAGCCAAGAGGCAGGTTGCTACTGGCTGATAAAGTTGAATCGATGATCGAATCCGATTACCAAGTCTTGCAAAGGCTTAAAACAAAAAGGAAAAATCATGAACAGGTAAACTCAAAAACGAATCAATAAACGTTGGGGGCAAAAAACTTCACAATCAAGTGACATTTCCTTCGGCAATATTCATGACTAGCTGCACCTCGCAGTTTCACTCGCAGTTTCCCATGTGATTTCAATCACAGTTAAACAATATAACCTCTGAAGCAGAGAGAGAGATAGGGAGAAATAAGAGACATTTGCAGTGTGGAGATGAGATGTGGAGACGTATAGAGAGAATTAGCAGGACAGAAATGAAATTGGAATGAAATGATTTATGAAATTAAAAGAAAACCAACTAAGAAGTTTTGAACGTAGTAAGAGAAAAAAGAACGTTACTGACAACAATACAGATAAGAAGAGAAAAGGCGTTTGGTCAATTAGGACGTCATCATATAATAGAAGGAAAAGTAGAAGGGAAGAGAGGGACCGGAAGACTGAGATGAACAGACATTGACCAAATCAAAGAAAGGGAATGAATTAAGACAGAACAAAATGAAAAAAGAGAAAAAAGACTGATAAGAAAATACAATCAGAACAACATTGTATATTTTTACATACAACTTGAGACTTCCAAAATAAATTAGGAAAATGTACGTGCTAACTCGAGAACCTAATCCGTTTTTTCGTCAGTTAAAAATACAACAAGCGTAGAAAGTTTACCATGCTATGATCGTTGTCTCAAACACGCTGAACAAAATAAATATAAGTATGTACTTGCTTTTCCCCTAGTGTATATCAGGAAGAGTGAGTACGCAGTTCTGCGTTCTGTAGAATCAACAGTGCAACGTTGCAACAAAAGAAGCGAGGCGTCGGCGTCTGCGCAGCGTCCGTGAACCTGGCGACTCTAAATTTACACGCGACGCGTCATCCGGTGCGTGGGCAAAGATCAGAGCTACAGAACAGACATGTCTATGCAGAGCTGCAGCAGATTTGGTGGCAATTTTTTTTTTATTGCAATTAGGCATGTTTTTGACCGCATTTGTTTCCAAGCGATGATACGGTGTGGCACGTATACCTAGAACCTTGATGTATCCTTGATCTACCTTGATACGCTATTTTCTTTCGAATACTTGTAAAATGTATAGGTACACAATGAATCATAATTATTCATCTTAAATTGCAATTGCGTGTGTATGTACACCATACTACGATGCAATTCTCTGTGTGAGCATGTTCAATTTATTAATTAGTAATTTAATATTTAAGTTTTTTTAGGTAACCTTAATTAGAACGAAGCAGATCCGCACAGCAATCGAATTTTTGCCGCATACTTACAAAGTGTGGAACGGTCTCCCTTCACAAGTCTTTCCACACTTGTACAGTGCCACAGAATGCAGTCCTTCAAGATGGGTATGAAAAGAGGTATTAAGAGTCTGCATTGGCTACGGCTCGAGTATTGGAAATGTCCATAGATGGCGGGCCATCTGGTAGTTTGCCACTAAAATGTAATGTCAAAAAGCTGTGCAAATCAGAAGCATGGTGTGGTATTCAAATAAATGTACGAGTAGTACACAGATCAACGGTGGCGCCGCGCCCGCGCACCGTCATTCCCCATCTGTCATCGGTGGCGGGCGGACGTTCCCTTTGAGCGGTGTACCTACTTACTGAAATCAATTGTTGTTTTACTATAAATCCAAGGTACAGATAGAGGACACAACACATGGTGCAGTAAAAATTCTGCGTCGCTTTCTTTTTGTGGTATGACCAAAGAGTTTTATTTTTTTACATCTTATAGCGTAGCGTTTGATCACAAATCACCTGAAGTGTCAAAGGTGGCCTCACGCTACAACTAAATAACTGACTTTCCAGTGAGGTTGCCAGAACAAACTGATACGTGGCGACATATTCTTAACTTGAATGTTCGGCAACTTTACGACTACCTTCAAAAACGTGTCACATCTATACTCCGTATATAGTCTTTGCAGTGCAGAGATGAAGCAGTGCGAAGGTCACCGGCACGACTGCATCACATATGTATATGTAAATACTATATAATACTTGCATATCGTTACTAAAATAACTTGTATGCTCGCTGCGTCAACATATCCTAAAGGATAATAAGGCGGAATGGTTTATCATATCTCTTAGGCCGGTAAATGACGCTCAAGCAGTCATCTCTAAATAAGCTCAGGTCATTTCATACAATATGTCACATCTACCAACCCGCACTGGGCCAGAGTGGTAGATTACAGTCTATACTCTCTCTCTGAGAGAAGGCCAGAGTCCCAGCAGTGGAAACATGAAAGGCTGGTGATGATGACGTCACTCGCAATGGCAACTCAAGCATTGATCTACACTTAAGCGTCATTTGAAAATACCAGCCTTAGAATCACACAACGAGCCATGGAAAGAGCCATTCTTGGAGTTTATTTGCGTGATAAAATCTAAAACAAGGATATTTGCCGAAGACACAAAATCACCGACATAGCTCTTAGAATTTGCAATAGGGATGTGAAAAAATAATCGATTTTTATCTTCATCATCGTCATCATCATCAGCCTGTATCAGTCCCCTGCTGGACATAGGCCTCTCCCATGATACGCCACTGAGCCCGGTCTTCGGATTTTTATATTAATCGATTTTTTTTCTTTTAATCGATTTTTAATAATCGATTATTGATAAATCGATATCTAAAATAAAATTAATATTTTTTTAAATCGAAATCTCTTAAAAAAAACGATTTTTTACCTACTCTCTTTTATTAAAGTAATAAAAGATAAGATAATGTTTGTATTGCTGGAGATCAATGTGTAGCCAAACTACACAATTTCAATCGAATTTTGAAGTTATAAGTTACAATAAGTAATTTTATTACAATGTACAAAAAACTGCAACTTTTCGAATAGTTAGAAAAAATTATTATATAAAAAATCGATTAAATAAAAAATCGTTTTTTTTTTTAATAATCGATTTTTTTACAAATCGATTCAATTTAAAGAGATAAAAATCGATTATTTATTAATCGATTTTTTTCCCTGCAAGTCCATCCCTAATTTGCAAGTTTAAGTGACAATGGGCAGGCCACTTCGCTCGACGAACCGATAACCGGTGGTGGAGAAAAGTTAACCACAAAACAGAAGATGTTCTGTAGGCCTTCTTAGGTATGGTGTAGATAGGAACATACTTAATGTACCCAACGCAGGCAGTACCGACTCCCACGCAAAGAATGTCCTTTTACCTCGTTTTTATATAATGATGAAAACATATCTTGGTGGTAGGGCATTTTTAATGCTCGCCTGGTAACCAAGCACCTACCACTTGAGAGCCTGTTCTCAATCCGGGTGTAGCGTGGCGCCGCCTTCGACCACATCGTCACTTAACATCAGGTGACATGTATAAATGCAATAATCATTTGGCATGTTAAAATGTGAACGAAATTTCAAATGTCTGATGTGCAGAAACAGGAAAATGACTAAATTTAAACAAGTGGCGCCAACAGGTTCCTATGAAACTAGATACGTTAATTAGTATTTCCTTCCTCTACCGGATTCCTTTGTCATATACGTTCCGTCGCAAAAGAAAACCGGCGCGGAGAAGTGAAGAAATATGTAATAATTTTAAACAAAAAACTATAAAACACATCTTGGACCGATTTTCATCAAACATAGCTAAAAACACTCGCCCGTAATTCAACTTTCATACGAAAAAAAAAACTACATTGAAATCGCTTCACCTTTTGCAAGCTACGGTACCACAGACAGACAGACAGACGGACAGACACGTCAAACTTATAACACCCACCTATTTGCGCCGGGGGTAACAAACGTACTTTAGGTTCCCCTCGATTTCTCTGCGATACCATCATCAGATCCTGGTTTCCTTATCATAATACCACCCTTGGGATATCTCCTTTCTAACAAAAAAATTATCATGTTTCTGACTTCCCCCTACTGACCCATTTGGATTGATCACCCTGTACAGTAATACTTTAGTTTGGGATACGAACACAGAACTTGAAATAGCTTGCGACGTTTCTCATTTCAAATAAACTCAGCATTTTGTACTTTTAAAACAGTAATCAATCTCCAAAAGCATTGTCGAACCACGCCGAGCTGAAATAATAAAAAGGATGTTATAACGGCGCGTGCGCCGACGGATTTTATTCCATTTTCGAAAGGGGTTCCAATTTAAAATTAGAACGCGACGCGAGCGCCGGAAACGCTCCGCGGGTGAATCACGCATCCCGCCGGTTACGAGGGATTATAAAGACTAAAGAGTCGTTTTGTAACGTTTTTGTAATGATTAAGCTGACATTATTATTCATTATTCATTTGGTACAATTGCTGGTGATATTTAAACATTTTTATGCCATACTAACTATACTAACCCTTAGAATTAAGTTGTATAACGGGATAATTACCATGTATTTGTTTTTGTTTGAGTTCTCGATATTTCGGCATTGTCTAATTCTAATGTTTTTGACCATGGTAGTTTAAAACAGTATATATACTAACCCTTTTCCGGGATAAAAAGTAGCCTATGTGTTACTTTTTATCCTGGAAAAAGGTTCCTGCGGGATAAACGGGAGACGCGGGTGAAACCGCAGGGTGCAACTAGTTTATGACAATTCAAAGTTATTTTTCAATGTAGTCAAAGTCGTCCTTAGATTTCGATCTTGAAGTTCAGTGCCCTTTATCGACCCTTCGCCAGACGCATAAAGAATTACATCATCGCTGTCTACTGTTACGGTCACAAGTGTATCACAAAAGATGTTTTCCTTCACCGAAAGCTCAAGCTCATTGTAGGATTCGAACCCACGTCCTACCGACCGCAAGCCGACGTCACTACCACTGAGCCATCATCGCTATAAACTTGAGTCTACACGGGTACAACAACGAAAACATCTAGTGTGGTGTGTGTCCAAAATTAATATTCAGATAATCAGTTATTTGAAGCAGTTATTGAGTTGCAGATAGGGTGATAAATCTCTTCCAAAATAAACTCAGATATCTTCTGCATGCAATAAATTACGAGTATGCAATGCATATGCACAAAAGCGATGGTGGCCGAACGGTTAGGCGTGCGACTTACAAGACGCCGACAACGAGTTTGAATCCTCTCGGCCCCGCACCTATGACTTAATAAGTTATGTGCGGATTTGCCATCGCTCAAAACGGTGAAAGAAAACATCCTGAGGAAACCGGCATGCCCAAGAACTGCAACATTCAAGGGCATGCGATATCTACCAACCCGCACTAGGGCAGCGTGGTAGATAACAAGCCATACTCTCTCTCTGAGAGATGGCCAGAGTCCCAGCAGTGGGAACGTGAAAGGCTGATAATGATGATGACATATCTTGATTATGGTTTCTTTTTAACCCCAAACGCAAAAAGATGATCGACGTGTTTGTGTGTGTGTGTGTGTGAGAGAGAGAGAGAGAGAGTGTGTGCGTATGTGTGTGTGCCTGTGGCATCGAAGCTCCCGAATGGATGAACCAATTTTGATTTAGTTTTTTTTTGTTTGAAAGTGAATTAGTCAGGAATGTTCTTTGCTATGTTTGATGAAAATCGGTCCAAGTCGTCAAGCACCTTTCGGTGTGTTCCGGCAGCTTCACTCAAGAGCCAGTTCCTGACCCAGGTTGATACACCTGGGTGTATCGTGGCGCCACCTTCGACCACATAGTGACTTAGAGTCCCAGCAGTGGGAACGTGAAAGGCTGATGATGATTTGATCAATGCATACGCACATATATAATAGGATTCGAACTCACGTCCTACCGATCACAAGCCTACGTCACTACTATCGAACCACCATAGCTATAAAAGTATAAAAAATATATAAGTCACTCAATCGCTAATCAAGTGCTGATCCACACTTGAACGTAATTCTAGAACCAGCCTAAGATACAGAGTTGTGCCGTAGTGCCCACAATATGGTGGTGTTCAATGCCGCTGCTAGATTTCGATCAGTCAAGTTCGATGCACTCGGAGATTGCCATCGAGGACGTAAGGAGTTAGGGCAGAGGCACACTGACGCCCTGTAACGTCATACGCATGCACTCAGCTGGGCTCTTTTTCGCTAGCATCAAGATTCCTTGCCAAAAACGTGTGACGTCAATCATGTTTTGCCTAAATAGGCGTACAAATAGAGCGAGATGGCCGCTAATTATAATATAAAAATAAAAAAGAACAAATTACATATTATGTAGTAGTAAAATAAAATAATATGAATAAAAATATCACAAAAAAATAAAATAAAAATAAGATGATTGCAAATATTAATAAACAAGAATCGACAAAGGTCATAGAAGTCATAATAATAAAAATATAATTGGAATAAAAGAAAAAGTCAAAAATAGATTATGTCACACTTCACCACAGAAAGCCATGTCAGCAAAAAATTCACCTACGCTATAATAGCATTTGCCCAACAAGATGATGTTTAGTTTTCTTTTAAGCACACTAGCATTCAAATCCCTAAGATTTTTTGGTACCTTGTTAAAAATACTAGGGCCCATACAAAAAATGCTATTACGCATGAGCGTCTTCTTTGCCGTATGCAAGCGAAGTATGCGATGTTCGAAGGCCAAACATTGACCTTATACAACGCTTATGTCCTTTAAAGACAAGACTAGTGAGAGTGGAGTTACCCCAGAATATCAATCCATGCCTCAGAACTGACGCCACTAGACCATGATATGAAGTCATGAGCCCATCTATCTTTACAACGGGTGCTAGTTTGTAAAGAGCATAAGCTGAGCTACTTAGTCTTTTAGTCAGATCTTCAGCGTGTGATTTCCAATCTAATTTACTAACAGGGGAACAGCTAGTAATAACACTATAACTATGTTTGTTTTTTTCAATAAAGCTCTTTTGATAACCGATATCGCCATACATAAAAGCGTCAATAACCTAATTCTCACGCGTCAAAACAATACTGATACCACTGTTACTGTTCCATTCCACACTACCACTTCAGATATTGTCTACATTTACAGGAAGGGCGTCGGTAGTCAATGAACCATGCAAGTCAAGTGCCTTGATTTGTTTTTGTATAAAGACTTTGCTGTGTTTCATGTAATAAAAATTACAGTAAATATTGCTATACCGCTTTTTGTAAACCGTTTTCTCGGTGACAATCTATCCTGGGTAGTTTGAAAAACAGCGCAGCGCTTATCTATCACGCTGGCCCTGTGCGGGTTGGTAGATGTCACACGCCCTTGAAAGTTGTGGTTCTTGGACATGCCGGTTTCCTCGCGATGCTTTCCTTCATCGTTTTGACGATGGTAAATACAAACGTAACTTAAGTGCGGGGCCGAGAGGATTCGAACTCGGTATTGGCGTCTTGTAAGGCGTTACGTTACCGTTCATCCACCATCGCTCGGTTTGAACAATCTCCAAACAGTGGCGGATTTACACATTTGCCGCCAGTAGGCTAAGTATTCAAATTTTGCCGCCCCTACCAACCTCTATAAACTCTACGGCCTCTGCCTTTCCTTTTTAAATGTGTCATTTTTTTGTGCATCAGACAAATATTGAAGAAAAAGCAAGTGTTGAACAATGTTTAATTGTTTGTGTGCACATAATAATATTTAAATACATATATACGACTCTTTTAATATCTTTAAACTTTTTTTTTTAATTGACACTAAATTTGCCGCCCCTAAAATCTGCCGCCCTAGGCTCCAGCCTACTCAGCCTGCTGCTAAATCCACCACTGTCTCCAAACCAAATTTCATTTAAAAATTTCTGTAGTTTTTGCGTGAAAACGTAACAACAATCCATCCATCCTCACAAACTTTCACATCAGTAATGTTATATGAATTGTAATTTTCTTAAATGCAAAACAAACATCTCTCTCACAACAAGATTCGATCAAAAATGAATCCTTATAAAAACACAGCTGCATCAAATCCCTCAGTGTGCACTGGTCCTTATCCGTTATCCTTGAAACATGACATTGTACATTGACCTTAAGAAACTGCGTGCCATAGGAGCTTTGCACTCGTAAATATCACCTCGAAATTTTATTTGACGTTTTTACAGCCTCTGAGAAACGTTCATTACGAAACTGAAAGTGTTTCTGATTCTCGAAGGACTGCAGTAGGTATAGCATATTATGTTCTAGACTCTTTTCTTTTTTCATTCTTTACCCACGACAGATCGGAGACGGTATAACATGCGTCCGGGGTGAGAGGATGTTTGTTTGTTTGTTTTGTGCAAATCCATATTGCCATTTGTGTCCATTTTTCTGTCTACGTCTGCCAAGTCGCGGTCTCCGCTCAAGAACACGTCTACCCCAACGGTTATCGGTTCTGCGGCTTATATGACCAGCCCACTGCCACTTCAGCTTGCTAATTCTGTGAGCTATGTCGGTGACTTTAGTTCTCTGACGGATCACCTCATTTCTGATTCGATCCCTCAGAGAAACCCCAAGCATAGCCCTTTCCATAGCGCGCTGAGCAACTTTGAATCGGGCAATATGTATTATATTTTAATACAGCGTAAACATAACGATATAAAAAGCAGGTCATGTAATAAAGCTTAGTTGAACGAACACCTCAAGTGGTCAATAAAGATTACAGAAAAGGTGTTGTTATTGAAAAATACAGAAAACAATATGATTATCATATCTTACGACAGGTTTAAAATACGCCAACTGGGCAAAGCTCCAAGATCAATGGCTTGATGAAAAATAACAATTTTATTTATTGTTATCATCAATTACTTAGTTGCTTTGTTAATGTTTGTATTTTATTGATTTGTTTATTACTTTGTTACACATGTAACGAAGATGAGTATCCACATTCAGTTTTCCAGACCTCCGTTTATTCCAGATTATTACAAAATCCCTCCTACCAACCAACCGTCAAATCTAAGAATAATGTCTATTGTTCTGGTGTTGCCACGTATTTCCCTAGTAGTTGCCAGTCTAATATTATAATTATTCTACCAATATTAATTATCATTTATTTGTCACATCGGGTGACAAATCATAATACCATAATCCTTTTTAAAATATCTACTTATAATTAGCCATTGTTGTTGTCAGCGGCGGAAGCTGGAAGTTGTAACATACAGTAAACACAAATCTTAGGCCGATAATATTGGTACATCTTACAGGTTTTTGTAGAGGTAGAACTCTTTTGCGTCAAAATCACAGTCATTTATAAATCCCAGTCCAACAAAAAGGGTTTAATAATAATCTACGCGTAATAAAACAATACTTAGCATAAATTATCGATTGTATGATAACCGGCATTGTCATATAAATCTGTTTACATTGGCCGACTGCCCTTAGCAGTGACTGAAGGGCAGCGGTCATTCAACTAAACAACTTGTTATGAATGCTGTGATTTTTGCCTGATTAGTTGAATCCGGTAGTAAACATGACAAACGTGCTATCAGTGTGGCATGTCTGTTGCAAGCGACATTATGACATCATCGTTGTTTGTAGTGTTAGGATAGGACAGAGCGATGCATGAGCGATGGTGGCCGAACGGTACCTCGTACGCGTTTTAAGACACCGAGTTCAAATCATCTCACCCGCACCTATGACTTAATAAGTGTGTGGATTTACCATCGCTCAAAAGCGTTGAAGAAAAGAAAACATCGTGAGGAAACTGGCATGTCCAAGAATCACAACCTTCAAGGGCGTGTGAGATCTACCAACCCGCACTGGGCAAGCGTGGTAGATTACGGCCAATACGAGCCCCAGCAGTGGGAACATAAAAAGCTAATGATGATAAGTTGAATCCGGTGGTAAACATAACAGGCATATAGCTAACAGTGTGTCATGTTTGTTGCAGCTACATTATGACGTCATCGTCTAGTCATTTAGTGTATTTATAGTGGGCAGGCTACATCCGATAACCGATGGGGAAGAAAGGTTCTCGAGTGGCGACCACGAACCGGAAGACGTTCTGTAGGTAGGCCCCCCGCTAGGTGGTCCGACGACATTGTAAGTCACAGGGAGTTGATGGATGCAAATGGCTAATAGCCGATCAAAGGAGGAGGCCTAAGCGCAGCAGGGGACCGCGAGTGATTAAGAAGATTCAAAGAAGAAGTAAAAGAAGATTCAACAGCAACAAATTTACAAAACAAATCGTCTAACTAAGTGACGAGACGAGCATGTCACTAAGCTGATGGTAAGCGCCACGCATGCCCATTACAGTACAGTGTTTATTAGAATTTAGAAGCAGTGACGTCGACTTGCGATAGGTTGTGGGTTCGAATCATACAATGAGCTTGGGATTGCGGTAAAGAAAAACATAGTGATGAAACCATAGCTTGGTGGTAGGATATTTTCATGAGCTGACCAGGCTTGATGCCTCTTTCAAATTTGTCGCCAAGCAAGGTGCTGATAGGTATCAGTGGTGGCCGTCTCACCTGAGAGCCAGTTCCCAATCCAGGTGTAGCGTGGATCTTCGACCACATCGTCACTTAAAATCAGGTGACTTATGGTCAAACGTGAATATATCCGAGCTGATGACGTTGTAAAAACAACTTGTAATTGACTTAGTTTTTTACCAGGAGTATTTAATGTTATCACATTATGGTATGTAGGAATTAACTTGAGCCAATACAAGTGACCTTAATGTTTAACTGAATAACTCTTACACAAATTAAAAAACCTTGACTGTAATACTACTCAATAGACCTTTAAAAATTCTTATCAGTCTTTAGGGTGTGCACTTCGGAAAAGCGCGCGCTACCGACTCACTCCCGAAATTGATAATCGATCCTGATCCGTTATCCGCGGTTATGGATCGATATGTCATGTCATGAATGTAAGTTTAGTACTAGGGCTTGACATATTACTACTAAAATGACCTATTATGACATGACATATCGATCCAAAACCGTGGATAAGGGATCAGGATCGATTGTTAATTTCTGGCGTTAATAATTATTATAAACGTGAAAGTTTGTGAGTTTGTATTGATGTGATGTATGGATGTTTGTTACTCTTTTACGCAAAAATTACTGAACGGATTTGAGTGAAATTTGAAATGGAGATATCTTTTACCTTGGATTAACATAGGTAAAGGCTACTTTACACCCCGGAAAAAGGTTCGTGGAGAGTTGTGGTTGTCCATAACATATATTATATCTTCAGATCGCTACGCTTATAGCGCCGCCCTAGCTATCAAAAACATAGCCTTAGACGATCACACATACATGGTGGTGACGAAAACAGTGTCAGTTTTTAAGCAGGAAATACGACCAGGATAAAAAGATGTACATTTCCCCAAGTATCTTCAAATTATCTTTTTCTACAACGCACAATCACCACGTCTTTTCTTTTCACTACCTATTCATTTCGCGCGAGTATCTTGCTATCTCATTCTCGCCTCCCGCACGCTTTTCGCTCGCTATTTACCGTGTCATGTCATTGACCCCCATATTTCCTCAGCAAAGTCTAATGAGTACTAATGACATTTTAGTGGATATATTTTTGTTTTTGGTAATTAGAATTACTTACTTACTTCCTATATAATGTAATTATTGTTTTAGAATACAGTAAGACAAGACTCATGGAAAGGTCCGTTTGGGAAGCGCAAACGCGGAAGACCACACGCACGCTGGGAAGACGAGATCACACGCATATGGCTAGAACTAGCAAAGGACAGAGAAACCTGGCATAATCGGGAGGAGGCCTTCACCTCAGAGGTCCTTTAATTAAATTTATTTATTTTTCTTATAATTATAATTTAAACACTGTACATATTATTATACTTAGAGGAATATAAGGCTTTTCTATTTTATTTTTATTTGATTTATTTATAAGACAAGACTTTTGTCATTGTTCACGTTGCCACCCTGTATAATGTACATACAATCGTACATAATTGTGACCGAGAACTGAAAATAAATGATAAAAACTCGGTCAGACAATATTTACTTACGTTTTTGAGTAAACAGTGGCCATCCTTAACACAATGACCTAGTTTTGATAGCAGAGGACGCGCGATAACGCGACCTTACATTTTGGAGATTTGTTCAAGGTTCTCTGATGATATTATGTTTTATTGTATTTCGGGTTTTACAACCTTTTACATTGTAAACATAGCGTAATTACTAAATACATGACTTTATTTGGCATGTGCAATAAGTACCTACGCAGATTTTTATGTTACAGGGTAGCGTTTGACTGCAAATGAATTTTACCTGATATTTATTTGAGCGTATTCCCCACGGTTCAACTATTCGGAGTTGAGCGTTTTGGTTGAAGTGTTAAAGATCTCGGGGAACTATTCCACATTGTTCAACTGTTCCAATTTGTGCTGTTTAGTTGAGCCATGAGGAAGTAATGGATTTGAGCGTCGAAAACACACCGATTGGTGCTTGGCTACAGATTCTTAACTTAAGGCTAGTTAGCTAGCTAAGTGAACACTAGAAGCAGCTCTACCACCAAGCTATAGTCTCATTATCTATGTTTCTGGAGGCCAGAGTCTTAGGATCATAAAATGACACCCAAGTATTGATTAATATTTGAGTAGCGATTATGTGACACATTGGTATGAAATGACAGAGTCAAATCTGTGCTTATCATCATCATCAGCCTGTATCAGTCCATATGGGGATAACTCAACCATGCTTGCTGCGTGCTGAGGAAGCGTGGCCGGGTGGCACAGAAAAGTGTGTACTATCAATAGGGTAAATCAGATTTAAAATATCATACTTATGCTATCTATTGTCACGTAAACATAAGTGGAACTCAATTAAAGATACACATATTTCAAAACTTCAACACCTGTTCTGATTACATACGTTTTTTTTTTACCATGTCCCGCTTTCGACGACACAATCCCACTTTTTTCATTCAAATAGTTCCAAAATCCCGAGTTGGCAAAAAAATCTAGCAAAGCTGTTCAGAGAACTCCTTCAAGACAACAAGAAATGAACAATTATTCATAGTCTGTTTTATAATCCTCACTTATCCAGTACATTACCTTTTCTGACGTCAGCACAGTACACCTAACTGCGTTCTTCATAATTTCTTTGTCTTCATATCTAGGTTATTTGCAAGACATAGATTAGGTCACTGTTTGCCGGCAGACAATATTGTGCATTATTTTATTATAAACATTGCGAAAAAAACATCTGTGGGAAAAAGGGTAGATATTGCAGTGTGAAGACAATAATACCTAAATAGTTTTTTAGGTAACCGACATATATAGCCTATAGAATCAGCAAGATGGAATCCCAGACATAAAGGTTTGCTAAGTCCCACTAACAGAGGTAATTCAGTGCCAAAGTGCTAGTATAAGAAATAAATTCTGACTTTCTTTCTGAGTCTTTACCTTCCAAGACCGATTCCTTTCTTTTTAAAACACTTTTATTAGCTTGACTTGTAACTAACTAACTAACTAACTAACAATGTAATCAAATCTTAGAAGTCAATTTTCACCTACTTCTAATTGTCGTATCGACTTGAAACTTTGTATGTGTATGTAATCTCGGTGACAATGCAATAATTTGGTATCATCGACCTGATCTGATGATGCAGCCGGAAGGTGGGTAGGGCATCTCTGCACTGGCTACTAGTAAACCCCTCGTGTTTGGGCTCATATGAATCGTCTTGATGAGTACAATAGATTGGACTTGGTGACGAGGGTCTGATGATGCAACCGGAAGGTGGGTAGAGGATCTCTGCAGTGGCTACTAGTAAACCCCTCGTGTTTGGGCTCATGTGATTCGTCTTGATGAGCCCAATAGATTGAACTTGGTGACGAGGGTCTGATGATGCAGCCAGAAGGTGGGTAGGCGATCTCTGCAGTGGCTACTAGTAAACCCCTCGAGTTTGGGCTCATATGATTCCTTTTGATGAGTCCGATAGATTGAACTTGGTAACAAAACACTAAAAAGTAAAAAAATAAAAATATATAGTTTAAAAAACTAAAAAAAAACACTTTAAAAACGCACTCAAAAATATAAAATAATTAAATTGACTTGTATTAGTTACGATATAATGGTTAATTCAAAAAGTGTGGAGCGCTTCTTTTACTGGGTAAATAAAAGTACACACAACCAAAAAGCGCTCCACACTTTTTGAATTAACCATTATATCGTAACTAATACAAGTCAATTTAATTATTTTATATTTTTGAGTGCGTTTTTAAAGTGTTTTTTTTAGGTTTTTTAAACTATATATTTTTTACCTTAGTTTTCCTTCTAAATCACAAGTCCTTCCCTTTTGCCTCAGAAGGAAAACGGTATTTCGGAAGGTCTTTTTCTCCGTGTACCGAGATTGCGTTCTCTCAGTACCGGTTTTGGAATATTAAAAACACCAACTCAGATTCTGGTGAAATGGGATGGATAAACATTTTTATCATATTTCCAAAGCAAATTTGCCTGTCTAATACAAAGTAAACTAATATAACACAAGGCAAGACTTTGTAAATGAGGAAATAACAAGAGTTACAATGCTGAGAAGGTACACGTTATAAAAGACTAGTTGCGCCCCGCGGTTTCACCCGCGTCTTCCCGTTATCCCGCAGGAACCTTTTTCTGGGATAAAAAGTAGCATTTGTTGTTACTTTTTTACTATTTACAGGGTAGTGTTTGACCACAAGCCACCTGATGTTAAGTGACGATGTGGTCGAAGATGGCGCCACGCTACACCTGGACTGGGAACTGGCTCTCAAGTGAGGCTGCCGGAACACACCGATAGGTGCTTGGCGACAGATTCATAACATGAAGGTGGTAGGCGAGTACTAGAAAAAACCCTACCACCAAGCTATGGTTTCATCACGATGTTTTCCTTCACCGAAAGCTCAAGCTCATTGTAGGATTCGAACCCATGGTGGGTTCGATCGTTCTATCGAATATAAGCTATCTTCATTCCAAATTTCATTCAGATCCGTTCAGTAGTTTTTGCGTGAAAGAGTAACAAACATCCATCCATCCATCCATCCATCCATCCATCCATCCATCCATACTCACAAACTTTCACGTTTATAATATTAGTAGGATAGGAAAAACTAGCTACTTGCCCCGCGGTTTTACCGTTATCCCGCAGGAACCGTTTCCCGGGATAAAAAGTAGCCTATGTGTTAATCCAGGGTTAAGCTATCTCCACTCCAAATTAAATACTTAAAATTCGTTAAACTGTTTCAGCATGAAGAAGTAACAGCCGGTGTAAGTAATGCCGGACGTTTCTTGCCTGTTCTTTTGTCGGCGTAAGGAGGTTAGAACAGGCGTAGCTAGTTTTAAGTTTGACGTTTTAAAGTGATCATAATGTATCTTTGAATAAAAAGCTATTGATTTTAATTTAATTTTTTTTTAATAACAAACATACCACATTAGAGGGTTAAAGTGATTAAAACCTATTTAATCTCAATTCTAAATGTCTGTCTACCTTCAAAGGAGTTCTATGTATATCCAGAAAATTTCAGCCATTTTCGTTCCCACTATTGGGATTTGGGACTAAACCTTTTTAACAGAGAGAGTCAATAGTCAATAGTCAATTTATTCAATAGGATACATTGTGATCACTTTAAAACGTCAAACTTAAAACTAGCTACGCCTGTTCCAACCTCCTTACGCCGGCAAAAGAACAGGCAAGAAACGCCCGGCAGGTAATTTTTTTGCGCGATCACATTGTCAATTTTATTCTTATTACTAATTGATTGAATTGGAGCAAGTTCACTAAAATCCCAAGCTTTTTTTGTCATCTAATGGTCCGATATTTTTTAATTAGCTTTACTAATAAGATTGCTCTTGTTTGGTTGTACACATTGGGATATGGCAACATGAATATTAATGAGTTGAGAGAGAACGCTAGCCCAGTACCGATTGGTTACCAAAGGGCGGGAAACATTGCATCATTCGATCGATAAGTTGCGTATTGCGCTTTATATTCGTATCAACAAGCACAAAGATATTTTTATACTCGCTAGTAATTAAATATACTCGTTATGAGTACTGAGCAATCGAGTGAGCAAGGTCAGTGATACGCGGATAGATACGTGATGATATATTACATTTCGTATTTATTATTATTATTATTTATTCCGCGTGGTATCAACGGAAGACCAGCGTGCTTGATTAATTATAATAATATATTGTTTAATTACCATCTAATGTAAGCCCATCTAATGAGCGATGGTGGCCGAACGGTTTGGCGTGCGACTTAAAAGACGCCGACACCGAGTTCGAATCCTCTCGGCCCCGCACCTATGACTTAAATTGAGTTATGCGCGTATTTGCCATCCCTCAAAACGGTGAAAGAAAACATCGTGAGGAAACCGGCATGCCTGAACTGCAACATTTTCAAGGGCATGCGACATCTACCAACCCGCACTGGGCCAGCGTGGTAGATTACGGCACATACTCTCTCTCTGAGAGAAGGCCAGAGTCCCAGCAGTGGGAACGTGGAAGGCTGATGATGATGTAAGCCAAACTAATATTTACGCACGAGGGTGCAATGACTTGTAAGCCAACCAATCCATGAAAAGACTAAATTTCAATAATCCTACTTGCTATATCCTACTAATATTATTAACGTAAAAGTTTGTGAGGATGTTTGCTACTCTTTACTGAACGGATTTCGATGAAATTTCAAAAGGAGATAGCTTAAGAGGACGCCGTGATAAACAATGAATCTAAAATCAGCTCCATACAAAAACGCAAGCGAGCTGACTAATGCCGTAAGTTCGTATGCGCCAAAAAAGGGTTTTTTTCGTTTAAAATGAAAACTATCGTTAATTTTATAAAACTAAATCTGTAGTTCTTTGAAGAATGTGAAAAAACAACTCTTAAATCGGTTTTGTATGCCTGTAAAATGAAAATCTTTTTTTTAGAGTGCAATTTTCGATCATTGTTTGTCTGCTATGAAAGTTAACCAATCGTGTTATCCTTCCGACAATTTGCTATAAAAAAACATAATCTTTAATGCACATAAATATTAGCTCTGTATGTTTTGTCATTGCTGAGAAAAAAGGAAATCCCTGCAGCCAATATTGCCAATTCCTCGTCTTAATATCCTTGATTAACACAAAGGTAAACCTTTTATCCCGGAAAAGGTTCCTGGAAGGTTCAGGAAGATGCAGGTGAAACGGCGAGGCGCAACTTCGTATGCTCACAACTATACACACCAAAATGTAACAAAAATAAACGAGAATTGTAAAACATATAAGTCAAAATGAAAAACAAACCTTGGATGCAAAACCTTTTCAAATAACAGAGACAACGTTATATTCAACAGAAAAAAAACGAGCTCTATCTTCCTGTCTCACAGACTAGTTGTGCCTTACGGTAATGCCTGCGTGGTAATTTCCAAGTATCTCTACTCTGTCACTCGGGAATAGCATAATATTCCACTTCTAGTGCTTCGCTTCTCCATCCTACTAATATTATAAACGTAAAAGTTTGTAAGCATGGATGTGTGGATGTATGGCTCTTTGTTACTCTTTCACGCAAAAACTACTAAACGGATCTGGATGACATTTGGAATATCGATAGCTTACACCCTGGATTGAAACATACAAAAACGATATAGGAGTTGATTTTTTTTTTCTATGGTATATACGCACTCTTCAAAGAACTACAGGTTTAGTTCTATAAAATTAACGATAGTTTTCATTTTAAGCGAAGGAAACCTTTTTTTACGCATACCACCTTACGGCATTAGTCAGCTCGCTTGCGTTTTTGTATGGAGCTGATTTCAGATTCATTGTTTATCACGGCGTCCTCTTAATTCAGGATCTAATGGGAATCCTAGAGATTTCCGGCTACAAACATACAAGCAAGTTTTCCTTTTTATTTTATGGATGAAGTGTAGGTAGTTATTAGTGTAGACAAACAAAGATAACACATGTTTGCAATACTAACAATGTACAGTGGGCAATCCAGTAATCTTTGTTACGAAAAAACTGGAGCAAGGAGACAAAAGCAGTGAGAAAGTGTACTGAGTTGTTTACTTTGTTATTTTACGAGTACTCTTTCACAACTCACAAGTGCAATTAAACTGAACAGTAACAAGCTGAAAATATTTTCTTATGCCCACATAATTACCTGCCTCAGCAATGGAAGGGTCCTCAACTGTTCCATTATCAACAGGTTTAGCTAATTTATGACAATCTAAGCGGCTCTCGGTTATTGCCCTTGTTTATGGGTTTATTAGTACGTTCGGCTAAAATATGGTAGGTAATTCTGCGCGAATTCTTGACATTTTTTCAATCGAATTAGGTTTTTGATTTCGTTGAGTATAAAAGTACCTACTAGATGTTCCCCGCGGTTCTATTCACGTAGACTACACGGAGAAAAAAGACCTTCCGAAATACTGTTTTCCTTCTGAGTCAAATGGGAAGGAATTGTGATTTAGAAGGAAAACTAAGGTAAAGTAAGGAAAGAATCGATCTTGGAAGGTAAGACTCAGAAGGAAAGTCAAATTATTTTTCTCAGTGTATAGTTTGCATTCCATCATCATTATCAGCCTTCCACGTTCCCACTGCTGGGACTCTGGCCTTCTCTCAGAGAGAGAGTATGGGCTATAATCTACCACGCTGGCCCAGTGCGGGCTGGTAGACGTCGCATGTTCCTGAAAATGTTGCAGTTCTTGGGCATGCTGGTTTCCTCACGATGTTTTCCTTTACGTTTTGAGCGATGGCAAATCCGCACATAACTTATTAAGTCATAGATGCGGGGCCGAGAGGATTCCAACTCGGTGTCGGCGTCTTGTAAGTCGCACGCCAAACCGTTCGGCCACCATCGCTTTCATGCATTTTAATGCATTAAAAAGTATTATATGTCCTATTTTCAGACACTTATGGATAATGTAGATTCCTATTAGTGAAAGAATTTTCGAAATCGAATCAGTAGTTTATGAGATTAATCCAAACTAACAAACAAATTTTACCAAATTTTACCATTTTTTTTTTTTTTTTTTTTTTTTCTATGGTACGTATTTAATATTTATAGATAAGTGTAGATGAATAGGTGTATTATTAAAAATATTCAGATATATATATCCAGAGATATTAATTGGGTATTTACAGTATTTCCTTTAGTGTTAATAAATAAAACGACTTCCTATATTTTTATGTAATAATGTTCTGATTTTATTATATTATTATAACAACAAAATACATACAGTTGGATAAAACTAAAAACTAAACAATTAGAAATAAAAATGTAATAATTATTTTACTATACATTGTTTTAATTATTTGCGTTTGTTTCCTTCCTTTTATTATAAAATGAACCACAACGATACATAATATATTTCAATACAATGGATTGATTGTGTAATTTTTATATGTTCCTATTGTGGTTAGATAGCCGTATGTTGGGAATGAATTAACCCACTACATTCGACGACGTGGTGGCCGAGTTGGTAGTGTCCCTGCCTGCGAAGCTAGCAGTCTCGGGTTCGAATCCCGGTAAGGGCAAATATATGTGTGATGAGCACGAATAGCGATGATGGCTCAGTGGTAGTGACGTCGGCTTGCGATCCGTAGGACGTGGGTTCGAATCCTACAATGAGCTTGAGCTTTCGGTGAAGGAAAACATCGTGATGAAACCATAGCTTGGTGGTAGGGTATTTTCTAGTACCCGCCTGGCTAGCTACCACCCTCTTGTTAAGAATCTGTCGCCAAGCACCTATCGGTGTGTTCCGGCAGCCTCACTTGAGAGCCAGTTCCCAGTCCAGGTGTAGCGTGGCGCCATCTTCGACCTCATCGTCACTTAACATCAGGTGACTTGTGGTCAAACGCTACCCATTATATACTAAAAAAAAAAAACCTATTGAGTCTCGGATATTTCTATCTATATGTATAAGTAGGTATTTATTTCTCTATATAAGTATGTATATCGTTGTCTAGTACTCATAACACAAGTTTCGAACTTAATTTGGGGCTAGGTTAATTTGTGTGCAATGGTCCCCAATATTTATTTATTTATTTTATTTACTCAATGGTATTATTATGTTTGGAATAAAACACTAATTTAAATAATCAATTTGTATTGATGCTAGGTAGCTACATGATTCGACATCTGAATGTACTGTGTATGTGGGTACACAAATAAACACAAATCAACCTACCCACACTTTACAAGTAATCTTAAATCCACAGATACAACAGGTATATCGGACTATTTAGATGAACAAACAAGCTTGGGATTGTAGTTAATCTATCTATCTTTCTTTCTATCTACCTATTCTCCCTATTTCCCCTATTCTAACCATTTTCGGTAAACAGCCAAAACAGTCATACTCACGAAAGTGACTGCTTGCGGCGGCGTCGTGTGTCGGGTCGCCCTCTTCCCTCTCATATGGTCGAGGAGAGCGATGGCTGGCACATGCGTCAACTCGTGAACAGGTGCTGCTTGTGGGGTCTGGTCTGCTTTGGTTGTGATCCCGCAACTCATTAATATTCATGTTCCCATATCCCAATGTGTACAACCAAACAAGAGAAATCTTATTAGTAAAGCTAATTAAAAAATATCGGACCATTAGATGACAAAAAAAAGCTTGGGATTTTAGTGAACTTGCTCCAATTCAATCAATTAGTAATAAGAATAAAATTGTCAATGTGATCGCGCCAAAAAAAATTACCTGCCGGGCGTTTCTTGCCTGTTCTTTTGCCGGCGTAAGGAGGTTGGAACAGGCGTAGCTAGTTTTAAGTTTGGCGTTTTAAAGTGATCACAATGTATCCTATTAAATAAATAAATAAATTGAAATTGAAATATATAATTAATGTACCTACCTATACTAGCTGTTCCCTGAGGTAGTCTTGGATATTTCTATGTATGTAAATATTTATTTCTCCATATAAGTATTTATATCGTTGTCTTATCTAGTACCTATAACACAAGTAGACCATTATGTGTGCAATAGTCCCCGATATTTATTTATTATTGAATTGGAGCAAGTTCACTACAATCTCGTTTCATTTGTAAATAACTAACAAACAATGGATTAAAATATTCTAATTATTGTCTTAATAAAATGAAATTTTATACATTTTGTGTGCGTAATAAAAGAGTTTTTTAAAATCTATATACATATAACAATCATCTAAATAGTAGGAGTCGTATATTTCGTAATAATTCGAACATAATCGCAATAATGACAAGGGGTACAAGGTGGGCCAACGGTGCGAGACCTACCTCAAGCGGACTTGCGCTGCGATGCACACAAGCGCGACGCGTGCGTGTGCGCACAGGACGCGAACGGGTATTTTGAGACGGACACTGTACGGATGGACTATTAGTTTGGGGGAGTTCGTATCTTTGATTTTCTTCGCACTATTGTCCTATAATTAAATTAAAGTAATCCTACTTCATAACTTACTAATCTGAAAAGAAAGAGTAAGGGGTCATGCAATTATTACGTAAGCGTTTGAGGGTTTATACCCTTAAGGCGCTGGTTCCCAAACTAAGCTGAAAAAATCTCTATGTGTAATTTTGGTCTAAAAAAAATCTAATAAAAATATAGTCAATAGTCAATTTTTATTTATTCAATAAGATACATTGTGATCACTTTAAAATGTCAAACTTAAAACTAGCTACGCCTGTTCCAACCTCCTTACGCTGGCAAAAGAACAGGCAAGAAACGCCCGGCATGTAATTTTTTTGGCGCGATCACATTGACAATTTTATTCTTATTACTAATTGATTGAATTGGAGCAAGTTCACTAAAATCCCAAGCTTATCTAAAATCCCAAGCATATCAGCTATATGTTAATTTACTTGATATATAGCAGAACACCTTCAGGCCGAAAAATGCAAAATATATATTTAAAAATATACATTTATAAAAAATGTGCAAAGTGCCCCATTTTCTAAAAGTTTAATACTTAACTCCTAAACTATATATGCAACAAAGATTAGACTTGTTAATACCATCAGCGTATTAAGAAATATAATTCCCAAAACACCTTCAGGCCATTTTTTGAAAATACTGTTTTAATTATTTTTTAGGTAGCGTTTTGAACACAACATAACACACATGATCTTAAGTAATTTTGTGCTCAAAGGTTGGTGTTTAAGATGACAAGGGTAATCGGAAAAAGTGTTATTGTTCAGCGACTTTTGTCTCTGACTGTATATTACTGCAGCGGCGAGCAATAGAGGCATTGCCGCTGCTCGCATGTATTTGGCCAGTGTAGCAATTTCGATTTATCTCGAAGAAGTTTGTCAAAATAATGGGTCTTATTAATTTTAAGCATGTTTCAGATAACGTATATTACACGCGTGTGAAACCGCGGAGCGCAGCTAATAATGTATATCATAATATATTAGCAATAGTGACGAAAAAGTTATAAATGTTGTTATTATTTTTACATGTTGTAATAAGTTAGCAATCACTATGCTAATTTTTAAATGCACTCGCCTTACGTTTGCAAATGCCCTCAGAGGATTAATGTACCTGCTATTATGCTATTCTTTCAATGGACTTTGTAATATGTATGATTTACATTACCACAATAAATATTATCAATAATTCATTACAACGATGATGTATGTATGTATTAATAATAATAATGTATGAGCAAGTTAGCTTAAGCATCAGTTTTACCTAAAATAAAAAGGATTGCGCCACTGTGTCGTAATGCGTCCATTCCCTAAATAAGCCAGGGTGGCCGCCATTTTGTTTTAGTGTCAAATTTGACAGTTCTCTGCTATCAACTACCTATTTCGTTTAGACGCGGAGATAATGTCGTGGAGAGATTTTCGTTTGAAAAACAACCAACAACAAAACCTAGTACCTAGTAGTACCTACACACTGTTATCCGATATTAAAACACGAAGCTGAAGCGAAAAACGCTTCAAACCAAACTGTCAAATTTGACGCTGAAACAAAATGGCGGCAAAAAGTATTGTATACCTTAAGTTGGCCACCCTGTCCACCTGTCTAATATTTTTACCGATCCATATTATAAATAACTACCGTATACCATTTAATCAAAGATTCAATTATAAAATTCTTAATCTGCTGACGCTACCGCCGGCATCCACGCCATTGACTTTCTTGATGGCATTAACCGAATAACCCATTGCACAAAGAACTGGCGGTTTTCAAGGTGAACACACACACGCGCACGTTGTGTATCCTACACACACTGAATATACACACATGCACCGACCGCTGCAACCAGTATGTGATTCAAAATAACTGCCAACCCTCGTTTTACTTTCAAAAAAGCAACGCCAATAGATTTCGAACCTTACCGGCCGGTAACAGAACTCAGCTTCGTAATATGTGGGTAAAAAAATTAAATGGTCGAGACGAAAAGGGTGCACGCACACTAACGCACCCAGACGTATTCATATGAACTGCAGTCTGGCAGCACACATGCAAAGCTCTTTGTATACGAAGATTTCTATTGGAACTTTCATCGAACTTTACCGTTAATTGCTTTATGGAGTAAATATTTACAATTATCTATGCAATTTCAGTATTTTCTCTCATTAACTGTGCATACGAAGGTTTAGATTGCAAAATGATTTGTTCACAAACTGTTTTGTTACAATGTCTGGACACACACACTGAATGTCACTCACACATATACAGATTTCAGCAAAAAAATACATAATTGTTTATGTTAATGACACACAAGTGTGGGATATGCTCGTGTACATGCAAGTCCTGTAAGGATTCGTTTGTTTGTGTGTGTATACGTTATATCTATAAATATGTATTAGTAGCTTACTGTTTTGTAACGTTTACGGTAGGTAACGTAAATGTACATTGTACTTAATGGTGATTTAATAAGTTTATAGACGTTTTATACAATTTGCTGGATGGCGTTTGCATCTGGTGTTAGGTGACGATGTGGTCAAAGATTTCTCCGCGCTATGCCTGGACTGGGAACTGGGTTTCAGGTGAAGCTTCTGGATCACACCGATAGATGCAACAGATTTTTAACTTGAGGGGAAGCTAGCCAGGTTAGCACTAGAAAATACACCATCAGCAAATTAAAGTTTCATCAGGATGTCTTCCTTTACCGATAGCTCACTTTGTTTTATTGTGACTGACTAGCTGTGAACTGCAGTTTCACAGTAGGATTAAAAGTCCAGTGGAAATTTCCTTACGGGTGATATCGCGGGACTAGTAGTTATAAATAGCTAACTAGTTATAAATAGCTTTACATGAATACAAAATCCAAAGCTCACAAACATTGATGACGTAATAATTGCGAACAAATGTTCGAGTTCAAAGACCTCCAAAGTATCTTTCACTAAATGTGATATCTATGTAGTAGTTTCAAACAAAATTAAACATTTTTTTGCAAATGTGTGGAGCAGAGCATTACAATAACAATTAAACTCATTTATATTCGATACTAGTGACACCCCGCGGTTTCACCCGCGTCTTCCCGTTATCCCGCAGGAACCTTTTTTCAGGATAAAAACCCTATGTATTACCTAATCCAAGGCTATCTCCATTCCAAATGTCGTCAAAATCGGTTTAGTAGTTACGGTGATACGTGGTAACAAACATTCGCACACACACTAACTTTCGTATTTATAATATTAGGAGGATTAGTAAGATCCCTACTTCCCTATCCCTATCCCTACTTCCCTACTCCCTACTTAATATATAAATGCGAAAGTAACTCTGTCTGTCTGTTACGCTCTCACGCCTAAACTACAAAACCGATTTATATGAAATTTGGTACAGGGATAGTTCAAGCCCTGGAGAAGGACATAGAATACTTTTTATCGCAATAAAGTGTAATCCACGCGGGTGAAACCGCGGGGCGCAGCTAGTATACCATATTCGACGCTAGAATATCTTTATATCTAATCAAAATTTTGCAATAGACAAATATAAGAACCAAACGATAATTGAAGCAGTAAAAAAACCGCCCTAAGCACTCGCGTAAACACGACGCAGCCCGGGAGCTTGCCCTTGGGGTCAACAAACCCACCCTAAAGGGATACCAAATATATACGCTACGTAGATAGTAGAAACGTACACGTAGATTTCTTCGTAACCAGTCAGTGTCCTTTGAAACATGGTGAAAGGGTAACGCACCCTTTTGTATACATATAGCAATATTTTGTGCTTATCAAAAGATTGGACCGGAAAAGGGTTTTATTTCTTTCTATATCTTATTAACCAGGCCACGTGGCGAATCTAACAGGATTTTCATAATCAAAGGCCTCCCATTGCTGGGACAGGCCTTCTCTCAGAGAAAGAGTATGGGCTGTAATCTACGACGCTAGCCCAGTGTAGTAGATGTCACTCTTGGACATGCCGGTTTCCTCACGATGTTTTCCTTCACCGATTTGAGAGCTGGTAAATCCGCACCTATCCTATTTGCGGGGACGAGAGAATTCGTTCGGCCAAATCGCTTTAAGAAAATGTACATCATATAATATAACTACTTTATGGAAACTCACACACATCGCTCAACGAACCGATAACCGATGGGGAAGAAAGGTTCTCGAGTGGCGACCACGAACCGGAAGACGTTCTGTAGGTAGGCCCCCCACTAGGTGGACCGACGACATTGTAAGAGTCGCAGGGAGCCGATGGATGCAAATGGCTAATAGCCGTTCATGGTGGCTCAAGGGGAGAGGCCTATGTTCAGCAGTGGACTTCTTCCGGCTGATGATGATGATGATGATGGAAACTACTGGTTGTATGCGCAAAAGTACATTAACGCCCGAAATTAATAATCGATCCCGATCCGTTATCCGCGGTTTCGGATCGATATGTCATGTATGTCATGTATATACCTGATGATGTGGTCAAAGGTTGGTGTTTATGATGATGCCGGTAATCGGAAATTGTGTTAATGTTGAGCTACTTTTGTCTTTGACTGTACTAGACAGCGATATACATACTTATGTAGAGAAATAAATACTTATATATCGATAAAAATATCCAAGACTCAGGTACAAATATTCGTGCTCATCACACATAACAAACACACACACTCACACACCCTCACACACACAACCACACACACTCACACACACACACACACACACACACACACACACACACACACACACACACACACACACACACACACACACACATACACCCCTTTTTCGATTTCATATATATAAGCGTACGCGTATAAGTTATAGTATAATAGGTAAATGTATTATGTGTAAAAACCCGGAAAAGAACCACTTTTTTTTGTAACGAATTTTGTCGGCGAAGATCTGTCCGAGCATAGGGTAGTTTGAAAAACAGCGCTGCGCTCGCATAATCATTGTTATGTGAATGCAGCACATGCTGAAGCTGCCCTATTGCCCTATGATTAATTAGTTAAATAAGTAACTGGAACATAATATGCTGTTAAATAGTGGCAATAAATTGATTTTTTATTTATTTTTTTATTTTTTTATTTTACATATATTTGCCCTTACCGGGATTCGAACCAGGAACCGCTTCGTAGGCAGGGTCACTACCAACTCGGCTACCGTGTCGTCAACTTACTTAATAACGGTGAATATTAAATCCTTTGTGCTGAAATGACACAATTGATTGTCCCGCAACGCATTGTCTGTACCGCACTGCGCTTAGATCAATGTCCGGCCGCCCTTGTGACGACCGCTTACGTGAACATACAGACGCATGCATTCTAACTGGCTCGGAATGCGCTAATTGCTAATGCCCGGGCCACACTAAGGTAAACAGCCCTTGTCAACTTGTATGGGGCAAAAACTATACCTACGTGGGCTGAAATTGCCATTGTTGAATCCAAAAAATATGTTTAATTATATTTTAAGCCTGGCAACACCAAGTTTCTAAAGTCATTTTAATCAAAAGAATTGTCATTTCGGAGTTTCTGCTAATTTCAAATCATACCTTCCAATTCAATTCTTTTTTTAAACACTTTTATTAGTTTGGAATTACAGACAGTACAGTGTGTGTGTTTGTGCGGGCCAAAGTGTTTCACTTAGAGACGTTAATTGAATTGAATGGTGTCTGCGCGATTGCGCATTTTGATTTGCTGCGTGCATATTAGTTTTCTTTATGTTGTACTTAAAAAATGATGTGCTGTGTGAACTGTGAACCACGTTTTTATTGAGACAGGACTCTTTGTGATTGTTGTGATGGCGGAGAGAGAAATAAAAGAAAATGTTCTAAATGTGGCTGCTCGCCGGCTGAAGACGACGTTAAATTGTTTTGATTTCCTAAATATGCTTAAATCCTTTAAGCATTTTAAAAAATTTACCTTGAATTCTGTAAATAAATAGACCACATTTCACTATGTATTTCTGCTATTTTCATTTTAGAATAATATTAACTTATGTGATCACTTTTTAGTTATGGTGTTTCGACTTGTAAAGAACTCGCAATTTACAAATCAAAACGCCATATCTAAAAAGTGATCAGAAATATAAAATACCCCATCCACTACATATCTATAAATACGTACCTATATCTATATTACACTGTCACAAAATAAATCATAGTACCTGAAAAAGTTGCGCGTGGGCTGACTTTAGATGGCGCTAGTGAGCCTGTCTTATTTTTCTATGTACTGAGTTGCCATTCTTCTCCGGTAGGAGTAATAGTGTTCTGTGAAGGTAAACCACAAGGGAAATGTCAATGCCTATCTTCGCGATAAATATTGCGTTAATTGTTATCGCTATTATGTGAGTGGCTACACTTGAACGGTCAACGTGAATGCACTTGAATTCTCGGTTAACGTCAAACGCCAATGTGAATGCCGTTGTCTAATGTCGTGGCCACACTTATGTCAAACGTCAATCATCGCGCTATTGAACGGCATTTCCCGTTAGTGTGGCCCCAGCATAACAAAACTAGCAGAGAACGTAGGCCTGGTTGATTTAGATCGAAATCAAAACCAAAATAAATAAAAAAATATTCAATAGGATACAATGTGAAGGAAAACATTGTGAGGAACCGGCATGCCCAAGAACTGCAAAATTCAAGGGCATAATGTAATATGTTTATGTAATAAGTACCCCCAGTACAAGTTTTAATAGTTTACAAAAGTATAAAAGTTTTCGTTTTCTTCCAAACATTTTTTTTTCTGCCTGACTGACAGTACTGATTGACTGACAGTACTGACTGACTGACAAGTGACTTGTGGTGAAAAACAGCACAAGAAACCTCGGGACAACGCTAGTGTTATATGAAACAAATGTAATAAAACATTCATTGCAATGGACAACAAACATAATGCACGTTTTATTGCATATATGTACCACCCGTCGAGTTCACGCAGCCGGTTCAAGGGTAAGCAAGACTAAGTTTAGCGTGCGGGTGCGCTTGTTTATATTGAAGCGATGATGCTCAGTGGTCGTAACGTTGGCTTACGACTCGTAGGTCATGGGTTAGAATCTTACAATGAGCTTGAGGTTTCGGTGAAGGGAAAGATTATGATGAAACCAAAGCTAGCCTGGCTAGCCCTCTTATAACCTAACGTCAGGGGACTTGTGGTCAAACCTAAGCCCATGCACACAAAAAAGAATATTATGTATGGAATGTTTGTGAGTGAGTGAGTGTTTATTTGTTGCTTCATCACGCTAAAACGACACTACGGATTTTGGCGAAATTTAGAATAGAGATAGTCAATACCCTAGATTAACACATAGTATACTATTTATAGGTCACCGAGCATAGAATTAGCAAGCTGAAGTGGCAGTGGGCTGGTCATATAAGCCGCAGAACCGATAACCGTTGGGGTAGACGTGTTCTTGAGTGGAGACCGCGACTTGACAAACGTAGTGTAGGACGCCCTGAGACAAGGTGGAGCGACGACTTGCGCCGAGTGGCTGGCAGTAGTTGGATGAGAAGAGCCGAAGACCGGGCTCAGTGGCGTACCTTGGGAGAGGCCTATGTCCAGCAGTGGACTGATACAGGCTGATGATGATGATGATGATGATGTTATTTATATTCCGAAAAACGATTGATGCGGAAAAACCGCCACCCACTGCATGTAGTACCTACATAATATGTACATATATATGTGTATGTTTATATGTTATTGCTTAGGACAGACGGTTTGTAGAGTTCGTTGACCGATCGGTTCGGATGGTGTTTGGGCCTTGAGATTTGCACAGGGACGAATTTTGCTGCACATATTTTTATCAACTTTTATAAATTGGACAGATAAGAACTTTAGTGTTTGATGTTTATGTAATACTAGCTGTTCCCCGCGGTTTCACCCGCGTCTTCCCGTTATCCCGCCGGAACGTTTTTCCGGGATAAAAAGTAAACTATGTGTTAATCCAGGGTATAAGCTATCTCTATTCCAAATTTCACTCAAATCTGTTTAGTCGTTTTGCCGTGAAAGAGCAACAAACATACATAAATACATACAAACTTTCGGGTTTATAATATTAGTAGGCTACTAAAGAAGTAGGGACAAGTAAAATTCCTAACAAAAAAAACCGAACTCAGGTTCCCCTCGATTTCTCTGGGATGCCATCATCAGATCCTGGTTTCCTTATCATGGTTCCGCCCTTGGTATATCTCCTTTCTAACAAAAAAAAAAATCATCAAAATCAAAAAAAAACACGAAATTATCCTCAAAGTCACATAAAAAATATATACGGTCGAATCGAAAAACCTTCTCCTAATATTAAAGTTAATTTTAAAAAAGTGTTTTAATTGAGTAGTTTCTTAGTCACATGACCTCATTCGTTATAAAACCGTGAGTCAAGGTTACAAATGGCGCCTTACTTGTAAAAATCAACCCTGCTTGAGGAAAATCGTTAGCTTTTTGACGTGTTTTGTGGTCATGTTAGACTTTGCGCTCAGCTTACAATACGATGACTCAAAATTGTCCTTACTAGCAAAAAATTGGTTGTCTGTAAAGTCGGTTTACTGACGATAGTTGAACGTGACAACGTCGATTGGCCGATTGTGCTTCTTTGTCGCTCGTTCCGCGCTCTCGCTTGCACTTTAAGCCTTACATGGAACGCCTCAGAGCGAGGTAACGCCTCAGAGCGAGGTAACGCCGCATGAGTCAAGTTTTTTCGTGCGTGCAGCCGGCTCTATCGAATTATAAGACGTTGTCACGTCAAAAAAAAATCCAGTGGCATTCAAGGATAGTTAACTAGGTATAACGCCCAAACAATCACATACATAGCTCTGACACCTAACTATCATTCCCTATATCTAGGGTTTCAGAAACTACGCGGATTGGGTGTCCACAATTCGTTTCGCAGTCGGCTATTTACAAATTGCACCACATCGGTCATCAAAATCTTTCAAATAGAGAAATGTTTTTTCTAAATCATCCGTAAACATGCTATCCTTTTCCTTTCCTTTGACGACGCGGTAGCCGAGTTGGTAGTGTCCCTGCCTGCAAAGCCAGCGGTCCCGGGTTCGAATCCCGGTAAGGGCAAATTTATGTGTGATGAGCACGAATATTTGTACCTGAGTCTTGGATATTGCTATCTATATAAGTATTTATTTCTTTATATAAGTATGTATACCGTTGTCTAGTACCCATAACAAAAGTTTCGAACTTAATTTGGGGCTTGGTCAATTTGTGTGCAATTGTCCCCGATATTTATTTATTTATTTTATCTATTTACTACTTACAGGGTAGCGTTTGACCACAAGTCACCTGATGTTAACTGACGATGTGGTCGAAGATGGCACTTCGCTACACCTGGACTAGGAACTGGCTCTCAAGTGAGACTGCCGGAACACACCGATAGGTGCTTGGCGACATATTCTTAATAGCTAGCCAGGCGAGCACTAGCTCGCCTGGCAAACTATGGTAATGGTATTATTATAAATGGTAGGGCTCTTCTAGTGAAGAGCCCTACCATTTATAATAATACCATTTGTACTAGCTGCTCCCCTCGGGTTTTCTTTCCATTTTGTCGCGCAGGAACCTTTTTTCGGTATGAAATAAAAATAAATCCAGGGTAATAACTATCTCCATTCCAAACACTCAAATCTGTTGTTGTTGTTGTCTGTTGTTGTTGTTGTTACAACGAGAAGAAGTAACAATATAATGTCTGTTTTATAGTGGCAATAAATAGATTTTTGATTTATTTTATTTTATATAACAAACATACACCGTCGCAAACTTTCGCAGTATAAAAACAAACCTTCCTCGATAGGATCCTGTCTAACGAAAACGTAAAGTTCATTACTCCGTCTGATATAAAATTCAGTTTCAGAGCATTGACCCGAGGGCCCAGTAGCTAGGTTTTATTGCCCTCACGGGTAAGGGAACCCATTCGCGGATTTTAACTTCTGCTATGTAACTAAACGAATGAAATTGAGAGTAAAATGTAAGCGAAATCGAAGCGAAGAAAACGTAAGATTGGAATTAGATTTTGAAACGGGACACTTAAACATTATTTTTGAAAATTTAATGTACATACGGGAAAATGTTAATATGAATAAAATTGTCAATATGATCGCGCCGAAAAAATTACCTGCCGGGCGTTTCTTGCCTGTTTTTTTGCCGGCGTAAGGAGGTTGGAACAGGCGTAGCTAATTTTAAGTTTGGTGTTTTAAAGTGACCAATGTTGTATCTTACTAAATAAATCTATTCAAGTTTGAAATTTACCATGTATTTGTTTTTGTTTGAGTTCTCGATATTTCGGCACTGTTGCAAGCGCCATGATCACGAGAATACTAAAAGTTTCTGCGGGTAGGATTGTTGATATTATAACGGGCAGACGTATCTATCTAACCGCTTATGACATTATCATATTCAATTAAGTTACTCTCAACTCGATACAAATGTCGACACACTAAAGTCTAAGTTTATTTTTGGTTTAGATCGTTTTAAAAGTGTGATTTTTTGTTTTTGTAAGACATATACAAAAAATATAGTTTTCTCAAAATCTGGAATCAAAAAAGCAAAGAAATCTTCACCTAACTCATATTTTATGACCCAAACCAAGCAAAACTATCACGCGAAATTACGTCAACGCAATATTACGAAAAAAAGCAATGAAACAACTGGGCTATCGCTGGGTCAACGTACGATAAGGCGTCAAACCAACACGCAAGTTATTTTATTTGAAAATTCGCTGATAAGTTGCAACATTGCTTACCGTTATATCATATCTAAAAGATATGAATGACATATTGGGGACCAGCTGCGCCCCGCGGTTTCACCCGCGTCTTCCCGTTATCCCGTAGGAAACCTTTTCCGGGATAAAAAGTAGCCTATGCGTTAATCCAGGGTATAAGCTATCTCCAGTCCAAATTTTATTCGAATCTGTTCTGTAGTTTTTGCGTAAAAGAGTAACAAACAAATATATATCCATCCATCCATCCATACATACAAACTATCGCAATCCTAATATTAGTAGGATTTGAGTCAGTATATATAAACTCCGCATATTTGGAAAAATGAAAGAATGGGAGAGGATCGTGAGTTCAAACGAGCATACAGTGGATGGATGGCCGAGTGGCCGTCGCCCGGTCGGTCGTCCCAGGTAACGCTGGAATGACGAAGTCACGAAGGACTTGCGCGAGCTCCAGGTGGAGGACTGGCAGGAGGTGGCGCAGGACAGAGCAAAGTGGCGTCTTTTGTTATCAGAGGCCAAGACTTACTGGGTCGTTGCGTCATCTCAGTTAGTTAGTTTTCGTTTTTATATATATTTTATAACTGACTCTCAAATAGAGCTGCCGGAACACACCAATAGGTACTAGACGATTCTAAACTTGAGGGCAGCTAGACTAGATAGTCAAGCTATGGTTTCAACACCGTGTTTCTTTCATTGAAAACTCCTTGAAAGTTCCATACCACATAGACATATTGTATATTCGAATATTTGAACCTGAATCTTGGATATTTCTATCTATATAAGTATTTATTTGTATATATAAGTATGTATATCGTTGTCTAGTACCCATAACACAAGTTTCGAGCTTAACTTGGGGCTAGGTCAATTTGTGTGCAATTGTCCCCGGTGTTTATTTTATTTATTTATTTATTGTTTAGAAATATACAGATACTAAACATAGAAATATGCATTTATATAATGTGAATGTTCCCCTATACTCAATACTGTATAACTGTCTAGTCTAGGTGGTAGATAATAAGCTAGGCACCTACCAACAGGTCGCCAGACGACAAAGGCTGCTAAATCACCACCAGACTGCCCTCCCTCCCTTTATCACCTAAATGTAGACATACCTACCTGTTTATATATGTATGTACTAGTTGCACCCCACGGTTTCACCCGCGTCTTCCCGTTATCCCGCAGGAACCTTTTCCGGGATATAAAGTAGCCAACAGTCAATAGTCAATTTTTATTTATCCCTTTACACCCGAGAGATAAAATTCTTTCAAATATTAATATAATGTGCTTATTTGGGGCCATAAGTGTACAGACCATATGAAAAAAATACTGAAAAAAAACCTGCTGGTACTGGTCTCCAGCAATCAGACCCTCACTATCGTGAGTTTCAGGAAATAATTGTAAGTCGCACAATCGTGAGTGTGTATCATTATCAGGTTATATTATATTAAATAATGAAAATCAAACTATGTTTTACAATTATATTTTTTATTTTTATTATGTGAACATAAAAATCAACCTTTCTTATATGTTTTAATCAGTTTTTGGGATAATATACTTAGCTTACATAATTTTTAAATTAAACTTTAATGAGATCGACAGTAGTTGATCGGCAGCGGTACAGTTTGACGCTAGCAATACGGATTTATTGTCCTTCCATTTAACTATTGCTACAGCAATAGTATATCCTACAGGATAGAAAACACATTGCTGAGACTCGCCACGCTGCATCTCTATATCTTTCTTAAATTTGATGGTCGCTCGATAAGGAATTCGGTTCAGCATTATAGTGCCCGTTGAATGCAGACCTAATCAACGGTGGTGAAATAGCGGTCGTGGTAAACACAGCTGCCAGGTGGAATACTTTTTATCAAGTGTAAGATAACAGACGGACCGAGGCCGAGGTTTGACTTGCCGAAATTCGATTTGACACCTTTGTATATGTCAAAATCTAACATCAATCCCTCAGACGTCGTAAGGACAAAGTTTTTTAAACCTACAGGCTGTGGTTTATTTTTTACGACTTGGCGTAATTTACAGCTTCCTGAAAAAGGTATCATCTGCTCGTCTACAGAAAAGAAGCCTGGAACTCTTTCCAGACTGTTACAGGTTTGTTTCACTTTGTCTATCATAGGCTGCACTTTTCATAGTGGGTTATCAGTTTCTCCTGCAGCTGGAGAGTCAGATTCGACAACGTGAAGCGCATTTCGAAGAGTAAGAAACCTGTCTCTTGTCATGAGGTCACAGATCAAGCCTAATTTTGTACCAGCTCTCCAATACATTGGTACCCGCGGATAAGGAATGCAGCCCACAATTATGTGCATTGCAAAAACTTTAGCGATTTCAGCGCCCGTACATTTCAGTTCACGGCTGGTCTTCTTTCACAAATTGGGTCTCTTCCATGATTACTGATAGGTGATCTCAATCTATCTTCCGAGACAGAAGTAGAACGGGAAATCTGACGAGAATGTCTTGATTCTCGGGTTGCTGCCCTTGACGTTGATAAGAATGATGACTCGATCGGCAGTGAAGGCGATTGTGTCAATAGAACAGTTGAAGTAGATGCCGTAGATGGTCCTTCGTCAATAAATTCGTCATATTGTTCCTCTTCAGCCACATTTTTGTCACATGTTTGCCACCCGGATCGAATCGTCCAAATCTTCCATCTCGGAGATATTGCCATTTTCCAGGAGGTCGCATATGATTCCTTCCGTTAGCGAACGTCCCTAAAGTGATAAAATAAATACATTTGTAAGCCACAAAACAACAAAACAAAAACAAAACGCTCAACAATACTTAATATTAAGTTTACATACTACAACCGATATGCTACGATCATGCGTGTTTAAATTTCAAAAGTTATTCTCGACAAACTATAAACGTAATATACAAAAAACATATGTTAACTTCTTGAACAATTCATAAACAAGCGATATACAGGAAAAAGTATTTTAAAATATCTTTAATTTATTTAAATAACAAATACTTACGTGAGCGCGCGCTGTTGTCAAAAAATTCAGCCATCCTTGCCGCGTCCTTTTGATGACTGACGAGTTCTAACTTGCTTCTATGCCCATAAAGTATATTTTGGCGCGCTCTTAGATAGTCTCACGAACGATCAACATCGGTTGCGTTCGCAAAAGTTGATTCGGATACGATGTAGAATTTTTCAAAGTCAAAACTCACAATTGTGTAATCTCGGGTGTAAAGGGTTATTCAATAGGATACATTGTGATCACTTTAAAACGTCAAACTTAAAACTAGCCACGCCTGTTCCAACCTCCTTACGCCGGCAAAAGAACAGGCAAGAAACGCCCGGCAGGTAATTTTTTTTTCTTTTTTTTTGCCTGTGTGTTAATCTAGGGTATAAGCTATGTCTATTCCAAATTTCATTTAGATCCGTTCAGTAGTTTTTGCGTGAACGAGTAACAAACATCCATCCATCCATACTCACAAACTTTTACGCTTATAATATTAGTAGGAAGTAGGAAAGGATATCTTCGCAAAAGAGAGGTTATTAACCTCATTTTTTGTGATAGCTTTTTACTGAGAATGTGTACCTTGTACAATGAGCATAAGCCCCAATTGGCGCCGCCCACGCTCGAAGTAATGTATGATAGCATTTGTCAACATTGTTACACAATTTGCTAAGGGGTTACGTAATTGTATGTAGCGCAACCAGAGGATAAATCATGTCCTGCATAACTATCATTATATACTATCCATAGGCATAACTTTATTTATAGAGAAAACAAAGATTATAAACAAATACATAAAAAGAAAAACGAAGATAGCAAAGGCTTTTTCACCAAAATCACAAACTTAGCTCTCTCAGAATTTGCAAGTTGAAGTGGCAATGGGTAGGCCACATCGCTCGACGAACCGATAACCGATGGGGAGGAAAGCTTCTCGAGTGGCGACCACGAACCGGAAGACGTTCTGTAGGTAGCCCCCCACTAGGTGGACCGACGACATTGTAAGAGTCGCTGGATGCAAATAGCTGACAGCCATTCATGGTAGCGTTCGAGGGAGGAGGCCTTTGTTGTAGCCGTAGCGGGTGAAACCGCGGGGAACAGCTAGTTCCATATAAATACAAAAGTTATCACATCACCCACCCAATATCAAGAACAAAGTTTTCGAAAGTTCCTTTATTAGTTCAATTTTCCATTATTTGCTATCATCACGCTCCAGAAAACGTGATGTAGGTATCTCAATAGTTCTTGGCCAGCACATTATTCCCGAAATGACCGGCTAATGCACGCTATAGCTTTTAGACAATGCCCGGTCATTTCGGACAATTACCTCTCCAGAACAACTCATTATCTTGGAATGAGTAATGGATATGGGTTGTTTTAGGGATGATACACAAGGGCGAATAAAACAGCCTTTTAGGGCCGGAAAATTTTACAGTAAAATCAAAGTTACCGAAATTTGGTATGACATTTAAAACCGGTCCTTAGAGCACATACCTTATGTCGTGGTTGACAAAAGTACAAAAGTACTCTCAGAAACTTTGTTGGAGCTATTGTTGTCATACTATACTCACGATGATTTTACTTAATTATATCTAGAAGAGTCATAATAATCGGGATGAAACCTTAGCCTAGTTCCCAGCCTTTTTTGGTGCTCCAAAATCGATCCAGACGTTTCAGAGATTAGCCGGGTCAAACAGATAGACAGACAAAAAAATGATAGATGATTTTTGATGTAACTACCATATATAAATAAATAAAATAAAATAAAATAAATATCGGGGACAATTGCACACAAATTGAGCTAGCCCCAAATTAAGCTCGAAACTTGTGTTACGGGTACTAGACAACGATATATCATAGGGGTAAGGATGACTTTGGCAATCTTTGATCCGCCCCCCCCCCACGTAAGGATACATAAGATTTCTCGAACCCCTACTCCCCCTATTTAACGTAATATTATATCTCATTTCGGAAAATAATTTTATTTTCCTCCTAATTAAAATATTATTACTAAATCTTACGTCAGAAAACATTTTACCCCCTTAAGATCCTTACGTTATTAATGAATGACCCCATATGCATTTAGTGAAAAGTGTAATTCGAAATTACAAAGACACACTTCAATTTTATTTACATGTGTGTATAGATAAGCTAGTGAGCGATGGTGGCCGAATGGTTAGGCGTGCGACTAACAAGACGCCGACACCAAGTTCGAATCCTCTCGGCCCCGCACCTATGAAACCGGCATGCCCAAGAACTGCAACATTCAAGGGCATGCGACATCTACCAACCCGCACTGGGCCAGCGTGGTAGATAACACATACTCTCTCTCTGAGAGAAGGCCAGAGTCCCAGCAGTGGGAACGTGAAAGGCTGATAATGATAGATAAGCTCGTGTCGATTTCTTCTTGTTTTTCACAATTCTGTCTCAACCCTAACTTCTAAGTCTAAAGACAAGCTTTTGACCGTATCTCAAACCATACACGTGTTGATCTCACGTTGACCACAATGCGTTATTTTTCAGTGTACCCCTAAATAGACTTTATGAAGCCATTCATTAACTATTGTAGAGATGGCACAAAAGTCGTTCACCACAATGGAAGTTGAGTCAGAGTGTAGGTGCTGCTGACTGTATTTTGTTGGACATTCAAAGGCTTTATAATGTTTGATACAAACAATGAATATGTAACAGTGATAAAGGATAGGTATTGAATGACTTTGATTTAGATTTTGTCACGTTTTTTCGGGATTCTGAAATTGAAATCTTGATTACATAAATCTGTCAGTCAAATTTATTAAATCCTGCAACATTAGGCATTCAACAATGAATTAATGTACTTTCCAAACATATTTTAATCACCAGTTATAGAAATAAAACATTAGTAGATTGGTATCTACATAGTTATAATAATAGATTATTAATGAATCTAAGAATTAATTCATATTTACACAACTTAAGTATCTAATAACCAAATCTGGATTTAACAACATTTTCCAAGCGCTTTGATTTTTTTTTTACTTATACATGGTAGAGTTTGACCACAAGTCACTTGATATTGAGTGACGAAGTCGAAGGAATTAATTCTATTCAATATCCATCCATATCGTCCATTTAAATTTTAAATCGGTTCTGTTACCGAAAATGTTACCAAGCTATTACAAACGTAGGCTCCTATTATTACAAAGGTATGAAGAAAAAACCTACATTGATGCTACCCCTCGCGCCTAGAGATAATGTACCTGTAATTATTGCCCATCTAAGTATGAAAAATGCTGCCCTAGAGCAAGATTCTTAGAACCTCTCTGACCCACCTGGCGAAACAACGGTAAGCCTACAATCCTACTGACATAAAAATGTGCTCATTTACTGCCACCTGGTGGTGTATAATAGGGATGTTAACCATTTTTCGGAATTGCTTTTATTTTAAAGATTGACTCTTGTTTCCCATAAAAAAAATATTTTATTTAAAATTATTAGTATTTTCGATGAGAAAATATTATACAAAATTAGAGTAATTTTGAATTTTTTCGCCAAAACACTAACAACTGTCACGTGACTGCCATGACGTCACTGACCGAAAAACACGATGGTCGCGATTCGTAACCATACCACCGCGCCGACCCCCGACGCCGACCCGCGGCTACCGACGCGCGGGCAACCATCGAAGCACAAATCGCCTGAGTGGTTAGTGACGTAAGAAGCTCTTTTTGGTGTTTGCAGTCACGTGACAAAAGATTATAAATATAGCATTTAAAATCATTTTAATTTAAATTATTAAGTTATATTTAAATACAAAAATATGTTTTTCGATATCCTAATAATACAAACTAACATAAAAGTAAGATTAAACATCATTTTGTAATTAGTGTTAACATCCCTATTGACAACTATTCAGCTATGCAGGTCTACAGATAAAGACCTCTTTTACAATGCTACGGGCATGGAAAGAGGTGTCAGCATAACTGGTTTAATGGACTAGTTAGGTTACTTATGCCCGAAATTAATAGTCGATCCTGATCCGTTACCGCGGTTTTGGATCGATATTTTATTATGGTGTTATAAGTTTGACGTGTCTGTCTGTCTGTCTGTGGCACCGTAGCTCGTGAACGTATGAAGCTATATCAATTAAGTTTTTTATGTGTGTTACGGGCGAGTGTTTTTAGATATGTTTGGTGAAAATCGGTCCAAGATGTCGGATTTTTTTTTTGTTATGGCGTCACACGATTAGTGTATTTGCCAGTGTCAAGTAAAAATATTTCAAACTTAGAGAGTTGAATCAAGGTTAAATGATGATGATGATGAGATGATGGGATGAGGATGGGATGAGGATAGTGTTTAAGTAAAGTAGTGGGGCTTAAACTTTACACGGATTTTTTGGAGCAACTAGAAAAGTCACTTTCACAACTTTATTTCAATTTCCCTACACTCGTACACATTAACGAACACATAATGGTTAATAATACACCAATATCACACATTATCACTCGAAGAAACACAAGTTTTGGAAATAAAAACAAAATTATCACGTTGACAATTCGATTGCCGCCAAAAAAGTCATCGGGGGGGGGGGGGGGGGGGGGGAGTATTTTTTAACAACAATTTTACGTCGCGATTAAAAATTTGGGATATAACTCGAGACGAATCGTTTCGCATACCTAGACAAACTGTACAGTTTAATTCCTTTTTTCTCTGATCAGGTAACTTTGGACTTTGAACAGGACCAGGTACTTTCCAAATACGACAAATATTACATAAACATTATAAAGTCCCTTCACCGTACATAAAGTTCGCAACATGAAAAACACTCGTACACTTGCACTCGTTTTTTCTATGTTTAATTGTAGTCCCGTACCGCACCTGGCAGTCCCGTTATGTCTGGAGTCTGGACTGCATAATCTGTGGGGAGTTTTAAACCCAACGACCAAAAGTAATTTATGCTAAAAACGTATGATAAAGAATTCTGAAATTTGGAAATATTGCGATGTATTTATGTATTTATTTCTCTATTTAAGTATGTATATCGTTGTCTAGTACCCATAACACAAGTTTCGAGCTTATTTTGGGGCTTGGTCAATTTGTGTGCAGATGTCCCCGATGTCCGCGATGTTTTTTTTTTTTATTAATCTGCATTTGGATATCATCATCAGCCTTCACGTTCCCACTGATGGGACTCTGGCCTTCTTCGAGAGAGAGAGTATGGGCTGTAATCTACCACGCTGGTCCAGTGCGGGTTGGTAGATGTCACATGCCCTTGAATGTTGTGATTCTTTGACCTACCGATTTCTTAACCGACAAAAAGTTCTCAAGTCTGTGAATATGTATTTTTTTTCGCGATGTTTTCCTTTACCGTTTTTGAGCAATGGTAAATTCACACATAACTTACTATGTCATAGGTGCGGGGTCGAGAGGATTCGAATTCAGTGTCGGTGTTTGTAAAGCGCTCGCATTACCGTTAGCCACCATTGCAATGGTTAAAATGTATAGTTACTACAAATAAATAAAATTTAAGTGTCTGTTTGTATTCAAATTAACAGCTTTTTACTAAATGCTTAAAAAGTGTATAAAAAATTAGTCCAAAAAATCAATATAATTTTTTTTTGCCTGTTTGTTTGTTCCGGCTAATATCTGAAACGGCAGAACCGATTTGGACGGGACTTTCACTCGCAGATAGCTCGTTATAAGGAGTAACTTAGGGTGCTTTTATTTTAGAAATTTGAAAATTTGTATGTCATAGGACACTTTTTTCGCGATAAACTGTAGCAAAATATACCTATAATTAATTAAAAATTCCCTTACCCCAAAACCTCGTGTGGTGTAAATGTGATCAGACTGTTATGCTACGCCGCGACCACCTGCCTTGCATTGTGCAAGTATCGGCCGCTTTTTGTACAACTTGTTAAATAGGTACCTGGTAATTATTGTGCTCAAACTGAGTCTAGATCTAGCCACTGGGCTATATAGCTGATATAATAATCTCTAGCTTGTTTCCTTTGATGTACGTTTTTGTATCACAAAGATACATATATTAAACAAGTTTTTTGTTTTACTACTTACAGGGAAGCTTTTGTTAACAAGCAATACGTCTTATATCATAATATTACTATAAAACACATGTAACAATTTCATAGCAACTTCATTCTCTTTTTTTATGTAATAGATTAGCAAACAACCGACCGACCGACCGACCGTCCTAGCGACTGACTGACTGACTGACTGACTGACTGACTAACTAACAATGTAATCAAATCTTAGAAGTCAATTTTCACCTACGTACTTCTAATTGTCGTATCGACTTGAAACTTTGTATGTATGTAATCTCGGTGACAATGCAATAATTTGGCATCATCGACCTGATCTGATGATGCAGCCGGAAGGTGGGTAGGGGATCTCTGCAGTGGCTACTAGCAAACTCCTCGTGTTTGGGCTCGTATGAATTAACCATTATTTTTAAGTATACCATCTTTAAGTACCTACTTTCATTTTCTATTATCAAATAACTCTACAAAGCCAAGCTTTCCGATTCTCTGACACGGTCCACTCTTCCCAACATTCCACTGCAGAATTTTTATAATACATACTTCAATCTTCAACTTGAGGCCCTATTACACCTATCTTTATGCACTGGGACGCCCTTGCGGCTGGCCGGCGACCCCGACGCTCAAGGTCACACGCACACACACAACACATGCGCATGCGCACGTTATGTCATTGTGTGCTGTGTGCGTAAAGGGTAGAGCTCCTTTATGCGAACGTTCGTTGCATATGAATTTCGCATGCACGTCCAAGTAGGTATTAAATAAGAGTTTCGATTAGATCAAAGCATTTGGTCATCCGATGAATACAACTCGGATGAGCAACGTTCGGGAAATTAGGCGATATCTTCTCGATCAACATACCCTAGAGCCTTAAAACAAAAGTCTTTCAGCAGTGTGTATTGCCAGTGATGACTTATGGTACTGAGACGTGGTTTTTATCTGCGGGCCTTTTGAATTAGCTCAGAGTTACACAACGATGGAGAGAGCCATGCTTGCAGTTTATTTGTGTGATAAATTCTGAAACGACGTAATTCGCTGAAGAACCAAAATCACCGACTGAGCTCTCAGAATTTGCAAGTTGAAGTGGCAGACCACATCTCTCGACGAACCGATAACCGATGGAGAAGAATGGTTCTCGAGTGGCGACCACGAATTGGAAGACGTTCTGTAGGTAGGCCCAACACTAGGTGGACCGAGCGCAGAGGCTGATGGCTAAAAGCCGTTCATGGTGGCGTTCAAAGGGATAGGCCTATGTTCAGCAGTGGACTTCTTGCGGCTGATGATGATGATGATGATGACTTTTTTATATAATCTCTGTCACGAATGAATTAAAGCAATGATGACTCCGTGACGTCAGCTTGTGACTCATTGGGTCGTGAGTTAAAATCTTTGTGAGCTTGAGGTATAGGTAAACATAGTGGCAGGGCATTAATAGTGCTCGCCTGGCTAGCTACCACCTATCCATCACCAAAATTTGCCGTTGGTGTGTTCCGGCATTCTCACTTGAGGGCCAGTTCCCACAATGTCAGTTAACATCACGTGACTTATAGTCAAAGGCTATAAACGCTCAATGAAACGCACCTTAACATCTACAATACCAACATAACATTTGCAATCTACGCGATCGCACCAATAAATCAAGACCTCCACCTCTTTTTGATATCGACGCTGGAAAGCGATACAGCTGTAAGTGACATAACCTCAAAAAAATTTTTATTACATATTTGGAATCAGAAAAAAATACTGCGTCGAATGGGGCGACTCTCGTTGCGATAGGAGCATCGGAAGTTTCTGTACAGCGTTGAATTTTTTGTGACAAACGCATATTTTCAGACAGTAAAATGCTGTAAAACGCACTAAATCTACTCATTTATTTGCAAGGTACTGTTACAACGTTTCATCAATCGAATATTAGAATTGCATGTCAGTTACAGCATTTATGCTGATCGAAAAATTATTCCTAATTGAGGTTACTCCGTTTGTGCGGATTGAAAGAGCAGATGAAGCTAGAATTACTACATTTAGGTGGGTTTATAAAATGGAATATATCACAGTCACAACCTTTTACTTGGTACTTTTGAGTGGTTTTAACAAACTTACATCCTTCTTTTACGAATCCTAAAACTTGGGTACACGCATTTAAAGCGTAATTTTTGTAGAGGGCACTGATTTTATTCTACCGATGGAACGTCGCAGTCGACATGCGTCAGTTCAAAATAGTGGTCGTACGTCTATAGCTCCCCAAGAGTTAAAGAATATTATATTCAACTTGTACCGAATATGTGGAACATTGTAAAACTAAAAACGACAATTAATATTGGCACAGCATAGTATGATGATGATTATGTTTATCAACCGATTTCGGTCACGGCGACTAAACCTCTGTAAAATTGTATTTGAGTTACCAAGCTTGGATGGCATGCTCTCACATGGCTTATGTAACCTATCTTTACAGTGAAAGCCCTTGAGCAGCAGACACTGCAAGTCAGAATACCATCACTGTAATAATAGGGTATATTTAAGGGAGGTTTTGTTCGTCATGTTAACGATCCAAATCGCGCTTTCTCTTATCTTCAAACGTGTAAACGTGACTCTGCACAAGTCGTCTCCACTCAAGTCTGCTCTCAGCACTAGACTTCCAACGAGAAGGCTGAATACTGCAGTTCCTCGTGTGCCTCTTCTGAACATACTTGAACCTCAAAATCTAGCCGCCCGATTTATACTTGTCGTCTTCAAGTTCAGAGTAGAAAATGTGCTTCGTCACTCTCTCGTTGGACATTCTAGACAGGTGTCGCACCAGCACAGCTGACGACGCATTAAATACGCCTCATACCGCCTACATTAGTACGTCGAAGCACATCGGTGTTCCTTACACGATTCGACAATCTAATACTCATTATATCACGTGGACAGTTAGACACTGCAGGTATCGGTCTAGAACTCGGATGTGTCTGGAATACAAGCATCCGGTTTCCGACGCATACAACAGGTTTGGCAGAACAATCGCCATATAAAGTTTTACCTTAATAGTCAATTTAATCTCACACGAGTGAACACTTTAGACCTTAGTTTACCAAAAGCAGCGTAAGAAGCCCCAATCCTATAATTAATTTCTGCATCCAGGTCACTTATAACAGTTGCAGTACTTCCAAGATATTTAAATCTGTCCACATGTTTTAACCCTACAAGGCACCCAGTTCCATATGTGGAACACCGACTTTAATCGTTCCTATAGCCATAAAACTATTAGTAGTGACATCTCTTGACATCTTGATAGAAGCTACTGACATTTAGCAATGTAGTAATACGAATCTTTACCTATAGATGTCGTTCGTGTCTTTGTTATAATGCATTCAATCTGAAATTTGGGTAAAAGTGAAACGTTATTCATTTGTCTGAATTCAAAAATAAAAAAATTATAGTTATTGACACAGTTTTGACTCGAAAAAATTACTGTCTATTATACAAAGTGTATATTTTGCACAGGTAAGTAGTTTTTTATATTACAATAGTAAATGTATTAGTAAATCATATTTTTACGCATGTTCCACATACGGTACGTTGAGCTTTGGTGTCTGTTTTTACTTATACGTACATACTATAACTTTCCATAGGAATACTTTCATTTTATTGCAGATTATGTCGCGAAGAAGATTTTCTGATGAAGATATTGAGGGTTTCTTGTATATTCCTTCTGGGAGTGAAGATGAACAAGATTTTTCTGAAGCTGAAAGTGATGATGACATTGAAAAAATTCAGTCCATCAAAAACTTTTTATTTGAGCCTCTTAGCGACGTGGAAACTTCTTTATATCCGCAGAGACCCCAGTATTCATCTCCCGTTATGGAGGTTATTACAAATATTGAAAATCGTCAGCCAGAAATATCAGACCCTCAGCCTAGCACATCAGGAATGACTTTAGGTTCAACTACAGGGCTACTTCGTTCCTAGGGAAATATAAAATAAAAATGAGGACCAGAAAATGGTATTTGAGGCAATTTTATGATCTTCTTGATGTAACAGTTATCAATTGCTGGTTGTTGTACAGAAGAGTTGAGGAGCAGCAGCATACTCTAACCCCAATGGAACAGAAGGACTTCAAATTTGAAGTAGGGAAAAGTTTATGCATGTTTGGGCCATTGATAAAAAAAAGAGAGGTACACCAAGTTTATCTGATGAAATTGAAAATAAAAGTCAGAAGCCAAATACATCAATCCTATCCTCGTGATGTCAGACGTGATGGGTTTGAGAACTTTCCTGTTTGGGGGGAAAAAGACAACGATGCAAATATCTTGGTTGCAAAGGAAAAACATTCTTATCTTGCAACAAATGTTACGTACAACTTTGCCAAAATAAATATATAAATGTTCTAGATCTTTTAATCAATAAAAAAAATAACAAATCCTAATTCCTACTAATATTACACACGTGAAAGTTTGTGAGTATGGACGTATGGATTCATGGATGTGTGTATGTGTGGTTGTATGAACGTTTGTTGCTCTTTCACGCAAAAACTACATAACGGATTTGAGTGAAATTTGAAATGGAGATAGCTTATACTATAGATTAAAAGATAGGCTACTTTTTATCCCGAAAAAAGGTTCCTGCGGGATAGTGGGAAGACGCGGGTTGAAGCCACGTGGCGCAGCTAGTTTATTATATTACTTAGATGATTTTATACATTATAAGTTACAATATACAATATACATATATAAAAAAGTATAATATATAAATGTTATTTTATTTTGTTTATAATAATAAGTCACCTATTTAAAAAAAAAATCAAATGAAAACTATTTCTAAAACAATTCGATTGTACTAGTTCAATACCAAAAATCATAGCTAAGGCTCAGTGTACCGTATGTGGAACTGAAATAAAAAGTGGATTTTCCCGGAAAATATGATTTAAATTTTTTTATTATTATTTTTCCCTAACTTCTGATCACTAATTACAACCTATATATTTTTTTCGTGCACTAAAAAAAATTGAGCCTTGTAGGGTTAAGCCATTTCCACCTGTCATTAGTCACAGATTCACAGATGCAAGGTCTGGTGCATCCATCATCATAACTTCAGTTTTACTTATGCTAATCTGTATACGTGAATACGTGATACCTTAAGGTCTGAGGGGACTAGTTCTTCCTTCTTCCCACATGCGCGTAAAGTACTTCCATATTATAGTATGCAACACTTCATCACCATATTTAAAAAGCTCTCCAGGAATATTGTCGATGCCTACAGCTTTTGATTAGGTTGAGCTTTAATAGCACTGACAACTTCTTGCAAACTTCATCATCTAAATAACTGTCTTGGGGATAGTCAAAGAGTGATGCCGCCGATTTACTGGTTATAAGAGAGCCATCAGTAGCTCTTAGAGGTACTTTCCCTCCTATGTGGTCCCATTTAGTTTCTGTTATTCTTTTTGTGGTGCCATCTTTTACCGGTGGTCAGCTATCATTAGGGCTATCCTAATTTTTGATGCTGCTGCTCGGAACAGGGACCTTGTGCTCATTTTGAACCAAGTCCGGAGATTTTTGAGCCATGAGGTACGACTTCTTCCAGGTTTTCTCCTTCTTTGGATTTTTTCCCTGAAGCTGGAGTAGCTGTTACTTTTCGTTCCTCATACTGTGACCAAGTTACTGCAGTTTACGCATTTTAATAGTGTTTAGAATTTCCACCTTGCGTAATTTTCGCAACACCTTTTCATTGGACACTATCCTATCGATATTTTCATTATTCTTCTGTATACCCACATTTCAAATGCCTCTCAACGTTTGCATATCGTTTCTGTTAGAGTCTATGCTCCAGCTTTATAAAGAAGAACAGAAAACAAGTAGCACCGTGCTAAACGCATCCTAGTAACGAATCTTAGGGATCTATTGCCGATGAGATGATTTATTTGCAGAAATGCATTTAACTTCTACGCTGTGATCACTTTGTCATTAACGATGCAGTCCAGGTATTTGCACGATTAGACTCTCTGTACCATTTGGTCCCTTACAACCAGATTTGGTGAAATAGTTTGTGTTTTTCCGACATTCATTAATTTAGTCTTCGACCATGAACAATTATTCCTTCTTCAGCACCCTCGAGAACTTCTGCAAATATTGCCTCCTAAATATTAAAAAGGAGCGGAGAAAATACACATCTTTGACGTACTCCACGTACGATTTGTTTTGTTAGCTCTTGATCCACTCGAACTTTGCCTTTTGTTGCCAATAAAGATTTTGAATAATGGTCAGATCTATTGAGTCAGTTTCTGTATCTGAGCGTAAAAGACCCCAAGTTGGCAAAGCATATAGAGGAGAAGGAAGAATCATACAATAGTTCTAAATATCATTGGATGTTAAATAAGAAAGATAAAAGTACACTTTAAGCTAGTTTCGACATGCAAAAAGTCTTGAATACTCCTCATGGACCAGATATTACATTATAATAATATGACTATTAAAAACTTCACCATTTATTTAGAACTGAAATCAAACAATAAATTTTAAGACCAGTTGGAGGACACAGATAGAGAAGATAGCGACTTTATTCAAGAAAATGAAAAATCTGTGTTATATAAGCAAATAATAATTATTCATAATAATTAATGAATAATATGCCTATTACTTTTGGATAGACATTTCATTAGAACATAAAGAATTCACAATTTTGTATTTACATCAGTTTATTTTTGCCTAATTTTCCCAATATAAACTCTTACTCTATTTATGTATTACTGTAATTTATGAACATTATGTAGGTTATAGCAACAACGAGTACTAATTCAAATTTAAAAGTCAGTTACGACAGTTTTGCGGACTCAAATAATGAAGCTAAATTAACTTTTCATACATTCACCATCAACAAGTACAGCAGTTTTGCGGTTTGAACTAGAAATCGCGAATGCTGTAACCAACATAAACTCTTTTATTACGAACTTTAGGTAAAACTTTTTTAAAGAGTAAATAATACTTCTTTCAAAAATACACTATTGGTAAAAATATGGAATATACAGCTCGAAAGAGTACAAAGTTATGATTTTTTTTCGAAAAATTGAAAAGTTTTTTGGCTCTGGTGAACAGTTTGGGTTTTGAGGGTTACAGCAGTATTGCTTTCCACCGTCGATATACTCTTATCACTTCCACATCTCCAAAGAATCACTTCGAAGGGAGTGTCAGCGTATACTGGCGACTGGTTAGCATATTACGCACACATCGACAATACCTATACCTATAGGTGTTAAAGGAAAATCCGAAGTATTTTTGTAATGGAGGAAGAGTTAAGATTTTGTTCGAACACAAAGAAACTGGCAGACGAGCAATGTACCTTTAGTGTTTTTATGACTCTTGGCTTAGGTAATGAGCTATTATGGGAATCAACGTCTAGACTTTGCTTTCCTTTTCTTTTTTAAATTATTAATTACACGCGATCATGTACAAAGTTCTGTCCCCTAACTAGAATTGATAAGTAGAGTCCTAGTTTCCATCTTACAGGATAGCCTTTGACCACAAGTCACCTGATGTTAAGTGACGATGTAGTCGAAGTTGACACCACGCTTCACCTAGATTGGGAACTGGCTCTCAACTGGAACTCAACTGGAACTGGTTGTGTGTTTGGAGACAGATTCTTCAGTAGAAATCAAAATGATGTAAAAAAAAGAATCTTAAAATAATAAAAGACAAGTCAATGTAATAAAAAATTACCTGCCGGGCGTTTCTTGCCTGTTCTTTTGCCGGCGTAAGGAGGTTGGAACAAGCGTAGGTAGTTTTAAGTTTGACGTTTTAAAGTGAACGCAATGTATCCTATTGAATATATAACTATTGACTATAATACTAAAAAAATCGGCAGATTTTAAGTTTTTTTTAGCTGCTTTTTTTTAGCTTTGTTTTATCGGTGATTCATAAAACATATTTCATTCAATACGAGTATGTACAAAAGTAGATAATATATTATAATGAATCGATAGACGTTGCAACTCTTATCACCAAAATCGGTTTTTAATGAGCAGTGGATTTTGAATTACTATATTTCCTGTAATACGATATTTTCTTTATCATTTTCCTTATATAATGCCCTTGAAATTGGATATTATTGCAATTATAATAAGTGATATGCTTATTATAATAATAAGCGATATGCTTATTATAATTGCATTATAATTGCTTACTATTAGTTATTTGGCCTGCTCACTTTGCCACTTATTCATGCAAGAGTATTACGAAACAGTATTTTCTAAAATAATTTTGAGTTACCAGAACTTCTTTTTTGGAGGTTCGTCTTGGGAAAGGAAGTACCACACCTTTGCCAGTTATTCAACCGCCAAGCAGTAGTGCGCAAACATTCTTTGTTCCGGATTAAAGGGCAATGTTTCCAGTTCAATTACAGAGCTTATAGAGATTTAACATCTGTAGGGGTTGGGGAACACCAAACAAGTCAAAAACATGGACAAAACAGGGAATATCGGGGTGTTGCGTGTGAAAAAACTGTGGGAGCGCGTATAAACTTTTCGGCGGGATCTCTAACTCACTGACATTTTTGATCTCTTTACTTTTGACACTTTGACAGATCCTGTGACGCGCGGGCGCCACAGGCCACAGACTGTTTTACAAAATCTCGATATCGCTCTAATTTATTAAATGAATATACAATGGAATATACTAAAATACAATTGCGTCGCTAACAACCCCCCACCCCAGTGCTGCCTCAGCACTCATCGCCCGTAGGAATACGTGCGACGCGCCCCGCGGATCTTCGAAGTAGCCCGCTCTGTGTTTTGACGTCAACGACTCGGATGCGCCCATCTTTCCCAGGCATCAGGGTTTGTACCAAGCCTTTGGGCCAGACATTCCGAGGAGACGCAGGGTCTACTATCAGGACGAGATCTCCCACTTGCAAGGGTCTCTCCTCGAGCAGCCATTTCGTTCTGGGCCTCATCTCCGGCAGCACTTCCTTCACCCAACGCCTCCAGTATAAATCGGCCAGGTGTTGCGACATCCGCCATTGCTTTCGCAAGTACATGTCACCTTCACCGAATTCACCGATTATTGGCAAATTGCTCAACATCTAAGTAATATCTCAAAGTGACGACCGTAGTAGGTACATTGTCGCGCAGGATTTTGAATTGTTCAAGTTCAAAATGTTGGGTTGCACTGAACTCTAGTGGAGAAAAGAGAGAGAAGAGTGACGCTAACCATCATACGAGTGACTTGCTCGTCTCATAATTAAGTTGCATTATAATTGAAACAATCGTACCGGAATTCTTAAAACCTTAGTGATGCAATTCCAGTTACATTATCCAAAAGAATATCTTGGTTCTGAAATAGTACAAAAAATATTATCCAAAAGAATAAGACATTCCAAAATAGTACAAAAAAATATGCATGATGAGCATATGTCCTTGGGCATTGACCTTCGTAGGGTCTGGAGAAGACAGGGTCACCTTGAGGTCGATGACTCCTTGCGCAAGCTATTGCATCATCGGCCAGAAATTTGCGGTGTGATTCAGTGCAATCATTTGATAATTTTAAATTCGAGGACATAAAAAATGTTCGTTAGAGTTCTGTTATGAAATTATTGCAAGTATTTTTTATGCAATATTCTGTAAACACTTACAGTTTTAAAGTAGCATATGAGTTTATCCTGGATATAACCTATCTTCTTTTCAAATATCACTCATACTAGCTGTTCCCCGCGGTTTCACCCGCGTGGGCTACAGTTTCCCATTTTTACCCCCTTAGGGGGTTGAAAAAATCTTTTCTTATGCATCAAAAACAAACATAACCTTCAAATTTCAAGATTCTACGAAGTTACCTGATGAGCGGGTTGAAAGTAGTACTTTTCATCCCTAGGGATGAAAGTTAAACATTAGTAGGCTATAAAAGCTAGGCGGCTATGCCTCAACTATTTATACATTACAATGCTGTATCCTAAATATTATATAAATATGTTTTGACTTTGACTTGACTTTATATGTAACGTTGGTATATTATTGTGTAAGTGATGATTTGACTCACATTAAAAAAGTGGTAATTTTTCACGTCATTAATTTTTCAAGGTTAGTTACCTATTTTAATGATGAAATATTGTATGTAACGTGGATACATAATATATTGCATCACCTAATTACATTTTGCTTGATATGTCTCTATATTCTCTTCGAAACGATGGTGGCTCAGTGGTAGTGACATCGACTTGCAATCCGTGGGTCGTGGGTTCGAATCGTACAATGAGCTTGAGCTTTCGCTGAAGCTGCTTTCGCTACACCTGGATTGGGAACTGGCTTTCAAGTGGGGCTGCCGGAACACACCAACAGGTACTTGGCGAAAGATTCTTAACTTGTTTTGCAAACAGTGTCACTTTAACACTATTCTGGTGTAGATAGTATTATGTAAAACAGAAGGCAGAAGAATAAGAATCTGTCTACAGAAGGTGACCTAAATGCTGCGTTTAATTTTTTATGTATTATATTGGCAGACAAGCAGACGACCCGCCTGATGAAAAGCGGTCACCGTCGCCCTATGGACGTATGCAGCACCAGGGGAGCCTATGCGTTGGCGACTAAGAACTCTTTTCACACACATCTTGAAGGGTGCAATTTGTTTTAATTTAACTTATATATATACTAGGTATTTATAATTAGGTTGCAATTAAGTTCTAAGTAGGTATTGGTATAAAATGTAGTATACATGACAACCATATTTCTGCTGATCAATGAGTTATAAACAATTGTTGTTGCTTAAGGGTTCTGCTCAAAGAGTAGGTATAAAGTAGGTCCTGTTCATAGGATATAGAACCCTGAAGACCCAATTTTCCAATCACGCTACAATAAAATAGAAATAGCTTGAGATTTTAGTGAACTTGCTCCAATTCAATCAATTAGTAATAGGAATGAAATTGACAATGTAATCGCGCCAAATAATTACCTGCCGGGCGTTTCTTTCCTGCGCCCCTAGCCAAGATGCATTCTGCAATCGTTGCCGCTAATAGAAAACAAGAAAAAAGTATTGGTTTGACATATTTCTGACCACGTGACTTTGCATTGAAATATGTCAAACCAATACTTTTTTCTTGTTTTCTATTAGCGTCAACGATTGCAGAATGCATCTTGGCTACGGGCCCTGTTCTTTTGTCGGCGTAAGGAGGTTGGAACAGGCGTAGCTAGTTTTAAGTTTGACGTTTTAAAGTGATCACAATGTATCCTATTGAATAAAAACAATTAAGTTATTAAATTAACTCAGTCTTGTTCGTAAACTTCTGCAATACGTTACTCATTACGTAATGGCCTTGAAACGCTGCAGTGCGTAAATACATTTGACTTTGTGCTACACATGGTCACCGACGATCAACGACCCATGTTTCTTGTTTACTATTAACAACATGACAATAAGTTCATCATTTTCGCATCATTTGTACGAATAAGCGAGCTATCATAGTAAAGGAGTAGTAGTTCAGCTTCATATAAATCGGCCGTCGCCGGTTTGAATGTGTGCGTGAGTAGCGGCACCGTGTACGCACGCACTTTTCACGCACACAATCACATAAACGAAAGGAGGCGGCCGGGGCCGCGGCCATGCACTCAGTACGGAACGCGCCGCCTATGCGTCACCGCAAGAGTAGGTAAGGGGCTCGTCGAGGGGCCTTAGCTAACCTACTGTACTTTATAATATACTGTGGAGCTATGACTGCGACGCATAGGGGATTCAATTTTCGGTCCAAACTTGCCTCAAAGCAACCAATCTTTGGAGCAGGATTGAATGTTAGAGGTAAAGTGCGACGTAGAGCCTAAAGTACTTGAAATTATCCTGAGCTATGTTTTCTGGTTTTATACACTTTTAAATTATGTAAAAACATCTATAACATATCCTACTAATATTATAAACGTGAAGGTTTGTGAGTATGGATGGATGGATGCATGGATGTTTGTTACTCTTTCACGCAAAAACTACAGAATGGATCTGAATTAAATTTGGAATGGAGATAGCTTATACCCTGGATTAAAACATATGCTACTTTTTATCCCGGAAAAGGGTTCCTGCGGGATAACAGAAAGACGCGGGAGAAACCGCGGGGCGGCGGGGCGCAGCTCTAGTATATAAATAGTTTTAAGAGCAGAACAGAAGGTGTGTTGGTAGGTAACATTTATGTACTTACTAGTTGCGCCCCGCGGTTTAACCCGCGTCGTCCTGTTATCACGCAGGAACCTTTTTCCGGGATAAAAAGTCTTCATTACAAATTTCATCAAAATCGGTTTTGTAGTTACGGTGATACGTGGTAACAAACATTCACACACACAAACTTTCGCATAATTACCTAATAATAGTTGGATAGGATTATAATTTGCAAACCTGTAGGTATCAATGTTCTTATCATTTTCTTAATATTTAAGGCGTGGTGTGTTTGTATGTGTATCATGTGTGTGTGTATGTGGGTAATTCAAAGGGTCCGATGGTGTGTTCTGGTTTGCCGTCGCAAGCGCATCGCAGACAATGTTTGGCGGGTCACCTTGTATAGGGCAACGCTCGCTTGCATAACGTTTTTTTTTTGTTAGCTCATTCGCTTCGCTTTGCTCGGGAACTGCGCAGGATTTTTAGATTAGAACGATCGTGCGATCATTTGATATTTTCGGTGCGGATTTAGCGTTTGTGATGTTCTTACATTGCTTGCATATTTTTGGATTGAAATGTTATGATATTGTTTCCGGTTTCGTCTTTGTTTTGTTTTTTGTTCATAAAACTCTCTCTCTCTCTATTGCTATCTCTCTAAGGGCCGGTTTTTTATACGTCCGTAAGTTAAATTTCATACCAAATTTCGGTAAATTTGATCTTATTGTCAAATTTTAGCACGGAAAAATCATATTTACCTAAATTTGGTATGACATTTAACATACGGACGTTTATAAATAAAATCGGCCCAAAATATACTAGCTGTTGACCATATAATTATATTGGGATCGGGCTGAAATTTGGCATGCAGGTAGATATTATGACGTAGGCATCCGCTAAGAAAGGATTTTGATTAATTCTACCCCCAAGGGGATAAAATAGGGGATGAAAGTTTGTATGAAACTTTGTCAATTTCAAACCGATCGGGCTGAAACTTTGCATGCATAAAGCTGTAGCCTACACGGGTAAAATCGCCTACGTCATAACATCTACCTGCATGCCAAATTTATGCCCGATCCGTCCGGTGATTTGGGCTGTGCGTTGATAGATCACAATGTCAGTCAGTCAGTCACCTTTGAGTTATCTATATTTAGATTAGGGATTCTGTAATAAGCACTAAGCACATACATACTTATCTTCTAGAAATCTAGACCATCGATATAGTCTAAACTCAGCCTGCAGTCACTGCATCACAAACCCCGAAATCGTTCGCGCATTCCGACCTTTTTATATATCTCATCCCAAATCGCCCGACGCTTCTGTGCCTCCGGCAAAATATATCCAAGGTTACTGGTTCAACGGCCCCAAGGTGACTCCAAAGTCCCTGCGACCTACCCCAATCGAGTGGGCCCCTTCCTAGAATATAATGCCCATTATGGTGCGCAGACGCATAAAAAACTGTTATTCGACTTATTTCGTTACGTAAGGTCGTGCAAGCGCAGGCGCAGGTTTGGTTTGTTTGCGCTTAGCTGCTATTGGGCTATTGATAATGATGGATTTGGGTTCTGTGTGTGTGTGTGTGTGTGTGTGTGTGAGCGTGTGTATGTGTGTGTGTAGACCGGGATGTTTTCGAGGGTTATTAAGTCATCAACGGAAGTTCCTCGTGAAGTTCCCCGCTCTAATCTTTACTCGGATACCAGGAAGGGTATATTATGTTTAATTAATGACAATGTATACTACATATTAGTACGTAGAACTAAAACATATTGTATGTATGTATAATTGTATATTTATAGTGACGATGGGTCAGTGGTTTTTACGTTAACTTGCGGCACGTAGGTGGGTTCAAATTCTAAGTACAATGAGTTTGAGCTTTCAGTGAAGGAAAATAGCACAGACATATAATGTGTGTGTGGTTTATGTAGCACTATAATAATATTTCAATTTATTTTATCTTTTTCCGCCCATTCTTGCTTTTGCGGGTTACTAGTTGCGCCCCGCGGTTTCACCCGCGTCTTCCCGTTATCCCGCAGGAACCTTTTTCCGGGATAAAAGTAGTCTATGCGTTAATCCAAGGTATAAGCTATCTCCATTCTAAATTTCATTCAAATCCATTTAGTTGTTTTTACGTGAAAGAGTAACAAACATCCATCCATCCATCGATACATACAAACTTTCGCGTTTATAATATTATGTAGTAAGATTACCGGAAATTAATACTTTTTATGATATTTCAATATTAGGGCTCGCCAAACACAGGTCTGAGGATGGAAAAGGTAAAAGACACAAACTTCGCCAACTCGGCCACCTTGAAAGAATGGGAGAGGATCGTGCGGTCAAACGAGCATACATGGGACGGCCGAGTGGTCATTGCCCTGTCGGCCGTCCCAGGTATCGCTGGAGAGACGAAGTCATGAAGGACTTGCGCGAGCTCCAGGTTGAGGACTGGCAGGAGGTGGCGCAGGACAGACCGAAGTGGCGTCTTTTGTTACAGGAAGCCAAGACTCACTTTGGGTCGTTGCGGCATTTCAGTTAGTTAGCTTTATATATGTCTATTGACGTCAATTTGACGCGACGTGGCCTGATCTCTTGGAGCTATACGTGGACGGACAATGACGTGTTCAAACTAGACTTCGTTTTGTCTCACCCTACTCTAGAATAAGTTTAGTGACCTTTAACGTTTTCTCATTCTTTGTCATTCATTATTATTAGTCAGTACGGCTAGTGGATAGTGGCTTGAGAAGATTTATTATTTACAAGCTACACCTCGCGGTTTCACCCACGTATCTAGTGTAGCGTGTAGCGTGGCGCCACATCCGACCACAGCGTCACTTAACATCAGGTTGAAACGATGATGGCACAGTGGTAGTGAAGTCAACTTGCAACTCATAGGTCGTGGATTCAAATCCACAATGAGCTTGAGCTTTCGGTGAAGGAAAATATCGTGATGAAACCATAGCTTGGAGGCATTTTCTAGTGCTCGCCTAGCTAGCTAACTTCGAGTTAAGAATCTGTTGTCAAGCACCTATCGGTGTGTTCCGGCAATCCCTTCGACCACGTCATCACTTATCATTAGGTGACTTGTGGTCAAACGCTTCCCAGTACGATGTATGCGAGAGTGTGCTAGTAGTATAATACAATATGTAGTAGGTACGGTCAGCGACAAAAGTAACTGATCATAGTAGATTTTTCAAATGTGTCTTATATCAGTTACGTTTGTGTTTTTTAAACAAATTACAAGGTAGCGTTTGATCACAACACAACACACATGATTTTAAAAGGTGATGCGGCCAAATGTTGGTGTTTAAGATGCTGCAGGTGATCAAAAAATATGTTTTGTGTTCAGCGACTTTTGTCGTTGACTGTACTAACACAATACATAGATTACCCGGAAATTAGGTAAAATACTAATAAAATAACACATGTTTTACGTTTATAGGAAGTCCAGTCAAAACAATTGTGAGAAGTATGATATCATGGTTTCAACTGTCAGCATTCTATACTAGGGTTCAGTAATTTCCCACATCGTCCTACTACTACGTGATTGAAAGCTTGTACGCTAATACTAATGAATGATTACGCATTTCAGAATGCCTATAATATAATGTACATCTAAATATATAACTCAAAGGTGACTGACTGACTGACATAGTGATCTATCAACGCACAGCCCTAACCACTGGACGGATCGCGCTGAAATTTAGCATGCAGGTAGATGTTATGACGTAGGCATCCGCTAAGAAAGGATTTTGATTAATTCTACCTCCAAGGGGATGAAATAGGGGATGAAAGTTTGTGTGAAACTTTGTCAATTTTAAACCGATCGGGCTGAGACTTTGCAAGCATAAAGCTGTAGCCCACGCGGGTGAAACCACGGGGAACAGCTAGTAGGCAATATATGTTAATAGGAGTCTTAATGTACTCCATCCTCAGACTGTACTGGACCAAAAAAATTTCTTAGCACCTTCCTTTCCTTAACCAAGAGCTTCTGTTGAAATTTTGGGTCGAGTACTGTCTGAGGATGGAGTATGGCGCAAAAGGAAAAACCAAGAAATTGAAGTAGTAGCTGAGCCGAATGTCATCGGCGAGATAAAAGCGCACCAACTTCGGTGGCTCGGCCCCCTTGAAATAATGGTAGAGGATCGTGCGGTCAAACGAGCATACATGGGACGGCCGAGTGGCCGTCGCCCTGTCGGCCGTCCCAGGTCACGAAGGATTTGCGCGAGCTCCAGGTGGAGGACTGGCAGGAGGTGGCGCGGGACAGACCTAAGTGGCGTCTTTTGTTATCGGAGGCCAATATTCACTTGGGTCGTTGCGCCATCTCAGTTAGTTAGTTAATATTAATATCCTTGTTTAGAGGAAAAAAAAAAATTGCCGGGTGTTTCTTGCCTTTTCTTTTGCCATCAAAGTTAGAATAATAGTGACTTAACATTGCAATAACATTTAATTTTAATAGTGAAATTTTTTGGTGGTAATTGAAATGTCAACTTGAAAATTTTCTTTTATTTTCCAAAACTTGTGTTTTTTCAAGTGATAATGTGTGATATTCGTGGATTATTAACCATTATGTGTTCGTTAATGTCTACGAGTGTGGAAAATTGAAATGAAGTTGCGAAAGTGACTTTTCAAGTTGCTCCAAAAAAGTCCGTGTAAAGTTTAAGTAAAGTGCCACTACTTCACTTAAACACCATCCACTTTGACCCGGCTTGTTGCTGGGTCCCATCATCTCATCATCTTCATCATTAAAACTTGATTGATTATACTCTCTGAGTTTGAAATGTTTTAATACTTGACACTGGCAAATACACTAATCATGTGAAACCATAAAAAAAATTGACACTGGCAAATAGATACACTAATCGTGTGCCGCCAATACAAAAAAAAATGTATTATATTTTTATTTTCTATTTAACGTTAACGATTGTAAAATGCGTCCTGGCTTAACCCCCGGATGAAATCACTGCCACATCATCGCCGCGCAATGCTGCCAGACAGTCAGACCTAAAAATTGAAGCATCTTCGTCGTAAATCTCTTCAGAAATAAGGCGAAGTTGAACTCAAAGCGATTCATTGCGATTCGAAGTTGACGCATGAACGAACTTCGTTATGTGCTCCTGATTGTTTTGTGTCTGAAAACGTTGTCCTTTTGCGCAGCTGTGCAGTCTGTGGATTTATAATTTCCAACCTGACAATGACAGGCGGTGTACGGACAACACTTGAAGTTTGAGAGTGGTCTAGACAAAGGAAACGTGGGCCAGATATTTTTAGCTGTCGTTCCTTACATGATATCTTTCCCCCAAAATTTATCGAGTCTCGTTCCAAAAAAAACCCTTTAAACGTCCTTAAAAAGTATTTTGTCCCTAACCTTCTTCCCTATACCATTCACCTATACCACCTACACCTCCACCTATACCTTTACCTTCTTTCCTATTTATTACCCACATATGAAAAAAAAGTTACTCAAATGCTGGGTGGCGTAAAAATAAATTAACCCTACTAATCCTTTATACTTATTATAAATGCGAAATTAACTCCATCTGTCTGTCTGTTACGCTTTCACGCCTAAACTACTGAACCGATTTAAATGAAATTTGTTACAGAGATAGTCTAGAGCCTGTGAAAGGACATAGGATACTTTTTATCGCGATGAAAAGGTTTCTACGCGGATGAAACAGGGAAGCGCAGCTAGTTATAAACATATGAGTCCAAACACGAGGGGTTTACTAGAAGCCACTGCAGAGTCCCTTACCCACCTTCCGGCTGCATCATCAGATCAGGTCGATGATACCAAATTATTGCATTGTCACCGAGATTACATACACATACAAAGTTTCAAGTCGATACGACAATTAGAAGTAGGTGAAAATTAACTTCTAAGATTTGATTACATTGTTAGTTACAAGTAAAGCTAATAAAAGTGTTTTAAAAAAAATTACCGTCCTTCTGTAGCAGTCTTGTAAAAACAAAAACGCACTCTACCTACACAAATAACGCCAAATTAAACGTCACTCTGTATGAACATGCAGGATTAACAAGTCAATGCCGTCGGTAGGTATAAAAGCCAAACGTTCCTGGAACTGTGAGTCACGCGTCGCGACGCCCCCTTATGTCAGGGCTGAGACGGCATACGTGTCTGGAGTTTAGCCTTTAGGTTGTCATTGAAGCAAAGGGTATCTAGAAATTAGTTTTTCTACTTTTATGGAAGGATTTCGCCCTTTTTTGGGCTAAATCCTATTATAAACGTGTAAGTTTGTGAGTATGGATGGATGGATGGATAGATGTTTGTTACTCTTTCACGCAAAAACTACTGAACGGATCTGAATGGAATGGAGATAGCTTATACCCTGGATGAACATATAGGCTACTTTTATCCCGGAATAAGGTTCCTGCGGGATAACGGGAAGACGTGAGTAAAAACATACCTATATCTTTTACATAGAACTCAAGAACGGCGGGATCTATTTTTATGTTTGGGGGATCTATTTTATGTTTGGGGGATCTATTTTATGTTTTGTATTAAAATAACATTTTATATAAATTTTTTTTCCAACAATTTGTAATTCATATGTATAATATATTTATAATCTAAATTCAATCTAATTTCTACTAAGTCAACTTTAAATGTTTTTTTTTTTATGTTGTAATTTTCATATCCGCTGTATTAACCATTTTAACAACACACATTCTTTGTTACTCGCTCAAATGAAAACTTAATTTTCATTCTTATTGTAATGCATGCTGTCCTCACCTGTCAATGCTGCGACATTTGGTTCTAAGCTTCTAAGAATCGTTTTAGATCTGCGAATGTATAAGTGTACACTGTGTTGGTGAGCTAATAAATAAATAAATAAATAAATAAATGATCTTTGATTTCTTGGATCTGTCTCCGCCCCAAATAGGAGAAAGGGTACTAAAATATGGTAAAACTTCATGAAAAAAAATCAGTTGAATGTGAAAGTAAAATAGTACTTACTCTGTTTCTTTGTGCCCTTTTCATACCTAAGCTGCTGAACTCATCGTGATGTTTGGTACTGAAGTCGTTTCAACCCTGGAAAAGGACATAGAATACTTTTTACTGTGACGAAATGTAGTAAACGTGAGCGAAACCACAGGGAACATCAAGGTATATAATGATTATGTTTTAATATGTTGGTATGTCCTTCTTTAACGCAACAACAGAGCAACCTATCAACGTAATTTTTTGCACAGATATAGTTATTAGACCAATGAGTGACATGAGCTACTTTTAAACCAAAAAACGGCACGGTTTCGAACCTCTCCGCGAGTGAAACCGCGTGCTACACCTAGTCTGCCACAACCAAGTTGCGCGCAAAATACTCGGAAAAAGTGGCCTAATTAGTTGGTTGAGAAACAAAAATTTTATGCTTTGACGTAAAAATTTCCGTTCAAAAGCCTCCCTTCATTGTTACAAGTTGCACATTTTGTCGGCAAGACTTGGACGTTGAACGTAAATCTTCGGGTCACGTTTCCGTTATACAATGCTTGACGCACGAGTTTGCGTTATTGAAAAGTCAGTTGTAAGTTTTCAACATCGACACAAGGGGACAGAGGCGATACCAGCCGTTAAACTTTGTCAAGGCATCAGTGAAACATCACTAACAGCATATTTCAAACTTTTTAGAAAAGTATTCCTTTAGTAGGGCTCTCTGCTACTCTTTACGACGCGGTAGCCGAGACCCTGCCTTCGAAGCTAGCGGTCCCGGGTTCGAATCCCGGTAAGGGCAAATATGTGGGCTTATGAGCTTATGTCAAATATCCATCTCCAGTAGGGCAAATCGTGGACAGATCAGTTATTGAAACCCACTAATAATGTACAACATTCAAAATATTAACTCGTATTCAAACAATAAAACCTATATCCTAATAAAATATACAGCTTTATCTAGACGACCCTCCGCAGACGTCTACGCGACCCACCCCGTCTAGTCGCCATTAATTTTTAAGACCTAGACTCTGCATAACATTATCTAATTCTAGACTTTAAAGTACTTAGTCACTTGATGTTAAGTGACGATGCGGTGACCACACTACACCTGGATTGAGAAGTGGCTCTCAAGTGAAGCTGCCGGCATACACCGATAGGTGCTTGGCGACAGATTCTTAACTTGTGGGTAGCTAGCCAGTCGAGCACTACAAAATGCCCTACCACCAAGCTATGGTGTCATCACGATGTTTTCCTTCACGGAAAACTCAAGCTCCTTGTAGAACTCGAAACCACGACTGGTCGCAAGCCGACGTCACTAACACTGAGCCATCATTGCTCAAACCTTGCTACCGCGCCCTTTCTTTGTCTATTGCCTTTTTATCCGTCTGCGAAAGAAGGAGGGTTATGTTTTTCGAGTGTATGTATGTGTGTATATTTCTTTGGCACGACCTGTAGCCAAAATGGCTTGACGGATTGACATGTGAGGTGTCAATAGATTCGTATTTATTGTGGGAATGACATAGGATACTTTATTTTGGCGCAGTCGAGTTTTTTGTTCATATGTAAAGTATTATTGTATGTATCGAGACGAGCAATTTGCTTGCCTGATGGTAAGGGTCACTCTGGCTTGTTATATATAGTTCAATGAAACCCAGAATTTTGAACGGCAAAGTTCAACAGTTCAAAATCCTGCGCAGCAACTTATTATTGCGCTCGACACCCCGAGATATTAAATATTATACCCACTTTATACTTTGTAATATCACTGAAAATATAACCCCATTTTATTTAAGGTTATGAACTCTGGTTAGCTTACTGTTTTGTTAATATAATAACTTTTGACCAATAATGGGGCAAACGTGTTCTTGAGTGGAGACCGCGTCTCGGCAAACGTAGTGTAAGACGCCTTCCGACTAGGTGGAGCGACGACATACGCAAAATGGCTGGCAGCGGTTTGATGAGAGAAGCCGAAGATCGAGCTCCAGCAGTGGACTGAAACGGGCTGATTATGATGATGATGATGATGAATAACTTTTTGTTTTGTTTCTAAACCGCAATCTCATTCGCTCGAAGAACCGATAACCGATGGCGAAGAAAGGTTCTCGAGTGGCGACCATAACCGGAAGACGCTCTGTTGGTAGGTCCCCCACTAGTTGGATCGACGACAACGTAAGAGTCGCAGGGAGCCGATGGATGCAAATGGCTTATAGCCGTTCATTGTGGCGTTCAAAGGTGTTATGTGAGCGGCTACACTTGCACGGTCAACGTGAATGCACTTGAGTTATCGGCTAACGTCAAACGCCAATGTTAATGCCGTTGTCAAATGTCGTGGCCACGCATATGTTATACGTCAATCATCGCGCTTTTAAACGGCATTTCCCGTTAGTGTGGCCCCAGCATCACAGAGAGTGTGTCATGTTAAAATGATAAGACAATAATCGATTCACCAGCTAATAAAAACACAATGAGTAACATGTAAATGAACTGTAGGTATTATGCGTACTGAACCCGACTGCCCTTGAGACGGTTCCATTTTAGGGACGCGTCGACGCGGCGCCGGCGCATCTTTTTACGATGCACCCTTTTTGCTTCATCGCGACTCGATTCGTTATAAACACGAGCTTTTGTGACAAAGCTGGAGTGTTACTGTTGACTTGTTGAGCTTCTGATGATTTTGATTTAGTCTGGAAATGTTATAAAGTTATTTTGTCGTTATGTTATCATCTGTACTGTAGGTACCCCTTAGGGTAAGAGAGGTTCATAATTGCGTGAGGTGTTCTGGGGGGGGGGGGGCATCTCGCTTAGGGGGGGTCTTGGCAAATATCACGTAATTATTTTTATTATATTTCTTAATCCAACACGTTTAGTAGAATAGAAGTTTTGAAGAATTTCGCGTGAGATTAGGGGGGGAGTGTATTAGTGTAGGTACCCCATAAACTTAAATTGCTTTATAGTATCCGCAAATGTCAAAGTTACACTAAACAAGGTGTACTGATTGCAGTACAGTTCAGTTGTGAGCGAGTGTTCGGTTCACTCAATCTATTACGAAGTACATAATAATATAGATCACTGCTATGTATATATACGATATAATACGAGTACGTAAGTGCAAGCTGTTCTTACGTAACGTTGACCGAGTAAAGCTGTAACTCTGTAACCCAGATTACCTCAGGTCAGCGCATTGCCGATTGCAAGATTTACAGACCCAGTTGCTATGTGCATCTTGTAATAGGTAATCCACATCTAAATATATTTTACTTAGAGTAAAATATGAAGAGACATGATGGCTTTATAGCGATGATGGCTCAGTGGTAGTGACGTCGGCTTGCGATCCGTAGGACGTGGGTTCGAATCCTGCAATGAGCTTGAGCTTTCGGTGAAGGAAAACATCGTGATGAAACCATAGCTTGGTGGTAGGGTATTTTCTAGTACTCGCCTGGCTAGCTACCACCCTCTCGTTAAGAATCTGTCGCCAAACACCTATCGGTGTGTTCCGGCAGCCTCACTTGAGAGCCAGTTCCCAGTCCAGGTGTAGCGTGACGCCATCTTCGACCGCATCGTCACTTAACATCAGGCGACTTGTGGTCAAACGCTACCCTGTAAATAGTAAAAAAAAAGACAAGATTTGATTTGAGTTTGTTTTCTGATAAACTTAAAAACAACCGATCCGGATCCTAATTAAATTTGATATGAGACAGTTTCGACCCTGTAGAAGGTACTTAGACACTTTTTACTGTAGTGCACGCGGGTGAAACCACGGGGAACAGCTAGTATATATATATATTAGAAAATAAATTGGCGTGCACAAGAACTCGAAAATGGCTAGACCGATTTGTTTTCTTTTTTGTTTTGATAGGCTTGGAGCGGTTTAGGAAACAGGTTAAAAATAAAAAAAAATCGGTATTGTTAATTTGGTATGGGAATTGCCGGGTGTAAATTAATGCCACTAGTGGTCACTCATCCAAGGTAACCGCAGAGAATGTTGCTTAACCTATATCAGTTTAAACTTAAGACCGAATAGGCGAACGCTTCTTTACGATAAAAACAAAGCCTGTAAAATAATTTCACAACTCTATTTCATGTTCCATTTCAATTTACACGAGCCAAATTGAATTAACCAATCGAATAAAGACATTAACCAATCGAATAAAGAATTCGTTAATCGAACGAGTTAATTTCGTAACAATAGTAACCTCTAATGCATGATAATGCGAGCAGTACGTCGCTTGGCCTATTTACACTCATAAAGGCAAATGTCCACTGCGAGCGAAACTAAAATAGTCTTGTTTAGTTCGCGAACGAAATAGGTCGTAAAAACGCTCATATAGATGAACTGCGCGGACTAGTTCCTTGATCCTTCGTTCCGTAGTTCGTTAGTAAGACTGACTTTAAAAAAAGTAATATTTAATATTGAACTAATAGTGAGAGAGATGTAACTAATGTAAAAAATTACAGCAAAATAGCTACCTACCTACTTTAACAAACCCAAGAACTTGGAGAAAAAAGAAGTTGTAATATCTACGTAGACAGATGAACACAACAATTTTCCTATAAGGGTTCCATTTTTTCTAATAATGTACGGAACCCGTTAGCAAATCTAATTTTTCGTTGAACTCGTTAATCTATCGAGCTGGTTTCGTAACAATTTTAAACGAATTTACGATAATGCTAACAGTACTTCCCGTGGCCTATTTACACTATTTTAAATGGGTATGTCTTCCACTGTAAGTTTAACTAAATTGGGTTGAATTTAGCTCACGAGGAAAACGTCAACGTACCGGACGTGAAGAGACGTGTATAAGCAGTTTTTAATACGTATATTTCACTAGCCGTTCCACACGGTTTCACCCGCTTGGCTACAGTTTATCGCAATAAAAAGTATCCTATGTCCTTCCTCAAGGTTCAAACTATCTCCGTACCGAATTTCATTTAAATCGGTTCAGTAGTTTAGGCGTGAAAGGGAGACAGACAGACAGAGTGCATTTATAATGTTAATATTAGTAGAGATTTACAAGGTAAAGTTTAACTTCAAGTCTGGATTGGGAACTGTCTCTTAAATAAGGTTGCCAGAACACATCTATGGGCGCTTGGTGACATTTTAACTTGAGAGTGGCAACTAGCCAGGCGAGTAGGTACTAAAAAATGGCCTAGCACCAAGCTTGCCCAAACCATCAAATCGACTCGTATAGGTGAGGAAAGATTTTACTCTATATCGGACTGAAAGTCATCACATCACACACATCGTATATATCGTTCTGTAGGATATACGTATTGTACATTTAAATTATTTTTGGCGTTAGATATTATGTAAGTACTCATACAAAATATGACATGACGCGCCAGCGCGAGCGCCGTAAGCTAACCAATAGGGAATATGCATGTGATTTAGATTTACTTGATTTTTTTTTCCATGATACCTTATGGCCTTGACATTACACCTAAACCATTATTTTCTTAATTAATTTGTAATTAATACCTTAAAAATTTAATCAAAAAGTGCAAAATAAGCGTGGGAATTTCAAATTTGCGAATCGCTTCACCATTGGTCGATTCGAAAAATGACGTCACACGGCGCAGTCTAGCTTCGATATTCATACTAATATGAAGAAAAATTACTAAAAAATTGATTTCTGTAGTGTTTTCGATTGCCTAGTGCGGTTTTGGTATATAGTGACAGTACTAAACATCAAGAACAATGACTGAAAGTGGTTTCGTCAAAGACAATCGGACAATTTGCCAAAAATAGATGCTTGTATGATGACCGCATATTTTGCATCAAATCCAGATTTTTCGTCCGCTGAGTTATATTTTACATGTAACAGTAGGTAACATAGTTTGATTTTAATTTTTAAGGTTTCATTTGTATCTGTATTTTGTTATTCAAATTTCTTTAATTATTAACTGAATATGCATACCTAAAAATAAAACTGAGGAATAATTATTTCATTTTTTTATTAAAACATCCAGCATATTATTTTGTCAAACCACAGACTAACATTATTACCTACATTATTGAAATAGAGGTACATTTTTCTTTTCAATAGTTAAATTAACATTAACATCTTTACTTTTGTACTTTGATCTAATATTTACTTGCACAGCTTCATCACAGTGTACTTGGTCTGTATTACTAGAGGCTTCAATCTTCTTCATCTCGGAGACATCCATGTGAGATATACTGGGCCTTGCTTAATAATCATCACAGCCTTCAATATGAAAAGTACTGTTCCCGGCTTCATAGTAACTTGTTTGTGGAGTAAAGTATTTGTACTTCTGACAGCAAACTCAGTGAGAGCTTTATATAATAACGATATTTTTTGTCTTTCAATCGCACACATTCTCTCTTGTGGTGGTATCATTTTTTGTTTTTGGCACTGAAACATATATGTTTCACATATGAGCTACAACACCTTGTTTTAACCGAAGCATAACTTTTCCCTCTTGTTGTCTCATGATGTTGTATTTTATATTATATAAGATAGGTATCTTTCTCAATCTAAAATAAATCTCCGGAGAAAAGACAGGAATGATAAAGGTCAGGTTGGTATAAACTTGGTGTAAACAGAGTTAGTTTCTTCCACTTGATAATCAAAATATTTATGTCTGCAAAAGTTAACTTTGACCAATTCAAGGTTTTATAGCGATGATGGCTCAGTGGTAGTGACGTCGGCTTGCGATCCGTAGGACGTGGGTTCGAATACTACAATGAGCTTGAGCTTTCGGTAAAGGAAAACATCGTGATGAAACCATAGCTTGGTGGTATGGTATTTTCTAGTACTCGCCTGGCTAGCTACCACCCTCTTGTTAAGAATCTGTCGCCAAGCACCTATCGGTGTGTTCCGGCAGCCTCACTTGAGAGCCAGTTCCCAGTCCAGGTGTAGCGTGGCGCCATCTTAGACCACACCGTCACTTAACATCACGTGACTTGTGGTCAAACGCTACCCTGTAATAAGTAAAAAAAAAAAAAAAAAAAATTCACACCATGTTAATTATCGAAATACAATACACTAACATTAAAATGATCTTCACAACAAAGTAAATACGATGATGGAGACACTTCATCTCTTCTCATAACCTTACACAGTTACGTATTTTCATATCACTTGGAATAGAAAAAAAACACTTTATCCGGTGTACTTATTATAGTGTTTTGGCAGTCTGGTACAAGACAATGTCCATAAAATGGTTTTTTAGCCTTTTCCATAGTCGAAAAAGCGATATAAACTGAAAATTCTTAAATATTAGCTGTCATTACATACAGAAAACAGTACTGGACGAGTGATGTGACGTCATCAAAAGCGCGCGAAAAATAAGGGCGTTCAAACAGGTCAAATTTAATCGGTACTTTAAATATTATTTTAAAAATTCATTTGAACGATTTTAACAGGATTTTTATTTTTTACTATGTTATAACGAAGTAATAAGTGAATTAAACAAATAAAAAAAATCGATGCATATTCCCTATTAACAAAGTATCACTCGCAGTTGCAGTGGAGAGCGGCCTTTATCATCATTCTCGTAAAAATGTCACAAGATTCAACGTAACAAGACCCAGACATCATATAATTAGAATGTTTGTCAACCTTATAACTCGAATGTTTAAACATTTTATATTACGAGTACGACTACAGAATGCTTTGAAAATTAGAATTATTGTCCGGCATTGGAAAGGCTGCGTACCGTTTGCGAATGTGCGGAAAACTGACTGCTTGTTCTTTTGCCGGTGTAAGGTTGGAACTGGTGTATCTAGATTTAATTACATGTCCACATCTTGTTTACAACTAAATATTTTAAATTTCAATTAGTATGATATTAGTTTCGTTTAGTATTTTACTTGTAGCATATCAGTTACTTATTTGTTTTCACATTTTGAACACACAATCGTTAAACTGGGGTCCCATTCTTTAAAGATAAAGATAAAGATGTTTTATTTGTAGACATATTGGTACATAACAAGTTTGCATGCAGATCTTAAATATAATGGCTATTGTACACATGTTTTGCCTAAATAGGCGTACAAATAGAGCGAGATGGTCGCTAATTACAAAATAAAAAAGAACAATATATTTTTGATCCGTATTTGATCAAAAATTCAAGAAAGTCATTTAATTCAAGAAACTTATAGAACAAAATAAAGACACTGAATTACACCTTAAAATAATTATATGGTTGTAAAAAAATTCTCAGGTATGTAAAAAATGCAAAGACAATACGATTTTTTAATGTTGCGCCTCATAGATCATCGTAACAAGCCCAAGAATCCTTCCAATTGTAAAATTTTCAAACTTATATAAACTAGCTGTTCCCCGCGGTTTCACCCGCGTGGGCTACAGCTTTATGCATGCAAAGTCTCAGCCCGATCGGTTTAAAATTGACAAAGTTTCATACAAACTTTCATCCCCTATTTTATCCCCTTGGGGCAGAATTAATCAAAATCCTTTCTTAGCGGATGCCTACGTCATAACATCTACCTGTATGCCAAATTTCAATCCGATCCGTCCAGTGGTTTGGGCTGTGCGTTGATAGATCACTATGTCAGTCAGTCACCTTTGAGTCATATCTATTAAGAAGAAGATAGAAAAATCACAAGTCCTTATCAAGTACGTAGAAACAGATAAAACGGAACAACACAAACCCACAAACGTAGTAAAATATCACAACTCACTGATATTTTAAATGTAATACATAGCTGGATAACAAAAGTAAACACAAGGCCAGTCAATGAATTATAAAATAGCTCGGTAACTATGTGGTAATAAGTTACATAGAAATGTGCACGTTTCATAATATAATATTTCACACAACACGTTTCAATTTATGATTTAGACATGAGCGTTTCACGACTTGTGTGGCAATTTTGAATGGATTTCAAAATTTTGTTGTGATAATTTTTTGTACTTGTATATCACCAGTCACCACGTGTGGGCACGTAAAGCCTCGTTGAGCTGACATCGTTGCTCTCGCTGAATCGTCTAGTCTGTTCTGGCTGATAATAACAGTTCCTAGTCCGCGGCGCCACCTTCGGTCATATCAATAATTCAATTGTTTTTATTCAATAGGATACATTGTGATCACTTTAAAACGTCAAACTTAAAACTAGCTACGTCTGTTCCAACCTCTTTACGCCGGCAAAAAAACAGGCAAGAAACGCCAGGCAGGTAATATTTTTGGCGCGATCACAAAGACAATTTTATTCTTATTACTAATTGATTGAATTGGAGCAAGTTCACTAAAATCACAAGCTTTTTTTGTCATCTAAACAGTCCGATATTTTATAATAAGCTTTACTACTAAGATTTCTCTTGGTTGGTTGTGCACATTGGGATGTGGAAACATGAATGTTAACGAGTAACCGGATCACAACCAAAGCAAACCAGACTCCACAAGCAGCACCCGTTCACAAGTTGGCGCATTATCATTATTAAAAAGTAGCATAAGTGTTAATCCAGGGTATAAGCTACCTCCATTCCAAATTTCATTCACATCCGCTCAGTAGTTTTTGTGTGAAAGAGTAACAAACATCCATCCATCCATACTCACAAACTTTCACGGTTATAATCTTATTAGGATACCTCATTAAGTGCATTGCACCACTACATTTTGAACTATTAAAGCTCAAAGAATATCGGCCACTTTTCATACTGTCTTGGACCTGACCGCAATATATTTTGTACAATATAAAAATCAATTGCTGTTCGTTAGTCTCGCTAAAAGTCGAGAACGGCTGGACCGATTTGGCTAATTTTGGTCTTGAAATATTCGTGGAGGTCTAGGGAAGGTTTAAACGGTGAGAAATATTAGAATAATTGCCGGGAAAACTCTAAAAACAGCGCTTTCCTTTTACCATATAAACGTTTCCTAAATAAAATGTAGAGTCAATTTGAACTTTATTACTATTCAATAAAGTTGATTGATTTTTAGATTTTTCGATTGAGGCAGTACGAAGTCTGCCGGGTCAGCTAGTTTTGTATAAAAATTACGAATAGTCCATTGAAGTTATACGACCGGCCTATAACAGTTTTTGATGTGTGAGATTTAGTTAGGTTCAGAAAAACAAAAAGGAGTACAAACAAAAATAGTAGAATAGTATCGTAGCAAAAGCAAACAAAGGTTAAGGTTAGGGTTGCCTGATCTGAATCGATCTTCCAGAAGATCAATTTCAAAAAAATCTGTTTAATTTTTTCTGGACTCTACTTGAAATATCGTTTGTATAATTCAAAAAAAAATATATTCAAAAATTCAAAACTTTTTTATTAAAACTAGCTACGCCTGTTCCAACCTCCTTACGCCGGCAAAAGAACAGGCAAGAAACGCCCGGCAGGTAATTTTTTTGGCGCGATCACATTGACAATTTTATTCTTATTACTAATTGATTGAATTGGAGCAAGTTCACTAAAATCCCAAGCTTTTTTTTTTGTCATCTAATAGTCCGATATTTTTTAATTAGCTTTACTAATAAGAAGATTTCTCTTGTTTGGTTGTACACATTGGGATATGGGAACATGAATATTAACGAGTTGCGGGATCACAACCAAAGCAGACCAGACCCCACAAGCAGCACCCGTTCACGAGTTGACGCATGTGCCAGCCATCGCTCTCCTCGACCATATGAGAGGGAAGAGGGCGACCCGACACATGACGCCGCTGCAAGCAAAGTCACTTTCGTGACCATGACTGTTTTGGCTGTTTAATCTTATTATGACTAGAATTAATCTTTTTTTTCATACATAGCTCGTTTTCATACAAGCTCAGGTCCGTTTTGGCCATTGTTCTTTTTAGGTGGCACTGAACTGTAACGGGGAAACATGACGCTTACCATCAGTCATCATGACTTGCTCGTCTCGTCAATCAGTTACATTAAAACCTATCCTTTTACATTTGACCCCCGACTCCATTACATCATGTACTTGTAACGAACTTGGACCAACTTACGTTATTCAACTTCCGATAAGGCCTAGCTCATACTAGGAACTAGGAAGTACCGAACGTCCTTATGTGGAGTGATTAGTTATTAGGTCGTGTGCACACGTTTTCTTCGTGTTTGATGTTTGTGGTGACTTTTATAGGGAAGAGCTGTAGCACGAGGCTGAATGTCTTTAAGTTCATATTTCTTTATTATAAAACTAAGGTCACAGACATAGCTCGCAGAATTAGCAAGCTGAAGTGGCAGTGGGCTGGTCATATAAGCCGCAGAACCAATAACCGTTGGGGTAGACGTGTCCTTGAGTGGAGACCGCGACTTGGCAAACGTAGTGTGGGACGTCCTGCGACAAGGTGGAGCGACGACTTGCGCCGAGTGGCTGCCAGTAGTCAGATGAGAAGAGCCAAAGACCGGGCTCAGTGGCGTACCTTGGGAGAGGCCTATGTCCAGCAGTGGACTCATATGATGGCAAATCCGCACATAACTTATTAAGTCATAGGTGCGGGGCCGAGAGGATTCGAACTCGGTGTCGGCGTCTTGTAAGTTGCACGCGTAACCGTTCGGCCACCATCGCTCCACTTGTACTTGTATATCTCATCCGATATAAACTGTATGCGTACTCTGTACACACAGATACATACACACACAAACACAATGATAATTTAGATTAGGTTGCGCAATCCATGATGTAACCGCGATATAGTGAGCTATTTAGAGCTATGACAAGGTTAACTATACGCAATAGACAGGCTACTACGATAGTTTGGAGTATTTATATAGATACTAGCTGTTCCCCGCAGTTTCACCCGTGTGGGCTCCAGTTTATCTCGATAAAAAGTATCCTATGTCCTTCCTCAGGGTTCAAACTATCACTGTACCAAATTTCATTAAAATCAGTTCAGTAATTTAGGCGTGAAAGCGTAACAGACAGACAGAGTTACTTTCACATTTATAATATTAAAAATAGTAGGGATTCTTGTCTGATATTTATTTTTTTGGTTAACTGTGTGAACTTGTAAATCGTTTAATGTAAATGTAAATTTAAATTTGAATTAAATTTAATAGTATGTAGTAGAGTTCCTTTTTCACTGCATACAGCGTTTGACCACAAGTCACCTGATGTTAAGTGGTCGATGGTGGCGCCACGCTACTCCTGGTTTGGAAACGGGCTCTCACGTGAGGCTGTCGAAGCACAAAGGTGCTTGGGGACAGATTGGAAACTTGAGACTATACCTAATTAGTTAATTAAATTGATTAATTTGCCAGGTCCAAGAAGAGCGTAACCATGTCTTCAGTTAACATCAGTAACTGGAGGTAAAACTTTACTTTTAAACGAAAAAAGATGTGGTGATGCAACGTAACGTTTTCGATTACAAAAATTAAATTGGTAACTTACTCATCTCATAATCGATTATATCAGTATAAGTGAATATCTCGATTATGAGAATCAATTTTACCATCATATATCACTAATTCATAGATTAATCTCTGTGACTGTATTGAAGAGGGATGTCAACAAGGAACGATTTGGGTTACACAAGTCACTTTGCCCAAAAGTGGGACATACCGTTCGCTCCCACGCCACGTTCCCCTATGTTGCAACTAATGTGTCAATTGTGTGTGACGCAACACTTGTGTTGCAGGACGTCCTGGGGACGATTCTGATGGACGTGATTACAACGGTACGAAAAGAAGGTGAATAGAGAAAGAAAATTCTACTAATATTATAAACCTGAAAGTTTGTGAGTATGGATGAATGGATGTTTGTTACTCTTTCACGCAAAAACTACCCAACGGATCGGAAGGAAATTTGGAATGGAGATAGCTTATACCCTGGATTACGACATAGATTACTTTTTATCCCGGTAAAAGGTTCCTGCGGGATAACGGGAAGACGCGGGTGAAACCGTGAGGCGCAACTAGTAACAAATAAATCTATGATAAAACAAAATTATAGTGGTAACGATTGTGTTAAGATAATTTCCCGAATGAAATAAAGTATTTTGAAGTTGTTCATTTTTTTTATGGACAGGGAAGGAAATCCAACTCCAACTCGGGCAGCGTTCGTGAAATCACGCGACATCTCGTCCAACATTCCACAGAGCCTTAAGACAAAAGTCTTTCAGCAGTGTGTGTTACCAGTAATTACTTTTGGTACTGAGACGTGGTCTTTGACTGTGGGCCTTATAAATAAGCTTAGAGTCACACAACGAGCCATAGAGCTCTCTCCATGCTCAGCCGGTAGAAATCCACAAATACACAAATCTACTGAACATTATGAACAAGCCATTTGCATCCATCGGCTCCCTGCGACTTTTACAATGTCTCTTACGCCTTTTCTAAACAAAATACACAAATTTTATATACCGTTCCCATCTCGTCTCTCACAATAAGTACCCGCTGTTTTGATGCACGCAGCTTCACAGATTACGTAAGAGCCCTTCAAGGGCGCACATTGCACGTCCTAACTATGATTTATAAGAGTTACATCAATGTGGATGTTTAGCTCACGCAGTGTGCAATCTGTATTGTACAATTTGACCGGATTGGTTGCGACATTTTAATCTTTCTACTAGCGAGTCTCGTAGGCCCGTGCAGATAAGCAAAGATTTTGATATCCAAAAGTTTTCTCGAAACCTTTAGATATAAAAATATAAGGTTAAAAAAACAACTACAAAACACAGTTTTTTATAAATGCGAAAGTTTGTGTGTGTGTGTGTAAATGTTTGTTACCACGTATCCACAATTACTACTAACCCAATTTGGATTAAATTTAGAATGGGGATAGCTTAAACCAGATTAACACATAGGCTATAACATAAGACGGGATAACAGGAAGACGCAGGAATATGGAAACAAGAATATTAAAAAAAATAAAAAAACACTATAAAGTAGGAAAACTGTTTGCATGAGCCCCTCCTTAGACTATGAATTTTGTACCCCTATCTTTAAGACTTAGTTTTAGTTGACCCCACTCTGACACGAGCATATATTTTATATATATTGCTCCCCCAAACATAGTATAAATATAAATAAATATCGGGGACAATTGCACACAAATTGACCTAGCCCCAAATTAAGCTCGAAACTTGTGTTATGGGTACTAGACAACGATATACATACTTATAATTATAGAGAAATAAATACTTATATAGATAGAAATATCCAAGACTCGGGTACAAATATTCTTGCTCATCACACATATATTTGCCCTTACCGGGATTCGAACCCGGGACCGCTAGCTTCGCAGGCAGGGACACTACCAACTCGGCTACCGCGTCGTCCTATAGTAAAGTAAACCTTTGCATAATTAGACGCAATTTCAGTAGTTGCGACTAATTATGCAAATAATGTTTTTGTCGATGCTTAATGATTCGGACCCATGTCCGAGGATGACATGTATAAAAACATACAAAAAAAAAAATGAATATTAACGAGTATATCACTGAAAAATTGCTTTACAAACGTCATCACCATCATTGGTGGCTCAAACCACGCCATGTTTGGTATAAACCTACTCCCTTACTCTTACGCCATTCAACGCCAATCTTAGTTCAAAGTACGAAACACTCTAACGTTACTCAAGTAAAGACAAACAATGGTTAGAGCGTCACTCCAGAACGGCCTTAGTCATCATTTAATTCTGACCGGTGACACTATACCTACATAATAGCGGTTATTACATAAACACGAGTACCTTCAGTTGTCCTTATACATAAGGACGTTGGTTTAATCATTTTCTTCCTTATAAAGACTGTAAACATTAGTTAAGAAAGAAACTCAGACTCAGTAGTAATATAACATGCTTGGAGTTTCTTTGCGTGAAGAATCCAAATTGAGGGAATTCACCGAAGAACCGACACCGATATAGCTCTCAGAATTCGCAAGTTGAATTGGCAATGGGCAGGCCACACCGGCCGACGAACCGAAAACCGATGGGGAAGAAAGGTTCTCGAGTGGCGACCGCGAACGAAGACGTTCTGTAGGTAGGCCTCCCACTAGGTGGACCCGCGACAGAGTCGCAGGGAGCCGGTGGATGCAAATGGCTAATAGCCGCTCAGGGGGGAAGCCTATAGCCAGCAGTGGACTTCTTCCGGCTGATGATGAGGTCACTTTAAAAATAGCTACGCCTGTTCCAATCTCCTTACGCCGGCAAAAAAAACAGGTAAGTCACGCCCGGTAGATTTGTTTTTGAGCGCGATCACATATTTAATTTCATTTTAATTTACTTGCTACCTACTAATTAATTGAATTGGAGCAAGTTCAACACAATCTCAAGCCTTTTTGTTATCCAAATAGTCTCATAGGTATTTCGTTACATATGGATTTGAAATTTAGTTTTATTTAGCTATCGACAAGTATTTGATTGCATTGTGAGTATGTATGTATCTTTGTTGCTCTTTCTTAAAAACTACTGAACGGATTTGAGTGAAATTTGTAATGTAGATAGTTTATACTCTGGATTAACACATAGGCTACTTTTTATCCCGGGAAAAGGTTCCTGCGGGATAATGGAAAGACGCGGGTGCAGCTAGTGTATTTATAAAGTGTACCCTATTTTACCTCAAGAATTATTCAATGAAGAACTGAAATAAACACAGCCTTTGTTTGACATAACTCATTTATCCATTGACGTGTAAGTTACAATGCAAGACAATAGGGCCGGCGCGGCGAGGTAAACCCAAGGTCCAAGGTTCGAGTCCTGACTTCCTCAGACGCAGCTGTTGTGTAACGTTATTGTAATAGGTATTTATTGCTATTACACATCATAATTTGTAAATAGATTAATTAAGTACGTAATTAATTAAGGCTAAGAAGAATAACTGTAGCTGTATGTTCGTAATATCATAGTCACAACATGCTGTTCCCCGCGGTTTTACTTGCGTGGACTACAATTTATTGCAGTGAAAAGTATCCCATATCCTTTCCCAATGTTCACACTATCTCCATACTAAATTTCATCAAAATCGGTTTAGCGGTTTAGGCTTGAAAAGGTAACAAACAAACAAAATTACTTTCTCATTTATAACACAAGCTGCGTCGCGCTGTTTCACTCTCGCGGACTACACTTCATCGTGATAACAAGAACCTATCCCATATCCATTCGCAGGGCTTAAACTGTCTCCACAGTTAATTTAATCAAAATCCGTTGAGTAGCTTTTGCGTGAAAGATTAACAAACATGCCTCTATCTATTCTCCTACTAATAATACAAACGTGAAAGTTTGTGAGTATGTATGATTGTTGCTCTTTTGCGCAAAAACCACTGAACAGATTTGAGTGAAATTTGGAATGGAGATAGCTTATACCTTGAATTAAAACATAGGTTACTTTTAATTCCGGGAAAAGGTTCCTGCGGGATGACGGGAAGACGCGTGTGAAACCGCGGGTTGTAGCTAAAATATAATATTTGCAGGAAGGATAAGTATGGATACCTAAATGACTTTTAGGTATGTCATTTAGGTATCGTTCCTACTGCTGGGACACAGACCTTCTCTCAAAGACAAAGTGTATATTGGCCATAATCTACCACGGTAGCTAAGTTTGATTAAACTCAGTGAAATCGGCCCTTTGTGTAGGTGGTTTGTAATTAAGTTTAGCCCTCCGCTGCTCAAAGTCCTTATCCTATTGCCTAATGCCCAACTAATCGAAAGGAGCCCCCTACCTGCCTTGACATGCTGCGCCTGCGCAAGTGTTGCAACCACCACTGTATCCTTTGACTTAGTACTACTACTAGGTACAGTCAGCGACAAAAGTAGCTGATCATACTTGATTTTACAAATGCGTATTAGATCTGTAATATTTGTTTTTTCCTTATAACTTTTGACCATAACACAACACACCTGGTGTTAAGTGATGATTCGGTCGAAGGTTGGTGTTTAAGATGATAAAAGAGAATCGGAAAATTAGTTTTTGTTCAACTACTTTTGTCGTTGACTGTACTACCAGGACCGGAGGGGCGTATTTACCCTAAGGCCACAGGGGCCCTGGCCAGGGGCGGCAGGCTGCGAGGGCGGCGCAAGCCACCCTTTGTAGGAGAATCATTTGATTAGCGAAAACATTGAAATATTATACTTCTAAATTTTCGCGCTCGCTGCGCTCGCGGGGCAGACTGGTGGGTTTAATCCGGCCCTGGGTACTACTAGGTACTAGCTGAGCCCTTTTCCCACAGGAACCATTTTCCAGGACAAAAAGTAGCTTATAAATAAAATTAATCCAGCTATCTCCATTTCAAATTTCAGTCAAATTCGCTTAGCCGTTTTCCTCTTTTTTAAAACACTTTTTTACTACTTTCATGGAGCACCATCTTCCACCACGTCATAGCTTATTTTTTTAAGCGTAGCATAGACAACGACGTGTTAGCCGAGTTGGTAGTGTTGGTAGTGAGTTGGAAGCTAGCGGTCCCGGGTTCGAATCCCGGTCAGGACAAATATATGTGTGATGAGCACGAATAATTTGTTCCCGAGTCTTGGATATTTCTATCTATATAAGTATGTATATCGTTGTCTAGTACCCATAACACAAGTTTCGAGTATAATTTGGGGCTAGGTAAATTTTTGTGGTTCCCCGATATTTATTTTCATATTTTGTTTATTTTGTAGAACTACGATCATACATCTAACGAGCAATCGTAACCGGTGAAGTAATGGTTACGCAAACCCCAAGGATACCGCGGTGGTAGCTCTTGCGCCACGCCAAATGTTAGGTTAGGAAAGGAGCGGCGCCGTGTCAAGGCAGCTCTACCTTTCGATTCGTTGGGCAAGGGATATATATCCCAAGAAACGCGTGTACTAACGAATGCTTTAGATTTTTAGCTAAGAATCTGTTGCCGAGCGCTTATCGGTGGGTTCCGGCAGCTTCATGGCAGGCACATGGGTCAACTCGTGAACGGGTGCTGCTTGTGGGGTCTGGTCTGCTTTGGTTGTGATCCCGCAACTCGTTAATATTCATGTTCCCATATCCCAATGTGTGCAAACAAGAGAAATCTTATTAGTAAAGCTAATTAAAAAGTATCGTACTATTAGATGACAAAAAAAAAGCTTGGAATTTTAGTGAACTTGCTCCAATTCAATCAATTAGTAATAAGAATAAAATTGGCAATGTGATCGCGCCAAAAAAATAACCTTCCGGGCGTTTCTTGCCTGTTCTTTTGCCGGCGTAAGGAGGTTGGAACAGGCGTAGCTAGTTTTAAGTTGACGTTTTAAAGTGATCACAATGTATCTATTGAATAAACATATTTTTGATTTTGATTTTTCACTTGAGAGCCAGTTCTCAATCCAGGTGTAGCGTGACTGATGTTGCCAGATGTCCCGCTTTTGGCCTATGTCCAGCAGTGGACCGAAATGGGCTGTTATGATGATAATGATGACGATGTTACTTGTTGCACCCTGCGTTTTCATTCGCGTGAATTAAATTCTATCGCAAGAAAAACGTATCTCATGCTACTACGTATCTCCGTAATTACTAAACCGATTTTGATGAAATTTGGAAAGGAGATAGTTTATACCCTGAATTAACACATAGGCTACTCTTTTATCCCGAAGAAGGGCTCATGCGGGACGCGAAGCGCGTGTGTAACCGCAGAACGCAGCTATAGTAGACTCATAATTTCTTAAGATAGATTCATAAAAACATTGACTATGTATGCTATGTGCCTATTGGTAATAAATCTTACAACAACTGTAGGAATGCAAACAATAGTCCATAAAGTGTTATTGCAATCCCATATCGACGGAAGTTGTAAAGTTAACTGCAAAGAAATGAGTTTTGCTTTATTGTAATTTAATAATATTCTGGTTTGTAACATTATGTTGTACAAATATTGAATTAATTTTATCAGTTTAGCAGCAATTTGTGATCTGATAATAAAAATACGATTAGTCATTCGACCTGTAGACACAGTATTGAGTACATAATATATTCACATATATGTAAGTAGTTGCACCCCGCCGTTTCACCCGCGTCTACCCGTTATCCCGCAGAAACCTTTTTCCGGGATAAAAAGTTAAAAAAAAATATTCTTTATCAGTTAATCCAGGATATAAGCTATTTCAAATTTCAATTCTCCATTCCAAATTTCATTCAGATACGTTCAGTAGTTTTTGCGTGAAAGAGTAACAAACATCCATCCATCCATCCATCCATACTCAAAAAATTTTCACGTTTAAATTGTTAGGATGTTGAATTGAGAAACCTCCTCTTTTTGAAGTCGGTTAAGAAAGGCTCAATTAATTTTATTTCAATTAGTAAGTGTCTAAAATATTGTTGTTAAACAATATCTTGTCATCTTGCTTGTACCTTGTGTAATTTTCTAATTATGAGGAGTAATAAATAAATATTATTAAATATTATTAAAAAAAAATAACATTACAAAATGATCTAAAAAACGACCAAATTGCCCGTACCCACTGTAAAGCATGGCGCAAACATTCGATTTTGCAAACCGATACGCGCACACAACAACTGTAGGAATGCAAACAATAGTCCATAAAGTGTTATTGCAATCCCATATCGACGGAAGTTGTAAAGTTAACTGCAAAGAAATGAGTTTTGCTTTATTGTAATTTAATAATATTCTGGTTTGTAACATTATGTTGTACAAATATTGAATTAATTTTATCAGTTTAGCAGCAATTTGTGATCTGATAATAAAAATACGATTAGTCATTCGACCTGTAGACACAGTATTGAGTACATAATATATTCACATATATGTAAGTAGTTGCACCCCGCCGTTTCACCCGCGTCTACCCGTTATCCCGCAGAAACCTTTTTCCGGGATAAAAAGTTAAAAAAAAATATTCTTTATCAGTTAATCCAGGGTATAAGCTATTTCAAATTTCAATTCTCCATTCCAAATTTCATTCAGATACGTTCAGTAGTTTTTGCGTGAAAGAGTAACAAACATCCATCCATCCATCCATCCATACTCAAAAAAATTTCACGTTTAAATTGTTAGGATGTTGAATTGAGAAACCTCCTCTTTTTGAAGTCGGTTAAGAAAGGCTCAATTAATTTTATTTCAATTAGTAAGTGTCTAAAATATTGTTGTTAAACAATATCTTGTCATCTTGCTTGTACCTTGTGTAATTTTCTAATTATGAGGAGTAATAAATAAATATTATTAAATATTATTAAAAAAAAATAACATTACAAAATGATCTAAAAAACGACCAAATTGCCCGTACCCACTGTAAAGCATGGCGCAAACATTCGATTTTGCAAACCGATACGCGCACACCGCCTTAGATATGGCAATTTTGCTGCTTTTGCGCAATGTATGCGTTCGGTATTGCACGAAAATAAATGATTGTGCTCATTGCAACGCAACAGCGTTAGTGTGTTGCATACAACTTCGAAAATCACTCTAGAAGAAGACTACAAATCCTCATCATCATCATTAGCTGGAAGAAGTCCACTGCTGAACCTAGGCCTCCCCCTTTGAACGCCATTCATGGCTAGAGATGTGCATTCATAGGCTCTTCGTGGTCGCCACTCGACAACCTTTCTTCTCCATCAGATTCGTGGAGCGATGTAGCCCATTGCCACTTTAACTTGCAAATTCTGAGAGCTATGTCGGTAATTTTGGTGCTCAGGCGAATTGCCTAGTCTTTGATTTTATCACGCAGAGAAACTCCAATGCAGTTCTGCAGTATACATCTTTTCAATCATACTGCAAACATTTTACAGTCAGGCGCTTGCCTCACGTCAACCTTAGCAACAGTACATACGGCAACATGACATCCGTACATGGTTGACATTCCCCCAATCCGAAAGGCTTCGCATCTACTTTTATAATGCGAACGGTGAAGGAGTGGAACACCCTGCCAGCGTCTGTTAAATTTGATTTAGAGTAGTTTAGACCTTAAGGAATGACATAGGATACAAGAACAACGCTGTGTTGTACAGCTAGTTAGCTAAAGAACAAACAAAACACATTTGTTTACTCAATTTATTTGTGACATAAAATAAACTGTATAAAACTCAAATTAACAATAATACTGAGAATGATTATTTCCACACTGGCAACTGTGCTTAGGACACTTACCAGTACCCTGTGAACTCTGTGACAAGTAAGTCTTTAACAGAGGAATCAACGTCTCCGAAAGCCTCGGACAGGGCAAATCTGTCTCAGGGCAGTACGTCTGCCCTTCAGGGTAAACATACCCATAACAACCCTCAGGGTATACCGAGCAGTAATAATTAGGAGTACAGGGGTTCTGCAGGACAGGGTTTACAGGAACACAAGCCTGCTTGGTTATGCATTTGCAATCCGTCTCGCAAATAGTTTGATGGTACGGCACGGCAGAACTGTGTAAAATTGGTGATTGGTTGTCACAGATTGACGGCAGGTTGGTCAAAGTTGGGTAGCGGTTGTCACAAATTGATGATGGGTTTGTCAAAGTTGGGCAGCGGTTGTCGCAAATTGATGACGGGTTTGTCAAAGTTGGGCAGCGGTTGTTGCAAGTTGGTGACGGGTTGCACGTTGGTGGCCGGTTGTCACACGGTGTGACGTAAATAGGGCCGTCATAGTTTTGAATGTGGACGGTGGCAGCTTTTGGTTCAAGGCATGCCATTGCGTTGATTATGGTGGTCTGAAAAAATGGGACTTTTAGTTTTTCTAAAAGCATAAAAATAGTATAACAAAAAATTTATCAAAAAATATTCTTTCATGAAACACACATCACATGTAAGTAAAATTAAAGCTTTATGTGTTGTTTTTCAGGGTATTTCAGCGTGAGGAAGTTACAAACATACACACACACACACACTAAAACATTGCTATTAAAATATTATGATTATTTTGACTTAACTTTTTAAATTATCCTATCAATATTATAAACGTGAACGTTTGTGAGTATGGGTGGATGGATGTTTGTTTGTTACTTTTTCACACAAAAACTACTGAACGAATTTGAGTGAAATTTGGAATGGAGATAGCGTAAACCCTGATTTATTTTGGGAACATGGCCCAAGTGTACAATAATGAAGTTAGAACTTAATATGTAACCATGTTAGTAAATTATAAATTTGATTATATGCTGGCACCCAGGCTCTAATGCATTATTATTACTAGGCAGTGATACATAAAATTAAGTAATATTTAAATTAAAACTTACCTGAATCAATAGAATTCCAAACACAGTACACATCATTTTCATATAATAAGTAGATCCTTAACAATAATTCAAGTCGACTGTACATTTACTGTCCAAAAATTTAATTTTATATACCTTTCTTATCTGTTTTTTTGGCAATTACATTTCTTTCGAAAATTGGTGAAGATGTTACGAAATTTTATCACGTACTACAATTTTGCCAATTCGCGATAAAATGACAAAACAATATGTCCAAATCTAAAAATCGAGCCAAATATTCTATGACGTCATTGCTCACCAATATATTTTGAATCCAACTTTAGTACTACCTGCATTTTTCCCTTAAGAATTTTTCATTTTCTCGTACTGCAAAGTAGCTTATAAGTTACTTCAAAGTTTTACCTCATTTTAAGTACCCTAAACATCTTGGACTGAGATTGTTGCTGCACAATTCGCGCCTCGACATCGACATTTAGTCTAGTCCTTAGGCTATATATATATATTATGTTATTTTCGTTGTTTTTGATGTTGATCGTTGTTTTTAATTTTTTAATTTCTGTTTGTTTTATTCTTAGTTTTAGTTTATTAACGTACTGTAAGTTATTCTGTATACTAACCCATGGATTATTGTTATCCGTAATAAAGAACTTTGAATTTGAATTGAAATTTACCTACCTCTGTATCATTTTTCCCAAATTTGCTAAGCCGCTTATTACATAAACTCCGTCTGCATAAACAAATTCAATCATTTATTATATTAGCTGATAAACTTATGTCTTCATCATCATCATCATCAGCCTAACACATTTCCACACGAGGTTTTCTATCATCGTTTGTAGCGTTGGAAAATCTGCACATAATTGATTAATTTTTAGGCGGGGCCGAGATGGGATTCGAACTCGCTATCAGTGCCTTGTAAGTCGCTCGTCTTACCACTCTACATCGCACCTTTGTTTGCTTATTTACCTTTACTCACTTTTACTTACCTTTACTCACCGTTACTTATCTTTACTCAACTCATCCTATGCAACTTAGTAGGGCGGTGAAGTATATACAAACAATGTATCGGTCTGTATGTATGTCTTCCCATCGATATAACGCCGCACTTGTACCGTGACATAACACGCTTACCTAGTAACCACCCGGATAGCGGGTAGGGTTGCCACTTTTTAGAAATAAATCACTAGGTATATAAAAAAAACAATCTGTCAGTTAACCAAACGCCAAGCAGCGAACATACCAAACGGCCAAACTTCTCTGAAAACTTTGATTTTCAATACAGAACATAGTTAAGCTGGAAATTGCTAACTTATCTATACACGATTTGCCATACTAAAGAGATAGAATTTTGACAGAAGCTCCATATGAGTAATGTCAAAAATCTATCTCTAGTAGGGCAATCTCTGGATAGATAAGTTATTAATATCCAGCTTAAAAATCTGTGTTCTGGATTGAAAAGCAAAATTTTCAGAGAAGTTCGAAGTTGAAGTTTGATATTTCAGAGCAATAAGCGCTGCGATCTGTCGCAGAGGAACTGTTGAAGTTCAAAATTCTAGGTGTTGCCTCGTCACTCAGTAACGTGAAAATAAATTTGAGAAACTGAGCTAACCTTTTTCGAAAAATACACATTTTATATGCTAGAGTTTTATTCGCTAAATTTTAGTGATCAGAAAAATCTAGTAAAATTTAATCGACATGGTGTATCCGAATAACGACGGTAACGAATGCGAAAAACTTGATTAACTTGTACAGCTAATTATCTGCGAGTCCACCATCGCTCAAAAAATGAAATGAGGAAGCCGGTTTGGCCAATATCATAAATTCAAGGGCATAATATGTATGCAAACAATAATTAATAAACAATTTACTGTGTTATGATTGTGATTTGTAAGTGACAACCCTAACCTTACAGCATCACAGGGATGTGCACAGCGGATGCTAACCCACTGCCACGTAACGGGACTTCGGTGGATAGACTAGTGTGGATACGCCATATATGATGACATGTGCCACTTATAACAAAACAAAAAAAAACATGTTAGCAAAATACGAATCGTTTAGACTCTATTCAGTCTACTTCAATGTATTAATAATCATCATCATCATCAGCCTATTCCACAGCTCGGAAAACTTAAACTAGCTACGCCTCTTCTAATCTCCTAACACCGGCAAAAGAACAAGCAAGAAACGCCCAGCAGGTACTTTTTTTCAGCGCGATCTCATTGACATTTTTTTCTTATTCCTAATTGATTGAATTGGACCAAGTTCATTACAATCCCAAGCATTTTGTCATCTAAATAGTCCGGTATTTTGTAATAGGCTTTACTATTATAAGATGTCTCTTTATATGGACTTGCAATTTACTCATCGAATGATGAATTTCACTTGGAATTATGTTAAAAAAACGTAAACCTTTGAAGAAGTTGCTAACTTTACAGAGCCTAGTAGTGCGTACAGCAATTTTATCTATGTTCCTAGTATTAAAATTGTGATAATCACTTCTTTTTTTGATTGCTATTGGCATTTTTGCATACGTAAGTACATAAAATTTTCTTAAGTATAATAAATAACAAACCTTTGTCTTACTATGAATTTGGAGACAGGTTTTCAACTTACTGATAGTATTTGTGACTCCTTTAACATGGACGTGTCCATGTTATGCTAATGTAGACCGGCATGCATCGTCGGCACACTGAGCCACTTGCGATCCGTATTGATAACAAGATAACCACGTTTTTACTAAACCATCCATTGAATCCGTAACGAGGAATAGTTTGAGCTTGTAACATTGTAACATCGTGTTACTACGTGGAAAAGAAAATTGACATACAATTTTATTTACACCTGTAAAAGACTGCTCTGAGTTAGTTTAATTAAGTTTATTATTTTACTATGGCTGCGCTGTCCCGCAGGAACCTTTTTCCGAGATAAAAAGTAGCCTATGTTTTAATTCAGGGTATAAGCTATCTCCATTCCAGATTTCATCCAGATTCGTTGAGTAGTTTTTGCGTGACAGAGCAACAACCATACAAGCATACATACTATAGTACAATAAGAATGTACCATGTACAATATGTAATTGTACAATGTAAATACTCACAAACTTTCCCGTTTTTGTTATTAGTAGGATGTTTATGTGTATACATATAACATACAATTCTACTAACAATACTAACACCATTTGCTACGCCCTTATCGGGTATAATGTACTCACTCTTTGACTTAATTAAGACCTGTCCTGTATCGTATTTTAAGCAAATAAATGAATATGAATATGAATATATGGATTTAATTTTGTGAAGTGTTTGTGACCTCTTGTTTTTTTTGCCACAAATAAATATATTGGCTATTTTATAATTGAGTGACTCATTTTTTTATGTAGTGACGAGACGAGCAAGTCGCTGGGCGGATGGTAAGTGTGGCACGCTCAGTGACACGACAAATCAAAATTCTGCGCAGCAATACACTGCGATCGTCACTCTGAGACATCAGATTTCTTTAGAGCCTGTAACTAACGTCTGGAATCTGATATAACGATTTAATCAAAAAGACTGTATTTTAAATGTAATATACACAAGTACCTACTGAAAAATGTAATGCTGTTTGTTAGTATTGGTAATAACTTGCCTTGAGACCGGTTGGACCAATTTTGTAAATAAAAAATGTCCTCGATAGTCCATAAAAGGTTTTTGGAGGAAGAAAAATAGGAAAGTTCGTGTTTTTTCATGGGATTTTTGTATGCATTTAAAATCCTCTACATTATACTTCCAACTATTTATTGCCTATCCGTGTGAAGCGGGGGCAGACCGCTTGTAGGTATAATATAGAATTAAATACGCAATAAATTAAATACTGCAACCTTCTTACTACGAGTAAATTCTAATTTAACTAATCGAAACAATCTAAAGTGCAGTGACATTACCAAATGAATGGAAGGACGACCTAATGCAATCACATCTACATACACAAACCAGTACAAAATATAACAGCGTACTTCCAAATAGTACATTAATTTCGTGTAACCTAATTTATTCCAACCAACACCTCTTCAAACGAAAACTACCCTTATTTCTCACCAAAATAGAGTAGAAAATCCCTAAATACTTTTCAGTTCGGGCATACCGTTACGTAAGACTTTAAGGTCACAACTGTTGCATAACGCTTCTACAATCAACTCCAGCGTAACTTGACCTACGGGAATGCTTTTAAGTGACTAAATTGCTAGGATTTGTTTAGGAACGGAGAGGGGCGAGGGCTCAGCGTAGGTTGGACTGATACATGATTTGTGTTGGCTAATTTTAGAGCGGTGCTTTTGAAATGTTCATATTGTGAGATTTAGCGGCTGTTGTTATGGTCGTGGAATGAGAAAATAAATAAACATGATATTTATTTTGTGGTAATTTTTATTGAAGTAAGGGGCCATTCAAGTATAACGTAAGCAGATTTTTTACAATTATTTCCCCCTCCCCCCCCCTTACCCCTTGTCAGCAAAAGTAAGCAAACCTCTAAATGCTTACGTAATCATTGGTACCTTTATGCATTTTTCTTTTAATGTATTTTGTTTTTTTATTGATTCGTGAGCAAATAGGCTTAGGATAGAGGAATTTAATGATTTTCAACGATTTGTGGGTTGTCATTTGTGTAAAAAGTAAATAAGTAAATGCGGACATAATCACGATATCGACCCCCTTACCCACCATGTCATCAAAAATAAGCAAAGCAAAGACCCCCGCCCCCCTCAAGCGCTTACGTAATACTTGAACGGCCCCTTATTACTAATAGGAAAACTCCATGTAGCGGAGATGAGAATGTTGAGATGGATGTGTGGAGTGACGAGAATGAATAAAATAAAGAATTAGTATATTTGAAGAAGTCTGAAAGTGACAGAAAAGATGAAAGGAAATCGTTTGGCCTGGTATGGACATGTTATGATGATAGCCATATTACCAAAAAAGTGATGAATATGAATGTTAATGGATGGAGGGAAGAGGAAGACCAAAGAAAAGATGGATGGATTGTGTAAGGATGAAGAAGCGATGACGGCTGATAGGGGAGAGTGGAAGAAGAGTACATGCTGCGCCGACCACAAAGAGATGGGACCAGGGCAAGAAGAAGAGGAACACCAATAGCTTAGCTTTATACATGTTTATAAAGTTACTAATAAAATCAAGGAGCCTTACAATATACTTTATTTTTGAGCACTAGCGACTTGCCTTAGGTTCCCAAGGGTGGACAGAAGGTAGGTCTTGAGTTCATACATAAATCCCATAGAAAAAAAACAGTCTTTCCCGAATTTTCCAATTCCGTTAAATTTTTCACTTAACATGAACCTATTTCGGACTACTTTGAAAAAAATTAGAGCATGCTAGTCTTGATGATACCTATTCACTTTTGATGAAGGCTCTTGATTGCGAGATTCGAACCAAATACCTACAGGTCGCTTGTCAACGTCACTACTACTGACTTGAGCCATGCATCACGTTTAACTTTAAATTCACATCAAACTAACTACAAACAAAATTTTATATTCTACGAGTAAAGTTTACAATTTTTAATTTTCAGTTTTCATGCAACATCTGGGTCGCGGTGATTGATAGTGGTAGGTTACGTTACGCAAGCGATTGCATCACAAACGGCCCAGTTTTTGTGCATGTCAGCCAAGGTAATGAGATTAGGTCATATTTGATAAATAAACGTAAATTTTAGTATGTACAGTTTTTTTTGTATACATTTATGAGATTCGGAATAAATAATTTGTGCTATGAATGAATACGTCTACTGTACGGACAGATAAACTACAGTTTATAGTTTTACCGGTTTTTTATGTTTTTTTACAGTGACTAAAGTGCATAGGGTAGTTTGAAAAACAGCGCTGCACTCACATAATTATTGTTATGGGAATGCAGCACATGCTGAAGCTTCCCTATTGCCCTATAATTAATTAATAGATAAGTAACTGGAACATAATATGATGTCTGTGTTATAGTGTGGCAATAAATTGATTTTTTATTTTATTTATTATGACGATGACTCAGTGGTAGTTTCGACGAGTTGAAAGCCGTAGGTTTGATTCCTTTCTAAGCTTGAGCTTTTGGTAATTGAAAACAAAACGTGGTGAAACCTTATAGGGAATCTAGTGCACGCCACCAGGTCGAATTGAAAATCTTATCTGCTGCTCACAAAAAAAGTAAATAAAATTATCTAAATATATAAAATAAAGTTGTGTTAGTTACACCAATTATAACTTAACAGTGGCTGGACCGAATTTTGTGATGTTTAAATTGTGAGATTTGTCTCGGTTCCGAATAGCAAAATAAATAATAGTTCTTATTAATTTACTTTGTTTTTTCATAACTGTACATGTTTTATCACTAGTGACGCTGTAGCCGAAGGTGGCATTTCACCTGTATTGGGAACTGGCTCTCAGGTGGGGCTGCCGGAATACACCGATAGGTGCTTGGCGATAGTTTCTCCACTTGACTAACTTGAGGTAGACAGTCATTTGAACTGTACTTATTTTATCACTAATTTTAAGTGACGATGTATCCGAAGGTGGCATTACACCTGCCGGAACAAAACGATAGGTGCTAGGCGACAGATTCGTAACTTGAGAGTAGTAGCAAGCCAGACAAGTACTTGAAAATCCTCTGCTAAAAATGGTAAAAAATACCCTTTTCCAAGGAGTTTTTATCTTGGAAGTCACGTCGATTATAATACGCCACTTGTATTCTTAGTTGAGTGTACCGGACCTTGACATAATTATTGTAATAAAATAACGAGTGTGGGTTACATCACGGTGTTTATCTGCTGGATAAATCTGATGATTGTGTCGTAAATGATATTATATCTGATGTCTTCATCCACTCGAGTTTATGGCCGGTATGTACTGATCGCGCTGGTGGACGTGCGGCAACGCGTGCCTTATAAGACGCCAATACAGAGTTCAAATCTCATCTCGGCCCCACAACTATATAGCTTATGGCTCTGCAATTAACAGCCTCACCTGATGAAGATACACTTTGATAGCCTTTTTTAGTGAAAAATAACGTTCTGACAGTTTATGTCCAGTAGTATCTAAGTGTTTAGTGCTTAAGTACAAGTGTTTAGTGGAGTATATCTAGGATAATAATATTAATAGGACTGTGCATCTAAATATATTTTATATCTAAATATATATAACTCAAAGGTGACTGACTGACTGACATAGTGATCTATCAACACACAGCCCAAACCACTGGACGGATCGGGCTGAAATATGGCACGCAGGTAGATGTTATGACGTAGGCATTCGCTAAGAAAGGATTTTGGTTAATTCTACTCCCAAGGGGATAAAATAGGCGATGAAAGTTTGGATGAAACTTTGTCAATTTTAAACCGATCGGGCTGAGACTTTGCATGCATAAAGCTGTAACCCACGCGGGTAAACCCGCGGAAACAGCTAGTGAGTTTATAAGTATATAGTGGAATTTAAATTATTTTTTCCGCAAGTAGCTAGTAAATCCAAATTTTGGCAGTATATGCAGCCAGTATTTTTTTTATACGAATACACTTTCATAACTACGACGAATCTAATAACACCACGTGACAAAGATATAGACTCGATAAACATTACTCCTTCTGGAGCAGTCGAGTAAAACCCATCTAGTCCTCGCACAAACTCGTCCATAATATAATGAGCTGTAATATACCGTCTTTGTATGAAATAAGAGTGTGCAACGAGTGATGTAACACGCTAGTTGCAGCAACCATGTCAAGGTGAGATGTGTACTGCGTTGAGAAAGGGTGTTTAGTAAACAAATCTTGAGATTCTTTAGTAGATAGGGCTTGAAAGAATCATAGATAATGGAGAGGAAAAGAGACGAAAAAAACTTAGGTACGCAGTGCGATAAATTTCCCGCATACTTGCAAAATGTGGAACGAGCTCCCTCCACAAGTCTTTCCGCAGTGCTACAAATTTATTTATTTACAGGCTGTTCCCCGCGGTTTCATCCGCGTGGGCTACAGTTTATCGCGATAAAAAGTATCCTATGTCCTTCCCCAGGATTCAAACTATCATGTACCAAATTTCATTTCAATCCGTTCAGTAGTTTAGGCGTGAAAGCGTATATATTCTCCAAAATTATTCCCGCACTTCGGTGCCCGCCGCGTTACCCGCTGCGCTGCGGCCACTGCATGGCCATGGATGGCGGGGCGGGGCGCGGGCAGCGCGGTGGTTTTATTTTCCATTAGATTGACATTTTAATTTCGTAATATCTTTTGAATGGAATGTCCGATTTCAACGATTCAAAAAGTAATCTACAGGTGTTGGAACAATCTTGAATACGAAATGATTAATTTGGATAAGGATTAATATAAAGGTATGGATAACACGGTCTGATTTTAGTCGGCATTTTTATCAACTTTTAAAATGTAAAAAAGTAGTTGTAGTATGTTGTCCTTAAGAGATAGACATATTCTATCGCGGACTTTTTTGTAGACCTATATAAGATACACAATTCCACCATACATCATTTTGTTACATCTCAAAGGGTTTAGGCAGCGTTTTCGTTGAAAGCTCCCAGACGGCGTATTTTTTTCCGACACCTCCAACAAATATCGTTAGATTTTAGCCAATGTATACAAAAACTTGATAAATTATATCCTAAAACCTTCCTCGAGAACCACTCTATCTATTGGTGAAAACAGCATAAAAATCGGTGCAGTAGTTTTTGAGTTTATCGCGAACAGACAGACAGACAGACAGACAGACGCGGCGCGGAGGACTTTGTTTTATAATAAGTAGTGATTAATATACATGCCCCTGGTGAACATTACAGTTACCCAATTCGTACACCTAGAAATAAAATTACAAAAAAACACTACAAAACAAAAGTTTTGGTGTGTGTTTTGAGCTCTGTCTTAGCGAACTAAGTGATTAGTTAAATTAACGAACTAAGTGGTAAAAACTTTGTGTTTTGGTTGTAACTGGTGTGAATCTATTACCATTACAAACTGTGAATCGGGTGATGTAATAGACGATACATAATAGTGCCTATTACTGGATTATTTTACAAAAACTGTGTTACTTGTTTGAAGTATTTGCATCTAAAAAAGTACGCCTACTTCATTGCAGATGGGTGTGAAAAGAGTTCTTAAGCATCGGCAATCCATAGGCGATGGTGACCGGTTTTCATCAGGCGGGCCGTCTGCTCGTTCGCCACTCTATTTCATAAGAAAAGCGCTAAAAAAAGCCGTTGTGGGCATGCCCACAACCCAAATGCGAAGTTCTTTGTGTGGCTGGCAGTAGTTAGACGAGAAGAGCCAAAGACCGGGCTAAGTGGCGTACCATGGGAGAGACCGATGTCCAGCAGTGGACTGACACAAGCTGATAATGATGAAATCATATTATTAATTTATTACACTAATCACGTTAACCACACTAAACACTAATATCACTAATATGATAAATGCGATATTTTGAATTTGAATGTGTACGTTTGTTACTTCTTTACGTCGAAATTGCTCAGATTGGAGTGAAATTTGTCATCATCATCATCATTATCGGCCTTTCACGTTCCCACTGCTGGGACTCTGGCCTTCTCTCAGAGAGAGAGAGTATGGGCTGTAATCTACCACGCTGGCCCAGTGCGGGTTGATAGATATCGCATGCCCTTGAACGTTGTGGTTCTTGGACATGCCGGTTTCCTCACAATGTTTTCCTTCACCGTTTTGAGCGATGGCAAATCCGCACATAACTTAGAGCGATGGTGGCCGAACGGTTAGCGTGCGACTTACAAGACGCCGACATCGAGTTCGAATCCTCTCGGCCCCGCACCTATGACTCAATAAGATAGCCTATACCATGAATTAATTCATATGCTACTTTTTGTTAGTATAGGTAGTACCAATTATTTTTTTAAGTCTGGACTTACCTGGGTACCTTGCACTTGCAAAGAGCGTAACCAATAGTTCTCACTGTTTTAAGTCAAGACCGGATTACGCAACTCTCAAAAGCGCATTAACCGTTACGTAACGATTACTTAACCAGACCAGTTACCGATCTTCACCTTGGCGTGATGTAACATGTCAAGGTTGGTTTACAACACCATTAACACTTATACACTGTTGAAATGCAATACTGGCTGATTGAAATCAGAAGTTGAAATGATCTCCATTGTACGAGAGAAGGTGGGCGTGGTAATTAAGCCTAGGCGCACACTAGGCGATACAAGACAAAGACAGCCCGGCGACTAGACGCGACGACAGACTGCAGCCAACAATTTTCATATATTATTTTGTTTAAAGCTTCGCACATTTGGCTTCAGTTCAGGAGTCACGACAACAAGCTAGGAAAGTCGCGCGCGCTCACTACTTGTCGCTGCGTCTAGTCGCGCTGTGCTCGCGCCACACGACGGAAGTCGCGCGACAGCTGAACAACACGGCGGCCGGCGCGGCCATCTCTCTCGAAGCGACAGCTCCACGACTAGACGCGGCGACTAGTTGCCCAATTTGCGATGGCCTTTACACTCTCCTCTTTTCAGTGATCAGGATTACAGAGCATAATTAAAGAGACACGCAGGTATTGAACTGTTGTAATTGAAAATTCTGGTACAGAGTTGTTGTAATGGACTAGTTTGCGTAGTGAAGTGCTCAGGCATTTTTATAGTTTAATGTACCTAGGTATGTCATTGGTAAACAATTAATCACAAAGACAATTTCGATAAATACAGTCGATTTTTTAAATATTTTTACTACTTAAAGGGTAGCGTTTGACCACAAGTCACCTTATGTTAAGTGACGATGTGGTCGAAGGTGGCGCCACGCGATTAAAAACTTGACTGGTGTTCGGGAGCTCTTTAGAGTAAGAGCTAGCCTTCAACTGTTGTTATTACAAAAAAAAGTCATTATAAAATCGCAAGCTTTGATAAAAATCATTAGCCATTAAAGCTATTACTTACATAGCTACTTACAAGTTGTTACTACCATTTGATCATACTCGCAACAGCAAATATGTTGCAAGCTTCTTACGAAAACTCTAAGGCCATGACCACACTGCGCCCAACCATCACGATCGTTTCCTAACAATACGAAATTTTTATAATAAAATGGAAGATGTCAATGCCACCCAATTATCACTGAGGCACTATCACTCGATGTAACCTAACCTTAACATAGTTGTAACTTGACTGCGTTTATGCAATGGTTGTGTTGTCAACTCCTCTGATCTTGTCTCAAACGGTTTCTGGTTTTTTTACCCTATTATGGCAAAGCCAAAGGAAGCGTCATAACTTTAGCAGTTTATAAATAGGTACCAACCCGCACTGGGCCAGCGTGGTAGATCACAGTCCATACTCTCTCTCTCTGAGAGAAGGCCAGAGTCCCAGCAGTGGGAACGTGGAAGGCTGATAATGATAAATAGGCATCACGTTATTGTTCTACCACAGCAACAAAAAAATAGAACAGCATTACAGGAATTACAATGGGCGGTCTTATCGCTCAGAGCGATTTCTACTAAACAATCTTTGGATTGACAGAAGTATTATGAAATAAAATGCGGTTGGAGGTGTAAAATTATATACAAAAGAGAAATATATACCTACAGTAAATAAAATTACAGCTCAATTTAGAATACTTAAATAATCATAATTTCTTACATAACATACATATTTTTGATATATTTCTATATTGTTTGCCATTGCGTTTTTATTTTATTTTTAAATTGCAGTGTCCTGCGGTTTCACCCTGTTGAACTACAGTTTAGAGTGATTAAAAAGTACAACATATCTATATCAATGTATCATTATAGTAGTTTACAATATATCTTTTCTTATTATGTCACGGCAAGTATTAAAATTAAAAGATACAATAACATTAAAAATGTAAAAACTGATCAAAAAGCAAAAGAAAATATACCTACTACCCGAAAAGAAAAAATGAAATGAAGGTAAACACAAATGTCGATGTGTTCCAGCAGCTTCACCTGAGAGCCAGTTCCCTGTCCAGGTGTAGCGTGGCACCCCCTTCGATCACATTGTCGCTTAACATCAAGTGACATACAAACGCTAACCTGTAAAAACAAATGTAAACAATTAATTTGAAATCCCGTCGCATACCAACCTTCTTGTTTGAAAGGTATTTGCAAGGCATTATTGGATTATTATAGGTGTCGAAATAGAATGTTTTATCACAACTAGCTAGTTAGCACGAGACAAGAATGTCTTATTATTAGTAAAGCTAAATAAAAAATATCGGACTATTAGATGACAAAAAAAAAAAGCTTGGGATTTTAGTGAACTTGCTCCAATTCAATCAATTAGTAATAAGAATAAAATTGTCAATGTGATCGCGCCAAAAAAATTACCTGCCGGGCGTTTCTTGCCTGTTCTTTTGCCGGCGTAAGGAGGTTGGAACAGGCGTAGCTAGTTTTAAGTTGACGTTTTAAAGTGATCACAATGTATCCTATTGAATAAACATATTTTTGATTTTGATTTTGATTTTGAATGTCAGTAAGGAATGTACGCACCAATTCAATTCAATTCAAAATTCAATAGTACTTTATTCAATAGGAGACATTGTGATCACTTTAAAATGTCAAACTTAAAACTAGCTACACCTGTTCCAACCTCTTTACGCCGGCAAAAGAACATGCAAGAAACGCCCGGCAGGAAATTTGTTTGGCCCGATCACATTGACAATTTTATTCTTATTACTAATTGATTGAATTGGAGCAAGTTCATCACAATCCCAAGCTTTTTTTGTCATAATATAAATAGTCCGATATTTTATAATAAGCTATACGTCTAGAATTTCTCTTAGTTGGTTGTGCACATTGGGATATGGAAACATGAAGGGATCACAACCAAAGCAGACCAGACCCCACAAGCAGCACCCGTTCACGAGTACACTGAGTACACTCACGAGGCTGCCGGAACACACCGATAGGTGCTTGGCGACAGATTCATAACAGCCAGGCGGAAGCTAGAAAAGGGCGAGTAGGCAAGTACTAGAAAATACCCTACCACCAAGCTATGGTTTCATCACGATGTTTTCCTTCACCGAAAGCTCAAGCTCATTGTAGGATTCGAACCCACGTCTTACACGGATCGCAAGCTGACGTCACTACCACTGAGCCGTTTTATATTCCTGTTTAAAATATTATTGTAGATAAAAGATGCTGAACTTTTGGCTGAGATGCCTTACTGGCGTCGTGGGCACTATGTCAGCTAGGTACTAGGTACCTTAAGTTCTTGCGGACGGAGTGGAAATGCAACAGGTCAACTAACTTAGTGGCGAAATAGCGCCGGAAGGTCTACTGTCTATACGTTCAATGAAAGTACTGCTTTTGACAAGTAACTCCGAATAAAATTTGCGTAAAAACTAGGTAGGTGTTACAACTCCAAGCTTATACCTATATAAATATGTCGTATTTTAAGATGATATGATTTATCAAGATAATTTTAATGATAATAATAATTAATTATGGTTAGTGATGGTAGAACTATTGTGTTTATATGGTAACACAGGCATCCGCAGACATTGCCGTTATTTTTTATAGGAGTTTTCAAAAAATCTGTTCCTGCGTCTTGGCCATCCGATTCTTTCTTCTTTCTGATATCTATTATCTTTATTTTAATAAACTTAATATTCATATTTCTATAAACGATTAAAGAACAAATTAGAAACTCTTGATGTGAGACGCCATCTTTGTTGTCCCTAAAGCATGCGCCTCCAAACTCATGAAAAAAAAGTTAGTATAATTTTTTACTTCAAAAATGATTATTTTGTAAAGAAAAGTCTTACACCTTCAACAGCCGTACAGACTGCACCACTTATATGTATATTTAGCAAGAATGAGGTAACAGCACATGCGCTATGTTGACATATCTGCGGAACCACAGCACAGTGTCGAAACGCAGTGTTGCCAGTGAACAATTCGGTAATTCGATTATTAATTACCCGCTTCGGTTACATTTTACGATGTGCAATTGGCTTTATTAATTCTGCAATGTTTTAAATTACCTCTTAGATCAAAATGTTGTGGCGTTACGAAATTTAACTGATTTAGGCTTTTTTTCTGCTTACAGGGTAGCGTAAATCGCTTGATCACAAGCCACCTTGTGGCCAAAGTTGGTGCCATGCTACGTTGAGATGCTACGGGTGACCAGAGGGCTGGCGCTTACCTCGGTGAACAAATCAGCCTGGCCATCCAAAGAGGTAATGTCGCCACGCCAGTTTCTTGGGCACTCTGCAGGCAGCGATTTTAATCAGGTTTTTATTTGTCAATATTTACTTTTAGATACATAGTTTAGTTACAAGTACATATTTAGTTTAATTTTCTATATCTCTGTATATTATATTTCGTTGTTATATCCTACTATCTTATAATGTAAACGTGAAAGTTTGTGAGTATGAATGGATGGATGTTTGTTACTCTTTCACGCAAAAACTACAGAACGGATCTAAATGAAATTTGGAATGGAGATAGCTTATACCCTGGATTAACACATAGGCTACTTTTTATCCCGGAAAAAGGTTCCTGCGAGATAACGGGAAGACGCGGGTGAAACCATGGGGTGCAACTAGTATAAAATAAAATACATAAAGTTAATATGACAGAAAACGTTTATTTAAAGTTGCAATTAAATAAACGTTTTCTGTCATATTAACTTTATGTATTTTATTTTATACTAGTTGCACCCCATGGTTTCACCCGCGTCTTCCCGTTATCTCGCAGGAACCTTTTTCCTTTTTCCTTTTTGTCGACATCACCGGAGACCGAAGATCTGGCAGCTACCTGGGCCAAAGAATTAGTCTAGCCATTCAAAGGGGGAACGCTGCCAGTATCTTCGGTACCTTGCCTAAAGGGACTTCTTTTAATAATGTATTTTAGTTATTAGTTTAGATTTATTTGTTTTTATTTCTTTGTTATTTTTAGTTTGAAGTAATAAATTGCAACTTTAACATTGTGAACCTAAAACTAAAAATTAAACTAGAAATTAATTGTGGTCAAACGCTATCCGCAATTACAGAGTTATCATCGTTTCGAGTCAATAATAAATATCAAATACCATATAGCGTCCTTGACCAAATAACATTCATGCACATAAAACACTTAAAAGTACCAAAGTTGCAACTTCAAATTTTATTACAGGTGCAATGCAAGTAGACGTTGATAGCTTAACAATGCCTTGTCAAATAAATATTGCCCAACTTATCTGTCACGGTAACAGCTAATATTGTAATGCCAACATTTTCTATCAAGTCATTCGATTGAATCGATTCGGTATCGATTGCAGAATCGATTGAAGATCGGCGATACAAGGTCAACAGTGGAAGTCGAGAGCTTTGTTTAGATTGGTTGATATTTTTTTGTAGAGTCCGTTGATTCATTCCATAATTTAACTCTGTATCGGTTACAAAACTTATGAAAATCGACAGTGCAAGGTCGAGATATGAAATAATGCATAATATTAATTAAAATGAGCGTTTACATAATATTATGACGTTATAATATATTTACATATTAATAGTAACATCGTCGTTTTTAAAAATGATGAGCGACGTTGAATTGCGATTTATAAGTCGTGGCTTCGAATACTACAATGAGCTTGAGATTTCGGTGAAGGAAAACATCATGATGGAATCATAGCTTGATGGTAGGGCATTTTCTAGTGCTAGCTACCAATCTGTTACCTACCACCTCACTTGAGAGCCAAACAAAGATTGATGTCCCCTTCGACTACCTCGTAATTTTACTTCAGGTAACTTGTTGTCAAACGCTAACCCGTCATATGTAAAAAAAATTCTTTCGCTTGTAAATTGGAATGTATAGAGACAAGATTCATCATCCCACTGTGCAGGCGCAGTAGCGGGCAAAGCTTGTATACCTTATAACTTATATACCTCCAAGCAATTTCTTAACAAATAGTTAAATTTTCTTACCATTTCTGCAAGTTAGGGTTCTGCAATCGATCGACGTAATCGAAAGACTACTTATTAGTTAACTTAAATAGTTAATATCAAACTTTTCATTTAACTAAAACGTTAAGAAGGAAATTAAACTTTATTCATCAGTTGTTAAGGTTAATTTAAACATTTTGAGCTTACATATAACTTGGTTTTAGATAAGAGAGATTGCACACAATATGCCTAAAGCAAAAACGTTTTAAAAAAGTTCATCCAATCGCAAAAAAGCAAAAAGTTACTTTTTGACACTAAAGATGCATTCATGGTAACACATTTTGCAACCTTGCAACCTTGCATCGTTGCAACAGACATATTGACGTCGATTGATATACCAAATACAGCGTTTGAATATATTTTACAGAGAGTTTACACAAATTCAACAACATCAATAGTTATTTTTAACGTGAAATAGATCTTTACGGTTCATACAACCCAAAACTATCATTAGCACCTTTACAAATGCGCATTGTCAACTTGTTCTACTGACGAATGTGTCACAGCAACAGATTGTGTTTATTCGATTTTTAACTGTTTCTCGCTAAAGGATACAATTTAAACCACTATTTTAGGTGAATGAATAATAATTATTAAAACTTCCATAAAGTACAGTCAACGACAAAAGTCGCTGAACAATCACAATTTTTTCTATCATCCTCATCCTCTTATACACCAATTTTTGACCTCATCATCAGCTAAAATCAGGTGTGTTATGTCGTGGTCAAAATGATACCATATAAAATTAAAAAAAAAACAATAATAATTACTGATTTGAAACACATTTGGAAAATCAAGAACGATTAGCTACTTTTGTCGCTGACTGTACAACTAGTTTTTGAGTTCATAAAGGGATCATTTCGTCGCATCCTGTTGACCTCTTGGTATGACGTAATGACGTCCATTCTTTCTTTATAAATAAATAAATATCGGGGGACCATTGCACACAAACTGACCTAGCCCCAAATTAAGCTCGAAACTTGTGTTATGGGTACTAGGACATCAATATACATACTTAATAGAGAAATAAATTCTTATATAGATAGAAATATCCAAGACTCCGGAACAAATATTCGTGCTCATCACACATATATTACCGGGATTCAACTCGGGACCGCGTCGTCAAACTTTGACTTGGTCTATGAACGTTCTTTCTCTCTCGTCCCTACTATTAATTTAATTAAACAGAAATACGTTTTTGAAGAAAACGCAGCGTTGAAGCAGCTAGTGTATACTGGTTATTAAGGTGCATTCACAAACTGTAATGTTGCAACGGCACAACCTTGCATCGTTGCAACAGAAGTTGCGTTAGATTCCGACTGCGCAAAGTTGGCGCCGCAAAAACTTTATGGTGGATATATGTATTAACATGTTTATTTTCTAACTAGCAACCTGCGGCTCGCATGGGTAGGTAAATTTATATTCTTATTGATTTTTTCATACAAAAGTCCAATAGAAAAAGCACTTTCTGATTTTTGGGAAATTTTTCAAATTTTTCTTTCTCTGAAATCTTTAGTCGGACTATTGAAATTGGTCCAGCTAAACTCAATTGATGCATTTACCAACGATTGATAGTGTTATACATAAATTATTTCTATAGATAGATGTAACCATTTATGTTGATTTTATGAATGAGCTTGAAGAAAAAAACACATTGGACCTAAGTTATGGTCAAAAGTAAGCGTATAGTTCATTTAGTAAAGAAACAAAGTTACCTAATTATTATCATAATAATGTAATAACAGACCTATTTAAGCCACTTTCATCCCTTGTGTAACAATAACACCTCACAAGCTCGGGAAGGTGCAGCTTATTATTCGAAATCCAAGTGCCAAAGTGCATTTTTATTTACCCTTTACCCGCTATCGTAGAAAGTTTTTTTTTTTTTTTTTTTTGTTTTGTTATGGCGTCACACGATTAGTGTATTTGCCAGTGTCAAGTATAAAAGATTTCAAACTCAAAGAGTTGAATCAAGATTAAATGATGATGGTGATGATGATGATGATGAGATGATGGGATGAGGATAGTGTTTAAGTAAAGTAGTGGTGCTTTACTTAAACTTTACACGGACTTTTTTGGAGCAACTTGAAAAGTCACTTTCACAACTTTATTTCATTTTCCCATACTCGTACACATTAACGAACACATAATGGTTAATAATCCACCAATATTACACATTATAACTCGAAGAAACACAAGTTTTGGAAATAAAAACAAAATTTTCACGTTGACAACTCAATTGCCGCCAAAAAAGTCCTTAGTTTTTATTATTTTGTTTGTTTTTAACTTTTGCTGTTTAATAATTTTCGTAAACAGTCAGTCGACTGAAAAAAAAAAAAGTTGAAAATGAATGAAAACGAAAAAGAAAAAAAATGAAAATGCATTAATACTTATTTCATGTCAGTGCACCAACCTCATTTTCAGAATGATCACACTAGCCAGCTCGATGACTGAATGAAAAAAAAACTTATAAAGAGCTGTTTTTTGCACCTGGCATTTTCATCGCTGTAGTAAGGTGATAAATTATTTATGTCTCGTACCTTTGATACAAGTAGGTACTCCCGCCAAAAACAACTCTATCCCCAAAAAAGGTTCTTACGGGATACACTGAGAAAAAAAAATCTGACTTTCCTTCTGAGTTCTTCTTTACCTTCCAAGACCGTTTCCTTCCTTAATTTGTATTAGTTTTCCATCTGAATCACAAGTCCTTCCTTTTTGACTCGGAAGGAAAACGATGTTTTGGAAGGTCGTTTTTCTCCGTGTACCGGGAAAACAGCGGGTGTAGCCGTGGAGCGCAGCTAGTGAAATATGTTGTCACGTTTTATGCAAAATAACTATATTTCAAACTTAATAACATCACGTGTATTGTTTTATTGTAACAGAATACATTACCGAGTGCTCAGTTGATTATGTAAAGTAATACCACAGTATATATGCCAGTAGGTACTAATTCAAGTTATGTAACTCGATAATGCGAAGGTCATATTCCAATATATGCAGCATTGGCGAAATTCAAACTCGTTCTTAATTGCCAAAATAGTTTTAGTTATCTTGTTTGTTTTTAATTTTTTTAACTATGATTTTTCGCTACGATTTTTCGGGACCGTTTTCGGTGTCACAAGAGGGTAACCTATGTGTTAAAGTAAAGTAAAATCTTTGTTTTGGTGGATGCCGGAACACACCGCTAGGTGCTTGGCGTCAAACTGAACATTGAATTGAATTTGATTGCTAGACTAGATTTAGTAGCTACACTGTCAAAACCTGTATACTAGGGACATTGTCGATGCACAGTTTTCGATGACATGTAAGGAACCCAGTCAAAGAACCTCAGATCTTGATATAAGTACAACCATTCCCATCATCTCCAATCAATGCTAAATAAAAAAATAAAAAAACATCGGGGACAATTGCACACAAATTGACCTAGCCCCAAATTAAGCTCAAAACTTACACACTTACATAGAGAAATGAATCCTTATATAGTTAGAAATATCCAAGACTCAGGTTACGCGCTCATCACACATATATTTGCCCTTACCCGGATTCGAATCCGGGACCGCTAGCTTCGCAGGCAGAGAAACTACCAACTCGGCTACCGCGTCGTCAGATCAAGGGCAAGTCCTACTGTTCGACGTACTAAGTTACCGTTAAACGTAAACGGTAGTTAGCCGTCTAGCCGGCGGTCACCGGGTTAAGAGAACCGGTCCCGGGATGAGAACAGGTGTACACAGCATCGTAAATGCTTGGCCCTGTTAACGTATAATAGTTATAAGAGATATTTGCTATTGACTTTAGTGCAACGGTGCGTCTATGACTATGATATATCATTCGAATGATTCGACTTCACAAATCATTCGATTCATCATCATCATTTTATAGCGATCATGGCTCAGTGGTAGTGACTTCGGCTTGCGCTTTGAGCTTTCGGGGAAGGAAAAAATCGTTATGAAACCATAGCTTGGTGGTAGGGTATTTTCTAGTACTTGGCTGGCTAGCTTCCGCCTGGCTCTTGGCTGCCAAGTACCTATATTATAAGCTTCTATTCTCTGATAATATTTCTGATATACCTACATTTAACAACTGTTACCAACCGGGACTGAAATAATGACCCGCCGGAAAACAGTATAAATTGAAAAGCAAAAGAAACCTCTCCCTTTTTTCTGAAATTAATTAGTTTTCTTATTTCCTCATGCATTTTGTAACCCTCGCAGGTTTCAGAGATGTGGGTGGCGTAAGTTCGCACTCACACTTAGAAGGAAAAACGTGAGATTCTGTTACGTGACGTCAACACGTGTTTAGGCTTTAGTAAAGCAGCTTACTCACGGCACAACTGGGGGTTGCCAACTTTTTTTTACAAGATATAAAGTATATCCTGTTCCGTGAATTAAACAGTATTTTAGAAAAATGAACAGTATTTTATGTATTTATTGTTTGAAATACATACTTTTTAGAACTTCTCGCACAACTTACTAATTAAAAATCTTTTTTAAAAACTTCACACGCATCACCACAATTATAACTGATATTAAAATAAATGAGGAACTCATTTTTTATTAGATAAATAGATCTATTTCTATCCTCCCGCCACGTAGCATTCATTACTGAAAAAACCCTCTGACTAAATAAAAACAAATTTGTAAACTGAAAACAGTATTTTATACACTTTATTTTTGTTCAACAGTAAAAAGTATAATTTAGTGAAAAACAGTATAATTTAATACTTTTGAAATCACTAAAGTTGGCAACCCTAGGCACAACGTGACTACCAATTTATTGTTACAATCTGTTGTGAGCCAGTAAATTGGAACGTCAGTTGGGCCACAACCGAAGCTGGCTCAGTGGTAGTGTCATTGGCTTGCAATCCGTAGATGGTGGGTTCGAATCCTACAATGTGCTTGCGCTTTTGGTGAAGGAAAAACATCGTGATGAAACCATGCTTCTAGGAAATTTTCAAGTGCTCGTCTTTCTAGCTAGCTTTATACTCGTAGTTAAGAACCAGCCAAGCATCTATCGGTGTGTTCCGGCAGCTTTTCTTAGAAGGACCCTACTTGAGATCATCATCATTATCATCATCATCATCATCATCAGCCTGTATCAGTCCACTGCTGGACATAGGCCTCACTAAAGGTACGCCACTGAGACCAGTCTTCTGCTCTTCTCATCCAACTACTGGCAGCCACTCGGCGCAAGTCGTCGCTCCACCTTGTCGCAGGGCGTCCTACACTACGTTTGCCAAGTCGCGGTCTCAAGAACATGTCTTATTGTCTACTCCAATGGTTATCGGTTCTGCGGTTATCTTCCGCCTTAATGAAGCTTAACACCTCACTTGATCACCTTAGAGGATTTTCAACTTTACTCCACACAATTTATACACTCCAAGATTCATATTTCTACGACTTACCATTTAGTTTTTTAGGAAGTGGTTTTAAATTTTTTACCCGCGTGTTCTCGTTGTCCCGCAGGAACTTTTTTCCGGGATAAAAAGCAGTCTATGTGTTAATCAAGCTCCATTCCAAATTTCACTCGAACCAATTCAGTAGTATTTGCGTGAAAGAGTAACAAACATCCATACATCCATACGCAAAAACTTTCACATCTATAATATTAGTAGAACTAGTAGCGTCCCGCGGTTTCACCCGCGTCTTCCCGTTATTCCGCAGAAACCCTTTTCCAGAATAAAAAGTAGCCTATGTGTTAATCCATGGTATAAGCTATCTCCATAAAATTTCATCAAAATTGGTTAGAAGTAACAGTAACAAAGACACACACAAACTTTCGCATTTATAATATTAGTAATAAGTAAGAAGGAAGGACTACAATCCCTACTTAATTATAAATAAATAAATAATAAATATCGTGCACACACAAATTGACTTAGCCCCAAATTAAGCTCGAAACTTGTGCTATGGGTACTAGACAACGATATACATACTTATGTAGAGAAATAAATACTTATATAGATAGAAATATCCAAGACTCAGGTACAAATATGAAAGCGAAAGTTACTCTGTCTTTCTGTCTGTCTGTGTTTCTCGCTTTTACGCCTAAACTACTGAACCGATTTAAACGAAATTTGGTACGGAAATAGGTTGAACTAAGGAAGGACATAGAACACTTTTTATCGCGATATACTGTAGCGCACGCGGATGAAATCGTGGGGAACAGCTAGTTATAAGATACAAAGTGGAAACCTGAAGTCATTACCCCATAGTCTATAGTACTCCAAACAATAAACTTGGCTAGCTCCTATTCATTCTATAGAAGGACCACTGGAGATACGTAATACTGAATTACGTCCCTACAGAAGGAAAACGTGACATTACGTGACAATTTCACGTGCCTCTGACGGCTGAACGATGCGATCACATTGGAGAGAGCCTCTGCAACATTTCGCAGGTAATTTTTGTGTTGTAACCATTTAGTGATGACGTCTTCTACAAATTACGGTCGCGGTACGTTTCTTTGATTGGATTAATTACCAAACTTGTTTGTTATGAGACGACGTGGTGGAAAGTACTTAGGATAATTCTAGAATGAGACTATCTGCTTGGAACATTATATAAAGGCTGGAATTCTAGAATGATGCTCAAGCGATAAATGACTCGACCCTGGGTTAAGAGGACGCCGATATAAACATTTTTTTTTTTTAAATGAAGTTTCTACTTATTGGCGGATACTTCTACGGTATTACAATCTAGCCTATAATGGCTAATAAGTAATTTAAATATAACATAAGTTGCTAGGTAGAGTATAACTAAGAATGTGTCCATTAGCACTTTTCTTATTGTCTCTTTTAAGGGACAATAAGACTCTTTTAAGACACTTTGTTTTTGTGTTCTTTAGCACTTTTAGCACTGATAAACAATGAATCTGAAATCAGCTCCATACAAAAATGCAAGCGAGCTGACTAATGCGGTAAGTTCGTATGCGCCAAAAAAGGGTTTTTTTGTGTAAAATGAAAACTATCGTTAATTTTATAAAACTAAATCTGTAGTTCTTTGAAGAATGTGTATATATACCATACAAAAAAAAACAAGTCTTAAATCGGTTTTGTATGCCTTTATGCCTTTAGAATGAAAATCTTTTTTTTAGAGGGCAGTTTTCGATCATTGTTTGTCTGCTATGAAAGTTAACCAATCGTGTTATCCTTCCGAAAATTTGATATCAAAAACATGATCTTTAATGAACATAAAAATTAGCTCTGTATGTTTTGTAATTGCTGAGAAAAAAGGAAATCCCTGCAGCCAATATTGCCAATTCCTCGTCTTAATATATTTTTCTTACAGGGTAGTGTTTGACTACAAGTCACTTGATGGTAAATGACAATGTGGTCGAAGGTGGCGTCACGCTGCATCTGGTTTGGAAACTGACTCTCAAGTGAGGCTGCCGAAACACACTTGGTAGGTCTGATATATTATGTAACACTAGTTGAGCCCGCGGTTTCACCCACGTTTTCCCGTTATCCCACAGGAACTCTTTTCCGGGATAAAAAGCCTATGTGTTAATCCTAAGTATAAGCTGTCTCCGTTCCAAATTTTACTCATATTCGTTCAGTAGTTTTTGCGTGAAAGAGTAACTAACATCCATCCATCCTTCCATCCATCCATCCATACTCACAAACTTTCACGTTTATAATATTAAGTAGGATTTTTTATTACCGCAGTATAATCAAAGGGTGAAGAACGTAACAAATAATTGTTACGCTTCCCGTTGCAAAACGTGACATTACGTGATGGTTTCACGTGCCCCGTACACACGTGAAAACGTGCACGTTACAGCGATCGGTTCATCGTAACTTACTTCGTCGAATACTTGGGGCATTCCCCATTGAATAGAATAGAATAGAATTTACGTTTATTTACAACAAAAACAGTAATGGTAGATGGAAAAAAAAACAATATAACAGTAATTGAAGGTACCACAAGAATGTCACCGTCGCAAATCGGCCCCAACTGAGCAAAATGCTGGTTAGACAACCAGCGCTGGTCTTCCGTTCGAACCGTTTGGTGACGCGACGTCGCGAAGAGGCACCATCAGTACCAAACATCCAACAATAAAAGAAAGAACTAAACATAAATAGCAAAAAAACAACCACAAAAATTACAAAAGTAGATACAAGTTTTGATTATTAAAACCTGATTGCTCGCTTAGCTAGCGAACACTCTTAAGGTTCATCATCATTAGCCTTTACATTCCCACTGCCGGGATTCTGGCTTCTCACAGAGAGAGTATGAGCCGTAATCTTTACGCTTTCCCATTGCGGGTTGGCAAATGTCGCATGCCCTTGAATGTTGCAGTTCCTGGACATGCCGGTTTCCTCGCGATGTTTTCCTTCACCGTTTCAAATGGTGAAAACCAAATACATGAACCATACTCCATTTCTAAACAAAACTCCAATGTCAATAACCATATAACAGTTTAAACAATTAAAAAAAACCCTGACATCTTGGACCGATTTTCATCAAACAACAGCTAATAATGTCTTACACCACTGGACCAATATTAACCAAACGTAGCAAAGAACCACCGCAAGGAAGCTGGCTTTCAAATGAAAAATACCGCACCCAAATCGGTCCATTCGTTCAAGAGCTGCGATGCCACAGACAGACATATTAGTGAACTTGCTCCAATTCAATCAATTAGTAATAAGAATAAAATTGTCAATGTGATCGCGCCAATAAAATTACCTGCCAGACGTTTCTTGCCTGTTCTTTTGCCGGCGTAAGGAGGTTGGAACAGGCGTAACTAGTTTTACAATGACGTTTTAAAGTGATCACAATGTATCCTATTTTTTTTAATTTTGAGACAGACTTATAAGACCCTTCTTTTTCCATCGGGGGCAAAAAATTACTCTAATGTAATTTGCAACAGAGAAAATCATATAAAACCTCAGAGAAACTAGATCTCTGTGTGTAACACGTTCGTGTAGGTCGCCGCGGCATCCCAATGTCGCGCGGCAACCTTCGTCCTGCTTCCGGTAGCAGAGAATGCGGGTCACACTCCACCTTGCGCCGGGTCGCACGTCACTTGACTTGTAATGTATTAGAGAATACTAGTGTAATACAAGCGATTGCCTAGCCGTAAATGTAAGGCCGCACTACGGTTTCTGCCGCGAGCGATAGCTGCACTGCACAGTATAATAAATTAAAACTAGCTGTTCCCCGCGGTTTCACCCACGTTCACGGAAAAAAAAGACCTTCCGAAATACCGTTTTCCTTCTGACTCAAAAGGGAAGGACTTGTAATTCAGAAGGAAAACTATTGTTAAAGAAGGAAGGAATCGGTCTTGGAAGGTAAGACTCAGAAGGAAAGTCAGATTTTTTTTCTCAGTGTGGGCTACAGCTTTATGCATGCAAAGTCTCAGCCCGATCGGTTTAAAATTGACAAAGTTTCATACAAACTTTCATCTCCTATTTTATCCCCTTGGTGGGTAGAATTAATCAAAATCCTTTCTTAGCGGATGCTTACGTCATAACATCTACCTGCATGCCAAATTTTAGCCCGATCTGTCCAGTGGTTTGGGCTGTGCGTTGATAGATCACTATGTCAGTCAGTCACCTTTGAGTTATATATATTTAGATTTTAAAAAACCCCCGACTTCTTGGACCGATTTTCATCAAACATAGCTAAAAACACTCGCCCGTAACTCACCTTTCATACAGAATTGAAATCCCTTCATCCGTTCGCGAGCTACGGTGCCACAGACAGACAGACAGACACGTCAATCTAATAACACTTTTTGCGTCGGGGGTTAAAAACAAAGTCGCTTTCCGCTGTCTGTCCCTATGTATGCTAAGATCTTTAAAACTACCCAACGGATTTCAATTCAATCTTCAGCAATAGATAGAATAATTATTCAAGAGGAAGGTTTATATGTATAAAACATACATTAATAGTACAGAAAAGCTGAAAAGGACAAAGATTTGTAAAATACTGACCCATATTAGTATCTACAAATCTACATTGCACATTTACGCCCGAAATTAATAATCGATCCTGATCCGTTATCCGCGGTTTTGGATCGATAAATGTCATGTCATTATATGTCATTTTAGTAGTTACATGTCAAGTCTTACCAAAACTGCGGATAACGGATCAGGATTGATTATTAATTTCGAGCGATAGGATGCAATAGATTAAATAAGGATTAGGTACTCTGTTGGGATTTGATTAGGTAGAGCCAATACCAAATTTATCCACCTCTACATAACGCACGCTCTCATGTTCCATGCTCATGCTCACCAGTCACCCACTACTCAAGAAAAACTAGATAAATTTTCCACTCCAATCGAGATAAATCCAAATGGTACAGGAAAATATCCAGTTGACCAAGGGTCAGTTGTGACTCGTGACCCGTCCGGAGGTCAACCCGCACTCTGCTTGCATAATAACATGCAACATTACTCGTCAGTCTAACTATTTCCTGCTCTGTACAAGTGTACATGTCTTGACAGTGCGGAAGGTTTATTATGAAGGAGGAATTAAAGAATAAATTGATACGGTCAGAGACAAAAGTCGCTACATATACGAGTACCTGCTGTTCCCTGCAATTTATCTTGATAAAAAGTATCACATGTCCTTTTCCAGGGTTCAAACTATCTCTGTACCAAATTTCATTTAAATTGGTTCAGTAGTTTAGGCGTCAAAGCGAGACAGACAGACAGAGTTACTATCCCATTTATGATATTAAAATAAGGATATAAAAATAGGAATATTTACAACAACAACAGAAAAAATAGAAATCAAGTTACTAACCACTAAATTATGCCCTAACTAAATATCTACAAATAAAAAACTGATTAAAATCGCAGCCTGCAGGTAGAGAGCCCAATAGACCGGCGACATTACCTTTTTGGATGGCCAGGCTGATTCGTTGACATTCATCATCAGCCGGAAGAAGTCCACTGCTGAACATAAGCCTCCCCCACCACTTTTAACGCCACCATGAACAGTTAATAGCCATTTGCAACCATCGGCTCCCTGTGACTCTTACCACGTCATCGGTCCACCTAGTGGGGGGCCTACCTACAGAACGTCTTCCGGTTCGATCGTTGGCATGAGCTAACATTATAATTTTTTGGAAAACTTAAAAACTTTTAGCTCTAAATTGTCACCCTTCCACCAACAACCCCTATTTTTTAATCCTACTAATATTATAAACGTGAAAGTTTGTGAGTATGGATGGATGGATGTTTGTTACTCTTTCACGCAAAAACTACTGAACGGATCTGAATGAAATTTGGAAAGGTAGCTTATATCTTGGATTAACACATAAGCTACTTTTTATTCGGGATAAAGGTTCCTGCGGGATAACGGGAAGACGCGGGGCGCATCTAGTAGCGATATAGTAGGTATATTCATATAGCAAAACAACGATTGCCGGGTCAGTTATAAATAAATCTGTCCTGTAGCGGGAATGCCGTAAAGAAACTATGATTTCTTCACAATGTTTTCCTTTACCAAAACCTCAAGTTCATTGCAGAATTTAAACCTTACCATATAAGGACACAAACATATATACAAATACTTACATGTATAAAGAAGACATCATCACACAGACGTCACGTTCATGACTGTCACTTACACAAATAGATATAATAGGGAAGGAATTGCTTTTATTTTAAAGATTGACTCTTGTTTACCATAAAAAAAATATTTTATTTAAAATTATTAGTATTTTCGATGAGAAAATATTATACAAAATTAGAGTAATTTTGAATTTTTCCGCCAAAACACTAACAACTGTCACGTGACTGCCATGACGTCACTGACCGAAAAACACGATGGTCGCGATTCGTAACCATACCACCGCGCCGACCCCCGACGCCGACCCGCGGCTACCGACGCGCGGGCAACCATCGAAGCACAAATCGCCTGAGTGGTTAGTGACGTAAGAAGCTCTTTTTGGTGTTTGCAATCACGTGACAAAAGATTATAAATATAGCATTTAAAATCATTTTTATTTAAATTATTAAGTTATATATAATTACAAAAATATGTTTTTCGATATCCTAATAATAGAAACTAACATAAAAGTAAGATTAAACATTATATTGTAATTAGTGTTAACATCCCTATTATGTCTTTTATATAATGTATTTATATTGAACTACTTGTAGTTGTGCATCTGCCAGTAATTATTGCGTAATGCAAGTTCATGGTTGCTTCTAGCTGTAGGTACTTGCAATAATTCTGCGTAATGCAATGTAACTAGGTATAATATGATAATTGTAATCTAGTAATAGAAATGTCAACTAGTAGGGATGCGCTTTATATATGAGGGGAATGTTGTCGAATAGTCCTGTTGACCGGACCATGATTAAACATATTTTTTGGGTAGTACAGTTGACCGGACCAGCGTTAATTTTTACTTTCCGTGGTACAGTCAACGACAAAAGTAGCTGATCGTTCTCGATTTTCCAAATGTGTTTCAAATCAGTAACTTTTTTTTACATTTTATATGGTATCATTTTGACCACAACATAACACACCTGATTTTAGGTGCTGATGAGGTCAAAAATTGGTGTCTAAGATAATGAGGATAATAAAATTGAATTGAATTTGTTTATTGTGATAAGAACGGCATGCCATTTACACTCATTACACAAAAATTACTGAATAACTTAACGAGAAAAAGTGTGATTGTTCAGCGACTTTTGTCGTTGACTGTACAGTCGCCGTACCACGGTTAATATTTCCCTTTCGGTAGTACTGTTGACCGGACTATTGAAAAATGTAGGTACGTGTATAATTTAGAAGATACCAAATATTTTACATCTTACGTAACGGTTGACTACAAGTCACCTGATGCTAAGTGACGAAGATGACACCTGGATGGGAACTGGCTCTCAAGTGAGGCTGCCGGAACACACTAAGAGGTGCATGGCGACTGACTCTTAACATGACTATGGTAGCTAACCACGCAAGCGCTAGAAAATGTCCTACCACTAAGCTATGGTTTCATCTCGATGTTTTTGTTTACCGAAAACTCAAGCTCATTGCAGAACGTCTTCCAGTTCGTGGTCGCCACTTGAGAACCTTTCTTCCCCATCGGTTATCGGTTCGTCGAGTGATGTGGCCTGCCTATTGCCACTTCAACTTGCTAATTCTGAGAGCTATGTTCTTGGTTCTCTGGCGAATTTCCTCATTTCGGATTTTATCACGCAAAAAAACTCCAAGCATGGCCTCTTCATAGCTCATGACTCTGAGTTATGCTATTACTATGTATCCAAGTCAAACACGTGTAAAAACCAAACTAATATTAGTATTAAATTAGTCTTTAATTGTCTGTTATCTAGTTTCCCATCCCTAGCGTTTAATCTGCGCCGGCGCACATCACGAGACCGGCAACGTGCGCGCACCACGTGACAAAACGCATGCCTCTTGATTGCCTTATGCGCTAACATATTATGACTGTAATAACACTTCCTGTATTGTTCTAGCCTATTTTTTAAGCCTGATAAGAGGAATAATTTCAACTTATTTCTCAACCAGCTGCGCCCCTGGTTCTTTTACCATCCCGCGGGAGCCTTTTCCCGGGATAAAAAGTAGATGGGTGTTAATCCAGAGTGTCAGCTATCTCTATTCCAAATTCCATTCAAATCCGTTCAGTAGTTTTTGCGTGAAAGAGCAACAAACACATACATACTCACAAACTTGCGCGTTTATTGTTGTCGCGCTCCCCCGCGATTTGAGGGAGCGGGTTTTTAATTTTGGGGGGATGCCCAAATGCAAGAGAACCACTATTAAATATCCCTGATGAAACACAGTGAGAGATCGTAATATATCATAAGCCAACTCACCATAGTCCAGCTCAGGACCTCGTGTGACGGCGCCGTCCTAAATCCACCAAATTAGAACTACACACAGTTCAGGTGCAACTAGTGATTGTCCGCACACCACTGTTGAAGCCCTAGAGTGCTTGGGGCTGCGATGAAGACGATATTTCAATGCAATTTCACAAAATAAACGTGGGTTGCAAGTCCAGTTGAGAGATCGGTTGAGACTGGTATGTGAACCAGTGAGCGGCAATACGACTATATAACTACCCTCACTGAATTGAGAAAACTAAATTAAAAACTAATTTTTAAACTACCCACGTAAACTGTCAATATGTGCGTTCGGAAATCAACTAAAGAATGCTATCAAAAAAATATTACGAATATTTAAAAATTCAAATTTCGAATTGCGCGGCTTCAACATTTATAATATAAAAATGAATCGCAAAATATGTTGGTAAGCGCATAACTCAACAACGCCTGGACCAATTTTACCAATTCTTTTTTTTAAATGTTCGTTGAAGTCCAATAATGGTTTTTACGGTGAGAAAAATCGAATAATTGCCGGGAAAACACTAAAATTAGCCCTTTTCTTTTCCCCATACAAACGATTCGTAATAATACTTAAGTCAATTTGAACTTTAATACCATACCATAAAGTTCAAGTGTTAGTGGAGAGGTTCCGGGAAGGCAAAACAATTGAGTGACGTTAGTATTGTATAAATATTGATGTCTGTTTTCAATAAATTTAGGGATCCTTACTAAAACTCCAATAATGTGTGTATTATAATTTTTGCGTTTTTGCTAAATACCTGTGCGAAGCCGGGGCGGGCCGCTAGTTTATAATATTAGTAGAATGTAGAATAGGATTGGATGGTAGGAAAACTTAGCTATTACGAGTATGTATATCTATTTTTGATATGAAATGGCATGAAAGCCTCGCGTACACGAGGGCGGGCCGCGCCGCAACGCGCTACTACATCTCTTTCTTTCTCTATTTTGCAAAATGCTTTGTAGTGCAGCCCGCCCCTTGTGCTCGCGTACGCGATCTGATCATTGCTTATTGAGTTACGAAATATATACTAGGAAATAGACGAAGCCATTCAAAATTTACGTGTTCTTAGAAGATTTATTAACTAACGCGTAAATATATGATACGTGATGAGTTCTCGTTCTTTATTGTAGCAGGTGCAGCTCAGATACTGTTATCACTGGCTTGTTATCACAAGTTTAGATAGTTCTTATTAGACTCCGGTTTCCTATAGGGTTACTTTAGACCGCATGTAACCTAAAGGAAACACCGTGAATAAAAAAATATCAGATTACAAAAAAAAAGCTTGGGATTTTAGTGAACTTGCTCCAATTCAATCGATTAGTAATAAGAATAAAATTGTCAATGTGATCGCGCCAAAAAAGTTACCTGCCGGGCGTTTCTTGCTTGTTCTTTTGCCGGCGTAAGGAGGTTGGAACAGGCGTAGCTAGTTTTAACTTTGACGTTTTAAAGTGATCACAATGTATCCTATTGAATAAAGAAAAATTGACTTTTGACTTTTGTGAGGTTCAGCTAGTTCACACCTCAATAATTCAACAAATTCGAAGTAACTCTCTTTGTACATCTTTTTTTACTACTTACAGGGTAGCGTTTGACCACAAGTCGCCTGATGTTAAGTGACGATGTGGTCGAAGATGGCGCCACGCTACACCTGGACTGAGACTGACTGTCTCTCTGTTTGTTACCTTTTGCTACTAAACCGCTTAACAGATCTGGATGAAATTTGGTATGAAAGTAATTAGAACCCTGGGGAAGGACATAGGATACTTTTTAACGCAATAAAACGTAGTCCATGCTGGTGAAACCGCAAGGGACTGTAAGCCATAAATCTTAAAACGGGATCACAAGGGACCAGAGCAGCAACGGCCTATATGAACTTCTTACTAAATTTCGCGTTCCGAACACTTACTGTGTTCCACTGAATTGCACAGTAGTCTGTGAATCTTTTATTAGAGTAGCTTTGAAATTTGCTAGGTGCGGTAGGTGCATTATATCGTATACAGAAAAAAACAATTGAAATAAGTATCAGGTGTAAATTCAAATTTCCCATAAATTATTAATGCCTAGGTACTTGCGCCCTGTGGTTTCACCTGCATCTTATCGTTATCCCGCAGGAACCTTTATCCGGGATAAAAAGTAGCCTATGTGTTAATCCAGGGTATAAGCTATCTGCATTCCAAATTTAATTCAGATCCGTTCGGTAGTTTTTGCATGAAAGAGTAGCAAACATCCATCCATTCATCCATCCATCCATCCATCCATACTCACAAACTTTCACGTTTATAATATTAGTAAGATTTATTAATCGATTACACCCAGACCCCCACGGCTGGTCGTCTGGTTTAGAGCGGCTTGATTTGTTGGAAAATGGACCTTTGGCACGATCAAACGCGCACGCACAACGTCAGAATGCCATAGGCAGGGTGTGTTCGACGTGGGCCGTGCTGTCTGGTCTGTGAAAAGGCAAGCCGTAGACCCCGGCCATTAAGGCGCTGGTTCCCAAACTAAGCTGAAAAACGGGGTTAATTAAAACTCTCTCTCTGTGTAATTTTGGTCTAAAAAAAATCTAATAAAAATATATAATGTTAATCTACTTGATATATAGCAAAACACCTTCAGGCCGAAAAATGTAACATATATATTTATATATTGAAAACAAATGTGCAAAGTGCCCCATTTTCTACAAGCCTAATACTACTTTACTCCTAAACTTTATATGCAACAAAGACTTGTTAATACCATCAGTGTATTAAAAAATATAATACCCAAAACACCTTCAGGCTATTTTTAGAAAATACTGCTTTAATTATTTTTTGCGATTTTTTTACGTATTTCATACTCGCAAATCGCCATGTCAGTCTCTCACAAAGTCAGTGCGGGATGCTTTTACCTGATCAAGCAAGGTCAACGGCGTATGGCAGGGCCTTAAACAACATTGCGCGGTGACATGATTCGTGTTCTGACGATTCTAGTGAAGCATAAAGTTCGTTGTACATCAGGGACTGTTTCAGTAGCAGCTGGTCGCAATCTAAAATGCGGAGGCTCGACCAATAGCACGTGCTTTATCCTTTTTCCGAAACACGTGCTGCGGAAAGCGTGTGAGCTCACGTGTGGGTTCATATGCAAGCCGCAACAAACTGTTTTCGGCATCTATTGTAGACAAAAGAAACGACGCGGCCCATCTGTGTCTTTAATTTGACTGCAGTACAGAGAGCGACAGAGGTGCTGAACAATCACAAATTTTCCAATTACCTTCACCATCATAAACGCTCACCTATGGCCGCATCATCACTTAATACCAATACAACACACACACACACTATATTACTGATCCAAAACACATTTGGAATACGAGTCAAAATCGGTCAGCTCCTTTTGTCGCTAACTGTACGCCTTTTCGGCGGTAGATAGCGTTTGTACATTGCTACTTGTTTCACCGACAGAGCGCCACAACGCTATAGTTAGAGGTCACAAAAGTCATTGAGGCTTGGTGTCACCTTAACAAGGTTGTTGCATTTACGTAGGCCACAGATTTAAGAGATCAAAAAAAGTTACCATGAAATGATAAATGATAATTATAATAATTATCGTTGTGAAGATCGATCTGACAACAACACAAAAATGTCGATATGACTTTGGCTTGCTACCCGTAGGTCATCGGTTCCATTTTAACTATGAGCTCAAGTTTTCGGTAAACGAAAAAATCGTGAAAAAAAAAATTAATCCATAGCTTGGTGATAGGGCGTTCTCTGGTGCTCAATCTGTCACCAAGGAGTCCAAAGACCTATCGATGCGTTCCAACAATCCTCCTTGAGAGCCAGTACCCAATACAGGCGTAGCATAGCGCCACCTTCGACCACATCCCTACGACTTGAAATTAAATAAAAATTGACATTTTCAATATACAATAACTACCAGTTCTCTAAACAACATGATCCGGAAACAGGAAACAAACAACCAGTAACAATTTTACAAACACGTTTTTCTAAAGGTCAATTTAGATCAAGCGAGCGAATGCTCGTTCTATCCCCACTCTATACATAATATATCAAATTCGCATAGTGTAAACGGAAATAGAGCATTCTTTCTTTGCTCTATCTTTGTTCGCGGAGATTCTACGAACGTTCTACGAATGCTTGCTGGGAGTAAGGGCACACAAAACTGTACATTCGCATCGCATTTCAAATATCTATGTGAGCTCGCACCGATGCACCACAAGAACTGCCGATCTGATTCACATCGCATCGCATCTTAAACGGCGTGCGAATGTGCGAACAGATTCCTACAGCGTTCGTTCGTATTCGGCCGTGCTCTCTCCTTTGACCGAACGGTCCTTGCTCGCTTTTTACGGACGCTGTGTTTAGACTGAACAAGCCAATCATCATCATCATCATCAGCCTGTATCAGCTGCTGGACATAGGCCTCTCCCATGATACTCCACTGAGCCCGGTCTTCGGCTTTTCTCATCCAATCACTGCCAGCCACTCGGCGCAAGTCATCGCTCCAACTAGTCGCAGGGCGTCCTACACTACGTTTACCAAGTCTCCACTCAACAACACGTCTACCCCAAACGGTTGTCGGTTCTGCGGCTACTGCCACAAGCCAATGCTTGAGTTCTAATGTTCTTGTTTTATTAGTTTAGCGTATGTAAACATAAAGACGAAATGAGAGAGAGAATCTGGTGAATCACCTATGAGTGTGGACTGGAAGGCCCACTTGAGAGCCAGTTCTCAATCTAGATGTGCGTACGCGTACATTAGGTACATCAGGTAACTTGTAGTCAAACGCCCTGTAAAAAAACCTTTTCTTAACCCCCGACGCAAAAAGACAGGTGTTATATATAAGTTTGACATCGATGTCTGCCTGTGTGCGTGGCATCGTAGTTCTCTAACAGATGGACTGACCTCGATGCGGTTTTTTTCACTTGAAAGCCATGTTTCCTTGCGGTGGTTCTTATTAGCTGTGTTTGATGAAAAACAGTCTAAGATATCGGGGGTTTTGTAAATTCAAATTTATTTACAAGCTACGCATTTATACCAAAAGATCAAGACCGAGCAAGGAATGCTCTTATTTTTGCTCTAGTCCTATGTTCGTTTCACCGAAACCCACCTTAACACGTACGTACAAACGTACATACACATGCACTATGCATGTGTTGTATTGCGCAATGCATTATGGCTAATTCAATACAAGCATGCGGCTGGCTCACGTGTTGCTAAATGCGGACTGCAACGCAATAGCGTTTATCAATAGGTACCGTTATCAGCTAGTCGCATTCTCGCGTTTGTACCTATGGTAAGTTCCAAGTTCAACTGCCAAGGTCTTGGGGAAAGACATTGGAAAATATTATTATTATAATTATCGTCGCTACTCCCATAACACAAGTTTCGAGCTTAATTTGGGGCTAGGTCAATTTGTGTGCAATGGTCGTTAATATTCATGTTCCCATATCCCAATGTGTACAACCAAACAAGAGAAATCTTCTTATTAGTAAAGCTAATTAAAAAATATCGGACTATTAGATGACAAAGAAAAAGCTTGGGATTTTAGTGAACTTGCTCCAATTCAATCAATTAGTAATAAGAATAAAATTGTCAATGTGATCGCGCCAAAAAAATTACCTGCCGGGCGTTTCTTGCCTGTTCTTTTGCCGGCGTAAGGAGGTTGGAACAGGCGTAGCTAGTTTTAAGTTGACGTTTTAAAGTGATCACAATGTATCCTATTAAATAAAAAAGTTTTGAAATATGAAATTTGAAATTTGAAATTTGAAATTTGGTCTCCCGATATTTATTTTATTTATTGAAGGCCTTGGTATGGCCGGATTAACCTTGCCAGGGCATGCAGCCTCTATCAACTCGTACTGGGCCAGCGTGGTAGATTACGACCCATGCGACTCTTTCTGAGAGATGGCCAGAGTCCCAGCAGTGGGGACGTAATGGGGTAATGATGATGATGATGAGGAATTTTAACCCGAAAAATGCACGCTTCAAATATTTTATAGACAACTAGCGGCCCGCCCCGGCTTTGCGCAGGTATTAAATATTGTTTTTTTTTACAATTAAATACTCACGGATAATGCAGCATTTTTATGGTGAAAGAATTTTTGAAATCGGTTCAGTAGATGCAGAGATTATTTACAACCTTACAAACTGACAAACATTACCTCTTTATAATATTAGTAGGTATATATTACTTAATATCATTTAAATGTTTCCTTCTTACTATTGTCCGCTATGACGTCGCCAATTATGATGCACACGATTCTAGATTATTCCACGGAATTTAATCAAGCAAACATCGTTAATGGATTTAGTAAAACTATCCATACCTTAGTGCAGTTAAATAAAAACATAGATATAGATGGTGATAACCCTACATGCTTACACACATGCACACACACTCACTCACACACACGCAAAACACAGTGTGAATCAGGGTGCCACTATTTCCTAGACCAAAAAAGTATGCATACTTTTCTAAAGTAAAAAAATTGAGAAATCTAACCCTATGCTTAACAATTTACAAACATACATACATAAACTGCTCAAAACATAATCCGTCCTTTGGGCTTTTACATATTCGTTTCAAAAGTATTGTACAGTGTGTGAAAATAAAGTAGTAATACTATTTTTATAGATAAGTATGTAAGAACAAAAAAATACTAGTTAGAAACAATCGATAAAAAACTCTACTCTTAAGTTATTTTTTAGTAAACAGTGGCCGAAATAGCTAAATAAAGTATTTCCGCGTAAAGTACGCTTTGTTTTAAAATACAGGGGGCAACCCTATTAATAAATGACGCAAGTTATGGATAAGATGTAGGTATAGATAAAATATTTAGTATCTGTCTTGGGAATAACAATAGAATTTACCTTGTAATGGTTGACGCTTATCATCAAGTGAGACACCAGCTTGTTACATCATCGCATTACTGTAAAAAGTGCACATTTTCAAAACCGACCGACCAACCTAACGGGCGAACGACCGACCGACCAACCGACCGAACGACCAACCGACCGAGTGGCATATCAAACGTAGAACCTAAACCTAAGGTCCTAGAAATGTATTTTTTATAACGTAGCGTAGTGTAGATAAATTAAGGCCTAGGGCCCCAATTCTCGCGTCGTGATATATTATCACAATCGATAAATATCGCAATAACTGTCAAAATTCAATACATATTTTGGTCCTTGCTATCGTCAGTCACACCTTACAGGCGACGGAGGGGGTACCTCATCTCGATCTAGGAATAATAAAAACGCTAAAAATAATAAATGCAGTTTATTCATAAAATAGCATAAAACCTTTTGGGTCATTAAAAAAAATTATAGCCATACATTTATTTTTTAATATGTATATATATATAATCTTTATTGCATAAGTGAAATAATTATTTAGTAGGTTTGTATGTAAAAAAATTAAACCCTTCAAAAGCAACTACGCGAGCATAGCCACGGGCGTCGCTAGTTACAAGTTACATAACAAAATAACAACACCGAAGTATTTCTTGTTTTAGACAAAAACAGCGTGCGAGCAAAATGTTAATGACATGCGAACACGTGAACGGTCACCTTTTGCAAATTAACTACATACTTCAAAGTTACATAATCATTAGAACTGGTTATAAAAATTGACAGACTGACCTTTGAATCATAATATTGTGTTGATGTAGACTTGTGCAGTCAGCTACAAAATTAGCTTAACATACTATAGTCAATAGTCAATTTTATTTATTCAATAGGATACGTTGTGATCACTTTAAAACGTCAAACTTAAAACTAGCTACGCCTGTTCCAACCTCCTTACGCCGGCAAAAGAACAGGCAAGAAACGCCCGGCAGGTAATTTTTTTGGCGCGATCACATTGACAATTTTATTCTTATTACTAATTGATTGAATTGGAGCAAGTTCACTAAAATCCCAAGCTTTTTTTGTCATCTGATGGTCCGATATTTTTTAATTAGCTTTACTAATAAGATACTTTTACTTGATTTTTCACTTAAGAACCAGTTCCCAATCCAGGTGTAGCGTGGCGTCACCTTCGACCACACCATCACTTAACTGGATCTTAAATCTTTGGATATTGGACAGAGATGGTTAGGAAAATTTGATAAATGGGCATGCTCAGGGATTTTTGTCGCTGACCTTACGTGAATTATATTACTCGCTAATAATGCAAAATATAAGAGCACCATTAATTTTAGTTTTAAACACATTACTCATGTGCGTAGGTTTAAGGAGTAGAAGATAAAAATGAATAAGAATCAATAAAAATTAAATTCTGTTCGTTGATTAGCGCATCACATAAGAACGTATGGACTGATATGTGTAAAAATGTGACATGCTTGTTTTAGACCAAAGAAGTTTTTAGGGAAAGAAAATTTTGTTATTTATCCGGTAAAACGTTTCGTTTCCACATTTATAATGCGAAGGATTGGAACACCTTGCCAGCGTCTTTGTTTCCCGCTAAGTATAATTTGGGAGCCTTCAAGTCGAAAGTGGATAGGTTATATTCTAAAACAAAAACACAAATATATTTTTTTTAAAACCCGACTGTCAAAGATCTTTCTAGATCGTCACCTTTCAAGTGAAATAAACTGAATCAAAATTGGTTCATCCGTTTAGGGGCTACGATGCCACAGATATAAGACACTGTAACTCCTATAAGTTTGAAGAGTATAATTATACTAGTTGCGCCCCGCGGTTTCACCCGCGTCTTCCCGTTATCCCGCAGGAACCTTTCTCCGGGATAAAAAGTAGCAACAAACATACATACTCACAAACTTTCGCGTTAATAATATTAGTAGGATATCCTGCCTTTTTCGTCAGAGCGGTTAAAAACTAAAACATTCAGGATTAGGTATTGTATTGGATTACATAAAAGGCAACGTACACAGAACCCATGTAATTTTCCATAAAGCCACACAACTAATAAACTTCATTGTTGTACAAACTAGTTTTCGCAAACCTTGAGGGACTTACTGAAGAAAACTGTTTAACTCGCAAGTTTTCCACAGAAACTAAAATCGCCAAACATGTTTATACAACATTTTGAATAATAGGCCAATACAATAGTTACAAAGGCGTGTTAAGTAGCGACAATTGATTAATTGCTTACACCTAACTTCTTAGTAAACAATCCAAGGATATCCTTGGTGATTACTTAGTTTAGATTAAACTAGCTTACGCCCGCGACTGTATTGTCGATATTAGAATTAGGTTTTATAACGGGATAATTACCATGTATTTGTTTTTGTTTGAGTTCTCGATATTTCGGCACTGTTGCAAGCGCCATGATCACGAGAATACCATGACCACCACCATACCAAACCAAAAAAACCACGATACCATGATATGTTTTTGACCATGGTAGTTTAAAACAGTATATTGTATTGTCGATAGCTTAATTTCAAGTCCATATAGAACAAAATCTTATTATGAATAGCGATGACGTCGGCTTGCGATCCGTAGGACGTAGGTTCGAATCCTACAATGAGCTTGAACTTTCGGTGAAGGAAAACATCGTGATGAAACCATAGCTTGGTGGTAAGGTATTTTATAGTACTCACCTGGCTAGCTACCACCCTCTTGTTAAGAATCTGTCGCCAAGCACCTATCGGTGTGTTCCGGCAGACTCACTTGAGAGCCAGTTCCCAGTCCAGGTGTAGCGTGGCGCCATCTTCGACCACATCGTCACTTAACATCGGGTGACTTGTGGTCAAACGCTACCCTGTAAGTAGTAAAAAAAAAAGCAGCAGACCCCCCGTTTACGAGTTGACGCATGTGCGAAGATTAAACACACAATAATTAATTAAGTATGATATTGCGCAAAGTCAGATAGGCAGGAAGCCATTATGGTTACTCAGGTTTTTTTATATTGCTCTTAAATTTTCCTCTGCCTGTGATGCTTACAGAGTGCTGAAAACATCGCCCTTCTTTTAGGCTTTGCCGTAGTCTAGTAGAAACAATCAATCTAACAGCTGATATTGTAATAACTGAATGAATACTACAAACGTGTACTATCAGCCATATTGCGAGCACGGGATCTTTATCACGTTTCGACGGACACGTGCTAAGTCTCTGTTCCACTTTTTGACCGATGGATTACAACGTGATGACGTCAATCGTGAAGCTTGTACTGAAATATGTATTATTCGAACGTACTAGAAGGTAAAGAAGGTTTTGTAACCAAATTTGTACTCTATTCTAATATTATATAGAGGTAACACTTATTTGTTTGGATGTAGGAGGCAATGTCTTAAGCTACTGAAATATTCTGCAAATTCTTGTAGTTTAAAATTTATTTTTTGGCATCAATCACGCAGGAATCCTTTTCCGAGATTAAAAGTAGCCTATGTGTTATTCTGATTTGTAAACTATAGTCGTATTTTTAATTAGACGAAGTCAACTGACGTTTACTGTGTTTTTTTTTTATTTTGTGATGGTGTCACACGATAAGTGTATTTGCCAGTGTCAAGTATAAAATATTTCAAACTCAGAGAGTTGAATCAAGTTTAAATGATGATGATGATGATGAGATGAAGGGATGAGAATAGTGTTTAATTAAAGTAGTGGCGCTGTACTTAAACTTTACACGGACTTTTTTGGAGCAAATTGAAAAGTCACTTTCACAACTTTATTTCAATTTCCTACACTCGTACACATTAACGAACACATAATGGTTAATAATCCACCAATATTATACTTACTTATCACTCGAAGTAACACAATTTTGGAAATAAAACAAATTTTCAGGTTGACAATTCGATTGCCGCTAAAAAAGATGTGTTGTCAATTTTTGATGAAATAAAAATAGTGTTGTGACAAAGTGAATGATTGAAAAAAAACCCTAAATGAATGAATAATATTCTTTCATAGCTTGAAATGATTAACTATTCACACTCATTGTTCATTCATCTGATTGAACGTGAACTGCACGCATCACTATAACTTTAAATTTGGCGACATTATTTTACAGTGACATTAGCTACTGTCAATTGGCTTCGTCTAATAAAATACGATTGTTTAATATTATTGTTAAGTTTCATCAAAATCCATTCTGTAGTTTTTGCGTGAAAAAGCAACAATCATATAATTATTATGTACATACATCTCACAAACTTTCGTGTTTATAATATTATTAGGAAGGATTTTATTAAGCTTTGTTCTTTATTATGATATAAATCTTATGGGGAAAAGCTTGTATCCAATTATTTGCATTTTATTTCAATAGTCGATTGAATATGGGCTTTTGTCCCAAAAATAATTTTGAACTCTGTGTTATTGGCAAATATAATATGTGTGATGAGCACCTGAGTCTTGGATATTTCTATCTACATAATGTAAGTATTTATTTCTCTATCTAAGTATTTACATATATCGTTGTCTAGTACCCTTAACACAAATTTGAGCTCAATTTGGGGCTAGGTCAATTTGTGTGAAACTGTTCCCTGATATTTATTTATTGAACGTACCAAAATTTTTCAGGACAATGCCCTTAGGATTAATAACGCAAAGATGACACGCGTTAAAGTATCTAAGTTACCAACAATATGTGAACTACCGATTTGTCTTGAAGCTTCATCACTGATTTCCACTGTCTTTGCCTTTATTATTATGTAAAAACGTGATAATATGATCCGTTATGTCACGATTAAAGATCCATAATTTTATCGATAAGATTTTCCTTATCGCAGATTAAAATGATGGCATAGTTTCACGCCTAGTCATTTTTAAACAGTAATTTTTTTTATCTTATTATAAAATCAATTGAATTATTGAACTATAATAATAAAAATGGATACTAATTCTTACTTTTCTACCTGTAAAACTAGGTACAAAGTGGTTAAGGTAATGAATGACCGAACCGCTTGTGTCACAGAACGTGATCGAAGGCGAAGGTCGCATGCTTCACGTGTCTCTTATCCGATTACAGTACAATTAGCTGACGTTAGGAGTTAAACACCTTCAGAGGTCAACACGGACATGGCATAGAGGCAAAATTACGTAAAAGGATATAGAATTCTAGAATTAGAGAATTTTTTTACTTCTTACAAGGTTAGACTTTGTCTAGTTCATAATTCATAATTCAATTGTTTTTATTTAATAGGATACATTGTGATCACTTTAAAACGTCAAACTAAAAATTAGCTACGCCTGTTCCGACCTCCTTACGCCGGCAAAAGAACAGGCAAGAAACGCCCGGCAGGTAATTTTTTTGGCGCGATCTCATTGACAATTTAATTCTTATACTAATTGCTTTTTTGTCATCTAATAGTCCGATATTTTATAATAAGCTTTACTAATAATATTTCTATTGGTTGGTTGGGCACTTTGGGATATGGAGACATGAATATTAACGAGGTACGGGATCAAGCAACACCTCCGTTCACGGCTATCAAGTCATCTGATGTTAAGTGACGATGTGGTTGAAGGAGGTGCTATTCTACACCCGAATTTGGGACTGGCTCTCAAATGAGGCTGCCGGAACATACCAATAGGTCATTTAGAGTACAGAGGTATGGCATACAGAGGCAAGCTCGAGAAAACGATGTTAAAAGTTTTGATTTAGCCCATCATGCATCTGATGTTATGTGATACACTCGGATTAGGAACTGGCTCTCAAGTGGAGCTACTGCGGGAACACACCTGTAAGTAGGTCCTTTGTGACTAATTGTGTTCTCGAAAATGGCCTTCTTGCTAGCTATTGTTTCATCACGATTTTTATGAAGTACCTACCTATGAACCTTTCAAAAGTACATGATTTTTATGTCACAATTATTTTAGAATGCTCGCCAATACGACGAGAAATGTGTCCATCGAATTCACGCCTTCAAAATGATCATTATAATCATCATCATCATCAGAGTCTATTGTGTACTGGGACACAGGCCTTCTCTAAGAGAGATTATGGAACATAATCCACCACGATGGCCCAGTGCTGATTATCGGTTAGGCTATTGACCAGCCCTAGAGAGTCATAGTCAAAAGGATTTAATTTATGTACTTAATATTTTATAACACTTATACAAAAAACCGACAAGGAAAAATTCGCGGGCAAAAAGCTGTGATTATCAACGACTAAGGTAATATGATCAAACAAATACGCAGTGTTCTCACAACGAAGACTTCACAAAAGTTGCTATAAACCATCTATGTCTAGAGTATAAGCTCTTTAATCTACCACGTAGGCCCAGAGCGGGTTCGTAGGTCGCACGCCCATGAACGTTGTGGTTTTTGGACATGCCGGTTTCCTCATGATTTTTTCCTTCACCGTTTTGAGCAATGGAAAATCCACACGTAACTTATTTTACCTATCCATAGGTGCGGGCCGAGAGGATTCGAACTCGGCGATCATCGTAGTGTTGACACTGCTTACTCGCTATTGTTATCCTGCATTAAGATTTCGATCGTCATTCATCACAATGATAGAACGAGTCAATTTCACTCGAGTTCAGTTCACAACACTCGAGTCAACTCATTATCCGTCTAACTCGAGTAATTTGATTACTCTCGGACAGATTTTCGCCGAGAGAATCGTTTAAAAAAAGCGAATTCTGGGTTTTTTTTTAAAAACTTTCTTCAGGTAGTCATCATCAGCCTGGAGAAGTCCACTGCTGAACATAGGCTTCAGGTTTAAATAAATAAATATCGGAGGACCATTGCACACAAATTGACCTAGCCCCAAATTAAGCTCGAAACTTGTGTTATGGGTACTAGACAACGATATACATACACATATAGAGAAATAGAGAAATACATACTTATAAAGATAGAAATATCCAAGACTCAGGTACAAATATTCGTGCTCATCGCACATATATTTGCCCTTACCGGGATTCGAACCCGGGACCGCTTGCTTCGCAGGCAGGGGTGCAGTTGTGTGGAGTCCGGCGCATCTATGTGGTGTTGTTCTCCATATTCCTTCCTTAACTATGATAATATTTTATGTAATTTCAACATCATTATCAGCCTTTCACGTTCCCACTGCTGGGACTCTGGCCTTCTCTCAGAGAGAGAGTATGGGCTGTAATCTACCACGCTGGCCCAGTGCGGGTTGGTAGATGTCGCATGCCCTTGAATGTTGCAGTTCCTGGGCATGCCGGTTTCCTTACGATGTTTTCCTTCGCCGTTTTGAGCGATGGCAAATCCGCACATAACTTATTAGGTCATAGGTGCGGGGCCGAGAGGATTCGAACTCGGTGTCGGCGTCTTGTAAGTCGCACGCTTACCCGTTCGGCCACCATCGCTTCTCAAATTCAACATAACGCTCAATAAAGTCTAAATCCTTTACACGAAACAACAATAAACAATATTAGCCACGCCCCCGAGTCTCGTGCGATTCCTCGTGCGCTTGCGCACGCGTGCGCTTACTTAACAAGGTCAAATTACGTAATGTTTCTAATCTGTAGGTATAGCATACATCTAATATGTTAGTATTAAGCTAGTTACGAGCGTTAGAACGATGGTGGCCAAACGGTTAGGCGTGCGACATGCAAGACGCCGACACTCAGGTCGAATCCTCTCGGGCCACGCACCTATGACTTAATAAGTTATGTGCGGATTTGCCGTCGCTCAAAACGGTGAAGAAAAACATCGCGAGGAAACCGGCATGCCCAAGAACTGCAACATTCAAGGGCAGCATGCGACATCTACCAACCCGCACTGGGCCAGCGTGGTAGATTACAGCCCATACTATCTCTCTGAAAGAAGGCCAGAGTCCCAGCAGTGGGAAAGTGAAAGGCTGATAATGATGATACCTACTAGTTACATTGTGACCAACGAACCTTATGTTCTAGTAGAAACGGTTGTTGGATAAAATAGAGTTTTCAGTAAGAAGAGACAACTGGCTGCTGTATCTGGTCACGCTGGCTAATGGTCCGATTTTAGAGTTCGTAAATAACATCGCTGAAAGAGAAGCAGGTCTACAAAAAGTCCGTGACTTAAGTCTCTAGCCTGCCGAACGTTTATTGTCTGTTCTTTTAACGGTGTAAGGAGGTTGGATCAGGCATACCTAGCTAGGTGGGTCGACTGTCACAGTGACCCCCTCCCGCCCCATCAAAAGGCGGCAGACGGCAGAAATAAAAAAAAGGCATACCTAGCTACTTGTGTGACATTTTAAAGTGACCACATGTATTTTTTTTCTACTTAATCAATATAAAGAGTCATTTTTGACTTTTATAAATCTTTTTGAGAAGACTACCGGCTGTCAAAATCTTTACCGATACGCTGGTCGCTGGTTCTAGATAAATTCCTAATGTGGCATAAATTTAATTAGCAAAGATTCTCTTATCATGAGTCAGTTGTTATCTAATCTGGATGACTACATGCCTGCGACGTGACGCCATCCACGGTTCGTTATCAGCGTTATCAGTTCAACTATCTATTGACACCTTATATTTAATTAAAGGAATTGAATACTAATATACAGGTCATAGATAATTAATTATACTTACGTAAGTATGTGTAAATGACTTGACATGTTTATTTTAATAACCTACTTCAAATGCTAGGGCATTTTTCCCCCGTCAAAAAAAGTTTTCCGCATTCCATATTTGAGCTTGAGCTTTCGGTGGAGGAAAACATCGTGATGAAAACATAGCTTGGTGGTAGGGCATTTTCTATCGCTCACCTGGTAAAGAATCTGTCGCCAAGCACCTATCGGTGTGTTCCGGCAGCCCCACTTGAGAGCCAGTTCCCAATCCAGTGTAGCGTGACGCCACCGCATCGTCACTTAACGTCAGGTGACTTGTGGTCAAACGTGAGTAGCGACAAAGTATATAAAACGAGTTTCTTTCGTTCCAGTAGTGCAATGGAAAAACGGTAGCGGGACAGGAGAAACACTCTCATATTTTGAATGAATGAAGGAGCACTCTTAAATGAAAGAGGGGAAATTCCCAGCGGATCTCTGTACCATTCCGCTTCCGCTTATTCATTGTGCAACGAAAATACAATCTTACTTTGCCAATTCAATATTAAAACAATAAATTGAACAAAAAAGAGAAACCTGTAAAACTGCGGAGTCAAAGTTACCAGGGCGCCCATTCGAATTCAGTCACGTTTTCATTTGGAAACACTCCAAGCAAACTTTTTCTCGACCTTTAATATTATTTACAGACCGCTAGAAGTCACATGGCGAGATTCGAGTGAATGAAGCCTTAGCAATTGTTTAGACAAAGACCAAGTTTGCTTTTGTCAGCCTCTTTGGTGTAGTAGCTTGGTTAGTCAGGTCACAGGACGGAAGTTGCGCGTTCGATTCCAGTTCTGTACTAGCGTTGCCGATCGATAGTCGACTATCGATAGTTAATCGATAGCCAACCAATCGAAACACTATCGATAGACCTTTCGATTAGGGATTGCAATCCCGCAGCGCGCGGGATCGTGCAACTTTGAAATTATGTTATAAAATCAAATGAACTTGCAGATTTTGGTGTAAAAAGTAAAAATCAACTTTATTAAACATTTCTTACATTAAGCAATAGATATTTTTTCTTTTATACTAACTAATATTCTATTAATTAATTAATTAAGTTATTAGGAACCACCGTTAATTAATAGAAAATAAATAATTTCTAATGTATATGTTTAGTGTATGTGTTGTTATGTTTGTGTTTTTGTGTGTTATGTTTTATGTTTCTGTGTGTATGTTTAATAAAAGTTGTTTTTTACTTTTTACAAATAAATCTGTAAGTTCAATTTGATTTTGTAGCATAATTTCAAAGATGCGGGATTTTGCGCGGTGCGGGATTGCAATCCCTACTTTCGATGGCTTAAAACGAGGCAATACTATCGATACCTACTATCGATAGGCCTATCGATAGTATGGCTTTTTCAGATGAAAACTATCGACAGTTTTACTATCGATACTTCGGCAACACTATTCAGTATCCCTAGTATGAGTTATGAAAACTATAAAAGTTTTCGTAAACGTCAAAGTTTACTACCACCAACTTGTTTGTCAAAGTGGTAACTCGTGCTGCCTAAATTCAAAAAGTAATGTGACAATAAGTCACAGAGGCCATAAATCAAAAAGTCACGTCAAAAAGTAACTCGATAACTTTGTTGGAGAATTCCAAATTCAACGATTTGAAATAACCCGTGGTTAGCAATTTTAGTTCCCCAGAGTTACGGTAAAACGCGCTGAAAAAAGAAAAGTTTTGAAAACTATCAAAACCAGGGGCTGCCGGAACACACCGATAGGTGCTTGGCGACAGATTCTTAACATGAGATTGGTAGCTAGCCAGGCGAGTATTAGAAAATACCCTACCACCAAGCTATGGTTTCATCACGCTGTTTTCCTTCACCGAAAGCTCAAGCTCATTGTAGGATTTGAACCCACGTCCTACGGATCGCAAGCCGACGTCACTACCACTGAGCCATCATCACTAACACGCCCTAAATTCACTGCGTACTTATCGCATTATGTAACCCAAAAACAAATATACGATGTCCTAATTCTGAACATTGTTAGTTCAGCTTATAAAACCATGTAACCGAGTTAGATTACATTGGTTACATCACCATTGATAGCTGTGATAAGATATGCACTTGTAATGTGGGTCTGGTTAAGCCCATAATGTACTTTAGGTAGGTACATGTTTTGTAGTTCCGCACTCGATCGGTAAAACGGAACTCTGGGCCTTTAAAACATATATTTATAGCGATGATGGCTCAGTGGTAGTGACGTCGGCTTGCGATCCGTAGGACGTGGGTTTGAATCCTACAATGAACTTGAGCTTTCGGTGAAGGAAAACATTGTGATGAAACCATAGCTTGGTGGTAGGGTATTTCCTTGTACTCACCTGGCTAGCTACCACCCTCTTGTTAAGAATCTGTCGCCAAGCACCTAACGGTGTGTTCCGGCAGCCTCACTTGAGAGCCAGTTCCCAGTCCAGGTGTAGCGTAGCGCCATCTTCGACTACATCGTCACTTAGCATTAGGTGACTTGTGGTCAAAAGCTACCCTGTAAGTAGTTAAAAAGGCTACCGAGAGCGGGGCCTTAAAAGCAGATATTATTACTGCAAACCCTTTTCACGTGATCGCTTTGTATTACAAATAATATAATAGTAAATTTTAAGTTTGTTAGCGAGTGTTTTGTTCGGGTTAGTCACGATTTCTAGCGAATTGTTTAATAATAGCGCTCGCCTTTCTAGAAGTGAAGTGAAATGCCATGTGAGTTTTGATTGAGTTTCTTTATACCTATTGTTTGTTTGGTACGAACTATGGAGTCTTGATTCACGTGTATTATATAACAGGTTTACTCGTGCCGTTTAATCCCTAGTCTAAATATATGTAACTCAAAGGTGACTGACTGATATAGTGATCTATCAACGCACAGCCCAAACCACTGGACGGATCGGGCTGAAATTTGGCATGCAGGTAGATGTTATGACGTAGGCATCCGCTAAGAAAGGATTTTGATTAATTCTACCCCCAAAGGGATAAAATAGGGGATGAAAGTTTGTATGAGACTTTTTCAATTTTAAACCGTCCTACACTAAGTTTGCTAAGTGGCGGTCTCCACTCAAGAACACGTCTACCTCATCGGTTGTCGGTTCTGCGACTTATATGACCAGCCCACTGCAACTTCAGCTTGCTAATTCTTTGTGCTAAGTCGGTGACTTTTGTTCTCTGTTATCCATCTAACCCAAATAATTTGATTAAAATTCCTTGACGTAACAAACTAAATATTCGCATCGTTGCATAACATCCACTGAGCCCGAGATTTCCACTCGCTAGCTACGACACGTGCCCCCGTCACGTTGTATTCATATTGCCCCTTCAGAAACAGTGGTACTAGACAGATTACTACTAAAATGACATATTATGACATGACATTTATCGATCCAAAACCGTGGATAACGGATCAGGATCGATTATTAATTTCGGGCGTTAAACACCAAACTTTGATCGCATCGTCACTTAACATCATGTGTGTTGTGTTGTGGCCAAACGCTAACTTGTAAGTTGTAAAAAAAATTACAAACTTTACTGAAAACATACATAATTTATTTAAAGGGATATACATAACAAAATAAAAACACTTAACTAAACCTTAGAATATAAAATAAAACTACCTATCAAACTAAACAATACAACTACATACATAATCTAATAAACCACTCCCAGTTGGCAACGTTCCCAAAATGCTAGCCGCATTGCCGCGTTGAACGGCAATGCTTATTGCGCAAAATAATGGCCAGCATTTTGGTCACGGGTAGCATTGACCAGTCACTTCGGAAAAAACTGAAAACACATTTGTAAAATCGAGTACAACCAGCCACTTTTGGCGCTGACTGTACAAAATATATGAAAAACGTTTTACCATCCTAAGACAAAGGTTCTAGAAAGGCCTAGAACATTCCTATGACGCCATTACGCGTTGTAAACACCAAAAATCCGATCAGCAAACTTATCCGCAAATAAATGCTTCGCGTACTTACCTACTACGTTGTTATTGCAAAATTACGCAATAACATTAATATAGAAAATAGTTTTTGAGTCCAAAGTGCCAAGTCCACGGAGTTTTGTGTTTACTCATGTAAATTTTCCTGTGTTATGTTGTAACACTTGTAACCGTCATAATATTATGTAAAATTTGCGGGTTTTGAAGGTTACGTCAGAATTCTGTAACTAGCTTTTGCGCCCGGTTCCTCTTCGCATCGTTTAGGAAACCCCTAGTAAGCATTTTTCTTACGACTAACGGCCGTTCTAGGGGTTAAAATCCTGCATCTTTGAAATCATGTCATAAAATTAAAATGAAACTACAGATTTTTGTGTAAAAAGTAAGAATCAACGATTATTAAACATTTTTTACATTTAGCAATAGAAATTACCCCTTTTCTATTTTTTAAGTATTTTATTTAATCTGTAATCTATTTTCTAAGATTCATCCTTCTTATTCGTTATTTCGTAGTTTTGTTTAATTTTACCCGTATGTACCTAACAACAGTTTTATATTTCCCGCATTTTGCACATTGGGTTATAGAAACATGAACATTATACAATTAAAACATGCAGAAAAAACATTTAAACAGTTACCTAACAGTTACAGCTAAAACAGACCAGACCCCACAAGCAGCACCCGTTCACGAGTTGACGCATGTGCCAGCCATCGCTCTCCTCGACCATATGAGAGGGAAGAGGGCGACCCGACACACGACGCCCGCATTACAATCCCGCGGGACTAAATAAGCTGCGGGATTGCAATCCCTAGGCCGTTCCCAATAACCGATTTATAAACGGTTTTCCCTACTGGCGATAGAAATTTGACATAGGCCTCGTTAAAGATGTGTCAATGTCGGAGTTGTAATGCCATTTTATGCGGTTTTGGATCGATAAATGTCATGTCATAAAATGTCATTTTAGTACTAGGGCTCGACATGTTACTACTAAAATGACATATTATGACATGACATATCGATCCAAAACCGCGGATAACGGACCTGGATCGATTATTAATTTCAGACGTTATATTACGTAACAATCTGCTATACAATAAACGCGCAATAGCTATGGAATATTTGCGTCAGCATGTACAGTGTCGCAATAGTGAAATTGAGCAATCCCGTGCTCCTGAAAATTGTAAACCATATCTCGAAGTCGTAAAGTTGATATTCGCCTAACCTTAATTTAGACGCATTAGGGGTTGCAGATTGCAAACATATTATTATGTATTTTTTTGTGTACACGTATTTGATAAACTGTTACATTCCTATTTCAGATAATATCTAGACGCTATCCAAGTCTGGGTTGTTGTTGATAAAATATTAAGTCGTATAAATAGAATTTGGTTTTGAAACGCGTCATTTGTTTACCACGTATTTGTTTTTGTTTGAGTCCTCGATAAAAATATTTGAGTTTGAGTGAACATGCTCCAAATCAATCAATCTAAATATATGTAACTCAAAGGTGACTGACTGACATAGTGATCTATCAACGCACAGCCCAAACCACTGGACGGATCGGGCTGAAATTTGGCATGCAGATAGATGTTGTGACGTAGGCATCCGCTAAGAAAGGATTTTGATTAATTCTACCCCCAAGGGCATAAAATAGGGGATGAAAGTTTGTATGAAACTTTGTCAATTTTAAACCGATCGGGCTGAGACTTTGCATGCATAAAGCTGTAGCCCACGCGGGTGAAACCGCAGGGAACGGCTAGTTAGTAATAAGAATAAAATTGCCAATGTGATCGTGCCGGAAAAATTGCCTGCCGGGCGTTTCTTGCCTGTTCTTTTGCCGGCGTAAGGAGGATGGAATAGACGTGGCTAGTTTTAAGTTTGACGTTTTAAAGTGATCACATGGTGTATCTTACTAACGCCCGAAATTAATAATCAATCCTGATCCGTTATCCGCGGTTTTGGATCGATATGTCATGTCATAATATGTCATTTTAGTAGTTAATATGTCAAGCCCTAGTACTAAAATGACATATTATGACATGACATATCGATCCAAAATCGAGGATCGATTATTAATTAGTTGCTTACCATCAGGCGAGCGACTTGCTTTATCTCGCCAGTCAGGTGCATATAAAATTTTAAATGCCTAAACATTGAACAACACATTCAAAACAGACAAAATATTTAATTGCAATAATAAAGTACCCGTTATCGGGTGATAAGCAGATAGCTTAAGCAATAACAGCTGTCATCGCTATTTTTCTTCTAAAACAAAAAACACCTGTCCATCATAAACTGAACACAATAAATAATTCAATACATAAAATCATCCACTCACAATTGAGTCCTGAAAATCCCACTGGCGACGCATCTTGCTATAGGAAATATATTTATCCCTTTAAATATGTAATTATCTACCTATTTTTTAATTTACTCATCTTATATATGAAAATGAATCCCTATTTCCCTTGGTAATCGCATCACACGTGAACGGCTGAACCGATTTCAATGATTCTTTTTTTGTTGTGTTTGTTATTGCGAGGAGAAGGTTCTTATGACAGAAAAAAAATGAAAAAAGACGTGTTATTGCTCTAAAATGCAGTCCACGCGGGTGAAACCGCGGGGCGCATCTTGTTGATTATAAAATAAATGGAAAACACTTGTATTATGTGCAGGTGCCCATTCATAGGAAAACTGTTTAAGTTTCCTTTAAAACTCCAGCAGTTTGCGTGGTATGGAAAGACGTCGGTCTGCTGTAAATCGCTTCTCGAAGAGTGGACGGGATGCCTCTAGCCAAGATGCATTCTGCAATCGTTGACGCTAATAGAAAACAAGAAAAAAGTATTGGGTTGACATATTTCTGACCACGTGACTTAGCGTTGAAATATGTCAAACCAATACTTTTTTCTTGTTTTCTACTAGCGTCAACGATTGCAGAATGCATCTTGGCTAGAGGCGCGGTGAGAGAGCATTATTATCTTACTGCATTGTGTCAATACTCGTGTTTTCCTTGGTAGGAATATCAATCATTTTTTTCTCCGTACGCAAGTACACACGGTGTTGGCTATTTACACGCCATACCACCCACAATAGTCAATTTACGCGCTCCTTTCTCCCGCATACTTGCAAAATGTGGAATGAGCCCCCACAAGTCTTTCCGCGGTGCTACAAATTGCAGTTCTTCAAGATGGGTATGAAAAGAGTTCTTGAGGGTAGTCCCTAGTGTTGCAAATGTCCATAGACAACGGTTGCCGCTCACCATCAGACTCGCTGTCTGCTCGCTTGCCACTATCACATAACAAAATCAAGACAAAAAAACATTGTTTATGAAACGTCACAAATTAGATGATAAATTTTTGTTATACCTATAAGGAAGAAAAATGATATTTTATCTACTAGTGGTACATAATACAAATATACCTATTCTCCACGTGTATGCTAACCAAAACATTATATAAATTCGTCAAGAAATACTCGATGATCGTTAAGGGATAATATGTCTTTTCCTACATAAAAACGTGAAAGTTTGTATGTATGGATGGATGGATGGATGTTTGTTACTCTTTCACGCAAAAACTACTAAACGGATCTGAATTAAATTTGGAATGGAGATAGCATAGACCATGGAGTAACACATAGGCTACTTTTATCTCGGACAAAGGTTCCTGCGGGATAACGGGAAGACGCGGATGAAACCGCGGGGCACCACTATTAATTCATAAGATATGGTTGCTAATGTAACAGCGGAAAATCGGTCCAGGCAAGTGGTAGAGCATTTTCTAGTACAGTCAGCGACAAAAGTAGCCAGCTGATCGTTCTCGATTTTCCAAATGTGTTTCAAATCAGTAATTATTATTGTGTTTTTTTCATTTTACATGGTATCATTTTGACCACAACATAACACACCTGATTTTAGGTGATGATGAGGTCGAAGATTGGTGTCTAAGATGATGAGAATAATAGAAAAAAGTGTGATTGTTCAGCGACTTTTGTCGTCGACTGTACTTATTTGGCTAGCTACAACTGTCAAGTAAAAAAAAATCTGTCTTCAAGCACATATGTTGTGTTTCGGCAGCCTCACTTGAGAGCCAATTCTCAAACCTGGCGTGGTGTGGACCAACATTCAACCACGTCAACTTAACATCAGATGACTTTTGGTCAAATGCTTCAGTAAAAAAAAACATAACAAAACGAACAAAAAACCCGATTTCGTCTAACGGCCGAAATTAATAATCGATCCCGATCCGTTATCCGCGGTTTTGGAACGATATGTCAAGTCATAATATGTCATTTTCGGACTTTTTTGGCGGCAATTGAGTTGTCAAAACTTGTGTTTCTTCGAGTGATAATGTGTAATATTGGTGGATTATTAACCATTATGTGTTCGTTAATGTGTACGAGTGTGGGAAATTGAAATAAAGTTGTGAAAGTGACTTTTCTAGTTGCTCCAAAAAAGTCCGTGTAAAGTTTAAGTAAAGCACCACTACTTTACTTAAACACTATCCTCATCCCATCATCTCATCATCATCATCACCATCATCATTTAAACTTGATTCAACTTTCTGAGTTTGAAATATTTTATACTTGACACTGGCAAATACACTAATCGTGTGACGCCATAGCAAAAAAAAAATGTCATTTTAGTAGTAATGCGTCAAGTCCTAGTACTAAAATGAAATATTATGACATGACATATCGATCCAAAACCGCAGATAACGGATCGGATCGATTAATTATTCATTTCGGGCATAAATAATGTACCTTATGTCACACCCACAATAAAAACGAATCTATTGACACCTCATAATAATTATATTAAAATCCGTCAAGCCATTTAGGCTACAGGCCGTGGCAAAAAAATATAAATACATAACTACATACATACACTCGTAACAAACCAAAAAGCTAAACAAAAACAACGCACGGGTTTTTCTCTTATTACCAAAATTACTGATTGTATTTAGCTTACTGATAACGATTGCGCTGAACACGTGATAAAACTTTCCGATTATGTAAACTAAGCTGTTTTTGTAAACAAAAAAGTTATGAATTAATGCGAAGTGCATGTAGGGTTGCCACATGGAAAAATGACAAAGGAGAGCGGATCTGTCAATTCCCAAAAAGGAGAATTACGTTTCAGATAAGAACTTTGTGGTGTGTTGTGTTTTATATTTTACGAACTTATTTTTATATATAAATAAATATAAATATCGGGGAACATTGCACACAAATTGATCTAGCCCCAAATTAAGCTCGAAACTTTTGTTATGGGTACTAGACAACGATATACATACTTATATAGAGAAATAAATACATATAATATATAGAAATATTATTATAAAAAACAAGTTGACCCGGCGAACTTCGTATCGCCAATAAAAGTCACCTTATTTCAAGACCAAAATTAGCCAAATCGGTCCAGCTGTTCTCGAGTTTTAGCGAGACTAACAAACAGCAATTGATTTAAATATATATATATAATTATATAGATTATTTAATTTAGAGGTTAGTAATTTAGTTTAATTTTTTTACCTACTGAATATTTTTTGTTGTTCTTTTAATAATTCCTTGATAAACAAGCTGTCAAATGATAAAAATTTACTACCTAGCTGATGGATGCAAATGGCTAATAGCTGTACACATGATAGCCTTCAAAAGAGGAGGCCTACGTTCAGCAGTGAACTTAAATGCAGCTGATGATGATGATGATGATGACAATAAGCCTTGGAATGAACTGCTTTGCGCATAGTACGGGCATTTAGGCTGGTATTTTAGAATGACATTCAAGCTGACGCTGTCATTTCATACTAATATTTGTCATCAAATCTGTACATAAGCTGTCATTAATGCTTGAGCGTTGTTCTAGGATACAAGCCTTAGACATGAGGTGGCAACCCTAGGTCCTAGGTGCATGATGTTATTTGCTTGTATCAGTGTCTGTATTATTTCAGTACGACGACGTATGATTACTCACTAGGTTATTTTGAGGTCGAAAAATAATAAATAATAATCTGATTGATAAAGAGCATCGCACTTTTGTTGTAAGTAAGTATAGTTAGACGCCTCCTTTGATTCTACCTTCTAATACTATCCCTCAAAATGTTGTATGGTAGAGAAATCTATAAACAAATTATAGTATTTTTCGTACCTACCACATATTTAATATAATTTTTTTAATAATATCCTTCCTACTAATAATATTATAAATGCGAAAGTTTAAGTGTTTGTGTGTTTGTAAATGTTTGTTACTACGTATCACCGAAACTTTTAACCCGATTTTGATGAAATTTGGAATGGAGATAGCTTATACCCTGAATTAACACATAGGCTTTTTACCCTGAAAATGTTTCAGCAGGATAACGGGAAGACGCGGGTGAAACCGCGGGCCGCAACTGGTATATAATATTTTTGTATGGTATACAATTTATTGATATAAAGTGCGTTATTATTGTAATTTAGTACTGGTGGCAGGCCTCATACAAACACAATTTCAAATTTATTTAGGTGTAAGGAGGAAATATATGGGTAATATAAAGATAAAAAAGTAAGTGGTCGAGGATGACACATAATATGACTTGATACATTTATTAGTCACCTATAATATTACTTACGAGTATAAGCCACCCTCAGTAAAATTTCTACCACGGTTTGTCGCGTAACGCCGCCGATATGACTCATCGGGTTAAGCCTCTGTCAAAAAAAGGAAAGCCTGTGACTCACCAAAAAGTACTAGAAAACATCGATTAATACTCGGAAAACAAAATGTTTACGTAACTGTAACATTTTTTGAATCATAAGAACTGCGCTTCCAAATCGCGTGACGTGTGACTCACCGATTTCGCGCCAAAATAATAATCTGTGGCGCCGCGTGACGCGACGCGCCATCTTGTTTTTGTTACTTTTAATTCTCGCAACACATTATGAGTATTTATGAGTACCGATTCGCGCCGCCCAATGTCAATGACGCAGGTCCACGCAACTCGGATGTTATAAGCTATACCGTTTTATGTAATCGATTTATCAGAACTAAACTTGAACTTTTATGTAATTACAATGACGATGTCAAAGTTAAACCAAGTTAATGCTTGTAATAATGCGTGCGTACATCGAGTGAAATAAATATGTAATTTTGTGGAATTATTATACAATGTAAATGCAAAAGTAAGGGTTTGTTTTTTTGTTAACTTTTTACGCCTAAACCGTTGATTAGCGCCCGAAATAAATAACCGATCCTGATCGGTTTTTCGCGGTTTTGGATTGATGTGTCATGTCATCATAATATGACATTTTAGGACGAAAGCTTACTAAAAGATTGACATATCGAAACAAAAGCGTGAAAAACGGATCAGGATCGATTATTAATTTCAGGCGTTAATCTTGAACATCGAGGCGAAACCGTAGTTTGCCTAATTACCAACCGCAGAAGTAAAAAAAAACTAAAACAAGCCATAGAGAAAATAAAGTTTCCATGTTTGAAAATAATACACTCTAATTCAATTTCTTAATTACGAGTATGATAATCTTGCAACTGCACAGACAGAGACAAAGTAGTGGATCATACCACACCTAATTTTTTTAATTTGTACTAAATCAAAATTCAAAAGGACTTTTTTGGCGGCAATTGAACTGTCAACATGAAAATGTTGTTTTTATATCCAGACCTTATGTTTCTTCGAGTGAATGTGATATTAGTGGATTATTAACCATTATGTGTTCGTTAATATGTACGAGTGTGGGAAATTAAAATAAAGTTGTGAAAGTGACTTTTCTATTTGCTCTAAAAAAGTCCGTGTAAAGTTTAAGTAAAGTGCCACTACTCTCATTTCATCATCTTATCACCATCATCATCATTAATACTTGATTCTAGTCTCTGAGTTTGAAACATTAAATACTTGACACTGGCAAATACACTAATCGTGTGACGCCTATACAAAAAAAAATATTCATAAACTCACTCTAACTCAAACTCAAAACCAGCATCGCCTTTTTTTTGAGAGCGGCCTTGCTCACAAATACCATCCTTTAGACAGACACGTGGAGTCGTGAAAGCAAAACTAGCTACGCCTGTTCCAACCTCCTTACACCGTCAAAAGAAAAGGTAAGTAATAAGTATGTGGGTCCAATATAATAACGGGTTCCGTATGCTAATAAAATGCTAATGGGGCTGCCTCGCTTCTGCAGTGCCTCTGGTATGTTCGCAGAGGCGCGCGTCGATGGCTTCCATGCTATCCTAAGAAAGAGGGCCGCGTCGCTGCTGAACAGGGTGCGGGGCCCTAACAGCGTATTGCAAGTTATTGCTGGGAAGTTCGACAGCCCGATAAATGTAGCGTTGTTACGGGTTCTGATGAGATAACCAATGTTTAGACATTGGTTGTCTCATTAGAGCCTGGGTGAATATGTACAGTCAGCGACAAAAGTAGCTGAACATACTCGATTTTTCAAATGCATATTAGATCAGTAATGTTTGTTTTTTCCTTACAACTGACATGGTAGCGTTTGACCACACCATAACACCCCTGATGTTAAGTGTTGGGTCGGTCAAAGGTTGATAGAATAGAATAGAATAATCATTTATTGAAGAATGTGGTATATCAACATGGTAAAAATAGTAATAAAAGGGTTCACACATTCTACCACTACAGTGGTGTGCAATAAGCATAAATTACAAAATAATTAGACCAACAATTTTTTAAATTTATTTTCTAATTGATACATATGTACAGATTTTTTATTTATTGCATGCATAATTATTATTATTAAATGTCAAATATAGATTAGAAAAAAAATTATGTCAAATAATAAATTTCAGAAATATTAAAAAAAAAAAATAATACCTACTATTAAAGACATTAATACAAATGAGTAGGTAAATTAAAATAATATCATTCTTTTTAAATAACTACATTTTGAAATTCACAAAAATGTTTGTCCTTAATTATTTATTAATCCCTAAAGCACATATATTCGTGATGTTTAAGATGATGCCGGTAATCGGAAATTGTATTATTGTTGAGCGACTTTTGTCGTTGACTGTACCTACTCTTTATCTACCAGCATAGAATCACATTAATTTACATTTATATTTCAATAACATAATTATTAAGTTCTTAGTTCATTATTGTGTTACAAGTACTTGGGGCATGCTACCAAAATAGAGAAGTGTTATTATGATCAATATTAAACTTTTCGCACTGCATTAATTAGTCGTCATATTCAGGTAAATACCTTTTTCCCCAAGGCTGACGCTTGTGCAAGCTTTGCTCTGTTGCATTCATGGAAAGATTGGGGAATTGTTACTTAAAAATTTCCGCTGTAGGAATACTACAATTCTGACCATGTAGGTCACATCGGCCACTTAATGAATTATCCTTAACTACTGTGAAACGGCGTGTAAACAATACAAGTACCAGTATGTTTAATTGGTATATTTTACGGAATGCTGTAATCAACGAACTTCCTACTAATACTATAAACGCGACAGTTTGTAAGTATGTATGTATTAGTTGCGCCGTTGCACCCCGCGGTTTCACTAGCGTCTTCCCGTTATCCCGCAGGAACCTTTTTCCGGGATAAAAAGCCTATGTGTTATTCCAGAATGATCCAGGTTCCAGGATGGATCTCCATTCCAAATTTCATTCAATCCGTTCAGTAGTTTTTGCGTGATAGTAACAAACATCCATCCATCCATACTCACAAACTTTCATATATTTATAATATGTATTAGTAGGATGTATGTATGTATGTTTGTTGCTCTTTCACGCAAAAACTACGGAACGGATCTGGATGAAATTTTGAATGGTGATAGCTTATACCCTGGATTAGCACATAGGCTACTTTTTATTCCGGAAAACTGTTCCTGCGGGATAACGGGAAGACGCGGGTGAAACCGCGGGGCGCAGCTAGCAAATCAAATGGACTGCAACCACCATTCTAAAGAGAGTCTAGATACAGTCACGTTATGCTAAAATCAAAATTTAAAAAAAAAACAAAGAAAAGTAGGAATAAACGTTACTATATAACTGAAAAAATAAAGTATTAAGATACTACTTTACTTAAACACTATCCTCATCCCATCATCTCACCATCATTTAAACTAATTCAACTCTGAGTTTGGAATATTTTATACTTGACACTAGCAAAATCACTAATCGTGTGAAACTATAGCAAAAAAAAAGCATAGATAGTATTTTTATTTTTTTGTGAATGTAAAATTTTTAACATTTCTTTCTTTTTGGTAATATTGGTTTTTTATGCCTGATATAAATATATTTTATTTTATTTCAAAACGAAACTGCTGAATGATTAGATTAGACTACGAGTACAAATAGAATAAGCGAATGTTCGCGAATCTTCTCGGAGGGTTAACGACCCTTCTACATCGCCCTCAAATGAACCTATCAGAATGCGAAAATGCTGTTAATCAAGCGTCAATGTGCTATCATCGCTTAACAGCGGGTCTTTGACCTTGGTTGACATGCTGCATTGAAAATTAAAAGTTGGAATTTAATTCCTATTAATGTTATAAATGCGAAAGTAACTCTGTCTGTCGGTCTGTCTTTCACGCCTAAACTACTGAACCGACTTAAATGAAATTTGGTACAGAGTACTACAGAGATAGTTTAGAGTCTGAAAAACGACATAGGCTCCTTCTTATCGCGATAAAATGTAGCCCACGCTGGTGAAACCGCGGGGACCAGCTAGTTTTTTTGATAAAAAAGTTTTAAATCTAGATATCTCATCATCATTCATCATTATCAGCCTTTCACGTTCCTGCTGCTGGGACTCAGGCCTTCACTCAGAGAGAGAGTATGGGCTGTAATCTACCACGCTGGCCCAGTGCGGGTTGGTGCTCACTTGAACGTTGTGGTTCTTGTGCATGCCGGTTTCCTCACGATGTTTTCCTTCACCGTTTTGAGCGATGGTAGGATCCACAGATTACTTATTAAGTCATAGGTGCGGGAGCGAGAGAATTCGAACTCGGTGTCAGCGCCTTTAAAGGCGCACGCGTTACCGTTCGGCCACCATCGCTCAGATCGATGTATCGATGTTAACCCCCTGCACACTAACGCCTGAAATTAATAATCGATCCTGATCCGTTATCAGCGGTTTTGGATCGATATGTCATAATATGTCATTTTAGCACCTACTAGAGCTTGAAATATTACGACTAAAATGACATATTATGACATGACATATCGAGCCAAAACCGCGGATAACGGATCAGGATCGATTATTATTAACATAGGGCGTTAAATTACGTAACAATCTGCTATCCAATAAACGCGCAATAGCTGCGTCAGCATGTACAATGTCGCAATAGTGAAATTGCGCAATCCCTTGGTCCTGAAAATAAAATAAACCATATGAAAATAAACCATATCTCGAAGTCGTAAAGTTGATTATTAATTTCGGGCGTTAATTTCCTGAAAATCGTTGTAGCCGTTGTCGAGATTCAAAATTCCTCGTTTAAAGGTATTAATTAGATGTGGACTCTGTATTATTAGTTCTGTGATTCATCGTTATCACTTGGCGCCTAGTGTTACGTCTAAAACCGATAAAAATGTTTGTTGGTTTGTGTTTTCCCCGACTACCTCTTGTAACATCGACCTTATATCGGTACAGTAAGGTTTATTATGTCTAGTTTGACCGACAGCGCAGGCATTTCCGCTGCAAAAAAAACAATACCAGATTATTGCATCATTCAAAATAACAAACAGCTTGTTAAGGGCTAGGTTTCGGCAGCCTCACAGCAACTGACTCTTAATATATTACTAAAAGTACATTGGCCACTTGTCATACTGCCCTGTACCTGACCGCAATATATCTATAATATAAAAATGAATCGCAAAATGTGTTGGTAAGCGCATAACTCAACAACGCCTGCACCAATTTTGCCAATTCTCTTTTTTAAATGTTCGTTGAAGTCCAATAATGGTTTTTACGGCGAGAAAAATTCGAATAATTGCCGGGAAAACACTAAAAACAGCCCTTTTCTTTTTCCCATACAAACGTTTTCTAACCAAAATGTGGAGTCAATTTGAACTTTAACACCATACCATAAAGTTTAAGTGTTAGTGGAGAGGTTCCGGGAAGGCAAAACAATTGAGTGACGTTAGTATCGTATAAATATTAATGTCAATTTGGAATGGAGATAGCTTATACTCTGGATTAATAAATAGGCTACTTTTTATCTCGGATAAGGTACTGGGATAACGGGAAGACGCGGGTGAAACCGCGGGGCGCAGCTAGTTTTGTATAAAAATGTTCGTTTCCGTCAATGTCACTTGACAGTGACAGTCAATTTGCTAGTACATAGATTAAAAAGATTAGATTTTGTTCATGTTTGGTAAATATTTTGTAAAATAATGTTGATTTTAATGACTTAATTTAAGTAGAGCCGACTTCCAAAGCGTCAATCGGAATGGCAAAAAAATGCGGGGTGCGTTCATAACATTCAAGCATCGTGTAGGTTACAAAATGTCCTAAGAAACTACGAAGTTAAAAAAAATCAATATCTATTTTTTCTACACTGTCTTTAAAATATCGTTTGTATAATCTTAATAGGCAAAAAATTATAATTTTTATCGTTTATAGATCGTTTTCATACGACCTCGGGTCCGTTTTGGCCATTGTTCTTTGGCAACATGAGTATATTTTTAAATTTCACTGGACGATTTAAAAATCCATGTCTTTATTAAATTCTAACTGTTACCGTGTCTTCACCTACGTGGCTTTCAATTTATTGCAGTTAAAAGTAATAAATGTCCTTTCTCATGGTTTAAACTATCTCCATACTAAATTTCACCAATATCTGTTCAGCAGTTTAGTGGTCAAAAGGTAACAGACTAACACAGAGTTACTTTCGCATGAATTTTATAATATCACATAGTATCATTTTTTGACTATTATTAATTTATGTATCATTTAAATGAAATACAGTTGAAAAGAAGCATATTATAAACATAAAATTGCATTAACACGTTTTTTTAACAACTAAAGCTAAAAACAGCTGCTTAATTATTATTAACCCTAGTTTTAATCATTAATAATAATAATTAACTAAATAATAGGCGAAGAGCTTGAAGCTGGGCCTCTGTACTTTAAAACGTCATTTTGTTTGGTTTTTTCAGAGTGATGTCGTAATCACAGCCTTAACCTATTCCGGGAACTAATGATAGCATTGGCATTCTCAGAACGGGTTGACATGCGGTAGGTAGGATATAGCCGATATATAGAATAGTACCTAATACATATTTAAATATCAGAATAGCAGTTGACCATGTATAATATAAATAATTGATTGAAATAATAATTGTAATATTATTTTTATAACACTGAAATCTGTCCCCAAGCACCTATCGGTGTATTCCGGCAGCCCCGCTTTAGAGACAGTTTTCAATCCAGGCGTAGCGTGACGCTACCTTCGACCACTTCGTCATTTAGTATCAGGTAACTTAGGGCAAAACGCTATCATTTGCAAAATTTGAGAAAGAATTTAAGAGCCTAGTTAATGGTTCACAGTCTTTACTCCCTTAATGATTACCTGGCTACGAATTAAAATTTTAATTTTACAATAGTTTTGGTTCGTTCGATTTTGGATTCTGCATTGGTAAAATGTGTCAAATCTGTTTAGTATATTTATTGTTTTCCTATTTTAGCAAATCATGTTTCTATTCTATTCTATCCTGTAAAGAAACTTTGATTATTTATTTAGACATAAGCACATAAAATTGTACAAGGAGGACTCAATGCTAGATAGCATTTTCTACCAGTCATCCTGGACTTGCCCAAAAAACTGTAGCGGTACAGCAAAATGAAAGAAAAAAATAAACGAGAATAATATAGTAAGTAAAAATTATATAAATATAATTTATTTGATAAAACAGACATACACAGATACACTCACAAAATTTCGTATTTATAACATTAGTGTGGTAATGGTGTCGATTCGGTTTTGAATTCTCTAAAACTAAGCTATGTTTGACAGGTCTAATATTATTGCTGTCTTTTTCTAACCACTAAAGTAAAAGAAGTACAGCAGTACGTTTAGACCTGTCAAACTTAGTTTAGTTTTAGAGAATGCAAAACCGAATCGACGCCAATAGCGACAAAACTAAGGATTATGATTATTAAATTATTCTATATAATGTAAAGGTAATCATTCTATTATTAGATGTATATTTCCAATTATTTTCCATATTTATATCTCCGATAAGAACTAACTTTCCACTGTTGTTTTCAGTACCAATCAGTGTTTTATGACAGCATAATATTATATTGATATTAATCTCTAACTGATTGCATTACTGATTAATTGCTTTTATTTCTATTTTTATTACAAGTAGGTACTTACGAACTTGTGTTTTAAATTAGTGGTAAAGCTATAATAATAACACCCACACATAGTTCTAACTAGAATTCCCGGTATTTAAGGTATCAATCAGATACTATGTTGATCGGGGATCTACAACACCCAGACACAGAGCAAATTCTTGCACAAATATTTAATCTGTAGCGGGAATCGATCCCGCGACCACACGCTTCACAGTCAGCTGTTCGCCCATTGCACCACATCGGTCATCAAAGTGTTTACCCGTTAGAAACCTTTTTCCAGGATAAAAAGTAGCCTATGTGTTAATCCAAGGTATAAGCTAAGCAATCTCCATTCCAAATTTTATTCAGATCCGTTCAGTAGTTTTTGCGAGAAAGAGTAAAAAACATCCATCCATCCATCCATACTCTTCCATAGTAGGATTGCTCTGTTTTGAGATGTCTAAAAGATAACGTTTTAAGCGATACAACCGTCTTTTGTAACGCTTACCATAAAGTTTTGTTACGTGTCTAGTATGAAAATTATCTGGCTGTGGTGGGCTGGTCATATAAGCCGCAGAACCGACAACCGATGGGGTAGACGTGTTCTTGAGTGGAGACCGCGACTTGGCAAACGTAGTGTAGGATGCCCTGCGACAAGGTGGAGCGACGACTTGCGCCGAGTGGCTGGCAATAGTTGGATGAGAAGGGCCGAAGACCGGGCTCAGTGGCGTACCTATGTCCAGCAGTGGACTGATACGGGCTGATGATGATGATGATAATGAAAATTATCTGTATTGTGGTGTACCACTAAAAACTTAATCTATGTCTATCAAATTATGTACCTGTATGAATAAATTTTAGAGGGGAATAACCTATAAGAATTTCCGTGATAACATATCAAAAACCATTGCCGGGTAATCTGAACTAAATCCTGCTCGCATATTTATGTAAGTAGTCATTATCTGACCTTATTGCGTAAGTATTACAACATTGAACAACTCGCAGGCGACGGAGGGGGACCTTATTGCGATTTAAAAGTTCGTAACAAAAACGGGTAACAAAAATAAAAATCAAGGCACTTTTTTCAAAAAATTACTTTTCATGTAAGAATTTTTTCACTGAATGTTTTTCACTCTAAATCTATTTTTTATAAAACCAAACCTTAAATTCATAGAAAACGACCTATCAATTGAACCAAACTGAAAAAAAATATACATCAATCTTTATTATTTGTAGCTTCTATTTGACGTAACGGGTGACCAAAATGCTGGCTCATATTTTGGTAAAAAAAATTAGCTTTACCATTCAACGAGGCAATGCTGTCAGCATTTTGGGCACCTTACCGTCTTCTGGAGGCTTACCAAATTTTTTTTTATCGTTTATCTTCTTATAATAAAGCATTTCTAGATTTGACGAGAATGGATAAATTAAGGAATGAGTATATTAGAGGAAGTATGAAAGTAGCACCAATAACAGAAAAGTTGAAAGGGGATCGTTTGGCTTGGTATGGACATGTTGTGAGGAGGGGTGATAGTCATATTACCAAAAATGTGATGAATATGAATGTTGATGAATGGAAGGGAAGAGGAAGACCAAAGAAGAGATGGATGGATTGTGTAAGGATTGATGTGAATGAAAGGGTGAATGAAGCGATGACGGCTGATAGGGGAGGGTGGAAGAAGAGTACATGCTGCGCCGACCACAAATAGATGGGACCAGGGCAAGAAGAAGAAGATTTGATGAAAATTGGCGCTTGCACACATTTTTCAAATTTGTTTTTATGCATGTTTTATGCTACATATTAAAAACTAAAGATTCATTATTTATAAATACAGAGAAAAATGGTTATAGTTAGTCTCAATTCAAAACTTTCAAATATTTTTTTTTTCAATAATTCTTATACACTTTTGCATGTTTTGGTTTTCTAAGACTAGGCAAACGAAGCGACGGTCAAGAACAGTATTGCTTATTAAACCAGTGATAAATATACATTTACAATAGATTGTTGACACCTCGGGTCACTCAATAGACAATGGAGGTTAGCACTTTAGTAAACAACAACTGTTGAGACACTTTGTTTGCATGCCGGTGTAGTTTGTTAAACATTTTTACTATTATGTTTAGTGATAGGAATGCAATAATGAATGATACTATGAAGACTACAAACGCACTCTTGAGTCTTTATATAAAAAGTATCGGTGAGTTCATCTACTCTTTCGCCCGAAATTAATAATCGATCTTGATCCGTTATCTGCGTTTTGGATATGTCATGTCATAATATGTCATTTTAGCACTAGGGCTTGACATATTACTACTTTAATGACGTATTGTGCTGCTCAATCACGGCAAAGTTTCCGCCACTTATTTGCTCTCGGAAAACGTTTCCGTGAAGCGAAAGTGACGTCGAATCCGACATGGAAACTTTGCGAGTGAATTAGAATCACTACTGATGTCCTAGCCTATTTAATTGGTAGTCGTTGATTTAAATTAGCTCTGGCTCTAGCTAGTTACATAACTAAACCGGTTTTATCTTTATAATGGCTTCGCTACGTAATAACACATCGTTGTGTCAGTCTGACGGTCACGTGATCCGTGTTAGAAGTGGTCATAGAGGTTGGTAGAGGTGACATCCTCATTTGTAGGTCAAAGGATAATTTTATATTTTTAACCGACTTAAAAAAGGAGGAGGTTTCTCAATTCCACAGTTCATATCCTACTAATATTATAAATGTGAAAGTTTGTGTGTGTGTGAATGTTTGTTACCACGTATCACCGTAACTACTAAACCGAATTTGATGAAATTTGGAATGGAGATAGCTTACAACCTGGATTAAAACAAAGGCTACTTTTTATCCCGGAACAGATTCCTGTGGGATAACGGGAAAACGCGGGTGAAACCGCTGGATACAACTAGTACATTCTATTTTTTAATGTGACTTGTTCGTTTCGAACCGATTTGGATAACTCTTTATTTTTTGGAAAGGAGATATCCCAAGGGTAGTACCGCGATAAGGAAACCAGGATCTGATGATGATGGAATCCTAGAAAAATCAAGAGGAGCCAAAATTCATTTTTGATGTTGTTAAATATTATACTTGTACTATTTGGGCTTAACGGTTTCATTCGCCTGGACCAGGCATTTTATTGTTTGTCAAAAGCTTAACTACCTTGAAAAGTAATTAATTTAATTATCTATCATTATCAGCCTTTCACGTTCCCACTGCTGGGACTCTGGCCTTCTCTCAGAGAGAGAGTATGGGCTGTAATCTACCACGCCGGCCCAGTGCGGGTTGGTAGATGTCGCATGCCCTTGAATGTTGCAGTTCTTGGGCATGCCGGTTTCCTCACGATGTTTTCCTTCACCGTTTTGAGCGATGGCAAAGCCTCACATAACTTATTAAGTAAACTTATTAAGTATAACTTATTAAGTCATAGGTGCAGGGCGAACTCGGTGTCGGCGTCTTGTAAGTCGCACGCCTAACTGTTCGGCCACCATCGCTCACAATCTAATATATAAAATTCTCGTGTCACAGTTTTCGTTGCCATAATCTTCCGAAACGGCTATACCGATTTTGATGAAATTTTGTGTGCATATCGGGAAGGTCTGAGAATCGGCCAATATCTATTTTTTATATTAATTTTTTATCGAGTCAAATGTAGTCCACGCGTGTGAAACCGCTTGGCGCAGCTAGTTATCTATATAAAAGGAAATTCCCTAAGTCTTTATCTCTGTATTATATATTTTTCCATTATGTCATAAGTACTGAATAATTCATCGAACTGTTTCAATAACAAAACGTACGACACACAGCTGTCACCTTGACTTTGACTAATTGGATTGTAAGTACTACTTAATCTGTGGTAACCATTAGCACTGCCTTAAATATATTTTTAATCTGTGAAACCACAAGTTGTTTTTACGCAATAGGTAAATCCTATGGAAAAATAATGAGGTTATTGATTTTCAAATCTGAAATGAGACAAGACTAGCTTTGCCCCGTGGTTTTGCCCGTACGGAAATATCCCATGTCTTTCCCCAGGGTGCAAACTTCATAACAAACTAGGTGCACCCCGCGGTTTCACCCGCGTTCTCCCGTTATCCCGTAGGACCCTTTTCCTGGATAAAAAGTATCTTATGTCCGTTTCCTGGTCCTAAGCTACCTCCCCACCAATTTTCAGACAAATCGGTTCAGCTGTTCTTGAGTTATAAATAGTGTAACTAACACGACTTTCTTTTAAATATAGATTTCATCAAAGTCAGTGAAAAGTTAACAGACTAACAGACAGACAGATAAAATATAGCCTTTGACACTCAAAGATAATGTAGGTGAAACAATTTTCTGAAGTTTTGGAGATTAAGCTCTACATACAAACAAAGAAGCTAACTAATTTTAACTCTAATGCTGGCTCATATTTTGGTAAAAAATCAGCATTGCCATTCAACGAGGCAATGCTGCCAGCATTTTGGGCACCTTACCGTCTTCTGGACGCTTACCAAATTTTTATTGGACTGCGTTCGATTTATTTTAAATAATTGTTTTATCTTGTATCTTCTTATAATAAAACCATTTTAACTCTTCATAATATTAGAAGCAAAAAGTATATAATAGATTAACAAATAGACAGGTCATTGACTTCTTGGTGACCTCTAATTAGTCAACCCAAGTTTCGCAAAATTATGCCCCAACTTGCATTTTACAGTTTTTTTTAGTAAATAGATTCAAAGAACTGTATAAACCCATACAATAAAAGTGGTACCAATTCTAACCAAAAATCAATGAGTCATAGTTCATTCGCTTCTGCCACAGATTAGATAGCTGTAACACGCCTACGTTACGTAGAACAACTACGCCGTAGCGATTGCTACGACCTTTCGTAGCACAGAGGGCATCATAATTATTATAAGGTAAACAACCAAAATAAAATTGCCAAATGATAAATTTTTTTATTATTGCTACGCTTCGTGGTTTTATTTGTATTAAATAAGGAATATCATAGCGTATTATTTTTCACAGGTATTTAATTTACATATTTTTATTTATCATAATTGGTTGAGCCATTAGGTCGCTATGAAATACGAATGAACAAAAAAAGATGATAATCTAATTAGTTTGTTTCTCCCGGTTTTATTATCTCAATGAACCCAGAGATAATTCATGAAAAATAAATCACTTCTTAGACACCAGTGTGGCCAGTTACAATTTCACAATGAAAAATTAACCTTGGGACTAAATTTTCTAAAAAAAAAGAAATGTCACAACATAATTCACAATCGAACTCGTAAACGAAACAAAATTTCAGCCGGTTACGACAAAGTTACAATATGCCCAAATTGGCGCACTCACAAATCGACAAAATTACTAACGCAACAGTTACAGCCATTACATGCTTCAACTGAAAAAGATTAGCCCAACTTTGCCCAACTTTGCCCACACAAATTGACCATAAAACGTATCAAATACGCTCGCCAACCACCCAATTAGTCTCAGCAGTTGCCTAAACAATCCTAGCTATTGATTTCTCAGCATTAAAACGCAGAACACATGACTCAATCATGAATTAGCTAAAAAATCGGACACTACATTGACTCAATACAAGCTAAATGATTACACACAGCCGTTGAGTTACGTAAACGCAACACGCACACAAGCGCACGCACACACACAGAGGCAGTGACTCACACAAGCGTGAGCTGTCGCTGTGTGGGTATCTCTCTGCAGGCCGGGACCGCGCCAACCCCACTACATTTGGCAGTCGCGCTCTCGACACAGCTGAGTACAGACGTGTCCCAAGCAACTAGAGTACGCTCTCGCAGTGAATATTTCATCATAATATTGTGCAGTGCAAAGCTACAACATTTTTTTCTGGACGTGTAAAAGTGGGAGTGAAATATTTTACTGAAACTTGAATAATTGTGAACTTGAACAAGACGTTATTGTGAATTTACTGTATTTTTTGGATTTTTTGTACCCACTATTTGGATAATTCCGGATAAGGTGTACTTGAACGCCGCAAATATTTTTGTAAGTATCAATTTTGTTCGCTTTTGTATTTACTTTCTTCCAATAGGTTTTTTCGTCTGAAAAGATACACAAATCCAATTTGAATTTTTAATGTTACACCAAACTTTTTACCGGTAACAAAATGAAAAACTCACAAATTAATTTATTTTCTTACAAAGCCGGTAAAGCTGAATATTAGCACAAAATTCGTTACTGTATTTATTTTTTTCAAAATGAGCAGTCACTTTGTGATAATTTAAAAATTGTTAAAATCACGTTAATATTGAAATAAGGAAAGGATGCATTTTAAATCGATGAGTAATGAAAGACGAGACAAATTTAAAATTTCGAGCATCAGTTAGCAAAGAATTCTCTTCCGCCAAGTCATTGACTCTCGAGAAATTGTTTACTCACGAAACAGTTTCGTGCCAAAATTCACAAATCATTTTAGCATTTGTTTTAATTCGTTCGGTAACGTTCTCATTACAATGTTTTGATTCCTCTTTGAAATTCTCTTTGCTCAATTAGTGCTATCTTTGTTTACGTATTCAACTTTGTATTTTTTTGTTCGCTTGTATTTTTTTATTGATGTTGCAAAGGAATCTATAATGCTTTGTCCTGAATTTATTACATCATCGGTGCACCATTTGATCGTAGACTTGATAGGGTTTTATCGGCGGTTTCAAGTTTTATAAAGCCGGTGTTTTTTTAAGTTAATATTTGTTTGTAATTTTTTATTACGTGGTGATTTTGTGCTGAACGTTACTCACTTGTTGTTTAGTTACTAGAATTCGTATCTCAAAATTATTAATACTATTAAACAAATTGTAATTTTCAACGAAGTCTAAGAAAATTTAATTATTTTCGGATAACATTATTTTTATGGCATCTATATTACTCGTAATTCATCTTGAGATCGTAATAGAACATTTTCACAGAAACGAAAATTTTCAAAAAATAAAAATCAGAAATGAAGTTTAATAATAAGTCTAACAATTATACCAACAATGTAAGGTAGGTGTACACGAACAGCATTGCAGTGCGGTGTTGCAAAAGGCGCCAGGCACGCCGCTGTCGCAAGCCATTGTAGCTTACACAAGCGGTTCAAGGTCCCGCACATTCGCCTGCGGATGTGCGGAAACTAGATTGCAACTGGCAATGCATTTTTTTGGTGGAGCAATTGCATTGTTCTGTGCTTCGTGGGTACTTTGCTTTACTTTCGTAACTTGTTTAATTGTAACATGATTTATATAGGCGTTTCCAAAAATTGACATGTGACTTTACATTTTTTTAGCATTCATTATCTGTTTAATAATAACAATGTAACAGTGAAACTAAAGTGTTACAACATTTGTTTAAAATCATAAGAAATGCCAAGTTCGGTATTTGGTATTTACCTGTAAAAATTAAAGCGCATTAAAAATGATAAGCGATGACTCAGATTACGAAAGGAAAGTTATTGTGAAAAACAACTTGTGCCGATAACAAATTAACACGTGTAGACTTTCCCAGAACATTTTTAGGCAAAACACTTGGCAGCTTGCATGCTGCGTCGATAAGACGAAACCGGCGTAAACAACTATGACCTCTAGCATTTTCTGCTCTGTGAACCGTGACTTAACCTCTTCAAAGGCAACAGGCATCGGGCATTTGAATTCTTTTCATCTTCTGAAGATTCCAAAATTTTTACATTTCTAGCATCCACACAACCACCTATCTGTACCTTTAACTAGGATTCCCTGTATCGGAAACTACATGGATCGAGGATCCAAAACATAGACACGCTTTTTTATAAAGCACAATTTTTTATTCCGTAACGGGAATCGAACCCAAGAACGCACGAACACAGTCTGTTCACCCGCAGCACCACATCGATCGCCAGAAGTCGAAAATTGTTGATGGTATACTTTTGAAAACCGCCGATATCATATTGAAGTACAGTCGTAGCTTATCTGACCGTATCCATTTGAAATATAATTCCGTAGATCATTATTGAAATACTAAATGGAATCATCTAGAAGATTCCAATAAATTCGGCTCCGTTTCACCCTTTTCTGTCCTCAACTACAAAACAAACAGTAGAGTTCAGTAGACCTATGCAGTACATCGATCGGTCGAGTAAAAGTCAATGCTATGTCAATGTATGACGCAACGCAATAGTCTAAGGCAACGTTGCGCAACCCTGCGCAATGCACAATTGTAGGCGCGATGTGACATCGCCTTTATCAGTGACGAGCCACTCGGCCCTGGCATCATTGTCGAATATTTGGAGTACCTGATAAAGTTAATAAGCCTTGAGCAGTACCTAATACGGTAGAAAACGCAAAAAAAAAACTAATACGGTAGAAAAGCCCATATAAAACAAACAACTGATAAAGAATACGGTAGAAAAGATCAAAGATCAGAAGAAAAAGAACAGATGAGTAAACAATTAGCACCAACTAGTCTAAATACCCTTCAAATTGATTTCCTAACAAAGGCAACAATAATCTCAAAACAACAAAGAGGCGTTACGAATATATAAACACCCGTAACGTAAATGCATTGTAGATAGATATAGGTACATGATGTAATGAATGAGGAACAAGCAGCAAGGTTTTCCGGAAGGTTCCAACCAGGAGGTTACATGCAGGTACTTAATCATGCCATTATACTGTATTCGGAATAAATGATCTGACATGTTTGAACTCGTGGCTGAATCATCGAGTAGATTTTGTTTTTTGATGAGTAAATTGTGAACTGGCTGGCGATGGTTGCAGTTACAAAGAATGAGCTCATTGCCGATCATTTATCAGTCTGTATGACTATCACTGTCTGTTTTAAAAGTATTATCATCATCATCAGCCGAAAGGCGTCCCACTTCTGAAAATAGGCGACCCCCTTTGAGACATTCATCCTTCGGCCCCCCCGCGATCTATCAGTAGGTATATTATCTCTATAATGTAATATATGTACAACACAATTGTAATTATTCTGTTTACTATCAGAACCTTAACCTGATTGGTATCTTCATTACCCTTGAATAGCTCTGAGTCATACTCAAGGACTGTTTACTAAGAATATTGCGCAGATATTGCCAAATCGACGAAAACAAAATATTTGCCCAAGTCCAAGATAAAAATATGTTGTGTTGGATAAATTTTGCGGAACTAAACCTTTAGTCTTATCCAGAGTTAAACGGGTCAGTGGGGTTACCCCAGTAGCGAGTTCGTCTAGTCTAGTTCATTATCGACATATCGAATGAGTTACGTAATCATTTTTTTTCACGCGCAATAACAAAGGCCGGTGATAATTTCATCGTTGCGAGGACGAACGAAGATAACTTGACCTATTTTTTTTATCTCTCTCGCTCTCGTAACTGTAACCTACTTACTGGCAAGCACGTGAATATGTACCTACTCACAAATTGCGACGCAATGTCCGATAATAAACACACGTATCACTTTATGATATCCAAAAAATATTATAAACGATCATTCGAATTCAGGACGTGACGCAATTCGGAACGAGTAAATGATATTAGAACATTCGACTCAGAATGTCAATCATTTCGATTGTTCCACTAAGAAAAATGATTTTCCAGGTGAGTCACAATTTTCACATCGCTTCCTGATCAATGTGACTCAGCTGTAAAGGCACAACGCTATTTGCTGTTCCTGGAATCGTGTCAGATTGCGTAAGACACTACTAAGTGGGTAAGTAGACCACACTTCATAAATTTTAGAATATTAACGTTGACATCACTATACATATTGGAAATAAGTAAATTTGTGAGAAAATATCCGCAGTTCTTCATAAAACAAGCTAACCAATCACGACGCTACGCAACCAGGTTTATGTATAAACTAGAATTACCACCGTCAAAATTAAAATTACACAGTTCCGGACCAAACATAATGTCTATAAAAATATTTAATAAACTACCCGACGAATTAAAATCCGAAGAAAAAAATCACGTATTTTTAAATAACTTAAAAACGTTTTTAATCAACAAATGCTACTACAGCCTAGATGAATTCCTCAACGACGACTTCTCGAAATGATCAGAATGGATCGGTCCGCTCCTACATTGCTATACCCTATTCGGGTCCATATGTTCGCTAATCTTAACCACTAAGATCTCTTGTATACTAACATATGAATGCAATAAACGATTGAATATGAATATGAATATGAATAATAGAACCAGTGCATTGAAATAGGTTAAGTGTTTCTTAATAACGCTGTAATTAGTTGGTGCGGTATATGTAACAAGGTTAGCGTGGTAGGTAGGTAGCTCGCTGCAACGATCGATTGTATCTATTATTTACAGAGACAGTTTAAACTGGAAAAGAGGAAGGGCCTTGGCATATATACGCTCGCGTAAAGCGGTTACGACACTCGGCCTTGACACCACACGATATCGCGCCGCGACCGATAGAGGCCATCCAGAAATACTCCCGGTGTGTTTAATTGGACTTTCGCGAGCTAATACAAAAATCGGTCAAGAATACGCTCTCGGGGCGCTTGAAACGCATCCAGGATTCGTAACCTTTGGCGCTTTCTAGAAATTGCATGACGGTGCCACAAAAATAGGTAATTTACAAGAATCAAACAGTTGAGGGAAATGTGGCGAGGATAGTGTTTTAGACTTTTTAAGCTATATGGTAATGGTAGATAGTGAGACATAACAAAAGACTGAAGCGTAGGAAGTTTTCATAACATTTCCTTCTTGACATAATCCGATCATAACAAACAATGCCGAGTTGGCGCCAACCTTCGCAATGCGACGCTATTATAGAATTTTCTTCACACATTATTACACGCTTTGCATTTTACATTGGCACGGTTTGATATTTATTGGCACCTTGAATTTACAAAACAATTTCTAACTCGTTAAACCTGACAGAAAAATGTCAAATCAAAGATGGCGGACGGCCTACTTTTCCCGCGCAAACGGCACCGCGTGGAAAGTTACCACCGTACTACTTTCTCTACTTTTTCCAAGATGGCCGACGTTACATTATGTTATTATTTAAACTAAGGTCAAGTACATACGGTTTCGCATACATAATGACATAACATTGACGGACGATGTTTAACACTTAACTAGCAATTAGTTATTTACAAATATCTCGATGTCCAGCACAAAACAAGGTTGACGTCAAAGTAAACATTTCCATTACAAATCAAGTAGAAAAAAACGTACGTTTCGATCAGACAAACGGAGATCGTTCTATTTCAGCTGCGATGACCTAACCCAACTTAGTTTCCTAGAACAATATTTTTTCGCAGCAGTTGATGGTCAAGGGCACGTTGGGTAGTTAAATTTCACGTTTGGATATCACGTTGGGGTTTATATAACTGAATAGAGAGGAGCAAACGTGCTTGTTGCGCAACCCAACGTGAGGTTCACGAGCACACACGTGTCTGCGTCCGCGTGACTGGAGCCGCGCGACTGTTGCACGTGCCGTGTGTCCGTAGGACAACCGCGCTCTAAGGTCACTAGTGTGCATAACACTATAAGTTATCGGTGATTTTTACAATCGCAGGTCATTGTCGAGGTCGTTATCGCTTCCGGACTTTATCGCATCACTATCTCTTTGTTGGAGTTCAACTCTAGTTTCGGAATAAAGCTCTGTTTGTTTTTTGGTTAATCCTTTACAATGAATGATGTACTTTAAGACAAGGTTTAAACAAAACAAGGTAAAATGTCAGTCTAGTTTGGATGCATCATCAATAAATATAGATACATACATACACAAGCAATATGCATAAGTGCATCATTATTGCAAGATGGAAGGTATTGAGAACAAACAAACTATTATTTGGTATGTAGGTGTGCGAAAAACCTAATTGATTCTAAAAATACCAACCACAGATAAAATACATATTTTGATATAACGAGTGTTGTGTAATACACAAAATATGCTTTGTATAAATAACGTTATCATTATCACTATGTTTGTGAAACAAGGACTTTGTCCAATGACTCAGTGTCGGTAGCGATATGGCATTACGAAATAACACTGATAAAGAAATAATGTGATACGTTTAGCACAGTCTACGACATTTTATAGCACGGCTTACACGTGTTTTGAATTAACCCAGATTTTAAAAAAGATTTGTTATTAAAAGAGGTAAAAACTTTTTGTAATCACGGCCTTTTTAGGGAAATGATCATCAGTATCAAATCAACAAAATGTCAGAGTACTAGAAAACAATTTAGTCTATGACAGCGTTTTTGGCGGGAAAAGCAGCTTCAAAATAGCATGTATTAGCAGCAGCTTTCAATAATAGATTATATGTAGGTGTCCACAGTTTGTCCTACTTTAATATAGATAGAAATTTGACATAAATCGGTCGTAACAAAGACATCACGTGTTTGTTAAGTTGAAACGTTATTTAAAGCAGTCCTTACATTATAAATAACTTTGGTGGGAACAATTAAAAGTTTCAGGTAAAAAAAAAATTACAAAAATAGCAGTGTTTCACGTTTTTTATTTTTATCTGTCAACAGTTTTACATCGTTAGTTTGACATTTAATGGTATCGATAACGGCAATTACGTTTAACGCCCGAAATAAATAATCGATTAGTAGTAATATGTCAAGCCCTAGTAAACTGACATAATATGACATGACATATCGAATCCGCGGATAACAGATCTGGATCGATTAATTTCGGGCGTTGGAGTTGAGAGATTAGATTTTACATTAAACCTTACCCAACTAAGCTATGAGCAGTCGAAATGCGATGACGAAACTAAATAGCTGTTTCATAACAGTATTACGGGTTTAGAGATGTGATGAGCACAAAAAACCGTTTTGACTGGGTACCGTACGGTTCCAGTATTCGTCGTAACGGTATGCGCGAGAAAGTACATGATTAGCAATAACTGTTAGCTGTCAAAAGTCCGCTTGATTGTTGATTATTGTGCAACCGTTAAAGATAGATCGGCTTGTGGCATTGACCGCGAAAGGCGATAATTTTATTGTTAACAACAATAATGTTCTTAATCACCTACTTGTAATAATATACGGAATATATTCGATGACGTTATCCAACTATACTTGTGACAATTTATGAGATCAGTGTAGCCATGTTAGGTGCGTTACAGTGTTGTCATTTCTATTTCAGTTCTATCTGGCACAGGATTACCGCACATTTTGGCTTCGACACAACGCTCGTCCTAAAAACCTTAATCTAGAAAAGATTACACCTATTCCCACGTGTTTAAATTAAAAATAAGAAGGCGTTTGAAATAAGAACATCTCATTTATTTTTCGTATGACAGTATTTTGTTTAGTTGACATAGATTTTTGTACATTTTCGCACTTGTAATGTAAACGCCAACTTTAGTTTCCTCGATGAAAATAGCGGTTTGGTTCAGAATGAGCATATTTTTATTGGCATGCTAAATAGTAACCGCTTTTAAACCGGTGTTTAAAACTGTCTGCTCTGCCAAGCGTCAAGTGTTAACGGACAATGAATAATTCTCGTTGAGCTTTCCAAGATACTGGCGAACAATGATTTTTTACTTTATTGGTCAATACAATAAATGTTTACAGTTGAAATATCTATTACTTAGCTTACAGTTATTTTCCCGCCTCAAACGAGCTGAGTAGTCGGCCATTTTGAATTAATTTATTTCACTATCTTACACTCTTGGTCAAAGAACTAACGTTCATTCAGCCGAGCATATAGATAGGTAGGTACTTACGATAAACAGTTACAGAGCAAACTTTTCCACTGCATTAGGTCACAATAACTGTTTCATATTAACACCTACAGACAGACGAGATCGACAAAAAATATGGCTGAATAGTTATGACTAACTGTACCATATTAGTATACGGAACGTAAAGCTGTAACTTTTTTTTTGTTGCTATGAAGATCAGATATTACCATAAACTAACAGTTGTCTAAAATTTTCTCATAACTTTACTGAGTAAAATAACTTAACTAATATTATTAATGGGAAAATAAATCGCTCAGTATGTTTGTTACCTTTTCACGTTTAATCCACTAAACAGATCTTGATAAAATTTGGCACAAAGATAGTTTGAACCCTGAAAAAGGACATAGGATACTTTTAATCGCGATAAACTGTAGACCACGCGGGTGAAACCGCGGGTCGTAGAAACATATAAAATTCTACACAGCTTAAGTGGGTTAGTAAATAAAAACAATGATATTCCCATACCCACTGGCATTTTACGACAAAGACCGGCAATTAAGTTAGACCGATCATCGGAACAGTTACTTGTAACGGGTGCGCCGATTCTGGGGCAACCCACTGACACCGATGTCGGCGTGTCGTGGAACGGAACGTATCAATACAATCACAACTTTTAACACGCCATCTGCGGTCACGGTTAATAATTGTGTGAAATAAAAAAGCTCCGGCAAATTACGTATTTTTGTCTATTCTAAAAGACGTTTGGTCATTCAGCAAATTGAAAACCGGTAAAATTGGTGACAAATCTCATTGTACACTGCAATTTTCCTATACAGTTAGAAAGTTAAATAATTAAATATCTGTAATATCAACATTAGTAATTACTGGTCGTACCACAATTGTTTGACAAATAAATAAAACAATAATATGACTGATTTAACATTTTCCCCTTAGCCGAATTAGTCGAATAGTCTAGAATAAAATTAATATCACGTTGAATATAACCATGTACGTGGAAAGGAACGTGGTCGCCCAATTCCTTTTTCTCTGCAGTTCCTGTTTATAAAAAAGATAAAAGTCCAGTTTTTCTTTTTATCGATCAACACAATGGGTGTTTTACAAGTGTGGTTCTTCTATTGTTTATCTCGGATAACGACTCTGATAACAAAGCATTTTTTTTACACTTCCTGCCGTTGTTGTTCAACAGATTAGCGATTTGGTTTAATCGTTAAATAGTTGGTAATTTCCAAGCGTTACGTAAAGGTTAACGACTTTTGCACGTTGGAATCGATTAATTCAATTTTAAAAAGCAACTTTTTGGTGCATCGCACGTTAGATGCTACGTGATCTAGTTTCGGAATCTAAATATTATGGTTTGGCAACCTTGCTGACTAATAAATTTAAAATTAGAACTCGCGTTGCAAATAACCGCCATAACTGTAAATTTATGATACGAAATTATATCATAGTTTATATTTATTTATTTATTTAATAATCAGCACTTTATATTACTCACGAAGGATCATTTATTACGACAAAACAATATAACTATCTAACTAAAGCAAGTTAACAAACGTTCGCCAATAGCGAGGAAGTGAGTTTTGTAACGGCAGAAATCCGGTGTAACCTTAAAATTGAATTTGTGTAACATCAAAGGTTAAGAAATGGCTTATTAATGAGCTTGGCCAGCATGAAGGGTGTAAAAAGTGCAATGTGGCAACATTGCCAACTGTTCCACAAAGGTCCACGTGCAAAGTTGCAGCGCGGGATGTTGCAACACTGTTTTTACAACTCCATTTTGTAACACCAACACTATTTTAGACTTTACTTTTTTTCTGTTGCTAATGAAATTGTTTGTTTGTTGCAGAACCACGGTGAAGATTCGTGCGGACCAGTCGTCCGCCGAAACATGGTCGCCGAGTTCATCTTGAGTCAGCAGCAGCTGCTGACTAACGGGGGCGCCCTGGGTCCAGTCCCCCCCGCCGCCCGCGCCCCACCCCCTCCTCGCCAGCCGCGCCTCTCAGTCTCCCCGCACTTCCCGATGGACGGCCCGCCACCGCCCAACGCGAGCCCGTCCGACATGAGGGAATACGACTCCTTCGACTTCAACAAACGCAAGGAGTTCTTCGGCCAACGCAAGCAACGCGAGTTCATCCCCGACAACAAGAAAGATGACGGCTACTGGGACCGCCGCCGCCGCAACAACGAAGCCGCCAAACGCTCCCGCGAAAAGAGGCGCTTCAACGACATGGTCCTTGAGCAGCGTGTCGTGGAACTCTCCAAGGAGAACCACGTACTGAAAGCTCAGCTTGACGCCATAAAAGAGAAGTACGGGATATGCGGTGAAGCGCTGATAAGCATTGACCAGGTGCTTGCTACGTTGCCTACGTGCGACCAGGTCCTGTGTGTGACTAAGAGGAGCAAGCTGTCGGGTAATGCGATATTCCCAGCACCGCCTCCGCCACCACCCGCACCACCTGCATCTCCCCCGTCTCCGCCACCACAACGCGCGCCAGAACCTTACCAAGAGCGCCTGCCAGCTCCTGAGTCGTACTACCCACACCCCGCGCACTACGAGCCGCCCGGTTCCGTGCTCAATCTCTCCCGATCTCGGCGCGCGCCCTCTCCCTACGAGCTATCCTCTCTCTCCGGCTCCGGCGACGAGACTCCCGAGCAGTACACCCCCGACCACACCAACGGGCTGCCGCTGAAACTGCGCCACAAGTCCCACCTCGGAGACAAGGACGTGGCCAGCGCGCTGCTCTCCCTGCAGAATATCAAACAGGAGCCCGGCCCAAGGTCCTCTCCGTCATGGGACGGCGAGGGTTCAAGTGACGAGCGCGACTCTGGTATCTCGATCGGAGCGGAGTACAGGCCGGCGCGACCGGACGACCGCCTCGCTGAGGAGGAGGACGCCCACTTGAAGGCAGAGCTGGCGCGGCTCGCCACGGAGGTGGCCACCCTCAAGAACATGATGCACCAGAACAACGCCCGCGGGCACGAGCACTGAGCGCCGCGCCGCGCGTACGGAGCCCGCCCGCGATGCGCCTGGACCGCGCAGCCGCCGCCGCACCGCCGCCGCACGGCCGGCGCTAGTGTCGATCTAGTTCGTACAAACTGTCTCTACCCTCCCTAGTAGTTGAAGTTACCACGTTGTAAAAAGAAACTATATAATTGTACGGTATTGTGCAGCTGTAAGCGGCTAAGCCGCGCGCCTATTTGTAATCCTTCCTAGTATGTGTAGGTCGAGTTCGGTGTTTGTATATCGTCGTTAAGGTAGAAAGAGCGCAGGTGATGCGCGAATCTGAACCCATTATTGTATAAAAATGAGACTAATTTCTTTCGGTTAACAGACTTTTCGAGCAGATAAAACGTGTCTACTCAGTGATAGAATTAAAAAATGCATTTTTAGTTATGAACTATGTATGTGTATGTTAAATAAGTAATAGAAGTAGATCTGTTTCATCTATTCGAAGATTCGATGGTGAAAATCGATTGCTAAAGACTATGTTCTCGTAAGTAGCTCGTAAGTTCGGTCTAAGTATCCTAAGTTCTGCTTAGATGGTTATTTATAAACATTTGTGTAGTTTCTCAAATCGGAATTTCCGTTCCAAACCAAAAAAATGTATGATAGGTCCTCTTTAAGAAATCGCAAGTAAATATAAGAATGTAAGCCGGATTGTATAGAATATGATCAGATTAAAAATACCAGTGCCTTTGACAATACATACCTACCTTTACAAAATAGCTCTAAAGGAATATTTTTGTACACTTAATATTAAAAGAAATGTGTCGACTTCAATTTTTTGTAAAACGCTACGATTAATCAATTCTAACTCCATACAAAAGAATTCAACGCGTGCGTAATATCTTGTTACTGAGTTAGAATAGGTATTCGTAGTAGTTTTGAAGCGATGATAGCTCAGTGGTAGGACGTCGACTTGTGACCAGTAGGTCGTGAGTTCAAATCCTGCAATGAGCTTGAGCTTTCGGTGAAGAGAAACATCGTGATTAAACTATAGCTTGGTGGTTGGGCATTTTCTAGTGCCCAGATGTAAAAGAATCATAACTGTATGAAAGAAGGCGAACTGTCAAGTATTTCAGGTTATTATAAATATACTCCTAGTAATGCCCTATAGGGCAAGTGATAGGACTGAAGGAGTTTAACTAAGTATTTATTTATTGATCGAATTGCGAAAGAGGATTTTACAATTTATTATCTTTGTATAATAAACACTACGATATGAATAAATTGTGTACATTACAATTATTTCTGGATTTTATTTCCCCCTTGTACTCTATAAATTTAGGTAGGTTATATAAAATTAAATTAGTATAAAGAGGCTCCATCATCGACTCCGTCATCACTTCACATCAGGTGACTTAATGTCAAACGCTTAGGTACCTACAGATATACCTGCCTAAAAACCTCCAATTCCAATTCAACATACACATAGACATTCCAAGAATTTGTAATAGGTATACATTATATTAAGTTCTTCAGAACAGATACATATTACCTGTTTGAACTACACTTTATTGCAGTAAAAAGTTTTGTCATGATTTGAACTATGTCCATACTAAATTTCACGAATATCTGTTCAGCGGTTTAGGCATGGAAAGTTGACAAACAAAAAGACAAATTGTCACTGAAGTTACAAGTAGGTAGGTATAATATTTGGTATGGATGGATAGATATTTCAAGAATCTGCAGTAATATAGACAGAGTTACTGTCACTGCAGTTACGAGTAGGTATAAATACAGAGTTACTGTAACTGCAGTTACGAGTAGGTATAATATTTGGTATGGATGGATAGATATTCCAAGAATCTGCAGTAAATAGAAACAGAGTTACTGTCACTGCAGTTACGAGTAGGTATAAATACAGAGTTACTGTAACTGCAGTTACGAGTAGGTATAATATTTGGTATGGATGGATAGATATTCCAAGAATCTGCAGTAAATATAGACAGATTTACTGTCACTGCAATTACGAGTAGGTATAATAATGGTATGGATGGATAGATATTCCAAGAATCTGCAGTAAAGTCATCAGAGAAATAGATAGGTATCCTCAAAAATTCTTCACGTTTTGAAGAAATGTTGACTAACACATACACCGACGATGAAAATTATTTTGACAAAATGTTTAGTATTTCGGCCAAGGTCTTAGTTTGTTATATTGTTTCTGGTTCTTTTTATTACTCTTAGGTTAATTATTTACAGCTTTTTCTCTGCCAAGAGTTATTTTCATTACTATGCTCAGTACTACATGTTAAATTCTATTAAACACTGGTAGGGTAAGGTGGGGCAAGACGGGGTAGTGATGTTAAATGTGGTACCCGGTCTTAATAGCAAATGATTTTTTTTTCTCTAAATAACTTCTTTAACATCCAGTAATCTCTAATGGTCAAATCTCCCAAATACCAGAGGAACAAAATTCATCTACTGGCGGCAGTATAATTGGAGCTGGCGTAGATAAATGTACCTACCTTTTGTTTTTCAAGTTTAGGTCACGCGTTATGCATGTTCTCATAACAATGATGCCATGAATAGACTTTGAACTACAAAATATTGCGTAAAACTACACTACGATTGCAATCTGGACTGACACATGAGTCTTACGAGCGTCATAATATGCATAATAGCTTGCAATAATGCCCTTTGTACCAATAATACAGCAAAATTGGCACATATGTATCTGAATTTTTCAAGAATAAGCAGCTATCGTTGTGTAAGGCAGCTATATACACTTGAGTGCCAGTTCCCATTTGAGGTGTAGCGTGGCGCTACCTTCGATCACATCGTCACTCTCAGTCAATTTGTAGTCAAATGCTACCGAAGTAAAAAAAGACTTCAAGGTCACATAAAAAGTGACAAATCGGCAACCGCCGAAATTCATCCTAGTTTTTCCTTAAAAATAACCTGACATAATAGTATAAACCTAGTGACAGATAAGTTGAAAGGGAATCGTTTGGCTTGGTATGGACATGTTATGAGGAGGGATGATAGTCATATTACAAAAAAAGTGATGGATATGAATGTTGATGGATGGAAGGGAAGAGGAAGAGCAAAGAAAAGATGGATGGATTGTGTGAGGGTTGATATGAATGAAAGGGGAGTGAATGAAGCGATGACGGCTGATAGGGGAGAGTGGAAGAAGAATACATGCTGCACCGACCCTAAATAAATGGGACCAGGACAAGAAGAAGACTATTCTTCTTATATAAACCTGTTTCATCAATTCAAGGTTGAGAAAAAGCCAAATAACTGCCAGAACTGTGTTGAATTTCTAGGAATGTCTAATTCTATTAAATTTGCGATCAAACGTCGATGATATTCGTTTACTGCTTGATAGATTAATAAAATGATTTAATTTATAACACATTAAGGCGTCATAAAAATAATATTAGTCACGTTTATTTTAAAGTACCTAATTAAATGACGGCTTCATCGAAAGACCAGCAAAACACGCACAACGTTGAGTTGAGCCAGACTTGTTTTGAGTAATTCTTATTCGTAGTTTTGTAAACTTATTGTCAGAGCACACCTCATCAACAGCTAATCGACTGTCATCAGCAAAGGATTTCCTCCAGGAAGGCCAGCCACTTCAAACCTTCCTAGATACAAAAATAAATTTCATGCAATGGGACGTTTTATGACAGGCATTTAAAAAACACCCAATAGATGGCGTTTGGTAATCATGAAGCAAGCAATTTCTAGGAATAATGTACTATTCTCCCATCATCATGATTCGACACTGTGTATTTTTTGTCCTTGCGGTTTTTTTTAATTGATTAGTTTGATCTAAATCACGGTACGACATACTTGCATATTTTCTACATATTTTCAAAACAAAGTGCCCAATATTAACGTAGTCGGAAAAACCCTCCTGGGACCTTACTTGTTTCTATGACTCATCACATTAAACGGGTTGCAATCAGAACAAAAACAAGTGACTCATTAGTTATTAAAAGATTTTCTGCAGTTTTCCAGAGTTGTTACTTGCAGAAAAGATAAACTATCTGTAACTTATTTATAGACTAGCTATTCCCGGCGGTTTCACCCGCGTGGGCTACAGTTTATAGCGATAACAAGTATTCTATGTCCTTCCTCAGGGTTCAAACTATCTCTGCACCAAGTTTTATTTAAATCGGTTTAGTAGTTTAGGCGTGAAAGCGAGACAGACAGACAGAGTTACTTTCGCATATATACCTAATATTTGTAGGGATTAGGTGATAATTTATTTATATTCCACTAGCTGCGCCCCGCGGTTACACCCGCAATGTTCCTGTTATCCCACTTTTTCCGAGATTAAAGTTGCCTATGTGTTAATCCAGAGTATAAGTTATCTCGATTCTAAATTTCCATCTCAATCTGTTGAGTAGTTTCAACGTGAAGAAGTAACAAATACACACACTCACTTACAAACTCTCACATTTACAATTATCATCAGCCTATTACGTTCCCACTGCTGGGACTCTGACCTTCTCTCAGAGAGCCGTATGGACCGTAATCTATAACGCTGGCCCAATGCAGATTGGTATAGATGTAAATAATATTAATTAAGAAATTAATGTGATTGCCTATCTCTATCCACGCGGGTGAAACCCCAAGGAACAATTAGTAGATTTACATAAATAAATCAGATAATTATGTAATTAAGAGAAGCTTCTATCTTACTTATTAATAATAATAATACGGTTGGATCAAGGGTCGAATGCAGAAGGCAGTACTCCTTGACACGGCGCGTATCGTCAGGAGGTTCCTCACTCTGCAGCCCTAACCACCGGTAGCTTGAGTCCTGCCCCGCTACCGGTGGCACTCTAGGTTTAAGTTTTTTATAGTAATTTTGTCTAATATTATTTTATAAAATTAATGTAAAAAACGTTTACTTAAGAAAAGAAATAAATGAAGAGATAATAATAATATGCCCGCACAATCACATACAGTTCTGACCCCTAACTAGGATTCCCTGTATCTAGGGTATCAGAAAAAACGAGGATCGGGGATCCACAACACCCAGACACAGGACAAATACTTGCGCTTTTTTTTTTATTACCTGATCTTCAGATATTTCGTTGTGAGAAATGCCTACAAAATTATCCTCTTTGCTGATTAACTACAGAAAACAACACAAATATTTAGTGAGTCGTCAATGAACCTTGGCTGATATCCTAAAAATGTTTTCCCAGTCACATTTTTTCGCTTAGGTGCATTAGTCAGTACTGCTTACCACGAACTCCCATAGAAATACCTGAATGTTATTTATAGCAGTTCGGAATTAATATTAATAAACATACATTTATACTACGGTTAGTCATTTTCTAGTGCTCGACTTGCCTTGACTTGACTAGTGGCTACCGACGCCAACCGTTTATCGGTGAATTACAGCCAGCCTCCCTTGCAGTTAGTATTGCCGAACTACTTTCATTCATCCAAAAAAGCCACACTATCTATAGGCCTATCGATACTATCGACACTATCGATAGCTTAAAACGAGGCAATACTATCGAATAAGTATCGATATTTACTATCGATAGTATCGATAGTTTATGCTTCTCGGGCAACAATACTATCAATGAAGGATTTGCGCGAAGGATTTGCGCGAAGGATTTGCGTGAAGGATGTGCGCGAAGGATTTGCGCGAAGGATTTGCGCGAAGGATTTGCGCGAAGGATTTGCGCGAAGGATTTGCACGAAGGATTTGCGCGAAGGATGTGCGCGAAGGATTTGCGCGAAGGATTTGCGCAAAGGATTCGCGCGAAGAATTTGCGCGAAGGATTTGCGCGTAGGATTTGCGCGTAGGATTTGCGCGAAGGATTTGCGCGAATCTATTCATTTTAACATTAGATACAACCACCTCGTTTTAAGCTAAAAACAAATTATTGCATTGTCACCGAGATTACAAACACATACAAAGTTTCAAGTCGATACGACAATTAGAAGTAAGGTGAAAATTGACTTCTAGGATTTGATTACATTGTTAGTTAGTTACAAGTCAAGCTAATAAAAGTGTTTTAAAAAAACGTGTTAATGTAATTTTATGTATAAAATATGCTTCTTTTCAACCGTATTTCATTTAAATAATACATAAATTAATAATAGTCAAAAAATGATACTATGTGATAAACCAAGTCCTGATCAAGTCGTTAAGTACCTACCCACTTTTGTTTGCGTAAATAAAACCAATTGATTGGGGATTAAATGCTATTTAATGACTTTTATACAATACGTTATCATAAATAGACCGTTATCTTAATAGCATGATGATTGGTTAGTGACATAAGTAATACGATATTCATTACGTAATAAAAACGAATACAAAGACACTACTTTTGCATCGGTGACAAAATGTAAGAAAAATCTGTGCCGAACGCACAAGTCCTGTGGTTATGCCGTTGTTCATGAAAACTGACGGAAACGCCATCTAGGGTACAAAGCACGAACCGCTTGACGTTAGCCTAACTGTCACCCGAAATGGATGCATACGTCATGCAGCGGCGCCCGCGCCGCACCAACCGCATCGCAGTATAGTTGACATCTAGCGTCCGTACTGGCCTCCGCACATCTACCGTTACCGTTCAAATCTTGAACCACCGCTGGTCTCCAACCGACGCGCTGTCTTGGAGCACCGTATACCGCTTTCATCATCAGAACTGTAACTGACATCCCGCGCCGCGACGTCACGGAGTGATATAGTGTTTCGCTTATTCCCGCGCTTCTTGACGTTCATCCGCCGTCACCATCATCATCACCTATCATCACCGCCTGCTGCTGCTGCGCATACCACTAGGAGGATGACTTGGCTGGCTTAACGGTAAGTGCTTTTGCCCTTCATCTGTTTCCGTTAGTGGTGTGAACACGGCATCTTCTCTCTACTTCTTTTTCTCCCCGCATCCGCATCCTGACTCTGAGCTTTAGAGAAGGGACCACCCTCTTTGGGTTTTCTACCGCATCCGCATCATCATCCTGTTTAGTGAACTCAGTCGCATCGCGAAAAAGATTTCCTATTTTAAGTCTTTCAACAAAATCCTAAGTGAAATCCAAGAAGTGTATAATGCTCAGCTAAATTTCAAGTCCATAATAAAAAAAACCCCATCAGAAAAGCTTATTGTAAAGTATTAAACTACTTAGATGACAAAAAAGAATAGGATTGTAGTGACCTTGCTCCAATTGAACTGTTGAGATAAAATTTCAAATGCGATCAGGCCCAAAAATTACCTGCCGGACGTTTCTTGCTTGTTCTTTAGCCGGTGCAAGGAGGTTAGAACGGGAGTAGCTGGTTTCAAGATTGATATTATGTTCGAATTATGTTTTATATACCTTTCTGATTGAGTTCTCGATATTTCACCATTGTTTCAAACACCATAATCACAAAAGTACATAAAAGTTTCTGCGGGTAGTATTGAAAAAGTATATTGACCACAGATTACTAAATATTTTTCTATATATTTTAAATTTGGATATTCTTGAACCTACATGCGTCACGTCTTATCATTTCCAATCGATTTATTTATTCAACAAAGGCAAACAAAACGTTCTAGGATTACTAGAACATGTTATTCATTCACGTATCTACGAATGCACCTGACACCCGTGATCGTGCGTGCAAACACGTACACATAATACAACGAACGTGCATTATTTTAGGTAAACAGTTTACGCTACCTTGTCGCAATAAGGAAGCTTGTATTTTTATGGAAAATTTCGATTCGTCTTTTGGAATAGGTAGGTATATTTAGAACTAGCTATGCCGTAACTAGTTCGTAGCGGAGATCGCCTAGTTGTTCAACAACGTTCTCTGTGGTCACTATTTGGATTGATAACCAGACCACCTAATAGGTATGCTGACTGATTTTCAAAATCTCTTCCATGATATTCAGAAGTATCTATTATGTCTAAAGTATATCACATTTCTGTAGAAAATTAAGATTTTTGTGCAATAAAAGTACATTTAAATTTAAAGTTTCAAATTCACGTCAAAACGCTCACCGGTGTCATGGCGTCTGTCATTACGTCACGGCTCAGTATATCAACAGTAAACATTAAAATTAGAGAGAGATGAGGGATCGCGTATACGCATAAACGAAACAAAATGACGTTTACTGAGACGTGATGTAATTCGCTCTGATTGGTGTTTAAGCTATCATGGCGGATTGTTGTATTTTGTAGATTTATTTTAACAAATAAATTATTACGACATTAATAAGAGAATATTAAATACATTTTTCATAATCTTTGAATCCTATTTCATTAGATCAGATAAATATGTTGGCGATGCTTGATTACTGTCATCATGCATAATAGGTACAACTGAGAGTTTCCGTGCTTCCCGATCCTAGTTTCTGTCTTAGTATAGCAGTCGTTAGGCTATGTTAGAGACCTTCGGGCGCGAGCGGTCGGAAAACATCGACATCAGGGTTGGTCGTTAACTTACCTTCCAACCCGCAATGGGCATGAGTGGTAGAATATGGCCCGTGTTCTCTGCTCTTCTCTTTATCTTTCTCTCTCTCTCTCTCTGAGAGAAGCCCTGTGCCAAACTCCGAGCAAACCGCGGGGCACAGGTTGGTACCTAGTTGTTAACTAAACCTTAAGCGACTTTCCCATACACACACGTGAGTTTTTGCCCTATTTGTACTTTCAGTACCATCATGATTATAATTATAATAATAAGAAGATTATTATAAATAGGCACATTGGATACGAATATTAACAATTATTGAAAAAAAAAACAATAGAAATAATAATCATAATCAGGTTACATAAATGTATACAGATAAATTAATACACAAAACATTGATTTAAAGCTAATTAGATATATTCATTAATATAATATGCTTTTTTGTTTATTTTTAAATATTTAAAGATAATTATACACATTTTGTATATCTAAGATGATATTAGATTAATATTACCTAATTAATATAAATACACATTTGTGAGATATTATTCTCTATCTACTAGATAACACGAAGTTTCAAAAACAACGCTGCCAAAAGATAAAATACTATGATAATTTTTTTTGGATCAAGCGTTGACATCGACACCATCGAATGCAAGAGTTAGCTCAGCTAATGGACATTAATGCAATTCAATAACAATGTAATTCATAAACAACACTTTAAACACGTCGCCATTATAGACCTAGTCCTTGATACGTCCGCGCGGTTCAAAAGCTGCGGAGCCAATGATTCATTTATCACTGCCGGAGCGCGTACATCATATCGCTGTCTCACTCTAACGCATTAATTTGGTTACGTTTGAGCGAGAGCGCAGATGGTCGTCCGAGCAGTGAAGTATGTTTCACTCAGTTGCTGATGTGGGGACCATTTCCCCGCAGCCGATGTTGTGGGGGGATTGGAGAACGGGAAGGGGCATGTTTGGTGCGCGAAGTTTGGCAGAGCTGAGCTCGTTGCTTTGCACCCACAGTTCCAACTGGAAAAAACAAATAAACATAACTGAACTTACCATACCTGAAGAAACCTTGGCAAAGGCTACTTGCAAAATTGTAGTTGTTTTGCAGCAGATAAGGTTTGAATTAGAGAAGCTGCACTACTTATTTGTAGACCTGTAGATATCATCTCCAACTACTATACTATAAGTTACTAACCTGCAGGTAGGTAGTAGGTACACAGTATGATTCCAATCATACATATTATAGTTTATTACCTAATATCATACTGAAAACTAAAGTAAAATAAGGAAGGAATCGGTCTTGGAAGGTAAGACTCAGAAAGAAAGTAAGATTATTTTTCTCAGTGTAGTTATCTGAGTTACCTCCTGCGGCATTTTCCCAGGTGACTCTCTGCAGGTGCCAGCACAATGCAGCTGCAGCAGCAGTTCAGCGATGGCCGCCGCTGAGGTGTCAATCACGCGCTGCCGGCACACGGCCACCGCGTGCACGAAGCCCCCGGGACCGACAAACTCGTGCTCCATGAAAACTGTTTTGTCGTCCCAGTAGATAGCCTGGAAGTTCACAAATAGAGTTATCAGTTTTGTTTGTAATGTAAAGGAAAGTAGGGATGAAACGGCAATGACAGCAATGGCAATGATCAGGCCCTCATTGTCACGCGATTTGCACATATTTGCAAAATTTCAGCTCAATCGGTTACGGATATCTGCTTCATAATTGAGTTGTAAGATTACACCCGAACAAAGGTAACATACATACCTACATACATTGCAAATTAAATAAAATCTTGTAAAAAGGTACTAATCCGCAATGAGACTGAGCTATGTCAAAGACCAAACCCATACTGAGCCAGCAGCGTGCATGCATATACCTACCCCTTAAACTAATCTCTCACCTTAGAGGTAATAGTAAACCTGGTGAAAGGCTTCAGGTATCTCCTATACCGAATGGTAGCAGCTGCTTGCACCACCGCGCCTCCAGCTGCTCTGATATTAGCGTACAGCCCTGTTCTCTCGTAGAAGTCAGCTCTAGCGAAGTCCAGCTCACGAAGATAGCGCGCGTTGTTCATGTGGTAGAGCAGAGTGTCAATATCGTTCAGAAGACACCAGCCTGGAACGGTGACCACATGGTACTTAGTTGGAGTTTCACCGCACCGTTGAGATTTGCCAATTAAGATGGTGGATGTAGTATATCATACTTTCCTATTAGGACCTAAAATAATAAGGAGTGAAGCCAGACCAGAAAAAACTAAAACAAAACTCACAATCGACCTCCGTAGTATCCAATATGCAGGCTTTCTTTTTAAAATACCGTGCTCTGGCAACGGTGTACATCATTCTGGCGAAGTAGGCCACGTCAATGGTTCCGTACAGGATTAGGGCACCTGCCACCATCACGGCGCCCCACCCGGGCATGCAGACTGTCCACATTGTGCCTGATTACATAAAAAACCAACATAAAGTTCATATATGATAGAGTCACCTTAACTCCCATGAAAGACTTCTAAAGGGACATGTTACAGACACTGCATGTTGATTTGATGTTGTACCTTATAACGTACAGGTTAAATTTCAGCTCTCTGGAGGTATCAAGCTACTGTTTTTCACTGGATGGTAGTGGATCTTTATACTCGTCGTTTTACGGACTATAAGGCCAAGCGCACTTTAGGTACGATTTTCACAAAATTGAACTGCCCGAACTTCAAGGGTCAGGAAGATACATGTTTTTTTTTTTATTTTTTTTATTAGCAATAGGCAAGCATTTGACCCCAGTCTCACCTGATGGTAAGTGATGACGAGGTCGATGATGGAGCATGCTTACCTAGAAGATACCTATTCACTCTTGACTTGAAGGCTCCCAAATAATAATTATACTTATCGGGAAACAAGGACGCCGGTAAAGTGTTCTACTCCTTCGCCGTTCGCATTATAAATGTGGAAGCGAAACGTTTTGTGCGGATTGGAGGAATTTCAACCATGTACGGATGGCGTGTTTCCGTGCGTCTTGTCGTCCGATGGTAGAATGGGAAAAAAATGTAACAAAAAAATAACAAAAAAGTAACTGTACCTACTTTTCCACATGTACCTTCCTGACCCTCAAAGTAGCTACAAGAGATTGCAGAGTTGGTAGCAGTCCAGTAGGGTTAGGTAGATCCGTAATACAGACTCCGGCGAGGAGTTCCACTCATTATCAGTATGTATGATGAATGTGGAAACAAAACGCTTTCTGCGTTCACGCGAAATGCCCACCATATACCGATAGTAATTCGCAGTATGGATGTTCGAGTGAGGATGGAGGACTTAAATTGTGACAAACCTGGTCACTCTTTTTGAAATGAATCCGATAAGAGACCGATAGACTAACAATTGTGCGTCAATCTTCAAGACTTTGTTATTACATCTATCATTGCGGATCATATACTATGACTAAAATCGTAAGTAAAATCGCACGTAGAGATACAAATTCGTACCCAAAAGGCGCTCGACCTAAACCTTGGCAACTACATTTTATACTATGTATGTCTAAGCAGATGGATAGAAGATAGTGATCACTTAGTTATTTTTTCCATTAAGGAAAGTTTAATCTTTTGTAGTTACCTAATATCAATCTACGAACCGCAAGCCCTCAACTAGTTCAGCTATATAACACGAAATAGATAGGTATATAATACCGCTATAAAAGCACTGATGGGAAAAGCAATCAATTAAAAATGGATGACACCTACCGACACCCTCTGGGTCAAGGATGCCCGATCAATAATGAATGGTAACTTTCCTCTGTTATGGGGTACAGTCAGCGAGCATAGGAATAGTGGGTAGGTACTAAACTATATGGATTGTGGTACAAAAATAATGAATAGATCATACATACCAGATATACCTACCTACATACATAAAAGAAAAAAATTGATGGATAGGACGTTACGATACACCCAAATTTTTCAAGTCATTGTCCGACATAACTTTGGAGACATGTTTAACAACAGCACTTCCAAACGCGAATTAATAGCACTTTTGAGGCGAATTTGGTAAAAAAAAATTAACCACAACGGAAAGGAGTTCTGAGACGGCTAATATTTCAAGCAACATGTCTCAATTACTTAGCTGTTAAATAAAATACTTTGAGTTACTTTCAGATGATTTGTTTGTTCAGATGGCGGAAAGCGGAAATTTACGTGTTTTGTCTCTGTATTATACTTTTAAGTAGGTATTAAATAAGGTTATATTATGTTCTTTTTCTTGAATTGATAAAATAAGGATCGAGTATAATATGGGAAGTATGAAAGTAGCACCAGAGACAAGAAGTTGAAGGGGAATCGTTTGGAATGAACTTGTCATGAGGAGGGATGCAAGTCATATTTTCAAGAAAGTGATGATTATGAATATTGATGGATGGAGGGGAAAAGGAGGACTGAAGAAAAGTTGGATGGATTGTGTAAGGATTGAATGAAAGGGGGTGAATGAAGCGATGACGGCTGATAGGGGAGAGTGGAAGAAGAGTACATGCTGCGCCGACCACAAATAGATGGGACCAGGGCAAGAAGAAGATGTACTTATTTTTAAAGTTAATTATAATACATAGATACCTCTGACGCAGCTTAATAATAATATTGTAAAAGAAAAATTTAATCTGCAATTCAATATAGTAGTAGTAGGTATGTACTATTTTTGAAGCTGTTATAATAGATAATGGTACATATACAGAATAACTTGAATAGGTCACATACTGACCCTTAACCAAGACTCCCTATACACAGGGTATATGGATCTGAGATCCATACACCATACCGAAACACAGAAAAATATACTCAAAAACCTTCAACGCCTAAAAAAAATACATTGCAAATAATATATCTAATGGAAGTATCTTAGTTCCCAAATGAATGAAACAAGATCATCGTCATCATCATCATCAGCATTGTGTGTTCCTCCTGCTAGGACTCAGGCCTTCTCTCAGGGAGAGAGTATGGGGCGTAATCTACCACGCTGGCCCAGTGCGGGTTGGTAGATGTAGCATACCCTTGATTGTAAAAACATGTTTTATTTTTCTTGAAATGGATACGCTAGTATGACCTTTAACCAAATAGATTGCAATTCTACGGGCACCTAATTATTACGCTCCTTTAGCCATTTGCATTTTCGCAAATAGCCGGCTTAACTTAGATACTTACTCTAGAGTTCAAGTTCATCATCATCAGGTTTAAATAGGTACTGGTAAGGTCGCAAGTGTTATAAGGTCATGATAATAGGTTAAAAATAACCCTAACTAAACCAACAACGAGTTTAAGTTACAAATAATTGTTCGAGATTTTGCTGCTATTAGCTTTACATCAGGCGTTGAGACTGTCAAACGAATAAATTTTACAGAAATAAGGCTTTCACTATCTTACCTTTCGTCGTGAAGCCGGTAGGTCACAGTACAACTCAAATCTTCATATTTAACGTGAAAACCCGATGGAAACTCACTCGTGCACGAATAAAACTCTTATTAAATCGTTATTGGAATATTTTCAACAGTATTTTATTATATATCAGCTAAAACTAGCGGAGTTAACCTAAAACTGGCATGTCAGTGTAAATTTTCCGACATCACGAAGTGACAAATAAGGATGCGCGCGCATTACGATCAATAAAACCAAGGAGTTCAGAAGCACCCTACCTATAATAAAGCAAAAGAGGTCCAATGTCCATATAAAAGGAAATCCTATTAAAGCTTATGATGTCAGAAAAGCTTGGGATTGTATTGAAATTACTCCAATTCAATCAGTTAGGATTAGGAATGAAATAGTAAATATGATCGCGCCCAAAAAATTACTTGCCTCGCGTTTCTGGCTTGTTCTCTTGCCGGCGTAGTTTTAAGTTTGACGTTTTGTAATGATCTCTCTTCTTTGATCTCTCCTCTCTATTGACCTACCCCAATATGATTTGGTAGTTCTTGGTATAGGTACCCATAACCCAGTTGGTGTAATTAATTGATGACAATTATATGTTAAAGCACAATACAGAAACGCTCCCCCGTAAAACTACAATATTTGTACTACTAAGAAGTAGTACGGTCAACGACAAAAGTCGCGGAAGTTACTTAATTTTGCGATTTTCCTAAGTATCTCTAAAACCAGAAATGCCCATATCTGGGTACTAGTGGGTACCATTTAAAACAGCCTCCCCCGGATCCCGGATTAATTTTAGCAAAATGGCACTCTTTATTTACAAGTTACAACCTGCAAAAATAAAATCTCTTTTCCAAGCCTGCAAAATAGCTTTCAAAAAGAGAGTTTTCAACATCAATTCCGACACGAAAATACATTTTTACAACGCTACATTTTGTAAGCGTGATCCATAGAAACGGCACGAACTCAACCAACCAGCAAATAAGATCTCTCAACTTCAGTCAGTTAAATTGAACATTTAACGCCAGTAGAGCTCAAGTTATGCTGGTATCCTCCAAACAGCACTGGCACACGACATGGCCGCTGACGCCACGTTATGTCGGTGGCCTCCAAGCGTTCGCCGTCTCTATTTATCGCGTACGAATAGACAGAGATAGCATAAAACATCCGATACGAGAATCTAAAGAACGCCTCGCCTCGCCAGTGACGTATCGAACTAGAAAGTGTAAACAGTGCTTTGTCGTCCGAATATGAAACGTTTTAAATACGACGTGGAGAAATTAATAGAAGCGGTGAGGGACCGACCTTGTTTATGGAATAAACATATTGAAAATTATAAGGATCGCGTGGAAAGAAAGCTGGCTTGGGAAGAAATATTCAACATTCTAGACGAGCAATACGAACAAATGTCGTCGGATGACAAACGGTTGACAAGTGAGTAATGAAAACGAACCACGGAACGGAGGTTTAGATACGTTTAGCTACTTTTTTGTTGCCTGTTTAACTCTAGCTAGCGCTATCCTTGTTCAACGCCCTATAAACGTTGGAGGCGGATAGAGCTAGTAAATATCTCTACATAATAATTAAAGATAGTTAATGTCAGATTGTAGAATTGTTATTAGTAGAATCAGAACTCTTGTCAAACTCGAATTATCGGACTTATGCCATTAAAGTAGGCTTTTGCGATCAAAAAAACGTCAAACAAAGTTCGGACGGATTGAATGTAAACCGACGGAAACAAATGCAAGTTGGAGTAGGAAACGCCCGAAGTATCGGCCGATACATCGGATTCGCCAAGTTGGAGTAGGCCCCCAGATGCTTAAGATAGGTTTACTTGTTTTTCTAGAGGGTTGCCGAACAGAAAAAATTCGTAGACATCCCAAAGCGTAACGTTGGGTAGGTACTTATATGGTTTATTTGAAGGAACATGTTTGCAAATTCCAGGTGAAACAGTTTTGTCGAAGTGGACGAATATCCGGGACACTTTCGTCAAGAGCCTCAGAAGCAAAGCTGGAAAAACAAAGAGGCAGTACATTTTCCATGAACACCTCAAGTTCCTCATCAAGATCATCCCAGAAGCCGACAGACTAGAACACGACAATCTAGGCTACAATGACGACCAGCCCCAGTTCATGAAAGAAGAAGTAGAAGACCAACAAACAAGCAGTAAATCTTTAGAATACGACATTACTTTCCAAGACTCAGATGCGTCTTCATCGACGACAGAGGTCAGCCCAGTTTTCAAAGAAACTTCCAGAAAAAGAAAAAGGTCGAAGAAGAAAATTTGCCATGAGGACGAAGAATCAAATCATTCAACAGTGGATTACATTTCATCAGTGGATGATGCTAGGATAATGAATGAAGACGAGGCATTCTTCGCATCACTTTTGCCAACTATAGTGAAGTACAATGAAGATGATAGACTGGAGTTCAGAATAGAGGTGCTGGCGTTGATGAGGCGGATTAAGGATAAGAGGAATTGTGTCCTCTGAAGTAGTGATACCTACCTACCTATAGCTTTAGTCTTATGAATGGGCGCGAAAATTATTTGGTTAGGGTATTTCAGTCTGTAGAAAATGGTTCAATACATTCAAAAGACAGACTAGTTAACATTTTAGTGAGATATTCAACATTATTTCTCGTTCTTAGCTATACATTGCAATTATTTGGGGTTTATTTCATTATTTTTTAGCGCTTGTGCAGCACCTGTAGTGCAAGTTGGTAATACATATATCAATATCATTGTCAATACTTTATTACTACTGTACTGAGGCGTCAATTAACTTTAACCTAGCTTTATGTCAAAGTCAAATGTTTTTTTATTTGTGATTTCTTTAAAACGTCAAAATTTAGTTATTTTGTATGGATATTAACAGAATTTAATGCTAATTAGCGTTAAATAACGTTAAGTGCGGTAATTAGCGTCTTTTATGATATAGGATAAGGAAAATACAACTAAAAAAATTGAGTGGTCTCCTGAAGTTGCATTGTCCATGTTATCGCTAAAGACAAGACTGAATCTGTTAAAATAAACTTTAATAAGAGTAAAAATAAAAATCATTATTAGTATTTTAATAGATAAGTTTAATGATCATTCTCCTGTAGCACTTTTAAAAATAATGTTTACATAATCATCAAAGAAAACACAATCTATTTCGATTCAAAAATAAATGATGGAACACCTAACTTTAATTATTAGTTTCAATTTAATAGCTAATAAAAAATTTAAACTTCTAAGTGAAAAATACATAACAAAAACTGCATTTCGCAATACTGTATACAATAATAAACCTGAGAGTAATATCGGGCGCGCACAATGATGCCTACGACATTGCACGAACAATAACAATAATGCCGGAATTATAATTACAAAAGTTGAACCTTACGCTTACTAGATTTACTTTCATTGCCAAAGAAATACACTGATTAAAATAAGTTTAAGGATTTTGGATTTAAGTAATTTAGTGCCTTCGCTGGAGATATTAACCCATTGCTACGCACCGGTATCACCCACAGCGACACGCGCACGCTACGCGCGCATATGGTGCGTAGTGCTACACCCGTATATAATGATGCGTAGCGCTACGCCCGTATATGATGATGCGTAATGCTGCGCGCGTATATGGTGCGTAGCGCTACACCCGTATATAATGATGCGTAGTGCTACGCGCGTATATGATGCGTAGCGCTACGCCCATATATAATGATGTGTAGCGCTACGCCCGTATATAATGATGCGTAATGCTACGCGCGTATATAATGATGCGTAGTGCTACGTGCGTATTGCTACGCGCGCATATAATGATACAGCGCTACTCGAATATTTGCGTAGCGCTACGCGTGTATATTTTAGCGCGTAGCGTGTGCGTCCGCAGCAATGGGAGAATTTCTGATAGTTAAAAAAACGTAGTTCTAAAACCATGAATAGATGGCGCTGATGAAACATGAAGCATCCTAACACGCTTTTTTTTGCCAAAGAGGCCGGTAATAAAAATTGTCTATCAGGCAAGTCATGTGTCACTGTGTCACCAACCGACACTTCTTGTTTCTTTACGCGGCAAAAGGCGAGTTCTTCTGCAACGCAAGGTGGAAGAGCGAGGCCCAGAAACAAGCATGACAGATTGCATATATCCCTACTAATATTATAAATGAGAAAGTAACTGTCTGTGTCTGTTACGCTTTACTACTGACTACTGAACCGATATAAATGAAATTTAGTACAGAGATTGTCTAGAGCCTGAGAAAGGACAGGCTACTTTTTATCGCGATAAACTGTGTGAAACCGCGGGGAAGAGCTAGTGTTTAATAAATGCTACATGTAGCGTCAACGACATCTATCGGTTTTTTTAATTGCATGTCAGAATGCCTCCCATTGGTTCGCGCCCTAATTGGAAAGTTGTCTATGGTCACGAACGCATATATACCAGAGTGGCTAATACAACTATCTTACACTATACCGAGCACGGCGTGCTCCAAAATTCACGTTACAATTTTTGAAATGCAATGAAGCGTTTTCATAACAAATAGACACGTAATGGAATACTAGATGGCGTTATAATCTGTGAGATATAAGTGTCAAACTTAAAAAATAACACTGGCGGCTCTAAATCACTGTGATTTTAATAAATCAACAGTAAGTTGTGACCATGTTATATTATTTTACAATGGCACAATTACGCATTTGAGTATTCTTACTGCCACCTAAATGTATCTCTTTCCGACGTTTTAGTCGTATTAATTGGTCTATGATTTCGCAAAAAACAAAACCATGATTCACAGATTTCATTGATCACAAGATTTTACGTCAGTACATAAAATAATAAACAAAACTTCTTAGTTTAGTAGTCTGTGTCTATGAGCAAGTTTGACAGATATTTTTGATTGATTACAACGCCGTCTACTTCGGTTACCAAATAGAAACTGATTTCATTTCCTACAAAAAAAAAACGCGTCATTGAAAATTGTAGCGGGAATTTCGGTCCAGCATTCACATAACCGATCTGCGGGTTACGCAGGCCCACCAAAAAACTATTCCAATTACAATATTTCACTAAACACGTTACCGCCGTCTGAATTTCCTAGAAAGTAACGCTCGCCCCTTCTGCTATTTACAAAATTTTTCCGTAATTTCGCCCCTGCGCATCGAATACCTTAATACATCAAATGTTTGGAGGGGTTTGGTTTTTATGAATGCCTTCGATAACACGGGCACATTATTTACAAAAGCGGTAGAATACTGCGTTAAACGAAACTATACGAGGCTTACAGCCAACCGCGAAGCCGCCGGGACCGACCCGCCGGCTTCTATACCAGACGCCATCGTCCGCTAGTGACTAGACTGCCCCAAAACAAATAATGGGGACAGAGTTATATTTACAACATTTAAACACTATAGATATTATCAAATTCACTATTTCTTAACACATTCCTACAATGTTTATATATTTTTATTTATTAAAATATAGCGACAATAACGCTATCGGAAACTGAATGACAAGCGCAGAGCATCGCCAAAAGCAATTGGCACCGAAAACTATACTTTCATAGTAAACCATAATCTCAAAAATAATTCAAATCACCCGAAGTTTAAAGCTTCCATCGCGTCTTTTAAACATTTTGTGCTGTTCAAGGAAAGTTAGCTTAGAAACTAAACTTTAAAATACGACACTAGAAGAGTCGAGGAAAACGTTGGATCTAGACGAATTATGCAACGCGCCAACAGGATAAAAACGATAACATCAGTCTAGCATTCAAAGGGCTACGAATACGATATTTTAAAATAGTACATCTACATTGCTAACAGACGAGTAAATTCACATTGAGTATGGCCTGTAATCACTATTTGAAACTCTTAACCGCTACGAAAGGGAGGTAACTTAAATACATTTTGTTTATTTATACAATACAACGCGTACGTCGATAATTAATTATTATATTACAAGAGGAAACAGTATAACAACGTAATCACAAAATCGCCAAACATTTCGTGTTAAAAGTTTAAATAAACGAATTTGAACTGATAGGTGACAAAATCGCTTAAAAATAATAACAGCTAAAGGAACTAGAGCAAATAAACTTTAACAAAAAAAAACGAATCCGGTGTGAACTTAGCTAACCTGCCATATAAAATTATATACAAAACAATTTCAACAAGTTCGTATAATTAAAAAAAGGAAGAAACCTCGTCAATAAGAGATCGCATTCAGTCTGGCTTGCCTCCGGTCGCGGGCGCAGCCTTATTACAAAATCACATGTTCAATTATGGGTAGGGAGGAAATCGATAGACTTTTTCGTTCGTGACTTCTTTGGTTTGGGCGGGGCGGCGGAACCGTTGCAGCAATGGCAGCCGCGTTTTACCACGCCGCGGTTGGAGGCCCGGCGGCGGCTGTCGTCTTTAGCTTCCTGACACCGGTCGCCGGTCCGGGGCTTCCCCGAGCTCCTGTCGACGTCTGATTGGTGCACGTGATGCCCGTGATGCGACCGCTTGGGAGGGTACGTGCGCAGCGGAGGGTGGCTATCATCCGAGAAGCCGTCGCTGCGCCGGCGCTCCGTCCGCGCCGCTTTGATCACTGTGTCTTGTCTCATGTGCGCTGCGATCGTTGTATCCGTAGCCTCGCTGTACGAAGTCTTGCAGTACTTATCGATTTCGCTGCTGAAATCGAGCCTTCTCCTTTCTGTTCTCGCTGGAGACTCCCAGAATATATGCTGTTGTCTGGACGATGACGTGTCAGTGTGCATCTCCCGCCGATGGTCCGATACCATTTTGGCTTCGGCTGAGATGAAAGTGTTGGGTTCGTCAATAATGTGGTATCTGGAATCTCGCCTCGTTTCGTAGTGCACTCTGCGGATGACCTGCGTCCCGTTCCCAGTGGAGTGCACAATAGCGGATGCGACGTTCGCGTGAGTCACCTCTCTGGATTCGTTCAGGAGCCTGTCGAACTTGGTCAGGGTTTCGTGGCCTTCCTTTACTAGTACAGAGGGATTGTGCGGGTGTTCTGGACTCGGCATCGCGTTTATCATATTGTCGATGTCCGTGAACTTGACAGTCTCCTGTGTGCCGTTCGCGTCGACCGTGGCCTGGGATATGACGGTGGTCTGCGGACTTATGACGACGGAGCCTGGCACTCTTTGTCCTTGGAACGTGATCTGACGACCTTTAATTCCTTGCGCGATCGTGAACGATGGCACCTGAAAAGAAACAATTGAGATTAAGTTTTAAAAGTCAATTTTTTTGTCAAGTTTAAAAGTCAAGTTTGGCTTTCAAGAGTCAAACCTTATTTATTTTGTACGATGCCATGTGATTCTTTAACTAGCTACGTCGGTTCCAACCTCCTTATCAACCTTGCAAAAGAACAGGCAAGAAACGCAAGGCAGGTAATTTTTTGTGGGCAATCCTATTTCTAATTTTATAGATTACTAACCGATTGAAGTTTACTACAACATTGAATAAACACAATACAGGAAGTTTCTCGGCAAAGCATCCATTGATTTACTGCGATTAGGTCTTGAATATTTACCCAGCATAAGCTTAAAAGGGGGAGCTACATGTTAGTTTTATCTCAACTCCTATATACAAACTTTTTCTCAGCGATATTCTTTACTATTCAATCGCTATACAATTTGACAAAAAAATACTTTACTAGACTAGCGTTAAGGTCTAAAACAGAACTACCTCCGGTTCCTCAGGCTCGCTATGGAAGGTGGTATTCGGGTGCGAGCGGGCGAACTCCTCGTGAGAGCGCGCGAACTCCTCGTGGTCCAGCGGTATGGTGGTCATACCGTCTTCTCCCACCGTCACCATCTCCCCCACATCGTCGAGGTTGAGGTCGAGGGAGACGTGGCGCTCGTGCGTTAGGAGATGGTCGGTCGCGATTTGGTCGTCAAGGTCCGGTTGGGGGATGCCTGGGTTGACTATCGGTTCCGCTAGAACGAGAGTGGATAGTATTGAATGGGACATTTTTTTTCGTAAGGATGATTTTGGCGATTTCTGACCCCCCTACTTTCACGTAAGGGTACATAAGATTTGTCCACCCCCCCACTTCTTAACACATCTACGATTTAAATATTTTAATCATACTAATACATATTAGAAATGGGAAAGTTTGTGTGTGTGAGGTTTGTTACACGTATCACCGTAATTACTAAACCAATTTTTGATGAAATTTGAAATGAAAATGGCTTATACCCTAGATTAACATCATCATCATCATTATCAGCCTTCCACATTCCCACTGCTGGGACTCTGGCCTTCTCTCAGAGAGAGAGTATGGGCTATAATCTACCACGCTGGCCCAGTGCGGGTTGGTAGATGTCACATGCCCTTGAAAATGTTGCAGTTCTTGGGCATGCCGGTTTCCTCACGATGTTTTCCTTCACCGTTTTGAGCGATAGCAAATCCGCACATAACTTATTAAGTCATAGGTACGAGGCCGAGAGGATTCGAACTCGGTGTCGGCGTCTTGTAAGTCGCACGCCAAACCGTTCGGCCACCATCGCTCTAATTAGACTAGATTAACATATAGGCTACTTTTTTTTATCCCAGAAAAAGGTTCCTGCGAAACCGCGGGGCGCAACTGGTTTATAATATTACTAGCTGTTCCCCGCGGTTTCACCCGCGTGGGCTACAGTTTATCGCGAAAGAAAGTATCCTATACCCATGTCCTTCCTCAGGGTTCAAATTATATCCGTACCAAATTTCTTTTAAATCGGTTCAGTAGTTTAGGTGTGAAAGCGAAAAGTTACTTTCGTATTAATAATATTACGTATGTAGGATATTTAGTAGGGATGAGTGAGCCCATGGTAATTTGAAAATTTGTCATATATAAGTGAATAAGGTATTATGAATTTTAGTGAGTTTTAAGCCCAAAGCGTGTTTTGTTTGTTTGTGAAGATGGTCTACTCATGGTCTACTCACGCGTATAGCACGGCTCGATGGTCTGCTCGTGCGCCGGCGAGGGTGCAAACAGCAGCTCCGCCTCCGGGAACAGTTCCGATGCGGACGGCGAGTCCACCCCGAGGTCTTCGCACTCCTCGGACAGTGATTTCTGTTGGATTAAGAAGGGTTTGTAGGGACTACCCTTCTCTTTGAAGGCACCGGTCACCGCGCAACGTTTTCTTTTTTTGGCATGACATGAAACATTATTTACATTCTGCAACAAAGAAAATTTTATGTAAATTTGTAATGAATAGCACTTTTTGAATTCATAGTTTTTGCGCAGTTTTTAGGTTTGATATCGTAATCTAAAACAAGATAAAAAATAAATAATGGTCCGTTACATTCGCTTTTAGGGCCTTGTTCGAACAAATACGGGAGGCGTTCAATAAAAAGTGAGAATGCGATAATAAAGTAAGGAAATTAAAGAACCAAATACTCGCTGACAAAAATGGATAATTTTTGTTTTTTTTTTAAATAGGGCCCCATTTCCATATCGTTTAATTTAACTACGTGCTGTTAAAAAACCTATTTTCTTAAAACAAATTTAGTCACGATTTATATGAGATTTATGGACGTTAGGAAGAAATGCTCCACGGCGACAGCAGCAATACTTTAAGAAAAGTCAATAAGTTCTGTTTAGCATATCATTGTGCCTCTGCGCACTGTACCTACGTTTTATTGCTTAAAAAACCGGCCGAGAGCGAGTTGTACTCGTGCACCAAGGGCTCCGTACAAACTCGTAGGAAAGGTATTTTATTATTTAATTTAGGTATATATTATGCTCTTCATCTCTATATTTGGTGCCTAAGTATAATTATGTTCAATAGTTCGTCCATTGTCCATTTTTCCGCCGACACGCTGACGGTCAACAAAGTGATCCCATAAAGGTTTCAATTTGAAAATGAAAAAAAAAAGGTACGGAACCATAAAAACGAAGATTTTGACCGATAGCGTCCATAAAATTTCACATGGACGCTTGGGGATGATAAAATTATCCACGCATTGGATACCTTAAATGCTTACCGATGCGCGAAATCAAATCAGACTGAACATTTGCCAATGCTCTTTAGAAAATTATTGCAACTCTTTCTGGTACTGTCTCTTGGGTCTTACATAATAAAGTGGCAAACAAGCAGACGGCTCGCCTGATGGGGAGCGGTCACTGTCGCCTATGGACATTTGCAACACCAGGGAAGTTGCCGATGCGTTGTTCGATCCTGATTCATATTTTTTGTCTCGGCTTTTGACAATGTACAAACAATGGCTTCATCATTACGACCCCGAGACGAAATTAGAGTCTGTGACTTGAAAATATCATCATCTCCGGGTGAGTCATGGGGTGAGTAATGATGGAATACCTGGACCATGGAGTTACGGTTACAGGTACTTTATATGCAGTTTTATTATAAAAACGCGCAACGCAAGCTGCGACAAAAGGCGAAACAAACTCGCAAAGATTCGTCTTACTCCATCAATATAGCGCTCCGGCATACATTTGCTTTGAAATACTGAATCATCCTACATTTGCTTTGAAATATTCACCAGGCCTAGGCCCCAGGGATTGATATCTATTTCCTAGGTTAAAGAAGTATTGGAGAGAATAGATTTTTTTACTACTTACAGGGTAGCGTTTGACCACAAGTCACCTGTTGTTTAGTGACGATGTGGTCGAAGATGGCGCCACGCTACACCTGGATTGGGAACTGGCTCTCAAGTGGGGCTGCCGGAACACACCGATAGGTGCTGGGCGACAGATTCTTAACTTGTTAACGTCTTTTTTATCTTAGATTTGAAAATAATGAAGCAGTAATCGCTGCAGTATAGAAAATGTTATGTACTCAGGATAATGAGTTCTTCAGGAAAGGAATTTGAAGCTTAGAAATGAGGTAGGTATTCCAATAAAAGGTGACATGTCGTAAATGAACATTTCATAAAATTTACCTGTCTAACTTAGTTTTTCTCACTTTTTATTAAACGCTCCTAACGTTGCATAATTCTGCAGTATAGTTACCTGTAACCGTAACTCTTGTTCCAAAATGGCGTATTTATGCTTGAGCGCGGCTGATGACACGTGCGTTAATCTAGTATGACGCCCGTCTTTTTTCTGCACAACCTATATTGAAATCATAAGTTAAAATAATAATGTTAAAACCAGCAGGTGGAACTTCGAGCATACGTCATTTAAACCCCTTAGAAGTCCTTTTTTAGTGCTTACCTAAATTTTATTTGTGCAAAATTTCATGCTTCTAGTCAGACAATGTCAGAGTTGTATTAAGTAGAGGACAAGAACTTTGTTTTAGACAATGTGATAAGAAAATGTACGACAAAAGTCTGCATTGAAATGTTTTTGTTTTTATATTTTAGAGGACGAAAACCAAAAAATATGATGAAATTTCTAATTAGGGTTTTGTTGAGGCGAATTTTAAGGTTCCACAATCTCAATAACTATGAATTTCATAATGATAACAAATATTATATTATTTTTATTGATGACTTATTAGTAACAGCATGTAACATGATTTAGCACTAAGCCGATCATATGATTCAATTTCAAGATCCTACAATGAGTACATAAATCGAACCAACTTAGAAGTACTATGTTTAGATGAGAAGCTTAAGCTTTTAATACATTTGACACAGTTTATATTTAAAGTTTAGTAATAACAATATATTATAAAAGTACCTAACTACGACATTTAGATATTTTAATAACAACAACTAATGATGTATAATTTTTACTGTTGATGGTTTTTTTTTATGAAGGGGTCATGCACGATTGAATGCAGGAACCAGACTTGACGATGACAGAGGAAGGACGTTAAAGTCATGCAAAGATAAAATTTAACGTCTTCAATTATAGTGACTTGAAAAGCGTTAAGAATCTTACCTAACAGAAGGATAATAATTATGGAAAATTAAAAAGTACAAAGTTCAGAAATCAAGGGAGCAAGAATTAATATAATACCTAATGCACCCGGTTTAGGTTTGACGCAGGAGCACACCGATAACATAATATAGAAGCGACATCTACAACTGTTTCGGTATAAGCGCCTATGCTTGCTGCAAAGCGTTTGCACTTAGCTTATACAAAAATCTATCTGTTTAACATCAGTTTTCATCACTTAAGGTTTCTGAGTTTGGATAGCTGATAAACTGGCACCGGACAGAATCTATCCAGCAGACATATTTTCTGTTGATATTTTAATAAATAATAATATTGGCATAGGTCTAGGAATCCGGTAGCGAGAGTTAAAGAGGTCTCAAAGTCATTTGGAGAGGCACCATAAAAAGCATAGGTCAGTTATATTGTTTAATGGCACATCGATAGCAGTTAAAAAAACGTATATTACAAGTATGTCGCATCAATATTTATGCCATAGGCAAACCAACAACAAACTTATTCGGAGCGGACAAAAATAAATCGAGGCGTGCATCTACGAAAGAGGCTTTTCTATCAAGGGTCTGCGTCAGAGCTACGACTGTCACCTGGTGGTAGGCCTTATCATCGTCTGACGCGTCTATATCGTAACCGCACCGAGAGTCGTACATGGACTTTTTGGAGTCGACGTCGAACATCTTATCAAATATCCGTTGCGCCTCCATATCTGGACTGTACCGATCTGGGATCGCGTCCTGCAGTTGCAAAACGTGCGTGATACACCGGTGGCTTGGCCACAATATATCAACAAACAGAAGAGAATAGTAGAAGTGGCCAGATTCGATTCACATGAGCTCGACGTGCGCCTAAATGTTAGTAAACGTAACATTCACAAGAATCTTGACAAAAACTCCGAAATACTAAGAATGCTATAGCATTTATACTACATATTCCGATATACGATAGATGACGATGGCTACGTGTGTTCGATTCTCACCGCTCTTACGTTTTTCCCTACATTTTTATGCTTTATATTGTGACATGGTGGATGGCAGCGTATTCACATTTTGAGGCAACATTTGTGCTGCGAATGGGACATCAAATATTTATTATTTTTCATTAAAGTTTTGTTATTAGAGGAGATACTGCCGAATAGTGAACTTATTCGCTTTTTCCAATGTCAATTTGAATAAAGGTATTATTATATCGTTACAAATTATGACCTTTTGTTTAAACTGTGTAGTTTAGACAACTGAAAAAGCGAATACGTTTAACTAAAAGGTTACAAACACAAAAACTCACCAGAACAGTCCGATCCATGTTGTCAGTTCGCACGATTTCTTCGTAACCGTAATCGTCAATGCTCGAGGATGGGAGATTCCATGGCTCTGAGCCATCGGGGCTTGACTCGGGCTTCACATCGACGGCGTCGCGATCTGGCCACGGCGAGCTCATAGCCCTAGTGTCGACGAGGTCGGGTGGGGCCGGTGCGGAAGCAGACGAGGCCGTGCTATCAGGAGGCTGCACGTTGGTGGCAGGCGTCGCAATATTAAACGCCTGAAGATTGTGCAAAGCCGCGGTGGGCAGACGAATGTGCCGCACTCCCGGTCGAGTCAATACCGGTTTTAACCCAGGCCCGATCAAACGCTGGAATAGCAACGCTCCACCACCTCCGCCGTCTCCAGCCCCGACTAACAACTTCGGCCCGCGATTCGTCACTATAGCAATCTGCTGGCCTCCTTTAACCATCGAAACGGGTAGTATGTAGTTAGTTGGCATCAAAACCGTTGTAGCAGGCTTTCCGGTAGGACCCCTGACCGCAAACGCTTGTCCGTCGGTGACGATGACATTCCGCTGCGGTATAGTACGAGTCTGTGTTATGTGTGTTTCTTGTTCGAATGTCAGTCTCCGAACTACTTTCCGAGGACTGTCTTCAGGAGAGTCTTGAGTCTCCAAACAATCGTTACATTCCATTGAATTACCGCAGCTGCTGTCATCTGACCCTATAGTGCGACCGTCTTCTCCTGTTCCAGGGCTCGAATCTCGTCTTCGAGAACCGCTCTTTTTGCGTTTAGAAGAGCCTGGAGCATTGGGTGTCCCCGGATTATTTCTTCTCCGTGGCGCGGGCTTATCTTTATCAGGGGAGTTTTCAACTTGCTCTTTATACTCCGCCAATATGTATAAAATTCTTTGCGTAGTTTGTTCGTCTTCAAAGGGCTTTTGCGATGACGGTTTCGGTGTGTTCTTTATATTATAAGGATTGGAATTACTCGTCGAAGGTTTCGGTTTTTTCTTTTTCGGTTTTGGTTGAACAGGAGTAGCCGCTGCCGCTTCAGAGGCACACGACGACGAAGCACAAGAATCCGAAGTAACAGTGTGCGGTAATTGGGCGTGCGTAGATGAAGACGGAGATTCGATAACACCGGTCGAATCCGGTGACTTCACATAAGAAGATGTAGTTGTTGAAGTGATCGTCGATTTTCTATTCACGTAATTGATCATGTTCAACGGCTGAGTATTCCCAACAGAATAAAGCACTTGAGTTGGAGATGCTTTAGTAGAAGTACTAGGTGTCGGGGCATTAGTTGTGTCGGCAGAAGTTTTCGATTTGGTATCGTCTTTAGAAGACGAAGTCCCTGGTTGAACAGTGCTTCTTTCTTTCACTTGCTCCAATACCATATCGAATTCCCGCAATTGTTCCAAAGTCGAAGTACTCATTTGTGCTTCTGGCGACGACTGAGGTTCCGACGGAGCTTTGGGCTTCTGTGTCTGCGCTGGAAGTCTGATTGATTGACCTGGTGCTGGGGCAGCTGTTAGTACTAACTGTTGATAAACTTGCTGGTTAGCACCACCGATGACATTCCTTTGAATTTGGAAGAAAGACGGTCTCACAACCCTTGTTCCCCCAATCATTTGAGGTGCTTTACTCAGCATTGGCAACTTAATTCGCATCTGTGCAAGCACCGGTGGCGGTTGAGGGTTAGGTTGAGGATTGGCATCATTTGTTGATCTCATCGGAGCGTTATTGTCTTTTGATGACACATTTGGAGTTACAGCAGGTTGATTTGTTGGTACCATTTTAATAATCGGCGGATCTTCCTGATTCCCGAACTTGCCATCCGGTTGCTGTTTTTGAGCCGAATCATCCCCTAGTTCAGTAGTGGGAACAGTTATTAGGTTTATTGTTTGACCGTTGCCAATATTCACTGGTATCTGACGAGTGTAAATGACTCCTCCATGCATTGTTTGAATATTCATAGGACTAATGTTTTGCTTTATTTGTTGCACCAAATTGGGTTGGGCTTGAGAGGGCGGGGTAGGAGGTCTCCTTATCAACATAGGCGGGCTGCCAATTGGTTGGGGAATTTCCTCTAAAGTCACATTATTATTATCTTCCGATTGGCATTCTGAGTTTTGCGCCATATTTGCGTTTTCCATTTCATTCTGATTGTCTTGATATACTTGTTTTCCAAACGCTTGATTGAATTTCGGCAAACTAGTAGCTTTTTCTTGATCTGGTAAACAATCTACGGCTTGCACAAACTTGGCATAGTTTTCTTCATACAATGATCTAGATTTCATTTCCTGCAGGGTAGGAAGTTGTTTGTTGTTTATTGAATTGTTTGTACCAGTTGACATGCTAAGATCTTGGGGTTCGTTCTGTTTTGGTGTAGTTGGAACATTTGGAGGGTCGAATGAATGTAATCTGAGTACCATGCTACGCTGATGAGGGAGTTGTATAGACTTTCCGTCAGCAGACTTACACACGAACTGCACCATTTTTTGTTCATTAGTTCTTTGCACGTTAGTTAAATTTGTTAATAAATTTACCCTCTTCAGAAGTTGCCCTGCATTACTATTCTTCTGGTTGTTCACAATGTGGAGTAGTTGATTTCCATTCTGTTGTGTTGCCCCATCAACTACTGATAATCCATCAAAATCGGTTTGTTGAGGTGCGGGTGCTGCATTAGCAGTCGCAGCACTTTTGTTTTGAACGATATGCAATACTTGTGTCCCATTCGGTTTATTTATAACAGACTGAGCATTGTTGCCATGAACAATGTGTAGGAATTGTGAATTTGTAGAAGCCTGTTGATTAGTCTCAGACAAATTCGTTGGGTTCAAATGTGGCGGCAAAATCTGAGAAAGCGCTTGCTGCAAAGCTAAAGCATTAATAGGCATAGATTTAGAACCGTTATTATTGTTCGCCTGAGATGTGGTAACAACGTCTGATTGATTGTTTTGTGATATCGTATCTCCTACGGACGCACTTGCTTTAGCCATCCTCTGCTTCGCCGTTAAACTTGGTACATTCATCGTATGTGCGATTTGATTAGATTTATCCAATGCATCACTGCGCTGTTTATCATCTTCTAGCGATGCACATACTTTCGGCTTTATTAAAGTGTTCGCTACGTCTTGAGCATTGGGATCACGTACAACTGTCATATTATTAGCGATATTCTCAAACTGATACGGCATACCATTATTTAAATTGCCATTCGGAAATTGCTGTACCCTATCATAACTTACATTTTCTTCCATCCTTTCTTGCGATGTTTCTTCAATCAATTCTATTTTTACAACAGATTTTATCTCAGTAGCCATAGATATGGCATTGTTAGCGCTATATGCGTTAGATGTTTCATGTGCTTCAGTAGGCATTGAATGGTGGTGTTGAGCGTATTCCTGCATCAGAGGTAGAGTTATATTAGCAGTGGTCAATTCCGTATATTCTGTTTTTGAATTAGTATGATGATCATCGCCCGAGCTGTTTTCAGGAGTGCATTGAGATGGGCTGACATTGGAAACATGTGTCACACGAGGGTCACACGTAACAGGATTCTGTGCTACTGCAGTAACAGGCAGTTGACCCACTTGTACCACGTTTACTGTTACCTCAACAGGCAATGGTTGAATAAACCTTGTAGACGCAAGATCAAAAGGCCAGTTTGAATTTGTGTGTTCATTATTGTCTTTTTTATTATTTAGTTTCCAGTCCAAAGTCAATTCAGCTTCAGTCTTCTTAAAAAATGATCGTACTCTGTCTCTCAAATTTAAATAGTTAATGAATCTCATTGTTTTTAACTTCTGATCATGAACTTCATTACCAATACTTGGACGTTTTACAAACGTTTTTTTACCAGACGGCAAAAACGGCTGAAGTTGTTTTACGTCCGACAGAGTCGCAGCCGAAAATGTTGTATGTTCTCCGTCTTTCAATTCTTGTATGACTCTGCCGGACATCTCACCAAAACCCATAATAAAATTAGTTTCATCAATAGTACTAGGTTTATAGTTGTTTTCGTTGTATTCCGAAATTATTTCATCGGACAATGTTTGTTCCAATGGATCTATGATGATACCTTCAGATTTATCAATGTCAGTAAATAAGGTGTGTTTTACTTCTGTTTGATCATCTACCGTTTCAATACAGCCATCTTTTATAGGCCAGGACTTCAGCGTGTTGTGGACGTCTATGTGTTCTATATGAAACGGTACTGCGTAAGAAAATTGTATCGAGCTACAATAATCAAACAGACGCTCAAATTCCTTTGTGTACGCAGTTTCACAAATGGCAGCGGCTTTAATTTTGGGATAGTCAATATTTTTTGCTTTCCGGTATTTTTTGTTATTATTTTTTGTGTCTAACGTGTCCATTTTACGTTTTAAGTTCTTCCGACGTTGTCTGATATTATCAGTTACTGCAGCGTAAGTGCGTTTCGGCATTACTACTTTAAGAATTTCGGATTCAACATCATTATTCATATCTTGTCTTTTTTCAATGACTTCAGGTCTTCTATCGTTGCTCACACTAGAAACACACTTATTGGCGTTAATTTCTTCCAAATAGTCTAAATTAGATGTTTCTTGGTCTACGTAGTCTTGGTCATTCGTGCTTCTAAATTGGCATGCGGCATCTTTAGAGTGTGTGTAATGTTCTGATATAATTTCACCTTCCAGACTACAGGAAGTTTTATATTCTTTATCTAACACTTTATCTTTGTTTTCTTCATTTTTAATCTTATAAGAAAATTTCGGTTGGCTTTGTTCGCTAACAACATCAATTAGAGGTTCACCGACAATTTCTGCTAACCTCGCTTCGATGTCATCATAACTCTCAGAAACAGGGCGTTTATTTTCTTCCGTTGATAGAGAATGTTTAGTTTCATAAGGGCTCTCAATGTTTTTCATGTTACCATGCAATTTTTCGTTATTATTTACACCGAGACTGTTAACCATTTCTGTGGCAAGTTTTTTCTTGCTTTCATTAGGAATAATCTCAGTTTTCGAAGATTTTTCAATGATTGGAATAACGTAGCACGTACCAGCTTCTGGATCTTTATATTCAACTATGCCTTCAAGTACCTCAGAATCATTTCCAATCAAGGATAGATATTTACTTATGATGGTTTCTGTACTCATGTGAATAGGCGTAGCCTTCCCTTGACTATCAACGTTTTCAAAATTAATATCACAATTTTCAAGAGAATCTTCAGTAGATTTTTCATCATTGTTTTGTTTTTTTATTTTTTTATTATTTTCGTGGTCTTCTAATTGACTGGTGCAATTGACATCGATAGTTGTGGATGATAACTCGACCAAAGTTGTCAAATCGCAGTTTTCCGATTTGTCATTATTTATTTTTGACCGAATATTATCGAATGGAATGGCATGAACAATCTCATCACTGGCCATTTCGACCGACTCTTCTATAAGTTCCTTAATTGATTGGCCTTCACTTGTAGTCGTATCTATATTATCTATATGTTCAATCGATATATCACATTCACCATCAGATTCTTTATTAGATATTTCCGTTTTACTGACGTTTATCAATTCAACAACCTTCGTGGATACATCGCCTTCCTGAATAAAACCATCATCGATAGTTTCAGATGTTTTTTCAGCCATAGAAGTCAAATAGCAACTACTCTTTTCGTCGGTATCTATTTTAGTGTTTTTATAATCTAAGGATATATAATTTACAATCTCACCACTGCATTTTTCAGCAAGGTCTTTACTATGTCTTTCTATTTCGTTTTCATCTTCTAATTCGTTAACGTCCATTTGTTCAGTTTTAGTAACGTGGTCTCCAAATAGCTTTGAGCAATCGCCATTGATAGATGTAGATGGTTTCTCAGCTAAAGCTATTAAATCAGAGATTTCTTTTACATCTTGTATATTTTGAGTACCAGCAAACCAAATTTCATCTATAATCTCATCACTGTGCATTTCGATTATTTCTCCTTCTAGTTCATTTGATGATTCAACTTCTGAAAGAAATACTTCTTCATCTGTTGAAACATATATATATCTTTGGTCTTCTTCAGAGCTTTCTTTTATATGGCCTGCTTGTGACGTCTCTCCAAGTGTAGTTGCGTATTCATGATCTATCAATGTGGAACGTATTACATTTTGTTTCTCATCCAATAATATATCACAATCTTCATTTTTCATGGGGAGCGAAGGTTGATCTCCAAGACAAAATTTGCTTATTTTTGTACCTTCGTTTTCTACAAAAGATTCCCCTTCCAAAACCATTTTAACGCTTGCATCTGTTTCTTTTTCTAGTCTGCTATTTTCTTTAACATCATAATCAGGTGACTTTACAAGAAAAACGTTTGGTTGAGATACATCCGCCAAAGGTTCACCAACGATTTTAGCTAGCCTTACTTCAATGTCATCAAAGTCATCTGTATCATTCTGTTCTTTATTTTTCATTGCCTGTGATGGTATGCCTAACTCATAGATGCTTCTTATTTCTGTCACATCACTTTTAAATGATATATTGGCTGGCTCTTTTGCTTCATATTTTTCACAGATTTCAGTGTTTGTACCAAGATGTTTGTCATCTGCTTGTTCATGGTGCATGGTTTCCATTTTAAAGGAAAGTGCATTGCAATCGTCACTGTCATCCTTCTTTACATTACTTTCTTGTGGTATATTAACAATATTTACAGTGGGCAATGATTTACAACAGTCGTTAGTATCGCCAATGTTGCATTCTAGGGAATCAGTTGCGATTATCACATTTGGTGATGGTTTGGGATAGTTAATACTACCTCTTATGTCATTGATCAAAAGTAATCGACTTATTTCAATTATCGGAGATGGAGAACGACTTTCCTTCATGCTATTCACATCTGATTTTTCAATTTCTTCATATATATTTACAGTTTCTGATGATATACGACAGTCATGGCCATCGTCAATGTTGCATTCTAAAGATTCAGTCGCTATTTTCACATTTGGTGATGGCTTAGTATAGTGAATACTACCTTTTATGTCATTGTTCGAAAGTAATCGACTTATTTCAATTATCGGAGATGGAGAACGACTTTCCATCATGCTATTCATATCTGATTTTTCAATTTCTTCATATGTATTTACAGTTTCTGATGATATACGACAGTCATGGCCATCGTCAATGTTGCATTCTAGAGATTCAGTCGCTATTTTGACATTTGAAGATGGTATAGGATAGTTAGTACTACCTCTTATGCCATTGTTCGAAAGTAATAGACTTATTTCAATTATCGGAGATGGAGAACGACTTTCCATCATGCAATTCATATCTGATTTTTCAATTTCTTCATATGTATTTACAGTTTCTGATGATATACGACAGTCATGGCCATCGTCAATGCTGCATTCTAGAGATTCAGTCGCTATTTTGACATTTGATGATGGTATAGGATAGTTAGTACTACCTCTTATGTCATTGTTCGAAAGTAATCGACTTATTTTAATCGTCGGAGATGGAGAGCGACTTTCCCTCATGCTATTCATATCTGATTTTTCAATTCCTTCATATATATTTACAGTTTCTGATGATATACGACAGTCATGGCCATCGTCAATGCTGCATTCTAGAGATTCAGTCGCTATTTTGACATTTGATGATGGTATAGGATAGTTAATACTACCTCTTATGTCATTTTTCGAAAGTAATCGACTTATTTCAATTATCGGAGATGGAGAGCGACTTTCCCTCATGCTATTCATATCTGATTTTTTAATTTCTTCATATTTATGTTCATTTTCTGAAGTGTGAGATATTGCATCTTTATTAATATAGTCAATGTCGCTTGTGATACTTTCTGCGTCTATATTTACTATTTCATTTTTGGAATCAAGGCTATTTGTGTCATAGCTAATATCTATTGGGTTCACTTTTACATCATTGATATTTTCTAAACGTTTAGTCTGCAAGACTTGTTTCTCGTCATCGTTGTGTAAATCCATGTTGTGATTATCATTACAACTGGTTGCAATTGTCGGTATAAAAGCTTCATCTATAATTTCATTGTCTGTTTCATTTTGACATGTTGTGGTATCAAAAGAATTGTCTTTAGAACTTATTTCAAGATCCGAGGTTATCTTGGCATCAGTAATGGAAGCAGAAATGTGTGTGATGGCAGTAACAGAAGAATCTAATGTAACAGTAGATGAAAGACTGCAATCAAGTTTTGGTTTAACTATTTCATTGTCCAATTTTGATATTTTGGAAGCAGCGGAAATTTCCATTGGTTCACATTTACGTTTTAGTGAATGAACAGGAATGCGGGTATTACAACTAAACAGCCTGTATTGATGAATAGCATTAGTCTTTTCAAAACATTTCATAACAAGTGTCCCAAGACTAGGCGGACAATAATTAGTTTGGGGCAGCATTACTTCAGTAGATTTTTCATTAACTGCGCATAGTGAAGAGCTTTCGCTATCGGTTTCATTGTTGTTTGAACCAAAAGTATTGGATATTATTAACGCATTGTTCATCATTTGCATACCATGTAAAGTATGTTTAGTAGTAAACCATTGTGCTTGACATGATAATGAAATCATTTTGTGTACGGCAGATTCACTATGTGTCGGAGAATAGTTATCTAACGTAACGAGTACGTCGGAAAGTTCTATTACTGGGGAGCTGCTTCTAGCTTCGGACTCGTCTATATTTGTATCTAAATCATTAAGAATGGAATAGTCTTCTGTAATTGTAAAGTGTTCATCATGATGATGTTTTTCGATTTCGTCCTGGTCTTCTGTTTCATTTACTTTACTTGTATCATTGACTAAGTAATCACATCGAAATAGCTTGACAAAGCATTTTTTGTTCATAATTTTCAATTGTTCTTCTTTCTCTATGTCAATGAACGGGCAACTCTCATCAGACGAAATTTCACTTGGTGGAAAAGTATATTGAGAGGGTTCTGTTTTTTCAACAACATGCATGTTATTACTGTTATTTCGATTTCTTTTCAAAATGTTTTCTGTGATTTTTGCTTCATTCCCCACTCCAAGCTCATTGAGCAACACATTTTTTAATTTAATTATTTTGCTATCAGGTTCCACGTCTTCAATAGATTTACCGTGACTTGTATATATACAACTATCATTTGACGAGTCATCTATTTCTACAATTTCAGGGACATCAATGTAATTTTCAGCTACTGACGTCAATTTATTTTCGATATCATTGATAAGTCCAGTTATAAATTTGTCAGGAATCGCATGCAAAATGTTACTACGATGCAGTTTTTTATTATTTTGTATTTCAACATGTGACTCAGGTTTGGAATCGACCTTTGTCAACAATATCAATGATTTTTGGTTTAATTTGTTCTGATGTTTTGCAAGCATATCTTTGTCGATGGGTAAAATTTTATATTTACCGAATTCAGTCTCAAATGCCTGAGTTTCTGTCTCAATTACTTGTACTGAGCAATCTTCGTCGTCACTTAGCAAATCGATAGTTTCTACTGGCTCGGTCGGTATTATTGTCGATTTAATATCTTGTATTTGCGCAGATAATATTTTACTTGGATCACTTTTTGCCACAGTTGTAATCTGCTTTATATTCATGGTGTACAGTTTCTTGCATCTCAGTCTGTTTAATAAGGCTGTTTTAATGGATGGGTAAGTGAACAGTGTATCAAATGTAACATGCACTTCTCCATAAACAGTTGCCTTGAATTTTCTGCCATTTGGAAGTGTTACGCGTACACTCTTTTTCAGTGGATCGTCAGATGGCAAATGTTCTATCTCAATACTCTCTCTAAAAGACTGGGGTATATCAGATAAATCTTCCGTATCGTCATGGGGGATCGTTTTCTCGGCAATTTTTTTCTGCGAATCATCTATGGTACTCTGTATAATAGGAGCTACAGGTGTTGAATTTAAATCATCATCAATAATTACAACGTCATCATCTGCGTTAGCCTTAATAGTTGAAACTAGAGAATTCGTTTCACAGTTAACTTCTTCGGCACTAGTTGAAGGCACAGAGTGCGTTTCACCTTCATGCTTTTGTGTAGTCTCTTCATCGTACTTGTTTGTAATTTGCGACGACACTAGTACAGGATCTACATCTACTAATCCAACGTCATTCTCAGTCATATTTAACGTTTGACTATCGGACGGAATGAGAGCTCGAGCTTTATTTTCTCTAAGGCTGTCAGAAATGGTTTTATCATTAATATTTTTATTTTTTGCACTTTTAATATTAGCAAAATCAAATTTCATTTTTGATACATCTTGTTCCTCACACGTCACCGTCATGTCAAGATCAATGTTTTCTTTCTCTGATAAATCATCCGACTTACAGTCACCGACCAATGATGTAATGTTTGTCGTTACTTCAGATGTATCGTACTTCTCTGACGGCTGTGCAGCAATATCTTTCGTACTTAACACTTCTGAAGCAATTACGGAGATAGGCTGAACGAGATTAATAGAATCTAAGGAGACTTTTGATTTTTCATAATTAGTAGTTGTTAAAATTTCAATTGAAGCGTTGCAAGCAGATTTATCAGACACTTTTTCAGAGATGTCATTGATATTTTTATCAGTATCATTTGCTAATACGACATCGGCTTTTTCAATTGTCGATTTGGGTGTTTCATTGCTTAATTTTCTGTCAATGCGATTGTCAGCCATGTTCACTGTTACATTATTTATTATCTCATCTGAAATAATATGTTCCAGAGCACCTTCTGCATTCATAGGTTTAAAACCCCCCGGAATTATTTCATCTTTCACTTCGCTACTAGCAATAATATCTTTATCTGCTGCATGATCTGTAGATATATTTGGATATGTTTCTATATCTTCTTTATTTTTTGGTACTACTTTAGAGATTTTTGAACTTAATAATTCTGCTTCAATATCGAAAAACTCCGCAGCATTCGTAGTACTGCTAAAGACAGGGTTTTCCGTCTTGTCTTCTAAAAGACTGGCCTGATCTTTAGGTGAACACTTAGCTGCTTGACTTGATTTTTTGCGTTGTGTTTTTGGTGGTGTTTTTTCCTCCTTACTTATAGTTAGTATCTTATTGCGAAGACGCTTCGACGCGCGCTTTGGCGTGCTGGCTTCTTTGGCATTGACATTATTTTGATTTGAAGTATCATCGCCGACTTTAAAAGCCACTTCAGAAAAGTCAGATGTTAACTTAGTTTTAGGTTTTGTAGTAATTGAACTTTCTAATATTATACTTTCGACATTTGACTTGGATGATATTTTATTAGACGATCGTAACAATATTCTACGACACGCAACTGCCGAAAAGCTTTCGTTTTCCTTACTTTCGTTACTGTCTGCTGTTGCTGGACTCTTAATTTCGTTAATAGCGTCGGATAGATCTTGTAAATTATGTTTTATTTGAGTAATTAGTAATTTATCTTCTTCGCAATCTGATGACTTCTGTTCATCTTCTATAGCACACAAAGGCGCATAAGTGAGAGGAATTGCTTCGGCCATATTTTGCTTAGGTTCTCTCCGAGTTTTTGAAAATAACGGCGAATAAGCAAGCGGGATTGGCTGGTCACCACACTGGTGAAAAATTTCTCTATTGATTATTGCCAAACGCTTCTTTTTCAGTCTTTCTTGGTCTGCAGGTGAAGTCTTATTTATATTCATGTCATATTCTATATTTTGACTCCGTGCTTTGTTTATGCTTTCAGTCTCAGCAAGCTCTTGTACCTCTGATAATACCTTTCTTTCGAATGTTTTGTTCACATCTAGCGGCATGTTTTTTTTAGATAGATTTTCTGTCACAAGCATGGGATTGCTTATTTCGGCATTAGTATCACAATTTTCCATACATAGCTCCGGCTCTCGTTTTTGTGGTTCAACAGCTGTATCGGGACAGGCAGGTTCTGTATCATTATTATTCGCACTGGGTTGTGCAGGAATCACAGCACATGGTACAGTATTTATAATAGGCAAAGTTATTGAACTCCCGATAATCACAGGATTCAAAACTGGAGCGGTAAATTGCGTTGTTTGGAATAAAGTCACATTAGGCGCGTTATTTAAAGAAACATAAGTGCTTGGTGCCAAATTACTCACTCCGTGCATAGACGTTTGCAGAGTAGAATATCCTTGATAAACCAGTTCAGGTCCAATGAGCACAACATTCTGTAAAGGCGCTTGTTGAGGTAATGACGAGATATAAATCTTACGATCAATCATCACTTGATTGTTAGTGAAATTTCCAACATTATTGTAAGACTGCGTTTGCGGAATATGTACGGGGACACCCTGACTAGTCGATGTTTCCAAACAAGTATTATCCTGCGTTATGTTAGATGTGTTTTCAGGCTTGCTACGATCTGCCACTTGTGTTATTTTATTCATAATTTGAATGACAGATTCTTGGGTAACTGGCGGAATTATTGCATTTGAAAGTTGACGTGCATTTAAGTCTCGCACATAAGTCACCGATTCTTTAGTCGCCATTACATTAAGTGGTTTATTGAACTCAACACTAACACGTTTCTCATTGTCTTTAGTAGGTTTCAAAAATGATTGCGCTGCTGCGTTGTAACTTTCATCATCATCCGAAGATAATTCACCGATTTCTTTTCGTAAATCGTCGTCCATTAATTCTTCTAATAGATCATAGTCCGAATTTGGTATCCCAGATATAAAAGGATCGCTATGTTTTGGTTCAGCGTGTGGAAACTGTTTTCTTTGAACCCCTGGAGATGGCTTATTAGCTATTTCAGGAGAACTTTGTAATTTTTCAATCACGGAAATCTCAGCTTTTTTCAGGTTTAAGATTTTTTTCAAGTCATAGGTAGGTTTTTGTTGCTTTGGAACTTTGACTTGAGCATTTTCTACTTTATTAGAAGGTACTCTAACATTGTGGACGAAGCTGGATGATGGTTTTGGATAAGTTTTACCGCTTTGTTTAACCACCCTGCTCGAAAAACTTGAAACTGATTGCATATTGTTTATGTTTGGCTGCTTTGGTATATACATAGTTGGTTCTCGCAAGCTTTTTTCAAAAGCCACTTCAAATGAGCTCTTCTTAAGTGCCACGTCAAGAGCATTTGGACCTCTGCTTGGAGTCTTATGCTTCAGAATATCATTCATAACCGACTGCCATTCTGGCTTTTGTGATTCAGGAATATATTTAGCTGGATTATTAGCTAGAGCATTACAGGCTCCAGTTTTTTTGCCTTTGCCTTGTGGATCAGTTGCTTTATTGCACCTCATCGCAGAAAAAACGTCAGACTTAGATGTGGTATTGACGCTAACCTCAGCTTTGTCATCACCAGGTGGTTTATTATAGGCATTAGAGATGATATTGATTATTTTAGCTTCAGACGAGGTTGGATATTTGTTGAAGTTACCTGGTTGACTCAGTTGCTGTTGCTGTTGGCGAGATATTAAATTATAATTCGTTGTAGGTGAGGATTTCTTAGATGAACTGTTGCTAGAGTTTGACGTAGATGGTTTCGAATTTATATTTGTTGAATGACAATGTGAAGCATTTAATCTATTCTGTTGCCATAGCAAATTCATCAGCTCATTCTGATCCTTGTCTGACCTCTTCATGGGCAAAACATGTTTTTGTTGTTCTTGATTTTTGAACTGAATCTCGTTTCTGCACAAGGATGCGGTGGGAATGGAACTTGAGGCTTGCAGCAAATCGGTGAGGTAAGGATGATCCCGAGATGAAGCATTATCCAAGTTTCTCCGAAATTCTGGACCAGTTGCATTTGGCGTCTTTGTCTGAAATCTGGCATTTTTATGTGTAATTTTCGTAAGTTGCTGTTCCCTGATAATTTTGTCCAACTCAGATGAGACTTCTTGATATGTTGTAGAGCTAAATACAGGTTTCTCTTGTTGTTTATTTTTAATATCAGTCTGTTTATTTTTGTGCATATAGCTGAGACGGGAGAAAGTGTTGAGGGAATTGTCTGGTTTTTGCTGCTGCGTTGCTTGTTTGGCACTTTGTGAAGTTTTCGGTTCAGTCTTAGGCACCACAGGCACCACTCTGTTCACAGGTCTTATATCTTTTTTGATATTTTCTGTTGACATTTTAGGAGGCATGTCCAGTGCATGGCTAGTATTTTTATGTTTTGTCTGATCATATCCCTTTAGGAAATTCTGGTAGTCCCTCTGTCCTGGCGTCACGTAATTCAAGGATCTTTGTTGCGGTATATCGGACTGACCTTGTTGATACGAAGGATGCAGGGGATCTTTTGCGTTTTTATAATTACCTCTGCCCAAGTCTTGTCTCTCCGCTATTTCAGCCATGAGTCTCTCATATGGTATGTGACTGACATTGACAAGATCTGTCATTTTAATTGGATTAACATTGGCCTGTCTACTTTGTGACTCCAATGAATTGGTGACATTATTACCGTCTCTTTTGGAAGCGTATTGTATGACAGAATTATTCAAATTCGATTTCTTTTTCTTTTCAATTAAGATATCCACTTCTCTTTTAAGTTCAGCCAATTTCTCAGCATGTTGCTTGTTGATATACGATTTGGGTATTTCTGGTATAGCCACTCCCTTTGGGCTAATGTTTGTCTGTATTGGAAGATCAGGTCTAGAAATCGTTAGTTTCCGTTGCGGCGCCTGTGCAGTAATATTCTGTTTGTGCTTTAGTTCCAATGCAACTTTCTGTCGCCTGCTTTCGATAAATTTAGAAATACTCGACCTGACGTCATCTGAGTTAGTTCTAAATTTCGGAGATATGGTCTTGTTATGGCCTGACGGCAATTGCTGGCGTACAGCGTTCGGCGTCAGTGGTCTATACGATGGCCTACTGACATTGTTCTGAACTCTCTGAGAGGGCTGTGAAGGCGAGCTATTGATTTCCAACTTACCGCTTACTATGTGAAATTCTTTTTTCTTTCCCCTATTTTCTACACTATGGGAAGGCATACTGCTCTGATGAGACTTGGCTTGTTCTATAGAGAGCAAACTATCATAAAGTACATCATGATCATTGTCCTCTGAGTTTACAGAGGTTAGCGAATATTTTCCTTGACTGTCGTAATCGCTGTCAGTTACAGGTGCGACAGTAATAAACTCATTAGGTTTCCTGTTATCTTGCACAATTTTTAAGCCAACAAGATTAGAAAGTGATTTCTCAGATTTGACTTTTGGTGTTTTTTCTTTCTTCTTCCGTTCTTTCTTCTCTTTGGGCTTATCTTTCTGCTGGTCTTGTTCATGATTATTAAGGGCAAGAGGATCGAGTGCTTCCAGTTTTTTCTTGGCTCTTTCTTTACTTCTCTCTTTGCTGTGTGGCCGTTCCTTCTTCTTTTGGGATTTTTTCGCATCTGCCATTAAGCTGAGCGGATTAGAATCTTCGTCTGAGCTTCGAGGGACGCGTTTGTTCTTCTTTCTGCGGCGCGGCAGAATAAAGTCATCGTCTATGCAACTCGAAGTGGTCTCTGTCCTGTCAAGGTCACTGGTGTTATGACCTGATTGTTCAAGCTCATTTAGAATGGCTAAATGTTCGTAGCCTGAATGGAGAAAAATCGATTTATTGAAGATGCATATTTAATCAAATTCCACTTCACATAAAGCCACTTTTTCGCTAGCTGTTAACATAGAAAGTTTTGAAACTGAGCCTTAGTGCTAATCTAGTACGGATATTTTTTATCTAACCAAGTCAAGAGTTCCGGTGACGCTAATCAACTACTGTAGAGGCCAAATGGGTGTCGGAAACATGATGGTCCGGTCAACAGGACTATCCCAATTGTACCACGGGTAAGAAGCAGACAGAATGCCAGATTTGAGTTTGAAGATGTAAACATACCTTTCTCAATTCCATAGTAAGGGTCATCCTCATCATCGTCCCGGTCCTCGGGTAGATGCTGGTACTGGTTAGGGTCGATGTTGAGATACTTGAGTTCTCGCGTCAGCACGCGCGTGCCGCCGTGCGTGCGCTCCATGTAGGCGCGGCAATTGTCTAGTAGAAGTGTTCTGGAAATTATGGAAAGACGATTTTCGTAATGATCAAAGCAAATCGATGATTTTTGATGAGCTGTCTGCATCTACAAGCAAACATGCAAATGTATAGAACACTTTTTTATTTTAGAAATAAACGTTCATCATAATTTGTCTTTTTTACATTGCCACTGCTGGGAACCTGGCCTTCTCTCAAAGAGCTGTAATCTACCACGCTGGCCCAGTGCGGGTTGATAGATGTTGCATGCCCTTCAATTTTGTATTAAATAAATGTTACTTAGTACTTTTATGACTTCTTTTAGTCAATAAAAGTCAAAGTCAAATTTAATAGGAATTTAAACGGAATGTCAAATTAAAACTAGCTATGCCTGTTCCAACCTCCTTAGTTCCTTACGCCGGCAAAAGAACAGGCAAGAAACACCCGGCTGGTCATTGTCAAAAAGGAAATCAATCAATCAGGAATCAGATTCTTCTGGTATTAATGTGTGCAGTTTACATATTGTCAATAAGTGAGAATATTAATAAAAGTCGGAAATGTATAACTACCATGCAGATTTCATATTAAAAAAAATCAAGGGTGTGAAGTGAACATGTATTTGTATATGTGTGTCTGTATGTGTAAGTGTGTGTGTGAAATAGCTTTACTGACCTGTCCATGTCCCATGAAAGGGTTTTAACCCTTGGTCCAGAGAGCAGCACGGCTATATCCTGGCAGAGCTCCGCGCTCAGCCCTAGTGTTTCGCCCTCATTGAATATCGCCGTAGAGAGCACGTTGGCCTGGTTCTGCGTATGTTTCATGTTTAGCGTTTCGGATGTCTTCACGAAGTTCGTCTGGGATCGGCTGTCGCTCGCCCAGCTACCGAACTCGGATTTGACTGTCTCATCTTTTAGTTCGTCGGAGTCCTGCTAGGAAACGAGAGAACATTTTCGACACCTGATTACAAAGTCTTTATTTCAATAATAGAAATTGTTAGTGAATTAGTGAACGACGAGTCGTTCAGTGCCGTCCAGAATAGGCAACTTAGAAAGTGGTAAAAATGAATGATGACTTTATAAACCTGTAAAAAATGAAATTGAACAGGGTACCATAAGTCACCTAATGTTAAGTGACGATATGGCCGCCACGCTAGGCCTGGATTGGGAACTGATTCTCAAGTGAGGCTGCCGGAACACAACGATAGGTGCTTAGCGACAGATTCTTAACTTGAGAGTTGCTAGCCAGGCGAGCACTAGAAAATGCCATATCACCATGCTATGATTTCATCACGATGTTTTCCTTCTCAGAGCCCATTGTAGATTCAAACTCACGAAGTACATATTTTTATAATGGCAACATATATGCCCAGCTTAGACACACCTACTAAATGACATACCATTCTTATTACAATAAAGAAATACAATGTTATACAATCACAGCTTCAGTTTTGGGTACTCACCGCTAGCACCGGCGCTGGTTGCGGCGCCCCGACCAGCAGCTTGTACATCTCCTGAGAGGGATGCAAGCTGAACGCGGTCAGTATGCACTCGCACTTGAGGCGGTTGTTCATACACAGCAACTCTCCCAGCTGGACGAACCATAAAGCGAGAGTCTTCTCCATGGACAACGCTTCTGCTTCCTGTTGACAAATATAACAAAGTTTTTATTTTTTTATGACTTTAGAATCAAAGATATTTATTTACGGCCAGTTTCAATAACCTATAGACGGCCGGTTTCAATTAACTTATCTATCCACTGTTTGCCCTACTAATGATATAAATTTAAAATTATTTCTATGAAGCTTGTGTCAAATTTCTATCTTTAGTATGGCAAACTGTGGATAGGTAGGTTATTGAAAGTGGCTGTTAACAGGATACTGATCTCTTTAAACGTGAAACTTAAAACAAGCTAAGCCTGTCCCAACTTTCTTACGTTGGCAAAGGAAATAGACTGGTTAGAAATGCTAATAAGATTGTTCTTTAGTTGGAATTGAAATTATGTCACAACAAGTCTTGAATTTCACTTGGGATTTATTTAACAAGAGAAATTTTATTAGTAAAGCTAATTAAAAAATAACGGACTATTAGATGGCAAAAAAAAGCTTAGGATTTTAGTGAACTTGCTCCAATTCAGTCGATTAGTAATAAGAATAAAATTGTCAACGTGATCGCGCCAAAAAAATTACATGCCAGGCGTTGCTTGCCTGTTCTTTTGCCGGCGTAAGGAGGTTGTAACAGGCGTAGCTAGTTTTAAGTTGACGTTTTAAAGTGATCACAATGTATCCTATTGAATAAAACAAATTTTAACTTTGACTTTGACATACCTTTGCAAGTTCCAATTTGAGCTTCTCCAGTTCGTTCATTCCGGAGGTGAGGGTCCGCACGTATAGCTCGCAAACGTACGGCTTCAGTTCCTTTGTCTGGTGAAAGAAATATGACATTGAGCACTGGACATAGGCGGTATGAAATCCAATCGAAATAAAATCATTTGTTTAGGTAAAAAGGCAATGTGGGTAGTGGAACATCAGTTTCCAACTAGATTGAAAGCCCTTGAGATGCAAGCCAGGAGGCTACAAGCGTTGGAGCGTTCCCGTTCCAACTGGCACCTAAAGGAACAACCGTGGAGTTTTAGTTGGTAGGTCAGTCTCATTAGCTGGCACATCGACATAACCATGTCACCGCCCGAAGATAAAGAATTTCTCCACATAAAAGAAAAATGTTATGTTTCTGTGCTACAGCCATCGTGCCGGTACAGGTGGTTGGAATGTGGAAGGTACCACGCCGGGGCAGGCACATGGTAGGTACCGCGGCAGAGCGCATAGTGGGAGTGCGTAATGTACCGCGGCTGGGTAGGTGGTGGGAGCGCGTGGAAGGTACCACGCCGGGGCAGATGGTGGGAGCGCGTGGGAGGTACCACGCCGGGGCAGACGGTGGGAGCGCGTGGAAGGTACCACGCCGGGGCAGATGGTGGAAGCGCGTGGGAGGTACCGCGGCTGGGTAGGCGGTAGGCGCGCGGTGCGTCCGCGGCGGTGCAGGTGGGGGCTCGTGCTGTGTACAAGGGAGGTACCGCTGCGAGCTGGGAGTGCACGGCGCGCGCCAGGGTGTGCAGGTGGCGCGCGGTGCAGGTGGGGGCTCGTGCTGTGTACAAGGGAGGTACCGCTGCGAGCTGGGAGTGCACGGCGCGCGCCAGGGTGTGCAGGTGGCGCGCGGTGCAGGTGGGGGCTCGTGCTGTGTACAAGGGAGGTACCGCTGCGAGCTGGGAGTGCACGGCGCGCGCCAGGGTGTGCAGGTGGCGCGCGGTGCAGGTGGGGGCTCGTGCTGTGTACAAGGGAGGTACCGCTGCGAGCTGGGAGTGCACGGCGCGCGCCAGGGTGTGCAGGTGGCGCGCGGTGCAGGTGGGGGCTCGTGCTGTGTACAAGGGAGGTACCGCTGCGAGCTGGGAGTGCACGGCGCGCGCCAGGGTGTGCAGGTGGCGCGCGGTGCAGGTGGGGGCTCGTGCTGTGTACAAGGGAGGTACCGCTGCGAGCTGGGAGTGCACGGCGCGCGCCAGGGTGTGCAGGAGGCGCGCGGTGCAGGTGGGGGCTCGTGCTGTGTACAAGGGAGGTACCGCTGCGAGCTGGGAGTGCACGGCGCGCGCCAGGGTGTGCAGGTGGCGCGCGGTGCAGGTGGGGGCTCGTGCTGTGTACAAGGGAGGTACCGCTGCGAGCTGGGAGTGCACGGCGCGCGCCAGGGTGTGCAGGTGGCGCGCGGTGCAGGTGGGGGCTCGTGCTGTGTACAAGGGAGGTACCGCTGCGAGCTGGGAGTGCACGGCGCGCGCCAGGGTGTGCAGGTGGCGCGCGGTGCAGGTGGGGGCTCGTGCTGTGTACAAGGGAGGTACCGCTGCGAGCTGGGAGTGCACGGCGCGCGCCAGGGTGTGCAGGTGGCGCGCGGTGCAGGTGGGGGCTCGTGCTGTGTACAAGGGAGGTACCGCTGCGAGCTGGGAGTGCACGGCGCGCGCCAGGGTGTGCAGGTGGCGCGCGGTGCAGGTGGGGGCTCGTGCTGTGTACAAGGGAGGTACCGCTGCGAGCTGGGAGTGCACGGCGCGCGCCAGGGTGTGCAGGTGGCGCGCGGTGCAGGTGGGGGCTCGTGCTGTGTACAAGGGAGGTACCGCTGCGAGCTGGGAGTGCACGGCGCGCGCCAGGGTGTGCAGGTGGCGCGCGGTGCAGGTGGGGGCTCGTGCTGTGTACAAGGGAGGTACCGCTGCGAGCTGGGAGTGCACGGCGCGCGCCAGGGTGTGCAGGTGGCGCGCGGTGCAGGTGGGGGCTCGTGCTGTGTACAAGGGAGGTACCGCTGCGAGCTGGGAGTGCACGGCGCGCGCCAGGGTGTGCAGGTGGCGCGCGGTGGGCGCGCGGTGCGCCAGCGCGTCGGCGGCGGGCGGCAGGCGCGCGGCCAGCAGGCAGGCCAGCAGCCGCGCGCAGTTGTACAGCGCGAGCCGCGCCGCGCCGCCGCAGGTGGCGACCATCATGCAGCGCGCTATCGCCATCTGCGGGACGAGCGGTACGTGAAATCGGGAACTCCTTCGAAGGCCAACGTGTGCCTTTTTTATCGGACGGCGCAAGAAGGACGGTTATGCTTCTCAAGTGTATGTATGCCTTCAAAAACAAAACTTGTAAAAAGAACGCTTTTTTTTTTTTTGCTCGAATTGGCAAAATCAACTTTTTCCCTACGTTTGTAAGTTTTGCGATAGTCACTTCCAATTATTGCTAGTTCTGAGAGTTACAATGGTAATTCTTAGTCTCCTTCTTTTATTTCTGAATCTAGAAACTTGAATAGATACCTGTGCAACCATAATGGCGACTTCTCTGGCGTTCTTCCATAGTTTCTTATCCAAGGGCGAAGTCGCTAGACGCTTGTGAAGCCGCTCGATCAAGCGATACGCGCTGGAGAGCGGGGTCTGTTTCGCCTGGAGAGATTGACATAACTTAGTAGGTATAGTATTGGTGCTATGAATGCAACCTTTTTGGAAACAATGGACAAAAACGCGCCAAACACAAAAAGAGAGACCTAAGTCCACCTACACATACACCTAAAATACTGAGGGCCAGCTTTACAGACATATGTGTGACCGGATATTTTTTTCTTTCCCCTCGATTTCTCTGGGATACCATTATCAGATTCTGGTTTTCATATCATGGTACCACCCTTGGGATATCTCCTTTCTAACAAAAAAATGAATCATCAAAATCGGTTCATAAATGACAAAGTTATCTGCGAACAAACATAAAACAGCATATATACGGTCGAATGAGAAACCTCCTCCTTTTTTGAAGTCGATTAAAAATAAAAATACATGTTGACTGAGCACCTCCTTTTTATCTGTTAAAAAAGCTCACCCAAATAAGCAAGCAAGTCAAATGATGGATAAGAACTTGTCACTTACCAGTGCGATACATCTGGTGACGTCCAGCTTATGCAGGACAACAAATTCAATGTCAGTGAGCATGTCCCACATCTTCTCCGTGAATGCCACTTCTCTCAGCTTATCGCCGAACGTCAGCTTGGCGTTGTCTGGCGGTGGTTTATCTGTAAAATTTTGTTAGAGTTTTTTAAATCTAGATTAGCCATTATGTTTTTTTTTAACACTTTTATTAGCTCGACTTGTAACTAACTAACTAACTAACCAACAATGTAATCAAATCTTAGAAGTCAATTTTCACCTACTTCTAATTGTCGTATCGACTTGAAACTTTGTATGTGTATGTAATCTCATCACCAAGTCCGATCTATTGTACTCATCAAAACGAATTGTATGAGTCCAAACTCAAGGGGTTTACTATTAATCTCTGCAGAGATCCCCTGCCCCCAAATTTTGTTCGAGTTAGTTAATCTAGATTAGCCATTATGATTTTTTTTTAAATTCATAATTTTATTTAGAGGGTTTTACCATATTATGGTATGCTATCATCATTATGAATTATGTATCACTGGGTTGCACCATCCATAGGTAACGTTAACTATAGTCAAATCTCCAGTTAAGCAAAAATTGGTTGCACCAACTAATTATGGTTAAAATTATGTCGTAACTAGCTGAACCCCTCTATTTCACCCGCGTCTTCCCGTTATCCCTTTTCCGGGATAAAAAGAAGCCTGTGTTAATTTTTTTATTTTTTATTATTTTTCATTAGCAATAAGGTATAAAAATATATATATATATGTATGTATATACGCAAGTGATACCGCAGCTAGTTAGTAATTAGAACAAAATAGCCCTAAAAAATGACCTTCCGGACGTTTCAGGCTTGTTCTTTTGCCGGCGTAAGGAGGTTGGAACAGGCGTAGCTAGTTTAAGTTTGGCGATTTAAAGTGATCTCATGTTGTCCTACTAAATAACCATATTTTGACTTTGACTATGTATTTGTTAGAGGCTAACTTACCATCTTCCGAGTCTGAAACGGGCGGCATCGCGGCCCGCACCCGTTCCATGATCGCGTAGTAGCGGGGGGTGAAGCTAGCATTCGAGACTGGGTGGGATTATGTAGATGCCGAGGCTGCTGATTTCTATAAAATACCCAGACACTCACTGCAATACTTAGGTGGTGAAGTATTCAAGAATGCAGGTGCTAGCCAGTCCGAAATGTCCACGTCCCCGTCGTACCCCCTGGGACCTTCTGCGACGTGCCCTGGCAACTTGGCACGTACACCACTTTCTACCTTCTCGCAGATGCTAAGGACATAGGGCAAGGGCGAGTAACTGGCGCCCTAAAACCAGTTCAGACCGGCAGGGAAGATACCCGAAACAAAACAGAGCGTGGTCTCATCGCTTTAAGGTGGCAGCCCCACCAGAGACCTAGGGTGCAGGGGGTTAATCACTCACTCACCCAAAAACAACACGATTACGAAAGAAAGAGAAAAATTAACGGACCGGATTTATAACAAACGACCAGGCAACGCTAAACGGACTAACGAATTTAATCTATGTACTTGGAACTTACGATCACTATACAGACCAGCGGGTTTCCAGCTCTTGTGCCAACAGCTTACCCAGCATAAAGCCGACATTACTGCAGTACAGGAGATGAGGTGGACGGGAAAGGGGGTTATCGAAAAGGCAGACTATTCAGCATATTATAGTTGTCACGATAAGCACCATATATTTGGAACGGGTTTCGTTGTGAGCAAGCGCGTAAGACATCTTGTAATCGACTTTGAACCGATCAGCGAACGTATGTGTAAGCTGAGGCTGAAAGGACGTTTTCAAAATTACACAATAATTAACGTCCATGCACCAACGGAAGAAACAGATACGGAAGAAAAAGAAAGATGGTATTTTGGTGTGGAAGACGCGTATGCAAAATCGCCCAGAGGTGACATAAAAATTATTGTTGGGGATCTGAATGCAAAGGTAGGGAGGGAAGAAGCGCATCGCCCGACGATTGGATTACATAGTCTCCACGAAGTATCCAACGATAATGGCAACCGACTGATTGCCTTGGCCGCCTCATTAAACATGGTTGTGGGCAGTACGTGCTTTCCACATAAATCTATCCACAAAGAGACGTGGGTTTCCGGAGATGGGGTTACGCGTAACCAGATAGATCACATTCTGATAGACGGTAGACATTTCTCAAATTTGCTAGATGTCAGAAGTCATAGGGGCGCAAATATAGACTCCGATCACTACTTGGTTCTCTGTAAAATCAGAGCGCGGATATCACAAGTCAAATACACCAAGACTGTAAGAGAGAAGAAGTTTGATACTGAAAGACTAAAGACGGAACAACACACAAAATTCAAGTTTGTGGATACCGTTAGCAGAGAGCTAATTATATCTAATGATGCTGAGAGTGACCGTGTCGGTGACCCATCTAGTGTCTGGGAGACCCTGAAAGGGGCGTTGATAACAGCTGCGAATGAGGTTTTGGGGGAAATTGACAAACCACGACGTAATGGATGGTTTGATGATGAGTGTCAACAAGTTACGGATAAAAAGAATGAGGCCTATCAACTACTTCACCAAAATTATACTCGCAAGCGAAAGGAAGACTATAGAAAGTGTAGAAGGATGGAAAAACAACTCCATAAGAAAAAGAAAAAGATGTACGAGAAGAAACAACTAGAGGAGCTAGAGTCTGATCATTCCGCAAAGGCCACGAGGAACTTCTACAAGAGAATAAATAGGGGGCGTAAAGAATTTAAGCCGCGAACAATAGCTTGTAGAAGCGAGGATGGAAGTCTACTTAACAGCAGAGAAGAAATTTTGACGAGATGGTCTGAATATTTCCAAGCACTACTTAATGGATCATCACCAGAAACTGGCCCCACTGACGAGTCAAGCGTGGAGACTACAACTGAGTCACTTGCACTGGAGCCGACGTTGGATGATGTAAGAAAAGCTATCGAAAATCTTAAAAATAACAAAGCGCCTGGTGCGGACACCATCCCAGGAGAGCTCATCAAATATGCGGGAATGAACTTTGAGAGGGAAATGTATAGGCTAACTTTACGGATCTGGAACACAGAAAGAATGCCTGAGGAATGGAGTACGGGTGTTATATGCCCATTGCATAAGAAAGGTGACATATTAGACTGTCAAAACTATAGAGGCATATCTTTGTTGAACACGGCATACAAGGTCTTTGCAAACGTCCTTCTTAATAAAATAACACCGTATGTAGAACCTAAGCTAAGCGAATACCAATGCGGATTCCGCTCAAATCGATCCACGACAGACCAAATTTTCTCTCTTAGGCAAATCCTTGAAAAGACTATGGAATTTAATATAGATACTCACCACCTTTTTATTGACTTCAAGGCTGCTTACGATAATGTCCACAGAAACTTCCTATACCAAGCCATGAATGAAATCGGGATCCCACCAAAATTGGTATCTTTGACTAAGATGACACTTACTAACACCAAAAGTGTCGTAAAGATCCAATCAGAAGCGTCGGACTCGTTTATAACCCATAATGGACTAAGGCAGGGTGACGCCCTTTCCTGTGTTTTGTTTAACATCGCCTTAGACAAATGCGTCCGCGACTCTAATATAGAAAACTCTGGCACCATCTTTTTTAAATCCGTTCAAGTTTTAGGTTATGCGGATGACCTTGACTTGATCGGTAGATCTTTTCCAGCGATGCAGGGTGCCTATCTTGCCTTAGAGCAAACCGCTAAACTTGCTGGGCTCTACGTAAATGTGACCAAAACCAAATACCTTAAAGCCTCAAAAGACCAGCACCCCCGACAACAGAGTATCTCAATCGGTAGCAATACCTTTGACGCAGTTGAGGATTTCGTGTACCTCGGATCCACGGTGACGGATAAAAACGAAATATCTAAGGAAATAAAAAAAAGAATACTGACGGCCAATAGATGTTACTTCGGCCTCCTTAGATATTTCCGGTCCAGGCTCCTCTCTCGAAAATCAAAAACTCTCCTGTATAAGACCTTGCTCCGACCGGTACTTACTTATGGATCGGAATCGTGGGTACTGAGCAAAAGAGATGAGGAGAACCTGTTAGTCTTTGAGCGTAAGATTCTAAGACATATCTTCGGTGCTGTTTTGGATGACGATTGCTGGCGGACCAGATACAACCACGAACTGTACGAACTATATGACGAGCCAAACATAGTCAAGGTAGTGAAAGTTGGCCGCCTCCGATGGTTAGGCCATGTAGAGCGCATGGAGGAGACACGCCCACCTAAACGTCTCCTGGAGGGAAAACCAGACGGCCGCAGAAGCCGTGGTCGCCCAAAGTTAAGATGGATGGATGGAGTTGAACAAGATCTAAAGACAATTGGCGTCACAAACTGGAAACTGAAAGCCAAAAATAGATCAGTCTGGAAGAATGTTCTCGACCAGGCCAAGGCCCACCCCGGGCTGTAGCGCCTCAGATGATGATGATAACTTACCATCTTCCGAGTCTGAAACGGGCGGCATCGCGGCCCGCACCCGTTCCATGATCGCGTTGGCGAGAAGCGTGGCGATGTCGTAGCATCTCTGGTCGACGAGTGTGCACAGGCGCATCACGAACATCTCGCCACGCTCCTCTCCCAGCCATTCTAGAACTGGAACGAGGACATGTCATGTTTAGAGCTATGGTAAGTTTACTACGGAATTAACATTAGTGGGGATTCAATTTAACTTATTTGAGGCTAACTAGGGTTTGACATATTCTTACTAAAATGACATAATTATGACTTGACATTTCGATCCAAAACCGCGGATGACGGATCAGGATCGATTATTAATTTCGGGCGTAAGGGTGCATGGAGTTACCTAATTAATATAATTTAGCTGAAAGCAGCTCCTTCAGCTTCAATTTATCTACAAAAAAATTCGTTTATTTAATGAGTGGAGAAACTTAGACTACTTTGCTACCGGGAACAAATCTCCATGATCACTTTGTTGAGTAAAAAAAAAGGCGATAACTAAATGTTTGCCTATTAGCAGTAATTAACAGTAGCACGTGATTATCAATGAAATGATTACAAGATTGAGCATAAATATGTTTAAATAAACTTGTATACTCTTTGATTTGTAGAATAAAAAAGGGCATCAAGCCTCTCCAGGTTCCCTTAGTAAATTTCAAAGTTCTTATAGATTAACTCATTGCCACAGCATAGCCAGTTGTAACTGGTGGTATATCCTATGGTGTCGCACCGTTTGGATATCCAATGACGGAATGAGGAGTTGAGGAATTAAATTGAATGACATGATGAAGCTTTATTAAAAACTCAAGAGAACCTTCGTCATCTGTAGGTGGAGTATCAGTAGGGTTGAGCAGGCGCGCGAGCACCGGGTGGCCCCAGGGCGCATTGAACAGGCCCTTGAACCACTCGCCCCGCGCCGCCAGCCGCACCTCCCAGATGGTACTGACGCCATCTCTGGCGCACTTCGCGGTCTCACACTCCGCGATGAAGCCGTCGATGGCCCGCTCGAGGCTCTCGCGGTCATCTCTACGCTCGGGCTTCTGCCATTTTTCCTGTAGATTAAAATATGGATTAAACGCCTTGGGACATGGTTTTAGCGATAGCAAACAGAATGGATGATACAATCTACAATTATAGTGTGGTATGTATTTGCGAATATGTATGTATATTATGTAACAAATTCTAATTATTCACATGTTAATTTGAGCTGAAAGTCTTAGTTACTGTATATTTTTCATAAAGATACATTTACACCACTAACTGCATTATCCCTACTAATATTATAAATGCAAAAGTAACTCTGTACGTCTGTTTGGTACGCTTTCATTGTAACACTAGCTCTAAGATCTTTCCTTTTATGTTGCTTTATTGTCTATCGTTGTGGTGAAAAAATAAAGCATTATCTATCTATCTATTTAGTATGGCATAACATCATGAGACTTGTACTTGGTAGTCAAAACGCTATTCAATCAAGAAAATTAGTGACAGTCAGCAGAAGTGTTTGATGCTACTTGTACCTGCAAGACGGCTCTGGCAGTGTGCTGCTGAAGCCAGCTCGCGTAATGCTCCTGGGTGGGTGCGGTGGAGTGCTGGCAGAGGCTGTGAACCCACCCCCACGTCTCGCAGAGGGCTTTGATTCGCTCGCTGGCGTTGCTACGCTCGCTCAACCTCGCGTCTAGGGACTATTGGCAAAGAAACCGTAGTTTAGTGTATATCTTCTCACTTAAAGTAACCTGGCATGGCAGAACTCGGCACCTTCAGTGAATGCCTTTAAAAACAGACTGGACATGTGGTTGCGAACAAACAATGCTTCCTTGCTACAGAATTGACTTTTCTCTGCACTTTTGGACATTGCTATAATTCAACACAGCATGATATAGGCACATCAGCCTCAGGCTGCTCACCTATTACCAAATAAATAAATAAAAAACAGTAGACAAGTTGTATGTCATACTTTGCTTGGTAGAAATAATTTGATAAAATTTCCAATGTACACATTTATGCTGAACAAAGCTGAATATGCAAATTAAACTCTGCGACTTTTTTTTTATTTTTTTATTATTTACAGGGTAGCGTTTGACTACAAGTCACCTGATGTTAAGTGACGATGTGGTCGAAGATGGCGCCACGCTACACCTGGACTGGGAACTGGCTCTCAAGTGAGGCTGCCGGAACACACCGATAAGTGCTTGACTTTGTTCTGATTAGCATAATCAACAGATTTTTTTTATTCAATCTCAATACTGAACAGGAAAATCGGAAGTTACTATCTATTTACCACAATATAAACAATTAAAACCAAACAGCGAGGTTAACAAGGGCAGCAGGTTAAAATGATGTAAGCGCAGAGATAAATATTTCCGGCCAAAGATGTTCTTATAACAAATTCCGACAGAACATCATCATAAACAATATACTAAGTATATTCTTATCTATAGCTGATATCCTGAGAATTCCAATGACAATGTAGTAACTAATCAGTTACTTACATATCAACAAATCAGTAATAATGCGTAACATAACCCATTATAGCTCAAGTTCGGAGCCCCGATTGATTTCACATTGTGGGAACCTATACAGCGCTAGGTATTCAGTGACACTCAACATTGTATTTCATTTCAAATAGGTACTTTAAAATGTTTATATTGTACTTTTAAGTTATTTGATGAGACAGAAATCTGTAATTTGATCTTCACTTATTTCTTCCTGATTCATAAGCATTGCACTGTGGTGTACAAATTCATATTGTATGTATAAACATTATAGAATTTAAGATTCCATAAATGCATTCCAAAATGATTTATATATTTCACCTAATAGTTTATAAGCCATTTAGATATCATTTTAAAATAGTACTTAGGTTCTAGATACTTACTAAGGTTATGCCTATGTAATAGATAAAGATTTCAACAGTTTACTTTGATAGAAACAAAATGGTATGAGCTCATCTCAGATTTACTACCAAATGGTTAACAATAATTACCTGAAACATGGCAATGACAAATTGACGAACATTTTTTTATGTTCGGATCCGGCTAGTAGGTAAACAAAACCTACGTGATACGTGACTTCTGCACTTGGGAATATGGCTGTCAGTCAACTACCCATTGACCAGTGCAATTTAGTCATCACTGAATGTAACTTGATGAAATGGTCACTTAAATTATATCAGATTTATGCGAATTTTACGAATTACAAGACTTTGTACAACAACTAGCGTTAAAACTACGTTATTTTCAGAAAATAGTCATAGACATTGTGATGATTTTTGAATGCACACAATCACATCGTCACTGTCGAAATACTACTTCACACAACCGGTTATTGGATTATTATGGATAAACACAATTTTCTTCATAATTTAGCGGTTGATTTCCTAACAAATAAGAGGAGAAACACTGAATTTCATGAAAACAAGACGATTTAGTAGACAAATATGGCGGACGTAAAGAAGTTCATCACCACAACGGCGTCGTATAAAAACATAAATCCAGGGATTATTTGTATTTACACTTACCTTGTAAAGTTCAATATAAAATGTTTTGGCTTTTGGGCCACTTGTTTGATTACATTTCACGTCTTTTCCATCATTTGTAGAAGTCATTTCTCAAGAAAATATCGCGGGACGACATTTATGCGCTTGTGTTTTCTCAATGGAGCTGTCAAATAAATGTTACAAACCTAAAAAACAGGTCCATGTGTTGCAAAACTTGCCAGCTCTTAACTTTTTCTTTTGTTTTGTTATGGCGTCACACGATTTGTGTATTTGCCAGTGTCAAGTATAAAATATTTCAAACTCAGAGAGTTGAATCAAGTAAAATGATGATGAGAAGAGATGAGGATAGTGTTAAGTAAAGTAGTGGCGCTTTAAACTTTGCACAGAATTTTTTGGAACAACTAGAAAAGTCACTTTCACAACTTTATTTCAATTTCCACCTAATGGTTAATAATCCACCAATATTATAACTAGCGGCACGAAATTCTAGCGCTCGACGTCATTGCGCAGAAGTCAAAAAACAAGTATCACAAGGAGGGTAAAGGGACGAAGAGTGCGCGCGCGTAGCGCCGGTTGGCTAGCCGTCGTGTTCCGTTCGCGTTTTAAAGTGAATTGATAATTGATATTGCCGTTCATTGTAATTGTTTTTTTTTTGTGTTAATTTTGAGTTCGTTTGTTATTGATTATTTTGTCTTAAATAAAAATTGTCAATTTCCTTTTTTTTACCCCCTAAAATCTAAATCACTCTTTCACATGATCAACTTTGTATAGAAGTCGTTTTTTTCAAGCACTCATTTATATAGGAACGAAGTTAATTTTGAATAATAAAACAACCTGTTACGAGCTATGCAAAACTTTAACATTAACTATTAAATTCATGTTTGCAAGCGCGGACAGTACATAGTCCTCCACGTTTCGCTCAGTGATAGACTAACTATTTATTTAAATATGTTCGTAAAATTATTTGGTTTTATTAATTAAAATTATAAGTGTATCATGTTCGCGACTGTACACATGCGCAGATATTATCCCCTCCACGTTTCACTCAGCGCTAAACTTCCGTGTCGCTACCTATACACATTATCATTCGAAGAAACACAAGTTTTGGAAATAAAAACAAAATTTTCACGTTGACAATTCGATTGCCGCCAAAAACTACCGACTTTTAACTTTCTTTTTTTTTTTTTTTGTTTTGTTATGGCGTCACACGATTAGTGTATTTGCCAGTGTCAAGTATAAAATGTTTCAAACTCAGAGAGTTGAATCAAGTTTAAATGATGATGGCGTTGATGATCATGAGATGATGGGATGAGGATAGTGTTTAAGTAAAGTAGTGGTGCTTTACTTAATCTTTACACGGACTTTTTTGGAGCAACTAGAAAAGTCACTTTCACAACTTTATTTCAATTTCCCACACTCGTACACATTAACGAACACATAATGGTTAATAATCCACCAATATTACACATTATCACTCGAAGAAACACAAGTTTTGGAAATAAAAACGAAATTTTCACGTTGACAATTCGATTGCCGCCAATTAACTTGCAACAATGAATCTGTGTTTTCAACCACAGAGTACTATTTCAAAACAGATTACAAAGTCAAGTTACGATTACGAGAAGATAGTGGGACTATTTTTCAAAATCGATGATGATTATCGATTTTATTGATTTTTTTTTTTGTCGTAAATGGTTTTACTGTAATGTTGTGATAGGCACAATTACGTGATCCGTCATTCCGTGTTATGTAAAACTAGCTGTTCCCTGCGGTTTCACCCGCGTGGGCTACAGTTTATCGCGATAAAAAGTATCCTATATCCTTCCCCAGGGCTCAAACTATCTCTATACCAAATTTCATTTAAATTGGTTCAGTAGTTTAGGCACGAAAGCGTATATATTCCGTATACTCCAAAATTATTCCCGCACTTCGGTCGTTCTATTGTCAATAGTTTTTGCAGCGCACGCAAAAATAGGTTTTCGAGTTCACACCTTGGGTTGCAAAATAGCAATTTTCTTGCGGATCCCTAATTTTTTTTGAAATAAAATATAGCCTATAGCCTTCCTCGATAAAAGGGCTATCTAAGAATGAAAGAATTTTTCAAATCGGATCAGTGGTTCCTGAGATTAGCGCGTTCAAACAAACAAACAAACTCTGCAGCTTTATAATAAAAGTATAGATTAGTATAGATTTGCTTCTTGGTTAGCATTTAATCTTTAATTAGGTATATTAAATTTTTTTAATTATATTTATCTAAAAGAACTGTGAAAAATTGCAAACGAAGAACGAATACGAAGAAAATAACCTATATATAGTATTATATAGCAACAATAGCAACTACACTTCAACTTAAGCAAGCAATAGTGAATAAACATTACATCAATAGTATTGTTTTAGAATTCAAAAATTAATTGTATTCTAACAAGTTTGAGTTTATAAGGTGATCAGTGATGATCACTGAATCTGATTACACCACACCATGCTATATTAATTGAATTTAGTAGTATGATGTGGCTGATGTTCCATCAGTGAGCGTTCGTAATTCTTCTCCCCAAACGGCTGGACCGATTTTGATGATGATGATTTTTTTTTGGCACGTTCATGGTTTCATACCATTGTGGGCACAAGATAGGGTAGCGGAGGATTTAGGGTTTCCATATAGAAAAAATTTGAAAACAATTTTTAGGGTAGAACAACGTTTACCGGGTCAGCTATTACAGCTATCTTTGAAGCTGGGTTTATTTTTCGGTGTTTCGTTCGGTCCTCCTTACTCCTTATCAGTCTGCGTTCGCGACAAATTCTGCCGCGGCCGAATTCCAATTTGGCGTGTCACTTATTTTTACATATTATTATCTGTGGAAAATTGAAAAAGCAAAGGTAGTTGGTTGTCAAGAAAGAATATTGCGTTTTCTTTTCTACTTAGAATTAGCTTAATTATTTGTTAAAAAATGTAAAATACGCCATCCACGGAAAGTTAAGTATGTATGCGGATTAGTGCTTTCATTTAAGTATCAATTACTTTATCAAATTCGGAGCAAATGCACAAAAAACTCAAATGTGTCAAAGTGCAGGGCAATAGAAGGGCCGATGAATTATCGCTCTAAAATCCATATTTGATAGTGTGCTCTAAAGTTCACGAGTTATTTAAGCTTATTTATTGAATATGAAGCGCTGAGCGATTAATAATGTGTTACGAAAAGGTGTGGCGTTGAATCGGAGTCGGCACATCTGGCCCTATAAAAGATCTAAAGCATATCATTTCCTTTCACGTTAATTGGCTCAATATTTACAATTTTCTTTTCTTCACGTTGTCTTAGGTGTTAACTTCATTCGTGTCTGAACTCGTGTTTCACGCTGTTCACATAACAATAACAACAAAATTATATTTTATGAAATACCGTTTCTACATACATAATTTTCTTTTCCGTGTCTTCCAGTGTACAGTGAACATAGTGTGGTGATGAGTGCATCAAGTAGGTTTATAGTAATTTGTTGTGTCAGTGTGGTGTGTCAGTAAAATGGCAAAGAAGTCGGATAACATCGGAGGAAAGTTGGTCACAATATCAGTTGTTGGGCTGTCTGGTGAGTAAAAGATTTCTTTATAACACAGAGCATATTTGAAACTGTAATAAATACTCTTTAGTTAGTAGTGTTATAAAACCAGAATTGTATGATCAAATTGGAAAATCATGAATGACAAAATGAAAACTTTTATGCTAGTTGTGCCGCGGTTTACCTGCGTCCGTTGTCCCGCAGGAACTTTTTCCGGGATAAAAAGTAGCCTATGTGTTAATCCAGGGTATAAGCTATCTCCATTCTAAATTTCATTCAGAGCGGTTCAGTAGTTTTTGCGTGAAAGAGTAACAAACATCCATCCACATAGAACCGACATTGTATGATTTGACATGGAAATAATGAACAAGAAAGAATCACAAACAGAACAACCTGTATAGAATTGGCATAGTATGAAAAATGAAGAATAATTGAAGCTATACCTGAAGATAAGGAAGAAGATGACAAATAGAGTTCCCTTATGTGGTAAAGAATGAGTCTGTTTATACTAATCATACAGAGTAGCATTTAAATACAAATCACATGATGTTAAGTGACAAAGTGGTTCGAAGATGGAGCCATGTTACATCTGGATAGATAACTGTCTCTCAAGTGAGGTTGCTCCTGGACGAACCAATAGGTGCTTGAGTTTGGTAGGACAGGCAAGCACTAAAAATTACCTGCCACCAAGCCATGTTGTTATTACAATGTTTTCCTTCACTGAAAGCTCATTGTCGGATTCGAAAATACAACCTAGGGATCACCCTCTTGTTTCATTAGTGTGGATATTCTAAACCATATTTTTCCAGCAGGTAAAGAAGCCTATAGAACATATTGGTTCATAAACTATCTCTATGCAAAATTCAGATCTATCCATTGCTCCATTGCTGCCCCAAACTAAGAAACACACTTCTGCATTTGTCAAAGTGCGTGTGAGATTGAACAACGGATGGGGAAGAAAGGTTCTCGAGTGGCGACCATGAACCAGAAGACGCTCTGTAGGTAGGCCCTCACTAGGTGGACCGATGTCATTGTAAGAGTCGCAGGGAGCCGGTGGATGCAAATAGCTAATAGCCGTTCAAGGTGTTGTTCAAAGGGGGAGGCCTATGTTGAGCAGTGAACCTTTTCCGGCTGATGATGATTATGATGAGTGAGAGTTGACATGTTTGTTTATTGTATGATATTATACAACCTCTTCAGAAGCATGACTTTTAAATTCAAATTTATTAGTTAAATTTACACCCACAAGATCTAAAAGTTAAAGCCATAAATAAATGGCCAATTGAATGAAAGGAACTTCAATTCAACACCAATTGTGAATGAATTGTATATATATATTTATTGTTATCTAATCAACTTCCTGCTATCTTATGTAGGTACAGTATTGTTATTTATGGCAGTACCTCAACTACATCAAAAAACACCTCATCTCCAGGGAGGATCATTTCATGCCTAGTGGTCAAATGCTACCCTGTATTCTTCTTCTTCTTGCCCTGATCTATTTGGGGTTGGCACAGCATGTATTCAAAAGCAAAAATAAAAAAAAGCAAAAGCTACCCTGTAAGAAGTAAAAAAAAATCATAATAATTATTGCTATGGGAATGCAGCAAATGCTGAAGCTGCCCTATTTCCCTTTAATTAATTAATAGATAAGTAACTGAAACATAATATGATGTCTGTGTTATAGTGCCAATAAATTGGTTTTTTATTTATTTAAAAGAAAAAACCCACAGATGTTTTTTGATTTTTATTTTAATTCTTACTGGGTAGCATTAGACCCCAAGTCACCTAAAATGGCTCCCACACAAAACTGTGAATTCGCATCGCATCACAAATATCTACAAATAAACTACAAGAACTTCTGATCTGATTCGCATCGTGCTGCATCGCATTGCAGTGTTGTGTGAGTGCCCAAAGCATGGATTACTGTATTCCTTTGCCGAAAACTCGCTGTCATGTACTTACATGTACTCGCTGTTAAGTACATGACAGCGAGTTTTCGGCATGTACTTATAAGTACATGACTAAAAGAAAAACGAGTTAGTCTTGACTTGTCAACCTGGTTGTGTGTGCTCTCTGCAATATTACAGTTTTCGTCAGTATATAATAGTGGTGACGAGGATGGGATATAAACCATACTGTTGATGTTCTATATGTGGGCGTAATGTTATTATTGTAGAGAAAGCAGATCACCCTACCCTAGTTTGGGCAAGATAACATTTTTACGACTGTTGTGGGATGAATGAGATAAAATGCTGTTATCACACATCATATCTTAAATTGTCATGTAATTGATGACTTCTTGAGTGGATTTGATACTGTTGACTCTTGAGATATTGAAGTGGAAACTGATAGTACAGTCAGCGGCAAAAATAGCTGATCGTTCTCGATTTTCCAAATGTGTTTCAAATCAGTAATTAATATTGTTTTTTTTTTACATTTTACATGGTATCATTTTGACCACAACATAACACACCTGATTTTAGGTGATGATGAGGTCAAAAATTGGTGTATAAGACGATGAGGATTATAGAAAAAAGTGTGATTGTTCAGCAATTTTTGTGTTATAAATAAATAAATAAATATATAGCGCCCTAGGGCTGAAGATGACAAGGATTGATATCTTCCTCTTCTAATTAAAATACTAAACTACTCAGTCTGGTCAGTTACATCGTTTCTAACTGAGAACCAATGGCTGGATTGATTTTTATGATCTTTGATATATATTGAATTTAGATCTGCCCCGAAGAGCAGAATGAGCTTAAGCTTTAGGTAAAGGAAACATGGTGATGAAACCATAGCTTGGTGGTAGAGCATTTCTAGTACTTTTCTGGCTAGCATTCACCCTTTAGTTAAGAATCTGTTGCCAAGCACTTATTGTGTGTTCCGGTAGCCTCACTTGAGATGCCTGTTCTCAATCCAGGTGTGCTTTTGACCACATTGTCTCTTAACATCAGGTGACTTGTGGTATTCGACCATTAGCGACTATCGTAGCGAAAGTTCGCGCTACGTACGTATTATTGTATGGTTTGGGATCTTTGTTTCGTTTAAAATTACGAAGCCGGTAAAGTTTAGCGCGGTAACTTTTTACCGAGCGAATCATACGAGGCTTCAGCACGCATTGCTTCGAAGACGCAGATGCGGCCCTTTAGAAAACAAGTACGCAACTCAACTCAAAAATTCTTTATTTATATATATACTCAAAACTCAAAACTCAAAACTCAAAAATATGTTTATTCAATAGGATACATTGTGATCACTTTAAAACGTCAACTTAAAACTAGCTACGCCTGTTCCAACCTCCTTACGCCGGCAAAAGAACAGGCAAGAAACGCCCGGCAGGTAATTTTTTTGGCGCGATCACATTGACAATTTTATTCTTATTACTAATTGATTGAATTGGAGCAAGTTCACTAAAATCCCAAGCTTTTTTTTGTCATCTAATAGTCCGATATTTTTTATTTAGCTTTACTAATAAGAAGATTTCTCTTGTTTGGTTGTACACATTGGGATATGGGAACATGAATATTAACGAGTTGGGGGATCACAACCAAAGCAGACCAGACCCCACAAGCAGCACCCGTTCACGAGTTGACGCATGTGCCAGCCATCGCTCTCCTCGACCATATGAGAGGGAAGAGGGCGACCCGACACATGACGCCGCTGCAAGCAAAGTCACTTTCGTGAGCATGACTGTTTTGGCTGTTTACCGAAAATGGTTAGAATAGGGGAAATAGGGAGAATAGATAGATAGAAAGAAAGATACATAGATTAACTACAATCCCAAGCTTGTTTGTCATCTAGATAGTCCGATATTTTATAATAAGCTTTACTAATGAGATTTCTCTTTATACGAATTTGAAATTTTGTTATAGACAAGTCTTGAATTTCACTTGGGATTTTGTTGAAAAAGCGTACACATTGACCTTTGAACGAGTTGCTAACTTTATGGAGCCTAGTGGTGGGTACAGCAATTTTATCTTTGTTTCTAGTATTAAAATTGTGATAATCACTTCTCTTTTTGAAGCTATTTAAATTTTTCCGTATGTACATTACATTTTCATAAATATATTGACAAATATATATAAATATATATAATATGATAGGTACATAATATGATCACTTTAAAACGTCAAACTTAAGACTAGCTGCGCCGGTTCCAACCTCCTTACGCCGGCTAAAGAACAGGCAAGAAACGCCTGGCAAGTAATTTATTGGGCGCGATCACATAATTTACAACCTACACCACCTACTTTTAGGTTTTTTGTACGTAAACTAAACTACTGAGATGGCGCAATGACCCAAAGTCAGTCTTGGTCTCCGACAACAAAAGACGCTACTTCTGGTCTGTCCTGCGCCACCTCAACCAGTAGCAAATAAGTAGCGAAGACTTCTAAATAACCAACCTGCTCCTTGAACTGTATCATTATGAATTTAATTCAATATCATTCGGCAGGTACTGAAAAAGAAAAGGGACAGCTGGGCGTGGGCAAGTCCTGTCTCTGCAACAGGTTCGTGCGAACACATGCTGACGATTACAACGTGGACCACATCTGTGTGTTGAGTCAGGTAAGCTTGAAAGTCCTTCCACCACATCATCACTTAACATCAGGTTACGCCACTTTCGACCACATTGTCACTTAATATCAGGTGAATTGTCAAAAAATAAATAAAGAAATGTGGGCGAACAGCAAAGACTGCCAAGCGTAAAAAAAACAACGAAATGCTTAATTCCAATATGGCAAAATAATTCAAAATTTAAAATTTCTTTTTCAAAGGAATAATTTTTTATATCATGTGAGGAAGAGACAGGAAAGTCCCTCCTCTGATGTTAAGTTTCTTGCCTTCCACGCCAGTTTAATTAAGTTGAAGTTTTGTGTAAAAAACGGGCTGCCTCTATGACAAATCTTTCCATTCCAATCGTCCTATTTGCTTGTTCTAGTCTGACTTCAGCGGACGAGTGGTGAATAATGACCACTTCTTGTACTGGGGGAATGCGCAGAAGGAGTATGATGACCAGGAGTATAGATTCGAGATCGTCGAGCAGACGGAGTTTGTCGACGACGCGTGCTTTCAGCCGTTTAAAGGTATTTCTAGCTTCTTGAATATGTAAACTAGCTAGAAATAATCAAAAACTGATCCACAATACAACAATTTATTATCCAACCCAAAACCGTTCAGCCATCCCCTTGGCCGACCCGATCTGCCAGCCCCGCCTGCTGGCCACGGACCCCTCCACCGTTTCATTACCTACTAGTTGATGAAACCATAGCTTGGTGGTAGGGCATTTCCTAGTGCTCGCCTGGCTAGCTCAAGTGAAGAGTCTGTCGCCAAGCACCTATCGGGGTGTTCCGGCAGCTTCACTTGAGAGCCAGTTCCCTATCCAGGCGTAGTGTGACGCCATCTTCGTCCACATCGTCACTTAAAATCAGGTGACTTGTGGTCAAACGCTACCTTGTAAGTAATAAAAATAAATAAAAAACCTACCTTCTTTCCACAGTTGGCAAAACTGAGACCTACGTGAAGCGTTGCGTGTCCACTAAGCTCCAGTCAGCCGAGAAGCTGATGTATGTTTGCAAGAACCAGCTGGGTATTGAGAAGGAGTATGAGCAGCGGCTGATGCCTGATGGAAGACTGACGGTCGACGGGTTCCTCTGCGTGTATGACGTCAGTCTGGTGCCGGGGAGGACTTGGGAGAAACAGGTATGGTGTTTTGCCGGTTTTTTGTTGGTGTGAAGAGGTTGGTTCAGGTTAGTTTTAAGGCACCTGTGCCGCATAGCCGGAAGGGAGCCGACAACGGAGTGCCACCACTGTAGCTGCGACGAGGACACGGCGCAGCATACCTTGGAGTTTGGTCCGGCTTGGGACAGCGAGCGCCGCGACCTCGTCGCAATTGTGGGGGATGACCTCTCGCTACCGGCATTGATCCAATCAATGCTGGAAAGTGAGAGGTCGTGGGAGGAGGCGGTCTCCTTCTGCGAACGTGTCATGTCGCGTTATAAGGCGTTAGGTGGTTTAAAAAAAAAAAAAAGTTTAGTTTTAAGGCCGGTTTCAATAACCGATCTATCCATGGTTAACATAAGCCTGATAGAAGTAATGTCAAATTCATATCTGTAGTAGGACAAACCTTGGATAGATCGAAACCGGCCGTTACCCGAATAAATTGTCGTTGCGAGGTCGATATGGGTTACGAACTCCGTATCCATATTTCTGTATTAAGGCACACGTGTTACCGTTTTTCCGTCGCAGCTTCAATAAAAATCTTACCACGTTTCAAATGACTTCAAGTGGCTTACAAAGACTCGTCTGAGCGTGTCTACGTTGCTGTCGCTCTTCACGAGTTAATGCATGTGAGTCACAAACTTATTTACATACTTATTATGTATTGCAAAAGATATATTAGCGATTTTAAAACTGTGTGTATATTATGAATCATTTACCAGTTTAACGGTGAACGTTGCCCGAGATTATTCCATCAACACAATCATTATCTCGTTTTCCTATTGGAATCTTTGTACGGTCAACCACAAAAGTCGCTGAGCAATAACAATTTTTCCGTTTTCCTTTGTCATCTTAAACCAGCACAGCCTACTTCGATTTCCGGAAAAACATAAAAATTCCTTCAGGGTAAACTTCAGGCTGGCAAAATCTGCAAAAGCTCACCTATTAGAAACCGGGGCGGGTAGCTAGTTAATAGTAATAATTAGATTGCATCTAAACACCTCAGTCCTCTGACTAAAAGGTGCGACGACATACGCAAAGTGGCTAGCTGCAGTTGGATTTGTGAGAAAATATCCGCAGTTCTTCATAAAACAAGCTGACCAATCACGACGCTTCGCAACCAGGTTTATGTATAAACTAGAATTACCACCGTCAAAATTAAAATTACACAGTTCCGGACCAAACATAATGTCAATAAAAATATTTAATAAACTACCCGACGAATTAAAGTCTGAAGAAAAAAATCACGTATTTTTAAATAACTTAAAAACCTTTTTAATCAACAAATGCTACTACAGCATAAATTAATTCCTCAACGACGACTTCTCGAAATGATTAGAATGGATCGGTCCGCTCCTACATTGCTATACCCTATTCGGGTCCATATGTTCGCTAATCTTAACCACTAAGATCTCTTGTATACTAACATATGAATGCAATAAATGATTGAATATGAATATGGATGAGAGTAGCCGAAGATCGAGCTCAGTAGCGTACTTTGGGAGAATCCCATGATCAGCAATGGACTGAAATAGACTGATTATGATGAACACCAAACACCAGCAAAGCTTACACTGCGTTGTAGGCTTACTTCTTTCTCTTATGTATCAGCATTATTTTAATCTTACATTGAAAATCTGCACCATGGAGTTATTAGAGAAACATTACTAATGAAGAGGCAGAGACGTTTTGGTGACGTCACGTCAAAAGTGTGTCTCGTTCTATCATAATATAGCAGTAATAGATTGTCATTCGTTCTAATCAACAATTTTTTTATTTAGTTCTAAGTATGATGTTGAGTAACACACACATTGACATTATTTTAAGGTTAAAATAATATGTTCCAGAGCCATGATGGTTTTGTAAAAGTTGGCGGTTGGCCTCCTGGCCATTTGCCATCTGCTAACCAAACCGTTCTCTCCTACAGAACGACATCCTGGCGGCGATACTTCAGAACATCCTCAAGCAGAAGAAGCCAGTGGTCCTGGTGACTGCGAAGAACGACGAAGTCTCCGAGCAAGGAGTCCGTGAGGCCGAGCGTCTGGTTCAGAGGAAGGAGTTCAAAGGATGTATACCTATTGTGGAGACATCGAGCCATGAGAACGTTAACGTAGATCAAGCATTCTTCTTGCTGGCTCAGATGATTGATAAGACTAAGGCTAGGATCAAGGTGAGATTTATCCTCTGTTTTATAGCCTCTTATTACAGTACCTGTTACATATTTTAATAGGGTAATAGGTGTTAAATTATAATAATAACAACGCCCACATAATAGTTTAACATCACTGACCTCTAATTAGGATTCCCTGCATTTGAAGTCAGGATCGGTCACCTGCGTCGATCAGGTACGGTCGGGGTCAGAATTCCAGTAACAGTAGCAGTAGAATGAAAGAAAATCCCGCATATAACCTTCTTCTATAAGCCGTACGTACGTGTGTACATGAACCAATCAGCGCAAGCGCAGTTACCGGTCACACACACACACACACACACACACACACACACACACACACACACACACACCCACACACACACACACACCCACACACACACACACACACACACACACACACACACACACACACAGACACAGACACATGCCTACCGTGCGGGCGACTATGAACATTGAGGTGCTACTGCAATTTTGTTGTCGTACTGTACACATGGACGAACCGATAACCGATGGGGAAGAAAGGTTCTCGAGTGGCGACCACGAACTGAAAGGTGCTCTGTAGGTGGCCCCTCACTAGGTGGACCGACGACATTGTAAGAGTTGCAGGGAGCCGATGGATGCAAATGGCTAATGGACGCAGAACAAATCCTGGAGCTCTTTTTTCACTGAACAGTCGTGTATTTTTTTTTTGAATTTGTCCCAGGTTGCGAACTACGCCGAAGCGTTGCGGATTAGAAGAGAGACGCTGGACTTTGTAACTGATGCTCTAACACAGCTCATACGAATACATGTACAGGATCATAAGTAAGTCATCTAAAAGTTCAAATAATGTTATCACACAAGTTTTTACGTAGTGTACTCGTAGGTGTACACATTTTTAATGCACATTACTAAGAGCTGTCCCTATAAATAAATTAACATCTCGTTATATATACCTAAATGGTATGTTTTCGCCCTTTTGTGGATTGAGTGGACAAGGGCCTTCCTTCCACAATTTTTACGTAGTACTGAAAGGGTACAACCATGAAAACAAAAAGGTTTTTAATGTTTTTCCTCGATATTTACTTTAATTTTTTCGAATTTTGAAAGGAACTACTGTTATGCTATATAGATTAACTAACTCCGATGGCTCAGCGACCCAAAGTGTGTCTTGGCCTCCGAAACGAGAGAGCGCCACTCTTCTCTATCTTGAGCGATTTCAACCCAGTTGAGAGTCTGGAGCTCGCGCAGGTCCGCATCCACCGCGTCCTTCCAGCGGTATCTAGGGCGTCCGACCGGCCTAGGGCCATTCGGTCGTCCCAAATAAAAACGCTTTGCCGCCCGATCCTCCCCCATGCGCACATAGATAAGATAAATTAAGATAACCATATTTATTACTAGCTGAATCGTAATGTAATTTACAGGGAGACATGGTCGGCAGCTAGCAAGAGGCTATCCCACTTCCCTGAGTGGGTGAAGTTTGTACAACAATTTGGAATAGACGGAACTCAAGTAAGTTCATTGTAATCTTAGTTATGTGCTAATTTGCCATCGCTCAAAACGGTGAAGGAAAACATCGTGAGGAAATCGGCATGTCCATGAACCACAACACAACAACACAACACAACAAAGGGCATGTGATGCGACATCTACCAACCCGCCCATATATACTCTCTATCTCTGAGAGAAGGCCAGAGTCCCAGCAGTGGGGATGATGTGATGTGATGATGATGTGGTCAACCCTACACTAAGAAATAGAAACAAAATAGTTTCTATATACTGTTTTAAACTACCATGGTCAATAACATTAGATTTAGGTTTTGAAACGGGATGATTACCATGTATTTGTTTTTGTTTGAGTTGTCGATATAATAAAAATAAATAAATATCGGGGACAATTGCACACAAATTGACGTAGCCCCAAATTAAGCTCGAAACTTGTGTTATGGGTACTAGACAACGATATACATACTTATATAGAGAAATACATACTGATATAGATAGAAATATCCAAGACTCAGGTACAAATATTCGTCCTCATCACACATATATTTGCCCTTACCGGGATTCGAACTCGGGACCGCTAGCTTTGCAGGCAGGGACACTACCAACTCCGTTACGGCTACCACGTCGTCAATAATATAATATCAACACCCACCCTCCTACCCCCCCACCCGCAGAAACTTAGTATTCTCGTGATCATGGCGCTTGCAAAAGTGCCGAAATATCAAGAACTCAAACAAAAACAAACATGTACATGGTGATTATCCCGTTTCAAAACCTAATTCTAAAATAGTTGCTGAATGAATATGTAATCTTTCTAGGTGATGTTCCGGCGTCATATCAAGAGACTGAAAGAGGAGCGTTCGGCGAAGAAGCTCCGTAAACAGCTTGCGAAGCTACCTCAAGTGTTGTCCAGACTCAATTTACCTACAGAGGATTTGCAAGAGAAGTAAGAGAGAAATAAAAATAAAGACAAATATAAGACCGTATTTGTTGTTGTAAAAAACAAGTTATAACAAGAAAAATAACTTTTCTAGCATTATGATGTTCCCAATTAGAATGGGAACAGGGCAAGACGATTCTTCTAGTGATGAACACTATGCTGGTGATAAATAAAGAAATATTTCTTGACTGCAGTGATAAGGTCGGAAGTGCTATTTTTTACGATTTTTCAGGAGAGTAAAAAGGAAAACGCCAGACAAATCGGATTTTAATTAAAAAAATATTATCAGTAAATTCATTTTAAAAACAGCCATGCTTCCAGTATTTTTGTGCACCGTGCATCTTTACAACGACCGAAATAGAAATACCATTATCAGCTTGGCAGAAAGAGAACGAAATACTCTATGAAAAATATCCAGAATTATTCCCCTCATATCCTGTTATTTTCTTTTTGCAGCGACTGGTCAATGGTGATCCGTCAGCTGCGCTCGCACCGCGATTTCTCCGTGTATTTCAGCGAGGGTCGCACGCAGCACTCTGGCTCGGAATCTGGCTCGGAGCTCGACAGTCCGCTGGCTATCGACACTACGTTGAGGGTCGGCGAACGGGCTAGATATCAGGTACAGTGTCTAATATCTATAAAAGTATCTAATAAAATAAAAAAATAGAATCTTAGCGGTGCGCCCCAGTAGTCGCGAAACGGCTATTCATGTGTTTTTACTTCCAGTTTAGCGTTCTTGACCTTCGAATCCACTGATTACAATTACTAATATTAATAGTCAACATTCGATTGAACATTAGTGGTTACTAATTCAACTAGAACAGCGTTTCCCAATTAGTGGTACGCGTACCCCCAGGGGTACGTGAAGTTGCATCAAGGGGTACGTGCCGCTATCAGTAAAAACAAGAACAATGTCCAAAATATCATTTTACTAGCTATGCCCCGCGGTTTAAGTAGCCTATCTGTTAATCCAGGGTGTCAACTACCTGTATACCAAATTTCATCAAAATTGGTCCAGGCGTTTGAGCGTGAAGAAGTAACCAACATACACACACACTCACAAACTTTCGCATTTATAATATTAGTGTGATTGGTACAATAAGGGGTACGCTGGTATGAGGTTTTTTTTAAGTGGTACGCAGCAAAAACTAATTGGGAAACACTGAACTAAAAAAAAAATATCCCTAGTTCAGTCTGAGTTATAAACGTTTTGTTTCACATACCAAATGACATAGTGCAACTAAACTTAAACTCCTTGTTACAGACACTGGGTCAGTCCCAAAAAATACCGTACGAAATACTGGAATCGAACGAAGCAGCTTCCGTTTTCAAGACTTACCTCCACGAAGCGCAAGAAGAACAGAGGAATTATGAGTGAGTACTAATATCGCACGCTCAAAACGGTGAAGGAAAACATCGTGAAAAAACCGGCATGTCCAAGAACCGCAACATTCAAGGGCATGCGACATCTACCAACATGCACTGGGCTCGCGTGCTAGATTACGACCCATACTCTGTCTGAGAGAAGGCCAGAGTCCCAGCAGTGGGAACGTAATAGGCTGATGATGGTGAAACTGAAGTGCCAGTGAGCTGGTCATATAAGCCGTAGAACCGATAAACGTTGGGGTAGACGTGTTCTTGAGTGGAGACCCCGACTTGGCAGACGTAGTGTAGAACGCCCTGCGACAAGGTGGAGCGACGATATGCGCCGAGTGGCTGGATGTGAAGAGTCGAAGACCGGGCTCAGTGGCGTGCCTTGAGAGAGGCCTACGTCCAGCAGTGGACTGATACAGGCTGATGATGAGTACGAAGCTCATACGAAAAAGCAGAGCGCGCTAACCGCAGCCTCCCCTTGCAGATGGTGCCAGCAGTTCAAGCGGCTGCTGGAGGAGACGGGGTACGTGACGCCCGGCAAGCAGCTGGGCGAGGTGCGCGTGCTGCTGATGGGCCGAGAGTGCTTCGAGGCGCTCTCCGACCAGCAGCAGCAGCGGGTGTACGACGCGCACCAGCGGCACATCCAGCGCCGCGCCAAGCACAACCTGCAGGTACACTCCTTCCGTACCCCCCCACACTCCAATACCCCCCATAGTCCCATACCTCCCGTACCTCCCCACACTCCAATACCCCCCCATAGTCCCATACCTCCCGTACCTCCCCACACTCCAATACCCCCCCATAGTCCCATACCTCCCGTACCTCCCCACACCCCCCCATAGTCCCATACCTCCCGTACCCCCCACACACCCCAAATACCCCTCCACACCAATACCCCCCATAGTCCTATACCTCCCGTACCCCCCACACTCCAATACCCCTCCACACCAATGTTCCGTACCTCCCGTAAGTATTGACGCGCTATGGCATTATTCTCGACGCTTCTACTAAAACAATAAGTCAGTCCCTTCAGGGCTATTGATATGGTATAAACTATGTACAAATCGATCAAGCTAAATTAATAATTACGCTATGAAAAAGGTTACCATTAGGTCTCATAATTGCAGGAGTTACTACTGGAGCACGCTGATTTGTTCTACCACTTCAAGAGCATATCGCCGACTGGCACGATTACTCAGGAAGACATCAAGGAGATCACCGACGTGTTGCAGGATGATTTTAGGTAAGTTAAAGTGCAACGTTGCCAGTGCAAATTGTTATTTAGCACATGCGTCAACTCGTGAACGGGTGCTGCTTGTGGGGTCTGGTCTGCTTTGGTTGTAATCCCGTAACTCGTTAATGTTCATGTTTCCATATCCCAATGTGCATAACCAACCAAGACAAATCTTATACGTAAAGCTCCAATTCAATTTTTATTTCTAAAGAAAAATAAAAAAATTAATGAATGAAGGTTGAACTCGTTCACAGTCCAAATTTTCCACAGATGAAAAATGTACTAACTCTCTCAACAGATACAAAATGCTAGACCGAATGGAGCAGGATAGGAAGCTGATGCTGTTCCAGCATTTAGGTTTCGTGCACTGCCCGATGCGTGAGCATTGCCCCGCCGGCGCGAACTGCCTGGACGGGACTCTACCTGTCATACTGAACACTAAAGTTGGGTGAGTTGTCTTCTATTGGACAGCCAAGTAGATATAGTTGGCTAGATATTTTTAATGAACAGGTCTTTTAAAGCATAACTTTTCTATTAGACACAAGCTCCATAGAAGTAATGTCAAATTTCGTATCTCTAGTAGGGCAAACCGTGGATAGATAGGTTTTAAAACTGGCCGTTATGTAAGATATCTATCTATGGATGGTTCTACTGGATATAAATGTAACATAAGCTTTTGTTATTATTATTTTCAGTACTTTATTTAAGTAATTTCGTAAATTAAGTATGTTTTTCCATATAGTTTTGTACTATTCCTCTGCTTTTGGGTTGTCTAGAAGAGATCTCTTTCAGCAGTAAGACCACTCTTTGTGACACTAACCATTTCTTTGTATAATAGTTAATCTATCTTTATAAATATAGAAAGCTCCATAGAAGTAATGTAATTTTTTTATCTAGGTTATTGAAGGTATTTGTAAGCTTATACCACGGATTCGACTAAAGAAACAAAAAATAATGAGTCTGATTTTCAAAATCCACAGATGTGTAGTAAGAATCAATCTGAATACTAATTTTGCTCATCAGATCGCTAACATCGACCGGTGAATCTCAATGCCATGCTGGCCCAGCCGCGCCTTGGGCTCTTACCAACGACTCTAACCAAATCAACGTCATAATACTAGGCGTAAGTATTCATCTTCAGACATCCACTGCTAAACCTAGTCCTCCCCCTTTGAAAACGCCACCATGAACGGCTATTAGCCATCGGCTCCCTGCGACTCTTACAATGTCGTCAGTACACCTATTGGGGGGTCTACCTACAGAACATCATCCGGTTCGCCACTCGAGAACCTTTCTTTCCCATTATTCTATTCCGTAGTACGATTAACTTATTGAACAACAAATTGTCGTCAAGCACCTGTCGGTGTTCCGGTAGCCTCACTTGAGAGCCAGCTCCCATTCCAGGTGTAGCGTGTCACCACCTTCGACCACATCGTCACTTAACATAAAGTGAGTTGTGATCAAACGCTACCCTGTAACAGGGGTTCCCCATCTTATTTTGTCCGTTGCCTACTTTAAGAATAAATTATTTTTTAGCGCCCTCTACACAACGCCCGCATTTTTTTTCAGGCTCTCTCTCTCCGCCCCCCTTTAGGCCTGCAGCGCCCACAAGGGGCGTTATTGCCCACTTTGGGAAACGCTGCTGTAAGTAGTAAAAATAAAAAACAGTAAAATTAAGACGTCTATTCACGTTCCGACAGGTCGAAGGTGTAGCTGGAGAATTTGGCAAACGGCTGCTAGCGGGATGCGACTCGGAGCACCGCGTGTCGACCAGCGACGGGCACCCGTGGCGGGTCGAGCAACGCATCAAGACCGACGACTTTGCGCACACCACGCCTATTGACGATTTCGCTCCTAACGGTAAGCGCGTGAATAGTTAGCCTTAAAATCATTTTTACAATATTATTTTGATTACATAGTACATTTGATTTTATCTATTGTCATTTTAATTCTGTATCGTATATTTTTAACTACTTTTATTTTTTCTAATATCTTTTTCTATTTTTAAGTTCTTTTTCCTCTGTAAAGATACGACAGAGACTATCTCTTACGTCTAACGTAGGGTCCCTAAGTGTCTATTACCATCTCTAAGGGTGGGAGTTAGATATCAAGAATTATTTTTTGTACAACAAATAAATAATCATCTTTATTGTCATGAGTTACGATTTATTTTCGATGCAAATGTAAATTTGTATTTGAATTGCCATTTGGGTAAAAACAGTTCCATTTGGTGTGCAACACAAGATAATACTGGCAACATTTAAAATACTCTCAAAAGATGGCATAAGCATCCAAAGCCTTAATTATTTAAAAAAAGTCTTGAAAAAACATTTTTCCTAGTAGTGTTTCTACGATATTCAAATAACATGGTATATATTCTCTATACTCAGGCTATTTCTGCGTGTTTCAAGACCAGGAATCGTTTGAATACATTAGGGGCTGCGCTGAGAAGACCCTCCTCACCAGTCTTGAGCAAGAGGACAAGCTACCATTCCAGGTAATTATTGTTTTTGTAGCGACAGGACTCTTTTACGGAGTGCCAAACCTATACCTACACCTCTACACTTTCTCTGAGAGAAGGTCCCTGTTGTCTCAGCAGTGGGAACGTAGGCTGATGATGATGAAACATCTACCAGTTCTGCAATACTGTGTTCCGGATTGAAAGTCAATGTTTCGTGCGAAATTACAAGGCTTAAAGAGGTTTCATATTTACTTCGTCAGAGTGATGAGCGCAGTGCATTGTCAAGCAGGATTTTGAACTGTTGAAGTTCAATCATCTGGGTGGCACTGGACTGTAATGGTCAAGAGCCGCTTATCATCAGGCGAACGACTTGCTCGTCTCCGCAATCAGTTATTTAGTTGTTAAGCCAGGCGAGCACTAGAAAACTCCCTACTAGCACCAAGCTCTAGTTTCAACACGCTGTTTTCTTTCACCAAAAGCTCAAGCTCATGGCAGGATTCATATCCTCGGATCGCCGATGTCACTACCACTGAGCTATCATCGCTTCACTACCAGGAACATACAATTGAAAATTACAAATCAAGGAAATGAAAAAATCCTTAATATTTTATTTTAACTTTCTTTTTCAGGGTTTGCCATTAGTGGTGATGTTTGTGCAAGACGAAGGCATGGACAAGAAGGAGCTTGCGAGATTACAAGAGGAGGGACAGAATTTGGCTGAAAAGTAAGTACTACATACACGCTACACCTAGATATACTGGCTCCCAAGTAAGACTGTTGGGACACATCAATATGTGCTTGGCGACGGACGGAACTTGAGCGTTTGTATCAAAGATATTTTATTTGTAAACCATGTGTTATGCGCACAAGGCAAGCATGCATGTAAATAAAAATAAGGGTTCAATATGTTTTGCCTAAATAGGCTTACGAGTTGAGCGTAATGGCTGCTAATTACTCTTCTTTCTTAGTTTGTTACTCTCTCACGCAAAAACTACTTAACGCATTTGAGTGAAATTTGGAATGGAGATAGCTTATACCCAGAATTAAAATGTAGGCTATTTTTTATGCCGGAAAAAGGTTCCTGCGGGGTAACGAAAAGACGCGTGTAAAACCGCGGGGCGCAACTAGTATCATCCTACTAATATTATAAACGTGAAAGTTTGTGAGTATGTATGGATGGATGTTTGTTACTCTTTCACGCAAAAACTACTGAACGGATCTGAATGAAAACTTAAATGGCCTGGATTAACACATCGCTTACTTTTATACCCGGAATTTTTTTCTGCGGGATAACGGGAAGATGCGGGTGAAACCGCAGGGCGCAGCTAGTAATAAATAATTATAGTTAAAAACATAGAAGAAGAAAAAAGAACTAAAAAAATTCTGCCTAAATATTTATATCCAATACTTATATTAATTTTGCAGCCTACACTGCGCGTACCTAGAGGCGTCAGTGAACGAGCTCGGCACGGAAGCGTTCACGGCAGACGCCATACAGGAGCTGGTGCGGGCGAACCGAGACAAGGCGAGCTACGCGCACCTCTGCAGGGACGATATCATTGTGTGCTTCGATTCTGACATACGGTGAGTTAAATACATTAATGATACGGTTGCATTTTTAGCGAAACAGAACAAAATCGAATCTCGATTTTCGTGTGTCTGAGATTGATTCACGTTATCGACCCCTTGTTTAAGATCGATTTTGAATGACCGATTATTTGACCAATAAAATCGATTCCTTGATTAATGTATCTCAGATTGTCATACCTTATAGCTAACTAGGAGTCACCGTAACTGGGGTATCAAAAATGATGTCGGAGATCCATAAGGGCAATGTTTCAAGTTTTTCTGACAAAGTAGCGTTTGACAACATGTCTCCTTATGTTAGAGGACGATGTGGTCAAAAATGGTGCCACACACCTGGATTGAGGACTGACTTTTAAGTGGAACTGCCTGAACACACCGCCCGGCGTGCCGGCGTTAAGTTTAAAGTGATCACATGCATCATCATTATCAGCCGGAAAAAGTCCACTGCTGAACTTAGGCCTCCCCCTTTGAACGCCACCACGAACAGCAATTAGCCGTTTGCATCCATCGACTCCCTGCGACTCACACAATGTCGCCCTAGTGAGACGCCTACCTACAGAGCGTATTCCAGTTCGTGGTCGCCACTCGAGAACCTTTCTTCCCCATCGATTATCGGATTAGGACACCTGGATTGGGAACTGGCTATAAGTGGAATTTCCAAAACATACCGGCATTCATATATTTAAGTTTTAAAGTGATCACATGTGGACTCCTACTAAATCGACTTGTTTTCAAATATCTTCCTTATAATAATTGTTTTATCTCCTTGCTCCCAGGATAATGGTGTGCATGTTCTGCGACGACCCGTTCTCCCCCGAGCGAGTGCTGAGCCCTCTCCTCTCGCACCGAGCTTGCTTCTTGACCGGCGACAGGTCCATAGTCATCGAAACCTTCCTCGGGGATTCCAAGCGGAAAGTTGAGGTGAATAGAAACTTTTTTGCTTGTTTACTTCTTGAAGGGAGGAGTCGTATCAAGAAAAGTCGGAGACTCCAACTCCATGATAGTCTGGTTTGATAAGCTTGCTGAAGAAAGAGCGAGACGACACGTCAGCCGATCCAACTAATACAAGACATCTCTGCACTAAGTGTGGACAAGCCTGCCGTTCTCGTATTGGTCTATATCAGGGGTGGCCAACTTGATTAGACCCAAGACCGACAGTTTCCTGATGAAACCCTACGATCTAACAAGTACACACTTACTTCTTAAAATTTGAATCGAAGCTGTAGTTCAGTAGCTGTGAGAAATCGTCTGGCATCTTCCGCCAGATTTTTTTTTTTTTTTTTTTTTACTATTTACAGGGTAGCGTTTGACCACAAGTCACCTGATGTTAAGTGACGATGTGGTCGAAGATGGCGCCACGCTACACCTGGACTGGGAACTGGCTCTCAAGTGAGGCTGCCGGAACACACCGATAGGTGCTTGGCGACAGATTCTTAACAAGAGGGTGGTAGCTAGCCAGGCGAGTACTAGAAAATACCCTACCACCAAGCTATGGTTTCATCACGATGTTTTCCTTCACCGAAAGCTCAAGCCCATTGTAGGATTCGAACCCACGTCCTACGGATCGCAAGCCGACGTCACTACCACTGAGCCATCATCGCTATAAATTATATAGATATATATAGATTAGCAACGACAAGTTTTTCTGCCTGTTCTACGTATTCGTTAAGTTATTTGTTTCACCACGATCGACTGGTACGCTATCCTCGATCGATCGGTCGATCGCAATCGACCGGTTGGCCACCCCTGGTCTATATCAAAAGCCTATTACGTTCCCACTGCTGGGAGTCTGGCCTTTTCTCAGACAAAGAGTAGGTACGGGCCGTAATCTACCACGCGGGTCCAGTGCGGGTTGGTAGATGTAGCGTGCCCTAGAATGTTGTGGTTCTTGGACATAATTTTTCTTCCTCATGATGTTTTCCTTCACCGTTTTTGAGCGATGGTACTGTTAAGTTTTAGGTAAGTATATCTAGAGTGCCTACATTATTGTGTTATTTATTTATGGTAATATGTACTGTAAACGTGTATTTTTCAGGTGATAATATCAAGCTATCACGGCGCAACGCAGTTTAGAGACGAGCTAATACACGGATTTATTCTCATCTATTCCGCCAAGAGGAAGGCTAGCTTAGCCACGTTGAAGTAAGTGTGAGATTTGTATTGAGTTTTTTTATATAATAGAGTGGAACATATATTTTATGTAAATACAACAAGCTGTTCCCCGCGCTTTCACCCGCGTGAACTACAGTTTACCGCGATAAAAAGTATCATATGACCTACCCCCGGGTTCAAATTTCTAAAATATAAGTAGCCTATGTTACTCCTTATAACATTAGCTAGCTTTTTTTTTTTTTTTACTTTTTACAGGGTAGCGTTTGACCACAAGTCACCTGATGTTAAGTGACGATGTGGTCTAAGATGGCGCCACGCTACATCTGGACTGGGAACTGGGAGCTGCGAGTGAAAGTCCCGTCAAAATCAGTCTAGCCATTTCAGAGATTAGATGGAACAAACAAAGAGACAGATAATTTTTTTTATTGATATAAGTACGTACTGTATATACTTTCATATGCAATAAGTGAAAAGATGTAAATTGAAAATTAAAATTTAATTTTTTGTATAGGTAGACTAGCTGTTCCCCGAGGTTTCACCCGCGTGGGCTACAGCTTTATGCATGCAGTCTCAGCCCGATCGGTTTGAAATTGACAAAGTTTCATACAAACTTTCATCCCCTATTTTATCCCCTAGGGGGTAGAATTAATCAAAATCTTTTCTTAGCGGATGCCTACGTCATAACATCTACCTGCATTTGACATGACATTTCAGCCCGATCCGTCCAGTGGTTTGGGCTGTGCGTTGATAGATCACTGTGTCAGTCAGTCGGTCGCCTATGAGTTATATATATTTAGATAATAAAATAGAGCAGACGGCCTGTTTTGTGGCAAGAGGTCACCATTGCCTATGGACATTTGCAACCCTAGAGAGTAAGGGTTTTACGGGTGAAACCAGTTCATTGATAAAGCTAGAAATTTCATCTATGAAATTTTTTTTCCGTTCCAGCGCATTCTCAATGAACATCCCCAACCTGCCGATACAAATGGTAGCGGTGACGGACGGTGGCGGCTCCGCAGCGACCGCGTTTTTCGGCACCGACGTCGGCCATGCGCTGATAACAGAGGGGAACGCCACCGCCGACCGGTTGGCTGCACACTTTACAACTTACACTTGCAGTGCCGAGAACAAATGTAAGTTTATTATAGGTTAGTTGACCAATTTTATTTTTATTATTCTATTTATTACTTCTTACACGGCAGCGTTTGACCAAAAGTCACCTGATGTTGAGTGGTGATGTTGATCGAAGGTGGCGCTACGCTAGCTCACATAGCTTAGTTTGCACTCAAGTAGGAAAAACTACGTTAGCTATGCGAGCTAAGCTAAACTAAGTTAGCTTGGTCTGCAACCCGTCTAAAAGTGATCACGAAAGAAAAAATACAACGACAAAATTAAAATTGTAAGAAACTTGCTGTTCCCCGCGGTTTTACCTGCGTGGGCTAAAGTTTATCGCGATAAAAAGTATCCTATATCCTTCTTCAGGGTTGAAACTATCTCCGTCTCCAAATTTCATTTAAATCGGTTCAGTAGTTTAGGCTTGAAGCGTAACAGGCAGAGTTACTTTCGCGTTAATAATATTATTAGGGATATTGTTGTTGTGCCCAATAGGGTCCATAATTATTTTTAATATACCGTATATATATTTTTTTTTTACTTACAGGGTAGCGTTTGACCGCAAGTCACCTGATGTTACGTGACGATGAGGTCAAAATTAGCCAAATCGGTCCAGCTGTTCTCGAGTTTTAGCGAGACTAACGAACAGCAATTGATTTTTATATATAAATAAAATAAAAAAATAAATATCGGGGACAATTGCACACAAGTTGACCTAGCCCCAAATTAAGCTCGAAACTTGTGTTATGGGTACTAGACAACGATATACAAACTTATATAGAGAAATAAATACTTATATAGATAGAGATATCCAAGACTCAGGTACAAATATTCGTGCTCATCACACGTATAATATAAGAATAATATAATAATAATATAATATAAGATTATTATTTATCCCGTTGTCCCCCAGCGGCATTCTACACGCCGTTCTTCAAGGAGGTGTGGGAGCGCAAGGGCGAGATCGAGCGCGCCTTCCGAATGGAGCAGCCGCACAACCTGCCCGACGTCGCCGCCGCGCGCCCCGCGCCGCCGCCCAGGAACCACTCCTACCATCTCAACCATATGTCAGTACCGAGTCTGTGACACGCTACTAGCAGCGAAACCCGGCGTTGCAAGGGTTTAAATATATCGCATGTTTTATAGTAATAAAAAATATATAAGGAGCGTCCTCCACAAGTGTTTCCGCAGTGAGTTCTTAAAGGTCGGCAACGCATCGGTAACTCCCCTGGTGTTGCAATGTCCATAGGCGACGGTGACCGCTTTCCATCAGGTGGGCCGTCTGCTTGTTTACTAAATTATTATATAAAAAAATAAGGATTCTAGAAATTTCTAGAACTTTCTTGACCATTCCAGATCAATTATAACCGTTTTACACATTTTGGTACTTTCTAGACCATTCCAGAAATTTTGAGATCTTTTCAGAAGTCCTCATGCGTTAGAAAAGGACAAATATATGTTGTAAATTTTTCGCCTCACAATCACCCCCTTCCACTGTATCTCATGAACCGTGATAGTTGGACTAAGATACAGGGTACCCTAGGCGGGTTAGATAATATGCGATTGTGTGGTCGTTTTATGCACGTAATTAATAATCGATCCTGATCCGTTATCCGCGGTTTTGGATCAATATGTTATTTTAGTACCAGGGCTTGCCATATTACTACTAAAATGACATATTATGACATGACATATCGATCCAAAACCGCGGATAATGGACCAGGATCGATTATATTATTTATTTCGGGCGTTAGTAAAGAATCCATATCCTCACGATTTTTAAGAAGCCTGTACAGCTCAATTTACTGCTGCGTTTGCGCTAGGGACGCTTTACTAGCGATATACTGAAAATAAAACGTCATCTCTTCAACAGGAGGGAACACAAACTGACGAACTCTCTGGACCTCCTTATCGGGCCGGACTCTCGAGCTGACATCGACTCAGAATACAGTGACACGCTCAACAACTCGAAGAATAGGAGCTTTTTGAAAGGTAACAACATCATTTTTATTATGTACTAGCTGCACACCGCGTCTTCCCGTGGAACCTTTTTCCGGGATAAAAAGTAGGGACTGCCGGAACATATCTATAGGTGCTTGGACTGATTCCTAACTTGAGGTAGCCAGGCGAGCATTACAAAGTGCCCTAACACCAAGAAGAATCGCATTTATTTACAAAATTCTGCCATTGCAACCATGACTATACACGGCATTAGTGTCAGCAATTTTCTAGACACATTAACTAGATATAAACAAAAAGTTTGTATAACTATCAAAGCTGACGTAATCGATTCAAATAAGGGTGTGTTTGTTTCAGGCTTTAGCGTGTACCCACCACCGAGCACTCCTCCCGAGCCGGCGCCGCCAGATCACAGAATGCACGATTTGTCACGTATGTATCTATTATAACAATATTTAATATTCCTTTATCCCTATTACTATCTACAGTTATGTAAAAAAGTAAATGAGAGCGATGGTGGCCGAACGGTTTGGCGTGCGACTTACAAGACGCCGACACCGAGTTCGAATCCTCTCGGCCTCGTACCTATGACTTAATAAGTTATGTGCGGATTTGCCATCGCTCAAAACGGTGAAGGAAAACGTCGTGAGGAAACCGGCATGCCCAAGAACTGCAACATTTTCAAGGGCATGTGACATCTACCAACCCGCACTGGGCCAGCGTGGTAGATTATAGCCCATACTATCTCTCTGAGAGAAGGCCAGAGTCCCAGCAGTGGGAATGTGGAATGCTGATAATGACGAGAAAAGTAAATCTCTGTTTCCCTTGGTCATCGCATCACGCGTGAACGGATGGAACGGTGAAGTCCAAGGAAGGTTCTTATGAAAAGATAAATTGAAAAAGTTGCCATCAGAAAAGAATAAAAATTTGGATAAAACAGAAAATGCTTTTTCTATATAGGCGTTTGTTTTTTTGTTTTAATTGCATTGCGTCTCTTACCTTGAGGCAAAAATGATAAGCTCAAGTGCATCAGAACGGGCCGCGCCGCAACGCATTGCTACATCCCTTTCAATCATTAAATGAACGACCGAGATGCAAGATGCGGTGCTGTCCGCCCGTTGTAGCCTAGCTCTTTTTAACAGACGAAAAGGAGGCAGTTTCAAGTCGACATGTACTTGTATATGTTTTTGTATGTATATCCGAGAATGGTCCGATTTTGATGATTCTTTTTTAAACATGTTTTTTGAAATGTACATGTTGTAACGCAGCGGATCTCAACTGTTCGGAGGATTCACTCAGCACCCACGAGTCAGGTGATTGCATGCACCACGAATACGAACTTTATTTTCGATAGTGGAGGGTTCAATTTTGTTTGTAGATAGTTTTTTTTCTCTTCAATTTGTTAAAGATATGCGTCCGTCCTTATTTCAGTTTGCATGAAGTAGTAATATGTTCGTGTTTTTCGTTATGGTAGAGGAAGTTTTGGTTTAGTTATTGTTTGTAATAGTCGAGTTATAAAATGTGTTTTTTTTTTTATGCACGTATTTCGCATGCTGACATTTTTGTTAGAGTTTTTTTTTATTATATTAAACACAGTTTTGTGAACATTACTGTTTCTGATACAGATAAAATATTCAAATCAAATATTTTTTAATCTATATCTACGTGCACTGTAGCCTCAGTAGATTTCTAAACATCAGTTTTTGCGTTTTGGATTTTACTACCTCTTATGGCACCAAATATAATTAGAGGTTAGTTGCCTACTACATCATTCCCTTATCATATATGGGACTACAGCTAGTCAAATCAAACCGTCTCAGCCCAGCTAAAATACTAAAAAAAACTTCAAATTTTGGAGCATTTCGGTGCGCGTTGTTCGCTTCGGTTCAGTTCAGGACTGGATCTAGCCATACACTGTACCCCTATTACACAAACTATTTGCTTATAGACTCGCTGAAGAGTTTATTTCGACGATATCGAAATAAGTTCTATCTTTTTAATCGTTCAGAAATTCAGAATCCGACCGCGTTACTGAACAGAAAAATTACTAAGATTTTATACATAACAAGAGGGTTGTAGCTAGTCAGGCGATCTCTTGAAAATGCCCTACAACAAAGCGAGGCCTGGTTTTCAGTTCTAGTGGCAACCCTTTGGTCTCAAATCATTACCTTGATAAGTTTTCAAAATCAATCAATACATTTCTTTTCACAATCTATTTTAAAACACTTCTTTTGTCTACAAAATGTTGAAATCCTTAATAGCATTCAGTCTGTCAGTATACCTTTTACTTTTGAAACCAATTAATAAAATTATCTTGAAATCGAGAGTGCTTCAAAAACAATGTTGTTTCAATTCAATTAGTCGCGAGATGTTTATGTTGGGTTTGTTCTTGAGACAGTCGAGGAGGTACTCCTCATAGATAGAAGTATAACATGAGACACTTTCATTAACTTTGTATCGCCATTAAAAGTCACCTTTTAAACCTTCCCTGAACTCCCACAAACATTTCAAGATCAAAATTAGCCAAATCGGTCCAGCCACTCTCGAGTTTTAGCGAGACTAACGAACAGCAATTGATTTTTATATATAAGATAAAACGAATTTGTCATTTGTTTTGTAACTTTTTCATTGTAGTTAATTTAGTCAAAAAACGGATTCAATGTTAATTTTGTTCTATATAATGTTAACTTCAATCCGTACAAGAATCGTTCGGTAAAAGTTCTCGCACACTAGAGCGGGTCGCGCCGCAACGCATTTCAACATCTCTTTCGAACATTAACATAACGACAGAGATGCATGATTTCTGCGGTGCGGCCCGCCTGTATTATGCTCGACATATTCTCATTATAATGGTGTGTAATTAGTGTGTAACGGTAATTAGATGGAGGTGGGCTCTGGCAGCCAGGCAGCTACGGTCACCGCGCCTTCACTACCGGCCGCACCCAGCCGCACGCGCCGCACGCGCCCCCGCACAGACTAGCGCATTCACAAACATTGAAGGTAACTATAATATTGAGATATCTCATATGGTCGAGGAGAGCGATGGCTGGCACATGCGTCAACTCGTGAACGGGTGCTGCTTGTGGGGTCTGGTCTGCTTTGGTTGTGATCCCGCAACTCATTAATATTCATGTTCCCATATCCCAATGTGTACAACCAAACAAGAGAAATTTTATTAGTAAAGCTAATTAAAAAATATCGGACCATTAGATGACAAAAAAAGCTCGGGATTTTAGTGAACTTGCTCCAATTCAATCAATTAGTAATAAGAATAAAATTGTCAATGTGATCGCGCCAAAAAAATTACCTGCCGGGCGTTTCTTGCCTGTTCTTTTGCCGGCGTAAGGAGGTTGGAACAGGCGTAGCTAGTTTTAAGTTTGACGTTTTAAAGTGATCACAATGTATCCTATTGAATGAATAAAAATTGACTTTTGACTTTTGAGAAAATTACACTAATACAATAAATATATTTATTTATTTATTTGGTAATAGGCGAGCAGCCTGATTTGCCATCGCTCAAAACGGTGAAGGAAAACATTGTGAGGAAACCGGCATGCCCAAAAACTGCAACATTTTCAAGGGCATGCGACATCTACCAACCCGCACTGGGCCAGCGTGGTAGATTTTAGCCCATACTCTCTTCTGAGAGAAGGCCAGAGTCCCAGCAGTGTGAACGATGGAAGGCTGATAATGATGATGATGAGCAGCCTGAGGCTGATGTGCCTGTATCATGCTGTGTTGAATTATAGCAATGTCCAAAAGTGCAGAGAAAAGTCAATTCTGTAGCAAGGAAGCATTGTTCGTTCGCAACCACTTGCCCAGTCTGTTTTTAAAGGAATTCACTGAAGGTGCTGACACAACGTCTTCTGGTAGTCTATTCCAGTTGTGCACCACTCTAGAAGCCAGGAAGTGGTGAATGAGTTTGTAATTGGAAAGTGTTACGCTTACCATTAGGCCAGTGACTTGCTCGTTTCGGGTTTAAAACGAAACAAATGTAAAAGTAACAACTAGTCTTCTATATATATAAAAAATCAATTGCTATTAATTTGTTAGTTTGTTAGTCTTAAACTCGAGAACGGCTGGACCGATTTGGCTAATTTTGGTCTTGAAATGTTCGTGGAGGTCTAGAGAAGGTTTAAAAGGTGAGAAAAATTTGAATAATTGCCGGGAAAACCCTTAAAACAGCGCTTTCCTTTTTCCCATATAAACGTTTTCTAAATAAAATGTAGAGTCAATTTGAACTTTATTGCTATGCAATAAAGTTGATTGATTTTTTGATTTTTCGATTGAGGCAGTACGAAGTCTGCCGGGTCACTGAGTATTCAATAATAACATGTATCAAACCTGTGTACTAGAATTGTAAAAAGTAATATTGTTATTAGTACAATTTGTTTCAGCAACCAGGCAAACTGGATATGAACAACTACACGATGGTTAGTGATGCGCTCCAGCACATCACTATTGGACCTCCGCCGCCGCATACTAGGGAGAGAAAGGTACTTATAACAAAGGAAATGTTAAAAAGGACGTGTCAAAATGTAATGAACTGAAATTAAAAGAGAAGTGTTCTAAAAAAAATTGGTTGTCTGTAAAGTCGGTTTACTGACGAAAGTTGAACGTGACAACGTCGATTGGCCGATTGTGCTTCTTTGTCGCTCGTTCCGCGCTCTCGCTTGCACTTCAAGCTTACATGGAACGCCTCAGAGCGAGGTAACGCCGCATGAGTCATGTTTTTTCGTGCGTGCAGCCGGCTCTATCGAATTATAAGACGGTGTACGGCCGGTTTCAATAACCGATCTATCCAAGGTTTGCCCTACTGGAGACAGAAATTTGACATAGGCTCCATAGAAATAATGTCAAATTTATGTCAAACCGTGGATAGATCGGTTATTGAAACCGGCCGATATTCTATTGAATAGATATTCTCACGCCACTTACACCCGTGTTCAGTCCCAAAGGTCGGGCTGGTCTCACTCCAGCAGCCAGCAGAGCGCTCACCATCACCACCCGTCCGGCGTCAGCTCTGAGACGGAGCTGGACGCGCAATACGCACAGGTAATTATATTCTTTAACTCGAAGAAGACAATTCCGTAAAGTAATTCAAGAGTTCTAATCAAGGGCAGGTGAGGGCAGCATTCTAGATACTCGATAAACTAGTAGCGTAAAATTAGCAAACGACCCAAGACAATTGGTTTGATTTCGAACTTTTTTCTTATAGTAATTTTGCGAATTATATCTAAAAACATTTTTTTTCTCCATAGTCATATTATTTCGTCTCCCTCTGGCCTACTGGCGTGGCGACGTTATTGGTTATAATTAGTTGGTGGTGACGTCCTTGGCTATAATTAGTAGGTGGTGACGTCCTTGGTTCCAATTAGTTGGTGGCGACCCTCTTGGTTATAGTTAGTTGGTGGCGACGTCCTTGGTTCTAATTAGTTGGTGGCGACGCCCTTGGTTTCAATTAGTTGGTGGCGACGTCCTTGGTTATAATTTGTTGATGGCGACGCCCTTGGTTCCAATTAGTTGGTGGCGACGTCCTTGGTTCTAATTAGTTGGTGGTGACATGAAAGTTGCTGTTTGTAATTGAATCGCGTATTACAAACGATACTGCACATTTGTTTATTTATTTTTGTAGATAAAGGAAACCAACGAGTACATGGAAGCGCCCTCTATGACCAGGCTAAGACGACATCGTAGACACGAGAAGACCGCGGTACATCAACCATGTAAGTGTACATTACGAAGACGACTTATGTGACGCAATGGGTCAATAGCCGAATGGGAAGAGTGACGCTGCGGATTGAATTCCCGTACGATGTAAATATAGATCTAAACAATTGATGGCTCAGCGATCAAAAGTGTGTCAGCAGTATGTACAGCTACATATATTATATTATGTTGCTGACTGTACTGTCTCGTGGTTACCATTCTGTTACTATTCTAGTACATTTTCTCCTTCTCTTTTATCATACTATGCTCAGTCCATCTCCATTTTAGTTGTTTGTAGGTTGTGGAAGCATTCTTAAAGCTAGTTCTAACTTTTATATTAAGATAAGATTTGTCTATACTTCTACTAGTTGCGTCCCGCGGTTTCAACCGCGTCTTCCCGTTTTCCCGTAGGAACCTTTTACCAGGATAAATATATATTAAGCCTGGGTATAACCTATCTCCATTCCAAATTTCATCAAAATCGGTTTAGAAGTTACGGTGATACGTGGTAACAAACATTCACACACACAAACTTTCGCATTTATAATATTAGTAGGTTATAGAGAAAAGATTTGTATCTTTGTATGTTTGTAACGAATAAGCTCAAAAACTACTCGAACGAATTTAAAAATTATTTTACCATTAGGTAGCTACATTATTCTTGAGTAACATAGGCTCTATTTTATTTAAACTACGGGTATATCTAATTGTGGTATGTGATTCCAGCATTTTCCGAGACGGACAGTTCTGGGTCTAGCGAGGCGTCGGGCGGCGCGCGGCCGCACGCGCGGCGCCGGCACCACGCGCACCACGCGCCCCGACACTACAAGAAGCGGTCGGTACTACAACTATAATTATGTACTATATAGGTCTACCAGGATCTGATGGCAAAAAAAAAGTTTAATAAATAGCGTTTTTCATATGGCAACGAAAAAAATGTCATCTGTCAACTGAAATTTCGAGGAATTGTTTTTGGTTTGGCTTCAAATTAGTAGGAATGACACATCTTGATACTTTGGTTTATTGCATTTTTCGTGTGAACTGAAGAAGCTTTCTCTCGAATAGGGATCGATGAATGGCGAAAATCTTGTGAACATGTAATAAAAATTGAAAATCAGTTCATAGAACAAGATCGATTGAGATGCAGGAGGAAAGGTTTATCATAAATACTGCGTCTTCCTCGTCTTCCTCTTCCGTTGAAGACTTTTTTATGGATGTGCAGTATTTGGAACCATTTTCAAGTTCTGATAGCCTTTAATTAATGAATAAACTCATGGACAAAGTAATTGGAGTTTTCATCTAAATTTCGAAATTCCACATTCGCCACAGTAAGATTTTCAAAATTATCCTTGATCTTTGGATACATTTTTTATATTTGCATGTATCACACACAGAATCAGCCACTATAGGGAAAAAAAAGCATTAAAACGTTTTATTCCAATTTCCCCCAGTATTGCTAGCGTAAATTTATTTTTTCCCTTTTTGCCATCAGATTCTGGTAGACCTATAGTTTTAAGTTTGACATTTTAATGTGAGCACATGTATCCTACTAAATAAATATGTATATTTGAGTTTTGCTATCCATACCTTTGGCCTGCGTGCGCCCCTTTACATACGTGGCGCCCTGGGCAGTCGCCCAACCGGCTCTTCCCTAACACCGCTACTGGAGCCGTGACCTCAAAAGGTGGCCACTAGCCTATACGAACGAAGAAGAGTGCTTGAATGTCATTGGATGACGTCCCTGATATTGTCCCACAGATCGCTGGGCAACCTTGTCGCCGTGCAGAGTCCTCGCGTCCCAAAGCTGGGCATGTTTGTGGGACCGCCAGAACTGCCTACGGGCTACCGGGCAAGGACGCAGGAGGATAAAGGTATTATTATACGAGGATCTACCCTAATAGTATACGCTGGGTTAAGTAACGTTCTCTGCGGTCACTACTTGGATGGATGACCAAGTGGTATTTACAACTAAGGCTGATGATGATGAGGTTCCTTATTGCGTTGTATCGTTTCAGCCGCCAGTGAGTCTAGTGAAGGAAGCTCGGACGGCGAGACGAGGAGGCCTAGGCCTTTGCCACCACCGCCCCATCACGAACCCATGCACAAGGTAAGAACTATTTATTTTCCTCCGATTATGGTATTTATCGTAAAACTTACTCCAACACTTCAGCGACCCAAAGTGTGTCTTGGCTTCCGAAACGAGAGAGCGCCACTCTTCTCTATCCTGTGCGATTTCAGCGCAGCTCAGAATCTGGAGTTCGTTTAGGTCTTTTGTCTACTTACAGGGTAGCGTTTGACAACAAGTCACTTGATGTTAAGTGACGATGTGGTCGAAGCTACAGCTAGATTGGAGACCGGCTCTCACGTGAGGCTGCCGAAACACTGGTAGGTGCTTGGTGACAGATTTTTAACATGACGGTGGTAGGTAGCCAGACGAGTACTAGAAAATATCCTTCTACCAAGCTTACATCACGAGGTTTTTTTTTACTACTTGCAGGGTAGCGTTTGACTACAAGTCACCTGATGTTAAGTGACGATGTGGTCGAAGATGTCGTCACGCTACACCTGGATTGGGAACTGGCTCTCAAGTGAGGCTGCCGAAACACACCGGTAGGTGTTTGGCGACAGATTCTTAACACGAGGGTGGTTCGCCAAAAAGCATATGTCTATTCAGTTTTAATTTGCAGGTACTATCGGCGGATTACCCATCTTCAACGCAGGACAACTCGTCGTCGAGCGCGGCCGATTCGCGTCGGAGGCATCACCCGTTCAGCAAGCACGACCGCAGGCACAAGGTAGTCAAAGTAGGCTTACTTGTCCTATTATCCCGGGAAACGCACGGTTTCCGTAGAAATCTTTACGTGGGTGAAATCAGGAGGTGATTGTTGGAAATTTATGGAAATTAATTTGTGTATATAATTTTAGTACGCTTTATAGGCGTCGATTATGTTGTGCATTTTCTAATACTAAACTAAGTTTACCTTAATCTACCCAGACATATAAATTTCTAGATTAAATAAAAGATTAGAAATAAAAATCGGTATTAAATTCGCTTTGCAACTCCAACAAACGAGCATTGAAATGCGCGTCCGTAAAAAGTTGAAAGGAATGTGCCGTGCTATATTAATCGATGTTTTCAGCTGAATTTTAATTAATATTTACAGGATTTCTCCAAAAGCAAAGATAAGAAGAACGCGCCGCAGCTGACGAACACCCAGTCGGTACAAAATTGGGGCCCCCAAGTAAGTAAACCTACTATCCTATTAATATTATAAACGTAAGTAACGTAACGTAAGTTGGTGAGTTTGGATGGATGGATGGATGTTTGTTACTCTTTCACGCAAAAACCACTGAACCGAACTGAACTGATTTGAGTAAAATTTGGAATGGAGATGGCTTATACCCTGGTTTAACACATAGGCTACTTTTTATCCCGGAAAAGGTTCCTGCGGGATAATGGGAAGATGCGGGTGAAACCGCAGGGCGCAGCTAATAAAGAAATAAAATACCCAGAGGGCACTAAAACAACATTTTGAAAATACTGATAATACTGATTATTTTTAGCGATTACCTTTTACGTTTTTGTCACTCGCAGATCGGCGTGAGGTACCCTCTCTGTGGCCTGCGGAAAAAGGCTGTTGATATCATTGCTTTTATTCGTTCAAGGGTGCCCACGGCGTGCCTCTGTTCGTGGAGAAGTGCGTGGAGTTCATAGAGCGCGAGGGGCTGAGCTCGGAGGGGCTGTACCGGGTGCCCGGGAACAGAGCCCACGTGGATATGCTGTTTAACAAGTTCAACGAAGGTACGGACACATTTGAATAAGCTCAGAGTCACACTTTGTGCCATGGAAAAAACCGTGCTTGGAGTACCTTTGCGTGATAACATACAAAACGAGGAAATTCGCCGAAGTAACAATATCACCGACATAGCTCTTAGAACTTGCAAGTTGGAGTGGCAATGGGCAGGCCACATTGGCTGACGAACCGATAACCGATGGGGAAGAAAGGTTCTCGAGTAGCGACCAGGAAGACGTCGACCGACGACATTATAAGAGTCGCGGGGAACCGATGAATGAAATGGCTTTGACGACGCGGTAGTCGAGTTGGTAGTGACCCTGCCTACGAAGCTAGGTTCAAATCCCGGTGAAGGCAAATATATGTGTGATGAGCACGAATCTTTGTTCCAGAGTCTTGGATATTTCTATCTATATAAGTATTTATTTATCTATATAAGTATGTATATCGTTGTCTAGTACCCATAACACACGTTTCAAGCTTAATATGGGGCTAGGTAAATTTTTGTGCAATGGTCCCCCGATATTTGGCTAATAGCCGTTCATGGTTGCGTTTAAAGGCCTATGTTCAGCAGTGAATTTATGTCATATCACATTTTCAGACCCCAACATAGATTTCTACGCGTTAGACATCCCAGTGAACGCGGTGGCGACCGCCCTCAAGGACTTCTTCTCCAAGAAGCTGCCTCCGCTACTGGACGAGGACAGCATGGCTAAGTTGGAAGATATTGCCAGTGAGTAAAATGTTTATTAAAATTGCCAGGAAATCAGATTCGTAAAAAAAATTAATTTTTTATGTGTTTTTGAGGCGCACAGCGGAAGAGTGGCCCGGGCTCTGTAAGCAGTTTTAAAATTATGAGCAATTTATAAATCGAGGATGTACGATTAGCAGTTAGTTTTAAAACTAAACTTAGGTCAATCTGGCTCTAAAGATGAACAATTTGGTGTAAACAACTTTTTTGTGTATTACACCACTTTTCCGCTGAGCGCTTCAATTGTAGGCTTGAAGTTCCTTTGATAAAGAAAAGTCTTCACATTGAGACGATTCTCGGATTCCGTCTCTCTCACTCGCATTGTTATTGACTTACAAATGAAAGAGACCGAATCCGAAAGATCGACATAGAGAAATCTCACGTCAATGTTTTGTTTCACAACGAGAGGTTACCATAATCTATCCTGTACTTTTTTAATGATATATTTCCTGTGATGTAATTATAGAATTATGGCGTTTTACAATTTTATTGACACTCGGACGTTTCGGACTCTTTTCAGAGTCCGGGGTCGCAGGTAGACTAAGATCACAACCGCCCGACAGTAAGTACTGTCGAAACGTAGCTTTAGCTCAGTATATCGCCTTCCTTACATTAACACAGTAACACGACCCATTTATACTTACTTTTACTAATAATACCTCGAGACACCCCTAAGGCAGGGGACCCCCTGGCTGCCTTAACTGGCCGACCAGTGGTGGAGTTGCAAGAGCTAAGAATCTAAACTCCAAAAGTGGAAGTGCTCAAGGCATCAAGCCGGGAGTAGCGTTTAGTGAAACTGCAGCACACCTCTCGACACCCTTTAGTAATTCACTCCAACGTTGCCCCCTTATGTCAGTGGCGTCACCACCTGCCTAAAATATTTTCGAACGAGACTGAATTGGCAGGTGCCGGAGTCTCATCCCATTGACCAGTTTTCTGCTAACAATAACTTCACAATAATAACCTAGATATTTTTTTTAGCATTATCGCAATAGTACACCTCACCCTTCCTTCCCTACACCATACTTAATTTAAAATGGCCTCTTAGCGTTGGCTACGGCTCCACTAATGCCCAACAAAGGTCCGGGCAAAGACCCGATTATAAATATAATACCTACTAATAATAATACCATCACGCCAAGACCCCTTTGTGGTGGTTGAAAAAAGGGGAGGGAGGGAACGCTACTGTACTCTCTAATCGGCTAATTATTACTATTAACAGCTTAATTAACCCGTTTTATTCGCTACAAGCTATTGCGCATCGCGCGCCAAACGCGCACGTTTTTGACGCTATATTAAAGGTTCGCGCACTCAAGGGTAGCCTCACCGCAAAAACAAAACTAGGACCATAATAAAACCTGATGTCATAAAGGGCGGTCGTGTCGCTCGAAGCGATGTCTTTCATATAAAAAGCCCAAAAGCAGAGGAATAGTACTAAACCATAAGGACGTAGATATACAGCTAAAATAGATCATACATTCTAGATTTACCTACTTACATAAAGTACAAAAATAATGATAAACTCAAAATACGTATTGAGTTATAATTATACACACATACCTACACTCGTAGCAAATTCATACATTAATAATTCAGAAAACTGTTGATTTGTAGAAAGAAGTAGTTTCCACATCTCTCTCGAACATTAAATAAACGAGAGAGATGCATGCACATTTTTTGATATTTTGCGGTGCGGTCCACCCCTAGTGTGTGGGAGGCTTTATTGCGCTTAACTGCCACACGTGTGCAATAACCCTTAGCCGCCCATGAAGTACCGTACTAAGATTATTTTTTAAATTCTATGTGTATATAGCAAGCAAGTGTTGCATGAAACCAACAAAACTTGGAAACTAGTATAGTGAAAAGATTTTCTTGTTAATTCCTACTTATCCACTGAAAATAAATACTTTTTATTTCGTGTCTCATAGTACATAATCATCATAGGCATGACTCGGTTTATTGCTGGACAAAGGCCTCTCCTAAGGCACGCCACTCTCCGAGTCCGGTCTTCGCCTCTTCTCATCTAACTACTAAGAATCTGTCGCTAAGCACCCATCGGTGTGTTCGGGCAGCCTCACATAAGAGCCAGTTCCCAATCCAGGCGTGACGTGGCGCCACCTTCGACCACATCGTCATTTAACATCAGGTGACTTGTGGTCAAGAGCTACTAGGGACATATAAAGTAAAAAATATGAATATTCTTGGTACGGTAGGTACTGGTTACGTAGCAAAGGTTTCGTAGGCAGCTAAAGGGAGCGACACGGGCTCGTTTGGTGCGTCGCTGGCTAATCTGAAGGCATTTCATACGTATTACGAAACACTTGTTTGTTTCAAGTCGGTTCTACAATTATTACTAGAGCTGTCTTACCACAAAAGACTTCGACATACCTTAGATATGACTGTGTTGAAAAGAAGTTGTGTCTTACACTAAATACAGGTTCAACATGCTTTTATCAGACAAACATCTTGATCTAAAAATAATAATATTTATTTGGTTTAAGCGTAGTATTAGACACGGGTGTCGATTCTAATGTGAATTCTCTGAAAGTAAATTTGACAGGTCTGAAATTATCGCTTTTTTTTTCTAATCAGGAAAGTAAGAAACAACCTGCAATATTTTTAGACCTGGCAAACCTGGTTGCTAGAATGACGCTCAAGCCTTAACACCACTTAAGCACAGATTTGAGTCTGTCATTTCATCGCAATCGCTACTTAAGTACCGATCAACACTCGAGCGTCATCCCAGAACACCAGCATTAGTTTGCGTTTCAAAAAATGCACATCGGATACGACACCACTGTCACACACTCTGTTTCAAATCACGTTTGTGGTAAGACAGTGGTGTCGATTCGCTTTTGCTTTCTCTAAAACTAAACTAAGTTTGACAGGTCTAAAAGTAATGCTTTCCTTTTTTTACTTCAGTGGTTAGAAAAAAACAGCAATACTATTAGACCTGTCAAACTTAGTTTAGTTTTAGAGGAAGCAAAACCGAACCGACACCAATAAGTGCACGTCTAAAGACTCGCTCGATTCTTGAACACGGTATCGATCCTGGTTCCTGAAACACAGTTCCCACTAGTTCGGGTACCAGAGGCTTCATAATTACTTTGTAAATACCACTGTGTCAATAAATGCCTTTGATTGGCCGCGGAGACCGAGCGAGTGTTTAGTCGAGAGGCTGGTGTGTGACTGGTGGCGTGTGCAGCGATGCGCGGCTGCATGGCGGGCGGCGTGGAGCTGAAGGACCGCAGCGTGCGCGTGCTGGCGCTGCGGTCGCTGCTGCACACCGCGCTGACGCCGCGCGCGCGCGCCACCCTCGACTACCTGCTCGACCACTTCGCCAGGTAACTACATGCGCCCGAAATGAATAATCGATCCTGATCCGTTACCCGCGGTTTTGGATCGTTATGTCATGTCGTAATATGTCGTTTTAGTACTAGGGCTTGATATATTACTACTGAAATGACATATTATGACATGACATATCGATCCAAAACTGCGGATAATGGATCAGGATCGATTATTCATTTCGGCCGTAAGTCTGCCCCGGTAGGTACTACCGTCGCGATCTCAGATAATTACTCAGCCTGCCTTAGTTGTTGCTACCATCTTGGCCATTTTAACGGGTAACTACCCAGCCTGCCCGGTAGGTGCTACCCTCTCGATCACAGGTAATTACCCAGCCTGCCCCGGTATGGACTACCCTCTCGATCATGGGTAACTACCCAGCCTGTCCCAGTAGATACTACCCTCTCGATCACAGGTAACTACACAGCCTGTCCCGGTAAGTGCTACTCTCTCGACTACTTCGCCAAGTATCTGTCCCAATAGGTACTTCCATCTCGACTACTTTGCCAACTACCCAACCTACCCTGGTAGGTAAGCTCCTTTCAACCATTTCGCCAGGTTAATGTCCATCTAGCTACATTTCGATTACCTCACTGTACCACCTACCCAGCTTATCCCACTCGGTACTATCTGCCCGGCCACTTCTTTCACTACCCAACCTATCCTACTACTTTTCCGGCCACTTTACTAAGTAACTACCTACTCAGCCACTTAACTACCCCACCTATTCAACCCGAACGATTTAAGAATATTAAAAACATCTCGTTCTACGTTGGCTTTAAAACCTTTGTGTCATATCCACAGAGTGGCCGATAACTCGAAACTGAACTCAATGGACAGCAAGAATCTAGCCATCTGCTGGTGGCCGACGCTCCTCCCGGTGTCGTTTTCGGACATGGGTCGGTTCGAGATGACGCGGCCGTACCTCGAGGACATCGTGCAGACCATGATCGACCAGCACCCGTTCCTGTTCCGCGGCCGCGAGGCCTTTGTCATGGTGTGAGATACGAACCCCGGTCAGTAAATTCAGCTTTCATTATTTGCACCGCCAAAGTTCTTGCCGTGATCTGTGTATGTATCATCGACTGTGGACCTCAGATTGGAATTATGGTGTGATAGCTTTCTGGTGTTATATAAATAACGGTATGAATATACGCTCATGAAGCGATGGCTCAGTGGTAGAGATGTTATCTTGTGATCTAGGTCATGGGTTCGAAACCTGAAATTAGCTGGAGCTTTCGTTGAAGGAAAACATCGTGATGAGACCTTAGTTTGGTGGTGGAGAATTCTTTAATGCTGACCTGGCTCAAGTTATGAATCTGTCGCTAAGCACCTATCGGTGTGTAGCCTCACTTGAGAACCAGTGCCTATTTATAGAATACGTTTTGTGTATCTGAATTACTTCCTTATTTGTAATTTTCCTATTCTTATATTTGCTTGAATACTTTTTTAAAGTTTGATCTTTTTCATCAGGCCCCACAATGCATGTCGCATTTGTGATGGACGACGTATGACGTCACCGCCGAAAGTGACGTCAGCAAATGGACAAAGCCGCGCATTGTAGAATGGCGCGAGAAAGTGGCACGAAACCAGTGAGGTTAAAGTTGTCGTGACTAGTGCGTAAGTTGGTAAGTTTGGCTATTCGTGTACCGCCGGAAGCGCCAAGCGGTTTTATACTCTAACCACTAAGGAATTAAGTTCGCGTTTGTGTGTTAATGCAAACGGTGAATCTGTAACGATGTCCGTTGTTTTATCATGTGTCGTTATGTACGCTATCGTTGTTCTAAAGTAGGTTTTTAATGTTAAGACTCGGTTTCGCGAGTTGCGGGTAAACTTTATGTGACAGATAAATGTATCGGGTAGGATTTGTATGAAATTCGCAGGTTTTTTGCATGTAATTGCCAAAGAACGACGCATTTTGCTACTTTGCCCAAAAGGAAAATAAATTGTACCGATATTATATACAAAACCAACAAAACAAAGACAAAGAGCTAAATCTAAGAATGAAAATAGCTAACTTTTGAAGTGTCAATATTTTCTGTCACATAGAGATTCTCTTGAATCAGAATAGGAATAAATGTCTGGTTAAAAGTTATTTAGAAGAGTCGCGATTTATTTTGTACGAGTGTGTTTTTCATATCATAAAGCTTAGGTACGCGAGATGTTACATTTCACGCTTGCATTTCGTTGTTAACGGCTTCTGTTCATTTTTTATACGTAGTGGTACAAAAAACGGTCCGACATGCGTTGTGACACAAGATTTTTTAGGAACGTCGTGTTTTGTACTCGGAATTTTACGGCCGCTATTAATAACATAGCTATCCACGGTTAGTCCTACTAGAGATAGAAATTTGACATGAGCTCCATAGAAGTAATGTCAAATTTATGTCAAACCGTGGATAGATCGAATATTGAAACCAGCCGTTAGAGATATAATATTGACGTAAGCTCCATCGAAGTAAAGTCAAATTTCAACCTCTAGTAAGACAAACAGTGGATAGGTTATTAGATTCTAGTGATATTGAGCTATTTTTGTTGCTAACTTCCACAAAATTATCACAGATGGCGCTGGATAAGGAACGCAAGTTATATATACGCGCTTTACACATTGCAAGAAAAACTAATAGATGAACGGATTGTCAGTTAATATCCCAAAATATTCTAAACAGATCAAAGTGACTTAAGTAATCGCAAGAACTTGCACAGAAGTTCGCAAGAGGCAACGATGACAGGACAGCGTTTATTTTTTTTATCACGTATAAAGTGCATATATTTTTTACTTGTTTCTCAACCAGTGCCATCTACGATAATTTTGCGGAATCTGGCTCTAATAGCTCATTTGTTCCTTAAACTGACAGCATTAAATAATATAACCAAAATGAAACCAACACTTCATTTGAGAAAACAATTTTTCAATCATCTAATAGAGAGAGCGTGAGGCGCTTACAGCCGATCGCAGCAAATTTGTGATAGTGTGGAATTGCTATACTTAAGACTTATATATCATAGAAGTGATTTGGATCGGCAAATTCCGCACTGACAAAACTAATGTAGGTCGACCCTTACTCGTTCTTTATAACTATCGTTGACACGTATTGTGGTTTATGCAAATCGTATGTGACACAACGCAAGTCGGCTTCACCAATGTCTGCGCCAGAGCTTTAACTGGCAACATCGATTAAATATTTTTTTACGGAAAATGGTATCAGTATTTTCGAATACAGTAGTGTTTCGCATTTTGTAATAGATATAAGGTTGGAAACTGCACAAAAAGTATTTAACGAGTAAAAAAAATGATTTTTTAATCTTAAGTATTATTGGATATATTTAACGTCTATATTTGTATTTAATGGCAACACCACGTAAAGAGCACATTCCGTTCAGTCGAAATATAATTATGAAATTAATTGTTAATGATATTTATATGGTAATAATATTAATGTACGAAGTAGATATTCGCGTAATCCATCGGTTTAAAACGTATGACATAAGGTTCGGTGTTATGATAAATGCTTGCGCGCTTTTGATACTTTTGGCAAAACGAAGAAATTGGGTAGGTTATGGCAGAAGCTTAGAACACGGTCGAACTTTAACTCGGGTTAACCAATACTTACCAAATTCAAGTGAATTCGTAAACAACGGTTAACGTGTAATTATATAACCGTACATTGTCATTTAACCGTTGATTAATCACAGTTTGATGATTGGGAAACTCGGCGTGATATCGTAATAGATTGAGGAGTGATTTTTACGGCGGGGACCGAAACATTTAAAATAATTTTTAATTGAATTCTGCTTTTAAATTAGAAATTTATTTATTTGTACTCCCGAAAACGGTGAAATAAAATATTTTTTATGCAATAACAAAACGATGTAGCAATATTTTAATTTAGATTTATATGATAAAGCGATGGGTTGTTTAAACAAGTGACAGAAGTTTAAAGTCAAGAAGTTAATGGAAAAATTTGTTTATTTATATTTTACAATAATGGTAGTAGCAATCGATTCTATTGAAGTTGTATTTGGTAGAAATTTGAGACTGTGGTAAAACTGTTATAAATTAAAAAGTAAAAAAAAATCTATTGTTTTAAGGAAAGCAATAAGTCAATGCAACTTTCATTTTGAACTAGCTGTACCCCGCGTGGTCTACAGTTTTTTACGATAAAAAGTATCCTATATATATATGACCTTCTCCATGGTTCAAATTATCTCCCCACCAAACTTTATCAAAGACTGTGCAGTGGTTTTGCCGTGAAAAGGTGACAAACAGATGGATAGAGAGAGATACTTTCTCATTTATAATATTAGTATGGTTGCATCGGAAATAAATACCATAGTAAATAACATCACAAACACTAGTCTTGTTTGAGTCGTCGCATTGGCAGCGTATTAAAATACGCTTTTTCGCTGTCAGCTGATAGCAGTTTGAAATGTAATTATTATTTTAGGTTGTAAAATAAACTAGTGTCCTCTACCAGCTTCATTAATTGCGATTCAGTTTAAAACCTGAAAACCTGTATGTATCGTTATAAATTTCATCTTCTTCTTCTTGCCCTGGTCCCATTTATTTGGGGTCGGCGCAGCATGTATTCTTCTTCCACTCTCCTCTATCAGCCGTCATCGCTTAATTCACTCCCCTTTCATTCATATCAACCCTCACACAATCCATCCATCTTTTCTTTGGTCTTCTCTCTTCCCTTCCATCCATCAACATTCATATCCATCACTTTTTTTGTAATATGAATATCATCCCTCCTCATAACATGTCCATACCAAGCCAAACGATTCCCTTTCAACTTATCTGTCACTGGTGCTACTTTCATACTTCCTCTAATATACTCATTACTTATTTTATCCATTCTCGTCACTCCACACATCCATCTCAACATTCTCATCTCCGCTATATGGAGTTTCCTCTCATTCGTCTTCTTCACAGCCCAACATTCCGATCCATACATGGTGACAGGTCTTATGACGGATTTGTAAATTTTGCCCTTCAACTTGAAAAGCTACGGATAACGACAAAAGTCGCTCAAAAAATATTTTTTTGATCACTTAACATCAGGAGTGTTGTAATGCCACCTTGTAAGTTGTAAAATAACAATATTTACTGATCTAATACACGTTTGTAAATCAGCTACTTTTGCTGCTGACTGTACATTTCAAAGCCTTAATGTATCGCAACAAGTGACGCTGGTAAGCGCCTAGTTCAGTTGCTGAACATTCTAGACAGAATTTGAGCTAGGTACTAACTGTATTATACTACATTTATTTTGAAGTGAAATATAAATATGAAAAAAACGTTCTCAAAAAAGCAGCTTGCTACATATGGACTGATGCATTTTAGCCGCTAGCATAGTACCGTTGTTATTTGACGATTTGCCAAAGTGTTAAATGGTTTTTTTTTTTTTTGATGTACGATAGTTTGTATCCGAAGTGTGATCGAAGTTTTGTGAACCATCTACAATATTGATGTAAAAAGAAATCAAAAGCTATCTCGTTTGAGTTACGCCCGAAATTAATAATCGATCCTGATCCGTTATCCGCGGTTTTGGATCGATATGTCATGTCATAATATGTCATTTTAGTACTAGGGCTTGACGTATTACTACTAAAATGACATATCGACCCAAAACCGCAGAAAACGGATCAGGATCGGAAAACAGGCATTAGTCTTCAATTTATATGGCACAAGTTGTGCTACAACTATCTTCAGATAGGTTCTCGAGTAGCGACCGCGAACCGGAAGACGTTTTGTAGTCCCCACTAGTAGGGGACCGACGTTATCGTAAGAGTCGTGGAAATCCGATGGACGCCAAATAGCTAAAAGTCATTCGTTGTGGTTATCAAAGTGGGAGCTCTATGTGGATGTCTTCCGGCCAATGATGATATTTGTACTTCCATATAGAAATAGTCCCCTTTTCATTTTAAAGAAAGCTAGAGAAATAATTTTCTAAGAATAATACATTTTCTGAAAGAAAGTTGATCACACTTCACACGTTCTGCGCAGAATGGCCTATGTTGTTATTAAGTATTTATATATAGACTGATGTAGAGTGTATGTTTTTAAGTGTATTTTAACGCACCTCACAATGTCCGTTTTCTCTGATGCTGGGGCCACAATAACGGGAAATGCCGTTAAATAGCGCGATGATTGACGTTTGATATAAGCGTGGCCACGACTTAACGCGATAATTTGACAACGGCATTCACATAGGCGTTTGACTTGTCTGTCAAGCGTTGAACGTATAAGGCTTACCGCACACGTGTCGTAAACATAGTCGTCTCGTATGCGTATTGTAAGACGCTCGTAGTACGAGAACAGTACGAGCACGTACATCTTCAGACAAGTCTGTAGACGAAGTCTGAATACTTTTCTTTTTTTTTCTTTCTTTTCTTTCTTTCTTTTTCTTTTTTGTCTCTCCTTCTTTCTTTTTTTTTCTTTTTCTTTCTTTCTTTTTTTTCTTTCTTTTTCTTTCCTTTTTTTTCTTATTTCTTGTCTGAGTTCTTTGCGTCAACGCTTAATCTGCGGACTTTTTTGAAGATGTACTTGCTCGTATTGCTCTCGTACTGCGCGCGTATCACGATACGTTTCCGCTACGACGCTGTGTGCGAAGGAGGTTAATATTCTGTGTTCTATTACGTGTCAAAGGTTTTAATAAAAAGGGTTGTTTAAGTGGTTGTATATTTATATTGTCTGAATGATTGGTTGTTAGCATCTAAAATTATTATTTCAATGATCAAAAAGTGTGCGATTTGTTTCGAAGCGATGATACCTCAGGGCCCGTAGCCAAGATGCATTCTGCAATCGTTGACGCTAGTAGAAAACAAGAAAAAAGTATTGATTTGACATATTTCTGACCACGTGACTTAGCGTTGAAATTTGCGATTGCAGAATGCATCTTGGCTACGGGCCCTGTAGTAGTTACGTTGGCTTGCGGCCTGTAGGTCATGGGTTCGTATCCTACAGTGAGCTTGAGCTTTCGGTGAAGGAAAAACATCGCGATGAAACCATAGCTTGGTGGTAGGGAATTTTCTAGTGCTCGCCTGGCCCATCCTCAAATTAAGAATCTGTCGCCAAGCACCTTCCGCTATGTTCCGGCAGTCTCACTTGAGAGCCAGTTTCCACTCCAGGTGTAGCGTGGCGCCACCTTCGACCACATCGTCACTTAATATCAGGTGACTTGTAGTCAAACGCTAGACTCTGTAAAAAGGAAAAAAAAGAAATATATGTGTGTTCAAAAGAAACCAACACCAAATCATGTTATCCCTTTCTTTCTATACAATTACACCAAAAACACCTAAAAACTTAGAGAATTTTTAGGTTTCGAGTAGATTTATTTTTTTTATCAATGATTTGATGATATCAATGATGATTTGCCCAGCCTTGTTAGTGACAATCACGAAATAGTATTGTTTGCTGATGATACGTCACTTTTATTTAAGTTAAAGCGACAACATAACATTTCTGACGACGTGAACAATGCTCTCTCCAAAGTTACAGACTGGTTTGATGCGAACAATTTGATGTTAAATGGAAAAAAGACAAAATGCTTGAGATTTGTGCTGCCCAATGTTAAAGAAGTACCAACAAATGTAAAAATTAAGGACGAAGAATTGGACCTTGTCAAGACTACAGTATTCTTAGGCATAACTTTAGATCACAAATTGCAATGGGGTCCACATATTGTCAGTCTATCGAGCAGACTTAGCTCTGCAGCATATGCTGTAAAGAAGATCCGTCACCTTACTGACGTTGATACAGCCAGACTAGTCTATTTCAGCTATTTTCACAGCATTATGTCCTATGGAATATTGCTGTGGGGAAACGCTGCTGATATTAACACCATATTTGTATTGCAGAAGAGAGCTGTTCGTGCGATTTATAACATGGGCCCCAGAGAATCTTTAAGAATTAAGTTTAAAGAAACCAAAATAATGACAGTTATTTGTCAATATATTTATGAAAATGTAATGTACATACGGAAAAATTTAAATAGCTTCAAAAAGAGAAGTGATTATCACAATTTTAATACTAGAAACAAAGATAAAATTGCTGTACCCACCACTAGGCTCCATAAAGTTAGCAACTCGTTCAAAGGTCAATGTGTACGCTTTTTCAACAAAATCCCAAGTGAAATTCAAGACTTGTCTATAACAAAATTTCAAATTCGTATAAAGAGAAATCTCATTAGTAAAGCTTATTATAAAATATCGGACTATCTAGATGACAAACAAGCTTGGGATTGTAGTTAATCTATCTATCTTTCTTTCTATCTATCTATTCTCCCTATTTCCCCTATTCTAACCATTTTCGGTAAACAGCCAAAACAGTCATGCTCACGAAAGTGACTTTGCTTGCAGCGGCGTCATGTGTCGGGTCGCCCTCTTCCCTCTCATATGGTCGAGGAGAGCGATGGCTGGCACATGCGTCAACTCGTGAACGGGTGCTGCTTGTGGGGTCTGGTCTGCTTTGGTTGTGATCCCGCAACTCGTTAATATTCATGTTCCCATATCCCAATGTGTACAACCAAACAAGAGAAATCTTCTTATTAGTAAAGCTAAATAAAAAATATCGGACTATTAGATGACAAAAAAAAAAGCTTGGGATTTTAGTGAACTTGCTCCAATTCAATCAATTAGTAATAAGAATAAAATTGTCAATGTGATCGCGCCAAAAAAATTACCTGCCGGGCGTTTCTTGCCTGTTCTTTTGCCGGCGTAAGGAGGTTGGAACAGGCGTAGCTAGTTTTAAGTTGACGTTTTAAAGTGATCACAATGTATCCTATTGAATAAACATATTTTTGATTTTGATTTTTGATTTTGATTATCTTTGAGTTCGGGTATTGGTGGTTAAAATAATCGTCTGTCCAGTAAAGAAGTGTATGAACGAGCGTTCCGAAGTTTGTAGCTTATTTTTGCACTAAATTAAGCTTTTATTTTAAAACTGCACATGTAATGTTAATGTCGGCCCATTTGTGAGTACTATTTATTTGTACTAATATATTTTTTTATTCTAAACAAAAGTCCTTTTAGTAATGCTCTTAGAAAAGACGTTGCGCTAAAGATAGGGACTTATTTTCCGGAATATTAATGTTCTGGAACGCTAGTTAGAAGTTCAAATGATATCAAACGTCAGGTTTTTTAAAAGGACTTTTGCATAGTAAGTGCATTTGCGTGCAATTATGTACCCTAGCTTCTTCTGTATAAGGTTGATATTTTTGGATATTTCGCAAAAGCAATTTGTAAGCATACGTACTTTGCAAATCGTTGTAAGTATTTAAGTATATTTAATATATTAAATGTCGCCATTAAGCTTAGGTGTAACGTATTTATCGTAAGTTTTTATCGGTATAGTAACGTCATATATCACTGTCTCTTTTCCGCGCACGTATGCGTAGTGCGCACGAATGCATGCGTGCGAAAGAGACGAAAAGTATCATGTCCATTAGGGGAATGATGTAAGTGGATTTTTTATATTTTACTACGAATCGAAAAAGACAGAGCCTACCTGTGTTTAAAAGTTTATTTTTATATAGATTTTTTCGCTTTTCTTAAGGATCTCACGTGAAAATTATATTAATTTACCTAATCGAGACTTCCCCTAATGTTTTTAAGAAATTGCAATTTTTCTATTATAATATTCGATGTAAATATTGTACATTCGTTCATTTTATTTTTTTATTTATTGAGTTATTTTTTTATGAAAGTTTTAAAGCATTTTATTTTGTTATACTTTGTGAATTACGATTTGTGTTTCTTCTTAGTTTCTATTTTATATCGAACTGTAATATTTCTTTTTTCGTAAAAGTGCCATTTTTGTGTTTGTGACCTCGCGCTGATTTCTATGATTCCTAAAAATTGTATTGTCTAAATTGTTTTCTACGTGTTGCGTTTGTTTTTTTTTATATGTTGAAATTCTGTAGGTTCTCGAATGTTCTATTGTAGAATCAATGTACGCTTGGCCGGTTGGTGTGTCGGCATCTGCCTGAAAATGCGATTTTGGTGTTGAGTCGCTAGATATCGTATGACTTAAGGTCGAGTTTTGCTCGTATAGGTTAGGCTATGGAGTGAGATTAACGAGAAATGTTCCATTAGGTGTTGTACGTATTGTATATGATGGTCGTGATTTGATAGGTTTGTAGCAACGATTTAATATTGTTCTAAGGAAAAAAGCGTATTGAGACAAAATCTTTGCTGTTCGTTTGAAGTGATAGAGAAGATAGCTTTGATGACGCTATAATGTTTGCAATGTACGCTCTTATTCTAAAACGCGTTCTAATGACGGAGACCTAACTCCATGAAAATAAACAGATTATTACGAAATTAAAGCCAGACGCATCGAAGTAAAATATTTAAAAACTACGCTCACAAGGCGGCCCATTTCTTTCATTCCATTATTCCAGAAATATCACAAATATTGGCCTACATAGCACCCGTCGCGCTCCTTCATATTTCCTGCAATCGCTTTGTGGGGAAGTCGGTAGGATCAACTAGGACTAAAAAATTGTACTTTTTTATGTAGTAAGCAATATTGCTGCCAGTATTCTGATTCTTATCTCTTCCTAATTAAGCGCTAGTTGTAAAATAACTATTGTGTCGTAGTAATGAATGTTGTGATAATATATCGGGAAGGGAATGATTCAGGCAGATGTCGGGGGGGCCAACGCGGGGTATCAATTTTGCTATGCATCTCAATTACTGTAAAACACAGTTCAAAGGAATGTGTCATATTTTATAATAAATAACCATCTATGTAATAATGCAGTCTTTCATTTGTAGCCCATCCTTAAAGTTAAGGTAAACCATAAATTAATACCAATAAATAAATATCGGGGGACCATTAAACACAAATTGATCTAGCTCCAAATTAAGCTCGAAACTTGTGTTATAGGTACTAGACATTCTTATATAGAGAAATACATACTTGTATAGATAGAAATATCCAATGAAGTCAAATTTGGTTTATTATTCAGTAGCTCTACGATGAAGGGATGATAGCGCAGTTGTAGTGACGTTGATTTGCAACCGGTAGGTCGTGGGTTCGAATCCTGCTAAGAGTTTGAAACATCATGATGAAACTTTAGTTTGGTGGTAGGACTTTCTCAAGTACTCTCCTCTCTCTATTCTATTCTATTCTAAAATCTGTCGCCCACAAGCACCTATCGGTGTGTTCCGGCAGCCTCACTTGAGAACCAGTTCCCAGTCCAGATGTAGCGTGGCGTCACCTTCGACCCTTCACCATCACGTCATCAATGACGTGTAGTCAAAAGCTACCCTGTAAGATGTAAAAAAAATTCGTACGACCATATCAGTTTCTTTAAATTCAGTATGAAAAATTTCAGTCAGCATAGTAGTTTTGTGTTTTTTGGATTTATTTAATTTCTGTAGATAGGAGGGTTGCAAGAAAATACTATCAATAATAGTATAAAATTGTATTCATCATATAACAAACATACACCAGACGAAAGCACAATACTGATAATCACAGATTGCTCCTAACATTCCTAAGTTTATAAATTTCACATACATAAAAATAATTATCATGCTATTAAAAAGTGAGTGAAACAATTAATGCTACACTGCACCTTAGTTGTACTAAGTTGGTACTATAGTGGTGTCGATTCGGTGATGCATTATCTAAAACTTAACTAAGTTGGACAGGTCTAATATTATTGCTGGTATTCCTGTCTTTTTCTAGCCACAGAAGTACAAAAAGGACAGCATTACTATTAGACCTGTCAAACTTAGTTTAGTGTGTAATAACATTAATTCAAAAACATTGACATAGATTTGTTCGAACTTTTATCTGCAAATAATAACAAAGCTGTGTAACTAATATCTTTTATACAGACATGATTAGGTAAATATTTCGTGCTATAGGTACATGACCTTAGTGACCATAATAGGTAAGTATAACAATCTTCACAGATTACATTGTAGATACCTTTATAAGTAATTCTGAATTTGCTGATTAAAAACTACTTGGTCAGTTCTTTAGATGTAGTAATTTTTATAAACAGCAAAGTTTGTTGTATGTTACGTTTTATCTTCGAAACTGCTGATCTGATTTCGAAAGTTCTTTTCTTGTTAGAAATCTATGCGGAAGTAAATAGTTGCGTTTGTGAACGAAATTGTTTTTCCCAATTAACAACACTGAATGAACAAAACTTCTTTTCCCTATTGTCAACAATGAACGCAGGGAACTTTTCCCTAATGTCACCAATGAACGCAGGGAACTTTTCCCTAATGTCACCAATGAACGCAGGGAACTTTTCCCTAATGTCACCAATGAACGCAGGGAACTTTTCCCTAATGTCACCAATGAACGCAGGGAACTTTTCCCTACTGTCGCCAATGAACGCAGGGAACTTTTTCCTAATGTCACCAATGACCGCAGGGCACTTTTCCTTACTGTCAACAATGAGCACAGGGAACGTTTTTCCCTATAATCAATCGAGAAAAACCTAAACTTTTGTGTAAGTATAGACCTTAAAACACTGTCCTCGTTTAACATCCAGCAGGTTTCACTATAATAGCTGAGAGCAATAATCAGTTTAGAAACGTTCCTTTGGTCATCAAACACACCCGGCGCCCCAGCACCCGCACCAGGGTATGGAGCCATCGTTGGGCGGAGCCGAAAGCTTCCTCGACTTGTGTGTGCAGGCGGACGCTAAGGAGTTCACTGAGGAACACACGCTGTTTGTGCGCTCGTGCTCTGAGGTCGTCATCTCCTGGAGGGAAGGTATTAAGAATGTAAGAAGTGTAAAAGATCGAAAGGAAAGGTGAGTTTTCTTCCATTTCATTGGTGGTTCTTGGTGGTAGAGCTTTCTCTAGTAATACTCGACTAGAGTCTATCGCCAAGCATCTATCGGTGTTGTCCGGCAGTCCCACTTGAGAGCCAGTTCCCAATCCAGGTGGCGCCACCTTCGACCACATCGTCACTTAAAATCAGGTGACTCGTGGATTACTATCCACAAGTAAGTAGAGTTTGATGACATATTCTTAACTTGGTTTATATTCTGAAAACTCTGCATTTGACCCCGTTGCCAAGCAATGATGCGGTCGAGAAAGTACCACGCAAGCATAGCACCTACATCCAACACAAAATACTGTGGTTAATTTTCTGGTCACACAACGTTCTAGTTTATTGCAAGTGTGGCGAGGAGTGAATCACACTTTCCCCTAACACCTGCTTATTCTTATTCCACTGTACCCATCTCAAATCTGATCTTCCTACTCAACAATATATATATTAGTTTCTCACCTGATAACTATCCCGCTTGTACCGCGGGCCTGAGCTGGACGACGACAGTGTATTCCTGGGCCTGTGCCTGGTACAGAGCTTGTGCTTCGCCAGCTCATGCACTTCGCCTTCAATCAGCCTCTCATTATCACTCTCACCGTTCAACGGCAAGCCATTTTTGGCTGTATTATTCTTTAATTCCTTCTTCTTCTCCTTCCGTTTCCTTTCTCTCTTCTTAAAAGTTAGAGAAAACCTCTTCCGCTTTTTCGCTTTAGGAGAGTCCGGTCTCTGCGGAGCGATAGACTTCTCTCTTTCAGATCTACTCGTGTCGTCGTCTGGGTGAGGAGCTTGAGATTCAGAGTCGGTTTTCAGAGTCATATCTGTGCGTATTGACGAGTCTGGCTCGGCGGATTTGTACGCTACTTCCTTCTCGAGATTTGCTAGCTCCATTCTTCGTAACCTCTTTGGCAGTTTGTTGACGGTCGCGTATATCGGCTCCTCGTGTTCTCCGACGGGGGCCGAACGCGATCGAAAGAAGAAGTCGAATTTCTTTGGTTTCACCGGTATTCGTCTCTCTACGAACACCACTGTGCTTGCCACTTCAGTCGTCGTTGTCAGTTCTTCGCCAGACTTTGGACTGGAACTTGTTGCCGGTGTTCCTCTAGGGTAGTCATAATTTAGCTCTATATTCTTCTCCGTTACATAAGACTTTGGCTGTTCAATTACAGGACTTATATCATTGCCGTTTTGGTAGGGAATATTTGGTTGCAAGACGGGTATCGGTTCACGTCTTTGACAGCAGCATTTGTTCTGCAGCACTCGTTTAGTATTGCACATAAAGACGGAGTTCTGCTGAATAAAGGTGGTCTGTATTGTGGGTGAGGATTGAACTTCTCCCAGTAAATCTTCTACATTGCCGCCTGTGTGGAATCTTTGAGGGTAGGGTGCGACCACGAAGCCTGGTGGGGGAGGGGAGTTAATGTGGGAAGGTGGGGAGGTGACTGATTGGAAGAATTGTGGTATTTCTGGAGGAGAGCCGTGAACAAGTACGTCGACCACCCGCTCCGGGCTATTGTCTTCCATGTTCGGTCGTCGCCCATTGTTCGGTGACGTCATCCGATTGATATCTTTCTGACGCGCTTCTACCCGACACTCCTCGCACGAGCAAGGGGACCCGGCGCCACTCTGAAATAAGGAAAGGATTCATGTTAACCGGAGTTGCTTATGATAGGTAGAGAGTGCTTTGAATTCGTAAGTGGTAGGAAGTGTCGGTAGTTACAATTTCCTACCACTCATGCATTCTAATTTCTGAATCAAAAGTTGAATGGAATTAAAACCTGACCAAAATGTTTCTATAGTTCTTTTCCGATAATTTCGTAACAGATTGAAGCAAAGTTTTTGGTCATGATATTCTGGTTGTTTGTAGTATCTTGGCTACAGCAAGAGTCTAGATAAAAATTGGGGCATGCCTTGGTGTTTTGCTTTCTCCAATTGTCGCCCAAAATGTTTTATTTATAAATTACGCCAACCCTGAATCAGGTCTGCGGTAACGCTCCTGGTGTCAGAAATACCTTCTTATTTATAGTTTACGTCACCTTCGGGAATTCTGTCATGGATAATTAGTGGCCACGTCTTATGGACTATACTACATGATAACACATGATAATTTTCCAAATAAAAACCTAGATTGAAAGTTCCACATAAGCTGCTTCAAATAACTACATGACACACATATTGTTGTATTTGGAAAATCAACTGTAAGTGAAAGAACTAGATCATGTTTTCGTAACACAGTTGTTCAAATCGCACTGTCCACCCACCGTTGTCAAACTCAAAATTCACAGCCATTACTTCCACTGACACACAAAAACCATATAAAAAGGAAAATAGACCTTTAGGATCCTCCAATCCATCCCATTGCCCGTATGTAGGGACTGGTAACGTTTCACAAAAAGCAAACGCGAATGACAGTCGGCAGTGCGCGCGTGATGTCTGTCGCTTGCCCCGAACGTCTGACGCGTTACAGAGTTTATTTTTATCAACATTAGGTGTTACAATATTTTCTTACTTCAAACCCGCCCTTGACTTATATACCACCAAAATGATCTAAGAACTAAGCTTTTAAGCACTAATTCACGAACAGAAACAGTCTATTTTGGGTGTATTGACGAAGATGAATAGTGCGTCAAACAATCTAATTTTGGTTAGTCTGCAAGTGGATGTTGTTTTCAAAATAAAAAGTTGCGGTTTAGTTTCTTTTCTCATTTATTTTTTAACTAGCTGTTCCCCGCGGTTTCAGCCGCGCATGCAAAATCTCAGCCCAATCGGTTTAAAATTGACAAAGTTTCATACAAACTTCCATCCCCTATTTTATCCCCTTGGGGGTAGAATTAATCAAAATCCTTTCTTAGCGGATGCCTACGACACAACATCTACCTGCATGCCAAATTTCAGCCCGATCCGTCCAGTGGTTTGGGCTGTGCGTTGATAGATCACTATGTCAGTCAGTCACCTTTGAGTTATAATTATATACATATTTAGATTCCCAAAAGGTAGCTTTAGCATGTAGCATGTAGTATTACAAAAACACCAAGTAAGAAAGCCTTTTCTGGGGGTCAAATGAGGCCTTTTTTTGCTTTTAACATCTGAAGTTATGCGTTTGCACAACTCTCCAGTACAAATTTTGAAAACTATAAAAGTTTTTGTAACCGTCAAAGTTTACTACCGGCAACATAATTATAAAAAGTAACTCGAAAACTTTGTTGGCATACGAATAAAACCATTAGTACCCGTACCTCCGTTAGTATTAATTAGTATTACCGATTTTAGACCCTCCAAGTTTCGATAAGGCGCGCTGAAAAAAATATGTTTGGAAGGAAATGAAAACTTTTAAAATTTGTACTAGGGGTGGGTCATCAGCAACAAAAGTAGCTGATCATACCTACTCGATTTTCCAAATGTGTTTTACATCAGTAATGTTTGAGTTTTTTTTAACAACGTACATGGTAACGTTTGACCACAACACAATATACCTGATGCTAAGTGATGATATGGTTAAAGGTTGGTGTTTAAGATTATGAAGGTAATCAGAACTTTTTTATTGTTTAGCGACTTTTGTCGTTGACAGTACTGATGTTAGGTGACGATGTAAGTGAATTCGCGGCTTAACTTTTAGGAGAGATGGGATAAGAAGGTTCCAGTAGGTACCTTGATCCCGTCCTGCTCTCCCTCTTCAGGCACCACGCTGAGATCGTTGAAGGCGACAGCACGCGAGGCACCGTCCATGCTCGCGCAATCCGGGCACGCGCTGCAAACCGACGCGCTGTCCTGCCAACGTATAATGTGCTTTATTTAATGCCATTACAGTTTAATACGGCACATGGGTTTGATGCCATTTACCAAATACCTAGTGTTAGTAAACATGAGTGCAGTTTGCCTGCTAATAGAATTTGTGCTTTATTTAACGCTATTGAGGCCTTATGAAGCGGCAATGGTGTCGATTCTGTTAAGCCTTATTAACAGACTTCAAAAAAAGAAGAGAAAGACCGTATAATATATATATTTTTTTTGTGTGTGAACTTCGTCGTTTGTGAACCGATGATGATGATTATTGTTGGAAAGGAGATATCTCAAGGGTGGTACCGTGATAAGACCAGGAAATCAGGATCTGATAATGGCATCCCAGAGAAATCGAAGGAAAACTGAAGTCAGTTTTTTTGTTAAAAATAATCTCGACAGGTTTGTTAAAAATAATCCAACGGCAGTACCACACGGAGAAAAAAGACCTTCCGAAATACCGGTTTCCTTCTGAGTCAAAAGGGAAGGAATTGTGATTCAGAAGGAAAACTAGTACAAAATAATGAAGGAAACGGTCTTGGAAGGTAAGGACTTAGAAGGAAAGTCACATTTTTTTTCTCAGTGCACTGATCTATTGTCGCTATACATAAGAGTAGTATATTATAATATCCCGACAATAAGTGTCACGTACGTCCGAGTGTTCAGGCGAAGACCTGCGCTCCCGCAGCATGGTGTCCAGCCGGTCGTATTCATACCGCAGATGTGAAATTTCTCTCTTCAGCTGCTCGTTTTCTCGCTTCAACTTCTTTATGTCCGTCTGTCCTAGAAGAAGAAATACATTGGGTATCATCATCATCAGCAGCCTATTACGTTCCCACTGATGAAATTTATAGCGATGATGGCTCAGTGGTAGTGACTACGGCTTGCGATCCGTAGGACGTGGGTTCGAATCCTGCAATGAGCTTGAGCTTTCGTCGGAAAACATCGTGATGAAATCATAGCTTGGTGGTAGGGTATTTTCTAGTACTCGCCTGGCTAGCTACCACCCTCTCGTTAAGAATCTGTCGCCAAACACCTATCGGTGTGTTCCGGCAGCCTTACTTAAGAGCCAGTTCCCAGTCCAGGTGTAGCGTGACGTCATCTTCGACCGCATCGTCACTCAACATCAGGCGACTTGTGGTCAAACGCTACCCTGTAAATAGTAAAAAAAAAAAAAATCTGGCCTTCTGACTGTATGAGCCGAAAACTACTACGCTGGCCAAAAGTAAGGCTGGAGAGTTAGTAGAAAGACATAGAACTTGTAACTATCGCCAAGCACCTATCGGTTTGTTCTGGCAGTCCAATCAGCAGTGCGAATCTAATTCACACGGAAACTCTTCCGACCACGGATTGGGACAAATTTCCTTCAGATTTTTGTAGACACGATTCATTAATCTGAATTTGGAAACTGATATTTGATTTGACAAACCAGCTGCTCAATCACGGAAAAGTTTCCGCCACTTATTTGCTCTCGGAAAACGTTTCCGTGAAGCAAAAGTGACATCGAATCCGACACGGAAATTTTCTGAGTGAATTAGAATCGCACTACATGTAGGTATTGCTGACCTCTACGTTCGACCAATTCGTCATTTAACATCAGGGACTTGTGGTGAAACGCTTTGCTATTTCGCTTTATTCTCATAAAAGTAAAATGTAAATTAAATGATCTTCATATTATGTCAAAAGTTTCTGTCACCCATATATTAAAATAGAAGTACCTCTTTCAACTTCAGCGTTTATATTAATTGTGCGCAGACGCAACTCTTCGTTCTCGTATAGCATCCCCCGCGAAGACTTTCTGTCCAATCTGTTGAAGAAAAGTTTATCAGTAAAGAAAATAATGGAAAAACAAGTTGAAAACAGAGCAACAACCTTAAAACATTGTCTAACCCTTTAAGCAGCTCACTACGGACGGGTTGCTCCGAAAGACATCGAAAATTATCATTAATTAATATTCGAATTCTCTCTGTCGTTTAAAATCATTTAATGTTTATAAGAGATGTAGGAACCCGGCGAGCCTTTATTAGACTTGGGGGAATCAAAGGAATCAATGGTACAGTCAGCGACAAAAGTAGCTGATCGTTTTCGATTTTCAAATGTGTTTCAAATCAGTCATTACTATTGTTTTTTTTTTACATTTTACATGGTATCATTTTGACCACAACATAACACACCTGATTTTAGGTGATGATGAGGTCAAAACTTGGTGTCTAAGATGATGAGGATAATAGAAAAAAGTGTGATTGTTCAGCAACTTTTGTCGTTGGCTGTACCTAACGTGTAATGTATACTATGGAAAGAAGATAGAGCTTTTATACTCGTATTATAGGAATGCTGCTCTTGCAGTTTTACCCGCGTCGACAACAATTTATCGCGATAAAAAGTATCATATGTCCTTCCTCAGGGCTTAAACTATCTCCATACTAGTCCATAGCAAATTTCATCAAAATCTAATCAGAGATATAGGCGTGAAAAGGTAATAAACAGACTGAGGGACAGAGAGAGTTAATTTCCCATTCAAAATACATGAGTATGGAATGGATAAAGAAGTATGGAGCTCTCTTGGTGTTATCTTTTCTCATTAGCCGAGCCCAACTGTTTATCTACTGTCTTATGTATGTCGTATTGAATGCGTGGTGACTGTTAAGGTTGGGAAGAAAGAGGTAGGTACAGTCAACGACAAAAACCGCTCAACAAAAACACAATTTCCTATTACCGGCATCATTATAAACACCACCCTTTGACCACATCATCACATAAAATCAGGTGTGTTATGTTGTGTAAAATATAAAAAAAAACACGCTATACGCAACTGATCTAAAACACTTTTAGGAAATCTAGTATGATCAGCTACTTTTGTTGCTGACTGTACTCACTTGCGGTTCGGCTTGACATTGACATCTTTGCGGCGCGTGCGCAGCATACTTGCTCCCGTCATGCCCGACATCTTGATGCTGGCGAGCCATGCGTCGATTAAAACCTGAAACCAAATAGAAAACCGAATTATTTTAAGCCAGTTTTTAGGACGCGGTGGATACAAGAACTGCAGATTCTGAACTCGGCTGGAATCGCTCAAGATAGAGAAGAGTGGCGCTCTTTCGTTTCGGAGGCCAAGACGCACTTTGGGTCGCTGAGCCATCGGAGTTAGTTATTTAGTTTTTGGCTATTCTGATTTGAGTGTTCTTCAAGGTTTGCAGAGAAACTTAGGAGACCTATAGCTTCGTAAAGTGTTCAATTGAAACGATGTTTTTTTAGCTGATTAACAAAACAAGCAATATATTGGCGAGAAAATCTCGTTACGCCCTGTTCTTTCACTGGAATTGTTGCCGTTAAATCCGGAACACAAAGGTAGGTAAATAATAAATTAAGTTGGTTGTAAAAAACGTCACTGTTAATCTCTTACTTATCTCTTAAATAATACATTTTACGTGGAACACTTGTAGAGACAGGGTACATTAACCAAGATTAGTTGCTAAAAATGTAAAAAAAATTTATCATTTCATTTCCATAAACACCTTAGGTCAAAAGTCAACTTTTCTTTATTCAATAGGATACATTGTGATCACTTTAAAACGTCAAACTTAAAACTAGCTACGCCTGTTCCAACCTCCTTACGCCGGCAAAAGAACAGACAAGAAACGCCCGGCAGGTAATTTTTTTGGCGCGATCACATTGACAATTTTATTCTTATTACTAATTGAACGCTAAACGCTAATCGCCGGTTTGGTAAAAAATTGGATACTGAGAGACGAGCGTGATCAGTAACTATCTTTGCTGACTTTCCCTGATTTAACAAAAACTATGTTTCAGATTCAGCCGTGAAACTTTGTAAACAGTTTTCTAAATACATACATGTTTTAAGTCTCACACTTTTAGCAGGTGACTAATGATTAAACTTCTAACACTTGACAGAGCTAAGGCAGAGTGCCTTTACAATATAAGTAGTCCGACTACAAGCTAATCCTCTTTACACCTAAACTAGTTAAACTAATTCCCTAATATCATTATGCAAGACGCTGACTGGCACAAAACACTGGCAGTACTGACGTACGAGTGGACTTGAGAGCTACTCGACCAGTGTGTCATGCGCTGTCGTACCGCTGACTCAGCTGGTACAGTCAACGACAAAAGTCGCTGAACAATAAAACATTTTCCAATTACCGGCATCAACTTAAACACCAACCTTTAACCACATCATCACTTAAAACTAGATGTGTTATATTGTGGTCAAAGCGCTACCGTGTAAAATGTAAAAAAACCCCAATCAATACTGATGTAAAACACATTTGAAAAATGTAGTATGATCAGTTACTTTTGTCGCTGACTGTACGGTGAACTGAGCTTTATGTTATAGGGGGCAGAGTTGAAGTTAAAAGTTTCTAATATCTAAAATGGTATTGGTGTAAAGCGTTAAGGTGAATTAAACTCTGTAAGATACACGATAGAGTTCTATTGAAACTGTTGTTTTTCCATTTAGATGAAATTGTTAACATGCTTGAAAGTTGCTATTGTATCTAGTTGTGAAATGGTCGATAAAGTAAGTAAAATTAAAATATGTTTTAACTTGACTGAAGCTACAGTCAAATCCGTGATGTGGCAGGCACGTGTGCAGGTTGCAGTGAGGGTGGTAGCTAGTCCCAGGTGAGCATTAGAAAAATGCTCTACGGTTAGAAACATCTCGCAACAACGCTCTATTTTATGTTTCATAGCTGTACACTACACGTGCATGCATCCCAAAATCGCATCCTTGGGTCACATTCCTAGCTTCAATAAGTGTATAAAGGTCTATTAGAACTAAGGTACAGCGACGAAAATCAATAAATAAAAGACAAACAATTTATTGCCACTATAACACAGGGACTTATCCTAGGTTCCAGTTACATCCTTATCTAATCTAAATATATATAACTCAAAGGTGACTGACTGACTGCTGACTGACATAGTGATCTATCAACGCACAGCCCAAACCACTGGACGGATCGGGCTGAAATTTGGCATGCAGGTAGATGTTATGATGTAGGCATCCGCTAAGAAAGGATTTCGCGAAAAACTGTAGCCCACGCGGGTGAAACCGCGGGGAACAGCTAGTTAATTAAATAGCAATAGGGTAGCTTCAGCATGTGCTGCATTCCCATAACAATAATTATGTGAGTGCAGCGCAATCTATCCTATTGGTTGGCTCTCTGAGATAATGCCCGATCCCAGCATGAACGTAATAAATAGGCTGATGATGATGATGAAACATTGCATAATTGTTCCTACCGTATTACGTAGCTAGAATAATCCACATTATGTAGCTGTTGCATGCTTTGTAAACGTACTAATCTTTTAATGCAATAAAAGGTTAAGCAGTGACCATGCTGTCTTGTTTTTTTTTCAGCTTATAAAAGGGATGGATATGAATGTTGATGGATGGAAGGGAAGAGGAAGACCAAAGAAAAGATGGATGGATTGTGTGAGGGTTGATATGAATGAAAGGGGAGTGAATGAAGCGATGACGGCTGATAGGGGAGAGTGGAAGAAGAAAACATGCTGCGCCGACCCCAAATAAATGGGACCAGGGCAAGAAGAAGAAGAAGTGTAGTGTTTGACCATAAGTGACATGGTATTAAATAGCAAAAAAAGTGGGTGAAGGTAGGCCCTCGCAACACCTGGCTTAATACTACATATATCTATTCTGTCTATTCTCTATTCTATTGTGTGTACTACATTTATATCTATTGAGTCTGTGTGTTCTGTGTATCTATTATATTCTGGCTCTAAAGTGAGCCTATCGGAATACACCGAAAGCTCAAGCTCATTGTAGGATTCGAACCCACGTCCTACGGATCGCAAGCTGACGTCACTACCACTGAGCCATCAGCGCTATAACTATTTACAGGATAGCTTTTGGCTACAATTCACCTGATGTTAAGTGATGATGTGATCAAAGATGGCGCCACGCTACACCTGTATTGGAAACTGATATATGTGATTTTGAGCTTATTAAAAAAAGGCCAGGGTTAAAGACCTGTGATGTACCTACTAGTCATCACTGGCCAAGACATCCTACTAATATTATAAACGTGAAAGTGTGTGAGTATGTATGTATGTTTGTTGCTCTTTCACGCAAAAACTACTAAACAGATTTGAGTGAAATTTGAAATGGAGATAGCTTATACCCTGGATTAACACATAGGCTACTTTTTATTCCGGAATAAGGTTCCTGGTGGTGCGCCACTAGTCTTATATATAAAAATCAATTGCTGTTCGTTAGTCTCGCTAAAACTCGAGAATGGCTGGACCGATTTGGCTAATTTTGATCTTGAAATATTTGTGGGAGTTCAGGGAAGGTTTAAAAGGTGACTTTTAGTGGCGATACGAAGTTCGCCGGGTCAGCTAGTCTTGTATATAAAAATCAATTGCTGTTCGTTAGTCTCGCTAAAACTCGAGAATGGCTGTACGGATTTGGATAATTTTGATCTTGAAATGTTTGTGGGAGTTCAGGGAAGGTTTAAAAGGTGACTTTTAGTGGCGATACGAAGTTCGCCGGGTCAGCTAGTCTTGTATATAAAAATCAATTGCTGTTCGTTAGTCTCGCTAAAACTCGAGAATGGCTGTACGGATTTGGATAATTTTGATCTTGAAATGTTTGTGGGAGTTCAGGGAAGGTTTAAAAGGTGACTTTTATTGGCGATACGAAGTTCGCCGGGCCAGCTAGTAAAATGTAAAAATTAAATAAAAACAGTAAGAATTGTGAAGAATCTATTAGATGGTCACCCTTAAACTCTAGGTCTTTATGCAAGGTTCTTTCTAGTGCATTTTGTTCAGATACTAATTCAGTTTTTAACTAACTACCGTAAAGGATAGTACCTACTTATTTCATAAATTATAAGCTACTACTCATAATTCTAATGTCTTTCTTTCTGAATTGCCTAGCGGCTACCGGTTAGACAAAAAGGCGAACATTTACTTGAATTTTAGTGTTTAGTGTTAGTGATTTTTAAAAATGGTGTTTGACATTGGCATATTCATCGGAGCTGGTCTTCTCATCAGTCGACTTAATAATGGACTTAAGTCCTTGGTAAGTCTTAAACTTGTCCATACCTACTACTTATAGACCACTGTATTGTATTAGGTTATAAATTAGCTTTTCGTATGTAGCGATTATACGTTTAGTTTAGAATTATATTTTTAATGACTGGTAGGTTTTTTTAAAGGCTTTTCTTTAAAAATAATAATTATATAAAATTCTTGAGGACCAATGTGGTGCAAATTGCAATAAGTGAACAGTCGACTGCGATGTTGCAGATACGATACCCGCTAAAAGTGCTGATATGTAGGCTCTTTGTAGGGTGGCAATATATTGATTAATTATTATTATTATAAAAAAACGTATAGTAGGTACTACAGCATAAATTACTTTCTCAAAGACAACTTCACAAAATGATTTGAATGGATCGGTCCGCTCCTATATACATTGCTACACCCTATTCGTGTCCATAATTCTGCCCGCTTATTTTTAATGTTTTACCACTGAGACCTGGTGTATACATAATATATTAACTGCATTAAATGATTGAGTTTTTAATTTTATATCATTATCAGCCTTTCACGTTCCCACTGCTGGGACTCTGGCCTTCTCTCAGAGAGAGGGTTGGGCTGTAATCTACCATGCTGGCCCAGTGCGGGTTGGTAGATGTCGCATGTCCTCGAATGTTGCAGTTCTTGGGCATGCCGGTTTCCTCACGAATTCATTTTAATTTTCTCATTTTAATTTTATTTAATTTTTTTTAATAGGTTTTTTGTGTTTTAATAGTTATTACCGTTAGGGCGGCTGTTAGTGCACTCTCGTTTCATACATACTTAGGTATAATTATTATTATCTAGGACAGTTTATTCAACGTGTGGGGTGGTGTACTTAGATGGATGTGTAAGAAGGGAAGCTGCTTTTCTCCGGCGGGTTACTGACACTTTAAAAATAAAACCAATATAGGTACTAGTTTGTAAGGTTTTTGTACTATAATAATAGCTTTAAGTGAAAGGACGGTCCATTGTAGCTAGCTATAAGATCTTTTATGTTACTTTGGTAAAACTATAAACGTTATCTATCTATTTCTATGATATTATGGACCGCATCTGTGGCTCCCGGATTAGCTTATCTACTTACGGTCGAAATTAATAATCGATCCTGATCCGTTATCCGCGGTTTCGGATCGATATCTCATGTTATAATATGTCATTTTAATAGTAAAGCTTGACATAACACTACTAAAATGACATTTCGATTCAAAACCGCGGATAACGGATCAGGATTGATTATTAATTTCGGGCGTTAGCCATCAGCGCAGATGTTTTTCGGACGCTATCTCTTGTAGATGGAAGCAGGCCAATGATGATGAATGTTTGCGAGTTTTGATATTCAAACTACATCACTCTTCCTGAGTGACAAAGACTATGTTTTACGATGATAATTACCACGCGCGCTGTTAAAACCAAAATAAATCCTACTTTGATACTGTTTTTATGCTTAGATAGTAAAATGCACATTTATTAATACACTACTTAGTTGCTTAAATCACAATTTAATAAATTTACTAAACTGTAAAAAACGACCAGACGATTCCCACAGACAGACTTTTAATTACCGCCGTGAATATTAAAACGCTACCCGCTCACTTAAACTCGTGATAAACACCGAATAATTATGCGCAATAACCAAATCGGAGTGCCATGTAACATTTACCATCAAGAACACGCGAAGGCGATAAAGAAATGAATCGCTTCGACTTCTACGTCGCTGTCGCTACTCAGACGCTATCACACTACGACCACACCCTAACAAAGAAATCTACAATCGCAACGAATCACACCCATCGTTGCGTCACCACTAAATCATGACTCAAATTATTAAGGCAGCAAGCAATGGATTCGTGGCACAAGTGAAATACGCAACGTTCCGTGGACCTAGTCCGTCGATATAGCGGATTATGCGGCGAGGCGTGCAGTACGAGCGAAAAAGACAGCGATACGATAGAGCGGGAGCGGGCGCGATCGGAGGGGCCGCGCCCGCTCGCCTGCCGCCCGTCGCCTTTACTTCTCAGTTCCGCGCCGCGCGCCGCTCCCGTCACGCGTCCCGCTAATCGCTGACAATGAAACCCAAACAGCGCGGCGCTCGTACCAAAAACATGGACAAGCTCATCGAAGCTGTGCAAGCTAGGGAATGTCTGTGGGACAAGAGTTATCGGGGGCACAGGAATAGGTTCAAGTTGGAGCGGTATTGGAACGAGGTGGCTGTCGAAGTGGGAACGTCAAGTGAGTAGCGGTCGCGTTTTCTCGCTTGAAGGTGAACGGCCTGGCGGTGTGCCGGTTTGTGGTGTCCTAGCGGATAGCTCGATGTTTGTACCCATTGTTGTTATTGAATGTAGTTGTGAGCGGATGGTTGATTGTAGTCGCTTGTGGAGATATTTCGCAAAGGTTTGGAATCGCGGGCGGTTTGACAGCGAGTTGTGATTTGACAGGATCGTCGTAGAGTTTGATTGTACTTATTGTTTTTAGTTTGGTCTTTGGTTAGATAACTAGATAAATAGAAGTGTAATTATCTATAGCTACTACCGCTAATAATTGTACTTACGGATTGGTAAAGAGGTAAAGTTTGTAAGTTTTGTTGGATAATACTTATTCAGAACGAAAGATTTATTTAAAAAAATGTTTTTTTTTCTGTTAAAAAACTAGGTAAATTATTCCAGAGTGTCGTGGGCTCTTTGTTTTATTATGATACAAATCCCCTGGAAATCTTCGCGTGGGTGAAACCGCGGGGGGAACAGATATTCATTATACTTAATTTGTTTGTTTTCTTTAAATAGAATTGATTAAAAATTTTAATTTTGAGTATGCATGCAATATAGTTCACTTCTTATAGGGCAGCATATGACCGCAAATTATATAATTATACTTGATGTTAAGTGACAATGTGGTCGGAGTTGGCGCCACGCTACACTGGGATTGACCACGCTGGCCCACGCTGGCTCAGTGCGGGTTGGTATATTTCGCATGCCTTTGAATATTGTGGTTCTTGGAAATGCTGGTTTCCTCACGATGTTTCACCTTTACCGTTTTGAGCAATCCACACATACATTTTTAAGATATAGGTGCGGGGCCGAAAGGATTCGAACTTGTTGTCGACGCCTTGTAAAGCGCACGCGTTGCCGTTCGGTCAACATCGCTCCACCATCGTTGAATATTAAGTAGTACTTAAATATAGTAAAAAGAGGATGTAAAATGGATTGATTGTGAGAAGTAAGTACCATCATGGCATTGTCACAGTTTAAATTTCACTGTGGTATGGTGTAATAGTAGATTGAAGTAGATAGAGGTCGACAGTGTTCCGGTAGATAGTTGATAGCTAGTCTCATTCTAAGCTTTGTGTATCTATATACCATCCGAATTATCACTTTATAGCAAAAAAAAAACTAGCATTTTCTACTAATAATAAACACAATTGAAGTAAATTAGTTGTAGATCAAAGATAAAAAAGTGAAATATCCAAAAATTCATCTTTCAGGTATTAACTGCCGCAAGAAATGGAAGAACCTAAAAGACCAGTGCCGGAAAGAAATGAAGAAAGACGCCAACAGTTCCGAGTGGCCCCACTTCCAGAAATTGAAGTTCATTCACCACCAGTTCTTGGCAGAAGAAGAGGAAGGGGACCAGGACACAGCTGACGAGGTCTTCAACTCCTTGGACGAGACTATAAAGGCTCCCAAACTAGGTTATACGATGAGGAAGAAATTGCTGATGAACAAAAGGAGGAATATAGAGATAGATATGAATAAATTGATAGATCTGGTGAGGTCTAGAGAGCTGATATGGAATAGGCAGCTGAAAGGACACCATAATTGGTATAAGCTAGATGAAAGTTGGAAGGAGATTGCGGGGGAGCTAGGTGTTACAAGTAAGATACCTTTATAATTAGGTAGTTCACATTTCACATGTAATAAAATCGCAATATTGCAAAAAATGAATGACAAAATAGAAATAACTAAGACAATTATTTAAATTGTAACCCTTTTCTAATTTCAGGAGACGAAGCCAGACTGAAATGGAAATACCTACGTGACCAAGCACGTAAAGAGTGCAGAAAGCAAGAATCCGAATGGGATTTCCTTCCAAAACTCCAATTCCTCACCAACCAGTTTAACGACTATGAAGGCAATGATAGCTTGCAAGACGATCACTTCAGCCTTGGCCAAGACTACGACGCTGACCAAGGATCAAGCTACTACAACATAGAACCTCCAGTCGATCTTCCAGACCCAGTCCCTAATAACACTAAAGAAGATGATTATGACGAGTTTGATACTAAACCAGTCATAATGGAGACTGATTTCTATGACGACGAAGATGAAGCGCAGAAAAATATGGTTAATGAGGAACCGAAGGATGAAGACATTGGTTTCTTTGATAGTTTACTTCCGCATGTAAAGAAGCTAGGACCGGCTAAGAAAATGATGTTGAGAATGAAGATTCAGGAACTGGTTTATAATACGGTTTATAATGAAACCTAGAAGCTTTACAAGATTGTATAGGAGCGAAGTATGCGCGTAGTAGTTGTAAGCGTCGACACTGCTTCAAATGTCCGTAAAGACAAACGACAATACTTATTGCAGATAAAAAAATTCGCAAAATTCCATTTTATAGTGTAGAATAGATATAAAAATAAGATAATGTAGACAGGTGTCTTTTAAATTTCTGGTTTTGATAATACTACTGCTAATTAAAATAAAGTTAACGTCTTCTTATGTTCTTATATACAAGGTCTAGAGTAAGAAACATTAAAATAAAACGAGAGAAATATTATGATTAGAGATTAATTAGAGATAAAAAAAAATAGCAAAGACATATTTCTGTAACAAATACGGTGTTCTAATTGAAAAAGGATTTGTTTCCCGAAGTTATTCCAAGAGTGAAAAGCGGACTTAGCCAAGATGTCTTTCTACAATCGTCAATAGAAAATGTAAGGAAAGACATATCTCACGTGGTCAGAACAAACGAATAGAAAATTATAGACAAGCTTAGGTACGAGTTAGCTATTCGTTTGAAACTATAGAATAGAATAGTATTATTTCTACTTAGCCGATTGCTAGATGCCATACTAAATGAAGGCCAATTTGAATTTTAAGAAGCGCAAACGAAACGATATCATAGTTTTTCAACGCTTAGGAACTGATAATCTTGTAGGCAATTGTGTTGTGCCTAAACAGTGGCTAAACGTGATCCTGTTAACTTTACAATATATCTACAGCTTCCGATAGGTACTACAGGCCAGTCATGCTGACTGGCAATACAAAACTAAAAAGGGCTTGAAAAAGCTTTCAGGCCTTGGCTAGCTTGTTCGCAGAAGATAAGACTATTATAGATAGAAGACATCCCTTGGTAACTCAACTTGAATTCTCACTTCAAGTTTACTTTGGGGTTGGCATAAAGCACACACGGAGGAAAACGACCTTCCAAAATAAGGGAAAAAGGGAAGGACTTTTGAGTCAGAAGGAAAAGGTTACATTTTGGAAGAAATCGGTCATTGAAGATAAGACTCAGAAGGAAAGTCAGAAATATTTTCTCAGTGTAGAGCGCCACTTCACATTGTCCTTGCAAACCTATTTCGCTATACATCAACAATAAACAATCAACATTTGCATGCATTTCCGTTCATTACGTACACTCCTTTGTTTAGCTTACCGTATTTGATTAGGTAAACGGTTTATTTCGGTCTTCTGTAAGTCTTGGTCTACATTGGTATCCTCTTTACAGATAGGTACTTCTACAACCGCCTTTCTCAAATCCGCCAATTAACTTTTAACTAGCATTAAGTCGTTATTTTGATAGAATTTATTGTTAATTAGCGTTATTTATCGTCTCTGACTGTCGCATTAAGTACTGCGTCTGATTTGAAGCGATGATAAATCAGTGGTTGTGGCTTGTGACTCTTAAATCGTAGGTTCGAATACAGCAATGAGCTTGAACTTTCAGTGAAGGAGAATTTCTTGATGAAATATTGGTGGAGCATTTTCTTGCGCTCTCCTGGTGCACAAACACCGTTATTGGTGTGTTCCGGCAGCCCCACTTGAGCCAGTTCTCAGTCCATCGTCTCTTAACATAGGTGACATGCAGTCGACTGTTGAGTAAGAACTAAAATTAAAAAATTAAAACCTGCTTCGAAATGTAACTTAACCTACAAGTGCTGCACAAATGAGGTATTTTTAAACCTTTTACCTCAACGTGCTGATTTTGCTTGCCGAGATAAATATATTCATTTGCGTGAATACAGACTCGCTCAGAAAAAATAAAACGTAAAAAGTGATAAAAAACAATTTATTGTTCTTGTAGTTAGCAAAATTATCTAGCTTTTAATACCTTTTTAATGGTTTCGAGAAAACTTCAGGCTGTCAAAATGTTTGCCTACCCTAGTCCTAGTGCCTAGTTCTTAAATGAATAAGACGGAAGTCAGTTAGAAGCTAGATTTAGAGCAAAATTTGTTAGTTTAATGATAATCGTAATTTATAAAAATGTAAACACGGATAGTGTGTCACTAATAAAATTATAATTATTATTCTTCGTAATTTAACCTTCTTCTTAACACCTTATAATATCAGATAACTAATTATTTATGCGAAAGACTGATTATGAATATACAGTGATATTATAATAGTAAATGTATATTTTGTTGTGACGCAAAATTTATTGTTTTATATAAATTATTTCTTCCATTTGATGTGTTATGTTTAACTTTTTCTGATTCACTAATTTATGTAAAAACTAAACTAACTAACTTTAACTTAAATGTATAATTATAACGTAATTTTACTTGTTTTAGTATCTGACTATACTAGATATTATGTTGAAATAAGAAACTTAAATTTTCTAAAGATATATTTATGACAGTACACAATGATTGGATTACAAAACGTGTTTTTATATCCCACACCAATTTATTTAAAAAGATAAAAACCTGTTTGTTAATCTAGGGTATTATAAGTTATAAGCTATTACTATTTGAGCCGATTCAGCGTGAAAAAGTCAGAAAAACAAACACACTCGCTCACAAATTTTAGCATTTTTTAAAACACTTTTTTCATTGGTGTGAATGTGATTTGAAATAAATTTATCCAACACATTTTGGTATTTATCAAGCTGACGAGGTAATGAATATGTGGTTACTCAGCACTTCGAAACTGACAAAATCAATGTTAATTATTGAAAACGACCCAAATACTAAATTTAGAGCATTACTTCATTAATCTCTTAGGAACACCGCACCCTTTGTTATTGTTTACCCTTCCGACTTCGGTTTTGGTTGGACGTAGGGTTACCTCTTGCCTTCAACTGTAAGTAGGTATAAGTATTATATAATGAACTAGCTGTTCCCCACGGTTTCACCCACGTGAGCTACAGTTTATCGCGATAAAAAGTAGCCTGTCCTCTCTCAGACTCTAGACTATATCTGTACCAAATTTCATTTAAATCGGTTCAGTAGTTTAGGCGTGAAAGACAGACAAACAGACACAGTTACTTTCGCATTTGTAATATTAGTAGGCGGGGATTAATTATCCTGCTAATATTATAAACGCGAAAGTTTGTGAGTATGTATGTTTGTTGCTCTTTCACGCAAAAACTACTGCACGGATTTGAGTGAAATTTGGAATGGAGATAGCTTACACTCTGGCTTAACACATAGGCTACTTTTTATTCGGGAAAAGGTTCCTTGAATCTGTTGCCAAACACCTATTGGTGTGTTTCAACAGCCTCACTTGAAAACCAGTCCATTTAGGTGTAGGGTAGCGCCACCTTCGGCCACACCGTCACTTAAGATCAGGCGAGGTGACTTGTGGTCAAACGGTCCACTGTACGAAAAAAATAAACCTAGCTGCACCGATCTCCCGATAGCTCACATTTTCCAGGATAAAAAGTAGCCTATGTTTTAATCCAAAGTATAAGTTGTCTTCATTCCAAACTTCACTAAAATCCGTTCAATAGTTTTTGCGTGAGAGAGTAACAAACATCCATACTGACAAACTTTCACGTTTATAATTTTAGCAGATTAGTGTTGTTAGTGTGATAGGTAATCATTTGACGACAGTCTCACCTGATGGTAAGCGACGACAAGGTTTTCAAAGCATGGTAGAAGATTCACTCTTGATATAAAAGCTCCGAAATTCGGAAAACAAAGACGCTGGCAGGTAGTTCCGCTCCTTCGCCGTTCGTATTATAAATGTAGGAGCGAAGCGTTTTGTGCGGATCAGAGGAATGTCGACTGACCATAGTGACCATGTACCGATGTCGTGATACCTTACATCTTGTTGAGTCAAAAGTTGTAAAATTAGAAAAAAAAACGTTCTAAAATTTTGTTTTTAAATTTTGGACAGGTGTTCATTGCTTATAGGCTGTTTTTTTAATCCATCCAATCTATTAAATCCACGTTATTATATTTTTGGAAAAACGCTGACGGAATTTCATTTCAAATTGTGTAGGTATGCGGATGAAATCAATCAATCAATCAATCAATTTTATATCCAAGAATATGAGTACAATATAATAGATGTTTATAAAGTTATTAGACAACAAAGGTTCCATCAAAAAGGCATGCAAAATGTAGACAAATTGGTATAAAAACTGTTACAATAAATTATTGAAATAAACGTAAAAGAAACGAAATAAATCAAGTTCTGCGATTGTTTGTGGCTGATAGTGAAAATAGCCTTTTTGAAATGTGTGAGATCTCATCATCATCAGCCTTTCACGTTCCCACTCCTGGGACTGGCCTTCTCTCAGAGAGAGAGAGTATAGGCCGTAATCTACCACGCTGGCCCAGTGCGGGTTGGTAGATGTCGCATGCCCTTGAATGTTGCTTCTTGGACATGCCGGTTTCCTCACGATGTTTTCCTTCACCGTTTTGAGCGATGGCAAATCCGCACATAACTTATCAAGTCATAGGTGCGGGGCCTAGAGGATTCGAACTCGGTGTCGGCGCCTTGTAAGTCGCACGCGTTACCGTCACCACCATCGCGGTGTGAGATCTATCTCATATATACCCTCACACTGTTCTAATAGTACGTACAACAGAACATTCAAATTATTATTATCCCTACACGAACTTTGAGATTGAAAACGTTGTAACTTCCAACAATTCACAGTAATTTTTTCTATTTAATATTTTTGTTGGATGTGACAACCCTAGCCGATCCAAAATTACATAGTTTACATATTGGTTGGTGGGTTTGGCTCAAGAATAGTTTGGTTAATTGAGTTTTCTACATCTTTATGGAGTCGTTTTAGAGTCTATTTGTGGATTTTTGTTTAAAGTTTCCTGTGAAAACTCGCGTTTGATAATATGAAGTTTCATTTCAAAAATCATCGGTGATAGGTAGGTACTAGTTTTTATTAGCTAACTGCTTGCGCCCCGCGGTTTCACTCGCGTCTTCCCGTTATCCCGCAGGAACCTTTTTTCTGGATAAAAAGTAGCCTATGTGTTAATCCAGGGTATAAGCTATCTTCATTGCAAATTTCATTCAGATCCGTTCCGTAGTTTTTGCGTGAAAGAGTAACAAACCATCTATTCATCCATCTTTCTATACTCACAAACTTTTACGTTTGTAATATTAGTAGGATTTTCCAAAAACTAACAGCTACATAAGAAACATGAAATTAATATAATACCTATTAATGTAATATAATTAATATCTAACTAATGGCTAATTAAGAGTTTTCAGAGTTTTTGTGCGATTAATAGTAATAGACGACGACGACGACGACGACGACGACGACGACGACGACGACGACGACGACGACGATGACGACGACGACGACGTATAGACGTCTGTAAAGTTTTAAGTACTCTAGTATTGGATTTAGGAGTTCAGGGTTACTTTACAAGGTTCTATTCTAACTCCTAAACGTAGATAGATATATGTTATGTCTGTGGCCAAAAATAAACCATATGTTTGCTTATATATGAATCCGTTTTACTAAAGATTGCAAAGAATTCCCCTTTGATCTGAGGCATGTTGTTTTAATTTCAAAAATACTTTAATCACATGAGTAACGGTCCATCATGTGCACGAACCCTCCTATCATCAGGATCATCACCACTGGTTCTGTTTTGCATTCCTAACACACCTACGCTTAGAATGTTCTGCAATGTTAATTTTATTGTTTTACTAAATAAATAACTTCTTATGTTATTGTTTCATTTACGCCACATCCGCTCTAGTACAAAGTCTTTACATCTATTTACTGCAACTATATAACCGCTTCTCTATAGACTTCTCATTTTGTCTTTTGTGAGACAACTAAACAACAGATGTGTTCATGTCGCACATAAGGAAATCATCATCCTGTTACGAACCTACTGCTGGGACTCTGGCCTTCTCTCAGAGGGAGAGGGAGAGAGTATGGGCCGTAATCTACCACGCTGGCCCAGTGCGGGTTAGAGGTCGCATGCCCTTAAATGTTGCGGTTCTTAGACATGCTGGTTTCCTCACGATGTTTTCCTTCACCGTTTTCAGAGATGGTACCGTAAGTACTGTGCATAATTAATGTTACCTACAGACACAGCTTTCAGAAGTTTAGTTGTTGGCAACCAAATACCAATTTTTACAATTTACAGAGTAGCGTTTGACCACTTGTGATGTTATGTGACGATGTAATCGAAGGTGCAGCTACATCATGCCTAGACTTGCCAGTGGCTCTCAAGTGAGATTGCCTGAACACACTGATAGGTGCTTGGCGACAGAATTATTAGCTTGAGGATGGTAGCTAGCCAGCCAGACGAGCACTAGAAACCCTACCACCAAACTGTGGTTTCATCACGATATTTTCCTTCACTGAAAGCAAAAGCTCAACCGACGACCTACAGGTCGCAAGCCGACCTCACTACCACTCCGCCATCATCGCTTCACTTCGCTTAGGTAGTAGCTCTTCAGACGAAGCATTGGACATCAACCACGTCGTGCACCAACGATTTAGTGAGAGAGACAGAAAGTTGTAAGATGCAAAAAGTAAACAGCTCTTGTATTATTTTATGGAAAAGACCGTGGAACTCTAATTAATGATGATGAAGATGATATAACACAGGATCTGTTTCCATCGATCAGTCATAAAAATGAGCTCACAAAGAAACAAGTAGCACGTTTATTAATAAAAGGACGGTGTTGATAAAGGCACTCAATTTTCTGATCTCATCAAAGTTATTAATATATTCATGAGGTTCTCGAAATTTACTCGAAAGCAATTGGGTATCTTTCAGATTTGCTCCAAAACGCACGAGCTTGTTATGATTATACGATTTACTTAACGGGTTCGTTGATCTTTGAGTTTGATATGCTTTTGAGAAATGTAGGTACAGTTAGCGACAAAAGCAACTGATTATACTCGCTTTTCCAAATGCGTATTTCAGATCAGTAATGCTTGTTTTTTTTACAACTTGTAATGTAGCGTTTAACCAGAACACCACACAGCTATTGTTAATTAGTGATGATGCGGCCAAAGGTTGGTGTTTAAGATGATGAAGGTAATCGGAAAGTTTGTAATTGTTCAGCGACTTTTGTCGTTGACTGTACATCAGTATAAGCATCTTCTAAGTGACTTGAGAGTTTATGCTGTTTGGTCCTGAACGATGGGGAAGAAAGGTTCTCGAGTGGCGACCACGAACCGGAAGACGCTCTGTAGGTAGGCCCCCCACTAGGTGGACCGACGACGTTGTAAGAGTCGCAGGGAGCCGATGGTTGCAAATGGCTAATAGCCGTTCATGGTGGCGTTCAAAGGCGGAGGCCTATGTTCAGCAGTGGACTTCTTGCGGCTGCTGATGATGATGATGATGACATCGATGTGAGTATCTTATAAGTGACTTGATAATTTATGCTGTTTGGTCCTGAAAGATAATCATTGGGGGCCTAGCCATGATACAAAGACTAATATTAAAAATAAGTATTTTCACATATTTTTTTGGGTGTTTGTGTGTCTGTGTGCATAATTATGTGTGTTTTAAGTTTCTACTAAAAGTTTATTGGTAGTTTTCTTAACTAAAACTAAGTTAATGCTAAGGATGCTGTTGTTTAGACTTGGTGACCACGTTAAATGAGAATCGTTTTCAACTTCCGAGCTGCTGCGGAGGTCCATGGGTTAAGTTTGAGAACCCCTGTATTGGATGCATTGGTTAACGACAACACGTTCCAATTTGTTTTACAGCCAACATCATTGCAAAATATCACAATACCATCATGACATGGCAACTGTCCAATCTGATACCGATCTCAATATAAGCACGGCTAAACATAAATAATTGTTACATACATACATACATATATATACAATTTTCTTTAGGCATATATAAAAATTAAATGCATTGGTAATTTAAACGCATAACTTCAGGTTCAGAATGCCTGGATAGATTTAGCTTTTTTCAACTGTTCGCTACAGCTAAAATGGGATTATTAGTGCAATGAAATTTGGAAAAGTTATGCAGAAAATTGGGAAATTTGTGCTTTTTTGTTTAAGATTTTCTTATGAACACAAGATCCGTTCATAACTATTTATATTTGCCTACCCGCGAGAAGCAGGGGCGGGACGCTAGTTTATTAATAAAGCAAACTGCAGCTCGAAAGCTGCATGTTTATTTCTATTTTCTCAAACATGCTTTGGAAATATAAGCATTATTTTGACAACCTTTTTCGAGATAAATCGAACTTGCTGCACTGCCCAAAATATATGCGAGTAGCGGCCGGCAAAAGTTGTATGAAAATTCATATCTGTCGTGTTTAGCGGCCAAATAAATTACATAGAAAACTCATATCTGTAGTTTTTAGCGGCCAAATAAGTACTATACAAGCCTTGGCCACAACTAGGATGGACTCAGGTACGTGTGCCTCGGCTTCGCCTCGGCCCACATTTACACCTTCTTCCCTCAATGCCTATGTTGAAGGCCTTTGCAGTAATGTACTATTGTTTCATTCCGTTGTTATATTACATGCTTTAGTGAAATTGTACTACCTATGGCGTTAATGGTGTCACAAACCCAGGGGAGCATCGAGGATTTCGTGTAGAGAGAGAAGAACGCGGGGGTGGAGGGGGTACATTTATGCAGAATATTGTCTAGGGAGACATTTCTTTTGTTCAACTTTGTTCTAAAAAAAAACAAAACACAGAAAAAATGTTTTCGTCGTAGGTGGGGAGGGCATTTTTTTCAACAGGGTAGTGTTTGACCACAAGTCACCGGATGTTATTATAACTTTATTCCTAAGTGGCGATGTGGTCGAAGGCGGCGCGGCGCTATATTGGGACCTGGCTCTCAAGTAGGGCTGCCGAAACACACTGATAGGTACCTACTTGACGACTGATTCTTAACTTGAGGGAAAACTAAATGAATTATTTGACCCCTTGCTCCCTTTCTGTATCCGGACCTGCACCAAACTTTACGACTGGCTTCAGAGTTTCAGACTAACCCAAAAAAAGCACTATAAAACTGTTTGTGTTGTGATTTGTGCATAGAACTAGACTGATCCACATCCATTGACCAGTTCAATTGTAATCAATATTCTATGGATGATTGCAAAGTTTTGGCCGCGATTCAATCACGCCTGAGTTATGGCGCTTACCTACATGCCTAATGAATGATGCCGCGGGACGGTCAGCTGTACAAACATATCAATGTTAGGTGTTGATGAACCTTTATTCCTAGGTGATGAGAAAAGGTTCAGTTTGTTCGGTAAATAACCGTCACTATCATTCTGTCATTCATTTAATTATTTTGATGCACCTATTTTGCATCACTTGACACATCATTTTATACTACACTAGATGTTCCCTGCGGTTTAACCCGCGTGGACTCCAGTTTATCGAAACAAAATGAACGTATCATTATTTTTAAAACACTTTTATTAGCTTGACTTGTAACTAACTAATTACAATAATATACTAGAGTGACAATCAAGCTAACGACCTGCTTGATGGTCAGCGGTCACCGTCGTCTATAGACACATGCACTCAGAGCATTATGATGATGCGTTATCATGCATTGTGGACTTTCAATCTTCTTTTAAAGTGCAACTACAAGAAAATCGAAGCAGATCTCTATCAATTTTTGATGTCGACTTTACCATTCTGCACTAATCAACATACATTTTGAATGAATGATTCTCCTGAACAATCGAGACGTGGGAAATCGTACAAGATCAAAGGGGAACTTCTTAGTAATATTTTCCAATGTAGATGAGTCACTCGTGTGAAATTTTATTTGGGTTATATCGTTATGTCATTGTTTCTTTGTAACATTAAATGTATGTATATACATTAATAAATAATATCTGATTTTTCAAATACTCTGAAATTGTGCTTTATAATTGTAGAAGGTGACTCACTTACCTTCGTCTCTTGATTCTTGTTTCTGACTACAGGTTGATCATCAGCCGGAAGAAGTGAACTGCTGAACATAGGCTTCCCCCTTTGCACGTTTTGTGATGATCCTCACGGGGGGAGGGGCAGGAGGAAACATTAACGATGTTATTTAAAAAAGAATCATCAAAATCCGATTCCATACATACATACATCATCAGCCTTTCACGTTCCCACTGCTGGGAATCTGGACTTCTCTCAGAGAGAGAATATGGGCCGTAATCTACCACGCTGGCTCAGTGCGGGTTGGTAAAATTCGATTGTTCTGTATAAAATTGTGCGTGGAGAACAGAAAACGCTTGAACCTGGAAAGTTCATAAATTTTTTCGTAGGTTAGTTCACCCTTTGTGTTTTCCATTGGCAACTTCCACGAAACTTCCCACATTAACTAGGTTTATTGACAGACATAATGCATTTTCATGACAAATAAACCATTAAAGTTACAACGTTATTTTCCCTTGGATATTGTAATAAATCATCGTTAATAGAAGTACTATATCTAATCTTAATGAGCGTTATGTAGCCATAAATTCAGGATGGATGTGCTTTGATCTTGATTTGACTCCTATATTTAGAATCGGTTTGTAAGTTTAATTGCTTCAATACCATCATCATCTTATTACGTTCCCACTGCTGGGACTCTGGACTTCTCTCAGAGTATGGGTCGTAATCTAACACGCTGGCCCGGTGTGGCATGGTAGATGTCGACACTCTTCTTGGACATGCCCGGTTCCCTCATTATGTTTTGCTTCACTGTTTTGAGCGATGTCAACTTAGTCATTGGTGCGAGGTCAAGAGGATTCGAACTCGGTATCGGCTCCTTGTAAGGCCTTACCTTTTGCTTTTCTTTACGTATTATGGGGAAGATTAATTTCTTAAATACCACAGGCCCGACTGAATATTAGAAAAGTGTTTTCTTTACCTATGGTTCCCAAACAACACATAATATTCATCCTCATCATAAAAAAATTTAAAAGATGGCGCAAATTTTAAAAGAAAATTCTAGCAACATCTTTAATCTTTATTCACCTTGACCTCTTTCTATTCGTTTTTCGCCAAATGCGAAAATCTTTACAGCTCTACATTACTCGGTCAAGCACTTTTCGACCTTATTTCAAGGACTTTAAAGTTCATCATTGCATTAGACGTTATTTTATTGTAAACATACGAATCCCGTCGGCCTTGCTTCGCCATACGTACCACATAACCAGGTTTGTTTATTAAACAGTGTCTTTGGAGAGTTATAAAATAATAAATGTATTTCGGTTTTAATACTGAGCTTTATTTCCTAGCAGTAAGATGGAAAATATCGTTTCACTAAATCTTGTAACTGTACAAAATATACAAACAATAACGCCTTGGATGTCAGGTGCATTAAATCATTTTAAAACCAGCCCGTAAACAAATACTCTAGCTACTACATAAACTAGATCCTGTCAAAATCGTTTTGTTAAGCATTTTTAACACGATATAAGCTCACAAAAAAAATTGAAACTAGTCTTTTCGTTATCCCGCAGGAACCCTTTTCCGGGATAAAAGGCTATGTGTTAACCCAGGGCATAAGCTATCTCCATTCCAAATTTCATCAAAATCGGTTTAGGAGTTTCGGTGATACGTGGTAACAAACATTCACACATACACAAACTTTCGCATTTATAATATTACATAGGAAACATACTTCGATAAAAAATGATATCAAACAGATAGACAGATATACATTTTATTCATAATTTTACAATTAAACGTAAAAAAAAAAAAAATACATATAAAAAAATAAGCAATGCAAATATATAAAAAAAATACTAAAAAAAAATATTTCATGTTAAAAATTCGAAATGAATTCGCTTTTCAACGCTTTCAAAAGTTTATATAGAGGGTATGAAAACATGCAATTACGCATCTCATAAACATTCGTTACAGCAAATAAAAATAGCTCGCTGAAAAAAAAAGTCATTTATCACAACTTGTCAACGTTTAGTATAATTAGATTACTTTTTCAATGACGTGTGATTGCCAAGATGTTGACATATAATAATATTATATACCTATACTGCTACCACGAGCGTATTCTGCGACTCATAGCGCAATTTAAATTTTTTGTATGTTATGGTTTTACATAAAAAAGTTCTTAGATAAAAACTCTCGAAGGTATGGCAACACTATTAGGTACTGAGGCCTCTTTAAAAGTATCAGCCTTGGTGAAAGAATTGTGGAAAAAAACTTTCACTTTTCAGAAAACATCGATACCTTTTTTGATTTGAGAAATGCGTGGTTAGTTGGTCCCATGTTTTGAAGGGCTAGTAGACAGCATTTATTATTAAAACAGTTATCAAATGAGGTATCTAAAATATACTATAATAGCTGACCCGGCGAACTTCGTATCGCCAATAAAAGTCACCTTTTAAACCTTCCCTGAACTTCCACAAATATTTCAAGATCAAAATTATCCAATTCGGTCCAGCCATTCTCGAGTTTTAGTGAGACTAACGAACAGCAATTGATTTTTATATATAAGATAAGAAAGAAAAAGAAGAATAAGATTGGCCATTTGGATCAGCAGAACAAAATGACAGTATGATATCAGGGAGAAAAATGTAAGCGTCAAATGGGTGAAAAATGCGTCTCAAAATGTGATTATTCGCGCTTATTACATATACCTTTAAGTAACAAAATAAATATTAAAGAATGAAACCAAATACACAGAAGTAAGATAGAGACATGGTAGAATATTCAATAGCAAGGACAACTCGCCTAAACCGAAACGAGACTGAATTGGAACCGAGTCGATGGACTGGTGTTCATGAAATAGGTACATTAATTTATTTTTAATATGACAAATTTACGAGGAGGCAATTGGAGTGCGTTAAATTGCTACGCTTTTAGAATTTTCAGAATATCTGTGTTTACATGACGACGTAAAAAAGTTTCCATAATATCTGTGTACTGGGCAGAGTTTATTTAGAATCAAATGTGCCATTGGATCAAATCTCAGGAGTAATTCATGACTTGTTGATGGTGAAATATCAAGTCCATATAAAATGAAATCTTATTAGAAATCCTTATTATAAAATATATCAGACTATTTAGATAACAAAAAAGCTTGGGATTGTGAACTTGGTTCAATTCAATCAGTTAGTAAGTATCTACATCTTCTATATTTATAAATATATATGACTGACTGATGACTGACTGACATAGTGATCTATCAACGCACAGCCCAAACCACTGGACGGATGGGGCTGAAATTTGGCATGCAGGTATTACAGGTAGATGTTATGACGTAGGCATCCGCTAAGAAAGGATTTCGCGATAAACTGTAGCCCACGCGGGTGAATCCGCGGGGAACAGCTAGTAATAAAATATAACTGTAAATTTGGCCACGTCCAAAAAGTTACCTGCCGGGTATTTCTTGCTTGTTCTTTTCCTGGTGGTTTGACAATTTAAAGTTATCACAATATGAAGGTTTCCTACCAACTAAACACATTTTGATTTCTTTTCATTTGGTCTCTACCGAATACGAACTACTTTATTATCGTCTCTAGTTTGTTCTGCTTTTTTACGACGCAAAAATCTCTTTGGCAAAAAAGATAATGTAGTCTAGAATTGTATGAAAGAGTTTCGTAGTTTGACGGATTGCAAAACTTTGTTGGTAGTAAATAAAAAAAATGTCAAGTCAGTAAATAACTAAACACCTATCTTTTAACAAAAACTCGCCAGATAAAGTGTCTAGGGATTTGATTGATTGCTTTTCAGGGAAAACCGAGTTATTGCATTATAGGCACAATTTTGTTTGTTATTTACCCTTCTGTTCGACATTAATTTAATAAATAGTAATATATCTCTAGTATTTATTGATAGGGGTAGTGTTTGACCACAAGTCAACACGGATATAGTGAAAAGGCTGAAAAGAATAAATCCTTTTTTGTTAATTTCAGTGCAAACAATAGTTCATTGAGTGCTGTAAAGAACACAAAAACAAAGTGCCTTTCCCTTAAAAGAGACAATAAGAAAAGTGCCAATGGACACATGGTTTTACTCTACTTAGCAATTTAAGTAATGTTTAAATTACTTATTATATAGTCATATTAGGCTAGATTGGAATATTAATGAAGTATCTAGATTTATGACGACATTGTAAGAGCCGCAGGGAGCCGATGGTGTATCAATGGCTAATATCCGTTCATGGTGCCGTTCAAAGGGGGAGGCCTGTGTTCAGCAGTGGACTTCTTCCGGTTGATGATGATGATGATGATCAACAAATAAGAAGAAGCTTCATATAAAAAGTGGCAAAGTAGTCGAAGTTCAATTAGTAAGAATAAAATTGTCAATGTGATCACGCCGAAACAATTACCTGCCGGGCGTTTCTTACCTGATCTTTTTCCGGCGTATGGAGGTTGGAGTAGGGGTAGCTATTTGACGTTTCAAAGTGAACACAAACTTTAAACTACATGTCATGTATCCAACTAAATAAACAAATTTTTTGCTTGTGCCTTTTGTTGGCGTCACGCTACGCCTGGATTGAAAACTGGTGTTGGAGTGAAGTTGCTGGAACGCAACGATAGTTGTGTTACCATCAGATATCTACAGACACCTAGTGCTATCGCCGCCGGGGTCACTCGCGTCCATTCTATTCTAGTGTCGGGGCGAATACCGGACTCAATCCCAAGCTGATCCCAATCCTTGCATTGTTCAGTAATCTTAGTGTATCATGAGATATCTCTCATGGAGCTTTTAGTAGGTAGGTAGATATGAAAATATGTTTTTACTATTCAAAATGGTACATTACGACTCTATTGGAGCGTTCGCTTTGGAAAGTACCATATCTTTGCTAGTTATTGAACCACCAAGCAGTAGTGTGCAAACATATTAGTCTTCCAGATCGAAGGGCAATGTTTCTTTTCATGTGAAATTAAAGGGCTTAAAGAGATTTAACATCTAATATCTCAAGGTGACGAGCGCAGTGCATTGCCGTGCAGAAATGTTAACTGTTGCAGTTCAAAATTCTGGACGTAACTGAACTGTAACGAGCACGCGTGTCGCTTACCATCAAGCGAACGAATTGCTCGTTTCGACAATCAGTTGCATAAATAAGTGAATAAGTATATTATCTTAGGCGCGCAGTACTGTGCGAACTGAAATGCACTTTATTACGCCGTAGCAAGAGTCGCTTTTCATTTAAATGTCTTCACTAAGTGATCCTCTGTACAATTATTCTGTGATATAGTAAAGATGTACGAAATAGAGAACGCAGCGCCCTAGAGCCGAATGGCGTTCAGAGAAGCTTCGGAACGTTCAACAGTTACCAAATCTACGCCGATTTCAAGGGTGCTTTATCCATGAATGATTTAGAAACCTACCCGATTCAAGCCAACATAGATGTTTACCATAAAACGTAATTATTTCATAAAAACATTTCCTGTACTACAGTTTTGTTTGATATCGTGCCAAATAGCTGAGGTAGTAAAATTTTTACTGCCCATTGTTGCATTAGGTACGTAATACGTACATTTGAGGTTAAGATTTGATACTGTTTAGAGTTTGGAGGTTAAATTCTGATCTCTAAGAACTTTTCGTGGTTTTTATAGTATAAAACTACGACGTAGACACGTTTTGTTTAATATGCTTTTTTAAAATACAACATCATCAAATAAATTACAAAAGAATAAGGTACAGTCAGCGACAAAAGTAGCTGAACAACAGCAGATTTTGCGATTACCTTCATCATCTTAAATACCAACTTTTGACCGCAACATCACTTAACATCAGGTGTATTGTGTTGTGGCCAAACGCTACCTTGTAAAAAAATCTCAAACATTACTGATCTAAAACACATTTTGGAAACCAAGTATGGTCAGCTACTTTTGTCGCTGACTGTACCTACTCCCGTAAAAAGCTACTTGCAGAATCGTCACCATAAAATCTGAATTGTATAAAAATGCGAAATAAATTCTAAAATTAAACGAACAATCTTACTTTTAAAAACATAAAGTTGTAAATTTTCCCCGACACAAACCAGCTAAGCTCTTCGTGTTTACATTTACGTGATATTCCGGTACATTTAATATCATTTCTGGGAGCGTAAATTCACTAAGATAATTGCTTTACGTAACATAAATGACTTTTACGTGTTTTTTTTTCAGGACACAGGTCATTTTGTAAGCATGCTGCTCTGTGTATTTGCATAATTCATTTACTTGGCAATATTATTTTTGAGCTTAAAGAAAGGAAAAACCAGTTAATTATTACAATTTTATGAACAAACAGGAGCAAGTCGTTACCAAAGCCTACCTACCTACCTAAGTAAGCGTTATGCTTGCCCACTATAGTTGTCCTACGCAGAATAGGGATGTTAACACTAATTACAAAATAATGTTTAATCTTACTTTTATGTTAGTTGGTATTATTAGGATATCGAAAAACATATTTTTGTATTTAAATATAACTTAATAATTTAAATAAAAATGATTTTAAATGCTATATTTATAATCTTTTGTCACGTGACTGCAAACACCAAAAAGAGCTTCTTACGTCACTAAGCACTCAGGCGATTTGTGCTTCGATGGTTGCCCGCGCGCCGCGGGTCGGCGTCGGGGGTCGGCGCGGTGGTATGGTTACGAATCGCGACCATCGTGTTTTTCGGCCAGTGACGCCATGTCAGTCACGTGACAGTTGTTAGTGTTTTGGCGGAAAAATTCATAATAACTCTAAATTTGTATATTTTCTCATCGAAAATACTAATAATTTTAATTAAAATATATTTTTTTATGGTAAACAAGAGTCAATCTTTATAATAAAAGCAATTCTGAAAAATGGTTAACATCCCTATTATGAATAGGAGCAGTTAAAATCCCGCGAGGATCAGATGATAAAGCTCCTTAGGCCCTGTAATTTTACTGAAAACATTGCCCTTCAATAAGGAACACAGTAATGCCAGAGTCCAAAACTCGTCTTTTTTCATGAGTTTGCACACTACTGCTTGGTGGTTAAACAACTGACAAAGATGTGGTACTTCCCCAGACGGACTCAAAAGTTAAAAGTCGATTATTTTTATTCAGACACATTGTGATCACTTTAAAACGTCAACTTAAAACTAGCTGTTCCAATCGCCTGTTCCAACCTCCTTTCGCCGGCAAGAAACGACTCTGCAAAAGAGTCCTATACCACTACAACTAATATAAGGCAGTCATGCAACTAGCGACAGACAGATAGGCTACAAATGTATATCGCTCGCAAAGTGTTATGATCGTTTTATTGACCACTAAAATCGACGAAAGGCGGTTAAGGAGCCGTGCTATTTTATCGCTCTTCAGTTTTATAGCTTAGCTTCAAGTACTTGTTCAGCAATTGTTAAATTTATTCTGCAATGTACAGAGCTCGGCTTGTTAAGGGCTAAAGATAGGTATTTCTCGATGTACAGTCAACGACAAAAGTAGCTGAACAATAACAAATTTTCCGATTGTCTTTGTCACCTTTAACACCAACCTTCGACCGAACCATCACTTAACATTAGTTGTGTTGTGTTGTGGCCAAACGATACTTTGTAATTCGTAAGAAAAAAACAAACATTACTGATCTTAAACGCATTTAGAAAATCGAGTATGATCAGCTACTTTTGTTGCTGACTGTACCTAATTGTTTTTGTTTATATTACGCACGACTAAGGTAATGTCCAAGAACCACAACATTCAAGGGCATGGGACATCTACCAACCCGCACTGGGTCAGCGTGGTAGATAACGGCCCATACGCTCTCTGAGAGAAGGCTTTTGTCCCAGCAGTGGGAACGTAAGGGCTGATGATGATGATGAAGGTAATGGCCACCTGACCAATTGGTTCGGAGGAGGATCCTACGGTACATTTTCCTGGCTTTCTGAAGGAGCCAGAGAAAGTAGTAGCTCTAAAACTATATCAAAGCTCTTAAATAAAGCGATCCACCCACGGTTTGCCCACCGAAATTTTTATAAATCTTATCTTAGTATATGGAGAAAAAAGACCTTCCGAAATACAGAAGGAATTTCCTTCCTTTTTGACTCAGAAAGAAAACTAAGGTATAAGGAAGGAAAAGTTTACATTTTGGAAGGAATCGGTCTTGGAATGTAAGACTCAGAAGGAAAGTCAGGAATTTTTTCTCAGTGTATATTCAAGATTCATGTTTCTTGAGCGTTTGCCCTAATGATTTCTGTCAGCAGTTTTACTAAGTAGCATATTATAATGAAGGTATATAATTATTTTCGGATTTATTTTAGATTCAAACACGATATTTAATCTACTCGTATTTTCATCTACTCTACATTTACAAATTGCCTTCATGAACGCAGCCAGTTTTAACCCGTGACTTTACTAAGGTTGGTCATACCGGATTTTGAGTCTCGTAACCTTCGTTCAATTCAAAAATAGTTAAAAAGTAAATAAAACTACACCTACTTTACCTTGGAATGACCAATTTATAAGTAAATAAACTAGTATTTTATTTGAAATAGTCAATTTAGTTCTCGTAATCGTCCGTCGAGCAGTAAAAACTTCAATACGTAATATTTTTCCAGCGGAATTTAATAAACAGGAAACGGACTGGTTAGAATTCAGCTGTTAATAAATTTTTCAGTGGCAATGGTATCATGGCTTTCATTTAGAAACTAATAAAATAAATCCTATAAAAGCATTTATAAATTTTATAATAGTAGGAAACATTAATGTAAGGGGAGTCTAAGTGACGTTTTGAAGTTTACAGTAGTTGTAGTTAATAATAATAATAATGCCCGCACAATCACATACATAGGCTCTGACCCCTAACTAGGTTTCCCTGTGTCTAGGGTATCAGAAACTACGAGGATCGGGGATCCACAACACCCAGACACAGAACAAATACTTGCGCTTATTTTTCAACGCACAAATATTTGTTCTGTAGCGGGAATCGAACCCGCGACCTCACGCTTCACAGTCGGCTATCCGCCCATTGCGCCACATCGGCCATCAGTTATCAGTAGTAAGACTCCTTTGCAGAGTCCGCCTGAGAAAGTACCTTTGCAAGTTATTCAACCGTTAAGCAGTGGTGTGCAAGAATAATGTTTTCTGGATTAAGTGGGCATAAAATGAGATTAAACACTTAAAATCTCAGGGTGAAGAACGAGCGCAGTGCGTTGCTGCGCAGGATTTTGAACTGTTGAAACTGATGTTCAAAATTATGGGTGGCTACTAGGGATCGCAATATCGATACCATTTTTCAATACCGGTATTTTCGATATTGCTATTTTTTCAATTCCGGAATCCCGGGATTTTCGATATTTTCGATATTTTTACAAAAAATTTGTTTTGTTTCACATGAATCAGTTTAAACGATAGTTTTCGACATAAATGTCATAAGAATATTAACCCATAATGTTAAGAAGTTTAAAAGTAATTCAAAATAGTTATGAAAAAGACAGGAAAGTGTGAAAAAGTTAAAATAACCTAAATCTGTATTCTTCACGTTGTTTATTAATTTGAATTAACATCAACCTCTGATAACAAACTAAAATAAATTATATAATCAACAATTGAAACGAAAACAGATCTTCTAAGAATTATATATTGTAGAACAATCCAAAATAGGTTTATAAATTTAAATAGTGACTCATAATAGGACTCCATAACACACCAATGGATTTTTAGGTCAAAAAATATATATCATAGTCCATAAATGTCATACCCAGGTGCTGGTTATACTGTTTTCTCAAACATGCTTGGAAATAAGAGTATTATTTTGACAACCTTCTTCGAGATAAATCGAACTTGCTGCACTGTCCAATTATATGCGAGCAGCAACCGGCAAAATTTGTATGAAAATCCATATCTGTCGTGTTTAGCAGCCAAATAAATTACACAGAAAACACATATCTGTCGTGTTTAGCGGCGAAATGAATTACATAGTAAACTTATATCTGTCGTGTTATTTAAAAATGGAACGGCTTTTACTCTGAAACATGGCAACCAAGGAGCCAATTTATCAAAGGTTTTATTAAAATTCCGAACCGGCTTGCACATAGAAACCTGTTTGTTGAAAAAAAAGCAAATGATCACTATAACGCGAGAATTTTTTGTTGTTGTTCGTTGTTCGTCATTGGTTTTGAAAAGTAATTATATTTGACAAAACGAGTTCAAGTGAAGACAATGAGTGAATTGTGATGCTTTGCTTTGATGCTTAAACCTTACCGCCACCTGAAATTCAAGAGGCAGCAAGAGCCGTAATAGAAAACTTGTTACTGCCAAAGTCGAAAGAAAACAGTTCTGCCCAGGTGCTACGTTTTAATTTCCGCGCATTATTTGAGAAAAGTACTATACAAGCCTTGGCCATAACTAGGCATTGATGAACTCAGGTATGTGTGCCTTGGCTTTGCCTCGGCCCACATTTACACCTTCTTCCCTCAATGCCTACGTTGATGGCCACTGCAGTAATGTACTATAGGCTCTGTATAATCTGACGTAAAATGTGAATTGGGTGTATGGTACCATATCTTCCTCGAATCGAGGTGTGCTTCGATGGTTAGTATTCGTCAAACCTACGGACAAGAAAGGTTTACAGCAGGAGAATAGGATAGGTCAATAGTTTGCAAAAGATTAATCTTCTCTATCGAAAAACAAAATGACCCATGCTTTTCGAGATCTCACAGAAAAGAGAACATTAAAGAATTAATTAAGGTAAATTCAGTTGCCACTTTAAAATAGATACCTAGATAGATAACGCTTACTTTTAATACTCATTTTATGAAAAAGAATTTATTTGCCCTAGACAAAAAATATAATACTTATGTCAAATTTAGTCAATGCTTTACTGCCGTGTTGTTAATACAGCAGTTGCTGACGTTGCTGTTCTTCCTTGCACCTTATTTTTATACAAAAATGAACTCCTTACCAAAAGTTACTGGATTACTGAATAAAATTACGTCGACCCGGCTAGTCCAGCATCTCGTATCGAAGTTGGAAGCTAGATCGCTGTCCACATACCTGTATTTTATGCAGGTGTGGACTGACTGGCCTTCTTTTAATGTTTTTTTATCGTTAAATTAGGAAATGATTAGATCAAGTTTTTAAATTATGCAATATCGAAAATATCGAAAATCTCGATATCGCTAAATTCAATCCCGGTATTTCAGATCGACAAAAATCGTCCGATATTCCGGTAATTTCGATATTCGATATTCCGGTTTGCGAACCCTAGTGGCTACCCAGTTGCTTAAAAAAGCACTTTTGATTTATTCCTTATGTCATCCTACATCACTAATATCGATGTAATTCTCTTACTCTCTCTCTCTCGATAAATGCCAGCCGAAGTTAGGAAGTTACAATGGCGGTTTTTTTCTTTATTGATCAGTAAGTTCATATAGTTAAGGATCATTTTCTTCTGCTTCTGACATAATGTCTGGAAAACGCACAGGTTACTGAACTATGATAGCATCCTTGTGCCTTGTATTGTAACCTTAGCCGCTAAACTTCTAATCTATTACCGACAGCCGCATATAAAATAGCGTAAATACATCTATCCGCGCTTACACCTCTGTTTATTTTACTGGTTACAAAAATAGGCCAAGTTCTTCCAATCTGGCCTTGTTTTATATAGTTTTGTTTATAATAAGGGCTCAGTTATTTAGACAGGGGACTGTAGAAGCTTTTTACATTGACGATGAATAAGAAGCAGAGAGGTTTACAGTTCTTACTGTTTTGTGTTGAGAGCCTGCATAAAACTGCCTCTAAGTACTTTTTGTACCATTACGACATTTGAATATTGCATGCCGTTCAGATATGAGGTAATCCGTCAGAGAAGTAAGGTCACCGACATAGCTCACCGAATTAGCAAGCTGAAGTGGCAGTGGGCTGGTCGTATAAGCCGCAGAACCGATAACCGTTGGGGTAGACGTGTTCTTAAGAACACTTAAGTGAAGACCGCGACTTAGCAAACGTAGTGTGGGACGTCCTGCGACAAGGTAGAGCGATGACTTGCGCCTAGTGGATGGCAGTAATTGTATGAGAAGAGCCGAAGACCGGGCTCAGTGACGTACCTTGGGAGAGGCCTATGTCCAGCAGTGAACTGATACAGGTTGATGATGACGATGATGCCGGTATGTCCGCTGTGTTTCGGACCCAACATAATGTCAGTAAAAATATATTATACTTAACAAAATTACCAGAAAAATTTATATCGGTAGAAAAGAACACGTATTTCTAAATCACGGCATAGATGACTTCCTCAATGACAACTTCAGAAAATGACTAGAATGGATCGGTTCGCTCCTATATTGCTATGTACCCTATTCGGGACCATAATTATGTTCGCTAATTTTAATATGACTGCAATAAATAATTGAGTATAGTGTAATCTCTGAACGTAACTGTTCTTACAGTTACCTAATGGAATTGTCAGAAAAGACAAGTTTACTGAAATTGCACCTGCTAATGCCAATTAGATATTTTATACCGATACTAAGCCACCTTCGGCTGTAGTTTGCAACAGCCATTAAAACTCTACGACTAGGTATGATTCATACATTTCATACACTGTACAAAGTAATGGATCAGCTATAAAGCAGTACTATGATGAATCTTTCAATAGCGGATTAGCTTTGATTATTCTTTTTTTACGATCACAGAGACGCCGACACGCCTGCGTAGCGGTTATTAGAATTTTGACGTGCAAAAGTTGTTTTGATAGACGAATGGTTTGAACGTTTCAGGTTCAAGGAAAATTTTACCGTTTCGTAGTAGTTTTTTTTACTCTATAAGTTATTAACTGTGTTTCTAGAGATATTTCTTTTATCCAAATAATATTGGTGTCGATTCGATTTTGCATTCTCTTAAACTAAACCAAGTGTTCCAGCGGCCTTATTTGAGAGCAAGTTCCCAATCCAGGTGTAGCGTGGTGCCAAATTTGACCACATCGTCAATTAAGATTACGCCGCTCTAGTTCTTGAATGGCCAACCGACCAGTGAGCAAATTTTACAGGAGATGTTTTTTTTAGTTAGTTAATGACATTATTAGAAATTTACTAAAATCTTTCATGAATTAGAAACATGTGGCATGTCTTTATATAAATGTTAAATTAGTAATTGAAAATAATAATTATAATACTGATTATTTTTCGTTTATTGATGGAGATTGGCCAAAATAACTCAAACAAAATTATGCAGATGGAGATTGAGCATAATGTCATGGACATAGAGCTCTATAATGAAGTGTAAGTTTAGTGCTTGTTTGTCCAAACTACCATCATATACGCTATACAGCATGTTCAATTTTTCTATACATATCTACGACAAAACTTAACTCCGAAGAATGATAGGAGTATAGATAAACAAATAAAAATACAACTATTAATCAAAGGTTTTAAGGTTTTTTTTGGGTTGGGTTTTTTTTTTGAGGTTTTTGGTTTTGGTAGGGTGTTTTACCCATACGTTTATTTTTCATTTTTTTTTTGGCTAATGGCTTCCTTTAAAATATGTTTTATGATTTTATTTCTTTCCTTTTTTGGCTTTATTTGTAGCATTTTTTAAAATTTTGTTTTGATTTGTTTTCTTGTTTCACAGTTACTGTTTCCTTTGGTTTTTTTTTATATATAATATTATTTAAATCCATCTAGTAGTTTAGAAGATATGAGGTAATAAATAAAATTACATACAAACTACATACAAGATACGCGCGAAAAACATAACTCTTCCTTATAGTCAGGTAAAAAAAAACTATCAGCCTGTACGTGACAGACACAAGAAACTTCGAACATTAAAACAAAAGAATATCAATAAAATGCATATATACCTTTCGGAATCCAATTCTGTCAATGGTATGTTCTTCAAATGACAATTTTGAAGAACGAAATAGATTAATATTGTTGTAGTTTTCATGTTAGCAGCATTTATTTGATAAATTTGAGAATATAAATTCTTTTTAACAAACAAAATGGCGGAATCGCGCCATTCGCATTTTGGAAAGCTTGTCCGTGATTGGTCGGTCGATGGAGATTGAGCAAACAAGAACGGAGACTGATATTTGGATGCGTTCATTTGAGCTAAATATGGAGTTAGGCTAAACAAGCACTCAAAACAAATTTTATATGGGAGCTTGGACATTTTATTTTTGATAATTAGTGCATGTTACATCCAAAAAAAATAAAAAATGAAAATATTATGTAGCGCGTAATCAAGGTCGCTATAGTTTGATATAAAAATATCTATTTTGGTAAATTTGGTCCGTTGGCCATTCAAGAACTAGGGCGGCGTAATGGCTTCCTTTAAAATATGTTTTATGATTTTATTTCTTTCCTTTTTTGGCTTTATTTGTAGCATTTTTTAAAATTTTGTTTTGATTTGTTTTCTTGTTTCACAGTTACTGTTTCCTTTGGTTTTTTTTTATATATAATATTATTTAAATCCATCTAGTAGTTTAGAAGATATGAGGTAATAAATAAAATTACATACAAACTACATACAAGATACGCGCGAAAAACATAACTCTTCCTTATAGTCAGGTAAAAAAAAACTATCAGCCTGTACGTGACAGACACAAGAAACTTCGAACATTAAAACAAAAGAATATCAATAAAATGCATATATACCTTTCGGAATCCAATTCTGTCAATGGTATGTTCTTCAAATGACAATTTTGAAGAACGAAATAGATTAATATTGTTGTAGTTTTCATGTTAGCAGCATTTATTTGATAAATTTGAGAATATAAATTCTTTTTAACAAACAAAATGGCGGAATCGCGCCATTCGCATTTTGGAAAGCTTGTCCGTGATTGGTCGGTCGATGGAGATTGAGCAAACAAGAACGGAGACTGATATTTGGATGCGTTCATTTGAGCTAAATATGGAGTTAGGCTAAACAAGCACTCAAAACAAATTTTATATGGGAGCTTGGACATTTTATTTTTGATAATTAGTGCATGTTACATCCAAAAAAAATAAAAAATGAAAATATTATGTAGCGCGTAATCAAGGTCGCTATAGTTTGATATAAAAATATCTATTTTGGTAAATTTGGTCCGTTGGCCATTCAAGAACTAGGGCGGCGATTAGGAGACTTGTGGTAGCTAGAAGCTTATCAGGCGACCATAAAACAATACTTTACCACTATAATATGGTTTCATCACAATATTTTAGTGCTTAAAGCTCATTGCGGTAATAATGTGCGCAGTAACCTCATTTCCCGTTTTATAACATATCTTAGTGGTGATGCTTAGAACACTTTACAGCCACTTTCTATAGATCACAGATCTAACCTCAACTCAGCAGACTAGATCGGTGCGAACCACAATTGGAACACCGAATAGATTTCACATCGCAGACAAAATCATTACAACGTCGGCTTTCCAGTAAACTACAAATAACCCGAATCAATACGGGCAGACTAACAATACCGGTAAACTGTCACAGACCTAGTGCTAGGTTTGGAGGTTCTGCTAGCTTCTCCAAATGGGTATAAGTTTTCTATTATGGACAGGGCATAAAAATGTGATCGTTTGTTACGCGTGCGTCTCACACGCCGACACCGAGTTCGAATCCTTTTGCCTCGCACCTATTGTGCGGATTTACCAACGATTAAAACGGTGAAGGAAAACATCGTAGATTACGCCCTATGCTTCTGAGAGAAGGCTAGAGTCCCAGCAGTGGGAGTATTGGAACAGAGGATTCTGGCGCCTTGTAAGTCGCACGCGTTACCGTTCGGCCACCATCGCTCTCATATTAACAATGCTAAATTTCTTTATGCCCTATAATTCCACTGGAAACATTACCATCTTTATCAAAGTAATGTTGCACAATACTGTAATTAAAGAAACATTAACAGAAAATTTCCAAGTGAATTCTACGTGTACGAAGGGATTTAATTTAAAAGAGAGGTAAATGTGTCATGTCAAACAAGTTTCCGTTGATGTTTTTACATTTTCATAAAGCATATTTTTACAACCGTGCCGACAGACATGAAATATTGCGACGTCAAAAAAAGTCGAGACGAGTCCAACCTAGGTCTAGTTTTGCACCTTGCATAGGTAAAAGAGACCTTAAAGCTATAGTGGTAAGGGAGAGAGTACATAGTGGTAGGGCGCGACTATTTCTATCGCCCTTGACACGGCCCGCGCGGTGCGGATTGCGGTCGGCGGAACACTCAGATAGTGGTAGTAAAAACCTTAGTTTTTAATGTCAACTGTAAATTGTAGCTAATTTATCATCTGCCTGTGTGTGTTACAACATTCTCACTGCTAGGATCCAGACATTTTGAGAGAAAGTTTAAGCCATTGTCTACTACGATGGTCCAGTGCGCGTTGGTAGATAGGTTGCGTCGGTAGTTATGTCAGTTTTTTTATATGCGTTCAGTTTTGTGTCTTTTATTTGATTTTGTAATCAGTGTTTTTTGAAAATGAAGCAAAAAATTCTTATTTTGTTTTAATATTTGTCTTTTAGTTTCTTACGCTACAAATTTCGTTTTATGCATGCAAAGTCTCAGCCCTATCGGTTTTAAATTGACAAAGTTTCATACAAACATTCATCCCCTATTTTATCCCCTTGGGGGTAGAATTAATCAAAATCCTTTCTTAGCGGATGCCTAAGTCATAATATCTACCTGCAAGCCAAATTTCAGCCCGATCTGTCGAGTGGTTTGGGCTGTGCGTTGATAGATCACTATGTCAGTCAGTCAGTCACCTTTGAGTTATATATATATTTAGATATGTCAAATTTCTACCTCCAGTAGGGCAAACTGTGGATAGATCGGTTATTGGGAACGGCTGTTAGGTGTTTAATCTAACCTTTTTAAGATCTTAGCTACTAGTATAGCCCTCTATTATTTGTTTAGCATGGAAATAAAAGAACTAGGTGCTACAAATGCAACCTCAAACCAGCTTATTATTCTTAGACCAAGAGCACGAAATCACATAAACTTTTATTTATCTCTGAATTCGTTGAATAAAATATAGGTCTCGTCGGTGATTTATCTAGTTTATTTATAATAACGGAGCGATTTACCTCGCTTATGAAAATAATATCTTGTTTAGCCAGATTTATGGCTACGAGTGATTGGCACGGGATTTTTTTACGTAAACCGTAGATCGCTCTACGCTCCGTATATTTACGTCGTAAATATCTCGTCGTAATATCGTATACTAGCTGTTCCACGCGGTTTCACCCGCGTGAGCTACAGTTTATCGTGATAAAAAGTATCCTATGTCCTTCCTCAGGGTTCAAACTATCTCCGAACCAAATTTCGTTTAAATCGGTTCAGTAGTTTAGACATAAAAGCGAGACAGACAGACAGAGTTACTTTCACGTAGGGATAGTCGCAGAAAGCCGACGGATGCAAATGGCTAATAGCCGTTCATGTTGGCGTTCAAGGGGAGGCCTATGTTCAGCAGTGGGTTTCTTCCGGCTGATGATGATGATGATGATGAAATGTCTGAAGCCACGGCTGATGTATTCTCTAATTATATATAAAATCTCGTGTCACAGTGTTTGTGATAGAACTCCTCCGAAACGGCTTGACCAATTTTTATGGTTTTATTTTTATTTTTAAAGATCTGAGAATAGGTTGCAGGCAATTTTTTACACCCCTAGGAGATAAGGGTGGCTCTAACCAGTATTTTTATAGCGGTTATTTGTAGTCTACGCAGGTGAATCCGCGGGGACTATAGGTACACAGCTAGTAATATATTGTAAAATTTTAAACTGCAGCAGTATTTCAACTTTTTATTATAATGTTTGAAAATCACTCTTATTGGTGTCAAACAACGTTGTAACTCTGACATCGCTGTTTTTATAGTAAGTACAGCTATGCCCCACGGTTTTACACATGTAGGCTACATTTTTATTGCTACACAATGTATTCTATTCTATGGCCTTCACCAGGCTCCAAACTATCTCCAAACCAAATTTCATCACGATCGGTTCAGCGGTTCAAGCGTTTAGTTTTGCAGAAGAAATTATTGTCATTATTTTTGTGTATCGAAAGTCCAAAAAATTATTGTATGGATGTACATATTATTATGTGTGTATTAAATAATAGAAAAACATCATCATATCATACTCACGCAATAAAAACCCATAACAGCGAAGATAATTCACCAAAACACTGTGCATAACGCTAGCTTGTTGTTTCCGTTTTGGCCCGCTATAACCTCTCCTGTCTCTAACACTGCTTCAAACGCAAGCAACTAGCTATGACTGATTGTGATTAAGCAATACATTTTCAAAATAGCATCTTCTGTTTTTCTTACTGATACGCTAATTATGTAGTTTAAGTGTACTAATTGATGTGTAAATGCCAAGTTGAACTGAGCAGTGCTTTGAAATCTTCGTTTGAAAGTGTGTTCCGATTTACGTAATATTGAATTTGTTATCTTAGGTGATTTATAAAAAGTTTTGGCGAAGAACGTTAACTTTATAGATGCATAAATTACATACAGAGTATCATGTAATTACACGGAGAAAAAAGACCTTCCGAAATACCGTTTTCCTTCTGAGTCAAACGGGAAGGATTTGTGATCCAGAAGGAAAATTACTAAGGTAAAAAAAGGAAGGAATCGGTCTTGGAAGGTTAGACTCAGAAGGAAAGTCTAATTTTTTTTCTTAGTTTAGTACTAGTTTTGAAGGATATCTTATATCACTTGCAATGTATAATGACCACATACAGTGCAAGTGACATAAATCATTTAAAAATTTAAAAAACCTCCGACATCTTGGACCAATTTTCATCACACATATCAAACAACACTCGCCCGTAACTCATCTTTCATACAAATAAAAATATATAGTTTAAAAAACTAAAAGAAACACTTTAAAAACGCACTCAAAAATATAAAATAATTAAATTGACTTGTATTAGTTACGATATAATGGTTAATTCAAAAAGTGTGGAGCACTTTTTGGTTGTGTGTACTTTTATTTACCCAGTAAAAGAAGCGCTCCACACTTTTTGAATTAACCATTATATCGTAACTAATACAAGTCAATTTAATTATTTTATATTTTTGAGTGCGTTTTTAAAGTGTTTCTTTTAGTTTTTTAAACTATATATTTTTATTTTTTTACTTTTTAGTCTTTTGTTACCAAGTTCAATCTATTGGACTCATCAAGACGAATCATATGAGCCCAAACACGAGGGGTTTACTAGTAGCCACTGCAGAGATCCTCTACCCACCTTCCGGTTGCATCATCAGACCCTCGTCATCAAGTTCAATCTATTGGACTCATCAAGACGATTCATATGAGCCCAAACACGAGGGGTTTACTAGTAGCCACTGCAGAGATCCCCTACCCACCTTCCGGTTGCATCATCAGACCCTCGTCACCAACTCCAATCTATTGTACTCATCAAGACGATTCTTATGAGCCCAAACACGAGGGGTTTACTAGTAGCCAGCGCAGAGATGCCCTACCCACCTTCCGGCTGCATCATCAGATCAGGTGGATGATACCAAATTATTGCATTGTCACCGAGATTACATACACATACAAAGTTTCAAGTCGATACGACAATTAGAAGTAGGTGAAAATTGACTTCTAAGATTTGATTACATTGTTAGTTAGTTAGTTAGTTAGTTAGTTAGTTACAAGTCAAGCTAATAAAAGTGTTTTAAAAAAACTAAATTGAAATTGCTTCATCCGTTCGCGAGCTACGGTGCCACAGACATACAGACAGACACGTCAAACTTATAACACCCCTCTTTTTGCGTCGGGTGTTAAGCAATTGTAAGTATATTTTTTACGCAAATACCTTTAAAATCTACAACGCAAATTCACCTCGTCTTTTCACTTCGTTCATTCGTTTTTATTTCGCGTACAATCAAGGGTGAGAAGAGAAGCTTACTGCAGGTTGTACGTAAGCAAGAAAGACTATCTTTCTATCTCTTTCCCGCCTGCCGCACGCTTTTCACTCGCTATCCTCAGATGACACATACATAGGTAGGTTACTAGGTACTACTGCCGTGTCGTGTCATTGACCCTAACAAATTATTTTGCAGTGTGATGACATTTGCGTTTTACCATGATATGAATTTCGTGTCTTAGATATTTTTTAAGAACCTAGTACAGCGTGTAGCGTGTGTCGAATATTGCCATTGTTCACGTCACCACACTTTATAAACACTTTTTTCTCGTTTTTTATTTGTGCATAAGTTCTGTGCAAGTAGGTCCCAATCTAGACCGCATCATTACTTACCAGCAAATGAGATAGTCAGTGGTCTAAATTATTTCATGTTTCATTACATAATTATTACATAAATTAGAACAATTTGTTTCAATAATAATTTTTGTTGCAAACATAATATCGTAGGTACTAAGTGGTTGAGGTTATTTTAGCAGAAGTAAGTAATGTACCTCATAATATAATTGTTATTCAGAGAATCAATCGGACAAATAAAAATAATAGAGATAAGTAAATATTAAAATGACAGAAATAAGCTCACCCGAATTGTAGATGTATCTTCACAAACTTGGACGTCCTTTTAAAAGAAAAAGAAAATAATCATTAACACTTCTAAAAACACAAAATCACTGCACAACACTCAGAATCAGCACAAACTGCAGAACAAAACAAAAAGTTCGAAAACTGCGGTAAATAATAAAAAAAAACTGTCAGTGTCACTTCAAATCTTTAGAAAAAATAATAAAAAACGCGGGAAATGTAAACCAAACTAAAAACCGCGAAAAAAAAAACCGTGCGAAGAGCGTGTTTCCAGCCAGTTAGAAACCACAGAGAAAAGAGTCTGTAACCACCAACCGCGCGAAACCTACTCCAGGCGATACCGAAGCTGGATTTTCAGTCATAAAAATAACTCGTTGATGAAAAACATCGGTTTACGCGCGTTAATGTAAACACTGAGCGCGATCATCGTACGTTGTGGATGAGGACGCGATCGGCACTGGCTAAATATAAAGCAACGTTCCGATGCATTGGACGAACGTAGAGACAGTATGGGAACTATTTAGTTGAAGAACTAAATCCAATTAAAACCACTATGCGATTGTAAATGTGACCGCGCCAAAATATTATTTGCTGGGCATTTTTTGCCTGCTCTTTTGCCGGCGTAAGAAGGTTAGAACAAGCGTTGCTGGTTTTAAGTTTGACGTTTTAAAGTGATCATGTTGTATCCTACTAAATATATATTTTTGTTTGAGTTTTCGGCTTGAGCGACATTTTTTTAGGTTTGTTACGTCATTAGACTGAAACAACCTAACGGATTTGAGTGAAATTTGCAACGGAGATAGTTTATATCTTGGATTACCACATGGTCTACTTTTTATCCCGGAAAATGGTTTTTGCGGAATAAAGAGAACACTGACGCTTGATAAAACATTGATCATTCCTATAGTCACTACTAAGCTAAATACTTATAACAGCTATTCGACTAGAAGCTTCTAACTGTACCACTCATGTGCTTGGTCCTGAAGTAGCAGATTAATTGCATCGCTCTATCAAAAGAATCTATGGACCATAAATGTCAAACAAACACTTCTTTAATGACCTCTTTTGCGTGTTGCTGATAAATATGGAGCTTCTTGTCATGGCATTTATTTCCTTGTATTAAACTTGATGTCTATCTCTAATGCCTTATGGCAAAACAAAGAGAACTTGAGAGCCAGTTCCCTGTCCAGGTGTAGCGTGACGTCAGTTAACATAATAATATTAAGGCGACTTGTGGTCACTCTACCCTGTAAATGGTAAAAAAAACGATCAACCTTAGTGAAATTCTGATTTGTGTAAGTCCCCATACTGTTATCAGGTATTGCAATGACTGGTAGGGATGTGAGAGTGATTGTACGATAACACTGCACAGATGCCGTTGATTAGAGATGGGTAGCGAAATGTGGGAACCCTAATTAGGGTTAGGCACTAAATGCATCGATTACTAATATATCTACGACTATTGTTGCCAAATTCGTTCGATTAAAATAGTGTTGATCAATTTGGCTTCTAATTTGTATGTGCTAATGTTTATTGTCATGCAAAAACATTATCATTAATAAATTTCATATTGATCACCAACACGTGCATTTAAAAAGACGAATGACACATACACGTGAAATTAAATTAAATAATATTGCTTGTGAACTAATTTGTTTTCATCATATTGCATCCAGCCGAAAAGAATGTGTTTTAAACACGAATCAGGACTCGATTACACGCTATAACATTTATCTGACAGCTGCCACAGAGTAGGTAAACTATCTTAAAAACTAGAGTAATAACGTCCGCTAATTTATTATGCATACGGAACCCATGTCCGTGCGTATATGAAAGTGTCGCACAAGCTTTATATTTAAATCAGAATGCGGAACGCTGCCCTCATGAATGGAAATAGCAGTAGGTGTACCATCTGGAATTGTGCTGCAATATGGAGATTGGAGATACAATACGTTTGCGACCATTTAAGCTGTTGACGCTGCGCCTGCACCGTTTATGATCAAACTCATCAAACTAGCGGCGCCCGGCGGTTACACCCGCGTTTTCCCGTTATCCTGCAGAGATCGGGATAAAAAGTTATCTTTACTCTAAATTTCACTCAAATCCGTCGAGCCGTTTCAGTGTGAGAAATGACAAATATACACACTCACGTTTATAATATTAACTAGCTGTTCCCCGCGGTTTCACCCGCGTGGGCTACAGCTTTATGCATGCAGTCTCAGCCCGATCGGTTTTAAATTTACAAAGTTTCATACGAGCTTTCATCCCCTATTTTATCCCCTTGGGGGTAGAATTAATCAAAATCCTTTCTTAGCGCATGTCTACGTCATAACATCTACCTGCATGCCAAATTTCATCCCGATCCGTGGTTTGGGCTGTGCGTTGATAGATCACTATGTCAGTCAGTCAGTCACCTTTGAGTTATATATATTTAAGATGTGAAGTGTGATGGTGTAATCCTCAGTTCCTTTTTTACATCTTACAGGGTAGCGTAAAGTAGCGTTTGACCACAAGTCATATGATAGAAGTTGCATGGCGCTACGCTACCCCTGGTCTGGGAACTGGCTCTCAAGTGAGACTGCCGGAACACACTGATATGTGCTTGCCGATAGATTGTTAGCTTGATAACTAGCCAGGTTGACTTTTTTGGCGGCAATCGAATTGTCAACGTGAAAATTTTGTTTTTATTTCCAAAACTTGTGTTTCTTCGAGTGATAATGTGTAATATTGGTGGATTATTAACCATTATGTGTTCGTTAATATGTGCGAGTGTGGGAAATTGAAATAAAGTTGTGAAAGTGACTTTTCTAGTTGCTCCAAAAAAGTCCGTGTAAAGTTTAAGTAAAGCACCACTACTTTACTTAAACACTATCCTCATCCCATCATCTCATCATCATCGTCATCATCATTATCATTTAAACTTGATTCAATTCTCTGAGATTGAAATATTTTATACTTGACACTGGCAAATACACTAATCGTGTGACGCCATAACAAAAAAAAAATAAAAAAAAAACTAGCCAGGCGAGCGCTGAAAAATGCCCTACCACCAAGTTATGGTTAAATGACCATGTCTAGCGTTTTTTTTTTAAGTAGTTCCCGATAGTCCGTTGATTGCTGTTGAAAGAAGTTTTATTACGTTTTCGGCTGTATGTAAGTATGGTTGAGCCAAACCTCTTTGGGTGAACGCAGTAAAATCTCTTTGCGATAATCCGAACATAGCTCGCAGCGCGCGGCAGCGACGTGCGATTGAAATGTTTTTTTTTTCAAACTTACTTGGAAATAAGAGTATTATATTGACAACCTTCTTCGAGATAAATCGAACTTGCTGCACTGCCCAAATATATTCAAGTAGCGGCAAAATTTGTATGTAAAACCATATCTGTCGTGTTTAGCGGCCAAATAAATTACATAGAAAACTCATATCTGTCGTGTTATTTAAAAATGGAACGATTTTTATTCCGAAACATGGCAACCAAGGAGGTAACTTATCAAAGGTTTTATTTCAATTCCGAACCTGCTTGCACATAGAAATCTGTTTGTTGAAAAAAAACAATCTATCACTATAACGCGGGAATTTTTTTTGTGGTTCGTTGTTCGTCATTGGTTTTGAAAAGTAATTATATTTGACAAAATGATTTCAAGTGAAGACAATGAGTGAAGTGTGATGCTTTGCTTTGATGCTTACTTTAACGCCACCTGAAATTCAAGAGGCGGCAAGAGCCGTAATAGAAAACTTGTTACTGCCAAAGTCGAAAGAAAAATTTTCTGCCCAGGTACTACTTAGTTTTAATTTCCGCGCATTATTTGAGAAAAGTACTATACAAGCCTTGGCCACAACTAGGCATTGATGGACTCAGGTAGGTATATTTACACCTTCTTCTCTCAATGCCTACGTTGACGGCCGTTGCAGTAATGTACTATATCATGATGTTTTCTATAAATCTAATTTCTAATTCTTACCAAAAAGCTTATTGGACTTATTTATTGTAGGCGCGGACTTTTTATTTGCGCCCGCTAAGTGCTTCCGGCTTATATTTCCTGTTCCAAAATTACGAAACGTAAGTACATTTTGGGTTAGATTCTAGAGAAAACCTTTAAAAAATGGTTCAGTAGAATTTTGAGAGGCGATTAAAAAAGAAAACAAGTAGGTATACTTACTTTGCCTCATCGAATGTTAAATAAACATTTTAAACTCTGTAGTTTCCATTTTTAACCGACTTCCAAAAAAGGAGGAGGTTCTCAATTCGGATGTTTTTTTTATGTATGTTCGGGTATAACTCCGTCAAATATAGACGATTTTGCAAAAAGTTTTTTTTTTTGTTGGAAAGAAGATTTTTTAAAGGTGTTCTTATGATAAGGAAATCAGGGTTTGATGATGGCAGACCAGAGAAACCGAAGGGAACCTGAAGTCGATTTTATTTTACGATATATTGATCATACAAGTTTTAACATCACAACGAGATCGATTGGAAAGAAATAAAAATATATCAAAGAAATGTATGTTAATTTGCTTTATTTGTAACTACAAAATAGGTTCAGACTCTCAGTAATCTTTTAATTTGGGCCCACAATTCCCGATTTGCAAGTCAGTTCGTTATAAACGCCTTTGTTCGTCGCCTACCGGAGCTGTATCAAACGCTCTTCGCAGGCCCCGATATGTCTAACATTTCCTACCGAGCGTCCTACATTATCGATTGTATTAATACAAGCACCGCAACCGCTCTACCTAGACCTCCGTTACCACGAAATACCGCCCCGATGTAGACCAGGAACTCAACCCGCGGTAGGGGAGGTAAGGGGCTCGCTAAGCTGGTGATCACGCACGCAAATCTCACACACACACCGACGCGACCGCGCAGACGCAGTAAGGTCCCGCCACCCCACCCATTTCACTTGTCGTCTAGCCAAAGCCGGCAAAATTCTTCGACACCCCCGAGGGTGAGCCGCAAAACGCAACAAATACTCGAAAAATACTGTATTTTACTCGTAAATACTCTAAATATAACGTTATTTAACGCGCATCGCCAGTGTTTCGCTTCAGCTTTAATCGCTTTACCTTTCATTTTATAATCAATCGATTTAGTTTTAAAATTAAGAACAGTGCGAAAAGGACCAATCACGCAATTTGAATACGGAAGGAAAATGGCGGACCGCGACTCGCGCGTTTTCGTTCGAAATTAGAACTGCTCGGTTCGATTCTGCGAGAGAGACTTGGTTTTATCTGTTTTCGTTCCCGGCCAGTATGTTGGTGAGGACTTGGACGGCGTAGGTTTTACTCGCAAGTGCAAGGACGGGTTAAAAATCGATACGTGGTATGTGTAGTCTGTAGTCGGCCCGGGTAGCCGGTGGTAGTACGCTGACTAAGTTCGAAGACTGTTTTTCATGTCAAAAGAGAAAGAGAAGGAGTAGTGCGCCTAAAGCCTTCGAGATGACGACGGAGACGGCGACGCCTACACAGGTGAGTCCAGGTTTTCTATAATTTCCATCACGCGGCGTAGTTTTGCCGCATTGTATCGGCAGGCGCTTTGCTGCCCGTGTCAAGGACATTGCCCTTCTCGATTTGGATATACCTAGTTATATAACTGTTGAAGATTTTTTTCCGAATTTGAATGTTTCAATTGATACAAAGAGACTGAATGCGTTTGGAGAATACATCCGAAGAGGTAGAATAGAAAATGCTTTTATTCAGACGTACGGAAATGCAATTTTTTCTGTATTTACCCTCAGTAGGTATATAGTACGTTGTTTTTTTTTTGAATTAATAACCTGTAGATATGGAAGTATCCACATCCATAATTAGTTTTCAGTTTTACAGCCATACTTTTCTACTTTCAACTAGCATTAAGTCATTATTTCCATATCGATTTTTGACAGAATTTTGATGCTAATTAGCACTGATGGACGTTTCTAATAGCAGCATTTAGCTATGGAAGATAAATTAACATCGAAGTCTTATAGGCATAAGTACCTATACTAATTAAGCATTTATAAAAAAATAAAATCAGAGAGAATAATGAACGGGTTTTGGAGCCAGCTTCCACAAAATGACCATAGATGGCGCTGGATATCGAACTTAAGTGAAAAATTTACCACAAGTCACCTAACGTTTACAGACGATGAGGTCGAAGGTGCCGCTACACTTGGATTGGAAACTAGCTCTCAAGTGGGGCTGCCGGAACACACCGATAGGCACTTGACGACAGATTCTTGAGGATGGTAGCTAGCTAGGCGAGCACTTGAAAACGCCCTACCAGCAAGCTAAGGTTTCATCACGACTTTTTCCTTCATCGAAAGCTCACATTGCAGCCGACATCACTACCTCTGAGCTATCGTCGCTTCAAAAAATAACAATAATAGTAAATTTATACCTATCTAGTGGGTATTATTCATCATCATCATCAGCCGGAAGAAGTCCACTGCTGAACATAGGCCTCTCCCTTTGGATGCCACCATAAACGGCTGTTAGCCACTTGCATCCATCGGCTCCCTGCGACTCTTACAATGTCGTCGGTCCACCTAGTGAGGGACCTACCTACAGAGCGTCTTCCGGTTGTATTATTTTGTCTTATTAAGAGAAAATATATTCTATCTGAAACCAATATAAACCAAACAGTGAAGTACTTACTTATCATTATTTCCAATTGGTTTCATTTCCTATAAGTCACCCTTCGTCTGTTCCATGTCCTGAACCCTTTGGTACTTCTCTACCTAATCTAATCATTAAACAGACTCCTAATCAGGGAGGGGGGAGGGAAAGGTAATATTACAGAAAATTATCAAAAAGACAATACAATTCTGCGCACCACTTCCTGGCTTCTAGAGTGGTGCACAACTGGAACAGACTACCAGAAGACGTTGCGTCGGTACTTTCAGTGAATTCCTTTAAAAACAGACTGGACAAGTGGTTGCCGACAAACAATGCTTCCTTGCTACAGAATTGACTTCTCTCTGCACCTTTTGACATTGCTATAATTTAACACAGCCTGACATAGGCACAGCCTCTGGCTGCTCGCCTATTTTACCAAGTATCCGACCCCGAGTCTCAGCCACAGAACACTATTACTCCAAGCAGAATAGGAAGGCCGAAAGTGATAGAAAGTTTTTTTTTAATATTCAACTACCCCCGATCGTCAATCCTAGCTGGCGGCCCTGAACATAAGTACCAACATTATCAAATTATTCAAGCTACGAGCGAAACAGGTAAGTTTTATTTGTTTTGGTTTTCCATCTCTTCTTATTTGTATGGATATTACGCTACCTACGAGATGGAAATAAATCCCATTATTCCCCTCTTTCTTTATTCAAATATACCAACATAAAATAAGTCACGGATCTTCTACAAGAAACGTGATCATTATATCTAACAATAAGTAAGCAATAACGTCACAGCGTCTGTGAGTAAGTACAGAAAACGTGAAAAAGAAACGTGACCTTTTGTGCCTGTACCAGCGAGGCGAAGGGAGGCGCTGCGTGGCGTATTTCATTTGAAATATTGGTACGGATTCGTATACATAAATCATGTTTAGGTGCGTTTAGACCAAACAAACAAAGAATCCGAGCAAATGAACGACCTTTCTTCACGTGACCTTTTTGATATTTTCGTTTAAATCGTCATCAACCTATTACTTTCCTGTGAGACACAGGCCACACGACACGATAGGTAACGTCTAGTTTGGCGTTTACGCTTCACCTACGCCGTGATACGCCTTAACTACGCGCTGTTACGCGTCACCTACGCCATGCCTACGCTTTGTTACGCGTCACCTACGCCATGCTACGCGTAGTCTAAACCGTGCTACGCCTTACAACGCTTCACCTACGCCTTGCTCAATTCACTTTGGCCATGCGTTAGTGCGTGGCGTTATGGCGTCTATGCAGCGTCGACGCTTTGGATCGTTTTAACCGTGACATCGTTTCTTTGTTTGTAAATGTCATTATTTAGAAATTAAGCCTTCACAACACAATCTGGGATCCCCCGTCTTGTAATCCAATCAATCAATTCAGTAGATTCGCGCGTAATAAATTGAATTATTCAAGCAACGAACCTAATGTTTCCTTTTCTGTTTTCCAAAGAGATTAAATTGAATCCGGCCTTCGAAATATGTATTATTTGCTGCGTGCGAAAGAAGATTATGGAAATATGGAATAAAATAATGAGTTCAGTATGTGTTAATGAGTCTCAATATTATGTATGTCACATATACTCAGACTCTAGAACTTGGGACCAGTGGTAGTGGGCTTTTGACTATCTAGCTCTAATAAGACTGACTAAATAATTGGATCTCTCCAAAATAGAACGATAGCACTTAATTAAAAAATCAATAAAATAAAATGCGCATTCGCTATTCTATGTTCAAGATAGTGAAATAAATGAATTAATTGATGTCATTTTTTTACAAAAGATGCATAATTTCAGCCTACCCTTTTTATTACTTCTTACTGAGTAGCGTTTGGCCACAAGTCACCTGATGTTAAGTGACGCCGCGCTACGCCAGGATTGGGAACTGGCAATCGCGATAAGCTTGGTGCTAACTAAAATTAATGTGAAATCAAATCGATATGTAACTTGATTACACAAGGTTACGGTAACTAAGTGATTTGCCGGTACATTAGGCGCCCTTGACACCGGCAGTAGGGCTTCAGTGGTGGTTAGATCAGCCGGTGCTAAGGTGGCGTGAAATGTGACTATATAGGGCGTAAAAATGGCGCCCGCTATACGCCGGTTCCAATAAGCGGTCACGGTTTGACATAAATTTGACATTACTTCTACGGAGCTTATGTCAAATTTCGATAGATCATTTATTGAAACCGGCCGATAGGGCAATACAAATATTGTTATTATAGCTTAACTATAGTACAGAGCTCAAGGGGCCCAAAAGTGACGTGTCATTTTGACTCGAGTTATGCAGAACTAGGCTTGGGCCAAAATATCGATATATTCTCATTAATTCATCGATGTTTAACATCGATATTTTTAATTGCAAAATTCGATATTGAAGCGATAGTGGCGGAACGGTAACGCATGCGCCTTATAAGGCGCCGACCTATGGCTTAGTAAGTTATGTGTGGATTCACCATCACTCAATATTCGTGTTCCCATATCCCAATATGTACAACCAAACAAGATAAATCTTATTAGAAAAGCTAATTAAAAAATATCGGACTATTAGATGACAAAAAAAAAGCTTGGGATTTTAGTGAACTTGCTCCAATTCAATCAATTAGTAATAAGAATAAAATTGTCAATGTGATCGCACCAAAAAAATTACCTGCCGGGCGTTTCTTGCCTGTTCTTTTGCCGGCGTAAGGAGGTTGGAACAGGCGTAGCTAGTTTTAAATTGACGTTTTAAAGTGATCACAATGTATCCTACTAAATAAAATTTTTAATTTTGAATTTTGACTCAAAACGGTGAAGGAAACATCGTGAGGAAACCGGCAAAAGAACTTTCGTCAATATTCTATCTCTAGTAGGAAAAACCGTGGATAGATAGGTTATTGAAACTGGCCGTTTCTCGACTCGTAACGTTGCTACTACAAATTAGTGGGGCTCTGAGTTAATAGATAATATTTAGCATTAACTGTCTAATGCCCGAAATTAATAATCGATCCTGATCCGTTTTGGATCGATATGATGATATGTATGTCATTTTAGTAGTACAGCGATGGTGGCCGAACGGTTAGACGTGCGACTTACAAGACGCCGACACTGAGTTCGAATCGTCTCGGCCCCGCACCTTGTGCAGATTTGCCATCGCTCAAAACGGTGAAGGAAAACATCGTGAGGAAACCGGCATGCCCAAGAACTGTAACATTCAAGGGCATGCGACATCTACCAACCCGCACTGGGCCAGCGTGATAGATTACAGCCCATACTCTCTCTCTGCTGAGAGAAGGCCAGAGTCCCAGCAGTGGAAACGTACTAAAATGTCATATTATGACAAGACATATCGATCCAAAACCGCGGATAAAGGATCAGGATCGATTATTAATTTCGGGCGTTAATGACGGATACAAGATCCTTATATGATAAGCACCTTGCTAAGAAAAGATTTTTGAAAATTAAATTCCTTCATTTTCAATACAAATAAATATCATTATGCATGTAAATTACACCAAGCTACAACTTTTACAAGAAATATTAAGGAAGCAGAGAAAAAAATGTCAGATATGATATAACAGGGTACTCATTCTAGAGAGAGAAGGATAAAATCATTAGCAACCGTTCTAATGAGAGCCTCTTGGGAAAATAACTTTCAGTAAAAGACGTCTTGTATATTTTAACAGATTTTATTTCTCAGCTCTCACGTTCTTTGGCCAAAACTCGTGTACATTAGGACGGGCTATATTTCAAAAATCTTAATTATTATTATTAGAGTGACATAATATGTTATACATGCCTTCATGTCAGTGACGTCATCAAAAACTGCTTCAGCGGAAGACCAGCGCTGATCAAACGACCAGCACAACGCTGAGTTGAGGCGGGTTTTGCAACAATACATCTTTTGTTCTATTCCATATTTTGTTTTAAGTATTTATACATATTTTGTTGCAAATAAAAAGTTCTAATGCTGGGGCCACACTAAGGTCAATATTAAGGGAAATTTCAATGCCTATCATCGCTATAAATATTGCGTTAATTATTAACGCAATTATGTGACAGGCTACACTTGAACGGTCAACGTGAATGCACTTGAGTTATCGGCTAATGTCAAACGCAAATGTGAATGCCGTTGTCAAATGTCGTGGTCACACTAATGTCAAACGTCAATCATCGCGCTATTTAACGGTATTCCCCGTAAGTGTGGCCCTAGCATTAAAAACATAATTTAACCACCTCACTGTCAAAACAACTAGCTTCGTTTATTAACCTCATAAAACTGTACAGAAATAGGTCTAGACAAATTGTGTCAAAAATGAGTACCGACATAGCTTTTTAATTCAATTAGCGGAATATGAAACGGTGTCATCAAAGGTGTGGTTTAAGTTTCAAGGCCGCGGATTGCTAATAAATGGTAGGTGGGACTTTAACTGGGTAGTTTTGGATGTTTTTAGGTTTGTGGATTAGATAGTGTCAAATGTCACGTGTTTTGCTTCTTAGTACAGTCAAAGACAAAAGTCGCTCAACAATAACACAATTTCCGATTACCGGCATCATCTTCAACACCAACCACTTAAAATCAAGTGTGATAAGTTGTGGTCAGAGCGCTACCTTGTAATATATAAAAAAATCCACGCATTACTAATCTAAAACACATTTAAGAAATCTAGTATGATCTGCTACTTTTGTTGTTGACTGTACCTAGGGCATTTTGTAGTATTTTTCTAGTGCCTGGCTAGCTACCATTCTTAAGTTAAGAATCTGTCAACAGGCACCTATCGAGGTGTTCCAGCATCTTCACTTGGAACCTAAAATAATATAATACTAACTCCGATGGCTCAGCGACCCAAAGTGTGTCTTGGCCTCCGAAACGAGAGAGCGCCACTCTTCTCTATCTTGAGCGATTTCAGCCCAGTTCAGAGTCTGGAGCTCGCGCAGGTCCGCATCCACTGCGTCCTTCCAGCGGTATCTAGGGCGTCCGACCGGCCTACGGCCATTCGGTCGTCCCAAATAAGAACGCTTTGCCGCCCGATCCTCACCCATGCGGACTACGTGGCCAAGCCAACGTAGTCGGTGCGATTTAATTTCACCGACCACGTTGGGCTCGGCCACTAGATCTTCGATCTCTTCGTTTTTCCGGATCCTCCACGTGCCATCTTGCCGGCGAGTTGGTCCTAATAGCTTTCGGAGAATCTTCCTTTCCGCTATTAAAATAATATAGGAATGACATACTATGTCAACGACCATGTGGTCAGACCAAACGTGACAATGACGATCTCTACCTCCCATACAAAATAGTATCCAAAACACACTATGACAAGCTCAAACGAAACGTGACAAAACGTTAACGGTTGTAGAAACAGAAACGTTTACCTACTATAAAAATAGGGATGTTAACCATTTTTTGGAATTGCTTTAATTTTAAAGAATGACCCTTGTTTACCATAAAAAAAATATTTTATTTTAAATTATTAGTATTTTCGATGAGAAAATATACAAAATTAGAGTAATTATGAATTTTTCCGCTAAAACACTAACAACTGTCACGTGACTGACATGACGTCACTGACCGAAAAACACGATGGTCGCGATTCGTAACCATACCACCGCGCCGACCCCCGACGCCGACCCGCGGCTACCGACGCGCGGGCAACCATCGAAGCACAAATCGCCTGAGTGGTTAGTGACGTAAGAAGCTCTTTTTGGTGTTTGCAGTCACGTGACAAAAGATTATAAATTTAGCATTTAAAATCATTTTTATTTAAACTATTAAGTTGTATTTAAATACAAAAATATGTTTTTCGATATCCTAATATAAAGTAACATAAAAGTAAGATTAAATATTATTTTGTAATTAGTGTTAACATCCCTATTCTTTCTAAATAAGTTTTGGGAGAGAAAATAAGTTTTGGGCGCAAAATTCTATTTAGGCACCCATGTAACCTTAACTACGACACTGCCTATATAACTCTACGTTGTTAGACTTCTGAAAACTCAATTAAAAAAGGCTGCCTGGATTAACATATTTACAACGTTCTTTTTACATTATTAATATGATGAAGCGGCACCGTGACTGGCATACAGAAGGGGTTGATTATGCATCCCCGCATGAGCAGGGGGTTTTAAGGGTGCATGGTGAAAATGTTTCAATGGCTTTACTGCTTTTTTACCACAAAAAGCTAGACTTTTTGAAAGTTTGCATGAATAAACATTGGTGATTTCATTGGGGGGTCGTGTGTATAGAATTTTTAATTTGAAAGGATATTACTTATTTATATGTAAGGAAATGATTACCTACTTACATAACTATAATTTCCTTAATTTGAATTTACGCGCGCTCATTCGAACATGAATGATTAGCAGAATGACACTGACAGTTCTGCGCACGTCATTGTTTGATTTTGAAGGTTCTAAGAAGAAAACGGAAGATAAAATAATTAAAATACGTGAAGGCTAAATTAAATATAAAGTAGACGATATTCGTGAAATTAAAAGCTTTGAATGTTGTTTCTTTAATTACAGAAACGCAGTTGAGTTTATTTACGGATATCGAACCTTTAAGGTATCTTATAAAACAACATTCCTTGCAAATGACATCTTACAGAAATGAATAAACTAAAATTTGAGTTTACAATTAAAAGTTGCGATGACCAAAAAACAAATGTACTGGCAGTAACCTCAATAACCACAAAAGAGGGTAAGATTTACCTTGTACCACAAGAACTGCAGTCAATAAAACACCATGGAACATTGATGGAAACTGAGACTTTTAAAACAGTAAAAAAGACATTGCAAAGGAGACATGAAAAAAGGTGTTTATGGATAACTTTATCGGATGAATTAAAAAAGACTTATATGGATGACAATGACAATATACAATTCAAGAATTATTTCCTCGAAGAAGTGATAAGTACAACTAGAGATACACAATCAATAAATGAGGGTATATCAGAAGAATCACTGTCAAGAATCCTAGAAAAAATTACAAATATGAACTCGCAATTACCAAAGCAGACTAATTTAAAAAAAAATCTCAGACAAATTTGTAATTGAGAAATTCACTGGAGAAAACTCAAATGTAACTCAATGGACGACTCGCGACTCGCCACTGTAGATAGCAGTCGCTATTTATTTGCTCGGAACTTATAAAATTACTAAATAATGTAAAAAGTTGCTATAAGCGTTGTCAAAGTGCTAAAGTTTAAAGAACAGTGTACGTGTGGAAAAGTTGTACAATCAGTTTTTGGAAATTCGCTATCAATCAAAAGTTATTCCCATAAACATTTTGGAATTGAAGGTGATTTTGAACAGCTGAGACGTGCACTGTGTCTTCTGTGTCGTTGTTGGAAAACGCATCGGAGCGGAGTCGATCGTGTGTCGCAGCGAACGCGGTTGCCTGCAGTACTGCTGTGTATTCTGTGGCGCTATCGGGCGGGGCGCGTATGCAGATTAATTAGCAGTTACTACGTCCGTGAGTTAACTTGCACTTCTGTCGATAATAACATAGCGCTGAGCCCGTAAAATTGTCAAATTTGGTACCATCTGCAGTGATGACAACTAAATCACCATACTGCGCGGGCTGTCGCGGCACCATACAGTCAAAGCATTATTTGACTTGCAGTCTTTGCTCTCAAGAATATGACCTGGAGTGTGCGAATGTATCAGAGACTAGATTTCTTAGCGCGTTCAAAGGAAAGAGTAGTGTTTGGAAGTGCCCAGCGTGCCTGAATAAGCAACCTAAGTCTGGGAACGCAAACACACCAGTAGGCGCCGCCCACGGCCCTGGCGTGATGCGAGAGAGAGTAAACCTGCAGCAGGTCAGCCCCATGTCAAGTGGCAGTGAGACTGATAATGTCACTGTCCTCCGCGGCGGCGGCGGACCTGCCGCCGGACAAGCACTGGACCGCTCCTACCTGGATGATAGCTGTTATTTGGAAAATATACGGAGCGTTATTCGGGATGAATTTGAACGTGTTGTGGTGGATCGCATGTCAGTATTGATAACCAAGGTGGTCACGGAACAGGTTACGTTACCTATCTACAACAAATTAGCTGAACTTACTGATAGAGTCGTAACGCTGGAGAGTGAATTGAAGGCATTCAAAAGTAAACAACAGGATGCAAACCAACTAAGTACTCGTAATTTGCCTGTTACGCAATCCGTGGATGCTGTTGGTGATGTGACGTTTTCGTGCATTGAGCCCAGCAGCGCAGTCGCGGAATCACTAGTGAATCCAGCAGTTACTAGGCCTACTGTCAGCCCTTCGGTAAGCGTGATGCCGAACTCACAGTGGACTGAGGTGACACAGAGGCGCCCTCGTAGCACCCCCGCAGGCGTAACGCGCGGAGCGGCGGCGCCAGGCGCAACGAAGCTGGAGGCAGCCGAGCGCCGTAGGCAGTTGCATCTCTATTATGTCAAGGTCGGAACTACTGCAGAGGAAGTTCGTGAACACCTGAACTCTATACGGGAAAATAACACGTACATTGTGGAATCACTCAAGGCGCGAGGAAGCTATGCGTCGTTCAAATTGGATGTTCCATCTAGTCTTGCTGAAGTTATAATGTTACCTGAAAATTGGACAGAAGATATCTGTATCAAACCCTGGCGGCAGTCCTTTCGTGCAAAAAGTAAGGAAGGACAGAAATCCCAACCCCTGTAAAGATATACATATGCACTATCAGAACGTTAGGGGTCTGAGAAGCAAAACTGTTACGTTCTACGGAAATGTGTCGGCGAGTTGTTATGATCTCGTAGCTCTCACTGAGACTTTCCTGAACAGTTCTGTTTCCGACGGAGAGTTGTTCCCCCCGGGATACATAGTGCTGCGGAAGGACCGCGCTGGCGACGCTGGCTGGGGTGGAGTCCTGCTGGCTGTGCGCGATCACTACTCTGTTCAATTGGTTACGGATGTAGATGGCTTGACAGATGATAAAGAAATATTGATAGTAAAAATTGTGTGGAAAAATATTAAGTTTTTAGTATGCGTAGTATACTTACCTCCTAGCTATACTGATACACAATATGTTGATGTTTTGAATTGTTTAGAGAACGCAGTCTGTAAATACGCTTCCCTTCTGGATATAATTATAGTTGGAGATTTTAACCTAAATTCGTGTGGTGCTAATGTAAAATTACAATTTGATATGTTCCTTGAATTTTGTAACCTAGATCAGCATAATAATATATTAAACTCATATGGTGGTATGTTGGACCTCGTGTTGAGTGATCTGGCCTCGGGCAGCGTGACCGTCTCCGATGCAGTGGAGCCGCTGGTGCCGGCCGACGCGTACCACCCGCCGCTGGAGGTGACGCTCTCTCTGTTGCGTGGTACAGATTCCTCCCTTGGCTCCGCACCGTCACTTAACTGCTGTTCTTATGCTCCTGATTGGGATTTCCGCAAGGCAGATTTTTTCGCTTTGTATTCCAATGTGTCTGCTATTGATTGGACGGATGTTCTGTGCGAGCAAGATGTTGATACATCTACAGATCTTTTTTATGCAAGGCTAAATGAAGTTGTCAGTAGCTGTGTACCAATTAGGCAAAAGCGACCTCCTAAACGGCAATATCCTCCGTGGTACACTCCGGAAATTATTAGTAAATTGAAAATAAAATACTTCCATTTGTGTAAATATAAAGAAAAAGGCCTCCAATTTAATCGCGAGGTCTTCAAATACTATAGGACTCATGTCAAAGAACTAACAGAGGATGCGTACCAACGATATATTACATCAGTTGAGTCAAATATTTGTCAAGACCCTGCACAGTTTTGGAAGCATGTGAGAGAGAGGCGTAGGAATAGGAATCGGTCTAAAGAATATACACTAGATGGAAAAATTTTGGTTGGACAGGAGGCTGCTTCTGCATTTGCGGAATACTTCGGGTCCGTATTTCTCAAAAATGTCCCGGCACTCGACGTGGAGGCGGCCGCTGCAAGCGCGCGCTGCGGCGCCGCTGCGGACTCTCGTCTTGTGTCTGTGGACAGTGTCACGTTGGCCGATGTACGCCGTGCTGCACGCCGTCTCAAACCTCTCTCGGCGGCTGGTCCCGATGGTATACCGCCATACCTAGTAAAGGACTGCCTGTCTGCACTCGAAACTCCGCTTTTACATCTCTATAACCTTTCCCTCTTCACATGTTGCTATCCCGTTAGGTGGAAAATATCTAGGGTGACACCGGTGCCTAAAGTTAGCACATCGACTGATGTTACGACTTTCAGGCCAATAGCTGTTTTAGCTGTCTTTAGTAAAATATTTGAAGCCATCATTAACTCATATTTGACTCGTCAATTGGAGTCCTCCATCGACAGCTCGCAGCATGGTTTTCGTGTCTCCCGCTCCACAAGCACAAATCAAATCACCTTTGTTGATTATGTAGCAGCACAATTGGACGCTGGGAGACAGGTTGATACCGTATTCCTTGATTTTAGACGAGCATTTGATGTGGTCGATAACGACATCCTACTGGTGAAGCTTTCTTCGTTGGGGGCATCACCTAGGCTATTGAGGTTCTTCTCTAACTATTTGAAAGACCGCAGGCAGTATGTGAAGGTAGAAACTTACCAATCGGACGAATTTTACACAAGATCAGGTGTAAGCCAAGGAAGTACGCTTGGGCCAACTCTCTTTCTCGTTATGATTAACGATCTTCCTAGTGCACTCAGCACGGCTCAGTGTCTTATGTTTGCTGACGATTTAAAGGTTTATCAGTCTGTGGAGCAAGCTTCCAACTGTATAGACCTCCAACGGGATATCGAATCGGTAGAAAGGTGGAGCCGTTCCAACAGTCTGGCATTTAATGTCAGTAAGTGTAAGGTACTCACGTTCTCTAGGCTGCAATCACCGTTTACCCCATCATACACCTTGGAGGGCTCTGCATTGGAGAGAGTGAGTACTATTCGTGACTTAGGAGTTACTCTGGATTCTCGACTTGATTTTCGTGAACATATAATTTCCGTTTGTAAAAGTGCGACCAAAACTTTAGGTTTCATCATGAGAACTGCCTCGCAGTTTCAGGACATCAAGGTAGCCATTTTGCTATACAATGCCTTCGTTCGTAGCAAATTAGAGTTTAATGCCATTGTCTGGGATCCACGTGAGGCTAAATACACTGTTTTGTTAGAAAGAGTACAACGGAAGTTCGCTAGGTACATCTATAAGCGAATGTATGGCTACTATCCCTACCTCTACCCGTCTCTATTTGTATCAGGAATGATTGGGCTAGATACATTGGAATCCAGACGGAAATTATTGCTTGTGATTCATTACTGCCAGTTAATAAATAGTCAAATTAACAACCCGACTATCCTGGCTAGTATGAAATTATATGTCCCTGACAATTATCTGCGAACGGGGCGTCGACGGCATCAGTTGTTCGCTTGCCCGGTGCCGCGGACCCACCACTGCAACAATGCACCTACGCTGCGGGCGCTGGCCCTCCTTAATGCGTTTACACGCGAGTGCCAACATATAGACTTGTTTGCTGACAATCTAAACATAGTTGGTAAGAATTTTATGATATATATAAGCCATATTTAAAATAGTTAGCGTGTTGGTGTTTAACTGTTAGCTACTATTTGTCTTTATAAATAAATAAATAAATAAATAAATAAATAAATAAATAAATAAATGGATGGCTACTTTTGAAAAAGAATGTGACCGATTTGAAATAGTAGAGGATGAAAAAAAAATTGAGATTTTTAGACTGTTTTTGGAAAAATCGTGTTTGAATTGGTACAGCTCAATGTTAATAAGACTTACACTCACCTCGGAATGGAAACAATGGAAGAAAGATTTTTGTGATACTTATGAGAATAAAGGTTCCGAAACCAAAACCGGATCGCTACTAGACTATGCAATAAGAAAAGAGAAAATATTGTTAGAAATGGACAGCACAATAAACAAAAGTACTCTGATTGATCTGATATATATATTAAAACGTTGTGTCGTGGTAAGTAACATCACTATTGGTTTTCAATCTTTTAAAGCTTTGTTTTACATTGAAAAACCATTGAAAAATAAACTAAAATTAAATCAATTCAAATTTACAAAACTGAGGTATACTGTACATCGAAGTTCAAAAATTTCTTTTTCTTCTCGTCTTACAGCGTAGCTTTTGACTACAAATCACTTGATGCTAAGTGATGATTTGGTCGTAGATGTTGTTTTTATACGCTACGTTTAGATTGAGAACTGGCTCTCAAATGAGGCTGCCGGAACACTGATAAATGCTTGGCGACAGATTCATTACTGCGGGTGGTACTGGTAAGCCAGGCGAGCACTAGAAAAGTATCCTTCCACAAAGCTGTGGTTTCATCACGATGTTTTCCTTCACCGAAAGCTGGCAAGTCGACACCACCACTGCGCTATCATAGCTTCAACGTGATTGTTATATTCATATTATACTTACGTAGCGTACATAAAGATTCAAACACATAAAAGCACTAATATTTCTGTGATTTCTTTCCCCCTCATAATATATCGTGGCAAAAGTCATGTCATGCTCTCTCGGGTGATTTTTGTCGATAAGCAATCAGCCACTCGGTTTAGGGATTGGCAAGTAAAATTAACATGTCGATATTTTCGATAATTATCGAGTGAAAATGATCGATATCCTATTCCTACTAATATTATAAATGCGAAAATTTGTGAGTATGGATGGATGGATAGATGTTTGTTACTCTTTCACGCAAAAACTACAGAACGGATCTGAATGAACTTTTTATCCCGGAAAAAGGTTCCTGTGGGATAACGGGACGAAGCGGGTGAAAACGCGGGGCGCAACTAGTAACATCATAATTTGTCGAGCGAAATGATAACACTTTTGTATTATTAACACTTGCATTTCCGCTTCCGCCAATTTTTTTTTTACATTGTTTCTGCTTCTCTTATAAAACTTCCGTTGCATCACTATTAGAAACACATTCAAAATTAATGGTTACGTATTCGACACTCTTAAATAAATATCGAACCATGAAATTATCGCATTAAAAAATATCGACGATAACCACAAAGCAGTGAGCAAATACTACTATGAGCAAACATCGATACATTGAATATATCGATGTTTTTTGCCCAAGCTTAGCTTGGTTTACCCTCCACCCTTCTCATAACTCAGATGAGCTTGTGTTTGTAATGGCAGCCCTCTGAGAATTATTAATACTGTTGAAATGAAAAACTTCGCGATTCGTATTTATATTGGGGCTGCGAATAATATTGTAAATGCGAAAGTTTTTGAGCAATGGTAGCGGAACGGTAAGGCGTGCAAAGCGCCGACACCGAGTTTGAATCCTCTCGGCCCCTATGACTTAATATGGTATGTGTGGATGTTCCCATCGCTCCAAACGGTGAAGCAAAACATCGTGAGGAAACCGGCACGTCCAAGAACCACAACATTCAAGGGCATGCGACATCTACCAACCCGCACTGGGTCAGCGTGGCAGATTACGGCACATACTCTCTCCCTGAGAGAAGACCAGAGTCCCAGCAGTGGGAACATAATACGCTGATGATGCAGTGTGATTTTAGCTGGTAGATAAAGTTAGTTCCGGATAAACTAGAAACTATCAAACAGATCTCGACGAAATTTGGCATGTTGATAGTTTGAATCATACGGAAGGACATAGGATACTTCTTATTGCAATTAACTGTAGTCTACCCAGGTGAAACCGCGGAGAAGAGCTAGTCCAAAATAAATACGTAAATTGATCTGAAAATAAATATAAAAATTTAAAAACTCCTGACAGCTTGGACCCATTTTCATCAAACATACTCATAGCTAAGAACCACCGCAAAGAAACTGGCTATCAAATGAAAATAACCGCATCGAAATCAGTCCATCCCTTGAGAGCTACGATGCCACATACAGACACATACACAGACAGATAGACTACCCCTCTTTTTGCGTTGGGTGTTAAAAATACTAACGCTTGTATCCATAATACAACGAACGAGGCCAAAGCTGTATTCTCGGGAATCTATTCGGAGGGATGTATCGATTAGGCTATTCTGGAGGCTGAAGTCACCCCACCGAGACGTGGAATCAGGTTACGTGCAGGGATTTCTAATTTTATTAGAGAGGTGATAAAAACGTGAACTGTGACGCTGATTGTCACGTTTTTGTACAGGTGTTTTTTGATTCGAAACCTACGGAATGTTTGTAATATGATACAGTTTCTTTTATTGCTTTTATAATCGTCTGATGATAATGTGATCTCGTAAGCACCAAACTGTATTTTCCGATTTCGTTATCTTCAGTTTTGTTTTCTCTGTTTTCAGTTTTCTGTTTTTAGGGTTTTGTACCCAAAGGATTAAACGGGACGCTATTACTAAGATCCCGCTGTCCGTCCATCTGTCTGTCTGTCCGTCTGTCACCAGGCTGTCTCATGAACCGAGACAGGTGAAATTTTCACATTGATGATGTATTTATGTTGCCGCTATAACAAAAAATACTAAAAAACAGAATAAAGTAAATGTTTAAGGGCCCCTAAAACAAACGTGATTTTTTTGCCGTTTTTAGTTAGATATGTTTGCCTCCTACTATGGAAGAAATATTAAAGACTTACCTACATGAACACCACGACATGAACATGACATGAATATTTAATTTATTTATTTGATATAAATATAACAAAAATATATACTACATAATTATAACAATGAACTAAAAAAAAACCTAAACTAATAACTACAATATATTATTAAAAGGAGTCCCTTTAGGTAAGGTTCCGAAGATACTGGCAGCGTTCCCCCTTTGGATGGCTAGACTAAATTCTCTGTCCGAGGTAGCTGCCAGCTCTTCGGTCTCCTGTGATGTCGACTAACCTTTTTGTTATTTCCTTAAAAAGGCTTAAAGCGCTAGGACCCCACGGACCAAGGGTTTCGACACCGAACGGGACAAAATCATATTCGGAGCATGAATATTACTTTGATTTAATTCTTTTTCTTCTTTGATTTGAAAACAGAGCTCTCGTCGGTGGATAATTTTTACCATCTTGCTCGGTCCTTGGCCATCCGTTTGACCTCTTGGTGATAAGCCACATGAGCATCAGCTATTACTATCAAGCTAAATGTCTTCCTTTACCAAAATTTAAGCTTAGTATAGGATCGAGCTTGTAGGATTTAAACCCACCTTTACATAGCAAGTCAATGCGCCTATTACTGAGTTTTTTTTGCTTAACAAAACCTCAAATCATTATGCGATTTTTAATTCTGTCTGTACCAAGACTAGGTTTGTAATGTTATGTATGAGTCACCCAATTTATAGGGGTGTCAACATAATATAGCTAAGTTGTCACCCCTCGCAAGTAGATTGCTGATCGGTTCTTAGTAACAACATCGACCTACTTTGTTTGGTGCATTAAACATCGTATCGGGTCGATGAGTAAATGGGATTATTTATTCTACACTAGCTGTTCCCCACGGTTTTACCCCCTTTAAGTACACTGTATTGCAATAAAAAGTGTTATATGGCCTTCCTAAAGGTTCAAACTATCCCTGTATCAAATTTCATCAAGATTGTTTAAGCCGTTAAAATCTAGATCTAATATTTTGTAGGTACCTCTTTTACCTCAAGTCCTCAACATCAACTTCTTTGATATATTTTTGTACCTAATTGTATTTTTCTACAAAAACCTGTTTGAAACGAAGCCTGCAATTTGTGGAAACTTTTCAATTTAAATCACTCCCTTCTCTATGTAATTTGAGAGAGCAAGAAAGTTTTACCTAAACACACCGATTACTTTTTGCGGTTTTAAATAAAACTTCCTAATTTGAATGGCATTGTTTACGTGAAACCTCACAAAGGCGAAAGCTCCGGCAAAGTCGAAAGTTGGAACTTTAATACAAAAGTACTGTCTGCAAAAACGACAAGTACCCTATTTGTCGTGCGTCAACCGTACCCTGGAAAGCAGTATTTAATCTTCATCGGTCAACTTTAAGATTAAGCTTCAATACCCTTCCTTCAGTCATTTTCTTCAATGCTACAATAATCCACAGATCACTTTCTTCTTTGAGATGTTGCACCATCAAAGACAATGCCTTATAACAATCGATCAATCGATGATAGATTGTACAGGGTTTCGTAAGTAAACAGTACTTAGATCTTGGGTCTGTCCAAGTTGGCCACTCCTAGCTTAGATTGAGAGTCACAGCGTTTTACAGTTGAACTACCCTTCTCGGACCGCTCAGCTGTCTCGCACAGCTAGAGCTGTCTAAACTGGCGCTTCTACTAGAGCATAAGCGCACGTTGTTTTCCTCTTTCAGTTTTTCTTTGAAATGTTGCGTCAGCAAAGTCAATGGCAAAAATCGATCGATCAATCGATCTTAGACGGAAAGAGTCACACAGCTGCGCTACAGCTCTCGGACCGCTCAGCTGTCTCGCAAAGCTAGAGCTGTCTTCTGCTAGGGTAAAATCACACGTTATGAGAGCATCAAATGTCGCAAATTATATACTGTCTGCGTTGTCAATGCGAGAACTGTTTACAGAAGCGTCTGACGTCCAGACTAGGGGTGCTTTGTTTGTTCACTGGCTCATTTGTCTTGCTGACTGTACTTATGTATAGGGTCGTGTTACTGTTTGAAGGAGTGAGTGCAGAGAGTCGGGGAAGAAAGTGTTGGGGCCATTTTCATTTAATCGTTGTATATTTTTCTCTAATGACTGTAATGAGATATTGTAGTACCTACTGTGAATATAAGCGATGGTGGCCGAACGACAAGGAAAACACGCGAGGGACCTGGCATGTCCAAAAACCACAATATTCAAGGGAATGCGACATCTACCAACCCGCACCGGGCCAGCGTGGTAGATTACGGACAATGCTCTTTCTCTGTAAGAAGGCCCGAGTCCCGAGTTTACTATCAAGCAGGCCGTCTGTTTGTTTTCTAATAAAACATTTAAAAATACTTTAGGCGCGCGCTTTTGGCGAAAGAAGCTTTTCCTTTTTCTCACTATTCATCTTCTAAGACATTCTTTTTTAATCGAATTTAATCTATCATTATGAACCATACAAAGTCAACAATCATCATTTTTACTAACCCACTCACTCACTCACTCATTATTGAGAGTTCCAAGTCCAGGTGTAGCGTGGCTCTTCTTTCGACCACAGGACAGGTGAATGGATGTTGATACCTTGTAACTTGTAAAGTGTACCTTTCTACTAATTTATAAACGTGAAATGTGAGTATGGATGTTTGTTACTCTTTCACACAAAAACTACAGAACGGATTTGAGTAAAATTGAGCTATAATAAATAACTCGCTCTCTCATGCCCGGGCCACACTAAGGTCAACGTCAAAGAAAATGTCTATCATCGTTTAAATATTGCGTTAATTAATTAAGTAACGCAATATTAATTAACGCAATTATGTTAGTGGCTACAATTGAACGGTCAACGTGAATTTTTTTCTTTTATATTTGGCAATTGTTTACTTTGGACATTTCTGCCAGTATCACGTCAATATTATTTTTCAAAAATAGCGGCAACGGTACAAAAACGTCAATGTACTTGAGTTATCGGCTAACGTCAAACGCCAATGTGAATACCGTTGTCAAATGGCCACACTTATGTCAAACGTCAATCATCGCGCTATTGAACGGCATTTCCCGTTAGTGTGGGTGTGGCCCCAGCACTCCGGTAGGAGTAATAGTGTTCTGTGCCCCAGCATCACAAGGTTTGGAAGAGAAAGTTCTACTTAAATCTGTTTGTATGTAAGTCAACGTGGTTTCAATTCCGTCTATGTCTATTTGTATATATATTAACACTATGTCGTCTCTGTTTTCATCAACTCTGAACAAATTTAGTGCGTAAATTTGTAACTAATGAGACGTGTGAATTAGTAAGGGTGGAGTCAGACAAGAAACAGATACGGTGACTGTTTCGCTGGGTTGTGTCGTTAGGTAAATCTTTGTGGAATTAAAGGGAAGTTAGACTTATTTATATGACAACAGATTATGTGAAAATGGTTTTATAGTAAAGTCGATATCTTCTTCCACATGTACATAAAAATGAATGGCTAAATGACAATTCTATCAATTAGTAATGTGTATTAAATTGTACTAGAGATCGCGCCCAAAAAATCACCCGTCGGGCGTTTCTTGCCTGTTCTTTTGCCGGTGTGAGGAGGTTGTAACAGGTGAAGCTAATAAAAAAATTAGAATGATTGCCGGGAACACCCTAAAAACAGCGCTTTCCTTTTTCCCATATAAACGTTTTCTAAATAAAATGTAGAGTCAATTTGAACTTTACTGCTATTCAATAAAGATTGATTTTTTGATTTTTCGATTGAGGTAGTACGAAGTCTGCCGAGTCAGCTAGTAAATATATATTTGACTTTGAGGACGTCCAGAACACACCAATAGCGGTGCCTGGCTACAGAAAATGAAATATTTTTGCTTAGTATTTAAATAAATACACATCAGTTAGCTTCTCTAATTGAAAGTCTAAAAAAATTGTATTTCTTTTACCTATCATAACGGTGAAACCAAACGAGCGTAATATTGCGAGTCGTGAGTCGCGTATTTTCGGTCGCTCATTTTACGTTCAACTGAATTGTCAACTCATTTTACGTCGTTGTGTGGCACCAACTGCCTTTTGTATGAAATCGAATGCAGCAGAATTTATGTTACCGAAATTCTGAGACTCACGACTCACAAAATTACGCTCGTTCACCCTAAAGCTTTACTTCTTTAGTACGGTCTGCATAATGTTGGAGCTAATTTTCTTCAACGCTTCTTATGTAACTCAAACGTCCTCATTTTCGCTCTAGCTGTAGGGAATAACGTAACAAATCACGCCTAGCGTTTAGTTAAAAATTCATTTTCACTCTCGAGCAAAATGAAAAAGCTTCAATTCGAACATAGTACTCCAATAATAGGGTTACCTCAAGTTTTAGACTTGATAAAAAAATACTTGAAGCTTTGTACCCTAAAGATCACCCGCCTCTTCCCGTTATCCCACAGGAACTTTTTCCGCGATAAAAGGTAGCTTATGTATGAATCCAATTCATAAGCTATCTCCATTCCAAATTTCACTCAAATCCATTCAGTAATTTTTACGTGAAACAGTAACAAACATCCATACATCCATACTCACAAACTTTCACATGTATAATATTAGTAGATAGTAGCATAGTAGGATATTAGTAGACTTGCAGTTATTGCTAGAATTGTCGACAACAAACAAACAAATCAACAACAAAACACAAATACCCAAGACCAAACCCTCTGCTACCAAAGTTCTATACTTTTTCACGAGGTACTTTTTGGCTTCGTTTGACAGCTGAATTTGTTCATCTCTGCACGGAGAAAAAAGACCTTCCGAAATACCGTTTTCCTTCTGAGTCAAAAGGGAAGGATTTGTTATTCAGAAGGAAATCTAAGGTGAACAAAGGACGGAATCGGTCTTGGAAGGTAAGACTCAGAAGGAAAGTCCGAATTTTTTTCTCATTGTGAGACAATAGTCTGAGCTCAGCGTGGCAACCCTAGGAACTAGGCAATTACGTTCCCTCTTTATTGGAATTCCTGAAAGCTGACGGCTAGCTGTTTATTTGCCAGTCTGTCTGTCTGCGCACGTAGTTCAGTGCACATAAAGGCCTAGAATCCAGCTGGTACGTAGGAATGCTTTTGAAAAATTTTGGGAAACGAGTAGGGTATTTTTCATTTTGAACGGTATAGGTTTTATTAAAAATTTTACACACAAAGAAAAAAGACTTCTGAAATACTGAAGGTAATTCCTTCCCTATTGACTTTTATATCGTCGATGATACTGCAATACCGCGTAACAAACAGTAGCCGATACCGCGTAACAAGTACGGCGCATTTTTAACAGGAGAACTAAAAAAACTCAAATTCTTTGTATTAATTATCGACATGCTATGATTTTGTCGCTTTCTGATTGGATATTTACAAGTGTGTCAAGAGTCATTGGAGCCAATCAGTACAAATTGTAGATGTGCAGTATTTTATATACTTAATATGACATACTAGTTGCACCCCGCGGTTTCACCCGCGTCTTCCGTTATCCCGCAGGAACCTTTTACGGGATAAAAAGTAGCCTACGTGTTAATCCAAGGTATAAGCTATCTCCATTCCAAATTTAATTCAGATCCGTTTAGTAGTTTTTGCGTTAACAAACATCCATCCATCCATCCATACTCACAAACTCTCACCTTTATAATATTTAGTAAAATAAATTAAAGAAAGTATAAACAACTTTACATACGATCTTCTTCTTCTTCTTGCCCTGGTCCCATTTATTTGGGGCTTTACATACGATCGTTCCTTACAATAATAATAATTTTCCCAATCACATATTTACACTCAATTTCAACAAAGTGCATCGGCTTCATAACCACCCATCACCTCAATGACGTCATCCGAGTGATGTGACGTTATCGATGCAAAGCTCACGAGGGGGTGGAATCGATAAACTATTTTTATCGAAGTGGGGTGAATATCGATAAAGCTTATTTACGATTTCAACCCCAGTGGGTACGTATGAACGTATTTGGATGATGGGAACGTGAACGGTATTTCTAGTATTTCATGTAATAAAATATTCTCTAGTTATGAGAGTGGATTATGAGTATTGGATAGATGGAAAGTTACTTTTGTGCAATTTTTAGAATGAAAATAGCAAATGCGGGGATTTGTTTTTTATTTTGATAGAATAACTTTCAAAAATAAAAAGTTACGACTCTTCATCGAAGAACATTGAATAAATACGATGTTTTTATTGCAGTATAGGCAAATGTGGTACAACTTGGGTGTTTCAACAATGAACTAGCTATTCCTCGCGGTTTTATCCGCATGGATTACAGTTTATCACTACAAAAAGTATCCTGTGTCCTACTTAAGAGTTCTAACTATCTCCATGCCAAATTTCATCAAGATCGGTGCAGCAGTTTAGGCGTGTATTGGTAACAAACAAACATACAGTCACTTTCGCATTTATAATTTTCGTATGAAACCATTTTCGTCTTATTTTTCTTGAATGTTCTAAATATCTACCCAAAAAAAAATTATATTGCTTCTATGCAAGTTATCTCAGATTTATATCTCCAGTAGGGCAAACCGTGGATAGATCAATTATTGAGAACGGCCGTAAGTAGGACGTCATACTAAACTTCACAAAGTTATTCCTAGCCTCAACTTTTCAGCTCAACAAGATTCAAACGCAAACTTACAAGCTAACAACCCCCTTTAGAAATCACCACAGAATGCACCCCTGCGTTCGACAAGGGGTAGCAACCCCACTGAATGGGGTGCGAAATAATTGCTCGCGTGCAGTGTCCCTTTGTGGACTGTCCTAACGTGGAATGTGGTATGTGGAAAAGTACTTTGATACTCGACGAGTCATTTGAGGGATGAATGTTGGAAATTTCTCGTTTTCGTATTTGAAGTCATTTTTGGGTGTGTTTTTAATTACAAACGGCAGTTCTTGTCCCTGAAAGGTATAGAAAGAGCTTTTTTATATTTTATCACACATTTGTCACATGTTAAAATAAATAATTATTCCCATAACAATGGTATAGAAATGGTAACTTCATTAATCTCTTCCCCTATTATAGTTCGTTGTCTCTACCCTATTATTGATAAATAAATCAGTAAAATCAAAATATTGCCTGTGTGCTAGACCGATTTTAAAATGTCAAGTCAAAAGTCAAATGTTTTTTATTCAATAGGATACATTGTGATCACCTTAAAACGTCAACTTAAAACTAGCTACGCCTGTTCCAACCTCCTTACGCCGGCAAAAGAACAGGCAAGAAACGCCCGGCAGGTAATTTTTTTGGCGCGATCACATTGACACTTTTATTCTTATTACTAATTGATTGAATTGGAGCAAGTTCACTAAAATCCCAAGCTTTTTTTTTGTCGTCTAATAGTCCGATATTTTTTATTTAGCTAAATGTAATATTTTGGCCGCTCTAGTCTTTATTGAAAAATTAACATTACTTTTTTATGTTACTGAGTGACGAAACGAGCAAGTCGCTCGCCTGCCCAATACAGTTTAGTGCACCACACCCAGAAACAGTTCAAAATTCTGTGCGACAATGTACTTCGCTCGTCACCCTGAGATGTTTACATAAACCTACGATATGTTTGCCCGACAACCGATGGGGTAGACGTGTTCTTGAGTAGAGACCGCAACTTGGCGAACGTAGTGTAGGACGCCCTGCGACAAGGTGGAGCGACGACTTGCGCCGAGTCTGCCAGTAGTTGGATGAGAACCGAAGACCGGGCTCAGAATGGCGTACATTGGGAGAGGCAGCAGTCCAGCAGTGGACTGATACGAGCTGATGATGATGATGATGTTTGGCCTGTTGTCTTACTGAAAACATATGCCCTTCAATCTGGAACATAGTACACTAATGCTTGGCAGTAAAATAACAGGCCAAAGTGTGATAATTCCCCAGGCGAACTCTGCAAGAGGCAAAGGGGTTCTCAATAAAGTTGTTTTTTTTTTAACTGGCCTAATCCATTTGACGGGCTTCGTGTTGAACTGTTTGTAATCCTTTGACCCAAGTAAACGTAAGCCGAAAAGGACATTTAACAGCCACTTTTACTGAGTTACCCGCTACCTGCTCGCCCATATCGATTCAACCTAAGGTCAAAGGTAAGTCCCACATTTCCCCAGTAACATAAAGTTGCGGTGACGACTGATGTGGCGGAATGAGTGAATATGCGACTGCGGGTGAAGCTGCGGGTTTAAATCTAGGTGGAAGTATTTGTGGATCGAAAAAAAAGGTTAAACCATTTTTATAACTGAACCACTGTCGAAGGAATAACACAATTGAAGGAATTCGCTGGCGTGTTTTTCCTGAAAATACTCTGCACGGTGAAAGAGGATCGTAGCCCCATAAATACACCAGGCCTGACGTCTCCCCGTCATCATGATTGGGATCCCCCGTCGCGTCATCAGAATATAGATCCCGTCATATATATATATATGTACCCTAGATCCCTGTATCTAATCCTAGTTAGAGGTCGAAGCTATGTATGTGATTGTGTGGGCGAAACACAAGTGATTCCTTTGAAACAAAAGGCTCGATGGGGGTTCGAATAAATTGGCAACCCTTTGTTTCACCCCAGCACTAGCCTGCAAGTTGTTTCACGAAGCACTCGTCATTATGCCGGTACGTAGTATTCATTAGGCCGGGTAGATAGCTTGAACTAATTAACTGGAGTTTGAGAGTTTAATCTTTTGACTTTTTTTGTGTCAAAGGGATCGCAGTTTTAAAAAAGTGGGGAGTCAGTGTTTTGGTTTTTGGTAGGGTTAACAGAAACTCGTGGGATTTCGAATACTTGGTTTCATAAAAACTACGTTTTATCTGGTTTTCATAGATTTATAATTAATTAGATAGAATTTGGAAAACTGCACATATTGTCCCAATTCATAAGAAGGGCACGAAGACATCGATTGAAAATTATCGACCGATATCGATATTGAATACGCTGGGTAAGTTGATGGAAAAAACAGCACATTGTCATCTTTATCCGCATATTTATAACAATATACCTCCTCAACAACATGGTTTCATCAAGGGTCGCTCCACTAATACTAACCTGGCTATCTTCACAAGTGATGTTTTGTGTGGGATGGATGGTGGGTCTCAGGTTGATGTGATCTACACGGACTTTGAAAAAGCTTTTGACCGTGTTGATCACAACATCTTGTTGCGCAAATTGCAGGAGCTTGGCATCTGTGGGGACCTTTTGAGATGGATGGAGTCCTACCTCCGCAATCGCTGTCAGGCTGTTGTTGTGGGCGGGCATCGATCTGACTTTGTGAATATTCCCTCGGGAGTCCCACAGGGCTCAGTGCTTGCTCCTTTGCTGTATGCTGCGTATTTATATGATATCGGACAATGCTTTACATTTGCTAACTACCTTATGTATGCAGATGATACAAAAATATACTTTAATATAAAAGACCTATCCGACTGCAACAAACTCCAACATGACTTAGATGCTTTAAATGAATACTATTCTACAAACAAAATTACTATTAATGTTAATAAATGTATGTCTATGACATTCACTCGGAAGAAAAAACCTATTAACTTTCATTACAAAATTGCTAACGCCAACATTAAGAAATCACATCTAGTTAAAGACTTAGGAGTCCTTCTTGATTCTAAATTATCTTTTAATGACCATATGTCTGACATTGTAAGCAGAGCTTTTAAGAGCCTAGGTTTTATTCTGCGCGTTAGTAGACCATTTACCGATATTAAATGCCTTAAAATATTATATTTTGCGTACGTAAGAAGTATTCTTGAATACTGTAGCAATGTTTGGAATCCGCAGTATATAACACACATACAAAGTATCGAAACAATCCAATCTAAATTCATAAAACATTTAAATTATCGCTCACAACACAAACACGTTGACTATGAGGAATCATGTAATTTCCATAACCTTTTATCACTTAGCGATAGACGTAGGCTTCTTGACATGTTATTTCTCCACAATGTCTGCCACGGAGCTATTGACAGCGCTGAGCTCACCGAACAGTTCCTGCAACTGAGGGCCCCTACGGTCCGCACTAGACACACGCCTTTGTTCTATCTCCCGTGCACTCATACCAATTATTATGAGAACTCGATTGTCTGTCGAACGCAAAAAAGCTTTAATAAATATTTTAAGACAGTTGATCTCTTTCATTGTAAAAAACAAGGTTTTAAATCCCTTGTTACAAATCTAATTAAGACTGATAACTGTAAATAGTGTAAACTAACATCCACCCACACCACACTCACACAGAAACACGCTCACACACACACACACTAACACACACACACACACACACAAACACACACATACACCTCAAATTTGAATGTCATTAATTTTAACTAACACAGAACTTTTATATGTGTCTAAAAATTGTACCTACTGTTTCAAATTCTGTTCTGCTCTCTCAATTATTTTTTATATAAAGTAAATCCGTCATTAGATGTAAGTTTTAGTAAGTAAGCTAATCAAATAACTGTAAGGTCTGTGGATTTTGGAAATAAATAAAATAAAAAATAAAAATAAAAAATAAATCCTACTAATATTATAAACGTGAAAGTTTGAGAGTACTCGTATGGATGGATGGATGGATGTTTGTTACTCTTTCACGCAAAAACAACTGAACGGATCTGAATGAAATTTGGAATGGAGATAGCTTATATCCTGGATTAACATATAGGCTACTTTTTATCCCGGAAAAGGTTCCTGCGGGATAACGGGAAGACGAGGGTGAAACCGCGAGGCGCAACTAGTACTAAATGTATTTACTGTCATTGCGCTATCAGCAGTAGGTTGGCTTCCAGACCGTTTGGATCCTGCAATGATCTATCGGTAAAGGAAAACATCGTAATGACACCATATGATAGGACATGATAGGACAGATGATAGGACATTTCCTAGTGCTCGCTTAGCTCAGATGAGAATCTGTCACCAAGCACCGCTATCGATGTGTTTAGGTAGCCTCACTAGAGACACAGATCTAAATCCAAGTGTATTGTGGCAACACCTTCAACTACATCGTCACTGTGAGAAGTTAAAACTTAGATAATAGTACATTACTGCAATGGCCGTCAACGTAGGCATTGTGGAAGAAGGTGTAAACCATCAATGCCTAGTTGTGGCCAAGGCTTGTATAGTACTTTTCTCAAATAATGCGTGGAAATTAAAACTAAGTAGTACCTGGGCAGAACTTTTTTCTTTCGACTTTGGCAGTAACAAGCTTTCTATTACGGCTCTTGCCGCCTCTTGAATTTCAGGTGGCGTTAAAGTAAGCATCAAAGCAAAGCATCACACTTCACTCACTGTCTTCACTTGAACTTATTTTGTCAAATATAAATACTTTTCAAAACCAATGACGAACAACGAACAACAATAAAAATTCCCGCGTTATAGTGATCGATTGTTTTTTTTTTTCAACAAACCGGTTTCTATGTGCAAGCAGGTTCGGAATTTAAATAAAACCTTTGATAAGTTACTTCCTTGGTTGCCATGTTTCGTAAAAATCGAGTGAAAATCGTTCCATTTTTAAATAACACGACAGATATGAGTTTATTATGTAATTTATTTGGTCGCTAAACACGACAGATATGAGTTTTCTATGTAATTTATTTGGCCGCTAAACACGACAGATATGGTTTTTCATACAAATTTTGCCGGCCGCTGCTCGCATATATTTGAGCAGTGCAGCAAGTTTGATTTATCTCGAAGAAAGTTGTCAAAATAATACTCTTATTTCCAAGCATGTTTGAGAAAATAATATTTACTTCACTTATTGAGTAGTAAAAAAGTCATCATACTAATATGAACAGATTCAATTATAATAATAAAGTTTTGTCAAGGCAAATTTATTCCTCTTCTGGTTGAGAAAATCTGGCAGATGAAATGAAAAACTTTCAACTTGCTATCATTGCTTCAGAAAAAGTTCCGAGAAGTTTTGTAGCCTCCTTCCTATCTCAAGCGGAACACGATTGCGATTTGAGTCTAGTCTTGTGTAGTTCGCGAGCGAACTAGGTTGTAAGCTCCTACAGATGAACTATATATGCGAACTAGTTCCCAGATCCTATGCTCCTCAGTTCGTTAGTTCGTTCGATAAGATCGACTGGGAATAAAGACATTGATAAAAATGTATTTATAAAGTAATATGCTGTGTATTATGGTGTACAAATAAAGAGTTTATCTATCTCATTTTTATTTTAATATTTATTATTTGTACCTTATTTGTCGCAGCGAAACGACTTCAAAATGGCGATGCTTTTCCCAATCACCGCAAGTGATGCGTTACAATTCTCACTTCTCACTCAACGTAATACGAATTGTTTGATGCTTTAATTATCCTGTAGTGTCTATACGGATTCACGTCAAATTTAACAGCAAAATAGCTACTTTAAAAACAAAAGAACGCATGCAGGAGCAGTAGAAAAGCAAGCGAACGATCAGCCTCTCTCTGGTTTAAGACTGGAACTGACGAACTAAAAGAGCAACCTAGTTCGCTGGAGATCTGCGAACTACACTGGTCGCTCCCGGCTACGAACTACTACGCGCAAGACTATTTGCGCCGCCACTCCGCCTACCTCCCAAGGGAGATTTTATGATACCTACTGCCGAAATGAAACAGGAACTAATAACAATAACGAATAATAAACTGTTTGTAATAATCATAAAGGACTCCTTCTTCTTGTAACTGAATATCGATGTATAGATTTGTGATAATGATGAGGAACAAAACTGTTTGCTACATTTAGTTATATCTCAGACTAGTTTCAGTTTTCCCGCAGGAACCTTTTTCCGGGATATAAAGTAGCATTCACTATTTTTTTCATTAAAAAAATTATAATAAGTACCTATTCGTTTTTAATCAACTATTTTAAGTCTTTAGAGCCTTTTAAAAGGTGTAAAATAATTTATAAAACACTAGCTGACTCGGCGAACTTCGTATCGCCAATAAAATTCATCTTTTAAACCTTCCCTGACCTTCCACAAATATTTCAAGATCAAAATTATCTAAATCGGTCCAGCCGTTCTCGAGTTTTAGTAAGACTAACGAACAGCAATTGATTTTTATATATAAGAAGAATATGAAATTATACTCAGATCTAGCCGATCTAGATTGAGCCGTTTCAGCATAAAGAAGTAACAAACCAGAGAGCCAGTTCCCAGTCCAGGTGTAGCGTGGTGCCATCTTCGATCACATCGTCACTTAACATCAGGTGACTTGTGGTCAAACGCTACCCTGTAAGTAGTAAAAAAAAAAAAAACATACACAATCACTCAAAAATATTAGCATTTATAATTTATTACGAAAGTGGGATTAGTATGACGTCGTAAACAAAGACTTTCGCAATAAATTATTACAATAGTAAAAAAACCCAGTAGCCTGACTTGAAATCCAGTTCCCAATTTGCAACAGATTGGTGGTAGCTAGCCCGGCTGGCGAGCACAAGACAATAATACCATACTACCATCAACACTGAGAAAAAAAAATCGACTTTCCTTCTGAGTCTTTACCTTCCAAGACCGATTCCTTCCTTATTTTACCTTAATTTTCCTTCTGAATCGCAAATCCTTCCCTTTTGACTCAGAAGGGAGACGGTATTTCGGAAGGTCTTTTTTCTCCGTGAAGCTATTATTTCTTCACCGAAAGCTCAAGCTCATTGCAGGATTCGTCCCTACATCCCTACCACTGAACTATATCTCGTTCCATTCCGATTCCGTTTTTACAACCCAGAACAAATTGTATAGGTATGTAGACAGTGTTGAAACGGCTAGATTTATGGCGGTAGAGGCCGTAAGATGACCCTAGAGAGTGCTTCCGGCTAGGGGGAATTTAGAGAAAGGCTGAAGTACATTCCCACTCTCGCCGAGTGTTGACTTTGATACCATAGATCGAAGTTTCTGGAAGCAGGTGCTGTCCCGACAAAGTACTAGCAATTCAGAGGTGACTCTACCTGTATTCTACAGAAAGGATTTTGTAGGCTACACTTAGGTGCTAGGTGTACTGCTAAATTTCATACTCAGATTTTTGATAATACTAGCTGAGCCCCGCGGTTTAACCCGCGTGGACTACACATTATCGCGATAAAAAGTATTGTATGTCCTTCTCCAGAGCTTGAACTATCTCTATAGCAAATTTCATATAAATCGGTTTAGTAGTTTAGGCGTGAAAGCGTAACAGACAGACAGAGTTACTTTCGCATTTATAATATTAGTAGGGTGGGCGGCCCCAGAGAAGTTTAAGGACATTGAAATAATGTCAGTTGTTACGAAAATTTAATGCACACACATACGCGACAATATAATTGCTGTAACTTTAAGATGAAAAGCGATTAAAACAATTTTAATACTAAGAAGAAAGACTAATTCACTGTATCCATTACTATAGACTTCATAAAGTCAGTAACTTGTTTTTCAAAAAAAATCCAAGTGAAATCTACGACTTGCTGATAGCTATTGCTGCTGCTGGTTTCAATAACCGATCTATCCACGGTTTGCTCTACTAAAGATAGAAATTTGACATTACTTGTATGGAGCTTGTGTCAAATTTGTATCTCCATAAGATGACAAATAACTTGGGATTGTAGTGAGCTGGGTCAAATTCTGTCAGTTATGTAACGCATCATTCATTTACCTTGACATATATATCGTTAAATACTAATTAGTTCCTTGTACTGCTGTAAAATCCCTAAATGCTTTTACATACGAGACCTTGTTTAATTAAAAACGATTTAAGCGCCGTATAGCTTAACTCGTAATAACTTTAGGCACTGTAGAGGCATTAACTGCTTGGAAGTAAGGCTCCATTTAGTTAAATGGTTAATAAAGCTAACAAATGATTTGTTCGCCCACGTTTCTAGATTTTTGTCTGGGCAGGTAATAGCTGAGCTATAACTAAGTAAGCTTACAATACTTTTTCATAATAGACTAGCTGTTCCCCGCGGTTTCACTCGCGTAGGCTACAGTTTATCGCAATAAAAAGTAGCCTATGTTCTTCCTCAAGGTTCAAACTATCTCCGTACCGAATTTCATTTAAATCGGTTCAGTAGTTTAGGCGTGAAAGCGAGACAGAGATAGAGTTACTTTTGCATTTATAATATTATGAGTAGAAAATTAGGGATATGCAATCATTTGACCCCAGTTTCACCAGATGGTATGTTGACGTGGCCGATGATGGAGCATGCTTGCCTAGAAGATACATAATAATCATTCTTGACTTATAAGCTCTCAAATTATATATTTTGGGAAACAAAGACGCTGGCAAAATGGAAGCGAAACGTTTTGTGCGGATTGGGGGAATTCAACCATGTACTGATGACGTGTTTCCGTGCGTCTTGTTGTTCGATGGTGGGATGGTAAGTGAAAGAAGCTACGAATCCGATACGAAATAGGCGCACAGTGTTACACGAAAAGTCGCCATATATGTGTGTATGTGAAAATTAAACAGGTCTCAGCCAGAATACTGTTTATGAAAGGTATTATGGGCACGGGCTGCACGACAAAGACAGAATTTTGAGCGTAATTGATAGTTTTGAGAGTTCAATTTGATCCGTTTTTGTCTAGTGTTACAGTACAATTTTCTTTGCCTCCAGGCGGACGCCAGTACCGCATTCCTGCGCGCAGCACGTGCAGGTCAAATCGAGAAGATCATCAGTCTTCTCGAGCAAGGTGTTGACATCAACGTTAGCAATGCTGTGAGTATAATGTACATAACTAGCTGTTTCTAGCGGTTTCACCCGCGTGAACTACACTTTATCACAACTAAAAGTATTCTATATTCTTTTTCATGGTTAAAACTATCTCCATACCAAATTTCATCAAAATCCGTTCAGTAGTTTTTGCGTGAAAGAGTAACAAATATCCATCCATCCATTCTCACAAACCTTCACGTTTATTAGTAGGACTACGTTATGAAATCACATTTTTCTGGGAAAATAAGTAGCCAATGTATTAATCCAGGGTATAAGCTATCTACATTCCAAATTTCATCCAAATTCGTTCAGCCGTTTGAGCGTGAAAGAGTAACTAACATACGCACTCACACACTAACAAACTTTCACATTTGTAGTATAGTGTGATGATTAGAAGACCGGGAGCTTGAAAGATTGGTGATCTAGAAACGATGGGTGGAGAAACTTGCTACGAGCGGTGTAAGCAAGAGAAGAATGAAACTAAGGTTATCATCATCAGCTAATAATGGCTGTTAACACTAGGACAGCACCAATCAGGGCCAGCGCGGTAGATAACTCTATGAAACAAGGCCTGTGACAAAGGGCATCATCATTATCAGACAATTATTAAGTCTCCATTGCTAGGATATGCAGCACCAATCCGCCCTGAACCGGCGCGGTATGACAGGCCATACTCTCTCTGAGCAAAGGCATTTGTCCCAGCACTGGGAACGTAACAGGCTGATGATGATTTCTATTGGTAACCAGTAACCACCTATTGATTGAGGTTAATGAACCATCGTGCATTCGCCGCAAACATAAATGGTTGCAGTTCACAGAAAACAAACTCAAAACTGTATAATTTTAATGAAATAAGCAAACAAAATCCAACGCTCTTACCCCATCCACGTAACCGCCATAAAATGAGCTAATTAGGCTATTAATTTGCGAAAATTCAACATCAAAGCAACACCAAGCCAAAGTGAATCTTATTTCTTTCAGTTTCAACCCTTATTTTGTTAAACAGGATTGGTTTGAAGAACTCCGACATTCGTAGTTGCCAGACCTAAATGACATTTAAGTCTTTTGGATTAAAGTTGTATATTGTATAACATAGTATTGCGTTTCATGGTATATAACTTTTGCGCCCGTTTTGGTATACGTAGCGTGGACACGCAATTTGGTCACGAATTTAGACGTTACGAAGGTGTATGAAGGTCTTTGGTAATCGGCCCTCAAATACTACTAACGTAGGTAAGCACTATGTATGAGGAAAGTAAAAAGGGCATGTTGGACCCTAAATATTACTCGCATCTTTCACCTTTCCTTTAGTAACATCTACTTGATCTGATGATGGAGACAGGAGGTGGATAGGGGAACTCCTCAGTGGCTACTAGTAAACCCCTCGAGTTTGGGCTCATATGATTCGTATTGACGATTCCATTAGATTGGGCTTGGTAAAGCAAGACGAACAAGTGAAAATTAAAATATTATGTAGTTTAAAAAAACTAGAAAGAACGCTTTTATTACGCGCTAAAATATAAAATAATTAAATTGATTTATATTTGGTACGATATATGTGTTTTTAAGTTATTTTAATATACATTTTTTGGGATATAACTAGGGCAGACAGACAAACAGTTGTATGACATTAGGCATGTTGAAGTCAACTCAATTTCGCCGGCATTCGTGTTGGGCGTTTATTGCTCGCGTGCCGACCTTATTATTATATGTATTTGCGTGCCAACATATTTTACTAGATTTTATAATACAAATAACGTGTTTGAAGTCTGCTGTAGGCATGCTGTCGGCTTTTTATTCCTGCGAGACGTATGAATATTATAAATTACCTACCTACTTATATTATATACCTATATAGGTATATCTACGTCAGTGCGCATTGTGTATTACAATATTTGAGATATTAAATATGTTTGATTGTCGATTTCAATTGCTAGCAAAACAAAATTATTATGAATATGTATATTTTTAGGTAGTATTAAATTATTAAATAAATAAATTTTAAAATTCGTAAATTTTGAGCAAATTATTTATCTAAATATTTTTTTCCCTAAATATGTACCTACTATAAATGTACGCTTAAATGTTGTTTTTTTTTATGTAAACCACCGATTTCTGCATTTATATGAATACTAGCTGTTCCCCGCGGTTTCACCCGCGTGGGCTACCGTTTATCGCGATAAAAAGTATCCTATGTCCTTCCCCAAGGGTCAAACTATATCCGTACCAAATTTCATTTAAATCGGTTCAGTAGTTTAGGCATGAAAGCGTAACAGACAGACAGACAGAGTTACTTTCGCACTTATATATAAGTAGGGATCAAATTAAGACACGTGAACTTACACACTAAACTAGAGATAAGTATCTTTTGCGCCGGGACTTCTAATAACATTTTTGGGGCAATTGAGTAAGTAGGCATTGTTATTTTAAGACGAAATTAATTTGTCCACAGAATGGCCTAAACGCGATCCACCTGGCATCCAAAGATGGCCATGTGGACGTAGTCAGGGAACTCCTGGACCGAGGGGCGTCCATCGACGCAGCCACCAAGAAGGGGAACACCGCCCTCCACATCGCCTCCCTAGCCGGCCAAGAGGCGGTCGTCAAACTACTTCTACTGAACGGAGCTCAAGTAAGTTTTTACAACTGGAACTTTTAACACAACAAGCTATGAAGAGCTATGATATGAAGAGGACCCTGGAAATCCCACTCCACTCGATTTATGCGCTCCTTTCTCCCGCATACCTCAATGTCACTTAATATTAAGTAACTTGTGACCAAACGCTACCCTGGAACGGCTATTAGCCATTTGCATCCATCGGCTCCCTGCGACTCTAACAATGTCGTTGGTCCACCTAGTGAGGGGCCTACCAAAAGAACGTCATCCGGTTCGTGCTATATCTGCCTAATGTGGCTAAATTTCACCAACATTTTAATCGGTTGCTAACCAACAATTGCGTCATGTAAATCTTAAAACAATATCTTGTGGTTAGCGACTAAAATCTCTAAAATTACGCTAAGTGTTTCGCAAAAAATTAACAAACTGTGATAGCTCGTTTCCGCTTTTACATAAAACAATTTGATTGACGCTATTTCAAACAATTTGTCGACATGGGAAAGTGATTTAAGCTAAACATTATTTTTGTGCTTCTTTTTTTACTGATATCGCTGGAAACAAATTAATGCGCAGAATCATATCGCAGCGCTACGAAATGCAGTCATACAAGATGGCTGTGAAAGTGCATTGTGAAATAAGTGTGCTATTATTTGACGCTTTTTCTCTTTTGTAATAGTGCATTTTCGAGGTAGGATTCCGTACCCTAAAAAATGTCATTAGTCTTCCCAAGATGTCAATAGTCAATAGTACTTTATTCAATAGGATACATTGTGATCAGTTTAAAACGTCAAACTTAAAACTATCTACGCCTGTTCCAACCTCCTTACGCCGGCAAAAGAACAGGCAAGAAACGCCCGGCAGGTAATTTTTTTGGCGCGATCACATTGACAATTTTATTCTTATTACTAATTGATTGAATTGGAGCAAGTTCACTAAAATCCCAAGCTTTTTTTGTCATCTAATAGTCCGATATTTTTTAATTAGCTTTACTAATAAGATTTCTCTTGTATGGTTGTACACATTGGGATATGGGAACATGAATATTAACGAGTTGCGGGATCACAACCAAAACAGACCAGACCCCACAAGCAGCACCCGTTCCCGTTGGTTAATAATGGAATACTGTTCCTCCAGGTCAACATTCAGTCACAGAATGGCTTCACTCCCCTGTACATGGCGGCGCAGGAGAACCATGATGGCGTGGTGCGGTACCTGCTCGCCAACGGAGCCAACCAGAGCTTGGCTACTGAGGTATGACGTCACCGTTGGAAAATTTTACTGTACAATATATAAAAAGAATAGAAAGAAAGAAATAAAATTCTAAATAATATAGAAATAATAGTTTTATAATTTTACTACACCGGGTGATTTGGGTGAGACGTCCTCAATATCAATACGGCTCAGTGCGTGGAAGATGGAATTTATAAAAAAATAGTTTTTTTTTTCGATAACACCATGTCATGTCATCGTTCATTTATGATTTTGTTTTTAGGTAAGTTGGTCTTAACATATTTAAGGCACGCAACCAGTTGCTTTTTTACAGTGTTTTTATGTAAGTATATATTTTTTTGTTTAAAAAATAGTGACTATTGTCATTAAATTTTGCCCAATTTTCCAAAAGGATGGATTTACACCCCTGGCGGTGGCGATGCAGCAAGGCCACGAGAAGGTGGTGGCGGTACTCCTGGAAGCTGACACTCGCGGTCGAGTACGTCTGCCTGCACTTCACATCGCCGCTAAAAAGGACGACGTTAAAGCTGCTAACCTTCTACTTGAAGTAAGTTTTGACGAATCAGAAATGAGGTGATCTGACAGAGAACTAAGGTCACTGTCAGTGTCATAGCTCACAGAATAAGCAAGTGGCAGTGAGCTGGTCATATAAGCTGCAGAACCGATAACCATCGAAGAGCCGAAGATCGGGCTCAATGGCGTACCTTAGGAGAGACCTATGTCCAGCAGTGGACTGATACAGTCTGATAATGATGATGAAGCAATGATGGCTCAGTGGTAGTTACGTCGGTTTGCGATCCGTAGGACGTGGGTTCGAATCCTACAATGAGCTTGAGCATTGACATCGTGATGAAACCATAGCTTTGGTGGTAGGGCATTTTCTAGTGCTCGTCTGGCTAGCTACCACCCTCATGTTAAGAATCTGTCGCCAAGCCCCTATCTGTGTGTTCCGGCAGCCTCACTTGAGAGCCAGTTCCCAGTCCAGATTTAGCGTGGTGCCATCTTCGACCACATCGTCACTTAACATCAGGTTACTTGTGGTCAAACGCTACACTATCAGTAGTAAAAAAAGGAGTTTTGATTAAACTTTTCTACTCTTCAACAGAATGAACACAACCCAGATGTGACTTCCAAGTCCGGATTTACTCCGCTGCACATCGCAGCGCACTACGGCAACGAGTCGGTGGCTCGCCTGCTGCTGGCTAAAGGAGCTGATGTCAACTGTGCAGCTAAACACAACATCTGTCCGCTCCACGTGGCTGCCAAATGGGGTAAGACTATCTTTAGGAACGGTCAGGGTCAGAATTCCAGTCTCAAATGGCTTAGCATAAAATCGCGCATAATATGACTATAATATATAAAATACTGTTCCCCGCGGTTTCACCCGCATGGGCTACAGTTTATCGCGATAGAAGTCCTGTGTCCCTCCCCGGGTTCAAATTGTCTCCGTACCAAATTTCATTTAAATCGGTTAAGTAGTTTAGGGGTGAAAGCGTAACAGACAGACAGACAGAGTTACTTTTGCATTTATATAATATAAGTAGGGATTTTGAAGCGATGCTGGCTCAGTAGTAGTGACGTCGGCTTGAGATCCGTATGTCGTGGGTTCGAATTCTATATGAAGCTTGAGCTTTCGGTGAAGGAAAAGATCGTGATGAAACCATAGCTTGGAGGTAGGGGTATTTTTTAATGCTCGTGTGGCTAGCTACCTTCAAGTTAAGAATATGTCACCAAACATTTGTTGGTGTGATCCGGAAGCCTCATTTGAGAGCCCAGTCTAGGTGTAGCGTGACACTATCTTCGACCACATCGTCTCTTAACATCAAGTGACTTGTGGTTTAACGCTACACACACGTACGCGTATATACGAACCAATGAAAAAGAGCCGGTCGCACAGACATATATACATCATACACAATTAAATATTCTGAATAAATTAAATAATATAAATAAATTTCCAGGAAAAGACCACATGGTAACCTTGCTCTGTGACAATGGTGCCAACGTCGAGGCCAGGACCCGAGATGGCCTAACTCCCCTGCATTGCGCAGCTCGATCTGGACACGAGAGGGTTGTGGAAGCCTTACTAGATAGAGGTGCTCCTATCACGAGCAAGAGTAAGGTAAGGGTATCAAATTAGAGCTCAATCTGTCAAGATGGGTGTGAAAAGGACTTGTTTACAAATAAAATAGCCTTTATCTTTAAAAGAGATCTTAAGGGTCGGTAACGCATCGGCAACACCCCTAGTATTCCAAATGTCTACCCGACAGTGACCGCTTACCATCAGGAGAGCCGTCTGCTTTTTTGCCACTTTTATACATCAAAAAGGATAGTGACGTCTTACATCTTGTGTGCGGATTTGCCATCGCTCAAAACGGTGAAGGAAAACATCGTGAGGAAACCGGCATGTCCGAGAACCACAATGTGTGACACCTACCAATCCGCACTAGGCCAGCGTGGTAGATCATGGCTCTTACCACAGAATAATGCTAATTTAATACTCCCTCTGAGTGACGGCCTGTGTCTCGGCAATGAGAACATAATAAGCTGATGTAGCTACCGATCTGCAACAAGTCTTATGATATGATCATCATCATCTGGAAGAAGTCCACTGCTGAACATAGGCCCTTTGAACGCCACCATGAACGGCTCTAAGCCATTTGCATCCATCGGCTCCGTGCAACTCTTACAATGTCGTCGGTCCACCTAGTGGGGGGCCTACCTACAGTGCGTCTCCCGGTAGTCTTATGATATATGACTTACAAATTATCCTTCTTCCAGAACGGCCTCGCACCTCTCCACATGGCTGCCCAGGGAGACCACGCTGACGCGGCGAAGGTGCTTCTCTCCCGTAGGGCTCCGGTCGATGACGTCACCGTTGACTACCTGACAGCACTGCATGTGGCCGCTCACTGCGGACATGCTAAAGTGGCCAAGCTGCTTTTAGACAGGTGAGGGTTTCTAGACCATTGGTGGAGCTGATAGCATTACTAGCTTTTCCCCGCGGTTTTACCCGCGTGGGCTACAGTTTATCGAGATAAAAGTTATCCTCTGTCCTTCCTCAGGTTTCAAACTATCTCCGAACCAAGTTTAATTTAAATCAGACAGACAGACAGAGTTACTTTCGCATTTATAATATTAGTAGGGATTGTCATAATCAGCCGGAAGACGTTCACTGCTGAACATATATGTCTCCCCCTTTGAACAGCCTTTTGGCTCCCCGCTTCTTCATAAATTGATGATGATGTCGTCATTCCACCCAGTTAGCCTACCTTTTTTTATTTTTATTTTTTTTACGTAGGGAAATCCTAATGGTTACCATTCGGCCGATGGGGTCAGCCGAATGGTTATATACTAACCGTCATCCAGGTCGTCATCGCCACTCGAGAACCTTTCTTACCCATCGGTTGTAAAATAGCAAAGTGGCCCATTGCCACTTCCACTTGCAAATTCTGAGAACTTTCTCGGTGATTTTGGTCTTTAGATGAATGATTATAATGATTATATTATATATCAGCTTATACATTTTAACTTACCTGATAACTGTGACTCGGAAAACATTGTGTAAGACTGCCAACGAGTTACACGGAACGGTAGACTACTGCGATTGGTTTAAAATTAATCTTGAACAATCCTTTATATACCGTGTAAGATCCACCCACCTCATGTCTCCTGAAATTATTGACGTCATTCGGTCTCAAAATATATAGGTTCCATTAATTTATGTAAGTATTTTAATCATATGGAAATTACATACATACTTCAGATCAGATCATTAATATTCATACCCTTCTATTCTTAGGAGTGCCGATGCCAACGCGAGAGCCCTGAACGGGTTTACTCCTTTGCACATTGCCTGTAAGAAGAACAGGATCAAGGTTGTTGAGCTTCTTCTCAAGTATGGAGCAAGTGAGTATTTTGGCTTCCATGTTCCTTCCAGATCTTTAAAGACGATGGGTGTACTTAGTAACTTCATGAAGACCAGCTTATTTGCGTTAATTCAACATCAGAAAAAAGGATCTATGATTCACTTCTTCTCCACAAGCTACAACAAAATTAACGACTTGTAGTTTTTTTTAATAATATATTTAATTAGGGAATGATTTTCTTCTTATTTCATATGAGATAGTGGCGTACTTTATTGGCGGAGTTTTCAGACTACCCGATGGCCTCCGACATGGCTTTACGACTGATACAGCTGCAATCGACAGCTGATCGTGCCCCCCGAAACACGGTAGTGCTCAATTGTAAATGCCATTAAGCGGTCGAGGACCAAGAGATAGGCATGCTGAATGTTGTTTAACTTGGTTGAGACAAAGATAGTAACATTTTTGCGGTTAAAGCGCACACGCCTACTACAGTTTTCACTTTATAAACTAACGTTTTAATCGTGTCCCACCAACAGGCATCCAAGCGACAACCGAATCAGGGTTGACACCCCTCCACGTAGCAGCATTCATGGGCTGCATGAACATCGTGATCTACCTGCTGCAGCATGAGGCCAACCCTGACGTGCCCACTGTCAGGGGAGAAACACCCTTGCATCTCGCTGCAAGGGCTAATCAGGTAACCTTTACAACCCTGATGGGGGATGAAAGTTAATTTTCAAGTCTGCAATGTTAGGATGACAAAATTGTAAGAGTCGCAGGAAGCCGATGGATGCAAACGGCTAATAGTCATTTAAAGTAGGCCTATGTTCAGCAGTGGACTTCTTCTTGCTGATGATGATGATGATGAATGTTCATCATCATCATTATCAGCCTTTCACGTTCCCACTGCTGGGACTCTGGCCTTCTCTCAGAGAGAGTATGGGCTGTAATCTACCACGCTGGCACAGTGCGGGTTGGTAGATGTCGCATGCCCTTGAATGTTGCGGTTCTTGGACACACCGGTTTCCTCACGATGTTTTCCTTCACCGTTTTGAGCGATGGCAAATCCGCACATAACTTATTAAGTCATAGGTGCGAAGCCGAGAGGATTCGAACTCGGTGTCGGCGAGAATGAATGTTAGCATGATGCAAAAATGATATTTTAAAAGGGTCGCGCACTTCCGTTGCTTTCTTTGGTATGAAATATTGGAACTTTCACACTTACTCTAAGGAGTCGGGAATCTATTGGTTTTTATAATGTTGAACCTATATTTTATTTTTTTCAATTTCTTACTTCTTACACGGTAGCGTTTGACCACAAGTCAGCTGATGTTAAGTGACGATGTAGTCAAAGGTCCCGCTACATCTGGATTGGGAACTGGCTCTCAAATGAGGCTGTCAGAACACACTAGGTGCTTGAACGACAGATTCATATTATTTAAGATCTGCATGCATGCTTTTCTTGCTATGTACAAATTACATACCTTTATCTTTTACAGACGGACATCATCCGCATCTTACTTCGCAACTGCGCTGCGGTAGAAGCTAAAGCTCGAGAGCGGCAGACTCCGCTACATATCGCGTCGAGACTAGGCAACGTTGACATTGCTGTACTTTTGCTGCAGCACGGTGCTGATGTCAGAGCAATGACTGCTGATCATTATAATGCTCTACATATTGCTGCTAAGCAGCATAATCATGACGTAAGTGCTTGAAAAAATTTACAATTGCCAAATTGTTAAGAGTCCTAAATAATATGAAATTTGAGTTTTTTTGCCATTTTCATTGACATCACTGCCATGTACAATGAGCAGTTTTCAGAAAACTAGCACATAAAGTGGCAAAGTAAAGCTATACGTGAGATTCATAATGACTTTGGAGTAAATATTATTGTTATAAATAAATAATAAGATGTTCGAGGCTGTTGAAATAGCTTTAACAAACTAAAATCTAGGGAAATTCATTCGATTAATGTTACAAAATATTCATCAGTAGTTAGTAAGTAACACGAGAGCAATGTAAACATATTTAGCATTGGTAACCGTCACGGGCCCCAAGCAGGGTGGTCTAGCCAATAATTTCAGTAAAACCTAAGGATTTATTATTGACTATTAAAGCAATAGACAATCTGTAACATGGTTAAGCTACTGATTACCCTCACATTCCCACATAACAGCAGATCTCTGTGCAGGTGGCAGCAGCTCTCATAGAGCACAACGCACCACTAACGGCAACTACCAAGAAAGGATTTACAGCTCTGCACTTGGCTGCCAAATATGGAAATCTAAGGGTATGACGATTCAACCTTTTTTCTTTAGAAGTAGAAATTACTTGCATAGCCTTCAGAATGAGCAAATTAAAAGTGGCGATGGGAAGGCTGTCACAGCACTCGATGAACTGGTACTAGTTGGTGAAGAAAGGGTCTCGATTGGCGACTACGAAGTGGAAGACGTTCTGTAGGAAGGCCTCCCGCTAGGTGGCCCGACGACATCGTAAGAGCCGCGAGGTGTCGATTGCTGATAGCCGTTCATTGTTGCGATCAAAGGCGAAAATAGGCCTTTTTAGCATTGTAGGTTTTCCAGCTGATGATAAAGCAGTACATAGCTAGTTACCAGCAGTAGCACTGAACGCTTTTGATTTTCCTACTGGAGATCTGTTTTAATTCTTAGGATCTGATCTATTTATACTTTCTTTTATGTAATAGATTGACAAACAAGCATTTGGCTCATCTCATGGTAAGCGGTCACCGTTGCCTATGACCATCTGCAACACTAGGGGTATTGCCGATGCGTTTCCGACCTCTTTTCACACCCATCTTGGAAGACTGCAATTTGTGGCACTGCGGAAAGACTTGCGGAGGAAGCTCGTTCCACATTTTGCAAGTATGTGGGGCAAAGGAGCGCATCAATCGGTTGGTGTGGGATTTTCAGGACATACATTCATACATAGTAAATTATTCTATATGAAGAGAAAATCTAGGTCTTTCAAGCGATGTAAGCGCTTTTACCATGTAGAAAATCAAGGTTTTAATTCTCATGATCTCTTGGCAGGTGGCAAACCTTCTGCTAGCACACGGCGCGTCCCCGGATCAAGCCGGTAAGAATGGTATGACGCCTCTGCACATCGCGGCTCAATATGACCAGCAGGCGGTGGCCACCACTCTTCTGGAGAAGGGGGCTGATGCTAAGGTAAGGAGGTTTGATTATTTCAGGTAATAACATCAAATTGACTTCAATCATTAGATACTGAAATTACTAAATAGCCCTGTGTGTAAAGTTCTAATAATTTATGGAGCTATATTGACTGAATTCAAATTAGATACCAATTACTTTGAACTTTTTAAAGAGTAGGTATATACTCGTATATGTCTAGTATAACTCTTATACCAAGGATCGAAAACATTGTATTCAAGAAAGAAGGTCCCATTAAATCAACGAAATAGCTTTTCATTTCTCATACTCGAAAAGTACGCTTGAAGTAACCGATCAGAGGGATGACACAGTCCCTAGGGGCAAAAAATTTTATAGTAGATGACCATACTGGCTGGTAGAATACCACAAAAAAAGGAAAAAAGGCGAAAAAGCGGCAATTCAACCATCTTTTGAATCGAGTTTTTATTTCACCCTCCTCATATTCCAAATGAAAAGCAAAGTGTTAACCTCGCGTGAAAGACCTCTATAGGTAACTTTCATCTCTTGTGTAACAACTATTAAATACTTTTACACCGAATAAAACCCTACCCATTTCTCGACAGGCCGTCGCTAAGAATGGCCACACTCCGCTGCATATCGCGGCTCGTAAGAACCAGATGGAGACAGCAGCTACACTCCTGGAGTATGGAGCTTTGACCAACGCAGAGTCAAAGGCCGGATTCACGCCTCTACATCTGGCTGCTCAGCAGGTTAGATCCTACCTGGTATCAGAAACAAGCATATGATGCTGATGGTCCTGAAGGAAGGTGCCTTTACTGATAGCTCAGTTTCTTGATAACTTGAGGGTATCTTTCGGGTTAGAGTGAGAAGATGTCTTCTAGGTATGCGTGTTTTATGTTAGCTATCCTTGTACTATTTTCCATCAGGTGAATTGGTGGTCAAACGCATATCCGAAGTGTACTAGTAATTTTCATGGCAGCATGTGCCTCGTGCACTTTATTGTCAAGTGTGGTGCGGATTGAACCAGCACAACGGACTTGGACGAGACTTCGACGACTGGCCCTTCTTGGTCTTCTCCCTCAATTTCACCAGATTGTCAATATTCTTGTAACAAATCTAAAGTTTTGTTTATTAATAAGCTAAAACAAAACTAACTGAGATGACGCAACGACCCAAAAGATAATTGACCACCGATGTTGAAAGACACCACTTCGGTCAGTCCTGCGCCGCCTCCTGCCAATCACCTGGAGCTCGCGCAGGTCCGTTTTGACTTTTTCTTTCCAGCGAGACCTAGAACGGCTGACCGGGCGATGGCCACTTGACCGTCGCATGTATGCACGTTTTACCGCACGATCCTCTACTATTATTTCGTGGCCATCTCATAAAGCATTTCATTTTATGATTTGATTTCTTCTGTAGGGTCATGCAGAGATGTGCTCGTTACTGCTAGAGCATGAAGCAGAAGTAGATCAGCAGGCCAAGAATGGTCTGGCAGGACTGCATCTCGCAGCTCAAGAGGATAGAGTGCCAGTTGCTCAGTTACTGGTGAAAAACGGTGCTGAGGTAAGCATTTTTCCATAGACCGGATAATTGTTAAGTAACAAGTATTTTTCATTGGAGATCGTGCCTCGATAAGTAATGACTTAGAATGCTTTCTGCCACAGGGTCTCAAGCCATACAGCTTTGGTTCTTTAAAACGCTTTTTCTATCTAGGTGGATATCTGCACCAAAGGAGGCTACACCCCTTTGCATATCGCCAGCCACTACGGTCAGACCAACATGGTGCGGTTCCTGCTCGAGAGCGGAGCATCTGTGAAGGCGCAGACTTCTCATGGGTAAGTCTAAACCAGTGCCAATTGACCAAATGTTGACAAATTGGTAAAAAAAACTTCCTGAGAAATAGGCAACTAGTTAGTTAACTTGGTAATTTTATGTTACACGATAGAACTTCATCCTAATTTAAAATATTATCTAATCCTGCTAAAGATCGAATTTTCTTTTTGCTTCATTATTTCATTGAGCTACATACTTAACTAATCATAATTATATCAGCTTTATCTCTTTCTTGTTTACTTGCGTTACCGCCTGGTTCAAACCGTCTGAGTGAGTCAATTTAATTAGACCGTGTAGGTTACGCACTTCGGCGACAAGTATATTAGGATCTGATCTATTTTCTTCCCTCCTTCCACCCGCACGTACCCCTGATGCCTGCGCGCGACTCCTGTGAACTGTCAAGTTTAGTACCTAAGTTCAATAATTCAACTAAAAAAATTGACGGGGAACTAGTTTGAATGCCTACCACTTATACTGTACTAAGATCATATGGTAAGCCAGGCATAAAATGTATTAAATTCACGAAATTGATTTACTCGTAAACCGTAGCACTCTGTAACATAAGTTTAATTTCAAATATTCTAGTCGAAGCTAAACATATTCATCTAATAATAATAATAGCCTTTATATCCTTATCCTTATTTCCATTTCAAATGTGGTGTTTGCTTGTTAGTGTTTAGTTAGTTATTTACTTATTGTCTAAATGTTAGTATGAGTTAGTTTTGCTATTGGATATGGACCCCTTTCGGGTGAAGGCCTCCTCCAGCTCTTTCCATCTATCTATATCTATGACGACAGTGTGCCAGTCCTTTCCTAACAAATCGGTTATGTCGTAACATATTCATCTAAGCCTCATTAATTCTGATAACACTTGATTATTTATGGTAGATAGGTACATATTGAAAGCTACCTAAGATACGTGCCAGAAAATTGGAAAGAGGTTTCAGTGTTTATTCAAGCATGCTATTGCGTCAAACACATCCTCCTACACTTTTCACATGTCAACCCATTCAGGTCTCATTAAGATATTGTGCATCGCACAGACTGGATATCTGAATATTCATTAGGATTCTAGAGTATAAAACGGGAGTAATTTCTCCTTAAAATTCATTCTAACATCACCTCCCAACGGAGTAACATCAAAGGTATCATCAGTTACCAGTCTTCCAACACCGTCGCAGTAAGAAGTCATATTACGAACATGAAGTTCCAACTGTTCCTTGGCTTCCTCACCATCTTCGTGGCATACACTTCTGGGGATAATCAACGCTACTGCGGAAGAAGACTATCAGAGGCATTGGTTGTTCTATGCGAAAACGAAGGAGACTTCCTCATGAAGAGATCGGGGCTGTACAACTCTGTGGACTTCGAAGACTTTGGCATGCCATGGCTGCGACACCATCAAGCTAAGGCGTTGAAGAGTGCAAGAGGGAAGAGGCAGGGGATCGCTGATGAATGCTGCTTGAAGCCTTGCTCCATTGACGAACTACTGAGCTACTGTTGATTGTGTTCGATGTTGTTACCGTACTTTAAGAAAGTATTTTCTGAACTTGGCAATTAAATGAGAATATCTAGTCAACAACATAAAATGTTTTTCAATGAATGTTTATATAGTTTGTGACATTAGCTGATATTCTTTATCTAAATAGTGATAAGCTTCGTACAGCAGGTTTGATGTAATAGTTAAAAAATTAAGGTAGAGCTATCAATTGTTATTCACATTGTAGGTATCGCCATCGCACCCACAGAGATAACTGTACGATCTTAAACTCAAGTGGAAACTTTTTCTGTTCAGATACTTTCACTTTAGGTACTATTACATGTATAAGGTATCGCATAGCCAAATTAGAAAAATAGTTAAGAATTTTAGGGCCAGACACCAAATAAAACAACTTCAGTAGAGACATGTCTTTAGTTTAGTTCTTAGCTTTGCTTTTGTTTTGAGAAAAATGTAAAATAAAACTGATAAATTTTTATATCAATAATGAGCTCTCATTTCAATTTCCAAGATCAAAGAGCTCGTTCGATTTATAAGTATACATAAGTAGTATAGGCTAGAAGCATTGCTGTCCTATAAACCCAACGAGCGATGGTGTCCGAACGGTACAAGATGCCTATACCAAGTTCGAATCCTCTCGGTAACGCACCTATGACTTATAAGTTATGTGTGGATTTACCATCTCTCAAAACGGTGATAGCAAACCTTGCGAGGAGACCGGCATGTCCAAGAACCGCAACATTCAAAAACATGCGACATCTACCAATCCACACTGGGCCCGCGTGTTGGATTACGGCCCATACTCTCTCTTTTACTGAGAACCAGAGTTATAGGCTGAGGACTGTCATCATTAGGCTGATGGGAAACTCTTTTCTTCCAGTTATACCGCTTTGCACCACGCTGCCCAGCAAGGCCACATCAACATCGTCAACATTCTGCTAGATCACAAGGCTGATGCTAATGACACCACTACGGTACGTGAAACAGTCGTCCTAAATCATCTCGGTGAACAACATGAAATCGGTCATGAAATTAATGAAAACTAATGGTTACTATCGAGATAATATTTCTAGACATCCTTATAATCAGATGTTTCCATTTTATATCACATAATTCAAAGTTCGCTATAATCTCGATCTCGATAGCCGAGCTTTCAGTTGTCTACTACCCTGCTGGAGAATATCAAGACGGTTTCCACATCATATTCAACACACAACATTTTTAACTAAATCCACCAATGAAATTCTAACATACCAATTTCTTCTACTAGAACGGCCAAACCCCTTTGGACATAGCCTCTAAGCTTGGCTACGTTACCGTCATGGAGACACTGAAGGATGTCTCCGAACCCTCGATAGCACCAGCCTCCTTGGAGAAGTACAAAGTCGTCGCTCCTGAGACCATGCTGGAGACATTCATGTCAGATTCTGAGGAAGAAGGAGGTAAGTGCAAGCAGTGGCAGTTCTGATAGTTCTGGTGCTGGTAAGGTTTCTAAGTTAGGTAAAGCGATGCAATTTGGTAAATATGCAGATTAAAACAAGGAAAATATATCTAGGTATCCAATAAATTACACTGCAGATGGTTCTGTCCTATATGTCACTAGTTCTGCCATAACGAAAACGCCGAAGGTGGCATACCATCCATCTATGATCGTTACGTCCTTTCAGTTGAAATGATGGCGCAGTCAAATGCCTTCAGTTCACTAAAATCCTTTATCTTCTTTTTCTCTTTCATCTACATGCATTATTATTCTGATTTAATAAACTACAAAACTTTAACACTTCTTTCTTTACCTTATCAACACCTATAATAAAATGCCAATATTTTTAGACAGCAGTTCCCACTACCTATAAATTCTGTATATTCTATATTTTATTAAAATTCCCAGGTGAAGACACAATTCTCAACGATCAGCCGTACCGCTACCTGACGGCAGATGACATGAAGTCCCTCGGTGATGACTCCCTGCCAATAGATGTCACAAAGGATGAGAGGACTGAATCAGCACTGAGTCATAAGAATATTATGGAGATATCTCAAGGTAAGACAATAGGGGAAAACCAAAACGAATAAGATCATGAGTTTGTCATACAATTAAAATACAACAACAATTAATTTTCTTAATGGTATCGATGGTAGAGAAATCAGGAACTGCCCGGTGATTAAAAAAATCCAGTTGAAAAGACTCTTCGGACTTGAATGTTACTACATATTCAAAGATATTATTATGTTCAAAATACCTGTGAGACTGCTGATACTTTTCAATAATTGCTTGTTGGATCAAACCAGTTTCTACTTTCTAGTTGGTCTTCATACCAATAGCTTCAACGGTGTCTGTAAAGTTCTTCTTGCGTTGCGTGGTAGATCTTGATTTTGCCATCGTTATTTTCAATATGAACCAATAAAGATTGTATCTTTTTCCCAGGATCTGTAAATGGAATGCCATATCAGCCTCAGCAAGAAGTGGTAGTGAAGAGTATCAGCCGCTACAGCACTGCTCAGGCGCCTGAGGGATATTGCTACAACGTCGACCCCACACAGCCCAAGTCAGTATTTTTTATATGATAGACTATTTTTTTCTGGTCAGAGCAGAGTTGAAGATTGTACTTACATACGATTAGGCTTTTCGTGATTCTTGGTCGTGGAACACAATAAAGCCATTATATTACATCTACTAAACATTTCTTAAATAGTAGAGCATCAGAAGCTATCGAAGCAGTTCTGAAGATAAGGTTTTATGGAATCCATTTCATTTTAGTAACTAACTAGCATTAAATATGGTGTTTAGCACCCGTTTGAAATATTTTCCGTTTATTTCAGAATCATTTTTTATACTAATCTAAGAATTATGCTCATGCTGCTTTGGACGCAAATACAGGAAAAAGCTGCAATGGAAAAAGTAAGTCATTTGTTTTATTAAGAAGTTTTTTTTGGAAACCCAATTTACTAACTGCTGGGTAAAGGTCTCTTCCTTCTTTTTAACTCTGTTATTTTCATGATTTGTGGAAGATTGAACGTAAGACGTGACAGATTGTAATTAAATTTTTAAAATATAGTGTTTTCAATCTCTTGGTTTGATATTTCAGTTTCCTGGTTTCGTTCCTGGTGGATGCCCGCGGAGGCGCCATGCGAGGATGCCGAGGGGGAGGAGTAAGAGTCATCGTGCCTCCACTGTCAGCGCAGCAGCCAACCAGAATCACTTGCAGGTTTGTATATAGCTAAACCTTATATCTTGTCATCACAATAATTATTAACTAAGGTACTAAGGAATCATGCTAAAGTGGCAGTGGGCTGTTCATATAAGCCACAGAACCGATAACCGTTCGGGTAGACGTGTTCTTGAGTGGAGACCGCGACTTGGCAAATGTAAGATGCCCGGTGACTAGGTGAAGCGACGACTTGCGCCGAGTGGCTGACAGCAGTTGGATTAGAAGAGCCGAAGATCGGGCTCTGTGGTGTACCGTGGGAAACGCCTATTTCCAGCAGTGGACAGGCTAATGATAATGATGATGGTGATCTAAGGCACTACAGAATCGTTGCATGTTGCATTTGTTTTCAGTTCTTATATTTTTTGTATACAAAACATCAATTCCGTTATATCATTTCAGATACTTAAAGCCATCACGCATCAACCACATGCCACCGCTGATGGAAGGAGAGGCTTTAGCTTCAAGAGTGTTAGAAATGGGTCCTGTATCTGCTAAGTTCTTGGGGTAAGTGTGATCTTCAAGATAATCAGATTTAAATCCCTTTGCTATTCAAATTATCATTGGAAAAGTCAAGGAACTGCGCCTTTTGGATTGGATCAGTGTATAAACTAATCAAAACTTTACAGGCCTGTGATCTTGGAAGTTCCTCACTACGCGTCCCTTCGAGGCAAAGAGCGTGAGATCGTGATTCTCCGCTCAGACAATGGAACTAGCTGGCGTGAACATAATGCTGACGCTACAGATGACGTCGTGCAAGATATACTGCATGAATCTCTGGAGATTGAAGGTACACCTTACTCCTAAGACTAAACAGTAAAATTATAACGTCATATTAGCTTTGTCAAAAATTACGTAAAAATTACGTTAGCATGAAAAACGAGCTGGTATAAACCAATCCAGACTACTAAATATGTCGTTTTGCAAATGTGGAAGATATTTGACAAACTAGGTAACAAAACAACAAGCAATCTCAACAGATTCAACAGATCAACAGATTGCCTTGAAATTAAGATAGTTGATTGAATCTGATTTAAACTTAATTTAATCGCTAAACATGATTCATGACATGAAATAAAATGATAGTAAAGTTATGAAAGCAAATTCAAAAACACTTATGAGTTTGTTCATATTTCCACAGAGACAAACGATGAAGAAAAAGGCTGGGACGCACCTCGAGTGACCAGGATCTTGACTCACGACTTCCCGCAGTACTTTGCTGTGATATCGCGCATCAGACAGGAAGTTCATGCTATTGGGCCTGAAGGTACGTTAATACTAAAAGACGTAAGAGATCCTATGGAACCTGGTTATGATGATTTCAATAGCAGTCCTGACCCTTTAAAATTAACTGTTCCAGGTGGCATGGTATCCAGCTCTGTGGTACCTCAAGTCCAAGCCGTCTTCCCTCAGGGAGCTCTGACCAAGAAGATCAAAGTTGGCCTTCAGGTAAACCTGTTCAAACCTCGCACAGGCGTTAAGGATAAAAACCTCAAAAAAATCACTGTCAATAACGTCTCTAAAAAGAAGAGGTTCTCTCTCATTTGGTAGATTTGTTTTATACCATCGTTTGTTTAGTCCAGCGTCTAGGCTAAGACCGACTTGGTCGGGATTTATGGATAGCTTATGAATTTTAACAAAACGAATAATGTTATGGGACATTTTTGAAAAATCTTTAAATTTTTATATCAAGTATTTATTAGCTTAGACACTTTTAACAGTATTTCTTGAAATTATTGTAGTGGTTCTGAACTTTTAGACTTCGTACAGGTTTGTGTGTTTAATGTTTATTGACAAGATTAAGATTTATTTTTAAGGGAAAATAATTGTGTTCCTTTTTTATCAGTAGTTGTATCCATCAGAAGTACAAATTGTGTATGCCAAATTTTTTACGGTCCTTATTTTGAACCTCTCTTGGTATAATTGATAATTATATTTTTACTACTGCTTTATATTTACTCAAATACTTAACAAAATTAAATACAATATGTGTATCGATTTGTATCTCACTATTTAGAAGAGCTTTGTTATCGAACGTAATATTACGTTTTGTATCATCACATATCTAGCTTGTATTATTCGATACAGGTTCATTTAATGTTATGTCGTTTATATTGTGACTAGTTACCATTTAAGACAATATAATATTTTAGCTTAGAATAAGAACTTACGTTACTCCTTTAGGGACAATCTCATACCCAATAAATTTAGAAATCACTTAAAAATATGTAGTCACATTTCTGTAGCTGAAATTTTCAATAAAGGTACTATTATAAAAGAAAAAAATGTTTTCAATTTAAGCAAATTTGAATATGAAATCACTGTAAGCCCAAAGGTGATAGGATTTTCTCACACTGCGTGTTAAAGGGATTCGAAATTTTCGTAAGTTTGGTTTTATTAGTCTCTAGTTGGTCTTTAGGCTTTAATTAGCATGGTTTTTATTAATGGTAACGTATATTGTATATTTAAACATATTATAACACTTACTTACAATATTATTACATGTATAGTATAAATTGATGTATTTTATATTAGATTTGGAGTGACGTATATATTGTTGTTATTTAGTTATACATCTGTATTTTTAAGATGACTGCTAAATTTATTGGGTACTGTATGAATTCGCTTATAATTATGCAAAGGCTGTTATGCAAATATGTACTTAATTTCCTAAAGACCAAACGTGAGATTTGCATGATGTAAATATTTGGTTTGCCTTTCAATGTTTTGAGCTTGTTACAGTGTTTTGCATCTTGTTTTATGCGCATGTGTGAGAAATAGATGAAAGCTACATTCAAAATGTCTACTTTCATTTGAAAACGCTTTTACCGTGATTTCATACCAATTCATATTTGCTTAATTTTGCACCTACCGCTCCTTATCACCTTTCATTTCTTAAAAACTATTATTTACGAAAACGACTTCATAAAAATATGTACAAAAACCTTTTTGTTTGAAGTATCTAGAAAGAAAAAAGGGGTAAGTTTAATTTTTGTTATTTTCGTTACCTTGCACAATATTTTCTTCCGTTTCACCATTCACAAAAGGCATGTATTTAACATCGGTGCAAAATCTCGTTTGGTCTTTAGAACGATTTTCACTTTTACGCGGCGTCTAGAATGTGGAATCGGTTCGCAGGCTCAGATCATAGACTCGGAACTGACTGCGAAGCTCCTCGGTCGAGGAGTAGCAGTGTCTCCAGTAGTGACAGTGGAACCGAGAAGGCGGAAGTTCCACAAAGCGATAACGCTGAGTATGCCGGCACCTAGGCCACATATTCAGGGAATGACGAACCAGTACAGCACCTCATCAGCACCGACCCTGAGACTACTCTGTTCCATATCAGGTACATTTACCATAGTTTGCTTTTACGTTTTGAACAGATCTGATTTGTTACTAAAAACATCTTAACTTAAAAACTTGATACAAACGTACTGTAGAAATTTGAAAGAAGTGTTAGCAGCAACAATTTCTTGAGAATTTTTGGCTTAAAAGCTTAATTATTAAAGTTGTTTTTAGTAACCAACGGTAATCTGTAAAGTGTTGCAATGGAGTATGGCTTCCGCTATATTGATGACATTGTGCTTTGCGAAACAAAGGTAAGTGAGCCTAAAACGAGTAACAAGTACTAACGCTTGATAATTCGCTTCCAAATTATACCTAGGTACCGAAACTGAGAGTTCTTTATTACCAATATTCCATTACAACACGCTAGTTATGTAGAAAACTAAAATGGTTAAAAATATCATTACGAATATTTCTTAGGTGGTTAGATTACAATCTACATGAGATCGGTAGAACATAGTATTTTTGCTATTTTAAATTGTTCTAGAGTATTGATAGAATAGATCAGAAGATAATTAACATTCAATAGAATTTTATCTTTTAAATCATAATTGGTTAGTGTAGCTTAATAATTTATTCAATCGGATTAGAGATACATCTCCCAATTTTATATATATCGGGATGAGCATGTTTCGAAACAGACTATAGTGTAGTTTGTAACCTCATTTCAACAACAGACTAACATGCCTAGGAGAAGATTTGGTTAGGGTGGAAGGGAATCAGATCGCTTATAGCAAATACACGAAGCTAATGGGGCACGTCCCTGTGTGTGCGTTTTGTGCGTGTCTACATTGTCTTTGTTTTCGTGTGTTTGTGTGTGTTGCACGCTCACCGTGTGTGGCGCAATTAAATGTGCTGCCACCTATCGGCGCTCACCATCAGGGGTATTTCGCAAACGATCTCTCGAAGGTAAAAAATTAGTTAATTATACAAATACATAAAACGAGATCAAAGTGTCGGTTTAAGTTTCACGTTGTTTTGAGTTTCTAAACCGTTATTTTTGTCCGATACTCTTATATGTTCTTAATTTTTCACGTTCATTGTTTCGATGCGATACTTATACTCTGCAGCTTCTTGTCTGTGTTTCTAAGAGTATAAATTACTATCAACATTTGTTTTTCTTTACTCTACCACTTTTTTGAATGCTTTTTCCATATCTTGCTTTTCATACATTATTCCTTTATGCACGGGCTGAAATTTTTACGCTTTATTAAATCACGTTCACTCTGTATCATACCGTTAACAAATCTTGGGAGTTCAAGAGAATGCACTGCGATGTGATCACTTAAAACTTTTCGGACTAGAACGATTGTATAAAGATAAATGACGATTAGTTTTGATAGACCTCAGATTTATTTTGACACATTTTTTAAGAACCTATCACGTAAAATAATATTTTTTAGTATAAGCGTTTAAATACACGGACCAAACAACCACGGTGTCATTGCCATTCTCATGTCATTCAGCGTCGGTGTTCCCAAGTTCTTTTGTTGATTTGCTTGTGCTGATCAAAATTCTTTTCCAAAACGGCCTATCAGTTCTGTTCACTTCATCTTATCTTTGTTTCTCTCATTTCTATTTCTTGTCATTATTTCACTTGACACGATTTTATTTTAATCATTCTTATTTTGTTTGGGTTTATTTAAGTGAATGTCCTTCGAGAGATCTGTTTTCCGAAAAACCGGATTAGCTATTTTTGATGATGTAGTATCATTTTCATTTTGAAATATTAGCACTATTTGGTAAGAAACAGGTAACGACCGTACACAGTGTGCCACATTATAAATCACATTTTCATTTCTAAAAATTAGAACAATATTAAATGTTTTTTTTTTATTGTTTTGTGTGTTGTGCCGTCTTTGCTTGTTGTGTGTTTGCTATAGGCCGTTTTGGAAACATTTTATGTTTTATTATTTCTGTTATGTTAACAACCAGTCTGTTTTCTAAACTCTCTTCTACATCAGTTTCTTCCTTTCTTTGTGTTTCTTAGGTTTCTATCAAAATTACATTTATATAATTGACAACCCACATACATATATCTAATACACTTGGTGAAACTATTGCAATTAACTTAGAAAGCATTGTAGCAGATATTACTATAGTGTTTCAATTTGATGTAGTTAATACAGTAAAAACTCTAAATTGAGAGAAAGTAAACGTAGATTTACCAGCCTGCTTTGGCATGCATAACGTAAAAATTTGTATCACCATAACATTGTGGCAGTTCAAAATAGAGCTGAAGTCGTGACTGCCTTCGCTTTCGATTGAAAACTAAATAGTATTAACTTTAGAGCTATTGAAAGTCACAATGATATAATTTCTGTATTTTGATTGAGTTGTTATAATGGCAGGTGGAACCAACAGAGCGCATTGGGAAGATGTCACTGAAAATACTCCTTTAACGTTTGTGAACGACTGCGTTTCGTTCACAACTACCGTATCAGCTCGATACTGGCTGATAGATTGCCGACATATAGAAGAAGCCACTAAGATGGCTACTGAACTCTACAGGTAAGTTGATCCCTCATCTCACTTCCACGGTTAAAATTTCATTAACATACTCTAATCTTCCTCCATCAATCCTTTAAGGGAAGCCATCCATGTCCCATTCATGGCGCGTTTCGTGGTGTACGCAAAGAGAACCGACGAGAACCAAGCACAGCTAAGGATGTTCTGCGTTACTGACGATAAAGAAGATAAGGCACTGGAACGTATTGAGAGGTTTATACAGGTGGCTAAGAGCAGGGATGTTGAGGTAAGTAAATGTTACCAAATTCTTAAAAAATAGGAGAAAATGCAATAATGGCTGCGAATATAGCATTGATCACACTGTGGAAGGGTTGAAGAGATTTGCGGTCAAATTTTGTCTACATTAAATTAGTACATACTTACAATCGAGCTCGAAATCCCACACTACTCGATTTATGCGCTCCTTTCTCGCGCATACTTGTAAAATGTGGAACAGGCCTCCACAAGTCTTTCCTCAGTGGTATAAACGCAGTCCTTCAAGATCAAGATGGGTGTAAAAGGAGTTCTTGTGGGTTGGTAACGCTTGTTTGCTTGATTGTACGTAAAAATCAAAATCAAAATTATTACTCTGTGAAATTTTCTTAAGAAATTCATCAAGAAACAAAAATGAAATGTTCTCAGGTCCACGAAGGCAAACCGATCTACCTCGAGTTTGGTGGTAACCTGGTCCCAATAGCTAAATCAGGAGAACAGCTTTCCATACCCTTCCGAGCGTTCCGGGAGAACCGGGTAGCGTTCCCAGTGATGATCAAGACTCAGGATCTGGAGCCGATATGTCGCTGCCAGTTCATGAGAGACCCGAAGGTGCCTAAAGGAGAGCCTTCGCCTGGACCCGTAAGTAGTGAGGTTATAATAGGATTTCTAAGAATTGAAAGTATGTGGCATCAACCAACCTGAACGGAACCTTCTCGGAATATGGATTAAGATTCAGATTCAAATATTTTTCGGATAGAAATACGCCAATGATAATGGTACAGTATAAACGCAAATCACTCTTCCAGTGATTCTTGATTGCTTACTTCTAGATTTGAAAGGGACTTCAACTCAACTCTATATCAATGCAAAAAAAATTGAATAGATACTTACCTTTTTAGGATTTAAGAAAACACAAGGCAACAACAACGAACAAAAACAACATAACAATATAAGGCTGCGATTTGTCATTGCGAAATAGTTGCATTTTATTGGAATAACTTTTTTCATTAGATTGCTGTACTCAACATTATGGTGCCAGATGAACCTTTTGAAAGAGTATCTCCGATTCCCACGGATGCCGTGCCACGACGTACTGAAGAGCAAGAGTTGATTTGGAGGCAACGCCTTAATGATCCAAGGTACCTTTTACTATATGTTTTCAGAGGTAGTGTATCCTTTCCAGAAGCCTCGTCTTCTGTTCAAATGGCAAGATATGTCCATATATGAAGAACGCGTAGTTTTAAAGTTCTCCCAACATTTTACTAAAGTATATATTACAATTTTACTGAAATCTTGGCATATAGAGCATATAGTATCCAATAAATGTGTGTAGATTCACAATAGTCCCCTCAGCAATAACTGAAGCCAAAAAATATAAAACATAAAATGGCGGAGCGCGGCTTCGGATGCGCTCGGCCCTTTGCGGTAAAGTTCGGACGCCGTGCTACTAAACTGCCATGCCGCCAACGTACATCATTTTTATTGCCTTGCCTACACTCATACTTATGATTCAATCATAACATCATGTGATAGGCTCATAAAAAAACATTCTAATTCAAACATCATTATCATCAGCAGCAGCAGCCTGTATCAGTCCACTGCTGGACATAGGCCTCTCCCAAGGTACGCCACATAGCCTGGTCTTCGGCTCTTCTCATCCAACTACTGCCAGCCACTCGGTTAGAATGCACAAACCCGAACAAAACTGTGGTGCACTTAAACTGTGTGGATACAGAATCACCTTTGTGGTCACAAGGTGGCTCTGTTTCTACACCGTTTATCTGTACAATAATGGTGACCCCGACGCACGCAGCAAATATGGAAGATGGAGCAAGCGGAGCCTTTGACATCTCACTTTTGTCAAAACAAATTGAGTAACTCAAAAAACTGATTTTTGAAGCAACAAAGGAAAACCATTGACATTATGTCTCTCAGGTTTGAAGACATTTGCAACCTCCTCGGCAAGGACTGGGTAGCTCTCGCGTATGAACTCGGAGTCAGCGTGGCCACCGTCAACCAGATTCAAGCCAAGAGAATCACGGCGCCGGAACAGGCCCAACTGATGCTGAAGCTTTGGAAAACTCAGTCTGGGACTAAAGCTCAAGGTAACACTAGCATCTTAGGGTCATAAGTGCAGTACAGGTCTTTGCAATGCATGATAATTTTTTAAACTGCCATGGTCATTAATATTAGAATTAGGTTTTTGGCACTGTTGCAAGCGCCATGATCACGAGAGTTAGTATCTGCTGATAGGAATGAAGACATTATAACGGACAGACGTTTCTATCATCTATCTATTACTTGGAATGCAAAGTTTTAGAAGGTATAAGTAGATGTGAGCCTACCATCAGGTAAAAGATTTGCGGCAAAAAAGTTTTAATTTGGATTTAAACAAATTTGTATAGCATACAAAATACATTATTATAATGATTGTAAAGATATATTTACTCTTATGGTACTTAGTTTCATTATTTACTCATTTATTCAAGACAATTCTCTGGAGCTGGCACTATGCCGCATCGGTAGAGATGACATCATAGCCCCTCGGTCGGAAATGACGAACGAGCTGCGGATCCAGCGCAATATTTACCAGGAGAGGCAGGCTTCTGAAGAGATTGAGGCGTACAAAGGTAACAGACATCAGTTTTAAGTCCCACACAAATAATAACATTCTGGCAATACAGTGGATGGTATTCACCTAAAATATGACTTCTACCATCTAAAGAATTAAATCACGCTGCTTTAACATCAAATAAAAAAGCTAAAATATAAAGACAACCCCTATAATCAACCCGATATTAAGACAGTTATTTGCATACTTGTACACGGCCACCTATTTTAGAGTGAAACAGCATTGTCTCGTTTCCAGCTGAAGAAGACAATAAACTTAAAGACAAACAATATGATGATGTGAATGAAATGACTGAGTACCGGGACATTCGGGACGAACATGATCAAGACGAAGCTAAGTATTCTCCAGAAGAGAAATCATTTGTTGATAAGAGTGAGGTGGATAGAACTCCTACGCCAAGCGAAGAGAGTGAAGAAGACGAAGGTACAGATATTTTATTTAACTTTCATACTCAAAAGTCCACCACTTAATTACAATAAATGATTCTCTATCGATTAATATACTTATTTATTTTATAGACGTAAAACGAAGTGTAGCTGAAAGAAAGGAACAAATAACTAGAAAGTTAAGCCAAAGCAAAATACCTGCCTCAAAGCAGAAAAAGGAAATTAGAGAAGAAATCATTGAAATAAAGACACAAATCAAACCAGATATAAAGAAATTCCAGGATATCGAGCAGCAGGTAATTTGTTCATTTTAACTAATTAAACGTAACATGTACCAATGCACCTACATATACCTATACGTAAATTTAACTTATAATATAACATTTTGGTAGGTTATGGAAAAAGAACCTAAGTTGGAGCGAACACGTTCAAAAACTTCACCGGAAATCGTTGAAGAAGAAAAAGATATCGAAACTAATGAAGTAGAAATAGAAATTAATAGAGAAGAACCAAAACCATTTGAACGGCCTGTTGACCAGTTTAGGAAGTTTGATCCATCTTCGCCTGCTAAGCCTACTCCTAAACATTTACAAAGGCATATGCGAAACGAATCTATGAGATTCCCTTCAGGAGATTTCTCAAATGTTACCATTACTCCAAGGAAATTAGTAATTGAGACTACCGAAGTCAAATTAGTCACTGACACCAAAGTAGATACATTCACAAATGAAGCTATCTCTCAAAAAGAAATAGTCAGCTCCAAAGTCAAAGAAAAACTTGATGATGGAGACAAATCTCCTGAATTAGTGACACAAGATGAAAGAGATATAGCTGAAGCTACATTAAGGGATAAAATTAGTACATTTGAATCAAAAATTACTAAAGAACCTATAATAGACTTCCCAAAGACGACGGTCAAGTTGACAAAGGAAGCTTTAAAAAAGCATACTTTGGAACAAGAACAAGGAGTTGAATATACCCAAGAATTTGTTCGAGAACAATCCAAACAAATGTCAAGTATGGAATCGCATACTATTCACAAAGTGACTGTAGAAACAGAAAAACATACAGAAAAGGTTAAATCTGTAAAAGAAACAATTCTTCAATTTGACTCTAAAGTAAAACCGGATGAAAAAACCAAACCTTTTTCAAAAACTATGAGGACAGACTCTACCATAGTACAAGTATCATCTGAAGAAGATAGTGAATTTTTGAAAAAATCGACTGATTCTGAAACTGAAACGGAGTCTCAAACAACTGTGAAGGTTGATAAACTTGACCAAAAAAGTAAAGTTAAAACTGATAGAACTGAGAAAAAACTCGATCTACAAGATTTAACTAAAGATGATGAAAAATCAGATAAAATACCTAGTGACAAAGACAAAAAAGATAATCTAGCCGATACCATCAAGGTACACAAGCCTGAAAAGCTGGTAACTGGTATATTAAGCTCCAAAGTGAGCGAGGAAGAAACGACGGAGACCTTGGAAGAAAAAGATGTAACTACGATTGAAAAACTAAAACAGGAAAAGGTGATAAATTTTGTTTATAATTTTCTAAAATACGTCACTTTACGTGTTTAGATGAAGCAAAATTTTATGTTAATTTTGACTTTATTTCAGGTGGAAACACAAATGTCAGTAGCAAGTATAAAATCTGACCTTAGTAGGCACACGAAAACTGATTCTATGGGGTCAGACATACAAGATTTGACAGGACGCAAAATATCACAAGAGTCATCAATACATTCTGTGATTGACCAAGCAGACTCTTTAGCTGATCTACAGCAGAGTACTGAAAAAGATATTAGCTTTGTATCACAAACTGAATCAAAGGTAAAAAATAACATTTTATTTTATTCACCTTAATAATATTTTTAAACCACAAAATGTGGTTGCCAACAGATCTGGTTGAAGTTTGAAGTTCATCTTACTCTTTTATTTCTAGGTATATTCTAAAGACTCAAAACAACGAAGTGACTCATTAGACGAAGCATCACAATTCTCAGACTTGGAAGACCAAATTGGCTCAAGTCCTGCTCATAGGCCTATAACACTAGAGAAGGATGCAAGGTCTGAAGTGAAGATTGCAACGACTACGGTCCCAGGAAAAAAAGAAGCAACAACTCGCGATGAAACGTTAGAGTTCTTGAAATTTGAAACAGAGCATAGCTCGCGAATTTATGCTCCTGTTACTTTTGGGCAAAAAGAAACAGAAAAGGTAATTATAATTAAGGTATTTTATTGCAACAGCATATGTGATTGTTTTTATGTGCCAGAAATTAATTATTTTAATAAATTCGTTAATTTAAAATGTATTTTGTACTCCCAGGTTTCACCTAAAGAATCTCCGGTAATTAGCGCAAAGGCTCGGCAATTCATTGAAACAGTCCCGGAAGATGATTCAGTGCAAGAATGCTTTTTCTCAAAACGTATCTATTCAGATTCTTTGGAAGATTCCGATCACACAGATTCAAGACGACACTCAGAAGCCGATTCTTTGAAATCAGATCAGTCAGATGTAAAGGCCAAAGTATCATCATCTGATTTCGATGAACGAGCAGAATATGAGGAAACAGCAGACTCTGGAAGTGGATTCGGTGACGAAAAGTTTGAAGAAAGTGTTGGTTTTACTTCTATTAGAATTGAAACAACAGATAGAAAAGACTCCACGGACTCAGATAAAGTTTATGAGCCTGAGATTGTCTTCAAAAAAATGACGCCTAAACGGCATTCGAGAACGGAATCTATATCTATTTCCAAGTTGATAGACTTAGATATTGAACTACCAAAACCTAAGCAAGAGTTCCAAATGATAATAACTGAAGCAGAAGACGTTGACAAATCTGAAAAAGACGAAGTTTCTGATAAAATTTCTTCAGAGAGTAGCAGGGAAATTGAAATTTCTGACAGAAAATCTTCAGAAGGTATTTCTGACAGAATTAGCTCTGAAGATGCTGTGACAGAAAAGAAAACCTCTTCCGAAGAAGACGCAGTCAAAGACGGAGAGCAACATCACAAAGAAATTGTTACAACTACAACAGTAACAAGAGTCGTTAAAGAAAGTGCCAGTGCAGATTTCAAAACTCATGTGGTTAAAGAAGATATTATGGACAAAGGTATTCATTTTGGTATATTTTGTTGCAAATAAATTATACCTATTCTTATTATTCCTTAAAAAAAAACTTTGTAAATATTTGGCTTCCTCTGACCTACATTTTTGGTGCTTTCAGTTGATGCAGTGAAACGTCAGTCAGTGACGTCAGCTGGTTCAGGATCGGTAAGTGAGCTCCGATTGGAAGAAAAGAGGCTATCTGATGCTCATAGCCTGACTGAGTCACGAGACTATACGTTTGAAGAATCCGAAGATGACATCGGTACACAAGGAACACACGTTGATATGTCAAGAGATAAGCATGAGGTCAAAATTGAGAATGATAAGACCAAGATGGTAACAAGTAAGTTTCACAAGCATAATTATGTGGTAAGGCTACTGGTATAATATAGCCTAAAAGAACCATAATATATCCTGTAAATTTATTTTAGGTAAAATTGCTGATTCATCCAAGCTTGCAAAGCTGACTCATGGAGATTCACTGGATGACGTAGAAGGTTTTCCTGAAGATCATGTAACCGATTACTCACCTAAATTACCGCATATTCAGGAAATAGGGTAAGTTATTCAACCATTCATCATTCAACAATAAGATATTTGTGGCACAATAATGATTAAATGTTATAATTATATTGTTTTTATTTATATTTTCAGGGCAATAACGGACAAAGATATTACCATAGATTTTCTCAGCAAGGAAAGAGAAGAACAGTTAAAACGTGAAACTGACAGAATAGTTTCTGCTACCATTGTATCAGCCAAATCAGAGAGTGTTGTCACCGAAAATAAAGTGCTTACTGATGAAAAAGAAAATATAGCGTCTTCAACACCGCTACAAAAATCTTCGATTACTACGCAACCAGCCAAAGTCGTAACAATCTCGACCGAACCTAAAATGGTTTCAGAAGAAAAACTTAAAGAAGAAAAGTCAAAAACGACACATGATAAATCTATTATAGAACCAACAAAAGTTGCGAATATTGTAACTGAAACAGCAATGACTGCGATTGAAAAACCAGTTCAATATACAACGACAGAAAAGCAATCTTCTACAATAGTACAACCTACTGAGACTGTAGTCACCAAAACTACAGTAGTTTTAGGGGACGAAAGTTTTTCTGATGGTGTTGTTGAATCTAAAGTAACACGTGAAAAACCATCAGTGGAGTTCTCCACTAAAGTAATTGAAACAACATACACAGTTACCAGTAAGGAGGAACCAGTCGTTACTGAAGTTACAAAGTTAGTTAAAGATTTCACGACTACAGAAGAATATACCGAAACAAGAAGTCAGAAAATTGTAAGTGAGAGTAAATTTGATGTGTCTAAAATCAGAACCGACACTTTAGGAAAGTTCGACTTTGAAGACATTTCAGAACACATAAAAGAGTCGAAAAGATTTATACCCAAAGACCTTGACTTAACAGAAGTACCTGAAATAACCAAAGAACAGGTTCAGCCAGTAATTGATGATATTCTCCAAAAAGGCTCCATAGCTGCTGCTGCGAGGAGTCCAATTATTGAAAAAGATATTAAAATAATATCAAAAGATGTAATGGAGACTGAAAAAAGATCGTATGATGCTAAAGTTCCTCAAAAAGACGAGCGGAGACATTCGTGTATTAGCCCAGCTATTTCACTTGAAAGAATTACTGAATCTGAAGGTGAAACAGAGGATGAACCCCCTAAATCTACAGCTAGCATACATGGGATAGACAAAGATAAGACCGTTGAAGGACCACCTGCTATTAAAAAATCAGACTCAGCTATGAAACAAATGGCTGACAATATTGAAATTATTATCAAACAAGCTTCTGAGGATGTAGATATGTCTTCAGAAGAACACATTATTGAAGAACCAGAACAACAAGATATTACAGGACGAGTATCAGTCGACTCAATCATAGAAGAAGCTGTCATAACTGTGGAAGGTTATCTTGAAAAGAAAGAAGATCAAATTGCGTCTAAAAAAGAAATGATGTACGAAGAAACAAAGAGATTTGTTAAAGATCGACCAGGACTGACAAAATCTCTTTCTAGAGATAGTGGTGAAATTGTGATAATGCCTAAAAAGAAACACGCTAGGACTTTTTCGGTACAGAGTTCTCCTGATGAAGTTGAAGAACAAATTTACACTGACTCTGAATCAGGTAAAACTACTATGACATGTAATTACGATAGTTAATGGTGCTTGCTGTGAGATATATATGTAACGAATATTATGTAATCATTTGTTTTCAGATATGGACAAGGCAAAAGTATTAGAAATCATTGAACCTACTTCAGACGTTGACGGTAGCAAAATACCTACGTCAAGTTTTGACCCAAGGAAGCTCCGAACAGATTCACTTGATGATGCTGATGATTTCCCAGAAAAAGAGGTACTTTTTGATCATCACTAAAGTGACAAGGTGTTTTTTTGTTTATGTGCTTGTTTTTAATTTTCTGTAACATTACAGGCTGAATTCTTTGACGAAACTAAATATGTCGAAGATATTCCTAATGATTTCAAATCTAAAATCGAAGACCAATCTCAAATTTCGGATGTTTTTGCTCCTCCCCCAAGCGAAGCTGAATCTTATGAAGATAAAACTAAGCATACTAAGCTTTTAGATAGTGTTTTACGTGGCGAGATAGCATCGAAGTCTACAACTGAATCATCAGTCACAACTGTAATTTCAACGCTAAGTAAATCATCAGAAGAAGAGCAAAAATCAGTTCTTGAAGATGCCACATCTGCAGATTTTTCCAAAATTAGTGGGGCGGACTTGGTAAAAGATCCTTCTAAAACATCCATAGAAAAAGAAGATTCCCGGATAGAAGAGCCAATTGAAGATCGAGGTACTCCAGATCTGTCTAAAAAATCTTTAGACTTGACAAAAGATTATTCGAAATCGTCAATAGATAGCAAAGACACATCGAGAGATTTTGCTACAAACGAATTATCAAAAGATTCAACAGTGGACTTATCTAAAGATTACTCTAAAGTCTCAGTGGAAAGTGTGAAGGAAACATCCAGGTCCATTGATGAGAAGACATTCTCTGAAGATCATTCATCATTTGATGTATCAAAAACATTGGCTTCAGATGTATCAGAAGGTATGACACTAAGCAGAGAATATGTTGAAGAGGAGAGATCAGTATCACGAGTGGTAAAAATATCAACTAGCTCTTCACAAGAGACTTCTATTCTGACAGAGAGCAAACTCTTCAGTGAGCAAGACGAAAAATCTTTAGAGAAAATTAAAACTTCTGACCAATCAGAACCAGAAAAAGATTTCATTGGAGAAATGGAGAAGAAAATTGAACAATTAAGGACTGAATTCAAAAAGGAAGAAAAAATTGCTAAAGAGACAATCCCAACAGAAAAAACAACTGTGGATGGGAAGCCCACTGAAGATAAAATCGATGAAACAAACCATATTGATGACAAACAACATGAAACACAAAAAGAGGTCAAAACAGAAACAGATGTTGGAAAAACGACCGATGCGACAAAGGTTGAAGATTCACAGGAAGACACAGCTCTTGAAAAAGAGGCGCAAGATGAAGTACCTGATATGAAAGAACTAAATAGAAGATGTTCAAACCTATTGGAGGATATTTCTCAAGGAGCTTTGATAAGAATAGATTCCAGTCATGTGACTCACGGTGAGTACCTTAACTTAATTAAAGCTCATCTGCTATTTTAAGCACATTTCAATAAAAACACAAAAGGAATTGCTTTATACAAAAAGCACGGAAAAGTACCGCTAAATATTGGTATCTATTTCAAAATATTTATAATGTACACACGTTTAATTAAAGGAGGATGGGTACATAATTATTTAGCGCAGAAAAAAACGAACTGTCCATCTTACTTTACTTATAACTTTTACACAGTAATCAATAAACATGGTGTAACCTAGGAACTTTTTGTTACACCGCGTTTTGTCTCCGTCGAGTTTAAAACTACTTGTCTATGAAAAAGACGAATTACAGTGTCAACTAACTAGCCTAAATTTATTCATCATCACCAGCCGGAAGAAGTCCACTGTTGAATACAGACCTCCCCCTATAAACGCCTATTGGTCATCTATCCGCTCCTTGCAAATCTTACGATGTCTTTTGTCCACCTAGGGGCCTATCTGCAGAACGTCTTCCGAGTCGTGGTCGCCACTCGGGAACCTTCCTTCCCCATCGGTTATTATCTGTTCGTTTTGCGATGTGACTGCACTTCAACTTGCCAATTCCAAGGCTGCACCAAGTTTATAAGTTACAATTTTAGTAGATAGACGACACAATATATCACGTATATTTGTAGATCTTGCTTCGAAGTTTTCCAAGACTCCACCACCCTCACCAGTAGATTTGAATTTGAGAGACAAAGCTAAGGCGGAGGATTGCACTGGCGACAAGCACACCGGGCTACAACTTAAAGGTAATTACTACTTCACTAATGACTGCAGATATAGCATAGTGGTAAGACATTTTGGTCCTAACTAACCTCAAGTTAAGAATCTCTCGCCAAGCACCTATTTGTAAAGAAAAAAACGCAAATATTGGTCCCGAGTTTTAGTGTTCTGAATCCACGTAGTTTATGATACAGGAAGTCCTAGTTAGGGATCAGCACTATGAAAAAAAGCTATCCTATCCTTACTAATTTTTTTAGGTATTCTACTCGCAAAACAAACGTTTCTTTCTTCGGATTTTTGTTCAGAGTTATACATACATAGCATATATTTTGTTTTCCGAAAAAATGTAGAGATCACATAGAAAAGCTGGAAAATCCAGGGAGTTACTGCAAGGTCACCTAGAGAACTATCGATTTGAAATGTGTGTTTATTTTCACCCCATAAAGGAATATAAACTCATTACTGCCATCCAACACTAGCTATAGAAAGTACAATTTCTAGCGCAGAACACATTGCAGCTACAACAAAATAGTTATAGCACAACACAGTTTGCTAGACATCCCAGCAGGGGCGCCGACCTTTATAAAAATAGCCTATGGGGCCCGAAATTTTTTATTTTATATTACTTTAGAGTCAAGTTCAATTCGTTAGTCCAGCTTAAAAAAAAAAAAATATTAAAAAGATAAATTACTCGATTTTAGGATTCCTTTCGTAAGGATTTTACTCAATTAAATGCAGATTTTATTTGAAAGCCTATACCTAGCTACCTACATATGAAAAGTAGATATTTAACAAACCTCTCATGGCATTCAATTTTATAAAGAATTAGCATTGTTATGCCGATAGACATGTTATTTCGCCACGCGTAAAGGTAGTAACAGTTATCACTCCAAACCGATTACTAATCGGTTCTAAAGTCTACGATCATGAGAGCTACCTACTAATTACATCTCAAGGTTGCTAGAACCCTCGAGCACCTAGTCGGCGCCCCCGCACCCCAACACCCAGTTTAGAGTATCAGCTAGAAGTAGTAATCACCCTTCCATCTAGGTTCCGACCCGTCGTTCCTGGACGCCAACCGGCAGTCTCCTAGGGTCTCATCGGGAGACAGCATCACCAGCGAAACCGAGGCACATCAAAGCGGTCAGTATTGGCTAAAACAACGATAACCCCCCCACTCCAAAGCCAGACCTCAAGAAACTTTTGGAATGGCATTCTGTTGAAACCGAAAATTGACATTAACAGAAAAAGTACCTACTGTAATAGTCTAACGCCCGAAATTATTAATTAATAATATGTCAAGCCTTAGTACTAAAATGACATATTATGACATGACATATCGATCCAGAACCGTGGATAACGGATCAGGATTGATTATTAATTTCGGGCGTAAATGCATCAATGATGATAATAAATAATCACTGATGATGGTTACAACGAATAAAATATAAGAGAATAATCGATAAGTTGATTGAGGCTGGCTATTAGTAGATACCATAAATCATTATGATATTATAGAGATGCATTAGAGATGCGCGACTGCGAATGGTCCGCTCGATTTTACTAGTGTACATTTTCTGTCGTACCTACTAATATTAGTCATAATCGAACGATAGTAATGTTAATAATTGCTAAAATCATTCGTCAGGGTGATGAATATTTCGAATTATATGTGACGTGACGGATTTTCAATGTCATATCAGTTGGACTTACAAAAATAGTATTAGAAAACTGTATTTGTTAAAAACGTAAGTGAATAGATGCCTACAACAGTGTATGGATAGATGCCAAATTAAACAAACAAACAAACATTAAAACAACACTTTACATTTGTGTTTGTAACTTTGTCTATTTGTAGGTACTCTATGTTTTAAAAAAGAACAGTTCGCTCGTTTGCGTATTAGATACTCGATTGCTCGGTATGTTCGGTACAAGCAGTCGAGTTCTTAACATTAGTTACTAATATGTCAGTCATGTGAAAGAGTCGAATGATTCAAATGAAATCATTCGTAGTCGCGCACCGCTAGAGTTGATTCAAAGTTTCTACAACTTATTGCTAGCTTGTTGCAGTAAAGTAGTGGCAAGCAAGGCAAAGTAGGGTCATAGCGAAACCTTACTCATATTTTGGTAGAGACCATTGAGTACCCTCGTTTGCCACAATCATTTATTATAACAATAATAATAATGCCAGTCGCATGTTAGTTTCACGAATAAACCACTAAAATAACCCTCATAAAAATTGTGTGTGCCTTTTCAGGAAGAGCCAATAATAATCATCTGAACACTTTAGAATAGAAAATTGCACAAATATATCGTGAAAGTGCTAAAATATGACCGTAATCTGGATTAAGCCATGTTCATAAAGTGAGATAGTGCTTTGGCGCAATTTTTACAGTAATTTGTAAGCACATTATATTTTACTTTCTTTCTTGCGGAGTCCTTACGTTGCTTTAGGTAAGTGGACCCACAAGCGAAATCAAAAATCATCTGTTTGTTTCCTTTAAATGTCGCTTTTTTACTTCTTCAACCGGGTAAATTATTTCCGTTGTGTTTTATTCGCAATTTTCCACAATTATATCATTCACATTTGGGTAACGTTTCGCTTTGATTCTCAATCTTCGTTTCTTTTTTCATTTTTTGTCATACGAAGCTTCTATTTACAATATAATTAATATGTTAAATCAATAGTATTAAACAAATTATATTCAGTCATTTATATAACACGCTTTAAGCGCTTTAACAGCCTCCACAGCCTTTTTAATTACTCTTACTAAATTTCATCACATGAAAGATAAGTGCACGCTGGCACTTTGAATATGTACAGCATAAAAATAAATTATGTGATGTACATCAAACTGAGCTACATGAAAAAATCCTAACAGGTTGAATTAAAGCACTGACAAAGTTGTTTCTTTACAGAAGTACTGATGGAGGCGTCCAAGGTTCTGACAGCAGCCGCCAGGCCGAAATCTCCAGTCAAACATCTAGCAGACAACCTTACCTTCGTAAATGTTGATCAACCAACCATTAATACTAACGCCATCGAACTTGTAGATCGCACAATAGAAAAAAGTGTTGATGTAATTGACCAAATCAAAAAAGAACAACTTGCCGTCAAAATGGAAGAAATGCAGAAGTCCAAGTCTTCTGAAACATTCTTCACCAAATCTAAAATAGAAACTTCTACATCCTCTTCATCGGTTCACAAAACTTTCGAAAGCGGAGAATTAAAATTCCAAACTCTTGATCCTCAAGCAGTTATGTCGGATATGATTGCCAAGTTTGGGGGTACTACAGATGAATTCAGTAGTACTATTTTGACGCACAAAGAAACTGAGACCAGAAAAATATCCGGTCAAGAGTTCTTCTCCGAAACTAAGCAAGTTTCATCTTCAGACGATGATTCACTCGTATTTAAGACTGAAACAACTCATGAATTGCGAGGCCAAGAACATGAGACAAAAGAAAAAACTACTGTTCGCAAAGAAGGAGATCAAACGGAAACTTCTGAGAAAAAATTAGAGAAAGCTCATGAAGCTTCAGCAAAACGATCTGACACTGAAACTAAAACTGTTTTCAAGAGCACTGATGACTCCGATATAATAAAAGTTGAGAGAGAATTTTCCGAACAAGGACTTTACACAGGTCGACAAACAAAGTCAGAAGAGAAAATGACTGCTATTAAAGATGAAACAGTTAAAAAGAAACATGAAGTCAAAATTTCAGAGAGAGATATGTCACACGAACAATGGGGCAAAGAATACTTTACTGAACCAGGAGAACTTGAAGATATTGTTGAAGATGAAGATTCAAAGTCAAGAGTTGCATTCGTTGATTCAACTTTAAAAATAGTTGAAAAAGACGAAGTGGTATCCAGTGTAGAGTTGTCAGAAAAAGGAAAAGTAATAAGCTCAACAGTTGAACATCATAAAGAAGAATCTGTCATCGAAAGCAAGGAACATGATGACCTTAGCTCTGATGCTTCACATGCTCCAAGCTTCAAAAGTGAAGCTACTGAGCGCCGAGACTCTTCAGAAGCTAGTCCAAGAAGTAAATCGAGATCATTCAAAAAGGATGATGAGATTTATGAAGTTAATTTCATCAAAGAAATTAAGGTGTCAACTTCACCCGTGAAAAGTACTTTTAGTCGTACAGGAAGTCAGGATACACACTCTGAATCAGAAGCTGCTCCAGATTTGCCTCAGGACGACAAGACTGGAGATACACCTAAAAAAGAAAGAATAATGAGATCACCCATAAAATTACCACAACAGCAAATCCAAGATCAAGTTTGGGAGGTGTCAGTACAAAAAGCAGACTCCTTCGAAGTTGCTGATGATATTCCTAAACCAAAAGAGCCATCTTATATTGAGACTTTGACTATGGCAACAAAAAGTACAGATGGTGAAACTGTCTCAGAAATCAGAACTGTAGTAGAGGAAACTAGAACTGAAGTGACTAAGACATCCAAAACTGACATGTCACCAACTACTTTTGAACTATCTGACGATGTTAGTATTGGATCTAAAGACCTTATGGTTAAATCTGGTGAAAGCCTTGACACAGAATTCATGATAAAATCCTTAGAGTCTCATGAAGGAGAGATTCTGCAAAAATCTATGGACTCTACAATGAGTGTTGAAACGTTGCAGCCATCAGAATTTTCAACTGAAGCTGATTCAGCTTACCTTACTGGAACAGATCATAAACGAGAAGAGATTAAATTAATCAAAGAGAAAAGCCTTGAAGATATCTGTAGCAGTGGTTATGATACCGATCTCTCCTCTGCCGAGTTTCATGGAACGAAACTTGAATCAGAAAGGGTAGACTTGGATTCTTTGATCTCTGGCCAGCCACTCTCTGACTTGTCAGTTTTAGAAAAAACTATAGATGAAGTCAAACAATCTCTCGAAGCCGCCCAAGTTGAAATAATCAGTGAAAAAAGCGATGGAAGCATCAAGTATAAGCAGTCACCATCTGAATTTCAATTCAAAATGCTAATGAGTCCTGAAAGACCGGAAGCCATTGCCGAAGAATTACAACCGCAGCAAGGCGATGACAAAAAAACTGATAAAGACGAAACCAATCTCGATAGTCAGAAATCAGATAGTGTTTCACACAAAATTGGTTCCCAAGAAGAAACAACTACCACTTCTGATGAGGAAAAGGATACTGTTCATATAAAAGAACCTAGTCCACCTTTAGACTCCGCCGATGTTTCTATAAGATCAGACAGTGGTCCGCACTCAATATTAGAAACAGAGAGTGAAATAATATTGTCTGATCGTGATGGATCATCTAAAGGAAGCCCTGAAGTAAAACTGAGGGTTCAAAAGCATATGCAGACAAAATTGGGTGTAAGTGATAGACGGTCTGCATCTGATATTGAAGGCTGGTCAAGCTCCGGCGAGAGTCATTATCAGAGCTTTGAACATTCTGAAAGCAGGCCTCTATCGTCTGATGTTGATGTTATGATGACAGCACAAAGTGGCACTGAATTTGAGACTGCGATGACTAGCCACGATGTTTCTTCACAGTCACTGAGAACATCCAAAGATTATTATACTGCAGCTAGTTCACTAGCTTCGAGAGACAGCATGAGAAGTCTCGACTCTGATGGTTCTAGTCATGTAGCAAGCATTGATATATCAGATGCATCAGAAACCTTAGTTCCTTCAGCTAATGAGTTGAAAGAGGAATTATTAGAAAGCAGTACTTACGTTGAACAGTTTCTTCACGAGGCAGAAAAAGAACCGAAAGTAAAAGACATAAGTGATGAAGAAGTATCCGGGGACGAAGATGAAAGTAAAACTGATGTAGAACCAGTGGGGAAAATGAAGAGATCTCATGAGATGAGGTTTCAGCCAAAAGACATGATACCGGAACATTTTCCTATTGAAGGATTATCTGAAAGCACTGAAGTTGAAGAAGACTCAACAAAAGACAGAGACGGTTCTGATACCACTATTTCTAGTCAATTTAAAACTGATGAAGCATTGTCTTCATCTATCTCAAAACTTGACATGCCTTCATCTCAATCACAGTCAGAGTTAGAGGAAATCAAAGAACAAGTCATTTTTATAACACCCACTTCTTCTGGTGCTTTGGAAGCCATACCTTTTACAGTTACAAAAATAGAAAGACCGCAACGTGAGTTTGTCGATATTGAAAGCGAAATCATTCCTGTTGATTCATCTGAGTACGAAGACATCGCTAAGTATGGTTATATAACATCTAAACCTAAAGAAATACCTACAGAAGAAACAGTTGTAAAAACAATAATACATGCTGAAGAAAGTACTCCTGTTCGAGCCACATCATTTCAAGTAGAAGAGTTATGTGAAAAGAAAATTGTTAAAGATATAAGTGTGGTCCCTTTCCCAATAACTGAAATACCCGCAAACCAGAGAGAATTCGTTGATGTAGAAAATGATATTATACCGGTAGGATCATTGCAGTATGAAGAAATACTAAAGTCGAAAAGTGACACATCAGTACCTAAAACTAAATTAGAAAAAGCAGTGGCTACACCTGATTCACAACTGGATAGTAAACAAAGTTCAACGTCTAGTCTCAGAACTCATGAGCATCTATCGACTCCACAAACGCCTTTATCCATACCCAGTCAAAGTTCCATTTCAACTGACAATGGACGAGAATATGTCTTAGATGACATGTACGACATATCTGAGACACCAGAATTGAAGTCCGAGCTGATTACTGAAACAAGCAAATCTGAACTGGTAGTGACAACTGATGAGCAAACTTTACATAGTTATGACAAAGAACAAGAATCACCGACCAGTGATGAATTTGAAATTGTTGATAAACCAAGTGAAATGGACGACTTTGTTGTTATCGAGGAAGTCGCAAAAGAGGCTCAAGAGACTGACACTGAAGGAAAAAGTGTACAAATAAAGGCACAAAAGTATGTAAAAAAACATGACACAGAAGTTGAAGAATACTTATCTAAGACTTCAAAGAAACAAGAAAGCACGAGCAGTGGTTCAGGATCTATGTCTGACGATGAACAGTATGAATCGGAACAAAAAAGGTTACAAGCTCAGGAGCTTGCCGAAATTGAAGCTGGTAAACGCTGGATTCAAATGCAGTTCGAAGGTGATCCAAGATATGACTACGAAAGGGTTCCTCTAGAAGACATAAAAGAAGAAGAAATGACCGACTTTGACGCAAGCAGGATCGGAAGTTTAAGTTCTCAAAAAGAATCTATTGGTAGTTTTGGCAGCTTCAGAAATTCATATGGAAGTCTATCGGAGTCGGAAATGGCTTCTCGTATTAGATTCAGAGTCAGAGGTGATAATGACGATATATCAATCAGCTCCTTGCAGGAGTTTGAGAATCTGGAAAGAGCACTAATGGAACAATATCAACAAAATTCTTCGTCATCACAAGATTCATTAAACGGATCGTTACCAAGAAGATATATTTTAAGTAGGAGCCAAGGAGATGACATTTCAATATCAAGTTTAAAGGAATTTGAAGGCCTAGAGTCAGCTTGTCTTGAAGCTCTCAAAGCCGAAATACTTGCTAAGCAAAAGGAAGCACTACTGCAAGCGGATCCTAAGGAAGTTAGTGGAAGTTTCTTGGAAAGAGAGAAGCGGTCTTACAGTGGTAGCTCTGAGAGCAGCCCACCACAAAAAGGGGGCAGTCCAAGCCAAAAAAGTGGGAGTCCATCACAAAAAAGTGGAAGCCCATCTCAAAAAGTAGGAAGCTACGGTAGCCCTTCGCAAAAAATGCTGACAGATTCAGCTGCTATTAGAAAGCTTATCGACCAGCAAATGGCGTTAGAGCAAAAGTTGCAGGAACAGATGGCACCTAAAGTGGTGACAGTAAAGAAATATGATGAAAAAGGTGCTTTCTTTGTGCCTGAACCTGAACCAGAATCGTCGGAGCCTTTAGGGTTGAAACCATGTGAAGTCACTGATGAGTGTGCTAAAACGTCCACTTTCGTATGTGTTGCAGCACCGAGTGACGGTTCAGCGGAATCCATTCCAGGTGACTGCGAAGAGATGATGAAACTACTCGATCAGGAAGAAAAGTCTACAAAATCCGAAGCGGTGACCAGAACTTTCACTGACAGTGGAACGATCGAAGTTGTTCGAACTACCACAGTTATACAGCAGAGATTTGTAGATGGAAAGAAAGTGTCAGAGACAGTGACGAGCACTGATGGCGAGGGCGCTGTAGATATCCCAGCGAGACCAAGACAGTTAGAAGAAGGGGTTGTTCATTCTTATGGGTCAGAAATGTCATCATCAATTACTTCTCAACCATCTGAATTGGATAGTCTAATGACTGTGATGGAGCGATCTGATGGCGAAGTAGTGACGGTTACTAGGCAGACTATATTAATGTCTGACAAGATGGAGGACTTGGACTCTAGGGAGAGCAGTGCCGTTCGTGAGCTATCTCCCTCTTCCGGGAGGTCGATAGCTCATAGCGTCATCTCGCTCGGTAAACATTTTACAGATCCAGCTAGTGGTTCCTGGAGCGGACAAGATGAAGAGCTGAGCTCGTCAGGAAGTTTCAGCAGGTAAAAAGTTTAAAATTTTTAATAAGTAAAAAAATTGTCATTGTTGGACTACGGTATTGCAGAAAGAAACGTTACTTCTCTTGATAAGAAAAAAATGATACATCATCATCAGCCTACTACGTTCCCGCTGCTGGGACTCAGGCCTTCTTTCAGAGAGAGAGTATAGGCCTCTACCACACTGGCCCAGTGCGGATTGTTAGATATCGCATGCCCCTGAATGTTGTGGTTCTTAAACACGCCGGTTTCTTCACGATTTTTTCCTTCTTCGTTTCAAGCAATGATAAATTCTCACATAACTTATTAAGTCAAAGGGCCGAGAGGATTTAAACTCGGTGTCGAAAAGAAGTTATTATTTCTCATTGATTCAGTTCAAGCAGGTCCTAAACTTGACTCTATGTGACTCCATCATCATCAGGGGGGCACGCGCTGACCTGATGCTGGGCAGTACCGACAGCTTGGAGGCTACCAGTTCCAACGCCACCAGGGCCACTTACAACTACGAGGTCGACACTCCCATGACTGGCAGTCTAACTTCCGGAGGTGAGTGTTTTTCTGAGTTACTTAATCTTTAGTCCTAAAAAAAATGTTTTAAAGTTATATTTTTTCGTTTAATATTCTGGGCATTTGTGTCTAGTCTTGAATTTTCAAACCTCTTTCTTTCTAAGATGAGGTATTGGACAACTCTATTAAAACTACTTCGAACTAAAAGTTGAGGGCCAGTTCCCAGTCCAGGTGTAGCGTGGCTCTACCTTCGACCACTTCTTCACTTAATATGTGACTTGTGGCCAAAATCTACTCAGTAAAATTGATAAATGAACCTGTCAATTAATTGATGACGTCTTCTTGTTGCGGCTTATAAACGTAATTTACTTAAAGTGTCGTTAGGCTTTTGTTTTAATTATGTTATGTCATTTAATAAATATATATCATTCAGACACAAAGCACTACGTTTGATAGTGGTGTCGATTCAGTTTTGCATTCTCTAAAACTAAACTAAGTTTGACAGGTCTAATATTATTGCTGTCTTTTTCTAACCACAGAAGTAAAAAATGGACGGCATTACTTTTAGACCTGTCAAACTTAGTTTAGTTTTAGAGAATGCAAAACCGAATCGACACCAGTGTGTATTTAGAACTTATTAAAAATCAAAACTGTTTTTTTTATTTTACATAATGTTCCTATTTTTTTATACTACTCGTAGCTTTAGCTAGGTATCTAACAAAAAGTGTTTAGTTTTATTATTAAAGCGGTAATGACCAGGTTTGTTTTCAAAATTTGTAATAACATATTTCACAATCAATTTGCATTCATTGGCATACCTATAACTAACGCTTAATTTCGCATGTTTAATCAACATAACACTATTTATCAGTGCAATGCTTTTTGAAGCCAAGTCCTCAAAAGTTTCATATTTATATCCTTGTACACTCTATAGTTGGCATGAAAATCATCTTAGTTTCCAAACAATTATAATTATATATATCGAAGCTCGCAAACAGTTGCTGGTATTTTGGTAATTTTGACGCGATTGGCATCGGCATTGCAGTCTGGTGACTTATCAAATTGGATGTGCAAAGTTCACCTGGGAAAGCCATCCATACCATTGCTAATTATTCAACTGCCAATTAATAACGTGCAAATATCACTCTGTTCTAAATTGAAGGGCATTATTTCCAGTGAAATTATATGGCGTAAAGAGATTTACAGTCTAACATCTCAGGGTAACAGGCGCAGTGCAATGCTGCGCAGGATTTTGATCGGTTGAAGTCCAATATTCTCAGTGGCACTGAATTGCAATTGCAACGCTTACCATCTGGTGATTGCTCTTCTCTGGATAGATAGATAACGCTTTATTGTTTCACCACCACAACCACAAACAATCAAATGTATCATAACAAACGTAGTGTAGGACGCCCTCCGACAATTTGGAGCGATGAATTGCGCCGAGTGGCTCGCAGTAGTTGGGTGAGAAGAGCCGAAGACTAGGCTCAGTGGCGTACCTTGGGAGAGGCCTATGTCCAGCAGGGGACTGATACATGCTGATGATGATGATGATGATGAACAATTAATCCATCTATCAAATACTATTTTATTGATGTAAGTAGAGACAACAGAAAATTGAGCAACATGAAAGAAAAGATCTAAGGTCAAAGTCAAATGTTTTTTATTTAATATGATACATTGTGATGACTTTAAAACGTCAAACTTATAACTAGCTACGCATGTTCCAACCTCCTTACGCCGGCAAAAGAACAGGCAAGAAACGCCCGGCAGGTAATTTTTTTGGCGCGATCACATTGACAATTTTATTCTTATATTCCTATTTTTTTTCTTATATCTTAGAGCTAGTATTACAATGGGCGGTCTTACAAATGGACTCAGTTACATAAAAAAGCCTTATACCGATCTCTGCTTATGAAGTCGAATTATCAAATAGAATGCTTGCTCATTCCCGCTTTTTAACTTCTAATTATGTATTTACTGTTCATGTCGCTACCCCACCGAGCTTCGTACTAATCAGAAAGTTAACAGCGGTACCGCCTCCAGGGTCGAACACGATGGTATCCTCATTGGATACCCTGGACCCCATCACTGCGGTCCAGATGGAGAGTCTTGAACACCAGTCGATGAGCGAGCGCCACTCCCATGAGTACGAGGTGCACGAACCAGACTCTGATACTGAGAAAGCGGTAAGATGATTTTTTAAAATGTAACCTAAATATCTAAATATAATATATAGTAGTTATATATAACTCAAAGGTGACATAGTGATCTATCAAAGCACAGCCAGAACCACTGGACGGATCTGGCTGAAATTTGGCATGCAAGTAGATGTTATGATGTAGGCATTGAAGGATTTTGAAGACAGGATTTTGATTAATTCGACCCCCAAGAGGATAAAATAGGGGATGAAAGTTTGTATGAAACTTTGTCAATTTTAAACCGATCGGGCTGACTTTGCATGCATAAAGCTGTAGCCCACGTAGGTGAAATAACCGCGGGGAACAGCTAGTATAAAATATGAATAATGCAAAGGTAAAAGAAATTAGGTGAAAAATGACAATGTTATTCTTATGGTGGAAACTTGTATTGCAAGTACTGGTGCCTGCAGTAGACATATGCTGCCTGTATGACAAAAGCTATCCTTTGGAGGTTGTTAGCAGTTTTTCAATAATTCTGTAGACTTAGACAGTAGTGGCGTTAAAGTAGTAATTAAAAATTTGAAGAATTACCTGACTGATATAAGTGACTTTCTCCATTTATAGGACGTGGACGGCCGAGCTCCCCGTGCTAAGGAACGCACCATAATGTTTGACAGTACTGACACCCTCAGTGCTGTCAGTGCGGAAGGGTCAGTCAGAGAGGCGGCAGTGGAGGCACCTGCTGCTACCTTCTATATCGGAGATACACCTATTGTTAGAGGTAAGATCTAGCTCGATGACATTTTGTTTGGACCGGTAGGAGAGACTTGAACCAAAGATGCTTGAGTTCCGCTGAATTTAGCGGTCGATATACGTAACGCGAGTAGACAAAAGGCAAAAGTAGTTAGAGACAAGAAAATTCAACAATACAGAATTGAAAATCTGCATCATAGCCGTATATTTAGTTTAATTTTATTTGGAAACATACAGCTGTTTTTAATTTTATGGGGGCAATGAATATAAGATATTGACAATATTTACCAAAACGATAGACTTCAAACAATTTTTACCAAATGTTCGCTAAGAATTGGCAGCAATGCTGTACTAGTAGTGACACGTGATACGGTCAACGACAAAAGTCACTGAACAATAGCAAATTTTCCGATTACCTTCATCATCGTAAACGACAACCTTTGACTGCAACATCACTTAACATCCGGTGTGTTGTGGTCCTTGTAAGTTGTAACAAGAAACCCAAACATTACTGATTTAAAACTCATTTGCAAAATCGAGTATGATCAGGTACTTTTATCGCCAACTGACATTGTTTAAACTTTTATATCAGGAGAAAGGAAAGAAGACGAAGAAGACTCCCAACCAACCCTGTCCGGGAGTTGTCCAGCGTCTTTGCCACCTGCCACGCAGTCGTCACCACCCGTTCCCGCTCAAAGAAGGTAGAATGCTAGATTTAATTAAGAATTAGAATGTTAATAATATTTAAATTTTTGTCTCCAGTTACGTTGTATTAACGTATTCAATCAAAATCACACATAAACACGAAACCGCTGCAGCACTGTCTTTTGACTTACCGAGTATTGGTAACGAACATGAATATGAATATGTTTTGGTTCTTTCGTAGACAATCAAGATAATAGAGTTCAAGATTCCAAAGATGTCTGTATTGCTAGATTCATTTTGTAAAAATAATGTACAGATGTTAAAAATAAGCTTTAGACTTTTCTCTGTTCCAATTCTAGTCAAACTCTCATTATTAATTGAGTTATGAAACTTATTATGTATCTTAATAAATTACATTACATGCGATATTGATCCTGATAATCCTTTAATTGCTTGTTTATATCTTTTTTTATTTTCCAATCTTCGGAAAACTTTATTACTCTTAACGTTTTATTATCCTTTGGCTAAAACTATCACATTGCTTGGTTACGTATTTGTTTTCTTTAGTTCTCGTTTATTACTTTCTTGTTTTTAGTTTGCCATATACAAAAATGTACCTACTAAAAGAACAAAACTGTTGTTGCAGCTGCTATTGCTTAAGTCACTCTCAAGATAAGCTCGACAAATAGGTACAATACTTCCTTTTCGTATTGCTTATTAGTTTCATTTGCATCATCATCACCATCAATGGTATAATCGTCATTACATTTTACAAACGAAATGACTTGATTTGCTTTCTTTTTTGTATTTTCGCGTGTTTGAGTTTTGAATTTGTTGATATTGTGTGATATATTTATATTTATTTACGTAATCGTTAAACTATTTAACAAAATATATTGTTGTCTATTTAGCATGTAGAGTGGCAGATCATTCTTGATGTCTATTATTATATTTTGATGGAAACTAAATAATTCAGTACCGTTTTAGTACTTTGGATAATTAATACCTGAAATCACATTTTTCAGTAGAATTTTTGAATAGATATTTTAGCACAAATAATTTAGTATATCACCTCTTAAAATAGTATGAATAGTTTCCATTAAAATTTCAAATGAACATCTTTTAGACAGTACCTTTTACTAGACTCTTCTTTCTTTCAGATCCCTCACCATGCTAGCAAAATCCCAGCCTTCTAGTCTAGAGGAAACTGCTAAGAAGTAAACTCTATTTTTATCCCTCCCATTTCCTTTTAGATTTTCAAAAATTCTTATTTCTTTCCTTAGAAGTTTCATCTAGCAGCAAATGAGGCTCAGCCTAATAAAATGTACCTATTGCTGACTACATCATATGTTTATAAGACCTATTTGACGAATTCCACCGTACCATACTCAAGTATTATAAATATAAACAATATAGTCGGAATATTGTTGTCTATACATGATAAGCCATTTATTGTGATAGTTGCTCTAACGAATCCTGTCTAAAGAATGGCTGGTGCATTAGAAGTTCTTTTTTACTTCAAACTACTCAATCTAAACTAAGAAGGGATCCTGATTTGTATAGCCAAAGTATGAATTGTACATTGAATTTGGCTATTAAAGATCACGAGTTTTTGCATTGTATTTTGGTACTGACTTTTGTACTGAATTGTCTTTAGACAAATGGTCCATGTTTCTTTGATCTAGATAGCGCTTAGCTTAGTCTTGGGATGCTTTTTCAATATGACGTTAACACTGTAGAACTATTAACTAATTGTAAGAATTAACTTAGAAAAGTTTCTGATAACGACAGTTTTGATAATGGAATCTAAAGAATTGATAGATAGTTTTGCGAGAGAAGATAATTCGAAATTTCATACTCACTAAAATAAGGTCGCAGAAATTGAAGAACGGAAATTTTGATTCTTGCACAATTTCTTGCGTAAGTACTAGATAGAGATACTAAATATAAAATAAGGTAGCTGTGCTGTCTCTACAACCAACTGGAATCTGTACCTACTCTTCGTTATTTACTATTATTAATAGATTTATGAGGGCTATAAGCTTATGCTCATTTATTGCTATCTATAACTGATAAAGATATGTTTTTATTATATCTGGAAACGTTTAAATACTCAGTTATCGTAACAGTTTCCTTTAACATTTATTTATTTTCAATCAAAACTTCATTATAATTTTTTTTATCATTTTTCAGTTGGTGTTAGATAACCTATATTAAACTGGATTAAGGCTTGCTCATTTCCAATCTTTAGATAATTTTGAAAACCATTTACGGTTAGTTATCGATATATGGATTGCGATATATGGGACCGACGAGAAAAACCTTACTGAAGACCTAACCTAAGAAGAACTGTAAATCTGCTAAGTCAATATAGATCAGGTAAAAATTAATTATGACTATATCAAAACGTACATAGATTTTTTAGGATTTTTGACTACTTTGATATTGAAAGCCGGAAAAAATGAACTGAGGTTAGGTCTAGAAAGGTTCGTGAACGAAAGAAAGGATGTTGATAATGATACAATATGGTAAGAGACTGATATCGGTAAAGGCGGTACATGCTTAGCGAATACACTGCTGTCAGCTGATCAAGCGATGTATGTCATATCAGCTCTGGTACCTTAGTCAAATAACTCCTTAGATATAACGCTTGTACTAATTATAAATATAGTTAATTTACTAAAAGTCTGTGTGCTTAAGGTCGATGTTAAGGTTTTAATGCTAGTGTCAAAATGTTGCTTAGCTCTTGTATTAAGTTTCTGAAATCGATTTAGTTGCAATGTTCGATTGTTTCACGTTGTATTTGTAATATTGCTGAATATTCTATCGATAAAAATATTATTGAATATTAAATAAAAACGCTATGTCTCATATTTAAATGGGCGTTTTATTTTTACCTAATTCCAATCCAAATTGACACTAAACAAATCGTAATGATTTTGAAGTTCGTATATATCGTATATTCTAGGCAGTGTTTAAGAAAATCTAGGTAGAGTAACATCTAAATGTTCTAAAAAAATGAAAAAAATTAAACAATGGCATGATATGATATTAAATTTATTAACAAATACCTAACAAAAGTTATACAAAATTAAAAACATGTAAAACGATCACAAAAGATGTAAATTCCAGTCAAAGTTTTCTAGAATTTATATAAAAATATGTCCAAAAATCACTGAATTATTTATTGGCACTACATATCTTGCAAAACGCTTTCAGTGTCAAGTTCTATAAAAAATTGAATGAAAATTTTTCAAATAGGAAATCGAATATTTGGAACCCAAAAAACTTAAGAATCAATTTACATTTTCACGATTTCTTATTCAAATTATTTTCATTTGTGCGCTTATCTAAAAAAATGCTTACACTTATTATGGCATTTTAATTACTTCCTTTTACGAAAACAACAAATAATATTAACAACAAGTTGAAAAAATTCAAAAAGAATAAATAAGTTAAGTCTTTACTTTGGTGGTAATAACGCCTCATATGGATTGCTTTCAAAGTATTCAAGGTTAAAATTGGGATTAACAAAGGTAATACTTATATTTTATTACGAAGTACTTAATTATCTTCAAAGAGAGTCGAATTCGGATACGTCACTGGTCTGTAAAATAAAATGTGTAGGTATGAGAAACAATAAAAGTATCAAAACACGATGAAGTAGATGTAAAAGTTGAAAAAATAAATTTAATGTAAACTAAAACAGAGATAAGTTATCTAGATAGTAAATTAATATTGCCAATGAATTAACGCAAAGATAAAAACAAGAAAAAAGTCAGAGGAAGCAATTTATCAAATTCTATTAATTATGCAAAAATAGTTTTGACAGATTTTCAAAAAATAGGCAAAACATAGTAAAAACAAATTCATTTCGCCTAAACATACAAATACATAATTATATATTTGAAGAGTCTAAGTGCGATACTAATTGCAAAGTTAGTGAAAAAAACTGTGAAAACATAATCAAACAAATTTAATGCAAAGTTGGTCAAAGGAAGAAAATAGATATCAAAGATGCTGGGTGAAAAGACAGTCAAAGACAAGACTACGCTCAAGTTTGTAACGCGAAAAAAATTCATAGGAAAGCTAGATGCATATCTTTATCCAAAGAAATTAGTTGCAATGGTAGTTAAAAAAGCTGCGTCACATTATTCAAACAAATGACATGCGAAGTTAGTCACAGAAGAAGACAGATACAAAAGATGCTGGGTTGAAAGATAGCCAAGGATACTGGGTGCAAAGATACGCACAAGGTCCGGTTTGTAAAGGTGCACGTGCGGTAGTAGGAAGGTGGACCCCAGGTCGCGCTCTGCCATCGTGTTTGCCTCCTAAGTGTAAAGATAGGTGTTTAGTGCTATTAGGTGAGGTCATTGGTTCTATAAGGGTTCTATTGAAGAGTTTTCATCATCAGCCTGTATCAGTCCACTGCTGGACATAGGCCTCTCCCAAGGCACGCCACTGAGCCCGGTCTTCGGCTCTTCTCATCCAGCTACTGCCAGGCGCAAGTCGTCTAGCCACGGGACGTCCTACACTACATTTGCCAAGTCGCGTCCAATTCCTGCGATGAGCTTGAGATTCCGGTGAAGGAAAACATTGTGATGAAACCATAATACAGATGGGCACTTTCTGGTGCTCACCTGGCTAGCTACAACACTTAGGAATCTGTCTGTACCTGATGCGTGAGACGCGTGGAAGAGGCTGCTCTACCCGTGCTGGCAGGGAGAGTCCCGCCCACGGACCGTGCTTCTGATAGAGTCCTGAAACGTACCATAATTTCATTAAGTATTTATCTACAGGTAGGGGACCTAGGTGGACCGACGGACATCGTAAGAGTTGTGGGAGCCGATGGATGCAAATGGCTAATAGAGTTCAAAGACCTATATTCAGCAGTGGACTTCTTCCGGATGATGGTTATTATTACTTCATCGTCAGCCTTTCACGTTCCCACTTCTGGGACTCTGGCCTTCTCTCAGAGAGAGAGTATGGGCCGTAATCTACCACGCTGGCCCAGTGCGGGTTGGTAGATGTCGCATGCCCTTGAATGTTGCAGTTCTTGGGCATGCTGGTTTCCTTCACCGTTTTGAGCGATGGCAAATCCGCACATAACTTATCAAGTCATAGGTGCGGGGCCGAGAGGATTCGAACTCGGTGTCGGCGCCTTGTAAGTCGCAAGCGTTACCGTTCGGCCACCATCGCTATTATTTATTGCCAAATACTTAGAATATTCTAAGGCCAAATAAAAGACGAAATCTTATTAGAAAAGCTTATTATTAAATATCAGACTGAAAAGCTTGGGATCGTAATTGAACTTGCTCTAATTCCATTGTAGTAAAAATAAAATTGTAAATGTGTCACGCCCAAAAAATTTGCTTTCAAGCGTTTTTTGCCGGTGTAAGGAGATTGAAACAGGCGTAGCTAGTTTTCAGTTTGTCGTTTTAAAGTGAGCACATATAGATTGAGGGAAGACCAAGAAAATACTTACAATTCTCCCATTCTCCTTTCACCATCAGTCCACTCCGAGAGGTCTTCTTGGCTAGAAATGAAATAACTTCAATTAACACAAAATACGATAGTAAAGCAGGTAGCATGCTTTTACAAATTGGTGAAAGAACAAGCATATGGCCAACATTAATGGCCATCGCCTATGTAAAGGCCCTTTTTCTTCAATTTTTCCTATTTAACCCCCGACGCAAAAAGAGGGGTGTCATAAGTTTGACGTGTCTGTCTGTCTGTGGCACCGTAGCTCGCGAACGGATGAAGCGATTACTGTTTAGTTTTTTTTTTGTATGAAAGGTGAGTTACGGGCGAGTGTTTTTAGCTATGTTTGATTAAAATCGGTCCAAGATGACAGGGGTTTTTTAAATTTTAAATTTATATTTATTGTAACTGAGTGACGAGACGAGCAAGTCACTCGCCTGATGGTAAGGTCGTGCTTGCCAGTTCAGTGCCATCGCTAAGTACAGTCAACGACAAAAATCACTGAACAATCACACTTTTTTCTATTATCCTCATCATCTTATTCCAATTTTTGACCTCATCATCACCTAAAATCAGGTGTGTTATGTTGTGGTCAAAATGATACCATGTAAAATGTAAAAAAAAAAAACAATAAGAATTACTGATTTGAAACCTATTTGGAAAATCGAGAACGATCAGCTACTTTTGTCGCTGACTGTACCTGTATGTATATTTCTATAGCCTTGGTTTCTTTTTTATGTAAAAGAGCGGCAAGTTTGCAGGCGACGAGCCTGATAGTAAGCGATCACCGAAGCCTATGGACCAACCAGTAACAGGGGTGCTGCCGAAGCGATGCCAGCCCTTAGGAACTTTTCACACATCCATTTTGAAGCCTTCATTAGTTACCTGTATGATTTCCTCAATGAATCAAAGTGTAGTTCGGCTTCCAAGTCAGCTTTATTGACGGAGGACAAGTCGTCCCGGTCTTCTTTCATCATCGCTTCATCAGGCCTGATGGTGGTCGATACCTTGAACCCGGCTGACACTAAAGCTCCTGAAATTCAGATTTTTATATAATTAGATTAATTGGTATCTTATTGTTGGTAAATGGTGATGCTGTCGATGATGGTAAGTACTTAACACCAATAATTCTGAAGTGAGAAACAAGTTAGCGGCGAAAACACGAATGTTCTAAAGAAATGGGCAATGATGGCTCAAAAGTAGTGATGTTGGCTTGAAACCAGTAGGACGTGGGCTCAAATCCTACAATGAGCTTGAGTTTTCGGTTATAGGAAAACATCGTGATGAAACCATAGCTTGGTGGTAGATTATTTTCTAGTACTCCTCTGGCTAGCTACTACCATCAAGTTAAGAATCTGTCACCAAGCACCTATCGGTGTGTTCCGGCAGTCTCACTTGAGAGCCAGTTCCCAATCCAGTGGCGCCATCTTCGACCACATCGTCACTTAACATGTGGTCAAACTCTACCGTGTAATTTAAAAACAGTGGATTTTGATAAAAAATGATGATAATTACTCACCTTGCTTATTATGTCTTTCTTTGTTATATGCACTGTATGATGATTCCAAACTATGTTTCCTCCTCATCTGAAATAAGATAAAAGTCTTTACAATCAACGTCAAAGACGACAAGAGCTTTGCTGTTACAATTAGTATTGCTGCCATAAATGTAGGCAAGAATGTTGCCACACTATAACATTTGATAGGAACGTTGTTTCAACAAAATCCCAAGTGAAACCCAACAGTTGTCTATAGCAAAATATCAAAAGAAATCTTATCAGAAAAGCTAACTAAATTTCAAATTTCAAAACTTTTTTATTTAATAGGATACATTGTGATCACTTTAAAACGTCAACTTAAAACTAGCTACGCCTGTTCCAACCTCCTTACGCAGAAGAACAGGCAAGAAATGCCCGGCAGGTAATTTTTTTGGCGCGATCACATTGACAACTTTATTCTTATTACTAATTGATTGAATTGGAGCAAGTTCACTAAAATCCCAAGCTTTTTCTTTGTCATCTAATAGTCCGATATTTTTTAATTAGCTTTACTAATAAGAAGATTTATCTTGTTTGGTTGTATACATTGGGATATGGGAACATGAATATTAACGAGTTGCGGGATCACAACCAAAGCAGACCAGACCCCACAAGCAGCACGTGAACGTGAACGGGTGCTGCTTGAAAAATCAGACATCACCAACTGCCATTATGGCTGGCAGTAATTAGATGAGAAGAGCCGAAAATTGGGCTCAGTGGCGTACCTTGGGCGAGGCCAATGTCCAGCAGTGGACTGATTCGGGCTCATGATGATAGCAATAAGTAATGCTGGTAGACCAACCGATATTAAGAGAAAAATGTTTGCCCACACAAACACATACATAGTTCTGACCTCCTAACTTGGATTTCTTGCATCTAGGGTATCAGATGCGGATTGTGCTTTTTTGTCAATGCACAAATATTTGTCGTGTAGCGGGAATCGAATCCGCAACCTCACATTTCGCAGTCGGCTGTTCACCCATTGCGCCACAACAGTAGGCGTAGCTAGTTTTAAGTTTGACATTTTAAAGTGATCACAGTGTATCCTATTGAATAAAGTACAATTGACTATTGACTATTGACAGTTCTCATCAAAGATCACGACAAAAGACGCTGAAGAAATAAAAAATTTCAGATTCTCCTAATCATCTTAAACAACAACCTTCGACCGAATCATCACTTAACATCATGTGTGTTGTGTTATAAGCAACAAAGATCAGCCACATTTGTCGCCGGCCTCACCTCATCGTTAGAAGTGGTAGCCCCCGACTCCAAGTAGCTGATGAGCTTGGCTTCGCTGCTCAGCTCCAAGCTCCTCTTCCTGGCGATGTTTTCTCTGCTATCGTGGTGGGCGTGGAGGCGGGCGCGGGGGATCATCACCGCCGGGGCGGGCACCGGGGGCGGGTCGTGGGCGGGCGGATCGGAGATCACGCACTTCTTGCTAGATGATGATACTCGCTGGAATGGGAACACATATCTCATCATCGAAATGAAATGAAATGAAATGGAACGGAACGGAAAGGAACGGAACGGAACGGAACGAAACGAAACGAAATGAAATATATGAGGAGGAGGAGGAGGTTTTTCGAGTGTATGTACGTATGTATATTTCTATGGCATGGCCTGTATATGGCTTGACGGATTTTAACATATGAGGTGTCATTAGATTCGTCTTTATTGTGGGAGTGACTTTGGGTACTTTATTTTGGCGCAGTCGGGTTTTTGTTCCTTTTGTAATGTAAGTATAATCTTTTTTTAACATGTATATGCCTTGGAGTCCCCATCTTTCACTTTTAAAATTATGTTCTTCTCCAGGGTTTGAACTATCTCCATACAAATCAAAATCCGTTCAGTAGTTTTTGCGTGAAAGACTAACAACCATTCATTCATCAATCTTTACAAACTTTCACTTCTAAATAAAATTTACCTTAGAAGGCATGTAGGGTAGAGACGCGTTCTGGACGCTGGAAGCGTCGCCCCCGTCTCCTCGCTCGCTGATCAACGCGCGTCTATCTTGTCTTTGTTTCGATGGCATTGCACCCTGAAAACACAAAATGATAGTATCCACTAGTTGTCACGAAGGACTTGCTCGAGCTCCAGGTGGAGGACTAGCGGGAGGTGACGCAGGACAGACCGAAGTGGCGTCTTTGTTATTGGAGGCCAAAACTCACTTTGGGTCGTTGCACCATCTCAGTAGTAGTAGTATCTACTAGTGGTCTACTTCTAGAGAAAAACCTAGAATTGATAGTAACAGGAAAATATAATAACGCCCAACAAATCCCTCTTAATATCCCATCAGGTGCGTTTCTTGTCTGTTCTTTTGTCGGTGTAAAGAGGTTGGAACAGGCGTAGCTAGTTTTAAGTTTGATGTTTCAAAGTGATCAATAAGTTGTATCCTACTAGATAAATAAATTATACGGGCTAGCTTCAAAAATTCAAAAAATTGCAAGCATGCTCCATCATGCGAGACCGTGGCTAAATGCTTCATCATCATCATCAATAATTTTTTTTTATAAAAACAGCCTTTTTTCCTTCACTGCTGGGTTTTTCGGTCTCTTAGAGAGAGTATATAGATCGTCACCTACCACGCTGACCCAGTGCGGGTTGGTAGCTGATGTCGCATACCCTTTAAAATGATGGTCAACAAAAACGTTACCTATGGAGAAAAAATAAGCAAACCTCCTTCAAAACTTAAATTTTTCGCATCAGGTTTCACCATACTCTTTAGACCAGATATGTTCATACCTGATGTAAACTAGGCATGCTCTGTATACATGCGACGATGGACCTCTTAGGAGTTCTGGGCCGTTTCTTGGAGCATGCGACCACAGCACACACTGCCAGCACGATGGACAATATCGCTCCGAGCACCACCAACGATATCAAGACCACTAAAATGAGAAAAGCATACTTAAATACCTACAGATTACAAATTATCCCGGTATGAAGTATGCTGTCCTTCCCCAGGGTTCAAACTTCAAACTATCTCTGTACCAAATTAAATCAAGATTTGTTTCAAAAGTTAAGCTGTCTATACCCGTAATCAAAAGCCTGCAGGCTTACCGCGGATCACAAAACGACATAAACTTTATCGTAAACTCTTATAATTTGACACATTTGGTACCGCCGAACTATCACGTGGTCCATCGACTAGCCATTACCATTATGCCTACATTGAATGAACGAAAAGGTACGTAGTTTGAGCAAAACAAAACAAAAGACGTTAAATTTCGTACCGCGGAACTACTTTGACATTTCAAAACTATGGTAATGGTTAACTGTAAAAAAGGTGAGTCTCGGGCAACGTTTTACACCATATTTTCGTCAAATTTGCTTGTGTTACAATACTTGCACTTTTAAACTCGTGATATCTTTCGAATGAAATGTCCGAATTGAATAAATCAAAAAGTTATAATAAGGTATTGAAACAGTCTTGAATATGAAGTTATTTATTTTGTTAGGGATTAATACCAAGATGCAGTTTATTTTTTTGAAATTATATATAATCATTACACCAGGAGATAGTGTAGCTTTTCCCAACAGTGAAAGAATTTTTCAAATCGGTCCACTAGTTTCGGAGCATATTAATCAAAACAAACAAACAAATAATCTGATTTTTCCTATAGATATATAATTATTCTTGTTTTATGTACGTCATCTATTTTCTGTCTATCCATTACGACAATAGTGTTGCCACACTATCTATAGAAAAACCATCGATAGTTTTCATCTGAATAAGCCACACTATCGAAAGCCTATAAATACAACCGCTAACTCAAAATGGGGCAATGGTACCTATCGAGTGAGTACAATACTATCGATAGTGTTGTTGCTCGCGAAGAATAAACTATGGATAGTATACCTACTGCTCGTAAATAAAAAAAACTATCGATAGTATCGATAGACTAAAATAATCGATACTATCGATAGTTTATTGCTATCGACTTGTAGTATTGCTTCGTTTTGAGCTATTGATAGGATCGATAATATCGATTGTATCGATACTATCGACAGTGTTTCGATTGGTTGGCTATAGATAATTAATCGATTAATAAATAAATAAATAAACATCGGGGGACCATTTAACACAAATTGAATAATCATCGATAGTCTACTAGCGATCGGCAACACTAGTTGTAAAACATTTGACATTTCGTTGGTTCAATTAACCATTACAATATAGTTTACCACCCCGGTACCAATTTTAATACTGTCTTAATGGTCGGTTGTAATCGCTAACGTAAATGAAACATTTGCGACAGCGCAACCGCGGTCGGCCCGCTGGTCTATATTTTGCAGTGTCATTCAATGGAACAATGCGGTCAACGTTTTGGGAATGTCGTCAACTGGTATCGGTTTAGTAGTGTATACTCGTATATATATGTTGTTAATTAAGTTTCTTGAACTATTATTTTTAAAGAACAGTCAATCGTGTAAGAACAATCAGTAAATGCTCACCCTTCAAATTGATCTGACATGTGCTGCCTGCATACCACTGGAAGCACTCACACAGCACTCGCTGGTCATCCCTGGAGTAACATGACCCGTGGTAATTACACTTCTCGCAGCCAACTGGTTCCGCTGTGGAGAGAAGAAGAATTCATCATCATCATCAGCCTTAATATTATGTGCCCAGAGTCCACTGCTCACATTCTTCTCTTAAATAATGTATCGCATAATCTACGACGCTGGCCCATTGCGGGTTGGTATGATAGTCACATGCCCTTGCTTATTGTGATCCTTGAACATGCCAGTTTCCTCACGATGTTTTCCATCACCGTTTTGAGTAATAGCAAATGCGTACAAAGCCGAGATAGGGTAGGCGGTATCCGCGCTTTACGTGATGGACGCTTACAACCACCATTGTGTAAAGAGAATAAACGGACTTGTGATGAACTACAACCTGGACTGGACTAGTAAATTATGAGTCAAAGTTCAAAATCTCTTTGTTTGAAAAGGCCTAAGTCCTAGCAATGGGATTAGGCGATGGTCTAAAGGGGTATTGGGTAGAGATTCTTCGTCAACCTTGAGACAGTTGCAGGTTTCAAAAAAATTGATATAACTGTGTAATCTCATGAACCTCACCAGAACAGATCCGGCCAGGATACAGGGTGTTCACGCTGAGGTCTGCAAAGCCTTCGAGGCAGCTACATGTGTATGTCCCCCGGAGATTGAAGCACTGCGCGTGTTCAGAGCAGTCGTGGAACTGCCCGCTGGTGCATTCGTCGAAATCTGGAGAATGAAGAAGTGAAATCAAAGTTTTGGAGTTTAAAAACTATTGTCATTTTATTTTAAGTGGCAATGCAGTACGTGCTTATGGTGAGTGACTGTTTAATATATCTGATGAACATAAGGTCAAGACCATCCTGGCTTAAAAATACTCAAGAGCTACCAGTAGGATCTTCCTACGTGGTAGGTATTCTGTTTTTGTGATAATTTTGATCAGTTTTGTTGCGAGTCGTTTCAAACTAGTTTTACTTCTAGAGTTTTTCTCTCTGAAGTTTGGTAATTAAATTGAGAAATATCATGTTACTTACCACTGACATCTAATCTGTCAACCAGTTCTCCAGCTGCGTGGACGTCGGTTCCTCCCAAACTGTAGTTGTTATTTCTCAGGTACTTTTCTATTACTTCCTTGAGTCTGCTTTCGTGAGCGTTGTCTGAGAGCTGAAATGAGGAAAGCTATGTTTGATTGACGTTCCACATCACGACATTCATGTTCTCATAAATGATATCTATGAAAATCTTAAAAAAAAAGCTCAAATAAAGTCAGTTGAAAAACAATATAATTATTAAGCCAGGTTTGTACCACAACCTCAGTCAAAGTTATAGAACCATCAACGAGTACTTGACAACTCTTTAACTAGAGTTTTAACTTTTACCGGCCAAGTTTGGGCAGTTAAGGTTACCGTTAAATTATGACTTCCTTTCAACCATAGATTTAGTTGGTGCAACAAAATTTACTTAGCTGAAAATTTAACTGCAGCCAGACTAAAAACTCTTTTCCTTGCATATTTTTTTGTATAACAGATATTAAGGACCCTACCTGCACATAGAAGTCATTCAAAACTCCCTTGTAGCTGTCTCCACTGGGCCCCTTCATCTCTACTGGATGGAATCCATTGATATGAACTCCATGGAACACGTCCCTCAGGTCTGACTGCATCACCATTCTGTTGATACCCTCGTGAGTAGCCACGGCTAGCGCTTGGTACTGCTTGCTGGAGTTGTCTGATAGATTTGTGTGGAAGTGAAGCGGAGAGTTCCCTTGAGAGCCAAGGGCTAGTTTGACTGAATAAGTGTAAGTTGCTGAAATAGAACAGATGCACTTTGTTTTATTGCTTTAGTTCAGGGAGCTTTGAACTACAAGTCACTTGACATTAATATCACTTAAGTGAAGACGTGGTCGTCAAGAAAGAGAAGGTGTTTAATGGAAAGGTGGAAGTAAGTGAGATAGTTATGCAATAATCAAAAAACTTACGCTTGCAAGGTCTATCAGGGAACATCCTAGCAAAGCCTGGTCTGCAAACACATTTCATAATTCCATCTATTCTCTGGCATCGTTCATTCCTGGAAGCTTTGCAGTCTGGCTGGCATTCCTTGCCATACGCTGAAAAGATCACAAATCTTGCTCAGTTACTGTCCAAAACTTTAGGTAAAATGAAATGATTAAACTTACCAATTGAGTGTACGTTTGTAGTTTCTAGGTAAGGGGTACCAGCTAAGAGTATCTCACCAAACAAAACCTGCGAAACGCCATTATTGTTCACTTGCTCATTTCTAGTGACATCGTAGTCACCTGTTTCAAGGTCAGTACTTATTGGTGGTGGTGCTTGACCACCATTCTGTGACTTATTCATCACTACGAAGAACGTGTCGTTATCTCCATCGGCTTCGGTATCTATCTTCTGAATATTTTCAGTCGTTTCATGATCTCGAATAATCAAATTATCCTCTTCTGAAGACATAGTTATATCGTCAAGAGGTATTTTAGTTTTAGCTGATGTTTCTTGAACGGCCGTAGGCTCAACTTGAGGCACGGGAATGTGTTTGGTAACTGTTTCGACGATTGTAGTCGGTTGAACTTTTGTGTGAACTTCTGTTACCACGTCAACAATTGTAGATGTTTGAGTGTTTGTCAAGACTAGAGTTTGAGTCACAGCACCTTCTGATTGGCTTACTAAACTTGTCTTGGTATGCGTAACAGTCAATGTGTGCGTCAAATTAACATAACCAATGCTTGAAATTGTTAATGGTGGTTCAGACAATGTCTTTGTGAGAGTGACCACAGTAGTCCTAAATTCTGTCTTTGTTGGTATTATTTCATCTGAAATCTTAATTTCATTACCAGCATGATGGGTTGGATGGATTACAGAGGTAGCTTCTTCAAAGCTAGGTGTTATAAAACTAGCTGAATCCTTCTGCACTAGAGATGTTACTTCTAGCTGTGACATTGTTGGTAAGACACTATCTCTCAACACTTCTGTTGGTTTTATGAAATCATCATCTACAGATGATTCTGAACTCTCTATTATGTTAGTTGATACAATAGTAGGAATTCTTGTAGGAATCGGCCTAACAATCTTCTTGATAGATGTGTGTCTAGTTGGATATAAAATTTCTGGACGATTCATAGTTCTTGTAGGACGAATAATTGCTGTAGGTTTGGGTGGCAATTTAAATTTGCTAGTGCTAGGTTTTGTATCATCGTTTCTGAATGGATAAGGCTTGCGAGTTCTGTTTTTATGACCGATTGGAATCACCTTCATTTTATCAGGACTCTCTTGGCTTGTTTCTTCAGAAACAGGTTCGTGAATATCAATTTCAGTACTAGATGTTGGGATCGTCGTAGAAGAGTCTGTGCTAGATTCCTTTGAAACAGATAGTCTATCTTCCGTTGCTGGTTTTTCAGACGAACCCCCTTCATCAACGTTCTCAGAAGAGTATTCATTTTCGTAAGAATATGAGTTCTCTGATGATGGTGATTCGGAATACACAGGAGTTTGTGTTGATTGAGATGTTTCAGGGTATTGTACAGATGTAGAGTCAAAGTTAAAGCTTGATGAAAATCCTATACCCGAAGATGTAAGCCAACCCGATGATATTGGTGTTGGGAAAATTACATTTGAAGCAGTAGGAGCACTGATAGTGGTTTGTGGAACCTCAATAGTGGGACTTGCCACCTTTGAAGGTATTTCTCTTGGAGGTGGTAAAAGTAATGAGGAAGGCTGATCACGGTTATGGATTGGTCTTCTTACACCATTAAGAATATCATATGCTGGCCGGTAAGTGGAAACTTCATCTCTATTTATAGGTTTTCTTGTTGGTCTTTGTGGCAATCTAGGTGGCATGGTTTTAAGAGGCTTTGTTCTGTATGGTGGAGGTGTCCTTGGAGGAAGAACTGGTCTTGGAGTGAGTGGAATTCTTGGAGGTTGTCTCATTCCAAGAGGATTTCTTGGCGGAGGTGGACTCATACCCATAATCATCTCATCATTAGTAGAAGGCTTGAAGCTATAATCCATGGTTGGTGGAGGAGGTGACAAGTCAATGATTTCGCTTGAGGATCTATTCAGTTCAATATTATCAGCCGTTGTGGTAAATGTAGGTAAGGTAGACTTTTCTGGAAGTTTCTCAACAATTAGTGGTTTCTTATCCTTGATGTGAACTGTGGAAGTTATGATGTTTGAGGCATTGACAATTTTAGTGTTATTGAATCGTGAATGATAAACAGGCCTGGGTGGGTTTTTATATTTGAGTTCAGTTTCTGGTCGACCGTAAGTAGGTATTCGCTGAGATGGCGGCAGTATATGTGGCTTGACTGTTGAAGGTGAATTCATTTCTTCTCCAATATTTAAGTCAAGATTGTCTTCGTATGACATGTTGGTAGAGTTCTCTAAAAGTTGATTTATCTGCCAATGTGGCTGCTGCAATTGATGATCCAAAACTGGCGCATTACTTATCGTAAACGGTCTAGGTTTCATATAGGGATGATTTTCATATATTGGTTTAATTGCATTGGTTTGGAAATTGTTCGTTCTATTATTTGAACTGAAAGGTTTTTCTGTCTGGGATCCTAAATTGAAATCTGTAGTTGGTTTAGGTGTACTAGTTTGAATCTTAGGATTATTCGAAGAGCTAGTTGAATCGAATTCTTCATTTTGGAGCAAAGTCAAGCCAGTGGATACTGGTTTCGGCTTTTCTACTTCATTGGATGTGCTCACTACAGGTATTTTCATCGATTCTGAACTAACTTCTCCATCAATTTCACCATTGCTTTCTAATTGATCTTCACCGTCATATATTTCTTCAGAATTTTCATATACCGGTTTCACTCTCTCTGTACTCGGCCTAAAAGAGTGTACAGTTGTGGTTTCATCGCTATTATCTCTGATCGGTATATCATAGGCAGGTTGTTTTATGGCACCAAAGTTAGACGGTAGGTAATTATGTTTGTCATACGGCTTAACCGTAAACGGTGAGACACTTGAAGGATTTACAGTAGTTTCTGATTTAAAAACTGAAAATGGTTTGCCTATATTGAAATCTGATAAAGTCAGAGGTTTCTTTTGAGACCAAAACTCTGTCGGAGGCTTACCAGCGCTTGTTATCTTTTGTCCGAATGTTGGTCTAGAGTTTTCACTGTATTCGTGTAAAGGAATAACCTTTCTAGTAGTAGATTCACCTTTAATGTCAATGTTTTTGATATTATTTTCATTAGAAACTACACTTGAATACCAACCATGTGAGTTGGTAGGTAAGTTTGGTATATGTTTCCCTGGTCTTCTTTGATCATTTGTATTTTTTGTGTCAAAATAATTTTCCGTTACAGGCTTAACAACTTCATTTGATGGTGATGGAACGTTATAGTTAATGCTGTATTCATGTTCATGAATCATGGGGAAGTTTGCATGACTATTAACTGATGTTGGAATGGAAGGTCTTATGGTGTTACCGCTTACAGTCGGAGAAGGTGGTACAGGTGGTCTCACTGGATTTCTGTGCACTGGTCTTTCATTATTTTGATTATAATAATGATGTCCTATTATGGTATGTTCGTTATCAGTTGTACTCTTATTCCATCTGTTATCTCCTACAGATACCTCAAAAGGTACACGACTTTGATCGTCGTAAATTATTTGAGGATTTTGATTTACCTGTGAACTGTAAATCTCTTGTGGCGTCGAATTGTCTTCAACCCTAATTGCGAAATTAGTTCCTATAGGAATGTCTGCATTCAATTGCCCACTATTCAAAGTAGTTTCGACTGGCACAGGGACACTTGAGCCAATAACTTGTCCAGCTTCGTTGACATTACTGGCGACATTTGTTGCAGTATTCAATGTGACTGTATAAGTACTATCGTTATCGTTATCGTGAGCCAAAATTGATTTGTTCACAACATTATGTGATGATAAAACAGGGAAAGAACTTTGGGAATAACTTGAACCAGCATTTGTGGCTTTTGGTGGTTGATTATTATTAACATGTTGTGTATTGAATGAGTTGTATTGAGGTTGTGATGGTGGCATATGAATAGTGTATGTTGGTGATGGTTGATTATTTTGTCCTTGAGCTGCGAAATAAATCTCAGAAGTTACTTTTGGTGGTAGTTGTTCTTTTGGCACTGGATGTTGCACATTTAAGAAAATCTTCATATCTTGCACTGGTTTATGTTGCACAATTGGCCGTTGATTGTATGGTTGGTTCTTATTTTCTTGATTGAAATGCATTTTTGGTGGTGGAGGGGGAACTGCAAGGAAATTCTCATATTCCTTGTCTATTACATCTTTGCCTTTGTTTTTGTTATGTTCATTAATTTTAACTTGGTTGTACCTTTCAAAATCTCCATTATTTGGTCGATATATGTCTGGATTGTAGGCAGTAATTTGTGGACCAACTTGTACATGGGTTTCTTGATTACTTGTAGGTGGTGGAATTTTGTTAAAGTCTACAGGACGTTTGTTGTCCTTCCATTTTAATTTAAGATCGTTTCTAAATGAATGATCTTTCTGTTGTGGTGATGAATTCGGTTTAAAACTTTCCAACGGAGATTGAATGTGAGGTTTGTTAATGAACTGCTTATTATTATTTGGAGCTACGTTGTGCACGTTTGTCATTTGAGGTGCATCAATACTGAAACTTCCAAAGTAACCAGGTTCAGGATATGGAAGTGGATCATCCACATAATCACCCGTTTTATGAGGTTCTGATGATCCGGCAAATACTAAAGCAGTTGAACTTCCGTGTGGAATTAGAACATTTGCTACTCGAGAAGGCTGAATATCAACCAAGAAAGGCGAGTTTGCCCCAGGATCACCTGTTATGGTATACTTTTCATCTGTATGGCTGTTAACAATTTCTGAAGAGCTTGGACTATTGTCTTCTATTTCGACTTCCTGTTTATTATCTTTAGCAGGCTTGAAATCAACGTGATTTGTAGCTGGCCGGTTATTTGATGCAGATCCAAAAGAGGGTATGTAATCTAAAAAGGCTGGCCTTCCATGATTTACCATAAGTGGATTTGGTGATTTCGTTGAACCAGTTCTATAGTCGTCCTCTTTCGGTGAATTAGGCATACGGTAAGGGTATTTACTGAATTGATCATTCATACTAGGTCGGTCAAATCCGCTTGGAGGTCTATTTGGCTTGGTTTTAGGCATCTCAGGTGGCCTCAAATCATATGAGTCATCGATTTTAGTGTTTGAATAAGCTTGATCACTTAATGGTCTCTCGTTTATCAAATAGTGCTCATTTGCGGCCACAAAGCTATCTAATGGAGGAGGATTCACGGGGTTATGCAACTTAATTCCACTTGCAGCCAAGGTTAATGGTCCACCCACTGCTGGTTTTCCAACAATGACATCTGAATTAGTTGTTATAATTTCGCCTGGGCTGATAGGTATACCTCCATTGACTAATGGACTCTCATGAATTATTTTGTGTGGGTGATGAGATTTGGGTTGTTTGTGTTCAGCAGCCCACGCTAAGCTTTGGTGCAATGTAGCGTTTGTAAACACAATCTGTGATTCTGATGTTTCCATCTCATCCATGGGTATATAAATTGGAAATGTGCCTTGTTTAGACTCAAAGTCACTGTCCACTCTTTTGTTTGCATTGTAGGCAATGACTTTCTCTGTGGGCTTCACTGTCGTGGTTGTTGTTTTCTCAACGACTACATCTTGTCTCCTAATAAAACTGCCAGTCATTTTTTCAAACACAGGAGCAAGTTGAGTCAACCCTTTGATGCCTAAGGTTCCTAATTTCAATAGATCAGCCACGACAAATTTATTTTTATTAGGTTTTTGGGGCTTTTCCGGTTTAGTTTTTTCTGGAGCTTTGGAGAGTTTTGTGGTTTTCAACGGAGGGGCTTGTTCATTTGTTAGAAGGTCACTTTCGTCTACAGAATTACTGTCTTTTTCGTCAGAGTAATCATTGATGACTTCAGTATACTTTTCAACTACTTTATCTACAGGCGCTATTTGTGTAGTACTTTCAAATTCATATGGAGCGTATTGGGTCTTCGTGTCATCTTTATTCGTTGGTTTTAAATCAAGTTTAATTGCTCCATATTTCGTTGATGTGGCATCTATATTAGTGTATTTTGTCTTTAGACTTTCCGTTTGAGTATGGCTGCAAGAGCATGAACTTGTTGTGCATGAAGTGTGGCTAGATTCTGAGGGCTGTATGAGATCAAAGCTACTGCCATCTTCTGCACTGTCAATTCTCTTGTCAATTTTGGCATAGTTGCTTACATACATGTTCGTTGGCGCTGTTGGTTGTATAGTCTTCACTTCCATATACTTCGTCTGAAAATGATGCAATGTGAATTTTAATTTTATCCTTATGAATTAAACAATACTGCAATTGTACAATATATGTGGATAATCTATCAACTACTTAGATCAAAGGAAGTTAAGTTGAGATGTGGTAAAGTTAGATAAAGCATTGTATTTGACAGGGTGTTCAGCGGGTATTGTTGCTGTAGGACTAATTGGATTCTGGAGACATTTTAAATCAACCAGGGTCCCAATCTTACTTTCGTCGGTTTTAAATCTGCCAAGATATCTGGATACAGGTTTGTGAGAGATTCAGTAGTGACAACTGATACGATAGTCTCAAATGTTGATATGGCACTTCTTTTATTTTGCACGACTGTGGTGAGGTAGGTGTATGTGGTCATACAAGTCTTGATAATGTAATTGTGTTGCATCAGTTGATGGAGTGGAAACAGAGCACTGATTTGCTGACGGCTAACAACAGTTGCAACGGCTGATGATAACAATGATTTTTTGGGCGATACCGATGACGTAGAGTGTGTCGGTTTCAGTGGTGCTATGTGCATTACTTTTAATTTGCGCTGAGAAAATAAAGCGTAAAAATACTGTACAAACAAATAAGTACTATTTAATTGATATTACTTTCATGCTTTAATAAAGAGAATAATAAGAAACAAACGAAAATTGGCGTTCTGACATATTTTTAATGTGTACCAACTAATTACTGATGATTAATTGCCATGAATAAATGTCTAGCTTTTATTATACTTAAAGTATTTGTGAGGCTATCTCTTTTTTTATACCAACTATGTAGTGTAAATAAATTAATATGAGCATATCAAAATTGTTTTATTATAATTACCTGTTCCGGTTTTCCTTCGCCACTTTTGTCCTTAACCAGAACCTCTACTCCATTGGACATGATCCTCGTAGCCAAGTTCTTCAACTTCCTTTCATCTTCAGTCGCAGGTTTATCGATAGATTCAGCCTCTCTGCCAGGCCTCCATGGAGTATTGTCGTATACTATTGCATTTGTATTGAAAGCTGAAATGTCATTGTACAAAATTAGCGTTGAAATAATATTACCGCGTTTTAAAGATCGCATGAACGGTTTTTTGCAAATGTTGTTGGAAAAACAGTTTTCTTTGACAAGGCTTGCTTAGTAATGCTACTGCATTATAAACTGTCTTAGAATAATATTCAAAGTCAGATAAACATTATTATAAAATCAATCATGCGAACTTTGAATTTGGGATATGATATGATTGTTACAGATAAAAATCGAATAAACAACAACAATACAACCAAATTAAAATTAAATATCTACTAGAATCACACAATGAAACATATGTAAACTCACAATGTTTACCGAGATATATATAATTATGTGTTGAAAGTATGATACTAGACTATTATTCCATAGTTAATGGGAGTAAATCTAAAGTCAATTTTGAGAACGAGGGAAAAATAAATGTATCTACAGTTAATTCTATTGTTAGGAGAATCTAGCTTAAGTAATGTTAATTGTATAACAATAAATTGTTTCAAGTATTAGTGAATAAGGAAGGTAAAAGTTTATTAATCAATGTCTATAATCACATGTTTTCCAAATACTAATATGTTAATATCAACTTTGAACTTCCTCTTTTTAAGTAAATTAGTATTATAATTTCTGTCTACATACAGTCTACACTACTATAAATCATATTACGGATCACACTACTAAATGTAATTGTTTACTTTACACGTGTGTGTTAGATTATACAACTAAATAATTAATACGATTAATAAGTTAATAAATCAACTAAATGCTTTTGATTTGTATTGTTTAGAAAAGATAACAAAATATGCTTAAAAATTAAACTTGGAAAAAAGTTGTTCAGTGAAATATCTTCATCTTTTAACTATTTCTATTAAAGTTCTAAAAATACTTAGTAAGTTTACAAATACAAAACAGAAGCATTGGAATCATTCAGCTAAATACAACCTGCAAATAGATTTAGCATCAAACACTCACCTCCTAGGTGGTTGGATGTTCGCAGGATTGGGGGGTTGGAGCCATCCAGAAGTGGGGATCTTCAGGGGCCTTGAGTATACTGGGATCCAAGTCATAGTTTCATTTGTCATCTTCAATTAGGTCAGTTTTTTCAAATTCGTCATCTTCAGTAAAGGCATCATCCAAGTCTTATTTGTCATAATCAAAGTAATCATCGTAGTTTGTCGAATCTTTGTTTTCATTGTCATTATAGCTTTCATTTTATGTGGTCAGTTTTTTTCGGATCGGTAATTAATATTCTATCTTATCAATGTTAGGGATTTTAAAGTTAATAATCAAAAGAGCAATAATTTTTAAACATGTTTATTATTTTAACATTTTTAAGTCGTATTCGCAATGTACAGTCAAAAGCGAAGAAGAAACGAGTATTACAATAGATTTAGTAATTAATTAACCTATGTTCTAAGACTTACCCAAAGGCAGAATAATGCTGCCACATTAAAAAAATTCAGTACCAAATCAATCTGGTAACATAGGAAATCATTTTTGGTGAACTTAAAAGAACTGTTATGAACTAGTTAAGTACAAAAGAGTATTTCAATCTTAAAACTAATTCGTTATAACTATAAGGCACTATTCATAGTCAATTTACTATGATACAAAGTAAATAAATAACTAAAACATTACTTTATACACCTAACCATTCGATTTGTATTTCACGAGACATCGTCGATTGAGCTTTGTTTTCTATTATTATTTCTAATGGCAGTGGGACTTGCTAACTCCAGAACGTACGTCGGTGACGCGTCATACTTTATGTGTTTACTAATCTCACCAACTATACTTTCGAGACTTTGTGTTTCAACTTGATTTTCAACTGACGAATTATCCATAAACGTTTCTGCGTTAGCTATCATAGCTTGTGAACTTAAAAGTTCATCTACCGTTGGTAAAACTGAAGGAGACACTTTGACATCTTCATAATACATCGCTTCACGTTTCCTTACGGTCTGGGTGTCATCTGATACGACGGTTGATAGCACTGTACTGAATTCACCGGGATGTCTACCAGATACATACAATGTCACTACACTGGTCAATTTGGGTGGAGATGGTGGGGTTGGTGGTTGCTTAGGTACCCTAGCTCTAACTCTAGAACGAGGGACGGGTGGGGGTGGAGGGGAGTCTTCTTCATTGTCTAGAGGATCATCAGAGAAATCTTCATTGCTATTCAAATCAGCCAGGATGTTTGGCTTTGGACTGTTTACTGTAAATGTCATTATTAATATGGTTTGAATTTAAATTATTTTGTACTTGATTCAAGTTCGCGAGAGCGCCTAGATCTGATTGACTTAAGCCTAATAGAGGGTTTGCAGTCTGTAAAAAGCTTTGTTGTTGCTGTTGCTGTTGCTGCTGTTGTTGTTGTTGTTGAAGGAGAAATAAAAGTGAATTAAACTGGGGGATTTGTTGCGCCTGTTGCGTTGGTGTAGTGACAATGGTATCTGTGACAAATTCAGTTGCAGTGATAACATTTGTCGTAGGATCTGAAATGGTAGTCAAAATGGCTCTACCTTTGAATGTGATTGGTAACACAGTCTCTCTAGAGTCCGTGACAGTTGTTACATAAGTAGTGGCGCGGGTTTTAAATTCTGTAACGGGGGTTTGTACTATGGGTTGCTGCGGTAACAAACCCTGTCCTTGTAATGCCAGGAGAGGGTTGATCGCAGGCTGTTGATTACCAAGAAGCAGCTGTGATAGAAGCAAGTTAGCAAGAGGAACGTTTGAGTTAATCTCAGGTGCTATCGTTTGTGTAACAGGCTCGACATTATAAACGGTACTAGGTAAAACATGAGCGTAGGAAGTTTTACGCCCTCTTATAGTGGTAGGAGTAAAGATGACAGTAGTTGTAGGTGTTTCATGAAGAACATACTTTATAATCTTAGTGGCACCATTATCAGCTAGTTCAGTAGATTCTGCTGCGAGCACTAAATGTGGACTACCCAAAGGTCCCAGCGAAGTAGATACCTGATTCAATAATAAAGTCTCCACTTTAGGCGTTGCTGACATTACATTTTTGTACTCGGTTATCTTTCCATTAACGAATGGAATAGTTACTTCTGTTGGGATTTGGTGGGTAATTGTAATTTTCCCATCATTTACAATGCTGTTGTAGTCCCTAAATCTTTCTCCGCTGTGATTTTCATAAGAATTTCTTTGTCTACTCGAAGCTCTACTGGTGGTCGTTCGTGGTCTTGATGATCTACTAGTGCTTGGTCGAGTAATTGCTCTTGACGTTTGAAGTCTTGGAGCTTTAGGTCGAGAAGATAGGGTAGTTGTTCGTGACGAAGGTCTACTGTTAGCTGTTTTGGATCTTCTATAAGAAGGGGCAGATGTCGTTGTTCTACTTTCTCCTCGCACAATAAATGATTGCCTTGGTGATGACCTTGGAGCTGGAGCAGCAGTTGTTCTGGAATTTGCTGAAAGACGAGAATTGTATCTGGCACGCTTTGGAGCGACTGACGACGGAGCTTCAGTTTCTGGTTCAGGCTCAGGCTTGCGCGTGGTTCCAAATTTAGTAGGTCTACGGAAGTTGGAATATTTCCGAGCGCCGTAATCTACTTGACGTTTTGATCGTCTCTTGAAAGCGAAAGGCCTTATTGCAACCAAATTAGACTTTTTAGGCGCCGAAGTCGATGGAGTAGGTACTTGGCGCTCTTTTCTGTCCGAAGAGTCGTAGTCATTATCTTCCTCGAATTCCTCTTCCTCTAATAACTCTTCATTTTCTTCGAGTTGGTCATTAACTTCTTCTTCTGGTTCAGGTTCTGGTTGTTTGAATAGATTTCTTCTAGGGAATAAAGCATTATTAGGCCTTTGTCTACGTAAAGATAAGAGTGGATTTGTTGTAGATCGGGTAGTCACACGTCTAGTAGTGGTTGTGATTCTGCTTCGAGGCGTAACGGTACGTCTTGAGGACGGTGTGGTCGATCGAGGAGTTATGGCAGTGCCAGGCTGTCTGGCTATAGGAGGTCTCCTGAATCTCAACAAAGGATTGTTGGTAGTTCTAACAGGAGCTTCAGTTATTTCATCTAGAGGTTCTGTGGCACTCTCTTCTTGTTGAGTGGCCAATGTCTCAGAATATTCAGTTTGGTCATTCGATGAGAAATAGACTGATGAAGAAGTTCTTATGCTACTTCTACCTGGTTGAAGACGAGAAGAAGCAGTAGGTCTTATTCTCGGGTTTGCTGATCTGCTTATATAGTCCAAACTATTGCTTCTTGCGGAGCTTGTTCTGAATCCTGTTCGTCTTGATGTAGGCTGGATGGAGTTTCTAGCAAAATTACCTGCTCTTGATGCTGATGGCACATTACCTGACAAATTAGAAGAACTGCTTCGTCCATTAAATCTCTTACCAGCACTAGAAGATCCAGGGAAAACTGAAGAAGGCTTTCTATTTCCACTAAATCCTCCTGAAGGCCTTACTGATTTTAATGTAGGAGTGGCAGTGATTGTTGGTGTAAAATCTTGGCGAGTTATAGTAGTAGCACTACTCAATAATGGCACACGTTTTGGTACAAATGTAGGTCTGTTCCTTGATGAAAACGGAATAATAACTGGAGTAACCGTTGGTTTCTTTGGGGTAAATGTCAAACGAGATTTCTTTCTCGTATTTCCATCATCTTCTTCTTCTTTGGCCTCTGTTGTTACTTCTGGTTCAGATACTGAACTTTCAATTACTTCTGGAGTAGGACTAATTACAGATTCCGTGGTAGTCGTGCTAGTAGAGTTGTTCGATTCATTCGATGTGATCAGAGTTTTATTATCACTCGTTACTACAGTTGAGTCACCTGATATAACAGCAACTTGAGAGAACAGTATCTTTTTCTCACTCTCTGTAGTAGGATCTGCGGGCTTAACTTCCGCGAATAAATTGTCAATATATGTACCAAGAAGTACTGTTGGTGATGCAGATGAAAGGTCAGGAAGTTTTGTTTGTTGAATTTCTTGCCTTACAACCGTTGGGGTAATATATGGTTTGTCTCCATTGTCTTGAATCAAATTTTTGTCCGGAGCACCGGAAGGAACTTTTCTAGCTATTTGATTATCTTCAACAAGCTTAGTATTTTCAACAATATTTGTCACGGTTTCTAAACTGCTTCTGATTTGAGATGTATTTCCAGCGTAGAAGGTTGTAAAATAGGTGTAAGTTGTATAGAAAGTAGCTTTGCCATCATCTTGTTCTAAGTTGTCTTCAATTAAGGAAGGTTTAATTTCAACTTCCAAATTCTTTGGCGGCAGCACACTATCGATTTCAATAGGTGTTGTATCGATAGGGCTAATCGTTGGAACCGATTGAACGGAAGGAGTCACTACGTTTGAAACGATTTCTTCGCGGCTAGTAATGGTTGTTGACTTATCTTTATAAAGTGTTGTCCAGTAAGTAAATGTTGTGTAATAGGTTATTGGTAAATTACTTTCATCTTCGGATTCTCTGTTTGGCATTATTGTTTCAGTTACCACATTCGTAATAGTTTCTAAGTGACTCTTGACTTTACTTGACTCTTTGCCTATGTACATAGTTGTGAAATAAGTGAACGTTGTATAACTCGTTTGCAAAAGAAGTGTAGGTGAAGGTAAAATTTCATCAATGTTGCTTTCAGAACTGATTTGATCGTCTAATACATTATTGTTCTCCAAATATTGTCTCTCACCTTTAGAAGACGATGACTTAATGTCAGTTATGTAAGAGTTTTCATCCTCCAGTGGGTTTGACTCCACGCTGAATAACATATCTACTTCAATAGGGGTTGGTTGCGGCACTGGTTCTTCTTTAAATTCCTTAACGGTTTGCTCACTACTCTGTTCCATAGAGACACTAGTCACCATTGAAGCGGTCTCATCAGGGTTAGCTGGTTGTTCTCTCTTAACTTGCTTACAGTTTCTAAAGTCAAATTGAGCTTTAGTATTTTCCGCAACTAATGGATTAGATTTTGTAGGGATAAGCTCATCAGGTCCAACGTAGTTCGTGTACACCTCACTTCTGCTGCACACGTTGGCATCACTGCCGACATATATCGTAGTAAAGAATGTGTAAGTTGTAAAGTAAGTTTTAACAGAGTCAGGATTTATGCTAGCCACATCGTCACCCAAAGATGGAGTTGGTGTTTGAGAACTATAGGAATCAGCTACTTCAACAGATTCTATCACATCCTTATTTTTGACGAGGTCTATGATGCTGTTAATTGCAAAAGTTTCCGTTGGGCGACCTATCCCTACACCAGTTGGAGCGATTTCATCTTCATTGAAAGCTTCTAGCAGAGATGGATCTAATTTAGACAAATCAATGGTAGATGTAAGTATATTGGTCACTACTGATTTGTGGCTAGCAACACTAGACGTTGAATCTCCGAAGAACGTAGTGAAATAAGTGTATGTCGTGTAGAGAGTTTTGTAAATCACATCAATTTCATTTTCAGTTTCTTCTACTTTATCCTCTTCCGATAACGGTTTTTCAGTAGGTGTTGTAGATCGTTCAGTGTTAACTGAAACTTCAACATGACTTTGAGTTGTGGTTGTTCTTTCTGTCGTTGTGGTTGTTATTGGCTCTTCTTCTTCAACAGCTTCTTCAGACTGCTCTGCATTGGCAGCCTCTTCAGAATTTTGTTTATTTTCTTCACTATTTTCTTGTTTTGGAGTGGTTGCGAATTTTTCTTGTTCCATTTCTGCTTCTGTTATTTTGGGCTGTTGTGCTTCTACAGGTGTTTGGCTAACTGTTTCTTCAGATGCTGTTTCTGGAGCTTCCACGTTACTATGTACAGAATAACTGACGTCAACATTAACGACAGCGGTAGGTTCTATATTTAAATTAGTTTTACATACAACGTTTGTGAAGTAGCCTACATTACTTTCGACAATAACATCTGATTTAATAGAAGTGGTAGTTTCAGTACTTTCTAAGGGTATAAAGTACGTTGTTAAATATGTAAGTGTCTTGTAAGCAGTAGTCATTGTTGATTGTGTTTCAAGGCCATCAGTGCAAACGACATCTTCATGAATATCGTGATGCTCATCGTGATACACGTTTGGTGTGACAAATGGCTTAGATTCAGTAGTGGCCTCAAAATCTTCTGAAGATTCTTCGCTATGTCCACTTTCTGTAGTAGTTTTAACTTCTGAGTTCATCTCTGGTGCGTTTTCTTCTTCTTCATTCTCTTCTTCATCTTCTTCTTCTTCTGGCTTTTCAGTTTGTTCAGCTGCTGTATTATCAGCTTCTTCTTCAGAATTAGTGAACAATTCAGCCATATCACTTTCTGTGACAGCTGACTCTGTTGGTGCTTCGAGGATTGTAGACGATGGTGTAAGAATAGATAAAGGTTCTGTAGCCTCTGAGTTATATTTTTGAATAGGTATTACTCCAATATCATCTGTAACTCTAGTGCTCTCGGTTGTTGTTATAACCGCTTCAGATGGCTGTATAACGTCCATATTCAAATCGAAACCATGATTATATTGCACGCTTATTGAATCAGGTACCTTGTCATCAATTTCATATAGAACTTTTTTGAGACTTTCTTCGTCATTAAAGAGAGCTTTTTCAGACCTATTTTCTTCACTACTACTACTCTTAAAAGTGACTGTGGAAGCAGCATTTGCTTCATGGGCTTTAAAAGTAGAGGTAGCCATAGGAATATCAGCAGAAAGAAAGGTTATTTTAGTAGCTAATTTATCGACGCGTTTAGCAGATGGGAAAACATTAACTTCGTCGGGGTTAGGAGGGCGAGCGGTTTCAGTGTTAGGTGAAAAAATTATTACAGTGTCACCGACGACGGTCGTGAAATCAGCGAAGCCTTCGTATGTGAATGTTTTCTTTGGTCTCGGTTCGCTTTTTTGTCCAAATAACTTTTTGGATAGCTTCGTTTGCTGAGCCGTTTGCGGCTGTGATTTTCGTGTTTCTACATTGTCTATGTAATAAAATATCGGTGAAAATTCGTTCTTAATTGTGAACGTCGGTAGGTCGAAATCAGGCTTAACTTTAACTACACTCGGCTCATCTAGCATTTGTTTCACTTCTGTATCTTTGACAGGTTCAGTAACTGGTTCATATGCCTTACTCTGACGGTGTAATGTACTGACATTTTCTAAAATAGATGGTTTAAGAACAAGATTATCATATTTCCTTTCGTTTTCGATGACAGGACCGTCAAGATAGTTAATGGCTTCATTCTGAACATATCTAGGTATTTCTTTAAATTGTTGCACTCTACGTGCTGTGGGCTCTTCAAACAGCTGATTAACAAATTGGCTGTCTTGTGTAGAAGGCGGACTCCAGAAATTAATATTTTCTTGCGTTGGTTTGTTAGCGTAAACTGTTTCAACCTTACTACTACTAGGAGCGAGATAATCGGTGTTCTTTAACACAAACTTTTCAGGATCTATGTAACCTAAATCTTGCTTGACGTCCCATTCGCCATCGAAAACGGAATGAACCCGAGTAGGCTGAACAATTACTGCATCGTCTACATTGGAAGGTTTGTTGTACAAAACCAAGGACGACTTGGTGAGAAGCTGCGCGTATATGCGACCATTATCTAACGTAGTGCCTACAATTTGTGTTGCAAACTCTGTGGTAACACCATCTTGGATGAAAGTCCTCGCTGTTGACGTCAGCAGACCGATGAGGGGCTTCACACTATGGTATCTTCCGACTCTTGTATTGTAGTCATTCTTCTGGTTCAATAGTAGTACTGTCAAATCTGCGTCATCAACGTCATTTATATCAATATCATCAACGGCATCGTCATCATCGTCATTTGTGTTAAATTATCATTGTCATTTATCGTCAGTGGATAGGATATCGTTGGAGGTGCGTTTAAATGTACAATAGTCCGTTTGAGTTGATCCACGACCGGGGATTAGATGAAAGAGAAAGAAAAACATACAATTAATAATGCAATACAACAGAAAGAATAATAAATAAGATACTAATAGAGACGACAATCTTGCAATCGTGTTAGCACTAATTTTGTACAGCTAAGTAATAACAATTGCTTAATCTTCGCTTGATGTCTTTCAAAAGATTTAAAGAGTTCATAATGATTCTTTTCTTTATAAAGTTTTTGAACAATGGTGTAGTCAAGCGATGACAGCAATCGTTTTTACGCAATAATAAAGTTTGATTTCTGGCTCTTTGTTGTTGGTGATATTTTTTAATCGATAGAACTTATTGTTAGAAGTATTGACTAACTTTTCAATGTGTACCTAATATACGTTTTTTCGTTTCTTTAGACTTGCGTTTAAGTACAATCCCGATGATATGTCAAGGCACCTTGATATGTTTAGTTGGCGCAACACAATTAACAATCAGAAACAGACAAACAAACTAGCTGCATATCTTGTTCACTTATACTTCGTCTTTTATTTTCAAAATTGTGACTAAAAGCGTGTGAGGCACCGGGTTATTTAGGTACAACAAGGTATTTTATTGACTAAGATACGGACTCTTCATGACTCATAGAGCTCAAAAATATCACCAACAATACAGTCTGTCCCAAAAATATGGCCATTAGAAGTGTCTCTTATTTCTTAGCTGCCACTTGACACAAAAGTGACAAGGTAAAGAACAGATAAATCATCATCATCATCATAAGCCTATTACATTCCCACTGTTGGGACTCTGGGCTTCTCTCAGAGAAAGAAAAGTAGAGAAGGAGTATAGTGCGTTCCTGTTTTATGGAATAGATATTGATTCAGTGAAAAATATATGCAAAGAAAGAATGAATTGAACATTATCTCTGCTTACCTAAACCGTTACTAAAAAAAAACCTTTTTTATAGTATTTTCAACAACTAATCAGGCGTTCTAGGCCAGACTTTGGGACAGACAGTCAATAAGTACATAAATAAATAACAACAATAAATAATGTTAAGAATAGAATCGGAAAATAATAGATAAGTATAGAAGACACATTACATACGAAAACAAATAAAAAACATACTTAGATATACTTGTAGAGTTCATTCAAGCGATATTTTTACAGATATTAAAGTTGAAAATGTGACTCACCCCTGTTTTCCGGGACGCCTTCCCGTTTTATCCTAGTCGAGTCTATTGATTCATCTTCGTTTAATTCTGTAACAATTAGAGATAATGCATAAATATGGGGTTAGATCCAGTGATTAGGGTATTTAGCGAGATTAGGCCCGCACCTAATTCATCATTATCAGCCTTTCACGTTCCCACTGCTGGGACTCTGGCCTTCTCTCAGAGAGAGAGTATGGGCTGTAGTCTACCACGCAGGCGCAGTGCGGGTTGGTAGATGTCGCATGCCCTTGAATGTTGCAGTTCTTGGGCATGCCGGTTTCCTCACGGTGTTTTCCTTCACCGCTTTAAGCTATGACAAATCCGCACATAACTTATTGAGTCATAGGTGCAGGGCCGAGAGGATTCGAACTCGGTGTCGGCGTCTTGTAAGTTGCACGCCTAACCGTTCAGCCACCATCGCTCTCCTAACCGTTCGGCCACCATCGCTCTAATTATACCTAATTACCTAATTATATGTATCGAATTAGCCCTAATTGAGAGCCAATTCCCAATACAGGTGCAGTTCGGCATCACCTTCGACCACATCGTCACTTAACATTAGGTGACTTGTGGTCAACGCTACCAAATATTGAGTTAAAAAAAATACCATTCCACGCGTTCCGTATAATCCTTTATTAAATACAAATAAAAGCAATACATAGGATACTTTTTGTTGCTACAAAATTTATAGCGACTGAAACTGCGACGAACAGCTAGTTTGAGATAAAAAGATAGCTTAAAATAAGGGAAATGTACATTACTGCAGCGGCCCACATAAGAGGCATTGATGGACGAACGTGTGAATGTGGGCTGAGGCGAATAATTTGAGATATATTATACTATATAGGAATGTACTTATATAAATTATATAAATTAGGTTAAAGAAGCGAAGAATTTTAACTTTTGTTCGCTGGAACGAATCTTAAATTTACTTAATCTTCAGTAAAGATCCTAGAAAGAATAATTGTCAGAATTCCTGCTGCGAGAACGAAACGCGTATCACTTCTTTCTAGAACTACTCTGCTATGGCGGCTCTGACACAGCGCAACAAATACAAAATGACAACAAAACAAACATCAATATTTCAATGTCATCTGTCAAATACACTAGTTTATTAACCCGGGCTGGCTCGGTGTCGCAACGATTGCGTTAACCCAGATGCATTTGTAGAAAGCTACGATTTGTCGCAAGGTCGCTTCTGTATGCACCTATTTACAATTACGTATGTCTATAGAGAGTAGGTTTTGCTCGTGGTAGGGTAGCGTCTTCTAATAAAAGGTACACACTGTTTGCATTAACGCCCAAAATTAATCATCATCATCATCATCATCATCAGCCAGAAGAAGTCCACTGCTGAACATAGGCCTCCCCCTTTGAGCGCCACCATAAACGGCTATTAGCCATTTGCATCCATCGGCTCCCTGCGACTCTTACAATATCGTCGGTCCACCTAGTGGGAGGCCTACCTACAGAACGTCCCAAAATTAATAATCGATCTTAATCCGTTATCCGCAGTTTTGGATCGATATGTCATGTCATAATAATGAAATATTGAATATTAATTTCAGACGTAAGAAGGTAGGTACATGTTCTTAGCAAACATATTTCGAAAATTGCCTAACGTTTCAGCCATTACCCAAGGCAGAGATATGCACTGTTTAAAGTAATTGTGAGAAATAAAACCGGATTCTTTTACATTTGATCATTGTTCTTATTTTTGCGTAAGTTTTTCTCAAAGGGATGTAGCCTTATTAGTAAGTACTCATAGCCTAATGGCTGTCAGTTAGTTACCTTATTGTAAGTAGGGCACTGATGCTAAGGCTTTGTATACACTTTATTTAATCAAGTGTTTAGTGCTTGTGTTTAGTGATAAATAGGTAATGTCCCACACGATTTGTGCCAGTGACATTTTTGTGTACTCTAGATTTTTATTTATTTCTTACAGGGTAGCGTTAGACCACAAGTCTCCTGATGTTAAGTGAACATGTGGTCGAAGGTGCCACGCCACACCTGGACTGGGAACTGGCTCTCAAGTGAGACTGCTGGAACACACCGATAGGTGCTTGGCAACAGCTTCTTAACTTGAGAATGGTCAGCCAGGCGAGCACTAGGAAATTCTACCATCAAGCTATGGTTTCATCACGATGTTTTCTTTCTCCAAAACTTTCCGTGTTATTGTGATCGAAATAAAAATATTCTATTCTTATTCTATTTTCAATTTAAAATGGTGTTTTTATTATTTTCACCTGAACCGAAACAAACGCGAAGCTTTGTTTGACATAAATTAAGCACTAAACACCTGCTGCGCAAGTAACGTGGAACGGTTGAGAGCTACTCGTATCAAAAATAGAATGTCCTTCTAATCACTTCGCTAAATACTTAACACTAAACGGGAACTGTCGTATTTATTATGTCTGTCTTTAGTAATAAATACGCCATAAATACTGTCGTATTTATGGCGTATTTATTACTAAAGACTAAACAAGCTACCCGCACTAAACACTAAGCAAAGTGTATACCAGTCATAATGTCGCAAATGCCTACTCCTTATGCAACCGTTGGATAACTTGGCACCTAGGTACTAAACTAATAACAAGTAATACAAGACCTAGACGGATCGCTAGACTTTCTAATGAAAACCTAGTTTTAGAATTCTTTCGAATTGCAAATCAATGTCTTGGACTTTTGGTTGTTACGAGAAGTTTTCTTTTTATAAATATTGGTGTCATTGTTTAACCGGCCAGTTTGAAATGAAGAATTTTAAAATGAGTTTGCTTAGAAAATAAGCTCATAAAAACAATTTTTGGCTTACGCATGTTGCTAATTTTAATTTTTAAAATAGAAGAGTTTACGCGACAAATCTCCGGAACTACTGATCTGATTTTGATAATTCTTTCAATGTTACAAAACTACACTATCCCTGTATCTTAGAGGCTATGTTTTATTCTAACATTCTTACTAAAGGTAGTAAGGGTGGATATGATAGCTAGCAAAGTCTCAAAAGATGATGTCTTGGATAGGGCGAAATGAAAGAATAACTATATATAATTCACTCTTTGAAATTCATCATCATCATCAGCTGGAAGAAGACCACCGCTGAACATTGGCTACCCCATTTCAACGCCACCATGAACGGCAATTAGTCATCGAGATCGTAGATCTGCATCCATCGGTTCCCCGCGACTCTTACGATATCGTCGGAGCAACTATTTAACGGGCCTACCTACAAAATTTTTTATTTTTGTTATTTTTGTTTTTTTTTTGTTACCTTCATGCTAGTGACGTCATCAAAAACGGCTTCAACGGAAGACCAGCGCTGGTCAAACGAACAGCACAACGCTGAGTTGAGGCCGGTTTGCAACAATACATCTTTTGTTGTTATTTCTTATAGCATATTGTTTTGTTTTGTATTTTGTATAATTCGTTGCAAATAAATGATTCTTATTCTTATTCTTATTCTAAAAGTCTTCCGGTTCGTGGTTTGTTTGTGGTTTATGTTAATCGTAAACAAACATACATTAATTTATAAGCAAACCTAGTAAGGTTTTAAAAAGTAGTCCGGCAGGAACCCCAGTTTTCACTGACACAGTATGTGGGCAATCAGGACGGAAGGTGCCATATGTGATGAGCATAATGATTGTATTATCGTTCTACTGCGCTGATGCCACTGTTTAGGTCACCGGGTATAATGGTATGCTTTCGATACGTGTGGGTTCCTTTCCTATGTAAGTACATATATTTAAAAAAACCTTCTATTAAATTCAAATTCAAATTCAAAATAGCTTTATTTAATAGGATACATAATATTGTGATCATTTTAAAATGTCAAACTTAAGACTAGCTACGCCTGTTCCAACCTCCTTACGCCGGCAAAAGAACAGGCCAGAAACTCCCGGGCAGGTAATTTTTTTGGCGCAATCACATTTACTTTTTTAATCTTACTACTAATTGATTGAATTGGAGCAAGTTCACTAACATACAATCCCAAGCTATTATTATCATCTAAATAGTCCGATATTTTCTAATAAGATTTCTCTTGGTTGGCTGTGTACATTGAGATATGGAAACACGAACATTAACGAGTTACGGGATTACAACAGACCCCACAAGCAGCACCCGTTCACGAGTTGACGCATTAGAGTTCGATTTCAAATCGATTGTTTTATTAATGTTACTGGCCGCATAAAGCAACGACAGTAATAACTTTTTAGAAGTGAGAAGACAGAATCAAGAAGATTTATTGAGCCCAAGCAGGCATACATTTTCGCCGCGCCGTAGAAAGAGAGGGTGATATTACTTCCTCTCCTACGCCGCGCGGGCGGTCTACTCTCCCTCCGCCTTACGAATGTTCGATCTGTACCCCTAGTACAAGTTTTGAAAACGATAAAAGTTTTCGTAAACGTCGACGTTTACCACCGCCGATTTGTCAAAGTGGCAACTCGATCTGCTTAAATTCAAAAAGTAACTCAATGACATTGTTGGAATATGATTATAACGATTTAAAATAACCCGTATTAACGATTTCAGTCCCTCCAAGTCCCGGTAAGATTCGCTGAAAAAAATATGTATGGATTGAAACGAAAACTTTTATAGTTTTTGTAAACTATCAAAACCTGTACTAGGGGTACAGTTTACGTGTCCTGACGCGAGTTTAACATCTTCAGAAGTTTTTACTTCAAAAACCTTTTGTTCGAGTTATTCATTTTTTATTTAAGATATCAAATTTTCAAACATTTATTACATGGAGTTACGTACTTTTTCTGTGAATTAGTTCTCATCGCCATAATTTAATTTTAAACTAGTTAATAGTACCTACGTTAACTGTCCGTAATAACTTCCGTGAAGTCAAATTTGTAGACGCTATAAAAATATTATTATGTACCTTTAAACTGTGATAATATATTTCACAACGTAAAATGGAGTTTATCATGTAAGATTAAAGCTTAATTTCGCTTGATAAGAAGCCATCATCGGCGCAAGTGGTTGCACCAACATAAAAGACTTAATTACACGCATAGAATTGTCAAAATAGTAATTATTTCGCACGCTCTCTTTTCAGCTCAATCATTTGTTTAAATATGATCTTTATATCAAGCTCTTCAAGGCTAGGAATCGTTTTTCAAGAACTTGGTCAATTGTGACAGTGATCTTAATTCAAATCAAAATGTTTTATAGTCGACATGGGAAAGGAAGATATACAAAATAGATCTTTAAAAGAAGATTTGTTGATGAAAAACTGTATCACTTATAGTATTCGTTTGAGTCCATTTTACTTGTACTTTCGAAGTTCGTTAGTCTCACTAAAACTCAAAAACGACTTGACCGATTTGAATAGTTTTATGTTTCGTTATGTCAGTAAAGACAGGACAAGGTTTATATTTGTTTTTTTTTGAAAAATCTTTTTATGTTGTGAAATTCGGGAATAACTGAAAGACTTTCTCTATAGGCATTTTATACTAGAATTATCCTACTTTCCTAAATATATAATATAATATAACTAAATGAGAAAGTTTGTTTGTGTGAATGTTTGTTACCACGTCTCACCGTAACTACTAAACCGATTTTGATGAAATTTAGAATGTAGATAGCTTATACCCTGGATTAACACAAAGGCTACTTTTATCCCAGAAAAAGGGATACCGGAAAGACACGGGTGAAACCGCCGGGCGCAGCTAGTAGAAAATAATAACAAACCCTCAGCTGTAACCTGTAATGGCGGGAAAGGTGCAATGATAAAAAACTATGCGCTAGAGTGAGATGTCAGTATAAACAAGTGAGAGTGAAAGAGATGCAAAGTTGAACTATGTCAGTGGGTGAGCTTGCAGTGTGTCAATGCACTTTGAAGTTGCAATAAAATACTTTTATATGAACTAGAGAACTAGCGAATTTAACTGGCAAAGACTCTTTTTATTGGTACCCAACCTACGTATATTGAAATATTAATAATTATTTATTGTTAATAAGAAATTAATTAGTGATTGGCGCGGCATTTTAATTACCTACAACATTTACAACCAAGAAAACTTTTTAACAGAATATAAGCGACGAAAAATGACGTTGAAAATGTGTAAGTATCAGATGATGTGTGATCCAGCTACGAGCCGGACCAAACAGCATAGTCGTCTTTGTGGCTTCAAAAAAAGTCCGAAAAGAGTCTTTACATCTTCTTCTTCTTGCCCTGGTCCCATCTATTTGTGGTCGGCGCAGCATGTTCTCTTCTTCCACTCTCCCCTTTCAGCCGTCATCGCTTCATTCACTCCCCTTTCATTCATATCAACCCTCACACAATCCATCCATCTTTTCTTTGGTCTTCCTCTTCCCTACCATCCATCAACATTCATATTCATCACTTTTTTTGTAATATGACTTTTGTAATATGTTTTTTTTTGTAATATGAAAAGAGTAATAATGTAGTTTGTAATATGACTTTTTTGTAATATGAAAATAGTCTTTACATAAACTCTATAATTATGGTCTTTTTGAAACAACTACAAGTCACTTTTAACAACTTCATTTCAATTTCCTACACTAACGAATACGTTCATTTTGTACACATATACAAAACACCCCTCTATTTACGTCCGGTATTCAAAATTGGGTTGGGCACAATCGCCTCTACGTCTCAGCAAAATTATTTGAAAAATTCATACCGATTTGGTCGGTCCAACGAAGATCAAAACACTTTGGTGTCGTCATACTCATCATAGACGTTACCATTTGGTAAGATTATTTTCAGTGTTGTAATAGTTAAGGCCCAAGTCCTGTAGGTGACTGTACGTTATTCCAATTTATAAAAAAGAAATCGCTAAAAACACCAAGGCAATATATGCATAAAATTGCTCGTGTGCTCTCTGATTATTGCAATTGTTAATTTTATGATTGTATTTTGTAAATGAATGCGTTGATTGATTATCTCACAAGATTTTGTTATAAATCGTTTGAAAACAATTAAAAAGGGGCAATTTTTCAAATTTTAACTTTTTTTCTATCAGTTCCCTGAGTCAAGGCGTACTAATATTATTTTATTTTTTTTGTTTTGTTATGGCGTCACACGATTAGTGTATTTGCCAGTGTCAAGTATAAAATATTTCAAACTCAGAGAGTTGAATCAAGTTTAAATGATGATGGTGATGCTGGTGATGATGATGAGATGATAGGATGAGGATAGTGCTTAAGTAAAGTAGTGGCGCTTTACTTAAACTTTACACGGACTTTTTTGGAGCAATTAGAAAAGTCACTTTCACAACTTTATTTCAATTTCCCACACTCGTACACATTAACGAACACATAATGGTTAATAATCCACCAATATTACACATTATCACTCGAAGAAACACAAGTTTTGGAAATAAAAACAAAATTTTCACGTTGACAATTCGATTGCCGCCAAAAAAGTCCCACTAATATTATTAAATGCAATCTAATTATTTTTTCTTTTTACATTTACATATTGTAGAAAAGGTTGTCATTAACCTACAATTCAGCTTGCGTTGCAAACTTCAAAACGATTGTCATGGATTGTCACTGTCAAATCAGTGTCAATCTTCCTCCTTCAATACAACCTTGCAAGGACAACACAATTTTTATTTCGCTGCTATATTTATTGTCTATGGCCATATAATGTCATCGTACGCAAAAAACGTAGATGATACGTCTGCCCGTTATAATATGAACAATCCTACCCGCAAAGACGTTTAGCATTCTCGTGATCATGGTGCTTGCAACAGTGCCGAAATATCGACAACTCAAACAAAAACAAACACATGGTGACTATCCCGTTTCAAAACCTAATTCTAATGTTATGGTAGTTTAAAACAGTATAATATATTATATTTATAGTGTTTTTCACAGCTCGATCTTGTATTCTCTGCCTTAAATACTTGCCAGTATAATATGTCATCAGGTAGAGGCACATTATGTTGTGTAAATATGCAGCCTCTTTGTGGTTAATCGTGGGAGAGCTGAGCATCTTGCAACACTTTCGATTAGTGCTTAAATGTTTGAGAGCTAGTCCTCCAAATATAATCTGTGGAGATTTTTATTTGGCTACTAGAGGGGGTAACTGCAAAGGGTAGGGAGGGGGTGGTAAGCGGTTAATTTTTTTATAACTGCTGCTAGAATTAGAATCTCTACAAATACGAGTATGTACCTTCAGTGTCTCTAATCTATGGTAATAAAATACCAAATAAACAATAGAAATATAGAGAGGGGTTATGTGATCTCTAACTACATTTTATGTACTTAGGTCTATCTATAAAGTAGGTTTTCTAGTTTGTCAACGTGCCCGGGACCAGTCGACCTTGTTTAGTATCTGTATCAACTGTCAGATTGGTAGTCGTATCGGTTTAAAGTTGTTCTTGAGTAATGCACTCGCCTCAGTAAGACTGAAGTATTACATCATTATTTTAATTAATATTAATTAATTAATAATGTTACATACTCTTTCACGCAAAAACTACTGAACGGATTTGAATGAAATTTGGAATGTAGTTTATATACTGGATTCACACATTGGCTACTTTTTATCCCGGAAAAAGATTCCTGCGGGTTAACAGGAAGATGCGAGTGAAACCGCGGGGTGCAGCTAGTTATTAATAATAGTAAAGCCACTCAATTACATTTTAAAAAAAGTAAGTATGTATATCATTAACAGCCTAATACGTTCCCACTGCTGGGACTCAGGCCTTTCCTCAGAAAGAGAGTATGGGCCATAATCTACCACGCTGACCCATTGCGGGTTGGTAGATGTCGCATGCCCTTGAATGTCGCGGTTCTTGGACATGCCGGTTTCCTCACGATGTTTTATTTCAAAGCCTAAGGTGATCAAGAGCCTTAAGGGTCTAGACACGACTAGCCATACTGTTACCTAACAAATGAGCTAGTAGTACCTACTTAGGTACCCGTTGTGATCGTGTTGCAACGTGTTCCATGACTTCATAGAATTAGTCACCAGACTGAATATTATTATTGGTCGAAACACACTGGGATTTCAATATTTGAAACAGGGTAAAGGAACTTTTTTGTTTTTATTACTTACAGGTCAGCGTTTAATCGCAAATCACCTGAGAAGGTGCCGCCACACCTGGATTGGGAACTGGTTCTCAAGTGAGGCTGCCGGAACACACCGAATAATACACTTAATCTGAGTTTTATTTAATAAAACTACAAAAAAGTTGAAATAAGCAAATCCTTCATAAGTCAATGTGTGTATGTGTTTACTTGTAAGGCCCGGTGAGTTTCAGGCTTACTTTGTCCGACCTTGCTAAATTCAATTTAAATTAACTATTTACTAGTCAAATGAGACAAACATTAGGAGTTTTTGTCATGACGATTTGTTCTTTGAGGATGCCACGAGAGTCACGACCTCATAATGTTTTTGGTCAAACCGACCGATTAAGGAAACAGGATTCCAGCTTTTCTGAATAACTGGCGAGGTTTTTTTATGTTTTGTTGTTTGAAAAATATGATCAATGCGTCAAAGTTGGAATGTTTTTTTGTTTCGAAACTTCGTCTCCTCTCACTTCAATGTTATGAAAGGCACGAGGGCATCTTTATTATGTGCATTGTCTTTTTGTCATCCGGGAAGGATATCTTTTCCTATCTTTTCCTCTGCCTTCTCTATATCTCCTTATATCTCTTTCCCCTATCTCTTAATTTTCCCTCCCTTCCTATATCTCTCTCCCTTCTTCTCTTCCTTTCATTTTTCCCTCTTACCATCTCTATCTCACTTACTACCTCTCTTCCCTCACTCCCTTCATATTTGCCTCTATCTTTATATTTCTCCTCGATTTTTTGATTTTGAGCCTCGCACAAAGTTATCGCGAAGCTTCTAGTAACTTCTCAACTAGAATCTAGTTGATCAAATTCGCTCTTCAATTTAGATGGAAGATGCTACGGAAATGCAAGTTGAAAAAAATTTGCTATGTAAGCCAAATGGTCGAACTAAGCTAAACATTTTGTGGTATGCAGAGCACAACACTAATTGCACCAGCATTCGCATACAAAAGAACTGTATCTTTCATTTCCTTGTATCATTCAGTTCCTCAATTATTTCAGTAACAATCCGACAATACAATTGCCGAAATATCATACGTCCCTTGGTCCAATTAAGGCTTATATCACTCCGTTGTGTAACACCGTGTGATCTGAGTGAAGGAAGCGAACGCTTCCGAGCATTCAATGGAGTCTATCCTCGAGAATGTAGAATGTAAAGTTCGTAATGGACGTGCGTCTCGTTTGTCACCTTTGACCGCATCGTCACTCAAACCATCTGACTTGTTGTCAAAGACTTAAAGAAGCCGGCTGCCGGAAGAAGCTGCCGGGCTTTGTCGAAATTAGGTGTTGTTAGATTTGTAGTGATCTGAATTGACATAGAATCAGTGGTGGATTTAGCAGCAGGCTGAGTAGGCTGGAGCCTAGGGCGGCAGATTTTAGGGGCGGCAAATTTAGTGTCAATTTAAAAAAATGTTTTAATGATATTAAACGAGTCGTATATATGTATTTAAATATTATTATGTGCACACAAACAATTAAACATTGTTCACCACTTGATTTTTCTTCAATTTGTGTCTGATGCATAAAAAAATGACACATTTAAAAAGGAAAGGCAGAGGCCGTAGAGGTTATAGAGATTGGTAGGGGCGGCAAAATTAGAATACTTAGCCTACTGGCGGCAAATGTGTAAATCCGCTACTGCATAGAATGGCGCGAAAATTTTCATATTATTATAGTGGACGCTAGCCGCCATTTTGTCTATATTGGCGACACCAAAATTACTTATAAGGAAGTAACATATCATATTATTTTATTTTTTAACTTATTTATAACTATAGGATCTGTTATATATTATCATGATAATATTTTTGTTTATAGTTTGAATTACAAGACAATAAAGGTTTTAATAACGTCAACATTCAATAGACAATAGTTTTTGCATGTGTAGCTCATCAGCTCGGCTCTTTTCAGCTTTTTATTGTTATCTCCACATTTACAGCTCTTATAATTCAAAGCTGTTCAAACCGCAAGTTTTCAAATTAACGCTAATCTGTGACCGCGTCAAACTTTTTCTTTCATCAGTTTAAGTCAAGGTCATTTGCTCGCTCCAGTTTTTAAATAAAAGAATTTGTGGCAAAGACAACCTGTCATTATGCCGATAAGGTCCAAGGCTCAATACCCGCCGTGACACTGATCGATAATATTAATAGAAAGAGCTAAGAACTCATATCTGCGTTGGTAGCTTGTATTCAATTTTTTCTAGTAAGTATTGTGTAAGAAGTTCACAGATCTTTAAGATTTAAAATTTTACAATGAAGTTTATGAAATTATGGAATAGTTTCTGTATTGTGGCTTGTGACCACACATCTCTTTCTTTTTGTTACACATAAACACTTACCCCCTTACTTTTAGACTAGCTCTTATGGATTGTAGCGTTTGCGACCCACAATTTCATTCCCTTTCTCTTTTTCACACAGTCACACACACATACATAAATACATAACATTTTCTTCCTCATCATCAAAACTTGCATTTTACCAGCTTTTGCATTATGCGGTGTTTGTGACCCACACTTCTCATCATTATCAGCCTGCCACGTCCCCACTGCTGGGACTCTGGCCTTCTCTCAAAGAGAGAGAGTACGGGCTAAAATCTACCACGCTGGCCCAGTGCTGGTTGGTAGATGTCGCATGCCCTTGAATGTTGCAGCAGTTCTTGAACATGCCGGTTTCCTCACGACGTTTTCCTTCACCGTTTTGAGCGATGGCAAATCCGCACATAGCTTATTAAGTCATAGGTGCGGGGCCGAGAGGATTCGAACTCGGTGTCGGCGTCTTGTAAGTCGTACGCCAAACCGTTCGGCCACCATCACTCTCACCACATCTCTATCAATCTCTCTCTCTCTCACACATACACACATACACACACACAGCCATGCACACACACACACTTGTCAAAAAGGCGCAATATTAGGTTAGGAGAGTGCGTTTCGACCCTGATCATTTGTAGGCCACAGTTCGATCCCATAGAGACAATGGTGCTATGGGAAATAGAAGTGGGAAATTAGCATATAATGCAGTGTGTTATTTAATAGGATAAGTACTACTACATCGTTTTGATGGAAGGATATGTGTGTTTGCTGTGATGAGTGTGTTTACAAACAATGGGATGTTTTTCCTTATCATCATCAGCCAATTATGTTCCTACTGCTGGGACAGGCATGTGAGAGAGTGAGAGAGTGTGTGGGCTACCACGCGGGTTGGGAATAGGCTAGTCGCCAACTCAGCGCTGTTGAAGTTTGAATTTCAACATTTCAAAATTCTGTTCACGCGAAAACATCCGAATGATCAATCTTTCCTTTCCTTTCTTCTCATTTCTTTTTGTAAACTTTTTAACATTATCGTCCTATTTTTAACGAAAAATTTACCGCAGATAATAATAATACAAATAATCGATCATGCAATAAAATTAGACTAATCAGTTAGTCTGAATTTTATTGCATTGGTTTTTGCATATATCACAGAAAAATTGGTAAGTTAACAAGAAATAGCATAAATCCATAATAATTCTGTATGGTAATATTCCAATTATGTTAAAAAATCGCTCCGATAATAATAAAAAGAAAATCTTAAAATCAGCATTCCAAATTCAAATCAATGTAAAATAACCATGGCCACATTGACCCCGCCGAAAGCGATATCGAGTGAAAGTTCTTAAATATTTGAAAATGGAATTTCTTATTTAAAAAAAACAATCTGTTCACACGCCGCCCGGTGTGATAATGCTGGCCATTCACGCTGTAACAAGCGCGAACTCACTTTTGTTACTAAATAAGTATGTTGTCATACAAAATCACCATTTCGATATGTCCATACGATTTGTTGAACAAACATCGTAACTACAACAAATTTCAACAGTAGAACAGTAGCAATAAAAGTGAAAATAAGACGAAGTTTGACATTGTACAGTTGTTTGCTTAGCCAATTAGACTCACACATGATTTCTATTGCTTGCAGTATAATGAAAACAAAATTGTTTATGGTTAACAATTGCACAATTTATTTTATGCTCATATCATTCTGTAAATGATGTAAGTGTTGGCAATCACCGCGGTCTAGCAACGATGACATCATCGAGGGAGCTGCGCGGAGTACCTGCAGGGTCCCATTCCCAGGCGACCTGTTCAAGTGTTTTCAGCGATATAATAATAAGGGCAGCTTTGAGGCCCACTTTAAGCAGTGGAATGTTTTTGAGAGTATTCCCTTGCTTACTTCGGTTCGGGTAACACTGTACCGTTTTAACTGTTTAATCTGAATTCAAAATAATATAATTATAGTATTGTTATTATACACGTTAAAGTAAGAAGTGACGCGTATTTAATTACCTATCATAAAGTCAACATAAGTAATTAAATCTATAAAAAGGGTTATTCGAGAATAGTATTTTATTCATGATCAAATTTTCCCAAAAAGAATGCATATTCAGCCAGCACTCAGCAGTTGAATGTTTTTTTTTTCAAGGAAATTCAAGTCACGAATTTGAAAAGCGAATCACACGTTCTTCATACGCGTTTAAAATTCAAAACAAAGAACACTCAAAATCGTGAGTCGATCTTCGATGTTACTAAAATTTCAAACAAGCTTTATTTTCTGATTACAAACTTATACTTTATTGTTATACATGTAGAGACTATTTTTGCTTACAGTTGTTAATAACAGAGTTGAATGTCAAGTACATGAAATCGATCGACTGGTTCGCTAATTTTTCGGTTACTTTCGAACCGAGGCCATTGGCATTGAAGTGAAAGATTAATTAAACTTCTCTATTGGTAGTTTCCTAAATAAATTACTTTTAGTTCTAATTACTATTTACCAACACATTATTACGAGTGGATACTTAATTTTCTGTGAAAAGGAAATAGCATTGTCGTCTAACTATTAAATAAGTTAATTGGATTGTTCTTCTTTCACACAGTAATCAAGTGATTTTTCATTTTTAGTATGGATCCGGAGAGTGACATAAACTATTTTTATCCCGGGAAAACTCACGGATCTGTGAGAATCTCAATGCGAGTGAAACCATGGGGCACAGCTCGTATAATACTATAAATGATATGATAATAAAATGATGAAAATATATTTATATTATTTATCCTCTCTCAAAAATCTAGTAAAAGGCACGCATTACCTTTATGGGCAATTTCCTTAACAGAATAATTTTAAAAGGCACAGTAAGAAATAAACACTCTCGTTGAGATAATGATAATATAATTATTATAAAATTATCGCAACAGGTACCTCATACGATCGTTCACGAATTGAGGTCAAAGCGTCAACGCGAGTCGAGAGTGAAACCGCATTTTTTGTGGCCCCACCCACGCGGCGAGAATAGTCATTCAATGATAACTAAGGACCTACTAAAAGTAACACCTGATTCAGGCAACATTGATCATTTGTTAGTGACTAGCTGTTCCCCGCGGTTTCACCCGCGCGAGCTTCAGTTTGTCGCGATAAAAAGAATCCTATGACCTTCCCTAGGGCTCAAACTTCTGAAATCAAAGTAGTCTGTGTTACTCTTTATAACATTAGCTATCTGCGAGTGAAAGTCACGTTAAAATTGGTCCAGCCGTTTCTGAGATAAGCCAAAACAAACAGACAAACACAAATTTTAAGACTTGTCTTTTTGATGTAAGTAGCGTATATACTTTCATATGCATTTATTGAAAAGCTGTTAATTTGAAATTACAAGCAGACACTTCAATTTTATTAATTGGTAAATTATGGATATATATATATAGTATTTTTGAGTCTTTAAGATTGCTACAAGTGGTGGCGTAGATTTTGGTGGCTACTCGGTATAGACACGGTTATAACTTTTTACGATTATATTGACATCATGGCAAAAAATATATAAAAGTAGTTATGCATTAATATTTATTCATTAATTTCTTTGACAACAATAGACAATATAAAAAAGTCAAGTTTTTTAAATCGATTTTTAGTTGTTCATTACTAGCGCATCTCTAGTTGTTGGTTGTAGGACTTGTTAAAAATCAAAAACTTTAAAGACGGTACTATAATATTGAATTTGAGAACGCATTTAACCAATACCCTGTAATTTATATAATAGAAAGTGTAAAAATTCAATTTGAAAGATGTAGACGTGTTTTCATTTTCTGCCCAGTAGTTGTTACAAGTATTTAGCGTGGCTCGTTCGTTTACCGTTTTTCTGACGTAAAACCTTCGATTTCTCAACTCTAATAAACATCTAAACTCTAAAATAAAAAGCAAACGAACTCAGTTGGAAATCGAAAGTGGTCGAAAAGTGGAAACAACAAGAAGGTCCGCATCGGACGACGACCGCGAACGATCTACGACGATGTAGGTCGGGGTAAAAGCAAAAAGCGCGCCAAACTGGTTCTCGATTCGAATTTCGTGTGACAAGTTGTTTTCTCTTTCCCTTGAGGCGTTGTTGCCAGCATTTCGTTCATCACATCATCAAAAAGGTTGTCGTTAGTTTTTTTATTTAATTTTTTACTAGTTCTATGTCTAAAAAGGTTTTTGTACCTTTTTAATTGGCATGTAATCACCAAAGATTTATTTTTAAGTGATCAAAAGGTCAAGGCAGGCGCGGTGGGTATTTTAAGTATTTAATAATAATTATTATTATCATTGTTTTATAGCCATAGTGGTTTTCATAAGTGCAATAATTACACCATGATTGCTGTATTGCGATGGTATATGTAATTTAAATAATCTTATTTTATATCTACCTATAAAAACATTTCATGGGGGTCACTAACCCTGTACTACTAAGAATCTGTGCTAACGTTTAATTTTTTATTTTTTTGTGATAGTGACAGCTGACAGCAGAGACAAGTTGTCTACCCGATGACAGGTGCCACGCCTGCCCCGGACTATAAATTGCAGGGCTACACAGATTTTAAAAAGTTTATATCCTGCTTATCACGAGGCAAGAATAATTCATTTACAGGTAGAGTTTCTTATTTTTTTTTAACATTATTTTTATTATTTACTGGGTAGCGTGTCATTACGTATGAAATTACGAAACAGTTATTTTTGCATTAGCATGAATTTCGCCAGTTTAAATAATTACATTCAATGACTGACACTGACGTTTGACAGTCTAAGAATTAACTTCAACTCCAACTTTTTCCGTGGGGTTGACACAATTTCACCAGTTTCCCGTAGAAAAGGTAGAAAACACGATGGAGATTGATATAACAATTCAAAAGGACTTGGCTAAAAGACATGTATCCAAAGCCTTAATTAAAAGCTGCTAATAGCTACAACTACCCACAGTGGTTCCCAAGGAATGCAATTCTACAATACACTACAATGGAATACAATGTCGATACGGCCTCGCTACGACCTTACTTTCCAACGTTTAATCTGTAACTGGCCACTTCCTGTAACGCAAGTTTAATCTGTAAAGTCTTACGCCCTCCCTAAAGGTGTATTCCTACAAGCGCGCTTGCAGAACCTTATTTTGTACTACCCCTGTTGTGGGGGTTGTTGACTCTTCTGGTCATCGTGCGCACGGGGTGCCTCGCAGGTTCATGGTTTATTAAGAGTATCTTGCATTGGGGATTGGCTGCTGCGCAATTGCGCCACCGATCCTCAATCTTGGTTTAATGTGTTTGTTTTTAAGTTTGTATATATTTGTTGTAATTTTAGCTGTAGTGTACTAACATACTTTAAGTTTTTAGCATTAATACTAACCCATGGTTTTTTTTTTTTTTATGTAATAGATTAGCAAACAAGCTGACGGCCCGCCTGATGGAAAGCGGTCACCGTCGCCTATGGACATCTGCAACACCAGGGGAGTTGCCGATGCGTTGCCGACCTTTAAGAACTCTTTTTACACCCATCTTTTTTTATTTTTGTTGTCCGAGATAAAAACTTTGAGTTTGAATTGAATTTACTCTGAGGCGCGCGCGTAGAACTGAAATCCGAGTACATTTATATGTATTATTAGTACACTTACCACAAAACAGCAAACAAAAGAGATAAATTTAATATAAGTAGTACTTTATAAAAATATTTCTAATTTATAAATTACTAGTTGCACCCGCCGGTTTCACCCTCGTCTTTGCGCTATCTCGCAGAAACCTTTTACCGGGATAAAAGTAGGCTGTGTGATTCAGGGTATAAGCTATCTCCATTCCAAATTTCATCAAAATCACTTTAGTAGTTTTTTTACTTTAAACAGGGTAGCGTTTGACCGCAAGTCACCTGATGTTAAGTGACGATGTGGTCGAAGATGGCACCACGCTACACCTGGACTGGGAACTGGCTCTCAAGACAGTGACTGTTACAGTGAGAACTGGTAACAAACATTCACACACACACACACACACACACACACACACACACACACAAACTTACGCATTTATAATACTAACATTACTAACAATTTTTGCTACGCCCTTATCGGGTATAATGTACTCTGCATTTTGAAATCATTAAGACCTGTTCTCCGATGTATATTAAAGCAAAATAAATGAATATGAATATGAATATGAATATGAATATTAGTGGGAAGGAAAATTATCTCGAATTTTCTAGAATTTAAAATTTTATCAACTTCAAATTTTTTGTTTCAATTTCTTTGTGATGACTGGTTCAAAAATCATATGTTATGAAAGCTTCAACATAGGGAATGTAAAAAAGTTGAAATATTGCTTTCGCCTTTTATAGAAAGGACCTATCGATGTGTTCCGACAGCCTCACTTGAGAGCCACTTCCCAATCTAGGTGAAGCGTCGTGCTACGAGTGCCTTCGACCAAATTGACCTGTGGTAAAACGACAAAAATAGTTGTAAAGGAAAACCGTTTTATATAAAAGCTGTCGCTTTTTTCCACCTAATCTTTTCCAAAGCAATTAATCAAATTAAATACCCATTACATATAACAGTACTTTAGAGCGATGGTGGCCGAACGGTTAGGCGTGTGACTTACAAGACGCCGACACCGAGTTCGAATCCTCTCGGCCCCGTACCTATGACTCAATAAGTTATGTGCGGATTTGCCATCGCTCAAAACGGTGAAGGAAAACATCGTGAGGAAAACGGCATGCGCATGAACTGCAACATTCAAGGGCGTGCGACATCTACCAACCCGCACTGGGCCAGCGTGGTAGATTACAGTCCATACTCTCTCTCTGAGAGAAGGCCAGAGTCCCAGCAGTGAGAACGTGAAAGGCTGATAATGATGATAACAGTACAAACAATTCTAGCATCACCATTACACTATCTAGTTCTACATTATATATCGCCGTATCGAATAGGCACTTCCAAGAGAAGGTATTTCACATCCGACGCTTGCCAATCACTATTAGGTACTTTTCCTTCCATTAAAAACGCATCAAAGCTTTCCGATACAAAAAGTGACATTCTTTGGAATATGTGCGATTTCACGCAATGCTCATGTCCCGTATGGCGCGTGCGCAGGGCGTGTGTGACACCGTAGTGTAATTTACACTGATGTTACAGGGCATGGACCTAACGGAGAAAAAAGACCTTTCGAAATACCGTTTTCCTTCTGAGTCAAAAGAGAAGGACTTGTGATTCAGAAGGAAAACAAAGGTAAAATAAGGAAGGAATCAGTCTTGGAAGGTAAGACTCAGAAGGAAAGTCAGATTTTTTTTCTCAGTGTAGTGTTACAACTTCCAGCTTCCGACGCCGTCAAAAATAGTCCTTCTAAGTCATACACATACACAGTTAATAATCACTACATATTATAAAATAAAGTTCTCGGCCGCGTCTGTCTGTCTGTTTGTCTGTCTGTCTGTTCGCAATAAACTCAAAAACTACAGCACCGATTTTCATGCTATTTTCACCAATAGATAGATGCGCCCGCCGTTTCACCCACATCTTCCCGATATCCCATAGGGAAATAAAAAGTAGAAGGTATAGGAGCTATCTCCCTTCCAAATTTCATCAAAATCGGTTGAGTAGTTATGGTGATACGTGGCAACAAATATTTACACACACAAAATTTCGCATTGTATTATGTATTAGGATTTTTCGTTACTTTCAGATTGGCATGAAGTACCCCCTGTCTGCGGGGAGAGACTATGGATCATCATTATCAGCCTTCCACGTTCCCACTGCTGGGACTCTGGCCTTCTCTCAGAGAGAGAGTATGGGCTATAATCTACCACGCTGGCCCAGTGCGGGTTGGTAGATGTCACATGCCCTTGAAAATGTTGCAGTTCTTGGGCATGCCGGTTTCCTCACGATGTTTTCCTTCACCGTTTTGAGCGATGGCAAATCCGCACATAACTTATTAAGTCATAGGTACGAGGCCGAGAGGATTCGAACTCGGTGTCGGCGTCTTGTAAGTCGCACGCCAAACCGTTCGGCCACCATCGCTCTATGGATAGCGGATAGACTATGGATAGCGGGGCTCAAGTTTAATGAAAAATGTTCGCAACCTCAAATCGGTGTAACCAACAGGAAGCTTCTCTAGTACTAACAGTACATATTGTAACATCGTACCGCACGCATGTAAAGCATTTTAAACTCGATCGATTTCCTTTCTTAAACGATGTGTCGCATTACTTGAATACCATCTTATTTGCTTGCTAGCCCCCCGCCCTTCCGCTGGTCTCTGTGCCGGAATTTCATTTCACATTTTTTCATTGTCATTTTTCCATTTCAGTCTAAGTTACTAAGCTTTACAGTACAGTCAACGACAAAAGTAGCTCAACATTAACATAATTTCCGATAACCGGCGTCATCTTAAACGCCAACCTTTGACCACGTCATCACTTAAAAACAGGTGTGTTATGTTGTGGTCAGAGCGCTACCTTGTAAAATGTAAAAAAACCCACGCCATACTGATGCCAAACACATTTAGGAAATCTAGTATGATCAGCTACTTTTGTTGCTGACTGTACATGGAAAGTTTTCCACAAACTGTAGGCTTCCTACGAAGGTTTAAGTGAATAATTTATATATTTTTTATACTTATATACTGTTTACGGTGCAAATATTAAAAATGCGTTAAAGAGGTATAAAAAAAGTTATTGTTTGTAATCTTAGTGGAATTTTATACATTTTTATTTTATAATTTTTTATTTTATACCTTAGTACGTAATAAATTTTAAAAAAATATGTATGACTATTTTCATTTTCTTTTTGTATGAAAGTCTATCCTTTTGACCCTTTCCCCTGACCTTATAAATGCGTAAGTGTCTCTCTCTGTCCCTCTCGGTTTCTAAACTGCTTACGCCTAAACTGCTAAACAGATCTTGATGAAATTTGGTAAGGTTAGAACTCGGAGAAAGGGCACCGCGTACTTTTTATAACGATAAACCGAGTCCACGCGGGTGAAACCGCAGGGCACAGCTAAGTATCTGCTAGATTTATGTATCTTAAACCCATACATACAGTCTAGAAGTGACGCGGAACATTCTAGACGCGTAAATATCAAGGCTGGTGACCTTTAGGCGCCTGTTGAAATGTGGAATAAGAATATTTTGATATACGTGTTGTAATTGAATTTTATATCATGTGTGCTGTGCAAAAAGAATCAAAATATCAATACTTTCTATCTATTCCAGGTGACAGTGTTGTAATAGAAAATATCCTATATACCACAATCATTTGTATAAGTCTGTATATAAGTATGTATATCGTTGTCTAGTACCCATAACACAAGTTTCGAGCTTCATTTGGGGCTAGGTCAATTTATGTGCATTGGTCCCCGATATTTATTATTATTGTTATTTTCTTCACCGAAAGCTCAAGCTCATTGCAGGGTTCGAACCCACGACCTACGGATCGCAAGATTTCGTCGCTACCAGTGAATTATTTATCATGGCTTCGTCGCTTTTTTAGTTTCCTTACGGTTATAGGACTTATACGAAGTTTTTTTTTTGTCAAAACAGATTAAATGATTTTGAGAATTCTCACGGATTGACGTCAGTTTGGGGTAAATTATGCTGTCATTACCTGAAACAAAGAAATGAAAAGAATATTAGCAAGTTATTAAATTATTACCACACATTTTCGCCATATCTCTAGACTTTTTCTATTTTCTTCTATATTGTTCATACCAATTACAACTTTCCTATTTTCATCGGCAAAATGCAAGACAATTCAAAAGCACCTTGACTTTGGCAATTATGGCGAAGATAGTAAAAGTTATCATTTCCTGTTCCTGACTAGGTGAATGGCAAATCACAAATATATAAAATATGTAAAGTGGCTCTGTCTTTACGTTTATTGAATAACAATCAAGAGAATGTATTCTTGAGGTCAGACAAAAGAAAGTGTTGTATGGGTGTACTATAAAAAAATACTTACCAATTATATTATAAATGCGAAAGAACTCTACTTGTCACCTTTTCAAGACAAAACTGCTGAACCGATCTTGATGAAATTTGGTACGGAGATAGTTCAAGCTCCGAGGAAGGACATAGGATACTTTTTATCGCGATAAACTGTAGCCCATGCGGGTAAAACCGCGAAGAACAGCTAGTACTGGGCAGCTGGCAATTGGTACTAGGGTTTGACATATTACTACTAAAATGACGTATTATGACATTACATATCGATCCAAAACCGCGGAAAACGGATTAAGAGCGATTATTCATTTCGAGCGATAGGGTGCTTTTTTTAGGCGCAATCGGGTTTTTTGGTGCTTTTGTTTACATTTTTTTTTATAACTTGCAATTACCACTCCACTAAACAATAATCACGTCTATCTGCGCACGCGCACATAGGCCATTGGCATCACTCTCGCGCATCACAGAGCGTGAAAACGATACTTTATCATCACTTCGTTAGTTTTAATCACTTATTTAGTCAATAGTCAGTTTGTATTTCCCGATCGCTATCATTTGGGAATCTTAAAGGCAAGAGTGAATAGATACCTTCTAGGCATCCGTGGTTTGGCAAAGGTCGGGATAGCGGCCAAGCTCAGGCCTATCCCTACTAATATCATAAATGCGAAAGTAACTCTGTCTGTCTGTCTGTCTGTTGCACTTTCACGCCTAAACTACTGAACCGATTTAAATAAAATTTGGTACAAAGATAGTCTGAGAAGAAAATTTTACGCTATAAAAAGTTGTATATCCGTAAATGATACTGGTACTTCTATAAGTTAATATGTTTATATCATTGCTGAAATGTAAAGCAAAATAAAGTTGTCTTTGGGTGCTTTTTTTTATTGCTAATAGGTGTGCCTTTGACCGCCATCCCGCCCGTTGCCAAGCGATGATGCGGTCGACGCGACGGTGTAGCACGCACACCCAGAAGATACCTGTTCACTCTCTTTTCTTGCTTATAAACATCCTTCCTTTTTGGTAAGCAACAGAGTCTGTCTCCAAGCACCTACAGGTGTATTCCAAAAGCTTAAAAGCCTTTTCAGTATAGGCGAAACTTGGAGCCACCTTAAGAACTAACTTTGGTTACCTCCCATTTTAACGCTTGGAGAAAAAGATAAAAACATCCAGTTATACTTCTGCGAAAATTATTCCTTTGCCATAATACATTTAAGGAAGCAAGTTATTGTGTCTTGGTTATACCGAGTGAATACTCAGTTAGCACTTCGACCGCTCTCGGGGCAAGTGAGAGTCAATGCCAAACACTTTACAAACCTACAAGCACATGACAATAAGAACCTGTTCAATCCAAACTTTCCAACCTGCAGGGCTTGCGTCGACTCGTCCATTTGTTTAGCACTTTCACTCAACTAGAGGATAGTTTGTACGTGAAGTGAGCATTAGTGCTTGCAAATCGATAACTAAACACCCGGAAAATCGACTAATATAAGACTTGTACCTACACTTGACTCTGAACTGGGCTGAAATCGCTCAGGATAGGGAGTGGCCTAATCAAAATCAAAAATATGTTTATTCAATAGGATACATTGCGATCACTTTAAAACGTCAACTTAAAACTAGCTACGCCTGTTCCAACCTCCTTACGCAATTATGTAAGTAGGTATATCTAGTATGTTTCTTTTATTACATTTTTATTTAATTTTTGCTGTATACCACCGTCCATATAGTAGTTTCGTACTATTCCTCTGCTTTTGGGTTATCTGGAAGAGATCGCTCTGAGCGATAAGATCGCCCTTTGTGACACTTACCATTAAGTTCTTTGTATTAAGTTTAATTTCTCTGTATTGTGGTGTGCCAATAAAGAGTTAATCTATCTATTTATCTATCTAGTGGCAGTTACCCCTTTTCAGAGGACACACTTTGGGTCGCTGAGCCATCGGAGTTAGATAGTCATAAAACTAAATTTGCCAAACATTCAACGTTATTGGCAAGGAATCTTGATGGTCATAGCGAATAAGGCCAATTTGTAAAATATCATGCTTCTAGAAACTCTGGCTTGGGAGCTGGGATATACGTTGTCTATGAGCCCGTGTTAAAGTTTTGTTAAGTAGAGATATATTTATTATTTATTTATTTATTTATTTATTTATAAAGACAAATAGTAGCTTACAGTTAAACACCAACACGCTAACTATTTTAAATATGGCTTATATATATCATAAAATTCTTACAAACTATGTTTAGATTTATCAAATGTCACTTCTAAGACCTGTCCAACGTCCATTTAAAAAGTATGATTCATTCACATGACTCGTTTCCGAATCATATTTCGCAACTTTCACTAACTGCAAACCTAAGATTGAAGACAAGTTAACACCAACAGGTCATTCACACACACCTTTGCGTTCAATAGGCAGACAGATAGACCTATTGTAACACTCAAATCTTATATAATATACCACTAGAATCCCGCCCGTAACTTCACCTGCACAAAATTCTCTTTATTTCCTATCCTGTATTCGAAAAATATGAAGTGATGTCTCAATGGCAGTGTGCGATCTTGCGATCCGTAGGACGTGGGTTCACTCCAACAATGAGCTTAAGCTTTCGGTGAAGGAAAACATCGCGATGAAACCATTGCTTGGTGGTAGGGTATCTTCCAGTACTCGCCTGGCTAGCTACCATCCTCCAGTTAAAAATCTGTCGCCAAGCATCTATAGGTGTGTTCCAGCAACCTCACTTGAGAGCCAGTTCCCAATACAGGTGTAGCGTGGCGCCATCTTCAACCACAACGTCACTTAAAATCCGGAGGTTAGGAGGAGAAGATAAACGAACACACGTACACCTGAATTGTATGTATAGAGGTAGATAAATACCGTGACCCCGTCTAAATAAAGTCAAAAGAGCATGTCTGGTCTTTACGGTTCCCAACTAAAATGATCTAACTGCAGTATGAGATGAAGCAATAGCAGATGACCAGCAATAAAGTGCTGTGAGCAAAAAACCGTCGAGCGGAAATGATGAGATGTTGAGTTAAAGATCATTTCATAGGTTGCTCAATGGTGGAAAAAAATGGTCGGCGGTCACGAAGCATCTTTACGTAAAAAAGTGTTGGAATTACTTTGTTACCATTTGATATTTAGATCACTGGTTAAATTAAAGTGTTGACTTGTGCGTGAATCGTGGTAAGTTTGCTTTGCCCATCGAAGACAACTTTGCCGTTCGACTCCTATATTGCACCAACCGCAAATGATATCATATTATTATTAATTCACATTTTTGTCATTAAACTATATATATATTTGCAGGTATAAAGATGTTTTCTTTTACATATGCTCAACGGGAAGTACCCTAATAATTTTGATTACCACTTGAAATCGCAAACGTGACATGAACGGTCATATCTTTAGATCGCGTTGACTTACTATGTCGCGTTTCAATAACCGATCTATCCACGCTTGGAGATGGAAATTTGACATAAGCTCCATAGAAGTAATGTCAAATTTATGTCAAACCGTGGATAGATCAGTTATTGGAACCGGCCGTTACAAGTTTGATTTTTTCATAGTTGAAAGAACCCAATCTTAGGACACAAGTATTTGAATGTAAATTTCAACTTGATACCTCCACACGTTCCTAATATTGAGTCTTGACAGACGGACGGACGGACAATAGACATCTTACAAGGGTTTCTTTTCCATTTGAGGTACGAAACCCTAAAAAGGCTTCTGTTACCGAGTCTAATAGGATTCTAACAAAAGGCCCAAAAGTTAACCGAGTTAACGTTGGACCACGATCTCTTGAAGAGTATCCAAATACAATAATAAAGCTTACGTAACACCTTCAAGGTATTTTAGGTTGGGTTTGCAGGTTTTTTATTATCAAATCTGGTCACGACTTCTTTTTTGTCCATCAATGAGGATGATACCTACCATATTGACCAATACCTCTTTTTATTTATTGTCAAACACGTAACTAGAAAAAAAAGCAGTAAAAAAATTATGTAAATCTGGTTTATTTTGTTGATGAGCCATTAAAATAACGAGCGACGCCGGATTTTCTTAATTGGGTGGTTTGTGGAAATAATTATTAAGTAGTCTATATAATTAAAATAAAATAACCTATTATACCGATGGGCTAGAAGACAATCATGATAATTACATGATTGGTAATTTTTCATTTAGAGAACGAAAAAGATATAAACAGAAAAATTATCTAAAGAGGTTAAGTTTGCTTGTCAGTTTGTATTTATTTTGAAGGTAATGAGGGAATTACTGAACCGATTTTGAAAATTCTTTCAATGTTAAAAAGTTACACTCAGGCATAAGTGCAATAAAAACAAATTTTATTCACACTATTTCATATTATAAATGCAAATGTTTGAAGGAATGTATGTTTGTTATTTCTTCAGGCTAAAACGGCTCAACAGATTTCAGGAGTATTTGAAATGGAAATAGCTTGTATCCTGGATTAACACATAGGTTACTTCATATCCCCAAAAAGGTTCCTTCCTATCAGGAAAACTGCAGGGCACAACTGTCTATAGGCTGTTACAAAATAAATTAAAAATAATTTAATAGCACTAAAATTCTGTAACACTAACAAATGGTTTCATTTAATAGCATAACAGCTATTTAAAACAGAGTAAGTAAGCATAATTTGCTAGGTTAATGACCTCACAAAATAAATCTGTGCTTAGGTTAAATCTATTATAGCACAGAACAATCAGTGCGTAGGATTACACTGTGTTTTTTATGAATAAACAGAAGCAGATTTTATCTATGTATGCAATGCAGTGTCATCTTCACCTAAGGGCACGTGGGGCCCTAGCCCAGGGCCCCCAGAGTGACATTTTTTTTGGCTTTGCACTTTTTATCAGAGAAGGTCATAGACTTCACGATAGAGTTTGGTTTGACAGACTTGCTGAAGAAAGAGCAAGACGGCTCAAAGTAAAACACATCTGTACTAAATATGGACGAGTCTGCTGTTCTCGTAATGGTCTGCATAGCCAACAAAAAATGTCCTTAAAAATTCACTGACACCGTTTAAAACGTCTGCCACAGATGTGACCATATATGACCACTTACATATTTCAACGAATAATTAACGACACACCCAGGTAGCGGAAGTTACATGGCAGAAGTTTCCTTTAATTTGTCGACAAACTGCTGTTGATTTCAGACTTTTGAATATTAAAACAAAACAAATAAACCTTTTTTTATACATGAACTTCAAGTTTGGGTCTCTATCTATAAGTATATATGATGATTTACTTTATTTTTTGCTTTACTTTGTAAAATAGCCAAAACTTTGAGTGCCCTAGGGCCCCCACAATACCAAATACGGCCCCGTGTATGCAAAGTTAGTGCAGATTAGAGTGCAGAACTAATTTGACAACTGAATTTAACTTTCAAAACTTGACAATGTGAAAAAAAAATCGGGTCAGTGTCAAAAAAGGGCCTTACAGACCTACAAGCCTGGTTTACGTTTTACTTATTTCATGAGGCCAAATTAAGAGATTTATTTACCTTATTTACTTATCCAAATACAGGCAAGGATACATTTACGGCCAGTTCCAATAACCTATCCACGGTTTGCCCTAACAAAGATAGAAATATGACATTGCTTGTGTGGAGCTTGTGTCAAAATTATATCTCCAGTCTGGCAAACCGTGGATAGATCGGTTATTGAAACTGACCGTCAATGAGAGAGAGAGAGAGAGAGAGAGAGAAAGACTTTATTTGGGAAAAACTGCACACAATAACGAAACAAAAAATAAAGAAACGCATAAAAACTTAGCTTCTGATCACAACCGCAGTACAAGAGTTTTGTGCCCCGACGTGACGATGTGGTCGAAGGTGGTGTCACGCTACACCTGGATTGGGACTGTTTCGAAAACCTACAGAAAATGTTCATCGACAAAAACATTGTATCGTTGTAATAGGGATGTTAACCATTTTTAGGAATTGCTTTTATTTTAAAGATTGACTCTTGTTTACCGTAAAAATATATTTCATTTAAAATTATTAGTGTTTTCGATGAGAAAATATACAAAATTAGAGTAATTATGAATTTTTCCGCCAAAACACTAACAACTGTCACGTGACTGACATGACGTTACTGACCGAAAAACACGATGGTCGCGATTCGTAATGACGTAAGAAGCTCTTTTTGGTGTTTGCAGTCACGTGACAAAAGATTATAAATATAGCATTTAAAATCATTTTCATTTAAATTATTAAGTTATATTTAAATACAAAAATATGTTTTTCGATATCCTAATAATACAAACTAACATAAAAGTAAGATTAAACATTATTTTGTAATTAGTGTTAACATCCCTATTACTGATCTTTTATCAACAAAAACAACAACATAACATAGACTTTTTTGGCGGCAATCGAATTGTCAACGTGAAAATTTTGTTTTTATTTCCAAAACTTGTGTTTCTTCGAGTGATAATGTGTAATATTGGTGGATTATTAACCATTATGTGTTCGTTAATGTGTATGAGTGTGGGAAATTGAAATAAAGTTGTGAAAGTGACTTTTCAAGTTGCTCCAAAAAAGTCCGTGTAAAGTTTAAGTAAAGCACCACTACTTTACTTAAACACTATCCTCATCCCATCATCTCATCATCATCATCACCATCATCTCATCATCATCATCACCATCATCATTTAAACTTGATTCAACTCTCCGAGTTTGAAATCTTTTATACTTGACACTGGCAAATACACTAATAGTGTGACGCCATAACAAAACAAAAAAAAAAACATAACATAAGAATTGCACAAATTATCTAACAACTGATGCAAGGCGCTAAAAGTAGTAACTTGCCAACAAACAGTTGCAATAACAGACATTTTTATTATACAATTGTATTCATAATTGTTTGTTTGCAAACTGTTAAAATTAAATGTAGTGGAAAGGGTGAGTCTTCTTTGAAAGCGATATAGCGATACTGTCATCGCAGGAATTGTATTGTATTGAGGAGGCAGGCCGTTCTTGTAATACAAATCAATCAATTAGTAATAAGAATAAAATTGTCAATGTGATCACGCCAAAAAATTACCTGCCGGGCGTTTCTTGCCTGTTCTTTTGCCGGCGTAAGGAGGTTGGAACAGGCGTAGCTAGTTTTAAGTTGACGTTTTAAAGGGATCACAATGTATCCTATTAAATAAAAAAGTTCTGAATTTTGAATTTTACATATAACTTAAGTTCGATTGGTGCAACACTAGTTGAATGATTTGAACTGTTTGAGTGCAGATACATAAATTGTTTGTAATAATTGTGTAAAGCAAACTTTAATGTTACTGCTATTCGTGCATTTTATTGCTACCAGTAGAGACTTCTAATCGATTTTCTATGTATTTACTTAAAGAGTTCACTTAATTCACTGTACCTATTTGAAGTCGTTAGATAAAATAAATTAAATAAATTTTTTCTTGTCGTACTCTCTCTCTGAGGGAAGGCCAGTTTCCCAGCAGTAGTAAAATAATAGACTGATCATGATGATGATGATGAAGAATTGTATTGTAGTGGTTGGACTCTTTTGCAGAGTCCACCTGTGGAAGTAAGCCTTTGCCAGTTATTTAACCGTCATCAACCGTTTCTTGCCTGTTTTTTGCCGGCGTAAGGAGGTTGGAACAGGCGTAACTAGTTTTAAGTTTGATGTTTTAAAGTCACAATGTATCCTATTAAATAAAAACAAATAAATATTAAGAATTAATTAGTCATGTCAAGCAGTTGTGTGGAAACCATACTGTTTCCCGGATTGTCACATTAATTCTTCCTAATACTTATTACGCTAACAGAACAACCCCACCTTTTGTTGAACTGTTGCAAACGTCTATTTCATTTCTTTTGGCTTTTATGGTTAATAAATTTAATAGTACATTACATACGTAGTATAGACGTGAAGCTAGACGTTATTAATACACATGTATTACAATTCTTTTTGCATTTTATCTAACCCACTCGGTTTTGCTCTAGCAGTTTTTCATATTCTCGGGAAAACGAAGACTTTTTCGGCATATTTTAAACAAAATCAGTGCTTATTATACTTTACAGGGCAGCGTTTGATCACAAGTCACCTGGTGAGAAGTGACGAGGTCGCCGAAGGCGTCACGCTACTCCTGGATTGGAAACTGGCTCTCAAGTGGGGCTGCCAGAACACACTGATAGGTGCTTAGCAACAGATTCTCAACTTGATGGTGGTAGAAAGCCAGACGAGCACTAGAAAATGCCCTACCACCAAGCTATAGTTTCATCACGACGTTTTCCTTCACCAAAAGGAGGGCCTACAGATTGCAAGTCGAAGCTACTAAGCCATCGTAGCTTCAAAAGTTGCCGCCTTGTTCCCATTGACTTCAAAAATTCAACAACCTGACCGTCCACCTGTAACCGTCAATCCAAGTCCTCAAGTCGGCCATTTGATTGTTCCGATATCAAGCTATAAATTAGACCAAACAAATAGATGTAATTTATGTTGCAATTGTAAAAGAGGTTCAAGGCCGACGCAAGTAATTGTAGACTGGTTCCGTAGCTAATTAATATTAATAGCAACCTGCCACGGCTTCGCTCGGGTAGGCTTTTTGACAACTTGAAATTTAACAAGCCGTTTAATACAAAATCTAGATTGTATATAAAACACGGACTTTTTTATAGAGCTTTAAATGTTACAGTAAAATCTCGGGGAGTAGATGGAGGCAAATGGCTAATAGCCGTTTATTGTGGCTTTCAAAAGGGAAGGTCTATGTTAAGCACACGGCAAAAAAAGACCTTCCGAAATACAGAAGTCATCAGCACAATCGTAATATTTATAAAAATTATAAATGAAAGTACAAGTTGTGACCCGCGGTTTCATCCGCGTCTTCCCGATATCCCGTAGGTTACCTTTTCCGGGATGAAAAATATTCTATGTCCGTTTCCTGTTCCTAAGCTACCTCTCCACCAATTTTCAGCCAAATCAGCTTTCAAATCAGGTTCAGCCGTTCTTGACTTATAAATAGTGTAACTAACACGATTTTCTTTTATACATATAGATTCAGTGCCCCAAATAGTCTAACGTCCATAAGGCCACAGTGGACAGTTGTAGCTTAGCACAATAAAAACGGCACAAATAACTGTCGTTTGTCCTTGCTTAACGCCCACGGAACCCCAAAGTTAGATGGTAACTGTCAAAGTCCTTTTGTAGTTAAGCCATTTCATTTGTAATGTATTCAAGAGTTTAAACTCAAACTCAAAAAATGTTTATTTAGTAGGATAAATACAATATTTGATCACTATAAAACGTCAAAAATAAAACTAGCTACGCAAGTTCAACCTCCTTACACCGGCATATGAAGAAGCAAGTAACGCTTGCCAGGTAATTTTTTGAGCGCGATCACTTTTATGGTTTCTATTTTTACTAATTGATTAAATTTAATTGCAATTCTTAGCTTTTTAACCGACTTCCAAAAAAGAGGAGGTTCTCAATTCGAATGTTTGTATTTTTTTTTATGTACTTTCGGGCTTAACTCCGTCAAACATAGACGGTTTTGCTAAATTATTTTTTTGTTGGTAAGAAGATTTTTCAAATGTGGGTCCTATGATAAGGAAATCACGGTTTGATGATGGCAGACCAGAGAAACCGAAGGGAACCTAAAGTCGGTTTTTGTGTTGTTTTTAAATTTAACTTGTTGTCCGGGTGTTATGGATCCCCGATCGGCGTAGTATCGCGGTTTCACACACATTCTTAGGGCTAGCGCTTACATACAACTGTTGCATCGACTAAACTGTTTCGTCGAGTTGTGTACTTTTCGTGATTTCTACTCAACTGAACAGTTTAGTTGATGGAAGTGCGTATACAATCGATTTTATATCTTCTCAAATCGACCAGTCTTTATTCAGCAACGCTCGAGTCAAGGTGTTTACAAACCATGTCAATTAACAACAAAGTTTTAGTTTGTGCTTTGCTTTATAGAAATTTTAAGAGAGATAAAAAAAGAAGATACTGTGTACATCCTGTACTTAGTGATAGATTATCTAGTGGAATATTTCATACGTTACATTCTAAGCTGAAAGAGCACCCAGACAAGTTTTTCAAATATTATAGAATGAGTGAAGAAACGTTTAATGAAATTAGTCGCGGTCAGTCACGGATCGACTGTTTAGTCGATGGTCTGCGCACATCAATACAATGCAATACAAATTGAGCGCTTCATCGATAGTTGTCCAACTTTTAAATCAAAAGCAATTCGATATAGCATTTTGGCTTTTTTGTCGAACAACTATCGAGTTGACTGTATGTGCGCTTTAGTATATTCTTTTAAACATATGATACACAACAAAATAGTTGTTCAACTAAAAGTTGTATGTAAGCGCTAGCCCTTACAGAAAATCTTTTAACTTTTTACTAAAAGTTTTCTGTCCTTCTCCAGAGTTTAAACTACCTCCACACCAAAAGGTAGCAAACAAACAAACAAACAGGTTACTTTCGCATTAAAAACTATGATGTAAAAAAGTATGGGTATAAAAAATTTTATGCTGTTGATAAGCGCATCAGATTTGGCAATTTTTTTATATACATATTTGTAAAAAAAAAATAATGTCCAAATAAGGTAATGGTCCAAATAAGGTAGAAGTAAAGAAAAACTAAAAAAAATACGCGGAAAACTTGGAAAAACTGCTTTCTTCTATGGCATTTTTGTATGAACTCAATAATAATCGTTACAGAATTCGAACCCCTTTTAAAAAATACCATAAAACCACTCGTCAAACCACCATTCCTAATGTTTATTCACTTGACTCACTTTTTTACCTCTATGGGTCATGGGATGGCACAGAAACACATTAAGCTTCTGCCGAGACGGTAGGGTAACCATGTTTGTGGAGCTTAATAGTAAACTTATAGTAGGCAGTTGCTCTACAATTTTATTTATTTACTTTTTATCCATATCTATTATTATTCATCATCATCACCATCATCATCAGCCGGAAGAAGTCCACTGCTGAACATAGGCCTCCCCCTTTGAACGCCACCATCATGAACGGTTATTAGCCATATACATCCATCGGCTCCCTGCGACTCTTACAATGTCGTCGGTCCACCTAGTGGGGGGCCTACCTACAGAACGTGTTCCGGCTCCGGCTTCCTCGTCAGTTACCGGTTCGTCGAGCGATGTAGCCTGCCCATTGCCAATTCAACTTGCAAATTCTAATGAGATAAAATTGGGATTTAGGAGGATAATCTTCTAAACTACTGACCAAATTCAGAAACTTTTTTTCTGTAATAGGAAGCTATATTATCCATAAGTGTCATAAGACTACGTTTTATTCTGATAAAGTAGAGTTTTCTGCGACAACTGGCTGCTTTATTGGCTGACGCTGGCTAAACGGTTTGATTGAAGTTGATGGATGTAATGTATGAAAGAAATATAGGCTTGAAATATGTGTACAAAAAAGTCCACAACATTAAATATCTAGCTTTTATATTTAACAGGTTTCAACAGTTATGAGAAACTATCGGCTTTAAAAATCGCTTTTTTATATCTTACTGTGTACTTTTTATACATAAATAAGCTGTTATTATTATGTGACGATGTAACCGAAGGTGGCGCTACGTTTCACCTGAAATTTAAAAGTAATATCAAGACCACGGGCAAAAACCTACTTTGCATTGTGTAAAAACCTGTTTTTTTAATATATTTATTTTTGTTTCCAAAAGCTTAAATACCAAGCAAGTTATTAATATCAAGAACAAACAAAATGTCAAGTGCATAAAATTAAGTTTTGTTCGACATCACGGCCGCTGATTACGTAGGCTTTGATGCGCCGGTTAACAATCGAATTGCTGCTATTTTTAAACAAAACAGTATTGCTAAAAACTTCTTTTTTGCAAACAGTTTTTGGGCAAATAGTTTCTTAATAAACAAAGTACCTACCTACTACTATAAAAAGTACTTACGTATGTATTTTAGTCAAATGTCAAATAAATAATATTGCACTTCCGGAATTTTCTGGGATATATCAAAATCATGGTCACACGAACATATCAGCTTCAGATGCGCAGGCGACACACTACAGTGCGTACGATACACCCATTGTTCTTAGAAGTAGGGATGTAGCTTCTATCGATTTATCGATAACGATAAATCTAAAAGCTGCTAGATTCTAGAACTATGTATTAAAACACAGTAACTCAAACTGTTAATTAAGAATGAAGGTGTCAATATTAAAACTAGCTACACACCACGGTTTCACTCCCTTTTTTCCCAATGTCTCGCAGGAACCATTTTCCGAGATAAAAAGTAGCTGATAATCAAGGGCATAAGCTGTCTCTATTTTAAATTTAACTCAAATCGTCGAGCTGTGTCAGCGTGAAGACATAACAAAATCACCCACTCATAAACTAGTTCAGGCATAGCGTGTTGCGTGGCGCCACCTTCCACCACTTCGTCACTTCACACCAACTTTTGGTGAAATGCTATCCTGTGAGATAGAAAAACAACTATGTATGTTCTTTTTACAATCACGTTGTAAAAATAACATACAAAATGAGTGACTTATGGGTAGGTGGTCTCATGGCTCAAAGTATTCGCAACTAGACAACCGTAAAAATAGGGGAATAATACCAAAGCCATTGGACTAAATCTCGAAACGTTATTATTTTTCGTTTATCAACGCTCAAGTATTTTATTTCTGTCCAGTCGTTGACACCATTCCCTTAGAATACAACAAAAAGCTTTTATGTTTTTTTGTTACATCTATTCAAGTAAGATAGAAAGTGATATCAGTCACGAACGTTTCAAGGATCATCGAATGACATTGACAGATAAAATTGATTTGAAACGTGTTCGTAATAATAGGTCTTCTATTTTTGGCACTAAGTCGTCTAAAAGCAATATATTTTGTATACAATAATTTGTTATTGAATTATTAATGCATTATTCCATTTCTTAAACCATATTTATTAACTTCTATGTTTATATAGTGCACAAACTAAGTTAGCGCAAGGAAAATAAATCTTAGCTTCCAATAATAAGAGCCATCACTATACCAATCAGTCAATCAATCAATAAAGTGTTTATAACGCCAAAAAAAATTTACTGATAACTAAATTAAAAGTACAGTTACAATAATTATTATCTGATCGTCAATGGATAGTTGCGTTTAAAAACCCAACAAGAGAGAGAAAAGATGTCTTCAAAAATACATAAACTATGTTATATAATTAAAAACTTCCAAGAGCTTTTATCGATGAGTCGGCATGTATTGGTCCCTACCCCATCACTACCCCGGCATCCACAATGAAGTCGTATAAGGTTTTTACAACCAGACCACCGTTACATCCAAGTATTTTGTTGTCTTACAACGAAACTAAAATTAATTAAAAACGTAAGTAAAGCGAGAAAAAACAAAAAAAATATAAGAAAGAGCAATTAACCTTGACTTACTTTTAACGCGTGCAGTTTCAAGTTCATTTTGAAGTGAGAGGAGCTTGGAGAAGTCTTACCTGGAAATAAAAAAATATAGCGTTAATTTTTTTTTAATGGCAAGTCCAAGATCTGCAACATTCAAGGGCATGCGACATCTACCAACCCGCACTGGGCCAGCGTGGTAGATTACAGCCCATACTCTCTCTCTGAGAGAAGGCCAGAGTCTCAGCAGTGGGAACGTGAAAGGCTGATGATGATGATGATGATGATATTTTTTTTAATTGTTTTATTATTTACCAGCTGTGCCCCTCGGTTTCACCCGCTTCTTCCCGATATCCCACAGGAACCTTTTTCCGGGTTAAAAGGTGGCTGTGTTAATCCAGGGTATAAGCTCAAAAGTCAAAAAGTCTCTTTTTCCTTATTCAATAGGATACATTGTGATCACTTTAAAACGTCAAACTTAAAACTAGCTACGCTCCAACCTCCTTACGGCAAAAGAACAGGCAAGAAACGCCCGGCAGGTAATTTTTTTTGGCGCGATCACATTGACAATTTTATTCTTATTACTAATTGATTGAATTGGAGCAAGTTCACTAAAATCCCAAGCTTTTTTTTTGTCATCTTATAGTCCGATATTTTTTAATTAGCTTTACTAATAAGATTTCTCTTGTTTGGTTGTACACATTGGGATATGGGAACATGAATGTTAATGAGCTATCTTCATTCCAAATTTAATCACAATCGCTTTAGTAGTTACGGTGATACGTGGTAACAAACATTAACACACACAAACTTTCGTATGTGTAATATTAGTAGGAAGGAAGGATTTATCGCGCATGAAACTGTTTAGCTTTATAACCTAACTAAAATGCCACTAAAGGTTTTAACCAACACCACAATCCACCTGTAGATCTAGAAAGAAAAACTCTGCCCACAAACCTACAAACCATTGCCCTAGGAATTGCAATAACGCGTTTAGTTCCTTGTACTCCATATAAGTACTAGATATCAGTCACAGATACATAATAGTCTTTTCTACGCAGTATGGACACTCGGTCGCTTTGCAAATACGACTGGCTGGTAGGACATGCTTATAAATGGAACTCAATATGAATTTATCATTTTACCTACGACTTTTTTGGCGGCAATTGAACTGTCAACTTGAAAATTTTGTTTTTATTTCCAAAACTTGTGTTTCTTCGAGTGATAATGTGTAATATTGGTGGATTATTAACCTTTATGTGTTCGTTAATGTGTACGAGTGTGGGAAATTGAAATAAAGTTGTGAAAGTGACTTTTCTAGTTGCTCCAAAAAAGTCCGTGTAAAGTTTAAGTAAAGCGCCACTACTTTACTTAAACACTATCCTCATCCCATCATCTCATCATCATCATCACCATCATCATTTAAACTTGATTCAACTCTCTGAGTTTGAAATTTTTTATACTTGACACTGGCAAATACACTAATCGTGTGACGTCATAACAAAATAAAAATAAATAAAAACAGTAACTAATTAAATTGTTACGATCGTGAGATACCGTAAAAATATATATAGATAAAACTTCTATACCAATAATATAAAGGTTTGTTTATTTATTCGGATGTAGAGGGTTATCTCCTAATCTACTAAAAAGAATTAATAAATGAAATGAATATAATGCTACTAAAGGTTTTTTGTTTTATCTGTCGTAAGTAAAGCGATTTTACAATTAATGGTAAACGAAAACCGAGGGCCAATCTAAAATTCATTTGCAACGACCTTACAACCAAGCAAGGAATCTTGCAGACTGCGTTTAGCCCGATTGACTATAAAGTACCCTCTAATACCATAAAATATACATAAGGAACTGCGCATGTTGCAGACTAAACTGTCAACTAATGATTTTAGTCGACTATATCGGATTCGTGATTTAGTCACTGATAAAAAAAAATCAACCCGAATTGGGCCCGCGTGGTAGATTACGAGCCATAATCTCTCTTTGAGAGAAGGCCAGAGTCCCAGCAGTGGGAACGTAAAGGCTGATGAAAAAAAATCGGTAAAGGAAAATATGGTATACTAGTTGTGCCTTGCGGTTTCATCGTTACGGACTACTGTTTATCACAATAAAAAATATCCTACACTGACACTAATTCACCTCTACAGTTAATTAGATTCCACTTGACATTAACTGATGATGAAAATAACTCAAGAAGCACTGAAGTCAAGTCTATAACAATTTTAATTTAGAGCTTTGAAAGATTGATTTTTTTGGGGTACTGAATCAGGTTACCTAAATTTTTTATAGATGTCCGAACGTCAAACAAAGAAAAACAGACTACCAAAGACTACCGAAGACTACCAAATACTACCAATGACTACCAAAAACTACCAAAGACTACCAAAGACTACCAAGGACTACCAAAACTACTACTAGACTTTATTATTGCAAACGGCTTGCAATTTACAGTGCATTGGCCTAAACTATCGACCGATCGTTATAACCTGCGATATACGCTGGCCCTTAGCACTATTTAATGAGTCGGACCAATCCTTAAGCCATTTGGAATCTTCGAACATTCTATTTGAGGTTTCACAACAAGTTTTTAGAACTCTGTTAAATGGTCATGCAATTACTTACATATTACTATAGGTGCGGTGAAATACCTACCAGTCGGTGAATTGACGTGAGGACCTATTTTGTTGTTTAATGAAAATATAGTCAGGTAACCTTGGCTACTTGCAAATTAAACAGGTCATCATCATCATCAATCTGTATAATCCCACTGGTGGACATAGACCTCTCCCAAGCTCTTATCATACAACTACAGACAGCCACTCGGCGCAAGTCGTCGCTCTACTTTATCGTAGGGCGTCCTACACAAGTACATAGTACAAAAAGCAGTAGCATGCGACAGCTATACCAACCCGCACTGGGCCAGCGTGGTAGATTATAGCCCATACTCTCTCTCTGAGAGAAGGCCAGAGTCCCAGCAGTGGGAACGTAGAAGGCTGATAATGATGATGGTTCATACTCTCTCTGAGAGATGGCCATTGTGACGTGAAACGTGATGAATCTTTGCCTACCCTAAAACTTCAAAGAAATCTTCTTCATCGACACTTAGCGCTCTTGTTCGGTCCTCGGCTATCCTTTTGTCCTTTTTGTATAACATGACGTCTATCCTTTCCTTCTACGTTCTTCTCGGTCTGTCTCTCCCACTCTTCCTTTCTAGTTTTTATTCTAAGATCATCATCATCCGCTAGAACCTATGTTCAGCAAGAAGACATAACATCAGGTGAGTTGTGGTAAAAAAGAGGTAGAACAAAAAGGTGGTTGAATATAATTTCTGATAGAAACCGATAGTGCAAAATCCTTTCGTCACACGGAAGCCCATAACTAACAAGTTATTTAAAAACCCATAGAAACCCATAGCGGATATCACGGACCCATAGCACTTTCTAAAGCCTTATAAGTTAGTTGCGAAACCAGTATAACCAGACACGCGGACGTTAGCGATGTTGATGGCATCCGAAGCTATGGATGTACTTTCTATTGTCTAATTAATATACAGCATTAAGGACCCCGAAATAGGCTCTATTACATATAGTAGAGCGATGGTAGTCGAGCGGTAACGCAAAGCACCGATACCAAATTCGAATCCTCTCGGCCCCACACATAGGACTTAATCGCGCGGGAACATGAATAAGTTACGTGTGGATTCACCATCGCTTGAAAGGGTGAAGGCAAACATCGTGAGGAAACCGGCATGTCTAAGAACCACAACATTCAAGGGCATGCAACATCTACCAACCCGCACGGGGCCCATGTGGTAGATGACGCTCCATGCTCACTCTCTGAGAGAAGACCAGAGACCCAGCAGTGGGAACGTTACAGGCTGATGATGATGATGACATATAGTATTGGAAGTCTTGAATGATATGATCAGACAGAAAATCAGTCGCCGACAGCCTGTAGGAACAGCAAGCTGAAGTGAAAGAGCTGGACATATTAGCCGAAGAAGTTGCCAAAATGCCCAGGTTTTTCACTGACCACATTGCTTTTCAAATAAAAACATAGTAGGTAATGTTTGCACACTACTGCTCGAAGGTAGAGCAGTACCAAGTAAATAGTACCCATCTAGAGAAACTCTTTTGTGAGAGTTCTCTACACTTACTGCCGAAACTACCTTAAATCGATAGCTTCCATTTTGATTGACCAATTCTCAAACCCAAGTCCATCCTTGTTTTTTTAATTTACAAGGTTTCGTTTGACCTTGAAAGTTAAAACTTGGTGTTAAATGGTAAACATTCCCAGTGACATCATTGGCAACACATTTTTGCTCACAGTAGTATGTACTCTTCCAAATCGAATTAAGTAAATATGCAATCAAGACTAAGCGATTTATTGCCTACATTTTAATAACAATGTCATAAACCGATTAATCTAATTAATGTTAAAGAATTTTGATTAAATCAGTCAGCCTAGCCCAATTAGGGTATGGCCCCGCTCGCAGTTTGCCACTCATTGCCAGCTGTCTCTGGTATGTAAAAATCCCCCCTCCCCTTCTCCCCCTTTTTGTATGAAAATAATAACCATTTCTGAAAAAATACTCTGCATGTTATAAAAAAATCGCATAGATAATAATTTTTTTTATTGTAAATGCAAGAAAACATGAACTAGACGCTTGCGTGATGGTAAGCGCCACACTTGCCCATTGCCTCTCAGAATTTTAAATTTTAACAGTTCAAAATCCTATATGGCAAAGCATTACTCTTGTCACCCTGCGATATCAGATCTTAAATCTCTTAAAACCCTGTAGTTTCACTGGAAACATTGCTACTGCTACTGCACTACAGCTTGGCGGTTGAATTACTGGCAAATTACTGGCAATTACTGGCAAAAGTGCGGGATTTCCCCAGCAGGACTCGGCAAAAGACCACTTCAAAAGCACACACTCGTGAAATACATAACCCACCTCTTTTAGTCGACGTCAAAAAAGAAATCGCTCACAGTTCACCGCAAAATGTTTGAATAGTGGAGCCATGCCTCGTGTACAACATGTTAGAAAAGTTGTATTAAGATTTATGTTAATTATTATGTAAACGTTAATTTTGACCTTGTTTTGTCTCGTTGTTTTGCCTTTAAACATGCGGGTTGTTACATATAACGTAATTACATTGTAAATCAATCAATGTTACATTTTTAGTAACTGTTTTTTTTGTGTCAAAATTCGCGTGAATATAATGATAGTGACCTACTCCAGTAGTAGCGCGAATTTCATCAAAATTGGTAAATCCGTGGGCGTAGGACAAACCAATAAATTAAATGAACACACTTTCGTATTTACAATATTACTAACTGTTCCTTGCGGTTTCTTCTAAGTGCGAAATTTAATTATGTTATTATTTTGTTATGTAATATAGTGGCAAATAAGCAGACGGCCCGCCCGATGGTAACCCGTCACCGTCGCCTATGGATTTACGAAAGAAATTAATAATCGATCCTGATCCGTTTTATGCGGTTTTGGATTGATGTGTCATGTCATCATATGTCATTTTAAGTGCTTGACATATTGATTGACATCATCATCATCAGCATCATTATCAGCCTTTCACGTTCCCACTGCTGAGACTCTGGCCTTCTCTCAGAGAGAGAGTATGGCTGTAATATACCACGCTGGGACAGTGCGGGTTGGTAGATGTCGCATGCCCTTGAATGTTGCAGTTCTTGGGCATGCCGGTTTCCTCACGATGTTTTCCTTCACCGTTTTGAGCGATGGCAAATTGATTGACATATCGATCCTAAGCCGCAAAAAACGGATCAGGATCGATTGTTAATTTCAGGCGTTAGAGAAACTAGGTGTGTTGCCATTGCATTTGGAACTCTTTTCACATCCATCATGAAGGACTACAATATGTAGCACTGCGGAAAGACTTCAGTGGACTATAAAATTGTGAATGAACATACCTTCTCACAAGCAATACAGTAAAATATCACTTTCTCAGGAATTTATTAAAACGTATAAATAAATATCCCATTAAACTTCAACAGTGACCGATGCTTCGACACACGATTTCATCCTAACCGGTTTTAAGTGTCAAAAGTCAGAGGCCAGTTCCAGTTGATCTTTACATATAAGGATATAACGAGTAAGCGAAGGCCATCAGTGAAAACTATGACAACGGCCGAAGCTTGAATCCTGTGGATATATGTAAATAGTGTTTTTAGCTAGGACGATGGGTTTTTAGAGTATCAATCAGGCATGGATCATGAGCCGATGGATGCAAATGGCTAATAGCCGTTCATGGTGGCGTTCAAGGCGGGAGGCCTATGTTCAGCAGTGGGCTTCTTCCAGCTGATGATGACGATGGATCATGCATGGACTGGGAACTGGCTCTCAAGTCTGCCAGAATACACTGATAAATGCTTCGCAACATATTCTTAACATGGAATGGGTAGTTAGACATATGGGCACTAAAAATGCCCTACCTAGCTTAGCCTGCCTAGCTTTATTGATATATATAGCCTGGTGGGATATGGTATGAGAAATATCTCATAGTCAAAATAGAATTAAATATGTCTCTTCATTTAAATGTTGTGTCCTTGCGGAAAGCAGGCTAAACAGGTATTGAAATTAGCTTAGAAATCTTTCCATGAAGCATGCTAATGAAGTTCTTGTGACCTTTCACGGGAAGTAGTGATTGGTGAACCAATTGGCATGATGCCTTCTGCCAATTCCTAGCATCTAGGTAAAATGACCACTTTGTGTCACTGATGGGTTACTTACTTAGGTTAGCTAGCATAACACGTTAAACCTGGATTTAACTAAATTTTCCATACGATTTGACAAGTAGATTTCGTTAAATTGAGAATGAAATCAGTGGTGGTGCAGGTGGGCCTTAATTGATTGGTCGGCGCTTTGGTGATTTTTCAAGAGGCAAAAAAGTTTTGCGGCTGTCATCTGACATTGACGTTCCCCCCACACCAGCTCTGGGAGAACTACGGGCGCTATCAGCAGTCGGAGGGTAACGTGTTCTACCAATGTGTACGAGGCGGAAAATCATATCTTGAAATATTAGGTGAACTGTCGAGTTTCAGCACACTTGCAAAAGTTCCGTCTCGCAAGACACTTTAACCGCCTATGGATAAAAGATAAGCCAATGCATTACCAACTAATTTAAACACTATTGCCACATATTTACCCTCTATTATCCATTGCGGAACTAGTGACACTTTACCACCCACCGTTTATAGGAAACCAGTCCTTATACAAAGGGGACAGAGAGACTTTTTGTTCGGTACAGCCAGCACGTGCTTGGACAGAGTCCGGTTGTAAGCCAGTCGCGGCTACTTTCAATTCGCGAATCAAGGTCATACGAAGTAGAAATTTTACGGCGATCCTGAGGCATACAAACATGTGTCGGGTATGGCAGGGTTTCACTTAAGAACCGATCTAGATCTGATAGGATTTTAAGAAGATGACAACTGCTGCTAAGTAGTCTTCGTAGTGAAGTTTACCTAGTCATTATTAACCTATCAACTAGGACTAGGGAACGTTAGCTGCAGTCAGTACTTGGATGGGACACCACTGAGCGCTTCCGTATTTCTGGCCACAATCCGATAACCCGCACTAGGCCCGCGTGGTGGATTACGACCATATTATCTCTCTGAGTGAAGACCGGAAGGCCTGTGTCCCAGCAGTGATAACGTAATAGGCTGATGATGGTAATGATAATGATGGTGACAGCTGATGTTGGAAACTATTTGCATAAATTTTCTGCAAGGGTTTTTCTTTCATAGTTGGTATTTATAGAATATCCACCATCAATTACGTCCCAATTGGGACACAGGACGTCTCTCATAAAGAAAGTATGTAAACCTGGCCAAATGTCAATTATAATGAGAATATGTCTCAAGGAGACGAGCTCAACACCGTGCCTGGACTTGCAATGCAAATGCAACCTATAAGCATTGCAATTGTTGGCAGGCGTAGCGATTTTGTTCGTTCTCGTCTCGACCCTCAGTTTCACAAAGAAATATCGACCAAAGTACCTAATACTCCAGAAACATGAACATTAGTTATGCTCTTTAATTTTCCAGTATTAAACAATTAAATAGAATACGAAGGGTAGAAAGAAAGGAGTGGTGGCTACGAACCGGAAGACGTTCTGTAGGTAGGCCCCCCACTAGTTCGACCGACAACATCGTAAGAGTCGCGGGGAGCCGATGATGCAAATGGCTAATAGCCTGCCCCTTTGAACGCAACAATGAACAGCTCTAATTTTAGCAATGAACCTCTTCCGTATGTTGATGAAGCAGAACAAAACCATTGGCAATGTTGCTAGGAAACATCTTAATATCCCCATAAACGTTATCCGTGCAGACACATCCGCTATAAAAGAGTCAACGTGTGCAGTTGTATGCATATTGGAAAGCTGTGGAGGCAGTAAACTATGGCATACACCCTTTACTTGGTTACAGGAAGCTTGGAATATAAAAGGCAGGTCGATTTAAGTATAGGTGCGAGGTTTCCCGTGGGTATTCTCTCGTGGCCTGTATTCAGCAGAAGACTTGCTCCGGCTGATGATGATGATGATTCTCAAGTGCGTTAAAAATCTGTCGCCAAGCACCTATGAGCTAGCTCCGGCTGCGTTCTTGACCCAGGAGTAGCGTGGCGCAACCTTCGACCACTTCATCATTTAACATCACGTGTTTCCGTAGGACGTGGGTTCGAATCCTCCAATGAACTTCAGCTTTCGGTGAAGGAAAACGTCGTGATGAAACCATAGCTTGGTGGTAGGGCATTTTCTAGTTCTCGCCTGGCTACAACTCTCAAGTTAAGAATCTGTCGCGAAGCACGTATCGGGTGTTCCGGCAGCCTCACTTGAGAGCCAATTCACAGGTGACGCCATCTGCTACCACATCACTTAACATCAGGTGACTTGTAGTCAAACGCTACCCTGTAAGAAGTACCAAAAAAAACGCAGCCTCGTAAGTTTGAAACCAAATTGGAGGTTGGACTTAGTTTTGACGACACGGTAGCCGAGTTGGTAGTGACCCTGCCTACGAAGCTAGCAGTCCCGGGTTCGAATCCCGGTAAGGGCAAATATATGTGTGTTGAGCGCGAATATTTGTTCCTGAGTCTAGGATATTTCTATCTATACAAGTATTTATTTCTTTATATATGTATGTATATCATTGTCTAGTAGCCATAACACAAGTTTCAAGCTTTATTTGTGGCTAGGTCAATTTGTGTGCAATGGTCCCTAATATATATAGTTTTGAGAAATTGTCAAGTACCGCGCGCAGCGGTTTTGGCGTTGATATGCATTTAGAATATTAAAGTATGGATGAATAGATAGTTATGTATTCTTGCATTGAGTTCTTAAGATATATGTGTCGATGTAATTCCACATTGCCGTTAGGGGCCCGTTACTACCACGATCGCTAGCTCACAGACAGACAATCTTCGCCACTTAAATGTGGTGATGGAGAGCTTTACGTACACGGTTATCTCATCTTATATGGTCTGAGGTGTCATTAGTAGAATCATAACTATATATTTTGACGAAAAAATCCGGTGAGTTCTTAATTTAGCAGCATTTGACTATAGTTTCATCTGATGGTCAGTGATGAAGAAGTCGATAGAGTAGTACTTACCTAGATGATACTTCGCTCTTGATTTGAAGACTCAATAAAAGAACCGAACACAAGAAGCGAAACGTTTTTAGCGAGTAAACCCCATGCTTTTGCGAACCAAGACCCTAAAGGACTTTACTCATCATCATCATCAGCACGTATCAGTCCACTGCTGGACATAGGCCTCTCCCGAGGTACGCCACTGAGCCCAACTAGTGCCAGCCACTCGGCGCAAGTCGTCGCTCCACCTAGTCGCAAGGCGTCCTAAACTACACTGCCACTTCAGCTTGCTAATTCACGAGACAAGGAAAGGAATGACATTCACTCATGACGCGATGCAATTTGAGCAATATGAGTAAAGTCCCTTACACACAATCCAAACAGTAGCCTTGCAGCAATATTAAAAAAGCGGCTACATCTATAATTACCTCTATGTAAACATTACAAAACCAACCTTTCGTTTTCTAATTCAATAGCATGTATTGAGTAAATGCACGCGTTGCACAAGATGAGATGGAGTCAAGCAGCGTGAAATGTAAGTTTAGTCGCTACAACGGTTTATCTTGATCTTACTGTACGTAATGACATGTACTTTAATGGCTCTGGCTTTGTAATGAGGAACTGGCAAGTTAACAGTGGGCGGTAGGTGACAGGTGGATCACACAGCCAAGCGAGCTCTAGAAAATGGCCTGTTACCAAACGATAGGTTTTAAATTTTATTCTCTTCTTTCAGGTTGGCGTTTGAAGGTGGCATAGCATTCAAGTGAGACTGTCGGAACACACCGGGGGTGCTTGGCAAAATATTGTTAGTCAACAACTCCTTCAAAGGTGTGTTGTGTACGATTTTTCAATAAAATCACAAGCGGAATTCAAGTCTTGTCCGTAATTTTCAAGACCATGTCAAACGAAATCTTATTAGTAAAGCTTAGATATATCAGACTATTTCGATCATGAAAAAGCTTGGGATTGTAGTCAAGATGCTCTAATTCAATCAGTTAGTGATAAGAATTAAATTGTAAATAACGGCCATAAAAAATTACCTGCCGGGTGTGTTTTAAAGAAGTATGGAACAGGCGTAGTTAAAACTGTTTTAAGTTGTATGCTTTATAGTGATCACATAATATAAGAGTGAGCAAGAAAAGCTTTTTTTACGTCTTACTGGGTAACGTTTGAGCACAAGTCACCTGATGAAAAGTGGCGATGTGGTCAAAGATGGCGCCATGCTACTGGGAACTGGCTCTCAAGTGCCGGAACACACCGTTACGTGCCAGGCTACAAAGAACCTGTAATAAATAAGCTACGAGATGCTGTGAGATATCGCACAGTGGAGTCCAGCTTCTGTTGTAAAGACTAATGGTCCAAACACGACCCGCCCGTCATCGTATGAAATTAAATCGCACAGCGGCCCCAATGGCTCAGGTTAATGGTAGCGAACCAGGTCGCTTTCCTGCCAAGTGGTGCGTGGTAGAATAGGTTCCGTTTTGTAACGAGCTGTCACAAGGCGAGTCGATGTTTGTGTGAACGAAATAGTTTGGTCTATACCTGCATCGGGCATGATTAGAGATACCGTCCAGAGTATACTATACTCGGTACTTAATAACGATATCGATACTGAAATCGATGATTTTGTTGGTTATGAACTCACGCCGAAGACGAATCACCGACATAGTTCTCGTAATTTGCAAGTTGAAGTGGCATTGGGCAGCTCACATTGCTCGACGAGCCGATAACCGATGGGGAAGAAAGGTCCTCGAGTGGTGACCACGAAGCGGAAGACCTTCTGTAGGTAGACCCCCCTCTAGTCAAAGTCAGAGTAAGAGTCGCAGTGAGCCGGTGGATGCAAGTGGCTAAAAACCTTTATATGTTCAGTAGTGGATTTCCTCCGGCTGATGATGATGATGATGAAAACTCATGGGTACGGCATTGATGCTTCTGTTTCGATACCATATCTCTAACTAACTAACTGAGATGACGCAACGACCCAAAGTAAGTCCTGTCCTCCAATAACAAAAGACGCCACTTCGGTCTGTCCAGCGCCACCTTCTGCCAGTCCTCCACCTGGAGCTCGCGCAAATCCTTCGTGACTTCGGCTTTCCAGCGATATCTGGGACGGCCGACAGGGCGGCCACTCGGCCGTCCACTGTATGCTCGTTTGACAGCAGGATCTTCCCCCATTCTTTCAAGGTGGCCGAGCCAGCGAAGTTTGTGCGCTTTCATCTTGCCATATCTCTAGTCACGATTAAATCACTTTGATTTTATTGCAACATAAACGAAACTGATTCGATAACCGGTACCTATAAGATTTGACATTTTTAGACCCAAGTGCCCGGTGCGGTCCAAGTTTGACAAGGACGGGGAGGGGTCCAAAATTAATGAAATTCTCTTAACGTAATTAATAAATGGCTCCATAGTAAAAACTCACTTTTCGTATCCATAGATTTCTCAATATATTTTATGTACTTATATGACATCACAAACCAAACATTCAATTGCTGCTCTGTCCTATTTTAATCTGACGTAAACCCAAAGCGTAGGCTCTATTTACATTGCAAACATTATTTTAAATTACAGCCTTTGGTTATAATAATTTAAATGCTGGTTTGGGCTTTAACCTACATAACCAAAACAAATGGCAGACACAGGTAGGGAACAAAGGGGCATTTTCTTACATATATTCTATATAAATGATTAATTGACTATATTCGTTTCTTTTAAAAATTTTGACAACCAATGGCCATACGAGTATTGTTTCGTAGTTATTGCAATTAAGTTTTTGATAAATAAATTAATCCTACAGGCATAGTGCAATACTAAGAGGGGCACTCCTTACTTATCTGGCCCTTCTGCCCCTCCCAGAAATGAATCCTAGATCCGCTCTTGTCCAAAAACCTGCCACTTGACATAACAGATTGTACAACAAAACGAAATACACTTAACAAGTGCGTTTGATCTATTTAAATGCAATTTAACCGTCTCATTAAGTCAATTAAGGCACCTTGACTAGAACTATATTGAATCAGAGTAGATACCAAGGACCGATAATGGCAATGATTTAACGGTATGAAGCCGAATAATTGAAATATATTTGTAGCGCCCCGCAGTTTCCTCGTTAACGTTTTTACCCTTTTCTGTGACAGATAGCCGATGTGTGGCCATCAAAAAATCTCTTGCCATTCAAAATTTTACTCAAACCCGATAGGGCTCTGATCTTAGCTGTGTTCAGGGTGTGAAAAAAACAAAAAAAAACCGCTAAATATAATTCAAGCAGTATTCTTCAAAAATAGACTAATAGCTCTCTGAGTACGGTATTTTTTAATATGTTGATGATACTTTGTTATTTGTAGATCTAGATAAAATGGTCGTTACCTGAGAAAAAGGGGATTTTGCAAATTTTATTTTTACTATGTAAATACATACTTTTTTCTATAGTGATTTGCTATATTATCATGTAGATTGACAACTATTTTTTTAATTTTTATTATTAACATAATTACAAAAATGGTTGGTCAGCGGTTTATGCGTTAAAAGAGAACAGATAACGAGACAGAATTACTTTCGCATTTATAATATTTTACGTACACATATCAATTAGCATAGGGAAGTAGGTATACCGAAATTAACAGGTTAATCAGTCCTTATTTTGAAGGCTACATTGAATTAGAGTAGTTAAATAATCAATGTGAATTGTTGATTTGTGACTAGTGGACCTTCGAAGGTCGTCCAGACCTGCTGGGTGGTGATTTTGTGGAGTCAACGGCATTGCAAGGGCATTGCGAACACATTGCTTATGTACGCATTCAAGTTGGTTCCTCTTTCAGTGACAAGTCGTTTAAGGCGGTCTAGTGTTTAATATGCAATTGGTCAGAATTTCTGTGATGAATGTATTGAGGCTAGACGGATTTTAAAACAGTGAGTTAGTAGGTGGTTATACTTCGACAACTATAGCGAGTTTGCTTCGCGGTGAAACCGCAGGAACAGCTAGTCTATCTATACTAATATTATAAAGGGGAAAGATTTGATTGTTTGTTTGCATTAGGCTCCGAAACTACTGAACCGATTTGAAACATTATTTCACTGTTGAAAGCTACACTATCTGCGGCGGACATAGGCTATATTATGAATAAATAGAATTGTTTAATTCTTTTTGTATGAAAAATACGTAAATAAAACAAAAACGTCCATAAAACTCAATGTAAACATCGTAATCGGTGTAAAAAGGCCGAGGAAAGCATGAAATTCATTGACAAGCCACCGAAACTGGACTGTAAAAGTGAGTCTTTGACTAATTAAGTTTGTTAGTCTTGGCTTTAGTTTTACTCTTAAAGATTTGGAATACTAAATGATTTACTAGTTAGAGGACGCACCCGTGACTAAGCTGAAAATTGGGGCTAATTGCTATATTTATAAATAATCTAAAAAAATATATATGTTATTAAACGATAACCTAAAAATAAACCTTTAGAAAAAACAACGCAAAAATGAACTTAACTTTATTTTACTGTGAGGCAAAAATGTGCCCTTTTTCCATATTTATCGGGGGACCATTGCACAAAAATTGACCTAGCCCCAAATTAAGCTCGAAACATGTGATATGATAACATGGTAGGTACTAGACAACGATATACACACTTAGATAGAGAAATAAATACTTATATCTAGATAGAAATATGAAGATAGATCTATAAAAGACAAAGATTCTTTCTTTCCATCAACAAATTAAAAATTCAAGATCCATAGGGCCTAAAACTGTTTTTTTGTTATTTTTAAGTCATTATTTTAATGTTTTTATTAATGTCCCTTGTGGTCACCCATCCAAGTAGTCACCGCTGAGAACTTTCAGTTAAGAACGACTAGACAAGCTCCGCTACAAGCGCTTCAACACTTCACTACTACAGTATTAACAGACACAATCAAACTTCTTGCACTGAGAAAAAAAATATTGACGTTCCTACTGTCTTACTTTCCATAACCTTTTCCTTCTTTAACTTACCTTAGTTGTAGGAAAACTAAGCTAGTAGAATTAGAAGTAATGTAATACAAAAAATGTAATCACCATATTTGTCTAACAACCAACGCTAACAATAATATCGTATTACATCAAACGTAACAACCAAAGATCCGCCTCAAGAATTCCGGTACAGTAGGACCAAAACAAGCCGATAAAAAGTCGAGATGGCTACACGGACGATCACTTTCTACTGGTGAAAGCCATTCCGTCATCCATCTCACCATGCGGCAGGCCTCACCGCCTGACTGGCCTCGTCGTTTGACGGGGTCGTTAACTTGTGAACAGGTGGCCTAATCGTCCTTAACAGAGCCGGATTACCATTAGGCAGGGTAACCAACTGCCTACGGGCCCCGCTTCGACGAGGGCCCCGCGCACGCACCGAGAAAAAAATAACAATTCATCGAATGACAGTTTTATATTAAAACTAGCTGTTCCTTGTGGCTGCGCCCGCGTGTGCTACAGTTTATCGCGATAAAAAGTAGCCTCTGTCCTTTTTCAGGCTCTAGACTATCTCTAGAAGTTAAGGCGTGAACGCGTAACAGATAGACAGACAGTTACTTTTGCATTTTTAATGTTAAATAACATTTTAAAAAGTAAGGATTTGTATCCTTCCAAAAATACGCATAATTTCCTTTCATTTGTTTTTACTATGTGTGTAATTGCATAGAAAATATGTATTTTAAAAAGTAAGGGTCAAGGAAAGGTGCCTCGAGATTTGCTCTGCCTAAGGGCCCTGACAGGGTTAATCCGGCCCTGGTCCTTACAATGGTCTTGGGACTAGCTTGTCTTTTGTCACAGTTTAAGTGACAGCTAGTTAAGTAGGTACTATTTTTAATGGATTATTTTAGTCCAGTCAAATTGAGGCTTCACGTAGTAATGAGAGATAATAAGCCACACAACACAACACACAAAACAACATCTACATATTCCAGGTTAAACGCCATTAAAATCGTTTTTTTATTTGAATTTTGAATAATACTAAAATTCTATACCTATCATTAAATCTATAACATTATATAAAAATTAAATGCTGTTCTTTGCGTCACCTTAGATCGGCTGGACAGATTTTCCTAATTTTTTTGATGAATAAGGTTTTTGGGGACCAAATAATAAGAAAAGTAACTTGGAAAATAGGAAATACCATTAGAAAATTATCATTTTGTGACGATGTGACCGAAGGTGGCGCCAGGCTACACCTGGATTGGGAACTGGCTCTCAAGTGGTACACACCGACATTATCGATACTGGTTAAAAATATCGATGTTTTTTCGCTTGCCCATCCCTACTTCTGACAAGTGTATTAAATTTACCTACTTCTGAAACGATATTTAAAATACATCTGCAAGTCTCTAATCTAGTTCATTGCCATCTCGCGGCGAGATTAGCGACGCAATACTGGAGCGTGAAGTACGTTTAAAGTGTTTATGCAAATGTCTTCAACTTCAAATGAGCAAAGAATAATCTCCCATATCCCAATGTGTACAACCAAACAAGAGAAATCTTATTAGTAAAGCTAATTAAAAAATATCGGACCATTAGATGACAAAAAAAGCTTGGGATTTTAGTGAACTTGCTCCAATTCAATCAATTAGTAATAAGAATAAAATTGTCAATGTGATCGCGCCAAAAAAATTACCTGCCGGGCGTTTCTTGCCTGTTCTTTTGCCGGCGTAAGGAGGTTGGAACAGGCGTAGCTAGTTTTAAGTTTGACGTTTTAAAGTGATCACAATGTATCCTATTGAATAAATAAATAAATTGAATTGAATTGAATTGAATTGAATGGAGATGCACTTGGCGTGAGCTTTTGTGTATCCGCATTGGTTGCGACAGATGTAATGACTAAGACTTTTTCTGATATGCATATACCAGTTGCGCCCCACGGTTTCACCCGCGTCTTTCCGTTATCCCGCGGGAACGGGATAAAATAGCCAGGCATAATCTATCTCCATTCCAAATTTCATCAAAATCGGTTTAGTAGTTACAGTGAAACGTGGTAACAAACTTTTCGCACAGATGAAGGAAGAAGTAGGAGGAGGATTTTATATAGTTTCGTACTATTCCTCTGCTTTTGGGTTGTCTCGAAGAGATCGCTCTGAGCGATAAGACCGCCCTTTGTGACACTTAGGTACAATTAAGTTGTTGTACTGTTTTTTCAATTTCTCTTGATTAAGATATGCCAATAAAGAGTTCAGATATATCTATACTGACCCGCCCCGACTTAGCTCGGGTTGGCAAAAGTTTAGACAAATGGAAGATTTTTCAAAACCATCAAAGTTTCTTACCGAAAACTTTACTTTATCAGAATTAAACATTGTTTTTGACTCTCATAAATAATGTATGTATGCTCTACATACAAAGTTTACCTCTTTATAACATTTAAAAGTTGTTTAATCTTAAAACGAAAGTTATTCGACAGCTCCACACCTGTATTCAAAATTACAACCCACGTGGGAACGTAGCTAAATTGTAGTAAAAACAATAGCAATTAACTTTGAGTGTGTAAAAGAAAGCATTTGTAGTTGTTAGAAACCGTTGTAGTAAAACTATAAAAAAAAGTAGATAAAAAATCTTTGAAAGATCGTCTATAATAATAATGATAATGCCCGCACAATCACATACATAGGCTCTGACCCCTAACTAGGTTTCCCTGTATCTAGGGTATCAGGAACTACGAGGATCGGGGATCCACAACACCCAGACACAGAACAAACACTTGCGCTTTTTTTTTTCAATGCACAAATATTTGTCCTGTAGCGGGAATCGAACCAGCCAGCAGGCAGCTATCTCATTTATCTGTGTATATTTTTTTCCAATTTTACTTATCTAAAAGCCTAAAACTCAAAATATGTATTTTATATATTATGTAGTTGGATACAACATAGAGACAACTTAAAACTAGCTACACCAACCTGTTTTGACCTCATAATCTTAAATGATCATGTTGTATCAAATAATGTTGCATCCTACTAAAAAATTAATTTTGATTATATATTCTTTGAACATCGTGAGGAAACCGGCATGCCCAAGAATTGCAACATTCAAGGGCATGCGACATCTACCAGCCTTTCACGTTCCCACTGCTGGGACTCCGGCCTTCTCTCAGCGAGAGAGTATGGGCTGTAATCTACCACGCTGGCCCAGTGCAGGTTGGTAGATGTCGCATGCCCTTGAATGTTGCAGTTCTTGGAAATGCCGGTTTCCTCACGATGTTTTCCTTCGCCGTTTGGAGCGATGGCAAAATATGTATTTTAAGTATTTTATGTAGTAGGATACAACATAGAGACAGCTTAAAACTAGCTACACCCACCTGTTTTGACCTCATGATCTTAAATGATCATGTTGTATCAAATAATGTTGCATTCTAATAAAAAATTAATTGTGATTATGTATTCTTTGAACATCGTGAGGAAACCGGCATGCCCAAGAACTGCAACATTCAAGGGCATGCGACATCTACCAACCCGCACTGGGCCAGCGTGGTAGTTTACAGCCCATACTCTCTCTCTGAGAGAAGGCCAGAGTCCCAGTAGTGGGAACGTGAAAGGCTGATAATGATGATGATGATGATGATGATGTTTTTTTGAATTTCATACACATATTATTTTAGGAAAGTAAAAGCTTTCCATCCAAAGAATACTTCCAAGGTCCAAACTCCAAATAAGTACTGAATTCGTCATGGCCATACCTGCAACAAATAAAAAACAAGAATCAATAAATATCCAATTATAATTAACTAGTGAAAGTCTCACTGTACGTCTGTTGGTACTCCCTTACCTAAGAACATAAATAAAACGAAAGGTAATCTCGAGAAGTACGCAAATATCGTAGAGCAGTGACTAATATAATCGTAATAGGTATACGTAACATAATACAAGACCCATGATATCGTATTAGGTTATTTTATAACTCTGTAATATAGTACCAGGTATAAGTCAAATAATAGGGTATTTTATTTGTAAATATGTGTCGTTTCATTCAATAAAATATGATAATACGAGCATGAATAGATCTTACATGAAGAAAAAATGTGTTTACCACGTTTTGCTTATGTAACCAAGTGTACAGATAAAAAAATATCAAAGGACGGCATCTAAGATTTACCTATTTCAAAGCAACACAATCTCGTGTTGTCACCATTATCACAAGAGCGAGAATATACGTTTAGTAAAAATATTGGTTTTAACTATTATTTGAATACTAAATCGATTATTATATAACTAGTATCGGATAATAGGTATATGCATTATGTCATCACGAAACAGATATATTCAGTAATAGGATCATAAGGAAAAAACCCTATTACACCATCTTTAACATAGAGGTGCTAACAACATAATAGTTGTTATTATAAACTTAATGAACTGTTAAATTTAATCCGCGTTTAGCAGGAAACAATTTTTTAGTAAGTTAGTCTCATGGTTGCTACCTGTTTCAATATATATTGCAAAAATGTTATTTTATATTAGGACTTTAAGTATGTAATAGAAATAATAACAAAAAACACGTGATAGATAAATCAATCTTTAATTTAATCATTTACAATTATTTGCTGCAATCAACTGAATCATGTAAAATACCAAAAAAATGCAAAGTATTTCACTATAGTTATAAGTAAATTTAATTTAAAAGTGTACTTAGGCAGCTATATTTTGAATCTAGACGTGAGGTTGTGATCCCGCAACTCATTAATATTCATGTTCCCAAATCCCAATGTGTACAATCAAACAAGAGAAATCTTATTAGTAAAGCTAATTAAAAAATATCGGACCATTAGATGACAAAAAAAAAGCTTGGGATTTTAGTGAACTTGCTCCAATTCAATCAATTAGTAATAAGAATGAAATTATCAATGTGATCGCGCCAAATAAATTACCTGCCGGGCGTTTCTTGCCTGTTCTTTTGTCGGCGTAAGGAGGTTGGAACAGGCGTAGCTAGTTTTAAGTTTGACGTTTTAAAGTGATCACAATGTATCCTATTGAATAAATAAAAATTGACTATTGACTATTGAGGAGACCCTATCATAAACATAGTATATACTCGTAAGTATCTATGTATGATGAAAAAGAAATTATGCAGTACACATAATGTATTCATTCCTCGTTGCATAATATTGATTCATATGGAGTAATCAGTGAAAGTATTATATCATTCATCGCATGGCCGGTGCATGGACTATGATGGAATAACTTATCGGCCAAGATATAATTATAATTGATAAAATCTAGATAGTATAATTACAGAGTAAATATCGGTCAAGTATCAGTCAATATCGGTGAGCCATAAGACAAACCATAGGGTTGCCCACTTTCTTAGATACAATAAAGTTACTACATACCTAAATAGCTTTAGTAGTGTTTAACCAAAAGTCACCTTGTGACGATGTGGACGAAGATGGCATCACGCTAAACCTAGTCTGGGAACTGGCTCTCACGTGGGGCTGCCAGAACACACCAATAGGTGCTCGGCGAAAGATTGCTATGACTTGAGTGTGGTAGCTACATAGCCGAGCACTAGAAAATGCTCTACCACCAAGCTATGTTGTCATCACGATGCTTTCCTTCACCGAAAGCTCAAGCTAATTGTAGGATTTGAACCCACGAGCTACAGATCATAAGCCAGAGTTACTACTACTAAGGCCTCATTACTTCACCGTCTTCACCTCAAACCAAGTAACCTCAAACCTCGCTAAATTTGCAAGGATTCCTTAGAGTTTCACATGAAGAATTTACTTTCTCCACCACAGACACACCTAACCTCTTATGCATAATTTACACCTACATACATTATATATGTTTGCGAATAAAAGCAGGCTACCAGAAATTTCTAAGCAGATAACAACACAAACTATTGAAATAACGAGATTTTGCAAAGGACGACAAGTTCTTTGACTTGGAGAATTATAACCGGAGCTCTTTCATTTAAGTCTCTTCTCCGTATTCAAAGATTGATGAATGGATTAACTCTTTATTCGTATACCACTACACTACATACATTTTATAAAAGAAAGTCTCGTCTGTCTGTTTGTCTCTGATACGGTTTTCACCAATGAATGGAGGACTTTATTAGGAAGGTTTATGTGTATAATTTATTGAGATATTGTATAAATTGGCTGTAATATGACGATGATAGCTGACTTCCCAGTCCCAGAAACGACTGGGATCTTTGTGGTGTGCGCTGCGTAAACCAATAGAGTTGTATGAAAACAATGTATGATGGAACTATTAAATTGTAGCAATAGCAACGCTATATGCGTGTCTTCTAAGATTATCACTCAATAACGAAATAATAATGCTAGAAAATATTAATTTTACGGTTTTAAGAATATTTCCGGTTGACAAAACCTTTGCCAGCGCTATTATTTATTTTATTTTACTCTTTAGGAAAACAAACAGCCTTAATCAACAGAGTATAAATAATATTGATACATATTCATAATCGTTATTTTATTCAAGCAAATAAAAGATTTGATTGATTGAAAGTCTCTACTTGATTTACGAGATATTTAGCTTGTCCTCAAATTATTAATCGCCTTAATACGTAAAGACGATTAGAAATATTTAAATATGCCAACATTTAAAAAGGTACATAAGTAATATAACTTAACTATTTTGGCGATCTCTGATATAAAACTTAGATTACATCACAATAAAACAAACATTTCAAAAGACATTAACTCCTAACAAATGCAAAAAGCTACTCGCAACTAAAGCATTCATCAAAAACAGTTTTGCAACTAGCAGACGTTGTATTGTAATCCGTAATTAAATATATTACGACCTGCTTGCGCGCGCGCAGTAGACTATGAAGACTAGTTTACTTCATACAAACTATTCACTAACCTGTGGACATTTCGTAGTAACTATATAATTATCTAAGTCTTCTCCATAGTAACTGTTACTAGTCTAGTAATTAATAGTGAATCTGTGGCATATATCGTGGGAAACGGTGCAATAGACGAAGCACGCAACTGTTGACAAATTAACATTTCTCTTTGTAATGCTAATGAAGACGGTAATGCGAGTGTTGGTGTGATTTATGACGCATAATTAAGAATAGAAGAAAGTAAAGGAATCACAGAGAGGTTCAATGAGCAAAAGTATTTGAGAAGTAAAATTGAAAGTTATTTACAGATAGTAGATAGTATATGCAGTTAATGGATTTCAAAAGACGGTTTTAGAAGTTACCTTCGAAAGTAATTAGGTAAACGTACCTACTTTCGATCTTAGGCTAAACTATTAAGCTAAATAACATGATATTGACCTAATAAAATTTTAAAATTTAAATAATAAACCATTACAGAATCAACATAGCACGGTTTTACAAATTAAGCCACATGATGTTGTAAAACCGTTATTTCCAAAAGCGTCACTCTTTCTAGGAACTGAATCAGAACAAGAATTCCGAATGGTGTAGTAGTGGGAAGCGGTCCGACCAAACTTCATGTAATTTAACAGCAAGGTCATTACACTGCACGTCATACGAAATCGTTGTGCAGTAAAAACAAATACCCATTTTAAAGTAATGTGTAACGAAATTGTTATTTTCGTTTGAGTGATCGTTGTAATTACCAAATTAGCAACAAGACACTGACATATTTGATGCTTATATTTTTTAGATTTGAGTAAAGGATATGATTATGTACATAACAGTTTTTGGAGAATTTAATAAATGCAATAAATTACTCAATTAAACAATTAAGCAGAAAATACGTACCTGTTCTAAAAAAAACAAAATTAACGGCGAAAGCATCCGATAGACTTTAAAAACACTTTTAATTCATAAAGGTCCCCCAGGGACTTATATTTGGTCCTTCAAGATTCATTATATATACTTTTGAACTGACGGAAACATCTATTTGATCCGAACAAAGACAAACACTGTGAGACTTAACTTTCTATAGAAATAATGAATTTTAAACAGTCACGTTGACCTCATCGCGATGACTGGGCGAAAGAGAAATGTCACAGCAACATAATTAAGGTCAGATTTATGTTAGTTTTCGTGGAGGTGCTCAGCTCAAATCGTTGTAAGGTGCAAAATGAAAATTTTTCTGCATATAGCTGCTTAATAGAAATAAACAAGAAATAAAATAAAAAAAATATATCAGCTGAAAAGTTTCTGAAATGTTGAAGTGAATAATTTTCATGACTGCCAAAATGCTAGAAGTGTCAATACACATTTAGTGCGGTGCCAATCTTACAATAGCTTTCTAGCTTCCTCTAGATAACAATCAATGTAATAGACAGTGAAACAAGAAAATGTATTTACTGTTTACACAAGTCCGGCGGAGTGACGTCTCTATAACACGCCAATGTCAATGCACTGCGCTCGCCCTCCCTGTATATTAGATGTCAAAACTCTTTATCCTATAATGCCCGAAATTAAAGTCTTGTCATAAAATTTCATTTTAGTACTAGAGCTTGACACATTACTACTAAAATGACATATTATGACTTGACATATCGATTCAAACCCGCGGATAACGGATCAGGATTGATTATTAGTTTCGGCCGTTAATCCAGAAAGACTTGTCAATGATAATAATATGTAAAATGTCCTGGCATACCTACTATTCTGGTTTATCGATCATACTTTTTGTCAGATCGCTACAAAAATATAAGTAGGTAATGTTATTTTGACGACATTATCAATCAGACCCGCTCACATTTAACTTTTTCATCTCGGCGACAGCTGTTGGCATTCATAACCGTAAACTATTTCCTATACCACTCAAAAGCAAAGCAATTGAACGATATATTGGCCTTTAAACGGCCTCGATAACGAAATTGTTTATACCAGTAATAAATACCAGTTTGTTCGTAAAAGGCAACTTTTGTTCGGAAATTGGTCACAGACATGCACTTCCCGGTTGCCTTAATTAGTATTCGGGCTGTCAAAATTAATTTTGGAAATGTTGACATCGAAAATTCAGAATGTAAATGATAAACATTTTAACATTATAAAAATAATAGCTCCGACCCGCTGTTTTGCCCGCGTTGACTACACTTTATTACAAAATACTTTTCTTTTTGGATCCTTATCATGGTGTATAAATAAAAGCCTACGACTTATTCTTTGATCTACCAAATATACACGAAACATTTAATTAAAATCGGTCAAGCCGTTTCGGAGCAGTTCGATAAAAACACTGTGACACGAGATTTTTGTAGATTAAAATAATTTTTGTGTCTTACTATATACATTTGATACGTCACATGGTGCACTTAAACAATTTTTTTTTCATATATCCCATATAAATATTATACTGAGCGACGAATTGCATCGAGTGGCTGGCAGTAATTGGATGAGAAGAACCGAAGACCGGGCTCAGTGGCGTACCTTGGGAGAGGCCTGTGTCCAGCAGTGGACTGACAGGCTGATGATGATGATGATGATGAAGATACGATACCCTCTTCCCTCTCATATGGTCGAGGAGAGCGATGGCTGGCACATGCGTCAACTCGTGAACGGGTGCTGCTTGTGGGGTCTGGTCTGCTTTGGTTGTGATCCCGCAACTCGTTAATATTCATGTTCCCATATCCCAATGTGTACAACCAAACAAGAGAAATCTTCTTATTAGTAAAGCTAAATAAAAAATATCGATTAGATGACAAAAAAAAAAGCTTGGGATTTTAGTGAACTTGCTCCAATTCAAATAAAATTGTCAATGTGATCGCGCCAAAAAAATTACCTGCCGGGCGTTTCTTGCCTGTTCTTTTGCCGGCGTAAGGAGGTTGGAACAGGCGTAGCTAGTTTTAAGTTGACGTTTTAAAGTGATCACAATGTATCCTATTAAATAAAAAAGTTTTGAGTTTGAGTTTGAGTTTGATACAACCATATCACAACACTAAAATCTGCATCAATCACGCCATAACATGATTGATAGAGATTGAGATCACCGAAACTAAACTAGTTTAAAACAATACCGTGTGATACATTGGTATTTAAATGAACTTACACATGTAATAGTCGTATTACATATTATACAGACAATGACATATATTGTGATGTAACATTACGTATTGTTAGATCATAGGTGGGTTATTGTAAGGTTTTTGTTATTATACCGTTATGGTTAAGGTAAATAGATAATTGGTTGTAAGTTGTAACTGATGTTAGATTTAATTGTTTTGAGAATGTTTTACTAATTGTTGTTAAACACATTTGAAAAATCTAGTATGATCAGTTAATTTTATCGCTGACTCTACCGTGTTAGAGTCTATGACGAGCTACTTTTGTCGCTGAATGTTCTATATATAAAGTCAAAGTCAATTTCTTTTATTCAATAGGATACATTGTGATCACTTTAAAACGTCAAACTTAAAACTAGCTACGCCTGTTCCAACCTCCTTACGCCGGCAAAAGAACAGGCAAGAAACGCCCGGCAGGTAATTTTTTTAAAGACACAAGTCAGCTAATCCTAATCAAAACTTTTTTCTAAATACAGCTGTAATAAAAACACGACTAATAAGACTTCTGCTTCTAACAATACTAAGCATATAACATTTAACACATTAATAGCGAGACGAAACGTGACTGACTGTTTACCATACGGCAAAGAAAACGAGTCATCTCACAAAATAAGCACTAACAGAGAGATCAAATACAGCGGCAAATACTTTCACTTTCAAGCCTCAGCGGTTTGATTTAATTGCTCCCTTGCAAACGGTGATGCAAGGGATGATGTACTGTACGTTTTTGGCAAATAAAGTTTCTATTCTATTCTATTCTATTCTATTCTACGAATCAATTAGTAATTTTAATCAAATTTTATATCTGATCGCGCCCCAAAAACTTGCCAGGTGTTTGTTGCCTGTTCTTTTACATAAGGAAGTTGGAACAGGCGTAGTTAGTTTTAAGTTTGACGTTTTAAAGTAAACAAATGCTGATGCTAAATAAAATAATTGAATAAAAATGAAATTTTGACGAAGGTGAAATGTGAGAGCGATGGTGACCGAACGGTTAAGCGTGCAATTTACAAGACGCCGACACCGAGTTCGAATCCTCTCGGCCCCGTACCTATAACTCAATAAGTTATGTGCGGATTTGACATCGCTCAAAACAGTGAAGGAAAACATCGTGAGGAAACCGGCATGCCCAAGAACTGCAACATTCAAGGGCATGCGACATCTACCCACCCGCACTGGGCCAGCGTGGTAGATTACAGCCCATACTCTCTCTCTCTCTCTCTCTGAGACAAGGCCAGAGTCCCAGCAGTGGGAACGTGAAAGGCTGATAATGATGAAATGTGAAATGGGAAACATTCATAGCGGAGCTGACCTAGTCAAATTGAATTTAACGACAAACCAACTAAATTATAAATGCGAAAATTTGTAAGTGAGTGAATGTTATGTATGTTGCTTCTTTACGCTGAAACGACTCAACAGATTTGAGTGAAATTTGCAATGGACATAGCTTTAATCCTGCATTAACACATAGGTTACTTAATATCCTGGAGAAATTGAGATAACGAGAATTTCGGGGGCCTTGTTATTCCCTGTTGACCTAGGATCGTGACTTTGGCAAAGAAGCTAGATCTCACAGTAAACGAGAAACTCTGAAAATCATTACCTAATTTGTAAATTATATCACAGTTTATACGGAACTCTTCGAGCACGGGTCAGTCTCGCACTTGTCCGATTTTTTCTTGACAGGTGTTTCAACCACACCTTGCACTCTGCCATAAACCAGAAAAAAAAATTTTGCTTTTTAAAATGTAACTGTAGCACAAGGCTTAAAAAATCATGTAAACTTTAATATTCATAAACTCCTTTCAAATAACCAAACTAAACAAAAAAGTCCGTGTAAAGTTTAAGTAAAGCACCACTACTTTACTTAAACACTATCCTCATCCCATCATCTCATCATCATCATCACCATCATAAACTTGATTCAACTCTCTGAGTTTGAAATCTTTTATACTTGACACTGGCAAATACACTAATCGTGTGACGCCATAACAAAACAAAAAAAAAAAAACCAAACTAAAATTAGAAAGTCGATAACATTGGTATGGCTATTAAACGCATCTACGCACACAGACTCAGATTTCTGTGTGTTTGTGTATGCAAACAAGATGTAAACACACACAGATGACCTTTGGTAGCTTGTGAAAGTCCAGCGTTAGGCCAAGAGCAGACGGACGATTAGTTTTGTGTCATAATTTATATGAAATTTATACGTGTCGTCTGCATACAGTTTGGAGGTTAATCATTAGTAGCAAATACCGTTGAATATAAATAAATAATTTCGTAACAGTTGTGGGTTTTAAACTGAGTGAGTTTTACCGCGAATGCGGCGATTTTTGTAAGTTCTACAACCGACATATTGTTTTTTAACCTTCCTTCTGTCACCTCTTCGAATTATTATGCATCTTTTTTGATATACTTGTCTCATTCAAAATATGTCAAATACCATGTCATTGTCAGTGTCATGTTGACAGTTCAAAAACGGCGCGAAATTTGGAATGTAACCTCTTTCTAACTCAAGAGAGGTTGCAAAAGGTTCCATCAAGATTGTATATTACAAGTTCTGTTCAAATTAAGTTATAATTAGTTTATTATATGGCATTGTTTCATAGAGTTGTTAAACGATTATTGTTTTGCCTAAATTTGTAATCCTTATTGAAAACAAACCCGTTTTAAATTTAATTAACAATTTAAAACAACATTACATCATATACAGGCTGTAATTTTATATAAACAAAGCAATGTTTTTTTTACCCTGATAACAATGAATTTTAAGACAATAATCGTTTCAAAAATAATAAGGAAGTAAGTACTTAAAATAAACATGAACGAATACAATAATTGCAATAATCAAATTTCAATTATTTGGAAACCAGTTTTGTTTCTTAAATAATAACATTTGAATACGTAAGTGAAGGTGATTTCGTAATTGAAGCACTTACTTTGTTACCTTAATAAAAAGAACATGCTGTATTTTGAATATCTACTGTAATTATTTTATAATTAAAACACCTTTTTTAGCTTCACTTGTCTCTAGATAGAATGTTGGTAATTTTTTTTTATAAAAAGATAATAGTTACCAAATAGTTTTTTTCAAATACATAGTTACATAAACTATAAATAATTTCAGGCTTGTTTTATTTGATAGTTTAGTGAAGTAATTCATTGTTATTTTAATTTATCACATTATAATAGATAATGAACATTAAGAATGAATGAATGATGATTGTAAATCGTGTAAACACACACACGAACATGCACAGACATGACTGACATGACATGATTTTAGTTTTAAGTTGACGTTTTAAAGTGATCACAATGTATCCTATAGAATAAAAATTATTTGAATTTTGAATTTTGACAAGCACACAAACACACCACACGCCTTAAATATAAGGAAAAAAAATGTTTTTATCTAACACAGAAATATAATAAGTAGGTACATAAAATAAATAATTAATTAAATGATGCTAATAATTTAATAATGCTAGTTTATAATTAATGCTAAGATGAGTCTCTGTTACTCGAAATAAATGATTATTATTATTATTATAAACTTATATTTTACTAAATAACTGACATGTTCGTTTGTCCGTATTGCAATGACGATAAATAATTGCATACAAATGAACGGTGGGCATGGAATATAATATAATTATATATATTAATTCTTTATTTATATATATTATACATATTTTATCCCTTTTACTTTTATCTTTTTACTTATTCCAAGGTAGCGTTTCACCATAACTCACCCGATGCTAAATGACGATGTGGTCGAAGGACGCCACGCTAAACATGGGTTAACTAAATAGTGTCAGTTTTGAAAATAAACCAATGTATTCCATAATATTCTTAAGTTACTAAAAGCCAACAGTACCTACCCATCATTTATATACGACTAGCTGTTCCCCGCGGATTCACCTGCGTGGGCTACATTTTAACGCGAAATCCTTTCTTAGCGGATGCCTACGTCATAACATCTACCTGCATACCAAATTTCAGCCCGATCCGTCCAGTGGTTTGGGCTGTGCGTTGATAGATCACTATGTCAGTCAGTCATCAGTCAGTCACCTTTAAGTAATATATAATTATATATAGATTGTCGATTCATTCGCTATCGCAAACAACTACCAATAAAAATTGACGACATACTAAAAAAAACTGCAAATGCGGACTCTATATAGGAAGTAGGAACTCTATTTATCCTACTCTGCTGTAGTATTAAGTAGTCCTTAAGTACCTAGCCTCAATTCCCTAGTCAATGGTCAATACAAAAAAGACTATAATAATGTCGTCCTACGATTTATCGACTTGTCCATCGATATCCGTTAGCACATCACTAGTAGTCGAGTGACCTAGTGATGTACAGGTTTCATTGAGGTGTGGCCACACTGCTAGCTTCGAGCGGTGAGTAAGTAATATGTGTTGATCAATAGAGATTAAGTTTCAAGCGATCGGCTGGAACGTGTTATCATGTCACTTTATTGCAAAAGGTTTGTTGGGTTCGATTACCGTTACGGGACAAATATTTGTGCATTAAAAAAAAAATGTTGCGTGAGTGTTGTGGATCCTAGATCCACGTAGTTTCTGATTCACTGCACTAAAAAAAAAATCCTGACTTTCCTTCCTTATTTTACCATAGTTTTCCTTCTAAATCAAAAGTCCTTCCCTTTTGACTCTCAAGGAAAATGTATTTCGGATGGTCTTTTTTCTTTGTGTAGATACAGGGAATCCTAGTTCAGGGCCAAAGTTATGTACATATATGATTACGAAGGCCCTCTAAGTATTACAATTTTTAGTTTTAGAGTACCTTACCTCAATAGGAAAAACAGAAACCTTATAGGATCACTTTGTTGTCCGTCTGTTAGTCTATCTGTCAAGGCCTTTTTTCTCAAGAACGCGTTGAGGTAAAAAGTTGAAATTTATGTCAAACTAGCTGTTCTATAGCTTTATGCATGCAGTCTCAGCCCGATCGGTTTAAAATTGACAAAGTTTCATACAAACTTTCATCCCCTATTTTATCCCTTTGGGGGTAGAATTAATCAAAATCCTTTCTTAGCGAATGCTTACGTCACAACATCTACCTGCATGCTAAATTTCAGCCCGATCCGTCCAGTGGTTTGGCCTGTGCGTTAATAGATCACTATGTCAGTCAGTCAGTCAGTCACCTTTGAGTTATATATATAGATAGTAGCGTCGAGTTACAAGACTTGTTATTTAAAAAAAAGGAGAAAAACTGTTGATATCTTGCAATCTCCTTATGTATTATGAAAGATCAAGTTGTTTTTTTTCCTTTCACTACAAAATAGTAAATCATCACTCATCATTATTTCGAGAAGCATACATTCGCTTTTAGCTCTTTAAATTTCACCAAAACAATCTGCGGAATGCATTAAGTAAGTCCAAATTAGATAACTGTGCTTACTGTATTTTAATCAAGTTCTTAATTAAAAAACCAAATGAGCTAATTAACACACCCGCTGACAATCGGGACCCACATAACGTATCGCAAATACGTCCCACTTCTTAATAGGTTTTCTTGCGGTCTTTCAGCTTGTAACTTGCGCCACGAATCAGAACTCTATGTCTTGTGATTTAAGAAATGCTTTTCCGTGATTCTGTGAAGAGATAAATATGTGATGGAGCTTATAGGTATATATACAAAGACTCTTCACTACATCTTTGGTTTCGCCTGCGGCACAAGTAGCTAGGTAGTCTATGCTCTTATATTACAAAAGGGTAAAGTGTATGAGATTGAAAGTAAATAAAAAAATTGTAATCTTTAATTTTTAGGGTTCTTAACAGGACCCTATTACTAAGACTCCACTGTCCGTCCGTCCGTCCGTCCGTCTGCCCGTCTGTCACCAGGCTGTATCTCATGAGCCGTGATAGTTAGACAGTTGAAATTTTCACAGATGATGTATTTCTGTTGCCACTATATTACTAAAAAGTGATGAATATCAATGTTGTGATGGATGGATGGGAAGAGGAAGACCAGAAAAAGATGGATGGATTGTGTGAGGATCGATATGAATGACTTGCTTCAATTCAATCAATTAGTAATAAGAATAAAATTGTCAATGTGATCGCGCCAAAAAAATTCCCTGCCGGGCGTTTCTTGCCTGTTCTTTTGCCTGCGTAAGGAGGTTAGAACAGGCGTAGCTAGTTTTAATTTGACGTTTTAAAGTGATCACAATGTATCCTATTGAATAAACAAATTTTGACTTTTGACTTTTGAAAGAGGAGTGAATGTAGCGATGACGGCTGATAGGGGAGGGTGGAGGAAGAGTACATGCTGCGCCGACCACAAATAGGTGGGACCAGGGGAAGAAGAAGATGAAGTGTTGAAACTGAGATAGGTAAGTAAACGCGCGTCAAAAATTACCTAAAAAAATACAACACGATATCTTGCATCGATATTCTTAATTAGCTTAATTAAATTTAGCCGCAATGAAATCTAGAAACTAATCAAAATTACCTAATATGCCTTCACGATCTGTCGCTCAAATTTATTACTAAACATTTTAGCCAAAATACATCTATACTAACTATACTGATATTATAAAATACAATTACAATTTGTTTGTTTGTTAATCTCCTAAACTACTGATCCGATTGCGAAAATTCTTTCACAAATATCAAGCAAACTACGTAATCCTAGTGTCATAGGCAATGTTTTGTTCCGATAAAATAGAATTTTCAGTAAGAAATCGCAATGTATGCAAAATAAGGCAGAGAAAAACAGGGCAGAAAAACATTTCAAGCAAAAAAACTAATTCATTATTGGATCAGCTGCAAGAAAGCTAAATCAAAATTGGATCAGTTGGCTGTTCGTGACCTACAATGCTATATATAGCCAGACACACAGACTTTTTACGTCGGGGGTTAAGGAGATAACTACTTTTCAGTGTAAACTGAACTGGCAATTACTCTACACCCACCCAGCGGAAAGTGGATTCAAACTCCCTAGGTTGACCGGGTAAGAAAAAAGCGCGGAAAACCGTAGTAGGTAGTTAGTACCGAATCATACGGCGCGGGAAGCTAGGTTAGGTACCTACTCACTCTTACAAAATTCAGAGTAATAAATAACAGAGCTGGCCAATTTTTTTGTGTATTTTTTTGTTTTTGTGTTATTTATCAAGATTTACAAAAAGTCGTAGAACAAATGTTGTTGATATTGATGTAGAGAGGCTTCCTGCAAGAGGTGATGCGCTAATTTCAAATAACCCTGTATATTTGCTAATTACAGGGTAGCGTTTGACCACAAGACACCTGAAGTTAACTGACGATGTGGTCGAAGGTGGCGCTAAACTACACCTGGATTTCATACCAGCAATGGTTAAACCGGTTTTGATAGTTTTAAAAAAACTTTCGGTTATCCAAATATTTGCCAGCCCATGTCAAGCCGGGGTGGGTCACTAGTTTAAGTATGAAAACAATTCGGTTATATTGACGCAATGGAGTGGATTTCACTTTTAGACCATGTCGTGAGTTCGTGCCACGAGCTTGTAGGTCGTCGTATCTATGATGGTACAGCTAGGTATATATGCTGTAATGCAAAATGGAACTATTGGAATGTTATGGTATGCATTCTGGATAGTCGAAGGTGAGCTGTGTCACGAGCTTGTTGGCAGCAATTGAACTGTCAACTGAAAACTATTTTTCAAAACTTGTTTCTTCAATTGATCATCATTATCTATTACGTTCCCACTGCTGGGACTCTGGCCTTCTCTCAGAGAGAGAGTATGGGCAGTAATCTAACACGCTGGCCCAGTGCGGGTTGGTAGATGTCGTATGCCCTTGAATGTTGCAGTTCTTGGGCATGCCGGTTTCCTCACGATGTTTTCCTTCACCGTTTTGAGCGATGGCAAATCCGCACATAATTTATTAAGTCATAGGTGCCGAGAGGATTCGTGTATCTATATTGATGTATTATTAACAACTAGGTGTTTCTTGCGTGGGCTACGTCCTAGCCTATGTCCTTTCTCAGGCTCTAGACTATCTCTGTACCAAATTTCATTTAAATCGGGCATTTGTAATATTAGTAAGGATAGGGATAATATAGTGCGGTTTTTTTTTGTTTTTTATGCCCGCACAATCACATACATTGGCTCTAACTTGGATTTCCTGTATCTATCAGAATTTCAGAAATTACGAGGATCGGGGATCCACAACACTCAGACACAGAACAAATAATTGCGCTTATTTTTCAATGCGCAAATATTTGTCCTGTAGCGGGAATTGAACCCGCGACCTCACGCTTCATAGTCGGCTATCCGCCCATTGCGCCACATCGGTCGTATTTGTGTGTTCGTTAATGCGTATGAGTATAGGAAATAGAAATAAAGTGGTTATGAGTGACTCTTCTAGTTGCCCCAAAAAGACATAATGCATCTTTTCTATAATTTTAGCGTTAACGATTGTAAAAACCATCTTGGCTAGGGACGCAGGTCTTCTCTCAGAGAGAGTATGATTTATAATTTACCTCGCTGGCACAGTAAGGGGTTGGTTGGCATGCTCTTGAAGGTAGATTATTAGATAGATAGACTAACTCTTTATTGGCACACTACAATACAATGATATCTAAAAAAAGGTAGTAGGTTAATGTTATGGTTTTTAGACGTGCCAGTATCCTCAAAATCGGTACAAAATCTGGACACCTGGAGCTCGCGCCAGTTCTTCGTAACTTCGTCTTTCCAGCGATACCTGGCACGACCGACTGGGTAATATGTTAGCACAAGATATTATATACATTTTTGAAAAGCTTTTAGCTTCCTCATTACGCGTTCTCTGCGCTAAGTACACAAGTTGTAACATTATCACTGTGTAACATTTACTTGTGACCGTTCACCTGGGGTTATGCAAGTTTTTACAACATGTGTAAGGCCAGTTTGATATGTTCACTTACACTGTCTAATCTACATTGTACACTTACAGACTCACTCTCGTTGTACAGGATAAATTTGAAGTATAAGATGATAAAAATATATATATGACTAGCTGGTGCCCGCAGCTTCGCCCGCGTGGATGTTGGTTATCGTGACCAAAAGTAATCAAGAAATTTTGATCCCGTTCCCGCAACCCATGGGAACCTATTCCAGGAATAAAAAGTAGCCTATGTATTATTCCGTCCTATAATCTATTCCTGTACCAAATTTCAGCCAGATGAATTTCTGAAGTTATCCCGAAGAAGATATAAAAAAATTGATCTTTATACTTTAACGAATTTAGGGTACTAATTTATACACCTGAACTTCCTGTTATCTGCCCAAGTAACCACAACCCAAACTCTATATTCGCAGGATGTTCTTACCTGTACATAACGGGCACACGGAGAAAAAAGACCTTCCGAAATACCGTTTTCCTTCTGAGTCCAAAGGGAAGGATTGTTATTTAGCAGGAAAACTAAGATAAAAATAAGTAAGGAATCGGTCCTGGAAGGTAAAGACTCAGATTATTTTTCAGTGCATGCACAGAACAACTTTCAGCATCACTATCACTACTTATTACAAAACAAAGTCCTTCGCGCCGCGTCTGTCTGTTTGTCTGTCTGTCTGTCCGCGATAAACTCAAAAACTACTGCACCGATTTTCATGCTGTTTTCACCAATAGATAGAGTGGTTCTCGAGGAAGGTTTTAAGATATAATTTGTTAAGTTTTTGTATACATTGGCTAAAATATAACGATATTTGTTGGAGAGGTCAGAAAAAATAAGCCGTCTGGGAGCTTTCAACGAAAACGCTGCCTAAACCCTTTTATATATAACAAAATGATGTACTGTGGAGTTGTGTATCTTATACAGGTCTACAAAAAAGTTCCCAATGGCATATGTCTATCTCTTATGGATAACATACTATAACTACTTTTTACTTTTTAAAAGTTGATAAAAAGGCCGACTAAAATCGGACCGTGTTTTCAATACTTTTATATTAATCCTTATCAAAATAAATTTCGTTTCGTATTCAAGATTGTTCCAATAGTTGTAGATTACTTTTTGAATTGTTCAAATCGGACATTCTATTTGAAAGATATTACGAAATTAAAAAATGTCAAACTAATCGAAAAATAAACCCGCTGCGCGCCGCACCGCAGCGCAGCGGGAAACGCGGTGAGGTGAGGGGGGCGGGAGAATCTATGAAATAGGTAAAGTGCGGTCGCGGACCAGGAAGACCTTTAGCTGCGTGGTTCAAACGCGCGGTCCGAAAAAAAAGCTTAGAATTAAGATAATGGATAATGGATACAGCAGGTAACGCGGTGAGAGGGCACCGAAGTGCGGGAATAATTTTGGACTATACGGATTATATATACGCTTTCGCGTCTAAACTACTGAACCGATTTAAATGAAATTTGGTAAAAAGATAGTTTGAGCCCTGGGGAAGGACATAGGATACTTTTTATCGCGATAAACTGTAGCCCACGCGGGTGAAACCGCGGGGAACAGCTAGTTTACATTAAAAAACGAAGGTCTGGCTGTCGTGGGCTCTGGGTCTATATATCCACACCATTAATACTTTTTTCTACTACTTATCGAAACTATTTCAAAAAAAAAACAAATCTATGCAAACTCTTTGCTTTCCAAGTTCCCACGTGTCCAAATCTTTAGGCTAAGCGTATATTGAGACGCAATCGATGCAGTGCGGGGCAGCGCTGATTTTTTAAAATATAATATATGCATAAGCAAAGATCAGCGTACGATGTTTCTTTTTTCTCTTTTCTTTTTGCGGCAACAATGACTACTTTTCTAAATTAAGTTAGTGCCTATTAATCAATGCGTAGGATAGTATTTCTATCACATGTTCATACATAACACGTATTTTAAAAAAGCATGAAAACATAGAAGCAACGCTATTACAAACTGTAACTAACAATAACTCATTAATTTCATAATCTGACACTAATACTGAATAAAAAACTTTAGGATGGTAAAGAACCTCCTCCGAAATAGTTAACGTTATCGCGCCCAGAAAAGTACCTGCCGGTCGTTGCTTGCCTTTTCTTTTGCTGGTGCAAGGAAGTTAGAACAGACGTAGCTAGTTATTAGTTTGACGTTTTAAAGTGATTAAATGTTGTATAAGTTTAATATTAAACCCAGTTTACTCGTCAACTTGAATACTGTTCTTGATACCAGTTTTTTGTACTTTATTACAGTGTATCTGTGTAATTTACAGCATCGCTCATGGACTATGCCATGCGCTTCCGTCGCCTGCGTCTCAACATACGCTTACCCTTATTGTAGCCCGCAACATCAACGTCAATACCAAGTAGTTCTAAGTAAATAATAAGGTATAATAAGATCATGTCTGCTACACACGTAACGATATATCGTTACATATTTAAACGTTTAATAAGAGCGTATAGTATAATCACTAACTTAGGATAAAGTAGATGGCTCTATATTTTTTTATAACAGTGTGTTGATTTTTGATTTCGAACATCACAAATCACAATCATCTTTTAATTTTCGTTTTTGTAGCTTTGTATAAAATCTTCTAATATTTTTCAACTTTCGCGCGAACGCGTCTTACAAAGAGGTCCTGTTTGTTTGCCCGTGTCCGACGTCAGTTTTATTGCAGCAAAACACACGCTACTATCAAAATTATGCAAATACGGTCAAGTCGATCAACAATGATTTATCGAACAGAAAATGTTACTGCCGTCGCTTATCTGCGCAAACCAGAAATACTGCAACGATTTTTCAGACACACTTTCGATATAACCGGAGATCGGTTAGCAATTAGAACAGATACATCGCTACTATAAATAGTTACGTGTGTATAAATAATACCATAATACCATTGTGTACCAATAATCATCATCATGCCAATAATATTCTTCCTGACATGTAAACAATTCAACAGAATGTTGCCTAGCAACCATGTAAAAGATTTCGAAAAATTTGTTTTTTTAGTTTTTCCCACGGAACCCATGCATTATTCCGGGATAAAAGTAGCCTATGTTACTCTCCGGCGCATAAACTATCTTTCTGCAAGAAATTACCCTGATTCGTTGTTTTGTTACGCCGTGAAAGCCGAACAAACCAACAGAAAAATACACTTTCGAATTTACATAAATGTGGGGATGGGGATGGCGATAGGGGTAGCTGCGGTTCGCGTTTACACCCTTGGTTTTCCCTACTATCCCGCAAGAATCTTTTTCCGGGTTAAAAAGGAACCTATATGCTATCCGGGCTATAATAATCTAATCGACTCGCCCAATTTTCGGACGTGATGCTTTAAATTGATATAACTTTTTTATTTATGAACCGATTGAAATAAAACAAACACTAAATGTTAAGTGGAGAAAACTGCAATATAATAATGAAAACCGCATCCAAATCGGTTGAGCCGTTTCTGAGATTAGCGCGCACAAACAAACAGACAAACAGACAAACAGACAAACAGACAAAAATTCTAAAAACCATTGTTTTGGGTTCTATTGCGTTCATAAAGGCCCCCAGTAAAAGTATTTCTCATTTATCTTCAATGTACAGACAGTGATGAGTTACAGATTTATTATATGTATAGATTTGTTATTATTTGTTATATTGAAATGCTATAATTTTTTGATTAATTTAATTATTCTACGCGTTTGTAAATACTTAACTTCTAAAGGTTCACCACTATGTTGTTCACTTTCTGTTAACGCGGCAGCTAAGTATTATAGCCGAGCGCGGCTCCAAATAGCGGGGGAAGGATGGCTGGTTAAATAAGGGATGATGACGACTAACCTGGTCTTCCACTGGCACTGTACAAGGCACACTACAATCACCTCGGGTTGTGGTTCCTCCTTGTAGGTGGCTCGGTCTCTAAATAGGAAGTTCCAGCCTTGGAGCGCTTCTTTACGGCTTCTTCAGGTTTATCTCTTCACCAGAGCAGGCTTCATTATGGATGGTAAGTGGACTGTATTTGCGGCGCGGCGCGGAAGCGATATTTGAAAGCGGAGAGGTAGTCGCAACGGACGAGGGTCGATCGCAGACTACTTGTCGCGGCAAGCAGCTGCTTGTAAGTACGTATGTGACGACACAGGTCGTCGCCGAAAATGTAAGGGAAGATGAGGGTAGGTATAATAAAAAGTGCCAATGTAAGTGGCGCGAACACTTTCTTTATTTTATGTATCACATAGTTTTCTGTGGGGATCTATAATTGGATCTCTGTTTCTATTAGTAACTTTACAAACATCTACATAATTATATAAGCTGTTGGTCTTCATGTCAGTCAAAATATATCTATGTATAAATTAATCATTAATGATTTAGGTGGGAGACTTGTGGATCCGTTTTTCATGTACGGAACCCTAGAAACTTACGCTATAATAAGGCGATGTTAATGGAAAGTGATAACTAGTAATAAAATAATAATCACAATTATTAAAATGGCAAATATAATCTAGTTTTAACCATTAATTACTTGCAAAACTTGAAATGCAACGTTTCCTACATTCAATAGTCCGGAACTAACGCCAAATTATTTCGTTATTCGATTATAATTAAGTTTTGTAGTTTAATTAAATGTGATTGATTTGACGCGTTAGTCAATTATGGTGTAGGTAAAAAACAAGGAAGTGTGATTTTTTATCATCATCATCATCACCATCAGCATGTGTCAGTCCACTGCTGGACATGGCCCGGTCATCGGCTATTCTCATGCAACTACTACCAGCCACTCGGTGCAAGTCGTCGCTCCACCTAGTTGGAGGAGTTCCTACACTACATTTGCCAAGTCACGGTCTCTACTCTAGACCGCGTCTACCCCAAACAGTAATCAACGGTTGTCGATTCTGCAGCTTATATGACCAGCCCTCTGCAGATTTTTCATCAAGCATTTCCATGTTATATTTTTACTGAATATCTCATCACAATGATGTCACAGCACAATAAAAAATACATCAGATTTTAAACAAAAGCATAAGCTTTAAATCTCTGAAAATCGCTTCAAAATCCATTCAGTAATTTTCAAGTTACAGGCGTCCTAAGCTGAAGTGGCAGTGAGCTGGTCACATAAGCTAAGCCGCCGAATCGATAACCGTTGGGTTAGACATGTTCTTGAGTGGAGACCGCGACTTGGCAAACGTAGTGTAGGACGCCCTGCGACAAGGTGGAGCGACGACTTGCGTCGAGTGGCTGGCAGTGGTTGGATGAGAAAAGCCGAAGACCGGGCTCAGTGGCGTACCTTGGGCCTATGTCCAGCAGTGTGTACTGATACAGGTTGATGATGATGATGATGATGAGGCGTCCAAAAGTAACGAAAAAACTTTCGCAAGCTCATCTCATTGGTAATCACTTACATTATGAGATTGTGAAGGAGTCTCAAGTAGATATAGAGTTTAATATGTTCTCAGTTACCTTGACTTTAATGCAGAATGCCTATGGCAATGCTGTCGCAACGTGTGCACTAATGAAATTGTTATGTAAGTCCAATTTTAATTGCTAGACGCTAAGCAGGTGGCTTTGGAATTTCAAAAACGGTTTAACGTTATATGGTTTGAAAACTTTGATATGAATAAATGCAATACTATTAGGTTGGTTAGGTTGTGTAGGGGAGCGATGGTGGCCGAACGGTTTAGGCGTGCGACTTACAAGACGCCGACACCGAGTTCGAATCCTCTCGGCCCCGCACCTATGACTTAATAAGTTATGTGCGGATTTGCCATCGCTCAAACCGGTGAAGGAAAACATCGTGAGGAAACCGGCATGTCCAAGAACTGCAAAATTCAAGGGCATGCGACATCTACCAACCCGCACTGGGCCAGCGTGGTAGATAACAGCCCATTCTCTCTCTCTGAGAGAATGCCGGAGTCCCAGCAGTGGGAACGTGAAAGGTGATGATGATTAGGTTGTCAAATTGTAACATTTCAATTCAAGACTGTTTGAATGGACGGATCAGGATCGATTATGATTTTGGGCGTAAGACAAAAACCGGGACCGACGGCTCAACGTGCCCTCTAAAGCACAGAAGTGCTCAGTTGTAAATACTACACGTCACCATCCAAGTAGTACCCGCATAGAACGTTACTTAACCTAGTTGATTGATTAAGAACGACTAGGCAAACTCCGCTACGAGCGCTTCCAATTCTTCGAAGTGTGTGAGCAAATCTTGAAAGTCAATTTTTAGAGCTTCTTTTTGACGCGACGGTTGACTAAAATGCTGGCTCATATTTTGGTCAAAAAATTAGCATTGCCATTCAACGAGGCAATGCTGCCAGCATATTGGGCACCTTACCGTCTTCTCTCTACCAAATTTTCATGTGTATTGAGTTAGATATTTTTTTAATTTCATTTTAAATAATTTTTATCTTATATCTTATTAATAATAATAATAATAATGCCCGCACAATCACATACATAGGCTCTGACCCCTAACTAGGTTTCCCTGTATCTAGGGTATCAGAAACTACGAGGATCGGGGATCCACAACACCCAGACACAGAACAAATACTTGCGCTGTTTTTTTTTTATTAAATATCTATTTTAGCCCACATAAAAATATGCTGTTTGTTGAATAAAAACCTACTCTGTTTGTACAACATTCAAACAAGTATAAATGTCAAGGACTTTTCGTCAAGTAAGTATAATATGATTTTATTTATTTGTTAATATAGCTTTGCGAAGTGATGGTTAGTTATAAATGCGACGAAGATCTTAAGCTTGGAATCCTACAATATGCTTGAGCTATCAGTGAACCGAGCGTGAGCGTTTCTTGCCTGTTCTTTTGCCGGCGTAAGGAGATTGGAACAAGGGTAGCTAGTTCTAAGTTTGACGTTTAAAAGTGATCACAATGTATCCTATTGAATACAATACTATTGATTTTGATTTTGATTGAACCCTTACAGGGATGAAAGTGTCTCTCCTCATCCAACTACTGCCAGCTACTCGGCACAATTCATCGCTTCACCTAGCCGTTAGGCGTTCTACACTACGTTTGCCAAGTCGCGGTCTCCCCTCAAGAACGTCTACCCCAACGGTTATCAGGTCTACGGCTTATGTGACCAGCCCACTAACACTTCAGCATGAAAATTTTTTGAGCTGTGACGGTAACTTTTTAATTTATAATATTGGTATTAAATATGTAGTAGGAACTACCCAAAATATCCTAGTTTCTACTAATATTATAAACGTGAATGTTTGTGAGTATGGATGGATGGATGGATGTTTGTTACTCTTTCACGCAAAAACTACTGACCGGATCTGAATGAAATTTGGAATGGAGATAGCTCATACACTGGATTAACACATAAGATACTTTTGTTTCCGGAAAAAGGTTTGGGATAACGGGAAGACACGCAACTAGTACGAATAATTATAAAAATAATAATGTAACTCCAAAAGCAACGGTCATAAATATCACGCGAGCGCGTTGATGTCTTTTTTAAGAAAGCTCTTTCAAATATGACTACGAACCCACTGCTACAGTAAAAACAACTACCAGATTGTTTCCCCCTAAGTACTGTCAACGGCAAAAGTCGCTGAACAATCACAAATTTTCCGATCACCTTCATCATCTTAAACACAAACCTTTGACCGCATCATCACTTAACATCAGGTGTGTTGTGGTCAAACGCTACTTTGTAATGCCCGAAATTTATAATCGATCCTGATCCGTAATCCGCGGTTTTGGATCGATATGTCATGTCATAATATGTTATTTTAGTACTAGTATGTCAAGCTATACTACTAAAATGACATATTAAAACATGACATATCGATCCAAAAGCGCGGATTGCGGATCAGGATCGATTATAAACTTCGGGCGGAAGTTGTAAAAAAAAAACAAAATATATCTGGAAAATCGAGTATGTTCAGTTAATTTTGTCGCTGACTGTACTCTATAAGCTTACATAATTAAAATTGCGTTCAAATATAATATCGTCACCCAATGCTGAAGTTTTACGCAATGAAATTACGGGTAACTTTGTGTCACAACATACCTTGCAAGTCAAGACTCTACTTAAAGCAGTTATTCTTACTTTCATTCTCAAAAAAACATCTTAAAAAAGATATCTTATAAAAGAAAAGTTGTCGTGTTGACTTGAAAACTACCTCTTTCATTTTTCATCAGTAAAAAGTGGCTAAAAGAGCCTTAATCTATGGTTAACAGTGAATTTCTAAATTCCAAATTTAGAAAATTTAGATTTGACATTGACATACTCGTATTATAATATTATACAGATGTAAAATACAGTTTATTCATGACATGATATTTGCGCTTTCAAAAGTACTGATATTTTAGTAAGTTTTAGTATCATCGATATTTAAAAAAAAAACAATATATGTCATGGCTCAAGCCTTAAATATCTTATGCAGTCTACGATATCAATTTTAAATGCTTTTTTTTCACATGTGCTTTCAAAAGTATTGATGTTTTAGTAAGTAACTTTAATTGTAATCTGATTTATCTGACATTAAAATACTTTTTAAAAACCTCAATGGAAAATGGCTTGTGTCTTAAATATCTATACAGCCTAATTATTTTTAAATGCTTACCTTGACATGTAACCACTGCGGACAGTACGGCGACCACGATAAAGCTCCAAATCCACCTACCCTCCATTTTTCCACTGACACTCAATCTAGGTTGTAGCATTTTACACCAACATTTCAGTTCAAAAGTTCACTGCACAACACTATAAAGTATCAACTATTCAATTTGATAAAAAAAAAAATAGCTTTTGGTTTCAAAAAGGTTGAATTAAAAAGTTTCAATTCCGAATTAGAACGTCATATTATTCGAATACCGTTGAGGTTAGAATTGGAAAGTGGGGTCCGTGCTTCGTTTGGATCGGTCGAGTGACTTGTCATGTGCGGTCGCGGCGGGCGTCTGCACTGCTTTCGACGGGCGAATGAATGGCGGCGCAGGTTCTTATCCCCACTTTAGATTGAGGTCTCGACTTGTACGCAACGCTGCCACTTCTTGTTTTGGCTTTTGAGGGCTCGAGCATCCTGCTTTGGGCACCGCACGGTTTCTGTTTAATTAACACTTCGTTTGGGCACTGGGAAAACAGCTCTATATGAATGCGTGATGAGTGGTTTTGGAATGCTTAACTTTAGGTTGTTCAACGATGTTTAACAAGGATTAAAATTAGGACTATGACCTTAAAAAAAATACAGTTTTGTCTAGGTCTCCCGTGATATTTTTTTAAAGTGTTACTGGTCAGCAAACCTTTTAATTCGGGCCTTAGCCTTTATTAAGTGTTTTATCAACAAATATGGACTGAATTATTTGAAAAAATATACCCGTATTGGGGTGGACTACGGTTTATCGCGATAAAAACTATCCTATGACCTTCCCCAGGGTTCAAACTATCTCCATACTAAATTTTATCAAAGTCGGATCAGTAGTTTTTGCGTGAAAAAGTAACAAACAAACAGACAGGCACAGTTACTTCCATTTATAATATTTTAGTATGGATTAGCAACTCTAAACCTTGCTCCAAATCATTTCAATCAAGTTATATACCATAACCTAGATCTTCCAATTGGTATGTAATGATGATGAATGATGACAAATCAGTTCTGTTGTTAATATTTATTCTACCATACCTAAAGATGTATTTGAGTGAAGACCGACATGATGGTCAAAATTGGACACACGACGGTGTCAACTGAAGTTCAAATAATGTGGTACCGTAATAAGACCTATTGAGAGGATCGTGCGATCAAACGAGCATACATGGTCCCAGGTATCGCTGGATAGACGAAGTCACGAAGGACTTGCGCGAGCTCCAGGTGGAGGACTGGCGGGAGGTGGCGCAGGACAGACCGAAGTGGCGTCTTTTGTTATCGGAGGCCAAGACTCACTTTGGGTCGTTGCGCCATCTCAGTTCGTTTTTTTCAAATAAGACCTACCTCTTTGTTTGGAATCTAGTTTCTAGATCTTCACATTCGCGATTTTTCTTGTAAAGCAAAGTGAAGCATTTGATCATACGACAGCTGTTAAGTGATGATATGGTCGAAGGTGGCGCCAACTTACGCTTGGATGGGGAACAAGCTTTCAAGTGAGACTGCTGGAACACACTGATAGGTGCTTGGCGACAGATTTTTCATGTCACTAAACTATTTTTGACAGCGATTAGTCGTCAGCGAAAATTTTGAAATGCAAAATACTCTCATATATTATTATATGATGTCCTCTCGATCTATATTTTTCTAATTAGGTGAATGCTTGAAAAAAACTGCAGTGGCATTAAAATAGCTGTGGATGATGATGGTGATGCTCAAATAGTGCCTAAATAACTTAGAGACATCGTAATATTGTAGTTTTATTACCTAGTAGGTATTGCCAATGAAAATTAAAGTGTTTTAAAATAAGATCCTCTCCAGAAAATTCAATGCGGATGGATCAACTCTGGATTTTAAACATTTGGAGTAAGGAACAGTTAAACATAAGTCTAAACTATTACGAGTATGTACTCATTCTAATATTTTATCGTAAAGAAAAAGACAATCTCTATACACCGTAGAGGTATTTGTTAGTCAACAAAAGAAGTTCTACTTTTATACTAAAAACTATTTAGAAACAGCGCCATCTGTTGATGATAGACAAAAACACATCAAACGCATGCTAACAAACAATTCACTAATGTTTACCGCGTGGGGTTGTAAGTGCCAGCCGCTAGGTGGCGGTAAAAAAACTTCCACCTAAATCAATAGATGGCGCTAAACGTTTTTTCATACGAAAGGTTTGAATTTGAATGTCCGATTTGACCAACTATGCCCAAAGCTCGCAAATAAATTGTGACAGTATTTTTTTTGCAAAATCTAAATAATATGCACGTAGACCTAGTAATATCAAAATCAAAATAAGTTTATTTAGGATACATGTGACTTCACTTCACTTCAAAATGTCAAACATAAAACCTCCTTCTACCGGCAAAAGAGCAGGCAAATAACGCCCGGAAGCACACCGGCCGGTAAACATTGTTAAAAGATAGAGTACTAGTCATTAAAAAAAAATTTTAAGCCTGAAATTAATAATAATCGATCCTAATCCGTTATCCGCGGTTTTGGATCGATATGTCTTTTTAGTACTAGGGCTTGACATATTACTACTAAAATGACATATTCTGACATGACATATCGATCCAAAACCGCGAATAACGGATCAGGATCGATTAGTAATTTCGGGCGTTAGCTGATTTTTGCTATGTAGATACAGAAATACATACAACACATTAAGTTAAAACATGACTAGGTACCGTAAATCCCGGAAATCCCGGAAAGTAGTATTAACTTAGCAAACTTGACATTGATAAAACTCACGAACCTTATCGCAGCAAGTATTCTGCAACATTCTTTCATTATTACTTTTTTACTTACCACCTGAAGAATAAGATAAGGTTCGTTGCTTTTATTGGCAATCCTGCGATCAGCCGATCACCCTCCGTACGTAACTAACGAAGTGATCGGTTACGCCGCTCATGGCAAATTGGTTAACTCGTTCGAACCTCGTCTTGGACAACAATCACGGTAATCGTTCGCAATTGTTCTGGTCTCCGCTTTAAGACGTGTGAATGTGGATTGGGTCAATTGGGTGTCGAAGTAAATTAGCCAGATTTAATGGCGAGAGCTTTTGAAGCATTAAGAACGTACATTGACCAAATCATAGAAAGGATTGACGCCATGTCGTAGTCAAAAAGATGGCCGAGGACAGAATAAGGTGGAAAGTGCTGCAACGCATTTGACTATTCCCATAATGCTACCTAAGTGACGAAAAGTTTGATGATGGAGCATGCTTGCCAAAAAAAATGCCATGCTGCGCAATACTTGCCTGTTCTTTTGCTGGAGGAGGAAGGTAAGGAAAAGGCGTAGTCTAGTTTTGTGATTGACGATTTAATAAATTACAAATGTCACAATTTTTCTTTCAGGGAGTATGGATCCATACTTTATAACATAATCTACCACGCCCGCCGGCCCAGTACGGGTTGGTAGATGTGGCATTCTCTTAATGCCGATTTTTTCACGATGTTTTCCTTCACCGTTTTAAGCATTGGCAAATCTGCACACAACTTACTAATTCAGAGGGATAATACATTTTCCTAACGAGTAATTGAAATTGCACAAAAGAGCTTCTGAGAGCTGTAGAAATAACTATGCATCGGTGGTAAAGATTTTCACATACATATTAGGTTGTTTAGGTACCTTAATTTTACTAAAGACTAGAATATTAATTAGTGAAAGGTCACTCATCAGTCAGTAACAGTTGCTGGCAAGCAATCAGCTAATGGAAATCCGTGCTAATCCCAATTCCGAGCCATTCATGCGTGGCTCGCGTGACCAAGGATGCAAGGTCCACGAATTAGGTAGCCATTTAACCAAATCATTATAATGAGGTAGAAGGTAGCTGTGGAAGAGTTTGCCAAAAGAACTGAAGATTTTGTTAAAGATTTGGTAAAAAATCGACGGGACATCACTAGGCTAATTAAAAAATATCGGACTATTAGATGACAAAAAAAGCTTGGGATTTTAGTGAACTTGCTCCAATTCAATCAATTAGTAATAAGAATAAAATTTTCAATGTGGTCGCGCCACAAAAATTACCTGCCGGGTGTTTCTTGCCTGTTCTTTTGCCGGCGTAAGGAGGTTGGAACAGGCGTAGCTAGTTTTAAGTTGACGTTTTAAAGTGATCACAATGTATCATTGAATAAAAATGATTGAATTTGGAAGTGCTTGGCAAGTCGCCAAGCACTTAGCGATGTCCCGGCAGCCTCATTTGAGAGGCAGTCCCCAGTCCAAGTGTACCGTGGCACCAGCTTCAACCACATCGTCACTTAACATCAGGTGACTTGTGGTCAAACGCTACAATATAAAAAGTTAAAAATCTGTGGAAAAACGGCATAGAAATAAGTCCCAGATATTTTTTTAATTACTAGCGGAAATTGAACTCGTGACCTTACGCTTCGCAGTCAGTTCACCCATTGTGCCACATTTGGTCTTCTATGTTAGAGAAAGAACATTGTTGTGAGCAGGAATGTTTGTAGTTAATAATAACATGTAGGTGATTGGTATTTGGTAGGTACTATATTTACAATACCTTACTCTATGAAATTAAATTAAGTAGGTATATTAATTATATTATGCAGTGGTGCAAGTGTATAGCGGACTTATATGGTTTGTAGAGGTAGGTATACATACATAATTATCTTCAGATTTAAGCAAAAATCCATTAATTTTCATGTTCAATTGGTTGGCAATATGTCATTCAAGGAGTTTTTTTTTATTTTTGTTTTGTTATGGCGTCACACGATTAATGTATTTGCCAGTGTCAAGTATAAAAGATTTCAAACTCAAAGAGTTGAATCAAGTTTAAATGATGATGGTGATGATGATGATGAGATGATGGGATGAGGATAGTGTTTAAGTAAAGTAGTGGTGCTTTACTTAAACTTTACACGGACTTTTTTGGAGCAACTTGAAAAGTCACTTTCACAACTTTATTTCAATTTCCCACACTCGTACACATTAACGAACACCTAATGGTTAATAATCCACCAATATTACACATTATAACTCGAAGAAACACAAGTTTTGGAAATAAATACAAAATTTTCACGTTGACAACTCAATTGCCGCCAAAAAAGTCCCATTCAAGGAGTTAAGTAATGGTAAAATTACACGGTTCAATACGAGTAAGCAACCACGAATAACAGGGAGATGTAGCATATCATGCTACAATACAGCTTACGGTAAGTACATGGGCAAATACGCATACCTACTTACCCGCCTACTTACGTATTAGTGATAAATCCACCGCCTACGCTTATTTTAATCCAACGTTATCAATGGATGGAAATGCGAAATCACAATGCAATCCCTCTAGGTATTTACAAAAGCGCCGAACAACCTAGAATTTCGTAATACCACGAAGTACAATCCAATTGTTCCCGATTACGTGTAAAGTCGCCAAATCAACAATCCATTCACACCTAGCTTGCATTCATTGAGAAGTCACGCAACCAACCGCCCGCGAAAACTATCAGCGCTGCCAAATTAACGCGCCGAATCATACAACTTAGGTTGATAAATACAATTTTGGCGGGCTTATGTTGTTAGAGCAGTGCTGGCCGGTAAGAAAAAATAACGACATGGGAGAGGCGCAAGGATGAAGGATCAAAAAAAAATCCTTCCGCAAAGAATTTAGGAGTGTCCGACCGACAGTGACCGACACCGAGTTGAGACCGAATCGGACTTGCTTGTTATAAATTTTGTGTAGATAACAATGCGTGCGTGTGGGTGTGTGGTATGGTACAGTCGTTGACGAGTGTAGTTACGGCACGCAATAACGCTAACAAGCGTGCGAGCGAGAGGTAAATATAATTTGTAGAGCGTTGTCACGCTCTAGCCGCCGGCAACATGGCGCGCTGAGTCGGGCTTGCTCGGGCGCAGGCTCGAATCGAATCGCCTACCTGCCCACTCAAGGTTCGCTGACTGCCGTTCTTTTGTTTCAAATGTTGCCAGATTATAATGTTACCCAAGTTATTTGTTTAATCTATTAACGAGGCAACCTAATGTTTGAAAAAATGTTTTAATCCGTGTTGTTAAGTTTAAGTATCTACGCGAGTAGGTAGTCTTATCAAAGTGCCAAAGATCAGCTTATCAGTGAATAGGCAAAAAAATTGGTAGTAGTAGGCACATATGGTAATTATTACGAAATAGACAAGAAGGAATTGTATTAATTTTATTACATAGGTACTTTACTACATACATAAAACTTACAATAAATCCTATTTATCTCTTTAAACGCTACTTCCTAAATAGAATATAGTTTTTTTTAAATGATGTTAGTTTAATATACCAGTCATCTAAACAAGGATCTCTTCCCTCTTTTGTGTTGACAACAGCTGTTACTAAAAATGTCTTGATTATCATAGTTACAACTTAAGATCTTTGCTAATCATTAGCATTAGCCACTAGACAAGCCCACGTGCAGATCTTTTTTCAAATAAGTCTCAAAATCATACAAAATGAAATAATTAATATGCAATTAGTTCGTAAAAGTTTCAGGTATAAATAAACATACAGTTATAACTGTTGTTATTTAAAAAAAAACGGTAGAAGAATGGCCCTATCGATCTACAAATTTTAAATGGTAAGCATTTTATGACAAGATCGTAAGTGACGGTAGTAAATAAATATTCTTTGAGGGTTTTACATAGATGACGTAGGTACCTGAACCCAAAAGCTACACCTACGTTGTCCAGCCAAACAACCGATAATAAAAAGAAACACAAATCATCGTTATAAAATGAATGTGTGGAGAACCGGGAATAATTCCGGGAACCCTGGACCGCAGACGAAAACAGCGTCACCGTAGGACCTGCTCAAACCAAACGTCTGCATACCGATCGTTGGTTTTTTATAATCGCCCGTCGGTGCACACCGAAGATGTGTTTGTGCAAGTGAGACGGCGCGAGAGTGTGCGTGCCGGCTCCTTCCCGCGCACGCCATGCCGCGGTTGTGTGCAGTGTACTCGCGAGATTCGGCCGGCTGTGGACCGTTCGTCGCTCGCCACTCGCCCGACCCAAACCACCGGCGATAAACAAAATAATGACCAGTGTACCACATTACGTGCATCGCGAGTGCAACAAGCGACGACAGTGTGTGATAACAAGAATGTAACGTGCGTGTTGTGTCAAAGTTGTCAAACGGTGTGCGATTTCGAACGTGTTTTGGAAGTTGGCGCGTGGAGATCGCCATGCGAGTTCTGTTTAGGTATGTGCCGACCGATTAATTATGGCCCATCAGTGTCAGAGCAGAAGGGGTCGGTGGCCTGCATTTTCGCCACCGATCTGTGGAGTATTTTTGTATTTGCGGTGACAGATTCCGCAACCGGCGCGGCGCGTCGTCGAGGCCGCAGTGTTTACAGAGTTTCGTATTTACATCCGTTTGTCGTTGTTACGCTGTGATCGCGTGTTATCAGCAGTGTAGAAGTGTGTCGTGTAATTTATAATGTAATTAATCCGTTATCGGGCCGGTGGAGCGGCGGGAGCGCGAGGTGAACTTAGCATCACGGCGAGCGCTCGCTGCCGCCGGCTTGGGTTTCAAATCTCAAGTTACGGTGTTTTCCGTAAGACGAGTTAGGTACACGACAACCAACATACATACCTATCTACCAGCTTCAGAAAATACCTATTACACTATAGTGAAATACCCACACAAAAGTGGTAACTCAAGACCGCTATCAAAAACCGTAAGAAAAGTTTTCTGTTATTGTACTTCTTCCAGACAACTCGTTTCTAAAACATTGAAACTTTTTTAGTAATGTTTACAATGGGTTCCTTCTTATTTACAAAATAAAAGTAACAAAACTTGTAAATCTTACCTCCAATCACGCTAAAAAGTAAAAATTTACTGTCATCTATAAAATGAATAGAGTAGGGTAAGACCACCAATAACTGAACCGTGCCTAAAGTTGACCAGGTTGCTGCGGATCGTCAAGTGTCGGACTAAACGTGTTAAATAGCCCATTTATAATCATTATGTAATGGGAAAAAAATAACTACCATTAAAAAAATTGTATTTTAAAAATTTAATAAGTTTTAATTGTTATATTTTTGTAATAAAAATATTATTGCGTAATAAATACCGCATTTCTAAAACTATAGTAGGTACCTAACCTATGCATACATAGCTAAAATATCAGTGAATACTTAATACGAAAACGTGGCTAAAAGGCAATTAATGATAAAGCATAAGAAAATTGTATTTTCATAATAAATTATCGCCATATTCCTATAAAACGGTTTTTGCAGAGAAAACGGTTTATAGTTATGTGTTTAGCAATACATTTTAAACATGTTTTGTTTTGGCCACGACTTTAAACACACCTGTTTAACATTATACAAATATGGACCACTATGCCTAATAATTAACATAAATGTAAGTAGGTACATAAATATTAAATAAATATATATCTACTTGACTGTTATTGAAAAAAACGGACAATGCGACCTTTTACGTAAAAAAGGCCCCTAAAAATATTTATGATTGTAAAGTGCAATCTTTCAATCTACAGATAAAATTTATCCATCCAATAAAATATAGCGCGATGAATATATAAAGCTTAATTTACGCTTATGAAGAATAATAAATCAATTGTTTTTATAATTTACTAGCCGCCTCAGCTTTGCACATGTGACAGATTTTGAAACATTCTCAAAACTGTTAAAAAGCCGTTAATAATAATAGCTAGATATAACATATCGCTCAATTTTCGCAGACTTACTGGAACCTTAATTTATTTTATACATTAGTACATCAGCTCTCATCAAACCGTTAAGTCAGCGTAAGCTGATAAGGCAGCCAGTTGTCTCATTATTTTCCGACTTGTTTTACAAATATCGTGATTTTGCAGTTCTGTTAGTTCTGATCTGACATATTAATTCTGACATTGTGCCTAATTCATATTATTATTAATTATTTTAAATTGTAAACTTAAGTTGACATTCCACACCATTGTTATAGTAGAATGTACCAGCAAATTTCTATTTTAAGAACTCATATTTATATGTACAACATTCTTGGAATAAATTAATTATGAATAAAATTATGAACAATTTTTTTCCACTTTTTAACGTTAGTTTAGATGTATAATATAAATATATAATATATTATATGTAGATATAATATAAATTAGTCCGATAAAACGCCCGAAGTAACCAGCTATCTAGTTATTTTTAATTAGAAACTCAAGTGGTACTTGTCAGGTAGGTATCATATTGAAACAAAGGGTATTTATTATTTACTTAACTACTCTTTTAATTAAGTACCGTCCAGCGGAATTATTGAAATGTTCATTACACTAATAAAATGACAACTGTAAGGGACAAAGTTGATAATTGTGATGCCATTTATTTTTTGTTATCGGTGGACCCCAATAAATAATAGCCCGTCAAATGTGCGCGAATGCACCTGCTTTAGGTACCTATAAGAACTTGAAACATTGCCTCTTCGTAAAAACGTATCATAGCGTTTATTATTATTGTTATTAGTTACAAATAGGTACTCCAACTTATAGGTACCTAGTATTTGAATGTGTAAAAATTTGTCGTGTTTCTTATTAACTACAAATTTGTAATAGTTTTATGCATAAAAACGTATAATTAATAACTTGAGACTATAATTAATTTGGTATGTTATCAGATTTTAAAACTCGATTTCAATGTCACTGTTACTACAATCAGATTAGCAAGTACGCGTAATAAATATTCATAATAAAGTTATTATATAATATCTGCAATAAAATGGAAGTTTACATTATACTAAGAGACACAATTTATAATAATAACTTAGTTGGAGCATCAAATAAACTTCAAATATTTGGGACCAACTCCATTGTGTCCTAAGTTATTAAAATTTCTTGGAATTTTTTCTAAATCTCATACCATCTCGACCATTTCTCAATGCGGTTACCTCGTCGAATAAAAAAAGACTATTATTTATAACCTCTTTAGGTGTGTGTACCTTTTTGAGAAAAAATATATTTCAGAATCCTTTTTTTCTTTTTTTGTGGCGAGCAGTAAAATGCGACAACTGGGGTCACGAGCGGCCACACGAAACAGCCTTTAGCCAAACTTTTTTTGACGCTTGCGTTAACATACAAGTCTGCCAAGCGCTTGTGACTGCCATGTTTCTTTTTAGATAGTAAAAAAAAAACTGAAATTCTAAATACGTAATTCTGAAGTTTTCTGGAACAATTCACTGTCAAGAGAAAATGTTATATATCTAATTCCAAAACTTGTGTATTACATATTTCAATCTTCAGTTGTTAATTGTGACTTTTCTAGTTGGCCCTGGAAGTCCGTGTAAAGTTTAAGTAAAAGAAAGTACTTAACGAACGAAGAGCTATCGTGCTCGGCTTGAAGCTGGGCCACATTATTATCTCATCATCATCATCATTCATTAATTACTTAAAGCATGTAAAGTCACAAATGAAAAACAACAATGTTTTTTTTACAGTCTTGGCTTATTAAAAACTGTTTGTGTGCGCACTATTAGCTAAGCATTAAATTATTTTAAAACTGAATTTTAAAAATGTTTAACTGAATATACGCGATGTGACAAAGTTAAAACTGCATTTGGATTTCCTCGTTTGTAATTGAAACTCCAACTGACACGTGAGTTAAGGTCGAGACACATGCATGGTTCTTAAAAGTAAAAACTAACTTGAAAAAGATCTAAAACATGCTTCTTCTCAGAAACGAACAATCGTTTTATTTTGGTCGTTATCTCAAATGAATAATTCATAAAATCGCATTTCCTACGCTCGTCGAGTGGGATCTAATTATTTTTATTTTTATATGACCATAAATGTTAAAATGTCGATTTTGCATGTATCTGTGGCTACGAAATGATTAGTTTTAATAGTCAACTGCTTGCGTTGCCAGATATGAATTGAATTTACATAATAATATACGAGGTTATAACCAGATATTTCTTAGTTTCTACCACATCGATAAAATATTCATTAAAAATAGGACAATAAAAACGTGTTTGTTAAACCTTTTTCTTAAATATAATAAATGTCAATTAACATCTACTTATTAAACTCTAACACAGACTGATAGACAAATTCGCAATCTAAAACGTAAGTCTTAGAAACATTAACATGGATTGTACGAAACTTTTACTACCGCATAATAATTCCATAGACTTACATAGACAACATTTAGATACATTTACAAAGACAGCTCTTTCTCATAAATGGACAGGACCCTTTCATCATTACCGTAATCAGTCAACTGCTGCCTCTACCAATTACCAAGGTACACCACTGAGCCCGATCTTCGGCACTTCTCATCCAACTACTGCCAGCCACTCGGCGCTAGTCGTTGTTCTACTTAGTCGCAGGATGTCCTACACTACTGAGTTAATAAATGACTGATGTACCTTTTTTTTATAAAAGCGTTAGTTACGTTTACAGAGACAGCTCCGTAAAACGCGTGCGTTTCGCTATGAGAACTTTGAGAGCCAGCACGAGAGGCGGGAATGTTAATGCGCTCGTGTTGTGCGCTGCGAACACGCAGAATACCCAATGCGTTTACGAACACGTTGAACAACTAAATGTTATCCTACCATTTTACAGCATCTAAAAACTTTAAAAGACTCTTTGGAAGCTTTCAAAATGCACTGTGAAAATTTCAACAACATGGACTGCATCATTGCTTGGCAACAGGCGACCAAACGCCACTCGTTTTTTAATTCAAGTCATGTCACCTAACTACAAGACACACATGGCGCAAGGACCCAAAGTGAGTGTTGGCCTCGATACTAAAAGACGCTTCGGTCTATCCACCTCCTGCCAGTCCTCCACCTGGACAAGTCACCACAAGTCACCTGATGTTAAGTAACGATGTTTCAAAAGTTACGTCACGCTTCGCCTGAACTGGGAACTGGCTCTCAAGTGAGGCTTCCTTCATCGAAAGCTCAAGCTCATCTCTGTTATTTTAATCTATGAAAACAGCCTTTTATACCTGTGTAATATTAGTAAATAACTAAATAGGTGTCTTCTATGAACCAACAGTACTTTAATGGTGAGTGAAAACGATTGCCTAGTTACTAGCGAGTGTTATTTTACTAGAAAGTTAGCACGAGAATTGTAATTCGCGTTGGAATAAAGTGCATTTTACGGCTCGCACTCAAACCACGTTTACGATGAGCTATCCTAACCCTTATAATATAATATATTACGAATCTCGAACTCTCATCGTTATTCTACCAGTGGTGGACAACCTTTTGACGGACAGCGGCTAAACAATGGCCAAACAGGGTTTATCTTTTAAAATATGTGATTAAAAAAATAAAATTTGCATTAAAATCAGCACAGTCTCGAATTATCATTGTAATTCTACCAGTGGTGAGCAACCTTTTAATAGACAAAGACCACACAATTCAAATTACATGATTAATAAAAACGTTGGCATAAATCAAAACTGTAAAGGTAATTAAGTAATTCAATAAAACCCACATGCGAACGTATTTGAAATCTCAATTTAGCTGTGCCTTATTCGACTAAAGAACGTTGATAAGAGTTTGAATTTACTCGTTAAACAATGAATATCATAAAAGTCAAATTATGTCAAAGTTCTGTCATGTTTCACTTGATTTCGGTGTTAAAACAAGTAGTATTTGGAATTAGGTTTTGAAACGGGATATATAATTACGATATATTTGTTTTTGTTTGAAGATCAGAAGCAACCCACAACCTTCAATTTTGACCTGCGTATGTTTGCTTGACAGGCCATAGATGAGCAATGGACTGATGATATCGATGAATGTTCAATAGTGTTCAGTTTACATAATATTGTACGTTTTACTCGGCTGCGTTTGGGTTGGCGACCCCTGATTTCGAGAATTCAAAGTTAGTACGCATAGTTTGTCATTGGAATTCAAATTGTTTTCGACTTGTCGTCGTTCGAGGTGAGTTTTCATGGTAGGCATTTAATCTCAGTTTTATGATTACCATACGGGCCACGTATTCAAATGTTCTTTGTTGGCTCCATGTAGGTTATGTCACATAAAGCTCGACTGTTATACATTGTTGAATCCATATCGGAATTGGTCTTGATGCTTGCTCATAAACTTTGTTGTTTTAATTTATTTTTTTAATAGCGTTCTGTCACTTTGCTTAGCCCACGGGTTTTTTCCCCCCAGGATTGTTTTTTTTTTCTGTACAAACTTAACAACTCATTTTACTCCCCATTTGTTTCATAGTGCACCCGTTTCATGGTTCTAGGACTTAGCGTTTAGGCTATGCGTTAATTGTCAGACAGTTAACCAGAAACTGGTTTATATTATAAAACAGACTCTGAAAGGACGTTTTCTTCTTAAACACTAATATTTTGTACATGTAAATACCAAACATATGGTTATATTGAATAAAACAATCCAACTGTAACGCTATAAATTATCTTCGTCAGACATCATAATGAGCGATTCCTAGAAAAGACTGAAGATTTAAGCTGCATCCAAAAACGCACTACAAAAAACGGACACGATAAACTTGCAGCTGTTTCATTTATATTTGAGCCGTAATGTCAAAGATTTAGAGTTGAAAATGACACGCTAGAAAATATTTGTATATAAATGAAAGTCCTACCCGCGCCAACTTTTTTTCTAACTTTTTCAACCAAGGGCGTCTTTTCATCGTCCGAATCCGAAATTTCGGGGATTACAATTCCTACCGGACAGCCTGTTGAACGATTCTAATTACTTGTGCGACATCCACCGACAATGTCATTGTTTAATCAATGTTAATAGAGCAGCTACTTAAAGGTAATAAGTGGAACGCCAAAATTGGTGCGTTAGCCCTACTCTTAGATAATAATCCAATATGGCGTCATGTTTGACAGGTGTCACGAGACAATGTTTGATCTAGGGTTAAACGCCGTGGAAGATAACTTTTGTACCTACTTCATTAATTTGTTATCAATAAGAACAAACTGTAAGTAAACCAATTAATTTGTACAATATTATTGTTGAAAGATTGAAAAATATATTGTTTGTATTGTTAATCGTGCCATTATCTAATGACATAATGATTAAACTACTTACCCTAATTAGATATCAAGTAAGTGCTCGAACTAAGATCTAATTCAATCCAAGGAGTTTTCAGTTTATTAAATTATGATATGTGATCAAAGAGTTCAGTAATTACTCTATGGTCTAGTTAGACCAAAAACGAATGTTAGAGAAACTAAAGATATTATATTAAACCTAAACATTAGGCATCATTGAAAAGTAAGCCGATCATCAGAGCTTGTTCATGACAAGGTAAAAAAGTTTTCATAACCAATTACGTAGGTGCACTCAGCCCTCCGAATTCCGACGCATTATAAACTGGGATATGACTATAATAATAATAATCATTACCACAACGAGCACGCATCTCCTTCGCAACCGGTTCCAGAGGTGGCAACCTGAGAAAAAAACCCAACACAAACCGAATCAAACCTTATATACACAACCAAAGAACACTGTATAGAAAGATAAACTCTAAAGTCACTTTATCTCGTTTAAAAATGTTTTGACTCTGCGTTCGTTGGACTTGTAAGGAGATTTCGTGTTATCTCTGGGCTTACGATTATTCTTATCTGTGGACGTGTCAAAGTTGAGGAAAAGCTTGCACAAAAATCTCTTTGATTTATTATTGCCACGGTGTTCCACGTTTATTTACATTTGAGTTAGTAAATGAAAGGACAGTTTAACCTGTCAATTATCTGCCTAGTTATAAAAACAAATAAAATATTAAAGCGAAACGAAAACCAGCATTGGTGCCCGAGGCTCAGTTTAGCGATGATACAACTGTCAATTTTAAAAGTCGTTTTCCTTACCATATGCACGTGTTTAATGAACGTTATTTTGATTCGGTCGGATTATCGTCTGCGTGCTATGCATGGTCAGCGTAGTCAAGTTTAAGGATTATAGACCTTATTTGTTTTGTGATAACGGTTCAAATGTACATGCTTTACGAGCACATGTAGAGGTCCGAGCGTGAAGAACAGTAATTGGAGCTACTGGATATAATAGGCCGGTAACAAATGTAGTGTGAATTGGTGGGAGTCTGGGAGGCTTAGCAAATTCTACGTTGTGATTTTTTGGAAACAATTGAGTAGGCTCGTGGATTCGTAATTACAATGATTTTATTGTAGGAGCATTAAAGCAAACATTTAAAAACCTTAATGATATTAAAAAAGCTTTTTTCATCACCATATTTTGTCAGCTTAGCGTAGTTTCCTTTTCTGACAAACTACAAGTGAAGTTTTCGCGCCAATAATTTTTTTTTAATGTTTGACAACGCGGAATTAGGTTACTATAAACTAATTAGATCTCTTTCTTGAAAATTTTGTAGTGATTTTTTTTAAATATTACTACCAGACCTGCGTCTTTCCGCTATCTTGCCAGATGCGAAGCGATGTTGCGGTCGATAACATGAAAGTCTCAGTACACCTATTTGTAAAACACCAATTCTACTTGTTTCTAAACGAGGTGCCATTCAAGGCATCTACCTGGTAACTGGTCAACTGCGGGCTGTACGACTTAACGGACCACAAGGTCGCGGGGCAAAAAATATATTGGTAAATGGCACCCATTGTTTCTCGGGACACCATCAACTTTTATGTTTTATTATTTATTATCCCTTTGTTGCTGTAACGTCATTGTTTTTAGTACATGAAAAAGCGTATTGATAAGTTGGTTGGTATGTAAGTAAATTGTAACTTGGATTGGGGTGAGATTTCGTGGATAGATATTGCGATTGTCACCGCTGCACTGGTAGCGACTGGATTTTTTCTCGGAGGTGGAGGTGGTTGCCACTTGTGGTGGTGGAGATGGTTGTGGGTGGTAATAGGAAATAGACTGTGTTGATTGCCACCACTGCACTGGTGGTGATTGGGTTTTTTTCTCGATTGCCACCAGTGATGGTAGAGATGGTGGTGGCAACTGGGAAGTTGAGAATATACCATTCAGTTCGGATTCAATTTATACCACCGTGGGATAGGTGTGTATAATGGTGGTGTGGTCTGTATAATATATTCTTCAATCCTGAGCTTGAGCTTTCGGTGAAGGAAAACATAGAGATGAAACCTTAGCTTGGTGGTAAGGCATTTCGCCAGACTGTCTACTACCCTAGCTTTCGCCAAGCACCTATCGGTGAGTTCCGGCAGTCTCAATTGAGCTTGAGAACCAGTTCCCAGTCCAGGCGTAACGTGGCATCACCTTCAATCACATGGTCAAACTTGTGGTCAAGAGAAAAAATAAAATCCTGCTTTACAAAAGACTATGTATTTTAATATTTAGGTAGGCATTTATTGATTAAAGCTTCTAGTTTTACCAACAAAAACCCCAGCATATAATATTACAAATAGTCCCAAACCAATTCCGGGAAAAGTTAATGTAGGCAGTAAGGTATCATCGCGGTAAAAAGTGTTAAACACAAAATTAATAATTTATTTTTTCCATTTTCTTTAAACTCACTTTTTATCACGATAGAGTGTAGCCCTCACGGGTGAAACCGCGGGGCGCAGCTAGTCATAGATGAAGTATCACGCAGATGTGAAACCGATCGTGCGCGTAGGTAAAAAAGTGTTTGTCCGGGGAAGCGTGGCGTAGCGCGGCCACTTGCGACCACCAATGGTGTCCGGCATGGGCGGTGCTTATGGCGGAGTGCGGAATCGCGCGATACGCAGTTTTTGCTAGCCGACATTAGCGGAATAAAATTGTAGTGATTATAGGAAGTTAATCAATAGAACCGACTGATTTATGAATTGTAAATACTGCCTTTTACGTAGACATTGGACACACTTCACGCACACGTCGAACAAACTTGCACATAATTTCAAATTTTCTTTTTGTTTTGGAACTTTATTTTAGCTAATTATTTAAAAAATATATTATGTTAATGAAACTTTTTACTATCCAAAAATTTGAGTAAGTTACCCATTAATTTTTTTCATTAGAACATAATTAATGTATGTGTACATACATCATGTACACAATTTTACATTAAATATGAAACTGCAGTTAGTAATTATTTTTTACTGTCATGAAAGAAAAGTAACTGTTGCGGATAGATAAGTCGATTTTGTCAAATTGTTATTAGATAAGTCGATTTTGTTAATTGTTATAAGTAAGTAGCAGATTATACTACATAGCCTTTATGTATACCTATATAAATGTATAGAATCATTAGTAAATTCTAAGTTAGAAAATGTCACGATGTGCTGACCTGTGATCAGAGAGAGACGCACCTCCCGCAAGAGCGGGACAGCGATATAGATCGCGCGCGCGCCATGCGACGCTCTGATTGGACGAGAGGCGCGTCATACCCACTGGTGCCTGGCACTAGTTGCCGACACAAAAATTGTACTTAAGCTAAGAGAAATCCTGTTTTAATTGTATTGCCTCAAGGTATTGCTTCAAAGTGTTGTATCTGAACCTAAAATATACAGTCCACAAGTTTATGGAAAGGAGTCACTCAAGAGTTTCATTTCGTCGAGCACCCTGACCCCAATAGTTGTTTGGTCCTTCGAGCCGGATACTTCAAGAAGCAGTTCCAGTCGTATACAACCTGAACGCTGTTGTATGCGACGTGAAGATCATCGGCTGCAGTCGTATACAACTTGAACGTTGTTGTATGCGAAGTGAAGGTCGCCGAGGAAACCCGCCGCTTACAAATTGAACGTTTTTGTAAGCGGTGCCACCGCTGCAGTCGTATACAACCTGAACGCTGTTGTATGCGACGTGAAGATCATCGGCTGCAGTCGTATACAACCTGAACGTTGTTGTATGCGACGTGAAGATCGCCGAGGAAAACCTGCCGCTTACAAATTGAACGCTTTTGTAAGCGGTATCACCGCTGCAGTCGTATACAACCTGAACGCCGTTGTATGCGACGTGAAAATCGTCGGTTACAGTCGTATACAACTTGAACGTTGTTGTATACGGCGTGTACAAAGAAGCTACCAACGGTGCAACTACGTCGAGTCTGGGAAGATCACCCAACGGTGCAACTACGTCGAGTCTGTGAAGATCACCCAACGGTGCGACCACGACGAGTTCTGGGAAGATCACCCAACGGTGCAACTACGACGAGTGCCGTCTGCACTGCACTTCGAGTCACCGTGGAAAAACGTAATTACGTGGTTTATCCACGGCTCTGTTACCCCGGCCACCTAACGGTGCCAACGGCCAGGGTCTCAGAGTTAACGCCGCAAGGCGGTGCGGTGTTTTGTGCAACACCACCAGTCCATCAAGACCGTTCAACGGGAACGCGGACTGAAATAGCACTTCCTCGCCGGTAAGAGTGGAAATCAGTGCGGGGGCCAGACTGTAGGCACTCGCCAAAGGGGTCGGACATTCCAGCCGACTACCGAGCACCCCGTATCTGACTCCGCTCCTCTGCTGGGTGGAACCCACCTTACCTTTCCCAAAACCATCCATCCCTGAGGAAGCATATCCCGATTAAACCCGGGCCCTTCCGACGGACTGCTAGGGACAGTTAGGGAGGTAGGGACCGCTAGGGAGGTAGGCAGCGTAGGGGCGACAAGAGCCAAGAAGATGCCGACCACCAGAAGCCAAGCGGCCGAAGAAAAGAATCATCGTATATATGATGATTATCCCGCGTCACCGTCCGCACCAACGTCCGTTCAACCGCGAAACACAGAGACCGTTGTCGACTTGCCCGCGACCGACCAACCGCCGCGATTAACTTCACGCGATAACGAACGTAGAACGCGAGCCCCGTCGGTTCAGTCACGACGTTCTACTGCTAGCGCGATCGCGAGAATAAGACAGGCCGAGCTCGAAGCTGAGGAGCAACTCGCTGCTATTCGACAGCAAGAACTGCTGTTGCAAGCCACCTTGGTTAGGAAACGGTTAGCCGCGGACGTCGCCACCATTCGCGAAGAGACGGATCGAGAAAGCGTTTGCGCGGAGGAGACAACGGATACCAATCGTAGAGTCAGCGATTGGATTCAAAACACTCAAAAACGAGGGGAGTGTGTCGAATCAAATTTAGAAAGGGGACCGTCACCCCCACCACCACCGGTTCGCGAAAGAAGGACTGAAAGACGTCCTCCTGTAGGGAACCCGAATCAAGTTACGTTCGAAACACCGCATCGACCCAGGTCACCCACGCCTCATAGGTCTAAAGAGCGCGGGCTCGAGCGGCTCGCAGACACGCTAGAACGAATGACGCGAAGTAACGCACCGTCTAGACAAACGTACGACTTGCCTTTGTTTTCCGGCGCCGCGGGAGAATGGTTGCCTTTCAAGGTCGCCTTTGAAGTAACAACGCAGTTACATGGTTTCTCATCCATGGAGAACTTATCGCGTCTTCGAACTTGCCTGAGAGGAAACGCACAAAAGACCGTATCCGCGTTGTTAGGTACGGCTAGGGATCCTAAAATTATCATGCGGACACTAGAACAATGTTATGGCCGGCCGGAAATCATTATCGATCAAGCGTTAGAAGACTTAAAGAAACTACCGCGAGTAGGGAATTCTGCCGTAGAACTAAATTCGTTCGCCATAAATTTACAAAGTATCGTGACGGTAATCGCGGGTATAGACGACCGAGACTACCTACGAAACCAGATGTTGTCGCGTCAAGTAATAGAGAAGCTTAGTCCACACCTTAAATCGAGATGGTGCGACTACGCTGAAGATTACGGTAATAGGACAGAGCCCGAGATAATAACCTTATCTGAATTCCTAATGCGCGAAGCTGATCGCACACTGCGACACGCGTTCTCTAACCCCGGTTCTAACCCCGGTCAGACAGGAACGGCACGAGGCGCGAGTAACTTTAAAAGAGAACCGAAAGCGAACGAACGAAACCGCGGAGCAAATGTTTACGCAACAACCGATGATACACCGTCGAAAAAGGATACGTGTTATTGTTGCGGGGCGGAGCATGCCACTCCCCAATGTAAAAAGCTCGCGGCTATGCCCATATCAAAAAGATGGGAATGGGCAAAGGAAACTCGCATATGTTTTCTCTGCTTGAATAGCAAGCACAGACGTTTTAAGTGTAAGGCGAAGCGATGCGGTGTAGAGGAATGTCGCCAATCGCATCACGCGCTCCTTCACTTAAAGCGTGAGATAGTCGCCAACGAAAAGGAAGAGTCCGTGGTCGCAGCGTCCGCGCACCACGCGGAAAGCAACCAGATACTCTTAAAAGTATGTCCGATTACGATTACGGGACCGAACGGTAAAGAAGTCGATACTTACGCGTTGCTAGATGAAGGATCGACAGTAACATTGGTCGACGAAGAGATAGCCGGGATAGTCGGAGCGAACGGACCGACGCGAACGTTGCATATCCACGGAGTCACGTCGAGCCAAAAAGAACCGGACAGTCAAGCGGTCGAAATCGAGATAAGGGGCAGAGGTCAGTCACGTTACCAACCGATTAGAGCACGCACGGTTAGAAATCTCGTTCTAGGGCATCAGTCTGTGAGACCTGAGACGTTACAATACGAGCATCTACGCGAACTGAATTTAGATGACGTTTGTTACGCGAACGCGAAGCCGCGAATTCTGGTAGGCGCTGATAATTGGCATCTTATCGTCACGCGTAGATTACTCACTGGCACGAATAAACAGCCAGCCGCGTCACTCACTCGACTAGGATGGGTACTCCACGGGTCCGTGACAAGACAGATCACCTCGGATAACGCGACCGTACTACACGTAAAAGCTAGGGAAACCCGCTGCGATCAGAACGACGATCTAAGCGAGCTAGTAAAAGCACACTTTGATATCGATGCTCTAGGTATTTCATCAAAGCGCAAACCGATAGCAGCAGATGAAAGAGCGAAAGCGATATTCGACGCCACCGCGAAACGCGTCGGCAATCGTTTCGAAGTAGGCTTACCATGGAATTCGGATGACGTCACTATGCCACCTAGCTACGATATGGCTCTACATCGTCTACGAGGGATCGAGAAAAAGATGGATAGATCGCCGTCCTTTAAGCTCGCGTACACGGAACAGGTAGAGAAATTGCTAGAAAAAGGATACGCGTCCGAAAGTAAATTTGTAGATGACGAGAACCCGCGCGTCTGGTACTTACCACATTTCGCGGTCACGAATCCGAACAAACCCGGGAAAACGAGACTAGTTTTCGATGCCGCCGCGCGAGTCAACAACACGTGCTTAAACGACGCACTGTTAGACGGACCTGATATGTTGCGCGCGCTGTACGGTGTCTTGTTCAGATTCAGAGAACAAGCAGTAGCTGTGACCGCAGATATCCGAGAAATGTTTCTAAGAGTACAAATTAGACCGGAAGATCGCGTAGCTCAGCATTTCTTGTGGCGTGGCGATGATCGCTCTAGCCCGCCGCGGAAATACGTCATGTCATCAATGATATTTGGAGCTCGGAGCTCTCCGTTCTTGGCACACAGCGTACGGAATAGAAACGCGTCAGATTACGAGGACACACATCCGCTCGCGTACCGCGCCATAACGGAAAACCATTATATGGACGACTGGGTCGACAGCTTCGACTCAGTAGAAACGGCAGCCCGCACGATAGCCGAGGTACAGGAAGTGCATTCAAAAGCTGGATTCGAGCTAGCGGGATGGAGCTCTAATCAACCGCAGCTTTTAAATCACATTCCCGACGAAAACAAAGCGAGCGCACCGAAAGAGCTAGGCGCGAACGTAAATGCCTGTGGTAAAACGTTAGGCGTATTATGGACACCGACTACGGACGAGTTATCGTTTAACACTGCAATGCATCGCGTACCCGAGGAGGTAAAGACAGGTCTACGAACGCCTACGAAGCGCGAAGCGTTGAGCGCCGTTATGTCTCTGTTCGATCCGCTAGGCTTACTCAGTCCGTACACTATAACAGCTAAAATCATGCTGCAAGGACTGTGGAAGCAGAAAATAGGCTGGGACGACCCGCTCCCTATCGAAGAAGCGACCATATTCAACGAATGGCATGCCGACTTAGAGTACATACGTGACTTACGTTTACCGCGTTGCTACGACACGAGTAGGGACATCACGCATACGCAATTACACATCTTTTGCGATGCTAGCGAGCAAGCGTACGCGACGGTCGCTTACTGGCGTTTCACTCACACGGACGGTAGCGTAGGAGTAGCTCTGGTCGCCGGAAAGGCCAAAGTCGCGCCCATGAGGTCACAGAGCATACCGCGAATGGAATTACAGGCCGGACTGATAGGCGCGCGGCTCGCGGCTGAAATTATCGCCGAACATAACAAAGCGAAACCGGAAGTTATACTGTGGAGCGACTCCAAGACGGTCCTCCACTGGATAAGGAATGACGCCGTTAAATATACGCCTTATGTAGCACACCGATTGAGCGAAATAGCCGAGCTTACAGAGACAAGTCAATGGCGATGGGTGCCTACCGCGCACAATGTTGCGGACGATGCTACACGCGCCGGTAACACGCAATTAACCAGCCACGATCGTTGGTTCAAGGGCCCGGCGTTCCTGTACGATTCAGAGGAACACTGGCCGGTCGAAGACGTGCTACAACCAGATCAGGAAGAGGTGGTGGCGCTGACGACAGTAGAACACGGTTTAATAGGCGATATCGTCGTAATAGCGGATGGCCTTCTGCCGCGAAACATATGGCCTCGCGGGCAAGTCGAACGTGTTTTCACGGGTCCGGACGGCGTGGTGCGGAGCGTTGAGGTGCGGACAAGAGGAGGTATTTTTAGGAGACCTGTAAAAAGACTCATCATCCTACCTAGAAAATCATAGGCTACGAAGTTCTTCGCCGAGGGGAGAATTGTTGCGGATAGATAAGTCGATTTTGTCAAATTGTTATTAGATAAGTCGATTTTGTTAATTGTTATAAGTAAGTAGCAGATTATACTACATAGCCTTTATGTATACCTATATAAATGTATAGAATCATTAGTAAATTCTAAGTTAGAAAATGTCACGATGTGCTGACCTGTGATCAGAGAGAGACGCACCTCCCGCAAGAGCGGGACAGCGATATAGATCGCGCGCGCGCCATGCGACGCTCTGATTGGACGAGAGGCGCGTCATACCCACTGGTGCCTGGCACTAGTTGCCGACACAAAAATTGTACTTAAGCTAAGAGAAATCCTGTTTTAATTGTATTGCCTCAAGGTATTGCTTCAAAGTGTTGTATCTGAACCTAAAATATACAGTCCACAAGTTTATGGAAAGGAGTCACTCAAGAGTTTCATTTCGTCGAGCACCCTGACCCCAATAGTAACGTTAACCTTAACATATAGACGAAATCCAATATAATAATTACAACTGACTTATGAGTGATTCAATGGTCAAACAGGCGTCTACACAATATACCTCCCTTCCAAATTTCACGTAAATCGTTACAGGCGTAAAGAAGTGACAGACAAACGCGCTCACAAACTTTCGCATGCATAATTAGTAAGATGACCATGATAAAAGTGAAGTTTATTCCTCACTGTAGGTACAGTTTGCACTATTATTTATTCTGTGGTACAGTAAAATGGACATTGATAAATAAAACACTTCGCAAGTTCGCACCAAACCCACCGTAGCGTGGCGGCCGCGAACTTGCACTAATTAAATCATCACCACTGTACGCTATGTAAACAATGTACTGTCGACGACGTAAAGCGCTGCATACATTATTAATGCCCAATTTGGTTTAGCATTTTGAACTCCAAACGTTTATCCGTGGAGCTAGTGTGAATTTTTGCGGGGCGTTAACGGTAGCGCGAGTGCGTAAACTCTTTTTAAAACACTTTTATTAGCTTCACTTGTAACTAACTAACAAAATAACTAACTAATAAAAATCTTAGAAGTCAATTTTAGCCCACTTCTACTTGTCGTAAATCGATAGCCAACCAATCTAAATACTATCGATAAATATCAACTAGTGTTGCCGAACTATTGATAGGCATTTCGATACTATCGACAGCTTAAAACGAGGCAACACTATCGATAGTATGGCTTTTTCAGATGAAAACTGTCGATAGTTTTTCTATCGATAGTTCGGCAACACTAGTTGATATGCTAATTTTTGCTTTGGATGCTTTAATACGTCAGTCAATCACTTCTAGGAACTAGACTACCCCCGACCGCTGACTAATCAGAAACGACTATTTAAAACAAACATTTTTATCAAACATGACCCGAAGACGCAACCTGACACCTATGCTAGCTACCGTCTTCCTCTGAAATTAGGGCTATGACCGTATCCTATCAACATTCTGACCTCTATTCCAACCGAGTAGAGTTCAAAATAAACTGTTTATAAACATAACCTACTCACGTTCTATGATCCTTATTTGAATAGAATAAAGTTCAAAGTAAATGACGATTTAGAGGAATGTGACGAATTTGTAATGCGAGTAAAGTACGCCTATGTCGATGCTTTATTAAAAAAAAGTAACACGTGTTTTTCGTCTATGGTTTGAGAATAGCTTTTTAAATTTGCCTTTTCCTTATATTTAGCGCTGAACTTGCTCGGCTGAACACGTCATTTTGTTTTGCATTGGACACAGAGTTCTATTCAGGTTCTAGTGTAATAAAATATGTATATTATATGTAACAGTGGGTTCTTTATACATATTATTTTCCCGCCCAAATATGATGTCATAAAACTATGCTAATACCTAAGTTCCTAATTATTTTTTTGGTTTTGATTTTTAAATTAAAAACATCAATTGTTACAAGTTTAGTGCCTCTGGCCGGTGGATTATTTTTAATTAGTTACTTAATTATTTTCACGTAGGTATTTCGATTAAGATCTCTTTAGAGCGTTGCGTTTTTAAGACTTAAAGAATTTGAAATTAATCGATGTCAGCAGTTATTTTGATCCTTTGGTTGTCAGTTTTTTAATGTGATTAACTTCACGTTCTATAATAATTAATGTAAGGGCTCAATTTTTTCAAAAACAACACCAATGATTTTTAATATTCAATAGTCAATAGTACTTTATTCAATAGGTTACATTGTGATCACTTTAAAACAAGCCTGTTCAAATCTCCTTACGCCGCCGGTAAAAGAACAGGCAAGAAACGCCCGGCAGGTAATTTTTTTGGCGCGATCACATTGACAATTTTATTCTTTATCTGAAGTAATCTATACGTGTGTATGTTATACACTATTATACACGTACCTACTAAAAATAGGTTAAATAATAGTGAAGTTGGTTCATTTATTTATTTAACTAAAAGTAATAACGTCAATTTAAAACAGGACTTTTTTGGCGGCAATCGAATTCAACGTGAAAATTTTGTTTTTATTCCAAAACTTGTGTTTCTTCGAGTGTTAGTGTGTAATATTGCTGGATTATTAACCATTATGCGTTCGTTAATGTGTACGAGTGTGGGAAATTGAAATAAAGTTGTGAAAGTGACTTTTCCAGTTTCTCCAAAAAAGTCCGTGTAAAGTTTAAGTAAAGGGCCACTACTTTACTTAAACACTATCCTCATCCCTTCATCTCATCATCATCATCATCATTATCATCATACTTGACACTGGCAAATACACTAATCGTGTGACGCCATAACAAAACAAAAAAAAAATAATTAAAACAACACATTGTAGCGTATATATACATCTACAAGCATCCATCAGCCCATCTATACATAGAAACTTTCGGGCTTATAATATTAGTAGGATTTAAAAGGCTGGTATACTAAAAGACGCCCAAGTGTTGACGTGTGTGTGTGTGAAGCTATGCTAAATCAGACTATTACAATTTAATTTACAGTGTTAAACTTCGCAGAAACGACAACGCTTTTACCGGCGACAATAAACGGCTAACACACGACAGAATGTCATTCTTGTATAACTTGACTCCGTAAATAGGATAGGATGTAGGTAGGTAACTTGGGGCACTAAACATACGCATTAAATTGCCCGAACGAAGTTCAGACGAAGACGAAATTCGGCTTGAGGCCGAAAAAACATTAAATTAAAAAAATAAAATTGTATGTCCGTCTCGGCTGGCTGAATTTGGCATCGTGGCTTCGGTACATTTTCGCTGAAACCGAATTTTCGGCCGAAGGAAATGATTCGGAGCCAACTGTTGCGGGCAATATTTGTTTCTATTAGCCAAAAGTGGCTGAAAAATAGGTTGTAACTGTGGTGAGATAATGGACAAACGCGAGTCACACCTAGAACCCTATTGCAGTTTTGTGCAACAAATCACTATACTCTTCCCTCTCAGACTAGGTTATCAGATTTTATGTGACAATGCTCTGTAATGCCAGTGACTTTAATAACTATATTTTATTTCTAACTGGAACACAACACAATAAATGCTTGGCAGATAGATAACATCTGTGGTAGTAAAGGATCGGATCGTGGATGCCCTGAGCTACCGAAGTGGTCTTTTATTAGGTTTTCAGAGACAGAGACTTACTTTTTTGTTTTACTAATTACAGGGTAGCGTTTGACCACAAGTCAGCTGATGTTAAGTGACGATGTAGTCAAAGGTGGCATCCGGCGGCCGGAACACACCGATAGGTGCTTGGCGACAGATAATTAACATGAGGCAGGCACGGAAAATTTTCCCTCGATTGAAGCCGAATATTTTGCCGAAAGCTTTGTAGCCGATGAAGATGTTAGACTCTAGTTTTAAACTGTAAAATGGCTCGGCAATATCTCGCAGCTGTAATGGGATAGGGTGTAGTATGGCTTTATGGTGGTTTTACGATGGACCGAGGATGAGGTGTGGCCGAGTTCTATAATATAAGCGCTGGCTGCAACTCTAAGTTTTGAAATTGAAAGATTGTGTTTTAAAACTCACTTGGTAGGAATGTAACTTAACGGAGGAATAAGAATAAAATGTCAATGTGATCGCGCCGAAAAAATTACCTACCGGGCGTTTCTTGCCTGTTCTTTTGCCGGCGTAAGGAGGTTGGAACAGGCATAGCAGGCTAGTTTTACGTTTGACGTTTTAAAGTGATCACATGTTGTGTCTTACTAATTAAATATATTTTGAAGTGCAAATTAAAAGAGACTTTTTAAACTGTTTGTAGTCTGGGCCACACTTTTTACAGCATAATATAAAAAACTTGCTTTAAAACAGAGAAAAACTTTTAGTATTATAATAATTTTTGTTATTAAATAAAAACGTGATTTTGTGACAGACATGAAGCCAATGTTGAAAATGTCATCATAATGTCATTTTGTAACTTTATTCATCAAAACAAATTTAAAATTACATGCCGGCAAAAAACATTAAAAATGGAACCAATAATTGTCGTACATGTAGTTTCAACAAAACTATTTGGATTTATGATAATTCATTCAAAAATTATGTTTGCAATATTTATAAACCCACACCTTAGTAGAATCACATCTACTATGCTTGCACAGTTACACACACATTCAAATCACACACACACAAACACTATTGCTCATTGTTCAAGTAAGGCACTAATGAATGCGTCTTGATCTCGAAACGATTATAGCAGTGAACAATATTATCGAGTTCAGAATCGATTAGAATAGAATTGCTACAAGTTTTGTGATTGTACATACTCGAACTTGTGCAGCGATTAATTGTAAATTTTAATCTTTTCATATCTAGCTGTTGATTATGGTAGCGATACGAACTAATACTTATCCGGTTAATATGGCGATGACGGCTTGCGATCCGTAGGACGTCAGTTCGAATCCTACAATGAGCTTGAGCTTTCTGTGAAGGAAAATATCGCGATGAAACCATAGCTTGGTGGTAGAGTATTTTCTAGTACTCGCCTGGCTAGCTATCCTCATGTTAAGAATCTGTCGCCAAGCACCTATCGGTGTGTTCTGGCAGCCTCGCTTGAGAGCCAGTTCCCAATCCAGGTGTAGCGTGGCGCCATCCTCGACCACATCGTCACTTAACATTAGGTGACTTGTGGTCAAACGCTACCCTGTAAATAGAAAAAAAAACTGTCTTATTCTCAAACAGATGACAATCTGACGTTCCGTTCGACATTCCTCCCTATATCCAAACTCGCAGTATACAGAATCCCTACTTCCCTACTTGTATGTATGTCTGTCTATCTATCTGTCTCGCTCTCACGCCTAAACTACGAAACCGATTTAAATGAAATTTGGTACGGAGATAGTTTGAACCCTGAGGAAGGACATAGGATACTTTTTATCGCGATAAACTAACCCACGCAGGTGTAACCGCGGGGAACAGCTAGTATAATATAATGTACAGCATTAATCTTTACCAAAATCGATAAATGACCGGTAAGTAGCTTGGTAGGTAGCTAGTTACTTTATAAATAAGTAGGGTTCCCAAAACAATAAAATTCTTTTTCGGAGAAAATTCCGGTCATTTGTTGCAATTTTCTTTACTGTTGCGCTATTTATTATCTTTAGCGTTTACATAGTCATGCAATTTTAAAAAATGTTAATATATGGCGTAAGTTATTCAAGCAAGCAAATTGTACTGTTGAATTCTTAATAATGTAGTTATATTACATTGTTATTTTATGTTTGAAAATTCCGGACACTTCAGTACATGCATTCCGGAAATGAAGCTGAAATTCCGGCGGTATGGCAACCCTATAAATAAGACACCTTTTCATATTTGCCATGAATTTCGATAAGCGTCTTATCGTATTTGAAGGAAATTGGATGTTTCCTGCCATGTATGAAAGTTTAATATGTATGTAAACTCATTTGATTTAATCATATTGTGATAAAATAATTTTATTTGAGCATGTACTCTATAGTCACTGAAACTACTCACTTCGCAGGAGGAAACTCCTATAAAACATAACTAATATTGGTGCAAAATGGCTGTAAGTAGCTCTGAGTAACATTTTTTAATTTTATACAGTAGAGTTGACCACAAGTCACCTGATGTTAATATACTGATCATATTGATAAGAAAAACGTCCATGCTATAAATTTGTAGAATAGAAAAAAAAACGGTTGAAATTAATAAAAACTCTTTAACTTAGAGAAATACACAAAAATAGATATTAAATGCAAAACAAATATCGAGAAGGTTATCTCCATTCGATCGAATCGGTGATCTCTAACACACTTTAAACATTAATTAGCTGCTTATTTGAATACAATTTAAATGTATTTCACATTTATATTAGGTTTGGTTTAGGTTTATAAACAACATTAATTTAAACACGGGAAATACTTAGTGGTTATTACGACTTAAATTGTGTTTATGGGGTCGTGCTTTTTTATTACCAATTCATTTTACAAGACACTTTGGGGCCTTGATTATTGAACTAAATAATATATACATTATAATTAGTGTTATATTAGAATTAGGTTTTGAAACGGGATGATTACCATGTATCTGTTTATATTTGAGTTCTCGATATTTCGGCACTGTTGCAAGCGCCATGATCACGAGAATACTAAAAGTTTCTGCGGGTAGGATTGTTGATAATATAACGGGCAGACGTATCTATCTACCCGCTTCCTCTCACGTTTTTGCGTACGATGACATTACTATTTTCACACTAGTCACTCGCAACTCGATTTAAATCTCGACACACAAAACTCACACAACATAAACAAAAACACAAATACATGGTAATTATCTAATTCTAATGTTATTGACCGTAGTTTAAAATAGTTAGTGTTCTATTATTAGAGTGCATGTTAATCAATCCATTACACTAACTTACTAGTATTGTAATTGCGAAAGTAACTCTCGCTGTCCCTCTCTCTATTTGTTATCTTTTCGCGAGCAAGCCGCTGAAAAGAACTTCATGAAAGGCATGGAGTTTGTTTAAACTCTGGGGAAGAACATAGGATATTTTTTACCGTAAAAAACTGCAGTGACTGTCTATGGTACCCACTGACAAACCCCTCAGATGTCACTTTTAGTACGGATTATAAAGGAGTCTTGTCTCTATCTCTGTCGCTCAAAAAACAAAAGAATGCAGTAAAATACTAGCAACCTGATAAACCAATCAGAGAAACTTCCAAGAACTCTTATTAATATCACAATGTATCTGCTAAGTTATCCAGATTTGTAACACAAAACAAATCACAAATCTTCATTATTACCGACTCGGCGCTGGCCAGTCGTAAAGCTTCTAAATAATTACGCTACCAATTCGAATCTTTACGACAAATTTCAAACACTGAATACCTACCATAAAAACTATTAGAAACCGACTTTAATATGTACCTATTAATTAATGACCGTTTTAATTATGTGCTGGGAGTGTGTTAGAAATATTAATCGCAACATATCTTATAGTTGGATGTTGAAATCTACATCTAATTTAATTCTTTGTCACTAAAACCATCCCCTTTGTGTCACAGCTTCCTGAATATAGCTTACTCCGCTCCGCGGTGTCCTTGGCGGGCAAAAAATGCCTCAATTGTAATATTACTACATATCGACACCTCAGATTACAAAGGACGTAAATGACATTTTTTAGCAAAAATTACTACATCGATCTTATCATCAATTGAAATATTTATCCCAAAACGTCACACGGGTCCTGCCCACATGTCACGTCAGTTTTTTCCGAAGTTCCTGTCTGATATGATCTAGAGGTGCACCATTCAATTCGATGGTACATTTTTTGCGGTAACTTTCTTCTAGTAGACATTTAATCGCAATAATCACAATTCTATCTGTTCGTAAGCCAACACCGACATTGTCATGCATAGGTGTCTTGAATTATGCATGCATCACACCTCCGGCATACCTATGACGAGTGTACCACCTACCATTTACCACTATTAAAAGCATCCTGGATCATAGGTGACTTTCTTCTACTACATATAAGCTGATAACTGTTTTTGAATACATTCGTTTGTGGATAGACTGTTAATAGTAAACCCCATCTATCTAACCCCTGACTAGAATTCCTGTGTCTAGGGTATCAGAAAATATGTGGATCAGTGATCCAGAAAACCCAGTCTCGGATTTTGTTGGTGTTGTTGGTTAGGAATCTGTCGCCAAGCACCTATGTGTGTATTCTGGCCGTCTCTCCCTTGAGAGTCTGTTCCCAATGCAGGTTTAGCGTGGCACCGTTGTACCTTCGACCACATCGTCACTTAACATCAGGTGACTTGTGGTCAAACAGTACACTGAAAGTATAATATTAATATTGGACGTAGTTCTTCTTGAAACATCAACCATTAATAATGTTGCGGTATCTCAAACTAAACCTATATATATACGTAGTCCAAACATAAGAAGCTGAGTAAAAACTGTTTTAAGCGCTTTAGACATAAACTAGTAATTTTCACGAATCAAAAAGAAAATAATCATACATGCTAATCAATTTAAAAATATCAACGCCAGACTAAAATTCCTTAAACAATTTTCATCCAGTAACCTTTATTGCTACAGCGTTAAAGCTGAAAATAGTCTAGTAGTCCAGAGACAATCGCGGCGAGGTATTGCTATGTCTGACACATCTTTTGGGTCAAGCTCCGCGTCAAGTGCACGTCAACAGGCACTTTTGGCCAGAAGCCAAGTGTCGCTAAGAAAACTCGCTGGTATTGAGTAAGGTATTCACGAAAATATATCAAGTACACTCCTCGATTCAGAATGATTTTTGAATGGGAGACAATTCGGGAGATTTCACTTTTTGTTGTGACTCATGGAGTTTTTTTTATATTGTTTTTATGCAACGGAGACGAGCAAGGCGCCTGCGTCAAGTTTGCTATACAAGTTTGACCAGACTACCCTTTTACCACGATCTCGCTGGATGGAAAGCGATGATGTGGTCGAAGGTGTACGCTTGTCTTTCTATCGCATCCATCGGCTCTCTGCGACTCTTACAATGTCGTCGGTCCACCTAGTGGGGGGCCTACCTACAGAACGTCTTCCGGTTCGTGGTCGCCACTCGAGAACCTTTCTTCCCTATCGGTTATTATCGGTAACAATAATATTAACACACAATTTTTTCCTCTTTTCAGATGTGGACACAGTGTGACAGCAAGCTCATCGTTAGGCATTATAAGTTAGTGACATATCTGTGATCTCAGTTACAAAGACTAAGAACCAAAATGGCGGCGTGAGTTGTCATGGATGACAGATAGTGTTGTGTCTTTGGTTAGGGATGGGGTAATGGGAGTTGACGACTGAAGATGCCGCATGCGCACTCGAGCTCGGCCGCGAGCTCGGGAGGTGACGACCTGGGCTCCACTGATGAGGTCAAGGTCTTCAAAGACGAAGGCGACGGGGAAGACGAGAAACGGAGCTCGGAGAACCTTCTGGAAGAGAAGTCTAGTCTCATCGATTGGACGGAGAGCGAGGTGAGTCTTTGCACAAACTAAATAAAATAAAAAATTAAGGAAAAAATATTTTTTTGTGTGTAAATTTGCAAGAATTTTTTTTAGAAGATTCTAGTTTTTGTTCTTTAATATAATATGTTTTATTTTCATTGGCATGATGAGTAGAAAACCAGATTTTATAGTTTAGAACTAATACGTTACCTATTTTTTTATTTTCGAGCGATTTTTTTTGTATTTAAGTCATTTTTAATGCATAGATATAAGTGTTTTATTCATTTAGCACGTGTAGAAAACCAGATTTTGTAGTTAAGCACAGTATTAATTAAGGTCGACGTTACTTGATAATCTAGTCTAGAGTAATGTGGTTTTAGAGAATTTGGATAGTTTTAATTGACTTTACTTCAAAGAAAGCTAAGCCCACATGTAACTGTGAAGTTATAATACTAATTTGACATTTGACCTGACGTCTTCCTTCATTAGTAGAACAAGAAAGTTCTCACATGAAAGAATTTTACATAACAGAACTTCCTTCCAAAACTTAAAATAACAGTTCGCATATTAAATTGATTTGTGTGGGAAATCAGTTTGCATGTTTGAATTTAGCTGCGTAATTTTTATTTACAGCTTGTTTTACCGTTTAGTTATTTTTACCGTTTATTTGTTCCTATCTATGATTTTACCAAAGGGGAAGATGAGCTACCTTCTCACAGCTTTCATTCAAAAAATGGCCCTGTTACAACTACACGCAAACACAATAAGCTCACAGCTAAATTTCAAATTTTGTGCAATCAATGAGTTAGATAGAAAGATGTATCAAAGGCTAAAGTGCTAAACGTTGTGATGAAATATAGCTTGGTGGTAGGACGTTTTATAGTACTCGCCTAGTTATTGCTAAGCACCTAACGGTGTGTTCCAGCAGCCTCACTTGAGAGCCAGTAACCCATCTCCCCTTTTGGTTATGTCCTATCATGTGGTCTTTCATAAAACGCTTATGAAGTGTAAAATAGTGCACATTTTTCAATATGACGTATTCTACGACATAGCTTCAATATTGGGCTCTTAATTGGATGACCATCAAAGCACGTAACGTGGGCGCGTTACGTTGTCTGCGTGGAATGACCGCTAAAGCCCTAATGTTATCACACTTTATTGTCAAGGTATTTGGATGGTCATAGCGAATAAGGGCCCTGCAGTAGACAGTTTGCATCATTAGGGGACCATTTAGACGCTTCGTTTAGCTCCTTGGTGGTCCCAAACAATAAGCGACACTTACATGCTCGATTTCCCAAAAACTACCATCCAAAATTAATTTCTTTACAAACGTCTAACTGAACTACAAATAACTTCACGCGGCGCTACGACTTGTTCAATTTACTTGTCTGTGGCAAAAAAAAAAACAGAATAACAGCAGGTGCCGAACTCAGGTATTTTTTTTTATTTTTTTTATTGCAAATAGATATGCATTTGACCGCGATCCCGCCTGTTGCCATGCGTAGATGCGGTCGACGGTGTAACACGCATACCTAGAAGGTACCTGTTCACTCTTGCCTTGAAGATCCCCAAATTGTAGCGTTCGGGAAACACAGACTCCGGCAAGGAGTTCCACTCCTTAGCAGTACGCATTAAGAAAGTAGAAGCGAAACGCTTCGTGCGTACAGGTGGAATATCCACCATATACCGATGGCGTCTCGCCGTTTGTCGTGACGTCCGATGATGGAATGGGGATGGAGGAATTAAACTGTACAACTCCTGGGCACACTCGCCGAAATGTATGCGATAAAATACCGATAAACTGGCAACTCTTCGCCGATGTTCAAGGCTTTGAAGCCTTGACTCGACGAGGAGATTGTCGCCAATGAGCTTCTTGGCACGTCTCTCAATCGACTCCAACGTCTCAAGCTGGTACTTGGCAGAACCGTCCCAAAGGTGAGAGCAGTACTCCATACACGACCGGACTTGCGCTTGATACAAGGTGAGCAGCTGTCCTGGTGTGAAGTACCGTCTCACCTTCGCAAGTATACCAAGCTTCTTTGCGGCTACCTGAGCTTTAGACTCGATATAGGAGCCGAAATTGAGAGTGGAGGACAACGTGACGCCCAAGAGCTCGAGGCGATCAGTTACCGGCACGGACACATCTCGGAAAGTCGGAGTGAGAGGAAATACACTCCGTTTCGCTGTGAATAGACACGCCTGGGTCTTAGAAGCATTGAACCTGACCAAGTTGGCATCGCCCCAATCTGAGACTGCCATCAAGGACCGGTTCAAGCGTTCGACCATCGCCTCTCTGAGAGACTGGATTTCCGATCCACTGGTTCGCGCTCCAGACACATAACTCTCAACTACCGTACTGTCATCTGCATACCCAAAGGTACCGGGTCTGAGCAGGTCATTTATATGCAGCAGAAAAAGCGTAGCAGAGAGTACCGACCCCTGAGGGACCCCGGCATTAACAGCCAATCGATCAGACGAGCAGCCGTCAACAACCACTCGTATCGATCGATCCCTCAGGAAGTCCGATATCCAGAGACACAACCCAGTGGACAAGCCGTATGAAGGAAGCTTGCTAATCAGGCTATCATGCCAGACCCTGTCGAAGGCCTTCGAGATGTCAAGAGAAACGGCAAGCGCCTCTCCATATTTCTCCAAGGCCTCGCTCCAGATGTGAATGGCATACGCTAGAAGATCTCCCGTGGACCGGTTACGGCGAAATCCGTATTGCCGGTCACTGAGGAGGTCATTAGCTTCTAGGTATGCCAGGAGCCTGTTGTTCAGTACACGTTCCATACTTTTACAAAGTATGGACGTGACCGAGATGGGCCTGTAGTTTACAGGGTCAGCACGACTGCCCTTTTTGGGCACAGGCTGCACGTTAGCAAGCTTCCAGGTTTTTGGCACTATACCAGTCTCAAGAGAGAGGCGAAAGAGGCGTGTCAGCACAGGAGACAGCTCAGGCGCACAAGACCTCAGAACAATGGCTGAAATACCGTCTGGACCATTAGCCTTGTTCACGTCCAGATTGCGAAGCGTTTTCCGAACCTCCACCTGACGAATGCGAATATCCGACATAAATGTCGCGCAACTTGCTGTAGGGGTTGGAAGTGTCGCGCTCCCAGCATCTAGACGCGAAGACTCCGCAAAAAGAGAAGCAAATAAGTTTGCTTTCTCCTCTGCAGTGTGAGCTAATGATCCATCAGGTTTCAACAGTGGAGGCAGTGAGGATCGACAAAAGTTCGCTTCGACCGATTTAGCTAGGGACCAAAACGCTTTACTTCCAGCCGGGTAAGAAGCTAGTTTGTTCCCTATTCAACTAATGTGGTCAAAGCGAGCCCTCTGAAGAGCTTTTTTGCAGGACTTGGCAGCCTTGTTAAAGGCTCTCTTCTTTATGCGTATATCCTTCGTTTTGCGGGTTCGAGCATCAACCCATGCAAGGTATGCCTCATGTTTCAGCGTTTGAGCGCGTCCACATTCGACTCCAAACCATGGGTGAGCTTTGCTGGATAGTGGTACGTCGGAGAATGGAATAAAGTACTCCATAGCTTGACGCACCACATCCGTCACAGCATCCGCGCAAGACGAAGGATCGCCAGAAGAGAAGCAGACAGGCTGCCAAGGATATGATGCAAAAAAAGACCGCATCTCATCCCAATCTGCTGACTTGTATCGCCATACCCGCCGCGTGCCTTTGAGGCTGGGGTCTAGGTAGGTCTCTATTCAGTTGTTCCCCGTATTTATATCGCACAATACTATCCAATAGGATCACAAATGTTGAATTGGCAACGTGTTCTCTGTCGACGAAGCTACTCTATGCACTTTTGAACGTTTTTGATCACATGTTGCTGTGGAGTTGTAGATTTAATCACCTGAGCGGTTTGGCACAATACTGTTTCATTGTATTTGTATTCTCTACGATGCTACTCTACATTAAACTTTTTTTGACAAGGGATTATAACGCTTATTCTTTGAGCAATTCGGGTGCAATAAATAAATAAAATGTACAGCTAGCTAGTGCCTGCGCTTTGCGTGTAGGCACATGTTTTGAAACCCTGAAATTTTCACAAACCTGTGTATTGTTTTGTATTAAAGACTTAAGATTTTTGCAAAACATTGTTATGTTTATAATTATATCAGATTGTTTGGTCAGCCAAACAAACAAAAATAAGGGTATTATTAAAGTTTTTTTTCATTAATATTAAGTTCACAGAACTTCAATTGACCCCAATTTTCAGCTTTATCATGCGAACACATTTGTAAACAAGACCGCGTATCAAATTACCCATACTGTCGTCGTTCCATACCGCAATCAAATTTCCTGATTCACAGATAAAATACACGAGTAAATGTAACGATATGATTAAAAATAATTTTACAAGCGGCGAAGGCACGATCATTTTCGTATCGTTGATAAGGTTCGCTTCACGCTAATAAACAACATCGTAAAGTACAGTGCATCGAATATTTCTGTAACACTCACGCGAATCCTACCTATCCTACTAATATTATAAACGTGAAAGTTTGTGAGTACGGATGGATGGATGGATGGATATTTGTTACTCTTTCTCGCAAAAACTACTAAACGGATCTGAATGAAATTTGGAATGCAGATAGCTTATAACCTGGATTAACACATAGGCTTTAATCCCGGAAAAAATATCCTGCGGGATAACGAGAAGAAGCGGGTGAAACCGCAGGGTGCAGCTAGTAAGAAATAAATATTACTAAGTGCTGCGCCTCGCGGTTTCACTGCAGGACTACAATAGTTATCGCGATAATAAGTATCCTATGTCTTTCCCCAGGGTCTAAACTATATCCATGCCAAATTTCATCAAGATTGGTCCAGTAGTTTAGGCGTGACAATTACAAACAGATAGAGGGACAGAAAGAGTTGCTTTCGCATTTATATTATGGAGTGTTGACTTGAGAAATTTTATTGTACTGTTTTTTATTACTATGTATATTATTAATACATACTCACACCTCAAACACACAAAAGAATGATAAAAAAAACTCCGTTACGAGTTCTTGAGGGTTGGTAATGCCCTAAGTGTTGCAAATGTCCAATGTCCAGAAGCGACGTGGGACGTTTGCTTGTTAGCCATTCTATTACATAAAAACAATTATACATTTGCAATTTTTTTGCCAGTACAAGGAAATTCAAGCATACAGTAAGTACGCACGCACGCTGTACAGATTCAAATCTCGTAATGAGTGAACCCACCAATTAAATTACCGCTACCGCAAATAACTCATTTAAAAAAATCGCTATCTCACAGAAGAATACGCACGTTTTTATAATCGCAAATTGCCCGTAAAACAAACAAAAACATACCACAAGAACCGAGACGAAATTTCACCCCAAACACGTTGAAAAAAATCGTACACAGGTACATTTCCGAAAATGGTAAAATATTGTGTTCACCGGCATAAATTTCTTTATTCATTGTGTTTCCGAAAACTCTATTATTCGATAGTGATGGGGGAACAATGTGGGACTACCTGCTCCAGGTACTGGTCCCATAAACGTGGACTCCCACTGCTTTGTCGAAGACCCTACCTGTTCAGGGTGTGCAAACATTTGAACACCTAGGAACAGTGCACTCGAAACACCGTCCCTTTTCACGGCCAACAAATAGGGCGTGAAGGATAGTGATGAGCTATGACGAATAGGTCAGTCTTGGTCCTTTAACTTTTGACCCACTTTTTACGGACCGGATTTGCGAGGTTGACGGAAAGCTTTCCATCATTAAATTTGCTTAATAACAACCTACAATTTGCATTTGTGCAATAAATAGTTTTATGTCTATCTACTTACTTCATAAGTTGCGTAATTGCTTATCCCTACTTCCCTACTTAATGTTATAAATGCGAAAGTAACTATCTTTCTGTATGATATATTTCGAACCCTGAGGAAGGACATAGGATACTTTTTATCGCTATAAACTGTAGCTCACGCGGGCGAAGCCACAGGGAACGGCTAGTAATAAATATTTCGAGTACCTATTTAATAATAATATTGAGTGTAATCGCTTTATTTAACATGTAATTAATTAAGCAAATTAAAAGAAATGCCCGCAGAATCTAAAAAGTTGTTAAATTATGCAAATGTATGTTTCAAATGCATACCACCGTTCTGACATTTGTATTGTGCATGCATATTTAGCTCACTTCCATTAATTAGGGTTAATTACCTACTTGTTACGCAGTAACATCTTTTAATTAAAGTACAGTAGTAGAAGTAACGGTTATTTATGAATAAGTATGCGTGGTCGTTAAATTAAGTAACTTCTTCTACCTTACAGTTTAAAACTATCATTAACCTTAATGTGGGCCAGTATTCCTTACTTATCACGCAAACATAGGTTGTCTGGTAGAAACCACTCCAAGCAATAAGACCGCCCAATAGAACAATAAGTTATCTATGATCCTTCTGTTGTTGTTGTTGTAGTGACATCATTAAGCCTTACCTATTTATCTAATATTATAAATGCAAAGTGTATGTAAGTTTGTTAGTTATTCACGCGACTATGGCTGAACGGGTTTGAATTAATTATGTAATGGACACTTCGAATTCATCAGAAAAAAAGTAAAGTTGCATTAATCAGTAGCTCAGAGGTGGTGACGTTGGATTGCGACTCGAAGGTCGTGGGTTCGAATCCTTCAATGAGCTTGAGCTTTGGGTGAAGTGAAACATAGTGATGAAACTAAAGCTAGATAGTAGGACATTTAATGCTCGCATGGCTAGTAGCAGTAGCTCATGTTAAGAATCTCTCGCCAAGCACTTATCGGTGTGTTCCGGCAGCCCCACTTAAGAGCCAGTTATAGGTGTAGCATGGTGGTATCTTCGCCTGCATCGTCATTTAACATAGATCTAGTAACTCATCTGGTCCCATAAAATCTTTTGCTGGTGTAAGGCTGGAACAGATGCATCTTAGATTTAGTTTGACGTTTTGAAGTGACCACATGTCGTATCCTACTAGGCAAGTATATTTTCAGTTGTGGTCCAATGCTACCCTGTAAGTAAAGTAAGAGAAAAATTCCAGCCAGGACTTTTCCCAGAAATTCCCAGGACTATTAATATTCCATAGACATTCCCATCCCTACACCGAACGAAACTGTGAAAGAATCAAAGTCACGGATGCTATAAATATTGGATTATACTTAGGTGCAATTCTCGTGCATGTCATAATAGCAACGATTATCCTACGTGATGTTATTACAAACACAATAGGTATACGTTCTGTTCAGCATTTCGATTTAATCTTTTTATTTTTCGATTTGTACTTTTAGCGTTCCGTAGCTGCGGAACCGTAATCTGTAAACGCGACGCTACTGCGGTAACGGACTGTTCAATACTGTTCATTTATTACGTTAGACAATAACACAATTACTATGTACTTTCTGACTCCTCTTCCCTCTATGTCAGAAAAAAATAGCACATGGTTGGACCTCCACCCGATCCCTTCAATCTTACGTCAGACCTTAGTAGAATATAATATAAAACTGCATTGATATAAGATCAGTACTTTATGATCTTACGTAAGAAAGTCCCCTCTCAGATCGAAAAAATAATGGTCCCAAATCTTAAGTATAGGAAAACAGCCCTAAGCTATTTGCAATGGGGCGGGAAAATGGGTCCACTTGAAGCTCTGAAAGTCTTTGTGACAAGTCTTTCTCTACGAAAACTCTATCCGCACCCGATGACAGCCTATTAAAACTGCAACCCCTATAGTTTTATCAAATATGCATAAATTTGCTTAAATCCTTCTACATTCTGTGACACGGCCCGTTAATTTATCATTGCATTAAATAAATAATTACCACGTAATTTGCCGTGAAAACGTATATTGATAACGATATTCCAAATTCATTTTCATTGTAAGCAAGTGTTTTTGAAAATCCAAACCTAGTCCGCTCTGACCCGAGACATGCTTCAAAATCGAGTTGTAAAAAAATGGGTAATGCCAGACGGAACCCTATCATAAGCGTGGCCGTTCGCTCCTGACCGGGTTTCATTTTTTACATTAGTGATTTGGTTCTCCCGTGAATTGGTTTCGATATTTACGCCTGCACGGTTTTATGAATGTTTCCATTAGCATTTTTCACTTTTTTCTTCATAGGTAGTTTAAAAATTTGATTCCATTCTCCTTAAAATGTTATTTCGACCTAGTTTTCTTTGTGACTGTTCCACTTGCGTTGTTTGCTTTTATTCGTGTTTTGCTTATTTTGGCGGTTAAGTGGCTCGTGAAATTTATTCTCATCTTATCTTCAGTATTGCACAACTTGCTGTTTTTTGAACATCGTTCCTTGTTATGCTTCTGCTGATTTTTTAAGTTCATGTTCTCTTTGTTCGTGGCAGCAATTGAATAATCGTCGATATATATATACAAGTCAGTATTGTCAATTGGTCTAACACCAAATTTTCAAAAGTCACTATTGTTAATCCGACATTGACGTTTATAAATTTTTATCATCAAATACCACCACCTTACTCTAGGACAATCAATGATGACGTATCTTACTGGTCTCACCTGACAACCTATCACCATTCTCCATGGGCTCCTTCGTCCATGTCCATGGGTCTCACGTGGGTCTCACCGGTCTCACCATAGACTAAAAACTAATCGTAGAAAGAGCGTTCGTCGTACTACTAATTTCATCTTGGTTACCAACTAACCTTTTTTTGTTCGCCGATTGTAGAGAAAGAAACGCTAGCATCTTGGCTAGGCCCGCTTATAAATTATCAACGGTCACGCATAGCAGTAGCAGTCCCAAACGCTCGACCAATTCCATGTTTCCATCGGGACATTCGAAACATCCCCGGCATCTGCAGAATGATGCCGGTGCAAGGATCGGGGCCGGAAGCGCGCGCTGACACAAGACCGCGTTGTCCGCTAAATATAGAACTCGGTTGAATGCAGATACTGATGTTGCTGGTTGAGAAGGAACTTCGCTTTTGACATGTTGAACCTTGCTTAGACTGGACAAATGATAAAGCGTTGCTTCGAAGATGAATTGAAGCGATGATGGCTCGTAACGTAGGCTTGCGATCCGCAGTTTGTGAAGGTAAAACATCGTGATGAAACCATAGCTTGGTGGTAGGGCATTTTACAGTGCTCGCCTGGGTAGCCAGTAGCCACCCTAAAGTTAATAATCTCCAAATGCATTGTGATGCCATCTATGACCATTGGATATCGTCATTTATAATCAGGTGACTTGTCGGCAAATTGCATTCTGTAAAATGTTAAAATAAAGAGGGAGTTACGTCGTAGAGATGATTATTACCTATGGCTATTCTAAGATGCTTTAAGTCTATTCGGAACTCGAGAGAAGAGTTGAGGGCTATAATTCATTTAACATTAATTGCGCCTAAATGGCTGGCAGCGGTTGGATGAGAGAAGCCGAAGATCGGGCTCGATGGCGTACTTTGGGAGAGGCCTATGTCCAGCAATGGACTGAAACGGGCTGATTATGATGATGATGATGATGACATAAGCATGACTTTTTGATCATACTTTTAGAAGGAAAAACTAACATAGGCAAATATGTAACACGGGTAGCTGATGTGATAAATTGATGATGCAATGAAAGTAGGGGCTTTCAAACGGCTATAATTATGTATGTATCGGCTAACTTTGATAAATAAGTTTTTGTGATGACAAAATTGGTAAAGACGTTGACCCTTTAAGCTGCGATAGTAAATGCTTTTTTATTGTATTTTTCTATATTTCATCGCGATCTTGCCTGATGTTAAGCGATGATGTGATGATCGACAGCGTAGCTTGCATGCCCGTGCATATTATTGAACATCTAATTAATTTAAAAACTTTCTGAAAATTTCACTGTCATTTGATTGATGCTCAGATAATTACTGACTTAATAACCAACGAGTCTACTTTCTAAAAATAACCTCTCCCCAAAGCTGACCGTGTAAACAATTAGCCAGAAACGAATGCTAAGCGCGTCCATAATCAATTTCACGGCTGGATATGGTAAAATCAAGTTAGGAGGAAGTCTCTCGACTTGGTTCGCAATGTGGCTAGAACGGCTATAGAGGAACCAGTATACAATGTTGTTAACCAATTTCACCCACACAAAGAAGAGATGGGCACAATGGAGCTGGCTGCAGACTCTTGATTCCTTAAATGAGGTCCTTAGCCTTAGATGAGATCTTTGAAACGTCACGTTCCGAAATTCCTTTAAAAGTTAGGTACAGGCCTTGATGACAAATGATGATGTGGTCGAAGGTGGCACCATGCTACGTCTGGTTTGAGATCTAGCTCTCAAGTGACGCTGTTGGACAGTAAACACACCGATGGATTGTTTACTTGAGGATGATGATAGTTAGAATATGCTCTACCACCAAGCTATGGTTTCATTACGATGTCACCATTCAACGAAAGCTCATTGCCGGATTCGAATCCTCGATCTACACAAATCGACGTCACTACCAATGGGCTGTCATCGTTTCAAAACGCTAACTGTTGACTAACAGTAGAAAACGACGATGTTGTCAACGATAGAGCTTGCTGAAGATACCTGTTCTTTCGGGATTTGAATAATCCCGGAAATTGACAGAACATGAAGACGCTCTGTTCTGCCAGTTGATTTACAATGTCTCCCGTGTGGAGATGAATGAAGCTGCGACGTCCTTACTGTCAATACATCACTGAACCATTTGATACGCAGACCGCAACGGAAATCGCTTGGCCATTACTTTTTTGCATCCCATTGGAAAGCATCGAGACACCAGAACAAGTCTAAAAAAAGCTCTGAGCTCAATTACTTCAATGGCTCATTGAAATTAACTAGTCTCTCATCGTGCTTATAACAAAATCGTTATAATACATGCCTGGTTTTTTGAGCTGTTTGCGGTATGTTTGGAACTTGGTTGGTGCTAACATTGTCTCCGGGTAATGGAGTAGGGGAGGTTAAACCTCAATTAAGTTTTTGTGCTTGCTTCTTTAGATAGACGTATAATGTATATCTGCTATCTACAGATGATCTTGCTTCTAGGTTAAGCCACGTGGACGTAGTATATTTATAAAGGTTCTTAAGTGGTCAGTGGTAGCGATAAACCGATACCAAGTGAGCTTCTGATGTGACAATGATGTGTTTGAAAATTGAATGTCTAAGGAAAACCTTCGTAAAGGCTTTAGTAAAAACCTTTTTATATGTTCCCTTTGAAAAAGATGCAAGTAATCGTTGTAGTCTTTACTGTGTGAGCTTTGCTAAGCATTTTCCACTAGAGTAGCAAATGCTGTCTGTTCTGAGTATTTTTAGGTATAAATATCATTGCTACGTATATTAATCTGATATGTTTTTCACCTTGCACGATCGACTGGTAAGTCACTCTTGATCTATACGTAAATGTGGAACGAACTCCTTCCGCAGTGCTACAAATTGCAGTCCTTCAAGATGGTAGTGAAAAGGGGATGGCAACGCATCAGCAACAGCCATGGTGTTGCAAATGTCCATAAGTGAGGGTGACCGCTTCCCATTAGACGGGCCGTCTGCTGGTTTGCTAATATTTTATATTAAAAAAAGGTATCCATATATGTCCCGTGGAAACTCAGTCTAAAATTGTCTATTTCCCACCCGACGTCTGCTCTATTTATAACGGCCGATGTATGCGCCTTCATCGCGTGTATACCTTATAAATTACCATATTATTATACCAAACCACTGATGAATGGACCGGATAAACAAGGAGCTGACAGATCAGACATGTCTCCTGATCGCTTACGTGACTGGAACGAGCTTGTATGGTAGCTGGAGTGATTCCGATAGGATCTTGGAATGCAAGATGTTATTGATCATTAAAGACGCCATTTAAGTTGATAATTATGACTTTGTTTGTTGAGAGCATGCATTACAACATACACATACACCGACATGGCCTATAGGATCAGCAAGCTGAATTGGCAATGGCCTGCACATATTAGCCGAAGAATCGATAACCGCTGCCGCTGGGGCAAACGTGTTCTTGTGTGGAGTCCGCGTTTCGGTTATCGTTGTGTAGGACGTTCTCCGGCTTGGTGGAGCGATGATATACGCAAAATGGCTGGCAGCGGTTGGATGAGAGGAGCCGAAGGTCGCGCTCAGTGGCGTGCTTTGGAAGATGCCTATGTCCAGAACTGAAATAGGCTGATTATGATGATGAGAGCATTAATTATATACAAATAATGTGTCGACATAAAGAGGATTTAGCATAATATCTTAGGATGGTGAGCGCGGTGCATTGGAGGAGGATTTGGAACTGTTCAAGTTAAGTTCTGGGTGGCACTGAACTGTGCAAGCGTGATGCTTACCACCTCACACGAGCGACTTGCTCCTCAGTTGCATATAAAAGTCATTTTACGAATGGCTCTGGGTGCCACTGCTACACTTGTGGCCCTTACCATTAGGGAAGCGACATGCTCGTTTCGTCACCTAATTGTATAAAAAACATTTTGGCTCAGGAAACTCTTTCGTGGAAACTGCCAGAATTTGAAAAATAGTTTTTTCATGGCGTCCACGACTTTGGTAATCCTTGTCCATTTCGAATGAGTCCCACGCTGACTATCGGCATCGCTTCCATCGCGTGTAATTAAATAACTGCACACACACAAACAGCACACGACATTAAATTATAATTTATATCTCAATAAACCACACATTTTTAATGAGTCCGTACAAATCCTCGTATTAATACGGCCTTGGACGTATATTTAGACGATTAGTATTAATGGGGGTCTTTACTTAGCATGCGGTGCTCAATGGCCTTTATCTGGCTGCTTAGAAGTCATGGTGTGTAGCCTTTTATGGTTCATTTGCGAAATATATCAACGTTGTTTCTTAGAAACTATGCGTTGGCACTTGGCTTGTTCGGATTTAAGACGAGGAATTGGCAATATTGGCTGCAGAGATCTCTTTTTTTCTCAGCAATTACAAAACATACAGAGCTAATATTTATGTACATTAAAGATCATGTTTTTGACATCAAATTGTTGAAAGGATAACACGATCGGAAATTGCCCTCTAAAAAAAAGATTTTTATTTTACAGGCATACAAAACCGATTTAAGAGTTGTTTTTTTTTTATTGTATTTACAGTTATATATTTTCTTCAAAGAACTACAGGTTGAGTTCTATAAAATTAACGATAATTTTCATTTTAAACGAAAAAAAACCTTTTTTGACGCAACAACCTTACGGCACTAGTCAGCACTCAGCTCGCTTGCGTTTTTGTATGGAGCTAGCTAATTTCAGATTCATTGTTTATCACGGCGTCCTCTTAAGTGAGTTTGTCGAGCTATGTGTAAACGCAAAAAGGTTTTTTTTCGTTTAAAATGAAAATTATCGTTAATTTTATAGAACTCAACCTGTAGTTCTTTGAAGAAAATATATAACTGTAAATAGATAAATAGTTGACTAGACTACGTATCTCTATAGATATCGCGGTGAGTTTGTTTGAATGTAGCGTTTTGTTTTGATTGCTGGTGATTGAGGATGCAATGATTTAGATTCAAGAAACTTAAAGAACTTATAAAATACTAAAATAAAATAAAACTACTCATGCTCATGCTCATGCTTTGGAAATCGGCCCTACTTAAATTAATTCATTAAAATCAACATTATTTATCAAATATGAACAAAAACTAATCTTTTTATCTATGTACTAGCAAATTGATTGTCACTGTCAAATGACATTGACAGAAACGAAAATTTATATACAAAATATATTGCGTTCAGGTCCAGGGCAGTATGAAAAGTGGCTAATGTTCTTTGAGGTTAGGCATGCATAATTTTTAAGTAGCATATAGGTAGTAATTGATAAGTCTAAAAATAATGTCGATAAAGGCAAAACGGCTATGGAACGAAAGGCATAGCAAATCTAGAAGTATAATTTCCATAATTATAACATCCATTATAAACCTAATGCCCTCCCATTTTCTCACACCATTCTCCGGCAACCTTGATTAATTCAAGACCTCTGCAACGCAATATCTAGAAACTAATGAATAAATCCAGCCGATCACAATTATGCTGCCATGTAACCGATCATACCGACAGATAAAGTGTGTCAAATAAAGCATTTATGATGGAAACCTTCATAATGTTACAATGGTTTGTTTGGACAGTAGCTGAGAATGCGCACTTCTTAGAGACTCGTTACGTGCTATCATCATTATTAGCCAATTACGTTCCCACTGCTGGGATTCTGGCCTTCTCACAGAGAGAGAGAGAGAGAGAATATGGGCCGTAATCTACCACGCTGGCCCACTGCGGGTTGGTAGGGTAAAATTTATCCAAACGCGTTCAGAAAGACTGGAAACTGGAAATCTGACGGACTCTATCGTCACCTAAGACCGTTCAGAAACTCGAAAGTTTTCAGAAACGTTCCAGGTAGGGTAAAATTTGTCCAAACTCGTTCAGAACACAGATTATATAGATGTTTCAGACATTACCTTACCCTCACTCGAGAGTGTAGTTTTTAAACACAGCCCTGTAGAAGCTGGTTTACTGTTACTCGCTTACTTACACTTCGCTAATATCGCGTATTATTTTACAATGCAAATCAGCCTATCCTTGCAGCTGTTTGGTTATTAATTTCCCGGGCCATGTAGGGCTCGGTGTAGGCGCAATGTATACTTCCTAATTACGATCTACTGTGGTTTGTTGATGGTACGTGGGCCGTTGCATTGGCCTGCATTGATGTTCTTGGAATGCTGGGTGCGGGCGCAGAGATAGTGGCTTTCGCTTGATATCCATACACAAGTGGTAAAGTGATAGACTGTACATAAGATTTCGTAGGCCTTAGCTTAAAATAACTGGTGCTCTAGTGCTCGCCTTGCTAGCTATCAGCCTCAAGTTAAAATCTGTCTCGCCATGCACAGCTATCGGTTTGTTCCAGCAGCCTCACTTGAGAGCTAACTCCGAACCCAACTGTAGAATATGTATACTTGTAATGCTCTAGGCATATATTGATCCAGTCGGTCGTGACAAACTGGGGCACGCGCCCTGGGCGGCAATTTCAAGGGGCGCCAAAAGCACAACATAGTATGGTCAAAAAATAAAAATTTGCTCCACAAAGCGCCTAGCATACGGTAGCCTAGCTGACAGACTTGTAAGGGAAAGGTGCCACTCAGGGCGCCTTTTTCTTATCCTTTTTCTTATCTCAAATTGGACAGAGGGGCGCTACTATCAAGTATCTGCGCCCCTAGCCAAGATGCATTCTGCAATCGTTGACGCTAATAGAAAACAAGAAAAAAGTATAGGTTTGACATATTTCAACGCTAAGTCACATGGTCAGAATATTAGAGACAACGATTGCAGAATGCATCTTGACTAGGGGCCCAGGTCCCGTTCGGAAAAATCGTAGATCCGGGGCTGTGACTGACTAGTATATCGTCATTGTACGTAGCGGACTCCAAGTACTTGTGCAATGTGTATAGCCACTTCCATCCAGTATTTACACGTATTCCGTTGCCTGCACAACATCACCTTCGCGAATGCATTAGTTACGGGAGTTTAGTGTGTTCGGTTTTGTTCGTTTACGAGCGTTTATGAGCTAAAGGAAACAACGTGTGTGCGATAGCTCGCACATGGTTCTGTAATATAGAACAGCGCGGTTTCACCCGCGTGGATAAAAAAAATGCGAAAGTTTGTTACCACCTATCACGCTAACTACTAAATCGATTTCGATGAAATTTAGAATGGAGATAGCTTATACCCTGGATTAACACATAGGCTTCCCGGAAAAAGAGTCCTGCGGGATAAAGGGAAGATGCGGGTGAAACCGCGGGGTGCAACTAGTTATCCATAAAAACGTAAAAAAAAAAATGTAGCATGATTTCTTATTTGAATTTTAGATATCCATATTTGTTTGGTTTAACTTCTTAAACTGCGTTAATCCTAAAAATCCAATACGATAACGGTAACCCATAAATAAATGCAAGTATTCAAATAAAAATCTGCGCGTAGAAAGTGGGCACGTTATCAAAAAATCAATAACGCTGCCGTCACTGCCCAATATCCCTGATAAGTGATAAGTGATAGCGTATCAGCTGTCAGGGTCTGGACAAAGACCACAGTGTATGTAACTTGCAACCGCTTTCGTGTTTGATTGACCTACCGTTTCGCTTAGCTGTGGCGAGCAGACACGTGTAGCGTTCAGGGATGGCCCTTAACTGTGTAAGTTTACTAGCTGTTCCCTGCGGTTTCACCCGCGTGGGCTACAGTTTATTGCGATAAAAAGTAGCCTATGTCCTTCCTCAGTGTTTAAACTATATCCGTACCAAATTTCATTTAAATCGGTTCAGTAGTTTAGGCGTGAAAGCGAGACAGACAGACAGAGTTACTTTGGTATTTATAATATTAAGTGGGGAAAGTAGGGATATATAGTAGGGAAGTAGGGGATAAAATGATAAATGCGAAAGTAACTAACTCTCTCTGTCTTTGTCCCTTTGTTTGTTTGTTACCAGATCTTGATCAAATTAGGCAAGAAGATAGTTTGGACCTTGGTGAAGACATAATATGTCATTTTAGTATAAAGCTTAACATAATACATACTACTAAAATGTCATATTAAGACATATCAATGACATATCGATCCAAAACCGCGGATAACGGATCAGGATCGATTATTAATTTCGGACGATAGAATGCTGTTTGTCGCCAAAAACTGTAGTCCACGCGGGTGAAACCACGGGTACAGCTAGTCAATTAAAAAAGAGGTCAAACTATTAATACTGAGTTGGAGATAGGAAGCGATATAGTAGGTTTATATCAGCGTTTGTATTATTATCTGCTATCGTTATAAACATCGAGGCTGTTATAGTAGTAGTGTGCAGCAAGGCTGGCGTGCGGTGTCGATAACGTACGGATATATGCAGTGCTGGATTTAGGTACACTGGTCCCCTAGGGGCTAGTGTCCAGGGCGGCAAATTACCAGTGGCGCGAAAAGAGGGGCGTGAACTTTTTTGATTTATCAATAATGTTTTCAAAAGTGATGATCGCTTAGTCTAGTGTCTCTTAAAATCTTAACCTTGTTAAAATATTAGTAAGGCTTATATTTGTTTTATGTACAATATGTAACACTCGACCGAAATAGTTTAACGGCCGAAGTTAAATAACCTATCTATCCACGGTTTTCCCTACTAGAGATAGACATTTGACACAAGCTCCGTAGAAGTAAAGTCAAAAATCTATCTCTAGTACGACAAACTATGGATAGATCGGTTTTTTATTTCCAGCATAAGTCATCCTGGATACCAAGAAAGTCAAAAGTCAATTTTCTTTATTCAATAGGATACATTGTGATCACTTTAAAACGTCTAACTTAAAACTAGCTACGCCTGTTCCAACCTCCTTACGCCGGCAAAAGAACAGGCAAGAAACGCCCGGCAGGTAATTTTTTTGGCGCGATCACATTGACAATTTTATTCTTATTACTAATTGATTGAATTGGAGCATCAAGAATCGTAGTAATAAGGTGTGGGCATCATATTTTAACAAGCCATCAAATCAGAATATCCTATTGCTAATTTCATTATATCCGTACTCGTGTTACAGCTGCTTTGATCCCATATTATAATCGCTGCACCGAACTTTAAAAACGTTCATTGTTCTCAAAAATAACACAATGAAAAAACTATTTCCTATGTAATTAACCGTATTCACTATTTACTGATCCATTATTTGGTTATTTTTAACCGTTTCTTTGTTGAAGCCAGTCGTAAAGTTCGGTACATTGTCTTAGAACACGTAAAACGGTTTTATTGTACTCTAAAATAAGTTTATATTGTGTAATGAGACGACGGGCGCCGACAAATCGTTTTTAAAAGGTATTTGGATAACGAGACGAGAACTAATTATTCGAAAGTACACGTCTTCTACCTACCTGACGCCCGCGCCTCTCTAATAAGCAATCATTAACAAAATAAACTATGTACTAGTAATAAAAAAATAAAATAAAAAAAAATGCCCGCATAATCACATAGGCTCTGACCCTTAACTAGGTTTCCCTGTATCTAGGGTATCAGAAACTACGCGGATCGGGGATCCACAACACCCAGACACAGAACAAATACTTGCGCTTTTTTTTTCAATGCACAAATATTTGTTCTGTAGCGGGAATCGAACTCGCGACCTCACGCTTCACAGTCGGCTATCCGCCCATTGCGCCACATCGGTCGTCGAAATCATTTCTTACAACTTACAGGGCTTGTACGGTTTTAAAGTTTTCGAAGTAGATCCAATGTTCCCTAAGTGCTGTTGAAGTACAAAAAGGGTTATCCACGTTAACTGCCCCACTATTGAGTGCCACCCTTTATACAGACATCTGGGGCTTTTAATGTATTAGAAATAGACCCAAAGTTTCCTAAGAACTGTCCAACTAGAAACAAGTTAGATTTTTAACAAAACAAAAACCGACTTCAGGTTCCCTGCGGTTTCTCTGGTCTGATCAAACCCTGATGTCTTTATCATGGGACCATCTTTGAAATAACTTCTTTCCAACAAGAAAATAATTTTGCAAAACCGTCTATAATTGACGGAGTTATACCGGAACATACATAAAAAAAATACCAACATCCGAATTGTGAACCTCTTCCTTTTTTGGAGGTCAGTTACAAAAGAGTATTCAATTCATTCAAAGTTTTTTACGTAATATAGTGGTGAACAAGCAAACGGCCCACGTAATGGTAGGCGGTTACAGTCGTCTATGGACATGTGCAACTAGGGGCGTTGCCGATGCGTGAACTTTTTTCACGTCCATCTTCAAAGACTGCAATTTGAAGCACTGTGTGGAAAGATTTGTGGAGGAAGCTGGTAACATTGAAAATACTTTTACTTAATGCCCAATTATTGACCTTCTATATACAGGCACCTGATTAGCTTTACCACCTGTATCAATAGTAATAATCACGGAGGTAACTGAAATAATATCAGCACATGTTTCAGAAGAGATAACCCACGCCTGTAATTTTCATTCACAACTAAAACACAACACTGACGTAATTAAACTAGCAGCAACAAACAAAACCAGAATCGATTGAGACATAAAACCCCAAACTATCGATTACAACTCAATCGAGTGCCGTTTCGAATTTGTAAAAACACATCGATAGAATGTAAACTGTACAAATGTGTACGTACTAATTCTGTTTTATTGCCGAAAGTAACTAATAAAACAATTTATATTTATTAATGCCCAGGTAATGTGATTTTTTTCACCTTTTTTATGGCTACCATGATACTGTAAAACCTTTGCCTGCTACGTATGCGAGTGAAGATCTATACATACAATGTTTTGCGATCATACTACGAGTATCTCTCGATATAAGTACTGATCTCGCTTACTGGCTAGATCCATGTCTCCTTTTAGTGCCTTTGAATACCTGAAAAACGACTCTAAAAGCTCCTTTTTTTCCTCAACTTGTCATTTTACTTAGCCAAAAAGATGCATTGTATTAGTTCAATCAGATGTTACCTCAAGAAATGGTTTCTTAGTATAAAATAGATAGACTTACAAAATAATCTCCCGTCAAACTCTTCAGTCCTTTAGTGTTTTCTTGTCAAATCTATCATTTGTCGAAGTCTACTGCTGAACATAGGCCTCCCCCTTTAACGCCGCCATGAACGGCTACTAGCTATTTGCATCCATCGGCTCCCTGCGACTCTTACAATGTCGTCGGTCTACCTAGTGGGTGGGAGACCTACCTACAGAGCGTCTTCCGGTTCGTGGTCGGCGCTTGAGAATCTTTCTTCCCCATCGGTAATCGGTTCGTCGAGCGATGTGGCCTGCCCATTGCTATTTCAACTTGCAAATTCTGAATAATTACTATGCTCTGTCAAAATAGTAACTTATTTTTTCTTGTATGTGAATCGCGTATCTTCTTGACAGCAAGTCTAAAATTTACTACCGGACCCCCTCCCTCGAGTTTTACGCCGTCATAAATCGGGCTCGCTCGTCAATTATGCGTACTATAGTTATTTCTGGCTGTTTAATTGCTGCGCATACGCAGACCGGCGTCGATTCTTTAGGGATTCTTTTTTCAAACATCGATTAGCCGTTTAACCGCTATCATTACTCTTTTTAATTGCCGTTTTCTTGGTGGCGCGATTTCGTGTTAGTAAACTTCTTTATGGACCGTCGACTTATTTTCGTGGTCAGCTTTGTGTTCGTAGCTTTTTATTGTCGCTAATTCTAGAATTAAAAAAAGTAACTGAGATAGCGCAACGACCCAAAGTGAGTCTTGGTCTCCGATAATAAAAGACGCCAGTTCGGTCTCTCCTGCGCTACCTCCTGCCAGTCCTCCACCTGGAGCTCGCGCAAGTCCCTCGTGACTTCGTCTTCTCAGCGATATATTATCCCATGTATTAGAATTAGCGTTTTGACATTTCGCAGGCTTCACGTAACTCTCGAAAGGATATGTTTTTTCTCACACAATTCAGCGTATCTCGTGAATAAAAAATATTAAATTAAATACCATTTATTCGTACATACTCAAACTCATCCCGGTATATATTAGTCCCAAGCTGTAAAACGTGAGATGAATAGCTTCACAGACGTTAAGTTAAAAAGGGTCTAATAGTGACTGACTGATGTATTGACATGGAAAAATGCAGGATTGAAATTTGTCTCTATGACAATTTCTGATCTTTATTGGCAGCTTATTCCACGCCTTGAAGGCGGAATCCCTTTTTTGTTTTGTGCGATACAATCTTGATCAGTCTTTTTTGGAACTACATATTTGGAAGCCAAGGGAATACTTAGGTAAATTGTTGCAAAATGATCCCCGTTCAATTGAAAAGGTGTCTAAAATCAAAAACTGGAAAACCAAAAACACATTAATGAAAATCTCACAAGTTCCGCCGTATCAACAAGCCATAACAAAGTGCCTTTATCTAAACACTCTTCACATTTATCTCTCACTAAAGCGTAAGTTAAATTCTTTAAATATTAGCTTCCGTGAGTAATCTCAGAGTCTCCAACACGTACTGAGTGTCACCAGAGTGGTGGCATTTTAATGTCTTGCTGGATACCAGCCTTATCATACACCCCGCCACCAAGTCTGTCCCATAATAGGTCTTACTACAAAGATTTAAGGGAACTGAAATCAGCGGAGCATTGTACACCGTCATTGTTTTAACGGCGCCTAAAGATGGCCGACAAAAACGTACTTAAGAAATTCTTACGAAATTGTTATTGCTTAAGCCGGCTGGTGTTATGTTACTAGCCAAATAATGCTTAATGCTGGTACTTTAATAAGTAAACTGGGGAGTAATGGACGTATCAGTTTTATTAAGAGCTTGTATGATGATATTTATGGCGCCTATGCCTAAGGTACAATAAGCGCCTATAGGGTCAGCAAGCTGTAGTGGCAATGTCCTAGACATATTAGCCGAAGAACTGATAATTGTTGGGGCAAACGTGTTCTTGAGTGGAGACCGCGACTCGGCAAACGCAGTGTAGGTGGAGCGACGACATACGCAAAGTGTCTGGCAGCGGTGGAATGAGAGAAGCTGAAGACTGAGCCCAGTGGCGTACTTTGGAAGAAGCCTATATCTAATTCTGTACTCACTCAGCCACCTTCCTCTTCACGTTTGCCTTAGATTCGATGTCTATCTATCAATGCGCATATGCTGAAAAATCAATTCACATCACTAAACTTAGTATCATAAATCATAATGCCGTTTAGTTGCTGGACTTGCAGGTTAATGGATTTATCTTATAGGAACGTAGGACAACATTGATCTGTTAAAGGTTTTATAACTAAGTCATTATCATCATCATCAGCTCTTCTCAATCTACTGGACTTCGTCATTGTCTTCATTCACTTGTGTAGGTCGATTTAATTTTAAGGTTTTTTTTAAACCTTAATGATGTCGTTTATTTATCAGATTAGTAAGTAAGATTGTATCGTGTTATCTAATTGACTGGATTATTACTTGTTCCCATAGATTTTATAATAGAATTGTCATTGTCAAGTAAAGTTCTTTCGCGTGTTAAGTCTGGGTGCATTGCATGGCATTGCCAATTGGATCCCTCAGTTATAAAAATCACTCAATCCACTCTTGTTTGTTTTGAGTTAGATACTATCTCTATTGATTGGTTTCATCTTTGACTCGATTAAATGACGCTAAGGTGGATTCTTCCAATTCCTTAAGTCCCTAACTCCTTTAAAATTATTTTTAAATGTAACTAATTATAACAGACGTGTACACATTTAAACATGACTGTCTAAATGCATAGCACCCATAGAAGTAACTTATAAAACTAAGATATGTAATTCTGTCGGAGGATGACGATTGTTCGTCAGCACTCAGCACCAGATAGGACTTCTTAAATTAATTGTTCTTGATGACACTGCAAATTATTATCTGAGCTAGCATACCTTCCATCAGGCATCAACAACCTACGAGGTCTCAAAATCTCAGTATCACTTCAGTCAGTACTCAGTAGTCAATACTCGGTCGGTTACAATATGTTGTTTCGAAAATAAATATTTTCTTTTGACAATCGAAAGAACGAAGCTGTTTGATATTCACAGTGACAGACGTAAAATATGTAATGACCTCATTTCCGGATGAAAGACATCAATCAAGTCTCAATTCAAGGCTAGGTCAAAATGTCGTGTAGCTGATTATTATATGCTTTGTTTACTTATATAATCACATCTGTTAACTACGAATCGGAATTTCCACAATCTTCTATCATTAGTCTACGAGATTTGATTTACTTGTTTTAATTTCTTATGCCACATGAATTCACACGTTAATGCACCGTCATTCACAGTCCTATGAAATGGGAATTCGAATATGAATTCATCATTTCCTCAAGACCCGACCCGTTGACTCATGTTCTCGAACAAATGTTATCTGTCTTCTTTTGTTTGTTTCTCAAATCATACCGAGAAACTAACCAGCTACAGAGACCTCCCGCAGCCCTCTTGCTTCACAACGCAGATGAAGAAGACAACCGAAACTATTCACCCTAACAAAGGTCACGTTAAACTGGTTCTTATTCCTGTGTAGTTAAATCGTCTCGCCTTGGAATTGAAGTGATTTTCTCTTGTGTTTTTGAGTCGTTTTGAATGTTGTTACAAGTTTTGGGATTGTAACTTATTATTACGTATTAGAGAAATATTTGATGAGATTGAGACGTGTATATTAATAGAGATAACTTCTCAATATTAATAGTACCAACGCCTACACAATTTTGTGTATAAAGCTCTGACCCTTATCTAGGATTCCGAAACTACGTGCGAGAATCAACAAACACCCATACACGGAACAAATACTTGCACTTTTTTCAATTCCCAATATACTCTTGGAACTACTAAAAGTAATACATGAAACAAGTACTTCACTTCATGTTGTTACATTTAAAATTACACCCAACCGCAATGCATAATAAACCAATTAGGTAAACCTTTTTTCTAATCAGCAATATTCTTCGTATCCCTATTTGGGCAACATAAAAGTTGAATAATACAAATTGCTACTACTCATATTACCGTGAAACGTAACCTCATGTGAGTTTATGCTGATACCCTGTTTTGATATGCATGTTGTTACTATCCAACCTTCGTTGGCTTCGTTGCCTTCGTTGAAAGGACAAATCAATGCAACAACAAAGACACTTTGTCATCATCATCATAATCAACCTGTTTCAGTCCACTGCTGGACGTAGGCTCTCAAAGAACGCCACTGAGCCCGATCTTCTCATCCAAACGCCCGCCAGGCTCTTAGCGTATGTCGTCGCCCCACCTAGCCGGAGGACGTTCTGCACTACGTTGCCAAGCATTTATACTAGTAGCGGTTAGTAGGAAATTAGGAATGTGATGTATCGGTTATTTGTTTGTTTGGATTAGGATGGAATTTGGTTTAGATGAGAAATTAGACTTTGAAGGGTTATTTTTAACCAGAGAAGAGGCCGAGTTCCAGTTGGAAAACGGGATCTCTGCGAGTGCAACCGCAAAGTGCAGATAGTTTAATACATTTTTGTATGTATGAAGAGAAGGCTAGAGTCCCAGCAGTGGGAACGTAATTGGGTGATGATGTATAGCGTTAAATTAATCTTGAGCTGAGGAGTTTTGAAAGGTCCTGCATTAAAGTCAATATTAACGAGGTAAGATACAAAATTCACAGTCATTTTGACACCGAGACCGCATTTCAATAAATTAAATCAAATCGAGCTGATAATAAGTAAACAATTTCGATTTATTACCGTTCAAATACGGACCGGAGAGGAGATAACGATTGGACATAAACTTTTGATTTATCGAAACGACATTTTTCGGACATAAGTTCTTTGTCATCAGAATATTAAAGGTTATCATTGGTATCGGATATTAAGATAAATCATAGTTTATACATTAACGATAGGCTGTTCTTCTACATTTAAATTTGGACTAAAATTGGCTCATTAACTTTTGTCTACTTGATTAAGTTCAGTGACCTTTACATTTTGTTGTGAGTGACAAATAGCGTCTAAAATATAATCTAAAAATATCCAAACAAAATAAACGATACGCCTTAACTCATAAACCGGTTGTACCACCGTCCTGACAACTAGTTTATCCCTTATCTCCAACTAATGTAACAACTAGTTTAACAATTCTAACCCTCGATAACAGTCCATTTTTACAATTTTTGCATTTGAGTGGTCATTTCGCAGAATTGCTTTTTTATCGAATATTGCAGTTATTCGCTCAGTTTTATCTATATCGAAGTCAACTATCGTTTTTATATTGCTTATTATATTGCTTCTGACGTGTGCATGACGCACTTGGCCCTCCATAATGCTGACAGTCATTAATATTCAGCTGCTTTGTGCATAATTGGATTAATATTATGCAAATGTTCAGGAAGTGCTTTGACATGTCGAACGTCAATTGCACACTAACGGCTAAGCCGGTACGTCCACCGGCACCTGTTCAAAAGGCAACTACCTTATGTATTTCCTTTCCATGACCATCAATATAACCGACAGAGCCTATAGAATCAGCAAGCTGAAGTGGCAAAGGGCTGGATATATTAGCCGAAGAACCCATAACCTTTGGGGCAAACATGTTCTTGAGTGGAGACCGCCTTTATTATTTAACAAACGACAACTGTATGGTAGACAGAATTAGCAAGCTGAAGTGGCAGTGAGCTGGTCATATAAGCCGCAGAACCAACAACCGTTGGGGTAGACGTGTTCTTGAGTGCAGATCTCGACTTGGCAAACGTAGTGTAGGACGCGCTGAGACAAGGTGGAGCGACGACTTGCGCCCAGTGGCTGGGAGTGGTTGGATGAGAAGAGCCGAAGACCGGGCTCAGTGGTGTACCTTGGGAGAGACCAATGTCCACCAGTGACTGATACAGGCTGATGATGATGATTAACTGTATAGTTAATATTATTTTCATCTGACTCAATTATCGTATTAGCTGTTTTTTGCGTTGTCTATCATTTAATTCTAGGCGTGATAATTCCAAGTGTTTTTTAAACACAATATTCTTGCTCTCTTAGTTTTTTTTATTCTGTAGTTCTAACCAAAGTGCTTTTTAGAATTAGGTAGGTAGTAATTTGAAAAGACCAGCAATCTGAGAACACTTAACACTCGAGTTAAACCAACAAAGATTGATAGCAGTCATTTATCCGTGTCCAAGAAACCATTTCATAGCTCATGATGATTTACATGATGACGTTTCTAAAATTTATTCATAAGTATATTTTGTTCACGAAACTTGATTGTAAATTTTAACATTCGTTGTGTATAGAACTATAGACGCTGATTGGAATAGTCAATACATTACGAATATAAGAACCTGGTAATTATACCTAAACGACATCTCTTGACACACCAATAAAAAAACAAATTAACAATCGATAGTATCGAATGAACGTAAAAGATAGTCGACCGAGAACCCTGTATTAATTAACAAACTTTATTCGAAAACGTCCCGCGTAATCCCATAAACATACTAGATACGATAGCTTTTGTAACACAAACGAGATTTTTATAATAAAAACTGAGAATAAACCGATATACACAACACCTGCTCCATCAAACACGGATGATCATTATGTTAATGCTTCTAAAATTCAAATTCCACCTTAATAAGGTAAAGAAAGCCTTAGCCGTAATGAAATGCGAACCAATTTCGATTACACGTCAAAAAATGAAGATACACACAAAAAGCTGGACCGTGTCGAAGCCAACGAGGTATCGAACGGGCGCCAATTAAGGCAAATGAGCGCTTATTCCTTGCACCATAAATCGATATCACGGTTCCTGACGAGTAAGTTACGCCCTTAAAGGATTCGTCTCGACGAACCGTATACCGAATTGTATTTACACAATAACCAGCCTTGTTATAGAAGCTGAAAGTGTCAGAATGACGTAACGGTGGATGCGGCTGTTACGCCATATTGGATCGCCCTTAGCGCTAAGACAGAGATGAATCGACGTGGCTCTTACGAGAGCAAGCGGGCTCGAATATAAACAGTACTCTTGAAAAACACTTGTTTGTGAGATAACAAAGGCTGGCTTCCACGAACACGTCCAATAATTTGTCTTTTTAATTTTACGGCGGACTGCCATAGCTTTTAAATGTACTATTTTTTTTATTTCTACTCGACCTCGGTTTATTCCATTAGGTCGTGAGGCTGAAGTATTGGGCACTCATTACAAAGCTGTTTCACCGAGAAAAATGTTTATGGCTCATTGTTCCTCTAGCTTTCAAGAATCAAGAACGAACTACATACGAACATTTTAAAACCTTTCCTGTAACCAGCTCGATCTCCAACCATTTTTGTGTTATTTGTACGTGGCAACACAGAACAATATTTTAAAAATAAAATAAGCTCGAAACGTGTCGCAGTATAATAAGCAATATGAAATAAAACCCGAACTAAGCACAATAAAAATGGAACGGACGTAAAAGGAATCGAAACCTGTTTTGGCGTCCATCGGCAATCGGTTTAGTTGTAAAAAAGCTCGTTCCTTATAATATTACCCATTACAACCCTGATAATCACTGTTCGGCCAATCGTCGCGGTGAATTCGAAAATGGATCGCGACATCGATTTTTAATTGTTTCGTACGATTTTAACGTGCAGTGTTTTGTTACAAATTAAAATTAATTTTGTTGGTGGAATTTGAATAAAGAATTCATTTGTTTTTTATCATCACCACTTTAATGGCTGGTGTCGAATTTCAATTTGTTCTGAATTGATATTATTTTCATAATTATGTACAACGAACGAGCTATACTTGGCAAGAATGAAATCATTCGAATTTGGCACTGTTTTTAAAACACTTTTTTACCTGGCATTTTAAAATCCTTGCGACTGTTACATAATTATAAAATGAGCCAGAAAAGATGGGTTGTAGGGTTCTTCCACAAGCCACTCCGCCTTTCCACCCTTGACCGCATTGAAACTTTGACACTTCAATACTTTATCCTGACCTGACACAAAACAATCCCAAAGATTTCACTCCTTAATTTAAGGTTGACTTCTTTGACGCTGTCAATTCATACAAAAATGTCTCTCAATCGCTACTCAAGCATTGATCAACCTTTGAACGTTATTCTAGAACACCAGCCTTAGAAGAGTACCAAAAGTTACAACATTCATATTGATTAGCAGACTTGGGCCCCAGGTGACTTGTGGTCAAACGCTAAGCTGTAAATAAAAAAAAATATTTTTTTTTTTGACGTACCTTTTGCCTATCGCATATTGTCAAAGCCCATTGTACAAGTAACGTAAGGGATAGTACAAGTGTACCCCTAACTGCGGTCCCCCCGGTGCGTGGCCGGAACTAACGACCGATTAATGTAACCAATTGTGGATAATACCGTACTAATAGATGGGGTGTGGGGATTTATTTTTCGGTTATGATTCTCTTGTCGCGTGCTTGTTGTTATGCGATTTTAATTGGTGGTGGGAACTTGGCTCGTTTGTGTTGGCTCATCTATGTTTTTATCTAAAAGTAGCTTTTCCCCGCGCTTTCCCCCGCGTGGGCTACAGTTTATCGCGATAAAAAGTAGCCTATGTCCTTTCTCAGGCTCTAGACTATCTCTGTACCAAATTTCATTTAAATCGGTTCAGTAGTTCAGGCGTGAAAGACAGACAGAGTTACTTTCGCATTTGTAATATTAAATAGTAATTATTCATTAAAATAGTAACTACACGTTATCGTGATAAAAAGTAACATAATGGCTTTCTGGAAGGTTCTAACCATCTCCACAACAAATTTCTATAAGATCTGGTACGCAGGGAGCCGATGGATGCAAATGGCTAATAACCGCTCATGGTGGCGTTCAAAGGGGGAGGCCATGTTCGGAAGTGGTATTCTTCCGGATAATGATGATGATGACGAGATACTATTGGTAAGACCAGCGCAATAAGGGAATCAATGGGAGCCTCAATGAGGCTATAGTCAATATGGTAGCATGGAGACCTTTGCCGAAAAGGAGGACCAAAATAGGTACAAAAGGCGATCAGCTATCGCCATCGAACTCCAAGTATATCAAGAACATAATAACAAAAGTAACACCAACTGGCGATATTAATCGCCTGAAGATATCACCTATCAACCTCTCCCTGCTACCCCGACCACCCACGTCCACAACTAGCACATAATCTGTGCCGTTTAGAACCAAACAGTGTAGTGGTCAATATAATGTAGATTGGATTCAGTTCGATCACGACTCGAATGAGGATAGGAATTAGAAATTACGCTTAATGTGACTTGATTTTGGCATGACATTGCATTTTAATGAACGCCTTTAATACCTGCTTTCAATGCCAGCAGAAACCACCGATGCTTGGAGAAAGAGCTTGAAGTGCGGGGTATAGCGATGATGGCTCAGTGGTAGTGACGTCGGCTTGCGATATAACGTGGGTTCGAATCCTACAATGAGCTTGAGCTTTCGGTGAAGGAAAACATCGTGATGAAACCATAGCTTGGTGGTAGGGTATTTTCTAGTACTCGCCTGGCTAGCTACCACCCTCTTGTTAAGAATCTGTCGCCAAGCACCTATCGGTGTGTTCCGGCAGCCTCACTTGAGAGCCAGTTCCCAATCCAGGTGTAGCGTGACGTCACCTTCGACCACATCATCACTTAACATCAGGTGACTTGTGGTCAAACGCTACCCTGTAAGAAATAAAAAAAAAATTTACATCATCATCATCATCAGTCTGTATTAGTCCACTGCTGGACATAGGCCTCTCCCAAAGTACGCCACTGAATATGCTCTTTTCATCAAGCCACTCGGGGCAAATCGTCGTCGTCGCTCCACCTTGTTATAGGGCGCAAGACTTGTTGGTTGTTAATATTAATGAGGATTAATATATGTGAGGATATCTGTTACTCTTTCACGCAAAAAACTACCAAACTGATTTGAGTGGAATGGAGATAACTTAAACCCTAAATTAACAAGGCTACTTTTTGTCCCGAGAATGGGTTCCTGCGTGATAACGAGAAGACGCGGGTGAAACCGTGGCGCCACATCCTGTCCAAGGCTGGCCACAGACGAACAGCCTGAAGCAATCAGGATCGACAGGTTCAAGCTGCGACTGCATAGTGAACTATACTGCAACTTCTCGAACGGTTCGTGTTTGTACTATGTATGAATGTAGAAGTCTGTAGGTCACTATGTAGTCGCAGCTTGAAGCAGCTCGATCCTGACTGCTTCAGACTGTCCGTGTATGGCCAGTCGTAGAGCTGTTTAAGTAAATAGGTCATGCCATCACAGTGGAATCATGAAGGGGGTCCAATAACTAATAACAAGAATACGGACCAGCTAACAAGTCTAACAGGGAAAATAAAAGCTACGCGTGATGCACACAAAAACGCCTGCGGGGATGCGCGGGAGCAAGTACCGTTGGCAGGAGAAAATAGGCAATCGGCAGTGTGGTTGGCCATTTTTATTTGTCGGGTTGTTTTATCATTTTCTGTGTTATAGCGACTAGAGAGAAAGTGAAACTTTATTTTGTCAATAGTTCCACTTTAAGAAAAGTAAGTCTGGCTCGTTTTAAAACTGTTAAACCATGTCGGAGGCGGACCTGAAAACTACGACAATAGAGTTGGCCACTTGCTCATATGAAAGGAAAATAATGACAGTGAGCAACTGTACCTTGTTTACGACGTTGTGTCAAGATAGCTGTGGTTGTCATTGTCAAAGCGTGGTTGTACACCAAACTTGTAGTTGACAGATGTTATGTCAAATCAAGATGCAGAACAAAAAGAACCTAGGTACAGTCGAAATAATGTGAAAAAAAGTTAGTTTTCCTTCCCATCAGTTCCTTATTGAGAGCAGAAAGTCTCACTAGCTCCCTAAAACCACACGGCGAACTAGAGAACGGACCTTATTTGCTGACCGTACCCCAAAAATGTATAGAAAAGGAGGTATTTACTCACACGGTCCGAACACGCGTGTGGCCAACACCGGTAGCGTGGGCAAACATCGCTGTTGACTGTACACCGTCGAAGAATGCCCGTGTTTGATGATCTGGCTACGGCGGCTACCTGGGGGAATTTGGGTGTACTTACATTTACATATGTTGGGGAGTCGGAGCTATCGTTTGGGATAGACGGGAATCAATGGCTCATAACTTAAACTCGTTCAGGGATTGCCAACGTAGCGTAGGACGAAAACTGGCTAGGCATTACGCTCAATCTGTGTAATACTAGCTGCTCCCGCGGCTATACCCGCGGTTTCTCTGTGATTTCAGGACTCCCACACAAAACTGCAAATTCGCATCGCATCTATCTGCAAGCTCGCACGATTGCACCACAAGATCTTCCGATCTGAACCGCATCGCATCGCAGTTTTATTTGGGAGCCCTTTCTGGCATAAAAAGTAGCCTATGAGTTAATCTAGCTGTCTTTATTCCAAATATCATCCAAATCCATTCAGCTGTTTGAGCGTGAAGCAGTAACTGACATAATATACACTCACTCACTTCACTTAGAAACTTATGGTTTTATAATATACCTACCTCCTTATTTCCTTTTATGTTCTTCTATTTTTCTGTTGTTGTGGTGAAACAATTAAATCGTTATCTATCTATCTAAGTGTGAAAAAGTGTGAAGTGTGATGTAATTAGTTCTACTCGCGGTTTGGGTTCTATAGTTTATCGCCATAATAAGCGTCCTATGTCCTTCCCCAGGGCTCGAGGGCTCGAACTGTCTGCATCAATACCAAATTTCACAAGGATCGGTCGTCAAAAATAAAGAAAAAGCTTTTTTTTTTTTACTATTTACAGGGTAGCTTTTGACCACAAGTCACCTGATGTTAAGTGACGATGTGGTCGAGGATGGCGCCACGCTACACCTGGACTGGGAACTGGCTCTCAAGTGAGGCTGCCGGAACACACCGATAGGTGCTTGGCGACAGATTCTTAACAAGAGGGTGGTAGCTAGCCAGGCGAGTACTACATAGAAAATACCCTACCACCAAGCAAAATTATTATTATTTCATAACTGATGAAAAATAAAAAGAGAAGGTTTGCAAGTCATCTGTTTTGATAAATGTTTTACTTTTACAGTTAGTTTTTTCGCAACTTTTTAGTACAATCTTAAGCTAATGACAAAAAAGTTGTATAAAAAAATGTTACCATCAATGTTACCCTCTCGAGTGCCGCGAACACAAATTGCTTACAAGTGGCGGTATTCGTAATTTATTAATTTGACTAAGAGCCCTCTACAGAAAAAGGGAAAGGTTTGTCGTTCAAGTGGCTTCGACTCTTTGGAGTTGAACTGAGTAGGTACCTACTTACTTAGAAAAAATACATACCTTACCAATAAAATTACCTGCCGGCCGTTTTTTGCCTGATCTTTTGCCGGCGTAAGGAGGTTAGAACAGGCGTAGCTAGTTGTAAGATTGACGTTTTAAAGTGATCACAATGTATCTTATTGAATAAAAAACTTTTGACTTTTGAACAATTTTAATTTGGCTAAGATTTTTGGGAATGGTAGCGCTCAAAAAGATACCTGCTGACGTTTGTTGCCTGTTATTTTGCCGGTGTAAGAATGTTGAAACAGGCGTAACTGGTTTGAAGTTTAACTTTTTAAAGTGAGCAGTCATATATCCAAATAAACGTAATATATTGTGTTGAAGTAAATTTTGCATAAATCCAACGATAATGCTATATTTTAATTCTATTCTGAATGGCACAATTGCTGGTTAATAAAGATAATTAAACGCCTGTTGTCGAAAATAACACCAACCCTGAAAATTTGTTCCAAAAAAAAAAAACTAGCTCCATTCAACCGTTTTTCCAAAGGAAGTCCTAACAGCGCCCCCTGTGTTCAAGGTGATTCTCGACACTAAAACTTCACAAGAAATTAAAAGAAAGAGAAACCATGCAATAAATGGCTATTCACATTTCTCGCCCCTCCAAAGGAACAATTAGAATTAAAATAATTAATTTCCCCCAATCCTTAGAAAAGTTCGAGGAAACCGTACCGGGTCTGGAACAGAACAGGTAAGGAAAACAAACAAACAGAAATTATGTTAGTGGAAAAAATAAAGCTCGGTTCGTTAGGGTGCATGACTGGCAATCGGATAACGGGACGTAGATGTAAGGACGGGATGGAGGTGGCATGAAGGGTAATAATACACCTATTTTTAACAAGTGTCCCAATGAGATTTTAGTGAACCACAAAAAAATTCACAAATTTTTTATTCATTCGTATGTGCCATAAAAATGCATTAAACTTTTGCATTTTCGGATTTCGCGCGTAATTTGACGAAAACGCTAGTCGCAGTAGACGCCATATAGCTCTGTGGTCATGACGTCAGTTGGCTATCTATGTAAACAAATGCAGTGATGTTTGTATGTTAAAGTTAGTTGTTTATTTATATAGTCGTATGACGTAATAACATGGGCACTGCTATTTAAATGGTATTTTAGGTTTGCTATATTATGAACTAAAACTATCGATTTCCGACTGATTTTTGCCTAAGCTATCTCGTTAATATGTTTTTAGAATTTTTCACAAATAGATTAAAATACCCTATTGTAATAACAGGTCAGATACTACTGTAAAGAGATGTGGTTGGCCACTAGGTATGTACGTCTCATGAAAGATATGTAAAAACCATCTGAGAAGGAAAAGTAGAAGGGAAGAAAGGGAGAGATAGACAGAGAAGGACATACAAGTCAAAGAAAGGATTGACGTCATATTGTACTAAGAGGTCAAAGAGATAGCCGAGGACCGCACAAGATGGAAAATTTTCCACCGACAAGAGCTAAATGATAAAAGTAAGAGAAGAAAACTTAGAGGGTAATTAAAAATTGCAGATGGAATGAAGTAGTGATGTTGATGTATATATAGGTCGTTTGTTCAAATCCTGCAATGTGCTTAAGCTTTCGTTGAAGGAAAGTTCCTGGTATAATATAAGTTACCACAAGCATTTCTCGCTCAGAGTTTGAAAGCCGTTTTCCAATCCAGGCATAATGTTTCTAACCACACCGATGATATGACTGGTCAACCACCTGGTAGTTGTCGACTAGAGAAATGACGTCATCAACTCATCACAGTATACAGTCTGTTGTAACACTTGTAACAGATATTACATAGGTGGTAAAAATATTAGATGTAAAAATGCCAGTGTATAGAACTGCCCAATCACTACTCAAGTTACATAGTATGTGTTTGCTATAAATCTGCCACATCAACACCTTCGCACACATATGTAACATGCTTAATTGTTCATCCTACTCTTGATGAATGATGACATTCGAAAATAACAGTCAGTGGTACCAAAAACTATTGTATTAAAACAATTGTACCCCTTTTTTTTCCTTAAAGGGTAGCGTTTAGCCAAAAGTCACCTAATGTAAAGTGACGATGTGATTGTAGGTGGCGTCACGCTACACCTGGATTGGGAACTCGAAGTGAGGCTGTCGGAACACACCGATAGGTATTTGGCGACAGATTCTTAACCAGGCTAGAAAATGCCATCAATGTAACTTGATTTCTGTGTCTTTCAAGTACCTAGAACTATAAGGATCAAAACAAAGCTATTTCAAACCTAGGCAAAACCGGGGCGATCTGGCATAACCAGTTCCGATGTTATCAACTTACATAATAAACCATAGAGCACAAAAAATCAACTGGTCAAAGACTTTATTCATCTAGCGAAAAAAAAGCATGGGACAGGAAACCCAACCAATTTGCTCAGTGATTTATTGACGCCCTCTGGCCGGTTCTAAGCAAATTATGGTTTTAAATGAACTGTTAAGATTTTGATGTATGAGGTCTCTGCTTTCGTACTTAATGACTCAAATGAGTCAGTGACTGTAGCGGGCAGGACTTGGCTTTGAAACTGGTCGTTTAGTATGTCATCGACATTGACTTATATCTCACATACCTTCCCAAACTACTCTATAATTAAATAAAGAAATTATAAACCATGTTCCTAATTCAATTAATTAGTATTAAAAATAAAATCCTCTCGAATCCTCTCGGCCCGCACCTATGGCTTGATAAGTTATGTGCGGATTTGCCATCGCTCAAAACGGTGAAGGAAAACATCGTGAGGAAACCGGCTACCAACCCGCACTGGGCCAGCGTGGTAGATTACGGCCCATACTCTCTCTCTGAGAGAAGGCCAGAGTCCCAGCAGTGGGAACGTGAAAGGCTGATGATGATGATGATGAAGAATAAAATTGTAAATGTGATCGCGTCTTAAAATGACCTGCCGGGCGTTTCTTGCTTGTTCTTTTGACAGCGTAAGAAGGTTGGCTTGGAACAGGCGTAGCTAGTTTTAAGTATGACGTTATTAAGTGATTATGTTATTCTCATTTATTTGAATGAGAAACATACGCAAGCATTCTTTTTTTAGCTGCCTACTGTACCATCCGCTATTATAACTCCAATTCCTTCCTACTTCACCAGAAGTTCTTAGTTTTCTACGAGTGTTCATTTCAAAGCACTTGCGTCAAGTTGAAGCGTATCAAAAAAAAGGGGCGATCCCTTTTTTTGATACGTAAAAATTCAGCGTGCAAACCGGCATTGCACTCAAGACTCAAAATAATTGTTCGATGACTCACAGAACAAAATCTTGATTACAACAACAATACACTATTATATTCAATGCAAAATACACCATGTCGCTCAATACAGTAAAGACCAGGTTTGACAGAAAAAAACCATCAAGTGCGAGTAACATTCGCGTGCAATGGGTTCTGTGCACTGCCAAAAATATAAAAGCTTGTGTTAAAAATACTTGAAAGATAAAAAATTTGTCGCCCCAGAACCTGCTGTAATAATGTGACACCACTAGATTATTTTCCCGAATTCTTGAGATATATAATTCATAAGCACAGTCATGAAGGTTGTAAGTGATCATCATCAGCAGCCTCTTACGTTCCCACTACTGGGCCTTCTCTTAAAGAGAGAGTATGGGTCGCTGGCCCAGAGGGGGTTGGTAGATGTCGCATGCCTTTGATTGTTGCGGTTCTTGGACATGTCGGTTTCCTCACGAGACGCGTCGAACGTCGCGACGTTTTCCTGCACCGTTTTGAGGCCGAGAAGATTCGAACTCGCTGAAACTGATGGTTCTGTTTAAACCCTTATATGTGCAGATACCTAAAAGGACAATTGTCAAATTTCACCACAAAAACACCGGATGGGGACACACCGTGCTGTTTACCTTTATTTGCTCGAAAATAATTCACAAAAAATGCGATGATGAGATAAGGCGCTTAAAATATAAAGGGCGCGTCTTGTTGGGTTTTCGAATGGCACAGAAAGGGATCAGAAATAAAGAGCATAATTTGTAAGAAAACTGGCAACATTTGTCATTTATTTCTCTTCTGCGTTTTATTTTTGTTCGTCTTTTGGATGGATTATTGTGCGGATTTCACTTTTGAGGAAGGTGTGGTTGGGAAGATTAAACACCACGCGTACTGATAACGATCTTATATCAGCTTTCTCATTCTCAACTGGGAAGGTAAGGCTTATCACACACGAGCCGTATTTTTTATCCTCCCTGTCCTGAGCGATGTCAGCCCAGTTCAGGGACTGAAGTTCGTGTAGGTCCGCATTTAGCGATTCACCGCGTCCTTCCAGCGGTATCTAAGGCTTCCAACCGGCCTACGGCCACTCGGTCGTCCCCAATAAAATCGCTTTGCCGCCCGATCCTCCCCATGCGAATCACGTGGCCAAGCCAACGCAGACCACGTTGGGCTCGCCCACTAAAGGTATTAAGAACAACTCATTGGCAAGAGGACACGTGGAGGATCCGTTAAAACCAGGAGAATTATCATCACAATGATGATCTTGATAAAATTTGGTATGGTTTGACATTAACTGTAGTCGAGTGAAACTTGCTAGTAAATGATGAAAGTAGCTGCAAAAATTACTCCAACTCTACATATATATTCTTGCCTACATAAATCAGCGCCAAGTGTCCAAACATCGTGCTTTCAAGATTTGAGATACAAATCCAAGACGTACGCCCACTGATAACGCGCACACTGATTGTGGACAAAAAACTACCGTATCTTAATCCTTGAAACGCTCAAGAACCGTGAGTAAATGGTTTAGATAACTTATTTTTTTTACATCTTGCAGGGGTAGCTTTTGGCTTGGTCCAACTGGAAACTGAAATTATAAACAGTGTTATCGTTTTTAACTTTTGTATCTGTCGCGAAGCAGCAAAGACCTTTCGGTGTGATCCAGCAGGCCCACTTGAGAGCCAGTTTCTAATCCAGATATATCGTGGTGCTACCTTCGACCACATCGTCACATAACATCTGGTGACTTGTGTGAAATGCTACCATGTAAGAAATCCTACTATCCTACTAATATTATAAACGCGAAAGTTTGTGAGTATGTGTGTATGTTTGTTGCTCCTTCACGCAAAAACTACTAAACGGATCTAGATAGCTTACACCTTGGATTAACACATAGGCTACTTTTTATCCCGGAAAAAGGTTCCTACGGGATAACGGGAAGATGCGGGTGAAACCGCGGAGCGCAGCTATTAAGTTCATATTTATAAATACGATATTTATACCAATCCAGATCCCAAAACGGTCTGAATCAGAACCGATCATAATCAGAAGCACGAAATTAAGCACCATAAAAGAACTGTGGATGCAATAATTTTATAAGCAGCAACGAAACAATGTTAGCCCGAGCCACTATAACTAAGAGAAACTCTTAGATTAACAAGATTTTTAATCCTTGACTTTATAAAAAGCAAAAACAGTCACCCTTTTCTTGTTACTGATAAAGTCCATTTTGGCTCGAAACGTTGTAAAATAAGAGCATCAAAACGTAAAGGATTGAAGATGCAATACAAGTCCCCAGATTAATTTTACTAACACATACACACACAGATACACGTTTGCAAACCACTGGCTATGTTAGCTATGCTGATGTTGTAGAAATTACGGAATAAAAGCATTCACAGTCATACTAGGAGACTTGAACGGGAAAAGTTGAATGAACATTACGCATCGACGGTAGTAGCATATCATGTCAGGAAAAGCGGTATATTTAATACTGTAATTATTCTTCGCTCACGTGTCTTGTAGGTGCCGGGTTCGGATCCCGGCCAGTGTACGTAGGGTTGTCAGATCGGAAGTTCGAACTTTCTGCAGAAAATATTAAAATGGTCGGGTTTTTGGGGTTGTTTGTCGGGAGAAATAATAATTATTAAACATAGAGACATTGTCCACACAACTAATTTAAGTAATCTGAATCTTTGGGTTGCCACATGTCGTTGGCAAATTTTAAATTATTTATTGTTAGTAAACTTTCTGAAAAGCTGTTGTCTGGAGATTTTGAGATTTGTCGGGAGTGTAAAGATTACTGAAAATTTGGGAGAATCCAGACTAATTCCGACCATCTGGCAACCCTAAGTATACGAGGCGCCATAAATACAGGCCTCATCTGCGCGGGCGCACAGGTACGCCCGGCAAACAAGATCGGTCCTTTTTTGAAAAAAATCCCCAGCGCTCCGCTCATTTTCAACCTTATTAAAACGATGACATTGAGTTGCTTTTCAACTGTGCGCGTTGAGAACTCATTTCCATAATTCACTTTGGGCTTTCTCACTTCTGAAATAAAGCTTCTTTTTCGTAACGGCCGTGCTCGATCTTTTCTTTATCGCAGGGTCGAATTCCAGTTCTATTTTGTTGTGGTTAAGGTTGGTTTTCCTTTAGTGGTTATTGGAGTTTTTTCTGGTCATACCAGATTTTGGTCGTGCTTTTAGCTCCTTTTTTGTGACAGGCGCGAGGTTCGGACGGTGGGTGTTTTGCGGGGTCACCGAGGATAATAACTGTAAATTATCGTCGTTTCGGTTTATTGAAATCTGTGGGCCAGTTCTAATCGGTGTTTTTATTGCCTTACGGATTGCTGAGGTTTCGCTTTTGTGGTCGTATCATGTTAATCAGATACGAACAATGTTCGAGGTGGTCGAGGACGTGATTGCAAAATGAAGGCTAAAATTGAGTTAATTGCAACTTCTTCTTAAAAACGTTCGTTATACGGCAGTGCAGTAAAAGTAGAAAATGATGCTTGTTGTGTATGTGTATGTATGTACTTTAAAATTGTGCCTCGCGATTTAACTTACGTGGAGATTTATATAGGATTTGTATCGCAATAAAGGATAGCCTTTGACTATGACACAGGTACAGTGATCAGTCGGTGAGGTGGTCAGGTACAGTGTGACTTTCCAATAAGAAAATAATGTTCAAAATCGGTTTAGCAGTTCCGGAGATTAGCCGTAACATGCCTCAATACCTAGTTGACAAAAATGTGTAGATTTATTATTTGTTCGTACTAATAATATTTACAGGTGCCGTGAGGTGTCATGAAACCATATTTTTTATACATTTATATTTTATTATGAACTATTAATCAGTACCTAACCCTTCGAATATAATATCCGAAATAACCGGTATAAACCCTTCTCCTCAACATTTTGCGGTACATAACCCCTTAAATATTATATCCGAAGCCAATAACCGGTACGATTCTGCTCCAAATGTTTCCGTCTATAAAACACTCTAATGTACCAACACAAAACGGAACAGTAGACTGTTACCTAAAAGGATATATTGCTGCTAAAGCCCCAATGTACAAACAAACAGACAAAGTAAACTTCAACACCAATCGTTTGATAGAAATCCGGAATCAAACGGCTAGAGAATCGTGGTCCTCAATCAACTGGACAGAGTCAGCATTATTCTCACGGTACGAGTAAAAGAGACAGGTATACTTTTCAGAGTTCACTCCCGTGGCGGTGTGCTAATGAGACGGGAGGGGTTCTAATTGCGTGCGAACAAACAAACGACGTGATAATTTTTTTTTTATTTTTTTTTTTTAAATTACCTGTAGTATAGATGAATATTATAATAATTATTATTGTTTTTGTTAATTTATTATTTACAATTAATACGTGTTATATTACTAATTACTAATTTGTTGTATGACTGACTTGTAACATTGGTGTTACTAATAAATAATTTGTATTTGTATTTTGTATTTGTAATACCTACTTATTACCTTTTAGAATAAACTAAATCGTGTATTAAGTCGTTAATTTTAACGCCAATTTTCAGTTAGGCACTCGGCTAACTGGCGTGTTACCACGAAATGATTCACACCATAAGTTTTTAAACTTCCCATTTACTAAAATATACCTATTGATTAAATATATGCAAACATAACTTCCTAGCTGTATCCCGCGTTTTCGCCTGCGTGGACACTAACTAATTCGTATTTATTACCATGATTTTTTTTTATATCAGAAGGATACGTACTTAACTGAAAGGAGTACAAAATCGGAAAGACTATGACGTCATCAAAATATTATCTACTTCTATTTATCTTTCGATTCGTGACCGAAGAATAAAAAATAAGGTGAAGACCCGACCGTTCCGAGAACTGAACCTGTTAGTATCACCATTTATAACGCCACGGGTAGATAGGTAGGTAAGAATCTCTGTACGGGATTGAATCGATTATTCCGTATTCGTTTCCATAACCTACGAGAATAAAAAAAAAATAATAACATACCTATGTTTAAAAGTATTGAGGTGATTCCATAAAAGTTACAGCGGGGACGAATCATGTAGGAAAAGACTTGTGTTATGTTAGGTAAAACTTTTATAGTTTATCGCGATAAAAATTATCCTATGTCCTTCCTCAGGATTAAAACTATCTCCGTACCAAGTTTCATTTAAATCGGTTCAGTAGTTTAGGCGTGAATGAGTAACAGACAGACAGACAGAGTTACTTTCGCATTTATAATAAGTAAGGGATATTAGTATGGAGTTAATTAATCTACATTGTACGACAACCGGGTTTACAAGACAAAGTCGTGTCAGAAACCTCAACTTCAAAATACGGGATAAACAGCAGCAGTTGCCGAAAATTCAAATATTAAGAAAAAAATATTTATGTTGACAACACCTAATTATATAATTCTTACTCGAATCCTTTTTGACAACCCTATCTTTAAAGTTTTACCAAAGTATAATTTTTGTCTTTGTCTTCATTTTAATTGTTACCAAGCGATTCCAATCTCAATATCCCTGTACTCGATACCGGTTAATTAATGACATTTGTTCAAACAGTACTTTTTTAATTTCATCGATTAAAAATCGATTGCAGGCAACATTGTCTTAAAGAAGGTTGACAGCTGACAGGTGTTTTCTCGAACGAGTTGAATTTCAGTGCCAACAATTACGGTCCCTCACCATTACGTACAGTCAGCAACAAAAGTAGCTGATCATACTCGATTTTCCAAATGTGCATTACATTAGCAATGTTTGTTTTTTCCTCACACCTTACAAGGTTGCGTTTGACCATAGCACAACACACGATGTTAAGTGATGATTCGGTCGAAGGTTGGTGTACAAGGTCATAAAGTGAATCGGAAAATTTGTTTTTGTTCAGCGACTTTTGTCGTTGAGTGTACCGGAATTGTACCGATAATCACGTTGCCGAAATTTCGGATACTGTCGAATTACGGTACCCAATTAGTGTAGCATGGACACCATTTTGTTTGAGTTTTTAATTTCATAACGAGGAAATGGCGATCGATATTTTTATCGGAGTCGTTTTATTTTTAAACGCTACGACTGCACTCTTAAGAAACCGATATCGTAATATCGTAAATATATACTTTTATCGGAGTAGGTGCCAGATTTGGTGAAGTATAAATAGTTTTTGGAGCAGTTTTAATAATCTTGACGCGTAATGCTTTATCAGAGTAGGTGGTACAGTCAGCGACAAAAGTAGCTGATCGTTCTCAATTTTCCAAATGTGTTTCAAATCAGTAATTATTATTGTTTTTGTTTACATTTTACATGGTATCATTTTGACCACAACATAACACTCCTGATTATAAGGTGATGATAAGGTCAAAAATTGGTATCTAAGATGGTGAGGATAATAGAAAAAAGTGTGATTGTTCAGCGACTTTTGTGGTTGACTGTACAGTCAGTTGGAAAAGTTGCTGATCTAACCCTACTTTTCAAATGTGTATTATAGCATTATAGAGCAACAAATGCTGCGCCCCGCGGTTTCACCCGCGTCTTCCTGTTATCCCGCAAGAACCTTTTCCGGGATAAAAAGTAGCCTATGTGTTAATTCAGGGTATAAGCTATCTCCATTCCGAATTCCACTCAAATCCGTTCAGTAGTTTTTGCGTGAATGAGCAACAAACAAACATACTCACAAACTTTCGCGTTTATAATATTAGTTTGATATAATTATGTTCATGATGTTTAGGAACTTTGAAGTATTAGATGTGCTCAGCAATTTTTGTCGCCGACCGTACTTGTCAGTTGCGAAGGTCGATGACACAATATGATGGTGGTACTGACTACTGGTTGTCTACATGCGAAATAATTATTATGTGTGAATAAGGAAGTCATATTTATTTAGAACGATATATATATACTCGTATGTCATTAATAAAATGAACATTATGACAATAAAGGTATTGTGTTTAAAAATTATTGCTTTGAGTTGAACAAACCTTGACTTTTCGCCTGAATACGCATTTTCTTCTACCGAAATGACGATTTTTACGTGAAAACCGGATGTAATGGCAACGAGAGAGGACCTATCCTACTAATATTATAAACGGGAAAGTTTGTATGTTTGTTGCTCGTTCACGCAAAAAAAAATACTGAATGGATTTGAGTGAAATTTGGAATGGAGATAGCTTATACTCTGGATTAACGCATAGGCTACTTTTTATGTCGAAAAATGGTTTCTGCAGGATAACGAGAAGATGCGGGTGAAACCGCGGCGTAAAACAATAAGCTTGTATAGGAATGAAAATCTAAGCAACATACTAACTATATACACAATAACTAATAACAATAACTAATAACTATATAATATATACATCGTCACTTCACATCAGGTGACTTGTGGTCAAACGCTACCCTGTAAAGAGTAAAAAAAAAAAAAAAAAAAATATATATTATATCATCATCATCATCATCATCATCAGCCCGTGTCACTCCACTGCTGGACATAGGCCTCTCCCAAGGTACGCCACTGAGCCCGGTCTTCGGCTCTTCTCATCCAACCACTGCCAGCCACTATATATATATATATATCATCATCTTAAAAAAATAAGTAAATAAAAAAAAAATATCGGGGACAATTGCACACACATTGACCTAGCCCCAAATTAAGCTCGAAACTTGTGTTATGGGTACCAGACAACGATATACATACTAATATAGAGAAATAAATACTTATGTAGATAGAAATATCCAAGACTCAGGTACAAACATTCGTGCTCATCACACATATATTTGCCCTTACCGGGATTCGAACCCAGGACCGCTAGCTTCGCAGGCAGGGACACTACCAACTCGGCTACCGCGTCGTCAAAACAATCCCACTGCTGGGATACAGGCCTTCTTTTCTCACACTATATTATTTATTTATGAGTATTTTACTACATTTTTAATGCATAATTATTAATGTCACAATATTATCTCTCGGTCACGGAAATCGATCACGAAGTAATTGCCGAGACAAACAAGTTAATGAGTTATTTGTACTAACATATAAATATGAACAGGTAAGTTTGTATGTTACTGCTGACCTCCAGCAATACTGATTTTGAAAATTCTTTCACTGTTAGAAAGCTACACTATTCTTGCTGCTCTATCGGTTTTTTATCGGATTCATTTCGGTGAGTGTGCCCAGGAGTTATTTAACATAATTCCTCCATCCCCATTCCATAAACGGACATCAAGACAAACGGCCAGACGCCATCGGTATATGGTAGAGATTCCACCGGTTCGCACGAAGCGTTTTGCTTCTTCTACCTTCATCATGCGTACCGCTAAGGCGTGGAACTCCTTGCCAGAGTCTGTTTTTTCCCAATTGCTACAATTTGGGGATCTTCAAGGCAAGAGTGAACAGGTACCTTCTGGGTGTGCATGCTACACCATCGACCGCATCATCGCTTGGCAACAGGCGAGATGGCGGTCAAACACACATCTATTAGCATTAAAAAAAATCTTGATTGTTAAAGGCTGTTTTATTGGGATGAAAAAAAAGTGAAAATTGCGGGTGAAGCCGAAGGGAACAGCTAGTATGGTAACTAACATACCGTTGTGCATGTGACGGCTAAGGTAACGCGCGTTATCTTATCATTATCACTGGGAAATGGATTTGTAGTTTAGGTATATCGCGATAACGTAGGTATTTGTTATTTCATCGATCAATGTTGTCCAGGGATTAAGATATTGAGTTTGAGATTAGTTTTGATGACAAAAAAAAATACACTATAGTTTGGTGATATTTGTAGACCTAATAGTGCGAATCCTACAATAAGCTTGAGATTTCGGTAAAGGAAAATGTCGTGAGGATACACAGCTTGGTTGTAGGGAATTTTCTAGTACTCACCTGGATAGCAATCAAGTAAGGTACCATCTAGGTATGCGTGTTACACCGTCGACCGCATCTACGCTTGGCAACAGGCGGGATGGCGGTCAAACGCATAACTATTTAAAGTAAAAAAAAAAAAGTAAAAATCTGTCACCAAGCACCTATCGGCGTGTTCCGGCATAGACTTGAGAGTCAGTTCTCAACCTAGGCGTAGCGTGGATCATGCAAGTACACGATGATTATGGCCATACTCAGAGAAAGCTTTTGTCCCAGCTTTGGGAATGTTATAGGCTGATATTTATGACGTGCAAATGTTACACAACATCAGGTGTTGTGGTCAAACGTTACCCTTTCAGACGTAAAAAAGGGAAATTGACGTAAACACGACGGAAATAGTTCAAGGGGAAAATGCGACGACCCTTGTTTCTAATTAGTTTTATATGGTATCAATTGGACCCCCCGCGCATTTGCACTTTTAACCTTATAAGTATTAATAAGTAACTATTCACAAATAATACATTTAATGAAGAAAAGTGCGACCAACCAATTTTGATTCTTACGCTGTCTCACCAAGATTCAAATAGTCGCTTTTGTGAAATTAATTATGTACTCGTATGTATAAAAAAGTGCGCGCTGAAAATTTACACTTACATAGTGGTAATAAGACTGAAAATTGTTGCAATACAATTTTAACGTATTATAGGATGTCATCCACATACTGCGTAATTAAAAGTGGCTCTAAAAACATCTAATTGCCCACTATCTATGTAAGACACATGTTCAAAAAGTCGCAAAAAATTGTTGATTTCAAACGCGGTACCTTGTTAGGAGAATTGTTTAATAGCTTGGTGTTTTAGAGTTCCTTACCTAGTAATAGTGGTGTTGGACCTAGAGCTTCCAATGTCGATTTTATTTAATCGAAGATCGATTTATTGAAACCCGATTATCGATTTTATGCGAAACAAATCGTGCTGTAAACAAATTCAGAATTGATCGTAGCCATCTATTTTGTTTAAACTTTATATTTGTAATCCCTACTTACGTAATAAAATCGTTTGCACACATTTTTTGGGCCTGTATGGAATGTTCTTACCTTAATTTTCCTCTATTTCATAATTGATAATGAAACACTTTTTTTAAACAAATAACATTAGTTAAAAATACTATTTAAAGACTAAACAGAATCAGAATTCCAAAATCGTTCGATTGAAGAAACAAATCAGTAATCGATCTTTAGACCACCGATATTTTTTCTCTATCGATTTCCGAGCTAACAACTCGAATCTATTCATTTAAACGTTTTTTTTTACCAAAGATCAGAAACCTTAGTTGCAGCCATTTAGGGAAATCGTAATGTGACTTACCTGGAAGTATAGCAATGGTCGTGACAGCAGCTGTCACCACATTAAAGAAACTGAGTTGAAATTAACACATGATAGTCAGTTACAAAACTTTTTGAGCACTGTGATTATATCTAGAGATGGATGGTATTAGGTTCGTTTCTTCATCATCCTATTATTGAATATATCGGTTTACTGATATCATACGCATTCTCCGTTATTAGCCAATTAATGAACCGATGCAGTAATTCATTAGACTAGTTGAAACTAAGGAATGGCAACCGACTCGCTGTAATTGACATATGCTATTAATGACAGCAATTTTTTTTTTTTTTTGACAGCATACATAGTATTATTAGTGAATTTAAATTTATTTTTCACTCATTGTGTAAGGTATGATTAGTTAGCGTTTCGGTGGATACTGTAAGCTTACTATCTGTATATATATGTATATATATACATGTATAAATAAATTTAGATTCTCTATTTCTCACATAATAGCCTATTACAGAATTCAAATACTACCTAATACGCCATACATGGCTCGAGTAAAACAACGGTGTCATTTATTTTATACCTATTGTGTTAGTAACACCTCTACTGTATAAATACAAATTTCTAACCAGTACATAATTATATACTTAAGTACTTATTAGGCATTGCTAGATGACAGTAACTGTAGTTTATACTGTTCTATATCTACACATAGAACAATTATTTTTTTACAAAACAAAAACCGACTGCAAGTTTCCTTCGGTTTCTCTGGTCGGCCATCATCAAACCCTGATTTCCTTGTCCTTACCACCTTTGAAATATCTTCTTTCCAACAAAAAAATTATTTTCCAAAACCGTCTATATTTGACGGAGTTATGCCCGAAAGCACAAATAAAAAAAATAAAAATACAAACATCCGAATTGAGAACCTCCTCCTTTTTTTTTGAAGTCGGTTAAAAAATATTTGATTGTTTGTTTGTTCCAAATAAACCCAAAAAACTATTCAACACGATATTGATGAAATTTGGTATGGAGATCGTTTGAACCCTGGTGAAGGACATTATGATACTTTTTATTGCGATAAACTGTAGTCCACGCAGGTAAAACCACGGGGGACAGCTAGTCTTTAATATTTTAATACTATTTTGTTTCGCTGTCAACTTCTCTACTTCCTTTTTTGGCAACGATTGTTGTCAAAAGTAATTGTATGATTAACCATTATGTCGTTATTTGGTAGCAATTAGCATGTAGGTCTGTATGTCATTACCGCACTGAAGACCATTAAGCGACATGAATAATCTTGGTGCTCGCATAATTCAATTAATTCAACAAGAAACAGATCAACTTAACCGATAAAAATATCGACTCGATCTGTTAATTCTAAAGTATCAAGAATATATATTCAACTACTTTATTGCTTGACATATATCAACTGTATGTCAAACGTAATTAATGAAAGAGGATGTGTCGATAAGTTTTTCCTGTTCAGTCATCGAACCTGCGACTGTTACACCCGATGCCATCAATTACCGAGCCGTAAAGGCCCTTAATTGCCCTTATCTTGGCATCTAGAAGTTGTTGAAGACGAAAGTTTAACGAGAACTCGATTTGGTCTGGTTTTGCACTTTTTGCGCGATTCTGGTGGTAATAAAGTTATAGAATAAGGATACAGTTTCTAAGCTTAATACTGAACTGTAATAAACAATAATACAGAATATAAAAAAAAAGTTTAATACCAACGAATAATAATGTGAAACAAAATTATGATATTTATTTTATTTGGGTCGCGCTTATTTGCTGTGTGTACTTATGATTAGTTTAAACTAAGATCTCTGCATTTTTTGAATTAATCATTGGATGTAAAAGAATACAAAAAAAAATACGTAATAACACTAACAACTCCATATATATATATAATATATAAATACAGTAGGATAAAAAAATAAACTTTAAATTGAGTAATTACTAAGAACTAAACTATTAATAATAAACTAAATTTAATTATTTTGGTGCGTGAAAAGGGCGTCTTTTTTACATAGTCATATATTTTTAAATTTTACGCCTACCTTATTTTGGTACAGTTGAACAGCAAAGTGTTTACTTGATTCATGACATGTCTTGTTTTTGTTAAATATTCAAACAAGGCGCTTTATGGTAAACATAATACTGCAAATGGTAACTAGTACACAGCTAGTGCCTAGTATATTGGGCATATATGGCTCAAGTAGGTGCCTACTTAAGCCATATATGCCCAATATCAGCCCAATATTTAATGCAGTTGCAGTCCCACTCTACCTCAAGCACGTGAAGTTAATAGTTCGAAAATGGTGGGGATTCGCGGGGAATGAATAAACCCCCATTTTAAAAGATTTTTTTAGTATATACTGGGCAATGTTTGGTATCTGATGTTAAGTGTGATGTTGTGGTTGAAGGTGGCACCACGCTTAACCTGGATTGGGAACTGGCTCTTAAGTGGGGCTGTCGGAACGCCCGGAACACACCGATAGGTGAAAGAAAAAAAATATATAGTTTAAAAAACTAAAAAAAACACTTTAAAAACGCACTGAAAAATATAAAATAATTAAATTGACTTGTATTAGTTACGATATAATGGTTAATTCAAAAAGTGTGGAGCGCTTTTTGGTTGTGTGTATATTTATTTACCCAGTAAAAGAAGCGCTCCACACTTTTTGAATTAACCATTATATCGTAACTAATACAAGTCAATTTAATTATTTTATATTTTTCAGTGCGTTTTTAAAGTGTTTTTTTTAGTTTTTTAAACTATATATTTTTATTTTGTTACTTTTTAGTCTTTTGTTACCAAGTCCAATCTATTTGACTCATCAAGACGAATCATATGAGCCCAAACACGAGGTGTTTACTAGTAGCCACTGCAGAGATCCCCTACCCACCTTCTGGTTGCATCATCAGACCCTCGTCACCAAGTTCAATCTATTGGACTCATCAAGACGATTCATATGAGCCCAAACACGAGGGGTTTGCTAGTAGCCACTGCAGAGATCCCCTATCCACCTTCCGGTTGCATCATCAGACCCTCGTCACCAAGTGCAATCTATTGTACTCATCAAGACGATTCATATGAGTCCAAACACGAGGGGTTTACTAGAAGCCACTGCAGAGATCCCCTACCCACCTTCCGGCTGCATCATCAGATCAGGTCGATGATACCAAATTATTGCATTGTCACCGAGATTACATACACATACAAAGTTTCAAGTCGATACGACAATTAGAAGTAGGTGAAAATTGACTTCTAAGATTTGATTACATTGTTAGTTAGTTAGTTAGTTAGTTAGTTAGTTAGTTACAAGTCAAGCTAATAAAAGTGTTTTAAAAAAAGGTTAAAGGATTAGGATTTTCGTATCTGTTTCCCTGTAGTAAGTTAGAAGATAAAGCAATTTTTAGTTTCATTTATTTTCTAAAGGAAATATAGATGCATAGCTAGACCTTTTTAAAACACTTTTATTAGCTTGACTTGTAACTAACTAACTAACTAACTAACTAACTAACTAACTAACTAACTAACTAACTAACTAACTAACTAACTAACTAACAATGTAATCAAATCTTAGAAGTCAATTTTCACCTACTTCTAATTGTCGTATCGACTTGAAACTTTGTATGTGTATGTAATCTCGGTGACAATGCAATAATTTGGTATCATCGACCTGATCTGATGATGCAGCCGGAAGGTCGGTAGGGGATCTCTGCAGTGGCTTCTAGTAAACCCCTCGTGTTTGGACTCATATGAATCGTCTTGATGAGTACAATAGATTGGACTTGGTGACGAGGGTCTGATGATGCAACCGGAAGGTGGGTAGGGGATCTCTGCAGTGGCTACTAGCAAACCCCTCGTGTTTGGGCTCATATGATTCGTATTGATGAACCCATTAGATTGAACTTGGTGACGAGGGTCTGATGATGCATCCGGAAGGTGGGTATGGGATCTCTGCAGTGGCTACTAGTAAACCCCTCGTGTTTGGGCTCATATGATTCGTCTTGATGAGTTCAATAGATTGAACTTGGTGACGAGGGTCTGATGATGCAACCGGAAGGTGGGTAGGGGATCTCTGCAGTGGCTACTAGTAAACCCCTCGTGTTTGGGCTCATATGATTCGTCTTGATAAGTCTAATAGATTGAACTTGATAACAAAAGACTATAAAGTAAAAAAATAAAAATATATAGTTTAAAAAACTAAAAAAAACACTTTAAAAACGCACTGAAAAATATAAAATAATAAAATTGACTTGTATTAATTAGTTAACGATATAATGGTTAGTTCAAAAAGTGTGGAGCGCTTCTTTTACTGGGTAAATAAAAGTACAGACAACCAAAAAGCGCTCCACACTTTTTGAATTAACCATTATATCGTTAACTAATTAATACAAGTCAATTTTATTATTTTATATTTTTCAGTGCGTTTTTAAAGTGTTTTTTTTAGTTTTTTAAACTATATATTTTTATATATAACATGATTCACCTGAAAACGATTGATAAAAGATCGATTCAGCCAACAGTATCGCAATCGCTGTCCATTCATCACTATTTTAAGACAAAGTGCTGTAATCATAATCTCTACTAACGCCTGAAACGCAATCTCTACATTGACTCCCAATGATAGATTCAATGTAGAGATGGCAAATTCAATTCGCGGATCGGTTGTTGGCAAGCTTTACCCAAAAAATAGATTGACATATCGATCCAAAACCGAGAATAACGGATCAGGATCGATTATTAATTTCGGGCGTAAAAAGCGATATCGCCAAACCGCGCGCCTATCCGAAAATCAATGCTCAAAAATCACTCTACAAACCAGGGTTGTCACTTCCACAAAACAATGGCTCGTCGTAATTGATATAACCGAGGTATTTCCTCGAAGGGTCAGCCACTGTAATTGGTTGCCGCGGGCAAGACCTGTCTGTACGCCCCATTGACCGGTTAAAGTGGACGACGTGATGTAGGGTTGTCGAGCTGATTAATTTGTGGTTGCATGCGTGTTACTTTCACGATTTTGTTAATGCACGTAGATTTTGATGCTTTTTTTTTTTTGTTTTTGTAGAATGATGTTTTTGATTGTAGTTTTTATTTTTAGTTAGTTTGATTTACTTATCAATTTTTTTTTTTAAATTTAATAGTGCTTTGTTCTATTTTTTTGTTGAAACAGCTTTTAAATATGTTAATTGAAAAGCTATGTGAAAAAAATAATTCAATAATATGTAAAAGTAAATGTCGTTCTTCGAAATTTATTTAATTTTTTTAATGTAATTAAATGTCCAGATGTGCATGTCTCTCGTCTAATGGTAAGCGTCATGCTTGCTATTACAGTTCAGTGCAACCCAAAATTAGAACTTCAACGGTTCATATATGGATTATAAGTAAATATTCGAAATTTCATCGTGAGGAAACCGGCATGTCCAAGAACCACAACGTTCAAGGGCATGCGACATCTACCAACAGTACCAACCCGCACTGGGCCAGCGTGGTAGATTACAGCCCATACTCTCTCTCTCTGAGTGAAGGCCAGAGTCCCAGCAGTGGGAACGTGAAAGGCTTATAATGAGATAATGAGAAGTAAATATTCGAAATTTTCCTGTATATTTATATCTAAAAAAAAAACGAGTGTTTTTCACTATTTCGACATGGTTGAAACAGTTCTTGTTGATTAACTGGTAATAACTTGCGTAAAATACAATTAGTATTTAGTGTAACGGCTTTTTTAAAGCTGGGATTATTAATTATTTGTTTAATAATTATAGTTGTAACCATCAATTAAATTTTTACTGCATAAGAAAGTTGTTTTCAGACTAATTATGTTATTATTTACTAATTAAAAAAAACTGCTTAATTTTTTGCGGCTGCTTCTTTTTTTTATATTATCTTTCTACTTGTTAACCCATAAATTGAGCTCTGATTTCTTTCATACAGGTATCCTCTAGTCAAGCGTGCTTCGACCGCCTCATCGCTTTTCATCAGGTGAGGTAGCGGTCAAACACGAGCCTTTTCTGAAATTTCTAAAGCATTGGCATTTATTGCAACTGTCAAACTGACATTGCTTTTGAGTTACAGAATAGTCTTGTGCTAGTAGTTTTGTTGTTGTTGTGGTTTTTTTTTCTTGTCGTTGATTGAGACTTTTTACTAGATTGCCCTAGGAGGAGGTTGGAATTTAGAATCAAGTATCTAATATCTATGTTTATATTTCTGCAAATAAAAAGCCTGCGGTAAAATTGAGCCTATATTTTAAGTTAGAACTCTAGCAATAATCCGTGAAAACTGCATTCAGTTGTTTTTGAGTAATGCATGTACAAACATACAGACAGTCAAAAATTCTAACGTGTATAATTTTTTTTTTTAATTTTTAATTTAAAATAATTGTCTTCATGTTCCACTCGATTTCTTTGGGATGCCATCATCATATCCTGGTTTCCTTATCATGGTACCACCCTTGGGGTATTTCTTTTCTAACAAACAAAAGAAGAATTATCAAAATCGGTTCGTAAACGACGAAGTTATCGCCTCCTTTTTTGAAGACTGTTAAAAACCTGTTGTTTTGCCTTCTGTTGCTCTAATAAAGACCCCCCTACATATTAGTTTTTTGCAATATCCTATAATGTACAGACATCGGCCTTTTACAATTTTTATTATAGGTAAGTATAGATGGTGAGTCAACCCTAGCTCGCGCATTATCGTTCTGTCTGCCACGTCTATTGCTTGTAAGATTCATCTTGTTGGACACACTTAGCATATTTAGTGGTAGACAACTCTGATAAGAAAAGCTTATGTTGTATTGTATTTGTAGTGTTGTTAAACTTAATAATATACATACACATACATATAGACATATTTATTAGTGTTTTTATTTTGAATTGTTAAATTCTATTCATAATAAATAAATATTTAGTTTTATTAGTTCAAGTCAGGGAAGCAAGTATTTTATATAATAAATGTTTAAGCACTTGTGGTTTGTTAATATTTTTGTTTTTTTTTTAAAACACTTTTATTAGCTTGACTTGTAACTAACTAACTAACTAACTAACTAACTAACTAACTAACTAACTAACTAACTAACTAACTAACTAACTAACTAACTAACTAACTAACAATGTAATCAAATCTTAGAAGTCAATTTTCACCTACTTCTAATTGTCGTATCGACTTGAAACTTTGTATGTGTATGTAATCTCGGTGACAATGCAATAATTTGGTATCATCGACCTGATCTGATGATGCAGCCGGAAGGTGGGTAGGGCATCTCTGCGCTGGCTACTAGTAAACCCCTCGTGTTTGGGCTCATATGAATCGTCTTGATGAGTACAATAGATTGGACTTGGTGACGAGGGTCTGATGATGCAACCGGAAGGTGGGTAGAGGATCTCTGCAGTGGCTACTAGTAAACCCCTCGTGTTTGGGCTCATGTGATTCGTCTTGATGAGCCCAATAGATTGAACTTGGTGACGAGGGTCTGATGATGCAGCCAGAAGGTGGGTAGGCGATCTCTGCAGTGGCTACTAGTAAACCCCTCGAGTTTGGGCTCATATGATTCCTTTTGATGAGTCCGATAGATTGAACTTGGTAACACAAGACTAAAAAGTAAAAAAATAAAAATATATAGTTTAAAAAACTAAAAAAAAACACTTTAAAAACGCACTCAAAAATATAAAATAATTAAATTGACTTGTATTAGTTACGATATAATGGTTAATTCAAAAAGTGTGGAGCGCTTCTTTTACTGGGTAAATAAAAGTACACACAACCAAAAAGCGCTCCACACTTTTTGAATTAACCATTATATCGTAACTAATACAAGTCAATTTAATTATTTTATATTTTTGAGTGCGTTTTTAAAGTGTTTTTTTTTAGTTTTTTAAACTATATATTTTTATTCTTTCGCGGTAACTTTAGACCTCAAGTAATCTAATGTTAAGGCCTTGCTATCTACAGGCTCACAACGATACCTTCATAAACTCTTTTAACCCCCGAGCCCCCGCCTCATTAAGAGGGATGTTATAAGTTTAACATTGTATATGTCTGTGGCATCGTAGCTAATCAGCTACCAAACGGATAAACCGATTTCAATTTAGTTTTTTTTTATAGGCGTTTTGATCGATTCGTTTTCGGTTTTCCTTCCTAACTTTGATTGTAACTTTTACTTCTAATATTATACATATTTTATTATTGTACAGTACAATAACATTTAATTTACATCTAGGCTTTTAACAAAAAATACAGTGACCGCATTTGAACGGGAACTATTGCATTTTATAATACACCTCTATTAAAATTTCATTGACGCTCTATTTACTCCCAAAGATATTTCATATTACCGCATATTTCCGTCCAAAACATATTGCATCAAAGCACACAATGTTTCCACCGAACGCTCAAATACCAGGCGCCGAAATTCCTGAACAAATTCCGGTGAGGTTTCGCTTTATTGGGCTCGAATAGCTACGTAAGTTCAAGTGTAATCATTTTTAGGGCTGATTGGGGAAATCAGTTACCCTTGATTTGGGGTAAACACGTCCGAGTGGGGTAAACTGATTCGGCATCATCCAATTATGACCCCTGTTGGAATCGAAGGCGATTGGGGTGGGTATCTGGTAGTCGTGCGATATTTGGAAGTCGCATCTATAGTAATCAATGTCGAACACAATTTTTTTTTTGTTTTATTTAGCCTCGGATAATGGTAAAGTTGTGGATTTCCTAGCAAAATTTGTGTTTTTGTCTAGATATAGATAGGAAATTTATTAGCCTCGAGATGGATTATGTACAGTTTTAGATTAGATTATTTATATTTGTTAAATTTCTCATTACAGCTTTATATAGCTATCTCACACATTTAATAATAATCGTAATATATGTATACATATATTATCATTTGTCTTACATCTTTTTATGCCATGCATGCTTTGTAAACGCAATAAATGTTTGACAATAAATTATATTATCTTACTACAATGCTGATTCCACAAGACATCAGTTATTTAACGAGATTTCATACATAGTACAGGCATATTGTATCAAAACCTAAAATAAAACTTAATTCATGACGAATCAAATATTCTTTAGTGTTAGGCAATTCAAATATTTTGCACGAGTTTTAGAATTCACCCCAATCGCTGTTACTAAGGTGTCCAATACAAATCGATCCATCGAGTCATCGCCTTACATCATTCAAAATTGCAGAGTTATTATAACCATTGGTTGACCAGAGGTCAAAATTTTACCATAAAATATTGAGCAAGCTGTAAAGCACAATAGACTATAGACAAAATGTTTGACTAGAGACTTAAACCATAAACAAAAAGAGTAAATATTGTGTGTGTGTGTGTGTATATCAAGCGCATGGTAGTGTGTGTAGTGTTTTTTTGGTTATCTAATGTATTTCCAACGCATTATTGTATAAAAATATTAACTTCCTGCACTCCTCCATAAACTAACTTTAACTCTGCCAGTTTTTTTTTTTTACTATTTACATGGTAGCGTTTGACTACAAGTCGCCTGATGTTAAGTGACGATGTGGTCGAAGTTGGCGCCACGCTACATCTGGACTGGGAACTGGCTCTCAAGTGAGGCTGCCGGAACACACTGATAGGTGCTCGGCGACAGATTCTTAACAAGAAGGTGGTAGCTAGCCAGGCGAGTACTAAAAAATACCCTACCACCAAAAAAAGATTTGATACTCCGTCCGCGTAAGTTACGTAAAAAGCGGTACAGAGTATTTTCTTCACGTATAAAAGCTAAATAAGGTATTTATTTCCCCTATCGCTAAAGTGAATACTGGTCCATCGGTCCAGTGATTCGACAATTGGTAATAGTTGCAGAGATTACGCTATTTAGACTAATCTAAACGGAAGAAACCCTTGAGAAGATCTGGCCGATTGCTCTTGAACGGGATTGTGTTTTGCGTGCAAATTATTGGTTGATGCACACAGGAAACTAGTCTTTATGAGCGTGTTGTCTAAAACGCAAAATAACTGTGTAGTAAAATTCCTAAACCTTATATCTATGAAGAAATTCACTTGAAGCGTTTGAGGCCTGAGATGTTTTGCTGCATCGAAGTTTTTAGACGTCAAGCTCATTAGAGAACACTAATATTTTACCTTATAATAATAGAAAACTTTGCTGTATAGGATCTATTTTTTTTCTTAAATATAATAGTTATTTTTTGGTATATCCTTCTTTAAAACGATATTTTAAACCGTTAACGTCTATATATGAAAAAAATTGCATCTAGCATGATTAGAAAGAAATGCATGGTCGTTTGTTTGTTTAATTTAATACTTTTTTTACTGTTGTTCTAAAGCATTTCCTTGTTTGTTTCAGGAGAAGTCAGGCGAGCCTTATTCCGGTAAATTATCGGTTAAGTCCGATCTAAGTCCTGTATTTGGTAAGTACCCTTTAACTTATTGACTATTAATTTGAGTTGTCTCTTTTGCTCGTACTATCATCTTTCTCTATTTTAGAGAGTAGCTTTTTAGTAGTGGGCACTAGGAAAGGATATTTTAAAAATCACCCCCTGAGCCCGCGTGACAGGTCGCTATTTCAACAAAAAATACTAGACACAAAATGCTGAATGAAATCCGAAGGCAACCGCGATACAGCTGTGCTACACTGAGAGAAACATTCTAACTTTCCTACTGAGTCTTACCTTCCAAAATAAAAACCTTTTCCTTCCTTATTTTACCTTTGTTTTCCTTCTGAGTCAAAAGGGAAGGAAATTCCTTCTGTGTTTCGAAAGATCGTTTTTCTCCGTGTATGCGATGCCACCTCTCGACAAATCGTTACACGCCAAAAATGTATAAAATCAGTTCCCAACAAGTCACAAAGTCCCAACGAGGTCAGCCATAAACATCCATTACAACCACACCCGCACTCTACCATTGCCACTTTTACCATAATCGTTCTCAAAAATCTCAAACCCGATCGATTTATCGACAAAACTTGCTCAGAACCTCACAGTTCAGTCTCTCTAGTGATGTGAAATTGATTTCTTCAGAGAATTATCGCGCGACTTAATGCCCGGTCTCAGATCTTGACCATTAGTCGAGAATTATGTGTGTTTTATCGCCAGCTTATAATCATCTGTCACTATCGTTACGATATTTCGTATAAGTAATTTCATCTCGCCCCACCTCTATAATAGTGTTGAGGTTAGACGCTCATCAAAGTTTATCGACAGATAAATTTTTATCGAATATAATTATATTATTATCTCATATTAAGTACTGACTAGTTATAACTGTCATATTAAAATTTTATGTAATGGATTTTAAAGAGATACAGTTAACGCTTTTCAATTCCTTGAATTCAATTATATATTCAAACGACTGCATTAACGAAGGTGTCTGGTTAAACTGATATTATTATTTGATTTCATGTTCAAATTATGTGTAATGGATTATTAATATTATTCAAGCTGTCAATTTCGATAAATGAAACCGAAACAACGTTTGTTTGTCAATTAACATTATCGGTGTGACTTGATTCGTGCTGATAAGGATATCTACAATCCATCGTTACATACCGCTGAGAGCTGAAACACCTCAGGTTTTAAGTTTTAAGGTTTAACGCAATTTATTAAAGTACATCAAAATCGTACAGTTTTTTTATTATTTCTCCACAAACTTTGGTATTGTGTGTCATCTTCACACATATCTACACACTTATAGAAATACTCAAGTGTTAGTTAGTTTGTCCTTCTTTCACGCAGCTACGGAGCAACGGATTGACCTGATTTATCGTGATTATTTTTTTATGGAAAATTTGATGCGGCTGGAACCGTGGGACATAGCTAGTATATTTCCTTCTTTATTATTATTAATAGGCTGTACGCATTTGAGCACAGCCTCACCTGATGGTAAGAGATGACGAGGTCGATGACGGAGCTTGCTTCACTCGTAACTTGAAGGCTCCCATATCGTGATAATTGGGAAACAAAGACGCTGGCAGAGTGTTCCATTCCTTCGCCGTTGTAGTATATCACTATAAATAAACTACTTGTAGTGCTGATTATAACATACAGTCCTACAACCCGTTATCCACGTGAGAAACGATAAGTACATAAATATTATTTGCGAGCGATAACCGGCCGGATCGTGTATGATTGATCGTAATGTCTTTCGTATACTGACAAGAACATGAGATAACTAGGCTTCTGTCGTGTTCAATTGGACAAGATCCAAGTTAACAAGTGCCTCGTTGCGGCTTTAGATTAGATTTAGAATTAGAAAATCAATTTTTCTGGTTCTACATTTATTTCGATTGTGATGTGCCTTCTCTAAAACTAAACTTAGTTTAACAAGGCTAGAAGTAGTGCTGTCCTTTTCTAATTATGGAAGTAAGAAAAGTACAGGTCTGTCAAATTTAGTTTAGCTTTACAGAACATTAGAATCGAGGCCATTTTTAGATTTTTAGATAGTAAAATCTAAATTTAAGCGTCTATCTTATCTTTTTATATTTTTACAATAGAGTGTCGAGATAGGCACGTCATTTTGCAGTGCTATTCTAATTTTGCATTGCAAATTCTTATATTTGGAACTGCATTGATCTCATTATTTTTATGTCATACTACAGCTTTGTCCCGCGGTTCCACCCAACTAGGGATTCCAATATCAGGGTTCTGTTTTCTTTAAAACTGGAATTTAGAACAAAATAACGTTTTCAGCCTCAATAAAATTACACAGTAGTTACTTGGCAGTCGAGTTACCAATGACCTCATCCATCAAATAAAATTTATCGATACTTTATCCCGCATAATCGACGCACCCATCCCTAGCCCTTGGGTTCGCTGCCTCGTTATTTGTTGTTATTAGTGTTGTTTTTTGTTATTTTTACCACGGGATGTTTTCGAAGAACCGGTCACGACCCTAATCTGATCGGCTCGCCACGACCAGCCTTTAGGAATAATGCAAGGTAACGTGTGAAGTTGGTAGCGTATTGTTTGAGAATGAGGAAAGACGGTTTTCTTTAGGACATTGAAGAGAGAAACTGAGCTAAAGTTGTAGACATGCGCGAGTGGGGGACAGTAAGAAAGCCAGTACGAATGGCGGTCTCGATTCTCGCCTAACGCCCGTAATTAATAATCGATCTTGATCCGTTATCTTCGTTTTTGGATCGATATGTCATTTTAGTAGTAATATACCCCTAGCCCTAGCCCCAGCCCTAGTATAGCCTAGTATAGCCCTAGTACTAAAATGACATATTATGGCTTGACATATCGATCCAAAACTGCGGATAACGGATCAGGATCGATTATATTAATTTCGGGCGTTAGGCGAGAATTGACATCGCCCTCGCACGCATACATATCTCGCATTCATAAATTACGTCACAGGAATTTCGTGACTTTTCGTACCCCTTTCCTCCTTATCACATTTGTACATATATGACGTCATGAAACTTATGACTCGTCCCTCCTCCTGTCACACAATGTCACATATCGTTGTCCCTCCCCCTCAATGGTGTAATTTTTGGATGGCCCCCTAGGACTCCCTGCATCAGAAACTGCGGATAGGGGATAACATCCCTTGAGTTACCTTGATCAAAACCACCTGATCATCATCATCAAACTATTACGTTCCCACAGCTGGGTTCAGGTTCTCAATAAGAGAGTATATATCATCATTATCAGCCTTTCACGTTCCCATTGCTGGGACTCCGGCCTTCTCTCAGAGAGAGAGAGTATGAGCTGTAATCTACCACGCTGGCCCAGTGCGGGTTGGTAGATGTCGCATGCCCTTGAATGTTGCAGTTCTTGGACATGCCGGTTTCCTCACGATGTTTTCCTTCACCGGTTTGAGCGGTGGCAAATCCGCACATAACTTATTAAGTCATAGGTGCGGGGCCGAGAGGATTCGAACTCGGTGTCGGCGTCTTGTAAGTCGCACGCCTAAACCGTTCGGCCATCATCTCTCTTAGAGAGTATATAGAAGAGAGTATATATATATATAGGTGTTTAATAAAGGTAATCTAGGGACTACCATTCTTCGACATAATGCGCAGCACTCTGCGCATTATGTCGAAGAATGGTAGTCCCAATTTCTTCACCTACCAACTAAGCACCACTTAAATCAACGGATATTTTCTAAACAATTTTTAAACGCCGGAAATGACGTTTTTACTACACGTCAAACGTCTAGTAGCCTTACAGGCCATAAACCTTTAATTACAATAATACTTTCACGCTAATTTATAGTGAATCACTGAGGAAATACCTCGAGATAACAGAATCTTTTTAGATAAACCATGATATATATATCTTTGCGTCTAAAATGTACTGCTATATGTGTATCTTGCGTCGTAAATTACGGCCCAAACTCTTTCTTTATTCTTTGAGAGAAGGCCAGAGTCCCAGCAGTGGGAATGTGAAAGGCTGATAATGATGATGAATTCCTTCTACATATACTAATCATTGTAACTTATCGCGCTGTCTTAATTTATCTAGTTACAATGAGTGTCCTTATCACTGATAAGAATACCCATTATTGTAAGTACGAATAGTTTTGGTTTGACGGCGTGAAATTCATTTTTTTAAAGTAGAAGGAACTAACTAATCGCTTGCAAATGGTGATAAGATTAGCTAGCTAGCTAAAGCGCAAGTCACACAGAAGCCGAGGTGGGCGCGGGCCGGCTTTGTGGCTTTGCCCAGTGCGGGTTGATAGATGTCGCATGCCCTTGAATGTTGCAGTTCTTGGGCATGCCGGTTTCCTCACGATGTTTTCCTTCACCGTTTTGAGCGATGGCAAATCCGCTCATAACTTATTGAGTCATACGTCCGGGGCCGAGAGGATTCTAACTCGGTGTCGGCGAAGGAATTAATCGAATGCAATAAGGTTTGCCAGCCAATCGGTGCAAGTCGTCGCTCCACCTTGTCGCAGGACGTTCACACTACGTTTGCCAAGTCGCGGTCTCCACTCAAGAACACTTCTACCCCAACGCCAACTACTGCCAGCCACGCTGTAGACTGCCAGTAGTTGGATGAGAAGAGCCGAAGACCGGGCTCAGTGGCGTACCTTGGGAGAGGCCTATGTCCAGCAGTGGACTGACACGGGCTGATGATGATGATGAATAAGGTTTAATTTTTCTTGAAATTAATTCGTAACTATTAGTAGTAAGTAAAACCACTAACCGTCCCTTTAGTAGTTAAGATAATATCTATTATTATACTTAAATTCGTGTAGTGTAGTGTCACGCTCAATTAAATTGATTTTATACGGATAAGATTATTTCATTAGGTTAATGCCTTCATTTACTTGTAATGTTTCATTGTTTTTAGTCATTATTTCGTGATAAGCTTACTTTAATACGGTAGTTTATACTGTTTACCTAACTGTACATTTCAAAGGTTTATCTACACTATCCGTACTTCCCTCATCATCATCATCATCAACCTGTATCAGTCCACTGCTGGACATAGGCCTCTCCCAAGGTACGCCACTGAGCCCGATCTTCGGCTCTTCTCATCCAACTACTGGCAGCCACTCGGCGCAAGTCGTTGCTCCACTTTATCGCATGACGTCGCTCCACCTTGTCGCATGACGTCCCACACCGTACCTACTTCCCTACCTACTTCCTACTAATATTATAAATGCAAAACTTTGTGTGAATGTTCTTTACCACGTATAACTGTAACTACCAAGCCGATTTTGATAAAATTTGGAATGGAGATAACTTATACTCTAGATTAACACATAGGCTTTTATCCCGGAAAAAGGTTCCTGCGGGAATAAGCGGGTGAAACCGCGGGGCGCTACTACTAAAAAGACAAATTCGTTCTTTCGTGAGCTTTAAATCGTATCTTAACAGTAACAGCCGCCCAGTCTGATTCAGATCTGATATACATTTACATACCTCTATATTTAACACTCCCACTGACCATATTATCATAACAGATTATCTATCCTTATCGCTCCTACGTAACCGGTCATCACTCTGTCTCACGTAATAATTCGCGACCCATACCTGTTATCATTAGAGATGTGACAACTACCTTGATCCGGCTAAAACAAGTTAACGGCAACGGTATGTCGATCACAGCAGCTGTATTTCAAAAGTAACCAAAAATCGTCTATAGCTTTAATATTTATAAATGCGAAAGTAACTTGTCTGTTACCGTTTTACGAATGAATCGTTGAACTGATCTTGATGAAATTAGGCATGGATATGAAAATAGTTTGAACTCTTGGAAAGGAGCATACTTTTTAATCTTAGAAAAAATTAAAAATTCTTAATGTATGTATGCTTAATTTAACTGAGAGTGCCTATTTTATTATCGCGATAAACTATAGTTAACACGTATGATAGCGTTGGGAACAACTAGATTGATTGCATAAATTTTGTAGGTATCTGTCTATGTATAGTATAGTGAAAATTGTGAGCATGTAACCTAATAATCGTGTATATGAATCCAACTCTAACATCGTGACGTAGGCTGCTTTCCGGCTAAATAAAACAGAAAATAAGCCGGTTAATACGTCCTGGCATTTTTGAAAAAACAGCACTGGCTCGTGAAGATCATTTATTGTGTACTATGAAATAAGTAAACTAAAAAAAAATTAAACACCTTTGTCAAGTTATGCAGCGTGAACTATAATAGGGTTTAAAGAAAGATCTTGGAATTGCAATGTTGGATTCCGGACACTGGTCGAATGTCACATCCCTAGTTATAATGTAAAGGCTCTGTGTCATTATATCGCAGGCTCTAATTGGAAGTTGATATGCGTGCACAAATTAGAGTCTCGTAGTTAGATTAACGAGCTTTTTACACTTGCTTCGGTGAGCAGTCCAAGATGAGAACTTGAAGCGATTTTGAAATTATAATTAATGAGCTACCGACAGAAAATAAAAATACTGACGTCACTGCATTTGTTAATGTAATGAAAATACTAAATAATTGTAAATTTCATAAAACTAAAAATATTTAAGAAAATTTCAGACGTTATTAAAAATCAATGCTTTTGTGTGTGTGTATACTGTGTGTGTTTGAAGTAGGGTGTTTTGTCTGGCAAACTGTCAGTACTCCACAACACTCGTAAAGATGCCTGCCACCTTTAACTTTACCACTCTTTGTTAATAAGCATTAAACTTAGTGAGAATATTTATTACGCCGGCTGTTGACACCAGTAGGCCGTGTGAATTTTAGCTACTCGTTTTGCTGGGAGCGCGTAAACTAGATTTTTGTATGCAGAAAAATTTATTCTTAAACTCGCCGCTAGGAACTCTATTAATTTCTTTGTACAGAAAAAATGTGTTAACGCGCTCGCGGTAGAATGTGTTAACTTGTAGCAAAACACACTAGGCCTTTGGTCCGTTATTCGCTTATGACTTGATAGCAAAAAGCAAAGGATTAAAGGTTCTGCAGTATAAAATGACATTATTATAACGTTTATGCTAGCTGTCTATGGCTTCAAGCATATTAAATTTCGTTGTACATATAAAGGCATGTTCATTACTGCTAGTTGTTGACCATGGCTGGACCTTATTTAACCTGTGATTTAATGGTTATGATTTTTTGCAAAAAAAAAAAACAACAATTTTCGAGAACATTTTGAAAATCTTTTAATTTTCCGAAATATTTGTGATGGACATTTTCAATGTTGCTTATAGAAGCTTCGTCAGGATGTTATGCAAAATGTAAAAAAAAAACTTGGTGATGTACTTTGCCAAACTTCATCTCGCCAAATTAATGAGTTGAGGCAACGCCCAACAACAGAACTAAATAAACCGCTACCGTTTGTTAACTTAGGCCAGCTACTTAGAATACTGGTTTTGGTATGGCACGAAGTATCTATTAGCTAATCTGTGTATACAGAGCGATCAAGCGGGCATTCCGCTCTTGACAACGCGTTCGCTTGCTTATTGTGCCCCTACATAGATTTTTTATATCCATATATTTTATTGATAATTTTTTTAGTAGATGCATACCGCAGTTACCCCCCCTTATCCCACAGAAATCATTTTCAAGGATAATAACGTCCTGTTTCCAATCCAAATGTGAGTCTTAAAAATTCGTAATGACCATCCTCCGTAATAAACGCCGTCTTTTCGATAGACTGCGCTTGCATAGAAATTTGATAATAACCACTTTTTAAATCCAAAGAAGTAAAACATTTATAACCATGTAGCATATCTACAAGATCTTCAATGCGTGGCATGGGATATTTTTCTTTAACTGTAATTTTATTTAATGCTCGATAATCAATGCATAGCCTTTTTTTCTCCATTTTTTTTTTATTGACAAGCAACGCAGGGCTTGCGTATTGTGAGTTACTTTCTCGTATAATATTGTTTTGCACAAGTTCATCCACCATTTCGCGGATTTTTTTTCTATCTGCATGTGAAGACCAAAAAGGCCTGCATTGAATCGGCCGAGAATCATTAACGTTAATTGTCATAGTAGCCTATAAATGTTAAGGCTGGATAAATATATTTCCTTTCCTAATTTCACTCAAATACGTTGATACGTTTCAGCGTGAAGAAATAACAAACATACACACTCACTCACTTTCGCATTTAAATATTATGTGTGATTTAACTAGTATCCTGGTTACTAATATGTACTCTGTGCACATGGCACGTAGTAACTATTAGACAATCTATGTATGTAGGTACATAGCGGGCTATAAAGCGCGTAGTACGCTTTTGACTCCGCGCGCTCATTTAGTGGCCTTCCGTTATTTTGTATTAAATATCCATCCATTTAAAATTGCTCAATAAATAGTTTTCTATAATATATGTAATCAAATCATTCTCCTTTAAAGTTCCGTTGCAAAATTAATTCCTTTCGGCCTAACTTCTCCGCAGTCATACTTCACCGTTTCAAAAACCGACTCTACGGCCAAGTCAGTGGTATTTCGCCGACTTCGCGTGTTTGTTTTATGTCATTATCTGCTTTAATTTATACCACAGTACCCGCTAATACATTCAGTCATAACATTGTGACCATGTTGAGTAAAACCAACTTTTTACTAAGATACTGTAATTGGTTTGTAGGCTAAACTCGTCAGTCGTCGACGTAAACAAGTCATCAATCATTTGAAAAAACTTGGCGTTTGTTTTAAGGTTCGGCTTTGTTTTTATTGCGATTGGACCTGCTTTTGACCGCTATCTCACATCTCAATCTTGAAAAAAACTATTAGTATGAAAGGGAAAGCTGTTATTAAAGATTCATCTCACTTGTCCCAAAATCACCGTAAACTCACTTGAGAGCCAGTCCTTCGCCCACATCTTCACTTAGCATCAGATGACTTGTGGTCAAAGGATAACCTGTAAAAAGTAAAAAAAGGATGATGAACCCTCAAACCGTACTTAAAAAGCCACTCGAGCAATAGTCTGCTGTCTAGCACTTTTCTGAGAATACTGATACGATACTATCAGTATCAAAGCAATTAGCAGGTACTAAGTACTTGAATTTCAAGTTTACATTTTGTTAAATGTTTAAGTATCTATAGATAGGCATATAGACATGCAAACTGTGCCCCGAGGTTTCTCCCACATGTACTACAGTTTAGCGCGATAAAAAGTATCCTATATCCTTCCCCAGGGTTCAAACTATCTCCATGCCAAATTTCATCTGGATCTGTCAAGATTTTAACGGGTGCTGCTTGTGGGGTCTGGTCTACTTTGGTTGTGATCCCGTAACTTGTTAATATTTATGTTTACATATCCCAATGTGCACAACCAACCAAGATAAATCTTATTAAAAAATGTCGGATAATTAGAAGACAAAATAAGCTTGGGATTTTAGTGAACTTGCTCCAATTCAATCAATTAGTAATAAGAATAAAATTGTCATTGTGATCGCGCCAAAAAATTACCTGCCGGGCGTTTCTTGCCTGTTCTTTTGCCGGCGTAAGGAGGTTGGAACAGGAGTAGCTAGTTTTAAGCTTGACGTTTTAAAGTGATCACAATGTATCATATTAAATAAAAAACATTTGACTTTGACTTTAGGCGTAAAAAAGGTAACAAATGAGGGCCGGAAAGAGTAACGTTCCTTACGTTTATTATGGATAAACAACTTATGTTAGTGTTGAACTTAATTATGCCTACATGCAAAAATGTCTGTGTGTTTGTCAACTCATCTTATCTTTCTTGCTTATTATCTAGGCCTATAAAACTGTTCCGGGACTGATTGTCTGACAGACAAACAATACACAGCTAAAACGTAAGTCGTAAGTTTTAGAAACATGAAACTTCATATGTACATAGATTGTGTAGTGTAAAAGTGCAACCAAAAAGGATGTTTTGAAAATCTATCCCTAAGGGTTTTATAACGGGATAATTACCATGTATTTGTTTTTGTTTGAGTTCTCGATGTTAAAATGGTAATGTCATCGTACGCAAAAACCGCGCGAGGAAGCGGGTAGATAGAAGATACGTCTGCCCGTTATAACATCAACAATCCTACCCGCAGAAACTTTTAGTATTCTCGTGATCATGTCGCTTGCAACAGTGCCGAAATATCGAGAACTCAAGCAAAAATAAATACATGGTAATTATCCCGTTATAAAACCTAATTCTAATATCTCTAAGGGAGTCAAATGGGGTGTTAAAGTTTGTAAGAAACTTCTTTATCTTTGGTTTGAAACTTAGTGATGATGATATCATATTATTGGGAGAACTAGCACTCATGTAAGGCTGTCAGAACAGACCGATAGGTGCTTGGCAATAGAATCTTATCTTGAGGTTGGTAGCTAGCAAGGCGAGCACTAGAAAATGCTCTACAACCAAGTCTACGTTCCCATGTTTCATGACAATGCTTTCCTTCGCTCAAAGCTCATTTCGTACCGAAGCATGTTGACGTCACTAACTCTGAACTATACTCGGTTAATTGGTCAATAATAATTAACATTTTAATTTGAAAAATACACAGACACCATATCATTAAATTTGTCGCGGTCGCAAACAATATGGTCCCAGGTTCGACGCCGGGCCGCACAGGTAGCGAGAATTTGTGTCTGACTCACTATACTCAATTGACCCTGTTTCACCACTCGCTGATATGATATAGTTAAGATTCTTTGCATAAAAAAACTCGCAGAGAAAAAAAACTGAAGAGCTGTCCCTAGTGTTGCAAATATCCATAAGCGACCCTGACTGATTACCATCAGGCGAGTGGTCTGCATGTTTGCCAATTAGAACATTTTTTTTTTAATTTTTTATAACTCAGTTCTTAAACAAATTGAAATAACTACTTTATTGCGATAAAATGTATCATATGCCCCTCTCAAAGGTTCGAACTATCCCCATACTACAAGTCATCAAGATCAATTTAGCAGTTTACGCCCGAAATTAATAATCGATCCTGATCCGTTATCCGCGGTTTTGGATCGATATGTCATGTCATAATATGTCATTTTAGTAGTAATATGTCAAGCCCTAGTACTAAAATGCCATATTATGACATGACATATCGATACAAAACCGCGGATATGGTTCGATTATTAATTTCGGGCGCTAGTCGAAAAGGTAACAAATGAACACACAGACTCACAAAGTTACTTTCGCATTTATAATTTTTGTATGGAATATGGATAAGTGTGATGAGTTCACGGTTTGAAAAATAAGGATTAAACTTATCATAAAATTGTGAAACAGGTCCCGGAATGGCGATTTTATTATTGGTATCATATTTCATTTGATTATTGACCGCAGTAACACGTTTTCTTTTTTTCAACGACACATATTTCGGGTCGAAGGGATATATACCTACTTCGATTCTGACTCCTGATCGATTATTTATTTGATCTTGTATTTTTTTTCCTGGTGTTGGTATTCCGCTCAGAGAGCTGTGATGAATGAATTTGGATAAAGAATAAGGATACAATTATTTGTATAATAATAAATTATGCACTCAAATTTTGTCATTTTAAAATCCATACAGGTCTGCTTCAATATTATAAAAGCTAAAGTAACTCTTTTGTTTGTTACCTTTTCACGCCTAAACAGCTAAACAGATCTTGGTGAAATTTGATGTGGAGACAGTTCGAGCCTTGGAGAAGGACATACGATACATTTTATCGCCATAAACGCGGGTGAAACCGCGAAGTGCAGCTAGCATATGTTTTGTTTTTACTCAACGATATATTTGTTTTTCCCGTAGTAAGAAATTAATGCGAAAGTAATTCTATCTATCTGTCAGTTTGTTTGCTACCTTTTCACGCCTAAACAGCTGAACAGATTTTTATGTAAATTAGTATAGAGATAGTTTCAAACCCCGGGAAGGACAGAATACCGCTTACGCGGGGCAAGGATAATAATGCCAAAGATTTCTCACAATCCTACTAACATTATAAACGTGCAAGTTTGTGAGTATGGATGGATGGATGTTTGTTACTCTTTCACGCAAAAACTACTGAACGGATCTGAATGCAATTTGGAATGGAGATAGCTTATACCCTGGATTAACACATAGGATACCTTTTATCTCGGAAAAAGGTTCCTGCGGGATAACGGGTTGACCGCGGGGCGCATCTATAAACTAAGATGGCGCAACGACCCAAAGTGAGTCTTGGCCTCCGATAACAAAAGACGACACTTCGGTCTGTCCTGCACCACCTCTTGCCAGTCCTCCACTTGGAGCTCGCGCAAATCCTTCGCGAAGCGCATCTAGTAACAAATATTTCCTAGTCTTAAAGAACCATGAACAGTTTTAAGTACCCAGTAGTCCATCTCCCATAACCCTAATCTAACTCTCCCAGCACGATCAATATACAAAGACGCGGTGTTTACAGATGTAATTAGTACACATTACATGGAGGTTGGCGCGGCCCACGGTCAATATTTGGATAGGTTGCCATGCCCTACCGCGGGCGGGCATGGTGTTCTTAGAAGAGACTTGAGAGAGAGAAAAGGGATAATAATGGGGAAAAAGGACTCCGAATTTCTTGACCACCAATCCACCATCAGTATATGATATTTTTTTTTAATGAAAAACCGAAACAAACTTCTTATTTTTTTACTTCTTACAGGGTAGTGTTTGGCGTCAAGCCAAATGATGTTAAGTGACGATGTGGCCGAAGGTGGCGCTATGCTACACCTGGATTGGGAACTGGCTCTCAAGTGGGGCTGCCGGAACACTCCGGGCTTGACGACAGATTCGTAACTTGAGTGTGGTAGCTAGCCAGGTCAGCACTGGAAATGTAATACATATTACCAAGCTAAGGTTTTATCACGATGTTTTCGTTCACCGAAAGCTCAAGCTCATTGTAAGATACCCCACGACCGTCGCAAGCCCACGTCATTACCACTATGTTTCCAAACATTTCAATTTTTTAAATTACATATTTAGTATCCTAATAAATAAAGCATTTTTCTTCCTACAAATTAAATGCTAAATTGTTATTTTAAGTACTTCTAATATTGTTAGTTTAAAGATAGTTATAGTAATTTTGACAAGTAATTTTTTTTATTATAAGAATTCCTGTCGGGGTAAAAGGCCGCCTCCAAATTTTAATACTATTCATGTATTTGGACAATCATGCTGTTATCGTTTTAAACAGGCCTAAAGCACAAATCTGCAAACCTGCAGATAACAAGAAGGCCATACAAAACAACAATTCAAAATACATGACAGTTTCTGCGAAAATTTAATTTTAAAACTGATATGATTAATTATCATATCGGAAAATTATAAAAACGGTCGTTATCTTACAGATAAAGTTTAATACGGAAGGTTATAAAAACACATAGTTTTAGTATTTTGATTGACATGCTTAAATTAAAAATTGTTCGTGGTAAAACTATGACTAATTTTAGGATACCTACTGCGGTATCTTTACATCTGCTGTACCTACTATTGAATGATTTTTGAGCCGTCCATAATAATTAAACCCCCTTCAAAGATATATTCCCAGAGACGAAAAAAAAAAATTATAAGAAGAAAAGACTATTTATGTTTTACGGCGAATTAACATATTAATTAGAAAATGCTAGAAGTGCCCCGTGGTGTGGAGATTTCCACGGAAACCTTAAATTTACAGTGGCAAAAAGTAATCCGAAATTAATAATAATCGATCCTGATCCGTTATACTCGGTTTTGGATCGATATGTCATGTCATAATATGTCATTTTAGTAGTAATATGTCAAGTACCAAAATGACATATTAGAGAGAGAGAGAGAGAATTTATTTGGGAAAAAACACACAATAACGAAACAAAAAATAAAGAAAGAAACTCACAAAAAACAGTAACATTGTACATAAGCCAATATTATGTGATGGTGCGAACACTGCTGCTGTGTACAGTGCCTCCCAAAAAGGACTTGGCTCAGCATATGAGCATATGCTATGGACGAATCCACAGCGCTGATTTTCAGCCAAGAGGGTCCTATCAAGATCGATTATTAATTTCGGGCGCACGTGACTCGCGGTCTATAAACTATTTCAATCAATAAAGTCACTTCATCGTCTTCATCTATTACTTTCTCACTGCTGGGACTCTGGCCTTCTCTCTGAGAGAGAGCATCATGGGCCGTAATCTATCACGCTGGCCCAGTGCGGGTTGGTAGAAGTCCCATGCTCTTGAACGTTGCGGTTCTTGGACGTGAAATTATTTCTGTGCTTTAAGTATTGGTACATAAGGTCAAACATATACATAGTGAAGGTTCAAGTAGTCCAGAATCTTTACTCCGAACTAATAAAAGAAAATGGAAGGAAGAATAAACATAAGAGGGAAGAAGGGTAAGTAGGGACAGAAGGTCCAGCAGCATTGTAGAGTGTTATTGTTAAAAGACTCCTGACCTTTCTGGAAGAGGTTGAACATATTATTTTCTGTTCAAAATAATGTCAAACCTTATCAGAAAGGTTGAGTGAAGGTCTAAAAATAACCTTAAAGACATTGATGTACCAAGAGATAGACGTCGGGTTCTTCGCTTCAAGGCGTCTAAACTAAAAGAGGGCTAATCACACGGAGAAAAAAGACCTTCCGAAATAAAGAAAGAATTTCGTTCCTTTTGGACACAAACAAACTGATGAATTGTTGTTGATTGCAAATTGTTGAATATTATTCACATATGGCTCTAATTATAATGTTTTAGTTTATTTATATACTCAACCATTTTTCTTGTCAGTTTTCCATTAAACCCGACGTCCATCCCTATTATGTCAATGTTTAAAGATTATTATCTAATCGATAAGAATATAATCTTTGTAGATGCTATCTATATATTTACATAATAGCAAATGCTGCAAATATATATTTATAAACAGATCAATTACGGTTGTAATTTTCCTGATACCATCTGATGGATGGGCACTTTTCTTAGAACTCTCAAAGTCTATTTTGATTAAAGTCTCCCGTTATTGTAACCTTTTACAGGGTAGCGTTTGACCACAGGTCAAAGGACCTACAGCACGTCTTCCGTAATTGTGACTTTTAACAAAGTTTGAGTAGTTATCGAGTTATCACAATCATCACAGATTTGTACCTAATTATCAGAGGTCGATGGACTGAAGTACAGAGAAGGAACTAATCTGTTGTAGACGCTGGGTACAGGCGTACACGAAACGTTTAACAGACGTGAATAAAATTCGTAGAGCGCTTTGTGAATTGTGAAGACTCTTCTGAGGCTGAAGGTACTGCCACCAACAGTTTTCTTCCAATATTCTCTATTAAACAACATAAAGTATATTATACTACTACAGTGTTTTTTCTAAATTGTATCACGTGACTAGTCTTATGTGTTGAGCTAGCTAAACTAGACTTTGTAGCTAAGGTTAAATAATTTTTTTCAGTAAATGAGATTTTTCAGCTATAATTGTTGGGGAGAAACAACCTCGTCCCAATTATGCAAAAAATGTAAAGTTATACAATAAGCAAAATAGCAAGTTTATTAGAAAAACTCTTCCATGTCATACTCAATGTGTGATTGCGCCAAAACATTTACCTATCGGATGTTTCTAACCTGTTCCTACACCTATGTAAGGAGATTGGAACAGGTGAAGCTTGTTTTAAGTTTTAAAGTTACATGAGGCCTACTACTAATTACTAACGTTACTACTATGTAAACATTTCTAGAAGTAAGTACCACTAGGGCATTTTACTAGGTTTCATATAGATTAAAGACTTTTGTGGTGATGGTTATTAAAACTTCAAATGCTCTAGGGGTAAATGTATCTACGTCATCACTTATCACTATTACAATAAAAAAAACTATGTCCTCTAACCCTTTCTCGCGCGACTGTACTGCGAGCGCGTGCAATTACTCCTCTAAATTACTTTTCGTCGCCGTATAATTTTCTCGTCGCCTGTACTCGCCACCCCGTTGGCGTCTAGCCGTATAACGTTTATTTCTTTGATTGTACTTGTGACGTTGTTTAGTTAGAAAAGTGGTAAATTTTATTTGTTTGAAGGCAAACAGAACAAAAAAAACCGTAACTAAAGTTGTGGATCATCGAGGGTATGGTTTTGTTACAAACAGGGTAGTGTTTGACCACACGTCACCTGATGTTAAGCGACTATGTGGTCGAAGATGGCGCCACGCTACACCTGGATTCGGAACTGGCTCTCAAGTGGGGCTGCCGGAATACGCCGCTTGGCGACAGATTCTTCTTCTTTATTCTTCTGATTTTTAGAAGGTTATAGCTAACCAGACGAGCACTAGTAAATGCCCTACCTCCAAGCTATGGTTTCGTCACGATGTTTTCTTTCACCGAAAGCTCAAGCTCATTGCAGAATTCGAACCCACTGCGCCACCATCGCTTCGAAATGGTTGGATCGATCGATCGATTAGTATTTACGGTACGCCGTCTGGTGTGGTGTGGTCTGATCTGTTGAAAAGCGCACCGTTGGACACAAGCTTCACGATTATTATTTTAATTTAATCATTTATTTCTTTTCTGCAGGTAAATTCGAGCCGCATCCAGCAGCTGGTTTCAACATGGGCTACCTCATGGCACCTTACCCTTACCCCAACGGTGGAGCGCATCCACTGCCCGTCTCAATGGTGAGCATAATAATAATGTAATAATAATAATAATAAGAGGTTGTCTTAAGAGGCTCTCGCTTGACGGTTGGAATGCAGAAGGCAGTAGGTACTCCTTGACACGGCGCGTATCGTCAGGAAGTTCTTCACTCTGCAGCCCTAACCACCGGTAGCTTGAGTCCTGCCCCGCTACCGGTGGCACTCTAGGTTTAAGTTTTTTATAGTAGATTTTTAATTCTTTTTGTATAAAATTATTGTAAAAAAAACTTTTACTTAAGAAAGAAAATAAATAAATGAATAATAAAAGAGGTTGTATGCAGAAGGCAGTACTCCTTTCCTCGACACGTATTGTCAGGAGGTGTCTCGCTTGGAGTCCTAGATTTCAAGAAGAAGAAGAATTTACTTCGTTTTAAAAGTGTAATAATAGTTATAGGGCTAATTTAAATCATCGTGAACCCTGTTCATCACAAAAACTAAATCTATACATACAAATAAATGAATTTGAAGTGTATGTTTGTAATTTCTAAATGCATATGAAAGTATTCGGCATTTACATCAAAAATACATTTTTAATATTTTTGTCTCTGTTTGTTTCTTCTAATCTATGAAACGGCTAGACCGATTTTGACGGGACTTTCACTCGCAAATAGGTAATGTTATAAAGAGTAACTTAAGCTACTTTTAACCCTGGGTAAGGAAGGTGTAGCATTCATTTTATCGCGATAAACGCTTCGTTGCATAAAAAAGTAGAATTTCCAAAAGGACAAACGTTCAAAAAATTGGCTAGCAAATGCAATAATGATGTTCATGGTATGAATGCTAAAGACTTGGTGTCTGTCACTCTGACATCAGCTGTCAGTTTTTTGACATCTGTTCAATCATAACCCCGTGGCGTCGTCAGAAGGCTAGAGTATATTTATGATGCTAAGCCATATATAGGTCATTTGATGTTATGATGTGCTGGACATGTTTGGACACTAGTTATTATGAGAAATTGACATTAAGGAGGATATTGGACTACTTAGCATTCTAGACATTTTAGGCTTTGGTTGTAATCCCGTAACTCGTTAATGTTCATGTTTCCATATCCCAATGTGCACAACCAACCAAGAGACATTTTATTCATCATCATTATCAGCCTTCCACGTTCCCACTGCTGGGACTCTGGCCTTCTCTCAGAGAGAGAGTATGGGCCATAATCTACCACGCTGGCCCAGTGCGGGTTGGTAGATGTCACATGCCCTTGAAAATGTTGCAGTTCTTGGGCATGCCGGTTTCCTCACGATGTTTTCCTTCACCGTTTTGAGCGATGGCAAATCCGCACATAACTTATAAAGTCATAGGTACGAGGCCGAGAGGATTCGAACTCGGTGTCGGGGTCTTGTAAGTCGCACGCCAAACCGTTCGGCCACCATCGCTCTAAAAAAAAAATTGAAATTTTATTAGTAAAGCTTATTATAAAATATCGGACTATTTAGATGACAAAAAAGCTTGGGATTGAACACGCTAACGCTCGAAATTAATACTAGGGCTTGACATATTACTACTAAAATGACATATTATGACATATCGATCCAAAACCGCGGATAACGGATCAGGATCGATAATTAATTTCGGGCGTTAGTAACTCATCATCATTATCATCAGCCGGAAGAAGTCCACTGCTGAACCCTTGAACGCCACCATGAACGGCTATTTTGCATCCATCGGCTCCCTGCGACTCTTACAATGTCGTCGGTCCACCTAGTGGCCTACCTCTTCCGAACGTCTTCCGGTTCGTGGTCGCCACTCGAGAACCTTTCTTCCCCATCGGTTATCGGTTCGTCGAGCGATGTAGCCTGCCCATTGCCACGTCAACTTGCAAATTCTGAGAGCTATGTCGGTGACCTTGGTTCTTCGGCGAATTTTCTCATTTCGGATTCTATCACGCAAAGAAACTGCAAGCATGGCTCTCTCCATGGCTCGTTGTGTGACTCTGAGCTTATTCAAAAGGCCAACAGTCAAAGACCACGTTAGTAACTATGTACCTACCTATATTAACGTAGAACCATCGCGAGACCAACATGTCAATCTTATCACCCTATATCACGTATCTAGTTCTTATCACTCTCGTGACATACACGAACGCATTACATATATTTTTTTATATCTACTAGTACATCGTAGAACGCGAGTTATCGTCGAATTATCGTGTGATCGTTGATGTAACCCGTGTTTTGCTGCTGTTTTTGAGAGGAAGAAAAATAGTCCTCACCTAATATTTTTGACTACACTTTATTAATCACAAGTTGCGCCCCGCGACTTCACTCGCGTCTTCCCGTTATCCCTCAGGAACCTTTTTTCAGGATAAAACGTAGTATGTGTCAATCCAGGTTATAAGTTATGTTCATTCCAAATTTTACTCAAATCCGTTCAGTAGTTTTTGCGTGAAAGAGCAACAAACATACATACATACTCACAAACTTTCGCGCTTATAATATTCTGTAGTAGGATTTTTTTTTTAATATGTAGTCCTCCTACGTAATTGTAATAAATTGTCTAAAATTGAGAGAACTGTTCATCTTATACACATTCAATTTATACGAAAATAAAGATAATTTTATTTATTACAACGATTTTCTATGTTTTTCAAAAAAAAAATAAGTTAGTACGTCTTTTCGGCATTAGTACATTGCTACTTGTTTGATGGAGGGCCACAACGTGAGAAATAGAGGTTCAATATGCAAATATCATTGACTCGCGTTTGTCTATTAATCTACCGAGAAAGCTGACTCCGCAGCCCTTTTTAACACACCTTAACATTTTATTTACACAATGTAATAACAAACACACGAAGAACCGGAATGGTTTGCCGCATCGTAATTTAATCGGACGAAGCGAGATACTATTTTTATTGGATTATTTCATGTAATAACCGCAATGTGTAGGGTTGCCATGAGTCAACGTTTGGGCGGACAGTGTCATGCCCTTTGTCGTAACTGGGCTTAAAGTAAAACGGAATTCCTGCTGTTGTTTGTTATCATCAGTCTATTACTTTCCCTCTACTGGAACTAAAAATGTGATAAACGGCTTAAAATTGACAACACGCTTAAAGCGTTCCGCTTATATTATTAAGCCGCTTAAAAAAGAAAATGTATACCCATCGGAATAAGGTTTGCATTTGTTTGGACTTTGGAAAAAAGCCGTCAACGTTTAAACGGAGTCCGCTTATTTTCGCCCATCTTTAACTGGAACACAGGCCTTCTTTGAAAGAGAGAGAGAGAGAGAGAGAGAGAGAGAGAGAGAGAAGGTATATGCCATCACATCATCACTATCCTACTAATATTATAAACGTGAATGTTTGTGAGGATGGATGGATCGATGTTTGTTACTCTTTCACGCAAAAACTACTGAACGGATCTGAATGAAATTTGGAATGGAGATAGCTTATACCCTGGATTAACACATAGGCTACTTTTTATCCCGGAAAAAGGTTAACAGGTCAACTAGTAATTGTATATAGATTGGTACAGGTTGCATACCTTTGATTGGTGTGGTTCTTGGACATGCCGGTTTCCTCACGATATTTTCCTTTTCAGTGATGTTAAATCCGTACGAAACTTTGGTGGGAATTGAACTCGATAAGGACGTCTTGTAAGGCGGACGTTTCGTTACGTTTGACCACAAGTCACTCAATGTTAAGTGTGGTCGAAAGTGATGCTATGTTTCACCTGAATTGGGAACTGGCTCTCAAGTGGGGCTGCCGGAACACACCAATAGGTATTATTTTGTGAAATATAAAATAAAAATAAAACACATATATCTTAGTTCGATACCAGTACTCAAATTCACAAAAGCTTGGAAAGTTAAAATCCGTATTCCGTACGGATTCGAAAAACTCGTGCATCTCTCTCATTGAAATGGCAAAACAACTAGACGGATCTGATCTGATCTGTTGTAGGAATCGGAATCAATTCGGAATGCTTGTGAATGGGGAGGGTAACAAAACAAAATTAATCACATCGCGCCCCGTCTATTCGCTTTCAGAGTTGTCAGAGGAAATAAAGTTGTGCTATTTTTAATTAAAACATGTTTTTCCATCAAATAAAAAGCAATGCACGAAAAAACTTTTATAGTGGTAGAATAGTTTGTAATATACATTTTGATTAAAAACCCTAAGTATAAACTCTGTGTGTCTGTCTATTACTTTTTCAGGCTTAAACTACTGAACCGATTAAAATGAAATTTGGTACAGAGTTAGTCTAGAGCATGAGAAAGGAACGGAAACGAACGAAGGAAAAAGGCTACTTTTTATCGCAATAAACTGTAGCCCACGCGGGTGGAACCGTGGGGAACAGCTAGTATAAAATAAAAATGTAATGTTACAGTCATTCCTGATTGATGTTATGGAAAATGTTTCATATGAAAACGGTACATTGCGACACTGCAATGATGGTGCTAGTCAATGGTGCATATGAAACTGGGGGGAAAAATGTGATATTACGGTGTCTACGGATTGGTATTATGATGGTAACCCTACGACCACGTGTTCGGACAGGGCACGGGACGGGACGCCACCGGAAACGTTAACACAAACAGTTTTTATTTCTGTCTTCATCCTGCGTTTGTACCACTGTGTACTGCAAGTGGTGTGTTCTTGATTACACGTTTGCATGTGTGAAAAAGGTTGAATCTTTGGCCATTTTAATGTTTATTCTAAATTTTTATCATCATCATCATCATCACTATCACCTCCTTTCCCATTGCTAGAAAACGAGTCTTCTCCCATTTATATTATCTTAGATATCTTACGACCGGTTTCAATAACCTATCTATCCACGATTTGCCCTACTAGAGATAGAAATTTGACATTACTTCTATGGAGCTTATGTCAATTTCGACGATTCAAATTTAAATTAAAAGTAACAGACACCAACCTACCACAGATAGAGAAAGGAGAAACGAAAACATTCAGCTTATATGGAAGGTAGTTGCAAAACTCTTTTGTATAAAAAATTAATTAAACTCGTTCGAAAATCGAACGTTCCTCGCAGGCGCGCGCCGTCAATGCCGTTCGATACCTACCCTCAGTTAGCATTCTCGTACGCCATTCAAATCCAGCTCGGCTCTAAGAAATGAAAAAAGAATTCTCCGCGAAAATATCAAACTCCAAACGCAACAGGTGGACATACGACCGTCTCATTCTTTTCTATGAGGTTTTAAGTTTCGTCTCTGTTGTGCGGAAGCCGCCCCTATCGCCGCCCTCGCTTGGGCGGGAAATTTAAATGAAGGAGGGGATGGGATGGAAATGCTTTTCTTTTTGCTCGCGGGGTGTATTTTAGAGCTTTTGTCAGGGTGAATGCGGCCGGCAATTTCGGGGACGCTTGCGCCCCGTCTCGAGATTTCAGAATCGAATGTTTTTTGTGGAAATTATATTTTCGTCCAATTACGCGATTGGATGTGATTGAGATTATGTTTTTTTGTTCTATTTTTATTTAAATAGTTTCACTGGCAAATTAACAACGTTGTTAGAATCGATTACTAATAAGTAAACGGCTTTGTGTCCGAGAGATCGATTATAAAAAAATATTTTTACTGCAACTCTATATAACTCGCAACTCTATTTTGATTTGATTTTATAACAGATGAACCGATCTTAATCAATTTCAGCGCGGAGATAGTTTGGAACCCCGGAAAGGACATAGGGTACTTTTTATGACGTTAACTTGTACACCACGCGGGTGAAACCGCGGGGTACAGCTAGTTATCTGTACAGAAATAAAAAGTGTTAAATCATATGCATTCAATTAGCAATTCCATACACAATGTTATTAACTCATACGGTTATTTTCCGCCGCGATAAGGTTAATTAATTTACAATCACTATTGTTTGCAAGTGCCGTCCTATTTATCGGTTTTACAAGTTAAGTGTCCTTCCAATTAACAATTTAGTTTCAGGGCAATATAATAAAATATGTTTCGGTAATTGAAAGACAAATACTAATCACAACTTTTTATATCCATCTAGATTAGCGATGTTGCGAGTCGAATAATCCCGCGACTCGAATGAATCGAGTAGAAATAATAGAGTACTCGAGTCAAATTAATTCGGTTGTCAGTTCTTAAAACTCGCAGCGTCAAGCGAGTTAGTCTGAAATCTGTATTCGATTTTCGATCGTCATTTGTCACGCGCGTTTGAAGTAGGGAATGACAAGTCAGTGGGTGGAATGGATTACAATATTTATTTAGGTATATATAGATGGATAGGTTAACTCATTATTTGGTACACCGCAACACAGAAACATTCTAAACTCGAACAACACAAAAAGAGTAGAGTCGCTGTAGCGGAGTGTAGCGTGACGCCACTTTGTCACCTAGCATCAGGTGACTTGTGGTCGAACGCCAAAGAGAAAATAAAAGTAAATGTTACATCAAAATTTTTTATCATCGTTTTTGTCATATTTTTCCCACAGATTAAACATGTTATTTCTTTTCGGATCGTCATGTTAAAATGTGTAGGAATTAAAAAGAAAAAATAATAGTCTGATTAATTTTGAACGAATCAGATTCACTCGAGTTATGCAGACGCTACTCGAGTCGATTCGGATGACGAATCTCGATTAACTCGATTAAAATTGCTTGAGCCGTGACATCACTAATCTAGATGACAGAACAAACAAAGGACTTTGTGAATTTGTGGTTAAGCAGTAGGTGACTTAAGGTGCTTTTCCGAAGTTGAACACAGCAGCGAAGCGACTGCCGGCAACGACAGCGACCGACGATCACGACCGGGTCATGCGACTCGCTGCTTACTAAGCAGTGTGTCGCATGACCCGATCGAATTGAATACAAAGTTATTGTTACAGTTTAAATTGACTGTAGCTTCTTTAACATTAATCATGAAACTATAACTAGATCGTGTTACATCATTAACGAGTACTTGACAGCTTTTTGACTGGCACTTTAACTTTAACCAGGCAGATTTTGACAGTTAGGGATACCATCGAATTACGTCGTCATTTTAACTATATATAGTTGGTGCCACATGTTTTTGCTTAACTGGATATTTATCTGCTGATTTGACGATAGTTAAAGTTAACCATGGATGGTGCAACCCAGCCTTAGTATGTTTATTTTGTTTTTGGTATGTTTTTTGTTCATTGGGAAATTTTAGGAATTTATATTAAGTATGCTGCCCCACGCAAGCGACCGGGTCGCGTTGCAAGGTCCAAGGTTGCGGTTGTCGCATCGGTCGCTGAGGTCGCAAGGATCCGAATGGTACCTTAACTGCTACGTGACCTCAGAAGTTACGTGTTAATCCCATTACCTCTTAGGTCACGTCCAGTGTCCACCTAGGATGTGTTCCACGCGGTTTCGCATTGCGGCCTTCACCTTGAGGTAATAAACCTTATGCGTCGTTAATTTCACCGGATGTTGGATTTGAACCCGGTACCGGCGACCTGTCGCACTACCTACTTTGAAGTGATGATGGCTCAGTGATAGCGACGTCGTTCGATGGCACCGCTACACTTGGATTGGGAGCTGGTTCTCCGGAACACACCGATAGCTAGATGTCGCACCACCAAGCTAAGGTTTCATCACAATGTTTTCCTTCACCGGAAGCTCAAGCTAGGATTCGAACCCACGTCCTACGGATCGCAAGCCGACGTCACTACCAATGAGCCATCATGGCTTCAAAACTTGACTGTACCTAAGCGTATCATCACGACGTATCACAAACACGCGCAGGCAGCGTGACCAGACAGTCACCCTACAGTTACATTACAATTTGTGCAAGTATCAAGATTTTATTTTACCGTTGCTAGCTCCATGTGCGTTGCCTAATATCTTATCTTCAGAATGTTAGTCGAAAAATGCACATAATTTCGACTTAATTTTTACTTTTAGACAGTAGACAGTATTTTTAATTGTAGCAAAAAAAACAATACATAGAGTTTGACCGCAAGTCCCAAGTGACGATGTGGTCGAAAGTCGAGCCTAGCTAGGCACCCACAAAAAATGTTTGGCTTGATACTGAATGTGAATAAAAATCTATTGGGGACCAAAGAACTTTATGTTTTACTAGAAACTTTCATCGGGACACAAATCATGTACAATTTTCTCTTGTAGGTACTAGGTACTTGCTTATTTGTTACGATGTGGTTTTCTAATTAATTAGACCAGCAACTAACATTTTTATTGGATTTATAAATCACACTCGCTCCGCACCGACCGCACCTAGCAAATGTCGAAGTAGCACAGGTTACTCAGCCTATGTATTAATCCACGGTATAAGCTATCTTCATTTTAAATTTCATCAAAATTGGTTTAGTAGTTCCGGCGGTACGTGGTAACAAACATTCACACACACACACTTTCATTACTTTCATTTCATTTATAATATTAGTAGGATAGGACATTCTGACAAATGACACAGTTATCTTGAATACCTACCGGTGATAAGAGTATTTTCGAAGTTTGGTTACGTGCTCAATAGTGGCTAACGAAAAGCTGATGAAGCAGATGAAAAATTTTCTTCAAATTCGTCTAAATTTTCGAACCGAATACATTTTTTAACCTCACCTGTTTACCTTACGCCAGAGCAGCCATGTTCTTTTACAAAAAGGCATCCGGATTTCCCTAGTTATCGTCAGTTCAGTTCTCTAATCACTATAATGGCATTAAAAAGAACATCCAACGGAATATCCCGATTCGTCTCCAATACCGTCCATAATTCCGTCCGGGAAAATCATTACACACGCCCCGGTAATTCGGGTTTCGAGAGCCACCCCCTACCCGCACACCCAGAAAACACCCTTCCCCACATCCACCCTCGCCTCCCACGCTGCATCTCATTTTCAAATACTATACTAACTAAGGCGCAATTTCTATACCTCTCATAGACTACAACCTGCCTGAATCCGGACTCTATTTCGAAGGTAGCAAAGTGGAGTTTCGCGTCAGCTCGCAATGTGGTGGCCATGCCAATCGTAACTTTGTACTGTAGACGCTAAAGCTAGAATTTCTTTGTCCTTTCTTCGCCCGCTTCCGACCCGGCGGGGTGGCCGGCCCCGTTTTCCACTGAATAATAGAGGGGAGAATTTTCTCTTATTTTTCGTGAATTTTTTATTTAAGAAAGGGATAAGATTTTAATGTTGGCGCTCCGTGCTTTTATTGCTAGCGATTGTGAGATATATCCCTATTGTTAGGAGTCTTGATGCGTATGGGGTTTCCGCTTAAACTGTTTTGTATGGCCGATGTTTTTCGGGGACAGCGGAGATGTGGCTTTAATGACGTTTTAGTACCTATGTGCCTCTTATAGCTTATCCGGTGCGCAGTTTTCCTTGATGACATTTTTCAAGAGTTGGACTCTAATCTCCAACGATAATACCGGCTCTCCTTTCCCATGTGTACAAACATTCCGCCTGAATGCATTCATGATACGAATCGTTCTACATTAACACTCGAACGCTTCTGTTTCCTATCCCAATACACACGTAATCATAGGACAGGCTAGGAGTCGATTGAGCAGGTCTATCTTTTGGGTAACGTCAACTGCAAACTTACCAAGTTATGTGTGGATTTACCATGGCTCAAAACGGTGAAAAAAAACATCGTAAGGAAACCAGCATGTCCAGGAACCACAACATTTAAGGGCAAGCGACATCTACCAAGTACCAACCTGTTCTGGGTCAGCGTCGTAGATTACGGCCCATACTCTTTCTCTGAAGGAAGCCCAGAGTCCCAGCAGTGGGAACGTAAAAGGCTGATGTTGATGATAAGCAGACATACCTTCTTTAAGTCTTCCGCAACAGCAACACAGGTACCAAGTTTAAACAGTTTATATTCCGTCGAAATTCCCAATGTTCCAATTACGTGAACCCAAAGATAATCACTGAGGACTTCCTCTCATAACCAAATAACCAATAACTTTTTGCCCGAAGGCATCCCGGAACACCTGACCTGCCAATCTAGTCTATCATCATCTCGTTAGACCGGTCCGGTCTAATGAGTATGCCGCCCACCATCACGAAGGCTGATGCCGGAAGCTAGCCCACATTCTCCTGTCTGCTTGCCCTTGAACTTGGTTGACTCCTTACAATGGCTGATGATTGTTTGTCCTAAATCTTAGGCCTTAGCGATTTGATTCGTGATTGTTTGGTCCAAGTTATAAGCTCTGCTGTCATATAGATACATGTATAACACCTTATTGTTTTACCATAACAACATAAAAGGAAATATCTTAGAGCTAGTGTTGCAATGGGCGATCTTATCGCTTAGAACGATTTCTACCAGACAACCTTTAGATGGACAGATTAGTTGGTTCTCTTATTCTTGAATTTTTACGTCTTTTTACAATAGCTGCGTAATGGTTTAATGTAAGTGACAAGTTATAGCGGGTCTGCTCGATCAACTTTTCCAAGTCACAAACTGTAGCGATGCCGAGTATAAAGCTTCATGAAACTGACTTTAACACTGTCATTTTGATTGCTTATATAATAAACGCAAGGCATGAGATCTATGTGACGAGGATGATGAATTTTTGACATTAAGTTAGTCATTGTGATACTCGAAGTCGAAGATTTAGCAACATCTACCAAAATTATGAAAAAGCAGAAGTCATACCGTTTTCCTGAATTGAGTTGAACCAAATGTCTCTCAACGCTCATGAATTAGACCGTTCGTCACCAAATCGGAAGTATGAATTAAATTATTGAATACGCGTTTGTCGGCTCGTTTCAATTCAAAAACGCATTCGCTTTGACGGCACCGCTTTAGATACTTATCGATTCATAATATTTATTGTTTATTGTTTTATTTTATTTTGATGACTTAAGTGTCGAATCAATGTGCGTTAATGCGAAGATGTTAGACCTTGAAGCAATACTTTTTATTGCTAACGATGTAGGTATATTGTATGTCATCACGTGATTTGATAGAGGTACCTATAGATTTGTTATTCTTGAAGTTATGTTTTAGGAATGTTCCCCGAACTTTTTATGTTTAATTGCTTTCACTCGTATGTAATGTACAACCATTTAATAATATTTATTTTTGGCAAGTACATACATATTTGATTTGATTTTTTAAATGATTAAACGTGTATGACAGAATCAGTTTTATTGTGTCTACGATGACTGATTTCTGCAAGGGGTGTTTAAGTAGATTTTAGTGTTATTCATTGTTAAATGTTGTTGTTGTTATTTAATTGATTGTTATATTACCTTTCACGATATAATATTGATGTCATTCGTCTTAATACCACTTATCTTCTCATTTTTAATGAAAGCACCAGATCGGTACAAGTGACTTCAGAAATTCGAGCTGAAATGATAGATAAATCGTTTATCGAACAACTTCTCAGAAATCCTACCTACCTATCAGAAAATCATTGAAAAAAAAAACTCAACTAGAATCCTGATGTTATGTGACGATGCGGTCGAAGATGGCGTCACGCTACTCCTGGATTAGGGCCTGGCTCTCAAGTGGGGCTACCGGAACACACCGATAGGTGCTTGGCGACAGATTCTTAACCTGAGGGTCTCTAGCCAGGCGAGCACTTGAAAATGCCTCACCACCAAGCTACGGTTTCATCACGATGTTTTCCTTCACTGAAAACCTAAGCTCATTGTAAGATTCAAACCCACGACCTACCGATGGCAAGCACTACCACTGTACCGATATTATTACGCTCTACTGGCCAATTGATATCTTTTGATACGTATTTACAACATGTCAGTGTAACCAATCACCGTTGCAGTCCATACTGCCTGATATTAATTACTCATCTCCAATGCCCCACAATTCTCTGACCCACTTCATTCTTTAGAAAACCGACCAGACCAGTCCCTGTGGAACGTCAATATTCAACCCGCTATAAAATAATCAAACACAGGGTTGTCGGGGGAAACTGGGGTAAAGTGGGGCGGGAGGGAGTAATACTCTTAAAAGCGTCATCCCGTCGGCACCCTTCACATAGCTTTGTTGGATATCTCATTGTGCGTACACTCGGATAGAAAAGTCGTTATGCGCTGATGTCCTTTTTATAGGACCGAAAAGTTGAACTGAAACTTTGCTAGGTTGTTTCATTTCAATGGAATCTGGATGCATTACTTTACTTTGTATTTTTCTCTTGTTAGTTTTGAACTTTTGATCGTGCTCAAACGTTAATTTTTGACAATTTGTTTTAAAATTCACTGCTAAACGGGCTTTCCTGTCGGAGTCTGCATAACTACCACGTATATATATGTATCTATACCATTGTTTTACTAGTAATTATTCTTATCCCGCCAGTAGTGCAGGACAAAGCTTCTAAAAATAAACAAAAATGTTTTACTGTTCAAAACTATAATACTAAATCGGACATTACGTACGATAAAATCCAAATTAATTTACAGACCACAATATTACCAAAAACACGTACAAACGCGTTTTCAATAAGATTGTAGATGCCGGAATGGTAATTGCCTAGAAAGTCCTGGTTGCAACTCCCCAGCCCACCTGTCCCAGTTCACCCCACTCCCCCCCGCGGGAGTCTAGTCTAGTTTTAGATCCCGGACCTAATCTCGTTTCGAATGGCATTGTCGGCTTACGTGCGCTTTCATTGAATTTTAGAATTTTGCTTCGCGTTTTCAAGAGAAGCTTTTAGATTACGATTAGGAATTCTAAATTGAAATATCTTTTGGAGCGATGTTGGGTTAGTGGCAGTGACGTCGGCTTTCGACTTGTAGGTTTGAAGCTTATAAAGCTGATGAATATGAGCTGAGCTGAGCTTTTAGTGAAGGAAAAAATCGTGATGAAACCATAGCATTTAAAAAATAAAATGTGACTGTGTTTTTCAATAAAAACCGCTAGGACCATTTTGACAATTATGCTTCACTAAAAAAAAACATTCAAACATTGACCGACAATACAGACAGTAGTAAGTTATATGAAAGATCATTCCTGCTTGTTAAATATCTGTTAACAAAACAAAATAAAATTCTCACATCATAAAAACATTTCTAACAATTAACAAGTGCATGTAACGAAGCCCTTTTATTGAAACCACTTGAATCCGGATTAACCCTATCCCCAGTCCCTAGCCCTTAAGCGATCGTCCAATTTCACACCCAGTGTTACTAAAAATGAAAATATTAAATCCAATTTATAAACTTACCCCAACTTACCCCTCGATTATCCCCGAACAAAAAAAACATGAATTATGACTATTATAACCTCTCCAAACCATTGTGCGGTATTAATCGCCAATTCGGTACAAATACGCACAGAGCGCCACCCCGGTTATTTGCGCGGACAAAAAAATACGAATATGATTTTATGGCAGGTTAAATCTATTATAAGTGGGGATTAAGTTATGAGTAATATTTCTATTTGTGAGGGGCTTTTAACGAGCCATTTGACGCCTTTTGGCATCGCGTGCGGTTCGTGGGAGCATTCAATGCGAGATAACCTGTAATTATGACCACTCTTACCGCACCGCCCTTTATAAATGTTTGTTTTCATGACAAGAGTATTATAACAATCGGCATTCTGATTAAATGGTGATTTTCGGTTTGATACTGGCCGTGGACACTTTAATTTCACGCTTGTATTATTTAATGTTTAACAGCATTTTTTGTTGACCGAATCGCGGAGTTTACATTATTCGTGTACGGTGTGGCATTTTTTTTACCTTGGGTAGACATTCGGTTTTTTGCTCATAAATATGGATGGGTTCCTCAAAGCCCTGCGTTGCTGTATGTAGCACATTAAATATGTACCCTGAACACATACAGGGTATATTAATTTTCATCGAATCCAGAATCAAAAGAGCGTGTCCCGGAGGACACCGGACCGGCCTCTAATGTGCCCATTCTCTGGACAAAGCGGATTATTCCCGATGTTGTCATATCTCTAAGCTATTAACATAATGTGGTGACATGATTGCCTTGTTTCAGATTTTTTGTCCGATATTTTTTCACGCCTGTCTCGCTGTGTGGTCTGATTCGTTATGTGAGATACGAAATATTGTTAGACCTTTTGTTTTCGAAGAAGCGATGACTCGCGCTCATTATTGCCGCGTAGACTTACGTCAAAGCTTAAACCAATAATCATGTGTTTGTTCTTTTTTACCATTTGGCTAACAATAAGGTAGCCTGTCGAATGGTAAGCTGCCACTATCGCCTGTGGACATTTTTAACACTAGAAGCGATGCCAATGCTTTGCCAACCTCGAAAAACTATTTTCTATTCTTCAAACAGAACTAATTTTAGCCTTACCCTTTAATATCGCGAGCAAACACATATTTTCCTAGTAACAATGAAATTGCTTAAACGATTACCGGCTCCCTTCGTTTGTACACAATTACGTAAACAAGGAAAAGAAAACAGAATACAGTTGAAAAAACAGGCGAGTTCACAAATAATGTAAAGGCGAAATAAACACAGCGCACTATTACCTTGGCGGCAGTTGGCTAAACAAGGTGACTTTTCCCACAAAAGCGTGGTTTTAACTTTAATATTTCAAGTGCATTGTTTGAGTAATTGCGCGCCCCGCGTAACTTAATGGGCGTACTTCGCGTAGTTAAAAAATCGATTCACCCATATTTGTTGTTAATTATAGTCGGTTGAGCCGTCTTTCCGCCTGCGCTGCTTCGAATACGATTTAAGACCCTCCCTGGTCCAATTACGAGTTCTCGAAATCCCCCCTTGTCCTCCCTCATTTTTAGATCGAGCCTCATTTTAATGACCTCTCGAGTTCCCGATGTTCATTTGTCGCTGGGTTTTGCGTACGACTATTTTACCTTTTTTGTCCTGTGAATATCGAGGTCTGAAGCACTGTGCGGTAGAGCGCACTTGAGCTTAGAAAACCATCCGTGCCTGTTAGTATAAAGTGATTGTGATTTTTAATAAAGACTCAAGAAGGAAAATTGTTTGCGTTTTCAAACATTTCCAAAAAGTCTTACAAAAAAATATTGAATTAATTCTAGTACGGTAATTACTGCATTCACTTACTACAATTCCAAAGATATTTCTTTGCAAATGTAAAAAAATATTCTATATTCCTTTTTTGTAATTGTGCGTGCTCTCACCCCATATTAAAAATTGTCCCCATTAGTAGTCCCATAGAATATTTCGCTGACACGAAGGGGCCTTTTGCACTGTTGTTTAAAATCCTGTAATTTTCTATGATTCTGCAGTTTGCCCGGGTTTATAGTAATTGCACAGGGCCCGATATTAATTCACAATTTCTCCCTTTCCAGCCTATTGTTGGGAATTTTTAATCTCGAGGTAATATGGTAGTCGGCGATTGAAAAATATTGCGAGGGAACAGGTTTATTGACTTTGTGAATTATTTTTAAATTTTATGTCCTTTAGCTTAGTGGTACTGAACCACTGTTTGTTCGTTGGTTATTTTTTACTAAAACTTTTTTTTATTATACTTGTGTTAAAAGAAAAACCTGATGAACGAGTGGTTCAAACACGAAGCATGCCAAATAATGGCTTTTGATTTGTTAATGCGTTTGTAAACATAAAATGAATCGTTAAAAACAAACAGAAATTCCCTCTCGACACAGTTTAAACAAAATACATTTAAACAAACATATCCAATGCAGTCTAAGCTCAAATTCAAATACATCTTCGTATAAAAACAAAATCCACATTGTGAACTGTCCGCACAGTGCCTTCCCAGGGCGATGTCTACAAAATGTACAACAAAAAAAGCTTAATACTCTATGGTAGAACAGACTAGGGTGTACGCTCCAGTTTTCGACAGCACGTCACGAGGTCTTTTAAAAACGACATTTTAGAACACGACATGTGTCATCACATCATGTCAATGCAGGGATTATGATAACCATCGTACGGATGCCATCTAGCGTGGGGAATCACCCTTTGCGATCTCAACTGCTTCCCAACTCCTAAACGGCTTAAGTCACGCGTAAAAGTTGACCGAATCGAGACTTTGAGACGTTGCAATAGGATTGAAAGTGCAAGCGTGCAACGGTAAAAAAGACAAGTATAGGAAAGACAATTTAACCCTAAAAAATGGTCCATGGACATTAATCCTCATGTAATATCGCGAATTTGTCATCGGTCCGACGAATTTGGCTGCGTGCAGGCCCATCTGTCAGCGGACCCGATTCGATTTGCAGCTATTATTGATGCTAGAATGGCAGTGAAAGCATCACTTCATTGGATGTACAAGGACGGTGCTTTTTAATTTTGATGACTGGCGTCTTTTGTTTAAAAAACAAAAGCAAAAAAAAAGCAAAAGCTGCTGTTTGATTTTTGCTGAGTTTCTGTACTCTTTACGTCTTTTTTATGTCAATCCACACACTAATTAAATACGTGATTAGTTAAAATGTATGGCTTCAAACAAAGAAACATTGTTCCAACTTTTAACCAAGTTATGAAAGTATAAATCATTTTTTTCTTTCCTAACCATAATTTGCATTCACATGTAGTCTTCTCCTATAAATGTAATGAATAACACTCTGTCATACCTTTGTTACAATTTATATTATTATTATAGCAATATTGTGTCATCTTCGACCACATCGTCATTTAACATCAGGTGACATGTGGTCAAGCGCTGCAACGAAAGTAGGAAATTACAATTTCAATGTTGGAAAAAAAAGTGATGAATCCTTTACAAGCATGCTTGTCAAACTTTTTATACAACAATTTAATGCGATTTATACACTCTGGAACTCGTAACAATATAATAACACTCCATAACCTGCGCACCCTTCGCAAACTGCCCGAATATGAAACGCTTAATAAAATCCATACAATATCATACATACCGTCGAAGCGGTAACAAATTGGCCTTTTTGACGTCTTATTCAGGAACTCGCGTGTCACTGTCAGACGTAGGGTAACACGGTACACGATGGATAATAAAAAATGTATATTCAATAGCAACGCGTGCCGGCCATCTTCAGGTGACGGTCGTGCACTGGGCACGCTCACCCTACTTTTTGGAATTTTGTTTTGTGAGCTTGTTCATTAAGTGGTCGGGTTGTCAGTTGTTTTAATGAACTATATCCTGTTATTGATCTGTTGATCGAGCTTTAGGTTGGATTGAGTATTGCCACTGTTGATAAAAAAAAGTTATGACAGGTTTTGCATGTGGATTCAACGGTTACTTGAGACAGCTTTTGCGGTAGTAGTAGGAAAGAGTTAAGGCGGTTTAAACCGATGGCATGTATCCAACGATCTTACCAGCATCTTTTTGATGTTTTATTATTATATACAAGGTAGCGTATGTGTGTGTGACGATGTGGTCTAAAGTGGTGGCACCCTAGGCCTGGATTAGGAACTGGCTCTCTAGTGAGGCCCTATTTAGTTCACTTAAGTACATCCAGTTCAGAGTATCTACGCTAGTCTCGCACCTTTTCATCTACTACCCTAGCAAACTAACTTCAAATTTATTTGACGGAGCATAGTCTATCCGCCAACCCGCACTGGACCCGCGTGGTGGATTATGGCCCATACTTTCTCAAAAGTCAAATTTATTTATTCAATAGGATACATGTGACCACTTGGCAAACGTAGTGTACGACGCCCTGCGACAAGGTGGAGCGACGACTTGCGCCGAGGCAGTGGTTGGATGAGAAAAGCCTAAGACCGGACCGGAGAGGCCTATATCCAGCAGTGGACTGATGCAGGGTGATGATGATGATGATGATGACACTTTAAAACGTCATACTTAAAACTAGTTACGCCTGTTCCTGCCTCCTTGCGCCGGCAAATGACCAGACAAGAAACCCCTGGAACGTAATTTTTCTTTGGGAGAAGGCTGTCTCACAATAGAACTTTAAAGGAATGTCCATAAGACCACCTATATAAGTTATTTTTTATAAATATACTGTACCTAAACTAATATGTCCGGGCGAAACAAAGTACACCGGTTTAGCATAACGTCCGGTCGTCCAAAACTAGACTTTCGTTGTTGGAATATTAAATCACTTCCTGGATATGATTCTTTATAGCTGCGCGGTTTTATGATTTGTTATTAGTGTGTACTTAAATATTAGTACTCGTTTGGTGTAATTTAAACGTTGTCTGACCACGCTGCTTAATCATAAGTTGTAATGAGACTTAGCCAGTTAAGTTTGTATGCTAATTTTGCTTGAGGTTAAGGTTTGGACTAATTGCAACCACTTTTCAGTGTAGTTAGAAAAAAATGGTAAAAAATTGAAAAAAATTTATGATGTATTGATTTTATTTATTTATAGCGCTTTTTAACGTTTTCGTTGCTCTCAGATCAGCATGAGGTATATGGATAGTTACATATATGTGTTTATGTAATCCTGATAACAATACAATAATTCGGTATCATCGATCTGAATTGATGATGGAGTTAGGGTGTCGAGAGAATCGACAGAAGACTCTTCAATAGCTACTATGTCTTGTTTTTTCGATTTTAATTTATCAAACAATTTATAATACAACATTACGTTTAATTTAACGAGTAACAGAACGGCTCGCGTATCGCAAATTCGCGATAAAAACCTAGACATTGGAAAATTATTTGTAAACAGCCAATTCGAAGCGTTCCAATTAAGATTGTATAATTGGTTTATCTATAACATGGATTTCAAATTAAAAACTCTAATAATATGATAGAAACACTAGATTTCATACCTACATATTTGTGAGTATGGATGGATGGATGGATGGATGTTTGTTACTCTTTCACGCAAAACTACCGAACGGATCTGAATGAAATTTGGAATGGAGATAGCTTATACCCTGAATTAACACATAGGATACTTTTTATCCCGGAAAAAGGTTCCTGCGGGATAACGGGAAGACGCGGGTGAAACCGCGGGGCGCAACTAGTATTATCTACACATGACTTGCAAAAAACAATATTAGGCGACAATAAAGAAATTGCTCGGACTTGCTCCAATTAATGTCGATCACCTGATGGCCACTCTTGATGCCCATTACTGTTCAATGCTGGCCAAAATTTTGAACTACAACAGTTCAAAATCCTGTCTGATAAAAAAGTTGTAAACGTGGCCGCGTCCAAACAATAACCAGCCGGGCGTTCCGTGCTTGTTAATTTTGCCGGTGTAAGGAGGTTGGAACGAGCGTAGCTAGTTTCATGTTGGACGTTAAAAATTGTATTCTACTTAACGTGTTATGATTCGAATCGCCGTGTACTCTATCTGCATATTAGAGTGCAAACAAGCAAATACTACGTCACACAATGCGACTTCTATGCAGACGCGTCGTCGCCACAATAAATGAATAACAAACAATACCTTTGTGAGGCCTGAAACCCACCGGGTACCTAAAAATATATATTATTGATATTTTAGCTGTCCTTAACGGATTAACATTATTTTTTCCATAGAATTTTCTGTACTAATTACTGGGTAGCGTTTGACCACATGTCACCTAATGTTAAGTGACGTTGTGGTCGAAGGTGGTGGTAGTTAATGAGTTGCAGTGAGAGATTTTAACGCAGGTGAAACTGCTGAGTATAGCTAGTAATAATTTTATAGTTGAAGTTAAGCTTGATTGTTAGATAAACGTTGAGAATTTATCATCATCATCAGTATCGAGTCGCAGGGAGCCGATGAATGCAAGTGGCTTATAGCCGTTCATGGTGGCGTTTAAAAGGGGAGGCCTATGTTCAGCAGTGGACTTCTTCTGGAGGATGATGATGATGATGATGATGATCAGTATCATCATATTACGTATGATCTTAGGTAGATGCACAATCCTGGTGGCTTCTAGTTCTAAACCTACAGCCTTGTTCAAAGCCGATAAACTATACATATTGATTGTTTGAGCCAGGTATGGGCAACCTTTGGGAATCGCGGGCTAAAATTTGCGACGCTGAAGATGTTGCGGGCCGTTTGTAAAGCAGATTAAATAAAATAAGACCGATGTATTTATGTATACAAAAAATGGTTTAATTTTAGCGTACAGGGCATTATTTGATAACTAGTCACTTGATGTTAAGTGACGAAGTGGTCGAATGTGGCGTCACGTAACACCTGGATAGAGAATTGGCTCTCAAGTGAAGGTGCCGGAACACACCGATAGTTTTGTCAGTTTTATTGACCGCAACTTTCAAGGACTTTGAAATGTTTCGCGGGCTCAAAAGCCGCGATGAGCCACATCCGACTTGCGGGCTTGAGGTTGACAATATATGACATATGTCATGGTCAAATACACTCGGGAAAATAAGAATACGATGGAATACCGGTTCCGTCATCATCGATAAACAACAAATGATGGAATATTTGCAGTTCGGTCGTTAAGGCACTTCTTCATTGGCGGAGCTGTTAATTGGCGTAACGCCGAATTTAAGTGGGCATACAGTTTGACCACAATCATAACCTTATCACTTTCGTGTTTATCATGTGACGAGTTATTGCAATGGTTGTTACTAGCTGTATCACGTGTTTTCACCAGAGTGGACTGCAGTTTATCGCGATAAAAATTATCTTATGTCATTGCTTAAGGTTAGAACTATATCCATACCAAATTTCATCAAGATCGGTTTAGTGGTTTAGGCGTGAAAAGGTAACAATCAGACAGAAGGATAGAGAGAGAGAGTTACATTCTATTTCTCATACTAGTATTGATGTTAAGTGCAAGTGTATAAAAGGGTAACGTTTTCAATGAAAATACAGGGCATAAAGAGTGATATCTCAGAGTGACGTGCAGTGCATTGACGCACAGGATTTTGAACTGTCAAAGTTTAAAATTTTGACTTTGAGCTTGTAATACGCAAGCATGACGCTCACCATCAAGCGAGCGACTAGCTCATCTCGTCACTCAGTTACAGATAAAGAGCTGTTACATGTAAACTGTCCAATCACCATATGTATTAAAAACTATCGTGGTCATACTGTATTAAACGACGAATACACGCAAGAGTAATTGGTACGCTTAATCTGCGTCAGCACCCATTAAGGTCGTGATCACAAGATCTAGCTGAAAATTGGGGTTAATTGTACCCGTTTTTCTCTATAATGTTTATTATTTATTGAGAAATCCAACAGAAAAAATGTTAATAAGTATAAGTTGAACGACACTTAAAGGATATCATCACATTAAATTTTATACAAAGAAATAACACAGAGAAAAGAAATGCGAAGTATCACCTTTTTAGATTTTCTCCTATTCATATAAATAACAAGGAATTGTTAATTGACTATTTTGAGGGGTTTTTTTTACATTTTGGTTACTCCTGGATCAGTCTAAGTTTTTTACATATCGCCTGCGGGACGAGATTACAAAAGCCCAGGCCTTAATATGTGATAAATTATAATAATATTCAGTATGTATCTGTTGTGAAATATTGCGGGCTCACACGATCATTGGCAGTAATTTAATCATAATTGGTTGAGCAATTCGATATTGTAACTTCACGTGGACAAATCACTTGTTGATGCTAATCATGTTTGAAGTATGATTTGGAGAAAAAACAAATTGAACTTTCTCGCATCAATGAAAAGATCTCCAAACCAGACTACCAACCGTGGGACCGGGGTGTTAGAAACAAAAAAATAAAAAACTTCCTCTGCTGAGTGGCTATGTTTTGTTCTTATAAAAAAGGCCTGTCCTTGAATCTCCAAGCGGATAAAACCCCGGGGCAGAGCTAGTAAAGCTAGACTATAAAGACCTTTATCTCCATCGAAAACAAAAACGCTGTTTCGCGCTTGGAGATTAGCACCTCCCGACACAAGCGCTTCAGATAAGTAAAAACCCTAGTCACCCACATACGACATCAAAGTGTCACCTAGTTCTCTTAAAAGCTTCGCGCTTTGCCTACCACCTGGATTTCAGAGGTAGGGTGACTGCGTTTTTGTTTTTCTCCGGACAAAAATTTTCTTGTAATTTTTTTTTTAAGAGCGTGTAATATCCTACTAATATTATAAACGTGAAAGTTTGTGAGTATGGATGGATGGATGTTTGTTACTCTTCCACACAAAAACTACAAAACGGATCTGAATGAAATTATACCTACCCCGGATTAACACATAGCCTACTTTTTATCCCAGAAAGAGGTTCCTGCGGGATAACGGGAAGACTCGGGTGACACCGCGGGGTGCAACTAGTATTCTTTTACATTATACTAGGTATACATTATAACAAAGTATTGTACGTAGCATTATCTGTTTGTTGAAAATCGTAAACGTAGGTACTAAAGATTTCGTCAAAATTGAAATACAAAACTTTTGTACCTCACAGACTTGACGGTCGCCTTGAGTTCAGGCGCAGACAGACGGAATGAATATTTTATGCGTAGACGGGACACTTTTAGCGACGCTTTAGTGATTAAGGGGGAAGGTGGGAAGGATATTAGGACCGCCGAGACTCGTCGATAAGCGCTCTCTGTTTTTTAGATCTTTGGATTTGTGTTTCAGTGGCACTGTTCCACGTTTTCCTTGCAAATCGATTGATGCATCACTCGCTTTGAGCTGTGTACAAGTACTTAGCTGACTTTTTTGGCGGCAATCGAATTGTCAACGTGAAAATTTTGTTTTTATTTCCAAAACTTGTGTTTCCTCGAGTGATAATGTGTAATATTGGTGGATTATTAACCATTATGTGTTCGTTAATGTGTACGAGTGTGGGAAATTGAAATAAAGTTGTGAAAGTGACTTTTCGAGTTGCTCCAAAAAAGTCCGTGTAAAGTTTACGTAAAGGGCCACTACTTTACTTAAACACTATCCTCATCCCATCGTCATCATAATTATCATCATTTAAACTTGATTCAACTCTGAGTTTGAAATATTTTATACTTGACACTGGCAAATACACTAATCGTGTGACGCCATAACAAAACAAAAAAAAAAAAAAAAAAAAAAAAAGTACTTAGCTACTTTTACGGTTTGACCTAAATTTGACAGTACTTCTATGGAGCTCATGTCGCATGTTCATCTCCAGTAGGGCAAATCGTGGATAGATCGGTTATTTAAACTGGCCTTTAGTAGCTGATCATCGACTCGATTTTCCAAATGCGTATTAGATCATGTTTGTTTTGTTAACCGATTTTAAAAAAAGAGGTTTCTCAATTCGACCGTATATTTTCTTTTTATGTGTGTTCGCGGATCACTTCGTCGTTTATGAACCGATTTTGATTATTCTTTTTTTTTGTCGGAAAGGTGATGTCCCAAGGGTGGTAATGTGATAAGGAAACCAGGATCTGATGATGGCATTCCAGAGGAATCGAGGAAAAATTGAAGTTTCATTTTTGTTAAAAATTATACATGTTGTTACAACTTATAAGACAACACAATACTCGCAAGTTACTAATTCACACTAAAAAACAGAAAATAATTTGATTGGGTTGACAAGAGCTCAAGAGTAAAAAATAAATAAATTATACACTTATTACAAACAATAATAGTACGATTAGTGTTATTTTTACGATTCGTCATCATCAGCCTGTATCAGCCCACTGCTGGACATAGGCCTCTCCCATGATACGCCACTGAGCCCGGTCTTCGGCTCTTCTCATCCAAATACTGGCAGCCACTCGGCGCAAGTCGTCGTCGCTCCACCTCGTCGCAAGGCGTCCTACACTACGTTTGCCAAGTCGCGGTTTTTTTAGTTGAAAACTATTTTATCTAAGGCGCAGCTAGGATTTAATAAGGACAGATTATCTTCGTAACATCTCCTTAGAGGTATATAATTTTGCTATCAATGTAAGTTGCTTCAAACAATATTTAATAGTGTACTTTTTAAATATCAACTGGTCAAACACACATACTTAACTGCAGCAAGGTAACGACATGGTAATAGTCATAATCTGCCCTACAAGGATCTTTACGCAAAAAAATGATTACCTATTCTCTATGGAAAAACTGTAAAAACTACGCAATAACTAGAGATCCGCTAAACTACTCGATACTCAGTCTGAGTCGATACTTTTCATACCACCGATACTTACGAGTATCTATTATCGGGTATTATTACATCAGTCCATCTGTCAACCTATACTTTATGGTCAGCAGCCCAGTCAGTGCAATGAAGTTATGATAAGTTCTTTATGAATCATTGCTAGGTATATCTCTGTCTTTGTATTGGAAAATGTGGTATAGTTACCAATAGACTATAGAATGTCAGTTCCCGGTGCAGGTGTAGGGTGGCATCACCTTCAACTACATCGTCACTTCACAACAGGTGACTTGTGGTCAAAGAATATAATCCGCTAAATAGTACGTGATACATAGGTTCCGATGCCGATATCGGTATCGATGATTTATCGATGCTCCAGTTGCGGTTACTTCTCATGGGTGCAGTATCGATACTTTTGTTTCGATACCATATTCCTAGCAAATGCATATTATAATTACGCCGATACGCACATTCTGCACGTACCCTTACATTAGGAGGCTTTATTCTTCTATAGCTCCCTCATTATGACGATAAATAATCGCAATTAATATTCACTGGGCGGCCATATTGCGTATCGCGGTAGCATCGCCCCGCCTTCTCCATATTAGAATAAAATTAATTCGCGAGAAACAAGCCTTGTCCACACGTAATCCGTTTGACCTTCTCACCAATCGATTATCGCCCTTATGACACACTAAATAAAAACTTGATGCTATTTATTAAGACGGTGATCGCGTTAGCAGAAATTAATACATTGTAATTGTGTTTTTTGCGCGCCAAAAGGTCTTCCATAGACAAGTTCCACTCCTTTTTTTAAATTATTATTTTTAAATACTGTCTTCAGAAGTTATCGCTTCGTTTGTATATATGAATTTATGTGCCCGGTTTAGTTTTGATCGCGAATGTCATAATAATAATCGTAAAATTTAAATGCTCAGTTAAATTAATGAATGTGATCGGTTATTGCCGTCATTTTAATGTGGCCCGTTTAAAACGCAGGGTGACCATGACTTTGCAGTTTGTGAGGCTATTTAAAAATTACCTTTTAGAAGTCATTGCACCCGATTATGATAATCATCTATCACGAAGTCGTGTCTGTCTGCTCAAATGTTTGGGTACTATTTTGAAGATACTTGTTTGACCTTACTGATGTCTGTGGATCTTTATATACATACGTCTGTAGGCTTTTGTTATGAAACTAATAATGAGCTGGAAAGCTGGTGCTTGGTGGAGTTGCTAGTAGCACTTTAAAAAACCTCTGATATTATAAATGAAAAGTTTGTTAGTGAGTGTGAATGTGTGCTCTAATTGAAAAAAAAAACAAATTAATTCTACTCTATTGTAACAATAAGAACAAATTATCTTATTACTTCTTTATGCTATAAGGCTTTAGGTAATGGATTTTAGTGAAATTTGAAATGCAAATAGGTTATAACACCCTGGTTTAATTTAACACATACTTTTATCCCGGAAAAAGATTCCTGCGGGATAGTGGGAAAACTGCGGGGCTCAGTTTATTAATACTGCTAATGCAATGAATAATTATTAATAACAGTTCCGTGTACAAAACGTTAGCGTAGAGTCAAAACACGGAACTATAATAGTTTTTCTTGGAGAAAATTAAGTGCTGCTTTTTGGTAAAGCGTTTTAAAATAGGCTCAAATGATAGAATTAAAAACAAAATGACATTTAATGTGTCATTTTAGACGACATTTAAAAGCTCACAGCAAAATCCACGCTTAACTTCTTAGGAGATCCAAATCCTACTTCAACTCCGTGACACGAGATGAAAAAAACTGATTAAATTCAAGATAATAAAGCTTTTAAATGCTGGATTTGTTATGTTTTATCTACTCGTATTCTTTATTGTGAAGGTAGCAAGGTCCATAATACTTGTGACTAAAAATCGATTACACAATATTTACACTCGATTTGGTTGTTACTTTATCGAATTATACGATTCGAATAACAAATCTAAAAGCTATATCCGTGACTTGGCTATTTTTATGATGTCTGCATTTATTTATAAGACTTTAAGGTTGAGATTAATTTTAACGTGCTATCGTAATTATGACAAGTTGTCAAAAATAATAGTTTCTTAAATGATTTAGTTATGTAGTATTCGATATAATATAGAGTCGTTATCAGAACCTTGAATCTATTCTAATTTACCAATATTGAAATATCTACCTATTTGGTTTTTTGACTATATTAGTCGTTCATATTTTATCCTAGAATAAAAAATGCCGTTAGTCCTTTCTACGCTAATGGTGCCATCGCCTAGGGGTATAAAAATAGCCTACAATATTCTCAGACCTACCAAATATACACAAAAAACTTCATAAGAATCGGTCTAGCCGTTTCGGAGAAGTTCAATAAAAACACTGTAACACGAGATTTTTTTTTTATATATTAGAGATATATTTTTAATTTAGTAATTATAAGAAGAATCTACCATGTTAAGCAATGTTATAGCCGAAGTGCTGGCCATAACATTATCCAATCACCTTATGTTTACTCTCATTGCGTCATGTTTGATCCAATTTTGTCAGTTACAGGTACGTACAGCTTAACGCCTACGGTATGTGTTAAAAACTAAGTACAGTGACCACGCGTTTTGGTATTCTAGGATAAAAGACTTAAGACAAATTGCATGCGTAAAGTTCAGAGCAGAGATAGTTAAGCATCTACTGTCCTCATAGTTAAGTCACAAATGAATATCAAAACGCGATAATCTGATAGAATTAATAGTGCTAAAGCGGTGGAACGCAAAAGCCCTTAATTTAATCTTTATACGGATTTAAAATTGATGTACAAGGTAGTGTTTGTCCACAAGTCACCTGATGTTAAGGTTGCGACGTGATCGAATCTGGCACCACGCTACACCTAGATTGGGAACTGACTCTCAAGTGGGGCTGCCGGAACACAACGATTGGTGCTTGACGACAGTTTTTTAACTTGACGCTGGTACATTAGAAAATGCCTTAACACCCGGAACTGGCATGTCCAAGATCCACAACGTTCAAGGGCATGCGACATCTACCAACCAGCACTGGGCCAGTGTTGTAGATTACGGCCCATACTCTCTCTCTGAGAGAATGCGAGAGTCCTAGCAGTGGGAACGTAGGCTGATGATGATAAAGGTAAGGAGTGTGAGTTTGTTTCAAATCTTTCAACCTTTGTGGTCACCGCACCTGATCCTAATGTCCGACATTGCAATGCGCGCCGCGTCTTCACTACGTGACGTTTACCCGCTCTCCAGAGGGCGTTGAGTTCGTAATCTCGGACGTAATCAAATTGCTAATACCTGTCTGAAACTAGAAGCAACCTGTCATGAGACTCATGAGTTAGGCACAGTAATCACAAAAAAATAGAACCCAGCAAAGTTTCACCAGAAAAGGAAAGCGAAATCGTGAGTAGTACTGGCAATACTAAATTAGTAATGCTTGATAACGAATTATTAGTCACAGATACAGACTCACGCAGACTTTGCCTAGTTGAGGTTAGTAAGGATCGGGCTGTGAAACAAGCGTACTTAAGACGGTCAAGTGGTCAACGTCCAATAAGCCGTCCTAGGAATGATGAAGTCTAAAAGGATCTGCGTGAGTTAGACATCGAAAATCAGCAGAAGCTAGCATGGGACAGAAGGCAGTGGTGGCTCTTATTATCAGAGGCCAAGAGACCCATTTTTGGTGACGAACTTAAAACTAAGGAAGCAAACTTTAAAGGATAACTTAGAAAAAACTGTAGAACACCTATAACGCAAGTATAGAAGTATAGAACTCTTCAATAACTATAGAAGAAACGCCCGAGAAAAGATTTACTAAAATAGGTCTACAATTTATTCCGCGGTGCCTCAAGTCCGCGACAAACAATTCTTGGGCACAGTTTTTGTAGGCGTTCTGTCTGTAACCCAATCTAGTTTTGCAGGATGCTCCGTTTTTTCTGCGTTTTTTCCTATTTTGGGAAGTACTGACAGTTGAATTGTTATTTTGAGCTTAAAGCTTAAAAAACCCTGCCCTATATATATATCATACACATCCATCATTGCAACAAAAGTTCCAATCCTTTGTTTTTAAAATGACACAATTTCACTTATTATTTGGCTTCTATTGATGTGATCAGAATAGATTAGAATACATTAATTTTCGCCAAAAACACTTAAGATACGAATGGTAAAAAATTACTAGAGACAATATTGCAGTAAGTATAATAAGTACACACAAATTTCACTGTTACATATCAGCATAACGCTAATAAGTAAGAAAAGCTTGGTGATTGGCTGAGAGCCATAAGAAAATATAATAAAACAATCTAAATATCCATTCATTTTCATAAATACATACAAACAAGCTTGAATGTTAAACAAGCAGACCGATAAAGACATGAAAGAAAAACGCTTTGCTTTGAATAAAGGACTAAATGCAAATCATGAGATAATGTCGTAATAATATGTCGTTTCACATGACACATGCGTGTTTTATATTTGTACGAAGGGAAGAGGGAGAATTAATAGATGACACAGAGATAGCTTCATGAGGAAAAAAAAGTTTTTATGAGTCTTTGATTTCGTTTTAAACCTATTTTAGCATTGACTGAATAGTTTTACATTGTACAGAAACTTTACCGGTAAAATATTTAGTTACAAAAGTTTTTTTAAAAATTTAACTTCTCAATCTAAATCAAAATTGAAAAGTGTTTTTAAAAACATAAATTGTAGAAATAATATAAAATTCTCAACTCAACGATTGCCCATGTCACCTGTGTTTAGCAAAAAGGGGAAATATGCTCCCTAATTACCATGTCAAAGGGCGCGATTGGATGTCCGGGGACTTCGACCTGAGTGGTCACCCTACATTATAGTCCTTGAGCATCGTATAATAAAAGCTGCAGTAACTCAGTTTATCTTAATTTTTGCTCCTGGATTCTTCGAGTCAAATCGCTTTCTACAAACCAGAGTTGAGAAAAAAATCACAAGTCACACAAGAATAAAGATGGAAGTAATTCCACAAAGATTTTTGGAGTTTTCAACTTTACTAAGAGCGTTGATAACGCGTGGACAGATTAAAATGCTTAGTGGCATAATTAAATCTAAATAAAATAAATATCGGGGACCATTTCACACAGATTGACCTAGCCCCAAATTAAGCTCGAAACTTGTGTTATGGGTACGAGACAACGATATACATACTTATATAGAGAAATAAATACTTAATATAGATAGAAATATCCAAGACTCAGGTACAAATATTCGTGCTCATCACACATATATTTGCCCTTACCGGGATTCGAATCCGGGGCCGCTAGCTAATTATCCCAATCCAGGCGAAGCGTCGAGCGTGGTTCCACCTGCGACCACAGCGTCTTTTGACGTCAGATTGTGGTCATACGCTACCCTGTAAGAAGTCAAAAAAACTTTACTATCGAAATGTCCAAAGTTCTCTTACTGCTATCTTCTTATACAGTGCTTGAAACATACAATATTCATGGCATTTTTGCGAGTGAAATTACTTTTTAATTTGACGACCTACACCCGGCGCTAGCTGTAGGGCCGGGCGGAATTTCACAGCTTATATGACACACACAAAATATTTGTATAGAAATTTATATTAATAAAATGTAAAAACAAACATAAAGGTCTATGCTAAGTTGTTACCAGTATTTCAGAACCTTTTACGCCCGAAATGATAAATCGATCCTGATCCGTTTTGCGCGGTTTTGGATCTGTCAATCAATATGTCAAGCTTTACCCCTAAAATGACATATCGATCCAAAAGCGCGAAAAACGATTCGATTATAAATTTCAGGCGTTAGTGAACTTGCTTCAATTCAATCAGTACTAAGTACCAGCTATATATGAAACAAATAGTAATAGAAATCGCGCCCATAAAAAGACCCAACGGGTGTTTCTTGCCGGTTATTTGCCGGTGTATGGAGTTTGGAACAGGCACAGAACACACACACACAGAATAGTCTAGCGCGACACTGACGCACGTAAAAAAATAAAAATTTGTACACATAATTATAAATACTTAAAAAACCAAACCCAAAAGCAAAGCCTTGCAAAAAAGATTTAAGCAAAAAAAGATGAAGACTTATCAATATGATTCTTACATTTTCCAGCATAATAAATTTGCTCATAGAAATAGCAATTACCACAATTTACAACCGCAACTCTTCTGTAACTGAACAGTCAGCAATTTGTAAACGTCTATTATTTAACTAGAAAACAAAGCTAAGCGTCGGTTACCCAGCTTTCGCGTGCAGGCGCCGGCGGCGGCAACTTCAAAGGGATGGCAACCGCACCCCCTCCCTTAACCCCCTGAAACCCCGAGGCACAGAACAATTGGAAAGACAGTACAGTAGTTCTCGATCACTACCTATTTAATAACTAGCAACTGGTAATTTATTTCTGACAGATAAGTATTTAAAATTTAGTGTTGTTGAAATGGATATGTGGAGTGACGAGTATGGATAAAATAAGGAATATATAAGAGGAAGTATGAAAGTAGCACCAGTGGCAGGAAAGTTGAGAGGGAATCGTTTGGCTTGGTATGGACATGTTATGAGGAGGGATGAAAGTCATGTTACCAAGAAAGTGATGATAATGAATGTTGATGGATGGAAGAGAAGAGGAAGTCCAAAGAAAAGATGGATGGATTGTGTAAGGATTGAATGAAAGGGGGTGAATGAAGCGATGGCGGCTGATAGAGCAGAGTGGAAGAAGAGTACATGCTGTGCCGTCCACAAATAGATGGACCAGGGCAAGAAGAAGAAGTATTCAAAATTTACATTCTCAACAATCACAACGCTGCTGAAGCATCGAAATGTAATGTTCTCTGTTGCATAGCCAGAACAGTCCAAAGTCGTGTATACACGTACATCAGTGTGCGTAAATCAAACATTGCTTGTTCCATTCGTAATACTAAAGCTAGATACATTACACACTGCCCGAGGCGTCCTGTTCGCGACCACGTTTGTTCATTGCGGTGCCACCTATGTATTTGGGGTACGGATCAGTGTGTGCACACCTTTAAATGGAATGTGAAGGCGACAATCCTGAAGGCAAGCGGGGTTGTGAGTTGTTTTAGTTCAGTTGGAATTGGAAATGATGAATGCTCTTGCTTCAAAATCAAAATCAAAATCAAAATCAAAAATATGTTTATTCAATAGGATACATTGTGATCACTTTAAAACGTCAACTTAAAACTAGCTACGCCTGTTCCAACCTCCTTACGCCGGCAAAAGAACAGGCAAGAAACGCCCGGCAGGTAATTTTTTTGGCGCGATCACATTGACAATTTTATTCTTATTACTAATTGATTGAATTGGAGCAAGTTCACTAAAATCCCAAGCTTTTTTTTTTTGTCATCTAATAGTCCGATATTTTTTATTTAGCTTTACTAATAATAAGATTTCTCTTGTTTGGTTGTACACATTGGGATATGGGAACATGAATATTAACGAGTTGCGGGATCACAACCAAAGCAGACCAGACCCCACAAGCAGCACCCGTTCACGAGTTGACGCATGTGCCAGCCATCGCTCTCCTCGACCATATGAGAGGGAAGAGGGCGACCCGACACATGACGCCGCTGCAAGCAAAGTCACTTTCGTGAGCATGACTGTTTTGGCTGTTTACCGAAAATGGTTAGAATAGGGGAAATAGGGAGAATAGATAGATAGAAAGAAAGATAGATAGATTAACTACAATCCCAAGCTTGTTTGTCATCTAGATAGTCCGATATTTTATAATAAGCTTTACTAATGAGATTTCTCTTTATACGAATTTGAAATTTTGTTATAGACAAGTCTTGAATTTCACTTGGGATTTTGTTGAAAAAGCGTACACATTGACCTTTGAACGAGTTGCTAACTTTATGGAGCCTAGTGGTGGGTACAGCAATTTTATCTTTGTTTCTAGTATTAAAATTGTGATAATCACTTCTCTTTTTGAAGCTATTTAAATTTTTCCGTATGTACATTACATTTTCATAAATATATTGACAAATAACTGTCATTATTTTGGTTTCTTTAAACTTAATTCTTAAAGATTCTCTGGGGCCCATGTTATAAATCGCACGAACAGCTCTCTTCTGCAATACAAATATGGTGTTAATATCAGCAGCGTTTCCCCACAGCAATATTCCATAGGACATAATGCTGTGAAAATAGCTGAAATAGACTAGTCTGGCTGTATCAACGTCAGTAAGGTGACGGATCTTCTTTACAGCATATGCTGCAGAGCTAAGTCTGCTCGATAGACTGACAATATGTGGACCCCATTGCAATTTGTGATCTAAAGTTATGCCTAAGAATACTGTAGTCTTGACAAGGTCCAATTCTTCGTCCTTAATTTTTACATTTGTTGGTACTTCTTTAACATTGGGCAGCACAAATCTCAAGCATTTTGTCTTTTTTCCATTTAACATCAAATTGTTCGCATCAAACCAGTCTGTAACTTTGGAGAGAGCATTGTTCACGTCGTCAGAAATGTTATGTTGTCGCTTTAACTTAAATAAAAGCGACGTATCATCAGCAAACAATACTATTTCGTGATTGTCACTAACAAGGCTGGGCAAATCATTGATGTAAACTAAAAACAGAAAAGGTCCGAGTATTGAACCCTGCGGAACTCCCATTGTGACTACTGACCCCGAGGATCGCTTCCCGTTCACGTCAACTCTCTGAATCCTATCACTAAGGTATGAGGTTACAAGGTCCAGAGGAACACCTCGAATACCATAGTGCCGGAGCTTCCTGATCAGTGTCTCGTGGTGAACACAATCAAATGCCTTGGACAAGTCACAGAACACGCCTAGAGCGTCCCGTGACTCCTCCCAGGCATCATAGATGTGAGTTAATAACTCGACACCAGCATCAGTAGTAGAGCGACCACGCGTAAAGCCAAACTGTTTTTGATTAAGTAATTTGTTTGCTGAGAAATGTCTTTGCAATTGATTTAGAATAAGTTTTTCGAATATTTTACTAAATGTTGGTAATACTGATATTGGTCTAAAGTTAGTAGGGTCAGTCGTTGTACCCGATTTAAACAAGGGTGTTATCTTACTATGTTTCATCAGATCAGGAAACACGCCGTCGTCAATACATTTGTTAAATATTAGGGCTAATTCGGGTGCAATCATTTCAATTAATGGCTTAACAACGGTCACGGATATACCCCAGAGGTCAGTAGTTTTCTTGACATTAATCATATTAAAAGCTTTTACTACATCTTTGCAACTAACATAGTCAAATTGAAAAGGAATTTCGCACTCTGGTACATTTGTTTTTAACATAGATTCTGCAATGGTGTGCGATGAGTTTAAGAACTTAGTAGTAGAGACTGGAATGTCAGTGAAAAAGGTCTTTAGACGAGAGTGGCGAGGCCTTTTACAGTCATGTCGCGCTTTGATACATTTTCTCTGGTTTCTGATTAGTCTTTGTTAAAGATGTGACAGTCAGCTATAGTATTCTTACTATTTTTTTAGCGTCATCTCAGCCTGTGTCAATGTCAACTTATCTAGGGGCGTTATCTTCTCTTTTATTCTTCTGGTCCCGTTGTTTCATTAATGAGAATTTATCAAGCGCCTCGAAATTTGTTTGGTTTCGCAATAAATATTATTTCTCATTATTATAACAGTTGAAACCTCAGAAACGTGCTTGATTACCCGTAAAGGGTGCAGCCATTACTGCTATACTTGTGCGACCGCCAATTAGCAGAGTTGGCGCCCAACGTGGGGCCGCGTGGTGTCGCATACATTGTCCTAATTACCTTTAAATTAAGCCGCAATTATGCGTATTTTAGTAATTTATAAGAAAATTTTGTAGAAAAGAGAATGTCTAAATTAAATATTTTCTTGACTTTTCTGCAATTAAAGCTCGCCTTTCTTTGTCTCCGTGTAATCACTGAAATAACATTCAAGCCGTTTTCATATAATTATAATATTCGGCATTATTTTACTTTTGTGGCTAAATTTAATATAAATAAAATAAAAATAAATATCGGGGACCATTGCACACAAATTGACCTAGCCCCAAATTAAGCTCGAAACTTGTGTTATGGGTACTAGACAATGATATACATACTTAGATATATAAATAAATACTTATATAGATAGAAATATCCAAGACTCAGGAACAAATATTCGTGCTCATCACACATATATTTGCCCTTACCGGGATTCGAACCCGGGACTGCTAGCTTCGCAGGCAGGGACACTACCAACTCGGCCACCGCGTCGTCGTCATATGACAGAATACTAATGAAAGTACAATGCGATTTCCCACTAGAGTTTATTATATCCATTCGTTCATCCATAAACAGCCCTTAAAATTGAACAACATGCATCTACAGTCAATTCAAGTATAATGAGAGATATCAATATTCATACCCTGAGATGGCCACGTGCCGGATGGAGCGAGATAGCCCATCCTATCAAAACATCCCTCTCTTTCGCACATACTTTAATTTCGAAACAATCTCGTTGGGAGTCCCGTCTCCATTTAAAATTCCTCCCATACACGCTCCCTGTTTATTGTAAGGATCTACGGATATAGTCGTTTTGAGTTTTTTTTCTCTTTTTATACAGTTTTCACTCAGGATGTTTTGTGATACAATGTAGGTGGCCACTGGTGTTGATGTTTAATGACAATTTGACATTTACATATGTATAATTCATAAAGCATTTATGGTTTTGAAGTATCCAATAAAAAAGACAGGGATTCATAATCGCTATCTCTAGTATTAAAGGAAGCTCGCTGATTGAAATATAAAAAAATTAGAATAACCAATCAGATAAGCGACTAAGCGATCTATCAATCACCAGTTCAAAAAGCAAAAAATATTTTACGCAGACGAATCTAGACTGTCTTAAGTGTCAGTCACATGATATTTATCATAACACATAATATATAACTCTTCATTTTGAAAATGGATTTGATAGCCTCGGTATATTTGAAGACAAATGGAATTTAAAATCGTGAATACTGCTGTAAATTAGTGTCTTCACGGACTCCAAGATCTTATTTGGAAAGTTGAAGTCGCTCCGCAGAATATCCCCATTGAGGGCGTCGTCGTAGACTAGAATGTCATCCACATAAAGTAAACAACAAACAAATCCCAAATCGAGACCCCGCGTGGCCTCATTCATAAACCACCAAAAATCCTGACTAGCTACCACTTTTGTGATCATTTTCACCGTTATAACGAATAATTAGTGATTATATGATGCGTAGATATAGCAATTTGCACGATGCTAAACGCAGATGATACATCCATGGAACATTGTCGACAGAAAAAATAGTAACAACCAAAGTTGTACCCTTTCCAATGCACAAAAAGTGACCCTTCGTCTAGCGACAACAATTGTACAAATAGGGATAGTTTCAACGCAGCTCTCGTATTTTATTTACTTAATAATTAAACCAAATTCAAACAAATCCAACTACTGATTGATACACTCAATGCTTAGTGAGAGGGGTGAATTAAACAGGGTTGCCAGTTAACTACTAAACGCTTGCTTATGATTTAATTACTTAAATGATGTTGGAAATAAAATAAATATATACAGTTGTTTTTTTATCCGAATCTATTTCATTGACCTTTTTGTTAATAGTTTTAACTTGACTTACGATTATGTTAAAATACTAGTCATACTTTTATTTAAATCCGTGAAATCGTTTCGACGTGGTACAAATAAAGGAAAATTCAAAACTACATTTATTATGTTGGTATATTTAGTAATGGTATAGTCAATAGTCAATAGTCAAAAATGTTTATTCAATAGGATACATTGTGATCACTTTAAAACGTCAACTTAAAACTAGCTACGCCTGTTCCAACCTCCTTACGCCGGCAAAAGAACAGGCAAGAAACGCCCGGCAGGTAATTTTTTTGGCGCGATCACATTGACAATTTTATTCTTATTACTAATTGATTGAATTGGAGCAAGTTCACTAAAATCCCAAGCTTTTTTTTTTTGTCATCTAATAGTCCGATATTTTAATTTTATTTTATTTTATTTTTGGTAAGAAAGATGATAGGATAAGAAAGGTATAACTAAGCCATCTACAATATCTTTCTAGATATTGCTGTCAGTCCAGTTCAGCGTCTAGAGTATAAGTAGTATACTTAAAGACAAATCAACTAAAACAATGAATTATCCATCGAAAAAGTCACCAGGCCACGAAATTAAAAATTCCAATCACGACAACCCTGAGTGGAGTGGATACGCAAGGGTCCGTTCGATTCGATCCCTATTGTGTAGAACCACTTGTTCTTCCATGCGACCCGACCGTACAAGGGTAGTTTCTATTATTTCGCGTTATGCCCATTTCGCACTCCTAATCCCAAAACGACCTAAGTCACATTCCCAACATCTCTCCAATCTGCCTTATGACCTTTTCCATTGGTTGTTTTGTTTTGTTACGACATCCACTCGGGTATTGTAGGGGAGGTTTCCGTAGACCATATTAATGATTTGTCATGTTTTTCGGAGGTCAAGTGACATTGTGATATGGTACTTGATAAGTGAATGATTTGGGAAATAGATTTATTAGTAATGCATCCCACGCAATGGTAAGTGGAGTGTAGTCAGGGTGGCTTCTAGTAAAGATTAATGGTATGAATTGGCGGGGCGCGATTGTGTAGGGTTAAATTAGAATAATTTGACTTATTCGATTGACTAACCTACATTAGTAACTAATGCCACCAACCGTCTGGCCGCCTGGGCCCAAGTCACGTCGAGTTGTTGATATGGCCAGAATTGAAGCCATTCGTTGCAGCGCGAGCTTCAAATCCGTCCGTCGCATTAGCAATTATAAATATTATATTAATAGTCATATTTGGATTATAAAACATAGTATTTGCAGATTACCCGAATGACCCAACCCAATCATTCGCAGTTGCACATGTTTAATATGAATGTTAATAAAGCAATACGTTCCCAATTTCCTGTCTACCCCAAAAAAGTAATTTCTGACTCGCGACCGGCGGCGTCGAGGCTTCGCTCCCGCTGCTATCCCAATTTCCGGAAAAATTTTGTATTTCGCCCGGGAAAGGTTTAGTCTCTGTGGTCTAAATTATATATATATGCAAAATTTTTACAAAATCAGTCCAGCCGTTTTGGTGTGACAACGTTTTACTTTTATACAAAGCAGCAAACTATATGAGAATGCTAATAATAACACAAAAGATTCTACTGTTTACAAATCTACAAAGATTTTGGTAAATTTTTTCCTAAACAAATATTGAACATGTCATCTCCTTTTATTTTTGCTCAAATAACGTAACAAAACCAACAATGCGGTCTATCACCTATAATCTCCTTAATATGATTTTCTAAACATGACGATTTTGGACCCTATGGACGTAACAATAAGACGATATCGTCTGTAAATAAAACCTTTGCTCTCTTACCCTCTTTTCTTACGTTATTTGCCAAGTTGGGGTCCGGTCGCTGAAAGTTAGCTTTCGCGAAATTGACCCGTGCTTGGACTTCCGTCAAGAGGCGCCATTACGGTACCCTCATTTCCGCCGTGTCCGGGATTTCAGGGCCATTACGAGCTCAACTTTGCCTTTTCTTCGTACATTTCGGTGTCTAAATATAAATATGAGAGCAATAACAAAAGGAGAAAAATATTTAGGTCGATTTATTGAGAAATGTATGGTTCGCGCGTCCGCTCGGAGCGAATCGCGAGCATCAAGTGAGACGCATTTTTAATTAAACGCCGCCGGAAGCCGCCATGTTGCAGCGCATCCGCCGACGCCATCTTGCGGCTGCCGTTTGACAAATTGGAACGGGAGAGTGACGCGCAATTTTCCCGCCATTGTTCGCTTTTACCGCGCAACAAAATGAAAAGTCGCGTTCTATTTCTGTTTTTTTATTATTTTCCCGAAATGTTACGGTCCGGTGTGGTGCTCGGCATCTTATTTTCTCTATTTTTGCGGGTGTTCGTTACTGACTTTTGAGTTTTATTTGAATTTTGCTAGTGTATGACTGAAATGGACGTGAAAAACTCATTTGAATTTTTTATACGGCGCGTTGACGCTGTGTTTTTCCTGTATGTTCCAGTGATGTAGTTTTTGTCCCGTTGAATTTTTAATACAGAAAATATCAGGCTTTTCGACTTACGGTTGCAAACGAGGCTAAGAACAAAAGAGTCTCGCAAGCCTGCGTCCTACCTCTACTTATTACTTTCATATACTTATTCTTAAGCCTTTCTGTGGTGTAATGCCACAAAACTAAGTGCAACTACTTTATTTTATATAGCAAAAGCTATCCTTATTTAATAGGTACTCGTTCTTTGACTGAAAATAATAAAAACTCATACCTTATATAATGTCACAAAAGCGAAAGTAACTCCTCTGTCTCCTTAGTTTGATACCTTATCACGTCTAAACCACAAAAAATAACAGATCTATGTTATATTATACAGCTCTCTTGGACAACTTTTTTACACCAGCTGTGCCCCGCGGTTTCACCCGTGGGCTAAAGGCTATCGCGATAAAAAGTTTCCTATGTCCTTCGGCAATGTTAAAATTATCTTCATACCAAATATCTGCAAGACCGATTCAGCGGTCAAATTCACAAAACAATATTATTAGTACTAACTTTTCAACTGAAATGACGTTAGAGAATGCATATATGGAAATCTTATCTTTTTTCTTATATATAAAAATCAATTGCTGTTCGTTAGTCTCGCTAAAACTCGAGAACGGATGGACCGATTTCGATAATTTTGATCTTGAAATGTTTGTGGGAGTTCAGGGAAGGTTTAAAAGGTGACTTTTATTGGCGATACGAAGTTCGTAGGGTCAGCTAGTTACTAAATAAAAATATAATAATGATTTCTACCTAATTATGTGTGTGCTGTATGGTCTTGACCTCTCAGTATTCGTAGTACCAGATCACGTACTTCGTATTTTAAACACTATTAGCATTTAATAGATTTCCAATTGCAAAATCTTAAAAAGAGCTAATCACTTGCAAAAACAAACACTCTCTTACGATTTTAAAGAACATTACAGGAAAAAGCAAATCAAATAGTTATTCGTATTTCGGACGGGAACAATTCTAACTAGTAACGTTTATATGGCCGGCTCATTAAAGCGGGCGGCGAGATCAAAGGAGTCCGAAATACGCCCGGCAGACCTATGTACTCGTAGAGACGGATTGGATACGCTATTGGAAACGTTTTGGGAAAAGGAAAAGAAAATTCATGATTTATGAGGAAGTTATTTGAAATTCGCACAACCAGAAAAGATCATCTCTCTATTAATAAGTTTGAAGGTTGTTACATTTCTCGACAATCGCAATTTGCGCACTTTTGTGTCTACTCTTTTAATCCTTAGCTCTGTAATTTTATTCCAATACAATGCGAGTGTGATGTACTCGTACCTTCATCAAAATTAACTGAAGTCTACATTATTATCATATCCCGAATATAATCCTGTGCCTATTCTGTGTCTATTATATCAATTTTATTCGCATTCGAGTCTTAAAAAGTTTTTCTATGAAAGTTTAACTCCAGGGGACAACAAAAGTCGTAGTACTTCTTATTTCAGAAGTGGAAAAACTGCAGACGAAACCGCATGTTTCAGACAATCTGAAATCATCTACATTGTAGCAACTACAGAAAATGCACGCTCATTATTTTATTTTTCCATCTCTTAATATACGTGTATACCACCTTGATAAAATAGTTTATGAACCGCATATTTCGAAAAGCCACAAAAACATTTTATTCATAAAAGCCACGTAATCATTTGCGAATTAAACGATTAACTTCCAATTGATTCATAAAATTGACTCGCACAATTTGGTTATTTGCGAGAATTAAAGTTGGAACGATTAATGCAAACACTAAAGGTGAAAATGTTAGAATACCAATGTTACCTGTGTTATTCGTATTCACAAAATATTTCGCCATACGCATTCAATATATCCATGAAGGAAGAGAAGTTCAAGCTAAAATAACTGCGTTTGAGATATTTTCATTTAAATATTGCGCCAATGTAAAACATTGATAAATATTCGACTGTATTTATAACATTTATCTAGGGTGAAATTAATTTTCAACGAATATTGCGTGTGAAAATGTTGCTCGAGGGAATTTTAACCTGAACTAAAAGTCACTCTTAAGCTGTGCTTCGTTGACTTTAATTTGTTACAGGCCACACCACCAAGGCTGTTACTGTTGTTAGTCACTTGTTTAAAAAAGTTAATAGTCTGTGAATAATTATATTTATTGTTAGTGTTGCTTGTGAAGGTAAAGGAAGAATTACCGTAGACTTTCAGGAGTTCTTCTTCATATTTGGTCTCATCATGGTTCTTACTGAGTCGCCGTCAGTGAGGAAAATTGGTACCTTCTACCGTTAAATAACAACGCAATCCTTTTAAAAATGCATTTAGAATTTTACTAGACTTTCTATAAACTATTGAGGGTCCATAGGTATAAACCGATGATTCTAATATAAAATACTGTTAAAGACAATGATTATGAGTTTCCAACGAAATTAGCGTCCTTGTTTAGCCAAATATTCGTATCAGCTCCATTATATTAGGTCTATTCTATCAAATTCTAACTCTAACCACTTGTACAACAGAATGGTCCAACAGATTTATGCCTCCGTTGACGTGTGCCCAGCCTGCTCTATCATAGTGCCGTTAGCTGTGTTGTTACTTTTAGGGAAGGACAAAAAATGTATAGCATATATTTTGTCTGATTCTGATCATAAAGAACAGTATATTTTACTGCGGTGTGTGGTCTCTCTATAAAAGACTAGATAAATGGATATATCTTCTCAATTCCACGGCCTAGTAACATCAACACTTGCAGCAATATTCTTTACAACTATTTTATTTACCCCACCCGCTATAAAACTTCCAATTATACCCGATCCATTAATAGACAAATATAATAATGTTCTCTTATCGATATAATAACTGGCATAAAAATATAAAAACTTCTTTCATTTAACCAGTCGAATCCCTATTAAGTCCAATTGCTATAAATTCTTCAGTACTGTCATATAGTATAATATATGTATGCACTTACGTTAATAGTATCAGGCATTGATTGCAACTAATTGGATCGTTATGTGGAGGAATAATTACCAATTAGTAAATTAAACGATGATACGACGACGAAAAAACAAGGTTATGTAAGTTATGTCTCATTATCGAATTGGAATTAAAGTGGACCGAGGAAATGCCCTTGGGGGACGCTTAGACGTTTTTAGAAAATTGTTCTGTCAGTTTTTATTGCACGTTATCAAGAGTAGAAATATTGTGTGCGTAATTTATCTGATTTTCTCTCTATTCATAATTACTGAATTTCAGGAACCAAATGCATCGGTTAGGTCTCCCATTCATTTTGAGAAATTATAATATATACTTTTAAATTGGTTAATACACACGCTTACACAGAAGCCACTTGGAATGTATTTCAGCTTTTGCTTCCAAATTTCTTCTACATTCTTTAAAGTTCAAACCTAAACTTAAAGGTTTCCGTTGTTCCCCCGCCAAGCACGAATTTAACCACATTTTATTTAAAAAAAGTTACATGTCTCGCTTTTTACTACCGCCTATAAAACTAAGAGGTCGTAATATCGTCCGGCAAACGAGACGGTGTTCGAATAACTTCCAACTTTGTTCGAAACTAGGACAAATTGGTCTATTTGTGAATTTTAATGGTCATAAATCTAGAAACTCGTACGGAAAATACCGGGGTGATATGATTTTTGAATTATGACAGTTGACTTTTCTTGATGTCGTATTCATTCTTTATTTCTGTCACCTCTACGAAATTGGTCTATCAATTCCATTTGAAACTATTATTAAAATTCTTGTTGCGTTCTTTTTGATTAAAGTCTTTCCTGATCATAAAATAATAATTGGTACCTAGTATTATTACTAAGTTTATACTCCTAAATTACTCGTACTATGCTTTCCTCTTTCCTATATGTATATTGGGTGTGTTTGTGTTTTGTTCGATTGTTATTACTTTTACCTACTGTTATATCACGGATGTATGTAGGTAAAGGGTTTAGGGGCCCCAAACTTCCCTCTTTCTTTTCCTCTCATAAACGTGAATATTTCTAGAATATCCGCTGTATCAGTGCCACTATCTAGTACACGGAAATATTTAGTAGAAATTTCTATAGACGCATAAATTATATTATAATTTCAATCACGTTATCACTGTCCTGTGATTGATACTAAATATGTTCCTTAAAGGTAATAACGTGAGCCCGCAGCTTTTCATTGGCGCGTGATGGGGTTGATAAAGATTTCTGTAGTATCCAATGGATTGGTTTTATTGACGAGAGCTCTGTCTTTTAAGGCGTGAAGTCGCGGGTAAAATCTAGTTTTTCTTTGTGCATTTTTGGACCTCCCCATGTGAAAGCTTTGCTTCGCCTGGGACAATATGGTCATGTAGACTGACAAGTCTTCGCTGAGTTGTAAAAAGAAATATGCCAACTCTAGACTTCTACATAAATCTAGACCGAACAAACTATAACATAAACAATCTTCTAACAAATAAAACCATTCCACCATCGGTACTAGAATTTATCTACTTTATTTATATGCTCTTCTATCTTTATGTATTAATTGGAACTGCGTTAGGACAGCTACTGTCTGCACATTTTATTTTTACAAATAGTTCGGGCATCATTTCTGTGTATATCATTCGTCGGGGCAGATTCCGCGGCATCGCATACTGCCATCAATTTCCTACTTTGACGTTTTTATGCATATTTAAAAAATTACTTTGAAGCACCACTTTGTAGATTTATGTTATATTCGATACACACTGCCGTTGAAATCGCCTAATAAGCATGTTTAGGTCCAGGGCATGACAGTCGATTTGCTTGCGTACAATTTAACATTACAAGACATACAGTTTTTTTTTTACTTTATTGATGTAATTTTCTAGAGAATTTAATAATAATGAAGTACTTATGTAAATTAATCCATGCTTATTTTATTTCTCAATGCCAAAGAAACTCTTTTTAAAGAAAATAAACACCGGAGTAAATTTCCGTGTCCCAAAATGAAATAACAATCGTGTATAATGATCAAAGCAAATTAACACGCCCAATTTGCGAGCTGTCATCTGCAAATCGGTTATGAATTGCTCGATTAATTTCCAATGTCAACTTGTCAACTATTCGGAGAATTCTGTTTAATATTATTATTTAGTTTCAGGCATTTATTCGCAGAACTACTCTGTTTTATACATTGATCACTGTTTGCGGCAATTAGATTATTGGCTATTGTTACACAGTCCCATGCGCCGTAGAGTTAAATCATAGTTAATTTTCTTGATCACAATTATATCAACAAAACAGTTCTTATGAGTCAGAAGAAATCTCTAAATCTAGACTCTAGATAAGGTGGATATATAAAATAATGAAAAAAGAACAATTTCAGAACCTAGAAATCAAAAAAAGTTTTAGATGGAAACAACCAATTCCTTTGTTAGCAACACTGTTAGGCATTGGTTTTTGTAAGCCATTTTAAAGAGCCGTATGTCACAATGACCATTTGGAAATGTTTCGTGATTTATTAAAAGGCGACACAATTTGGCAATGCCGAGTGAATAGCTTATTTTCGTTCATTCTAATAATCTCATTTATACAAAGATTTGTGTGGGCGGCTAGGAAAACAATGATTTACCGCTTTTAATTTTTTTATGAAAACATTATGGTTCTCATAATGCTTATTTGTATTGTCGTAAATATACGGAATGGGTTCAAAGAGAGACATTAATCTTGACGTTAAATCTTCCTGTTTTTTGATATATTTTTGTTTATTACGCGAGATAGTGGCGTCATTTGTTCGATACTAATCTGTTAAAAATTAAAACTGTACCAGCAAAGGGTTTTTTTTATTTTGTTATCGCATGGCCTGGTTATTTACGCCTTGTGTCGCGGCGGGCGGTAGAGAGACTTGGTCCAGACTCCAAACTCCCCTTTTGAGCTAGCGTAATGCTAATTATACGTCTGGATCTGGATGGATCAACTTTTATCTTTTAGTTATTGGTTTTCCTTGGCCTGTAAGTTATGTTTACAGCCGAAACATAAATGATTTGGAAATTTAATCAAGTAAGATATCAAAATAGATATAGGTACGGGGCATGTATGTGTAATGGTGTATTTACATTAAAACAAACTATGTCAATTTTATCGTTTATAAATTCGAAAGTACATACGCGTGAACCGATAAACCAATCTTGATGAAATTTGCTATGGAGATAGTTCAGATCCTGGGGACATAGGATACTTTTTATCGCGATAAATTACGCGGGTGATACCGCAGCGAACATCTGGATAAAGGGAAAAATTATAACCTAGTTACAGTTAAATCAGATAAATTGTGAAATACAAATCTCATGGGAATTTCTGGATAAAACGGGCTACTATTCTTATTTCTCGCGATTTTTCCCGATCAATCGAGCGAAACTCGTTAAGTCGGCAGCTCTAACGAACAAATAATACTAGAATCGTGTTTACGCTGAGAATACAACCGTGACGCAATTTGTAACACCCCCTCGCAGGGGGAGGGGGCAGACTTCAAAGGGCTTGCCGACAAAGCGCTAAATAAGATGAAAAAAAAAACAAAAACGACAATGGACGGAAAATGGGAGTCTTTGGAATTTTCGCCATTCTTTTCAGTTTTTCCGAAATTACGTTTGGAATTTGGATGCTTCAGGGGTTTCGATGGGCGCCTGGTAACGTTTTAGTTTTTGACTTGATTTTGTCGCCGTGAATACGATTTTGTAGAAAATATTCCAGCTTGCATTCCAATGCAGTTTTGTATCGGATAGTGCAATTTGTGAGACTACGGAAAAATTTAGGCTTGAAGAATTTCCACACAATTCAATTTATACTTCCATACGGCGGCGCAGTGGTGCATATTTGCTGTTAAATCAGTAGGTACGAAATATTTCGAGTATAAAATATTCAGGTAGGTAGACGGAATTCAATTGACACGGTTTATTAAATTTTCACATATTTTCGTCTGGAAAATGCCAACAATGTATTACTATTTTAAATTCATATTTTAATATTACAAAAGCGAATGTTACTCTGTTTCTACCTTGCCTTTTTATGACTGAACAGTGAAATCAATCTTGATCGAATTTGCTATGGAGATGGTTTCGATCCTGGGGAAGGCCATAGGATAGTTTTAACGCGATAGCCACTTTACGTATGTTGTCGCCATCATCCCTTATACTTATTATAAATGCGAAAGTAACTCTATCTGTCTGTCTGTTACTCTTTCACGCCTAAACTACTGAAACGATTTAAATGAAACTTGGTACGGAGATAGTTTGAATCCTGAGGAAGGACATAGGATACTTTTTATCGCGATAAATTGTAGCCCACGCCGGTGAAACCGCGGGGAACAGCTAGTAAACAATATTTCAGTCCACTAGCCATGGGATGCTCCGGACACAACTATATCTTCGGATATATATCCTAACTTTGTGTTTCCTTTATTCCCTTTCAAAATATCATATCCCATATCCGAAACCGAGATCCCATATCTAACTCCGGAATGGAACGCTCGAAGAGGTCGCGTGTAATTAGTGAGTGCATTAACCATTATATCGTAACTAAGACAAGGCAATTTAATTAAATTATATATTTTAGTGCTTAATAAAAGTGTATTTATTAGTTTTTTTAAACCAATTAGTATTTTTCCATGAAACATAATCGTTCCGCGGATATATTTCACTCCGTGGATATGTTTGGAAGCCGGAGTTATCTATCTCGGATGCATTCTTTTCCTCCCGGATATGTTAAGCGGATCTGGATATGCTAAGCGGACACATATCTTTGCTCGGAGTGGGATGTACACATATCCAATCCGGGACCGGAGTTAGTTAGCCCATAGCTACAGTCCACTGCTGGACAAACGCCTCTCCCAAAGTACGCCACTCTTCGCCTCCTCTCATCCAACTGCTGCCAGCCACGTTTCGTATCTCAGACGCAGACAAATAAACAAAACTCCCGACGCCTTCAATTACATTGATAATGTCCGAGCAGGAGCGTCGCTCAAGTATCTTTTACATGTAGATTACAGATATCTAGACAGCCGTTATCAATTAAGCTGACATGGTTTTCGATGACAGTCACCTTCGATACAAACTTACAAGTTTGAACCTTACGCTTTTATCATGAGAGTAGGGATTTGAAGTAACAGTTTTGCAGCAGTCGGTTTGAGGTGCACTGTTTATAATGAGAGATTATAAGCTTGGATTAAATTTTATTATATTGCATTGTTTAATTTATTATTACACAATTCAACATATTATTGCCATAGAGTATTCGGCATCGATCCATCTTGGTTGAACATACAGGGTAGCGTTTGATCACAAGACAGGGTAGTGGCCATGTGGTCGAAGGTGGCGCCACGCTACGTCTGGTTTGAAAACTGCCTCTCAAGTGAGGCTGCCGGAATACTCCGATATGAGGTTGGGTGCAGATTCCTAACTCGATGGTGGTAGCACAAGAAAATACCTTATCACCAAGCTATGGTTTCATCACGATGTTTACCTTCACCGAAAGCTCAAGCTCATTGTAGGATTCGAACCAAAGATCCACGTGAATTCATTATTACGCGAATTTTCAATAGGTATTCGTTGTAAAGCGCTAAACAAGTTTTTGGTAACATATGGTAATCTAATATTTAACACAGTATTAATTCTAAACATTCTTCAAGAATTCCCAGAGCCAAACGTTAAAATCTCCAAGTTTTTAACACAAAAACATTTTTAATTACTTGAGTCCAAACAATAAATTCGGCCCAGCCGACATTAAGAGCGTTTAGTTTCGCCTTAATGTAACCTTAAAAATAATCTCGTCAGAATTATCTATTCAGTTGAAAAAACCCACCGGCTTTATAGGCCAGCTATGCTAATAATCGTAATAAAAGTATAATAAAATCTAAATCTAGGGACCAAGCGTTAAATTAGCGGGACTAAAATAATAATGTAGTTACGCCCAGGATGCGGGCCGAATAATAATATAATCTAAATGAGAGCAATAATAATTCTTGATTTATTTGCGTATCGCGAAATATTAAACATCTTAATTTTTTGAGGTACAGAAATAAATGAACGGGCACGTTTTGATGTTGACATCCTGTGGATTCGGGTTTTTTAATGTAATGGTACTCGTAGGCTAGGGCGTGACCAGTTGATCTCACCTAGTGATAATGATGCGAGAATGGTACACGCGCTGTGTCTAGAATAGGGTTGACTCTTACTTTTTTTTCATACTTACTGGGTAGCGTTTGAACACAAGTCATCTAATGTTAAGTGACGATGCGGTCGAAGATGGCGCCACGCTACACCTGGATTGGGAACTGGCTCTCAAGTGTGGCTGCCGGAACACAGGTGCTTGGCGACAGAATCTTAACAAGAGGTTGGTAGCTAGCTAGGCGAGTACTAGAAAATACCCTACCACCAAGCTATGGTTTCATCACGATGTTTTCCTTCACCGAAAGCTCAAGCTCATTGTAGGATTCGGATCGCAAGCCGACTTCACTACCACTGAGCCATCATCGCTATAAAACCTACAGACAAACAATGTTTTTCATCACCACCATGACATTTTCATAAGTTCCTAAACCTTATACATAGAAACTTTGGTTTGAAGAATTATTTGGTTCATTTGTATATCTGTAAAATTGATTACGATTTCTTTGACTAAGGAGCCTGTATTAATAATCATCGCCTTCATTATTATTCACCATCAGTTAGTTTGACTGACTGACTGACAGTTTGACTTGACTGTTGTGGTCAATTGTTTACCTTCTCATAAAAAAAATATACGACTGTTGAGCTCGCTACCTAGGCTGCAAAATAGCTCAGAAGAAATCGTGACACTAATAAATAAAATAATAATTATGAGGATTAACACCATGAAGAAAAATTTGAAATTACCATTCCGTTGTTCGACAAATCCCACCTCAGTATTTAATGTAAATAACACAATCATAATAATATTATAATTGCGAAAGTTTGTGTGTGTGTGTGAATGTTTGTTACCCCATATCACCGTGACTACTAAACCGATTTGGATGAAATCTGGAATGGAGATAGCTTATATCCTAGATTAACACATAGGCTACTTTTTATCTATTTTTATGTAAGGGGAAACATATGTGTGATGAGCGCGAATATTTGTTCCTGAGTCTTGGATATTTCTATGTATATAAGTATTTAATTCTCTATATAAGTATGTATATCGTTGTCTAATACCATAACACAAGTTTCGAGCTTAATTTGGGGCTAGGTCAATATGTGTGCAACGGTCCCCGATATTTATTATTATTTATTATCCCGGAAAAGGGTTCCTGCGGAAGACGCGGGTGAAACCGCGGGGCGCAACTAGGAATTTATAAACAGTAGGTAATAATAACTTTACTCCTAATAAGCATCTAAATTTATAAGCACAAGGCTTTCTAGCCATTTCGGTAGAACAAATCCAACTAGGCTACTCATCCATTTTTAATCATCAACTGCGAATCTTTATTAGCCCGTCCCACAGCAGTCATAGCACCAACATAAATCTTCGCAATTATCAAATTCTCGGTCCCATCTCATCTGCATACAGACGCACACACACACACGCGCGCGCAAAAACAAGTACGCACGCGCGACGGCGAGATCAAAGAGAGCGCGACCCCTTTGTATGTGCCGACAACGCGTGCTGTCTTTTTCCTTTCTCTACGTAACTTCGTAAGATTGTGCGGGATGGAAAGAGATGGGTGTATAGCTGATTATATAGCTTGCAATGTGAATATTTCACCTCGTTATCGAGTCTTGTTTGTGTTAGATAGTGATGCGAGGCGGCTGATTGAATTAGGCTTGTCGATATCGATAGATGCTGACTGATGAAGTGGCTTTGGCTTCTGTGTTGGACACAGTTTTGTTTGTAGCAACCATTGTTTTAGAGTTTATTAAGATTGTATCATGTTATTACGTACTATGAGTTTCGTTGACAGGTGGTGCGATAAAAGTTACCTGTAAAATAATATTCGGTCAAGGCTAATTTATTTTGCATTTCTACTTCTGAGTTTTTATATTATTACCGTCCATAATTCAACCAGTCCCACGTTGTAGATTAAACTATTCCAATCTAAACACAATGTGAACTTTATCGATCTTATTAATACATCAACACTTTCTCAACTCTAACTTGATAGAGTACGATAACATAATAACAAGGAATCTGTCAGACGTGACGCTGCGCTAGTAATCAAAATTAACCTTTCTTCTGGTATCTATAAAATCTATAGGATTATAAAATCCTCACATCATAGCCAGGTGACTTAATATTATGTTATGATTATGACAAGCAGAGTTAAGTACGCCATCGCTCTGACATTTCAGACAGTTGCTGACAGTAGCTTGAACATAGGTATTGCTATAGATTTTCGCGATTTTCAGTTTTTCCGTATGAGGGTTGGTAGCTAAACGAGAACTAGAATCTGACATAACTTGAAGCAAACTTATTAAAAGTATCGACAAACTGACCTCTATTCTATCGACAATGGGCCAACCCTACGGGTGGTAGAGCACAGTGGCAACACAGGAATCTGCCGATATCGACGCCAGTAATTAAAATAGACTTATTGCGTTTGTGTTGTACGGACACTGTATATATATTAGTAGGGTTGTCTCGTCCTTCTTTATGTTAACAGCGTCACAACCATTTTTGGTAAGGGCGGGCGAACACCGCGGTGTTTCTACGGCAAATAATTTAAAGCATGCACTCTTCATTATTTCTACGTAAGGGTATAAATAAGTACTAAAAAACCTTTGAAATTAAATCAGTAGACACGTTTGGAAAAGCTGTTTTCTATGGAAAAGAATAATTGCCTTCTATCTACATAACGTTATTAGTAATTTGTCGAAAAGATGGTGTTTTTAACATAAATAATATATCTATATCTTTTTAGATATATCTAAAAAGTATCCCATGTCCTTTTCCAGGATTCGAACTATCTCCATACCTACAAAATTTCATCAAAAGCTGTTCAATGGCAAACAAACAGACAAACAAAAAGTGTTGCCTTCGCATCTAAAATATGGATGATTGTGTGATGAGACGTGATTGTGTGATATGTAATTTATTTTGTATCAGGAATTTTCTTTTCAGTGGCAGCCCTATATCCACGTATGTGTGGGTTTAAAGTTTTTTATGGGGATGCTATGGGAAATTGGACTTGTTACGTGAGAAACCGATGAGTGCGTACGAGATGTATGCAGTCTGGTTTGCTTTTTCAAGGGTAGTGACAAGCGCTTGACTACCGGTCACCTGATGTTAAGTGACGATGTGGGCGAAGGTGGCACCACCGGATTGGGAACTGGCTCTCAAGTGAGACTGCCGGAACAAACTTATAGGTGCTTGGCGACAAGGGAATGACTGTATAAATTAATATAAAGCTCGGTTGTATATTCGAAGTTATGGATAAATAATGACTTAATCACGTAAAATCAGGTGATAATTATGACGATACAATACAAACTTATAGAAAGAAAAAAATAATTTAAATTCTATTGAAAATGTTTGGTTAATACAATTTTTTCATTATAGAATTTATAGTTTTTTTAGTTATTATTAGCTAACTAGAAAAATATGTAACGTTTTGAATCCATAAATTCACGACCTTTATTTTGGTCCAAAATATCAGATTCGATTTATTGGGAAAATATTTGTCGAACATGGCAAATTTAATGTAAAACATTTTCTACGAAAAAAATAACTTGTAATAAAAATTCAGGAAAAAGAAGAGCTTATTAAGACAGATAATACCGTAAAGTCGTATATTTATGTATATGTACGGTATAAAGAGAATGCCGCATTACCCGGTATTAACCCTGAAATAACAGGGCGCGGTCCAACCTACCCTCCCTTCATATTTTACAGAGGAATAAATAGGGCTGTCAACGCGAAGAATGACAAAAAAAACACGTTCACTCGAGAAGTTACTCATTTTCCTCGGTTTGAAACCAAGTTCATATTCTGTTCGGTTTGTTCTAAGATATCTTGGTGGTCCCTTCTCCGTATTTGTGGTGGGTGATAAGGCTATGCTCTGACATCCTTGCCAAATTTTATTACGATCCGTTCTACCGCTTGGTCGTAAAAAAGTAACAATCAAACAAGTTGTATGGATTGCTAAATTAGAGAAGAAGAGACTGCCATTTTATCCATACATAAATCTCAATATAAGTTAATTATGATAAATTAAGTCTATTAGGTATTTCTGGATAGAAGACTTCAACCATAACAAAATGTGTCTACATGAGATATTAACTACACAAATAAATAAAATTGAAGTGTCTGTTTGTAATCTCAAAAAAACAGCTTTTTACCAAATTCATATGAAAATAAATATATACGTAAAAAACATCAGAAAATCAATTTCAAATATTTTTGTCTGTCTGTATGTTTGTTCCAGCTAATCTCTGAAACGGTTGGACCAATTTTGAAGGGACTTTCACTCGCAGATAGCTAAAGTTATGGAGTAACTTAGGCTATTTCTATTTTAGAAATTTGATCCCTGGGGAAGGTAGGATACTTTTTATCGCGATAAACTGTAGCCCACGCGGGTAAAACCGCAAGGAACAGCTAGTGTTCAACAAATAATTCTGCGAAAGTGGCGAGTGGCAACCCTACGCAGAAATGACATTTCGTACCCGTGACACCGCGCATTACTTTTTCCTTTTGATGTCTAGTCATGTCTGAAGGCAATATAATTTTGTTTATTCCCATTTAATACGCCGCCCGGGTCCGGTGAGTTTCAGAGTTTTCTAATTGGGTAGCTCGCACTTGTGCTCCTTTATGATTACACTAGCTGCGCCCCGCGGTTTCACCCGCGTCTTCCCGTTATCCCGTACCCGTTTTCCGGGATAAATAGTATCCTATGTCCGTTTCCTGGTCCTAAGCTACCTCCCCACCAATTTTCAGCCAAATCGGTTCAGCCATTCTTGAGTTATAAGTAGTGTTACTAACACGACTTTCTTTTATTTAAATAGATATAGATTTCTGTGCTTATTTTGGGATATCGATAATTACTAGCTATTTCATGTAGTTTTCACTCACGTGGCCTATTTTATCGTGATATTAAAAAGTATCCTATGTCCTTCCCCGAGTTCAAACAATCTCCATAGATACCAAATTTCATCAAGATCGAACCAGCTGCCGCGAAAAGGTGGAAGTATAGATAATTGCCAAACTTATTAAAAAAATGCCTTTCTAATATTAGTTCATCATTTTCTCTCGTCTTTGGAACATTTCATTGTAATTATTCCACCAAATCGACTCCCGAAAAACGGTTCAATTTCCAAATAACCCTACACCGCTTAAGGTCTTTTAGGACCCCAACGGCGCGGGCGGGCGGGTTTTCGCTAAACAATTCATACATTTATATTTCCTTTGAAGTGCCGCCGCGGGCGACACGTCAACTGCAGACCCCCACCTGGCTGTTACACGATGGGAAATTGGATTTTCTATGTGTTACTGCTGTGTTACAAAATGTTGGTTAAGATTTTGAACGAGTTAATTGCTAAATAAATTATAGCAATGAAAGGAAATGTTTTGAAATGGCCCACCTCTACGTATTGGTTTGAATTTGTAGGGGTTAATCTATAAAGCTACTGAACCGATTCTGAAAATTCTTTCCAAGTGGGGCTACATTATAGCAACATTACTTCTCGAAATTTTAAATTTTTTTGTTTGAGGTAGGTACAGCCAACGACAAAAGTCGCTGAACAATCACACTTTTATTTATCATCCTCATCATCTTATACACTGATTTTTGACATCATCATCACCTAAAATCAGGTGTGTTATGTTGTGGTCAAAATGATACCATGTAAAATGTAAAAAAAACAACATAATAATTACTGATTTCAAACACATTTAGAAAATCGAGAACGATCAGCTACTTTTGTCGCTGACTGTACCTCAAACAAAAAAATGGAAAATTTCGAGAAGTAATATTGCTATAATGTAGCCCCACTTGGAAAGAATTTTCAGAATCGGTTCAGTAGTTTCAAACAAATAAATTTACATCTTTATTATATGATAATTTAAAAGTCTTTTTCACTCCACTGTTAGGACATGGGCTCTCCCAAAGTACGCCACTGAGTCCGATCTTCGGCTCCTCTCATCCAACCCTTACCAGCTATTTTGCGTACGTTATCGCTCCACCTAGCCGAAGGACCTCCTACTCTAAGTATAAATTACAAACACAATAATGTAAATTCTAACATAACAAAATTAACATGCTGTCTGATAAAAAAAACATCAAACAAACCCCTTCAATTATCCTTATCAATCAATCTTCAATCCCGATATCAATAAAAGCAACACTTAAAAACAGCCCCTGGTCACGGCCCACGCAGGGTCACAATTTCACAAACTACCCCGTATTTAACCCTTTGACGTGTCGCGTAGCATAATTGCCTCCAGTGTTTATTAAACGGTGTCTTCTACAGCACTATTTGTCACGAAGTTCCCAGGGACTTATTCTGTGGGGAAAAAAGTTGGAAAATCGACAGTTTTTGAAGTGAAAACTTCCTTAGCGGCGCGGCGCGGCGTTGGGATTTTTTTTGGGATCGGTTAAAAAGTTCAAGTTTTCATTTCTGCTGGCATTCTTGGAGTGCAACCCGTTGTGTTTTGTATTGGGCGTTACACGATTAGTGTATTTGCCAGTGTCGAGTATTAAATACTACAACATACTGACGATAGTACCAAGTATTAATAATGATGATGATGAAATGATAAGACCCAGCAACAAGCCGGGCAAATAGGGTAGTGTTTAAGTAAAATAGTGGTACTTTACTTAAACTTAACACGGACATTTTTGGAGCAACTAGATAAATCACTTTTATCACCTTTTTTTAATTTTTTTTCATTTTTCCACACTCCTAAACATTAACGAACACAAGATGGTAAATAATCCACCAATATCACACATTATCACTCTAAGAAACACAAGTTTTGGAAATTAAAACAAAATTTTCACGTTGACAGTAGTTATCTATCTAATATTATTGGTAAATGTGAAAGTTTGTGAGTGAATAATTGGGACCTTGGGTTAACACAAGTTTTTATTCCCGAAAAAGATTTTTGTGAAGCAAAAAAAAAGTGCAAGTGTGAAATATTAAAATTGAAAATATTAACATTTATATTTATATTATAAAGGCGAAAGTAACTGTGTCTGTCTGTCTGTTACGCTTTCACGACTAAACTATTGAACCGATTTGAAATTTGGTACAGAGATAGATAGATTCTAAAACCTGAGTCCCTATGTCGTTTACATAGGCTACTTTTTATCGCGATCAACTGTAGCCCACGCGGTAGAAACCGCGGGGAACATCTAGTTATTACTAATTAAAATTTCACATTTCACAGAATCAGAATAAGCTTCCGTAGACAATCCATATGACACAGACGACACTTTCTATAATCAGGACAATTATGTATTTAACTACTTACCAACCCCTTTTTCTATACAGTTGTAGTTAATAGCCAACCTCCATGTAATTAGGGCCTTCATAAGTGATCATTTGACCGATTGTCCTTTCTTTAGTGGTTCAAGGAAGAACATCTAATTTTACAGTACTTATCGAATGTGCCATTTATTTCCTTTGAAGGGTTTTTGTGATAATTATTTTAATAGTTTAGACAACCCTGTTCATTACGAGAGTCTAGACTGCTAGATGTAGGGTCGTGTCGACTTTTGCCCGAAATTAATATTCGATCCGATCCGTTATCCGCGGTTTTGGATCGATATGTCTTGTCATAATATTTCATTTTAGTACTAGGGCTTGACAGATTACTAACCAAAATGACATATTATGACTTGACATATCGATCCAAAACCGCTGATAACGGATCGAATCGATTATTAATTTCGGGCGTAAAAGATTTACAAATTACAACCGTCTCAAGAAATGACATGACCAAAATTCACCCAACCCACTTACAGAGTCATAACTTTAACCAAAGACACCCATTAGTGTATAAAAGTAACACTTAAACACTTCTCGCTTAACATTAATTCAACACCTAAATTCGTTGCGTTTTCAATTCCACTCAGTCCGGAAATTCTCGACATCTCACAGTGAAAGAGACAGGCTTATGTAGCGAGGTGGTGTGCGAAAGAGATGCAGGCTATTAATTTAACCGGTTGGTGTTTTATTTTGAGTGAAACACTTGAGAAATGGTGCAAGGATTCGATATTGTTTATCCATATCGTTACTAATATTGCAGATTAAAAAGTAACTCTGTTTGTCTGTTACCTTCTAGAATAACAAAAGAATGAGCGAATAGTATGAGACTATTGTAGACTAGTTGTGCCCCGCGGTTTCACCCGCGTCTTCCCGTAATCCCGCAGGAACCTTTTTCCGGGATAAAAAATAACCTATGTGTAATCAAGGGTATAAGCTATCTCCATTCCAAATTTCACTCAAATCCGTGCTGTAGTGTTTGCGTGAAAGAGTAACAAACATCCATCCATCCATCACCCATACATCCATACTCACAAACCATCGCATTTATAATATTAGTAGGATAGGATACTAGATAAAGCATTGTAGATACTAGATAAAGTTCTAGAAGATTGATTTATTAATTTTAAGAAATTTACACAAAAAATCTTATTATATCTCATAATGCCTGATTTTAAATCAGTCATCTTCTCAAGATAAACTTGCTGTCAAAATTCTAGATCTACGGTAAGTAATCGCATTTCTTGCCATACCTAACATACTGCAAGCATGCGCCACCCAAAAGCACTCTCCCCGACACGAAATAAAACATACATAACGGGAATTTAACAAGAATTTTTACGATTAGCGACGAAGACAATCCTCAAGGCAGATTTAATTTTAAATCCCCCCTCTTGCACCCAACTTTCGACTTCACATACATGAGCTTAAAGTCCAAAATGGTGTAGAAAGTAGACATTCTCGATATGGTGACAGTATTTGACGCTCGCACTTCTGAAATGCTTTACATGGTGAAAGCTCGGGCACAATGTAAATACGGGACAGCGATTAATCTTCGCACAAAAAGCCCAATTCTACTAACTTACTCTTGATACTTAGTCTTGTTCCTCCCTCTATTCCAATTGGATTTACTATTTTAACATTCTTTCACTTATAAGACCTACAGTGCGATTCAAATTCGCTCGGAAACTCTTCCGACCACGGATTCGGAAAAGATTTAGCGAGATTTTTTTAGACGCGGATAGCAAATCTGAATTCGGGAACCGACATTTAATTTGACAAAGCAGCTGTTCAATTACGGAAACGTTTCCGACACCTATTTGCTCTCGGAAAACGTTTCCGTGAAGCGAAAGTGACGTCGAATCCGACACGGAATCTTTCCGAATGAATTAGAATCGCACTGCTGCAATAGATAGCAAGTAATATGTACAGTCAATGACAAAAGTCGCTAAACAACAATTTTTGACCTCATCATCACCTAAAATCAGGTGTGTTATGTTGTGGTCAAAATGATTCCATGTAAAGTGTAAAAAAAGTAATAATAATTACTGATTTGAAACACATTTGGAAAATCGAGAACGATCAGCTACTTTTGTCGCTGACTGTACATAGAACAGACAGTTAGTACCAAGCGTATTGCTTTCTAACTCTTAACTTAGATAAAATCGCCAATTATTTTTTTACGTCTTTCTATAGAGGACTAGATCTTGCGTCGACTTCAGCTTATCGCTATAAAATGTATTCCATGTCTTCACCCATGGGTCAAACTATCTCCATACACAAATTTCATCCAAATCGGTCAAGCCGTTGTTGAGAAGGAGAAGTATTACAAACACACGCACACCGGAATTGTGTTTAGAAAGACTATTGGTAATAGGCATAATATGAAAGGATAAATATAAGTGCATCTAGTTAAAAATAAATACTGAACATTATATCTCGTAGCCGAGGCGGAAGACGCTGTGTAGGTAGCCTTCTCACTAGGTGGACCGACGACATTGTAAGAGTCGCAAAGAGGTGGAGTTCAAAGGGCCTATGTTCAGCAGTGGACTTCTTCCGGCTGATGATGATGATGATGATGATGATGATATTTCGTAGTAATCTCATTCACTGCGCGCCTGCTTACATTGCGAGCGAAGATGTACGCAACGCGAATGGTGCTATGACCCGACATTACATTACCGTCCTTTTGTTGGTACTGTCGTATAAATAAGCTTATAAGAAGTCTGGAGGTTGACTTCGTTATCGGCCATTGAGTGTATCACGAGAGAAAGTGCTGTAAAAATGTGTTGAGTCGTGACGACTTGACGACGTGACTCGTTTCAGAACTCCATGGAGTCCGTGTAAACGGCCACATTCACACATACAAATTTCAAACCAGCAAAAAGGAAAATTTTAGTAACATATACGACAAATCCAACCGACCGACCGAAACGACAAAATTCGACAACGTTTGCGACGTGACAAACAGTTTGAGTTTGAATTTTGGTATGTTGGTCGCTCGGTCGGTTGAATCTGTCGTATTGGGATAACGACACGTGTCGCCAATCCTACTAATATTATAAATGCGAAAGTTTGTGTGTGTGTGAATGTTTGTTACCATGTATCACCGTAACTACTAAACCGATTTTGATGAAATTTGGAATGGAGATAGCTTATACCCTGGATTAAAACATAGGCTTTTTATCCCGGCAAAAGGTTACTGCGGGATACATAGCAAGGACGCGGGTGAAACCGCGGCAACTAGTATCTAATATCATCGGGTCTATAAAGTAACGTAAAACTCTCCACGCGCAAGAGCAGACTCAAAATTGATGCCTTAATTAATTACAACTCAAATTAATGCTTGCGACTCAACACTATCGCACATTTGCCATACACTGTACTGAATGAGTCACTCTTGACTCATCGGTTAAGTGTGCACGCTAGCAGATTGAGATTGATGCGCATAGCTTACACGATTTGCTCTCTCACATCGGATTATTTAGAATCGACGACAAAATACCCATTTGAGTATAGGGTTGCCTATCTTCAGATCAAAAAAACAGTTCATGGAAATCCGATAGCGGGCATTGACGATAATTCTGAAATTTTTGCAACAGGACCCGATACAAGGTGATTAAGTAAAAAAAAACCGGTCAAGTGCGAGTCGGACTCGCGCACAAAGGGTTCCGTACCTATAAAAACGGCAAAAAATAACGTATGTTGTATGGGAGCCCCTTTTAATATTTATTATAATATTCTGTTTTTTAGTATTTCTTTGTTATAGCGGCAACAGAAAAGCATCATCTGTGAAAAAAAACCATTTTGTTTGCAGGCCTTGTGCTTTTCACTCTTGCCAAAAAGAACCGTATTTGGCTGTATGGGTTCTAATCCCTAACGTTGTTTCATTAAACAAATGTAGAAAAAATTAAACACGTCTCGTTAGCGCCATCTATTCATGGTTTTTAGAACTTAGTTTCTAAACCTGTCAAAAAAATTCCCATTTATTCTTGCTATATTGATTTGTCCGCGACACTTTCCAATTGCGAAAACCTGTTCAAAATTGGTTTAATTGTAATACGTGATGCGAATATAAAGAGTCGTTATACCACTGACCGTTTCGTTGTGATTTTATTATGACATAAGGATGTTATTTGAAAGTAGTCACATCCCGGTGGCGACAGAGGGAGACTAATTAAAACAAAAAATGCTAAAAACAATCAAGGCAGTACTTTCGCAAAATAGCCTAAAGGCTTTCTGGGTATTGCATTTCTAATATGTTGATGGTACGAACAAGTCTTTGTTATGCATAGATCTGGAAAAAAAACGGTCGTAACCTTAAAAGAAGTACTAACACTTTTTTTTTCTAAAGACACTATGCTTTGTGTCATGTAGATTAACATATATGTTTTAGAGATTTGTCTCTAACTTAATTCGTCATTATCAGCCTTTCACGTTCCCACTGTTGGGACTCTGGCTTTCTCTCAGAGAGAGAATATGGGCCGTAATCTACCACGCTGTACCACCGGCATGTCCAAGAACAGAAACATTCAAGGGCCCGAAATTAATAATCGATCCTGATCCGTTATCCGGATCATAAAAACGGATCGGGTTCGATTATTAATTTCGGGCGTATATGAGAAGAACGACCGTGTGCCAACCCTATTTGCGCACCTATTTTGCTCCTACATAGAGACATTTGGAATCGACGACAAAACGCTCATTTGTCGACTATTTCGGGAAGGATGGATTAAATCCAGTTAGCCATTTTGTATTGTATGTCAGTGGGTTGCACTCATTCTAGATTTGTGCGAGTGCCTGCCGTCGAGAGAGGATTTTTTGTTTAGGCAGACTTGACAGGTGAACGAAAGATATCGATTTGTATCTATAGTCGTCTTGAGCTATTATAAAACTGCTACTGAGCCATTTTTGTACATTAAAGTTTTATTTACGACTAGGCGAGCTCCGCGGTTGCACTCGTAATTCCTTTATCCCGCAGGAACCTTTCCCGAGTTAAAAAGTAGCCTATGTGTTAGGGTAAAAGCTATCTTTCAAAATTTCACAAAAACCATTGAGCCGTTTCAGTGTGTTGCAGTAATAAACATACTCACCTATCCACTACCAAACTTTCGCATTCAACTTTCTCAGGCTCTAGACTATCTCTGTACCAAATTTCATTTAAATCTGTTCAGTAGTTTAGGCGTGAAAGCGAGACAGACAGACCGAGTTACTTTCGCATTTACAATATTAAAATAAGTAAGGATATATAATTTATATAAGTATGAATAAGTTCAAATTGTCCTCATCATCATCATCTGCCTGTGTCAGTCCACTGCTGGACATAGGCCTTTTTTTTTTTTTTTTTTTTTTTTACCCGGGGAAATGCTGTTACGCACTAACCCCTCCGGTGCAATGCCCCCCCCAGAAGGGGAGGGGCTCGGAGGGAGTGTGGGACTCGCGCTGTACTAGTGCGCCATACCTCACTAAAACCCCGGGGTACTGTTCCGCATCGTCCATATGTGGGGGGGCTGGGTATCCAGCAAGCCTCGACTGGGGGGCTGGACCCCCAACGACGGGTGCCCGCTGTGATAGCGGGGCCTCTCCGCCCCTCTCTCATAGGAGGGGCCCGGGAATGGCCGGCAGTACTTCTCGGCCAATCCCGTCCGACGGGGTGGGTGGGGATGATATTATCCACCACCCGGAGGAGGGAAGCGACGGTCGTATTGCCGCCTTCTTCTGCCTCCTCTTCTCCTGCGGAGTGGTGCAGCAAGAGGATCCTCCTCTCGGGCACGCTCCGCCGCCTCCTTTTGGGACATCACGTTCTCGCAAAAGGAGGCGACCGCTGACCAGGCTGCCTCGTCGCCCAACATGGTGGCGACCACGCTGGGTAGTGAGAGGTCCGGCCCGGTGACCGCAATCAAGCTGTTCCGCAGCTCTGACCAGGCCGGACACTCTTCGAGCGTGTGTTGCGCCGTATCCGCTGCCGCGCCGCATTCGTGACACGACGGGGTTTCCTCTCGTTGGATGCGGTGCAGGTACGAGCCAAAACACCCATGGCCTGATAGCACCTGCACCATGCGGAACGAGAGGAACCCGTGAGGCCTCTCTAGCCAATCTTGGAGGACCGGCCCGACCGCGTCCAACGTTCGCCGCCCGAAGGTGGCGGAGGCGAGTTCGTCCTTCCAATGCTGGATGACTCCTTCCTTCGCCTCCTGTCGGACGGCCTCCCGCTCTTCCGGCATGGGGGGTTCCCCGCGCGCTTTGCGCTGTGCCGGCTGGACATAGGCCTCTCCCAAGGTACGCCACTGCGCCAAGTTTTCAGCTCTTCTCATCCAACCATTGCCAGCCACGGCGTAAGTCGTCGCTCCACCTAGTCGCAAGCCAAATTGTAATTTAGAAATATCCCAAATATTGATAAATATACCCCAGCCGTATATACCCCTAAATACATAGGAAACCCTCGGTAAATAGGAATATATACCGCTGGATAAAGCGGACGTACAATTTTTTAGCGAAAGCTTGCCGCTGGTGGCACGTCAAAAACATAATTGGCATGCCCTTCAACGGTAAGGGAGATGGGGGGCTGGATGTGGCATGTGCCAGCCAGAAATTACTGCTTGTTTGTTATCTGTATTACCAAGTTTAAACTCATAGAAATACGAAATGCGACCCGCGGTTTTCTCGTCAATCTTTTTCCGGGATAAAAAGTAGCCTATGTGCTTGCTATGCCAGATTATAAACTGTATCTGTGCCAAATTTCATCTAGATCCGTTCTGTTCTGGCGTGATTGAGTAATACACATCCATCCGTCTATCCTCACAAACTTTCACATATGTGATACTTATTAATAGGATCATCTGAGAGTAGTTTTAGTTTTACTGTAGAAACAGTCTAGAATAAGTGGCCTACGGGTTAATCCAGAATATAAGCTATCTCCATTCTAAATTTCACTCAAACCAGTTGAGTCGTTTAGGCGTGAAGAAGTAACGAACATACAGACTCGCTCACTCGCAAACTTTCAGTTTTATAATATCAGTGCGATAGTGTGTTTGTCTGCAACATTATTTTTGCCTAAAACACAATATACAAAACTGTCTCCAATTCATAAAATAACTAGCCGGTCCCCGCGGTTTCACCCGCGTGGGCTACAATTTATCGCGATATAAAGTAGCCTATGTCCTGTCTCAGGCTCTAGAATATCTCTGTACCGAATTTCATTTAAATCGGTTTAGTAGTTTAGGCGTGAATGACAGACAGACAGAGTTACTTTTGCATTTATAATATAAAGCACGGATTGATAGTTCCAATGATTGCGTCTATAAACGCAGCTACGCTTTCATTGTCAATCAATCACTTGATACGCAGTGTCTCTTGATATACAAACTGTCTCTTGCATCAACTCTACACCCGTCTCTTACGCGTATCGTACATAGATGTGCATGGAGGCTCCGGAGGTGAGGTCAACATCCTCTCCCTAGGGAGGCTCAACCCTCCCGATATTTGCAGATTTGAATATTGCGAACCCCCGACGAAATTTACGATTAGATTCGCGCGAGCGGACCGAATTTCAAGGAAAATTTAGATCGTTTTTTCTTGATATCTTCATCTAAAAGTTATTTCTCTGTTTTGGTTAGTTAATTTTTAAATATAATGTACTACTGGCTACGCCTTGCGGTTTCTCCCACGTCATCCCTTTATCAACCTTTTTCAGGAATAAAAAGTAACCTATGTTTTAATCCAGGGTATAAGCTATCTCCATTCCAAATTTCACTCAACTCGGTTCAATAGTTTTTTAGTGAAAGAGTAACAAACATACTCACAAACTTTTACGTTTATAAATTGTGTACAAAGTCATAATTAGTTCGTTTCCATTGTGTTGGATCTTGGACTCCCTGAACAGATGATTCTTTGTAAAATTTGACACGAGTTCTAATAGAAACCATTAGACTTTAATCAGGTCGACATTTTTTTTCATGTATGCTATGCTTGTTTCTTTCCTTGAAATTCCTGTAACTCTCATAATTACAAATATTTATATGAAATCTTAATGAACAATAACATCTCTCGTAAAAGTATCGAGTAGGTATTTATCAAATCGATGGCTTGTTGTTGTAAAGTTATAATACCTCTTTGTTGTAATTATGTATTCACTCTTTGTGTTTAACAAAACCCTGAACAAATATATTTTATATACGTACAACCATAGATATAGAAGGTAGTATTTCCCTCGTTATAAGGTTCCGGCGCCGCTCGCTTCCGGCTCGAAGGACCAATACGGGAAGTGGACGAGAAATACGAAATTGAGGATAGACTCATTTCCTTATTTTCTTTTTGTGCTCAATTCAGTATTGTAGGTTTAGTTATATCTTTTAATACACTTATAAACATTACATTTGATGTAAAATATTGCATAAATTATGTTGTAGGATTTTTTATAGTCCAGAATTGTGAGGTAAATTTATCATGCATCGTTTCATAAATAAAACTAACATAACTAAACTAATAACTTAGAGAAGTCAACCACCTACCATCTACCTAGACTTCGCAACTACAAAACTAGAGAGATTTGTATCCACCAATAGTTAGACTGTTCATTTAAGAATTTAGAAAACTAGACCATAACTTCCAAGGTCGGCGGCGCGACGCACACTAGCAAGGCTTCCACCCTGGCACGCACACACGCTCACACGTGGAGCACCCCTACACATGGTTGCCATGGCGACGCAGCATCCTACTTCCACGCCCACCACCCGGGGGCGAACTCTCAAGATATTACGCCCTACTTCGTTCGCATTGGTGAGCCAAAGGGGTGTAGGTAAATTGCGACAGTGTGCGTCCGACTATGGCTGAATATCCCCAATTCCGCACAAATCCACTATCCCCGATGCATATTTGTGAGGGAAATTAAAGAGTTTCGATGTAACATCGCGCATGGAAACGGAGTCGAGTGGCAACATTCGCCGGCCGCTCGTTAATAAACCCATTCAATTTTGAAGTATTAGTCGATTGAGGCAACGTTTCTCGCGTGCTATCGCCGCGAGTTCCAATTAGCGACTGGCGCTTGTCGCTCGAGTAGCGGTGACGTCACGCGGCTTTCATAACTACCCTCTCAGTGATTTCTTCAATAGCCCCCCACCTTTCCACCTGGCCTTCATTAGGGACCTCAATGTACACGCGGGGCTGAAAAGGCGCCTACTAATTTAAAAAATGCAAGTTTTAACGAGAAAACTTGTTTAGCTAATAACCCCCAAGTCCGTATGGAATAAGCTCGCGCTGTATAAGCGGACGCTATCTAATTGCGTGATTTAATTTTTGAATTATTACGAACTGTCATTGGAACAAAGAAGCGACGCCATCTTTTGTTTCTGCCGGTCGCGCTATAGACAAATCTTATTATGGAAATATTTTCAAATTAAGAACTGGCTGCTCCCGCATTATGCGTCTCCACTGTCATCATTGTCTATGGTTCTTTTTGTTCGTCCTCGCATGTCGAGGTCTCTCGACCACCGTTTCGGTAATATTTCTCTTTTTTTCGTGCCGTCCCGAGCGTAAATGGCGCGCTTTGTTTGTTCGTGTTTTATTATTAATTAGTGGGGCCTGCTTTGTTCGTGGTAATTATTGTCTTAATAAGCAGTTCCTGCTCGAATGTGGAGTAGTGCTGAAGGGATTTGTCAGCCCTTTCGCTTTTTAAATGGATCGTAATGATGTGGCTTAGAACAGGTTCTTGGAACGTTTTTGTAGTTTCAATCGCGGTTGTAAAGGTTTATCGATGGTTGAACAGAATGAATTCTCTAGTATTGTGGCCAAAGCTTTCTTTAATATCTCCTTAATCTTAACCCTTCTTTTCAATTCTAGATCTTTTATTGCTTTCGTATACTGTCATTTTTTGACAGAGTTTTTTTTTTATCTGTGTCCAGCTCATTAGATTTACCTAGGTATTTAAGAACATTGTATGACGAAAGTGTACAAAATTTCAAAGTTTTCAGGTTAAAACTGTAAGATTAGATACTCACAAGACTTGTATAAATTATCCACACATTTATCACATTTACAAATGCGAAAATAACTCTCTCTGTACCTCTGTCTGCTATCTTTTCACGCCTGAACCGCAAAACCGATCTTGGTGAAATTTGGTATGGAGATAGTTTTTAGATCCTGGGGAAAGACAGAAGATATCGCGGTAAACCGTAATTCACTTGGGTGAAACTGTGATGCAAAGCTAGCGTGACTTAGGTATAAATTAAAAAGCTGAAAAAGAAGTACAAATCGTGTTATAACGTTTATTTCCTGTTTCTATAGAAAATACGCAACAAAAGCCACTGAAAAGTAATCCCATACACTACTTCTTCACATTCCTACTACATTTTTCATTACCAACGTCCTACGTAGATTCCATACCATTCCTAACATAAAATGTAATTAAAATTGGTTCCTACACTGTCGTTTATTTCGCATAATAGAGTGGTGAAAAGAAGACCCGTTTAATTAGAGTTGAGACACTCTCGGAAGCGACGCGGGTGGATGGCCCTCCACTGGCGTCATTTTGCATAATTGGGCGCGGAGGGTAGGACGAAATTTATACATTCCCCGCGCCAATTTACTTGCTAATGACGCGTCGTCTTCCCATAGAGCAGTTGCCGCAGTTTTTATTTGTCGCGTTTTGTTTAACTCTTCTGGGCGGAGCGTTTTACGAGTCGCTTTTTGTGGTCGCTTTTGGGTGACTGCTGTTGTTTTCAAGGAGGTTTTAAAGGGTTTGTCTCTCATATTTCCTTATGTCAGCTACATTAAAAAGACTGTTCAGGGCCTTTTATAACCATCTGAGTGCGTAACGCGGGCGCGTTACGTTATCTGCGTTTAATGACCGCTGAAGCACGTGACGTCACACGTTATTGGCAAGGAATCTTGATGGTCTTATAAACTTTACACTTTACATCCTTTAAGTATTCATATAGTAAGATACAACATCACTACTTAAAACGCCAGTTCCAACCTCCAAAAGAACCGGCTAGAAACGTCCGGCAGGTCTGCCCAACTAGCCAGGTTCACTTGGAATTTAGTGTCGTTGTCAATGATTCGCAACTTCCTTCATACGATACTAATGATGCTTTATCATTTGTTACAGACGGGTAAGATGGGCCTGCCAGCGGGCGGGGGTCTATCCCTATTCTGTCCTGGTGGTGACCTGGGACAGCCCCCACCAGCGCACATGGGCATCCCGCCTCCCTACCAGCTGGATTCCAAACTGGGTAAGTCTCCATCATCAGCTCACGGAAGTTCTTTCACGATTGCTTTTGACCACAAGTCACCTGATGTTAAGTGACGATGTGATCTACGAGTAAAGTGGCGTCTCGATACACCTGGATTGGGATCTGGTTCTCAAGTGGGGCTGCCGGAGCACCGATAGGTGCTTGGGGGCAGATTCTTAATTTAAGGATAGTAGCTTCGAGGCGAGCACTTGAAATTGCCCTACCACAAAACTATTGTTTCATCGCGATGTTTTTCTCACCGAAAGCTGAAACTCATTGTAGGATTTGAACCTATGACCTACAGGATCGCCGGCCGATGTCATTACCACTGAGCCACCATCACTTCTTCATCAGTTGCGAGACGTATTTCTAAAACGACAGCAATGATTTTATAAGCGATAATAATAGCTCTGTGGTAGAGATGGTAGAGATCTCGTTGGTCGTTGGTTCGAATCCTGCAATGAGCTTCAGCTTCAGGAAAGGAAAACGTTATGAACTCATAACTTAGACGCAGTGCATTCTCTATGTTGCCAAGAGTTTTGCTTGTGCTGCTAAATAATAAGACAAGGTAAACACCTAAAAACAAAGACTGTTCTTCGAAAAAGTTGTTTATTAATTCACTTTTTGGGGTATCTAACTTGTATTTCTGTTTCAGCTGCGGGGTTGGCGCGGACGCCGATGTACCCTTTTCCAGGGGGTACGTACCCCTACCCCATGCTCAGTCCAGAGATGTCGCAAGTAGCGGCCTCGTGGTGAGTGGTCCGAAGACAATGCTTTATTTATTTTCTATCCTTAGACTAAGCTGAATGTAAAAATAGTTTGCTTTTTGATTCTAACTTGATTTCTGTAGAGATGGAAGCAAACCCCTGAAGGTTGTTGGTTTACCATCATCTACAAAATTAATTACTACCAGGTAATAGATAGATAGTGGTCAACTGAGCGACAAGACAAGCAGAGTCGCATGTCGGCAAGCGTCACACTTTTAAAATCCTGTGTGGCAATGCATTGAGCTGGTCACCATAAAATATCAGATAATATAATCATATAAACATGCCCAATTATTTCACTTGAAACATTGCCCTTCAATCGTGATTATAATAGTTGCACACTACTGCTTGGTGGTTCAATAACTGGCAAGGCGTGGCTCCCCAGGCGGACTCGTCAAAAGAGTCTTACTACAAGTCCTTTGAATTTCAAGTCATGGAATGACTTATTACAGGGTAGCGCTTTACCACATCTCAGAAGATGTTAAGTGGCGATGTGGTCGAAGGTGGCATCACGCTACACCTGGATTAGGAACTAGCTCTCAAGTAGGGCAGTCAGCACACACCGTTAGGTGCTTGGAGGCAGATTCTTAACTTGACAGAGGTAGCTGACCAGGCGATCCCTTGAAAATGCCCTACCGCCAAGCTATGGTTTCATCACGATGTTTTCCTTCAACAAAAGCTTTGAACCAAGAAGCTGATGTCACGAGCTATCATCCCTTCAAAACCTTTAAAATGCTTGTGGTATTCCACATGGCTGCATCCCTCTCTACTGCTGATAACATAGCTGAAAACATTAACATCGGCTACTGGTTTCACAGGCATACCCCAAGCATGTACCCCATATCCTCGGCGGCGAGCGGCTTCCGGAGTCCCTACCCCACCTCGCTGCCCATCACCAGTTCTAGTCTATCGAGGTAAGTGTTATTAGGGTTCCGTACCTGAAACGGAACTCTAGGTCCTAAAACGGGACCCATATCTGTCTGTTTGTATGTCTGTCTATCAAGACCCTTTTTCTCAAGAACGCGTTGAAGTATCAAGTTGAAATTTATATCAAATACTCGTGTCTGCAGTCTTTTTCAGCTGTGAAAAAATCGAACTTATAAGTCAATCAATCAATCAATCAAAGGCATTTATTGACACAGTAGTATGTACAAAGTAATTATGAATCCTCTGGTTCCCGAACTAGTGAAAACTGTGTTTCAGGAACCAGATTCTTCTCCCATTTTCGTGTGCAATTTACATGTCAATAAGTTAAGCTTAAATATTTTCTAACAGCAGTACATAATAATAAAATAAAATGTGACATCATAGTGTACAAATTATAACAAAAATTTTAAAATTTAGAATTCTAAGTAGCATGCAGATTCCAAATAGAAATGCAAAGGTATGAATGTGAAAGTTTGTTTATGTGTGCATGTGTGAGTGAGTGAGTGTGAGGGTGCATGTGTGTAAGTGTGTGTGTACGTGTATATAAGTGTGTAGGTGGGTGAGTGAATGTGTATGTGTGCGGTTAAATATATAATGAGTAGAATGGAGTGAATGGTGGAAAGTAGTATTAGTCATTCAAGTCAACGCGATCAAAAGATATGACCGTTTAAGAGTAATCTAATCAGTGTGCGTTGGTTTGATAGATGTCGCATGCTATTGAATGTTGTGGTTCTTCGATATGCTGGTTCCTCACGATGTTTTCCTTCACCGTTTTTTGAGTAATGGCTAATCCACACATAACTCATTACGTCATAGGTGCGGGGTCGAGAGGATTCAAACTCGGTGTCGGCGCTTTAAAGTGATCACAAAGTATTCTTATGAATAAAGTACTATTGACTATTGACTATAAGGCGCACGCGTTCGCGTTACTGTCCGGCCACCATCGCTCGCTTAATATTTATTAACATTGTTTTATTGCGACTTAACTTCAGAGTTTTCTTGCTGATTCCAATATCTCTGCAGGCGCCCACTCAGTGCCATTAAAGAAACCCCATTTCCAGCGACAAATTTGATTGTTCCAGCGAACTATACCGGTTCTCTCCGACGTTAGGGGGCGGGCTGGGCCTAGGACTTGGGCCCTCGCTTGTGCCCCCACCCCCTTCCAAGGCAGACCTTGAATCGCACCATTCGCGGTATGCCAGGTAAGGAGTTACATAAAAAACTTATCTTATAAGCAGCTAGTAGCTGCCAGCTACTGTTACGTCCGAAACTAATAATCGATCCTGATCCGTTATCCGCGGTTTTAGATCGATATGTCATTTTAGTACTAGGGCTTGACAGATTACTGCTGCATATCGATCCAAAACCGCAGATAACGGATCGGATCGATTATTAATTTCGGGCATTAGAGTTAACTGCTGGGCTGAAAAAAGTAAGTCGCATGGAGTTTGACCAACCCTGGCTTTTTTTTATGTTTGCATACAAGTCAACTGATATTTGTTGTGGAAGGTAAATCCCTATTAATATTATAAACGCGAAAGTAACTCTGTCGGTCTGTCTGTCTTTCACGCCTAAACTACTGAACCGATTTAAATGAAAGTCTAGAGAGAGATAGTCTAGAGCCTGAGAAAGGATATAAGCTACTTTATATCGCGATAAACTGTAGCCCACGCGGGTGAAACCGGGGAGAACAGCTAGTTCAAAATATTTAGTGACCAAAAGGAGACACTGCGATGACCATTTTTCCACATTTACCGAGGACGATCTACCTTTTACAATAAAATTGCGGTAATTTTTATTATCCACACACACCACCGATCTTATCGCGGGCGTTAATTACATAACTTTCAACCGGTAGGATTACACGCAACATGAAATTTATAAAAAAATATAAACACTTCTTTGGTGATGAATTCGAAAGACGCGCGAAGACATGCAATTTGTTGCATTTTTTTAGAGTGCACGTTAATAAATTACATGTGCGTGATATGGCGTTAGCTGTCCTGTGACTAGGGATGGAATACCGGAATTCCTGTATCTCGGGTTATTTTTACGATATTTGGAAATTTGGAATGGAGATAACTTATACCCTGGATTAACACATAGGCTACTTTTTATTCCGGAAAAGGTTCCTGCGGGATAACGGGAAGACGCGGGTGAAACCGCGGGGCGCCACTAGTATTACATATTAAGAGAGGAGAAGTTTTGTAATGTGGGAGTAGGATCGATCAGTCTATAGCCGGGTCCATATCAATAAAATTTGGGTTGTTCAATACAAATCATGCGCAAACGACGCAGTGTGACTTTGGCACTCCCGCGCAACCATGTCACACCTACTGGAGTTGCCTCGTAGTCCTTACATTATAAGTATTGCTTCAGTCATAGAATCCTTAAGAGGACGCCGTGTTAAACAATGAATCCGAAATCAGCTCCATACAAAAACGCAAGCGAGCTGACTAATGCCGTAAGGTCGTATGCGTTAAAAATGAGTTTTTTTTTTCGTTTAAAATTAAAACTATCGTTAATTTTAGAGAACTAAACCTGTAGTTCTTTGAACAATGTGTATTATCATACAAAAAAGAATTCAACTCTTAAATCGGTTTTGTATGCCTGTAAAATAAAATCTATTTTTTAGAGGGCAGTTTTCGATCATTGTTTCTCTGATGTGAAAGTTAACCAATCGTGTTATCCTTCAGAAGGATCACTCCACAAAGGCATTTAATAGCTGCTCTTGCTGCGACGCAATAAAGTTTGATTCAGCTTACACAGCGCTGGTTGCCTAAAATTATACTCACTCTTTTTATTGCGATAAAGTGTAGTCTACGCGGGTGAAGCCGTGAATGCAGCTAGTCACATTAATTTTTATTTTGTAAAATACTCAAAAAGAATACACGTCCAAATCCATTGTCCGTAGTCACACCCTCTCTAATCTATCCCAGTTATCGTACCGATGGTATCAGCTCTATAAAACAGCTCGGCTGCCCACCCCTCACTTGTAAAGATGGAAGATAAAATATCGGGGCCGATATACAGTTATTAGGACTATGTGTTTAAAATGCACAATTGGAGCCCAGTTTTTAAATGTAATGGGACAGTTATTTTATATTAGACGTTTAGGAAACGTGTTATTTATTATATATGTATTTTAGTTAACATCAACGAATATTGGTGTCGATTCGGTTTTGCATTCTCTAAAACTAAACGAAGTTTGACAGGTCTAATAGTATTGCTGTCTTTTTCTAGCCACTAAAGTAAGGAAGGGACAGCATTACTTTTAGACCTGTCAAACTTAGTTTAGTTTTAGAGAATGCAAAACCGAATCGACACCAATATCAACCAATTTAATTGTACCATCTGATCTGATTAGTTCACTGTTCAATGAAAAGATCCTTTCATTTATCCATCTCTACTAATATTATAATTACGAAGGTAACCTTGGATTAAAAATAGGCCATTTTTTATCGCGGAAAGTTTCCTGTGGGTGTAAACGCGGTGCGTAGCGACTTAGCGAGTCAACTGACTCCTGCTACTTCAGATTGAATATAACCAACCTTTGAAACACCAGCTCTATTGTTAAACTTCTTTTATTCAACCAAAAATGCCTTCCTCATAGGAATAAAGATTTCTATACCCGAAAACTTACTCTTTCCATTCAAACCGTGACCAGTCCGTACATAAATAAAAAAAAAATACAGGTACAGTCATGTAAATAAGTCGCTGGTGGAGAAATTTAATTAAGATGATATATGAGAAGCTTCGAGTTAACGGGCCACTGACGTGAGGTACTGTCGCCAAAAAAAGAAGCGAGGAAAGATTTTTTATTGCAAGATAAACGTTTTTTATGTGACACAAAACAGAAATTAAAAGTAAAATGCAAATGATGCGGTGACAGTTGTTTATATTTGACTGACAAAAATGGATGGCGTCATCTTTGGTTAGGCTACTTTTAAGTATTATTTATCTTTATTAGGCTGTTTTGAGACGGTTAAATTGATAAATTTATTTAGTTTTAAAATAAAATTTGTAATGCTAGATTTTTTTTTTTGAATTTTAAAAGTATTATTAAATCCATTGCAAGAAAAAATACATAAATATCAGTTTGTTTTTATGATTTTAAGATGAGATTTTGAGAGCCAGTCCGATCCAGGTGTAGCGTGATGCCATCTTCGACTATATCGTCACTTAACATCAGGGGAAATGTGGTCAAACACTACCCTGTAAGAAGTAAAAAAAGAAAAGATATGTAAGTAGTAAATAACAACAATGTAATTCTGTAGCATAAAATATACAGATAATTATTATATATCTTTATTATTATTAAATATTATTCTATTATTTCTTTATTATTATATATTATTCTATTATCTTTTGTTACGAATACTTGCATGATAATATTCTATTTCTATCATATTTATAAATGAAAGTTCGTATAATGGAATAACGTTTAATAAAAATGATTTCGGTCGTAAATATCTGAACTTTATACTGAAAATAATTAATGATAGAGTTACGCCAACACCTTGCTATCGTACCATCATATAATTTTTATTTTTTTAATCCATTTCTTATAATAACTTTTGTTACATTTATGCCTATTCAATAGCACAACACATGTTTAATGTCAGTCATAACTTACACCCTTGCACGGACGGTTTTAATAATGCCATAATAATAATAATATGTACGATAATATCGTAATAGCTTTATCTGCCATCGGTACATAGCACATAATTACTGCGCCTGCGCCGTGCCTCGTTTGGACGCACGAGCATTGTGCGCGGGATTTTCTTTTTTTTTATCTTTTCCCATTTTTAAACGAAGGAAGTCGTATATTCGGGTTGGTTTCGAACGTTCTCGGAACTAATTTAGTAAATAAAACTTTTATATTAGACAGTATAAACGGCTGTGTCACTGCCCGTTGTGTTTTATAGCGTCTATTTATACTTTTCTAAGATTTTTCTCGCTTGTTGCAGGAAGTCGTTTTTCAGCATTCTTTTGTGTTTTTATAGTCACAAATCGGTTATGGTTTGTTAATTTTTTTCGATTTGGTGAAATTGTGAATGGGCTGCTGCCTCGACGGTTGGTGTGTGGTGTGTTATTTATTAAGAAATAACATGTTTTTCTTGATTAAAACCGGCATGTTGGAAATTAAAATATATTGTCACATTTAATCGCTTCAACGTTATCTATATCTGTCTTAGAATATATTTTAAGATAGGCGAGAAATAATTAACATCGAATCAGCATTTTACCGGAAATATTTTACGAGGCTACCGTCGCCGTCGTGTGAAATATTAAAAAAAGATCGTTAAAAGTGTGAAAGAGTTTGGTGTATCTGAAGATATTCTCAAAGATTACAATTTACGCATTAGTCCTTGCTACGAATCGATAGGATCTAATCAAACGCCATCGCGTTCATTCATAGTGTACCTTCTATGTCTGTGCGAGCTAGGGTTGTCAGATTTGTGCAGGATATAACATCTGAGTTAAATCTGCAAAAAGTTCAACAAAATACGTGTATAGATATAAAATACACTAGGTTTGTATGTGAATTCATCAATTTACTGGTACTTTCGTAGACGGACTCTGCAGAAGAGGCCTGGTACAGTCAACGACAAAAGTCACTGAACAATAACATATTTTTAGATTACCTTCACTGCCTTAAACACCAACCTTTGACTGCATCATCACTTATCATCAGGTGTGTTGTGTTGTGATCCAACGCTACCTTGTATTCGGAACCCTCGGTGCGAGTCCAATCCAGTCGCATTTGGCTGTTTTTTTCTTGTTATATGTCTTACTAACTGTTCCCCGCGGTTTCACCCGCGTGGGCTACAGTTTATCGCGATAAAAAGTTGCCTATGTCTATTCTCAGACTTAAGACTATCTCTGTACCAAATTTCATTTAAATCGTTTCAGTAGTTTAGACGTGAAAGACAGTCAGACAGCGTTACTTTCGCATTTATAATAGTACTAGCTGTTTCCCGCGGTTTCACCCGCATGGGCTACAGTTTATCGCGATAAAAGGTATCCTATGTCCTTCCGCAGTGTTTAAACTATCTCCGTACCAAATTTCGTTTAAATCGGTTCAGCAGTTTAGGCGTGAAAGACAGACAGAGTTACTTTTGCATATAGAATATTAGTTGGGATAGTAGAGATAACTCATCTACGCCCGAAATTAATAATCGATCCTGATCCGTTATCCGCGGTTTTGGATCGATATGTCATGTCATAATAAGTCATTTTAGTAGTAATATGCCAAGCCCTAGTACTAAAATGACTTATTATGACATGACCAAAACCGCGGAGAACGGATCAGGATCGATTATTAATTTCGGGCACTAGTAATCTCGATAGAAGTTCTTGCTGCCACCCCTAGCGAGTTGCTATTCTGTGCGTATGTACGCTCGCGCCGCCGGAAACGCGCGTCTATTCCCGACCGGACGCCTCGCTTGTTTATTGTCGCCTGTCTGGCCGTGTGTCGTTACCACCTAAACGGTATTAACATATCGATCTGAACTGATCCCGAGATACACACCGCCGGCGGAGACAGCAGCTATTAATGCAAGCGTTGATACAATGCGCATTGACGTACGTAATACATTCACGAGATGAGACACTGCTAGCTATTGGTGTTTACATATTGATTGTAAATGCAGTGGAGCCGCGGTAATCCGACAAATGTTTTGCAAGGCGCTGTCGGATGATCGTATTTGTTGGATTATAAAGTACTTACTGCTTCTGTAGTCCGGAACTTTTTGAAAAAATACAATTAACACATCCAAATCGTAATCTTACTAATATTATAAACGTGAAAGGTTGTGAGTATGGATGGATGGATGTTTGTTACGCAAAAACTACTGAACGGATCTGAATGAAATTTGGAATGGAGATAGCTTATACCCTAAGCAAACTAACTTATTAACACATAGGCTACTTTTTATCCCGGAAAAAGGTTCCTGCGGGATAACGGGACGACGCGGGTGAAAGCGCGGGGCGCATCTAGTTCTATATTATGTACTTATACAAAATATACGATGTGGAATTAAGTACTTTGTTGAGTTTACGATAAGTGATGCACATTGAATTAATAGGAAACAATGAACTTTCGAACTGGAATAATACGCGTCGTGCACCATTATTCTTATATATTTCAGTTATCACTGTTTTTGACTGAAGCATGCAGTCAAAGGTACTTGTGAGTCTTGTGACTGTTTTTTCAAGCAAATTGCAACTTTTCGTAATTTTTTTCAAATTTTTTCAATTTTTAATCTCAAAGCCCACCGTCATATCGTTCCAGGTCACTAGAGAAAAACAGCAATAACTCGAGCGACAAGCCAGCTGAGGGCTCGAACTCGAACAGCAAAGAACAGAATAAGAAGCCACATATAAAGAAGCCTCTGAACGCGTTCATGCTGTATATGAAAGAGATGAGAGCGAAGGTCGTGGCCGAATGCACGCTGAAGGAGTCGGCGGCTATCAACCAGATACTGGGCAGACGGGTGAGTAACCAAACTAGCATAGAGTAAAAAAAAAGAGAAGAACTTTGTTTATGGGCACGCTTTTTTATCTGTAGTCAAATGTCAATGAGTTCATAAGGGTCAGCAACGCCCCTAGTGTTGCAAATGTGACTGCGACGGTGACTGCTTGTCATCGGGCTGGCCGTATGCTTGTTTACCACTCTATCACATAAAAAAAAGTTTACTATAGTCAAAAATCAATGAAAAAAATTACTAATAAGTTATTTTTCAACATTTTTAACCGACTTCTAAAAGGAGGAGGTTTCTGAATTCGACCGTATAAATGCTTTTTTTATGTTAGTTCGCGAATAACTTCGTCGTGTATAAACCGATTATGATGATTCTTTTTTTGTTGGAAAGGAGCCGGGATCTGATATGGTATCCCAGAGAAATCGAGGGGAAAGGGAAGTCGGTTATTTTTATAGCTTAGCTTTATGTACTTGTATTTTAAAAAAATAGAGATAGGGCATAGAGATTTATCATTTGATATCTCAAGGTACAGTACAGTGAATTGCGCGCTGGATTCTAAACTGTTGACGTTCAAAATTCTGTATGGCTCTGTGACGCTTAGAATCAAGATGGACTTGCAAGTATCCACTTAGTTGCATATAAAACAAAAGTTTTGAAAAGCTGGCGTTTGACCGCTGGCAAATGATGTTAGCGATGCTGTGGTTAAACTTAGCACCACGCTACACCTGGACTGGGAACTGGCTCTCAAGTGACGTTGCTGGAACACACCGATAGGTGCTTGGCGACAGATTCTTAACTTGATGATTTATTCTTGCTAAGAAAGCACTAGAAAAGGCCTGAACTTTGACTACAGGTAAAAAAAACGTGCCTTAAGGGGTATGATGTTTAATCTGTGGTTAAATTAAGTAAAAGAAAACAAAAATTCTTATTATATTGCATATATTTTACTGTCATTTAACCACTGATTTGAACACCTACCTTAAAATATTATAATTACTGATATAGAAAATATATGTTGTTACTCAATTTTTTATTTCAAAGATTAATATCAATTTTTGGTTCTATGTTGTTTTTTTACAGGAATAGTATTTTAAATTATTATTTTACTTTACTTACGTTTACGTTTTTCAAAAATTAATATCGAATTTAGCGACAGTACTTGCCTACTTTTTAAGTTTTTAATGTGCATACTCGTATGTACCTACTGCTATTGAGAAAATTTTATTTTTGTTACGTTGAAATTCACTTTTATAATTTTTTTTAAATAGTAGTTGCGTTGTTGCGATCGTTGTCTATTGCTATTTTAACACGAAAATACAAAAGTTGTAGTGAAATTCGTAATTAAGTAACAGAGAGAGAAATGCAACTATGACGATATTATGAGCTAGACCTCTGTCGCGATAGTAAGCTATCCTTACTCTCTTAGGATCGACCAACATTTGACGACGCGGAAACTGCTTGAACCGATCTGTAGCAAATCCATTTTTTTGTTATCAGGAGCATTTACACCTAGTATTTGGTATACGAGGTTGATGATGGAGTATGCTTAGACCTTAGAGATTGACTCTTGACTCTTAACTCTTAACTTGAAGGCTCCCAAAATATACTTATCGGAAAACAAAGACGCTGGCAGGGCGTTCCACTCCTTCGCCGTTCGCATTGTAAATGTAGAAGCAAAGCGTTTTGTGGGGGAATGTCAAATAATAAAAAAGTACTGACAAATAGGTGTTTCGGACCGGCTAAGCATATTTCGCGTCGGATAATTTGGACGTACCTTAGGAAAACAACTTGAAGAGTAGACCTCAAGATTGTATTAGCACACGTGTTTCAGTGTTAAAATTACTGAAAGTTGTGACACAAAAGTGGCGGTAAAAAAATTATGTATTTCATTTAAATTTTTGCTATTTACTGTGTTAAATTACCAATCGGTTGACAATCTCATACACGTCCCTTCTAGGTCATCTAATAATAATTAAAAAGAGGTAAAGTTTGTTAATTAGGTAATCTTTGAAACTACAGATCCGATTTTCAAAATACTTCAACTGTTTGAAAGCTACACTATCCTTGAGTGCCATAAACTCTTTGCGATGAAAATGCTGTGACCATTTCTAGGCGGCCGAAACCACGGGCCACAGCTGGCAAAAGATAATTTGAATACGTTGACTTCTACAAACTTATTATACAATGTAAATGTAAATTTAAAGTCATACTGGACTACTCCTTTGTTAATCTTGTTAGGAATACAATCCATCACTCTATAAAGCTTATAGTGCGAGAGCGTATGTCTAGTTTAGTTACCAGTCGGGGTTACCTTTTAAACGTTTAAACATATTAAATCCCAATTTATTTATAAATCAGGAATATCAATATCTTTTAAAGTTTAGGTTTTCAAATTATGTAGCTGTCAGAGATTTATAGCTAAGTGTTTAGCGAAAGATATCCAATTGATATCTATCGCTCTGTTCCAAACACAACATCGATAAAAACGTTAGCAAAGTGCAAAAAATTGTATGTAACAATTGACGGTCATGAACGTATAGGAAACGTTACTTTTAATAACATTTAAGTCACGTCTCAGTGACAGTGTTTTGTAAAGTCGCACAAAAAGAATTACTACACAAAAATAATCAAATGTCACGTTTAGTCAACCTAAAAAAGAAACACACTTTTTACCGAAATGAGGTAACCTCAGCTCGTAACAAAATCGGACACTACCTCCCCTACTATTTATAAAGCTTAGTTAGCATCAAACGGCCATGCGTGCCCAAAGCCAGTAGTATCGCCCATCGCATAGATGCATTGAATAATAAACACAACGACTTACCGAGAATCGAACCCGTTACTGAGTTCTCAGAACCCGAACTCATTTCTAACAAGATTAACTTTCATTGGACGTATGAATTCGCGTGAGTCGACACACGCGAATGATGCGGGTTCGAATCCTGCTGCGGGAAATATAGGGTGGTCCGGGGAACTTTGCAAAGGGCAAGGTTTAGTTTTTGTCCCTATATTTGTTACTTGTAAAATATATGTGTTGTTGATCATATATTCCAATATAAAGGTAGTTAATTTGTAATCCACATCTTTAAGGTATCGGATCACCCTGTATTTAACCCAAATCTGATTCTAGCCGACATTGGCTTGGTCCTCTTTGAATCCTTTGAATCTCCTAAAGAAACCTAGTCAGGACTTTTTTCCAATGTTCTTTGGGGTACACAATGGAACGTAGGTAAAGTAACGTCTAATGGTTGACACAGTGGCATTCATTGAGTCGCGAGGAACAAGCAAAGTACTATGAAAAAGCTCGACAAGAGAGACAGCTACATATGCAGCTTTACCCTGGCTGGAGCGCCCGGGACAACTACGGTTACGGTTCCAAAAAGAAAAAGCGGAAAAAGGACCGCAGTCCCGCTGAGTTGGGAGGTATTGGACTAGGACAACCCGACACGGGGAATGGGATGTCACGTCGACGCTTCTGTACACTCGCTTCACCTCCCTCACCTCCCGTCCTGTCTCCACTAACTTGGAGCGACTGCCTGCTAGTCACTAACCGACCGGCTTGTGCCCCCTAACGTCTGTACCTTACCTTCCCGTATGTGAGTGTGCGTGTGTGTGTTCCACGTCGAGTTTTGGACGGTGCCCGTGCTAGAAAAGCGGCTGAAACCGTGCTCTCGAGTCGGGACCGGCGTCGAGCGGCTCAATCGAACCGGACACCTAATGAGCAATCGGGACTCGGTAGAAGACTCGATTCCTTTGACGCATGTACATGCCACGAATCTCGCCCTAACGCACGCTGCCAGATTCCGTTGGTTCACCCACGTGAATCAAGTCTAGTGTCTTCTTCCGGTCTTGTCTTTGCTGAATTGTGGTGAGGACGCGATCGTTTGCGTCGCTCTGCGCCGGCTAAGCCTGGAAACCTTAACGCGATACGCCCTCGGTTCTTCCTTAAAACTTGATGTTCGTAAGGCGTGATCTTCTCGGGAAAAGCATAAGCTTTACAGTCTCTAGTTCGTGAATGTTTGCGTTTCTGATCGCTTTGGAACCGCGGGTGATCAGGTTAAGTGGTCCAGGTCTAGTTGTTTCGTGTTCTGTGTACTGTAGTCGTCGAGTGACCGTGTACTGTACACCCTACACCCCCGGAAACTATATTGGTTTATTATATGTATAGAGGACGCGACTCCGATACCGACCGCAGAATAGGTTCTGTGAGGAAACTCTCAATTGGCCATTTTCATTCAGTAGGAACAGATCAAAATTTCAATACGTAGGCTCACTGCGGGCTGTTTTTCTAGCACCAGCGTTAGGGAGGTCCACCGTCGAAGTGCATTTCTCTTTTCTTTCCATATTGCGACGTACAGTGGCATGCGCTCGGCCGTGAGGAACAAGCAAAGTATTACGAGCTGGCGCGACGCGAGCGTCAACTCCACATGCAACTCTATCCCGATTGGTCGTCTAGGGCTAATACGCAAAGGGGCAAGAAGAGGAAACGAAAACAGGAGACAACCGATGGAGGTACTGCCTTTCGCTCCGTCGACGTCCTTCCCGATCCCGCCTCGTCCCTCCCGTCCGATCCTCGCGCGGATGCCAAACGAGACCAAACCGGCTCACGCGCCCCGTATGCTCGCGAGCGACCGACGTCTCCACAGCGTTTAATGCGATACGCTCGTCTCATTAAAAAAATTAGGTCAATTAACGAAGGATTAAGTCCGGAGACGCTGGTCGCTCACCATCCCCCTCCGCCTCGCCTATTCCCCTCAACCAAAGTTCAATTGCTTTGAACTCCGGACGGTCCGAATAGTATATTGCAGAATGTATTGGTTAAAGGGGTACCAGGTTGTAGACTTATTGCAGAGCATTATTTTTCTTTATTTTTATAATATTTTATCGCATTTATTTATTACATTTGCAATTAAAAAGCGCTACGAACCACCCTGATGTAAGTGGCATTCCTTCGAAGGTTGTCCCGGTTTTTTGCTTTCCGTTCTGGTCCGTGAGGCGTATCGGGGAGCGTGCATGTTGCAGCAGACCAAGGCAGTAACGCTTCGCAGGGAGTTACGTGCGCTCTGTAGGCTGGGACAGCCTTCTCGTATCTAAAGTATGCCACGGAGTAGTAAGGCACGGTGTGCATGGTAAGAGCTAAACTCCAGGACGATACCGTTCCAGAAGCGATATAGCGAGTCATCTGCACCGCCGGAGCATCGACTAGTCACTTTATCAGCCGATGCTTCTATCTGCGGCATCTCAATGATACTGGCCAACTTATTTTAATTCCGGAGAACCTATTCTGCTTTCAATTTGCTTAAGCCGTCATTTTTATTTCGATATTGCGTAGTTAGCGATTTATTTTTGGAAGTTATGCGTGTAGTATGTTTTATTTGAAAACCAATGTTTTTTCCGTTGACTCCTTTTCATTTTGATCCTGATCCCGCCTGCTCCTGCATGTTACTAACAGGTGTTGGTTGCATGAACGCTTTTTCGTAGTTAGATGTATTGTAGTCGTTGTTTTAAGCTGCTTTTAATATGATTTCGTTAATTATTTTAGCTATTTATAAAGCAATCTTAATTTGAAGCTACCTCCCAAATAAAGAATTAAAGACTTGTGTTTTATTAAACAACCTAAATTTTGATTTACATCAGATCCAGATGCGTTAACTTTTGATTTCGAGCGAAGTAACTTTAATTTGCAAAAGAGTTATTTTTTCGTTTGTGCAATATTGTGAAGGCATGTTCTGACAGAGTTTTTTTTATGGGATTTGCAGGAAATAATTTGAAGAAATGTCGAGCGAGGTATGGCCTCGATCAGCAGAACCAGTGGTGCAAACCCTGCAGGTGGGTCATTTTACCTCCATATGTTTTATTTCTTTTCGCTTCTACGCAAATTGTTGCGAACCATAAAGTTAATAATTACTGGTTTTGTTTCCTATATTGTTTCTATGTGGAAAGACTTGGCTTATTAGTCTTTAAAACCAAGAGTAGCCCGGTCCAATGTTACTTTGGCATTATTTGCGTTCAACAAACATGAATAATCCCAAACAGGATCCTCAGTAGATGTTGTCTTATTTATGTTTATTTTGAAACATTTATTTTATTTAGTAAACTAAGGATACTCGTGTACAGCGATGCAGAAATTCAGAAAATGTGTCTTTTCACAAAGAAATAAGTTTACGATGTAGAAACACGGCGAATAGATTTTTTTGAAAGTAGACCGATGTGTGGAATAGTAGCAAATATAGGAACTAGAGTAATAGCAACGTGGTCAGAGAGAGGGCAATCATTTGTCGAAAGAAGAGACGCTTTCAAAAAAATCTTGACACATTTTCTGAATTACGCTCGCTTTTTCGTTTATCTTATACTATTGTTGAAATATTCGAAGGTTTCAATATTTAATGATGTGTTTTTTCCACTCATGATTGCCGCTTCTCACGGATGCTGGATTCCGCTGGCACTATTGGTGACGTTTTATTATTATTTTCCCCTATTATTTTACTGTCAAAATTACCAAACTCTACTTGACTCGGTACTTCACTCTACGTTTTATGTTAATTAATTATTTTCTAATTGCATTTCATTAACTCCCATTATGATATCTCTATCTCAACTATTTTGAATCATTACCTACGCTACTTTATTGAATCAAACTTAATATAATCTATATAAAATTTAATCGATTTTCTTCCAATTATATGCTCGTGATGTTTGTTTTTTATCTGTTTTATTATTTTTATCTTCTTCTACCGTTTCCTCATTACAAACCTTATTCTTGCGTCGATTCCTTTCTGCATCCACATCTTCGCGATTAACAACTTAAAACAACCCACTAACTCCATCGAACAGCCCCGAGTCAAGTAGCGTAATGGTATCCGGAGGGCTAGGGCTCCTCAGGCCCGAGCCGGCGACTCCGCTGCCGCCGGCCGGCCTCGTCGGGAGCCCCCCTCAGGAGCCCACGTATGTGAACCTCTAGTGCCGGCCTGCTCCCGCCGATCTTCGGACCACGGTCAGTGACGATGGAATGGATTGATGTGGCTGTTGTAGCTCTGATGTTGTAGGTAGTCGATGTTTTTGCACTTTTAGTTTAGCTGTGTCCATTTGTTTATATAGTTGTTTTGATTTACGTCTTACAGCCTTTTTCTATTGTCGCATTTCGGGACGATTGTAAACGGATAACTCCTTTAATATGGAATTAGAGTTATTAGGCTACATATAAATAGTTCATAGTTTTAATAAAACCTAATATATACGAAAACTTTCAAAAGTTAACTTTGTTCCTATAATAGCGACATTTATCACGCTTATTACTTTTTTAAATTTTATTATTATCAATTCAGGTTTTCCCCTGATATTATGTTTTATGGAATTACTGTGAATGGTTTTTCGTTCTTGTTGTTGTAGGTAGTGTTTTGCTTTCACTCTTACTTTTGCGGCAAATTTTGAAGAATATAATTTTGTTTTGTGTTTTAAAACGTGTGGAAGAATGTCTGTAGGATTTTTTAGCATGGTCGTTTTGTTTTTATTTTCAAACGTCTTAACTCTTTCTAGCATGGATAGCTTTAACATGTGTTCGATTTCATAGTTTTAATTTTAGCTTTAATAACACCGGGACGTTTCATGACCTCTGTGTACCTGAAATAACGCTGACGCCAATATTGTAAGCGTAAAGGAGGAAATGCAACGGTCCCAAAGGCAACCCTTGTGGAAGCCCTTCTCTAAAATGTCAATTTTCAACAGGCGGAAGAAAAAATGCGTACGCTACATGGAAGCTCTGGCAGCCGCGTCCGGAACCGTCCCACTGCCGATGGTGACGCCGCAGTCGCCCTGTTCTGATGAGGACGTGAAACTGGAGGAGATGTCGGACGCCTCAAGTGAGGGTGACGCCGACACGCCTCTCAACTCGGCCTCCAGTCCGGGCGGGCTCAGCGCGCTGTCGTCCCTCGCGTCCCCCGCTTCGGACCCGCCCCCCGCGCCGCCGAGAAACCCCGTCGGAACTAACCCCCGAGACGCAAACAACCCCCTCTCTGTAGGACAACTTACTTCCCAAACGTGGCCCCGTGCGGCGCAGTCCAGGCCCGGCCACGAAGTGATCTCGGTCTCATAGCGACGTCCGGTGCCTGTTGTCGCATCGCGGACACGACTGACAATGACGCACCAGTTTTTAACGCTGTCGGGTACTTCTTTTCGAATTCCGAACGCGGTGTACTTAGTGATTATTTTAGCTCGACGGACGTTACGCGATATTACCGAGGTGAAATTCTTGCGGAGTATACCGCCGTGTACAGTGTTTAAAAGTATTTGTCCATCATTCTGTTTTTAAAACTTATTGGAGAATCAACTGTGCGTAGACAGAATCCTGTACAAATAGTTTTCGGAAAAGCGACATCTGTGTGTGTGAAGAGGAAACTCCCGACGGCGCCATCTAGCGGACACGCCCCGAACCGAGTCGTGTTGGTTGTGATATGAACATTTTGGAAACAAATCTTGTTACTGTTCAGATAAAGTATAATGATATAAAAACGTATGTAGTTCGGCTATTTTTATTTTTCAGGTGCTAAACGGATTCAATTGACGACGGTTAGAAATACCGGCATTTTTGTGTACTTTTTGATGCGCTCAGTGCAGAAGCAATTGTGGCACGAATTTTGTTTTACTTATATTAATGGCCTAAACATAGTTTGACCAAATGTGCGGTATTTCTTATCGCCTATCCGAGTTGTTACTTTTCGACCGTGTTAACATTGTAATGAACCTGTTAAATCAGTCAAGTTTCACAGTGATCTCAAAATTGTGAGCCGAAATCGAGTCATTTATTATGCATTTGTGTACCCATACTTATAATGCCCAAATATACTAAATAATGTTAATCTTAAAATCTGCTGAGTGATTCTGGTCGGATATAAGATTCTTAGAAGTTGCCGTGAATCTAAATTTACCAATAATATCTTCACAGAACTTTTTCCAAATACAGATAGAAATATGAGATCAGATTTTCAATTTAAAAACGTTCCAGCAACTATACGTGATTTTATATCAATCGGTATCACTCATCATAGTACCTAGTCACATATCCGTGTGCCATTTCAACTTACATTTTTGAGCTTTCATATACCTTAACTAGATGGCGCTGAAATATATTCCGTTTTAAAACTAAGGACACGCAATCTTACTAATATTATAAAAAGGTTAAGTTTGTTTGTACTGTTCCGATTTTGAAAATTCCTGTGGCTTTGTTTTTTTTTGTGATATAAAATCCAGTGGGAATTTCCACGTGGGCAGCTAGTGAGCATAAAAAAAAATACGTTATAATCTGTGAATTTTGTCTGTTTTGAAATGAATTCTTGATACGTTGAAAACATCTTTTAATATGGAAATACCGTTACCGTTTAGGCGCCATTATTCAAAATTTGGATATTACAAGTGTGGGTAGTTCCACATTTTAATTTTCTTTATACTTTGACGACAATGCAATTTACTATTCCTTTTTTCTAACTAGCGTTGTTTACTTATCTTGAAGATTGACTTACCTACATGTTGGGCATATTTTTGCATTATTTTATTATGATTTGTTATTGAATTGTTTTTATTCATTCGACAGACGTTTCTTAGTTATTGTCGGATGGATTAGCACAACTTTTTGTCAATTTCGAAATGTTTTTTTTTATGATTCTGTAACGTTACGCGAAAGCACAAAGTTATTTTACCTATACAACATTGACAATTAACACCTTTGCTCTCTTTTTAAGTTTAACGGCCTCAAAAGCACGACTAATGCGATAATAAATGATAAACGCTTGTCTTTTCTTTTTCAAGATTGTTACAGCCACGGTTGTTACTTTTTGAATGAGAGTTTATAACTTTTTCTGCTCGTGGTGATGACAAACTTTAAAAGGAACGCGACTCTATTGAATTTACGCTCAGAGCCTGTTTTACTACTTTCTGATAAATACAGAACATATTAAACTTTCAAAATTATAACAAATATGGCAGTCATTTTAAAGATACAAATAGTTTGTTGGACTTATTAAATTACAATCGATTTTTTAGAGGAAAAAGCAGATTCACACGACAAATTTTAAAATCATTTTGTTAACCTATAAAAATGTTTTCTATCATTCACAAAAACATTGGCAAATCTGTCCAACCGTGCTAAAACCATACATAGCATACATGCATACATAGCTTACATTTTTTTTAATTTGAATGCTACCTCGCCTGATGGTAAGTGATGATGTGGTCTAGCACGCTTGCATAACAGGTTTTAAATTGCAGATCTGTCCAAAAAACTGCGTTACAAATTAATTTACTATTTATCAGAATAGTGAACCAGGCTCTGCTACAAAGATCGTTTGTCGTCTAAAGGCGTCTAATCTTCAGTTGTTCGGCCTTCAACAAGGTTCCATGTAGCGTTAGTTTTGACTTTAGTTCGTAATTTATTTTCCCCTCGGAAATGCGTGTAAAAAGTAATTGTAAGGCGACCGGGGGGAAAATTGTTTTTCCGTTGTACGGAACTCGTTAGACTGTCGTAGGCTAGTATAAGCACGATGTATGAGTGAAGAGTTATTATAAATGTTGTGCCGATTGCTCTTTAAATTAAAATCTCGCTTGTGTCTCTATTTTCCGTTCTTTTTTGCACTTATTTGTAAAGTTGAATTTAACGCCATCTTACAGTTTGTTCAGGAACTAAATTGCATTTCTAGAAATGTCCGAGGTTACATTTCTTTTTAATTTGGAGAGCGTTCCGGCACAACAAAACCACTGTATATGTGTAAGTACATACATGATGTAAATGTATAAAATATAGTAAAATAACCTAACTGTGTCATATTAGGCTTTAAGTGTACTATTCTACTTACATGTATGTATACATTTTATTGATATATAAAAAGTTTTAATGGAAAAATAGGTGACTCTGAACCGGATCGGTGGAGATTCAATATAATTTTGTATGATTTTGGCCACCCCAGAGAATTATAGATTTCGACTTTGTAAATAAATTTGTAGTTCATGAATATTTAGTAATTTTGGTATAAAAAAAATTGCATTTATATATTATAAAATAAATAAAAAAATTAGTGCCCTCGGATGTTCTCGGATGGTTTGTTTTATCCAACGCATGATTTTTGTTAATTACTTTTTTATTGTTATTATTAAGAATTTTAATGTTGTTAACTGCAATATCTGAACATTGGTTGATTTTAAAACGAATTACGGTCATGATGATTAAATAAATAATTAAAGTAATTTATGATTTGGGAAACTATTTTAAAACACCGACAAAAGTAACTTTTTAATCAAATATTATTTTACAATTGACTGAATCATTTACAGATGATAAAATATATCGAACCTCCGTTTGAGTTGCATGAAAGACAATTTGTGCAATACGAAATAAATGGGTACTGTGTAGTTTTAATTAGATTTTTTTTCTTAAAATTAATTAAGGCATATTTTTGAGTTTATAAAAAAATATTTTTTGTTCGTTCAAGAAGAATGTTTTAGTTTTCTTATAATGATTTTGAATAAATCCGGTGCCAAAACCATCTAGAACCAGGAGACCAGGGAATTTAAAGGGACAGTAATAATACTTTAACTATTATGATATCTGTGCCAAATTATTAACTATTATAAACTGAATAAACAATATTTCTGGTATTTAAGACGAATACCTCTGAAGGAGTTTATGTTGATATATTTTATAGTTGTTTTTATTGTTAAGAGGGTACCTAAAGACAAAGCTCTTGTGGGCTAGTTATTTTTTTTTAGTAGAGAGAAATTGTCAAATTAGAAAACTCAATTATTAGGTCTGGTCCCATGTCTTGTGTTCAGTTGAACGAATATTATTTTAATAAACAACTTAAAAATTGTATGCCTTCGTTTCATTTCCTATTGTTTGTCATGTAGGTGCTGGGGCTTACTTTAAATTAGTTAGTTACAAGTCAAGCAAATAAAAGTGTTATAAAAAACACTTTTATTAGCTTCGCCGTTAGGGCTGCCGTTAAGGCTGCAAATTTCTTCATTCATACATAATTTTTAACAAAAAATAACCGACTTCTCTTTCCCCCTGGATTTCTCTGCGATACCATCATCAGATCCTGGTTTCCTTATCATGGTACCACCCTTGGGATAACTCCTTTCCATCAAAAAAAGAATCCTCAAAATCGGTTCGTAAACGACGAAGTTATCCGCGAACAAACATAAAAAAGCATATGTACGGGCGAATTGCCTCCTCCTTTTTTGAAGTTGGTTGAGTTTACGCGGTGAACGCGTCTCGCAAAACTCACACAGGGGTCGATTGCAGATAACATTTAAATAACACACGATTAAGAGATTACATTGTTTATTCGTGACAATGCTTAAAATACGCAATGAGTAGAAGTTTACAAAAATGTAAAATTGTGACGTGAGACTAGGTTACAAATTACTAAGAAAGTTGTCCTCTCGTTCAGTTGGTAGCGTTACTAAACGACCTTGTCACTTGCATTTGGCCATTGTGAAATGTCAAAATTAACAGGAAGGCACAAAAAAATCAACAACTGGAAGTAAGTATATTTTCTTCAGTCAGAAAAGTGCTAAATATAAAAACAATTACTAACGACTTATACTAAAGCTAAAAGGTTGACAATAATCACACTAAGCACAACATAAATGTCAAGTTCAACCGAAAAAGTTACATTTACATACAAAAAGTCATACTATTATGACTCAAATTTAAACATTCAAGAAACCTACTCCCGGTGCAATTTCACTGCCAATCTGGTGTAAACCAAAATTGCAACATCAGAACACGCCCACTTACATTGCAATTTGTTGTGACAATCTGGTGACCAAAATTGCAACGTTGTTGAGCCACTACAGACCTACTCAAGTTGCGATATGTTGTTACAATCTGGTTTGAACCAAAAGTTGAGTCACAACACTTACGTCCTACGGTACAATTTGTTGGCTCACAGCAGATTGTAACAACAAATTGCAGTCAGATTGCAAAATGAGAAGGTTACTTCAAACATGATTTAAATGCCATTTTCTTGAACAGATTCAAGTATCCTTGCCTGTCGCAAACTAAAACCAACATAGCTAATGTCTGACAAACACTAATTTAGTAACTTCTGCCAAAATATCATAGTTCAGCTATGTTAATTCTAAATTGCAACAGTCTAATTTCATAATGTTACCAAAAATGATTTTTTTATTCGAAGTTTTAATACAAATTGTATTATGTAGTTAGTAGAGAACACTTAAACGGTAATGTTAAAAATATGCGTAGACATGTAGGTAAGTAGTTAAAAGTCCTTAAAACCTAAAACTATCCGCTAGCTTTCGATAACAGTCAATTTTCGCACAGTAATTCCAACAGGTTTGAAGTTTAAACGCATCAAGATAGATCTTTGATAAATACACCGGGTTTTGCTCCTGAAGTTCTAGACTTTTAGTTCTATTCAGTAAACTGACAACACCAAATTAATGTCATTTCGTGAAATACTGATACCATAACCAAACATCTTAATAGTTGTTTCCAACTACTTCTGAATATGACCCCACATTTTTATAATTAAACTGACAGAAAACTAAAGAAAAAATTAGCTTAAAGGAATATAATTTACTTAATAGTACACATCAATAAATGATATCCATCAATATATCCAACATCTGAACTGATTAATTCACTATTCCTTCAAAAGATCCGTTCATTTAAACTGCATCGTTATTTCACATCACTATCTTTATTTTGACAAAAAGAGCCAACTCGTGAATTGTCAGTTTACTAAAATCGAATTAAAAAAGTAAGAGTTTGAGGCTCCAATTCCACAAGCGGTAAAAACGCGACGGTAATCACGCCCATGCTATAAAATGCTTAATTATACTGGCCAACAAAAACATATTGGAAAGAATATCCAGTATTATTTAAATATTCAAAATCGATTAAATACCTAATGAAATAGTTTTTAAGTAACAACAGATTCTTGTTTCTATTCTATTTACATCAACTACTGCTTACATTTGTGGAAATGCTTTCCTCTTGAATTCTAGTTGTTCCAAAAACCAGTACATTTACCAAAAATCAACATCAAACGGCTAAAGATACAACACAAACTATGTCATTCAACCGGGATCATACATCAACTGAATAAATAACATTAATATATAATAAAAACCGTTATTATGTCATGTACTAATTAAATAATTAACTAACACGTAACAAATTGGTAAAGATATTATGAAGATACACCTGAAATGTCTTGATGATAACCACTATTCTGCACTAGACACACTCTAGACTTGGAGTGAAGCTAAACTTGTTTTTTTGCAATGACACCTGCACTTTGCCAATTCCCTTACACTTTACTAAGTAACATGCACTTTGAAAGTGATACTTGCACTTTTTACAGTGAGATTTGCTTTTTGAAAATTGACACTTACACTTTGAAAGTAATATTTTCACTTTACAAAGTGACACCGGCACTTTGGACACAGAGATTTGAGGCGTGAATTGTCGCCGTCACTTCATAGGCAACGAGACAAAGCCGATGTATTAAGGTGACGAATGCAGTGCTGTGCTTTTAACGATTTTGGACTTAAACGATGTAGATAGCAATGCAATTGGAAAGCAGGTGTAGAGCTTACCATTATTTGGCCGTCCTGCTCGTGGTTTAATCAATAGATTTACTTTTAAAATTGTGTGGAAGAAATGATTCATCATTAGTCATTTTTGACCACAAAAATAGGCCTAAAGTTTCTATTTCAGATATCTAGCAAGGTCTATTTCTTCATACTATCGATACCTACTGTTTGTTTGTTTAAAATAGTCTAACATACGTCATACATCTATAAGTTAAGCTTTGGGTTACAAGTAGCCTATATTGGTTCCGAACTGGCCCAAGCCTTTCCGGTTTTGTGCTTGTGAAAATATTGGGCGTAGGAAACAATTAAAATGATGATAAATAGGTAATAATATTTAAAAATTATTTATTGGTTGAATAAAAGAAATGCCAATATTTAAACCAGCTATCGGATTATGAAAGTGGCCAAAAGTGGAACTAAAATATCACTGCTGGGCCACACTAAGGTCAACGTCAAGGTAAATGTCAATACCTATCATCGCGATAGATATTGCGTTAATTTTATTAACGTAATTATGTGAGTGGCTACACTTGAACGGTCAACGTGAATGCACTTGAGTTATTGGCTATCGTCAAACGCCAATGTGAATGCCGTTGTCAAATGTCGTGGCCACGCTTATGTCAAACGTCAATCATCGCGCTATTTAACGGCATTTCCTTTTAGTGTGGCCCCAGCAATAGAAAAGCTGTCTAATTGAGTGCATTTGTCACGAAAAAAACGCCTTCAATCACTTTTATAAACGTTTGTTAACTTTTTCTCAATTTGGCTTCTAACGATAGTGTATTTCGCCTATGTCAAGTGGTAATTTGTAATGTAACGATGACGATGAGATAAAAGGGCAAAATGTTTAACAATCCAATTGTTTAGTGAATGATCCAGCAATAAAACCAAAAATTACCACAAAAAAACCTCGTTTTTTTTAACGAAACGTCCATAATTTCCACAAGCACAAAGCGTCGTCACACGTACGGGTTGGTAGCTCCCACGTCCGGTTGATCTGGATCCAGGCGGTTTGTTCCGGTATTTACCAGAATGCGGAGGACTTTCCGCCGGGCGGGTTTCGGACGCGCACTGAAGTTTTCGTGTCTAGGCCTTCGACCTCCTCTGTAAATGGAAAAATTGCGGATTTAGTAATCTTCCTTTGATTTGATTTAGTGTAGTTTTAATTTAATTACTTCAGGGTGCGCTTCGGTCAGCATTTTGCCTTCAGGGGGTAACTCATGTCGATTTGGGAGAAATGAAAACGTTATATAAGTTGCTGGAAATAAGACAATATATATGATACCTTTCAAGGTCCTGTGGGTATTTGTATATATATATTTTTTTTTTTATTACTCTTTACAGGGTAGCGTTTGACCACAAGTCACCTGATGTTAAGTGACGATGTGGTCGAAGATGGCGCCACGCTACACCTGGACTGGGAACTAACTAATATGCTGATAGTATTAATAGGTCTTTGTTATTTATAGATCAGGAGAACAAAAATGGTTACAATTTTACTCGTATAATAGTGTTTGTATCTGTGTTTAGCTGCGTTGTATGTATGTGTGTGTGAGTGTGTGTGTGTGTGTGTGAGTGAGAGAGCGAGAGAGATAGGGAGTGTGTATTTTAGTGTGTACTTACTGCTGATAGAGAAGGTGGAGTGCTGCAGGTCGCGCACGCCCGACTCGCGCCTCTTGCGGCCGGTGGGCGTGCTGGCGCCTGACGTCAGCGCCATGCTCTCCAGCTGCTGGTTGGCCAGCACCAGCTCTGTAACCATGGTCACGTCATCATCATCAGCCTGTTACGTTCCCACTGCTGGGACTCTGGCCTTCTCTCAGAGAGAGAGAAGCTTTTAAAACTTTGCGAATCGTATATTACCAAAAATGAATACCCTCTAAGATGAGCTTGAGCTTTCGGTGAAGCAAAATGTGATGTGATGAAACCATAGCTTGGTGGTAAGGCATTTTCTAGTGCTCGTCAGCTAGCTACCCTAAAGTTGAGAATCTGTCGCTAAGCACCCATTGGTGTGTTCCGGCAGCCCCACTTGAGAGCCAGTTCCCAATCCAGGTGTAGCATGGTGCCATCTTTGACCACAATGTCACTTAAGATCAGGTGACTTGTGGTCAAACGCTATGCTGTCTTCTTTTATTTAAGAGCCGAGCTCTTGTCGGTGGAGTACTTTTCATTTCGTTCTTTTTGAACAGCCATCTTTTTGACCTCTTGGTACGACATAACGTCAATCCTTTCCTTGACTTGGTCTGTGTATGTTCTTCTCGGTCTACCTCTCCCTCTTTTCCCTTCTTCTTTCCCTTCTAAAAAGTTTTTCATATATTCGTCATGACGTACAGTCAGCGACAAAAGTAACTGATCGTTCTCGATTTTCCAAATGTGTTTCAAATCAGTAATTGTTATTGTTTTTTTTTGCATTTTACATGGTATCATTTTGACCACAACATAACACACCTGATTTTATTAAAACACTTTTATTTTTAGGTGATGATGAGGTCAAAAATTGGTGTTATAAGATGATGAGGATAATAGAAAAAAGTGTGATTGTTCAGCGACTTTTGTTGTTGACTGTACCAAGTGGCCGAACATCTTTCTTCTCACTTCTATTGTTGTAAGTAACCAACGATCGTTACTTACCCTGAAAGTTAGGGATCCCCAAACTTATTTTGTGTTATCACTTTGAGAATATATTATTTTTTAACACAACGCTCCATTATTTCTCGTACGCCCTTAGTCCTGCAGTGCCCACAAGGGGGCGTTATCGCCCACTTGGGAAAGGCAGCTGTGAGTAGCTAAAAAAAAGTGTTTTAAAAAAAGAATTCTTACCAGTAACGGGAGTGTTCCCATTGGTGTGATGCGACGGCGACAGCTGCTGCTGCTGCTGTTGCTGCAGATGCTGCTGCCGATTGATCTCCTGCTTCACCTCCTCGACGGGAGCCTCCACTCCGTACACGTAGGGAGAGTCTGCGGGAGTCTTCAGGAATCTGCCGAGACCTGCACGTAGAGGGTTGAACATCATCATTCCTCTTTGATTCTTTTGACATTTGTTATTTTATGTATTTACCTGTTTTAAATCAGTTTTCTAATATTTATAGCGATGATGGCTCAGTGGTAGTGACGTCGGCTTGCGATCCGTAGGACGTGGGTTCGAATCCTACAATGAGCTTGAGCTTTCGGTGAAGGAAAACATCGTGATGAAACCATAGCTTGGTGGTAGGGTATTTTCTAGTACTCGCCTGGCTAGCTACCACCTATCGGTGTGCTCCGGCAGCCTTACTTGAGAGCCAATGCCCAGTCCAGGTGTAGCGTGGCGCCACCTTCGACCACATCGTCACTTAACATCAGGTGACTTGTGGTCAAACGCACATTGTAAATAGTAAAAAAAAATTCATTCTCAACTAACTGCGCGCTGCGGTACCACCTGCGTCTACCCGTTTTCCCGTAGGAACCTTTTCCGAGATAAAAAGTATCCTATGTCTGTTTCCTGGTTCTAAGCTACCTCTCATCAATTGTCAGCCAAATCGGTTCAGCCGTTCTTGAGTCATAAGTGTAACTAACACAAAACACAACTTTCTTTTATATATATATATTTTTTATTACTATTATATTATATATATAGATTATTGCATGATAAATCATATTTATTATTAACTAGCTGTTCCCCGCGGATTCACCCGCGTGCGCGTGGGTACAGTTTATCGTGATAAAACTAGCCTATATCCTTTATCAGGCTAGTCAGGCTATCTCTGTACCAAATTTCATTTTGTAAGTATGTAAAAGAGTTCAAACTCGTCTAACAAGTGTCTAAAAAAAAGATGGGTTATTTAGTAAAAGGGTTTCAAGAATAGAACAAACCTTCAGCAACTCTCAAGTCTCCGTCGTCGAGGCAGACGCGCCCGCCGACGATCACGAACTGCGGACTGCCGACCACGTGTTGACCCTGAAATGGATATAAACGAACTGATTCTTCAGTTGCCCACAGGCTCCATTTTATCGCAGGAAAATATGTTTTTTTCAAACTTTTTTGAGGGTTCCTTAACTGAAATGGAAAACAGAACCCTTATAGGACCACTATAGGTTAATCGTCCGTCTGTTTTTTTTTTTTTTTTACTATTTACAGGGTAGCGTTTGACCACAAGTCGCCTGATGTTAAGTGACGATGCGGTCGAAGATGGCGTCACGCTGCACCTGGACTGGGAACTGGCTCTCAAGTGAGGCTGCCGGAACACACCGATAGGTGTTTGGCGACAGATTCTTAACGAGAGGGTGGTAGCTAGCCAGGCGAGTACTAGAAAATACCCTACCACCAAGCTATGGTTTCATCACGATGTTTTCCTTCACCGAAAGCTCAAGCTCATTGTAGGATTCGAACCCACGTCCTACGGATCGCAAGCCGACGTCACTACCACTGAGCCATCATGTTTGTCTATACTCTAGACTCTTCTTCTCAAGAACGTATTGAGGTATAAAGTTGATCAACAAAATTTATATCAAATACTTGCTCTACGGTCTCTTTCAGCTGTGAAAAATCAAACTAAGTTTTTTTTTTAATTTTTTTATTCACTGTAGGCAAGCATTTGACCAGCTTCGCCTGGTGGTAAGTGAAGACGTGGCCCACGATGGAGCATGTTTGTCTAGAAGATACCTATTCACTCTTGACTTGAAGACTCCCAAATTGTACTTATCGGGAAACAATGACGCTGGCAAGGCGTTCCACTCTTTCAACAACGCGATCAAAAGATAAGCGTATTATTCAATTGACGAATATTTAAATGAAATTAATAATTAAGTATTGTATTGTATTGACTATTTAATTTTATGATTTATGACATTAGGCAATTAAACGTCCTCCTCCCTTCTAATTTGTGCTGTGCCCGACGGGGCCCATACGGACTAAATGTACCCATCTAATTTATAGTTTTTTAAAGTTCTTTTGTACACAGTATGGATGCAAATAAAATATGAATATGAATAGGACTGTTTCTGTCGCACATTTTCGCATATTTTGCGAAGTCGCAAGGGTATCAAAACCTATAATAGGGTACTTCCCGATGACTTATTATGAAATTTTGTATCAAGCAATGTTTTACAGCACATGTAAAGGACAAAGCCTGAAAATCGTAATTATGTATGTGTGTCTATGTTAACAAAAAAAATCAAGTTTGTACGGAACCGTCGGCGCGTGAGTTCAACTCGCACTGGGCGGGTATTTTTATCTCGAAGAACAATGGCCAAAACGGACCTGAGGTTGTAAACAAACGAGTAGTATATTAAAAAATTGAAATTTGTTGCTTATTAAGATTACGCGAACGATATTTTAAGAAATGATAAGAAAAAAAGTGTTTTAAAAAAGATATTGAATTCTTAACTTCGTAGTGTCTAATGATATTTGTTTGCTTTTGCTACGCTACAATACGTCTTATTCCACCAATTTTGTTGTACTTTTTTTTAAAACACTTTTATTAGCTTGACTTGTTCTTTTTCTGAACTTATCGTTAAGATCGCAAACCAATAACTGTTTTAGGCCGGTAGTATAACTTCAATAAGCTATTCGTAATTTTTATACAAAATATATTGCTGTCAGGTCCAAGGGAGTAGGAAAAGTGGCCAATAATGTTCTTTACCTCAAAGATGTTAAAATCGACGGCGTGCCTATGAGTGGCTGCGGTGATGGTCCTCTCCAGTCTAGGGTCCCATATGACGATGTCCGCGTCGCTGTTGAGAGCCACGCGCCCCTTGGCGGGCCACAGATTAAATATCTTAGCCGCGTTCGATGACGTCACCGCTACGAAGCGACACGGGTCCATCACACCTGGGGATAGGGGGGCGCAGTCAATAGTCAATTGTACTTTATTCAATAGGATACATTGTGATCACTTTAAAACGTCAAACTTAAAACTAGCTACGCCTGTTCCAACCTCCTTACGCCGGCAAAAGAACAGGCAAGAAACGCCCGGCAGGTAATTTTTTGGCGCGATCACATTGACAATTTTATTCTTATTACTAATTAATTGAATTGGAGCAAGTTCACTAAAATCCCAAGCTTTTTTTGTCATCTAATAGTCCGATATTTTTTAATTAGCTTTACTAATAAGATTTTTCTTGTTTGGTGTTACACATTGGGATATGGGAACATGAATATTAACGAGTTACGGGATCACAACCAAAGCAGACCAGACCCCACAAGCAGCACCCGTTCACGAGTTGACGCATGTGTCAGTCAGTCAGTCAATTTCACTATCACTACTTATTATAAAACAAAGTCCCCGCGCCGCGTCTGTCTGTCTGTTCGCGATAAACTCAAAAACTCCTGCACCGATTTTCATGCTGTTTTCACCAATAGATAGAGTGGTTCTCGAGGAAGGTTTTAGGGTATCATTTGTTAAGTTTTTGTATACATTGGCTAAAATATAACGATATTTGTTGGAGAGGTCGGAAAAAAATAAGCCGTCTGGGAGCTTTACTTTGAAGATGTAATTACCAGTGTTGACAGCCTTCTGCCAGAGGATTGCCATGCGGTCCTCGACGCCGTTGACTCCGTTCGGTATCTTGGTGAAGTTGCCCTTGCCCAGCTGCTTGTCCTTCTCGTGGAAGGTACAGTTGTCGCTTCCGATCAGCTGGAGGTGGTCGCTGGAAGGGAATATATCGGGGACCATTGCACACAAATTGACCTAGCCCCAAATTAAGCTCGAAACTTGTGTTATGGGTACTAGATAACGATATACATACTTATATACTTATATAGATAGAAATATCCAAGACTCAGGTACAAAATATTCGTGCTCATCACACATATATTTGCCCTTACCGGGATTCGAAGCCAGGACCGCTAGCTTCGAAGGCAGAGTCACTACCAACTCGGCTACCGCGTCGTCAAAACAAGTATTGATAAGTTTAATACCTAGCTGGTGGTGGTAGTTAGGCCCGTGGGCTATAGTTACTTTGATAAGCTACATTGATACTATGTCCACCTATATGCCTGTTTCTGTTTGGAGAAATAAATAAATTTATAATGATGGCTCAATGGTGGTGACCTTGGCTTGCGATTCGCAGAGAGAGAGAGAGAGAGAGAGAGAGAGAGAGATAGAGATAGAGATAGAGAGAATTTATTCAGGAAAAATTGCACACAATATAGAGACAAAAAATAAAAAAAAACGCACAAAAAACAGAAACATTGAAGATAAGCCATTAATATTACGTGATGGTGCGAACACAAGTTGGGTACGTTCCCTAACGGATCGGATCGATTATTAATTTCGGGCATTAGCCGCTTTCTTCCTTTTTTAGTACATAGTACTTACTCTGCGAGCGCGTCGACCATCGCCTGCGGGGTGGAGGGGTCGGGCCGCAGCGGGGGGGAGAGCACGTGCGCAGCCGCGTGCCGGAAGCAAGCGTTCCTGTAGTGCGACCCTGGAGTATCATGTGGAGATTAGTGATATTACAACTAGATGATCATCAATTTTGTTGGACAAATGCTAATGTTAAAGTCAAAATAAAAGATAAAAGTTACAAGACAATGTTAGGAGCAATCATTCAAATTGAAATACAGGATAGTATGATAAGTCCAAGAGGCTCAGTGATCATCGTCAAGCATCAGGGACCTAACAAGAATGCATTGACAAACAAATCTGCGGCATGAGCGAAACGAGCGTAAATATAATGTTGAAGCTATTCTGCTCTGAAGTATGCATATTTTGTCAAAAATATGCTATAATTCACTGCATAGATAAGACAGAAGTACTCGTCACAAACAAACAGATTCATAATAGCATTGTAGAGACTAACTTTAGAGTCGTTAAAAAAGGTGCGTGAGGAACTTTGAACTGTTGATGTTCAACATTTTGACTCCACCAATGAACACGTTTACCCCAACGGTTATCGGTTCTGCGGTTTATATGAGCAGCCCACTGCCACTCCAGCTTGCTAATTCTGTGAGCTATGTCGGTGACCTTAGACTAGCTTAACGCTTACCATCACGCGAGCGTTTTGCTCGTCTCTTCACTCAATAACATAGAAAAAAGTCCGCGCATGTGTAAGGTGCATCAAGTAAGGGAGGTAGGTACCGTCAGTGCCGACGGTAGCGGCGAGCGTTTCGCCGTAGATGGGTTGCCGTTGCTTCAGACGCGCGTTGTGAACCGCTTGCACGGCGCTCTTGGACATCATGTGGACGATGTACAGCGGGGCGTTGGCCTGGGACATATACATAGGGTACAGTGGCGAAAGGGGGTTAGTGAACTTTCTGAGCCAGCTTCTATAAAATTGTCATAGACTAGCTGCGTTGCATCTGCGTTCTACCTTTATCAGAACATTTCTCCGGGATAAAAAGTTGCCTATGTGATAATCCAGAGTATAAGCTATCTTCATTCCAAATTGCAGGCAAATCCGTTCAGTAGTAGTTTTTGCGTGAGAGAGTAGTAAACAACCATCCATCCATCCTCGCAAACTTTAACATTTATAATATTAGTACGATAGAATGGCGCTGGAAAACCAACGTAAGCGAAATATACGCGCTTTGCACATTAAAAACAAAAAAGAAACCGAAACATGAACGAAATGTCACGTCACCAGCCAAATTTTCATTCCAATGTGCAATTTCTTGCTTTTGCATAATATGTGTTTTTGCGTTGTTTATCGTTTCCGAATGGCGTAGCAATGGTGGCAACATATCGGCAATTCCCCTGGTGTTGCAAATGTCCATAGACGACTGTGACTGCTTGTCATGAGGCTGACTGTCTGCTTTTTTGCTTCCCCATTCCATTAAAAATCTGAGGAACACCTCTCAGCTTGGTTCTCACCTGGTTAGCTATGACGCAAGCCCTGTTGACCGCCTCGGCCTCCACCTCCTCGTCCCGGGACAGCATGTGCCCTTCAGGGCCGGTCACTCCTTTGGCTAGTAGCTTCTCAGTATTGCGCGCTATGATGTGCCCATTTTCGGCGTGCACCTGAAATTTTATATACACTTATATAGTACGCAGGTGGGTTGCTTTTCTATTATTAGTATTGACGTCTGAATATTTACAGTCGCTTCGCTCAAATGTTACTTTAAATCATATTTTTTACTGTGACTTACGGAATAAAAAATTGTAAGTGAGAGTGTTGTTTATAACAAGCGACTGGTTCCGGGGCTTTCAAAGGTAAGTAAAGATTTATTATTAAGATATGAATATTCCGAAGAGAGACACAACTTTTTATTTCTTTGGACTACATGCACTCGTACGTATATCAATCAATAAAGACAAACAAGCAGACTATGTCTCACTTATCTATATAAGCAGGTCTCGGTCGTTGGGAGCCAGTGTGCCCGGTGCTACGCTTATTCCTCTAAGTAAAACAAAAGAACAGCGAACTTAAAGTTCAGCGTTTGCTGCCTTAAAATAAATATTGCGCTCGCTTCGCTCACACCTCAATTCATTTCTTTTTATCCGATTTCGGCTGTCAATGACCTTTACTGACGGAACTAGAACTACTGGAACTGACTAGGACTAGTCATCCCCTTAAATACACTCTCGCTGCTCCCTCCGACATACTGCGCACGCGCATGTTACCTGTGCTAGCGCCCGCAGCTCTTTGCACGCTTCGATGGCGCAGTACAGATCGTAGTCATTCAGCATCCACGAGTCTTTATACGCCATGAACATCTTGAAGGAGTTCACACCGTACTGTTCGGACACCAGGGTTTCCATCTCCCTGCGCACGGAGTTAGACCACCACGTCACGCCGACGTGGAGTGCGTAGTCGCAGCACACCTGGAAACAAGCAGGTCTTCGTATAAGACTTAGAAACGCTAAGTGATGATAAAAATCTCAAAGTCAATAAGGTTTTTTTTTACGTAATAGATTAGCAAACAAGCAGACGGCCCGCCTGATGGAAAGCGGTCACCGTCGCCTATGGACTCTTTTCACACCCATCTTGAAGGATTGCAATCAATGTAGCACAGCGGAAAGACTTGTGGGGGGGGGAGCTCGTTCCACATTTTGCAAGTATGCGGGAGAAAGGAGCGCATAAATCGCGAGGTGTGGGATTTCCCGGACTCGATAGTGTGTGGATGAGCTTTGTTCTGATGACGAGATGATCGGTGGTAGAACCTTGATGGAGGGATGAGATTGAATAGCTCTTCCGAGCAGTCTCGGTTGTATATTCGGTAGAATATACAACACTTTTGCTTTGTTTGCCTAAAGTGAGGGTAATGTTATATTATTCAGGTATATGAAAATAGTTCTCCGCGTACCTTGTTGTCAGCCTTTTCTCTCCAGTTGTTGTACGCCTCAATCAGCGATTGGCCTTTGTTCGGAAGCACGAAGTCAACTGCAAACGCAAAACGGGACTTCTCATCACATGACGTACTAATTTTCCAATAAACATTAAAAAGGCGCGATGCCACCAATCATCAAAAATTTGGTGCTCCAAAATGAAACTCTTCATTTATAGCTTTGATGCAAATCGTTAGACTATTTTCAGACCCTTAACTGTCTTTTTTTTACTTCTTACAAAATAGCGTTTGACCACAAGTCACCTGATGTTAAGTGACAATGTGGTCGAAGATGGCGCCACGCTACACCTGGATTGGGAACTGGCTCTCAAGTGAGGCTACCGGGATACACCGATAGGTGCTTGGCGACAGATTCTAAACTTGAGGGTGGTAGCTAGCCAGGCGAGCACTAGAAAATGCCCTACCACCAACCTATGGTTTTATCACGATGTTTCCCTTCACCGAAAGCTCGAGCTCATTGTAGGATTCGAACCCACGACGTCACTACCACTGAGCCATCATCGCTATACTGTATGTGCACTGCGGAAAGTCTTGAGCTCATTCTACCTGTCAAATTTTGATGCCCCCAAAACGGAATGTGTCAAATACTCACTGATAGTAGTGGTGCCACCTGCGACTGCTGCCCTGGTGCCCTTGTAGAAATCGTCGGCAGTCTTGGCGCCCATCATTTCTAGCTCGAAGTGGGTGTGCGGGTCGATGCCCCCGGGCATCACGAGCTTTCCCGTGGCATCGATAGTCCTGGTGCCCCCTGGTATGATGAGGTTACGGCCCATTTGCCTGGAAAAAAGGTTGGATATGGTTGGATATTAGGTTAACCTTTTTTTTAAACTAAACGGTGGTTTGTTTTTAGGGTTCCGAATCCAGAGGGTAAAACGTTACCCTACTACTAAGATTCCGCTGTCCGTCCGTCTGTCTGCCTTGCTGTCCGTCTGTCACCAGGCTGTATCACATGAACCGTGATAGTTAGACAGTTGGAATTTTCACAGATGATGTATTTCTGTTGACAACAAATACTAAAAACCAGAATAAAATAAATGTTTAAGGCTCCCATACAGCAAACGTGTTTTTTTTGCCGTTTTTATAGATGTACGGTACGGAACACTTCGTGCTCGAGTCCGACTCGCACTTAGCCACTTTTTTTTTTAGCAATATGGTGGTTAGGTTTTTTTAAGATATTTCGTCATCAATTATAGAATAACAAAAAATAACACTAACAAAAGCATTGTTAAAAAATGATGAATCATTTTTGAGTCGATGTTGATTTATAAACAACTAAAAGAGCGATAAAATTAAATCAATTGTTGTACAGTTAACGCGTATCATTGGGGTTAAAAATCTATTTAACCCGCCGTTTTTAGTGATGCGGGAACTCGTTTGTATCATACATTTTGATGGATTGGCGAGGAAAGTGCTTAAGTGCTTGCTTTTTCCAGTCCATATAAGGAGAAATCTTATTAGTAAAGGTTATTATAAAATATGGGATTACTTATGTCGTGTTTGAATAACCGATCTATCCACGATTTGCCCTACTGGAGATGGAAATTTGACATAAGCTCCACAGAAGTAATGTCAAATTTATGCCGAACCGTGGAAAGATCTGTTATCGAAACCGGCCGTTAGATCTTTTAAACTACGCAACGGATTATAATGCAGCAATACATACATACATACATACATACATGGCCTTAGACGTCTATGACAGACGATTCAAACCGTGTCAGTGGGGTTTGAAGAACACTTTTGTTGGTGGCTATACAGACCAATACGAGAACGGCAGGCTCGTCCACATTTAGTGCAGATGTGATTAGCATTTGTTGGAACGGAGTCACTGATAGATAGAGTGAGTATATTAGAGGAAGTCTGAAAGTAGCACCAGTTTTTTTTTTTTTTTTACTACTTACAGGGTAGCGTTTGACCACAAGTCACCTGATGTTAAGTGACGATGTGGTCGAAGATGGCGCCACGCTACACCTGGATTGGGAACTGGCTCTCAAGTGAGGCTGTCGGAACACACCGATAGGTGCTTAGCGACAGATTCTTAACAAGAGGGTGGTAGCTAACCAGGCGAGTACTAGAAAATACCCTACCACCAAGCTATGGTTTCATCACGATGTTTTCCTTCACCGAAAGCTCAAGCCAGTGACAGAAAAGTTGGACGGAAATCGTTTGGCCTGGTATGGACATGTTATGAGGAGGGATGAAAGTCATATTACCAAAATAGTGATGAATATGAATGTTGATGGATGGAAGGGAAGAGGAAGGCCAAAGAAAAGATGGATGGATTGTGTAAGGACCGATATGAATGAAAGAGGAGTGAATGAAGCGATGACGGCTGATAGGGGAGAGTGGAAGAAGAGTACATGCTGCGCCGACCCTAAATAGCCCATCTATATACCAGGGCAAGCAGAAGAAGAAGAATAAGAATAGAGTGATTCACGAGGAAGGTTTATGTGTGTAATACATACATATTATTATTATTTTTACTATTTATAGGGTAGCGTTTGAGCACAAGTCACCTGATGTGAAGTGACGATGTGGTCGAAGATGGCGCCACGCTACACCTGGACTGGGAACTGGCTCTCAAGTGAGGCAAGTGAGGAATATTATAGTACAGAAAAGCCGAAAAATTTGTAAAATACTGCCCCATTTTAGTATCTACAAATCTACATTGCACCCGTGCGAAGCCAGGGCGGGTCGCTAGTTAACATTAAAAGTTTAGGTACTTCTCCCCACCCACTGTGCATGTACAGTCAGCGACAAAAGTAGCTGAACGTTCTCGATTTTCCAAATATGTTTCAAATCAGTAATGATTATTGTTTTTTTACATTTTACATGGTATCATTTTGACCACAACGTAACACACCTGATTTTAGGTGATGATGAGGTCAAAAATTGGTGTCTAAGATGATGAGGATGATAGAAAAAAAGAGTGATTGTTCAGCGACTTTTGTCGTTGACTGTACTAAGACTAAAAAAGCAATAGAAAACGCATTTTCCGTACGTCCAGTCAATTGTGCAAATTGACATTTGAAAACGGAACCATATTTATTTATTTTTAAATTAAGACACCCAGTGCCAGCCAGTATGGTGGCGCGGATGCCGGCTCGTTACCGCATTAGCTGCTTCCGGCGCGCGCGCACGCATTCGAATGTGCTCAGCGGAACGCGTCCGTGTTCTTAATTTGAAAATTTGAATGTGACACTTCGACAGTTAAATTAATAATCGTTTGCGCGTCAATGGACTTGATGGATGAATGGTGTGGCAGTGTTAATTTGTTTTTTTTTGTTTGCAGAAAGGTTCGAAGGACCACACAGCTTTATATGTGTTAGTTTTTAATGTTAAATGAAATGATCGTAATTAACCGTTACTTTTTATTTAGAAGACGAAATTGGTTTTATTCCGCTGGCTTATGTCGAACTAAGTCTAAACCAAAAAGGTTGAATGTTATTATTAAAGTATTTTAACTTTTTCGACATGACGTCAATCATTTCTTTGCCTTGGTCTAGCATACATAAATGTCCTTTCTACCTCTCTTCCCTTCTAAGTAACTATTTAATTAAATGCTTATTTATTTATTAACATTATTACCGACATAATTTAGATTTTACTAAATTTGTATGATTAACTAACTGTTCACGGTATGTTTCTACTTAGGTACTTATTTAATTCAAAAATAAATAATTTGATCTGATGATGATGACGAGACTTTATATGTAGGTACACTATTTTTTTTCATGAAACCAATTTTAAAATAATCGCCTTCAGGAGTACGTTTAAATTCGCTACCTGCACCAAAACGAATCCTGTATTGTGTTAATCGAATCCAATTTCTCAGCTAATCTAACACTGCGTTTTTTGCTTCCCATAAAGCTAAACTAATTTTATTGGTCCTTTGAAGTGAGGAAATGGGTCGAGTTTTAAGATTTATTGTCCGACTCATCATCACCGTTAAACTAAAAGGGAATTAAACTAAAAGTAACAATAACGGTTTCATGTTATTACTGTTTAGTTTTGGAATATTTTTTTTACATCTTCCAGGGTAACTTTTGAGCACAAGTCACCTGATGTTAAGTTACGATGTTGTCGAAGGTGGCGCCACGCTACGCCTAGAAAGGGAACAGGCTCTCAAGTGAGGATGCCGGAACACACCAATATTGGTGTGTACCAATATAGGTGCTTGGCGATAGACAACTTGAGGGTGGTATGGTCTCATCACGATGTTTTCCTTCCCTGAAAATTCAAGCAATTAAAAACACTATAACTATTGTAAAGTTGCAGACAAACCAAAAAAAACTAAGCACCAAGTTCAAGTTCAAGTTCAAAATTCTTTATATATGTAATTGGATACATAATATGATCACTTTAAAACGTCAAACTTAAGACGCCTGTTCTAACCTCCTTACGCCGGCAAAAGAAGAAACGCCTGGCAGGTTACTTTTATGGGTGCGACGAACAAGTTCACTAAAATCCTAAGCTTTATACTAAATAACAATAGACTGACGTATCGCTAAAAGCGATCTCTTCCAGGCAACCTTTGTATAGAATTAACGGAGGGAGAGAATCTTAGAAGAAGAAGCAGAAGTAAATCTCAAAATATCTCCAGTTCCCGATACACAGAAAAATCTCGCGCATATTCTGACCCCCAGATAAACCTCTCAGGCTCACCCACTTATCGAGTTACAAATGAAGACACTCAGAAATCTCAAATGATGTTTACGTTTGCAATAACGCAAACATTGAGAGATATCGGACGGCACAGTTCTGTGTTTACTAACATTGAGGCTGTGGCAACTGTGGGCTGAGACGCTGTGGACAAGCGGCAGCGGAAACGGGAGCCAGCGCGGCAGCGGTAGCGAGAGCCGATCAATCTGCGCTGTACGCCGCGCAAAGTTTTCTGCACTAAAGACTTTCTGGTCGATAAGTAACATTCTCGTTGGTATAAATTAATTAGTTAGTTACAAGTGAAGGTAATAAAAGTGTTTTAAAAATGGAAAGGTCAATGAACAAAGGTTGAGTATTGGTTTGAGGACTGGGTTGAGGCCGGTTTGCAACAATACAATCTTTATAGTTACTACATAATGCATCTGTTTTAAGTATTTTTATATTATTGGTTGCAAATATGTAAATGATTCTTATTCTAATAATGCAAGAGACTTAAGAAGGAGGGAGGGAGGAGTCCGAGGAATTATATGTTTATCGCGTTCCCTATGCCTTATTCTACGTTCCCTATGCCTAGTCGAGGCCTTATTCTACGTAATATTTGCTGCATCTTTAGTTGTTCAGGGAATCGATGGATGCAGAAATATGACGGAATTTCGGTTTGTTTAGTTTCAAAATAAAGAGTTATCCTACTAATATAATAAATTCGAACGTTTGTGTGTGTGAGTATGAATGTTTGTTACCACGTATCACCGTAACTACTAAACCGATTTTGATGAAATTTGGTAGGGAGATAGCTTATACCCTGGATTAACACATAGGCTACTTTTTATCCCGAAAAAAGGCTCCTGCGGTATAACGGGAAAACGCGGATGAAACCGCGGGGCGCAAGGTTACACGGAGAAAAAAGACCTTCCAAAATACCGTTTTCTGAGTCAAAAGGGAAGGACTTGTGGTTCAGAAAGAAAACTAATACAAAATAAGGAAGGAAACGGTTTTGGAAGGTAAAGACTCAGAAGGAAAGACAGAATTTTTTTTCTCAGTGTATAATAAGTGTGAGAATATTGCTTTTGGCATCAGCCTTTTTCGTGAAAATTAACTTTGAATTACATTAATTTCCGTTTCATTTACAACGGTTCCTATACATTACACATATACATGACTATGTCAACTACAATAATGTATTATCCATTAACCTGTTTAAAGTAGCGTGACATTTCATTTCACACTCACACCTAAAGGTATTTTGTTAGTGACAACCCTAATTTAATTAGCGTTTGGTGTCTGGGTGTGTTCCGAAAACTGGGACAGAAATTACTTAATTAAAAGGCTAAGTATGTACCTATCATTGATATTCTTTTTATCGACTTCAAAAAACGAGGAGGTTTCTCAATTCAACCGTTTTTTTTTATGTGTTCGCGGATAACTTCGTCGTTAATTAACCGATTTTGATGAATCTTTTTTTGTTGGAAAGGAGATATCTCAAGGGTGGTACCATAGTAAGGAAACCAGGATATGATAGAGAAATCGAGGGGAACCAGAAGTCGGTTTAAAAAAAATAATTTAATTCTGTAAATCAGTAATTCTAACTAGTACAAAAATTATAACTTTGTTACAAAAGAACGATTTTGTAAATTTTGTACCGCGCTCGTCATCCTGTAGTACAAGTTTTGAAAACCATAAAAGTTGTCGTAATTTACTAGTTAGTTACTAGTAGTTTACTACTGCCAACTTGTCAAAGTGGCAACTCGTACTGCCTAAATTCAAAAAGTAACTCGAAAACTTTGTAACGATTTGAAATAACCCGTATTACCAATTTTAGTTGTATGAATACAAAAATATACAAATATCCTCAAAAGGGGTGTTACAGTTTGTATGAAAATATGGTCAAATCGCGGGACCGTTTTCCAATAAAACATGCTCTAGCAAAGTAGTATATACAATAGTAACTTCAGCCATAAGCTAACTCTTTATAAGTTAAAACCATCTGTTCAGTCTTTTTATAAATGACATCATCACATTTTACAAAACAATATATTAAAGAAGATGAAATAGGTATGTGTACTTCATTCAATTGGTATAAAATATCTATTTAATACAACTATCACGTGTCACATGCCAATGGTCGTTACAAACCGTAAACAGTTTCAATAACTCGGTATTAGTATAATATTTGAATAACGGTATTCGGTTTCACGATATCTAGTTATTGAAAGAAACTATTTAATGTCAGCGAACGCAAATCAAACTAATGCGCGATATCGCGAGAACCGAGAAAAATATAATCGAATACCTATTACCTAGTCGAATACAGAGACCGTACTCCAGTTATCCAATACCAGCTAGCAAATGAGCAAACCTTACATACATCGAGATCAAGCTCAATATCAGTTATCACAAATACATATAAAAATTTGTGAGCGCGGATGTATAGATGTTTGTTACTGTTTCACGCAAAAACAACGAACGGATGAGTGAAAGGAATGGTGATAGCTTATTACTTTTTACCCTGGACAAAAGGTTCCTGCGGGATAACGGGAAGACACGGATGAAACCGCGGCCGACCGTAGCACTAGAATAAAAATACTAGTTTTATTTCCAAATCGTTATTGGTATTCAAACTGATACATAGTTTCGGTATAACGAATTCGCATACCGACCCACTTCTAGTGTCAAACCTTATTTGTAACTTAGTTCAATTCAATACATATTCATTGAAAATGATGATATAACATTTTAGTTGTATGGCTTTTGTATGGGTCGCTTTATAAGGTCAGGCAAAAACCATTGACTTTGGCACAAGAAGCACCTAGTAAAGGTGGTTATCCACTACATTGGGAGTTAAAATCGAATTTATAATTTATATAAATGGATAAGGGTCTCATTTCGGTTTTTTTTTCACTGATACGGAGTTCTATTGAATTTTATGAAGTAGATTTTTTTTCTACTTACTGGGTAGCGTTTGACCACAAGCCACAAGGCTACCCAGTGACGATGTGGCCGAAGATGGCGCCACGCTACATCTGGACTAGGAACTGGCTCTCATGTGAGGCTGCCGGAACACACCGATAGATGCTTGGCGACAGATTTGATTAACATGAGGGTAGTAGCCAGGCGAGCACTAGGAAATGCTCTGCCACCAAAGTTATGGTTTCATCACGATGTTTTCTTTCACCGAAAGTTCAAGCTTATTGTAGGATTCGAACCCAGTGACGTCCACTGAGCCATCATCGCTTCAAAAAGGTACACGAGGTCGCAAAAGTAAGGATTGCGATTGAAAATTTGAACTGTATGGGACCAGACCACACTATACAGGCGCGCTCAGACTTCGACGGACTTGGCAGTTGCACAGACCGTAGGACTCCAGCTTTATCGTCTCGTGACTCAGTTTCGCAAAAAAATATATTTAAAAGTGAGGTCCAGAATATTGTTTGTCAATAATCAAACAGAATGTTTACATAAAATTGACATAATAAGGCCATAACGCCAACGCAGCATGTTATGACTGCATCTGATGCTGTCATTTTACTGCATTTTGTTTATAAACGTTGATGTTGTTTTGTTGTTTGCGATAATAAATATCGTTAAATATACTGACGAATTCAGAACAAATGTGTATAAAGAATATTTATAAACAGATATATATTTTTCTTGTATTTGGAACGCTCGATGGGTGACCGACCACAAGTAGTAGACCTATAGTCAACAACAAAAGTCGCTAAAAATTAAAAAAAAAACCGATTTTCTTCATCATCTTAAACACCAACCTTTGACCGCGTCATCACTTAACATCAAGTATGTTGTGTTGTCATCAAACGTCACTTACCTTGTAAGTTGTAAAAAGCAAACATTTCTGCTCTAAAACAGATTTGTAAAATCGAGGATTATCAGCCACTTTTGTCGACTGTATTCATTCTACGTATTTGACATTTTGTAGTGACGTCCATCATTCTGACATTTCTGACATTCTGCGTGTCCATTCTGCGTATACAAATCACTTGTGCGTGCCGTGCCGCGTTTCCGAATATAAAGTTTACGCAATGCCATATAATGCTATTTTATTAGCTCACGCTATGATATATCACGACATTCTGTCTGTTTGTACCAAGTAGTAGCAACAAACTTTTTACGAATTATTAAGCTTTATTAAAATAAAATAAATAAATATCGGGGACCATTGCACAAAAATTGATTTAGCCCTAAATTAAACTCGAAACATGTGTTATGGGTACTAGACAACGATAGACAGAAATATCCCAGACTCAGGAACAAAAATATTCGCGCTAAATTCAAAAGTTACTTTTTATCTTCTTCTTCTTGCTCTGGTCCCATTTATTTGGGGTCGGCGCAGCATGTATTCTTCTTCCACTCTCCCCTATCAGCCGTCATCGCTTCATTCACTCCCCTTTCATTCATATCAACCCTCACACAATCCATCCATCTTTTCTTTGGTCTTCCTCTTCCCTTCCATCCATCAACATTCATATCCACCACTTTTTTTGTAATATAGTTTAAAAGTTACTTTTTATATTACAAGAAAAAAAATTGTTGCCCGCAAAAATATTAAAACCGATTGATGATATTGCTATGGAGTTTAGATACTAGGGAATTACACAGATAACTTTCCGGGTGAAACCGGGGACAACATCCTACACGCTGTTTTTTTAAAGAAATATTTTATACTTAACCAGTCGCGATCTCTACTCAAGAACACGAACTCAATTCATCATAATCAGCCCACTTCAGTCCACTGCTGGACATAGGCCTCTCCCACTGAGCCCGATCTTCGGCTCATCCAACTGCTGCCAGCCATTCTGCGTATATCATCGCTCTACCTAGCCGGAGGGCGTGCTACACTACGTTTGCCGAGACGCGGTCTCCACTCAAGAACACGTTTGCCCCAATATCGGTTCTTCGGCTGATATGTCTATGTCGAACTCGATTACCATGTTCTATCAATCTTTTGCGACTTCTTTGTCGAGTCCAATGGCTCGAAGACTAATAAGTGCGAACTATTGTGTAACATTTAATAACACAATGTCGCATGCGAGAGAAATTCGCACACTACTGTTATTCACAGAACAATAACAGTAACCAGTTCGTTTTCTATTACTTGTAAAAAGCAACACGCGAGAACGCGAGGCGATTGTTGTGTTTCTTAATAAGTGTTATGGGAATAAAATTAAATGATGGGCAGTTAAAAACAAGAAAGTTGATGGTAAAAATAGAGTAATAGTTGGTTAGCATGAAGAAATCCCTACTAATATTATGTCTGTCACGCCTAAACTATTGAACCGATTTAAATGAAATTTGGTACAGAGATACTCTAGAGCCTGAGAAAGGACATAGGCAACTTTTTTATGCGATAAACTGTAGCCCACGCGGGAGAAACCGCGGGGAACAGCTAGTAAAAATAAATTTGTAAGCCACTAAGCTGTCGCTAAGCACCGCTAGTGGGTTGTGGTTGTGCCGGTAGCTTCACTTGAGAGCCAGTTCCATATCGAAGCATAGCCATTGCTCTCGTCATTGTCGCCTCACTGCATAAACTTTGGCTAGCTAACAGCCGTTCCCAATAACCTATTTATCCCCGTTTCCCAAGATAGAAATTTTAAACAAGCTCCATAAAAGTAATGTCTAATTATCTCTAGTAGGGCAAACCGTGGATAGATCGGTTATTGGGAACGGCCGTTAATCCTACTAATATTATAAATGCGAAAGTTTGTAACCGATTTTGATGAAATTTGGAAAGGAGATAGCTTATACCCCTGTATTAACAACACGTACATACGCTACGTTTTATCCTAGAAAAAGGTTCAAAAATACAAATTTCAAATGTTTTTTTTTATAGGATACATTGTGATTACTTTAAAACGTCAAACTAGCATCGCCTGTTCCAACCTCCTTACGCCAGCAAAAGAATGCCTGCGGGATAACAGGAAGACGCGGGTGTAACCGCAGGGCGCAATTTCTATCTAAAATTCTAAATTGACAACTGTATGAGGATTCTTTTACAATGGAACATCAATAAGGTGTAGGTGGCACCAGTTACAACCACATCGTCACGACTTGTGATCTGACGCTAAAAGAAAAAAGATAGATTATCCAAATCGTCTTGAAAACCGCCTGATTTATCACACGATCATCCTATTTACAAGTGTAAATAGACCACCCACGCACACCGGTGATCACAGCCCACTCTATTTATTTACCGATGCAGCGAACCGGGTCGTAACAGTTAGCCGTCGCAGAAAAGAAGCTACGTGGCTACAACATGATTTTGTAGAAAACGAGCAGTGGTCTCCAGTTTAACTCGCGTAGAGATTCCCACAGGTTTTTTTTTACCATACAACATAGTCTATGACACTCAGGGATAGTAAGCTTTCTAGCAATGAAAGAATTTTCAAAATCGGTTAAGCAGTTCTGATGATTATCTCCTGTGGTGTTAAGTGACTATGTGATCGAAGCCAGCGTCAGGCTGCACTTGGATTGGGAACTAGCATTAAACTCTTGAGTGAGGCAGAGTGAGGCTGCCGGAACACACCGAGAGGTGCTTGGAGACAGCACGGTAGCCAGTTAGGCCAGCACTAGATTATGCATTACCACCAAGCTTTGTCATCATCACGATGTCTCCCTTCACCAAAAGCTAAAGATCAGGAAGATCGGAAGCCGACGTCACTACCACTAAACCATAATCGCTACATCGCTTTTAGTTTGCGACAGAAGTTACAGTAACTTATGCCTCTGGTAGAACTGAATCCAGCCGCAGTACTATCGATTAGCTCTGCTCTAACAGTTAGTATGGACCACTTTGTAGTTTGACACCGCAAGAGGAAGCTGTCGGAAGATTGTGAGGCAACAGCTGTTGTCAACATTTGCTACTATGTTTTTTCTAATGTTTCGTTTAAATTCAGTCTTTGTTCGTCTGCTGTGGTTTCTTTATGGCCAGTTCTTTGACTGTTTCATCTTTTGTATCTCTTCTAAAACTTCTTACAGGGCAGTGACCGACCACAAGTTACTTGAGTCTAGTGACGATGTGGTCGAAGGTCGTATACCTGGATTGGGAACTGGCTCTTAAGTATAAGCAAAGCGACTGATCGATAGTGAATATAGTGATTCTTCTCGTGACCAAAATGAAAAAACCTTTATTCTGCGCAAAGGCGAACCACTGCGATTGGATGGGGCAATGCGGCTAGCATTTTTGGAACTTTGCCAACTGCCAGCGGTTTATTAGATTAGGTAGTTTAAGTTTTTAGATTTATTAGGTAGTTTTTTTTTTAAAGGTTGTTTGTAGTAGTAAATACTTGGACTAAACAAGCTTCTGGCCTTTTTTAAGAAAATGAGATTTATACTTTTTTATGTAATAGTTTGGCTAACTAGCACCTCTGGTAAGCGGTCACCTGGCCTATGAAAATTTGCAACACTAGTCCCATCTTGAAGGACTGCATTTTGTAGCACTGCGGAAAGACTTGTGATCGTTTCACATTTCAGAAAACTAAGCCAAATAAATGCTGCATTTCGTTTTTACAAAGATATTGGTAAACGATTTTCAGTATTGGCAACTGAAATAGGACTTCTTAGCTATAATAATTCAAATAGGTATAACAAGAGTATTGCAGACATTTTGTATTTATTCTATGGGTACAGAACACCGAAGTGAATATGAAGCAATCATGTGTGTTTGTCTAAGATAATGAGTACCATAACTAAACGTTAACTCCGATTGTTCGTTAAATAATGCCTGCCTAGGGCCTTGAATATAACAAACAACTTAAATTTACGTGACAAGTTTTAAATATTCACGAAATTACAACCTGAAATAGCGACTGGGTAAAGTTATTTAACATGGTTTTTTTAAACACTTTTATTAGCTTCAGTCAGTCTGAGGATGGAGTTCGGCGCAAAAGGAAAAACCGAGATATTGAAGAACTGTAAGTCGAACCGAATGTCATCGGCGAGATAAAAGCGCACAAACTTTGCTGGCTCGTGCACCTTGAAAGAATGGGAGAGGATCGTGCGGTCAAACGAGCATACATGGGACGGCCAAGCGGCCGTCGCCCGAAAGACGAAGTCACGAAGGATTTTCGCGAGCTCCAGATGGAGGACTGGCAGGAGGTGGAAGTGGCGTCTTTTGTTATCGGAGGCCAAGACTCATTCTGGTTCGTTGCGCCATCTCAGTTAGTTTTTAGTTAGTTTATTAGCTTCCCTTGTAACTAACTAACAATGTAATCAAATCTTAGAAATCAACGTTAACCTATTACTTCTCAATAAAGAAACTTAGTAACATGTAATTTTATTATGTAATTATGGTGACAATGCAATAATTTGGTATAATTGACCTGGACTGATGATGAAGCCAGGTGGTAGATATAGATAGTGAAAGTCTGAAGTACTAGTGAACCTATCTTCAGGTCTTATACTACAGATTGATAATGTTGAACGATTCTAAGTGCGACAGACTTTATTACAGTTACATTGATTTGCATGCGTTATTGCTTCTTGCTATTATATAACGCAATTAACATAATTTACTTATTCAAATTTGAATGTAACGAGAATTTTAATTGGCTTATTGCTGTAATTTACATAGGCGATTGCTTTGTTATACGTTGAGTGTTTTTTTTTTATTTATAGTACACTAAACTGGCCGTTAGTGAGTGAAACACCCTGCTAGCATGTTTGTTTCTTAATAAAAGTATAATTTGGGAGCCTTCAGGAGTCAATAAGTATTTTCCAGGAAAGCATGGTCCAAAATCGACCTTGTCATCACCGACCATCATCAAATGTATTGCTAATATAAAATAAGTAAAACTTGGTTACCAACAGGTAAAACATAGGTAATCTACAGATATTAATTTGTATGGTACACAAAATAACTAATTAATGACTCATTATCATCATCATCATCAACCTGTATCAGTCCACTGCTGGACACAGGCCTCTCCCAAGATACGCCACTGCGCCCGGTCTTCGGCTCTTCTCATCCAACTACTGCCTGCCACTCGGCGCAAGTCGTCGCTCCACCTTGTTGCAGGACGTCCCACACTACTATTGCCAAATCGCGGTAAATGACTATTAGTATTGAAAACATCTGGAGACGGACATTCTGTAGGTAGTCTTCCCACAAGGCTAACCGAAGACATAGTATTAGTCGTGGCGAGCCTATGGATGCTTATGTTCAGCAGTCATGTCATTGGGCTGATGATAGTGAAACTTCGGCTGATAATGATGATGATTAAACACTTACTTGATGATGCCATCTTCGACGTACACATCGGCGTCTTCCATTCCATCATCGTTGACCACTCTGCCATTCTTAATGAGAAGGCGGTTTTGTGAGCTCTGAAATAGAAAGAAAATATTTTAGTTTCAAATAGTACAAGATTTCTAGAACTGAGGTCATCGACATAGCTCACAGAATTAGCAAGCTTAAGCGGCAGTGGAGAATTCACGATGCTGTTATAGATTCAATAATAGTTGCTACGGTGCATACAAGAGCAAGGTCACGCCCATAGAACACAAGGTCAGGGCACAATGCGTTGAGGCTTCAGTATACTGTTGCGTAAAGTGTTTACAATTTTATGGCATCAACCTGACTCATCGGACCTTTCAGGGTGTGGCTTTTGTTCCCATATCGGATGAACCGAATTACAACACAATAGGTATTGGATTTGGAAAGGATTAGTTGGTTGGCAAGTTCAATAACAATGTGTCCACCTGTTGGGATAATGAATTGAAAATATTATTTTCAATGGTTGCGTTGCTATTGTCTATCGAGTCGTCGATTTCCTTTCTACCAATAAAAGCAACTAACTTTCAAATTTGTATCAAAGTGGTTTTTCACACGCTATTAGGCCTCATTCTTTCACAAAAGAAAACTAAATCCGACTGCCATTCACCATAACAACTTTCTAGCATGAAACCGAAATTTCCTATGCATAGTTAAGGAATAACAATGGGGAAATGAGGCGACCTTGCGGCACGCCAGTCTACCTTGAACTTGCGGCCACTTACCGAGTTTATCAATAGATTTTATTGCTTTTAAACTATTGTAGCTTAACAAGATAATGGATAACATTCAATTGCAGTAAGAATAACTTTGATTGGTTAACTATTCGCCAGACCTTGAAAAATTATTAAAGTATTGGAGAATTGGAATTTTATTATATAGTTGTAGCAGAATTACTTCTACTACTTACTTTATAGCCTACCTATACGGAGCATATGGTATATTAAGTATATTCCATATGGTTATGGACGCTTGGTATCAAATCAGCCAATGAAAAGCTCATTGAGTCTTTATATATTTTCGACCCGCAACAGATTGGCCCTAGGGTCCAAAAGCCTAATGCAACAAAAACTATATTTTCGATTGATAATTTGTCCCCACTGCCAGTACCATTACCTACCAGGTAGCGCTCCATAATGATCTCTTAAAATAAAATAAAATTAAGTATCACAGTTATTTCGATTAGATAATTTAACAGGAAAACTGGCCATTCAAATTCAATAACGGCTCAATAGCACCAAAATATTATATCACCATAAACATAAACAATGCATAGCTTAATATGGAACTTCACATTCAGGAACCTTCCAAGTATTCACAACAAAGCGAAAATCCTGGAAGTAATAAAGGATTAGTCCGAACTGTTCCGGCCACGACGAGCTAAGAATATCCCAGACCTAAACCGGTTAGGCGGCTAAGCCAAACATGGTATGCAACTACGGATTCTGCTCGAAAACAACACTCACTTTTATATTAATCCCAGTCACATTTTTCGGAGTGGCGTCAACGATCATTTTTCAAACCACAAACCGGTATCCGAGTATCCGCCAATGGGAATCGAAGGATTTGAATATTTAAGGAATTCGCGTCCAATTATAAATCGAATGCCGTTAACGGCGACCGGCACGCCACACGGTTGACGGGCTGAAACTGAAAATGTGATGCCGAAAATAGGTGAGCTCGTCCCCCTCACTAGTACTGCTTATGGTGCTGGTTATATCAATGAAGTGAAAGTGATAGAGGATGGCGTGATAAATAACACGAACGTTGCATGTGTATCGACATCGGGAAACGTCGACAGGTTAAATGCGTTTAGAGGCGAAATTATGAATAATGCAACCTTTCCTGATAAGGGGAAATCGGTTTGTTTTCATTTTCTGATAAAGGTTTTGTTATGGGTTTGATAACACGTTTGCCTAGTTTACTGAATGCAGTGAGGTTTGATATTACTTACATTTTTTTGAAGACACTAATAAAATTGAAAACGTGTGGTGGTTTTTCTTTAGTCAGGAGGAAGAGTTACGAATCCTACCATATAGGATTACGATAGTTCAATTAGGTAGAACGAAAAAAGAGAGTAGCAATTCCATAGATGCGGGTAAAAATTCTATGTAGCTTGTATAGTCGAATCTCCTGATCAAAATAACTACGAAATTGCTTTTAACGCAGTTATTGATCATGATCACGCCAACAACATTATCTCACCAACAAATCAAGGCAATTAACCAATCGTTGACTTCAAAACGAAATGGATAGAAAAAGGCATTCCCATAGATATAAAGGCAGAAAAACCGGACCAACTTTTCCTTGAAAAGCGCAGAGCCGACGCCCGCCGTATCGGATAAACTTTCCCATTGATAAAAAGGCATGTTGTAGTAGACATTGAACTGTCACTTGTTGATAGGGCTGTGGTAATTATAAATTTTAATTGATGGCGCGGAGAAATCTCCAAGTCACGTTCACATAACGTGTTACTATTTCACTAGACGAAGAAAGTTGAAGACTATAAAAATTAAATTAAATAGATTTATTGCACAGACAGTGAAGGAAAACTCGCATTGCACCAGCGTGGAAGAAGGCTCAGCAGTGGGAACGTAAAAGACTGATGATGATGATGATGATGATGATGATAGCACAAGCTAGCACAAGTAGGTTCTTTTTTGTCATATGGATAATGAAATACAGTTAATTTCATTCAAATCTTACAAGGAGTTTTGATGCTATCGCGCGACACCTTATTTTCAGCACTCACTCCCGCCTCTATGACGTCATCTAGGGAGGTGGAGGGTGAAACAAATATATTTTCCTGTAACCGCCAGAGAGAACTACATTTGTAACTTTAAAACAACGAAGTTTATAAAAGTACATGTTTTCGTAAACAATTTTTCAGGACTACCCACAGCGCGTATGCTATACGTAAGACGTTATTCGAATTCAAGTCAAAATATGCTTAGGAATCCCAATTTTTGTGTCACCCCTAACTTACCCATCGTTATTAAAATGAAATCAATCACAGTTGCAAATACATTAGTAATATAATTACATAACGTTATTGTCATTAGCTCATTACATACGAGAAAACGTTTTTGTCTATTACATTGTTTGCGTTTATGCTGTAATAGACTACATCATCACATGCGATGTGCAGATGTGGATGAGGTCATTCAGCCGTAAAATTATTTTGTTAGTACGAAGTGTTTCTGAAATGACACTGCGAAGCGTAAGGTCGCGGATTCGATTCTCGCTACGGGACCAACGATTGATGTTCAAAAAGAAAAGGGAAAAGAAAAACAAGTTTATATACTAGAAAACAAAGATGAAATCGCTGTAACCACTACTTGTCTAAATTAAAACAGCGACTCCTTCAAAGGTAAAGGTTCAACGCTTTTTCAACCTAAGTGATATCAAAAAGCGGTCGATAGCTAAAGCTAAATTTGAAGCCACGAACACGAAATCTTATTATAAAATAACAGGCTATTTCGACGATAAAGAAGATAAGGTTTCTAATTCAGTTAGTAATTAAATAAGAAAAACATTGTAAATGTGATTGCGCCTGAAAACCTGCCGGGCGTTTCTTACATTCTTCTGCAACTACGATTCCTTGTATCAAAAATATAATTTACATAGTTCCTGATACCCTAGACACAGTATAGAAGTATGGAACTATGGACCATAATCTATCACGTTGGCCCCAGTGCGGGTTGGTAGATGTGACATGCCTCGAATGTTGTGGTTCCTGGACATGCCGGTTTCCTCCACAATGTTTTCCTTCACCGTTTTTACCTATGGCTAATCCTCTGCGAGGCTAAGATAAGATTTGAACTCTGTTATCAGCGCCTTGTAAAGCGCACGTACAAGTGCTAATAAAGAGGCTTAAACCTCTTCGCACACGGCGCCGTAGCGGAAGCGTATCGTAAGACGCGCGTATATAAGTAGTACGAGAGCAATACGAGCACGTACAAGTAGTACGAGAGCAATACGAGCACGTATAAGTAGTACGAGAGCAATACGAGCTCGTACTACGCGCGGTTACGCTACGACGCCGTGTGCGGAGGGGCTAACCCACACATTGTGCCTCGACTAAACCATAGAGAAAGCACTCGGTTTAGAATGTCTAGGAACAGTAAGTTATAACGGTTCAGAGCATTAACTATAACAAAAGTCATACAGACGGTTCTGTTACTTTGTATGTAGTTGTAAAACAAGAAGGAAGTAACCGGAATACATTGTACAACATTACATGGAAGTGGAATTACAAGGCATGGAGAGATTTAACATCTGATATATCAGGGTGACGAGCACAGTGCATTGCGTGCTGGATTTGGAACATAGCTTACGTTTCCACTGCGGGGATCCAAGCCTTCTAACAGAGATAGTATTGGTTGTAATCTACCACGCCAGTACCATGGCCCAGTGCAGGTTGGTAGATGTCACATGCCCTTGAATGCTGTGAATCTTGGACATGCCGGTTTCCTCACGATGTTTTCTTTCACCGTTTTGAGCCATGGTAAATCCACACATAACTTAGTAAAAACTTATTGGAACTGTTGATGTTCAAAAGCCTGGGTGAGCGTATATCCTCAGGCTCACGCACTTATAAATATTATGTAAATTAACTTAGGTCACTTTCGAATACAGTTACAGTGAAAAATGTTATATATTAATAACTGACCCAAATTTCTAGCTTGATTTTGTAATCTCCGCTTTAAGAGAGATAGCTAGCGCTGACTGTTTATTTTACTAAAAGCTCATGCAGCTAAAAGGAAAGCTCAAGTGTCGGATTTCCTTTTCCAAAGATAGTAACGTGTTGATAACTGTTTACGTTGTGTCAAATGGATTTATCATGTTTGATCTTTGTTTACTTTGGATGCAAGCGTAGGGAATACTGACCAGCGAGAGTTCCAGATAAATTCTTTAGAGAGTTCATGCGGGGAAACGCGACGAAGAATATTTTGAAAGTTGCAAATGGAAATAAAATTGGGTGACCTAGAAAACTTTCGTAACGTTTGACCACAAGAGTGTTGTCAATGGTCCACTGTTCAAGAAGTGGTTCAAGAAAAAAAAAAATAATGAAATTGAAGTAGTAGTGCCCAAATGTTCTCAAAATTGGCGAATTTAATAGTTGCACGATGTAAGGTCTCAGGAGAGAAAGAAAAAAGAAAAGAAACTTTTCTCAAAGAAACCTTTACCAAATTTCAAATCGACATATTATTCAGTAGATGCTGAGCAAATTGTTAGTGCGTTAAGTTACCAGATAGAAAATTAAAAAGTCCTGACAAAATTCCTGATTTCCATGGAAAAGTCCTGAGATTTTTCTACGTGAAAAGAAAACAAATTAATCATCAATCATAAACTTACTGTAACCATTTTATTGGAAAAATCCTATGATTTCCAAAATCTGGCCCCAACTTATGACAAAATCTTAAAAATCCTGAATGATTCTTACGTATGGAAGTCTAAAAACTGACCAAAACCTACCGTTTTGTACGCAGCAAGGTCGGATGTCACAGAGTGCAACGCTCGTACACAATGGGACGAAGTAGGACGACTTACAATATCATACAACACAATACACTGGCATTACGTTATGTGTCAATATAATAAAAAAACCAGCCAAGTGCGAGTTAGGTTCGCGCACCGAGGGTTCAGTACAAACTTTTTTGTTATTAAACTGCATATTTACGGTATTCAGACTTTTCCTTTATATGTGCTGTAAGGCCTTGCTTCATGCCAAGTGTCATGACTAAGTCAACAGGAAGTGTCCTATAGGAAAATATCGGCTATTCCCATGTGAAATCGCAAAATATGATCAAATATGCGACATAAACGGTCAAATCTTTTGATTGCGTAGACTTACAAGTTTAATTTTTTTCTTACTAGTTTGGTTTTTTTCACAGCTGAAAGAGACTGTGGAGCCGAATATCTTAAAAGACAAAGTACTGACTGACTGTTATCAACGCACAACCTAAACCGCTGGTCGCAGAAACTTAAAATTTGGAGGGTATGTTTGTCTTGATGCATAAGGGTGTACTAAGAAAAGATTTTTTTTTTTTTGCCAACCCCTAAGGGGGTAATAATGGGAAATTGTAGCCCACGCAGGTGAAACCGCGGGGACAGCTAGTTTGATATAAATTACAACTTGGTACGTCAACGCATTTTTGAGTTAAATGGTCTTGACAGGCTTACAGACAGACCGACAAACAACAAAGTGATTCTATAAGGGTTCCGTGTTTTGAGGTAAGGAACCCTAAAACATACGAAAGAATATCAAATGGCAATGTTTTCTTCGTCCCTTTTCTGGCCACATTTTCGTAAGTGGGTATGGGATGGGATAAAACTAATAGGGGAAGAAAATGGCTTACATTTTGACGGAGCATTTTATAGTAGGCGGCCAAGAAAGATAAATAACGATAAGCTTGCTTGCTTGCTTATTTTTCCGGTGTTCTCGATATATTTCGTAGAGAAAATATAAAAGACTAGCTGTTCCCCGCGGTTTCACTCGCGTGGGTTACAGTTTATCGCGATAAAAAGTAGCCTATGTCCTTTCTCAGGCTTTAATCTCTGTACCAAATTTCATTGAAATCGGTTCAGTAGTTTAGGTGTGAATGACAGACAGACAGAGTTACTTTCGCATTTATAATATTAAAGTAAGGAAGTAGGAATTATGTCTTTAATATTATAAATGCTAAAGTAACTTTAAATGTGTCAATAAATGCCTTGATTGATTGATTTAAATTTGTCTGTCTTTCACGCCTAAACTACTGAACCGATTTAAATTAAATTTAGTACGGAGATAGTTTGAACCATGAAAGAAGGAAATAGGCTACGTTTTATCGCGATAAACTGTAGCCCACGCGGGCGAAACCGCGGGAACAGCTAGTAGTATGTGTACTATGTTAATTAGCTTACCATTATTCGCAAATTCGTCAGAACAACTTCACGGCACACATTAAACTGGCTAGTTGACATAATAAAGATAACAAACTCATATCTTGCTCTCTCGAGTTAAATGTGTATTCAGTTATTGTATAAACATTGTAATAATACTCTTGCTTACATAACAAAGAGATGTACATTTCTCATTCGAAGTAATCTCCTGAAATTATTTAACCTATGAAAACTTTTCGTATGAATAAAGAAGGCAAATGTATCCCAAAAAGGATAAAAACAAAAAAACCCGGGTAAAAACCCGACTACGAAAGAAGGAGGGTTATGTTTTTCGAGTGTGTGTATCTATGTATGTATGTATATTTGTATATTTCTTTGGCACGGCCTGTAGTCTAAATGGCTTGACGGATTTCAACATATTATAAGGTGTCATTAGATTCGTCTTTATTTTAGAAGTGACATATAGGGTACTTTATTTCGGCGCAGTCGGGTTTTTGTTCCTTTTGTAATTAGGGTTCCGTATTACCTAAAAAGGAAAAACGGAACTATTATAGGATCACTTTGTCGTCCGTTTGTCTGTCAAGACACATTTTCTCAAGAACGCGTCAGCTATTCTCCTCGAGAAAATAAGATAACGCAAGAAATTAAGATGTTCCGTATTGCCACCGTCAAGAAATATGAAAAACGGAAACTGCTATTCAAGAACTCGCGTACAGTAGAGTACAAAGCCCTAATTACGAAGTAACTGTTGAGTAATCTGTGCCGCATCGTGCAGGAAAGAAACACTCTATTTTCCTGGGAAAATACCAACTAAGTACAGGCACCGACAAAAGTCGCTAATCACGAGTAGTTTTATGACTACTAAAAAAAACTAACTGAGATGGCGCAACGACCCAAAGTGAGTCTTGGCCTCCGATAACAAAAGACGCCACTTCGGTCTGTCCTGCGCCACCTCCTGCCAGTCCTCCACCTGGAGCTCGCGCAAATCCTTCGTGACTTCGTCTTTCCAGCGATATCTGGGACGGCCGACAGGGCGACGGCTACTCGGCAGTCCACTGTATGCTCGTTTGACCGCACGATCCTCCCCCATTCTTTCAAAGTGGCCGAGCCAGCGAAGTTTTGTGCGCTTTCATCTCGCCGATGACATTCGGCTCGGCCATCAGTTCTTCGATTTCTTTTTTTTTTATGACTACTAGATTGCCCATTTTTATTATTCAGTGTCCAATGGGTAAACGGTACCCTATTACTAAGACTCCGCTTTCCGTCCGTCTGTCACCACTGTCACCAGGCTGTATCTCATAAACCGTGATAGTTAGACAGTTGACATTTTCACAGATAATGTATTTCTGTTGCCGCTATAACAACAAACACTAAAAAACACAATAAAATAAATACTTAAGGCTCCCATACCAAAAACGTGATTTTTGCCGTTTTTATAGATAATGGTACGGAACCCTCCGTCGCGAGTCTGAATCGCACTTCGCCGGTTTAATTGGAGTTTAGGTTGCTGAGTAAAATTGAAAGGTTGAGTATTTTTAGCAAGTTTTGTCGTTGACCGTACAAAGTGTTTGTAGTTTGGTTTGGACCCTCACGGAAGTTCTTATGTAGGTAACGAGTCGACTAATGAAGCGTGGAAAATGGCGCTTGCTTCACAAACGTGAACCGCAGCTGACCAAAAACTACGTAGAATGTTTGACTTTATTCTTTGACCAGAAAAATTGAAATATATCCGGTCTGAACATTCCAACTTTTTCAATTCTAGTTGGAGTAACTATTGCGGTGGTTTTATATAAAGTTTTGAAAGTTTTCTTTTGTTTTCTGTATGTGTTGCAGGGTAGCGTTTGACCATAGTAATAGTTCAGCTTCATACAAATTGGCCGCCGCGCCGGTTTGAATGTGTGCGAGAGTAGCAGTGCCGTGTACGCACGCACTTTTCACGCACACAATCACAAACGAACGGGGCCGCGGCCATGCACTCAGTACGCAAGGTGCTTGGCGATAGATTTGAATTTTGATAGTGGTTACTAGAGCCCTATGGCTGGTCACCTATGCGAGCACTAGAAAATGCCCTACCACAAAGTGCCGGAAATTACGTGTAAAAATTTAATAGTTTTTTTTTAAATAAAACTCAGAACACATAGTTGTAAATTACATACAGACATGCCAAATAACAATCGGCGGATAATGAAACAAATTAGCTAAATATGAGGCCCATACAATAAAGTACGCCATTAAGGATTAAGATTTAAGACAATCATGATTCTCGTAATCTAAGTTTAATTTTTCAAAAGCGCCGCGAGCAGATTTTATCTTCAACAGATATCACAGTATTTAGGAGGGCACCTATGCTGTATTCGTGATGTTCAGAAATTGGTATCTCGGTCCCTTTAAGTGCTAAAAGTTTAATATTTGGACACATGACACTTAGACTCATGTTCAATATATTCTCAAAACATATATTATAATAAAAAAAAATAATTAAAAAAACTATTTTTGTAAACGATTCTTTCTAGATCTCCATTTCCTTCAGAACAGTTTTTTAAAATAACATTAGTCGTTGATATAATAACTAGCTGTGCCCAGCGGTTTCACCCGCGTATACTGTTACTCGCATTAAAATGAATGCTATGTATTTTTAGGCCTTCCCTAGGGTTTTAAACAATCTCCAAATATCCATCATTTTCACATTTATGATATAAAGTATGGATCGATGGCACATGGATATTGGATTGTTTGGTTTATCACATTTGAAGCACTCTCTCTATCTCTCTTTTCTCATACCGAAGTATATAGCGCTATCTCTTTCAGTTAAGCTGCATAGGTGCCTTCTTAATGCGGCGACCTAAATGATGTCTCATCCAAGATTTACGATAAGCTTATCTGCACACGCTGTGTGAAGTAGGCCATCCTATAACAGCATGGCGTGTTGTTCATTTGATCATCATCTAAACATAAGTTCCCAAAGAACAATGGCCAAAACGGACCTGAGGTTGTAAAAAAATGAGCTATATATATGAAAAAAATGGTAGTTTTTTGCTAATTAAAATAAAACTATCGATATTTCAGGGAAACTGTCGAAAAAAACGATTTTTTTGGGAGACCGACTCAGATCGGACAATCCTAACATGAACCTTTGTTTGCTTTTGCTACGCTATGATACATATTCTACCAAAAAAATGGTCTAAAATGGTTGTAATTGGCTCCAATTTCCAGCTAAATCTCGAAGCAGTCCTCTTAACTAACGCCTGTAAAGTAGGCCAGCATCTGACGACACCAAGCGTCTCGTATTAGCACAGTTTTATGTCATAGTTGACAGTTATGCAATGTGAGCGGTCCTAACAATACCTAGTCTAGAGTGAACAAATCTTCCGACGCGACTTCTGAACAATTGTTTCTTTAGGTTGGGTTGCACTATCTATAGTTAACTTTATCTGTCGTCAAAGTAGTTTAATCTCCAGTTAAGTATAATTTGTTTGACTAACTAAGCTTTAAATGACGTCGTAATTTAACGGTAACCCTAACTATAGTTGAAGCTCCGTTAATGTTAATCTAAATGTTGGATGAGAGGAGCCGAAGACCGGGCTCAGTGGCGTACCTTGGGAGAGGACTATGTCCAGCAGTGGATTGAAACTGCCTGATGATGATGATGATGATGAATCTACATGATACTTAGCATCTTAAGAAGAAAAAGTGCAAAAGAAGTAACGTTAATATTGAACAAAATGGGCAAAGTTTCATTGCCTTTTGCAGAACGAAAACTAAGCTAAAAAATCTAAAAAACAACCAAATTTTTTTTTTACTGTTTACATGGTAGCGTTTGACCACAAGTCACCTGATGTTAAGTGACGACGTGGTCAACTAAACAAACAAAAAATTAAATCTAAGTTAAGGTAAGCTAAACTAAAATATGCCCGTGCGCACCAAGAACTAAGCGAAAGGCATAGTTTGCAGTCTGCACACAAGTACGAAAAACTACGTCAGTTATGCGAGCGACTAAACGATAAATTATTTTCATTCCCAATGCGCTTCCAGAATTTCCCAAAACATTTGTAATACAAAAGTGTTAGCGTTGCGAAAACCCCACGTTTCCTTGTCCATGAGTCATAACAAAATGGTCTGTCTAGCACCCTAATGTCTGGGAAGGGGAACTCGAGGCGGTGTATATCACGCGACGATGAAGTACTGCCGTCATCCTGATAGCAATCTACGGGACTACAACCAGTTGAAGCAAATATATGACGAAGGTATATCGGGAAACTTGTTTTGAGAGTGGTTCGACATGGTGATGATCCAGAATAATGCTCACAACACTTGATACAATTCATCGTTTAATCGATAGCGTAAACAAACATCATATCAACTTAAGGATTAATCGGATGACTCGAGATTGGAAACGCGGTGAGTTCGACACCATGTGGTGGTATTCGCACGACCGCTCTCTTTTCAATCCAGAATAACTGCCCAACCTTTGAATTGTCAAACGTTACTATCAAACTTTAAAACGTTACCACTGGCATCGACGACACCCAAGCACCCAAGCAGGTATAAGCTGCTTGACGTTTCCAATAGATAGCACCGTAGTGCAGACGCTCCTACATAATTATACGTTTGTAACTTTTGTACACATACATGGGACGGCCGAGTGGCCGTCGCCCGGTCTGGCGTCCCAGGTATCGCTGGAAAGACGAAATCAAGAAGTTTTTGCGCGAGTTCCAGATGGAGGACTGGCAGGAGGTGGCGCAGGACAGACCGAAGTGGCGTCTTTTGTTATCGGAGGCCAAGACTCACTTTGGGTCCTTGCGTCATCTTAGTTTCTAGTTAGTAACTTTTGTAAAAATATTCCCCATTCCACCATCGAACAACAAGACGCACGTCATCAGCCTCTACGTTCCCACTGTTGGGAGACGGGCCTTCTCTCAGAGACATTAAGGGCCGTAATGGTTGCCCAGTGCGGGTTGGTAGATGTCACATGCCCTTGAATGTTGTAGTTCTTGGACATACCAGTTTCCTCACGACCGTTTTCCTTCACCAACTTCGATCTATCAGTTCAATAACTCCAAAAGGATGATAATCATGCAGTCATCATTAGTTTATCGAGTTTGTACAAATTATTTTCGTTTGTTGGATAATTTCTGAGTCATTGCTGGTTAGATCCCACCCACACTCGGGTTGTTGCCTTCTGATGATCGTATAGTTAGATGCGCGAAGCCTATAAATAGGCTCAAACGAAAAAACCTATTCTTTGCTGGAAAATTGGTCGTGATCAGCAAATGTATCGCTGTCTATACAAGACTATTTTTAAAGCTAAAGGTGCGAACGGTAAGTACAGGCACTTAACTTTAAGAAGTCTCGATAGACCGCGTACTCGGAGGCTCGGTTTAGTACCGTGCTGACAGCACTACTTCTACGAAAATCAACAATGAAACTGTGAACCACTTATCAAGCTGATGTGATGACATGTTACACTAACAGATAGACACTCCAAGCTTTAAATCTTGTAGTGCCCCCAACTAAGTTCAGAACATCGCTGTAAAGTTGCCAAGCATATTGGTTTTTCTGAGAGTGAGTGATGGAACTACATAAACTTATTCTACCAACGGAAAAGACGTACGGAAATATGATATCCATAGCACACATAGTCGGAGTTCCCCCAATCCAAACAAAACGGTTCGCTCCTACATTTATAATGTGATTGGCGACGGAGTGAAACACCCTGCCAGCGTCTTTGATTCCCGATATGTATGATTTGGGAGCCTTTCAAGTCGAGAATGAATAGATATCTTCTAGGCAAGCATACTCTTTTTATCTTCTTTTACTACTCGCAGAGTAGCGTTTGACCACTAGTCACCTGATGTTAAGTGACGATGTGGTCGAAGATAGCGTCACGCTACACCTGGATTGAGAACTGGCTCTCAAATGGGGCTGCCGGAACACACCGATAGGTGACTCTTCATCGAGCTCGTCATCATATATCATCAGGTGAGACTGTGGCCTAATTACTAATTTAAAAACAGGGTAGTCATCACATCGCACTTGTTCCGGAAAATTCAACGATTTCAAAGCAAAAAGGGAGTTTTGATGCTATCGAATTGTTGATTGAGCGAAACTCGCGTGGCACTCCATTTTCATCGCTCACTACCGTGGTCTATGACGTCATCGTGAGAGGTTGAAGGGGATCAAATATGTTTACCCTTCAGATAAATCTTCGCCACGAGGCTTTCTATAATATGTTTAATGTTTTTCGTTACACAAAAGTAGATTACGTCCAAGTATTTTCAAATAGCTATGGCGTTTCACAAACGAGATCCTATCGACCTGTCTCCCTTTATGAAGACCCGTTTCAAAAATACCACCATTCTACTAACACTAGAAGCTCGAAAAACGCAATTTGTTGACATCGCCACCCCTCTTCCCAATGTCATCAACTGACAGCTTATAGAAGGAGAGACGGAAAGCAAATCAAATCAGCACCGTGGCGTGGCGAGGTCCAAAAGATACATAAGTTTGCATACATTATTTGATCACCATCAACCACATCAACGTCACTTAACATCGAGTGGCATGCCAACGCGACAGTCAAACAAGTCTAAAAAAAAATGCAGGTTTGAACGAAACGAATAACGAATTAAAACGAATGTAGGTGGTACGAAGTCTCCCCGGCTATAACGAAAGATTTTATCAACGAACCACTTTACTGCCTATGACACGAGGCGAGATAGGGACGGACAACATCCGCTGTGCTATTGATTTTATTTCTTCAGTATCATTGCGCTTGGTCAGGGTTTTTACCAAAGTTAATTCTACTTTACTTCAGTTTCTATCTCTCTCAACGAATTGGCTTCTTGGATATCCATAAACATCTCTCGTTCGATCCCTCACGAAATATGAAAATATAAAGCTGATTTTAGCAGTTGATGGAAAATACAAGATTATGCCTTAGACCCTTGTGATAGACGATTAAAGGCCGGTTTCACAAACCGATCTATCCACGGTTTGTCATAGTAGGGATAGAAATTAGACATAAGAAGTAATGTCAAACCCAGCCTTTAAACCGTGTTAGTAGGATTTTAAAGACACTTTTGATGGTGGCTATGGCCATAAGGACCAATAGGAGAACGGCAGGCTTGTCCACACTTAGCGCACATGTTTTGCTTTAGTTGGATCGGAGTCGCTGACGTGCCGTCTCGCTCTATCTTCAGCAAATCTGTCAAACCAGTCCAAGTACCTACAGCCGATTCTTACGGAGTAATTTGCATGAATAACATCGGCAATGATATTACGAGAAACGTAGCCAATAAAGCTTCCCGATTTGTCGATACTGCTTGCCGAGGTGAAAGTGGAAAACACGCATGACCGAACTCGGATAAATAAATGCGATAGTGAATGTTCATGTAGGAAACCTGTCAACTAAAACAAACATCCGCGTAATACTCGTAAGTACCTAGATAAGGGCTGCCACTACCCATTCGCCAACCCACACTGCACGGAGAAAAAAGACCTTCCGAAATACCGTTTTCCTTCAAAGTCAAAAGGGAAGAAATTGTGATTTAGAAGGAAAACTAAGGAAGGAATCGGTCTTGGAAGGTAAGACTCAGAAGGAAAGTCAGAGTACTACCGAAAATAATTTTTTACCATGGTCCGGTCAACCGAACTATCGCGACTGTACCACGGGCAAGAAGTGTATTTTTTTCAGTGTGGGCCCGCGTTGTGGATTGTGATTTCTGGCCCACACTCTTTGAGAGAATGCCTGTGTCCCAGCAAACGTGGGAACGAAATAGGATGATGATGATGATGATGGACTATCTAGTTAGAAATGGTAGACTAAAAATAGACTATAATAAAATTATGTATCTATATAGCTTTTATTATAAAAAAATTACTAGACTATTTAGACGATAAACAAGGTTAGGAAATCAAAGAACAAATTGTGAATGTGTTCGCTCAAAAAAAAATTACCAGCCAACCGTTTCTTGCCTTAACTTCGATGTATTCTACTAAATAAACATACTTACTTTGATTTGATTTGACATTATCAGAGCCAAAAAGACAAAATAAATAAATAAATATCGGGGGACTATTGCACACAAATTGTGCAATGGTCCCATAGCCCCAAATTAGGCTCGAAACTCGTGTTATGGGTACTAGACAACGATATATACATACATACTTATAGGAAATGGAAATGGTTTATTTCACATAAAATAGAGTGCATGTTGGTCTTAAATATTAAAATACAGAACTACTATTTTGCCATTTGCTGGCATGTGAAAATTCAATAAAATTATTAATATAAGTAATAACAAAAATAATAAAATACAAAATTAAGAAAATAAAAATATAAATGATAACAATAATACAATAGTCAATTAAGGTCAGATGAGTACAATAGAATTATGAATTATATATATAGAGAAATAAATATACATATAGATAGAAATATCCAAGACTCAGGAACAAATATTCTAATGCATAGATATTATATATTCACTTTCGGAAAGTACCGAAAGCTGAGATTTCATTGAAACAAAATGTAATGAAAAACTTTATTACTGACCTTCATTTACTAATGAAAAGAGCTTTGGTAACCAACATTGAAATGAGGCCTTGTACAGTATTGTCGCGTGTTCCTATATTTATAACAAAGGAAATTGTAGCCTTGAACAATTGAATTTCAAGTGTTTTGTAGTAAAAATAACATAATGTCAAGGACATTTGGGTAACAATGTCAAGAATTTAGTTTCGTGATTATGTTGCATCGCATAATTGCATGTCTTTAACAGTTTTGGCTTTTGACATTTGGTTATGTCACTCGTTCTCGATTATGATGTGAAACGGATGTTTAGACATTTTGTAAAAGTGAGTGGGCGCCACTTTCTTCGTGGAACGCACAGAACTGTCAATTTTGACAGCTTTTTTACGAGACAATTTTAGTTCCACTTTTGGTCACTTTCTTAAACATCCGTGTCAACGTGAAGTTATCACATGCTTGACTTTTACATTGCCTTTTACTTTTATATCAGACTGATAAAATAAAATTAATCTTGCCATTACGGAATACATTCTGTACATAGTGCAATTGTAAATGTGATCACACCCAATAAATTTCCTGCCGAGCGGTTCTTGCCTGTTTATTTGCCGGCGGCGTAAGGACGTTGGAACAGGCGTAGCTCGTTTTAAAGTAATAACATTCACTGTGTCTCAGCGACTCTACAACTAAAACAAAAGCAAAAAAAAAACATATTTGTAGATTCAACCTCACATTGGGAGTATTAGGACCCAACTATATAAAAGTATTGGCACTTACACACTGTGCTGTGTATTTTTACCAAAAAACATAATTGATTTTGATTTTTCCAAGCCAATTACCGAACAGGTCTAATAAACCTATTTAATGAGACAAATCAAATCATTCCCGCAAATAAACTATAACGGGCGTGTTTGGTTCCGCTAATTGTAATTTATTGTTGCCCTATCGAGCGTGCTGACCCCAAATACTTTGCAAATTAAATTCACCCTCGTGTTTGTGCCACGAAATGTCTCGCGAAGATTACTTGAATAGGGTGTTTGGGGAAAACTGGCCAGGGCTGGAAAGCTAATACCTACCGATGCCTACTATCCCTATCAAATATTATAAATGCGAAAGTAACTCTGTCTGTTACGCTTTCACGCCTAAACAAATGGACCGATTTCAATGAAATTTGGCACAGAGATAGTCTAGAGCCTGAGAAAGGACATAGGTCACTTTTTATCACGATAAACTGTAGCCCACGCGGGTGAAACTAGTCTGTAATAAGAAAGGCTTGTAAAGCACCTACAGATATTAATTACTTATTATGTATCGATCTGTATCAGATGTTGCTAGAATGTAGATTTCAAGCTTGAAAGTAGTGTTTATCGCGATAATAGTACACGCGGGTGAAACCGCGGGAACAGCTAGTTCATCATAAAATCAGTCCAGTATTACCATAGCTAAAAATTGTTCCCAAACATCCAGTTTGGAAAAGAAAGCACCTAGAAATAATGTAACTCTCAACTCATCAAATAAACTCATTTAAGCCTGCGCACGAGCATGGCAAATCAAGCAGACATGGACGTTCGCCGCCTGACTTGAATGCAGGTCGTCAACTCCAGTCTAGGGTGCATAAATTAAAACTTTCTAGACCATTTCAAGTTAACCGCTTGTTTTAAATAACCATGTTTTAACGCGGGCGTAAATCATCGGTTACGGCCCTTTGTGCGATAGGGGAGGACCCCATGGCCATAGAACAGGGGCGAATCAAGGAGGCCACAGGAGCAAGACTCACGCTCAGACATTCGAGGAGCTGAGACCTGCTTTGATAACATTGGTTTCTATACATACATACAAGTAATTTTAAAGTTAAATTCTGTTTTATATAAGGAATGAATCCTTAAGACAGTGCAATCATCATCAGCTTACACTGAGATGAAATTCCTGACTTTCCTACTGAATCTTGCCTTCCAAACTGTAACCTTTTCCTTCCTTCTGAGTCTAAAGGGAAGGAAATTCCTTCTGTATTTCTGAAGGTTTTGTGTTTATTATGTTCCCAATGTTGGAACAACCTTCTCTCAGAGAGAGTATAGGCCGTGCTGTGATCTATCACGCTGGCCCAGTGCGGGTTGGTAGATGTCGCATGCCTTAAATGTTGCGGTTCTTGGACATGCCGCATGACGGTTCCCTCACGACGTTTTCTTTCATAGTTCAATACTAGATGGGGAGGGGAGGCGACTCCTTACTTGTACTACTACTGGCCCTTGTGCCCAGAAATAAATCCTGGATACACCCTTCGCCACAGATGATTTATTAGTGCCCATGGTAAGAATAGATTCAGTGACGGCCTAAAGTGAACTCTGTAGCAGTGATGGGGTAAAGCTTTTTTTAGTCATTTTGTGACTTATTCAAGGAATATGGTGGTGATGATAGTTCTATGCCAACAGTAGGCGGATAAAGTTCTAACCACTTCTTAAAATATTCAGGAAACTTTTAACAAGCTATATAATAATATATATTAGGTATTTTCTAATAGGTACTTCCTAAATTACCTTTTAGCTAGAACTGCTTATCGGTGCGTTCTGACAGCATCACTTGAGAGCCAGTTCCTAATGCAAGTGTAGTTTGGTGCCACATTCGATCACATCGACTCTTCGCGTCAGAAGACTTGTAGTCTAATGCTACCTTGTAGAATTAAATCATTTAGTCAGTCATTAGAGCGTAACGAGACTTATAACTTATAAGAAAACCGTTACATCATACATCACTATGATTATCACACCTTCCACGCTATAATTTCAACTGCAAAGTCTGCAACCCATTTCAAACCATAATTCTCAGACAACAAACTTTATAATCGCATGCTCTGTGAACTCGAAGGAAATGTCATGTACAGTCAGAAAGTAAAAGTTAAGACCGGAAGTGGCCGCTGCTAACTGTACTTTATTTAAATCTGATTAGAATGGGTAAATGTTAATTAGTAGAAACTAGAAAGGGCTATGAATGAAATTGCTAAAGTCGGTAATGTTTTAAAATGTATGCCGCCGCGCAGCCTAGGATTATACATTGTACTTTCTATAATTTACTTGTAATTTGAGTTAATTTGGATGTCGCTTTTAATTATAATTTACTAGCGAACGGCACCGCTACTTCGCCCGCATAAAGGTTTTCTTTTTAGGATTTATAGTTTTTTCCATATCAACTATAACATCTGAACCTCTTACCCGAACAAAGCCGGGGCGGACTGCTATTTCACAGTTCACATTCACACTAATATATAGTACATATAATTATTATAGCACATCAATATTACAAAGAGTTTGTTTGTTACTTCACGCTGAAACGCCTTAAAACGGATTTGAGCGTTTGAAATAGAGATCGCTGAAACGGCTGAACTGATTTAAGTGAAATTTTGAATGGAGATAGCTTATTCCTTGGTTTATTTACCAAAATAGGTTCCTGCGTGTGGCGTGCTGCGTGATATAAAAGCGCCCAATTCTGGTAATCGGCCCTTCATAAGTAGTAGTTCTAACACTTATGATTATACCTATCTGTATGATTTGTTAGATGAATTTCGCGAACGCATTATTCAGTTGCTGCTAATTTCAGGGTCGCATTATTTAGCGACAGCTTTATTTATTCTGAGTCCTTCTGAGTCCTTCTTCCCCCTAATATGGTCGAGGAGAGCGATGGCTGGCATATGCGTCAACTCGTGAACGAATGCTGCTTGTGGGGTCAAGTCTGCTTTGGTTGTGATCCCGTAACTCGTTAATATTCATGTTCCCATATCCCAATGTGCACAACCAAACAAGAGAAATTTTATTAGTAAAGCTAATTAAAAAATATCGGACAATTAGATGACATAAAAAAGCTTGGGATTTTAGTGAACTTGCTCCAATTCAATCAATTAGTAATAAGAATAAAATTGTCAATGTGATCGCGCCAAAAAAATTACCTGCCGGACGTTTCTTGCCTGTTCTTTTGCCGGCGTAAGGAGGTTGGAACAGACGTAGTTAGTTTTAAGTTGACGTTTTAAAAGTGATCACAATGTGTCCTTTTGAATAAAACAAATTTTGATTATGTTCTTATAATTTAGATCTACCTAATCCTAGCACGATCTATCGTAAGTTAATTAAAGATTGAATCATTAAACGTAGATATAAAAATCATCTCTTTATTATACATTTCTTGTTTACAGATTAAACTCTAAACAATAAACAATTGTACATTGTATTGCTATCGACAATGTAAAGATTGTTTAATCAACAATGCATCATCTATAACTTATATCGCCAATAATCTGATACCACAGCTCGTCTGAATTATATTATCACTAGCTATTCCCCGCGGGTTCACCTACGTTGACTGAATTTATCGCGATGAAAAGTATCCTATGTTCTTCCCCAGGGTTCAAAGTATCTCCTTACCAAATTTCATCAAGATCGGTTTAGGCGTTTAGTCGCGAAAGGGTAACAAACGAACACACAAAGAAACAGACAGTTACTTTCGCATTTATAATATTACTAGCTGTGCCCCGCGGTTTCACCCGCGTCTTCCCGTTATCTCGCAGGAACTTTTCTCCGGGATAAAAAGTATCCTATGTGTAAATCCAGGGTATAAGCTATCTCCATTCCAAATTTCATTCATATCCGTTCGGTAGTTTTTGCGTGAAGGAGTAACAAACATCCATCCATCCATCCGTCCATACTGACAAACTTTCACGTTTATAATATTAGGTGGATCGGATGTACATGTATCATGTATAGATAGATAGATAGGTAAGGAAATTGATAATTGATAATAACAAGTGCTATAATTAAGGATAGTACTTATATGATTAGATGTACCTGTATGTATACAAACATACATTAATGTACATTTTTCTACATGTATAGACTTCCATGGCTACTTAATACAAAAAAAAATTGCCACATATAAAAGATCATCACTTTTTCTATGGGAAATTTGTAAGATGAACTCATAACCCTCCTTATATTTGCCTACCCGAGCGAATCCGGGGCGGGTTGCTAAACCCGCCCAGCAACCCGCCCCGGTTTCGCTCCTATACCCTGGACACATAGGCTACTTTTTATCCTGGGAAAAAGGTTCTTGCGGGATAACGGGAAGACGCGGGTGAAACCGCGGGGTGCTGCTAGTCCACGATATATGTATGCCTTTGGGTATGCTATGACAAATTTGGCATCTCAGTCGTCATCTTGGCTAAAAAAATTCAACTATTTATAATGTTCAAGTGGTTGGTTATTATTGAGTTACATTTGAAGATGCGTTTATGACTTTGAATTATGTGGCCTTGAGTTTAAAATAAACAGGTATGTTGTAACAACCTTGAACATTTTTGATTTGAAATGTATAAAATATCGTCATTGGGTAGGATTGGGATGTTATAATCCGAGTATGACATAGTTCTCTAGTAGGAAGAATGATAGTCCTGATTCTGAGGTACACCTATTCACTTCAAGCGAACTAAGTTTTTTTTACCTGTTACTATAATAATAGACTTACAAGGTAGCGTTTTTTTTATTATTAACCTATACTGTCCCACTGTCCCAACTTTCAGTAAACATTGATTTTATAATAGGGAATATGCATGTGATTTAGATTTACTTGATTTTTTTTTCCATGATACTTTATGGTCTTGACATTACACCTAAACCATTATTTTCTTATTTAATTGATAATTAATACCTTAAAAATTTAATCAAAAAGTGCAAAATAAGCGTGCTACTTTCAAATTTGCGAATCGCTTCATCATTGGTCGATTCGAAAATGACGTCACATGGCGCAGTCTGGCTTCGATATTCATACTGATATGAAGAAAATTTACTTAAAAATTGATTTCTGTAGTGTTTTCAATTGCCTAGTGCAGTTTTGGTATATAGTGACAGTACTAAACATCAAGAACAATGACTGAAAGTGGTTTTGTCAAAGCACGATCGGACAATTTGCCAAAAATAGATGCTTTTATGATGACCGCATATTTTGCATAAAATCCAGATTTTTCGTCCGCTGAGTTATATTTTATATGTAACAGTAGGTAACATAGTTTGATTTTAATTTTTAAGGTTTCATTTGTATCTGTATTTTGTTATTCAAGTTTCTTTAATTATTAACTGAATATGCATACCTAAAAATAAAACTGAGGAATAATTATTTCATTTTTTTATTAAAACATCCTGCATATTATTTTGTCAAACCACAGACTAACATTATTACCTACATTATTGAAATAGAGGTACATTTTTCTTTTCAATAGTTAAATTAACATTAACATCTTTACTTTTGTACTTTGATCTAATATTTACTTGCACAGCTTCATCACAGTGTACTTGGTCTGTATTACTAGAGGCTTCAATCTTCTTCATCTCGGAGACATCCATGTGAGATATACTGGGCCTTGCTTAATAATCATCACAGCTTTCAATATGAAAAGTACTGTTCCCGGCTTCATAGTAACTTGTTTGTGGAGTAAAGTATTTGTACTTCTGACAGCAAACTCAGTGAGAGCTTTATATAATAACGATATTTTTTGTCTTTCAATCGCACACATTCTCTCTTGTGGTGGTGGCATTTTTTGTTTTTGGCACTGAAACATAATATGTTTCACATATGAGCTACAACACCTTGTTTTAACCGAAGCATAACTTTTCCCTCTTGTTGTCTCATGATGTTGTGTTTTATATTATATAAGATAGGTATCTTTCTCAATCTAAAATAAATCTCCGGAGAAAAGACAGGAATGATAAAGGTCAGGCTGGTATAAATTGGTGTAAACAGAGTTAGTTTCTTCCACTTGATAATCAAAATATTTATGTCTGCAAAAGTTAACTTTGACCAATTCACACCATGTTAACTATCGAAATACAATACACTAACATTAAAATGATCTTCACAACAAAGTAAATACGATGATGGAGACACTTCATCTCTTCTCATAACCTTACACAGTTACGTATTTTCATATCACTTGGAATAGAAAAAAAACACTTTATCCGGTGTACTTATTATAGTGTTTTGGCAGTCTGGTACAAGACAATGTCCATAAAATGGTTTTTTAGCCTTTTCCATTGTCGAAAAAGCGATATAAACTGAAAATTCTTAAATATTAGCTGTCATTACATAGAGAAAACAGTACTGGACGAGTGATGTGACGTCATCAAAAGCGCGCGAAAAATAAGGGCGTTCAAACAGGTCAAATTTAATCGGTACTTTAAATATTATTTTAAAAATTCATTTGAACGATTTTAACAGGATTTATATTTTTTACTATGTTATAACGAAGTAATAAGTGGATTAAACAAATAAAAAAAATCGATGCATATTCCCTAATTAAACCTTATACTTCTTCTTGTAAGGTTTCATTCTACACTAACCCGGTTTCCAGCTGCAACGAGCTGATCGGGTTTAGTACTAGATTCGTCCACAGAATAACTAATAGTACAAACAACTAGAGTTGCCAATCGATAATCAACTATCGATAGTATCGATACTACCGATAGCATCGATAACATCGATATTATCAATACATATTATACTAAGTTTCGAGCTTAATTCGGGGCTGGGTCAATTTGTGTGCAATTGTTCCCGATATTTATTTATTTATTTTATTTATTAATAGTTTATGCTTCGCGGACACTAAAAATAACCTGCCGGGCGTTTCTTGTCTGTTCTTTTGCCTGCGTAAGGAGGTTGGATTGGGACAGATGTAGCTAGTTTTAAGTTTGACGTTTTAAGGCGCAGGTTTCCAAAAATGGGGTTATTTAAAGCTATCTTTTTGTGTAATTCTGGTCTAAAAAAAATCTAATAAAAATATATGTTGATCTACTTGATATATAGCAGGACACCTTCAGGCCGAAAAATGCAAAAAATGTATTTATATATTGAAAACAAATGTGCAAAGTCCCCATTTCCTAAAAGTTTAATACTACTTTACTCCTAAACTATATATGTAACAAAGACTTGTTAATACCATCAGCTTATAAAAAAATATAATACCCAGGACATCTTCAGGCCATTTTTTGAAAATACTGCTTTAATTATTTTTTGCGAATTTTTTACGTATTTCATACTCGCAAATCGGCACGTACACCCCTCATTCGCCCATAAAGTCAGTGCGGGACGAGCCGCCGTGCTGAACGGACCTGTGCCACTTTTCTCCGCATATTTTTGTAGCTCAAAATCGTACGATGAACTACCTATAGGCTATGAGTGGTAGGTGCATAGTGCCGCGGCGAGTTAATTGCCTACTCTTGCGGTGATGCATAGGGTTGTCACTTTTATTTTTAGTTAAATACTAGCTGACCCGGCGAACTTCTTTCCGCATAAGGGGCAATAAATGAGCAGATTTAGGATTTTAAAATTAATTAACGTTAGTAATAAATAAACTCGCATAAAACAAAAACAACTTCAATTCACAACTTCAATATCAACCATAGACAATATTACGTTTAGCTGTCAGTTGTGTTTTGTTACACCATGTCAGTTGCATTTTGGTATACCATTTACAACAAATGAATGATTAATTTTATTATTTATGAGTATCATATTTTATCTTATTCCGGACGAAGACAAATGCAAAAAATCAAAGATTATAAAAATCGGTCCAGCCGTTATCGACTTATACCTAAGTGTTGTAACTAACATGCCTTTTTTTATAGATTATATTATCTGTGTATTATAACAGCGCAAGGTGTTTAATCATGTAATTTATTAAAATGTTTTACCAATTCATAAATGGGTTGCATATTAAAGACATTTTAATAATTATAAATTAATAAATACGATTTATTATAAACTATACGAATGAAATAGTCAGTGAGAGCAGCAAATCCGAGCGAGCGAGCAGTGTAGTACATAAATGCGCGCGATCAAACGCGTGGCACAGCCCTACTGAGTCCCAGGCCGGTCCCTGCGTACACGGCGCTCGCTACTCACTCACGCGCACATTCAAATGGCGCGGCAGTGACTACTAGCCGTGCCCCGCGGCTTCGCCCGCGTGGGAATTGATGTGTTGTACAAACTTTAGAACGCCATTGCACAACCTCTAGGGGTTTTCTTAAATATAAAAAATACGTATTTAATTATTTACTTTATAGTTTATTTGTACCTACTTTTAAGAAAATCCACATAAGGAATAAAAAAAAGCCATACAAACTTTAAAACTCTATGGCACACCCCGTAGAAGTAATACATATCAAAAAATAAAAAATGCGTTTTCAATTATTTACTTTAAGGTTTATTTGTACCTATTTTTGAGTCAATCGAACCAAGGAATGACATTTTTCATACAAACTTATCTACCTTATTTAACCCCTTTCAGAGTTGACTTTTCAAAATTAGATTAGCTTATGTGTTAGTCCAATACCTAAACTGTCTACATTCTAAATTTCATCAGTCAAATTCGGTTCAGTAGTTACGTGGTAACAAACATTCACACACACACAAACTTTCGCATTTATAATATTATAGTAGGATGTTGCTACTGTGTATATATGTAGATACGGCGGGCTCGATTAGTAGAGGTACCGCGCCGCGCCGCATGGCGAGAGCGTCGCTTCGGGCGCGTTGGCCGCAGATCGCGTAATTTTGGTGAGGGGATGCGCGGAGTGCGCGGAGCAGTTTCACTTGATCAAGCAAGGTCAACGACGTTATGGAGGCTCTTAAAGTGATCACAATGTATCTATTGAATCTATTGAATAAAAAACATTTGAATTTGACTTTTTATTGCACTTATTCGATAGTATTGCCTCGTTTTAAGCTATCGATAGTATCGATTCTATCGATAGGCATATCGATAGTATGGCTTTTTTTAGATGAAAACTATCGATAGTTTTACTATAGATAGTTCAGCAACACTACAAACAACACCCAATTAAGCAGGGAGTGTGAATGACAATATGACGTAATTATTACCACTTGAGCTATGAACATAGAATGACTGCAGCTATATATATTATATATATATATATATGAATATATATATACAATCAACCGTTCACGGTAAATGCTGATCCAGTGAGAAGTTAGAACAATTGTTGATCCGCCTATTTTACCTGTTTACTCAGCTCCGCGTCGCGCAAACTGATATACTTTGATCCGTCCTTCATGCGCGTGTGACGTCAGTGGATCTGCACTTACACGTTTTCAACATGCTCGTCAGCGATTCGACCAACATTTGTTGATCCATTAACGGTCGAAAAAATCATACTGAATATGATTTCTTAGATCCAGTGTATATTTAATTTATCTGCGACATTTATTTAGACTAAGTGGATCCGGAGCCAAATTTGACTAATAGGTACTCGAACACAAAGCGGCAACGTCGCATTCTGCGTGTGATAGAGAACCTAGTAGACTAATTCGTTAGAGTAATAAGGTAAGAAAGATGCGTTAGTTACTGCGTTTGAGGATCAAACTAATATAAAGTTTATTTTTCGATTAAAATTTAGTTGCAACAAGGTTGCAATATTATTATGTTTTTTAAAACACTTTTATTAGCTTTACTTGTAACTAACTAACTTACAATGTAATCAAATCTTAGAAGGCAATTTTCACTTACTTCTAATTGTCGTATCGACTTGAAACTTTGTATGTGTATGTAATCTCGGTGACAATGCAATAATTTGGTATCATTGACCTGATCTGATGATGCAGCCGGAAGGTGGGTAGGGCATCTCTGCGCTGGCTACTAGTAAACCCCTCGTGTTTGGGCTCATATGAATCGCCTTGATGAGTCTAATAGATTGAACTTAGTGACGAAGGTCTGATGATGCAGCCAGGAGGTGGGTAGAGGATCTCTGCAGTCATTGATAGTAATCCCCTCGAGTTTGGGCTCATATGAATCGTCTTAATGAGTCCAATAGATTGAACTTGGTGACGAGGGTCTGATGATGCAACCGGAAGGTGGGTAGGGGATCTCTGCAGTGGCTACTAGTAAACCCCTCGTGTTTGGGCTCATATGAATCGTCTTGATGAGTCCAATAGATTGAACTTGGTCACGAGGGTCTAATGATGCAACCGGAAGGTGGGTAGGGGATCTCTGCAGTGGCTACTAGTAAACCCCTCGTGTTTGGGCTCATATGAATCGTCTTGATGAGTCCAATAGATTGAACTTGGTGACGAGGGTCTAATGATGCAACCGGAAGGTGGGTAGGGGATCTCTGCAGTGGCTACTAGTAAACCCCTCGTGTTTGGGCTCATATAAATCGTCTTGATGAGTCTAATAGATTGAACTTAGTGACGAGGGTCTGATGATGCAGCCAGGAGGTGGGTAGGGAATCTCTGCAGTCATTGATAGTAAACCCCTCGAGTTTGGGCTCATATGATTCCTTTTGATGAGTCCGATAGATTGGACTTGGTAACAAACGGCTAAAAACTTAAAAAAATAAAAATACATACATAGTTTAAAAAACTAAAAAAAAACACTTTTAAATTTCAATTTCAATTTATTTATTTATTCAATAGGATACATTGTGATCACTTTAAAACGTCAAACTTAAAACTAGCTACGCCTGTTCCAACCTCCTTACGCCGGCAAAAGAACAGGCAAGAAACGCCCGGCAGGTAATTTTTTTGGCGCGATCACATTGACAATTTTATTTTTATTACTAATTGATTGAATTGGAGCAAGTTCACTCAAATCCCAAGCTTTTTTTGTCATCTAATGGTCCGATATTTTTTAATTAGCTTTACTAATAAGATTTCTCTTGTTTGGTTGTACACATTGGGATATGGGAACATGAATATTAATGAGTTGCGGGATCACAACCAAAGCAGACCAGACCCCACAAGCAGCACCCGTTCACGAGTTGACGCATGTGCCAGCCATCGCTCTCCTCGACCATATGAGAGGGAAGAGGGCGACCCGACACACGACGCGCACTGAAAATTATAAAATAATTAAATAGACTTGTATTAGTTACGATATAATGGTTAATTCAAAAAGTGTGGAGCGCTTTTTGGTTGTGTGTACTTTTATTTACCCAGTAAAAGAAGCGCTCCACACTTTTTGAATTAACCATTATATCGTAACTAATACAAGTCTATTTAATTATTTTATAATTTTCAGTGCGTTTTAAAAGTGTTTTTTTTTAGTTTTTTAAACTATGTATGTATTTTTATTTTTTTAGTTTTTAGCCGTTTGTTACCAAGTCCAATCTATCGGACTCATCAAAAGGAATCATATGAGCCCAAACTCGAGGGGTTTACTATCAATGACTGCAGAGATCCCCTACCCACCTCCTGGCTGCATCATCAGACCCTCGTCACTAAGTTCAATCTATTAGACTCATCAAGACGATTTATATGAGCCCAAACACGAGGGGTTTACTAGTAGCCACTGCAAAGATCCCCTACCCACCTTCCGGTTGCATCATCAGACCCTCGTCACCAAATTCAATCTATTGGACTCATCATGACGATTCATATGAGCCCAAACACGAGGGGTTTACTAGTAGCAACTGCAGAGATCCCCTACCCACCTTCCGGTTGCATCATCAGACCCTCGTGACCAAGTTCAATCTATTGGACTCATCAAGACGATTCATATGAGCCCAAACACGAGGGGTTTACTAGTAGCCACTGCAGAGATCCCCTACCCACCTTCCGGTTGCATCATCAGACCCTCGTGACCAAGTTCAATCTATTGGACTCATCAAGACGATTCATATGAGCCCAAACTCGAGGGGATTACTATCAATGACTGCAGAGATCCTCTACCCACCTCCTGGCTGCATCATCAGACCCTCGTCACTAAGTTCAATCTATTAGACTCATCAAGACGATTCATATGAGCCCAAACACGAGGGGTTTACTAGTAGCCAGCGCAGAGATGCCCTACCCACCTTCCGGTTGCATCATCAGACCCTCGTCACCAAGTTCAATCTATTGGACTTATTAAGACGATTCATATGAGCCCAAACTCGAGGGGATTACTATCAATGACTGCAGAGATCCTCTACCCACCTCCTGGCTGCATCATCAGACCCTCGTCACTAAGTTCAATCTATTAGACTCATCAAGACGATTCATATGAGCCCAAACACGAGGGGTTTACTAGTAGCCAGCGCAGAGATGCCCTACCCATCTTCCGGCTGCATCATCAGATCAGGTCAATGATACCAAATTATTGCATTGTCACAATCTGTAGCTTGTGATGGACAAAGATACGAAACGGCAACGTCGCGGCTGCTTTCAGCCAATCTTATCGTTTGCTGTGCTTTGATTGGCTTATTTAAATCGGATCAACGTTTTCCGTAACCATCGCAAGGTGGATTTGTATATCGGATCAACTTCGGCGAACGCTAGTAAGCAGTCCCATGAGCGTAGATGTTGATCCGGTTGGAGCCACATCAGTAACCAAATATGCATATTGGATCAACAAAAGGCGCCGGATCAACATGAGTTTTTGGATCAACAAAGTGCTCGCGTGAAGTCGCGTCAGATCAACATTTGCCGTTAAGAGATATCCATAGTAATGTACATTAGAGCTTCGCAAGATATAGCTCCATATATTTTGCCGTAAGAATCTGCAGACCGCCTACGGGGAAATGCTTTGCTATAAGCACAATTTTAGCCATAAGGACGGAATACCCGCTATTTTGTAACGTCAAACAATTTTAAAAGTGCGTGACCAAACACGAATTCCGATTATTAGTTTTTTCGGAATCCCAACGGCTTATCCCTTTTGATTAATGACGATTGTTAACTCGAAAATGTCGCTAAACATGACTTTGTTAGGTGTCTAAATTACTTTTAATCGTTTAACATTCATCACTCCGAAAATGAAACTGTCCCGTAGGATTCAAAATCGCCGTTTTTTTGTTTTTTTCAAAAACAAAGGACGTAGGATTAGGAAGAGAACATAATTTTTATTGCAAGTCTAAAATATTATTATCAAATTATAAAATAGTAGGTAGGTAAGTAGTGCTCGAGTACTTTGTAAAAACAATACGAGATATATCTCTTAGAATTATTATGTTTTAGATTATTTTTATCAGTTAATTTGGGTTTTATTATATTTTTTAATTAGAGGTAATTTAGTTCCTGTCGCGTGTTCTTCGTATAACATACCCTGCAAAATTGGGGTGGTGGGGTAGGTCCATGGATGAACTTGGTTTAGGTTATACATACCGAATTAAAAAATTTGATTGCGACTGTAGTGAGGAAAATTCAGCGCTCGTACTGTAGGCCATCACTTTGATCCTTATCATTCAATGCGAATGTGTTTTTGGCTTGTCCTTCATTTTTGCATAGAGATGGTTTATGATCGCTCTGAGCGATAAGACCATTGTTTGTGACACTGTTTTCTTATATTAAATTTCTCTGTATTGTCGTGTGCCAATAAAGAGTTAATCTATCTATCTATGGTCCGAAGAGTGACATAGGCTACTTTCAATCCTAAAAAATAAATGTATGGTACAGTCAACGACAAAATACACAGAACAAAACCAAAATTTTCCGATTCACTGTATGATCTCAAACACCAACCTTCGACCGAATCATCACTTAACATCATGTGTGTTGTGCTATGGTCAAACGCAACCTTGTAAGTTGTAGGGAAGAAACGAACATTACTGATCTGATACGCATTTGGAAAATTGAGTATAATCAGCTACTTTTGTCGCTGACTGTACCTGTGGGAATCACAAAGGGCGTTAAACCAAGGGGCACAGGCCAGCACAGCTAGTTCAGTCTCAAATGAGAACTCCAAGCACGTGCATCACCATCGATTTCCAATATGGCACCCTCTAAACACCAAATAGAGCTTGCCCACATGCTGTTGAGAGCGGTTCTAATAATAAAGAGACATAAAAAGTGCTGGGCGACGGTATGTTAACTTACTTCTGAGAAAAAAAGTTGCCGTTTTAAACATATTAAAGCCATCCGAAGTAAGATTTTTCTTTTAACAATATGAAGGCATTTGACCAGTCTCACGGCTCCCTTGATAGTAAGTGATGTCGAGGTCGATGATGAAGAATGAAGATACCTATGTTTGTCTAGAAGATAAATTATACCTATTGAAAACAATAGCAGGTAATAGTAGGCAACAGTAGGCATGGAGTACAATATATAATTTTGTCCGTTGGTTCGTTTCTTTCTGTAATGCTAAAATGGCTGGACCGATTTTATTGACATATTGCATGGAGATCAAACTATCTACTATCTTAAAAATCGAATAAAAGAAAGTCGTGTTAGTTACACTATTTATAACTCAAGAACGGCTGAACCGATTTGGCTGAAAATTGGTGGGGAGGTAGCTTAGGACCAGGAAATGGACATCGGATACTTTTTATCCCAGAAAAGGTCCCTACGGGATAATGGGAAGGCGCGGGTGAAACCGAGGGACGCAGCTAGTCTTTTATAATTTCCGTGCTAACAGAATGATTAATTAACTGTCTTAATATTATTATTATCATCAAGTGATCAATTAAAAAGTAAATACACGTCCACACTGTATGCCGGTTCACGAGCAAGTGTTCGTAATGGACATATAGATCTTTGCAATTTCACAACTCAGCACCAAGTATCAAGGATGAGCAGATGGGTAAAGAAAGAAGTAAAGAATTGGAAACATCAAATCGATGTGGAACATTCTCTGATACTAGGTACACATCCACCTAGTACACAGTCGAGACGAATGAATATCTGCCACATACTATATCTCCCGTAACCCCATTTCTGCCACACAAAAGCTACAAATCTGCGACTTACTGCGCATGTCACGATCAGTACCAACTCTGAGGGCAGACTGTATACGGAGTAGGTATATCTAGGTATTGTGCCAGAGGTCAACGACCCGGGAGTGCGGGTGAGAGCGCTCGTATTTCCGCAAAATAATGAGATTTGCACAAATTGTCTAGCAAGCATAACTACGAGTATATTACTAGGTGGGTATGGGCAGAAAAGTTATACCCACCTACTTATGAAAAGGATTGAATTGTCTATTATTATATATAATGGTGTTTTCGTAGCTTAGTTGGCAGGTAGAAACCTAATACCGCTAATTTTAAGTACTGGTTCCTATTGAAAGTCAAAGTCAACCTTATGACGAAATCAGATTTAAATAATCAAATGTCAAGTTGAATGCATCATTTTAAGTTTCCAACTACTCGAGTAGTTGTAGCATTTTATCCTGTGGTTGGTGGTTGTAGTTTATATACCGTCTATTCAACAGCGTTATTTTAGAAAACGGTATTCAGGCCTCGGACTTCTCAAAACAGATTTATGTACATGTAGCAAAAATAAATTAATTTCCGTTGGTAATGTACCTATGGTAAGAAAATTGTTTTATCTCGTAATCTGTAACATGTAAATAGTACCTATATAAATATAAAACAGTCGCTATCCGCGTCTGTTTGCAACGGATTTTGATCATTTACGTCCGAAATTAATAATCGATCCTGATCCGTTATCCGCGGTTTTGGGTCGATATGTCATGTCAATGTCATTTTAGTAGTGATCTGTCACGCCTTAGTACTAAAATGACATAATATATATATATAGACATGAAATATGGATCCAAAAACCGCGGATAACGGATCGGATCGATTATTAATTTTGGGGTAGTAAAGAAATTCTTCAGGAAGTTCTTATAGGTCTAATTACATGCAAAGCACCCGTGCGAAGCCGGGGCAGGCCATAAAAAGTAACATAATACAGTTAACAGCATTATTAGTGGAAAAAATGGAAACGTTATCGCCCTGATATAGTTAGTCTCGTAAAAAAACAACAGTAGGTATAGAGTAAAGAGTTATGACTATTTGATAATGTATTCACACCTCGTAAGTATTTACCTCTATGGTAGGAAGGTAGGTTAAATACGTATTTCTTATTACAGTTAACCAGGGTACCTAGTCCCCTACACTAGGTAGTTTCAATCTAGTTCCTAATCTATTTTACAAGCGAGCCGGCGAGCAGCGACCTAATTTCGACCATCATTTGGGTCAGTTTTTAACCCGCGCCCGAGTCGACTAACCAATTTGGCAGGTCACACTCTGGTATCAAAAGGGATCCCAACCCAAACCAATGCGCAATTTTTAAATTTTACAAGACAACAGGTGTACCGAATCTCACTTACCTGCAAGTGTATCGGAACTTTTTTCACTGGAGCGTTGGTCATTTTCACAAATACACTGATGCACTAACACAAAGTTTATTTATAAAATAGTGTGGGCGTTCCCGCGGTTGTATATTTTCGCAAAATATTCTAGTTTACGAACCCGACACGCAAGATTTCACTATCGACGGACGCTCACTGATTGCTGTATATTTTATTTCATTGAGTTTACTACAAGAACCCCCTCCACAGCGCATGCGTAAAACGCGCCCTACGATTCGGTTGGCTGGCGTGTTTTTTATTCAAGTCGTTCGCTGGTTCTCTTCTGCGTTCGACATAAAAGCGCTAGATGGCAGTGCAAAATTCTAAATACATCACTTTATTTTAGTAAATTGCTGCTAATTGAGTTAAAAATATAAAATTCATTTATTTTACGCGATGATATTTTTTTGTTCGCAGATTAATTGACTCTAGTCTCAAAATGATTACAAGGAAGACGATGCTCATTTTCAGAAACTTTTTGATGTAAGTAGTTCAACGTTTATGTACTAGATGACGCTAATCCAATTTCTAAGACGATCATTACTGTGAGCTTGGGGTAGCCTTCAGAGTTCAGATTTATCCCGTCCTCAACTCAACTCCTCTTTCAAAACAATATCGAACCATGCGGCGGGCAGAGATGATGTTTTCCATCGAAATTATTCGCGCATATTAGGAGAGCTGATGCTATTTTTTCTGAGACTTTTAGTGTTAGTGTTGTGAGTGTTGAGGAATGCCCACGTTACATCTCAAATCAGGAATTACGGTAACTAATATTTTACTACTTACTATAAACCTTTTGCTGCGTAAATATTGATAGTAAGGCGGACATTACAAGACTAAGCATAAAATTACCATTTTTCTCTGTGCTTTCACAAAATAATAACAGTTTTTTTCTTACATTTATCTACATGATCGTTTATCTATGGCGGAAGGATTTCAGTTTATAATAAAAATAATATAAACCATAGGTGTACGTAAGTAAGCAGCTTTCGGAAAAAAAAAATACAGGTCGCCCCCTTTTTTCTAACAAGGACTTGTTTATAAGATCAGTACTTACTAAAAAATACAACATACAGCGGGCCTTCGAACTATTTCTTCCAATATTTTTGCGTCATTTTTTTAACGTTTACTTTCACCAGCATGGGGTTACGGACTTACCCTCTCAGTCGCCTAAAGGGTGACGCTACTGTCACCGGGTACCGGGAGCGCGTAAACCGGGATACCGGGAACGCGTATGTTGTATTGTAATTTACAATGTACATATTTACATTTATTATTTTACTGGTGCATACTTTGTAGTAAAGGATATATTACGGCCCATACTCACTCTCTATGAGAAGGCAAGAGTCCTAGCAGTGAGGGAACGTAATAGGCTGATGATGATGATGATGATGATGACTCTACCCGTTCTTCCGTGAGAGGTTTGAAAAAAGGAAGTACTTAGTTCGAAGACTGGCTCTGTCATGCTGGTTTTTTTTTACTTCCGTTTTTTGTATTGGGGCCAGCGCTGTATTTACAGTGGGGGCACTCGGGTCTAATGCCCAGGGCGGCAAATTTTAAAGGGCGGCAAAATTTGGAAGGCGAGAAAATACATTTTCTTCTTAAAAACATCTAAAATGCCTTAAAAGTAATTTTTAACGATTACAATTGTTGTAATCGTGTTAAAAACATCAAATTACGAGAGTACGAGTTATAAAATTTTTTTTTTCATTATTAAGAGTAAGTAAAATTTAAAAAGCCCCCGATAGTTTGGCCCGTTTTTCATCAAACATAGCTAAAAACACTCGCCCGTAACTCACCTTTCATACAAAAAAAAAATACTAAATTGAAATCGCTTCATCCGTTCGCGAGCTACGGTCCCACAGACAGACAGACAAACAGACAGACACATCAAACTTATTACACCCCCCTTTTGCGTCGGGGATTAAAAATTGTACCTACATCAAAATGATATCCCCTTTTTGGTAAGGGCTGAATTTTTAGAGTGCCCAGGGGTGGCGCTAAGGTAAAATCCGGCTCTGATTGGGGCCCCAAAGTCTAGTACCGCCATTGGTGAACCATCTCTAGACCGGCATCAACAGTCACCATGTCTACTCACAAAGCGGGATATAAACCAACCGCCGCCCCTGGGCACTCAAACAAAATCCGCCCTTTTACGGAAATTTTGCATGAAGCAATGTCTGAATTTTAATCTTAAAACACATTTTTTTTATATCTTGTAATTTAAAGATGTTCTTAACACGCTAACTATTTTAAATCATTTTAGATAACGCGAAGAATATTTCTTTTTGCTCCATCTGAATTTTGCCGCCCCTGAAAACTCGCCGCACTAGGTCCGAGTGTAAACACAGCGCTGCCTACTCTGTGCAAGTGTGCACGCTTTTCCCGAATGGTGCTAAACAAACAGAATAAATCTCTACACAACACCTTGGCGATAAGATACAGTGCTATTTGCATCATGCTATTTTTAATAACACTTCTTTGCTTCGTAGAAATTATCCTCAAACGTTCGCTCAGTCCCACGCTTCTCGTAGAAAAATTTAGTTAAGGTAGGGTTGGCAAATTAAAAACGATAATAAAAACAATAGTTCCAATGATTTTCAAGATCACTTTCAATTCCATTACCGCCGATGTGGTGCAATGGGCGAATAGCCGACTGCGAAGCGTGAGCTTGCGGGTTCGATTCCCGAAAAGGAACAAATATTCGCGCATTCATAAAAGTTCATATTCTTAAAATTAGTTCAGTTGTTAAATCACTTTATCGGGATAAAAAAAAACTCGATAGGGACACCCTAACCATCTAGGGGTATAAAAAACGGCCTACGACCTATACACAAAAAAACCCATTAAACTCGGTCAAGCCGTTTCGACGGAGTTTGCAGACAACCACTGTGACACGTGAAATTTTACAATATCACATAGATATCTAGATAGATATTGTATATTGTATAACATCACAGCGTTAATTGTTTCACGACTGTAGAAATTAATAAAAGATCTGAAGTAATATAATTCAAAAAATCATTGTTACTTTATTTCACCCATTGTTCATTGTTTTCTGTTTAAAATTTTCCGGGGCTTATTTACTTCGGTACTTATACCGAGTTGTTATAAATTTACTTGAGCCGAGTTTGTTGAACAAAAGCGCTTTACTTTTATGCCGGTTTTCGGGTCGGCGATACTTAACAAAAGTTGGACGGAATATCCTTGCGAAACTCGCTACCCGGTCTACTTTTCACTTAATGAAACATTTTACACGCTTAATGAGAATTGTAAGGTTAAGGTCCTAAATACCTATTTCTTTATCCCTACTTTATAATGTTAGGTACCAATAAATTTGAAAGAACAAATTGACCTTTTAGTTAAATTTGGTAAAACAAATACATATATATAGTACTGATCTATACCCGTGTTCTATATACCATATGGGCAAAACTTTTAATTATAATAATATAAAATCCATAAAACTTACAATCAAATGAGTTATAGATTTTTTTAATAAGGTAGCCTTTTTTTAAATTACTTCCTGCATATAAATAATTTCAAAAAGAAGGCGTAAAAAGCTGAGTGCAGCTTGCGCCGCCCCTGCAGTCTGCCGCCCCGGGCCTAGGCCCTTTTGGCCTTAGAGTAAATACGCCCCTGCATAAGGTGTAGCGATGGTGGCCGAACGGTAACGCGTGTGACTTACAGAGCGTCGAAAGCGACACCGAGTTCGAATCCTCTCGGCCCCGCACCTATGATGTAATAAGTTATGTGCGGATTTGCCATCGCTCAAAACGGCGAAGGAAAACATCGTGAGGAAACCGGCACGTCCAAGAACTGCAACATACAAGGGGATGCGACATCTACCAACCCGCACTGGGCCAGCGTGGTCGATTACGGCCACTCTCTCTCTGAGCGAATGCCAGAGTCCCAGCAGTGGGAACATGAAAGGCTGATGATGATAAGGGCCTGGAATCTCATTGAGAAAACATATGTTTTTCCAAGAAAAGTAATCCTATAACAGTAGATAGGGGTACTTTCATTGGAAAACCTTTTTTACAGTCCTCCATATAAAAGTTAAAGCTATCGACCGAGCGGGCTATCTCATCTTATCGCTATTGGCTAAAGCTTTTCTGTATTGATTCAGTGTTGCTAACTGATAATAAAGATTACGGTCAATGCCACGGTCGTCGGTGAAAACAATCCCAATCTTATGTAGATCTATTTACGAAGGTCAATAGTCTAGGTCGGTCGTGGGGTCTACACTGAGAAAAAAATTCCTGACTTTTCTACTAAGCCTTTCAATACCGATTCCTTCCAAAATGTAACCTTCTCCATCCTTACTTTACCTTAATTTTCTTTCCGAGTCAAAAGGAAAAGAAATTCCTTTTGTATTTTCTGCAGAAAGAAAGAAAGAAAATACATTATTTTGAACATCATCTAGTGTTAAATTTTTATATATAAAACAATACTAAATGCAATATTGCATGATGTCATGACAAAGGGACGCCAGCCTTGGAGAGAGACTGAAAGAGTAGGAAATTCTATCTACCACGCTGGGTTGATAGATGTCACATGCCCTTTTGAAAGTTATGGTTCGGGCATGACAGTTTCCTCGCGATGTTTTCCTTTACTGTTAAGAGCGATGGAAAGTTTCTAATCTATTGGGACCGTCCGCTGAAATCGATAAAACTTTGCATACAGATCAAACTTTCTACATAACTTATCGAGGGCTATATTTTACGAGTGAATGTATGTAACTATGTATATTTCTTTGGCACGGCCTGTAGCCTAAATGGCTTGACGGATTTTAGAATACAAGGTGTCATTAGAATCGTTTTGATTGTGGGAGTGACATCGGGTACTTTATTTTGGCGCAATTGGATTTTTTGTTCCGTTTGTAAATTATAATCTTGTTAACACAGTGTTTCATTTTACTCATTACACTTGTGGTCAAAAGAGTGTTCGAAGGTGGCATCACGCTACGCCTGGATTGGGAACTGGCTCTCAAGTGAGGCTGCCGGAACATACCAACAGCTTCTGGTAGCTAGCTGGGCGAGTACTAGAAAATACTTTATCACCAAGCTATGTTTTCATCACGACATTTTCCTTTACTGAAAGCTCAAGCTCATTGTAGTTAGTATTCGAACCCACGAGCCATCATCGCTTTAAATGTTACCAGGGGAAAACGGAGTTTCTTCATATGAAGAGGTATAAAAATACTCGCATTGTGCGAGATGACCTTGAAACTGAAGGCGCAACGTACAAGGGAGTGGCAAAATTTAAATATCTCGGTTGCACTGTTACCGATACGAATACTCGCGAGGAAGAAATTGAGATTCGTATTCAGAACTCCTTGAGGTGCAGTGCAGCCCTCCATAAGGTGTTAGTGTCCAAACTCCTCAGTAGAAAAACCAAGATCCGAATTTATAAAACTGTCATCAGGCCGATCTTGATGTACGGATGCGAGACTTGGACACTAACACTCAAGGAGGAGAACAAGCTTTTAATAGCGGAAAGAAAGATTCTCCGAAAGTTATTGGGACCAACTCGCCGGCAAGATGGCACGTGGAGGATCCGGAGAAACCAAGAGATCGAAGATCTAGTGGGCGAGCCTAACGTGATCGGTGAAATTAAATCGCACCGACTACGTTGGCTTGGCCACGTAGTCCGCATGGGGGAGGATCGGGCGGCAAAGCGTTCTTATTTGGGACGACCGAATGGCCGTAGGCCGGTCGGACGCCCTAGATACCGCTGGAAGGACGCAGTGGATGCAGACCTGCGCGAGCTCCAGACTCTCAACTGGGCTGAAATCGCTCAAGATAGAGAAGAGTGGCGCTCTCTCGTTTCGGAGGCCAAGACCCTTTGGGTCGCTGAGCCATCGGAGTTAGTTAGTTAGGGGATAATGAGTAAATTGCCAATGGAGCAAAAAAGTAAAAGCTGTCGTGCCCTGAAAATGTCTTAGGTATGCAAGAAATTGTTGAAGAGGCTTTTGTCCTTGAGATTTTAAGATGGCCTCTTAGGATGATCTTTGCCTCCTTCCGTCCTTTTGACTGTACAAGTTTGCTTGAGAGCATACACTTTAAACCCCTACCTGCTTTGGTTTGTGTCATGAAAAAAATATTATTGGATTAAAGGTAGATACTAAAATAAAAGTATAAAAAATTTCAGCATATTACATCTTATCTGCCATACAAAAATTCAATATACCTACCCGGCATGTCCTAGAACCGCAACATTCAAGGGCATGCGACATCTACCAACTAGGGATGTTTTTTTTTTTTTTTTTTACTATTGACAGGGTAGCGTTTGACCACAAGTCGCCTGATGTTAAGTGACGATGCGGTCGAAGATGGCGTCACGCTACACCTGGACGGGGAACTGGCTCTCAAGTGAGGCTGCCGGAACACACCGATAGGTGTTTGGCGACAGATTCTTAACGAGAGGGTGGTAGCTAGCCAGGCGAGTACTAGAAAATACCCTACCACCAAGCTATGATTTCATCACGATGTTTTCCTTCAAGCTCATTGCAGGATTCCAACCCACGTCCTACGGATCGCAAGCCGACGTCACTACCACTGAGCCATCATCGCTATAAACGGATGTGACTTGGAAGGAAAAAAAATCGATTAATAATTAATCGATTTTTATCTCGTTAAAAAAATCGATTTGTAAAAAAGCGATTATTTAAAAAAGAAACGATTTTTATGTAATATTTTATTTCTAACTTCCAAAAGATGCATTTTTTGTACACTCTACAACTTATAACTGCAAAATTCGATTGAAATGTGTAGTTTGGCTACACATTGATCTCCAACAATACAAACACAATCTTATCTTTTATTACTTTAAAAAAAGAGAGTAGGTAAAAAATCGATTTTTTTTCAAGAGAGTAAGTAAAAAAATCGATTTTTCATATTAAGATAAACGATTATTAAAAATCGATTAAATGAAAAAATAATCGATTAATATAAAAATCGATTATTTTTTTACATCCCTACAGTACCAACCCGCACTAGGCCAGCGTGGTAGATTACAGCCCATACTCTCTCTGAGAGAAGGCCAGAGTCCCAACAGTGGGAACGTGAAAGGCTGATAATGATGAACGGGAAGACGTGGGTGAAACTGCAGGGCGCGACTAGTATTATTATAAACTCTTAAGGCCGTTACGCTACAGTTCCGTAGAGTGGTTCTACAATTGACCTTCATTAACGTAGTATCGAAGCCTACGCCTACGGCTTCACTATATTACCTACAGACCGTAAAGATAGTAGATGTGATATTAGATAGGAGTTTACTGTAGCTATTCTGTGACTGAAGGGTCAAGGTTTTCTTTCATAGGCATTTCTTTTTATTTGTTTTCCTTTACTCGGTCTTTTGGTTGCGCAGAGAATTACAAAGACCTTGAGTATGGCCTTAATAAAAGTGAAGCAGTATCGGGCATTATCCTACTAAAATTACAAACGTGAAAGTGAGTATGGATGTATGGATGTTTGTTACTCTTCCACGCAAAAACTATAGAACGGATTTGAGTGAAATTTGGAAAGGAGATAGCTTCTACCTTGATTTAATACACAAACTAACTCCGATCTCAGCGACCCAAAGTGTGTCTTGGCCTCCGAAACGAGAGAGCGCCACTCTGCTCTTCTTCTTCTTGAATTAATACATAGGCTACATTAACATATAGGCTACTTTTAATCGCGGAAAAAGACTCCTGCGACGTACGGCGCAGCAAGTATGTAGCTTAATATATTTTTTAGTTAATTTTTCGATACTAACAGTTATGATCGATCAGCTACTTTTGTAGCTGACTATAGCACCCTCTAGTCCTATACCTTCAAGTGAACTCGGCTCAGGCTTACAACTAATTATTCAGGTCACTGACAGTGACCTTAACCGCTCGCTGTTGTGAACTATGGTAAGGGTAGGGGGATGTAGTAATTTATTTCAATTTCAACCCTGTTTTCGCTTGCAATCAATTTATTTATTTGTAGCCTTTATTAACAACCTATTCTTAATGAAGATCTTTATTGAGAAAAGAGAAGTAGGATATAAATAACAAAATAAAAACACTTAGCTAAACCCTAAAATGTAAAATAAAACTACCTATCAAACTACCACCTAAACCACTACCTACCAGTTGGCAACGTTCCCAAAATGATGGCCGCATTGCCGCGTTGAACGGCAACGGTCTTATTCTAATTCTTAATTAATTACAGAAATAAATATTTACTTCAAGCTGTTTTAATGGTACAAATTATTTAGACATCAGTAACTGTGGTAAGCTTGTCCTGCGTTTTCGCCAAGGCATCCCCAAGAGCTTGCCACTCTTTCCAATGTGCAATCAATTATTAAATTGTAAATGTGTTCGAACTCAAAGAAATCATCTGCCGGGCGTTTCTTGCCTGTTCTTTTGCAGGCGTAGGGAGTTTGGAACAACCTTGCTTTGGAAGCTAGTTATTTTTAAGGTTATCACATGTTGTATTTCTATTAAATACATTTTTTATTTGAGTTTGACTCAATCATTATACAACCTACCTGGAGTATAACGATTTTTGTATTAATTATCACTGAAGGCCTGTTTATAACCCCCGGACGCAAAAAGAGGGGTTTTATAAGTTTGACGTCGATGTCTGTGTGTGTGTGTGTGTGTGTGTGTGTGTGTGTGTGTGTGTGTGTGTGTGTGTGTGTGTGTGTGTAGTGTGCCTGTGGCATCGTAGCTCTCAAATGGATGGACCGGTTTCGATGCGGTCTCCTTGCTGATTCTTAGCTATGTTTGATGAAGATCGGTCCAAAATGTCGGGGGTTTTTTAAATTTATAGTTCTATCAAAGTGGTATTTGGGGACAGAAGAACTCAGCTTCAAAGCGGAACTGTTCCGAAAATTTACTACATACTATGAAATTTTACAATTAGTAGTTTCATAAAGCTTAAACTATATGAGGAAAATCAGTTTCTTACAACTTGGTATGTAAGTATATCGTACTGGAAGTGAATGAAGTACTAACCTACTTCTTTCTTTTTTCTTTTCTAGTACCTACTTCCTACATACCCATTGTGACTTCCATTTCCATTTCATATCCTGGCAATGATTAGACCTTAGCGCCTTTGTGATTGCAAAGCTAGAATGTATGTGGTAGGACCATTTTTCTGAGAAAGATAACACATCTTTACTAGTTATTTAACCAACCAGCAGTAGTGTCCAAGGACGATCTATATTCTGACTTGATGAATTCTATAAATAAAAAAAACAATAAAATACTCTGAGGAGTTTGGAATTGTTTTTTGCAAATATCACCGCGATATTATTTGGCGATATATTTTTACGTTTTCAATACAACAGTTTCTCATTTCACGATTAACGATTCTATCACCGATAATCTCCTTATCGGAATAAAGGTCATCCACACACTATCGAGTCCTGGAAATCCCACATTGTACCTCGCAAAATGTGGGACGAGCTCCCCCACAAGTCTTTCCGCAGTGTTACAAATTGCAGTCCTTCAAGATTGGTGTGAAAAGAGTCCTTAGGGGTCGGCAACGCATCGGCAACTCCCCTGGTGTTGCAAATGTCCATAGACGGGTCGTCGGCTTAAGTATTTACCAATCTATAACATCAAAAAAAAAAACGGCATGAGGTATAGACAACACGAACATAGAGTTTCTTCAAGAATGACGCACTCGACGCGCGTGCAGATTTATATGCATATAATTTTGTATAACACTGTTGTTTGTTTGTAAGTACGAACTACGAAGATTAATGAAGCGTTTGATAGAGTACAAAGAATTGCGTTTGATAGCCAGGCATTAAAATTGTTAATAGTCTGTCTGTCTTAATCAAGAAACTTCGGCAGAAATTAGGCAGTAGTGGCTAGTTTTAAAACGGTGAAGGAAAATATCCGAAGAGCCGAAGACCGGGCTCTGTGGCGTACCTTGGGAGAGGCCTATGTCCAGCAGTGGACTGATACAGGTTGATGATGATGATGATGATGATGATGACTCTCTGTCTGAGAGAAGGCCAGAGTCCCAGCAGTGGGAACGTAAAGGCTGATGATGATGATCCATCAGCTCATTGGTGCTGGATATGGATTGATCTGACTTTTTTCGTTGCAGATGGCTCGCTACAAGAAGACTGGTTTGATGGACGATGACGCCGGAAGCGTCAGCTCTATTCAGCTTAACGAGGGGGTGCGGTCGGGGGGGACGCACATCCGGTACCACATGGTAAGTGTTTAGATAGTTTACACCAACAATTTTAGGCCATGTATAAGTATATTCACTCCGAAACAATCTTTCGGATACAAAGTTTCTGAAACATCACGTAGATGTTTCCAGGAACAATGTTTCGGAAACACTGCCGTCCACACTGCCAGTTCCTACAACCATGTCGCCCGAGAAACTAGGGATGTGAAAAAAAATTTTTTTTTCTTATTATCGTTCACACTCGCATGCAACTGTTGCGCAACTCATTTGTTTCAGTGTTCCCCGCCGCAAGTGGGGAGCACCGAAACATACTGATAAACACGTAGATTTTGTTTCTGAAACAGATTTGATAAACAAATGTTGCTCAGTGAATACATGACTTTATTATTCGTGAACAATTCCTAGTAAAAACACTACAATGCGATTTATTACGAACCGACATATCATCCAATTTCGTTTCATAAAATAGCAGTGACATGTAACCATCGTCGTCACCGGTATAAATAACTTGTCTTACGGCCAGTATCAATAACCGATCTATCCATGGTTTGCCCTACAGAAAATACAAATTAGACACAAGTTCCATAGAAGTAATGTCTAATTTCTATCTTCTGCACAGAGAAAAAAAGACCTTCCGAAATACGAAAGGAATTTCCTCCCCTTTTGATTAAGAAGGAAAACTAAGGTAAAACAATGAAGGAAAAGGTTACATTTTGGAAGGAATCTATCTTGGAAGGTAAGACTCAGAAGGAAAATCAGGTTTTTTTTTCAGTGCGTAGGGCAAACCATGAATAGGTCGGTCCTTGAAAAACGTCCGGATAAAACCTGGTCGCCTCTCCTATCTATACTAATATTATAAAGCTGCAGAGTTTGTTTGTTTGTTTGTTTGTTTGTTTGTTTGTTTGTTTGTTTGTTTGTTTGTTTGTTTGTTTGTTTGTTTGTTTGAACGCGCTAATCTCAGGAACTACAAGTCCGATTTGAAAAATTCTTTCAGTGTTGGATAGCCCATTTATCGAGGAAGGCTATAGGCTATATTTTGTTTCCAAAAAAATTAGGGATCCGTAAGAAAATTGCTATTTTGCAACACAAGGTGTGAAATCGAAAATCTATTTTTGCGTGCGCTGCAAAAACTATTGACACTAGACCAAAACAATGTATTGCGAGTTTGTAGGTCCCATTAAGATCTACAAAAAAGTCCGCGAGAGCATATGTCTAACTATTATAGTTATGCCACAATAAGTGATCTTTTGTTTTAAATTTTTAATTTTTAATGCCACCGCTAGAAAAGGCTCTTTATTTGTATCTTGGTATTAATCCTTATCAAAATAAATTACTTCTTATTCAAAACTGCTTCAATGCCTTTATATAACTTTTTGAATCATTCAATTCGGACATTCCATTCGAAAGATATTACGAGTTTAAAAATGTAGGTAGTAGTAGAAAAATAAAACCGCCGCACCGCAGCGCAGCGGGAAACGCGGTGAGGTGAGGGGGAGGCACCGGGAGAATCTATGAAACAGGTAAAGTGCGGTCGCGGATCAGGAAGACCTTTCTTTACCTGCGCGGTTCAAACGTGCGGTCCAAGAAAAAATAACTTAGAATTAAAATAGGATAATGGGTACCTACAGCAGGTAACGCGGTGAGGGGGCACTGAAGTGCGGGAATAATTTTGGAGTATACGGAATATATACGCTTTTGCGCCTAAACTACTGAACTGATTTAAATGAAATTTGGTAAAGAGATAATTTGAGCCCCGGGGAAGGACATAGGATACTTTTTATCGCGATAAACTGTAGCCCACGCGGGTGAAACCGCAGGGAACAGCTAGTGTATGTATATGTACTTATGTATATTTCTTTGGCACGGTCTGTAGCCTAAATGGCTGGACGGATTTTTACATATGAGGTGTCATTAGATTCGTCTTTATTGTGCGAGTGACATAGGGTACTTTATTTTGGCGCAGTCGGGTTTTTTGTTTCTTTTGTAATTTATAATCTTGTTTACTACATACAGGGTAGCGTTTGACCACAAGTCACCTGATTTTAAGTGACGATGTGGTCGAGGATGGCGCCACACTACACCTGGATTAGGAACTGGCTCTCATGTGAGGCTGCCGGAACACACCGATAGGTGCTTGGCGACAGACTATCTAGCCGGACGAGACGAGTACTAGAAAATACAACCAAGCTATGGTTTCATCACGATGTTTTCCTTCACCAAAAGCTTAAGCTCATTGTAGGATTCGAACCCACGTCCTACGGATCGCAAGCCGACGTCACTACCACTGAGCCATCATTGCTTTGAACTTACAATATTAATACATATAGCAATACACAGCTATACACCTCGCTTTCATTGCTATTAAATTCACGCAGCGGCGCGCCTTTGTTTAGAAGCCTCTGTTATGGATGGCCAATCTATTTGCCCACTGGGTCGTTGCAACCAGGCCATTGTATAGGATTATAGGGTTAGGTTATTGTTAGCTGGGATGTTTAGTTTCCCTTCTATTCTATCTATACACGGAGAAAAAAGACCTTCCGAAATACCGTTTTCCTTCTGAGTCAAAAGGGAAGGACTTGTGATTCAGAAGGAAATCTGAGGTAAAATAAGGAAGGAATCGGTCTTGGAAGGTAAAGACTCAGAAGGAAAGTCAGATTTATTTTCTCAGTGTACTTCTTTCGACTTCTCCCGCCTAATGATGATGATGCATGCGCCTTATATAATACGTGATGGCTCAGTGGTAGTTACATCAGCTTTCGGTGAAGGAAAACATAGTGATGAAACCATAGCTTGGTTTTTTTTTTTTATTGATCAAGTTTTCCACTACAAGCTCGAGGCCCGTACTGTTGTCAACACATTTTCTTTTAAAATAATTAGGTTATTCCGCGTTTAAATATAATTAAATTATACTATGAGCTAATTTAAAACTAAGAGGTTGTGCACATTGGGATATGGAAACATGAACATTATACAATTAAAACATGCAGGAAAAACATTTTAACAATTATTAGTTACGGGTTTACAACTAAAACAGACCAGACCCCACAAGCAGCACCCGTTCACGAGTTGACGCATGTGCCAGCCATCGCTCTCCTCGACCATATTAGAGGGAAGAGGGCGACCCGACACACGACGCCGCTGCAAGCAAAGTCACTTTCGTGAGCATGACTGCTTTAGTTGTTTACAGAAGATGGTTAGAATAGAGAAGGAAAGGGAGAGCTAAAATATACAACTTGTAACGACTTATATACATATTACAATTATTTATTTTACATAGCTTGGTGTTAGGGTATTTTCTAGTACTTGATTGGCTAGGCTACCACCCTCATGTTAAGAATCTGTCGCCAAGCACTTATCGGTGTGTTCCGGCAGCCTCACTTGAGAGCCAGTTCCCTATCCAGGTGTAGCGTGGCGCCACCTTCGACCGCATCGTCACTTAACATCAGGTGACTTGTGGTCAAACGTTGCCCTGTAAATAATGATAAAAAAAAATTGTAGTTTAAAAGTAATGACTGTACAAATCTTCTGTTTGCCAACAACTTTATATAACCGCGAAGCCAAAAGATCGACTGCTTAAATAATTATATTTATATACAAAATATTCAATTCACACACAAACGTTTGCTGAACTAATACAGTGACGGAGGTTTTACATTCGCAACCGTCTTATTAGCGGCACATGTTTATTTTACTCCTTAGTGGTCGTGAGAAACGATATTGTTTCTGGTTCTGGGTATATTTCCATAAGGCCTGCCATCCGTACTATATTACATAGTACTAGCAAACCCGACGAACTCCGTTTCGCCACCAGATGGCTTCGTTTCATCAAAAGAAGACGAACAATTTTTTTGTGTTTTTTTTTTGAACCTAGCAAATGATAAATTTGTCCTTGTATCTGTAATTGCAAACAATCATTTGTTGAAGAATACGGTGTAGTACATGCTATGTATCAGAGATGGCGCTGTATGTGAAAAAAGATTTTCCCGCTTTTCTGTTGAATTTTTTCCTGAATTTTCTTTGCTATAAACCTCACGGAGCCCGAGATCTTTCCAACGAATGCAAAACCGTGGAAATCGGTTCGTGCGTTCTGGAGTTATAGCGTCAGGAAGGAAAACCCGACTTATTTTTAAAACACTTTTTTATATAATAGATTGTACTATATATCAATTAATTGTACAGTCAGTGACAAAAAAAAAACATAGATATCAAAAATAAAAAAAAAACCCGACTTTGACTACTTGGACCGATTTTCATAAAACACAGCTAAAAACACCATCATCTAATTCACCTTTCAAAAAAAATCTAAACACACACACACAGCCACGCACACACACACGTCAAACTTTTGTGTCGCAAGTTAAAAAAGAACTGATCATACACGATTTTCCAAATATATCGAAAATGCTAATGGAAAATGGAAAATTTGTCATGTTGAACAACAAAAGCTTTGCTAGAAGGAAAGGTGGAGCGACGACTGTCGCCGAGTGGCTGCCAGTAGTTGGATGAGAAGAGCCGAAGACCGGGCTCAGTGGCGTACCTTGGGAGAGGCCTATGTCCAGCAGTGGACTGATACACGCTGATGATGATGATTATGAAGTTGTCATAAGTAAATGATATTTTCTTTGACTATTTCAATTTTCAATTTCAAAAGTTTTTTATTTAATAGGATACATTGTGATCACTTTAAAACGTCAACTTAAAACTAGCTACGCCTGTTCCAACCTCCTTACGCCGGCAAAAGAACAGGCAAGAAACGCCCGGCAGGTAATTTTTTTGGCGCGATCACATTGACAATTTTATTCTTATTACTAATTGATTGAATTGGAGCAAGTTCACTAAAATCCCAAGCTATTTCTTTGTCATCTAATAGTCCGATATTTTTTAATTAGACTAAAGGAGTCTTCTACAAAATCGTTATCAGAAACGTGTCGGAAACATGTCATCTCCAGTCACGATTGTATATGAATCTGTTCCACTTACAAGTACAAAAGAAACAAGTAAACCATTTTATCTTTAATCTCTATGGTTATAAAACACAATTTGTATGTCGTACTTACCCAGTTACCTAAGTACTTACTGAAGGAGTAAATCGTTAAAAAATAGAAATGGCAATATGTTTATTTAGTTGAATACAACATGCGTTAAGGCGCTGGTTCCCAAACTAAGCTGAAAAACGGGGTTAATTAAAACTATCTCTCTGTGTAATTTTGGTCTAAAAAAATCTAATAAAAATATATGTTAATCTACTTCATATATAGCAGACCACCTTCAGGCCGAAAAGTAAAAAAAAAATATACATATTGAAACAAATGTGCAAAGTGTCCCATTTTCTAAAAGTTTAATACTACTTTTCTCCTAAACTATATATGCAACAAAGACTTGTTAATACCATCGGCGTATTAAGAAATATAATACCCAAAACACCTTCAGGCCATTTTTTGAAAATACAGCTTTAATTATTTTTTGCGAATTTTTTACATATTTCATACTCGCAAATAAGAATAAGAATCATTTATTTGCAACAAATTATACAAGACAAATACATTATGTAGAAATAAGAGAAAAAAAAACGCCACGTCAGTCTCTCATAAAGTCAATGCGGGATGCTTTCACCTGATCAAGCAAGGTCAACGGCGTATGACAGGGCCTTAAACATAAATCTAGTTACGCCTGTTTCAACCTCCTTACACTGGCAAAGCAAGTAACGCTCGGCTGGTAATATTTTGGACACTATCACGCCGATTTGGTGTGATGATAGTGTTAGGGTTTTGTAATTTTGTATAAATAATTAATGCCGATTCGATTTCTATATATTATTATCTGTGGTAATTCCATGACGGGCTGATTCGATTTGTGTAAATTATTATCTGTGGCCGTTCTATGACGGACCGAATCTATTTCTGTAAATTATCTGTGGCCGCTCCATGATGGAACGACAGCGTCAGCCAATCACAGAAGCTGATTCAAAAGCGCGGGAACTGTACATCGATGGTGATTGGTTGACGCTAGACCTATCAAAGAGCTCGATTGGTGGGGATAGTTAGAATAAAATGGTCGGTCACACAACTCAGGGGATTATTCTGGGAGAGAGCTCTGACCGGAGAAGTATATTGTGAGGAAATAAAGTGTTGTAATTTGAAGCCAACCTCTTATTTCGCCGTCTACCTGCAGAACGTTGGTATAGTCCTTACATTTCAGAAGTGGCAACCGAAACTCAAAATAAAACGTAAGTACACGCCCATGTATTTCTTTTAATAACAGGCAGAGACTGCCTTCTATTTGTTATGCTTGCTTATTTTTTGTTACAATTTAAGTTGTGGAAAGGTGGTCATTTTTTTTGCCACGTGCTCTAATTAGATTGAACAACCAACAGTAAACGTCCTTGACAAGGTTATGAGATTTTATTCTTTGTTTTATTAGTATGATATGCATTTTGTTTCGTGTGCCCGTGTGGCATGTGTCTAGATACAGAGATACCAGCATAGCAAGTGTTAAATTTGTGTCTAGTGTGTAAAAACATTTAGTTTTGAATGCTAACCGATTGCATTCCATTTTGTGTTGAAAAAAGAAGAAAAAGCTTCTATGTTCATTTATTTCCACTAGTAATCTTTATTGTTCTTGAAGCCCTAATACCCACCTAGTTTAGTAATAATCCAAATAAACATATAATAGTAGTATAATTGCTGACCTTATTTTTCTCGTGTATTGATTGCGCATCTCGTCACAACATAAAGAGATAATCAATCTACCTTCAATATATTCTGCATCAAACTGTAATGGTTTTTAAACACATGGTTTTTGTGCGTTGCTACGCAACGCAAAACTTTTCAGACAATGAACGAGGCAGGTCGCCGAAGTCGGGACCATGTCAGACGAAGTCGTGAAACAGCAGTCTACGGGTTTCTTCGTACTGCTTCTAGAAGTCGGATCCGGGTGCGAACTCGCAGCCATAGCCGCCTTGACCACGGACTGGAGCGACACGTCCGCCGGGAACGAGTGAAGCTACTAGAAGATGAGCTGCAGCGCGAGCTTGAGAAGTTTCTTTCTGTGGAAAGACGTCGCCGGTCCCCATCGCCGGCAACCAGCGAGCATCATGAAGGGAGCCACAGTCGCCGCTACTCATCCATCGAGCACCGGAGGCATGCAGAGTGCCACCCAGAGCCACGTGTCAACGCAGGACAGTCTAAAAGGTCACGTAGCCCTTCATTTTCTAAGAAAGACGATAATTTAAAATGTATGAAAGATGGGTATGGCTATACTTCAGTCTACCCACGGTGCACAAAATTCACAAAAGATTAATCACAAAAACATGTTACCTAACTTTGATCCTTCCGCAAAGACACAACGCATTGATTTTTTGGTTGAAAAACGGTGAACGAGTGTGCCTCAGTATATGGGTGGGACGATAGGATATCTACTCATTTCGCTGTGCAGAAAATTCAAGGTCTGACTAAGATCTGGTACAAGGGCCTTACTTCGATTCTTTTCACTTGGAAAGAATGGCAAGAAAAACTAGTGAATGCATTTCCTTGTGAACAGAACTATGGTCAGGCTTTGGAGGAGATGTAGGTAGTAAATTTAACGAGCCTATAGAGGTATACTATTACGAAAAACTGACGCCTCTCAACCAATGCAATGTAGTAGAAAAGCGTGCTGTAGATTGCGTCATGCACGGTCTTAGCAATCAGACTTTATGATCTGGTGCTCTAGCTCTGCACTTCTCAGGTGCTGATCAGCTCTTGCAATATGTATGTAGCAACAGACTCTCATCAACTATTACTAGACCGTACACCGTCCAAAAACAAACCTACTGACTGTAACAATTCAACTGTAGGCTCACTCGAAACAGAGATTGAGAACCGGTACCAGGCCTAATTCGGCGACAACTATCGGTTGTTATAACTGTACAGAGACGGGACACAGTTACTTATATTATACCAACCCTATTTTAAAATGCTCAAAATGTTACAAGGTTAGACATATAGCTGATAATTGTCGTTTTAAAGCCGACGACAAAACTGCGAATACAGTATAAAAAACGATGTGCAGTTTGATGTTAAACAATCCAAATTCAAAATTCAATGAAGAGGTTATAATTAAAATAAATGGAGCTCCTTAAGACTTTTGTAAATTTTTGGCAGTAACGTAACCTAAATAAAAGAATCCATTGCTTGTAGCTTAGGCTCACCCCACATTAACGTGCCATCGGTTATGAAAGGTTTTGGGGACGGTATATTGCAGTCGTTAGGGGGAGTATCGCTCAATCTAAGCGATGACGATGTAAGTGCTAACGTTGTATGCAAGGTTATAAATGACAAGTTGTTAGACAAACAGATGCTTATATAAGTCAGTCATTTACATAGTGTAGCGAAAAAAAAAAGTAAAGGATAAAATACCATGTACTAAGAGGGCTTTGTCATGCGCAAGGTAGACGTATTAATATTTCAATAACTCCTTGCGCGAGTCTTTGTATGATCCGAGGAGGTTCAGTATTCTGTCGTGCCAATCGGGTTCAGTTTGTTAATAAAGTCGTGGTGGGGCCACTTCCGGATATGACTAAGTGTGCGAAAGAATTTGTAGCCAGGTTCGTGTAGGTGATCAAGTTTCTACATTGAACCTCGCGAAATGCAACTCCAGCGCCGCGGGGGTAAGGCCGGGTGAAGGAAAAATTGTGAGCGTTCAGAACTTTCCACAGCCCGTAAACGTTCACAATGTTCGGAAATTTCTTGGATTAGCGAGTTACTTTCGTAAATTTATACAAGGTTTTGCTTTGATAGCTTTTCCGCTGAGCAAATTACTAAAGAAGGGTGCGGCATGGGAATGGAGTGATAGTCAGGAACAAACTTTTCAGTCCTAAGTCCAGATTGATAGATAGGCCAATACTCGCGATCCATCAGCGGAAACTGAGCTCCACACCGATGCTAGCAGGGTAGGAATAGGTGGTATTCTTCAGCGTTCAATGGCGTCTGAACCTTTTCAACCAGTTGCTTTCTATAGTAGGCAGACTTCACCAGAAGAAAAGAATTTCCACTCGTATGAATTGAAAACGCTGGTAATAGTTTTTCTATGCCAAAATCTAGGAAGTATTTTGCTAGGTAGGGAATTTAAAATCGTCGGCAATTGCAGTAACGATTACTCTCTACGTTTTTGAAAACGAGATCTAATCTCGAGGATCGCTCGTTGGTGGCTAACCTTGCAAAAATTTAACTGTTCCATCGTATACAGAGCGGGTACTGAAATGAGTCACGTAGACGAATTACCATGAAATCCTGTGACCGAGAATGTAGTCTCTTCCAGACCAGCTTCCGACGGTAATGACAATCAGTAATGATGATTGGTTGCATACTCTTCACCTAGGAGACTCTGAGCGGTGTAGGATTAGTACAATTTCGAGCAACGCGCAACGGTCTAGATGAAAACTGTCTCAATTACATAAATGAGAATTATGTGATGAAAGACAATAAACTCTTTCGTTGCTTAGGCGGAGACAAAAATAATCTTCGGAGGGTAGTACCAAAGGGCGCAAGGTGGCAATTGTGTCGTATAAACTACGATGACATTGGGCTTTTTGGTGTTGAGAAAACTTTAGATAGAATAAAGAAAAATTACGGGTTCTCCAAAATGTCAATGTTCGTAAAAACGTAAATGCGTGTACCAAATGCGCATATGCGGAAAATAACTTGGAGGCATACAAGGGTATATTCCACCCTATTCCAAAGAGAGAAGTGCCGTTTTATACACGTTGATCATCTAGGGCCGTTTGTTAAATCGAAAAGGGGTTATACACAATTGCTGATAGTCATTGACGCTTTACCAAATTTTGTTTTGCCAAACCTGTTAGGAACACGAACACCCAAAACGTCGCCAAAACTCTGGAAGGCATATGTTATACATTTAGGTCCTGGTCGTCTTGTGAGTGATCGTGGTAGTTGTTTCACCTCTCGTGCTTTCAAACGGTTTGCTCTTGATAAATGTTGATAATGGCGAAAAATATTGGGACTGTCAATTGGATAGGATTCAGTGGGGGCTTAAAACACGGTCAAGAAAACCACAGGTAGAACTCCCTCGTGTGTTGTTTTGTAGGTACCTGTATAAATGGAGAAATAAATTTCTGGGGTTAACCCCATCTTGAATGAAATTGCTGAAAACACACGTGAGAATAGAGAACTAGATGTTATACGCAGTAAAGTTAAGGCTAGGATGGATAGAGTACAGGCTAAACAAATGGACAAATACAACGAAGCTAAGAAGCCGGCACGGGTATAATATAAAGATGAATTGATCAAAATAACCAAAACTTGTTTTAATAACGATGGTCAAAACAAAAAACTTATACCCACGTTTGTAGGCCCCTATCGTGTGGCTAAAGTTTCAGGCAGAGACCGGTATAGGGTAGCCCCGGGTTTAGGTAGCACGAACAATAAGTCCCAACTATGGTTGCAACGGATCGTATGAGGCCATGGATCCACATTGCTGCATTAGACGTACAAGAAAATGACTGACTCTAACGCCACTGATGATAGCGATTAAAACCTTCAAGTTTATTGGCCATGTTGTTTACCTTTATGAGAGGCATATAACTACAGATCAGTGTTTGTATTGTTTCAGATAAAACACGGTCGAATCGATCGGCTCGTGTTTTGTCGACCAACAGCTTCGTCACAAGTAATCGATCGGCTTGTGTACGTCAGCTGGTTCGAGTTGGTAGTTTGGCGATCATGCATGCGTCTGAATCGATCAGTCCGTCTTGATACGTCAAATGCCAAAGAGAGCATCCCACCGTGTGTCACAGGTAATCGATCGGCTTGTGTATACCGGTTGGCATCGATTTCTGATTTAAGTTGGTAGTTTGGCGATCATGCAAGTGTCTGAATCGATCAGTCCTTGTCTTGATACGTCAAATGCCAAAGTGAGCTTCACACCATGCTATTAGGTTGGTAGTTTGGCGATCATGCAAGTGTCTGAATCGATCAGTCCTTGTCTTGATACGTCAAATGCCATAGAGAGCTTCCCACCATGCTATTAGGTTGGTAGTCTGGCGATCATGCAAGCGTCTGAATCGATCAGTCCTTGTCTTGATACGTCAAATGCCATAGAGAGCTTCCCACCATGCTATTAAGTTGGTAGTCTGGCGATCATGCAAGCGTCTGAATCGATCAGTCCTTGTCTTGATACGTCAAATGCCATAGAGAGCTTCCCACCATGCTATTAGGTTGGTAGTCTGGCGATCATGCAAGCGTCTGAATCGATCAGTCCTTGTCTTGATACGTCAAATGCCATAGAGAGCTTCCCACCATGCTATTAGGTTGGTAGTCTGGCGATCATGCAAGCGTCTGAATCGATCAGTCCTTGTCTTGATACGTCAAATGCCAAAGAGAGCTTCCCACCATGCCATTAGGTTGGTAGTTTGGCGGTCATGCAAGCGTCAGTCTGAATCGATCAGTCCTTGTCTTGATACGTCAAATGCCAAAGAGTTTCCCACCATGCTATTACATGTAGTCGATCGGCATGTGCACGTAAATTAGTGTCGTCTATTTTTAGGGTTGGTAGTTCGACGATCATGCATGGAATCGAATCGATCGATCCGTGTCTTGATACGTTCAATGCCAAGTTTGTTATTACTTTGGGCTGTCATAAGTAGTCGATTGCTTTGTGCACATCAGCTAAGTAAACCATATTATGTTCGTTCAAATAGTTATCATTTTGTTATGGTCGATCAAAAGAAATTTCTTTGATTGGGGATTGTTAAGACAGATTCAGTTTATTTTAAGAATAGAATGAGAGAATTGTAAATAAGTCATTAGTTGATTAATCACTTGTAGTGGGTACCTATAGTGCCCGAATAGATCGAGTATTATTATTTTCGATTGATATTTTACGATGTCAATAACAATTATTGTAAATACCTACATAAGCAAATAGGTAAGACATATATTATGTAGAAGAAAGTACATGTATATTTTAGCAAACAGTTCAGGTAAATCATCTTTTTTATATGAAATGTATGTACAAAAAAATTGTTACATTGTAAGAGTTGTGTGAGTGATGAGTGACCAAGATTGCCGATTGTTAGGGTTCCACCTGGGACCGTGTGCGGGGACGCACACGATGTCAGGATGGTCGATTGTTAGGGTTTTGTAATTTTGTATAAATAATTAATGCCGATTCGATTTCTATATATTATTATCTGTGGTAATTCCATGACGGGCTGATTCGATTTGTGTAAATTATTATCTGTGGCCGTTCTATGACGGACCGAATCTATTTCTGTAAATTATCTGTGGCCGCTCCATGATGGAACGACAGCGTCAGCCAATCACAGAAGCTGATTCAAAAGCGCGGGAACTGTACATCGATGGTGATTGGTTGACGCTAGACCTATCAAAGAGCTCGATTGGTGGGGATAGTTAGAATAAAATGGTCGGTCACACAACTCAGGGGATTATTCTGGGAGAGAGCTCTGACCGGAGAAGTATATTGTGAGGAAATAAAGTGTTGTAATTTGAAGCCAACCTCTTATTTCGCCGTCTACCTGCAGAACGTTGGTATAGTCCTTACAATAGTTCGAACCCTGTCGGGACATAGGATACCTTTCATCGCAATAAACTGCAGGCCTCGGCAGTCCTTGCTGGTAAAACCGAGCGAAAAGCTAGTGAAAAATATATTTATGCCTAGTACTTAATTATTTACTTGACTCTATAGGTCTTGCCTACACATTAAAATAAAATGTTTTTATTTACCTACGCAAACGTTTCGTAGGTGTGACGTCAATAAACCAGATTTATATGTGCATATTAACACAACATAATAAAAAAATCTATGAATAAATGGTGGGTTTACCTCTTGAACTTTGTCAGCTAATTGATGTTTATCTCGTCTCTTTAAAAATACTGGTAGTTCTCCGTAGCTTCACCTGCTTGGATCATCGTCATCTTCATCATTAACCCTTTACGGTTTTACGTTCCCACTGCTGGGACTCTGGCCTTTTTTCAGAGAGAGAGTAGTATGACTCGTGGATATCTATATTTATAAAAGAAAGTCGTGTTAGTTACACTACTTATAACTCAAGAACGGCTGAACCGATTTGGCTGAAAATTGGTGGCGAGGTAGCTTAGAACAAGGAGACAGACATAGGATACTTTTTATCTCGGAAAAAGTTCCTACGTGATAACGGGAAGACGCGGGTGAAACCGCGGGGCGCAGCTAGTTTAGGATAAAATAATCTGTTATACCGTTTTTACGTAGTTTTATTTTTATTAATTTTTTTGTTAGTTATTGGAAAGTATTTGACTCCAGTCTCACCTGACGATAAGTGAGGTCGATGATGGAGCATGCTTGCCTAGAAGATACCTATTCACTCTTGACTAGAAGGCTCCCAAGTTATACTTATCGGGAAACAAAGACGCTGGCAGCGTGTTCCACTCCTCGCCGTTCGCATTAGAACAGTAAAAGCGAAGCGTTTTGTTCGGATTGGGAGAGTCGACCTTGTATTGGTAACAAGTACAATTTTTAACAAATAAGAACCGACTTCTCTTTTTCCTCGATTTCCCTAGGATACCATCATCAGATCCTGGTTTCCTTATCATGGTACCACCCTTGGGATAACTACTTTCCAACAAAAAAATAATCATCAAAATCGGTTCGTAAACGACGAAGTTATCCGCGAATAAACATAAAAAAGCATATATACGGTCAAATTGAGAAACCTCCTCCTTTTTGAAGTCTGTTAAAATTAGCCTATGTGTAAATCCAAAATATATCATCATCATCATCATCATCATCAGCCGGAAAAAGTCCACTGCTGAACATAGGCCTCCCCCCTTGTACGCCACCATGAACGGCTATTAGCCATTTGCATCCATCGGCTCCCTGCGACTCTTACAATGTCGTCGGTCCACCTAGTGGGGGGCCTACCTACAGAACGTCTTCCGGTTCGTGGTCGCCACTAGAGAACCTTTATTCCCCATCGGTTATCGGTTCGTCGAGCGATGTGGCCTGCCCATTGCCACTTCAACTTGCAGATTCTGAGAGCTATGTCGGTGACTTTGGTTCTTCGGCGAATTTCCTCATTTCGGATTCTATCACGCAAAGAAACTCCAAGCATAGCTCTCTCCATGGCTCGTTGTGTGATTGAGCTTATTCAGAAGGCCAACCGTCAAAGACCACGTCTCAGTACCATAAGTCATCACTGGCAACACACACTGCTGAAAGACCAAAATATATAGATCTACATATTTCTGTATCACATTTCATCCAAACCCATTCAGTTTTTTCGGTGATTGAATAACAAGCATTCGTATTTTATTAATAGGACAGAAAGGAGAAAGTTAAGCAGGATAAGAAAATCAGCGGTTTTGCTCACTAACTCGACTATAATATGCTTGCCTCTTGACTTCTTGACCTCTGTCTAACACTAGAGTAGGAGTACCTATCTACTTCGATCTAAATATATATAACTCAAAGGTGACTGACTGACTGACTGACATAGTGATATATCAACCCACAGCCCAAACCACTGGACGGATCGGGCTGAAATTTGGCATGCAGGTAGATGTTATGACGTAGGCATCCGCTAAGAAAGGAATTTGATTAATTCTACCCCCAAGGGGTTAAAATAGGGGATGAAAGTTTGTGTGAAACTTTGTCAATTTTAAACCGATCGGGCTGAGACTTTGCATGGATAAAGCTGTAGCCAACGCGGGTGAAACCGCGGGGAACAGCTAGTTATAGATAACCGTCTAACGAGAATGTTGATGTTGTTATGTCTACACTAGACTATAGCTAGATAATCAAATACGATGGGTAACTAGCCAGTGTCGTAGCTAGGGAAAGGCAGAGGGGGCCAAAGGCGGTAAACTTAAGAGGGCGCTAAACCCAAGTTGCATATGCTTAAAATAATCTTGAATCAATCAAAGCATGTGATTATTTCTTCTGACAAATAGAACAAGGAAATTAGTAATGAATATTCAACAATTTAATCAAAATTAATTACTTAACAGTTTTTGTACAAGAGATTCAATGGTGTCCGCATTCTGTTGTGCAGTTTGACCGGTCTAAAAGTAGTGCTGTCCTTTTCTGTCCAAGAAAATAGGATAGCATTATTTTTAGACATGTCAAACTGAGTTTAGTTATAAAAAATGCACATCAGAACTGACACCTTTTTCTGACTCGTGCATACAGAAAATACATTTATCTCACTTTGTTAGATTCTCCTGCAATAAGATAATATTTCTTATGAGGGTTGAGGGTATGGGGGCGCCAAATTCAACTCTTGCCCTGGGCGCTCTTGACCTTAACTACAACACTGGTGTCTAGCTAGCTATCTATGCTACGCCTAAAGCAATCCCACCGGAAACTCCGAAACGACTTTAATCTGCCTAATGACTTTTTTAGTAGTCGAGGTGTAACGTTTATTATTCTCCTACCACTAGAGGCTTTAATTTATTTCAACCACATAAATAAAATAAGAGCGATGATGGCCGAACGGTTAGGCGTGCGACTTACAAGACGCCGAAACTCCTCTCGGCCCCACACCTATGACTTAATAAGTTATGTGCGGATTTGCCATCGCTCAAAACGGTGAAGGAAAACATCGTGAGGAAACCGGCATGCCCAAGAACTGCAACATTCAAGGGCATGCGATATCTACCAACCCGCACTGGGCCAGCGTGGTAGATTACAGCCCATACTCTCTCTCTCTCTGAGAGAAGGCCAGAGTCCCAGCAGTGGGAACGTGAAAGGCTGATAATGATGAAATAAAATGCCTATCTACCTACGCATTTTTATTCCTTATTGTCGTGGTCGTTGGTGGCGTCACGCTACACCTGGATTAGACTATCAGCTGAGGCAACCGGAACACACGATAAGTCCTTGACGACAGGGTGGAAGCTAGCCAGGCGAGCAATAGAAAATGCCTTACCACCAAAATGTGGTTTCATCATGATGTTTTCCTTTACCGGAAGCTCAAGCTCATTGTAGAAATCGAACTCACAATCTACGGGTTCCATAGCACAATAGCCGAATTCCACCACTGAGCCACCATCACTGTAAAAGACAGTCATTCAAGAATTGACTGAAACCTGGCAATGACAATTTAAGGGGACTACGCCGAAAATTGGGGCTATTAACAAAAAAAAAACCTCTGCAATTGTGATATAAAAAAATATAAAAAATATATATACAGAGACATATATTTATTAGAAAAAATGAAAGAGATGTATGTAGAAAAAAATGCTACGTTACCCCTAAGTGTCAAGCTAAATTTTATTTTGAAAATTTTCGGCAAGAAATCACGATTGAGAGAGCTGAGAGCAATGCTGGGTAGATAAAAATTGTGACAGCCGGAAGTGGGTACGTATGCAAAGCCGTGATGGGTCGCTAGTAAAAAGAAAAATGTCATGAGATCAAGAGATATTATTTGTTTAGCATATATTATGGTATCGAAACACTACAATCTCTGTTCGATTCCGGATGGCGCACGCGGCGCTCCTATTCTTATCCTATTGGCTATTCCTAATTCTAATTCAGTCTCGCCGCTGCCCTTACCGATAAAGGACGTGTGGATCTAAAAAAAAACATTTTAATTTAAATTCCTCTTCGCGCGTTGGTGCAAAAACAGTCATTAACATTTGTTGGACATGGTTGTGGTGCTGTTCGAAAATGTTTGATTTAAAATTTGGTGTGTACAAATACGAAATAAATCGGTTTCGTGATTAAATACAGATTGTAAATAGTGCCCGTGAATTTTGTTGGTACAGAAATTAATATCGATGAAAGAATGTTGAACAAAAGAACATATGAAACAAATAAATAGTGGAAAGTTATGGAAATAGCCACATTTTTCAACAATTGAAGGTCATATTACACATTCCGTGGCAAATGTAAATCGTCAAAAGTTGAAAACATAGTAAATATAATACGACTTAAACAGGAAAGAGATTAAAAATCGTCAAATTTCAATCCACTGAGCACTCATTGCTTGCTTTGTTATCAATCTGGCTCAGTTCAAAATAACATGGCGTCCACACCCGATAGTCCAGAAACGCCGGAAACAAGTTCGCCAGGAGTTGAACCTGTGAACAAATTCAACTACCTCAAGCAAGCGAAGGCAGCTAGGAACAATCCCTTCGTCCGTCCCCGACCTTCGCTCACGCGAGAAAGTTCGACAGCTGAGCTGTTTTCAAGGGAAAACTCGAACAGCGATTTCTTTCAGAATTCCAGATTGAATTTGTTTGAAACTTCTCCCAAGCCGGAAGTTACGTCGCAAGGATTTAAAAAGGTAGCTGAGTTGTATTATTTTTCTGTAAGGCTTCACAGTTCACACGATGCGTGCATTTAGCCCAGTGTCAAGATTACATCTATAACATAAAAATGAATCGCAAAATGTGTTTGTTGAAGTCCAAGAATGGTTTTTACGGCGAGAAAAATTCGAATAATTGCCGGGAAAACCCTAAAAACTTAAATTTATTTTTCCCATACAAACGTTTTCTAACTAAAATGTAGAGTTAATTTGAACTTTAATACCATACCGTAAAGTTAATGCAGAGGTTCCGGAAAGGCAAAACAATTGAGTGACGTTAATATCGTTTGATGTCTATTTTCAGTAAAATTATTTATCCTTACTAAAACTCCAATAATGTGTGTATTATAATTTTTAATGAATATTTTGTTAAATACCCGCGCGAAGCCAGGGCAAGCCGCTAGTATAATTATTTAATATATATATACATACATATATGTGTATCAATATGATGATGATATGATATGATGTGATCTAGCTACAAGCCTGGCCAAAGAGGGTAGTCAACTTTGTGCTTAAGTAAAGTAGTGGCAATTAACTTAAACTTTACACGGAATTTTTGAAACAAATAGAAAAGTCACTGCAACAACTTTGTAACAACTTGGTGGTAGGGTATTTTCTAGTACTCGTCTGGCTAGCTACCACCCTCTTGTTAAGAATCTGTCGCCAAGCACCTATCGGTGTGTTCCGGCAGCCTCACTTGAGAGCCAGTTCTCAGTCCAGGTGTAGCGTGGCGCCATCTTCGACCACATCGTCACTTAACATCAGGTGACTTGTGGTCAAACGCTACCCTGAACATAGTAAAAAAAAAAAACTTTATTTCAATTTTCTACATTCAAACACATTAACGATCCCTTATGGCTAATAAGTAATAATCCACCAATATCACACATCCGAAGAAACACAAGTTATGAAAGTTAAAAGAAAATGTTCATGTTGACAGTTCAACTGCTGCCAAAAAGCCAGTTTTGTATATACATACATATATTATTAAAACTAGCATTTCAAAACAGCTTCTAAAGTTGGGCTCCCACGGTCCATTTTTCGAACGGATTATAGACCACAGCAGACCGGAATTCCATGACTATTTACAATAGTACACCGACCTAGGTCCAAAAATGATAAAACCGTTCATTTATGGACTATCCAGCTAAGACAAACCTTCTGGAAAATACAAGACTTTTCAAATGCAGATTTCTCCTACTCTGAAACGCTTCTGTTTCAGTTGGTACAGTCAATTGTAGTTACAAAGTACCAACCTACCATTGTTTACGTTATCCAACACGTGACCAACTGCCCGTGTTTCTAATGTTCCTCATAAATATCCATAAATACGTAGGTGTATCTACATTTGTACTATTCTGTATCTTAAAATATAAAGAAAAAAGATTTGATGGTTCGGTTCGTGGTCGCCACTCGACAACCTTTCTTCCCCATCGGTTATCGGAATCCGAAATGAGGAAATTCGCCGAAGAACCAAGGTCACCGACATAGCTCTCAGAATTTGCAAGTTGAAGTGGCAATGGGCAGGCCACATCGCTCGACGAACCGATAACCGATGGGGAAGAAAGGTTCTCGAGTGGCGACCACGAACTGGAAGACGTTCTGTAGATAGGCTTCCCACTAGGTGGACCAACGACATTGTGAGAGTCGCAGGGAGCCGATGGATGCAAATTACTAATAGCCGTTCATGGTGGCGTTCAAGGGGGTGGCCTATGTTTAGCAGTGGACTTCTTCCGGCTGATGATGATGATGATGATGATGGTTATCAGTTCGTCGAGCGACGTGGCCCCCCCATTGCCACTTCAACTAACATAACATAGGTATATTATCTATACTAATATTATAAAGCTGCAGAGTTTGTTTGTTTGTTTGAACGCGCTAATCTCAGGAACTACTGATCCGATTTGAAAAATTATTTCAGTGTTAGATAGCCCATTTATCGAGGAAGGCTATAGGCTATATTTTATTTACAAAAAAATTAGGGATCCGTAAGAAAATTGCAATTTTGCAACCCAAGGTGTGAAATCGAAAATCTATTTTTGCGTGCGCTGCCAAAACTATTGACACTAGAACAAAGTAATGTATTACGGGTTTGTAGGTCTCATTAAGATCTACAAAAAAGTCCGGGAGAGCATATGTCTAACTATTATAGTAATGCCACAATAAGTGATCTTTTATTTTAAAATTTTAATTTTTAATGCCGCTGCTTAAAAGGGTCATTATTTGTATCTTGGTATTAATCCTTATCAAAATAAATTACTTTTTATTCAAAACTGCTTCAATGCCTTTATATAACTTTTTAAATCATTCAATTCGGACATTCCATTCGAAAGATATCACGAGTTTAAAAATGTAAGTAGTAGTAGAAAAATAAAACCTCCGCACCGCAGCGCAGCGGGAAACGCGGTGAAGTGAGGGGGGGCACCGGGAGAATCTATGAAATAGGTAAAGTGCGGTCGCGGACCAGGAAGACCTCTAGCTGCGCAATTCAAACGTGCGGTCCAAGAAAAATTAACTTATAGAATTAAAATATGATAATGGGTACCTACAGCAGGTAACGCGGTGTGGGGGCACCGAAGTGCGGGAATAATTTTGGAGTATACGGAATATATACGCTTTCGCGCCTAAACTACTGAACCGATTTATATGAAATTTGGTTTAAAGATAATTTGAGCCCCGGGGAAGGGACATAAGATACCTTTTATCGCAATAAACTGTAGCCCACGCGGGTGAAACCGCATGGAACAGCTAGTCTTATATATTTTGAGTAGTTTCCGTTGCGATATACTTATTCAGGTCATGTGACTCGTACCGATCGACCGTTCCGCGCCGCGACCCATTTCAGGAGAGTACGTTTCCCGAATATGCGGGTCGGTGACGTCATCTGACTCCTCGAATGTACCTCGTTTGTTGTGCAGCAGACACCTAGCTTTGTGTTGTAAGAGTCGCAGGGAGCCGATGGATGCAAATGGCTAACAGCCGTTCATGGTGGCGTTCAATGGGGGAGGCCTATGTTCAGCAGTGGACTTCGTCCGGCTGATGATGATGATGATGACGATTAGTAATAAGAAACAGTCAAGTTTTTTTGGCGCGATCACAGTCAATGTGATCGCGCCAAAAAAATTACCTGCCGGGCGTTTCTTGCCTGTTCCTTTGCCGGCGTAAGGAGGTTGATAAGTTGACGTTAAAGTGATCACAATGTATCCTATTGAATAAATATATTTTGAATTGAATTGAATTGAATTGAATTAATCCATTTCTGAACAAATCACACGCAGTCAAAATATTTTATACCTACTTGTATCCGGGTTCCCTACACATTTAACCGACTTCAAAAAGGGGGAGGTTCTCAAATCAACTGTATTTTAAAAAAAATGTTTGTTACCTTAGAACTTTCGATTGGGTGAACCGATTTTGATGAGTCTTTTTTTTATTTGAAAGCTGGTGCTTCCCGTGTGGTCCAGTTCTGACAATGGCATCCATAAGAAAACCTTTGAAGTCGGTTTTTTTGCTTGTAACATTAGTAAGTTACTAATTAAATGATCGATTAGTTGTTGTTTCGATTGTGGAGGTTTACTGAAAGTTGAAAGCTAAAGCATTTTTGAACAACTTCTGTTTAATTACCTCTCAGATAGTCTCGCTTTATGCCCGAAATTAATAATCGATCCTGATCCTTTATCTGCGGTTTTGGATCGATATGTCATGTCATAATATGTCATTTTAGTAGTATGTATACCTAATATACATGTCATAGTACACATGTCATAATTTGTTATTTTGGTAGTAAGTAGTAACAAGTATTCATGTCATAGTACACATGTCATAATATGTTATTTTAGTACCTAGTACTAAAATGAAATATTATGTCATGACATATCGTTCCAAAACCGCGGATAACGGATCAGGATCGATCGTAAGTCATGAATTCATGATCCCACACGTACGTAGAGCTAAACTGCGAAGGTCATCCACCTTGACTTAGATAATTCTTCGGATGTTGATAGTAAGATAGTTTTGCGTCACGCGATTCTGTAGTGGGTAATTATTTGCTCACGGAACTAATTATAGCAACGAAGCGCTAATTACTATTAAATGCTTTGAATATGACGACAAATTGATGCCTATTTCAGACTTTGCAACTTTTGAATACAATCGTCGAGTCTGTTGTGTGCATTATATTTTTTATATTTGGTTTATCAATTATTGTTACAATATTTCTTGCTTATTTAAAAAGATAAATACTACACAATGCTAAATGCACAACCTTTTACAGATAAACACTGCATGCAATTATGAAACAGTAAAGGTAACATCTTAATCTTAATTTTCTTAAACTTGTAGGATCAATTTGATTCCCTCTTCCCTCTCATATGGTCGAGGAGAGCGATGGCTGGCACATGCGTCAACTCGTGAACGGGTGCTGCTTGTGGGGTCTGGTCTGCTTTGGTTGTGATCCCGCAACTCATTAATATTCATGTTCCCATATCCCAATGTGTACAACCAAACAAGAGAAATCTTATTAGTAAAGCTAATTAAAAAATATCGGACCATTAGATGACAAAAAAAGCTTGGGATTTTAGTGAACTTGCTCCAATGCAATCAATTAGTAATAAGAATAAAATTGTCAATGTGATCGCGCCAAAAAAATTACCTGCCGGGCGTTTCTTGCCTGTTCTTTTGCCGGCGTAAGGAGGTTGGAACAGGCGTAGCTAGTTTTAAGTTTGACGTTTTAAAGTGATCACAATGTATCCTATTGAATAAATAAATAAATTGAAATTGAAATTGATGTCTCTATGTCAAGACCCTTTATCTCAAGAACGCGTTGAGGTATCAAGTTGAAATTAATATGAAAAAAATCGGCTCTACAGTCTCTTTCACCTGTGAAAAAAACTAACTTTAACGACCGAAATTAATAATCGATCCTGATCCGTTATCCGCGGTTTTGGATCGATATGTCATGTCATAATATGTCATTTTAGTAATAGGACATGACATATTACTACTAAAATGACATATTATGACATGACATATCGATCCAAAACCGCTGGTAACGGATCAGGATCGATTATTAATTTCGAGCGTTAATCAACACAATCAAAAGATATGACATATTTTGCGATTTTTACAAGGGAATCAAAACCTGTAGGAAACATCCCGTTGACCGAGAACCATGAAGTATGAAGCAAGGTCTTACAAAAAGAAAAAAAAAAGTAAAAGAAAAAAGTCTGACTATCGTAAATATTTAGTCAAATAAAAAAAAAGTGACTACCATAAATATTTAGTTTAATAATATAAAAACACTTTTGTACTGAAATCTTGGCGCGAACCCTACTTGCACTTGGCCGAATTTGGTTTCTAAAAGAGCCCACACTTTCGGTGCCCTAGGGCCCCTGCGTGGTCTAAGATGGCGCCATATAACCACAACAGTGAGGACTAGTCTTATTGTCTACTATGTACTATAGAACGTCTTCGCTTGTGACGATGCATTTAGCTCGTCTCTCGCATGCGTGAACGGAAACAGTAGTTTCGCTCTAGTTACATTAATCCGTCGGTCTTAGAAGCTTAAGTAGGTATATAATTATTTCTGGTAAATAAGTTTCAATATAAACTACCATTATTTTACATACTAAGAACAATGATAAAATTGCTGTACGGTCAACGACAAAAGTCAGACTTCTTCCGGCGACAGGTAAAATGCTTCCACTCGATTTTTAAAGGTATTTGATTGAGGGAGCTTGTTTGTGATGTATGTTGGTTTCTAAAATGTGAGAACAGAGCCGACGCCTGTTTTCATTTAACTACCCACGATGAGTGGTCCTCTTCAAAATACTCTGCTTCCAACATCTGTTCTGAATTCTGATATCATTATCAGCGTCAGTTCATGTAGGGTTGCCATTCCGTAATTGGAAAAGTCCTGAGCAACGTTTGAGCACAATTAGTGTGTTCGAAGGTGGCGCCATTTTACATCTGGAGTGGGAACTAGCTCTCATGTGAGGCTGCCGGGACGCACCGGTAGGTGCTTGGCGACAGACTCCCAACTTGACTACTTCCGCAAAAGTAGTGATGACACACTCTCTGGTACCAGAGTGCTGGGCGCTTCAGTGGAATCCCCACAGATTACTACGCCACCGTAGAACGATTCGTCGACTAGTCTTTTTTTGACTAGTGCATCCGAGCTCGTAGGACCATGTCACACTTGGTGCAAATAAAACACGAAGTGGTCATGTGCAAACTGTATTTATTACGTATGGTAACAAATGATGTGAACCGAAAGTTCCAACTGTGGCGCCACCAGTCACTTATTTAGTACAATATCGTGAACCAAACGCTTGCGCGATGCAGGATTTCTGACGGGCGACGCTAGCGCCATCTAGTCTTGATTGGCAGAACTAAATTTCAAACAACTTATATGATAACAATTTGGACACCTATAACAAGGTACCTTAATCACAAAGTGAAATTATAAATCCCACGCGTAGATGTAACTCAATAGACTAATTGATTGTTGAAGATGTTGGGGCTGATTTAAATCACATATTATGTATGTATTTGTCAACAATTTCATTTCGCATTTCGTCTCTGTGATTTTTCAATCTACTACTACTACAAAGTCCAAAAACAAAATTAATATATTGTTGGCGCGAGCCGAGCGCCCGAGCAAATATAAGGCGGTGCGGACGCGCTTTCGCCCCACTTCTCCACCGACCGTCGTCGAGGCAACACCTCCTACCTGACGTTTTTTTATTAGTTGATGATGTCATCCTGTCAGTTTTTGCATTTTGTTAAATTAATTGTTTTGGTTGTTTTTGTTTGTCGAGATTTGTTTTTAAAAAAATAAATTCGTGTCAAAAATACAAATTCAGAAGTGGGATAGGATCTATGCGATTCTATCTTACTGTCCACTGTTTTTTGTATCACTTTTTGTCGGTTAAAAATAGAAAAAAGTTAGACGGTGTATGCCACGGCGGTAGACAAAAAAAAAGTAATCGTGAAAAAACGACGAAGCAGATGGCTGTGTTTGTGCGTTTAATTGTGTGTGTCTTAGTGAAAAATGAAAGTGTGTGTGTCTTAGTGAAAAGTGAAAATGTGTGTGTCTTAGTGAAAAGTGAAAATCGAGTAGATCGCCTTGCTCTCGGTCTCGTGAGAGGCCCACACGAGGCCTGAGAGTCTGGGGCTGTTGTTCATGAAGCTGATCGCGTCACATTGCGATAGTCATCGCTGTTGTCGTGACCGCTGTAGCGGGCGCTTTCGTGCTTAGCCGGCGCCAGCGCCAGACCGGGAGGCGCCACCGCTTCCGCTCAGCGACACAGTCGTCGCGTCCGCGTCGTGTCGGCGAGGCAGCCGTGCGTTTGGTTTGGATGACGCCGATGGGTCATGCGTTGCAAGTTTGAACCTGTCTGAACCTATTACTGAGCCCGAACGTCGAAATGGTTTTGGGTGAGACTATACGAGTCAACACTGCTATTTTGGTAAGATCAAACCATGTCTATTTCTAATCCCGATGTCTTAGGATGATGTTAATGTGTGATACGGTGATGTTATCATGTTCCTACGTGCAAATAAGTGTGACGATTGCCTACTTGCTTAACGCGCATAGGTAATTGCTGAAAAAGTTACTCATAGCTGTAGTTAAGTGAGTTTCGAATAACGATCGCAGCTGGCCTAGTATCTAACTCAAGTTCAAAGCGTTGTGATGGCGTACGTAGTTTAGACATCGCGAATATTTTATTTGATGTTTAGAAAATAAATTCTGACACCTACCCTACATAGGTCGGTTGTGTCCGACGTTTTCTGTTTCGCTTACTCACGTATTGTTAACTAATGAAGTGACGAGTTCATTACGGTTTTGGTTAGTGCATTACTGGTTTAATAACGCTCACATGCGTGCAGATGGTCTTGTAGAATTTTTGTCCATTAATGCGGAGTCTGGACAAATCACCCCGTCCCGTGCCGAGCTACGTTTTTACGTAAGCCGCGTGCCTTTCATAAGAATGGTGTTCAACTTAATTTAAACGTAAACATGAACCTGTTGATGTTATTAAGAATCCGATGCTTTTATTTTGTTGATGTTGGATGGTGATTTAATGATGCTCGTTTCAAGTTCACGCGTCTGCCGTGAACGACAAGTTATTGCCGGATGATTTCGTATACTTTTGCGATTAACGGGAGGCCTGTACAAATTACGCTGGTTCGTGCCAGGCCACGTGGACCGTAGTATGTTTCAGATCTAGCACATAGGATGGACGATCAGTAATGGTCAGGTGAAGCCGAGCGGTGCATTGCTGATGCAGTGCTACCGCATTGCTGTTGTGGTGCTTCTGCATTGCTAATGTGGTACTTATGCATTACTGTTCCAGTGCTACTGTATTGCCAGAGAAGTTGCTGGCGTATCGCCTGTGTACTGCTGGCCCATGCCAGTGTAGTGCTGGTGTATCGACGCGTGCCGATGTGGCCGTGCTGATGCAGTGTGTCGATGCGGCATGCATGCTGCGTGTGTGCGCTACTACTGCGCTTGTGCGCTGCTACTCCTGCGTGTGTGCGCTACCGCTGCGTGTGTGCGCTACTACTGCGCTTGTGCGCTCCTACTCCTGCGTGTGTGCGCTACCGCTGCGTGTGTGCGCTACTACTGCGCTTGTGCGCTGCTACTCCTGCGTGTGTGCGCTACCGCTGCGTGTGTGCGCTACTACTGCGCTTGTGCGCTCCTACTCCTGCGTGTGTGCGCTACCGCTGCGTGTGTGCGCTACTACTGCGCTTGTGCGCTGCTACTCCTGCGTGTGTGCGCTACCGCTGCGTGTGTGCGCTACTACTGCGCTTGTGCGCTGCTACTCCTGCGTGTGTGCGCTACTACTGCTGCGTGTGTGCGCTACTCCTGCGTGCGTGCACCACTGCTGCGCTTGTGCGCTGTCGGCTGCGCTTGTGCGCTGCTACTGCTGCGTGTGTGCGCTAGTCCTGCGTGCGTGCACCACTGCTGCGCTTGTGCGCTGTCGGCTGCGCTTGTGCGCTGCTACGTGTGTGTGCTACTGCTGCGTGCGTGCACCACTGCTGCGCTTGTGCGCTGTCGGCTGCGCTTGTGCGCTGCTACGTGTGTGTGCTACTGCTGCGTGCGTGCACCACTGCTGCGCTTGTGCGCTGTCGGCTGCGCTTGTGCGCTCATGCCGCGCGTGTGCGCTGCCGCCGCGCTTGTGCGCTGCTGCTGTTGCGCTTGTGCGCTGCTACTGCCGCTGATGCAGCGCTTGTGCGCTGCCAGTCCTGCGCTGCTGCTGCCACTGCAGCGCTTGTGCGCTGCCACTGCAGCGCTTGTGCGCTACCCCTACTGCGCTTGTGCGCTTCCACTGCTGCTGCTGCGCTTGTGCGCTGCCATTGCTGCTGCTGCATGCCGGTGCGCAGCCGATGGTGTGCTATCGCTGGTGTGCCGCCGATGGCTCCTGCGGCGAGTCAACAAGCCACGACGGAGCACATCCCGTGATGAAGGGAGTGGACTACTGGTATTGTTTGTGGTGTGTTGTGCAATTATTGTAACACGCCTCACGTTGTGCCTTCCGCGCCACGTGCGTCGTCGTTCTTTAAATTGCAAATTGTGATGAGGATGTTAATATAAGCGTCACGTCGTGGCTCTATCTTAGCATCCTGGTAGGTTACGCATCACGTAGTGTCTCTGTCCTTGTTTGTAATTGAGAGCGCGGATGCGTCGTGTCACTGTCATGATCTAAAGGGTGTTAGGGATACGCGTCACGTCGTGCCTCTGTCTCGGCACCTGGTTAAGTTAAGCATCACGTCGTGCCTCTGACTTGCCGTCAGGATATGTGACACGTCGTAGCCCTGTTCTGGGGGTGTTGAGAATGAGATACGCTTTATGTCGTGCCTCTTTCTCGGCACCCTGCCAAGTCATGCTCGTCATGCCTCTGACTTGATTAGGTGTGTTTCTTTCTGTAATCTTATCACACATGTTTGTATGTTTGCATACGTATTTGTGTGGCGGTTTTTTTCGTGTGTTCTGTGCAGATGAAAATAACAACGAGGATGAGTCCATCTTGGAGCTGCAGAGCTGTCCACAAGGTGAAGAGTCGCCGACCAGAGCTGCTGAGCTGTCTACATGGTGAAGAGTCGCCGACCAGAGCTGCTGAGCTGTCTACAAGCGAGGAGCATCAGCCTGGTTCATCTGGAACGCAGAGACCTGCTGACGCCTACTTGAAGTGCAAGAGAACGCAGTTTCCATGAAAATGGAGGCTGATCTTCACGAGTTTATGGAGTCCGAGGACGGTCTCCTGTCAGGAGAGGCCGTGTTGGCGCGAGCCGAGCGCCCGAGCAAATATAAGGCGGTGCGGACGCGCTTTCGCCCCACTTCTCCACCGACCGTCGTCGAGGCAACACCTCCTACCTGACGTTTTTTTATTAATTGATGATGTCATCCTGTCAGTTTTTGCATTTTGTTAAATTAATTGTTTTGGTTGTTTTTGTTTGTCGAGATTTGTTTTTAAAAAAATAAATTCGTGTCAAAAATACAAATATATATTTATTTAGCAGGATACAACATATGATCACTTTAAAACGTCAAACTTAAAATTAGCTACGCCTGTTCCATCCTTACCGCCGACAAAAGAACAGGCAAGAAACACCCAGCATGTCATTGTTTCACATTTACTTACAATTTTATTTTCATTACTGATTGATTGAATTTGAGCAAGTCAACTACAATCCCAAGTTTTTTTGTCACCTAAATAATCCGATATTTTTTAATATTTTTCCGAAATGAAGGCTGGCAATTCTGTCTGATGGTTACCCTAACACCATGTGAACTGGTACACTCATATATAATGTTATTTATAAAATGATAAATATATTATTACTTACATTGAAGCGATGATTACTCAGTGCTAGTGACGTCATCAACTTGCGAGCCAAGTCCTTTTTGGGCAGCAGATATTAATTTCCTACTAGTTGCGACCCGCGGTTTCACCCTCGTCTTCCCGTTATCCCGCAGGAATCTTTTCCCGTGATAAAAAGTAGCCTATGCAATCCAGGGTATAAGTTATCTCCATTCCAAATTTTATTCAGATCCGTTCTGTAGTTTTTGCGTGAAAGAGTAACAAACATCCATCCATCCATACTCACAAACTTTCGCGTTTATAATATTAGGAGGATAATGATGGGCATGGAGAAGAAAGGTTCTCGAGTGGCGACCACGAATGGGAAGACGTTCTGTAGGTAGGCCCCCGTCATTGTAAGAGTCTCGGGGAGCCAATGGATGCTAAAAGCTAAAAGCCGTTCATGGTGGCGTTCAAAGGATGATGATGATGATATTGATAATTTTATTGTTTTTGGTCTTTACATTTTGTTATTATGTGCAGTTTTCCCAATTAAAGTCTCTGCTCTAGCTCTGTCTACTTCTAATGACGTATGTTCTGCCAATCACAATCAAATGGATGGTTCCCTCTATTCAACTTGAAGCCGGCATATTTGAGTGAGCAGTTGAGCACATGCATTTATGGTCGTCTATTGTCCGGCTATTCTTGGTACCACTCGACAACTTGTGACATGCAATTGCTGAGATTGTAGCCTGTATTGGTTCGTTGGTTGAGAGAGAAGTTTTGATTGAATTTACTGAGGACGAGGGAAGTTTTGAGTGAGTTCCGAGGTTACGTTGAAAATTGGGGCTGTGAATACAACCGTTTTTCTCTGTATTTTTTGTAGTAAAAATCTGAAATAAATATATGTTAAGCTACTTGATACATAGGATCGTCAGAAGAAAAACATTACAATAATGTATGGGTAGTAATTAATGAAAAGATATACAAAGTGCCCTCTTTTGTATTAAGGAGACGACCATTTTTAAAAGCTTGTGAATATCACCAACCGACGACATTGTAAAAGTCGCAGCCGATGGATGCAAATGGCTTATAGACGTTCATGGTGGCGTTCAAAGGGGGAGGCCTGTTGAGATGCCTGTGAGATGATGATGAATAAGAGTTTACAATACGCCGAGGGCCTCATCATCATCATCATCATTATCAGCCTGTATCAGTCCACTGCTGGACATAGGCCTCTCCCAAGGTACGCCACTGAGCCCGGTCTTCGGCTCTTCTCATCCAACTACTGGCAGCCACTCGGCGCAAGTCGTCGCTCCACCTTGTCGCAGGGCGTCCTACACTACGTTTGCCAAGTCGCGGTCACGACTTTGATGAACGTAATTGTTACCTACTCCAATAACACGAAAGCAAAATGTGTACTCTAATTATAAAAAAACAACTTATACCACGTCCGCCGTTTACACAACACTTAGCAAAGCGCTTTTTTTCAAACTACTTCTATGAATGAGAACATATTAAAAAAATAAGTGTTTTATTTTTATTTTTCACTAACGACCATACAGACATTACAGAGAACAAATGCTGGTTATAGATAAATAGATAGATAGATAACGCTTTATTGTTTCAACACAATAACAGAAAAATAGAACAAACGATGGTGGCCGAACGGTTAGCGTGCGACTTACAAGACGCCGACACCGAGTTCGAATCCTCTCGGCCCGCACCTATGACTTAATAAGTTATGTGCAATTTTTTTTTTTTTATTTAATAGCAACATTCAAGGGCATGCGACATCTACCAACCCGCACTAGGCCAGCGTGGCAGATTACAGCCCATACTCTCTCACTGAGAGAAGGCCAGAGTCCCAGCAGTGGGAACGTGAAAGGCTAATAATGATGAGAACATAAACAGGGAATATCTCAACATGAGCCTAGCCCCAATCAATCTCGAAGACGTCAGTAATTTTTAATGATAAGACTAAATATAAACGTCTTTGAGAGCGATGGTGGGGTGGCCGAACAGTAACGCGCGCGTGATCGGGGCCTACGGCTTGTCTTTTCACAAATCAGACAGCACAGCGAACGTCGAATACACCTTGCCTGTAGCTTTCTGATGTTGTGCGTGAGCGTTTGATCGTTCCTAAGGTTCACATTCCAATATATCAGGCCGCTCCAGACCAGACGACCAACCGTGAGACCGAGGTGTCCATTGTCCGTACCTGTGCGTCCTAGAGCTACCAATCTGCACTGGGTCAGCGTGGTAGTTTATGGCCAGAGTCCCAGCAGTGGGAACGTAATAGACTGATGATGATGAAACCTCTCATTGTTCCAGGGTGTTTCCTTTATTGGCTGGCACTCCCGCACCAAGCTTGAGAGAGTCCTGCTGGTGCTGTGTGGAGTGTCCATCCTCACGGTCATCCTGACGGCCACCCTGCTCCTCACTACTAGATCACCTTCCTACATACCAGTGCCGCCTTGCTACCAGCCAGATAAAGGTAAGTGACCAGCGTCCTTTCAGCAAGAATCTTTCTCTCCTATCGCAAACAAAACATTATATACTCGTATATCCGATCCGCACGATACAAGCTCTGCCTAGTGTGAAGGCCACAGATATTGATAGTGAGGTAAGCTGAAATCACTAACTAGCATTTAGTTTCCCTATGTATCTACAAAAACGGTGAAGGAAAACATCGTGAGGAAATCGGCATGTCCAAGAACCGCAACATTCAATGCGACATCTAGGAACCCGCACTGGGCCAGCGTGTTAGATTACAGTCACCCATAGTCTCTATCTGAGAGTAAGCTACAGTCCCAGCTGTGGGAACGCAATAGGTTTTTTATTTTACTATTTACAGGGTAGCGTTTAACCACAAGTCACCTGATGTTAAGTGACGATGTGGTCGAAGATGGCGCCACGCTATACCTGGACTGGGAACTGGCTTTCAAGTGAGGCTGCCGGAACACACCGATAGGTGCTTGGCGACAGATTCTTAAGAGGGTGGTAGCTAGCCAGGCGAGTACTAGAAAATACCCTACCACCAAGCTATGGTTTCATCACGATGTTTTCCTTCACCGAAAGCTCAAGCTCATTGTAGGATTCGAACCCACGTCCTACGGATCGCAAGCCGACGTCACTACCACTGAGCCATCATCGCTATGAATGATAATGATATGATGGAGCCCAATCGAGACTAAAAGTTGTCATATTATGTTGACTTTTTATAGTCTACGCGGATGAAACCGTGATAAAAACCAGGAAGGGATATAACTCGTAAAAGAAATGGCAAGAATTCATTACGGATATAACAATTTGGTCTGTATTAACAACTTGATTATAGTAATTCCACGATGTCTTTCTTATTGTCTGGTTATTATTATGGTACCTATCGCAGGGAACGTTTTATGGGTTGATACGTTGATAGCCATTCGGAGCTCACGCCTCTCGTATCGTCATAACAAACTTTCCTCCCATATTTCCCCCTCTCTTCATGAAAGGGTGAAAATAAATTTGCTACAGTATATAGTCCTAGCTGCGTCCGCGGTTTCACCCGCGACTTTCCGTTATCCCGTAGGAACCTTTTTCCGGGATGAAAAGTAGCCTATCCCTACTATATCCCTTACTTATTATAAATGCGAAAGTAACTCTGTCTGTCTGTTACTCTTTCACGCCTAAACTACTGAACCGATTTAAATGAAACTTGGTACGGAGATAGTTTGAACCCTGAGGAAGGACATAGGATACTTTTTATCGCGATAAACTGTAGTCCACGCGGGTGAAACCTCGGGGAACAGCTAGTGTGCTAAATATGCCAAATTTCATCCAGATTTGTTTAGTAGTTCATGCGTGAAAATGTAACAAAAATCCAAACATCCATGCTTATCAACTTTCACGTTTATAATATTAGTAGGATATAGTGATATTATAGAGTCTAATAGACATCATCATCATCATCATCATCATCATCAGCCTTTTAGGGGGCGTCCATAAATTACGTGAGATGTTTAAGGGGGGGAGGGGGTCGAGTCAAATCTCATCTCATCTTACGTTGGAGAGAGGGGGGGTCTCGGCAAATATCACGCAATATTTTCGCAGAGCACAGGCAAGCATCCATGGACTGAATTAGAGTAGATTTTCTTTTTTTAATCACAGTAGTTACGATTTAAGTATTCTATTGTTAAATTTTTATTACACTTATTAAACTCTCAGCAATAGTGATTAGGTAGTCTTAACTAGTTGGAAATAAAAGCACTTTTTTTTTTTTTCTTTTTTCAATAACAATCCAACGCGTTTACGTAGGAAACCCACATTTTGAAAAATCTCACGTGAGATTGGGGGATGGGGGAGGGGGTTGAATAAAATCTCACGACATCTCACCAGGGGGGAGGGAGGGACAGAAAATAAAAAAAAACACCTCACGTAATTTATGGACGCCCCCAATTACGTTCCCACTGCTGGGACTCTGGCCTTCTCTCAGAGATAGTGTGATGTTTTCCTTCACTGTTTTTTGAACGATGTTAAATCCCCATATAATTTTTCAAGTCATAGGCTCCGCTCATTAGGTGCGGTACGAGATGTTTCGAACCTACTTAATTTCATTAAAAAACTTTTCATTTTAAATCACTAAACTGACAAACTATTTAGATGCCCAAAAGATAATTTGGATTACAGAGCAGAATTAATGTTTTTGATATTTTTGACGCGGAGCAGTTTTCGTGGAAGATTGGGCATCTTTTCACGCCCAAAATATGACCTACTGAGCGTTTTCTCTTTTGCCGGTGTAAGGAGGTTGGAACTAGCTTGCTTTGAAATTACCACGTTGTAGCTCACTAAATAAACATTTTTTTTTAATTTGAGCAAACTCGACGCTTACCACCAGGCGAAAAACTTGCTCAGCTCGTCACTCGCAAACCGTCATACATTTTGCTGAATATTTCACTTATGCTTTGTGTCTAGAACGAGCTCTGTACAAGTGTAAAACATATTATTGTATGGCGTCAGCACAGTAAGTGCGAGGAGTATTATTAGCCTGTTCGAGAAATCAAATTTGGCACCAGTCTGACGACCGATGTGGCGCAATGAGTGAACAGACGACTGCGAAGTGCTAGGTCGCGTGTTCGATTCCCTAGTATAGGTTATTAGTAAATAGTAACCTGCCCCGGCTTCTCATGCTGGGGCCACACTAACGGGAAATGCCGTTCAATAGCGCGATGGTTGATGTTTGACGTAACTGTGGCCACGACATTTGACAACGGCATTCACATTGTCGTTTGACGTTAGCCGATAACTCAAGTGCATTCACGTTGACCGTTCAAGTGTAGCCACCTAGCCACTCACATAATTGCGTTAATAATTAACGCAATATTTATCGCGATGATAGGCATTGACATTTCCCTTGACGTTGACCTTAGTGTGGCCCCAGCATGAAAGGAAGTTTCGCTCATTTTCCGTTCCCATTATAAATGTAGAAGCTAAGAATCAGCCCGAGAAGTCCGAGTTTTTTTTAATATTTTAAATTTATATTTTTACATAAATATTGTTCCAGAATCAGACATCTGCCTCTCAGGTTCCTGTATCTACACTGCCAGCGAAGTCATACGAGCCTTGGATGAGACCCACGACCCCTGTGATGATTTCTACGAGTTCGCGTGCGGGGGTTGGATCAGGAACAACCCCATCCCTGAGGGGAAGTCCAGCTGGGGGATCTTCAGCAAGATCGAGCTGCAGAACCAGTTGACCATCAGATATGCTCTTGGTAAGCAGTTGTTATCACTAATATTATAAACTAGTTTCGCCCCACGCCACCCGCATCTTCCCGTTATCCCGCAGGAACCTTTTCCAGGGATAAAAAGTAGCTTATGTGTTAGGGTATAAGCTATCTCCATTCCAAATTTCACTCAAATCCGATCCGTTTGTTACTCTTTCACGCAAAAACTACTGAACGCATCTGAATGAAATTTGGAATGGAGATAGCTTATACCCCCGATTAACACATAGGCTACTTATTATCCCGGGAAAAGGTTCCAGCGGGAAGACGCGGGTGAAACCGCGGGGTGCAGCTTGTAAGAAATGAAGTTCTTCTTATTGCAAAGGGTTCTTTTTACTTGAAGTACCTTGACGTGCCAAGTGTCCTACAGTAGCCTTAAATATCAATGCCAGCCGTAAGAGGTGTCTTCTGTCTGTCACTTAAGGCCTTCAAGTAGGAAGGTATCGGTTTTCTCTCGACGATAAGCCTTCTTCAGACGCGGTACTTTATACTCTACAAGCTATGTCTTGCGGTTTTACCCGCGCGGAGATTCCCACAGGCTCCGTAACGCAATAAAACATAACCAATAACACGCAGGGATAGTGTAGCTTTCTAACAGTGAAAGAATTTTCAAATTCGGTTCAGTAGATCCGGAAATAACTTCCTACTTCCTAAGTCACCAAATTTATTTATACTTGCAACTTGATATTGTTATATTCATCATTATCAGCCTTCCACGTTCCCACTGCTGGGACTCTGGCATTCTCTCAGAGAGAGAGTATGGGCTATAATCTACCACGCTGGCCCAGTGCGGGTTGGTAGATGTCACATGCCCTTGAAAATGTTGCAGTTCTTGGGCATGCCGGTTTCCTCACGATGTTTTCCTTCACCGTTTTGAGCGATGGTGATAAATATCTAATAAATTCTCACACCTACTCATGTTAAAGGCCCAAAAAATTGTGATAAGTATGCGATAAACAATATAGTCTTAAAAACGTCCGGAAACAACACTTCGCTGAATTATACGCTATCAGTTAACATGCTAATTGGGTAACTTAAACAAACCAGACGTGGCCAAAATGCTTGAAATTGTTGCCAGAATACGGATGCTTTCGTAAACATAAGCATACGGCCAATAGCGATGTCTGGAAATAGTTTTAGTGGCATTGTGCTAGTGGAACGCGATTATACGAATGAATCGAATTCATAAATTTTTCGATTTACTCGAATGATTGCCGAAATTAGTAACTATAAGTATAAGTAAGGGAACTGCCTCATGTTCATGTTTCCATATCCCAATGTGCACAACCAACCAAGATAAATCTTAGTAGTATAGCTTATTAAAAAATATCGGACTATTTATATGACAAAAAAGCTTGCGATTGTGGTGAACTTGCTTCAATTCAATCAATTAGTAATAAGAATAAAATTGTCAAAGTGATCGTGCCAAAAAATTACCTGCCGGGCGTTTCTTGCCTGTTCGTTTGCCGGCGTAAGGAAGTTGGAACAGGCGTAGCTAGTTTTAAGTTTGACGTTTTAAAGTGATCACAATCCTATTGAATAAAATACTATTGACTATCGCGACTATCGACTGGTCGCCAGGACTTGCCGCAAACTATAACGTTTGCTCGCTACTGCTACGCGGTTGAATTACTGACAAAGATGTAGGTACTACAAGGAGGACTCTGAAAAAGAGTCTACCCACTAAAAAACATGTAATTTAGGAACCATGTCGTTACAAACTTGTTTGTAAACGTCTTTCTCTTACTGTAGGATGTCCAGTTAATAATGATTTATTGCGACAAGGTGTTAAACTTATTATTTGCAGTTGATTTAAGTTTAATATGAAAAATTAGAGCGGTATTGTGAATTTTTCGCCGTCTACCGTTTAATTTTTTACCTATATGAACGAACAATTAGATGTCGCTAACTCGCTTCGCGGGTATTGTAAAGCTTGCTTTAGGCTTGTAATCCACTTAGATGAGGATTGCTAAATGCTTAGCGCTGAAAGATGTGAATAAATTTTGGCTAGGCATCAAATTTACACCAACATTCTGAGTACAGCGTTAGAGGCAGGCGACTGTCGCCGGTGACAATAAAATTATCGACGGCGAGACTGATCATGAATTGTAAGTTCGTAAGAAGGACGCGATAAATGTCGCTCTGCAAATCCGACACACACAGTGTGTGTGACACATCGATATCTTTTTTCTTGTTATTTATGGTTAAATAAAAAAATTATAATGCGTAGTTGCCAGGCCTAGCGTTTACCTAAAGGTGACCGCCCGCTCGTATACCAAACTAATAAATACTTACTTAAATATGTATGAGTTTGATATGTATTGCCAAACATTTCAAAGTTTTTTCTCAATAGAAATTCACAACAATTGAAAATGCCAATGCTACATCAGTGTTGTTTTCAAACGAAAACTAACTCAAATAAAGGCAAGCAAATAAACACAATTTTCGCACAAAAAGCGCAAAAATAAACAAATACGTGTTTGGCAAAGCAAATACAAGCATGGCAATAAGTGGAGTCACGCCCTTTGATAGTAATTGGATAAGCAAACTTTTCCAACAAAAGTAATTCTTCACGAATTGTGGTTTTTTGATTCTATCATTTTGTTTATCAATACCATAGAGATCAATGTACAATGTACATATTTAGAGTTTTGACGTCTTTAGGGCTTAAACTCACTGAGCTCAAAGCGTAGTTGCGTTTTGTAGTGTAAAGATTTATTTAAGTACCTACCTGTTATTTGTATGACAATAACAATGAATGATCGCAGTCATTATGTTAGCCGCATATTACGAGGTCGCATAATATACTATTTGATATGATAATCAACGTTTCAGCGTTTTGCATCCAATTATTATCCCATTACCATTAACCACGATGACGTGGTCAGTGACTAGTGCTGGATGTTACCCTATCTATCCACGATTTGTCCCATCTTCTGTCTATCTCTAGTAGGTACAGTGGTTCTTAACCGGTGGTCCGCGGACCAATGGTGATCTAGGCGAGCACTATAAAAGGCCCTACAACCAAGCTATGGTTTCAACACGACGTTTTCCTTCACCGAAAAGCTCTTTTCCACGACAAAAATCGATGTTGTTTACCCAGCCATCATTGCCTGTGTCAGTCCACTGCTGGACATAGGCCTCTCCCAAGGTACGTCACTGAGCCCGGTCTTCGACTCTTGTTATCCAACTACTGGCAGCCACTCGGCGCAAGTCGTCGCTCCACCTACTCGCAGGGCGTCCTACACCACGTTTGCCAAGTGGCGGTCTCCACAGAACACGTCTACCCCTTCACCCAGTCGTCTTGCCGGAAACCGCGTAAAGAAATCGTAATATCTCCATTCCAGAAAAAGTGAACGTCTCTACTCCACTCGACGCTGAGTCTAAAGCCCGAATCTACTACGACGCGTGCATCGATACCAATGAGACCATAGAGAAGTTGGGTGAGAAGCCACTGCTCAGTGTCATCAAGGAGCTTGGAGGATGGACTCTGCTGCCTACCACAGTAGTCAAGCAGAACAAGTGGGACCTTCAGCGGTTGACGCAGGACGTTCAGAATACGTGAGTTCTCTTAACAATTAATGTTTTAATGCTTTCAAAGGTACGGGAGAAATTTCACGAAAAGGGCTGTAGGATACGTTTACAGGCTAATTTTAAAATTCTGGCTGATGATATCGACAAAATAACTTACTGTGGGATAGATATTATTTTATTTTCTGTGGATATGGATCAATTTACCTGAACTAAAGTATTGTTCTTTTATCAATTGCTATATTCACCAATTTCGAGCGTTTGTGATTTGGAAGTTTTGGAACTGCTGACGCCCAAAAAAACATTTGAAGTGGTATAGTCTTGATTAAAATTCCGTAATTGTGCACAGCATACACATTTTCATTAGCATTTTGTCTCTTCTCATTTTTGGAATAAGCTTCGTCTTCCTTCTGACCTCCTTCCTCTTCTTCTGTTTTGTCTAGACTGTTCTGTTATCACCACAAAGTTAACTTTACAAAACATTTATTATTATTTCAGATACAACTTGGGAGGACTTTTCAACTGGGCAGTCACAGAAGACGATCGAAATTCATCTAAACATGTCATTGTGGTAAGTTCTATTGGTATTCTTCTCATTTTGAAGAAGAGAGTTAACAGAAAGTTCTGTCATGAGTTCTTCTGAAAGTAGAAACTCCAGCTTTGCCTTTCTTTCCAGCTTGACCAAGGCGGTCTTAACTTACCCACCAGAGATAACTACCTCAATAAGACAGCTCACAAGAAAGTTCTCGACGCTTACCTCGACTATATGACACGTATATGCGTTCTCCTTGGCGCTAACAAGTCAGAAGCCAGGATTCAGATGAGCAGAGTCATACAGTTCGAGACTGACCTAGCTAATATTACTACGCCTTCTGAGGATAGGTAAGCTAAAATCTACTAAAATCTAACAAAAATCCCACTTCTGAGCTTAAAGCAAGGAGTTGTTTTAAGCTCAGAAGTGGGATTTTCACAGTGTTTGATTTGCGATCATCATTTTCAACAGCATCATTGTAGTACCTGATCTCTCAGGTTGTCGCCATGCACTGCCACCAATCCTGTGCGGGTTGGTGGATTTCGTATGCCAAGACATGCCCTTGAATTTTGTGAACCTTGAAGTTTTTTAAATATGCCGGTTTCTTCACAATCCTTTCTTATAAGCGTACCTATACCTACTAAAACTAAGGAGTTATTTTCTTTTCATTTTAGGAGGGACGAAGAAGGATTGTATAATCCTTACACCATAGAAAAGTGGCAAAAAGAAGTGCCGTTTTTGAATTGGACAATGTTTTTCAATGATGCATTTAAGTTAGTGAATCGAACTGTAAGTATGATTGAATTTCTATTAGGTACATGTGTACATGGCGTTGATTTTCAATTTATCTCCGCTCCTTATTGTGGTTCAAAGATTTTGTTACATTGGCACTAAGCACGTAAGCATATATATTTCAAGATAGCATCCACGTTTTCTTATGAGAAACGTTTAGCTTTCACATGGTCCTTCGAGCCGTAATGGTTTAAGATAAAAATCTCAATCTTTTCAGGGAAAAGCAGCTGTTTCGCTTTCAATATCGTTTCGTTCTTTCCGCAGATAACAGAAAAGGAGAGAATAGTCGTATACGCGCCTGAATATTTTAAGAACCTTACCAAAGTCATGAAAAAGTATAGCAAGACTGAAGAAGACCAAAGGTAAGAAAGCCTAAAATCTCGCAAGTTCTGCCTCGAAATTGCAAGATTTATTTAGTAAGCAGATATAATTTAAGTTCTTACATGGTGGCGTTTGACCACTTGAAGTCATCTGATGTTAAGTGACGATGTGGTCAAAGGAAGGTGGCGCCATTTTTGTACAACGCAGATTTACAAACGTCTCTTCTCTATATTATCTAATATTTGTATCGTACACAGTAAACGAGAAAAACTATCTCGCTATCTCATTCTCGCCTCCCGCGCGCTTTCGTGTCATTGTCATGTCATTGACCTTTAGGGTGTACAGATTTTCTCGAATAAGGCCCGGTTTTAATGCATGTAATAAATGACAACTGGTTATTTTTTATACAAACTTTGACTACGGATTAAAAACCGGATATTTAGTAGCTGTTTTTAGCTGAATTAATTCCTAAATTTTTAAGTGCCTTTGTGTGGTCGCATTTTACCAATGTTCACATCACCACCTTGTATTTACCTTGTATAATGTTATGACGTCACTGTGCTTACAGAACAGTGACAAGCTACATGATGTGGCAAGTTTCCCGCTCTCTCTCCACGTACCTCTCCAAGTCATTCCGAGACGCGACCAAGATCCTGAGGAAAGCCCTGTTTGGCAGCGAGGGTACCGAAGAGTCCTGGAGATACTGTGTTACAGATACTAATAACGCTGTTGGTAAGTGATATAAACATCATCATCATAAGCCTGAAGAAGTCTACTACTGAATGAATCCCCCTTTGAACGCCACCATGAACGGCACACCCATACTTGATTTTGTACTTATAATAACACTTTTTATGATACTTACCTACCCTTAGTGCCACCGCGCATTAGGCCGCTGGCCGCGCGGCCAGAGCGCTCAGCCTTTATTCAGCGTGTCCACCAACGGTTGGCCGCGGTTGGCCGTGGTTGCGCGTACTTCCATATAACTTGGAAGAATTAGTTGGCCGCAGCGACCTGGCCGCGCGACTTGGCAGCCTAAATGCGCGGGGGCACTTAATTTAGATTTTATTGAAATTTGTATAATCCTATTTTAGCCTTATTGTCTAAAAAATGTATGTCTAATTTTTAATTGGAACGCTTTGAATTACCTAATTAAAATAAATTTCACCCAGGTCTTTTTGACTTCATCATCTTAGGACCTAATAAACAAGTTCTCGTTTACAGGATTCGCGGTAGGTGCAATGTTCGTCCGCGAAGTGTTCCACGGCGAAGCGAAGACTCAGGGCGAGATCATGATAGATAACATCCGCAACGCCTTCAAACATAACCTGAAGAACCTGGATTGGATGGACGCAGAGACTAGGAAAGCAGCTGAAACTAAAGCTGATGCCATTACTGATATGATTGGTAAGTTTTGACAGCAAGCGGATCCTCGATCTTGTAGTTTCTGATACCTTAGTATTGTTTTAATACCTACGTATAGCGTAGCGTTTGACCACAAATTACCTGAAATCACGTTATCATATGATTGGTGACGATGTGGTGAAAGGTGGATGAATATGAAATGACAGAACACCTGGATTGAATGTATGAATATAAAATGATAGGCGACAGATTTTTAACTTGAGGGTGGATACCCTATTTTATATTTTTGGGATTCATTATTATTTTATGGATCGCCCCTGAAGAGATCGCTTTTGAGCGATAAGACCGATGGGCCTTCATTCGCTATGACCATCAAGATTCCTTGCCTATAACGTGTGACGTCATTACGTGCTCTAGCGGTCATTCCACGTAAATAACGTAACGCGCCCGTGTTACGTGCTTAGATGGTTATAACGGATAAGTGCTGTGGACATTGCATAAGGCCACCGACATAGCTCACAGAATTAGCAAGCTGAAGTGGCAGTGGGCTGTTCATATAAGCAGAACCGATAACCGTTGGTGTAGATGTGTTCTTGAGTGGAGACCGCGACTTGGTAAACGTAGTGTAGGACGCCCTCCGACTAGGTGGAGCGACGACTTGCGTCGAGTGGCTGACAATAGTCGGATGAGAAGAGTTGAAGACCGGGCTCAGTGACGTACCTTAGGAGAGGCCTGTGTTCAGCAGTAGACTGATACAGGCTGATGATGATGATGACATACCTTAACACAATCCACTCTCTAATTCCAGGTTTCCCCGACTACATTCTCCATAAGGACGAGCTGGACAAGCAGTACGACGAGCTGGAGGTGAAACCCAACGAGTACTTCCAGAACAACATCGCCTTCAACGTGTTCAGTCTGAGGAACGACCTGAAGAAGCTCGACAAACCTGTCAATAAGACTAAATGGGGTATGCGCATATATTTTTAGGTTAGGTATACCACATATGGGGACGTATTTGCGGGAGGCTTTCGCTGCTTAACCCACGCACGAATCGCAGCTGACGTTTTTTTTTCCTGTAATATATTGAACTAGCTGTTCCCTGCGGTTTCACCCGCGTGGGCTACAGCTTTATGTATGCAAAGTCTCAGCCCGATCGGTTTAAAATTGACAAAGTTTCATACAAACTTTCATCCTCAATTTTATCCCCTTGGGGGTAGAATTAATCAAAATCCTTTCTTAGCGGATGCCTACATCATAATATTATCTACCTGCATGCCAAATTTCAGCCCGATCCGTCCAGTGGTTTGGGATGTGCGTTGATAGATCAGTATGTCAGTCAGTCACCTTTCAGTTATATATATTTAGATTAGCTTCAATTTAGATAAATCTCAATTGTTTTAAACATCAAAAATCATCAGGATTATTTAGGAATTCGGGGATTCCGCGATTTTTCGCGGAAAACGTCTTATCCATATTTATGATAGCGTTTGCGGTTGTTGACCTTAAACTGCACCGTCAATTCCGATCACTGCTAATAATATTCTATGTCCTCAGGGATGACTCCATCAACAGTAAATGCCTACTACACCCCCACAAAGAACCAGATTGTATTCCCGGCCGGCATCCTCCAGCTACCGTTCTACGATGGTGACAACCCTAAGAGCGTCAACTATGGAGCCATGGGCGTAGTGATGGGACATGAGCTTACTCACGCTTTTGATGACCAGGGACGGGAGTATGATAGGTAAGTGATACTATTTTTAGCATGAGTATCTAAGTATAGCACTTTTAGTTTTAAAAAGTCAAGGGGAAGAGAAATCGAAAATTCGAGAACAACTGAACGTTCTTATTAGATTTTTGTATGAAAATAAGAACTATTTTTATCGCGAATCTTAGTTCACGCGGGTAAAACTTCGGGCACAGATACATAGAAATATGCATAACCGGAAAACATTCGGTTTACGACTTTAATGTTCGCGCTATTTTTAGTTAATTCCTGCGCTTATCTCTGATTGGTCAGATTTTGACATAACGTCACTTGATAGTAATTGACATGTTGTTTAGGTCGCTTTGTTTTGTACAGTCGATGGCAAAATTATTTCTCAAGATAATCTTACAAAGTTACAACGTAATACATTATTATTAAAATTAATTTATAATTTACATATTTGCTTATTAAATCTGTTATCAAATATATATTATAGGTACATACATCTCTATTATAACTATGTAATGTTTTGTATGTTAAGTATTTTGTATATTTATTTTATAGATTTGGCAACTTGAACCAGTGGTGGAACAACGCTACTATAGATCGATTCAAACGCCGTGCGAAATGTATACAGAATCAATACTCTTCATATACTATGGATGGACAACATTTGAACGGAAAACAAACTTTAGGTACGTAAGAAAACGAATAATACGAAGAAGCAAAAGCAAGGACATTTTATGGGTCAAGCGTTAAGACGATTTATAGTGATTACATATTTTTTGAATATAAATAGTAAGATATTTATAGGTTTATTCTATGTGAGATGATTGAAATAATGAAAATGTTGAATTTTTGAATAATAAACAAACATCAATTCAAAACTTGACTTGACTTGACAAAAATAACTTGCCACAGTTGCAAGCCAGAATTATTACGTCGAATTTATATCATTTTACAATTAAGCACCACTTTTGTTGTGGACGGATACGTATAATTTACTCCCGAATTTCACATTGTATGCGTTCAAAACTAAATTTTCTTGTGTTTAGGCGAGAATATAGCAGACAACGGAGGACTGAAAGCATCATTCCACGCTTACGTTGACTACAGCAAGAATGCGAAGGAGAATCTCACTCTACCGGGGCTGAAATACAATCACAGGCAGCTATTCTTTATATCTTTCGCTCAGGTTTGTAAATCCTACTTTTTAAGAACCGTTTTTCGCCCATATTTAAGTGTGTACTGCTAAGAAGTGGAACTCTGGCTAGAGTCTGTATTTGCCGATTGCTATAATTTGGGAATCTTCAAGGAAAAAGTGAACAGGAACACCTTCTAGACATGCGTGTTACATCGACAACCGCATCATCGGTTGACATCCTTTAGTGAATTTGAAACTGCACTGATTCCAGAAATAGCTGATACAGAACATTTTGTCTTTAATGTCACTTAATTATATAGTACCTAATCGAAAAAAAGAGTTGTGCTGTGAAGTTAATTGCAGAGAGAAATACAGATAGGTACACTAATATGTGTGTGTGTGTCTGTGAGTGTGTCTGTCTGTCTGTTCTGTTCACAGTTATTTTTGTAATATTGTAAGTAAATAACTAATTTCCAGGTATGGTGTTCAGCAATGACAAAAGAATCGACCAAAATGCAAATAGAAAAGGACGACCATACTGTTGCCAAGTACAGAGTCATCGGCCCCATATCGAATCTGAGAGAGTTTTCCGAAGAGTTCCAATGTCCTATTGGATCCAAAATGAACCCTAAGCTTAAATGTGAGGTATGGTAGACTAGATGTCAATGCTTAAATTACTGCTAAACAGCTTTGGCAAAGCATATTATATAGCTGAAGAATTTTGAAACATAAAGTGATAGACGTCATTGAAATATAAAAAAAAATATTGATATCCTAGAGCACTAAGACAGTGTTGTAGATGGTTATGATTCATAGTCTCTCTCTGAGAGGCCAGCAGTGGACACGTAATAGGCTGATGATGGTGATAATGTAGATACCATACTTAGTACTTACATACTTTCGGTAAATCGATTCGGTTTTGCATTCTCTAAAACTAAACTAAGTTTGACAGGTCTAAGAATAACGCTGTCCTTTTTTTACTTCAGTGGTTAGAAAAAGACAGCAATGCAATATTAGACCTGTCAAATTTAGTTTAGTTATAAAGAATGCAAAACCGACTCGACACCTTTGTAAAATTTTAGCACGGGAAATTTCGCAATAAGATCAAATTTGGTATGAGTGGTATGACATTTAACTTTCGGACGTTTATAAAACCGGTCCTTAATTATTCACTATATAAATATTTTTTCAATTTCATCGGCACACTTCATTATGAAAAGTACCTATCTATATTGTTTATCACTTTATGATTTAACTCGATGTGCGAAAAAAGTCTTTGATGTCTTATATATTGTATTTTAATGAGCTTAATGTTGCAAAAAGATGAAATACGATCAAAACAATCGTCTCCTCAGTGTTCGATTATATTCAAGCGTTTAGAGATCAAATATTACAGAAAGCGTTTTTTTTTTGTTTGATGTCGATAGCAGCAGTAAATTCTAAAAAAAGTCAATTCTCAAATGTTTTTTATACAATAATGATACATTGTGATCACTTTAGAACGTCAACGTTAAGAAATTGCCAGCACTCCTTTTTGCATCCTTAGGCCAATGGATGTTTTTTTGTCACTGTCATGGGCTCATAAGCTGAAAACAATTTTCACAAAACGTACTGCGCTATGATTGGGCGATTGATGTAGCTTGAATTATTTGGCATCAAAAATAATCTGTCAAAAAATGGTTGGTTGGATATTCAAGCACTGAGGCTTGTGGATAAATAACATTCTTACTAGAATGTTATATTTCATAATAAATAAATACTAATTAGAGAGTATTAAAAGAAGTTTCAAATATAAAGCTTCTAAATGTTTAATTTAAATAAAATTACGAAATCGGGGACAGTAATTTTTTCGCTACGTTAATAGCTTTAAGTACATATTCATATTATTTTTATTACTATAGGTAGTTACGTATTATGTTGACTTATTGTTTTTTGACCATCGAGTGTTGAATATAATTGAGAACCAGTCACCTGGGGCCCAATTCTTGTGGCGTTCTCGATAAATATCGCAATAACTGTCAAAATATGTATTGAATTTTGACAGTTATTGCGATATTTATCGAATGTGATAATATATCACGCCGCGAGAATTGGACTACTGTTTATTTGTATAGGTTGATATTTCTGACATCGCGTGACATTGCATTATTTAATTCATTGTAGTTGTATTTAACTAATAAAATTGATCATAATTGATTAGGTATTATTTTCTCTCCATTTACGTGAATAGAGTGAATTGTCTCCAGTGTCGTAATTTATATAGGCTTTATATTTATATTAGATAGCAAAAGTATAGTGGTGTGTAAAGAATAGTACCTACTAAGTTTTCTATCTTCCTAATAATCTAATTTATGTCTATGATTATATAATAACATTATTATTCTTCCATTTCCCTCTTATAACATAGGAAACCGTAAACGCTTTAAGATTGTAAGCTAGTTGAATAATTAAATTAAAATAATAGATACATCTTTTGTATGTGGTAATCACACTAATATTAAAAAGGCAATAGTTTGTGCGTGACTGTATGTTTGTTACTTCTTCAAGCATAAACGGCCCAACGGATTTGAGTGAAATTTATAATGAAGATAGCTTATACCCTGCATACATACTTACGTGTCATACGTTGAAAATATGTAATAAAACAGAAATTACTACTGAACCACTTTTACCATGGTTATTTTATTATTAGTACTAAACATTTATCTAGGTAATAAAATATACTATATATTTATTACGTTGTTATTCTAATGAAATCGCGTACATACAAAACACAAAGTAATTATTTAGATTTAGGTATATTATTATGTTTGTGCCCAATTTAGGCATTTTATAAAAAGTGCAATATGATAATCTGAACAATGTAATTACATACTATAACTTTATGTGTGCCATGTGTTACTTACTTATTATTACGTAGTTATGTATTTAAGTACATATTAGTGTCGACCCTGTTGTGCATTTTCATAACCAAAATTAAATTTGACAGATCTAAAAGTAACGCTCTCCTTTTCTGACAGCGGAAGTAAAAAAAGGACAGCGTTACTTTTTGACCTGTTAAACTTAGTTTAGTATTAGAAAATGCACACGAGAATCAACACAATTACCTATAGTAGTGCATTTTTAAAAAATATGATATAAAATGCAGGTTTTTGATGTAATTTTTCATACGTGGATTTTATAACCAAATATTTACCTACTTAGTTTATGTCTATCGTGTTAGCTTCTTTACCATTAGGTATAGTTGTAATCATTTTGTTAATAGATTTAGGCGTAAGTACAAAAAAGTGTGATTCTAATCAAATGTAATAACGACGAAAAACTCGACCGGTATAGGTAAAACAATAAATAGTAATATGATGATGTTCCTTACCAAAAAAACGAAATCTGGTTTATCCGATGTTTCCTAACATTTGTGTTAGGGTAATAAAGATGCCCATTTTCATCATTTCATCAGTCAGTGTGGATTCCTCGCCTCCACACTTATTCGCATTCTATACCACCCGAACACCGGTCGAGTTTTTCGGGTTACAATCGTGAATACAAGCCGTTGAACAAAATATTATTATGAACACGACGTTAGTTTCTATAATAATAATGTTTCCGTACAATAGAGAAAGTTGTTACATAGATACAGACACTAAGTACAACTGCATGTAAAGTTACTTAGTTATCAGGGTTGTTGCGGATGTCAGCAACAGCAACTGCGGAACATCAGCATTTTTTCTATCATCAACCTCAGCACTGGGGCCCAATTCTTTCGGTGTGATTTATTATCACATTCGATAAATATTGCATTATCTGTCAATATATGTATCGAATTTTGACAGTTATTGCGATATTTATCGAATGTGATAACATATCACGCCGCGAGAATTGGGCCCCTGATTGTTGCTAAAGTTCGCTGATTGCTGATTTTCGTGTTGCAACATGACCCAAAGTTCTTAAACTGGCCACTTATCACTTGTCCCTTTCGCTCGTGAGTTTTAATAAACCAATCAAAAACATTAATTTTGTACACAATCTACATAAGCTATAAACGTAGATTATATTGTACAAAAGCAGTACGATTGATTTCGAATTTACGATTTGTGATTGGCCAAAACACGCCAGCGAAGGATGCCACGTGGTGGGCCACGTCGCAACACGAAAATCACCATAAATATCAACAACAATCAATGATGCTGCTGTTGATGTTAGAAATATGTAGTACTAAAGTTCCACAATTGCTGATATTGATCCTGACATTCGCAACTATCCTGGTTGGTACTAATAAGGTAAATATATGCCATAGATGCCTCACTGAGACCTCGCCTCGTGATCGTGATATAACTTGCTATCTCGATGTCACCTCCATGTATAACCACGACCGCTAGGTATTGCAGTGACACCTCTTACAAAACTGTATGTAACTGAGCCATTCCTATTGATAAAATTATATTTTTTTATAATAATAAGAGGTCACGGAACACAAATCTATGATATTTAGAATTTTGTTTCCTTGGTACTTATAGACTCGCCAACTTCTGGCGAAAGTCGTATTGCGCTTTCGTCTTTGTAGAAAAAAACTAATTTCGAGTCGATTTTAAGGAAAAACATTGTTTCACAAATATAACTATAGTAAAGGAGTTATTTAGCTAAATTATGACAATAACTCTCATTTGTACCTCTCCTGTCATTTCAGCTCATCGTGCCAACATTTCAAGTTACATACCTATTAGGGCATCACTATCAGCCAGGTTTACAAACTATTAAACAAAAAAATATGAGTTGTTATTGCAACTCGTATCTACTCAAAACTATATCAAACACTTTCCATATCATTAGTAAATAGATTAAATCGAGCAAGGCCAAAAGTAAATATTAAAAAATACATTATATATATGTACAATTATAAAATTGTAACTGAGCGTTTCTTTCTCAAAAATATTTATGAAAAGCTAACTACAAAAACGCGTTTCATAATCATAGCTACCTCGTTACATTATCTATTAATTAAAGACCTATTTGCAGATAATATACGTGCAATAATTTAAAATTGGTCTGCCGTTAGTATTTCAACCACTCCATAATCAGTATTAAAATAAAATATAATAATGATTGAAGATAGAAATGTATTTTTGAATCTTAATTTATGAATTTATGTAGTTTTATACGGAATTTTAGTGCACGTTATTTTATGTTTAGTTAATTTTATTGTTAAAGGGGTCTGTATACATTGCATCATGATAAATAATTAAAAATAACTCACAACCTCTTTAGTGTCACCTAATTATTATGTTATACCTATACCTTACTTGATAATTTTATGACTGATTTGTATTTATTTTGTGAGAGTAAAAAGCTTATGTTTCCGATATTTGAGTTTTAATGTTTTATTATTCCTGAGCGATGCATAATAAAAAATATAAAACAAAGAAAGAAGAATATTTAGCTACCATCGCATCAACCTTAGTAGTATGGATTAATTGTTTGGACGTGGATTAATTACACCATGGCATTATATTAAATGAAATAATTATACCTACGTACCTACTTTGTATCTATAAACTCACTAGTTACAGTAAAAAAACCACATAGCAACGGGCCAAATGATATGGTAGATTAAGGCCCAAACTATCTTTCTGAATGTAGACATGTGTCCCAGCCCAGCAGTGGAAACGTAGAGGGCTGGTGTATAATAATATATATGATGCAATTGACTACAAAAATATTATAGTTTGCTTTTTCTATGTGACTGTACCAGTCCTCTTTAGTGATTTTACTGAAGTTTGGTGAAAAAGAAAATTGTTTTACTTGAAGCTTCATAATGGTATAAATCTCTGTAACTTTTTGTAGATTTTATGATAATTATGATTCAAGTTTTGTACATAGGTAATTACACACAGAAGTTATAATAAAATCAAAATGTACGTTTCTATACGTATCACGATTGACATGCTCAAAGTTCGTTCAAAAACGTAACCAAGAAATAATAATCGTCTGTCAATGTCAAACGTCATTGTCAAAATAGTTGGTTCGAAAATCAGAAAATGGCGTTTTTTGTGGTGTTGGCGTGGCCATGATCGTAAAGATTCTAAAAGCAGTTTTGCTTACATACCGTGATCACGTCGCGATTTTCGAACATTATTCGTCAACATATAGTTTTGACCGCCAATGTTGAAAGTTGTTTGAGCAAGTAAATCTAACTACAAAGATTCGTTGATTATCTAGAATACCATCGTGCCTTTTGTGCCTCGTAGATCAATGATTTGGTCAATTTGGTGAGTGCAAACAGAGAGCCTTGTGGATTACGTAGAATGAGAGATATTTACGCCACTGAATTATATTTTACAGTTCAATTTCTTTACCTTGTCGCGGCGAAATGGTAGGCGATAGCCATCTACTCAGTTATTTTTACTAGAAATCAAAATGCTTTCGTGCGCAATATCTGGCTAATACATTTACATAACATAAAATAACAATCATTAAATGGTTTGACTAGCAAATAACCTACACAGGAATAAGGATCATATGGATTGGAATTATCCATATAATATACCTGTAGTCCTGTTCATAATTTGAATCCTGGTGAGAGATATGGATTACTTTTTATTGCGATCAACTGTAAATTTTTGTAACTGTGTACCTACTGTGTCCAAGCGGGGCAAAGCTAGCTAAACAAATCATTGTGTAAATAAGTACCATGTCATTGTCTTTTTAAAAGAAAAAAGACAATGACATGGTACTTATTTACACAATGATTTGTTTTGTCATGCATATAAACATGTTCTATAATTAATGTTAATAATTTACAGAATGGAAGCAAAAATGGAGCAAATAGTGGTGAAAACTGAGGTCCAAAGCAATGGAGAGATCCTTCTATATTATGTTGATGGTAAGATATCCTATCCTTTAAATGAATTATTATTATTATTAGCCAGCTGTTCTAATTGGTTTCACCTGCAGATATTCCTACAGAATTTTTATCCCACCAAAACAACAAAATATGGCGATCTAACTATTTCATTCTAACACCCTTTAAGTACACAAATAAATTATGTTGATTGATTGATTGAAAACATAGTCTGTGGTACTCAGGGATAATGTAGCTTTCTAGCAGAGAAAGAATTCTCAAAATCAGATCAATAGTTTCAGAAAAAAATTGCATTGATATTTAATGTAAGAGTCTATGAATCCTCTTAGGCCTGTACCTATTCTAGAATGGCGATCAAGCAGGAATCTCTACCTAAGCACATATTTAAATATGTCATTTCATAAAAAAAAAAAAAACATTAAAAAAAAAGAAAAACTTTAAATTCATTAAAATCAAACATCGGGTTGTACCAAAAACCAGATTAGCTAAAGTACAGAAACAAGGTTGTTATTTAAAAGTACTGTTGTATAATAAATTACCAAAAAGCTTAACCACCTTAAATTATAGTTTATTCAAACAAAAACTTGAATATTTTTTTGAAAACAATCCATTTTACACATTAAAAAAATATATGTTGTTGCAGCTTGTGGAATCTATGTTCTTAGGTCAAGTGCTACAAAATAACTCTTAAACAGTAACATCTTTGTAATTTTTATTTTTTTATATTAATATACAATGATATAACTATGTACTAATGTAAAATCAGTAATTAAATCAAATTGTATTCTTATCTGAGTTGCCTGTAAATTTTTTTACAAAATGGTCAATATTTTATTTTATCTTTTATCTTTTTATCTTATATGTCACTCAATCTCTACTTAAGCATTGATCTACACTTGAGCGTCATTCTAGAAACTTAGAGTCCAATTGAACATGTTTCAAAATATGTACCTTTCAAGCAAATAAATAATTTCACAAATATCAATATTTTCCTTTTACAGAAAATGGGGACAACCAAGAGGGGGTTCTCACGACAATTGAGAGCATCGAGAATGATTCAGTACAAATTCAAGAAAATAGCTACATGCTGGACAGCTACGAAGATTTAGTTAGTGACCCTCCACCAATGCAAGCCCACGTTGAAGAAATACAAGATCCTTGGTCCAATGATGATATAAAACGACTACTCATATTTTACAATGACAACAAAGCCTCGTTTGTATCAGGAGCAACTCAGAAGAGGCACCTCTGGGCTGTAGCATGTAAAACTATGCTTGTTGGGAAAAACCAACAGTCTTGCGAAGAAAAACTTGCAGAGCTAAAAGTAAAGTACGGCGAAGTTCGCACCTACATTAACAAAGGGGTGTACGTAAAGTGGCCATTTCTAGACATGTGCCATCAAGCCTTCCACGATGATCCATCATTAATAGAAGCTCTCAATGACAGCGATCCACAGCCGGAAGTACAATCAGATGATATTGATATGTCTGAAAATAATATTCAAGAAATTTTGGGTAACGTTCAGCCTAATATTGCAGTGTTGAAACAAGACGTGATCAAACTACCAGACGGCATTTTGTCTATTAAACAAGTGAACGCAAGATCTCCAGATGAGCAAGTTGAGCAAATGTTAAATTTGTATCTTAAGTATAAACAGAGCTTTCAAAAAGAACATTGGAGACGAGATCTTTGGGAAAAAATAGCAGAAGAAATGGGTGAAGAGGATAGTGAATATCTCCAGAAGAGGTTTCTCAATCATAAACAACATTACGTCACTATGCTATTAAAGAAACAAGAGCTAGGCTCTTCTACAATTACCTGGCCGTACATGGATATTTTCGATAAGATATTCGAAGATGATGCAAATTTCCAAAAGAAATACTTCAATCAGGTAACAGAATATCAAGAGGAGCATGTCATACCTAAACACGAGTGGAACATTACACAAAAGACGGTTTTAGCCAAATATTACTTTGATTGTTATGAAGAATTTGAAGATAGGACAATTCCAAACAGGTTTCTTTGGACAGAAGTAGGAAGGTTGATAGAGCAAGAAGCCGATGCCTGCAAAACTCGATACGAAATGTTACGCAAAGAGCATCTCGAGAAATATGTAGCTGGCGATTACAATTTGGAGACACGTATACCGATAGCTATAATCTTTGACAATATCATAGCCCAGGACGTTCAAGCGGAATTGAGTAAATTTGACGTAGAAGAACCTAGTAGTTTGTGGAAAGCGGAGCAGGTGGATGATCTAGTCCAGTTCATCTACGACAACACCGAGGTCTTCAAAGACCGTGAATGTCATTTTGTTTGTTGGGAAGCCGTGGCTCTTAAACTCAAGAAGAGCATAAGGTGTTGTAAACAGCAATGGGACGAACTAGTTGCATTGTACAACTCGATCTTGGAAGATAAAAAGGAGGATCCGGATATGCAGATAGATTGGAGATACATTGAGATGTTTGACCGGATATTTGATTACGGAATTGATACGGAATTGTTGAAAGGATATGATATAGTTGTCAAACCAACGCCTACGGAATCAGCTCCAGTTGGAAAAGTCACTGGTGAGTTGTTAACGATAAATAATTTCAGAAGCAAAATTAGTATGTGATTTTAGAAATAAAATTGTTTGTTTGTAATTATCAGTCATTTCTTTTTCACGTACCCGTGGATTTCGGATATTTTTTGATCAACTTCTTTTAATAATATTATAAATTCCATAGTTTGTGAATGAGTGAGTGTGTATTGTTACTTCTTCATGCTGAAACGGCTCAAAGGATTCAAGTGAAATTTGGAATGGAGATAGCTTATACTCTGGTTTAACATGTAGGCTACTTTTTATCCCGGAAAAAGATTCCTGCTGGGTAATCTATAGGTTAGTTTTTGACCACAAGTCACCTGATGGTAAGTAATGAGACGGACAAAGGTGGTGCCACGCTACCGCTTCACTGGAAACTGGCTCTCAAGTGAGGCTGCCGGAACACACTGATAGGTGCTTGGCGGCTTCGAATGCGTCAATTATTATTGCTGGTTCCTGAAACACAGTTCCCACTAGTTCGGGAACCAGAGGCTTCATAATTACTTTGTATAAACTACTGTGTCAATAAATGCTTTTGATTAAATTGATTGATTGATTAAATACTAGGTGCGCCCCGCGATTTCACCTGCGTCTTCCCGTTATCCCACAGGAACCTTTTTCCGGGATAAAAAGTAGCCTATGTGTTAATCCAGGGTATAAGCTGTCTCCATTCCAAATCTCATCAAAATTAGTTTAGTAGTTACTAACATTCACACACACAGACAAACATTCACACACACAGACTTTCGCATTTATAATATTAGTAGGATAGGATGTTATTTGTTTAGGTTAGGCAATTTAGCTAGTGTATTGAATTTGGCTCAATAAGTGCTTATTAATGTCATGTGTATACAAAAAATTACGGACTTGTCTTAGCGTCTATTGTTACCATGTATTGTTACCAAAATTCTGATTTCAGTTAAAAAAGTCAATATTAAACAAGATAAACCGGCACCCAAAGAAAACGGAGTGGGAAAATATGATCCTGAATACACTCCAAACACGGATCCTCGTTCCGCCAAAATATTGGAACACTACCTGAGGAATAAAGACAAGTTTCTCCATGTACGGAACAAATTAGCCTTATGGGACTCCTTGGCGAAACAAATTGGCATGAACTCAACCCAGTGCGCTCACAGATTCCGTTCTCTCAAGCAGACTTACCTAGAATATATCCAAAAAGAAATAGACAAACCCCGAATCCCAATCACATGGCCGTACTACGCGCTGTGCAAGAAAGTATTTGGATACCGGCAGATTAAAAATAAACTAAAGCAAGGAGTTTGGGAAACGGACAAGGATGACTGGCTCGCCAGAGAAGTAAAGCTCATAATATCATTTTTCTCCAAGCACTTCCACGAAATCACAGACAATATAGACGATCTTACCATATGGTCACCGGTAGCGTCGGAAATTGGGAAGACTGTAGCGAATTGCAAGGAGAAGTTCGTGGAGCTTCGGAAGTGTTATAGGAAACTGAAGACTATGAGGTCAAGGAACCCTGATGTGAAGATATCTTGGAGCTATTTCAATATGTTCGATAGGATATATAATTTGAAAGATGGAGAGTCTGTGGCGATTGAAACTATTGAGGAAGAACATTTGGACATGGAAGGGATCGAGGAGGAAGAAGGGGGAGGTGGGTTTTCTAGTCTTTTCTTTCTTACATTGAGTACACTTGACGACGGATGTGGCGCAGTGGGCGAATAGCCGCCTGCGACAGTGAGGTCGCGGGTTCGATTCCTGTGCAATGAAAAACAATCGCATAACGTACTAGTTGTCCCTCGCAGTTTCACCCGCGTAGGCTGCGGTTTATCGTGATAATAAGTACAGGGTAGGTTTTGTCCACAAGTCACCTGATGTTCAGTGACGATATGATCGAAGGTGGCGCCACGCTACACCTAGATTGAAAACTGGCTCTCAAGTGCCGGAATACACCGATAGGTGCTTGTCGACAGATCCTTAACTTGAGGGTGGTAGCTAACCAGGCAAGCACCAGAAACCACCAAGCACTACCACCAATCTGTGATTTCATCGTGATGTTTGAATGTTCTGAAAGCTCAATCAATCTCATTGTAGGATTCGAACCCACGACCTAGGGATCGCAAACTAGTGCAAAACCAGGGTGGGTCTATTAATTATTTGATCATTTATTCTATTTTTTTTTTACAGAAGACGATTATCAATGCATCATAGTCCTGCAAGAAGGTCAGGATATACTGGAAAACGCTGAAGTACTAGAAGATAAGGAGCTGATTCAACAATTGTCGAACATACCCCAGAAAGAAGAAAGCACAAGCTCGGAAACAAAAACCTTAAAATGGACAAAGCGCACTAAGAAAAGATTGCTTATTTTCTATATTAACTACATCAGGTCTAATAGAGGTAAAGAGATTGTTCCTAAAGATATGTGGGCCACTATAGCAGCAAAGCTACCTAATAAAACTCCGGCTAACTGCAGAAGGATGTTGGTAAAAATGAAAAATAGTTACAAACAGGCAGATGAAATTCTTAAAAAGAATAGTCCGTTCAGTTATCTGCTAGAAAAAGTATTAAAACTCAAACCGAAGTTGGCAAAATCAGATCAGAGCAAACGTGAAGAGAAGATTTACAAAGATATCCCTATGTCATCGGATAAAGTTAACTTGGCACTGGAGTATTACCTTGAACATATCGAAGAGTTTGTCAATCCAAGATTCGAGAAGAAATACCTTTGGACTCAACTAGCTAACTATATAACGGAACCCGTCACAAAGGTCTACAACAAAATCAACTACCTGAAACAAGCATACAACATCGAGACTGAAGAAATAGCCGGAGAAAGAACTGAATTCAGCGCTTTACTAAAGGAAATAATTGCCAAAGAAGTGGCTGTTAGAACGGTACTAGAAATCAACACGAGCCCAGATTTTAACGACGATGAAGACATGTGGACTGATGATGAAACGGAACAACTGATGCTCTGGTATTTGAGCAATTTGGACAAGTTTAAGAACCCCAAGTTCAACCGTAGCTACCTATGGATGGAAGCTTCGGGCATCTTAGGCAAGAGTCCTCTGGTTTGCTCCAAGAAGATGTCGGAAATTCGCACGCAGTACCGAAATATGGTAAAGGAGAATGCTGACGGTTTGCAGAGTTGGAGATTCTTTGAACTTTGTCAGAATATTTATGGGACAGGGAAGAAAAGTGATCCCGTTGTTGCGTAGCTGATTCACCAATAACAGTACCCCCAGTAAGTACAAGTTTTGAAAACTATAAAAGTTTTCGTAAACGTCAAAGTTTACTAACGCCAACTTGTCAAAGTGGCCCAGGTTGGTTAGCAAAACCTGGCATGTCCACTGTCCAGTACATTCAAAGCGATTATGTAAAGCTGACACGTAGAGCACATTCACACATTGCGCTTGTATAGTGTCTCAATAAGCGTACGACTTGACGTCGCACTGCATACGCATCATTAAAAGTCTCTTAGTCTCTTTCGCACGCGGTCAAGTTTATAAGCGCGACAGAGATGTTGATTGTTTTGTTTTCGCTGCTGTGTTAAGAAATTGCTTTGGTGTGAGTATTGTGAACGTGACAGCATTAGATAACAGACAAGATGGCAATTTTAAGTTTTTAGTAAGGTGAATATGCAGATGATATTATACAAAACAAAAAAAAAACGTTCAATTTTTACAGCTAATACCTTGAAAATGTTAATTTTGCAACGCAGAGTCACCACGTCCACTACCTACATTATGTTTGCGCGTTGTGGGCTACAAACTGTGTGTAAGCAAGAAAGACTATGTCGCTGTCTCTTTCCCGCCTCCTAGTTGTTTGTTTGTAAATAGGCAGATAATTAGTAATTATATTATTTATCAATTTACCAACGTATGTTATTGCTAGTGTAATATTACAATTAATATAGCTAGAGAAGTACTTACTTAACTTTTTATTGAATAAATGGACTATTAACTAAATTATTAAAAGACTTTTTTTGCCGCATTGTTAAGACTACGTGATGAAATCACAGCTTCGTGGTAGGGCATGCTCTAATGTGCTTGATATTTTTATAATCCCTACTTAATATTATAAATGCGAAATTAACTCTGTCCGCTGTATGTCTGTCCTTCACGCCTAAACAACAACCGATTTAAATGAAATTTGGTACAGAGATAGTCTTAAACCCGAGAAAGGACATAGGCTACTTTTTATCGCGTTAAACTGTAGTCCACGCGGGTGAAACCGCGGGGAACAGCTAGTAAGCATAAAAATTACGACAGAGATTCATAATATTTTGCGGTACTATCAGTCAATACGCGAAGCTTTTTAGAACCCAGTGTTTCGACCTCGAACTGCGAGTTCCCAACATCAGTGGCAATATCCGAGTTACTAAATCTCTTCACCCTAATACTCCATTTCCTTTGAACCATAAAAAAACGTTTGGCTAAAATCCCATATAGATACCTAACATAGAATAGGGAGTTTTGCTAGTGACCTCGTGCGACTTTACTCGGCCGCACGCGTACCTAATCTTGTTAGGGGTACCCATTTTATCGGATGTAAGGCTGCGGTGCGTTTGGAAGCGATTCTTTGAAAATCGATTACATTTTGCTTGGTGGTAGAATATTTTCTAGTGCTCGCCTGGCTAGCTACCATGCTCAAGTTAAGAATTTGTCGCCTTACGCCTATCATTGTGTTCCGGCAGCTCCATTTGTGAGCCAGTTTCCAATCCAGGCTTAGCGTGGCACTGCCTTGGAACACAGTCAAACGCTACCGAGTAAGAGTAAAATAAAAATTCTGATGAGCTAAGGACCTTTTTCTACGGTTCTGTACTATACGCGGCAGCTATGTTTACTCAAGCGCATTTTTGTTTAAATGTAGGTATATTTTAGAAGGTTAATTAATCTGTTTTGTGTGTTTTGTGCTGTTGTGTTTATAGATTTCTTAAAAAAGGCATCGCTAGTTTTAAGTGTGACGTTTTAAAGTGATCACAATGTATCGTGTTGAATAAATAACTATTGACTATTGACTCTCTCTCAAACTGATTTAAATCGCTTAGCTGCTTAATCTATTCCATAACTCTCTATTCATTGACCGCTTCCGCTATCGCTCATCGCTCTATAAGCGACCATAACCTATCAACACTTTCATGGTTTGCGTAAAACATCCAGTTTAGTTTCTAGTTTCTACCCCTTGGGTGACATCTAGCGTTTAGGATTAAAATGAAAAACCATCAAATGTTAATTTACAATCATCGATTTCATATTATCGGTCCTTGACAGTGAATTAGTTTATCAAAAATGCAAAAATAGTGATTTTGGTGCGTGACATCTGAATATTGAAAACAAGAGTTACAAACTTTGAGAAAACGTACAAAATGATGTTCAAAACTTATTACGGTATTGATTGAAGTTTTTGTGTGAAGGTAAAGCTGTAATTTAGTCTAGAATCTTTGTAAGTGAAATGTTTTTTTTAAACCAATAATGCCTTCCTGTTCCAAGTAGTTCTGATACCCTAGATACAAGGGACCCTAGCTAGGGGTCAGACCTATGTTATATGATTGAGTGGATATTTAGTTAATCACCCTACAGAAATATAGCCATAGCTCGATGGTGATAAGGGTTATTTTCTAGTCATCATCTATCAAGTTAAAAGATATGCTGCCCATCACTGCTTCCCAGTCCAGGCGCAACGTGACGCCACCTTCAACCACATACTTGTGGTCAAACGCTACCCTAACTAAAAAGCAGTAAGCAATAGTTTTGAAAAGTATAAAAGTATATTGATAGCTTCAACTTTGAAAGAATTAGAACAGCTAATATTTCTCAGAGTGACGAGCGCAGCGCTCGATTTTGAACTTTTAAAATGCTGGATGGTATTGAACTGTTGCCAACAGGCAAGCGACTTGCTCGTCTCATCACTCTTCTTGCCCTCGTCCTTCCAGAGTGGTCTGGGGAGAGTGACAGGGGTGTCAGCCGACATAGCTTCATTCACTCCCTTTTCATTCTTACACCATCCATCCAGCTTTTCTTTTCCTCTTTCCTTCAACCATCAACAGTCACATTCATCACTATCTACGTAACACGAGTCACTCAGTTACATAAAGGAAAGAAAGAATATAATTTTAAAGGCCTTGAGCAAACCCGCAAGCGTTGCATGAGGCTCTAGCATTCACGCTATTAAATTGTCTACTAAGTAATGAAACCTTACAGTGTATATCCACATAAGCACGATGCAGTCACCTTACTCTACTACGAAAATAGGTATAATCCGATATCTATTAGGTACGTACATATAGCTAGTAAGTATAACATATACAGAGCGATGGTGGCCGAATGGTATCCCGTGCGCCTAACAATGTGCCGATATCCATTTCGAATCCTCGCGGCCACACAATTTATGTACGGATTTACTATCGCTCAAAAATGGTGAAGGAAAACATCAGGAAGAAACCGGCATGGCCAAGAACTAAGTCATAGGTAGATTTACCATTGCCACAACGTTTTAACCGGGTTCAGTAGATATTCAGGGTGCTTCTTATTCAGGACTATTTCAAACTATCTGTGCCTCACGGTTTTGTCCACAAGTACTACCTACAGCTTATAGCGATAAAAAGTTCTCTATGTCTTTCGGTTTTAAAAGGTTTTAAACAAGTCAAAAGTCACAATATATTTATTACAAGATACCTACAACATGTAACGCGTCAAACTTAAAACTAACTACGTTTGATCCAACCCTTTTTTTTTGCTGTCTGGAGCCTAGTGTAAGCATACAACGAATTATGACCTCTAACAGATTGAGGATCAACTTCCTTCCGTAATTCTGAGTTTTATTATAGTAGCTAATTAAATTAAACATATTTCGGTAATTTATTGTTTCGATTTTTAATCATTTAAATTAATATGAAAATATAAATAATCTAATTCACAAGGTTTATCAAAAGTATGAAATTGACTAAAAGCGCGCGAACACGATTGGTAGGAAAAAAGATGGAGGGAGTCAGGCAGTCCGGTGTTGATTTTTGGTTCGCGCGGTAGTGAAAAAGTGAAGTGTAGAAATAGAGGGAGAACCGTGTTGGAACGGGAGCATCCTTGGAGGCTACGACGAGTCCTTATCCAGATAAAGGTTAGACTATTTTTTTGTACCACCATTTAAATCGTGCTATGTGCTACCATCATTTTCTTTGATTTATTGTGAACTACGTGTACTATATACACTTTTATAAATATAATTATACTCATGCTTTGTCCTTGAGATTAGCAATAAAGTTTACTTGTAGTAGACACAGGGTGTCGCCAATCTGCACTGTATTTGAGATTTTTTTTTTTTTTTTCGTGTTGGTATCACCACCTGCAATCTTCATTACACTTTTAGTGCTCCGCCAGTCCGCACGCGTCAAATTGTGCTGCGCATTTTTTTTGCTCCAATACTTCCAAAACCAATAGGGGGAAACGTACTCGTGTTGTTTCCAAGGACTAAGAGTCCAAATCTAATAAAATTAGAAAGTTGGAACAAATGCTGATGCGCACACGACGCAGAGATCGACATAGAGGAACGTCAAGATCGTCGAGGAGGCTGTCGTCGGACACTTCGAGATCATCATCACGCTTGAGCTCCACATCGCGGTCGCCGCCGCGAGTTCGCGCCGGTGCCATGGAGGCGTTGCCCTTGGACTTTTAAAGTTAAAAATCTCAGGTACCCACAAATTCGTTTTAAATTAGTATTACGGCTTATTTACAGGCTTGTAACCTAAACAGGAGATGGTTGTGTTTTTACGTTATAATATAGTACTGCGGGTAGTCTGTGGGGCTATCACTTTGCTATAATTAACGTAGTTAAGCAAAAGTGGTGATGCGGGCATTCTCTGGGGATGTCACTTAACTGCTGATGCTGACGTTTATGACACATCTTATAACAGCAATGAATTACTAATGCGGTCAGCTATTAGGGCTGTCACTTTATTAATAATTGCAAAAGTATTAATTTGGGAATGCGGGCATTCTTTGGGGATGTCACTTAACCAAAATATACTATTTACATATATTTCACTTGGGATTTAGTCACTCCAGGTGTACCAAAAGCATCGACCAGGGCCACATGGTCACATGCAAAAGTATTGATTTGGGAATGCGGGCATTCTTTGGGGATGTCACTTAACCAAAATATACTATTTACATATATTTCACTTGGGATTTAGTCACTCCAGGTGTACCAAAAGCATCGACCAGGGCCACATGGTCACATGCAAAAGTATTGATATGGGAATGCGGGCATTCTTTGGGGATGTCACTTAACCAAAATATACTATTTACATATATTTCACTTGGGATTTAGTCACTTCAGGTGTACCAAAAGCATTGACCAGGGCCACATGGTCACATGCAAAAGTATTGATTTGGGAATGCGGGCATTCTTTGGGGATGTCACTTAACCAAAATATACTATTTATATATATTTCACTTGGGATTTAGTCACTCCAGGTGTACCAAAAGCATCGACCAAGGCCACATGGTGACAGGCATAATATGTATTAATTTGGGAATGCGGGCATTCTTTGGGGATGTCACTTAACCAAAATATACTATTTATATATATTTCAGATAATTTAGTCACCCCAGATGTACCAAGGACCATTGACCAGGGTCACCACCGCCTCCGCCATCACGCCGTTGCCTTTCACAAGCGCGGCTGTTGCTGCTGAGTTTGCTCTCAGCTAGCGTTGTCTCCTCCCGGGCATATCAGCACCAGGCACCAGTGCCGGAAACGATCTGCTACTGCTTGTTTCAGACTTGACTACGGCTATTGATGATGAACTCCTTTTAATTAGGAGATTGTCTCTCTAGGGCAAGGCCTTACGGTGAACACTTTCAACCAGACCTTGCTATCCGTCTACAGCATATAGCTAGGATGGATTTGCCAAAACATATTCGCAAGGACCTCACAGATAAGTATTTAAACTATACTTTGATTGAAGCACCCACTCTCGACCTGGACGTGGTAGTTACTGTCAACATCACTCATGTCATTGGCATCAAAGAATATTGCCCATATCAAAATATCGATAGACGCTATTAAGTTCATGGGCGACAGCAAAAACACTGATTCAATAATTCGAACGAGTAGCATACTGTAATTGCCTTAGAGGTCGCGACGCGACAAAGATTAATAAAGTCTTTATTTAGTGAAGGTTTAGCTGAAACATTAAAGGCTGACAAAATTATATCTACATATATCGAGAGCGGGTATGAAAACAACCGCCGCAAAAGAGCCTACCTACAAATGCCCTGCCAGCTCAGTGAAGCCGTCGCCAGGTTCAGTGCAGTATCACAGCCGCAACCACCGTTAGACACGGTAAAATATGCCGGTAGGCTTTCATACTTTTGCGATCAATAGTCACTCATTACGCGTGAGTCGCGTGACAGTATGTTTTTATGATGGGTAGATATCAAATATCTTTTTCTCGTCCAGTAGAACAAACAAATGTTCTTGCGAAAAGAGCGCTTTCCGCTATGGCAAGACTTTAGCACGAACTTTCGATTCGTGATCTTTTAACAATAGGCTTCCTTACGGAGTGTCAACCCTGCCAGGGTCAATTTTTTGTCACCCAAATGTGTTGTGATAAAACCTAACGGCAAAAACCAACATTTGCCATAATGAATTTAAAATCAACAAACTAATTTACGATGCTTCTCACTTGAAGATCTGCGAACAGCCTTAAGACTTGTTTCCAAGGATTGTTTTATGAGTACAGTACGGTACAGTACGCTTACATGATCACTCCTAAATATCTCAGAGTTTAATTTAATGAAAAAATAAATGAACTAAATGTTTTACCATTTGGCCTAAGTACTGCCCCTTTTTTGTCTTGGCGAAGTTTAGGACTACCAGTTGACAGTTGACTGACATCTTGCGGTCATTTATCAACAATGTATATTTATATTATTATGCCACTATTGTTATCTAATAGTCTAAAATAATGTTTGGCAAACATTAACGTCACAACTAAAACTTTTAAAGGCTTATTTTTAAAGCTGAAAAGAATGAACTGTCACCTTTTTATGTAAATGTCTAGGCTTCATAAACGACTCTCATAATTTACAAGTCTCCTTACCTCAAGAAAAGGTTACAAGAATCAAACCTGAAATCAACAAGTTTCGTAGTTTTAAAAAAAAACACGGTAAGGTTAGAGGATTCGCTCGTTTAGTGGTACAACTGATCTCCGCCTGTCCTGTCGTTTAATACAGTTGTTTGCGAAGGAACTAAAGGGATGTAAATATTTAAGTCTAAAATATGAAGAAAATTATGAAAATTACAGGAGTTTAACATCGTCAATTTTGACAGATCTTGTGGGGTGCTCACATGCGATCATTCACCCTTTAAATGTCGTTAAACAAAACGACTTTAATTCCTAAGTTTATGGCGATACCTCAACTATGGGATGGAGAGCTGCCGGTAGTAGGGAACGTGCTAGTGGTATGTGGACGGAAAGTAAATGTTTACTTTTTGAACTTAAAATCTTTGCGTAATTACAACTTCCAAATTCTTTTACGTATTGTCAATATGGCTATTTCGTAAATAAATCGCATGGAAAGTGTTCAGTTCCCCCACCTCACAAAGGTTACTCGAGAAATCTGGTAGCGGTGTGAGGAACGTAATCTAATTGTGTTTGCCCCAACATTAGTTCAGTTAAAAATGATGTCAAGGATGTGCAGAATCACGATGCGTCCATCCAGATATTGAATAGGGCTAGTTAGAGAGACGAGACGCTTTTACAATAGATGCATTTACAATTGCCTGGTCAGATCTTTGTTTCTACAGTTTTCTACCCTTTTTCCGTTATTCTGAAGGCATTAAGGAAAATAGTTGATGACAAGGCTAAGGGAATCATGGTTGACCATTTTGGCAACTATGGTATTCTTTATTTTGTCTTCTTATTTCAGAACCATTAATTGGTCTTTAAGCCCTCTGACACGTTCATCATTTCCCATTCCAGCAATCAAGATGTGCTCTGGTTGCCGGGATGTTATCAGGCCGCCAGTTTAGGAAAAAAGTTTCTGATAACACTTTAAATCAGTATGACACATGTCTTAAAAGGTGGTTCATATTTTGCAAAACCAATAAAATTAATTTATATGTGGGATACTATAATGTTTTTACTGCAAACATATGGGTGCAAAATACAGAACTTTAAATAGTTGTAAGTCAGCGCTTTCTCTTGTTCTTGGCCAAGAAATAGCCAATGATGATCATATCAAGCGTTTCTTTAAGGTTGCTTTTTAGATTACGTCCACCATTGCCCAAATATAACATAGCATGGGGCACATCTATTGTACCCAACTCCTTAACAAGCTGGTACCCTAACCAGAAATTAATTACATTTAGAAAATTATTAATAAAATTAGCAACTTTACTCATGTTGAGAAAACGAAAAAGAACATAAGAGTTCAAACTATAACTAGAATTAACATAAAAAATATTGAATTCTTACCAAATAAGATTAATATTAAAATACCTGACTTGATAAAATCCTCCCGTCCTGAAACAGCACAGTCTGTGTTGTTTTTTTCCTACTTTTCATGAACTCCAGAAATATGTTTTGTTGTTAGTTGGTACATTGAGCTATGATCCTTATGTGACACAAACCTTGCGTAGTGATGATAATTTAATAAGTATTGGAAATCCTTATTGTTCCATAATATCTCAGACATTGAGCAGATGGATAAAATTAACAGTTGTGGAATAGATGTATTCATCGTTACGCCCATAGCACAACTCTTAGAATAGAGCGGTAGCTCCAAAAACGTTTGATACATATTTGGATAGAAAATATAATTAAGATTGCTAATAATGATTATTCTTTTGCAAGAAATATCATAACTGTTCAATTAGGTTATTATATATACCTACTTTAAAAAGAGTATTATGTTTATAGTATTATTATGTACTTAAGCTATATTTCAATTTACTCTCTCTGAATGTTGATATTTTCACTCTCAACATCTACAAGTAAACTTTATTGCTAATCTCGAGGACAAAGCATGAGTATAATTAATGATTAAACGAACTTACCTGTACGTGAAGTTCTATCATAATTATACGAGGGCTTTGTCCGAAGAGATTAGCACCCCACCCACCCCATTTAGCATTATCCCGAGTAATGAAGTAGTACTATTAATGTATCGTTGGGTAGAGGTTATTATATCAACTCACCTAATATAGTATACATTCAAATATCAACATTTAATTTTATAAAAAAGATAATAATACTATAAATATACGTATGCTCTAAACTAAATGAAGATTGCAGGTGGTGATACCAACACGAAAAAAAAAAAATAAATCTCAAATACAGTGCAGATTGGCGACACCCTGTGTCTACTACAAGTAAACTTTATTGCTAATCTCTTCGGACAAAACCCTCGTATAATTATGATAGAACTTCACGTACAGGTAAGTTCGTTTAATCATTAATTATTGTATTGGTAAACCAATAATTGGAGTTTTCTTTATACTAGTAGTGGGTGGGTACTATTTATTAAATTTAAGAAATTAAAGCACCTTGTTGTAAATATATAGGTACCTAAACGTCGTACTTCCAAAATATAATTCTATCGCTATATATATATTTACCTAGGTAAATGATAACCTATTGTGACGCGAAAATTCAGGTATGGCCACCGTAGTTGGGCTTACCTACTCATAGCTAGGAAACTCCAATTTCAAGGACAAAAGGTGACACGTTAAGTTGAGGATTTCCTAAATACTTTAGATAATTTCGGATTAGCGTTTCTTATACCTATTCTGTATGTTGCGTGCTTAATAGGTAGGCGTTTCTTGCCTGTTCTTTTGCCTATGTCAGGAGGTTGGAACAGGCGTAGCTAGTTTTAACACCAGACCAATTCTAAATGACTTTAATTTTGAGTTTCATCATCATCATTAGCCTGTGTCAGTCCACATATACCTCTCCAAAACATGTCTCTGAGCCCGTTCTTTGGTTTTTCTTTGCCAACTACTGCCAGCCACCTTGCGTATGTCATCACTCCATCTAGCCTGAGGGAGTCCTACATTACGTTTGTTTGAAATTAACTATACAGTATACCGGAGAAGAAAAAATTAGTTGAAGTTATCATAAATTAACTTTTTATAAAATACCTAGCTAACAAGACTACTTTATACTAGGTACCTACCTACCTTTAACCATGGAACTTGTAATGATGATGAGAAAATGACTATAAGTGTTAGTGTTTGATTCGATAAGAAAAAAAGTGCAAAATGATCTCACAAGTGACTTTGACTGTGATAATGTTAGTTTTATTGACATTATCGAAGAATGCTGAGGGTGCAAGAGTGCAAGCCGCTGTAAGCTTCTTGTAAGTATTATGACTTCTTGTAAGTTACATAAAATTAGAATAATTAGGTTCTGAAACGGGATAATTACCATTTTTTTTTGTATTTGTTTGAGTTCTCGTTATTTCAGCACTGTTGCAAGCGCCATGATCACAAGATTACTTTAAAAGTGCGGGTAGGATTGATGATAAAAGGTATAACGACAGATGTATCTATCTATCTACCCGCTTCCTCTTACTTTTTTTGCCTATGTTCTAGTCCACAGAACACTACGAGTTACTTTCTATTCGCTCACAATCACAACTTGATTCAGATCTCGCCACACAGAAATCATGGTTTCCTGTGTAAAATTTCATGTCTAGACACATGAAATTTTACACAGGAAACCAATGTTTAGTCAGTCAGTGAAGACGTATATACCTAAAGGCTCAAAAATCTCCGGACGTGCCTTAAAATGAGCACAAGATCCCTGATCCCAGCAGCATCTAAAATTAGGATTGCATAATGATAGCCGACCTCCAGTAGAAGATGGCACCACAAGAGGAAAAGAGTGATTGGAATTTTATTGAGTACCTATCTAGTTGCGCCCCGCGTCTTCTTTTTATCTCGCAAGAACCTATTTCCGGGATAAAAAGCCTTTAAATGTTAATACAATAAGCTATCTCCATTCTAAATTTCATCAAAATCGGTTTAGTAGTTACGGTGATACGTGGTAAAAAACATTCACACTCACAACACACATACTTTCGCATTTTTAATATTTGACCAACGAAAGTCAAAATCATTCGTCGCTCAGCAACACCAGAAAACCTTTTAATACATTTTGCTTTAACATTCCCAGAACGAATTCCACTTATCAGGAGATAGAGCTCAAATCCGAGTCCAGTTTGTCTTTACGGGACATCCTACCTGTAAAAGCGAAGTACTACGACAAGAACCGAGCGCCCAAACTGCTGGGGCAGCCGACGATCGTCTACTTCCACGTCACAGTGCTGTCTTTGGACTCCATCAATGAGGAAAGCATGGTAAGGTGCAAGCAGAGAAGCACACGCTATCATTACAGTCCCATTGGATGGTGTTGTATGTCCGTACATGGTTGAGTTTCCCCAAATAAGCATAAATCGCTATGCTTCTACATCTACAATGCGAATGGCAAAGGAGTGGATGTGGAACACTCTGCCAGAGTCTTTGTTTTCCGATAAGTATAATTTGCAAGAGTGGATAGATTACTTACCATCAGGTAGGACTGAGGTCAAATGACTACAGAACTACCTACTGTAATTAAAAAAAACCAGTTTGTGTTCTTATCAGTATGTACTCTAGAATATCACGTCTACGTCCACCCTCAATCAAGTTAAAAACCATTCTCAAGAATCTGTCGCCAACCACGATCTATCGATGTGTTCCGGTAGCCTCACTTGAGAGCCAGTTGTAAGTCCGCTAGTAGCGTAGTAGCGGCACCCCCTTTGACCACACCGTCACTTAACATCGCGACTTGTGGTCAAACGCTACCCTAGAAGTAAAACAAGGGTCGTATATTCAAAAGATCGCATAAACTGCAAACCATTGTCTGACCATCAAACCTTAAGCAACTTCCTACAATTTCTAGACTTACGTAGCCGACATATTCCTCGCCCAGTCCTGGCGAGACCCTCGCCTTCGCCTTCCGGAAAACATGCACGAAGAGTACCGCATCCTCGACGTGGACTGGCTTAACAACATCTGGAGACCAGACTGCTTCTTCAAGAACGCCAAGAAGGTCACCTTTCACGAGATGAGCATACCGAACCATTATCTGTGGCTGTACCACGATAAGACACTGCTTTATATGTCAAAGTAAGTAAGATTAGAAGACCTTAAAAGTATCCTTTAGACGCGAAACACCTATCGGTGTTTCTCTTCTTGGCAAACGTAGTGTAGGACGTCCTCCGGGCTAGGTGGAGCGACTTTATACGCAAAGTGGCTGGCAGCAGTTGGACCCAGCACTTCCAGTAGCTTCATCTAGTGTCGAAGGTGGCGTCACGCTGCGCCTGCTTTGGCAACTAGCTCTTGTAACCTTGCCGGAACACGCCAATAGGTGATCAATAACATTTTATATCGTAATTTAATCTTAATGTTTTCATAAATTTCAGGTTGACTCTGGTATTGTCCTGCGCCATGAAATTTGAGTCATATCCTCATGATACACAAAGTTGCTCTATGATGATTGAAAGCTGTAAGTATTATTTTATTACTGACTGCAAAAGAGTCCTACCACTATAGTTTGCTGATTCAATCTGAAGTAGGCAACGCTAGTGGTAGAACTTCAGACTCAAAGGGGGCCATTTGGAATTAGCTTGATTCTCTATTGCATTAGGTACCTCATTCCTCATACACTTTTCAGAACTCCTTAGGTGAGGTAATTCCTAATTAATGTTATTTAACGTTCAGTGTCCCACACGGTTCACGACTTGGTGTTCATCTGGAACGTCACCGACCCTCTAGTTGTGAACCCGGACATCGAGTTACCACAGCTGGACATCTCCAACAACTACACCAGCGACTGCACCATTGAGTATTCTACTGGTAGGTGACGGTGAGAGTTAGGTACAAACTGTTGATAGTTAATACAATTAAGTGAACGAGGCGCCAAAAAATTAATTGGTGACGAGGCGCTGGTTGAGATGAGATTGCAGAGCCTTTCCCATTGTCGGAAAGTGGCAGGTCTGTCGGTTTTCTACCGGTTGCATTCTGGCGAGTGTGCACAGGAACTGCACGAACTAAGTAGTTCCACCATCTCCATTCCTGTATACAGGTCCTATAGGACTACAAGGCGCGTGGAGTCATTCCATTATTTACTTTAAAGTTTATTTGTAATAATAATAATATAATAATAAAAATGTTTATTTATGAAAAACAAAAAAGTAACAAAAAGAGTAGAATAACAAGAGCAAATAAATATTCAAATTATAAAAGGAGCCTCGCTGTCTAAAAATAATCGAACCACGCATATTTTACAAGGCACAGGAACGTGCGTCCACTCATGGCCGCGCCGCCAAAAGCAAACCCCGTCCCCGAACTAAGAATGAACTTGTGTCTCAGGGTCCGGGGCCACTATCTGGCAGCAACAGACACGCGAGAAACGCTCGTCCCTGCCCTACTAGTATTGATGCTATCAGTAATATTAGTTAGGTTTATATATAGTTACATACGTAGACTATGTAAAAGGTCTTGTCCACTCTTATAAAATGCCTTTGAAAGGTTCTACAGAACCTGAGTAAAGGCATCAGGTTTCAGTTTCATTGCATCCCTATGTGGTAGATTTACCTCCTTTCCGCACCAAGCGTTTCGCCGAGTTCTTTTTTTGGCGGACCACTAGGGACTGGAATTTGCTCCCTGCTGCCCTGTTTCCTGAAGGATACAATCTGGGTCTCCTTAAATCAAGAGTGAATAGGCACCTCATGGGTCAACATGATCCACCCTCGACTGCATCGTCACTTACCATCAGGTAAGATGTGGTCAAACGCAGGCCCATTAATACATAAAAAAAGGTGGACCGACGACATTGTAAGAGTCACAGGGAGCCGATGGATGCAAATGGCTAATAGCCGTCTATGGTGGCATTCAAAGGGGTAGGACTATGTCGAGCAGTGGACTTCTTCCGGCATCAGAAGTCATCATCATGATGAATAAGCTAATGTTGAATTTCAGGAAACTTCACCTGTCTAGCGATAGTGTTCAACCTCCGTCGCCGTCTGGGCTACCACCTGTTCCACACCTACATTCCATCAGCCCTCATCGTGGTGATGTCCTGGATATCCTTCTGGATCAAGCCCGAGGCGATCCCTGCCAGGGTCACGCTTGGGGTCACCTCGTTGCTCACCTTAGGTAAGAGTGGTGAGAATCAGATGCATTTTTATTTTGTATCGTTTATTTGTTTAGTTTGAAGTTTATGTTTGTACTAGTGGCCAGCCCCTGTTGAATAGTTTTCTTCTTTTACTTTTTACAGGGTAGCGTTTGATCACAAGTTACCTGTGTGGAAGGTGTCGTCATGCTACGCCTTGATTAGAAACAGTTGACACCAACAGTTAACCCTTTAGGGTATGATTATTCTATACAACATACGAGAATAATTTTCTTACCATAATTCCAAGTTTCATGGCTCTAGAACTTACCGTTTACTTCTGACGCGATTCAATGAAGAATTGCGATATCGCCCGGTCGCTTAAAGATGCGACATATAGACATCAAATGTATGAACAATTGGTTTGGTTTTCCAACCAAATTCGCACGTTCTGTCGATACCGCTCGCGGATCTGCTCGATGTTTGCGTATACGTTCTCACGATCTGCGTTATTGTTTGACGATATTCTCCATGACATATACATGCAATTTAAATCGTCAATCGACTCGAAATCGCTAGAAATACGTCGCTCCATGACGTACATTCAATTTGAAGTGACAATCGTCCCTTATCGCTCGCATTGCATCGCATCTGTCCATGACGTATTGTAACGAAGATGAGTTTCCACACGCAGTTTTCCAGAGCTCCGTTTATTCAAGATTATTCCAAAATCCCTCCTACCAACCAACCGCCAAATCTAAGAATAAAGTCTACTGTTCTGGTGTTGCCACGTATTTCCCTAGTAGCTGCCAGTCTAATAATATAATTATTCTACCAATATTAATTACCATATCACCATAATCCTTTTCAAAATATCTACTTATAATTAGCTATTGTTGTTGTCAGCGGCGGAAGCTGGAAGTTGTAACAGTATACCTACATTCAACTTGAATGGACAATCGTCCCACATCGCTTGATTTGCATCGCGTCATGAGGAAATTCCCTTAATGCTACTTTAAAGTTAACTTTCGTCTCTGAATGTAATAAAACGAGGTGTTAGCAGTTCAAACAAACCTATTTTCGCAGCAACCCAAAACACGCAGTCCCAACAAAGCCTGCCGCCCGTCTCGTACGTGAAAGCGATTGACGTCTGGATGTCGTCCTGCTCCGTCTTCGTGTTCCTCTCACTCTTCGAGTTCGCCGTGGTCAACAACTACATGGGACCTGTCGCTACGAAGGCCATGAAAGGCTATTCTGACGAAGATCTGTCGAGAGACCTTGACGCTTTTAAGGTAAATATTCTATTTATTTTTAGGGTACCGTACCCAAAGGATAAAACAAAACCAAAAAAAAAAAAAAACTCCGCTGTCCGTCCGTCCGTTTGTCTGTGGGTCTGTCACCAGGCTGTATCTCATGGACCATGACAGTTTGACAGTTGACATTTTCACAGATAATGTACTTCTGTAACAACAAATACTAAAAAACAGAATAAAATAAATATTTAAGGGGGCTCTCATACAGCAAACGCGATTTTTTTGCCGTTTTTATAGATAATGGTACGGAACCCTTCGTGCGCGAGACCGACTCGCACTTGGCGGGTTTTTTTACATCTTACAGGGTAGCGTTTCACCGCAACTCACCTGATGTTAAGTGACGATGTGGTCGAAGGTGGCGCCACGCAAGCTAAGAATCCGTCGCCAAGCACCTATCGGTGTGTTCCGGCAGCCTCACTTGAGAGCGAGTTCCTAATCAAGGCGTAGCTTGACGCCACCCTTGACCGCATCGTTTTTAAACATCAGAAGACTTGTGGTCAACAGTACATGATCTCTAGTTTTCCTTCTTTCCAGCACATATTCCCGACTCCGGCTGACACCCGGGCGAGCACATCAGCGTCTATCCCGCAGTACGACACATTCTGCAACGGTCGAGAGACGGCTGTGTACATCGATAGGTTCTCTCGCTTCTTCTTTCCCTTCTCTTTCTTTATTCTGAACGTGGTATACTGGTCTACTTTTCTGTAAGTTGATGTTATGTCGCCTAGTCACGGTGCAACCTCTCTTACAATTAGTTGATACAATCTGTTGTTAGCCAGCAAATTGGCACTAACATGCTTACTTGCGTTGCGATTGGAGGTCATCTGACAGAAAACAAAAATCAAAACTGACGGACTGACTCACTGACTAACTGCGACTCAGTGAAGCAGTGGAGTGAAAGTTCATCATCATTATCATCAGCCGGGTGAAGTCCACTGCTGAACATTGGCCTCCCCCTATGAACGTCACCATGAACGGCTATTAGCCATTTGCGTCCCTCGGCTCCCTGCGACTCTTACAATGTCGTCGGTTCACCTAGTGGGGGGCCTACCTACAGAACGTCTTCCGGTTCGTGGTCGCCACTCGAGAACCTTCCTTCCCCATCGGTTATCGGTGACAGTTAGTTTGTGGCAAATACCGCAGCTGACAGACATTAATACTTCTTAGTTCTGACTGTGTTAGGCTGTATGGGCCAAACACGGACATACCTTTGCTTTTTTAATTGAACAAATTCTAAAAAAAGATATGTACTTATTTCTAGTGCCATCTCTCTATAGTTTAGGCAGTGGTGGATTTAGCAGCAGGCTGAGTAGGCTGTAGCCTAGGGCGGCAGATTTTAGGGGCGGCAAATTAGGTGTCAGTTTAAAAAAATGTTTTAATGATATTAAAAGAGTCGTACCTATATATGTATTTAAATATTATTATGTGCACACAAACAATTAAACATTGTTCACCACTTGAACTTTCTTAAATTTTTGTCTGATGCATAAAAAAATGACACATTTAAAAAGGAAAGGCAGAGGCCGTAGAGGTTATAGAGGTTGGTAGGGGCGGCAAAATTGAATACTTAGCCTACTGGCGGCAAATTTGTAAATCCGCCACTAAGTTTAGGTACTAAGTTTTACCAGTTGTCAGAAAACCTCCCATAGATTGGCACATAGCAAATTCTAAGGGCAATTCTCTGTTGTCAGATTGCACCGTGAGTAGGCTACTAAGGTTTTACCAAATAAGGGTAGTATGTACGTAAGTAGCGAATAAAGTAAATAATAGAATTATGTATTGTTTTATTGAATAGTATCCTGACGTCACGCTTTAAGCGGAACAGTCCCATTTTTCAATTTTTTTTTTACTATTATTTACAGGGTAGCGTTTGACCACAAGTCACCTGATTTTAAGTAACGATGTGGTCGAAGATGGCGCCACGCTACACCTGGACTGGGATTTTGTAGCTATATATTCCACAGACCACAAAATTCTTTAAAATGTTGTCGCGACGTCACGCGAAAATTGTAAGTGGCAACACCAGATATATCCGGTCTCACTCTGTGGTTATAAAAGTTTATCTATATCTACATTTGCATCATTCCGTGGGTAGAAAAGTAAATAACTTTGTCTATGGACTAACGGTTTCGGCGGGAGCGTATAGAAAGAAGTAAAATGTTTGTGAAGTTCTGATGCGCGCCGAATCATCGCCTCGTTGTAAAGCTAAGTACCCCAGGTTGCCAAGTAACCTAATGCTAAGTGTTTAAATGATATGTTAAATCGGCTACCGTTTTAGAGAATATTAGGTTCTACCGGAAACCTAATAATATCCTACCTCCACTAATGTTGGAGCTAGGATTAGTTATTTCATGGGCATTACAAGCGTAACGAGAGCGCTTTAGGGCACGGAGGGCACGTAGTGTGTCGGACTCGGAACGTAGAAGCGTAACGAGGGCGCTTTAGGGCACGTAGGACACGTAGTGTGTCGGAACGTACCTAGTTTCCACTAGTAGGACTATGATCGCGAGCGGATAGCAGCCGAGATGCATATGTTCTAGAGCAGTTTGTACCTTGGTGTAGCGTGTGGGTCCCGCCAAGGGTTTGTGGCGTGCAGTTCGCTACTGTCACGCCACGCGCTCGTAGTCTTGGCCAAGCAACTTTCGTTTGGTCCTGTCGGCGGGGTCAGGAATAGTGATTAAGATTCTAGACCAGCCGAACGACCTAGGACCCCACACTGCGGGTTTAGGATGATGTCCTGAACCCATGACCTTGAAATAACCTAGTGTAATGATATGATACTATAATAATGTTTCATGATAATATGGGTATTTGGCTGTGTTGGGCTATTGTTCTCATGATTTCACTTTCAGTGGAATCATGGAAACAAAATATTTATACAGATGGTGAACGTCGTACATCCTAAAGCGAAGCAGATTATGTTACCGGAGTGAGGCCGGTGATCTTGGTTGAGGAATTACGCCGTGGAGCTGAGGTATGAAAATTGCATTAATATTATTCAATGAGCTTATGTTAAATTTACTTTCGCGACCCGCGTATAGCGTGTTACATCCCTATGACATATAGACGTATTTATATACATAGATTGTATATGGGTACGCGGGGTACAAGTTATATAGAATTAAATATAAAACGATAACTATATAACTAAATCGCGACAAATGTCTCGCTTGGACAAAACAGGCCATCCTTTCAGAAAGGGCACAATCCTGAGAAGAGCCTAGAAATGTTAAAATTTCAGAATTTGTCCTCAGGACAAATGGTAACCCTAACTCTGGCTGACCACAGTCAGCGACAAAAGTCGTTAGAAAGGGTCGACAGTCATTTAGGTTTTTTTACTAACAAGGTAGCGTTTGACCACAATACACCTGATGTAAGTGATGATGCATTCAAGACTATGAAGGTAATCGGAAAGTTTGTTATGGTTTAGCGACATTTTTCGCTGACCGTACTATAATGAAAATTGACTTCTAAGATTTGATTACATTGTTAGTTAGTTATGCTTCGGCTACATTAGCGGGCTATGGCGAATATTCGTGTTAACGCGATAAATGTGGCCGGGTTCATCGTGTCATCGCGTAGTATTCGGGCGAAGACGATGTAGTATCAGGGAGCTGTCGGTAAACTGGCGCGAATCAAAGGGATTTGTTGCGCCAATATTCGCTTAGGTGGCTACATCTACGTCATTTCAGTGTCGTCCAGACTTTGAAGCGAGACGAACGTGCATTTAATTTTTTACACTATGGAGTGGAGTAACGAAAAAGTGTTACAATTCATTCAATTTTATGAAAGTGAGAGTATTATATGGACACGAATCTTCGACACGAATCTTCACCCGCCTTAATGTAGACAAGAACATCGCCTATACCCGAACACGATGTTTTTGTCTCGCCAACACGATACGAATCTTCGCCCGCTAATGTAGCCAAAGCATTACAAGTCAAGCTAATAAAAGTGTTTTAAAAAGGAGGGTTGACAGCCCTATCACCAGGCAGGGTTACCACACCTTCGCATATCCTTCCATCAATCGTATGCTTATTAGCAATAATTTATTGTACGTACCTAATATTAATAATAGTACAGATTTAAGCATCCTCAAAAATATTCAAATGCTATGCAAAAACGCATAAGTACCAACGTCCAACTCATTTATGTCTGTCTAGATAGCAGGATAGACTTTTAAAAAGGTGACATAGACAGTCTGCTTGTCTACCCAGTCATTTAGGCATGCGGTTCAGCTTTTGTTCCAAAGTCTAGATTTGCGATACTCGTTAAGGCGAAGCCTGATGGTGATATAAAAAAATTAACTGCCGGGCCTTTCTTGTCTGTTTTTTTGCTGGCGTAAGGAGGTTGGTACGGCGTGGCTAGTTAGATAAGTCGATCGCCTGATGGTAAGTGCCTGCCTTTGATACGACAGTAGTTAGTAGCTATAGTATTGAATGTTTTTGATAGCAGTAATAAATATATCGTACTTTCTTAGTACTTAATTACCAGATTTGAGGCTGACAAACAAATACTTTAGACTTTTAGACTAATTTATATATTTTATTTTATTTAGGGGTCTTACAACTGACTTTACATAGGAAATAAAGTTTTAGGCATGTACACAAATTTTGCATCCTATACTTTTTACGTTGAGTTTCAATTGAGGAAACTTAGTATTAAAATATGAGTTTAAAAAAAACTGTTTTATGATTGGTGGTGCTTATTTTCTTTACCTATGTCGTCATCGTCATTTATTATCTTTCATTTGACGAATGTGAAAAACTAGCTTATTGCCTACATAGTACCTAATAGAGAGATAAAAATAACATCCTATAAAAAGGTATTCAAAATGCTTGAGAAAGAGAGAAAAAAAAACAGAAATGTCATCGCGACCAAAAATTACTTGTTACCTTCCTTTCTTGCTCTTTTGCTGATTAAGGAGGTTGTAATACGCAAAAACTCACACCTAGGGCCACAACGCCTTCGCCTTAACCACCACCCTACTCATGCATACCAACCATTGCCGAAAATCGAATGACAATGTTGTTCATTTACATACAACATCGTTTGTCTAGACAGTACGTGCGCAGAATGACCGGCAACTATGCAGGTAATCAATGCAGTGCATATTTAGGAGCGATGAACGCTGGGCCTTGAAAAGTGCTTGAAAGAACTGTTTGACAGGACGAGCAGGTCGCTCGCCTGACGGTAGGCGTCACACTTGTCTGTCTATGCCACCCAGAATTTTGGATTTGAATACTTAGTTCTCACAGAGTCTTTGTGAGGCAATACACAGCGCTCGTCACCCTGAAATGTCCTACTAATGTTATAAACGTGAAAGTTTGTCAGTATGGATGGATGTTTGTTACTCTTTCACGCAAATACTACTGAACGGATCTGAATGAAATTTGGAATGTAGATAAATAAATAAATATCGGGGGACCATTGCACACCAATTGATCTAGCCCCAAATTAAGCTGGATTAACACATAGCAACTAGTCAGATAATCAATCAATCAATCAATCAATCAATCAGTCAATCAATCAATCGATCGATCGATTCAATCTCTTTATTTAAGACTAGTTGCGCCCCGCGGTTTCACCTGCGTCTTATTGTTATCCCGCAGGAACCTTTTTCCGGGGAGTGCCTAAGCCTATGTGTTAACCCAGAGTAACAAAAAATATATGTATTTCAAAATATACACACACACACATACACACTCAAACTTTTGCATTTATAATATTAAGTGGGATAGAAATGTCATAGAAAAAAAGCACATTCAGTATTTTCCGCATTTCAAATTTTTCTGGGCAACTTTTCAACTTTTCCAATTTTTCGTTTTACGTTTCAGAGTGATCACATGTTGTATCTTACTGAAAAATATATATTTTGAAGTTTGAAGTTGAAGAATAAATACAAGCCGGCCTTATAAACTATTTTAACGTTTCTCGCGAACTGCGAAAATAATGTTTACAACCGCTTTACAAGTTTATTACTCTCGTGGCGAAAGTAACTCGCGTCAAATCCGCTATAAATGTCGCTGCGGATTATTTCAGAACTGCTTCATGGAATTGAGGAACTGAAAGTTGGGTGGGGTTCAAGTGGTGAGCTGACGCGATTCTTTACTAGGTATTAGATAGACGACGCTTTATTTTTTCACGTTAACAACAGAAAAGAAAACATCCTAAAGCTGTATAGGTGCAATGGATACATTTTTTTAGTTAGATTTCTAATCTATGTATTAGAAATACGTTTTTTTTAACTACATAATAATTATGTATTTGGTAATTGTATTTTCAATCATCCCTCAGAGAACGAGCATGGACAATAATGCCCATAATCAAAAAAAAAATACTAATATAATATGTGATTTACAACATTGATGAGCTGGGTCTTCGTCTAATGTTAAGCGCCTTGCCTGTCTTTTATAGTTTTTATGTCTCGTAAGACACTGGCAAGAATCATCGTAACCCTGAATCACACCAATCTTCAAGTCTCATAAGATAACTTAATTCCTTTAATTCCTGGGCTTAAACTTCGTTGGCTACTTAACAGAATATATTAAGTACTTAGTACATTAAGTAGTGTGTATACAAGATGTATGTCTGTGTGCAGGATTTATACATAACATACTATCTTACCTACCTGGAGTTACCTGCGTAACTTTTAACTACAAGTCACCTAATGTTAAGTGACGATATTACTAACTGATTGATTTATCGATGATTTTATTATTTATTAACCGACGAAAAAAGGAGGGGTTTCAAGTCGATATGTATATTATAAATAGTATTTTTTTAATGGTCCTACATTTTTTACAACTTTTCCGAAAGTGGTCCGATTTTGATGATTCTTTTATTTATCGAATAAGGTATATCTGGGAATTGATCACATTTTTTATTTTTTTTTTACTATTTACAGGGTAGCGTTTGACCACAAGTCGCCTGATGTTAAGTGACGATGCGGTCGAAGATGGCGTCACGCTACACCTGGACTGGGAACTGGCTCTCAAGTGAGGCTGCGGGAACACACCGATAGGTGTTTGGCGACAAATTCTTAACGAGAGGGTGGTAGCTAGCCAGGCGAGTACTAGAAAATACCCTACCACCAAGCTATGGTTTCATCACGATGTTTTCCTTCACCGAAAGCACAAGCTCATTGCAGGATTCGAACCCACGTCCTACGGATCGCAAGCCGACGTCACTACCACTGACCCATCATCGCTATAAATCATATAAGAAAAATTCTTCACTTAAGGGGTGGAAAGATTGGGAATGATTATTTTTCACCTGTGCTCCGATTCTATAGAAACATATACTTAGTTCTGATTAAACTACAACCTAATCCATTATGGCATATCTTTATTTATTTGTAGATCAGCAACAAAATAATAATAAATCAAATCTTTTGACTGAGTTTAACTCGCTCTCTCTTCCTTAATGGCGCCTAGCGGGTGCTTAAAAGTTTCATAGAAAAAAAAGTGTAAAGGCAGAAACGTATGGGACATTTCAAATGTTCAGCTTTACGAACTGCAGTTGACAACTGGTCGTTATGTTAACAACCACCCTTGGGTTAATTAGAAGAAGGTATCAGGTAGGTATGTTAGGTACATATACCTAATAGGTGTAATATTAGCTACCTTGTGAGTACTTTGACTTTTTAAAGCGATGTTTTATCCCTACTCCCTTTCCCTACTAATATTATAAATGCGAAAGTAACTCTGTCTATCTGTCTGTTACGCTTTCACGCCTAAACTACTGAACCGATTTATATGAAATTTGGTACAGGGATAGTTCAAGCCCTGGAGAAGGACATAGAATAATTTTTATCGCGATAAAGTGTAGTTCACGCGGCTGAAACCGCGAGGAACAGCTAGTATATATCTTATATATAAAAATCACTTGCTGTTCGTTAGTCTCGCTAAAACTCGAGAACGGCTGGACCGATTTGGATAATTTTGATCTTGAAATATTTGTGGAAGTTCAGGGAAGGTTTAAAAGGTGACTTTTATTGGCGATACGAAGTTCGCCGAGTCGGCTAGTTCTTATATATAAAAATCAATTGCTGTTCGTTAGTCTCGCTAAAAGTCGAGAACGGCTGGACCGATTTGGATAATTTCGATCTTGAAATAATTGTGGAAGTTCAGGGAATGTTTAAAAGGTGACTTTTATTGGCGATACGAAGTTCGCCGGGTCAGCTAGTTCTTACTAAATAAATGTATTTTGACTTTGACTTTGATGATTTTTTCGCCTGATGGTAAGCGTCCGCTTCTTCCGGCTGATGATGATGATGGTAAGCGCTCGCCTTAGCTCAATACCACCCAGAATTTTATACTTCTACGGTATAAAATCGTCTCAGTTCAAGCTTTTCCATTAGAATTGCGCTGAGCTACGCTTTTGAAGCGAGTGGCTCAGTGGTAGTGACGACGGCTTGCAAAATGAAAATACACCGGGAAATTCGGGCAAAACGCGGGTGAAACCGCGGGGAGCAGCTAGTTTAATATAAAGAACAATGGCCAAAACGGAACTGAGCTTGTACGAAAACGAGCTATGTATGAAAAAGATTGTAATTTTAGTCCTAATAAGATTATACAAACGATATTTCAAGGCGAGTCCAGAAAAAATTAAATTGATTTTTTCGATATTGATCTTCTGGAAGATCGATTCAGATCAGGCAACCCTAACCCTAACCTTTGTTTGCTTTTGCTACGATACTATTCTACTATATTTGTTTGTACTCCTTTTTCTTTTTCTGAACCTGACTAAATCTCATACACCAAAAACTGTTATAGGCCGGTCGTATTCAATAGACTATTTGTAATTTTTACACAAAATATATTGCGGTCGTCCAAGGAAAAAATGGCCGATGTTCTTTCAACTTGATAAAAGTCAAAAAGTCAAAAGTCAATTTTTCTTTATTCAATAGGATACATTGTGAATATTGTGATCACTTTAAATCGTCAAACTTAAAACTAGCTACGCCTGTTCAGGCAAGAAACGCCCGGCAGGTAATTTTTTTGGCGCGATCACATTAACAATTTTATTCTTATTACTAATTGATTGAATTGGAGCAAGTTCACTAAAATCCCAAGTTTTTTTTTTGTTATCTAATGGTCTGATATTTTTTTGACCTCAACGCGTTCTTGAGAAAAAGGGTCCGTCTGTCTGTCAGTCAAGAGAAGGACAACAGAGTGGTCCTATTAAGGTTCCGTTTCTCCTTTCGGGTACGGAACACTGAAAAAATACCAATCGAATTGACAACCTCCTCCTTTGAAGTCAGTTAAAAAGAGTCAGAACGCGTAAAAGCGTTTATCACTTCGGGGTCACCCGTGTGCGCTCTCTCGTTACTGAGGTCTGTGTTGGTGTGGAGTATTGAAATGCAATTTCCAGAGACGCGTGCGTTTATTAGAACGATCAAATCAATACTGACTAATACAGTAGGCACAGTCTCGCAAAAACTTGCACTAGGGTCACTGAAGTAAGTCAAACGACCGTCCTTAAAAATATTTAGCAGCACGTTTTCTTATTCTCCACACTGACACGGTCTGGTCGCAGTCTGGCCGTTCCCAAAATAATGACAAAAAGTCGCCACTGGCCTTGAGACGGGTATTTGTATTGCATACATGTGTCCCTCGAATGGTAATTAAGCTGTGTTTAAGTCACGCCAAATAAAATGTTATTAGAATAGATTATTATAAAATTTCAAATTATTTAGATTATGTTTCGGCCACTATCACTCTAATTAGATGACAAAAAAGCCTTGGGATTTTAGTGAACTTGCTCCAATTCAATCAATTAGTAATAAGAATAAAATTGCCAATATGCCAAAAAAAAAATACCTGCCGGGCGTTTCTTGCCTGTTCTTTTGCCGGCGTAAGGAGGTTAGAACAGGCGTAGCTAGTTTTAAGTTGACGTTTTGAAGTGATCACAATGTATCCTATTGAATAAAAAAAAATTGATTTTTGTTTTTTTTTTTGATTTTTTAATGGTAAGCGCCGATACCGAGTTCGAATCCCATTTCGGTCTCGCACAACACTTTAATAAGTTTCTAGTTACGCCCCGCGGTTTCACCCGCGTCTTCCCGTTATCCCGCAGGAACCGTTTTCCGGGATTAAAACCCTATGTGTTACTTTTCATCCCGAAAAAGCGGGAATTCCTGCGACATAACGGGAAGACGCGGGTGAAACCGCGGGGCGCCACTAGTCACACATAATAAAGTGTGTTTATTTTTCGGTATTACCTTCAAAATATCATTCATTGTCAGACAGTTAATATAGTGGTAGGTCTGGGGTTCACGGGCTCTTAGACCATTAAATAAATGAATATTAGGGACCATTGCACACAAATTGACCTAGCCCCAAATTAAGCTCGAAACTTGTGTTATGGGTACTAGGCAACGATATACATACTTATATAGAGAAATAAATACTTATATAGATAGAAATATCCATGACTCAGGAACAAATATTCGAGCTCATCACACAGATATTTGCCCTTACCGGGACTCGAACCCGGGACCGCTAGCTTCGCAGGTAGACACTACCAACTCCGCCACCGCGTCGTCATTATTAATTGATTGATTTTTATGACGGGTACAATCTTAGTAACTTGACAAAGTTTTCGTTTTAACATAATCGAATTCCACATAGCAACAAAGGCCTGTATTACGTGTATCCTGGCACAGTAAAGTAAGAACAGTAGGTTAGCTAAGGCCGCTCGACGAGTTAATTGCCTACTCTTGCGGTGATGCATAGGCGGCGCGTTCCGTACTGAGTGCATGGCGGCGGCTCCGTTCGTTTGTGAGTGTGTGCGTGAAAAGTGCGTGCGTACACGGCGCCGCTACTCTCGCACACATTCAAACCGGCGGGCGGCCGATTTGTATGAACCTGAACTACTACTCTTTACTATGATCCTGGGTTATCTATGGTTAATCTTAGATCAGTAAGTATACATAGTAGACAAAAGACAATTAGCATTTACTTACTGTTTTTGCCAAAGATGGCAGATTTAGATTTAATCACCGGAAGTGTTAAAAAAGTCTATAGTTACAGCTTGTACAGTCAGCGAAAAAATTGCTAAAAAAAACTATCTATTTCTTCTCAAACATCAACCTTCGATCGACTCATCACTTAAGAGGACGCCGTGATAAACAATGAATCTGAAATCAGCTCCATACAAAAACGCAAGCGATCTGACTAATGCCGTAAGGTCGTATGCGTCAAAAACGGTTTTTTTTTCGTTTAAAATGAAAACTATCGTTAATTTTATAGAAGTAAACCTGTAGTTCTTTGAAAAATGTGTATATACCATACAAAAAAAAATTCAACTCTTAAATCGGTTTTGTATGCCTGTAAAATGAAAATCTTTTTTTTAGAGGGCAGTTTTCGATCATTGTTTTTCTGCTATGAAAGTTAACCAATCGTGTTATCCTTCTGACAATTTCATGTCAAACATGATCTTTAATGTACATAAATATTAGCTCTGTATGTTTTGTAATTGCTGAGAAAAAAGGAGATCCCTGCAGCCAATATTGCCAATTCCTCGTCTTAACATTAGGTTAGTTGAGTAGTGGCCAAACGGTATCTCGTATAATCAGATAATTTTGTCGCTGACTGTACAAGGACGATGATCCAATCTTTCACCTGTTATGGATAGACCCTGTGTTTTACTTCCTGGATATTGATCCTGGTTATCCATTAGAATAATAATCTGAATAGAGAAAGGATAGGTGTGAAATGAGTTTTTAAGGGGCCGTAACGCATCGGCATTGCCGATGCGCGGCAACGCCCCGGTGTTGTAAATGTCCATAGGCGAAGGTGACTGCTTACCATCAGATGGGCCGTCTGCTTGCTTCATCATTATCATCATCCTGTATCAGTCCGCTGTATCAGACAGAAACATTTGTGCGGTGCGCAGTCCAGGATATACGAAGCATTTTCCTCGAGCACCACATTTCAAATGCATCAATACGTGTACTGTCAGCTTTTTTGAGGCCCCATGTTTCCATAACAAAACCTAGTCTTGTATGTATTATACCCTGACCTATGATACAGTGGCCCAATAATTAGATATACATAAGTAGGTTAATCAACTCCCAGACAAGGTCAGCGATAAATCGTGCAACAGTTGACAGGTATTGGAGAATAGATATAACCTTTAAAATCAATAATTAATCAGAGGGCATCAGTGCAGACTACCGGCCGATGTGAAGAATGGGTGAACAACCGACTGTGAAATTGCAGGATCTTAGGTTCCATTTCCGCCATTGGACATGGAGTAAAAATACCTTCTGAAATACAGAAGGTATTTCCTTCACTATTCACTCAGAAGGAAAAGTAAGGAAGGAAAAGGTTACATTTTGGAAGGAATCGGTTTTGGAAGGTTAGGCTCAGAAGGAAAGTCAGAAATTTTTTTACAGTGTGTTTGAATTTGAATTGATAATATCATAAGCTAAACCTAGTCTAGCGTTGCCGATCGATAGTCGACTATCGTTAATCGATAGTCTATCGATAGCAAACCAATCGCAACACTATCGATACTATCGATAGATTGAAACGAGACAATACTATCGATACTATCGATATTTTTTTATATTCGAGTAACAATACTATCGATAGTATGGGGTTTTCAGATGAAAACTATCGATAGCTTTACTTTTAAAGATAGTTCGGCAACACTAATACCTACTACTAATGGAATCGACTCAAACGAAATGTCCTGTTACTTCCAATTTGATTACCTCTTTGTATTAATTCCGAGAATTATATTTTGTAACCGGGTTCATTCCACAATTATCCTTATCATCAAACTTTAACAAAGCGTTTATTAATAATATCTAATAAATCTTACGTTTGACAGACAGATATGCGTGTATTTCACCACTGACAGACAGACCGATAAGAAATATTAATTAATTGTAGGTAGCTCTTGTTACAATATTATTCAATTTGTTGTTAACTTGATTGGGCACATACCTAATGGTTGTTCGGTTACTGATAAGCGAAGTCTTCTGGGTATTAGGGGATTTATGTTAGGTACCAAAATACCCGATATAGTGCGCAACGTCGCTAGGGCCTAGGGACTAAAAGTGATTTGAATCCCTAGGGATTAAATAGCTAGTTTGTTCCTGATTACAAAGCGTAGCTCGGCGGTTTAATGTTTATGTTAAAAAAAAAGTATTATCTTGCAAAATCTTCAGAATCACGTATCGTCAACGCCATCTACCGGATTTTTTCAACTGTTTTTTTGTTGATTGTCAGAAAGCTTTCTATTGGCCACTTAAATCCAAATCAACAATCAAAGAAATCAATTTTTTCACCCGACTGCTAAAGGAGGGTTATATTTTTGTATTTATGTATGTGTATATATTTCTTTGGCACGGCCTGTAGCTTAAATGGCTTAATTTTTACAAATGAGGTGTCATTAGATTCGTCTTTATTGTGGCAGTGACATAAGGTACTTTATTATGGCGCAGTCGGGTTTTTTTTGTTTCTTTTGTAATGTATGTATGTTCCTTGTATAATCTTGTTAATGTTAGTTTAGTTTTTTTTGTGTACGTAGGTACTGGGTTAAGTTGCGGGTGGGCTAACGCCCGCATTCTGCCAAAGCACGGGTCCTTAGAGCCGGGGGTCTAATGTTGATGTCAACAATAACGGTCAGGTTTCACAGACCACACAGGGTCACATCCGGGACATCCTGACGACCTTTGTACTTCCCATCCTGAGCAGTGCCGAAATATCGAGAACTCAAACAAGTACAAATACATGATAATAATTATCCCGTTTCAAAACCTAACTTTAACATCTGTATTTTCTAAAAGAGTATGCAATTCTTTGTTCGATCCTTTTCCATCGTCAAATGCTTTTTTCTACTTCTTACAGGTTAGCATTTGACTACAAGTCATCTGATGGTAAGTGACGATCTGGTCGAAGGTGGTGCCACGCTACACCTGCATTGGGAGCGGGCTCTCAAGTGGGGCTGCCGGAACACACTGATAGAAGCTTGGCAACAGATTCTTAACTTGAGGGTAGCTAGTCAGGCGAGCACTCGAAAATGCCCTACCACCAAGCTACCATGATGTTTTCTTTCACCAAAAGCTCAAGCTCATTGTAGGATTCGAATCCACGACCTACGGATTGCAAGTTACTACTGAGCTTAAAAAATGCTAAAAGAATTCATCATCATCATGTAGCTAATGTGTTGTGAAGGGGTATAAATGACGTCATACGGTCCAATCCGATCTCGATTGAGTTCCCTTTCATCTCCCGTTCATCTGTGTGGCAGTGTCCCTATGCGTTTACGTTAAGTTACTTAGGGTTGTCACTACTAAGCAATCGTTTCTGGACGTCAGGAGAAAAAAAGGCCAATCTACGATGAAAAAAAAAATAGCATTTAGTCGAGCGTCGAGCGTTTATAACAAAATTTTATAAACGTCAAACTGTGTTGTCAAATTGTCTACTAAGTAAATATTTTTAAAAAGTAATACAGTAAAACTATTAAATTTTAATACTTCTTCAGTTGACTTCTGTCTATCCAAAGGTTAAATCTGGTAGAAATCGCTCTAAGCGATAGGACCACTGAACGCGCCACTTACATTGGCACTTTTTACTATACCTACCCTCATCTTCCCTAATATTTTCGGCGACGACCTGTGTCGTCACATACGTACTAACAAGCAGCTGCTTGCCGCGACAAGTAGTCTGCGACCCTCGTCCGTTGCGGCTACCGCTCCGCTTTAAAATATCGCTTCCGCGCCGCGCCGCAAATACAGTCCACTTACCATCCATATTGAAGCCCGCTCTGGTGAAGAGATAAACCTGAAGAAGCCGTGAAGAAGCGCTCCAAGGCTGGACCTTCCTATTTGGAGACCGAGCCACCTACAAGGAGGAACTCCAACCCGAGGTGATTGTAGTGTGCCTTGTATAGTGCCAGTGGAAGACCAGGTTAGTCGTCATCATCCCTTATTTAACCAGCCATCCTCCCCTCCGCTATTTGGAGACGCGCTCGGCTATAATACTTAGCTGCCGCGTTAACAACCACCAATTGTAACACTAGGCTCTAAGGCTGGTATTGACGCTCAAGTGTTGATTAATGCTTGAATAGCGATTGAGTTACATATTTGTATGAAATGACAGACTCAAATCTGTGCTTAAGTAGGTACTGATTATCGCTCAAGCTTCATTCTAGAATACCAGCCTAAATGTATCGTACATTTAATTTATTATATACTAGCTATGCCCCACAGTTTCACCCGCGTTTAATAGCAATAAAAGGCATTTTAAATTTTAATTACATTTTTTTTATTAATAAAAGAATCACAAGTTTTAATAGCCTATTAAAAACAAAATAAAAACATTAACTAAACCTTTAAATGTTAAATAAAACTACCTATCAAACTAAACAAACTACTTAATCTAATAAACCACTACCAGTTGACAACGTTCCCAAAATGCTGGCCGCATTGCCGCGTTGAATGGCAATGCTTATCCGTTGGGCAAAATAACGGCCAGCATTTTGGTCACGGGTAGCATCATCTATTTTAGGTGAAAGTGCATTAAAATTCCATAGAAAAAAAGCCACTTTCAGTTTTTACTCAAGGTCCCAATTACCAGGTGGATTTTCAAAACAAACTTTCTTATAAACCTTTTCCTGACAATTACGAATACAACGAAAAATAATTATCTAATTTGGTATTCGTTGTGAAGTTATGCGCGTACATAGATTTAGGCGATTCATTTTTATATTTATGAAGAAGATTTATACATTTTATTTCCTTTCTATTACCACCTTCTTGTTAAGAATCTGTCGCCAAGCACCTATCGGTGTGTTCCGTCAGCCTCACTTGAGAGTCAGTTCCCAGTCCAGGTGTAGCGTGGCGCCATCTTCGACCACATCGTCACTTAACATCAGGTGACCTGTAGTCAAACGCTACCCTGAAAAAGTAAAAAAAATAATATTAGCATTAACGATTATATTATAGAATGCCTCTTGGTTAGGTTGAGTTGTCGTCGTTTCAAAGTTTTCGCTTTCTTCCTGCTGACAACCCTACCGTCCACTCGACGCAGGCGCACCGGATGCGACCGTTGTCCTTCGCTAGCCTTGGCAGCACTCGGCAGTTTATCGCGATCGCACACAATCAGGGTTGCCACATGCGGGCGCCCTGTTCTCTTCCTAGTTGATTGAAATATATGGTCGAGGGAGATGAGAAGATTTATTTATCTCGCGGTGCTGATAAGTTGTTGTTTAATTTTCTACTTATTAACATTTAATTTTGTTCCAGGAATCTGTAAGCCGCTGTGATAAATGCTGATGGGATTATTAATACAATATTTTTGAAAATAATTTTAGTTAGGTTAGGTTTATATGTGACATTTATTTTTACATATATTTATAATTTTTAAGCGGATATTATGTAGACATACATAAAATGAATTCGCAACGAACCCTTAACACGTTTATTAAATTTTCGTTTTTTATTCACATAAATAAAGAAAAAAAACTTTTATTCCATGCTAATTAAGCTCCACAATACAATTTTAACAATAACGTTTTAAGTTTTTTCATATAAAATACAGAAAATTTACAAAACAACTCTTTGGCCAGCCCCAAAACCGACTTAAGTTCATAAAAGTCATAAACGTACAACGAACCATACAAGTTTACAACCACTTAAGCGATCTAAATAAATCAATCAATTCTACTTGACCCAAATTCGGCAATGTGCCAAAACTCTGTGTTGGTTGTTGACCCATTTCTTGAGCCATACCCCATCCTGTATATTGCAAAAAAAATAAAAAATGGGTCAAAGACCTCGACACGCTGTCATTGGCCATAACAACCGCAGTGGTCGTTGGCTGGTGATCAGCTACCAGCCAACGACCACTGGAATTATTGTTTAACGGCCTCGTAATGGGAAGATTGAAGAATACGCACATAATTAAAAATGATTTGTTGTGGGAGGGGGAATGACCCTGTTTCTTGGTAGTGATGTCCTAAAAGTTATCGATGAAATTTCGCATATCAAAAACATGCGAATTTGTTTTTCCAACAATTTAAATTCCACTGTTGGACGTAGTCCTTTCTCGTAGTGCACCTGTTGAGGACGTTTATTGCAACTCTAGCCTAAGTAACAAAACAATAATTCGAATGTAGAAAAACAAAATATAAAAGTATAAAAAGGTTGATAACGAATTGCGGTGCTGGCCGCCAACAACACCACTGAGCCCAATCTTCGGCTTCTCTCATCCAACCGCTGCCACCCATTCTGCATCTGTCGCTCCACCTAGCCGGTTCGCCGAGTCGTGGTCTCCACTCAAGAATACGTTTTTCGCAACGGTTTAAATTAAAGTTAACACGTTTTATCGTCGTCAGCTTAAAGACGTCCCCTGCTGAACATAGGTCTCCCTTTTTGTACGCCATAATGTTAAATCATACTTTTGGTACAGTCAGCTACAAAAGTAGCTGATTGTTCTCGATTCTCCAAATGTGTTTCAAGTCAGTAATTATTATTGTTTTTTACATTTTACATGGTATCATTTTGACCACAACATAACACACCTGATTTTAGATGATGATGAGGTCAAAAATTGGAGTATAAGATGATGAGGATAATAGAAAAAAGTGTGATTGTTCAGCGACTTTTGTCGTTGACTATATGTACTAGTAGATACATGCACGATGTAATTTTATAACTTTCAATGGCTTATGGGTTATGGCTTGTGGCTTAAAGGTAACAAACGGACAGACATTACTATAGATTTTATAACATTAATTATGGAAATGGATTTAATATCATTAAAAAGTAAAGTTTGTTGTAAGAGGTCGTCACGGAACTACTGATCCAGATTTGACAAAACAAGTCACCTGATGTTATGACAAAGTGGTCGAAGGTGGCGCCAAGCTACAACTGGATTGGGATCAACTACCAATACCAACTAACTAACTCCGATGGCTCAGCGACCCAAAGTGTGTCTTGGCCTTCGAAACGAGAGAGCGCCACTCTTCTCTATCTTGAGCGATTTCAGCCCAGTTGAGACCAGGAGCAGCAGCAGCAGTTGAGCGAGCTCCAGACTCTCAACTACCAATACCAATCATAGGCTTTTTATCCAGTAAACAGACTTCTGCGGGATAGCGGGAAAGCCGTGGTGTGCAGCTAGTTAACCATCTAGCTAGTCTGTCTTGAGAAGAAACCTGGAAAGTTTTTGGGAAAAACTAAAATTAACACCTGCATCACCGTAATCGCGTAATATATTAACAAACTAGTGAGTTAGTTGCCTTCATTAATCAAAGAGTTCTACGTAAATGAAGATCTGGAAGGTATCTCAGTGAAAGATCCCTACTTTTCAGCGGGTTTACGTAATCATCATAATTTGAGTCACGGTTACCTAGTGTACAAATTCACTTTTATAACAGCTGTGCTTCACTTGGTCTGGAATTTATATAAAGCACTAGCTGTTCCCCGCGGTTACACCCGCATGGGATATAAAAAGCGCGATAAAAAGTATCCTATGTCCTTCCTCAGGGTTCAAACTCCGTACCAAATTTCATTTAAATCGGTTTAGTAGTTTAGGCGTGAAAGCGAGACAGACAGACAGAGTTACTTTTGCATTTATAATATTAGTAGGTGTTCTATGTCTTCCCTAAGGTTTAGTAGTGAAGACGAGTCACCAAATTTTTACAAATATTAATTAACCCAAAAGAAAATACAAAAAAAATAAAATTTAATAAAATTAACATAAATAAAACTAAAACACGGTAATAATAATAATAACTGTAATTTACGGTTTGAAATACGAATGATTCACTCTTGTGTTTTCGATCGCATAAATTCATATTTATTTAAATGTTTTTCATAATCTTTGTTGGGGGTAGTAAGATTAAGATAAATTAATTAAGATTAAATAAACTTAAAATTAAAAAAAGTGTGTTAAAATCTCTTTGAATATTAATTACATATTAATTACAGCAGCGTTAATTTTTACATTCCGTGGTACAGTCGCCGAACCACTACTCTCTTATTATTAAGGTACATTGCGCAGAAAACGCTTGTAATAATTTCACTCCTGATAAAATTTCCATACGTGAAAACCGATTCTTAAGTAGTAAACTTCAAACAACTATAAATTTAAAATTAAAAAAACACCCCACCATCTTGAACCGATTTTCATCAAACATAGCTAAAAATGCCTTACATCATTTTGGAAAAGAGCTGATACCCTCTCACTGATGGATGCCGCTTTTGCGTTGAAAAGAAAGAGTTGTAAAACAGTTCAAAGGACACATCGATACCGATCGATCCCATCACTACGGTTATCCTGCTGGTAGTGACCGCCTCATCCGTTTGCCGTGGGAATGAACACGCTTTTTGCGGCCTCCATCTGTACTTTTGGATAACTGCTGCATTGAGATCCTCACAACCATTCATGTTTTGTTTGTTGTTTATTTTCCTATGTCGCTTTATTCTCGGGTCTTTGCCCGGACCTTTGTTAGGCATAAGCGGAGCCGTAGCCACACTGAGAAAAAAAATCGACTTTCCTTCGGAGACCGATTCCTTCCTTATTTTACCTTAGTTTTCCTACTAAATCACAATTCCTTCCCATTTGACTCAGAAGGAAAACGGTACCGTATTTTGGAAGGTCTTTTTTCTCCGTGCAAAGCTAAGAGGCCATTTTAAATTAAATATGATAAACAAAACTATGGTGCAAGGAAGGAAGGGTGAAGTGTACTATTGTAACAATGCTAAAAAGTTATCTGGTTATCTGGTTATTATTGTGAAATGATTGATATCCGAAGTCTGGTCTATGGGATGATGAGACTCCGGCACTTGCTGATTCAGTCTTATTGAAAAATATTAAGGCAGGTGGTGACTCTCTCAATAAACGGGCCCATAATACGTTATTTATTTTATTTTTATTATTGCTAATAAATAGAGAGAGAGAGATTTTTGACCACTTGGTACGTCATGACGAATATATGAAAACCATCTTAGAGGGAAGCCAGGTAGACCGAGAAGAACATACATAGACCAAGTCAAACAAAACATAAAAAACTTCTGTAGAAAAGCTCTTGCACTTTGCTTTTATCGTAAAAACACAAATAAAACGAGTTTACTCCATATTGATATCATAATCATCATCCCCAGCCTATTGCGTTCCCACAGCTGGGACATAGGCCTTCCCTCAGAGAGAGTATGCGTCATAATCTACCACGCTAACTTAGGGTTGGTAGAAATGCATAAATCGGATTGGTAGTATATTGATATGAGTAGCTATCACTAGTTGCACCCCGTTATCCCGCAGGAACCTTTTTCCGGGATAAAAAGTAGCCCGTAGATGTGTTAATCCAGTATATAAACTATCTACATTCCAAATTTCATTCAGATCCGTTCAGTAGTTTTTGCGTGAAAGAGTAACAAACATCCATCCATCCATCCATCCATCTAATTCGCAAAAGAAACTCAATGTTCAAGAGGTGTCTGACCACCTATGGAGCTAAAATTGGACCCCAACTCAGCCCAGCTGCAACCTCTTGGAGCTCAAAAACACTTCCTCAATTTTGGTGACGATGTTCGCACGATAGGTATGGCAGGCCACAGCGGTGACTTTGAACTACCAGCGTACCGTCACAAAAAACCACCTTAAAATCCCAGTAAAATCTTTTAAAACTAGCTATCTAGTCCTTAGCACGTCGGATTAAGGATCACGTTTTGAGAGCAACTTTTTGAGGACGGCACGACCATGTTTGGTGGCGTATACGCTGAACCGAATTGGTCCTCATCGTAATTGTTTAATGTATGAGTGGCCGCGAGTGCGCTTGTGTGACAAATTTGGCACCGGCCGATTGATAAGAAATCGGTATCGGTTGGCGAATGACCTTTGGGATAGGAACCAAGTTATGTGCGGATTTGCCATCGCTCAAAACGGTGAAGGAAAACATCGTGAGGAAACCGGCATGCCTAAGAACTGCAACATTCAAGGGCATGTGACATCTACCAACCCGCACTGGGCCAGCGTGGTAGATTAAAGCCCATACTCTCTCTGAGAGAAGGCCTGTGTCCCAGCAGTGGGAACTTAACAGGTAGATGATGGATGATAATGACGAAGCACCCGCTGTGTTACTTTTTCATGTGTTAATCCAGGATCAGAAGAAAGCTATCATCTTTCCGAATTTTACTCCAATCTGTTGATTCGTATCTGCGTGAAGGAGTAACAATCATACACTAACTCGCAAACTTTCGCATTTGATAAGATTAGTGTGTGTTGGGGCGAGATACAAGCCTGCGAACTTACTTGGGACTCGCCGATCGGCTCTCGCCTTTTTCTCCACGGTGTGCAGTCAGCGGCGTTGTTCGAAGCGGGGTATATGCTGGCTATTAAGGCATGTAGGATATGATGGTGGCGCGAAAGTCTTAAATCCGTAGGACGCTGGGGTTCCTTGCTTTCCGTCCCAATCACCAACCACCAGTACACTGAGAAAAAAAATCGGACTTTCCTTCTGAGTCTTACCTTCCAAGACCGATTCCTTTTCTTTTTTACCTTAGATTTCCTTCTGAATAACAAATCCTTCCCTTTTGACTCAGAAGGAAAACGGTATTTCGGAAGGTCTTTTTTCTCCGTGTATGGCGGCGTGACAAGGCACAGTACGGAACAGTGTGAAAAGCTGTTCCCCACGATTTCAGTGCAGATTTTTACAGGATTTTTCACAGTAAAATATAGCGACACTCAGAGATAATGAAGCTTCCTAATTATGTCTAAGGATCTGTAGTTTCAGAGATTAGTTGTAACATAAGACTTATAACAAACTTAATCATCATTATCATTAGCTTCAGTGTCAGTCCACGGCTAGACATAGGCCTCTCCCAAGGTACGCCACTGAGCCCGGTCTTCGGCTCTTCTCATCCAACTACTGGCAGCCACTCGGCGCAAGTCGTCGCTCCACCTTGTCGGGGGGTGTCCTTCACTACGTTTGTCTAAGTACTAGTTAAATTCTAAATGGTGGTATAGTTTTTCATAAATGTATTGAAACACTAGTTGCGACCCGCGGTTTCACCCGCGTCTTTCCGTTATCCCACAGGAACCTTGTTTTAAAAGTAGCCTATGTGTTAATTCAGGATATAAGCTATCTCCATTTCAAATTTCATCAATATCGGTTCAGTAGTTACGGCGATAAGTGGTAACAAACATTTACACACACACAAACTTTCGCATATTCTTGTTAATTATTTTATTCTTCTACGCAATAGTATATTGCAAAATTTTATAATTAGGTACATATGACGCAAACGATACTACATTAAATAACTGCGACGTAGTAACATAATTTTGGAATGTATCTTATTTTAATGATAGAGATAAAATATTAAATGTGTAAAATCATCATATTTAAGAGACGGCCTAATTGGTAGAAGTGGTGACATCTTGAAACAATCTGACGTAGAGAAAAAAAACATTGTTGATTATTTTAATACCTACAAATTTAATAAAATTTACGATTTTATTGATAAAATAAGAAGGAAGTGAACAAACAATAATAAACTGACTTTATTTTGCACAAAGGCTCTATGCTTTGCCATTCCACGGGGCAATGCGGCCAGCATTTTGGGAACGTTGCCAAATGGTAGCGGTTTATTAGATTAAGTCATGATATTGCTAAGTTTGGTAGGGAATTTTATTTTATAATAGCTGTTCCCGCGGTTTCACCCGCGTGGGCTACAGTCCTATTTTTACCCCCTTAGGGGTTAAATTTCAAAAAACCCTTTGCTACAAGACAAACATACCCTCCGAATTTGAAGTTTCTACAACCAGCGGTTTAAGCTGTGCGTTGAAATCAGTCAGTCAGGACTTTGATTCTTATTTAATTAGAGATTAAGGTATAGTTTAGGGTTTTTTATTTCTTATGTAAGTTACATCTAAAGGTAATAATGGCGATAACAACTTTTATAACTTTTTGAATCGTTATATCTCAGAAACGGTGGCTCGTAGGAAAAAAAGTATTGATCCATTTTTTATAGATAATTTTATGATTTACAATTTTTGTCTAAGATACTTTCATGATAAAACTTACCGTTTAGTTGAAAATCGCGTTAAACTTATTCTTTTTACCTTTGACCTTGAATTTTGTTTTTTCCATACACGGAATGATGGGGAACTTTTAAATTGAACAATTTTACTGATTTTCAGCTTGTTGGGACTTTATGCACCTTTTAATGTCTAAATAGACCGGACTATAAGTAAGTTAGCCAGTTTATTGGTCAAAAAGTTTCCTTTTCCTTTTTAGCATACGATAAGAATTTGCTCGTCTCGTCATAATTGTAATTTTGGTATTTTAGTATTTAACAAAGAGGAAAGTCTATCTAGATACCTAATCACAACCTCCCCCTTTCCGTGCACTAAGGAAGTGGTAAGAGGCAATGATTCTATCAAAACAGAGGCTATGATGATTTATTTGATCGTCATCCAGTTGCGCAACTGTTGCGTGTCGATTCAATAGTAAATGTGACCTTTACAATTTGTTCTCGTGGTCTAGAATGCTAAGTGGGTGGGGATTCTGGGATGACGGACTCTATTCCGGCAAATAGGTCACCAAGGACACGCGTACGTATTAGTAGGGGAGCCCATGATGCTGAATGTGGATTTACTCGAGCGTCGCGGAAACCTATTAGATTTGGTACAATCAACGACAAAAGTAGCTGATCATACTCGATTTCCCAAATGATTACTAAATCAGCAACGTTTGTTTTTTACTAACAACTTACAAGGTAGCGTTTGACCACAACACAAAACACCTGATGTTACGTGATGATTCAGTCGAAGCTTGGTATTTAAGACGATAAAGTAAATTTGAAAATGTGCTAATGTACAGTGACTTTTGTCGTGACTGTACATTAGAGATTAAGAAGAATAAATGTCCTATAATGTTTCCACTTTCAACGGTGGGGGAAGCTTCCACAGACTTTTAAGGTTATAAAAAAAACAACGACATGACATGGAAAGTGTCAAAATTACTCTGCCGCGATAAATTTTCAGAGTGATGTTCAGTGAACTTCACAGATGCTCCCATTTCTTAGACTGACGATTTGACAGTGACACCAGTTCTCAGCGAATCGAAAAGGTTCCCCTGAGCGTACCCACCAATGTTAAGAGCTCATAATTGCTGGAGGTGCTAATCAATATGTAAGGTATCCTCCCTTAAGTATATTAATCTGACGCGCTCGAGCAAATCCCAAAATATCCTCTTGAGCTCCCATACTATATGCTATATGCTATATACTTATGTAACACTTTTTCATCATCATCATCATCATAATCATCTCATCACTAGTCTATTACGCAAAGAGCTCGCGGCGTAGATAAATATCGGGGACCATTGCATACAAATTGACCTACCTAGTGATGAGCACGAATATTAGTTCCTGAGTCTAGGATATTTCTATCTATATAAGTCTTTATTTCTCTATATATAAGTATGTATATCGTTGTCTAGTACCCATAACACAAGTTTCGAGCTTAATTTGGGCTAGGTCAATTTGTGTGCAATGGTTCCCCGATATTTCTATATTTAATTACTTTTTTTTATGTACATAAAAGCACTTATATAACTTTTGTCCAGTTTTGACTATACAACTGTTTAAGATACCTACCTACACGAAATCTATTTCTGTACTACACATTTACGGTGCCAAATTCTAACATATTGTACGTAGCGAGTTCATCTGCATCGAACATGTGGTATGTGGTCATGCGCATGTTGTGATCGTGGGGTCGTTCACTACAATGCGGAGAGGCCTGCCAGGACACGGCATTGACCTTTGTGGTATATTGTCACCACTAATCAAAAGGTAGCGGGTCCTTCTGAGATAATACCGTCCAGTGGGACTTGTTGCGAATATGTTTTGTTACTGGGAATCGCACTAATATCATAAATCTGACAAGTGTGTGTGTGTGTGTGTGTGTTGTGTGTGTGTATGTATTTAACTAAAGTCAAAAATCTTTGAGTGACTTGTTTATTACTTCTTCACGCTAAAACGGCGAAACAGATTTGAGTGAAATTTGAAATGGAAATAGTTTATGCTCTGGATTAACGCATATGTTATTTTTTCCCTCATATTATAAACTAGCTGTTCCGCGCGGTTTCACCCGCGTGGGCTACAGCTTTATGCATGCAAAGTCTCAGCCCGATCGGTTTAAAATTGACAAAGTTTCATACAAACTTTTATCCCCTTGGGGGTAGAATTAATCAAAATCGTTTCTTAGCGGATGCCTACGTCATAACATTTACCTGCATGCCAAATTTCAGCCCGATCCGTTCAGTGGTTTGGGCTGTGCGTTGATAGATCACTATGTCAGTCAGTCAGTCAGTCAGTCACCTTTGAGTTATATATATTTGAAGATGTGAAAGCTTTTGAGTGAGTGAGTGACTTGTTTGTTACTTTTTCACGATAAAACGGCGAAACGGATTTGAGTGAAATTTGGAATGGAGATAGCTTATGCCCTGGACTACAGTCTACTTTTTCCCCGGAAGAGGGTTTCTGTAAGGTTCGTTTTAATGATTTTTCTTTTTGTTCAATATGGGTTTTTGAATGCCTGAAATATATATATTTTATTTTATTATTATTTAAGGACAAAAGTAATAATCAAGTTTTTGAGCGAGTAAGAGAGTTTCTTGTTACTTTACAGTCCTTAAAAAGTCATTAGGTTAATCTACCATATCAAGCTAAAGTGACTCTACTTCTGCTGCATGTCCAATTTAGCTTTTACAATCCGCACAAAGCAGGTCATAAAATACGAGTAACTCCCGCCATTTTATTTGTACAATTTCTCGCGAAACAATTGCGCATTAGGAATTTATCTGAGCACACAACACGATGTGGGAAACATACCTTCATTTTTGAGTTGAGGTCTAAGCTATCGAACTCCAAAATCCGTAGTGATTTCACAGTCATGTTACAAACATTATTGAAAAAATGTTTTAATATTATTATAATAATAATTATAATTATCAAGTTTCAGTGTTGTGTATTTAGACTATTTAGGTAATTAATCCCACACTTTGTTTTTCAAAATATTCATTATATAACAAAGGGCCCAGTGACAGTTTTAAAAACAGATGTTAACCAATGACCTTTGTACACAAATATTATGCTAAAAATAAGAAGAATCATATTGTGATAACACAATGTTTTACACCTTACAATGTAGCGTTTGACTACAAGTCACCTGATGTTTAGTGAAGACATAATCGAAGGTGAAACGCTACACCTAGACTGGGAACTGGTTTTCAAGTGAGGCTGTTGGAACACACCGATAGTGGTGTTTAGCCACAGACTCTTAGCTAAAGGTCTACCCTATGTTAAGAATATCATACCAACAAGCTATGGTGGAGACCGCGACTTGGCAAACGTAGTGTAGGACGCCCACCGACTAGGTGGAGCGACGACTTGCTTCGAGCGGCTGCCAGTAGTTGGATGAGAAGAGCTTAAAACCGGGTTCAGTGGAAGAGGTCTATGCCCAGCAGGGTACTGATAGGCTGATGATGATGGTGAAGCTATGGTTTCATCAGAAAGCTCAAGCTCATTCTTTTTCTTCTCGTGTTGCCATCTCCTACCGGAGGACGGATATCATTAGGGCTATCCTAATTTTTGATGCTGCTGCTCGGAACAGGGTTCTGTGCTCATTTTGAACCAAGTCCGGAGATTTTTGAGCCATGAGGTACGTACGTCTTCTTCCAGGTTTTCTCCTTCCTTGGATTTTTGCCTGCGTGATAAGCTGGAGCAGCTGGTACTTTCAGCAGCACATTACAGTACTCGAATCCACGACCTACACCTCGCAAGTCGACGTCACTACCTCGCCATCACCGTTTCAGCTCAATTTAATTTAGCTCAACTCAATTTAGAAGGAAGTTCGCAGATCATATCTCCATTGAACTTAGCGACTAGCCAATTAATATAAATACTAGAACACTCGCTCATCATCCTTTTTAGACTTCAGTTCTAAGAAAGTTACCACTTTTTACCACTTTGATCAACGCACGAACAATTAAAACAAATTGTTAAATGAAAAAGGTAAATTATGTAGCAATCAGTGCATTACAAAAGTCGGTCTTATCATCTGATTTGCAAGGTTGAAATTCTTTTTCACAATGTTCATGATTCAATCTGTCCGAACGGCGAACCCACGCGTTTTCGTTCAGTACAGACTTGGTCGGTCTTTTGAAGGCATCAGTTTGGTAGTAGAGTTGTTATGGGACGCGCGTGTGCCGAATCTGAGAATGGTAGCGGTGGAATCCGCGAAAATCGATTATGGGATTGGAAAAATTTATGGTTTTAGAATCGATTTCGCAACGGGATCAAACGAGATTTTGTTTTCAAATGTGATTGTGTAGTACGGGATAACAGTTGTGTTTTTTGTTATTTTCAGGGTTGCTGGTAAGATATTCGCTTTTTATTTACAAACACACCTTTTTTTACGCGATTATATTTTCTTTACTTTGAGATTTTGCCTATAGTGATGTGCTTTAGTAAGTACATCAAATTTATTCGAGTTAAAATAATTTCCGATATTTAATGTAATTATATAGCATAATAAAATTATACATTCTATTGAAAAAATCTAATTACAAAATTAGCTACCTACGTACATACCAACTATGATATAAAATTATATTACAATAAATTTACGATTTTTTTTATTACTCTATTTATAGTTTATTACACATTAATATTAATTTAAATAACACTGTTTCCCACATGGAGCTTTCATGGCTATATCAACCATTACCTATGACACTCGGGGATAGAGTGACTTTCTACGAGTGAATGATTTATCAAAATCGGATCAGTAGTTCCGGATATTAGCGTGGCGCCATCTTCGACCACATCGTCACTTAACATCAGGTGACTTGTGGTCAAACGCTACTCTGTAAATAATTAAAAAAAAAATATCCAACTAACTATATCTTTTTATAATATTATTAAACTAATTCATATATACAGAGAAAATAATATAAATAAAGGCCTATAAAATTACTTGTAGCTAGGACCTAACATTTGGGTAAATGTGAAAGTTTGAGAGTGAGCAAGTGTGTATATTTGTTACTTCTTCATGTTGAAACGGCTTAACAGATTAGAGTGAAATTTGGAATAGAGATAGCTCCCCTACATATTTCACGGGAAAATAAATGACTTGTAAATAACGGGAAAACCGGGGGACGCAGCTAGTTTTTATATTATTCTATTAAAAAAGAAGATAAACTCAAATATACAAATAGACCCCCCCGTAGGTTACGTATACACACTTTTACACGTTTTTTAACCTCATTAACAAAAAAGTTTTTTTTAATCATGGCTTTACAAAAATCCAAATCCTTATTTTAATTATAAACTACTTAAACCAATCTTAAATAAAACAACCCCTTTATCTATTAAAAACAATTTACTTCTACATGACGTACGTACATAATAATAATTAGGTAAGCAACATTAACACTCACGTAAAGATTCCGGGTTTGTCTGTTTGTTGAAAGAAAACTCAAAAAAAATTAAAATAAATAAAGTTCGAAACAGGTAATATCTATCTTCTCTTATATATAAAAAAACAATTGCTGTCCGTTAGTCTCGCTAAAACTAGAGAACGGCTGGACTGATTTGGATAATTTTGAAATTGAAATATTTGTGGAAGTATGCAGGGAAGGTTTAAAAGGTGACTTTTATTGGCCATACGAAGTTCGCCGGGTCAGCTAGTTCTTATATATAAAAATCAATTGCTGTTCGTTAGTCTCGCTAAAACTCGAAAATGGCTGGACCGATTTGGCTAATTTTGATCTTGAAATATTTGTGGAAGTTCAGGGAAGGTTTGAAATGTGAGAAACTATCAATAAATTTCCTTCAGACAACTTTTATTGGCGATACGAAGTTCACCGGGTCAGCAGTACATACTATTTATAAGAGTCAAAGTCCTAACTGACTGATTTCAACGCGCAACCTAAACCGCTGGTCGTAGAAACTTGAAATTTGGAAGGTATGTTTGTCTTGATGCGTAGGAGTGTACTAAGAAAGGATTTTTAGTAATTCAATCCCTAAGGGGATAAAAATGGGAAACTGTAGCCCACGCGGGTAAAACCGCGGGGAACAAAATTGCTTTAGAAAAGTTGCCACTGTTATTTAAATGCACTTTGATTTTGCTGTCAAAGTACCATAAAACAAGTTCACAATAATATCATAATCATTATCTCTCGTTCCCACTGCTGGGACACTGGACTTCTCGCACACAGAGAGAGAGAGTATGAGCCGTAATCCACCACGCAGGCCCAGTGCGGATTGGCGGAGTTTACAGACCGCCCGAAGGCCGCCGACAGCCGGGACCGACAGCTTAACATGCCCTCCGAAGCCCTGGTGATGCAAAAAAAATCTCGAAATAATTTTAAAGGCCTTTTTTAAACTTCTAAGCAATAGTACCAAGTATAGAATGCTAGTTGCGCCCCGCGGTTTCACCCGCGTCTTCCCGTTATCCCGAAGGACCCTTTTCCGGTATAAAAAGTAGCCTATGTGTTAGTCCAGGGTATAAGCTATGTCCATTCCAAATTTCATTCAGATCCGTTCAGTAGTTTTTGCGTGAAAGAGTTACAAACATCCATCCATCCATACTCACAAACTTTCACGTTTTAGTAGGAAGTAGGATTACAAGTCCCTCTTACCCCCAACACACACATACACACACATACACACACACACACACATAAAAAGAAGCGATACGTAACGTGTTACGCCCACAATTTTTTTAATACAGACTTTTACATCTCGCTATTCTAGAAATAAAAAGTTGAACTTGTACGATAACCTCCACATTATTAGGTAGGGTATATACGAGACTAATTTATTAAGAAACTAGCGGCCCGCCCCGGCTTCGCACGGGTATTTAGCAAAAACGCAAAAATTATAATACACACATTATTGGAGTTTTAGTAAGGATCCCTAATTTTATTGAAAATAGACATCAAAATTTTTACGATACTAACGTCACTCAATTGTTTTGTCTTTCCGGAAACTCTCCACTAACACTTGAACTTTATGGTATGGTATTAAAGTTCAAATTGACTCTACATTTTAGTTAGAAAACGTTTGTATGGGAAAAAGAAAAGGGCTGTTTTTGGGGTTTTCCAGGCAATTATTCGAATTTTTCTCGCCGTAAAAACCATCCTTGAACTTCAACGAACATTTAAAAAAAAAAGATTTGGCCAAATTGGTCCAGGCGTTGTTGAGTTATGCGCTTACCAACACATTTTGCGATTCATTTTTATATTATAGATATACTGCAGTGCCAATGACTGATTATGTAATTATTTGTGGAGGATAATACCTAGTTATATCGTATATTTTGTTTAGTCATGCTGGTGAACAGTGGTGGATTTAAACTGGTTTCGTGTACATATATAACTCAAAGGTGACTGATGACTGACTGACATAGTGATCTATCAACGCACAGCCCAAACCACTGGACGGATCGGGCTGAAATTCGGCATGCAGGTAGATGTTATGACGTAGGCATCCGCTAAGAAAGGATTTCGCGATAGCCTACGCGTGTGAAATCGCGGGGAACAGCTAGTAACAATATAAACAAGCTTAAAACATTTTAATTTATGTCCTCATTATGTCAATATATACAGCACCACTTTATTTATGTATATTTTATATAAAAACATTATTATATTATATATTTATTTATTTGCAACAATTCATCAACTGGTGCAGCATCGACTGACCGTGTCACACACACGCGCCCAAGCGCTTTTTTTTTTAGCTTTTTAGACCTCTTTTGGTGTGGATGCTTTAAAGCGACGGACCCGACGTTTAGCTCTCGGTACGTCAATGTTCATTAAATTGAAAAAAATGTAACAAAAATAGTTGAAATTGCTAAATAATATATATAAAAAAATCTTTGATATGATTTTCTTAGCTGCCTCTTTCGTTGTGAAATTGTGACTCATATTTTGCTTCTGAAAGAAAACTAACTTCATATCAAACAGTTGACTCTATCATGAACAAGGTTTGTACCAAACAAACATTTGGCATATCCTTAGAAAATTCGGAGAGAAAATTTGTTTGAACTCACGGCCTGCCTAATATTTGCCTACTCGCGCAAAACCGGGGCGTGGTGCTAGCCAAATATAGAAATAGATCACAATTTTATAACCGACGTAATAAAAAAGAAACCTATCAAAAACGAGTCCAAAAATATTTGGTACCTAGTATATTATTATCTAGTTGATAAAGCGAAGACAAATATTAAAATTCTGAACGTAATAAAACCTCTTTGCGAAACTCCAAACACGACAGATATTATGAATATTTCACATTTCATTACCGACCACTTTCCTTACCACCAAAAAAAAAAAATGAATAAATAAATACTTATTTAAAAAAAAACAGCTAGCAAATATAGTATATATATTTAATAATCAAAGTCCTGACTGACTGATATCAACGCATAGCCTAAACCGCTGGTCGTAGAAACATGAAATTTGGAGGACATCTTTGTCTTGATGCGTAGGAGTGTACTAAGAAAGGATTTTTTGAAACTCAACCCTTAAGGGGGTAAAAATGGGACACTGTAGCACGCGGGTAAAACCGCGGGGAACAGCTATTATACAATAATAAAGATCGCTCTGATGTCAACAAAGTTCCAATTGATAGGTATTAGGTACATAATGACATACCTACCAAAACGTTATCGTTAGGGTTGACAGCTGTAAAAAAGTCATTTGCGGGATTTTATGCTTTGACATCCGGGACTCGGGTTTATGTTGCGGGGCGCTAGAAATAATAGTTAGGAAGTAGCATGATAGTCTATATATAATAGATCGTGTCTACAAATTTAATTAACTTTCTAAGGTTTCGTTAAGTGTTTTTATTTTGTTAAGTAATATCCTATTATCTATATTAAATATATAAAAATCAATTGCTATTTGTTAGTCTCGCTAAAACTCGAGAACGGCCGATTTGGCTAATTTTGGTCTTGAAATGTTCGTGGAAGGTGAGAAAAATTAGAATAATTGCCGGGAAAACCCTAAAAACAGCGCTGTGCTCTTTTCCGTATAAACATTTTCTAAATAAAATGTAGAGTCAATTTGAACTTTATTGCTATTTAATAAAGTTGATTGATTTTTTGATTGAGGCAGTACGAGGTCTGCCGGGTCAGCTAGTTCGTTTATAAAATTGTAACAGTCCGGTGTACATTGTACAATTGTATTTACATAACATATTGAAGAATAATAAATTTATCAACTTTCTTATCTGAATTTTGAACGAACTAGCGATTTCCAGAACAAATTGGCGTCTAGCGACGGCACTTGGCGGGGCGTATTGAATTATTTCCGGAAGCGGGACGACCCGGAAAATCCGGGACAGTTGGCAACCCTAGTTATCGTCAGTTTAGAACTAAGCAAAACGTTGTTCTAGGTCATGTTATGTACCTATATTTTTATCTAGATGAAACGGAACGTTGTTTATTTCAAGTTCATGTAACTTTGAGTGAACAAAGCTTTGTTTAATGGAAAAAAACTAGCGTTTGCCACGCGGTTTTTTACGCTTACACTTATGTTCCTACCTGACAAAATTAAATGCTATAGGATGCTATATATATATATAGGAGTTAATGCTACTTCTTACCATTTTTATAGCGGAATAAAACTTCAAATATTGTTGAGGCGATTTTCATTAAAAATATATATATATGTAACTATAAGGAAGAATTTTAGAAGGGACGATAGCTCAGTGACAGCGACATGGAATTGCGACCGGTAGGTCGTGGGATCGAATATTACAATGAGCTTGAGCTTTCGGTGAAGGAAAACATCGTGATGCATAGCTTGGTGGCAGTTTCTAGTGCTCGCCTGGTTACCTACCCCCTTCAAGTTAAGAATCTGTCGTCAAGCACCTATCGGTGTTTTCCGGCAGCCCCACTTGAGAGCCAGGTCTAGCGTGATGCCACCTACGACCATACCAACTCAGAGAACCGACTCTGACTGACAAAAGCTTTTTATGTAATATATAGATTGGCAAATAAGCAGACGGCCCCCCTGATGGTAAGCGATCACCGTCGCCTATGGATATTTGCAACTTGGCGTTGTCGATGCGTTTCCAACCCTTAAGAGCTCTTTAAAACACTACCCTGTAGAATTAAAGAAAATACCGGCCAAGTGCGAGTCAGACTCGCGCACGAAGGGTTCCGTAACATTATCTATAAAAACGGCAAAAAAAAAAACACGTTTGTTGTAAAGGAGCCGCCTTAAATATTTATTATATTCTAATTTTTAGTATTTATTGTTACAGCGGCTACAGAAATACATCATCTGTGAAAATTTCAAATGTCTAACTATCACGGTTCATGAAATACAGCCTGGTAACAGACGGACGAACAGCGGAGTTTTAGTAATAGGGTCCCATTTTACCCTTAAGGAACAGAATCCTAAAAAATCTTCTTAACCGTATATATCTTTAAAACCGCCTAAAATTAATAATTGATCCTGACCCGTTAACCGTGGTTTCGGATCGATATGTCATGTCATATGCCCGAAATTAATAATCGATCCGATCCGTTATCCGCCGTTTTGGATAGATATATCATGTCAAAATATTCATTATTAATTTCGGCCGATAATATGTCATTTTAGTACTTGAGCGTGACATATTACTACTAAAATGACATATTATGACATGACATATCGATCCAAAACCGGGGATAACGGATCAGGATCGATTATTAATTTCGACTGTTAGTCTATACAAGTGATGTTTGATAGAGTTACTAAATTCCTAGGCATAACAATGCCAAACATAACACCCCGCGTGTAGAACGAGAGGGCACGCCCCATGCGCCGGCGCAGCCTATCAGGACCGTTGTTCCCACCCATTTGCTCACTTTGCTACTAAAGTATTGTAAACATGAATACTAATAGAAACTGTATCGATATTTCTAGACCAGTGGTTCCCAATTAGTTTTTGCTGCGTACCACTTCCAAAAGACCTCAAACCTACGTACCCCTTATTGTAGCAATCACACCAATATTATAAATGCGAAAGTTTGTGAGTGTCTGTGTATGTTTGTTACTTCTTCACGCTCAAACGCCTGGACCAATTTTGATAAAATTTGATATGACAGGTAGTTGACACCCTGGATTAACAGATAGACCACTTATGCCGCGGGTAACACCGCGGGGCACAGCTAGTGATAAATAAATAAAATAAGTCAGTTTCAATAACATTTATTATCATCAAATTACAGTATTTTGGAAATTGTTCTTGTTTTTACTGATAGCCGCACGTACCCCTTGATGCAACTTCACACGGAGAAAAAAGACCTTCCGAAATACCGTTTTCCTTCTGAGTCTAAAGGGAAGGACTTGTGATTCAGAAGGATAACTAAGGTAAAATAAGGAAGGAATCGGTCTTGGAAGGAAAGTTAGAATTTTTTTCTCAGTGCACGTACCCCTGGGGGTACGCGTACCACTAATTGGGAAACACTGTTCTAGACTATTCTAGACCCACTTGTCTATAGACAGTTAAATAGATTAACTCTTTATTGCTACAATACAGCACAGATAAATTTGAAAATAAGTAAACGGAGAAAAAAGACCTTCCGAAATACCGTTTTCCTTCAGAGTCAGGACTCAGAAGGAAAGTCAGATTATTTTTTCAGTGTAGAGCAATAATAATGGTAAGTGTCAGAGTTTTTCGGCAATTGAACTGTCTTGGTGAAAATTTTGTTTTCATTTCTAAAACTAGGTTTTCTTCGGGTGTTAATGTGTGATATTAGTGGATTATTAACCATTATATGTTCGTTAATGTAAACGAGTGTGGCAAATTGAAATAAAGTTGTGAAAGTGACTTTTATATGTTCTTCAAAAAGTCCGTGTAAAGTTAATGTAAAATGCCACTACTTTACTTCAACACAAAGGGGACTATCCCCTTTGACCAGGCTTGTAGCTGGGTCCCATCATATCTCATCATTATTCTTTGATACTCTCTGAGTTAAAGACTAATCGTATGACGTCATTACAAAAAAAAATAGACGTATTTGCAAGCCTTATCACAGCTTAACAAAACAGCTGTTGTAGCGGTCAGTATCTTCCGACATAGCGAAGGTCAGTCTTAGATATATCAATTACCAGTTTTGTTTTTGTTTTGTGATTTCTGTCAATCCCGGCTATATTAGTCGTAAAGCGATGTCGGAGGAATTAGGGCGGCCTGATATCTACGACACTGAAGTTGGCCACTGACTCAAACGAAATAAAATCTAAACATCGCACGGAATCCCGTAAGAATTTCACTTGCAGGTTAGTAACTATGCACATATATTTATATCGGCAATACCGATAAATAAACGAACTCTATCTAGACGAGGAAACTTCTCCAGGACAATATCAAGACTAGCAGCATCTGCCGTAGAACAAACAAACGCGAAAAACTTAATTCTAAACAGTCGACGAGGGATTTATACACAAACTGTCAAAATAGTCGAGTTTTGTATAAACGAACCGTCAAACTAGTCGGATTTCAACGCAGAGTAATTGGGCAGTGGTTAAATTCGACGGTGGGCGTTCGACCTTAAATTTAGATGAACGAACTTTATATTTTTAGACATTTCTTTAACACGTGCACAATTTTGCGAACATTTGAAGTTGCGAGCGGCGGTCAGCTGCCGGTGAAGTGGCGCTTTCATGTGAGTCCATATCTAGTTTCTTACAATAAGATATTGCTCGGGGCCAGTTCCGTCTTTACCGTAAGGACACATGGGCTACATGCTCAGGGCCCTCAACTTCACGGAGGCCCCGACATAGGTACATTCGGTTCCACGGTTTAAAGATGTTAAACTTTAGATTAGCTACGACATTACCACAATAGCTTAGCAGCTATCCATTTTTACTCGAAAATTCTCTTTTTTAATTCCTGGTACTTATTTGATAGAAGTACCTTCCTATCGTTGTTTTTTTATCACATAACCAGCTGCCCTCTCCGGTTTCACCCGCGTCTTCCCGTTCTCCGTAGGAACCTTTTCCGGGATAAAAAGTATCCTATGTCCGTTTTCTGGTCATAAGCTACCTCCCCACCAATTTTCAGCCAAATCGGTTCAGCCGTTCTTGAGTTATAAATAGTGTAACTAACACGACTTTCTTTTATATATATAAGGTTGAAAGGGTCCCATTGTTGTTTGTCCAAGGGTATTATAACAAAAATAGTCTAGGTAAGATACCTACAAAGGGTTTGAACTTCACATGGTACAGCCTTGCTTTAATACCAGAGCGAGAATATTGCTGTGCGATCGACTCAGTTCAGAATAACTAACTTTATAGCCAATGCTTTACGTACCACTACTTAGTTAGCCAAGTTTTAACGTGCGCTTCTAATTAGATACAACCTATCGGACAAACCAATAACCAAAAGTGATCTCTACGTGAAATTTTACTGAAATTTTCTCAGCTTAGAGTTATTTTGTAACTTTTGTTTGACCTCGCCTGCAAAACCTTAGAGTACTAGTTGTGCCCCACGGTTACACCCCTGGTCGTCCCGTTATCCCGCAGGTTTTTTTCCCATTAAAGTTGTCTTGTGTCTCTTCATTCGAAATTTCACTGAAAATCCGTTCTGTAGTTTTTGCGTAAAGGGTAACAAACATCTATCCATCCTCACAAGATTTCACTTTTATAATATAAGTAGAATAGGAGAGCGTGATGTTGTAGACATCTTTCTACAGTCTCATCATCACCAACAGCCTATATATACATATTAGTTCAAAGCTGGACATAGGCCTCATTCAATGAGTGCCATTTAGCTCGATCCTTGGCTCTTCTCATCCAAATTCTGCCAAATGTATTTTACTAGTTCATCCTACCCTAGGGTTCCGGGTTACCTTTCTATTATTACTTCGAAATTCTGTACGTTAGTTTTTTGACCACATGCCATCTGATTTTCTATGAGACGTGGTCGAAGGTGGCGCTACGCTTTACGTCAATTAGGTATTGGCTCTCGAGTAAGGTTACTATGATTGCCAGAACACATCGATAGCGGTGACTGGCGACGGATTGGTACAAAATGCCCTACTACTAATGCCTATGCCTAGCTATGGTTCCATCACGATTGTTGCGGACGTTTATTGAGGAACTCTAGACTACGTATAAAAACAATATTTCGAATGTAGAAAAACAAAATATAAATTCAAAACATAAAAAGTATAAAAAGGTTGTAAACGAATTGCGGTGCTGGCCGCCAACAACGATATCTTCTTTTACCGAAAGCTTCACTAATGATCATCTCTTCTACGAATCTTCCTCATACTAACTACTTGTTATATTAATTATATTAGAAATAAAGTCACCGACATAGCTCACAGAATGCTGAAGCAAGCAGAAGCGGCAGTGGACTTGCCTTATCGGCCGCAGAACCGATAACCGTTGGGGTAGACGTTCTTGAGTGGAGACCGCGACTTGGCAAACGTAGTGTAGGACGTCCTGCGACCAGGTGGAGCGACGACTTGCGCCGAGTGGCTGGCAGTAGTTGGACGAGAAGAGCCGAAGACCGGGCTCAGTGGCGTACCTAGGGAGAGGCCTATGTCCAGCAGTGGACTGATACAGGCTGATAATGATGTTGAGATTAATACTTGACTATGTGGGTATATCTGAAGTGAAATTCTCGATCTTTCGGAATTCTCAACGTTCAGGAAGTAAACAAATCTAGTTGTATTAAAATATTTGCAAGCTTGTTCATTGAGGCACGGAAATTTCCTGTGTGAGTCAATTTTTTGAATAGAATCAAACACTGAGAACACAAAATGAGTGGTGATCAACGGGCATTTTTAAATTTCATTTAAATTAAATCATTAGTAATTTTTTTCATACATTTTTCACTAAACGTTCTTTCTGACAACATTGTGAGAGTCACAGGCAGCCGATGGATGCAAATGGCTAAGAGCCGTTCACAGTGGCGTTCAAAGGGGGAGGCCTATGCTCAGCAGTGGCTGAAGATTAACTATGGCTGATTTTTAACTATGGATCAAATCAAATCAAAAGATATTTATTTAGTAACTGAAACTGAAAACTAGCTACGCCTGTTCCAACCTCCTTACGCCGGCAAAGAACAGGCCCTTATTAAATTAATTTATAATAATAATTAATATCATGACTCAAAGTGACTTTGTACGTTCAGTTCGTTGTTATAAAAATAGTTCCTTATCAACCGTATTGATAATGGCAGCGCCTCTCTGTCTGCGTATGAAACTTCTAAATATAAAACAATAATTATCATTAGTAGCACTAAACCATTGTTATTTTAGTAAAGGACTAGTGGCCTGCCTCGCGGTTTTGCTCGCCTTTTAGTTGATATTTTCCCGTTTAAACTTTTATATCCCGTTTGACTCTCTACGGGGTGAATTTCAGAAAATCCTTTTTTAGTGCAAAAGGAAGGGAAGCAAGCTACTCACCATTTACCTATTAATATACCTTTATGTACCTACTTTGTTTATATATAAATCACTTATTATCTCTTTTTCTTTTTTAGGGTTCAGTACATTCAATGATTTGACGGAACCTTTACAAACTTGTACAGGAAAACCTAAAAGAAAATCCTAAGCCACGTAAAACAGAATGGTACAGACCCCTCCCCACGCAATTTTCTATTGCACTTAACCGTTTTTTATACCTTATTAATACATTCTAATAATCATTTTCTATTAATTATAATTAATTTCTATTTTTGTTTCTTTTCAGGTACAAAACCTTCGCCACTGAAGAAACTACACAGCGCAAGAAAATTTTCCTTTTAAAGACACTAAAATTATCGATATAGAAATAAAATTCCCAAATCTAGTCTCTAGCAAAACATGACGTTGTTTACAGCCAGTAGTGTAATAATAGTTTTTTTAAACATCACCATCATCAGCCTATTACTTACGTTCCCACTGCTGGGATTCTGGCCTTCTCTCAGAGTGAGAGAAAGTAGAGTAGAGTTTTTAATATCAAATATTGATAGAGTTACTGACGTTGTAAGCACGGCGTTCACCGATGTTTAAATTTGACCATCCGTAGGTAGGAAATGATCAAACGCCGTGCAATAATAAGCACGTCATAATAAATTATTTTATAACGTGTGATTTAAACCCGCTTTTAAGTCACGCTTCTCCGTGTAAAAATGGACTACTTCAGTCACTTAAGTGCGGTTTTTAATCACACAATGCTATATATGTATAATATTTCTAGTTATTATAATCATTTCAAAAATAATACAAGATGATGAATGTAAGGCGGCGTTTTATGGTGATGGGGCTCTGAGTGGCGGCTTGGTGAACCATTTGCTATAAAATGCTATTCTGTAAGATTGATTCAAGACCGAGATTGAAATGATTATGAAAATAAGGAATGTTATACACAAAAATGTCCAAAGAAAACCTAACCTAACCTAACAACAAACCTCGGAGCTAAAATGAAATGAAACACATCATTATCATAACTTTTTATGATGCTGCTATTAATTTTTTTAAGATTCAGACGTATCAGGTAAACAGGAAACATATAAGTGCGTTGAAACATAAAAAGAGCATGAGCTGACTCTCGTCTAAACTAGTTTATAGGGCATCGAACTTTATGCGCATTATAATTGTTAATTTTTGTTTCTAACTTTACTTCCCTAACATATTCTGAACCAATGATATCTTTGGTACCGTAAAGCTCTCAATAGATGTCTTTTTCCAATCCACAGACATAAAGCGGCATAACCACTTCAAAGGCCTGAAGGTCATCAACTTCCGCATCACGGACCAAGTGCTTCAAAACGATCTGGACGAAGCAGTCTTGAACTTCCACATTCAAGAGTTGGAGAATAGAAACACCACCTTCGAACCTGAAGAGCCGTTCACCATTAACCTGCAGATCAGCAGGGTAACCAGAAACAGTCAGGGTAGCAAAGCTTCGGTGAACTATACGGACAACTCAGTAAAGTTGTCGAGAAAGACGCTAAGACTTGGAAAGTGGTTGAAAGTTAACGTGACCACGATGATGGCAGAGTTCTGCAGCCTGCCGAGAGATAATTTAGAAATAGTAGTGAGAGTACAAGACTCGAAGAATAGGATGAGTTTGGTTGTGCCGCATCCGAGCTCAGAATCAAATAATGCTTTGGTGAGTTTATTTTCTTTAATCAGTTGAGTCGTTTGATTGTAATTTATGAAATCGCATTAATTATCTCGGATCTATTCCATCTTCCGTCCTCCGTTCTTTGACATTTTATTTTGCTCGAAAGGATTATTAATCATAAATAAACGGTAGAACGTACAAATTTTTGTCTTGAAACAAATAAAATTCCGCAACCGAAACGGGGAAAACACAGAACCCTGATAACTAACATAACGAAAATATAAGATAAATAAATGTATAACAAAAACGTTATTATCAACGATTATACTAATCTTCCAATTTCATAAAATGTTGACGAAAATGGATGTGTAAAATTTCCCCTATGTCATAGAAAGATTTCTGTAGATTATAAAAAAAATTGGGCGAATAATCATCTTGTTAGTGGAACAACGAGTACAATTGAAACACTTGTGCTTTATAAAAGTGCGTAAATGGTCAAGACCTATCGTGTCAAGAACGAATCTCGTATAAAGAATACATTATCTGATAAAAAAAAACTAGGTCAAACAGCTGAGAGCGTATCTTTTTCATAATAATATTAATCAGTTCATTAACAATGAGTGTAATCAGCTGTCTGAATATGTAGGTAGAAATAATGGACTAAATTAGACCAGTCAAGGTCCATTTTGTTGTTGCTAGGCATGGTTTATGTTCAGACGAGTATCTATAAGAATTCGCGAAATGGATAAGTGAAGTAGATATTTTAAGATAGCTGATTCCATCTTCATTCGATATATATTGGATTTTATCCCTGCATGCTTTCCTTGCTTAGAATTTAAGAACAAATATGGAAAGCTAATGAATTTTAACAATATTGTTTTTTATTATTATAAACTCTCACATACATTGCTTTTCATTTCTTAGATAAAAAGTTTAATTTGGTAGATAGTTTTTCCAGAATAGTAATCTAAGTTTCGAAGATTGAGAATCAAATATGTAAATTTTCTATTTTGTTCCTTTGAATGATCATTATCATTCTTTAACTAACAAGGTAGGTACAACACGTTCTCTTAAAATTCATGGCGTTGAAAGTTATGGATTTAGCGGCTTTGCATTCATAACCGGCCTGACGTCAGCTCTCCTTGAGAATTCTTGTCGGTAGATTACAGGATCTACCCAGAGGTTTGATACAGGGCATAAGATGAAATTCTCGTCACCCAATGGGCAGTCTCCGACTTATTAATTCCAATAGCTTGCCCACTGCGACTTAGTCCTTTACCCAGTTTATTTACTCATACTTTAACACTAGCTATTTGTATCAGTCATCCTGGACGAGCAAGATGCAACAAAATTATTCTAGTTATAGTTCTTTTGCGAAATCTACCGGATGATTTTAAATAAATAAAACTATCCATGGCGGAAATCATGAAATTTACGTAACCCCTTAAAGTTGTTGAATACAAGAGTTTAGCACTTGTTTCCCAATCAACCAATGAACCAATCGTAATCATCGTATTATAATCTAACACATAACATACAAATTCTAATTTGAAATGTTTCCTTCTTTCAGATGCCATATATAGAAGTTAGTCTAAGAGACAATTCGCACAAGCGCACGCGAAGAACAGTTGGCATGGACTGCACCGAAAATTCCAAAGAGGTGCGTTGCTGCCGCTATCCCCTCGTCGTCAACTTCGAGGAGTTTGGCTGGGACTGGATTATTGCTCCCAAGGTCTACGACGCCAACTACTGCAGCGGAGAGTGCCCCTACAGCTTCCTTCAGAAGTACCCCCATACTCACTTAGTACATTTAGCAGCGCCGCAGGGTAGCGGCGGCCCCTGCTGCGCTCCAAGAAAAATGAGCAGCATCACAATGCTGTACTTCGACCACGATTACAACATTATCTACGGGAGTATTCCCGGGATGGTGGTCGAAAGCTGCGGCTGTTCATAGCAATCGCTCTTATTTGGGTCGGGTTCCAATGTTTTTATGTTCTTAATAACTCTTTGTGTGACAGGATCTCTTTGTTGCGTGAATTCTTTTCATTGTTTCTTCAATTTCGTTTTCTAGTCTCATGTAATAATTCATAATAGAAACTTCCCATTTCATTTTCAAATTTTTAAAATAGTCTTAAGAATTTATGTTTGAAAATCGAGACTAAATCGTCTAACATAGAAGTTTGATTGTGTAACTCCAAAATTTCACTGAGAAATTTCACGAATTTTTGTTTTGTATCCTTGGAGTCATTGCAATATATTCAGACCTTTAAACTTTCTACTTTCTCAATAATCTTTGGAACCCTAAAAGTGTGGTGATTTGCTATGTGATAATTCGGTTGAAGACTGCATACCCTAGTGTTGTGTGTCGTGCTCGCGAGTGTGAACAAGTAATTTTACTTTACGTTTGTACCTACGTCTAGTTTAATGTATACTATTTTCTTTTGCATTTTGTAGTACACGATGCTATTGCAGTAGTTTTGAATCCTCGATCATACGAAGTTTCGGTTGCGAGTAACATTGAGGAAGTTCAATTTTTCTTCGCTTCGGCTTGTTTGATCGAGGCTATCAAGAACAGATTTAAATTTTTCAGACTTTACCTTGTTATTTTCTAGAACCGTTAATGAATTTCCTACTTTAGTAAATTTATTTAACAGTTCATATAACACAATGTCATTACCAATTTCTGAATCTTTCTTAGCCGTTTCTGCTATCAGTAAAAACCCCAGCCTTCTGTTACTAGCCTCGTGTATGTCGTATCATACCTATTCTGTTAATTCTTTATCATTTTATAATGAGTAGGTATTAATAATCGAATTTTACTTCCTACATAATATCTTATCAACTTGACAACCTAACGACCACTTGATCATTCATTGATGTTCTGTTTAGGATACAATTATTTACCTACACACATCACTAATAGAGTTATCTTTATTTATTTTAATTTCTAAAACAAATCGACTCGTATCAACGAAGTTAATAGAATAATTGTAATATTAATATTCAATAATCTTAAATTCTTTTAACGATTGTGACCCATTGACATTTTTTATTAGCTGCAGATAAAATAAAGTTCAAATGTTATCATTATTTTTTTATGCAGCAATGTGTTGTCAACGCTTTAATTGAGATACGTTTCCATCTCTAAATGGCATTTATTTTTCAATATTAAGTCTTAAGTTCTAGGCTTTAGGTATTTTAATATCATTTTTGTCTCATGCAACTGTATTTTATACATTATTCGAGCACATTATTTTATTGCGTTAATTATTTAATCTTTCTTGGTAAATCCAGAGTATTCATGTCAAACTACGACTTTAAACTTCATGATGATCATACAAATTTGTATTCTGGTTGTCTTTTTATTATTTGACAATCGCTATCTTGACTATTGACATTACGAACATTAAGTGTATACTATGGATTTTTAATATATATTTTATATTAGTTACTTGCATGGTCCAGATACTTCTAGTTTTCTTTTTAAATGTAACTTGTGACTGTCTTCATTTTCATCTTAGTATAAAATTACATTGTACCATCTTAATGATAAGTAGGTAGCCTTATGTAATTTGGTGTTTATACGTACTTCTAAAATTCTCTTTTGACACGGTTTGGATCTCGTTCAAAATTACATGTTTGTTAAAAATGGTCATATTTTCTTTTAAGATTTTAGCGGGTGGTGCTTAAATAGTTTCCTTTATTTGTGTGTCACAATTTTATATCACAGTGCCTACCCTTACGTATTATTTTGGCGTGATTATTAAATAATATTATAGAATAATTTTTAAGGTTTAGAAAAACAAATTTGACGGGCGATGAATTATCAAAAATTAGATCTCATATCGAGGCAAATTTTAAACGTGCCTTATAAGGATCTCCCATGACTTTGGATTGAAATTAAAAAAAAAAAGTAATGTTTAAAAATATATTTAGAATAAGATTTGTGTTATTAAATTACCGGCGTAACTAGATTTTTATTTTTCTAAATATGAACTAACATTTTCGTAATGGATTTTGTTTTTTAAATAAATTTTCAACTCTTACGATTCGTATTATTTTGTGGATGTAAATTCTTTTATATATGAAAATATATGTCTATGGAAGTGATTTCGTTGTATCATTTGACCTTTTTGACTTTAGTTTATTCATGTTAATATCAGTCTTTGACACGTTACATGCTTTTGATAATGTTGGTAATGATTCTAATAGTTCATTGACGGCTCATTATATTTATAGCATGGTACCTAACCTACGTAGAGGTAATATGATGACATACAGCAAAACACTAACAGAATTAAAAAATTCAGTAGATAAATTCCTAGTAAATTTGTATGAATGTGATGAGGAGTGCCACAAGGACTCCTATTTTGCTCTATGTTATTCACAATCTTTTAATAATAGGTTTTAACTTACAAAAGTTGTATTATTAAATAACGCAACTAGATGCTTTATAATTGTAAAAAATAACAGTGTAGATGTAGTAGAGGTAGTTTATCGGCAATTTATGGGTAGTCAGGAATGAAAGTCCTAAAATCATTTTGCCATTCTCTCAGAACAGCCACTCTTTATTATAAACTTTAATTGTATTTACAATTTCTACTTTACATTTAACATTTGACAATTTTAAAAATACATTATAAACAAATAAAAACAAAACTCACAATTTACAGTTTCTAATATTTAGATAGTGGGAAAAATAGATCGACTAGTATTATCTAATTTGAAACAAAAATATCCCACTTATTAATATCAGTTATCTCCAAATAAAAAGTATTTTATAAATTTCGGCCAATATACATTTTTTTTTATAAATTATCATACGAGAGTAAAACGTGGCCATAAATTTATTAAATACTTCAGTCTAATAGGTATTGCTTTACATCCTAAATATATATGAAAAGAAACGTCGTAAGTTAAGTATAAAAACAATTCCTTTATAATCAAGTAAACGTCAAACTGATGTCTCATCTGTCAATTTTGTATCTGACATCTTTATCATCTATGTCCAATGGATATAGGTAATAATTTTTAATCTGTAGAAGTTACGGTTCTAGAAAACAGTTTTCGAAATCGGTTACTAAAAAAAATTCTGTTTGCCGCAACTTATAAATTTGTATCAGTTGTCTCAAGTTGTCTGTTAAAAGTTGCAGCAACGCCTTTTAGTTGCTGCAACTAGGACCCGGTGTGAAAACTTTTACAAAGTTGACAATTACTTCAACCAATATTGCTTACGACTGCATAGCGCCTAAAATTACTTGCTGACCAATGTAAGAAAGTATGCAAAATAGAACGCCAGAACAAAATAGTTCATGTACCTACATTATTTGACGTAGATACAAAATGAACTGATGATACCAATATATTATTGTTACAATTTATAAGTTTATCAAGATTAACACTAAATTCTAAAAGAGTGCATAACTGTATAAGGTGTCAGTCTATAATAGTTACGGATGGATTTTTTAGAAAATTATAAATCATATAAAAATTAAAAAAGCATCTGAATACGTCATACTAAATATTACCTGTAACAATAAGTATCAAAAGTTCTTAGACAGAATCTGTGGCAGTGAAAATATAGTAGCGTAGGCAAAAGAGTATAGCGTTATAAATCGTTGAGTCTAACTAATTGTCATTACTTAAAAAGCGTCGATAAACGAACCAATTTTAGCTACAATTCTAAATAAAATGTTTCGTGTCGAATAGAAATGCGTAAATACGAAGATAGACCCCTTATTATAAAAACTACGAAGAATAATAAACTCAACGATGTAATGGACAATCACAGATTTTTATATAAAAATATACATACGAATGTAATGACAGAGAAAAAAAATGCAATTTGTAAACAAAATATTTAAAATTGTGTAGTCGACACAGTTCTTTACTTGAAATAGATAAAACCATAAAAGAACAAATTTCAATGAGAGAAAACGATAACTTGAGTATAAAATTTTGAATCAAATACACAAAGTGTTTAGGTAGGTATATACATCGACACAACATTTTTGTAATTTTCTTTGCACATGACAAAGAACTGTGCCGAGATTTGTAGCAAGGACACAGGAAGGTATATTAAATCTAGGAAGTACAGCTAAATCCTAAGGTATTTATACAAAATAAAAAACGCTCTTTAAATCGCAGTAAAAAAAACTCGTGGTCGCGACATCGAAACTTGAGCTTTATATTAGGATCACAGTGGAAAGTGTTAAGTTTACACGCTAAACTATAAATAAGTTTTTAATGTCTAAAAGTCCACATTATGGCAAGGTTACTACTATAAACACTATTTCACTATGACGCTATTACTACATTATGTCCATAGAAAAATGTTATCACTGTACACGACTCATGTTCTACATACACAATGTTCATTGCACTCAAAAACTGGGCTGCGACACAGTCCTGGGGTTTCCGCTCTGAGGCTGGTAACCTTCGTAGGAGTTGTGAGGCTCCAAGTGGCAGACCACATTGTTCTCCCCGTTCAGAACCGCTGCCAGGGCTCTCATATTCTCCGGAGGCTGGTGGTAAGGATGCATCAACCTTCCACTCTCATAATGCCTCGGATCATAGCGTTCCAACGTATCCCATTTACCGTACTTCCCGTAATGCTCGTCGTGATGATGCCTCTCCCCTGGACTGTAAGAGATCAACGGGCGGTGGTCCCCAAAAAACTTGGAGCTCGAAGACCCGTGATGTCCGGGATTCTGACGGCAATTGTCCGGCCCGGAGTTATCGTCTGACACATCCGACATCAGCGTTTCGTTCCTTTCGATTTCTTCATAGACCGGGTCGTCTTGTATGACTCGGAATTCCTCTGAGCCTCGTCTGTAAATTCGACCTTGCTGAGCAGCGATTTCCGAGTATGTGTGGTTTATATTTTGACTTCCATGATGATGGTGATGTTTCCTCCGATCGTCTTTGTATTGCTTTCTGAAGATCATTTCTTGGCTGCCGGGCGAGTGTTGGGACATGTAAACGTGTGGGTTCCGAAAGTCGTGGTTGTAACTTCTGGTCGTCTGGTATCCCTGATGATGGAGAGGGCTCTCTTCGTCCTTCATGTGGCGTGGGGAGCCAGGGGCGATAGGCTGCTCACATTCGTAAGCGCTGAGGTGATTCTGCTGAGCTAGTTGCCGGGATAGAGTATCATGGTGGGGAAGTGTTGACGTGTTCCCGGGGTGTTTAGAAGAAGTGTTCTGCAAACGAGGAAAGATTATTAATTTTGTTACTTGGTACATATGCTATCCTATTTATCTTTACAATTTCAGACTTTAAGTTCTGATATTGGTAATGCAATGGCTTACAGTTTAATTTTGTGTTTTAAAAAGATTCAGAGACATCGAAGCTGTCTCGATGTAAATACAGATTTAAACGACCGATTCGAAGACAGCTCAATCCTTTATCATCAGCCTAATGCGTTCCGAATGATGGAACTCAGGCTTCTTTAAGGGCCGTAATTTTACCAAGGTGTGTGTGTTGGTATATATACATGTAAAAAGATCCTAAAATAGTAGATGTGTAAAGTTCATATTTGAGTTCATCATCTTCTAGAGGTTGATCAGGAAGAACATTAGAAAATATTTAACCTAAATTAAAACTTCTGAATGTTTCTTTATCCTATTGAGTTGAGATATTCTGACAAATAAGTAGTAAAAAGTAAAATTCAGTGTATATCTTCTATTTCAGCTAATGAATAAAGTTTTCTTTATACATTTACAATTACCGATGCCAAAAGCAGCGTCATTATTCTCTTCTTCTTATTGTTTTTGTTTAATTTGCAGAATTCAGAAAAATGGCGCCCAACGTGGAGCAAACCGTAGATGCAGAGATTAGTTTAATTCCTTACAAAACAACAAAATTAATGAATAATTATATTATGCGAATATTTTTGATGATTGAACGTACTGTGAACACTTGTTCAACTCGTGATGTATGCATGTAAATTATATATGATTACAAACGTCATATGGTACAAAAATGTATGTGACGTTAGTACTTTTAGACTATTCTGTGTATTTTAGTGTCAAATTCTATGAAAAGTGCTAAGAAGTGTTAGATAAAGTCATATAGAAGGAGATGGGTAGGGCTACTGAAAATATATTTACATGTATGAAAGAGTTAATGATATCATGCAATGCAATGTCCACTATGGTTAGGTTACATGCGATTTGTGATTGTTTGTTAACGCTTTAGAAAGATCTCTCAGTTCTCAGTGAAAGAAACCAACATCAGTGTTCTAAAGTTAGCTAAGTTAAAAGTGCTAGTTTTCAATTACGTATATTGGAAGAAATATTTTTCACCCTAAATCAGTTTTCAAACCAAAAAACCTCCCTTTATCATCGATAGGATCAAAACCAGGAAATTTAATTTTTCTTCATCCTGCATAGGCTTGAAAATAAATGGTCATGTTCAGGAAGTCTGTTTGATATAAAGATATTAATTAACAATTCAATAAAACTTTTGTACTGTCCAGACATATATACCAATTTAATTACTCACCTTTCTTTGACATTTAAAGCATGATTAACAATAAAATGCGCTTTTTCATCCAAATCTTTAAGCGAGCCCAGTCTTTATGTTCTTAAAGCAAGATGAACAAATGACGATATCATAACGAACATTGACGCAAGCAAGCCAAATCCAAGAGATCTCACTAAAACAACTAACAACAAACGAAAAACCACTCTAACAGTGCTGACATAAAAGCCATTTTACAGCCCTCCCCTCACCTTCCAAGCATTGCCACCGGTGTTCGCCATCACCGTCCATTCGTTCGCGCCAATCGAAGCCGCCATCTTGTTCGAAAAACAAGATGGCGACCGCGACCTCAAATTCTGATAATCGTTCGGAACATCTATGTTGTTTCTGTAGCTATGCATTGAGGCAATACTCTGAGTATGCGACGAGCTATGGGGTAACAAGTTCTGAGGTGTGGGAACGCGCATGGATCTTGCATCTTCCGTCGGAACGTATATCGGTGCTGTGGGCCGAACGTTCCATCTTGCCAACTCCGGTTGCAGGTTGTAACTCTGTTTTGTGTAAAATAATACATACATAATACGGAAATGTACATAAATAGAGACTATGAAGCTAGATTGCATACGCATCGGTTTAGAGATAGGATATTCATCGTAAACGAGCCAAGAATTCGAGTATGAACTTGACTACATTTATAGATGCAGTTAAACGATTCTGTAACCACCACACCACTAAAGAAATGTTAATTAGAAAGATTCGAAAGTAATTAGGTTAGTAAAGCATTAGTTTCAGTGGAGAGATCAACAGATACAAATAAAAATAAACGACTTACCGTTAAAATGCGTTTCAATACACGCAATTTCTGTCCATTTTCGGACTAGGAAAAAGTGTTAGTGACATTTTTTACACAGCTAACACAAAAATATAAAAAAATTAGACACATAAAAAAATTGAGCTGTCTTTAACCAAAATTAGTTTTAAAAGTCGTGGTGTTTTACGGTGGTTCTTGATATTGAAATATATAAAATAGTTTGGACTGTAACATCCTATCTCTATGTAAATGCGTACGCACCTTGCTGTCCGTTCTGTCTATATCCTTGGGGGTATCGTCCGCTGCCTGCATTGATTGGATTTCTGAGGTGAGCCATTGGGGCGGGAGGTTCTCTCTCTATATTGTGTGGGAAATTAACCGCTGTCGCATTGAGACTAGGTCCAAAATTGCTTGCGAAGTTTTGGTTTTCCTGCGACGTCCGTCTATTTCTATTATGGTAGCTATGCGCTGCAGCGCTGGTAGCTAGGGATGCGACAGCGGCGTTGTTGATGACATTGTTGTTGTTGTGATTGTTGTTGTTGACAACAACGTTCAGTGTGTTGATTACAAGGTTGTTTGTTGTCGACGCCGAGGCAGATGCCATTCCGGATGTGCTTGCTGTACTCTGCTATAAGTGAATTAGGTTTGTGAGACGCAAACTTGTGTGTGTTTTTGTTTTTGTGTGTGTTAGTAGTGTAGTTCTTAATGGCGTGTTAAGACGGTTCAATGACAATTTAATTAAGAGTAATATTGAACCGCGTAACATGGCCATAAGTTAACATTCCTTATCTACCATTCATAAAATTCCGTCACCCTAAGCAAGCGTTTTTTAATTTGATTATCGACCAATGAGAGAGCTATTAATGCTATTATAACACAACATATTTTATAAGTCATATGGCACCCAATGGAACTGGATGCATGGTACATGATTCAATAGCTGCAGTTCCAGACTTGCTGCAGAATCGAATCATGTCACTTGATCACCTTAGCGTTAAAATCTTTATAAATATAATTTTGGTGACCAATCACTGACGTTTTTGTTGAGATAAGTATGGGAGGAACAGGAACACAATATTTAAAATCCATACAAATATGATAAATGCGAATGTTACTGTGTCTGTGTGTTTGTTACGTTTTCACGCCTAAACCCACCAATCTTGATGAATTTTGATACAGAAATAGTTTAGACACTGGGGAAGGACATAAGATACTTTTTATCGCGATAAACTGTAGTCCATGCGAGTGTAACCGCTCACAAACGTCAAAGATCAGTCACCTAAAACCCCAAACACCTCCACAGTTCTAAATAACGTACCGTGACATCCCTAGGGTCAATTACATCGTCCACATCAGCCGTGTTCTGGTGGTACCTCCGACTCTTCACGGAGGGCTGGCGAGCGTCCAGGTGGTTAGTGGAGGAAGCTGGTGGAGGCTGCAGCGTCTCCGAGGGTACGCCCGTGAAGTGAAGGCAGCATGACAGCCATGGGTGGCGGCGGCCGAAACGAGCGCATTGGTTGCGGAACTGGAAAAAACGAAATCAAGATTAAAGGATTGACGCTATGAAACTCGGTGATAGGAGCAGAGATACACACGCTAAACTTAGGACCCTTCTGTTAGCGTCGGGTGTTAGAAAAAAAGACATGTAGGTTGTGGATTAGAATCCTGCAAGAGCTTTTGGGTGAAAGAAAACGGAAAACATTCTGTAGCATGCCTGATTAGTTACTTTCTCTAGTTAACATTCTGTCGCTAAGTATCTATAATTGTATTCTGGAAGATTAAGTTGAGAGCCAGGCGTAGCATGGCATGGCACCAACATTGACCACATCATCACTTAACATCTCATGCGTTGTGGTCAAACGCTACCCTGTAAGATAAAAAAAAAACGTTACATTGCATGGAACAGCAGATTTCTGAAGACGCCTTAACTTATCAAGCAAGATTGTTGGCGCAGTCAGTAGGATAAATTAAAAAAAATGACAAAAGAATTGGTTTAATATAAACGATCGCAAAATGACGTTTGTCGTTTTTTCTATCATCTAATTTATAATTCTACCAACCTTATCATTCTGCAAACACTGGAATATGAAGATGACCAGTCCTTGCAGGGAGTTGAGGATCGTGAAGGCGTATGCCATCACCACCGACTGCTCGTTCAAGTACAGGAGGCCGAAGGTCCACGTCAGTCCCAGGAGGAAAGCCAGCACCAGTGAAGTGTTCAGCCATACCCTGGAGTTTGAAGGAAATATATTAAAGGAGGTTTTTATTGTATGCGTTTCGAATACGATTAAAGGAAAACGCATGGAAGCACCTCGCTCGCCTGCCTATAAAAATTGCAGTGGCACTGAACTGAAAGCACGTGTTGATGTTTTACTGCAAATCGTACCTTTAACCATATATTTAACCGGCTACATTGCTGCGCAAATCAGGAAGGGTCTTGTGGTTTGGCAGTTAAACATTGATGGGGTATTCATCAAAACAGAGTTGGGACCTAATGCCAAAAGCGCTTACGATGAATATTTAGAAAAAATAACTTAGCACGTCACAAATATTTACCTGATCTTATACCGTTTAGCGTCGTCTTTAGCCTTCAGAGATACCGTAGAGTGCGTGCACATCATATAGATGACCATTCCTAGACAGATCCAGTTTGCCTGTGAATGATAGAAAGGTAAGGTAAAGCAAGGTAAGGCAAGGTATCTATCTGCATCTCATAAACCGCGATAGTTAGACAGTTGAAATTTTCATATATTATGTAAAATAAACATTTCACGACAAACGTGTTTTTTTGCCGTTTTTATTTTTTATAAATAATGGTACGAAACCTTCGTGCGCGAGTCCAACTCGCACTTGACCGGTTTTTTTTTAATTTTCCAAAAACTAATTTCTTATGACTAAGCACTCACCACGAGCACCAAGCAGACTGGCCCCACGAAGCTCATAACGAACATGTTCTCAGTGGACAGCCAGCAGTGGCGCGGCGTGCCATACCCGTTGGGGTAGACGGCAGCCGACACCGCGACCACCACGGCGGGCGCCAGGTACGCGCAGTAGCAGTACCAGCGTCCCCGAGGGTGCTCCGGCTCGAACACCTCTACCAGCATCGCGTACAGGTGGAACCCTGGAATTGGCAGTTGTTCAAAATTTAAAAGTTTTTTATTTAATAGGATACATTGTGATCACATTACCTAAAACGTCAAACTTTAAACTAGCTATGCCTGTTCCAACCTCCTTACGCCGACAAAAGAACAGGCAAAAAACGCCCGGCAGGTAATTTTTTTGGCGCGATCACACTGACAGTGTTAGTTGTAGTGGTAGTGACAGTGGTAGTGATAGTGGTATTGATAGTTGACAGTTGTAGTGGTAGTGAGTGCAGTAGACCAGTCACGGTCTTTTACAAGTCTCTGTTCTAAACCTCAAGTCTCCATTACTGAACCTAACAAACCAGACTGATGATTCACGTACCTTCTAGAAACATCCAGGCGAAGGCAGCTAGGAAGAAGTAGTGCAGTACTCCAGCGATGATGCCACATAACACCAAGTGCTGGGTTTGTTCTATACCCACAAGGAAGGTGATCTCAGCGATAAGCAAGCACGCGCAAAGGTTCATGTGGATGAGGGCTCGGTCCGACTGGAAAAAGAGAACCAGCATCATCATCACGTTCCCACAGCTAGGACTCGAAGAAAGAGAGTGAGAGTATGATACGTTGTTGGCCTAGTGCTGTTTGGTTATATCATTTCTTTTTGAACCCAAAATGAAATAATCACAAATTTTATAAAATGTGCAATACTGCATAGTTCTCTTTTTGTTGCACCCAGAATGTAAAGTATCTGTTGATTTTTCAACATACGAACTAAGCAAGGTTAAGGAGTGGAATTCCTTGCCCGAGTTTGTGTGTCCACAAATTAGTAATCTTCAAGGCAAAAGTGACCCGGCCCCTTCTAGGCATCGGAATGACTCCGTCGACTGCATCATCGCTTGACATCATAGTTTGCGGTGTCAAAGAAATAAACTATAGAAAATAGTCACTAAAATTCATAAATAAAAACAAAGACTACTACTCTACTTGATAAATATTTCGTCAATCAAGTAAAAGTCTCTAACGCAACGTTACAATTAACAATGATCAATGTTCATCAATGATCATTGTTCATAGTTATCATGGTCAATGTTCATTGCTATCCTTACCTTGCCATTCCTAAAGCACATGAAGACGATAAGAGCAGCAGCCAGGGCTACCGTTGATATTCCACATCCGATATAGGTGATGGTCTGCAAGACGAGCTGGTGTGCAGGACTGATGGTAACCCCGTGAACGTCCATCAGGATGGCGAAGTTCGTGAGGTGGGAGCATGCGCACCCGGTGTGGGTGTTATTGGACCAATCAACGTGGCAACCTTCGGAAGACCAGCCACTGTGGAGAAAGGAAGAATATACGTTAAGACAAGGCAAGACATTTAATTATACGGCAGTTCAGCAAAATATATATGTATATACTTGACACTTAAAGTATCATGTGTGGACTGGTGCAGCTTGTCGTTAGAGTCAGACCCTTTTGAAATCTTTAGAGAGAACCTTTGGACTGGCAAACCACTCTGGATAAAAGTCCCTAAATTAGTTTTATTTGAACCGATGTAACAAGTAATAGATATTATGACATCATTCTCTATACATCTTGCAAAGTAGTCTTTAACCTCAAGTCATCTGATGTTATGTGACGATAGGGCTCAAGGCCAGGCCAAGTTGCTCCTGGGTATGGACAGTTCCTCACAATCATTGGCTCCCAAATTATGCTGCTGAAACACACCGATAGGTGCTTGAGGACAGATTCGTAACATAAGAGTGGTAAATAGCCAGGCGAGAACTAGAGAATGCCTGAATACCTGAATGATTTTCCTTCCCCCAATGCTTAATTTAAACTTACTGTAGCGTATAATCCCAGAAGACACAAGCTGGATTCGTCACGTTTTCAGTTTTGAGATGCTTCATCGTGAGTCGAACCATTTGGGACAGTTGGATGTGACGGCCGTTGCCAAGACTAGCCGATATCACCTGTGGATATAAAATGATTCTTTTAGTAATAGACCTAAGGTTACTAATTGCGTGTAGGTGCTCTTCTACTTATAAACGTGAAAGTTTGTGAGGATGGATGGATGTTTGTTACTCTTTCACGTAAAAACTACTGAACGGATTCTGATGAAATTTGGTGTGGAGATAGTTCAAACCCCGGAGGAGGACATGGGATACTTTTTATCGCTATAGAGTTTTGAACACGTGGGTAAAACCACGGGCGCAGCTAGTTAGAAATATTTTCAAAGTACTTGTAAAAGCGACTGAAAGTCGGTTTTTAAATGAGCGTAAGTCTTAGCTCAAAATGAATTAATTGTTTTTTGGAGTGTGAACTTACCTTAGAGTTCAAAACTTTAGTGATGTTCCTCTTTTCCCGCTCAGAGTTAATGCTGGTAGTTGATGATGCTGAGTCGGATTGGTAAGCGGCGAACTGTGGCGTTTTACCGAATGTAGGTGGCAGAATTTCTTCTAGACGGTCAAAAGCGAAGAAGACTATGCGGACTAGGTCGTTTTGTCGATTATCTGCAATAGTACAATAACAATAAAGTTAATACCTTTTGGGAGTATGTTCCCAAGGAGATGTTGACTGGTCGAAGGTTCAGAAAAGAATGAAAATTCAGACACACGGCCTATGCTGACCGTGCTTTACCGTGTAGACGGATGGTTTATACGTCATTATATAAAAAAAACTTTGTTGTACCTTTGAAGGAACATCAACCTCATCTAAGACCTCAATACACAACACATGCTATATTTAGCAGCAGTAGTAGACAATGTTTCTGGTGCATCTAGTTCTGATGACGCATCAAAAGGGGATGCAACATACAAAATCACCGACCACCGCTTTTATTACAACTATGAACTGTGTACCTACTTACTACATCCTGCCTATCTACCCCTACATTACAAAGAGTTAAAAATTGACTTACGTCAAACGAAACGAACGTGAACTTACGGTCTTTACGGTAAATTTTTTAAACAACTGATCCAATTCTTAAATTTCTCTAAAAGCTACACTATTTCTAACGACTTAAGATATTTTTTTGCGTACCGAGTAAAGCCGCTTTTGGTATGGTGATGGTGTCTTCTGATGCCTTCCACTGTTCCTGGGCGATGATGGAAGGAAACGTCTCGTCTTCTACGTTCTTCACTTCTAGTACTCGTACTGATAGACCTGGGAAAGGAAACATTTTAACGATATTATGTATTATGTTAAAATCAATAATGATGCGTGGCAATGTACCTGGCAGCTGACAGATATGGGTCTCTTCATCATCGTCAGGTTATTACGTTAGCAAGATTTCTCTAGAGAAGAGAAAGAGAAACAGATAGAGAGAGAAAGAAGAGGAATAATCAGAGTGAGAGAAAGAGAGATAGAAAGAGACGGCGGTGGCGGTGTTACCTTCTTTGTTTGTATTTCTATACCAAATGCTGGTCCAAATCAAAGACATCTATCTGGGCGATCAACGCGACTACAAAGCGGGATTGTGGACCAATTTTGATAAGAGTTTCAAATTGAATAGCTTTTAACATAGGAACTGCGGAGTGTCTTATCGCGTTGTGACATCGATGTGCTGAGATATCCTCAGGAAATTACACGTACAATTACAAAACTATGGAAATTGTCATCATTCTTTTGATCACTTACATATATTTTTAACGATCTGCAAAATGGTCTTCTCTTTAGTGACAGCATCAGCCAGAAGAAACGCGTTCTCTTCTAGTTGAGTTAGCAGTTCACTTGCTACTCTGTTCTGTGCTTCTCTGCTTAGGTCTGCCCATGAGAGGCGCTGGCTGTCTTCTAGAAGATTTGACCCTGGAAGATAAGGAAATTATTGTAGAGTTAAAGGATTTGATTCTATTAGAAACATTTTCATCTTACGTAATGACTTTATAAGGCAGCCATATTATTTTATATGTAGTAGCAGAACTCTTTAGCAGAGTCCGCCAGTTTATTCCCCCGTCAAGCAGTAGTGAGCAAAGTGCAAACATAACTGTGTTAAGGATTGAACGGCAATGCTTCTAGTGAAATCACAGAGCATAAAGATGTTTAACATCTAATCATCATCATCTAATATCTCAGGATGATGAATGTTGGACTGTTAAGGCCATAAGTCTCAGTGGAACTGTAATGAACAATCGTGACGAGAGCGGCGAATGACTTTCTCGTCACGTCACAGCTCCATAAAATATCTCTAAGAGCTATTTAGAATCCTCACCAGTCTTGATAACTCCCAACAGCATGTCAGTGACCATGGCCTCTCGGTGGCGAAGGTCAGGAAACTGCACGTTCTGCGCCATCCTTTGTGCCAACTTCTTCATTATCGTGGTGGTTGTTGTCATGTCGCCACCGTACAGGGTCTTTGATGATGTCACCTGAAAATGACAATGGATTCAGTACCAATTACTGACAAATTGACGTTTTTGAATGGTCTCTTATTGCAATGGAAGTCACTTTCATTGAGTCTTCAATAATTTTACAAAGCTGTCTGTTGGTAAGCAGTCGTCTTTGTCAATAGATAGATGTCTACAGAATCAGGGGTCAAATACACCTGTATATCCTTCTTGAGAGTCTTAAATATTGTCACTTCTGATCAGATTTCAGTTCACATTTTGTACGAAGGTAAAAGAAAACACGATCGAGCCATATATGACTTCAAAGACTTGGTTATGGATTAGATTTCGGAGTAGACATTTGAGAAACGTCAAACTATCCATTATAAACACTGTTTCTAGAAAATTCATCATCATCATCCGCTAGAAGACTTCCATTGCTAAACATAGGCCTCCCCTCTGAAGGCCCACTGCAAGCGACTTGCACCCATCAGCTCCACAGTCCTAGAATCCATCGCTCCTAAAACATACCTGTGCCAAATCATTGCTGATGCTGAGCAGTGATTCTCCTTCCCTAACCCGAGCTTCCAGGCTGTTCAACCAGACAGACCGACATTCGCTTAGATCAGGAGTAGCGCCATGCCATTCCGGTAACGCGTCCGCTGTAAAAAGACATCAAGTTAGTATGTCGTTAGGAAAATTATGCAGTATCGCCAAAACAGTATTCTGATATTAGGATAGACCTTCTAACACTATGTCACTGCCTCTACCCCTTCTGTTATCATCATCATCAGCAACCTAGAACGTTCCCACTGCACCGGGACACCGGACTTCTCTAAGAGATAGATTATAAGCCCATACCTTCTGTGCCAGGATCAAATCAAATTTCCCATAGCATTTACAAGAAGTAATGCAACTTACTGTAAATATAGTTATCGCCGTGCGGCAGTAGACTGGAGGGTTGTGGGTCAGAGAGACCATTGGTCCGGTAGTCTTTCAATTCTGGTGGATCGCCGTCACGGCCTGTGAGAAATATTCAGTTAGATTCTGACTTTGACTATCATCATGCAGAGGAGGGAATGTTATTAAGGCTAAAAAGGGGTATCCCTTTAAAATTCCTCCTCCTCAGAGTCCTCACATTTCCCAAAAGATTTCCAACTCTTATTATCTTACTCTTTGGTTCATAAACATTACCATTGATTACCTATATATTTTACTACAGCATCTTTAGTGTTTAGACGTTAAGGATGCGTTTCCACCAGAGCTGTAAGAGGTAACTAAGCAGTGCGGAAGAAGAAAACCACCAATAGCATGCCAAGGGAGAAGCGGGGCTAAGTAAAAGAAAGTATTTGCTACACCCTTGGTCTTATATTGATATATTGGCAAATGTAAAAACAGGCAACTAAAAAACCATACTTATACTGGATCTCCGTACCTTTGAGTAAAGCTTCAGAGCTAAGTCTCCGAATCAGCTGCAGTTGTCTATCACTAGGCTGATCGAGTCCTAGGTCGTGGTAGTTCTCTCCGGAAGGTAGGCTCGTGGCTCTTCTCCTCGGAGGATCGTCTTCGGTGTATTGATGAGGAGTTAGGGTGCATCTGAAATGTTATGAAGAAGTATATAAAATAAAAGGTTGGGATGGTTAGTCTAATGTTAGACAGTACCGTCTTCAGATCAGTCTTTATTTTATGTCTGGTTGTTTCACTAGCTAAAGGGTTTTCCAACTGGAACCATTTTTGATACTACTGTTTGGAAACAACGGCGCGACGATTGTAAATATGTATCACCGATGCATTGTGGAAACAAATTAAAGGCACAGCAATGCTTAGAGAAATAAATATGTAGATCATAAGGTTTTATGTACTTCTTCTTTCTTGTAATCATTGGAAGTACTTACTTCCACCTCGCCAATCCAGTAGCTCCTCCCGGGCAAGGCTGGACTGCATAGCTGCTAGCGAGAGTCCAGTTCCAATGGAGTCCTCGAGCTGTGGTCTGGGGGCAGTAGGATCTTCTGCCAAGGTTTGGCGAGGGGCTTGTCGCTGTAAGAGAAAACGGGAAGATGTTAAGTGCTGCTGTCAAACGTATCCAATACAAATTTTGGTCTTGATCCTTCTACATTTAGTGTTCCAGTAGTTAACTAGTTTTTATCACATAAGTTTATTTTTCACCTTCTGCGTCTACCATCTAATCATAAACCCTTGGTCCACTCTGTTCCTTTAATGCTTTTCGGATAGGATTAATTCAAAAATACTCACTATAACTTCTATCAAAGTCATCAACTATAACGGTGTCAGCTGGTCTGTCTTTTGAAGACTGATGGACTGACCCTATTGTATCCGAGTCCTCGTCTTTCACTGCCGGCCAGTGCACAGATTCTTCAGTTACTGCTACTGAAATAAGAGTAATCATAGTTACAGCTTCTGCTCTTCTTCTGAATGAGGACTTTCTTAATGGACTTTCATAAGATCTGCCACGATGCTGATTTTAATCTCGGTATCACCAACAAAGCTGGCTTTCTAACGATCATGACACGAAACCACAAAAAGTCTTGGCTATTCATAACATATGATTGAAAAGGTCTAAACAAAATGATTTAGCAAGAATAGTCTGTCGGATTTATTGTCTTTTAATGAGGAAGAAGTATTAAACTCAGATAATGCAATCTTTGATTTATTGTTACTACTATCGTCTACTTACTGCTATCGTCCTCTTTCATTGGTTTCTCATTCCTTGGTATCTCAGCCTCCACGATCTTGGGCATATCATTCTTAATATCAGGAATGGATGAGTCTCTTGGGCTTTGAGGCGGTTCTCTTTCTGATGATGAGTCGGGTTGTCTTGTGGTTGTCTTCTGAAAATGTTTACAAATTGTTTTGTTTAGATTTCTTTGGAATCATAAAAAGTTCGGAATCTCTATAGAATTTATTGAAGTATTTTTTAAACAGTTCTGTTTGTAATAGATTGCCATATTGTCAGGGTGTTGAGTGAAAGGTAAAAGGTAAGGTAGGAAGCATTCTACGGTCAGGGTTCCTATGATATTTTCTCCCCTAATTCATTTGAGTGGCTGAATTTTTTAATAAATAGTTTACCACTGATGCTATTGGCTGTCTCCTGACTGAAAACTGGCTGATTGTTGCTTCATCTTTTCTACATTCTTACCTTGATCCCAACATCTCCAAGTTTCACCTCTGGTGGTAACGTGATATGAGGCCTGAAAGTTGGAGGTGTGATGACAGTGGGTTTTTTCCTCTCGTTCTGCTGGTTTTGCACTGGGTTCTTGGGCATTGGTGGCGCGGTAGACCGCCAAACTGAGGGTTGTGACGTGATCAGCCAGGGCGGTGATGGCCTTGTTGTTGTGCTGGTCGTTGACGCTAGAATAGCAAAAGTCAGTGTTAAATGAGGTGCTTTTGCAATAGGTAGCATTACTAAAATAATTCCATCAGAAAGTCTTCAGTCCAACAAATTGGTCAGCGTGATTCTGTTGCCTTCTATTTAAATGAGACCGTAGTGATTCTTCATCAAATTAATGTGACCATAAAACTTTCCAGTAACCGGCTGACCATCAGTGGAACTATGCAAGTTAAATCTTGATGCTTGAAGGTAAGAGTAACATAAGACAGTTATGCCACATATTGCAACCACTGGAGACATAATATTTAGCGTGGCGACAATATCTCATCTAATATAATGTTAATTTCAATCTGATTTGACATCTATTCATCCACAAGGCCATCGTGCTACTTTATGGGTCCTCTATCGGCTACAGCGAGTCTCTCCCAGTTGCATACAGAGTTGTATCCTATATCAAATCTGATAGAGTTCAAAGTACTTACCAGGCACACATTGATAATGCGCTTCAAGGTACTTCAGCGTGTTTGGACAAGGATCTCCGAACATGGTTGTGCTGGCCAGTATACTGCAGTTCTGATGCATGCTACATCTGTAATTTAAGGAGAGAGATTATAAGAATGAAGTCTAGACCCTCAGGCGGCATCAAAGGACCGTAAAATTTACGTATTTTATTTGTAACCCTACTTTATGACTTGTTTATGGACAGAATCAAAAAGAAACGAGGATCGAAAACATGTTATGAACCCAAGATACCAAAAAGGGCAGAACCAGTTATGTTTATCACATTGAATTACATGTTTTGAATATATTTATGTATGCTTAACATAACATTCTGGCCATTTTGAGTTTGTATCATCTTTGAACATCATGACCAATAATGTATAAGAAAAATGTGAGACATTAACTGTGCCCCGCGGTTTCACTTGCACTTAAGTTTATTGAGATAAAAAGTATCTTATGTCAGAAAGTAAAAGTAAGTAAGTAAGGGGATTTTTTTGGCGGCAATTGAGTCGTCAACGTGAAAATTTTGTTTCTATTTCCAAAACTTGTGTTTCTTCGAGTGATAATGTGTAATATTGGTGGATTATTAACCATTATGTGTTCGTTAATGTGTACGAGTGTGGGAAATTGAAATAAAGTTGTGTAAGTGACTTTTCAAGTTGCTCCAAAAAAGTCCGTGTAAAGTTTAAGTAAAGCGCCACTACTTTACTTAAACACTATCCTCATCCCATCATCATCATCACCATCATCATTTAAACTTGATTCAACTCTCTGAGTTTGAAATCTTTTATACTTGACACTGGCAAATACACTAATCGTGCCATAACAAAAAAAAAAAAAAAAAAAAAAGTAAGTAAGGAACTATCTGCATAGCAAATGTCATCATGATCTGTTCAGCGGATAAGAAGTGAAATCGTAACAAACGCATAATTACTTTTTCGCATTTATAATACTAACTGTGCTGAATGCGTGGACTGCAGTTTATAGCGATAAAAAGTATCCTACATCCTTCTCCAGGGTACAAGCCATCTCCATGACTCTGTTTTGTGGTTCAGACGTGAAAATGTACAGACAGAGGGGCAGAGAGAGTTACTTTCACATTTATATTATTTAAATATGAATTTAACATTGGTTGGATGAGAAAAGCCGAAGACCATGCTCAGTGGCGTATCATAGCAGAGGCCTATGTCCAGCAGAGGACTGATACAGGCTGATGATAATGATGGATTGAACTGGGACGTGTCTTTCTTCACTAGCCAGAATTTCCAAATCAATATTGCCACACTGATGTGCTCTGTTCCTCTAAAAATCTCCTGTAATATCTTCATCTACCATAACATATTACTCTAAAAATATAGCGCCGTCACGTCGACTATCAATTTGGCCATCATTTGCATGAGTTAGACCGAGAGGGGCCCTAGTCCCGACCAGTAAATCACATACCGTCTAGCATTTCATCAACCTTACGCGCTTGCTAATAAGGTTTATAATGGCGCTTGTTTTTTTGCTCCCACGACGCGGGTTTATTGCCAATCTCGCGGACCTAACACGATCAGCTTGGGTGTCGGGAATATTTAATTTTCGGCAATTTTCGACACTCGTCCGCCTGTAACGAGGTGGCATTACGTGTGTTTACGTTTCGCTACGTTCCCGTGTTGTTAACTTAAATGTGGATAATGTTGGATAATAATACGCGGTGTACTTTTTATGGCTCACGAAAAAATGTTATCGTGGTATGAAGATTTTTTGTAACACGGCTGGAGCCGTCGTTTGAGCTTTATTGTATTTATTTTGACAATTATCTCGTTTAGAACTCCTGCGATGTATGATCGATAGAAATGTACCTGTCAATTTGTGATTTGACTAAAGGTATATGTTGTTATCTGTAGTCGTAGCAATTGTTTCTGCAGTGATAAGAAATTTAAGGAAGTTTGCTAATATTTGTTTGTAAAAAATTGGATTACTTAATCTATTTCAGATATTTACACGTCTGTTTGTAGACAGAATTACAGCATGTCTTAGAGCTTTAATTACATAGTATTTTCGAAAAAGTACGGATTTTATATTTTTTGTTTTACTCCACAAATCACGGTTGCGTTTGACCACAAGTCACCTGATAATAACTGATTGATTGTCATATGTCAAAAACAGATGTAAAAACATGACCATTAAGATTATGTTTTTGTTTTGTTTTGTTGTAGTTTTAATTTCAATCTAGAGTTAAAACTAGGTAGGTGCCTATATTGTATCTACTGTTTGCTTTGTTTGACATATTGCTTGTTCGAAAAATGTGTAAAATGTGTGTTTTTTTTATTTATATAGACAGACTAGCTGTGCCTCGGTTTCACCCGGGTCCACTATCCCGCAGGAACCTTTTTCCGGGATATAAAGTAGCCTATGTATTAATCCAGGGTATAAGCTATCTCCATTCCAAATTTCATTCAGATCCGTTCAGTATTCATTCATCTCTTGAGGGTAGACGAACAGTGTCTATCAGTTATGGACTTGCAGTGAATTTTAAATAATAAAAATATCAAAAGTTTGTGTTCGAGTCCAAATTTGTTTTAAAGTTGACTAATAATCTTAGATACATATTTGTAAATAGTGATCAGCTCCTACAGTGAAGTTTTAGTGCCATAAAAAGTGCAAATACGGTGCGCCTAGTTCAGCCTACCGCCGCGCGCCACCCGCAATTTATAATAAACAGCTGTTGACAACTTCACGAAGTACCGAAAGATTACGTACGAAGATACGATGGCTGGAACCTGTGAAGCCTGCAGAGTCAACATTACAGTGACCCAGAAACGCATTAAGTGTACAAATTGCGTGCAGTTGTATCATTCCGACTGCGTTAATTACAACAATGAGTCGTCTACAAGATCGCAATGGAAATGTCCTACCTGTGTCGCGAGTCAGCGTAGGGGCGGTGATAATAGCAGCACACCAGTGCGTAACATAGAGAAGCCTACCAAGGAGCTATCTGTTATTATACCCAAGAACCAGGGACTGACGTCGCAGTCTTCTTCACCCGTGCTGGACCTGCAAAAGTCGCCGACAGGGACGGCAGCCGCGGTCGCGGCATCGTCATCCACAGGTGAATGTAACATAGTGGCACAGATTGAGCATGTCCTTGACTTAAAACTAAGTATGTTGAAAAAAGAGATGGTCGAGGAATTGAAAACTTCATTAGCTGTGGAATTGCGAAAGGAGTTGAAGGTTGTCACCGCCAAATTTGACCAGCTAGAAGTTTCTCACACGAGGCTGTTGGGTGAGCACGAATCTCTCAGGAAGGACTTCGGTATCCTACAGAAAAAAACTCTTGCAGATGGCGATAAAATAGTTGATCTGCAAGCTCAGCTAAATAAACAGCTGCAGTGGGCTCGAATGTCAAATATCGAGATTGTGGGCCTCCCCGAGACTCCGAATGAATCGACTGTTGCCTTGGTGGTGAAGATGGCTAGTCATGCCGGAGTCCAGCTGCAACCCGCCCAGATTGAATCAGCGTATCGCGTCCAGCCCATGCAGAAGGTAGAAGGCCGGCCTAAACCTATCGTCGTGAGGCTTCAAACAAGGATGCTGAAGGATCAAATCATCTCTGGACTTCGTAGAACTAAAGGCATCACCACTCGTGACTTAGGCCTAGGTGGCGCTGATAGGAGATTCTTTGTAAATGAACACCTAACCCCCGAGAATAAGCAATTACTCACAGCGGCAAAATCTCGCGCCAAGAGCAAATCCTACAAATTTGTCTGGGTCAGAAATTGTAATATTTTTTTAAGAAAAAACGAGGAGACTCCTATTGTTATGATAGCTTCAGAAAAAGACTTACAGAAAATTGTATGATAATTTTAAATCTGTTTTTACCTGTGTCATCCTCGTTAACAATTATTGTTGAAACCTTAAACGCATTACCTATTTATCTAAAAAAATGTACGTCACTTGTTCTTCACTATAGACCTGTACCGCACTATATACAACACACTCACATCATCACACAAACACATAAATCAAAAATCACTCCACACTATCAATCAAAACAATTCACTGACCAATGCACCACTCATACATTTACTCACCATTATAATGTTAACCTATGTACTATATTCTTATTCCATATGCGATGCATCAATACAGCCCATATTTTAATATATTACGTGTTATTATTATATTCACCATACCACATTCTAGTATTGTGCACTTATAACGTTTATATTATACTATACTTATATCTATACTTACGTACTCATACAAGCCAATGTAATGCTCTCCGATAAGTTGAACTTATTTTATCAAAATGTGCGAGGCTTACGCACTAAAACATTGCAGTTTAGGCAGAATATACTTACGCATAATTACGATGTCATACTAATCACGGAAACTTGGCTAACTGATGGTTTCTATAAAGGCGAGCTATGTGATGACCGCTATGATGTATTTCGTTGTGATCGCAGCGTATCAACATCATGTAAGAAAACCGGCGGTGGAGTCATGATCTGCACTAGGCGCTCGCTGCACGCGCAGGAGCGGCCGGAGTGGGCGTGCGCAGGCGTTGAGTGCGTCTGGTCGACTGTGCCGGCGCGCTCGCTTGGCGTTGGCGATAAGCGGGACCTACATATATGCGCTATATACATGCCGCCGGATGGTACCTTGCCATCGCGGCTCGTCGCATTTACTAACTTGCTTGTACGCATTTTCACGTCATGCCCTAACGATCATTTTATAATAGCGGGTGATTTAAATCTTACTAATTTATCCTGGTCGTCCTCGGGGCCGATAGTTCTTAAACGTGGGTCAGTCGAGTTACAAGAAGCAGTAGTTAACTTTATCGATGCGTGTAGTCTATCCGGCCTTATTCAGCATAATTTTCATTTGAATAGTTGTAACAATATTTTAGATCTAATATTTAGCGATACCGCCATAGATGTTTACCGTTCTAGTACAGCACTAGTAAAAGAAGACCAATACCATCCCTCTCTAAATCTTGACGCATCGGACCTTATGATTCCCTGTTTTAAGCGTCGCTCAGTTAGCAAGTTGCAATTCTTCAAGGCGGATTACGACAGTTTAAACAATTATTTTAATAATACAGACTGGGATACATTGTTAGAGGGAGATTCCATTGACGAAATAGTTCAGAAGTTTTATTCTCATCTTCGCAGGGCCATAGACGAATACGTACCGAGAAAATATACTATGGGCCTTTCCCCCACGGACAAGTACCCTGTCTGGTATTCAAGGTCACTCATACATATTATTAGAGATAAATTTGCTGCGCATGGACGTTGGAAACTGCACCAAAATCCGAGGGATTATGATGAGTTCTCCATTTTACGATCCAGACAGAAAAAAATACAAACGAAGTGTTATAATATGTTTAACGAGAATATTCAACAACTACTTAAAAAAGAACCGAAACACTTATGGTCTTATTTAAAATCATTGCGAAATAGCAGCTCTGGATATCCGAATACCCTCACGTTAGGTGACTCACGTCCCGTGGGGTGCCGGGCTAGAATAGCATCCCCCCCTTTTCTTCCCGAGGGAGTCGTAAGAGGCGACGAAGGGGAATTGTACCGGAAGGTGGGCAGCAGCGCCTTCTGAGCAATCGTCATCTTTTTTACTGCGATCCCCAAGCCGCCTGCCAAGCGTGGGGATTATGGCAAATACCCCCCCTTATGAATTCCAAATATCAAAGACGGCCCCCAGTCCCCGGCAGCTCCTCTATTCCTGGCCCCGGTAGCAGGCTAGGTAACGGTGGAGCAGGGGGTGCTAAGAATCTCCGGCAGTTGCCCCGCTATCGCCCTAAAACACGACCTCTGGCCCTGGCAACACACAACGTGCGCACGCTCAGGGAGGACGAGAAGATTGACGAGCTGGAAAAGTCGTTGAGCAAGTTACGATGGGATGTCATGGGATTATCGGAAGTCCGAAGAGAGGGACAGGACACGATCATTCTAAATTCCGGTAACTTGCTCTTCTACCGGGAAGGACATCAGAAATCCCAGGGTGGTGTCGGGTTTCTCGTCCGCAAGTCCCTTGTTAACAACGTTGTTAAGGTCGAAAGTGTGTCGAGCAGGGTAGCGTACCTTATACTCAGAATAACCGAACGGTATTCGTTGAAGGTCATACAGGTCTACGCGCCGACCTCGACACACCCAGACGAGGAAGTAGAGGCTATGTATGAGGAGATATCCGAAGCCATGTATAGCTCCGAAACGCACTTCACCGTTGTTATGGGGGACTTCAACGCAAAATTAGGCACACGGAATGGCGATGAGTTGAAAGTGGGGTCATATGGATATGGCAGGCGGAACCAGAGGGGCCAGCGGATGGTCGATTTCATGGAGAAGGAGGGACTCTTTGCGATGAACTCCTTCTTTGAAAAGCGGCCATCTAGGAAGTGGACGTGGATAAGCCCCGATGGTTCAACCAAAAATGAGATCGACTTCATCATGACGACCAAAAGGCGAATATTCAATGATGTCTCTGTGATCAGCAGGGTGAAAACCGGTAGTGATCACCGCATCGTAAGAGGCACATTGAATATCAATGTCAAGCTTGAGAGGTCACGTCTGATGAAGTCCACGCTCCGACCTAGCTTTGCTCAAATCCAAGACCCCGAAGGCTTTCAACTCCAACTTCACAATCGCTTCCAGTGCCTAGCCGAATGTGAAACAGCGGGCGAGATAAACAACGGGTTGGTGGAAACTGTCCAAGCGGTGGGGTCTCAGTTCTTTAAAACCCCACGCCGAAATAAACCTCAAAAGCTCTCGGATGGAACCATTAAGCTAATGGAAGACCGAAATGTGATGAGACTGCAATCTTCAGCTGATATGTCGGAATATGGCGAGCTCAATAGACGGATCTCGAAGTCAATGCGACACGACTTGCGCACCTATAATACATCGCGTATTAAGGTCGCAATCGAGCGGAACCAGGGCTCCAAAGTGTTCGCAAAGAATTCGTCTGTAGAGCAAAGCCAAATGACGAAGCTGAAGATCGACAACGGCAGAATCATCACATCGAAGCCGGAGATCCTGAGAGAGCTCGAGAGGTTTTATGGACAGTTATACACCTCAACGCTGAAACCCGTTGCAAGTGCGGCTCGGGACGCAAGAGCCAAACTAACCCGACACTATACTGAGGATATCCCGGACATCAGCCTATATGAGATTAGAATGGCTCTCAAACAGCTTAAGAACAACAAGGCGCCTGGTGATGACGGAATCACGACAGAACTTTTGAGAGCGGGTGGAAAACCGGTACTTTTAGTCCTCCAGAAGTTATTTAATTCCGTCATACTTGAAGGAACTACGCCAGAAGCGTGGCACAGCAGTGTGGTGGTGCTGTTCTTCAAAAAAGGTGATAAGACCTTGTTGAAGAACTACAGACCCATCTCACTTCTGAGCCACGTCTATAAGCTGTTTTCGAGAGTCATTACGAACCGTCTCGCTCGTAGGTTTGATGATTTCCAGCCTCCCGAACAAGCCGGGTTCCGTAAAGGCTTTAGCACCATAGACCACATACATACGCTCCGGCAGATTATACAGAAGACTGAGGAGTATAATCGGCCATTATGTCTTGCGTTTGTGGACTATGAGAAAGCCTTCGATTCAGTCGAAACCTGGGCGGTGCTGCAGTCTCTTCAGCGATGCCAAATTGACTATAGGTATATCGAAGTGTTGAAGTGCTTGTATAAAAACGCCACTATGTCAATTCGTTTACAGGACCAGAGAACGGAACCAATCCAATTGCAGAGAGGCGTGAGACAGGGAGACGTTATTTCTCCGAAACTGTTCACGAATGCATTGGAGGACGTTTTCAAGCTCTTGGACTGGAACGGATCTGGCATCAACGTAAATGGCGAATACATCACTCACCTTCGTTTTGCCGATGATATAGTCATCATGGCAGAGTCGCTTGAAGAGCTCAGTACAATGCTCAGCGACCTCAGTAGAGTCTCCCAACAGGTGGGTCTTAAAATGAACATGGACAAGACAAAAGTTATGTCCAATGTCCATGTTGCACCCGTACCAGTAGTTGTGGGAGACGATACTATCGAAGTTGTCGACGATTATGTTTACCTTGGACAGACTGTCCAGTTAGGTAGGTCCAACTTCGACAAAGAGGTCGCCCGACGAATCCAACTCGGATGGGCAGCGTTCGGGAAATTACGCGACATCTTCTCGTCCACCATCCCTCAGAGCCTCAAGACGAAAGTCTTTCAGCAGTGTGTGTTGCCAGTGATGACTTATGGTACTGAGACGTGGTCTTTGACTGTTGGCCTTTTGAATAAGCTCAGAGTCACACAAAGAGCCATGGAGAGAGCTATGCTTGGAGTTTCTTTGCGTGATAGAATCCGAAATGAGGAAATCCGCCGAAGAACCAAGGTCACCGACATAGCTCTCAAAATCTGCAAGTTGAAGTGGCAATGGGCAGGCCACATCGCCCGACGAACCGATAACCGATGGGGAAGAAAGGTTCTCGAGTGGCGACCACGAACCGGAAGACGTTCTGTAGGTAGGCCCCCCACTAGGTGGACCGACGACATTGTAAGAGTCGCAGGGAGACGATGGATGCAAATGGCTAATAGCCGTTCATGGTGGCGTTCAAGGGGGGAGGCCTATGTTCAGCAGTGGACTTTTTCCGGCTGATGATGAGGTGACAAAACATTTAAAAACGAACTAGATGCTTGTACGGGTTTTAATATTTTTTTCGAGAGCGTGTTTCAGAAGCCTGCTTCATCTTACAACCACTACTTACAATCATACCCAGACTCAAATGATACAGTTTTTAACCTTAACATTACTAGCACCTCTGTTTTTAAGCTTCTTAGTACCCTAGATGTTAATAAAGGCCCAGGCAGTGATGGTATTCCTCCAATTTTTATTAAAAAGTGTGCTAAATATTTAACTTATCCGCTTCACAAAATTTTTATGCTATCAGTCAACGTCTTTACTGCTTTTCCAGAGATCTGGAAAGAGGCTAGAATTGTACCAATCCATAAAGGTGGTTCACGGAGCCGTATTGAGCATTATCGTCCTATATCAATATTAAATATATTTAGTAAAATTCTGGAAAAAGTGGTATATCAGACTGTTTGCACAACTATTTTCAAAGCAATTCCGGATGAACAACACGGCTTCATGAATAAGCGCTCCACTGTTACAAATTTGGCACTTTTTACAAACTATGTTCTTTGTAGTATGGACGATGGGAAGCAGGTTGATGTTATTTATACTGATTTTGAGAAAGCATTTGATAGAGTAGATCACATTATCCTTCTTCACAAGCTTAACGCGTTAGGAATACGTGGTGACCTTCACAGATGGTTCAGCTCATACATTACTAATAGAAGGCAAGCTGTAGTAATTGGCAGTGCACGTAGCGACTACGTTACTATCAGCTCTGGTGTGCCTCAAGGGTCAATCTTAGGTCCTTTGCTGTATAACGCGTATCTTTTTGATATTAATACTAGTTTCAATAACTCTAAGTTTATTATGTTTGCTGATGACAAGAAAGTGTTTTTAAAAATCAATGACACGCGAGACTGTATTAAAATCCAGAATGATTTGACTAATCTTAGCGAATATTATGTTAAAAACAGAATATCTATTAACACAGCGAAGTGCCTCCAAATCACATTCACACGAAAATCGAAACCTATTAATTACATTTATCAAATAAATAATTCTCCTATCTCAAAAGTAGACTCAACACGCGATTTAGGAGTCAGATTAGATTCGAAGATGATGTTAGTTGAACATATCGACACTATTGTCGACAAAGCTTACAAGCAGCTGGGTTTCATCAAGCGAGTGTGTAACTCTTTTACTAACATAGATTGCATCAAAGTCTTGTACTTTGCTTATGTGCGTAGTATATTGGAGTACGCCTGTAGCATCTGGTCACCATGTTACATAGTCCATATAAATAGGTTGGAGTCTATACAAAATAAATTCGTTAAATTTTTAACCTTTAAAGACCACAGATCGTTTGACAAATATTCCGAAGCCTGTAAGTATTTTGGCTTAGATTCATTAGAACAGAGGCGGAGACAATATGATGTCGTACTATTGCATGATATTTTAACAGGTAAAACTGATTGTGCTGAACTTTTAAGTAATATCTCATTGCAAGTACCATCTTACCGAACGCGACACACACCCCTGCTTCATGTTCCGCACGTCAGCACAAATTATGCGCAAAATTCTGTTCTGTGTCGTGCAGCCCGTACTTATAATAAACAATACTCTGGCTTGGACCTATTTCACTTAACTAAAAACGCCCTTAAATCAGAAATTAAAAAGATGCATCGCTCTATATGAAGTTTTATAAATGTTTCCTTCGACACATACACCACTTACATACACGCACACACAGTCACACACACTATCACACACACACACACACACACACACACACACAACGCTCTTTTCGCGCAGTTTTTATTACTTACCTACCCTTAATTTAGATTTTATTGTAATTTGTGTAATCCTATTTTGGCCTTAATGTATAACAAATGTTTGTCTACTTTAATAATTAAATCGCTGTTGGATTACCTAAATAAATAAAATAAAATAAAAGTAGTTTTTTCGTGAAAGAGTAACAAATATCCATCCATCTATCCATAATACGACCTTTCACGTTTATAATATAAGTAGGGTTAACAATGTTGCCACTAACCTGCTATGCAGTACCCTTAAACTCCTCGTGCTCATACAGTTGACGCTCCAGTCAGTGTTGCCATGGTCGTTGCATATCGTTATGGAAAACCTTCCATAGTTCGCTCTGATTAGGTGGATGACGGACCCTTCCGCGCAGCCTATCTTCAGTGTCTTCCCTTCGCATGCATATGCTGTCTCGTATCTCGGCTCTGGAAAGGAAAGAGAAAAAAGAATTAGGAAAATGGTTTTAAAAAGTTTTTTTATGAAGTTGTTTTTATATATTACTGACGAAACGAGCAAATCGCTCGCCTTGCAGTAATCGTAACACTTTGCGGAAAGACTCTTTGGAAAAAGAAAGGGGGCGTCCATTAATTACGTGAGGTGTTCCAGGGGGGGGGGGGGGGGGGGGGATCTTAAATATTTCCGAATCTCACTTAGGGGGGTGTCTTGGCAAATATCACGTAATTATTCTTAATTATTTGTAATTAATGGACGCCCCCAAATGTAAAATATGATATTAGTTTAAACCTAATCAAGGTCGTACCAAAGTCATAAAGTCAAGCACGCATGGTGTAATTAGCCGAATTATGCACCTAAATGCATGGTCATAAAGAGGAATTGTGTTGAAAATCTGTCTAAGCATTGTAATTTCACTGGGAATTGCCCTTTAATCCGGAGCATACACGGAGAAAAAAGACCTTCCGAAATAACGTTTTCCTTCTGAGTCAAAAGGGAAGGACTTGTGATTCAGAAGGAAAACTTAGGTAAAATAAGGAAGGAATCGGTCTTGGAAGGTAAAGACTCAGAAGGAAAGTCAGAATTTTTTTCTCAGTGTAGTAATGTTTGCGCACTACTACTGCATGACGTTTAAGCATTCATCAAGAAAGTCGACACAAGAATAAGGCAAATACGATAACTAAGGACAACATTGTAACATTGTAGTCGTGAGGAGCTGATGGATGCAAATGGCTAATAGCAGTTCATGGTGGAGTTTAAGGTGTGAGGCCTATTTGCAGCAGTGATAAATATGGTTCCTTGTCAATCGTTCAACAATTCAAGAACCCTACTAATCCCTTGCGAAAGTAACTCTGTCAGTCTGTCTTTCACGCCTAAACCATCATAAGCCATAAGCCATCATAGCGATGATGGCTCAGTGGTAGTGACGTCTGCTTGCGATCCGTAGGACGTGGGTTCGAATCCTACAATGAGCTTGAGCTTTCGGTGAAGGAAAACATTGTGATGAAACCATAGCTTGGTGGTAGGGTATTTTCTAGTACTCGCCTGGCTAGCTACCACCCTCTTGTTAAGAATCTGTCGCCAAGCACCTATCGGTGTGTTCCGGCAGCCTCGCTTGAGAGCCAGTTCCCAGTCCAGGTGTAGCGTGGCGCCATCCTCGACCACATCGTCACTTAACATCAGGTGACTTGTGGTCAAACGCTACCCTGTAAAAAGTAAAAAAAAAAAAAAAAAAAAACAACTGAACCGTTTTAAATTAAATTTGGTACGTAGATCGTTTGAACCTTGAGGAAGGACATATGATACTTTTTATCGCGATAAACTGTAGCCCACGCGGGCGAAACCGCGGGGAACAGCTAGTTCAAAATATTTTCGAAACAAAATCAATCTTAGAACTAACTGCGCCTATTCCAACCACTTCGCACTGTGCATCGTCTGTCATTCAGTAAGTTTTCTTTCGTTCTCATTTTACAAAAGCTCAATTACCCTCGTACTAAAACACCTTTTGAAAAGATCGTGTCCCATACAAAAACCATTTATAAGAACGTGACTAGGCCTTTAAGGTGAACGCGTATCGACAGACTTGCAACACGCGCTTCCTTTGTCTAGCCCCAAGAGACTTCCAAGCACCCAATCACTGCCTATCTTCCCGATCAAAGCACCCCTACTAATAAAGTATTGAGGCCGCGAATAATTGGAAATAACAAAACCCAACTGATTCACTTCATAACACACCCTAGCCCATTTCAGTGTATGACGCAGCGTTATGACGTAAACGATCTGTCAGATGCCAATTTATTATGGAGCCTTACATTTTCTGTCTTCACACCCCGCTTGCTGTCTAGTGAAATCTGGCTAAATCACTTGTTAGTCTGGAAATCGCTTTTAATGTGTCCTTTTTTGTATGGTTACACACTAGTGTGTTTAGCCAGTGTAAAGTGTTAGATGTATCAAATAGTGGGCTAAAATTTATCGCGATAAAAAGTATGGCATGTCCTTCCTCAAGGTTCAAACTATCTCCATACAAAATTTCATTTAAATCGGTTCAGTAGATTTGGCGTGAAAGCGAGACAGACAGAGAGTTACTTTCGCATTTATAATATTAAATTATATTTATATAATTACACATTTATAATTTTTTTTTTTTTTTTTTTTTTTTTTGAATACGGGGGTAGAGGGCGCTGCTCCCTAGTAAACAAGTAGATGTTGTTATTTATTTTAAAATAATTATCCAAGACGAAATTTGAGTCAAAACACCGCAAATAGTAAAGGAATAAGTGTGATTCCTACGGGACAGTGTTTGTGACAATACTTACTCAGTAACAATCAAAATATGTGTGCATACAATAATATGAGTGAGCGCTCGTATATCACTTGATTTAAACCTGGAACGGTGCACTAAAACATATATACAGTGCGAAAGTCACTATTAAGGATAAAACCATCTGTAAGTACGAGAAGCATATCCAGAACAATTAATTTAAATACAATTCATTGTTTATATTAATATTGAGAGTAATTTGAATTGGATATTGAGAATAGACAATTGGAAACACAATGTACAAATGCTCAGTATTGCCGTGCTTAAAAACACAAAGGTGACATTTGTTGTGACATTTCTACAACTTTTCACAAATATTTAACACTAGAGGGCTCTGAGAGTGACCTGACTGTAAATGAGTTAATAATTTCGCCTTGACATCTAATGTTTCGGTGGCGCATCCAGAAGACTAGTCGACTTCCAAGTCGCTGGACCCGAGTTCGTATCTCACTACAAGACATCGATTTTTGCGGTTAGATTTTGTATGTTTTAAAAGTTTGAAATAAAACTAATATGAATTTTCTGGAAAATATCACGTTCCGTCGTCAACGAACTAAATCCGACTCAATAAATCAAACTGTCAGCGAAGTCCTATCTGAGACTTTGGATGGGACAACTACAAGTTTACCAGATATTTCTGACGAAGATCTAGACCAAGTTAAAAAACAAAATGATCGGATTGAAACTCTTGAGCAACAATTGAAAAGTGCTCATACAGAAATAGAAATATTATCCTTAGAAAATACTAACTTAAAACGAGCAAATGAAGATCTATTGAAAAAAAATGAATTACTCAAAAAAATTGCACATACTCCATCTAAATCGAAAAAAACACCTAAGAAAAAAGCTCCTGTACAAATGGCGAAATCGCAAGTAGAGTTACCAAAAATAATGAAATGCTCAATCAGCAAAGACATCACAGATTCACCCGTTATAGAACCAAAACAAAGATCATTCAACTTAAAGCCAATATCTAAAGAATATGTAAATTTGCCTAAGAAAATATGTATTTTAAGTTGTAATAAACATAATAAAATACTATCCATTGCTGAAAATACCCTACAAGGATATTCTGAATTATGTCATTATCTTACAACAAATGGCAATGTGAAGGAAATGATTCAAGGAATAAATACAAAACTGTCAGATTTTACGATGGAAGATTATTGCATAATACTTATCGGGGAAGAAGATTTTAGATCAACAAAAGATTATTTTAACATGATATCAGACATACGAGAGCGTTTAAGGAATATAACAAATACAAATATTATACTATGTCTTCCAACTTTTAAATACGGAAATATGACAAACATGCTCAACAGAAGAGTAGAACATTTTAATAACCTATTGTATATGGATGGACTGACGCATGAATATGCGTACATATATGATTCAAATAAAAATTTAAAATATGACTATACTATGTTTCACAAATACTTTGGCACAGTTAATGACAATGGAATAAGAGTAATTTTCGAAAATCTCCAATATTATATAATGAATTTGCATAACGATAAATATAACCAAAATATTGACATGAATGAATCAAAAGAATATGTGAATAATGATGATGAAAACATAACCAAGTCAACGTTTTTTCGTGACTCAACATCTCCATATTCTACATCAAAACATCGCAGGTTTAATTAATAAGGCTGATACACTTACAGTCTCTTTGGAAGAACTCGCAGACAAAGACATTAAAGTTGATGTGCTGTGTATATCAGAGCACTTTATGTCAGGAAATGAAAATTATCTAGAAGTGTCAAATTACTCATTGGCGGCATATTTTAGCCGAACTAGCTGCAAGAGAGGCGGGACTTGTATTTTAGTGAAAAATGGGCATCAGTGGAAAGAAGTGACGGAAATCAAGAAGTTCTCGTTGACAAACGTTTTTGAATGTTGTGCAATTGAGTTGACTAAATATAGGATAATTGTTGTTTGCATATACCGAGTTCCAAATTCAACTAATTTGAATGTTTTTTTTAATAAATTGGAAAAAGTATTAAACCTAATCTCTAGAAAAAAATATGAACATGTTATTCTAGCAGGTGATTTTAATATAGATATACTAAGGACTAATAATGTTACTTTAGATTTTGAATGTTTATTGTTGAATTATAATTTAAAATTAGCATTGAAACAACCTACAAGATTAGCGAGCCAAACTTGTATTGACAATTTTGCACATAATCACAAAAGAGCATGTAAAACAGAAGTGATAGAGTTCGCATTGTCTGATCATACTGCTCAGCTAATAAAATTTCCAGTTTGTAGACAATTGGTTCTCAATTTTTGGCGCAAAAAACAACGAGATTACTCTTCAGATAACATAACTAAATTTAAAACGTGTTTAAATAATGTATCTTTAAGTGAATTATATGATGCTAGTGACCCCGATACAGCATACAAAATTTTTATTGACAATTTCAAACTATTTTATGATTTATGTTTTCCATTTAAGCTCGTTACTTTTAGCGCTACAAAAAAAACAAAATGGGTGTCACGCGGTATCAAGATCTGCAGTAAAAAGAAAAGAGATCTTCTATGGAAATTTAGACAAAAACCTACAAATTCTAATAAAATTAAATTTAATAATTACTCTAAATTACTCAAAAAAATTATAACTTTAACTAAAAGGGCACAAAATAATTACAAAATTAAAATTTCTGATAATAAATCAAAAGCAGCGTGGCAAATTATTAATAAAACTAGACTAAATACACCTAAAGAACCTATTGCTAAAATCAGACTAGATAATAAAGACATTACAGACCCTGACGAAATAGCAAATGCATTTAACAATTACTTTATAGATAAAATCAAGCCTATTACAGACTCTGGTAAAAATGTAACATCGCAATTTGTATCTCCAAAAGACTCTATGTTCATGGCTCCAAGTTTGCCCCAAGATATAGAGAAAGTTATTAAAAATCTAAAAAACACTACCAGTGTTGGGCATGACGGTATCACAACGAAAGTAATTAAGGCTGTAAATAAAAGTATTAGCACCCAGCTGAGTTTTATAATCAATTTGAGTATAGCTACGGGAACATTCCCTGCAGCTCTTAAAACTACTATTGTGAAACCGCTGTTCAAAAAACTTGATAGAGAATTAATGGAATTTTACAGACCTATCGCATTAATTTCAATTTTTTCTAAAATTTTTGAGAAATATTTTTACTCACAAATTTATAATTATTTCGATTAACACAATTTATTTTGTGGTGAACAAAAAGGATTCCGAAAACATAAAACCATAAATATGGCAGTTTATGATTTTGTAAAGAACGTTTTATCACACATGGACAGATCATCTAGAATATGCTCGGTGTTCTGTGATATGACGCAAGCTTTTGATCACGTGGATCATAAGATTTTAAGTGATAAGCTTGAAGCTTATGGAATCAGAGGCAATATTTTAAGCTTAATTCAAACGTATCTGACGGATAGAAAACAAGTAACAGATATATCCAGAGTAAACTTTAAAACTAAATTCGAAGAAACATTTACATCTGAAGAAAGAATTGTTTTATATGGTGTTCCACAGGGCAGTGTCTTGGGTCCACTTTTATTTATAATATATATTAATGACTTGCCAAAATCTACCATCCAACCTATGACTCTATTCGCAGATGACAGTACCGTAACTATAGCTTGTAAGAAAAATGACTCCTATAATAAAGACATAAATGATTCCCTGACTTCTGTTATTTCATGGCTTGACAACAATAACCTGCAAATAAATGTTGGTAAAACTAATATTATTCACTTTAGTCAAAGGGCACAAAATGTATCTGACATTAATTTAATTCATGACAATAACATAATAAATGAAGTGGACATTGCAAGATTTCTTGGAATAATAATTGATAAAAAACTTAATTGGAAGAAACAGGTGGTAGAAGTTTGTAAGAAAATCAGTAGTTCTGCGTACGCTTTACACAAACTTTCTGCTACTCTAAATATAGACGCGTTACTTTCAGCCTATTATGGTTTAATTGAGTCCTCACTTAGGTTTGGAATTATCTTTTGGGGCAATTCCACCGAAAAAGAATCCGTTTTTAAGATGCAAAAACGTTGTATTAGAGCCATGTTTGGATTACAGACTACTGACAGCTGTGAGCCATATTTTAGGAAACATGGAATTCTGACACTTCCCTGTTTATATATAATAGAAATTTCTTTGTTTGTCAAAAATAATCCTGAAAAATTTCCGAAACTATCAGATATTGTCAATAGAAATCGGCGAGATGATAGTAGACTGTGTTTACATCCTTCCAAAACAGCTCTTGTGAGAAAAAGTGTAGTGTGTATGGCTCCTATCATCTACAATAAAATTCCAAAATGTTATAAAGAGCTTAATGCCAATTTGTTTAAGAAACATTTAAAAAAAATATTGATTCAAAAGTGTTATTACAATGTTAATGACTTCCTCAATGATAAATTGTAGCTGTGATATAAATGTAAAATCAAAATGTAATGTAATAGTATTGTCGTTTTTTATTTAATCAAATTATTTATTATTGATTTTTGACATATTTTATTCAATTTTATTAGTGACATATTATTTTATTTTTAAATTACGTACCTATTTTGCTTTTAATTGCCATTGTGATGAAATTGTATGTGTTTATTTTTAACTTTTGAATTATTTTTCTGTTGTTAATTTTATTTTTAAGGTGAAGCATCCTCTATCCCTCGATTAGTTTGCACACCAGTATTGGTAAAGCGTGACGCACCAAAAATTAAATTAACAACATTCATGCATGCGACTGTATGTTACTCATGTTTTGGGCAAATAAAGTTATCTTATCTTATCTTATCTTATCTTAAAGTCAGGATTAATGATGATGATGATGTGACCTAAGAACAGCTAAGAAATGATAACGTTAATAAATCTGTTGTTTTTTTCTTGCAAGTGTGTTGAAAAACGTCGTATGAAACGCGTGTGCATTGATCCACTTCGCACACTTGTGCCATAATGTACTATTTTAGTTCGAGATTAAGTTTATTTTACCTTTTATTTATATTTGTATAGTTGTGTGCTAGTAATACTTTTCTGCCCAGTACGACATGTTCGTACAGCTCCTAATACGAAATTGACACATTGATTTATGCCGTTCGATAAAACGTTAACATTTTTCACGGAAGCCGCAATAATCGTATGAAAGCTTCGGCTATTAATCAAAAAGTTCCAGAGTAATTTATTGTACTTACAGATTAAAAATAAGCTTGCTGTCCTCACTGTAAATTTATGCTTCATCCCACGACTTTATTTAGGCTGTGGCAGTTTTTTTTAGAACATAAACTGTTTGCAGATTAATAACAATAGTACATAAAAACCCGACATCTACCAACGTGCCAACCCGCACTGGGCCAGCGTGGTTAGACTACGGCTCATACTCTCTCTCTTTTTTTTACGTGGGGAAATCCTGATGGATACCACTCAGGGGTCAGCCGAGTGGTTATGTGGGACTTGCACCCTAACTAAAACCACCACGATGAGCAATCCAGGCCGCTGCTGATGTTGGGGAGGACGGGTCCGGGTTTGCGGTTGCAATCTACTTTCCCGTCCCCCAGCGGCAGGCCGTAGGGCGCTTGGCCTCAGACCTAAGGAGGGGCTTCCTGGCTCATAGGAGGATACTCTCTCTCTCTGTGACAAGGCCATTGTAACATATCTGACCTCTAACTAGGTCTTTTAGTATATTACTAGCTGTACCCTGCGGTTTTACCTCCGCGGACTTTAGTTTATCACTATAAAAAGTATCCAACGTTCTTTCCTCGGATTTAAACTGTGTCCACTGTCCATGATCCCATATTATTCTATCATCAATATTTTTCGCAGCGCACGCGATGTAAAGAATATTTAAGGTATTTTTTTTACACCTTGGGTTACATTACTGTAGTTTTAGTAAGCATCCCTAATTTTTTTGAAAATATAATATAGCCTTTGTTCGCCGCAGATAGTGTAGCTTTCCAACATCGAAAGAATTTTTCAAATCGGTTCAGTAGTTTCGGAGCCTATTCAATGCAAACAAACAATCATACAATCAAATCTTTCATCTTTATAATATTAGTATAGATAGGAAAAATGAATTTAAAAAAAAAGTGTGTGCGTAATAATATAACCTTTACGCGCGATTGAAGTAAAACTTCTTTGGCGTTGACGGCATATATCATTTCAGTGACATTAAAAAATATTAAAAAGTTCTGCTATTTAAAAATAGCGGAAACTATACAGAAAGCGCGCGAAGCTAAGCGTTACTTCCGTCAGAAAAAAAAACTGAGTTACTCCCTAGTCGCGCCTAAAGAAGTTTTACTTCAAAAAATCTGTATGACGTGTTATGTACTTATGTAAGATTTTGGCTCGATATCAACTTTATTTACTAGATTAGGATGGGTAAGGGGCAGCATTTTTCACGGTGCCCCTGGGCGAATAAGACTTAGTCCGGCCCTGTCTACACAGAGACGTTTTCCAAACATTTAAAAGTCTAATGGCACCCATTTGAAACCGATATGTTGTAGTAAAATAATTGTAAACGATTATTAACTATTATCTAAATGACCAGTTACCCAATGTGGTTCAAATACCCACTGAAAATGGTTTTAATTTCGAAAAGCTGTGTCATTTGAGGTTGTATTTGAATTGTTAAAGGAGGTTAGCTTTCATCGCTTACCGATTAATTAATGGTAGGTAATAAGATTTTAAGAGGACTTTTTTGGCGGCAATCGAATTGTCAACGTGAAAATTTTGTTTTTATTTCCAAAACTTGTGTTTCTTCGAGTGATAATGTGTAATATTGGTGGATTATTAACCATTATGTGTTCGTTAATGTGTACGAGTGTGGGAAATTGAAATAAAGTTGTGAAAGTGGCTTTTCAAGTTGCTCCAAAAAAGTCCGTGTAAAGTTTAAGTAAAGCACCACTACTTTACTTAAACACTATCCTCATCCCATCATCTCATCATCATCATCACCATCATCTCATCATCATCATCACCATCATCATTTAAACTTGATTCAACTCTCTGAGTTTGAAATCTTTTATACTTGACACTGGCAAATACACTAATCGTGTGACGCCATAACAAAACAAAAAAAAAAAAAAAAAAAAAAAAAGATTTTAAGAGGGACTTTTTTGGCGGCAATTGAACTGTCAACATGAAAATTTTGTTTTCATTTCCAAAACTTGTGTTTCTTCGAGTGATAATGTGTGTTATTGGTGGATTATTAACCATTGTGTGTTCGTTAACGTAAGAGTGAAATAAAGTTGTGAAAGTGACTTTTCTAGTGGCTCCAAAAAGTCCGTGTAAAGTTTTCGTAAAGTGCCACTACTTTACTTAAACACTATCCTCATCCCATCATCTTATCATCACCATCATCCATTACTTGATTCTACTCTCCGAGTTTGAAATATTTAATACTTTACACTGGCAAATATACTAATCGTGTGACGCAATTCACGCAATACAAAAAAAAAAAGATTACGGACAACATTGAAGGGGAACAACCTTTTTTCAGGCCGTACACTCATTCATAGACGAAATAAGTGAATGTGTTGTACAGTCAGCGACAAAAGCAGCTGAAGAAACTCAATTTTCAAAATGTGGGAACACAACACAGTTGATGTTAAGTGATAATGCGGTCAAAGGTTGGTGCACATGATGAAGGTAATCGGAAAATTGCTACTGTTCAGCGACTTTTGTCGTTGACTGTACCGACTTCTAGTTAACTGGGGGAAATTTAATTCCAATAGGTCCGCAGCAAAAATGCAAAGTTTTAATCCGCCAATTTTGCAATTTTTGCACGTTGAAAATTAATCCTGTGTATAGACTTCGGCTTTTATGTTTTTTGAAACAGATAACACTCTAGTTTTCCTTCGTTATTTAGAGTTAGAGTTATTATTTGGTCGACAGATTGACAATTATTTTCTATTGTTTTAAATCGTGCTGTTTATTTTACCCAAAGAAGAAACGCATTCGATCTCCAAGATTTCCGGTGGGTGGGTAAGTGAGGTGTACCAGATACCAGTACAGTCGGCTACAGTAATTTGTATACATTTCATAAACATGTACTTAACTTCAACTTGTGACGAATCTATTCATAAACAATTCTACTAATATTATAAACGTGAAAGTTTGTGAGTATGGATGTTTGTTACTCTTTCACGCAAAAACTACTAAACGGATCGGAATGAAATTTGGAATGGAGATATCTTCTACTCTAGATTAACACATAGGCTACTTTTTATCCCGTATAATGGTTCCTGCGGGATAACGGGAAGACGCGGGAGAAAACGCGGGGCGCAGCTAGTAAAAAATAAAACAGATATGTCAGAAAAACATACAGGTGCTAGATGAATTTCGGAAGTTTGATTAACTTACATTTTCTACTGACTTAGATCTCAGATAGTTTTTGACTGAGATATACGAGTATAACAGATTTATCATAACATTTTATTTAAATAACTTATGATGGGTATAAATGCAACTACTGTACCTACAAATAAAGCGACAAACTTTTGACCATCGAAAATGGTCTAGAGATAGTTTCATCCAACTTTATCGATATCGATAAAACGCTAACTACTTAGATAGACATCACTATTGCACGCAAAACTGCACTTACAGTCGATATTAGAGATTACGGGGCGCAAAAACTATTTTAAGTTACTCGAACATACCCCTGTCAGGGTTGAAATCGCTAGTCACCCCCTTAATGGAGGGGGGAGCAGGGAGAGCGGATAATAAAAATGATTTATACGATATGTCCAGTCCTGCCCACTTGTTATGAGGGGTAGGAAACAATTTACAAAGGTACCCAAGGGGTAAGTCCCTTTTTGAGAAACTATCAGGTGTTCCTGTGAACAAATTTATAAGAATAACTATACAATTAAAAAACGAAGTGTTAAAACTATCTAAATACCAAATTTTATCAAGATCGATTCAGCCAATTAATCGTGAAAAGGTATCAAACAGCCTCACTTGAGAGCCAGTTTCTAATCCAGGTGTAGCGTGTCACCACCTTCGACCACATCGTCACCTAACATTAGGTGTCTTGTAATCAATCAAACACTACCCTAAAAGTTGAAAAAATTAAAAGTCGGTAGCGTAAATCTACTACTATAAGAATTCTACTCTCATTTTCATTCAACATCAGCCTTTTACGTTCCCACTGCTGGGACTCTGGCCTTCTCTCAGGGAGAGAGTATGGGCTATCTACCTCGCTGGCCCAGTGCGGGTTGGTACTTGGTAGATGTCGCATGCCCTTGAATGTTGCAGTGCTAGAACATTTTACTCTCATTAGGCATAATAATATAGTTGCTCAGCGCGCTATGGAAAGGGCTATGCTTGGGGTTTCTCTGAGGGATCGAATCAGGAATGAGGTGATCCGTCAGAGAACTAAGGTCACCGACATAGCTCACAGAATTAGCAAGCTGAAGTGGCAGTGGGCTGGTCATATAAGCCGCAGAACCGACAACCGATGGGGTAGACGTGTTCTTGAGTGGAGACCGCGACGTGGCAGACGTAGTGTAGGACGCCCTGCGACAAGGTGGAGCGACGATTTGCGCCGAGTGGCTGGCAGTAGTTGGATGAGAAGAGCCGAAGACCGGGCTCTGTGGCGTACCTTGGGAGAGGCCTATGTCCAGCAGTGGACTGATACAGGCTGATGATGATGATGATGATGAGGCATAATACGATTAAGAACTCAACAATGCTCCATTCAATCCGAAAATTGTAAAGAAATTACAATGAAATTGCATTAATAATAATTAATTTAAAGCTCTCACCGCTTTCCGTAGGGATGACAGCACCGTTTATAAGCTCCCAAATATTTAAATTCATTTCTAGAACACAATCGCAACAATAACACAATTACGCTGACATTTCGTACACATACCCTCGTTTTTATACAGAAAATTCAATACGCACACACTCACATTATAATTACGAACCCTACATTACAATTCCTTTTTCAAATGCCATAATTACCCCGGTACGTTTCTCAAATGTATCCCACGCGAGCAATTTCCTTCCACCATAAACGTTATTTACAAAAGAATAGGGATTAAAATGCCTTGACGGAGCTGTAAATGGAAAATAGGGTTGTGTTAAGGTACCTCGTTAGCAAATACATGCGACTGTCATTTGATAGCGGACTCGCCGGCCGAGTGGCGCGTACGTAGGGAGGGGCCATTCAAAAATAAGCATTATTCCCCCCGTTGCGAAGTCTCAAATTGCGTCCCGCAAAACGTTTCGGCCGCAGATGTCCCAATATTGGTTTCCCGGTGAATTTAATTCCGTCTGTCATTAATCGAGATCAGTAGTGGTGTACTAAGGGATTATTCGGAATTTTATCAACAAAATTTAATGGTTGCGGTTATAAATATCTGGGGGAGATATCGGGTTTATAGCTCTATGGATGTATTAAGAACAGAACGTGCAATGTGTTATGAGCGTTCGATTAATTGATTTTGTATGTTGAGATTTCTATTAAACGTTTATTTTTATAAGAATCTACTCCGCGGGACTCCGATCACCTGAAGGCCTCTGACATAGTCTAACGACTGCTATTTGGATCGATATGTCATTTCATTACTAGGGCTGGACAGATTACTACTAAAATTTCATAACAGCATTTTATAACTTCACTATAATTAATATCGTTCAATGTGACAACATTAAAAAATAAAGACCGCTTAACGCCCGAAATTAATAATCGATCCTGATCCATTATCCGCGGTTTTGGATCGATCTGTCATGTCATAAGATGTCATTTTAGTAGTAATATGTCAAGCCCTAGTACTAAAATGACGTATTATGACATGACACATCGATCCGAAACCCCGGATAGGTCATAGTTAGTTACTCTTCGAGGAATTCGGGAATTCACCAGTTTCAAACGATAAGATTTTTTTCTAATCCTAATCCGTTATCCGCGGATTAGGATCGATTATAAATATCGGGCGTAAGTCACCGAAGACTAATTTGTAAGTCGCGGGCCCGAGATGGGATTCGAACTCGATACCGGCGCTTTGTACCGCACGCGTTGTTACTCTTCGGCCACCACGTGAGTCACGTGACGTTTATAGTAAAAACTTATAATATTCGCAAGTTACGGTACACGGTGTGCCGGCAAATATAAAATTATAAAGATAAACATCACTAACCTGTTTTGCTAAGGTGACAAATTGGAAAGGTCTTTTTTATAGCATATTTTACGAGGCGACGGTATACTACTAACACGACGCGATTCGGTGTATTCTCGTGTGGTGGAGCAGGGTGGGGCGGTTAACCCCTCCCACACATGCCCCCCCTCCCCCCCTCTGATACCACGACCATTAAGTTATAGACTTTCTGCATTTTCTTAACCTTTATTATAGATCATAAAAAAATGAACGATAATTTTTTTTATTAGGCTGTGGCGCCATCAGCGTCAGAAATTCCTTCGTATTATCACATCATACACATATAAACTACAAGCTTTGCCCCGCGGCTTCACTCGTGGACTAGTTTGTCGCGATAAAAAGTATCCGATGACCTTCCCAAGGGTTCTAACTATTTCCATACCTTTCATTAAGATCTCTTCAGCGGTTTAGTTAAGGCGTGAAAAGTAACAAACAAACAGAGTGGCAGAAAGTGTTTACTTTCACATTTATAATTTCAAAATGTATACCAGCTGTGCCCAGTGGTTTCATCTACCTAAGTGGGGATTTCTACAGGACTTCTATATTACAATAACACAAGTCTATGACACTCGGGGATAATTAAGCTTTGCGTGCGGGTTGGTGTATTTCGCATGCCCTTGAATGTGTTGATTCTTGGACATGCCGGCTTCCTAATAATATAAACACATAAAAAAACACTAATTTGATGCCTTCAGGCTTTCTTGTTCAAACTTTTTGAAGGAACTTTTCTTTTATTTGCGAGTGTAAAATAATTATTGTTCTACTCTTTCACCGAATAAACAGACTTGCCCCATTTTTTCCCCCTAAAAAAAAGGTCCTAGGTTCGTCCTAGGTCGTTTTAGTGGCAGGTGACAAAGGGAGGGAGATTTCTTTAGTAAGCCAGTAAAATGTTTTTGTAAGGAAAATACAGCTAGTGTATTGGAAATATGAGCCTAGGAACGATTTTTTCGCACCTGATACGTTTCGCGATACGTCTGGCTGGATATCTAGCTTGTATAAAAAGAGGCAAAGCTTTAGGTACGAAAGATATTTCTCAAACAGTGATATATGATATTATTATTTTAAGGATAAGAATTTATATTTTATGAGAAGTTACAAATATGGAGATAGATATGGAATTCGGAGACCATTTTGGGCCCTGGGCCAGCGTTCTGGTATGTAGGCGGATAAAAGGGTACGGTCAGCGACAAAAGTTTCTGAACAATCCCAATTCTCCAATTTACCTAAGCATTTTGAACACGAATTATATCACTATTATCACTCAAAGGACACGCTTTTAGAAAATTGGGTTCGTACAGCTACTTTTGTCACCGACTGTATACCAACTACCACATGACCTTGAACTTCTTTATTTGCTGTGTGCGTAATTGTCAGGACAAGGTCTGTGCAAAAGATTTTTTGGCAACACACCAGAAAATTGGGAAATTTGGGAAAAACTGATATGGTGGTGCTTTTCTTTGGGATTTTTGTAGGAACTCAAGACCCGCCTTTTATTTGCGTTCCCGTGCGAAGCTGGGTCACTAGACTACATATATATGTGTGTATTTCAATTCCTGGTCTCGCTCCCAGCTCCATATATTTCATTAAAATTGTACAAAAACGTCAAAGTACCCAACAAAGTCATCACCATACCCCAAAAAGTGGACATCAACAAATCAAAAAGGTAGGGTAAAACGCCCAGTTACTGGCCGTGTCCGGAGTTTGGAGAAAATATGCAAATTTGTGTAATTAAATCGCGGACCGTACCTTCCGGACAGGCGGACAGCTTTATATTTCGGCGGTTTTTTTCATATGGATATTTTTCATTTATTTGATTCAGTTATTATTCGAAGATTTGCAGGGTTATAGAGCTGTCACTTTAAACAGTAGAGGAAAACATTAGCAAACGTGGCTAACCAGCATCGCGATTCAGTTAGAGTTCAGTGACGCTTGCCATCCGTAGGACTTGGGTTCGAATCCTACTATGAGTTTGAGCTTTCGGTCAAGGAAAACGTCGTGATGAAACCATAGCTTAGTAGTAGGGTATTTTCAAGTACACTCGCTTGGCTAGCTATTACCCTCATGTTAAGAATCTGTCGCCAAGCACCTATAGATGTGTAACGGCAGCCTCACTTGAGAGCCAGTTCTCGATTCAGGTTTAGCGTGACACCACCTTCGACCACAGAAGTCACTTAACATATCAGGTGACTTGTGGTCAAACTCTAGCTTGTAAGTTGCAAGAAAACGAAAAGTTACTGATCTAAAACACCTTTGGAAACAGTGAGAGTCCATAATTATCAAATTAGAGAGAGAAAGACTTTATTTGGGAAAACTGCACAATAACAAGACAAAGAAACGCACAAAAAAAACAGTAACCTTATACATAAGCCATTTTAATATTATGTGATGGTGCGAACACTGCTGCTGTGTACAGTACCTCCCAAAAAGGACTTGGCTCAGCATAATATTATGCTATGGATGAATCCAAAGCGCTGATTTTCAGCCAAGACCTAATTGTATGACATGCGGATATTTATATGAAAAACACTCATTGTTGATCAAAGCAATCTAAATACAAATGCAAAGAAACGTTAAATTTCTTCCTTTACAAGTAGCCGTGGTGAAATTCGCAAAACCGTTGCACATTCTGAACGTAAAAACGTAAAAGATAGAGCGACAGTAAAGGCGGACGGTACGCCAATCGATTCGGCACAGGAGACGTTTTACGGCCGACTTTACGACAGGAATCCTACCCGGATTTGTAGGTTAGGTCGCGGTGCACCGAGCACTTGAAACGGGAATGAAGGAAGAAAGAACAAAACAATTAAACGACCAAACTCGGAAAAAAAAATTAGAGAGAAACAAAAGAACGTAGATTAAACAGAAGAAAGAGCTTAAACTTTCGGTGAAGGAAAACATCGTGATGAAACCATAGCTTGGTGGCAGGGTATTTTCTAGTGCTCGCCTGCTTAGCTACCACATCGTCACTTAACATCAGATGACTCGTGGTCAAATGCTACACTGTAAGTAATAAAAAAATCATTTTTTGGTCCAGTTCTCATAATGGCATCCATGAGAAAACCATTGAAGTCGGTTTTTTGTGCTTGCAAAGTTGCTTGTTTTGGGCGCAATCACATTTACAATTTCATTCTTCAATATTTTCACACTGTAAAAAGTCACAAAGAGAGAAAAGCTCTATACCCTGCCAAAGCACATGTTATTTCTAAGGCTCAGTGTGCCACCAATTTTACCTAGTCAAATCGGGTGCCAGATAAAAATAAACCCCAGAGATTTGTAGCGAGATGCTGCGATACTTTCACTAAACAGGCCCACTTGAATGAGTAATGTTTGCATGTTTAACTTCATTTATCTAGATTTCGCCATAAAACTGTAGGCCGTGAGACTGTGACGTCATAACCTTTCAAGTTAATACTAGCGGATAAAAAATCGTTGCATCGCCCGCAAACATCGCAATTCACACACAAGTGTTCGGGAAATCGTAGACATAAATTGCAAAGAGAAGCGGACCCAAAACACTTCCCTGGGGGACACCTAGTTTGTCATTTTGAAAATAAGACTACTTGTCACTGTCAAACATAGTTTAAAAAACGTGCGGTATACATCAATAGACATATATATGCATATTTTGACCTAAATATAATAATTTATTACTCCAGTTTTTAAGCAAAATCTCATAATCCTTCCTCATAGATTGATGATAAAGTCAAAGTCAATCAAAGCCAAACATTGTGATCACTTTAAAACGTCAACCTTAAAACTAGCTACGCCTGTTCCAACCTCCTTACGCCGGCAAAAGAACAGGCAAGAAACGCCCGGCAGGTAAGTTTTTTGGCGATAAAAGGCTTTTAGTGTTTCACTACTTCAACCACAAGGAAAAATCTTAGAACTTGTGTTACAATAGGCGGTCTTATCATCGTCTGTTTAAGTTTCCCCGGAAACGGCCTACTTTGTAGTTAACTATGCATTATGAAACTTTGGACAGATTAAAACACGAAGTACGAGAATAGGTATCACACAATACACAAAACAACAAATACAACGATACAAAGTCAATTATAAAGAAAGTTGTTACAGCATAGATGTCACCGCCTATTGACCTTTTTAAGTGAGTTTCGTTTTACAACACTAGTGTCGTTGCAGATGCTTTGACAACCCTGCAGAACTCTTTTCAGACACTTCTTGAAGGACTGCAGTTTGTAGCACTCGATCCACACATTTTGCAAGTATGCGGTATATATGGAGTAGTGTGGGATTGACAGGGCTCGATTATGTCTGTAATGTCATAAAGCCACCATAAAGGTTTTAATCAACTCCTTGTACAGTCAACGACAAAAGTCACTGAACAATCACACTTTTTTCTACTGTCCTCATCATCATCACCTAAAAAATCAGGTGTGTTATGTTGTGGTCAAAAAAATAAAAATGATACCATGTAAAATGTAAAAAAAAACAATAGTAATTACTGATTTGAAACACATTTCGAAAATCGAGAACGTCTTTCCTTATTGTCTACAGAACTTAATGGAAACATCAATTTTCACCACTCCATCGCTTTCGATTAGTTTAATATTGTTTTCCACCGTTTTTCATTCTCTAACAGGATTATTCTTTTCGACTGGACGTCATAACCTAATAGAGACACTCTCTATATTCGTCTCTACCTTTTCACCTCAAAACCAACTTTGGACTATTAACAATAGGGTTGCAAATTGTATGCAGTTTACAAGCCAGACTAAATTGTTCGAGAGGCTCTTGAAGGGGCTATGGAGGGGTGAGGGGTGCAGGAATTGAACCCTTAGGGCTTTTTTAACAGTTTTTCTGTCGATATATGCACCCCAGTCACGTATCGTATGAAGTAGCATCCTGTATAAGCGGTTTCATTTTTCTCTTTTTGGAGTTTTTGTGCTGGGGTGGTATAGAGAGAAAAGAAATTAAAAAAATATTAGTTTTTTTTTTAATTTAATTATTGCATACATTTGGATATTATTAGATCGTATTTTTGTAATAACATTGTTGTTTTTTTTCGGCACTTCCTTCATTTATTTTAGTTACAGAGTAATAAGGTTATAATTGTCAATGTGATCGCGCCAAAAAAATTACCTGCCGGGCGTTTCTTGCCTGGGCCCGTAGCCAAGATGCATTCTGCAATCGTTGACGCTAGTAGAAAACAAGAAAAAAGTATTGGTTTGACATATTTCTGACCACGTGACTTAGCGTTGAAATATGTCAAACCAATACTTTTTTCTTGTTTTCTATTAGCGTCAACGATTGTAGAATGCATCTTGGCTACGGGCCCTGTTCTTTTGCCGGCGTAAGGAGGTTGGAACAGGCGTAGCTAGTTTTAAGTTGACGTTTTAAAGTGATCACAATGTGTCCTATTAAATAAAAAAGTTTTGAATTTTGAATTATAATACTTATATTTAGGTGAAAGCTATACGTACCTACCTAAGTTTTTCTTTCAATGTTTCACTCTGTTTTTGGATCATTAAATATATTATTATTATTAATTATAATTAACTCTATCTCGAAACATTATCTTCATCATCAAATGCGATATCTGGTCCTAAAGTAGTAAATCATAATATCTATCTACCAAATTCACAGCAACCTATACTATGTACAGATATTCAAGTCAGTTTTTTCGAATCCTAAATAAGATTTGCAAGAAAGTCTTTTCTAATAACAAAAAAAATAAAATCTGAGGTCTCTTTGTTTACAATGCTATTAAAGTGGATAAGTAAAGGTCTGAAAAAACATGTTTTTACGAAAACGAAACTGATCGAAGCAATTTATCAAAGTCTAGTCGGTCTACGTTTTATCTAATTCAAGGCAGCTGGAATAAAACAAATTTAGTAATTGAGAAACAAATTGTTGGAGTCCATTTACAAAAGTGGATAAAATCATCGTAATTTATCGAAGCTTAAACTAAACTATTAACATAAGAAAATTCATAGTTTTAACAGATTATTTGGTTAAAAAATTTTTATAGGCAAATCCTAATGCGTAAGTTTGTGAGTAAGCGATTGAGCGAGTGATATTTGTAACTCCTTCACGATCAAATGACTGAACGCATTTGGATGAAATTTGGAATATACATAGCTTATACTCTGAATGAACACACAGGCTAAAACAAAGGGAACGTGAGCCTGATAAATAACTAGGAACGTAATAGGCAGGTGATGATGATGATGATAATGCAGTACAGTCAGCGACAAAAATCACTGGACAAATTTCCGACTACCATCAACATCTTCAACAACAACCTGTGAACGCATCATCACTTAAAATCAGGTGTGTTGTGTTGCAGTGAAAAGCTACCCTGAAGTTGAAAAACGAAACCAAACATTACTGATCTACAACACATTTGGAAAATCGAGTAATGACCAACCACTTTTGTCGCTGACTATACCTAATAGCATAATGTGAGTAATTTTTATAAATAACTAGTTGCTCCCCGCGGTTTTATAGTAAGTAGGATTAAATTTATACAATTTAAGAAACCTACTCCACTCTAGTCCAGGCATGCATTCGGCACCGCTCGCATGTTCGCACGCAAGGGAGCGGAAGCAGGGAGGTGCGAATTGCAAGGGCTGTCAAATAAGATTTTTTCCTCAATTTGGGGGTGCGTCCCCCGGGTAGTCCGGTTATACAATTTCGAGGATTCCCGGATTGGTACAGGTGAAGTGGAGAGATTAGAGGGAGTGAATAAGAACGGTTTAGATGGTGCGCCAATAGAGCTATTGGGCGATTTATTTTTGTCATAAATAGATATGTTGTTAAATGTTGGTTATTAAAGTTAACAAGAGTAGAGTAGGTAAGTTAAAGTTAACAAGAATAGGTCTCCTAGTCTAACAGCTAAGGTATTAAATGGACTAGAGACTGTCACCTAAAAAAGATTTTTTTGTTGTGATAAGACTCTTTTGCAAAGTACCACACATGTGTCATTTATTCAACTACCAAGCATTAGTGTGCAAACATAACTCTGTTCCGGATTGAAAGGCAAAGATTAAAGGGAAATTACAGAGCATAATATTTAATCCCTATTCCCTACTAATGATATAAATGTGAAAGTACCTCGGTCTGTCTGTCTTGCTTTCACGCCTAAACTACTGAAGCGATTTAAATGTTTGGTACTGATATAGTTTGAACCCTGAGGAAGGACATAGGCTACTTTTTATCGCGATAAACTGTAGACCACGCAGGTGAAACCGCGGGGAACTGCTAGTATCTAATATCTCAGGGCGATGAGCACAGTGCATTTCCGCGCAGGATTTTGTACGGTTAAAATTCAAGATTCTAGATAGGCAAGTTTGAAGCTTTCTATATCCGACGAGCGAGTTGCTCGCTTCGTCACTCAGTTGCTTGAAACAAAAAAACTCTGTAGCTACAACGGTTAAGGTAACTCCCATCTCAAATTACCATCAGCATATAAATCCTCAGCTTATCAAAATGAATAAAACCGTTTTCAGGCAAAACTCCACCCCATCGATTTCAAAACCGCTTTCAGTTTCAACATACCACAAATCTGGTTCTACCTTCTTTATATTTTTTATTTCTGTAGGTGGCTGAATTATTTTTTTAAGCGTCAAGTTCCCCTAACAATAAATAAGATGGCGAATTACCCGCTCTACAATGTTTTGCATTGCACGTTTTTTGTTTCGTGTCTCTTTATGGCTTCTCGTTTTGTGTAGCCAGTGTCAAGTATTAAATTGTTAAATAAATGATGTTGATGATGTGAACCAGGTTTTTTTTTACTTTTTACAGGGTAGCGTTTGACCACAAGTCACCTGATGCTCAGTGATGATGTAGCCAAAGGTGGTGCCACGCTACGCCTGAAATGGGCACTGCCCCTTCGAGCTACGAGCCGGGCACGACTCCACTCTCTTTGTGTTTAACGTAAAGTGTAGTAAAGTAGTGGTACTCCACACGGACTTTTTGGGTCAACTAAAACAGTCACTTTTAGCAACTTTGTATCGATTTCCTACACTCGTACCTACACGTTAACAAGGCGGCTGAGTTATTGTTTAAGTGTAAAGTTCCCCTACCAATAAATAAGTCGGCGAATTACCCGCACTAGAATGTTTTGCACTAAATTCTAAGCGGGTGGTTTCTGGTTATATTATGTCGAGGGGCAGGTGTCAAACCTCTTTTGTCAGCGGGTTTTTGTTCAAAGCAGGTTTTGAACTTTTTTTACTGCCTTAAAAAAGGATGTACATATTTGAGAGCTTAATTATTTGGCGCGTTAGTGCGATCCCTTTGTTAAGTGTCAATGCATCTTCGTTGCGTTTATTTTTCTGCTTATTTAGAGGCAGTTAGTTAACAAACTTGGTATTCAGAGCAACGACCTTTACACCTCGTTTTTTAGAAATCTGAATTTGCTTTCTCGATGAGATTTCTACGTTATCGGTACACCCTTTCTTTGATAAGATAAAGATGATTCTACTAATATTATAAACTAAATATGCCCCACAGTTAAACCTGCTGGAACCAGTTTCTGGGATAAAAATATAGCCCATATTTAACACATACCTGGGTATACATTCAATCCATACCAAATTTCATTCCAATCAAAGTGGTGGTAGTATGGTTTGATACAAAAGTTTGTATTGAATGATTTTAGTGACATGAACTTCTGCATATAAGTAAAACAATGATTTCACATACCTTAAGTGTTTTGTTTCCAATATCAATTACATTTTGCGAAGGCATGCAAGGAAGCCAGGAGAGTGACACTGGCTTAACCACAGATAATAAACATCACCTCGGATCGGATGACACTCAAGTTACACTTTCGCATACCTTTCACACTACCTACCCACATCCCTTGCAAAGGAAAAAAATAAGCAAATTACAATATCGCCCACACAATCACATACATTACTTTGAAAATGTTTTTAAGAGTCTAGGATTGAAGAGTCTAGTCTAATCTAGGATTTTAGTAAGAGAAAAATTTACAAAATCACTACAAGAATATTTGGTAAAAACAAAAGCGCTTTTTTTCTATGTAAGTTTTTTCGGCGTTTGACCACAAACCATCTGATTTGGATTATGATGTGGACGAAGTGGGTCTGCCGGAACACACCGATAGATGCTTGGCGACAGATTCTTAACGGCCGGTGATGATGATACCTATGTCCTATAGCCAGGATAGGCCGCTACTCGCTAGTAGAATGACCTACTAATATTATAAACGAAAAAGTTTGTGAGTATGGATAGATGGATGGATGTTTGTTACTCTTTCACGTAAAGACTACGAAACGGATCTGAATGAAATTTGGAATGGAGATAGCTTATACCCTGGATTGACACTACTTTTTATCCCAGAAAAAGATTCCTGTGGGATAACGGGAAGACGTGGGTGAAACCGCGGGGCGCAACTAGTAAATTGAAATGTCAAACGTGAGACCCATTTAAAACATCACAGGTTAAACTCTGGCTCAATACAAAAAGGAAGAGGTGACAATTCACGCAAGGACTTTTTTGGCGGCAATCGAATTGTCAACGTGAAAATTTTGTTTTTATTTCCAAAACTTGTGTTTCTTCGAGTGATAATGTGTAATATTGGTGGATTATTAACCATTATGTGTTCGTTAATGTGTACGAGTGTGGGAAATTGAAATAAAGTTGTGAAAGTGACTTTTCAAGTTGCTCCAAAAAAGTCCGTGTAAAGTTTAAGTAAAGCACCACTACTTTACTTAAACACTATCCTCATCCCATCATCTCATCATCATCATCACCATCACCATCATCTCATCATCATCATCACCATCATCTCATCATCATCATCACCATCATCATTTAAACTTGATTCAACTCTCTGAGTTTGAAATCTTTTATACTTGACACTGGCAAATACACTAATCGTGTGACGCCATAACAAAACAAAAAAAAAAAAAAAATTCACGCAATTTCCATCCTGTTTATTTCCCACACCTACTTTACATATACCTTCCTTTCCATAAATTGAAAACATCACCCATACTTTATTCAGAGCTTACCATCCAAACACCGAATGTACACAAATCTCCGTAACGCTTCATATTTTCCGATCACCTAGCGACACCTACGGAACAGTGTTTACCCAACCAAAAAAATCCCGCGGGATACGGGAAAAAGGGAATAATTTGCCTTGTCGTGTAATGTGTGAAATAATATTTCGCAGCAGAGGCCGCCTTGGGCGATTGTCGCCGAATATTCCTTCGTAGAAGGCATTCGCGTAATTCAATCGGTTCTACCGCAATCTATAAACAGTAACGGCTCTCGAGAGACGACCATGAAGTAAAAGTTCTGAACGTAGACCCCACACTGAGGCTAGAATCGCGCTCAAGTGGTAATCACTACTTTGAATCTATCATTTCATACAAATTTGTCACTCAATCCATACTCAATTAGCATCACGTAAGATGAAAGCAGACGAAACATATCAGCAGTATTTCTTGCAATTCAGTAGTTTTTGCGTGGAAGAGCAACAAACATACACACAAACATTCGCGTTTATAATATTAGTAGGATAGGATCTGCGTCCTATTTGGTTTTGCCATACTTGCGTTACTGTTTATAAATCCTAGCTTCTATAAGCCCTAAGGGAAAATCGTAAGGCGAAAAGTTAAGGTAACAAGGGACCGTCGACTGTTTACCACTCGTAGGGAGTGACGGGGATCAATAACATGTCTCTGCTGTATATAGTTTCCGGTGTTGAACTGTCGAGGTAGCAATTAGTTAATTTGACAGCTAAAGGTCTTTGAAAGATGGCTAGTTCGGAGAAACGGATACGTCATGACTTTACCGATGATGGTAGTGACATCGACTTGCGATCCGCAGGTCGTGGGTTCAAATCCTTTATCGTGATGAAACTATAGCTTGGTGGTAGGGCATTTTCTAGTGCTCATCTGGCTAGCTACGACACTCACGTAAAGAATCTGTCGTCAAGCACCTATCGGTGTATTTCGGCAGCCCTACTTGAGAGCCAGTTCCCAATACAGGTGTAGCGTGGCGCCATCTTCGACTACATCGTCAGGTAACATCAGGTGACTTGTGGTCACACGCTACCCTGTAATTAGTAAACAAGGTCCCAAAAAACTGCAGCCGATGTAGTCTTCACATTCCATCTACTACTCTAGCACTACATAGGGAAGATTCATGACTTGGCTAAAGGCTGAATAGACTAATACTTTATCACAATCAATCGGATTAAATTGAACTCCACGCGACCCTAAAGGGTCTTTCTGCCATTACCACTCCATCTATCTTGCTATTGGTAGACAAAACACAGGCTACTATTGGCCTTTGCTGCAAGCTTAATGGTATGTACGATACTTGACACCTTCATCATCATTATATCAGGTATCTGATGTCGTAACACTACACCCGCCCACAACCGCGCTCGTCCGGTTGCGGTCAGGACAGGACTATGAGGTTTCATTCGTACTTTAACTGGCTATTATAAGTACTGAAAAGGTTACAAGACAACGCATTTTTTCACACGAATGTTATCAAGAATTGTGAAGGCCTTTAGACTGTTCATCATCATCATCAGCCTATTCCACTGCTTGAACAGTCGGACTTGAAGATAGTGATGTAAAAAATGATACAGTATTATCGAATGGATCTTTTGAATGAGTAGTGAACTAAGCAGTTTAGTCAGATGGTGTATTTGTATAACTGGACACTGTTCCTTGATGGGTTTGATTACAATTATTGTTATGATCCAGCCGTAATTCCTAGCTAAGATTGAAACATGATAATTGACGACATATTTGCAGAAAATACGTGTACCTAAGTCATCTAACAATTCTGCTGCAAGCGTAACGAACAAAACTATGTCTGCACTCCTCCAATTGTAGAGAAAGAAACTTACCCAACAAGTTGCGAAGGTCTTGAAAAACTCCTCATCCATTACAAACTACCCGAAAATAGTGTTAAATACGTCTCCTACGTGCCTCGGTTAACCGAAAACTCGATTACGTATCGTTAAAACGAAACAGAGATCGGAACTCTGCGGTACCGATGTTTTCGATTGTGGCTAACTCACTTATCGTTTTGTAAAGCGAACCGTCATTTATTTTAAAAACGGTTTCCAATGCTTCGATTCGATACTAATTTAATAATAGGGTTTCCAGTTTGCTTTTATTTATCTGTTGTCTGAATCTCAGTTGGAATTGATTTTGGGTTTGCTTTAATTAAGAATAAACATAATTATATTATTGTGTAGGAAGAATTTGATATAGGCAATAACGTTTTGACCCCAATCTCACCTGATGATAAGTGAAGATGACAGACGTGGTCGATGATGGAGCATGCTTGTCTAGAAGATACCTATACACTCTTGACTTGAAGGCTCCCAAATTATACTTATCGGGAAACAAAAACGCTGGCAAAGTGTCCCACTCCTTCGACATTCGCATTGTAAATGTAGAAGCGAAGCGCTTTGTGCGGTCTAATCACAGACCAGTAACACGCTTTTTAGTTGTTTTTAACCACACATTTAACAGAGATAATAACGATGAAGAACTCGGTCTTTTTCAGAACTAAGAGGTATGTAGCAGGCTAAAGATAGTATAAGTCACATAGGTTCCTTAACTTCGAACTGCATTGCATAATTTGGGGAGGTGTTAAGCCCGTTGAACAGGCTCCCAACTTCAAGAAGTTTTGCTCATGTTTACCACAGGGAAAACATCCCGAGCACTACAATTCTGGCTTAAATCAAGTAGGTTTACTACACAGCTGCATCAAAACACTCATAACAGAGTAGATTTGTCACAGAAATCTTCGCATGCCCGGAAATAGTCGAGAAAATACATTCGCGTCCAAGATTTGTCTAAGGAAACCGAAGTACGTGACTCCAATCGACACGTCTCTTTGCTCTTGACAAAAGATGAATTCCAACATGGCGGCGTGACATGTCAAAAATGGCGGGAGATGTTCCGAGATGTTGTTTTTTAACCACACGCAATTTCCTGCTCTTTATTTTTCGCCATCCCTCCATTGGCGCGCCCGGTTTTATAAATGATATTTAGCTACTGTAATGATCGCTTAATCGAGGTGAGAAAAAGTAATTTGCTCGAGGCAATTTTTGAGCGTTGTGTTTATGCCTAATGCTAGGAACTCTTTGGTGAAATATGAGCGTGATAAGAGAAATTTCGTTCGCTATAATTATAATGGTCGTAGATTATTTATAGGGAAAGAACTCGTTATACTTTTAATGGTGACCACTATATTACTTGGTGGGCGTGGCTGGCCGTTATAGTAAAAACTACCCCCATTTTATAGTCAAGTATTTATTACGTGGATTGCATTCGGTTACTATGTCTTATTCTCTGTTATGGTGTAGTAAAATTTTTACGCATCTGGAATGGTAAGGTTGGTTTATTCATCGGGTAAAAGTTATTATTTACGTACACATCGAAATGTTTTAGTCTTAATGTAAACAATTTCTCGTTTGAGCTACTTTTAACCAAACGAGCTTAAACAAAACAAAAACCCAGAGGAATTTATCTTTCTCATCATCATCATATTTAATCACGTGTCTGACAGTGACATATCCAAATCAATGTTTAAAACGGGGTTTTCTTTTTAATTTTGCAATCGATGTTGCCAGTCTTACTTTTCTATAAAATGTATCTGAGCTGCTAGTCCCATCTCTACGTTACAATGGCTATCGGTCGGTTTCAATAACCTATCTCTCCACGGTTTGCCCTACTAAAATATAAATTTGACACATCATTAGTAGGGCAAACAGTGGATAGATAGGTTATTGAAACCGGCCTTTAATCGACTAATTATAAGAAGTAGGTAACAAATATATTAATAAATCATTCGGTGTAAGCAAAGAAAAATAGTAAGTACCTACGCCCGTGTACAAACAGCTAATAGCCCAAAAGGGATCATCAATCTAACAAAGTCTTGAATAACACGACACATAAATCTCTCTATAACATGCAGCTTTTTGAAAGTTGCACCTCCACTTCAGGTCCAAACAACGCTTAACTCCCACCCCTTCCCTAATGACTCTCCCCCTTTCACCCCCCTTTTACCCTCTACCACAATCCCGCTGAAAACAGTAATGATCACAGACAGTCGGATGTCGACTGATGTCTTTAAAGCTCTTCCGCTCGGGAGATTTTTGTTGTCACTTAGGTACTCGGAGATGGAGTTTTGCTATTCGATTTTCGGTTAATCGAGTTTTGGGTATCGATTTTAATTTGTGGGCGAGATAAAGGTTGCTTTTGGGGAGGGTAGATAAACTTAGGGAGGTGAGTGAGGATAATATTAAGATTTATTATGTAGCTCGCTATTTATTGAGCTGTTTTAAAGTAGGTACCTAGTAGATAAGTCGTTCTTTTGGAAACATGAAAACTAACGGCCGTTCCCAATAACCGATCTATCCACGGTTGCCTTACTAGAGATATAAATTTGGCATTAACAGCCGTTAATGGAATCAATACTTACTAGGAATAAGATGCTTGAATGTGCATCGGTAGGTTTATTTATAAGCTCAATAGACATTATTTTTCTTTCCAAATCGATCATAACAAACAATGAGAATAATCAAATCGATTTAAACTTTTGCAGGTAAAGAAGGTACACGCACATATTCACATCAATGTGGATTATTGAACTTGGCAAAAACTCTCGAGCTTTTGAAACTGTCAGTGTCAGAAGACGCCAAGATGACACGCGTGTAAAAGAAGAAAGGAACTAATCTAATAAGGCAAGAGCGAATTGGAGTCTTAAATATGTCGGAATACAGAACATTTTGAATACATTTAATGTTTAATAGAACACCGTATTATGGATACTGGCTGGTTTTCATATAACAATAAGTACATAAGCATACCACGATATCGTTGGAACATTATTAAACCACATCCCACTCGCCAACAACCAATCGGGCCACCACAAAACATGCCAATTTCAAAAACGAATCGCTTCAATTCGATAATAAACGTTCTCAAATCGAACGAGTTCGATTCAAACGTGACAGATCCCTAGAGAGACGTCCGCGAGCGTTCGAATCCGTTCGATTTTCAAACGTTTGGCGCAAACGTGGTGTCAAGATGGTCGCCGCGGAGGACGGCTATCGCGCCAATTCTTTTATGCCAGTGTCTATGCTGCCAGCTCGACGAATATATCTCTCGAATTTGTATTTGAATGGACAGGCTAATCTCGGTATCGCGATTCGATTTTATTGGATATTTCGTTTTGTATTCTTATCTAATTCGGTTTCCGTGCGTGGAAAGAGTTTTCACATTGTATACCTGAATTGTTTTGTTCGTTTTTATCGTGGATATAAGTTCAGTTTTTAAGTTTTTTTTTTAATAGTTTTTCTTTTCTTTTTTTCACTGCTTGACGTTTCAATTGTAGCTTGGTTTTAAACGTTTTTAGCCCCCGATGAAAAAGAGGGATGTTATAAGTTGGTAGTGGTAGTGTGTATTTGTGTTTTTGTCTGTGCTCTAGCTCCGAAACGGATGAACCGATTTTCATTGAGTTTTTTTATTTGAAAGAGGACTTGTTCAAGAGTGTTCTTAGCTAAATATGACTGTCGAAGGTTTATTTAATTTTAATTTACGTTAGTATAAAAGTAATTATGAATTTCAAAGCAACTTTAGTTCTTTGCTTTACAAATTTCAATCCGGGTGTAACTTTCGACCGCATCGTCACTTAACATCAGGTGTCTGTTCTACCCTGTAAGTTACAAAAAAGTCGTTCCGTTACACGCACATTAATTAATAAACAAACTAATTAATTTCAATTTAACCACGCGTCTCCGCGGGTTCTGAGTGGTATCGTTAGGAAGAAGAGTTCAACCCCTGCATAATCCAACCCTAACCCTAACCCTAAATTCGTGCGGTCGTATTTTAAAAGCCAACCTTTAAATAAAAAGATTTTTATTTGCATACTCAAGTTCTATTACTTCTAATTACCCACACTAGTTCATTAATACACAATAATAACTCACGAGTTAATGTTTCTCAAGTTATAACTACAGTTCTCTATGAAAATTTTACATCTACAAACGTCATTAAAAATTACATCATATTACGCCACTTGTAATTAATTTTACCTACAAGAAAAAAAAACCTTACATGTATTGGAATATTTTAACATATACAAATACCCAGATTTTAGGGAAAAATCGTTTTCACTAGCAAGATTATTATTGAGTCTGTGGTGGTAAGCTCGGCAGTTTTTGGACTGCGTTTGTGATTGGTCGTTTTGCGGCAACACTCCATTTTGATGAAATAAAACATTCAATCCTTCAGCCCTTTCGCGTTCTAAAAAACAGAAATCACTAAGTTCACTAGAGTGCTCAGCAAGTTACTACACCAATAGTAGCGCACAGTTTTGACTAAACAGTGTTGCTAGTGTCAAAATAAAAAGTAAATGAAAATGTTGCCATTACAAAAACTAATATATTCCTAAATAAACAATCTTTTAATTTAAAAATAAAGCAAATCCAAACGATAACAGCATTCCGGACTCATGTTCTAAACTCGCGTGACTGGGGTAAATAAAAAAAACGGCGGCGAGCAAATTTGATACAGCGGGTACTTAACTCATAATATCTTTATCTAAATCGTACCATAAACAAGGAGGACAAATTTTTTCACGGGATTCCGGACACGGCATGGACTAATTTTTTTTGATAATTTTGATTTTAATAAATAGGGTGGCCCCTGCATTTTTACACTGTATCTTCCCTCACACACACCCTCACACAGATGCACACACACACGCACGCGCACACGCACAAATTCAAACATCACCTTTATTATCGACAAATCGTTTTAAAACGCTACCGCACGCCGGGACGACAGTCCCGGGTTCAAATCCTATAAGGAGCTTGAGCTTTCGGTTCTTGAACTACGATGCCATAAAAAGACACAAATAAAGACTACAAACTTACAATAAGTTAAATTACTTCGTCGGGTATTTAGAAAAAACCTATTAAACGAACCTTAACATAATCACAAACGCCTTTCTCAAAAGCATCCCTTTCTTTACTCAGTCTGAGGTCAACACTCGAACTTCTCAACCTTTTTTGCAAAGTGCGAAGTTCCACCGAATAATCATTATTACTTCTTAACCCACTAAAATAGGTTCTTAAATACCGTTCGAAGAAGTGAAGACCTATTTTGAGTGGAACTCTACTGTTTTCATCCTCATTTAGAGATAATGTTGTCTATGGATGTTCGATTTCGTTTGAAATTTTAGAACGCAATTTTGTTTGTCTTTGTTTTGACAGAGAAGGTTTCCCGCGCTGTCATTTTCAAGCAACATATAGATGGTGCGAGGAAAATGGGGCATTCTCGGATCTATGTTATTTGAAAATAATCTAACAGGTATATTGTAACGTCTGGTATTTGTCTAGAGTTTGCAAACTATGTAGAGAGTAAGTATCACGAAGGCTGTATCATGAACATGAATTGGCGAAACTAGTTAAATAAAACTACATGTATGGTATTGAACCCTAACCTCTGCATTAAACAGATTACGGTTATTAATGACAAAAAGGTCACAAAAAGGTTCAATATAACCTAACCGATACAAAACGAAAGTCAGAAGAACGATACGTGCCTGTCGATAAACGATAAATAAATTTTACTACATCACTAACCCAAATTGTGTTGCCTGTAGCTTTAAATGGTATTTTTTCCTTAACTGACCACAGAAAAAGTATCTATTCGTCCAGCTAAACAAAGTAAGCATGATGATGCACAATATACCAGGAGTTTTATAACGAGAACTTCCCGTGTCTGTCAGTATTTGACTTCAACATCAGTATTCATCAAGTATGATGATGATGATGAGAAAATAAGAGATACGATAAGCAATAAAGAAGAGGGTAAAAAGTAAATGTTTCACTTCTGATTAATGACGATTGAAATAATTTCACTAAACCTCTTTACACCGGCAAACTGATAGGCAAGAAACGCTTGGCAGGTATTTTATTGGGCGCGATCACATTTACAGTTTTTTTTCACAGTCCCAAGCTTTTTGTCATCTAATTAGTCTGACTTTTATAATAAGCTACTGTGCCACGGCTTCCTTAAACTTAGGTCTTAAACGGATTGCAATAGCACTAAAAGTATCTCGCAACAGAGAGCTAATGCCAGACCGAGAAAAACATTTCAAAAATAACTTACTCTAACTAAGCAATTTATGTAGCAGAAGACTTAAAAAAGAATTGTTCGCTTCAACATTCGCAAAATAAATGTGCAATTCTCGTAATTACCATCTTCAGGCGAGATGAAATTGAAAGAGTAAAAAAGTAAAAATAAAATGGCGGATATTCCTGCTTCCCGCCAAACCGGCTGACGTTTGTCTCTGGTCACGAAAACCGTAACCACAGCTAAAATACAGTGCGGCCATTATAGCATCGCGTAGCTGTGCACTATGCCACCTGTTTAATGAGACACTAGACGAGATAAAAATACAAAATGGCTATAAAAGCTCCTAAAATTAAATTTCCACTAACAACCGTAGTATACAATTCTAACTCGAGAGAGTCGAGACAGACACTACAAATAATACGATGCAAAGAGCATGTAGGTTTTTTTAAAACACTTTTATTAGATTGACTTGTAACTAACTAACTAATTTATATAATAGATTGGCAAACAAGCAGACGGCCGGCCCGCCTGATGGAAAGCGGTCACCGTCGCCCATGGACATCTGCAACACCAGGGGAGTTGCCGATGCGTTGCCCACCATCTTGAAGGACTGCAAGGTTTAAGCGGTAACAATTTTTGAATGGAATTCAAGTCTGGATACGTTTTTCGTCTACATCCCACTGATTGTTTTATTTTACTGTGCTCAAGTTCAGGCGTGCACACACGGTGTGAAAATGGGATATAATTTCGTAAAGAACAATCAAAAACCGGCTCGCGTGCCCATTGGGCATTAAGCGCCCTACCTACAGCGGGCCACGTTAATGTTGCCAGCATAATCGCGGTACGTATGTAATGAGCCGCAGAAAATTGTGTTGCCATAAAAATAATTCGGTTTCCCCGTTCGTCACCCGACTCCCGACCACTGCTAAGGTTCTCTATGATTTCCATAAAATTAGCTTTCATCGACACGTAATCTTTGCCGTTTTCAAATGACTTTATTATGTATCCAAAGCGCATTTATGTAAATGAAAGTCTAAATGACTAGGCATTGATACTAATGAAGTTGGTAGGCGAAGGAAGCGTGTATCATGAATAATTCATAAGTCGTGGTTAACAGTATTATACGTGTAAAGTCTAGGTAGCTATGAAATGGTGGAGTAAATAAAGGATACGCTCGTTTTGCACTTGCCCTAAGTTATAAAATGATGAGGCTACCTACTTTAAAGAACAATGGCCAGAACGGACCCGAAGTCGTATGAAAACGATTTAAATACAATAAAAAATTTAATTTTTAGCCATTTAAGATTATGCAAACGATATTTTAAAGAAAGGGTAGAAAAAAAAGATATTGATTATTTAACTTCGGAGTTTCTTAGGACATTTTTTAACTTACACGATGCTTGGATGTTTTGAACGCAATCCACATTTTCTTTTTCATTCCGTTTCACGCTTTGGAAGTCGGCCCTACTTAAATTAAGTCATTACAATCAACATTATTTACCAAATATGAACAAAAATTATTTTTTTTAATCTATGTACTAGCAAATTGAATGTCACTGTCAAGTGTCATTGACAAAATATATTGCGTTCAGGTCCAGGGCAGTATGAAAAGTGGCCTTTCTATACTAATATTATAAACTAACTGCATCCCGCGGTTTCACCCGCGTTTTCACGTTATCCCGCAGGAAACATTTTTCGGGATAAAAAGTAGCCAATGTGTTAATCCAATGAATAAGCTGTCTCCATTCCAAATTTCAAGTCACAAGAAATTTTGATTTTCTCAAAATCGGTTCAGTATTCTGGAGATTACCTCACAAATTTACCTCATTATGATATTAACTTACTCGTGGGTATATATAGTAATTTAAACACGCCTAACCTGCTTACTTATTTTAGACAAAGTTACCTAAAAAGCTATTTTCGTTTCAGAAGACCTCAACGAATGCGCTCAACCCTTTTAATATAAATATATATATAAATATTGGGGACAATTGCACACAAATTGAGCTAGCCCCAAATTAAGCTCGAAACTTGTATTATGGGTACTAGACAATGATATACATACTTATATAGAGAAATAAATACTTATATAGATAGAAATATCCAAGACTCAGGTACAAATATTCGTGCTCATCACACATATATTTGCCCTTACCGGGATTCGAACCCGGGACCGCTAGCTTCGCAGTAATAGTTAATCGAATGCTAAATATACTCGCTAAATACAGAATTGCTCAAATAATGTATCTTTTTTTTAACCCAAAAATAAACAGTACGACTTTTGGCGCCTAACCACTGAATATAGAATAGTAATCGCTTATCAATCTCTTTGTGAAACTTACGATTATATAAAAAGTACATCTATTGTCATAGTTATTGATAACATCGAGTCTAAACGATATTTAAATTCAGTTACAGCCATGGACGTAAGAGATGGACACCGCTCAAAAGCGTCCAAACCAAAGGAGGACTACAACGTGAAAAGAGGGATAACCACACGCCAGTCTCGGCTTGGTCGAAAGTGTGTTCGTGAGACACGGTCAGACGTAGCTGGTATAAGCTGATGAATTGTTGCAAGGTATATTATGCTTTGTCTTGAAATAAATTAAAAAGTTTTATTTTGTTTAAAATGTTATACAGTCCTTGTTTATAGGTAACACAGTGCTCACTCGGCCGCTTTTCTCGTTTCGTTTGCATTAGACCCAACGGTGACGTCCATCCACCTTGTACGTGAATGGTTACAGCGTAAAATATGACCTTATTTTCACTAAAAACAATGATGTTTTTATTATGAGAAAAAAAAATCTCGCTTACCTTATGGTATATGGTATCTGTGAGTTAAATAATCAAAATAGCTTTAAATTATTTTGTTATTATGTTTATTCGAGTTTTTATCGAGTTTTCTTCATAATAAATTTATACGGTACACCAATAGTAAGAATTGTGGTCGAGGCAAGAGGTTTTAAGACCGAGTTTAAACAATATTTTTGGCTGAAAAATTCTTTTGTTCTAGGTTTAGACAAGTTTCTATCGAGTTTTCTTCACGCAGTTATAATATACAGAACCGATAGTAAATAGTAGTATTTTTTATTATACATATATACTATTCTACTGGTCTTTGTATTATTCGTCTTTGATTCCTCGGATTTTATTTGCTTGGTTTGGCAGCGGGCCGACATTTACATCTGATACTTTTACAGCCAAGAGCAAATGTTTCGTTTTTAGGGTTCCATACACAAAGGGTAAAACGGGACCCTATTACTAAGACTCAGCTGTCCATCCGTCTGACTGTCCCTCTGCCACCAGGCTTGTATCTCATGAACCGTGATAGTTAGATAGTTGAAACTTTCACAGATGATGTATTTTTACTGTTTTTGTTGCCGCTAATACTAAAAAGACGAATCACATGAGCCCAAACACGACGGGTTTACTAGTAGCCACTGCAGAGATGCCCTACCCATCTTCCGGCTGCATCATCAGATCAGGTCGATGATACCAAATTATTGCATTGTCACCAAGATTACATACTCAAACCAACTTACAAGTCGATACGATAATTAGAAGTGGGTGAAAATTGAAGATTCTAAGATTTGATTACATTGTTCGTTAGTTAGATAGTTAGTTACCAAGTCAAGCTAATAAAAGTGTTTTAAAAATAGAATAAAACAAATATTTAAGAGATTTTTTTGCCTTTTTCTAGAAAATGGTACGGAACCCTTCGTGCGCGAGTCCGACTCGCACTTGACCGGTTTTTTCTACACTGATTGTTACTATTTCTTTTGTCAGAATTGCTGAACTGTAATTCACTGCGTCTGGTTCCTTGAAATAATTTCGGTTTGTTTACGTGATGAAAGATTGAGGGCCGCTTTTACGGCCTTCACTCCCTTCGGTAAATATTTGAGAATAGCTTCGGTGTAATAATGAATTGAATGAAAACAAACGTTAAAAATAGAAGAAGTTTTGTTGGAGATACACTGGACTTGGTTTCTGTGACTTGGTGGCTTGATGTAAGGGAAGTTGTCTATAATTAAAAAAAAAAGTATTTTCTGGCAACATTTTAGTTTTTTTTAAGAGTAGTAAGTATTTGTTCATAACTCACCTGATGTTAAGTGACAATGGTGTCACCGCGTTACACCTGGATTGGGTAATATCTCTCAAGTACCGGAACACATCCATAGGTAAGAGAATAATTTAAACTACTTCGTATTGTTTTAATTTCATTGTGTTACAATCATCATCAGCCTGTATCATCACTGCTGGACATAGGCCTCTCCCAAGGCACACCACTGAGCCCCGTGTTCGGCTCTTCTCATCCAACCACTGCCAGTCACGCGGCGCAAGTCGTCGCTCCACCTTGTCGCTGGGCGTCCGTACGTTTGCCAAGTCGCGGTCTCCACTCAAGAACACGTCTACTCCAACGGTTATCGGTTCTGTGGCTTATATGAACAGCCCACTGGCACGTTAGCTTGCTAATTTTGTGCTATGTTGTTGTTATGTATGTTTAACAATAACGATTTATGTATAGATCTATCTATCAAGGTTGGAGAAGAAAACTAACTGCATTGCTCCAATTCAATCAATTAGTAATAAGAATAAAATTGTCAATGTGATCGCGTCAAAAAAATTACCTGCCGGGCGTTTCTTGCCTGTTCTTTTGCCGGCGTAAGGAGGTTGGAACAGGCGTAGCTAGTTTTAAGTTGACGTTTTAAAGTGATCACAATGTATCCTATTGTTAAAAAAGATTTGAATTTTGAATTTTTTGAATTGGCACAATTCATTGGTTTCAGAATGCAGTTTCGATCAATTAGGTAGTACGTACTTTAATTGCTAATATCTATATTATCACTGCTATTTTAATTAAAAGCTTGAATCTAACGTTTAATTACAGCTCTAGTTATACTTACAATGATTATCGAAGCGAAATCAAATACCCGAACAACTTCCAATAACTAAAACTAATAGAAAGTCACAAATATCGAAATTAATTTCCTGAGATTTGGTCAACCCGACATAGTAGCATCATATAAATTGAAACAGTATCTCATCTTGGCCGTTACTCGCTATGGCCATAAAGATTCCGTGTGACGTCATTACAGGCTTTAGCTGTCATGCCACGCAGATAAATTAACGCGCCCGCGTTACGTGCTACGATGGTTATGCTGAATAATGGTCCTTATCATAGACACGGAATAAACTAATATCTCTCAAACAATTAAAGCTTGAAAGTAGAATAAAGTTATATTTCTTGTTTATCTTAAACTAATCACATCATAATTAATATTATATTTGCGAAATTTTGTGAGTACATAATGAGTTTTTTACTTTTTCACGCTGTAACAATGGCTCATCGGATTTGAGTAAACTTTGGAACAGAGTTCGCTTAAACCCTGAATTGACACAAAGGCTACTTTTATGCCTTAAAAAGTCTCCAATGTGTTAACGTGATTACGAGTATGTATGACCACGGGGCGCAGCTAGTATTTAACAGATTTTATTGAACGATATTATTCAAAATAATAACAATACGATAATTCTGTTTAATGTTCTAAGGAGATTATAAATTTGGAATTGAGACTACACTAGCTTAAAACGTTTGAATGCAGATTTGAAAGCTTTTCCTTACGTTTATGAGAATGAAAAAAATGAGATCGCCTTGAAATTCAGTTCCTTCTAAGTTCAGGTACTGACTCTAGGTATATTGTTAGTCAATTTATAGTACAAGTTCGCGCAACCAAAACTTGCAATAGTAATAAATTACCGCTCAACTTGATCTAATAAAATATCCGGGAAGGATTGCGTTTTGGTCGGTTCAAAAGGTATCTAATATCTATTAAATAAGTTTATAATGGACTGTACTGTAAGTTGCCTATTCATTACATTAGTGTTTACTAATTAAACACATAAGGTGCTTACGAAGCAAAACGTAATTTGATGGCCGATGGAGTGATTTTAAAGAGGTTCATCAAGGTTTTATTTTTATACGCTATCAACAAAACCCAAAGTGAAATCAAAGACTTGTCGATAGCTACATTTTAAGTCCACATGTACCTAAATATAAAAAAAAGATTTGAATTGTAGTGTAGGGTACTTGTTCTCTTGCCGTTGTAAGGAGGTTGGAATAGGCATAGCTGGTTATAAGCTCGACTAGTGATGACATTATGCAAATGTCTAAAAAAATTAAGATATTAAATTACCTATTTAGTAACTAACATAATCTCCACGCAAGTGAGTTCGCGATGAAAAACTAGTCATATTAAAAAATTAAGTTCAAATAACCTTACAAAATTTTGCATAAAATAAAGTCAACTTTAAGGTTATCTCAATGACTTTATTCCCAACTTAAGCCTTAAGGATCAAATATCATTAAGTCTGCGATTTATATTAAAATTTACCTTTTATTTAATAAAGTCTGGCTAGATGGGAGTCTAGGTTTAGGTGGGTTTAGAGGCTTCAAGGCTTCATTTTCAACTACCTAGCTAAAACGTTATACCAAAACCTTTAGTTGTTTTTGGCATCAAATCGTTTTGTTTTATATTTTATCTCAGACAAATCCTAGGTAGGTAGGTACTTCTTAACGTTGAAACGGCTTGACGGATTTTAAGTGAAATTTGGCATGGGGATAGCTTACATCCTAAATTAACACACAGGCTACTTTCATGCGGCACAGTTAATCTTCATCATCATCATCAGCTGGAAGAAGTCAACTGCTGAACTTAGGCCTCTCTCTGAACGCCGCTACGCCTTTAGCCATTTGCATCCATCGGCTCCCTGCGACTCTTACAATGTCATCGGTCCACCTAGTGTGGGTCTACCTACACAACATCTTCCACAGCTAGGTGCAAAATAAAAATCTCAAAAATATAATAAACCATTTTTCCTGTACGAAGCACTTACATTAAAAGCACTAGAATATAATCACGGGGATAATTATTCCGAAAAACCCCATCAGACGAAAAATTATACCCCTAAAAGCATTATAGCACATGCGGTGCAAGTGAAGTGCGGGGGTTGATATAAGGGTGGTAGGGATACGTCGTTGTTTTCATACTTTTATCCGACGAAAAATAGAATCGTATAAATTATAATTACTTACGCACCCTTCCACTTTTGATAGTAAGTTTTCAATAAATAATAAAGACAATTTAATTATTTCCACTATAGAACAACAACAGATACAGATTACAGGTTGTCTGGTAGAAATCGATCTAAGCGATAAGACCGCCCATTGTGACACTAGCTCTAAGATTATTCCTTTTATGTTGTTCTATTTTTGTTGTTCTGGTGAAACAATAAAGCGTTAAGCGTTATCTTTCTATCGACAGGTGTAGAGTGGCGTCACCTTCGACCACGTCGTCACTTAGAATCAGGGCCATCAGGTGTCTTAACATCAACCAAAGTCAGTAAAAATAACAGTACATAAAATTATAAGAGTAATAGGGATGAAAACTAACTAACTCCGATGGCTCAGCGACCCAAAGTGTGTCTTGGCCTCCGAAACGAGAGAGCGCCACTCTTCTCTATCTTGAGCGATTTCAGCCCAGTTGAGAGTCTGGAGCTCGCGTAGGTCCGCATCGACCGCGTCCTTCCAGCGGTATCTAGGGCGTCCGACCGGCCTACGGCCATTCGGTCGTCCCAAATAAGAACGCTTTGCCACCCGATCCTCCCCCATGCAGACTACGTGGCCAAGCCAACGTAGTCGGTGCGATTTAATTTCATCGACCACGTTGGGCTCGCCCACTAGATCTTCGATCTCTTGGTTTTTCCGGATCCTCCACGTCCCATCTTGCCGGCGAGTTGGTCCTAATAGCGTTCGAAGAATCTTCCTTTCTGCTATTAAAAGCTTGTTCTCCTCCTTGAGTGCTAGTGTCCAAGTCTCGCATCCGTACATCAAGATAAGCCTGATGACAGTTTTATAGTTTTATAGGGATGAAAACTACTCTATACTATTCTATAAATCATCAGCCTATTACGTTCCCACTGCTGGGTACACAGGCTTTCTCTCAGAGAGAGCCCAGAGACCACACGGGCCCGCAGTGCCGATTGGCGGAAAGGCCAGTGGCCAGCCCTACAGAACAAAACGTCACAAAAAGCGGTCTTATCGCACAAAGCTATCTTTTCTAGACAACTCAAAATCAGAGGAGTAGTACGATATGGAAGGTAGATTCATAAAGCAGCTTGCGTTACCTCGCCTTTTCACAAAAAAGTACCAGGTACCAACAAGTAACGTTCCATCCCTAGCTACCAGACACGTTGCCGGGGGGAATAATCCCGTAATTATCGGCTTAAGTCGAGACGACATTCGCAGGTGGGAACTGCAAACGTTCAGGTGTGTACAGTGGGGGAAATAAATGTTCCGAGATGAAGATGAGAAATGACTCTGCAAAAGGGAAAGGATGTTGCTAGTGGTAGTTGCTATGAAGCAGACAGGTTTCACTTTGTGGTTAGGTAAGTGGTTTTTTTTATTCCCGCGGTTTCCCCCGCGTGGGCTACAGTTTGTCGCGATAAAAAGTAGCTTATGTCCTTTCTCAGGCTCTAGAGTCTAGATTATCTCTGTACCAAATTTCATATAAATCGGTTCAGTAGTTTAGGCATGAAAGCGTAACAGACAGACAGAGTTACTTTTGCATTTATAATATTAGTAGGGATTGCAATTGACCACAGTCTCGCCTGATACGTGGTCGATGATGGAGCATGCTTGCCTAGAAGATTATTCGCTCTTGACTTTCAAATTATACCTATCGGGGAACCATGACGCTGGCAGGTGGTAGTGGTTATAATTATAAGAGCTCTTACTCCAATCTTTTGTAGTTTTTACTTACAGTGTAGCGTTTGACCATACGTTAAAGGTGGGCGCCACGCTACACCTGGATTGATCCGTATTTCGCTGTTTTGGATCGATATGTCAATCAAAATGTCAAGCTTTAACCCTAAAATGACATGGGATGACATGACATATTAATCCAAAACCGCGAAAAAAGGATCAGAATCGATTATTAATTTCTGGCGTAAGGCTCTTCTCATGAATGACATTGTCAGAACTGAACCAAATTACCAAACAAAGAAAAAAAAACATTGAAATTAACAAACATAAAATAATGGTCGAATTAAGAACCTCTTCCTTTTTTGAAGTCGGTTAATAAAAGGTGTCTGTCGGTGTCTGCCACGCTACGTGTCTGCCACGCTCAATGTCTGTGTAAACACACCTTTATTCACATTGTGATCACGCTAACGGTTCCCCAAATCCCAACCGCATTACGGGTAAACCCGCGGCCAACGGCTAGTTCCCTATAAGCTCCGTTCGATCAATAGCTCGGGCTAGCTAAAAACCACAGCTTCCACGAGATTTCAGTTATGAAACGTAAACACAGTTTGTGCCTGGACTTCATTTGGGTAGGCCAGCCTCGGGGAAGGATCCAGGATTTACTTCTGGGGCACAGGGCCAGACAAATAAATAAATAAATATCAATTGCACACAAATTGATCTAGCCCCAAATTAAGCACGAAACTTGTGTTATGGGTACTAGACAACGATATACATACTTATATAGAGAAATAAATACTTATAAATAAATATGGATAGTATCGATAGTATTGCATTTATTAACCCCCGACGCAAAAAGAGGGGTGTTATACGTTTGACGTCTGTCTGTCTGTCTGCGGCACCATAGCTTGCGAACAGATGAAGTGATTTCAATTTAGTTTCTTTGTATGAAAGGTGAGTAGTACGGGCAAGTGTTTTATGAAAATCGGTCCAAGATGACGAAGGTTTCTTAAATTTTAAATTTATTCGATAGTATCGTTTTAAGCTATCGATAGTATCGACAGTATGGCTTTTTTAGATGAAAACTATCGATAGTTTTACTACTATAGATGGTTCGGCAACACTACACTGGGCCCGCGTGGTGGATTATGGGCTACACTCTCTCTCCGAGAGATGACTTGTGTCCCAGCAGTGGGATCGTAATCGGCTGATGATGATGATGATGATGGTGGTGATGATGATGATGATGGTGATGGTGATGATGATAGCATAGTGTCGTTGTAGTTGAGCTATTGAGAGTAATTAGTTACAAGTCAAGCTAATAAAAGTGTTTTAACAACATCTGTCTTTATAGAACTAATGAAGCGTTATTAATAAAGGCCTAAGCGCCTAATTTAAGGCCTTACCACATACACAAGTGTTTATGACATGCAAACATGCTGTCTTCAGTTCAGCCTTAAAATAGAGAGGTAAAGTTGTGGTGAAGCTATGGCGCTACTATTGAAACTCGAACTCGAAAATACTGATAATAGGAATTATAAATTAATGTACAATGTAAGACGACTTAAGTGGCGCAATGGGTGAATCGCAGACTGTGAAGTGCGAGGTCGCGGGTTCGATTCTGACAACAGAATACATATTTTGTGCAATGGAAAAGAAGTATTTGTTGGTGTACTTTCTGATAGCCTTAATACAGGGAATTCTAGTACGGAGTCTGATCTATGAAGGTGATTAAGTGGGTGTTAGGTATTATAAAAAAAAACCTTAAAAAAGTTTTATTCTTAGAATGCAAATGTTTTGCAAAACTAAGGACTAAAACCGCTTCAACTGCAGAAGAGTTTGAAAGGGATCTTTAGTTTGGTAGCTTTACGGCCGGTATCAATAACCGATCTATCCACGGTTTGACATATATTTGACATTACTTCTATGGAGCTTATGTCAAATTTCGACCTCCAGTAGGGCAAATCGTAGATAGATCGGTTATTGAAACCGGCTGTTAGTCATTTTCATGAAAACTTTTTGTCACTCAACAAAAGCGAGTTTTTTGGTGAAGATCAAATAAAAACTGCAATTTAAAAAGAAAACTTTCAACCTCTATGCTACAATAATTATGAACTAACGAGTCTAGAAACACGAGACCATAAATTTCAGAACAGCAACACTGTAACACATGGTAACACCGACCACACACTAACGTAGGGTTGGCAAACAAAATAATTTGTAGGTTTACAACTTGCCAGACGCTCTCGACAGCAGGCACTCAACTTGAGGATGTTGGAAACCAATGTTGCCAGCGTGTTGCCCACGTGTTGCAAACAAAAATGGTGAGTGACGGCTCTTCGCTTGTGTTGTTTGGCAGCTCGGTGTAGACTTTTGGATTTTATGTCAGCTGTGTATTCGAACTTTCGAACGTCGGCTTGCGATCCGTTGGACGTGGGTTCGACTCCTACAGTACCTAAGCTTGAGCTTTCGGTGAAGCAAAAGATCGTGATGAAACCATGGCTTGGTAGTTGAGTATATTCTAGTACCTACTCGCACGTAAACACGTATACGAATTTTTTTTTATAAAATCAATCTAAGCATGTATGTATGGCCTAGGTGGTCTAATTTTTTCTTCACAACGTAATTCATACCTTATGATTATAATGCTTAATTAAACACATTTAATCATAGACAGTTATTTTAGCCATAATTTTATCACGAAACCACCAAAAGCAACATTTTAATTTTGACAATATAATCTGATTGAAATACATAAACCGACATAAATACCACTCAATTTAATCTATACGGCAGAAGTCCACAGCTAAAACGATTTCCATGTAACCCACTGGGATAAAGTATGGTCGATCGAATTTTAATTCCGGATTTACTTACTCTGTGTAGAGTAAGACAGTAGTTGAAGTTCGCACGAAATGAATGAACTCACACGCTGAGGTCATTTTGTAGACTTGGCAAAAATGAAATCCATCTAATCCAATCAAAATTAAGAACAAAATATGTGACCAATCACAGACACACATCAATCTTATTAACATAATTTAATATGGCTTCGATGCGTTTTTTCGTCGGGTCTTTGGAAGACATTAGTGGAGCCATAGCCAACGCTAAGAGGCCATTTTGAACAATGGCGTATTATTATCCCTTACTTATTATAAATGCGAAAGTAACTCTGTCTGTCTGTCTGTTACTCTTTCACGCCTAAACTACTGAACCGATTTAAATGAAACTTGGTACGGAGATAGTTTGAATCCTGAGGAATGACATAGGATACTTTTTTACTTTTTTTTTTTGGGTGAAACCGCGGGGAACATCTAGTTTTTAATAGTCTCTCTGTGAGCAAAATGCCAATTAAGATGGGACATCCAATTAAGATGATTTATACTAAACTAAGCACTATCTTTACGAGCGCGCTTCGTTCGAGAATTCCAATGCAAATAACGTTCCAATGCACATTAACTACTGTATTCACCAATACTTGGTGACTCTATGTTAATTGTTAAACGTGGGCGAATTAAAACCTTAAATTGATTACGGGAAAGTTGTATTTCCAATGGACAAAGGTTTAATGTGCAGTATAGATTATTTTAAGTGGGTCATCTTGGCGAGATCGTGCGAATGGGTTCCGTAGTAAGTTAAGTTTTACGTGCTTTAGTGGAATTCGCGGAAATTAAGTCTTCTTTCATCACTTACAGCTTAGCTTTTGACAACAAGTCACTTGATGGTTGCAAGGACTATTTTGCTGTAATGGTAAAACTCTTTTGCAGCGTCCGCCAGAAGAAGTAACTCATCTTTGCCAGTTATTCAACCGCCAAGCAGTAGTGCGCAATCATAACTCTGTACGGGAAATAAAGGGCAATATTTCCAGTAAAAACTACAGGAGATTAAAGAGTTATTTGAGGGAGAAAGCAAACAGTTTGATTTTGCATTATGAAGTTTTGGTATAAAGGTGTAGTTTTTTTTAATAAATAAGTTTTTTATCGGATTCATAATGGACTGATAAGGTCATGCCTTTTTACCTTGTATCAAGAACCCTACGGTTGGTGAATAAAGCCAACAATTCTAGACAATGCACTTGTAATTGCATTACTTATCCTTATCTCAGGGGCTTATCTGGACCTTTGGAGAGATGCTGCGATTCCTTACCTGTAACAAGATAGGGATAATTTAGATAAGAACTAGTTTTTTAATACATAGATATAAGATTATAAATACATGTTAATTTTAATTTAAGGTTACAAAGATATCATAGGTGATTAGAGCGAATTTCTAAAATATTTCATCAGATTCATACATCATATTTTTGTTTTTTATTTATTTACTAACCACGTGAGTACCACATTAGTGTGTTGTTACATATAAACATATTAGATTCTATTTTATATACCTATACACTAAAATATTAACCGGTTTTGTAATTTGATAAAGAGCCATACGGGTAAGGTTAGCAAAACAAAAGGTAACATATAGATCAGCAAGTATTTATTGCACTTCTGCTTGCTTGTTTGTTATAACTTGTAAAATTGTAATATGTACATATACTGTCTTAAACTACCATGGTCAATAACATTAGAATTAGGTTTTATAACGGGATAATTACCATGTATTTGTTTTATTTCGAGTTCTCGATATTTCGGCACTGTTGCAAGCGCCATGATCACGAGAATACTAAAAGTTTCTGCGGGTAGGATTGTTGATATTATAACGGGCAGGCAAACAAAACAAAACAAATACATGGTAATTATCCAGTTTTAAAACCTAATTCTAATATGTACATATTCCCATTTTATAAACCACTGGAAAAAAGTCTCACGTTTTTATAAGATTTATTTACATTTGCCGGAATGCAATAAAACATAACGCAATGAATACTAAAGAAAGCTGTAATAAAATTTAATGAGGCGCTTTGATGCCTGTATCACAAAGATCCAGATTAAAAATCTCCAGATAAAACGTTTGAGAGTATCGTTAGATCGATCAAGCGATTACAGGTCGTTTTACAAGTCCATTTATGTCACTGATCAAAATAAAATAATTTAAACACTCAGTCAGACACGGACATTTATGTCCGTCTGATTTGTATGTTTGTTAAAATAAATTTAATATAAAACGTCGTCTTATATAAAGCAGGTTGAGCTTCGTTTGTCATAATCTTTACCAATATTATAAAGAGGTTAAGTTTATCGAGATAATATGTTAAAATAAAACGGCTAATCTCTGAAACTACTGATCCGATTTTTTAAATTATTTAACAACCCACATATTAGGCAGCTACTATATTTCTGGCTATATTTTATTGTGATAAAAACCCTATGGGAATGTCCACGCGGGGAAAGCCACGGGGCACAGCTGACATAGTTAATCAATATGATAATTCACACAATAAAATCAAGATTGTACCTACCTATTATTTTATTGTATATTAGGTTGATTAATAAATACAGAAGCTGTACAGAATACAAAATTACAGTTTATTACGATAAAAAATATCTTATGTCCTTCCCCAGGGTCCCAACTATCTCCATACCAAATCTCATAAAAATCGGTTTAGTGGTTTAGGCGTGCAGGGTAACAAACAGACAAAGGGACAGATACAGTTACTTTCGCATTTGTAATATTAAATTATAAGATGTAACTTCTAAGAATATGACGCCACATGAGACTACTAGTCAGACGAAATATAAATGCTCATTTTATGTTAATAGCAACTAATTAAAGCAATTCGAGAACGCTTCTGTCACAAAACCTTGCGTCTCGTCTGCATTAATATCGTCTTAAATATTAATAAAATTCTATTTCGTACCACTTTTTTTGGCAACCGTACCGAGCTAAGAGGGCTATATATCAAAATAATACATGCTACCTTCTTCGTCTTTCATACATTATTAATTACAAAGTGACAAAGACAGATACGTAAAATAGCATACGTTAGAAAGGGATGGGTATAGATAGGGATTGACCAAGTGGTCCGTGCTTTCGGATGAAGTTTCGGAAAGTTTCGGGTCCGGACAATGAGGCCGAAATGTGGTGACATGACGTTAACTCATGTGCTTTCCTTATTAGATTGATGGTAAGTGTCAAGTTTGAAATTAAGACGCGGCAACTGGGACGCACAGTGGAGCGAATAATAAAATTGACGTGACTAATAATAATAATTAATCATAAAATAATTCACGTTAATTTGGTCATATTGTATTTTCGACGATACTTCAAATTTTAAACAAATTTAACGTTTATCACTATAAAACAAACTTAGTAAAATTAGTAAGAACTATTTAATTATAGGGGCAAAAGGGGTAACATTAAGCAAACTATGCTGTGTCACATTTACAAGATGATTTTCAATTTATCCCAATGCTAGGATACTTTACCTAGAGGTGAGATGAAGGAGGTTACAAGAATTGATGAATTAACTAAATAATTATTCTATAATTAAATTATAATTACTTTAATGGGCGTAAACAATTTCATCCAATTGTTATAACGAGGATTGCGTTGAACTAATTGTAGGAGAAATTAATAATTTACTGCAAATCGGTTGGTCCATTTCATCTCTAGGTATTCAATAACAAAATAAGTAACATTAATAAAGGTTACACTAATAAATACAGCGTTTTCCTTTCCGGCAGCCATCTTGAATTTTCCTTTATTAATAAGACTTATGGCTAAGATATTTGGGGTAATATCATATGTTGGAGATATTTATTGGCCGTTAGTCAAATGTTACTTACCTTTAGAAAAGAAGGAAGCATTTCTTTGTTAGACTGTGACTGGGATTTTTCAAGCAAAAAATATCGTCAAAAAGTGTTTATATGACCACGTCCAGATGTTAAACAAACCACTATGCGAGATTTATGAAACGAAAATGTTAGATTGAACTGATTAATTAAATTTCAGCAAATTGCTCATTTTTTTTTGTGTTATATTTTCTAAGGTATTTTTCATTTCCCTTTTTTAGTTCAAAATTCAAAATTCCAATTCCGTTTATTTTAATAACACTTTTTATATCATTCTGACTGACATGATGATGGCAGTAACGTTTCACAATTGCCATAAAAAAAAAAAAAAAAAAAAAAATTTCAGCAATACATCAACCTGAACCTCTGTCACAATAAATTTATGTAAAAATCCACGAATGTACCCTTACATGTATACACAGATGGGTTCACTTTGTCACTGTGACCTGGTTCCGCCCTTACATATGGCGAAATAGAGCGGAGAATCACTGTTCACCCGGACAAGGGTTAGAAACAGAGTATGTTACCTCAACATGAAAGGTTCTATATTTGGCCTTTTTTTCGGAAAATTAACACTTTTTTTTAAACAAAAAAAGAAGGTTTACGCGTATATTTTTATTTGTACGACCAGTGACCACGCTTTACTTTTTATTTTGTGGTCCGATTTGTTTTTTTTTTTGTACACAACACAACGTGTTTTAACCTAATAAATTCCACTATATATTTTCATGATTACACCACAACCTGCCAGGAGTGCCAGGATTCGTCTAGAAAGCCCAGATAGACCTTTTTTTACATTTTAGAAGGTAGCGTTTGACTACAAGTCTTAGCGAAGATGTGCTTGAAGCATCTGGATTGGGAACTGGTTCTCAAGTGACGCTGTCGCAACACACCCTTAGGTGCTAGAGATAGCATTTTTAAAAGTTATTTTTTTATCCTCGTATTTATAGGGTCAGTGTTTTGCTGGTTTTCAAACAAGCAGAGTTACCGAGATGTTCCTTTCGAAATCGAAATTCGATGAGATGCTATGATTAATTTGCGAAGTTAGCATATCATTTTTCAAAATTCCATTTTAATTATAAAATTGACGGAACTATTGCTAAAACCTATCTAGAACTGTAGAACTATGCTGGATGCCACTTTATTTGCAATTTTTTTTTGAGATGCTACCTTCACACACACTTCCTTTCGGTATATTTTACTATACTCCATTTATTAGACACCTGATCTAGTTGCTACATTTTGGACCCACTTTTAAACAGAGCTTTATTTTTCTTCACCTAAAATACATGCTGTCAATCAAACAAGCAAATCCAGACGACCCAAAGTCCAAACACAGTTTTTAACATCTTCACTTAAGTACAAATGTTAAATGCACTTAAGTGCGTCTAGTAAATAAACAGGAATTAACTATAGATACAATGTCAGTTAAGCTCAGCTCGCCTAAACACACTGAGCAGTACTAAATCAGCAGCTCTCCGACTTGCAATACCGTCTGTCATGCATGACGTACTACATTACATGGTAGGTGTCAGTCGATGCTATGTGCAATGATAAGTTGGCTTTTGGAATTGTACTGCATGTAAGTTTATAAATCAACACCCTTACAAACAGATACATAGGCACATAGCTGTGATCCCTGCCTTGTAGCAACTCCGTCAAATGTCTACGCGTACGCTTTTTAGTGGACTCGTTTTTGATGACGTAATGACATTATTGATAAATCCGGAACATAGACATGTTTACAGTGAATTCATACTACTGCTTGGCGGTTTAGTAACTGGCAAACGTGTGGTACAGTCAACGACAAAAGTCACAGAACAAACTCAGCTTTCTGATTTTTCAAAGCAAAACATAGCTCATAAAATTGGTCGTGATCGGCAATTTTTGAGTTTTGTCGCTGTCTGTACTTCCTTAGGCGTACTGTAAAAGATCACTACCACTACAAAAATACCTCATTGTTGCGTTAACAACTCTCAGAAACTCAGAAAACAATAGATATTATATAGCCAGAAGCTTTAAAAACGTCTGCTAGCTCCCATAGAATCCGAAACGACTACACAGCGCCCAAATTACTTTCCAACATCGTTGGCAGCTAAATTACTCACTGAATACTAAATACAGAATGCGAATACAGCGTTAAATATAATATTCTATTCTCTAACTTATAACAGTGGTAGTGAAAATTCCAACAATACGTCATAAAAGTTTTAAGTTTACGCTGGAGATATCGCTCGGCGGTTTTTATGACCGTGTGTCAGATATTAAAAGAGATGAGTGTTATATTATAGTTGCTTGCTATAAACGATGATGCATTTATTAAATAGGTACTAACTAGTTTTGTCCTGTAGTTTTTTATCTATGTGGACTACAGCTTATCGCAGTAAAAAGTATCATATGTTCTTTCCTAGGATTCAAAATATCTCCATGCCTTTCATCAAGATATGTTCAGCGGTTTAGACGTGAATAAGTAACTAACAGACAGTAGTATAATATTATAGTTTATGGTATAGATACTAGCTGTACCTCGCGATTTCACCCGGTTGAAAGGTGCGCATTTTATATGACTTACTGGAGCAATGGGCATGGGGATTATGTACAAAAATCTTGTCCCGGTTTGATGATTATACAGATGGCTACCATAAATGAAGATGAAATAAACTTGCAATTTTTTTGTTACTTTCCATGTAGCTTTGACCGCAAGTCACCTGATATTAAGTGAGGATATGGTCAAAGGTGGCGGCCTTCTGAATAGGGGCAGTTGGGCCCATACTGTCTTTCATAAATATTTCCCTAAAGGAATATATAAGGCAATTAAATACTCTTCAAAGCCACATTGCCATAATTAAAACAGCATTTTACGCTCAAAATATATCCTTAATTTCAACCATTACGCAAACCTTTAGAAAACCCAACAAAGGCCGTTCTCACGCGTGCCCATTAAGACATGCCATTGAGGCCCAAGATTCAGGTGTTAAAGACACTAATGCACAAATTAATTATCAGACAATACCCTACAAAAGCTACCTGTTCTTATCAGATGCCCATTCACTTTCGAGGAGTTGGGAGACGCAGAAGCGAAAGTTGGGCACAATGAGGCTTGGTGAGAACAGGGTGGGGAAATTTATGGCGTTCAGGGAACAAAGGCGGGATGAAACCACGCCCCGGGGGTTGAAGAGTTTAGAAAGGAGGGATGAGGCATGTTTGGAAGCAATTAACTGGTTTTTTTACCAAGCAAAGAGGTCGCCCAGCGACTAGGTGGAGCGACTACTTGCGCCGAGCGGCTGGCATGAGTTGGAGGAGAGCCATAGACCGGGTTCAGTGGCATACCTTGGGAGAGGCTTATGTCCAGCAGTGGACTGACACTGAATTACAGGGAATAACGAGGTTTGTCATCTGTTATCACAGGGTGACGAGCGTAGTGCTTTGCCGCTTTGAGTGTTTGACTACACCTGATGGTCGAAGGTGGCACTACGCTACGCCTGTATCTGGAACTGGCTCTCAAGTGAAGCTGTCGAAACACACTGTTAGATACTTCGTGCTCTCTTTTTGTAGGTAAAATTCTCAAGACTGAAATCTTAACTAATTCAAAGTAGCCATCAATATTGCCACGTCCAAAATCGTACTTCATTTAGCAACTTCCGAACTCGACCTTTCAGCGAATGCCTTAATTTCCTGTAACATTTACACTGGCCTGTAACAGACAAAGATTTGTGTTGCCCTATGCCTTACAGAGTTACAGCTACATGATGCCAGTTTGTGTAAGAAGGCTTTGAACACATAAAAGCTATGGTGTGTATGCCGTTTTTTTATAGGTTGTCGTCTTAACGCTTCCGAGGTATTTTCTAATCTACAAGCAATGATGACTTACGGCCAGTATCAATAATCTATCCACAGTTTATCCTACTAGAGATTGAAAATTGACATCAGCTCCTTAGATGTAATGTCAACTTCTAAGTAAGTCAATATTGCTTGCAGATTAGTGGGATTAGGAAGTGGTCATTAGTTGTGAAGAGCCGTTAAACCTGGGTTCGACTCCTGCAAAGATCGTGATGAAACCATAGCTTGGTGGTATTTTCTAGGGCACGCCTGGCTATCGAACGTCTTCGAGTTCGGAATCTATCGTCAAGCACATTTAGTTCCAGCAGTCCAACTTGAGAGCCAGTTCCCAATCCAGTAGCATGGCATCACCTTCGATGACATTATCACGTAACATCTACTTTAATTGGGAAAAAGGAGCCTATGCGATAATACACGATATAAGCTATCTCCATTCCAAATTTTATCAAAATCCATTGAGCCATTTCTGTGTGAAGAAATAACAAACATACACTAGCTCACTCACTCGCAATCTTTCATATTTGCAATATTAGTATGATTTGAGCGATTCTACAACACAGGCTGATCAATTATACAGTAAAACCTTGTAGTGAGCACAATCAGACGACCTGTTTCAGATCATAAACGAAGAGAGCACGCCATCAATACTGTTATTCTTATCAATAACTGTCAAGTAACTCCCTCAACATCAATTGGACAGCAATAAATCAATTTTTTGAGCAATCTGTCTCACCACCGCTGGGGCGGAAATAAACGAATTGCAGTAGTCACCAGTAATTAATCCCAAATCTGCGAAACCCCCGCTTGAGGACTGTGAGGTGAACGACCTCATTTAGGGGTCTTTACGGGAGAATTGATTGATTGTTAGAAGTTCCTTTTGAAATATCAAAATGTTTTTCTAATCGGCCTGCTTTGTTTGAATCTTTTAGAAAGGCTGTTGGGGTGTGAAAGCTTTTCTTAATGAATGAGCAAGTTGGGATAAGTTTTAAGTGATTTTGTTGCAGTCAAAGTTTTGTTTAATCAGTTGTAAAATTAAAACCGTTGGATTAACGGCTTACTATAAAATTACTGCTCGTTTTAACGGTGGGATGCTATTTGATTGTTGATAAAATAATAACAATAGGCATGTTTAATCTATGTTATAGCAAACCATGTATGTAATAATGGCCAATTTTATACCTAAATCTGTTTATTTTACACGTTAAAAAGCTTTGAATAATAACGCTCACACAACCACATATGGACTTACCATCGCTCAAAACGGTGAAGGAAAACATCGTGAGGAAATCGGCATGTCCAAGAACCACAACATGCAAGAGCATGCGATATCTACCAACCCGCACTGGGCCAACGTGATAGATTACGGCCCATACTCTTTCTCTGAGAGAAGGCCAGAGTCCCAGCAGTGAGATGATGATGATGATGAGTCGAACTCGCAACCTCGCACTTCGCAGTTGTTTATTGCGTCACATTGGAAAATAAGCACAGTGGGAATTCCCTTCCGGGTGAAACCGCGGGGCTCGGCTAGGGGGGTACATTTTAACAATGTAACATTATCTAGGTTACAAGCTAATAGCAACTGCAGGTTGAAGGTGGCACCGTAAATCTTCTGGACGTATCGCGTGTAGCTTACCGGTGGTTACCTACCACTAGTGCTGTGTGGATCGCGAACGAACTAGGTGGAAAGAGCGCTCCCACAGAGGAACTACGTGAACTAGTTCCCAAATCCCGCGCTCCTCAGTTCGTTCTTTAAGACCGACATTTGGTACAATTTAGTACATTTGGTGGTTGAATTTGGTTCGCGATTAACTATAACCCAAACAGACAGCTAGTATTTTAAAAGAAATTACGCCTTGGGGCGGTCTTATGATTAGATATTTCTATATTGAAATATAATAAATAAAAAGTTACCTGATTTTTTTTTTATACAAGTATACATGTGAAGTAAAAATAACAGCAAAATAGCTACCTACTTTAATACACAAAAGAACGCGTCCAAGAGCAGTAGCAAAGCGAGCGAAATCTGCATTTATCTGGTTCGAAACGTGAGCTGATGAACTAAAAGAGCGATCTAGTTCGCCAAAGAGCTGCGAACGAAACTGAGCGCTCCAGGTCTGAACTACTATCCCAAGACTATCTACTACCTACCACTTGCCACTATTGTAATATAAATCAGCAGTGTGTGGATCTGGGTTAAGATTGCGAAGATGATAATGTAAGTATACTTTTTGTTTTAGGACCGTAAAACCACACATGTCGTTTTTCTCTCGTTTAGTTAGGTTCGTGGTATTCATTAATTAGCGTCGACCAAAATTATTAAGGACCTTAGTAATTAAACTAGATATTTTTTCCTGAATAGCATTTGACCACAGTTTTTTTTAGTCTTTCTCGCAATAACTACTGAACGGATTTGAGTGAAATTTGGATTGGAGATAGCTTATATCCTGGATTAACACATATGCTACTTTTTATCCCGGAATAAAGAATCCTGCGGTATAACGGGAAGAAGCGGTTGAAACCGCGGGGCGCAACTAATCTCTCATAAATCACAAAATTGCCATTGATGACGTCATCGATGCCTATTCTAAACTTAAATGAAACAAACATAGATCTACCACTATTGCAGCATAGACAAACATATAAGAAGTATTTTAATTTACAGAGGATACGGGCGTCCGGTCAATGGGCACTTCTAATAAATTGCTTGTCCGGACAACACTACAATTTTTGCTGTCGGAATCTGCTTGCCGTAATAAAATGACCCTTACATTCTGTAGATGTAAATACGCAAATAAAATAATTATATCTAGATTTGACAATTACATTTTCGGTAACAAAAATATGGGGTTTGGTTTTTTTTTTTTTTTTAAACTTCATAAACATTTTTTTTTTACTTTTTACAACTCGTTTGAACAGCGTTTGACCACAAGTGAGCTGTGCTATATGACGATGTGGTCGAGGATGGCTCCACGCTACACCTGGCTGCCGGCACATACCGATAGGTTCTTGGCGACATATTCTTAACTTGAGGGATTTCATCACGATGTTTTCCTTCACCAAAAGCTTAAGCTCATCAAAATCAGTTCGTCCTTTTGGGAGCTACTTAAACTTATAACAGTTTTCTGTTTGCGTCGAGGGTAAAAACTAGTCTATCGTTTCACTTGGTGACTTCGCTTTTCGTCTTCTCGTTAAACCATAATCTAGTTAAATCATATCCTAAGGGATTGTCACAACAAACACAAAGTAGGATCCATAAACCAGGTATAATTGAAATATACATTTTTCATGGAAAACGATAAACCCGTTTTATGTCTAGGCGTGGATGCGTTAAACATTAAGTAGGTAATCAGGGATATAGAATATTAACACGTGTGGACAGTGGACTGCTGCCCGCCAGAGTTTTACAGTTTTCTACCATCGTTCTATCACGAGCGCGGGTTTGTGTTTTACGCGCTTGTATAAAATAACTAGCTGTTACCCGCGGTTTCACCCGCGTGGGCTACAGTTTATCGCGAAATCCTTTCTTAGCGGATGCCTACGTCATAGCATCTACCTGCATGCCAAATTTCAGCCCGATCCGCCCAGTGGTTTGGGCTGTGCGTTGATAGATCACTATGTCAGCCAGCCGTAAGTCAGTCACCTTTGAGTTATATATAGATAATAATAATAAATTCAATTTATTGCCATTAAAAAAACACATACATTTTATAGAAAAATAAAAACAAGGGTAATACTAGGCGTACTAACCGTAGTGTATTTTGGGAGGTTTTACGCGTTCTACAACGAACGCGGAAAAAGGTTCCTGCGGGTTGGTTCTGCGAGAGGAAATTAAAGGAAAATCTCACATACCATCTTCGTTTGTATTAACATCTGTCATGCGTGTCATGTCATGTACACAGATTTGATTTGTATCGCTTGACGCTTCCGATACAAGGATCTTAGACTCAGCACCGCATTACATAAATTTATTGACACCCACATTACTTGAACGTGTCAAAGTAACGAGCTTTGTTTGTGGTAGGGATGATAATAGGTAAATTAGATATCTTTACCCGTACTGCTTTGGCCGGATAAATCGGGATATTCGGCCAAAGTAAACGTTTTTCCGACTTGGCTCTTTCTTCTATTTGTTCAGCGCTATGATGAGTAAATACATCTTATTATGGAATATCAGATTATTTAGATGACAGTAAAGATCGGGATTGTAGTGAACTTGGTCTAGTTCGATTAGTCAATAGGTTATAAGAAAAAATTAGAATCGCTCGTTTCTTGTCGGTGTAAGTTTGACGTTAAAAGTGATCACACTAAATAAACATGTGTTGGTTAAATGTTTATCTTCACTTTGAAACTAGCTGTAATTCTGGGATAAATTAGTAAATGCTTAAACCTATCTTCCCAAAAATTTGTTTAATCGATCAAACAGCTTCCGAGAACCGGACGTAATTCCACTCTTAGATAAAAATCATTATATCTCACACATAAAAATATTATCTTCTCATTTCAGTTATAACGACTACTTCATATTTGAAAACATCAAAATTTATGAACGCTCTTTATCGATGAAAGGTGTCCGGACTGTTGATAGTGGCCGGATACCGACTGCATCCCTAGTGACAAGCTTGGTTCCAACGATACCCGCTTTGAATCCGCATCGATAATCAAAGATGTATCAACCAACATACCATGACCCCCCGTACCTTCGCTCAGGATGATATTGTGAGTGGATGAGGGTAGATGAATGTAGTGTCAGGGACCAAGCAATCTTGGACTGCTATATCTGTATATCGTCTGTTAGGGAGGTGGGAGTGATTTAAGTGATAGGGTACAAGCGTTTTGTATTATCATAGTAATAATAAATATTTAAGTAGAAGATGATAAACGGTGTCGTGAAGTTACGTGGGTCGAGCAACGACCAAGGTGACTGTTATTTTACTTAAATTATTTATATAACGGTAAAATTTGTAAGTTTGGATGTAGGAGGTAATCTCTGGAACTACTGGTCCTATTTTGAAAATTCTCTCACTGTTAGAAAGGTACAGTAACCTGGCGTAGGTGAATTCGCGGGGCACAGCTAGCCAGTGTTCTTGAAGGAGACCAGGTCTTTTGTACTAACGTGTTGCAAATCTTCGCCTTTAATCCAACTATTACATCAAGATCATCAAGGGTAGGTAAGTAAAATAAAATAATACGTAAGTAATATAAATAGTCATTCATTCCGTAAGAATTTGAACATTTCTAAAACAAACTGGTTTTATTTTTATTACTTACAGGGTAACTTTTGACCACAAGTCATCCGATGTTAAGTGACGATGTGGTCGATGGTGACGCCTCGCTACACTTAGACTGGGAACTGGCTCTTGAGTGAGACTGCCGGAACACACCGATAGGTGTTGGCAACAGATATAAAATCGCTCCCTCTACGGCTTATGCCGTGTACACCGCCGAAGCCGAGTTAGTATCAACGGAACTAGGTGGGAACGACAACCGATTGCGGATAAGGCGGCAACCTGAGACTCTAATTAGCGATAGACAGATATCGGTTTATATTAATAAGCTCGACAAACTATTGCTATTTCTATACTAATCTATATTATAATAAAGAGGTAAATTTGTTTGTTTGTTTGTTTAGTTATCAAAAAATAAAAAATAAATTGGGCTTGAATTTTTGGTGAAGGAAAACATCGTGATGGAACCACTTTTGGTGGTAGGGCATTTCATATTGCTTCCCCTAGATAGGTATCTGTGTGTTCCGACAGAACCACTTGAGAGACAGTTCCCAATTCAGGTGTAGTGTGACGCTACCTTCGGCCACAACATCTTCACTTAACATAAGTTCAAATGCACACTGTAAGAAGAAAACAAAAAAGTAATGATTTAGACATCAAAGAACACAGAGAAGACATCACAAAGTGCCATTTAATAACAAACGTTGACCTATTTCCCTAATATTTAACCTAAACACGGCACAAGATAAGAAGCCCTCTCAAATACCGCGACATTTCCGCCCACACATTACGGACCTACGTCATAAAGGTTAACGGTTCTGTTAAATATCACCCAGTTTACCTGACTTCACGAGTATTATGGGCACCTTAAAATTTTGGGACCACAAAGGCGAGGCCAATGGGCAGAATGGACTAAAATGTCATTCTTACCGCTCGCCGCTCGTACACATTGGAAGCGTGAGTGCAAGCGGCAGCGTTTTAAACCTTTTACTCTTCTTCTCAATGTTGTTTACTCATCATCCTACTAATATTTTAAACGTTAAAGTTGGATGCCCCACGGTTTCACCCGCGTCTTCCCGTTATCCCGCAGGAATCTTTTTCCGGAATAAAAAGTAGCCTATGTGTTAGTCCAGGGTATAGCTATCCGCATTTCAAATTTCACATCAAAATCGGTTTAGCAGTTACTTACGGTGATACGTGGTAACAAACATTCACACACACACACTCACGAACTTTCTCATTTATAATATTAGTAGGATAGGGGGGGGGGGGGCGCGATCGCTCACAAATTGCCCATTAAAGTGCAACTTAAGCACACTACAGTCGAGAAGCAACAAGTAACAAGTTCAAATGGAAGTAATAAATACATCACAGTCGAGGGAAAAACTGTGCCGAAAATAATGAGACAAGTTTCCCAATTATATAGTTTGATGACACAGACAGTGCGTGAAAAAAAAACGGATAAAAGTTGGACAACTGTACGTGAGTACAGTTGTTGCTTTGGGATAAATATAATACTGAGAATACACATGTTTTTTCCACCAAAAGTAAACTAGACTTTACACGATATTTTCACTGCTTATAAAACTTTTGAAACTCAAACGTTCATATATTGTGACAACATTAATGAAGGAATTCAATAATAAAATTCCAAAGATTAGTTCACTATTCATTCAAAAGATCCGTCCACTTTTATTGTATCATTTTTTCACATCACTATCTTTATTTCGTCAAAAAGTGGTAACCCATGAACTGTCAGTTTACTCAATCGAATTAAAAGTCCGACTAAAGTAATCAAAAGTAACAATTGTATTTGCAGCTTTTGTTAATCACACGTCCTAATATTTCTCTCGGGAACAGAATATAGATTAGTATTTTTCAAATTCCGAAAATTAAATAAACTTAATATTCCCAAAAGTGCAATAAAACTCTTTCCACAACCTTCCCGCGTTCGTTAAAAACAAAATTAATTTAAATATGGCCGACGCGTGGGATTTAACCGCCACAATTTGTATTTCGAACGCAAATTGAATTTAGAACTAGTGAGAGACACGACAGATAATTTAATTTTCTGCGCCAATTGGTTTCTATGTTGACAGTATTGTCGATACAACAAGGTTGAAATTGGAACATTTTTGTGTAACGGATGGAAAAGGGATTACGCAACCGCCTAATTGTTAAGAAAAACACATGGGGTCCGCTCTGGAGGCTTCTAATACAATTAATATTAATTTGTGCACCCGAAAGGGAAGTTTATTCGAAGTTTGAATTAAAGCAAAAGGTAACCAACCCTCTGTTTATTTCTACCTCTAAAATCAAAAGGTAGACGGAAAAGAAAAGCGGCATTAAATATTACAAAGAAACGTCTACACCTTTCCTTCCATTTAGCGATATTACACCTTCCATTTGGCGAGAAAAAAGCTCGCTAAAAAGAGAAAAAAGGTAAACCGTCGTGACATTCGCGAAGAAGAAATAATTAACAAAACATACACAAATGAACCGAGAAAGTGCGCCGACGGAATCTAATTATTTTCGCCGCCATGACAGCGAGATTCCCGCGCTTTTGGCGCGTCCAAAATGGCGGTCGAATGGCGGCCGAGATGTCAACAGTATAGCGGTGTTATGAGGACACGAATGCCGACAGCTTCTAAGCCTTCGAGCCTCTCTTATTTATACTTAGAGGCGAGAAAATAATTATAGAGGTCTGCTTCGCCACAAAGTTATTTCTCATTTTTAAAACTGGACTACGGTTTAATTTCCAGCTTCGTTGGCTACGTTTTCAATTACACCAATTTTAATGTCCATTTACGTTGATTGATGATCCTATGTAATCCTTTGTTTTTTTTATAATTGACAAAATTTGTATTTTTGACAGACTAGTAAAAAATATAGAAAAAAAAGAAAAAAAAACGAGGTGAAAGGCTTTAAAAATGACATATTTTGCCATCTCTAAGCACAGATGGTAGAAGAAGATATTTTATCAGATATTTGATTAAAGCCTTTTTAGAAGAAAATATTATGACAGGCTGTAAACTAAAAACGCAACGTTAGAAAAAAAAGCGTCTGGCGCTTGAACTTGACGAATGCCATCATTTATCAATAAAAATTGCTCCCACAGATATTAACCGTAATTTCGCGCTGAATGTAAATAGGGTAAATAAATACAGGGTGCTCCAAGTCCGCAGAGTCATTCAATGCGTCGCCTAGTGCATTAATATGTATGAACTCGACGCCGATTGTTTAGCGTGCCAGCTTTATAAAACCAATGACTTTATGGCTTGACAATGGAAGGAGCGTACATTTTAATCGGGTATGTGGTACCCGCGTTAATATTAAAAAAATCGAATAAGTTTTTTTGAAATAAGAACAATGGTTTGAGTCCGTTGACCTTTTGTGGGCAGCCGCTGCGGTATTTTTGACCGGGAGTATTCTGGCCAGAAAAGTCGGAAGAAAATAAAACTTGTTTAATTATTATCTTCGGAACGCAGAATATTGGAGCAAAGTATTGGAGGCCAAGAACAAACAGTAGAAGAGTCGGGAGTCCAGATAGAGAAACTCTTTAGTAGTTCCGGTTATAAAAATGCTTATGTAATGTTTGAGAGCTTCAGGCAGCGTAAATACTCTGCCAGGGTTGATCTTATTAACTCTACCTTTGAAACTTGTATGAAGAAATGAAGCTAATATGACATTAGGATGCGTGATTTCTCAGTCGTCAATTACGTATAGAACTAGCAACCAGCCCGCTGCTTTGCCGGCGATAAAGCTGAAATATTTGAAAATTTTAAACCCTATTTCACCTCTTTAAGAGACGATTTTCCATAACACATTGTTTCCTTTTACAGATATAGGTACTTCAGTATCCTTTAACGAGGTTCAAAATAGCCAATGTTAAAAGCGTGTTTAAGTTTCATTTATTAACTTTTATTAACTATTCATATATCATCACGTCGCAAGTTGAAGTCTTCGCGATAACAGCCGCAAGCAAAAGCCACAGTCTAAAAAAACTACAAGATACTCGGACAGAGCTAAAAAAGTCATCGATGGAATCATTTTTATCTGTAGCACTAAACCAGTACATTGAAGATTTATTAAGCGTTATCTATTTATAACGTTTATCCGAAGCAATAAAACGAAAGCCCGCTAGCGTCTCCCATAAATCAATCAAAGTTGTAAGCGAGCAAAAACTGCCATGTCCCCCTAGTGCTTAATTAACACTCTGTATAAATGCATTGCTGCAAATGTGCCATTAGTGGGCTCCCCTTGATTTCCCTTTTTGCTTGTTATTTTTGTTTTTATTCGTTAGACGTATTATGTAACAGATTTGGTAAATTGCTTGGTTATTGAACCCGCAACTCAAATATTACCTGATCTTACACTGATATTCTAGTATTACGCTCAAGTCATATTTACTACTTAAATACAGCTTTGATGACATATTTGTATTAAATGACAGTCTCAAATCTTTGTTTCAGAAGCGATTATCGCTTGAGCGTACCCAGCGTTAGTGCGTTTTTTGTCTGATTCTGTTTTGTACTCGCTTGAAATGTTGATGTTTTGAAAAAGTAATAATGCTTTATTAATCTTTTCACGAATGTATTTCTAGTAATTGCTTCGTGATTTAGATTATTTATGCTAGGTGACTAGTACGAGTATATCTATACTAATATTATAAAGCTGCAGAGTTTGTTTGTTTGTTTGTTTGTTTGTTTGTTTGAACGCGCTAATCTCAGGAACTACTGGTCCGATTGAAAAATTCTTTCAGTGTTGGATAGTCCATTTATCGAGGAAGGCTATAGGCTATATTTTATTTCCAAAAAAAATAGGGATCCGTAAGAAAATTGCAATTTTGCAACCCAAGGTGTGAAATCGAAAACCTATTTCTGCGTGCGCTGCAAAAACTATTGACAATAGAACGAAACAATGTATTACGGGTTTGTAGGTCCTATTAAGATCTACAAAAAAGTCCGCGAGAGCATATGTCTAACTATTATAGTTATGCCACAATAAGTGTTTTTTTTATTTAAACAATTTAATTTTAATGCCGCCGCTAGGAAAGGCTCTTTATTTGTATCTTGGTATTAATCCTTATCAAAATAAATTACTTCTCATTCAAAACTGCTTCAATCCCTTCATATAACTTTTTGAATTATTCAATTCGGACATTCCATTCGAAAGATATCACGAGTTTAAAAATGTAAGTAGTAGTAGAAAAATAAACCCGCTGCACCGTAGTGCCGCGGGAAACGCGGTGAGGACCGAAGGCGGGAGAATATTCTATGAAATAGGTAAACTGCGGTCGCAATTTACGAACCAGGAAGACCTTTAGCTGCGCGATTCAAACGCGCGGTCAAAAAAAATAGAATTAAAATAGGATAATGGATACAGCAGGTAACGCGGTGAGGGGCACCGAAGTGCGGGAATTATTTTGGAGTATATACGCTTTCGCGCCTAAACTACTGAACGGATTTAAATGAAATTTGGTATAGAGATAATTTGAGCCCCGGGGAAGGACATAGGATACTTTTTATCGCGATAAACTGTATCCCACGCGAGTGAAACCGCAGGGAACAGCTAGTATGTAATACGTATAATATGTTGGTTAATATAAGTGGGCTTTAACGTACGGGAGTGACATTGCCAAAAAATAACTTTATATAAAAGCTTTAGATGTTAAAGGATATTGATAAAATTTTACCTAAAACACTAGGCAAAATGAAGCAAAATTTTGGTGTCCCCCAAGGGTCACGCCTCGGGCCTATTCTGTAAATAGCGTCGAATTCTCCTAAACAATTTATATCCTTCATCCAAGTCCACCACTCAGGACACTCAAAACAACACCAATGGAACACCATGACTCACACAAACCCCTTACCTTTCCGAGTGGAGCGTGCCCGAAGACGCTATCAAAAGCCTCCCTAAAATCTACAAACGCTCCCCCTATAATTAGCCGGGTATAAATGCATTTGAGGACTAATGGACGCTTTATACCACCCTCTCGAGTGACCGGGGTTGCACTGAACTGCCTCGCTTGAATTGATGGTTTATCATTCAACGGTTAACTGAATTGAGTACCTGTAATGTAAGGAAATCTCGGTTTATAGAATTTAATCGAAAAGGTTGTTTACGGGTCGGCACCCGGTATATACGAGTATATGGTTTTGTTTTGGTTTCTTTATTCTTCTGGCTTATGCGACCACTATCTCGTAAAAGTGAGTATCTAATCAACGAAAGTTAACAAGTAATCCTAGAATTTTGGACCAGGTAGCTGTTGAAGTTTCATTATTGCTGGAGTGTTTAACGACAAATTTTCAACTAGAAGTGGTAAGAGTTTAGCTGGCGAGTAGTGAAAAGAAACCTTTCGTCATGTTATTTATTTAGCTAATTAGTAAACATTTTTAATGCATAAAGACTTTGTGGACTATGGTGTTTTTGTACAGACCTATTATAAAGGGTGAAGTTTTAAGTTTGGACCTAGGAGGTAATCTTCGAACTAAAGATCCAATTCTGATAACTATATCACTGTTTAAAGGATACGCTCTCTCTCTAAGTGTCATAGCCTATGTTTTATTGTAATAATTCTTATAATTGAATGTAGCTTGAAGTCAAACAGTGAAGTAATTATCAAAATTGGATTAATTATAACTAATCCAGTGGGCATATCTCCACGTGACCAAAACCGCGGGGATCAGCCAGTGTTCAATATAAAGCACAACCGTGAAAGTTGGGCAATCGAACCCTTACGAACTTTGGCAATAATTTGTCAAAATTCGCCAAATTAAATTAATGCTCACGTCCCTTATGTGCCCCACATGCTTACATATATTTGCGTATGTGATCAGTATGAGCCTATATGTTGACGTTATTGTCTTTGAAATAATTATTTAGGAATTTTTAGACACATTTTCAAGTTTTTCCGTGCAGAGATTGTGATGAAATTTTGGATATCTGTTTTTAGACTTATCTTCACTAGCATCTGCCATTGGCTTATCTAATACGCCTTTAAGTAATAATATCAAAGTTGACTGAACATAAAATAATGTATATTTTCTTATTTGCTCAACTTTTCAATACGATGAATTATAAAAAAAAAAACATAAAAACAATGACGCTTTTATTTCAGAAAAGAATTAGGGTTCCACGCAAAAGAAATAAAAGTCATAGATGAAAGGTATGGAGACAGTTTGAACCCTGGGGAAGGACAAACGATAATTTTTATCGAACTTTAGTCCACGCACAGAGCTATTATTAAACAATTTTAACACTAAAGTCCACTTCGTTGATAGTCAGTATTGGTATAGATATAGACGTATCACTTACGTCACAATAGTTCCACTACAAAAACAACACCCAAAACCTTACATCATATGCGTAGTTTGAACTCAAAGCCCTAATTACCACATCAAAGGCAAGCCCTAAATTTAACATTTCCTGCACCTACTTCTACATTAACATAACCAATTAAACTATTCCGATTGGCCTACAGAAGTAAAGGACCAAGGGGTTGGACCAAGGCCTTTGGCCAAGGTCGCTGGGCCAAGGGTCATCCTATAAACCGATAGGCCTAAATAAACACGGATGGGTCATTAAATTAATAGCGAAGGGCAATTGGAGATTCGCACGAGTGTATGTGGGTGGGTCGTTTGTTTTAAAGGTAAAGCCAATCAGTGACTTTTTTATTGTGAATTCGCCTGCATTTGACCTCTATCTTGACTGATGCTAAACGATGATGTGGTGGATGGTGTAGAACGCAAAGTGTCTGTAAGCCAAGAGTGGCTTGAAGAATCCCAAACTGCTATGGATTTGAAGCGGTAATGGATCAGTGGAAGTGACATTGTGATGAAATCGTAGCTTGGTGGTAGGACATTTTCTAAAGCTCGCCTGGCTAGCTACCATCGTCTAGTTAAGAATCCCTTCGACCACATCAGGTGACTTGTGCTTAAAGGCTACCCTGTAAGAAGTAAAAAAAGTGACTGCAAACCAACTGCGGAAGTCAACACCAATAAATACAGTGCAGTATATAGCAAAACGCACACTATGTAACCAGTAACCACAGTGAGTACCGTGACCACACAACTGGAAGTAACGACGCATAATCTAGAGACCAACATGTGGCGGACTCGCGATCTGTCACTCCTCTGATTAATGAATGGGCACCCCTCACCCCTGCACCGGTATAAGCTAGGGCAGTATGCGAAGTTCAGCTGGAATTTGTAGCTGTAGCAAACAACAGACTTGATAAAAACAAGAAGAAATGTTTGGTGGTTTATTGATGGTAGGAGAACTAAATGTGCGAGGCGTAAAGTTTTAAAATAAGCTTATTGATATCGTCAGTAAGATGAGAACTAATATTACAGTATATAACTATTTACACAATGAAAATGAGAGAGAGCAGAGCAGAACTCTAGTTGGAGGAAAAAATTCCATCTTGTTCGGTCCTCGGCCGTCCTTATAACCTCTTGGTATTATGACATGACGTCAATCCTTTCTTGGACTTGGTTCATATGTCCTTTTCGGTCTACCAATTCCTCTTTTCTCCTCTAATTCAAGATGGTTTGACTAATTTAAAAGCTAAATTACACTTGAAATCGGCCACTTCAAAATATAGGAGATGATCGTACGAAGAAACGAGCATACATGGGATAGCTGAATGGTCGACGCCCAGTCGGCCGTCCCAGGTATCGCTGGAAAGACGAAGCCACGAAGGATTTGCGCGAGCTTTAGGTGGAGGACTAGCAGGAGGTGGCGCAGGACAGACCAAAGTGACGCCAAGATTCACTTTTAATCGATGCGTCAATAGTTTCAACATTCTTATACTATGCAAGTATGCATGTGTTAAAGCAATCAACAAGTTCTGTTAACAATCGTAAGTAATGTTTAGTGATACACAGACTGGGTTCAAGAGACCACAGTCTGCGGTCAAACCATTTATACCAATGTTCTCTACTGACGACCTATGAGTAGAGTGCGCCCGTACCCCATAGAGGGCGTGACCCCCGCTATATCAGATCGTAACGAGCACAAACTCCCATTCTGACGTCGGTTTTCAAATTTCCTTAATAACAACCCGGAATCGTTCCGACACCCTAGTTAAAGGACGGTGTTTGATGTGAATTGTTATTTATTTCACGAAGATTTCTTTTTAATTTCAAAACTGCCATTTGTCAAACTGTAAGAATCTTTTTTTTATTGAGACGGCCGCGTTTGAGACATTTGTTTTATGAACAAAAATTAATTTGGGTTATGTAGTGTGCAAGTACTAAGTGTGGAAATAAAATTAGGCGACTTGTGGTCAAACGCTATCCTGTAATGTAAGTAGTTAAATAAACAAACATACTAACAAACAACTTGACGACGCGGTAGCCAAGTTGGTAGTGACTCTGCCTTCGAAACTAGCGGTCCTGGGTTCGAATCCCGGTAAGGCCAAATATATGTGCGATGAGCACGAATATTTGTACCTGAGTCTTGGATGTTTCTATCTATATAAGTATTTATTTCTCTATATAAGTATGTATATCGTTGTCTAGTACCCATAACACAATTTGTGTGCAATGGTCCCCAATTATTTTTTTTATTTATACTCACTCACTCAGTCGCTCACAAACTTTCGCCAAATTATAAATGTATCATACCTTACCTTTGTAAAAATATATAAATCTATCACAAATTAATAATTATAATTCAATATCAAATTATCAACTTCGGAACTTTACGTTAACAATACCTACTCGTACTTTTTAATATCACCTTGTACGTTTTTATAATAAGCGCCCATTGAAGACAAACCAATTCCAACGTACCTGTAACAAAATGAAACAATAATTAGTAAATACAATTATAACGTAATTATCGTGGAACAAGTTGAGTTTACGACTTTATTATACTTTGACATTATTTGTTCCATTTTTTTATAACGTTTTTGTATACGAGTATAACTTCTTTTACATTACGTGTGAAAGGATAGCGTTTGACCATAAGTCACTAGATGCACAGTGTATAAAGAACAGTAGGTTAGCTAAGGCCGCTCGACGAGTTAATTGCCTACTCGTGCGGTGACGCATAGGCGGCGCGTTCCGTACTGAGTGCATGGCCGCGGCCCCGGCCGCCTCCTTTCGTTTATGTGATTGTGTGCGTGAAAAGTGCGTGCGTACACGGTGCCGCTACTCACGCACACATTCAAACCGGCGACAGCCGATTTATATGAAACTGAACAACTACTCCTTTACTATGCTAGATTTTAGTAACGAAGTGGTCCAAGGTGTCATCTATGCCGCAGAACCGATAACCGTTGGGGTGGACATGTTCTTAAGTGGTGACCGCGACTTGGTAAACGTAGAGGAGGCCCTCCGACCAGGTGGAGCTACGACTTGCGCCGAGTGGCTGGCAGTAGTTGGATGAGAAGAGCCGAAGACCGGGCTCAGTGGCGTACCTTGGGAGAGGCCTATGACCAGCTAATGATGGTGATGATCCATAAACATCCTACTTTTTCATGTTAAATAAATTAGCTTTCAAAACTAGGACAGCTGTAAAACAATATGGCGTCCAAAAACAAAATGGCCGTGCATTCATCCACGGTGTATTGGTAGCAAAATTCTATTTCGTATCTACTTTAATTATCTCCGAAGCTATGCAACGTTGAGCAACACGGTGAGCGAATTGTAAATATTACATTTTTGTGAAAATGGCTGGCGAATATTGTTGTAATTGTTGTTGTATTTTATTATTCAATCGTGTTATAATGTACAATGGTATCAAACGGTTGGTGGTATATTTTTTGTAAACACTTTTTTTTTAACTTGTTACTGGGTAGCGTTTGACCACAGGTCACATGGGATCAAGTAACGATGTGATCGAAAACTATCAGTTCAGACGTTTACTTTCTTAATTTTTTTTTGTTATGGATTACTTTATAGATAACCTAAAAACAACATACAGAATGTTCCGGGCTAAAGCAAAATTGTTACGAACATGAAAAGTAGATTAAAATCAACTTCCAAGATTTGCACACGTACCAAGTTAGTTTATTCTTTTGATCTTCATTTTTAACGTAGGGGTTTTTTTCACGATGCTTCTGTCACCCCCGTAAAGTACACATAATTACAAAATAAACTAATGAAATCGTGTTAAAAATAACTATAAATTTAAAAAATCCCCGACATTTTGGATCTATTTTCATCAAACATAACTAAGGTCCACCAACCGCAAGGAAACTGGCTTGCAAATGAAAAAAATCGCATCGAAATCGGTCCATCCGTTTGAGAGCTACGGTGCCACAGACACACAAACACACACACAGACAGACAGACATCGACGTCAAACCTAAACCACGCCTCTTTTTGCGTCAAGGTTTAGTGGGAAAATTTTGAGTTAATTCTCGAGCTACAAACTAAATGCAGAACTAAATTCAACCACAAAATAAATAACTGGATATAAGGACGAAACCCTACAGCCGAAATGGAACTGGATATACGAGAGAACTGAAGTGGTACAAATGCGCCGAAGTTCCACTGTCAGAATTCCCCTTAGATTACTTTGTCTATAATTTGATTGTTTGTATGGCTCTAGAGTTTAATTATCGAAAGCCTATAGGTACGTGACCTTTGGTTGTGTGAAACAGAACGAACACTTACATAAAACAAAGATCTACATATATTATAACTCAAAGGTGACTGACTGACATAGTGATCTATCAACGCACAGCCCAAACCAATGGATGGATCGGGTTGAAATTTGGCATGCACGTAGATGTTATGACGTACGCATCCGCAAAGAAAGGATTTTGATTAGTTCTACCCCCAAGAGGATAAATTAGGGGATGAAAGTTTGTATGAAACTTTGTCAATTTTAAGCCGATTGGGCTGAGACTTTGCATGCATGAAGCTGTAGCCTACGCGGGTGAAACCGCGGGGAACAGCTAGTTCAGAATAAAACTAGATACTGGCGTAGACTCAGATCAGAAGGAGTTTCAATGACGCCCAGAATTTTAAACTTCAACAGTTCAAAATACATCGTGGCAATGTATAGGTACTTATGTTAGGAGCAGGGTCGAAATGGGATTCGAACTTAGTTCGGCGCCTTGTAATGCGCCCGTGTTATGATTCAGCCATCATACATACATATTTTCATCGAACATCTGTGAAAGAAATCGTCAAAACATGAACACATGTGATACTAATCCAGTTTACCTAACCGAATCCAATCGCCCTATAACCAAATCTCTATTTTCAGAGCAGAGTGAACTTTATTACAATATTAATAAGATACAAGACGCCATGAACGCGAATGGAACAATTTAGTGGTGTAATTAGACGCAAGATAAATTTTATTAATGGAGTAAAACAGTTGGATGCAATAAAGGGAAAATTATCCTCGGGCACACCATTTTAATATTGCTATCGTCTTTTATTATATGTTCCTATTATTATGCTTCTTTCATACCATTGACGTACGTACAGCCAACGACAAAAGTCGCTGAACAATCACACTTTTTTTATTATCCTCATCATCTTAGACACCAATTTTTGACCTCATCTTCACCTTAAATCAGGTGTGTTATGTTGTGGTCAAAATGATACCATGTAAAATGTAAATAAAAACAATAATAATTACTGATTTGAAACACATTTGGAAAATCGAAAACGATCAGCTACTTTTGTCGCTGACTGTACCAAGGGATGGAGCTCGGATCTTTAGCTCAAAAGCGTCCAAACCAAAAGAGGTCTAAAACGCTAATCGCACGCCAGTCTCCGCTTGGTCGCGTGTGTATAACACGGTCAGTCGAAAAGCAAAATTGAGCTGTATGTTATTGACATGTGTACATTAAAATATTTTAGTTTGATCTTAAAACCTTATATAAGGAACCTTGTTTGAGCTTTGATCTTTCGTTGAAGGAAACATCGTGATGAAACCAAATACTCCCGTCAAGTAATTTCAAGTTAAGAATCTGTTGCCAAGTGCACACAGCTATCGGTGTGTTCTGGCAGCTTCTCTTGAGAGCCAGTTCCCAATCCAGGTGTAGCGTGACGCCACCTTGGACCACATCGCCAGTAAACATGTATAATTGTAATTGGTTCATACAAAGCAACATTCTAAACCTATACATATAATTCATTATCTAACAATTTGTCTTGATTTATGTACTACTTTAATTATAAGTGGTATTAAATTTGCGCAACAGATTAAAGAGAGCAAAAACATTATGTAAAGCCCTTTAATTTCTAATTATAAATAATTCTTCTAATAAATTCAAAATAAACAAAGTTATATTCCCTTTAAGACTTTATTCAACACACGCAGGGTAAAGAAAGTAATGAAATATGCTTAAGCAATTTCATTAATACCTAGTACTACAATCTTACTTAATTACAGTATATTGATGAGCGTACATACAGAAAAAATATTAAACGTTACATCTACAGACATAAGGTTCAAATTAGCAAAAGACTCCGAAGATATATTCAACCCCACTTGATCCAGTGATGAAGCATTTTATCACGAAGCAATAATGTAAGTGAAAACGACGGCAAATTTTAATATTAATCAAGACTTCTATTTTAATAAAGAATTGAAATGGGTTCTGAAACGAGATATTCTTGATTTAGCATTAATAAAGAACAAGTACGAATTTTTACGAGCTTCTGACACTTACATATCTAACAGAGCTTTCAGAGTTTAAATTTAGTTTGTTGCAGACCTTGGGCTTCTGGAAATATAATTTCTAAATAGCAAACGAATTCTTGAAAGCAGGACTTGGCAAACGTAGTGTAGGACATCCTCCGGATAGGTGGAGTGACAAGATACGAATGTGGCTGGCAGCGGTTGGATGAGAGGCGGCAATGATCGCCGGGCTCAGTGGCGTACTTTGGAAGAGGCCTATGTCCAGCAGTGGACTGAAATAGGCTGATGATGATGATGATCGGCCCCGCACCTATGACTAAGTTGCGAGGAATCGTGAGGAAACCGGCATGTCAAAGAACCACAACATTCGAGGACATGCGACATCTACCAACCCGCACTGGGCCAGCGTGGTAGATAACGGGGCCCATACTCTCTCTCTGAGAGAAGGCCAGTGTCCCAGCAGTGGGAACGTAAAGGCTGATGATGATGATGAATATCTATATAGAGAGTATCTATTAGCGTTAATTTAAGAGATGATTAAAGAACTGAACCTAATAACGGTTTCAAATAGAAAGCTTTAATTTGGGTTAGTCGAAGGCTGTGTCGTTGGTTTTTTTTCAATTTACTCTGTCCAACTCCTGGGCTAAAGTCTCCACCTTTTCCATACAGACACCTCGATCCCTCGCAACCTCAGACCACCTCTCTTGAAAGACGTTGAGGTCATCGCGCCATTTTTTTCTAGGCCTGCCTCGGCGACGTCGCCCGTCCTCAGGTAAGTGACCTATAGATAGGTTATTTTTTAGAACTTTAAATATTATCTATCGCAGCTCAGAATTTACGTACCTTTTAGTTTTAGAAAGAAATCTGACTGCCACAAACTAGTTTTTTGTCAGAATTCTATCAAAAAGTGGCTTCTATCTGAAGATGTAATACATACTTTAAAATTATTAAGTAGCTATCCATACAGATCGTTTCGAGTTTTCATCAGGTGCTTTTTCATGCAGTATTTTTAAAATATGATTGACAAATTGTTAGCTTTTTTATATCTCATTTCCACGTAGCTGCAATACAGCCGAAATTTGAAAGAAAAATAATGTTAATGCCCTAATATAACCTGGGAGGGACAATTTGACACGAAGCTTTCTAAACGCATTGTAGTTTCTCTAATTTGGTAAATACATTTGGTATTTTTAGAGAATATATGATATTCACGTCGCGACTTATGTGGCACTGACGCCGCAGACATTCATGAGAGAATATAAAATATGAACGCCGCGTTGAAACGTTTTTGTAATCGCGTTTGTTATAGTAGGTAGATTTTGTTATCTTCTCCTTAACACCTGAATGCCCGAAATTAATAATCGATACAATTCGATATGTCATGTCATAATATGTCATTTTAGTACAAGCTATAATATAAAAATGAATCGCAAAATGTGTTGGTAAGCGCATAACTCAACAACGCCTGGACCAATTTTGCCAATTCTTTTTTTTAATGTTCGTTGAAGTCCAAGAATGGTTTTTACGGCGAGAAAAATTCGAATAATTGCCGGGAAAACACTAAAAACAGCCCTTTTCTTTTTGCCATACAAACGTTTTCGAACTAAAATGTAGAGTCAATTTGAACTTTAATACCATACCATAAAGTTTAAGTGTTCGTGGAGAGGTTCTGGTAAGACAAAACAATTGAGTGGCGTTAGTATCGTATAAATATTGATGTCAATTTGGAATGGAGATAGCTTATACGCTGGATTAACAAATAGGCTACTTTTTATCCCGGAAAAAGGTTCCTGCGGGATAACGGGAAGTCGCGGGTGAAACCGCGGGGTGCAGCTAGTTAATAATAAAAATAATAAGTAGGGATAGTGATAACACGTTTTTGCTGGTTAGGCTGTCTTCAGACAATGTTCATTGCCTATATACTACAAGAAAAAGGGGACCGTTTTCTTCCAGACAGAGCCTCCACTTCATTTACCCACCACCATCAGAAGACATTATTTAAAATACAGTCGTTATCAAATAACGGTCCCCAAACAAAATTAGCCACCCGCAGTACTGTAATCTCGGATGCAAATTGCACAAAAGAAAAAATGGCCGTAATCTAAGACGGGGGCGAAACACAATGAGGGAAGATTTCCACAATGGCGACGTATTGAAGTTTTAGGGGCTTCAAATAATGCGGATATAAATGTGGGTTTAGATCAGCCGTGCTCAAGGCGAAATCCCAAGTAATATCTATGCGGCCCGGGAATAGCAACTGACATTATAATCATTGATGACTCTCTAATGTAGTAGATACAAAATAATGTAAAAAGCACAACAAATCTTTTTGCACCAAAATCAAAAAATCGAAATCAACAGTATTTTATTCAATTCATTGTGATCACTTTAAAACGTCAAACTTAAAACTAGCTACGCCTGTTCCAAACTCCTTACGTCGGCAAAAAAAAGAGTATGGTATAAGTAATTCATATTTTGCACCACAATATGTAACTGATCAAACTCTTTTCTGTCTTCTATCTTTCAAATGCTTTAAGTTAGCAAAGAAATCAAATTAGTAAAAATGCCGGTTGATTTTTATCGGTTCGGCAGTCTCCAATGATCAAGCCTTTACGGGCCGCAAAACTTCATCATCTTTAGTAAAGCGACCCCAACAAAAACCTTGAGCCTATCTGTCTCAGTCCCAGAGGCTATCATTTTAATATCGGTTCTTTTGACGGTTATGACTGTAATCACCATTGTCTCGTGTTTAAGTAATGGGGAGACCGATTCCCTCCATTTATTTCAATTCTCTGTTTACGCTTCATCAAAATGGATAATGGATCCAATAGGATGGGGACATGTCTAATAGCTTGTTGATAATCTCTAGCGATTCATCACCTCGTTATTTATCGTATAATATTGTTGTTGTGTCTACAGGGTCCACTAGATATCTAAATACTAGCCGCGCGTCTTCCCTTAATCCCGCAGGAGCCTTTTTCCGGGATAAAAAGTAGCCTATGTATTAATCCAGGGTGTAAGCTATCTCCATTCCAAATTTCATCCAGATCCGTTCAGTGGTTTTTGCGTGAAAGAGTAACAAACATCCATACATCCATACTCACAAACTTTCACGTTTATTTTTATTTGTAGGATAGGATAGGATAGTTACATTATGGAATACACCAAATTTTTCGAATCTTCAAATCCCGCTAGACTTAACAATTAAGGAGGAGACGCAATCCTGTCCCAATCACGACATCGGTTTAGTCTATTCTGTGCCTTTCCAATACATGTCACAAACACACCTAAAAAACGTTCACATCAACAAAAACAATCTGGTAAGGATAGCCTCAGAGCAGGACGTACAGGTACGGAGTTACGGACAATGACGGACACCCCCGTTCCAACGGTCCGTCGTTTGGTCTGGAGCGGATTTGTTGGAAAATGAACCTTAGGAACGATCAAACGAGCACACACAACAGAAGGCCACAAGGCAAACGTGTATTCGAAGTTCGCCGTAATGTCTGACCGATACCCGTTGGGGTAGACGTGTTCTTGAGTGGAGATCGCGACTTGGCAGACGTAGTGTAGGACGCCCTGCGACAAGGAGCGGCGACTTGCGCCGAGTGGCTGCCAGTAGTTGGATGAGAGGCCTATGTCCAGCAGTGGACTGATACAGGCTGATGATGATGATGATGCACTGTCTGATCATTGAAAAAGGCAGCCATCGAAACAGGGCTTTAGTCGAACCATACAACCCTACCAAACTGGACCAGCCCAAATCCAATCGGCTAGTGAATTAAAACGGCAGCAGCGATCAATCAAAACCACTGTCTCCCAACATTTATCTTGCGCCGAATATTAAAAGGAAAAAGCGGTACACGAAAAACGGTACCCTCCCCTTCACCCTGTCGGCTGAGCGGGAATTATTCATGTAGCGATATGGCAGGAATATACGGCCATGGATAAGGGTTTGGGTAGAGGGTTCCGCATAGATTTTTGGGTATTATTGATATCGACGACTATGGGAATAATGTTGCCACTGATTTTTAAGATGTACCAATATCTTTTTTAGACACAAAAACCAATAGCTTTAGCAAATTACTGTAAGCCGCAATGAAGTTAATAACCCAGAGCTATTTGTTGATAAACAGAAGCTTAGAGATCAAAACATGCAAATATCCGATATCTAACATGTAATTTAGAATTCAAACGCGCGGTCCGAAAAAAATAAACTTAGAATTAAAATAGGATAATGGATATAGCAGATAACGCGGCACCGAAGTGCGGGAATAATTTTGGAGTATACGGAATATAAACGCTTTCGCGCCTAAACTACTGAACCGATTTAAATGAAATTTGGTATAGGGATAGTTTGAGCCCTAGGGAAGGACATAGGATACTTTTTATCGCGATAAACTGTAGCCCACGCGGGTGAAACCGCGGGTAACAGCTAGTGTACTCATATGTTAAAGCTGTGGTAGTCAATCATATCATAATATAGTAAATAGTTAGGAGGCTTCTGGCCCACTGTCCACGGAGGCGTAGATTGTTAGACGCGTATTAGTCATTATACTCTTGGTATATGCTTACATCCTAAAGTACTAAACCGCGAAACTCTGTGCACGAAGCGGCAACGTCGCGCCCACGTCGCTGCATGCACGCATCATGACTCCTGCTCCGCTCCGCCTTGTGTCTTGGCGGAGGGCGCCTTCCGCGCCCCCCCCCCCCAGCAGCCCGGTGGAGTTGTCAAGGTTACTTGACCAACAGCATTAGTCCCATCAAATAAAACTCCGCCTTGTGCCCTTGTCACATACGCCGGGCTACATCGACCGCACGTGTTTATTGGTGTATATAAACAAACAATCTACAATTAATATTTATTTCTATGTGGATGCGCCCGATATAAATTGACAGCATCGGCGATTTCCAGGGTAGAAAAGCAAAAATAACGTCTTTATCGTCATTGATGTCTGCAAACGCACGCTTGCAATACGCCTTCTGGACAAACTTTAGGCTACAGGGCGTATTTTTAAGTGTCTATTAAGTTACGCCTCTACGGACAGTCGGCCAAAGTTTTAAATACAAAGTAAAGTGTCAAATTTCTTGACCTAACAGAGACAGGAAAATTCTCAGATTGTGAATTAAGTACAAGTGCCAAGTGGTAAATATCACGCAGTAATTTTGAATGTTGATTTTGGCTTCCCAGTTTTCCCCACGTATCCCTAATAGATCCGACGCTTGTTACGAATGGCTAAAGTCGCGGTCACACTGTTAAAATAAATATTGCGTTTCTCTTTTATAAAGGATTCGCTATTTCTTTGTAAGATGTGGCCCTTTTAACTAAGTGAGTTTTTGGAGCCCTACGTTTCTATTAGTAGAAAAAGATATTTGTATGGTAGGTACTAGGTACCTACTAATAGTTTTGTCAAGATGTGAGTTTAGAAGTAGGAGGTTATCTTCAAAACTACTGATCCGATTTTGAAAATTCTTTCACTGTTAGAAAGGTACACTCCTTGTGTGTCTAAAGCTATGTTTCAAAATGATAAAAGTCCTATAGGGATCTCCATGTGGGTGAAACGACGGACGAAATATATGTATAGTAACATAAAATTTGTACTAGATATTAAATCAAGCGTAATTATAAGTTCTATCGACTATTGCTATGAAACAAAACCTTCACATATTTTGTTCTTTGACTGTTTTTTTAGAAGATTGAGCCTGTTGTTTCAAAATTGATCAGCGAAATCGGTAAAAAATTCACGTTAACGCTAATTTCAAAACTGCGATACCGCAACCATTCTAAGTCTGGGACCTTATGATCATTTTTATCTATCACACAAGGTAAAGGTGACTTGATGGTCAGATACGTCAAAAAATATCCCAAAATCTGATTAGGTAGTATTATCAACCGAATATTACGCTTCCACGGCTGCAACTAAAATCCTTTTCTCGGAGAGAAAGTATACAATGTATAAAAAAACCTTCAGCCGTATAATCGAGATACCCTCACATTTCCGGCTTCCCTCCATTTCATAAACCCTTTCTAACCTCCGAGACCCCTAACTGGTTCCAAACACGCGACTTTCACATTTAAGTCTTAGCCAATTGACTAACAAAAGCATTAAAAACAAAAGCGAAATTGGATTCATTTATACGTCTCCCGTTTTGCTATATCGGTTGACGCTAGAGGCTAGGAGGTGGCGGTAGTTTTGAGTAAGGTGCCTTGAAGCGAGCATCCATTGCACTTGGCACATTTTAGGGCAAGTTCAGATGTTTCTCTCAAATAGTTTAAGAAAAATTGTGACATGATCAATTGATCATACATAGATAGATAACGCTTTACTGTTTCATCACAACAACAGAAAAAGAGACATCTCAAAAAAAAACATGATTTGAAGCCTTTGTTCAGGATCTTCAATCTTCAACGTTAAATTTTTGCTTGAAATCATTTATTTACCAGTCTAAACTCAGTATTGTCGAAGATTATTTCTACATGTTTTGATGCAAGGCGAGGGATCTTGTTATTTTTTACAGCATCACATTAATATTGTATGCTAGAAATTTTGTGTGTGAGTGTGTGTTTATTCAACGGCTGAATAATTTCAAATAATTTGAAATTCAAAAAGAACATAGCTTAGCTTCTTCCCTGATCACAGGAAAACCGTAAGTGTAACCGCGGAGTGCAGCCAGTATATCATAAAAGTTGAAGTAAGTTTCGTTTATATTGAAAGGACCTTATGATTAATGATTAGCCAGCTCTTCACCACAAAGGGTAGACACAAAACGAAACATTGGATATCTAAATTGAACTTTGCCCCGTGACTTGCCGCCCGGACGTTTAGGGCCTTCATTCGGCTATCAATCAAAACCTGCGTGGTTTTATGTTTCCACTTGATCTGGGGGGAGGGAGAAAAAAGCTCGCTGTATTGGTGTTTCGAATATCTGAAATGGGATCTTTGCAGGATTTGCAGGCTACATTGCTCTCGGATTTGCCGGTGTTAAATTGTGATCGAAAATGTCGTAAAAGCAACTTGTCCCAGAAACGCAAATTCAAGGGTATTTCAAGCTATTTTTCGTAATTACTTTGTTTTTTTTTTGGGGATTTTATTTTAATAGTCCCAGACCGGCATAAGGTATCTTTCATTAGCCTGCAGGGTGAGGCTACTGAGACTAGGGCCTAGCTTACTTACTAAATAAAACTAAGCTTAAAGCCAAACAAACGCAAAGTTTGAAATTAACTGTTTTTATATTGCCTTTCATCATTCCGAGAATCGTCATAAGACGTAGATCAAGGTTTTGTAAATATTTAAACATTCTTCTTCAGAATTTTACCAGGTTTTTCAAAAATGTCCAGGTAAGTACAGATTTTTCTTTCGAATTTCATTTTGAAAATTTCTGCAAAAATCTTTTCTACGAAGGCACGTATTTTCAGAACAATATTGTTATATAACAAAAATATGGTCGCAAACACTTCTCAGATTGCTACTCCACCGTCGTTGTGCATACTTACAGCTAGATTAGCATGCGATTATCGTTATAGTAAAGTTATAAAATGGTGAGACACGCACGGACCTAGTATTTGGTCCCGTTAGGTCACGATTTTCGTCCATGATCGTCCCAACTAGATGCAGATGCAGAGAGCACTATCCTACTGATTTTATAAACGCGAAAGTTTGTGAGTATGTAAGTATGTATGAATGTTGTTCTTTACCCTGGATAGGCTACGCACACACACACACACACACATAGGCTACTTTTTACCCCGGAAAAAGGTTCCTGTGGGATAACGAGAAGACGCGCGATGATAGGTAAATATAAATTAGTGTGAAGAAACGCTCCGTTTCTGTAGATTTTACGCCAAGTACGTGGATTAATTGGATTTAATGGATTAGATTATTTACCGTACGCGTCGTGTCTTTGGATTTCATACTAACTATGAGAATGTGAATAGTTGAAAAGATTAGTTAATTTTAGGAATGGGATTAGGTGGAACGTGTCTTAAATTGACCTAATACTTAAGAAAAAAAAGAAGAACAATAGGAAAGGAAAAAAAGCAAAACACTAAAGACACACCAAAACAAGTTCTTAAAGGTCGGCAACGCCTCGGCAACTCCCCTGGTGTTGCAGATGTCCATAGGCGACGGTGACCGCTTTCCATCAGGCGGGCCGTTTGCTTGTTTGCTAATCTATTATATAAACCTAATACTACCCATCCCTAGTGTATTCTAAAAAAATCTAAACAGTAAAATAACTGAACCAAAAACCGTACACGACAAGTTTGTCGTCTTTAAAACCTCAACTGACAGTGTATTGGAATTTATTTCAGAACAAAGTCTAGTCTATGCTGTGTCACGTCACGATGCTACAATGTACTCGAAAATAAATGGCAATGAATGCTGACACAATGTAACAATGTTCCGAACTCGTGCTTTCATAAAACAGAATGGAAATCTGAAACTTATATGGTAAAGATTGCGTTATAATAAGGAATAGCATCACGTACTTAGCTGTTGGAAACTAGTTCTATACGAAACGACTGTTTTTCTTTTAATTATATGATGATATCTTATAAACTGATGGATGCAAATGGCTAAAGCCGTTCATGGTGGCGTTCAAGGGGGGAGGCCTATGTTCAGCAGTGGACTTCTTCCGGCTGTTGATGATGATGATGATGATGATGATCTTATAAACTAACTAAAACTAACTGAGATGGCGCAGCGACCAAAAGTGAGTCACGGCCTGCGATAATAAAAGACAGTCCTCCACCTGGATGATGATATCCTATACTTTAAACTTATTTAAACTCTGAAATGGAACATTGTAACGATGCGATGGTGAAGAACAACCTAGAAGATGACCAAGCAATTTGTGACAAATGGTTGTTTTCCCTCCGTCCTCGGATCTCAGTGCAATTTATAAAAGTTTAAAACTTTAAACGGGGCGTGTTATATTCCCAAAACAACAATTAAGACACTTCGCGACCGGTTTAAGCAATGGAGTTTTCATATTTTTCACAGCCGCTAACTTGGACCATATATTTGAAGTGCAGACAATTCATTTTTCAAGTAGCGAACCAGTGCGGTCGGTGAAGTTTTCCATCGACTTCCACAAATTTCTCGAAAGTTGTTCATAAACTTTTGATATTCGTATCCGTTGGTTCTTCGGTTAAATTTCGTAATTCGACCGCGTGAGCCAGCGGTCCGTGTGGATGTCGGAATTCAGAGGTTATGTTTTTGTGAGGTTGAATGAATCCATCTTTTGTATAGAATTTCGGTGGATTTATCTAGGTTGTGTGTGAATAGAATTTAGAGAATGCTCGGTGAGCGTGTTGTTGTAATGTACAAACATGGTTTGCTTTATTTATATAAAGATTCTTAGAAGCGTTTGAGTTATTGTTTGAAAATTTAATTAAATTTTGTTAATTTATCTTTATCGTAGGTACAGTTATTATTCCTAATCATATTATTTATGTAGTTAAGAATTGCTCAGGAAAGAATTGTGCAGACAAACATTTTGGGCAAATCTTTTGCTTCTTCGCTCTCACAGAAGCTTACAATTATGTAATCATCGAGATTATCAGACTTCACTCCGAGAGGACTAAATATCCAATTGTGTTGGCAGATGTAATCTAATTCCAAGGGAATGTTCCTTACAACCGCAGTGGAAGCGGAAGTGCAGTGGGAGGTAGCGGCTTGCGGTCGCAGGTGTACCGCAAGGCGCCGTGTTAGATCACGATGTGTTTAATGTTGTTTAATTTGTTGCTCGTCAATGTGGATTGTACTGGATGGCGTTTTTACAAAAAAAAAAATGTTATTACACAAAGTATGGCCAATGGGATTTTCGTGAACTTGCAGGATGGACAGTAATACCGTAGTGCCATCTTCGACCACATTATCACTTAACAACAGGTGACTTTTGGTTAAAAGCTACACTGAAAAAATAAAAATATTTCAAGGATTGTTTCGTGTTTTGAAAGGAATAAATTAAATTATCAATGCTATATCTACCCACAGTAAGAAAAACTAAAAATGCAGTACCAAAATAAACTCCACAAATTGTTTTCCTCTAGTCTCTAGACGATAGCTGAACGAAAAACAAAATAAAAATTTGGAAATGAAATCAAAAACTTCACAGAGAAAAGTAAACTGCTTACCCTCAAAGTGAAAATTTACACTAGAAGTTAAGTAGTTGATTTAGCTCATCGTAAATTCAAATTGGAGATCAATAACGAACTTTAGAACTTGTGAGACGAGACATAATAAATTCAAATCTATTTCAGACCAATGCGCAGTGATAACGAAAACAGAAGTCAAAAGAACACGTTTAGAAACTTTGTTTAGTTTCACATGGATACACTTTTGGTAAGACTTTGGCACATATCCAAGCTTGTAATCTTGCATGTCGATTTTGACGAAACTTCCATAAAAGACGAAAATTCTACTTCTACTTCTACTTCTGGATTTTTATATGGCACGTAATTACTTAAACTTGAAAATTGTCCTAATTAATTATAAGTAGGAGTACAAGCCGCTAAAATATTTACGTTGCATTCCTTTATACATTTGTAAACACGCCTTTGATGATCATTCTCCTAATTAATACAGAGAAATGAAGTAATTCATAGCTGGTTGCGTCCCCAAGCTTTGATAAGTGAATTCAAGTGAATAGCTCTGCAATCCGACTTGATGTCAACCCTTTTTGAACTATGGGTACCTCTAACTATACCGTATGTTGATGTTTATTTGTGTGGTAGCTAATAAGAGCATTCAGATACGTTGCTCAATGACAAGTGAATTTCAGTCTTGGTTACTTTAATTAATCAAACATTATTTAATTTTATGGTATCATCATTAGCCTATTACGCTTCCACTGCTGCGACCCTGGCCTTCTCTCTGCGAGAGAGAGAGAGAAAGTATGGGATCGTAATCTACCATGCTGGTCCAATGCGGGTTGGTAGATATCGCATGCCTTTGAATGTTGTGGTTCTCGGCATGTCCAATTTTCTCGTCATATTTTCCTTCACCATTTTGAGTATCACTTTTCTGTAAATAGTGATATAGGATATAAGATAACTTTAGAAAAGGATGGAGACTATGTGAAGGTAGATAAATCCTTTCCGACTTTTAAGTTATTTGATTTAACAATAAGTATTTAACCAAACAGTTTGCAAGTTTAACCTACACAAAGGTCTGATACGAGCAAAGAAGCTTCGTACCGCATAAGTTTCATAGTGCTCTTGATTTTAGCCGAGTTTACCACAATGTCTGCCGGGTGTTCACTGTCCATTCGCTGGAAATCCTGTTTTCATGCGGAATACAACTTTGTATGTTGTATGTACATTATTATTACACGAAGATATTTCTTCTTGAAAGAGTGAATTTTAAAGGAAATGTTTTTGAAGGCGATTTTGTTAGTCTGAAGTTATGTTGGTGATTTGGACAGAAAACTGTAAACACAATGATTTATCGCTGTTACGAAATCTGTGTTAGGCAGTGAAAGATCTCAATCGTATAAACTTAAAATGCTTGCTACTTTATTATGTACCTATATTCTCTTCTGAAGTATTTGTAAAAGCAAGTTTAACATGAATGCCAAGCTATTGTTACAAATGCCAATGGCAATTTATTTAGTCTGTGGTTCTTAACAATCAGAACCACAGATATTCAAATTTAAAACTACTATCTAATTCCCCAGTCCCAAACATTGTCAACAATGTTAACCAATAAGCAGGCGAATAGTTTAACAAAAGCCTATACAGATGTAATCTAGAATTAGTTTCCATTAAACTCAAAGCAAACTTTCAATAGAATACCGGACATTTCCAAGAAACAAACAAGTTTCTAAATCAGCGTTACCATGCACGGAACTTCGGTTTAATCCGGTTTCTATACCCGGCTTCGGTAGGCGTAATCCGGTTTGAAGCGGTTTCGTCCGGTTGCGTTCGGACGGAGCCGGTTGTATCGCTGATTTGAAATTATAAGCAACCACTTTAAGTTTGGCTGTCTGTCTGTATTGGGTAAATTGAATGGATTTGTTTGATCGCCGGCTGATGTTGTTGGTGGATAAAGCAACTTTAGTAGCGTAGTAGTTCAAGCAGATATAGTCAACAGTATTGACCACTGAACATGTTCGCTTCGATAAACATGAGCATGTACTACTTTTGGCTGATGAAGGAGATTATGGTGGGGAAGCTGCTCTACTCGTGAGCATTTCGTAGGTAGTAATGAAAATCAATGATGTAAGAAATCTCAAGCGTACTACAAATCAGTCAATAGGTTTGTAGAACGCTTGACTATTGATCCAAGTTACACCATCCAGCTTCTTCCTGCTGTTTTTCGTGATATGGATATTTTGGCACTTGTCTACTTAAGGAATTTCTGCCAGTATCAGAGCTGTCAAGAAAGCCCTGATGTTCCGAACGTAAAATCATGGATTGGTGTACCGGCGCCGAGACCAATCCTTAATCTATGGATTCAAGTATCCGACATAATATTTTTTGAATAAACGCCATCGATTATTTTACCTTATTGGTTCGGTTAGCAACAGAAGCCACTGAACCATTTTCCGAAATACTTTAGCATCTTCCAAAACATTTCGGATCTAGTATACACACTTGGAAAATCGCGTATCATCAGTTACTTTTCTCGCTGACTGTACATCACAACACAGATAAATTTAAAACTAGAACAGCAATAAAACACCATGTTAAGACCAAACGGCGGTCTTATTATCTGTCATCCAATTAACAGTCGACAGAGTGGGAGTTAACTCAATCTGTGAACCTAAATATTTGCCATCAAGATGTTAGGTTCTGCTCTGAATTCTAAGTCTCTGAAACGCTCATCATCATCATCATCAACATCAGCCTATTCCATTCCTCCTACTGGAACTCTGGCCTTCACTCAGAGAGAGAGAGTAACGAAACAAACAATTCTAAAGGTGGTATTCCAGAATGACACTCAAATGTTCATCAATACTTAAGCAGCGATTAAGTGACTGATTTGTATGAAATTACAAACTGAAATCCGCTTTTTGCCCGTGGTACAGCTGTGATTGTCCTGCTGACCGGACCAAATCTGTGTTTAAATAGTGATTATGCCCTGAGCGTCATTCAAGAAAACCAGTCTGTCTCAAAAACGATATCATAAAAATCTGCTAACTTATCAACATCCCAATCAGTCGGTCAACGTTGGACAAAGTACAGAGGCGATACAACAATTTGCAGGAGACGCCAATCGGGGTCTGTAGCCGTACGCAGTACGCACATAATATGCATTATAAAATACCGGTTCACGGCTCAAAATTACAAGGTTGGGCCAATTAGTGACCGTGCATCCCACACCGTCCGACCGGACTAGTGATGTCTGGTGTCGGACTACAAAAAAACTGCTCGTTATATCGATACGATGTATTGTTTTTCTTTTACATGAGATTAAAACCTTTTAACGTGTAATGATCTTTGTGTTCGCTTTTTGAGTGCGTGTTCTTTTTGTAGCTAGATTTTTGTGTAGCGTCGCGTTTAGTTTTGCTCTGGTCTAAATTTTTGGTGGAAGAACAGTCTTAGGGATTACTTGGAAGACTACGGTTTTCTTCTCTTTAACATCGACAACATAAGAAAGGATGTCCTGACTGTCCTGTAAGTACACATTTCTCCTTTGACTGTAACTTACTGGGCAATTTTTTAAGTCATAGAATGAAAAAGAAGAATTCGGTTCATCTGATGGTAGGCTTTCACCGTCACCTTTGGATATTTGAAACACTAGGGGCGATATGAATACGCTGCAAACTCTGAAGAACACTTTTGATACTCATCTTGAAAAACTGCATTTTGCAGCCCAGCGAAGACTTGAACTTGATTGTGGTTTATATTAAAAAAAGCTTTGCCATATCTACTCGAAGTGCGCGTTTTTGCGATAGCGAATAACATATATGAAAATGTAAATTGAATTATTCAATTTTTCTCTTGAAAAAGATACACTTGTCTACTTAAATAGACAACGTGCGACTTTGAATTTTTGCATCCTTAGCAGCGCGAGAAATGGCAAGATTATATGCCTCCGTGGGGCAGGACCGACATCTGCTGATGCTAATGCACCTTGAATTATACCTTAGAGGTACAGGAATGAAGCCTCTTTCATAATTAGACGTGTTTATGTTAAACGGTGACTAGATTTATCTGGTATGATCTGGTTTTTGCTATGGAATAGCTGGGATTTTTCCCAGATCTAATAAAGCATTTGCATTTTTATTACCGTTTAGCTGTGCTCCGCTGTTTCACCCGACTATAGTTTATTGCCATAGAAAGTATCTTATAGAAATCATTCATTTTCACATTTAAAATATAATGTCAAATCTGTCCGGTACAAGCGCACACGTTTCCATTCTTAACCGATGAAAAAAAAAAACAGACATGTTCTCAACGATTTTTTTTTATGTATGACCTGTTGACCACGCTTAACATTTTACAGTAGTTTGATAATTCTTATTTTCATGGAAATTGGTCGAATTTAATTATTTATTTATTTCAGTACTTGCGTTTTTCTGCCGTTTCAACTGCCTGGACCAGTTCAATTCTATCAAAAGTATTCTATCTCTATACCAAATCTCATGAACATGAATTGTTTAGGCATGAAAGTTAACATACAGAGAGTTACTTTTGCATTTATAACATTAGCATGGATGTTACAACCTAAGGCGACAGAGCAAAAAGAAACCACTAGCCTTATACATAAGTCCAAGATCTGTATCATTTCGTAAATTATAAACTACATAATATATAATACTATTCTACTGTCTTGAAATCTTTATAATGATAGGTCTCTTTCGATTTAAGAGTTCAAAGTTTGAGGTCAATCCTTCGATGTTTACGAGGTGTTTTAAAACTGGTGTAATAGAATATAGAATAGATTTTTTTGCGATCGATCTTTTTTGCAGTTACTGGTATTAATTTAACTTACCTTTGATGTGCCGACAGTCTAGTTGTGATTAATAACAGTAACCGTTATAAGATGTTGTTTATATGTTCGATGATTTTATATGACAATCATTTGAATTTGAAACTCTGAGGTCATTGCCTTTTTAGTTTTTGAATAGGTAGCTAGTAGTTACCAGTATAAGTCATGAACCTATCATTGCCTTCCATGATTCAGTGAGTCATAGACGGTAATGATGTGAAAGAAAGAATGAAAGAGTTTTACAATATTATGCCAACCAATCTCGTTTATTTATGATCTCCGATCAATCATATCATCGGTCAATAACCTTAGTGGACAAGAAAAATCGTTCTTGGTAGGTACTCAGTAAGATTTGGATGATGATGCATTGATAAGAAGTGAAATTATGAGATTTCACAATGTGAACGCGCAGGATTTTGAACTGTTGAAGTTCAAAATTCTGCATGGCATTGAACTGAGCCAGCGCCTACTCACCATCAGGGGAGCGACATGCTCGTCTCAATAATCAGTTGCATTAAAAAAAAAGTGCTTTTTTCCTTATTAGGAAAGAATATACCTATATTATTATTCTAGAAAACCAATCAAGAAGTTTTGGAAGAAGTGGAAGATAGAATAACGTTACTGACCACCATAGAGATAAGAGGAAGGTGTTGACTCTTGGTACGTCATGACGAATATATAAAATCCATCTTGGAATGAAAAGTAGAAGGGAAGAGAGGGAGAGGTAGACTGAGAAGAACATACATAGACCAAGTCAAGGATTGACGTCATGTCATACCAAAAAGTTAGAAAGATGGCTGAGGAGTGAGGGCAGAACAAGATGGAAAATGCTCCATCGACAAAAACTCTGCTCTTAAATAAAAAAAAAATATTTAAATACCCTTACGTCAAAACTCAGTGAAGTATAAAACGATGAAAAGAGCTTAATGTAATATTACAATGTAAACTTATGCACCCATGGTAGTAATAAATAAAGCCAAGTTCGAACTCTAGTAAGCATTAAGTTGCAAGGAAATGGGTCATACGAAATGAAAATGAAATATTCAAATACCCACATTTCAGTACGTTTTACATTCGTTGGTTATTTCAATGGAAGCATATAACTTTTAATACTTCTTAGATTTGAGATAGAGTCAGACTTGGCTTTGGTAGTTGATTCTAGATCGTAAAATATAGTTTACGGTCTTGTGTGTTCTGGGCTTTATTTCTGAGAATGCTTGCGTACTGTGCATCTTCTTTCTACATACATTGATCCTTTGATCATGGTCCATGAAGGAGCATGATGCCTAGAAGCTACCTTTTCAATCTTGACTTGTAAGCTCACAAATTATACTGATCAGAAAATAAAGACGCTGAAATATTAACATGCTAGCTGTGCCCACGGTTTCACCCCCATTGACATTTTCATCATCATCATCAGCCCGTATCAGTCCACTGCTGGACATAGGCCTCTCCAAGGTACGTCACTGAGCCCGGTCTTCGGCTCTTCTCATCCAACTACTGGCAGCCACTCGGCGCAAGTCGTCGCTCCACCTTGTCGCAGGGCGTTCTACACTACGTCTGCCAAGTCGCGGTCTCCACTCAAGAAAACGTCTACCCCAACGGTTATCGGTTCTGCGGCTTATATTACCAGCCCACTGCCACTTCAGCTTGCTAATTCTGTGACCTATGTCGGTGACCTTAGTTCTATTACGGAACACCTCATTCCTGATTCGATCTCTCAGAGAAACCCCAAGCATAGCCCTTTCCATAGCGCGCTGAGCAACTTTGAATCGGTGGACTAGATTGACATTTTACCGCGATAAAAAGTATCCCACGTCTTTCCTCAGGGTTCAAACTATCTCCATACGAAATCATCAAGATGTGCTTATCGGAGGCGTAAAGTGGTAACTAACAGACAGAGTAACAGTGAGAGTTACTTTCGCATTTAAAATAATTATCATTATCAGCCAGTGTCAGTCCACTGCTGGACATAGGTACGCCACTGAGTCCGGTCTTCGGCTCTTCTCATCCAACTCCCACCAGCCACTGGGCGCAAAGCAGTATCAGTCCGTAATACGTTTAAAAACGCGATCAAAATTCAGAATTGCAATCATTTATAGCAAATAGTTCGCCATGAATACAAATGGCGGACGACCAAACTTTCGAATATGGATGGACGCCATTAATATTAAATTTTCAGCTAACGATGCAGTTTAATCTAGATAGGGAATCGTATCTATAGGAATATTGGAATAAATATCCCGATTTCCGTCACCATTGATAATAATTATCAGTCCACTAGCGGCCCGCCCCGGCTTCGCCCGGGTATTTAGCAAAAACGCAAAAATTATAATACACACATTATTGGAGTTTTAGTAAGGATCCCTAATTTTATTGAAAACAGACATCAATATTTATACAATACTAACGTCACTCAATTGTTTTGCCTTCCCGGAACCTCTCCACTAACACTTGAACTTTATGGTATGGTATTAAAGTTCAAATTGACTTAAGTATTATTACGAATCGTTTGTATGGGGAAAAGAGAAGGGCTAATTTTAGTGTTTTCCCGGCAATTATTCGATTTTTCTCGCCGTAAAAACCATTATTGGACTTCAACGAACATTTAAAAAAAAGAATTGGTAAAATTGGTCCAGGCGTTGTTGAGTTATGCGCTTACCAACATATTTTGCGATTCATTTTTATATATAAGAATTTACATCCTCACCATTGGGATTGAAATTACAGGCCATGAAGAGATTTGGCATCTAATAATACAGCGTACCGTCGCTAGTATGTATTTCATTTCAGTATGGATCACATTTTGGAAATAAAAGATCAGATTAGATAAAAAGTTGTCTACGTGTTAATCTAGGGTATAAGCAATGTCAGCGTCACCAAACGGTTCCAACGGAAGACCAGCGCTGGTTGACAGCATTTTGCGGAGTTGGGGCCGATTGGCGACGGTGACATTCTTGTGTACCTTCAATTACTGTTATATTGTTTTTTTTTCCATGTACCATGAGTGTTGTTGTTGCAAATAAACGTAAATTCTATTCTATTCTATTCATTCCAAATACCATTAAAATCGGAAGAGCTTGTTTCAGCGTCAAGCAGTAAATTATAAGCACACTCACTACTCACTTATAAACTTTCGCATATTTCTGCCTCCCTGGAGTTACCCTGCATAGATATACGGCCGGTTTCAATAACCGATTTATCCACGGTTTACCCTACTAGAGATATCAATTTGACATTACTTCTATGGAGCTTATGTCAAATTTCTATCTCTCTATCTCTATGGCCGATAATAATAATCGATATTAAGATACATCAAAGTTATAATACACATAAATAACGACTCATTAACCTGAAAGTTAATAATATTCCGATGGTAGACAACTGACGTTTCTCCATTCCACCACCTGCCAAAATTCAAGAATAACCAAATCTAATGTCTTCCACATGCAGACATATCCTCGGTATAATATTATTACATTATCTATGGGATCTATCTGGAGACATGGGCGTACTCAGTGAAGCCGAGCGGGGGCGCTTGCCCCTTCAATAGACGCTATTTTCATTAGATACAAAATACTGTATAATCTTGCACTGGTTGTCCGTCTTAAAAACATAATAAGTTGAAATAATGTAAATAACAATAACAGTTATTTGAAAGTATAGGTCATGTTGATAACCGTAAATATATATATTATACATTTACTGTTCAAAGAATGTTCAACATGTTTAACCAACTAATCAATACAGTTTTAATTCGTGATAACTTGTAAATGTCTTCCTACAGTTTTTATTTTACTATACTTTTTTTGTTTGTTAAAAGCTGTTGGTTTTCCAATAAACAAAATAAATGTAGCGTACTTAGAGTTGAACACAAAATGGCCCGGGTTGTAGTAAAAAAAAAAACTGGTGCTGACTAGACTTGCCCTCTCAACAATGTCCTGGATACGTTCACCACTGCAGAATTGCCAGTATTGAATTTACCTCTTGCAACCCGAGTGGCAGAAAATGTAGAGACGGAAATAAGTATTTCAAGCGGCGTCGATATTTCAGCCGCCTGAATTTTGTTCAATTATGCGCAAGAGCTATAGGTTTGTCTAGAGGTTGCTTCAAGCTTGTCTAGAACTGTATTAAGGAGAGTCTGAGTGAATTTAGATTAAGAGTTGTGTTAAACCTACCTGTTAAAGAGATTCTTTCTACCTTGAATTTGAATATATAAAATTTGTAATTCTTTATACGATACATTTATAGTAAACATTCAGCTCAGTAGGCTTTTTAGGATCTCACAAGATAGCGTAATAAGCCACCTGTCGAAGGTGGTGTCATGCTACGCCTGGATTGACAACTGGCTCTTAAGTGAGGCTACCGGAACACACCGCATAGGTGCTTGGCGATTGGCGAGCTAATGCCCTACCACCAAGCCGGTCTCGTCACGATGCTTGCTTAACCAAAAGATCAAGCTCATTGCGAAATTCGAACCTAAAATGTACACAAGTCCACATAACGCTTTGATTTCAATATTCCTAAAATAGGACTCAAGATACTTTTGATTCTGGAAACCACAGTCTCACCTAATTGTAAGTGATGATGACGTCGATGACGACGCAAGAAGATACCTACCTATCCTTGACTTGAAGGCTCCCAAATTAAACTTATCAGGAAACAAAGACGCTGGCAGGGCGTTTCATTCCTTCGCCGTTCGCGTCATATCCTAGATGCACTACGCTATTTACTCTTACTCTCAACTCCGCCATTAAATCAGTAAATACCTTTCCCTCACAAAATAGATTTCACTCTCACAGCAGATCACGAGTGCATTAAAAGGCTTCTCAGCTGCAAGAGAGTTTTAGGAGCATTTCAAATATCTAACGGAGCTGTCATCTCTAAGGAGACATCCTAAGCCGAAATAGGTGGGAATTGTAGACGAGAACATGGCTGTGGGAAATGTTGCATGTTTTTTTTATGGTATTGAGACGAGCGCGAACCGGAAGATGTTCTGTAAGTAGGCCTCGCAGTAGGTGGACCCACGACGTAAGAATCGCAGGGAGCCGATAGATGCAAATGGCTAATAGCTATTCATGGTGGCGTTCAAGGGGAGGCCTATGTTCAACAGTGGACTTCTTCTGGCTGATGATGATGATGATGATGAGACGAGCAAGTCGCTTGCCCATTAAAGTTTAGTCCTACGCAGAATTTTGAACTTCAACAGTTCTAAATCCTGCGCGGAAATGCACTGTGGTCGTCCCCATCTCATCTCTATGTAGATGAAAACAAAATCGCTTTCCGTGTCTGTCTGTATGTCCGCTTACTCAGATTGTAATCGATCTTGGATTCTTACCGATCGTTTTGGACCAGAGGGCCAATCTGTCGATCGATGTATGGATCGATTTGTCCTCCCAAGGATAGATTTAATGTAGAGATTTCAAATTCAATTTGCAGATCAGTTATTGTCAAGCTTTATTCTTAAAACGGATTGACATATCGATCCAAAACCGCGAAAAAACGGATCAGGATCGATTTTTAATTTCGAATGTTAAACCACATATATATATAAGTAGGTATGGGGTTTTGTAACGTCACCAGCAATTTCATTACAAAGGATTTTGACCAATCCAAGAAACATTAATTATGCTCGTGATCTTACCACACAAGGCTGCATTTTAGTTCAATTTATTCAAAAGACATAGAATAGAAATGTCTATTGAATATCATTCCCCTGGTGTAGCGGGAAAAGCGCCGAGAAGTGCTGGTGTTTCTACAAAATCAATATATCCAAGACATATGAGCCTTCACTCGGGGTTTAAATCTGATGTATGTGTGTTGTTTGCATGTGTGTGTGTGTGTGTGTTTGTGTGCATGCGTAGGTAATTGGCATTGCTTGGTTCCAAATTGAATTATGCTGTTACGTTTCACCAAATGTCGTAGTTACGGTTAACCGATTGCAATGGTTATGAGGTGATCCGTCAGAGAACTAGGGTCACCGACATAGCTCACAGAATTGGCAAGCTGAAGTGGCAGTGGGCTGGTCATATAAGCCGCAGCACCGACAACCGTTGGGGTAGACGTGTTCTTGAGTGGAGACCGCGACTTGGTAAACGTAGTGTAGGACGCCCTGCGACAAGGTGGAGCGACGACTTGCGCCGAGTGGCTGGCAGTGGTTGGATGAGAAAAGCCGAAGACCGGGCTCAGTGGCGTACCTTGGGAGTGGCCTATGTCCAGCAGTGAACTGATGATGATGATGATGATGAATGGTTATGCTAGAGATACTGCAAGCGTGATCTCTACAGCTTTATTGCTAGTTTAAATAATTTTAAGGATCTTTTAATGTTCCAAATCCTAAGCAAAATGAGCTTGAACAGGCCGAAACGCAATTACTCAGCAGTTATAAACTGTCGCGGAATTCCTACGCATTTTCCTTTTTTTAGGTTACGTGGTAGTGTTTGACCATAAGTCACCTGATGCGAAGAAACGAAGTGGCTGAAGCATCAGGTGACTTGTGGTCAAACTCTACTGTAAAAGTAAAAAAGAAAAAGAGGTACGTTCAAATAAAACCTTGACAAAGATGAGAGAGTTATGGACGCTTTATAGCCAACCTCCCAGTTGTCAAATGGTGCCCAATCTAAAGCGTATAAAATGTCGATAATCACCGGTGGCCACACATTCGGAATCAACACAGCGTTTGGTGTGGCCACGTCCTTAGAGACCAGAGAATAAATACGCAAATCTACATATTTAGTACGCTGCACGGCCATAGATATTCCTGGAAGAGCCAACATGCAACTTTCGACGAGTTTTATGGCTACGTATGTTTGCATATGCTTTGCAAGCAAATGCAGCGTTTGTAGAGTAAGAATTTATGTTTTTCCTCTTGCGAGATTCAGTGCAATTCAATTCTAATGTTTATCTTTGCTTATATTACTTGAGAGTTTTCTGAACTTTGAAATAGGAACGATGCAACTATTGTTGAGAAAATTGTTTAAATGTGGGGCAATTTACAATGCTACTTAAAGCCAGGCGTGTCTGTTATATGTACAGGTACATATGTGCTAACTAACAAACTCAAACGTCATTTAGAAATCATATATTACCTAACATAAAGACATATACGTTGTTTTTAATATCCTTTTTTTTCTTACTGAAAAAATCTGCATGGCTTTTTCATAAAGCCAGACTTCGGTTGATATTGAACTGATTAAATTACTGGCAAAGCATAACGTAGTCCTATATACGTTTGTTTTTTGTTTTTTTTGGTTTTTTCCTCGACCACGCTCGCCATCCTGTCCAAACTACGCCCTTCCGCTCTCCAGATTAGCTCTTCCATTCGCCAAACGTCCATGTAAGTCCTGTTGCGTGTTTTCATGGCAAATTAAGCAGACATAGCCAGTGACTAAGTCTGGTAAATAGTTAATTTGTTGCATTGGATAGCGAACCAAGCGAGCCCTTAAATAAAACAAAACCGAATAACAAGTTTCATTTCGTAGAGAGATATCTAAAATGTATTGAGAAAGTAACATATGCATGCAATTCATTATTGAAATGGCCTCGATTTGAAAATCTATTAACAGCTCAACACACACACACAACAACCACACATACACACACAACACATTCCTCATCAACCTTCATTCCATTTGAACATTTATTTTGACAACTTTTTAGACCAACATGAAGTATAAAACGCTTCCACCCATGAATTTCCCTCCCTCCCACCACCTACCACCGCACCTTAAGTTCTATATTAATGTGCATTTGGCGTGCCCGGCCCGCCTTAAGCACAGATTAAGCACAAACTTACCTGTAATATGCAAGTTTCTAATGAAAGGTAGAAAAAAGTGATTTATGGCGATGAAAGATCGTGGGGTGATATTAAAATGAGCCTGTACCAGGTTTTTATGTAGGTCTGTTTATTATAGGCCAAATGGATTGTTAGCAATGCTGAGTCGGCAAGGCGAGTCGGTCCAGCCGGGAGAGGCCCGCCGGGGGCCAGGCTGCGCGACCGCACCCCGCGCGATAGACGTGTGCCCTAAGGCGCTTATTATTGTTCTTATAATTAAAATACTCATATTGTGTTTCTCAATACATTAATACGTGGTGAATACTAGTTTTCATTTATTCACCTAACACAGCGGTGGGATATTATCCAAAAACAATTGATTTATGTGCACTATAAAAGTGGTTGTGAAAAACAATTAAAGTTTATGGACAATGTCGCGATCATCTCGTAGTAGCGAACGTTCAGTGTCAGTGGAGTCGAGGTGTACTCCTCCTAGAAAAGTGTATCGGAGAAGATCGCTGACACCGGAACTGGGTTCTGTTCCGGGATTCGATCCGTGTAAGGATGGCAGTTACGTCAAGGAGTGGCTACAACAGATCGAGGACATTGCGATTGCTTGCGAGTGGAGTGAGAGAAAGATATTGTATCGCGCAACTCAGGCATTAGAAGGTGAGGGTAGAGCTTGGTATAATCTTTGGTTGCCTACTAAAAGGACATGGCGTCAATTTAAAGAAGACATCTTTATGTCTTATCCAAGAGAGGCCAATTTCTTCAGCACTATGGAAGATATTATCAATTTTAAAAGTACGCATGCAAAATCTTTGGTGTTATATGCTGGTCGCATGTCCGCGAAAATTAAGCGCTTAGGAGTGCAGCTCACAGAAAGACAGAAAATGGATATAATGCTGGGTGGCATTGTTGACAAAAATATTAGCGTGGTGCTAGAAAGTTGTGAAACCATGCAGGCGATGGTAATACAGATGTCAAGAAGGTCATTAAGCGCAGGTCATGAAAAGTCACAACTTCCCAAACTTACTGATTACGCGTTGTCGCATACTAAGCGTTGGAACAAAAACAAATCTCGCCCGCGTCGCTTAGAAGAAACAAAGGACTCTTGTTTCAAGTGCGGTAAACCTGGCCATAAACAGTTTGAATGTCGATTGAAACTGGGTACCACGGATGAAACCATACCATCGAAAGGGTACGGGGCCTCTAACTCCAATCCTAACGTAAACAATGTGCCCGTCGTGAAGTGTAAACATTGCCATCGTTATGGGCACACTACGGAGAAATGTTTTAAGAAACTGTAACCCGTGAACTTATGCACTGATGAATTGGTACAACTGTGTGTACTGTGTGATACTATTACTTAACAGAAAAACTCAATTTTGACTAAAATTAGATGATGGAAAAATGTACCTGGCTGTGTAGTCAGCGGACATCAATAATGATGACTTGAGATACCATTTATATGATTTAGAGACTGATGGGTGTGCAAGCACTCGAGCATTTCTGAGTGTGGTTGAATGGAGTTCATTTTAAATTGGTAACAGATTGTAGCAGTAAGAGCTACCATGACAGAAAAAAAAAGGAGATAAAAACACGAGTGGCTGTTTGGTGGATTTATGTGCATGACTTCTACTTTGATATTGAGTATTGTCGAGTTAAAAGAGTGGCTCATGTTGACTATTTGAGTCATAACTTCGTTTGTCTGACTTATGGATTTACAGCAGCTGAGTGTTTGCTTGAATGTCAGATGGCTGATGAAGAATTAACAAGAACTATTAGTATTTCAAAATAAATAAATTAACTGTGAAGGAGACACAGACAAATAATATGCAATGGTTATGAAATTAAAGAAGGACGTTTAAAGGAGGACGTTTACATAAAAACGCCGGCTGGATCCAAATGGGTCACAGAATGCTAGACGAGCTGTGTTGGCAACTATGCGTGATGAAAGTAGTCATCGAGGTGTTGACGAGACACTGGTTGCCATTCGGAATAAGTATTGATTCCTTTGAATAAGAAAAGTTGTGACATAGTATGTCCGGAGTTGTTTTAAATACCATAAAGGATAAGGTGATCCTGGCGGAAATACAGGGCGGCTTCACGCCTTAACAAGAGTGATACTTCATTTTATGTGGTTTATATTTGTTTATAAAACAACGAACAACAAAACGAAGAGTAACAGTATGTTATTGTTGTACAAAATGGTTTGAATAATACTGCTTTATGGAGGCATTGGCTGAAACGAGCACAAAAGGTGTTATAAAGGCGTTGAAGGGTATGACATATTTGTTTACACATTTATTTGTGGGCAGGTAGAGCGTCTATGAACGCCACCGAAAGAGACGAACATGAAGAAAAGTAGAGTTAATCTCTGGCTGCGCCACAGCAGGCGCTCAATAATTTTGTGAACAAAGTCACAGGCGGAACTCTAAAGAGTTGTAGTTTGGCTATATGTCACTGGTGCTTCGTGAAGCAATTTTAGTGAACAATCTCACGCAGGCAGGTGAGAGGCAGGACCTGAGAGTCACGCGTGCAGATGCGCGAGAGCTTTTGGATGAGAACAAAAGTGGCAAATTAAACAGTTCAATACAAAGCTGGTGATATGCTAAAAGGTTAAGTGGTGAAGTACAGAAACGATGGTTTTGAAATGTTGGGAAAGAGACCCAATGGCAGTACTCGTGGTCACGTATGGTGATACGAGGAGTTGACCGGCTGAATAAATTTCTGGCTAAAGTCAGGCAGACATCGTTTTCAAGTGTTGGGCATAGTGCTCAACGGCAGTAGTTTGAGCTACAAGCTCAAAGGCAGTAGTTTGAGCTACAAGCTCAAAGGCAGTAGTTTGAGCTACAAGCTCAAAGGCAGTAGTTTGAGCTACAAGCTCAAAGGCAGTAGTTTGAGCTACCAGCCGGGAGAGGCCCGCCGGGGGCCAGGCTGCGCGACCGCACCCCGCGCGATAGACGTGTGCCCTAAGGCGCTTATTATTGTTCTTATAATTAAAATACTCATATTGTGTTTCTCAATACATTAATACGTGGTGAATACTAGTTTTCATTTATTCACCTAACAGGATAGGCATTAGTCACTTTTACGTGTAGACCTAGTTATTGGCTCTGTTAAGGCTTAAAGAAATGGCATTACGACATTAAAACGTGAATTATAAATGAAATATGTACGAAATATATATAAAAAACCGACGGCGTAAGAAAATATTGACATAAGAAGGAAGGCATCGAAAATGTTTTTGTATAATAAGATTATTTTATAATTTCTCCTTTCTTTTTGAATTGAAGACGCCATTTTTCTTTTTACAAATAACACGAATCTAACGACAACTTATGCCATACACAATTATAATTAATTATGTTAATATTCATCAAGCCGTTTAGACTACAGATCGTAATTAATATTATAGTTTAGTTAGGAACGGAAAGTGAATGAACATTTATACAACTTCACAAAAAAAACGAAAATTCTTCGAAAAAATCTTCAATATTAGCGATAAAGCCATAACACTACCAAACGACTGAAAGAACAATAAAGAGACTATCCACAGATAAAAAAAAATAACGTGCAATAAAAAATGTTTCAGTTCGTGATTGTACACGAAGTATATTATTTTAAACCCCAATCCTTTCAATCGTCCAATAACAATATCTTCTGTCCCTGCGGCTTGAGATAACATTAAACGAGTTCTGATTGCCGACTTACCCCTATCTCCCTTCGACCCCTTTCGTACTCTAATAATTGCGATGTCGTCACTGTCTTGTTTACTTGTAAATTGATAATATTAGAACCCTGAATACAAGCGAGTGTGCAATGAAAGGGCTTGTCTTGTACAGACAAACAGACTAGCTGTGTTTAAGAAAAACTCTTTTATAAATGCACAAATATTTAGAACGTATTTGCGTCTCTAGATTATTTTTGTTTTAAAGTGACTGAGTGACGAGATGAGCAAGTCGCTAGCCCGATGGTAAACGCCACCGCTTGCCTATTAGTTCCGTGTCACTCAGAACATCAACAGTTTAAAATCCTAAGCAATGCAAAGCACTAAATTTTATGTAGGTACTTAGATTTTTCATTAAGGTTTTATAATCAATATTTTAATATGTAATATTATAAATGCGAAAGTTTGTGTGTGTGTGAATGTTTGTTACCACGTATCACCGTAACTACTAAACAGATTTTGATGAAATTTGGAATGGAGATAGCTTATACCTTGGATACGATTATCACGGAAAAAGGTTCCTGCGAGAAAACGGGAAGACGCAGGGTGCAATATTATAAAATTTAGAAATGTTCACAACTTAAATTAAGAGCTCGTAACTTTCTAGAAAAAAACAAAACGCAAAAAAATATTAAGAAATCCTACGCAAAGAAAATTTGTTCCTCGTTACCAACAAAAATTACACCTTTAAAGTTCGATTCTAGAGAAAATATACGAAATCAAAAATACACAATACAATTACAATACAAAAACCGAAACAAAACAAAAAAAACTAGAAAGCAGAATACAAAAGCAAAGCAAAGCTAACATTGTAATCAGAATGAAAAATGTAAAGTTTTAGATCACCGCTAGTGGAAAACGCCATTTTCTCTAGCACAAAGGAATTGTATGAAAAATATAAGGGAAAAAAACAAAAACATGAAATACAAGAGAATAATTTAAATATAACCATTAATCTGGCTCGTGTACGTAGCTGTCACAGGGCGGTGTACCGTTCGCAGAAACACGACATCGGAAAAACAAAGGAGGATGGAATAAAAGAGAACAAACAAGAAGAAGACGGTATCCGTTTTTGTGGTTCAGTGAAATTATGACGGCGAAACGTGGAAAGAAAACAGCAAATCGTTTTATAAATGAAAACTTTTTGAAATTCGTTCTATTCGATTCATTAATTGTTTAAAAACATGCTGCACCGGTTGAAGGTATAGCTAAAATTCATTTTCAGATAGGTTGGTACTATTATTTCCTTCGAAGCTAGTAACCGTTCATGGGGTAATAAAGCCTGTTGAACACAGTGGACTTCTTCCAGCTGATCATAATGTGACAAAGATAATGCTATTGATGAAAAATTAACTCAAGAACATTTATTGTTGAAATATAAAGGCGATTTTTTACTCAAGATCTCCTTTCACTCTTAGTTGTGACACTTATCATTAAGTTTTACTGTTGTTGTAGAATTAATTTATGTATTTACCTAGTTATGGCTTAAAGTTTTATTTACAGCTATTATTTTTCTCTACTTTCCGCTTCTCTTTTTTAACCTTAAAAGTCGGTGCCCAATTTAAATGAACTTTCTTTTACTTTTCCTGCTAACGGTACCACCCTCCAAATTAAACTGCCTTATTAATAGATCGAGGAGATACGTCTCTTTTGTCTTCCCTTGCTTGTCTCACGGATTTTAATAGAAAATTCAAACCTTTCTGCGTCAGCCTTGATTAAAACGGCTAGGCTCGATGGCAAATTAAAATCTAAGAACGCGTGGTTTTGGGAGTCAGGGGTGGGAGTTTTAGCGAGCAATTGAGATATTGTAATGTTGCACGTTCGCGACGTTTCTTTCCATAACTGACTATGACGTAGTTGGGGCAAAATAAATGAGGGCGGAGTTAATTTTGCGTGGTAGTTTTAGAATCGCACCTTTTAAAATTGTATACAGGGAAAGTTTGTGCGTGAGTTTGTTACTTATTCACGCTGAATTGGCTCAACGGATTTAAGTTTTTGGAAAGAATTTTAGAATGGAGATAGCTCATACTCTTGATTACACATAGGCTACTTTTAATCCCGGAAAAATGTATGATAGTGGGAAAATCGCAGGGCGCTATGACTATGAGTATAATATTATAAATGCGAAAGTAGCTATCAATTTGATACCGTTTCACACCTAAACAGCTGAGCCGATCTTGATGAAATTTGGTACAGAGATAGTTTGAAGTCTGGAGAAGGGCATACGGTACTTTTTGTTGCAATAAACTGAAGTGCACGCAGGTGAAACCGCAAGAACAGGTAGTTGTCAATCAATTCCACCACCTCCTGGGCAGCGGCACCAAGTTAAAAGTTTTTATTGCGATAAACTGTTTTCCACACGGCAAAAATCGCGGGGAAAGCTAGTCCATAATAATTATAAAGTAGGTACTAGGTAGGTACTATATATACGTATATAATATTGGGCTTTGTAACACCCACGCCTTCATCTTCTTTTGACACATGATAATGTGTACGCGGAATTAGACTAAATATTATGTCGTCAAATTATGTTTTAATGAATTTTCCCTAAGTACACGGTGGTTTTTAAAGCAGCTTTATGTCATGACACGTGTAGCGTGACTGTTACGGGCTGATAATGAGATGATGATGATGAAGTTATTTGCTGATTTGGACACAAAAAAGCGAAGGAAATCGGCTTGTTCAAGAACCACAGCATGCAAAACGAAAAGGGCAATGTTTTAAGTGAAATTACTGAGCTTAATGAGATTCAACAACAACATAGAACATCTAAATCTTACAGTGACGAGCGCAATGCATTACCGCGCTGGACGCTTACCATCAGACCAGCGACTTGATCGTCTCGTCACTCGCAGTTTTTTGTTCCTACCTATTTTATAGTCGGCGCAAAAAATTCTCTTGAACAGAACCGTCACCCTGCTTGTAATTTAATATGAACTTTATTGAATAGCAAAAAAGTTCAAATTGACTCTAAATTTTGGTTAGAAAACGTTTGTATGGGAAAAAGAAAAGGATGTTTTAGGGTTTTCCCGGCAATTATTTGAATTTTTCTCGCTGTAAAAACCATTTTTGGACTTCAAAGAACATTAAAAAAAAAGAATTGGCCAAATTTGTCCAGGCGTTGTTGAGTTATGTGCTTACCAACACATTTTGCGATTCATTTTTATATTACAGAAGATATTATGCAACATCACCGAGTACCAAGCAACACCAGACCCGCGGGGTAGATAATGCCTATTCTCTCTCTCTCTCTCTCACTCTCTCTCACTATCTCTCTCACTCTCTCTCACTCTCTCTCTCTCTCTCTCTCTGAGAGAAGGCCTGTGTTCTAGCAATGAGAACGCGTTTTGATAATAGCGACACAATAGTCGTCAAACTTTCCGTCCGTGTGTCGCTCACATTCTATCTGATTAAGATATGCACTTGTTACAGCGGTAGTCCTGTGGTAAATGGTATTGAAAAGGATTTCTTGTAAAGCGGCAAACAATGTCCCCGGTTTGCGGCCGTTGATTACAAGATCAAGTTGAAAATTGGGGTGAATTACAACCATTTCTCTCTCAGTTAAACTGTAATTGAAAAGGTAACCAGATATATACTACAGGTGTACTTACCTTCTTAATTTGGTGGTGGGTGTAATCTTTCTTCGGGTTGTAAAAAATAAAGTTGTTAATCTTACCTGAAAAAAACAAAAGATAATTATTAGTAAACTCTTTTTTTCTTGATTCTTGGGCTCTTAATTAAGGCTTTCTATATTCTGTGTTTTATATTCGAGTCAGAACTATTTGGTTGTGTACGTGTTATGCTATTTTGTTATTGGCCTATCAGGCAAATTCTGAAAAAAAAAACAGACAATACCGAACCGATATCGTAAAACTTCAAGTATAATTATAAAGAAACTTAATAGATATTCCATTTGAAATTGAGTTAATCTGCTTTAAGTTAAATAAACGATTAAGTTCAATTGAAAGGCAGAAAATACAATTACTTTCGATTAACTTTAATCATTACCTGGGATTACGTCTTTTATTTATTTAATTAAGTACCATTTAAATGCTTTTTAATTTCGTTTTAAAGGTTTAACCATCTAGGTGCGCCTGTTCTAACCTTAAAAGAACAGGCAAGAAACGCTCGCCAGGTCAGAGATCACATTTACAATTGCATTGCATTAGAGCAAGTTCACTACAATCTCAGGCTTTTCTGTCGTCTTAGTAGTTTGATATTTTATAATAAGCTTTACTACTATTAGATAAAATTCAGTTTCCAATCCAGGCGTAGCGTGGCGCCACTTTTGAATACATCGTCACTTACACGAGACCTGTGGTTAAACACTGCCATTTCTCATACTAAAATGACATATTATGATATGACATATCGATCCAAAACCGCGGTTAACGGATCAGGATCGATTATTAATTTCAGGCGTAAGTAGATATGAAAAAGTTTAATGTGTGTCGAACGAAAATGGGCAGATCTCATTATAAAACAAAAGATTTAAAGTCCATTCCAATTGAACGAACAATAACATAATTGAAACTCGATGAGACGGCCGAATTATTCCCGCGATATTTAACACACAAAGCGTCCCGGTTTATATAAATATTAATTCGCAAAAAATTAACATTCCTACAGCGATACCTTTAGCGATTTTAATCGCCACTCATTAACGACATGGCCGCGCGGTTGCGGCGGCCATCTTGAATTAATATTGCGCCAAAACAAAATGGATGCTGGTCGCTTGGAGAGGGTAATAAAATTTTTATTAATCTCTGATGAGAGCGTGAATAGCTTCACAAAAATGCTATTACATGTATTATTAAATCGTTTTTTTTTACTGTTGGTAAAAATATACAACAATATGGTTGTATGGGAAGTTGTTATTTAAGGTTATATGCTTGTTTACCTTTACAGGTACCACCTACTGAACTATGTGTCTAGAATCGCCATTCGTCCGGGTTTCCCCGGATCAGCACTAGTTTCGTCCCGTTCCCAAGAAACGTCCGGGTAAAACCCGGACACCTCCCACCCGTCGCGTTGAGTTATTTAAAGTGTTAATTGTGTCTTTGCTAAGCTTTGCTCTATGTTAGGAGGATAGGTTTAATTATTTTTGTAACCTAAACTGTCCCACTGCTGGGCAAAGGCCTCCTCCGTCTCTTTCCAGATATCTCGATCTCTTGCAACCTCAGACCGAGATAAATAAATAAAAAATTTAATATAATTTTATGAAATATTTATAAGGCCGGCCATCCGGAAAAAACTGCAACAAAACGTCCGGGGATTTTAAACTGCTTAAGTTCAAAATTCTGAGTGGCGTTGAACTTTAATTGGGAAATAGAAGCTTACCATCAGTCAAGCACAAGATGCTTAAGTCTTGTCTTTACTTAAGAGCTCATTGCAGAATTTGAACCCAGTACCACCTCGTAAGCCAACTTCACTACTACCAAGCCCACTTTAATTTTCATTCCTCATCGGCGCTGAAGGAACCGCGTCCTAAATCGTGGATGGGGTAAACAAGGTGTAATGCGATGGGAAAGCCAGGGGAGGTCGATGACGTGTAAATATTGATCTCGGAGATTTCGATTACACTCTACATAATAAGCAGGTACTTGTTTGTAATCGACACGCGTTCTGTAATTCTGATTGATGGATTATTGGGGGCAATGAACTTTCTGTTAGCTACCTATATTTCTTGGCGTTTTTTTTATTTATTTAAGGCTTCACAAGGTTTGTGTATTTAGCCACGTATTAAAGAGCGTTGGTGGCCGAACGGTTACACGTGCGACTTACAAGACAACGACACCGAGTTTGAATCTTCTCGGCCCCGCACCTATAAGTTATGTGCGGATCAGTGGTCTCGAACCTACCGATTTTTCGGTATTTCTACCGATATGAGCTCTGTTCTACCGAAATACCGAAATGCAACGATTTTTCCACGATTTCCGAGAATACATTGAAATTCTCCCGATTTTTCTACCGATTTTGGCGATTTAACATTTATAAATTGGCAACCCTTTTCATTTATATTTAATCTATACTAATATTATAAAGCTGCAGAGTTTGTTTGTTTGTTTGTTTGAACGCGCTAATCTCAGGAACTACTGATCTGATTTGAAAAATTCTTTCAGTGTTAGTTAGCCCATTTATCGAGGATTGCTAAAGCCTATATTTTATTTCCAAAAAAAATAGGGATCCGTAAGAAAATTGCTATTTTGCAACCCAAGGTGTGAAATCGAAAACCTATTTTTGCGTGCGCTGCAAAAACTATTGACACTAGAAAAAAATAATGTATTACGGGTTTGTAGGTACCATTAAGGTCTACAAAAAAATTCGCAAGAGCATTTGTCTAACTATTACAGTTATACCACAATAAGTGTTTTTTTTTATTTTTAAATGTAATTTAAATGCCTCTTCTAGAAAAGACTCTTTATTTGTATCTTTATATATAAATTACATAAAAAAAATTACTTCAAAAAAGTAAAAACATTAAGACCCAGTTCCCAGTACAGGTAGCGTGGCGTCATCTTCGACCACATCGTCACTTACCATCAGATGACTTAGGGTCAAACGCTACCCTGTAAGTGCTTAAAAATAAGATTTATTTTGGTGAAACATCGAGATTAAGTTTATACTAAATAAAAATAAAATAAAATAGTTTGTAATATGTATGTAATGTAGAAATAAATAAACGAATTTGATACTATATTGTTTTTTTATATACTACCGATTTTTGGTACAAATATACCGATTTTGGAGGGCAACTCTACCGATTTCGCACTTTGACGTTCGAGACCACTGGTGCGGATTTGCCATCGCTCAAAACGGTGAAGGAAAACATCGTAAGGAAACCGGCATGCCCAAGAACTGCAACATTCAAGGGCATGCGACATCTACCAACCCGCACTGGGCCAGCGTGGTAGATGACAGCCCATACTCTCTCTCTGAGAGAAGGTCAGAGACCCAGCAGTGGGAACGTGAACGGCTGATGATGATGATGAAGTATTAAATGTATTAACTAGTTCTCAAATGAGGCTGCCGAAACACACCAAAAAGTGCTTAGCCAAATTTACTTAACAACAGTGTGGTAGCTAATAGGCGAGCACAAGAAATAGCCCTAACACCAAGCTGATGTTTTCGTCCGTCGATAAATTAGGCTCATTGCAGGATTCGTAACCACGACCTTACGGGTCATATCTCGCAAGTTGAAGTCACTACCATTGAGCTACTATCAATACGACTTTCAGTCACATTTTTCTAGAATAAAATATCTTTTTAAATAAAAGCAGTTTACTTTTTTGTGGTTTTGATTTCACGTAGGTATAGGCACGTGATGCGTTTTAATTATTTTTTAAACAACTGCTTATGCAATATATTAATATTATTATTATATTATATTAATATTATTTAATGGCTAGCGGAATACAATTTTTATAATTTTAATGAAATTTTTAAATTACCTGTAGTATAGATGAATATTATAATAATTATTATTGTTTTTGTTAATTTATTATTTACAATTAATACGTGTTATATTACTAATTACTAATTTGTTGTATGACTGACTTGTAACATTGGTGTTACTAATAAATAATTTGTATTTGTATTTGTATGTCCAGTGAAAGTTCATATTACTTCACGACTTTAAAGAAAACACCATATATTTCCCATTTCCACCCTTTCAATTAAGAATAGTCAAAACACAATAAAGGAAAAACTGCAATGAAAGATAAGTGTTTAAGACATGCGACGCATTTTTTTAATTCTCAAAGCAATCACTGTCATAAACAAACAGTTGTAAGAACTGTCGGTTAATATTTAACCAAACATCTTTTGCTACGTTTTCCTTCGATACAAGGAATAAGCTGTTAGCGGAAAATGTTCTATTGATAGTGATGTGTATTTTAATTATAGTTCGTTAAGTGAACTGTAATTATCCGGCCTCGATTCGACTTGCATTTCTACTGTAGGCGCATGTGTAAAGAGTTTGGAGAGGCGCACTATTAAATTTATTTTTGTTATGTATGTTGAACAGATGTTCCACAAAGGAGCATCTAATACCTTATAGACAAAAAAAATAATGTAAAAGATAAAGAAAACAAGTTAAAAGTGTATGTAATACCTTAACATATCTAAATATAAACAACCCCAGACCTTAATCTTAGTTTAACCAGCATTTAACTTTTACAGACACTGTCTAGCCAAATAGGCATTGAAGCGTGTTTCAAATTATTTTTATGCTATGACAGTTTTGTTTTAAAAGCTGTGGGATTTTAATAATAAACAGGGAAATTAAATAACCCGCTGACGCCTATGCCTTCCCCCACCTGTCTATAAAATATTCATAGTACTACCACACGACTACTTTCAAACTATGTCATTGCACTAACTATTAACCTGTCCACTGTCTCCAATATGAATTCCGCCTTTTTATTTCCCATCCATTATGGAAGAGGAAATGCTATGACGCCTCCGATGTGGATTTTCAATCGACACTTTGGACACCTTACATTTTATCCGGACTATTCGTAATTACATGGCAACACTTGTTTTCAAAAGGGTTATTATAGTGTTTAGTATTTTTGGTATGTTATTGTTTGATGTATAAATTCCACAACACACTCCTATGTGTTGTGGAATTTATATAGAACTCTTTGATTTGAAGTAAATGTAATACAAGCTGACGTCACTACCTCTGAACCATTATCTCTACAAAATTCTTCGAAAGTGGAGTACTTTTGGGAAATGTTAAGGTTTTTTTTTCCTGACTTCACTTTTTACTCTTGACTTCTCGAGTGTAGTGTAGTGTGTCCTTCAATGAAGCAGTTGTTCAATTTAATTCCAAATAAACCATACATTTTTTTTAATGCTCGCACAATCACATACGTAGGCTCTGACCCCTAACTAGGTTTCCCTGTATCTAGGGTATCAGAAACTACGAGGATCGGGGATCCACAACACCCAGACACAGAACAAATACTCGAGCTTTTTTTTCAATTGCCAAATATTGTCCTGTAGCGGGAATCGAACCTGCGACCTCACGCTTTACAGTCGGCTATCCGCCCATTGCGCCACATCGGTCGTCACATTGCGACTATGGCGCTTGCTACAGTACCGAAATTTTGAGAACTCAAACAAAACATACATGGTTCTTTTTTTTGCTCTTTACACATTAGTGTTTGGCCACAAGTCACGCTGTGATCGAAGGTGGCGCCATGCCACAACTGAATTGGGAACTGGCTCTCAAATGAGGCTGCCTAAACACACCGATAGGTGCTTGACGACAGATTCTTATTCCGTTTCAAAACCCAATTAAGTAAAACCATGTATGACATGGCCTCATTTCGTGCTGCTTGAAGGACGTCTGGTCGGACGAATTAATAAACAATCCGACAGGCAGGACGTGTCACGCATACTCAGCTAAACTAGTGTTAAATTGAGTTCCAACGCAGTGTTCCTATTTAGGTACCAACTGTTTGAACGACCCTGGATTTTAATTGGAGGCTCGAAGTTAGTGTGTAATAGTCCTTATGTCCTCGGTAAGGCAATTAGGAACTCTTCGCTTTCTACCTATTAAGGATAAAAACAACTGATGTGGCACAATGCGTAATGTGGGCGAACAGCCGATTGCCAAGAGGGAGGTCGCAGTTTCGATTCCCCCTACAGGACAAGGGGTAAAACGGGACCCTATTACTAAGACTCCGCTGTCCGTCCGTCTGTCACCAGGCTGTATCTCATGAACCGTGATAGACAGTTGAAATTTTCACAGATGATGTATTTCTGTTGCCGCTATAACAAAAAATAAGATCAATGTTTAAGGGGGTTCCCATACAAAAAACCGTTTTTTGCCGTTTTTATAGATAATGGTACGAAACCCTTCGTGCGCGAATCCGACTCGCACTTGGTCGGTTTTTTATATTTGTCCGTAGGTCACCGGTGACGAAGTGATAATGTGGTCGAAGGTGGCGCCACAGTAAACCTATAGTAGGGACTCCATGTAGCTTATATTTTAATAAACATTCAACAAAAATATCCCCCAGATTATCTCAAAGCCGCCATGTACAGAAAAGCCCACAAAACTCATAAGCACAATCCGCAATATTTTATGAAATAAACTCATCAGGGGGAATTAGAAATTTGAATAAAAATGAAAAGTGCCGTATAAATGACAAGTGCCTTACTGCCGTAAATCTCGCCGTATGTACCATGGGCGAAGATTGATCGCCCTTTATGATATATGCGTGCCGCCATGGAGCGATTGTAAATTGGATATGGTATGGTTTTAACAGTCAACGACAAAAGTCGCTCAACAATGACACAATTTCCGATTACCGGCATCGTCTTAAACACCAACCTTTGACCACATATCACTTAAAATCAGGTGTGGTAAGTTGTGGTCAGAGCGACACCTTGCAAAATATAAAGAAAACCACGCATTACTGAAATCAAAAATCAAAATCAAAACTTTTTTATTTAATAGGATACATTGTGATCACTTTAAAACGTCAACTTAAAACTAGCTACGCCTGTTCCAACCTCCTTACGCCGGCAAAAGAACAGGCAAGAAACGCCCGGCAGGGAATTTTTTTGGCGCGATCACATTGACAATTTTACTCTTATTACTAATTGATTGAATTGGAGCAAGTTCACTAAAATCCCAAGCTTTTTTTTTGTCATCTAATCGATATTTTTTATTTAGCTTTACTAATAAGAAGATTTCTCTTGTTTGGTTGTACACATTGGGATATGGGAACATGAATATTAACGAGTTTCGGGATCACAACCAAAGCAGACCAGACCCCACAAGCAGCACCCGTTCACGAGTTGACGCATGTGCCAGCCATCGCTCTCCTCGACCATATGAGAGGGAAGAGGGCGACCCGACACATGACGCCGCTGCAAGCAAAGTAACTGATATAGAACACATTTAGGTAATCTAGTATGATCAGCTACTTTTGTTGCTGACTGTACTGAGACGTGGTCTTTGACTGTGGACCTTTTAATAAGCTCAGAGTAACACACATCCGAAGCCGAAGATCGGACTCGATCGCGTACTTTGGGAAAGGCCTATGTCCAGCAATGGACTGAAAGGGGTTGATTATGGTGATGATGAATACACATCGCTCGACGAACCGATAACCGATGGGGAAGAAAGGTTCTTGAGTGGCGACCACGAACCGGAAGACGTTCTGTAGGTAGGGGCCCCACTAGGTGGACCGTCGACATTGTAAGATTCGAAGGAAGCTGATGGTTAATGTAAATGGTTAAGAGACGTTCCTGGTGGCGTTCAAAGGGGGAGGCCTTTGTTCAGCAGTGCACTTCTTCCGGCTTATGATGATGATGGTTTATACAACGATCCATATGTATTTTTTACAGAGCGATGAGATGAGAGATGAGTCATCTACCAACCCGCACTGGGCAGGTAGATTACAGCCCATACCCTCTCTCTTGCCAGAGTCTCATCAGTGGAAACGTAATAGGCTGATGATATGAAAAAAAGTCACGACGACAGTCTAGTAGCTTAAAAGAACTTGAAGAACTGTAATTCAACAACTTACTTCTAAATTCAAAAGGCTAACTTAAATAACTTCCAAAACATTGACTTACCGATCCATTTCGTGTTTCCTATCAATTTAGTTTGTAAATTTTGATGTAGCTGACATATTTATCTTCAAACTACAATAACCTCAACAATAGGAACGATATGAATAAAAATCCCGACGACATCGGCAAGTATTGGCTAAAATTTCATATGCGCATAATTTCATATACGCTCAACATTTTGATGTTCATATCACAGTAAGTCACGATAATAAAAAGCTTTTACTGTGTCTATAAAATTTATTAATGACTGCGCTCGCGTTCCTGTCACAGTAACTTTATGAATGCCGCATCCATCCAGTAAAGTTAGTTGCATGATCTCACATTAAGCTGTCGCAGTGTCGCCCATAAATTAAATAGGGCCTAATGAGTTAGATTATGATGGGCCTTGTAAGAGTCTATTAATTTTGTATTGTACGGGTGGTCTGTTGTAAATTGTAATCGATGGTTCTTTTTTTACTGTGAAATCGATTTGGTACGAACCAGATGTTCATTAAAAGGTCAGGGGGCTTTGATTTTTTTTTGTTAAATTTAAAATAGATCTTTACACTCACATGTTTGTATGGGACAGTGTGGATAAATTGTGAAGACTTCACATGAATACAATTTCTATTATGTCAGTTGTTTCTGCGACTGATAGAAACTTTTAAATGACGGTCATTATAGCACTAGGATTTGCAAAAACATAATTATGCAAAACACACAATATGTATATTTACATGAACATGTATGTTTACACATGTTGTAGCAGTTGAACCTAAGACATTAAAGTCAACAGAAGTGAACTAGAGATGGGTTGTATTAGATACATTTGAGATTAGTTCCACCTAATCCACATCCCTACAAATACCTAATCTATGGAATACCACGTAATCCAAGTCTCGACATGAAGGCCACAGAGCCGCAGGGGGACAGTAACTTTGCATAACTTCAACCTAATACGAGTATATTATATTGTATCACATCAACATTCAGCATCGCACGCGTTCCGCATTCCAGTATTATTACTTTACGGTATTTGAATTGTATAGTCTCCAGTCAGTGAGACTAGGATTCGACGGCAAGATAATTTGATATATGAGAGAGAGAGAAGGGGGGGGGGGGGAGAGGGAGAGTGAGAGAGAGAAATACTTTATTTGGGAAAACTGCACACAATAACGAAACAAAAAATAAAGGAACGCACAAAAAACAGCAACATTGTACATAAGCCATTAGTAATATCATGTGATGGTGCGAACACTACTGCTGTGTACAGTGCCTCCCAAAAAGGACTAGGATTAGGACCGACCTAATCTCGTAAAATAACCTAAGCGATGTGTCTAATCCAATATTTATGCCTCAACTCGAAACTCGATTGGCACTTTCAACTGCTTCAAGGGTTGTGGATTTGAGTCGAGTTACCGATAACTAGTTATAGCTAATACAGTAAGTATTATAGTGGTCCATTTGGAATATTAGACTGATCGATTGATCAATCAATGTCAACAAATGAAACTAATAGAGAATTCTGATAACAAAACATTAATTCTAAGAACAACTCTGCGCTTTATCTAAAATCTCCATCCCTCGCTTTCTATTTAAACTTAATTTATGTATTTATATATACATGTATTTTTTTACTGGCTATGCCCCGCGGTTTTACCCGCTTAGAGATCCCTACAAGAACCTTCTTCGGGATAAAATGTAGCCTATATCAATCTCCATCCCCAAAGCTACTCGTACATCTAAAAAAAAAATCACGTCGATCCGTTGCTCCATTGTTTTGTGAAAGAACACACCAACAACAAGCACATTTTTGCATTTATCTTTAAACATAAAAATGTTAATGTTTGTTAGTTCAGAATCTTAAATCTCCGAAACTACCTATGTACTTCACCAATTTCTTTATTTTTCTTGTAGAAGGTTTTTATTCTATCCACAGATGCCGAGCGCGGGCAGATTGTTCGTTAATTAGATAAGTGTGTGGATTTTATTGCTATTTGTTTTACGATATACTAATTCAGAATATTAATGTATGTTTGTTATTTGTTCCTTCTTTCACGCAGCGTTGCAGCAATGAGTTAGAGAGAGAGAGCATATAGACTATGTATCGCGTACATACTCTCATACCCTTGAATTTCCCGAATTCAACAAGAATATAGGTAGGTACATTTCTAAGTGTCAAACGAGGAAGCTAAGACGGGGCGTGATTGAACGCGAGTCGCTAAAAGCCGATTCCTGTAAACTATTTCAATCGGCGCCAAACGAGCCTAGATGTCGTCAGACGATTTTAACGGTCCCATATATTGAGACCGGGTTAATTGACGGGCGAAACGGCTGGGAGTCAGTCTGTTATCAGACTTTAGTCTGGCTTTGGACTTTAGTGTAGAATTTAGAATTGGCAAAAGTGCGAAAGGAGATTCTAATTTAGATAATTAGATATCACGCATCGATAATGAAAGAAGAAGTACACGAACTATGCCCCGCAGTTCCACGGTGTCGCGTGGACTACAGTTCATAGTGAGAAGAATTACCTATGGCCTTGCCCAAGGGTTCCTCCTTCCCCCAATTTTAATCAATAGTATCAATACACTATAATGGTACCAAATTGAAAGATGTTTTTTCGGAATATATTATTAGTAGAAATGTGGTAACTCATCTCAATTATTGTTAGTCGTTTCCTAGTTATACTATGCGACTAATTACATGTTTGTGTTAATGAATTATGTTTATTTATTTTAACATAAATATTTATTTATTGACTAATAAGTACTAATGATCACACTATTATTATAAATTGGAAAATTTGTGAGTGAGTGAACCGCTGAACAGATTTACATTATATGTGGAATAGCAGTAGCGTTTTCCTGTAAAAAGGTTCCTGCGGGATAATGGGAAGTTGCTAGTACTTTAAAAAGAAAACGTTAGCACAATTCGATTGCAAAGGCCGCCGATGACCACAAACAATTCCAAGACAGCTTTTACACCAAATGGCTTATATATTTGAGTGTTTTCTTTTTCACGGAGTGCTTTCAGTAAGTTTTCTTTACCAGGTGAACATAATGAATGTTGTTAACGGGTACAATAGTGTGGTTTAATTCGTTTTGTGCTGAGTCAGTCTGTTCGCACGCTCGCTTTGTTGACTTGAGCTTCGTGTTTTGTGTAGCGCTGTGGAGGGAGATAGAGGCGGCAAGTAAAATGTTTAACATCAAAAAAGTTTTCTATATTTTATAAAAATGTATAGGTTCTTTTTATAAATGTTTTTATGATAGTTTTTTTTTGTGTTTGTTGATTTGATTGGGCTCAGTACTTTGAGAGAGTTCTACGTCCAGCGGTGAGACGAGCTGATTATGATGATGAGTTTACTTTATATTCAATAGTTTATTACTATCTATGTAGATATAAAGTTCTGATACATTCACTGACATGTCTACGGGCAGCCTCAAATGAAAAGATAGAACGATTATGTATTTTAAATCTTTAAATATTCAATACTTTCAACAGGGATTAAACTCGAAACTAAAGAATAACTAGATAAAGCTGAAATAAGGCTAAAAATAACGATTTAATAATTATAGAAAAAGTGAACAACAATAGAATAATATTTATGACCATTTAAATACCATAATACCTCTTTTTGGGTAGCGAACCAGCGTTATTTATTATTTAAAAAATTACTCTGAGAGATTTATAACTCTATGAACTTTTTTTGTTTCGTTAGGATTTTAGGATAGGACGAGTTGGTACGAAAGTAATGGACTTACACCCCTGAAGTGAACTTTTACAATAAAAGTAGAGTTGATAGACAGACTGACAGACGCACTTAAGAAAGTTATACATACCTATATAGATTTCCACTAATTTCAAGTTTAAAGCAATGATTGCCCAGTGGTGCTTTCGGTGATGGAAAATATCGTGTTGAAACCGTAGCTTGGTGTTAAGGCATTTTCTAGTGCTCGCCTTAGCTACCACCCTTAATTTAAGAATCTGTCGCCATGCAGCATCAGGTAACTTCACTCAAAGACCAGATTGGAAACTGGCTCTCAAGTGGACTGCCGAAACACACCGATAGGTGCGACCAATCTATAAATATGGCGCATCCAAACAAATTTCACGTATTTCTAATATCTATATCTATATTTATAAAAGAAAGTCGTGTTAGTTACACTACTTATAACTCAAAAACGGCTGAACCGATTTGGCTGAAAATTGGTGGGGAGGTAGCTTAGGACCAGGAAACGGACATAGGATACTTTTTATCCCGGAAAAGGTTCCTACGGGATAACGGGAAGACGCGGGTGAAACCGCGGGGCGCAGTTAGTTAAGTATAGATACACCACATACCAACCATTATACTCACAAAGTATTTCCTAATGTTGGAAAACACTTTAATGTGATTCCACCACATCTAATTTCTTGCTATACATCAGTTGACTCCACGACTTTAATCGCCACTACCCCGTCCATAGCTTAAATAATTTACTCCCCCGGTCAGCGACTCCCATGAGGGTCATTCCCGTTTCACTCCATACACACTTGGTATGGTATAGGGACATAGTGGAAGGAGTAGGTTGACTCTGTATAAAGACGCGCGGTTTGTACTATATATTCATTTTTCAACTAGCCATGAATTGCCAAATCCGAAAGTATGATGGATTAGCAAATACTTCAAAGCAGTCTTGGGTTCGATTTTGATAGAAACTAAAAGAGCATTCTTATTTTCTAATCTCTTATTATACATATAAATTTTATGCTCTCTGATTTCACTGGAAACATTGTCCACATTCAGATTATATTCGCATCCATATTTTTGTTGAAGAACTATTTCGCCGTCAAAACATTTTTGTGAATTGTTATTTTCACGGGTATAGGTGGACTAACATAAAATTTCACCACTACATACGGCACGAAAAAACGAACAAAATAATACTTTAAATTGCTTCGAACCGTAAAAACCAGACAGCTTGTTTTTTTAATTTGTTTATTCAAGAGTCATATGGCAAGTGGTTAGGGATCCGCAGAAATACTCGAGTGCCTGACTATACTAGATACTTTTAAACAATTCCGAGTATATCTACTTGACAGTAAGACTCGATACTTTTCTATCATAGCGATTTACATCAATCGTAATACTTTCAACCCAGTCAGATCAAGTATACTGAATGTTTGCTACATCAATTTCGTAGAAATTCAAAACCAAATGTACCATACATCTCATCCGAAAATGTGGTACACAATGTAAGTAATATTTAAAAGATTTTTCGGGATTTGGTTTAGTTAAAAAGTACTCCTGAATAACATCCAAAACTGTGTTTCAAAAACTAAATTTCAAGTATTTGATTTAACTCGATAGATTTGATCCGATACATCGTGATTTCGTTGCGATTACTTTACTCGTAAGTGTAGTATCGATGTTTTTGTTCCGATACCATATCCCTACAAGTGGTGCGCTGTCGTTCGGCAACCATTTCGTCTCTCGCCACTGTTCCAAGCGTGTTTATTCTAACTGCCCCATCGGGAGTGGTCACTCGTTTTTTGCAATGGCTTTATACGTTTACTTTGCACTTTTACAGCCGGTAAGGTACTACAGCGCTTGTTTGTCTGTGGTTAAAAGTTTATTTTTACTGTCTAGGGCTTAGAAATCTAATAAGAACGGTTTAAGGCCTGAGACTACAAGATGATTCGGAAATTTGAGGTACAATAATAATTTTTATCTGTAAAAGTCATTAAAAGAATAATCCAAAAATGTGTACTTATGCTAATTTTGTCGCAAATATTTAAAAAAACGCAAGTACGTAACGACCGGCGTCTTGCGAAAATAGACGCCACATGGTCTGTCCTGCGCCACCTCCTGCCAGTCCTCCACCTGGAGCTCGCGCAAGTCCTTCGTGACTTCGTCTCTCCAGTGATAACTGGGACAGCCGACGTCATCCGTACCATTGCATTGATATTATTTTAGGTCTTTTTTTGAATTGTTTTACTCGGAGACAAGGCTCCTGAGACTTGTCCCTTAAATGCAACTTTGCTAGGAACGTGTTTACAATTTATTGTTTAGAACTTGAGAGAGTTTAAACCTTATAAGAAGTCAATTACATTGACCATCAGTGCACCTTTGATCACCGCGTCATTCGGATGCATTCGCAACATTGAACATTCCTAACATTAAACATTAACATTCAATAATTAATAGCAATAAATTAGTGTAGTGAACAATCAATCTTTCAATCTTAACAAATCATCGCAATTCTCGATCCGTACCCCTACAACCCAATAGGTAGAATCTGGCCATTTCTAAAAGAAAGAATTGTAGTTGAACCTTCTCTATGCTATCGTAGAACACTCTGTGTGTCTGTTTGTTTGTTACCGCCTCAACCGATATTGATAAAATTTTGTATGGAGATTGTTTAAACCCTGGGGAAGGACATACGACATTTTTTATCGCAATAAACAGTAGTTCACGCGGGTGAAACCGCGGGGAACAGCTAGTTACTAGTTTACAATATACCTTTACCTTTTTTGTATTACCCAATCTATATGTCATCTCTATATTACAAAGATAAAAGAATGAAATTTACTAACACAGAACAAAAATATGTACTATAACAATGAACTAAAAAAAGACATTAAAAAAAACCTAAACTAATAACTACAATATATTATTAAAAGGCAGCGTTCCCTCTTTGGATGGCTAGACTAATATATATATAAATCTTTCCCAACAACCAATTTTGAAATCGTTCCCTATTTTCAGGTTTCAAATATTATTTTTGGAACAGAAATATGCATAAAAGGTAATAGCCATAAAAAAAAATTGGTTGTCTGTAAAGTCGGTTTACTGACGATAGTTGAACGTGACAACGTCGATTGGCCGATTGTGCTTCTTTGTCGCTCGTTCCGCGCTCTCGCTTGCACTTCAAGCCTTACATGGAACGCCTCAGAACGAGGTAACGCCGCAGAGCGAGGTAACGCCGCAGAGCGAGGTAACGCCGCAGAGCGAGGTAACGCCGCAGAGCGAGGTAACGCCGCATGAGTCATGTTTTTTCGTGCGTGCAGCCGGCTCTATCGAATTATAAGACGTTGTCACGTCAAAATGTTTTAAATTCACTGAACATCTATTTCAATATCATTCATTGATGAAGTTCGAAAATGAGAGAGCTAAATGATATTTTTTCCCACTGTGCTTGTCGATTCTTTTCAGTACATTGACTCCGAATGGTATAATTCACTTTACAGCTCAATGCCTTTAATGTATTAGGCTTTATTAAAGAGCATTGAAAGGTTTTTAATGACATTTTCCATTTGTTTTGCGATTGAATTGAAATTAGTTGAAATTAGATTTCGGTTCTATTTTGGGTGATAAAGGGACTCCGAGACTAAGCTGGAAATTGGGGCTAATTACGATTATAATATATATTATTATTCTTTGTAACTAATATAGTGAGAATTCGAGTAATACACATATTAATTGACAAAGCAAGGCTTAAGTTCCGATATTGATTTAGTATATTATTCTGTGTACAAATGTGTGGAGTTACAATCCAGTTCAAATCGATTTATGGTCTAGTATTTATTTTTATCATAAGAAATCGACTGCAATTTGTTTTTTTTATTCAAATAACCAAAAAATCTATATATTATATCTCTTATATATCTATATTTATCGTTGTCTAGTACCCATAACACAAGTTTTGAGCTTAATTTGGGGCTAGTTCAATTTGTGTGCAATTGTCCCCGATATTTATTATTATTATTTATATTTCCGGGATCAGGTATTTTATTTTCCGGCCCACCTTATAATTGAGAACACTGCTCTAGTTGACAACCTATTGTTTCTATCTCAAGGCTTGATCTTGAAAAGCTTTATCTCTTGCAACTAAACTCCTATTGTCCTTCACTCTATATTTAATACCCAATAACTTTACCTTGAAATGCTTAAACCAAATTAATCCTTATACAGTTCAAATAGAGCTAACTTTTCTCTGTGCAGGGCGTCCGATTATTATAGACTTTCAATTATAATTTTCCAAAGACCTTGTTCAGTGTTGTCATTTAAAAAAATACGCCTTTAATCTTTTTATTGTCTGTTTGTACGGATTATTAGATATTTTATGCTAAGAGGATTATAGGAGCTTAGTCACGTCTGAAGTTATGATTTTAGATATTGCTAGACATAAAAACTATTGGAAAAAGTTGATTGGAGTGATAGTAAAATGAAGCTTTTATTTAAATTGCTTATTAATTTATTAATCTGGGAGTGGGAACTAAGGAAAATGTTACGCGTTCCTAAATGGAATTAGAAAATGAAATACATTTTTTTATACGAGACAAGTTTATGATAGCTTAGTTGGTTAATCAATAGATTTATGCCAGCGAACTGCCCCGACTTTACCCGTGTGGGTGTAGACTGCATTAGGGAATGATATAAAAAAAAATTTATAAAGCACTCCAAGGAAGCCATTGACTAGGACCAACAGTTGAGGCTATGTGTTGATGTCAGTAAATGAGTCTAGAATGTTAAGTGACGATGTGGTCAAAAGTGGCGTCACGCTACTTCTGGCTGCTGGAACACACCGATATATGCTTGGCGATAGACACTTAGTCAGAGAGCACTCTACCACCAAGCTATCGTCATCATTATCAACCTTTATCAGTCCACTGCTGGACATAGGCCTCTCCCAAGGTACGCCACTGAGCCCTTAATTCGGCTCTTCTCGTCCAACTACCGCCAGCCACTCGGCGCAAGTCGTAGCTTCACCTTGTCGCAGCGCGTCCTACACTACGTTTGCCAAGTCGCAGTCTCCACTTAAAAACACGTCCACCACCAAGCTTTGCTAGCTAGCTATGTTGGCCTAGCAAAGAGTTTTGTCATTTCTCGGAAGAAACAAAAAATAATCAACTAAACTACAAACAAAAATTATTCCATCATTCCATTCCATCCCGAATATTTCGAAACTTGAAATTTCGAAACTTGAAACCGCGTTCAAAACAAAACACCGATAAAAACTACGACCAGAAACAATAGGAAACAAAAAATACAAAGAACGAGGTCACGTCGTATGTCATAGTGACACTGACAATATAAAACCTATGACGTTCCCATTCGACACCTGGTACACGGAAAATGGACACAAATGAATTTTTCAAACAGAATTTCGCAACATCCCGTATGTCGCCTGTTTTCTCGGAAACGGCACAGAGTGTAAATTAAAATAACAGCATGTACGTATTCCGGTTTTATAGTTTTTAAAATCTGGATTACACGGAGTGCTTGGGTGTTGCACATGTGATGTTTATTTTTAACGAGTGTGTTTGTGTGGCAGATTAGCAGGTCTTTCAAAGGAGGTTTTAATGAAACCGCTGTATGCCCGAGTTGTGAGGCGCAAGTAGCGGAGTTTGCTGACCAACTAGGTTTAGCAAGGTTCTCTGCGGTCACTACTTGGATGGACCACTGGCGGTATTTAAAACTGAGCGCTTCCGTGCTTCGGAGGGCAACGTTAAGCTGTCAGTCCCGGTTGTCGTCGTTATACTATCGAGGGCTTTCTAAAAACTCTGACACTAGGGATGGCCACTTGCCTATCCGCCAACACTGACTGGGCTCGCGTGGTGGACCATACTCTCTCTCTGAGAGAAGACCTCTGTCGCAGCAGTTGGAACGTAATAGGCTGATGCTGATAATTCCCGAGCTTAGTAGTTTTATTTTTACTCTTAAATAGACGATATAGTTCCTTTGGAAAATAATCTGTACCTCTTAGGGCCGGTTTTATCGGTTTTAACGTCCTTAAGTTAAATGTCATACCATATTTCAGTAAATTTGACATTTTTGTCGAATTTTCCGTACTAAAATTTGACAATAACATCAAATTTACCGCTGACATTTAATTTACGGATGTTTATAAAACCACCCCTTAGTCTCAGACTTTGCCATACTGATACTGACCTATCTTGAACGATTATTCTCAAAATGTATTATCAAAACAGCGAAATTGGCTTACCATTTCACCTCCCATCAATAATTTACAGTGCTAACAGGAAAAAAGCGCTCCATTTTAAGGAAAAACAAAGCACTCGCTTCAGCGCTTAATCTCATTATAGGGATACATTTACAAAATGTCCTTAGTTTATTTTTTTTTAAGCCGGGGCGTGCTTTCTTAACCGGATATCTGGGTAAACAAGAAAAATGGTTTTCTAAATGAAGACAAAAGGGATTCACCGTGAAATTTATAAAAGCAGCGGCAAAAGTGACAAAAATGATATTCGACGGCGGGCGGGCTCCAAACCTACTGAGCTCTAGACGAGAAATTAACTCTTTGAGGCTGGTTGGTATTCTAAAATGACACCCAAGCAATAAATTGTAAAAAAAAACGACACGGCACATCTGTGTTCTTGTTTAATTTTTCATTGTTTTGACTGTGGTATGTCTATTCGGTGGTAGACGGCGCTCGGACATTGCATACTTTTGTAAGTTAATCTACATGATGCACATTAGTATTTTAAGCAAGCATATTCTTTCATCGACCTAGTCATCACTTACCACTAGGCGATGACTGTCTTCGCCTATGGTCAAATACCTATCCTACCTATTTATTACCTATCTATACTCATATTAATACAAATAGTACTAATAGTAGAGAAAATAATTGATCCTTTTTTTAATGTAATAATAGATTAATAGATAGGCCCGCCTGATGGAAAGCGGTCACCGTCGCCTATGGACATTTGCAACACCAGCACCACCATTCTTTGTTTGTTCCGAATAATTTTAAAAACTATCGAAGCAGATTGTTTTTAAGTTTGTTATGGAAATAGTTAGAAGTCTAGGGAAGGACATACAGTACTCATTATTGCGATAAACCGTAGTCCACGCGGGCGAAACCGCTGGAAACAGCTAGTTACTAAAATAAAAAAATAGGTACATTCTATTTTTGTCTTTAGTTACTTCTTACAGGGTAGAGTTTGACCACAAGTTCCCGCTTCAAATCTAATGTGAAATTTTTGTAGCACTTCATAATAAAATATTTTGGGACCATAGTGACTTTTCACCCTAGCGCTGACTTTATAACTTTTTCATAATAAACTGTTGGGGCCGTAGTTTTGTCTCGAAATGAGATCTGCCTGTTTGGATTTTGTATGTAAATGTATTAGTACAATATAGAATCGCAACGGGTTTTATTTCGCAGAAACTGAAATAACCTTGGAAGTACGAAATGAAACCTAGTTCTTTCATAGACATTTACCTACTAGGATTTTATATCTATATCATACTTACATTTATACTTTATATTGCAAAAAAAAAACATGCAATAAAAACAAAATACATACATACATACTTTTGTGTGGCATTTGCTACTAGCGACAATGACCAACGAAAAATCTTTTTATTTTCGTTCTTTATAATTATAGGAAAATCGAAACTAGCATTTCCCCGCTGTTTCACTTACGTGTCCTAGTCATAATATATATATATATAACAAAGTTTCCTATGTCCGTCCTTATGGTTTCAAATATCTCTATACCAAACTTCATCTAATTCGGCGGTTCCAGAGACCATAAAGGCGGTTAAAGTTTGTTTAAAACGTTTTTGTATTGGTGTACTAACATTTTTATCCCGGCAATTGACGTAGACAAAGCTAAGAGGCACAACTAGTCTTTTTTATAAACAGTTTTACTAGGACAGTAATAAAACTAAACGCCAACTGTCCTACATTAAGAGCTTAAAAAGTTAACAACTTAAACGGAATGAAAACGTGGGATAACGCATTACCATATCAATTCCGTTCCCGCGCCCGGTCCAAGAATCAAATGACTGTAAGAAACCAAGTTTCAATTTATCACCAAGAGATGGCGTTGAATGTATGAATGAATTGAAAGTTAGATTACACAATTTAAATTCCCCCTTCATGCAAAATAGGGAAAGATGAGGTTTGGGGGGAATACGAATATATTATAGTATGGATAGAATGGGGTGAGATATTTACCTCTCGGGAGCTAGAGACCCGTCGAGGCGAGGCGAAATCTTAATGGATTATGGTATGATTGGACTCAGCTCACCTGAAGGTATTTTGCGCGTTTTTATATCGTTTTCTATAGAGTACTAAGCCGCTATCTCTAAGGGTCCATTTTATCGCCCGCTCCCGTTGAATCGCGGAGCAATTAGGGAAAAAACAATTTAATTTTTTAGCGGGTGCCTGAGCCTAATCCAATTTGCTTTTTTTTGTACATCGGCTTTGCGAATCGATTGGTAAGATGAGTGTTTCGTTCTAAAAAGGGTTTCGTAATATGTTTTTGAGAGATTAGGGTGTTAATTTGATACAGTTTCATTATTTTTTTTATAATTGAACCCAATTGGGCGGTCAGTTTGAGATATTGTTTTTAAACGGAGGGAATGGTTTGACATCATGTGCTACCAATTCTTCATTTGTTGTTTTCCAGGATTTATTTATCATTTATGAACTTTACAATTCTGCCCCCGTTGTTATAGTTACAGTAAGTCGTTTTACTGGTGTTTTGACTTTTTTACTGTACTGTGATCTGTAAATCAAGTCCTACTTGGAAAATTTTTCTTTTTAATCTACGCAAATTTAACTTTTGATGTCCGTTACAATATCCAAGTTATCTGCTATAATCATTAAGATATACCATTTTAAAAATGTTACATTTTTTTGACTTACTGTAATTACAATAACGGGGGCAGAATTGACAAGGAACTTTTCGTTCGAACTGCTAACTAACTGAGATGGCGCAACAACCCAAAGTGAGTCTTGGCCTCCGATAACAAAAGACGCCACTTCGCTCTGTCCTGCGCCACCTCCTGCCAGTCCTCTACCTGGAGCTCGCGCAAATCCTTCGTGACTTCGTCTTTCCAGCGATATCTGGGACGGCCGACAGGGCGACGGCCACTCGGCCGAACTAATTGAACGAAATTTACAGTGATAAATAAATGAAGGAATTTTCTTTAAATAAAACACATTCGTGCAAGGAAGTAACTTCGATATTATAACATAACATGAGAGCGTAAAAAAGTGCTCTTTTAATACTAGATATTTTTATATTTAAAGTAAATCCATTTTGGGAAGTAAGTAAGTGAGCTTCCAAGATCTACAACACATTCTGAGACATCAATAAATAAAATAAAACTATTAGACGAAAAAATTAAACTCGCCCTTTTAAAACTTAAAACCGACATTTATTATGAAGAGTTCATAACGGTAAAGCAATTTTGCGATCTACAAAAAAGCAGCCAAAAACGAATGTGCTAAAAAGCGTGTGTTCACACTTCACGCTCTTTCAAAAACCCCATTCAGAGGTATAGAGGGTGTTAATTTTGTTAATTTTTTAATAATCAGCCTGTGAATTTGGAGAATGTAGGGCAGAATTAGCGAAGGTGGTTATTTGTGCTCCTTTTGGAATAGCTTTTTTTTTAACTAGTTGCACCCCGCGGTTTCACCCGCGTCTTCCCGTTATCCCACAGGAACCCTTTTCCGGGATAACAAGCCTAGTGGTAATCCAGGGTATAAGCTATCTCCATTCCAAATTTCATTCAGATCCGTTCAGTAGTAGTTCTTGCGTGAAAGAGTAACGAACATCCATCCATCCATCCATACTCACAAACTTTCACGTTTATAAGTTTGTGAGTATGGATGAGTTGGTATAAATAATATTATTAGTAGGATGGCGTAGTTTTGTAGCGGTTTTTAACTTTCAAAGATTTTACTTTAAGTTTCTCTATAGGACATGAAAACACTATATCTAATATTCTAAACGCGAAAGTTTGAATGGATGTTCGTAACACAATCAAGCCAGATTGACTAAACAGATCTGGATGAAATTTAGCACAGACAGATTTATAGCCTTGAATTGACTACTTATTTTCGGAATATGTTTTACTACTTACAGGGTAGCGTTTGACCAAAAGTAATTTGATGTTTAGTGACGATGCAGTCGAAGATGGCGCCACGCTACACCTGGACTGGGAACTGGATCTCAAGCGAGGCTGCCGGAACACACTGATAGGTGCTTGACGACAGATTCTTAACATGAGGGTGGTAGCTAGTCAGACGAGCTCTAGAAAATGCACTACCACCAAGCTATGGTTTCATCACGATGTTTTCCTTCACCGTTATGTGAACCGTGTTCGTATGCATAACGTGAAAACCAAAGGTAACCAAAGGGTATTTACGTAAAATACAGTCCTGAATTCGAATCCTGATTTCAAGTCGGATTTATAACGAACAATTTTAGAAGGAACCAAAAATATTGTTTCAGACAATGAGCAATTTTCTTCACTGCATTTGAGCATGCTCAAATGCAGTGAAGAAAAACATCGTGATGAAACCATAGCTTAGAGGTAGGACATTCTCTAGTGCACGACACCTATCAGTGTTCTGGAAACCTTACTTGAGAGCCAGTTCCTTATAGGCATAGCATAGCGTCACTACATCGTCACTTAACATCAGGTGACTTGTGGTAAGTAAAAAGCTTTGTCTTATGTAAAAATGTATTAGCATTGTTAACTTAATCTTACTCATACGAGGTAAAAAAAATACGGGTTATGAGAAATGTGGTTAGTTAGTCATCCATTCATACACAGATTTGTGTATAATTAAATTAACACCTGAACTAACCTCTATGACTAACATATTATTAATCTTAGACTAACTGATGTTTTTGGTTTTCTAAGAAAATTTGGTAATGTAAAGTGTAAGATAATTAGACGTTCAAATATTATTCTATGTAGGTATTGTGTAGATAAACTTGGGATTACCACAGTAACAAGGATAATCATATTCTTCAAATTTTGGTCAACAGTCAACGAACCACTTCGTTTCTAAGCAAATTTCGTGATGTTAGTAAACTTATTACAAAAGTTTTTTTTGTCATCTTAGTTACGAGATGAGCATGTCACCTGTCTAATGGTAAGCGCCACACTTCCCCTTTACAGTTCAGGGTCACCCAGAAACCCTTTTCCGCAAGGTACTGCGCTCGTCACTTAAGACATGCTAAATATCTTTAAGCACTGTAAATTTTCTGGAAATATTGCCCTTGTAATGATGGCACACTACTGCTTGCCAGTTGGATGACTGGTGTGGTACTTTCATAGACGGACTACAAAAAATGCTACCACTACAAACTCCTGAAAAAACTTTTTATCGGAAATCGAACCCAGGCATGTGTTGTGGAGGCTACGCCCGGTTTCAATAAGCGATCTATCCACGGTTTCACATAAATTTGACATTACTGGAGCTTACGTCAAATTTCCATCTCCAGTAGCAAATCGTGGATAGATCAGTTATTGAAACCGGCCGCTAGTCAAACAAGTCACTACAAGGCTGTACAAAAACAAAATTTTCATCGCCCCATTTTCTTTTAGCTATCCTTTAACGTTTTAACTTTGCTAGTGTTAAAAAGACGTTTCAAAAATGTTTTCAAATTAGGTGAGATATAAAGCGCTTTCATAAAATTTCCTTCGCCTTTCAACGGTATAACCTACAATGTTCTACAAGAAAAACTGTTTTCCCAAACTAATAAAAAAGTTTGCGAGGTAAAGTGTAAGTATATAAAGTAAGTACATGTAAGCAAACTCTTTAGTACGGATTTGGAAACAAAAAAGACTTAGGAACGCATGATTTAGGCCCGTGTTCTAGATTTCTAGAACTAGCTATGTCTCGCAGTTTCACCCGCGTTTTCCTAATTTTCTTGTTGAATGTTTACTTTATTAGAAAGAGATACCAAACAAAAATGTATTTTCTCACTTATTGTATAGGAAGATATCTTACATATACATATAACACTTCAAACAAATATGAATGATAACAAATGGAACAGGCTCTTTTCAAAATCATAAGAGGCTGTCAATTTAGAATAATTTAGGAAAATTTTAAAGTGATGATGGGTCAGTGGTGTGGTGACGTCAGCTTGCGATACGTAGAACGTAGTTTCGAATCCTACAATGAGCTTGAGCTTTCGATAGAGGAAAACGTGATAAAACCATAGCTTGGTGCAAGTCTGCAAGGGTATTTCTGTAGTACTCGCCGGGCTTGAACTTAAGAATCTGTCGCCAAACACCTATCACATATCGGTGTGTTCCGACAGCCTCACTTGAGAGCCATTCCCCAATCCAGGTGTAGCCTGTCACCACCTTCGACCACATCGTCACTTAACATCAGTTGAGTTGAGGTCAAACGCTACGAAGTTGTTAGAAAAATAAACCAATAGGCTATTGGAACAACATTATAATAGAACAGGAACAGATGGTTCTAATTTACTTGTTACAAACTACCCCAAGTTTTTTCAATCAATCAATAAAAGCATATATCCCGGAACTAGTGGGAACTGTAAATCAGATTCTAGTTTAAAATTAAGTTGGGCTCACCTGAACTCCTCGCACCACATATCCTCGTCTCCAAACTCAGTAGTAAACAAATCACTAGCACAGTTTTAAACCTATTCAAGCACCATCTAATTTTATTAAATCTAACACTAACACAACTGTGAAACCTAGCTTTGTCTCTTCGACTTTTGTCCTTGTCGTACACATTTCTTTTGTAGCCTCTGTCTTCGAGCAAGGATTTGAGATCTTGGAGGGTGCGTCTTTCATCTGACACTGTCTTCTCTAGAGGGTCCAAGGGTTGACACCTTCGGGTGTTCATTATAGGGTCGGTTGTGTCCGTCATTGGTGTTGCTGGTCAAATTTCCGGTTCATCTTTTGGGTGCATCTGTAACAAAGACATTTTTTTTATTAGTCAGGTTATATCGCTCGACGAACCGATAACCGATGGGGAAGAAAGGTTCTCGAGTGGCGACCACGAACCGGAAGACGTTCTGTAGTTAGGTCCCCCACTAGGTGGACCGACGAAATTATGAGTCGCAGGATGGATGGAAATGGGTAATAGCCGTTCATGGTGGCGTTCAAAGGTGGAGGCCTATGTTCCGGCTGATGAAAGAAAAAAGAGTGAACATGTTACACCATCGACTGCATCAACTCTTAACATCAGGCGATATAGTAATCAAAAACACGTAAATTCGTTATTTAATAATCAAAGATTTTGTCATTAAAACAAATAATTTCTAATGATAAAAGCGTGGAGAAATTGGAGAACGCACGTAACTCTTAATTAATATTTTGAAAATTAATTTTGTAAAAATAATTTTGATATTTTTGTCGTGGAGAAGTTTGGGAGCGTTTAGTGGAGAAGATTGGAAATAAACCTTTTAAATTGCCCTAAGATCATAAAACACTCGGAATATTATTATACTTAAATGCCTAGTAAGTACAAAGCAATAAATTCTTTGAACGAACAATCAACTTGTCCCTTTAAAAAACACCTACAAATTCCTGTTCAAAAGCATCCCAGCGACAAAACAAAAAACCCTCCAGGACTTAATCAGGTAAACGGACTGGAAACCGCCATCGATAAATTAAAAGAAAAACACAATATTGGCGCGAAAATAAACGCAAACGGGGCACGTTGCTGACAATCTAATAAGCAATTCATCAAGAGATGTGACAGTATGTTATCGTGCCGTGTTAGCCGAGGGGGGGGGGGGGAGGGGGGTGCCGTGAAGACACCTGCGTCACTGGATAGTGTTAGGTTAGATACAGTAGAGACACTTTAGTTAAATATCATTTGTTTAAGATGACCTTTCTGAGAGAACTTGAGTAGGTAGTGAGAAGGTAATTGGTGGTAATTTAATTGTTGATGACGATTAATGATTATTTTTTAATTTTTAATCGACGTTTTGTGTTTTATTTGTTTTGACGTGTTTACATATTTCGTTTCTGCATATACTCGTATGAATGTTACCTATATTTGAAGATGTAGAAGATATTTGTAGTTTGTTATTTTGCTAATTAATTTGTTGTTAATAGAAAAAGGTAAATCATTATTTATCGTTTCATTTCTATCGTTAAGAATGATTTAGAAATCATTAGTAAGTAATGCATGCTTTAGGAATTGTTCCGAGATTTTGTCTCAGTATTGTCCAAAAAGCTCGTAGTGTTGCCAGTTCATTTGATTTATTAGTAAATTTGCATCTAAAAACACTAAAACACATGACAATGGTATGACTAATCTCGTGAAACGTATTATTACCGACAATTCGAATTGTCAGTCGCGTCGGTATTGTAGTTTAATGAGTTAAAACACTAAAATATAACTTAACTAAACTAAACTATAAAATTAAACTAACAATTAAAACTACCTGTCAAAACTAAGAATTTAAACTAAAAACCTATAAAAAACAAAAAAAAATGTGATTTGATGTGTAAAGTTCGGCATAATTGATTTTTTGTAAGTTTGTCGCTTTATGAAACTGTGTCACAAAGAATCCTTCACTTTTTAATTTAATACAATTTAATATGCTTTTGATGCATTTTATCTCAGTGACATAGACAAAGCTTGTAAGACGAACTATTCTTCAACGATGGATTAACGGCTGGGTTAGACATTGGACTAGCACTAACGAGACAGTTTTAAACGATGACGTTTTTGCCGATAATAAAGGCACAGAATAAAGAAGATAGTTCAAGGAATGAATAGTTTGGTATGACAAGGGTTTAGTTAATTTGACGTAAATCTTAGCATCGTGTGTGAATAGAGTTCTATCCTACCAATATTATAAACGTGAAAGTTTGTGAGAATTGATGTATGGATGTTTGTTACTCTTTCACGCAAAAAGTAATGAACAGATTTGAGTGAAATTTGGAACGGAGATAGCTTATACGCTGGATTAATATGTAGGCTACTTTTTATCCCGGAAAAGGGTTCCCATGGGATAATGGGAAGACGCGGGGCGCAGCTAGATTTTTTAATACCCAAAAAAGGTTTTGTTTTTATTTATCTTAAACGTTACAGAATGTAAAATATTTAAAGCTGGCCACACAACAGAAAAAGATTATTTTGATGTCGGTAAACACAGTTATGGACAAAAAGTGAGCCTGCTCACACAAACTGTGTAAACAACACAATAGTTTTATCTATAAAAAAAAGCTCTGTTGCATGTGTGTATGATATAATAGTTTTACCATTTTGAATTTTGCATTCAATTTCATTGGTAAAATGTGTCAGATCAATATCTATATTGTATAACTGTGTTGTTTGAGGGTCTGTGGAACGTCAATCGTGACCGGACGCGTTTTTTGGTTATAAAATAAGATCTTATTGTTTTAATCAAATAAGTGCTAATCTAATTGACCAGTTTAGTTTTTGGGTGTATTGGTGGTAAGTGTTTGTGTTCGTCAGTAGTTTTTGTGTTCCGTGAGGATGAATGACCCGCCCGATCCCGGTGGGGGGATGGACGTGCCGCCATCCCCGGCGGCTTTTACTTCGGTTGAGACTACAATCAATGAAAATGACTTTGAAGTAGTAATGAACCGTAAACGTAAAGTGCAAAAATTGGAAAGTGCAGGTACTGCTGTGGTTCCCCAAGATGGCATGTGTACCCCTCCAAATAATTTCTCAACCCCGAAAATTGTTGATGTTGAGATGACTCCGACACCTCTTGCTTTAGGTCAACCCTCTCAGACGTCTCAGATCCCAAGTCAAGGACCGACTCCAATCCCAATTGGTCGTCAACAGTACGAAACGTCTGATCGAGGTCCGTTTACTGTTCACGTACAGCGAGTTGAATCATCCCCATCTGCCGGTACTACTCTGCATCCAGTGACCTTTGGGCGGTTCTTGTTCAATCGCGCCAGAGAGTTTCAGGGTATAGTGGAAGGCTCTATTAAAAGTATAGGTCGCAACAGGATTACCCTAAACTTCCACTCTAATACATCCGCTAACAAATTTTTACAATCCCCATCGCTTCCAAACAACAACTTCAAAGCCTTTATTCCTTCTTTTAACATTACTAGGATGGGTATTGTACGAGGTATACCTGTGGATATGTCACCTGATGAAATAATAAAGGAAATGCAAGTACCGAAGGACTGCGGTCCCATAATCAAGGTTCGCCGACTTAATTTTAAAGTCACTATTGATGGGACCGTAACTTGGAAACCGTCACAGACTGTGGTCTTGACTTTTGATGGGCAAGTTTTTCCAAATAGGGTTTACATGTGCTATAACTCTTTTGTTGTCGATACCTATACCTACCCGACAGTACAATGTTTCCAGTGCTGCAGATATGGCCATACAAAAAGTCAGTGCCGATCGAAGCCGGCATGCTATAAATGTGGTGAAAACCATACAGGTGAAACATGCCAGATTGATAGTGACAACGCCAAGTGCATTTGGTGTGATGGCAAGCATTTCGCTACAAGTCACTCCTGCCCAGAGATGCAGAGACAAAAAAATATTAAATCTTCCATGTCAGAACAGGCTATTTCATATGCAGAGGCATCTAAACTGTATACCAAATCTAAACAGTCATATGCAGATATGCTATCGAACTCTCCTGCTCCTTCCCGTACAACCCTGCCTTCCCGTCCTTCTAGAAATATTACAGCAGAGCCTCGCAAGGTACATTATAAAAAAACCGTTATGAAAACTCCTCAAGCTCCCACACTCGTCAACAGTGGTTATGACCGCTTGGCCCATTCGAGTATAGTAAGAGAAGACTTTTCCGGAGCGGCTCCAAATGGCTGTGCCCTCCACAATCCCTACGCGAATAATAGTGATAACCCTTCAATCCAAGCTGTGCTTGGAGAACTTCTTAGGCTGCTTAATTTATTATCCTCTCTTATGAATAATTTTCCTTCTTCGTCCTCGCCCCTTAGCAACCAACCGTCCAACGCTGCCTTTAACTTGAACTCTCTTTTCTCCCTCCTTCAAAATGGATTCGGTCGCCAGGATCCTTCAATGGAACCCACGAAGTATCATTCCCAAGAAATCTGAAATTATCTTTTTGTCTAATAAACATAGCCCGACCATCTTGTCGGTTTCCGAAACATGGCTGAGCCCCGGGTCCAATTTTAGGATTCCGGGCTTTGCCAGTGTTAGAAGAGACCGACAGGATGGTCACGGTGGTGTTGCATTATTTATCCAAAATAATGTTCCCTTCACAACTATTTCTCTTCCACCTTCTAGCGATAACTTAGAAGTTGTCGCTGCGCGAATTAGTAACATCACCATAGTATCTATATATATTCCTCACCCTTCCAAGCCTATTACTCATAACCTTATATCCACAATCCAGTCTCTTCCTAAACCTCTTCTTATCCTTGGTGATTTGAACTGCCACCACCATGTCTGGGGATGTGGGGGTTCGGATAGTTTAGGAGAATTTTTATTGGAATCTTTGGACTTGCTCAATCTTTGTGTTCTAAATGATGGATCCGCTACAAGAAGAACACGGCCTGATGAATCTCGCAGTGCGATTGATTTATCTATATGTTCTCCCGAGCTGGCTTCCCTTTTTACTTGGAGGGTTTTACCTTCCACCCATGGGAGTGATCACTTTCCTATTCTTCTCAATTCTTCCCATACATTTTCACGCCCTCCAGTCATTAATAAACCACTTCTCAAATATGTCCTCAATAGTAATACTTCAGATTGGGATAAGTATAATGAACACATTAGGAGTAAAGTTCCAAGCCTACCGTCTATTAGTCCTTATAGTATAACCAGCTGTTCAAATAATCTCGTCAAAACACTTCTAGACAGTGCAAATAAGTCCTTCCCTATCAAAAAGCCTCCCAAAAATAAAATACCTTCCCCCCCGTGGTGGGACAAAGAATGCTCCGATGCAATCAAAGCCCGTTTGGCTTCAGAGTCCGATTTCTGCAACTCCATGACTCAAGAGAATTTCATTGCACTAAACAAAACCATTGCAAAATCTAAACGCCTACTTCGCACTAAAAAAGTGAATGGGTGGAAATCATACTGTACTAGCATAGGCCCTGATACTCCGCTCTCGCTTATTTGGAAGAAAATTCACAGGTTTAGATGCTCTCAGAGGCCACCAAGCCATGGTTGTTGCGCAACTCAGTCTTGGGCTGATTCTTTCATGGACAGAATTGCCCCCCAATATTCTCCACTTCCTTCTGAACTTCCATCTTTATCAAATTCCCCTTCCTCTTCAAACGATCCTCTAGATCAACCTTTTTCGATCATAGAGCTTCACAACATTTTAAAATCTGTGAAGGATTCCGCACCTGGTATGGACGGTATCCCATATTCTTTCTTTTCAAAGGCTCATAATTCGCTTCTAAAATACTACTTAAGGCTTGTTAATACTATTTTTGACTCTGGCTATGTCCCTGACTCTTGGAAATCCCAATATATAATCCCAATTCCTAAACCTAACAAAAATCCGAATGAACCTCAATATTTCCGCCCTATTGCCCTTTCCTCAGTCCTGACCAAACTTGCCGAACATCTAATCAAAAACCGGCTGGAATGGTTTTTAGAAAGCAGAGGTTTACTTGCTAAATCACAGTATGGCTTCAGAAAAGGAAAAAGTACAATGGACAGCCTGAGCATTCTCACCACGGACGTAAGACTTTCTTTCACTCGAAATGAATCGGTAATCGGTGCCTTCTTGGACATTACGGCAGCCTATGATAATGTTCAACTTCCTCTTCTCAGGAACAAACTTCAGCAGCTGAGAGTGCCAGTCAAGTTGGGTAATTTTATCATGAATCTTCTCTCAGAGAGATTCATTTTCTTCCGCTGTAATGATCCGTCAATTTCATCCAGTAGAGTCATATGGCGTGGTCTTCCGCAAGGGTCTGTACTAAGCCCTATTCTATACAACGTTTATACGCATGACTTGGAATCATCTATCGGTCCATGTCGCATTTTACAATATGCCGATGATATTCTTATTTATAATTCTAATAGCGATATCGATAAAGCTGGCTCTTGTCTTTCTTTCTCCCTTAATCTTTTGACTATTTGGCTTCACAACAACGGTCTGGAACTTTCTCCATCCAAAAGCAACATCGTCGTTTTTTCTCGTAAAAGATCCACTCCAGCTATAAATATAATTATAGATAATTGTAAAATCCCTGTTAAGGATTCGGTCAAATTCCTTGGTTTAGTTTTGGACAGTAAGTTTAATGGGCGAATGCACTGTGACTACATTGTAAATAGATGTGAAAAAAACTTGAACGCTCTTAGATGTTTAGCTGGTGTGTGGTGGGGTGCCCATCCTTTCAGTCTAAAAATTTTATACAACGCAATAATACGTAGTGTTTTAGATTACGGATCCTTTTTAATTGAACCTGCCAATAAAGCCAGCCTTAAAAAACTTGACCTAATTCAGTCAAAGTCTCTGCGTATCATCGCTGGAGCTATGAAATCTTCCCCTATCAATGCACTTCAAGTCGAATGCGTAGACCCTCCTCTTCATCTCCGACGCCAATTCTTGGCTACTAGATTTTTCTTCCGGGCTGTTCAATTCTCTGATCACCCCCTCATATATAAAAAAAAAAGCTTGGGATTTTAGTGAACTTGCTCCAATTCAATCAATTAGTAATAAGAATAAAATTGTCAATGTGATCGCGCCAAAAAAATTACCTGCCGGGCGTTTCTTGCCTGTTCTTTTGCCGGCGTAAGGAGGTTGGAACAGGCGTAGCTAGTTTTAAGTTGACGTTTTAAAGTGATCACAATGTATCCTATTGAATAAACATATTTTTGATTTTGATTTTGATTTTGATTTTATCAAAGCTTGAACTCCTTCTTCAATATTCCCACACTTCTCGCTATTGGAGATGTAAACAGCTTCCACCGCTCGTCAAAAGTTACTCCATCTTTAAATCTCTTAGAGATCCAATACATAGATCTCACATTCTTCCACTATTTAACTTTGACTATAGTGTTGTTATTTCCCAACCAAAAATAATTTTAAACTTTGACATTTGTAAAGGCGACCAAAACGCAAATGAATATTTCGAAGAACTCCTTCTCAGAGACTGGCGTGGATGGCATACAATTTACACAGACGCATCCAAGCTAACCCAGCAAGATTGTGTTGGATGTGGTGTTTTCCATGCTCAATACGATATAGTTCAAAAGATTAAATGCCCACCTGAATCATCTGTTTTCACTGGAGAATGTATTGCTATACTTGAAGCCGTTAAATATGTTCTTATTTTCAAATTACAAAAAACTATTATTTTCTCAGATTCTCGTAGCTCTCTTCAATCTCTTCTCTCCAACCCCTTTAGCCCTAAATCACACAATCCTATTTTATTACAAATTAAAAACTCAATTTCAGAATGTTATTCCAAAGGCTTTGAAGTTGTACTGGCGTGAATTCCTGGTCACGTAGGTATCAATGGCAATGAACGGGTCGACAAGGTTGCTAAAGATGCAGTGTCATGCGGGGATAAAGTTCCCTTCAAAAATTATTGTCACGATCTTGTGTCCCTTCCAAAATGTTTGCTTTCCAAATCTTGGTCATTATATTGGAGAACCACCAGTAAAACCAAGGGTTCTGGTTTTGCAAGAATCCAACCAATCATTCCGCACAAACCCTGGTTTGCTCGCTTTAAATTTAGCAAGCGCTTTACGTCTATGGTTATACGCATGAGACTAGGTCACTGTTGTATTCCATCCCACTTGAAAAAAATTCATATAAAAGATTCATCGATATGTGAATGTGGCCTGGACGATGGCGATCTAAACCATATCTTTTTTTCATGCCCTTTACTCGACCACTCTTCTCTATTCCAATCGCTTAAATCCTCAGACATTTACTTTCCTACCTATATGCCTGAACTTTTAGCTTCCAATAATTTTAAAATTTATGAAATTCTCATTAACTTCCTTTCACAAAATAACCTCAAAATATAATAAGATTGTCTTATCCTTATATATTTACCCTCTTTTTATATACAAAATATTAACAAATCTAACAAATATGTAGTTGTGTTCTGTCTACGTTACTAATTCAATAATACTAATTTTATTTCAGCTTTACTGGTTTCTTGGACAGCCCTATTTCTAAATTTGTACCGTTGCCGCTATTTTTGGAAAATAATATTGACGTGATACTGGCAGAAATGTCCAAAGTAGACAATTGCCAAATTTAAAAAAAAAAAAAAAAAAAAAAAAAAAAAACTGTGTTGTTATTACTAACTATTTCACTCAAAATTTTAGCAACTAAAGTTAATTAAATATTTATATTTAGAAACACATATACCTACCTATACCTAGCATCATATATTATTTAAAAATCATTGCGATATTTACCATGAAAATGATTTGCTGTAAGCATTCGACATTCCAGCACTATTTCAAGTGCCATCATCACTAAAACCTGATTGAAAACCTTTTTCTAAGTTCGCATGTCACAGCTCACTGCGGTCATGATCACATTACAATATGTTCACTAATTAAAGGTAGACAAAACTGATTTTGCTTTACACACTTAACTCGTAACGCGTATTTCTGAGCCGTGACGCGTCGAAAAACACGTCCGATCGCGTCGGCGTGGTTCGCGGTACTAACGCCAAAGTCCTGTCTGACTGGCTGAAGTGCATCATAATATATAAAACCCCTATTCTCGACACTACTTGGAGTCGGGTCTGCTGTGCTCTGACAGTGATGCCAACTAAGCCCTTTCTTGGCTAAATCTAGCTCTTTTTTCGGCTTGTTTAGCTACCTAATGATTTTGCGCTTAGCCCCGCGTGTATCAAACTATCAAAACCATAGAGACATACGCCGGTTTCAATAACCGATCTATCCACGGTTTGACAGAAATTTGACATTACTTCTATTGAGCTTGTGTCAAATTTCTATCTCCAGAGCAAACCGTAGATAGATCGGTTATTGGAACCGGCCGATAACAGACATACACACATTACACACACATCCTAGTTAGGCTTCAGAGCTATGTATGGGTGGGTGTTTAATTATAAACAGAATTTTCAATTTTTTTTTAACAAATGTGTTATTTCGAGTGTTTAGTAACCAAACTAGAGTGAGTGGAACTGCAATATTTAAACTACATAATACGACTATGTAAACAAGGTTATAAAAGACAATATTTCTCTTAAATAAATTAGTTAATGGAAAAAAATAACAATATGTATTTAAATGTGTAATCTTTGACAATTTTGTAGTAAAAATATCTGTACTGTGTAGATTTACAATCAAGTACTTCTTTTGTTTATTATTTGGCAATTTAGCCCTTTTCTCGTTATTTTCAAATACAATCTAGGCCAAAACTCGATACGCAGCTGGCAACACTGTTCTGTAACTCTGCACTCGTCACTAACTCACTACCCAGGTTTTGTTCGAGGGGGAGCAATGACAAACGTCACGGATGCCCCATTGTGCACTGCTCACTTACCGAAATGCAGGGAGATGCTTTCAAAAGTATTTTATTATTGGGGTGCAGCCGTACCGGCGACCTTGCAAAGTGAGTTCTGAGAACAAGGGTCATTGTGCCCACAGGTATCTGCAGAAATAATTCTACTTTATTAAGTGCGATGTGAATTTTGTCGGCTTCTTCGGCGAGACTTGCGAACTTCGTGCTTGCTGTATTTGAATTAAGCAACGATAATTTTAGATATCACTTGAATTTTTTTTAAATGTGAAAATTTTCTTTATTATAGGACTTACAGTCGCCAGCAATAACAAAATCAAAAAAATCTAAAAAAAAAAATATCAATAGGCTACATTGGGATCACTTCACCGATCATCTCGTCATCGGAACAAAGCTCATCCACACATTATCGAGTCTTGGAAATCCCACACCTCGCGATTTATGCGCTCCTTTCTCCCGCATACTTGCAAAATGTGGAATGAGCTTCCCCCACAAGTGTTTCCGCTGTGCTACAGATTGCAATCCTTCAAGATGGGTGTAAAAAGAGTTCTTAAAGGTCGGCAACGCATCGGCAACTCCCCTGGTGTTGCAGATGTCCATAGGCGACGGTGACCGCTTTCCATCAGGCGGGCCGTCAGCTTGTTTGCTAATCTATTACATAAAAAAAAAAAAAAAACTTTAAAACGTCAACATAAAACTAGCTACGCCTGTTCCAACCTCCTTACGCCAGCAAAAGAACAGGCAAGAAACGCCCAGCAGGTACTTTTTTTGGCGCGATCACATTGACAATTTTATTCTTATTACTAATTAATTGAATTGGAGCAAGTTCACTAAAATCCCAAGGTTTTTTTTGTCATTTAATGGTCCGATATTTTTTAATTAGCTTTACTGATAAACATGTATTATGGACATACTTATACGTATTATAATTTTAAAAATATGTCATAGGCTGTATTTAATTTCTGAAAAGTACAATTGAGAATAATAACTCTTACTCTCTTAACTCTAACTTTCTGAACAAATTTTACCGATATTTATAAGTACTTATCACAATATATTGAATTATATAAAGTGTATATTTGACGACTCCAGGCGACTATACATAAGAATGAAATGTATACTACTTTAAGGTTTACTAGATTTTTTTTTTGTACTTCTGTAACTTTACAGGATTAAAAGTCTTTTATGGAAGTGTTGTACTATTTCTTCGCTGCACTGCGTCAATTGAAGGTAGTTTTTTTTCCTCCAAGCTATCGCCGATCGAGTTGTTTTAATTGTTAAAGGTTTGCCGTTGTCGCGGCGGGCAAGTTAATGATGTCGGGCAAACAGGGCAAAACAGACAAAACAGTATTGTTTAAACTTGGTCCCGGTTGTTTGTCCAACTTCGATCAGAAAGCGATTTGTTTTATTGATATTTTGATAGCAAATACAGATTTTATGCTTCGAAAACGCGAGGGCAATAATTATTTCAATGCAACAAACTTGCTTTTTTAGCCTATGTAAGGGACCAATTTATGAACAAAAACGGTATTGATAAAAATACCGGTATTAAAATATTACAATTCATCTTTCAATCAAAGAAGTCAGCTCTGTCTGACGCATAAAATTATATTTTAGGTACTTATATTATTTTGTGGTTGTGATAGTAATGGAAAAACAAGCAATAACCGTCTAGAGCATGACTAATTTACGTTACGCCACAAACCACAGTAGACACCTACATTTGTCGCTAATGGAGGTTACGCACTACGCACCTAACAAAAAGCAAGTGAAGGTAAGTGAAATCGTCAATGGGTGCCAATGTTCGTTCGCCTTCGCTATCGTATCCAAACAGAACGAATGACAGCTAACGTTGAACGCAGATAATCGGAGGTTGCAGTGTCATTAAAATGAGCATTCGCTGCTGGTACACACCGCTTGCGCTCGTTCGCTCGCTATAATTCCCATCGTGACACCGACACACGGCGGAGCACGGCCGAACGCGTACGAATGTTCGCTGCTTTTCGCTCGCTTCATACCCTCCACATTCAAGAGTGACGTCTAAATGACGTTTAAACAATGCATGATGCAATGATCAAACGTCTGGCTCAAATTAGGTGATCAGTGATCACAACTTGACGGTTTTTTAATCTAAACTAGCTTTTGCTCGCGATTTCGTACGCGTGGCAAAAATTCTAAATACTGTTATTTTGGCTTGTTGCCTATATTAGTTTTTCTTCAATATATTTAATGTACAGGCCTGTTACCATTTTATTATGTGTATGTATAGTTTAACTAAGGGATGTGCCCACTTCCCTCTCAATATTCTCTCGGCATGCATGGCCAAACTGCATGGTCCGGTGGACCACAGGTGTGCCAATCTAGCGTTCAAAGCTGCGTCATTAATCTTCCGTCGTCCTTATCCGGGATATAAGCTAGGCGGCGCTAGTGTGCGCGTGGCTTACACAACTCTTTGTTTTCACGTTTTTCCTCGGTTTAAACTTTTACTAAACGTATAAATTTGTTTAAAGAGGGAAGCGATATTTTGTTTTTAGTATGAAAATTGTGCTCTTTGACGTAAGATAGTGTCAATCGTGTCCTGCGACAATTGGAGCGACGACATGCACCGAGAGCTGGCAGTAGTTGAATGAAAAGCCGAAGACAAGGCTCAGTGACGTGGCCTTGGGAGAGACCTATGTCCAGCCATGGACTGATACAGGCTGATGATGATAATGATGATGAGTGTCAAGCGAGTAGACGGCCCACCTGATGGTAAACGGTCACCGTCGCCTTTGGAACACTAGAGGCGTTGTCGATGCATTACCGACCCTTAAGAACTCTTCACACCCATCTGAAATACTGCATTTCGTAGCACTGCGGAACTTGCGGAGGGAGCTTGTTCCAAATTACTTAAGATATTATCATGAAAAAACACATCTTTAACAGTAACTCAGCTATAATACTAGGGTGAATGTCACCGTTACCCTCTCGGTACCTATTTCGAGCCATTCGTATTCCTAACTTGCGAGAACTGGCACAATATTAGGACAATTGCCAAGCTCTTGTCCACGTATCCACAATATTTTCATAGTTTAACGACCGGAGGAATTTTGTTCGTAGGGTCCGGTAAAAGATCGTAACTGAAAATTGTTTTAGCCCCCACGGGACGGCGGACTTGAGGTGGACAGTTACTGGTGTGGGACCGCTTGCAGGTGTTACGGGGTATTGTCTGGTTGTACACACGCGAATTTGCGAAATGGGCTTGGATATTTGAAAGGACGAATAAAAATTGAGATATGAAGACTTGGAAATACAATTTAGACTTTGGAGGGAAATGGAACTGCGTTTTAAGTTGTTTATGGTGTCTTCCTTTAACAAAGATAAAGTTTTTGGTTTACAAGACATGTATATATTGCGACATTTATCACTATTAATTATTATTCATCAATCGCTTGTACCAATGATACCTATACCTAATACTAAGCATTTTTTTATGTGGCCAACAGTCGTCGAGAAAAGCTTTCATCATCATCATCATCATCATCGGGGTGAAGTCCATGGCTGGCAGGTGAATATAGGCTTTTAACGGCTTTTAGTCATTTGCATCCATCGGCTCCAAGCGACTCTCAAAAAGTCGTCGGTCCTCCTAGCGGAGGGCCTACCTACAGAACGTCTTCCGATTCACGGTTGCCACTTGTGAAAGAAAAGATTTAGCTGATACATAAATCCAGCGTATTCCACTTTCAATAATTTGACAGCGAACGGCGTTAAACATAAAAAGATTGCCGAAATATCAACCAGATGTGACAGCTAGATTGATAAGCGTTGTCTTTTAAATTCTCCCATCTCTTCACTAGCCAAATCAAATTATATTTGAATAAGTGGCTGCAGACAGCTCAGTTGGAGCTGAAATATAAACAGCCATTTATCGTGGGGTCCATACTCTGGGGTGTTGGGGGTCCGTAGTTGTACCTCTAGACAGTGGCGGATTTACACATTTGCCGCCCGTACATTATTTAAATTATTTTGCCGTCTCTAAGATTCGCTATCTTAGTTAATCGAGGCGTCTTTTCTTTTGTTTTTGACGCAAATATGGGATGAGTCATGAGACTTCCCCTGTTTAATCGCTATATAATTTCTCTCGAACTGAATGCCACCACCACGCAGTCCACGCAACGTAAGCCTTAGTGAAACATGTTAGTTTGTGTGGACCAAAAAAAAATTTGCCCCAAATTTGCCGCCCCTAATGCCTGTCGCCCTAGGCTCCAGGCTACTCAGTCTGCCGGTAAATCCGCCACTGCCTCTAGGTTGTAAAGGGCCACAGGTGCGCTGTCCGCGATGGTACAACCCTCCACCCTCTGGTTGCCTTGACTGATTGTTTGTTTTGCCGCTCCGTTCCGGGCACCGCTACTGTTCTATTTTGGTACAGAATGGCTAGTAGCTGGAGAACATTCGGTGAAAACACAAATTGGACTATCGATATTTCACATGAAATGTCCACCGGATGCGTTCCGAAGTTAGGAGTTATTTTTTTCGAGGAAAGGTGTTATACTGTCCAATATTTATTGTTTGCAATTTCGTTCGCGATACGCCTGGGGTACGTGTTTTTGATCGGGGGACGGGGAAGTTGCTAGAGGTAGCCTCAGTTTGTCGAGGGTCACTTTTTACGGAAATTACGGTAGGTAAAAAAATTATTACAGACCATTTCTTCATACAGGGTAGCGTTTGACCACAAGTCAACTGATATTAAGTGATGATATGGTCGAAGATGGCGCCACGCTACACGTGGATTGGGAACTGGCACTCAATTGAGGCTGCCGGAACACACCGATAGGTGCTTGTCATGCAATGTATAGGCTACATTTAATAAGATATATTTTCCGTATCTGTAGTTCAATCAACTAGGAGAGGAGGGAGAGGTAGACCGAGAAGAACATACATAGATCAAGTTAAAGAAAGGATTGACGTCATGTCTTACCAAGAGGTCAAAAGGATGGCCGAGAACAGAACGGGATGGAAAGTACTCCACCGACAAGAGCTTCGCTCTTAAATAAAAGAAGAGAAGTTTAGTCAACCAGGACTATACAAAATTTATTCCTTCAAGGTAATTTGAATTTATTCATTCTGTAATAAATTCAACTATACCAAGGAAATGTTTATTTTGACTAGGTCCTAAAAAACTTTTTACCGGCAAAAAGCGGAACTAGCGATCTCGTATATAATTAGCTTGATTAAATACCTGTTCACGCAAAACATTGATTATTTCAAAATAATAATTAACAGACAATTACAGCTATCTACATAATTCATTACACATTAAATTCCTATATCAAAAGCAATCAATTAATTAAATACTAGTTGGAATACCCCGGCGTTGCTCTTTAAAAGGGAACGCCAGTTATGTCCAATCTAAATTTAGAAATGGTCGAGCGAAATGGCCTGCACATTCCTACCTAGGTATAGGTACCGAGTAGTACCATAGTAAAGAGTAGTAGTTCAGCTTCATACAAATCGGCCGCCGCCGGTTTGAATGTGTGCGAGAGTAGCGTAGCCGTGTGTGTACGCACGCACTTTCCATGCACACAATCACAAACGAACGGGGCCGCGGCCATGCACTCAGTACGGAACGCGCCGCCTATGCATTACCGCAAGAGTAGGCAATTAACTCGTCGAGCTGCCTTAGCTAACCTACTGTTCTTACTTTACTGTGGTAGTACCGACCTAGTAATGGGTCGGCCAATGTGTTGAGAGATAAGCGGTGGGCCAGTTAGTGGCACAATTACCTGAGTTTAAAATGAAATGAAAAGATAAACGAACGAGACGGAAAACTAAAAAGGTTTTTAATATTTTAATGCAGCAGTTTGTAAAAACGGTCATAGCTTTGATCGCGTTGACTTTCAAGTTTTATTTTTTCACAGCTGAAAGAAAACCCAGAGACGTGTGTTTGACATAAATTTCAACTTGATACCTCAACACGTTCTAGTGAAAAAGGGTCTTGACAGACAGACCGAGCCACAGACAGACGGACAAGTGATACTATAAGGATTCCGCTTCTCTTTTCTAGAAACAAGAAGCTCACAGTATAATTATGTAAAAATGGTAACGCTTATTATGTGTGTGTGTTTTGAACTACAACATTTCCAAATCCTACGCGGCAATGCGCTGCGCTCGACACCCTGAGATATTATCTGTAATTTCACTAGAAAGGAACATTGCCGCGCCTTAGATACAAAAAAAACACTCTTGGAAAGACCGCTTCGATTTCCGCACGAATAAACTTACGCCTAAAACGAAATTCCTATAAATTTAAAAGGCTAGGCGCTTTCATAAAAGGCTGTCACACGAATAACTTACGTAGTCATTAAAATTTAGTCATTTTACAAATCGTTAGATATAAAATATCTAAAGAACAAATTGTTTTCAACCATTACTCTATACCGCATACGGTAGCTGGTCACTAGTGGCGACCATTACGTCAAGACATAGGGTAGAGCTGCAGTCATGTCCACTTAAGGTGGTCCTAGACTGTCACAGGTCTTGTTTCTGTTTATAGCAAACAAGTGGACACAGCCACGGAACATTTTTCGTACAAGCATACCGGTATTTTACCGGTATAAAATATTGGTACCGGTTATAAAACTGTGTGGTGATAATTGTCATTTTTTCTACTGTCATCAGTACGCTGGAGGTGGCTCTTGCGAGCGAAATACATTGCAATAAACCGCAACCAATAATAAAACTATACTTAGTGCGATTTTGGGATTGATTTTGTATCTTCTAGGCAAGCATGCTCTATCATTGACCTTGTAATCACTTACAGTTGAGCGAGACTGTGATCAAATGTTTACTTATTGATAATATTAAAAAAAATAAATTACATAAACCGCTAACTGACGTACATTTACATTTTTTTTACTGAAAGTCATACCGCTATTTGAACATTATACCGAAATACATCGGCAAAGCGATCCCTGGACAAACGCCTGTTTTTTAACTAAATGAAGGAAGTCGTATTTGCATTTATCGTACCTTTTAAAGCTATCGACGTAACAGGAACAAAATAGAAAAAGTAGAATAGCAAATAGGTACACAGACGGCTTTTTGCGTTAGAATCCAGTTATTGCTTGATCGATGACTAGAAAACGAGCTTACGGACAACTTGCAGCGCCCCGCGGTTACACATGTGGGTTTTCCGTTATCCTGCAGGAACCTTTTTCCGGGATAGTAAGTATCCAGAGTATGAGTACAGCTGTCTCTATTCAAAATGTTGTCCCATTCCATTGAGCTCTTTCAGCGTGAAAAAGTAACAAACATACAAACTGACTCGCAAACTTTCTTTTATATTTAACTAGCTGCACCCCGCAGTTTTCCCGTTATTCGACAGGAACGTTTTCGAGATGAAAATAACCTCGTTTATTTAGGGTATAATCTATCTCTATTCCAAATTTCACTCATATCCGTTGAGGCGTTTCAGTGTGTAGTTGTTAAAGACATACACACCTACTCACAAATTTTCACATTATAATAAGTGTGTTTAATGTAATATGGTGTGAGTTAGAATTTACTTTAGAAGATGTTATAGAGATAAGAGGGTAAATAGGTTTCGGTTATTAATTAATATAATAATAAATCATATTATTAAAAGCGGTATGTTATACTAAATTACAATTATGTAACTCTTTATTCTGTGATAGATCTTTAATAAAAAAAAACATACCGCTTCCAATAAAAAACCAAATTTAAAACATACAACGAAGATATCGTTTAGATTCTATTCTATCTAATACACTGCCCTAATATCGGACTCAGCTGCTCCCTCATAAAATAGCTCGCCTAATACCGGCATAGGTTAGGCATTCCGCAATTCCAACTCTAAAATACCGGAACATTAAGGTACACCTTCGTCGACATTAGGGATGTGCCGATACAAACATTCATCGATATTTTATTTTTGTTTATTTGGAAGTGTAAATATAAATCCTAAGTTATATAAAATTACGTACGCACATAAAGCTAACTTAAGAATAATGCAGCCTACGGCATTATTCTCGAGTAGACGTGGTGGTAATGTCATCATAATTTCAACAGTTTTTTCGAGATTATGTACAGTCCGCTACAAAAGCAGCTGATCATACTCGATTTCCCAAATGTGTTTAATATCAGAAATGTTTGTTTTTTTCCTTACAACTAACAAGGTATCGTTTGACAATAAGACAACACACCTGATTTTAAGTGATGATTCGGTGGAAGTTTAAGATGAAAAAAGTAAATTGAAAAATGTGTTTTTGTTTAGCGACTTTTGTCGTTGACTGTACTGAAACGTGGCCCATTTTGAACGATAAAGTGTCTTTCCATTATTTACCAGACTGACCGATAGTCGATAAGGTTTCTTTTTATTTCAACGTAAACTATCGATTAAGTTTTAACCCCCAACATCCCTAGACACACCTGATTTCCCTAATTCCGATAACCATCTGAATTTTAGACCATTTCCCCTCGGATCTAGAATGTAGTCTACATTACAGCTGTTAGGTTACGAAATCTATGGACACGGCATTTATTTATGGAGTTGCGATACATTTTATGTATGGCATTCGTTGAATATGGAGAAGAGAATAAGTTTGAGAAAGTCATATTCTAGAATGTCGTTCAAGCAGTAATCTCTACATATGCACAGATTTGAGGCTGTCATTTCATACAGATGCATCATTCAATCGCAACTCAAGCTTTGATCTACACTTGAGCGTCATTTGACGACGTGGTAGCTGAGTTGGTAGTGACCTTGCCTTCGAAGCTAGCGGTCCCGAGTTCGAATCCCGGTAAGGGCAAATATATGTGTGATGCGCACATATATTTGTTCCTGAGTCTTGGATATGTAAATATAAATATTTCTCTATATAAGTATGTATATCGTTGTCTAGTACCCATAACCCAAGTTTCGAGCTTAATTTGGGCCTAGGTCAATTTGTGTGCAATGGTCCCCCGATATATCTTTTTATTTTTTTTATTTAGAATAACCAGCCTAAAAGTGGGGTAAACGTCACAGTTACCGCCACAATCCTAACTTCGGGTTCCGGCCATTTTGGCGAGTGCATTTCCTACCAAATCGTTTCCCTATTGAGTGCAACGTGAAATTTTCATACCGTGAGTGCCTATTCGCTGCCGTCTCGTTAAGGAAATACTTTACTTCGCTCTTCCACGATAGACTTGAATAGACAGTGTGTTCTACTGGTCATTTTTACTGCCAGTCCATTGTTGGACATAGGTAATTTGTTCACTCAGCGACCTCTGCATGTATGGAGAACTTAACGCCCCATTTGATTCTCTTGTGACCGTTTTTACGATCTTTAGCCAATGTTCCAATCAAAAATGTGTGAGAACAGATACTCAATTTCTTCGTACATTTTACTATAGTTTGACTACCAATAAAAAAGCGTTAGGAGATGATTTTCAAAAAATTTTATAGCGATGATGGCTCAGTGGTAGTGACGTCGGCTTGCGATCCGTAGGACGTGGGTTCGAATCCTACAATGAGCTTGAGCTTTCGGTGAAGGAAAACATCGTGATGAAACCATAGCTTGGTGGTAGGGTATTTTCTAGTACTCGCCTGGCTAGCTACCACCCTCTTGTTAAGAATCTGTCGCCAAGCACCTATCGGTGTATTCCGGCAGCTTCACTTGAGAGCCAGTTCCCAATCCAGGTGTAGCGTGGCGCCATCTTCGACCACATCGTCACTTAACATCAGGTGACTTGTGGTCAAACGCAACCCTGTAAATAGTAAAAAAAAAAAAAACCTTTTTAAGTACTTTTTTACGTTTTCATTATCATCAGCCGGCAGAAGTCTACTGCTGGACATAGGCCACCATGAACGGCTATTAGCCATTTTCATCCATCGGCTCCCTGCGAGTCTTACATTGTCGTCGGTCCACGTAGACACCTTACAGAGCGTCTTCCGGTCGTGGTCACCACTCGAGAACCTTTCTTCCCCTGTAAATGGGGCTACTAGGGACAAAACAATGTCCTATTAATAATATACCGTTTGCAACGGCCTCTACTACAGTTTTCCATAGCGATGTTGCCCCGAAAACCTCGTTTACAAAGGGCAAGCAACAAAGGTGTAGTCTATAAAGTTTGAAATGTTACGGGTGTAGCTTATTGATTGTTTCCTGTTTGTTACGGATTTATGTTCTTTATGGCGAAGTTTTTCACTTTATATCGTGCCCTTTGATTATCTTGCGTTTGGTGCAGGTGAGAAAGAAAAATGGCACTGTACACACGATGGTGGCCGAACGGAGATCCCGCAACTCATTAATATTCATGTTCCCATATCCCAATGTGTAAAACCAAACAAGAGAAATCTTATTAGTAAAGCTAATTAAAAAATATCGGACTATTAGATGACAAAAAAAAACTTGGGATTTTAGTGAACTTGCTCCAATTCAATCAATTAGTAATAAGAATAAAATTAAAATGTGATCGCGCCAAAAAAATTACCTGCCGGGCGTTTCTTGCCTGTTCTTTTGCCGGCGTAAAGAGGTTGGAACAGGCGTAGCTAGTTTTAAGTTAGATGTTTTAAAGTGATCACAATGTATCCTATTGAATAAAGAAAAATTGACTTTTGACTTTTTTGACTTTTGGTAATGCGTGCGCTTTACAAGGCGCCGACACCGAGTTCGAATCCTCTCTCACCTATGACTTAATAAGTTATGTGTGGATTTATCGCTCAAAACTGAGAAGGAAACCGGCAAGTCCAAGAACCAAAACATTCAAGGGCATGTGACATCTACCAACCCGCACTGGGCCAGCTCTCTCTTAAAATAGGCCGGAGTCCCAGCAGTGGGAACGTCATAGGCTGATGATGATGATGGTGATGAATTACTTACATAGCTCTGACCTCTAACTAGGTTTCCCTGTATCCAGGGTACCAGGAACTATGTCATTATTTGTAAGAGTGTATAGATATAAATATCCCATATTGACTAATGACGAAAAAAGGAGACCTGTGTTCAGCAGTAGACTTTTTCCGGCTGTGATGAACTTGCTTGTTCTTTCAATTTATTTAAAATGGATGTGTTTACAATGTAAACAAAAAGAGTCCTTTATGTTCAATAAATTATCTTGTAAATAATTTAACACAAATATTTTCGTCCGCATATCAAAAGTCATGACAAAATGGCAATAAAACTGGACCAAGACTCGTTAGCCGTTATCAGATTTATCAAAAAAAAACAACACAGACTTAATCTGACATCAGTACGATTAATGACGTACGGACTGTAACTTGAGACTCGATCGCGATAGTAGTCATGTTCATTAATTTTAGTGCATTTCTTTCATAAATTAACAGGTATAATATAATTTATATTTTATGGCCCCGATGAGGCATTAAAATGGTTATTTTTATGAAAGTACGCCAAAGTTTTGCAATCTTTTTATTTAAAGGACATGTTTAACATCTGTATAAAAGGTCTCAGGTACTTACTAATTCTTCAATTATTTACTCTTATAAATAGTGGCGCTCCGCCCCGACCGTACCTCGCAAACGTCAACGCGACACTAAACAAGCTGTACGGATTGCAGTGCAGTTCAATTGAACACATGTCTTTGCGAAATCTAGTACGAACATAGATATCACTACGTTTGTCATTAAAATGACAAATCTACAACACACAAACCAACATTACAAATCCCACTGGATTTTTAATGTTAAAACTTCACCAGTTGGCAGGCGCACCTATTAACAGCCCTCAACAACATTAATTAACACAAACGAAAGAAACTACAAAACGAGTGAACTCATTAAGTGTAGAAAACTAATGGGATTTCATGAAAACTCCGACAAAAACGCTCAGCTCGGTTAAGCAAGATTTATAGTGGCGCCCACTACAGCGATAAGTGAATTCGAATTCCGAAAATGCACTTGTCATTTAGAATTCTACCGTCTTTTTTGTAAAAGAAAATTAAGAACTAGTAAGTTTAAAAAATCCTCGTTTAAAATTAACTTTTTTAATCTAACCTCATTCGAGTTTATGAGGTAAAAAGAGCTAAAAATGACCACTTAAACAGTCAACCTATTAAGACTAAGCAACTAGACAACGAAAAAACGATACCTACCAATATTATGATATTGCGAAAATAACGCTGTCTTTTTATCTGTTACCTTATCCCGCCTAAACTGCTGAACAGATCTCGTAATGAAATTTGGTATGCAGATAAGTTTGAACCCTGGAGAAGGACATAGGTTACTTTTTATCGCGACAAACTGTAGTCCACGCGAGAGAAATCGCAGAAAACAGCTTGTAATATTATAAATGCCAAAAACTCTGTCGGTCTGTTACCTTTTCACGCCTAAACTGCAAAACAGATCAAGTTAAAAGGACATAAGATATCTTTTATCGTGATAAACTGTAGCCCACTCGAGTGAAACCGCAGGGTGCAGCTTGTATATCCAATTTTTGCATCACACCGACGCCGTGACCACTAAAAGTTTATGCATCACGTAGCAGATATAACCACGATTTTCTATGTTTAGGAAAACCCGGATTGCAGTGACGTAGACATGTTTGTCTGCCGGGCAAAACACCTGGGAGCCTTGGACCAACAAATGGGCCGTTTACCCTACTCGTGGTCATTTTGCCGACGGAGCGGTGGGAAAATATTAATGTGAGAATTTAGAGCGGCAGGGTTGGACACGTTGATTCGTTAACGGTGGATTTTGAAGCGCATGATTTAGTTTCGAAGCGATGATGGCCCAGTGCTAGTGACGTTCGCTTGCGAATGTTCATGGGTTCGAAGCCTTCAATGAGCTTGAGCATTCGGTGAAGGAAGACATCGTGATGAAAAAATAATTTGTTGGTAGGTAATTATTTTATATCAATATTTTTTTAATTTTTCGTTTTTACTTTTTTACAGGGTAGCGTTTGACCACAAGTCACCTGATGTTAAGTGACGATGTGGTCTAAGATGGCGCCACGCTACACCTGGACTGGGAACTGGCTCTCAAGTGAGGCTGCCGGAACACACCGATAGGTGCTTGGCGACAGACATATAGACATATAGATATGTTAGACTTCGATCCAAATAGATTGAAAATCGATGTTTTTTCATAGAATCGCCTTCGCTAGTTTAACTCGGTACCTATTTGCCTAGATTGTTTTTGTATCTGCACCACTAATGGCCTTAATGACACGAATGTGACCATCACCGTGTACAACTATTACTAATCAAATATTGTAGATGGCATTTAAAAGGCACTTGCCCATATCACTCGAATGCCTTTCTAAACGAGCAAACAACAGGCGTGGTGGTTGTTTTTAGAAGAGCCGACACGTTTCACACGATGTTTGTTGCGGTCGCAGTTGGTAATACTATTAGACAGTTCTGTAGTGTTTGTATAATCTGTAACCTATTATAGTGTAGTTGTGCTGTGCCCCGCGTTAACTTAAGTGTAGCCTACGCAGGCTAAAAATAATCATCGAAATTGGAGCACTCTTGTTCTAAATGATCCAGTTCCACTACGAGCGCTTCAGCTCCCTTACGAGCGCTTCAGCTCCACTACGAGCGCTTCAGCTCCCCTACGAGCGCTTCAGCTCCACTACGAGCGCTTCAGCTCCACTACGAGCGCTTCAGCTCCACTACGAGCACTTAAGCTCCACTACAAGCGCTTTCTCAGACTAATCTAGTACCTACCTTCAATACCTAATACCTACCATAAAACGCTACAGCAATATCGTATCGGCTTGTGTCTTTCAGTAGGAAATCAATTTCGCTTGTTTGTCACCGCGCGCTCGGTCCCGACCACTGTTTTTTCAATATTGAACAAACAACCCTGAGTAGGCACCAGTTCTATGAATCCAGGTAATCGCTCAGCCGCCATTCCTACCTTTTATCTAGATTGTTTTCCAGAATTGATTCTCTGTTCTCACTGCCGCTGAACGTTGTTTGGCTTGCTTTTAATTTACGGTTCAACTTTTAGCACGTGAACGGTCTGATAAGTGAGAGAAATGAGGACAAAACATTAATAGAAAAGTGTTTTTTAATACACTAATGAAGAGATCAGTGTGTTATTGATTAGATAGCTTCACATTAGGCAATGATTAATAATACTTAACAGTGTAGCGTTTGGCCACAAGTCACCAGATGGCAAGTAGGCCCTACGCTACATCTGGATTGGGAACTGGCTCTTAAGTGAAGCTGCCAGAAGACACCGATAGATGCTTGGCGACAGATTCTTAACTTGAGGAAATTCCCTATCATAAAACTATGGCTTCATCAGGATGTTTTCCTTTACTGGAAACGCAAGTTTCAACCAACTACGTCACTGCCACCGTTGCTTCAATACTGCGTGATGGGAGAGGATATTGGAATCTTAGTTACAAGACACCTGGTTCAAACAACCAACCCTGAAGTCGCAAGCAAAGCCTATTCCAAAATAATACCTTCATTCCATCCGTGGGTAGAACAGTAGCAGCATCAATATTCATGAGGCAAACAAAACCTCGCTTAGCGGGCCCTACAGAAATGAGCTTAGGCAATCATCAAAGGGATGCTTCGATACGACATTTGCTATCAATTTCATTCTATTTTCCCCCAAACGCAACATTTTTTTCCTCGAAGAAATGCTGCGTAATCGGTTCTTTGGTACCGAGTTTTATTCGCTAATGGTTGAAGAAAAGGAATATTACGACTCTACTTATGAAGGAAAAGCTTCCAATTCAATTGTGGCCTTTTGTAATATTTATTTCAGGACAAGACATTGTTTTGTCAACATTTTTTTGTTTGATTGCCGGTGATGACATTTCATGATGAAATGCCAACATTGCCTGAACACAAATTCGATGTCGCTCGGCGAGATTGAGACTTGGTATGTTTTTGAACGAAATATTTTATGAGAGTAGCAGAACTGAAGAGATCTGGATATACCTAAACTAACTGAGATGGCGCAACGACCCAAAGTGAGTCTTGGCCTCCGATAACAAAAGACGCCACTTCGGTCTGTCCTGCGCCACATCCTGCCAGTCCTCCACCGGGAGCAAATCCTTCACAACTTCCCGCTACGCGTCAAATTTTGTGCATTAAAAAAAAGGCTGCGTGTCACTGCCAGTATGTTAAAAAACCACAGACAAAGAATCCAAAAACAAACATCAACCATCCAGTTTTTTTTTAATTACATATGTAAGCTGTAATGGAGTTAAGGTGTACCGAAATTATACTCGCCCCCGCGCTCTGACCTTTTTAGAAGGACTCGTCAAGTTTGTACTTAATTAAGTACGTCAATATTGTATGGAGTGGACCGCAGAAAGCTCGCTGTGTTAAGTTTATCTGCTACTAGGAGCGCCCCGTTGCTTCGCCTGCGTGTTTTAAAAGTAGGCTATGTTTATCTAATACAAGGCGCAAATCTGTACAAACAAACAAACATCCAAGCTTTCGTAAAAAGTGGGATAATTAGTCAGCTAGTAGTAGAATAGTAAAAAAGTCTAGTTTAGAATGGAACAGTTCAGTTTGTTAGTTTAAAAAAAATAGTCTGTAATTTGTTTTGTTTTGTGTAAATGAAATAAAGTAAGTTGATAGTAGAAAGTAGGTTCTATTATTTTTATGAAACTCATTTTACGGTTCCTCAATCAAAACTGATTCCTACAGTAAATTCGAGTCCGTCTGTCCATCCGTCCCTATATCTTTCTATGACTTTGTCATTTCTGCATAATTTCTAACAATATTTTGTTAGGTAGTCTGATGTCGACCGCCATGTAGGTAAAATAATTGGTTATTGTCATAATCCCCACTAGGTCGTTCTTTCTGATGGGGATTCTAATAATTTAAAAAAATATTTCTGGCGTAAACTCCACTACGACTTTCAATGCTGGCTCGTGGGGACTATGACAGAAATTCTTTGTTTTATTATCATAGTTAAAAACCCCATCGAGCAGCCTTCTAAAACAAGAGAAATAAAAGGTTAGTCCTACTAATATTTTAAATGCGAAAGTTTGTGTGTGTGAATGTGGTAGCATAGAACATAATATTAAAATGACTCGAGTAACATTCCCGCTGAAATTCAGTCGACGAAATACTCAATTCTTTTTTTTCTGTTTGTTCCTTTCTTCGCCGACATTTCGATTTTTATAGACAAGTCTTTCGGTAAGAAGATTTGATAGAATAGTTTATGGCTCTCGTATTTATGTAATAGATTTACATGACTATTTCCTGTAAGACCGTACGTATTATCGCTATTTCGTTTTATTTGCGTTTAATTTTTGTTTGAAAACTGAGGAATAGATGCTCTATTACTCATATCAGGCATTGTTAGTAGACGTGTTCTTGAGTGGAGACCGCGACTTGTCAAACGTAGTGTAGGACGCCCTGCGACAAAGTGGAGCGGCGACTTGCGCCGAGTGGCTGCCAGTAGTTGGATGAGAAGAGCCGAAGACCGGGCTCAGTGGCGTACCTTGGGAGAGGCCTATGTCCAGCAGTGGATTGATACAGGCTGATAATGATGATGATGATGATGATTGATGTCATTATAGTAGGTTATATGACAATTTAAACAGTCTAAAATGACGGTCTTTTCGTTAAAATCGATCTCATTCAGATGACCAGCCCTTGCGTTGGTTGGAAACAGGGAACGGCCTAAAAATCGGTCTTACCCCTAAGAGTTATCTCGTCCAGAGGATGTTGGATTTGGTAACTACTGCATTGTATCATGTTACAGAATCCCGGCTGACAAGGTTGAAGGTACTTTCAACGTTAAACGGCAAAAAGAGGCTGCCAAACGGGCTGAAATCGTGTTTGCATTTAAAGAAGCTATTTACAACGCAAATGTTCTTGCATAAATAAAGTATATGGTGTCGCAGATGGGAAGCCACGCGGCTGGAAGGGGGACTAACACATTTTTTTTTATTGTGACTCCACACGAGTTGTAGGTAATTCAATAATAGAGCACATTTTTAAACACGAAAAGGTTTGTGCATTGAAATATCGATATCAGTCATTGTCGAGACATTGTCGATGTTTTTAAATATTATTATATATTATTCATACTCGACCTTTATTTTAGAGTATCCATACTAATTTCGATATATATTTTTAATGAAACTCTGGTTTTGTATAAAAAAAAAGAAAGAAAAACAGAGAATGAAAAGTAAAAAATGAAAAGAAAAGAAAAGAAGCAGATGTCATAGATATTTTTCAGGGAAGCAAAAATAGAAGCGTAACAAAGTGTGTCAAACATATTGCTTTACAAAAAATTACGATATACCGATATTTGGATTAATTCACTTAATACCTAATTATCGATAATGTTTTAAAAATAATGTGTGAAAAATCATATCGATCGTTGCTTGAGTAGCGTTGTGAAAGAAAGACAAACCGATTCCTAATTTTGTATTTATTTATAGTAGCATAGAAAAACGATTATATGTATTTACAATTTTACCCCAATCGTAGACCTTCTCCATTATCACAAATAAAACTGTAACAGCGCCCCTTTCTCCGCGCCGTTTCTCATTTGCGACAGAGAGCAAGTTCTATTATATCCACATAAAAATTTCGAAGATGCTCAAGGGGGAAACAAATCGTTTATTTCGCGTTTTTTTATTCGCTTCCGAGGAAGAAGGATGCTTAGCGCAGGTAGTTCACCTGAACCGAGAGATTTATGAGATGACGGGAGCTCCTAGGTGATTCCAAACTCGAGTTAGAACTCGATTTTAAAATGTTTTGCTTGGTAGTAGGGTATCTTTTTTTTCTTTAAGCATTTGACCCCAGTCTCACCTGATGGTAAGTGATGACGAGGCCGAAGATGGAGCATGCTTGCCTAGAATATACCTATTCACTCTCGACTTGAAGGCTCCCAAGTTATACTTATCGGGAAACAAAGACGCTGGCAAGGTATTCCACTTCTTCGCCGTTCGCATTATAAGCGAAACGTTTTGTGCGGATTGGGGGAATTTCAACCATGTCCGTCCGTCTTGTTGTTTAGTGCTCGCTTGGTTGAGAATCTGTCTCTAAGCACCTCTCGGTGCCCTCGGCCTCACTTGAGAGCCAGTTCCCAATCCAGGCGTGGCGCCACCTTCGACCACATCATCACTTAACATCATTCGTCGTGTGGACAAACGCTATGTAAGAGGTAAAAAAAACCAGTCAGATCAAATTGATGATGACGATGATGGTGATGATAATTAACTGTTACTAGATGGTTCAGTAACCATGCGTCCATAATGACTGCTTAATACAATTTTATTTTTAAAGGTTTTTAAACAGTAATATTTCTACTTGTGAGGACTTCATTCATATAACTGGATTTAACTAGTTCTACCTATATCATCTGTATCATCATCATCATTATCATTCATAAGTGTTTCAGTTGATACAAACAAACAAAATTCGCAGGATTTCAATGGAAATTTATCGTGCAAAATTAATAAGCTATGAAGGAAACTCTGCAAAAATATCGCCCCACTCGCATCCCAATCGACTTTAATCGTCAAAATGAATTGAACGAATTCGCTCATTATTCGTTTTCAAAAAACACACGTCCATGTAATTTTTTGCAGCAGAAATTTATATTATCACACAGAAAAAATACGTAAACGTACATTAAGTTAACAGACATCATTTGCAGAATTAAAACAAAAGTACGCCTGCAGTGAAAAAAGCGAGTATAATTTAGATTATGACATTGTCTATTCGAAAGCAAAAACGTCTCGTCTCGTACAAGCTACGGAATAACGACAGCCCTAACACGACAATTCCATTCGCAGGGCTGTCACTCATTAACATATGTACATAAAGAGACGCTCTCATTGGTCGAGCCAGGCGCCATGTTTGAATAGCAGACATTTTCTGACGCCATTTTTATCAATTAAAACTGGATTTTTGCGGTGTAAGGCTCTCTCAAGACTTTAATAGTGATGTTGGTAATTTTGAATTATTTAGATGAAATTATTATGTTTTTTTTAAACTTGGGACGATGTAAATTGCTTTTTGTTGTTGTGAAATATTGTGTAGTAAGTTTTATTCAGCTGATTGTAATATTTAGTTGTATTAGATTTTGTAAATCCATATGTATTATTATAAGTATAGTTTTAAGTTTGACGTTTTAATAGTAACCCCATGCTAAACAAATAAGATTTCAATATTTTCGTTCACACAAAAACTATTGAACGGATTGGAGTGAAATTTGAAATGTAGATAGCTTAAACTCTGCGTTAACACATAGGCTACTTTTATCCCGGGAAAAGGTTCTTGCGGGACAACAGAAAGACCCGGGTGAACCGCGAAGTATAGCTAGTGAATAATATTTTCTTGAGAATTTCATATCTGACATCAAAAATAGAATCGAAAATAGAGATGTGCCGTTAAAATAACGTATTCCGCTACCGTTTTGCATTCGTAAGCTCGAAGACGGCAGTCAACGTGCGAAAGCTTTTCCTTTCAAGTAAATAAAAATAGTCGAATATATTGAAAGCTCAGGGGATGGCCAATAACTCTGGCTGGATTTGTTTGGATCTATGTACGTATGGAAATACGGGGCGAGGTGTGGCGATATATCCCTCAGGGGTTGGATGGTCATCGATAGTTTAGTGGCAGCCCTGGGCTTAGATGTATTTTGCTGGATTGGTGTTTAGATAGATAGGGTTTAGACTAACGAATTTATTTAGAAAGATTTATTTATAGGTAACCTTGTAGTTTTTTGCTTTGGGTAAGTAATTAAGTTATGAACGAATTCAATTATGTCAGTTATAGTACTACAACTACTGCAGTATACTTTTTTTATTTACTTTTTTCTCTCTTTTGCATTACCAAAACCTTTCTTTAAAGCTTTATATAATTAAAAATATGAACTAAACAAATAACATATTAATTTACCCCAAGTGATGGCTCCCCCACGAATACTGTTTAATCAAGGAACAAGGCTTTTTCATCAAAATCAGCCTGTGACAGTATACTACTGGACACCCGTATGCTAATCGCTGCTCCGATAAAATTATCAATCAAAAAATAACCTAAAACATCTTCAAACTAAATTCAACCATTCGAAAATCACAATAAGACCGCCCACTTCACTCAGATCCATTTTATCGATAAAAATGCTAATGCCCATCCCTAGCGGGGAATGATTGCATTCAATGCCGCTGGCTCGTCTTGAGGCAACCCTAAGTAGATTCGAATACGGGGGGTACAGTAGCGCCTTTTTACCTCTTGACTTCGCGAGGATATCCACTTGAGACTTTAAAAATGTTACCTAAATGTTCTCGGGGGTTCAACGACCTTCAACTCGAGGTAAGAACAAAAGAACGGCGAAAGGGGGAGGGAAAATAATTTTGGACTCAATGGATGAAAAGTGAAAGTCAAAGGTGAAAATGGTCAAAGGTTGGAGTCATGAAAGAAGTCGGTACCTTTTGTGGAGAAGAGATTAAGAAAATCTATTCTACTTTTAAAATTTATATTAGTCGACAAGAATAAATTGCAAGCAAGTTATGGCTACACAAAGACATAATTACATAGATAGATCTAACCTCTAACTAAGATTCCCCGTATCTGGGGTATTAGAAACTACAATAAATCAAACACGGAAAAAAAATACTTGCCCTTTTTCAAGACACTAATATTTGTTGATATTATTAATTTAAAATTTTATAATCCCTGACAACTTGGACCGATTTTCATCAAACATAGCTAAAAACACTCGCCCGTAACTCACCTTTCATACAAAAAAAACTTAATTGAAATCGCTTCATCCGTTCGCAAACTGTGCCACAGATAAACAGACAGACACGTTAAACTTATAACACCCCTCTTTTTGCGTCGGGGGTTAAAAACTAAATTAAAATTAGTATATCAAAATTACAGAAAAACTTTTCACGCATTTCGATTCCACCCTTCCGGACCCAGTCAAAACTCAATTTTCCCAAAACCTGAACCGTGCTGACTTACTAAAGCGTACCATTCCACCAATCCCTAGACACAGCGGCTCCCAAATTCCCGAAACTTCACCTGTACCGAAATTTACTAAAAACGTACCAAATCCGTGCCGCTAAGGGCACATTATCATAAGTTTGAGCCGTTTGAGCCATTCCCCAGTATGAACCGGCATGAGCCAGTTTGAGCCGGTAATCTTGCTAATCCGGGCTCAGTCGCTTCTCGCCAGGAAGTCCCTTTCGGACTGGATGTAATGCCATCAATCTGGGGTAAATATGCAGGATCGATGGGAAATATTCAGGTTTGAAATGGAAACATTGTTTACGTTGGTGATTCAATAATTGTTTTTTATTTATTGTCAATAGGTAATTAAATAAATAAATAAATATCCGGGGACCATTGCACACAAACTGACCTAGCCCCAAATTAAGCTCAAAACTTGTGTTATGGGTACGACGAGAACCTTTCTTCCCCATCGGTTATCGGTTCGTCGAGCGATGTGGCCTGCCCATTGCCACTTCAACTTCAATTCTGAGAGCTATGTCGGTGACCGTTCTTTGGCGAATTTCCTCATTTCGGATTCTATCACGCAAACTCTAGCTCGTGTGACTCTGAGCTTAGCGAATGTACACATACGTCTATTCCCCCTGCTTCTCCCGTCATACTAAAATTACCCCGAGAACAAAGAAACTCCCGACTCTATACATATAAATATATAGGTAGGTTACCTTCATTACATTACCCGAACACGTAAAATATGTAAAGTCACTGAGCACAAAATATACACAGTAATGTATGCAAAATAGTAGAACTAGGTACGTTAAGTACAGTGTATCACGCGAAATCGACATTTTGTTTGCATTTATATAAGCGTGCCAACCCTGATATAGTACACGGTTTCGTTCAAAAACTAAAATGTGTCGTGTAACCATTGAAATAGAGTTGACATTTGTATGAAATAGAGGACAAGTTAGGGTGTTCTTATTTGCGGGTATTATGGTTAATAGAACAAATGATGGGTCAAGGGTGAATAGGGAATCAGAGAATATTAGAATTCGGAATACCGTTCCAAGTTTGTGTCGTTAGTTTTCTTTGATTGACGTTACTTTTTAAGTGAGCCAAAAAAAAATCTTTTTGGTTTTATTTCACTAATGACATAGGCAAATAAAAAATCTCATCATAATTATAACGTGAAAGCGGCACATGCTAACCTCCACCCCTATTGCCCTATAATGAATATATGTAACACTAGTTGCACCCTGCGGTTTCACCCGCGTCTTCCCGTTATCCCGCAGGAACCTTTTTACGGGATAAAAAGTAGCCTATGCGGTAATCCAGGGTATAAGCTATCTCCATTCCAAATTTCATTCAGATCCGTTCAGTAGTTTTTGCGTGAAAGAGTAACAAACAAACATCCATCCATCCATCCATCCATCCATACATACAAACTTTCGTTTATAATATTAGTAGGACTAGCTTTACCCACGGTTTCACCCGCGTGGTTTACACTGTATTGCGATAGTAGTATTTTTCCTCTGAGAGAAGGCCAGAGTCCCAGCAGTGGGAACGTAATACCGTAATAGGAAAGGATGATGACACACAAGAAGCGTTTGACCACAAGTCACCTGATGTTAAGCGACGATGTGGTCGATGGTGACGCTACACTTAAGACTGGAAACTTTATGATTATCGGAGTCGCGGCACTATAAATCGTTTTTTTTTTATATTTGTTTTATGTATTCTGTACCGAATTAAGTCATTCATAGCAGGTTAAATCTTTAATCCAATTTACGGCCCAATATAACTTTCAGCTGACAAAATGTTTGTCTACGTAATCACAGTTTACGATTATGAGCAACGGAGTTCAAATTTAACATCACTTCAGTATTTAACTCGCATTTTAACCGAGGAGCAACATAAAATTAACCAAGAGGTAAGTTGGAGGGTTAAATTTTAAAGTAGGCAGTTACTTTTGGATATTGCAAAAAGTTACAGCCCCTTAGATGGCATGCCGTCTTTAAATTTTGATTGATTTCTCTTCTGAAAGGGTTTTGGTATACAGTTTAATTTGACAATGGTAATTAATATTTTGGAGTTTAATGATACTTTGGTAATTAACGTTAAGTGAGTAAATAGGCACTAACTTTGTTCCAACTTCCAAGGAAGCGTTTCGAATTTCGCGGATTTTCGCTTGCAAGTTTTCACCAGCGACTTGGGTTTAAACTTTTGTCTACTTTATCTTATTTTATTTTATTTAATAGAGTGGCAAACAAGCAGGCCATCCGCCTGATGGTAAACGGTCACCGTCGCCTATGGGAATTAGCAACACCAGGGGCATTACCGATGCGTTGTTTACTTCATGTTATTTTTAACGTCCGACGCAAACAGGGATATCGTGGCTTCCAAATGAATGGATCGATTTTGATTTAGTTTCGTTTTGTTTGAAGAGTAACATGATTGAGAGTGTTCTTGTATCGGGTTTTTTATTTTTTGTTTTATTTTACTAATTAATATAGGGTGGCGTTTGACCACAAGTCACCTAATGTTAAGTGAAGATAAGACAATAAGACAATCATTTTATTTGTTTTATTAATTTTATTGTTTTTAAGATGTGGTCGAAGGTGACGCCATTATATACATACTGGGAACTGGCGTTGCTTGTCGACCGATTCTTACCTTGAATGTTTTCTTTCATCGATACAAGCTCATTGCAGGCTTCGAAACTACGACTTACGGGTCACAAGCCGACGTCACTACCACTAAGCTTTTGTCGCTTTAATTTCTTCCAACTACGCTTCACGTAAATAAATATACATAAGAGATTTGGTTATACAGACCTCCGAGATAGAGACTTCTAGTTCAAATCTCGGATATTACAGAGAGTTTAATAACACTAGACCGAGTTATGAGAGAAAGCGATTATGTGATATTTTCCGATCTTATACGAAAATTTGATGCCGCAGTATTTATCATTAAAACAAAATTTGGTTGCGAATGTTTCAGGGATAACAGCTACTCCCTAAATAAGGTTGGAAAGAAGTGTGAAGTGTTATAAGTAATGTAAAAATTGTTAACGTAGTGGGTAGGTATTAATTAGTTTTAGTTAAATTCGTGTTCTTACGCTCAGATACTTAAAATAAAGTTAAAATTACCAGAGTACCTACATTTGAGGGTAGTAGGTTTGAGTAATTGTGTACACTTAGCATCAAGTTATTTCGAGATTTCTCTTTAATGTAATGTCATTTTCGAAAAATTTCACCTTACTCAGATTTAGATTGGTGTCGTCAGAATTGTTGGCCTTTTGAATATTTTTTTTATACTCCTCCTAGCATTTAAACTCTATCTCACATTGAAATAATTAAAAACTTATAAATTACTTATCAAGCAACGACAAGCAGGTGGGTACCTAAGGACGGGAATCGTTGTAGTGGCAGTCTCTGACAAAGATGATGTGATGAACTCGACGGTTTTAAGAGCGAAAGTCTGAGCTTTTGAGGGACCAAGATGTATGGAAAGATATAGAGAAATTACCCAGCAGGACAGAATAGGTTTGACTTCTCGCCACCTAAAGACATTTGCAACCCTAGAAAAGTTGCCGATGCGTTGCCAACCCTAACGAACTCTTACTTAACATTGCAGTGAGGAACAAAATCGCTCTCTCTCTTAACCTGGGCCAAGTTCCAAGGGAACTTTAGCACAATTCGCGGTGTGACGATTATGCATATTAGTTGCTAAGTGTGGCCGCCACGCTCAGGTGTTTTGGGGATTCCAGTGTAAGCATAATATGTACCACTAGGGATGTATTGTTTACTCTCCTGGAATGTTCTTTAAGCTTTAAAGGGAAGAGGTTAGTGGAACTTTCTAGTCTGATTAAATGTCACTAGTGCTGAGGCGAGACAGTGCTCTAGAAGTCTAGACCATGTAGTCGATGGTATGGACGACGTCAGCCAATGGGCTAGGCGAGGGCAAGATTAGAGGAAGTATGAAAGTAGCACCAGTGACAGAAAAGCTGATCGGAATAGTTTTGATGATTTGTCTGGGATCGGATAACTAGAGTACCGTCATCGTCGTTATTAAATGGTTTATCTCGATAACTGGTTATCGTGAAACCAAATACCGGTACCAACACCTAGTTACTAATACATAGTTATTGATAACGTAGTATTGAAACGGTTTGTAACTACAAGTCCACTGATTTAAAGTTGCGCAGCGCGCTATGGAAAGGGCTATGATTGGGGTTTATCTGAGGGATCGAATCAGAATTGAGGTGATCCGTCAGAGAACTAGTCACCGGCTTAGCCCACAGAATTAGCAAGCTAAAGTGGCAGTGGGCTGGTCAAATAAGAACCGACAACCGCTGGGGTAGACGCGTTCTTGAGTGGAGACCGCGACTTGGCAAACGTAGTGTAGGACGTCCTGCGACAAGGTGGAGCGACGACTTGCGCCGAGTGGCTGCCAGTAGTTGGGTGAGAAGAACCGAAGACCGGGCTCAGTGGCGTACCTTGAGAGATGCCTATGTCTAGCAGTGGACTAATTCGGGCTGATGATGATGATGACGGTTTGTAACGCCCATTTCTACGACCTTTAGTCCAGTACTTCTGCGAGTCGATGAGTGGCATAAAGAATTGTTTTATCGATAAAACATGAACTGACACAGAGTAATTGGTAATATTGAACACGATCGAGTTATTGGCCGGTAATGACGAGTTAATATCGCCGACACTACCGGATTGAATTATTTATGATGATCGCGCTTCGCTTTACGTTGGTTAATAAATGCGAAAGTTTGTGTATGTATGTCTGTTTGTTACCACGAATCACTGAAACTTTTAAACCGATTTTGATGAAATTTGGAATGGAGATAGCTTATACCCTGGATTAACACACTTTTTATGCCGGAAAAGGTTCCTGCGGGATAACGGGAAGACACGGGTGAAACCGCGAGGCGCAACTAGTATTATAATATATCTTTGGTTTTAATGAGAATCGCGCTTTAAACCAATATAAATAAAGTTGGCACTATATACGGTCAGCGACAAAAGTTGCTGCACATGCCCAACTCTTCAATTTTCTGAAGGATCTTGAACACCACTTATCATCATCTAACACGCTTTTAAATCGCAACACGATTCTTGTGTGTATTAGTGTGTGTGTATGTGTGAGTGTGTATGACGTTAGATGCAATGCTGATTGAGGTCTAATAAGATAAATAAGAGTACGGCCTGAGTGAGTCAGAGTTCAATTGTACCATAGAATAATTATGTCTTTAAACAACAGTTAAATAAAAAGCAACTTAACGTAGGAGAAACGTTGGTTAACATCTGATTTACTGTTGGTGAAGTCGAGCCTTGGTAGTAGCACCGTAGACTGGTTCCTGGTTTCCTGTTAGTATCTAGAAAGCTGCGATATATGCTAGATAATCTTATCTCTCAAATATTTACTGCTGACCTTAGAGTTAACATACAACGCTTACACTTTGAAACAGTGTGGACATTTTCCCATTTAGACAATCAAAATAAGTAAAATGTATTTATTTTAAGCATAAAAAACCAAAATATTACCAAAAAGAAAAAAAAATGTTATTAATATAAATTGCCACTTACGGCTTGCACTTTGGTGCATTTTTAACCAGAACATAAAAGTCAAAATTTTCACTTTGTTTATTTTTCCGATTTCACCAATTTACTACTAAAATCACCGTTTAAATAGCCGTGTGTTAATTAAAATAAAATTCGACATTTGGCGAAGCCATAATTAAAATTAAGTATTCCTAGCTCAATTTTATAGCTGTGCCCCACGGTTTCACATGCGGGGAGATTGCTACAGGATTTTTATTACAATATAGCCCATGACAAGGATAGCTTAAAAACAGTGAAAGAATTATCAAAATCGGATCAGTGATTCAATTACGCCGTAATTCCAAACTTACTAACTGATTAATTAACTTTACCTATTTTTATTTTATTATGAAAAATGTGCGTTTCTAAGTTCTAAATTTTTCAAAAAATTACTATGAACGTTGGATTTTAGGAGAGCTTTTAACTAATGGTTTTACAACGAATTATACGACTAACCGCCGCCTACAGAGTCGTCAATTAACTTTGAGCTAAGTCATCATTTTTGTATGGAGTTTGAATGATTTTAATGCTAATTAACGTTAATTGAGCGCGGCAGTTGAACACAAGGCAACCCTACTCGCTGCCTACAGAATTCTCTAACGCTAGTTGCATTAATGTGCGTGATTGAAGCAACAGACTGATTATACGAAACTTCCATACTGCCAGTAGTTTGTACTTTCTACTCAGACTAGCAAAGTAGCGAACTGCCTAGGTTTACCTAGATCCTAGGCAATGAAAGCCTTTCAGTGTAGCCGAGTTATATTATTGCCCCCGATGGTATGTTTGCCGGTAATGTATGAGTGTCAATGGATTTACTGGTCTGAACGTGTGAATGGAAGTTTTATTTTTGTGCTGTGGATTTTAGGAAATATCTCTGTGACGCCCTATTTAATATTAGCTGTATTGTCAACGACAAAAGTCGCTGAACAATAACGGGACTTTTATGGCGGCAATCGAATTGTCAACGAGAAAATTTTCTTTTTATTTCCAGGACTTGTGTTTCTTCGAGTGATAACGTGTAATATTGGTGGATTATTAACCATTATGTGTTCGTTAATATGTACGAGTGTGGGAAATTGAAATAAAGTTGTGAAAGTGACTTTTCTGGTTGCTCCAAAAAAGTCCGTGTAAAGTTTAAGTAAGGCGCCACTTCTTTATACTTAAAAACTATCCTCATCCCATCATCTCATCATCATCATCATTTAAACTTGATTCAACTCTTTTGAGTTTGAAATATTTTATACTTGACACTGCCAAATACACTATTCGTGTGACGCCATAACAAAAAAAAATATGTAGTTTTTAGTGTTAGATTACATATTGTCATAATCTTAAACACCGATCTTTGACCAAATGCAAATATGTAAATGACTAGTTGCGCCCCGCGGTTTCACCCGCGTGTTCCCGTTATCCCGCGGAACCTTTTGCGGGATAAAAAGTAGCCTATGTGTTAATCCAGGGTATAAGCTATCTCCATTTCAAATTTTATGCAGATCCGTTCATTCGTTTTTGCGTGAAAGAGTAACAAACATCCACCCATACTCACAAACTTTCACGTTTATAATATTAGTAAGACATAATGCACTTGATACATAATTGGTTGCAAATAAATGATTCCTATTATTACTATTACAACAAGAAGAATCAAAAGTAGTAATCCCACTTTAGGGTCCATCATTCCAAAATATCTACTCGAAAGACAACGCCCGACTTGCCGCGCTGGTTACCGAAACATTCAACTCTAGGTGAGAATTTAACATAAATTTAACATTTAAATTACCCGGGAAATGCCGAGCTTTCTCTCCAACCTGATATATTGTTACAGTGAAACATTTGAAACAGTGAAACATTTGGAAACAGTGAAACATTGGCGCCGCCGTGGAACTTCGCTGGTCTGTCTTCGCCGCTCCTTCGTTGTAATTGGAGATATTTAGTTTTCAAGATAATATCTTGATTTTAGTTAAGTTCAACTTTGATATGGCTGCAGAAATTGTCTTTCTTAACTAATTTTATAAAGAAGTAGAATTTGTTAGCCGAGTGGCCGTCGCCCTGTTGGCCGTCCCAGGTATCGCTGGAACGACGAAGACACGAAGAATTAGCGCGAGCTCCAGGTGGAGGTCTGGCAGCAGGACAGACCGAAGTGGCGTCATTTATTATTGGAGGCCAAGACTTACTTTGGGTCGTTGCGCCATCACAGTTAGTTAGAATTTGTTTGTTTGAATGTAGGGGGTAATATCCTAAACTAATGATCCGATTGCGAAAATTCTTTCACAAATAGAAAGCTACCCTGCCTTTTGTGTCATAGGCTATGTTTTATTTAAATAAAGTAGAGTTTTCAGTAAGAAATCACGATATTTGTAAAAACAAGTCGGAGAAATATGAGACACGGGCTGGAAGGTTACGCTGGCTAAACGGTTTGATTAGAGTTGATGAAATGTATGAAAGATATGTAGGCTTCCAGGTCTACCAAAAAGTCCGCGACATCATATAATATCAAGCTTTTATATTGATCGGGTTTTTAACAGATTTAAGAACACTTCCCGGTTCACAAGGCGGGATAAAATTCGTTGGACAAAACATATTATCTCAAGGTAAAGAAAGGAATGAATATTGAATATTCTCAATCATTAAGATCACGAAAGTCTGCAAAAATCGAATAAATCCTACAGCTGAATGGGCACAAAACTAAGGTAAAAGTAAATGAGCGAACCAAAGTAAATAGGTACCTATTGTAATTAGATCAAAACATGTTTTCGCTCAATTTGTTTTCGATCCCTGGATTTACCTTGTTTTCTTTAGACGTCGATACCCTCTGTCTACGTTAGAAAGCGTGCAAATACCTGTGAACAATGAAATAAAGCAATTAAAGACTTTGTACTTATATTAAAATAGTTAGCTGTCTAATTAAATTACCTTTAAATATAGAAAATCGCAACAAAGCAATTCAAAGGCATGCGACATCTACCAACCCGCACTGGGCCAGCGTGGTAGATAACGGCCCATACTTTCTCTCTGAGATAAGACCAGAGTCCCAACAGTGGGAACATAAATGATGATAGAAAATTGACAATCCATTTCTGTTCGAAAAACTCTACAAAAGTATGTACCTATGCCAAATGCATAAATATTTGTCACATATTAGGAATCGAACCAGTGACCTCACGCTTCCCAGTCAGCTGTTCCATTGCGTCACATCCCGTCGTGGGAAAAAAACATTTTCATAGGTGCCGTGCCGAGAGATGGGAACCCAATATATCAGTTTTATAAATTTACTAGCTGCCCGTGCGGTTTCACCCGCGTCTTCCCGTTATCCCCCAGGAACCCTTTTCCGGGATTTAAAGTAGGTACATACAGATAGATAGATTAACTCTTTATTGGCACACCACAATACAAGGAAAATTAAAACTAGAACAACAATAAAACTATAAATAAGTATGTGTTAATTCAGGGTGTAAGCCATCTCCATTCTAAATTCCATTCAGATCCGTTCAGTAGTTTTTGCGTGATAGATAGAGTAACAAACACACAAACTTTCACGTTTATAACATTAGTAGGTTTTTTTTTGCTATTTACAGGGTTGCATTTGACTACAAGTCACCTGATGTTAAGTGACGATGTGGTCGAAGATGGCGCCACGCTACACCTGGGCCTCTAGCCAAGATGCATTCTGCAATCGTTGACGCTAATAGAAAACAAGAAAAATTGACTTCTAAGATTTGATTACATTGTTAGTTAGTTAGTTAGTTAGTTACAAGTCAAGCTAATAAAAGTGTTTTAAAAAAGTATTGGTTTGACATATTTCTGACCACGTGACTTAGCGTTGAACGGGCCCTGGACTGGGAACTGGAGGATAACATCATTCTAACATTTTTAACCACTGCGCCATGAAAGTTGCCTGAAACTTTCTCCTTTTTAATTGCCATCAACTTTGTCCATCTCGTCCCAAATATCAAACACGAAATATAAGTTACAAAACAAACATCGTCGACAAATATTTGTCCCAGAACAAATATTTGGTCGCACGCAACATGTAATTAAACATTTTTTGTCGTTTACAAACACTAGTCTCGCTTCAAAGGGATTTTTTCGCGTGTATATATAAATAATTACATAGATAGAATACAACAAAGTTTTTTTTAATACTTCAAGTAGTTGCTGCGAAATAGCTTTAATGCCCACACAATCACATACATAGGCTCTGACCCCTAACTAGGTTTCCCTGTATCTAGGGTATCAGATACTACGAGGATCGGGGATCCACAACACCCAGACACAGAACAAATACTGGTGCTTTTTTTTTTCAATGCACAAATATTTGTCCTGTAGCGGGAATCGAACCCGCGACCTCACGCTTCGCAGTCGGCTATCCGCCCATTGCGCCACATCGGTCGTCAAAAGAAGTAATATTGCCAACTGTAACTAAAAACAATGACCATCCTACTAATATTATTAACGTGAAAGTTTGCGAGTACGGATGGATGGATGGATGTTTGTTACTCTTTCACGCAAAAACTACAGACCGGATTTGAATGAAATTTGGAATGGAGATAGCTTATAGGTACCCTGGATTAATATAAGTTATTTTCTTACTAAACACTAAAATCAGGCGTTCCAGCGTGACGAAGGAACAAACATACACACTTTCTCACTCATAAACTTTTGCATTTATAATACTAGCTAGTGTGATGCGATTAACAGATTTCTAATTATTGATTATTATGAAAATTATATTATTATGAAATAAAACATATAACAACTGTTGCAAATCGTGATAAAAGCAATAAATAACTCTATCAATAATGCCTCTATAATAATACCCTTAATAAAATCCAAATCAAACTCGTGACAAAATCACCGAAAAAAAGAATAACCCTCAAACGCATTATCATTATATTCATAGGGTCTTTAATCCAAAAGAAAATCCACCAGAATCGCAAATCTGGGGGTCTTTTGAACTACTTCAAAGTTAAATAACCCCAACGAAGGTGACAGCCCTACCGCTCGAAAACAAACTTTAAACTCTAAACCAGAGGAATCACTTTGGATTGTGTCGCTGAATGTAAGAAACAAATGTAGAGATGTGCAATTTGGACTGTATTTCCGGCAACATGCGTTACATTTTAACTTAACAAAATACTTTAAATTTATTCAAGTTATTCATCAATCCAACTTCAACTCTAAAGCATAAACACTCGAGTTCAAATTTGCAGGAAAGATGGGGCGTGCTTAAAAGTCAGGGGTGTCACGGTGGTATTTTTCAGCGTGCTACTGACGACTGTGTATTTCACTAGTTAAGTGACAGATGGGTTAGGGTTGCAAACTATTGTGCCATTACTGTTGCCAAATGCCATGAGGTGGCTGTGACAGCCGACAATGGCCCTGGTGGGACTGCTTTGTTATTATGACGGGACGTTTTTTAAGCCGATCTCCTTGTTTGTTTTGATGTTTAGATGTCAAAAATCTGTCATGGAAAGTCGAATATTGAATAGATAGTTTCAGGGTCACGCCAAAACAGCTGAGCAGATTTTGATGCAATTTGTTACAGAGTAAATCTACGATCTAATCTGTTTTTAAGTGATAAATGCAACGACATTTTTGTTTTACTAGTTGCGCCCTGCGGTTTAACCCGCGTCTTCCCGTTATCCCGCAGGAACCTTTTACCGGGAGCCTATGTATCTATCCGGGGTAAAAGCTATCTTCACTCCAAATTTCATCAAAATCTGTTTAGTACTTACGGTGACACGTGGTTACAAACATTCACACACACACAAACTTTCGCATTTATAACATTAGTAAGACTACACAAATCATGTACATTTAACAATTTTTAAAGTTGTTTTCTAATAATCAGCAAATCAATTACATAATAAATTCATTAACTTTTAAATTCACACTCAATTAATTCTACTTAAATTGTTTTCTCGTACAAATAGTGCTTGCAGCGACCTCACATCGCAAATTTTAAAGCCACTCTCTAGGTGTACGGATTGCAGTACAGCTCAGTTAAACAGACTGAGTGTTCTGAGTGTTCGGTTCGCGAAATCTCTAATCTATCATCATAATATAGACTAGCTGTTCCCCGCGGTTTCACCCGCGTGGGCTACAGTTTATCCTATATCCTCAGGGTTCAAACTATCTCCGTAATCGGTTCAGTAGTTTAGGCGTGAAAGCGAGACAGACAGACATACAGAAAGACATACAGACAGATAGACAGACAGAGTTACTTCCGCATTTAAAATATTAGTAGGGATTCGGATAACTAAAAATGGGTTGTCATCGTTTTTTTTAAAGTAGATAATAAAGTAATTAGAACGATTAGTAATTAATTCTTCACACTGTACAAAAGTCACTTTTAATAAGCTCTCATATGTAATTTGACACGTCTATTTCTATCTAAATTATATGGGTAGTGTGACATCTAGTCTAGTTAGAAATTGATTAGTTAATTTGATGTCTATTAAGTTTGACATTGGAATAGAAAACTTAATTCTTTGTCCAATTTATATAGCAATCTAGCGACCTGTTAAGGCTTTCACCGCAAATTTCACTTAAATCCGTTGAGTTCAATCCATACACACTCGCTCCAACACTAATTTTCGCATTTGGGTACTTCACTATACCTACCTACCTAAATAAATTTATAAAATAATACTGATTAATTGTATTTTTTTTTTTTGTTAATTTTCTGGTACGTAATTACGTACTGATAGATAGATAACACTTTATTGTTTCACCACAACAACAGAAAAATAGAACAATATAAGGAAAAAACTAAGTCTTAGAGCTAGTGTTACAATGGGCGGTCTTATCGCTTAGAGCGATTTTTACCAGACAACCTTTGGATGGAAGAAATAGTAAGAAATAAAATGCGGTTGGTGGTGTAAATTTATGTAGGTACATAAAAGAAATATATACCGTAAAATAACTCAATTTAAGAAAATAAATAATTACAATTTATTACATATATGTATAAAATACATAATAATATTCTTAAACTGACTGACTCTGTTTTCTGTACTGATGTTACTTGATTTTATTTATATGTAAGTAGTAGTTTGATCTTAAGTGATCTTAAGTGACAATGTGGTCGAAGATGGCGCCACGCTACACCTGGACTGGGAACTGGCTGTCAAGTGAAGCTGCCGGAACACACCGAAAGGTGCTTGGCGACAGATTCTTAACATGAGGGTGGTACTAGCCAGGCGAGCACTAGAAAATACCCTACCACAAAGCTATGGGTTCATCACGATGTTTTTTTTCATTCACCGAAAGCTCAAGCTCATTGTAAGATTCGGACCCGCGTCCTACAGATCGCAAGTCGACGTCACTACCACTGAGCTATTAATCTCCATAATAAACGCCTCCAAATAAAATGAGTGTATGTTATTTTTGTTATTTAAAACACACATAAATAAAGCAATCACAGTATTTTAACTGCCTAAATTCCATGAACCTCGAAAAGGTTCTCCAACTAGCATATCAGAAAACAATATTTTGTTTTCCAACCGAGTTGTCCCCGAACAAAGCCAAGCAAACTCCTCCTTTTGTGAAACACTAGAGAAAATGCAAATACTTCTTCGGAAAAGAAACGTACTCTGAAAGAATCAGAAGAGATTGCTTCTGGGCAAATCAATTGTAAGCTACCTTAAGGGTCTGGCCTCAACAGTGTACCCTGCAGGCGACCGAGGGGGTACAGTCAACAACAAAAGTCACTGAACAAAAACTAATTCTCCGCCTCCCTTTATCATCTTAAACACCAACCTTCGAATTAATCATCACTTAACATTATGTGCGTTGCGTTATATACTATAGCTAGTTTTATCGCTGACTTGTGGCGATCTGAGAGTATCGAAAACGTTTAAAACGAAAAATTAAAATAATCAAGGCAATTTTTGCAAAAAATAGCTAGAAGGTCCCCTAGGTATCGAATTTTTTTATTTATTGAATCTATAAAAATGGGCTTGTAATTTATTTAAAAGGAGAGAAACGGTCAATACCACTATTTTTATTTTTAGTGATTTTTTGTGATCTTTAACTCCTTATAGGTATAGTATTTGGATGATCAGTATAATATGAATGTTTTTATTATCTATTCGATTTAAAAATAAAATTGTAACGAACCCCAATTTTCAGCTGAATCTCCTCCGCCTTAAACTATTGACTCAACATCTACAACTAAATATAAACCTTACACTCTTACAAATACAGTTGAATTCAATTCCGAAGGTGTACAATGCTATCATTTCCACGTGACTGACTCGGAACGTCATTACTGTAGCGATGTTGACATTCATTAATTTGACAGTGACTTTGACAGTTGGAGATACGATTGTCCCTATGAGCATTAACGTTCGGAATGTGGTTAATTATTTCTGCTTCGTTTATTACATTGGATTAAGGCAAAGAAATGGGACATTTAGTAAGCTTTTAATGTGCCACGAATGTGTAAATTGAAATTATGACTATTCGCGCAAAACGCTTCGTTTTTACGTTTATAAAGCGAACGGCGAAGGAGTGGAACACTTTCAACCTCTTTGTTTCCCGATAAGTTAGCTTGAAGTTTCGGTAAGGGAAAAAATCGTGATGAAACCATAACTTGGCCGTAGAGAATTTTCTAGTACTCGCCTGGCTAGCTACCACCAATTAACAATCTGTCGCCAAGCACCTATCGGTGTGTTCCGGCAGCCCCACTTGAGAGGCAGTTCCCAATCCAGGTGTAGCGTGGCGCCACCTTCGACCACATCGTCAGTTTTGTCTTCCAGGCTAGCTTGCTCCATCATCGACCTCGTTATCATTTACCATCAGGTGAGACTGTTAAGAAATGCTTGACAACTACAAAATCAAAAGTTAGTAACGCAAAAATAGGTTTTCTAAGCTGAATTTTATTTACGTTACAAATTCAACAATGAAGAAAACAGGATTATGATAGGTATTTGAATAATTTGGAATATTTGTAAAGAGCGACATATTCTATGGAAATTTTCGGAGAAGTTTCGTACGGGTGAAAACTTCTTCTCAATCAGTATAAAATAAACATTGTGTGGGTATATAAAAGCTTTTTAATAATAATAGAATTTTCTACGGAATTCTAAATACGCTACAACAAAATGAAAAACATTTTTTTTGTTCAGCTTACTGATGGAAATAATTATCTTTTGATTGTCATTGAATAACGTAAAATAAAAAATATTTATACATACATAAAAAAAAAACATACGCTTGGCCAAGAACTCCTTCTTCTTTTCGTCAGTTTAAAAAATAAATAAACCATAAAAAAAATTTCTTAAGTCAAAATAGTCACTTATTATTACGATTATTACTTATATATACGAAAAGAAGAAGGATTTCTTGACCAAGCGTATGCTTTTTTTTAAGTATGTATAAATTTTTTTATTTTATTTTTTTATTTCAAGGAAGTTAAAGATGAAAAGGGATTATTAATTACTCCCACTCTTTTATTTTACACTTGTTGCACCCCGCCGTCTGTCCGTTATCCCGCAATAACCTTTTTCCGGTATAAAAAGTAGCCTATGAGTTAATCCAGGGTATAAGCTATCTCTATTCCAATTTTTATCAAAATCAGTTTAGTAATTACGGTGATACGTGTTAACAAACATTCACACACACATTATACTACTTTCGCATTTATAATATTAGTAGGAAGTGGGATTAGTAAATTACAGTCATTATCATCCCTACTTCCTTACCCTGCTCCTACTACGAAAAAAGAAGTGGCATAAAAAAAACCACCCCCCATCAACGTAAACAAATATTTACAACCCCAAAAGTTAAATAAAATTAAATAACGTATTCAGATTTAAAAGCGACAGTATTAGGTTTAAAGCCCAGTCGTTCAACCGCGAAGATAAAGCGAAAATCTTTAACTCACAGCTCACAGCCCTTGGTGAACTCCGACCAATCAGGAGCGTCGAACGCGATTCGCATACTGATTGAGACAAACTTGTAAGTTCGATTATTTACAGTCTTGTTGTGTGGAGAATAGAGTAGGTTTTAACTTGGCGTAGGTGTTTGGTTAAGTTTGGACGGGCCAAAGATTAGTGAGTGTTGCGATTAAAATATTAGTCCTTTGATTGTTTTTTCTAATAAGATATTTTACTCTGTGGTTTGTTTTTAAATATAACTGTGTACCGGATTTAAAAAAACAGGATTTGGTGTGATAATTTAACTAAACCATTATTGTATTTGTATTATTTGTACCGTAAAGTAGTAACATAACATGTAATATTTTTAATAAAAAAATACTTTCAACAAACATGATATAAATCCGTTTTAACGTAAGCATGAAATAAAGTTAAATCCAGCTTTATTTCATAAACTAAGTTGTCCCCACGTGATTTTTTTGCGTTTTTTCTACACTTCCAAACCGCAGCGCTGCTTATTTTTAAACCAAGATAATTTTTCGTAGTGTACAGACATACCTCAAGTAAAGTTTTAAATACAGATTTTATTTTGTAAAATGAAATGAAATTGATACTTGTAGTTAATTAATTAATGTTATGCGGGAAATTAATTCTGTTATAGTTTTCCAAACATAAATATTGCTTTTAAAACATGCCACTCACATTAATAATATTAATACCTATATGATATATAAAACGAGTACAGCCAACAGTATTATTAAAATTTATTTTTATTTCTGGAGCTGGTTGTTAATTTCTACATAAATTACAACAAGGAATTCCCCAGAGTCTGTCAAACAACACTTCAGGTCCCCTCTGGACCAATCTTAATCTTTGTGCCCACATCCCCTGTGAGTCTCCGCATTAAGGGTGCGTAGCGGCAATCGCTCCGTGCTTATGTTTTTAATGTCTCAGGGAAATATGATTGCTGCGTTCGCTTCTGTGACGAAGTAATCTTTGCCCGATCTCGGATTGAGGACCCTTGCTTTGTGTTTTGATGTTTTATAATATTCGAGGTACGAAATCGGGATAAGGAACAAAAGGTGGCGACTGATGACGTGCGATTGTGGCCTAAGGGTAAAGCGAGGCCCCGATACCAAGTTCAAATCCCATCTTGATTATTGATAAACAAATGAAAACTTATGGTAAGTTATGTGCGAATTTGCCATCGCTCGAAACGGTGAAGGAACACATTTTGAAGCAACCGGCATGTCCAAGAATCACAACATACAAGGACCTTCGACTTCTACTAACTCGACCAAGCCCAGTGTGTTAGATATTGCTGAGATATAGGCCTTCTTTAACAAAGAGGGGGCTTATAATCTACCACGTGGGCCCAGTGCGGGTTGATAGATAGACTAGTGTCAGAGTTTTCAGGCCTCCGACATGGCCTAACGATTGCTATCCTAAGCCATCAACCAGCTGCCGCCGGGGGACGGGGAAGTAGACTGCAGCAGACCCGGAACCGTCCCCCCCCACATTAATTTTGCTTGGCGGCCAGGATTGCTCATCGTGGAGGTTTTAGCTAGGATGCAAGTCCCACATAACCATTCGGCTGACCCCATCGGCCGAATTGTATCATTAGATTTCCCCACGTAAAAAAAAAAAAGAAAAAAAGCCATCAACCAGGACTGACTCCGTTATAAATACCACTAGTGGTCACCCATCCAAGTAGTGGCCGGAGAAGACGCTGCTTTCCTACTAGCGCTTCATTAAATCCAGTGATATTATTTCAACTTATTTACTTATCACATTCCACTTCCTCAGCACTCGCTATAATGTAATACCATTATTTTTATGTCAATTACTGAATTTCCTTTACCAATAAAATGTTCCCTGACAATCGGGAGAACGTTTACCTTAAACAAATTACGTTCATTATTCCAAGACCAAAAGCAATACTTCAGAAAATCTGTTGATATCTAAGATTCTTTGTTTATTGAATCGACATCGTAACAAATCGGGAATCCATCCGTACTAATATCGTAGATGGGAAAGTAAATCTGCATGTTTGTACAGATCGTGATAAAATTTGGTATGGAGGTAGTTTGGACCCTGGGGAAGGATATAGGATACTTTTTATCGCGATACATTTTCGCACTCTTGCGTAAACCGCGGTGCTGCAAGTTGCAACGCGCCGATCATGTTTGCTGATGCACGGGTTCCGGACTTTTGGCGTCACCACAGTCTGGGTTGCCTCCATTTGGGATGGGCTGAGAAATTAGACAAACGGAAGAAGAAAGAACAGAGAAAAAAAAAAGAGAAGAAAGGGTCAGCCTATTTTTGAAGTTCTAAAGTTGACCATATTAATCGTTTTATTATTATTATTGGATTTTTTTTGATTGGTAGGGATTTTAACGTATCTTATTTGTAATGGGTTATTTACTGTCTGAAATAAAACCATTTAATTTATTTGTTTATTTAAATGTAGTCCTGCCCGGGTGAATCAGTACGGGACAGCTAGAACCAAATATAAAGCCCAATAAAGATCAAAACATACTTCTGTTTATTTTATTCATCTATTCTATCTAATCGTTAAAGCGATTCGTATGTTTATTTAGTGGATGGAATTTTATACGGTATTCGGGGAAAGATAGCATTAATTCCATTTTCTTTCCTTCGAAATGCTGAGATATTCTTAAAATAACGGAGTGTGTAGAAGTCGAGTTCTTTTCGTGAATTCGATGTTTACATAAAACTAACAACTCTGATGGCTCAGCGACCCAAAGTGTGTCTTGGCCTCCGAAACGAGAGAGCGCCATCCTCTATCTTGAGCGATTTAAGCCCAGTTCAGAGTCTGGAGTTCGCGCAGGTCCGCATCCACTGCGACCTTCCAGCGGTATCTAGGGCCTCCGACCGGCCTACGGCCATTCGATGTTTACATGGCGAAATAATATATACAGTTTATTTCGTTTAAATCCAACAAGAAGTTTTGACTCCTCATTTTCAGTGCTCATTTCAGCGTTCTATGACGTCATCGCAGGGGAGAAAGGAGGGTCAAACTTATATTTTTGTGTAGACGTCAGATGTATCTTCAAAACGATATAACTATTATTTTTGTAACTTTTAAACTTTAGGAGTAAGAAGATTTCAAAAGTACTTAAACGCAAAGGAGACTATCCTTCTTGCCTCGGCTTTTAGCTGGGTCCCATCATCTCAACATTATCATCATCATCATCATCATCATCATCATTATCATTAATTCTTGATACTACTCTTTGAGTTTCATATGTTTAATACTTGACACTGGCAAATACACTAATCGTGTGACGGCAGTACAAAAAAAACTGCCATAGTGACTTCTCCTACCTAAAGGGTTCCACAAAGCGGTATTTTAATTTCACATTAAGCACAACAGCGAGTTCCTCAGCAATTTTGATCTGTATTCCAGAGACAATTTAAATTAATTTCCCGGCTAACATCCCTGCCCCACAAAGGGGCATAACGCCTCGTTTCCACGCAATAAAAACGACATTTTTGAATTTCGCACACATAACCCGGCCTTTAAACCTACAATGCGAGGGTTAAGGCCGTAGTCCCGACCGGAAGTCATGTTTCAGACGTTAACTGCCTACGTAAATCCACTTCCGGTCCGCTATCGTATAAATTGTTCAGCGCGCGCCGGTATGTGAGGCTTGCATGAAAATTGTAATGGATTCGTTTGGTACGTCACTAACTTGGTTAAGGATATCTATCTAAATAATCTGAGTAAGACGTATTGTTGTAGAAACACAAATGCACACTTTAATATTATAATAAACGCCCGCACAATCACATACATAGGCTCTGACCCCTAACTAGGTTTCCCTGTATCTAGGGTGTATCAGAAACTACGAGGATCCGGGATCCACAACACCCAGACACAGAACAAATACTTGCGCTTTTTTTTTTCAATGTTCAAATATTTGTCCTGTAGCGGGAATCGAACCCGCGACCTTGCGTTTCACAGTCGGCTATCCGCCCATTGCGCCACATCGGTCGTCACTTTAATATTATAAATGCAAATAGTAAAATGAAAGTAGTAGTAGTCTTGCCCTGTGTCTGCATGCTACTTTAATTTTCAAGCGTAAACGAATGAACTAATCCTTGAAGAAGGATGAAGGAAACTTTTTATCATGATAAACTGTAGTCCAAGCAGGTGAAACCTCTTGAACTGTTCTGATAATTCCCCGTTATGTATACAAATGAATAAAATTGTAATATCTGTTTGTTATTTCAAATTAACAGCTTTCCAATAAATGCATCATTATCAGCCTTTCACGTTCCCACTGCTGGGACTCTGGCCTTCTCTCCGAGAGAGAGTATGGGCCGTAATCTACCACGTTGGCCCAGTGCGGATTGGTAGATGTCGCATGCCCTAGAATGTTAATAAATGCATATGAAAGTATAAAATAAACGAAACTTACATGAAACAATTTTTATTTTTTATTTTGTCTGCCTGTCTGTCTGTTTGTTCCCGCTAATCTCTGCAACGGCTGGACCGATTTTGACGGGACTTTCACACGCAGATAGCTAATGTTATAACAAGCAACATAGGCTAATTTCATTTTAGAGTTTTGAGCCCCGGGAAGGTCATAGTCATTGGATACTTTTTATCACGATAAACTGCGGGGAACTGAAGTATTGAATAAGTTCTTTAGCACTTTAGATATATATATAATATTACAGCGCAGTGCAATGCAGATATGCTCTATTAGTAACGAAATTCCCACAACTCCACTCCAATACCTGACTAAAATCCACAATGCTACCATTTCTAAACGTAACTAACACTCACGATATCAATATCAAATCCAACCCGACTAAGACAGAGATAACCGTCACATTTCACAATCAAGAACAATGGGGATTAGAGATGCTTGTAAAGCTTCCCGCTTCCGGCCTTACCGGTCACTTTTTCATTGAAAAATTGCCGGGTAAAAAACTTAACCGATATACCACGTTCAAAACAACCGCTATCAAGCTGAGTTGGTGCCGGTCTGTGGTAAAAAAACAGCAATTGTTATTTATTAGTGTTATTACACTACAGGGCAAAAGTCACCACAACTACTGAAATATAACAGAAAATAAAAATCAATCTTATTTATTTGACTCCTAACTAAATATTCCTGGTATCTATTTAGGGTGCAATAAACTACGTCAACAGGGAAATGAAACCGTCTCGAGCACAGGGAAAAAATTGCTTATCATTTGTTTTTTTTTGTACCTATCAGATTAACCAAGAATCTAAGATGAGTTACGGCCGTTCCATTCGTATGAACATCCACTGTTCAAAATGCACTGCGCTCGTCACCCTGAGATGATGTTAAATCTTTGAATGCTCCTGTAATTTGATGGCTAACGGCCGGTTTCAGTAACCGATCTATCCACGGTTTGCCCTACTGGAAATAGAAATTTGACATAAGCCCCATAGAAGTAATGTCATTTTTCTATCTCTAGTAAAACAAACCGTGGATAGATCAGTTATTGGGAACGGTCGTATATTTATCGTCTAGTCTAGCGGATACACTCGTCTCAATCCTTTTATAGAAATAATTTAGCTCAATGAGCACAAAGTATTTTCCCCATCAAAGTTTTTTGGCCGGAGAGTTTTTTTAGATGGCCTTAAAATGCATCCGGCCAAACGCAGCAATTGCAAGCACTGCATTTCTAGCACAAAATCTAGGATGTCTGAAACTGACTCGCTATCTAGGTATGCTAATGCGGGGATCAATCTCTTAGGAATCCTAGATCTAGAAGTCTAGACGTGCAGCGACGTACTGGCTGGTAACAAATAGATCTTGAGATGAGGGATTTATTCGCCGCTAGGTTGGTAATAAGTATCAAACTTTTTTTATTTTCAATTGTAAGTAGGTAAATAATTTTTGAAGCGATGATGGCTCAATGGTAGTGCCGTCAGTTTGCGATCCGCAAGTCGTGGGTTCGAATCCTACAATGAGCTTCAAATTTCGGTGAAGGAAAACATCATGATGATACCATAGCTTGGTGGTAGGGCATTTTCTAGTGCTCGCCTGACTGACTAGCTACCATCCTCAAGTTAAGAATCTGTCACCAAGCACCTATCGGTGCGTTCCGGCAGCCTCACTTGAGAGCCAGTTCCCAGTCCAGGTGTATCGAGGCGCCAACTTCGACTTTATTATTTTTATATTTTTATATGACTCTGTGACTTTCATCTACATAAAAAAATATCGTTGTTAAAAACTACCTTGGTTTGACTGAGTATTATTACAGAGATTTCATTGTTTTTTATTTATTCTTTGTAAACGTACAAAGCTGTTTCGTAAACAAAGGCTTATTTACAAACTGTAAGCTCCCAAATAAATTAATTAATTAAAATCCAGATCCTTTTATCCTTTGTTAAAATGATTACAGAGTACATTTTTTGTATGGAAATGAAATCGATTATACTTTATCCTTGATCTCACTTACAAGCACCGACAGCTCCTAGACTACAATTCAACTTGTATGTAATCATAGCAATCATTCTGATTATATGTAGTTTATGATATTATCATATTACATTATTCCTGTCGTAGTACCAACAAGATTAGGGGATCGATACAAAAGCGTTCCCCACAATTTGCTTTAATTAATATCTTCGAATATAATGCAATGAATTTCATACATTAACCACACCTTTGCATAATTAACCATCTATTTAAAATGATAATCAAGATGAAACAACTATCACTTCGAAATTGAATCTTGTACTCAACGTGTGAAGTTGATATTTGTGTAACAGCTTCGGGTTCAAAGGTTCGTTGAACTCCCACCCTTGTACAATAAGGGTGTGAAACCATTGTTTCGAGGTTTTAGATATTATTGGCGCTAAAATAAATTGAGTGGTTACAATAACATTGATTTACTTCAATTGTTATTTCCATTTTAAGCTGGTGTGAAGATTTTAAGGCAGAATAAATGGATCTAGGCAATGGCACTTTTCATGGTTCCATATCCCAAGGTGCACAACTAACCAAGATAAATCTTATTAGTATAGCTTATTATAAAATATTAGACTATTTAAAGGACAAAAAAGCTTGGGATTTTATGTATTGAACTTGCTCCAATTCAATCAATTAGTAGTAAGATTAAAATTGTAAATGTAATCGCGCCCAAAAAATTACCTGCCGAGCGTTTCTTGCCTGTTCTGTCGCCGGCGTAAAGTGGTTGGAACAGACATCATATTATAAAGAATTTTGAACTTTGATATCGCAATCCGAACACTCACTATGTTTTTTTACTGTTTACAGGGTAGTGTTTGACCACACGTCACCTGATGTTAAGTAACGATGTGGTCGATGATGGCGCCACGCTACACCTGGACTGGGCACTGGCTCTCAAGTGAGGCTGCCGGAACACACCGATAGGTGCTTGGCGACAGGTTCCACTCCATTGTACATTAGTCACTGAAACTTTTTTAGCTTTTTTCACTCCCAAAGTGTGCCAAACAAGTCAAGTGCCAGGATTTGAGAGGAATGAAAATGTATTCTTAACATCAAGGGTGATGGTAAGTTAGAAGCATGAATAAGGCTTGATTGGTAATACATGTAAATTGCTTTACTTTCTACCCTTACGAATATATTTGATTTCATTTTATAAGACTGTCTGTCTGAAAACAGAATTGACGTGGCTAAAGAGCGAATTGAGAAAATCAGGGATTATTTTTTTTAATTAACCTACTCTCGACCTTGGTAGTCAAATTGCACCGTGAATTTTGCTGTAGACCAGAGATCAACATAGGCTACTTTTTAACCCATGACGCAAAAAGAGCTATAAAGAAAGTTTTAAGTTTGACGTCAAAGGTGTCGATTCGGTTTTGCATTCTCTAAAACTAAACTAAGTTTGACAGGTCTAAAAGTAATGCTGTCCTTTTTTACTTCAGTGGTTAGAAAAAGACAGCAATACTATTAGACCTGTCAAACTTAGTTTAGTTTTAGAGAATGCAAAACCAAATAGACACCAATGTCTGTCTGTCTGTCTGTGGCATCGTAGCTCTCGGATGGATGAACCGATTTTGATTTTGTTTTGTTTGAAAGGTGATCGATTATTGGCCGGTATAACCGATCCATCCACGGTTTGACATAAATTTGACATTACTTCTTTGGAGCTTATGTCAAATTTCCATCTCCAGTAGGGAAAATCGGAAGATCGGTTTTTGGAACGCGACTTAGGGCGGCTTGCACAACAATCCTTAAACGTATTTAAGAACCCCTTAATTGCATTTAGGCAACTAAACACGTTTAGCATCTTGCACAACAAAAAATTAGCTCCTAAACGTGTTTAGCAAGCTGTCAAAATTAAACACCCCGGAATGGCTATTTAAGAAAGTTAAATTTTGTTTAGCGCCATTTTGAATGACCATCTGTTTCAAAAACAATGGTTTTTAGGTCTTTGTATATTAGTTTTTATTTGCTTCGTGCGAGCCGTGTTGATTTGGATTGGTAGCAGTTTTTAAAAATTAAAATTAAAATTACCTATACAACTACAATGGATTTGTGGGATTTCTCAGACGATGACGACGAAATTATAATGTATCTAAGGCGACCCATTGCACCAAGACAACTGTTCCCGAGGTCAAGATTGTTCGAAGAACTTTCAGAGCAGAAATTTCTGCGGAGATTTCGATTATCAAAAGCCACCACAGTGATTTTGTTACAACAAATAGAGACACATCTAAAGCCCAGGATAGATAGGTAAGTAATTAAATTAATGAAGGCCTGGTACTGGTATATTCTATCTAACTAGATAGGTAACTACGAGTACCTACCTACTGATTTACCAACTAAACGTGTTGTATCTACCGTTTGTTTCAGAGTGACTGGTGTGACTACTATGAACCAACTTCTATGTACGTTGCGTTTTTATGCCACAGGTAGCCAACTAATTACATGTGGTGATATGATTGGCGTTCACGAGTCCACTGCTTGCAGAATTGTGCACCGTGTGACTCATGCTATAGCAAGTTTGGGACACATGTACATACAATTTCCATGTTCAGAAGAACAGCAAAACGAGGCAGCAACGAAATTTTATAAAATTGCTAAGTTTCCTAGAGTGCTTGGTGCCATAGATTGTACTCATATACGAATTATATCACCTGGGGGAGACAATGCTGAAATCTACAGGAATCGGAAAGGGTATTTTTCAATAAACACACAATGTGTAGCTGCAAATAACCTAACGTTCTTAGATGTTGTGGCACGATGGCATGGTTCTGCCCATGATTCAAACATCTGGGATAACTGTGCTTTAAAACGAAATTTTGTCCAGAGTAAATATCCCAACAAACATTTACTAGGAGATAGTGGATACGCTCAGAACAAATTTATGATGACACCACTACCAGATGGAAGCCCCAGCACGAGAGGAGAAATTCTCTATCAAGAATCTCACATTAAAACAAGAAATGTTGTGGAAAGAGCTTTTGGTGTTTGGAAGAGAAGATTTCCGATCTTGTCTCGAGGTATTAATATTCACCTACATAGGGTACCAGGAATAATTATAGCTACAGCTGTATTGCACAATTTGGCAATAATACAAAATGAGATTATGCCTCCTGAAGACCCAGATTTCCCATCTATACAGGAAACATCATTAATAAATAGTACAACAGTAGTTAGTCAACAACAAAGAGGTAGCCGGAATCTAGAAAGACAAATGTTAATTAATTACTTTGAATTATTATGAGAATAGTATACCTATGTGATATTAATATTGAATAAACTTTACTTATTTACTTACCTACTAGTTTTTGTACCTATGTGGTTCATGCTTATACATAGAAAAGACATACATCATCATAATAAAACAAAATTCTATTGATTGGTAACCTATAATAAGTACAACTCACAATAACATATTACAAACCTGAAAGCTATTTACTAATTTATAAACAAACAAAACTACAGAACTATATTACTACTACAATTAATTTTAAATATTCTTAGCATTTTGAATTTTTATATCCATTAACTCCAATTCTTTTTCTCTCATTTTTATTTTAAATTTATTTTCCGCAATAATGTTTTCTGTTTCAAGCTCTTGCAGTTTTTGTTTGTGCATTAACTCCTTCTCCAATAAAAGTTTCTGCATTTGCACCAACTCCAACTTCGCCTCAGAAAGCAGTTTAAAGCTTTCATTGACGGTTGCCTTCCTGCAGGTGGTCTCTGTAAATTAACAAAAATAGACTATATAAAAAAAAAATTTTTTTTTAGCCTTACTTTGTTCTGAGTAATTTTAATTTATTTCAAGTAACGAAGACTCAAACATCAATTAATTACATAGTCACATTATTTAACCTCAGCTAGCTGTTATCTTAGCCACCTTTACTCATGATTTTTATGGCAGGGTTAATAAATAACTAGCCAATTATTATCAAAATCAGCCGGTAAATAGTACCACAGAAAACTTCCAATCTATAAACAGCAAATTTGCCTAGTTGATGTAGGGACACTTCACTTGCTTGGTCAATTAGTATTAGTTGTAGTTACCATTGTGAGATAGAGCAGGTTCTTTTTTTTTGCGTAGAATTTCAAGCCTAGACTTTGATGGTGTTCTAACCACCTCTGGTTCATGGGTTCTGGGTGTGGCAACTAGCAATGCAATTGGCTCCTGGCTAGCTGTAAACAAAAATATTAATAGGAAAGGTAAATCAACATAAGTACATACTAATAATGTTGTTATGTATTATGATAACTTACTAATTGTACTTTCTATAAAAGACGATTCTATAGGTTGTCTTTGTTCAACCTCTGGCTTTGTTTGATGGTATTGGGCCATCAAATTCGCATCACTATCGTACATGGTAAACAAACCATCTATTTGTGGTTCGATCAATTTTTTTATGCCGGCTAGTTCATCTTCTTTATCTGGAAGATGAGGACCACCACCTGAAAATTGTGAGATCATTGGACATAGTTATAGATGTGGAGTATTAAAACATAAATTAAATAGATGCCGTTGAATACTGAACAAGTTTGTTTTTTAATAGTTTAATTTTTTTATATGACACTATAAGCTTGTGCTCGTGGATCTAATAATACATACTAGTGAAATAAGAAAACTTAACAGGCTAGTAAGTAAGATCTATGATATTTATTACCTGTTCCCATCGCAAACTTTTTTATTTTGTTATCTTGTTTTAAAGATTCTTTCTCAAGCAGTTTAAAACCTTGCTCACAGAGATTGGAATCATTCCACTTCGATGTAGAGGCCACTTTTTGCCAATCTTTTCCGTCTTCCTCAATTGCAATTAAAAGAGCTCCTCTTTGAGAAGGATCTGTTGAAATTTAACAAGCAAACTATTGTAAGTAATTCATAGTTATTTTTAACAAAAATTAAAAAACTCGAAGCATTATCATTGAAAATAGTTAGGTATATACCACGATACTTACCGACAAGCAACATTTTTGCCTCGGAATGTTGCTTTTTTATTTTACTTTTTACATTTCTATAGCAGCTTATTAGATTTTCAATGGTTCTTGGCTGGCCAACAGCATTTGAGTTGAAAACTTCGGTGATTTTTGCCCAAGCAATTTGCTTGTCGGCTTGTTTTACACTATCGGTCTGTTTGGACTCAATAATGTGACTGTACGGTTTCAAAGCCTCATACAGCAGCGTTTGTTCTTGTTTTGTGAAGTTTGCCGCACGCGTTCTCACTCCTTTGACATTTTCAGACATTTTTTTCGTATTATTCACTCAAATCAACACAAAACAAAACTAGAAAGCTATCAACTATCAATCAACATTCGACTGAAAACCGCGAAAACTATGCTTTGACAGTTTTGACACTGACACGCAGTAGGCAGTACTCCATTTTACGCAAATCTTTAACCCCAATGTTGATCAAATGACATGGGCTTGACCGTGCTTGACGAAAAAACACAAGGAGCGCGTGATACGGAACGTATAACGCTGTTTGACCAACGCGCTAATTACGTTTAGCTAAATGGCATCGGAAATTGCGTCGTGCAAGACAACCCTAAATTAGATTAGAATAAACTTGTTTAGCGCCTAAAACTGAATTAGCTAAATAAAATTAACAACGATTTTAACACAACGTTATGCAAGCCGCCCTTAAGTGGGCATTGTTATAGGTAATACCGATGACAACAAAATGATTTGTCAGCAGTGAAAACTTGTAATTATTTTTAAATCAATGCAATATTAAATACAACTGAGTGGATTTAGTGCTTTAAGATCTTTCTCTCTTCTCGTCACTTAATAGGGTCTTGGCTGAAAATCAGCGCTGTGGATTCGTCCATAGCATATGGTGAGCCAAGTCTTTTTTGGGAGGCACTGTACACAGCAGCAATGTTCGCACCTTCACATGATATTATTACCAATAGCTTATGTACAGTGTTACTGTTTTTTATGCGTTTCTTTCTTTATTTTTTGTTTCGTTATTGTGTTCATTTTTTGAAAGAAGAAAGAAAGAAAGAATATATGTTTATTTGCAATAACAACACTCTTGGTACAAATTATAGAAAAAAAAAGAAACAATATACAGTAAAAGAACTCAATGTCAGTACACAAAAATGTCAGTGTCGCAAATCGGCCCCAACTCAGCAAAATGCTGGTTAGAAAACCAGCGCTGGTCTTCCGTTGGAACCGTTTGGTGACGTCGCACAGAGGTACCTAACCACACATTCAACAACAAATGAAAAATTAACCAACAAACAAAAACAGAAATACAAAAATACAACCACAAAAATAACATAAGCAAATACTACATATTATTATGATAAAAAAAAACAAGACAAAACAAAAATTAAGAAAAAAGAATAAACAAAAACCATACACTTTTTTGTTACTGGCAATAAATACATAGATTACTACCGTCGAGCATCAGAGAATGAAAAAAAGAATGAATTTAAGGAAGGAAAGGAAGGTAAGTAGTTAGCGGTTAGATAGCACTTGTATCGTGCGTTAGTGTTTCTTGATGCTTTTGGTGAACACTAAGATAAATTTTAAGCTTGTTCCTAAAACTTGTAATATATTGCAGGTTCCTTATCGGCGGTGGGATGTTATTCCAACACCTGGTTGCAGCGTTTTTCCCCAAATAAAGTCTTTCTCTCTCTCTCTCTTTCAGACTCAACATCGCTTTTCACCAGAGACAAGAATTGAGATAATCTAACCGAAAGCCAGAGGTGTTAGTTTAACCCTTAGGGAGTACCGCGAAATCCGGTCTTAGTGGTAACTTCGGTAACTTTGCATTCGAAACTTTTCTCTCGATTTGATGGTGATGAGTAGAATGAGTTCTCGAAAGTTCTGATGATGTTGCGGTTACTATCTGAACTGTTTTTGATGGAATAATTTTAGAATTACATCGGATACCTACTTACGGAAAAGCTTGATAATTTGATGAATAGTTGATATGTTGGTTAACTAACTAGTCGTTTTCCTAGACCTTTTTCTTTAATGAACTTGAACTTAAATATTCCAATTCCCATTTGACCCTTTTTAGGGGCGCCTCACTAAGACAGAAGACATTGTAAAAGACGCGGGGAACCAATAGATGCAAATGGGAAATAGCCGTTCATGGTGGCCTTCGTATGTTCAGCATTGGATTTCTTCCGGCAACTTACAAGGCATAGCGTTTGACCAGAACTTGTGGACCTCAAGTCACCTGATGTTAAATGATGGTGCTTTCTTATGGCCAGTTTCAATAACGGATCTATCCACGGTTTGCTCTACTAGAGGTAGAAATTTGTCATAAGCTCCATAGAAGTAATGTCAAAATTTCTATCTGGGCAAACCGTGGATAGATCGGTTATTGGGAACAGCTGTTAGTGCACACCAATTACCAAAGGAAGCTACCCTGAAGACGTCGTGCCTCTAGGAACAGCGGTTGACGCTGTGCGTTGACATATCAGTGAAAAGTCAGGACTTTCAATTTTTGAAATATAAGGTCCTTTAAACCGAATCGCAGCCGGTCAGTGCGCATTTTTTCGATCCAATTAAAACAACCTACCAATTAACCCACAACCTTTGTTACAACTCACACTGCCGCCTCCAAAATTCGTTAGCTCCAGCATTCAATTTGGACAATAGTGTCGGAATGTGGCAAAATATTTTGTCACTACCCGACCGAGTACCGACGTATCGATGGCATTCCCGTCGGAATACGTTGCTCAGTCAATGCCTTGGACTCACCAACGCGAGCGGTTCGACTGCGAAGAGGGAACGACGTTTGGACGCATAACGGCTAACTTTCAAAAAGGCAATGTTATTCTCAAGATACGTATTATAGAAGATACATTCTATAATCATTCATTCATTCATTCATTGTTATTATTTAGTGAATAAATATAATCAGTTTATTGGTATCTAACAACAACACTGCGCAAGCCAAATTTTGCAAATTTGCAGGAGAGACATAAAACTGTTTCACTTGTATGTTTTTATGTAAATTTTTGACTTATGTGTGTTACAATTTTTAATTAAAGGCTTCTATTTAGTAAAAATTCTTGGAACTGACAGGTTCATAGAAGCACATGTCAAAACTGCATCTAATGGCATTAAAATTTTAATACCTCAAAATTTTGACTTGTGTGGTGTTGTTTACTAGCCGACGAAATATATCTTAACAAAACATCCTTTTTCTGAGCAAGGAAGTAAGAAATGGATAACATTAGTTTTAGACGTGTCAAATTTAGTTTTATTTTAGAAAATACACAACAAAATCGACACCAGTGTTTCTGCGATATTTAAATTGTATAGTAGAGTAGTGTGAAGATATAATATAGTTTGGATGGATGGTACTAGACTAGTATGTACATATATGGACGAGTATCTTCGCAGTCGCTCCTGTCGTTTAGGTGTAACCTGAATTCTAGTTACGTTTTACGTTTACGTAGTTGTAACGTGTCGAATGTAGACGCCTGATTGGTAATTTGGAATCCGGTATTATACAGATGATGAACTATGGTATTCTAACTGCGATATGTTGGAAATACGTAATTTGACCAGTTAGCTAATAAATACAAAGCGTACATAATACCTGCTATTAGAAATTGCAAACATTTTAGTTCTGAGTGCTATTGCAATTGTTGCAACAAGGTTGAAGTGAATATCTTGTCCCAATTCAATCAATTAGTAATAAGAATAAAATAGTCAATATGATCGCGCCAAAAAAATTACCAGCTGGGCGTTTCTTGCCTGTTCTTTTGCCGGCGCAAGGAGGTTGGAACAGGCGTAGCTAGTTTTAAGTTTGACGTTTTAAAGTGACCACAATGTATCCTATAACTACTAACTATGTATTGGGTTAAAACCTCATTTTTTTTCTCTCTTAACGATTAGTCATTCATTTTTGACTTTAGTTAACTTTGACCACCAATCAAAAACCCGGCCCTAAGAGTCATCCTTCTTGACCTTAACAGACGTTCATGGGGATGCCTATGTTCAGCAGTGGACTTCTTCCGGCGAACAGTCGACTGTGAAGCGTGCGGTCGCGGGTTCGATTCCCGCTAAAGGACATATTTGTCCATTGAAAATAAGCGCAAGTATTTTTTGTGTCTGGATGTTGTGGATCCCCCGATCCGCGTAGTGTCTGATACACTACATACAGGAAATCCTAGTTAGGGGTCAGAACTATGTATGTGATTGTGTGGGCATTATCTATTTAGCTCGCCTACAAGTAGCTCTTATTGGAAAGCAATCTCGATTCTCGACACATTCTGTACAAACCGAAATCTCAGTCGGTAGAAAACGAGACTCGTTTCTTACTCTGATCTATATGGTCGCGCCACCGCAGTAATTAATACGTACTTTGCTACAAACTCGAGAGGATCGTGCGGTCAAACGAGCATACAGTGGACGGCCGAGTGGCCATCGCCCTGGCCGCCGTCTCGCTGGAAAGAAGAAGGATTTGCGCGAGCTCCAGGTGGAGGACTGGCGGGAGGTGGCGCAGGACAGACCGAAGTGGCGTCTTTTGTTATCGGAGGCCAAGACTCACTTTGGGTCGTTGCGCCATCTCAGTTAGTTAGTTAATTGCTACAAAATTGCGCGCACTTCAAACACTTGTCCCAAAAACAAATATTCACTCGACTGAACAATTCACAAGTAAACATTAAAAAACATGATATGCAAATACACGGCGCGACGTGTTTACCAAAGCTCTATTAATAGTTACCCCATACCTACTGCCGTTAGGCGTAATAGGTATTATGTGCAAATCAATAGGTCGGCTTTGGCAGCCCTAGCGATCGACGGCGACAGAGCGGCGCGCTTTGATGTTCCTCTGAGCGGTGAATTTAGCGTCAAATTGCTCGGGCTAGGGCTGCCCCCGCTCGGTTATTTATTCAAATATGTTTATTTGGATTCAGTTGATTAGAGGGAAGCGATCAGTAGCTTTGTGCAGTCGGTGATACCATGCGTAATTTAATGGTGGACATTGGCAAGTGCTTTTATGAGGTACTGCAGCTTCGCTCGTGTGGATTTCCGGGATAAAAAAACATACTAATGTTTTTTTTTCATGAAACCTGGTTAAGGTTAAGGTTAACCTTTTTTGAAAGTTTACGAAACACGTGTGTGTCTCTTTATTTACTTCGGAGAACACAGTTTCAAGGCAATGAAGCCACGGATATATATTTTAATATATAAGTTTTTCGAAGCCTTTTCTTTTTCATCATTTATTTTTCCCCTAGAGACAGTTTAAGGAGCGTTGAGTCATGACTTCATATAATAACGTTTAGTTTTTGCCAAATTTTCAAAATTTTCGTATTACTTTTCCAACTTTTCTTTCTGTAGAAACCTTATTCGAACGGTTGCGTATATTTTAAAAACGTAATAATTAGTCCAATCGGTCCAGCCATTCTCAATTAATGTGAACAAACACCATTAAATTTTCATTTATACTAACTACATAGAAAGATTTTAGCGCCTAAGCTTCTAAAAAATGGTTATAGTAGATATAGCTTGTGTAACATTTAATAACTCGCGAGATTACAAATCATCAAAAAATAACGATCAGTTCTATGTGAGCTGGTAGCTGCAGATCCCAAAAATTACATGTTACGTGCAATAAAAATAAACTCATCACCACACCGAAGAAAACCAACACCCTCGACTCTACACCAACCCAATAGAGACCAAAATCTTCCACCGTTTCCGCATAATCGTTAACAATTACAACTTTTTACAGCCGTTTTGTTTAAAATAAAAAAATCAAGGGCCGCTTCTAGCCATTAAAGACGCTACCGTTTTCTTTATTTTTAGTTTAATAGTAGCTGCTTCGGTCTGTCTGTATGTCTGTCTTCTTAAATCGTCCACGACGTCCCTCTGTCACATGTAATGACTGACTTTGTTTTTGTTTGTACGCTTAAAAGGGCTAGTGACAACCCTATTGCCTCGAAAACAAAGACCACTTTAGATTGCCTCCAGTCTTTTTGTTAAAAAACTCCGAGATTGACATGTGGTCGTGTACTTTTTGCAGTCGATTTGATGTGTACAAACTATATTTTGCGTTTTAATGAGGGCACTTTGAAGCACGTTTTGATTGTTTTTAACTGCGTTCCGTTTTCTGGAGAAATTGCCAGTTATATAATCTTTAGTCCGAATCTGTTCAGATGTTTATGCGATCGAGTCACAAATAGCAAAACCAAACTACTGAAGTTCTGGATTGAAGTGCAATATTCTTACGGCCAGTTTCAATAACCTATCTTCGTACATTTTCAGTGAATTTTATTTATAATCCTCAAAAACACAAAACAAGATCAACATGCCCAAAATAGGTCAAGAACCAATATATCTTACTAAACCATGTTCAAAATAAAAATATGGTAGAACAAATCATTCGTCTTTGTTTATTAAATTCACTGAAAATGTATGAAGATGTTGAATTTTTGAACTCCAATAAAACCAAGGACAATGACCCTACAGCTTTGGTGTCATAATAATAGATACTCAGGGCGACAAGTTCTAACGGAATACAGCATATTTTTTTATTGGCCGGCACTTTCATATTTGCACCAAAAAAGATGATGTCCTTTCGGTAAGTTTGATGTTATTGTCAAATTTCAGTACTGAACATTTGACAAAAAGTTTAATTTTACAGAAATTTGGTATGACGTTTAACTTATGAACGTTTATAAAACCGGCGCTTAAAGGGATGGGCAAGTCAAAAAAAACATATCGTTATTTATCGTATCGATATTTTTAAACTGTTACGATCATAAATTATCGTGCTTGATGGCAGATTCTCTACTTGAGGTTGGTAGCTAACCAGGCGAGCACTAGAAAATGCCCTACCACTAAGCTATGATTTTCATCACGATGTTTTTCTTCACTGAAAGCTTGAGCTTTCAGCTCATTGTAGGACTCGATCGCATAACTTACGTAACTCAAGCCGACGTCACTACCACTGAGCTATCTAAATACATTTATATAACTCAAAGGTGACTCAAAGGTGACTGACTGATATAGTGATCTATCAACGCACAGCCCAAACCACTGGACGGATCAGGCTGAAATTTGGCATGCAGGTAGATGTTATGACGTAGGCATCCGCTAAGAAAGGATTTTGATTAATTCTACCCCCTAGGGGATAAAATAGGGGATGAAAGTTTGTATGAAACTTTGTCAATTTTAAACCTATCGGGCTGAGACTTTGCATGCATAAAGCTGTAGCCCACGCGGGTGAAACAGCTAGTCACATAATAAAACGTCTACACGATATTTTTACACTCGTCTATGTTTAGAACAAAGCCCCATCACAAGCTAGTTGTAGAAATTACGAGGCCATTGTCGAAATAGGTCCAGTTGTCGAATAGGGGTCCCTATTAAGAAATATGGCCGGTCGCCGCGATCACTTTAATTGATACAAATAGAGCTGGCTTTTCGGTAAATAGGACGGATTTTGTTGCTCTTGTTGACGGCCATTCACCGAAACGGTTTTTAGAAGAAGGATGCGTGATTTTCTTTGAAATTTTATTGTTTTTTCACCGACGAAAAAACGAAGGTTTTGATGCCGCTACTGAAGTTCTGACCCCACCGTTCCTACTGCGCGGTCCTAGTAGTACTCTATCGGTAATGAGAATGTTGCTATAAATATAATAAGTAGTTAAAATATGACCATATTCTGTGTACCGCCCTTTCTTATTTAATGTCGTAATAAAACAAAAAACATGAAAATCAACCAAATAATCGACATCAAAATTTCGTGTACTAAAAGTCATAATTGCGATCACTTTAAAACGTCAACATAAAACTAGCTACGTCATTTTTCTTTTTTTTTTGGGAAATCCAAATTGATACCATTCAGCCGATGGGGTCAGCCGAACTACGATCAGCAATCCTGGCCGCTGCTAACTACGCCTGTTCCAACCTCCGCCGGGTAAAATAACCAGGGATATAATAAATATTGAAATACCCTTTGACCTTAGAATGATTGGTCTTACTGCGCAAGTAGCGATCTAAACCAATCCTAAATCTAAGCCTTTACATAGAAAATATCAATTTAAAACAAGAAATCCTCTTTGTAGTTTACCTATTTGCGACAGTTCCATTATTATCAACAGCAAAGAAGCATTAATTTCCGAAGCGAAATGAGAGTTAAAACAAAGGCTACCATCATTCATGTAACGCCATTACACTGGCAACACTGCGAATACAGGCAACATCATCAATACAAGCGAAGCCAGGTGGGCTATTGTCTCGCTTTGCTTTCAACTAAAAATTAATAAACAGGAATCGCGTATAATCAAATAATGGACAGGAATGTATTCAGGGTAAGGGGTAGGGGGCCTTATTTTTTTTTTTGTTTTGTGACGATGTGGTCGAAGATGGCGTCACGCTACACCTGGATTGGGAACTGGCTCTCAAGTGGGGCTGCCGGAACACACCGATAGGTACTTGGCGACAGATTCTTAACTTGAGGGTGTTAGCTAACCAGGCGAGCACTAGAAAATGCCTACCAAGCAAAAAGCTATTGATTTATTGATTATCATGTTTCAAGCTTAACTTGGGGCTAAGTCAATTTGTGTACAATTGTCCCTGATATTTATTATTTATTAACTGTCATGATGTATTATCATGGCAATATCAAGAGCTATAGTCGGATATACGCACGTGGTGACTGTTTCACTCAAAAGTAGTGTGTAGCTATGTAAAAAGTGTGTCGGGACTTAAAGAACTTAATTTTCTTTCAGTTGAGCATAAAAGGACCGAATGTGTCAAAATGCGCGATGACGCGCAAATTGACGACAAAATGACTTCGATCTATAAAATAAAAAGAAATTATTATATTATTTGAAGTATTATTATGTGTTGTGATAGCTATAATGTTAATCATCAACATCTTCATCAGCTCAGAGAAATAAAAAAACTATAAATAGTTTCATGAAGATGTCATGGATTTTTACTTTTTAATCGTTATGTTACATTTCAGTATCTTTTCTAAGTAGCCCACTTTCAAAGCCCTGACTACGTCCACTAACGCATTCACCCCTATCACTACCTACATAATAGATATTAAATTAATATAATAAACTTTAATTTCGAACCTGTCACTCAGTCCGGCCCCTTCAGTTTTCATTTCCGAAAATATTTTCGCGCTTCCCGAATGACATTCGGGCGCCATTTTGCTGTCAATTCGATATTTAAAATGTATTCTATATTTAAAATGGTGAAAATGTGCTATCCGACGCGAAGTACCCGATTTGTGAGGAAATTGGAAAATTTTTGACATAATAGGTTTCGTTATTTATGACGTTTGCTTTCATCATGGAGAGGGAGTGATAAATGGATATTGTAGACAGGTGTTGTTAGAACAGGGGAAACAATTAAAATTGCAATTACCTTTAGACAGACTTGTCCTTTAAGAACCTACATAAACAATGACGTAGGACGCCCTCCGACAATTTGGAGCGACGATTTGCGCCGAGCGGTTGGTTGCCAGTAGTTGGATGAGAAGAGCCGCAGACCGGGCTCAGTGGCGTACCTTGGGAGAGGCCTATGTCCAGCAGTGACAGTCAGTATATGCTGATGATGACAACATAAAATTAACTGAATTTAGACTGTTTTACAAATCTTACCAATTTCGGTTTTTCTTATTTTCCGTTAATGCCGCAAATATAATGCGAAGTATATACCTGTAACAAAAAAACCTTCCATTAATTTAAAAATCAAGTATTTGAGCAAAATATTTTTTTACCCTCATTTTGTTAATTTAATTATTGAACGACATTCTTTCGTTCAAAAATTTGTTACTGACATTTAGACTAATGAACTTAACCTCACTTAAACTAAGTTAACCGGGACTTATTTTCCCTAGCTTAACATAACTTCCCATCACCCTTACTTAACCAAACATAATGCTTACACAAGTCCACAATTAAGTTATTAAAACTTAAATGCGTTGCACCTTCGTCCTTGCGTTAAGTTGAACCGTAATTTTAACTAAGCACATATTAAGTAAGTGCTTTTAAAACCTAAGTCATTTAAAATGAGGCCTAGATTCAATTTCAAATTAATTTACTAATGCAAATTACTAGATTACATTTCAAATTAATAGACTAATCACCCTCCTTACTAATATTATAACTGCGAAAGTTTGTGTGTGTGTGTGTGAATGTTTGTTACCACGTATCGTTGTAACTACTGAACCGATTTCGATGAAATTTGGAATGGAGATAGCTTCTGCCCTGGATAACCACATAATTTTAACCCCGGAAAGAGGTTCCTTCGGGATACCGGGAAGACGCGAGTATATTATAAACTAGCTGGTGCCCGCAGCTTCGCCCGCGTGGATGTCGGTTATCGCGACCAAAAGTAATCAAGAAATTTTGATCCAGTTCCCGCAACCCATGAGAACCTATTCCAGGAATAAAAAGTATCCTATAATTATATTACTTCGTCCGTCCGTCCGTCCGTCCGTCCGTATTATCTATTCCTGTACCAAATTTCAGCCAGATGAATTTCTGAAGTTATCCCGAAGAAGATATAAAAAATTGAGCTTTATACTTTAACGAATTTAGGGTACTAATTTATACACCTGCACTTCCTGTTATCTGCCCAAGTAACCACAAACCAAACTCTATATTCGCAGGATGTTCTTACCTGTACTATTATATAGGGGGCATGCACAGAAAAACTTTCAGCTTTTACATTAAAAAACGAAGGTCTGGCTGTCGTAGGCTCTGGGTCTATATATCCACACCATTAATACTTTTTCTACTACATATCGAAACTATTTCATAAAAAAAAAACAAATCTATGCAAACTCTTTGCTTCCCAAGTTCCCACGTGTCCAAATCTTTAGGCTAAGCGTATATTGAGACGCAATCGATGCAGTGCGGGGCAGCGCTGATTTTTGTAATATATATGCATAAGCAAAGATCAGCATACGATGTTTCTTTTTTCTTTTTGCGGCATCAATTACTATTTTTCTAAATTAAGTTAGTGCGTATTAATCAATGCGTAGGATAGTATTTATATCACACGTTCATACATAATACGTATTTTAAAAAAGCATGAAGACATAGAAGCAACGCTATTATAAACTGTAACTAACAATAACTCATTAATTTCATAATCTAACACAAATACTGAATAAAAATCTTTAGGATGGTAAATAGCCTCCTCCGGAATAGTAAACGTTATCGCACCAGAAAAAAAAAAGAGAAAATCACCAGAAAAGTACCTGCCGGTCGTTGCTTGCCTTTTCTTTTGCTGGTGCAAGAAAGTTAGAACAGACGTAGCTAGTTATTAGTTTGTCTTTTTAAAGTGATTAATGTTGTATAAGTTTAATAAACCCAGTTTATTCGTCAACTTGAATACTGTTCTTGATACCAGTTTTTTGTACTTTATTACAGTGTATCTGTGTAATTTACAGCATCGCTCATGGACTATGCCATGCGCTTACGTCGCCTGCGTCTCAACATACGCTTACCCTTATTTATTTTTTTTTGTTATGGCGTCACACGATAACAATAGTGTATTTGCCAGTGTCAAGTATTTATACAATATAATATTTCAAACTCAATGAGTTGAGTCAAGTTTCAATGATGGTGATGATGATGATGATGGTGAGGAGATGATGGGATGAGGATAGTGTTTAAGTAAAGTAGTGGCGCTTTACTTAAACTTTAAACGGACTTTTTTGGAGCAACTCGAAAAGTCACTTTCACAACTTTATTTCAATTTCCCACACTCGTACACATTAACGAACACATAATGGTTAATAATCCACCAATATTACACATTATCACTCGAAGATACACAAGTTTAGGAAATAATAATAAAATTTTCACGTTGACAATTCGATTGCCGCCAAAAAAGTCCCTTACCCTTATTATAGCCCGCAACATCAACGTCAATACCAAGTAGTTCTAAGTAAATAAGGTATAATAAGATCAGGTCTGCTACACACGTAACGATATATCGTTACAAATTTAAACGTCTTGGGTTTGATTAGAGCGTATGGATTAAATAGATGGTTCTATATTATTTTATTACAGTGTGTTGATTTTTGATTTCGAACATCACTAATCACAATCATCTTTTGATTTTCGTTTTTATAGCTTTGTATAAAATGTTCTAATATTTTTCTTCTTTCAATTTTCGCGCGGACGCGTCTTACAAAGAGGTCCTTTTTGTTTGCCCGTGTCCGACGTCAGTTTTATTGCAGCAAAACACACGCTACCATCAAAATTATGCAAATACGGTCAAGTCGATCAACAATAATTTATCGAACAGAAAATATTACTGCCGTCGCTCATCTGCGCTAACCAGAAATTCTACAACGATTTTTCAGGCACACTTTCGATATAACCGGAGATAGGTTAGCAATTAGAACAGATACATCGCTACGATAAATTGTTACGTGTGTATCCACACCAATAATTGTCATGCCAATAATATTCTTCCTGACATGTAAACAATTCAACAGAATGATGCCTAGCAACCATGTAAAAGATTTCGAAAAATTTCGTTATATTAGATTTTCCCACGGAACCCATGCATTATTCCGGGATAAAAGTAGCCTATATTACTCTCCGGTGCATAAACTATCTTTATGCGAAATAATACCCTGATTCGTTGTTTTGTTACGCCGTGAAAGCCGAACAAACCAACAGAAAAACACACTTTCGCATTTACATAAATGTGGGGATGGGGATGGTGATAGGGGTAGCTGCGGTTCGCGTTTACACTCATGGTATTCCCTACTATCCCGCAAGAATCTTTTTCCGGGTTAAAAAGGAACCTATATGCTATCCGGGCTACAATAATCTAATCGACCCGACCAAATTTCCGACGTGATGCTTTAAATTGATATAACTTTTTTATTTATGAACCGATTGAAATAAAACAAACACTAAATGTTAAGTGGAGAACACCATAATATATTAATGAAAACCGCATTCAAATCGGTTAAGCCGTTTCTGAGATTAGCGCGCACAAACAAACAGACAAACAGACAAACAGACAAACAGACATACAGACAAACAGACAAAAATTCTAAAAACCATTGTTTTGCGTTCTATAGCGTTAATAAAGGCCCCCAGTAAAAGTTTTTCTCATTTATCTTCAATGTACAGACAGTGATGAGTTACAGATTTATTATATGTATAGATAGATGCGAAAGTTGTGAGTGAGCGAGTAAGTGTGTACGTTTGTTATTTCTTCACGCTAAAACGCCTCATCGGTTTTGAGTGGAATTTGGAATGGAGATAGCTTATATCCTGGATTAACACATAGGCTACTTTTTATCCTGGAAAAAGGCCATTGCGGGATAACGGGAAGACGCGGGAGAAACAGCGGGCGCAACTGGTATCGTGATAATATAGTAAAGGCTTTTCGGACCACCCCTCCGGCGGAATTAATGACGCAATCACGCAGGTACAGTCGCAAACGCAAACAGTCATCAATCACGCCCGCGTACAGTCGGAATCATCTTCCGTTTGGATCGCTTACTAATTCCACGGAAGCGGCCGCATAAATCTATTGAATTATTGTTTAATTAGAATTCCTGGGCTTGTTTGTTGTTGATGTTATTATATTATTTGTTATCAGACGGAAACAAAATAAAGAGATTAAGCGTTTGTTGAGTAAATTAAACTCTTCATTAAGGGTGCCCCGTGGGTGTACTCGCGGATTTGCCGTTATCCTTTTTATATTTTTGTTGTAGCAACCGTTGAGGAAATTCGCCAAAGAACCAAGGTCACCGACATAGCTCTCAGAATTTGCAAGTTGAAGTGGCAATGGGCAGGTCACATCGCTCGACGAACCGATAACCGATGGGGAAGAAAGGTTCTTGAGTGGCGACCACGAACCGGAAGACGTTCTGTAGGTAGGTGGACCGACGACTTTGTAAGCGTCGCAGGGAGTCGATGAATGCAAATGGCTAATAGCCGTTCATGGTGGCGTTCAAGGGGGGAGGCCTATGTTCAGCAGTGGACTTCTTCCGGCTGATGATGATGATGATGATGATGAACCGTTGAGTCGTTACAGTGTGAAGAAATAACTAACATACACATTCACTCATTGACAAATATTCACATATATAATGTTAAATATGATTCATAGTAATTTTAATGTTGCAATATATGCATTGTTTGAAGTTTATCAGTTCCTAGTGTACCTAAGCGTAGTTGTGACCTCACCTTGACCACATTGTCACTTAACATCAGGTGACTTGTGGTCAAACACTACCCTGTAAGATGTAAAACCAAAGAGAAAGCATACATCTTTTTTGACACCTATGCTACGCAGCATCAAAGCGACCAGCCAGTGTCAAGAAAAAACAGAAGTAAATGAACGTAGTTCAAGTTTTGTAAAAATTTCCAAAGTTATGTAGTTCCAATGTTATACAAAGTTATGTATTTACAAAGTTACGTAGTTCCAATATTTTTGTATGAAATTAACATAGGTATGCTGTACGGTAGAGTAGCTGTACCTAAATACCTACTGTAGAGCAAGGGTAAGTTCCGGTGATCCATCATCGAAGAGTTCCTGAGCGTAATCGGCACTGAACGGTGTAACCGGTAGTCGCAGACAGGTGAATTCATTACTAAAGTCGCTTTGTCGCTTTTTAATATTACAATTTCTTCAGATTCAGAATTATTGTAAACCAAACAAAGGGGCGATGGTGGCCGAACGGTTAGGCGTGCGGCTTACAAGAAGCCGACACCGAGTTCGAATCCTCTCGGCCCCGCACCTATGACTCAATAAGTTATGTGCGGATTTGCCATCGCTCAAAACGGTGAAGGAAAACATCGTGAGGAAACCGGCATGCCCAAGAACTGCAACATTCAAGGGCATGCGACGTCTACCAACCCGCACTAGGCAAGTTTTGTACGTTTCATTTCAAATTTCTTACCGTATATTGTTAAAAAACGAAATGTACATAATGCAGTCCCTACATAGAGTTTATGTAAAGCAGTGTACATTCACTCGCTGTTTGAACTGCCGTAAAATATGAGTTGAATGCGCGATACTGAATATATATATTGACTTTTGCTCTCTGACATTTTGAAAATTCGCTTACACAAGGTAATTTATAGAGGTATTCATGGACTGAATTTTATATTCCAATTCTGATTATACGTGCCAGACCTTAGCGTATAGCAGCCATTCTCAAAGTGGCCGAAAACGCCCCCTTGTGGGAGCTGCAAACCTAAAGGAAGGCGGTAGGAGACCCAGAAAAAATGGGTGCGTTGTGTAGGGGCTTAATGGGGGCGTTGTGTAGAGGCTTAATGAGGGCGTTAAAAATAATTTATTCTCAAAGTGGGCAGTAGACAAACAAGGTCATCGCTCAAATGGTGAAGGAAAACATCGCGAGGAAACCGGCATGTCCAAGAACCACAACGTTTAAGGGCATACGACATCTACCAACCCGCACTGGGCCAGCGTGGTAGATTACGAAACATACTCTCTCTCCGAATAGAAGTCCAGTGACCCAGTGGGAATGTAAGAGACTGATGATGATGAGGGAGTTGCTTGTCACGCCTTCAGTTGCATAAAAAAAGACTTCCTCCTAGGCCCTTATTGAAGACTCTAGAATGACGCTCAAGTGTTGATCAATGCTTCAGTAGCGATTGACTGACATATTTGTATGAACTGACAGCGTCAAATCTGTGCTCAAGTACTGATCATCGCTTGAGCGTCATTCTAGCCTCAGACTAGTTCTCAAGGTTCCAACTACCTAACATCATAAAGATGCTTTACTTCGTCGTAAATTAGCTCCGAAGGTCTGGATAACCCTAATTTCCAGCACATATATGTAATAATAATATGTAAGTGGGTATTAAGTAATGGATGCGGGAAGTGGTCTAGGTAAGTGCGACGAGGATGCCACCTGATACCGAGTAGGGTTGACACGGTTTGCAAGTTTATATTTGGATAAGTGATCGTTTTTTTAAGTGTAGGGTGTACTTATAAGCCAGTATCCATTATGGAGTATCGTAAAATATTTGCATGGATACCAGAACTGCGTCCCTTGAAATTCGCAGCAGGGTTTACTGTTATGTATCTTTTTTAACATTTTACAGGGTAGCGTTTGACCACAAGTCCAGTGATGTTAAGTAACGATATGGTCAAAGGCAGCGCCACGATTCGCCTAGACTGGTAACTGGCTCTCAAGTGAGGCTGCCGGAACACACCAATAGGTGCTTGGCGATACATTCTCGAACACTAGATAATGATCTATTGCGTAGCTATGGTTTCATCACGATGTTTTCCTTGAGTTCACGCTCATTGTAAGATTAGAACCCAGGATACAAGTCGCCGTCATTACCGCTGAGCCATCATCGTTTTTTTTTTGAATGAGGAAACATTTTGTTTACATTTTGGCGTAGCTAAATAAAAAATAGCATATACATTTTTTTTCTCCACCAGGTATATTATATCCCTATTCCCGGAAAAAGTGCAGTGCTGATGGAAATTTATAATGGATTTAAAACTCAAATATAATATCTGATTTCTGACTTATTTCAAAGAAATATTTTTAGAATGCATGCACATTTGAGTCTCGGAAAAAAGGATTAGAGAACTTGTACTTTTCTTTATTCTGTGCTAGGAATAGGTCCATTGAAAACTCGTCGTACTCCCTGAGGTACAACTGAGCATTGAAGGTTTTCCGGGAAAAGCCATTTGTGCCTTTCTGACAGTAAAATATCTTAGAAAAATTGTGTAGAGACTAGAGAGCAACGACCTTTTACTATAAAGTATAAAAACCTCATCAAGACCAATCATGTACACTTTTTTATTTAGTTTTGTTATCTAATTAATCAGTTGATTAACTAACTTTATTTCAATTGTTTTCTCGAATAATAGTACCGCTCCGTAGCGACCGCAGTTGACCGCACCTTGCAATTTCAATGCCTCACTAATCAAGGTGCACGGATCGCAGTACAGTTCAGTTGAACACAGCAGGGTAGCGTTTGGGAACTGGCTCTCAAGTGGAACTGCCAGAGCACACCGATAGGTGCTTGGCGACAGATTCTTAGATTCTTAACTTCAGGGTGGTAGCTAGCCAGGCGAGCACTTGAAAATGCCCTACCACCAAGTTATGGTTTCATAACGATGTTTTCCTTCACCGAAAGCTCAAGCTCATTGTAGGTTTCGAACCCACGAACGCATCGCAAGCCAACGTCACCACAGCGCCATCATCGATCGCTTCAAAAATTAATTCTAGCTAGACAATATAAGTCGTGTCTTTTGGACTGGGACAAACTGTTATACCTAGGTATATGAAAATACATACGAGTATAGCCACCTAGAACCACTATACAAGTGAACACGTAAAAGGGTGTCATTATATTAAATATTCTTATTTAGCCCTAAAGTGTCGAGGGACATGTGCAGACGGACCGACGTACAATATTTACATAATTATGTCTGTCGGTTGGATAGGGTTCAATTTCGTAAGAGAAGACGGAGAAAGGAAACTAGTATGTCAGTGGCAAGAGTTTAGGAACGAGAATGTATGAAAAGAATAGAAGTTTCATCAATGGTCGAGATTTAGATTCTAGATTCTTAAAAAGGTCAAGTGCGAGTTGAACTTGCGCACAGAGGGTTCCGAATAAACGCCTCGAAGCCCTTTTCCGCTCTAAAGTACAAACTTACGTGTAACTTTGCCGTTCAATCCATAGACACGGTTATTGCACCATCCGCAAATAATGAGTTCGTAATAGTAAATTCGCTATTTTTGTTGTTATTATACTAAAATACGGTTTTGAGACTTTTTTCTTTTACACGTGCTATTTCATACCAAATTTCATGATTCTAGGTGAACAGAAAGTATTCTAGACACCTCAACGCGTTCTTGAGAAAAATGATCTTAACAGACAGAGACAGACGGAGAACAAAATGATCCTGTAAAGGTTCCGTTTTCCCTTTTGAGGAACGGAACCCTAAAAAACAAACGTGCTTATTAAATGATTAGTAATTTTTCAGGACAGCAGTTTAAAGTTTAACAATCTGCCATACAAAAAACAAAAATCGATATTTTTCACTTGGTAAATTATTATCGATACTGTTTAAAATATGGATACGATAAATATCGATATGTTGTTTCACCTGCCCATCCCTAATAACTTAAAATTATCACCTTAGTCTAAGCCAAGTCATCTAATACCTTTGAGCGACAGGCTCCGATATTAAACTCCCATTCACAAGATAGAAGAACGTAAGGTAATATATTTAAGCACTTACATAATTCTCGTCAATTATATCCATATTCACTATATTCCATTCATTCGCTTTAATGACACGTAATTATTATGAAATCATTCGATATTCATTACACAGAAATCCCATTATAATTGCGCCAAATCAATAGAGGAAAATTCGTTAAGGCGAAGATCTTATAATATCGAATGTAGTAAATTATTTAGCATCAATATACCTTTATTGAAATCGGATTTCTATTCGTTGGAAACTTACTAGGAATGAATATATATACACCGGTGTCGATTTATTTGTGTATTATCTAAAAGTAAACTAAATTTGACAGGAATAAATTTAATGCTGTCTTTGTGTTATTTCTGTGGTCAGAAAAAGACAGCAATATTTTTAAACCTTTCAAACTTAGTTTAATTTTAGAAAATGCACAACAGAATGGACACCAATTGGACACCACTTGTTCAAAGAAATGTCTTGGGAATTAAGCACAAGCATTGTTTATTCAATATCCGCATTAATAAATGTTAATGTTACACGTAAAATACCACTAAAATTAATTTAGTGGAAACTTCACAATTTAAAAGCTTAAGGGTTAACATGAAATGTAACGTAAAACTCATCAACATGCGCACCCAGATTCTGAAAAAAAAAACAAAAAAAAATACAAATAGCTTTTGCTTTTACTATGGATTTGTTCGCCCAAGATAGCATATATTATATGGTTTGACAAACACATATGCATTCGAAATAACCCATTACATTAAAAAAAACTACAAACTTAACTAATTTGCTTTAGCTAGTTAAACAAACTTTTAATTGAATTATATTAAAGAAAGTACATATATAAATGAATTTGATTGGTTGTAAAGTTCAATACTCAACCTTGAATAGACCTTAACAATCCTGTTGAACATTCGTACTACATTAATTGCGTGCGCATTATTTGCTTTCCATTACTAAAGCTTCATCAACAATTACACAAACAAATCCAATTAGATATTTGCTAGATCGTTTACCGAATCTAATTAGTTCAGAAATCGTTTAGGTTTGAAACACATTATGCTTATTCCTATCGCATACAAGACTACTAGACTAGCAACAGGCACATGTTTGTTTAATTAAATAAAAAATGGTTTATTTAATAGAACATAAGTAAATTGTGTAAATAATTTATAATTCAAGTTTTTGCACATAATTTTCTACTTTATAAGAATAATAAAAACTCAATATTAATAGGTGCGCGTTTATTCAATCGATTAAGCATCAATTTATTACAAAAAATCTATTATCTACATTATTACGCGTCTAGTGTTTTAATCAACTAGGATTTATTTCATTCTTCGTCGCCTTAACACTCCCAACTGACAGCCAAGAAACTGCACAGTCACGATGCATTGTGCTCAGAATTAGATATCTTCACATTATCTATAGGTACTTAGGTATTTTTTTAGGTATACTTTTATTTCTCACGCCTCCACACAGGGTTATCAATAGGCAAATTACTTTCCCTTTGTCTGAAGCAGACACAGATTGGATTGGTTGAGATATAGTCGCGCTATAATAGCAGTAAGGAGTCTATAGCTATAGATCGCACATTGAAAGGTCACATAATTACTTATGTATTTTTACAGATGTCAGCATTATCATCATCATAATCTGCTGGACATAGGTATCTTCAAATGTACACACTGAGCTCGATGTTCGGCTCCTCTCATCCAACCGCTGCCAATTTGCGTAAGACGTCACTCCACCTAGAGGATAGCATCCGTCCTACAGGGTAGCGTTTGAATACAAGTCACCTGATATTAAGACCTGACATTATTAATAATTATTATTTTATTTAAGTGATGATGTGGTCTAAGGTGTCACCATGCTACGCCTGTATTGGGAAATGGCTGTCAAGTGAATGAGGTTGCCGGAACATATCGATAGGCGAGTGCTAGTGAATGCTCTACCACCAAGCTCTATGGTTTCATCACGAAGTATTTCTTCGCCAAAAGCTTAAGCTCACTGCAAGAATCAAAATGACCGCGACCTACGAGTCGGAAGCCGGGATATTACTACCACACAGCTATCTTAGCTTGGAACAAGTTTCTCGTAGTGTCCTTACTGTTTCTTCTTTATAATATATATGGTCGAAGGTTATAGAGAGAGGTTGTTGGATTTCTTTGCAAACTCAAGTTTATTACATTCAGGTTTACAGGATTTGATGGTTTGTAGGACAATCGCCGTGCTGATTTCTAAGTCTTTTCTGACAAAGGATTTCCTTTTTTTTTATTTTATTGAACAATGCTCTTTTTGGGTCTTATTTAGGTAGGTAATATTGGATTTCATTTGATGGAGCTGAAATTGATTGGGTGTTCTTATTTTGATTGTAATGCTACTTTTATTTATAAAATCTTCAATGTACAGCCTTTTTACTTGCATCTCACTGAGAAAGTAAGAAACATCATAGGTCATTGTACTAAACTAAGATCGACAGGTCTACAAGAAACACTGTCATTTTTTACTTCAGTGGTTAGAAAAAGACAGCAATATTATGAGACCTGTCAAACTTAGTTTAGTTTTAGAGAATGCAAAACCGAATCGACACCATTATCCTTGTCTTCATAATCCAAAACAAAAATTGATACTACCAAAATCCAAAGGCTTTTTTGGATCTATTTTAATATTTATTTTGTCGGTTTCGGTTTTTTCTCTCAATAAATCGTAATTTAATGTTTTATTCTATTACTTAAATTACATGCTTCTCAATAATAATTCTAGTTAATTAACAATATACGATGCCACACTGGCGCCATCGCGCCAATCTCGTAAAGTCCTGGAACTAAACTAATTAGCTAAGTGTCACGAGTCACAAGGAGACACCTGCTAAGTAATTAGTGTATGGATTAACAGAACTTGAGGGAATTTGAACGAAAAAACATCACGACGAAAAATGTTCGGGCAATTTTAGTTTTGGGAATTTAATGTGAGATTCGTTGAGTTTTTGTAGCATCTCGACTAATCGGGATTATCTTTTACTCATCATCATCAGCCTATTACGTTCCCACTGCTGGGACACTGGTCTTCTCTCAGACAGAGAGTATGGGCCGTAATCTACCATGCTGGCCCAGTGCGGGTTGGTAGGTGTCGCATACCCTTAGACATAGCTTTCCTCAGTGGCTCAGCAGGCAATTGAGGGATACCTTATACCGATCAGTAACAAAAACATAAAAAAGAAAAATAATCAAGGCAATATTTGCTATATATAATTAGATTTTTTTTCATTTACAGATTGTTTTTTTAACAATTTCAGCTTCTAATTTTATTTTTAAACTAGCTGTTTCCCACGTTTTCACCCGCGTGGGCTACAGCTTCCCATTTTTACCACCATAGCGATTGAATTTCAAAAAATTCTTTCTTAGTACCCCTATGCGTCAAGACAATCATACCCTCCAAATTTCAAGTTTATACGACCAGCGGTTTAGGCTGTGCATTGATATTAGTCTGTCAGGACTTTCATTCTTATGTATAGGTATAGATTCCATAACACGTTATCTGCTCAATACTTTAAACAAAGAGAGCAAAAGTAAAGGCTTACCTACATCTAAAAATTCCCATCCCATATTCCCTCCCCATCCACACATTATTTCATCTCATTGTTTCGAATCCTAAAAGCGACATGCTACAAAAATCCAGGACAAATTCGCAAAGTTTTCGCAGTGCACTGGTCCATTTCAAAGATTCATATTAGACTGTGGAATTTTATGAACAGTATGAACTTGTACACGTAAAGAGGTCTGACTCACACTGTCAAATCATACACATACATGCATATTTCGAGGACCTATCGGTTTGTTCTGGCAGACTCACTTGAGAGCCAGTTTTCTGCCCTGGCGAAGCGACGCGCCGCCTTCGACCACATCGTCACTTAAAATCAGATAATTAGAGGACAAACGATATCCCATAAGAAATTTATAAAAAAATAATAATAAACCGTACACCCTTTATCTACCTAATAAAAATCTACGAATGTGTACTACGTAATCAAAACTCCATTCCTACTAAATCGAATAATTTATTCCTATGTTAACATGTCAAACGTTTCACAATGAATGCAGCAAAAATTAAACATGTATGTGATGTACAAAAATAAACATTATCCAGCAGATGTTAGAATATTAAAATACTAAAAATAAATACGCCACTGAGCCCGGTTTTCGGCTTGCTCATCCAACTACTGCCAACCACTCGGCGCAAGTCGTTGCTCCACCTAGTCGCAGTTCGCATTTATTTACGTACCGTAAGGGGTATGCTTGAGGTTTCTCTGAGGGATCGAATCAGAAATGAGGTGATCCGTTAGGGTCACCGATATAGCTCACAGAATTAGCAAGCTGAAGTGGCAGTGGGCTGGTCACATAAGGCGCCGAACCGATAACCGTTGGGGTAGACGTGTTCTTGAGTGGAGACCGCGACTTGGCAAACGTAGTGTAGGACGCCCTGCGACAAGGTTGAGCGACGACTTGCGCCGAGTGGCTGCCAGTAGTTCGATGAGAAGAGCCGAAGACCGGGCTCAGTGGCGTACCTTGTGAGAGGCCTATGTCCAGCAGTGGACTGATACAGGCTGATGATGATGAAGATTTACGTCCTATTCATTATCAGCCTTTCACGTTCCCACTGCTGGGACTCTGGCCTTCTCTCAGAGAGAGAGTATGGGCTGTAATCTACCACGCTGGCCCAGTGCGGGTTGGTAGATGTCGCATGCTCTTGAATGTTGCAGTTCTTGGGCATGCCGGTTTCCTCACGATGTTTTCCTTCACCGTTTTGAGCGATGGCAAATCCGCACATAACTTATTAAGTCATAGGTGCGGGGCCGAGAGGATTCGAACTCGGTGTCGGCGTCTTGTAAGTCGCACGCCCAACCGTTCGGCCACCATGGCTTATGCTCATTACGTACTATGCAATATTTAAAAAGGCATTTGTCCTTACTGCTACAAGTTGTATAGCTCCAGTGGATCCATTACTTTCGGCTTGCATTCTCTGGCAGGCAGATAAATGGTACAGCATCTTTGTTCTAGACATAAAGGCAGACTAGGCTACTTTACAATAGAGGTGAGTGAGCACTGCTGTATTATTTAACCTACGTCACTAAATTTAGACTAATGTTAATTTCGTACTCAAATTCTGCTGCCAGAGCTCGAGAAGTTAAGGCTTTTCATTTTTTACAATTAAATTGTGGCTGAAAATCAGCGCTGTGGATTCGTCCATAGCATATGCGGAGCCAAGTCCTTTTTGGGAGGCACTGTACACAGCAGCAGTGTTCGCACCATCACATGATATTACTAATGGTTTATGTACAATGTTACTGTTTTTTGTGCGTTTCTTTCTTTATTTTTTGTTTCGTTATTGTGTGCAGTTTTCCCATATAAAGTCTTTCTCTCTCTTTCTACATGATTTTTACGAGTAGTTATTTTTAATGATAAAATATCTTAAATAAAATGTTCTCCGCCATAATACGAGTATAATATGTGTCAGCAGTCTGCAAAATACTCATAGGTACATCTTAGAGTTTAGTTTTTTTAATTGTAACAATGCACATGGTGTTTATGTTCATTAAATAAAACAATATAAAAATAGACTTCAGCGTTAGCTATAATGAAAAAAAAAAATATTTTGTTGCTGCATAAAGATGTCATTGGTTCAAATATAATTTAAATCTTCGGAACCTTGCCTAAAGGGACTAATATATTGTAGTTATTAGTTTAAGTTTTTTTTTATTTATTTTTTAGTTCATTGTTATAGTATATATTTTTGTTTTAATTTAATAAATAGTTTTAGTATTGATATGAATTTAAATTTGTGTTATTTTACATCAGGTATATATAGGTGGTCAAACGCTATCCTGTAAAAAAATTAATTGATCCAACTAATATTATAAATGCGAAAGTTTGTGTGTGTGTGAATGTTTATTACCACGTATCACCGTAACTACTAAGCCGATTTTGATGAACTTTGGAACGGAGATAGCTTATACCCTGGATTAACACATGGACTTGTTATACAGGTACCTGCGGGATATCGAAAACGGGTGAAACCGCGGGGCGCAACTAGTGATCGTGCCAAAAAAATTACCTGCCGGGCGTTTCTTGCCTGTTCTTTTGCCGGCGTAAGGAGGTTGGAACAGGCGTAGCTAGTTTTAAGTTTGACGTTTTAAAGTGATCACAATGTATCCTATTGAATAAATAAAAATTGACTATTGACTAGTATTATGTTATTTTACTCTCGGTATGGCAATGCAAACCTCTATAACGGCAGTATTGACCCGCAGATAACGGTTCCGTACCTTTCGCGGTCATGTTCCGGTATTTTCAATATAAATTCACTTTAATTTTGTTGTTAATGTAACCCGTACTCGGACTAATATTAGCTGATATCGAGTGGCACTACAACTTTTCAAGTTTTGACAACCTTTTAACAAGCATTGTCAACGCATTACGTAAATTAAAGAAAAGCAATTTCTTGCCAATACGAAGGAATAAATAATTGTGCAGTAACGTCTTCACAGGGACTTAATTATAAACAAAACAAGCTTGGCATTGCAGCGAACTTGCTCCAATTCAATCAATCACTATTAGTTATAAAAATAAAATAATAACATTGATCGCGCGTTAAAAGTTTTCATGTTCTTAATTTGGTAATTTATGCGCCGTTGCTGCCCGTTGCACCCTAGTAGTGTGAGGGGTGTACTTGGCCTACAAGTATCCTGTTAGAGCAACTATCCACCATTTACCCAAAACCAATTTCAAATAGACCACTGAAAGCCAACACTTCTGCGGAAAATCAAACAAAAACGATACGAAAACTGGTTCGCAATAACAGAGTTTCTCAAACTTCCATACACAAAACACTCGACACTCAAAGCGAGGCACTTACTCAAGACGTTTATTAAGCGGTTCCCATCCAGAAATTCCCAAACTTTTCCGTCTTAAAGGCTCTGTCAAAATATCAAGCACACAATGTGAGACCAAACGCCGAACTTTTATTGAGAAATTTAAACACCCATTGAAAGTAATAGCTAAAGTTTCAACACCCCCCCGTCCCCCTCCTTCTATATAAAGGTAACATTAATCACACAAGCGTACAAAAACAGTCCGTAATTCAAAACTTTTAAATTGCATGAATTTTACACGCCCCGTGGTGCAACTAGTTGACCGAAAAACTGACCCGTAAATTTTCGAACTTATTCTATTCCGGACATCTGCTGTCTCGCTTACATCCGTTGCGTTTACATTTTCCGTCTCAGTTCGCAAAGTTTCGAGACATGTCCTCCGTAGAGATGGGATTTCGCTGCAAGACTGCAAGGTAAGCCTTTCTGTTCTATTTTAAAATTGTACCGTTCTATTTGTCAAGGTGAAGAATGTTGCTTCTATCCCTTGAAAAATATTTTTCGTGTTAGTTTTGCGTTGGGGATGTAAAACAAAGAATTGTTAGCATAAAAACTTTTTTATAAAAGAACTTGTAGGTGTTCTTATTATGAAAATGGGATCGTAAATATTTTTACAAGCGGTACTTTAATTTATTTTTTACAGTCGGAACATCTACCTACTGGTTTGTAAGAAACTGCTGAGCGGCGAGAGTTGGAAATAAAAGAAACAAAACGAGTTCAGTTTGAGCTGTCAAGTGCGAGTACAGTTCCTCGTTTAAAATTACGTTGAGATATTTTTATGATGCTCTCGGAAAACGTTTACTGTGTAATTCGTTTTCCCTTTTTATGCGCACAACCATAAATGCGAAACTTTTTTGGTGTTCTTTAGGAATGACATAATATTGTAACTACAGTAAGGTTATGCTTAACTCCTGTGTCTGGAAGAGATTTTATATATTATTTAAAATACCACCTTTTTTAAAACATAATTTTAAATAATACCACTTTAGTTTGTTTACATATCGAAATAAATAATACAGCCTTACTAAGATTGCAATAAATAAAACAATATAATTTTGACTCAATTTACGGCTAAATTTCACCTAACACTTTGATTTCTATAAAAAATATTATTTAACACCTAGAACCGTGTCTACGACAAATACCTTAGCATGGGCTTTTTAAAAGCTTTAGCTCAGCAATGACGCGATCACCACTAATCTGTCGCTAAGCACCTATCGGTGTGTCCTGGCAGCCCCACTTGAGAGCCAGTCCCCAACTCACGTGTAGCGTGGCGCCATCTTCGACCACATCGTCACTTAACATCAGAGACTTGTGGTCCAACGATACCCTGTAAAAAACTACTTAAACTAACAAACAACCATTTACATTTGAAAATCCACAATAAAATTTAAAACTTAAAATACGTACCCTGTCGGTCTCTGCTAAATCCCCCTCCCCCACCTTCTCTAAAAGTATTTCTCCCCGGGACATTGACTTTAGAATCGTACATCCCGGGAACAGGTGACAATAGAACGAGCGCGATTTCTTTAGTTTTTAACTTGGCCACTATCGTTACATGTCTGCACCACTGTGCACCTCGCAGTTTTAGCTATGTGTTTGTGCTGCTAGAGTTTGTTCTTTGGTGGTAAGACGGCGGAGCAATAAAAACTATTTTGTTATATAGCAGTTTTCTATTTCCATCTAAATATATATAACTCAAAGGTGACTGACTGACATAGTGATCTATCAACGCACAGCCCAAACCACTGGACCGATCAGGCTGAATTTGGCATGCAGGTAGATGTTATGTTACGTAGGCATCCGCTAAGAAAGGATTTTGATTAATTCTACCCCAAAGGGGATAAAATAGGGGATGAAAGTTTGTATGAAACTTTGTCAATTTTAAACCGATCGGGCTGAGACTACATGCATAAAGGTTAGCCCACGCGGGTGAAACCGCGGGGAACAGCTAGTTATATATATATATATGCATATATACATATATATATTGTGTCTGTAGCTGTACACTAGTGCCCTGCCCAAGCTTCGTACATGAAGGTAAATATAAAGTGGGTAGCTCATAAAAAAACCCATAGAACTAAGTTCAATTTTTTCGATGTATTTTCCAAATTTTCATCCATACGATACGAACCTTTTCCTGACAATTACAACGTACACTACGAAACAAAAAAAAAACAAATCTGTCAAGCCGATTTTTTATTGAACCTAACGAACAGCAAATGATTTTTATGTTTATGAGAAGAAGAAGATATGGAGGCACATTTTGACATTTTCTAGTGTTCGCCTCTGCGCCACTTTCGACTTCATCGTCATTTAACATAAGATGACTTGTTGTCAAAAGCTAACCTGTTGTTTGACATTGATAACTTAAGGGAAAGAGCACCGATTGGAATGTGTTTTTTGTGTGTGTGTTTCTGTAATTTAATAACTATTGGTGCAGTAAAACATTATTTCTTTTTAAAAAAGACTTACTACAAATGTTGTAAAAAAAATCTTCAAAATATCAGCTAAGTTAGATCTAAGTGAAACGAACGCCACATTTTAGCGCTCTATAACAAAACGAGCGGCCAAACTTATAATTGTTGTCAACGCAACTTAGATTGGCTTGACGAAGCAAAACAACTACGGCTATAACTTAGTGATAACTTGGGAAGGAATTATGTGGACTGGAAGTGTCAGAAAGTTACAAGAAATTTAGAAATGTTGTAATACTATTAATAGCTCGTAATAATGACTGGAAGAGCTAGCTTAAAGGGAAATAAATAATTACAAAATCAAACAAATCTAAGTTGTGCTAAGCTTTGACTGACCGTGTCTCACACACGCAAGTCGAGTGACGCGACCAAGTTAAGACTAGCCTGCGGTTAGCCCTCATTTCGCGTTTTAGACCTCTTTTTGATTAGACGCTTTTGAGACGTCCATGGCTTGGTACGTCAATAGTATCTAACCTAGGTAGGATTCACATATATGTATATTCTTCTAGCAAGCAGTCAAGAAGTACCAGGAGATTTGGTTATGAATTTACCGAACCTTAAACTAAATCACAATAACAATAAAATTGATACTGGCAGGCCACAGGCCTTGTAGCGATAGGATAAAAAAAAATGGTGTCACTTCCAGCGATTCTACATCTTCGATAGCATTCAAATAGGTGTTTGCTTAGGAATTACTGTTGGTACTAAAGTTACTGAGTTATGAATTGTTGCCTCGTATTTTGTAACAAGTTACGAACAATGTTACAATGTTTCGACTTTCACTTTCGTGTTTTTGATAACTTTCGGTGTTTCACTTCGACTTATTATTTCAGGTTAATTGTTTTCTGAACATGTTCATTTAGACTCTCTAGAATTCCAGACGGTGACGGTGGAGTTTTTGTAAGTGGATTTTAAATGGGCTTGTATTTGACGTTTCGTCTGACAGGAGAAAAAATAACCTAAATAAGACTACGTACGATGTAAAATGTTATGCGCTGTCATACATAATTAATGGAGAAAATATATAGGTTCTCGCGAAGATTTCTAAACCTCCTCCATTTTTCGTCGGATAAAATTAACTCGTTTTATTGAACATTTTGTTGAAGAGTAACAAATTCAAAAGATACGTTTTTATTTCATTTTTGTGTTCTAGTTTAATTTAACTTAAATGGCTGGGCGTCGGCAGTCCCATGTATAAGCTCGTTTCACATATATACAAAGAGAAAAACAAGTCCTTTGAAAGGCAATAAAGACAACAAGTGCAATGGATATCAACCGATACAAAACCGTAGCAGCTAACTTAGGTACCTAAACGAACTTAGGTCATGAATACTATCGCTAGTCTATTTCGCAACGGGCAAAGATTATAAAACAGAAGGTATCTGTGGCAGACGAAGAGCGAGTGGTGTCGTCCCATCCCTGTCACGAATTTAAGAGCAAGAGAAAAGTCTAGCTATCCCTTTCGCACTGTAAACTGATTGGTCAGGATAATTTAAGTGCTCTCGCTAATAGTCGATAGTTTACAAGTAAACAATTGCACTTATGTAAGTAGGGTTGCGATCAAGAATTTTTATATATATTAGCTGTTCTTCGCGGTGGTTTTCGATAGATTCTTAACTTCAAGGTGGTGACTAACCACGTGAGTACCTACTAGAAAATGAGCAAGTATGTGTGTTGTATGCTCCATACCAAATTTACTGAAATCCGTGAAGCATGAGGGACAAATAAACACAGTCACTCACTCGCAAACTTTCTGCAATTTCACAGTCCATTCTTTTCCACCACAACGTATTGATAAAACATTCACCTGCTACCACTAAACCACTAATTTACGGCGACATCTGTGGACCCCGACCACCGCCACCTGTACAAGTAAATTGGGCAAGTGACAGCCCTCCACCTAAATACGACCTTAGTAAATTCCATACTTTAGTTGCTCAGTTCCGTTTCCTTTGCTATAACCTTGTTTAGGCACTACGGATACGCGTCAGGGGCGAGACAGTGACGGGACGTGACTCTCTATTTTATTGTAGAAAATCCCATTCGTTTTCTGCAAAAATAAAAAAATAGATAATTGATTCTAAAGTAGCGGTCCGACGGCTTACTTTTCAATAGACCAGACCGGACGGCGCACGTTGAATACACCCTGCCTGTGACCGTCTGCCGTTATGCGTGCTCCTCTGATCGTTTCTAAGGTTCATTTTCCAACAAATCCAGCCGCTCTAGTACAGACGAGCCACCGTGGGACCCAGGTGTCCGTCCTCGTCTGTGATTGTGCGTCCTGCTCTGATGCTACTCTAACTTAATATGATTGACATATTATGTCAAGCTTTACTACTAAAATGACATATGATGACATGACATATCGATCTAAAACCGCGGATAACGGATCAGGATCGATTATTAATTTCGGTCGTAAGGTTACTTTTACATCAAGCCGCCTTTCAAAAAAAAAACTAGATCGAAATCGTTTACACAAAGCAAACTTCTAACATTTTTCTGTTAGAAAAACATTTCCTAAGTAAATCACGGTTTACGTGAATTTCAGTAGAAAAATCTCTGCCAAAATTTTATCTTCGGAAAAACTAATTATCACGATCATTAAATCAAAACAACAACATCCGACTTCCGAGTAACAAACTCTATAATTATCTCATCCCGGAATCGTCCAGGACATCTCAATAATCTCAACAGCAATTCCTTGTCATGAACTTAATGTCCTTGAGGTTGACCTTTTACTTGGAACATTAAGGAAGTCACTAATTAAGATGAATGGGTATTAATCACGCTTATTATTGCAGTTAATTGAGAGCGTATTTCGTTTTTGGTCACAGTAGATTTTATAAGCAGTAGCTCAACTTGGAAGAAACTACCGAATCTAAGTTTTTCTGCGTGAAGCGCTGTTTTTAGGTTAAAGTAACGCTCGTCTAGGGTGTCACGTTCAACCCTTTGCCAGGAACACTTCTTGAAAACGTAGTGATTTTTTTAAAAGGCTTGCCCATGTCCAAGAAATAATTAAAGTTTGCAAATAATTTGATGTTATTTAGGCTTTAGGCTTATCCTGCTGGCTGGAGGTAAGTTTTAAAAGCATTTTTCAATAAAAAAATGTTTATGGGACAAAACCTAAAACTAATTCCCTGATCTAAACACATTGTCTTTACGATTGAGTAATCGTCTTCCGATGAGAACAGTCGTTTGCTAACGCACTCGCGCTAATTCGTGCTCGCATAAAGCTGACGCTGCAGATCGCTCCGCCGCGTCTAGCCGGCCACGGTCACCGCGATGACCCAGTTACAGTTACAGTCAAGTGAATCACGTACACATTGTGTAATGTAAACAACTATTAAGGCGCAGCTATTTTTAGTCCTAATAATGGCTGCAACCAGTACCATAAAAATTAAAACGGAGACAGAAACTCTGTTATACCAATACTACAGTGAAGAAAAGGCAGCACGTGAAAATCTTCAAAGCCTTGTCAAAGATTTAAAAAGTCAAATAGACAATCTTCAACAACAGCTGAAGAACATCCAGGAGCATAGAATTGCTCCAGACAGTCAAGATCCCGAAAACCAGAAGCCCTCAGAAACAGTCGAATATGAGACAGATGAAGAGGTGCTTGCTAAGGAAACCGAGTGGGTACGCCAAAAAAACAGGAAGAAGAGGAAACTCAACTCATCACCGTCCCCACCACCTCAACTGGAATCTAATCCTAGTCAGAACATCAAGGAACAACAGAAAAAGAAGAAAGTGCAGCCACCTCCACCTATAGTCGTCGAAAACATCAAGAACTACCAACAGTTCTACGATCTTCTTTCGACTGATCTAGATAAGGACTCCTTTATCGTAAAGATGATGAACGGGGAAAGCGTTAAGATCAACGCAAATAACGAAGACTCGTATAGGGCCATAACCAAGCTTTTGCTACAAAACGGTTGTCTATGGCATTCATACGAAAATAAACAAGACCGACCGATAAGGGTGATGGCAAAAAACCTGCATTCTTCATGCTTGCCGGACAGAATAGTGGAGGACCTGAAATCCAAGGGATACAAAATCCAGGACGCGGTTAATAAGCTGAGCTGGAAAAGTAAGGAACCTCTTAATATGTTTATGCTTTCATTCGAAAAAGATCAAGATGTTAGTAAAATATACAACATAAAATCCATTTTAGGCTGTAAAGTGGATATACAACCGTTAAAGGCCTCTAAACTAATTCCACAATGCAAAAAGTGTCAAGCTTACGGTCACACACAGAAGTATTGTTCCAAAGAACCCAGGTGTGTGAAGTGTACAGGTAAACACCTCACCAGAGACTGCAAGAAACCAGCAGAAGCAAAACCAAAATGTGTCCACTGCGGTGAACCTCATCCAGCTAGCTACAGAGGCTGTGTTGTAGCCAAAGAACTGCAAAATTTAAAAAATAGAACCCTGAAAAAACATGTCATGCCAACTTCTTCTACTCCGGGTCCAAGTATAAACAAAGATAAAAAACCTAGTTACACTAATAATCGTGTAACGAAGAACATTACCTTTGCACAAATGGCAAAAGGAATTAATTCAGCTCCACAGCCACAACCCAAACCGGTAATCTCAAATACAGACGAAAAGATTAATAGGATTCTTGACCTTTTAACCTCATTCGACAGTCGATTAAAAAAACTAGAAAGTAGCACTAATACGGCTACTCAGAAACAAAAATCACAATGACTTCGCTAAGGATTATGGCATGGAATGCTAATGGACTACTGAAACATCAAAATGAATTACAAGCAGTCCTACATACAACAAACATTGATGTGTGTCTTATATCAGAGTCACATTTCACTAAAGAATCCTATATACACATCAAAGGCTATAAAGCTTTTCACGCATTACATCCCGATAACACTGCAAGAGGGGGCAGTGCCGTGATCATCAAAGAAAATATCTACCACCATGAAGAATACAAGCATGAAGAACAGGACATACAAGCGGTAGCTGTTCGTGTCAAAACTAAAAGACAGCCTGTTACTTTATCAGCTATATACTGTCCACCAAGGTACTCAATTAAAGCAGACCAGTATAAAGGCTTCCTGAATAATCTAGGCAACAGTTTTATTCTTGGAGGTGATTTTAATGCTAAAAACACCCACTGGGGATCTAGGCTAACTACGACTAAAGGAAAGGAACTCCTTAGTGCCACTAGAGAGATGAACTGTCATGTTATATCAACAGGAAAGCCTACCTATTGGCCTACTGATTCCAATAAAATTCCAGACCTAATTGATTTTTTTATATACAAAAATATATCAAACAGCTTTCTTCACATTGAGGAAGGTTTTGATATGAGTTCAGACCACTCGCCAATCATATTAACCTTAAGTGGAACTATAGACCAGAAAGAGGAGAATCCCGCCCTGGTAAATAAAAACACCGATTGGGAGAGCTTTAAGTTAGATTTGGACTCCGTTATCGAGCTTAATGTCCCGCTAAAGAATCCACAACAGCTAGATCTAGATGTAAGAAAATTCATCACACATGTACAACAATGTGCATGGAAAAATACACCAGCCTTTAAAAGAAGAATTAAAGGAAACTGCTATCCAACAGAGATAAGAAAACTTATAGCTGAAAAAAGGAAGCAGAGACAGAAATGGCAACAAACCAGATTTCCACCAGACAAAAAAAGGCTAAACAACCTTACAAAAAGGCTAACAAGGGAAATCCAGAACTTTCATGACGAAACTATGAATTCCTACCTTAGTCAGCTAACAAGTGATCGCTCCACTGATTACTCTCTATGGAAATCTACAAAAACCTTAAAGAAACCAATCATGCAGATCCCTCCCATTAGACAAGTAAACGGGACCTGGGCTGTAAGTAGCGAACAGAAAGCAGCTAGATTTGCAGAACATTTGGAAACTATTTTCCAACCCAATGAAGAAACCGGAGAGGATATTATGACCTTGGTAGAAACATCACACGATAACCTAGAAATAAGGCTCGTTACACCAAAAGAGGTCTACAACGAGATCAAACGTCTCAACCGAAAGAAATCTCCTGGATATGACCTAATTACTGGGGAGATTCTGCAAAATCTTCCACGTAAAGCCATAGTAAAACTTACCACCCTCATCAATGCGGCATTTAGACTTAAATACGTACCAGATGTCTGGAAAGTTGCTGAAGTCATAATGCTGCCTAAACCTGGAAAACCTCCTAATGAAACTGCATCTTATAGACCAATTTCTCTGTTGCCCATAGTGTCAAAACTTTTTGAAAAGCTTCTTCTGAGGCGGTTAAAGCCCATCATAGAAGAGAGAAACTTAATCCCGGACTATCAATTTGGCTTCAGGGAAAAACACTCTACTATCGATCAAGTACACCGAATAGCTAGCAAAATAGAAGAAGCTTTAGAAGAGAAAAAAGTCTGCTCAATAGTTTTCTTAGACGTTGCGCAGGCATTTGATAAGGTTTGGCACACAGGTCTTATACACAAGCTAAGAAATATGCTCCCAAAGCAGTTTACAGACATTCTGGAGTCTTATCTATCACAGAGAATGTTCCGGGTGAGGCAAGACGACGCATATTCAGAACTGAAGGAAATTAAAGCTGGTGTACCACAGGGCAGTGTCTTAGGTCCGGTCCTGTATTTACTTTACACCTGTGATATCCCAGAGCTAGAAAACCACACTATTGCTACATTCGCAGATGACACTGCCATCATGGCAACTGGGGTCACACAAACGGAAGCAGCAGAGAAGGTTCAAATCGCCATCAACGTCATATTTGATTGGACAAAAAAGTGGCGAATCAAATTAAATGAGTCCAAATCTGCTCACATTGACTTCACTAACAAAAGACTAAATTATCATCCGGTGTACATAAATAACCATGTGATACCGTACGAAAATACAGCCAAATATCTAGGCATGACACTGGACGCAAAGCTCCGCTGGAAAGCTCATGTCAAAAAGAAACGCGATGAGTTAGAGCTTCGCTACAGGAAGATGTACTGGTTACTTGGAAAATATTCTTCGTTATCAGTGCACAACAAGCTGCTCCTTTACAAACAAGTCCTCATGCCAGTATGGACGTACGGTATTCAGCTATGGGGCTGTACCAAAAAAAGCAATACACTGATGATACAAAGATTTCAAAATAAAGTACTCAGAGGTATCGTGAACGCACCCTGGTACGTTAGAAATGACGACCTCCATCGTGACCTCAAGGTGGACTTGGTCACAGATATTGTTAAAAAGTATGCTGAAGCTCACGAACAAAGGCTTCATCATCATGTGAACGTCGAGGCTATCCAGCTCCTCGACAACACGGACATAGTGAGAAGACTGAAAAGGACAAAACCTTTTGAGTTAGTGTAAATGAGTGCAAACAATACGTAGTTCAGTGAGTGCTACCTATAAAGAACACAAAAACAAAGTGCCTTCCCCTTAATAGAGACAATAAGAAAAGTGCTAATGGACACATTCTTAGTTATACTCTACCTAGCAACTTACGTTATATTTAAATTACTTATTAGCCATTATTGGCTAGATTGTAATAGTACAGAAGTATCCGCTTATAAGTAGAAACTTCTCTTAAAAAAAAAAAAAAAAAAAAAAATTGTCTTTACGACGTGGGAGTCCCATAACAGATATTTTGTGGTTGTCAGCAGGCAGCCCTAGTTTTCGAACCGAGCGTATGTAATTAATTCTGAGAACACGCATTGTTGAGCTACTGCTTCCTTATTTCTACTGTGCTTCGGTTTAAATTACGTCGGAACCTTAACTACTGTTATTAAGAACGACTTGCTCTTACACTTTTTTAACTTACTTGTAGTTTTCTTTATGTTGTTGTATGTTTACAGTTGAATTGTTTACCTGAAAATAAACAATAAGTTAGTTTTACTTATTAATTTATACAACAAATATTAGGTAACATAATTTTATTTATTTATTTTCCTTGCAAAAATAATTCACAAGCTTCACAAGCTTAATCTTTACTTGAAACTTAAACTTACTAAAAATAATAAACTAATCCCGCACAGCCCTAAATTTAGGTACCTAGTTACCTATACAGCAAACACCTCAGGTATCAAATTTGCACCCGTCACAGACCTGTCATGTCTGTTACGTTGTCTATGCCATCATACCAAACTATTGGCGGTTCGTTACGGGCCAGATTAATATTTCGGTGCTGTGTACCTAAATACGTTATGCGACGGACACTGGCCGAAGTTAGCGACCATATTGTCGAAGTTGACAGCCCTGGGGATACCATACGCTTAATGGGCAGGGTTGGCGATGATTGAAAAAGTTGAGACCTTATTTATAGCGCTGAATAGACTTAGGTTTTGGAAAAATAACAAGCCTTGAAGATCATTTTAAACTAAAACATGATTTAAAAATAAATTAAAATTAACAATACTTATCAACTAATAATGAGATAAATTAAATAGGTAACAAAAAGTTGCGAGTTTTTTTTTGTTTTAAATAGACAGCAGCCATTATAAACCTTACAAAAGTCTACTGTCCATCTGCGGCGTTATCAGCAGAGACTTCAATTGTTTTAATTTATTATTCTTTTGTTTTCAATAAAATATCGCTCTGAAACTTGCTCGCTTGCTTCTCATTACCAGTTTCCATCCCGTTACGAGTTTAGAATTTGAACCTAAGACACGTTCTATTCGCACTCAATACACAGTTCCAACCTCCTTTAACGTTGGAAATTTAAGGTAGCATTATCAAAACTCATTTCCAGAACGCTATCAAGATTTAACAATCACATAAACTGTTACTAACTAACTACACGGGAATTACTGAGTGAACATAATCATCTGTCAATTGACTGATCACACGTATTCAATAAGTGGCAGCCCTATCAGCCCATAGAAACGAGCAGATACGTAGGGCTGTGCGACGCATGAAATATGTCAGTTTTATAATTATTCGCAGGTGGATCGTTGAAGTTATAACAATGTATATTTTAATTAATAAACATCGATTTTGGGCTCGTGCTCCGAATATTGCAAAGCTTCTGACTATCGAGAGCGGAACAATTAAATCATCAACAATGTGCTAGGTAGATGTTGGTATTTACATTACCGAGTAAATATCCAGGAATTTCATAAAATAAAAAGGATATAAGACGTTCTGTAGGTAGGCCCCCCCCCTCTAGGTGGACCGACGACATTGTAAGAGTCGCAGGGAGCCGATGAATGCAAATGGCTATTAGCCTTTCATGGTGGCGTTCAAGGGGGGAGGCCTATGTTCAGCTGTGGACTTCTTTCGGCTGATGATTATAATGACGATGAAAAAGGATTTAGGTATTAAAAAAATCGCTTTTTAATTTCACTGTTCGTCTGTTTAATTTTTTGGTACTTTTAAAAAAGTTTTCAGCTTTAAAGGATCTTAGACCTAGACATTTACCTAAGAAAAACGGTCTTGACAGAAATACAGACAGACAACAAAACGATCCAATAGAGGTTCCCTTTTCCTTCTAAGGTACTGAACCCTAAGAAAGCAATATGGCGTAGAAATAAAGACACTCAAGCTAAATAACTTACGCCTAAAACGAGAGAATTGGCTTTTAATAAAATCGACTATTCGTAATCGTTACAGGATCCTTTTACAAGAAAACAATTGCCCATTGCAAATAGGTCCCGTAATGGGCCAACGCACACAGAGGCAGTTTCTCGGGAAAAAATTCTCCACTCAAATTCTTGACTCAAATAGGTAGTGGGAATCAAACGAGAATTATTTTAGAGATGATACGATAAGCGAAGAATGTTATCGATAAATATCGAAAGCCACGAGGTACATTGGTGTTGGAACTTACTGTCAAGTATGTTTTGCCAAAAACAGGTTATGATTGTAATTTAAGATTTTTTTGTAAAAATTAGTAATTTTAATTAATTTGATGATATAAATAGAATAACGGAAGGTTTAAAATCCTTAAACTAACATTTGTGTATAACATGTTAGTAATTTGATTTGTTTGTGACGATGTCAAATCAAAGTATTTACAACAATTTATCCTATTATCTATTGTCAGATTTTTTATCAATAATTCAATGAAACGGTAAACCTTTTAATAGTATCGATTAAAGATAATATGATTATCGACACATTTTCTTACAACAATATTCCTCAGCGTTTTGTCGATAAACTATTAACTAAACATTAACTACCTAAGTATACTTATCGATAAAAAATAACGTTATCGTTATATTTTATCGATCAACTTCCTCCTAAGCAACGAATAAGAATTAGATTTCGCAATTAATGAGTAATCAGATTTTTCATTGAGTATGCGATGTGGACCACCCACCTAACCTATTGTTTTGAAAACAATTCTTATTGCTAGCTTTCATAATTATGTTCACGAGAAATGTATGAGTTGGCGGTAGAAATGTTACCTAATTAGGCAGTTTGCAGTAGCACATTGGACTTTATTATGTCTACTAAACATTATCGATAATTTGTTATAATATTATAGGAACTAATTTCACAGATCTCGCCACGCTGTCTTGGCCGCACGGTGGAAGATCTGGCGGCAAAAAAAATCTTATTGGGGACGACCGAGTGGCCGTAGACCGGACGGAAGCAGGATATGTACCACGTATTTGTGATCAATTTAAAACTAGCTACGCCTGTTCCAACCTCCTTACGCCGGCAAAAGAACTGGCAAGAAACACCTGGTAGGTAATTTTTTTTATTTGGTTGTGGATGTTACGATAAAAGTGTTGAAACAGAGATACAGTTTACTATCAGTTCCTCGCGGTTTCACCCGCGTGGGCTACAGTTAAAAAGATAATATATAAAAAGCCCTTTAGTAGTCTATGTCCTTTCTCAGGCTCTAGATCTCTGTACCAAATCTCATTTAAATCAGTTCAGTAGTTTAGGCGTGAAAGCGTAACAGACAGACAGACAGCGTTACTTTCGCATTTATAATATTAAGTAGGGAAATAGGGATGAGCTAGAGTATGATCAAGGCTTTTTATCCTTATCCTGTGTTTTTCCTGTGGGGATACGGGAAACAGGAAAAAAATGAAATAAAAAAATCCTATGATTTTTTCGCAGAGTTTTTCCTAAACGTAGCAGTGCTACATTGCAGTTCTGTCATTTAGGTTTACACCTAGAGAACTCAAGAAATATCAGCACTTATGAACGTACTTTTTCCCAATACCCACAGACCCAACATATATCATTAGCTGCCAGAACGAAACACCTAAAACGCGGTATTCTCGCGGCACTAAATCAAGCACCTTTGCCAGCTCTCTGCGGAACCCTGGGATTTATGTGTGAAATATCAGTAGGTGGAAAGAACTCGAGAATTACCTATTATAATACCCATTTCAGTTCCGCTAAGTAGGCTAAGGTAGTATATACGAGTACATACATGGCCTAGCGCCCGAAATTAATAATCGATCCTGATCCGTTATCCGCGGTTTTGTATCAATAACGCCCGATATTAATAACTAGCTGTTCCCCGCGGTTTTGAAGCGATGACGACTCAGTGGTAGGGACGTCGGCTTGCGATCCGTAGGGCGTCGGCTCGATTCCTACACTGAGCTTGAGCTTTCGTTGAAGGAAAACATCGTGATGAAAGCATAGCTTGGTGGTAGGATATTTTCTGGTACTCGCCTGGCTAGTTAAAACTCTGAAGTTAAGAATCTGTCGCCAAGTGTGTTCCGGCAGCCAATCTTGAGAGCCAATCCAGGTTAATCGTGGCTCCATCTTCGACCACATCGTCACTTAACATCTACACAGTAAGAAAAAAACTTCCTTTCATCCAGCTAAAAGAATTAGAATTATTTGTGCAAAAAACCTTAAGTGAAGCCTGAAGTGAGCAAATACACGTCTATCGGGGAAAATGAATATAAAGAAACACGTAGGTACAAAGTGGTATTATTCTCGGGGCACTAAATCAAACACCTTTGGCATGCCCTTCTGCCGAGTACAAGGATTAATGTGTGAAATACCAGGAGGTAACCAAACGAGTACGAGTATTATATACTCTAATACGACCTAGTATATATACTAGGTAGTATCAAAGTATCTAAGTAGTATGAATATTATGTTACTGGTCATAATATTAGAGTGGAAAGTTGTTCTTCTGATGGTAAGCGCCTTGCTTGCCTATTATATCAGTTGCAGTGTTACGAAGAATTTGCAGAAGGCCTTCACTTACAAAGCAACCATCCCGAAGCAAGCATCAAATGGTTTTACTACGAGACTGCGAATGCTCATGAGGAATAGCCAGTGTTGCCACTTTGGCATGTTTAACGCTAAATTTAGCATATTTCTGAAAGCAGCATGAAATAAGTTTACTTAACAGATTGCATGTTTTTAGTATTTTTTGATTCTAGTTTTTTAGTTACCTACTAGTAGCTGCAATTTATCAAATATACAGTTAAATAAAGATATCTACGAGTAAATATGAAACAAAAATGTAAAACTACATAGGTACCTTATTTTTTCAATAATCTTTTAATATGACAAAGATTTGACAGTTGACATGTTTAATAGTGACTAGATACGTGGATAAAAGCTTTATTAACTCTTTATATCAACATTTCAATACAGAGAATTTTAAATCTAAAACCTACAACAAAAATTTAATATTTATTAGTAGGTATTATCAGCGTCTAAAACTTAGCATTTTCTCAATTTTAAACTGGCAATACAGTCTCCCACTGCCACACTCGCACCTTACACCCGTTCACGTGTATATAATACAACACACGAAGGCTTAGCGGGTACCCAGTCGGGCGGAACGGCTACGGTTACCATCATTTGAGAGGCCTGAACCGAACATGACAAGGGAGTATTATTTAGATTTGGGCTGGCATCCCTGTCTTTTATGAAGATGAATGAAAATATAAAAAAACTAGTAATTTTTTGTTCTGAAATTTGGCATGCATGTAAATGTTATGACGTAGGCATCCGCTAAGAAAGGATTTTGATTAATTTTACCTCCAAGGGGATAAAATAGGGGATGAAAGTCTGTATGAAACTTAGTCAATTTTAAACCGATCGGGCTGAGACTTTGCATGCATAAAGCTGTAGCCCACGCGGGTGAAACCGCGGGGAACAGCTAGTATGTATATTATAAAGTTTTTGCACTAACTTTTCGGATTTCCAATCTATCAAAACGCTTCAAACTGTTTTAAGGATCCGATTATCACAAATCACAAGGACCCTATCCTGAGAAAGCGTATCGAGTACCCACCCTAAACACCCACAATACACGGAAGCACAAACACACAGACAAACATACCTGCTCAGCTTACATTAGCGATAAAATTATGAAATATGACCGTCGAGCTCCGGTGGGGGGCACAGTGCAGAAATACCAGTAAGTAATGTGAAATGAAACTAACCGCGGAGTTCGAAGAATTACGTTTAACTAGCTACGCCCCGCGTTTTCACTCGCGTGGGCAACACTTTATCGCGATAAAAAGTACCCTATGTCCTTCTCCAGGGTTTGCACTATCTCCAGACCAAATTTCACTCAAATCCGTTCAGTAGCTTTTGCGTGAAAGAGTAACAAACATCCATCCAACATCCATCCATCAATCCTCACTTTCTTTCACATTTATAATAAGTATGATTAGTAGAATTTTAATTGGCCCTTATAGAGTACTAGCTTTTCCCCGCGGTATCACCCGCGTGGGCTACAGTTTATCGCGATAAAAAGTATCCTATGTCCTTCCTCAGGATTCAAACTATCTCCGTACCAAGTTTCATTCAAATCGGTTCAGTAGTTTAGGCGTGAAAGCGTAACAGGCACACAGAGTTACTTTCGCATTTATATATTAGTAGGGTAGGGATTGTTTTCAGTAATATATATTACAGAATAGCGTTTGACCAAATTATCAAATAATGTTCACTATTTTTAGTTCATTATAATTTTTTTTAGCGAACACGCTAATAGCCGGTCATGATGGAGTCTAAAGAAAGGCCTATGTTCAGCAGTAGACTTCTTTCGGCTGATGATGGAAATCGTTAAATGATAAATGTTCAAAAAAAAAAGGAAAATACTAGAACTTATTATCCAATTCACATGGCAGCCCTAATGCTAATCCCTACTTCTATTAGCGAACACAATTATTTCAAGGTTAGTCTGTGACAAAATCTCCCCAATGACTTATTCGGCCTTCATGAGATAATGTGGAAATAAGCAATCTGGAGTAAACACGACGCTAGGGATTCTTCATTATATGAAAAACCTTGATGGCCTATCTCTTGTAAGTATGTAGTACAACTTTATTTACCTTTCTGTTATTAATTTATTTATAAAAACAAATAGTAGCTTACGGTTTACACCAACACGCTAACTATTTTAAATGTGGCTTATATATATCATAAAAATCTTACAAACTATGCTTAGATTGTCAGCAAACAAGTCTATGTTATGTTGGCACTCGCGCGTGAACGCATTAAGGAGGGCAGCGCCCGCAGCGTAGGTGCTTGTTGCAGTGGTGGGTCCGCGGCACCGGGCAAGCGAACAACTGATGCCGTCGACGCCCCGTTCGCAGATAATTGTCTGTGCCAGTTATTCAAGGAGTAAAGACTAAAGGGCAATATTTCCAGTGAAGTTACAGGGCATAGAGAGAGATTTAACATCTTATTTCTCAAGGTGACCATGGGACCTTAATTTGCTTATGGCATTTTTATGCGCTCGTCTGGCTTGCTACCAACCTTAAGTAAAAATCTGTTACCAAGCAGCAAAGCACCTATTGGTGTCTTCCAGCAGCCCCACTTGAGAGCGAATTTCTAAACCAGGTGTAACGTGGTGCCACCTTCGACCACATCATCACTTAACATCAGGGGACTTGTGGTCAAATACTAGACAAAAAAAGGGTAAATGAAATCAAAATTATAAACACATTTATTTACTTGGATGCAACAAGCAAGCTACGCCTTTTAACTTCGGTAAAAGAACAGACAAAAATAGTCCAGTAGGACCATTTTTCGGGCGCGATCACATTTACAACTTCTTTCTTAATAATAACTGATTGAACTGGATCAAGTTTAAAACGAAACCAGGCTTTTTGCGGCCTGAGAACTCCGACGATAGAATTGGCCACTAGGTCATGAGAAGGAACAATACTAAACCAAAAATCTATAAAAATAACTAAAATTGAAGCGTCTTTTTGTAACTTCACATTAACAGCGTTCACTAAATGCATATGAAAGTACTTATTTTATACGGTACAAATATCAAAAAATCAATGCATTTTTTTTTGTCTTTATGTCTGCATGTCTGTTTGTTCCGGCTAATCTCAGAAACGGCTGGACAAATTTTGACGGGACTTTCACTCGCAGATAGCTAATTTTATAAAGAGTAACTTAGGCTAATTTAATTTTATAAATTTGAGTCCTGGTGAAGGTCATAAGATACTTTTTATCACGATCAACTGTAGTTCACGCAGGAAACAGCATATTAAAATGTGACTGGTTTGTACAGTTCTGAAACAACGACTTTTAGTAGAAAATGAAGGATGGCCAACCCTTGGGAATAGGGAATGTTACAGTAACATTTCTTTCTACACTCTCATATTTTACACTGCGCCACTCGCAGCAGTAAAAGCTTCTTACGCTCATGAATCAGGAAAGTTCGAACACTTTAGTTGCTAAGTGTGCGACCAGCTTTACGTCACGTGGGTGGCAACACTGGCAATACTGGCAACTTTACATGTTTTACATTACATTATCATAATTGGCTCTTGTATTTTCGCCCACTAGATATTTTATCTTGAGTTTTAAATATTGTGTGTATATGAAATTGTTACATTTTGGTTTATTTTAGGTTAACAACAATCATCATCAGCCTATTACGTTCCCGCTGCTGGGACTCTGGCCTTCTCTCAGAGAGTGTATGGGCTGTAATCTACCACGCTGGCCCAGTGCGGGTTGGTAGACGTCGCATGCCCTAGAATGTTGCGGTTCTTCGATATGCCGGTTAAAAACAATATTATAATTTTAATTATTTATTGTCTGCGTAGTTATTGAAGAAACTGAATTTTGTACAAAATAGTTAATGTAAAATTATCTAACAACCGGAGTTTTCTCCAAACCTTTAATATAGTAACTAGTTAGCTAGTTAGTTAAAAAAAAGCTTGGGATTTTAGTGAACTTGCTCCAATTCAATCAATTAGTAATAAGAATAAAATTGTCAATGTGATCGCGCCAAAAAAATTACCTGCCGGGCGTTTCTTGCCTGTTCTTTTGCCGGCGTAAGGAGGTTGGAACAGGCGTAGCTAGTTTTAAGTTTGACGTTTTAAAGTGATCACAATGTATCCTATTGAATAAATAAAAAAAATTGACTTTAAAATTGTTACTTAATGCCACGAACTGTTTTGTAGACCAAAACTCAAAACTCAAAACTTTTTTATTTAATAGGATACATTGTGATCACTTTAAAACGTCAACTTAAAACTAGCTACGCCTGTTCCAACCTCCTTACGCCGGCAAAAGAACAGGCAAGAAACGCCCGGCAGGTAATTTTTTTTGGCGCGATCACATTGACAATTTTATTCTTAATACTAATTGATTGAATTGGAGCAAGTTCACTAAAATCCCAAGCTTTTTTTTTGTCATCTAATCGATATTTTTTATTTAGCTTTACTAATAAGAAGATTTCTCTTGTTTGGTTGTACACATTGGGATATGGGAACATGAATATTAACGAGTTGCGGGATCACAACCAAAGCAGACCAGACCCCACAAGCAGCACCCGTTCACGAGTTGACGCATGTGCCAGCCATCGCTCTCCTCGACCATATGAGAGGGAAGAGGGCGACCCGACACATGACGCCGCTGCAAGCAAAGTCACTTTCGTGAGCATGACTGTTTTGGCTGTTTACCGAAAATGGTTAGAATAGGTGAAATAGGGAGAATAGATAGATAGAAAGAAAGATAGATAGATTAACTACAATCCCAAGCTTGTTTGTCATCTAGATAGTCCGATATTTTATAATAAGCTTTACTAATGAGATTTCTCTTTATACGGACTTGAAATTTTGCTATAAACCATTAATACATCATGTCTAACCAAACCTTTTACCTAGAGTAAGCTGCTAAAGAAGCCAGTCGTCTCATTTTTCTCCGACTTGTGTTACAAATATCGTGATTTCTTACTGAAAACTCTACTTTATCAGAATAAAACATATCCTGTGACACTCGGAGATAATGTAGCTTCCTATTAGTAAAGAAATTTTTGGAATCAAATCTACAGTTTAGGAAATTATCCCCTTCATCCAAAACAATATAATAATAGAAGTTAGACGAGAAGAGACGAAGACCGGGCTCAGTGGCGTACCTTGGGAGAGGCCTATGTCCAGCAGTGGACTGACAGAGTGATGACGATGATAATGATAGATAGATAGTATAGTTCAAGTATATATACCCGCGTCTTCCTGTTATCCCGCAGGAACTTTTTTCCGGGATAAAAAGCCAGTAGACTATGTGTTAATCCAGGGTATAAGCTATCTCCATTCCTACACGGAGAAAAAATACCTTCCGAAATACCGTTTTCCTTCTGAGTCAAAAGGGAAGGATTTGTGATTCAGAAGGAAAACTAAGGTAAAACAAGGAAGGAATCGGTCTTGGAAGGTAAAGACTCAGAAGGAAAGTCAGAATTTTTTTCTCAGTGCATTCAGATCCGTTCAGTAGTTTTTGCGTGAAAGAGTAACAAACATTCATCCATCCATCCATCCATACTCACAAACTTTCACGTTTATAATATTAGTAGGATTATATAATACATGTCCCAAAAAAAAATGCGACCAGAAACAAAACAGCTGAATAGAATAATTTTCAAAAACTCCACCCTTGTTCGTCAAACAGTTATTAAAGGCCCATCTTTACAAACATGACGAAATTGTGCCTTAAAAAATTGCCTCCACAAAAGTGGGGCCAACTTCACCGAATTCTGTACAGAAGCACTGATTACTTTCTTGCCTGACTGCGGTACCGACAGTGTTGGCAAGTTGTTTGACACGGAATTTGTTTTACAATATTTCGTTGTGATTCCACGTTTATGTGATGGGCGAAAGTTTTGTATTCAATTGCTGTATGTATGTTGCTATGTAAAAATGTTGGCAGTAATTGAATCTTATGTTTTAAGAATGCTGGTCCGTAGGAGTCCGTATATAGGTTTCTCTGACTAGTAGAGTCAAGCCTACACGGAGAAAAAAAACCTTCCGAAATACCGTTTTCCTTCTGAGTCAAAAGGGAAGGACTTGTGATTCAGAAGGAAAACCAAGGTAAAATAAAGAAGGAATAGATCTTGGAAGGTAAGACTCCGAAGGAAAGTTAGAATTCTTTTCTCAGTGAAAGTTCACTCATCATACTTAGAAATTACTGATGATATGTCATCATGAAATTAAACTTCATTTTTATACTTCTACAGTGTAGCGTTTGACAACAAGCTATCTGATGCTAAGTGACAATATGGTCGAAGATGGCGCCTCGCTACGCCTGGATTGGGGACTGGCTCTCAAGTGAGGCTGCCGGAACACATCGATAGATTCTTGGCGACAGATTCTTAACTTGAATGTGGTAGCTAGCCAGGCGAGCACTAGAAAATGTCCTACCACCAGGCTATGGTTTCATCACAATGTTTTCCTTCTCAAGCTCATTGTAGGACTTTATTACTAATTGCGTTTCATTGACCACAATTTACACTCAATCTTTACCTGCCATTTATGACCAACCTACATTCAACACCGTGTCGAATTACCTATTATTCTTAGTATCGGGTAGCCAATAAAAACGTTCAGAAACACAAATTGAATCATACACGCATTATGCACATCATAAGCACTGGTGTGATTGCGAAATCAATTATGGCGTCGGTAATCGAAAAGCAGATGTGGGTAGTTCCATTGTTACAACTACCAATTAAACTGTTTAGTAATTGTTTTATTTAGTTCACTAGTTGCACATCGCGGTTTCACCCGCGTCTTCCCGTTATCCCGCAGGAACCTTTTTCCGTGATAAATAGTAGCTTATGTGTTAATCCAGGGTATAAGCTATCTCCATTCCAAATTTCATTCAGATCCGTTCAGTAGTTATTGCGTGAAAGAGTAACAAACGTCCATCCATCCATACATACAAACTTTCACGTTTATAATATTAGTAGATAGTTCAGCAATGCATTAAACATTACTTATATATATATTATACTAACGATAAGACACGAAAAAATAGAGGTGAAATATGTGAAGTTGCGTTCTCCAATATCAATAAAAAAAAAACAATTAAGATAAAAGTTTAATTCTTATATACATATTCGAAAGGTTTATAGATATCATCAGACTATTACGCCTACAGCTGGGACTCAGGCAACGGCCCAAGCTCTCTCTTTGAGAGAAGACCAGAGTCCCATCATTGAGAATGTTATAAGTAAGTCACTTATTACAGTAGTTCCTCTCTTACTTTTAAGACAACTCTGAAGATAGCCACTGCAATAAGAAATGTGCTAAACTAAATATCTAGATGACCTACTTTAAAACTTCTCTATGCTGGGGTAATCGATAGCTCTTGGAGAAATACCTATTTAAGTAACTCTTCAGCTAGATGCCTTGATTGCAACCGGCATGAAGTTTTACGGCACGTTTGGAAGATTTAGCAAGACGAAGGCGATTATGATCTTTCGTGCTTGCGTAATAAGGTTGTGTACCTTTGTATACTTGATCGACTTCGACATTGTGAACAGAAAACCTTTATAAGGTTGCTAAGGGCATTCTCTCAGAGAGAGAGAGATAGAGAGAGAGAGGGAGGGAAAGAGAGAGAGGGGAGGGAAAGAGAGAGAGGGGAGGGAAAGAGAGAGAGGGGAGGGAAAGAGAGAGAGGGGAGGGAAAGAAAGGGGGAGGGGGAGGGAGAGAGAGAGGGGAGAAAGAAGGGGAGGGAGAGAGAGAAGAGAGAGAGAGAAGAGAGAGAAGAGAGAGAAGAGAGAGGAGAGAGATAGGAGAGAGAGAGTTACAGACAGATAAGACTCTCGTCTCTCTCTGAGAAGAGGCACTTGGCTCCCTGAGATGTTAGACATATTACTTTAAACCTCTTTGCATCAAAAACAATAACATCATCAGCGTATTACTTTCCCACTGTTGGGACACAGGCTTCTCTCAGAGCCGGTATCAATTACTACTAACAAATCAAGCGTACCACAAATCAGTATCCGAATCCCAAAACACACGCCGTCATCGATTTTCATCGATATCAATTTTACACACACACACACAAATGACAAACGAAGCTTCGTCCCACCATGAATTGTGACTACGAATAATAAAAGATTATCTCGAAAATAATACAGGGGGAGCACAATGGGCCTTTTATTAAGGGAACACCCTATAGACATGGTTTTTGCCGGCCCTTATGTGGGTGCGGAGATACGTCGTCTAGTTTACCGGCTATTGTTCTCTCAGTGATAGTCAAAAGTATAACAAAAATGGAAGGATGGAAGCTGATAAGATAAAATTGCTGTATCCACTACTAAGCTCCATAAAGTCAGCAACATTAAAGGTCAATCTATGTGTATGTCTTTTTAACAAAATCTCATGTGAAATTCAAGACTTGTCTATAGTAAAATTTAAGGTCCATCAGACTATTTATAAAAAAAGTTTTTCCAAAAAATTACCTGCTAGCGTTTCTTGTCTGTTGCCTGCGTAAGGAGGTTGGAACAGGCGTAGCTAGTTTGAACCTTGACGTTTTAAAGTAATTTATTTGATCGCTTCTCTGTTTGTGATTGCTTCACAGGATCACACACAAGCTAATCTATAATGACTACCTGAATGTTCAATCAAAATCAGTCCAGCCTTTTCGGAGTCTTGGGACTACACACATCCTACTTATATGGATGGATGGATGTTAGTTACAATTTCACGCAAAAACTACTAAACGGATCTGAATGAAATTTGGAATGGAGATAGCTTATATACCCTGGATTAACACATAGGCTACTTTTTATCCCGGAAAAAGGTTCCTGCGGGATAACGGGAAGACGCGGGTGAAACCGCGGGCGCAACTAGTACATACATACATTTTTATATATAGATAAATGCATAGGCAACAACAAACACAATTCCGTTCGCTTGAAGCAACTAAAACATTTTTTTTCCCAAAAATTGGGTTATTTTTTATGCTTAATTATATTACTCTCTCCAAATAAATCCCAGCACGTGGCATTAAAAACTCTTTTCACACCAAACGGTGGTAAGGAACCACTAATACCACCTTCCGTACATATAACTGCGTGCACGCGACTCCACTCATAACGCTCCCCTCCGATTTATAATACGGAGAAATAAAATGTTCCATCGATCGCCGGGGGTGGATAGGGTTGCCAAAACTTTGCAATATGAAAATAGGAAAAAAAAACATAAATTGAATTTTCGTGAGCAATACTAATTGCATTGCAATAAGTGATAAGTAATAAGTGCATAAGTGTAATAAGTGCATTGCAATACTAGTTGCGCCCCGCGGTGTCACCCGCGTCTGCCCGTCATCCCGCAGGAACCTTATCCCGAGATGAAAAGTAGCCTATATGTGTTAATCCAGGGTATAAGCTATCTCTACTGGCATGTTGAATTTCAAAATTCTGGGTGGCACTGAATTGGAATGGGCTACCGTGACGCTTACCATTAAGCAAGCGAGTTGCTTGTCTCGTCACTTGCATACAAAATATGTAATCGAAATTGCGTTTTAGCAAGTTGACAACCCTATTGTTAATACGCACAGTAGCATAATAGCTACGCGCGATTCGCACGAGACTGTTTGTAGTATAATAATATATTCCATTGATTGTTGCGTTGTCTTTTTGTCTATGCATGTGTAGATACACATCTGTGTTTGTGTGTGTGAAGATGTGTGCGAGATTGATTTTTAAGTGTTGGAATCAATGAACCGCGAAGATGTTTCTGTTTTATTAATTTTTATTTTTAGGGGAAGCTTTTATGAATTTGCATTTGTATCTTATTTAGAATTATCACCTTTTTTAAGAGCTTTTAGAATGTTGTTTCTTTGTTTGTTTTTACTCGCATCGAGTCGTCCCTTATGATCATAAAGTTATAGGTATTTTTTTTAGTTTTGAGCTATAACTAGGTCCAAATTTTGTGATGTCTGGCCTCAATTTTAATAGTCAGAAAATAAATTAAATCACGAGGAGCAGACGTTATTTTAGTTTTGCATTATTAATTGGTATTAGGTATCACAGCTTGTTACAATAATTTCGCTCACACAAATAAATTAACTAATGGACAACAATGCACATAACGAAAATTTTGGTCGTATTGACCACAATACATAGGTCTTCAAATAATACCAGATTTAGCAATACATAATTACGTCATCATCAACAGCCTTTACTTTACGTTCCCACTGCTGGGATTCTGGCCTGCTCTCAGAGAGAGAGACTATGGGCCGTTATCTTTCACGCTGGCCCAGTGCGGGTTGGTAGATGTCGCATGCCCTTGAAAGTTGTGGTTCTTCGACATGCCGGTTTCCTCGCGATGTTTTCCTTCATCGTTTTGAGCGATGGTAAATCCGCATATAACTTATTAAGTCATTGTTGCGGGGCCGAGAGGAATTGAACTCGGTGTCGGCGCGTTGTAAAGCGCACGCACACGGAGAAAAAAGACCTTCCGAAATACCGTTTTCCTTCTGAGTCAAAAAATTACCTGCCGGGCGTTTCTTGCCTGTTCTTTTGCCGGCGTAAGGAGGTTGGAACAGGCGTAGCTAGTTTTAAGTTTGACGTGTTAAAGTGATCACAATGTATCCTATTGAATAAAGTACTAATGACTATTGAAGAATTTGTTATTCGGAATGAAATTTAAGGTAAAAATGGGAAGGAATCAGTCTTGGAAGGTAAGACTCAGAAGGAAAGTCTGAATTTTTTTCCTCAGTGCAATTACCGTTCGGCCACCATCGCTCTTAATTAGGTACGTTATTGTAAATTAATTCACGAGAACTGAAATCGATTGCAACATGAAGTACTTTGTATGAACAAAGCATTATATCGGAATTAATCACGTGACATTCACAGCCGTAGTTCTACGAATTCGGTACCGTCCTATAATGCGAGATTTATGGCGTACCTATTGTATTTGTAACAATGTACGTTGTACGGGAGCGCAATAATCATATCTTTGTGCTTAATGGAAAAGCATTACGCATCATTGTATAGACATTAATCTTCAGCATAAGACTAACGCCCGAATTAATAATCGATCCTGATCCGTTATCCGCGGTTTTGGATCGATATGTCATGTCATGTCATTTTAGTTCCAGACTCTCAACTGGGCTGAAATCGCTCAAGATACAGACAAGTGGCGCTATCTCGTTTCGGCTACCAAGACACACTGGGTCGCTGAGCCATCGGAGTTAGTTTAGTACTAAAATGACATATTATGACATGACATATCGATCCAAAACCGCGGATAACGGATCGGATCGATTATTAGTTCCGGGCGTTTCGGCCTTCCCCGGGGTTCAAACGTTCCATCCATACCGAATTGAAGATCTGTTCAGAAGAGTTACTTTAGCATTCATCGACAGGTCTAATAGTATTGCTGTCTTTTTCTAACCACTAAAGTAAAAAATGACAGCATTACTTTTAGAGCTGTACAACTTTGTTTAGTTTTAGAGAATGCAAAACCGAATCGACACGAATGTGAGTATTTTTTTTATATTCATGATCATTTTTTATTCATGGTCCTTCCATCTTCCGAAATACAGAAGGAATCAGAAGGAATTTCCTTCCCTTTTGATTTAAAAAGAAACCTAAAGTAAAATAAGGAAGGAAAAGGTTACATTTTGGAAGGAATCGGTCTTGGATAAGACTCAGAAGTAAAGTTAGGATTTTTTTCTCAGTGTAGGCAAGAATTTGGCCCTATCTTGTCTTGTGACCTAATAGCGAACAATAGCTTGAAAATCCCACTAGATATCGCAGCTTCTTTTAGTTCATACTAAAAGGAACGAGTATACAAGCGTGAAATGGTTTTCGAATGAAATATTCCCACCCAAGTGCTCTTAGCGGCAAGGCGTGTTGCTTTTATTTATTTATTTATTTATTTATTTATAATGCACACCAACATAATAAACAATATATCATCAATTTACGAAGATCACGCTACAGTCAGCTCAATTCCAATTGTTATTACAATTATAGGCGTAGACTACATGCAAAAAATAGCAGAATAATTTATTAATGAATACGTAATTTAAGATGTCCAAAAACTAAGTGCAATAAACGATTACAATTGAAATTAAGTGCAGAATTTATAAACAATACAATAATAATAAAGAATGAATAATTGAAATTAAAAATGTTAATGATTATATGAAATAATAATAGTTTAAATGTTTATGCTAACAATAAAATTTTCTTTTTAAACTTACAAATGCTGTCAGCAAATAGGTCAATATCTGACTTTTTAGAGATGTTGTTATAGGTTTTTGTCATCCTATTTAGAGGTGCATTAAGGCCCAGGTTAGATTTACATCGGTTGTTATTGGTAAAAAGAAGATTGAAACAAGAAACGCGCGGAATACGCGATGGGGCAGAAAAACAAATTTGTGACAACAATTCTGTCGCGTCTGCTGTCCCATTTGTAAGTTTATGAAGAACAACCAGTTCTAGCATTCGTCTTCGATCAGCGAGTGAAGATATTTTAAAATGACTTAGTCTATCGGTGTAATGAAGCAAAACTTTCCCCAAATTTACAGAATAAGTCAGGTGCCACAGAAATCTTTTTTGGATACTTTCAATTCTTTTTATATAGACATCATAAAAGGGATTCCAGGCAGGACAGCAGTATTCCAGACCGCTTCGGACAAAGGAATTATAAAGTAAAACTTTAGTCGATGCCGATTTAAAGTCCTTACAGTTGCGGAGAATAAATCCGAGATTTCTAAACCCTTTGGAACAAATGTTGTCAATATGCTCATTAAATTGCAGCTTACTGTCGAGCAGTACCCCCAAGTCCCTAATAACACTAACTCTATCCAATGCGATCGAATTTATCATATAGCGCGAGTCAAACTGTATCTTTTTTCTGGAAAATCGAAGAAAACAGCATTTAGCTGCATTCAAATCCATACCATTATTATAACACCACAATACCAATCGATCAAGATCCTCTTGCAAAAGGTTTGCATCCGTCGAGTCGTTAACGACTCTAAAGAACTTAAGATCATCAGCGAATAAGTAATAATGGGAATGGTGGAAACAATTACCAATGTCATTAATGAATACGTTAAATAGCACGGGACCTAAATGAGATCCTTGGGGGACTCCGGACGTTACAGGAAAGGGATCAGAAGAATAACCATTGACAACCACCTTAGAACGGCGGTCCGAAAGATATGACCTACACCAACCCAGCAAGGGTTCAGCAATACCATGATCAGATAACTTACGAATCAGCAGTTTATGGTTGACCTTATCAAAAGCCTTGCTGAAGTCGGTATATATCGTATCCACTGATGAACGATTATCTAGTTCCAAAGAAACTCTATTGATGAATGTGGTGAGATTGGTCGTAGTAGACCTTCCTTTCATAAACCCATGTTGAGAAGAATTCATAAGCTGTTTCAGGTGCCAAGAAAGGAGGGGATATAGCAGTTGTTCAAAAATTTTGCCAAAAATTGGAAGAATAGATATTGGTCTGTAATTTTTTACCTGATCTCTTGGTCCATTTTTATGAATAGGAACTACCAAAGCAACCTTCCATACGGAAGGAAAAGTACCTGTGATCAACGATTTATTAAAAATGAGACAAAGTGGTTTAACTAAAGCAGGTGCGGATCTGGATACAAAAACAGATGGAATTCCATCTGATCCAGCTCCCTTATACAAATCAAGTCTTTTTAAAACTTTAAGAACTTGGTCATTCCTGAATTGAATTATCGTCAAATAGTGACTTGTCAACATAGCAGCACCACTCTCACCTGTTGTCGAATTGTATAAAAAGCCATTAGTGGTATGGTTAGATTCAAAATTTTGCGCGAATAGATTACAAATATCCTCCCCACCCAAGCTAGTCTTATTTTCATATGTCATTTCAGCTGGATATACACTGTTATCTTTCCTTTTACTTTTTACAAATGACCAAAAGAGCTTGGGATTTGAGCGTAAGTTATTTTCAAGACCAATAATATAGTTGTGATAACACACAATCATTAAATCTTCTGAACGTTTTTTAGCTAACTCAAAAGACAATTGATCCATGGGATTATTATTGAACTTTCGAAGCTTATTTCGATACTTAAGCTTTTCGCGCAAAAGACCAATCAAATGAAAAGAAAACCATGTTGGATATTTTCGAGACTTAGGCTTAAATTTTGGGACATGTTTTATAATAGCTTCTCGAATAAAACTGTAAAATATTGAGACCATCTCGTCAACGGTAATACAATTCGCAAAAGCTTCATCCCAATCAACACTATTCAGATCCCGTATAATTTTAACATAATCTGCTTTAAAAAAGCATAAATGACTAGTATTTTTATTATTGCTAAGTCCACTACTAGGGCCAAAAGCCAAAGAAAACATCAACGGTGGGTGAAACTCGTCAATTACTGTTAAAGGGTTATCACAAACCTTGAGACCAGAGAGCTTAACATTACTCAGAACCAAGTCTAGGATCTTACCTTTATTATTCCTAACGCTGTTGTACTGCCTGAGATCGTGGAACATGCAAAAATCAAGAAGCATAGAAACATAATTGCTGTTACTAGGGGTATTTACTATTGAGTCACAACCCTCAGAAAGATTCCAATCTATACAACCGAGGTTAAAATCACCTATAAATAATACGTTATCCATTTTGACCTGCTCCAAAGCACGATTTGAGCTAGATATGAATTCATCAAGAATGTGTCTCTGAATAGGCGGAGGAAGGTATACAGCACAAAGATACAAACGCTCCATTTGGCCTCTTTGATTGCAAAATTCTGCCTGAATCCAAAGATCCTCACATTTTGACTCTAATTTGTCCAGACGCCTGGAGTGAAAACGCTTAGACACAGCGATAAGAACACCGCCACCATTCTTTCGGCTATGGAACCCACTAGTTTCCCTGTCACGTCTATAAACAACATATTGACTATCAAATAACTCTGAATCGAAGACGCTGCCATTCAACCAGGTTTCGCTTAATATTACAATGTCATAATTATTGCAGATTGTGTTATTAAAAAAATCGACGGTTTTTGTTCTAAGACCTCGAACGTTCTGGTAGTAAAAATTAATCATACAAAAGAACTATAAATAAATTTCAGTTAACAGGATAAAATAAACTAAACAACAAACAATTAAAATAAAAGCACACCGTAAAACAATTATTTTAAATCACTTAGCACACTATGGTCTCTAACAAAGATAAAGGCGGAGGAATCGTTCTTTCTCAAGAATACCTTGCTGTCCCGTACCCAAACGTATCGGTATTTAAGCTCCTTCGCCCTCAGGCGAGCAGCGGCGTGCAGAGCTTTAATCTCCGGGGTGAGGTGTTCACTGACGAACACCGCAGTCTTCTTACCGCCTAGGCCCAGGTGGCTAGTGTTAAGTTTGTCGCCGGGGTTGTTTCTATTGAGCTTGATAACTCCGGCCAAAAAGGTATCACGGAGCCGACGGCTGCTAAATCTTACCAAGATGGAGCGTGGACGAGGACTACTAGCGTTGAGTTTAGCAATACGACTGCAATAGTGGAGATCCGAGTCAGTTACCGGGCACTTAATAATATTGCCTAGTTGTTGCACGGTATTGTATAGATTTTCGTTATTGTGTTCAGGTACACACTGGAGCTCGAGGTTGTTCACTCGGGACAGTTGTTCCACTTGGAGAATACGCTTTGAGAGGTCACAATAAGCGTCGCGAAGCTTCGCGTTCTTTGTTGTTAAATCGGCTATCGAAATTTTCTGGGCCTCGCATTCACTCTTAACAAAATCACGTTCAGAGTTTGACAGGGCCAGGGCTTCCTCTAATCTATCAATTTTGTTGTTTATGTTCTTTATGTCGGTGTCAAATTTTCTGTCAAGCTCTTCTCTAATTATCTCCCTAATAAGATCCGCCGATAAGCAACCACAGGTACCGGTGCTACGGGGCTTGGAGCGCAGCGTTACGTTATCGTACTGCTGTATAGGTGAGCAGGCACTCGGTTTGACGGCGGCCGTCGACGCCAGAGAACGTATAGGTGTGTTAGTGTTATCGCCCAGCTTTGGTTCTCTGCAGCGGCAAGATGGGCAAACCCAAGTCTCTTTAAATTCCTTGTCAAATTTCTCAAAGTCCTTTTTGCTAAAGTTCACGCAGGTGTAATGGAAATTGTCGGCACATCGACAACAGTGCAAAAAGAGCTCTTTCTTCAGGGTATTCTGGCAGCCAGAGCACTTTAGAGTATTCATTGCATATGATTTAGTTAAGTAGTAATAAAAACTTAACGTAGGTAGGCAATTTGCCCTATACAATTCTCACAAGCCACGTTAGAGCAAGCTCACATGAAAAGGTCGTAAGCGCCGTGAGGAACGCGTCGCTTACGCGTTTTAGTGTAACTGATCGAAATGTTGAAGATAGAAATATTATTTTCTGTTTTAACACTGTGATACACTATATTTACTTATAGAAATCACTTCACTATTAAGTTTATCCATTTATCAATTGGTTTTACTGTTTTAACTGAGAAAATTCGAGGAAAATATATTATTTATAACAAAATTAACGGAGCAAAAATTAAACTGCTGTTACTCGCTTGGCGGTAGCCGGATTAATTTAATTTATTATAAACATTACAGTGGCATACAGGCATACAGAGTACACATAATCATCCGCCACACCTACTAAGTGTCTCCACCCGAGGCACCAAGTGCCTTGGGCATGTTTCAAGTGACCATTACACTTTAAAAGCGGAAGAGCAATATGACTAAATGAAATTTTTGTCGGACATTTTTTTCTTACTTTTTACTGGGTAGCTTTTGACCACAAGTCACCTGATGTTAAGTGACGATGTGGTCGAAGATTGCGTCACTACACATAGATTTTGAATGGGCTCGCAAGTGTTAGAAGGAGAAGAGCAATATGACTTTATTAATAAAAATTTAGTGGTACATTTGTTTTCTTACGTCTTACCACGTGTCACCTGATGTTAAGTGACGCTGTGGTCGAAGATGACGTTACATCGATAGGTGCCTGGCGACAGATTTTGACATATTACAGAGTCAGATTCAGGCCAGTACCTATCCTACTTATATTATAAACGTGACAAATTGTGAGTATGGATGTGTGGATGTATGGATGTTTGTCACTCATTCACGCAAAAACTCCAGAACGAATTTGAGTGAAATTTGGATTACAGATGGTTTATACCCTGAATTAACACGTACGCTACTTATCACGGAAAAAGGTTCCTGCGGGATAACGGGAAGACGCGGGTGAAACCGCGGGGCGCAACTAATTCTAAAATAACTCTCAAGTGTTGATCACGCGTACTGTTAGAGTGACGTAATTGTATAGAATGATGGCAGACTCAAATCTGTGCTCAAGTAGTATAAAGCTATAAAGCTTTACGTCCGAAATTAATAATCGATCCTGATCCGTTTTTCGCGGTTTTGGATGATATGTCATGTCATCATATGTCATATTAGGGGTAAAGCTTGATGAAATGTATCGACATATCGATCCAAAACCGCGAAAAAAGGGCATAAGCATAATTCTAGAAAACCAGACTTAGATTTAGACAACAGAGAAAAACCTCGTAGCAAAACCTTTACCAAGAACTTTTACATTTACGGGAAAAGCAGTAAAATCTCGTATCAAGATTAAAACTGAAGCGCGGAAACACGTTTATTTCCTCGAGTGAACCACTCAGAGGTTTTAAGGTTTTTAATAAATAAAATTAACTCATTTGAACAAAGGAGCCCCTTGCGCCCCTGCGCGAACCTAATTAGGGGTACACTTTGCACATTACATGGAGCTTTTAAAATGTTATTAGATTTATAAATGGTGGAAGCAGTTTTGGTGGAGATTTTTTAATAACATACACTATTGTCCGAAAGGAAATATAAAAGAAAAAAGGGGAAAAACTATGAGAAATAAGAAGTCCTACAAAGGACTCTTTTGAGTCCGCCTGGCGACCACCTTTGCCAGTCATTCAATCACCAGCAGTAGTGTGCAAACAGGATTACCGAGTTTAAATATAGTCTTACAGGTGACGAGCGCAGTGCTTACTTACTTGTTCTTTGACCACAAGTCATCACCTAATGTTAAGTGACGATGTGGTCGAAGATGGGGCCAAGTTAACGCTAAGCTTGGTGTGGGAACTAGCACTCACGAAGTTTTTTTTTTTTTTGCTAACGGGGTAACCATAAGTTTCCTGATATTAAGTAACGACGTGGCCGAAGATGGCGTCACGCTACACCTGGATTGGGAACTGGCTCTCAAGTGGGGCTACTGGAACACCGATAGGTGCTTGGCGACAGATTCTTAACTTGAGGGTTGCTAGCCAGGCGAGTAGATACTAGAAAATACTCTACCACCAAGCTATGGTTTCATCACGATGTTTTCCTTCACCGCAAGCTCAAGCTGATTGTACGGTTTGAACCCACGTCCTATACGGATCGCGATCCGACACTACCAATGAATAAATAAATATAGGATATAATATAATATATATAGAGAAATAAATACTTATAAATGTAGATAGGAACATCCAAGACTCAGGCAAAAATATTCATGCTCATCACACATATATTTGCCCTTACCGGGATTCGAACCCGGAACCGTTAGCTTCGCAGGCAGGGACACAACCAACTCGGCTACCGCGTTGTCAATGAGCCGTATGATCGCTTTAAAAATTTACTGAGAATGGAAGGTGGCGCCAAGTTAACGCTGTGATTGGACTAGAACCTGGCTCTCAAATGGCGACAGATTCATAGGCTGGTATTATTTTGTATGAACTGTCAGAGTCAAATCTGTGCTCAAATACTGATTATCGCTTGAGCCGTTGAGCGTCATTCTAGAAAGTGATGGCTTGCCAGCCCAAGCTATGGTCTCATCACAAACGATAACAGTTGCTTTCGTATGCTTGCAAGCGAACTGGCCATTCAGTCTCCAGCGAACTTGCTGACACAGTAATATCCAACGCAGTGAAATGATACGAACACTTAGAAAATATGACTTCTGTTCCACAATGCAAGTTAAGTAGGTCAGGTAGTTCTGCAGTTTTACAATGTGAGGTGTACGGGATCTGAGTTTTTAACTGGGCGCTTTTGAGGGCCTTGTTGTGTAAGCTTTTAAAAATATGAATTAGTGGCTTAGTGGAGCTAGTGAGCTTGGTAGAATTTGCATCTCCTTGAACAATATATTGTATGTCCAAGGTGAGATAACATAATATGTGTATATTATGTAATGTATTATGTTAGGCCGAAGATCGGGCTCAGTGGCGTGCTTTGGGAGAGGCCTATGTCCAGCAGTGGACTGAAGTGGGCTGATTATGATGATGATGATGATGATTATGTTAATCCAACTAATGTACGTAGCAATTTTCTTCCAAATCACATCACACTGAAAGTTTCTATGGATGGATGGATGTTTGTTGCTCTTTCACGCAAAAACTACTGAACGGATTTGAGTGAAATTTGGGATGGAGATAGCTAATGTCCTCGATTAACACATAGGCTACTTTATATCCCGGAAAAGGGTTCCTACGGGAAGACGCGGGTGCAATCTCGGGACGCAGCTAGCACACTAATATTATTAGAGCGAAAGTTTGTGAGCGAGTGTGTATGTTTGTTACTCCTTCACGCCCAAACGGCTGAACGGATTTGGATAAAATTTGGAACATAGATAGATTATGCCCTGGATTAACACATATTGGACACAAGACTAATAAAACCCGCTCTACGGGTAAGAAAGGAAATAAAGTAAATTACACACGTAAAATTCTTAAAGTGCTAGAAAATGCACATATTCCAAAACCTTACTATGATTCCATCCAGCGAGTGTGTTTGTCACAAGAACATATGAGAAATGACCATTGTGCTGGTTTATCTGAAGCCGGATCGAGGACACGGAGTGATATATAGGGTACTGTGGCGTTTTCATGTTGAATTTACTGGAGTATGGAAGTTAAAATTGCTGTCTGGAAAGAGCATATTATATGTATAGCAAAGTTAGGATTAGCTCAGCAACCAAAACGGTTCCAGAAGTACCAGTTCTATTACTGGTGAAGCTGATATCAGACGCGTAGTGCAGGGTCGGAGTAAAACATTTTTGACGAAAAAGTTTCAATTTTCCGAAAATTGTAAGGCGGCGAGTCTGAACAGCTTAAGTTTGCCTATAGAACCTCAATCATTAACAAAGTATTTTAAAAATATAATAAAGCCAAAGCGAACCTTGGCCTCCAATAACAAAAGACGACACTTCGGTCTGTCCTGCGCCATCTCCTGCCAGTCCTCCACCTGGAGCTCGCGCAAGTCCTCCGTGACTTCGTCTTTCCAGCGATACTTGGGACGGCCACTCGGTCGTTTCATGGATGCTTACTAGCCATAATGATAGGTAACATAAAAAATTCGACTGCGTTAGAAATACATAAAACTAGATATGAATAGATAATAAAAATCAAATTATAATAACATAACATTGATTTACTCTCCTTCCCTTTTTTATTTCATTCGCAGGTGCCATAATTTAGATTAATTAAGGATAGATATCAGCAACAATACTAATTTTATAATAGAGAAATTACCAACCCGCACTGGGCCAGCGTGGTAGATTACGGCCCTTACGCTCTCTCTGAGAGAAGGCCGGGATTCCAGCAGTGAATGTAATAGCCCGATAATGATGATAAATTAAGAAATAGCTATCACACATACATACGTATGCTCTAAAAAGCGTGAGTGTGAACTTTTTTCGAAGGCAATCGGTACAAAAACGCATCGCAATTGCACTACTTTCCTAACATAATACAACCTACCACCGACCAACTTCAACGGTGAAATTTTAAGTGCAAATAGGAAAATGGGTGAAATTTAACTGCATCACATTACAGTGTAATTTATCTAACAGTTAACAACACTGAAGTTAACTATACTGAAGTCAATTACAAACATTAATTTGGGCCGCAAAAACCGGGTTTAGAACATACGCTGCTTCTGGGGTTACCATAAATTAGGAAACTAGGACACAAACAAACAAAAGTGTGGAAATAGATGGTATTTCTTGCATTGAGCAAATTCTTGCAAAATGTGGAATGAGTTCCCTCTGCAAGTCTTTCCGCAGTGCTACAAAATGCAGTTCTTCAAGTTGGGTGTGAAAAGAGTTCTTAAGGGTTGGCAACGCATTGCAACATTCGCAACGCAGTGTTGCAAATTTCCATAGGCGACAGTGACATGCGGGCAGATTGCTTGTTTGCCACTACTAAAAAAAAATTAAGAAACTTGCAAAGCAAAGTGGAGGAGGGAGACACAAAAACAAGCACGAGAGATTGGATAAATAAAATGAAAGTTTTTTTATTGACTTTAGAGGCTTGTTTGCTTTATCAACTCCATCTAGCGGATTTTTCCGAACTTTGTTTTTAATAACTGTCAGTCACACACATGTCATGTCACATTTCCTGAACTACTCTTTATGCCCACTGCAATACTGATGACTTCAACGCGGCGACGGAGAACGCGATTCATTCATATCGGTCCTTACACCATCAATGCACCTTTTCTTTGGTCTTTCTCTTCTCTTCCATCTACATCTACATCAACATTCAAAACTTTCTTGGTACATACCAAACCTTTAAGTTACCAGTTTTACTTAAATCTCACGACATTTTCTTTTATTATATGTAATAGAGTGACGACCCGCACGATTGTAAGCGACATTTGCAACACCAGGGGCGTTGCCAACCCTTGAGAACTTTTTTGACACCCATCTTGAAGAACTGCAATTAGTAGCACTGCGGAAAGACTTGTGGAGGGAGCTCGTTCTACATTTCACAAGTATGCGGGAGAACAGAGCGATAAATCGAGCGGGATTTTAGTGTCCCAAAACCTCCAAAACCCTGGCCACTGTCCTGCCAAAGCCACACGCATAGCAAACCCTACTTGCACCAGAGTTGACCTATTTCGTGGACCGGTCATGCGAGAGTGAGCCAAACAATACAATCCCATTAACAGTGTCGGTTTGTCTTTATTACGGCTGGCTATTTGTTGCGCAAATTCGGCCTTTCATACGAGCCTGCAGGGCAGAGGTGTAACGTTAATAGGACATGTAGCGTCCTCGGATGGCGAAGTTTACACTGCGAACGGAAATTCAGTTTTGCTTTCGTGTTGAAACCAATACAACATGCAAGAGATCCAGGGTAGTGTTGCCAAACATCTGAAAAAGCTACTGAAAAAGTTATAATACTATCGATAGGCCAATCGATAGCTGCTCGTAAAAATATCGATAGTATCGACTATTTTAGACTATCGATAGTCTGCCAATTTGCAATATTAAACACTGTGTGAATTGAACTTACTACTGTGAATTGGTAAACTAGCGATAGTCTAAGATAATCGATACTATCAATAGTATCGATAGTTTTTTTTTTTCACAAGCAACAATACTATCGATGCTTGCCTATCACTAAGAATTAAAAAAATAAATCTACTATATTACTTTGATAACATTGGGATCTTGTATATCTATCGCCAAACACCTATTGGTGTGTTCCAGCAGCACCACTTGAGAGCCAGTTTTAGGCAATGACAAATGTTTGCATTTCGCTTTTACATAACATAGAGTATAGAGATATGAAATAATGATCAAAATAACCTACCCGGACCTGATTACACAAAAGAACGTCATAAATATTGTAACATACATCCTTAGCATTGTACGTCATGTCATCTCATCCAATAAGAACGCCTTAACGCCAACCTTTAAAACGCTGTCATTTTATTGCATAACAACATCACTCCCACAAGATTGGTTCTCGTCAACACCACAGATTAGCTAACAGCTAGTTAGCAAAAGTTTGTTACTGTTTAGTGCTCTGTCACAGTAACTTATGTGATGGCAGCTCCTTTGTTTCTCAAATAAATGCTTCAGATTTGCATTTTGTTAAGGTTTTTATCGCTAGTGAAAGAAACGCTCTATTTCTCGTTTCGATACAGTTCCAAATCGTAATGCTTTTGAGATTGACACTATTGTTTTTTTTAACCGACGACGCAAGGAGAAGGTTCTCAATTCGGCCGGCATATTTTATTCACGTTATTGGGTGACGGAGCGAGCCGGCCGTTTGCCTGAGAGCAAACGACATTTCTTCCCAAAACAATTTTTCTGTCATTTTTTGCATTGACTGGAGTTTGTCCATCTAAAGATAAACTAGTTCCGTGTGTTCCGTGGTTTTAACCGCGTTGACTACGGATTATGGCGATTAAAAGTATCCTATGTCCTTCGCCAAAGTTCAAACAATATATGTGCAAAATTTAATCAAAATCTGTTCAGCGGTTTAGGTCTTAAAAGGTAACAAACGGACAGAAGGACAGAGGACTAGTTTCAAATTTTTTAATATCTATAACTACTGTAGTCAATGACAAAACCAACTCAACCAATTCTCAAAATGTGTACGGGGAATAGCCTAATTTAGTATTTTTAGAGGCGGTTAAGAAAAACGAAAAATTTAACGACTTTAATCGTTGACCGTGTGGACGAAAGAACCCACTGTAAATCGCCAAGGCCCAGTATTTTCGATACAGTACCAGACCTTACATAGTAACAAAGCAATAGGTCACGTATGCACGTCCGAATCGGCCATGGTGTGCCATAATGGTGCAGTGTTTAGAAAGCAATAACCATAATTCGTGTTAGTTTAGATTTATGATAGTTACGTGAACAATGTAGGTAGGATTGTTAAAAGAAAATGAACTTACGGACATAGAGAAATAGAATTTAACCTGGATTTTACATTTTATAAAACTGAAGATCTAGCGAAACATTTTTTGTTACTTTTGCCAATGAACTTTATGCTTTACTAGAAATTAAATGAAATAATTTATATCTGACTTACACAAGAGAAGGATAATAAAAAACTTAGTACGACATTGCTTGATATCAGATATTGGTCCCGCTCTGCATACAACTGAGGCTGTACAATTAGCCTTAGTCACTGATTTTCAGCCGGAACCCATTTCGTGACATCACGAACAAGTTTTAAAAGAAATTAACACAAGAATATAAAGGAATAGAAGGTAACAGAAGAGAGACAGTACAGACGCTCATCAGGACAAAACCATTTACACAATTCTCTGACCGAAAACAAACCTTAGCTACATTAAATTAAGAACGACACTTGTAAAAGTACGAGTTTTAAAATAAAAACTGTAAAACCTCGTGCAATCCAACGGCAAGTAGACCAACAAAAATGACCCTTCACCCTTATAATCATCCACTTCAAAACTTAACTCCGGGCAATTGGCACAGAAACCTACCAAAGGCTTTGGATTTTCTTCCCAAGAACTCTTTGGAGTTATGTTCGCGAAGGACCAACTAGAAAATTTCCGGCTCTGTTGCTACTTGCTGGGGTGGCGTCGCGCACTGAACTTTCTTTGTTGCAATTGTAGAATTTAGTGCCGAGCAGAAGTGTATCTAGGGCAAAAAAGGGGGCAAAATGCCTGACTTTAAAACCATGTGGTGAACGTATAGAATTAAGCTTACGCTTTAAAGCCCGGTCGGCCGTGCCAGGTATCGCTGGAAAGACAAGTCACGAAGGATTTGCGCGAGCTCCAGGTGGAGGACTGGCAGGAGGTGGCGCAGGACAGAACGTAGTGACGTCTTTTATTATCGGAGGCCAAGACTCACTTTGGGTCGTTGCGCCATCTCAGTTAGTTAGTCTTTAAAGCAGCCCTTCTTTTCTTTAGTCAGTTAAGTGACATTAACGACTTTAGCTTCTTTTATTTTCACATTGATTTGACAAACTCTAATGCCCTTTTTTCGATATTAATTTGAGTTTTTGTAAGTTTTAGAAGTTGTTGTTTTCAACGGCTGCACGTTGGGCGCCAATAATAAATTATACCAATTTGGCGCCCAACCTGGGTCTTGTCATTTGCTTCTTACAAAGGTAAAAGGTTCAACCAGATGGTAGTCTCTTATTTATTTGTATGTGTTCTGTTGGTTCAATGGCTATTTAGGTGGTGCTAGATTGGTAAAGATTAAAATTAATTTATATTAAGAAATGAAAGCAAGCGTCCTTACCTTAACTACGCCCGACTGCAAAGTGCTGCCAGCAAAAACTTTCTAGGACGTGTTGATTACTCCTCGTAACGGTTGAAATATGACGGGTTCCGTACCTGAAAAAGACAATGTCGCTGTTAGTTTTCCAGTTTTTACTGCACAAGTTTTATTGAGAAAGTTGTTACTGTAGATTTAGTATGTGAGGATTTTAATATAGTAAATAAAAGTTGCTGAAGGGAAATTCAACAGAGATGCAGTTACAGACAAAGTTTCTTTTGAGGAGTATAAAAAACACCGAAAACTGGACTCAACTTGATGAATTAGTGTCTATGGCAGCGCAAATTATAGGGATCATCATGTCTACAGTAGTGTGTACTGTACATCCTAAGAGACTCCAATAAAAGCTTTAAGAAAAAAAATTGGTTGCCTGTAAAGTCGGTATACGGGCGAAAGTTTTACGTGACAACGACTTTGAGTGGTAAAATAATTTTAATGTGAATATTCATCTGGACGCGTGCCTTTCACTTTTTATGTCTGTCTCTCTCGCTCTTAGGCGGGCTAACCATGCCCGAGTGGAAGGGACGCGTGCCTCTCACTCGCTCTCATTGTGAGCGCATAACGTGAGCGGAGCGTAACGCAGTTTCTTGAAGTGTCACCCGGCAAACCAATTTATAAGACGTTGTCACGTCAAAATGCAAAGGAATAGGTAAGTGCAAGCAAGTGCAATTCAGCAAGTGGTTTATGCATTATATTTATATTTATACGGTAGTTCATGTAAATTTTATTCTCTTCAAATGAAAGGATAGTAATTCAGTTGCAACGTTTGACAACTTATGATATAGGTTTTTTTTAATGTCACAAGAGTAGATTGTAACCTATTTAGGACTATTATCAACCTGAGCTTTGCAATAACTAGCTACAATCTACGACGAGTTGGTACAGTTTGCGACTAGACTTAATATCATGTTAATCACTGTAGACTTACACGCCTCCTGTCAAATAAATCGCCCGTCTCATCAAAATCAATGATAATGAAAGAGACAGATACACCATCCGGAGCTATCCTAGTTATTAAACGACATTTGAATTATTCATAACGGGAGGGTGGATCGAAATAACTCTAACCGACTCTTGTCGTAAAAACAGTGGAGGGCTGTATGGTAGCAAAAAGGAGTATGGATATCATTGCTTTCCGGTAATATTTACGCTAGCCTAGGTTTGCCAGATAGGCCATTTGCAATTATTATTGGCGTAAAATTCTAGGCAACAATATAACAGCAGTTGATGTAGAACCTTCAATTTTACACGTTTATATTTTTGGCAATTTTCAGATTCTACATCTTTAAGGGGGTAGCGTTTGATCATTGTCACTTGATGATTAGTGACGATGTGGTCTTCAAAGAACTTGCACTTGCTTTAGCAATACATCTCTTGGATTTTGACGTTGTTACAATACAAAAATGCAAAAATCTAAGTGAAGTAGTTGTATTGCAAACGCTGAAAACGTTTTTGTTTTACGTGTAGCGTTTGACAATAAGTCACCTGATGTTAAGTGACAAGGTGGTAGGTGTATAAATGTGTCTATGAAGATGACACAGTCAAGCCGTTAACGTGTGTGCATAGGTGAAAAATTAGGTTAGGATCTAGATTCCTTACTGCAACATCCTCTATATTTACTACCCCCGCAGGAATAAGTTTAATTTAAAACTGTACCGAAATCAAAGGATTCCCAGTTTCCTAACTACGTTTACTATCGACTATAGAATTTCTTACAATCGGCCTGAATATCTTAACTGGTGAGTCTTGACACTTTGAGTTACAAAGTAACTTTTGGGGTGGGTCTTTGATTCAGACTTTCGGAATGCATAAATAAGTGTCTGTACTTTAAGTTATAGATCCCTTTGTACCAATTTTTTAGGTACTTAGTCTTCCAAATCCACTCTCAAATGTTTGCTAGAAATTTACATTTCAGAGGGTAGGTTTGTAGCGCATGTTACGTCGGCAATTCGGCATAGTATTCAAATAAACGCACGACGGAAAAACTCTAGAAACTATAAAAAAATTGTATCCTGATTTTTATAAATGGCAACACTTTAGTGGTGCGGCACGAGTCAATTAATAAGAACCAGTTTTATTTGTGTATTTGTGTACTAATAACAGTATCTAATTATATCTTAAAAACAGCAATCTATTTATAAAAGAATTCAAAGAAAAGGAGGATCATCCCATACCAACCAACATTCCCCGAAAAGAAGGGTGAAACTAGTACTCACGGGGTTAATCTGAATTAACTTTTTATGATGCTATAAAAACGCCAGAGTCCGCTTTAACGTTTAGCATAAATCTGCAATATTTAAGAAGTTACCGCAGAGGGGACAATTTGAGAATAATATATATTTACGCGCGGTGTGGAGCCAGCCTTATTTGCGGGAAGTTTGACTGACTGTGTCAATTATGTATGTCAAAATTTATGTTACGGCCTAAAGTAATTTAGGGTAATTATTATGAAAATGTTCAAGATTTTTTGGTAGAGACATTTTATTTTATTTATCAATCAACGCGTAAACATTACTGTTTCGTATTGAAGAGCAATGTTTCCAGTGAAATTATAGGGCTTATAGAGGTTTATCATCCTATAACATTAATGACATTTGTATGTTCGTTCGAGCTCATCCTAATTATTTTGCTAAGCGCAGTGACATTATCAAAAGACAGATAAGAGCCAAATTCCAAAATCTACTCTATAAACCTACTTGTCACAAAGGAATTTATAAGAAAATGCATAACGATCTACAACGAATTACCAGATTATATCAAATTACTACAGGGCTATAAATTTAAATCTGAGCTACGGAAATGGTTAATGGACAGGGTGCTTTTATACGATTGATGAATATTTTAATTTTAAATAATCTTTTAATTAATAAGTGATTTTTGTTTTATTAAGTTTTGTTTGTGTATGTTGATTTGTATTTTTTGTTTGTTTGATCATTTTTGTTGATATGTTTTTAAATTTTATATAATATGTATTTTAATAATTGTAACATTACATTAGCACGCCTGCTTGCAGGCTGAATACACCTTTGGCCTGTGTCTGTTTTTTTAGATCTTTTGTAATTTTATGTATTCTAGCAAATAAACAAGTTGATTTGATTTGATATATCTCAGAGTAACGAGCGCAGTGCATTGTCGCGCAGGATTTTGAACTATTGTTGGCAGGAAAGAGGAAGACCAAAGAAAAGATGTATGGATTGTGTGAGGGTTGATATGAATGAAAGGGGAGTGAATGAAGCGATGACGGCTGATAGGGGAGAGTGGAAGAAGAGTGCATGCTGCGCCGACCACAAGTAGATGGGACCAGGGCAAGAAGGAGACGAAATTGACAGTCTGGGTTGCACTGAATGTGATAGGTAAGCATGACGCTTGCTATTAGGTGAGCGATTAGCTCATATCGTCACAAAAAAATGCTCTTTGAAGGCTGGCTTGTTTGACAGGTGGGATTCGGCAAGCTGGCATGTTGCAAATGACACTTGTTTGTGTCATCATCATCATCATCATCAGCCCGGATCAGTCCACTGCTGGACATAGACAGGTCTTGTTTGTGTAATTTACATAAACGATGATTTTGATTACCATTTCTATTCATCATCATCATCATTATCAGCCTTCCACGTTCCCACTGCTGGGACTCTGGCCTTCTCTCAGAGAGAGAGTATGGGCTATAATCTACCACGCTGGCCCAGTGCGGGTTGGTAGATGTCACATGCCCTTGAAAATGTTGCAGTTCTTGGGCATGCCGGTTTCCTCACGATGTTTTCCTTCACCGTTTTGAGCGATGGCAAATCCGCACATAACTTATTAAGTCATAGGTACGAGGCCGAGAGGATTCGAACTCGGTGTCGGCGTCTTGTAAGTCGCACGCCAAACCGTTCGGCTTTTATATTGCAAACAATTAAATTTACTGATTTGAGTGGGTATACAAAATATATTCCAGCTCGTTCGAGGACGAGGAAAATGGATGAGTGCTTATAAAAAATTTAATTACGTAAAGTTTTTCAGATCTCTTGTCCCTTTGGACGACAAAAGGCTTTAAACGGTACTTCCAGTGAGGGGTGAAGAGACTTTAATATAACAGTATGGACATTTCATAAACGTAATGCAAGAACAGATATAACTTGGGTAGATAACAAACAATCTACAAATTTTCTTTAGAAAATAAAAGTTTACCCAACGGGATTATTTGTGTAATTATTCACTACTGGCAACGCCCCGCAGTTTTACCCGCGTCTTCCCTTTTATCCCGAAGGAACCTTTTTCCGGGATAAAAGTAGCGAAGGTTTTAATCCAGGGCTAAGTTATCTATATTCCAAATTTTATCCAGATCCATTTAGTAGTTTTTGCATGAAAGAGTAACATCCATACAACCATGCAAACTTTCACGTCTATAGTTTAATAGGAAGTAGGTTTCACTATTGAAGCCATCTGAAAGTTCTGAATAAACATTCTTAATCCTACCAAAAGATTTTGTTTTTGACATACATGATAAAGGATCTCAGTATAAAGCCAAGAAAAAATGATACTATCCATTTGCACGTCTGCTTGCGTCTCTATTTACATCAGCCAACACTTTTTTCGTCCGGTTCGAACGGATTTACAGCCCCACTGTGCCTAAATATGTTTCACAGAGTTTCACTTCAAGCAAAAATGATTTAGTTTCAAAGAGTCCTTACTGTTTTACGCCGCGGCGCTCATTTTCTTATTGAAATGTTATTAAATGACAGGGAATCGATTTTCTGCAGCCTTTTGTAGACAAAGACTTCTAATTTGCTTTCACAAGTTGTTTGTTTGATCATTTCGTTGACATGTTTCTATAAATAACAAACGTTCAATTTTCGTTCAAATGTCTACAATATTGATATCGTAAAATGTTTTTGGAAAGTTTAAAACATTTCGGTTTAATTTAAAATAGTTTTTGATGGAGAAAGCTTTGTTTCTGCGAATTTGTGAATGTGTTGAGGTTTTGACGCGTATTGAAATAGCTTTTTTAATCGATGAAATGTGAATATTGGAACCATTTTGTTAATTAAGTTTTTTCAACGAATTTTTGATCTCGATCTCATGCAATGGAAAGCGATGATGTGGTCAGCTTGCTTGTCTAGCAAATAGTTAATAACTCTTGAATTGACCACCAATTTGATGGCCGCAGTCCACTAATATACAATACACGCTAGAAATAGAGATTGCGACAGAAAAATCAATTAACACTTCTAGTATACAACGACTTGTATATTTGAATATATGTATCTTCTTATTAATTGTAAAGAGCTGTTGGTTTTCCAATAAATAAATAAATAACCGACATAGCTCTCAGAATTAACAAGTTGAAGTGGCAATGGGCAGGCCACATCGCTCGACGAACCGATAACCGATAGGGAAGAAAGGTTCTCGAGTGGCGACCACGAAGAAGACGCTCTGTAGGACATTGTAAGAGTCGCAAGGAGCCGATGGATGCAAAAGGCTAGTAGCCGTTCAAGGTTGTGTATAAGGGGGGAGGCTGATGATGATGATGATGAAATAAATGAAGTAAATAAAATTGTTGGCTAGCACAATATACATCTAGTAACTTTTATCGAATCTGTGGCGTGGCTTTCAAATTGCGTCAGACACCTGTTTTAAGGCCGGGATCTCAGCAGCTTTAATACGTAAGCGACTACGGGAAATACTAGGAACTAAACGTTATAAAATTCGCTAAAAATAATCAAGGGAAAATGTACTAAAAATAGCTCAGAGGCTCTGTGAGTAGGTGTTTCTTTTTAAACAAGAGATCTGCTCTTAAATAAAAGAAGAATTAAGTTATGAGACAAACTATTGAAATCAATAAACAGAGGGTACTTTGCATTTTTTTATTTTTCACATGATGCTGTAGGTGTAAACATCATCATCATCATCATAATCAGCCCACTTCAGTCCACTGCTGGACATAGGCCTCTCGCAAAGCACGCCACTGAGCCCGATCATCGGCTCCTCTAAGTTTACAATTTTTTTCCTTATTTTCCCATTAGAGTTTCACAGAAAGATGGCTGTCATCATCATCATCATCATCCTCAGCCCGTATCAGTCCACTGCTGGACATAGGCCTCTCCCAAGGTACGTCACTGAGCCCGGTCTTCGGCTCTTCTCATCCAACTACTGGCAGCCACTCGGCGCAAGTCGTCGCTCCACCTAGTCGCGGGGCGTCCTACACTACGTTTGCCAAGTCGCGGTCTCCACTCAAGAACACGTCTACCCCAGCGGTTGTCGGTTCTGCGGCTTATATGACCAGCCCACGATGGCTGTATTTAACCCCAATGTTACAGTTTGATCTTGTAATCTCCACCTTAAACATATCTCTTCAAATAACTCTGAGCACTTTACAACAAAATTCCGTTGTAAATATCGCAGCGGCACCGAAGGGATGCCGCCGCAACTCTATACTAATTAAAAATTTACATTTTGAGAGGACGTACCAATTCATTATTAAAATTTTGCGGCGGGACTCGCTTTAACACGAATAATTCACGTCAGATAATGTATTGCTAGAGTGTTCGCGTTGTGTGATACAGTACGTAAGATGTAAACAAGTCTAGCGCACATACTCATATTAGGGTTGGCAATGTTGGCATTGCTGTTGGAAATGGCGAATAGCCTGTTTCCGATCCTTGCATAGCACGCATACTTTTAGGTCCTATTTTTTGTAAAAAATCTGTATTTCAAACACAAGCTACGTATATGCACATGCAGTTAATAAAGTAAAAATAAGTGCATAAAATATGAGTGCGTTTGGAATAAATAATGTTTTAAGTAATTTTTGTTCAGCGATTAATCTGAAACGTTATGACGAGTGAATTCTAGGTGTACAATGAAAGTAATAGTTTTGTAATTAATTAAGAGTATTACATCAGAATTCCTTATATCAACGCATTTTCTTATAGTCTATGTGTCAATTTCATTTAAATAAAATCTGTTATCGGCTTGATACATGATACATGTAAATAAAAATCTCAAATATTAGTTGCAGTCAATCTGCAAGCTCACGTGCAAGTCTCCCTGTTACAAAATTAACATATCACTTTCATATGCAGAGACAACCCTAATACTGCGAGTTTGCGATAGCTTAACAGCGTAAAAACAAATGGGCCCTACTACTGTACAAATAAACGAGCAGGTTCGAGTATTATAATATATAGGGTAGGGCGGCCAAAACCGGCACCCATTGTTTTATTATGTAAACCCGCCGAAAAAGGTCTTTTGTCCCTAATTCTTTGGACGGGAATCTTTTCTAACTTTCGCCTTGAATTATGGTGTTTAAACGTAAATACTTTCGGCCCTTGACACTTGGCTATAAAAGGCAAATAATAATGTAAAGAGTTTTTGTACATTTGTTCGTAACTTATCCGTTAGTAAAAATGTTGTTTGAATTAATATACAAAGTACTTCCGGTATAATAGAATATATAGCCGCTCAGGGTAAGTGTGTCTCCCAAAGATATAAAGAATTTTCAAAATTTGATTACTTGTTCTGGAGATTAGCCGAAACATAGTAACCACAAACAACCTCTTTTTATTTTTAGTGTGGGGAAAATATCTTCAGTTGTACATATTTGAAAAACAAAAGATTAAACACATACGCGTGACTTGAAAATGTTCTTTTTTTTTCGTCAGTCAAAAATAAAACACGTTATTCCTTGTAATTAAAACGATAGCCAACATTATCCCAACTTCCCCACCAAACGCAAAACAAACAAAGGTGATGATAACAAAGATTTTGAACCGGGTTGGCAATTATCTTAAATTGCAGATGAAGTAGAAGTAGGTATGTGAAAGTAGGTATAGGCTGTTGACGATAAACCCCGCCGATTTCCGATCGATGCCCGCCGCGGTAGATATCCGGGTTTGTGTGTAAGGCCTTTTACACTAGACGCTTTTAAAAAGACTGATTTAAAAAAGTTCCAACAAAAAAAGCTTCGAGCTCCGATCGGGAAACTCATCGGGACGTTGAAACCGGGAATATTAATATCGGAATGAGAGCCGAGGAAGTATTCTCAAACCACTCGATAGCTCGATAAGTTATCGCGTGCGAAATATCTCGAGTGGATTCGAGCGAATGTGTAGTTTGTTTAGGACTTTTAGTATTTTGGTTGGTGGGTAAATCAAATAGTTAATGTAAATACCCTTTATCTGTGTTTTAGGGCGTTTTAACCTTTCATTTGGCGGAATAACACCAGTTTTCACGGTCATACTCTTTCGCTAATAGGTAAAATACCACTTAGTGGGAACTTGAGCGTTACAAAAGGGTATTTATAGAAGATCTCCTGTTGTCACAGCAATTACAAAACATACAGAGCTAATATTTATGTACATTAAAGATCATGTTTTTGACATCAAATTGTCGGAAGGATAACACGATTGGTTAACATTCATAGCAGAGAAACAATGATCGAAAACGGCACTCTACAAAAAGATTTTCATTTTACAGGCATACAAAACCTATTTAAGAGTTGATTTTTTTTTTTGTATGATATATAGTTATACACATTCTTCAAAGAACTACAGGTTTAGTTCTATAAAATTAACGATAGTTTTCATTTTAAACGAAAAGAACTTTTTTTGACGCATACGACCTTACGGCATTAGTCAGCTCGCTTGCGTTTTTGTATGGAGCTGATTTCAGATTCATTGTTTATCACGGCGTCCTCTTAATACCACCCGCAAAATCAAATTTGCGAATACGCAATCTCGAAAGCGCATGATTCTGAAAATAGGGGCTTCAGGGTTGCCCCCACTTGTAAGGGATTAAGGTATCCTTTGTGCAAAATATTGCAGAGTGTACGATTAATCTGAACGTACTGCGGCTGGCCTATTTTTTCTCCTTTTTTTGTGTAAGTTTGTTTTTTATTCGACATAATCTGGGAGCAATTCCGTTTCTCTAGATAGGAGCGTAAAGAAATGTTGCAATTTACCTGTTTATGTACCTTAATGATATGAAAATTGGTGTGCTGGGTGTTTTTTGGTGTGAATTAGATTATGTTGGCGGTGTTGTTTGAGGTTGATTATTTTTATGTAAGACGTGATTTGCGATTGATCTTTTGAGACAGATATTTGAATCGAGAGTTGTTTTTGGTTGTTTATGTCGAATTATTTAGATCTACAGTCTGTTTACCCGCACGCCCCAGAAGGAGATCAATGTTTTTCAATGTTGTTTTTCACTTAATAAGCTCTGTTGCTAAGCTTTGAGTAAAAATATTTATGGAGAGTTTCAATAACCTATCTATCCACTGTTTGCCCTACTAGAGATAGAAATTTGACACTAGCTCCTTAGAAGTAACGATCTCTAGTAGGGCAAACCGTGGATAGATAGGTTATTGAAATTGGCAGTAACTCCTACTAATATTATCAATGTAAAAATTTGTAAGGATTGATGACATGGATGTTTGTTACTCTTTCACGCAAAAACTAATAAACCAATCTGGATGAAATTTAAAATAGAGCTAGCTTACACCCTGGATTTACACATAGGGTACTTTTTATTCCAGAAAAAGGTTACTACGGGATAACGGGAAGACGCTGGAAACCGAGGGGGCCACCGCTAGTATGAAATAAAATAAAAATGTATGTTATCACATACTTCAAAAGTCATTGACCTCGTGAAACGTCCTCGACTCATAAGCTTTCGAAAAAAAAACTCCAGTTCAAGTCACAAATCTTTAGTACCTGAAATTCCACAACAAACCCGCGATAGCCAATTTGGGGCTCTACAAATGTTTGCTGGATTCTAAACTTTTTTTTGGCATCTTCTCGACAGCGCACACAAACACAAGACACGCACACATACACAAAACAAACGCACACAGACCCAACTCTACAGCTATAGGTTCTATTGACGCAACTTCGTCAAGCGTACCTGTCTTCCTGAAGATAAGCGCGCAGGGCTGTCCCAAACGGGTTTTTATATCTGTAGAGTTGCGTTATTTTTAACGCAACGACTAGATTATTATTGAAATAAAAACGGCTAATAAATATTATGTTATTGTAAAAAGTATGTACATAGTAGGTTAATATAAAAAAAACTTATAGGCACCAGCTCTCATAAAGTTAAATTTAAACTTGTCATTCCTAAATGACCCAAATTGTTACTTTTTGTTTACAAGGAGAAATAAACATAAAATATGTATTGGAATTTTGAATTGCACTAAAAATTTACAAGTATTAATAACCAACTGAAAATTCAAAATTACACTATCATGAAATAATTACCAAAGCAATTTGAAATACATCTGGTTAAAATGATATCTTCAATGTAATGTAAATAATTAGCAACTATCGGCGCGTTCTGACAGTTTCCAGTCCAGACGTATAGTGGCGCCATCTTTGCCCACATCATTACTTAACGTCAACTGATTTGCGGTCAAACGCTACCCTGTAAGATGTGAAAAATGCAAGTAAGCTAGTGTATATACAACGAGTGCTGACAACCCTAAATAGCAATCTAGTAGAGGATCTCCGAGACGGCTTGTAAGAGCACTACATCTCCCCAGTTTCCTATGCCTGCAGCGACACAGTTCAAACTAGGCAGTAAGTAAAATCAAAAATCTAAATATTTTCATTTAGGACTAGCAGCGCCCAGTGTCATCCCGCAGGAAACGGGATCGGGATAAAAAGTAGACTATGTGTTAATCCAGGGTGTAAGCTATCCGCATTCCAAAATTCATCCAAATCCGTTTAATAGTTTTTGCGTGAAAGAGTAACAAACATCCATACATATAAACTTTTACATGTAAAATATTAGTAGGATACAACTAACTGGGAAGACGCAAAGACCCAAAGTGAGTCTTGGCCTCCGATAACAAAAGACACCACTTCGGCCTGTCCTGCGCCACCTCCTGACAGTCCTCCACCTGGAGCTCGCGCAAGTCCTCCGAGACTTCGTCTTTCCAGCGATGTCTGAGACGGACGACTTTTTTTTTCTCTCTATTTGTTAAGCAACAGTGTCATCTAACGCCAGAGTTACTTTTAAAAAAGCAAAAATATCGTAATTAAAGTAGCATGCAGACCCAGGGCAAAACTACTACTACTTTCATTTTACTATTTGCATTTATAATATTAAAGTGACGACCGATGTGGCGCAATGGGCGGATAGCCGATTGTGAAGCGTGAGTTCGCGGGTTTGATTCCCGCTACAGAACAAATATTTGTGCATTGAAAAAAATGCGCTAGTTTCTGTGTCTGGGTGTTGTGGATCCCCGATCCTCGTAGTTTCTGATACCCTAGATACAGGGAAACCTAGTTAGGGGTCAGAACCTATGTATGTGATTGTGCGGTTAAATAATAATAATAATAACTTACGTCTCAATTCGACTTTTATAAAAGCGTGCGAGATTCCCCACTGCCTAATATCAGATATACTGTGACGTCACTGCACATCCGCTGACTGGGATCAATCCAGCATCGATCCCCAGATCTCCGGACATGTGCTTCTCGGAATTAATAGACAACTGGACAGTTACCACTGTATTGCGCGAGTAAGCAGTACAATCGACTAACGGCCGATCCCAATAACCGATCTATCCACGGTTTGCCCTACTGGAGATAGAAATATGACACAAGCGCCATAGAAGTAATGTCAAAAATCTATCTCTGGCAATCCGTGGATAGATCGGTTATTGGGAACGGCCATTAGCCGTCTAGTGACATAATATTATGATTTTCAAAGCGCACTAGTAAAAATGAGTCCCAGTAATATTGTTTACGAAACATAAGTAGTCAAAATAAGCAGTCTACACAGAGAAAAAAGACTTTCCGAAATACCGTTTTCCTTCTGAGTCAAAAGGGAAGGACTTGTGATACAGAAGGAAAACTAAGGTAAAATAAGGAAGGGAACGGTCTTGGAAGGTAAAGACTCAGAAGGAAAGTTAGATTTTTTCTCAGTGTAAGGGGCGGTTTTATAAACGTCCCTAAGTTAAACGTCTTATCAAATTTCGGTAAATTTGACATTATTGTCGAATTTTCCATACTAAAATTCGACAATAGGATCATATTTACCGAAATTTGGTATGACATTTAATTTACGGATGTTTATAAAACCGGTCATAAGGAGTTAAAAAACTTGTCCTCTAGAAAACAATGCATTTCTGTATCTTGTTTATCATGTTTTGTGAGACACATGTTTGTTCCGGCTAATCTCTGAATAGGATACTTTTCATCGCGACAAACTGCAGTTCACGCGGGTAAAACCGCGGGGAACAGCTAGTATAAAATAATCCTGATCCTGCCCATCTCAAGTTAATAGTTACGAACAAACGGCAAAACAAACTTTCGACATGGAAACCTATCGGAACCTCTGACTTCCATACACATAATGTAAACAGCTACCGTGATATGTTTCCTGTGTTTTTGCCGTATTTTTTTATCCAAGTTCGCGGAACCCATTTGAGTTTTGACTTCGCTTCAAATAAGGTAGAAAGTTTATGCTACTTATGACTGCTTGATGGAGTGCTTGTAAATAACTTTCCACGTAGGAGGTGTTTGCAACAAATCTTTATATTTCAGATACTTCCTTTGCTAAGATAATAAATAATAAAAACGCCCTCAGAATGACGTAAGTCTGCCATCCTTGAATTAGTACCAGTATTTAGTGCAAGAAGTTCTACGGGTTGTCAAGAAACGTCATTTATGACGTTTAACAATTTAGGTCCTGACACCCCTATAAGGACTGGTATAATTCTTGCTCGACCCAAAAACTAGCACAAACTTTGACTCTACATTAGCGGTGCGCAACTGTGAAGGATTCTATTCGAATTATTTAAGTTATTCGAATAACGAATTTAAATTAGTAATAATGGCAAGAACTCGATTGCCTCCAATCAGCTGTGACTGAGACAGAGGCGCCACAATTCGCTCCAACTCGACAAGACTCGAATGCATTTATTGGTGCGCGAGCGGCCACTTGCCATTGTCAAGTCGAATGAATAGTACTTAATTACTAATTAGTCGTCTTATTCAAATCTGAACATTAGCAGTTAAAAAAATGTAGCAGAGCTGCAAAATATTAGAAATTAATTTTCTTATTAAATAAGTAGTCACAGATTATTCGAATGACCGAATCATTCTAAGACGCGCATCTCTACTCTACTTTGACGATGTAAAACAGTAATGAGAGGCAGTCTATTCATTGCTGCGCCCCTTGTTTCTCTACAACCCTTTCATAAACTTTGACGTCACCATTTCTTTCAATGGACACTAATTTTTAACTTTTATTTTTAGAATCTAACAAGCTAGGTGTCTCTTCTTTTGATAGTCGAAACTGCTGAACAGATGTTGATGAAATTTGGCATGGAGATAGTTTGAACTTTGAGGAAGAACAGGGTGTACTTATTTTTCCATAAACTGTAGTAATACACGAGTAAATCCACGGGAATCGCTAGTAATAATCTAAGATCTAATAATTAAAATCAATGCAATGACTGTAATATTGTGTACATTACCAAAATATTTCACAAACATATCATTTGACCGGATGTTTGTCTGTTTGTGTACTACCTGTTTCCCATCGATCATAGACATTGGTGCTAATTATTGACAACGATTTGGACATATCCCGGAAATGACTATTTATTTCGGTAAAATCTCTCACGAGGCAAGAAATTGTTATTTTTACATCCTACAGTCGTGATCATCATCATCATCATTATCAGCCCTTTCACGTTCCCACTGCTGGGACTCTGGTCTTCTCTCAGAGAGAGAGTATGGGCTGTAATCTACCACGCTGGCCCAGTGCGGGTTGGTAGATGTCGCATGCCCTTGAATGTTGTAGTTCTTGGGCATGCCGGTATCCTCACGATGTTTTCCTTCACCGTTTTGAGCGATGGCAAACCCGCACATAATTTATTAAGTCATAGGTGCGGGGCCGAGAGGGTTCGAACTCGGAACAGTCGTGATGTTAAGTGACAATGTGAGATACATAGTTAACTCTTCACTACGCCTGGATTGGGAACTGGATCTCATATAAAGCTGCCGGACGGAACACTCCGATAGGGGCGACGACAGATTCTTAACTTGTATGTCATCATCATCATCAGTCATATTACGTTCCCGCAGCTGGGACACGCTGGCCCAGTGCGGGTTGGTAGATGACGCATTCCCTTGAATGTTGTGGGTCTTAGACATGCCAGATTCCTCACGAGCGATGGTAAACGTTACTATATTAAAAGCACTTGTTTAAAGATTTGATAAAAGTATTTTTCTTTTTTAATCTCGCATTTTTTTTTCACTATGCCTAGTGTGTAAGGAATGTTTCCTTCGTTCCATCGATGTACGTTTTTCTTTCAATAAAAAGCGCAATAACTAATACTAATATTTACACACTGAATCGATATTTACAGATCTTGAGAAGCCCCTCGCCTATTAAATCACCCTGTATAAGAAAAGGGGTAACAAGAGGGTGAAAAGGGGCGTTATTGGCGTAAATGATTTCCGCCTAGATCGAACGGGGATTGAGATGTGTCGCAGTATATTTTCTGAACAGTAAGGAACGTTTGTACGGTCGACTGATCTTAGCTTGTAAGGACGAGGTATTTATTGTCTTCGATGACAAATTTCTTTTGTGATAAAGTTTATGTTATAAGCTTTTTAGTTTGTTTATCAGGGATAATCTCTGGAAACACTGGCTCTATTTTGAAAATTCTTTCACTGTTGGAAAGCTACGATATTCCGGCGTATTTTAGGCTATGTTTTATTGTGACACTAATAGTTTGGGAATCTCCACACGGATGAAACCACGGGGAACATCTATACTTTACAAATTGATATCTAGTATCTTATAAACAGGTGTCAAGTTGTCAACCAACTGCCTTATTTACTCTCACGCCTAAAATCTATTAGTCTCCAGTCTACAGTGATGGTTCTCGTAAATAAATAAGCTTGCGTGTGTGCGTGCATAAAAAGAGCCGAATCTTCCTTACTGTTATTAGCATTAGTGTCGAAGGCTGCAGTGATAGAATTTATTTGAGAGGCAGTAGACACTTTATTGGGAAAACGACGCGATTTTGCTCCGAGTCTTTTGAAGTGAGAATATGTGAAGTGTAATATTTTTAAAGGGCTTGTTTTGTACATATGCAAACAAGAATATTTTATTACAATAAAAAAATATATGCATTGACATCCTCCTTTTATCGTCGGTTAAAAAGAAGTATTTTCTATTGGAAAGCTTCTGTGTATGTATATAATATATATATGAAAAGAAATGAAAATAAATTTATTTCTGACACACACAATATCTCTTTTTAAATCGCCATAACTGCTCCGTTAGGAATGCATACTATATTAAAATTTATTAGTATTATTATAAGACATAATAATTATTGCGCCCCGCGGTTTCACCTGCGTCTTCTCGTTATCCCGCAGGAATCCTTTTCCGGGATAAAAAGTAGCCTAAAAGTAATCCCGGGTATAAGCTATCTTCATTCTAAATTTCATTCAGATTCGTTCTGTAGTTTTTGCGTGAAAGAGTAACAAACATCCATCCATCCTACCATCCATCCACAAACTTTCACGTTTATAATATTACTAGCTGTTCCCCGCGGTTTCACCCGCGTGGGCTACAGTTTATCGCGATAAAAAGTATCCTATGTCCTTCCTCAGGATTCAAACTATCTCCGTACCAAGTTTCATTTAAATCGGTTCAGTAGTTTAGGCGTGAAAGAGTAACGGACAGACAGAGTTACTTTCGCATTTATAATAAGTACTAGCTGCGCCCCGCGATTTCACCCGCGTGGACTACAAAATTAAAATTTAATATAAAAAATAGATGTTGGCCGATTCTCAGACCTTCCCGATATGCACACAAAATTTCATCAAAATCGGTCAAGCCGTTTCGGAGGAGTATGGCAACGAAAACTGTGACACGAGAATTTTATATATTAGATGAGTATAAGGGATTATTCTATGACATTGTTATTATTTATTTACTAAACAATAGACACGCTCGTCCCTTCACACACGAAATCGACTGACAGTAAACATCTCGACACAGTTCCAACAATCCCAACAGCACAATGTTTGACAAAACGTCGAAAAAAAAACAAAAAAAAAAGCGTACGTCAGTCAATCACCAGAGGGTAAAGTGACGCGGCGTAAATCCGAGCAGCCAATAATTGGCGTCAGCCGTCCACGGTCGGTTTCAAACTGCAGCGAACTCTAGGGATCTGCACTAGTAGGTACCTGAGTATACTAGATACTTTCTTAACGAGTATTTTTGAACTCGATACTTATTTTCAAAACTCTAAATATGTTAACATGACTTACGGCCGGTTTCAATCACCGATCTATCCACGATTTGCCGCACTGGAGATTGGACATAAGCTCCATAGATACTTCTATTACATTACTATGTCAAATTTATGTCAAACCGTGGATTTAAAACTAGCGACGCCTGTTCCTCTTACACTGGCAAAAAAAAACAGACAAGAAACGCCCAGGTTTTATTTTTAGGCGTGATCTAGTTAAAACTAAAAACTTCTCTCATCTATAAAACCACCGATGTACGAAATGAGTATCATGTATAATGAAACAAAACTTCTTGACGTATGGAACGATATATAAGAACGCAATCTTTTGTTTATCTGTGGTTTGAAACATTGAGAGGCATTCCCGCGCTGTCACTGTCACGCGATGACGCGTGGAAAGTAGGTTAAATGGGTATTATCTGGACCATGTAAACGCACGAGAGATTAAATGTGGTAAACATATTTTCGCTGTAAAGCTACGAAATCTTCATCAAAAATAATAGTTTTTGCATTTTTCTGCTAAAAAGTTCTAGTTGCAACGATAAAATTTAAAAAGAAAAAGTCTCAACTGTCACAGCTCAGAGCGGAGCAGGGCTTGACACAGTAAACAAAAGTGTAGTGGGACAAAGGCGGATGCAATTTCGACGTCAGCCCCGATCGCGTCAAACTGTTGGCGATAGGCTTTACGTTGGGTCAAAGAGTAACAAGAACGCCAGGAATTCGCTTTTTAACTGAATTCTTTGTGCTCAGTTGTCGCACTGAGACTTTTGAGCTGTGACTTTGAAAGTTCTCTGAGATATTGAGCAGATTGAATTATTGAAATTTTTCAACAGATTTATTTTTTATTTAAGTCGAAATACAAGTACCTAACAAACTCTTATCACAATAACACAATAAACTACGGGGAGGCCTATGTTCAGTTATGGACTTCTTCTGGCTGATGATGGATGGATGAATCTTGTTTTGGCCATAATCATTTTATTTTATTTATTAAAATTTAAATGTATAATAATAAGTCTCTAAATATATAACATATGGCAGCCCGGTGGAGTTGTCAAGGTTACTTGACCAACAGCATTAGTCCCATCAAAAAAAAAAATATAACATATGATTATCAATTATTTTCTTCGTTCTTAGTTTGATTTCGTTTTAGATTTTTTAATAAAGATTCTCACCAGGCGAATTACTATAAGAAGAGAAAAATTAAACAGACACTTCGGCAAAAAATCCAATATTGGACTGTAACTTCAACCACAGTCCTAGCACAAACAGTAGCCCCACCCCACCGTTTTCCACCAAAACTCAAGGGTCATAATTACGCGGACAATACAAGCAGCTAATAAACTGAACACGTGTTCTGCACGTGTTGTGTCGCATAAAATCGCCTTGTAGTTTATAGTTTTGTTAGCGACTGTCCTAGCGTCTATGACCCTACTAGGGTTGCCACTCGTACTATTTTTAGTTATTATGTTTTTTTTTTACTTCATACATGTAGCGTTTGACCACAAGTCACCTGATGTTTAGTGACGATGTGGTCGAAGGTGGCATCACGCTACACCTGGATTGGGCACTGGCTCTCAAGTGAGGCTGCCAGAACACACCGATAGGTGCTTGACGACACAGAATTATTTTATTCAGTTTCCTATATATAGTTACTATATTATAAACTAGTTGTCCCGTACAGTTTATCGCGATAAAAAGTATCCTATGTCCTTCTTCAGGGTTCAAACTATCTCCATACCAAATTTCATTTAAATCTGTTCGAAAGGGATGATTAAATCTTGATGGTCAAAGCGCAGAGTAATATCAAATACTAATGGAAAATAAATAATGATTAAGTTGACTTTTACAACCGATCACAAGTTGTATCCTTCTACACGGAGAACAAAGACCTTCCGAAATACCGTTTTCCTTCTGAGTCGAAAGGGAACGAATTGTGATTCAGAAGGAAAACTAAGGTAAAATAAGAAAGGAATCGGTCTTCGACGTAAGACTCAGAAGGAAAGTCAGATTATTTTCTAAGTGTATTATAAATAATATGTATTTGATTTTAAATAATCACACTAAGAATACTTTATTAATAATATTTCTACATCTATATTTATAAAAGAAAGTCGTGTTAGTTACACTATTTATAACTCAAGAACGACTGCGACTGCCGATTTGGCTGAAAATTGGTGGCGAGGTAGCTTAGGACTAGGAAACGGACATAGGATACTTTTTATCCCGGAAAAGGTTCCTACGGGATAACGAGAAGACGCGGGTGAAACCTCGGCGAGCAGCTAGTTAAAGATAAATAATCAATCGTCAATTTTATGAAAAGAGTAGAGTTGGTCGAGTTTAACCCACCCCAATAGGGATGTTAACACTAATTACAAAATAATGTTTAATCTTACTTTTATGTTAGTTTGTATTATTAGGATATCGAAAAAAATATTTTTGTACTTAAATATAACTTAATAATTTAAACTAAAATGATTTTAAATGCTATATTTATAATCTTTTGTCACGTGACTGCAAACACCAAAAAGAGCTTCTTACGTCACTAACCACTCAGGCGATTTGTGCTTCGATGGTTGCCCGCGCGTCGGTAGCCGCGGGTCGGCGTCGGGGGTCGGCGCGGTGGTATGGTTACGAATCGCGACCATCGTGTTTTTCGGTCAGTGACGTCATGTCAGTCACGTGACAGTTGTTAGTATTTTGGCGGAAAAATTCATAATTACTCTAATTTTGAATATTTTCTGATCGAAAATACTAAAAAAAAAATAAAAAAAAAAAAATAAATAAATTAATAAATATGAATATATTTTAAGTAAAATATTTTTTTTATGGTAAACAAGAGTCAATTTTTAAAATAAAAGCAATTCCGAAAAATGGTTAACATCCCTATTCCTTATTAAAGACAAATGCACGGTTCCTGTGGGAATTCCGACGCGGGTGAAACCGATTTTAATTTATTTTTACTTACATTTCAACATCAAACATAACCAGTATCTTTTCCCCGACACATTAATCTACGAAAATGTAAGGAAAAAACGTCGGAAACCTCGTAATTAAGTACAAATTGTCCTTTGACAACGATACCGTTTTTAAAAATGTCGACGACGCAATTTTATAAATATGTAGGTCACTTAAAAAACAAATTACGAAGAGATTTGTATTTCGGAGAAGTTCACTTATTAGACATACTTATTTAAAAAACAAGTAACGCGTTTTTCTATTTTACAATCGCAAACAGTAAATAGAAGTTATTATGGAAAATGTTAATGTTTTCAAATAATCCCATTAAAAACTTAACCGGATTTCAAGGAAATAATTTACGAAGGTAGAGTTAAGTACCTTTTTATTCGAAACACGAGACAAAATCCAGCGAAAAAGCAAACAGGTCGACTAATAGATAAAATATATATATAAAAACATTTAAAATCTAGAGACCAAATTGCTAAACTATGCTATTTATGAATTTACTTCCAATCAATCTATACCATTCCTTCTAATATAAATGTTTACAAAAGTTAAAGGTGTCTGTATGTTTCTTTACTTCATCATCTTTTTAAAACACTTTTATTAGCTTGACTTGTAACTAACTAACTAACAATGTAATCAAATCTTAGAAGTCAATTTTCACCTACTTCTAATTGTCGTATCGACTTGAAACTTTGTATGTGTATGTAATCTCGGTGAGAATGCAATAATTTGGTATCATCGACCTGATCTGGTGATGCAGCCGGAAGGTGGGTAGGGGATCTCTGCAGTGGCTTCTAGTAAATTTCATACCAAAACAGCAGATATGTGAATATTTTGAATAGATACAATGATAAATTACTTTAAATTTACTACCCTTTAAAAATACAAAGTTTCCACGTGAAAACAGGAAAACTTTATGCAGACAAAATCTTAAGTGAAATATTAAACGACAATATAACAAAGATAATTTTTGTCCATCAATACAATATTTCCTATGATACCTTTAAAATTAAATTCCACAAACCCCAACCAAGGATGCAGGTTTCGAGAATATATTAACCGTTTCAATACCTAAAGACTTCTTTTCAATACTCCCCCGCCCCATGCATCTTAGCTGCCCTCTGGAGACTAGGGTGGCCAAGTGTTCCCATGACTTGGACATTGTTCTGTTTTATAATAACAGCCTTCACACTTATAAGCACAATAAAACATAGCCTAATATATATAGTCAATAGTGAATATTTATTTATTCAATAGGATACATTGTGATCACTTTAAAACGTCAACTTAAAACTAGCTACGCCTGTTCCAACCTCCCTACGCCGGCAAAAGAACAGGCAAGAAACGCCCGGAAGGTAATTTTTTTGGCGCGATCACATTGACAATTTTATTCTTATTACTAATTGATTGAATTGGAGCAAGTTCACTAAAATCCCAAGCTTTTTTTTTGTCATCTAATAGTCCGATATTTTTTAATTAGCTTTAACAGGTAACTTGTGTTATAGTCAAACGCTACTCTGTAAGATGTATTTTTTTTTATGTGTTAGTTTGATCATTCTACTTCGACCGCCGCCTACCGACAACCACGGAAGAAGTACTCGTAGCTTGTCCCCGCATTATGAAAATATGCTGGTCACTCTATCTCAAGGTGATTCGGCTTTTGACAAATATTGGTTAGACGTAATATCGGGCCGTAATATCGACGAGGGTGGTTCTTACGATTTTATTGGTACAGCGAATTTGGGTTTCTTTATGGATGGTAGTTGGGATGCGCAGAAGGGTAGGGGATGACATCTAATCCAACACAGAGATGGGGTTTCTAAGCGGAATACACATTTTCAGTGGGTGAAGAACGTTTAACGCCCGAAGTTAATAATCGATCCTGATCCGTTATCCGCGGTTTTGGATCGATATGTCATGTCATAATAAAGGCTGAAATTTGGCATGCAGGTAGACGTTATGACGTAGGCATCCGCTAAGAAAGGATTTTGATTAATTCTACCCCCAAGGGGATAAAATAGGGGATGAAAGTTTGTATGAAACTTTGTCAATTTTAAACCGATCGGGCTGAGACTTTGCATGCATAAAGCTTTAGCCCACAAGGGTGAAACCGCGGGGAACAGCTAGTGTTTTATAAAAATGTCAAATCAGTTCTCGGCCTCACGATACTCATCAATATTTATTTCTTTCAGGGCAAGTATCTGAAGCTGAAATAAGACTCGTTGTTTATCAAGGGTGGGGGGTGCAAGGGGGGGTAAGGTCCATATTATCACGTAACAAATTGGTTTCTGCTACCTTTGTTCGACGTCTCAGGCCCTTTGCCGAGACGAATGAGGTATGGTTAGCAGAGGAATCGGTTCATTTGAATAAAAAAATGTGTAAGTCCTCTTTCGTTACCAGGGCCTTTCTCTACTAACTGGAAACTTGTCTATTGACAGTTGTCCCACCCTATTTTTCTAGAAAATTAAAAATATAATACGTTAAGTCGATAGATAGTTATAATATAAATACATATAAACAAGAAACCATTGTAATTTTCCCTTATTTTTCGAATTATAGGCAATTTTGTAAAAAAATGCGGCAGAGGACTGTTTTGCCCCCCAGAGGACTGTTTTTTCCACCCAGAGAACAGTTTATGTCAATGTTTATATGAAGAAAAACACAATATTAATTATTAAATGTAATCAAATAAATTCTCTTCTTGATTAAATACTGTATCACATACAGAATTTAACAGGTACAGGTATATTAAAATAATCAAATATTCGTGTCCCTTTTAGGGCAATATCTGGGTTTGGCAACTTCTTTAATACTTGGTCAAAGGACACATCAGAAAAATCATTTTCATCGACTCTGAATGTGTGTCCTTTGTCATCACAATTTTTTAAGGTTACTGTTAGTTCGCCTTCTTCCGTGTTTATCTTATTGATTACTGCAGCATAACAATATTCAGTATTTCTTACTAGAAATTTAACCAAAACGTAATCACCAATGGTGTAGTTCTGTTGGTTGATTGAACTAGGTCCAGCCAGTTCAGCGTCGTCGACGGTCTCCATTGTGGAATCCTGTGAGTTGTCGATGTTTTCACTTTCAGAGTCTGTGTAAATAGTGTTAGGTGTGTCTACATTTTCCAAACGATCTAATCTCTTCCTATACTTTTCTGTTTTTTTCTGTAATACTCGATCTTTTTGTCTTTATCCTTTATAATTTTGTCACGTTTCTTTCTAGCATTACGCTTTCTCGCTTTACTTGCATCATTTCGTGGAGTGGTCATAGGTAGTATTGATGGAGAGACAGAACTCTGAGAAGGTGAACCCTCGGATTCGGGCGTATTATGTCGTACAAAATTGTTTGTAATTCATTTTCATTTTCAAAGCTTTTTTTTTTGTGCGATAGGTAGCACAGTGTTTTCTCCATTCTTTAGTCACAGCTTTGTGTTCACGTCGACTCATATCTTTAACTGGCTTTCTTGTACCTTTTTCCTTCAATTGCTCACTTTTTATAACTTAATCTTTCCGATTCAATTCGTTTCTGCTCTTTTATTTCTTCTTTGGTTTTAGGTTTCTTTTTTGGTGGCATTGCGGAAATACTAAAACAATGAAACAAACTTTCAATATTTAAAAAAAACCGTAAGGGTTTAAAAACAGGTAGTTAGTAGGTACGTATTATTTCACATTCCGAAATTCATAATAATAGAAAACAAAAGACTTGAATTAGCGTGACAGGCCAATATTGGTAAGAAAGAAAGAGGCTATCGACAAGCAGTAGGTTAGTGCAGACTATAAAGAATATAAATAAAATACACGGACGTCAAAAAAACAGTCCTCTGTCACATTGAACAGTCCTCTGTGTTATAAATTTCCAGAGGACTGTTGTACAGAGGACTGTTATTTTTACGTAAAAAATGTCATACCACGTATCAATTTAAATATTACTTCATAACACAGAAACAGCTATAAATTATTACACTAAGCAATTTTTTTGTAAAATAAATATAATTATAACACATAAAACACCGTAAAATAGACTTACCAGAGGAATGTTCACTCAACACTACAGAGACGTGGCTCCCACACAAACGCGGAGTTGTCACTGCGCAAAATAGCGGTGACTTGTTTAGCATGGCGACCGAGCAAACTTCACACTGTTAACGTTCAGTTTCAAAGGAAATGTAACCACAATAGTGTTTAATATTTTTGTGACGCGATATTAAAATTTGTTCAGAGGACTGTTCAAAAATGTATGGGACAAAATTCGAACACTAGTTTTTACTACTAAAAAATTCTCTATAATTATAATTGGTTTTTGTTCACGTGCATTCAATATTCTTTATGTTTATAGAGTTATAAGATTTTACATTTTTAAATACAACTAATAAAAACCGAACCGAATCATACTCGATCCGGAATTAGGACATAACAGAGGACTGTTTTTAGTGGCTTTTAGACCGAATTTTGGAAATAATTATGATTCTAAATATTGATTAAGCTTGGCTCCTTATATAACAAGCTATATATTATGTGTTTTAATAAATAAAACTCTGCATTAATATAGCCAAAGCAAAAAAAAATGCTTGGACCATGATTTTCCTGTTAGTAGAGAAAGGCCCACCAATATTTTTCTTTACTGCAGTTGAATGTGCTTTGCTGAAGAAATTTTCAATAGAATAAGTAGAGTCGAGAAATTATGCCTACATCTCGTCTAGTATGTCAAATACTACAACAGATCAGAACCTAGAGATATCTTTGTATTTTTATGTGTTGTTACAACAGCAAATAAAAGCAAAGAAAAAATCTTAAAACTAGTGCACTACAATAAACTAGAATAAATTTTAGGGGCGGTACTTATAAAGGCCTGTTTTAAAAAAAAGTATTGGCATTTAGTAATCAAGCAAGTATTTTTTTTCTACTTACGATATCAATGAAGAGATGGGTGTCAAAGTTATGTTGGAAATATGTTGACCTGTAACAAAGGACAAAGAAAATTTAGTTAATTATATCTACAACAATCCTTTTAATAATGCCTACTAATATTATAAATGCGAAAGTAACTCTGTCTGTCTGTCTCGCTTTCACGCCTAAACTGAACCAATTTAAATGAAATTTGGTACAGAGATAGTTTGGAGCCCTGAGGAAGGACATAGGATAATTTTTATCGCGATTTGAGTTTCTTCTTGACACGAAAATTCCATACACAAACTTTAATGTGTATATAAGTAATATTGTAAATACTTATCCTACATAGGACTATGCTGCTTTTGGTGTTGTTTTGGTGCACTATGTTAATTATTAACTTAGACCTATTGTGTTTCTCTGTAAGTGAATATTATTCTGATAAATTGTAGCTGTGATATTAATGTAATAGTAGTGTTGTCGTATTTTAATCAAATTATTTATTGTTATTTTTTGACATATTATTTTAAACAATTCAATTTATTATTATTTTATTTTTGTTATTCTTTTCAATTGTGCATTTTAAATTCTCTATAATATTATTACCCATTGTGATGAAATTGTGCATGTTATTAATTTTTTATCTTTTGAATTTTTCTATATTTTTTGTTGTTAATTATTTTTAAGGTGAAGCGTCCTCTATCCCTCTAATTTGTACACCATAATTGGTAAAACGTGACGACCAAAATGTAATTAACAACAATCATGCATGCAACTGTATGTTTACCTACTCATGTTTTGTGCAAATAAAAATTATCTTATCTTATCTTCTTTTGAGAAATAAAATTCTCAACCGTATAAGTTACTTTTTCAACTTTTTTGCGAACGGTACAAATACTAAAAACGCCACGTCTACTTAAACATGGCGAAGAAAAAGATTCCTTTTGTGCGACGCATTTTAACTGTGGAACCTATTGAGACGTCGTACATTCGGGGTGTATTTACCTTTTTTGTACACCGTACTTGTTACCGCGGTAGGCAGTTCGGCTTTGTTGTGTCTGACGCAGATTAGAACCGGCTGATTTGAAGAGATGATAGCTGAAGTCGTCGTCAACATTCAAACATTGTATCCATGATAGCTGAGGTCCAAGTCAGGATACAAGCATTTCGTACCTATTTAGTCTCTTTTTAAAACACTTTTATTAGCTTGACTTGTAACTAACTAACTAACTAACTAACTAACTAACTAACTAACTAACTAACTAACTAACTAACTAACTAACAATGTAATCAAATCTTAGAAGTCAATTTTCACCCACTTCTAATTGTCGTATCGACTTGAAACTTTGTAAGTGTATGTAATCTCGGTGACAATGCAATAATTTGGTATCATCGACCTGATCTGATGATGCAATCGGAAGGTGGGTAGGGCATCTCTTCGCTGGCTACTAGTAAACCCCTCGTTTTTGGGCTCATATGAATCGTCTTGATGAGTACAATATATTGAACTTGGTGACGAGGGTCTGATGATGCAACCGGAAGGTGGGTAGGGCATCTCTGCAGTGGCTACTAGTAAACCCCTCGTGTTTGGGCTCATATGAATCGTCTTGATGAGTCCAATATATTGAACTTGGTGACGAGGGTCTGATGATGCAACTGGAAGGTGGGTAGAGGAACTCTGCAGTGGCTACTAGTAAACCCCTCGTGTTTGGGCTCATATGATTCGTCTTGATGAGTCCAATAGATTGAAAGTGGTGACGAGGGTCTGATGATGCAGCCAGAAGGTGGGTAGGAGATCTCTGCAGTGGCTACTAGTAAACCCCTCGAGTTTGGGCTCATATGATTCCTTTTGATGAGTCCGATAGATTGGACTTGGTAACAAAAGACTAAAAAGTAATAAAATAAAAATATATAGTTTAAAAAACTAAAAAAAACACTTTAAAACGCACTCAAAAATATAAAATAATGAAATTGACTTGTATTAGTTACGATATAATGGTTAATTCAAAAAGTGTGGAGCGCTTCTTTTACTAGGTAAATAAAAGTACACACAACCAAAAAGCGCTCCACACTTTTTGAATTAACCATTATATCGTAACTAATACAAGTCAATTTCATTATTTTATATTTTTGAGTGCGTTTTAAAGTGTTTTTTTTAGTTTTTTAAACTATATATTTTTTTATAATAACTAAGGCCTGCGCCTCTACATTCCTACTAATATTATAAACGTGAAAGTTTGTGAGTATGGATAGATGGATGTTTGTTACTCTTTCACGCAAAAACTGCAGAACGGATCTGAATGAAATTTTGAATGGAGATAGCTTATACCCTGAATTAACACATAGGCTACTTGTTATCCCGGAAAAAGATTCCTGCGGGATAACGGGAAGACGCGGGTGAAATCGCGCGGCGCAACTAGTGTTTTATACAGTCATAATGCAAAGTACAATCGTCTAACGCTAATTTAATAAAAAAAACAAAAAAAAGGGAATGACATAATTATTTCAACGTTAAGTCACGTGATCAGAGCAAACAACTACAATGACGTTCACTACATCCCATACAAAATGGTAGCCAAGATGCATTATATGACAAGCTAAAAGGAAACGTTACAAGGCGCTAACGATTTTAGAAACAAAACGTTTGCACCTTGGCTAGGCCAATTCTGAGGTGGAAAATTAATCTTATAACAGCATCTTTTTAGCAGATCGCTAGCCTACATTATTGAATACCACTGACTGACTGAGAGACAAGACCTACGACTCTGAAATATGGCACGTCCATTGTTCTTGGGTACAGTGAACGACAAAAGTCGCTGAAAAATCACACTTTTTTTATTGTCCTTATCATCTTATGCACCAATTTTTGACCTCATCATCACCTAAAATCAGGTGTGTTATATTGTGGTCAAAATGATACCATGTAAAATGTAAAAAAAACAATAATAATTACTGATTTGAAACACATTTGGAAAATCAAGAACGATCAGCTACTTTTGTCGCTGACTGTACTAGACGTTCGCTAGGAAAGGATTTGTGAAAATCCATACACCCTTTAGGACTCAAATAGGGTTGTCAACTTTCCAGAGAGCTGGACCGGTCGCTAGTAAAGATAAAACAGAAGCATTGAAGGTTAATCTAAACAATCCCTACGCAGACACCCTTCACATCTCTGTAAGCATTTCAAATAAGTCAGTCAAAGCTTTATCTGCTTCAATTGGCCTGCGTAACCATTCCGGCAGGACTCCCAGGGACTGAACAAACAAGGCGTTCATTCAACCGTTCACTCACTCATTCGTTCACGACATCACGGGCTACTTGCCCCGTTTGACGGACACTGACCTGTTACGCGAAGGGTTACCATTATTCGTAAATTAGCATTATTATGTCATTATTATGTTTAAATGGCGTTACTTTTTTATTTGTCGTGAGTTTCAACGTAATGACATCTAATTTGGTTGTTGCATTTGTTGTTATAGTGTTGAATTACTTTTTCATTCATGTAAGTACAGTAAGGGACAAAAGTTGCTGATCAAGTTTTTTGTTTTTTGGTGAGATGATTATTAAAATCAGAAAGCTGAGTGTGCTCAGCGACTTTTGTCGTTAAACGCCCGAAATTAATAATCGATCCTGATCCGTTATCCGCGGTTTCGGATCGATATGTCATGTCATGACATGTCATTTTAGTAGTAATATGTCAAGCCTTAATACTAAAATGACATATTATGACATGATATATCGATCCAAAACCGCGGATAACGGATTAGGATCGATTATTAATTTCGGGCGAAAGACAAGACGTCGTCTCGGCCAACGTACTGTAGGACGTCATTCGGCTAGGTGGAGCGATGATATACGCTAAGTGGCTGGCAGCAGCTGGATGAGAGGAGCCGAAGATCGGATTCGATGGCGTACTTTGGGAGAGGCCTAAGTCCAGCAGTGGACTGACACAGGCTGATGATGATAATGAGAAACTTTATTGCTCTACCAAGCAGTGGTGTGCAAGCGTTAATAGTGTGTTCCAGATAGAAGGACTTTCATGTGTTTAGTATAAATAGAAATATTATGAAAGTATACTAAAATAGTACTGTACTGTAGTAACATATCATCATTTAAGGTTTTAGGTTTAAGGTGTAAAAAGTTCCATATTCTTCCATTGTATGAAAGAAGGTATATATCTGATTTAACCTATCTGCTCAATATTGCTAATGGCACGGTCGACTGTCCTGAGTTGCTTGAAAGCGTTGGCTTGAGAGTCCCTTTTGCCTCATTTAGGAGACCTTGCACACTGCATGTCCCTAGTGCAAGAACTAACTACCGACAAAACTCCTATTTGATAAGAGTGGGTAGGTGTTTCAACGATCTATCGGTGCGGTGTGATGTGGACTTGTTTAACACGTCTGCCTGTCAGCTGAAGAGGCTGATGGGTAATTTATTCTTTAATGCTTAATTATTGTTATTGTTATTTGTTAGTGAATGTTATTTTGTTTTATATTTATGTTTAAGTTTTGATTAGTGTGCGTTCGTCTTGTTGCTTATATATTGTTTATCTTCTATTAGTAGAAACTTCTAATTGGCCTTCTATATATATTCTACTTTTATGTTTGTTACCTAGCTGTTAGTTTCTTAAATAAATAAATAAATTTAAAAAGTAATTGACTGACTGGCTTCTTAATGTAACGTAACTCTTTCGACTTAAATTGATAATATTTAGGTATACAGTGTACCAATGGTTCGTTTTAATGAGATAAATTTATTATGTAAAGGAAGATTTGTCTACGATAAAATCATCATGAAACTTTGCCCTTTCAGCATCATCAAACTAAAACGACTTTATTTTTATTTACAAAAGCAAACAAAGCATAATTTATTTTTACATGTAAGTGACAATGTAAATCACCCATCGCTGCACAGTGGGCCAAGCGGCCGAGCCTCGGTCATTTCCAGCGAACCGTTCAGATTCATTCATCCGATCTCGTTCACGGTCCCACCCAGTTGTTCACTCTGCTCACTTTGATGTAGCGTTTTGCACGCACCTCTCGCTGAGTGCACATTTACATAAGCGTATTATGGGACACCTTTTATGGTCTTTTTTCTAGGTAATGAGCGGAATAGTAATTGATTAGCTGTTAGCTTGTTGCGTGTCCTAGTTAGTTAAAAATAAATTGTGGTTCTAAAAAAGTCGCACTGTGGGGTGGAAGTTTAATGATGTGGACATTTTGGTGACACTATTTTTGCAGTTACAATAACTTTGACATTATTTGTTTGATTTGTCTTCGTGTATTTATTTTTATCTAATTGGTTTAATGTTTGAATAGATAAGATTTATGTACCTATTCCATACTTATAATAATTCTCTCTGTTTCTTTATCTATTTGTTACGCGGGTGAATTCATGGGCCATAATCTAGTAGAATATAATATATGTCACTTAACAAAAGTGTTAACAAAAAGAATAATCATATTTTTTATCTCAAACTGCATAACTTTTACAAAGTATTGTTAGTTGTATTGTTTATAATCAAGTCACATATATGATTAAATATTAACTCGATACACTCCAATTCCATATGAAAATATGAATAACCGGATATCGACTTCCCAATTCCACTAACGCAACAAACAATGCTCTACAAAATATTGTTATAAATACCGTTCGCCTAAAAAATAACGATTAAATTTATATTCTAAACCTCTTCCGGAAACGTTTAGTGTTTCTGTTGAGGCAATTTTTCATTATAATTACTTGTAAAATATTTATAGCCTATTGTGTACTGTTTTATGGGGCTCCCGCTGTCGAGAAAATGCCCGACGGTTTTAGATATACATAATTGTAAAATTTATGTCTATACATTATGTCCGCGACACGGCGAGATTTATTCCACTGTGCGCAGTGAACTGTGTAATCAGTTTTAGTTCGGTTAATGTTGTTTTGGTGAGAGATAGTTTCAATTATAATATAGTTGGCTGTCCCTTTCAGGACTGCCCAAGAGGCTTGGGTCCCGATAATACAAAATGAGAAAACAATGATTAAAATAAACCTGGAATTTCCTACTAATACGTGAAAGTTTGTGACTAGGATGGATGGATGGATGTTTGTTACTCTTTCACGCAAAAACTACTGATCGGATCTGAATGAAATTTGGAATGGAGATTCTTATACCCTGGATTAATACATAGGCTACTTTTTACAGAAGAAAAAGGTTCCTGCGGGCGCAACTAGTCTAAAATAATAGTTTTGTAACCAGGCATTTATTAGCGGGAAGTTACGAGATATAATAGGAATCCTTCCATTCGGTATATCATGATATTTCGATTATGGCAATTAGTAATTTCATGATCAATTTGTTGTTGACCTCGTAGTGTTAGACAGCGGGGGGGAAGGGGTGGCACCACGATGGTTAACATTAAATTTTAATAAAATTTTAAATTAGTAATGCTTATCATTATCATCCTGCCTGTATCAGTCAGAATAGGGTTAGGCCTCTCCTATGGCACGCCACTGAACCCGATCTTCGGCTCTTCTCATCCACAATGATAGTTAGGTTATTCGATTGTAAATATTAGTAAGTAACTAATTTCATAATCGATTATATATATTGATTAGTAAATGTCTCGATTATGATAATCAGTCATAAGTGATCATTATAGTGTTAGCCTGACACCTGGAATGAGAACTGGCTCTCAAGTGAGGCTGTGGAAACACTTAGATAGGAGCTTGGTGACAGATTCTTAACTTGAGGGTTGTAGCTGGTCAGGCGAGCACTAGAAAATGCCCTACCTTCATGCTTTGGTATATTTTGTGAACAAACGTAAAAAAGGCTCTCTATAGTTTTATTAATCCGACCAAATAATTCCATATCACAATTACAAACGGAGAACTTCACGTGACTACATCATGGTGTAAGTTCATTTGTTACAACAATATCAAATGAAATGTAGGAATGTTTCACAACTTACAACTTACCACGCGATGGTAACACGCAATTTGTTGGATGGCTTTAGACTTTAAAACTGAAGCGAGTTTTACAAAGCTCAATCATGTTTTCTGAAGACATTTATGAAATGAATTTTGAACTTTGCTTTATTTGACGACCGATGTGGCGCAATGGGCGGATAGCCGACTGTGAAGCGTAAGGTCGCGGGTTCGATTCCCGCTACAGGACAAATATTTGTGCATTGAAAAAAAAAGCGCATGTATTTGTTCTGTGTCTGGGTGTTGTGGATCCCCGATCCTCGTAGTTTCTGATACCCTAGATACACAGAAACCCTAGATACAGGGAAACCTAGTTAGGGGTCAGAGCCTATGTATGTGATTGTGCGGGCATTATTTATTTATTTATTTTCATTTAAATATTTATAAAAAAGTCGAGTTAGGTACACCATTTAAAACTCAAAAAAGGAAATACCGATTTTGAATAGCAGAATAAGTATTAAAATACGCAAAACTCTCGAAATAAAATCTGTTGCATGTGAAAGCAACTCTGTTTATTTCATTGTAACCTTTTCACGCCTAAATAGCTTTTAGAAGTTTGATGAAATATCGTATGGAATTGGTATTGAATCCTGAGGAAGGACATGATTATACTTTTTATTGCGATAAACTGTAGTCCACGCGGGTGAAACAGCGGGGAACAGCTAGATCATCATAATGTTTCCCTTCACTGAAATATCAAGATCATTGCAGGAAGTTAAGTTACTGCCACAGAGCTATCGGCAGGTGTGTAAATGTTAAAATTATGCGCAAGCAATACCGGTATCTCGTACCACATATCAGCACAGTTTATATTCATATCTCATTCATTTATCCACTAATAAATTGAGTCATTCACACTGCATAGCACTAGCCACCCAATTTCTGGAATATCCCACTTCTGATGTGAACCTTAATCCCTCAAGTTAAGGTACAGTTTAGTTTAGTTCACTGTTAGGAGTAACTAACTACTGTTCCTACTGATTCACCAACTAATTGGCTTCAATTGGTTTGAGATTAGGGTTACCATGAAGTCATTTAGAGGATTTAGGACGAGAACTAGGTAGCAAATCCAATATAGAAATTTGGTTTTTAGGCAGCAAACCAACCGCTTCTACGCTTAATATCAGATAAGATTGCGGTCAAACGTAAGCCTATTTCCGATATCAAAGTAAACATAGAAATCATGCCTTTATGCCTTTCGCAAAGTATTTGAGAGCCAACCAAATCATTTCTTAACACCAAGCAACTTGTGGAACACACCGGTAGGTGCTTGGCGACAGATTCTTAACTTAAGGATGGTAGCTAACCAGACGAGCACTAGTAAAAGTTCTACCACCATTCATCATCTTAAATTAATCTGCTATTGTTTGCATGTAGTCTACGCCTATAATTATAATAACATTTGACTTGAGCTGATAATTGCGTGAACTATATATTTATGTTATATTGTTTATTATGTTGGTGTGCATTAATATATAAATAAATAAATCCCGATGTTTTCCTTCATTAAAAGTAAGCTAATTGTTAGATGTGTGGCAACCCTGCAGAGAAATCTGCTCTAGATGCGAGTAATTAATACGTTGGAGTCCATCACACAGGTCTATCTATGGCTGGCACTTCTGACACCTATAAGGGCTAATGACGTCATCAAAAGGGCTATTTACCACAAGCCCGACTAAACCAAAATAAACATCAAGGCATTTTGTGAAGAGAGCAATATTTAAGACTAGGTGATCCTCGCATTTTCAACGGATATTTGTCATAATTAAACATAACCTATGACACTCAAGAATCGGATCAGCAGTTTCGGAGTTTACCTACATTAAACATATTTCAAACTCACAACCTTTACCTCTTTTTTTTAGTTTTTATTACTTGCTGTTCTCTGTGGTTAACCCACGTGAACTACAATTAATGCGATAAAAAGTGTCCTATATCTTTCCGCAGGTTCCAAACTATCTCTACGCCAAGTTTCATCAAAATCGGTTAATTGGTTTAGGCGTGAAGAGGTAGCAAACTGACAGAGGGGTAGAAAGACAGTAACTTTCGTATTTATAATGTTATGGCACTGATTTGTTTGGGACCTATAAACTTAAAAAAAGCTTCTATAAATTCAGTAAGCTGTGACAAATTGGTTTTGTATTGCAAAATTATGTATGCTTTTATGTACTAACTTTTAGAAGCTATTTATCAAACTGAATGTTCGTACAAAAAAAGTTAAGAGACAATCTGACGTTGCAAAAACTAAATGAATATGCAGATAGTAGGACAAAATGAAAAAAGTTTGAAACATGCGAGTAGGTAAATCTCACGTTATAATTGTCTTGTTCAAAGAAAATTGGACAAGTTTTTTCTATGTGAATGGAATCATTTAGCGTAAATCAATTTATACCGTACATAGCTAGCTAAAACTACCCCTTTCGATTTTTACGCTATGCCGAAAAACTTTTTTTGGGATAAAAAGTTGTTAATTCAGTATATGAACTATGTGATCACTTAACATCAGGATAATATTGGTTTGTTCCGGCAGCCTCACTTGAGAGCTCACTTGATACTTGATAGCGAGTTCTCAGTCCATACAGGCGTAGCGTGGCGCTAGATGGCTTTCTGTCAAAGGCTACATTGTAATGTAATAACTAAAAAAAAAGTTGGAAGAGGTGAATATTATATTTTACTTGAAAGTCTCATTAGGACACAAATCAATTCATGTACACAGTTTTCTCTAGTACAGTGAGCGACAAATGTAGCTGATTTCACCAATTTTGTCACTGTGTACCAGATAGGGCATTTTTGGTCTTATATGCTTAGGAAAATCGAAAAATTTAGTTATGTTCAACGACTTTTGTCTTTGCTTGTGCTGTTACTATTAAATTTTTAATTCACACTTGGGTAACTTATATTTCAATTGTTTTCTCTTGTAATATGTGCCGCTTGACCGCATCTCGCAAATGTCAAAACCACACTAAACAAGGTGTACGGATTGCAGTACATTTCAGTTAAACAAAGTGAGTTGGACCGGGAAATCTAGTACGAAGCACATGTAGATGACTGGGTGAATATTTCTTTAGTAGATTTGGTTAAAAGGCAGAGCGTTCGTGCTTGAACTTTCAGAAGAACATTTTATGGAATTTTAGAGCACTGACTCATCTTTAAAATAATATGGAGCTAAGTACCTAAAAGTGGTTGACGTCATGGTACGTAGTAGTTACTAGAACTTTTTACCGTTCCACCGTGGCGAATCGATTGTTGCAAACAGCGAAGTTTTTATTGCTATGGCGAATTGGTGCGCGTTTCGTTCGTATAATTTTTCATTGCGCTCTGGGCAAAGATTTGTAGTTTGCGGGTACTTGGATTTCGTACTGAAGGTAATGTTTCTTTGCTTCGTTTTATGAAACGCAATTTTTTATGTTCATGCGATAAATTTTATTTTTTTGCGTTGGGGAATGGCAAATTTTACTGCGGACTTTATTACTGACGCATTTTAGAAAGTTTCATCAAATCGACACGCGTTTTTATGTACAGCACACCTCATTATCACTAGCCTTTTATGTTCCCACAGCTGGGACAAGCTTTGCTGATCGATAGTCGACTATCGATAGTTAATCGATAGCCAACCAATCGCAACCCTATTGATAGACCTATCGATATTATCGATAGCTTTACGCCTGAAATTAACAATCGATCCTGATCCCTTATACGCGACATTGGCTCGTTTTAAGCTATCGATAATAGTATCGATAAAGTTTTCAGATGAAAACTATCGATAGTAAATTATCGATGGTAGAACTATTGATAGTTGGGCAACACTAGCTGGGACACAAACCTAGAAGATAGGCATTGACATTTCCCTTGACGTTGACCTTAGTGTGGCCCGGGCATCAGAGAGTATAACCACACTAGGTGCGCGCCGAAAGATGTTCTGTAGGTAGGCCCCCCACTAGGTGGACCGACGAAATTGTAAGAGTCGCAGGGAGCCGATGGATGCAAATGGCTAATAGCCGTTCATGGTGGCGTTCAAGGGGGGAGGCTCATGTTCAGCAGTGGATTTCTTCCGGCTGATGATGATGATGATGAGGTGCGCGCTGGTAGAGTTCGCAAGCCCTTGCATGTTGTGGTTCTTGGACTCTTTGATGCCGGTTTCTTTCCAATGTTTTCCTATGCCATTTGGTGCGTGGGCAAATCCGCACTTGCAAGATCGAGATGGGATTCGAATTCGGTATCAGCGCTTTGTAAGACAGACGAAGCTAGTTTTAAGTTTCACGTTTCAAAGTGATGTTGTATTCTTCTAATTTATTTCGAATTCGTAAATGGTCTTAACAACATCCAATCAGATATTAAATTTTATGCCTCACCTCTATAGACAGGTATATGCTATTGATTGATTTACCGCTCAATTCATTTCGAATTCCGTCGTGTTTCCATCAAGTCGTGCGTCCAAGGCCCAGCGAGGATTGTTTTGAGCAAGGACGTATCTAAGGGGGGATAGTTAGAATCTTCTCCCCCCCCCCCCCCCTTATCGACACAGAACTATTTTGCAAGGCTTAGTTATGGCATAGTGTCTTACTCAGGAACAATATGGGGGACAGTTGATCTACTATCCATTCATTTCGCACTAAAAATCTAATATGGGAATGACATATTTTATCGCTAAGTCATTTTTAATTTGACTTTCACGTTTATTCTTTTTTGTTATTAACGCTCAATTTAGACTAATAGCTGTGTTTAATCGTAGTATGAGGGTACCACTCGTTCCATCTTGGTTACCAACTAACATTTTTTTGTTCGCTTAAGCTTAGGCGTTAATGATTGTAGAAAAAGAAACGTTAGCATCTTGGCTAGGCCCCTCAATCTTTAAATGATACTAAATGGCTCCTAACTGTAATAAAAAAATAGTCATATATATTATACCTAGTACCTACTTGAATTATATGTAGGTGCAGTAATAAAATTACAGCATTTTCTTTCTCATAGCTGTTTCAATGAATAATTGTCTGTCTCCCCCCAACCTGGATCCGTGCCAGGTTTCAAGTATCAAGTTTCTACGTCACGCTCAACTTGGATCTATTGGTGATTTAAGAAATAAACAACTGCTTTTGGAGAAGGGAATTGATACTTTAAAACTAATAATGGTTTTGAAATCAATGCAGATTTGGAATAGGCTTTGGAGTTTAACGTTTTGTGTGATTTTCCATTGAATTAGATGATATTATGGCAGCTTTGCGTTTGGTCTATAATGAAATTACCTTTGAAATTACCTGCTGGGGGTTTTTTGCCTGTCGTTTTGCCGGTGTAAGTTCAAGTTTAAAGTATTTATTTGCATAAAAACATGGTGCAATACATAAAGTTGACTATTATGTTGAGAACCTACTTCTTTTTCTTCGTTTGTTAAAAACAACACATTCAAAAATCAGAAATTTTTCATAAACATATATGATTAGGTAGGTTCCGCAATTTGTTTGTTAAATGACGTACAAAAAATTAACAAAGGAGGACATCGATTTGCTCCACAGTGCAAAAATAAAGGAGAGCGCGAATCAAGATCTAGCAAGGAATGTCTAGAGGAAAAAAACTTGGTAAAAAACTAATTTACAGAATAAGTAAGCACACTGGAAGAAAAAAGCCGAGTCCTTCACGTAAGTTCATAACGGTAGAATTCTTCTACCGGATCGTCGAGGAACCGTCCTCCAACTTGAGTTAATTAAAAACGTAAGTGGCTCTAAGCACTTTTAAAGAGTTACATTTTTGTGCATTGCCACTTCGTATAAGACTTTAGTAGAAGTGTTTGTTGTAATCACGACGTAGGTCTCAGAATTTGCAAGTTGAAGTGGCAATGGGCAGGCCATAGCGCTCGACGAACCGATAACCGATGGAGAAGAAAGGTTCTCGTGTGGCGACCACGAACCGGAAGACGTTCTGTAGGTAGGCGTCCTACTAGGTGGACCGACGACATTGTAAGAGTCGAAGGGAGCCGATGGATGCAAATGAGAAACAGCCGTTCATGCACGGAGAAAAAAGACCTTCCGAAATACCGTTTTCCTTCTGAGTCAAAAAGGCAGGAATTGTGATTCAGAAGGAAATCTAAATAATACAAAATAAGGAAGAAAACGGTCTTGGAAGGTAAAGACTCAGAAGGAATGTAAGAATTTTTTTCTCAGTGTGGTGGCGTTCTAAGAGGGAGGTCTATGTTCAACAGTGGACTTCTTCCGGCTGACGATGATGATGATGATGATGAGGAGTGTTTAGCGGGGGCTCATCAGACCGGTAAGAGAAGATTTGCAGTGTAACCTCTTGTAACTGTCTTCTTAGAAATTTTAGTCATTGTTTCGAAGAAAAACCTCTTTTTTTTACTATTTACAGGGTAGCGTTTGACCACAAGTCGCCTGATGTTAAGTGACGATGCGGTCGAAGATGGCGACACGCTACACCTGGATTGGGAACTGGCTCCCAAGTGAGGCTGCCGGAACACACCGATAGGTGTTTGGCGACAGATTCTTAACGAGAGGGTGGTAGCTAGCCAGGCGAGTACTAGAAAATACCCTACCACCAAGCTATGGTTTCATCACGATGTTTTCCTTCACCGAAAGCTCAAGCTCATTGCAGGATTCGAACCCACGTCCTACGGATCGCAAGCCGACGTCACTGCCACTGAGCCATCATCGCTTTAAAAAAAAAAAGCTCTCGTCAACGTTATTTTTTTCAGCAACTTTTAATATTTAACGTCCAATATGTACATATGAAAACGGTAATATTATTTTTCAGTAAATTTCAAAACATGGTGTTTTTACGCTTTATAATGTTTTTGAACACAACTTATTTTCATTGTGTGGAGCACAGATCCGTAATCAGATAGCGGTAAGGTTGTTCATTCACCTCTAATGTAACAAAAAATATTGTATACTAAAGTATAGTAATAATATAATATAGTATAGTAGGTACTTAATACTTATTGCAACTTCATTAACTTGCTAGCAAATTACAAGCCATTACAGATTGGCCCTTTAATTTGACACAAATTACCTTTAAGCGCTGCAGCTGCTTTTATACAATTTATCCTCTTTTATTGACACAAAAGAATTTAAGTAAAGATAAAGTATAGACTTGGAACTGCAACCAATATTCTGCTTTTTAACGCAAATAAGATTTTAGAGCTCAAGGGGGTGTTCAACTCAAGAGTAAATAGGTATAAATAAACAAGCGTGCTACATTGCCCCAAACTTATCTGGCCCGGTGACGTTGGCGCACACTGAGAAAAATAATCTGACTTTCCTTCTGAGTCTTACCTTCCAAGACCGATTCATTCCTTATTTTACCTTAGTTTTCCTTCTAAATCACAATTCCTTCCAGAAGGGAAACGGTATTTCGGAAGGTCTTTTTCTCAGTGCAGTCCGCTATCTTCATACAAAGATCGTAAATTTCAATTTGGCCACGGCACTGCACACTTTTCACAATTTCTTTTCAATGATTTCACTCACTAAAACAGTTCACCTATGGCCACAACAACTTGCGATTCGTTCACTCGTTAAATTCGAGCGTAAAAGCGCAATTACAGGGCTAATTAGCAGCTGAGCGTTTGTCAGAGCAGTTTTACGACGGACGTGACCGAATGTGATCGACACGGACACGGTCCCAGGGGCATAGGTGGGGGGAGAAGGGACTTATGTGTTTTATGAAAGGCTCAAATCAGAGACTGCGATGTGTGACAATCCTTTTATAGCATAAAAAAATATATGCCGTCTTTTTTAATGAACTAACGGCCGTTCCCAATGACCGATCTATCCACGGTTTGCCCTACTAGAGACAGATATTTGACATAAGTTCCATAGAAGTAGTGTCTGTATAAGTATTTAAAAAAAACAAATCCATATTTTTACACCTTGACTACATAGTCTTTGAATTTAGCTTCTTCTGTCTGTGCTTTTGTTTTTTTTTTGTCTAAAAAATATATTTTCTTTTCCCTTCACGTGAGGCACTTGCGGCTATCCTGCAGAAATGTACTGTCTGTCTGTTACGCTTTCACGCCTAAACTACTGAACCGTTTAAAATGAAATTAGGTACAGAGATAGTCTAGAGCCTGAGAAAGGACGTAGGCTACTTTTCATCGCGATAAACTCTAGCCCACGCGGCGGAAAGCTAGTTTTAGTATTTTTCACACGTCATTGTCATTATGTCATCGACGCCTATTTTCGACACGCTCAGTAGTTTCGGCAGCTTCTTATCCGCTCTCCACGTTGACCTATATCCGTTACAGTCATGTGTATTTATTTTGGCCAACGTACACCCCAGGCAGAATTAATTACAGCACAGATAGGATTAGGAGATTAGCTGACCCGCTTTTTTCGGTTACGGGAATCTCTAATATTAACAAGTGCGTGATATAATGGGGGCATAGGTAGATTAGTATCGGGGATAAATCCTTTTGTATCGAGAAAAAATATTGGAGCCGATATGTTTGTAAGCAAGCACCCAACACCAAGGTAACCGACATATGCCCGAAATTAATAATCGATCCTGATCCGTTATCCGCGGTTTTGGACCGATATGTCATGTCATAATATGTCATATGTCAAGACCTAGTACACTGAGAAAAAAAATCTGTCTTTCCTTTTGAGTTTTACCTTCCAAGACCGATTCCTTCCATATTTTACCTTAGTTTTCCTTCTGAATCACAAGTCCTTCCCTTTTGACTCAGAAGGAAAACGGTATTTCGGAAGGTCTTTTTTTCCGTGTACTAAAATGACATATTCTGACATAACATATCGATCCAAAACCGCGGATAACGGATCGGATCGATTATTAATTTCGAGCATTAATTAGCCTATAGGATCAGTAAGCTGAAGTGGCAATAGGCTGGACATATTAGCCGAAGAACCGACAACCGTTGGGGCAGACGTGTTCTTGAGCGGAGACCGTGTCTTGGCAAACGTAGTGTAGGACATCCTCCGGCTTGGTGTTGTGGGGCCCGGAATGAAGGAGTTCCGGGCCTCTGGCGGTGCCGGTGAGTTGACTGTTACAGTGACCCCCTCCTGCCCTCCAAAATGGCGGACTGTTTAAATAAAAAAAAATGTAAAAATAGGTGGAGCGACGATATACGCACAATGGCTGTCAGCAGTTGGATTAGAGGAGCCGAAGATCAGGCTCAGTGACGTGCTGTTGGAGAGGCCTATGTCCAACAGTGGACGTAAATAGGCTGATTATGATGATGATGAAGCACCCTAACATAAATATCATGACATCAGCCTGTATCAGTCCACTGCTGGACATGGGCCTCTCCCAAGGTACGCCACTGAGCCCGGTCTTCGGCTCTTCTCATCCAACTACTGGCAGCCACTCGGCGTAAGACATCGCTCTAACTAGTCGCAGGGCGTCCTACACTACGATTGCCAAGTCGCGGTCTCCACTCAATAACACGTCGTATATAGATTTATTTGATACCTACTAAATTATTTCATATCTATAAGAAAATATTGAATCCGTTATTTTTGTATAAAGTAGGTAATCAAAACATAATTTTACGAATGTCATCAAGCTTCAAGCTTTTAACATACTCGGTATTTATTAATAAGTAATTAATATTAATGAGTAATAAAAATATCTATTAAAAAATATTAATTAAGCTTCGTTGCTAACCCATTGCTAATTTATGCGAAATTTTGCGAGTGAGTATGTTAAGTTACTTCTTCACGTTGAAACCGCCCAAAGGATTTGAGCATTTGGAATGCAGTTATTTTACACTCTGGATTATCACACAGGTCAATTTTTATCCCCAAAAAGGTTCCTGCGATAATTCTTTGGGACGCAGTAAGTCGATTTATAAATAACGTAAACCATAAACATTAAAATTAGTGATAGCGAAACATTTTCGATCGTGATTGCCAATAACATTTTTTGTCCAAACAAAACCGTATCGAACCACTGTGCGCCTGACCACATTTACGGCTGTCTCGATCGCATTCGTTTGTTTTCTTCGGTGTCGCGTTACACGGCTTTTCAAAAATTGATGGCGTGTAATAAATGCTTTTTGACTGCACCGTTGTCCCACTGGGCAAAAAATACCTTCGTGCATCCCTCTCGCTTTTCAGCAAGAGTGCGAGCGAGACGGCGCGACGCAGATTTGTGATTGTTCCGTACATTTTTAATATCGCCCGTCGATTTGTATTAGCGTGTTCGATAGAGTAATAAAACAAGTGGAAACAATGTGTTTTGCCGCACGTTTTGCGGTTGCGACATTAATGATTTTATTCATGTTTGTCAGTACTTATTAGAGCAAATGGCTTTTATTTATGACGCTCGTAAAATGTTTTTTTATGTTTGTGTGTAACCATTGGTATTATTGCTCGAAATCGTAACCGTCTCAGATTACAAATATTTTTTATATTTATATCTACGACTGCTTTTCCCATGACGCGGTGGGGATATAAAACAGAACGGTTCAACGATGATATAAATCTTATATTAATAAAAATAAGCATTATATATCACTCGCTGCGGCCATTCCGGAATAAAAAGTAGCCTATGTGTAAATCCAATTTATAAGCTATCTCCATTCCAAGTTTCACTCAAAACTGTTGAGGCGTTTCGTGTGATGAAGTAACAATAGTACACACTTACAGACATTCGCATTTTTAAAACACTTTTTTAATAATAATAATAGGGGATAGATAATATAAAAAAACCTTTTTTTTTTCTCTTTTCTTTTTTGGAGCTCTTGGTTTAGTATTCTTTGAGCGAAAGACCCGACGTCCATTCGTTGCTACGTCAATAGTTCTTTACGATGGTTGCCAAAATTAGTCTCACCATGTTTATACTTTTACTTACACGAAAGAAAACAAGCATAATAAGAAAGAGTGATAAAAAATGCAAATTCATAGTAATATCATATTATGACACAAGTTTCGTTTACGGTTCAGGACAGGAACAACAATGGTTAATAAAAATAAGTAATTCCGTCAATGTTACAAATGGGAATTGGGAACGAAATCGCGAACGTGCGTGCACTGTGCAACCCTTTGTGAGTAATCGTGGACAAACATATTGAAAGATTTAAAAATTACATCATTGTTCCAAAATATCCCTTTTTATTTTCTGGTGATCATTAAAAAAGCGCCAACGAACTTTATAAATGTGATACCATTCACAATACTTAATATTATAAATACTAATATTCTTCCGAGCATTCCCCGTTGTGTATTCTGTAGAATTGTAGATTATACAGAGCGAACCAATATGTCTGGGAAAGGCTAAGGGGCTCAAGATAAATAATTCCTACATAGCTGTTACCTATTCGGGTCCACATGTTCGCTAACCTTAACCACTAAGATATCATGTACCTAAAATAACATGAATGCAATAAATTATTGAAATTGAAATAATATTTTTTTTTTTTTTACTATTTACAGGGTAGCGTTTGACCACAAGTCACCTGATGTTAAGTGACGATGTGGTCGAAGATGGCGCCACGCTACACCTGGACTGGGAACTGGCTCTCAAGTGAGGCTGCCGGAACACACCGATAGGTGCTTGGCGACAGATTCTTAACAAGAGGGTGGTAGCTAGCCAGGCGAGTACTAGAAAATACCCTACCACCAAGCTATGGTTTCGTCACGATGTTTTCCTTCACCGAAAGCTCAAGCTCATTGTAGAATTCGAACCCACGTCCTACGGATCGCAAGCCGACGTCACTACCACTGAGCCATCATCGCTACAAACAAAAAATACTAGTTGCGCCCCGCGATTTCACCTGCGTCTTCCCGTTATCCCGCAGGAGCCTTTTCCGCGATAAACTGTAGCCTATGTGTTAATCCAGGGTATAAGCTATCGCCGTTCCAAATGTCACCCAAATCCCTTCAGTAGTTTTTGCGTGACAGAGCAACAAACATACATATACCTACTCACAGACTTTCGCGTTTATTATATTAGTAGGAGGTCACTTAGAGCTCCAATCATAGTTTTTGATGTGACAACGTCTTATAATTCGATAGAGCCGGCTGCACGCACGAAAAAACATGACTCATGCGGCGTTACTCAAGCGGCGTTACCTCGCTCTGAGGCGTTCCATGTAAGGCTTGAAGTGCAAGCGAGAGCGCGGAACGAGCGACAAACAAGCACAATCGGCCAATCGACGTTGTCACGTTCAACTATCGTCAGTAAACCGACTTTACAGACAACCAATTTTTTTCAGCTCCAATCATTTTTAGTTTAAAGTTAGTTTGACACGACGAGCGAGCTCCAGGTGGAGGACTGGCAGGAGGTGGCGCAGGACAAAACGAAGTGGCGTCTTTTATTATCGGAGGCCAAGACTTACTTAGGGGTCGTTGCGCCATCTCAGTTAGTTAGTTTTCTACAACTTTTAATTCAGCTATTAGAAATTAAAAAGAGACCTATTGTAAGTTGCTTTAAGTACTAAAGTAGTAGTCATAATACTTTAGAGCGAAACAGCCTTGTGCTTGACAAAGATTATTTCTTAACTACCATCCCAACTTTGAATGAGATAATATCTATCCGGTATCTTTAACGGCTGTAACTTCCACACTTAAAAACCCTAATTAGAAATTAAAATACATTCGTAATCTCCGTGTTTTTACCGCGCCCGGGTTTACTGACGTGGATGTATTTAGGCACGACTGGATTGGGCCCTCGCACCTCGTTGTTGATCGAATCAGAAATGATGTGATCCATCAGAGAACTAAAATCACCGACATAGCCCACAGAATTAGCAAACTGAAGTGGCAGTGGGCTGGTCATATAAGCCGCAGAACCGACAACCGCTGGGGTAGACGTGTTCTTGAGTGGAGACCGCGACTTGGCAAACGTAGTGTGGGACGTCCTGCGACCAGGTGGAGCGACGACTTGCGCCGAGTGTGGCAGTAGTTGGATGAGAAGAGCCGAAGACCGGGCTCAGTGGCGTACCTTGGTAGAGGCCTATGTCCAGCAGTGGACTGATACACGCTGATGATGATGACCTAATTGTCTTACTACAAGTGTATAGCATAAAAAAAATTGTGTAAAAGTTGATGTTTAGATTAGTAAGTTGCTTAATCGTCACAGAAGCATTTTTGAATACCCGTGAACTTACTGCAACCGTATTTTTTTTTACTATTTCTATACCATGAGTGAGTTTTATTGCTGCAAACAAACATATATCGTTCTTTACTGTGTAAATATATTTTCAGAGCTAAAAGATAGGGTAAAGGAATACGTTAAATACGTAGCAAGAAAAATCTAACGTCCAAGAACCACAGTGTAGATGATTATTTATGAATCGAATTTACCTCTATCTTACAGAATAATAGAGTAAATGCAGTAGTAAAAAATGGCTGATAATGATTTTTGATGTAAAATAAGGTTAAATAATTTCATCCCAAAAACAATTTGTGAACTAAAATTTCAGTTAAAAAAATAGTTTTGATTTTGACTTGCCCCTACCAAGCAAAGTTCAGGTCATTTCGCCCCTCACAACAAATCCTTGCTACGCCTTCCACTTCGCATGTTATAGAACACTTGTCCGCCGAAACGCCGTCGTTTCGTATAAACGTTGCCCAGTGGTACGATATTATAATTTTATGGACAAAATTGCCTCCTATGAATTTTAAACAAAACAATGATTTCCGCACAACGACGTGTTTCGGGTTTGAAATGCATGATGGGATTGCGGACTATGCGGACACCAACACGTTTACGATATAAAATTTTAAAGTTCGTTGACCCTTTTCTTCGTGTAGTCTACAGACACAAGTAGGTCCAAATTGTTGTTTAAATTGGCATAATAACTGTAAACTTTCCTTTGCATTTTGATATTTATGAACTTTAATTTTGTTATGAGAATATCAGATTGAACGCCTGCTGACTTAGAATTGAAATTTGTAGCAACTTTTTTTTAATTTTTTTTATTGCTAATATGTGTGCGTTTGACCGCCATCCCGCCTTTTGCCAAGCGATGATGCGGTCGACGGTGTAGCACGCATACCCAGAAGGTACCTGTTCACTCTTGCCTTGAAGATCCCCAAATTGTAGCGATCGGGAAAAATAGAATTCTTATTCTTAAATTTATTTTTTGGTAAGTACCTACTATACTACACGGAGAAAAAACTTTCAAAAATACCGCTTTAAGGAAAGGATTTGTGAATCAGAAGGAAAACTAAGGTAAAATAAGGAAGGAATCGGTCTTGGTGACTCAGAAGGAAAGTCAAAATTTTTTTCTCAGTGTAGCACCACGACTCAACGCAACTTTTTCGTTCTTAACCTCCTAGAATCATAGCTAAATTTCGTGTCAAACATTTAGTTTATACTTAGGATATCTCTCCAACCGAAATGTTTCGATTGCAACCGAAATATTTCTTTGCAACCAAAATTTTTTCTTTGCAACCTAAATGTTTTGTTTTCGATACAATCTTTAGATCTTTAATCCCGCTTTTATTTTTAAATTAGCGTTCGCGTGTCTCAAGAGGTATTCTTAATTAGGCAGTGTATCAAGTTACACGCTACTTGTGATTGTGACTGTCAATATCAAAGTATCTGGAATTGATACTTTTCCATTTAAGCGATGAATAATAAACGATTAAATTCTACGTCCACGGATGAAACGTGATGACTTGTAATACCATTTAAATTGTCGTTTTATACAAATTGGTTATCGGTAATAAGAATATTTAAATCGAAATATATGTCAGTCTACTTATTTTATATCGTGCTAATCACTTATATTATTTGATTGACAACATTTTCATTTTCTTTTATACCTTTGTTTTGAACCTTTATTTCGGAGATAATAATGTTATTAAAAACTTTCTTGTTTACTTCTCCATCACCATTATCATCATCAGCGTATTACGTTTCCACTACTGGGACACAGAACTTCCAATGAGAGAGTATGGGCCATAATCTACCATGCTGGCTCCAGTACAGATGTGTAGATGTCGCCTGCCCTTGATTTTATCTATCCGTGAGGATCTATAATTGGCTATCTGTTTCTTAGTAGTTATTTTTCAAACATGAATAAGCTGTTGGTCTTCCTTTAAGTAAATAAATAAGTCTTCGACAGGCTGGCTTTCTCTCAATGTTTCCCTTCATCGTTGTGAGCAATGAGAAATCTGCACATATCTAAAAACAAGCGTGGTACCGTTTGGCCACCATAACTGAACTTACTTTTTACCGTTATCATCATCATCATCATAATCAGCTCGTTTCAGTCCACTGCTGGACATAGGCCTCTCGCAAAGTACGCCATCGAGCCCGATCTTCGGCTTCTTTCATCCAACCGCTCTTTTTATTGTATCTTCTTATAATGTGGCTTCATCAGCACTGTAATAGCCAAGTTCGCACTGCGTAAAAGCACCATTGTCAGCTTTTACTGCATTATCTAGTTGGTTATCTAATTCTAGATTATCATATCCTTTTAGTCCTTTAACATCTAAACTACTAACAAATTTTGCCTCTAGTTTCTTCATATCCTGAAGCATTTCACTATTTGTGTCAGCTTCTGTTTCAGACAAAGCATCTGCTGAAGCTTTAGGTCGTTAAACTGACTAGTTGACACACTTTTAAGCTAGTTAACATCATTTGCGGCAATAGCTAAAAGGATTATGTCCGTTGATGTCACTCACTACTTCAGTTAATGTGATTAGAGTAAATTGTACTCTACATGAGGAAGACCGCAGAACAGGATGATAGAATGTCGCGAGGTCTTAATACACTTGTAAATAGGTATTTAGGACCCCATCGGACTTTTATGACTATGTGAAGACGAGTTTTATAGCTACGCGAAAAGCAAGATGGGCTTGAGATTACAGATCAAGCTCGTTTCAATATTGCTGAGACGGTTCAGGGTATCTGGTATCGAGATTTAATTATTTATATTGGAAGAGAGGTATTTCACGGTCATGTTTAATTAGTTCCACGATATGTACCTTTTATCACGGATTTGACAGTTTTAGGGCCGTTTGACCAAATGTAAGCCTATGGTGTAATGTGGAAACCAGTTGGTTAAGGTAATTAAGTGGCAGTATTAATTCGGATTTGTTAACAACACAGACGTGAAAAATCATCTTTCAAATTGGACGGTTTTACGGCGGTATAAATGATTAAATTGTAACACAAAAACCCCACTGCCTTTTAAAAGAACATAACAAAAACCTATCTGGCAAATGCAAACACAAATTTGATACCCGAAAACAGAGCGACAAGTACTAATGGACATAACGACACGCAGATTCGGATAACTTTATTAAATAAATAAAAGGCACAGTATAAATAACCGTATCTGTCGCTCGTAAAACTCGCGATATTGTCGACCGTTCGAATGTTCCGAACTTCGGAGGTTTCAAGGCGGAATAACGCGATACCCAATCACGTCTCGACGGGAAAAAAAGGAGAAAGGATTCAGCTCGATTTACATTTGGATTGTGTAATGTTACCCGAATAAGTTGTGTTCGCTAAAGTCGCGTTTAGGGGCATAAATCGAGTCGTCCCGATGCTAAACGGGTGAACTGTGGTACATACTGGCCCCTCGGATGCCACACAAATCACAATAAGCGCTCTTCATTATCCGCATTTCACTCTGGGGCCCGTATCTATCGGAATGCGTCTGCCTACAAAGGGATATCCATACCCAGTTACTAAGTCGCTACACTTTGTCCAACCGGCTTCGTTTCAAACCAGTCCGCCGTGGGCCGGTCGCACACCTCCAATTTAAAACGTCGTATCAACCAGTTGACTGACACTTAAATGCCACTTAGGCGTTGTTCTCTCGAAATTTTATTGGTAATAAGTAGCTTGTTGATGTTTTTCGACGGTTTCGATAGTGGGTTCGACACATTGTCTCCGTGACCTTTGATTCTTGGGAATAAATCTTATTTTCGTTCATTATAATTTGTTTCATGTCCGTTTTGTTTAATTCTCAATTTAAACTAATTGATTAATCGTGTATTGTTGGGTTTGTTATGGTAATTATGCTTTTAGTAATAGATTTTGGTTTGTAAATGCGTTGATTAAAGAATAAGTATGTTTACAGTTGATAATCGCGAAGCACAGTGGAGCGTTTACGCTAAAGTATCTTGGACAAAATTCCAAGTACAGCGACGGGATATTTTAACTTCGTATACGGTATACAGTAATTACCAGATGACTGTACCATCGAGGTAAATAGCCTGTTCCCTCTCGCTCGCACAAGATCTCGTTCCTGTCATTCCCTCTTTGAAGAACGCTTTATTCTCGTAATATTGAGGGGAGAAACATTCGCGGCAGATCCTTTTATGAGATTACGAAGTAACCAATGGCCATTACAGTCTATGCTAATAGCTTATAACTAGCGATTTGTGTAATAACATACCTGCAAACAGATTTCGATTGCCGCTATATACTCTGTGGCATCGCAATATTTTATACAAATGTCTTCATCATTTTCAATAAGTCCGTATTTACATAATTCTGGATATCGGAAAAGTGTTTTGATAATAGCTTTAGCGAATATATCTCCTTTAATATCTTTAGATCTGCCTAATTGGGCGATTAACGTCAAAAAAAATGCAGCTATTTTATGGTTGAATGAATTTATTTGTGCGGGTGGAATAATTAGAAACTTAACGACGCCACGTTGAATTACGCTCTATAGTTCTATAGAGTAGATTTTTAAACTCATCATCATCTTCGTCAGCCTGTATCAGTCCACTGCTGGACATAAGTCCCTCTCCCATGATACGCCACTGAGCCCGGCCTTCGACCTTTCTCATCCAACCACTGACATTTATCTTTGTTGGACTCTATTTTTCAAGGATACTTTTTCTTCCAGAGTAGTTATCTTGGGAGAGACCTATGTCCAGCAGTGGACTGACACAGGCTGATGATGATAATACTCTAATTTGTCAAGCTTTACAATGTGGCACTTGTTTTTACATTACAACTTTGCAAGCAATAAAAACCGACTTCAAACTCTTTCATTATTCTTCTCATTATTCTTATTCTTATTATTCTAAAATTGGTTCACCAAGTCAAAAATTCTGAGGTAACAAACATTATTAAAAAAAAAAGTCGAACTGAGAACTAACTCCTTTTTTGAAGTCTGGAATTTAAAAATGGCTTTGACATAAATATATGTGCCAAAGATGTGAAAGATGTCTCAACAAAAGACCGCAGAGACGGTCTAGCATTCCATTTTTCTGAAATATATATCCGGAGAAAAGACGTCCGTAGGAAAATAGTAATTACAAGTTTTCCTTTCCAACGGCGTGTGCCATTGTGGCGGCCTCACAATGCGAAGGAATCTTTTTGTCCGCGCTATCGGCCGTTTGCACCACTGTGCGCTACCTACCTTCACGGGGCCTTATATTTAGGGAGCGTTCCACGTTCCACTTGTGCTTTTTAGACTACTTTCGCGATTTTACTAAGCAGTAAGCACTGTGGACTTATTAAATGTCAGATGCTGATCATAATTTGATAGAAATATAATTAATACTTAAAAATTATAAATGCAAAAGTCCGTCTAAATGTTTGTTACCTTTTCACGCCTAAAGCGCCCTGTAAAGGATCAAATTTGTTTGTCAAATTTTACGTTTTTATCAAACATCAACGCAAACGGTCAAACAGCAGATCACAAATTTCAAACACGACCATCAATCCAGATTTTCATCAAACGAGACAAACACGTAGATTGTTTGACAAACGCTTCAAACAAAGCTGCAAACTATCAAATAATTTGACAAACAAGTAAAATTTGTCAAACAAATTTGATCGTTTACAGGGCGCTTTAACGGCTATACAAACCTGGATAAAATTTGGTATAGGGATGGTTGAAACCTTGAGATACTATTTAAGACACTTTTTAGCGCGATATACTTGTAGTTTAGTCCACGCAGAAGAAACAGCGGGGTGCAGGTGGTTAAATATAAACGAACTGTAGCGTTTAATTGGGTGGAAGTGGCAAAAAGCGTTTAAGTCACATTCTGTAATCCAGTTAAAACTTTGCAACTAAAGCTAAGGCATTATAAATCTTAAATTAATACTTTAATCTTCCCGATCTCATTCTAACTTTATCTTAAGCTCCGTATGAGATATCTAGACGCGTCGCGTTTCACTTTAAGAATAACCATCGACCGTTTTAATAAAACTTTTTAAGCGGTAAAATAATTTAAATTAACTTTATTTTAATACACACATTTTTACTGGCGTTTGCGGTAGAGGTGAGTCATATACACACACACACACACACACACACACACACACACACACACATATAAACATATTACAAATTACAAATACATATTACAATTACATATTTTATATTGGATTTGATCCAGTGCCTAGAATTACTTCCCGATATTGGGCCGCACCTAATCCACATATTAGGTATGTTCAATATCATATTATCTTTCCACGAGTTCCACCGAATCCTAGTACGTCACTAACTGGAACCAATAGAATTCAAATACCGTAACGTAGGTTATTTTCGGGGCGGAACGCGTGCGATATAAAATATAATATCATCATCAGCACGAAGAAGTCTACTGCTGAACATAGGCCTCCCCCTTTAAACGCCACCAAGAACGGCTATTAGCCATTTGCATCCAACGGCTCCCTGCCACTCTTACAATGTCGTCGGTCCACCTAGTGGGGGCCTACCTACAGAACGTCTTCCAGTTCGTGGTCGCCACTCGAGAACCTTTCTTCCCCATCGGTAATCGAAATCGGTTAAAATGTAATATATCGTTAGGTAAAGTTGTAGGAATGCAAAGTTATTAGTAAAAGTCCAATCCGCCACTGTAGACCTCATGGCGAGTACGTAGATTCAATGGTTTAGATATTTGGTTGAGATTCGTCACTGCCCACTCCGTCCCTATGGACTACATACCGAGTACGTAGGATTAGGTTAGGATTAGGTATTTGGACTAGGATTAGGTGGAACCAATCTCAAACTTACCTAATGTGTACAACACATCTCTACTTTGCGTACAGCGTTTATTTTATCTACTAAGCTGAAAATTCTTAACAACTTTCCGAAGCAACTCCAACAATTCAGAGCGTTCAGAAATGTTCAGAACAAGCAGTTTTATTAACGTAACTTGTTCACTTGTTTAATCATTCACGGAGTAACGTGTACAAGTTTCTAAATAAATTTCGTACCAAGTAGCCGAAGTAAATTACTTTGAGTGCCTTAGGTAACCTGGAGGCGGGATGGGTTCGATCGACCCCGAAATTGAGCAGTCCTTAGGCGCTATGAAATATAACTATTTTTGTTTTGGCCTTTGAATAATCGAGGCGAGACCACTGTGCGATTTTATTTTAGGATTCATATTTTCTCTTTTCTCTGATTTAGTAAACTAGTAGGCAATGACAATTCCTAAGTTATTTATGAGGAATTAAGTTAAATCTGTGTTTTGGTACTTGGCAACAGAAACTTCAGGATGGTAGCTAGCTAGGCGAGCACTATTTGTGCCCTGACGAGCGTTTCTAGTCCTACTAATATTATAAATGCGAAAGTTTACAACGGGGAATGCTCAGAAGAGCTATTCAATTTCATACCTCCTTCACGGTTCTATCACCGATCATCCCGTCATCGGATCAATGCTCATCAAGTGTGAAAAGAGTTCTTAAAGGTCGGCAACGCATCGGCAACTCCCCTGGTGTTGCAGATGTCCATAGGCGGTAACCGCTTTCCATCAGGCGGGCCGTCTGCTTGCTTGCTAATATCTATTACATAAAAAAAAGTTTGTGTGTGTGTGAATGTTTGTTACCACGTATCACCATAACTACTAAACCGATTTTGATGAAATTTGGAATGGAGATAGCTAATACCCCGGAAAAACGGAACACGGAAAAAGGGCGGAGCAACGGGAAGACGCGGGTGAAACCGCGGGGCGCAACTAGTAAAATATAAAGTTCTCTAATTCGGTTATTTGAGAGTATGTTTGACTGTAATCTAATCTGCTAATTCTAACTGTATGAAACAGTAAAAATAATAAATAGTGTTTGGTAACTAACTTGTTTTGTATAACTTATTTGTAAATAACTTTAATTCAAGGTTATTGTGACCACTTTCCTTGTAGGTAAGACGAAAATTAAATTAATCTGAAACGATAACGAGCCGGCCCAATCTTCTAGTCTAGACATAAAATTAGCTTCTATTTATCAAGATCACCTACTTATTTTTTTATCTGTTTATGCCCGAAATTAATAATCGATCCTGATCCGTTATCCGCGGTTTTGATCGATATGTCATGTCATAATATGTCATTTTACAAAAAATGAATTTTTTTTTTTGTTATTTTTTTTTTATTTTGTCATTTTTTTTTTTATAATTTGACATTTTTGTGTCATATGTCATTTTAGTACTAGACATATTACTACTAAAATGACGTGAGGTGAGGGAAGTATGGGTTTAAAAACATCCAACCTTGCTAATGTGATGCTAAATGATGGAAATTACGATGATGGCTCAGTGATAGTGACGTGGGCTTGCGGTCCGTAGGACGTAGGTCAAATCCTACAATGAGCTTGAGCTTTCGGTGAAGGAAAACAGCGTGATGAAACCATAGCTTGGTGGTAGGGTATTTTCTAGTACTCGCCTGGCTAGCTACCTCCATCTAGTTAAGAATCTGTCGGCAGCCTCACTTGAGAGCCAGTTCCCAGTCCAGGTGTAGCGTGGCGCCATCTTCGACCACATCGTCACTTAACATCAGGTGACTTGTGGTCAAACGCTACCCTGTAAATAGTAAAAAAAAAACAATTAATTATTCCGTTGACTAGGAAAGAAGGAGGGTAATGTTTTTCGAGTGTATGATGTATTTATGTATGTATCACATGTATGTACATGTGTATTTCTTTGGCACGGCCTGTAGCCTAAATGGCTTGGCGGATTTTAACATATGAGGTGTCATTAGATTCGTCTTTATTGTGGGAGTGATATAGGGTATTTTGGCGCAGTCGTGTTTTTTGTTCCTTTTGTAATGTTTACATGTTTTTTTTTGAGATTAAACGACCTTCCATTTATGACCGCCTAGATATATTTCATAATATTATAGCCAACTTAAAAGAAAAACCTGGATATTAAAGAAATTTCCATTCCCGCCTCATTTCCAACATCTCACAACAGGTATTATTTCGCGAAGAATATTAAAACTCATCAAATTTACGTACGCGGCGTTACTCAAACTGTCCTCGTAAATCCCACCGTGCTTTCGCCTCCCGGTGACTTCCAAAATTATGCACAGTGGATAAAATATGGTCGCATTAGAGCCAAAATCGACGATCTATGCATAAATATCGCACCAGGTGTCGACGCTATTGAATCTATCACAGTGGTGCTAGCAACGTAAAAAGTGGCCATAATCTACCTACCCTCTTGTGAAGTTCTGTGCTATTAAAGATAAGAAGATGTAAATTATGTCTGGGGGAGTTTAAACGAATTTAGCAAATGCTGCTGTTGAAAGAAATTAATGTTTCAAGTCGGTGTTAGATGGACCGTCGTTAAAAACGTTTTTGAAGTCAGTTTTTGTGCATTTTTCTTTGCCCGTCAGCCGTTTAAAACTTTGCGGCGGGAAAACTGAGATGGCTGCCGTTAAATTATGATTAAAATTTTGTTTAAAGGCAGTCATTTTTCTGCGATGCGCATTTATGATCTATTTGACGCCATATTGTTTTTGCTATAAAAAAACGTATGCAGATCCGTCTTTATTACCATATATTCAAGCACACGCCCGTGTATGCGCTTACTTGCCTTCTCATTTGCGTATAAAAAGTAAATTTAGTTGTAACTGCTCGTATTTTATTGCCATTTTACAGTCTGCGACATGAAAAAAGAATCTTGTCTATGGTATTAAACAGTTTTATAGCCTTTTGATGAGTCGTATAGCGCATAAATTGTTTTATAAAATTTTAATGGGAACTAAATTAAGTTTAGTACAATTTAAAAACGAGTTTTTATGTGAACATGAATTAAAAATGTTTCAAAACTGAATCCAAGGCGGGAAAAATACAAACTGATTTACTTTTTATTGGCATGCGAAGGTTGTACTTAAAAATTCGAGTCGGATAAGGGTTTTCACGCTGTACGCTTTTATATTTCATTTTTGGAATGTTTTATTTATAACGTACAAGAGCACTCATATTAACATATTATTCATTATGATTATGGTATAGGCTGTCTCGCTCACACGTGGGTATGCTGAGGGAGATAGCACATAGTTCTCGAAGTCAAAGATCACACGATCAGATAGGACGGTAGAGTACAACCGTTATGATATGTAGATGGCGCCTTTAGGTATTTTACATGAAGACTTCATTACTTTAATTACTGCATCGCCCTCAGGCACTCAGATTATTGCTTTAGTTTCGTAGATTGAAAATTGATAAAGAAAATTAGCCCCACAATGAATTTTATTGAAGTAACGACTTTTATAAAGTGCTCCTTTAAACTCAATTTTAGAAAGAATTTGAATTTAAAAGCCGTCGTAAATATTTTAGTTGGAAAGTTTTAATTAGAGAAATCTTTTGCGGTCGCGAAACTGAAACTTGATTGAATACTTTATTTCAATTTAAAGCTAATCTTACTTTCGAGTTACAAACTCGAGGAATACTAAATTTCACACTTAATGTCAAACGAGCCAAAGAAAATACAGCGCAAAAAAAACTCAAAATAAAGGCGCACAAAAACAGTACTATCAAATTTAATCCGCACGACGGCAAGTGGCAACTGGCATCCCTAACAAAAAAAAAGCAAACAAAGCACAGTGGTTCGAAATCGAAACGCTCACGGACAAAACAAAAGTCCCTTGAGAGCCGGCGACATCGGCGACGCGTTTTGACATGTATTAATGGTGGACGAAAGACGACATGTCCAGATAAATAGCTGAACCACTAATGAGATAAAAACGTGACTAACATTATTTTATTTCCGTTATTCTTATGGTATTCAGACCATGGTTAATGGAATATTTAGAACGAGTAATGGAGGCGAGCTTTTACTCGCGTTTCACTCTTACATTATGAAGATATGATATGATAATGTTTCACTTATGCGTGGTAATTATGAGAGTAGTGTCCTAATTGCTATGTATAATAAAATGGGGTATCTGATCTTGAGACAGGTCCCGCTATTATCTTTGAGAGCGATCTTTAGCTTTTTATTATAAGTGTCATCTTCATCCTTACACTAATATTATATAGGTAATGAAGGCGTTTTGTAAGTTCTTTTTTCACGATCAGCAATGTGATTTTTTTTGCATAGAGACAGTTTTTGGGCCGGAAAGCAGCGTAGGCTATCCTGGGGGAAAAAAACAACGGTTTCTGTGGAATCTAGTATTATTAGCACAGCTAGTATTATTAAACTCGCATTAATATATTTTTATTGATTTTAGAAGCTACTTACGATACATGTTATTCATTAAATAAAAAATGTACCTAAGAAGGTTTTACACGTTAAGAAAAAAAAATATAATTTGGATATGAGTATTAGAGATTAATCTTCGGTTGGGTACTTACTGATTCGCAAGATTGGTGCTGATGAAGAAACTCAGGAACGTAGAGGCTTTCAGCAAAGTAATAAAAAGGTTCCTAATTTTAATTACAAATCTAAATAGGTTTATGTAACGAAACAGACACTTAAAACTTCAAAGCGAAAGTAATCTGCTTGAGTAGCCCCGTTTTTTCCCCACAAGGTCGCGCGAAAAACCTCAATTTCGTTACAAAGAACTTCGATCCGCGCCGAGTGAACTGTGCACGATTTCTTAAACCATTAGTAGACGAAATAGGAAAAAAACGAAAAAGCGCTTGTCCATTACAACGGAAATTCGCTTCACTGTGCGATTTCCAAAATCGAACGTAGATGTCCCATTCGGTTCCGAATTCAAACAGAAAATATTCTTTAAAAAATACACACCTCTCAACTTGACTTCTTTTGTTTTCCGTCAGTTAAGTTGAGAATGACAAGACAGATAAAAACATATTTTTTTTTGTCCCAACAAACAGCTATTAGGAAAAAAATGATTTTACAAAGTTTTTCGTAAAATTTAAATGATGACTACCTACTTATATTTATACTGTTTTTGTGTTAGAGATATCGAGAACTCAAACAAAAACAAATATGAACATGTTAATTACGCGTTTCAAAACCTTATTCTAATATTACTATGAACTTATAATTGCCTACTCGTGTGAAACCGGGACAGGTCGCTATAAAAATATGGCAAAAGAGCAGCCGGTCATCATTCCAGGTTTCAAAAGAATTAATTTCGAAAAAAATAGTGACTGCAAAAACTCTGCGAGACTCTGTTATTTGAGTTGCACTTAGTAGGCAAGGAAAAAACACATCCGGCCCGTTACCACCGACCACATGCAGCCAAAATGCACGCAAAGAACTAAACCAAACAACCGGCGACAAACATGTAAACACTTCGGCACGACCGCGACCGCGCTGTTTGCTAAAAAAGCAAACTAAAAAAATACGGAACGTTAGAAATTCTATTTTTAAATTAAACACCGACGGTAATTTCTTTCGAAAGTGATCGGTGATGTTTTTTAACTCGTAAATTTACATAGGGCTTATTCTGAATTCAAAAATTCTCCGGCTTGCACGCACAAATGCCATGTCGTTTACCAACCTAACAATTTTTCTTTTTTCAAACTACAAAGTTGTACCAGATTACACGCAAAGACGTTATATGGAGCCTGAGAATATATTTTGCCACAGATAAAAATATATTTCTATCGTTTTACTTTTTTAAAAACACTTTTTCTTCGGCATCGCAACAGTCGTGACAGGTGTACAGCCTTCTGTGCTATTGATGTAAAATTGAATAGAATTAACATTTATTTTAAGTATTCTTGATAAATTATAACCAAATGATAAGGAAATTGGTCGGTCAACCCCACAAGCTTTGTAGTACGAATAGGTATAGCATTGATTGCTTCATCAAAGAGCATTGTTACACGTGAGGGTCAACGACCGGAAATAACTGGGTAGTTTGAGATAATATATTATCTTCGTATCTATGGAATTAGTTCCTTCACTGAAAGGTATATCATTATTTCGAGAAACAAATTAGGGATTTTGATATGCAATTTAGTGCCAAAATAGAAGTTTGAGTTTAAACGGTATTTTTTAGTCTACCTATAAAACGAAACTGTAAATAAAATAGCTCTTACTTACAGGCGAAGAGTGAGGTTGCGGGTTTGATTCCCGCTAAGGGAAATATTTGTATGTTGAATGAAACGCAGAGGTATTTGTTACGTGTAATGTCCCGTAGCTTACGATTGTGTTTTTTGATTTTACGTCGAAACAGCTGAACTGATCTTGATGAAATTTGGTACAGAAATACTTGGAATTCTATGGAATTAGGATCGGGTGAAACCGCGGGGAACGGCTAGTCTACTTATAAAACTATTTACTTAAAACAAAGATTATATAAGTAATTTTAAAACTAAACCTCAAAATATAATACAAAAATGCCTATCAAACGAAACAATTTAAACAATCTAAGAAACTCAATAATTTTTTTTTAGAAACCTAACTTCATAAAACTTAAGTTATTTGAAGACATCGTTTTTTTAGACAATAAGACGAACAAAGGTAATACAAAAAAGAGAAAACTCTAAGATATCAAACGAAAACTATTCATTAAAAACTTGGTGAGAGCCTCTCATTATAAGAATTGAGGGTTTAGACTTCAGGCACTAACTATAAGCATTACTTAATTAATCTTCTAAATATATAAAACAAAATCGGCTTAATTTACACTATTTATAACTCAAAAACGGCTGGACCGATTTCTATGATCATTGATTAGTTGGTTTTGTCTCCACCACGATAGCAGAATGAGAAATAGAGTATTATTATTAAACCTATCACAAAATACACAAATGAAAATAAAAGATTTTTCACCAATTTTCAGTTCCGTGGAATATAATAAGTAACTTTTTCCGCTGACTGTACTAACATGATATTCCTATATATGCAGACTAAAAAAAAATATTCAAATTGTTACCAGATTTAACGGCTAGATGAGAAGTCGAATGAAGCAAGAATCTTGGCGTTTTACCTGAAAATAAAAGAGATAAATAAATATATCGGACTTTTTCAAGTAATCAAATTTATTTTTGCATCCTTCTGACATTTTCATGGTGGTGTTCAAATCTATGTTCAGCAGTGGACTTCATCCGGCTGATAAAGATGAAATAGCTAAAAGGTGTTCTGTAAAAAGGCAGAAGGTCTGAAACCAAGCGCAGTATTTTACGAAATAGACTTGGATTCCCTCCCTGTCTAGATTTCTTTAGGTAAAGAGATCCTTAACCTTTCCAAGTTTTAAAGTTGAAACAAAGAATAAACACTAGAGCTTGAAGAGTGATCGGGGTAGAAACTTTTGTGGTGTAATTGGATGGATCAGCTTAGAAAGGGCGAAAGGTCTACTATCTTCAATCTATACAAATATATAAAATCCGTGTATATTTGGTATATTGACGACCGATGTGGCGCAATGGGCGGATAGCCGACTGTGAAGCGTGAGGTCGCGGGTTCGATTCCCGTTACAGAACAAATATTTGTGCATTGAAAAAAAAAGCGCAAGTATTTGTTCTGTGTCTGGGTGTTGTGGATCCCCGATCCTCGTAGTTTCTGATAAGGGTATCAGGTACTAACTAACTAGGTATCCCTGTATCTAGGGAGATACAGGGAAACCTAGTTAAGGGTCAGAGCCTATGTATGTGATTGTGCGGGCATTATTATAAAAAAAAATAAGAAAATATTTATATATTGGTTTTTAAATAAAATACAGCGTATTCACCATAATATCTATTCTGTGATCTGTACTTATGTTCGTCACGGATTATGTAGCTTTCTAATGGTGAAGGAATTATTCTGATCGGTCCAGTAGTTTCAGAGCCTATTTAATACGAACAAAAACAAAACAAATATTTGCTTTTAAAATAATAATATTAGTGTACTCGTAGATTAATATAGTTTCAAAAATATAACAATAACAAGTCCCAAACAATCAAATAGTAGTTTTCTGACCCGTAAACTAGAATTCTCCGTATCCACAAATCCTTTACACACAAATAAATACCCGTAGGTAGAAAAGAATCTAAATATAAAATTCGTTGGTAAAGTATTCACTACTTTTGTAAGACTAACGTTATTCAAGGTGCCTCATGCTAAAGAGGGGAATAAATTACGGCGAGTTGCGTCATAAACGACTTTAACTCTTCGCGATTCTAAAATTGTCAACACTGAACACGTTCATATAAGGTACCTGAGGGTAATAAGGCCTATCTCAAAAATTTAAGCCAATAGTGTACAAGCATTAGGTCAAAAGTACTAGAGTCATGAAATTTTCAGGGTAGCTTCCTTAGGTAATATAAAAATGCACTAAGAATCGTCTTTTTTACAGTTATAATATAACAATACATATAATATAAATGACGAAAATTTCTGCGTTCTGATCTTATCCAGAGGTTCTCAAATAGGGGCCTGAAAATGTGGCGAAATGGTTCCAGTAAAGGATGGTACGGCAGTGTTTGCTTTGCGCTCAACTTGGCGGGGTCACTGCCGTGCCTCCCGATTATTATTAGTTGAAATCAACATCGGTGTGTTCAGGCAGCCCCACTTGAGAGCCAGTTTTTAATCCAGGTGACAGTGTGGTCGTACGTGGCGCCACCTACGACCACATTGTCACTTAAAACCATGTGTAAAATTAAAAACGACAAATGTAGACTTCATGAGATAGATTGTAAATATTTTTTTTTTGTAAAGAGTTTTGAAGTAACGTAGGCCTTATTACCACCCCGGTACCTTACATTTATTCAACGCACAAAGTTACCTAAACACTTGTACATTAACATTTCAGCGAGCATAAATTGTGTGACGTAATCTCCTCTACCAGACGTAAGAACAAAAAGCTTTCTATAATATTATTCTGTCGACATATTACTATAGTATGTATATTATACATATATCAATATAATCGCGTTACTCTACGTATTAAAAGGGCATATTTTATGGAGTTGGCTGACTTCCAACGAAGCCTGGGGCTGCCATCATTTTGGGGTAACATGGACATTTCGGGGAGGAAACTTGATTGAAATGAAGACGAGAAACAAGAAACATTTAGATCACATGTGACTTGATGTTCAGTGACGATATTACCAGAGGTTGAATCACGCTACACCTGGATTGGGAACTGGCTCTCAATTGGAGCTGCTGGAACACACCGATAAGTGCTTGGCGACAGATTCTTAATTATATTTCATCATTTTCGAAATATACAACTCAGATTTCTATAATTGGAGAATTTTCAAGACATTACGTGCACAGGCATGTGTGCTACTCCTCCGATCGCATCATCGCATGCCATCAGACCAGATAGCTGTCAAACACAAATATATTTGCAACAAAAAAAACTAGGCCATTGTCCAGCAAAACCCGTGTACATGGTAACCCTGCTCCAAGATGAGTGAATGAGATAGTAACGGCTCTCACTATTGGTTCTAGATTTGATGATATGGAAACACGGAATTATTCGCAGCGAAAATAGGGAATCATTTTTAGAAGGGCCGAGAAAGAGCTTTGAAGAGCAGCCGTATAGAAAAAGATTGTTTTTTGGTGAAAATTTCTAAAGAGACTCACAAGAGATCTAGGCTGGTATACTAGAATGACGCTCAAGTGTTGATCAATACTTGTGTAGCTATTAATAGTACATTACTGCAACGGCCGTAAACGTAGGCATTATGGAAGAAGGTGTAAATGTGGGCCGAGGCAAAGCCGAGGCACACATACCTGAGTCCATCAATGCCTAGTTGTGGCCAAGGCTTGTATAGTACTTTTCTCAATAAATGCGCGGACATTAAAACTAAGTAAGTAGTACCTGGGCAGAACTTTTCTCTTTCGAATTTAGCAGTAACAAATTTATATTACGGCTCTTGCCGCCTCTTGAATTTCAGGTGGCGTTAAAGTAAGATCACACTTCACTCATCACACTTCACTCATTGTCTTCACTTGAACTCATTTTGTCAAATACAATTAGTTTTCAAAACCAATGACGAACAACGAACAACAAAAAAATGTCCCGCGTTCTATTGATCGATTGTTTTTTTTTTTCAACAAACAGGTTTCTATGTGTAAGCCGGTTCGGAATTTAAATAAAACCTTTGATCAGTTACCTCCTTGGTTCCCATTTTCGGAGTAAAATTCGTTCCATTTTTAAATAATACGAACGATATGAGTTTAATATGTAATTTATTTGGTCGCTAAATACGACATATATGAGTTTTCTATGTAATTTATTTGGCCGCTAAACACGACAGATATGGTTTTTCATACAAATTTTGCCGGCCGCTGCTCGCATATATTTGGGCAGTGCAGCAAGTTTGATTTATCTCGAAGAAGGTTGTCAAAATAATACTCTTATTTCCAAGCATGTTTGAGAAAATGACATATCTGTATGAAATGACATACTCAAATCTTTGCTTGAGTAATAATTATAGCTTGAGCGTACCAGCTATAAACAATTTTAGTGAAATTAAAAGGTCACTGAGGGAGGCTATATCTGAACGTAATAGCTATTCCCTGCAGAGCCGTAGAGTTTCCCACAGGACTTTTGTTATAGCCTTTGAAACTCAGGGTTAGTGTAACTTAAAACCATAGTTTGGTGGTAGGATACTTTCTAGTACTCGTACCGGCTAGCTACCACCCTCAAGTTAAGAATCTCTCGCCAAACACCTATTGATGTGTTCCGGCAGCCTCCCTTGAGAGCCAGTTCCCAATGGTGCAGTGGGACGCGTGTGTGACTTATGGTCAAAAGCTACCCTGTAATTAGTAAAAAAAAACAGTAAAAAATATTTAAAATTCCATTCCATAGTTTAGCTTTAGAAGATTACCTCTGACATCCAAACATTAACTTTACTAACCATAATGACATAACATCTTGTTCTCCTATCCTTGGTCCCATCTATTTGGCGCAGTATGTATCATTCTTCTACTCTCCCCTATCAGCCGTCATCGCTTCATTCATATACAGTGCAAATATAATAATGGACTAAGCATTTGCCATCCCTTAAAACGGTAGAGGAAAACATCGTGATGAAAGCGGCATGCTCAAGAACCACAAAATTCAAGAGCACGTACTGAGAAATGTTGGATTTACGGCTAATATCAAAGCTTTTCATCACTCTTAAAGAGAAGGCATGAATCCCAGCAATGGGTACACACTAATTGCTGTGGTGTGGAAGGTGGCAGATTTTAAGGCCCTGACATACGCTGTTGACCTTGCTTGATCAGATGAAAGCATCCCGCACTGACTTTATGAGAGACTGGCGTAGCGATTTGCGAGTATGAAATACATAAAAAATTCGCAAAAAATAAAAGTAGTATTTTCAATGAATAGCCTGAAGGTGTTTTGGGTATTATATTTCTTAAATGCTTATGGTATTAACGAGTCTTTGTTGCATATATAGTTTAGGAGTAAAGTAGAATTAAACTTTTTGAAAAATGGGGCACTTTGGACATTTTTTTTTAAATTTGTAAATATATTTTTTGCATTTATCGGCCAATAGTCAAATAGTCAATAGTACTTTATTCAATAGGATACATTGTGATCACTTTAAAACGTCGAACTTAAAACTAACTACGCCTCTTCCAACCTCCTGAAGGCCTGAAGGTGTTCTGCTATATATCAAGTAGATTAACATTCATTTTTATTAGATTTTTTTAAACCAAAATTACACAGAGAGTTAGTTTTAATTAACCCCGTTTTTTAGTTTAGTTTGGGAACCAGCGCCTTAATAACAGTTCAGTGAAAATGCTTCCACAAAACAATGTCCCCCCTAAAAGATTTCTTTCAACTCCCCTGACATAATACGTGAAAACGTTCTTCCTTCCAAGTAAAACCCTGCTCAGACTATAAGCCTTTTACAAGCAGCACCCGACCCATTCAGTGCACCTCGCGTTTAACCGAACTTAACTAATGTTTATCTAACTAAACGCCAAAACAGGATCAACAATCCTGGTTAAAAACACACAGAACTGGCACGGACACATTAGCGCAGTACAAACATTTGCAGTGACTCAGCTTGGACTAACCTTCCTAACATTTTACTTTTAAACTAAAAAAAGGTTTTGTAACAGTCGTTCAAGATTTGCATAAAAGGTAGCCGAATGTATAAAGGAAAACTGTTACTCTGTTGCTTATTTTTACATCGGCTAAGGATGAAAAAACTCGCCTTTGTATATATAGAAATTAGAAATAGTCTTGTTATATTTTTACCTTTAAATAAAAACCTTAGTTAGTATTTGCACAGAATATAAAATGGTACGTCTGATTGTCTCTGCTTTTTTCAAAATTGCTCTTCAATTCGGATCTCAATAAAGTTTGCACACTATTGTTTGGCGGTTAATAACTGGCAAAGAAATGGTATTTCCCCAGGCAGACTGCAAAAGAGCCCTACCAACGCAAATTTAAAGGGTTATTTGGATCCTCGATACACGTAAGTCTTTCATTAGATACAAGGAAAATTAGTACTAAATGAGTGTGTTAGCGTTAGTCAATTATTTATTTGTACATCGATGAATGTGTGGACTCACGCTCAGAAATTTAGAACGAAGTTGATCTACTGTTTACATAGTCGCATTAGTCCAAAGCTTGTTTAGTAACTTTACCAAACTAATCGCTCTGCAAGTTTCGACTGCAACTCGCTCTGTGTTTTAGCATCGATTCGTGTGCTGTAATTATACAAAATAGTCTAAATACTTAGCAGACAAGAGACAAGCAACGGGGAAAATTAAATAGTGTTTGAAACTCAGCTTAATTTTGCTCGGTGCAAAAGTTTTTGAAACTGAGTGTAAAATGGGCTTATTAATTACCAATATGAAGCTATACAAGGCTATGAAGCTATTGTGTTGGAAAATGGGTATTTGCTTGAAATTGAATATTCGTAACCTATAGGCGTATATGAGCAAAGCGAAGTTTAATTAAGGTTGAGCGAAGCGAGCGTATCAATATACTAATTAGGCACCTGAATAACATTTGAAAACATGTTCGATGAGCTTAATGGCTTGATTGTGATTTAGTACAGTGCAGACTCGAGTAAAGCAAAACAAAATAGAAAGCAAACCAAATGTGAGCAAAACAAGTCACATAACTTATGCAATGATCAAAAAACCATGCAGCCCTACGAAGTTGTTGTCCTGATCTTTTATAAACCTATCAGACATCTCTTCCCTCATACTTTTATTTTGAAATTGTAGCCTACTACAATTTTAATACGAAAATCTATTGGTATTCGCTCTAGATACGAAGTTTATCCGACAAAGCTCAAGTTAACAAGATGCAAAAAGATACCAATAATCCCTCTCAGCTTTAAGTTTTCGTTCAACACAACCGTGCATTAAGAAGCTTGGGAAGTTAGTAACGTTGTCAAATGTTTACCACCTAAACACTTCGCGGTAGGGTTCCCACGTCGCCAGGTGGGAAAGTGGGAACTTTCTTGAATTTTGGATTAGGGGGCAATGTTGCCAGTGAAATTGCAGGGCTCAAAGAGATTTGACATTAGATATCTTAGTGTAAGGAGCGCAGTGCAATGCCGCCGGGGATTTTGAACGTGTTGAAGTTCAAAATTCTACTTGGCATTGGACTGTAATGGACAAGCGATTTTCTGGTCTCTTCAATATCTTTCAAAACCACCCCAAGACCTCACCTAGTCTTTTTTTTGCGAATGGACATGCGTTTGAATACTATCTCGCCTGGTGACAAGCGATGACGGCTCAGTGGTAGTGACGTCGGCTTGCAATCCGTAGTATGTGGGTTCAAATCCTACAATGAGCTTGAGCTTTCGGTAAAGGAAAACATTGTGATGGAACCATAGCTTGGTGGTAGGGTACTTTCTAGTACTCGCCTGGCTAGCTACCAGTTCCCTGTCGCCAAGCACCTATCGTTGTGCCCGGCAGCCTCACTTGAGAGCCACTTCCCAATCCAGACGTAGCGTGGCGCCGTCTTCGACCACATCGTCATTTAACATCAGGCGACTTGTGGTAAAAGGCTACACTGTAAGTAGGTAGTAAAAAAAACATAATGCGATCGACAGTGTTATTACAGTCATACATTTTGTTTAGTACAGTCAGCTACAAAGGAAGCTGATCACTCCTAACGCCAGCAGTTTGTTGCAGAAGTATTTTGTGAAAATGAGAAAATAGGGCATGTGCAGCAACTTTTGTCATTGATCGCGCTTTACTCTACCATTCTATCTTTATTCCATCTTACTCCCAATGAAATAGGAAGCCTGGAAACCCTACAAAGCCGAGGTGAAAGAGAAACGGAACGCTTAAGCTATGTATAACGAGAGTTTAATGTTGCCGACGGCCGTACTTACCATTGACTCGTGGTTTGGAAAGATTGCGTACCTAGGTGTTAAGGAAAGCTAGATCAGAATTGTGAACTTGCAACATAGAACTTAGATCACCGACATAGCCCACAAAATCGACAAGCAGTGGGCTGGTCATATTAGCCGAGCAATGGGCTGGTCATATTAGCCGCAGAACCGACAACCAATAGTCAATAGTACTTTATTCAATGTGATCACTTTAAAACGTCAAACTTAAAACTAGCTACGCCTGTTCCAACCTCCTTACGCCGGCGAAAGAACAAACAAGAAACGCCCGGCAGGTAATTTTTTTGGCGCGATCACATTGACAATTTTATTCTTATTACTAATTGATTGAATTGGAGCAAGTTCACCACAATCCCAAGCTTTAGGGTAGACGCGTTCTTCAGTGGAGACCGCGCCTTGGCAAACGTAGTGTTTGGACGCCCTGCGACTAGGTGGAGCGATGACTTGCGCCGAGTGGCTCTGGCAGTATGAGAAGAACCGAAGACAGGGTTCAGCGTACCTTGGGATAGGCTACATTTATGTTTTGACTTAGCATTTCTTTAGAAGTTGCCACTAAATAACCACACTTATTAACACGAAACTAATCACACAACAAAGTGCAATAAATCCCCACAACAATAACTCCCAGAGATGTAGAACGGAAAATACATAAAGGCGAATATATTAAACACTATCAGTTATTTAAAACGTATGGAGGCGATAAGGGCGATCGTAAATTTGAATTCAATTACGGCGAGACCTAAAGGCGTGCGCTCCATTATTTCATTTTGTTGTTGAAGGCAGGTGCGGATTTGTTTATTTTTGTGCTCTTAAGACGCGTTTACGTTTCCACCTACGAGTATCGGCCGTTCCCAATAACCGATCTATCCACGGTTTGCCCTACTGAAGATAGACATTTGACATAAGCTCCATAGAAGTAATGTGTGTCGTTAGTCTGTAAATGTCAAAGTCAAAGTCAATTGTACTTTATTCAATAGGATACATTGTGATCACTTTAAAACGTCAAACTTAAAACTAGTTACGCCTGTTCCAACCTCCTTACGCCGGCAAAAGAACAGGCAAGAAACGCCCGGCAGGTAATTTTTTTGGCGCGATCACATTGACAATTTTATTCTTATTACTAATTGATTAATTTGGAGCAAGTTCACTAAAATCCCAAGCTTTTTTTTTGTCATCTAATAGTCCGATATTTTTTAATTAGCTTTACTAATAAGATTTCTCTTGTTTGGTTGTACACATTGGGATATGGGAACATGAATATTAACGGGTTACGGGATCGCAACCAAAGCAGACCAGACCCCACAAGCAGCACCCGTTCACGAGTTGACGCATGTGCCAGCCATCGCTCTCCTCGACCATATGAGAGGGAAGGGGAATGTGTGCAGTCTGTAACGTATGGGATGGGACGACTTTGGCAAACAAACGTTTTTGTTCCACAGAACTGTAATGGATATACGTTACGCTAACCATCAGGCTAGCGACTTGCTTGTCTCGCCAGTCAGTTACAAAAAAAAAAACCAATTGATTTATTATTTCTCGGATTGAAACTGAAAGTTGAAATTATTCTACGAACCCGTTTTCAGCACATCATCCGCTCCTTGCTTTACATATGAAACGTCCTCCAATACGTAAAAATATCAAATCGGCTTGTTAAATTGGTGCTTTCCCATTAAATTGGTATTTAATATCGTTACCCGCGGGAAATCATTCGACCGAAAATAATGTGTACATGTAAAAGGAAAATTAAATTTCCTTTATCAATTGCGTTCTTGGTTCAGGTGTATTAGGCATAATCTGATGTGAAATTAGGCGGGACGGGAAATGCTTTCACGTTAGGCAACAGCCTTTATGGTTTACTATCTTGTTTAATCTCTTGTATTGTAACGATGTTGTAACGAGTATCTAATCAATCAGTAAATCAATTATTTTTCAGTTCAAACTCTGGTACTTCCTTCAATTGCTTTTGACCGTATGAACAGTGACGCGCCGCACACACTGAGATTAAAATTCGACTTTCCTTCTGAGTCTTTACCTGCCAAGACCGGTTCCTTCCTTATTTTACCTTAGTTTTCCTTCTGAATCACAAGTCCTTCCCTTTTGTATTGAGATGATCATGTCCATTGGGTTGTTTCATCAAAAACCAAGCGTTTAACCTTTCTGTGAAGGAAAACATCGAGGTGTAACGCGGCGCCACCTTCGACCACAGCATCAGATGCCTTGTGATCACCTACACTGAGAAAAAAATTCGGACTTTCCTTACCTTCCAAGACCGATTCCTTCCTTTTTCACCTAAGATTTCCTTCTGAATCACAAATCCTTCCCTTTTGACTCGGAAGAAAAACGGTATTTCGGAAGGTCTCTTTTCTCCGTGTACGCAGTGAGTTGTAATTAATTTTTTACAAACTTACTATGTATTTAAAAACACCAGATTAACAAACACAGCAATAATTTGTAAACAACTTAAAACAACGCTCATAATTTCAGACGGTTCTCGAAAACCATTTATTCTTGCCGCACAAAAACTAGCTTCGTCGAAAAACGGAACAAATGTATACGAGAAATGTGGCGGGCAAGTTTTTCTCTTAAGATTTATTGTAACACTTAGCTAGCTTCTCGTACTCGGTAACACTTAAAAATGTCTGTGATTCTGTGCAGTCAGAGTGCTAGCGGGAGTCGCAACAAATGTTACAGTAACGACAACGGCAAAGGTTTTTTTATACTAAAGTCCTACTATCCCTACTCTTTGCTTAATATATAAATACGAAAGTAACTCTGTCTGTCTGTTACGCTTGCACGCCTAAACTACTGAACCGATTTATATGAAATTTGGTACGGAGATAGTTTGAATCCTGAGGAAGGACATAGGATACTTTTTATCGCGATAAAGTGTAGTCCACGCGGGTGAAACCGCGGGGCGCAACTAGTAAGTCCATAGCTAGTAATATTATAAACGTGAAAGTTTGTGAGGATGGATGGATGGATGTTTGTTACTCTTTCATGCAAAAACTACAGAACGGATCTGAATGAAATTTGGAATGGAGATAGCTTATACCTTGGATTAACACATAGGCTACTTTTTATCCCGGAATAAGGTTCCTGCGGGATAACGGAAAGACGCGAGTGAAATCGCGGGGCGCAACTAGTAAGTCCATATAAGTAACCGATAACCGATGGGGAAGAATGGTTCTCGAGTGGCGACCTGGAACCGGAAGGTGGACCGACGACATTGTAAGAGTCGCAGGGAGCCGATGGATGCAGATTGCTAATAGCCGTTCATGGTAGCGTTCAAAAGGGGAGGGCCTATGTTCAACGCTGAACAGGCCCTCCCCTCGTACCCGCTCACTCTACGCACACTCCACGTCTAAGCAGAGTACATAGCACCAGTATAGAGACAGTAGCGGATCTAGGGAGGGCATGGTAGTAACCTCCCCAAGAAAGGCCATACAGGTTAATAAAACAAACCAAGATCTATTTAAGTATTTAATACTAATAAATCAGATTTCAAAATAGGCCAAAACAACTAAATTAGCTGGAAAATACAATAAAACTTTGGACCAACACTTTATGGGGCCTAAAGGTCAAAGAGATAAAACGCTTTTAATGTACTGCGGATTTTATAATCGTTTTACTGAGATATCATATCAGTGTGTTAGTCACTTGCTTTTGATACGCAAATTTGTAGCAAATACTCTATAGCAGGGGTGGTCAACCGGTCGATCGCGATCGACTAGTCGATCTTGGCTATTAGTTCAGTCGATCGTGGCAAGGCAAAAAACATGAGTTTAATATACCTAGTGGTCATAATTATTTACATCCAAAATGTAAAAAATACATAGAACAGACGGAACAAACTGTTTTTCTAATCTAGCAAAAGATGTTCACAATAAAATACTACAAAACTGTACTTGTATATACTGACTGAACAAAATGTGGCTGGCGGCGGTTGGATGATAGGAGCCGAAGATCGGGCTTAGTAGCTAGTAATAGTAGCTAGGGAGAGGCCTATGTCGAGCAGTGGACTTAAACTGGTTGATTATGATGATGATGATGTATACATTGAACATTTCATGAAGTCAGTAGTTGTTAGATCGCATGGGGTTTGTTCAATAAATAGTAGATTTTGGGTAAAACCAAGTTGGCCACCCCTGCTCTATGGTTAAGGCGAAGCAGTTTTCTGATACGCTAAATATGGAGCCTAGTCATTTGTTTATTTTTTAAAGTCCGCGATAGTCATGACTTTTTTACTTCTAAGGTTAAGCACCGCACGGCTCATTCAGCCGGACTAAAAATGTAGTTCTAATCCATAAGATATTATATAAATAGCTAGCTGCACCCCGCAGTTTCACTCTCGTCTTCCCATTATCCCGCAGGAACCTTTTCCGTGATAAAAGGTAGCCTATGTGTTAATTCAGGGTATAAGCTATCTTCATTCCTAATTTCACTGAAATCCAATCAGTAGTTTTTGCGTGAAAGAATAACAAACAGTTTGACAGGTCTAATAGTATTGCTGTCTATTTTACTGTAAAAAAGGACAGCATTACTTTTAGACCTGTCAAACTTAGTTTAGTTTTAGAGAATGCAAAACCGAATCGACACCTATGTCTCCGAGATTTAAGAGCTTTTTGAACCCAATCTTCTACTATGCAACTCTATGCCAGTTGTGCATTCTGATGGAATATAAATTATATCCCAAATGCCTTGGTGGCTGACACGAGAACCGTTGACCTAGAAGGCCTATAGCTATAGCCAACCCTGTAATGGATGAGATAAGGCCTCCCAGCAAATACCTACAAGGCTTGACAGGCCCAATGCTGACAGCAAGATGACTTATAGTTTGTTTATTATTGATGTAGAAAAGTCATCGGTTTCTGATGCAAAGGCGAATCAAGAGCAAATAAATAACTGTTGAAATTAATAAGTTTTTCTGAATATTGAATAGAACTGATTTTAATAATACAAAAATAAACATAATTCATCATCATCATCATCATCAGCCAGAAGAAGTCCACTGCTGAACATAGGCCTCCCCCCTTGAACGCCACCATGAACGGCTATTAGCCATTTGCATCCATCGGCTCCCTGCGACTCTTACAATGTCGTCGGTCCACCTAGTGGGGGGCCTACCTACAGAACGTCTTCCGGTTCGCGGTCGCCACTCGAGAACTCTTCTTCCCCATCGGTAACATAATTAGCTTTCTCGTATTCCTCCAAATCACATATTGTATTTACAATGGTCACAAAGAGGTTATTTTACTTACATTTACTGACGTATAAAAGTATTATAATAGAAAAAACAGTATTGTAATATAATTTAAACAAGCGCAGTTTCCGTTATTTTGAAAGTTACTACAATTATTTTCTGATCTATAAATAGCAAAGACTTATCACGACCACCAACATACAACTACAATACCCAGAAGGCCTTTAGGCTAATCTTTGAGAGTACTGTCTTGAAAATGTTTCGTGATTTTTTTTTACGATTTCTTAACTCCCTGATTGACATGAGTTACCCTCCGCGCATGCGGGGTAACGCTGTTGATAACAGGGCCTTAATATAAAAATACAATTAGACAATTCTTATCTTTAACTACATATTATTATTTCGGAGTATGTTAATGTGAGCAAGCTTTTAAGATATGGGGGACCGCTCGGTTACACGTGACGTCACTGATTAGAGTTAGAGTTGCCGCTGCTATGTTAAAAACTTTTCTATAAAGGATGCCTAGTGTGTAAATTTTTTATCTTTTAATTTGTAAAATAAAAATTGAAAATCTGTTTTTTCGGATGACCTCAAGTATATTGTTTTTGTTTTATTTATTTGTACAATATTCAAGACGAAGGAACCTTATTTAATTCTTAGCTTGAGTCACTTGAAAATGCCCTACACTAAGCTATGGTTTCATCAAGATGTTTTCTTAAACTCAAAGCTGAAGCTCGTTTTAGAATTCGAGCCCACGACCTATACGCAAGCCAATGTACCAAAAGATTTTATTAAAAAGATAAAAAGGAGATGAAACATAAAAATATTGTTCTATAATATTAAGCCTGGGTTCACTAAGGACACGGAACCAATAGGTACCTACAACATTGTAAACGGACACATACCATTTGTATCTCATATTATATATTAAGCTATAGCTTTATATAAGCTATAAGCCAGATAAAGTCCAATAAATTACACAAAAGTGATAGAAGAACGCGTCCTTTTACTTCACCACAGATAAGGCCGACTTCAAGCGAGAAAAAAGAAATAATTTACGCGAAAAATGCCTCATAAAATATATTAAAATCAAAAAGCACTTAACTTGTCGATAGCGAGTCGATGCGAAATGGCATAAAAATGCTAAGTTACATGTAAATTTTATGCTAGTTTGACAGTTGATTTGTACGAAGAAGCAATTATGACATAATTCGGCTAATTTTACAGAGTAAATGTCGTTTATTGTGGAATTAGCTTTTGAGTGGAATTTAAAAGTTGCTTTGTGTACAAAAATGTTTTCATTTACAAATAACTATATACAATTATGAGATATATGTGCACTACTGTCCCCCGCTGGGAGACAATGGGAACTTTTTTAATACAATTTATTATTTTAATAAATTGTGCCACTATCCACCAGTGGGGGGGAAAACTGGTGGTGGACATCGGGAATGTACTTACCACAACATTTCTGTGAGATTAAAGGGCCTACATTTTATTTCCCCTGGAACGTTCTACAAATGATTATTAAGTATAGTGTCAAGGTACCAACTGTTATGATAGTTAGAATTTACAAGAAACATTTTTACAAATTAACTAATAAAAAACATATATTCATTCGGATCTTTAATCTTTATCTTAACTTTCCCCCACGCACACTAATGAGAAACGAGAAATCGAAAAGCGTCAGAACTTATCGTAACTCTGATTAATCTAATAAAATCTAGTTAACTACTTACCGAACTTAGTCCATATTAGCAATCGAAACTTATTTTAATTGCACGGTTACTTACTAGTAAGTCAACCAAAACCGATATGAGTAAGTGGTAAAGTTAGGCAACTTTATAACTTGGTTTTAGAGTACGTTTCGTGTGTAAGCAATGGCGGTAAAGAAACATCCTTTTTGAGCAAACAAATTCAAAGTAAATATCTAGTATAATCTATGTTTACGTAAAATTCTTGATTACACCATTTGAGTTCGAAAGTTTGTGTTTTTCTTTTCATTTTAAACTAGCTACACTGTTTCACCCGACGAGACTCCATTAGTTAATAGGCATTTAAGGCCCTGCCATACGCCGTTGACCTTGCTTGATCAGGTGAAAGCATCCCACACTGACTTTATGGGCGACTGAGGGGCCGATTTGCGAGTATGAAATACGTAAAAAAATCGCAAAAAATTATTAAAGCAGATTTTCAAAAAATGGCGTGAAGGTGTTTTGGGTTTATATTTCTTAATACGCTGATGGTATTAACAAGTCTTTGTTGCATATATAGTTTAGGAGTAAAGTAGTATTAAACTTTTAGAAAATGGGGTTTGCACATTTTTTTTCAATTTATAAATATTTTTTTTGCACTTTTCGGCCTAATGGTGTTCTGCTATATATCAAGTAGATTAACATATATTTTTATTAGATTTTTTTAGACCAGAATTACACAGACAGGTAGTTTTAATTAACCCCGTTTTTCAGCTTAGCTTGGGAACCAGCGCCTTAAGGACCAAGCTCAACATTCGGGTTAATTTAATTATACATCCATTTTTCGGTTACTGTTTTCTAAGAAAGTATGTTAACTTTGCAACTTAGTACTGATCCGATCCACTGCTGGACATAGGCCTCTCTCAAAGTACGCTACTTCTTTAGTTCTTTCGTCCAACCGCTGCCAGCCATTCGTCGCTCCACCTAGCCGGAGGACGTCCTACACTACGTTTGCCGAGACGCGGTCTCCACTGAAGAACACGTTTATTCCAACGATTATTATCGGTCTAAAATTAGTTATTTCATAACAATGATATAATTTCTTAAATGCTTAATAAATTGCCCTAAAACAAAATGATTTAGGAGAGAATAGATGCCATCGTTAACTTAGCGCTTAGCCATGCGTTAACTCCATAAATAACAAAAATTTAAACAGCGATAGTATCTTCAACCATTGTGTTTAAAAACAATATACTGTGGGTACTTCTCGTCAAATTTACTTCTCGTCCAATTTTCATTCATCAACTGTCATATTAAAAAAAAATTAACACGTCTTCAGTACAATTAGCGATTCGTCACAAAAACTCTCATAAAACTAAGAAATTTTGGAGAAATGAAGACATTGTACAAATCTGCCGTATCATAATTTTATCCGTAACTAAGCACTATTCAAATTTTATTCGAGTCTGTCGCAAATACAATCGACGCGGTTTTTTTCGAACTAATGTTAAGTACTGCTTGTCAAAGTCGTTTGTTACTACGCTAGCTTGCAGAGCCCTCACTATCTACGCCTGTTCTAGTTTGAGACAAGTTGCAGGGAATAAAAAGGAGAAAACCCGTTCTGGACGTTTAGAATGCACGGTGCATTTCCGGAGCCATCATCAAAAATTAATAACTTCTTTATGTCAAGGAAATAAGCACTAAATTTGACCGTCACATTTGAGGCGAAGCCTTTTAGTTTTTGTTTGTTTTCATGGTGAGGACTCTAAGAGAAAGCTAGTAAGATCGATAATACTTCGGCATTTCTTACGGTCATGGTTAGACCTATTTTTAACCCATTATGGTCTTTATTTTAAGTAACTTAATGTTGAAAATGGTGCACGAGGCGGTTAGTACAAAGAGTTCTGGGTGGCAAGGTGTCGGTTATAATAGGTTTCTGATGGCTTTTTAATTCAGCTTCGTGTGAACTCCTGCGCAGGGATAGACACTTTAGTATGTTTGTAGTGTGTACTGGATAAACGAGTGTCTAGTCAAATCCCAATGATAATTGAAGTACCTTTTAAGCTGCTGCTTTTTACTAGGTTAGTGGCGATTGGTCAAATCAGGAGACAGTACCTGTGAACAATAAGGAAACATAAGTTATTACAAGTATTATGATAGACACAAATACATCATCAGATATCGGGGAATAATGCATGTCTTAACTCATCCTATAAGAACTTCTGAACAGATTTTGTCAATCCTGTTTCCAGAACCGGAAATAAAAGAGGTGAACACCAACAGAGTCATGGTCAAATAGCTTAATGATAGCAAAAACCTATCAGTCTTAGAAACTATGCATACCATTAAAGAGTAGAAATTCTAGCCAAATTATCTATTTCCCAATCAAAATAATTTGAGCATCTTCAAGGCAAGAGTGGATTAGTACCTTTAAGGCTACGCCACCGACCGCTTGAAATTCTCTCCAAATGAAAGGAAATAACAAGATTTCACTCCTAACACATATGAAAGTATGCACCCCAACAAACACAAATCACAAATCAATAGCTACACTCAATTCAACGACATCGCATGTCTGAATCAGTTGATGAATTCAGCAGTGTGGTCTCGTCAATCGACAATGGTATGTGCAGCCAGCGGATTGGCCATTGTTTAAATGCGGTAGGTAATAGGTATTGTAGGAAGTGAAGGGTAGATTAAGTCTATAAGACTGCTGACCAGTGCGATTCGGTTTAAGGTTATCGGTGTATTCCGGCATCCGCACCTTCGACCACTGCATCACTTTACATCGAGGGGTTAAGGTTAAACGGTACTCTGTAAGATGGAAAAGGGCTGTCGGCTTCTTTTTATAATTCTATTTTGCGACTTTACTTTACCCTCTGTTGCCTTCGGGGTAAAGCTGTCGAGATTAAATATTATAGCTAGAATAAAAAAATCAAAAAAATCGGGGACAATTACACACAAATTGACCTAGCCCCAAATTAAGCTCGAAACTTGTGACGCTCAAGTGTTGATCTATGCTAGAGTAGCGATAAAGTGACATATTTGTATGAACTGACAGCTTCAAATCTGTGCTCAAGTACTGATCACTGCTTGAGCGTCATTCTAGAAGACCAGCCTCAGACCTTAAGGATTCACTAAATTGTCAGGAACTTTCAGATGCATATGACTTGAATCAACTACATGTTAAGCATGGCTGCTTTACTCCAATTTTCTCTTAGGTGGTCTGTTTACAGTTTTACTTCACAATCTTAATTCCTTACCAGTGTCCACAACTTGTACTCAAGATATCTAAATGCAGCTTGTGTGGTCTTCAAGTTTATTTGTCTCGGTGTCAACATTATCTTATCGGTAAGGACTTCCAGGATCATTGTGACGCTATTATATCGGGGACAAGGGGACGTTATTGGGGGCCAAAGTTCTGCCGATGCCGATAGGGGTCTATTTATAACTTTCTTATACTGTACTTTTATGAGTTCTTAGTACTCACGAAATATCTTAGAGAATGTTATAGGGTTTTGTTTTTGCGGGTAGGTATTGTAGTGTTTTATAACAAGAAGCTTGTAACTGTGTGTATTTCATCTTTTATTTGACTCGTCATTCGCTTTTTGGTCCGTGCGGCCGTAGTATGTTACGAGTTTGATACTGGGATTACATAAAAACTGTGACAGGTGACCATCGCGCAGCTGTCATTATAGCTGACAGTGCCATGTGGTTATGTAAAAATTACAGGTCATCGGCAGTTCTTATGTCAGATATGACTGTCGCATGACAGTGAGATAGAAGTGAATAGGCGATGTTGTCGAAGGTAATACCACACTACGCCTGGATTGAGAACTGACTCAAGTGAGGCTGCCAGCGGTGCTTGGCGACAGATTCTTAACTTGCATGCGACTGGTAGTTAGCCAGCTAGTAAAACAAACTCTGCAATTTTGTCTTGGCCAGTGGCAAAAATTAGATAAGACCGTGAAATAGTCTGACATTATAACCATCTGAATAAAAAGCAACAAGATGTAAATAATTAATCTAGAAACAACACCCCTGAGTCCCCTGGCCCAACATTTACTTCCCAAGATTTTTTGCCCCACCAAACTGACGTTTCTCAAAACGTATCCATCCATTCCTCCAGATTAAACCATAATTCACCCGAACTCGTCCAATCAACGCGGCGGTATGATCGAAAAATGCCGGCAAAATCGTGAAATACCGGGAGAACCATGAAATACCGGGGAAGAATTACGCCATACCCGGGTCAGGTGCGGGGTTCGAGTGGTGAGCAAACAGCATTGTTTACTTACTAGATTGGAGGATTATGGCTTGTTCCTGCGCGGTGCGTGTTACCGAGTAACGGGCTAGGGACGGGAATCTACCTGGTTCACAGTAAATTTTGGGTGAGTAACAAAAAACCGGTCAAGTGCAAGTTAGGCTCGCGCACTGAGGTTTCCGTACCAACTTGGTCTAGAGACCAACGACCAGCGGGAAGTACCCTATAGTCTTTGATTTCCTTGTCAAATCACAAAATATGCAACGTAAATGGTTATTATTTGATCGCGATGACTTACAATTTTGATTTTTACAAGTCTTGATAGATAGACAGACCGACAGACGGTCAACAAAGTGATTCTATAAGGATTCTGTTTTTCCTTTTAAGATACGAAACCCAAGAAACGTTAATTGACGTCATCGAACACGGAAATGACACCCCCGTTGTGATCGCTCGAAACGGTAAGTATCGTGAGAAAACTGGCAAGTCCTGGAATACCTAAGTTCAACGGCATGTGTTTTGTCTTGTCGTCTACTAAGTCTTTTCGTCTAATTACGGGCGCACTGAGCCAGCGTGATGGATTGTTCATTACCCATACTGTCTTTGTGAGTGGACGGTCTATGTAGCAGAAGTGGGATCGTAATTGGATGAAACTTATGATGATGAAGACACATCCATTAGGAATAGGTATGTAAAGCCCAGCAGTAGGTAAATGTAGATTGGTGATGTTACCGAATACAACGTGTTTTTGAGCTTTACCGAGGTGTTTTTTCTACATCTAACCAGTTTAGCGTTAGACCACGAGTCACCTGATGATAAGATGTGGTTGAAGGTTTATGGCCGTTTTGAAATATTTTAGTCACAAACGGCAATAAACTTACGGCTTATGCTAACTATGCGGTTCCAAGAGTATGTTATCATGTTATCAATAACAATAAAGCAATAGTAAATAGTCCAACTACAGAATTTACGAAGAAACATCCCTCTCTAATATTTCTGCTAAAACTGTTAAACTGCAGCTATATGTAGGGTTGTCTGTTAAAGATGTATGTGTGAGTAATATGTCGGCTTACGTGGAAGACTAAATATTTGATTAAAGACAACCTTACCTTACCATCAAAGTGAATCCGATATTTGTCGGTAAAAAGACTTGGTATATGAAATATGTAAGGCTATTTTAGTCATTGCATTTAAGTGTCATTCTGTTAGTATATTATATACTAATATTATTTATCTTAAGCATTGATTCCCTTTTTAAAAGTTCTGAGTAAAAATATTTGTAGGTTGTGTGGCTTTGGCCAAAATAATTAGCAGTATTGTTTTTAATGTTAAGTTTATTTGGCTAAGCGAACACGGATAACTTTGTTCGAGCGTAAATTAAAAATAGAGTTGGCAAGTTGGCACCGATGCAAAACGCTACCACGTACCTACTAGTTAGTATTTTTAGCCTCAATTCACAAACTTTTAATGAATGAGTCAACGTTGACGCATCTGTTCATCATCACTCGATCGATTATTCGAGAGATATCGAGCAAAATTCAGCACGGTCATCACTAGGATGGTAGTATCAGAATCTGCCAAGTACACCCATATCATATCGATGTTAAAGGACCTTCTTTCCGTTCTAAAAGACCTGCCAAAGTCAATAACACTTAACTAAGGGCCCTAAAAAAGGGGATGACAACCTTATAAATGTAATCGAACATTAGGGCAGAAGTCTGTCCATGCTCGTTAGAAAGCTTTTAGCGAAAACACCTGAAAATTTCGATCAAATTATGAGACAGGGGCTTTATTTGATTTTGTAAGTGGACAAATGCCCTACATTTTCGAAGGCAAAGCTTAGAAATAACAATGATTATCAAGAGCCTACGAAAATGATGAACGATGTTACAACGAAAATAAATTGGAAGGTCCTTTTATGGGATTTGTCACAAAATCGTATCATGTCGTGTTATCATTATTAGCGCGTATCAGTCCACTGCTGGGCATAGGCCTCTCCCAAGGTACGGAACGGAGTCTAGTATTCAGCTTAACCAACTACTGCCAGGCCAGCCACTCGGCCCAAGTCGTCGTGTCAAGTTTATCCAGAAATGTCAAATTCCATTTTGTAAGTTTCAGATTTTGTTATGTGGATTTCAGCTCTGTCTGGCCTGGCAATAACATAATATTCAAGGCTAGAACTGCTATACCAATCAGAATTGTTCCCATTCTGCACAGAAATAAGCCATGAGTGTCAGCATGATGTCACAGCCCCGCCAAATCTATGTCTTACTTCATCAGAGACGCTGCCAAGAAGTAAACAGTGTTGGGTTACGGGGAAAATCTAATCTGGAAAATTATGTTTGTTCGAGAGAGTCATCGACTATTAGGCCTCGCGTTATTTGGAAGGAAAAAACAGTATTATTATTCTTAGCCGTGGTTGAGAGATATGTGGAGCTTGACATTTTTAAAAGTGATTGAGTGACAACTTGACAAAACGTCACTGGCCGACCAAACGCATTTCGGGCTTTTTGGGAGCAATTCAACTGTCAACATGAATTTCTATTTCAAAAACTAGCGTTTTTTCCTGTGATAATGTGTGGTATTGGTGGATTTATGTGTAGCTATGAGTTTAAGAATTAGGAAATCAAAATAAAGTTGTTAAAAGTGACTTTTCTCTTCTTCTTCTATTTAAGAGCCAAGCTCTTGTCGGTGGAGTATTTTCCATGCCGTTCTGTTTTCGGCCATCCTTTTGACCTCTTGGTACGACATGACGTCAATCTTTTGCCGGCGTAAGGAGGTTGGAACAGGCGTAGCTAGTTTTAAGTTGACGTTTTAAAGTGATCACAATGTATCCTATTAAATAAAAAAGTTTTGATTTTGATTTTGATTTTGAATCCTTTCTTTAACTTGATCTATATATGTTCTTCTCGGTAAACGGTGACTTTTCTAGTTGTCTCAAAAGTCTGGATAAAATTTAACTGCCACTACTTTCCTTAAACACAAGAGGGAGGGGCTCTGCTTGAAGCTGGGTCACACCATACCACTATCATTATTTATTTAACAATTCCATACTTGACATTGACTCAATACACAAATCGTGTGAAGAAGTAACAACAAAACTGCACTGTCGGACAGAACGGGCGCATGAAAAATAGAAATTAAAACATGTAGCTTTATCTCTTTTCCCCAAGTGTTTTCATTACTAAGCACCTAGTAAAATAATAAATCTCTCGTCGATGCTACCCGTGACCAAAATGCTGGCCGTTATTTTGCGCAACGGATAAGCATTGCCGTTCAACGCGGCAATGCGGCCAGCATTTTGGGAACGTTGCCAACTGATAATGGTTTATTAGATTAAGTAGTTTGTTTAGTTTGATAGAGGTAGTTTTATTTCACATTTTAAGGTTTAGTGTTTTTATCGTGTTATTTATATCCTACTTCTCTTTTCTCAATAAAATTATTATAAAGCTCTCAGTACAGAATACATACGAACGTCGTATGTGTGGAGCGGATATAACCTTAATACGTTTATGGGTGGCATTGCCTTTGCCTCGGCGTTTTCGCCTCGATATTTTTTCAACAATCCAGACTTCTCGATTGCTCAATTCATCGATGTCAACGTAAAAGTTTAACCAGCCTTTTTCGGAATATTTATTAATCGGAAGGCGGCGTTTTGTGGAAACGGACCTTTTAGTCGGGGCTGGGAGTTTTTGCGGAACGATAAAATATCGATTGTTTTGCCGTATCGATTGTTTTCCATTCCGATTTCTTTCTGGAGAGATTTATGTTTTATTTGCGGCGGTTGGTACAGTCAACGACAAAGGTCGCTGAACAAAAACACATTTTACGATTGCCGTCATCATCTTAAACACCAAACTTTGACAACATCGTCACTTAATATCAGATGTGTTAAGTTGTGGTCAAAACTTTACCTTGTGAAATGTAAGAATACCCAATCATTGCTGATCTAAAACGCATTTGGAAAATCTAGTAAGCTCAGCTACTTTTGTTGCTGACGGTACTTACACCTAATTTTATTACGGCTGAAAGAACAGAACTTCTCGTACTGGACTACTTCAATGTGAAAGCTCTTATTCACTCAATTAGTTGATTAGCCTGTAGTGCCCGTACCTACTTGACTTTGACGTTGGTTTTTCTGTTATAACAATAATAAATATCAACAAGAATTAAAGTAATGTTTTCATCATCAGCCGGAAGAAGTCCACTGCTGAACGTAGACCTCCCCCTTTGAATGCCACCATGAACGGCTATTAGCCATTTGCATCTTCTTACTCTTACAATGTTTTACTTTAAAAGAATTAGTACATACATAGCCACTCAGGCGCTGCCGTCGCACGCCTTACCGCAAAATACCGCGGTATTGTTTTTTGATATTGTCGTTTTACTTAATTTTTAGCGTACTTATTTAATTTCTGAAACTAGTTTCAGACAGTAGACAGATTGGGCATTAAACTAGTATGATTTGTTATAATGAATATGATATTTTTAAATACACATTACCACGTTAACTTTGTCGTCATGAAATTATTACGTTCATCTGTTGTAAAATGTTTATTATAAATTTCCGTACAATTCTATCAAAATAAGAATTAGATAGGTTACACTTTGCTAAAAATAAATATCAATAACTAGATAAACTGTAAAAACACTTCACAATTCTAAAATAAATTAATTAAAATAATTTAATATTAATTTTTTTTTCCTTATACGAAATTCTCCACAAGCTTGTAAAGTTGTACCTAAAAAAGCAAAATACATTCATTTAGCGCCATTTCCATAAACGTTTGTAAGTTAAACGTCAGACTAAATTTCGGTAAATTTGAACTTCTGTCAATTTTTCGTGCTATAATTTGACAATTAGATCAAATTAACCGAAATAACGTATGACATTTAACTTACGGACGTTTCTAAAACCAGCCCTTAACAATTTAGAACTTGTCAGTAAAAATAAAAAAAAAATAAAAAAAAATCGGTTCGTGTATTTAACCGATTTTTGATTTGTGTATGTCATAAAACAAAATGTTTTCTGTACAGTACACTAAGTACATGTCTGTTCTTTTAAAAAGAACTTTCTCCGGCCAAATTAACCACAATTCAGCTCAAAAAATATTTTAAGACCCTCAGATCGTCGATAAGTTATTGTTTGGTGAAAAATCGAACGGCTCAACAAAGGAGGCTATTGTATAGAGGGACCGAGTAATTTGCTAAAGTGGTAATGCCCCCTCACTTCATGCAACCCCCGCCCCGCCCTCAGGGCCCATGTGTTCAGTCTATTTGGGAAGTTGCTACTTGGTCAGGTTTTATGAATAGTTTTTTTAAGGGTCACGCTTTTTTTAAAACATACAAGACAAAAATAACTCTTCTGTAAATTAAGAGTAAATTGATAGGTTATTGAAAATGGCTCAGCGATTTTATAGATAAACATACATCGACGTGAAACATATAAACCCCTCTTGTAGCGTCGAGGGTTAAAAAACATTGGATTTATATTTTTTATCAGTCCTCTTACGGCCAAAGAAAGATACTAAACTATTTAGTTAAACTGAATACAGTTACCATAATTTGGATGCAGACAATCTTGGCTCGTCCTACCACCCATAGCTTCTCACAAAACAGGACTTGGCAACGGTTTCCTATACTCAAGCACGCGCTTTTAGGCGAGAAATGAAACTTGGGCCATGTTTGACTGGTAACATTTCATTTTACCCATCAGAAGGACTGGCTCAATCAAAATATATGGAACGAGCTCTCTCAAGATTTTCTGCAGTGCTACAAAATGCAGTCCTTCAAGATGGGTATCAAAAGCTTAAAAGAATTCTTCGGGGTCAGCAACGCATTGGCAAAGTCCCTATTGTGGTAAATGTTCATAGGCGGCGGCGACCGCTTACCATAAGGCAAGCCGTCTGCCTGTTTGCTTGTCTATTAAAAATATATGTTTTGTGATTATGGTCATGGATCGTATTTTATGTTTCTGATGTTAGTTTTTTTTGTAGTGACAATTCTACACCTTTCGTCGTTGTAAAATAAATTGTTACGAAATAGCTAATAATATCTAAATACATCTACCAACCCGCACTGGGCCAGCGTGGTAGATAACGGCCCATACTCTCTCTCTGAGAGAAGGCCAGAGTCCCAGCAGTGATGATTGACGAAATAGCTTACCTAAATCAATTAGCTAGCAAATTTGTACTGAGTTGTAAGTATTGAAACTCACCTCACCTTTTTATATATATATAAAATTAAGATAGACTCCCAGGATGATATCTAGGTGTTTTTCTATGCCCAATACGAATAACCAAAATTAATTCGATTACATACCGCGAAGGACTCGTGTCTAAAATCGCTAAATAATCGATATTATACAGCGCCATAAATTAGAGCTATAAAAATGACGCACAGAACCTGTCCAAAGGCGATTATAAATTCATTAATAAACTGTAAAAAAACCGACATAAATTTATTCTGCATCATTTCCTATGCATAGTCCTGCTTTTTTATTTTCGATCGGTAATTAAAACATGGCAAGAATGGCAGCTTGGCAACCCTATTGAAAGGGGGAAGAGAGTGGAGACCGAGAGCGTAAGCGATTTGTAAGAGCCGATGAAAGCTCCGAGAGATATCGGACGCCAGGGCTGTCAATACTTTTTATAACGGTTATTTTACTGGAAGCAGATTATAAAGCTTAGTTTTATGAACGCAGAAAGAATCACAAAGATACGTTACCTACTTTTGATGGCTGATTTTTTGATATTGAGATCAATAACTCAAACCTGAGTTTTCCTAGTACAAGGTATTATTTGGGTACATCCATTGTTTAAAAAATATCAATGTGTAACTAACTCTATCTCTCTCTATTTGTTTGTTACCTTTTTACGCCAAAACCAAAAAACTAATCTAGTGAAAATTTGGTATAGCGATAGTTTAAAGGACATAGAATACTTTTGGTCACGATATATCACCACGCGGGTGACATCGCAGGGCACAGCTTGTGCTTTGGTATTATACTGCCCCTCTGTCTTCGTTATTTTTTTACGCATAAGCCGTTAGGACGACCTCTATAAAATTTGATACAGATTTCCATCATCTATTTAGCTTTGAAAATGACATAGGATACTTGTTGTCGCAGTCGTAGTCCATGCGTGGGAATCCGCGGGACATAGCTAGTAATTAATCTGTTTCCGCTAATTGTCCTGAAGTACCGAGAGAGAACTCGTTTGTGGCAAGTAACAAACGTGACAAACAAGACCGTGCAAACATTTTCATTCAGTATGGATTAGCTGATATCCAATTATTGTTGACATTTCATTTAGCGGAGCGGCCGTGATACGATCTTGCATACTATAATTTCCTCTGAGCATTTGCTTCTTTCTACACTGTAAAGCTGCGTACGGATAGCGCGTTCCTGAGTTACGCGTAGGTGCCCATGCGTACATTGGATACGCGTACAACTCTTGTACGGACCGTCGTGAACCTGAACGCGAGGTTAATCGATAAATAAAGCTAATTAAGCGATGATGCTTCAGTGGAAGTGACGTCGACTTACGATCCGTAGGTCGCAGGTTCGAGACCTTAAGCTTTCGGTGCAGGAAATTTTCTAGTGCTCGTCCTGCTAGCTATCACCCTCAAGTTAAAAATCGCCGCCAAGTAGGTACCTGTCGGTGTGTCCCGGCAGCCCCATTTGACAGCCAGTTCCCAATCCAGGTGTAGTGTGGCGCCATCTTCGAACACATCGTCACTTAATCAGGTGACTTGGTCAAACGCTACGCGTGTCTATCCATCCAAATATTCTTCGTTCTTTGGTGCGCGACCGAAAATCGTCAGACGGCGGCTCCAAGAGTGTACGCGTAAATGCAAATCGTGACAACGTTCCAGGACACGCGTAACCGACTACGCGTCGTACGCGTACTACGCGTACCGACGTCCGCGCTGTCCGTACGCGGCTTAACGTATCTTCGTTGTTGAATTCATTGGCCACTTTCTTGTTAAGTGTGTGGATTAGGGTTTTTCGTCGTGCGTGTGTATTTTTGTTTGTCGTGGATAAAGGGATGATTGTCTCTACTCTCTACTGATTGGCGCTTGATCCGTAACGCACGTTTGTTTGATCTGCCTCAGTATATTTGGACGGGAAGGGATCAGTTTTTATTTTAACACGTCCATCGATTATATATGTGGTCCTAGTCGTTTGTGTGTGTGTGTGCATGTGTTTTCTATAGTTAGGCCCCACACTAGGTGAACTGACGACGTCACAAGAGTCACAGGAAGCCGATGGATGCAAATGGTTAAAATCGATTCATGTTAAATCATGTTGCGTTCAAAAGGGGGACGTTCAGCAGTAGATGTCTTGCGACTGATGATGATGATGATAGTGACTATCTGTTCCCCGCGGTTTCATCTGCAGTTTATCACAAATAAAAGGTTTCCCGGGGATTAAACTATATCTGAATTCCAAATCTATCTCCAAATTTTATCATCATATTTTATCGATTTCTTTGTGATAGGTAAATTAAGAAAGAGTTATTTATCTTTTTCTCATATTTACTTATGATCCCAAAGAGTTTTCATCACGAGCTCCATACGATCCATAATTCCATGGCCGTCAGCTCCAAGAGATTGATGACGTCACTGTCCCTGACCCGTGGCTGACCTCCGATTTGGCAAACTCATCGTGTGCGAAGTATGATAGCAATCTATGGGGATGAAATTGGGTAATGCAATTTAACTTATTCCTCAATGAAAGATCAAAGATGAAAAATATTGTTTACGTAGACTTTTTTTGGATCAAGGCCTTGCAGACACACCTCTACCATCTACCTCTTTTTAGGGTACCGTGCACATAGGAAAATAATATTAATAACAACAGCACAATCACATATATAGATAGCTCTGATTAGGTTTCCATGTATCTGGACTATGAGAAACTATGGGGATTGTGAATCCAACATTCAGTCAAAATATATATTATATTAAGCGATTTTTTTTCAGAGCCATGGTGGCCTAACGGTTAGGCGTGCAACTTACAGGACGCCGACACCGAGTTAGAATCCTCTCGGCCCCGCACCTATGATTCAATAAGTTATGTGCGGATTTGCCATCGCTCAAAACGGTGAAGGAAAACATCGTGAGGAAACCGGCATGCCCAAGAACTGCAACATTCAAAGGCATGCGACATCTACCAACCCGCACTGGGCCAGCGTGGTAGATTACAGCCCATACTCTCTCTCTGAGAGAAGGCCAGAGTCCCAGCAGTGGGAACGTGAAAGGCTGATAATGATGATGATGAAGCTATTTTTTTTCAATCTACAAATATTTGTCTTTTAACCTTATACTCTGCAGTCTCTATAGGATCATTTTCATGTCTGTCTATCCGTTTGTCACAGTTTCCGAATCTTCTGGATGAAATAATAGTTTAGTATCTTAATATTATAGGAGTCAAATTGGGAGTAGGTTTATAAAAACCTCAATCATAGCTAACAGGAAAACCTAAACAAAAATGCTAAATCTAAACTTCTCACTGAAAACGGAATTTTATACAGAACCCTCTCCATGTCAGGTACGACTCATAATTGTCCAGTTTTCAGTTTAGTTCAAGCTAATACATAATTAGGTACTAAGACATCCGTCCGATAAATATTAACAAAAACCTAATGATATCATGTATACGATAAAAACTAGTCACAACAAAACACCTACATATTTGTAATTAAACCGCTACTAAGAATTAGGTTATTACTGTCAATGTCACCTTGACAGTTTCGATTTGTCTGTCAAAAAACATGTTTGACATGTGTTTGACCGTTATTAAATATTATCTGAATCTGACGCATCAATATTTGACTTTTTATTCTGCTTATTAGTGAGTAGCGTTTGATTACAAGTCACCTGATGTTAAGTATCGATGTGGTCAAAGGTGGCGCCACTCTACACCTGGATTGGGAACTGGCTCTGAAGTGGAGCTGCCAGAACACACCGATAGGTGCTGGCAACAGATTCTTATCTTGAGGATGGTAGTTAGCTAGCTAGCCAGGCGAGCACTAGAAAATGCCCGACCACCAAGCTATGGTTTCATTCATCACGATATTTTCTTCCACAGAAAACTCAAGCTCATTGCAGAAATTACAACTAACTAACTAACTGAGATGGCGCAACGACCCAAAGTGAGTCTTGGCCTCCGATAACAAAAGACGCCACTTCGGTCTGTCCTGCGCCACCTCCTGCCAGTCCTCCACCTGGAGCTCGCGCAAATCCTTCGTGACTTCGTCTTTCCAGCGATATCTGGGACGGCCGACAGGGCGACGGCCACTCGGCCGTCCACTGTTTGCTCGTTTGACCGCACGATCCTCCCCCATTCTTTCAAGGTGGCCGAGCCAGCGAAGTTTGTGCGCTTTCATCTCGCCGATGACATTCGGCTCGGCCATCAGTTCTTCAATTTCTCGGTTTGTTCTCAACAAAAAAAACAAGAAGAAAACAAAACAAGAACAAGATAAAATTAATAAAATATTTTCATCACAGCTGATAAAATATACCACATTCATTACACCTATTTATATTTTCAGATGTAATATTGCGAATATCCGTTTATTAGTTAATTAAACAGTAATAAAGTTTTATTAGATACCTATCCATATAGCCAAATGTTGCAGATATAATAAACAGTTTCGTTTACGAGTACAACTTCCTTAATTAGCTTAAAAACGACTTAAGCATTTTATTATTTAATTTAGCAATTAAACCGGCTCGGAATTAACATAACTTCTAACACTGTTTATCATTGAAAACATTTTAACATCACTAAATCAAGTAATACCATAAAACTTTCAAACGTTTGAAAACGTGTCGCGCGTTGGAAATATGTATGGGCAGTTATTATGAAACATTTTTATAGGATACGCTCGTTCTATTCTGAAGGAGCGTATTTCAAAAGACAAGCTGTCATTTCAACAACTATATCACCGCCCTTCCCGTATTAATTACAAAGCTAAGAGCACACGCGCGACGCCAACAACCGTAAAACTATTAACGGGGTAGTCGAAATAGTTTGAAATAGTATGCTTGGCCCGCCGCCAGGCGCGCTGCCGCTGCGCTCCACGATAGATCGCGCTGCCTTGCATTTGACATGGTTGTAAACAAAAATAATAAATAAGAACATAGAAGTCAGACATGTTTTGATGAATGTGGATTTCGTTTTTGCTTTATAGCTTTGCGAGGAGTTTTATTGGTTTTTACGTTAGATTAGAAATGACGGGACTTGTGTTTTATGTGAGAGTGAAGAGGACGTTTATGCTGATTGGCAATTTTGGATTTTATCAGGATGCGAGTCGCGGGGGAGGAGGTTGGATATTTTTAGATATTTGTAAATAGGTATTTCATGACTGTTTCATTCGGAAGAAAGTATTAATTACAGCATTTTTAATTAAAAAACCTTTTGGTATTGAAATTGTCATTGTATCAAATGTTATTGTTGCCCTTTCTCTCGCTCTTCTGTCAACAGGCAACACAGTACGTAGGACTCAAAAGTTACTATACTATAAAATAGGTAAGTGAGCTTGTAAAAATTGTGAACATTAAGAAATAGTAATCAGTACAGTTAGTAAGCTCCGGTATTCTTTTCATATATCTTAAACCAATATCCAACACAAACAACCCGATCTGTCATCCTGTCCATGAAGATTAAAACTGATAGCAAAATAAAGTTCCTAGATTCAAAAAGTGCGCGCGCACAATCTTTTACCGTTTTTTTCCCTAGAATTCATTAGCACCACTTACCAAGATATTTTCAATTTTGTTTCACAAAAATCTTGTAGCAACTTAACAAACTTTGTTATCATCATCTCCCACGACAACATTTATAATTTGCGAACTAACTTTGACGAGTCTTAATTTCGTCCGCCATTATGTACTAAGCTTTATGTAGCCGCAAAGAAAAGTATTTAAAAGTATTCCGGCGAAGAGCCGCAAGGGGAAAAGTTTTTCTTCGGTGTTGTACTTTAGTACTTACTGGGGTCAGTATTTTGTACGCATTTGTACTTACAGAGGGTCAACACCCACCTTGCCAGGCGACGTGGAACCAAAAACGGTAGTTTTTTAACTGCGCTTCAGATTTCGAATAACAAATACACACAACGCCTTACGCCTTTTTTATTCCGACGTCGTGAACTGCGATATTGAAATGATAACGAAAAGCGAAAATGCGGTAAGTTTTCTTTCAGTTCGAAGAATTTCGCCCTATCCATGCTCATTTAATTGCAAGATCCCGTTGGTCTCTTTCCAAATCTAAAGAAGAATAAATTGGAAATCTGGACACCTAATTAAACATAATTAATCCTTTCTCCGCCATCTTAATTCTGTCCATACTCATTATAATATACGAACGGCAACGGAGTTAAACACCTTGCCAGCGCCTTTGTTTCCCGATAAGTAGAATTTGAGAGCCTTCAAGTCAAGAGTGAATAGGTAACTTCTAGGCAAGCATGCTCTATCATTGACCTCGCCGCTTAGCATCGGGTGAGACTGGGGTCAATAGCTTACAAAAAAAGCTAAAATGTGTCCTAGTGCGGAGAAAAACTGACTTTTTTCACGCTAGGTGACGTATAATATGATCGACTGTACCTAGATGTATATAGATTTTTTCTGTACCTTGATTTGACATCTTCATCATCAGCCGGAAGAAGTCCACTCAGTGAACACCACCATGAACAGCTATTAATCATTTGCATCCATCGGCTCTTTGCTCTCAGCGGCTTTTTTTTTGGGTTGACATAACATCTGTCAATTACAAGTTATGATTGGTCTACAACCACTCTTTGACAATGACATCCACAGCTTTAACTTGACACAACGTCGTAAACAAGGTAGAGTCGCTCAAAGCGCCATCTACAAACAGCTTTGCGTGTGGCTCCCCATTGCTTTAGTCTTGCGTTTTTCTGGTTTTGGCGCGGTGCTCCTTGACCCTTAGGAGTAGGTAATGCTTAGACGAAAAGATCTAAGGGCCCTAAAGGGCGTAATTTCTTTAGTTAGAAGTGTTGGAACTGCTGTATGCCCAAGTTGTTCTGACAGTCATTTGTCAAAATTGCACAAGTTGGACCTTGTCTAGTTAAAATTTATGAATTTTTGGTTGCAAACAGTGGTCTATTTCATTTTGACATAGGTTATTTTCTACATGTAAGGTTGTAGGATCTGCAAAACATGAAAAATGTAACCTTTAGTAATTTTTTTCATACATTTTTAACTATATTTCAGTTAGACTACGGTTCAAAGAAACCGGTCTTCATTCTTCTAGGCAGTAATTTTTTTGTGGGTCGATGAGTAAAACCTAAAAGTCAAATTCAGATCATGACAACTGATTAATGGTAAGTGAAATTATTAAAATAAAACATTGAATCTAGTTAGTTTATTTCTTTGAAATAAATATAAAAATAAACTAATTAATCATTTTCAACAACGTTTCAACGTTACAGAGATTGATGACAAACGCTAGAGGTCTTATAAAAGCCTCAAAAGTCCTACCACGAAAGAGAACAATTAACCTAAGAACTTTCCTAAAACATTTTTGTAAAAACATTATGATTTTTTACCAAAATAATAATAGCGGCTTCATAGAATTAACAGGGGAGGGTCAGACATCAAAAATTAGAGCGCACTTAATAAATAATTAGACGACCACACAAACCTCCGATTTCTGCCTACCCTCCGTGATTAAATACAATTTGGTTCGCTCCATAGCGCCCTCTATACTTCCGGCAAGCCAGTACTTCCGGTGACCGACTTCCTGTAGGATACCGCGTTATTCCGTACTTTTTTCAAGTGGTGCTCGGTGCCGAGTACCTTTTTTGTGCAGAAACTTTTTCGGGAAAATCGTGGAAATGTAAATATAAATTATTTAGCGTGCCTATTTCCGGAGGCGCCTTAAACTAGTGGCCGTGCCATTCTGTTTCGGCTTATCTGTGGAATCATCATTTTGATGCTACGTTTTATATTTTTTACCGTAAAATCTGTCATCTTTTAGATTCGCCATCATAAGCGCTTGAAGCAATTTGTCGGAATTTTGATGTTTTCTAAATTAGCTGCCATTTTAGGCAATGAAAGTAGAAAGTAGTAAAGTAGTAGCAGTACCTAATATAGATCAAAACTTCGTTAGTAAAAATAGCTCGTGAAATCCTGGTGGCCCTTTTCCACACCCGTGTTATTTCAAGGTTTGCAATCAACTCAAAAGCAGAATAGTTTTCGTAAGGCCCTAACCTAACTCAACACAGATTTCTAAACGGCATCCTTCACAAAAAAATAACGTTTTATAAATAAACAGTGCACGTTCGAAACTAGTTAAAGACGCTCGTTGATCGATTTACTAACAAAAAAGTTAACGCCACAAATGTTTTGTTCAGTTGTTTCTTGTCTTTCAGCGTAAAAACATGCAATACTCTCATTACAAAACTTCACAGCCACAACCCAAATCGTACCCACCTTATTACAAAGGAAGAAGACTTCAAATCCATTGTTATCTACCGTATCGACAGAAAAATAAACGGCATAAGAAAGCACGGACTTAATTCGGAAACTTTGCAAGCAAGTTCTATCTTAAACTCGGTAAGTTTGAGCTCAAATTCGATTGTATCCGAGTTAAAATTAGTCCACGGTAGCCCAGTTAACTAAATATATGAAAATGACTGTTTAGAATATCCTGACGACGGACATAAGTGTGTTCCGAACTCAAAACAGAATGTTTAATGTCAAATAAGTAAACAGGATTTGGGGCAATTTATTGTTACAAATGGAACCAATAGCCATAATGTCAAGGGAAAAGAGGAAGTTATGCATGGGGTTGGCTCTAAGAACCCGTTTAATTGAATTTCCTGAGCTATTCTTGATTGCTCGCTGTTAACTTTGGTTAGTTAGTAAATTTTGGGTGTTTTTAAACCACTTAGATGACAAAATGTTTTCGACATGGAATCTTTGGGGATGGAAACATTTTGCTCAAAAGGGAATGTAACCACTGACCAACTTCAAATCAAGTAATCTCGAAAACTATATTATTATGTCCTACGAACCTAAACTAGGGCATATTTCATAAACATCAGCTGAGAATGGAAATTCATCTTTTAAGAGGCTAAAATGTTGTGTTAAAGTTTGTACGGAAAAATGTCAACATTCCGTTGCAAAGTTGCGAGGCAAGTCGCTAGTACTAAACATAATTTGTACTAAGCTGTATTAAATTCTGTATCTTATGACGTCATCAGCCAAAATTAAGACCAATTAAGCTAACAGTGTTAACTAAATTTAGCCAACATTTCCACTAACAAACAATTTTACTGTCGTGTCACGGCGGACAGTATGTTCACACCTTTATTTATGCAAATTTGACATGTTCCAACTGAACTAATTGGTATCGAATAGTTGAATTCTAACACAATTTTAACATGCCTTAGAGCGATCGAGATTGGTTGACCGTGTCGTGACAATTTTACATTTTATCGGTGTGAAACGGTCTCGTATTGCCGCGTAGACTTATTTTTTCTGCAGTTTACGCAAGAAAATAGCCTGTTTATGAAATCAGAAACTTTGATCATAAATAATATAAAAGCCTATTAAAATTTAGAATTAGGTTTCGAAACGGGATATTTAGCATGTATTTATTTTTGTTTGATGTCTCGATATTTCGATACAGTAGCAAGCGTGAGAACCTAATTCTAATGTTAATGACCATTGCAGTTATAAATAAAAGGTACAGAGTACAGAGTCATTTCGCGGAAATATTTTAATTATAATTGGTTTTATATTTTAACTCATTTCTTAAAATTCAAGTCTCGTAGCGTCATCTCGCAGGAAAAAAGGTACTTCATGCTGATCTGGAAGTAACTAAATGTTAAAAAATGCCTAAACATTTTTTAAGCAGTATTTTCAAAAAAATACCTGGAAGGCCCTGTGAGTATTGTATTCTTTAATGTATGACAAGTCCTTATTATTTATACAGTAGATGAAAACTGTTCAAGCAAATAAGAGGGACACTTACCTTTTTTTTTTGAATAAGAAGAACTTTGCTACAACATAATTTTTTTACATGTTACCTTTTTTCTCTATCATTTTAATTACAGTTAATATTTTTTGTAAATCACCCCAGTTTTAAGCTTGACCATTTATTACTTAGCCTAGCCGTGGCCTAACTTAATAAAGTCAAAAACAGACGCAAGGGAGAGATGCATTTTACTATCATTTTACAGAGTTGTAAACACACAAGCGTCTTTAAGCTGCACAAATAAAACTGCATAAACATAGTGTACAACACAGTTTATTAGTACTAAAAAAGTACCGCTTACTTTTATACGAGGAAGCAAAACATGAGTATAAAATATGTAAAATTGTATGAGGGAGATTGCCATCATCGTAAAATACAGGATAGTGAATGATAGACATGTACATTAAGTGCTAAAGTTGGGTTTACTTATTTAGCACGTAATTGTACCTGAATGTAGGAAGATTTTAGTTTTGGTACATACATTTTAAAAGTAGATTAACTAGACATCTCTATCCAATGATTAGTTGCGCCCCGCGGTTTCACCCGCGTCTTTCCGTTATCCCACAGGAACCTTTTTCCGAGAAAAGCAAGCCTATGTGTTAATCCTGTGTATAAGCTATCTCCATTCCAAATTTTATCGAAATCGGTTTAGTAGTTAAGGTGATACGTGGTAACAAACATTCACACACACACAAACTTTCGCATTTATAATATACTAGCTGCGGCCCGCGGTTTCACCCGCGTCTTCCCGTTATCCCGTAGGAAACTTTTCCGGGATAAAAAGACAAACTTTCGCATTTATAATCTTAGTAGGATTATCAGAAAATAAAGCGCTTCACTACAAAAACTGCTACAAGCATTTGAAAACCAAACTGTTTCATATGACGTTTTAAACTACCATGGTCAAAAACAACAACAACATTAGAATTAGGTTTTATAACGGGATAATTACCATGTATTTGTTTTTGTTTGAGTTCTCGATATTTCGGCACTGTTGCAAGCGCCATGATCACGAGAATAAATAAATAAATAAATAAATACAGGGGACATCTGCACACAAATTGACCTAGCCCCAAATTAAGCTCGAAACTTGTGTTATGGGTACTAGACAACGATATACATACTTATATAGAGAAAATAAATACTTATATAGATAGAAATATCCAAGACTCAGAATAAGAGAATTGAGAATTGTATTCTCGTGCCGAAATATCGAGAACTCAAACAAAAACAAATACATGGTAATTATCCCGTTATAAAACCTAATTCTAATGTTTCATATGAACTTCAAGCAACTTCAACTCTACGTCTAGCATACTAACAAAAACTAATAGTTACATACATGGTAATTTAGGAGAAGGGTGCCCTCCGAATACAAAACCGTGGAGGGGTAGAAAGGACTTGAGAAGTCGATCAAAGAGGGATTTGCGAAACCCACCCCCGTCTACGCAAGGTAGCTGAAATTGAAAATTTGTTTTTGTTTATATTACGAGTACATCCAGGTGAGATTTCAGTTAAATTGGAAACGTTTTCCAAGTGATCTTGGAGTTAGTTTTCTATTTGAAAAAGCATTGTTTCGCTTCCTAGTTCCATAAGTTTTGTTTCTGAAAGTTGGGATAATTTAAAGCGCGTCTCCTATAGAAATTGCTCGGCGCTTTGGAAATGTATCACACACTTTTCAAAAGAATTTTTTTTTTAATATTTGTTTTTTTTTCAATCAAATTTACTCTAAATATACTTGCCAGAGTTTGTTATTCCTGATCGCTATAATTTGGGAATCTTCAAGGCAAGAGAGAACTGGTCGCGGGTTTGAATCCTGTAGCTTGAACTTTCGGTGCTCTTCTCAGAATTCAGTCAAGTGTAAATAAACAAATTTTATTTCTATTGACACTGGCCACTTGGCCAGTCATTCCAAGAACATACACAATTATTACGACATACTCCTCGCACATTCCAACACATAACACTTGCAAACAGATACCCAAGTTGCGATTTTATATTACTAGTTTATATCTCAGATATCCGATACGAGGTTTTATGTTCGCCACGTAAGCTTCAAGTAGGGTTGTCACTTGCCACCCGTATGTTATTATTAGTGTTATTACGAAGACCGTTTTCGATTCCGGACACATTTTCGATAAATGGTTATTGCAGGAATCTGTTTTGATTTGACAGTTGAAACAAAATGGTGGTCTAGATTAGACAAAAACTTGCAATTTCTCCTTCTTTTTTTATTTTTACATTGATACTTCAGCTTGTATCCTAGGAAACTAGCTTTAGCACCAAATTCTGTATTCAACGCATATTGGCAAATTGTAAATGACAACCAGAATTGGCGTGCCAACCATACAGCTTTTAGAATACGCTTTTTGGTTTTATAGGTTTAACTGTGTAGGATGTTTAAATCCACTATGATTTTGTATGCAAAACATTTTTCATCTTCGAGCTACACTAATATCAAGGTCTCTCTGTGTTTTCTCATTTGAGCATATTATAGTGACATCTATTTCAAACTTTGCCCAGTATTTGTATTACTTTCCAGTAGATTTCCCATCTCCCATTCCAAATGTAGCGTGGTGCCACCTTCGACCACATCGTCACGTAACATCAGGTGACTTGTGGTCAAACGCTACCCTGTAAGTAGTAGTAGTAAATAGACTTGATCATCCATCCTGATTTACTCTTGCGGCGCTTTTCCAAAGAAAATTCGATCCAACAATGACCAATTCCTCGTGAAGCATCGCGGGAAAGTGATCAATTAATTAGATTTTCTTTTGTCACGGTTATTTTTCAGTTTCTTCTAATAAAGAAACGTCCTTAAAATTGAGTACTTCTCCCCACGGTTATCCTGTTATCTCGCAAGAATCTTTTTCCGGGATAAAATGGAACCTATTATGGTCATAAGCTATCTCCGTTGCAAATTTCACTCAAATACATTGAGCCGTTTCAGCGTGATAAAGTAACAAACATACTCACAAACTTTCGCATTTAAAGATTCAAAGATTCAAAGAATTTATTGCATTCCATAATGTACAATAGTTAGTCATAATATAATTAAGATCAATTATGGACCCTGTTGGGCACAACAATAACATTACTTAAAAACTAGAGGAGAGGAGGACTGCCATCAATCAACAAAAAACCTATATGCCTACTGCAACCTATGTAAATCTATATATATATATCTAGTAAACATTTCTTGCAGTTAGATTTTGTCGTTAAGGAATTCCTGTATAGAGTAATATGATTTTTCCTTTAATAAGTCAATTAAACATCTTATGAATTTTTTGTTATTGTTCTGTTGTTTACAATGTTAGTGTGACACAATATTACCCGCATTACATTACGAAGGGATTTAGCACATGTGACAACCCTATCTCTAAGTTATGCTTTTACGAGCAGTAACATTCTGCTTACTGCGATCTTATCGTTATTTCGAATAATAACTTTAACAGCCTATGTCCTGATTTCCTTGTATTTTATGCATTTTATGGCTTTCTTAATTTTTCAGGATCTATTGAAATCTATTATCTCGCTATTTGTCCAACATAATATACAAACTTTCAAGTTGTACCTACTTTATTAAAATAAGTCAAGTTTAAGGTATTTATAATCATCACGTTCCCACTGACATGACATAGTCAATAGTATTTTATTCAATATGATACATTGTGTCACTTTAAAACGTCAAACTTAAAACTAGCTACGCCTGTTCCAACCTCCTTACGCCGGCAATAGAACAGGCAAGAAACGCCCGGCAGGTAATTTTTTTAGCGCGATCACATTGACAATTTTATTCTTATTACTAATTGATTGAATAATTGAAACGATTGATATCGATCCATAACCGCGGAGAACGGATCAGGATCGATTATTAATTTCGAGCGTTAGGGTATGGGCCATAATCCACCACGAGGGCCCAGTGCGGGTTGGAAAACAGGCTAGTGACCAGCCGAGGTGTGAGATTTTTCGCGTATCCGTTGAAATGAGAAGCGCTTCTAAAGAGCTTTGTCTTTTCATCCAATCTTTCAATTTTATCAACCGTTCATTACGCAGCATCTGAAAGCCATGTTCCAGCCACACATTTAGGTGCTGTCTCATTTCTTCTGCTAAATGTCTCACGAAAGAGAGACTTAACCTTATGATGTTTTGTTCTTAGATATTACAGGGTTTGACCGCAAGTCACCTGATGTTAGGCAACGACATCGACACGGTACACCTGCAATGGGAAAGTGGCAAAAAAGTCTTAATTCATAATATATAAACATAAGAAAAAAACATTTTTACCGGAAATTGAAGATTCAAATCGCTTAATCGGATACAAACTAAGCTAGTTGTCAGAGCTTAGTTAGCAAGCGGTCGATAAACAACAGCTATATGCTATTGCGACTTGGCTCTACACCAAATCTCGATGCCTAACGACAGTTCTACAGTCTAGACAGGCGGTAGACAGCAAGACTGTGATTGTTTTCGGTAATTTAATGGTTAAACGCTAGTACTTGTGGCCAAATCTAATGTCGGCATTTGCAAGCAACCCTAAGGCATCCGACATGACTTTACGATTGATTGAGACAAGCAAGACGACTTGATGGTAAGAGTCACGTTTGCCTATTAAAATTCAGTGACACCCAGAATTGTTAACATTAACAGTTCAAAATCCTGCGTGGCAATGCAGTACTGTAATTTCATTGGAAACATTGGTCTTCAATCCGGAACAGCTTAGATTGCTTTCAAGTAACAACATTAATGCACACAACTGAATCAATCATTGTTAATTTTTTTACCTTTTTCCACTTTACTTGGTTCAACTTCAGTGCGTTCGGTTGAACCGTCATACGTGACGTAAGTCTTGTAAATTACACCTCTACCGCACTCCGCCGCTTCTTAAAGTTTAAACACTGCTCTTTTTGTGCTGTAACTCATTACGTTTCCATTAACAGAGCTCAGGGTTGCCCAACGCGTTTAAAAGATAGCCAACCTTTAACCCGCAGCCGCTTTGTGGGCGGTACCCCGCCATTGTAACACTTCTGAGCTATTTCAAGTGTCAAATTAATGATCCGAAACAGTGAAGCGCTGGTTGTGACCTCGTTTTGTACTTTCTTGGCGATTGGTGTGAGTTATAAGCTTTGGTGAAGACGTATGTATAAGCTCTAGCATTAGGGATTTTAAAACTCTTCATCTTTCAGTCTTTATTAGTTCGTTTTATCTTTCAGTCTTATCTTGTCTCGTGGCAGATTATGCTCTATTCTTGACTAAATCATAAAGACAACGATGCCTTTCGGACCAGTGAAGTGTTCCAGTCACATTCTTCATTTACTAACAGGCAATTTAACTTACTTTATCATCATGCTGTGTCGTCCACTGCTGGACATAGGCTTCTTCCTCCCAAGTGTCTCCCAAGATACGTCGCCGAATCCAGTCTTCGGCTTATCTTTTCCAAGTGCTGCCAGCCTTGCGTATATGGTCACTCCACCTGGTCCGAGGGACCCTCCTACTTACTTTATCAACTCTCTATGTGCGATCACCTTCCAATCATCATCTACTTAGAATCTTTTAGAGTTTTTCGCAATTCTTTAGTCAATGTATAACCGGTTCTTCTCACGGGCATTCCTTCTTAAAAGCGATATCTTTCCTTCTTTGTAGGCGACTTCAACGCTTTTGTAAGCTCGCTTATTCTTATTTTTTGCAAAGTTGCGCAACTGATTGCACGATAGCCTAATCGTTACACGCGTTTTGAACTTATGCGCGCATTCTATACGATTACATTACATTACAGCATTACACGTTAATGCTTACTTTGCGTCTTAGTGAATTCGTGCCCTGTCTCAGTAAGATATTAAACGTTTCTTTTGAATAGTAATGGAAGTAATATAAAATTTAATGTATCGTGGTTCTAAAGTGGACATAGATATTTAAGGATGGTAGGTAATCAAATGAGTATTCGACATCAACTGTCTGTACTGTTTTAGCTAAAACTTTCCTCAATCGTGCTCGATCCCAGTGAGAAAAATTAAAGCCTCTTAGAGTCACGATGGATGCGTTACAATGTATTATTATGACATGGTTGCAAAGTGTTAGTAAAGTTATTTTTGATGGCTACTCGACCGTAACGCTCTATTATTATGCGTCCATTACTTACAGATGATTAATGAAGTCACAGTCTTGCATCATCGTTAGTGTTTTTAATTTTGAGCTTTTGACTGTGAAATGTTGAGGCGAAAGTTGTTTTGGAAGTTGGATTGAACCATAGTATATTATTCTATTTTTCTTAGATATATTTTAGTATCAACTAAGAACTTCAGTAAGTAATAAGATTTTATAACATCTCCTTTCTGATAGGTAGATGAAGTGTCATACCTTGTCTTGACAGTTTCATTTTTCTTTCAAGGGTTCCATCCATTCTTTCACTCGACCCATTAACTCCATAGGTGATACAACCCCAAAAATAAACCAAAAAACTACCATCACTGCATCGTGTTCGTGGAAAGATCCCAAGGAACTTTCGTACATTGTATCATCCAGACAATAGCTTATTGGGATCCCAGCACAATAGACCGAACAAATCTGATCTCACATCTTTGAGATCGCACTCTCGCCTTTAATGATATCACAATACGGTTGAAGCTCAGCGTCCAGTCGGTTGTAGTTACAGCCTTTGGTAGGGTTCCAATAGGGTTGAATATAGCACGATCGGATGGGAGATCCGGAACGATATAGCACGTCCGACCCAATTTCTAAATCTGACTGAGGTTACGACACATTTCAATTAGTTTGGCAGGTATGTGGTGTCAATAGCACTGGAGCATGGTGAATGGTGATGAAGTTCAGTCGTCGACTCTACACGTTCCTTACACGTGGGAATCTGCGAGCGTTCCCATTGTTGAAATGAACGTTGTACAAGAGCTTATATTGTGAAACATAGGACTCAATATAATTATTCGCGAGTAGAGTAGGGATGCCGCGAATAGTAGAAATCAGACAAATTTATTCGATTTCAACACCGATCTTTGATAAGGAGCAAATTATCAAGTGGTTATAAAATTAATAACAGTAACATAATACATCTAGTGGACTCACACTTTAAAAAATTTCGATTTTACAATTTTTGATCCCAGCTTTTTCTACTGATCACAGTAACTATACGTTACTCTTCCTGAACAGGTGGATATGATGGGTGAGGTGGGTGTCTTCCCTTCCCAACATCCACGGATAAAACGGATTAAAAAATAAGGTGTTTTCGTATCTTATTTCATTACATTTAACACGAAAATAATTTTCAATCTGGTTAATACATTCTATTTCCTAACCTGGCAAGAGATTATGTCAAACGAATAAACGACGACGAGCGAAACCTCCAGAAAATTTATTACAAAACCAATTCGTTTTCTTATCAACAAGAATGTTCATCTTTGTGGTAGGCTGCGCGGGCGCATGCAATGCGAATTGACTACGAAAGATTTACGACCATCCCGCTAAAAGCTGTGTAAATTATATTCTTTATCGCTATCTCTTTTCATTCCGCGTGACAGAAAAGGAAAAAATATAGTGTCCTATCTTACTCGGTGACTTAATGCTACTTTATGAATATAAAGTCCGATATGTTTGACAGATTTGCATTTTAGTGTTTAAAAATATTTTAGTCCACACTTTTCAAGCCATCGTAACTTAAACTTTTGATGAATTGCAAATTTGCAGCGACCGTATCAACACATCACAATAGCTTTTGCTTGGTGGTAGAGGTCTATTGCTCACTGGGCTAGCTACCACGCTCAAGTGAAGAATCTGTCGCCAAGCACCTATCGGTGTGTTCCGGCAGCCTCACTTGAAAGCCAGTTCCTAATGCAGGTGTTGCATGACATCACCTTTGACTGCATCGTCATTTAACATCAGGTAGCTTATGAAGAAGTAAAAGAATATATTATATGTAGTCCATGTGTCATCAGAAGTTATAACAATAATCAAATTGTTACTGCTACCTTTAACCGAAAACATCGATAAAATATTTTTTCACAATAATGTTTTCAAAAGAAACTTGTTATTTAAATTAAACCTATTGTCTTCAACAAAATACAGGCACGGTTCTCCTTGAAATGTAGAATTCATCTACTTTAGTATTCACAACTGATAGCCATGTATGTCACACAAGACACAAGTTACAATGCTTACTAGTTACCTGCTTAAGGCCGGCATTAAAGTCACATAATTCTTCTCTTATCAAGTACGAATTGAATTAATACTATTTGTTTTGCAGAACTATCAAAGAGTGACGACATTCTGACTAATAACGTACTAGTACTTTATTATAACAATGGACTAGATTAGTAAATAGTTACCATGTAAGTGACGTATCGTATTGTATGGGTGTTGTTAACATTTCCCATTGTAGCACAGTTTACACAATAGGATGTAGAGAAAGGTTATCGTCAGATCTCAGTACGAGATGCAGGGCGATTTATGTTCTTCAAAGATGGTTAAAGAGAAGATGCTGATGTTTATATTATGATTACCAGCCTATGCGTTTATCTTGAACCATTCATAGCTAGATACAATTAAGTGGTAATGAGATAGTGTTGAAGTGTTATAAATTTTGTATGTTGTTGATATTCTTATTTTCGACAGTGGTGTAAGACAACTTTAAAAGGCTTGTCTAGCTTGCCGGGGACACAAAAAAGACAGTAATGGATTGCATGGAACAGATTGCTACAGTTAAAACAACGTCTGAAACAGAAAAGGGCGTTAAACTTAAAAAGAAAAAGTGTACCTACAAAAGTGGGAACCAATTCAATCCAAAAAGCTCACTGTTTGCTCTGGAAAGCTCGAAGAGATAAAATGCTAACAATCGTGACGCTTAGCTAAAGGTGCGGGACAAAAGAGCGGGCGCCATCGTAAGGTGACGCTGAGTCAGCTGTGACTAGCCCGCCATATTGGACTTTTATTTTTTAAAACTGCGCGCATAGACAAACGTTGTCGATAGCATTTGTCGGATTCAATTTGTTTTTAGTGCCGCTTGTTACTGCTTGAGAACGGTACTTTCGTTTTTTAATGCTCGAAATCGGAGCTCCACTCGACTCGTGGAATATTTAGAGTAGGAAATTAAGTGCATCTCAGTAGCCATAGCCAGTATTATACTTGATGTTTACAACTAGGTGCGTCATACCTAGTACAAATGTTTGGGAATGCTCTTGTTAATGTATTTGAAATACAATTTAGTGGGAGTCAATCGTTTGACATTAGGAGCAAGGTTGCAAGGTTTGGGTGTACCTACCCAAAGTTTGATTTATCCATATAATCAGTCTAACTAGATTTCTTGGTAATTTGCGGATAAAACTGTCGTAATATCTAAATTGCCTGCTTAACTCAATGTGATTCATAGATACAAACTCATAGTTATTCTAGCCAGCCAGTCAAAAGTCACTTCAATATGAAGACTATATCGAAATGATAATTGAAAGAAGTATATTAATAGCTACAAATGAAATCTACAGCTTAATCGAGGTTGTGTTTTGATGTAGGCCAACCTGTCATTTTATCAAACATGTTGTTGGTAAACCTGGTTAATTGAGCCAGATCACGTCAACGGCTAAAATATTACATTTGTAATTCATAAGTTTCAAATTACCATCAATAAAACCGACCGCGTTCTAAATTGTTTTCAACTGTAATTGGACAACTTTGAAAAACTAAAATCACCTAGTTGTTTCTTTCTCAACGTACAAGTGCGCATTAAATGGCGTTAATAAATCAAAATCGGGGTCAACAACTTGGCGGGCGCGAAACCAAAATTGCTAAAAACTCGCGGTAGGTAGGTAGGTACTAGGTACACGGCGAAAATAACCGCGAGAATTACGCCAAAAACTTTTTTAATAACGCAACAGATTCAATCTCAATCGAAAAATACGTAACAAAAAAACGTCTACACAACAGTAAGAAAAATGTATAAACATGTCAGGGGACCGGCTCAGGTACGCCATTTTTTATTGAATTGAATACCTATGCCCGAAAGGGACGCTCGCATCTCTGCCTTTTCAACCCGGGGCTGCGACCACAGGCGCGGAAGAGGACAGCGACATACTCCTGTCCCGTTCCCCCGGCCGCTGCATTCATGAGGACAAAGAATAAGTAGTAATAAAGACGTGACATTCGTGCAGATGGTTGATAAAACTTAATACTTGGCAGTTTGTTCGTTCTTCGACTATTAAAAGGCAACGAACAGATACGTTGTTACACGCTCTTTAGTTCTTGAGACTCATGAAAACATTAAAGGAAATGGTTCTCTCCGTCGAGGTCGTATATTGCCTTCCATGTTGGTGGTATCGGCGAGCCTTTTTACTTTTGCTATTGGCGCGAAATTGGAGGGAAAAGAAAATGGCAAACAATTCAATGTCTCAATTTAACTCTGGAGACGGAGGAGACCGAGTAGATTGCCTCCCAAGTATCCAGATAGGGACCCAAATAAAGGAGTGCAATTATTTCAAACGCGATCCTAATTTTTATCATCGGTCCGTTCCGTACCCGGACGTTCGAATTCCGTTCAGAGTGTTTTTAAATGACAAATACTTCGTCATCCATCTGTTTCGGCTTCCTAGGCCGGTCCTTTGGAGCCAATTAATGAAAGAGAGATCCGATATCCCGCTTTCGACTCGCAGGGACAACTTTCGGCCTCAATTTTTACCTGATGTTATTACTAGCGTTGACAGTAGTATTACAAGGGTCGCAGAATGTGCTATACTTTAGAATTATCCCGATGTGATTATGTTCTGATGACGTTTAATAGGATTTGTTGAATGAGTTGCGTTTTGAGTGGCTTCGAATGTGAGCACTTGAGTTTATGAACGGGCGAGCGTGGGGCTAGGGAAGAAAGGCATAACAATCTAATGACACATGGATTTCCGTTTTCATGACGCTAAACTTCTCAAATGAGTTCCCGAAAATAGCGCTTAGACCAATTTGGGAGTCATGCGAAAATCGTAAAACCCTGCGCGCTGTGAGGCTCAGTCTCAACGCACCACCGTTCTGTAATCTGACGTAATTTAACGATCGTGTCGCTGTTATCGTTACATTACTCCTTCGACACGCAAATCCAGCCGAATTTATAAAGGGAAAAGTCAGTACGTTGCAAGTTTTTGCGTGAGCGAAATTGTCGGGTGTTTCAGTAGAATTTGGGTGCGGGGAAACTCGTAAAGCGGTGTTACGTAAATCGATCGTTTGTTCAGCTGATTGCTAGATTGAAAAGCTCTCTTTTGCTTTGTAATCCCGCCGGCTTATAACCTACACGAGCTTAGTCTGTGCAATTCCATGATCTCTTTATGTGCCCTCTTTTACGTCTTCATTTTGGTCCTTCGAGGTTCGTTATAAATTGAAAGCGATTTGAGTATCAATAAATTGAAACGTTCGTCTATAATTCCGAAACAATCTCCATCAGCGATAAAGTACGAAGTGGGTATCCTAACGGGGACCGAAATTATTTTCGAAGCTGAGAACCCGCAAGACAATAAAATAGCTTTCTTATAACCGTTTCGCCTCGGGGCGATCCTGTAATGTAACTTCCTTACTCACTCTTAGAACAGGCTCAGTTATCCGGGTGTAATAAAACAATAAAATGTTGCAACTTGCGAAATTACTGTTCTTAACAGCTGTAGGTTGAAACGCAAAATATAAAAGCAGGTGCACGGATGGCGGAAACCTTTTTTTTAATTTCAAGTCTAGGCAATGCAGTTAAGTGTGCTCCGGCGTTGGACAGCTTTACACGTCGCTCCGAGGAGTTTGTGATTTAATGACTAACCTTATTATTATAATGTTGATTGTTGCAGTAATGGCTGGTAATATATCTAAACAAGGTATTTTATGGGCGACATAAACGGCGTCTATTATTGCGTAGTCATTATTCAAAGTGCATGGATGATCTTAAAATAGGCCATCAAGCGTTCGAAATGGAATGTTAGTCTTAGAAAGTTTACGTTTAAAAATCAAACACCGCACCAAACAAACTTGGTGAAAATAGGTTCCTCATAAAACAGGCCAATTTATACGCTAAATCAAAATGAGAGACTCGCTTTTAAGAATTTCTGTGAAGCTTTAAACATTAAGCGAATGACTCAAACGGCATCGGAGGCGTAAAAAACTAAGAGCTTCCATGTTTTTACTTTCTACGTCAACGTTGTAGTTAATTACAAAATACACTTAGTTTGTTTATTGTTGGGAGAAACGTCTGGAAAATTAACTTGGATGCCCACATCGAAGTTATTTGTGGGAGTTAACTATCTTAAAAAGGCCCGGCCCCACTGCAACTAACTTGAAACTTTTAGAATGGTTTAGTAGGTATATATGATAAGTATCTTCAACTTTTTAACTGACGAAAGAAAGGAAGAAACTGTTCTTAAATACTAGACACTTACTTACTTATTTTTTATCAAATATCTAATGGTGACCCCAAAAACAGTTGGCTGATTTCACCAATTTTTGGCTACTTGAGTTTAGTATTGCTTTCTCTATAACATATAAGTTTTGATTTTTCTTTATCGTTAAATGTATTATGTACCTCAGATCCCTCGCAAAACATTTATAAATGTGTGTTTTCCGGCAGTCTCACATAACAGCTAGGTTTCTAAGTTTTCAACCACAGCATCACCTAACTTCAAGTGACTTGTGATCAATCGTCATCCTGCAAGATGTAAATAAAAATTCATCACATTATAATCCTAATTACGCTCAAAATTCGGGAGAACATGTAATTGGCTTTTCATTGTCATTTCACTGTATATTTTCTGTGGTTGTAAAATGCTGTTGGTTTTCCAAAAAATAAATAAATTAATCAAAATAATATAGTCTGCGTAAAAAGTCAGTGTAAACGAAATGACTTAATTACATAATTATTATTATTATCTAATGATGACATACAGTACAATTTCAAAACTACTCATCACAATTTCAAAACGGATCTTAACGAATATCCAGGAAAGCTTCTACACTTACCTGCACAGGTATAATTGAAAAACGAAACACTTAAAAACGTTCGAGTGTTATTACATTTCTAAATAAGTAATCTGGAGAATTCTTGAAGTTTTTAAGATATCTTCATGGCTTCATTAAGAATAGAAGCCACTTTACATCACTACTCCAGTTTTGACGACTTGTTTTAGTTTTTAGAACCGTTTTGGTTGGAACCAAGACGGTTTTAAGGTTCCGTGCTTTTAGGGTGAAACCAAACGAGCGTAATTTTGTGAGTCGTGAGTCGCAGAATTACGGTCGCTCATTTTACGTTCAACTGAATTGTCAACTCATTTTACGTTGTCGTATGGCACCAATAATTGCCTTTTTGTATGAAACCGAATGCAGCAGAATTTATGCTACCGAAATTCTGCGACTCACGACTCACAAAATTACGCTCGTTTGGTTTCACCCTGAGTTTTAAAATATTATTTAACTTTGACAGAACTGGGTGCTTTTTTGTTAAGTTTGGCAAAGGAATTACACATAGCTAACTTACTGACAACAATAGACATAAGAAGAAGGATGCTTGGCCAAATGGCCACTTGGTACGTCATGACGAATATTAATAAGTCCACAATTATCAAAATTTGGGTACCTACATAAAGCACAAAGTCACAAACCAACGCATTTCTAACAGTACACCACGATGTCACAGAGCCGCGTCAAAACTAATTGATTTCAACTTAGAATTGTTACTGAGAGCCAGAGACCAGCCAGAGAGAGGCGTAGTATTTGTTGCAAAAGACAACCGACGCAACGACGCGCACTGTTAAAAGCCAAGCGACCGACTAAAGCTCAACCCTTATTAGCAGAGACAAATATGGGGGGCGGGCGCAATTTGCATTTTTTTTTTCGAAAACATCTATGTTTTCTTTAGTTTTGCATGGAAATTCTTTGTTTATCATATAGTCATATATCGGAATAAAAAAAAAACTAATAAAAACGTGCTCAGGGTTACCAAACGTTCAACTCTTCCCGGACACGACTGACATACTTGCTTCTGTTACAACTTTAAAAGCAACTCTGTTTGTTTGTAACCTTTTCACGACTAGATCGCTGAACCGATTTCGATGAAATTTACTGTGGTTATATTTTAAACCCTGGAGAAGGACTTAGGATACCTTTTATCGCGATAAAGGAAGTCCACGCGGGTGAAACCGCAGGGTGCAGCAAGTTTAGCATAAAAACAAAACAAAGACAAAACTCAATGTAATAACTGTTTTTTTTTTTATGTGAATTGTGACGCATTTTGTTCTGACTTTTTAAATTTCAATATGGTAACTCCAGTGTACTATTACTTTACAGAGTTGCTTCTAATCTGCGCCAGAGTTAAGAACATAGCGGTAAAGTCCGGTATTCGCTGCGGACAGTAAGCCGATGGTATATTTAGATTTAGGCTTAGTGAGCAGTGTAAAAAGTTTGCTGTGGTATTACATTAAGTGTTCGTTGCTTCTAAGTTATCATGTAAGTGAAAAAAACAACCAAAATTACAAGAACATAAATAACGTACAACGGAACGCTTTATTGTTCCCATGTTTATTTTGCACTGGCAACCCCGAGGCTTGGCCCGCGCCCTTTAGTGGCGAGTTAAAACGATGTGGAAAGGATAAAAATCTATTAAAATAAAAAATACATTTAAATAAATATGTGTCAACTTTAAAATAAATCTATGAACTAAATCGACGAAGAACTTTCACTGCTCTGTATTATAATTATATATTATGTACTTATAAATGCAAGATATTGAACAAAGCTAAATTTACATCTTTGTTTGCTTCAGTTCATATAGAAAATTTTAATTTTATAAATACCTACTAAGGCATAATAATTAAAGTTATTATTTATTAAAGCTATTAAAGCCAATTAAAAAAACTATGGTGCTGTAATGAAAATGTAAAACTATTTATCTGTGCCTTTATTAATTCAACCAATGCACTGTTGTGTAAAATATTCTGCAGGGTTTGTATGGTATACATAACATACAAAATGTAGGCGAGTCTAGTTAAATTCTATTCTAGCTGTACATACAGAACCGCAATTTCGTATTAAAATGAAGCCTAGATAATCTTTTTGGCAAAATATCAAAACATGCGAACAAGCTAGGTAAATAGATGCTTATAGTAACATAACTTAAGTAACGGAGTTAGTATTAACGAGTGTAAAAATAATGTGAGTGAATAATAGTCACTTAAATCGTCCTTCTACGACCTCTAGACTTACTTTCTAATGTTGCCTAATTTTGTGTTCAAAACACTTAAATAAATGTTATTTACAATTTATGTGTAATGGAGACTAATATCATAGTAAAGGAGTAGTAGTTCAGCTTCATATGAATCGGCCGTCGCCGGTTTGAATGTGTGCGTGAGTAGCGGCACCGTGTACGCACGCAGTTTTCACGCACACAATCACATAATATAATTATACTGTGCTAATATAGTCTAATCTAATCTAAATCTATCTTAGTCTCCATCTCTAAACTGTTAAAGTTTTGTCAGCAAACTTTGCTTGAAAGTTACAATTACAGGCCAAAACAAAACAAGATTATAACATTACAAAAGGAACAAAAAACCAGACTGCACCAAAATAAAGTACCCTATATCACTCCCAGAAGAAATACGTACATCTATCTAATGACATCTCATAATGTTAAAATCTGTCAAGCCATTTAGGCTACAGGCCGTGCCAAATAAATATACATACACACGAAAAACATAGCCCTCCTTCTTTCGCTGTCGGGTAAAAACCAAAACTTCCATTAAAAAACTTGTTCAAGCGCGTTTTAAAAATAGAAACTGGGGTATTTCCAATCACCATTCGCAGGAAGCAAGCGGCATAAATCAAAATCCGAACGCACCCCAATGCATCAATCGTAGCGTTCCGTTTCACGCGCCCTTCGATAGAGCGTAACACGGAACGCAGCGCACGTTTTTACTTTTCCCTAGTCAATTAGACCACGGAACGTCGGCAATAGTCGGCGTACAGCCAGCTACTACCCTAGGACACATGTCAACATCTGTTCGACAACTTCCGATGTGACACACACGTTTCTGGCTTTTGAGATTTTTTACGCGGTAAATTAACGCCGCGAGGCAGCCTTGATAAACCGCTGGAGTGACAACACGTGCATCGCATAGAAAGTGAACACTGACGTCGGTGATGGAAGTTAATTCTCGCTTTTGGGGACTAAAACTTAAAAATTGTTTTCTCTACAATGTATTATAATTATAATACAATAAGGCTATTAAGGCGCAGGTTTCCAAAAATGGGGTTATTTAAAGCTATCTTTCTGTGTAATTCTGGTCTAAAAAAAATCTAATAAAAATATATGTTAATCTACTTGATATATAGCAGGACACCTTCAGGCCGAAAAATGCAAAAAATGTATTTATATATTGAAAACAAATGTGCAAAGTCCCCATTTCCTAAAAGTTTAATACTACTTTACTCCTAAACTATATATGTAACAAAGACTTGTTAATACCATCAGCTTATAAAAAAATATAATACCCAGGACACCTTCAGGCCATTTTTTGAAAATACTGCTTTAATTATTTTTTGCGAATTTTTTACGTATTTCATACTCGCAAATCGGCACGTACACCCCTCATTCGCCCATAAAGTCAGTGCGGGACGAGCCGCCGTGCTGAACGGACCTGTGCCACTTTTCTCCGCATATTTTTGTAGCTGAAAGTCGTACGATGAACTACCTATAGGCTATGAGTGGTAGGTGCATAGTGCCGCGGCGAGTTAATTGCCTACTCTTGCGGTGATGCATAGGGTTGTCACTTTTATTTTTAGTTAAATACTAGCTGACCCGGCGAACTTCTTTCCGCATAAGAGGCAATAAATGAGCAGATTTAGGATTTTAAAATTAATTAACGTTAGTAATAAATAAACTCGCATAAAACAAAAACATCTTCAATTCACAACTTCAATATCAACCATAGACAACATTACGTTTAGCTGTCAGTTGTGTTTTGTTACACCATGTCAGTTGCATTTTGGTATACCATTTACAACAAATGAATGATTAATTGTATTATTTATGAGTATCATATTTTATCTTATTCCAGACGAAGACAAATGAAAAAAAACAAAGATTATAAAAATCGGTCCAGCCGTTATCGACTTATACCTAAGTGTTGTAACTAACATGCCTTTTTTTATAGATTATATTATCTGTGTATTATGACAGCGCAAGGTGTTAAATCATGTAGTTTATTAAAATGTTTTACCAATTCATAAATGGGTTGCATATTAAATACATTTTAATAATTATAAATTAATAAATACGATTTATTATAAACTATACAAATGAAATAGTCAGTGAGAGCAGCAAATCCGAGCGAGCGAGCAGTGTAGTACATAAATGCGCGCGATCAAACGCGTGGCACAGCCCTACTGAGTCCCAGGCCGGTCCCTGCGTACACGGCGCTCGCTACTCACTCACGCGCACATTCAAATGGCGCGGCAGTGACTACTAGCCGTGCCCCGCGGCTTCGCCCGCGTGGGAATTGATGTGTTGTACAAACTTTAGAACGCCATTGCACAACCTCTAGGGGTTTTCTTAAATATAAAAAATACGTATTTAATTATTTACTTTATAGTTTATTTGTACCTACTTTTAAGAAAATCCACATAAGGAATAAAAAAAAGCCATACAAACTTTAAAACTCTATGGCACACCCCGTAGAAGTAATACATATCAAAAAATAAAAAATGCGTTTTCAATGATTTACTTTAAGGTTTATTTGTACCTATTTTTGAGTCAATCGAACCAAGGAATGACATTTTTCATACAAACTTATCTACCTTATTTAACCCCTTTCAGAGTTGACTTTTCAAAATTAGATTAGCTTATGTGTTAGTCCAATACCTAAACTGTCTACATTCTAAATTTCATCAGTCAAATTCGGTTCAGTAGTTACGTGGTAACAAACATTCACACACACACAAACTTTCGCATTTATAATATTATAGTAGGATGTTGCTACTGTGTATATATGTAGATACGGCGGGCTCGATTAGTAGAGGTACCGCGCCGCGCCGCATGGCGAGAGCGTCGCTTCGGGCGCGTTGGCCGCAGATCGCGTAATTTTGGTGAGGGGATGCGCGGAGTGCGCGGAGCAGTTTCACTTGATCAAGCAAGGTCAACGACGTTATGGAGGCTCTTAATGTGTCATTGAGATAAAAATTAAAATGTGACAAGGAATTGACGGACGGACGGACAGTGGAATCTTAGTAATAGGGTTTACCCCTTGGGTACGACAAAGATTTGTGGTTTGCAATTTTTTTTTGTTTAAATTTTAAGTTACAACTAAGTAAGACTATAAAGTTGTGAAAGGGACTTTTCTAGTTGCTCAAAAAAAGTCCGTGTAAAGTTTAAGTAAAGCTCCACTACTTTACTTAAACACTATCCTCATCCCATCATGTCATCATCATCATTTAAACTGGATTCAACAACGAGTTTGAAATATTTTATACTTGGCACGGGCAAATACACTAATCGTGTGACGCCATAACAAAAAAAAAAGTTAGACTATTATGTAACTCTTAGTATACACACTACACACTTACTTATTTAAAAAAAACACGGGTTTAACTATCAAAAATGTAGGCTGAGATCAATGACCACCTCAGTTTATTAGAGCTTTTTGGAAATTTAACTGTTGAGTTAACTTAATGGCTTTGATACTCTTTCTAAATGTAGTCCCTAATGAGAAAGGACTACAATATTTTCGTTCATAAATCTTTCAATAACGCGATCGTCTCAAAATGTCATGACTAAATTGGACCGGACCATAAGCGTCAATTGAGTTATCAATGTTTAATTTGTGAAGGGCCATCATGAGTCACGATTCACGATATTGCTGTCAACAAACGGACCCAAATATGTTCACTCAAAAAATCTAGATAAGAATACCTAAAAGATACGGTAACACATTATTCAAAATCCACAAATTTATCTTCCACGCGCCTCGACCGCCATCAATATTGACTTTACGATACGGTTTACGATTAAATCAACGGTTTCATCTTGTAAATGTAACCCTTAAATTGTCTATAAAATCATGCGATCCGAATACAGTATTCAAATTCGGATAGGCAATAAAACACGTTGCTGTTGCCGACATTGTTTCAAAAGTGAGAATGGACTGAATGAAGATGTTGAATTACAAAAACGTTTGTTTTGAATAAAACACATGTATACATAATGTGCTTGAAACGGAACGTAATTTACATCATATCAAATTTCGTTACTATTTATAGCAAATGACTTTTTTTGGCGGCAATCGAATTGTCAACGTGAAAATTTTGTTTTTATTTCCAAAACTTGTGTTTCTTCGAGTGATAATGTGTAATATTGGTGGATTATTAACCATTATGTGTTCGTTAATGTGTACGAGTGTGGGAAATTGAAATAAAGTTGTGAAAGTGACTTTTCCAGTTGCTCCAAAAAAGTCCGTGTAAAGTTTAAGTAAAGCGCCACTACTTTACTTAAACACTCTCCTCATCCCATCATCTCATCGTCATCATCATCATTTAAACTTGATTCAACTCTCCGAGTTTGAAATGTTTTATACTTGACACTGGCAAATACACTAACAGTGTGACGTCATAACAAAACAAAAAAAAAAAAAAAAAAAATTATAGCAAATGTCGTCAATATTTTCGCTGTTTGATTTTTAGAAATAGATTATCGAGGTTTTGAACAAAATTAATCTTTACGATTTTTGAACGTCAGAATTGAAATTTCAAATAATTTTTACTAAGCCGGCAGAATGCATAGGCCGTACATTGTCAAAGAATATTTTGTGAACGCGACGCATAGCTTTTCGCGCTATCCGCCCAATCCAATATGTCAAACAAATAAAAAAATTGCAGTTAGCGTTTTTTTCGTGTCACCGAGACACTTGAGTGGTTAATTAAGAGATAGGCAATCGTTTGAACCCAGTCTCATCTGATAGTAAGTGATAACGAGGTCGAAGATGAAGCCTGCTTGCCTAGAAGATACCTATTCACTCTTGACTTAACCTATCAATTCTCATAACGTAACATTATCGACAGTGAGTTGTGTTAAATTTCTGTGTATTTGTATTGTGTGTTTATGTAGTCAACGTGTAATTACACCACTGAATCATGTTTAATTCGAGTTCTGTGTGAAACAATAATAGCCGGTGTAAAATTCAGTTCTTGTTCGAAACTGTAAATTCAATTGTTACTAGTTGAAACGTTAAAATTACGCTTGTGATTGTTGTTTTGGTGAAATCGGGTTAACAAAGCTATCTATTATGTTGTTTTGTATAATTAGCAATAAAGATTTGCTCCCGAACTGTCGGATCGTGATTACAATTCGGGAAAGCTCATTGTTTTGCCACTAGTTACGCCATCTACCGCGTCGCTTTGATAAATACGAGCTTTGAATTTGGAATACGTTTTGTTGGGGTTGATTGGATTGATGTTTCATTTCGGTTGTAAATTGAATAGCTGGGTACCTACCAAATACTTAGGTACATAGAGCACATTCCTAAATGGAATATGTTTCGGAAAATTATGTCAACGTAACTGTTTTGATACAGAAATACGCTTTACTGGGTTTTATGATCCCCGGCTGCTATAAAAACAAAGTTGGCTGATCCGATAAAAAAATACCTTCGACGGCAGATATAATTTCACATACCGGTCGGTAATTAAAGAATCGATTTAAAAGCTCGACGAGCGTAACTAATGTTATCAACCAGAATCTCACGCTCCTGCCATTCCGACGCCGAGATCTGAGCAAAGAAACAGTTATTAAGTCAATTATAAAAGAATCGACGAAAGTTCAACAACGAAACTTATCAAATGATCGTTAAGTGGCAGGGGGTACCAGGTACCGTTACTCTGCTGGACCGCCTAATTAATAGTCGCCCACTTCACTCCAGAACTGGTTCTGGAGGCTGGCTGCAGTGTTTACAGGGCCCTGCACGCCGCGCGCATCTACAATGCATATCCACAAACACCATCCGCAATCTGCGATTCAATATCGACGCATTACATACAACTACCTCGGACCTTCTTCGCCCGCATACGGAGCCCAATCGAGACTATCGATTCAACTCACGAGCCTCGTAGAAAGAATTCCTTACAACAATGAGCCGGTGTAACAATAAATACCTTAATGATATCCCGAGATCGGAGAGAGAAGGCGTCCGGCGGCAGGCGGTACCCGTCCCACACTTTTTAAGAGAAATCCTCCACTATAACACCACGGACACACAACATCACAATACGGAACGCCACAATCTCACTGGGACACTATTCAGGTTGTTAATGTTGGAATCCACAGCACTGGTTTGGTTTTGGTGTTTTTTCGTAACACAACGCGGCGCAGGCACTCCCTGGGCGAGGCGACCGACGCGCACGGCAGCCGGGCACGAACTGAACTGGTTTTGCTGGCTGCGAGGGGTCGCGGGGAAGGGTGGACGGGTGCGTTTGTGTTCGGTTTTATGAAAATATTTTGTGAGTAATGCACGTGTTATGTCGACGAGTGCGACGGCCTAGAACGGCCTCGGATCTCTGATTGAAGTGCAGCGAGACTGCGATAGATAAAGATAATGAAGTAGCCGACACCGACCGACGTGTCCAGTGGTCACTAGCCCGCACGTGGGGTCTTTGTCTCATGCCCACGCTTTCAATAGCGGAGCTTACCCGGGCTTTGCGCTCGTTGCATTTCTATAGGTAGATATTACCTATCTACGCTCTCCGATCTTAGAATGAATTGCTCCTTGTTTGATATTAGGTCCGCTATTGTATCTCGCCAAGGTTTCCGATATTGCATCGATGATACAGTGTGTTTAAACTCTGTTGCTAAGAGCATTGAACCTGCGGATCTTGTTTACAGGTATGCATTATTAAACTTTTATCGAAAAGTCTGCAATAAGGAGATAGATAGCAATAAGAATGAAGAAAAACACTTATTGGATAGTGTATTGACTTAATTGTTGTGGAACATGAATAAGTATATTAATAGGAAGTGTAACTTCATCATCATCACCTCATTAGCAGCTGAAAGGCATTGCCGGAGTTCGCCAAAGCCTTGCTTTGATATTGTGTTTTTCAACATCATATTTATGATTTATGACCAATATCATCAGGATCGCTCTGGAGTCTCGACAGCTTTACGACGTTTGTGACGTCACAGTCATTTTCTCATGATTTTAATACGAAATCTACTTGAATGCTAGAAAATTTAATAATATTTTTGTCTACGACATCATAATCTTTAGGCGAGTAAATCAACGGAGTCGATTCGGTTTTGCATTCTATAAAACTAAACTAAGTTTGACAGATCTAAGAGTAATGCTCTCCTTTTTTTACTTCAGTGGTTAGAAAAAGACAGCAATACTATTAGACCTGTCAAACTACAATATTAAAAGTCCTCTTCTAGCCCAACCAAGTATTTTTTTTATCAGCCTAAGGTTTTATAAAACAACAAGATAAACTTAATAAAGATAATCTTGTAGATAAATGATTACCAAGTAATTCAGGCATACTGTAAGTTTATTATTTATTTAAATATAAAGAAAAATATGTAATTTTTAATGCTAATCAACAATCTAATTTATTACAAATTGAGTTTTAATAAATCCATTACACAAAAATAAAACATGAAACAAATAAACCAATTCCTTTGATCAAATAACTACAAATGATGTAATCAGAAATGAAATAATTCGATCAACATGTTTACGAGAGCCTTTATTATTTGTGCAAAATTGAATAGAAGATGATTGCAGGTATTAGGTACCTTAACAAAGAACAAAAACATGATAGTGATGGAATGATATTTTCTACTTAGTATCATTTTTTGTAGGACCCTTTTGCCAAAGTCCGCCTGGGTAACTTACCACACTTTAGCCAGTTATTCAACCTTCAAGCAGTTGTGTGATTGTGTGCAATCATTACAGTTTTCCGGATAGAAGGGAACTTTTTCAGTGATAGTATTACAAATTAGAAGACATAAAGAGATTTAACATCTAATGTCATCCGCGGTTTTGGATCGATATGTCATGTCATACGTCGTTTTAGTACTAGGGCTTGACATATTGCTACTAAAATGACATATTATGATATGAAATATCGATCCAAAACCGCGGATAACGGATCAGGATCGATGATTAACTTCGGGCGGGCGTAATTAGCGAACATGAAAAAAGTTTCAGTCAGCTGATGCTATTACGTAAAAATGAAATGATATAAAAAATTTAAATCTCCTAAAAGCTGGATCAGGCTCCACAATCGCATGAATAAAATGCAGCCCCATGAAAAAAGGTAGGTTGATTATAAACTCTGGTAGTTCAATATTCCCAAACACTCTAGCGGGGTAAATGGATCTCAAAATAAACTAGGCATGGAGACATCGGCAGTTTTCGTCTCTCCTAAATATTAGTTACAGTAAAGTAAGAACAGTAGGTTAGCTAAGGCCGCTCGACAAGTTAATTGCCTACTCTTACGGTGACGCATAGGCGGCGCGTTCCGTACTGAGTGCATGGCCACGGCCCCGTCCGCGGCCCCGTTCGTTTGTGTTTGTGTGCGTGAAAAGTGCGTGCGTACACGGAGCCGCTACTCTCGCACACATTCAAACCGGCCGGCCGATTTGTATGAAGCTGAACTACTACTCTTTACTATGACATTAGCCGCCAGTGTTCGTAGTGTTCGTACTTGTGTGTCACTAACGCCCAAAATTAATAATCGATCCTGATCCGTTATCCGCAGTTTTGGATCGTTATGTCATGTAATAATATGTCATTTTAGTAGTAATATGTCAAGCCCTAGTACTAAAATGAACTTTTGTTTGACATTTTTTAATATAGTTAGATGCGAAAAAAAAGCCGGTACGAGTAATTAAACCTGACAGCAGTGCTTGACACAAATGACTATTGGGCTGGATATAGGTACAATATGTAACTTATGCGATAACAATGTTAGCATTGCATCGAGAATCCCTGCGAGTGACACATCCAAGTGTTTATATACACTGGGCTTTAGCAATGCACGTTCAAAAAACGTATTTTCAATAATTCATGTCTACTCGCTTATTTTTATTGCCAACTTTATTGACAGGTGCGAACGGTGCGAGTGTGTTTTATTATATTTAGTCGACGACATATTTTTATACTTTATGCAGGAAGCATTTGTTTGTCGTTGATTTTTTCCGATTTTTATTTTGCTGAAAGCTCAAATTCAGTATTTATTTTTGAATCGTGACGTTTGTTGTGTGACACTATTATTTCGACAACGACACGAACGTAGTTTGATGATGATAGACTATGAAGTGTGACATTGCTTAGTGGTAGAGCATTCTTTAGTGCACAAGAATCTGTTGCCAAGCAATTTCCGTGTGTTCCGGTAGCTTCACCTGAGATTCAGTTCCTAATCTAGTCATAGCGTGGTGCTACATTAAACCACATTTGCTTGAGATCAGGTTCATCATCATCAGCCTTTCACGTTCTTTCACTCTGGCCTTCTCTCAGAGAGAGAGCATGGACTGTTATCTACCACGCTGGCCCAGTGCGGGTTGGTAGATGTCGCATGCCCTTGAATGTTGCAGTTCTTGGGCATGCCGGTTTCCTCACGATGTTTCCTTCATCGTTTTGAGCGACGGCAAATCCGCACTTAACTTATTAAGTCATAGGTGCGGGGCCGAGAGGATTCGAACTCGGTGTCGGCGTCTTGTAAGTCGCACGCATAACCGTTCGGCCACCATCGATCCGAGATCAGGTTATTTGTGGATAAAACGCTACTCTGTGAGAAGTAAATGAAACTGTGTCAAGATTTACTTAAGTACTTACTACTTACTAAGCGAAAAGGATCATGAAGAATAAGGCAAAAGTCAAGAAGATATTCCTTGAAATGCCCTGGAAAGTAGAGGTTATACCTGGAACATATAATCGCTGTATCCGAGTAGACTATACCTAATATGTTAATCGAAACATGTAACCGCATCGGGAATGCCTGTGAACGACCTCACAGATCGTATGCTAAGAATCCATTATGTTCAGCTTATCGAATGCTTACGATAATGTTACTTGGATTACCGATTTCCTCGTCCAAATGTTTCAGCGATCCAACGTGAATATTTTAATAGATATCTCTTTTTCGTTTATCCTCGAATTCCGCGGAATGACTTACCTCAGAAACATGATAAGTACGAAATCGGCTGAGCCATAGGACTCCATCATCCGAGATTCGCTGACAAAATCTTTGTAGCCAAAGCGGGTATTTCTATAAAAACGCATTTTCGGAATTGCCGCGTGGCCCTTTGAAGTTAATCCCTGGATTTGGGCTTCGGGAGATTCCTTCCTGAGTGTGTTTGTATGTAAATGTTTACCGTTAACAATTTGAGAATGCTTTGTGACAATTTTCCGGTGAGCTTCGGTCTTTGGTGTTGTTGCGCGGCGGAGGGGTCAGGTGTGATTGGTCGACACTAGCACTGCCGCGCGGATAGGCGTGTAATTGCGCCGGGCGCGGTTGGAGTTCCGCCCGTAGTGTCGCGACGACATCGAGTGGGTTGTCAAAAACTCGAAAATCGAATTGGTTCGTTCATTCGTTCGTTTTGTGCGTTATTGGCTACGCGCCCGACGGTGTCTAACTGAATTTTGCATGTCATGCGTGCGTACATTGTAATTGGGTTGCCATTCTACACATTCATACCTATCTACATATTTAACCTACAAAGTTAGAACGTTATAAGGTTCAACTTAGGTTTCTATCAAACCTTTACCTATCTTTAAATCTGTTGAGCAGTGATGTGTTATTATTTCTGTGTTCCGAATTGAAGAATAGTTTGTCCATCTGATATCTTAAGATGACAATCGCAGTGCACTACTGCACAGGATTTTGAACTGTTTAAGTTCAAAACACATATTCCTCAAGTTTAAGAATATCTAAGAACACAAAAGAGGAAGAAGTTCTGACCTGAGTAGTAAGTGTACAATTTCAAAGCTATCGTCTATCCGTTTCACATTTTCTGTCGTAGTCTAAACTAAACTTAGCTCACGCAAAGTAGGTTAGCTTTGTTGTCTACTTCAGTCTATATTTGCGAGGGCTTCCCAGGACACCTATCCTCGTACAGGCAGTGACAAAAGTGGCAATTGGCAGGCCACATCGCTCGACGAACCGATAACCGATGGGGAAAAAAGGTTCTCGAGTGGCGACCACGAACCGGAAGACGTTCTGTAGGTAGGCCCCCCACTATGTGGACCGACGACATTATAAGAATCGCTAATAGCTGTTCATGGTGGCGTTCAAAGGGGAAAGCCTGTGTTCAGCAGTGGACTTCTTCCGACTGATGATGATGATGATGATGATGATACTCGATTTTCAAATTTGATATTGTCAGTAATGTTTGTTTTTTTTTACAACTTATACAAGGCAGCGTTTGACCACAAAACAACACACCTGATGTTAAGTGATGACGCGGTCTTAAGTTGGTGTTTCAAATGATGAAGGCAATTGGAAAATTTGTCATTGTTCAGCTATTTTTGTCGTTGTCTAGTAAGATTACAAACAGATTGCAAACCACAATCTCGTTGAATTTCGTACCTCAATTTCAGTGTCTAATGTAGTCCTTAACTTATAACATGCCAATTATAACGTCCTTTAGACAACCTCCGTCAATCTATCTAAACGTGGTAGCTAAGTTATCTCAGGTTACTTGGGTCACCAGATAGCTAAAGGGCACTGCACCCTCATAAAGATAATCTTTGATCTGCGACGATTGCTAGTTTAGTCTTCTATATGATTTTTACGTTGAACACAGAAATGCTTGCGCACTTTACTTCTTGTTTGGAGAATAATATCTGGTTAGACTTAAAAGTTACATCAGGTCGTAAGGTCTATTCGACTCGCCCCCTATAGCTAGAGTGGTGGTGGTCGAAAGAGCGATGGTTTCCAAATAATATCACGTACTTACAATGCGCCGATACCGTCTTCAAATCTCATCTTAACCCTACACTTATGACTTTAATAAGTTCTATCTATGGAAATCATCGTGAGGAAACTGGCATGTCCATGAGCACAACATTCAAGGACATGCGAGCGTGGTATATTATGGCTCTTACAGTTTTCATTTATATCGATCGCATTTCGTATCGTACCTAATCACTGAGCTAATGAAAATGACTTTCCAATACTAAGTCCATTAACAGTTATCTTCCGCTCCCCTTCGTTTTCAATATTATCAAAACTGTTAAAACCACGCTGTCCCTTATAAATCTAACTCGATGACTGCTGGATTACAATCACAATATTATAGTCTTATCATATGAGCTAATGGTCATCTCTATTGTTGCAGTATTCATTTGGCAGTAGTTGGATGAGAAGAGCCGAAGACCACCTACCGACCTACCGACCGTACCTTGGCGGACTGACACAGGCTCATGTGACAACGAGATATATTTCGTTTTGACGACGCGGTATAGCCGAGTTGGTAGTGACCCTGCCTTCGAAGCTAGCGGTCCCGGGCTCGAATCCCGATAAGGGTAATTATGTATGTGTGATAAGCACGAATATTTTTTCCTGACTCTTGGATATTTCTATCTATAAGTATTTATTTCTCTGTATAAATATGTATATCGTTGTCCCGTACCCATATCACAAGTTTCGAGCTTAATTCGGGGCTAAATCAATTTGTGTGCAATGTCCCCCGATATTTATTTATTTATTTAAACTGCCAAACGTTCACATCTTGCCACCAAGCCACTATAGTAAAAATCTATTTCTATATCAATATAATTAAATACATTTAACGCAAAACCAGCAGCACTAGTTAAAAAAAAAGATTTACAATTCCGTTGTTTCATCAACAAACAACAAACCAAATTACTACAAACAAACAAATCATCAAGCACTCAAGACAAACATCCCTCACATCACATATGAAACAAACCATAAGCTTGTTACAGCAACGTTACTGCAGACAAGTACTTACAGTAAGTGATATCTTCTGTGGTCGTTGCATCCTTGCAGTTCCGTTGAGGCATCTGCCGTCCGTTGATGCATCCACTCCATTCAGGCTGGGTGCACTTGTTAATCAATTGTTTAATCCACTAGCAGGTAGCTGTTGACCGTTCGCTCATATTAGGGGTGTAGTGATGGTGGTTAAGAGATAGCGAGTTATCTCTATACTAATAGAAAAGATTTGATTGTTTGTTTGCTCCGGAAAAACTTAAAAACTATCGAACCGATCTTGATAAGGTATATAAGGAGATAGTTTGAACCAAATAAGATCCCTTTTATTGCGTGAAACTGGAGTACGCGCGGGTGAAACCGTGGGGCGCATCTAGTACTTACACAATATAATGGTACTCATACAAACATACAATCATATTATGTACCTGTCTTGTGAATGATTAATGCAATGGAAATTACAATTGTAATAGGTATGTAAAATAAATAGAGACATTGTGTATGTAATAGTATGTATAGAATAATAATAACGTTTATTCCACTTCTTGCCCGTGGTACAGTCGCGATAGTCCGGTTGACCGGACCATTTTTACATTCCGTGGTACAGTCGCCGTACCGCGGTTAATATTTTCCCTTCTGTGGTAACCATTAACTGGGATTCCCTATATCTAAGGTATCGTCGATACAGATAAACGTTCGCATTTACAACAATGTGATAGTGTGTTTAGTGTGATGTGATTAGTGTAAAGTGTGTCAAATATGAAGTATGGATGATAGTAGAAGCTTTCCCTTAATTCTATGGCTAAGCATAAACGTCAAATAATACGGCAGAATCCAACATATCATACCATCATCTACGTTCCCACTGCTGTGGCATAGTGCGGGTTGCTAGATGTCGCATGCCCTTGCGGTTCTTGGACATGCCGGTTTCCTCGCGATGTTTTCCTTCACCGTTTTGAGCGATAGTAGATCCGCACATAACTTATTAAGTCATAGGTGCGGACTGAGAGGATGAGAATTCGGTGTCGGCACGTTACCGTTCGGCCACCATCGCTTCGGCAGAATACAGCGATTTATTTCGAAAATCGCTACTCGCTTTTCTTGTGCCTAAACCAGCTCCCTTCCTCGACAAGATCTATTTATTGTCACGGCACGTGTTAGTTTATTTGACAGAAACTGCGTTCGGAACGCTCGTTAGTTTCCACTGACTCGTTTTATTCAACTGTTACTGTTTGATCTGACGAATACCTTGTTCGGCTCAATTGGAAGGGCTCGTGAACGGCCCTGAAGCGGGGTAGCCATTGTTTTGAGAAGTTAGGAAATTTGATTTACTATATTGGTTACTAGCGACACGCCCCAACTTCGCTCGGGTGCAATGGAAAGGACATCATCGGGATTTCATACATTTTTGGTCCAAATATGAAAATGCCGGCCAATAAAAAAATATGCTGTATTCCGTTAGAAGTTGTCCCTCTGAGTATTTATTATTGTGACACCAAAGCTGTAGAGTCATTGTCCTTGGTTTTATTGGAGTTCAAAAATTCAACATCTTCATACATTTTGACATTTCTTCAACATGAACCGGAATCTGTCGCCAAACACCTACCGCTGGTAGCTTCCGGCAGCCCCACTCGAGAGCCAGTTCCCAATCCAGCTGTAGCGTGACGCCACTTTCGAGCACATTGTCACCTAGCATCAGGTGATTTGTGGTCAAACGCTTCCCTTTACAAAAGTAATCGGCTGATGATGATGACTTCTAATGTAGAAGCGAAGCGTTTTACAAAGTAATATAAAATGTAACTATTAATATTTCAGCAAAGTTAGTTTACATTTTATGTCCTATCTTAAGTGTTAAGAGTGAGTTGTGGCCTAGTTACTAGCAGTTACCACATCTATCAAACTGGACTTATCGTGGGAATTACTGATAAGGTGTTGTCGGCTTCCAAGAAAAGGAGGAATAGTTATTGATTTATGGCATATTCATTTTTAATACAACTACAGTTATATTGAACAGGATAATGGTAACAGGAAGCTAAATTTGACCTTGTGACATCACCTTTCACATTTATATTATTAGTAGGAAGTCATTACTAATATTATAAATGCGAAAATTTGTGAGTGTGTATGTGTATGTTGATACACACTGAAACGACTCCACTGATTGGTGATTGGTTGGTTGTAGTGAAGTGTGAAACGAAGATTAGCTCATAACACATAGACTACTTTTTATTTGTAATAATTCCTCCCTTTACCTTAAATAATTGTTCTCTGTGTCTAAGGTATCAGTAACTCCAATTAACTTGGTTGGAGAATCCACAACACGCAAATTGACAAACATTGCGCTCTTTTTCAATACTACACAAATATTTGTCCCGAAGCGGGAACCCAACCGCGACCTAACGATACGCAGTCGACTAACCCCCCCGCTGACCCCTCCATATCGGTCGTCAAAATAGAAAAGTAAACTCAATGTAGAAGTTTTAGTTCAACAATTCTAAAAGAAATTCGTAGAACTTAGGTAGAACTTGAACCTTAACAACGTACCTTTTCAAAATCCCAGACCTTTTCAACACTTTTTGTTGAAACGGGCTTAGCGAAAGCACTAAGTAAGGTTTATCAACACAATAGGGTAACAGACAGCAGAACACTTACTGGACCTTTTAGGGCTCAGGATTAGGTATAAGAAACAGCCAAATCATCTAGCTCAACACATCAGGGTTTTTGTGCGGACTAGTATCTCAAAGATTAGGTAGGTTCGGAAATTTACAGAAGAGTACCTAACTAAACTCATTGATATCCGTAGATTTTGTGATGTAACAGAGTAGCAAACAAGCAGACGGTGATGGTTAGTGATTGGACGATTCCACATTTTATACCTTTGACCAAAGATTACTTAATGTAAATGACGATGTGGCCGAAGGTGGTGCTATACTATATGACACCTGGACCGGGAACTAGATCTCAAGTGAGTCTACCGGAACACACCGATAAGAGCTTGGCAACAGATTCTGCATATTATCCAACTCACTGCCCAGCGCCCATGTTGGACAAGAATTTCCAATGAATTTGATGGACATAACAAGTTACGTACAAGACGCCGCTTTGGCGGTGGCAATCGAGTACGTTCCAATTTTAGCTTTAAGCATTTTTAGCAGAGAGTGCTCAAAAATCTCGATAACATACTGAAATGCACTGAAACTGATATCTAGCTGATCTAGCGCTTCATACAATGTTACAAAAAAACGGCTACCTCAGTCTTGTTTCAATTGCCTTCCCACACCTTCAATGTAATTTGTTTTTATTTCAGTTTTATTCGAGACATATTGTAGCACGTCCAGCACAGTAGGTAAATAGGTACGTTTACTACAGAAATAGCACTTAGGTATATCAAAAGAGCCTCAACAATACCTCATTCTATTTCAGCGGCCGGTCCAGTTACGAATTCACATTACATATCCGTATTCCGTACAAAAGCAAGGTCATTAATCTTGTTCTTGGAGTTGGTGTTTCTCTAAATAGGCTCTAAATAACTAACGCATGGCTTACGGCAACACTTCCTCTAAAGGTCGATTTAGACAAAGCGAATGTTCATTCTGTCTCCACTCCATCAAATTTGCTTAGTGTAAGCGGCAATAGAGCATTCTTTCGTTGTTCTATCCTTGTTCACTGACATTCTACTAAGTTCTAAGAATGCTCGTACGCTTGATGTCAACGAAGTACAAGCGAGCGAACATGTTCCTAAAGCGTTCTTTTGTGTTCTGTTATGTTCGATTGCTCTCTCTTCGGAGCGAGCGGTCTCTGTTTAAACCAAATTCTTGTTTTATTCGTTTAGTGTAAATAGGAATTAATCATTTAGATCGCGCGTTTACACCAAAATGTGAAGAATATTGCGCTGAGAATGTTCGTAGAATACGGCTTAACAAAAATTTTGCACCGTAAGTTTTATAAACTTCTGTAATGACTGTATCCTCTGTATTTATTAGGATTATTATTAAAATAATCTTTGCAATATCGAAACAAGTTTTTGCTACATCGCATATCATATTCATAGCATTTTTTGTTGAAGTCATTAGTGTTGTAGTGAGCTTAATTATTGGGCTGTGATTTATATCTTGTGATTCCTTCATTGTTACGACGTTGTATAGTATTAAAATAGATGTTTTTGTATGTATATTCTTATTGTTTTTATATTTTGGTTGTGTTTTTTGGACTTTAGTCGTTTTCGAGGTCATATTACACATGTAACAATAATTTCCCAGAAAATATGTATCTATTAATTTTATTTTTTATATCTTACAGGATAACGTTAGACCTTAAATCACCTAACTAATGTTAAGTGAGGAAGTGGTCGAACGTGGCGTCACGCTACACCTGGATAGGGAACTGAATCTCAACTCATGTCGGAAGCCTTCGGGGGTGTAGGCGCGTAAAAGCCAAATTTCGCAGATCTGCTACCAGGTGAGCTTTTGGTGCTCACCAAACCATTAAAGGGAAAAGGGTACGTAACGCAGGTCGTCTGTCCTGGACCAGGGGCGCGCACTATAGTTTTGGGACACTTCAACACACAGGTACCGCACAAATTCACAGATCAGATTGGGTCAAGGGTGATTCGTCGACTTGTATGCGTGGGCGCGCAATTCAGAATGGCGACCCAACGGTGGGGGAAGGAAAAGGGGACAGGGCACGGGGCGCGGGAAGGGGTGGTAGCCGCTGCACATATATCTAGCCTATACAGGGGGGTATGAAAACTCCGATACTAGAACTGGCTTTTACCTCAAACGAAATAAGAAGAATTTATAAACCCATCTGTATTATACAATGCCTTAAGGTCACATTTATAAATTGATCGGACTTACAGCAAGTAGTTTAAAGTTAAGCTGCAGTTAGCCAGTAATTAAATACAGCAACAAACTTGTGTCGCCACAACATAAATTCCAATTTGCGTTACACATAAAGCTTCTAAGCTACGAGCTAACAATACCTAGGTTTAGGGCTTCCATCATTTCTAGATTCTCCAGTCACCGCTTGAATAGATTGTGCCACCACTGACGTAGGGTTGACGAATAAATAAATAAATGTCGGGGACCATTGCACACAAATTGACCTAGCCCCAAATTAAGCTCGAAACTTGTGTTATGGGTACTAGACAACGATATACATACTTATGTAGAGATATAAATACCTATGTAGATAGAAATATCCAAGACTCAGGAACAAATATTCGTGCTCATCACACATATATTTGCCCTTACCGAATGACCTTGTTCACTTATTTGAGAGCTCTTGTTGGTGGAGTACTTTTTTTTGTCCTGTCCTCAGCCATCTTTTCGACCTCTTGGTACGACAAAAAGCTTGGGATTGCGGTGAACTTGCTCCAATTCAATCAATTAGTAATAAGAATAAAATGGTCAATGTGATCGCGCCAAAAAAATTGCCTGCCTGGCGTTTCTTGCCTGTTCTTTTGCCGGCGTAAGGAGGTTGGAACAGGCGTAGCTAGTTTTAAGTTTGACGTTTTAAAGTGATTACAATGTATCCTTTTGAATAAATTACTATTGATTATTGACATGACGTCAATCCATTTTTTCACTTGGTCTATGTATGAAGACCACACTGCTCTATATATTCTGTACTTATATACTATTTATTACTAGCTGTGCCCCGCGAGGCCTACAGTTTACCACATGTAAAAGTTAACTATGTTCTTCTCCATGGTTGAAACTATCTCCACACCAAATTTCATCAAAATCGGTCTAGCTGCTCAGTACAAAAAATACGATTACATAAGAAGAAGATATATTCTATGACCAGTGTGTGCCGCAGTGGTGGGCTTTTTGTTCTACTTCTTTTTTATAGCGTGGCGCCATCGTACGCCTGGATTTGGTTCTTAGGTTTGAAGAAGAGAGCACGCTCCTCGTTTTGCAAGCATGTAGGAGAAAGGGCGGCAAATCGAGTGGGATTTCCAGGGCTCGATGCACTCAAAAATCAAAATCAAAATCCTGGAATTTCTCAAACAATGCCAACCCTACCACGTCTCTTTCTGTGACCTATATTCCTAGAAGTCTAGTGTTTGTCTTGAGGCGAGGTGGTGGGAGCAGGAAATTGCAAAAAATACTGCAACTTGTCAGAACTACGAGCAACTCCAGTTTTCTTCAATCTTTTGTAATTAAACAATGAATTCCTTGCTTAATTTTTCTGCGCTTTTTTCTGGTCTGCGTTTGTTTGGAGAGCGAATAGATTGATTAATTTAAAAGTTATTTTAGAACTTGATTGTGAATTTGTTGAGCGATGAAAGCTCAGCGCCCCTAGCCAAGCATACAAACTGCGATAGCAAAATTTTTTTTTAGCTTATACTTTCCCACTGCTGCGGGCAAAGGTCTCTCCCATCAAAGATAAAGATAAAGATAGAGGTAGAGGTAGAGGTAGAGGTAGAGGTAGAGGTAGAGGTAGAGGTAGAGGTAGAGGTAGAGGTAGCGATAGCGGTAGAGGTAGAGGTAGAGGTAGAGGTAGAGGTAGAGGTAGAGGTAGAGGTAGAGGTAGAGGTAGAGGTAGAGGTAGAGGTAGAGGTAGAGGTAGAGGTAGAGGTAGAGGTAGAGGTAGAGGTAGAGGTAGAGGTAGAGCTAGAGGTAGAGGTAGAGGTAGAGGTAGAGGTAAAGGTAAAGGTCAACTTCAACTTTATCAACTTTTAGTCACGTGATCAGAACAAACGTATAGACGATCGCTACATCCCTTGGTAGCCAAGATGTATAATAACAAGCTCAAAAGAAACGTCTAGGTCTCCAGTATGTAGGTCATGGATGGAAATCCTTGAGCTTTTGTTGAAAACTTGGTGGCAGACATTTTCTAGTGTTCAGCTGGCTAGCGTCAGCTACCAATCTCAAGATTCTGTCATCTACTCGTAGCACAGCTATCGGTGTGTTCAGGCTTGGTGCCACCTTCGAATATGCTTACATCAGGTGACTTGTGGTCAAACGCTATCCTGTAGCTAGGCACTCATCTTTGCCAACTTTGGCTCACGTTGTTTCTTTGATGTTAATGACCAGGAAAAACTTTGATAGGCAATCAATGGAAACCTTACAGCGTACAACCTTGTGGCAATAAAAATGGTTGCTGAAGCTTTTATTAATAGAAGGCGTCTTCACTTTTGTTATTTCATTGCGATACGATTCTAGATAGTATTTTTTGTAGCTACACTACAATGTTAAGACACGTGCATGTTTTGTTGAATAAACAGCCTTAAAGGCTTGCTGTTACGGAGTAAGTTAGGCTGGCGATTTTACACGAACAGAGCAAAGCTAATGTCGGTCGGCGGTCATTTGTTATGAACCACCATTGTTGTGGTGATGTCATTCGTGTTAGATAGAAGATAGTTCGATAACCGATTCGAGTGCGACTGGGTGGCTCTACTATACCTAGTCTCACTATATAAATGTAATAATAATGTTTGTGAGTGTTTGTTGCTTCTTCACGCTGACGTTTTGGGACGTGGGTATCTTTATATATTGTATATCCTTTATATAGGATACATTTAACGCGATAACCTGTAGTTTTCATGGGTGAAATCAAGGGGAACAGCTAGTCTAATAATATTAAAAAACAGGTCTAGTTTGTTAAAAGTTTGTTACGACAAACTTTCAAAGTTCAGAACGGTGAAGGAAAACATTGTATAGAAACCGGCGTGTCCAACAACCACAACACTCAAAGGCATGCGACATCTACCAACCCGCACTGGGCCAGCTCGGTAGAGCATGGTCCAAAACTCACTCTCTCTCTCTTACTGAGAGAAGGCCTTGCTAAGAACACCTAGTAGGCAGCTGATGGTAAATCTCCAAACCTCATCATCATCATCATCAGCCGGAAGAAGTCCACTGCTGAACATAGGCCTCCTCCCTTGAACGCCACCATGAACGGCTATTAGCCATTTGCATCCATCGGCTCCCTGCGACTCTTACAATGTCGTCGGTCCATCTAGTGGGGGGCCTACCTACAGAACGTCTTCCGGTTCGTGGTCGCCACTCGAGAACCTTTCTTCCCCATTGGTAATCTCCAAACCGACTGATCCAATTTTGAAAATTCTTTCACTGATGCACTCACTGAGCAATGATTACTACTTAAACAGAGATTTGAGTGTGTTTCGTACAAATATCATCTCTCAATCGCTATTCAAGCATCGATCTACACTTGAGCGTCATAATGGAACACCAGCCTTAGAATGCTACATCATCCTTGAGTATCATATCATCTCCACGCGGGTGAAACTGCGCGGAACAGCTATAGTGAAGTATATATATTGTAGGTAATCAGTATTGTCGGACAAACCGCCGATGATTTATCGGCAGGCATCGGCGCTGATCAGTTGGTCACGCGCGCACCCACGTGGGAGAATCCCACTGATTCGTTACTAATTTTCTTAATTAATAAGATTAAAGATTATGAACCATTTATTTGCAACAATTAATACCAAAATACTTAAGACAAATGCATAATTTACACCACCAACCGCATTCTATTTCTTACCATTTCTGTCCATCCAAAGGTTGTCTGGTAGAAATCGCTCTAAGCGATAAGACCGCCCATTGTAACACTAGCTCTAAGACTTTTTTCCTTATATTCCTTATATCCTATTTTTCTGTTGTTGTGGTGAAACAATAAAGCGTTATCTATCTATCTATGTATGTAGTAACAAGAAAGGATGTATTGTTGCAAACCGGGCTCAACTCAGCGTTGTGCTGGTCGTTTGATCAGCACTGGTCTTCCGATGAAGTCGTTTTTGATGACGTCACTGGCATGAAAGTAATTTTAGATTTTCTATATATATAGAAGGAAGTCGTGTTAGTACACTATTCATAACTCAAGAACGGCTGAACCGATGTGGCTGAAAATTGGTGGGGAGGTAGCTTAGGATCACACTGGTTCCACGGAGTGTTTCTTCCATGGAACTAGTGAATTTTTTGGTGAATATCCCTACTAATGTGAACGTTTGTGAGTGTGTATGGATGTTTGTTACTCATACCCGCAAAACCTACAGAACGGAGTTGAGTGACATTTGGAATGGAGATAGCTTATTGCTTCAGCTACTTTTTATCCCGGCAAATGGTTCCTGGGGCTAACGAGAAGACGCGGGTGAAACCGCGGAGCGCAGCTAGTTGAGAATAATTCCAAGCCTGGTAGGAAAACATTTTGTAAAGCGTTTAGTCAATTAGACACATACAAAAAACAAACAGGACAATCTATATAAAACCGTTTAAAAACACATTCGGTCTATTAGTGTTTAGTGCTTAGTGAAGTAAGTATACAGTGTTTAGTTAGCGCGTTCTATATTTCCCGAGGGTAGCTCTCCCACGTGTCCCATCTAAAAACCCGCGCTGTTAATTTTTGGACTGCGAAGTGTTTAGTTTATGTCAAACAAAACCTCGCGTTTGTTTCTGTTTTAAAGAAAACATTGACCTAAATAATGTGGAACGTCTCTTACTAATCACTACAAACCAAACAGTGTACTAAACACTATGTTACTGACTAAACACAATATACCAGGTAACTTTGAAAGCTTAGCTTGAGGCTTTTTAACCGACTTCAAAAAGGAGGAAGTTCTCAATTCAAATGTTTATTTTTTAATCATTAATATTCATGTTCCCAATGTGTAAAACCAAACAAGAGAAATCTTATTAGTAAAGCTAATTAAAAAATGTCGGACCATTAGATGACAAAAAAAACCTGGGATTTTAGTGAACTTGCTCCGATTCAATCAATTAGTAATAAGAATAAAATTGTCAATGTGATCGCGCCAAAAAAATTACCTGCCGGACGTTTCTTGCCTGTTCTTTTGCCGGCGTAAGGAGGTTGGAACAGGCGTAGCTAGTTTTAAGTTTGACGTTTTAAAGTGATCACAATGTATCCTATTGAATAAAGAAAAAAATACTTTTGACTTTTGACTTTATGGTTGTTACTTCAGAACTTTCGACTGGGTGAACCGATTTTGATGATTCTTTTTTCTTTGAAAGCTGGTGCTTCCTATGTGGTCCCATTTCCAGTTCTTACAATGCCATCCATGAGAAAACCTTTAAGTGTTTTTTTTTTGCTTGCAAAGTTGCTTGTTCTTCTAAGAGTCCAAGCCAAATGTCCTGTGTGCTGGAGTCCAACCTCCAACTAACAAGTCAGAAATAAATTTATGCCTTGGCTATAGATGCATTAACACTGTTGGCATGCGTAGGCCCTTACTTATGGCATAGCGAATGTACTCTAATGATGTCTCTAGTTGTCAATAAGAAAGTAGTTTGTTACAGCACAAATATCAGCTTAGGAGGTTGGGCATTTACATTTTAATAAAATATATTTGAGATAAGTGGAAGTAATAATCATTTATATACTGATTGCGGTAATAACTTACACACAGAAGCTCACAGAATTAGCAAGTTGAAATGGCAGTGGGCTGGTCATATAAGCCGCAGAACCGATAACCGTTGGGGTAGACGTGTTCTTGAGTGGAGACCGCGACTTGGCAAACGTAGTATAGGACGCCCTGCGACAAGGTGGAGCGACGACTTGCGCCGAGTAGCTGCCAGTAGTTGGATGAGAAAAGCCGAAGTCCGGGCTCAGTGGCGTACCTTGGGAGAGGCCTATGTCCAGCAGAGGACTTCTTCCGACCGATGATGATGATGATGGTAATAACTTTGCGGGGCGGGAGAAGTATGTTTATGATTGTAGGTCATTTGCATTATTGTAGTATGCTCATGTTTGGTTAAGCAAATAGGCATAGGTTTACTGTTGATGTTACATCATTATATAATACATAAAAATATCGATGTTTCATTTCCGGACTATAGTTTATCGCGATAAGAAACATTCTAAATAGAGAAGTAGAAGAGTAGAAGAAGAGACGGAGAAGTATCATCAGCCGGAAGAAGTCCACTGCTGAACACAGGTTTCCCTCTTTGAACGCCACCATGAACGGCTTTTAGCCTTTTACATCCACCGGCTCCTTGTGGCTTGTAATATAACAGATGCAAGAGCGTAAAACATTAACGAAATTCAAGATTATTAACCGAAATAATAATGTTCAATGTGTTTGTAATGATGTTCCTCGCCACTCAGTATAGTCGCGTCATCTCAATATTCGTAGTGCGCATGAACTTACACTAAACTCACTAAAGCCACAGTTTAGCAAAGAGTCACTCCAGTAAGTAGTGTTAATGAGGTCCTGATGGCCATAAAAAGGGCTTTTGCTGTCTTTGTGTTTATTAACCAGATTAAGGGGCTGGTAATGTGCTAGAAGTGACTAAATTGGACCAAAAGTTTCGGGGAAATTAGCTGTTACGTTATTTTCCTGTACTTTCAGGTGTATATAAAAAGAAATACGTTTACACTGGTTTTATGTTGCTGTGAAGTAGTTGGTTACTCCTGCCTGTTTAGATTAAGGCTGCGCCTAATGCTGGAAAAAAAACAGACGGCCCCTGTGTTTAATATTTTATCTATGTTACTTTGTTTAGAGTTGAAAATCGCGTGACCGCGTACAGTTGACGATAATGATGGATTCGAGCTCCAAGCTATAATTTTATTTAATTATTCAAAATATAAGCATGAAATAAAAAAAACTAATCGATTACTCGAGTAGAACATTAATTTGGCTATGTAATTCGTAAAAAATAATGTATGGTTGTCGTTGATAATTTAGAACATTTGAACTAAAACAGTTTATTTTTCGTACAAGTTTTGTATTTTTTTTTTAAAGACACCAGATTTTTTTTCAAAATTCTATTCGATTACTCGGCTTCTACGAATTCTACTTCTACCTATAGTATTTTTTTAATTTCAACATTTACATTCTTTACCATTAAACTATGAGATTAAAAATACACCTTTTGGGGTTGATCGCCCCCTTAATGTCTGAGGTTCAAATACTGGCCGGGTAAAACAATTGACTAATAAGCCAAAAGCATTTGTTCTCTGGTTTGCTGTGTGATTATGACGCAGCCTTCTGTCAGAGAGAGAAAGAGGAAGTATAGAACTAAAGACCGTCACGCGGGCCCAGTGCGGTTTGATGTATTGGCTAGTTGTGGCCAGCCCCAGTGTAAACCTAAATAATTGTCTCCAAAGCCTAATCCAACCTCATATAATTGACATTATTAATTAATCTAAGCTAATGTCCAATATTACGACACAAACAATATCGTAACTTGAGCCGGACAACCCCTGGAACACTACGTACATAGATATAAACAGTAGGTCAAGTCGACACACGGCTCTATTGCTTGACGCACTCATCGCAAAGCGACGCTACGAAACCCGGTGGCATAAAGATGTGTCAAAAAGAGACAGATGCCCTCCCACAGACAGAGTTACATCTTTCACTTGTATTTTTACAAGATTGGTATCTTATTAATCATTAAATCCTCTAATAATTTGTACTTCAATTGTTGTATCGTATTAATAGTGTACGTAGGCGTATTGCAGTAACTTAATTTAAACAGAAACAGTATTCGACAATATTACAGACAACACGAATTAACTCGTAAGATTCAGAGCTCTTTTGTATTTAATACGAGGAAAAACATAAGTAAGGGATTAACCATCGATAAGCCAGGATTAATCAGCTTAATTGCGTTACTGTGTTCATTTATATATACCGCATTAAAGCCTGAATGTAAACTAATACTTGATGTCCGAAGGGCGTTGAACGTCTGGTTTCCAGAATAGGGGAAATCTTAATGGTGATTGATATTAAGCTCATTAACCTGTATTATATTACGTTATAAGGAGGCTTTTGAGGCGGTGGGTGGTTAGGGGTCATCTATTCAATTACGTCACACGATTTTCATGATTTTTTTTGAGACCCTCCCCGTATTGGATCACGGCTCACAGGTGGATGTGGAAGGAAGTGGGTAAGAGACCTGGGTACTTCTGTGACCTGTCCGTAGATAGGGTGTGGTGTGTGTGTGACCTGTGACTAGAATGGGGAAGAAAGTGAGTAGGACAAGATTTTGAAAGCCCGCAGTTTTTTAGAACCCGTTAATTGAAAAACTAGACTTTTAGTGTCGCGGACTTTTATTTAAAATAAAATAGCGAATTATTCTCTTTGTCTCACTCATTCATTTGTGTCGAACTGTTTCAACTGCATCTCCATACTATCCATTCATCAAAATTGTCGGCGCTATCATTTCATGGCCGATAAGTGCTTGGCGACAGATTCCTAACTTGAGGGTTGTAAATAGCCAGGCGAGCACTAGAAAACACCCTACCACCAAGCTAGTGATATATCACGGTGTCACCATATTGTGATAGTTATGAATCCAATATGTAACCTGACGCTTTTTCGTTCAAAACCGCAAGTATTGTATATTACTAAAAAAGAACTGTCTAATGAGCTTGTAAGGAGCGGATTAACTGACACCGTGCCGACGCCACTGGTAAGGCTTCGATATCACTCGTATAATAGGATACAAGTTCGAAGTACCTACTGGATAGTTAGTCGCGTACTTATGTTTGTTTTACTAACGCTTAGCGATTCTGTTGTCGTTATTTCTAAATATAACTACTTAATATTGATTCATATTCATTACTAATTGACCCGGTAAACTTCTACCACCTGGCAATTCTAATACGATATTACCAATTGTTTTTTTTTTTTTTTTGTTCTTTTGGGTATTCCTTGTTTCTTTTTTAAAACTACTTGGATATTTCTATCTATCTATGTATTTATTTCTCTTTATAAATATGTATATCGTTGTCCCATAACACAAGTTTCGAGCTTAATTTAAGGCTAGGTCAATTTGTGTGTAATGGTCCCCCGATATAACTATCGCTTTTATTATTTTGATGATTACAGAATTATTATTCATTATCATTAATCAAAAAGTTAGCACAATAAATCTTTCAAATCAATTCGAAACAAGCATGCCATAACTGGCCATGTTATCCACTTAAAGTTATAAAATAAAGGTAGGTAACGAGCGCAAAATATGCAGAGCGCGTCCTCTGAGTAAATATTATGACCACGTGTGCTCACGTGCCGAGGGGGTAAAGTTGCTGACACACCGGGGGTAATGACCAACAATTTACTCTTTAACGTTTAAAGAATTAGTTTAAAAAAAGTTTTAGTGCATGCTGGACAAGAACGTAGGTTAATCGCTATGGTTCTGAAATCTTCGAAAACTAAAGAAATGTAAATAAAATACTAGGTGACCCGGTGAACTTTGAATGGCCAATAAAATTGTCTGAAATTATTATTTATTTATTTATACTTTAGCACATAAAATTGTACAAGGAGAACTTAATGCTAGATAGCATTTTCTACTCGTACCGGTCATCCTGGACGTGCACAAAAAACGGAAACGAAAAACGAAAACTTATCTATAAATTAAAACAGAATCAGTTAGATTCTGTACATTTTTTACCTTTTAAACCTTCCTTGGACTTCTAAAAATATTTCATAACCCAAAATTAGCCAAATGGGTCTAGCCGTTCTCGAGTTTTCTTTGATTCTATTAGATTCAGTCTAGATTCTAGAGTCTAGCACCTTCACGGGTCGAGTGTGCCACCAACCTTACCCCATAATAAAGCCCGCGCGTCACGCGCACACGGTTCCATCTCATTACTTTGGCAATTCCGTTAGCTTTAAATAGCAGACTTCATCGTAATGTTTGTGTGTAACAAGCTTAATATACCCAACGAATAAACCAGATATGTCTAGTTTAAACTGGATATTATGTAGATGGGAGATAGTTTTATCTTCCCAGTGCTCTACTTTGGTTAAACCTTGTGCTATTGGATAGAGAGGTTTAGTTTTTTTCCTGATAAATAAGTTATTTTCAAGGTTTTTGTTTGTAAAACTTTTGGCGTCATGTGCCAGCAATTTCATCGGCATGCAGCCCTTCAAACCAGATAAGGTAACTTCTTTAGATTTAGAAGATACTCTTTTATAAAATACTCTGCAGAATTAGCAAGCTAAAGTCACTGAATTGGCAGTGTTCTGGTCATTTAAGCCGCAGAACCGACAACCGATGGGGCAGACGTGTTCTTGAGTGGAGACCGCGACTTGGCAAACGTAGTGTAGGACGTCCTGCGACAAGGTGGAGCGACGACTTGCGCCGAGTGGCTGCCAGTAGTTGGATGAGAAAAGCCGAAGACCGGGTTCAGTGGCGTACCTTGGGAGAGGCCTATGTCCAGCAGTGGACTGATACAGGCTGATGATGATGATGATGATGACTCTCCATAAAATCAGCAACTACTCTAAGGATGTATGTTTTTTCAACAATATATCCCAAGTGAAATCTAAGACTTGTCGATAGCTAGATGTCAAGTCCTTAAAACGAAATCTTATTTGGTAATCTTCCTTATTATACAAATTCAGACTATTTATATGACCAAAATGTTTGGAATTCTAGTCAGCTTGCTTCACTTCTAGAAAAAAAGTAACAATGTGAGTGTGCCAAAAAAAATACTTGCCACGTGTTTCTGGCCTGTTCTTTTGCCGGAGTGAAGAGGTTGGTATAAATTAGTATAAAAAAAAACCAAAAACCAACGTCTAGCCCCTTAAAGAATATCTAGTAGGTGTACTAAAGAATACAGCGCTGCTTCTCGATAAAACTTGAAACATTTTACCGCGTTTTTGAATGTTGACAATGATGATATACTGTCACATCTTATCTCTCCCCAATTCCCTATCCGTGACAGAGAAGGGTCATCGCTCTTGACACCCCAACTATAAAACCGATCGAGTGCTCGCTTCTTGTTTACATTAATTTACGACGTGATAACAAACGCGCCGGCAATTGGACTAAATTGTCTAACGAGATGAAATTAGTTCGAATTATTTTAAGAGCTACTTAAATGGTGATAAAATCTGCGGGCTTAGCCGAGACGCGTGTGTGTGTATGTGTGTGGTGTTTGAGTCTTTCTACAGTCGTTAACTGCAATAAAAAAACTAAACAGGAATGACATTCCAACGTTAGGTCACGTGATCAGAAGAAACCAATAGAAAAAGATAAATTCACAAGTTAGCTTTGCTCATGCTTTACGCTTTTTGTATTTTGCCAACAATGATAACGAGATGACAATTTGCTTCAAGCCGGGCACGATAGTACCCTTCATTGTTTTTGTTTAAGCAAAGAAGTGGCACTTTACTTAAACTTTAAGCGGAACGTGTTACTATGAATGAGATGATTTTAAGAAGAAGGTAGATATGAAAATAAAAACTTACAATAGTTATGATATGAAAATAAAAACAGTTATTTGTTATGCAAGGCTGCAAAGTTGTATTTTGGCACGATTACTTGTATTGAAACCTGAGCAAGCGAAGGATACTAGGATTGAACCATGAGCGAAGCGAATAGTTCAAATATAGAATCCTGAACCTAGCGAGGGTTTCAAAGGTACGAGACGCAGAATAACTTTGCAGCCGAGCGAAATACACAACTTTTCACCTCACTACAGCGAGGAAAATACTAGATGCAAGAAAACAGTTGAAATAAGTTTTTTTTATGCAATAGTCGTGCTGGCCAGTGCCATTGTTGTATTTTAAATGGACTGACTGTATGAAAAATAATTGAATGGACAGGTTCGAATTTTAAAAATACTTTCCACGCTAGCGCGCAAAATACGCTTTTGCACTCAGATTTCGAATGATAAACAGACTCTTTCTGAGCCTGTGAGGTGAAAAATATATGCTACCTTAGTGAAAAGTCGTAAAACTAAAATTGTTAAATATGATGTTAGAAAAGTACCAGTGCTGATTTTCTGGTGACTCAAAATTGACCCAGGAGGTTTTTTACCCAGAAAAAAAACAAATTTTAGAAAATAAACAAAGTTATTACATTAGTAACATCCAAATACCTAATAGACTTTTTTGGCGGCAATCGAATTGTCAACGTGAAAATTTTGTTTTTATTTCCAAAACTTGTGTTTCTTCGAGTGATAATGTGTAATATTGGTGGATTATTAACCATTATGTGTTCGTTAATGTGTACGAGTGTAGGAAATAGAAATAAAGTTGTGCAAGTGACTTTTCTAGTTGCTCCAAAAAAGTCCGTGTAAAGTTTAAGTAAAGCGCCACTACTTTACTTAAACACTATTCTCATCCCTTCATCTCATCATCATCATCATCATTTTAACTTGATTCAACTCTCTGAGTTTGAAATATTTTATACTTGACACTGGCAAATACACTAATCGTGAGACGCCATAACAAAACAAAAAAAAAGTACCTAATACTTAACTAAATAGGTACGTGTGAATGTCTACAGCTTCCTCAATGCGAAAAAGTGAAATCTACATATGACAACTTTCAGTGTCGATTTGACTGCCTCACTGTTTCAACTCCTAATTTAGGTGCCAAAAAGCCTTCGATTTTATGATCCATAAACAGTGTGTCAGCCGACGACACGGGTCATCAGCTCGCACATCTGTATCTTCGGAACGAATGAGGCTACGGTGAAGTATTATAGCTCAAAATTTGAGGAAAAAATGATTGCCAAATAAAATAAAAAAATTAAGGTTCTAGCTAGAATACTTTTTGAGCTATGAGCTATAACAACTGTGTAAGCCGGCGACCCGTGTCACCAGCTCGCACATCTGTATCTCTAAAACGCGTGAAGATAGAGTTTCGCTGAATAGCTCAAACAAGGTTGTATAAATAAATACCTTGGCTGGGAAAGTTTCAAGTCTCTACATAGGATACTTATTGAGATATGAGCTAAAATAAGTGTGCGAGCCGGCGACACGGGTCCCCAGCTCGCACACCTGTATCTCTGAAACGCGTAAAGGTAGAGTTTCGTTTAATAGCTCAAAATGTAGGTCATAACTTTTCACTTTGACAACAAAATTTTGAACACCATAGACCCAGTAGTTTCAGTGCAAAAAGCAAAAAACTGATTCGCCGCCAAAAATTTCAAAATTATTTCCAAAACTTGTTCGAGCGTCGTGTTGCCGTTTCGTGCGCTACACCATTACAAGCGAATCTGGCCGTAAGGTATGAAGCAATAAAAAGCAATAAAGGTCATTTTAGCGTGGGCTCTGAAAGTCGCAGAGAGAGTAGGTAATAACCGGTTAGATCCTGTACTGAGAGCCAAGACCAAGGGCTTGCTAACAATTTGCAAAGAACTGTTTTCGTTCGTTCTCCAAATATAATTTTAGAAACAAAAACAACCGGTAGGTACGGTTATGGTAGGTAGCGATAACAAATTCATCTAATTTCAATTAGTAGTTTTACGGGAAGAAACAAAACTATCTTTCTGTTCCTATTTAACCCCATTCAGGGTTATTGTTCATAATTAGATTAGCCCATGTGTTAATCCAATACCTAAATTATCTAGATTTTGAATTTCATCAAAATCGGTGTAGAAGTTATGGTGATACGTGGTATTATAATAACAAACATTCACACACACACACACAAACTTTCGCATTTATAATACTAGTTGTGCCCCGCGGTTTCACCCGTAGGTATCTTCCCGTCATGCCACAGGAACCTTTTTCCGTCATAAAAAGTAGCCTATGTGTTAATCTAAGGTAGGTATATAATTAGGTATGCTATCTCCATCCCAAAAAATCTGCACTGCAATTTGCAAAAAAATTATTGGCATACCCACCTATTTAATTTGATATGGAATACTTTTCACCATTAACCAGCTCGGTGAAGGTCGCTCTTCAAGGAATCCTGTTCTATTTCGTCGTAGGTAAAAAAGCATTCGGTATCCTTTGTATATGCGTCGACTAGTGGATAATTAGAAGAAAAATAGACCTTATTATAACTGGGTTAGAGTAGATATGTTGTTAAATGCTATCGCCATTGTATAATATGTTCGGCTTTTCCTTTGAAATAAGCCGCCTTCGCCGCGGTCGGTGTTTTTGGGAATGTAAACAAACAGAATTTTTCAGTAAAGCAGTCTTATTACTTAAGCAATAAAGGTCATTTTAGCGTGGGTTCCGAAAGTCGCAGAGAGTGGGTAGCTCTTTACGGACGCATAGGTAGTTAGGTACACGAGAACGAATTGCCGCGCATCTATTTTAGGTATTGAGTCCTACTACTACATTCGGATTCGCTAGGCGTCGAAATTATGAGTAAACTGACGCAGCTTAATTGTTACGGATAGATAAGTCGATTTTGTCAATTGTTATTAGGTCGATTTTTGTTAATTATTATAAGTAGCAGATTATACTACATAGCCTTTATGTATACCTGTATAAATGTATAGCATCATTAGTAAATTCTAAGTTAGAAAATGTCACGATGTGCTGACCTGTGATTAGAAAGAGACGCACCTCCCGCAAGAGCGGGACAGCGATATAGATCGCGCGCGCGCCATGCGACGCTCTGATTGGACGAGAGGCGCGTCATACCCACTGGTGCCTGGCACTAGTTGCCGACACAAAAATTGTACTTAAGCTAAGAGAAATCCTGTTTTAATGGTATTGCTTCAAAGTGTTGTATCTGAACCTAAATATACAGTCCACAAGTTTATGGAAAGGAGTCACTCAAGAGTTTCATTTCATCGAGCACCCTGACCCCAATATTAATACTTGAGCCTACTTTTATTTAATTTTTCTAGCCATGTATTTTTTTATGCTTACGTTTGATTTGTTTTCAAAAAGATTGAGAGAAAGTAGATACCATTTATTTAATTAACCGATTTCCAAAAAGGAGGAAGAGCGACCAACTCTCTGCGACTTTCGGAACCCACGCTAAAATGACCTTTATTGCTTTCTATTGCTTCATACTTTACGGCCAAATAAGCTTGCAATGGTGTAGTGAACGTGACGGCAACACGACGCTTGCACACATTCAACCGGCATCGGCAAAGCAGTCTTATTACTCAATGCATAAACTATATTGTTAAATGCAAGAAAAAAATACAAAATTCTTTAAACTATTGGCTAAAATATATCGTTTTTTATGTACCTAATACCTATATAACAAAATACTGTCTCCTATGAACTTCTGTTTTCGTGGTACCCAAGTAAGGAAGTAGGTACTTTCCTTCTAATAATTATGTATAATAAATGCAAAAGTAACTCTGTCTGTCTGTTACGCTTTCGCGCTTATACCACTGAACCTATTTATATGAAGCCTCATTTACAAATTGAATGTGATTATTTAGTTAAGTACGAGTGACATCAATCAAAAGCAATAATATATGAAAGTAGGAAATATTTTTATGGCGATGATGGCTCAGTGGTAGTGACGTCGGCTTGCGATCCGTAGGACGTGGGTTCCAATCCTGCAATGAGCTTGAGCTTTCGGTGAAGGAAAACATCGTGATGAAACCATAGCTTGGTGGTAGGGTATTTTCTAGTACTCGCCTGGCTAGCTACCACCCTCTCGTTAAGAATTTGTCGCCAAACACCTATCGGTGTGTTCCGGCAGCCTCACTTGAGAGCCAGTTCCCAGTCCAGGTGTAGCTTGACGCCATCTTCGACCGCATCGTCCTTAAACATCAAGCGACTTGTGGTCAAACGCTACCCTGTAATTAGTAAAAAAATAATATAATATTATGATATGTTGTTAAATTTATCGTCGGGTAAGTTAGCATTTTCTGATTTGAGTTCTATAATTATTTGTATACTGTAGTGTACTTTTATTTATTTTTACATAATTACGATACGATATTTTGAGATCGAATATAATCGATTCACTAGGTTCTGATTTACGATCCAGAAGATCGATTCGACGCAAAAAGCGGGCATCCATAACAATGGTCTATGACTCTATGTCCCGCTCCTGTCAATGTCACTGACAGTGACAATCAATTTGCTAGTTTTTTTTAAAACACTTTTATTAGCTTGACTTGTAACTAACTAACTAACTAACTAACTAACTAACTAACTAACAATGTAATCAAATCTTAGAAGTCAATTTTCACCTACTTCTGATTGTCGTATCGACTTGAAACTTTGTATGTGTATGTGATCTCGGTGACAATGCAATAATTTGGTATCATCGACCTGATCTGATGATGCAGCCGGAAGGTGGGTAGGGCATCTCTGCGCTGGCTACTAGTAAACCCCTCGTGTTTGGGCTCATATGAATCGTCTTGATGAGTACAATAGATTGGACTTGGTGACGAGGGTCTGATGATGCATCCGGAAGGTGGGTAGGGGATCTCTGCAGTGGCTACTAGTAAACCCCTCGTGTTTGGGTTCATATGAATCGTCTTGATGAGTACAATAGATTGAACTTGGTGACGAGGGTCTGATGATGCATCCGGAAGGTGGGTAGGGGATCTCTGCAGTGGCTACTAGTAAACCCCTCGTGTTTGGGTTCATATGAATCGTCTTGATGAGTACAATAGGTTGGACTTGGTGACGAGGATCTGATGATGCAACCGGAAGGTGGGTAGAGGATCTCTGCAGTGGCTACTAGTGAACCCCTCGTGTTTGGGCTTATATGAATCGTCTTGATGAGTCCAATAGATTGAACTTGGTGACGAGGGTCTGATGATGCAACCGGAAGGTGGGTAGAGGATCTCTGCAGTGGCTACTAGTAAACCCCTCGTGTTTGGGCTCATGTGATTCGTCTTGACGAGTCCAATAGATGGAACTTGGTAACAAAAGACTAAAAAGTACATAAATAAAAATATATAGTTTAAAAAACTAAAAAAAACACTTTAAAAACGCACTCAAAAATATAAAATAATTAAATTGACTTGTATTAGTTACGATATAATGGTTAATTCAAAAAGTGTGGAGCGCTTTTTTTACTGGGTAAATAAAAGTACACACAACCAAAAAGCGCTCCACACTTTTTGAATTAACCATTATATCGTAACTAATACAAGTCAATTTAATTATTTTATATTTTTGAGTGCGTTTTTAAAGTGTTTTTTTTAGTTTTTTAAACTATATATTTTTTTTAAAACACTTTTATTAGCTTGACTTGTAACTAACTAACTAACAATGTAATCAAATCTTAGAAGTCAATTTTCACCCACTTTTAATTGTCGTATCGACTTGAAACTTTGTATGTGTATGTAATCTCGGTGACAATGCAATAATTTGGTATCATCGACCTGATCTGATGATGCAATCGGAAGGTGGGTAGGGCATCTCTTCGCTGGCTACTAGTAAACCCCTCGTGTTTGGGCTCATATGAATCGTCTTGATGAGTACAATAGATTGGACTTGGTGACGAGGGTCTGATGATGCAACCGGAAGGTGGGTAGGGCATCTCTGCAGTGGCTACTAGTAAACCCCTCGTGTTTGGGTTCATATGAATCGTCTTGATGAGTACAATAGATTGAACTTGGTGACGAGGGTCTGATGATGCATCCGGAAGGTGGGTAGGGGATCTCTGCAGTGGCTACTAGTAAACCCCTCGTGTTTGGGTTCATATGAATCGTCTTGATGAGTACAATAGGTTGGACTTGGTGACGAGGATCTGATGATGCAACCGGAAGGTGGGTAGAGGATCTCTGCAGTGGCTACTAGTGAACCCCTCGTGTTTGGGCTTATATGAATCGTCTTGATGAGTCCAATAGATTGAACTTGGTGACGAGGGTCTGATGATGCAACCGGAAGGTGGGTAGAGGATCTCTGCAGTGGCTACTAGTAAACCCCTCGTGTTTGGGCTCATGTGATTCGTCTTGACGAGTCCAATAGATGGAACTTGGTAACAAAAGACTAAAAAGTACATAAATAAAAATATATAGTTTAAAAAACTAAAAAAAACACTTTAAAACGCACTCAAAAATATAAAATAATGAAATTGACTTGTATTAGTTACGATATAATGGTTAATTCAAAAAGTGTGGAGCGCTTCTTTTACTAGGTAAATAAAAGTACACACAACCAAAAAGCGCTCCACACTTTTTGAATTAACCATTATATCGTAACTAATACAAGTCAATTTCATTATTTTATATTTTTGAGTGCGTTTTAAAGTGTTTTTTTTAGTTTTTTAATTTTCTGCAGTTTTCATAAAAGTTTCTTAAATAACCAGGGCCGGATTTAGATTTGTGCCGCCCTGGGGCACTGAAGAAAATGCCGCCCTATGACTTAAATTTTATTTTAATAGTTTTGATATCGTTTTTAGTTAAATTTCCTATATTATAATATACAAAATTTGAATGTGATACATAATACTTGAATTATATTTCTTGAAAGATAAAATGTTTATTTAAAAGAATTAGTTAATTATATATTGTATAGAAAATTTTATCTCACTTTCCAAATTTTGCCGCCCTAGAAAATTTGCCGCCCTGGGCACTAGCCCCGACTGCCCTAGTATAAATCCATCACTGTAAATAGCTAACAAAGCGAGTCCAAACCAAACTCGCTTAGACTTAGTGCTTGCTACTCGTCGAGGAGTTCCAGTAGCAGTCTCAGAAGTTCACCTTCAGGTCACACCATCATTGAAGTCCGAGACGACCAGACGTGAAACCCTTCTTACTTTTAGCGAAATAAAATATGTTATAAAATATGTGAAGTATCAAATTTGGTTTATCGAATCCTGTACTATTCCGTCGTGGTTAAAAAAGCACTCTGTATCCTTTGTAAATGCGTCGGCTAATGGATAAAGAAGAAAAATAGACCTTATTACAACTTCTAAAGTATGTTGTTAAATGCTATCGCCGTTGTATAATTGGTTCGGCTTTTCCTTTGACAAAAGCCGCTTCCGCCGCGGTCGGTGTTTTTGGGAACGACTAGGGCCGGCCGGGAACTCAATAGGGCTGCGCCACGCGGTTGATCGCATCCATTCGACATTCGAGAAGGTACTACACTGCTCGCTCTCTCGGATCTGCTGCTCTCACTGACCCTTTATTTGTATAGTTTATAATAAAATATATTTATAATTAATAAAATATGTCTTTTATATTTCAAATGTATTTTATTTAAAACCTATTTATGAATTGGTAAAACATCACTATCACTACTTATTATAAAACAAAGTCCTCCGCGCCGCGTCCGTCTGTCTGTCTGTTCGCGATAAACTCAAAAACTACTGCATTGATTTTAATGCTGTTTTCACCAATAGATAGAGTGGTTCTCGAGGAAGGTTTTAAGATATAATTTGTCAAGTTTTTGTATACATTGGCAAAAAGAACAAAGCCAAAAAAAAACCAGACGGCTTATTTTTTTGGTAAAAAAAAGCCGTCTGGGAGCTTTCAATGAAAACGCTGCCTAAACCCTTTGAGATATAACAAAATGATGTATGGCGAAATTGTGTATCTTATACAGGTCTACAAAAAAGTCCACGATGGCATATGTCTATCTCTTAAGGATAACATACTAAAACTACTTTTTTACTTTTTAAAAGTTGATAAAAATGCCGACTAAAATCAGACCGTGTTATCCATACTTTTATATATATATATATCCTTATCAAAATAAATCATTTCGTATTCAAGATCGTTTCAATACCTGTAGATTACTTTTTGAATTGTTGAAATCGGGCATTTCATTCAAAAGATATTACGAAATTAAAATGTCAATCTAATGGAAAATAAAACCACCGCGCCGCCCGCGCCCCGCACCGCCATCCATGGCCATGCAGTGGCCGCAGCGCAGCGGGTAGGTTACGCGGCGGGCACTGAAGTGCGGGAATAATTTTGGAGTATACAGAATATTTATGCTCTCAAGCCTAAACTACTGAACTGATTGAAATTAAATTTGGTACATAGATAGTTTGAACCCTGGGGAAGGACATATGATACTTTTTATCGCGATAAACTGTAGCCCACGCGGGAGAAACCACGGGGAACAGATAGTACTTTATATAATAAAATAAAATCGTGTTACAACACTTATAACACGTGAACGGCTGGACCGATTTTTATAATCGTTGATTTGTTGAATTTGTCTGTAGGCTACCTACTACATATCTATAAACTTACACTACTTAGATAAATACACACATAGTACATATACATACATAAATTCATAAACATTATAATATATATTTAATACTTATTTCACATATACAGTTATTTTCTAACAGATACCCATACATAATATTATATATTTAAATATAGGAAATATCTAAACGCTTTGTTTACATTGAGTTGTGCATTGGAAACGAATCCCTAGCCGCGCGCTCTATTGTTCGTACCGCGAGGTGCGGCGCGTCACCGCTGCGCGTGTAGTAGTGAGTCCACGTGGACTAGGTACCTGCGCGCGCGCAGCCCGCGGCGCGGCGGCCGCCTCGCCAGTCTGCTGTACTGCCCGCGACGCGAAGCCCGTGTCGCTCGCTCTTCCACCCGCGCACTCGATCGCTAATTATTATTTATTACTGTTACCTAAACTCACTTACCTTCATTTTAAGTAATTTGGAATAAACGGAATTGGATCCACACACTCGTTTTGCCAAATGTCGTCGTTCGGAATAGGATAATAAGTACATATTAAAATATGATAATATTTTTTGAATTAAAAAAAATTAGCCGTTCATTTGTATACATGGTAGGTTACCAGAACGCAACTGATATGGTGTTATATAACAAAACCAACAGCTAAACGTATTGTTGTCTCTGGATGAAATTTAAATTGACCGGTTGATGTGTTTGTTTCATGCGAGTTTATGCGATCCTACTAATATTATAAACGTGAAAGTTTGTGAGTATGGATGGATGGATGTTTGTTACTACTGAACGGATCTGAATTAAATTTAGAATGGAGATAGCTTATACTCTGGATTAACACATAGGCTACCCGGCTTTTTATCCCGGAAAAAGGTTCCTGCGGGATAACGGGAAGACGCGGGTGAAACCGCGGGGCGCAACTAATTATTGACATACATTAATTTTATAATCTGCTCATTTATTGCCTCTTACGCGGAACGAAGTTCGCCGGGTCATTCAGCTATTATTTAATTTAACTTTTTTTTACTTTTTACAGGGTAGCGTTTGACCACAAGTTACCTGATGTTAAGTGACGATGTGGTCGAAGATGGCGCCACGCTACACCTGGACTGGGAACTGGCTCTCAAGTGAGGCTGCCGGAACACACCGATAGGTGCTTGGCGACAGATTCTTAACAAGAGGGTGGTAGCTAGCCAGGCGAGTACTAGAAAATACCCTACCACCAAGCTATGGTTTCATCACGATTTTTTCCTTCACCGAAAGCTCAAGCTCATTGCAGGATTCGAACCCACGTCCTACGGATCGCAAGCCGACGTCTCTATCACTGAGCCATCATCGCTATAAACTAAAAACAAAAGTGACAACCCTATGCATCACCGCAAGAGTAGGCAATTAACTCGTCGAGCGGCCATAGCATTAGTTTAGTTTTTACCTCTGCGACTTTTGGAACCCACACTAAAATGACCTTTATTGCTTCCTATTGCTTCATACCTTACGGCCAGATTCGCTTGTAATGGTGTAGCGCACGAAACGGCAACACGACGCTCGAACAAGTTTTGGAAATAATTTTGAAATTTTTGGCGGCGAATCAGTTTTTTGCTTTTTGCACTGAAACTACTGGGTCTATGGTGTTCAAAATTTTGTTGTCAAAGTGAAAAGTTATGACCTACATTTTGAGCTATTAAACGAAACTCTACCTTTACGCGTTTCAGAGATACAGGTGTGCGAGCTGGGGACCCGTGTCGCCGGCTCGCACACTTGTTTTAGCTCATATCTCAATAAGTATCCTATGTAGAGATTTGAAACTTTCCCAGCCAAGGTATTTATTTATACAACCTTGTTTGAGCTATTCAGCGAAACTCTATCTTCACGCGTTTTAGAGATACAGATGTGCGAGCTGGTGACACGGGTCGCCGGCTTACACAGTTGTTATAGCTCATAGCTCAAAAAGTATTCTAGCTAGAACCTTAATTTTTTTATTTTATTTGGCAATCATTTTTTCCTCAAATTTTGAGCTATAATACTTCACCGTAGCCTCATTCGTTCCGAAGATACAGATGTGCGAGCTGATGACCCGTGTCGTCGGCTGACACACTGTTTATGGATCATAAAATCGAAGGCTTTTTGGCACCTAAATTAGGAGTTGAAACAGTGAGGCAGTCAAATCGACACTGAAAGTTGTCATATGTAGATTTCACTTTTTCGCATTGAGGAAGCTGTAGACATTCACACAATAGGTACACGTTTATTTACATTTTACAAAGGAATTACCAATTAAATTGCCCACTCATTTCCACTTCAAATCCTGTGCAAAGTTCAAGCCTTTTTAATGCTTATACGTATTCAATTATTTTAATAAGTACGTGGCCTCTAAGAAAGTGATTAACAGGAGCGCAATCACGAAAATGCTTCTTTTGCGTCTTTGATAAATCAGAAAAAGATAGCGACTGAAACTGCGGGACAGCAAAAGTGAAACGTCAAATTTTATTCAAAATATATTTATTCAATAGGATACATTGTGATCACTTTAAAACGTCAACTTAAAACTAGCTACGCCTGTTCCAACCTCCTTACGCCGGCAAAAGAACAGGCAAGAAACGCCCGGCAGGTAATTTTTTTGGCGCGATCACATTGACAATTTGATTCTTATTACTAATTGATTGAATTGGAGCAAGTTCACTAAAATCCCAAGCTTTTTTTTGTCATCTAATAGTCCGATATTTTTTAATTAGCTTTACTAATAAGATTTCTCTCGTTTGGTTGTACACATTGGAATATGGGAACATGAATTTAAACGAGTTGTGGGATCACAACCAAAGCAGATCGACCCCACAAGCAGCACCCGTTCACGAGTAGACGCAGGAGGATATGATCACTTCAAAACGTCAAACTTAAATTAGCTACGCCTTGTTCCAACCTCCTTACGCGCGCAAAAGAACAGACAAGACGACAATTACCTGCAAAATTTTTGGGCGCGATCACTATATTTTTTTTTTTTGAATTGGAGCCCTTGGAGTCAGTTCAGTGCAGTCCCAAGTTTTTTTGTCATCTAAATAGTCACACATTTTATTTAATAAGATTTCTCTCTAGGAATGATTTTGAAATTTTGCAATCGACAAGTCTTGTTTTTCACTTGGGATGCTAGCTTTATATTCAAAACTATTTTTATTATGCCTCCCTCCTACATTTCCACAATTTTACGAGTTTTTCTAAAAAAAGCCTCGCTCCACTCAACTCCGTCTCTTGACTAACAATAAGGTAGTAAACAAAAAGTTTATCATCGAAGTCTCGTTCAATCTCTGGAAGACAATGGGTGTAGAGCCTATGTAGAGCGTCCATGGATTTGGAGAAAATCAGGACAGAACTGCGACAAGTCGTCCGTTTATAAGAATAAAAATAAGAATCATTTATTTGCAACAAATTATGCAAAAATACTTATATACCTACTTTATAGTGATGATGGCTCAGTGGTGACGTCGGCTTGCGATCCGTAGAACGTGGGTTCGAATCCTACAATGAGCTTGAGCTTGCGGTGAAGGAAAACATCGTGATGAAACCATAGCTTTGCGTAGGGTATTTTCTAGTACTCGCCTGGCTAGATGCCACCCTCTTGTTAAGAATCTGTCGCCAAGCACCTATCGGTGTGTTCCGGCAGCCTCACTTGAGAGCCAGTTCCCAGTCCAGGTGTAGCGTGGCGCCATCTTCGACCACATCGTCACTTAACATCAGGTGACTTGTGGTCAAACGCTACCCTGTAAATAGTAAAAAACAAAAAACAATAACTACACATTAGCAAACACACATGCGCATAGCTACATTTTAAAATCTCGTGACATGTAATCATTGATTGACAACCAAAGTTCGAAGATTAAAGTGAGACTGAGATAACAACATTCATACATCCGGTTCCGGTGTCAAATCCAATCGGACTGTAACTAAGGCAAACATGCCTAATTAACCTTAATATAAGAGATCCACACGTGAAAATCCAGTAGCTCATCTTCTCCATATGGTAAAAGCTAACAAATGATTATGAAATAAAACAAGTAACTACTTGTACTTACTTTTAAGGCCCTGCCATACGCCGTTGGCCTTGCTTGATCAGGTGAAAGCATCCCGCACTGACTTTATGGGCGACTGCGGGCCGATTTGCGAGTATGAAATACGTAAAAAATTCGCAGTAAAACAGTAGTTTCAAAAAATGCCCTGAAGGTACTTTTGGTATTATGTTTCTTAATACGCTGATGGTATTAACAAGTCTTTGTTGCATATATAGTTTAGGAGTAAAGTAGTATTAAACTTTTAAAAAATGGGGCACTTTGCACATTTTTTTTCAATTTTTTTTTTCATTTTTTAGTTTGAAGGTGTTCTGCTATATATCAAGTAGATTAACATATATTTTTATTAGATTTTTTAGACCAGAATTACACAGAGTTTTAATTAACTCCGTTTTTCAGCTTAGCTTGGGAACCAGCGCCTTAAAGAAATCTCTTGTAAACCACGTAGCCTAGCCACCCTACCTATTGAGGAAGTGTAATAAAGTATTGAAAACAGTGGGAAAACTCCAATCAATATCCCGAATACCTCAGGGGATAGCTATCCTTGCGTACCAGAGAGATGTGTTTCTGTTGCTTTAGATATCTGTGAATGTGTGATGACTTAATACGATTGGAGGTTTGAGAACGGGAGAGAATTTGTAATAATGCAGTTTCAGGTGGAATTGGAGGGCTAAACGCATTTTTTTTTAAATATGTTAAGACTCGGACGTACTGGTACGGACAATGAAGGACACCCCAGTTCTACGGTACGAGTAGGTCATCTGGTCTGGGGCGGCTTGGTTTGTTGGATAATGAACTTTAGGAAACGATCTAACGCGCACGCACAATGCAAAAAGCCACAGTCAGAGTGTATTAGACGTTCGCCGTGTTGTGTGGTCGGTGAAAAGGCAAGCCGTAGGCCCCGGCCATTAATTAATACAGGGTAGCGTTTGATGTTAAGTGACAATAATAATAATAAATTACGGGGACATCTGCACACAAATTGATCTAGCCCCAAATTAAGCTCGAAACTTGTGTTATGGGACAACGATATATATCATCATCAGCCGGAAGAAGTCCACTGCTGAACATAGGCCTCGATATATATAGAGTAATAAATACTTATAAAGATAGAAATATCCAAGACTCAGGTACAAATATTCGAACGCGGGACCGTTAGCTTCGCTGGCAGGTACATTGGCTACCGCGTCGTCAAATGGTCAATACAATGTGGTCGATCAAAATTCACACCAAACGTCATCGAGTTAGTAAAGTAAGGGTAAGGTTCATACGCAAACTTGAATAAGAAAAAAATTAAAGAATCCAATTGACTTCTCCGCCGTATCTAGTAGTAAACTCGCACAGCTCGATCGAGGCAATCGTTTTTTTCACGGCCGCGACCCCCGTAAATGCCAGCTATCTATCTCTATTATCTCTTTTATAGTTTCATTAAACTCCGAATTGACCCTGCGCACACTCGACACTTTTTGTGTACGTCATCGGCGATTTAACGGTTGCTTTAATGTGGCATCATATTATAAATCTATTATTGTTTACCTTTTTAGGTATTTTATGTAAGAAAGTATAATCTTGTATATATATGTATCTTTTATTTGAGTTTTTGTGGTAAATCATCGTCTATATAGTTTCGTAGTGTCTGGAAGAGATCGCTCTGAGCGTTATCATTATCATTAACAATTATTGTTTTTCCCGGATAAAATATAATTTAATGTGCTAATTCAGTACATAAGCTGCCTCCATCACACATTTTATTCAAATCCGTTGAACCATTTCAGCGTAAAGAAGTTACAAACATATATACTCATTCGCATTTTTTAGGCGATCATTTTGGTTTGATTTTTGAGAGCGAGAAAGGAGGCTAGCTTTTCTTTCACATGAAAATGCAGAGTGCGCTAGACCTGCCATTGGGTTGGTTTTAAGTCGCCAACATTGGATTGCGACTTTATTATTACCTAATGTTCACCTAAAAAGTAGACAAATCGCAGATCGACGACGCAAAAGTTCCGAGTGTGCGGGCACCGTTAAACTCCGAATTAAATGGTGACTTTAGGAGAGGTACTCATGCATAGCGAAATGGTGATAAAACTAAAGATAAAACCGCCTGATTGGAATTCAGTTCACGTCGCCGATGTGTCCGGTATAGGGGACAGTGGATTTGATTATTGGAAAAGGGGTTTAAGTAGAAGTATTTTATGTGACGCGCCTAAAATTGCCTCTAGATCTCAGCCCTTTTCCGGAGTCGCTAGGCGCAGCAATGTAGTAACACACGCGTAAGAAAAAATAGGTTAAGTGCCATTCGAACTTGCGTAGATGGGGTTCCGTACAACTCATTTAATTTTTCCTGTGAAACTGTGAAATATTACATTTTCTATTGTGTTTTAAATATTTAAAGCCTAGTGGTCAGAAATAAGAGAGTGGGAATGCTTGGTATTCGTGTATTTTCTTGTAAATCTATTGTAAACTAACGTATGAAAATAATAATAAAATCTTTTTTTTTTTGTCTTTTCATTTGGCATGTCACAAGGTGCGTATGAAAGAAAAATACGTCATATTATGTAATTTTCCCTTTAAAATTAACCAATAGAACATTTATTTATACCATGATTGAGGCATCTTACTTTATACATATAGGTAGGTGTATAGGTACGTGTGTGACAGTCGGCAGACAGACATAAAAATACGAGAGTATCATCGCAGGCACAGAACCCTAAAACACGGCAGAAGAAACAACTACCTTGAATTTGTTTATTGATCGTCCGCCACCGTAAGCCCGGCGAATCTGGCTAGCCACCAAAAACTACTCAAGTTGAAAATCTGTGTGTACAAGAACCTATCCGTGGTAACCTTTACAGGTTAACGCCCGAAATTAATAATCGATCCTGATCCGTTATCTGCGGTTTTGGAACGAATATGTCATGCCATATGTCATTTTAGTTATGACATGACATATCGATCCAAAACCGCGGATAACGGATCGGATCGATTATTAATTTCGGGCATAAATCAGTAATTAGGTACAGAAGCTAGGATATTCTAAACTTACTATCAATTACTATAAGTCATAACATGTCGACACTAGGATGGCTACTAGCCTATCCGCCAACACGCATTGGGCCCGCGTGGTCCATTATGGCCCTTACTATCTTCCCAACAGTGGGAACGTAAGCCCGATAATGATGACGATGATAGAGTTTAAGAAAAGTAAGCGATGACCATGACCATGACATTGTCAAACGAAACGTCATTTACTACATTGAATACCTAAACACAGAATAATCGATTATGAAATTAGTACCACACACACATTTTCATAACTGAATTACGCTACTAATTTGTATTACGAGTACTAATACAGGATTAAACTAGGTTTAGACTACGACATTTATGGTGCCACCCCCCATCACGTCGAATTCCGCAACGCGAACAACTAGTCGATCATCGCATTAGTAATTACAAATGGCTATAATCGAGATGTCTCGAGAAATCATCATAATCGAATAACTCCATTAGTAATCGCCCACTGCTACCAAAAATGCTTACAACTTCAACGAAAACTTCATCTATCTCTGCGATATAAAAGGCCAAAGCTCATCTATTAGTATTAAATCCCCCAAGAACGAGTTACTAGTCGGCATCAGTTATTCAATGAGCTTCGTCGCGACGGCGTCGGCACTGTTTCGTGTAGGCACCAACTTTCTTCGAAGCTTTTTTCATTCTGAATCTTTCTTTTGCCGTTTTCTTACAAAAAGTGAAGGATGCTTGCGTAGAATTCGTCTAGAGACTTTTTATTACTGCAAATAGGCTGTGTTTTCCACCATCTCGCCCGCTGTAAAATGCGGCTGTCGGTATAGCACGCACGCCTAGAAGGCACTTACTCACTCACACCTCACTCACACTTCACTCTTGCCTTGAAGACCGGCAACTTGTAGCGATCAAAAAACGCTTTACAACACGCCGACACCGAGTTCGAATCCTCTCGGCCGCACATATGACTAAGTTATGTGCGGATTTACCATCGCTCAAAACGGTGAGAACCACAACATTCAAGGGCATGCAACATCACTGGGCCAGCGTGGTAGATAAAGGCCCATTCTCTCTCTTTGAGAAAAGGCCAGAGTCCCAGCAGTGGGAACGTAAAGGCTCATGATGATGAATGCAGGAATCAGATGAAAAATCTCTTTATGCCCTGGAAACATTGCCCTCCGATCTGGAACACAGACTCTCGTCTTCAGCAAGAGGTACTAACTAAGCTAACTACATCGGTTCTGATCTGCGACAAACCATCACCTTTCACTAATAAACAAACTTCCCCGCCACCGCAGCTATTTGACGAATCTACTTCCTCAAACGAAATACCTCACAGCTATCTCTAGGTATATCTGTCGATCCATCGGCAGATATGCGACCATAACGCAATGTACTTAGACGACAGTGACTAATGTATCACAAGGAGGTAAAGTTTCAATGTTGGAACTATAGCCTCTATGCATGCTACAATGGTGAACACTATTAGAAAACTAAAAAAAAATTACGGGAATGGCATGGCATAACGTGTACAATGACGATCGCTACGTATTCTTTACAAAATGGTAGCCGAGATTCATTATGACAACCGAAAAAGAAACGTCAGAAAAAGAAACTTTTGTATCTTGACTAGGCCCCGGAACCGGTTTAAATTGTTATTTCACAAGTCACAGTCTGTTTTATTAAGATTCAATATTCATGAATAAAAAAATATATTAGGCATTGTCGTTCTGTAAAAATGACTTCCAGAGGTTTCTGACTTTACAGGGTACTACAACAAAGTCTTTAGTAACAACAAAACAAAAAGCCATTTGAGAGTGAATGAGTGAAACGGCTCAACGAATTTGAGTGAAATCACAGGGTAGCGTTTGACCTCAAGTCACCAGATGTTAAGCGACGATGTGGTCGAAAGTGACCCCACGCTACACCTGGATTGAGAACAGGGTCTCAAGTGAGGCTGCCGGTACACACAGATAGGTGCTTGCTTGTATTGCAGGACTAGAATGGAGATCTGTAACAATTTACAAATCGTGCAAGATGAGGCACCATCACGTGCCAATATACTGTGCGCGACCGCAGCGCAACCGCGACCGCAAGTCGGAGAATTCTCGGCATTCGATCACTGAAGTCGTATGAATTCGGATGGTATACACTACATACTCAACTACCTATGTTTAGGGTTGGCTGATATTAGTAGGTGTGGGTTCTGCGAGTTTGCCACGAACGGCCCGGTGGCAGTGGTACTTTAGAGTGCACGGACTGAGAAAAAGATCCTGGCTTCCCTTCTGAGTCATACCTTCCAAAACCGATTCCTTCCAAAATGACCTAATCTTTTCCTTCCTTATTTTAACTTAGTTTCAGTCATAAAGGAAGGAAAAACCAAAACAAAAAATAAAATAAAAAACAATCCGCCAAAAACGTTTCGCTTCCACATATAAAATGCGAACGGCGAAGGGGTGGAACACCTTGCCAGAGTCTTTGTTTCCGGATAAGTATAACTTGGGAGCCTTCAAGTCAAGAGTGAATAGGTATCTTCTAGGCAAGCATTCGGCCTCGTCATCACTTACCATCAGATGAGACTGGGGTCAAATGCTTACCTATCTCATATAAAAAAAAACACCTTCATTTCCGAAGGTCTATCTTCACCGTGCGCTTGCTCATTACAGTACCACCCAGAATTTTTAATTGCAACTGTTGGAAATCCAACAGCTGTTGGCGCTTGTTACCCTGTATGATGGTTGTACCTGTTTTTCTATTGTCACGGTAGATATCAATGTCCTTGCACTAAGCCGGTCAGGCTTCAGTGATATAGGAGTAAATTTGTCATTTATAATGTTTCCGACTGGCAATAGGAAGTCTTCGAGAATTCGTTAAGACCACTCAAAGGTGAACTTTTGGTGAAGGAAAACATTGTGAAAAAGCAGAACTTGGGAGAGCATTCCCTAGTGCCCGCCTGGATAGCTATCTGTCGCCAAGCATCAACCGGTTTGTCCCGGCAGCCTCACTAGAGTCGGTTCTCAATGCACGTCACATAATATCAATATACAAATGCTTGGTCGTCAAACGCTACCCTGATACATGTAAAAAAAGTTTTCATTCACTAATATTTACTATATAATGACAACAAAATGCAAGCCAATCTCCAACCATCAAACCAACCAGTTGCTATATAGCCCTAATAACATTTCGGGTACGCCCTTACATATTATGATAAATAGGTACACAACATGCTCTCTACGTGTTGGTTACATATACATATATTTGCATAACACCACCATCTGCCTGTGTTTGCTATGTAGCGACTGTTATTTAGTGTGGTAAGACAAGTTTCCATAAGTAGGTGTAGGTTAAGTATTGAGAGGTGAACATTCCAAGCCGTAGACAAGTGAACGAGTGGCTGGCAGTAGTCGGATGAGAAGAGCCGAAGACCGGGCTCAGTGGCGTACTTGGGAGAGGCCTATGACCAGCAGTGGACATAGGCCACTGCTGGACATAGGCTGCTGGCTGTGGCAGGCTGGTGATGATGATGATGATGAGACAGGTGAACTTAAATGACCGGTATACCTAACAAACACTTGGTGGAAAGTGACGATGTGGTCGGCAAAGCAAAAAAACAAAAAAAAAACGGCTTCAACGGAAGACCAGCATAATGCTGAGTTGAGGCCGGCTTGCAACAATACATTTTTATATTACCACTGCACTTGTAATGAATATGTTTATGTTTTTTGTGGCAATTATATATGATTCTTATTCTTAATCAAAGAAGCAAAAAGGTTTTCGGTTTAGCTGACATGATTCAATTACATAATGCAGTCCTTCAAGATGGATGTGAAATGAGTTCTGAGGGTCACAAACCCACCGGCAATGCCCCTAGTGTTGCAAATGTCCATTGGCGACGGTGGTCGCTAGCCATCAAGCGGGCCGTCTGCTTGTTTGACACTAGACGCTATTACAATATAACAAAATTAAAAGTTTATTTCTCGTAAACATATATCTATGTAACTTTTTAAAACTGTTTGGGAGCCATGTTTTGCATTTACATCGAAACAGAAAAAAGCAAGTCTCAATTTTCGAGTATCTAATACGATTCTCGGGATCAATACATTATTTAAAATAACTATTTTCTTGTCTCAAAATATCGATTCTGCGATTAATCGATGTCAGATCGCAAGCCAACATGACTAACGCTGAGATATCATCGTTTCGTAACGCATATATATCATTCATAATTTAGTCACAAACCAATTGATTCAGTTACGTCGCCTTTTTAGTACTGGAACATTTAATAAATGCAAATAGACGCCCAATTGACCGCCAATTTGACCTATCACCAACGTTAGGGCAATCATTGTGGGAACGGAAACTAACAACCGATGTAGCGCAATGAGCAAACAGTCGACTGCGAAGCGTAGGGTCGCAGGCTCAATTCCCGCTGCACGACAAATATTTGTAGATAGAAAAAAAAGCGCAGGCCGTGTCTAGGTGGCGTTTTCCCGTTATCATGTAAGAACTTTTCCGGGATAAAAGTAGCCTGTGCATGAATAATACATATTAGAATTAAGAAAATTATCTGCATAGAAAGAACTATGAGATTTTAACTCTAGTGTAGTCCAATCATCGAAATTCGATGAGATGCTATGATATAATTTGCGAAGTTAGCATCTCATATTTCAAAATTCGATTTTAATTATAAAATTGACGGAACTATTGCTAAAACCTACCAAGAACTGTAGAACTATGCTAACTTCACCCACATTACCTAATCCAAGGTAATAAACTATCTGCATTCCAAATTTCACTCAAATCCGTCGAGTCGTTTCAGCGTGAAGAGGTAACATATTAATTAATTAACAAACACACGAACTTTCGCATTTGTAATATTTAGAGTGATACATTGTTACATTATTCAACTTGAGCATGTATGCAATATTTCACGTTCATATCATAAAGTTTTATTACCCCTTAGCGTGGTGTTTCAGAAAATCTTAGTGCTTATAAAATGATAAATAGCTAGGTACCTAGATTCGTAATAGCCTAGACCTAGACTAGGCTCTCAAGATGTCCTAAGTAAATAAGCTCCGGTATCTAGCAGCTGTGTCCAATAAAAATAAAACGTGTTTTTGTTAAATGAATGTGGTTCTTACGTGAAGTTATATTGTAGGTTATTTTATTAAAAACTAGATAAAAGGTAAGTATATATAAGATAAGGGGTAAGGTTATATTATAGCGCTTATCTTACCATATATAAGGCGTGAAACTCCTTGCCAGAGTCTGTTTTTCCCGATCGCTATAATTTGGGGATCTTCAAGGCAAGAGTGAACAGGTACCTTCTGGGTGTGCTTGTTGCACCGTCGACCGCATAATCGCTTGGCAACAGGCGGGATGGCGGTCAAACGCACACCTATTAGCAATAAAAAAAAAAATTCCCTCTATTTTATTTTCTTCGTACATCATCCTACTAATATTATAAACGTGAAAGTTTGTGAATGTCAAAAAGTCAAAAGTCAAAAGTCAATTTTTCTTTATTCAATAGGATACATTGTGATCACTTTAAAACGTCAAACTTAAAACTAGCTACGCCTGTTTCAACCTCCTTACGCCGCGGCAAAAGAACAGGCAAGAAACACCCGGCAGGTAATTTTTTTGGCGCGATCACATTGACAACTTTATTCTTATTACTAATTGATTGAATTGGAGCAAGTTCACTAAAATCCCAAGCTTTTTTTATTGTCATGTAATGGTCCGATATTTTTTAGTTAGCTTTACTAATAAGATTTCTCTTGTTTGGTTGTACACATTGGGATATGGGAACATGAATAATATTAATGAGTTGCAGGATCACAACCAAAGCAGACCAGAAAGAGTAACAAACATCCATCGGGTGCAAGCAGCACCCGATGGACGTTTGTTACTCTTTCACGCAAAAACTACTGAACGGATCTGAATGAAATTTGGAATGGATAGCTGGAGATAGCTTATACCCTGGATTAACACATAGGCTACTTTTTATCCCGGAAAAAGATTCCTGTGGGATAGCGGGAAGACGAAACCGCGGGGCGCAAATAGTATAACATACATTGAACCGCACACCTTTACCAGTTATTCAAGCGCCAAGCAGTAGTGTGCAAACATCACTGTGGATTGAAGGGCAATGTTTCTAGTTAAATTGCAGATGTATCAAGGTGACGAGCGTGAGCTTTTTTTTATTACTGACAGGGTAGCTTTTGCTCCAATTCAATCAATTAGTAATAAGAATAAAATTGTCAATGTGATCGCGCCAAAAAAATTACCTGCCGGGCGTTTCTTGCCTGTTCTTTTGCCGGCGTAAGGAGGTTGGAACAGGCGTAGCTAGTTTTAAGTTGACGTTTTAAAGTGATCACAATGTATCCTATTAAATAAAAAAGTTTTGATTTTGATTTTTGATTTTTACAAGTCACCTGATGTTAAGAGACGATGTGGTCGAAGGTGGCGTCACACTACCCCTGGCTTGGGGACTGGATCTCTAGTGAGGCTGCCGGAACACGCCGATAGGTGCTTGGCGACAGATTCTTGAGGGTTGCAGCTAGCCAAGCGAGTAACCTACTAGAAAATAAAAGTTTTAATTCTGAGTGGTACAGTCAGCGACAAAAGTAGCTTATTATTGTTTTTTTTACATTGTACATGGTATCATTTTGACCACAACATAACACACCTGATTTTAGGTGATGATGAGGTAAAAATTGGTGTCTAAGATGATAAGGATAATAGAAAAAAGTGTGATTGTTCAGCGACTTTTGTCGTTGACTGTACTGAACCGTAATGGGCAAGCGTGGCAGCTTACCATTAAGCGAGCGACATGCTCGTCTGATCACTCATTTACAAAAAACAACCAAAATGACTTAAATAGAAGAATTAAGTACTTTTGTAATCTGTTTCGCATAATTTAGAACCAGTTTTTTTTCAACGTTTTTACATTGATTTTCGCTACTGGCCTTTCCGATTTAATTGGAAATAAGGATTTAAAAGGAAGACGGAAAGTAAAACATATTTAACAACGAACTGTACACAATTCTTCGAAGTCCCACGCTATTATATTTTTAACAGCGAAATCGCTCTTATAAATGCCAAGGTGTGTCTGTTAGTTTGTCATTCATTTGAACATCATTACCGTGATTTTTATAGTAAACATAGGGTACTTTTTATACTGAAAAAATGCACAAATCAAATTTAATTAAAATATATATGTATTAATTTAGCAAAATACAACATAATAACGTCCTATGACTTAATAAGTTATGTGCGGATGAGCCATCGCTCAAAACGGTGAAGTTAAACATCGTGAGGAAACCGGCATGCCCAAGAACTGCAACATTCAAGGGCATGCGACATCTACCAACCCGCACTGGGCCAGCGTGGTAGATTACAGCCCATACTCTCTCTCTGAGAGAAGGCCAGTGTCCCAGCAGTGGGAACGTGAAAGGCTGATAATGATGATGATGATAAACATAATAATATGGCGATCACTTAAAAATATCAAACTAAAACAAGTTACGCCCGTTCCAACCTCCTTACGCCGTCAAAAGAACAGCTGGTCATTTTTGGGGCTCAATATAAATAAAGTCGTGTGTTTTGGGAGCCCTACTTGAAACCCAGTTTCCAATCCAGCATAGCATCCATGTAGGTAGCGTGACTCCACTTAATTTCAGGTGACTCTGTAAGAAACAAAAAAATAATAACTTGTTAATTCATCAAGAAGTAAAACTGCGGGACGCAGTTAGTAGTCCTACTAATATTATAAATACGTAAGTTTGTGTGTGTGTGTGTGAATGTTTGTTACCACGTATCACCGTAACTACCAAACCGATTTTGATGAAATTTGGAATGGAGATAGCTTATACCCTGGATCACACAACACATAGGCTACTTTTTACCCCAGAAAAAGGTCCCTGCGAAATAAAGGAAAAAACGCGAGTGAAACCGCGGGGTGAAACTAGTAAAATTATAAATAGGTACTGCGATTTCTAGTAAGTATCTGTAAATTGTTGTACTACCACACAACCGCCTACTCTTTGGGCTTTCATGTGAGCTTTGTTTAGAAATGGCATAAAAGTTCAATGATACCTTCTGTAGGGTATCTGACACACTTAAGGCACTGGTTCCCAAGCTAAGCTGAAAAACGGGGTTATCTAAAACTATCTCTCTGTGTAATTCTGGTCTAAAAAATCTCTTATAAAAATATATGTTAATCTACTTGATATAAAGCAGAACACCTTTAGATTTCATAGTACTTATGAACAACTAAAAAATTCACAAAATTTTTATTCAAACGTTATGGGCCATAAAAAATTAAAAATGCATTTAAATTTTGCATTTTCGAATTTCGCGCGTAATATGATGAAAACGCTAGTCGCAGTGGACGCCATATTGCTCTGTGGTCATGACGTCAGTCGGCTGTGTAAACAAATGCAGTGACGTTTTGTATGTTAGTGTTTAAGCGCTTATTTTATATTTTACTGGGTAGCGTATGACCACAAGTCACCGATGCGAAGTGACGCTATGGATGTGAACCCGTGCTACCGAGAAGAAAAGCTAAATTTTTTTAGCTTAGGATTGTAGTGAACTTGCTTCAATTCAATCATTTTAGTAATAAGACTAAATTTACTAAAAAATGTGATCGTGCCCAAGAAACTACCTGCCGGGCGCTTCTTGCCTGTTCTTTGGCCGGCATAAGGAAGTTGAAACAGGCATAGCTAGTTTTAAGTTTGACGTTTTAAACTAATCATAATTATAATGTATCCGATTAAATATAGAATTTTTGAAATTTGAAATTTGAGATACCTGATGTAAGTGATGATGTGGATGTGAGCGCTTCCGGGCTTCGGAGAAGAAATGCTTTACAAGTTAAGACCTACGTTGGTTTTAACACATTTTTCTCCCAAGTCACACCCAATCATTGGCAGAGTTCAAGCTTCAGAGAAATCCAAGAGAAATACGTGTTTCAAAGGCGCTACGTATTTTTTAGCTAAAGTGAGTGCTTCGGAACAGCTGTGCCGTTGTAAAGGCTCACAACATCAATAAACCATTCTGGGAAAACGTCCGTAAAGGGACTGGTTCACTGGTGCTGTGGGAAAATTCTTTTACACATTTTCTTATAACACAACGCTAGGGTCTCTAGGTGATTCCGAGCGAATTATTCGACTTCATAAATCGTTCGGCTCATTCGAATGACTGACTTATGTAACTGTGGCTGACTGCCTATTGCTGACTGACCATGAGTCGTCGACTCGGCTAGTCGGCTCTATTTGCCACACTTTAATATTACAAATGTGAAAGTCACTCTAAAAGACTGAAACTGTAAGACTGTCTATCTGTCTGTTTATTTGTTACTAGCTGTTCCCCGCGGTTTCACCAGCGTGGGCTACAGTTTATCGCGATAAAAAGTATCTTATGTCCTGCCCCAGGGCTCAAACTATCTCTTTACCAAATTTCATTTAAATCGGTTCAGTAGTTTAGGTTACCATTTTACGCTTAATCTGCAAAACCTATTTTGATGAAATTTAGTATAGAAGTAGTTTGAACCCTGGCAAACGACTTAATCTTTGGGGGAGGGAATAGATATAGAATCCAAAATTATTCGTAAGTAAATTCGTCACATCATTCGTTTGTTGCGCGAATCGAGTTTTTAAAACATTTACTTCGCGATGCCTTTATTATTAAATAATTAATATCTTGGTAATTAGAGTGAAACTTAGAATTTATTATGAATTAATAGGAATTCTAGGAGATAGTGAATAGTCAAATTCTAAAAGACAATTTTATTATTTTGAATTTGGTTAAATTAAAATAGTTTGGAATAGGGGAGGTTTAGTGCAATTAATCATTAATGTCACCCCTTGCTATCACGATGTAGTATTTCACTGAAAGCTCAATCTCACAATGGATTCGACGCGGGATCGCATTACATATCCTACTAAATTAAATTAAATAAATTAAATTAAATTATAACACGATGTTGTTACAGACCCTTCTTGACAGTGGTGGATTTAGCAGCAGGCTGAGTAGGCTGGAGCCTAGGGCGGCAGATTTTAGGGGCGGCAAATTTAGTGTCAATTTAAAAAAAATGTTTTAATGATATTAAAAGAGTCGTATATATTATGTATTTACATAGAAGTATATAACTCTATGTGTATTTAAATATTATTATGTGCACACAAACAATTAAACATTGTTCACCACTTGAATTTTCTTCAATTTTTGTCTGATGCATAAAAAATTGACACATTTAAAAAGGAAAGGCAGAGGCCGTAGAGGTTATAGAGGTTGGTAGGGGCAACAAAATTTGAATACTTAGCCTACTGGCGGCAAATGTGTAAATCCGCCACTGCTTGTTGATGTAGTTCGGCTCGAGTGGACAGTCCATTTTACTTCTATAACGAATGTTTATTTATATATACAACATTAGAAAAGATGAATCTTTGTTTTCCACGCAATTCTTTTTGTGCCGTTTACAACTTCACAAGTTACTTTCGAAGAAACTAGAGGTCAAGAGGAAGTAATCAAAAAGGTCTTGAAAAGTTCAGTTATTTCGTTGTAGTTTGAGCAATATGAAATGTGTTGAACAAAGTTCCAATTAACACATAGGCTACTTGTTATCCCGGAAAAAGGTTCCTGATTAACGGGAAGACACGGGTGAAACCGCGGGGCGCAACTTGTGTTTTATAATAAACAAACAGTTTTTAATAAGATTTCTTACTTTAAATCCCATCTGTCACTAATCTTTAAACACTAATTAGTGTTAAACACTAAGTATAACTAGAGAGGTGTATATGTTACCGGAAATGTATGTGATCCGTCATTGTATACAATTCCTAGGAAATGTATGTAATTCGTAAAATCGCACAGAAATGTGTAAAACAAATTATATTAGACACATTTCCTAGGAAATTTATACATTAACTAAATAGCAATCGGAAATGTAAAATCACAGATAAAAATAAAAATATTGGCGGCTTAGGGGGCACCCCCGCCGCACTCTAACCTACTGTTACATTTTTATTTACCTAATACATACTATCAATCAAATAAAAGAATAAGCAAAATCGAGTGTTTTATTACAGAAAGCATTAATTATTTTTACACATTTCCTAATCCAATATTGAAATTACATATATACAATTCCTAGGAATTTTACACATTTCCTAGGACATTTATGTATGAAATATATTTTGAAACAATATTTTATACATTTCCTAAATAGCTTCGGAATTGTATAAATTTCCTAGGATTTGTATACAATGCCTAGATTCCACACATTTCCGGTAACATGTATAATACTTAACAGCTCCGAACCCCCTATTCCGGCAATTAACTCGCACAGTATACCCAGTCATTACTTTTGCGTACCGTACCGTTAAATTTCCATTATGAAACGGGTAACGGTGCGTTTTTAATTCCTTGTCAGAACGTATTTTTGTGTAATCGCACTAGTGATATAAATTTGGAAGTTTGTGTGTGTGAGTGTGTGTTTGTTACTTCTTTACGCTGAAACGGCCGATTTGAATGAAATTTGGAATAGAGGTCTTTAGCTCTTAGCGCAAAGAACAATTTTTATCTCTGAAAAGGCTACTGCAGGCCAGAGGGTAATTAGCAAATGAAGGCGCGGGACGTAGCTAGTAAAAGACACATAGAAAGTTTTCTTTGGACTGAATAGAATGTTAAAACAAAATAAATATGTTTATATTTAACAAACCGAGAACCGATTCGAAACGAGTTCGAATCCTCTCGGCCCGCACCTATGACTTGATAAGTTATGTGCGGATTTGCCATCGCTCAAAACGGTGAAGGAAAACATCGTGAGGAAACCGGCATGTCCAAGAACCGCAGCATTCAAGGGCATGCGACATCTACCAACCCGCACTGGGCCAGCGTGGTAGATTACAGCCCATACTCTCTCTCTGAGAGAAGGCCAGAGTCCCAGCAGTGGAAACGTAAAAGGCTGATAATGATGATGATGATGATGATGTTTAACAAATAAATTGTTAGGATGTTGTTATCTAATTAATCAATAAATCAACTAACGGCCGTTCCCAATTACCGATCTATCCACGGTTTGTCCTAACTAGAGATAGAAATTTGACAATACTTCTATGGAGCCTATGGCAAATTTCTATCTCAAATGTCCGCGACCACACCTCTCAAACATCTCATAGTCACACTAAACCTAGTGCACGGATTGCAGTGCACATCATTTGAACAGACCGAGTGTATGACATACAATTAACTAACTCCGATGGCTCAGCGACCCAAAGTGTGTCTTGGCCTCCGAAACGAGAGAGCGCCACTCTTCTCTATCTTGAGCGATTTCAGCCCAGTTGAGAGACATACACATAACATACATGACATACACATAATGTAATATTTAGATTAGAAAAATTGGAATACTCTCATAGTACAGTCAGCGACAAAAATAGCTGACCGTCACTATTTTCCAAATGTGTTTCAAATCAGTAATCATTATTGTTATGGTATCATTTTGACCACAACATAACACACCTGATTTTAGGTGATGATGAGTTCAAAAATTGGTGTCTAAGATGATGAGGATAGTAGAAAAAAGTGTGATTGCTCAGCGACTTTTGTCGTTGGCTGTATCTAATTTTGGTAGGTAACGTAGACTTTCCTAAGTCGAAGCACTCGTAGCACAGCTACGCGACGTAGCAAGAACTAAACCAACCCCGTTTTAATACCTCTACAGGTTTCGATACTTTACAAAAACTGTAAAAGTAATATAAAACTATAAAAAGGTTTTTGTCTCCTTCCATACATTTTTTTTTCAGCGCGCTTTACCGATTCTTGGAGGGTCCAAAATCGGTAATACCGGTTATCCTGCTCATATTATAAACGCTAAAATTTGTGAGTATGTGTGTTTCACGCAAAAACTACAGAACGGATTTGAGTGAAATTTGGAATGGAGATAGCTTATTCCCTGGATTTACACATAGGCTACTTTTTATCCCGAAAAATGGTTCCTGCGGGGTAGGTAACGGGAAGACGTTTTATTCAAATTCTAAAAACAAATCGAGTTACTTCTTGAATTTAGGCTGTACAAGTTGCCACTTTGACAAGTTGGCGGTAGTTGTGACGTTTACGAAAACCTGTGTGGTATTCAAAACTTGTACTTGGAATAGATGTTTTCTACGAAACATTGGTAGCAACAACTCCGTCCGTTTTTAAGGAAAGTGGATACAGCAGAAAATTTGTCAATTATTTGGATGACACTCGGACGCTCGCTATTAATTCAAGTACCATTCGGAGCAGACAGAGTCGCAGGAGAGGGTAGTCGATAATCAGGTTTAAATGTTGAATCTTTTTAAATTTTTAAGCTTGGCAGCATTTGAAGCGTTTCAATTAAATCAAGTGTCTGATAGAAGTAGAGAGGACTCGCTCTTTATGAATGTTATCTACAATTTCAGGTTAACTCTTTGAACTAGAAAAATGTGGTTGATGGATAAATAACCACCACCACTCCACCACCACCACCACCGCCACCGCCGCTTTACCGAAAGCTTATAGCTTTATAGCGATGATGGCTCAGTGGTAGTGACGTCGGCTTGCGATCCGTATATAGGACGTGGGTTCGAATCGAATCTTTCGGTGAAGGAAAACATCGTGATGAAACCATAGCTTGGTGATAGAGTATTTTCTAGTACTCGTCTGGCTAGCTACCACCCTCATGTTAAGAATCTGTCGCCAAGCGCCTATCGGTGTGTTCCGGCAGCCTCACTTGAGAGCCAGTTCCCAGTCCAGGTGTAGCGTGGCGCCATCTTCGACCACATCGTCACTTAGCATCAGGTGACTTGTGGTCAAACGCTACCCTGTATATGGTATAAAAAAAACTCAAGCTCATTGTAGGATTCGAACCCACGACCTGCGAATCGCAAGCCAACTTGAGAAAACTAGTTTTCGTATTCATCCAGCTTTATACTATATCTTACAATGTTATCAACCCAAGCACTTCTACGTATAGCTTGCAAAATTACCAAACTTAAGAGCAATCTTTGCACAAAATACCTAACTTTCACACTTAGAACTAGGGTTGCCACCCGCACATTTTTATTTATACTCCTGACGTAAGGCACAGGACTACTAGGCGAAAGCGGCCGGGGCACGTAGTCCGGGTGCACCAGGATCGCTGAGCAAGGATCGCCACGCAGTGGGTATATACCTAAGGACGGGCGAGGCGACGGTGACGTCGCAGAGCCAGGCCCCGAAAAAGATGGCGTGTAGACCTCGGCTTCATTTCAAGAGCGGTGGTCTTAGGTTGCAGGGGTTCGTCAAGGTTTAAAAAAAACGACGGGATTGGCCGAGGTGTACTGCCGGCCATTCCCGGGAACAGTACTCCCGGGAACAGTACGGAACAGTACCCCGGGGTTTTAGTGAGGTATGGCGCACTTGTACAGCGCGAGTCCCACACTCCCTCCGAGCCCCTCCCCTTCTTCATAGCACCGGAGGTGCGTTAGAGCATTTTCCCGGGTCAAAAAAAAAAAGTTTAGAAAAAACTAACCAGTTCAGCGTTTGACCACAAGTCACCGGATGTTAAGTGATGATGCTTCCAAAAGTGGTGCCACGCTATACCTAGATGGTTGATGATGATGATGACAGACTTTTTTTTACCACATATAGTAAATTCAACGTGGCAACCCTACTTAAAACACACAAGCAGCATCTGCTGCTCATTTAAAAACAATGTATAACATCAATAACAGAGTCAGTACAAGATCTCGGTACTTTATCTAAACGAAATCACAAGTGTACACGCATCTCACTCTAGCTCCAACGAAATTGATCTCCTCATCTCTTTCTAAGGGTAAACGAAAGTTTTTCCAGGCTGTTAGTCAAAACCCCTATGAAAATGGGTAGAATATATTTGGCGTCAAATGAAATCATTTATTTTTTTGATGTACAAGAGTTTGAGTTATTCAGATTACGAGAAAAAATTGTTTTGTTGAACAAATTCTGTAATTTTCTGTAAATGTTGTAAGTACACATATTATTATGAAGCACGTATATATTTATTTGAATACATAAAGAAAACTACAGTCGACTTCTTTATAAATACTACATAATAAATTCTAAACTGGTTTGTAACTTAAAATATGGTATGTATGTATACACAAAATAAGCAAACTATAGGAATATAATACTTTTTACTGCAATAAACCGAGGTCCACGCAGGTAAAACCGCGAGGCACAACTAGTAGTATATATATAAAATTACTATTTCAATTAAGGATTGTATGTTGTCATCATCACCACTCATCATCAGGAGAAACTGCCGCCAAACACTATATAACACTATATAAACTCCTTGAAGAAAAAAAAGGAAAAAAAACTAAAAAAAAGGTACATAGTTGAAAAAGTACCTTCTAGTAGTGAGAAGTATACCAGTAGTACCTACTAGTTTGAAACCCTTTTCATTTTTTTTACAGCTTACAGGGTAGCGTTTGACCACAAGTCACCTGATGTTAAGTGACGATGTGGTCGAAGATGCCGCCACGCTACACCTGGACTGGGAACTGGCTCTCAAGTGAGGGTGTCGGAACACACCGATACGTGCTTGGCGACAGATTCTTAACATGAGGGTGGTAGCCAGGCGAGCACTAGAAAAATCAATGAATGCGATTCTTATCTTTTGAGAATAAAAGAATGGAGCACTTTCGGAATAACCCATAAAACTGATTTCTTACATGTACTTCAAAAAAGAAAGAATTAGTTCATTCGAGTAAAGTCGGGCAAAGTTCTAAATAAGTAAAATGCTCTAAATCAGATTGCTTGTTAGTTTATCGCTGCATTAGTGTAATAACTTGATGGCAGGCAGCCAGCGATGAATTGATTTCAGCACAATCTAGCAGAGAGATTGTTCGATGCCAGATTAAAATGGACGCGTAAGCTTTTAAGGCGGATACTACAAGATCGAGTTAAAATAAACTTACAATCAGTTTCCTCTAGCTGGGGCCACACTAACGAGAAATGCCGTTAATTATCGCGATGATTAACGTTTGACATAAGTGTGGCCACGACTTAACGCGAAAATTTGACAACGGCATTCGCATTGGCGTTTGACGTTAGGCGATAACTCAAGTGGCGCCAGCAAAAGTGTAATTTATAAACAAAAGAAATGTACCTTTAAGTAGTACATGGAGAAAAAAGACCTTCCGAAATACAGAAGGATTTCCTTCCCTTTTGACTCAGATCGAAAACTAAGTTAAAAGGTTACAGGTAGGAAGGAAAAGGTTACATTTTGGAAGGAATCGGTTTTGAAAGGTAAGAGTCGGTAGGAAAACCAGATTTTTTTCTCAGACTCTCAGAATTTGCAAGTGGAAGTGGCAATGGGCAGGTCATCGCTCATAGAACCGATAACCGACGGGGAAGAAAGGTTCTCGAGTGGCGACCACGAACCGGAACACGTTCTGTATATAGGTAGGCACTAGATGGACCGACGACATCGTAAGAGTCGCAGGGAGCTGATCGATGCAAATGGCTAAGAGCTGTTCATGGTGGCGTTCAAAGGCGATTTCTTCCGGCTGATGATGATGATGATGAAAATATAAAAAGGTTTCAACCATTTTTCTCCAGATCTATGAATAACAAAGACTTGTTACCACCATCAACTTTTTAAGAAATACAATACTCAGAAGGCAGCTAGGCATTTTTTTGAAAACACAGCCTTGTTTATTTTAGCGATTTTTTTACGTTTTTGTTTCTTCCAGATTGGCATAAGATACCCCTCTGTCGCCTGCGAGGTTAGGCCAAAGAGACCAGGGCCTTTTCCTTTAGCCAAAAAATGGTTCCTGTAGGTAAACGAAAAAACCGAGACAACCAAACTGTAACCGCAGATCGAATATAGCTAGTGTTGTATAATATTTCATTCTCTTGTTTATCCGACCGTGTCCGCGTGGGCAGTAGTAGCCATTTTTCCTGGATCGGTAACAGCTAAAGGTAACCCACGCTATGGCGTAGGCGAGTTCAATTGAAACCAGAAAAAACATGGCAGCTATTATTGTCTCTTTAATCTTCTATCGCCATCACAGTGATCCGTAGACGAAGAATCTTTTAATTGTACTTCTTAATGTGGTTAGCATTTGACCACAAGTCATCTGATGTTAAGTGACGATGTGGTCGAAGGTGGCGCCACGGCTCACGCTGCACCTGGATTGGGAACTGGCTCTCAAGTAGGGCTGCCGGAACACAGCGATAGGTGCTTGGCGACAGATTGTTAACTTGAGTGTGGTGGTATTGAGGTTTTTTTAATGTAAACCGAAACTGAAAATTAAGTCTTAGCAAAAGTGCTCCGAAAGCTCGAGCTCGAAGATTCGAACCCACGATCTTGGTAACAAGTAATAGGAATGAGCGATGTTTATGTATGGTATTGAGATTCGATATGGATGTCCAAAGTCGACTGCGTCGTCACTCAAAGTCATCGGTCTTGTGGACAAACGCTACATTGTTAGTAGTAATGAAATAACAAGTAATCATTATAATAATCCTATCCTACTAATATTATAAACGTGAAAGTTTGTGGGTATGGATGGATGGAATGATGGATGTTTGTTACTCTTTCATGCAAAAACTAATAAACCGATCTGAATGAAATTTGGAATGGAGATAGCTTATACACTGGATTAACGCATAAGCTACTTTTTATCCCGGATAAAGGTGCCTGCGGGATAACGGGAAGACGCGGATGAAACCGCGCAACTATACAACAATAAATACACGGAGAAAAAAGACCTTCCGAAATACCGTTTTCCTTCTGAGTCAAAAGGGAAGGATTTGTGATTTAGAAGGAAAACTAAGGGAAAATAAGGAAGGAATCGGTCTTGGAAGGTAAGACTCAGAAGGAAAGTTCGAATTTTTACTTCTTACAGAATAACGTTCGACCACAAGTCACCTGATGTGAAGTGACGATGCGATCGAGGCGATGCACCACGCTACACTTGGACTGGGAACTGCCGGAACACACCGGTAGGTGCTTGTCAAATGCTAAACTATAAGAAATGAAATAAACTGACGCTCAAGTGAGCCCCAAAATTCACGAAGGTGAAGCAGCGTGTCACACCTAGTTTAGCATGTAAATGAGGCCAAGTTACAATTGTGACAACCGGCACACATTTGGCCGGCGACCTTTCTGCAAACTACCCTACGCCCTTGGGGCATACCGTGAAAATATAAATGGCCGGCTTCTTTACGTTTTCACGGCTTATATTTCACTAGCGATCTGCCTCACGATTTCGCTCGCGAGAAAGGTGACTGCATTTTTTTCACACGAAATAACACTTTTTTTACTACCGGTATTAGATATAATAATAATAATAAAGCAAGCTGAACAACCACGACGCTACGCAACTAGGTACAAACATAAATTAGAGATACCACCATCAAAATTAAAAATACACAGCTCCGGACCAAACATAATGTCAACAAAAATATATAATAAGTTGCCCGACAAATTGAAAACTGAAGAAAAAGATAATTTATTTCTAAATAACTTGAAAACGTTTTTAATTGACAAATGCTACTACAGCATAAATGACTTCCTCAATGATGACTTCTCGAAATGACTAAAATGGATCGGTCCGCTCCTAGATTGCTATACCCTATTCGGGTCCATATGTTCGCTAACCTTAACCTCTAAGATCTCATGTATACTAACATATGAATGCAATAAATAATTGAAATTGAAATTAATATAAATATTTAATAAGACTAGCTGACCCGACAGACTTCGTACTGCTTCAATCGAAAAATCAAAAAAATCAATTAACTTTATTGAATAGCTATAAAGTTCAAATTGAATTCTACATTTTGTTTAGAAAACGTTTATATGGGAAAAAGGAAAGCGCTGTTTTTAGGGTTTTCCCGGCAATTGTTCTAATTTTTCTTACCTTTTTAACCTTCCCTAGACCTCCACGAACATTTCAAGACCAAAATTAACCAAATCGGTGCAGCCATTCGTTTAGCGAGACTAACGGACAGCAATTGATTTTTTAAGAAGATGAAAGAGACCGTAGTACAGTATATTTTATATACATTTCAACTTGACACCTCAACGTATTCTTAAGAAAAAAGGTCTTGACAGACAGACAGACGGACGAACAACTAAGTGATTCTATAAGGGTTCCGTTTTCTTTTTGAAGTGCGGAACCCTACAAAATTAGGTTTTGGCTCTACTTTGAAATGTAACTCATCCATACAGACAGTCAGTCTCATTTTTATATATACATCGGCCTTTGTTCCTGATGGCATTGAGGCGGAAGGATTGAGTTTTATCTCTATTGTTTGAAGAATTTTTTTATATTTCCACAATTTTATTCTACGGTTTTGGGTTCACTTGTTCTCATTCTCATTTTAGGTCAAATATAGAGGGAGGAGATTCCGTAATCTCAAGGACAGAGCTTACAATCCTATTTAATATTATAAACGTGAAAGTTTGTGAGTATGATCATCATCATAATGAGCCTTCCACGTTCCCACTGCTGGGACTCTGGCCTTCTCTTAGAGAGAGAGAGAGAGAGTATGGGCTATAATCTACCAAGCTGGCCCAGTGCGGGTTTGTAGATGTCACATGCCCTTGAATGCTGCGGTTCTTGGACATGCCGGTTTCCTCACGATGTTTTCCTTCACCGTTTTGAGCGATGGTAAATCCGCATATAACTTATTAAGTCCTAGGTGCGGGGCCGAGAGGATTCGAACTCGGTGTCGGCGTCTTGTAAGTAGCACGCCTAACCGTTCGGCCACCATCGCTCTTTTGAGTTTGTGAGTATAGATGTTTGTTATACTCTTTCACGTAAAAACTACTGAACGGATTTTGATGAAATCTGGAATGGAGATAGCTCATACTTTGAATTAACACATAGTCTACTTTTTATCCCAGATAAAGGTTCCTGCGGGATAACAGGAAGACGCAGGTGAAACCGCAGGGTGCAGCTAGTGTTTAATAGAAACGGTAGTAATTTTTTAACCGACTTCAAAAAGGAGGAGGTTCTCTATTCGATTGGTATTTTTTTATGTATGTACACCGATTACGCTGAGATTTATGATCTGATTAACATGATTCTTCTTTAGTTTGATGTGGAATAGTTAGAACATTTGGTCCCAAACAAAAATAATTCGATACCTATTTTCTCAAAAAAGGTTACTCTTCATGTAAACTTCACTTAGGAACATTGTTAGGAGTCGTGCTAGACTCGAGTGAGGAGCTAGCGATCTGGTGACGTAACACAGTTGACATCAGTATCTAAATTTAAGACAAAATACGTCAATATGTCTCACACAAACATAGTGTTGATAGCGTGTGCCCAACGTGCACAACCAACCATCAGAAATCTTGTTAAATAAAGCTTATTTTAAAAATCGGACTCTTAGATGACAAAAAAAGGTTGGGATTTTAGTGAACTCCAATTCAATCAATTAGTAATAAGAATAAAATTGTCAATATATCGCGCCAAAAAAATTACCTGCCGGGCGCGTCTTGCTTGTTATTTTGCCGGCGTAAGGAGGTTGGAACAGGCGTAGCGAGTTTTAAGTTGACGTTTTAAAGTGATCACAATATATCATATCGAATAAATATTTTTTGATTTTTGACATGCTTACTTTTAACATGTAGTTTGGTATGGTCAACGACAAAAGTCGGTGAACAATAACGGATTTACCGATTACCTACTTAAGTACATCATCTTAAACACCAACCACATCATCACTCAATGTCAGGTGTGTTACATTGTGATCAAACGCCACCTTGTCAGTTATAAAACCAAACATCACTGATTTAAACACATTTGGAAAATCATGTATGATCAGCTAGTTTTGTTGCTGACTGTGTAACAGAACAACACAGAACACAACAACAACAGAGCAGAATAGAATGTCTCACAAAAATAAAACTGTTTCACACATTGACATTGACAACTCAGCATAATGCTTGTTAATTTACCGGTTACCCACTAACTCGTGTTGGAAGATGTCACATCTTCTTGAATATTGTGGCTCTTAGTTATAGAGTTAAACTACTGACTATTATTGTACGAAGCAACTCCGTGTTGCCCGCAAAGCAAGACTGCATACATCTTCCGTCTAACTTAATTAAATGTAGCCATTTGCTTAGATTATTTAGTTCGAGCACGCCATATAGTGAACAGTTTGAACAGTAAGTACGGTCATCGACAAAAATCGCTGTACAAACTTAACTTTCCGATTTCCCTAAGTAACTTTACCTACACAAAAAATGGCCAATCCGGTAAATCTGTATGGACTTCGTACTGGATTTCACGATCTGAACACGCGGTGTTCCACTAGATTGCACAGAAATCTGTGCAACTTTTTAACCGACTTCAAAAAGAAAGAGGTTTCACAATTCTTGCTTAGTGGTAGGGTATTTTCTAGTACTCGCCTGGCTAGCTACCACCCTCTTGTTAAGAATCTGTCGCCAAGCACCTATCGGTGTGTTCCGGCAGCCTCACTTGGGAGCCAGTTCCCAGTCCAGGTGTAGCGTGGCGCCATCTTCGACCACATCGTCACTTAACATCAGGTGACTTGTGGTCAAAAGCTACCCCGTAAATAGTAAAAAAAAAAATCGACCGTAGGTATATATGCATTTTTTATGTTTGTTCGCGGATAACTTCGTCGTTTATGAACCGATTTTGATGATTCTTTTTTGTTGGAAAGGAGATATCCCAAGGGTGGTGCCATGATAAGGAAACCAGGATCTGATGATGGTATCCCAGATAAATCAGGGGAAAGAGAAGTCGGTTATTTCTTTGTTAAAAATTATACTTACTGTGTCTTTGCCATTTGCTAGGTGCGGAGTGTAATTAAATATACGGAAAAAAACAATTGAAGTAAGTACCTGAGCGTGAATACAAAATACACTAAAATTATAAGTTAAATTACTAATTTATTAGATGACATATTAACAATACAAAAAAAAAGTGTAATACCGAAAAAAATTAAGTTGTGATCAGCAACTTTTGTCGCTGACTGTATGTACAGTCAACGACCAAAGTAGCTCAACATTAACACAATTTCCGATTACCGGCATCATCTTAAACACCAACATTTGACCACATCATCACTTGAGATCAGGTGTGTTATGTTGTGGTCAAACGCTACCATGTAATTTGTAAGAAAAAAATAAAGATTAATGATGTAAAATGCATTTCAAAAATCGAGTATGATCAGCTACTTTTGTCGTTGACTGTACCTACCATTGTACCTTCTATGGAGAGAAAAACTTCATATGGAATTTTTTTATTTTTACTTATACATACTACACTTAATATGTGTCTAAAATTGTACCTACCTTTCAACTTCGGTTCTGCTCTCTCAATTATGTCTTATATAAAGTAAATCCGTCATTAGATGTAAGTTTTAGTAAGTAAGTTAACCAAATAACTGTAAGGTCTGTGGATTTTGGAAAATAAATAGATAAATGTCTATAAATAAATAAACTAGTTGATATTTTACCGTTTTATACCGCTCTCCTTTATTTTTAGTATTTTTGAAACTGATAAGATTTTTGCGTAATCATAGATCGAAGTTGATAGATATCCAAATCCCAAACGTAAATTTACTCTTATCTATCAAAGCTCTAAACTAATTTAGCACTAAAGCACTAAATAAATAAACACCAAACCAAAATCCGCGACAGCCTGTGCTACGGCGCGAGTGGAAACCCGTGCCCGCTTGTGGTTGGCTCAGTGACGCGTATTGATGACGTCATCACTCAACCGACCAATCGGCGCGCACTACTGATAACCAGTTTTAGTTGAGTTCCGAACTCGAATTTGTAACGGGCGAGCTCATTTGTCTTTTGTCTAATAATGTGGGTAAGCGAAAATCATTGTTGAACGACATTATGCGACTCGTCTCTATAAGATTATTTATCTATTGTTAACGAGCAATACGTAAGTCTTATGTCAGATAACTATTAAAAAAACATGTAACAATTAGAATTCATAGTAACTTCATTGACTTTTTTGGCGGCAATTGAGTTGTCAACGTGAAAATTTTTGTTTTTATTTCCAAAACTTGTGTTTCTTCGAGTGATAATGTGTAATATTGGTGGATTATTAACCATTATGTGTTCGTTAATGTGTACGAGTGTGGGAAATTGAAATAAAGTTGTGAAAGTGACTTTTCAAGTTGCTCCATAAAAGTCCGTGTAAAGTTTAAGTAAAGCGCCACTACTTTACTTAAACACTATCCTCACCCCATCATCTCATCATCATCATCATCATCACCATCATCATTTAAACTTGATTCAACTCTCTGAGTTTGAAATCTTATATACTTGACACTGGCAAATACACTAATCGTGTGACGCCATAACAATACAAAAAAAAAAAAAAAAAGTAACTTCATTCTCATACTTAAGTATTCCCATAATACTCATTAATCCATTTAATTATAATAATTATATCTGTGGCAGAATGTCTACGATTGCAGACATTTTATGTGGATGGCAACTTTATATTCATTCCATCAATTTTGATGAAGTAGATTTTGGCGGGAGATAATGGTGACAGTCGATTGTATTGGGAGCTTTGGTTGTAAAAACATATTTTGGTGGCTGGTTAGAGTGATTCATCTAGATCTGTGTGGGGTGATATTTATTCTACTCCTGGCTTGAATTACAAGACAACATGCTGTAACCGCTTTAAAATGTTTCTAACAGTAACAGTGGTTAGGTTTGCAACAATACATTTTTTTCTTGTTTCTACATAATGTATTTGTCTAAGCATTTTTGTATAATTTGTTGCAAATAAATGATTCTTATTAATATTCAGAGCAATTTCTGCATATAAAAGAGATTTTTTTTATAAACTAACTGAGATTGTTTAGTTACGGAAACGAACAAAAAATACAAAAAAGAAAATGAACAACGGAACTGATGCATTTTGGATTCATGTTTATTTTTTGTGGTTTGTGTTTGTTTGTTTTTCATAGTATAGACTCGGAAATTAAGTATTGTAAATTGTTTCTATTATTGTACGAGGTACTAGTAGCTTAAGTTTTGCTCTCTGATTTGACTGCCATCTCCCTTTTGCTTGAAAATATAAAAACAAAAATCAGTCCCAAAAACATCCTATTTATCCGATAAATAAGTAAATAAAACGCTTTAACTGAAAATGTAGTGAAGGTCAACAGCGGCTGCTGGACGGTTGGTTGCATATTGATGACGTCATCACTCTCTCGCCAATTAGTACTAATTCTGATGAATCACCGCTGGCTGCCAGTCGCAACCGCAGGCTGCACTGACGTAGACTGGAGTTAGGCTGTGTTTTAGACGGGCAGCGGAAGAGCGGAAGCGTGGCGGAAGAGCGGAAGCGTAGCGGCGGAAGAGCGAAAGTGTGGGTGCGGATGAGCGGAAGCATGGATGGCGGCGGGGCGGCGACTAGCTCAAATCGCTCGCTATACAGGCTGGCAACGTAAACAGCGTCAGTTTTTATGCGGGTAATATCAACATATAAGCCTTTTTACGTTCCCACTGCTGGGACTCTGGTCTTCTCTCTGAGAGAGAGAGTATGGGCCGTAGCCCGTAATCTATCACGCGGGCCCAGTGCGGGTTGGTAGATGTCGCATGCCTTGAATGTTGCGGTTCTTGGACATGCCGGTTTCCTGACAATGTTTTCCTTCAGCTTTTTTTGAGCGATGGCAAATCCACACATTTTTTTATTTTATTGATTTACTTTTGAGGGTCATTCCAGAGTACCAGCCTAAGTCTGAATGTGGACGGCCAATATATAAAATATGACTGTTCTATCTTATCAAAGCTCTGTGCTTGCACATCATGAAACGCCAAATTTTGGATTTCAAATGAATTATAGAAATACTTGTTTATCTGAGGTTATAACTGCAGTGTCACTGTTGATTGCAATTTCGATTCTTTAATAATGCACTGATTTTAAATGCTATTCATTTTCCAATAAATTTCAAACTGCAATCCTTCAAGATGGGTGTGAGAAGAGTTCTTAAAGGTCGGTAACGCATCGGCAACTCCCCTGGTGTTGCAAATGTCCATAAGCGACGGTGACCGCTTTCCATCAGGCGGGCCGTTTGCGTGTTTGCCTATCTTTTACATAAAAAAATAATTAATAAAAATGAAAAAATTTTTCTTTTATTTCGAGTCAAAAAAGTTTTCAGTGTTTTAAGAAACTAGTTGGGCTACGCGGTTGTACGCGTGGTTTTCAGGTCATCCCACAGGCACCTTTTGCCGGGCTAGAGAGTCTATGTGTTAAGTCAGAGTAAAAGCTATCTCCGTTCAAAATTTTTTCTCATCATCATCATCATCATTGTCTCGGAGCGGGAATCGAACCCATGAAATCACACTTGGCAGTCGGCACCCTTTGCGCTGGATCGTCACTACTAGAGCAAAACGTGGCGAAATCTTATAAAATCTACTTTAAATAAATAAAACACCAAAACAGCGTAAAAAACGCACGCGGAAATTTTTACTAGGTCATGCTAACTTTTTTTGATAAAAAAAAACGTACCTGCGTTGTGAGCTGTGTCTAGAGAATAAGCAGTAAGGACACTCGCTCAATATAAAAGAATAAAGGACCAGTTGCGTTAAAAAATTTACAACGCTTAAAAATCGTGGAATTAATCTCTAAGCCTTAATTAAAAGTCAAAATCATCGACATTATTTCTTCAATTAAATAACTTTAGGTGTATCTCTTGTAGTTTGAAATTTTGGTATGTAAATGGACCCTGGATAAGGACATAGAACACTTTTGATCGCGAGAAACCGGGAGAAACAGCTAGTAATATACCTTCATACAAAATGAATAGTTTAGTAATTCTCCTGAAATCTACCTCCGATATCCCACATTTTACCGGGATAAAAAGTATAATTTGTGTTACTCCAGATATCTCCAGTGCAAATTTCATTCAAATCTGTGGAGTCGTTTTAGCGTGAAGAAGTAACAAGCACACTCACTCACTCTCACATTTTCACATTTACAATACGCGATTGTGTCCTTACTGTATTTAAGTACCTAGTTCTACCGCATAGCGGAACCTAGGTAATTTATAGACTAACTGGATCGTATGTCAAAGTTTAGAACTTAGTTTACAAATATTGTTAAATTAACTATGTTGCGAACAGTTTATTAAGTTAAGAATGAGCTTGCGCTACGTTCTAGGTTGCTATCGATGTAATAGCTTTAGTAAAGTAGGTACTTCTCCAACTCTCAGCACTACTGAAAATTGGGGCTAATAAGAACCATTGTTTTCTGTATTTATTATAATGAAAATATGTTATGTTAATTTATAAATCTACTAGCTGCGCCCGGCGGTTTCACTCGCGTCTTCCTGCTATCCCGCAGGAACCATTTTTCGGGATAAAAAGTAGCCTATGTAATCCAGTGTATAAGCTATCTCCATTCCAAATTCCACTCAAATCCGTTCAGTCGTTTTTGCGTGAATGAGCAACAAAGATGCATACATACTCACAAACTTTCGCGTTTTTTTTTATCTTGTACTGTCCCACGGCTGGGAAAGGTCTCCTCTATTTCTTTCCAGATATCTTTCGCGTTTATAATCTTAATATTAGTAGGATAGGATATGATACTAATGAAACAGGAAATACGAAATCTAAAAATGTATCTCTCTATTTTCTCTGTCTTTTTGCCCCATCTATGAGTTGGGTCGACGCAGTATGTATGTATGTATTCTTTCACAAGTCAATTCAAGGTCTGATGTTAAATGATGATGTTGTCAAAGGTGGCGCACGTCACACTTGGATTGGAAACATATTATCTACTCTACTAGATTTACTTTTCCACTGTTTGAATACTTACGTAGTTGGCTACAAAAACATTTTAACTAAGTGATCAAATCAAAAGCAATAAATGTCCAAATACAAATAACTGAATTTGTGTACCAACAAATTTTCCGTCGCACATCTTGCATGAGTAATTGAATTGAACAAATGCCCTAATATTGTATGATTAACTCATTCAACGAAGCAATTTTTCAGTCTAGACACAATTTTATTTAATCGTCCGTTTTGTGTAATTCCATTTTGCATGGATGTAGCGACCAACTAAACATACCGTCGGATAAAAACATGAAGAGATGGCCTGGCCCTACAATCAGTTCAAGTATTTCTCTCAGAAAATGATATAATAATTCAAAATTCAAATGTATTTTATTTAATAGGATACATTGTGATCACTTTAAAACGTCAAACTTAAAACTAGCTACGCCTGTTCCAACCTCCTTACGCCGGCAAAAGAACAGGCAAGAAACGCCCGACAGGTAATTTTTTTGGCATTGACAATTTTATTCTTATAACTAATTGATTGAATTGGAGCAAGTTCATTAAATCCTAAGCTTTTTTTGTCATCTAAATAGTCTGACATTTTATAATAAGCTTTACTGATAAGACTTATGTTGGTTGGTTGTGCACATTGGGATAAAGAGATAAGTTAGTTATGTGTGGATTTGCCATCGCTCAAAACGGTGAAGGAAAACATCGTGAGGAAACCGGCATGTCCAAGAACCACAACATTCAAGGGCATGCGACATCCTCCAACCCGCACTGGGCCAGCATGGTAGATTATGGCCCTTATGGCCAGAGTCCCAGTAGTGGGAACAAAAATTCATAATTTACGTTTATTTATTAGAATTAGGATAAGTATTTCCTAAAGCTATCTACGCCTGTCGAGATCACTTGTCTTCAACTTTTTTTAAACAAAATAAAACAGTTTTAAAAATGATATCTAATTGATTGAAATTCACTACACTCCCATGTTTTTTGTCATTTATAAAGAAGGAAAATGTTAACTATTATTATTATTGCTTCTTACTGGGTAGCGTTTGACCACAAGTCACCTGATGATAGGTGATGATGTGGTCGAAGGTGGCGCCACACTACAACTGCATTGGGAACTGGCTCTCAAGTAGTCTCAACTATTCAAAACTAAACTAAATTTGTTCTAAAATAAAAAGATTACTTAGCATTATCTAGGTATTACTTAATAATTGATCAATCACAAACTTAAAAGAAAAGTCAATTGCAAATGGAGAATTATAATCTATTTCAGGATTTGCTTTGTAGATTTCGAGGCTGCAACGAGTCGTCATCGAAAACCGATCGTATTCCTCCCCACTGGCGTCTCGCCAGATCCAATTCATCACCATTAACGCTTCCAATGAATGCGAATTACGCAAAAAACTTTATTTGCCGGCAATGTAGTTATAACTTAGCGATAAATTTTGTCAACTTTAGGGATGCGTGAGATAAACGTTGGGAACCATAGTCGGGAATCGGGATGCACCAAGGTCAACGTAACTTAGAAACAATTATAAGTTCTCGACTTTACTATCGATAAACATGTACTTACCTATATTATTTTTATTTAACGGTATTATACATACCAGTTGCGCATCGCGGTTTCACCCGTGTCTTCACGTTATCCCGCAGGAACCTTTCTCCAAGATAAAAAGTAGCCTATGTGTTAATCCAGGGTATAAGCTATCTTCATTCCAAATTTAATTCAGATCCGCTCAGTAGTTTTTGCGTGAAAGAGTAACAAAAATCCATCCATCCATCCATCCATACTCACAAACTTTCACGTTTATAATATTAGTAGGATATTAAATAGCTTTTCCCAGCGGTTTTACCCGCGTAGGCTACAGTTTATCGCGATAAAAAGAAGCCTCTGTTCTTTCTCAGGCTTTAGAATATCTCTGCACTAATAGTTTAGGCGCGAAAACGTAACAACAAAAGTCAAACAGAGTCACTTTCGCATGTTTTTTTTTTTTTTGTTTTGTTATGGCGTCACACGATTAGTGTATTTGCCAGTGTCAAGTATAAAATATTTCAAACTCAGAGAGTTGAATCGAGTTTAAATGATGATGATGACGATGAGATGACGGGATGAGGATAGTGTTTAAGTAAAGTAGTGGCGCTTTACTTAAACTTTACACGGACTTTTTTGGAGCAACTCGAAAAGTCACTTTCACAACTTTATTTCAATTTCCCACACTCGTACACATTAACGAACACATAATGGTTAATAAACCACCAATATTACACATTATCACTCGAAGATACACAAGTTTTGGAAACAAAAACAAAATTTTCACGTTGACAATTCGATTGCCGCCAAAAAAGTCCCACTTTCGCATTTATAATATTATTAGGGATTACGTAGTGTTGCCAACTAAGAGAAATTCTAGAAGTATAGCTTCTTAGATAATATCGGATATTACTATACTATTTATATTATGACAAAAAGCTTGGGATTGTGTGACCTTGCTCCAATTCAATCAATTAGTAATAACAATAAAATTGTCAATGTGACCGCGCCAAAAAAATTACCTGCCGGGCATTTATTGCCTGTTCTTTTGCCGGAGGTAAGGAGGTTGGAACAGGCGTAGCTAGTTTTAAGTTTGACGTTTTAAAGTGATCACAATGTATCCTATTGAATAAAGTACTATTGACTTTGACTTTGCTATCACTGATATTGATATTTTAGATATTATAACATTGGTTGATAAATATTAGCGAACATTTTCAAATATCGGTCCTACTAAACTTTGTAACCGAGTATAAAACACATCCCGACAATCCAAACATGGCCCCCTCAGACCTAACGGGTGGCATCACCTATAATCAAATCAACATCCAACTACCGTCGAATCAAATAAATTTGGTGCCCTTTACGCATAAATCCCACCCTAGTTTGTCCCCACGTCCCCACTTTAAACCGTCGGGCACTAATGGGCCAGTCAAATTACCCATCTATTTAATTTCCCGAATGGTTAAACGAATTACGCTGGCAACCCTGAGACGAATTTGATTTTGGAACGTTGATTCATTGGACAGGAGTTGCTAGGGGTGGCTGCAACTAGTGGAATAGGTAGGGATGTGTCTAAGTAATTGTTTTAGAGCTAAGAGTCAATGCTGTCACTGCTTTGGACGTTGAAAGATACGTGCATAATACGAGCGCCCCTAGCCCCTTCAACGCTAAGTCACGTGGTCAGAAATATGTCAAACCAATACTTTTTTCTTGTTTTCTATTAGCGTCAACGATTGCAGAATGCATCTTGGCTAGGGGCCCAGTAGTATCTATTCCGTTTAGTTTGCCTTTGAAAGATATACAGTATTTTTAGCCGACTTCCAAAAAAGAGGAGGTTCTCAACTCGGATGTATTTTTTTATGTATGTTCGGGCATAACTCCGTCAAATATAGACTGAGGTTTTGCAAAATTATTTTTTTGTTGTAAAGAAGATATTTCAAAGGTGTAGTAAGAAAAAACAACGAGATCTTATAGGATGATGATAAATAGTGTTTGAACACAAATCACCGATGTTACCATTTTGTTTCGCAAGTAAGTGACGTTTGTCTTATTGAGAATAAATTCTGTAAACCTATGTTAAGTGACGATGGTGTCCAAAATTCTCAATAACTATGTACTTCACACTCATATGGCTCTACGAATTTGAACGAAATTTGGAATAGAGATAGCGTATGTATACCAAGGATTAACACATAATCTACTTTTATCCCGGAAAAAGGTTCCTGCGGGATAACTGGCAGACGCGGGTGAAAGCGCGGGACCGCGCCGCTAGTCATTCATACATACTTTGCAAAATGGAAATCCTTCGTAATGCGCTGGAAACTGATATTAATGGTTGCCAAAAGAAGGGATCCCTTGTTTCCCGAGATTAAAAATTTAAACAAATCCATGCAAGATATTGGTATGAAATGATTCGGCATATTTCACCCCTGTATAGGTAACGTATAAGATAAGCCAGTAACCAAACTCTAACAAAACATCCATCTCAAACCCAACTCGAATAATGTAATACTTAACTATAAAATTAAATAATAAAAGGAAAATAGACTTAGGTAGAGCAGATCTGCTCTACATCTAGTACCTAAGAATAGCTAGCTTATAGCTTATATATTTAACTTTAATTAAGAATAACACGGAGCACTTGTATACATTTTCTTTTTCCAAAATATCAAACTGTATTTTTTAAAAGTAATTGCACTAACTCTTTGTTTTTTTTTATATCCTAAAACAATGAAACAAAATTAATGAAATCACAAAAATGACTCCCCTTTGAACGAAATCCTGGAATGTATCAACCTACGCCTGCGTACAAATTACAATGCTGCATAAGGTTTTTTTAGCTCAGCCTAAATGGAAATGCTATGGAGTACCTACACCACACAGCGCTCTGTGAGCTGATTTATTTTAGTAAATCATTGTTATTTGTTATTTAGATTTTAGATCCATAAAATCCTATATAAGTACAAATATAGAATAACAAGAGCTCTCTTCTTATTTCAACTTTTACAATGTTTCAAAGGGCTTATAAGAGCCCAAGAAACTAAACATGTGTCCGCTATAGCGAAACGTAACTGAAAACGGTTGCCGTGCCTCTAACGTACCCAACCGATATTGATATGGTTAGCAGCGGCTATCAGATATCCATTTTATCAACTGACAGTTGTTTTGTTGGCTAGTTGGTTTCGATTCTCGTGACGTTTCGCTATCGCTAGTTTCGCTAGGTTGCGGTAACCGAACGACCAATAACCATGCCCTCTCTATCATTCGTGATATGTAAAACAGAGAGGAATTGAATATTGATAGATCAAACTATAATGGACAGTGGTTTGGTGCTAGAGCGCATGCGCTGGAAGCCGGGAACCGTTCATTATAATTTGACCTCTAAAGGGTTAATATAGTTAAACTTTGTGCTCATTGATTTAAGGTCGTGATTACTTTACAAAATATGCGATATTCATGACATGTAGAATTGGTTTATTATGAAACAACCGCGCGCAGGTGGAATTATTAGACCGCTAGATAGAAGTTAAGTTTGTTTACTTTTTTTTCTTGTGCGTTCCTTAAAGTTTTTTGTTCTTCGCATTGAGTTGATTGAATTTTAAAAAATAGTAAGTTAGGTTGTGATAGAGTGTAAATATAAAAAAAGTTTTATTTTAGAAAGTAGTTAAGTAGGGTTAGTGTTATTTATAAGTCGTGTACTAACTATTTATTATTGAACTTTTCTGTGATTTAGAAAAATGTCAGGGAAAGGTCTTATTCTAATCTGTGCACTCACACGTCGAGTAATACGAGTAGGTACTTTAGTTCGACAAGACAGTAAGGCATATAATTATTTACATTATCGAGTTAACGAAAACGATCGCATTCGTTAGTTGAAAACCCGCTTTGGGACTTTTTTGGCGGCAATCGAATTGTCAAGGTGAAAATTTTGTTTTTATTTCCAAAACTTGTGTTTCTTCGAGTGATAATGTGTAATATTGGTGGATTATTAACCATTATGTGTTCGTTAATGTGTACGAGTGTGGGAAATTGAAATAAAGTTTTGAAAGTGACTTTTCTAATTGCTCCAAAAAAGTCCGTGTGAAGTTTAAGTAAAGCGCCACTACTTTACTTAAACACTATCCTCATCCCATCATCTCATCATCATCATCATCATCATTTTAACTTGATTCAACTCTCTGAGTTTGAAATATTTATACTTGACACTGGCAAATACACTAATCGTGTGACGCCATAACAAAACAAAAAAAAAACCCGCTTTGATCCGGATATCCGGCAACGGTTATCAGTATCGATATTAAAACCAATTAACGGTTAGATAGCCGTTGCCAGAAATTGCTGATAGCGCCCATGTTTACAAGAAACACAAACAAAAATCCTCAAAAACCTACTGAACTGATATAACTCTAATTCAAACTCCCCGCTATAAGCTTCAGATCGTGAACGAAACGCTTGCGTGTTTTAAGAATGAACACCGCCATCTAGTTGCGTTTTTGGAACTAACTTGTAACAGAGTAACTGCTAAGTGACAGCTGTTTGGTTTGTGTGATATTCAATTATAGTCCTTACGGTTGATATAAATAGCATGATGTGATGACTGTTGGTGAAAACCTAACCTCAACAGATTTTTCTACCATAATAGTTATTTCTCAAACATGCTTGGAAATATGAGCATTATTTTGACAACCTTCTTCGAGATAAATCGAACTTGCTGCACTGCCCAAATATATGCGAGCAGCGGCCGGCAAAAGTTGTATGAAAATCCATATTTGTCGTGTTTAGCGGCCAAATAACTGCCAATAATGCAATAATTAAAGCGTTTAATATACGAGTATAAGTAGGTATAGTTAATAGTTCGATTGGTACAACATTAATTGAGTGATTTGAGCCCTAAACTGGTATTTTAGAATGACACTCAAGTGTTGTGACATTTGTATGAAATTACTGCCTCTAATCTATTTTTTTATTGTTAAGGCGTCACACGATTAGTGTATTTGCCAGTGTCAAGTATTAAATATTTCAAACTCAAAGGGTAGAATCAAGTATTTATGATGATGATGGCATGATGGGACCCAGCAGCAAGCCGGGTCAAAAAGGATAGGCACTTTACTTAAACTTTACACGGACTTCTTTGGAGTAACTAGAAAAGTCACTTTCACAACTTTATTTCAATTTCCCATACTCGTACACATTAATGAACTCATAATAGTTAATAATCCACCAATATCACTATCACGAAGAAACACAAGATTTGAAAATAAAAACAAAATTTTCATGATGACAGTTCAATTGCCGCCAAAAATGTCCATCTAGTCTATGCTTAACTTTTTTTTTTCTTGTGTTGGATCTTTGCTAATTTTTAGAGGGTAGATAATTTATGTTTGCCATCCGCTTTTCTACGACTACCGTCATTTTGAATTGACGGGCGACGCATCGCGCGCCCTCTACGCGAGCGGATCGAACAGTTCAAACTTGGTGCTGATGCGACTACTACATTCGCTCGCGTCCTCAATCATCTTGAGAAACTATTCCGTGAATAGACCAGTGTTTTTATACCTACTCACTATTACTATGAGCAAGTTAATGTAACACCAAACTAATGATGATTATATATTTATAGACAGAAATAACACAAGTAAAAACACTTATCTAAACCTTAAAATGTAAAATAAAACTACCTATCAAACTAAACAAACTACTTAATCTAATAAACCACTACCAGTTGGCAACGTTCCCAAAATGCTGGCCGCATTGCCGCGTTGAACGGCAATGCTTATTCGTTGCGCAAAATAACGACCAGCATTTTGGTCACGGGTAGCATCGACCAGTCGCTTTGATATATCATTATATATCGATTTTGCTCCCGGTCCCCACGGTCCAAGCGTTTCGACCCCAAAAGGCTCAAATATGTATCCACTGTCGAGATTACCATATTTGCGCCTTTTGAGGCCCTCTGCAGATTCAGCCGCCGCACCAGCTCTATTTTTAGTTAGATTACTTACTCACTTAGATTGGTACAGTCATTTTTATTTAATTAAAGGTCCTTCGTATAAATTCTTACCAGCATTTTCTACAGTCATACTCAACAATTAGTGATTAATATCGCTTGAGCATAATTCTACATTACCAGCCAAAATGTCAATATCCAACGTGACGTCATCGATACTTTTCGAATGACGCCGTGTGCAAAAATAACTTTTTCGGATTCATAATTCGGGAGCTAACAAAACAAACGCTTGTTATCACCTATCCACTAAGTATAGTCCAGAAATAGACATCAAAGCTATTCAAACCGTACTTATCGTAATGCCTAACCCCTCTTAGCTGCATAAAACGATTGCAGTCAGTTTTAGATATAATCTACATCTGTTGTTTGAGGTTAGAATGAGCACGCTGCCGGGGTGGGGCACGGTGGGGCAATTGCCCCCTCTTCCTTTTACTCAAACAAAATTAATGTTACTCATTTTTCAAAAATCTTTAAACATAAACATTCTGGTTCATTTTAACGTAATTAATTAAAATTTGATATTAATTAATCCAGCTATTGCTAGCTATTATTCCCAGCTAGCTGGAGCATCCAGTGAAAAGTTATAAAAAACCCGCCCTGACCCAATTTTCTTGCTGGATTGAACAATTATCGGTTTAATTATTCGATAATTACGCATTTTGAGCGTAAAATTGTTTCACCCTTCATTTGATTTAGAATTTTAATTATTCCGCCGTACAATAATTAAATTTGGTATAGGAAACTAGATTTTACGCCGGGGTTCGCGTTATTTATAGAGAAAACTAACATGTTTAGTAAAGTTTATCATAAATTCTTGGTAATAAAAAATATGTTCCTAGATATACGTATGTCTGTAGTTTGATTTAATTTATCACTAGCTGTTCCCAGCTGTTTCACCCACGTGCAAGTGGGTGAAAATAATTATAGCAATAGAAAGAGTATCCTATTTCCTTCCCCAGGTTTCAAACTACCTTCATATAAAATTTCAAAACCTCACCAAAATCCATCCAGTAGTTTCTGAGGGCTTGCTAAAATGATGTACTTAACAGACAAACAAAAAATTGTATCGAGATTTACTTCTAATTAGTCCACTAACTAGGATGTTTGCTTGTGGTAGACCATTTTATAGCTCTTGCCTGGCTGGCTACAAGTCTCAAGTTATAACTTTCGCCTAGCCTATATATAACTATAGCTTAGCTTAGAGAGCTAGTTCCCAATTCAGGTATAGCGTGGCGCCACCTTCGACCACATCGTCACTTGAATTTTACAGCTTCCATTTGCTATTTTGTGTCCTAAATACTAAGTTTAGGCCAATAGCTATAAACAGTTTATAGGCAAAGTGCGAGGTCGCGACCCGCATGAGAGGTTCCGCAGAAATCTAGGATTTTATAGTTCATCGAGTTTATGGCTGTACTAAAACGAAATACATTCGATCGAAGTTTCTAGATAATTTTGGAATGCTCTGCGGCAAGTGTTCATACATTTCAGTCGAGGTAAATATGCTTTATTTTAGGAATCGGTACATTTTCCGCCTTCGTATCGTCGGCTAGCAAACAACACCGCATAAGTCATAATTTTGCGGTTTTGACATTGATTGTTTTGTATTTTGTTTGTTTCTTAAATTAATAAGTTTGAATCTCTTGAATCTCTTAAATTAATAAGTTTGAATGTTTGTTATATGTGATTTGTACATAACTGAGCGGAAATTTCGCATGTGCGAAACAGCTTTTTAAATAATTTAGATAAAAACATACAAATAAACAGGTTTATTTCTCGCCTGAAAAGTTCTAAAATTTGACTTGCGCGGTGTTGTTAGCTAGCCGACGGTTTGTAGGTATGTATCTACTTATACTCATACTAATATTACAAATGTTAAAGTACCCTGACGCCGCTGAACCGATCTTGATTCTTGATGTTGATTCTTGATGTCTATCTATACTATACTATTTATATTATGACAAAAAGCTTGGGATTGTGGTGAACTTGCTCCAATTCAATCAATTAGTAATAAGAATAAAATTGTCAATGTGATCGCGCCAAAAAAATTACCTGCCGGGCGTTTCTTGCCTGTTCTTTTGCCGGCGTAAGGAGGTTGTTGTTGGAACAGGCGTAGCTAGTTTTATGTTTGACGTTTTAAAGTGATCACAATGTATCCTATTGAATAAAGTACTATTGACTATTGATGAGAACCAAATAAAATTCGGTTGGGTCTTAGTATTTTATATATATATATATATATGAGATATTTATATCACTCTTCATCGACATCATCATCAGTCAATTATGTTCCCACTGCTGGTACTTAGGCTTTCTCTCAGAGAATATCTGTCACTTATAATGTAGGTCAAAATATACCTGTACCTTGCTAAAGCTTTTGTTTCGTTTAGGGATCAAAGTGACCTATCGTGTCCGAGGAGTCTTTTGTGATAATAACCCACATGCTAGACGAGACCTATGTTAATATTTGGGGATGAATGGAAAAAAATATCTACGTGAAAGATGAAAAAAGGTAGAAAATAAATCCACGATTTAGGACTACAGTAGATCAGCGGTTGAGAGGTCAGTATTGCGAAATACGCAGGTTCAAATTGTAGTTTTAGTGTAATTTTTTTTTAACTGGTATTGTTCCGCTGTTGGGCAAAGGTCTCCCCCATTTCCTTCCCATCCATCTCGATCCCCCGCATCCTCAGGCCACCGCTCTTCAAATGAGTCAAGATCATGACGCCATCATTTTCGGGGCCTCGGCGACGTTGCCCGTCCTCAGTTATCCACTGCGTGATGATCCTTGCCCAGCGATCCGGGTGCATCCGGCTTACGTGTCCCGCTCAGTCCCACTTTAATCTAGCAGTTTATGCCCTACATCTGTAATGCCCATTTTGGAGCGAATTGTGGAGTTAGGAACTCTATCTATCCTTTTTATGCTCAACACGCTTCCCTCATTGCTCTTTGAACCAATTTTATGAAATAAAAACAAATAAATACTGATACTAGATACAGATACGTTCTAGGCATTCGTGCTTCACCGTCGACCGCATCATCACTTGTCAACAGGCAGGATGGTGGTCAAAATTAAAGCCTTGGCTCTTCTGGCTCTGGCATGACTCTTCGCTTCTCAGAATTTGCAAGCTGAAGTGGCAATGGGCAGGCCATATCGCTCGAAGAACCGATAACCGATGGGCAAGGAAGGTTCTCGAATGGCGACTTTGAATTGGAAGACGTTCTGTAGGTAGACACCGTGGGTCCGAGGTGGTCCGGCGGGGAGCTGGCTTCGGACACATTGGTACAATTTCCATATCAGTAAAATTCCACATCCCATGTATTTGATCACAGATGAAAATATGTTGGCGGCTTAGGGGTGACCCTTGGGCTCGCCGCATCCTTACCTATTATTACACTATGGTTAATTTATATTTGATGTGCCTGAAGTAGCATGTTTTGAATTTAAAATTTGAACAAATGTGGAAAATGACTCACTAAAATTGTACAAACTTGTACTACCAATGCATTTTTCCAAATATGGAAATTGTACCAATGTTTCCGAAGTCCGAAGGGATGGCACAAATGGCTAAAAGCCGTTCATTGTAGCGTTTAAAGAGAGAAACCTATGTTCAGCAGTAGACATCTTCCAGCTGATGATGATTGCAATTAATCGTAAAGACATCTCGACGTTATTAAGACTGACGCGAATGGCAACAGACATTGTAATTGACATTAACGATTTTATAATGGCCCCATAAAGTTCAATCGTCTAAAAAGACACGAAAGTACTTAAACCTAAATTATTACGACCTAAATGATTAAAGTACTTACCTAATAGCTTTAAAGTCTGTAAAAAGTTACAATTAGTAAATTGTAACTTTTAACTTTTTATATAATACACAGAATTAAAATCATTAGTAAATCAAAATACTTTTTTTGTACAATTTTAAGTTCAACTTAAAACTAGCTACAGCTGTTCCAACCAGTTTACTTACTCCGGCAGGTAATTTTTTAAGTGCTAATCAAATTTACAATTTCATTCTCATCCCTAACTGATTGAATTGGATCAAGTTGACTACAATAAGACCAAGCTTTATTGTCATCTAAATAGTCCGATTTTGATATAACATTGTGTTTTTTGAGGATTTGAAATGTAGCTATCAACAAGTTTTGACTTTCACTGGGGATTATGTTTAAAAAGTTGTTGGAATTCAGTCAGCGAACAAAAAATTAATATATATTGGCGTTGACTTAAGAACCCCCAGCTTTTTTTTTTCGGTTAAAATACTTACACTGATCGACCTGTAGTCTTGTTATAATACGCTATAATAATTATGGTCGAAGGTGGTCCTATGCTACGCCTGATGGACCATTTTTTTTTGTCATTTTAAAATGTCACGAATTGCGACCAACTACGTCGTTTACGTGAAGTTCGCGCGTCACAAGCTGCGACCAGATCGTTGAAACACAAAAACAGGTGCTTGGCGACAGATTCTTAACTTGAGGGTCGTACAGCTAGTTTCTTATAATTTAATGCTGTTATGTTCCGCACTGGACCCGCGTAGCTCTCCCTCTGAGAGAAGGCCAGCGTCCCAGCAGTGGGAACGTAAGGCTGATGATGATAAATGTTAATTTTGTTGTGGGTATGTTAATGTTAATTTTAGCTAACTTAACGTTAATTTAAGTTAAGTTAATGTTTCTAAAAACTAGATCCAGGAAGCACTAACAGCATTAAGTATTTCTCTTTATGCTTCCACACAATTTAATTCCAGGCTAAAACATTCCTCCACCCATTGACATCTTACTGTGGGGTATATTGTCTTACCGTAGGGAAGGGAACCGTATCCGGACTTGAAGTTACGGTATAAACCGTATATATTAAATTTTGCCATGCGAGCTGTCGCAATAGTGGCGGAAATTGGTAATATTATACGGTCGCGATGTTAGTTTCTGCAGCGAAAAGTTGACTCTTGCAATATTTGAAGCAATGAAATTTAAAATAAATAATAAATGACTAGGACTAAAGTATTTCAAACACTTTTGACAATAGAAGACTGATCAAGTGAACAGAGCCTAAGGCTTCCTAATATGCGTAGGTCAAGGTTTAGAATATTAAATTAAAAATAATGAAAAAAAAACATTATTTTGTTGCATGCGTAAGTAATTGTCAGGACAAGGTTGGGATAAAATAATTTTTAGGAAAATCCACCAGAAAATTTCGAAAATTTGGCAAACACTAAAAGTGGTTTTTTCTATTTGTCATTTTATTAAATAACTTCAAAAGCCACCTTCCCGTACGAAACCGGGGCGGGTCACTAGTAATAAATAATTAGCACATAGAAATCCAGACCGTAACAGAATAGTGTTGGGTGGTAAGGTCTTTGTCTTTTGTATATTTTAAGAAAACTGATATTCTCCTCCTTAAAATTCGTGGTTTAGTTATGTATGCTTTCATACCGTCCCATCCCTAGCTCCCAGTTCTAAAAGAGTGCCCTACATTGCGGAAACAAAGAGATTGTTAGCGAGCTAGCTAACGTAAATACGAGTAAAACGTATTTTCGTATCGTTACATTTTTCTGTTGAAACGTGTGTTTGTCATGTGTTGCGTGCGTTTTAATGACGTTAAGCATTTCGCTTCATTAAGTCAATAATTTACGCTAATGGGATTAATTTAATCAATAATTTTGAATTAATAAACTGTATTATTTTTGTTAAAACCTGAGATTTTTTCGGGTTGAAACATAGCGTTTGTGTTATTTGTGTTGTTTGTGAGGATCTTTAAGGCAAGAGTGAACAGGTACTACCTTCTGGGTGTGCTTGCTGCACCGTCGCGTCGACCGCATCATCGCTTGGCAACAGGCGGGATGGCGGTCAAACGGACACCTGTTAGCAATAAAAAAATTAAAAAAAGTAAAAACTATCTTCATTTTTAATTCCATTGAAATCCGTTGAGCCATTTTCTGGGGATGAGCTAACAAACATAATAAACACACACTCACTGACAAACCATACGCATTTATAATACGAAAGTGTGATTTTGATTAATTTAAATTGTGCGTCGAAATTTGACCCGCCTGGAATACTATTTACCGCGATAGAAAGTATTCCATATCCTTGCCCAGGATTCAAACTACCTCACTACCAAATTTCACCGAAATCGGTTCAGCGGTTTAGGCGTGAAACAGACACAGAGACAGAGTTCCTTTCAAATAATGATATGAGTAGGTAAATACACGGAGAAAAAAGACCTTCCGAAATACCGATTTCCTTTCCGAATTGCGATTCAGAAGGAAAACTAATACAAAATAAGGAAGGAAACGGCCTTGGAAGGTAAAGACTCAGAAGGAACGTCAGAATTTTTTTCTCAGTGTAATGGACGATCTGATCAGATAGGTCTTAACAATGCGCAAAGGTACTTTTTTGAAGGTGCTATTTTTTCTCATACAAAATCTAAGGAACCTTGAGTCCTTCAGTACAGATGCGTCAGCGTGTGAATGATTTACGCCTCCCTTTCTATCTCATATTCGGCTGTATCTCGGAGGGGTGTTTTTGTTAGGAAACCGGAAGAAAATCTTGTTACTTGGCTTTGGTTTCTTTGGTTTTATTTCGTAAAAATGGTTCGAAAGTTTGCACTTTACTGTCCGTTTTTTGTAATTATATGTAGACACGACAACGTTTTTGTGGTGTCATTTATTGATGTCACACAGTTTTAAAAGACTAGAATTTTAGAGATTCAATCAAATCAAGTAGGTACTTAGAAGAAGCGGTATATTCAAACAATTAAGAGCGTAGAAAAGCTCAGCCTAAATCTATGACTTTACCAAAGAGCACGATGCGTTAACATCTCACAGCGCTCTCAACTGCCTCTGTTACAACTACGCAAACACAGCTCACACTCACAACAACATATCAAATCTCATGCAATTTATTCAACAGCAAAAATAGAAGGACATGATCACTTTTCCATGGAAATACCAGAAATTTTTTACAGATTACTAGGTAGCGTTTGACTTCACCACAAGTCACTTGATCACATAAAGTGATGATGTGGTCGACGGTGACTGGACTGAGATCTGACTTTACGTGAGGCTACCAATCCTAAAGGTAGTCAGCCAAACGAGCAATAGAAAAATACCCTATCACCTAGCTAAGGCTTCATTACAATGTTTTCCTTCACTAAAAAATAAAAGTAAATATTTATACATTGTGTGTTCCGGTGTCAACGGCAGTCGGACCTTTTTAATATTTGGAAGTCCTCATCACTAAAACCCCATGGTTGGGCCCACACTTTTTGTCAGGGCAACGGAGACGCTTTGGCAATACAACTACTCAATACTCAAATATTTATTGCAGTCATATGTTTGTTATACATGAGATCTTAGTGGTTGGGTGAAGGAGTTACACTCCACCCGTTAGTCGGACTTTGACCAGAGCAAGCAAGCCTAATTAAGCGATCCGCGCTCGTGAAGCCAGTACCGCATCTTTCACATTTAGTTAGTTATATCTACGACGTTAACACATCAATCGGCGGGTAGTACAAGGGTAACAAACCCAGGTCGGGAGAAGGGCACGTGCGCCCGACAGTTTTACAGCCCTGTATAAAGAATAGCGCATTTATTATTTTTATTTGCCACGCACCATTGTAGGGACCGAATTTTTTTTTCGCTCCGTTGATATCTTGTATTGAGTTCGTTGAAATACGAGTGTATTGGATTTCCGGAGCGGAGTGGTAGAATTGAAATGCTTATGTGACCTTGTAGAGGAGAATGCTATAGACCTAATTGTAAGACTATAGCTATACTAGCTGTTCCCCGCGGTTTCACCCGCGTGGGCTACACTTTATCGCGATAAAAAGTAGCCTATTTCCTTTCTCAGGTTCTAGATTATATCTGTACCAAATTTCATTTAAATCTGTTTTGTAGTTTAGGCGTGAAAACGTGACAGACAGACAGACAGAGCTACTTTCGCATTTATAATATTAGTAGGGAAGTAGGGTTAAGGTTAGCAAGTTCCTTGATTTGTTTATTGGGGGTAAACTCTGTAACTACTGATCCAATTTTAAAAATTCTTTTACTGCTTTAAAGCTACACTATTCTATAGTGTTATAGGCTATTTTTTAATTTAAATATGTGTTTACCCGTGCGAAGCCAGGTCGTGTTGCCAGTAAACGATCAAGTTTATAATTAAACCATGTAGAATCCCTTTTATGTTGTGATTGCACATACTTGACATGCCAGTCCACGTCTGCCATACAATCACATACAACGCTCCAATCCTTCATCTGGCAACCAGAGCAGAAAATGTCAATTACGGCACTGTCACAAACAAAACAGTAGTAGAATGTAATCAGATTTAGCAATGTAGCAACGCTTTCAAATGGTTTGGCAGAGTGGGAAGATATTTATCACAGTTCACACCGAATGTTTGTGAGTATGTAGGTATGTTTGTTAATTCTTCACACACGGAGAAAAAAGACCTTCCGAAATACATAAGGAATTTCCTTCCCTTTTGTCTTTTGAGAAGGAAAACTAAGGAAGGAAAAGGTTACATTTTGGAAGAAATCGGTCTTGGAACGTAAGACTCAGAAGGAAAGTCAGGAATTTCGTCTCAGTGCAGCTCATCGAATTTAAGCAAGATATGGATAAGGAACGTTACAAAAAATATATAAAATCATTTTAGAAGAAAATGTAGAAGGGAAGAGAAAAAGAGGTAGACCGAGAAGATCATACACATACCAAGTTAAAGAAAGGATTAATGTTATCTCATACCAAGATGTTAAAACCATGGCTCAGGACAGAAAAAGATTGAAAATAACTCAGCACATAAATTGAAGAAGAAGAAGTATCAGGAATAGACTTGTTTTTCCTTTTACTGACTATCGTTCGACCACAAGTCACCTGATGTTAACGATGTGGTCGAAAGTGGCGTCACGCTGCACCTGGATTGGGAACTGGCTCTCAAGTTGGGCTGCCGGAACACACCGATAGGTGCCAGAAGGAGGTGGTGGTGGTGGAGGTGGTGCTTGGCGACAGAATCTTAACTTGATGATAATAGCTAGCCAAGCGAGCACTAAAAATGCCCTATCGGGAAAACTAAAGCTATTTCACTACCACTGAGCCATTGTGCCAATCACAGATTTGTCTGTGGTGCCAATAGTTCGCCATCTCTATGTTTTATTTAAGACATAGTTGCGCCCCGCGGTTTCTTCTGCGTCTTCCCTGCAGGAACCTTTTTTCCGGGATATAATATATAGCCTATGTGTTCATCCTGGGTATAAGCTATCTCCATTCCAAATTTCGTCAAAATCCGTTTAGTAGTTACGGTGATACGTGGTAACAAACATTCACACACACAAACACACACAAACTTTCGAATTTACAATATTATATTAGGACTGTGTTTTAAACGACATTTAAAACTTTTTTTTATTAAATAAAATCAGTTACTAGTGGTCAGTACAGGCAGAGTAGTAGGTACAGACTGATTTAAAGTCCAGTCCGTAATTGGCTTGTCAATCAATACAAACTCGCATTTTACAGACCATTCGCTTTGTGCCTCTGACGGGTTGTCACCTGTGTGGTCCTTTGACGTCATTAAACCTATGCGTTTGACAGCTTTGAGAGAACGTGCATAGTAGAGGTTTGAGTGGTATTTTTTATATATTTTACTTGCTGTGCCCATGTTTTCTGTTATCACACTGGAAACCTTTTTCGGGATAAAAAGTAGCATATGTGTTAATCTAGAGAATAAGCTATTGCCATTAAAAATTTCACCAAATCCGTTCAGCGGTTCTAGTGTTATTGAGTAACAAACATCCATCTATTGAAACTTTCGCGTAAGTTTGTTTTGTGTGTGAATGTTCGTTACCACTTATCACCGTAGCTACCAAACCGATTTTGATGAAATTTGGAATGGAGATAGCTTATCCCTGGATACAGGCATACTTTTTATCCCAGAAAAAGGTTCCTGTGCGATAACAGGAAGGCGCGGGTGAAACCGCAGGGCGCAACTAGATTATAATAAAAGTAAGATATTGAAGCCGTAAAAAAAAGGTAAAAAAATTAAGCAGCGAATATTAAATAAAGGTTTTTCTCAGTTTTTTTAAGTTGTTAGTGAAGACAAACAAGTTTAGTCTGTGTTTAAAAAAATACGTTTTACATTGTATAGTTAAGAATTGAAAATCAAATGTAAAAAAATATTCAAATTATACAATAATAGCTTACTGGTAGCATATCAAATTGAATTAACAATTTTTATCGCAGACTTTTCGATGCTTTCAATGGAGCTGTTTTGGGAATTGATAATGAACAATCAATGGAATACTTTTAAAATAGTCCCGTCGAGTAAAATGCAACAAAAATCAGAATTTTAAAATTAGGTACTTCCTCTCGCACAGAAAAATACAGTAGTCAATTAAAATCAACGTAAGGTATCTTTTCAGCACAATAGAATGGCATACTTTGGGAATTACCTAAGACTAAGAACCTATCGGTGCATTCCGGCAGGCACACCTTGAGAGCTGGTTTCCAATACAGGTGTAGCGTGGCGCAAACTTCGACCACATCGTCACTTAACATCAGGTGACTAGTGGTCAAACGCTACCCTGTAAGACGTTAAAGCAATCTTGATAGTCAGTAAGTATGTTTTGTCGGTTAATTCCTGGTTAAGTCGGTCATAAGATTGGCTCCTATCCCAAAAGACAAGATATATTAGTCACTGTCGAAATCTCTTTATCATCATTGACGATCTTTGTGCTTGCGGCGGTCAACTAAACTTTAAAGTTGAATGCACAACTTAGAGGATCATAGCTAATTATCATAATCGAGATATTACTAATGTTGATAATCGTTTGGCTTGGTATGGACATGTTATGAGGAAGGATAAAAATCATATTACTAAAAAAGTGATGAATGGATGGAAGGAAGAGGAAGACCAAAGAAAAGATGTATGGATTGTGTGAGGATCGATACGAATGAAAGAGGAGTGAATGATGCGATGACGGCTGATAGGTGAGAGTGGAAGAAGAGTACATGCTGCGCCGACCCCAAATAGATGGGACCAGGGCAAGAAGATGATGAGTAATGCTGATAATCGATTATAAAAATAGTTAATAATTTGAGATCTAATTTAGATGCGCAACAGCCCAAAGTGAGTAACCTCACCTTAACCTTTGATAATAAAAGGCTCCACTTCCTGCCAGTCCTCCACCTGGAGTTCGCGCAAGGCGTTCGTGTCTTCGTCTTTCAAGCAATACTTGGGATGGCTGACAGGGCGTCGACCACTCGGCCGTCCCATGTATGCTATTACTAACCGAATAACATTGTCCACTAATGTATATTACTAATCCTAGATTAGTATTACTTCCGCCTCGAGAATACAATTAGCCAAATTGGTGCCACCTTATCTAATTAGAAAAAGAATAACAAATCTATCATGAAATTAGTAATTTCTTTTGGCTATAATCGATATATTTTCATAATCGAATGATTCCGTTAGTACTTATAGTATCTCATAATCGCCACCGGGATGCACAAATAGCTAACTTGGTGTTCATAGATTAGTCCCTCGAGCCATGCGACTGCGAAGTTCCAAAACAAGTAATAGCTCATTTGCTGTCGAATTCTTTGTGGCCAGTACCTATATTCTATATTATAGTGGACCTCACCTCTTTAGACCCTTTGATGTCACTGGCTATAAATCTGGGGTTCTTGGGATTTTGGGGATCAGGTGTTGGGTCTGTCCCTCCAATTAAAACACGAAAATCGTTGTTTTACTGAAATCCAACTAGCTATTTGACATGTTTGTACATATACCTATGAATATATTGCTTTTGTGACCTACCACATGTCACAAAAGCAATACATTTTCTTACTCAATTCTAAATTTAATTTTGAATACGAATGTTTTTCTCTTCATAAACTGATACAACCAAAAAAGTCGGTTATATGCCACCACGGGATTCTTTTATACGCCTCGGAGGTAGAAAATAATACTCGGAACTTATTAGTCAAATCATAAGTGGGCCGAGATGGGATTCGAATCGAACAGGCCTTCCAGTTTATCTCTAGAGCTGTTCCACCCAATCAGTATGCATGTACTGGTAGTTGTTTGCTATCTAGCGCGATAGTAAACTGTGAATGATGGAGAATAAAATCAGAACCGGCACGAGCCGCCCTTGTCCTTCAAGTACAATAAAACTACAGAGACATTAATATTACTTACACCCGCGCTAAGCACCGTGCCCACCACTGCCCAAGGTCTTCTGCGGCCGTAATATCTGCCCTTAGGGGCCTGACGATCGGAGTTACAAGTACACAAGGGTACAGGGTTCTGAGTCTTACCTTCCAAGACCGATTCCGTAACCTTTTCCTTTCTTGTCTTACCATAGTTTTCCTTCTGAATCAAAAGTCCTTCGCTTTTGAATCAGAAGGGGAATATATATTTCAGCAGGTCTTTTTCTCCGTGTGGTGCCACCTTCGACCGCTTCGTCAATTGGCAACAAGTGACTTTTTGTCAAACGCTACATTGTAAAAAGTAAAAAAAAAAATAACAAAAATAAGACTACTTATTATATAAAACTCTGGATAGCGATGGTGGTTGAATGACGGCTATGAACGGATTTTCCTTAACTCTGAAGTTTAGAGTCTAAAACGGTGACGACGATTAATAAAGCTTATTACAAAATCTCGGACTATTTAGATGATAAAAAAGCTTGGGATTGGATCCATTTTGGATCCGCGATTTTCCTAATGTCATCATCCCATCGAGTGCACGGTCTACCTCTATATCGCTTGACTGGTGGGCCTCTCCATGTGGTTACTGTCTTGGTCCACGTGTGATCTGTGAGGCGCGCCACGTGACCCGCCCATTTCCACTTCAGTTTTTGTGCGTGTCTTAGTACATCTAGTGCTTTCGTCTCTGATCTTATTTTTGTGTGTCTTATCTGGTGTAGCTTTTAAAAAATGAACTTTTTGATTGTTAGACACACTTGTAAATATGCGACTTGTAAACTTGTACACTTTTTAATAGTAGTAACAACCCCCAGGTCAGTAGGGCGGGCGCAACCATAAATAGTAATAAATCCAACACTTGACTTTGACAAATGAATGTGAAATACGGCGGAAGTAGCAAACGTAAAAATGGCCGATGTTAATATTAAACTTTGCATTAATTCATTTAATTAAAGCTATAACTTAGAAAGGATAGTTTTTGTGTTGAAAAAGGCAATTTGGTGGAAGTTGATATTTTAATTGGGTCAATGTTTCAGGCTTTCGTGTAATTTGGCGTGTTTTCAACTACTGTTACATTACATGTTAAAAACCAGAATTAGGTAGTTAATATTGGATTTTACTAACCACTTATCGGACGACAAAAATTTTACTGGCATATACAATACTAGTTGCGCCCCGCGGTTTCACTCGCGTCTTCCCGTAATCCCGCAGGAACCTTTTTCCGAGATAAAAAGTAATCTATGTGTTAATACAGGATATAAGCTACCCCCATTCCAAATTTCATTCCGATCCGTTTAGTAGTTTTTGCGTGAAAGAGTAACAAACATCCATCCATCCATACTCACAAACTTTCACGTTTATAATATCTCTACTAAATTATAAACGCGAAAGTAACTCTGTCTGTCTGTCTTTCACACCTAAACTCCTAAACCGATTTAAATAAAATTTGGTACAGAGATACCCTTAGAAAGGATATAAGTTACGTTTTATCGCGATAAGCTATAGCCCACGCGGGTGAAACCGCGGCATACTCTTCTGATGACCAAGATTGCCTTACCCACCTAGGTTACCATGAATGGACGTGACGACATTTCCACGACTGTCGCCTACTTTTTCCTTTGACTTAGATCTACAGACATAGGCTTGGGATCCGTAAGTTGTGGATTTAAATATTGCAATGAGCTTAAGCTATTTGTGAAGAAAAACATCGTGATCGTGGTTGAAACATTAGCTTGGTAGTTGGTAGAGCATTTTCAAGCGCTCGTCTTTCAAGTTGAGAATCTGTCACCAAGCAACTAAGAAAAAAATCCTGACTTTCCTTCTGAGTCTTACCTTCCAAGATTGATTCCTTCCAAGATGTAACCTTTTCCTTTCTTATTTTACCTTAGTTTTCCATCTGAGTTAAAAGTGAAGGGAATTCCTTCTGTATTTCAGAAGGTCTTTTTTCTCCGTGTATCTTGTGTTCCGGCAGGCTCACTTGAGAGCCAGTTCCCAAACCAGGTGTAGCGTCATTACCTTCGACGGCGCCATCACCTGTAAGATGTAAAAAAGAAAATTCAGGATTAAAAAAATATGTCATGATCAGATAACTAAATTGCTTTATAAATATAACGACTTGAAGGGCATCTCATTTTGAATACCAATAGATTTTGGAATTCCCGCTTCAACTCCCAACTTAAGGCATTACTTAGATAGCGATCTATTGTAAAAAGAAGGTTTTATCTGAAATGATTAAAAAAGGTCCTTCCAATTTCAGTTAATTCTCGTTAGGTTGGCACAGGGAAGGAATATACAGTAGGGTAAAGAAGCTGTGATAATAATGTAAAGTTCACCTGTTTGCACTCCATCCTCCTTGTTTGACCAGAAAATTAAAACATTTTTAGGGTTCCGTACCTCAAAATGAACAAAGGAACCCTTTTAGGCTCACTTTGTTGTCCGTCTGTCTGTATGTTTGTCTGTCAAGAGTTCAAGACCCTTTTTTACAAGAACTTGTTGAAGTATCATAAGATATTATAATAAGTAACATAGTAAGACGCTATTTTGCGATTTATCAAGGGAATCAAAACCTATAGGGTACTTCCCGTTGACCTAGAATCATGAAATTTCATCAAGCAAGCACATTTAAAGGAAAAAGACTGAAAACCTTAAATATGTATATAGTTTAATAACAAAAAACGCGAAGTTTCAATTAGTTACAAACTTGAATGTCAAAGTTAGGTTTTTGCACTTTAGAGCGGAAAAAGTGTTCGATGGGCGTTTATTTGGAACCCTCGAGGGCGCGAGTCCAACTTGCATTTGACCGGTTTTTATGTTAGAAAATTATTTTCAACACACTCATATGCATTGATCGTCTTATTACGTACTTAGTAGTATTGTGAACTAATAAAAAAAATCTGGAATGTTAGTTTACTGATGTATTGCACTGTGTCCTATGTAGGTAAGATAAGAAAATAAAATTAAGGTCTCTTTTATCCTTTCTTGTTTAATAATCTTTTTCTTAAGTGTAGATAAAGATACCTAACTATTATATACGTAGGTACTAGTATATAATATGCCTTTAAATATATTAAGACCTAGGAAAGTGTTCTGAATTAATTATTTTGTTTTGGAGAAGATTTCTTTACTTAACCATACTGTCCCACTACGGGTAAAAAAAGAAGAAAAAAAGTCTGCCCCATTTTCTTTCAGATATCTCGAACCCCGGAAACCTCAAGCCACGGCTCTTGAAATAAATAAAACAAAAATAAAATACAGAAATAAATAAAAATAAATAATTTAATATTTTTTTTTTGTTTTTGGTACAAAAAAACAAGCCCGTAAAAGTCTGTCCATTGAACGTTGCAACTGGACTTTTTTGGCGGCAAACGAATTGTTAACGTGAAAACTTTGTTTTTATTTCCAAAACTTGTGTTTCTTCGAGTGATAATGTGTAATATTGGTGGATTATTAACCATTATGTGTTCGTTAATGTATACGAGTGTGGGAAATTGAAATAAAGTGGTGCAAGTGACTTTTCTAGTTGCTCCAAAAAAGTCCGTGTAGAGTTTAAGTAAAGCTCCACTACTATCAGCTCATCGTCATCATTTAAACTTGATTCAACTCTCCGAGTTTGAAATATTGTATACTTGACACTGCCAAATAAACTAATCGTGTGATGCCATAACAAAAAAAAAAAACGTTGCAACTGCAGCCTAACTTAATTTTCAGAGACAATCTATTTACTATTTAGGACGTTGGACCGATACAATCAAATGGCCTCAAACTTACTGCACTTTGCCGTTTTAATCGTGCCGTTGCAATTAGAGCCGACATATTGTCAGTGCAACAATCATCACCATTTCTTGCGCTAACATATGATATTTCCTCTTCAAGCAAAAAATAAGATAAACGAAGCAAGCTTTTTGTTTGATACGCCAAAGTCATATCAGAATCTTTACAAATGACAGTAGCAGGTCAAACTGCAATTATTATATCTGTAAAAATAATTCTCAGAATCACATTTGCAAACCTCTCCTACTTTAAGCCTCTATTTTTAACGACATAAGGTCCTATTTCGTTAATAAAAACATTTGCGAAATTAAGACGAATGGTTTATAAACTTGATGAAATCCGAAACAAGAGATAGCCTGACCACCTTAACCTGAGCTATGACTAATGGTAGCCAAGCTTCTAATGATCCGCCAATTTGAGGGATGAAGGTGGCATGCCAGACCAGGCTAAGCTGGTGCAGTGACCACCCGCAGTGTTCCCAGCATGACAGTAGACAGTGAGTCACCAGTAAATGTCGAATCGAACATTGATGACGTATAAAAAGTTTGGAAATCAAGATTTCGTTTTAGTAGGTACTTATGCTGATGATTCGTGCCATCTTGCCAAGTTTGGTGCATGGGAAAAAGCTAAAATGACGTGTTAATAGGTGCTTGCTTCTACCACCTACAGTTTTAGAGAGACTGCAACTCCTTAAAAGACTTCCAGCGTCTTTGCCGATTAGTATAATTTGGGAGTCACCAAGTCAAGAGTGAATAGGTATCTTCTACACAAGCACCATCATCATCATCATCGATCTCGTCATCACTTACCATTAGGTGAGACTGTGGTCAAATTCTTAGCTATATACAAAAAAATAACTGTTTTCTGTTTCGATAAAACTTAGCTAAGGTTTGGTGACGAAACATAGTAAAACATCTATACATATAATTAAAATTGGAGTGTATGTTTGTAATTTCAAATTAACAACTTTTCAAAGGTATATGAAATGTCAATGTGATCGCGCCAAAAAAATTACCTGCCGGGCGTTTCTTGCCTGTTCTTTTGCCGGCGTAAGGAGGTTGGAACAGGCGTAGCTAGTTTTAAGTTTGACGTTTTTAAGTGATTACAATGTATCAGATTAAATGAAAAACTATTGACTTTGACTTTGAATGAAAGTATATATACGTCACGTCACGTTACATCAAAAAAACTTTTTTTTTTCTGTCTGTCTGTTTGTTCCGACTAATCTCTGAAACGGCTGGACTGATTATGACGGGACTCTCACTCGCAGATAGCTAAAGGCGTGTTAATGCATCTAGTTCACGATAATTATATAGTTCAAGCACTGTAAATTATATTGCGACTAGCTGTTCCCCGCGGTTTCACCCGCGTGGGCTACAGGTTATCGCGATAAAAAGTAGCCTATGTCCGCTAGGCTATCTCTGTACCAAATTTCATTTAAATCGGTTCAGTAGTTTAGTCGTGGAAGACAGACAGACAGACAGAGTTACTTTCGCATCCTACTAATATTATAATCGCGAAAGTTTGTGAGTTTGTATATTTGTTTCTCTTTCACGCAAAATCTACTGAACGGATTTGAGTGAAAATTGGAATGAAGATAGCTTACATCCTGGATTAACACATAGATTACTTTTTATCCCGGAAAATACGGGAAGACGCGGATGAAACCGCGGGGCGCAGCTAGTTTATAACATTATATTTTTAATATAGTTTTTAATATGAGGGATTAATTCCTACCATAAACTTAAATACCGCTACCCTAGATACCCCTGAAAGGACGCGGTGGATGCGGACCTGCGCGAGCTCCACACTCTGAACTGATAGAGAAGAGTAGCGCTCTCTCGTTTCGGAGGCCAAGACATACCTTGTGTCGCTGAGCCATCGGAGTTAGTTATAAACTTAAATTACTAGGAACCTAGGAGTGGAATATTTAACTCTAGCCCACATTTGAAAATGCAATCAGAATGCAAGAATATGGTGTCAAACTATTAGGGTAGGTCACGGCATCTACCGGTGCTGGTAGTCACGCTAGAGCGAGCCGTACTCATGGATCTAGTTCACAAATGAAGCGTTCAGTAGAAAAGATCGGCTAAAATCTGTTCGAGCATAGGGTAGTTTGAAAAACAGCGCTGCGCTCACATAATAAATAAATAAGAATAATCCATCTACGGCCCAGTGCGGGTTGGTAGATGTCGCATGCCCTTGAATGTTGCAGTTCTTGGGCATGCCGGTTTCCTCACGATGTTTTCCCTCACCGCTTTGAGCGATGGGCATATTAATAGATAAAGTCTTTATTACTTTTTTGCATTAAAGTACTCGTAGTAGCGGTTTTCAGTTTTCAAACTCGCTTCATCGAACCAATTGACTTGTTTCCTGGAATAGCATTTCCTAACTAGGTACTAGAGCCACAGCTGATGTATAACCAGTAAGGGATGGCGATCTACCAAAAAAATATCGATTCATGAATCTAAAAATTAAATTCATTCAGTACTAGTAGTTCCCCGTGGTTTCACCAGCGTGGGTCACAGTTTATCGCGATTATAACTATAATTTTTAAATTTTAAAAACCCCCGCTACATGGACCGAGTACCTATAGCATAGCTAAAAACACTCACACGTAGCTCACCTTTCATACAAAAAAATACTAAGTTTAAATCGCTTCATCCGTTCACGAGCTACGGTGCCAAAGACAGACAAACACACACGTTAAACTTATAACACCCCTCTTTTTGCGTCGGGTGTTAAAAAGTATCCTATGTAAAGGACATAAATAATTTTAAAAAATCGACTTCAGGTTCCCCTTTTATTTATCTGGATGCCATCATCAGACCTTTGGGATATCTCCTTTCCAACAAAAAAATAATCATCAAAATCGGTTTATAAACGATGAAGTTATCTGCGAACACACATAAAAATATTGAGAGATGAGAAACCTCCGTTTTGAATTCGGTTAAAAAAGGTCAATTGGCTTGGAATAAAAAAAAAATTGGTTGTCTGTAAAGTCGGTTGACTGACGATAGTTGAACGTGACAACGTCGATTGGCCGATTGTGCTTCTTTGTCGCTCGTTCCGCACTCTCGCTTGCACTTCAAGCCTTACACGGAACGCCTCAGAGCGAGGTAACGCCACAGAGCGAGGTAACGCCGCAGAGCGAGGTAACGCCGCATGAGTCATGTTTTTTCGTGCGTGCAGCCGGCTCTATCGAATTATAAGACGTTGTCACGTCAATAATATAAAAAAGAAAAATATATAATAAACTTTTACTTTTGTTTTTCGACGATTAAAAAGGACACCCGCTAAGGGAATCGAACTCATCTCAGTCAAATAAAATTATACGGCTGAGTAAATTGTTACTGTGACAGTACAGCACTCTAGTACTAGGGCACGTCTAAATAAAACATCTGTCGGCAACACGCGATCCCGCGGCCGAAGAAAATAAATACATTATGAGCTGTATTGATGGCTCGCCCTAATGTTGGAAACTAGTTTTGTCGTTCGTTTTAAAGTTTTATTTTACTAATCTTATTTATAAAAAACAATTGCTGTCCGTTAGTCTCGTTAAAACTCGCGAATAGCTGGACCGATTTGGCTAATTTTGATCTTGAAATATTTGTGGAAGTTCAGGGAAGGTTTAAAAGGTGACTTTTATTGGCGATGCGGAGTTTGCCGGGTCAGCTAGTAATTTAAATAAAATTCACATGGCCCTCCAGAAAGTTTTTCACAGTGCTACAGAATGCAGTCAAAAATTTAAGATGGGTGAGAAAGAAGTTCTTCAGGGTAGACAACGCAAAAAACATCGTTATCTTATGTCGTAATGGCTGGTTTCACCCGCGTCTTCCCGTTATCCTGTAGGAACACTTTTCCGGGATAAAAAGTAGCATATGTGTTAATCCAGGGTATAAGCTATCTCCATTCCAAGCAAGAAACGCCCGGCAGGTAATTTTTTTGGTGCGATGACATTGTCACTTCATATACATTTAGTAAAAAGCTGTTAATTTGAAATTACAAACAGAACTCCCCTGGTGTTGCAAATGTCCATAGGCGACGGTGACCGCTTTCCATAAGGCGGGCAGTCAGCTTGTTTGCCAATCTATTACATTAAAAAAAAAACAAATTTCAATCAAATCCATTCAGTAGTATTTGCGTGAACGAGTAACAAACATCCACCCATCCTATTAAATATCCTATCCTACATAACATTAGGAACGTGAAAGTTTGTGAGTATGTATGCTTGTTACTCTCTCACGCAATAACTACTGAACGGATTTGATTGAAATTTGGAATAGAGATAGCTTACACTCTGAATTAGCACATAGGCTTTTTACTTTTTATCCCGGAAAAGGTTCCTACGAGGTAACGAGAAGTCGCGGACGAAACCGCAGGGCGCAGCTACTACCTAAGCGCAAGTATTTGTTCTGTGTCTGGGTGTTGTGGATCCCCGATCCTCGTAGTTTCTGATACCCTAGATACAGGGAAACCTAGTTAGGGGTCAGAGCTGTGTATGTGATTGTGCGGGTATAATTATTAATTATTAATTAATTATTAATTAATTATTATTAATTATTACTTCTAAAATATTTTTCGAAATAAAAAACCCTCAATCCTAAAGTCTAGTACACAGTACACAGGAGCAGTTCTCAAAGAGTTTAGGGTGCTCGTTACCATACATTGTGGTGTGGCTCATTAGCGCCACCTACAGGTGAACGCTGCTTTATGATGGCAGAATAGCCCGCTCTTAAAACTGGCTACTTTTCTTTTTACAGGTTAGGGCTGGGAACGGTCGAGTATCGATACTTTTATGTAACGCTTCACGCACATATTCACTAGTGTACAAACTTCATTTTGTACCTAATTGTTGTAGGTTTTTAAAATAAGACGAGAGAAGGCGGTTGTGTGGAGTGTACGGGACCTATATTTTAGTATTGAGCTTATCAAACTTGCTATCCGCCATTTTGTTTTTTGATAGGCAACTTTTTGACGTTGTTTGTTGTTTTCTTTGTCTCATGTCAATGAAAGTGGATAAAAAATCAAAATGACGGATTTATGAATGCTTCACGTCACGGTCACTAAGGTACTGTAGCTACTTTAATAACTACCTACTATTATGTGTTCCGGCAGCCTTCCTTGACAGCCACTTGCCAATTCATGCGTAGTCACCTTCGACCACATCTTCGCATACCACATCTTCGCATAATATCAAGTGACTTGTGGAACTAAAGAAAATACTAAATACTTCAAATCTCAAATGTATCTTTAGCTTTTACGATTTTTTGTACACAATAACGAGTTACCACAAACGGCGCATGTTACCGATTGTACACGCGATACAGCCCTAAATAATGAACCTTCGTATTGACCACTGCCTTGTGGGGTGTGGTGCGGTATCCCGGATTTGTCAACAAGCAGGCGAAAAGTGGCCATTCTGTACGTGATATTTCTTCTGTGACTAATGGTGTACTTCTGCTACACGGATTGCTTACCATAGACAAGCTGGTTAGAGTTTTAAAAGCTTTTATAGTGTACTTTTTTATCGATATCATCCCCTCACTGCGCTCTCAATTGAGTCATTAGTACAGCACCCTAAGGTTCCTCCTTTGTTGTTACTTAGTTATTTCCCTGTAAAAATGCTTACATATAAAATATGCCAATCTTCTCAGGATACAACATTGTAGATAGATTTTAGCTTTCAACCTTATCGTTTGCATTTCATCTCGAGGTCTTAAAATGTACTTTTGGATGACTGAAAAGCTGCGAAAAATAAACAACTAAATAGTTTAGCAAATTTTTTAGCAAAGCATTTGACCCCAGTCTCACCTGAAGGACAGATGGGTATGTTTTAAATAAGGCAAATCATAATTTTATGAAAAAAAATAACTCTAAAAGTTTTACGAAGCAACTAACATTTTATTTTTCCTCCGCATGAAAATATTTCGTCTAATTTTACTTCATTTTCTACATTCATAGAATATTCATAAAGAGAGTCTCTTTCACGCCTTCGCTGAGACAGGTAGGTCTAATCTAGGTCACATTAATTAGGTACCCCGGAACATACTTCGCACCCCACACTTTACAAGTGACGCTGGGGAATTTAAAACAAATAGAGAGAACTAAAAGTAAATATCTCGAAGATTCATAGCGGTGCTTCTTACGTCGAATAAGCTACAAGAATCTATAGCTACAAGCGACTTTATATTTCTTTTTATTGAAGTATGCTGTCAGGCTGTAACAGTCGTATTAAAGCCAAGTATGAGGTATAAGGCCTGGAAACATTGTCATTAGGATTAGGGCCAGCCTCTAAGAGCTGGTTTTATCAACGTCCATAAGTAAAATTTGGTATGACATTTTACTTACGGAAGTTTATAAAACCGGCTATGAGAGATACAGAGAGACAGAAAAACACTTTATTTGTGCAAACGAGGTGCAAACTGTACCCCTAGTACAGGTTTTAATAGTTTACAAAAACTATAAAAGTTTTCGTTTCCATCCATCCATATTTTTTCAGCGAATCTTACCGAGACTTGCAGGAACTGAAATCGTTAATACGGGTTATTTTAAATCGTTCTAATCATATTCCAACAATGTTATTGAGTTACATTTTGAATTTAAGCAGATCGAGTTGCCACTTTGACAAGTCAGCGGTGGTAAACGTCGACGTTTACGAAAACTTTTATCGTTTTCAAAACTTGTACTAGGGGTACTGTACACAATAACCCACTACTAGCTGCCCCCCGCAGTTTCACCCGCTTGGACTACACTCTCAGAGAAAACTACCCTTTATCGCGATGAAACTGCTTCTCCACGGTTTGAACTGTCTTTAGACCAAATTTCATCAAAATTGGTTCAGCGGTTTTTACTATAAGGATAATATATTATAGTGAAATTTTGGACATCACTAAAATTCAACATGGCATGATGTTATAGGCACATTAGCCTTAAGCTGCTCACTTTTAAATGAAATATTAAAATGACTTTACACAGTTTTTAAAAATGCAGAAGCTTTGGCCTGACCATTGCACAAAAGTCAATGTTAGAACCGGTGTTTTAATGCGTAGTAAAAGTGTCAAACATATATTCATACATTTTTGGCAATAGTCAATTTTGACTACGAATTAAAAAACCGGGCCCACGGAAAACGACATAGCTCCACACTAGGCATTATAAATTTGAGAGCGTCGCATAATTTCCGAATTCCCCCTCCCAACACAAGCTTAAATAAAGCAGGAAAGAATCAGGAAATTAAAGCTCGTAATTTCATCAGAGGTGTTCCGCGTAAAAATGTGGGGCATGCCTGTACGCTTGTCATTCAGTGGGCAGATGATATTGACGAAATACTCCGAGTGCCGAGCGGTAGGTGTCTCGTATCGTATAATATTACTGGTTGCACCCAGCGGTTTCACCCGCGTCTTTTCGTTATCCCGCAGGAATCTTTTTTCGGACTATGTGTTAATCTACGGCAGTGGTTCCCAATTAGTTTTTGCTGCGTACCACTTCAAAAAAAACCTCATACCTGCGTACCCCTTATTGTAGCAATCACACTAATATTATAAATGCGAAAGTTTGTGAGTGTGTGTGTATGTTGGTTACTTCTTCACGCTCAAACGCCTGGACCAGTTTTGATGAAATTTGGTACACAGGTATTTAACACACTGGATTAATAGATAGGCTACTAAGCCGCGGGTAACACCGCGGGGCACAGCTAGTAAAATGAAATTTTGGACATTGTTCTTGTCTTTACTGATAGCCGCACGTACCCCTTGATGCAACTTCACGTACCCCTGGGGGTACGCGTAACACTAATTGGGGAAACATTGATCTACGGTAACGCTATCTCCATTCCAAACATCAAAATCGGTTTAGTAGTTACGGTGATACGTGGTAACAAACATTCTCACACACAAACTTTCGCATTTATAATATTAGTAGGACTAGCTGTTCCCCGCGGTTTTCCCCGTCGTGAACTACAGTTCATAGCGATAAAAAGTATTCTATAACCCTCCCCAGGGTTCAAATTCTAAATTAAAAGAAGCCTCACCTGATGTTAAGTGAAGATGTAGTTGGATTTGGAACTGTCTCCCATCTGGGGCTGCCGGAACATAGATAAGTGCTTGGTGACAAATGCTTAACATGAGCTCGCTTTTGTCTGATAGTCCATTTAATTTTCAAGTGATTCAGGCGTAGCGTGACGCCACCTTCAATCACATCGTTACTGATCATTGACTTCAAACGCCACCCTAAAAAAAAAACAAAATAAATATATAAAAAAAAATACATAAAAACAAAAAAAGAGCCTAGATACAAAAAAAATATATTTAAAAAACCTCTGATGTCTTGGACTGACTTTCATTAAAACATAGCTACAAACACTCGCCCGTAACTCAACTCTCATACAAAAAAAAACTAAATTGAAATCGCTTCATCCGCTCGCGAGCTTCGGTGCCACAGATAGACAAACAGACAGACCCGTCAAACTTATAACACCCATCTCTTTATGTCAGGGGTTAAAAAGAAAAAAAATTAAAATAGTTATTTTTAATCTCTGTCTAAAACATTATCTCCACACCTTATTGCGCGCTGACCTATATCGTCTCTTCTCACTTCTCACAAATCCTATTCACCCAAGATTTTTAAAAACCAATTTAGCCAGTGAATTAGCAGCATCGCGCACCAGACAGGGCTGGGCTGGATACTTTTATATTTCCATTTGTAAAAAATCCATTGTACCTAACGTTTCCTGGCCAGACGATTTCAATTACAGTTCTCCGTTCAAGGTAAGCTAGTGTGGAGAGAGCTTCTTGAAGATTTTGCATTTTTTTTATCACTCATATAAGATAGTGTTAGATCACTAGTCACCTGGTGTTAAGTGAAGATGTGGTCGAAAGTTGCGCCACGCTACACCTGGATTGGGACCTGGTTCTTAAGTTTGTGTGTGAAGTTAGCATCTGACAAATAAACTTCAAATAAAGTGGCATCCAGCATTGTTTTTTTTACTGCTTATAGGGTACAGTTCTATACTATAGTTTTAGGAATAGTTCCGCTTATTTTATAATTTAGGTTGAATTTTGAAAAAGGTGATTCTAACTTCGCAAATTGTATCATAGCATTTCATCGAATTTCGATGACTGGGCACAAGAGTTAAAATCTCATGGCTCTTCATAGATAATGTGTTCCAGCCTTTCTTGAGAGGCAGTTCCCAATCTTCAACCACGAGTCACCTTATATCATGTTACTTGTTGTGAGATGTAAAAAAAATAACTGTCCAAGCTGTAGTACCTAACAATCCAAAAGAACAGTTAATCAAAAAGCCATCTCCACACTACACCTAGCAGCTCTGAAAGGAGTGCGCGATATCGCGGCTCAGACTCTACATTAATGATACATTGAGAGTTAAAATGTTTCCAATTTCGAGAATTACCTTCTTCACTTACATCTTATTTCTTTCCTTTACGCTTTCATAGGATCTTAGCTAATTCCGACAATTATTGCGACTTGCGTCTAAAGGAAGGTAAGTAGACGGGAATTGTAGCTGCAAGTAGGGGCTTACATTTGTCTTGATCTTGTTATATTTCAAACGGGCATTGCATTGTTTTTGTGCTCTTTTAGTTTAAGCTAGGATACAAAGAAAAAAAGACAAAGATAAAGATGATTCATTGTAAAACATGGCTAACAACACAGAAGATGAAGGTGGTAAAATATATAATTAAGTAGTGCACATTTTTGGCCTGGTTTGGCGTACAAAAGCAATGGTCAAGATGGCCATGCAAATAAAAACAGCAGTTACAGCTTTGTGTTTTTTTCTTGTAGAATTATTGCATGGTATAACAGGTTTCAGAGGGCGCGTTAAGCCTTCGGTCCCAGTTGTTGAACCGTGGCTTCTTGATGGCAAGCGTCACGTTTGTCTTATGAAGAAGCCACCCAGAACAACCAAGAATACCATCACCAGAATTTAGAGCTTCAACAGTTCAAAACCCTGCCCGGCAATGCACTGCGCCAATCACCCTGAGATATTGGATGTAAAATCTTCTTACAACCTGTGATTTCTCAGAAACATTGCCTTTTAATCCGGAATACAGTAATATTTGAACACTATTGCTTAACCGTTGAATAACTAGCAAAAGTGTAGTTCAGTCAGCGACAAAAGTAGCTGATCGTTCTCGATTTTCCAAATATGTTTCAAATCAGTAATTATTATTGTTTTTTTACATTTTACATGATATCATTTTGACCACAACATAACACACCTGATTTTAGGTGATGATGAGGTCAAAAATTGGTGTATAAGATGACGAGGATAATAGAAAAAAGTGTGATTGTTCAGCGACTCTTGTCGTTGACTGTACATATTTTCCCAGGAGGATTCTACCACAGTCCTACGTAGTGATAACGCATGCTTTCCTTATAAAAGCGTTGCGTAGCGTTGCGCAGCGTTGCGTAGCGTTGCGCAGCGTTGCGTAGCGTTACGTAGCGTGGCGTAGCGTTGTTTGGCGTTGCGCAGCGTTACTTTATTTATTTATTTAATCAGAACGGATTTACCACTTATACTAATTATAATAACATGTCATAACAAAATAAATATAGAGGTCAAATAATTATCTAAGTCACAATCAAATTAAAATACAACATAATAGAATAGAATAGAAACATTAATAGAGTAGAAAACAGGGTAAAAAAGAAAACAAATGTAGGATGAGAAATAAATTACATATAAAGACACCACTATCACGCATTAGCCTCGCAGTACTACTACTACTTACGTAGCGTTGCGTTGTTTAACCTTAATTTTGTATCCAATAAACCTATATTTATAACAAAAGTGGTACTTTCCTCTCTCTAAACATCTACTGAACCATAAGCAAGGCCTACATTCCCTGCACGTATATCGAAAGCTATCAAAAGATGGTACTGAGCGCTCACCATCCATTTTACAGGTCATTCCGCCGTCACTTTGTATTGAATATTTGATGGTGCGAAATGTTGATGATATGAAATGTTGCAACTTATCACTTTTCGCATTACCTATTTTGGTATAATATTAGTACAGACACGGTTTATGTAAATTTTAATGTCAATGTGACCTTTATGCACTCTGTCAATGAAAGCAACGATAGACCCACTAAGTTTTTTTTTTTACTTAACCTATGCCGTCCCTCTGCTACGCAAAGGTTTTTTTTTTGTTATGGCGTCACACGATTAGTGTGCCAGTGTCATGTATAAAATATTTCAAACTCAGGGAGTTGAATTAAGTTTAAATGATGATGATGATGATGATGAGATGATGGGATGAGGATAGTGCTTAAGTAAAGCTTTACTTAAACTTTACATGGACTTTTTTGGAGCAACTCGAAAAGTCACTTTCACAACTTTATTTCAATTTCCTACACTCGTACACATTAACGAACAGATAATGGTTAATCATCCACCAATATTACACATTATCACTCGAAGAAACACAAGTTTTGGAAATAAAAACAAAATTTTCAAGTTGACAATTCGATTGCCGCCAAAAAAGTCGTACGCAAAGGTTTCCCCCATTTCCTTACAGATATCTCGATCCCTAAGCTCATACTCAAGAAAAAGAATAACCAAAAAGTAAGACAAGATTGTCCTTTGGCAGATGATTAAACATCGTGAGTGAACCGGAATGCCAAACCACAAAATTTAAAACGCACTTTTGCACTATCACATGTTGCACATGTTGTTCCATATGGCATGGTTTCGTCAAAAATGTTTCACTTGTATGAAAAACTGCTAATTCGAATGATTTTTTCGGTTCCTGTTGTTCGGCCAGTTCAAAGATTGTCATTCTACTATGTTCTGTTAACCACTGTGAACTTAAGTGCAATTTATTGATTATTATTTTTACGTGTTTGGAAAGATTTTGGGATATTTACTACAAACCTGGTGTCTACGTTATTTGGACACTACATATGTATAAAGCGCATATATTTTACTTAAGTTCTGCATCTGCGATATCATCATCAGCCTGTATCAGTCCACTGCTGGGCATAGGCCTCTCCCATGATACGCCACTGAGCCCGGTCTTCGGCTCTTCTCATCCAACCACTGCCAGCCACTCGGCGCAAGTCGTCGCTACACCTTGTCGCAGGACGTCCTACACTACGTTTGCCAAGTCGCGGTCTCCACTCAAGAACATGTCTACCCCAACGGTTGTCAGTTCTGCAGCTTATATGACCAGCTCACTGCCACTTCAGCTTGCTAATTCTGTGAGCTATGTCGGTGACTCTAGACCTTCGGACGTCGGTAAATCGACTAGCCTATCCGCCAATACACACTGGGCCCGCGTGATGGGGTATGACCCGTTCTCTCGCTCTGAGAGAAGGCCTGAGTCCCAGCAGTAGGAACGCAATAACTTGATGATGATGAACGAAAATAAACCAACTGAATAACTAAACAGTAATATTTCACAGTTTCATCACACCTGCCCGATGTAATTCTAATTAAATTTACTAAGCCTTTGTTAAAACCGCTGGAATCAAAAGCGGGTACGCGTGAAAAGTGGACCCCTCGGTTGTATCCGGTTGTTTGCGGATTCCATCCGGATAACAATGGCACCGATACCCGGGCTTTGTTTTCACTTATCCGGGCTTGGGATAGTTTGACCAGGTTGTTAACACACATGCACAAAAAAAAACTTGGGATTTTAGTGAACTTGCTCCAATTCAATCAATTAGTAATAAGAATAAAATTGTCAATGTGCTCGCGCCAAAAAAATTACCTGCCGGGCGTTTCTTGCCTGTTCTTTTGCCGGCGTAAGGAGGTTGGAACAGGCGTAGCTAGTTTTAAGTTTGACGTTTTAAAGTGATCACAATGTATCCTATTGAATAAAGAAAAATTGACTTTTGACTTTTTTTTCACTTATGTTACGAAGAGGTCGTGGTTCGAAATCAGACGTTACAATATTTCGTGTACCTACTGAAACATAAAAGTGTGTCATGTCGCTCTAAAATCAGAAATGTCGTTTTCACTATGTTCTTATAATATTAGGCCAAACATAAACATATTTATATTGGTATCGATTCTGTTGTGCATTTCCTAAAACTAAACTTAATTTGACAAATCTAAAAGTAGGTAATGTTGTCCTTTTTTACATCCGTGGTCTGAAAAGGACAGCAATACTTTTAGTCCTATGAAACTTAGTTTAGTTAATAGTTTTAGTAGATGCTCAACAGAATCGACACCATTTTTTCTTTCTTGATTGTGGAGGTTTTCTATGGCTTATTTTTATTTTGTCTCATTTTAAAGTTAAGTCATCTAAATAAAATTTAATTTTGCAACAGATATAAAGTTTACAGTTAGGACTTGCCGATAACAAAATTTCAAGTTCATATAAAACTAAATCTTTCTACTAATATTATAAATACGAAAGTTTGTGTGCGTGTGTGTGTGTATTTGTAATCAAAACGCTAAGTTACACACACACTTAGGTACACATTCTTTATCGGCCCAGCCACTTCGCATTTTCAAACGGAGTCGAAATTTATTTTGTTTCAACTGGACAATGTAACATATACTGAGCGTGGCCCCACTGTAGCGGCGAGTGTGAGTGCCCGGGATGCTCGTTACTCAAATAGCCTGCGCGTTTAGTTTTCCCATTGTTTTGTCGACGAAATGGCAAAAGTAAACGTGTGCGTTTTGCGGTTGGAGGTTGGTATTGTATTGACAGACCTTAGGTCGTTATGACGTCACTGTTTGTTAAAATAATTTTGAGTATGTTTTCTTTGGGAATTCATCTTTGTTAAAGTAATTTTGACGTGTTCTTGAGTGGAGACCGCGACTTGGCAAACGTAGTGTGGGACGTCCTGCGACAAGGTGGAGCGACGACTTGCGCCGAGTGGCTGCCAGTAGTTGGATGAGAAGAGTCGAAGACCGGGCTCAGTGACGTATCTTGGGAGAGGCCTATGTCCAGCAGTGGACTGATACAGGTTGATGAAGATGATGAAAATAATTTAATTTTAACCAAAGAATATTTATAGTAACTTATACTTATTTATTTATTTCTGTATCTAATCCTCTTTCGGCTATATTATTTTTTATTCTATTGGATTTTAGTCTGATTTTAAAATTTTAAGGAAAAGTTACAGCTATGTTATATATAAAACATAAATATAGTACAGAAGGCCATTTAATAGCGAAAAATTAATAATATAAAAAATTCTCCTCAAAATTTTACTACCCTAAAACTAGGCAAATTTTTCTATTTAGTAATGTGTAATTAATTCATGTCGATCTAACTATAATGGTAAGATAAATCAATAGACATAAATAAATACTGATTTTATGTTGTTTTTTTTTAAATAAATGTTTTTTTTCCGCTAAGTTTTAAACCAAGAAATTCCTAAAAGAAAAGGAGAGATACATTTTGCATGTCCCACATTGCATCAAAACTAAGCAAATTCCTGTGATGCCTAAGACAGCATCCCTATTAATCACCCCATTACAAGCTACCCTTGTAATTAAAGGCGAATGATATAGCCGTCCCTTCAGACGCCATATCGGAATGATACGCGGGACAAAGCAGTCTGCACTCTGCCTTATTGCTGGATACAGGGTGGGAAAAACAGTATAACTGGGGCTCCATTAAGCTTAACTTCAAGGGAAATGTCAATGCCTATCATCGCGATAAATATTGCATTAATTAATAACGCAATTATGTGAGTGGCTACACTTGAACGGCCGACGTGAATGCACTTGAGTTATCGGCCAACGGCAAACGTCAATCGTTGCGCTATTTAACGGCATTTCCCGTTAGTGTGGCTCCAGTATCGGGCTGGCTTGCACAACACGTTAAACTTTGTTTATATCTGGATTTAACTAATTTTTCCATCCGATATGACACGTGAATTTCGTTAAATTGAGATTTAAATCGGTGGTGCAAGTGGGTCTAAATAGTATTATAACTCTAGAGTAAAAGTTGGCTTTTTGATGAAAAAGAACTGCCAACTGAAAATAAAAACAAAAATTGCTAAATTTGTGTTTCTTCGAGAGAAAATGTGTGGATTATAAACCACTAGCTGTTCCCCGTGGTTTCGACCGCGGGGGCTACAGTTTATCGCGATAAAATGTATCCTAGATATTTTCATTAAAATCGGTTCAGAAGTTTAGGCGTGCAAGCGAGACTGCTGGGCGTAATGTTACTTATTTAAATTAATCTTATCTCTTTAATTCTGGTTGCCCTGTTTACTATCTCATTTGCTACTTTTACTTTTGTTAATCTATCACCAAACGATTTAGTGCCAAATTCATTTAGAAACCTTCCGAATTTACCATTTTGACCGGACTTGCGCGAACGGGTTATGACGTCAACATTTCCTATTTTTAGAATCCTCCAGCACCCTGTACTATCGTGGCACCCTGTCTATCAGGCTGTATGCAGCACGACGCATGCTTTGTGGCTTTGTTGTGCTTTAAAAAAAAAGGCATCGCTCGAACAAAGGCCGGTGTTCAGACTGCAGGTACCTACGTCACTGCGTCTGAGGCCGCGATACGTTGTGAGGGGTTTCAGGAGAGGGATGAAAGGGGGTGAGTTTGGCGAGCTTTTGATGCTTATCGGATTTTTTTTACTACTAGCAGCGCTTGCCCACAAGTCACCTGTTGTTAAGTGGTGATGTGGTCGAAGATGGTGCCACGCAAAATCTGGACAGGGAACTGGCTCTGACTGCTGGAACACACCGGTGCTTGGTCTTTTGGTTGATGAACTGAATAAAATTATTCATTACTCAAAAGAACTTACTGTGAAAGGACGACAAATTAAGTTTAATTTATTAAATTTAGGTCACATCTTTATGTTTCCCTGTACATATATATGCCTTAGATATATGTAATTGTTTTAATGGAGTAAAGTCTGTGACTTCCTATGTAGGAGGTAATCTACGAAACTACGGAACCGATTTTGAGATTTTGTAATTTTTTTTATATACCACTTATGTTTTTGCAATATAGCTGATACTGGCTGGTTAGTTTTCTTATCAGTCCTAAGGTAGTGTCAGACGGCGAAGAGAATACCGCATTTTTTTTCCTAATAATATTAGGTACCTATACCTAGAATGTGCTTGACAAATTCAACGCCCGTGTGTTTTAAAAAGTTCTCATCGCGAAGTTTAAAACGTTGATTGCGATTGCTACTATAAAAAAATATATAAAAAGGAAAAGCTTCTGTATGATATAGTGGGTTTTATTTTTCTTACAAAGTAGCGTTTGACCACAACTTACCTGATATACGTGACGATGTGGTCGAAGGTGGCGCCACGTTACACGGATTGTCTGACTCTCAAGTGAGGCTGCCGGAACACATTGTTTTTTTTAATACCTAGGTTATAGGGTAGCATGTGAGCACAAGTCACCTAAAGTTAAGTGACGATGTGGTCGATGATGGCGCCACGGTACACTTGGATTGGGAACTGGCTCTCAAGTGGGGCTGCCGGAACACACCAATAGGTCATCATCATCATCATCCTTTTACGTTCCCACTGCTGGTACTCTGGCCTTCTCTCAGAGAGAGAGTATGGGCCGTAATCTACCACGCTGGCCCAGTGCGGGTTGGTAGATGTCACATGCCCTTGAACACCAATAGGAGCTTGGCTTTAAAGGGTCGTCTTCACCAGTAAATACTGTGACACTTGGTTTATTTTTTTTTCTGTTATGGCGTCACACGATTAGTGTATTTGCCAGTGTCAAGTATAAAATATTTCAAACTCAGTGAGTTGAATCAAGTTTAAATGATGATGATGATGATGATGATGAGATGATGGGATGAGGATAGTGTTTAAGTAAAGTAGTGGCGCTTTACTTAAACTTTACACGGACTTTTTTGGAGCAATTAGAAAAGTCACTTTCACAACTTTATTTCAATTTCCCACACTCGTACACATTAACGAACACATAATGGTTAATAATTCACCAATATTACACATTATCACTCGAAGAAACACAAGTTTTGGAAATAAAAACAAAATTTTCACGTTGACAATTCGATAGCCGCCAAAAAAGTCATTTTTTTTTGTTTATTGTTGACTATGTTTTTAAAGCTGTCAAAAATATGAAAAATACAACAGTTATTTTTCTTCCACATTCATCATGCGTGAGAGGAACTCCTTGTCAGAGTCGGTAATGCCTGATCGCTATAATTTGGAAATCTTCAAGCCAAGAGTGAAGATGTACCTTGTAGGCTCCCGTGCTACACCATCGACCGCATCATCGGTTAACATCAGCCGAGATTGCGATCAAAAGCTAACAGAAAATATAGCAAACAATAAATAAATAAATATATCGGGGACATCTGCACACAAATTGACCTAGCCCCAAATTAAGTTCGAAACTTGTGTTATGGGTACTAGACAACGATATACATACTTAGATAGAGAAATAAATACTTATATAGATAGAAATATCCAAGACTCAGGCACAAATATTCGTGCTCATCACACATATATTTGCCCTTACCGGGATTCGAACCCGGGACCGCTAGCTTTGCAGGCAGGGACACTATCAACTCGGCCACCGCGTCGTCAAATTTTTACAATATTTTATCATCAAAACAAACTTCATCTTACGAGATTTACCAAAAGAAAATAGACTACAAGTGTAAACGAAAGTAAAACTCAAGTATCAAAAATAATACCTTAAGATTTTCTCAATAAATAATAAACCACAATGGGATTTCGCGTTTCACTTCAAACTCTCGTATCGAAATCATAAAAGAAATGTTTCTGAATTTACTTAGCCATCCATATTTCTACCATAATGCTTTTATAAGAAGTACTGAAATGGTACCATTGGTCGAACATTGATTGACAAGTAACATACCTTAGCACTCTCGCTTTTGTAATGAAAACCAAATAAATAAAAGGATAGCTAAGTCTACGCATTGGTGCTCTTATTTAGAGCCAAGTTATTACAGAGGCGTACCTAAATAATGAATTTTAAATTGAGTGCTTGAATTGTAAAGTTATACTTAACCACAGAATAAATATAAGTAACTTGAGCGAAAAATATACCTGTCACAGTTTTATCCGACGAAAAAAAGGGAGGCTCTCAAGTTACATCTAGGTACATAATTATTACTTTTGATGGCATTTTCTTGCGTTTTCATGCGACTCTCTCGGCCCTCTGTCTCTTTATTACCTTTTTATGCATAAACCAAGTCGATCTTGATGAAATTTGGTATGGAGATAGTTTGAACCATGCGAAATGACATAGGATACTTTTTATTACGACAAAATATAGTCAACGCGGGTGAAACCGCAGGGCACAGCTGTATTACAATGACGGTTTTGTACCTAGATTGTGAAAATATTATGGAGACGCCAAATCTTCATAAATGCGAAAACTTATCTGAAATTATCTTTATCTTAGTTTATAAATTACTACAAACAAACAACCTAGTCGTTATCTCCCTTTAATATAAAGGCAGTTGCTCTAAACTTATTTCTTTCACGTATTTCATGAAATAAAAGGAAACGTCAAAAATAAACTCCGGACTCCGGACCTAATTTAAACAGTAACTAATTCTAAGCTTAACAAAAGTTTTGGCGTAAATCTTTTGTTTCACTCACTTGTTTGGTGACAGCCAAAGTTGGGATTTGTTTTAAAATTTATTCCCGCGAAAGGCGGCCATTTTGTTTCTCTTACATCCGTTGTTAGAATCCTAAATAGGATGAAAAGTTTGTGGCATTGCCTTTTTTTGGACACACAGTTTGTGCAATGTTATTAGAAATTTAATAATATGTGTATTGGATGTAGGATTCATGTTGCTTAACATATAGCTGACTAAGTGTTACAGTAACTACTGCATTGATTGAACCACAATTCTATCTATGAAAATCTAACATAACATTTTAACATAAGTACAATTTGAGAGTCTTAAAGTTAAGAGTGAATGGGTATCTTCTAGACAAGCATGCTCCATCATTGGCCACGTCTTCACTTATCATCAGGTGAAACTGTGTTCAAATGCTTGCTATATAGTAAATAAAAAAAAGAGGTTAAAAAAAAAATACTATTCGTAGTAAGTATACAACCTTGAGCGGTGGTGGCCGAACGGTTAGGCGTGCTACTTACAAGACGCCGACACCGAGTTCGAATCCTCTCGGCCCCGCACCTATGACTTAATAAGTTCTGTGCGGATTTGCCATCGCTCAAAACGGTGAAGGAAAACATCTTGAGGAAACCGGCATGCCCAAGAACTACAACATTCAAGGGCGACATCTACCAACCCGCACTGGGCCACCGTGGTAGATTACGGCCCATTGTCTCTCTCTGAGAGAAGTCCAGAGTCCCAGCAGTGGGAACGTGAAAGGCTGATAATGATGATACAACCTTAGTCAATTCAGTCCATCAAGATAGGTTACCAAAGAGTTCTTCATGGTCGGCATCGCTCCTAATGTTGCATAAATCAACGGTGGCCGCTCACCATCAGGCGGGTCGGCTTCTCTGCCACTCTGTTACAGAAAAACAACTTAAAATAGCAATGTGTCAGGTAACTTAATACCCCTAGATACCGGCACACAATTTCATTACAGTTCAAAAGATCGTTCCCGAACGGCCTATAACACAATTTCGTATTCACCCAAAGAAAATTATTTTAAAATGTGGTATGACGACACTGGTGACATCGTCGAGCGTCGGATGTAGGCAATTTTCTTCGGTAAATTGTCAATATTTACCGGTAATTCTAGTAAATTACCTAATTTAATAACGGTCGAAGTAATTTGCCTTTGAAAGTATGCATTTATTTTGTAACCTTGTTATTTTATTTTTGTTCGAGGTAATGATACCATTGAATGTCATGGCATGAGCTCCTGGTATACTGTGTTTATGGATTTTTTGAACTGTCGGATATTTTTCAAACTATAGACAAACTGCAGTGTCAAATCTGTTTTTTTTGTTTTGTTATGGCGTCACACGATTAGTGTATTTGCCAGTGTCAAGTATAAAATATTTCAAACTCAGAGAGTTGAATCAAGTTTAAATGATGATGATTATGAGATGAAGGGATGAGGATAGTGTTTAAGTAAAGTAGTGGTGCTTTACTTAAACTTTACACGGACTTTTTTGGAGCAACTCGAAAAGTCACTTTCACAACTTTATTTCAAATTCCCACACTCGTAGACATTAACGAACACATAATGATTAATAATCCACCAATATTACACATTATCACCCGAAGAAACACAAGTTTTAGAAATAAAAACAAAATTTTCACGTTGACAATTCGATTGCCGCCAAAAAAATCCGTCAAATTTTCTTTACATTTGACAGTCAAACTTTTTTTAAGTACTACTTCTAAGACGTGGCGTTTTTTTTTTTTACTATTTACAGGGTAGCGTTTGACCACAAGTCACCTGATGTTAAGTGACGATGTGGTCGAAGATGGCGCCACGCCACACCTGGACTGGGAACTGGCTCTCAAAAATTCGTTTTAGCCACCTATGCAACATCCTTGGTTGCACACATCACCAATGTTCAGTGACGATGTGGTCGATGGTGACGTCACGTCAAATATTAAAAAAGGCACAGTAATGTTTTTTGGACAGTGTTTAGGTTTTTGTAGTTACAAACGTCGTCAACGTTTATAACGGGTTGACTATAATTGTATGGCTTTATATTCTTATGCTAACTTTCAAATAGGTTTATTTTTATCATTTTACCTCTTACTACGCTACCCGCGTTTGAACACAAGTCACCTGCTCGCCTGGCTAGCTAATCTATTGATGTGATTCGGCAGCCTCACTTGAGAGCCAGTTCAGATGTCACTTAACATCAGGAGACTTGTGTTGAAACACTACCCTGCACGAACAAAAAAGAAAAATTTCACCGAAACTGGCGACCTGCGAAAATAGCGTTTATAAAAAGGAAATAAAATATATCTATGTTTCAGTTCCTTTTTCCATTTCTATTACAAACAACAACAAAAAAATACAAAGCATTAAAACTACAGTACTACCGGAGTCATATAAAAGAGGAAATGAGGTGTATTCTAAGCGACACCAACGATGTAAATTACAAGGCAACCGAGCGGTTCTGTGTAGTTTATTCAATGATAGTCTAGCGCAAAATAGAACCAACTATGGTAATATTTATTTATTTACAAGTTTTTAGTGCACGGTTCCTTTTTGCGGCGTTTGCTGCGTTCAATAAAAATAATAAGAATGGGCGCCAATTATCACTTTACAATATTAATCAATTATTATTAAATAAAATCAATTTATTGCCATTAAAAAGAAACACATACATTTTATAGAAAAATAAAAACACATAATTAATTTTTTTTTTCGTCGGCTAACTGGATTTAATCCATCCTTCCCGAAATAGTCGACAAATGAGCGTTTTGTCGTCGAATGTCTGTTATATTATTACATAATTATTATTGGTGGTTTTTTTTGGGGTCTTTGCCCGGACCTTTTTTATGCATTTGCGGAGCCATAGCCAAAGCTAAGAAGTTTGACAAACAAAAACTATGGTTGTGCGTTGTTCGCTCTTGAATTTTTTATTTAACTGAATAAATAATGATATCTCAATAAAGTAAGATGGCATAAATGAATGTAGCTGTAGCAAATTCAATTTCAATTATATTGTTTTACTAAGAACGGCATAGATACCAATTACACATAATTATTACTTTGATGAATTATGAGATCATAAATTAATTACAAATTCCACGAAGTTACCGCTCACCTAACGTCAGGTGAGCCATATTTACTTTTAGACGTGGAATTTGATGATCATCTTCCTCGTACCGACGCATTTCAGAAAAATTTCAACGTAACAACCGTGTCCTTTTGAAAGCTTCATACTCCTAAAATACTAAGTTACACAAATGATAGTTGTTTCGTTGTAAAGATCCATCTGTCGACAATATAAAAATATGTGTTTGAGTCTAGCTCTACCTCGTCGCGTCTCATTTTCAGCGCTCACTCCCGCTGACTATGACGTCATCGGGAGTGAGCGCTGAAAATGAGACGCGCGGGAGCCGCTTAGTAGTCTTCTCTGCATGAAAACTGTTGCATTTGAATGAAATGTGTTGTATTTTTTCATGCAATGACATTAACAACTAACTCAGTAGTGTAACCGTTGTGGTAGACGTGTTCTTGTGTGGAGACCGCGACTTGGCAAACGTAGTGTAGGACGCACAGCGACTAGGTGGAGCGACGACTTGCGCCGAGTGGCTGCCAGTAGTTAGAGAAAAAGAACTAACGACCAGCTTCAGTGGCGTACCTTGGAACAGGCCTATGTCCAGCAATGGACTGACACAGGCTGATAAGAGAGAGAGAGAGAGAGAGAAAGACTATATTTGGGAAAAACTGCACACAATAACGAAACAAAAAATAAAGAAACGCACAAAAAACAGTAACATTGTACATAAGCCATTAGTAATATCATCTGAAGGTGCGAACACTGCTGCTGTGTACAGTACCTCCCAAAAAGGACTTGGCTCAGCATATGCTATGGACGAATCCACAGCGCTGATTTTCAGCCAAGACCCTATTGAGTGAAGTGCGGATATTTATACGAATACAATGATGATGATGACGATATGATGGTGATGATGAACCCAGACTTATACTCACCCCGATTTTGAGCAAATATTTGCCATCAAAAAATGCCATAGCGAAGGAAAACATTGTAAAGATTCATAAAAGAGACTGCACACTAACATTGATTTACGCGCGGCCATTCACTGCGTAATTGCACACTGGGTCAAAACTGTGTCTCATGGACAAAATTGCTGGCTTTCAGAGGACATTACTAATGGTCTACGATATTAAAATATTGATGCTAGGAAGTAAAACTAAATTGTGCACTTGTATGAGATTTAATAAAATATAATAAGCTATAGACTCTAGACTTCATTCAAAAGCACTGAGTCAAGAATATGTCTATTTTTCGATATTATAAGACTGTGGTAGCCAGGCGTCTTGTTGTGAAGCCTTCTTCCGATATGGCTTTACGTATAAAAATATATATATAGTTTAAAAAACTAAAAAAAACACTTTAAAAACGCACTCAAAAATATAAAATAATTAAATTGACTTGTATTAGTTACGATATAATGGTTAATTCAAAAAGTGTGGAGCGCTTTTTGGTTGTGTGTACTTTTATTTACCCAGTAAAAGAAGCGCTCCACACTTTTTGAATTAACCATTATATCGTAACTAATACAAGTCAATTTAATTATTTTATATTTTTGAGTGCGTTTTTAAAGTGTTTTTTTTAGTTTTTTAAACTATATATATATTTTTTTTTACTTTTTAGTCTTTTGTTACCAAGTTCAATCTATCGGACTCATCAAAAGGAATCATATAAGCCCAAACTCGAGGGGTTTACTAGTAGCCGCTGCAGAGATCCTCTACCCACCTTCCGGTTGCATCATCAGACCCTCGTCACCAAGTCCAATCTATTTTACTCATCAAGACGATTCATATGAGCCCAAACACGAGGGGTTTACTAGTAGCCAGCGCAGAGATGCCCTACCCACCTTCCGGCTGCATCATCAGATCAGGTCGATGATACCAAATTATTGCATTGTCACCGAGATTACATACACATACAAAGTTTCAAATCGATACGACAATTAGAAGTAGGTGAAAATTGACTTCTAAGATTTGATTACATTGTTAGTTAGTTAGTTAGTTAGTTAGTTAGTTAGTTAGTTAGTTAGTTAGTTAGTTAGTTAGTTAGTTAGTTAGTTAGTTAGTTAGTTACAAGTCAAGCTAATAAAAGTGTTTTAAAAATGATAATAAATATCGGGGACAATTGCACACAAATTGACCTAGCCCCAAATTAAGCTTGAAACTTGTGTTATAGGTACTAGAGACAACGTTATACATACTTAAATAGAGAAATAAATATTAAATACAGATAGAAATATCCAAGACTCAGGTACAAATATTCGTGCTCATCACACACATATTTACTCTTACCGGATTTCGAACCCGGGACCGCTAGCTTCGCAGGCAGGGACACTACAAACTCGGCTACCGCGTCGTCGAATATGGTGGCATGGTACCTTATATCCAGCAATGGACTGACACATAATGATGATGATAAACTGCTGCACATCGCTCAACGAATCGAAATAACCGATGGAAAGGTTCTGGACTGGCGACCACGAACTGAAAGATGACATTGTAAGAGTCGCAGGGAGGTGGATTCAAATGCCTAATAGCTGTTTATGGTGACGTTCAAAGGACGTCCTATGTTCACTTGTTCAGCAGTAGACTTCTTCCGGCTGATGATGATGTTTTACGTCACATAGAAGGCGCGTCGCCTGGGGGCCGTTCAAGTATTACGTAAGCAGATTTATTACAGTTATTACCCCCCCCCCCCATCCCCCTTGTCAGCAAAAGTAAGCAAAGCTTTTACCCCCTCCCCCTAAGCTTACGTAAATATTTTTCTATTAATGTATGTGGGATCGGGATTTTGGCAAATGAAGTTAATGCAATCTTGTGGTTCTTTACTTTTATTTAAATTAGCAATAATAATTAACGATACACGTCTTTACATCTTTCGTCCTTATCCTCGTCTACTTTCTCGCTCGCACACTCATTCCTTTCACTCACACTCGCTGCGTTCGTTCATAAATCATCTCGCAGGCTTCTGTCATACCTCACATTCATCCCACATGTATTGTTTTTTAAATATTATAATTATGATTTAATATATAAGAAAAAAGATTAAGTATGGAGATTTATTTGATATTAGATTTTACTAATACGGTTTTCAACATAGAGTAATAGGAACAAAAATATTATAATCTTACGAACATAACAAACTTATTTTAAATTTTTGGTACACATATTAATATTCGTGTAAAAAAGCAATTTTACTATCGATGACGTAATCATCATCTAGACTCCCCTACCCCCCCCCCCCCCCCGGCCCCACATAGTGCTTACGTAATACTTGAACGGCCCCCTGGCTCCTGTCGGTTTGCGCTTTGCTTAACGGTGGTAGGGCCTGAAAATGAATGAAGAGAAAGTGCTCGATAAGATTCTTTTTAGCAAGGAAAAAAAGCTATTTTTAGATATCGCGAGTACAAAAAATCCATTTAGGAGCAGGCCGGCACCAAACAAAGGAACGCTTTAGGATTTTCTTGTAAAGATTACGAATGAAGTAATAGCTGATTGGAAAAGAGACTATTTCTTACAACTTGTCGGCTATGGAAGTTGCTTTTAGCTTCTGAAATAGTTTTTATTTTTTGTTGGGTTTTTCTATCGAAGTAAATACAGTTAGCACCAAAACTAACCTAACATACAGAATTCTCTAATTTCCCTACACTTGTTAAAATACAAACGTTGCTGGTATCGTATTGCACCGTTTGGAAAATTTTAGCATGATCCGTTACTTTTGTTGCTGACTGTACAGTCAGATAATGAGAGAAGAGAACTAACTTTAAGAAGATGGAAGAAGGCAGGCATCAGGCAGAAGTCATCTATTCGAGATGCCCTCATAGCATGAGCGACGTCAAATCACATTTTTTTAATGAAGACACTGAAATTCTACCCCGAAGTCCTTTACCTTTCGGCTACAACCATACCTATATCTATACAAATAAATAAAATTGTAGCGTCTGTTTGTAATTACAAATTAACAGCCTTTTACTAAATGCACATAAAAGTACATATATATGTATATGTTTATACGGTACTTACATCAAAATATCAATTTTAAAATATTTTGTCCGTATGTCTGTATGTTCCGGATAATCTCTGAAACGGCTGGATCAATTTTGACGGGACCTTCACTCGTAGATAGATAATGTTATAAGGATGTACATAGGCTACTTTTATGTTAGAAATTTGAACCCCGGGGAAGGTCATAGGATAGTTTTATCGCGATAAACTTCAGTTCACGCGGGAGAATCCGCGGGGAACAGCTAGTACTTATATAAATATAATATCTACCAACATTTCATGTAATATATATATATACAAAGACGGCCTGTCTGCAAGAGATATGTTTCCAATCGTAGCAAGAGAGTTACATCGTACAATTTGATCGATACCTACCCTCCGTCTGTCTGTTCTGTTGAGAGGATTCTACACTAGGGCTTAAAAACACTGCGTTTTTGTTATTTCCGGTTGAAAAAATTAAAAGACTTTTTTTCTACACTTTTTTTTTTTACTTTTTACAGCTTTGTCGTTGATGCTGTCGTTGAAAAAGATCGCTCTACGTTACACCCGGACTTTGAACTGGCTCTCAAGTAAGGGCGTCGGAATACACCGATAGGTTCTTGGCGCCAGATTCTTACATTTATTATCTGATAGTCAGGCGAACAATAAGTAAAATATTCTGAAAATTTCTTATTTTGTGTAATAAATTTATAAGTAAGTAAATAAATTGCTCTTGTCACCGCCATGGTTATTTAACTACGTTTCTTCAGGAAAACCTCCAGTTTCTTCAGTTAGATGTAAAATCATGCTAAGAATCTATAGACATGCCACGGTATGACTAAATTAGATTCGAATCAGAGGAAAGGTCGCACTAGTAACGAAGGAAAGGAAATTAAAGTCTGGATTGGTTTATTTGTATTGGATTTTTTATATTCATTGGGTTTTTTTACATTTAGCTCCTTCGCCCAGTGACACTGTCCCGAAATTCCCTTTTTCCTTTTAGAAGTATTTTTCCTTGTATTTTTACGAAATAAAACGTAAAACGTCTTGTATTGTACCCCTAAAATAAATAAAGGTAGATACTAGAAGATGATTTAATTCCGAAAAATCTTTATTAGTGTACTCATAAGCCACCAATAAAAGCTTACAATTAGGACTTTTGTTTGTTTGTTTGGATATAGGGGGCAATCCGATTTCAAGAAAATGTTTTGGTTCTGGAAAAACTTTGCCTTGTACACCCACACATATATCTATGCCTATACTAATATATGAAAAGATTTGATGGTTTGTTTGTTCTGGATAAACTTAAAAACTATTGAACCGATCTAGATTGGTTTGGAGATAGTTTGAACTCTAAGAAAGGACTTATGATACTTTTTTTTACGATCAACTGTAGTCTACACGGGTGAAACCGCAGGCAGCTGCTAGTAAGACATAAAATTACAGAGTATGGATCCACAAATTGCTTAATTGGAGCTTAAACTTCACGGAATTAAGTTCTTGCATCACTCTCTTCATACGTCACAAAAAGCTCCTAATAAGACCCATTTTGTTCCGAATCCCGTCTAATTCCACTAATTAATAATTCATCACTCGTTCCTACCTAATTACAGCTGGAAAAACGGCTCAATTGTCAGCCGAAATCACTCAGATTTTTACCTTAAGTAGTCGGAAATATTCGTGAAATATTCGCTACATTTAGCAAATGCCCTAACAAATGCTCATTTTGTTAGAACTCCCATTTCCGATACGTCGTTGGAATCTTTCGGCCTCTGGGCTATTGTTTACGATTCCCGGTAGTAATTAATTAGGCATGCTTTATCCAGTGTCTTTAGTTGGAAATGTGACTTTTGGCATCTACACTTTTTTGAGTGAACTACAAAATATGATTTTAGCAATTCTTTTAGAAAACATTTCTTTTTTGTTATAGTTAAGGTTTGTAAAGCGATGGTGGCCGAACGGTAACCGCGTGCGCTTTACGACGCGTCGACACCGAGTTCGAATCTTCTCTTCTCCTCTCTCCTCCAAAACTCATCATCATCATTAGCCATTCCCCCTGTTGCCAAGCGATGATGCGGTCGACGGTGTAGCACGGATACCTAGAAGGTACCTGTTCACTCTTGCCTCGAAAATCTCCAAATTAGCGAGGAGTTCCACTCTTTAGCGGTTCGCATGATGAATGTCGAGGCAAAACTCGGAAAAAAGGCAAAAGGGAACAGACTAGTAAGCTAGTAAAAGAAGTAAAAGCTAGTAAAATAGTCTGAGGTACTTGTAAAAGTGTTTTTACAATAAATCCAGTGGACGAAACCGTGGACATTAACATAGTTCTGATTATATCCGGTTCTGAATATTACCTAGACCGGATGTTCAATTTCCGGACAACCTGTCGAGCAAAATGTTCGTCGCATCTCTGTCCCGATAGAACTAGCGACGGTCGTTGACGTTTTGCAGTCAGAATTGAGTGCATTTGGTTAAATATTATACTAAAAATAACGCTTTCATACTCACATACATTGCTTGGCCCCATTTACTTTGCTAGGATTCTCTGTATCTGAGGAATCAGAAACGACTCTGACAGTAATAAAGTCATGTTGACAATGTGGAAATAGCTTCTTCCCCACAAGTATGTCCGCAGTGCTACAAAATGCAGTCCTGCAAGATGATTGTCTCAAAAGAGTCCCTCAGGGTCGGCATCGCATTGGCAACGCCCTCAGTATTGCAAATGTCCATCGGAGCGGGACGGACCGCTTACCATAAGACGGGCCTGCTTGCTTGCCACTTTACGTAAGAAAACTCAGGCATTAACGCCTATAAGTCCCAAGCTGTCAGGTTGTCAAGTAAAGGTACGAAATCAACCCCATCATCATCATCATCAGCCGGAAGAAGTCCACTGCTGAACATAGGCCTCCCCCTTTGAACGCCACCATGAATGACTATCCTTGCGACTCTTACAATGTCGTCGGTCCACCTAGTGGGGGGCCTACTTACAGAACGTCTTCCAGTTCGTGGTCGCCACTCCAGAACCTTTCTTCCCCATCAGTTATCGGTTCAATCAACCCCAGATTCAACTAAATTGCCATTCTAAATGCACGTGCAAACACTAGCAATAAATGCACGTGCAAAAAAAACTAGCAAATAAAAACTTAGCAAAAGAAACACCTAATAAAAACTGGTAAGAAGTACCTGCCAATTATTTACAGATACCCTAAGCTTACCTTTTATATCATTTTCACTTAGGCACAGCTCCAGCCTATCCATCTAGACGTGAATAGACAGATTTCATTTTTTGCTATAGTCTCCGCAGAATAAATAAAGGACAGATTGACAGAGTGATGGATTTGGACGTTGGACTATCGAGCTGGAACATAAGATAACGATGGTGAGATGTCTTCATTGAGGAGCAAAAACTTAGCTTGTTATGGGAAATAGGGATGTAGAACGTAACGTTCTACGTTTGAGGGCATCTCAAGATTTATAACGTTGGCCTGTTGTAGGTACAGTCAGCGACAAAAGTAGCTGATCGTTCTCGATTTTCAAAATGTGTTTCATATCAGTAATTATTATTGTTTTTTTTACATTTTACATGGTATCCTTCTGACCACAACATAACACACCTGATTTGAGGTGATGATGAGGTCAAAAATTGGTGTATAAGATAATAGAAAAAAGAGATAATAGATGAGGATAATAGAAAAAAGTGTGATTGTTCAGCGACTTTTGTCCTTGACTGTACATGGGATTAGTAAAAAATTCTAATAGCTACGAGACCTTTTCATAATCAAATGATTATAATACGGCCAGTTTCAATAGCCTATCTATTCACGGTTTGTTCTACTAGAGATAGAATATTGACATAAGCTCCATAGAAGTAATGTCAAATTTCTATTTTTAGAAGGACAAACCGTGGAGGTTATTGAAACTATCCGTAACTGGCCTCTAAAAAAAGATTTTCATTTTACAGGCATACAAAACCGATTTAAGAGTTGTTTTTTTGTATGGTATATATACACTTACACATTCTTCAAAGAACTACAGGTTTAGTTATAAAATTAAAGATAGTTTTCATTTTAAACGAAAAAAACCTTTTTTTGACGCGACCTAACGGCATTAGTCAGCTCGCTCGCGTTTTTGTATGGAGCTGATTTCAGATTCATTGTTTATCACGGCGTCCTCTTAACATGAGGTAAGAAACAAACGTAAGAAGTAAAAAAAAAACTCTGTAGCACGTAAAACGACGTCGTACAAATTACATTCTCAGTTCCCGCTCGTCAATCGCTCCGCTAGTCTTGTGTGTGGCGGTTTTTGCTCACCACACCACAGTTCTAGAATAACTGTACCTCTCTAGATGCATAGGTGCCTCTCTAGATGCATATGTAGGTGCCTCTTTAGATGCAGCGAGCGAGTGGTCCCCGTGGTGCATAGGATTCTTAATTAAAGCGTTTGTTAACATAGCTGGTTGATGCGCTCTTCCGTGTTGGGATGGAGGGTAGAATTATTCATAACGGTTGAAGAATACTTTGACAACTGCATGGTTAATACATAAATACAGTTTTACACAAAATGAGCTTGAGCTTTCAGTGAAGGCATCGTGAGGGTATTTTTGGATATTGGACTTGAGAGGAGGCCTATCTGTCCGATCGTGCTTGAACGAATTGGCAGTAATAGGAATACCCCCAGGGTACTCCTGGTTACTCATAACGCTTTAATATTATTACTAAGGAAGATCTCAGCATTTTTGAGCTTAAGGAAAGGGAAAACAGAACCCTTATAAGATCACTTTGTTGAACGTCTGTCTAAAAGTCTGAAAATAAGTTTTTTTTTTTAACTTATACTGTCCCACTGCTGGGCAAAGGTCTCCCCCATTTTCTTCCAGATATCTCTATCCGCAACCTCAGGCCAGTGGCTCCTCAAATGAGACAAGGTCATCACGCCATCTTTTTCGGGGCCTGCCTCGGCGACGTCGCCCGTCCTCAGGTACCCACTGCGTGATGATCCTTGCCCAGCGATCCGGGTTTATCCGGCTTACGTGTCCCGCCCAGTCCCACTTTAATCTAGCAGTCCTTAGCCCTACATCTGCAATGCCCGTTTTGAAGCGAATTGTGGAGTTAGGAACTCTATCGCTCCATTGCTCTTTGACAAACCTTGAGTTTGGACTTTTGAGATTCGGTGAGCGACCACGTCTGTGCACCGTAGGCGAGTACGGGCAGAATACACATGTCGATCAGTGTGCGCTTCAGTGACAGTGGAAGGTTGCCCTTGATAAGCTGTATTTTAACAACAAGAAAAACAAATGTGTACTGAACCTTTAGTGTGCGAGTTCAACTCGCACTTGGACAGTTTTTTTTTTGCTAAGGACGCGTTATTTTTATCAGACCAGCCCCAGCACCCGTGGCCTTATAGAATAGTTGGACCAGAAAATAATGTTATTATTCCCAAGAATAAAAACATTCGCAATAAAACTAGGCATAATCCTGTTATGTGGTGGTTATTATGCAGATCCCGTCGTTAAGATTTTATAGGAAAAAAAAGATAAAACTTCGCCAAGCCACGACCACACGGGTTGTTACATATTTATGAGCTTTATATGGTTCTAAGCACACCACTGCCACTTAATGCCTTGAACATGGCTTGTGTACCTTCTGCCTACTGTTTAAATTATAACTTAACAGCAAGTAACACTTAGTACCCAAGTGTATGCACGGTGATGATGCCTTAGTTTTAAAATCAAATCAAATCAACAGTTTTTTATTCAATAGGATAAGTTGTGATCACTTTAAAACGTCAAACTTAAAACTAACCACGCCTGATCTTATCACTAAATGGTAGAATTGCAAGTTTAGAGTTCTGTACCTCAACTAGAAAAAAAAGAACCCTTGTAGGTAGAATCACTTTGTTATCCGTCTATCTGTCTGTCTGTCTGTGAAGACCCCTTTTTCAGGGACGCGTAGAGTTATCAAGTTGAAATTTATATCATATACTAGAGTTAGTTTCTTTGCAACTGTAAAAATACAACAAATTTCTAAGTCAACAATGATAAGATATGAGCGTTTCCAGCACATTCAAAGTAAAAAATCAGAAAACCGTAGTAAGTACGAGTGTGTAGTTTCATAACAAAATAGCGAACTTATGAATTTATGTATGAATTTATATTTTGGTATATATCTGATTTAACCTATCTGCTCAATATTGCTAATGGCACGGTCGACTGTCCTGAGTTGCTCGAAAGCGTTGGCCTGAGAGTCCCATATGCCTCGTTTAGGAGACCTTGCACACTGCATGTCCCTAGTGCAAGAACCAACTACCGGCAAAAATCGTATTTGATAACAGTAGGCAGGTGTTTCAACGATCTATCGGTGCGGTTTAACACGTCTGCCTGTCAGCTGAAGAGGCTGATGGGTAATTTATTCTTTAATGCCTAATTATTGTTATTGTTATTTGTTAGTGAATGTTATTTTGTTTTATATATACATGTTTAAGTTTTGATTAGTGTGCGTTCGTCTTGTTGCTTATATTATATTGTTTATCTTCTATTAGTAGAAACTTCTAACTAGCCTTCTCTATATATTCTATTTTTATATTTGTTACTTAGCTGTTAGTTTCTTAAATAAATAAATAAAAATAAATAAAATAAATATACCTCATCTACCACAATGTCTGAAGACGAAGGTCTTCAGCCAGTGCGTCCTACCTGTTATGACATACGGAGCTGAGTCATGGACACTCACCGCATGACTAGTTCACCGATTTAAAGTTTCTCAGCGAGCTATGGAAAGGGCTATGCTTGGGGTTTCTCTGAGGGATCGAATCAGAAACGAGGTGATCCGTCAGAGAACTAAAGTCACAGAATTAGCAAGCTGAAGTGCGTAATCCTAGATGCCCGAGTCCAACTCCCACCTGGCCAGTTTTCTTTAGTAGATATATGAAATTTTGAAAATCAAAAAAATATATTAGTTATTATTTTAAAGAAAAGTTTAAATGAAGATTGTCCTGATGAGCGTTGCTAGTAAAACAAAAAGTTCCTTAGCGTGAAAGCAATTTTTGACGGTTTGGTCGCAGCTCGCGACGCGCAAACTTCACATAAAAACATAGTTGGTCGCAACTCGTGACTTTTCAAAAAACGGGCATCAAAAGTTGTAGATATGTCATTGAAATAATTCTATTGATAGTGACTTGGGTAGATAGGATAATAAAGCAAGTCGTTGTTTTGAAGAATCGAATTTCTGGTCTGTTTAGATGATCCTAGTGTAGTAGGTACGCGAGACTTCCGTTTCCAACACTCATCATTCCCACAATTATTCGGTTTTATCCAACGCAATCAAATATCTCAGAACTTCAGTTATTAATTCGATCCGGTAGATAATTACAGCCGCCTGAACTGTCTGTAATTGGTGTCAAGGACCCGACCTATAAAACGGGTGTTTTGCATAAATACCGCCACTGGGGTGGGGGTAAACTCATCAGCGGCTGATAACTCGTTCAACTTCGCGGTGCTTTTATTGTGTTTTTATATCTAAGGTAGTGTTGCCGAACTATCTATTGTAAAACTACCGATAGCTTTCTTTGTTCTGAAAAAGCTCTATCGATAGGCCTATCGATAGTATCAATACTATCGATAGTAATGTTTCACGTAAATAAAATAAACTATCGATATTATCGATTGTTTTAGACTATCGATAGTCTTCCAATTTTTAATCGATAGTTGTCTAATATAATCGATAGTATCGATACTGTATAATATAGTTTATTATTCGCGAGCAACAACACTATCGATACTATCGATAGTATTGCATTCCAGTATCCTGTCCAACATCCTACTAATATTATTAACGGGAAGTTTGTGATTATGGGTGTACAGATGTGTGGATGTATGGATGTTTGTTACTCTTTCACACAAAAAATACTTAACTGATTTGAGTGAAATCCGGAATGGAGATAGCTAGCTAGAGAGAGATAGCATACTCTGGATTAAGACATAAGCTACTTTTATCTCGGAAAAGGTTCCTGCGGGATAACGGGAAAACGCGGATAAAACCGCGGGACGGCAACTTACAACTTATTCAATATGTATGCTGTATGTGTTTCATAAATAAATATATTATGTAGAATCACTACAGAAAAGTTTTACTTTAGACCCAAAACTTCCTTTTCAACATACTTTCAGCTTAAAAACCCTTTGTGGCCAAACTCCACACTGCAACGAAGTCCTACCACACGCAACGACATATTTATGCCTAACCAAAGCTAATTTTATTTAATCCCATTTTCAATACATGTCTATAATTCTCCGACCCATACATCATTCTCCTGATAAGTTATTTATTATGTATTTTGTACAGTAATAACACAGTGTGAAACAGTGACGAAGCTTCATACTCATGATGGGATGATTTACGCACACATGCTTTGTTTGACATATCGTATTATTCACACTACGACACTCTCTTTCGTATATAGCTAGTTTCGTTTAGCTAGTCTCCAACTCTGTTGTCTTAGTTATCAGGCCACTAAATATAGCTTTACGACTGATACACATTAAACACACACATACTTACACAGTAAACACACTAATACATATTATAATTGCAGAAGTAACTGTTTGTTTGATACCTTTTCACGCCTTAACTTCTGAATCGATATTGGTGGTATTTAGTATGAACATAGTGTGAACAATGGCAAAGGGCACTGAATAATTTGTATGTTATTAAAGTTTAGTTAACGCAGGTAACTGCGGGGAACAGCTAGTGCGTTATAATAGTTTGTTACCTATTTTCTTCTATGAAATTTCTACGAAATGGAGGCTGTGACTAGATAGCACTCTGTTTGCGTTTTTAACTCCTTTAGTTTAGATTTAGAGGTTTTTGAGCGAAGGACGAGGCATCATTCCCTTGGTAGGTCAATGCTTGCGGGCAAAAATCCCAAGCTTACGTACTGTGACCACAATACCCGACGCGTTCCATACAGTACGATATTACATTATTTATGTCCGATCGTGGCAAAACGCGGCCGGCGGCGCGAGCGCAGATGTGCCGGCTTCCTTGAAGCGCTGATGGAACCTCGAACTAGGGGGGAGTGGATGAGGTAGTTCAAAATTTACTTTTCACTAAGGGATTTTGACCGAATTAATCTTACGACCCACTGAGTCTCGCACTTGAAAGAAAATCTTACAGGCCAGCTGTTTTAGGGCTGTGTTAGGTACATTTCTGGAAGAAACTTTGCAGAGCATTTCAAATATACATTTTTTGTAAATTTTATTTTGTTTGCTTTGACGTGTGGAATACCCTCACCTCGAATCTATAGGGAATTATGTTACACCCTGTATATTTATTTATCTCTTGGAATTTTATTGGATTGTTTATTTATATATTATCACAAGTTGCACCCTGCAGTTTCACCCGCGTCTTCCCGTTATCCGACAGAAACTTTTTTCCGGGATAAGGTAGCCTATGTGTTAATACAGAGTATAAGCTATCTCCATTCTACATCCATCCATCCATACTCACAAACTTTCACGTTTATAACATTACGAAGTAGGATTAGTCAAACATTTGTATGCTATATTATAGTAAAAAACATGTAAAATTGTGAATTTTATGCCTAAGACCTGCTAATTTTATAAATTGCGCCATGTTTTTATGCAAATAAGCACTTCGAGCTTCAGCAGTGGATTTCTTCCAGCTGATGAAGATGATGATGATGACTAGTCTTACCGAGAGCCCAGTATACTATGCCCTAGTTCCCTATACCTCGTGTCTTAGCTCCATGTAGACCACACATTACCGATCGGACACGCCCGACGTCGGCGGCGGCCGCATAATTGCACCATTCTAATAACGATAATGTCGCATATATTTACAATATCGCACTAAAAATGCGAAAATTGATCAGAAAGAAAAATGAAGAGTGGTTTTCTTGTTTGTTTTACTTGCCTTTGAAGGATTTGCGCGAGCTCCAGGTGGAGGACTGGCGGGAGGTGGCGCAGGACAGACCGAAGTGGCGTCTTTTGTTATCGGAGGCCAAGACTCACTTTGGGTCGTTGCGCCATCTCAGTTTTTAGTTTCTTGCCTTAGACTAGTCACCTGACGTCGTAGTACTACTATATTTATTCTGTGCTACCGTCAAAAGTGGTGCCAATCTGTCAATATATTGTACGGTCAACGACAAAAGTCGCTGAACAATGAACACAATTAACCGATTTACTTTATCATCTTAAGCACCAACCTTCGAACGAATCATCACTTAACAACAGGAGTATTGTGTTAGAATTAGGTCGTATAACGGAATAATTACCATGTATTTGTTTTTGAGGACGAGAATTCGACGTGACAGTAGTTGTCAAAATGTTGACGTCGCGTCGCTCGGATACACGAAACGTTCGGATACGCAACAATGACAATTAGATGGATGCTCCCGAATTCCTGACGAAGCTAACCTCTTTGAGTCACTGCATGCTCGTGTGCTGGCGACATTACAAGCAACAGGTTTTGTCTCCCGCAGAGATCGCAGATATCGGGTTCGATTCTCGCGTGCGGACTCACGTTTAGAGATGTAACTAAACATATCGATTTAGTTACTTTGATTTGCCACCAAGACTTCTTATCGATAAATATCGTTGCCCATGAGTGACTCTGTAACGCTGTAAGGTGACACTAGACTAGTAGACATACAACTAACTAGTTTTAGAATAAGGTTTGTTTTCTGCAATTGGAGAGCGTAATTGGATTTATTTTGTAACACCTCCACTCATACTCATGGCCTCATAAGAGTGTCCTTCGCCAGACTAAGTTGTCTGGAAGAGATCGCTCCGAGTGACACACCTTGTAGGTACAGATTTTTTTTATAAGCTAATTAAAAAGTTATACAAAATTAATTTTGATCAGTATAAATCGACTCAAAAATATCAATAACCGGCTTTGTAATAACCATGCATTATTCTTCGATATATTCTCCCGTCCCTCGCCCAATGAATGAAATAAAAAATAATTAGCTCCACAATGTTGGTACACGACATTGCCGGTGTCGGGTTGCCAGTTTTTATGCCGCATTGCCATGACACCTGTTGTGGAAAGTAATTAATTTTGTTTCCATTTCGTAATTTATTCGATTGGCGATTCGATATCGAGTATTTTATTCGTACTCGAAAGACAGATTTTCTTAATAAGGTGATTTAATAAGTATCTTTCTTTACTTTTCTCTTTCACTTGTTTGTAGTGGTAACTTAACTTCTAAGAAAATAACAAACCAAATTAATCCATTTCGAAAACGATGACGACGACGATGACGACGACGGTGAACGCTTTCCATCAGGCGGGCCGTCAGCTTGTTTGCTAATCTATTACATAAAAAAAAAAAAATGGCTGTCACACTTAACGCAGAGGTCAACACAGGTCTGATGTCTGATGCAAATGAGCTCAAAACTTAATACTGATAATCAGAATTTCGTCCCAAAGCTCACAGCAGACAAGCAGCTAAAGTAATCCACAACACCCATAAATATGCCGAAAGTTATTACAATAATAACTTAATTTGTGCCATATTTCTCTATAGCACATACTAGACTGTCGTTAAATTTATACTATATCGTTTAAAGTTTGGATGGGTGTCGGTTTGTATCTTTAAACAACGAATATATAAAGGAGGTTGTCATGACAACGTGTATTTTTTTCTGGTCCTACATACACTGTTCAGCTATTCTATAGATATTCTAAGATATTATAGCTATTCTAACGAAAAAAGTGCTTCTAACTGTCAAAGCAGTCAAAAGTACTTTTGCAGGCTTCATTGAAAGAAAAGAAACAAAAAGAACGAATACTTCTTACAAAGACTTCTGACGAGACTAAATCCAAAGACTAATCTTGGTCCAAAGTAGTCACCATAACAAATTTAAACGATATTTTTCAGCCAAACGCACCATTGTCCAATATTATGTAGTCAACATTCCTTTTGCCAGAAAAGTATTTTTGTAATTTTTTTGTGTTATAAGTATTTTTGAGGACTTTTTTGGCGGCAATCAAATTGTCAACGTGAAAATTTTATTTTTATTTCCAAAACTTGTGTTTCTTCGAGTGGTAATGTGTAATATTGGTGGATTATTAACCATTATGTGTTCGGTAATGTGTACGAGTGTGGGAAATTGAAATAAAGTTGTGAAAGTGACTTTTCGAGTTGCTCCAAAAAAGTCCGTGTAAAGTTTAAGTAAAGCGCCACTACTTTACTTAAACACTATCCTCATCCCTTCATCTCATCATCATCATCGTCATTTATACTTGATTCAACTCTCTGAGTTTGAAATATTTTACACTTGACACTGGCAAATACACTCATCGTGTGACGCCACAACAAAAAAAAAAAAAGTATTTTTGACAGCTTAAAAGTTTTGACTGTAACATATTTAATTACGGAAAGACAGGTAAAGGCGTGGGCGACCGCCAGTATAGCCCAGCCGACTCAACACAGCATTCTCGGAATAGTTTAACAAATTAGTACATTTTAGTAACGGACAAGTTTGAATGTACAACACGGGTTCTGTACGTTCGATCATTCGCGGTCGAGGTGATGCAGTTTAAAAATAAAGGGTTGAGTACAGCCGCGTGGACAAGTGGCTTTAGGAAACAAATGGTTCAATTCAATTCAATTCACATTATTTTACAGGTGAGGTCTTATGACTATAGAAGTAACTGTGATCAGCCTTAAGCATACAAATCTAGTAAAAGGAGAAACTGTCAATGAATAAAGCAAAAGTAAGCATTCTTCGGTACAAAGTAGCTGTTCCCAGTGGTTTCACCGTTCATCAAGATCGCTTCAGGTGTTTAGGCGTGAAAAGGTAACAAATAAAGACTTTTTACTTGCGCCCCGTAGGTCGTAGACTCGAATCCTACAATGATCTTGAACTTTTGGTGAAGGAAAACATCGTGATGAAACCATAGCTTGGTGGTAGGGTATTTTCTATTGCTCTCCTAGCTAGCTACCACTTTTAAGTTAAGAATCTGTCGCCAAGCACCTATCGGAATGTTCCGACGGTCTTACTTGACAGCCAGCTCTCCGTCCAGGTTTAGCGTGATGCCATCTTCGACCACATCGTCACTTAACATCAGGTGACGTGAGGTCAAACGCTACTCTGTAAGAGTGATTTCTGCGTATCGTAGCTAGGATACATAAAGTAAAAAAATGACTGCTACTGAATTTTCCCTTCAGCAAAATTAAAGAAATACTTAATGCAGCACTAAAACTAACCCAGCTCAACGCCCACACGAAAACCTGCAAGCAAACCCGTCAATATTCCCCATAACAACATTAAATGTAAAAGGAAACATAAAAATGCCGTATACGCCGAAACGGCGTATTACGAGTTAATAGTGAGTAGAAGAATTACCTAAATCACTTTTGGTTGCGAGCGTACCTCGCGTGCGAACTGTACATAAGGCCGTGGTCACGCGACCGCTGTTTTACAGGAGTCGGTATAAAAAAACAACACGCCCCAATTGATATTTCGTACGGGTTACTTACTATTTATATGGGGTTTATAAAAGTGGGGATTTGGAGATTTTTTTTCGGTTATTTTTGGTTAGGGTTTAGGTGTTTGTTATGACAATCGCAGCTTCTGATTCCTGACATATATTATACTTATAGTTAGTCAACGTCTTTGGTGATATGCCTTGGATATGACTGCTTTTTGTACAATCATCATTATCAGCCGATAACATTCCCACTGCTGGGACACTGGCCATCCCTCAGAGAGAGTATGGGCTGTAATCTAGCGCGCTTGCCCAGTGCGGGGATGTCGCATGCCCTTGATTGTTGTGGTTCTTGAACGTCCCGGTTTCCTCGCGATGTTTTCCTACACAGTTTGCACAACATATGTATAAAATGAATACAGACCAATTCTTCTTCATTTTCTTTCAGCGGGAGAAGTAAAAAAAGCTCGGTAGTAACCGCAGGACACCACTAGTGCAAGGAAATTTCAACTGTTTAAGTTCAAAATTCTAGATGGCATCAAAATAAAACTGTAATGAGCAAGTGTGACGATTACCATCAGGCGAGCGACTTGATCGTCTCGTAATTAAATTAAAAACTCAACATCATCAGCCTCTCCCATGATACGCCACTGAGCCCGGACTTCGCTTTTCTCATCCAACCACTGCCAGCCACTCGGCGCAAGTCGTCGCTCCACCTTGTCGCAGGGCGTCCTACACTACGTTTGCCAAGTCATTAAAAACTAAATTTAAAAAAACCCACAAACACACAGATACACACGTTTAACTTATAACACCCCTCTCTTTGCTTCGGGGATTAAAAATAAACAGTGTAAATAATAAAAATTGTTGACGACGCCGTCAATCCAAAGCAATCAAGACAGCAAAAATGTCAATGGCTCGCAATCCTTATTGCATCAGTAAATCGCAAACGCACTCCACATTATTACTAGAATCGATTCCCACTTGTTTACACTCGGATCTACAAGAGCTATATATCAGAGGCGGTTTAATTACAACTATAAAACAATCGCAAGGTTCCCGAAGCAGCGTCTTAAACGCTCATTAAGCGCCATTACGGCGAGCAATGGCGGCGGAGTGGCGATAAATGGCGAAGAATGGCGGACGACGGCGGCGAGTGGCGAGGAGCTCTCGCTCACAATGACGTTATATCGATAGTCGATGGTTCTCGATTCGATTTCGCGATTGCAAGGAGACAGATATATTTGAAATTGAAACGTCTAGATAACTTATGTCTAATATCTAGATATCTTACTGGGTATGCTTTATACTGTCTGCTTAATTGTACGTCTCGATCAGAGGTGCTTAGTTACAAGTTCTTGGTTAAAGATTAAGGCTTGGTTGCACCATCCGTAGTTAACTTTAACTGTCGACAAATCTGCAGTTTAATCGCAGTCAAGCAAAAATGTATTGCATCAATTAACTATGGTTAAAATGACGTTATAATTTAACGGTGTAGGTAACCCTAACTGCCCATATCTGGCCAGTTTAAATTAAAGCTCCAGTCAAAAAGCTGTCAAGTACCTAATCGTGATGCAATTTTGACTATGGGTATGGTTGTAAAGTTGTAATCATAGTCAAAGTTATTGTTCCAGTTAAAATTAGCTGAAGCGTTAACTTCAATCGTGAACTGTACTTTAACTATATAATGTGAATACTAGTGTAGATAATGTAGTTTCAGAAACCCCTGTTCGTGGTTTAAATATATATTTCATTACTCTATCCAAACTACATAAGTACATATCTAATAAGTATGTTAAAATGCACAGATACTAAATCATTTCAATTAGAAATTCCGTTTAGGAAAATGCAAATGGTATTGATTTTATAAATGAATCAGAAAAGCTGCCCAATGCGTCTCCTAAAAATTCATTACCGTTTAAAAAATCCCGGTCCACAAAATGTAAATCAACTAAAAATCAAATCGTTCTAGAATGCAAATGACCGAACGAAAGAGTGAACGTTATCTTGCATTAAAAACCAAATCTCCTGGCTGTGTTTTGTTTCTGTTAAATTACAATGTCTTGTAGGCAATCATTTATTCATTTTATTCTCGCTACTTGTTGTAAATTGTGAAACGTAGTGTTGTAACGTAGTTTCTAGTTGTAATCGTTATGCAAGTTTGTTTTTTAAATCTTTTAAATCGTGGGCTGATATTGCGTGATACGGTTAGAGGCATAGCCACAGAATGTTAAATAGTAACGATAGCATAGCTAAGGAAATTTAAATTGTTCTTGTATAGAGAGAACTACATCGAATTTGTATAAAGTCGGTGTATTATGTTATCTTTGATCTTCGATGGCTGAATGTAGAGACATATTGTAGAAGTCGGAAATGTTTTAAGTTCCATTCTTTGAATGGAATTTTAGCGTGGGCAGTTTCTTTTATTTTTTTTTGTTAAACAGAATTGACACATTTAATCAAAAAAGCTGTTTCTTCGTAAGAAAGCACAACAAAAAGGAATTAAATAAGGAAAAGAAGAAGAAAGAAGTTTTTTTCTCACACTCTTCGCACTTATTTAACGAAGCAGTTGTGGGCAAACATTAATGTGTTCCGGACTGAAGGTCAATGTTACAAGAAAAATTTATAAATTCTAATTACCTAACAAAAATTTTTTTAATTGAATTAAAAAAATATAGTTTACTAAACATTAATATTAATAAATAATTAGATACGATAGCACAATTAATTCTGTTACTATGACTTTAAATGTAGACAAAGGGATAAAATGATTAGTTTTCTAAAAAAAGTCGTGCCACGTGTATTTTGTCACGTGCCATCAGTGGCACGCGTGCCATTGCTTCGCCATCGCTACTGTATGGCAAACCGTAGGTAGATAGGTTATCGAAACCGGCCGTAAATGAGCAAGCATGACGCTTGCCATCAGGCGAGGAACTATAGGTCTACCAGAATCTGATGGCAAAAAAAAGTTTCATATGGCAACGAAAAAAATGTCATCTGTCAACTGAAATTTCGAGGAATTGTTTTTGGTTTGGCTTCAAATTAGTAGGAATGACACGTCTTGATACTTTGGTTTATTGCATTTTTCGTGTGAACTGAAGAAGCTTCCTCTCGAATAGGGATCGATGAATGGCGAAAATCTTGTGAACATGTAATAAAAATTGAAAATCAGTCCATAGAACAAGATTGATTGAGATGCAGGAGGAAAGGTTTATCATAAATACTGCGTCTTCCTCTTCCGTTGAAGACTTTTTTATGGATGTGCAGTATTTGGAACCATTTTCAAGTTCTGATAGCCTTTAATTAATCAATAAACTCATGGACAGAGTAATTGGAGTTTTCATCTAAATTTCGAACCCCACATTCGCCACAGTAAGATTTTCAAAAATTATCCTTGATCATTGGACACATTTTTATATTTGCATGTATCACACACAGAATCAGCCACTATAAGGAAAAAAAGTATCAAAACGTTTTACTCCAATTTCCCCCAGTATTGCTAGCGTCAATTTCTTTTTTCCCTTTTTGCCATCAGATCCTGGTAGACATATAGCTTCTCTCGTTATTCAGTTGCATAAAAAAATACTAAAATCGGAATAAAACAAAATATCTCACCATCTCTGCAAAAACCTGTGCAGAGGCACAATAAGCATAAATGAAAAATAATATTAACGATTGAATAAGTGTCAGTGTGGCAATTTTATTTTGCCCTCGAACGAATTTAGTGCCGTCTGTGGCTAATTTAATGGGCGACTAATGGCGGACGGGTCGCGAGACGAATCGAGCGATCTGTACGTGGGGAAAAGCAGTGATGAAGCTTGGTACAAACAGCTAGCTTGGTAGCTTGGTGTGACAGGGCTAAGCGCGGGCGCGTTACGTTCATCATCCTATTACGTTCTCACTGCTGGGACTCTGGCCTTCTCTCACAGAGAGAGTCTGTACACATTCACACACAACTTATTAAGTCATAGGTGTGGGGCCGAGAGGATTCGAACTCGGTATCGGCGCCTTGTTAGACGCTCGCGTTACCGTTCGGCCACCATCTCTCAATTTAGCTTACGTTTACGTTATCTGCGTGTAATAACCGCTAAAGCCTCGTAAGCCTCGTAATGACGTCACACACACGTTATTGGCAAGGAATCTTGACGGTCATAGGGAATAAGGGCCCTGTACCCTTAAAAGCAGGCCTAAATGAAAGAGATAGCATTAGTATACTACCGAAAGTGAAAAGAGACGAAAAGAGTAGTGCTTTAAATGAATAACATTGTTATTGAAACGAAAACCATAATAGCGTTATTTAAAAAACTGTTATTTATAGAGAATGAAGCGTGTCACTTTGTTCGTGTCAAATGTATCCACGTTGCTATCAAAGAGACGCTTTCTAAGGCCGTTCCCAATAACAGATCTATCCACGGTTTATCCTACCAGAGATAGAAATTTTACATTACTTCTATGGAGCTTATGTTATGTTGCTGTTGTTGTGCTTATGTTTGTGTGTGCGGAGGAGGAGCGTTAATGTGTGTTTTCCAAAGACATGAAAGCTTTGCTACTGCGCGCTGAAACATCTCAAGACCGGTCCGACGACTTTGCCCCGGTGTGGCGCTGAAACACAATTAATTTTTACATGTGTTCGGTATGCGAGCCTTTCCACCGGTCAGCTGGTCATTTGGAATGATTTTTATGCAAAATATCCGTTTTTTTAACAACCGTGTAGGTACAAAAATTAAAGAAGGACGTATAAACCTCGCGAGCGTCTTTGGCACATACATGCACATGACTTAAAAATTCAAACTCAAGAGTTGAATCAAGTATTAATGATGATAATGATGATGATTATGCTAAGATGATGGGATGAGGATAGTGTTTAAGTAGTGGGACTTTACTTTTAAACTTTACACGGACTTTTTTGGAGCAACTAGAAAAGTCACTTTCGCAACTTCCCACATTCGTATACATTAACGAACACATAATGGTGAATAATCCACCAATATTACACATTATTACTCGAAGAAACACAAGTTTTGGAAATAAAAACTAAATTTTCACGTTGACAATTCGATTGCCGCCAAAAAAGTCCCTGGTCTATATACTTGAGCGTCGTTCTAGAATACCAGACTTCGAGGATTGAGAGCGCGCTCCATACAAACGAACTCTGAGTTCGTTAATACTTCAGACAAAAACTCAATTAAATTTGTAAACACGACCTAGATAGACCATAATGCTTTTTACTAACTATAATTTATTACATCCCCCGCGACACATGCCCAAGCCCAGCCCAAGTAGAAAATCCTGTAAATTACTTTTTTATAGTTGGCAACCCTACTATAGGACTGTAAATTGCGTTTTAATTTGCCCTCAAAATGCTTTAAAACAACTGTCAGTGCATTTTAGGCTTGCTTATTATGACACCAAGACTTTCTAGTAACATAATGTTTTTCTAATAAAATATGATTGCATGCCACTTAGAAACATCGAGACAAAATCACAATGTATTTAATACTTATTCAATGGGTATCACATTGAGATATTGTGTGAAATAGAGAAGTCAGTCTAGAAGAGGCATTGTTTTCTTTTGCTTTGCAGTTTTTAAAGCAGATGTTGATCAATGTCAAGACTTAGTTTTGTAAGGATCTACAACACCCAGACAGAATAAATCAGCTGTTCCCAGTAGTCCAACAATAAGTGTTTCATACTAGCAAGACTTCTTGCAAGATCAAGAGAATAATACTACATATTAGAAATAATACTGTCTAAAAAAACTACTTTACTTAAACACTCTCATCTTGGACCCGGCTTGCTAGCGGGTCCCATCATCTCATCATCATCATCATCATCATTAATACTTGATCCTTGATCATCATCATTAATATTGATACAAAATTTGTCACTGTCCGCCATTGAGAGACAAGCTGGTGGACATCAACCTAATTGTTTAATTATTTTAAAAAGTCGTCTTAAGGTTTTTTAATTCTTTTGTGGACAGGGTAGCGTTTGACCACAAGTCGCTACCACAATTTTATTAGTGACGATATGATCGAAGGTACGAGTCACGCTACGCCTGGGAACGGATGTCCTACAGTCCGGTTTCAAATGAGTCTCAAACGTTACTGACAAAAAATTTTCTTTTCATAGCAGTTCATAACACTTCCAGACTTCTAACTCTTCAATATCGTTTCACCAGCGCTCTGCAGGGGACGACCAATTATTACTTAAATCACTTAGCTTGTGTTGTTCCGCCCACGATGTTGTATGTTGCAATTTTAGTTACGGGTCATTAAATTAATGAAAATGTTTTATGGCCTAACATTAACGGTGCACCTATTTTTGTTGTAATTTTTGGGTAGGGCGAGAGAAGTACCAAGTGAAGTTAAGTTCGTTACCTATTTTGAAAGAGGCCGAATTAGAGAAAACTGAGAATTGGGACTTTAAAGCAACCATATGCATTTATATCGTTGTCCGTTTGTGTTGTTGTTGTTGTCGTTGTCGTTGTCGTTGTCGTTACCTATAACACAAGTTTCGAGCTTAATTTGGGGCTAGGTCAATTTGTGTGCAATGGTTCCCCAATATTTTTTTATATTTATTTTTCTCTCAAAGTATGATAGTAAAAACCCTACAATGTTTTGTATGTTAATCTACATGATACATAGGAGAAAAAATATAGGTAGATAGATATATATTAACTCTTTATTGGTACAACACAATATGTATGTACTTAGGTACTTTTCATTAGAAATACTCTAAGAAGCAAAGATTTTGATAGCCTGAACTTGAACCATATGCCCATGGAAATTTGTATTCTTCCACTGGAAAAGGTAGCCTATCAGCCAGCCGTCTTGTAGTGAACGAAACCCATAATTCAGCTTTCATTTTTAATAATTCAATACTAATCTGCAGTAATAAACCTCTAGATATATTTCACCATATTTTCACAAACAAAAAAAAAGAACAAATCTACTCATTTAAAGTTTTCTCTATTATCTGTTGCCGTAAAAAATTACATTGTCTATCGTAAAAAATTCGGGCGGCCGAACTTTTTCGGGCAAATTCGGCGTAAAAATAATTTGGTATTCAGGAAAGTTGGGCCTTTCGACACTAAATCACTTTAGCATAATACGCACTCTTTTCTGAGTGACTAGTTTCGACAATGAGCGAGAGTTGGCTCGTAAATTTCTTCCGGTCTGTGAGCCCGAGGCCGAAGCCTTCGCAGTTAGAGGTCAGAACTATCTTGGCAAATTTAAAGCTTATCGGAAATTTTCGGATAATTTCTTTTCGGATCTTTTATGAAGGTTAAAAAGTAGGGTTAAAAAAAACGATATCGCCTAGATTTTATCATCGTCATCATCATTAATTAGCCTGCGCTAGTTTACTGCTGGACATAGGGCTCTACAACAGTATGCCACCAAATCATTTACCGGCCTGGCTCCAAAAATGATAAAAATGAAACCGTTCAAAGTTTGAAATTCGCGCCCTAGGTTAGATTTTAACTGAAAAAAAAAACAATCAAATTATGAACCTTTTCTTCAATTATAAGTAACTTTATGGAAACATTTAAAGCAATCAACAAAAACGCTAATTGATCCAAATGTTCTAAAGCCAACACAATAAATGATAACAAAGTAACCCACGCAGAATCCGTTCCAATCACAATATCGTGTTACGATACGACGGTTGCTGGTAACACAAATAAAAATTATGCTAATGCTAAGCAAACAACTCTGCTGGCGACATTTTATCGCCTGTCATCCTCTTCCGACCATACATTTCGGCATTCGATGCTTGCATTCTCCGATTAAATATCTACAGAGAAGATTATAAACGAAATTATGATAAAATACTGTTCATTTAGTTGTCCATGTTATTATTATGCAAATTGTTTTCATCACCAATAAGAATGGAAACTTCTTTTTTACGGACTTTTTCGGCGGGAATGAGTGTGATTATTAAAAAAATATCCGAATGTCGATTGTCTTGTTTAATTTTTAAGTTTAGGTGTTTGTAGTTTAGTATGGGTAAACTCTGCCTTACAATCTGACTAAGCTCTGAAAAATTAACGGTTCACGCTGAGCTTGTGTTAGATATCAAATACGTAGTTTTATTTCACTGTCATTTGTCATCTAGCAATACCTTTATTTTATCAGTCTCGCCTCGAAACAAAAGCTGCGTTCCAAATTTAAAATTGATGGATGCACTGCCACCGCCGCTGACGCGTTCCGAAAACAAATAAATACATTGAAAAAAGTTAGACAACTATTTGATGTTTTAAATATAAAAACCGTAGATAATAAAACTCTATGGTATACCATATACTCTTTCGAACTTTTGCTGAGCCGTTGAACGTTCTTTTGTTAATTTATGTAATGTTAATTAAGTTTTCTTGTAGTAAAGAGTCTGTAATACAAATTCAATAGATGTTGGCGAATCTTTTACTTGAACTTTAACTTGTGCTTGTCAAATGAATTTCTATAACGTGATCATGATCAATGAAAGTGAAATCTTGGCTTGAATAGACGGCATGTAGCAAAAAGACTATAAACAATGGGGAGCAAGTTAAATACCTACTTCATAGAAGAGCGCGCAACATTTTTGTAATAAGCGTTTCGTAACAGCACTTGTTGAACAAAACTTAATAATTGTGGACATGAGTGTACTTAATGTCATGCACACTCCACATTTGCGAACTATAAAAAATCATTTGAACATTTTTAACTTTAATGCTATCAAAATAGAGCTCAGAATATTTTGTTATCTATCTATTCGTTGCAGATTTTATAAGTTTGTATTAATAAAATGTAAGACAAACGAAATTACGATTGAAAGTCTTACATCGAGCCACCATATTGATTGTTCATTCAGAATGATGATTTGTATGGCGTGAAATACTTTCTAAAAAAAAATTGGTTGTCTGTAAAGTCGGTTTACTGACGATAGTTGAACGTGACAACGTCGATTGGCCGATTGTGCTTCTTTGTCGCTCGTTCCGCGCTCTCGCTTGCACTTCAAGCCTTACATGGAACGCCTCAGAGCGAGGTAACGCCGCAGAGCGAGGTAACGCCACAGAGCGAGGTAACGCCGCATGAGTCATGTTTTTTCGTGCGTGCAGCCGGCTCTATCGAATTATAAGACGTTGTCACGTCAAAAACACTTTGTCAGCTCTATTGCTGACGCATAACCCTAATAAAGACTGGACTACTGGACATTGCTCAACCTAGACTGAAAATGCGGGACGCCTGGAAACCCTACCCGATACTGCAATACCTTCCCTTTCCATAGCCGCAGAGAACGCAACGTAATACAATAGACAATATTTTTATTTGCTTTTTTTTAGTAGCTCATTCAGCTTCGCACACCTAAAACCTGGTTACTTGATATTGCCATCAATTTTGTGACTCACTTCCAATTTAGGTCACACCGGAGCATCAACCTCTTCGCTACATATCTGATCTCATAAGCAGATATGTATGTAAAACGGCCCCCGGACCGGTCGCCGGTCTCTTTCGTTCCGCTAATTGGCCGGTGGCCGGGACCGCATTCCGGACGCCGGACGTCCCGGTCCGAGACCGGGTAAATAGGTGCCGGACGGGCTGAATAGATGACGATTTCAGTACGTAATTGAACATTGTTAGACTGTTAGACTCTAGAAACTTAAGGGGATATGCTCGGTCAAAGGCAAAAAAAAAAGTTTTAATAAGAGATGAATTATAAAAGAATACTTCCATTTGTTTAAAAAAAAATAGTATATGACATGTTTAAGATTATACTAAACATAGATTATCAAAAATCGAAAAAAACAAAAAAATTATGTAGTTGTGATAAATTATCATAATTATAGAGAACTGTTCATCTCATACACATTAAACTTCTACGAAAAGAAAGATATTTTCATTTATTGCAATAATAGTTTTTGATTTTTATGTTATTTTTTTACTATTTACAGGGTAGCGTTTGACCACAAGTCACCTTATATTAAGGTGAAGGCTACGCTACGGACTGGGAACTGGCTCTCGAGTGAGGCTGTCGGAACATACCGATAGGTGCACAAATGATTTGCAAATGAAGTACGTCTTTTCGGCGGTAGACGGCGCCGGCGTTTGTACATTGCTACTTGTTTCATGGAGCGCCATATATATAGAGAGAAATAGAGGTCACTGTGCAAATTTCATTGACCTAAGTTTGCCCCTTATCTTGAGGACACAAGATGTTCAGCAGAATGCAATGACGCATTTCCGTGAAATGTGGAAAGGGTTAAGAAGTCAAGACGGGACAAAGGTTGGTTCCGTAGGAAAAATCGATATAACGGTCTAATAAAGTAATTATACGCTACTACTGTTCCCCGCGGTTTCGCCCTCACAATTTTAAAGCTTTCTGAAGTTAAAATTAGGTTATATAACGGGATAATTACCATGTATTTGTTTTTGTTTGAGTTCTCGATATTTCGGCACTGTTGCAAGCACCATGATCACGAGAATACTAAAAGTTTCTGCGGGTAGGATTGTTGATGTTATAACGGGCAGACGTATCTATCTACCCGCTTCCTCGCACGTTTTTTGCTTACGATGACATTACCATTTTCACACAAGTCATAAGTTTTTCTTTCTGAAGTTAGTCATCATCATCATCAGCCGGAAGAAGTCCACTACTGAACATAGGCCTGCCACTTTGAACGCCACCATGAACGGCTATTAGCCATTTGCATCCGTCGCCAAGTTAGTAGTGTTGGTAATTAATCTTATTTTTTTAACAGTATTATACACTAAAGATAATAATCCCCATTATCCTTATTATAAATGCGAAAGTAACTGTCTGTCGGTCTCGCTTTCACGCCTAAGCTATACTGAACCGACTTAAATGAAATTTGGTATGGGGATAGTTTCAACCCTGAGGAAGGACATAGGATACTTTTAAATGCTGTAAACTATACAGCTCGTAACAGCTCGTATTTAATATAATCTTCCTAATTTTACAAACGTTAAAGTTTGTGTGTATGGGATGGATGGATGGATGGATGTTTGTTACTCTTTCACGCAAAAACTACTGAACGGATCTAAATGAAATTTAGAATGGAGGTAGCTTATACCCTGAATTAACACATAGGTTACTTTTTGTCCCGGAAGACGCGGGTGTAACCGCGGGGCGCATCTAGTAATTTAAATAAGTAAAGTCGCTTCTCATTTGTCTAAACATCCTTTTGTCTAAAAAACGTTTTAGTTTAGACGAAAGATCAGATAGGACGGTAAAGAAATGCCGTCCCATAAAAGGACTACATTACAGTTGCGTGTTCCGCAGCAATCAAAATGTGTTTAGGACCGAATGGCCTCCATTTACGAACAGCGAATATCTCACTGGCGTCCTTTCAACTAACAGTTTTTCCTGTGCTTTCGCACGCATGATTTTTATCAGTCTTTTTTTCTATTTTTTTGTGTTACGCCACTTTTGTTAATGGTGAAGGAAAACATTGGGAGAAAACCAGTATATTCAAGAAATTCTAAAAGAGGACATTATGATGTGACATTTTATCACACGCACTGGGCCAGCATGTTCGACTTTTTTATTTAATAAATACCGAGTAACCGCGAGTATCGTCTCCTGTCTTGTAGTCTTACGCTCGAAATTACACTTCGACGTTGCATTCTCGATATTTATTCACTTTGTAGTATCCTATTTATTGCACAGGGCGTTGCACATAATTTTTAGAGCTGTAAAAATAAAAATCAAATCACAAAAATATAAAGTTCACTGTTTCTGAACGATACCTTCCATGTCATAGGCAGTGCTGTCATCTCCGTCATACTTCATTCCTTTTTTATGTGCGGGCGTCGCAGCTTCGACTTATCGATTAAATCCGTTATTTTATTGGAAATTTTGTGAAAAAGTTAGTTGAAAGCAGTGTTATGGAGAAAAGATCGTCATAAGTCCAAATAATGACGAAAAATAACATGTTGGGAACGCAAGATACGAAACTCGCCAACTAGTTCGGACGATCAAGGTTAGTTCGTGGTCATTAACTGCGTGTTAGTTTTATCTGTAAATTTGCCTTTGTCCCTTCCTTTTTAGGGAAAAGGCGCATACTTTGGAAAATAACTGATATTTTTTCCTCATGATTTTTGCGTAGTTTTTCTTTTGTAACTACCCACATAATTCATGATTTTTTTTTCCATTCTTTTTTCTTGCATGATGCTCGGCTGATAATGAGTTACTCCGGCGGCGTATTGTAACCTTCAACACTGCACACGCTGCTTGCTGAATCATATAGTCTAGAGTCGTACCATGAGTGCGTACCATGACTTTAAATCATACAGTCATAGGATGTAACGTGAGTGCGTACCATGAGTGCGTATCATGACTTTAAATCATACAGTCATAGGACGTAACGTGAGTACGTACCATGAGTGCATACCATGACATACAGTCTAGAGGCGTAACGTGAGTGCGTACAATGACTTTAAATCATACAGTCTAGAGACGCAACGTGAGTGCGTACCATGACTTTAAATCATACAGTCTGGAGGCGTAACGTGAGTGCGTACCATGACTTTAAAAACCTTCAATACTGCACATGCAGTTTATGGAATCATACAGTCTAGAGGAGTAACGCGAGTGCGTACAATGACTTTAAAAACCTTCAATACTGCACATGCAGTTTATGGAATCATACAGTCTAGAGGAGTAACGCGAGTGCGTACAATGACTTTAAAAACCTTCAATACTGCACACGCAGTTTATTGAATCATACAGTCTAAAGGAGTAACGCGAGTGCGTACAATAACTTTAAAAACCTTCAATACTGCACACGCAGCTTGTTGAATCATACAGCCAAGAGGCGTAACGTGAGTATGGACAATGACTTTAAAACCTTCAATACTGCACATGCAGCTGGTTGAATCAAATAGTCTATAGGTGAAGCGTGAATACGTACAAAACCTGATATGGCGCTGGATCTTCTTGACCAGACAAAGCTCGACCATAATCATCCAAGGTCACCGACACCAGACCCGCGACAATGGTCTTCTGATGATGATAACCGGGTTAGATCCCGTACATTCATTCCGACAGGTCTAGTTACAGATACTGCAGATGCAGCTAGCATGTCCCAGCTCAAGCGAAAAGCCAATGTCTGCCGCACCAGAGTTTTTATAGCCAAAATGCATTCATAGATCCAGTACGGAAAGATGAATTATTTGGTGGGCGATTTATGATAAGGTATCTAAACGTTGGGGTAGAATCCTAGTGTAAATGGTAAAGGCAGAAGAAACCACGATAAAGGAAACCCTAATACCTGAAGACCTAGCTTACGGAGGGCACCAAGGTTCAACTTAGAATTTTCTGCAGTCTTATACACGAACTTAAAGAGTCGGGATAAACTCCTTATAAAGGCTAAAACAAGCCAGTCATTTTCTAGACTTATATCTGTGGGACATAAATCATAAACAAAAAACAAGAACACAAAACACTTGTCTTTTATTATATAACAACAAAACAACGAAATATATACAGTTGGATAGAAAATTGAAATAAATGCTAAAAACTAAACTTCTTACAAAGAAAAAATTTGAGAAAGCTCTGGCCTTCATTCAAAGTTTAGCAAGGCTGGCGTTCTACCTACATCTCTAGACATCAGGTTCATTTTGAATATGAAGGACAATAACAACTGAAGACTTTAAAATGAAGATATTCACACAGCTAATATTTACCAAGTAAGGTTTTTTATATACATTATGTCCACATCAAGGAACCGTAATTTTAAGTTCCTATCCATAATTTAAAACTTCAAGATAACCTATGTATTTCAATGACTTCCTTTGGTTTGTCATTGGCTTCTGTACCAGTTGGTAATTATCTTAGAAACCGAGATCTGTTGTTACTTGTGTGTTATTTTGATGTCTTACTACACATTAATGACCATAATTTAAAATTTGCTTAGAGGGTTCATTAAACTTTCTCAAAAGGTTAAGATTTGTGTTAAAACAAGCAAAAATGTATTTTGATTTGGAACAAAAAACACACACATTTCGGCATTGAAATACTACATATTTACAGAAAAGTCATTATATGTGTTTAAAGTTTACAAAAAAGAAACTTAAAAATACCTGACGAAACAAAATATTTTTCCAGATTAAGCAGATTGACAATCAGGGCCTTTTTACCTTTTTAACCTTTGTACCTTAGGTTACTTTTCTTAGCCTACCCTGCAGTTTTCTTTGTATAGAAAGAAAAATTACAAACTGCATAACATTACGAATGATTTATATGAGAAATGTATCAAACTCGAAGTCAGAGTCGTCTTGGGAAAAATAATGTTTTAACTCAGTGGTAAGTACCTTCTAGAAATCTTCATAGGTGCCTCCCTTATTGGGCGGGGTGTTTTTTTGTAACGTGAGTTTTTTGTTTTGGGACCAACTAAAAACAACTAATCACAACTAGCATACTTTATTATTAGAATTGAAATCAGCTTACATTGGCCTTCAATGCTTTGCTAAGGATTAACAGAATAAATATGGGCAGAGTACCGCTGTTGTCTGCATTAATGAAGATGTCTAATATACTCTCAGAGATATCTTGCACTAGCTTAAGCAAAGATAGCTTAATATACGTACAAAATAATATATATTAATTAATAAAGGACCAAAACATTGAATGGGACCTGGCTCCAGGTGCCTGTGATCTATCATGATCATAATCACGAACTGTTTTTTGGAGTCCCTAAATTGATGTTTATGTACAAGAATATTTGTGCGAAGCATATAATATTAAAAAAAAAAAAAAACTTACATCATTAAAAAACTAAGCAAATGATATTTACTTATGCATGTTATACACTTTCTTATAATTCATTAAATTTCAGATTCATTCACAGAACTGGGCACCCATTTAGACCACAATTGTTTTGTATGTGAAGTTGACAACCAAACATACCATCACAATATTGAACTTGTCTCACTTTGTTCACATTTATGTTTTAGATGGTATATTATACATATTATTACGGATAAGAGATCCTTTGGCATAGCCTGACCTTATGGACCCTATGGTCAATGCATTCATTGGATTGGGAAACTCATTTATTTTACGTCTTCCTTCTATTCTAGTTTATCTGTATTTTTAAGAAATATTATTTTGATCAAGCCACTGCACGGGAGTCATGGTCAGCTAATAGGCCTAAGAAGGCCTTTAGTTACTCTTATTATTTTTATTTTTCCAAAGAAGATTGATCCATTTCACCCTCTCTGGTAGCATTATATCCTGGTTTCGAAGGTATTATCAACCAAACATAGTTATATTTCCAAGGGGTATCAAAATTAATTATAATTTAAACTTAGAATTAAAAAAAATAATAATAATAATTTCAGAAAAAATAATATATGGATATCAATAATTTCAATAAGAACTCAGATAACTTTTTAGCATTGTTGTAATAGTACACTTCACCCTTAGCGTGGCCTCTTAGCTTTGGCTACGGCTCCGCCAATGCCTAATAAAGGTCCGGGCAAAGACCCGAGAATAAAGCCACATGGGATAATAATAATAATTCAAAGTATTACCATATTTTTTCCTGTTTTCTCAAATAGGATTTAAATTCTCGTCTCTGAATATCATTCAGGTACAGACTCGCCGTTCGGCTTCTGTTTTAATATCAGGTAAATGTGTTATTTAGATGACCAAATTATAAGATTCACAAAAGAAGTTTACGGAATTAAACTTTGCTATTCAAAATACGTATCTACATGAGATCCTAGTACGCAATCACTTGTAGTAATTTTATCCAAACGAGAGTTAAGCTTTTGATTCCATATCCAAAAAGTTTGTGCCTTTCCTCGCGTTGTCAACTATACAACGAGTGCGAAATTAAAGTAAGTCGCACGAATGGAAATCAATATTTGGCTAGAAGCACTTACTAGAAATAGACTAATTACTGATTTCGCCTACAAATACTTTGGTGCCTAATCTAGTAATACTTTTTTACCTCACAGAGAAAACATATATCCAGAGAGAGTATTATCATTTTAGATAGATGCCATGGCACCTAAGAGCTACCTCCATCAAAGAAATTAATTCATACATCTAAGAGATAATCCATTGCTCCTACCACAAGTCACATATACATTAGACATACTTACATTTATAGTTTGGTGCAAATACTGGTATTTGCGGCACATAGTAGCCGTTACACTTCTACCTCGGCTAGTTATAAGGAGTTCTGTCCATGTTATAAAATGAACAACAGGATGGTCAGGAAGCTTATAAGTGTTGCATTCACAAAGGTAATTCATAATATCTTCAAGCAAGAATGCTAATAACGGTAATTGGGCTTACATTATCAATTGACTTATTGGTTTTAGGTTGAACGTAAGGTTCATAATAATGTGGATAATCACTCCACTTTTTTCGTTTATATGTGTTAATGTATCTTTTTATTTTTCTATCTAGAATCCTGCCTGCCTATCTCGTTTGTGTGAAAGCGCTAAACATCTACAAAGTGAATAAATATCGAGAATGCAACGTCGAAGTGTAATTAATGGTTAAACGAACTTACCTAAAGTGATGTTCGACCATAATTATACTAGACGTTGCATTCGAAGATATTTATAGTCCCACCCGAACCCAGCTACTAAAGCCCATACAACTAACAAACGAGATAAGTGTCTTTGAAAGAATGAAGTATGACGGAGATGACAGCACTGCCTATGACATGGAAGGTATCGTTCAGAAACAGTGAACTTTATATTTTTGTGATTTGATTTTTATTTTTACAGCTCTAAAAATTATGTGCAACGCCCTGTGCAATAAATAGGATACTACAAAGTGAATAAATATCTTCGAATGCAACGTCTAGTATAATTATGGTCGAACATCACTTTAGGTAAGTTCGTTTAACCATTAATTATTAATCAATCCTTATCCAAGTTTCGCGGTTTTGGATCGTTATGTCAATTCATTTTAGCAAGCTTTAGGTACCCTTAAAATTACATATAATAACATGACATATATAAATATATATATTTTACTATTTACAGGGTAGCGTTTGACCACAAGTCACTGTGGTCTAAGATGGCGCCACGCTACACCTGGACAGGGAACTGGCTCTCAAGTGAGGCTGCCGGAACACACTGATAGGTGGTGATATCAATCCAAAACCGCGAAAAACGACTATAAATTTCGGGCGTTAGATTATTATAAGTCTGATCGATAAGCCTATTTCTCATCTCAATTTAACTACACTCATAGATCATCTCTAATCTAAAGCCGAGTTTAGACCAAGCGAACATAGATCCAGTTATTCTAGAGTGAGTAAGAACGCGAACATTCGTTGCGTGGCATTCTTGATCGTTTTGGTGTAAACGCGTAACGTAAATTATTCTATCCCGATTTACACCAATTAAAACAAAACGAGACAAATTCAACTAGTATTTGTGTAGAACTCGAGCATTCGGTCATTTGATCTAAGCACAGTGTCCGAATCAAGACGAGCAAGTCGCTAGAACACGAAACACTAGGAATTTGTTCGCACGCTCGTCGCCTTTTTTAACAAGCGAGCGAGCAATCCTTCAAGATGGGTGTGAAAAGAGTCCATATGGGTCGGCAACGCATCGGCAACTCCCCTGGTGTTGCAGATTTCTATAAGCGACGGTGACCGCTTTCCATCAGGCGGGCCGTCTGCCTGTTTGCCAATCTATTACATAAAAAAAGAGCATAAGAATGTTCTATATTAGTATATTAGAACATAGAACATTCGTAGAATATTCCTAGAATCTCCGCGCACAAAGATAAGAATTTAAGAAAGCTTTATCTCCGTTTACCCTAAGCGAATTTAATAGAGTGGGGATAGAATGGACCTTGAGACTAATCTGCGAGTACCTTTACTGTCAATTTTACGACATCTAAAGATAAAAATCATTTGATAAAAAGTACCGATAAACTACCAAACAGATTTTAACTCTCTCCTTACTGTAAATAAGCAAATTAACAGATAATAAATTAAATATCCTTACATTTTTGTGAATTAATTATTTATTTTCAAATAAGTAGTAATAAATTCAAACGGATCATTTTATGTTGATTGCACTTAAAGTTATGATTCAGCTTATATTCAAGATAACGCTTAAGTATCTGGACACCGAATGGCTTCTGAATATAATATAGGGTGTCCATGAGTCTACATTATAAATTTTTGTTAAAAACAATGTAATAAATGTTGATATTAATTAATATTGTGGTTGTGTCCAATAGGGTATATAACTAACTAACTAGACGGGTAACTATTGTTACATTATGGAATAAAATAAATTCTTTGACTTTGACTTTAATGAAAATTAAGGTTATCCTTCATTTCAGACACTATCATGTAAATAAAAAAAAACTCAAGCATTCAAAATACTTATAGAAATAGAAGTAGGTGAAAATTGACTTCTAAGATTTGATTACATTGTTAGTTAGTTAGTTAGTTAGTCAGTTAGTTAGTTACAAGTCAAGCTAATAAAAGTGTTTTAAAAAGATAAATAACATTAAAAATCAAATAAAAAGTAAAACATTACGATATGTTTATAACAAAAACAAAGAAACTTTAAAAAACTATGACTTGAATTTTTTTCTGAGATTTTAATCGGAAAAGCGCGTATCATGAACGTCATCTGAAGTTTTTAATTTACTCCACACTCCATACCTCCATACTGTAAAGTCCGCTAAGCTAGTGCGGTACCACGTAACGATAGGAGACGAAGGAGGTCCTTGCTGCACTAAGAATTAACTTATTTAGTATTCAGTGAGACGAGGAAGCAAATATAAATTGAAAAATCAAAGTGTCAGCAAAAGTAAACTCGAGTGAGAGCCGCGGAGAACCATTTAACGATAAATCCCCTTCAAGTGAAATCTTTAACGACTTAAAGTGAACTTAAAACTTAAATCGTCTTAAAATTGAAAATGCAAACTAGTTTCCCGAGTGCCCGCCCCGGTTGGATATCCCTTTTGTTTCTTTGCAACGGAGCTTTTGGACACTAGTGATGCGATTTTCGTCTTGGGTTCGCTAGATATCAAATTCATTTTTAGTACCAGAAAAAAAAACTTTGACAGAAGGGTATTTAATTCATGTAGGTAGGATATTTTTAAGCAATTATGCATGCTAATTTGCATGAAAGTAATGATTAAATAGGATTTCATGGCATAACTAAGCATGTAGAATTACAACGTACAATCATACAACATAATATGTACCTACTTTTACCTATTCATGAAAGTGATATAAGTAATATTATTTTTATCCTAATACGGCGATGCAATAAGGAGGGTTATGATTTAGTTATACCTACCCGAATCGAATATACCTACCTATAGTTTTATTTCATTTAGGCTCTTTAAATTGCTTTGAAACTAAGCACAATCTTTTAAAATATTTTCCTTATTATTTTATTCGTCTGGTCACACTACAAATGCCATAAAAAGTGTCATCAAACCGTCCGGCTGTATATTTAAGCCTTCCTTAGGTATAATAATAAGCCTGTAATAAAATTAAAACTGCAACTGATGCACACTTCTGATTAGCTGTCAAAACTGCAGGTAGGTTTGGTGAAAAATGATGATGAATGATGATGATCTTGATCATCCCATACAAAAACAAATAATTATATGACAATCATCAATACCCATATTCCATGTAAATAAATAGACTAGATAATCTGTGAATTTTTCATTTATTTATTTATTTATTTATTTATTTATTTTTTCATCACTGAAACGTGGCCTTATGGATGAAATAAAACTTTTTTGTAAGTTTAAAATAACAATCTATGACAAAAAAAGCTAAGATGAACATTCATTCAAGAGGCTAATAAAAACAAAATCAGTCTAACAACTTCTGAAACACTTCAAGAGCCAGGTTAACAACTTATTACATCCTAAACGGCATTCATTGCCAACACAAGAAAAAAAATAACACAACACTACATAAAAAAGAAAGACTGGCTGCAAGAACGCGTTCCCAGTGCCTTGGGTTTATGAAAAAAATAAAAAATACTGGCGAGCGAGAAGTGTGATTTGTGTACTTTTTCGCGCCCTCCGATAATATAGGGATGTCGATGAATGATTCATCGAATAAGATATCGATTACATTTTAAATATGAATACTGAGTGTAGGCGTCTTTATGTTTACGTATATAACTCAGTGTTCAAAACGTCTTAATTACATTACAGATAAAATATATGTTAAGGTAGTTGAATAGAAGAAACGTTTGATTGAATTGAATTTTTTAAGTAAAAGTTAGATTCTAGAATATGTGAGTACTTACTTATCAGATAGATTTTTAATCTGATCGTTAATTAGTCATGATTTAGTTCATGCCACAACAATACACCATTTTATAGTAATGATAAGCAAATGATACGTAGGTACTTATTTGGGTAAGTTCATATTCACAATCGGCATTGAAGTGAAAATTATAATTAATAACAAGGGCACTTTCTGATGACAGAACTTGTTAAACAAATCCTGTATCTTGATATTTTTAATATCGTATTTAACGATAATAATCGAGACAATCAATACGAGTCGCAAAACAAGCAATACTAACCACACCTCTTCTCTGTTGTTAATAAATTACGCGCCAATACTTTTCAAAAAAAAGAATCATTCGTCCCTCTCTCGCCAATACTCTTTGAAAAGAGAACGTTTTATTTCTTTGACTGCGTTCCATTTTACAAAATATATATCAAAGTTTAACAACAGTAATGGAACGTTCCGGTCGCAGTATTTATAATTTGAATTATTATTTATAAGTTTGTAAATCATTTCTTCGTTGTTAAGATCTTTCCGCCCACAGATGTAACTGAATATTTTCTAGAGGTATCTTACTTTTTTGATTGTTGACGTGCATTTTGGAATTAATGCGTTTGATAGCTAACGGTATTGGAAAAAAATCTAGTGTTACGAAGCGATCTATACCGACGGGCGTCATAATTATAAAAATATTTTAGTAGTTAGTTACATCGAAAATAGTTTTAGAAATGTGACAGACGATTTTACCTGTGTCAGTGGAGTTTGAAGGATTTTTTTGTTGGTTTCTGTGCCACTACGTGAACGGCAGCCTTTTATAAATGTTACCTCAAAACAAAAAAAATAAAATCAAAACAAAATAAAATCGCAACTATTGTGTGTTACTTTCGTGAGAAGAGCGTAAGGTACCTGCATATTTCCTGTAGGGTACAGTTTTATTTCCAAAATAAATAAAATATAATGTCGTCTCTAATTCGAGATCCCAGTTCCTATAACCATATCTGTCGGCCGTCACACGCACCGTGCGCACGGTTCATGTCGTGAATGTGTAATTTAATTAGGCTCCCGACGGTGTAAGTGTGGCTCTGATTGCACAACATTTATTTTGATTTTGAGTCTGTAATATTTATTATTTTTTTATTATTATCGCTTCGCACGGTTTGTGCATTCAGCCAGTGTCAAGTAAATTATTATTATTATGTTTAAATTTTATTCTGGTCGTCAGGCACTCCCTTCTTTGTGTGTGTAGTCACAGATAATAAAGAAGGGTGTAGCCTGAGTCTGTTTAGTAGTGGATCTTTAATTACTTTACATGTTCTCTTCGTGATGAAGTCACGTTTTGCAACGTTGTTTTAATTGCCTGTACTAGTGAATTTTAGCGTACACTAATCCTCCTTTATTATGTAGACATTTTTAATTGAAGAAATACAACTTTTATAAACCTTAAAGCGATGATTAATCAGTGGCAGTTAGACCAAATGGGACGAAGGTGCTCTTGGTAAGAAAGTTATGACGAACCATCTATCTTTCAATGACCGTGTAAGCTTTCGACAACTACTCGTTCGGTTCTGGTTCTGGTCACCAACCTGCCTACGTGGTGGGTTATAGACAATATAGGTACCACAGACAGTCAACTTTTTTTTAGTTTTAAAAAAAATAATACATAGGTTCACATAAGTAAACAATCTTTTAATTAAATAAATGTGAATAAAGTATAATTATTCAAATAATAAATAACAATATATTGTACCTACCTAAACATTTTTCGCCACAAATTGCCACCAAATCGGCATGAATTTTCCAATGTATCTTGCTCATACTCTCTCTCGGAGAGAAGACCTGTGCCCAGCAGTGGGGAACGCAATGATGGTATAATGATGAAGTATGTCGTGAGAGCAAGTTCCGTTCTAACCCTATTTTCATCTAACACACCCTTATTCTGCAGATGGGAGGTAATGTGTCAAACTTCATAACAGCTCAATCCATTTCCTATCGACCCGGCGCAGAGCGAATGACCTCCAGTAAGGAAGCATTTATCGGCGGAGTAAATCCCTCCACTCGTAGCCTCGCTCAAAGATAACCTAAACTTTCGGGTATTGTCTTACAAAAGTATTCGTGTAGGTATTTCTCGCGTGAGATGCCCGACTGTCGCTATCTGCGCGCATTTTCATAAGGTTCCGTACTCGACGTATTTATAGCGGCGATAGGGATCTCAACAAAATGCTTGTAATTTTTGGCGCGTTTTCTTTTTCACTGGACGCGGTTTTTCTTTTTTGTTTCTTTTTTTTGGATTTAGTCGTTGCTTGTTTTAGAAGGATGCTATTAAGATTGCTGGAAACATGCTGAATATTCGACTTGTAACGTGCTCACATCGAATGAATGCTCATGTTAGATTTCACCCCTAGGAGAAGAATTATTGAGAAATATGTAGGCACAGTCAGTGTATATTATACTAACGTGACCAAATGGTTACTAGAAAATGTCATTTCATCACGATGTTTTCCTTGACGTCATCAATTTATTTTTTTGATTACTCTTTTATTTCAGTAAAATGTTTTTAAATCTATTTTTTGCCCTGTAATTTTACTTATGTCAAGAATAAAGTTAAATGAATTAATTACTTCAATGAATATGTTTTTTTTCCTTTAGGTTTTTCTTCTCGTTTCGGCATTTTTAAGACCACATAAAACAAAATCAGAATTAAAAATGACAACTTCTTGCAAATTAAATATTAACAATCAACTACATTTTTTTTCTTTCAATAATTCGACCAAAACAAAATTGTTATCAATAAAATAGTGATGTGAAAACCACAATCCGATTCCGGGACGTTTTCCTGTCCCGACAATTCTATTCTGATGTCACCCGTCTCCCGTCAAAGGTTTACTGTCATCAAAGGGACATGTTTTATTCATATTGGATAACTGATAACTGTTGGAATAATTGGACCCTCCTTGTGAAGATATACGTTATTAAATTACCGTCATATTGTATTAGTTCAATTAATAGCACTTGTGTTCTTTTAATAATGTGGTTTGGTAGGATAATGAATACTTTTTATTCCTGGAACAATAAATTAGGGAGTCCACACGTGACCAGAATGCTGGCCTATATTTTGGACAAAGAATAAGCCTCGCTATTCAGCGAGGCAATGCCGCCAGCATTCTGGGCACGTTGCCAGACATCAAGGATCGTTTGAACTATCTATAGACCTTCTTTAGTTAGTTCAAACGATCCAATATATGTGCCTATATATATAAACGTATATTTATAAGTAATTGTAGGCTTGGTTTTTTTTTTTTTGTATATTTTAGTTTAGTTAAGTAATTCAATGTTATATCAAAATTTATATATATTATTCCAGGGATAATGATAGTTGACGTGTGTGTATGTTTGTTACTTTTAAATTCACGCTGAAATGGCTCAACGGATTTGAGTGAGGTTTGGAATGGAGATAGCTTAGACTCTCCATTAAAAGATAGGCTACTTTTTATCTTAAGGTTCCACCAGGATAGTGAAAAGCATCGCAAGTCAAAACGCGGGGCGCAGCTAGTTTTGTAATAAAAGTAAACATTTGGATGTATGTTTGTTTGTCGCTCAATCACGCAAAAACGACTGGACAGATTTGGATGAAATTTTGTACAGACTACAGAGATATAGCCTCGGAGCAAATTTTATAAATAATTTTAATCCTAATATGACACACTAAATCCAGATCATCACTATAAACATACATGTTAATTATACGCTATACATATTATACTTAAACACAATATAATTACATTATAGCACGATATAAACACTAATCTTGAAGAGAAAGCTTCTAAGTCCCACGAATTGCACGGCCCAGCGCAATGATATTGGATGGTGTCATGCAGGATACAACCATAAATCCTATTTATTTAGATAAGTATGTACTTTTTAAAACACTTTTATTAGCTTGGCTTGTAACTACTAACAATGTAATCAAATCTTAGAAGTCAATTTTCACCTACTTCTAATGATTTACTACTGTAAGTGGTAGCGTTTGATCACAAGATATCTGTAAACGGCCGGTTTCAATAAGCGATATATGCACGGTTTGACATAAATTTGACATTATTTCTATGGAGCTTATGTCAATTTTCCATCTCCAGTAGGGCAAATCGTGGATAGATCGGTTATTGAAACCGGCCTTAAGTGACGACTACAAATCTGGATTGCGAACTTAGTCTTAAATGAGGCTCACGGAATACACCGATAGGATTGTATGAACATAAATTATACGTAAATTGATTGTTACATATTTGATCGTCAACTAGAGCTTTCACTTCACATCTTTCCTATCTCAAGGTGACGAACGCAGTGCATTGTAGCGAAAGATTTTGAAATTTTACCTATAGTTCAAAATTCTAGGTGACACCATCACGCGACTTTCTTCTTCGACAAGATATCTTTTTTGTAGGTATGCTTTTTCTTCTTCTACAGAGAAGAGTGGCGCTCTCTCATTTCGGAGGCCAAGACACACTTTGGGTGGCTGAGTCATCGGAGTTAGTTAGTTAATTTTTTTGTATAGATTCTTAGTAACCTCGAAATTATCTTTATTTCCTTGGACTGTTTTGCACAACACCGTCCTTTTATAAAATATCATAAATTCACAGGAGCTTAAGGCCTGGGTCTCGGTAGCCTGGCTCCGCAGGCGACCTCACGCCGATATGGCACTAAAGAAAACGTTTAAAAAATTGCTTGAAATAATATAATGAGTAAAAAAACGATTAAGAAATCGCTTAAAATAACCAAGACAACAATGGTATCAATTCTGTTGTGAATTTTCTACTCGTATGTCCTTCCCAAGGGTTCAAACTATTTCCATAGCATCTATATAGATCGATTTATGTCCGAAATTAATAATAATCGATCCTGATTTGTTATCCGCGGTTTTGGATCGATTCGTCATGTTATAATATGTCATTTTTGTAGTAATATCTCAATATGTCAAGCCCTTGTACTAAAATGACATAATATAATAAATAAATACAGTGTAAACTCTATATAGCGACACTGTAGGGACTGTGCATTTTATGGCGTTATAGAGAGTTGTCGTTAAATGGAGAGAAGAAACATCAGAATTAGAAAAAGAAAAAGTTTATTTCCGACTATTGTTAGTAGTTATGTGCATAAAAAAGAATGTTATTTGAACGCTATTGCGTATAGTCTGTTATTTTTGTCTGAAGTCTTTTGCTGCACCAGTAATTTTGTTGTATTTTTTTACTTATTTTATTCATATTTAGCAATATTTCTTTTATTAGACATGTTTACAGTTTGAAAGTTTGTGAGCAACTAAGAATATGATAAGGTATAGATAATACATGACTCCTACTTATGAGTCATGGTCAACAACAGTCTACACGTACAAGCAATCCCAATTTGTAAACAAAAGAACGAATTTCTTAGAAAGTTCGGTATGCATGATGCCGACAGTCGAGTTTATTGCGGGCTAGGATAATAAAGCGACAATAGATCGTACACAGCTGCGCAGTTTTTACTAATTTTAGCAACTTAAAAGGTACTTTTTATTACTCAATTGTTGTCGTTATTGAGAGTGGGTGTAATGCTATGTAGAGTGAAACATTGTATGAAAGACAAGCTAAACCAACCAAAGCCAATTGATTTCGACGCTTAAGGGAGTTTGTCGTTAAATAGAGTGACGTTACATGGAGTTTACACTGTAAATGTATTTATTTTTCTCAACAAAACAGGCAACATAGATGGACATAATGGACATACAATTGTAGGTTAGCAAGGTAAGCCTGCTTTGCAGAGACTGGTGCCTGAAGTAGGTTTTTAAAAAAAAAACCTGTATTACAGGTCACCAGGACAAAATATGACATGACCTAGCGATCCAAAACCGCGGATAACAGATCAGGAACGATTATTAATTTCGGGCGTCAGCGGTTTAGGCGCGGAAAGGTAACAAACAAACACACAAAGAGAGTTAGTTACTTTGGCACTTATAATATTAGTATGGATTTTGTTTTATAAATTGTTATTATTTCCAACTGTTTCCCGCGGTTTTACCCGCGTGAGTTACAGTTTATCACGATATAAAGTAGCCTATGTCCTTTCTCAGGCTCTAGACTATCTCTGTACCAAATTTCATTTAAATCGGTTCAGTAGTTTAGGCGTGAAAGACACACAGACAGACAGACAGTCAGCTTTATCTTGTAATCTTTGCCTTAACTCGAAGCACTCATAGTGAGTATAAACATAAAATTTGATTAAAATATACGACTATTCGCCGTGACCATATTTGATTTATCACACAAAAAACGCTAACTCTCTGATTTATATCATTGTATTTTGTCTCGTAACCAAAGTATGTTTTTCTGTTATTTGGATTTAGAGGGATTATAAATAAATCTTGCAAAAATATGACGTTTACATACGGGACTCACATTTTGTAGTATTTTGGTAACCTGCTCTCAAGTTCTGAGATGTCAAATATTTTCGACTAGGATGACGATATTCATATTAAGAAGTCAAGAATCTCTCAAGTTAAGAATCTGTCGCCAGAGCCAGTTCCTAATACAGGTGTAGCGTCACGCTACCTTCTACCAAATCGTCACTTATTGTTAATTAAGTGTCTTCTTATTAAACGCTACTCCGTGACAAGAAAAAAAATTGATAGCGTGATACCACCTCCAACTGCAGGTGACTTGTGGCCAAATGCTGAAAAAAAAAAACTTTTATGTGACCTTATTCTGACCAAGATTTCATCATCATCATCATCATCACAATCTACCGTGCCAACACACCCATACACCCATGAGTCAGGACTAAAGACATCACATAAAATCTGGTGATTTATAACGTTACACATTCAACCAGTTTTAATTATTAACAATCGCTAGCGTTAATCCGGGTGAAACATTCATTAAAGCCCCGCGATTGGTCCCGGGATACTCCTGAAACTCCGGGAACTAAAATGTTTGTACGTGGGTAATTAACCAAATTCTATTCTCTACATTGCATCGGTACACTTTTCTCTCGTGAAAAGGCTAAAAGTCTGCTGGACTTTCTTCAACCATCTTTACGACCCAGAATCGTCCTCTTAATTTATTTTATTTTATCTTATTTGGAAGACTGACGACTTTTTTTTGACGTGACAACGTCTTATAGAGCCGGCTGCACGCACGAAAAAACATGACTCATGCGGCGTTACCTCGCTCTGCGGCGTTACCTCGCTCTGAGGCGTTCCATGTAAGGCTTGAAGTGCAAGCGAGAGCGCGGAACGAGCGACAAAGAAGCACAATCGGCCAATCGACGTTGTCACGTTCAACTATCGTCAGTAAACCGACTTTACAGACAACCAATATTTTTTTTTTTACTATTTACAGAGTAGAGTTTGACCACAAGTCACCTGATGTTTAGTGACGATGTGGTCGAAGATGGGCGCCACGCTACACCTGGACTGCACTTGCACTTGCACTTGCACTTGCATTTGCACTTGCACTTGCACTTGCATTTGCATTTGCATTTGAAGAGATAGGCTATTATTTTTTTAGCGTTAAACTGAAGCCCACGTGAGTGTGACCACGGGGAACAGCTAGTATGGATTTATAAATTAGCTACTGGAAATCTAGTTCTTAGTCCGATATGGCAATACACAAAAAGTTGTGTTCCATTTTACATATGTACGGAACACCAAAAATATCACAATACACGATAAATTCACACATCGAGAGATATCGTCCCGATCGCGTTTCCTGCTGACCCGAGTATTAATTTCAGTATCTTATATCGACGCGTGCTGTAATGGACGACTGTAGGTTTGTCGTCAATTTATGTGTCTGCATTGTTGTGACGTCAGATGTTGGTATCTACCTCTGGTCCGCTTGACACACAGTCAGCGACAAAAGTAGCTGATCAGTAATGGTTTTTTTTACAACTTCTTACAACACAAAACACCTGATATTAAGTGATGCTTCGGTCGAAGGTTGGTGTTTAAGATGATAAAGAGAACCAGGAAATTTATTTATGTACAGCGACTTATGTCGTTGACTGTACTACCTAAGATACTACTAATATTATAAACGCGAAAGTTTGTATGTATAGAAGTTTGTTACTCTTTCAAGCAAAAACTTCTGAGCGGGTTTGAGTGAAATTTGGAATGGAGATAGCTTATACCCTGGATTAATACACAGGCTACTTTTTATCCTGGAAAAAGGTTCCTGCGGGATAACGGGGAGAGGCGGGGCGCAAATAGTGGTTAAAAATAACCTGCGCTGACAACGTCTTTGATTATCAATAAGTACCTATAATTTGGGAGTCGTAGAGTCGTGAGCAAATAGGTATCTTCTAGGCAAGCATGCTCCATCATGGACCTCGTCATAACTCCGGTAAACCTTGGTCTTACTTCAAATCTACAGAACGTAAAAACAAAATGAATTAAAGTATGATATTCTCGAACCGTAATCGCATTGCAATTTACAATTAATGGTATCAAACGTACTTAAAGTAATCTGGCAACATTATCTAATATTTGTTAGTAATAAAACAACACTGCAATATTGTTAATCACCGTTATATTGGCGATATCTCGACGTCTCTATCCCACGTTCCTCGGAGAATGTGACCGCCTGCTCCCGCGGGGGCTTTATCGAGGCCATTCATGGCAGAACAAGTTGGATGACTGGCGTTGAAATTACATTTATTTAATGGTTGTTACCTAAAAAAATAAAGAATTTATGTTATATCTAAACTTTTAAGAAAACCTTTGTCATCCTATCATTTAAATTTATTTTGTAAAGTTTGTCACCACTAGCATTACCTTGGCAGTCTTAGATAGCGAGGCTGTTATTTAACGCCTAAATAGAAAAAATATCGCAAAATTCCATTTGTCAAATCCTCAAGACTAATGAAACCTCCAACTTTGTACAGCATTTCTACATAACACACATGCACATGCTGCACTAACATAAACACACATACACACATATTTAAAGCCCAACAAGTTGTACCATGCGTGTCCCGCTTTACCCCTGGCAATATTGTCCGGCAGATAGCGTCCCGCGTTTGATTTGTTCGCTACATTAGCGTTAAATCTAATGCCGTTATTGCTAAGTTATTTGCTGACGGTGTAATTGGGGCTGTAATTGTGTATCTACTTTTCTTATAATAACTCTTGTAGTTATTAAGTAACTACTTTCTATTCTACCAATGTAATGATCAAATGATTTGGAAAGTCGCTTTATAGCTCTTTACCGTTTTAAAATTTTGATCACCGAGAAATGTGACATTGTGGTAATAGATGGCGCCACGGTACTCCCGGAGCGAGCGAGGGGACTAAATCATAAGCAACTAATAGTGATTTTCAATTAGAAAATATCAAAGGGCACCAACAAACCAACATACACTACCAAAGGAAGCTACTCTGAAAATTAAACATATTTATCAACTTTGGTTTAGGCTGTGCGTTGATTTACGAGTAGGTACGTCAGTGAATCAGCAGAACTGTGAATTTTTATTTAAGCGATATATATTTGAATAGAAAATAAACCGGTACATACCGGAAACTTCTCAGCTGAAAATTCTAACTATCGCAGTTATATATTTGCTTCCCTCAAATAAAGGTATAGAGACTAAAACGTAACAAAACGCTATGCCTAGTTTCAGTTCTAATAAACAAGCCCCAAGCTCTAGTTATGACCTAACTAAACTTCAGCTTCTGTGCAGCATAAATTAATAGAATTGAAAGCTATACCGCTTTCCATAAAAGCGGTAAAGTAAATCAACGTGTCCATTAATTGTGCAGAACAATATCTTAATTACAACGTTTTCTATCTATCTTGTAACGGCTTATGACCAAACTTAGAGTGGGACATTGCAACCCTAGTAGTTGGTACACTTCCTGCCATATGTCACTGGACATTAGTTGTTTCCCATGGTTTCATCTGCTACAGTTTATTGCGATAAAAATTATCCTGTGTCTTCCCCAGGGTCCAAACTATCTACATTTAATATCATTAAGATCGATTCAGCGGTTTATTCGTGAAAATGCAACAAACAAACACATTTACTTTCCATTTGTAACATTAAATAAGGAATGGATTCTTCAAAATAAAATCATTCTCACTTTCATTTTGTTACGAAAATTATTTATATATTTTTTTTATTATAGCACACGGATTGCTCAATTGAGTTCGCAATAGCCAATTCATTGCAGTATACTAAACGAAATCGAATTATTTAGATAGGACTGTACCATAATCAAAGTAGTTGTATAAAATTCCATTACCTAAGACTATACCTAGACCCTCCAGGGAGCAAATAAATAGAAAGAAAGAATTTTCTCGACCAACCTTATCTATCTTTTATTTTTCTCTTATTATGTAAATCTATTTTTATGTGATGGCATGTTACTTTGTCCCTCACTGTACAAGGTCCCTATTTAGAATCGTACGTTGACATTTTGATACTATCCATTTTGCGAAATAATAAGCGTGCCGTCTCTTTCTCTGTAAGGGTTTAGAAAGAGAGGGGTGCAAAATGGAACCTGCGCAAGAGTCGATGAGTATTCGTGATAGTGGCGACACCGTCGCGGGCGCAATTGTGATGCAAAACACGTCGTTAACTAAATGCGTTTGAGTTTATAATATTGATTGACATCTGTCCACCGGCTGCTTGCCTCTCAAAGAAGGATGCAAACCCACTAAGCTTGCAATGGTAACACGTCAAAAAAAATAACAGATCGATTATATCGCATACTTGCGCCCGGTAGTTTCGTTCGCATTGTCTTTTATGGTGAAACCAAACGAGCGTAATTTTGTGAGTCGTGAGTCGCGTATTTTCGGTCGCTCATTTTACGTTCAACTGAGTTTCTGTTGAGTTGCCAGACTAAATTAATTTATTTATTCAGTATTCAGCGTTGGTACGGGCTGTTCGTGTCAAAATATTGTGTATTTACGAAGAGAAGGCTGGGTAAACCCACTCAATAGTCAGAGGCTGATATGTAGACAGTTTCATACTTTATTTGCCCATCCCTGACCACGACCGAAATTCGGTCGAGTATACGCGCATTGAGTCGGCAGACAACTCATTTTGTGTCGTCATGTGGCACCAAATGCCTTATTGTATGAAACCGAATGCAGCAGAATTTGTGCTACCGAAATTCTGCGACTCACGACTCACAAAATAACGCTCGTTTGGTTTCACCCTTAATTGTTACTTTTTACAGGGTAGCGTTTGACCACAATTCACCTGATGCAACGTGACGACGTGGCCGAAGGTGGCATCTGGAATGGGAACCATCACCAGCACCTGGTGTAATACTAATATCATAGAATTACTTATAATTCTATGACTAATATTATATTAATGCGAAATAAATTCTCTCTTTCTACTTATTTGCTAAAATTTGCTATGAAGAGAGTTTGAACCCTGGGCAAGGACATAAGAACTCATAGTATGCCTTTTATTGCGATAGTCTCATTGTTGTATTTGAAAGAATTAATTTGTATGTTTTATTTCGCTATCAAGTCATTGAACTTAACCCACCCTGAGTTTTCTTTCTTTTTGATAGCTTTTGTCGCTGCAACAGACTAGTCCTGTGGGTTAAGACTTTTTATGTTCACTGGTCGACGGCGACGCTTACCGTTGTAATAAAATTACATCGATTCGCGCACCTTTACATCGTTTTTGTACTAATGAGGCATTAAGATACGTAATGTAAGAGATCCTCGATTCAGTAATGGTGTGAAAAGCTGAGGATAGGATGCAAGGATGGTGAATGCTGAGGGTACCCTTGAAAACGGTCGTAGATGATGTGGTGCAATGCCTCTTTTTAACTTGAGAGGCTGTTATAAGTTTTTCGTCTGTATGTCTCTCTGTAGCGTCGTAATAAAGGGATGAACCGATTTTGGTTTAGTTTTATTTATTTGAAAGGTGACGTGATCGAGAGATCATCTTTCATACCTAAACCGCTGAACCGATCTAAATGAAATTTGATAAGAAGATAGTTTGAACTCTGAGGAAGGTCATGGAATACTTTTTATCGCGATAAACTGTAGTCTACGCATGTGAAACCCTCGAAGTACAGCTAGTACATTTATAATCCCATCTTCGTTCACAAAATCATCAAACAAACGTCCTTAATAGAACAACAGAGTTCAAAACCGAAACAAATACGACACTCACGATCCACCCCTTATTAGTAACTAAACATCCTGTATAACTAACCAATGAACGTTAACTTAGCGTTAAGTTCCGTAAATAGTTTAGGCAAATTTAAGGTGTGCTGCTTTGACGGTAACTAAGTAGCCTGCACGGCTAGGGTCACCATCTGAACGGATAAATGTAGTCTACATCGGATTTTAAAAACATTTGAACTCAAACTACGGCCCGAGGGCCGTTTTAACCCTGTCAGGGCCCCTAGGCAAAGCTATTCTCAGGGCTTCTTTCCAGTAACCTTTTCTTAATTTTTAAAATACTTTTTTTTCTATCACAGTACAATCAAATCATTCGTGATTCGTGATATTATAATCATTATAAAAATTAAAAACAAATGAAAGTAAATTAAGCGTATTATTGGAAGGATACAAAACAAATAAAAATTTAGTTCGATGAAAAGTCGTTAAATAAAGCTACCGTCGACTAACTAACTTTTTCTTGCCTACTCTACCTAAATAGATAATTCGGCCCTAGTTTTGCCACAAGTCACTAGAAAATGGCGTTAACGCTATGCTTGGACTGGGCAGTTCCCAGTTCTCAAATGACACCAATAGGTGCTTGGCGACAGATTCTTAATTTTAGGATGGTAGTGTGAACACTAGAAAATACCCTACCACAAAGCTATGGTTTCTTACGCTAAAATCTTAAGCCGGATTTTATTATAACCCTAATTATTTTTAAAAAATTATTTGAAATGTGATTTGATCGAGAATGTAAAGTCAAAGTCAACTGTTTTTTATTCAATACGATACATTGCGATCACTTTAAAACGTCAAATTTAAAACTAGCTACGCCTGTTCCAACCTCCTTACGACGGCAAAAGAACAGGCAATCGAATCGAATCGAAATCGAAATCTTTCAGTCTAAGACCGGGTTTTGGCACCAAAATTTTGAAATTTTTCACCGGTTCCCCCTTTTTAGGAGCTGGTAACCCTATGCCCGGCTCCCTTTCACATAGTCGTGGGGCTGTGTGCGTGTTGCAGCCACAGATGACCTTTCGATACATCTTATCCAAGGCTTGTTGGCAACTTGATACCATACGTGTAAATATTATACGAGATTTCACTATATAGCTTCCGCAAGTTAGGATTTTGTTCTTCTATTTATTTCTGTTCTCCGTGGTTTCATCTGCGTCTTCCCGTAGGAACCTTTCTTCGGGATAGAAAGTTCCTATGTTGTAATCTAGAGCGTAAACTATCTATATTTCAAATTTCATCCAAATCCATTAAGTAATTTTTGCGTGAAAGAGTAACAAATATCCATAAAACCATACATCCGTGCTTACAAACATTCACGTTTATAATATTAGTAGGAAGGAGGATATTCGTGTATTCCATGTTATTTCTAAGCACATGCTTTAAGGCGACCTGATCTAACACCTCATCGTTGCATAATCGATTCTCAGTGTTAGGCAACCGACAACCAGCCGATTGGTATATCTCTCGATATCACGGTAATTTACCCACGTTTAATGATATCGCTTGACACCCCGACCTGTGGTGTAAACGTTGGCACATACTCGATGTATAGGCTACCAACAGCTGTCTAGAATCTAGGCTAGGCTAAAGGTATATAGATAGATAGATAACCAGATAGATAGGTATTCAATGCTAGATAGGCAGTCTTTGTTAGTTATTCAACCGCTAATTCAATTAATTTAATTCCATGCAGATTATCTTGCAAACCATAGAATAAAAATTAAATAATTATGTTGCTGAGTTGCGACACTGACATTTCTTGTGTACTGACATTCAGTTACTGTAATATTGTTTCTTTTTTTCCCATAATTTGTAGCATGAGTGTTGTTGCTGCAAATAAACATTTATTTCTTATAAATAAACATAAAATACAAAAAAACAACAATTCCATTTAACTAAATAACACGTCAACGTAACTAAAACTACCAACACAAAACAACAACATAATTTATACTTAGTCTTGCAACTATTATTTAATTTACTTCTTCGTTTCCAACCAAGCACAATGGCGTACCTTGCGAGAGGCCTATGTCCTATGTAGGCTGATACAGGATGAAATATTACATACTGTGTTCCGCATTTAAAGGTAGTGAAATTATCAAAAAATCAGTGAAATTACGAGGTAAAGATTAGCTACTCAAGGTGATGATTCGAGTGCATTGCCGCGCAAGGCTTTAAAGTGTTGAAGTTCAAAATTCTGGGTGGCACTGATTAGTATACTGTGTACTGGATTAGTACTGGCACCAAATGGTAACTAAGTGGTAACTGGTACTGGTACTGGTACTTACCATCAAGCGAATGACTTGGTGGTTTCGATCCTCAGTTGTGTTAAAAAAAAAACGACAAAACCAACCACTGAACTTCAGTTTTGAGCAAATTTGAACTTCAATTTCTTTGGATTTGATCACTGGCTCACCTGATGATAAGTGACGTCGAAGTCGATGATGATGTTCTAAGACTTGTAACCTACTTACAGACTTACACCAAATCACGACACAGACATCCAGTTAGTAAACAGCTATTTAGTATCTAACACAACAACAATCGATTTTAAATAAAGCTACCGTCGACTAAATAAGGTTTCTCACCGAATCTAATCTGACGTTCGCCATAAACATTCCTCGCTATGGTGCGCGAGCGCATCGCAAATGGCAATCTGCAAGATCTAAGATGGCGGCGGGCTGAAATGATTTTGATGTTGTTTTAAGTAGCTGATAGGGGGATATGAGGCTGGTTATGGGCAACAATGGGGAGATAGCGGAGTTTGAGGATGCTGGTTCGAGTAACGGTGATAAATAGAGTACTTATTAATTCATTTGACACGATTTGGTGTTCATTATTTTAGGCTGCCGGAACACACCGATAGCGGATTTATCTCATTTTTATTTCGTACAAACATGTTTTTTTTTGTTATTAAACCACATACTTACGGTTTTCAGGCTTTTCCCTTTAGGTACATGTGCTATAAGACCTTACTTCATGCCAAATTTCATGATTCTAGGTCAACGGGAAGTGCCCTATAGGTTTAGATTCCCGCGTGAAAAATATGCGAAAATATGCGACATACATATGGTCATATCTTTTGACCGCATTATCTTACAAGTTTGATTTTTTCACAGCTGAAAGAGACCGTAAATCCGAGTATTTGATACAAATTTTAACTTGATACCTCAACGCGTTCTTGAGAAAAAGGGTCTTGACAAACAGACAACGGACAACAAAGTGATCCAATAAGGGTTCCGTTTTGCTTTTGAGGTACGGAACCCTAAAAACTATCTAAATCTCAACCAGTTTATCCTTATAAGAGCTACGATCCCACAGACATACAGATACTCACTACATAGGTATTCATTCGTAGGGGTTCATCAAATCCTAGTTCCTACTTAATATTTATATATATATGCGTAAGTAACTCTGTCTGTCACGCATTCACGCCTAAACAACAGGACCGATTTAAATGAAATTTGGTACAGAGATAGTTTAGAGCCTCAGAAAGGACTTAGGCTACTTTTTATCCCGATAAACTGTAGCCCTCGTGGGTGAAACCGTGGGGAACAGCTAGTAAAAAATAATGCATTGTTCAGTAATCCTGTGATATGACAAGGTCCTAGTGTAAAGCTGATGTCACACTGTGCATAACATACGTAGGTATATATTACGCAAGCTTGCGGTGTGTGAACCTCGGTCGCATACAATTAAGGACGAGACGTCGATTTATCGCCTTGATCTCGATGATGTGTGGCGAATCGTGATTTTATATCTGAATTTAAGCTAGCGGCTCTAACAATTTTGTACCTGTAGTATTATTATTTTTCCCCTATAAAACTGGAGACGGTCATAATAAAAAGATACAGGAAAGGCTCTAAAAAAGATTGCATTAACTTTAAAATATAGATATTTGTAGAGAACTAAGGTCACCGACATAGCTCACCGAATTAGCAAGCTGATGTGGCAGTGGGCTGGTCATATAAACCGCAGAACCAATAACCGTTGGGGTAGACGTGTTCTTGAGTGGAGACCGCGACTTGGCAAACGTAGTGTGGGACGTCCTGCGACCAGGTGGAGCGACGACTTGCGCCGAGTGGCAGGAGTTGGATGGGAAGAGCTGAAGACCAGGCTTAGTGGCGTACCTTGGGAGAGGCCTGTGCCCCAGCAGTGGGAACTTTGTAGCCTAATGATGATTAAAGTACACACACACACCCTGCTTGTTCACGACCAGCACAGCGCTGAGTTGAAGCCTGTTTGCAGCCATATAATTTGTGTAGTTATACATAGCAGTATTTATATATTTTGTTTGAAATAAGTGGTCGCATAATTAGGCTCTGAATCTCTCGCTTTCACAGTCTCTAAAATACATCCCGCTACCTGTTCTAGAGTTTGCTAAGTTGCATAGCGAAATATCAGTATAGCATCGTAAAAGGGCTGCGCTTGTCGGCCGCTCGATTGTATTCTATCTGCCGCGGCGATACGCGCCGTGCCGCCCGTATAGTGTGCAAGGGCCTTTATCTCTCATAGATAAGGTGTTAGGTAAGTAACTGTGCCTAGTTACAGTATTTGTAGCTTATAAGCCGGGTTAGCGGTGAGAGGTAAGCGATTGTTTTGAATTAATAATAATAATAATGCCCGCACAATCACATACATAGACCCCTAACTAGGTTTCCCTTTATCTAGGGTATCAGAAACTACGAGGATCGGAGATCCACAACACCCAGACACAGAACAAATACTTGCGCTTTTTTTTTTCAATGCATAAATATTTGTTCTGTAGTGGGAATCGAACCCGCGACCTCACGCTTCACAGTCGGCTATCCGCCCATTGCGCCACTTCGGTCCTTTCGCTAAGTTAATAATAATGCCCACCGAAACATTTGGCGTAGCTCCAACCCCTAACTAGGTCATTCCCGGTATTTGGGGTGTTAGAAACCACATATGGAAGAGTCGTGATCAGGAACACAGTTTACTATGTTACTAGAGTAATTGCTATTATTCTATGATAAACACAATCACGGATTTGCTCAGCCACCTATTTGCTCTCGGAAAACGTTTCCGTGAAGCAAAAGTAACGTCGAATCCGAAACTTTCCGAGTGAATTAGTATCTTTGTATCTTTTAAGTATTCTAAGCAGGCCGGAACTGTACGAAGAGCGAATATAATGCTGGTTAAGATTACTTGCTTGTAGCACTTTATCCCGTCCCTCCACCTGTCACCGCGACCCCGCGCGATGCCGTGCGATAAGGTTCATCTAACGGCGCGTAGGCGCAGGGCTGCGCGATCTACTATGTAGACAAATCTTTGCTTTTCACAATCCTTTAATACTAGCAAATACAAATCAAAATTCTTTATATAATAGGATACATAATATGATAACTTTAAAACGTCAAACTTATGACTAGTTACGCCTATTCCAAACTCCTTCGAGGATTCGAACTCAGTGTCGGCGCCTTGTAAGACGTAACGCTTGGTCACCATGCGACCATCTTCACAGCCTTGCCCCACTTGGGACTTGATATTTGTCCATTTAAACTGTAATATCTGTTTTTGAACCTTATAAGTCAAAGTTAACAAAAAAAATCAAAAAATTTAATAATAATTAATTCATCATCACCATTGCATTGGCATTGGCCTTCTCTCAAAGAAAGAGGGAGTATGATCTGTAATCTACCAAACATAAACCAAACAACCAATTCACCAACCAAACCATAAACCACATTTCATAAATTTTTACATTCGCCATTGATCAAAACCGGCCTTTAGGGTTCATATAGAAAAAATATTTTCTTTGTGCACCTTTATACTACCAAGGAAACAACTCTGAAAATTCATGTTAAAGCTGTGTTTTCATACATTATATCAGTGACTGTTTGTAAAATAACTCGGTAAAGAATGAGAAGACTGGCCGATTTGCTAGTTTATGTCGTTCTACAAAAAAGTTTGCGATACCATATATTTGACGTTTTGAGAAAAACTTCCGGTAGTCAAAATCGTTGCCTACACGGGCGTAGCCGGGGCGGGTTCCTTGTATATTCTATAGAAAAAGAGAAAGGTACAAAATGCAAAACAATAAGAGTCAGTGAATAAGATACGATATACGATATCAATTCATTGCGCATTAAATACGCGATATCTTTGATGGCTTTATTCTATAATTTACAACTTAAATTGAGAACACTCATTATGGTCATTATCTGTGCTTTAGTACCTTACTTTATTGTTTAAATTGAAGCAATTCATTTAGATGACTTTTATTTACCTACCCTTTATGGATCGCAAGTTAAATGCAGGAATAATTGAGCACGAATCAATAAGCTATCAAACGTTATAACCAACGGCCATGTTTATAAATTGCATTTCTTGAAAGTATATGTATGTTTAGTGTTTAGGTTTACAGACTTTTTATGAAACGATAATAGTATTGTCAATTACCTACATGAGAACACAACAAAGTTATTCTTATAAATAAACATTATTTATTAGTTATGTATTAACTAGTCATTGCAGTATTTCTATGTAATGAAAAAGCACACAATAATATTATGAATTCGAAAGACGATGCTAGTTACGAAAATGAATAATTTATATAAATAATTAAGTATTTCAAATAATTCAACATAGATAGATCCTCTTAGATAGTTATTGATTTACCTCCTAGCTGACAAAGACAAAAACTGTCGAATCAGCGAAACGACTAATCAACGAAGAATCTGAGACCCAACTAAAAGTTTGGGTTAATCACAACCATTTTTCTCTGTAATTATGAACGTAAAATATCAAAAAAACATACGCTGGAAATTAATAACCTATCTATCCAGTTTGCCCTACTAGAGATAGATTTTTGACATTACTTCAATGGAGCTTGTTTTAATCTTTAGTTAGCCTAACCGTGGATAGATAAGTTATTTATAACGGCCGATATAAGTTATCAACCCATTCTGTTTAGATTTTTTTGTTGTTTATATTTGATCACTTTAATGACGATGTCACGAAGGACTTGCCCGAGCTCCAGGTGGAGGATTGGCAGGAGGTGGCGCAGCACAGACCGAAGTAGCGTCTTTTGTTATCGATTCACTTTGGATCGTTACACCATCGCCATCTCAGTTAGTTACAATAAGTAAAATTAAAAATAAACTATCTATTCCACCATCTAGGAAATCCCCAGCACTATCTAGTCGCGTCTAGATTCAGCTCTGAGCTAGCCCTGCAGTGCGATGGTTATCGGGCCTATTTAGGTGGGTAGCGGTACCAGCCATTATTATCTCTGTATTACACGCTTTCTCAAACTGTAGTGCGCATAAGCACTTTTCATTCTCAATACCAAAAAGAGCATTAAAATATTTTTCTTCTACTTTTTCAGGTTGGAAGAACTGTGACTGCATCTTCTGAACTACCCATTATGCCCCAAATTCTGGAATTCGAGGCTACGGAGAACGCAATTCACATCGGTAAAATAAAAAACAATATGAATGTCACCAAGTCCTCCTTGTACAATGATTTGTGCTAAAACTGCTAAAGTATAAATAAATCTTATCCTAATAGAATTTTAAACTTGAAAGTTTGTGAGTATGGATGGATAAATGTTTGTTACTCTTTCACGCAAAAACTACTTGGACTGGATTTGAGTGAAATTTGGAATGGAGATAGCTTATACCCTGGATTAACACATAGGCTACTTTTTATTCCGGAAAAAGGTTCCTGCGGGATAACGGAAAGACGCGGGTGAAACCGTGTGGCTCAGCTAGTAAAACATAAAAATCCATTGACACTAAGAAGAAGTTCAATTTCACCACAGAAAAAATATCTTTTTCTTTTTGCCTTTTATACTATTCAACTTTTCGATAAGGGTACCTTTTACCTAAAGTTTGCGAACCCCTGGCCGGTTCTGCACCGTGCCAGGTATTCATTTCGGTACGTGGTCGCCGGCTTTCGTAGCTCGTAAGGTCATATTAAATTAATTGACATCTTCCATCAGGTAGCGGTAGAGTCAGTTGACTCTACTATATAATACTTCCTCTTGCATACTTTTATTGCCGATATCATTCTGCCGCCAAGGCAAGTAACTTGCAAGGATTGCTGTGCAGTATTTAGTCTGTGTGATTAGAATTTACAGTAGTGTACTACATTTTTTTTTCAATTTGAGTTGAGCCTCGTCATTAACACCCAAAATTAATAATCGATCCTGATCCGATTTTCGTAGTTTTGGAGCGATATGTCAATCCATTATAACAAGCTTTACCCCTAAAATGACAAATCAAATCAAATCAAATCAATCATTTATTGCATTCATATGTTAGTATACATGAGATCTTAGTGGTTATAATTAGTGAACATATGAACCCGAATAGGGTATAGCAATGTAGGAGCGCACCGATCCATTCTAAATAGTAACAATTACAGACAACTTATAAACATATTAAATTATTGTCAAAAAAAAGCAGAAGGAAGTCATTATATTAGTGTAGTCAAGTAATAATTATATTCATTTCATTGCATTCAATCCGATATTGACAACCAAAATAAATATTATAAATATTTTTAATTACATGCTCATTTTAATTGCAGAAACTCTTTCAAAGAATAAAATGAATGATCTATTAAGTATAAGAAATGACATATGATGACATGACATATCAATCCAATACCGCAAAAAACGGATCAGGATCAATTATTAATTTCGGCGTTAATGCCTGATTATGTGAATACGATTAAAAATTGAAAAATTAACAAGAAACCCCAAAAAATATCCTAACTAAAACGTATGGTAAAAATTTCTTACGGCTCGCGCGAATAATACCGCCTCGACTGCACACTTTTTTCATAATGTACTATTAGTTTATTCATATATATATATATATATACCACTACTAGATATTTCTTACTGTTTAGTAACTATAAAAATTGAATTATTTAGTTTATCCATGATTAATATCATAATTCTATCTTCTTCTATCCTTTGACTTGAAGACTCCCAAATTATATGGAAAGAAAAACCAAAACGCGCCAATAAACGCCAATATTTGAACTGTTAATGCCTATGTACAATTGTACAAACCTTCGGCTAACTGAAACGTTGCAATAACAGAGTTCATAATTTACTTAACAATCTTTATAAAATAGCCAATTATACATTAGCCTTTAACACTACAATACGTAATCGACCTAGAATCTAGGCCTGCATCGCCCCCGGCAGCGATTTGTGGCCGAGTTGCCGCCGACAGTTGCCGGCGATTTATTGTCGTTCCACTCGAGAAACATAATGAAACATTAGCTCATTGGCTTTAGACTGCTTATAATTGTTGTTGGGGAATTGTTGTTAGAGGATTAGGTAGACTATTGCCGTGATAGATTACATTGTACGGTGTTCCTAGTATGCAACGGTGTACTATGATTATTTTTAGCGCGTGTATTGGAAATCTTAATCTTGCTGTATCCTCACAAGATTAAGTAAATACACAGCAATATATAGCAATACCTATTATGACTTTTTTCATACGATCTCATAGACAAACGACTCAATCTGAGCGAAGACCGCATATTCTTTAATCAATATAAAAAATCGGGACATCGTATCGTATGGGCGTAAATCGATTTTTTGGAAGATCGATTTAGATCGGACAATCCTAACCCTTTTGTTTGCTTTTGCTACGCTACAATACGTCATATTCTACCAATTTTGTTGTACTTATTTTTCATTTTCTGAACTTATCGTTAATTTCACAAGTCAATAACTGTTTTAGGCCGGCCGCATAACTTCAATAAGCTATTCGTAATTTTTATACAAAATATATTGCTGTCAGGTTCAGGACAGTATGAAAAGTGGCCAATGTTCTTTAGCTGTGACTCAGAATTAGACGATTTAACTAGCTTTTTTAAAAAAAAATAGTAGTAATCTGACCTTATTCTATGAATTTGTTTTTGAAATAGAACTCAAATTTTGCTGCGTAAAGAAACATGAAGTGTTAGTTGGTTGGATGGTGGCTAATGAAATATTTCCTAACTGGCCTAGCTTTTTCTCTTTTGCAAAAAAAAATGTGTTTGGCTATATGGGTTCCAAGCTCCTTGCCTTTCATTGAACAAAGGCGAAAAAAAGCACAAATCTTGTCAGCGCCATCTATGGTTTTAGAATTACATACTTATGTTTAGAAAATGGCTAATAGCGGTTAATGGTGTCGTTCAAAGAGGGAGGCCTATGTTCAGCTGTGGACTTCTTCGAGCTAATAAGGATGATATTGATGATGATGATAGCATTAGCTGTCACTCAATAGGGCTGAAAATCAGCGCTGTGGATTCGTCCATAGCATATGTTGAGCCAAGTCCTTTTTGGGAGGTACTGTACACAGCAGCAGTGTTCGCACCATCACATACCTAATTTAATGGCTTATGTATAATGTTACTGGTTTTTGTGCGTTTCTTTCTTTTGTTATTGTGTGCAGTTTTCCCAAATAAAGTCTTTCTCTCTCTGTGTGTGTCAGAAAACCTTCCATTCCACAACTGCTGAAGTTGTAGGGGTTGGGGAACACAAAACAAGCCAAAAATAGGGACAAAACAGGGAAAATCGGGATATTGCGAGCAAAAAACTGTGGAAGCGCGTATATCTTTTCGGCGGGATCTCTAACTCCTTGACATTGACTTTTTGACACATTTACTTTTTGAGACTTTGACAGATGCGGTGACGCGCGGGCGCCACAGGCCACAGACTGAATGCTTCACAAAATCTCGATATCCTGCTAATTTATTAAATGAACAAATATTAATGGAATATACTAAAATAATACAATTGCGTCGCTAACAGATGTGTGTGGATGCTGATATTCGTAACAACCCTGACATGCAATATGCTTGCATTCAAATCGATCATGCTTCGTTACCCAGAATAGCTATGATCTGATAAACTTAAATAGGTTATCGTATTTGGCAACAACCTTTAATAAAGCATTGTCCCGCCTACTTAGGTAAATATCTAATGTTAGGTACCTAATGATTAATGAAATTAGAAGGCATGAGGTCACGGCTCTTTAAGCCGGCACTGATTTGTGACTTGAGTTGAACCTGGGTAAGACCTAGGTCTTGCCAATATTGATAGAATCGCTTGGAATTAACTGTTTTATGATAATGGCGGTTATAAACTATGGTAGATTTAGGCTCTGCGCACACGAGTCGAAAGCGGAGTCGTCTTGTAAATACGCAACGAGTACCCGAGACCTGTTGTGCGATACTAATTCACTCGGAAAGTTTCCGTGTCGGTCTCGACGTCACTTTCGCTTCACGGAAACGTTTTCCGAGAGCAAATAGGTGGCGGAAACTTTTCCGTGATTGAACAGCTGGTTTGTCAAATTAAATATCAGTTTCCAAACCAAATTCAGATTAATGAATCGCGTCTAAAAAATACTCGCGGAAACTTTTCCGAATCCGTGGTCGGAAGTGTTTCCATGTGAATTAAAATCGCACTGATGCTGGGGCCCAATACTCGCGGCGTGATATATTATCACATTCGATAAATATCGCAATAACTGACAATGAATTTTCAAAAGAGAGTATTTTGAGTAATTTCTACGCTTGTTTTTTTACGCCAGTGTGTTACGATTATCGTAATGACAATGAAAATCTCTTACGCTTCTCTACAACAACTTGTCTGCGGACTTTGAACATGTACGTGTGCGTATTGCTCTCGTACTACGCGCGTATTACGATACGCCTACGCAACGACGCCGTGTGCGGAGAGGGTTAATGTGCTGTGTTCATAAAGACGCCGCTCTTTTTTTGTTAGTGTTGAATGATTATTATTATAAACGCCTGTTAATATGCTAATGAAAAAACATATTTATTAATAAATTAACATAGCCAAGAGCGCGTTGAACAATACAAACTTTAGGTAGGTACTTAGTATATTGCGACGACGCAATTTTGCTCAATTATCGCAGTTATGAATGTTATGTGCTTGGAAAAACATATTGTAAAATAAATTGAAATTTTTGTAAAAAAAAGCTTTATAATTTATAAAAAAAAGCACACCTTGTTTTTATTATTTCGTATTCCATTTTACCACTATACTTGCATTTTTCTTAAAACTAGCTACGCCTGTTCCAACCTCCTTACGCCTGCAAAAGAACAGGCAATAACGCCCGGCAGGTAATTTTTTGGGTGCAATCACATTTACAATTTTATTCATACTACTACATACTAACTGATTGAATTGCAAGATCACTAAAATCCCAAGCTTTTTTGTCATCTAAATAGACCGATATTGTACAATAAGGTTTACTAATAAGATTTCTCTTGGTTGGTTGTGTTTAATATGTTCAGGTAGGGACAACTTGGATTCTTGGCGATAACAATCATACCTTGTTTTTGTCTAAATAAACAGCCACCGCCAGCATTGTGAATCTAGTTATAATCATTCCATTAGCTTCCCCAATCCCCTAACCGGAAGGGTAGTAGTATTGTGACGTCACAACGGGGTGGCGCACGGTGTTAATCTCCGGTCAGACGTCACCTGCGGTTTATTATAGAGTGGCTTTATATGTCTGTTTGTCTGTAGCCTGTAATAGATTTACTGTCAAGCTGACTGTTGTTTCTGGTTGTTGCAACAGAATTATGTAAAGATGCGCGATTACGAATGATCCCGTAACACAAGTTTCAAGCTTAGTTTTGGGCTAGATCAATGTGTGTGCAATGGTCCCGTATATTTATTTATTTATTCGGATAGTCTGCTACTAGTACCTACTACTAATTTTTATATTCGAATTAAATGTTCATCATCATCAATATGAGCCTATTACGTTCCCACTGCTGGGACTCTGGCCTTCTCTCAGAAAGAGATTCGGGCCGTAATCTGCCACGCTGGCCCACTGCGGGTTTGTTGAAGTCGCATGCTCTTGAATGTTGTAGTTCTTGGACACGCCGGTTTTCTCACGTTATCCCTTACCGTTTTGAGCGATGGTATTAAATCCACACATAGCTTAGTAAGCCATGACATTATTTAGGTGCAAAATTACAACGAAAATTGTTCAGGCATTTTGGGGTGAAAAAAAAATAAGCAGACAATGTTTCACCAAATGTTTTTTGCAAAATTTAAACTTGTGCACGAAGAACCTGCTTAATGGTTCAGTTAATAGTTTTTACACCCTAAATGGTTACTAGCTACGGATTTAATTAAATGTGAATATGTACGAGATGTTTTATATATATGTGTATAACCTTACTACTTACATATGTAGAATTTATTATCAATAAAACGTCACTTCCTTGAGAACTTAATTGAAACAAAATAAAATTTAGAAAATTCATAGTTGGTAATTTTACTATTTACTTCGTCTATTTATCTAACAAAGAGTGATCTACAGTGAGATATTTTAATGTTTCAGTTAAAAACGTAGCAAACGGACTTTATTTTCTTATTCTTTCTTTAGTATAATATTAGAGATATACCCCTACAAAAAGTTTAGATCTAGCACAGGCTCTATGTAGGCTGTGGGTACAGTATTTAAGTTCCGTAGGCCTACCTTAACAAAGACTGCCTTGCCACACAGTTAATCACAGACATACCAGCTACCTTATAAAGGGCATACGGATTCCTTCAACTTAACTCGACGCAATATAAACGAAGACAGTGACGTAACTTCAAATGAATTGACGATTTGATTTTTTACATCGTAATAAACAAATTATGTAAGTAGTGAATGCTAAAACTTTCTTGTAAACTTCCTTCCTGTGTGTTTTCTTTTTTGTATTTGTTGTTGACATTATGTTGGTTTCCCATTTTCCAGTAGGAACCTTTACCCAGGATAAACATTAGCCTATGTGTTTATTCCTGATGTGATGCAGTTGGCGAATATAGTCGACTGCCAAACGTGAGGTTGCGGGTTTGTTTTCCACTCATCATCATCATCAACTTGTATCCGTCCACTGCTGGACATAGGCCACCACTGAGCCCAGTCATCGCAGTTGACTTGTACAAAATCCTATCAGGTATAGAAGTAACTTAGGTACTGCGTTGACAAGTATACTGTGAGCTTCGTTAGCAGCCGGGAGATTGACAACATAATGAAACTACTGGTCGCCAAACCAGGCGATAATTTATTTTGTTTAACTAGGATTTTAATGATGAAAGTTTCATCGGTCACTGGTTTCTTGGATTTAAAGACAACCATGACACAGTGGATGGTTTTGCAATTAGATACCATAGATAAAATATACAGAAGTACTTACTTGCGCTAAGGGTGTCTCTATAAATAAACACTTCATAATGTTTACAAAGTTTTATTGATTTTTAATTAAATTTTAGAAGTTTACATCTTGTTTTTCTTATTGTTGGTAATTAATAGATTTGATTTTATACAGTGACATTCTTATGACGTCTGTGGTACTTTGGTATTTAATAAAGTGGCAATAACTGGGACTTGGCAATATCCAGAGATCCATTTAACATTTTTAGGGTCGGTTTTATAAACGTCCGTTAGTTAAATGGTTTCGGTAAATTTGATCTTATTGTCAAATTTTAGTACGGAATATTTGACGAAAAGTTCAAATTTACCGAAATAAGGTCTGACGTTTAACTTACAGACGTTTATAAAACTGGCGCTTAATGAATCGGTTATGTCCATTATGGATTTAAGCAGAACCCGGTATTTAATAAACTGATTTCAATGCCCACCCAGATATTTCCGCCGTAATTTAGAATTACCTAGTTAAAATTTACAGATCATATTTATGGCACACCTTGCAAATTGCACAATATATAGACATCACAGGTATTAGAGTTGGCTCATTGTGAACTTAATTTAACATTTAACTCGACGCAGTATTATCGACCACATCAGCATCTGGGATTAGGGCTGTGATTTTGTTTATCGATAACTATTGAAATAATTATTTTGACAATCTTATAATTTCTAAGGTAATTGCAACGAACTTTATGTTTGATTAGAAACGCTCATTAGAAAACAAAATAAATTCATCAACCGTTAGGATGTGGTTCTATTAATTTTACTAGCTGTTACCCGCGGTTTCACCTGCTTGGGCTACAATTTATCGTAATACAAATTAGCCTATGTCCTTTTAGGCTCTAAACTATCTCTGTACCAAATTTTATTTAAATAGGTTCAGTAGTTTTGGTGTGAAAGCGTGACAGACAGACATACAGAGTTACTTTCGCATATAAATTATTTGAGGGAATGAAGTTTGAATTCTCACTCAGGTACTTAATTGTTTTTTTATCTGATAAAAATAGTAACGCTCCGCACCGCCTGCACCTAGCAAATGTCAAACCTACACTAAAAAAGTTGCACAGGTTACCGTGCAATTCAATGAAACATGTATTCAGATCGCGAAATCTAGTAAGTACCTATGTATCTCTGACAAAGGTACGTAGACACTTGAATTTTTAACTAAACCTATTTTAAATGTAGCTAGCTGAGTTTTATGTACGAAAAGTCAAATGTTTACGCGAAAAAGGTTTATCAATTACATACCACATGTGAACGAGCAACCGGGGTTCATTTTCTGTCCACATGTGCTCTACCTACGTCAAAATGAAATCTCTACTCCCTTCTGAATAAAGACAACAGAGATCATTTGATGTTTATAAAAAAAACTTTTTGACAAGAAATTAAAGCGATCGAAAACCAATTGTCTCCTATTAATGCACCTAAGAATTTTTTTTTTACCTATGACGCAAAAAAGCGGTTTAGAAGTGTAACGCGTGTATTTGTCGGCATTGTAGCCTCAGAGCGGATGAACCGATTTTTATTCAGGTTAGTTGTTCCAAAGCGTCCTTAGAATGATAGCAGACAATATTAAAAATTAAATTGAAAAAAATATTTCATTAAAGATTCAATTTTGATGTTATCATCATAAGCTGGATGAAATCCACTACTGAACATAAGCCTCCCACTTTGAACGTCATGAACGGCTATTAGCAATTTGCATCCAGGATCCATCGCCTCCCCTCTCAAAATCGGTTCACCTAGTGGGGGCCTACCTACAGAGCGTCTTCCGGTTCGTGGTCACCACTCGAGAACCTTTATCCTCCATCGGTATGATGTTATACCTTTTCTCCGTCAGTTAATAAGAAACATCGAAACTAAAATTTGAACATAACCGCGTCTCTTCGCTAGCTGGGAGTGGTAGGCGGGTCGCGATGTCAATCTGCAAATCAGGCGGATATCTAGCCATGTCTAGGGATTGTGCGAATGCCTAGGCATGGCATGGCTACCAGCGTTACAGGTGGGTTCGGCATAACGTAAGGCAATAGAAGCTCCATAGTCTATACCTGCATGTTTTCGTGAATAAATCTCTTGAAATCGAGGTTAAACACGATTCTATTATCCATTGTCGTGCAATCGACAATTTCGTAGAGTCACAGAGTACAGAATAGTTAGTATTAATCTACTGGGTAGTCCAGGTACTGAAAATTTGCAGTTTATAATGATAATTATATGTTTTAAAATAATGATAGCCCAGTGGTAGTAACGACGGCTTGATCCGTAGGTCTTGGGTTTGAGTCCTACATGGAGCTTCAGGTTTCAGTAAAAGAAAACATCCTAGCCAGCTGCCCTGTGACTAGACAAAGAAAGTGTTCGACAGAAATGTATTATTCTGAAAAAAAAATAGCATAATATATTAAACTACTAGCTGTTCCCCGCGGTTTCACCCGCGTGGGCTACAGTTTATCGCGAACAAATTTCATTGAAATCGGTTCAGCAATTTAATGTTAATGTTAATTTCTACAATTCTTTTTTTTATTGTATTAAGTTGACATTTTGTATTGATTGTAACTCTGATTTAACTTGACCTAACAGTGACGAAATTAATCTAATTAGTTTTGTCGTATTAACTTAATGATATAAATTAATTAATAAATAAATAAAATACATAGTTTAGGCGTGAAAGCGAGACAGACAGATATACCGAGTTATTTTCGCATTAGTAATTTTATGTAGGGATTGCAATGTGGACGTACCATATAACCAAGCGCTATATCAAACGACAAAGCAAATATGAAAGTTGTAAGAGGCGAGATGGAATGGAATCTGTATCGGCCAGCGTTATGCATAAAGTAACGAGGTCCCGGGACGGCGTTAGACAGTTGAAGTTGGTTGCGTTCAAATCGTCCATTTCATACGTAACTACTTCGACTTGTGTGCACTGTCGCCATGCTTTTGATAGACCGAGGACGTTTATGATAACTATAAATTTAAATTTATAAAAACCCTCGACGTTTTGGACCAATTTTCATCAAACATAGCTGAAAACACTGGCCCGTAACTCACTTTTCATACAAAAAAAAAACTAAATTGAAATCACTTCATCCGTTAGCGAGCTACGGTCCCACAGACAGACAGACAGAGAGACACGTCAAATTTATAACACCCCTCTTTTTGCGTTGGGGGTTAAAAATAGTAGAGCTTTCTGCATTTTTTACATCTTATACTTACTATAAGAATTATAGGGTAGCGTTTTCTCTGAGAAAAGATCAGAGTCCCAGCTGTGGGAACGTGAAAGGATGAAAGATAGCGTTCGACCATGAGAGGCTCCAGGATTACACCGATTGGTGATTGGTGACAGATTCATAACTTGAGGATGCGACATTAGAAAATACAAATGAGAAATACTTTTCAATTATTTTTCCGAGGAGGATTATTCAGGCTATGTAACCAGACCATAAGCTAGCGGTTCTTTTATTTGCAATTTGATAAAAAGGTATATAGCACGCCAAAAGTAATGTTTAGGTAACCAAAAATATTCACTGCTGAATTGCTCTAAACGAATATCGTATAATGCTACATAGTAGGTACAGACCATCTGTCAGAACGTTGTACCTATATCGTTTCCATATTTTTACAAAATATGTTTTAGGGGACGCAAAAATCAAACCTTGCCCTAGGCGCTCATGACCATAGACGGCAGTGACAGCTATCGCTATCGCTTTTTTTCGGTATTTGCCTAAGACACGCATTATAGAGTGTCCTAAGAAAATACCGATTCATGGACGCCCGAACAGCAGTAACAAAAGCTATTACCTCCGACGCGAGTCGCCAACTTTCCTTATAAACTGTTCGTATGAAACGCGGGGATAATCCGCGCGCAACCTAATACATGCGCGTACGAGTTTACCGAAGACATTTTGAATTTAATACGCTTGCGTAAATCTGTATTTAAACTTTTGATTGTAAGTTTCTTTAGGCTGGCCATACACGGACCGCTTAAGCAGCCAGGATCGACTGCTTCAAGCTGCGACTGCATAGTGAAGTACTGCAACTGCTCGAGCGGTTCATGTATGTACGTATACGTAGAAGTCTGTAGTTCACTATGCAGTCGCAGCAGTTAATAAGTTAAGTGTGGATTTGCCATCGCATTGGTGAAGGTAAACATCGTGAGGAAACCGGCATGTTCAACATTCAAGGGCATGCGACATCTAACAACTCGTACTGACCCAACGTGATAAATTACTGATGATGATGGTATGGTACCTATAGATAAAAACCACATAAGCTGCTATTAATTCCACGGAATCGGAAATCTCATAAACTAACACGATATTCCGTAATGCTATTTATCATCACTCAAATTAATCTGTTACTCATATATTTAAACGGCATCTTAATTATTAAAGCAGGCAGCAGCGATTTCAATTTAATTTAATTTATTATCTTTTGCCGAAATTAAATTCAGAAATATGAAATATACGGCAGCTTAGCATAAAACAATACTTAGCGCTCACGGTAAATCCGCGGTGATCGATGGACCTGCGGACGCCGGAATAAGCCCCTTATTACGGAAACCGTTCGACATGTGATATCACGAACACACAACACACAGGTGACTTAATATCAGGTGACTTGTGATCAAACGCTACCTGTTAAGAGTAAAAAATAACTTTTATTATTCACATACTTATTTATTAGTACGTTAAGGTCTAGTTTACCTACAAGTTTTACAGATGCCACGCATGTGTCCTAAGGACTTCTATACTTCCCAACTTTAGCGTGACAATAAAAACTATGGTAAATTATAAAAAACACCCATTTCGAATTCAAATTATATTTATTTAGTAGGTGACACACACACATGTCACACCTGTGATCACTTTAACTTCAGACTTAAAACTAGCTACGGCTGTTTTCATTCATTCGACAACTCTGACTGTAAGACATTTTCTCTCCCAACTCCGAGAATACCCCCTGCATCCAATTCGGATTAACGTCGCGAAAGATTACAACGCACCGCACGTATGATTTATACAATTTAACAACAGCACGGATTTGCAGAGATAATGTACCTACAGCGATCTATTTGTGAAACTGTGACGCGGAAATTCGGAAAACAAGGTTTTAAAATGACTGATGTCGTTTCAATGCCTAGATTGGGATTGAAGTGAACTAGCTCTAATTCAAAAAATACGCAAAATATGTCAATATTATGTTCGCGCCTGAAAATTAAACTGCCGGGTGTTTCTTCCTGTTCTTTTGCAGGTGTAAGGAGGTTGGAATAGGCGTACGTAGTTTTATTTTTGGTATCTTAAAGTCATTACAGTGACATGTAGAACCTATCCTACTTACGAGTACATTATAGATGTACAATTTTGTGAGCTTGTGGATGTTTGTTACTCTTTCACGCAAAAACTAATGAGCGGATTTGAGTGAAATTAAGAACGAAGATAGCTTTTACCCTGAATTAACACATAAGAACTATGTAACAAAACTATGTATGCGCGCTGTATGAAGGGTTTTTAGAGAAATTAATGCAAGAATACGTACACAGTGGCGAAATGCAAGGAAAGGATGGAATAGATAGGTACTCACATACAATCCTCGAAAACAGCTGCTTGGGGGCGCCCCGCGTGTAATCCTATTAGATTCTGGAGACACTGTCACTCGATGAGAGCACACAAATAACAAAATAACAGTTTATATTGAGATATAGCCGAAAACAATTAATGTCCGTTTTATAAGCGCGGGAGTTCACGCACTTCGATGTGTGTCAAGGACGCGACTGCCTTGTCAATGTCACTGCAGTATTGCACTATCCTCAGGTGAGTTAGACAAGGACGGGGAGCGGAATATTGTAGGTGAGGAACAAGGATAGGACATATGCACCTCGCCACTCCCGCTCTAAACAATGAGCATTTTAGCGTTAACACTACTGTTTATCCTAGTTCCTATGGGATAAATGGATACTTTGGGTGTAAACGCGAGGTGAATAAACAATCGGCATGTTTATGTCGTAAACATTCATCCGAATTACCAAAGATGTTATGATAGATATATCTATTTATTTCAAAAAATATTATGTAAGTTTAAGTAGAACTTCCATGCTATTATGATTATAAATAAAATCAGAGAAAGTAGGTACTTACCTGGTTTTTTAAATTCTAGCGTGTGCGTAATTGAGACGTCTTACAGAGCCACCCTTTACTATGAGACAGTAGCCGAGCTTAGCCTTTTCTGGTTTACCTGCTAGCTGTCAAACAACTCAAAAACAACCTTATTAGATAAGTACTCAGATCTTATTTTAATATAAGAAATAGGTACGCATTTGCCCACAGTCTCATGTATCTCACCATTTGATCGTTTCTTGCCTGTTCTTTTGCCGGCGTAAGGAGGTTGGAACAGGCGTAGCTAGTTTTAAGTTGACGTTTTAAAGTGATAACGATGTATCCTATTAAATAAAAAAGTTTTGAATTTTGAACTTTTTTGAATTTTGATCTCTATCGTAGAGGTCCTTGAGAACGACTCTACAACGGTAAGATTAATGTCACCTTTTTACCTGAAACTGTCTGTACCTATGCATGTTGTTTGTTAGTGTGCTGTACCTGTGTGTTTATTGGTGCATGTGTTGAATTGCTGCCAAGCAGTAGGTTATGTGCAATCATAACAGTCAGTATCATTGGTCAGTTGAGCTGGTGAGAGTTCTGTGTGTGAGTGGCTCGTAGCCTCTCATAGGTCTTAAGGTACTGTACTGTCACATAACTCCACGAGGAATAAACGCCAGCGCATAAAATGTCGATAATTCATTTGGTATAATGTTCGTTCCCGCCTTTCGCCCACCTACGTATAGCTGCTATGGAATTATTTAAATCACACGTTGTGTTGGGTAACCTAGTTCTAGTCGATTATAATCGTTGTATAGGTACCTAAAGGCTTTTGGGAATGGAGTGGCAATATTAAAAGTTGGAGCTCAATTTAGCAGGACACCGTGACGTAGTTACGTGCTATAGACCTATAAGTACCTATGTGTCAGAATGCGAACGTCTTGTGTGATAATCATAAAATTTATGATACCTAAGTAGGGGACGGTGTTGTGGCGAGCAGTCGGTGCTTGGCGACACCACGAACCTACCCCGAGACACTCCCTAGGGTTTAATCCCCAACCCCTAACTAATGTCCAAGGGTTGAATAGCAAGAGCTAAGAATCTAAGCTCCAAGGGTTGTAGTGTTAAAAGTATAAAGCCAGGAGTATCGTTTAGTGTAACTGCAGCACACGTCTCAACACCCATTAGCCATTCAAACCAGAGTTGTCTCTTGCGTCGCCAATATTGGTGGCCCTTGATGTCGGCCCGTTCAGTGAGTGGCGAGTCACCACCGGCCTAGATATTTTTGAATGAGACTGAGTTCGCTGGTACCATCCAAGTGACCGCAGAAAACGTTGCTTAACCTAGTTGATTTTATAAGAACTACTAGGCAAGCTTGCAACGAGCACTTTACCATTGCATCATCGTCATCAGCTTGTATCAGTCCACTGCTGGATACACTGAGCCTGGTCTTCGGCTCGTCTGATCCAACCGCTGCTGCCAGCCATTTTGGATATATCATCGCTCCACCTTGTCGCAGTGCGTCCTACACTACGTTTGCCAAGTCACCATTGCATGTCTATTCATTATTTTCTACCACAAACCTGCAATACCAAATCAATTATACTATATTCTGTGTATGTATAATAAGTATTACGTAGGTATCTAATGTGCTAAATTACACCAACGCTCCCATAACTCGCAGTTTACACCTCCGATCTCAGTTTAGTTACGATTAGTTACGGCAACCTGTAATTTTCCCAATAAATGATCTCTGAAGGTAAGTTCACACGATGCTAATTGTTAGTGCGCGCGAACTTTGATTATATATTTTTGGTCTGATTTCTTAAGGGACTAGGTACCTACTCAATTTGGTACTATTTAAGGATCACAACTATTTATTGTTAGGGTTTTTTTTACTTCTTTCAGTTAGGTGCTTGAAAAGATTAATATGACTCTACCACCATGTGTGATTGTAATATGTGTCTGTATATTTTTTATTTAACTCTTATGAATATACATCAATGTAGGTATTTCGTATTTGTATTTGTTATTCATTAACAAATTTTTTTACACCCACAATAACTTACTGCTACCATTTTTCTTGCACGTCCAGGATGGCTGGTAGAAAATGCTATCTAGCATTAACTTCTTCAACAATGTTATATGCTAAAGTATAAATAAATACCTAAGTATATCGTTTATTATGGGATTCCAAATTGACACTCACTCGCAGTCGCACTAAGCATGTATAACCCCACCTTTAATGTAGTCCCGAGAATGATTACGATTTTATAGTTACGTAACTAATAGGTACCAGGTCTGTAGAAGCAGGTATATACATAACCTTAGTGATAGGTATCTGTGTAATGGTTACGACCTTTTGACTTAGATTATGACTGTATCCTTAATTCCTTATTACCAACCTATATTAGCTAGCTTTTACTTTGTAATCGACTTCAAAAAAGGAGGTTTCTCATTCGACCGTATATAGGTAATATGCTTATTTTATGTTTGTTCGCAGATAACTTCGTCGTTCATGAACCGATTTTGTTGGAAAGGAGATATCCCAAGGGTGGTACCATGGATAAGGAAATCAGGATCTGATGATGGTATCCCAGAGAAATCGAAGGGAAAGAAAAGTCAGTAATTTTTTTGATAGCAAAATGGTTATCCGTCAAGTTCGGTGGATAAGCATACTAGGTTGGCGAGTTTTTATTTAAATTATACGGTCAGTTTTGGTACTGTCTAAGGTGTTTTAATTCGATAGAACACATTTAAAATGTCTGATTGTTCATGTTCAAGTGAAAGTGATTTTGAAATGTTAGTGGAATTGTGTAGTCACTCTTTTCACTGTTCTCTACGAATTTTAAAGAATTAAATCTGATAAGATCGGTAATACGTATATCACTCACCAACACAATAACCACCTACTTACCTAACTAACTAACTAACTCCAATGGCTCAAAAACCCAAAGTGTGTCTTGGCCTCCGAAACGAGAGAGCGCCAGTCTTCTCTATCTTTTACCCACTTGCCACCAATATAAAAATACACGCGGGTGAAACAGCGGGAGCAGCTAGTTATATACCTAATATTGTTTCTAGCCTATATAGAAAAAAAGTCGGACGACTCGCAACTGTAGCAACCCCGTTTCGCGAACATTTCAAGATTTGTTTCCACTCTTTTTGCAGTGATAAATTATAGCAAAGCGCGGGTTAAATTCTGAATTAATTATACGCGAGAATTACGGGCTTTACGTTGGGTACGTAATAATGAATGTTTATGTATGATGTCATACCTATTTTGAGCTTTCAGCCGGTGGGTCTCTAAGTATAAAGAAAGACAAATGATTATTTCTGGAGAGTGCTTAGTGCCTTGTACTGTCTAGCAAGCATAACTAAGCGGTATTACGTGATGGGTAATACCACTTAGTTTATTTTAGACAGTAGCTACCTACCTAGGTTTCAAAGTAAAGTATCTTTTCATTATTTCTTACAGGGTCGAAGATGGCACCTCGCTACTTAGGTAAGGAATTAGTTCTCAAGTGAGGCTACCACACACCGATAGCGGTACTTGGCGATAGATACCAAACAACTTCTTTGTTCCTACAACTTCCGGTGAAAGAAAACGATTCCTAACTTTACCTACTAATCCTTCAATGAGCTAGCGAAAGAAAAACATCGTGAAGAAACCACAGCTAGGTAGGGCATTTTCTAGTGCTCGCCTGACCGTCAAATTAAGAATCTGCCGCCAAGCACATACCGTTGTGTTCCGGCAGCAATACTTGAGTCTCAATTGAGAGCCAGTCCCAATCCAGGTGTAGCGAAGCGACCTCGCTCAGAATGACGTGGTTTGTAATCAAACGGTTAGAATAAGATTACGTATGAAAGTGAGTCATCATCATCAGCCTATTACGTTCCCACTGCTGGGACTCTGGCCTTCTCTCAGAGAGAGTATGAACCGTAATCCACCGCGCTGGCCCCGTGCGGGTTGGTAGATGTCGCATGCCCTTGAATGTTGTGGTTCTTGGACATGCCGGTTTCCTCACGATGTTTTCCTTCACTGTTTTGAGCGATGGCAAATCTTCACATAACTTATTGTGTCAGATGCGGGGCCGAGAAGATTTGAAAGTGAGAGGAGCCAAAATAAAACACACCATATGATATTTAAATGTAGGTAAGTGTATTATAGCAACGTTGGTACATGAGATTACTGAATAATACTGCTTTCGATTATTAATACCGCGATGTCACACTTAACACCCACCGTTCAGTTAAAGTTAACAATACGTAGTTACGTGTTATTAATATACAATAAGTAAAAAAAGAAGTTCTCAATATCACCAATAAAAAACGTGCGCGCACCTATTATGCAACAGGACTCGGTTGCATTTTGGAAATGACGTCATGAATTTTCGTTACACTTCAGCGCACTTTTTACCTATAAAAAGTTGATGATTTTCGAAGTTTCGATCCACCACCGAAGTGTTGATCTCTTCTCAACGTTATTTCATTGAATTCCTTAGTAAAACAAATTTTATTAAATAATATTTCTTTCATCGACTACTGCAATAATGTATAGCGCATTATCTCACTTCTCTCAAACATTTGTACAGAAGCATAAAGCCGATCGTCCACTGCCAGTGCTGCTAAGTTAGTTTAGCTGGCGGTGGACGATCAGCTTAAGAGTTCATTACTCCAGGATTAATGACTAAAAGACACTACGGAGGTCGGAATGTGCCAGTTTTGGTTCCCGAAATCACCACTGAACATGTTGCAACCAAATAAATTCGAAACCTCTTTTGATGTAACCAAATAATTTTGCAACCTTTTTGGGTGTAACCAAATAGATTCGAAACCTCTTCGAGTGTAACCAAGTCTCATAACATCACTTTCAAAATGTAACAAAGACGTATCAATACAACATTTCTCATTAAATTTACGCATCTATTACATCTGTAAATTTAATAACCGATTATTCATTAATTCACTACTGATAAATATAAAAGTGAGCACTTATACAAATACATAGATTTTACACTTAACAATTACATTATAAACTGTTGAATGCCAAAATAATAATAGTGATTACGCCCACACAATCACACATTTAGCTCTGACCCCTATCTAGGATTCCCTGTATCTAGGGTATCAGATACTACGCGGATCGGGAATCCACTACGCCCAGACATGGTGCAAATACTCGCACTTTTTAATGCACAAATATTTGTCCCGTAGCGTAAAATGTATACTCCCAGACATGGTGCAAATACTCGCACTTTTTAATGCACAAATATTTGTCCCGTAGCGTAAAATGTATACTCCCAGACATGGTGCAAATACTCGCACTTTTTAATGCACAAATATTTGTCCCGTAGCGTAAAATGTATACTCCCAGACATGGTGCAAATACTCGCACTTTTTAATGCACAAATATTTGTCCCGTGGCGTAAAATGTATACTTATCCAAAACGTTAACCAAGTTGGAATTTTATTACGTTAGTGATAAGTACAACATAATTTTATTATTAATCTACTTTGAATTTTATCTCTACATCATCCTAAGTTTTTTTGTAAAAAATTCACTAAGTAATTTTTACTAGAACATAGCGGTTACTACGTCAAACGGAACGTTTCTGGAAGCCTGGAAGCTTGTCTCACGGTAAAAATGTATCAAAAATTCGTAATTCCCTTCTAGTCTCATTTGGTGACATACACAAATCCATATTATTTATTATCTATGGACAAAAATGTATGGTTACAATTGCATAGCCTGTGAAAACTAAAACGTTATTTTCATAATTTTGAAAGCAAAATATGTTAAAAATACTTAAATTGATCAGCGTCTAAAAAAAGAATAACATTAAACTAAAGCAAAATATGAAAGGAAAATAAAGGAAAACAAAATAAAAAACATAAAATAAAAAATCATTCATTTTAATCTTCTGTTATAATATATAAATTTCTTTAATTATAAGTATCTTGTAAGAAAATTACTAATATAATCAACATACAATACAACCGGAAATAAGAAATCTACCCCCTTATTCATAAAAAGATAAAAAAAAGAGTCCGCTAAAACGAATGACATTTCACGTCTGCGAAATTAAGAGAAAACATATTGTTACGAAAATAGGTACATATGTATATCAAATTATTTTTTTATGAACAAGGGCCCTAGTCTTTATTACTTACTACTGTCGTATCGACTAACGAAGACCTTTTACAGTTAAATATTTTTTTAAATAAAATATAAATAATCGAGTATTATACTGTTACAACAACTCTATATAGTCTATGGTTGACCATAGACAACAATATAATATTTTTGTGTAACTATCTACTTTTAAAGACCTCATTTAACACGGTAATGTGCTTGGCAGAAAATATGGCATATCAGGCTGTTCACAGTTGATTTACATGGCCGTGGATGGCTTTTGTATGGAATACAATAATAAGCGGTCTGTAAAAGGGTTTGGCAATTAAAATTATATTATAATAAGATATCAATGCCGTATTTTTCCTTTTATCTCTATTTTTACCAGTAACTTTAATAACCTGGTAAAGAATGAATGTAAATGAATGTGGATTGTGGACCGTGTTTTGTGTGATATGCCATATTTCTTGCAATGCTTTGTAAAACTACTCTATGTATAAAATAAAGATTTGGAAAGTACTAGAGATCCTCTTTCTGTGAAATAGAAGAATTAAAACTAATCAAAATTATAGTAAAAAAATAAATTGACACTCGCTTCATACTATACAAAGCTTACATGCGTAATATATGATTATAAAGATATTTTTTAAACCAAATATCTCTATTAATGCCTACGATTGTCTATTTTTTCCTAGAACTGAATATTATTTTAAAAGGTTTTAGGTTTTACTGTAATATAAAAGAAATAACGCTTCATAGAAGCGGCATTGGCCTGGCAAGTATGTTTGTGGAATTTTTTTGTACATTGGCTTATAAAGTGTATCTGACACCTCGACAATAATTGAAACTTGTTCACTAAGGGACACTGAACACCTTTTGTTTAGTTACTTTTGACATTTCAAAACAGTCGATTTTCCTTATAAATCATCGATTGGTGAAGAAATTTAAAAGATCCGTTTTTTTCTGAGCTGCATTTCATTATAGCCGTGGTTACAAATTCAATATATTGTTAATAATAACATACAAAACTTACATTTGGTTATTTAAATCAATATGATGCACTGAATGAAGGTAGTTTGTACCTTGTTTTTTTTTAATCAGTCATCTAAATCCATATACGCGGACGTATTAAATGCTGTCTTGTGCATCAAATAATTATTAAAAAAAATCTCACCTCCTTATAAAAAACCTACGATTAAATTATCTTACTGTATAGTGATTATAATAAAATAAATAGTTGTTAATAACTAAAATCGAACGGAGGGACCAAAATCAACCAGAAAATCTATTAAAGCTGCCTTATGAATATAATTAAATGATGTTAAAAAGTCATGGCTTTTTGTTACAATAATGGTTAATATCCGTATCTAAAACATTGCAAATTAAATAAATTCTTAACCATTCACACTGTTATAATATTTCTGTAAACATATAAAATCTACAAATCGATTAATAATATTTATATAATAATCGTAATTTTCTGATTTTACACTCAATAAATTACTTGGAATTTAACAATTAGAATAATTTACTAATTATTCACATTTTTATAAATCATCAACGAGACTAAATCGAGAATTAAACTACAATTAAAAGAACAGCTGCCGAGATCTGGTGAAAATGAGGTCAGTATAGAGCTGCACTAGTTTCTATTTCTACTGACCTTAGACCATTTTATTAAAATGACAAATAAAAACTGCTAAAAACGTGCGAATGCAATGAAAAAAAATTGAGCGCGTTATTTACGGCGCTGTCCGACGATGTAGGTACAATATTAATATCAGTGCTGCCAGTACGCAAAATTAATATTTTCTAAAATTATTTAATTGTACTACTTATGCACTTTACACAGCGCATGAAACTTAATTCCAACGTGGCATGGCAGCACTAATAGCATATTTTCAATACCTGGCAACTCTCTGTATTCTATTTCAGGGAAATCATAAAAAACTTACAAAAAGAAAACGCTTAGTCGCTTCACCATACCATAGCTAAACATATACATATTATAACTGCTAGGACATTCCACATATTGCATCTTACAGCTACATATAAGACGGATATTCCTTATTTAATTATATTAGAGGACAATAAACACTTACAATATCGTAGAGCTTCTTGGAATGGTTACAAAACGTTATAAAATTGTTTTTATTTTTAATATATTATGTGAAATTCGGCTCGTTACGAAAACATACATACAATGGTTGCTAGACAACATTCTGTTGAATAGTTTTCATGACAGAAAAAAATCCAATTTCCATGCCTCTGATGTTTATCTGTTACATTTTCACGCCTAAACCGCTACATCCTCAAATTAGAGAAGAAGTGAACCGATTTTGATGGAATTTGGTATGAAGATAGCTTAAATCGTGTAGAGAATACTTTTATCGGGATAAACTGTATTAAAAACTCTAGAGCTATCTCCATTGTAAATTTCACTCAAATTAGCATTCACTTTGACTTTGTACAGTTACCGGCATGCGGCCGTTTCCAATAACCGATCTATCGACGGATTGCCCTACTAGAGATAGGAATTTGACATAACTTCTATGGTGCGTGTGTCAAATATCTATCTATCTCCAGTAGGAAAAACCATGGATAGATCGGTTATTGGGAACGGCTGTAAGAAAGCTGTTCACGTCCAATTTGTGTGTAGTGATGTTAGGTGTTTAAAACAATTAGGTCACGTTAAATTTGAGCATGTTCAGCGAGTTTTGTCGCTGAACACTACCGGTCTCAAAACATCAAAGAAATAAATGTGATTTTCAATACTTCATGACACGTACAGATCTTTCAGTTGGTAACATTTTTTTATCAATAATATAATAAAGTTTATATGTTTTCGTAAGAGCGAGCATCGAGTTCATACAAATGCGTTACGACCTCGTTTGTGTATATTAAACGTACGTATACATAAATAATAATTAATTAATAATCAAATCCCGAATATATTAGAAATGTATATTGTTGTTATGTACGCCATGTTAGTAAATTGTATATTAAGATATATTAGTAGGTATGATTATTTTGTTATTCATTTTCTATATTACATTTGGAATTTTCCATAATAATGTCATAAAAATATGGCACACCAGCAGCAAAACGAAATTTCAGTCTAATGTGGTTAAAAATAATTTTAGTGCAGCTATTTCAAACGTAAATGGCGCTAAACGCTTCTCTTATTTTCATCCCGGCGTGCCATATTTTTGTATAGAAAGAGTACGTTTCGTAAGTACCAATGTAAGAAATCGAATAACTTCAACACTTGTCAAAAAGCGGCGAGCCTCAACTTTTAATGTTCACTAGACACGCCTATTAGGAAAATCCTTTATTTTTATATAAATGGCACGACTATATACATGTGGAATTGACACGATTTTACAAATTATAAAGGCTTCTATTCGTCGAATATTTATGATTTAGGCCTCAAGCGAATGAATTATGTACAGTCATCTTATTTTTAAATTACCAGATATTATTCATATAAACAATACACATATCACATTACTGTAAAATATTCCATTACAAGACTGTCAAGGTTGTTTTTTTAACGATTACGAAATCAAAATATATCCATGCATCCTGTGGATATATTTTGATTTCGTAATCGTTAATGTGCCATGCATCCTGTTCCTGCCTAAATTTATATAACTTATCAAACGGAAATCCCTGTTGTGAAAAATTTCAGTTTAGTATTAACATTTAAACACTAAATATTTTGTTATCTAGCTAAACAGACAGGATATTCATTTCCGTTTATTAGTGTTTAGTAGATTAGTAGATGACTGCACAAATGAAACTTCAAAATATAAATGATAATAATATTTTACCTACGATTTTGACAAACTCTTGTGCACACAACGTATTTATTCAATAAAAAAACATGGCTCCGTGAGAAACGAATTGTGGACCCGACGAGCCTCTTACACGCAATAAATTAATACACATAAACGTTTTATATAATGTATATAATAAGTCGCAAATATAGTCCACTTGAAATAAACTCTTATAAAAATGCAAAAACTACTATGACGTGTTCTCACGAAGTCAAATGCCTCTAAATATGTATTACAATATGATAGAGTGATACAAAATGATCAACTACACTTTTTTGAATGAGTTACAGATTTTTAAGTTCGAAAATGCGCGTTTTATAATACATTTTATATTTATGCATTAACGTGACCCACAGAATGTTTATTAACATTTTCAAATCTTTTTGAGATAATTAGTTAACACGTTTTTGTGCCCTGTCGTATGATTAAACGATGAGAGCAAGCAAAGAAAACGTAAACGAAAAAAGACGGAAATTAAATCATGACATAATACCGGTACAGTCAGCGATAAAAGTTGCTGAGCATGCCCATTGCTCATTATTCCATCTTTGACTTTTGGAAATGCTTTGTTTATCCGCTAGATTTCCTATGATTATTAAATGGTTTGTAGTTAATAAAACCTACCTTACAAACAGTAGCGTGAATTTAGAGTCTATAACAATGATCGCACGATTCACATAATATGTATCTAGCATAGGCTAGTGCCAAATTTTAATACTTACACACTCTGCTTTAACTAACAGTGCTGACACATCATCGGAAGTTTATATATATATACCAGCTAAGAAGCGACGTAAAGTTGACATATGTCTCATGTTTGTCGAATGTTCTAACAGACAGAAGCAAACATCACAAGTTTCAGTTACGCTCTATTAGAGTCTAACAGAGTCGTAACAGAGTCTGTTAGACATTTCTAACAGAAAGAAACAAATTCATAACATCTGGTACACGATTTTACCAAGCGGAAACAAATGTCTTGTGCTCTGGTACATTTTGATGATGGTAAAAAGAAAAAAATAAATGTTTTGGTACACACATCTAACAAACATAATAAGTTCTGTTACACTTTTCTAACAGTTATCCTGCTGCAGCTAACATAGATCGCAAACGAATGTCTCATGTTTCTGTAAAGTTTTCCATAAACTCTGTCCAGGGTCTGATGCACTATAACAGAGTCTGGAAACCAGCGGATGGTCTCTAGGGGGGCTCACCGCACCTGCTAGCGACTGCTGGGGGGCGGCATCTGGGCCTGGACGCCCTGGAGGTTCATGGGCCGCCCGTTAGGGTTGCCCATGCCGAGGCCGTCCTGGTAGTTGTTTTCCATTGCGGGCATGTCATCGCTCTGAGGAGGAAACAATTGTGTATTGAAAAGGTATGTTAAACATGTGGTTTGGCTATGGCGAGATCGTTCTAAAGTAAAAGACACATACATTTCTGTAAATTAGAATCGTTTCAACGGTGACGTGATTTAGTAGGGAATCACTGCATACGTCACGATTTAATAGACCCGTTTTGACACCTATAAATACGCTATCGTAATGTATCTTTGAATGAAAATAACGAAGCATAAAACAAATATTAATCATCTTTTTCGCTTAATAATTGGATACATTATTTTTTATTGGCGCAAATCGGGTTAATCTGGTTTCCGATTTGATGGTTCAAAACGGACATATTACATTCTTAAGCATACATTCGGACTTACGACAAGAATATCAATTGTAATGGAAATGAACATGAGTATTAAACCTGAAGACATTTTTCTTTACAGTAGTAGTGTGTGAACGGCCAAAGCTTTTTGATTTCAAAAAATCAGACTGTGAGCAGAAAACTTACCTCCTTAGGTTTAGTGTTGAAAACTCTTGGTCAACATCAGGCTGTGCAGAACTACTATCCGACTCAAACTTGACTTTGAGGACGGTTCTTGACGTTAGAACTTATAACGTGGCGAAAAGCTTGTGTAATTTGCGTTTAATGCAACATGTTATAGCGGTAGCGTTGTAACAGTGTGTTGTAACAGTGTAGCGCTTTACCACAAGTCACCTGATGTTAAATAACGATGTGGACGATGGTGGCGCCACGCTTCACCTGGACCACACTACACCTGGATTGGGAAAGGAACACGCCCATAGGTGCGACTTCTGTCGTTTATTTAATGTTTGCATGTGATGCAGTAACGCGTTGCGGCACGGCCCACCCATTAGCGCCATACATCGCGTGCATAATAAGTGCTCGAGCCTTAATTCTAGACTTAACTTTGCAAACGGTTTAGGGGCTGCATATCTTGCTATAACGAGCTACGTTACCTTTATCATCACCGTCAGCCGGAAGAAGTCCACTGCTGAACATAGGCCTCTCCTTTTGAACACCACTAAGATCGGCTATTAGCCATTTGCATCCATCGGCTCCGTGCGACTCTTACAATGTCGTCGGTCCATCTAGTGGGGGTCTACGTACGGACCGTCTTCCGGTTCGTGGTCACCACTCGAGAACTTTTCTTCCCCTTCGGTTACCTTTATACCTCAGTCAATTTATCTTGTGTCTCATATTTACATGTTACAGGGTTGCGTTCATGTTACCTGTAACGATGTGGTCGAAGGTGGCACGTTACGCCTGTATAGCCAGTGGATATTTACCTCGCGATGTCTGCGTATAGTCCTGTCTTCGTATCTGGTGCCGCCGGTGGAGGCCATGGGGCGGCTGAGCGTGCTGTTAGCGTTGCTGGGCGAGTGCGGAGCCCCCGAGCCGCCGCCGGAGCCCGAGCCTTGCCCTGTAGCCCCCACGGTGTTACAAGCATGTTTATGTACACGTGCTATGAGAATCTTGCGCGTGGTGCATCAGAGTAATTTCGATTCGTGTGTCTTTTTTTTGTCGCGATAAAAAGTATCCATATTCCTTCCTCGGTGTTCAAACTAGTTTAAATCAAATTACATCATGATCGGTTAAATGCTTTTTAAGTTTATCCAGAACATCTAAGTTTAGACAGGAATCGGAGCATTTCTATGATGATATTTTATCGCTAATTTAGTATCTGTGCAGACGTAGCAATTTTGATATCAGTGTTGCGCTGACTAGAAACCCGCATTGTGTTATGATTTCTTAGCATAGTAGAATTAATATCTGCGCAGTTTCTTGATATCATAGAGGTACTTCACTAATAGCGAGTTTTACTTATCGACAGCAGTTTTCGATTGCCGAATTCGGTGACTAAATACATTCCTGCAGCAATTATTTTTTTATCAACTTACAAAGTACCAGTTGTAAGTTTTTGCAACCGACAACCGCTATGCATCGACGATGTAATAAATAAAACAGCAAGTACTGCTTCAACGATAGCTCCATCGTCACACTAACAAAAGTCGAACAGTTTATTGAAAATCGCAGCAACCATGACATCTGCCTTTTTTTTCAAAGTTGTCAGTTGTTTGAACTAAATTTGATACGTCTGTACAGCGCCTAAAGCGTCATGAAAAGATATGTGCACACGTGAACGAGTTAGGCACATTCAAACATGTGTTAGTAAATATTTAGTAGGATGTTAAGGCAGGCGAAAGATTCACATAGCATTATAATGGACGTGACAGTGAAGTATATAACATATTGACATATAGACAAATATACAAACAGACGTATTATATGTACAATGACAGCACCAAATAGTGATTTATGATCGTGAACCCCCTTGTGAACTGTGTGTAAGTCTTTTGAAGTTTACATTCTACCTATCATATCTTAATTTAGCGATCCGAAATGTGCTGCAGCGGGTCTTGAGTTCGTACAAACACCTAATATAGAGAACAATCAGTTGTGCGTAAACTCTCCAATTCACCTGGAAACTTTTCCAATTCGCGCTTCGCTTCTATATTTATAACGCGAATAGCGAAGGAGTGGAACACCCTGCCAGCGTCATTGTTTCCCGAAAAGTACAACTTGGGATTCTACAAATCAAGAGTGTATAGGTATCTTCTAGGCAAGCATGCTCCATCATCGGCCACGTCTTCACTTACCATCAAGTGAAACTGTAGTCAATTGCTTGCCTATGGTGTATAAAAATAAACACTTGACATCATGTGTGTTGTGTTGTGGACCACGCTACCTTATAAAAAATAAACCCAAATATAATACAGATTTGGAACATCTAGTACACATTTAGAAATTCAAGTATGAGAAGCTACTTTTGTCGCTGACTGACAGTCGATCATGCGCCACCTAGCGTGAAGAAAAGGTACCATTTCCTCTCCATTGACGCTCTATGTGGTATCCTACTATGAAGTATATGTGGATGTGTGTGTGTTCTCCCCAGTTATCCCGTGTTCACTTACCGCTGCTGTTGGAGGAGGCCCGCGGCTGCGCGGCGCGAGCCGGCGTGAGGAAGTCCGCCTCGCGCCAGCCGTGCTTGCGGTACACTTCGCGCAGTTCCGCGTGAGACCACATCGTCATTAGCACTTGCCCTAGGGGGGATAAAGTAGGTTTTAATCATATTATAAGAATTACTTCTGCTTCATCTTCACTATTAGCCTATTATTACGTTTCCACTGCTGGGACTCTGGCCTTCTCTGAGAGAGAGAGAGAGAGAGAGTTTGGGCCGTAATCTACCACGCGGGCCCAGTACGGACCTTAGTTACTATGTAAATAGTGTAAAGAATTAAAGACTGCATTGGATATTCTGACAAAAGTTGAGAGCTATACCGATTTTAGATCTTCGGCAAATTTCCTTGTTTATTTCTAGGTCTCGATTATTATTTGTGTCTTCAACGGAAGAACAACGGTGAGGCGTGTGGGATATTTGTAAAGTGTTTGTGGATATACCTAATAAAATCAGTTGTGTTGCCGACTCGGTGTTACCATTGCGTGCGCGCTTCCGAAATTCCCTAATATCTTACTGTATTCATATCGCTAGTTCACCTGCAAACTTGAGGACCCTCGCGGTGTGGCGGTGACGCTGCTTGGTCAGGTTGAGGAGCCTCTCCACGCCGCCCGCCTCCAGCAGCGACCGCGAGAACTCGCCGCTTTTCTTTATCACCTCGTTCAGCGTGGCCAGCACGGCGGCTATCGTATCGTCTGACGTGCCCTGAGAATAGATAAATAGATACGATTAACTATCTTGACAGTCAAACAGACAGACGGGCTACAAGGCAAAAACGCAACCCTCTTTCTCAAAAACGCGTTGAGGTATCAAGTTGGAAAAAGTATATCAAATACTTCGGGTCTACGGTCTCTTACAGCTGTGTGAAAGACAAACTTGTAAGTCAACGCGATCGAAAGATATGACCGTTTATGTCGCATATTTTGCGATTTCACAAAGAAATCAAAACCTACAGAGTACTTTCCATTGATCTAACAACATGAAATTTGGCATGAAGCAAGGGTCTTACAGCACGCGTAAAGGAAAAAGTCTGGAAACCGTAAACCAGTAGTTTTATAACCAAAAAGACAATTTTGTACGGAAGCCTCGGTGCGAGTCCAACTCGGACAATCAGCGACAAAAGTAGCTGAACATACTCGATTTTCCTATTGAGTTTTAGATCCGTAATGTTTTGTTTATCTTTGCGACTTACAAGGTAGCGTTTGACCACAACACAACACACCTAATTTTAAGTGATAATTCGGTCAAAGGTTGGGGTTTAAGACGATGAACGTATTCTGAAAGTTTCATACTGTTCAGCAACTTTTGTCATTTACTGTACTTGGTCTTTTTTTTTCAATGTGTTGTAGTATCCAGCGATAGATAACGGACCTTTACCTGGTCGTGCGTGGTGTTGGGCGCTGGCAGCTTCTGCACCAGGTCCCGCATGGCGTACTTCCCGATCAGTTCCTTGTTCCTCGTGTCTATGGCGAGGTTGCGCAGCGCAGTGGCCACCGCGCACACCACGCGGTCAACCTCCATGCGCAGCAGCTCCACCAGGATCGGTAGCCCTGCGGGATGGGGCACTGGTGAGGTGACGGTGGAGCAAAAAAATTATAAAAAATCATCCAGTAGTCTATGTATGTGTGGCTAATAGCCGTTCATGGTGGCGTTCAAAGAGGGAGGCCTATGTTCAGCAGTGGACTTCTTCCGGCTTCTTCCGGCTGATATGGTCTATGTATATGTACTTTGTACTAGAATTCGCGATCCGAACACTTGCTGTTTCACTGAATTGCACAGTAACCTGTGCAACTTTTTTAGTGTGGATTTGATATTTTGCGGTCTGTGCGAAGCGTCACTATTTATGTGTGCATTTATACAAAAAAAACATTTGAAGTTAGTACCTGAGTATGAAATTAAAATTTAATAAAACATAAGTTTGTTTTTTGCTGATTAATTAGATAACAACACGGTAACAATACAAGACAAAAGTGTACATATGATTTGTGAAACAAAGTTCGTTGAAAACAACCTATTCGGTACTTCCAAGTCGGCACGAGACCTTTCAGTTGGTCATAAAGTCAGCGCTAGACGAGATAAGTCTTTAGATCGCGAGAGTATTGTTATTCAAAGTAATTTTATCATTATAAAAAAAATACTAGACATGGGGACACTTGTTCCCCCCCATGTCTGATGTATGAGATACCGGGATCAAGTCTATACCCCCAATATTTTACGCCACTCGTTTTTCTGTTCCTACGCAATGCCGAGATTCTATGAAATAAAATTTGTTAAAATACCAAAATCAAAGTTAAAAATTGATCCAATTTAACTTATTGTTGAGATGTAACAGGCGTAGCTACTTTAAGTTGGACGATTTAAAGTGATCACACGTATCCTACTAAAATTGTCGAGTTTTTGATGATGATGCTAACCTGTGTAAGTATGAGAAAGTTACCTTTTTCTTTCCTGACAGCCGCCCGTATGTCAATGGAGGGTTGCCAGTAGCAAGCGGCTAGGTTCTGCAGCGCGCCGGCCGCCGCCTCCAACGTCTCGGGGTTCGAACACGTTTGAAGCAACGCCATGTATAGGGGCACCACCTGAAGAGACATAGGAGATTGCACGTGATTGTGAGTAGAGCATACATATTAATCTATTCTGTTATTCTAAAGTTATAAATGGAAACGTAGCTCAGTCTGTCTGTTTCTTTTCACACCTAAGCGATCTAGATGATATATGGTATGGTTTAAACTCTGGGGATCCTTCCCCATAGGATACTTTTATCGCGATAAACTGCGGGTGAACCGCGGGGAACAACTAGTTACTAACTTCGTAAAGGAAGCCGTAAACCTAACAGGATTTTTATCACAATAAAGTAAGTACTGAAAGTTAAAGAAATATCAAAATCAGTACCGATCAGTAGTTCCGGAGATTAGCTCCTACATCCAAACTCCAAATCCCATCCATATAACATTCGACACAATACTAAAAGACATTTATAGAGTGCAGTGACGTCACGCAGCGCTAATGTAATTCAATTGTTTCCTTTTCACTCGACAATAATCGTGCAAATCAAATAATTGGACCTGGCAGTACTCACCTCGGGGGACCACAGCATCTCCGTCCCTTTGGGCACAGAGTACCCCAACTGCGCGTTGTTGGGGTCCATCGGGGGCGGCTCCTGATCGCTCTTCCCGAGTGGACTGGTGGAGTTAGATGACGTCGACCCTTCTTTCTTCTTTTTACTGCCGCCGAAGCAGCCGAGGTTTTCGCCTAGAACATTGAATACGTGACGTAATGGACAGTCACACGCAAAGCTGTTTGTAGATAGCGCTCAGAGCGACTGTACCATGTTTACGAAGTTGTGTCAAGTTATAGCTATGGTTGTGATAATCAAAAAAATAGTGGTTTCAGACCAATTGTAGGCTTGTAGTTGACAAAATACATTAGATGCAATCAAGGTACAGTCGATCATGCACCACTTGGCATGAAAAAACTTAGTTTTCCTCTCCATTGAAGAGGGTTTTGGGAATGGCATTCTTAGAACAACAAGTTTTCTGCGTTTATTTCATGAGAGCAGCGGCACCACAGCATCCAAAAGCATGCGATATCTACCAATCCACACTAGGTCAGCGTTCTCTGAGGGAAGGCCTGTTTTCTAGCAGTAGGAACGTAATAGTCTGATGATGGTATTGATGACTTCTTTTATTTACACAAAGAGCATACAGCATCAACCAACCTGCAATGGGTCAGCATGGTAGGTTATGACTTATGACCCATACCGCCTCTCTGAGAAAAGGCCTACGTCCCAGCAGTGGGTTGTTGAAGATGATGACCAAATACAGATTATAGATTCTTACCTTTTGATGCGCTTGCCTGTATCCTCGCCTGTCCCGATGACTGTGTGGGAGGCGCTCTCGTGTCGTATAAAGGGTCTTCGATTTCTTGACATCTGTCAATACAAACAACTCCTTGAAAATCACGACACCGACAAAACATATGAAAAATGGTAAGGCTGCCTTTTCAAGGTGCCTTATGAATATGCATCATTATCGTTTGTTTAGATACAACGACAGGTTCGTAAATACAATGGACGTGAGAGCTTGAAAATTAACCAATTTGATTGAATTACAAGCTTCCAAGCGATGATAACTCAGTGGTAGTAAAGGTCAGTGTGCAACCATAGGCCATGGAAACGAATCATACATACAATGACTATTTACCCGACTGAGAAAGAAGAGGGGTTATGTTTTTCGAGGGTATGTATATTTATTTGCCACGGCCTGTAGCCTAAATGGCTTAACGGATTTAACATATGAGGTGTTATTAGATTCGTCCTTATTGTGGGAGTGACATAATTTATAATCATGTTTTCTAATACTCTCAAGCCAAGCACAGCTATCGGTGTGTTCCGGGTGCCTCCACTTGACATACAGTTCTCAGTCCAAGCAAAGCGCGGCGACACCTTCGACCACATCGTCTCTCAACATCAGACTTCCAGCAAACGCTAGCCTGTAAGAAACAATAAAGAACAAAACATAACCACGTACCTGTATGAAAGATTTCGTAGTACACAGACGCAGTTCTCGACAATCTTCGTACCGATTGCGTTGTTTTGTATGGCGGCGCGTACTGCGTGTAATAACGCTTCGGCCAAACCGGGGAGGGAACGCAAACGACGCCGTGCGTATTCACCGGCAGATGACGCGTTGCGGAGCACGCCGCTCGAGTTACGGAACACTGCAAGAATAAAGAAAGTACCTATATATATATGTCGGAAACGGGTTCGAGATTTGAAATGGATTTGACGTAATCGGGACGCCAGCGCCACCTGGTGGCGCTCGACAGAGTCTTGATGGCATTACTCGACAGGAGAAACGACACAGTTTGCTTGCAGCGGTCGAGGAATCATCTTGGAACTGTCCCGCGTTCCGTATTACCTAGTGATTGTGGAATGTTCTGAATGTACCTACATTATTGATTCGTCAGGAATACAGTGTCAGTTTAATTTGTAATGGCCTTCTATTATTGCAACCGACACCTCCCTCAGAACGCCCACGTGATATCTGCATACTATGGCAGATAGTAACGGAATAAATATAACGGGATAAAAAGTAGCCTATGTGTTAATCCAGGATATAAGCTATCTCCATTCCAAATTTCATTCAGATCCGAGCAGTAGTTTTTGCGTGAAAGAGTAACAAACATCCATCCATCCATCCATACTCACGAAATAGCCCCAAAACTTGTGTAATAGGTACTAGAGAGCTAGTGGTCAACTACGGGCCTCCAACGTGACTGTACGACAACTGTTAGCTGTTAGTCACTCACCAGTGGACCAATAAGTTTCGCCAGGGTTGGTCGGGTGCCAGCCGGAATGCGGTATTAGCACTTTGTTGACGATCACCTGCGCCGCGTCGTCGATGATGGACTGCTTCAGGTCTTCGCACGACGACATGTTCCATATTACACCGGTCACGAGCTCTTTCACCTGAAGGAATAAAAACATAATGTTATCCATACTAATAATGTAAATGCGCTCGTCACCCTGTATTGTATTGTATTGTTATGGTCAAAAAACCCAAAAATTACTGACCTAAAACAAATCTAGTAGAATCAGATTGATCAGCTACTTTTTTCGCTCACTGTACATTACATTTAATTTAATTTATTAATGAATGTACTCTCACAACAACAACATCATTCAAGGCCATGCGACATCTACCAACCCGCACCGGGCCAGCGTGGTAGATTACGGCACACACTCTCTCTCTCTGAGAGAAGGCCGGATTCCCAGCAGTGGGAACGTGAAAGGCTGATGATGATTTAAGAGGACGCCGTGATAAACAATGAATCTGAAATCAACTCCATACAAAAACGCAAGCGAGCTGACTAATGCCGTAAGGTCGTATGCGTCAAAAAAAGTTTTTTTTAGTTTAAAATGAAAACTATCGTTAATTTTATAGAACTAAACCTGTAGTTCTTTGAAGAATGTGTATATACCATAGAAAAAAAAACAACTCTTAAATCGGTTTTGTATGCCTGTAAAATGAATTTTTTTTTTTAGAGGACAGTTTTTCATTGTTTCTCTGCTATGAAAGTTAACCGATCGTGTTATTCTTCCGTCATTTTGATGTCAAAAACATGATCTTTAATGTACATAGATATTAGCTCTGTATGTTTTGTAATTGCTGAGAAAAAAGGAGATCCCTGCAGCCAATATTGCCAATTCCTCGTCTTAATGTACTCACCTCCATGTCCGTAGCTCGACACAACAGCGCCATAAGCGCCGGTATGCCGCCCGCGTCGCGTATCGCTCGCTTGTTCTCATCATTCTGCCGTCCGTACGAGAGATTGCGAAGGGCGCCGCACGCGTTTCGACACACTTCGGGGTTCTCGTGTGATACCAGCCGCACTAGGGGCGGTATGCCGCCTGCAATAGACAAAATCAGGGATGTTATGGAGCTCCGTAACCGTAACCGAAACTATCGGATATCCGATATAAAAATATATCCGTAGCCGTATCCGTTTCACAACTTTCGGATAGTTTCGTATAAGGGCGCAGTCTAAATAAAACGGCATGTTATGATAAAACCTATAAATAAAACCAAATTATTACGTACTAAGTATTTGTAGTTATGTTTTACTTCAATCTAATCTCCGTAACTATCCGAAACTAACGGATAATCCGAAATAATTACACATCCGTGACCGTATCCGAAACCAATATAATTTTATTGCTATATCCGTATCCAGATCCGAAATATCATATCCATAACATACCTAGACATAATAAACGCGTAAGAAGAGTCTCAAACGAAAGAGAGAGAGAGAGAGAGAGTGATTAATGCAGTTATTACTATATTTCAATTGTTCACAACACGCCTTTGTAACTGATCCAAAACTGACCGATTTTGTCTAGAAATTCGTAATAATTCTCCGTTGTATACATTGGCACTTCCATAATTTCAATGGTCGGACAAGGCCACTCCTCTGCAATCTCATTGCGTTGGCTCGACATATCTCTGGAATTAACCACCACTCGGTCGCACGACAAAGCTTCCAGTGAAGTTAGCCGAGAACCAATATCGACCATTCTAGAATTGAACTCTTCGAGTTTCTCCGAAGTTGTCTTGCATAACGCTTGCAGCTTGGCGAGTTCGTCTTTGATGCAGTCAACATCGTCAATGAGGGTAGGTAGAGATTCAAGCTTCGAAGAATTCTGCTTGGTCACAGCCGGAGATACACCGTGACTAGGCGCTGATCTAGGTGACCAAAGACGACACCGGGTGCATTTCCAAGTAGGTCCCAACATACGATAGTCAGTTTCTGTGAGGTCAGCGCAGCCAAAGTCGAAACGTCTCTTGCAAGCCCCGCATTGAACGCCAATGTTAAACTTTTCGCCACAAATTGAACAGTTCATTTCTAAGATTGTCTCTGAAGTTAAACACGTCGGACGGTTGTTATTTGTATGGATGTTCGCAATCAACTGGATGCTTGTGACTTTATACACTTATCTGTATGACCTTTAATGTGAAGATTTTAGCGATTGATGTAAACATAGTCTATTCCGCCGTTCAGATTAGATGATTACCTACTTTTAAATCAGATGCACTGAACTGTAATGTGCAAGCGCAACGCTTGGAAAAAGGCGAGCAAGTTGCTAGTCAAAAATGTTACATTTTGACAGATATGTACGACAAAGGAAGGATATAAGAGTTGCAGATTTTGAAAAACAAATGTCGAAAGTCTATTTTGAACCGAATACAAATTCAATAAGGTATAAATTACCTAAGCTCCTGGTTTTCTGTTTGTTAGGATCGTCCATATACGTGAGGTGCTGGAGATACGCCGCTGCATTCGCTTTGACGACATCGGATGGCGAGTTCAGGAATCCGATGACTTCGGGAAGATTCGGATCTCGCCACTGGAGGCCGCCACCGTCCTCTCGTCCCACACCGCCGTGTACTGGTAAGGTAAATGGAATTTAGACCTTGTCCCTTACGATATAAACTCCAAATTCTAGGACCTGAATCTTACCTAAAGCCATATTGGCCATTTGCTTCTGTAATTCCTCTTCGTCACCGTACATAGATTGACCGCCGGCGCTGCCCAAACTTAGACCATTCTGTGAATCCTGCAATTTAATAGCAGAGCTCGGTTATTCTGTCTACGATGTTTAAATAACTCCGATGGCTCAAGAACTCAAAGTGTGTCTTGGCCTGCGAAACGAGAGAGCGCCAGTTCTCCCTATCCTGAGCGATTTCAGCCCAGTTCAGTCTGGAGTTTACGCGTTTAGGCGAGCTCCAGGTGGAGGACTGGCATGAGGTGGCACTGGACAGACCGAAGTGGCGTCTTTTGTTATCGGAGGCCAGGACTCACTTTGGGTCGTTGCACCATCTCAGTTAGTAAGTTAGTTTAGTTATATTAATTCTACCGTACCTTGAACTGTGGCGGCTGATGCTGTGAGGGATCCATCGCAGCAGGGTAGTGTTGGTAACCGTACGTATCCGCTGCGTATTCACCACGCGGTGACGTCACGCAGTAGTGACGCCCCAGCTGCTCTAGTGATGCCGAATCGTACCTGAAGGGAATGTTACTTCAATAAGGCTACACAATGTGCTTAGTGGATGAATGGCTTAGAAAATGTATGATTGAAGAATAGAATAAAGTTTTATATGGAGCTCTATCTATTAATATGTAATTATACTAAAATAGGCAACTCTGGTTTTGAATATTTAGAGAGGTGAACAATTTGGTGTACAGACACATTTTTATGCATTAGGCCTCCTTTTCGCTCAGCGCCTCACATCAAAAAAAAACACAAAAAAACGAACTATGCAAGTAACATAATCATCATCATCATCATTAGCAGGAATTCCGCTGCTGAACATAGGCCTCCAATTAGCACCTAGTGAACGGCATACCTACAGAACGTCTTCAAGTTCGCAATTGCCACTGATTGTCTTCCCCATTGGTTTTCGATTCATCGAGCGATGTGGCCAGCCCATTGCCACATCAACATGCAAATTCTGAAAGCTATGACGGTGATTTTTCTTCTGAAAGCATGCCGTGGACGATGCAGGTGTAATATTTTCAGAAATTGGCTATTTGATTTGGCGCGCCGCGCTTGAGGCACTATTCCCGTCTCTCTTTTTCATATCTCTATCTCTTTCATTAATGGCTGCATATGTGCGATTATTAGGAGCACAAAAAGTACTAACACAGACCTCTGTTGTAGATGCAAATTGTGTTGTGGTAGGGCTCCGGGGGATGCGCTTCGGGGCGAGGCGCTCCCGCCACCCTCCACATACTCCTGAAAGCAGAAACGTCAACATAAAAATTTCATTTTGATTTCTAATACTTGTGTTTCTTTGAGTGACAATGCGTGATCTTGGTGGATTAATTATATTATTATTTACCATTGTGTCCGTGAATGTGTACGAGTGTAGGAAATTGAAATAAGAACCAGGATTATGCCGAGTTGGTGCCGGTTTGTGGCAAAAACACAGTAACTGTGTACTGTTTGTTTATTAACATATTTCATTTTATCTGATTGCGTAATTGTATGTATTGTTGTTTCCTCTATTGTTATTTGCTAGAAATAAAAATATTGTCTCTTATCTAATTAATGTTAAAAAAGTGTTTTAAAATGACTTTTCTAGTTGATCCAAGAATTCCGTCTCAAGTGTCAAGTAAAGTGCCACTACTTGGGACTATCCTCTTTAGCCCGGCCGGTTGCTGGGTCACATCATCTCATCATCATCGTCATTAAAAAAGCGCAAGTATTTGTTCTGTGTCTGGGTGTTGTGGATCCCCGATCCGCGTAGTTTCTGATACCCTAGATACAGGGAAACCTAGTTAGGGGTCAGAGCCTATGTATGTGATTGTGCGGGCATTATTATTATTATTAATATTTGATACATCTAATACTTGATATAGGCAAAATCCAATAACAAAGTACAGTCATTAAAAAAAAGTTTTGTTTTATTACCTGTCCCATATACGCCGGCATCTGCGTAGTATCAACCATGTACGCTGGCTGCGCTTGGTACGCCGTGGCGCCATAGTGGCCGTACGTGCCGTAGTGGCCCACGCCGCCCGCGCCGCCGTACGTTCCCCCACCCGTCACCGAAACCGAGTCCATCACCTGAAAAAGGGGGTAGAAATATAAAAAAACGTGAGCTTAAGTTAACTAATCTAAATCTAAAGTGTTTGTGTAGTGATATTTTGGACATCATTGTTTTTCATCATCATCATCATCATCAGCCGGCTCCCTGCGACTCTTACAATGTCGTCAGTCCACCTAGTGGGGAAAATGTTCTTATTTCTTGGAAAATATAATGAACATGCCATCGCTCAAAACGGTGAAGGAAAACATCGTGAGGAAACCGGCATGCCCAAGAACTGCAACATTCAAGGGCATGCGACATCTACCAACCAGCACTGGGCCAGCGTGGTAGATTACAGCCCATACTCTCTCTCTGAGAGAAGGCCAGAGTCCCAGCAGTGGGAACGTGAAAGGCTGATAATAATAATGAACATAAACCGTTAGGTTAAATTTTACTGAAAAGGATGGTACAGATTCACACATAATGAACAAATCTTCAAGTTCCGACATAAGAGAAGATTTATTTTTTTAACTACTAGTATCTTACCAATATCTAAAGAGAAAAGATTTGATAGTAAATAACTATAAATCTAAAATTTAAAAAACCCCCGACATCTTGAACCCATTTTCATCAAACAGCTAAAAACACTCGCCAGTAACTCACCTTCCATACAAAAAAAAACTAAATTGAAATCGCTTCATCAGTTCGCGAGCTACGGTGCCACAGACAGACAGACAAACAGACGGACAGACACGTCAAACTTATAACAACGCTCTTTTTGCGTCGGGGGTTAAAAAAAAAAACTAAAAAAAACTATTTAACCAATCTTGATGAAATTATGTATTGAATGAACCCTGGGATACTTTTTATCGCGGTAAAGTAGACCACGCGGTCGAAACCGTGGGGCACAGTAGTCAAGTATACTGACATGCGGGTACTTCTGCGACGGCGCCATCGTCAGGTGTCCCATGTGGTTGTAGTGGGCGGCGGGGGAGGACACGTACTGTCCATATTCGGGGTCCACTGCGCCAACTACTACCGGGTACTCGCCCGCCTGGGAACAACAAGGGCACTGTATAAACTGGAACAGGAAGCGCGGATGGCGCACTCAGGTATTTTAGAATGATGCTCACACTGAGAAAAAAATTCGGAATTTCCTTCTGAGTCTTACCTTCCAAGACCGATTCCTTCGTTTTTTTTACTTTTCCTTCTGAATAACAAATCCTTCCCTTTTGACTCAGAAAGAAAACGGTATTTCGGAATGTCTTTTTTCTCCGTGCACACGATAATCATTACTTGAGCTGTCTGCCCATACAAATATGTCCCTTACGGCCAGTTTCGATAACCTATCTATCCACGGTTTGCCCTACTAGAGATAGAAATTTGACATTACTTCTATGGAGCTTATGTCAAATTTCTATCTTCAGTAGGGCAAACCGTGGATAGATAGGTTATTGATCGCTAGCAAGCATTAATTGACACTTGAGCGTCATTCTAGAACACCAGCCTTAATGAAGTCGTCTTGCGTCGTCTCTGTAGCCTGTTTGGTGTCAATATAATGTCGTGGCATTTGACCACATCGTCACTTAACATCAGGTAACATGTGGTCAGCTACCATGTTAGTAAAAAAAGGTACAGTTACAATACCATGTTTCTGTCTGTTGTATGTTTTCTACCACGTTGCAGTAACACGTTGCTTGTAGCATCGTGGCTTAGGCTGACCACGTCAAGTGTAGTTTTTTTTATAATAAGTTCTGTTATCTATGACGGTAGGGAGATGTCTTGAATACACGGGTGGCGGAGTAGACAGTCACGTGGGAGCTGCTAGCGAAAGCGGATATGTACTGCCCTAACTGGTGCGATACCCAGCCCATATTTAGCCACACCTAGCATAGTGCACCCGGCATATCATACTGAGTAAGTAGTACTACAGCAAGAGACCGAATTGCGGCCTGTACGAGCCTGTTACTGTAACATCTTAACGCAACTGACCTGCATAGCGAGATGGTGCTGGTGCCAACTGACCTGCATAGCGAGATGGTGCTGGTGCGCAAGCGCCGCGGCCAGCTCGGCGTCTTCGGTAGAGGCGTCCGACCGCGACACGGGGCTGTGTTGCGGCCCGTACGCTCCGTCCACTGGCCCGTTACTGCAACAAACGTACGGAACATGTTATACATACACACCACGGTAAAGTTACATGCATTTTTTCCTTCTTACAGCGTTTGACCACAACTCATCTGATGTTAAGTGATGACGTGGTCAAAGGTGTGTTACGTTACACCTGAATTGGGAACTATCTCTTAAGTCAGGCTGCTGGAACACACCGATAGGTGTTTGGTAACAAATTCCTAACTGTGTTAGATAGCTTATAACAAAATGACTTAATCTTAAGAAGGAATTTTCCTTGTCTTATTGATTTCGTCTCTCTTTTCTTACTTCGAAATAATTATTTGGGTATTACGCTAAGACGTTGTTTTTAGACACGTAAATAACTAATCACCACCCACAATCTACTTCATCCACTATTATAATGAGCGAAACTTTTCAGGGTGCTTAACTCCATTCTAAAATAACATCGGTATACAGACTATTAGCCGCCCACAACATTATACACAAAGGGAACAACAGATATCGTCTGACATGTGCTCGCTATGATCAAAAGGAGCGTGTCAGTTTATATGTCCTTAAGGCTGTATGAAAACTGAGACGACACTTGGCTTTGGCAAATTAGCGCTGCCAAAGGAATTTCTAAGGACTGTTTTACGCCTCTTAAATAGGATAATAAATAATAATATATTTATTTTTATGTACTTATGTATTTCTTTGATAGGCCTTTGGTCTTTGAATTGTGTACTTCGTGCTCGCCACTGTTACACTGAGCTTAATAAAAAAAAGTATCACGTTTTTTCCTTTCAAAAAAGGTTGAACAATTTTATTTACAGATAGGTGAACCCATACTTAATATTATAAATGAGAAAGAGACTCTGTCTGTTTGTTTGTTACCTTTTGACGTTTTAACCGCTGAAGCGATCTTGATGAAATTTGGAATGGAGATAGTTTGAACCCTGTAGAAGGGTATTATCGCGATTAAATATAGTTTACGCGGGTGAAGTCGCGCGGAACACTATAATGATTCTGCAATGTAAAACTCGAAACATTCTGACCGTTTCGACAGAGACATATATAATTAATGATTGCAACACTTCATCATACTATATATACATAAAACCCAATAGATCTCGGGAACCTCCCCAGGAAATATTGGTTTCCCGGGATTTCTTTAGAGTTCCCTCTAATTATAAACGAGTACCACTTCTCAACGGAGATATCTTTGATTTTATTAGATGTCTTGGAATCGGATCACGAGATTATGTAATTATAACATAAAATCAAGGTTTATGCAAGATTTCCTGATTATTCCGTTCTTAGAATAAGGTTTATTAACAGGTTTATAAGATCTTGGTTAATAAGTAAAATGCAATGCCCATATTTAAGTCGAAACACGGATAGCTAGCGCTGGCTGAACATTTTAAAGCTTGCCCACGAAATAGTTATAAAATATGAAGATGAGCCTTTAGATGAGACTTTAGGTATTGTCGTCTAGAAAATTCTGTTATGAATTGACCTGCCCATGGGGCTGGGGGATTATTTTCCTATTCTATCTTTCACTATACACCAACTATAATAGTAAGAAGAACTATTTAAAATAATTCCGAAAAACAACGTAAATAAAAAGGTAACTAACACTCTAAGGAGTTACGAACTTCTACTTATCGCTGGAATGCATAAGGATATATGCGAAAAAAAGACTCTTAATCTTATCAACAACAAATTATCGGAATTGGTCTGAACTCTACCACTTGAAATACCGCTGGAAAGCTCTCAAGAAACGGATTAAGTATTACGATTTTTACTAACTCGATTGTGTACTCAAACCTCATCCGAGCGGCAGTAAAACATAAAAAAAGCTCTTTCACATAACCGCGATAAAAACGGCACTAAGCTGATTAGTACGTAGCTGACCCGCTATACCGTGCCATGCAATTCCGTTATTTGTGGATTTAACCGCGTAGTAAAAATGAAAACACCTAAAAAAAGTCATATTTTTACTTAATTTTTTTTATGACAAACAAATAGACGGCTCGCCTCATGGTAAGCGGTCACCGTCGCCTATGGACATTTACAACACTAGAAGCGTTGCCGATGCGTTGCGGACCTTGAAGAATTCTTTCACACCTATCTTGAAGGACTGCATTTTGTACAGTCAACGACAAAAGTCGCTGAACAATCACACTTTTTTCTATGATCCTCATCATCTTAAGACACCAATTTTTAACCTCATCATCACCTAAATCAGGTGTGTTATGTTGTGGTCAAAATGATACCATGTAAAATGTAAAAAAAAACAATAATAATTACTGATTTTAAACACATTTGGAAAATCGAGAACGATCAGCGACTTTTGTCGCCGACTGTACCACTGCGCACTGCGAAAAGCCTTGAGGAGGGAGCTCGTTTTACAATTAGCAAGTATGTGGGAGAAAGAAGCGCTTAAATAGAGTGGTGTGACATTTCCATTATTATCATTATTTAGAAAAGCATGAGTCAGAAAGACCACCTGGTGGTAGGATCGGCAGGCGTTGCTTTACCACACAAAGAATGTGCGCAATCCACAACACCCAGTCACGGACGTCGCAAATAATAATGTTTTTTCCTATGTTCAAAAATATTTATCCCGAAGTGGAAATCGACCCCACAACAACAGGCTTCGCAGTCAGCTGCTCGTTATTTGCGCCACATCGGTCGTCAAACAATAACAAGAATAGATGGACGTAGATATAGAAGGATGAAAACAAAAATTTAGATCAATCCCGGCCGGCGACCCAACTTTGCGCGAATATATGCCGATTTTGACAGGCCCCTCGTTCCGGGAAATGTTTGTGTTTATAAAACTTTAACTTAGTAGTAGGGAATCTAACGTACGATCATGGTCCGATCACGGATCTTTTTAAAGCAGGTAAATTAGGTACAGAAAACTTTGGGTCAATATTTTCCGACGGTAACTTTCTACTTCTGATAGGATTAATTAAGTTGGTTTAGGATATCATCACTATGGAACTTGAAAACTAGAACCCAAAGGGTGCTAGCAACAGCGTTTGTTGCAGGACTAGCTTCGCCCCGCCGTTACACTCGCGGTTTTTTCCGCTGTCACACATCAGGAATCTCTTCTGGGATGAAAATAAGCCTATGTTTTAATCCAGGGTGTAAGCTATCTTCATTCGAAATTACACTCAAATTCGTTGATCCGTTTCAGCGTAGATTTTGAATACACACACTAATTTGGGCTGTGATGTGTGTGAGTGTTAGCTAAACGCGGCCACTAGATAAAGGCAGCCATAAATCGAGCACAGCCACGTCCCTTGGAAGAGGCCAAGGTCCAGCAAAGGACAACAAACAGAACCATTATCTTAAGCAAAAAAAAACAGTATAAGTTGACAATATCTTGCGTCTAAAATATTGACGCACGAATCAGAACCACCTCTCATGTCAGGACATGAGAGGTGGTTCTGATTCGTGCGTAGGTGTATGTAATAGCATTCTGGCTTCCCCTCTGTCTGAGGAAGCCAGGATGCTAACAAAAATCTATTTGTATCTATTATAAAAGTTGTTGATTTTCATATATATATATATATATTTAATAATGTATTTTAGTTATTAGTTTAGGTTTATTTGTTTTTATTTCTTTGTTATGGTATATTATTTTTAGTTTGAAGTAATAAATTATGTTGTATAAACATATATAATTATATTAATTACTTTTTGGAATACCATACGGGGGTGACATAGTCACTGCGTGACAAAACCCCTTTATAATAAATAAAGATTAAAAAAAAAAAAAAAAAAATTGAAATATCAAAAAATTCAACACCATCATTTCGAAGATGCAAATGTTACCGTCAAGTCAATTTCACATTTAAGCAACTGCCCACCGCATTCGCTCACGTCGTCTTACTTTAACGTGACAAGGCACTTAAATATGCATTCAATATTACCTACTCGACACATCATCATATCATAGGGCTTTCACACGGCAACGTACTGGAGTAAATAGTAAAAGCAGTAATGGCGATACAAGAGCGACGGCTGTGAGTAGACGACTGCACTATTTCATTGGTAGTTGTATTGATTCAGCAATCACTATTTATCTGCCTGTGCTGTAGTGCTGGTATAGGCGGAACCATTAGGTGATGGATTCAACTTTGGGTCCAAGCTTGGCTCCAAGCAACCAATGTGTGGAGGAACGTTGGACCTGAGGTGCACACTCGTCCCTGTCGCCTTTGATCGTGTCACAAAAACCAAACTCGGCGCGGCTTGGTATTGGCTATTGGATGCAGAGTTACAGATATATCCAAGACTGATCCAAACAGAGATGTATTGGCTCTAACGCTCTCTATCTTAGAGCAAACACAGCCGATTTGCGGCTACGGCGTAAGGCAGACACTGATCTATGAAACAATCTCCCAGATCAATTGTTGTAATTTATCCGACGATGTCTCTTGACACGCTATAGTTTCTCAAACCACGTTACATCGTGTTTTGTTAAACCACGACACACAAACGATGAGCACATCGATCAAAGGCGGAGTACTTGGTGCAAGAAATGTACGTAACAAGTTTATGGAGGAGAAAATTAAGAAAGTTTCGTGTCACAAGAACTGCTTGCAGACTTGTAGTCAGTGGACAGCAAGTCAAGTGGCGCTCCACGAAAAAGAATTGAGAATGACTTGTTTTAAAATCAAACTAAACGATTATTTGTGAATAAAGCTTTCGATCCTGAGTATAAGTCGTTACGCCATATAGATTAGAGACCCTTCGTGCGGCCTTAAAACTTCGATAGGTACTAGGGTTGACCATTACATCCTACGAGCTAATTTTAAACTAAACTCGATAAAAGCAATATATTTTGACACTAAACCCCACCACCACCATGCACCCATTGTAACCTTTTATATTGCTCTGTTTTTCTGTTGTTGTGGTCAAACAATAAAGCGTTATCTATCTACCTATCTACATTTTATAATCGACTTGGGCTTTTTAGAAACACGCAAAACGATCCATCCTCATGAAAAATCTTGCATCGATAAAGAATATTGTTGAGAGCACAACAAATTTCGTCAAGTCCGACAACGATGAGTTTGTTCACAAGAAAAGGAATTGCACCTAAACATTTCCCTTTATTCCCAAACACATAACGTGATCGGATCGCCGAGAAAATTACGAAACGAAAGAAAAACGACAAAGGAAGCAGAGTACCTACAGTTTTAGGCTAAGTTGATTAAATCCTCCAAATTCGAGTATCTTGTTTGCTGTAATAATAAATCCCCAAGCTCAACCTTTTAATTAAAACTAAAACGGCTCGCGTAAGCTTTTGGCATATTCTCAACTCGCAAGGAAAATCGCTATGCCATAAAGACATGGAGGTATCCTAAAACTAACGAAATATACGCTACAACAACTTTGAGCGAACAAGCTAGCATCCTCTATCATAAATATATTGGATTTTATGGACGGTATGCCAAACTAAGTCACTTTGTTATGCAAGGCTGTATTATTTACATGCACTCCCTATAGCGGGGTAGTGGACTGGCAGATAATCCCGTAATTCGAAGGATCTTTCCGACTTCACTAGTAGATCCTTTTATTGTGGAAACGTGTTTATTTTTCGGGGAAAGGGCATCGTATTTTCCGGAATAAACAGCAAGTTTTTGACTATCTCTATTCGTTTTTTTAATACAGTTGCAGTCAATCACATTTACTGACAATTTATATGGTCTGTTTCAAAATCAATCAATTATGCTTATTAGGTCTAGAGCTGCTGTGTTGCCTACAATATAGATATGTTTACCTATTTATTAGAGTTTGACCACAAGTCACCTGATGTTAAGTGACGATGTGGTCGCAGATGGCACCACACTACACTTGGATTGGGAATTCGTTCTCAAGTGGGGCTGCCGGAAGTCGGAATACACCGATAGGGTGCATAGCTACAGATCCTTAACTTTAGCTAAACTAATAATATAATTAATATTTGGTATGTCAATAAAAAATTACCAAACATATATATAAGACTTAGTAAATTTCATTGGTTAAGAGTCTTTATTGTACTATCCTTCACCCGATAGGCTTCCCGAACCTGTATCTTGAGTTGTATTTACAGCAGTACAGCGTTCAAAGTTGAGCGATTCTTCTTGCCAACAAATCCACAGAACCATTAGAGCAATTTACAAATTCTAGTCATATGAAACTATCCCGTCTTGCATTATGCAGTTTACCTAAGGTATTTCTGCATGTCACAACAGCTTGAACGCCTAGGAAATTGCGACAACATGGGCGGTCTCGCATAGCGCTAGTAGCTTAGGAAATAAATTCTTCTTATCTGAAAATGTGTTTAGTACAGTCAACGACAAAAGTCGCTGAACAATAACCAATTTCAGAGTTTCATTACCATCTTCAACACCAACCTTCGACCAAATCATCACTTAACATCAGCTGTGTTGTGTAGTGGTCAAACGCTACTTTGTTAGTTGTAAAACAAAAACGAACACTACTGATCTTATACGCATTTGGGAACTCGAGTATGATCAGCTACTTTTGTCGCTGACTGTACGTATTTTATTCATCATCAGCCTATTACGTTCCCACTGCTGGGACTCTGGCCTTCTCTCAGAGAGAGAGTATGGCTCGTAATCTACCACGCTGGCCCAGTGCGGGTTGGTAGATGTCGCATGCCCTTGAATGTTGCAGTTCTTGGGCATGCCGGTTTCCTCACGATGTTTTCCTTCGCCGATTTGAGAGATGTCAAATCCGCACATAACTTATTTAGTCATAGGTGCTGGCCGCGAGGATTCAAACTCGGTAACGGCTCCTTGCAAGGCGAACACGTTAAAATTAAGTGCGCCTGTGTACTTATTATACAGGATCGGCTTTAGACCACAAGTCACCTGAAGTAAAGAAACGATGTGGTCGAAGGCGCCACGCTGGATTGGGAACAGGCTCTCAAATACCAATAAGGGTAGATGCTAGCCACGCAAACACTAGAAATTCGACCATCATCCGCCCGTTTCTATGTTTCGAACTTGTTAGACATACCTACTTACTAAGCAACGCTCATTAACCATTGTCACACTTAAAAGATTACAACAAAAAAAACAAGCTACCAAATTCCATTACTAATTGCATTGTCTACTAAAAACGAACTCTAATTAGTATGAATAAACTTGTTTTACAATTACAATGTCATTAACAAAGCGGCAGATACTAACTATCACTTAAACTGTTCGTGAGTGCGCATAGTGACTGCTACGTAAGCTGTGGCGCTAGTCTAAATTTAGACTAGCGTAATCTATGTATACAATTTCCAGGAAAGCAATGAGCCGGAAGTTCTACAGCTGCTAAAGCATTCGTGGATTATTTAAATCCCAAAAAGATTTTTATGAAAATACGTATATATGTAGGTAAATGTATGCTAATCCGCAAGTCACAGCTGCCTAAAATGAAGTTATTCTCCTGGCCGTGGGGTAAAAACATCCCGTTTCAAAAGCGACGTTCAGGGTCGACGAGGCTCGAGCTTGGTGGACCATAGAAATGGAGATGAATAGGACCTCAAGAATCGTGAACCAATTTACCTGCTACTTATCCTAGGACCTTAGGACTTAGGACATATGTATTTCTTACCGCATAACAAATATTTACAGCAAGAGGTTTCCATGGCATAGCGAAACAACTAAAGACTAAAAACCCGTGTAAGATACACTGAAAATCTCATTTCATATCTACCTACTACATGATTTAAAATCAATACTAATATTTTAAATGCGCATCGAACTCTATTTGTTTGTTTGATAGTTTTGATACCTTTTCACGACTAATCCACTGAATCGATATTGTACAAATTTGGTGTGAAGATAGTTCGAACCCTGGAGAACGATATAAGATACTTTTTATCGCGATAAAATGTAGTCCAGCCCGAGTGAGACCGCGGGGCGCTTGTAATAATTTAAATAATTGTACGACAGAAAAGTTGAATAGAAAAAAACGTAACATGTCTGTATGACTTAATGGCCAACCCAATATAACCTATCAATAGTCAATAGTACTTTATTCAATAGGATACATTGTGATCACTTTAAAACGTCAAACTTAAAACTAGCTACGCCTGTTCCAACCTCCTTACGCCGGCAAAAGAACAGGTAAGAAAAGCCCGGCAGGTAATTTTTTTGGCGCGATCACATTGACAATTTAATTCTTATTACTAATTGATTGAATTGGAGCAAGTTCACACAATCCCTTTTTTGTCATAATATAAATAGTATAGTAATATCCGATATTTTATAATTATGCTTCTAGAATTTCTCTTAGTTGGTTGTGCACATTGCACACTATATTCGAGCAAATAAACATTCATTCATTCATTATACTGGACCTACAAGTTTATTCTAGCACTTTTAAGCGCACTAGCTAAAGCCTTAAAGGCTATGTATAAACTTTGAAGTTTCCTTGTTAGCAATAACTAACGGAAACGTAGGTATACAACCCCTACAATATACATAGTTTAGTCCAGCCAAGTTCTACTGCTGGATTGCAACTATTGCTGAATTAGAATTGTTCGTATAGAAAATCTCCCACTTGGTGGCAGCTTTGCGGACGGAGCTGATTGTTTTGGCCTCTTTTGATACTGAGGAGCTGTAGTCTAAATTGTACAATCTAAAGTGTTTCTACAAATGGTACAGCTGCTATAATCTTCTAAGCAATATCTTTAGGTAGTTAGTTGTCTTGACTTTTGACACATACAAATAAGCTATGGCCTGATAGTGAGCGTCAAGCTTGCCTACAACAGTTCAGTGCCACATTTTGAACATCAACAGTTAAAATTCTTGTGCGGCAATACACTGAACTCGTCACCCTGATAAATCACTTTATGTCCAGTTATTTTACTGAAAATATTGTCCATTAATTCAGAGCACAGTAATGTTTGCACACTGTTAAAACTGCTTGACGTCGAATAGCTGACGAAGGTATATAGCTTAGAAAGGAGTACTGTAGAGTAGAGGTGCACTTACGTTTTTTTTTTAAATTTCATCCTTTAAGTGCGTCGGGTAGAAATAAGGATATAATTAGGGACTACAACTACTCTTCAAAACACTATAAATAGCAGCTATAACGACAGAACCATCAAGCAAGCTCATCAGTTTTATTGACCGTGCGAACAGCAGAGAGCTATGCCCCGCCAATCATGGTAATGCATTGTCGCAAACTACGTTGATTCACTTTACAAGTTACGAGAGCGTTGCAAGCAAACTGAATCACTTCAACTTGTTATCGTTATTAAATTGAAGCAGGGAATGGAAACATGCATTCTGATTTATTGTTAAATTAAACCATTTATTCCAACACCGCTGAATACAGTTAAAAAATACCCTCAAATTGGAATAAGCACAAAAATAACATTTTAGATACACGATACAGTGTATCGGATACACGATTCAAAGGGGGAGGCCTACGTTCATCAGTGAACTAACTTCTTTCGGCTGACGATGATGATGATGATGATGATGACCGTGTGGTCAAAGTGGCCACCACGCTACGCCTGATATTATGGATCTCAAGTGATACTGCCGGGAAACGGAATATATTGTCAGATTATAAACATGAGAGTGAGGACGAGTCAGTAGAAAATTCCCTACTACTAAGCTATAGTTTCATCACGACGGTTTCCCGAAAGCCCCATGTCATTGATGATTCAATCCAATACCTTACTGGTGGCAAGCCAGCGTCACTACCACTTAGCTATAATTGCTTCAAAACAACCTAAATATTCAACGTGATAAAAATTTGCTTGCGTACAAAAATCGCTGCCGTGTACGATGTTAGAAAAGGTCAGGGCTCAGAATTCTGCTGTGGAATTACAACGCTAATTTTCAGTTTAGACCTTTGAAAACTCACGGACAAAGAAAAAAAGGGGACGCAATGATAAAATGTAGCACGATCACCTTTTGAGAGAGGTAATTAATTATCAAGACGAATCTAACGACACCTGGCGACTAATATTGCACAATGGGAGAACAGCCGACTGCGAAGAGGCACATGGTGGGTTCAATTCCCGCTATGAAATAAATATTTGTGCATTGAAATTGAAACCGAGGTTGGAAGTATTCTCCAGCTAATAGTTAATTTGGCTAGAAGTTCGGATAAAGGTTTTTTTTTTTTTTGTAAATGTATCTCCATAAGTTTTATTGTGGTGTACCAATAAAGGGTATACCTATCCATCCATTTATAGGAATAGTAGTAGGATATGAATAGAATAGACCAGCCATTGTTGGAAATATGTACGGCCTTGGTTGTGTTTAACGTTTTTGTAACTCCCAGATCAGCATGAGGTACCTCTCTGTCGCCTGTGGGGTGACGTTACTGAGTATAGAACCTTAAAAAGCCAAAAATCCGGCAAAGCCTGATAAGACATGCCCGCGTCAAAGCATTTATCGTGTTAGATTTCCACTAACGTTATAACAAGTACCGTCACCCGATTGCACTAATCATTTGCCATTACATAGACCAGGAAATCGTCCGCATAATTCTGTAAGAGTCAAGATGGCGCAACGTTTTTCCGTTAATATGAAAAGGGACCGCTAGAGTGGGTACCTACATTTTTAATTAAACGCTTCTGAGACGCGTCATCAAGAGGTTGCATTTCTTCTCTATATGTAGAAAAGGAACCCGGAACGTCTTGCTTTGTTTTTATATGAATAGAGCATATCCAACGCTATGTCAACTGATGGGAAGTGGTGCTGCGGTGGAAAGGAAATTAAATCTTGCTTCACCGTAGAGTAGAAAATAAAGACGGACAGTGGAGGGAAAGTACCATAATTTATATCAATTATAATCAAAAGAAACTGTCTTTAATTTTTGAAATCATACTTGCCTTAGACGGGATTAGAATCGAGAATGTCAAAAACTTGTAACTTTATGGCATCAACCAACAGAGTAATGAAGAGGAAACCTTGCGTCATTAATGGAAGACTCTTTAATAACACTAATGATTATTAATTCAAACAACAGTTACAAAAATAACACAATTAATATTTAAGATAATGGGGTCGATTCGGTTTTGCATTCTCTAAAACTAAACTAAGTTTGACAGGTCAAATAGTATTGCTGTCTTTTTCTAACCACTGAAGTAAAAAAAGGACAGCATTACTCTTAGACCTGTCAAACTTAGTTTAGTTTTAGAGAATGCAAAACCGAATCGACACCATTGTCTCTCCACAAACCGTCATTAAATTCAAAACCTTAAACGATGACGGAAGTTGATGGAACAATACATGTCATATATATTAGAACTTTAGAACCATGGCTTTCTCCAAGGGATATCTCAGAACAGCCAAACATAGCACCGGGTAAAACTTTTATAATTCAAGTAGATCTGTTTGCACGTCACCAAACGTGATGCCGATTTGCAGCAAAGGACGGACCTCGATCTAGAATAGATTTGCAACACAATAGAGCAAAGCTCCAGGAAGCGGAAATAGATTTTGCGGAAGTAAAATTGCGAAAAGGGGACACTTTGAGAAATTGCAAGTTGTGGACGAGATTGCATGAAGTTGGTCTGTGACTCTGTGGACTCTGTGCCGTCAGTGCAATAGACGAGGGTTAGCAGTATGGACTGAAGGTATATAGTACCCACTACTAGGCAGGCTAGGCACTAGCAGGGAGTTTACAAGAAACTTCTTGTAGTATCGAGTAGAAGTAGATAGATGTAATGATATATAGATAGTAGGATAGTTGATAGTTTAGTGGCAGTGATGTCAAGATTGCGAGTTGTGAGCGCTAAGTCGTGAGTAAGCTTTCGGTGAACGAAAACATCGTGATGAAACGAAATTGCATCGTGGTAGGGCATTTTCCAGTGCTCGCCTATTTACCTAGCCAAACCTTCAAGTTTAGAATCTGCCGCCAAGCACCCATTGGTGTGTTCCCGGCGGCTTCCGACAGTTCACTTGAGAGCCAGTTCCTAGTCTAGGTGTAGCTGGACGCCTTCAATCACACCAGCTGACTTTGGTTTATAGACACTTATCCAAAGTAAGCTGACTGAGCAGATATGATTTAAAAAAGCACTAGCAAGTGTCTGAGGACCAGCATACTTACTTCCATCTCGAGAGAGTGCAGAAGCACCATGGGAAAGTGAAATGATCTAAAAAGAAACGTAAAACAACCTCCATTTTGTCATTGTGAACCGTTTTTCCGTAGTACTCTTACTTTACTACTCTATTGCCGACAGCGACACACTCGCAAGTGCGACAAGATATGGACCTTTGACGTCACTAGTGTTGCGAATTTTATACATCATGAGAAATAAGGTCAAATGAAAATGTTTCACAAACGGTAGCTTTGCCGAAAATTTTGCAGAAAATAAAGAAGGTTCATGAGGAGAGACACAAAATAACACTGTTTTGGGTCGTTCATGGATGTTTTGGAAGCACTATACCCTATAGTGCCCATAGTATCTAATGATTGCACATAACTGAACGGAAAATTCCAATACGTTACTTCAATTTTTCAATCATCACGTTTTCCTTAATTTTTATTTATTTACCTCTTATATTACAAGTAAGATATATACGTCGAAGGTACATTTTGCCTTGTCTACCGTTTAAAGTGCACTACGTATGTTTACAATAATACTCGGCGATAATCTAGGTACTGAGTGGAGGGCTATCAATCAGGCCATTGCTCATCGCATAATCACATTCGACCTTAGTAATACATACCTAAAGCTTACTTTGTGTCGTACGTATATCACTACCTATATACATCCAGTAGTTAGGTCGTATAAAAGCTGAAGCACTACATCATCATCATCATCATCATCAGCCTATTACGTTCCCACTACTGGGGCGTAGAGCTTCCTATTTACTTCTTACATACAGGGTAGCATTTGACCACAGGTCAGCAAGGTGGCGCCACGCTACACCTGAACTGGGAATCAGCTCTCAAGTGGGGCTGCCGGAACACACTGATAGGTGCTTGACAACATATTTTGAATTCGAGGGTATAAATTAGCCAATGGGCAATGCGTTTGGTTTAAAACATGAATTGCGCTAATGAAATACATGCAAGTAGCGGCGTAGCCTTCCGTCTGTACATATTTTATTAATATACCGCAAGCGCAACACAGCATGAGACTAACAACAGCGCTAATTGTGGACTTGTGTGCGAATGTAATTTAGGGCTGTGGACGCAGTGAACGTGATACGCCGCTACCACCCGCTACAGCTACCACTCGGTGCAATTAGGCTGCGTGGCCACCAGAGATGTGCGAGGACGCGTGGCAAGGGATGTGTTTGATGAGAACCAATAGAATCACTTCATTTACCTAGCTCGCTGATCGCAGCTGTAATAGAAATGGCTCAGCGGAGCGAGGTTTCATACAAAACAAGTGAAGGATGTGTGCGAAGGAGGTATTGCGAAGGATGTGTTGCGAGGGATGTGCGCTAAGGACGGTCACTAGACGGTGCTTGTCAGAGATAGATGTATAATGTGCAGCGTCGCTACGCATCCTCGCACCGCTCCACGGCCTAGCACATCCGTGGGGTGTATGTGTGTGGTGGAAACGTTCACATCGACATCCTAGCACAAACCAGCACCTCGCACTTCTCTGGTGTAAACGCAGCCTTACCACCCGCCACTGAGCGCCTTCCTTCGCAATCACGTAGGAAGACTGGAAAGAAAATTTTTCAAGCCATAGCGTCCCTTATGCTCATGGACTTAAAGTTAAAAGGGTTGGAAAAATTCTCTTTGAACAAAAATATTAAAGTTAGTAAAAGAATTTTGAAGATAGCGAGGAAATACGAAATTGCTAAGCATCAGAAGCTTATCTAGTTACGATAAGAAGCAAGCAAGAAAGGAACGACGCCAGTCGTAGAGATTATTAAATGTCTCACAGAACGGATATTACCAATAGTAAATGTTAAAATATGCAAAGCATTATAACTTCAGAAAGCTACTGTAGCCAAAACTAATAAAAACTGAAGTTCACTTCGGAAATGAAAGATGCGACGGTTAAAATCCTTGAAGTGATCGTACAGATAGCCCATCACAATCCGCGAGTGCATTCCTTATGACCTGACGTCATCATGGATTCAAGGTACCTACTCTACCTACCCACTGGGCCGCATATCTCTTTTTTATATTCTTTTCTTTCGACCTTTTAAAAAGAAAAAACACAAAAGGTCAAGAACAGTTCAAGTTATTCTGAGGAGCCATTTGTCACAGGTCGAAATTTTTACAACGGTCTTGAATCCCTCCGCGCGTATGCAATGTTAAAATTTATAAGTCCGTCTTTATGTCACTGTAGATAAGTATTTTATCAGCGACAGATAAACCTGTTCGATATTGTGATAAGAGCTCAGTGTCTATTGCAAAAATATGCAATTTGCAATAATTATATTTATTGAAAACAGGAGCAAATAAACCTGTTTTTATATTAGGATCTGATATTATCCTCAGTCGGTTGCTTAAGAATGTATTCTCTACCTGGTGTTTTATGAGTGAATCAATCTTACGATCATGATTCATCATTATATGTATGAGCAAAAAAGGACTGGTCATGGGGACCGATCACGAGTTTATCTTTTTGGGATACTAGAAAAGGTGTTTGAGGCGTTGCAATTTACTAAAGCTCTGGTCTCAGTAGCCCTACCTAAATACTGAGTAGACATCTTATGCCGATCTAGGAGTAACGAATACGTCAAAAAGCAAAGAAAAGTTTCTTTTTTTTATTAGTAATAGGCAAGCATTTGACCCCAGTCTCATCTGATGGTAAGTGATGACGAGTTCGGTCTTATCTATACTAATATTATAAAGCTGCAGAGTTTGTTTGTTTGTTTGTTTGTTTGTTTGTTTGTTTGTTTGAACGCGCTAATCTCAGGAACTACTGGTCCGATTTGAAAAATTCTTTCAGTGTTGGATAGTCCATTTATCGAGGAAGGCTATAGGCTATATTTTATTTCCAAATAAATTAGGGATCCGTAAGAAAATTGCTATTTTGCAACCCAAGGTGTGAAATCGAAAACCTATTTTTGCGTGCGCTGCAAAAACTATTGACACTAGAACAAAATAATGTATTGCGGGTTTGTAGGTCTCATTTAGATCTACAAAAAAGTCCGCGAGAGCATATGTCTAAATATTATAGTTATGCCACAATAAGTGATCTTTTATTTTAAAAAAATAATTTTTGATGCCGCCGCTAGAAAAGGCTCTTTATTTGTATCTTGGTATTAATCCTTATCAAAATAAACTACTTCTTATTCAAAACTGCTTCAATGCCTTCCCATAACTTTTTGAATCATTCAATTCGGACATTCCATTCGAAAGATATCACGAGTTTAAAAATGTAAGTAGTCGTAGAAAAATAAAACCGCCGCACCGCAGCGCAGCGGGAAACGCGTTGAGGTGAGCGGGGCACCGGGAGAATCTATGAAATAGGTAAAGTGCGGTCGCGGACCAGGCGCGATTCAAACGTGCGGTCCAAGAAAAATTAACTTAGAATTAAAATAGGATAATGGGTACCTACAGCAGGTAACGCGTTGAGGGGGCACCGAAGTGCGGGAATAATTTTGGAGTACATATACGGAATATAATTATACGCTATCGCGCCTAAACTACTGACCCGATTTAAATGAAATTTGGTATAGAGATAATTTGAGCCCCGGGGAAGGGACATAGGATACTTTTATCGCGATAAACTGTAGCCCACGCGGGTGAAACCGCAAGGAACAGCTAGTTTGGAATATACCTTGGATTAACATTTGAAATACTTTTTAACCCGGTTAAAATTTTCTACGGGATAATGGGAAGACGCGGGTGAAACCGCTGGCTGCAGCTTGTTTCGTATAAGAGTGGCCGAGTCTAGTGTAGAGTTGTGACGCAAAAAATAACACTAAAAATAATCCATGCTTTTTTTAACCTATACTGTCTCAATGCTGGCATAGGCCTCCCCAATCGAAGCAATATCTGTAAGCTTCGCCTACTTGATATAACTGATGTTTAAACTCTTTAAAGTTATTTTATGTAAAATACCATTTACCTTGTAACCTTTCCATAACTCCATCAGGCAATCTTAGCTCACGAAGTTATCCCAAAGCCGTAAGCACAGTGAACTTTTTTAAAAAATCGATGATCTAATCCACGTCGCGTTTCCTTCGAATCAGCCTTGCGGAGAAAACTTTCGCACTCCTCATTCAGACTATATAATGAAAGGATTCGCAGTAACCAAGGTCTCTCTTTTATATCTAATACTCCAATCAACTGAGCTATATACACACGCACACACACACAGCCTTACCAGCTTTATGCACTCATGCGTCATCAATTTCATCATAGACAGGCTCTCCCAAAGTCCCCCTCACTGAGCCTGATCTTCCACTCCTCTCATCCAACACTCACACTTCTGCAGCACTCCAGTTACCAACCCTTTTTATTGTATTTGTGTCGTTTGTGTTACAATTACAATACATATAGGTAGGTAAATCAATTTCAACAAATACATAGCTGTATCAAGTGAAATTTTACATATCCAACATTACGGAGCTGGGTAAAGAAGGCCCATTTTTAACTACTCGTATTTATTAAACTCTTATTATTTGTGATGTTTTCTAAAGTGGCCGTGACTGTATTGCATAGCCGGCGAAGCTACATTTCTTATATTAACCGTGCACGTGTGTGCGTGCAATAACGTAACTCGCCGCTTGTATAAAGTTTAGACACTGTTCTATTCTATATTAGACTGTGCAATCTAATTCCTGGATCTTCCTTCACTCCACAACTTTTAAAACACCCCTGACTCCAATATTCTCTCATTTTCACTTAATATTACATGAGATAGCGATGTACTTGTTTTGGTTAGACAATGCTCTTTGTTTGTGATCAAGGCGTATCAGCCGTCCTTGTTTGGATTTTTATTGTTTGTTTGTTTGTATCATATGTTACATTACAATGTAAGGAAGGGATATATATAATGGATAAGTACTTTGTTTAATGTGGTCACAAACAAGATAGCTCTCAAAAGCAAGAAAACAATCAAAACGAAAGCTGGCGCAAAATTATTCTCTTTTTCTTAGATAAAAGACAATAATCCCTGTTTAATGCTAAGAAACTCTTGGAAAACAAAGTTAAGATATACAATTATAATTTATGAAATGTTATAAGGGTTTGTACTCAAGATTGTAGGTCGAATAACTCGACTGGTGTTCGGACAGTACTCATGTGATGCCCATTTTATGCTTGGCGGTTAACTCACATTTCATTAAGAATACACTCACGTTAATTTCTATAATAAGTATTATAATTATTATAACTCACCTGATAGGCCTGATAGTTCCTGTCTAAACGGACACAGGGAATCCCAGGCAGGACAATTCTGTTCCAAGCAAGAATGCCATCACCAGTGTCTTTTTGTAGAACAGTTAAAAAATGGAAATGATCTCCACATAGCACTGAATAGGTAATAACCAGGCAATGCGCAGTCAACGGCCGAAGTCCATGCAAACTTAATAAGCCGAGTATTAATAGCGATAACACACCGTGTTGCTCCTATTACGGATGGATTGAGATTGGCGGCGCGGCGGCGGAAATAAACATTAATTCATAGGAATTAAATCAGTCAACTCAATATGCCGAATGACAGAACAAAATTCGTTAGGGAATGGTCAGTCAGCAAGTTTTAAAACTGTCTTTCTACTTTAGCTGTGCAGGGTAGCTAAGTTGTGCGCAAGGCAAAATCAACCAATAGGATTACTTCACTGTCCTAACCTCGCTCATCCCCTCGCATCCTATTGGTGGACAGCTCTGGTGAAAGGACAGCTCATTGGTTAGATACATAGACTAAGTTCAAATATCCCTCGCACTAAACAGAAACATAAGCATGTATTCTTTCTGGTTTGGTACCTTGGGAGAGGCCTATGTCTAGCAGTGGACTGGCACAGGCTGATGATGTTGAAACGTGAGCGTTACGCAATTAATTGTTAGAAAACAAACTATAAATTCAAGAAAGGTAACTCTTAGAACAGCGTTAAAACTCCGCAAAGTACACGGAATATTCTAATTACAGATCTTAAAACTTAATTTTTGTAGGAAAAAGACTCATTACATTTCTTTGTTTAGCATTGTTAATATTTTACTTGGGTTTTGTTTGAATAATATAATTCTTCTAAGAGAATGTCGCCAGGCCCGCTAGGATGGGTTTTATATGGCTGTAAATAAACAAGTACATATACATAATGGACTGGTGTTTGGGAGAAACCTTTATATCTCCGAGATTTTCGCGTCACGCCCGTGATCGAATATCTGATAATGGATATTCAGTTGACAAATGGGATTACTAATTTCTTTTCTGAATAAGTTTGCATATAACGGCTAAATCATGTGATGGAAAATGACGAAAATGATAGAGCTGATAAGAATTATTATGATTTGATTGTATTGTTTGACATTCATAACTATTATGATCATTATCATAGCTACAAAAAAGGACACCAAAGTAACGAACCATAATTACAATAGCACAATCCAAAAAAGTAGTACTGTAATAAATTCCTTTAAAACATGAAAAATTAGGAAACAAGTGGATAATTTAGTTGCGATCCTCAAATTCTCCTTTCGCCAGAAAACTTGGCTCGTTATTAAAAATGTTATAACAACACAACTTCAAGCTGTTCCCTAATTACAAACAACACAGAAGCACCAAAAAATATGTTTGCGAAAGAACGAAAAAGGAATAAAAATTAAGAATTAATGCCGTTAAACCCAGCGCTCCTAGCCAAGATGCATTCTACAATAGTCAACACTAAATAGAAAACAAAAAAATATATGGGAAAGACATATATGTCTGCAATATATTGCAACGTTAAGGCACGTGGTCAGCACAAACGTCTACAATGGCCATCGCTACATCCCATACAAAATTGTAGCCAAGATGCATTATGGCAAGCCAAAACGAAACTTCACAAGGCGTTAACGATTGTAGAAAAAGAAACGTATGCATCTTGTCTAGGTCCCTTGAAACACTATTGCTTGCTAAGCTCAAACCAGGCTCTACCGTTTTACCTTAAGGCTTACTTTAGTCTACTGCTTAAATGCCAGTTTCGATTGGATTCAGTTACCGTCCTCATCTAACCTTACTAACCCCTCCGTAGGGTACTAAATACTAAAAGCAACTTTTAGTAAATTAACCGTATGTGTTGGCAAATTGTATGTATCGATTGATGCATAAGCTGGCCACTTGCCATTCCGATCTCGTAGCGAGTACTACTCGGAGGATGTATTCATGCAATATTCAGTATGTGTACAGCCACGATTCGGTCATAGTAACATGATAGCCGATATTGGCTACTTGAGGGGAATGCATTCTTTACAAAACCGTTTACAGGGCAGAACTTTGAAACAAATAACTGGTGACATACGACCAGCCGCATATTTCATAAAACTTCTGTTCATCCAAAGGCGATTGGAGCGCCCATTGTAAGCCTAGCTCTAAGACATTTCCATTTATATTTTTGTGGTAAAACAAATAAAGTGTTATCTATCATAACTTCATCACTCATCAGATGACTCATCAAGTCATCACACTGCAACAGTATTTTATTTTCTATGTGGATGTGGAAAGCCTCCTTTTGGCCACATAACACAAAGCTCCCCAGCTGCCAAACAAAGTTTAAAACGTTAATAAAAGTTCTTTAAAAAAAACCATTGAACTGCAATATCTTCACAGGCAGCTGCTATTTTCGCCATAGCTGCGTCTACTGTAACTTTAGTTTTCCTAGACAGTAAATCCAATTTAGCAGTGAGCCAATATTACACCCGGACCAGACCGTGTTTACGTGTGAGAGCGTAGTTTTCTAACACAGAAAACAAACAGTGGAGACAGTCTGATGTAGCGGTGCAATTATATAGATTCACACAGCGGCACGTACGGGATTTGCACTCTGGCTGAACATCTAAGAGCATCACTAACAGTTCTCATGATTCCTGTTAGCGATGCTCTTTAGAGTAGAATAGAGTGTTCAGCTCCTCATGTTTGTGAAATATCTAGTTACTATAGCCATCCGGACTGTTTTGTAACAAACTATTGGTGATTAGGTGTGCACAGTTTCTAGTGAGACGATGGTGGCCGAACGGCACCGCGTGCGTCTTACTAGGCGTGACCTATGACTTAATAACTTATGTGTGGATATATGCCATCGCTTAAAACGGTGAAGGAAAACATTGCGAGAAAACCAGCACGCCCAAGAACCACAATATTCAAGAACAGGTAGCAATATCAACCCAGCGTGGTCGATTATGTTCCATACTTTGTCTGAGATGGGAACGTAATAAGTAGTAGGGATTCCCCGGTTCTGGCTCAGAGCCAGAACCGTCTCTTCGTACACTTCAGGAGGGGGTTCCTAAAAAAAAAAAAAAAAAAAAAAAAAAAAAAAAAAAAAAAAAGTAATTTGGCCACGCCCGATCGATCTGTGCTATCAGATTTCTGATATCTCTTACGGATTACGAGATAGCTTCCAGGTCTCAGGAGCTCCAGTACCCCTCATTAAAGCTAATCTAATTGCCCTATTGTTCCTAATTACGGTCCAATCCTAATTGCCCCATTGTTCCTAATGGCGTTCCAAGCTGAGCTAGAACCTCAATTGTTTGCTCAGGCTAATTACTATAATTTTGCTAATTACGGTCACCTATTGTATTGCTGCTATTCGAAAAGTTCAATAACAACAAGGTGGATCAGCGACGTTGTAAGAGCCGCAGGGAGCCGATGGATGCAAATGGCTAACAACCGTTCATGTTAGCGTTCAAAGGGGGGGATGCCTACCCCGGCTGAATATGATAATAAAAACACTTCTTTATTGTTTCATTGCTCTTTATTTATCAATAAAATGAGATTTAAATATATTATAAAGCAATATATCATTGTACAATGTTTCCATATCGAATAATCTTATAAAATCAGACATTGTATTACCATTGTACTTGTAGTACAAATACAATAAGCAGTACTCGCCACATACCGAAGTCCAATCATTTTGTATCCTATACCTATTGAAATCCCATTGCCTTGAATTCTTCCTTAAAAATGTTTGGTGGTGGCCTTTTGGTGGGCGACCATACGAATCAAAATATTGTCCAAGACCGTTTATATCGATGTGTATGGCTACCCAGTGAGATCCCGGCTTTGTGTCTGGATCTAAATTGCTTATTATGTATGCTGGAATCTGAGTGTTTATTGGCAATCGATTTGCAGCATATACATTATATTGTAAGCTCGGATGAATTTTATTTAAATATTTCTGCACCTCTGTTGTATTCATAATTCATATAAAAACACTTATCCGTACAATTGATCGGATGCAAGTGTTAAATTAAATGTAATAAGTTGATATTTCAAGTCGATGGGGTCGTGTAATTAATGCAAGGGAGGTACATGTTACAAATCATAATTTATTCAAATATTTTATCAACGTGACTTAGTCATTTCAATACCCTCAAAAGATCCACACGTGTATTTAATAAATAATGTTTCAATTTATTCATCCATTTACCGCTATAGTTGCAGGTCCAAGTGGTTGCGGAAAATCAAAATTTGTAACAAATTTTATTGGTTACATTAAAGAAATATGTAATAGAAATTTTAGTCAAATTACTTGGTGCTTCGATGAAATGCAGCCTTTGTACAACTTACCAAATGTAAACTATTACCAAGGTATACCAGATCTTAACATGTTTGATGGAAAGGATGCAAACCTTCTAATTATAGATGATCTTATGAGAGAATCTGACGGTCGAATTGTTGATATTTTTACCAAAGGTAGTCATCACAGAAACTTAAGTGTATTCTACATTACACAAAATTTATTTCATCAGGGTAAAGGTCAAAGAGACATATCTTTGAATTCTAACTATATTATATATTTCAAAAATCCACGTGATAAAACACAGATTCGATACTTAGCACGTCAAGTATCACCAGAAAATCCAAAATTTATTGAAGATGCATACAGGGATGCTACCAGTGAGGCACATGGGTATATAATGATAGATCTTAAGCAAGACACTAGCGACATGTGTCGAATCAAAACGAGTATATTTCCCCCAGATAGATATTGCACAGTATATATCCCTACAAAAAGCTTTAAATATGCTAAGAATCAACAAATTTCTATCATTTACAAATAATGCATCGAAGTCTCAAGACGCATAAAGATTTCCTAAATGCACTGCATACACTTAAACCAAAATACCGACAAGCTCTACTAAAAACATGTGATAAAGAAGAAATACAATGTATTTGTGAGTGTATTCACAACGTTCTTCAAGGTAAAATACAACTCAAAGAAAAAGAAAAGAATAAGCTTAGAAAATTTAAAACTATACTTCGGAAGCTGTTGTGTAAGGGTGCAACCAAGATAAAAAAGAAAATAATTGTCCAAAAAGGGGGTGCATTTCTACCGATCATATTAGGTTCTATTCTGAGTGAATTAGTTAGTTCACTTGTTTAAAATGGAACATGCCAAAAAAATGTTGCTTGTTGAACCAAGCTTAATAGAGAAATTAAATCAAAACAACAATCAACACAAAAACGAAAATCCTATCTCGAGGTTAGATGCTGAAATGCAAAAAATTTTAAATAGTACTATGGATGACAGAAAAAAATGTATATTATACTTACAAATATTACAAAGATATCTACACTTTACTGAAGAGGATCGTCAACCTATTGAATTACCAATAATTACTTCCAATATCGATACTGCGAGAGACACTGAAATAAGTAAAGTTTCTGATATAATTAAGGATACGAATAATAAAGATTTAGTCGCAACTCAGACATCGAATGAAGATAAAGTCCAACAAAGTATTGAAACTATAAATAGTCCCCTATACACAAATAAAAAAATTCTCAGTTTGATTCCTAAAACATATGTAAAAAAAGGTGAGTTATTACTAAATTTGATATCATCGAGTAACAATAAAATCTATTGGGATAACAACGGTACAGTTATTATAGATAATACAAAAATTCCTGGAAGTAATATTATAGATTTGGTAAACGACTCACTTAGACCATTGAAAAAAAGTGAGCCAATTGGGTGGATAAGCTTTGCTAAAGCATTGAAGGATATTAAAATACCACTAACTTACATTGGGAATCCAAGCAGAAGTGATTATATAAGTAAACTGTACATGAAAGATGTTGAGGAGCACTCTGCTGATGAGGAAATCTACACTACACCAACTAGCATAGATAAGTATCAAAACAAACTGAAGAAAAAAATTGAATGGGAAAAATGGACTCCCTACTAGAAATTAATAAAATTTATTATGATGCATCACATCCTGCTGGTTATAGCAGTATTGATAAATTAGCGAAAGCTATGAAAGGTAAGATGAAAAAATCAGAAGTCATCAAATGGTTGCAAGCTCAAGAAACATATACACTCCACAAACCTGTTCATAGAAAATTTCCTCGTAATAAATATATTTTATCTAATCTAAATGAACTTTGGCAAGCTGATTTGAGTGATATGAGAACGTATTCAAAGTATAATAATGGTTATAATTATATTCTTTGTGTTATTGATGTATTTACTAAATATGCCTATGTAAGACCAATGAAAAATAAAAACTCTGAAACTGTAAAAAAATGTTTTGAAAGTATATTTAGTGAGGCTAATACTACTCCAATCCATATACAATCAGATAAAGGGACCGAATTTGTTGCAAAAGATGTACAAAAATACTTTAGGAGTAAAAATATAAACTATTATACAACAAATAACCCTGACATTAAAGCCAGCATTGTAGAAAGATTTCAAAGGACTCTCAAGATGAAAATGTGGCGTTATTTTACTCATAAAAATACGTATAAATATATAGATATTTTACAAGACTTGCTACATGCATATAATCATAGTTACCATTCCAGCATTAAAATGTGTCCTTGTGATGTAAATTCAAACAATATCATGATCGTATGGAATAATTTGTACGAAAAGAGTCATTATAATGTAATACAAACCTCAGATAACCAAGTACCAAAATTTCACATTGGTGATCATGTGCGACTAACTAAATTTAAACACATATTTCAAAAAGGTTATGAATCTAATTGGAGTGATGAAATTTTTATAATATCTTCAAAAATAGATAGATCGCCTTGGGTAGTATATACATTGAAAGATTTGCAAAATGAACCAATAGTGGGTACTTTTTATGAAAAAGAATTACAAAAAATTGATTATAACCCCACTTCCAGTTTCAAAATAGATAAAATAATTAGTAGCCGTTACTCAGGTGACAGAAAGCAAGTGTTAGTGAAGTGGAAAGGTTATCCAGATAAATTCAACAGTTGGATTTTGGCTTCTGGTCTAAAAGAATTATGATGAAAGAAAGTTTTTATTTGACACTACTTAGTAATAGTTCAATGGGATACTTTCCTGAAAACACAACAACTCTTTTTTCAACTAAATTACCCAAGTCTATCAAACTGGAAGGATCGTGGTTGGTTGGTGTTGTTGAATTCCAATATCCATGTACAATGTTTACTGTTCAAGAGCATGAAAATATTGTTTACATTAGTAAATGGATGAAGATGCCTCATGACGAAAAACTATCGCTAGTGTACTACAAAACACACATACCAGCCACAAACTATGATAATATTAACCATATTTTATCAGCATTAAATAATATTAAAGAGAAATTTAAGTTTCGCTATGATGAGTTATCCAAGTTCGTATCTGTTTCTGTTACGGATGAATCAATAACATCATTAACATTATCACCTAAGTTGTGCCTTCAACTTGGATTTGAACCCAGCAGAAATCTTGTTACAAAAGGTATTGGAAAGTGTCCAGCGAACTTACATTTAGGATTACCATCTCAGTTATTTGTTTATTGTGATGTAATCGAACCACAGATTGTTGGAGATGTAATGACTCCTCTCCTCAGAATAATACCTTTGGATCCTGCAAAATATATTTATGGGGCTAATAAAATGCATGTTTTCTCGCCACCTCACTACTTGAACATCATGCGTAGAGAGTTTGATACAATTGAAATAGATATAAGAACAAGCACTGGACAAAAAATACCATTTCAATTTGGAACCGTGGCCATTAAACTACACTTTAGAAAAGTATAATGTATTCTCAACGTGAAAATATAAGTTGTCCCTATGAACATTATTACTCACATCAAGCTGGATCGGGTATTGGTGTAATCTATAGAGGAGCACCATATCAACGTGGTCACGGAATCGGTAGCTTTCTAGGGGGCTTATTTAGATCTGTTTTACCATTACTATCTAGTGGAGCTCGAGTCATTGGAAAAGAGGCTTTAAATACAGGTGTGGGTCTTTTATCAGATATGGTTAGTGCCCGTCCTATGGAAGATTCAATTAAGGCTAGGTTAAAGGAAGCTAGTACAAACTTGAAAAGAAAAGCTGATGATAAAATAGATCGTTTGAATATGTCTGGGTCAGGATATATAACTAAGAAGAAACATTTATCTTCGTTCATTCCACCGCTAGCTGCTAAGGTGAAAGCTGTTAAAAAGAAATCAAAGTTGAAACGTAATAACATTAACGATATATTTTCTTAAAAATAATTATTACATAATTCAGCCATGTCGTTTCTACACAGTCATTCATGTGAATGCATTAAGTCAGAATTAGACTTATTTGCTTTACCAGCCACACAAACAAGTATAGAAAATGGAATGTGGATACATTACAAACCCATTTCATCCCTTGCTGACGATGGCCCCATCGAATTTCAAGTACCTGGAACTGGTGATGACTACATGGATTTGTCTCACACTTTAATCCATATTAAAGCAAAGATACTGAATCAAGACTCGACAAAACTGAATGCATCAACAATAGTGGCTCCAGTTAATAATTGGTTACATTCATTGTTTAGTCAACTTGATGTTTATTTGAATCAAAAACTTGTGTCTCCGCCAAATAATACATACGCTTACCGTGCTTACGTAGAAACATTGCTGAATTATGCTCCTGCATCTAAAACATCACATCTAACATGTGCTCTTTGGTATGAAGACACATCTGGTAAAATGAATTCAACCGACGAAAAAAATGAAGGTTTCACTAAAAGACAAGACTTAGCATCTGAAAGTAAAGAAATAGAAATGATTGGACACTTACACGGTGATATATTTAATCAAGAAAAGTTTTTGATTAATGGTGTTGAAATGTCTGTTAAATTAGTTCGTTCTAGAGAAACTTTTAATTTAATGGCTTCTTCAAATGATTTAAAATTTAAAGTATGTATTACTGATGCAACACTTATTATTCGTAGAGCACGAATCAATCCAACAGTTTTACTTGCACATCAAAAAGTTTTAGCTACTACTACAGCTAAATATCCCATTACGCGAGCTGAAGTTAAAGTTTTAACAATACCATCCGGAGTTCAGGGAAAAACACTTGATAATATTTTTCTAGGACAAGTACCTAAAAGATGTATAGTCGGATTTATTAATAACACAGCATTCAATGGTAGTCTCACTAAAAATCCATTTAATTTTGAAAATTATGATATTAATACATTTTGTTTATATATTGATGGTCAGCAAATTCCTTCCAAAGCTTTACAACCATCATTCGAGAATAATATTTTCACTTCAGCCTATCATACACTGTTCTCAGGAACGGGTATACATTTTCTTAACGAAGGTAATGGAATATCTAGGGAACAATATGCTCAAGGTTATTGTCTATTAGCTTTCGACTTAACACCTGATTTATCAGCTAACTCATCGGGGCACTGGAATCTTATAAAACATGGTAGTGTAAGATTGGAAGTTCGTTTTGAATCAGCTGTTTCACAAACTATCAACTGTATTGTGTATGCGGAGTTTGATAATGTTATTGAAATTGATAAACACCGCAATGTATGTGTAGACTATAGTAGTTAAGACTATAGAAATTAAGTTTTCATTGTATTAGTTATAAGCGAAAGTGTTTACCCATATTATTTGAATAAATTATGATTTGTAACATGTACCTCCCTTGCATTAATTACACGACCCCATCGACTTGAAATATCAACTTATTACATTTAATTTAACACTTGCATCCGATCAATTGTACGGATAAGTGTTTTTATATGAATTATGAATACAACAGAGGTGCAGAAATATTTAAATAAAATTCATCCGAGCTTACAATATAATGTATATGCTGCAAATCGATTGCCAATAAACACTCAGATTCCAGCATACATAATAAGCAATTTAGATCCAGACACAAAGCCGGGATCTCACTGGGTAGCCATACACATCGATATAAACGGTCTTGGACAATATTTTGATTCGTATGGTCGCCCACCAAAAGGCCACCACCAAACATTTTTAAGGAAGAATTCAAGGCAATGGGATTTCAATAGGTATAGGATACAAAATGATTGGACTTCGGTATGTGGCGAGTACTGCTTATTGTATTTGTACTACAAGTACAATGGTAATACAATGTCTGATTTTATAAGATTATTCGATATGGAAACATTGTACAATGATATATTGCTTTATAATATATTTAAATCTCATTTTATTGATAAATAAAGAGCAATGAAACAATAAAGAAGTGTTTTTATTATCATATTCAGCCGGGGTAGGCATCCCCCCCTTTGAACGCTAACATGAACGGTTGTTAGCCATTTGCATCCATCGGCTCCCTGCGGCTCTTACAACGTCGCTGATCCACCTTGTTGTTATTGAACTTTTCGAATAGCAGCAATACAATAGGTGACCGTAATTAGCAAAATTATAGTAATTAGCCTGAGCAAACAATTGAGGTTCTAGCTCAGCTTGGAACGCCATTAGGAACAATGGGGCAATTAGGATTGGACCGTAATTAGGAACAATAGGGCAATTAGATTAGCTTTAATGAGGGGTACTGGAGCTCCTGAGACCTGGAAGCTATCTCGTAATCCGTAAGAGATATCAGAAATCTGATAGCACAGATCGATCGGGCGTGGCCAAATTACTTTTTTTTTTTTTTTTTTTTTTTTTTTTTTTTTTTTTTTTTTTTTTAGGAACCCCCTCCTGAAGTGTACGAAGAGACGGTTCTGGCTCTGAGCCAGAACCGGGGAATCCCTACTACTGTAATAGGCTGATGACAATGAGTCTCTAATATTGTGGTATTGTTGGGATACTGTCGGTTAAATTATAATAACGACTCAAGCTCTCGTCTTGAAATGCTGGAATTACTTGGAACAAGTTTCTAGCACATCCGATGCCCACAGGGTCGGATGCTCCGCAATCCTCCGCAATCCCCAACTTCGCCCGCGTAGATGTTGAAATTTTTCCGATTTATTCATACAAACTTGAACATCTCCTTAGGATTGGAATTTTTAAAGTTACAAAACGAACGTTAGCCAAATTTCCAGTATCTACGACCAGATAGCGTTCTAAGCGTTGATATGTCAATCAGTCAGTTCAATCAGGACGAAACCTGAACAGATATTGATGAAAGTTGGGGAAAGAGATAGGATATTTTTTATAGTGATAAACTATAGACTGCTAATATCTAATAAATCATCTGGAAAATTAACGACGCGATCAGTTTATGTATTAATTTCAGCGAAGCAATAAGCAATACGGTGATAGACGTGAATGAAATGTGATGGCGTTCAATCATATATTTACTCGGGTTTGTAAAATAATGACCCACTCTTAACTCTCATTGTAGAGAAAACAGTGTTTACTAAAATTCAGGGTATAAGTGAGCTACGGTCGGATTGATGGGAAGCCAATCATAGATTCGTATCAACAAATTTAGAAAAACCAATATCGAGTATACATAGTCATAGTATCGGAATACTTCAGAAAGAGGTTCTCAAGTTGATGCTATATATTTTTATTTTCTCATGCATATTTTTTTATTACGCGTAGTTACTATTAGAGGAGAAATCATTTTGAGAAGTTGGCGTTTCGAGAAGTGGGAGTTTTGAAAAGTTTTAGTTTTGGAAAATTGTTATTTTGAGTTGTAGTTTGTGTTTTAAGAAATTCTCATTTTCAGAAGTTTGTGAAGTTGTCATATTGAAACATTGGCGTTTTTAGAAGTTGTCACGTTGAGAAGTTAACGTTTTGCGAGCGGTTAGCATTTTGCGAACTTGGTATTTCGAGTTGAAACGAAAAGTACCTACGCAAGGGTTCATGGATCAAATCAGTTCACATCTATGAAACCACTCATTGTTTTCACTTTGGAGCACTACGTTACCAGTTTCGAAAATAGACTGTGTGGAACTCTAAGATAGACTCACGTTTCCCAGTCGGGCGTGAATACGTAAACACTAACTTAATCCGACAATGCCCACCGCCCTTCACACCTGGCTGAATAAGAAACAAAATTGAGTTCCGACCTTTAAATTGTTAACCGTGCGGTCCGTACGTAAACATTACAGTATATTACACGGGTTTACAACTGTTTTTAACTGTAACACTGGCAACAAATCCTGCAACCGAGAGCGAGTTTCAGACAACGTTAAATCGAAAAGATTGTAACGGCTATCGAATCAATGTAATGTAGCTTCAGTAGAACCTTGGGATCGATTTATCGACAGTTAATAACGTCTTTCTGTAATTGTAAGGATTCAGTTCAATTTGTTCGTAAAACGTATAATAATAAGCTCTATAAAGTACCTAAGGCAATTCTGGGACAGTTTATTCAGTAGGGAGGGACGATGAAAATGCAAGGTACGATACCGATGTGTAAAAGATCGGATATACGATGTAAGGACCAGTTTTTCGATCCGTAGTCAGGTTAAAAATTTAACCATTAGTAACTTTGATTACAGATCAAAAAACCGGGCCTAAGGGTCTTAAGAACGTTGACACAAGGACTTTTTTCGTCAGTTAAAAATGAAGCGAAAGCCCTCCGAGACACATAATGCTGAGCATCTTGAAATCAGCGTAGGTGCCTTCTTAAGTGTAGCAGATATTATTATTCGGTCGCGGTACACCCGCGCCGGTGCTGGTGAATTCGTATCTCTGAAAATCTACATTATGCAAAATTCGCGTCTGCTCTCCTAGAGTGGAAACTTTCTGTGACCATCGGAATTTTATTGAATTTGTTTCAGGAACAATTTGATTTCGTACCCGGGACGGTTATACTTGTTTTTTTTATTAGATCGCTGACGGAGTAGAACTGTTGTCTGAGTTTTAAACATTCCACGGAGCAGCGAGAGAAAATATTTATTGGTGCTTCTTGCTTTGATGCTATTTGCTTAGGTGCTATTCAGATTGGTGCTCTTCCTGGTATACCTCAAAATTACCGATTCAAAAATTTTGAAAATTTACCGGAATCAATGTTGTTCGCCACAACAAATTTTTGTACGAACGAGAAAGTGTATATTTATATTATTCACACATTTTAACGTATCTCTATACAAAACCAACGAATCGGTAAACGTTTAAAAAGGAATCAAAACCTAGTTCCATCTCAAAAATCATTGTCCCGTAACGGAATTTGCAGCAATTTAAATTGAAAAGGACGATTTTTACTGCTACTGCTCTGGGGACGTCCAAATGTGAACAGAACAGTGGGCAATGCGTGCAGCATGGACAATGGACAGTATTGGCATAGTAAAGGAGTAGTAGTTCAGCTTCATATAAATCGGCCGTCGCCGGTTTGAATGTGTGCGTGAGTAGCGGCACCGTGTACGCACGCACTTTTCATGCACACAATCACATAAACGAAAGGAGGCGGCCGGGGCCGCGGCCATGCACTCAGTACGGAACGCGCCGCCTATGCGTCACCGCAAGAGTAGGCAATTAACTCGTCGAGCGGCCTTAGCTAACCTACTGTTCTTGATATACTGTGGTATTGGTAGAGCAAGGGCTTCAAATTGTTAATGAATTGGTTTACAGAAAGAAAGCTTTTTTTAGAGTTTAACTCGCTTAATGTACATGGTTTTTGTAATGTCTATAGTCTATACCCACTATACTAGGGCTTATAACTCCGACACTAGATTTGGCCAACGATTTATACGAAAAAATAATAGATTTAAAAAATAAGTGGACAACAAATAGTAGAATAACAAAATATCTAATAAGACAGTACCTACATGGAACAATGAGATCAACCGCAGAATAGTGGAAGAAAGTGATATGGGTAAGTTAGGGAAGTGCTATAGTTAAATGCTTTACTAGATAATTCACCTGGCCATTTTATCTCAATTCTGTTGGTGTCAAGACAAAAATAGTATTCAAACGAAAGGAGCCAATACCCCTATCTGCTTTCAACAATCCCCGCTAGGGATTTTATTGGGAAACCGACCGGGCTATTTTTAATCTCAATTCTTGCAACCGTACTCCTGAAACACACGTATTTTTATTTCATCGCATCTTCCTTACCTTACATGTCTACGAGGGTAATGTTTAGCTTACAAAAGATTTCCGCTTCAACAAACACCGGAGGGAGGGAAAAAGTTCGGAAACTGAAGGATTTTATTTATTCAAGAGCCAAGACTTGAAGTCTTCGCTGATATGATAAAAGGGGTACAAGAAATTAGATGCGATCGTTTGTAACGTTGTGGGTTTAGGGGTTTCAGAGCTACTTACCTATTGTACACTTAGGGCTGTTTGCAAAGAATCCCGGGTTAAAATTATAAACACAGAGTTAAATAACTCGGGATCTAAATGTTTTTCTAACCCAAAGAACGTCTTGCGGCATTCAAATAACTAACCCGACAATCCTTAACTACTGAGCGAGTTAAATATCCTACTAATATTATAAATACGAAAGTTCGTGTGTGTGAATGTTTGTTACCACGTATCACCGCAACTACTAAACCGATTTTAATGAAATTTGAAATGGAGATAGCTTTTACCCTGGATTAACACATATGCTACTTATTATCCTGGAAAAAGGTTCCTGCGGGATAGCGGGAAAACGCGGGGCGCAACTAGTAATTTATAAATTTAGCTAAAATTTTTACTTTAACTCTTGGCATCGCAGGAAGATTTATCGATTTAACATCTCGAGAGCAATCGACTCGAGTTGAAATGATAACTCGGGCTTGTGTAAGTTGGCCTTAGCAGATAAGAAAAAAGAAAGAAAAGTTTGAACATAAGGAAAAGGTAAGGCCAAAATTAGTCACCGTATATAGTCACGGTCAGTCAAGAAATTAGCTGTTTTAAGGCTATAATTATATAGAGAGGTGGTGGCCGAACGGTAACACTTGCGCCTTACAAGGCGCTGTTACAGAGTTCCAAACCCATCTTAGTCACGCACTTATGACTTTAATAAGCTATTTGCGGATTATCCGTCGCTCAAAACGGTAAAGGAAAACGTCTTGAGAAAACCGGTATATATCCAAGAACCGCAACATTCGAGGACATGTGACATCTACCAACTCGCACTGGGCCAGCGTGGTACATTATGACCCATACTCTCTTTGAGACAAAGCCTGTATTCCGGTTAATTACAAAAATGCGAAAGTACCTCTGTTTGTTACATTATTACGGCTAACCCCCTAAACAGATCTTGATGAAATTTGGTATAGAGATAGATTGAACCCTGGAGAAGGACATAGAGTGCGTTTTACCACCCACGCGGGTGAAACCGCGGAGCACAGCTAGTACATGTTACATACATACATAACAATAAATGTTGCCAGCTCACTTGCATGAGTAAAAGAAACATTAAAGTGGGAATTGCGGTCAAAAAAGATAATGCGAAGAAAACAATGGAACAAAACCAATATCAAAGCGTAATTTATTTTGCGGTTAGAGAAGCTTGCCAATATAGGCTACTGTACGGTAAATTAATAGGTTTTTCGCTTCGCGTGTTCTTCCTTGCTTCGGGAACATAGAAAAAGGAAATAATTGAACCGTGCCGCAACAAACAGACGACTTTAGGATGCCAGTGACAATTTCAGGAAATACCTAATGATATCATAGCGGGGTATTTTACCTGCGACTATTCCAAAGAGGACTTCGCTGGAATTATCGAATATGTACATAAGTAATGACTAGTCCAGCGATTTAAAGTTGCTCAGCACGCTATGGAAAGGGCTATGCTTGGAGATTCTCTGAGAGATCGAATCAGAAATGAGGGTCAGAGAACTAAGGTCACCGACATAGCTCACAGAATTAGCAAGCTGAAGTGGCAGTGGGCTAGTCATATAAGCCGCAGAACCGATAACCGTTGGGGTAGACGTGTTCTTGAGTGGAGACCGCGCCTTGGCAAACGTATATAGTGTAGGACGCCCTGCGACAAGGTGGAGCGACGACTTGCGCCGAGTGGCTGGCAGTAGTTGGATGAGAAGAGCCCAAGAACGGGCTCAGTGGCGTACCTTGGGAGAGGCCTATGTCCAGCGGTGGACTGATACAGGCTGATGATGATGATGACATCAGTAATGAGTAATATTATTATGTTTGAACGCATACTGGTTTTTGTTAACTTTTTACTACATACCTATGCTATTTTGTATCTATTTTTTTATCTATTTCATTTTTGCCCGCTTTCTTTCTTTACTCTAAAAGATATTTTGCGTGTGTATATTGTATTTATGAATGTGTGTACAGTACACTATGATTTTCTACCCGTAGAGGTCCAACTGAAAATCAATCATGTGCCAAAGACAAATTTAGATAATTACTTATGCTGAGCTGGCTTTCGCCACATTTTTTAATGAGTTTGACGACAAGTCACCCGATTCTAATTAGTGGTGCCACCCTACACCAAGTGTCTACGGACTCCACACTTATGTCAATAAATTAACATTTGACTTGATAAAACACCTCAAACTTTTTAAGACTGCATTGCACTCTCTCTCTCTCTAATAATTCTTATCTCAAAATCGGTTTAAAGTGCACTCAATTTTAAGTCTCTTTCAAAGTCAGGCTTTACCTAAAACAATGTTTAAGGTTGCGGCCTTCGAGGTCGAAGGTTCAATTCCCGCAGTGAACCGTATCTAGATAGAGATAAGGCTTGGTGAAATCAAAGTCATTCACGTCTCTGGCTGACGAAATAAATAATTGAGGTATTGGCTCCTCAAAATCTATGGATATTTGTAAGACATCTTTGAAGTTATTTCTGCGTACATATTACATTTTTCCACGAATAAGGGTTGTGACATCTACACATACCTACTCATATTATAGAGGCAAACTTTATCATTGGTATGTTACGGCTAATCTCTGAAACTACAGATCCGATACTGAAAATTATTTCACTGTCGGAATGCTACAATCGCCCTGAATGACGTAGGCTATGTTTATTGTCTTAAAAATTACTTTGGGAATCTCCAGGCGGGCGAAAGCACGAGGAACAAGCGGTTGGTCGTATTTATCGGATCAGGTTAAAAATAGAGCCGAGATATCTGTAATATCGATAATACGTGATATGCCACACGTCAAGCTAATAATCTGGAACTGTTGAAATAGAGACATTATTAACGACAATGCTCTACATTCTACATCCATTTCCAACGCTGAAAATAATAATAAACAAGTGAGTAATTGTTATATCGCGAGCTATCAAACGTTAGAAGGGTTCCCTCTGATAGTGTTAAGATTTATCCGCGAAACATCGTATACCTATCGTAGCGTATCGGATTCCCAAGAGAGCAAGTGTTGCGTTTCAGAGATCCTCGTCAATATCAATATCCGAATAATCGTTTCTCAAACAGCGTGTGTGTATAAACCAATGATTCAACGTTACCCAGTTTCCATTCCAGCAGTGCGATTCTAATTGACTCGGAAACTCTTCCGACCACGGATTCGGAAAAGTTTCCTTGAGAATTTTTTAGACGCGATTCATTAATCTAAATTCGGAAACTGACATTTAATTTGACAACCAGCTGTTCAATCACGGAAAAGTTTCTGGCACCTATTTGCGCTTGCTAAACGTTTCCGTGAAGCGAAAGTGACGTCGAATCCAACACAGAATCTTTCCGAGTGAACTAGAATCGCACTACAGGTGTAGCGTGGCGTCCCCTTCGGCCACATCTTCTGAAGTTCTGACCTTTGGTAAAACGCTACACTAAGATAAGATCTAAAACAGAAAACGATGTGGCAAATTGGCAGAACGCCACGCCGTACAACTTGCTAGGTCAATTAGGAATCAGGACTTAAGTAACTTTGCCATTACTGGATAACTGTCTTTAAGCGATGATAGCTTAGTAGAATAACGTCGGCTTGCGACCGGTATGTCGTGAGTTGGAATTCTCCAATGAGCATGAACCTCGTTATGTGTTAGGGCATTTTCTAGTGTTCGCAACCGCACTCTCAAAAATAAATAATCTATCTCCAAGCACTAATGGTAACCGACAGCTTCACTCGAGAGTTCCAAGCGTAACGTGGCGTCACATTCGACCACATCATCACTTAATTCCCATTAAATAGATAGATAGATAGAGCTTTATTGTTTCACCACAACAACAGAAAATTAGAACAACATAGAAGCAGAGATCTTAGAGCAAGCATTAAGTGACTTGTAAACTGCATCCTGTACTATTGCAATGGTCCAAGAAGCTTCGAACTCGTTACCTACAAACGTGAAGATGATACGCCTTATCTTACGAAGCGCATTCGAAACCTCACTGGGTTCATTCCACTAAACTATAGTTAGAACAATACATCAACCATTGCTCTTAATGCAACCGCCTCGTTCACCGATCAAAGCGCTGATGGACCAGTCTACACGTAAATGGGACGGCCTATCTGCCCAGCCAGTTATTGTTTTTACCCATTGACATATATATACATAGTGCATACATACACAAGTACACAATACGTGTGTTTGAGCACAACTGCACAATAGACTATTGTGGCTGTGTCCAACGTATCGGTGTGAGACTATTTATAAATCTGACGCAGTAATTGCAGGAGCACCGAGTTCTTTAAGCCTTATCGCCTTTAAGCCTTAACGTGTGAAGTATATTTTTTACAGATGATAGTTTTATATATATATATATATGAGTAGACCGTAGGTCTATCACCATTCTACGATGAGGCCGTCCTTCCTACTGATATTATAAATGCGAAAATTTGTGTGTGTGTGTCTGTGAATGTTTGTTACCACGTATCACCGTAAATACTAAACCGATTATGATGAAATTTGGAATGGAGATAGCGTAGCCTGGATTAGGCTACTTTTTGTCCCCAAAAAGGTTCCTGCGGGATAACGGGAAGACGCGGGTGAAACCGCAGGGCGCAACTAGTAGTTCTATAAAAATCATACCGTTTTCTTTATTCTTCACTAGATTATAGATGGAAATCTTATTCTTACAGGTTACAAGGTAGTTTGACCACCAGTCACCTTTTGTTAAGTGAGGATGTGGTCGAGGGTGACACCACGCTACACCTGGATCTCTATGCATAAAGAGCAATGTTTCCAGTAAAATTACAGGGCATAAAGAGGTTTAACATCAAATATCTCAGAGTGACGAGTGCAGTACCTTGCCGTGCAGAATTTTGAACTGTTGAAGTTCATTACTCTGTGTGGTGTTATGGGCAAGCGCGACGCTTACCATCAGGCGAGCCGAGCGACTTGATCGTCTCGTCACTCATCAGTTACATAAAAAAAACATATACGCATATTGTTGGTCAAATTATCTTCTTCTTATTAGGACTCTAGTCAAAGTCGTCGTAGTTTCGTCTTCTTCCTTGATGAAGGTTGCGTCTTTTGCAATGCTTCGCCATTTTCGTCAAACAGAAAGAAAAGTTACTCTAAAACTGTTTCCTACTCCACTACTCATAATCCGATCTAACACTCGCTGAATTCCCAACGTCAGTACGAGGGTATGTACTATGTATATAAATAGTGCGGAAACTTTCTCGACAGCCAGCTCACACCACATAGTCAAGTCGTCACTTAATTAAAACCAGTTATCCTAGTGCTAACTAGCTGAGATCGGAATGGACTAGGTACCCCAAAATATCTCCACGTACGAATGGCAGAACAATGATGTACCTATGTGAATAATTTTGGGAGTTTTCAAGTGAAGAGTGAATAAATAAATTACCTAGACAAGCATGATCCCATCTTCGACGGCATCAATGTCATTTCATTGGGCGAAACAGTAGTCAAAATAAATTCATCGGCGGTAAAAAATTAAATGGGAAAAGTAGGTTTTGCGTTTATTGATTCGATAGGCAAACCGTAAGAGTTGAATAAATCAAAATATGTTTATTTAAAGGGATACATAAATTAATTATTACTTTAAAACGTCTAACTTAAAACTATCAGGCAACAAACACCCACCAAGGATTTTTTGGGCGTGATCTTCATGTTTACAATATTTTTCTTATTACATACTAAGTGATTAAGTTGGAGCAAGTTAACTGTAAAATAAAAACACAGATATAAGTTCTATTTTGGTGAATATTAGAGTTATTCCGGACAGAAGATGATATTATATCGACTTAACAATACGTCGACAACATACATATGCCTTTAATTAATGATAGAATAACTCCGAATCTAATCATATTGAAGATAAAATTACACACCGGCTAATATTGTATCTTCATTTGAGGTTAATCTCAGTACATAGAGTCACCCAAACACAACCAAACCTTACCAACTCGAGAAAACTCCACATCGTAAAAAAATCAATCAGCTTCAGCCAAGTCTGCACATGATTCGTATATCTTTAATGAAATCTTTGTGGATCGCTCAAGAATCTCCGGGGACTTTTACTCGAGCATTGTTCAATTACTTTTGGGTATAAAAAAAACTTGACGACTTAACTTTCGTTGTCATAACAATGGTCTTGTAAAAAATGAGAACTTCGAAGCGCTCAACATTGTAGTTTGAACAATTAAAACACTCGAGTGTCTTGAGATTATCAATGTAAGAAAGGCGAGAGACGAAATTTTAATTAGAATTATGTTTGCAGTAACGAATAACTTTATAATGTCCAGTATCTAATTTGATTTTGGCATTTCGGGCTTTTTTATGCCAGCGGTACTTGTCCTCTCGCACAGATATAGTGGCGGAGTGGAACAACCTGTGTCAAGTTTTGAATGCGACCGGAATCTATTGAAATGTTCATATATAGGTACTATACATATGGTATAACTATATGAATTGAGGGTATCACGTATCAGTGCGACCATTGATGTGGCCTACTGTACTGTCACATCATTCCTAATTCCTATTCCATGCATGCATAATGCCAGGTTCACTGAACCATAGAGCAAAAGTTTTGCATTACCATTATTAACTTAATTATTTGCGATCATTTTAACAGAAGGGAAATCACAACACAGACTTCTGGTCTAATGATTAATTGACATATCAACACGCAATCTGATCCGCTGGTCCTGCAGTCATGAAACTTACAGGGTCTCTTCCTTTGGTAGTCAGTGTAAGGGAGCATAGGTTTTTTTTTGTGAAAATCACCATCTAAAGGTGTCAATAAAGACTAAAATATATGGAAAGATGTCAAGGTCCAAGCAGGCGAAGCCCCGGTGCTTGGGGCTAGTATATAATATACAGTAAAGGTATAACTTGGTAGATCCAACCAAAAAATGTAACTAAGCCATCTGTCATACATAATATAAAATAAGCCTGCGTTAGGCCGCGTCTCACCTGACGAAAAAATATTATTGGATCCAGGATTATACGCGACTCCCGAGTGCGCAGCCTATTCAATCTCACAACGCTCAGATCTCGAAGGCATCAGAGGATTCATTATTTTCGCAAGATGAAACATAGCCTACTACTTTCCACTACTGCTAATACGCTTCCTCCTGTCAAAATTCATTCTTATTCCGTAACGGGATCATAATTAGCACGCGCTAAGCGAAGACCTATCTCCAAATCTTATTCAGAGACGTTTGATCGATGTTACGAGTCGAGATACGCCCGAAATTAATAATCGATCCTGATCCGTTATCCGCGGTTTTGGATCGATATATCATTTTAGTACTAGGGCTTGACATGCTACAACTAAAATCGATTATTAATTTCGGGCGTTAGTTTACTCGAGTCAAACAGATTACGAGTCGATTAGAGTAGCGTTCTGCATAACTTGAGACTCGTTCTGTACTCGATTATAAACTGCGAAGAGCAAGTGGATAATAGCCGTTCATTGTTGCATTTAGAAGAGGAGGCCTATATTCAGCAGTAGCCATCTTCCGGCTGATGATGATGATGCATAGGTTTACCGATCCTCCACACCAACTAGACTCGCAGTCCTTCGTTTCTCGAAGTATTATTCCTCTTACTGCATTTTTTTTTACCGTTTGTACCTTAACATAGTTATTTTAAAAGTAAACATATCCTATTCTCTTCTCTAACTTTCTATCTTATATATCAACTTTTAGTTGCTATTACTCACCGATACAATGTACCAGAATGTATTTTCTTCACTCCGTCCATGACTGCAGTGGTATTATCATCTCTAGACGCCGAGAACGTGGCCTAATGGCGCGGTAATGTATTAAAAGGTAACGCCATTATGAGCCGCGATAACTGACGTGTGGTTCACCTGGAACAAAAACAAACAGTGTTTAGCTGATGGCTGGAGCCTGGAAGTAATTTCATTGAAGCAGACCGGTGGCCTATATTATTTGCAAACGTGGAGTCTACGAGGAAATAATAACTTGGGCAATTCAAATCAAAACAATCAGGGAAGTCGCACTGCATAGGGGGAAGTGGCAGTGGTCAGCCAATTTAAAGATGACTGTCACAGTTACTGTGCCAATTAATTGCTTGCTTTAAAGTAGAACTATCAGTGAAAGGGTTCTTTTGCAGTCCACCTGAAGAAGTACTAGATAGTTTGATCCCTGAGGAAGGATATAGCACTCTTTTTATCGCGATAAACTGTAGACCACGCGGGCGAAACCGCGGGGAACAGCTAGTTTCACAATTATACAGCCACGTTAATTGCAGTTCAACAGTCATTCATAATTGAGACAATTAGGGGAGCTGAGCAGTAACAGTTTTAGGGGTTCTCATGCTCTCAAAACCTCAGATAGCAATTACAGATGAAAATATATTTAGCTTTAAAACATTCTTGAAATGAAACTGGCATTCCACGAACAAAGCTGCACTAGGTTAAAAATTGTGCCAATTTGCTGGTCTACTACTGAAACTAAACTTAGGTGACAGGGTATTATAGCGCATGGAGTGGTCTAAATTAGTAAAGGACACAATTTTGGAAGATTATACCTATTGGTGCGATGCGCGTGCAGAGGTCAGCCAAAAAGATAATAAATTACTGCTTTGGCAGTGCAATAGTCATACCAGCTATATATTAAAACCTTATTATAGGTCGCGACTCGAGAGGCACGTCGCGTCTGCACTAGACATACGAAAATAATATCTATACTAGATGCGAGCCGCGGTTTCAAACGCGTGACTACAGTTTATCGCAATAAAACGTACCGTACAAAAAGGTTATAGAAAAAAGCACTTTCAGTTTTATCCAAATTTTAATACTTTAGAGGCAAATTTTTATTTTTTTCTCTTTTTCGACTTCTACGAACACAACCAAAAAAGAATAGGCGTAATTGTTCCATCATTTCGCGCACGATGCGATGACCAAAATAGAGACTCATGTGTACATATTGCGTCAACTCGTGAACGGGTGCTGCTTGTGGGGTCTGGTCTGCTTTGGTTGTGATCCCGCAACTCGTTAATATTCATGTTCCCATATCCCAATGTGTACAACCAAACAAGAGAAATCTTATTAGTAAAGCTAATTAAAAAATATCGTACTATTACAAAAAAAAAGAGATGACAAAAAAAAGCTTGGGATTTTAGTGAACTTGCTCCAATTCAATCAATTAGTAATAAGAATAAAATTGTCAATGTGATCGCGCCAAAAAAATTAGCTGCCGGGCGTTTCTTGCCTGTTCTTTTGCCGGCGTAAGGAGGTTGGAACGGGCGTAGCTAGTTTTAAGTTTGACGTTTTAAAGTGATCACAATGTATCCTATTGAATAAACATATTTTTGATTTTGATTTATTATCATAGATGGCACCATAGATAGGTATCATATATCTCAAGCCCAAAATATCGCAATTGAACATGAGAAAATGTACTTGTAATTCACGCAGGGGTCGCCAACATCTCATAAATATTTAGAATCGCCTCCACGGGCCGAGTCTTGAGTTAATTGCCCCAGCAATTAGCCCCGTTAAAGCAGGCGTTGTGAATGCACCGAACATCCACGACGTTACTCCAGAAGATTAACAATGGACGATTATTTGCTTTCTTTTATTACGAGACCACTTACATAAATGTGGGCGAATTAAGGCCCTGGTCTCACTAGCCACACCCTGCAGACAGAGGTTGTACCTCATGCCGATCGGGGAGTAACGAAAATGTTAAAAAAATTGCTAAGAGTAATCAAAAGATCTAAAAAGTATTTTTTAAAAAGCCTTAAAACCTTCCAAATTTGATTTTTATATAATATGCTAGCGTTGTGTAGTGTTTCTTATTTATCTATATGTACCAATCAGGAGAAGAATGGTCGAAAACTTTTAGAAAACTAGACTATTTGCAATTTTTTTTTTCACTAAATTGCAGAACACATGTTGATGAAATTTGATTAACAGTTAGTTTTGTACCAGGGAAGACAATAAAATACTTTTATCGCGATAAACCGTATTCCACGCAGGGTACAGCTAGTAGAAAACATAGGTACCTAGTTGCCTTGTGACAAGTTTCTGTTTGTTGTCCTTGTTTGTAAATTGTAAGATTTCCCTTTGATGAAAATAGAAATAACTTTTTCGTCCTATTTATTATACGCAAATATTTTACTGGCAAAGGTGACTTAGGTATGACGAGATTTTTGTGTATATTTTTTTTTTTACTTTTTACAGTGTAGCGTTTGACCACAAGTCACCTGATGTTAAGTGACGATGTGGTCAAAGACGGCGCCACGCTACACCTGGACTGGGAACTGGCTCTCAAGTGAGGCTGCAGGAACACACCGATAGGTGCTTGGCGACAGATTCTTAACAAGAGGGTGGTAGCTAGCCAGGCGAGTACTAGAAAATACCCTACCACCAAGCTATGGTTCCATCACGATGTTCTCCTTCACCGTAAGCTCAAGCTCATTGTAGGATTCGAACCCACGTCCTACGGATCGCAAGCCGACGTCACTACCACTGAGCCATCATCGCTATGAAGACTTGCATTACTTACACTTCAAATTAAACTCTATGGGAAATTCTATAAACTCTACAGAGATCAAACCCTAGCAAAGATTGTCTAAACTACAATTACGCGCTATAAATTGTATTTTTTTTAATCCTACATAGTCCAATGGGTCGTACAATAGGTCAGTTAGACCTGTAAATGTGCAAACAAATCTGAGTTAATATAATTAAATTGTGGCATGCCCAGATATAAATAAAGTAGTACAATAACTAACTATACTTGATAATAATATGCAGTAACTAGTTGCTCCTCGCGATTTCACCCGCCTCTTCCCGTTATCCCGCAGGAACCATTTTCCGGGATAAAAAGTAGCCTATGCGATAATCCAGGGTATAAGCTATCTCCATTCCAAATTTCTTTCAGATTCGTTTTCAGTTTTTGCGTGAAGGAGTAACAAACATCCATCCATCCATCCATCCATCCATCCATACTCACAAACTTTCACGTTTATAATATTAGTAGGATATGCACTCACCATAATATTGAAATAATACATACATAAATGTAGTAGCAGTAAGGTGCTACAATTTTTAATTTTGTACTACTTAGTGTATGGTCATGTTGTTACACAATGTTTGTGACAGAATTATAATTTAACAATAGGAGGGTCTCGAACAGCTGTAGAAGAAACACAGTTCTAAAGCCATGTATAGAAAACAGTCACAAGTCATGTGTCTTTTTTTCACATTTGTTCAATGAGAAAGCAATAGGATCGAAGTCTATACATCCAAGCACAGTTCCTTCGGAGCAAAGCTCAAGACCAGTATAAATAAATAAAAATAAAAGAAATAATATCAGGGACCATTGCACACAAATTGATCTAGCCCCAAATTAAGCTTGAAACTTGTGTTATAGAACTAGAAAAAAAATTGTTAAATAAATTTGTTAACCAGCTATACACAACATTTGCCCACCATAAACTGTATTTTGTCTTTCTTTACATGGTAATAGAGGATTTCACAATACAAGTTATTGGTCTTGCTTCATGTATCAATTGGATTGCAAACAATTTTTTTAAATTGTATGTTCTAAAACCTCACATTGAAATCTCTTGTCATACATAATGTTTTCTACTACCTACATAGATACTATTAGATACTACAAATGTGTTTGTTAGATACATTCATGCTTTTTGGTGTGCAAACATGCGTAACTGAGTAGTTAGTCACTGGTTGGCCTCACTTCATTCACAATTTTAAAGAATGGAAGCCTTATTGAATGTGTAAATAGACTAGTTAGTAGGTATTACGTATTAAACAGTGTTGACTATACAGATTGTACAATATTTTTTCTGGGTACCGTTTGACCACAAGTCACCTGATGATATATTATATTTATTTATAGATGACAAAAAAAAAAAAAAGCTTGGGATTTTAGTGAACTTGCTCCAATTCAATCAATTAGTAATAAGAATAAAATTGTCAATGTGATCGCGCCAAAAAAATTACCTGCCGGGCGTTTCTTGCCTGTTCTTTTGCCGGCGTAAGGAGGTTGGAACAGGCGTAGCTAGTTTTAAGTTGACGTTTTAAAGTGATCACAATGTATCCTATTGAATAAACATTATTGAATTGAATTGAATTGAATATAGTTTTTATTCTGCTAGCTATAGATATATATACAAAATACCTAATAAATTTAAATATACAGTAACTAGCTGTTCCCAGTGGTTTCACCCGCATACTACAGTTTCCCATTTTTACCTCCTTAGGGGATAAATTTCAATAAATCCTATTTCAGTACACCCCTATGCATAAAGAGAAACTTACCCTTCAAATTTCAAGTTTCTACGACCAGCAGTTTAGGCTGTGCGTTGAAATCAGTCAGTCAGGACTTTGATTTTTATATAGGAAAAAATGTTACGATATTCATTGTTAAAAATATTCCTCAATCTATCTCTATTCCCAATTCCACACAAATCCTTATAGAGAATTCAGCATGAAGAAGTAACAAACATACTCCCTTATGTGCTGTTGTATTTATTATATTACTCGTGCAATAATTTATTGTTACAGGAATTACGGGCAAGTGTTTTACACACAATCAGGTGAACAACCTGCTTGTCTTACCGCTTGTTTAGAAACTAACGTGAACAGTAATGCCACTACAATACGAGACATTCATTCCTCGGAAATGATGCATCGAGTGAAGCCATGTAGCATCAAAACATAAGAAATTTAGTATACTTTATTTTGATTGGTATAATATTTTATGTTGTAGTATTGATAGGTTTTGGCTAAGAACAATCTCCAAAATTATTGCAAAAAGGGTTGAAGGTGTCATCTGAAGACGATATATATTGTATGTTTATTATATATTATACCGGTCATTGTATTCCCAACATATTAACATTTACAAGAAGAGTATTGCATGATTTATTTTACCCCCATCTAAATGTTTATGAACATCAATTGGATATCTAGCTAGAAAAATCAAACTGACTCGAAGTTTTAGAGGCTGAGTAGTTTTGTATGGTATTTGATTTATAATAATCCCACTGTTGAGTTTTTAGGACAGTATGTCATGCTTGAGACCTCACAAAATGCACATACATAATATGTATTGAAACTAATACACCTTGACTCAGAACGGTTATCAAACCTCACAAATCGCGTCTTTCGTCGCTTATCACCACGTAAAACACATTGACATCGATACATATAGGCAAAACGCGAAGATACTCACCGAAAATGGCTACAAACTTTTGAGAATACACTGGCACCACAATCACTTCATAAATGGAACGCGAGTTAGTTTTTACACCATCAGTTTCCCGTGCAAATACACTTTCCAACAGCTTTTACTATTAGCGCCTCGCAAAGCAAGTAGGCAGTACAAGCAGGCATGAAAATACGCGACGACAGACTGACGTACTTAGTATTCAACGTATAGGGAGCGGTCGGAATCTCTTACGATAAAAACAACTGCTAAAGTCTTTCGTGCATAATAAAACACAAATTAAACACCAATTAAAGTCACGTATTTCAGTCCACGCAAAATATCCTATCACAATACCTCATAGAATTAAAATTTGGGCGACACGAAGCGAAATCGTCCCCCTTCACCGCCGTACGTAAATCAATCATAGACAATGACATATTTTTTATCTACAAGTTGGGTTTGGGTTGCAAGTGTTGCAACTTGCGAGTTGCAAATTGCAATGCAAGAAGATTAAAGCTAAATAGTCATTAATAAAAGCCATGCAAAATCCAATTGTTAATTTTTGTTAATAGTTCGTAAAAAAAACCATGAGGGAATGACCAATCCTGATTTGTTTATATATATCTCATTTTGTTACATACATTGTTTTCATTTTTATTCATTATTATTATGCTGTTAACCTATTCAACTTGATATTTATCTAGTTTGTAAATAAAAACAAATAGTCGAACAAAAATAATTCTATGAATATCCGAACGAACTTACAAAATAGGAATGCCTGTATCCGAAACAAATATTTCATGTGTGACGAATAGTGATGTACAACTACGGTACAATCATTCGAAGCAATCGATACCTCTATAATAGTCTGAAATCGATTTTATACATTGCAAATCGATGAGTTAAACATAAAAAAAAAAAAAAATATAGTTATGTATCTATTTAAAATTTTACTAACTTGATTTGCGAGTATGGTATTTACTTGATAGTAAGTGCTTTCTATGTAAAAGATTTTCATATTAACGTTCTGTGTTCTTAATAATGTTAAAAACCAAATCACCGATTATCTATTCCGAAGAATATAATAAAATTATTGGAGATATATGAGTAAGATCAGTATTAGATATTCTTACATATATAAATTATAAATTAATCGTTTACAGCCATTTTCAATCGAAAAAACTGTACAGTTACCTATAATCGATTTTACATATCCTAAAAATTGTAATCGACTAATCCATTAGGATAATGAGTTATGATTGATAATCCCCCATCGCTTCGCTAGTGTTGTGCACATTATTATATATATGTTGTGTTGTGTGTGCGTGGTGATTTGTGTTAAATGCTGATCTATAGAATTTTTAAATAAAACCAGGTTTATTTTAACGATGAAACTTACATAAATGTAAAGAAACGCAGTGTTTTGTGTTATCAAGTGATAGTGAATCCGTCGGGAGGCGGTAATCGTGTACGTTTTATTGCTATTTGTGGATTCTGGATCTCGTCGATGTACCATAAACAAAAATGTCAGCGATCCCGATTTTTTGTTTCTTGCTGCATACCCATCGTTAAACCTTAATTAGATCACACGAATGATATAAAATAATGTTAGACGCTTTCTCCGGCGGTGTCGTCTGGTTGGTACGTCGCTGGAAAGGCAATAAAACGGCCATAGTAAACGTGCGTTTCGTGTGCTCGCTGTCTACACCCGACCTATCTCATTGTTTATGTATGGAGTTTAGCTCAGGAATTTTTAAGAAAACTTGGGTAATGTTGTTAGTTTTGGTGAAAATTCTGGGTTGATGTGTGGTTGGAGCCGCCTGGTTGTGTTGATGGGTTACGCGCGCGTTGTCAGTGTCCCTCCGCCGTCAAGGTTTTTGGTCCTCTATTTATAATAATCCCGATCATTTAGTGCAGCATAATGTAATGACATTCTTGTAATGAAGTGCGGCTCTGTGGATTTGTGGGACATGTGCCAATTATTGTGCCTGTGACGAAAGCGCGCCTTGGTTCAGCTTTGTGTACACAACAGTGATGTTTATGTGAATGAAGATCACATGTCGTGATTAAAGTACTGCTACTACTAAGAGCTTTCATTCAACATCTTGTGCTTTACAACAACTAAATACTATTAAATATCCTAGATGAATGTATCCACTATAAAATTATAATACAAAAACGATAAAATAAATACCTACTTGTTTAGGAGAAATCATTCAAAGTTGTAATTATGCTAATGAGCTATAAGTGTGCACTTCTGGACTTGTGTGATGAATTACATGCTACTGTAGTATCTGTACCTAATATGTGTGTAACTAAACAAGTATTGCAAATTATATAATATAATACTCCATACCTATATAGTTATGGACTATTCCAAGGGCCATGGTAAACATTAGAAAGCATTTTCTGTGCCTAGCAATGCATGTTGCATCAAAAACTTTCAATCAAGTCCTTATGACTGTAATAAAGTGTTGTTACCATGGCACTCACAGTTGTTATATTTGAAACCTACTGTAAGGGACAAGGTCTCAGAATTTCCCACCACGTATCCAGCCTGTCATAGGTTTGCTTGGTCAAGTTAAGAATCTGTCACCAAGCACCCATTGCTGTATCCCGGCAGCCTCACTTAAAAGCCACTTCCCGATCCAAGCGTAGCATGTTGCCTTCGGCCATGTTGACACATAATATCAAGTGACTGATTGTCAACCTTTTGAATGCGTAAATTTATAAATAAAATAATGCAAATTGTTCAATAATAATTTAACCGTAATGATCAATATTACTTTGTTCATGTGATCTGAACCATATTAAACCCCTAAAAGGGTTAAAAAGATAAAATTTAAATTAATTCAAGTTTAAATGAATTGTTTGAAATCCAATAAGTACCAACTATTATTTCAAAAAAAGAAAAAACACTGGAAACGTCAAAAAAGCTCTGTATTTTCCATTAAAGAAATAGCAGTAATGGACAATACATAGCAAAACTAATAAATTTTTTGCTTGTTTTTTATTTAACATCAAATTTATGTGAACATCTCAAATTTCGAAAGTCAAATCCAAAGAAAGCCCCGTTTTTACATCCAAACATAAGCTAACTTACCAATTACTTACACAGTAGTTTCTTACCACCCAAAATTAATAATCAATCCTGATCCGTTATCCGCAGTTTTGGATCGTTATGTCATGTCATAATATGTCATTATAGTAGTAATCTGTCAACCCCTAATACTAAAATGACATGATATATCGATGCAAAACTGCGGGTAATGGATCGGATCAATTATTACTTTCGGGCATTAGTCTACACAAACAGCAAAATATAGCCAAAGACAAAGATTGGCTATGTCTAAGCAGTCAGATACATTATGTAGCAATCCAATCCCTAACTAAGATTTCATATATATCTAGGGTATCAGGAACTATGTGAATCATGAACCACAACATTCAGCAAACGCTTAGTTTAGCGGGAAATAAATCTGCAATACCACACTTACCCATCAAATTAAAAAAAATTAGTAAAATGTTAGTTGGTTTTAAGTATTGCTGTTGATACGTTGTTTATGTTGATACGTCTACATTTCAGTCAAGTTGGCGAAGGCACGCAGGGGTATGATAAAGGAGAAGGAGAAGGGCGGCGGAGCCCGTCTCAAAGACGAACCTAATGATCCTGCTGAGCCTGGTGAGTTAATTATTAATCTACTTGCTGTTACATTTTGGAAGATTGTTTCTATTGTACATTAACGCTGTATAAGGCCGTCCATAAATGATTTTTGAACAAGGGGGGGGGGGGGGGGGCTCCACCTTTTTACTGGTGGTCGCATTTATTTGATCTCTCCCCTGGTGTAATGTCACTTTTCTCAATAATATATTTTAAAGTTAGAGTTGAAGTTCAGAGTTTCAATAGTTAAAATTTTAAACAGTTGAAATCACAAAGCTTATGACTTGACTCACTTTGTAGACTCCCTCCCTCCCCCATAATTTATAGATAGACCTTAGTGACTACTTACATTAGTGAGGCAGCATTGGGTCAAAAAACTCTGTTGAAGTAAAAAAAAAAATAAGATACAAAACATGCAATCTTCCTCATCCTTACAACTCACTCAACCTTGTACCATGCTGCTATCTCACCGTTACTCACACTTAGGTAACTGGGTGATCAGATTATTCCAAAATAAATAATTTTCTATTTGAGTAATTGACCACTGTTCATTTCCACACCTATAAATCTTACAGCGCAGCTGCTGAGTAAACAAAACTTTTTCCTCATTTACACACACTTAGAATTACCTGGTTCGCAAGTGGCATGGATCATGTCTTTAGTCCTAAGGTTCGTCTTTATATCTGTTGAGATATTTGAAGTAGGAACCCTGACCAAAAACGATTTTGGCATGTGTAGTCAATTTTGTTGACAAACAAAAATGTTGTTTACAATTTAATCGGGCGAATTGACGCACCTCCATCGACCAGACTTCACTCGCGTCACTTGAACAATGAAGGGACCAGAGTTCGTTGTTAGGTAAGACCTAATACCGTCAATAACAATGGAGGGATGGCTATAAACAGTTTGATGTGAAGGTCACGCGAATGTCTGCTATTAATTTTTGGCATGGACCTGCCTCATCAATGGGCTAACGTTTAGTTGCCGACGTAGGTAATGCCGGTCAAGGAGAGTCTGGTGGGTGATCAGAGGACATGGGCACCATTTCCCTCTGATTAAACACAAATATACTCACCGCCTACTTTTCTGAAGAAGGATTTAAAATACAAGCCAATAAGATTCAAGATGGGTGTGAAAAGAGTTCTTAAAGGTCGGCCACGCATTGGCAACTTCCCTGGTGTTGCAAATGTCCATAGGCAACGGTGACCGCTTTCCATCAGGCGGGCCGTCTGCTTGTTTGCACCTATTACATGAAAAAAAAGTGTCAGAACTTAACAAAATCAAAGTCAATTGTTTTTTATTCAATAGGATACATTGTGATCATTTGAATACGTCAAACTTAAAACTAGCTACGCCTGTTCCAACATCCTTACGCTGGCAAAAGAACAGGCATGAAACGCCCGGCAGCCCTCACTAACATCTGTATTTCCTTTGACATTGAATTAACACCATCCCTAAAGTATAACAGCGCATTTGTGAATGAAAAAGTCAGCTGACAAGGTATTGTCAACAACATAATAACAAGTAACAATCACATCGTTTCAAACATTCATGGTCGAAATGATAATGCAAACAAAACACTGACCGTGTTACCTTGAGCCATGCAATTTTAGTTTAGCATCAGAAAAATTATGTTATTTGCTCCATGCTCGGTAGTTAACCCGTCTTGGCCTCTAACTATGTTAATTCTTTTCTACAGTTACCACTTTAGATTTATGCTTATAATTTTTATCTTCCACAACTGCCTTGAATTGTTTATTTTCAAATCGTGCACTAATTATAATATTGGGATTTATCAGAACGTCTAATTTAGTGTTTTATAGCATCTCATTGCCTATCCCAATGATACATTTAAAGTTATAACTAGCGTAGGATCAATTATTCTCGTTAACAAACAATATACGCTAATAATGTCTGTGCAATTCTTGAAAGTAAACCTACCTACCTAGTTTTAATCTGGCTATTTTATTGGCGATACCGGATGTGAGTTTTGTGGGCGAGAAAAGTGCGCAGGGGTAAGGGTCTCTACTTTCCGGCGCTACCTTAGAGGTACTACTCTTGGAGGCCCCTCAATTGATGCAGCGATATCGCGGTCATTTTCTGCTTAGATGGGATTTTCAAACAGCTTAAGGGCAGCAGATTTCACAGAGATGAAGTTGATGTGACGGCTACCGATCGGCCTGGACGATTGTACCAATTCTTCTGGAGAAAAGGGTGAAACATTATCAGAAGTCTTCACCATCGCAAACTTCACTTTGTTACATAGAGGGCGAGAATAACCCTAATAGTACACATGCGCTAGCGACTAAGGAAATAGTTTAGGGAGCAGCGTAACGACTTACGCTGCTCCCTAAACCCGCAAAAAAATCGAGTTCTTGGTATAACCAGATCGGATGCCCCACTCATCTCCTTACCTAAATTAAAAAAATTGGCCACTACATCCAAATTCCACTAAACAAGCTCCAATTACAACGAAATCAATATTCCATAAATCCATACTTCACACTTGACAATAGTTATGCGCGGTGAAAGCACGTGCATTACAATAAGCAGCGCCCATGCGTGTAATTGATTCATCTCATTCGTTATCTGGAACTCTAGTATACGCTGATGTTTGGGCACTACTTAAAAACCGTTTTTATTATGGATTTATAAACAAACCGTTTGAGATTCCGACGATATGGGTAAGGACAGTGCAATACAAAAATAGAAGCGATTGGTATCGCCTATGTTATTTAGCCTTTGTGGTCTCCTTATCGGCCGAATTTCAATAAGACATCTATCCACGGTTTGCTCTACTAATGACAGACCGTGGAAAGTTTGTATAGCGATGATGCGATCCGTAGGACGTGGGTTCGAATCCTACAATGAGCTTGAGCTTTCCGTGAAGAAAACATCGTGATGAAACCATAGCTTGGTGGTAGGGTATTTTCTAGTACTCGCCTGGCTAGCTACCACCCTCTTGTTAAGAATCTGCCGCCAAGCACCTGTCAGTGTGTTCCGGCAGCCTCAATTGAGAGCCAGTTCCCAGTCCAGGTGTAGCGTGGTGCCATCTTCGACCACATCGCCACTTAACATCAGGTGACTTGTGGTCAAACACTACCCTGTAAAATGGTTAAAAAAAAAAGTTTGGTTATTGAAACCGGCGCGGCCGTTAGTCTAGTATTGTTTTGAACCGTAGATTGAGATATGAAACCCATAGGTAGGAAAGCGAACCTTGTATAATATTACCTTCCACCACCTCCCTTCCTTTTGGCGCCACCTTCGACCACATCGTCACCTAACATCAGATGACTAGTGGTATACATGTAAAAAATAAAAGTGTGTTAGAAATGCTTGCACATTTCCGTTAGTACTATTTGTCATGTTTATTTATGTAATGCCTATTTTATAAAGTCTATCTATGTCTAATTAATCTTTACTGAAAATTATAAACAAATGTTTCCTTAATACCATAACAGAGGGCCCTTCTCAGGATCGATGTTGATAGCACGCTCAAATGTGGATAAAGTATAGATAAATAGATAACATTTTATTATTTCATCTCAACAAAATAAAACAACAGAGAAGGAAAAATCTTAGAACTAGTGATATATGTTACGAATCCTCTTCAATCCATTCTTAAAAAGTTGCGAACGTAACTCTCTGTGTCCCTCTTGTCTTTTCATTACCTTCGAAAAATTCTCAAAAATGCCTCACGTAATGAATGGACGCCCCATTATTATCAAATTTTTGAACGACCTATTTCTAACCTATCAATACCTCTTCCTATTTCGTAGGCCACGGTTCGCGGCCACCATCAGCATCGTTGCCGACACCGGCGGCGCTAAAGAAAGAACCGGACGAGCCACAGCACAGAGTTAAAATGGAGCCTCACAGTCAGTCTGGCGGAGAAGATTCAAACAACGAGCTTGGCGTAGACGGCATTAAGACTGAAATAGACGGCCTCATGGACAGCGACGGTGAGTGGTCACTTGTTAGCACACAAACTATAATAATATAGGTAGTTTGAAAACAGTATTTATTTTACCTACAATTCATATCCGCTACCGTCTTGTCAAATGGCTGGCGACGCCCTTGGATAACAGGTATGAAGTCCAATCATAGATATAGAATAACAGATGAGTTCTTTCCTACTTCTATGAGTCCAACAAGCTCAGCGCCGAAACTACTGGTCCATTAAAACTGACATTGACAACACTGATCAAGAATAAGATAAACAAGATAGCGATGGTAATTGACCACTCATTAGTGTCACACAAGCCACAGCACAGGGTCAAATCAAGAGCCATGCAGCCAGGATGTCGATTGTGTTGTGCATTTTCTAAAAAAATAAACTAAATTTGACAGGTCTAAAAGTAATGTTGTCCTATTTTTAGTATTGTGGACAGAAAAGGACAGCAACACTTATGTACCTGTCAAACGGAGTTTAGTTTTAGAAAATGCACTTCAGAATCAATACCCAGTTGGATGGAAAAGACTGAAGACGCTATGATAGCTTTGCTTTTACAACTCTAAAACAGTTTTAATGAATTTATTTTGTACACAGGTGACCCCACAAAATCACCATCGTGCGAGCTCGGCGGTCCGGGTTCCTTGAAATCGGAACGTCTGTCGTCAGACTCGAATGATATACTCGATCCACAGACCGGCCTCAGAGGTTCCTCGGGAAATCTTCAGGTATGGAAAGGAAACCTTGTAAGTTGTTGTTCAGTTTATCCGTTATTTAGTCCCTATCTTAACATCTTAGCAAGCAGCGCATAGTTTTATGAAATTACTATTCACAATAATTCCAAATTTAGTTTTAACTTTTGCCTAAACTGCCGAAACTGTAAAATCTAAGCCAATTTATAACTGACGAAGGAATTCGAATTTTAATTTTGGGAGAGAGCTTCCAGGTATTATATAAAAATAAATAACTCTTTACAAAACATTATATGAGAACCATGTATTATGATGTTACAGTCTCAACCAACCATTCATTTCAATTTTATAGGACGGTAACCAAAATTGCCGCAACCCAAACGGTGGTCCAGAGACAATGGGTTCTTGCCGCATGGCAGGCGCTGGGGGACCGATGGGACCAGGGGTGTCAATGGGCCCCATGTCGTCCAGTGAAGCACAGACACTGCCTTCGAATGTGATCAGCAAACAAGCGGGCAGCATGGAGGTAACACTGATGATATTAACATATTCGAGCATCGAAAGCTTGTAAATAAGCTTCTATAACATAGTCCAAAAGTTTATTTATAAAAGCTTAGTTCTAAAAGGTTCCATATTAGATAATGATGGATCCCGCCGTTGCTTCTTAATTAGCTAGAGGAAGCACTTGATTTCAATTTTTATTTGGGGTTATCTCTGTTTTATTCTTCTTTTATTGTTACCACAGAGGTCTAGGTTTATCGTGTGAACCAAATAAGTCGTAACCTCATCACCTCATCTTCGATTATAAGTTATAATATAATATAATAATAAAATAAGCCAGATTATAAGTTGAATGGTTGAAGTTCAAAACTCTACTCTAGGTAGCTTACACTGTAATGGGCAAGCATGGCGCTTACCATCAGCCGAGCGACTTTCTCGTCTCTTTATCTTAGGTTTGTTGCTAACACGGAATGTGTAGGGGTTTTGAGAGGATTTTTTAAGATACAAGGTAAGTTAAACAGGTCAGGTCCATTATAAATCCTTTATCGTCAGCATATTTGCAGCGAGTACTGTTCAATCAAGCCTCGTCTCCCGCCATACATCTAACCCTGGTGCTTCCCATAGACCCATCTATGTTCTTAGCCGTCGTCCAACACTCCCCATTCCCAACTAAAAGCAACCTGGTGTTCCGCTAGCAGCAAAGCCAGATCTTCGTGTTCTCAACACTACTGGCCAACAAAGGTGCTGATGCAGTCATATCTGGGCAGCATCACTCAATCATCTCGTATCACTGCGCACAACCCGGTACTAAGAAGTATTTAGAGGTGAGTTTACAGTTTATGTTATATTTGTACAAGCTTTTATCCAATTCTATCCTCCTTGACATTTAGTCGTCACTTAACATCAAGTGATTTCTGATCTAAAGCTACACTGCAATAGCAACTAATAAATTTCAGAAAAATGATGCATTACAACTTTGTTACTATACTTTTATATATGACTATCCTTACCTACTCTTCTCCTTTTGCTGGGCAAGAATCTTCAATGTGTATCAATTTTCCAGAAACACCCACTAAAAATGGGCCAATTCAACAAACAAAGCCCCGCACAGTGGCTCAACAACCTCGCAATGGCGAAGACTCGTGGCGGCATGCGTGGCGGGCCCAACATGATGGGAGGTCCCAACCAGATGGGCCACATGATGGGGGGCCCTATGGGACCCAACATGGGCCCGATGGGACACGGTGGCATGGGACACATGGGGCCGAATATGATGCCTAACAGGATGGGTGGGCCTCAAAGTCAGATGATGATGATGAAAGGACAGATGGGTCAGATGGGACCGAGCATGGGACCCATGGATGGGTTTCCAGGAGGCACCCCGTCCTGTGGTGTCATGGACGGCCTCGGTGCTGATGGTGAAATGCCCTGGGACACCGTAAGTGGAGCTTTTACTTTGTTTTTAATTATTATCACGGTTTTTTAATGGAAAATGTAAATCCACTAAGTATGTAGTGCGAGTATTTGTCCGGTTTAGGTGTTGCCTCCGATCCGCGCAGTTTCTTGTATATGTGTGATTGTGTGGGCGTTATACTTTATACTTGCTAAGTGTTTGGTGGAATACTTTGTGAAATCAAATTTTATTCTTGTATTTTATCGCTTTTAAATCTAGGTATCTACGTCTTAAATTAGGTGGAAAACTAGGAGCGTCGCTTCAGTTTTACTTACATAACATTTGTCTTTTTAGAAAAACCCCTCAGTAATGCCCAATGGCATGTCGAATGGCGGAGGGCAGATGCCTGCTTGCTCCGAGGTGGGCTCTGTTCAGCAGGATTCTGGCTCCGCGCAGGACTCCGGCGGCGACCAACCCTGCCAGGGTGGCCCTAAAGGTAACAGGATCGCTTATTTGTTATTTAATATTTATTAGTAAAATCAGTCAATAGTTAGAAGTTGTTTATAAATAAAAAACTACATGTACATAAATGATAACGTAAAAAAGAAGTTCTTTAAGGTTTGCCTGTAAATTTGTTAAGTAAAACATGAATATTAACAGTATCTCATTGATCTGTCTCCTTGATTAAACATTACTTCAATTATTATTTGTAAAACATTACTGCTAAACTACCATACTTCACGCCACCGTGCCAAATCTACAAAAAACCCCGTTATCTACCATTTACAGGTGTAAAAATCCCCGACGAGAACCTAACCCCACAACAGCGTGCACACCGCGAGGAACAACTGGCGACAATACGTAAAATGCAACAGATGTTATTCCCTGAAAGTGGAGGGAACAACCCCAACCAGGGCGACAATCAGCAGCAGAACGATATCAACCCCCCTAACTCAGCCGGCAACATGAGCATGTCCTCCTTCCCACCTATGTCCATGGGCCACAACGGGCCCGGACCAATGGTCTCCATGTCCAACAGCATGAACTCGCCGAGCTGCACCATGTCAGGACCCATGGGCCCGAATGGACCTATGGGTCCGATGGGACCCAACGGCCCGATGGGGGGTCCCATGGGCCCAGGCGGGCCAATGGGTGGTATGGGCGGGCCGGGGATGGGGATGGGTGGACACGGCTCCATGGGACCTAATGGAATGATGGGTCCGAACGGACCCATGATGGGTGGGATGGGCCCCAATGGACCCATGGGGCCGATGGGGCCGTGTGGAATGAAGGGTATTAGAGGTCCGTGCGGAGGGCCGGATATGAAAACCGGTATGTGCACGGATATACATATGGGGAGGGGATGCGGAGGTCCTATGGGGGTAAGTCGGAAAGTTCATATTTTTATTATTATTTTAAAATACAATCGTTGCTGAACAGAAGTTAATAGTAATTTGAAGAATACATATAATTTTATTGATATAGTTTGTATACGTAATATATTTTTTAATGTATTTTTCCAGCGCATGCCTAATCCAATGGGAGGGATGGGCGGGCCTAAGCCTCCTTGCATGATGGGAGGACCACACATGGGGCCTAGAATGATGCCAGGGCCTAATATGAACGCCATGAACGGTAAGCATCCTTAGTAACTTCTCAAAATATACATCGCATTGTATTATATTGTTTGTTTAGTTGTAGTCAAAACATGTATGGCGACTTTATCTCACTTTCTTCTGACTTGATATACTTTCGGATTTTTTCAATGTCATACCCTGTTAGCGTCTAAACACGGCTAGATTAGAGTTATGGCGAGATTTGACTTGATTCTGAATTCTGAGCTAGAATTAATGAAGCGTATATGGCGTTCGGACTTTTTTTACATAATGTGAAAGTTAATGCATGTTAGTAATATTTTCTCTTTTCTGTTTAACATCAGCTCGTGTTGCAGGCGGTATAATGATGGACGGGAGCATGATGGGCAGCATGCTGGGCGGCGACTGTGGGCCCGACCACCACGGTGGTCCCCCCAGTGGGCCCATGTGTGATGACTATCGTGGTAGATCTGTGAGTATACAAGTTTCATGTCTATGACAAGTTCCAATTTAGGTTGTCACTGGAGGAGAGAAGGCCTAGCTACCACATCGTGCTCTAGTGGTTTCAAAAGTAATGGGCCCTTATTTGACAACCAATAAGTTCAAGTATGACGATTATTGAACCCATATTTGATGACTTATGGTATGGGTCCATGTTTGACAATTAATGAATCGATATATCTTGGTAGAACTGTTATTGTACCGTTGTAGTATCGTACAGATTTACGATATCACTTTTTCAGGTGGCAATATGTCGAGAAAAGACTAGGTCCGATTACAATGACAGGCCACGCAACGCAAACGGCCCTTGAGTCCTATTGAAAGTTATGCCTAAGATCATTCGAACTCTTTGCTTAGTATGTTTCTTTCCTATCCAGATGGGTCCCGGTGACCCTGGTGGGTTAGGCCCGGGTGGGAGCTGCGGTGGGATGCACAAGGGCATGCGGAGCCCTAAGAGCCCCGCCGGCGCCGACATCGATTGGCAGAAAATACACCACCAGTTCTTCGACGACCCCAAGAGTATGGATAATGAATTGAGTGAGTACTCGCACTTACAATTAGTTTGATCAGCCCCTATCAAACCACTAGTTGAATTTCGCAAGTCTCATTTCTTTCTTTGCAAAAATCTTCTTGGATTATATTTTTTTGTTAACAAACAGCTCGAAAAAATGGTGAATAAGTTAGGCTAGAAACGGGATTGGTTGGAAAGCCCCAACAGAGCGCGAGGAAATAATCAACCAATAAGATGCGAGGAGAGGAGCGAGGCTAAATTATTAAGTTATTCTATTGGTGGATTTTACCTCGCGCACTGCTTAGCTCTCACAGTTCTGATGGAAACGCTCTCTTATGCTGTGCGCTCCAAGTCCAGCCTCCCGTGTCAGTGCTTTGTGATTATATTACAATGGTTTCCTTCCAGGTACACAAGTAAAGTCCCCGTGCTCAGAAAGAGGGGGGTGTCTACCGCCCCCTCCATATGGTGCCTCGCCTTTACATCGTTCCGCCTCTGTGCCTATAGGTAATAAGCCAAGCAGAACTTTATTAGGAACTAAGATTATGCTATCGCTCAAGACGGTGAAGGAAAACATCGTGAAGAAACCGGCATTTCCAAGTTCTACAATATCTACCTACAAGCAAAAGGTCGGCTTGGTCGATTATGGCATATACTTTCTCTGAAAAAAGGCATGTGTCCCAGCAGTGTAAATGAAAGGTATATTTCAATGCTAGGAAGTCTATTTCACTTCCAAAATGACCTCAATGCTGTTCTCACCGCACCCCTTTAGAGTAAGAACAAATTCCCAATCCAAGTGTATTGTTACTAAACGTCAGGATATTACAACTTTTCTTGAATGTCTACTTTTCCCTCTCTTTCCTTTTCAATGAGAAAGAAAGAGACGGACTAAAAAACTAACTTGCCAATTATAAAAGTCCTCCAAGTCAATATCTCATGTTAAAACATGATCTTTGACTCAATTCCAGCAACCCAATCCCCAGGGCACGGTTCCGTGCAAATGCCGATGTCTGCCGAGGGCTCCCGAGCGGGTTCGGGGCTCAATAGTCCCGCGCACTGCAAGCAAGGCCCCAAACAGGACGCCCCAGGTCAGTAACCACATAATGTTCATGTACACTGTGTGTGAATTCAAAGGACGAGAGTTAGAGGACTTAGGTCAGTTTTATGATCTGTGGTAAAAAAGTTAATTATGTCTATGTTTTAAATATCACGCCAATGCCTTAATTTTGGGTCTGTTATGGGTTCTTTTCGAATAGAATGTATCAATAGCGTTTCATTTTCGTGAGAGAATTGAGTTACGAAGAAACTGCAATCAAAGAAAATGTCTTAGAACGATTTGGTTAGAAGTTAAATTAAAAAGCTACTTGAGGTTTATTATGCGTTGAATTACAACAAGTCCTTTTAATTCATAATTTATTTTATAACGAATACGCAGGTATTGGATTGGTAAGTTATATTGTCGCATGAATACTAAACACAGAAGCCATAGTAGTAGAAAAGCATGCAGAGACCTTTACCATCTGTGTTAGACATTTTCCCAACCACGACGATTTTAGTTTTACTTAAATAAAATTTCAGAAAGATTTGTTTTGTAGAGTTGTTTTTTTTTTGTTTTCTGTAGTTGTAATGCGTATTTTTGTTTTCCCTCCTTTCCCCCGCAAAACGCTTGACGCTTCAAATCCCAACGTGTGACCAATAACATCGAATAACGTAAAAATACTGGCGTTGCGACAACGGACCACACTTTGTATACTTGGCGTGACTTGGATCAAATGTTGGCCACAAAAGAGATACTAGAGAAACTAGATGACGGCGTGTTTGTCCGTACGCTGCAATGCTTGGCCGCGCAACGGCAAAAGAACCAACAAGCGAGCTCGCACGAAAAGGAGCCGAGTCTGATGCCTGTGCCGTCACCGCAGCAAATATCCTATCTCAACCAGTTCGAAGGTAACGACAGAGACAGAAACAGCACGGCCGGGATTACACTTGTGAGGAAACTATACGCTCCAAAACTGCGATCTTAAACTTATTTAAGTGCGCCCCTTCTGCGTGCGCGTCCGTACGCGAACGTTACGCGAATGCATGAAATGCCTAAATCGTTTCCATATACTAATCTCGAAAACTTACAAGTGTAACCCCTGGCTTATTTCTAAGTGTTCTCTAACGATTTCTACTTTTCTCAATTTTTAGTTCGGTTTTGCTTTTCTTTTGTGTGTTTTTTTTGACTTTGCTGAAAGATTGTCGAGTTCACTAACATCGTTAAATTGAACTTTATTGAAATAAGGTTAAGTAACAGTCTCCATTTTACTTATAACTAGCTTTTCCCGCGGTTTGGAGATTCCCCAGATTATTTTTATCACAATGAAACATATAATAATAGAATAGTTTTCCAATAGCAAAAAAAATCAACATTGGGTGGGTAATTTTAGAAATTAGCCAGGTACAACCAACTTTATATGTTGTTTTTATTAAATTGCTATTCATTAAACAGTGAAAGAAAAACTTTGTTAAAAAAAACTGTCATGTCCAGAATCTAAGGAAATCAAGACATGTGACCTAGGAAAGGCATTCCTATAAGCTATGTAAAATGCGACGCTCTACCACTCAGCAGTCTCACAGCAAAATAGTTTTTTTTTTACAGTTATACAAGAATGGATTTTCTTTGCACTTTTTATTTGTTTTCATTGTACATATTTTTGTGTGTTTCGTACTCTCATTTTTGGTGGTGGTTGGTGAAAATGTGCTAACATATTTCATACTCTATGGCTAATTCCGTTCCTTCACTCTCCATTTAGTGTTGCACTCACTCACTATTGTGTATTATCACAACAAAAACATAATTGCATTGTATATTTTACATTTTTGTATTGTGTAAACAGGTCAAGAGTTAACAATACAAAAACAGCCTAATACTTCGTTAAAAGACAACGGACCGCCTTCGAATAGCGGAGGTCAGACGCCACAGTCGAACTCGAATCAAAAATCACCTGCTGGGTAAGTTTCCACTGCCGTCTTTCCAGAGAATGAGGCGTAACGCATTGTATATTTGTTTTGAGTGTTAAATGAGGATGTGGTCGAAGCTGGCGCTACGCTACGCCTGAATGAATCTGGATTCTGGTGTGCATTATCTTAAACTAAACTAAGTTTGGCAGGTGAAAAGTATTGCTGTCTTTTTCTGACCACAGGAGTAAGAAAAAGACAGCATGATTGGAAAATGATACATGCAAATAACCGGTACCGGTAGCAGAGCCACCTGGGCAAGCATATATATTTATGCGACAAGCCCGTATGTTTATCTTATCCGACAAGCATGAATGTTTGTGCGATAATCTGCAATGTGTACACGACAAGCCCAAATGTTTATGTGACAAGCCCAAATGTTTATACGACAAGCCCAAATGTTTGTTAAACACAAATATTTGTTCTCAGATGTTGTATGTTTATGTTATATGTGTTAATTGGGTGACACTGCCACACGCAGTTCAGTTCAGAATCCTAGTGCGGTGGCATGAGTGTGTAAACATTATTTTTACTATAATTAAGTGTACTTATATACCTACAGTATGATGCCTGGCACGCCCGAACCTCACTCGTCCTTATCGGAGCAGCGATCTGGACGATTTTCAATGGAGCAGAGTCCAGGGTTCAACAACCCGCAAACACCTAAAGGTGCTCAATGTGGACAAGGTAAAGTTAATACAGCTGATAACCTGTTACTTAGCATCGAATCAGAAATGAAGTGATCCGACAGAGAACTAAGGTCATCGACGTAGTCAAGCTGAAGTAAGCTGGTCAAATAAGCCGCAAAACCGACAACCAATTGGGTAGACGTGTTGCTGAGTGGAGACCGTAAATTGGCAAACGTAGTGCAGGACGCTCTCCTACTGGAGCCTTTCCCAAAGTGGGCGATAACGCCGCCTTGTGGGCGCTACAGGCCTAAAGGGGGCGGTACGAGACCAAGAAAAGGGGGCGTTGTGTAGAGGCTTAATGGGGGGGGGGGGGGGCTAAAACATAAGGCAGTAGACAAAATAAGTCAGGGAACCCCTGGCTAGGCGGAGCGAGGACTCGCGCCGACTGACTGGTGGTTATTGGATGAGGGTTTAGTGGCATACCTTGGGAGAGGCCTGTATCCAACATTACATTGATACAGGCTGGTGCTGATGACGACACTGGTAACAAATATTTGGCAATAAAAAAGCGCATATATTTGTTCTGTCTCTGCATGTTATGGACGTATCCACATTGATATAGGGAATTCGTGTAGGGGTAGAGCTATATTATTTGCTTAACTTCGTGTCTCCCCCACAGACGAGAAATCTCGACCCAGTCCCTCTTCAAACCGATCCCAAGACGGCGCGTCGAAAACGCCGCAACGGGAACAGAACCTAAACCAGGGGCCTTACGCACCCGCCTCGTCAGGCGCGTCCTGCGCTGCGAGTTCTAAGAGTAGTTGCAGTGTCGCTTCCAGTGGTAGTGTTGTTAACACTACGTCCAGTATGGATGATTCGATGGCGGGGAATAATGAGGTATGTACTAGCTGCTACTCACACTTTACGTTTTGTAATACTTTCCTGACAACTTTTTCATTTTTTCTTTCATAAAAACCTTACTCTGACAGTCATAACACAACAAAAAAAAATATAGCGAAAGTGTTCCATCCGTTCACGTTTGATTCGATGACCAAAGAAAATAGAGATTAATTTTTATATTCATAATTACATTCGTATCTATAGATAACTGTGTAAACTGCCAACTGGCTGTTTTTATATTATTTTCATTTATAAAAATGGTTTGGGTATTTAGCCAGTGTCAAGGGTTAAATTCTTATGTAAATGATGATGATAGAGCGATAGTACCTTTTGTGTTTTAAGTAAAGTAGTGGCACTCCACATAAACTGTTATGATACGGACTTTTTGGAGCAACTAAGAAAAGTCGCTTATTTCAATGTCCTACACTCGTACACATTAACGAACACGTACATACTCGTATAGCACTCAAATAAGACACAATGGGTGAGTTGATTAGAAAGTTGATGTTACCAACATATCTTTGCGTTTGCGACAGCAATGTGATGTTACAAAAAACCTGTTTTTTTAAGATTACAATGAATGTAAACGTTGTACGGCATTTTAGTATTCATAAAATTTTTCTAAATACTTTAAATATAAAAAAGACATGTAACACATAAGCCATGTTACAGTATAATCAATTATTTATCTTTTGAGTTTAGAAATGAGGCAGCGCAGCAACGTCTCTTTCTTTCGTAAGTTCGTAATAGCGTAAAAATGATAGTGTTTTACAGAAAACAGATCTCGTCTTGGGGAATATTTTCTGCAATGTAGCGACATATTCGTCGATCATCTCTAGTCTAAAAAAAGAGTTTTTGTTTTTCTGGTGGCTGACACAATGTTTATTTTCAGACGACATTATCAGGCGGTCCAAACAGTACGAGTTTACCCGGCCCGTTCCCTGGCCCCTGCAGTATGAACAGGCCGGACAACATCCCCATTAACCCAAACCAGGGGCCCGGTGGGCCCATGGGCCCCGTCACGTCTTCCTTCGACCCCATCTCTTCACTAGCCCAGATGTCGCAACAGCTTACGAACACGGTGGGGGGAGGAGGCGGAGGGCCGGGCGGGGGGCCCATGGGCCCTAATGGAGGCGGAATGGGCCCATTCAGCTCGGGACCTCATCATATGCAGCACCACCACTCGATGCACCCGCACGCACATCCACATATGATGATGAACGACATGGGTAAGCTTTAATTAGAAATGAGTACAAATAACAGATGTTTCTAACAAAAAATATATGTCAAAAGTATATTTATTTATTAGGATTTACAACATGGCACGATCACATTCATAATTTTATTCTGATAACTGATTAATTGAATTGGAGCACGATCAGTACAATTCCAGCCATTTTTTAATTTTTCCTATAGACAAGTCTTGAATTTCACTTAGGACCTTTGAAGGAGTTGCCGGATTTATAGAGCGTTTTGATTACAGCAATTTTATCTTTGTTCCTAGTACATGTTAAAATTGTGATGATCACTTTTCTTTTTGATTCCGCGAATGTACATTACATTTTCATAAATATATTGTAAGAATACAAGCAACGAAGTTTGTATAATGACTAATGAATATTCATTTTAGGGTGTCACATGGACAACATGGGCGGACCGGGAATGGGCGGTCCCATGGACGGCATGATGGGCGGCGACTTCCCGCCGGACATGAACCTCAGTCCGAAAATGGGCGGGGGGCCCATGGGCGGCGGCATGGGCCCGATGGGCGGCGACGCGGGCATGCTGGGCCCGCGGATGGGCGGGCCCGGCAAGATGCCGCCGTTCAACGGCGCCAACGTGCAGGTGAAGGCGAGCGCGCCCAACACGATCCAGTACCTGCCGACGCGGCCGCAGATGGCGATGGCGCCCGGGCCGCGCGGGCCGCCGTCGCTGGACTTCCTGCAGCGCGTCACCAACCCCATGCAGATGGACGGCAAGGGCGCGCCGTACTTCCCGCCGCGCATGGACATGGAGGGCGGCATGCGCGGCGTGATGCGCGCGCCCATGCTGCGCATGCCGCACCACTACCCGCAGGGGTTCAGCTCGCCGCCCAAGCTGGCGGACCCGTTCGGCGGCCCGTGCGGCGCGCCCTTCCGCGGCGGGCCCAAGGGCGGGCCGGGGCCGCGCGGCGCGGGCCAGCCGCTGCCGCCCTCGATGGGCGGCCCGGGCGCGTTCAAGGGGCAGGGCTTCCCGGTGCCCTCGACGGCGGACCCCACGTACGCGGCGCAGTTCCACAACTTCCAGCAGCAGCTGTACGCGACGGGCTCGCGCGCCGCGCAGCCGCACGCGCCCTACCCGCCCTACCAGCCGTCCAAGTGATGCCGCCGCGCCGCCCCCGCCGCCCGCGCGCCCGCCCCCGCGCCGCGCACCAGAATATTCGTTTGAGTGATCTTTCGTCGCGCCGCATGTTGTTGTGAGATTTTTCGGTGTTGTGAAGTCGTAACGGGTCGTTGCGCTAGCGTGACCGTTTTCGGTTAGGTTATGTGTAAACGCAGGTTTCTCGACTGAGGATGATTTTGTGTTAGTGATGAATGCGGATGCGTTTGTACAAATTGTACAAAGGTTAGAAGTGTTATTGTGAACTCTTACATAATTTAAAGTACAGTTTCTAGATGTAATTTTTGCTATGGCAATAGATTAGTTTTAGAACGTTTTTTTTTATTATTTTATTTACACAGACATGCCAGAATTTTAGTGTATTCGGTTCCTTTACTTAGCTATTTTTATATACGATTCCTATGCACACAGATATCTAGTCAATTTTGAAATTAATGGAGCCCGATCCTGTGTTTCAATGCGATCTTAAACGATTTAACCCGCAGTTTTGTTACTTCAAACTACACACAAAGAAGTATAGATTTTTAAACTTGTTTTGTCCGTTTACTTGTAATTCATGATTGGAATTGATTTTATTAGGCATATAATTATTTTGGCCTGATGGCCAGTAAGTCTAAATCGTACCAGTTGTTAGTGTAATACTAATGTTTCGTTTTGATCTGATTAGCAATGGTTTTCTTGTCTTCCTAATAAAAGTAGAAGAGGATGCAGAATTTGTAACATTCTTTTGAAACTTGATAAAACGTGAGTTCGAGTGTAGCCCTACTTTAATGAAAAGTACTTAAAATATCTGATGCCATATTATTTGCCACGTGAATTTAATTTCGTGATATTTTAAACCGTCTTAATTAATTTATTGTTGTCTGTATGTAATTCTGTATGAACAATGCCGAAGTGTGGCGCGCTACAATTTATATTTTTATTTGTTAGTTAATATAGAGCATATTAATATGCTAGGCTAGTAGCACATTGTGAACATCACAGTGGCCTTTGATAGGGAATGCCTTGTTTGTTAGGCGACGAACCCCGGCGGACGCAGGCGTGAATACATGCAACGCAATATAAGCAACGGGGAGTCGATTCTGCTAAAATAAAGCGATAAATAGCTCAGAGGTTGGCTTTCTCGTGGGCTCGAATCGTGCAATGAGCTTGAGCGTTCGGTGAAGGAAAACATTGTGATGAAAACATAGGTTGGTAGTAGAGCTGTAGGGCATTTTCTACTGCTCGCGTAGCACCGCTATCCGTGTTTCGGCCCTCACCTGAGAGCCGGTTCCAAACCAGGCGTAGCGTGGCGCCATTTTCGGCCACATTGTCACATAACATGTGGACTAGAGGTCAAACGCTACCCTGCAAAATATAAAAAAATCGAAATTCAAATCGAATTGGGTTTAGACTAAATTTAGTAAATGATGTTGGTGTAAGTGTCACAAAAATATAATGCTTGACCTTGTGTTATGTTTATGGTTGTAAGGGTATGCAGAATATCATTGTGACATTTTTGAGATGGAGACATTGAAAAGTTTAGTTTAGCAGAATCGCGTTGTCGGTGTCATCTCGTGTAGATTGTGCGATAACTGTACGTTCACGTAGTTAAAGTTTTATAGATTTATATATATTGTAATGAAGTCTAGTTTTGGAGTTTTGTTCATCAACACGATGTGTAAACTCAAAAACTGAATATTTGCCTTATATTGTGTAACTTTTGTTACGTTGTATGTAATAATTCTGTCACAATGGACTGTGATAATATTGATCCTCAAATTGTAGCTCACTGATTGTATGCAATAATGTTTCAACAACTTGTACAATACCAAAGCAATATTTTATTAAATGTGGTATGGATGTAGTTCGCACAGTCTACAACGATTCAGGATCTCGAGATTGTAAGGGCGTGGGTACAAGCAGCAACAACAGTCCAATAAGGAACACCCGCTAGCGATTAGATAGTGTTAAATTAATTAAATGTAATTATATTGTAAGGTAAAGAATGGTTCTTGTTTTAGGATAAGCGAAGAGCAATGATATAAAATAGTTTGTGTAATATTAATAATAAGAGAGGAAATTAAGATGCAAACTATTGGTTGTGATTCAGACACAATTTGTTAAGTTGTTTGTAGTTATGTATGTCACATAGAGAATAATAAATAATTATGTGAAAACTTACTTGACTTCATATAAGGAACTTTTTATTTTTTTGTTTTTGGATATTTCTTACTTGTCGTTCTCGTTTGTACATCGCTAACAATAATTAATTGTACAGAGTACTTTTGGACTTAATTTAAGGCAATAAATGTATTTATTTTATAACTCGTGATGTAAGAATTTATTCTTAATTATTATAAAAAAAATATATAATATGCTTGTAAACACATGTTTTATTTGGTTCTGATAATATCTATACATTTGTGTGATTTTTCTTTTAGTCATAAATAAACAGTGATCTAGATACTGCTTACCCGTACTGACACTAAGAAAAGCAATCTTGGTATAATTAATTGAAATAAAGAGTAGGGAATATTTCGATGGTGTAATGGCACCGCTGCCGCGGCAGTTCTATCGAATCGGGCTAAGGAGCAAAAAGTACAATGGATTTTTTTTTCTACATAGAAAAAAAATGGTGTAGTAATTATATGCTACAGAGCAGAAATAGGTACATATTACAATTTGTTATAATTTGATAGGCGGGATCTATGCGGCACCGAGTGTTTGCACGCGGACTATTTCAATACAGTAGGTAGATAATAGGCTAACGCTAAGCTAACCAAACTATATAACTACAGGTAGGTACTAGGTATAAAGTTAAGTACCTACATGTTTACAATTTTGTCGCGCGGTGATACCAATCCTGTATTCTATGGTTTCACCGTTGATCATTTCGAGAATAGTCCTAATATGTACCACCACTTATTAGGTACCTAACTTCTACTACATTATAATTACTTACGGTTCTTCGTTCTCCCGGTTCTCTTCAATGTTCTCCTAGTTCAAAATTCCCGCTTTGTAAAAAAATTATCGGATGTCATGATGAACGTAAAAAAATAAATAAGAATGACACCTTCAAGAATCGGACTGAATGACTGAATCGATTACGTACAAAATCGAATTTATATATAATTAGACTTTGAGAGTTGCCAGATTAATTGACAACTACAAATAAAAGTGACGTATAGTATTTTGGTGTGTTATTCTGTTATTCTATTGGTGAATTATTGAAGCTGTCAATTTTCTCACGTTTTGATTGGATTGATTTTTATAATATCTATGGTGTTTGAAATTGTCCAATCAGTATTCATTTGCACCTTTTGATTTTGAAAGACAAGACGTAAAACTCACTCATTTTATTCCAAAACAATGTTTATCTTCGTATTGCAGAGAGCAACTAAGGTCATATTCTTAGAATAATAAATTTCCATGTGAAAATAGATATAGCGGAGAAAAGGTCTTCCTTGACAAGATTGAAAATTTAATTACTCAAAATTAAAAAGTAAACGAATGTTGTCTATGGAAACAGAACGGAATCTTGTAAAAGATTAGGCCATTTCATAAAACAAATGTATAGTAACTCGCAGAAAATATCTTCGGGACAGTTGTATTTATTTCAGCTTTGCATTTTATCTTAAATTGAATCGTGTACCGCACAGTAGGTCCATTGGAAAAGATTCATCTTCGACTCTAGCGGAAGGGTTAGCAGTCTCGGATCTGCAAAGAAAAGATTTGCATTGAGAGAAGACGTAAGGTAAACATCGATTTTAATTTTTTATCCTAAGATGGAATCGTGTAATGGAATTGACAAATAACTTTTCCGTACGCCCGAGATTGTAAGTAAAGTGTTTGTAAAGTATTTTTAGTGTATCCTTGTACGAAATGAAAGTTTGACTTTTGCCACATACTCTTGAATGGCAGCTGACGGGCATACATCTAGTTACGCGAGTAGGTACATAATATGCAACGTAAACTGTTTCCTATGTGTTTATGCATGTTATTTCGGTTGTTTGTTGTTGGATCGGTGGTGGCAAATGATTTTCAGATGATGATGAATCGTTATCTCTTTCTGGGTAAAAATGTCAAATCGTGAACTTGTCAAACCTGGGTTAAGTCATTGTAGCGATCCCATATCGCCCCTACACCGTAAGCGACCTATATCGACTGTTTACATGTAAAGTTTACCATATAATTTGACCAATGCTTTGAAAATAAACTTTATTTACAGAACCTTCCAATTTTAGTAAACTTCTAGAAGACATTTTGTCTAAGTGGATAGGTATATAAGTTCCTATATGAATCATCAAATGAACAAAGCAGTAATGTGATTAAACAACAACAGAAACTCAAGTGTACACTTAGACTACAAATTTCCATTTGTCTAGTTAGAACTAGGTTTTAAACACAGGCATTTATTGGACAGAGATAAACATTTAAAATCAACATCTTTTTATACTTTTATTATGTCCTACATATAGAAGAGTTAGCAAATATTTAGAAAGCAATTAGTTTATTTGCTCCTGTATTTCCAGTACCCAATAAACAGGTCTGTAGAAGTTTTTTTTTGTAAATTTTTTTATTTTGTTTTAGTTGACTTGAAAGTAAATAATTGGTATGCATACTATTATGATGTATACCGCATCCAGACTCAGGTGCTTAGTACAAATAAACAAATTGAGAATAATTTGAGAATTTTATCCAATGCCTTATTGAGTGAAAAATAAAAAAAAATAATAAAAACAAAAATAAGCTATTAATAAAAACACAAAAGTATAAACAAAGTATATAAATAATAACATTGTTTTTAACAAAAAAAGGTGCCGGATTTGGTTTTGATTTATGAATTTTATCTTTATCTTTCTGCATCATCTTGCAATAGTCTGCCATCATATTAACATCCCTATGACTTTGATACCTTCTTTCTATTTATTTTATATCTTGATGGAATTGTTTACCTACTTCCACGCCCTTGTCACTTAGATTTTTAGGGAAAAAAATCAATGTGATATAAGAAAAAATCTATATCAGGCTCAAATTGTTATTAAGCTTTTATAAATAAGTCATTTCCTGGTACCAATTTGAGGAATAAGTAAATAATAATGTGATGTGTTACATTGAAACCAAGCTTAAATTTGCATATATATGTTGGTCATCATCTGCACATTTGATCCAAAAAAATTTAGAAAACTTTTTGCTGCAAATCTTATTAGAAACAATGTTTTTGAAAATAAAACTATGATAGGCTATAGAGATATATTATATCACCTATTTAACATATTTTATGTATCTCCTAAAACACCATTCATATAAATATACTCGTACAAAAATAAACCAAACCCATAATTTGTACCTAACACATGGGCACAGTGAAAGCATTTGAATTTGTAATAAGAGAGATTGATTGCTAGTCACACCATTCTATTCAAAGAGTTAAAAGAAGTATCTCAGTTTCTATAATACTATAAAGATTTGTTTTAATATTATGTTACAGCTCCAAATTTAATCCAATTTTGCAGATTGTTTTCACCGTGGAAAAGCTTTACTTGTTAATACAATCATGTGTTTAATAGGTAAAAAAAAATTAGATAAAATTCTGTTGGAATTTCCAAACTGATTTTGATAAAATTTGGAATGGAGATAGCTTATACCCTGGATTAACACATACACTTCTCGACTAAACAAATAAAATGATAATATATGGACTACAACTTGAACTTCTTTTTAATGTAAAAGCAAACATCTCAATAATTAATATTAAAAAAACAAAATTGATTCTGGGTCTATTTTCTTATATTCACTTCAGTTTTGACAAAAATTGCATATTATGTGACGTTATAGCAACGTATATGCGATATTATGCAAGTATTTACAATGTAAAAACAAATACTTGAAATTCTTCAAAGTGCAAGTTCTTGTAGAGAGTTCTAGAATAAATAATTAATTGCACATAGTAGGTAATATTTGGCTTCTAAATTGCTAACTTACATGACAATAAATTAATATGCAACCAGATACACAATTAAAGTCTAATTAGCCTCAGATAACCTTGCAAGCACTTACCAATTCGACAGATTTAAGTCAATAAAATAATTTTAAAAGATTTAGTGCAATTAATAATACTAACGTCCACACAATCACATACATAGCTCTGATTAGGACCTAACTAGGATCAGTGAATTTAATAAACAAAAACAAATGATTAGGTCTACCATATTTTTATTTTGAACATCGTTTAGTAAGATATATTGGTTCTTGACCTATTTTGGACATGTTGATCTTGTTTTGTGTTTTTGAGGATTATAAATAAAATTCACTGAAAATGTATGAATTTATGAACTCCAATAAAACCAAGGACAATGACCCTACAGCTTTGGTGTCATAATAATAAATACTCAGGGGGACAAGTTCTAACGGAATACAGCATATTTTTTTATTGGCCGGCACTTTCATATTTGGACCAAAAATGTATAAAATCCTGATGAAGTCCTTTTATATATTATTGTACAATTTGCTACCGTAGTAATATACTTAATAATAATTTTATATGTATACCACATTGTTATCAATTGTTAATTCTGAACTAATATATCAATACGCGATATCAGTGATATATTATTGATAAGTAATGTTTGCATGGATTTTTTCGTTGTACAAGAGATAATACTTGAAGTTCAAATCAAGAGTGAATGGGTATAGGTAAGCATACTTCCATCACCTACTATTAAGTTATTAACGGCCGTTCCCAATAACCGATCTATCCACGGTTTGCCCTACCAATTTCTATCTTCAGTAGGGCAAACTGTGGATAGATCGGTTATTGGGAACGGGTGTAAGTGAGACTGTGGTCAAATGCTTACCCTTTTCTAATAAAGAAGTAATGAAAGTCAAGTTTATTTATTTAGATATTTTTATATAGGTCAGTTTTGTATTTCATCTAGCTTAGGATCCCTATTTTTTTGTGTGTGAAGCCGGAGCATTTCGCCTAGTAATACACAACATTTTGTAAATTTATAAATAAGAATAAGTATAAGTATTTATTTGCAACAAATTATACAAGACAAATACATTATGTAGAAATAAGAAAAAAAAGGACTGTTAATTAGGACTGTTACACTCAAAGCGCAAAGTTTTGATTGATATTATCACGTTATCGCAATTGATAACAATAAAAGAACGGACTGATATATCTTAACGCATCGCAGATTAAATCTTATTGCATTCCGGTGGATGCCATTGAGTTATGCCTTTTGTGCGAAAGCCTACTATTTCTCTACTAGCTGCGCCCCGCGGTTTCACCAGCGTCTTCCCGTTTCTCGCTATCCTATCCGAAGCTTTTTACGGGATAAAAAGTAGCTTATGTGTTAATCCAGGGTATAAGCTATCTCCATTCCAAATTTTACTCAAATCCGTTCAGTAGTTTTTGCGTGAAAGAGCAACACACATACATACTCACAAACTCTCGTTTATAATATTTATTTATTTATTTAATTAAAACGGTAAAAACCAATTACATTAATTAATTAAAAACACAAAACATTAATCATTACACTCAACAAGCAAAAACAAAGAAAACAGGAATACAGGACAACAAATACACATAAATAAAAAGATAAATACACGAAAATAAAATTATTAAAATTAACAAATTTACACACACAATTCATACATCCCTCTCACAAAAACGCAAACACGCTAACAAAATATAAATAGTGTAAGAAGGTTACGATACGTATCGTAATTGTAATGTTATTGAAAACCCAAACCCCAAAAACCATAGACTTGGGAGAAAGATTCATAAAAGTGCTCCTACGCACAATTTTTTAAGCAAGCCACACCTGTCCTATCGAATGCTTAGCAAAAACGAAATTCTGACCTCTGTTTTGCCTTTCTAACATTACATAAGACTCATCTTCATCACTATGTTCGTCCGCACTTACGTTATCAAGCACGTTATATTCCCATAGGGTTGTCAAATATTTGTTTTAGAAATTAATTGAATAATTTCTGAATATTTAATGACAAAACAACAAAATGTATACAGTTGGATAGAAAATTAAACTAAATACTTAGATCTAAACTACCTATGTAAAACTAAATATCTACAAATAAAAAACCTGATTTAGGTCGCTGCCTGCAGGTAAAGTGCCCAAGAGACTGGAGACATTACCTTTTATTCTGGTATATGAACGCAATCATTTTTAAAATGCTGTCGCATTATAAATTAGAGTGATATTTATATCTGTTTTTTTTTTTAATTAAAAGCGTCTGACATAATGTATTCAGGCGTATATTATTAGCATCCAGAAAACTTTTAATACTGGTGCGGTGATTTTGTTGTTATCTTTATTAAAAAAACATTTTTTTTTAACTATTTACAGGGTAGCGTTTGACCACAAGTCACCTGATGTTAAGTGACGATGTGGTCGAAGATGGCGCCACGCTACACTTGGACTGGGAACTGGCTCTTGAGTGAGGCTGCCGGAACACACCGATAGGTGCTTGGCGACAGATTCAGATTTAAATTAGTGACAACCCTATCTCCTTTTCAGCTGATGCATTCGCGCTTTAACTTATGTCTATAGCACAACACTATCGACGTTGACTACATCGTAACAAATCGTAACATTAAAAATACAAAATTGTTAAAGAAACAAACATATAATTACAAATATGTACGTATACATTTATTTTAGCAATAAGTGCATTAACACTATAATAATAGTATTATAACTTAGTAGTACGTATTTGACTAACAATGTTGTGTCGTCATCGGTCGTGAGAATATTATTTTATTTTATTATTGTTACCAACTCATTCATTGACACACTTATGTGATTACTGTTTATGGTCTTTTGAAACCAAACATTGAATGAGTATACAATTCTGTTGTTATAAAAGTATAGTTCGAGTACAACAGTATAAATTTAATGTATGTGCTTATACTAAAATTATAATGAGGTAAAAATCATTTGATTATATATTTGTTTGGCGAATCTTCTCAACCACTGATCAGATTCCGGTAATTCTGTCACTAATAGGAAGTCACGTAAGGAAGTAATACGATATATTCTTTATAATAACATATCCCCATTATATGCGTTGTTTTAATTAGTAGTATAGCAATGATGGTTCAGTGGTAGTGACGACGACTCGCGTTCCGTAGGATGTGGGTTCGAATCATACAATGAGCTGGAGCTTTCGGTAAAGGAAAACATCGTGATGAAACCATAGCTTGGTGGTAGGGCATTTTCTAGTGGTCGCCTGGCTAGCTACCACCCTCGAGTTAAGAATCTGTCGCGAAGCACCTATCAGTGTGTTCCGGCACCCTCACTTGAGAGCCAGTTCCCGATCCAGGTGTAGCGTGACGCCATCTTAGACTACATCGTCACTTAACATCACGTGACTTGTGGTCAAACATACCCTGTAAGTAGTAAAAAAAGAAAAGTCAGAAACATTTTTCGTCAATTCCCAAAATGTTCGATTTTGAAATCGGTTACTGTTTTATGAAGAGTACGTTATAATAAACTTACTAAGAGCAACGTAGTTAGTATAAAGCTCAGCGTTACGTTTATAGGTTTCAAGAATGAATGTGCTCCATTGTCGGGGTTATTACATTGTCTGGATATATGCCAAAGATTCAACGGTATCGCTATCATTTTGATATTTGACCGGAATATTTGTATAATTATATTACTATTTTAACCTGCTTCTACACGATTATGTGTGATAGCGACCCGCCCCGATTTCGCGCGTATAGGCAAATATTATATGCTATGCTATGCTTGGAGTTTCTTTGCGTGATAGAATCCGAAATGAGGAAATCCGCCGAAGGACCAAGGTCACCGACATAGCTCTCAGAATTTGCAAGTTGAAGTGGCAATGGGCAGGCCACATCGCTCGACGAACCGATAACCGATGGGGAAGAAAGGTTCTGGAGTGGCGACCACGAACTGGAAGACGTTCTGTAGGTAGGCCCCCCACTAGGTGGACCGACGACATTGTAAGAGTCGCAGGGAGCCGTTGGATGCAAATGGCTAATAGCCGTTCATGGTGGCGTTCAAGGGGGGAGGCCTATGTTCAGCAGTGGACTTCTTCCGGCTGTTGATGATGATGATGATGATGAGGCAAATATTGAGAAAGCATAGCCTGTGTGACGAGGAGTTACAATTTCAAATTTTCAATTTTAGTTGTTCCCTGCGGTTTCACGGTGTACAGTTTCGTGATAAAAACTATCCTATGTCCAAGGGTTAAAACTATCTCCGTACCAAATTTCATCATAATCGGTTCATTAAATTTTAATTTCACAACTTTTCTTTTTATAAAATTAAATATAGATTATTTATTTGTATAAATCCTTACTCTGGACAAAATAATACATTTTCTCGTATCATCATCATGACTTTGCTAACACAGCATCGTGAATATGCAAAAAGTACAAAACAGGCTTTTCAAAACGCATAGCAACGAACCACGGTTCGCATTTATATGAACTAGTTAAAACTATACATCATCATCATCATCATCATCATAATCAGCTGGAAGAAGTACACTGCTGAACATAGGCCTCCCCCTTTGAACGTCACCATGAACGGCTATTACCCATTTGCATCCATCAGCTCCCTGCGACTCTTTCAATGTCGTCGGTCCACCTATTGGGAGGCCTACGTACAGAACGTCTTCCGGTTCGTGGTCGCCACTCGAGAACCTTTCTTCCCCATCGGTTATCGGTTCGTCGAGCGATGTGGCCTGCCTGTTGCCACTTCAACAATTATAGTTAAAACTATACTGACTACATAATATGTTATTATTTTCAGGTTACAGTAGTTTCGTCTAGTGTAACTGGAGAGTTGGATCGCTCGCTGTTGGGTCTAGGATGTCAGTGCTGAATCAGAGTGGAGAAGAGCTGGTAAATGTAAACATATCTGCTTCTCTATTTATTACATTTTAAGTATATTTAGTAATAGCTTTTCCTCTTGACTTCTTACAGCCGTTCCCAATAACCGATCTATCCACGGTTTGCCTTAATAGATATAGAAAGAAAGTTGACACAAGCTCCGTAGAAGTAATGTCAAATTTATATCTCTAGTTTAGCAAACCGTGGATAGATCGGTTATTGGGAATGGCCGTTAGTCGCTAGGGGCCACCCCTAAATTGCCTATGTCACATAAATTTCATGATTTTTGGACAAGGATGGGGTCCTTGTCACATTTGTGTGATCCTCGCACCTGGTGTAACGTCACATATTTTCCAATGATAATAAAAATATTTTAATGATTTTAGACCCACTTGCACCACTGATTTAAATCTCAATTTAACGAAATTCACTTGAGACTCATCGAGATTTAAACAAGGATTAACGAGTTGTCCAAGCCAGCCTTAGAGTTTTAATACTTTAGATTTATACATGTGACGTCACGAAATTTATGACTCTCCACATTCCCCTGTCACACGATGGACCCCTCTCCCCCTTTAATGATATTTCAGCTATCAAAGCGGTTGCAATAGATTAACCAAGTTAAGCAACATTCAGCACGGGCGTCACTTGAATTTGTGACCATTTTCAACTGAGCGCTACCGTGCTTCGTAGTTTCATACTAGCTCGTAAGAAAAAAGAAGAAACAATCCAATATTAGATATGCCACAGATGTTAATTTGTGACGTCATCAAACAGCTCCAAAATCCGTCTAGTTTTTGACTTTCGATAAAGAATATAAAAACAACACATTGAACTGAAGTCGCAATAAAAAAGTTTCTGAAAAATATCTTCCAATGTACAGGATTGTTTCATACTTACAGCGAATTTCATCAGAGTTTCCTTGTTTTGTGTTTCAAACATAATAATAATATGACACAAGATAGATATTTCAAAAAGTTTTTGTTTGTGATCACAGGTGGAATGTCCTCTGTGTATGGAACCTCTGGAGGTGGACGATCTCCACTTCTACCCGTGCACATGTGGATACCAAGTACGTTCACTGGAAACTTTTAACCGGCAATGCGCGCATAGACGGTAAATCGGCCGTTTACCCCTAATAGTCTCCCTTAAGTTAGACCCTTTAACCGGACAATGCGCGCATAGATGGTAAATCGTCTCAGCAACCACTACGTATAGTTTCTTTTCACTTTAACCTTTTAACCGACAATGCGAGCATATACGGTAAATAAGCCGATTAGTTTCTATAGATCCCTTAACCGGGCAATGCGCGCATAGATGGAAAATCGTCTCAGTTAGCTCACCATTTAACAGACAATGCGCGCATAGATGGTCAATCGGTCGAACAGATTCTATAGTCACCATTAACTTAGATCCTTTAACCGGGAAATGCGCGCATATATGGTAAATCGTCTGAGAAAGCTTTATAGTCGTAATTCACTGGAACCTTTTTACCGGCAATGCGCGCATAGACGGTAAATCGACCGAATAACTACGTTGTCATTGTAGTTTATTGTTGCAGGTCATCGTAGATGCGTATCTACTATCCCGTTAATTATTTAGTAATCAGTCCTTTTCACTAAGCAGAAATAACTACAAAATTAATAGTATTTTTCTATAAACTTTCATGGTTATCCGTAGGTTTTTGTCACAAATCGCTACTTACTTTTTGACAAGCCTCGTCATATAGTGCACTGGTATTGCAGATATGCCGGTTTTGCTGGAATCGTATTCGGGAAGGCGAGAACGGACTGTGTCCCGCATGTCGGAAAGCTTACCCGGAGAATCCAGCAGACTTCACTCCGCTCAGTCAAGAACAGGTAATTTTATTCTTTCATGTTTCATTCGCTCATGAGTTTTACCAGCTATCCCTCAAGGGAACGGGCCTTTTTTTACAATTAAACATAAACTAAGCGATACTTGTGTTATGGGTACTAGACAACGATATACATACTAATATAGAGAAATAAATACTTATATAGATAGAAATATCCAAGACTCGGGAGCAAATATTAGTGCTCATCACACATATCCCAGTCCAGGTGTACCGTGGCGCCATCACAACCACATCGTCATTTAACATCAGGTGACGTGAGGTCAAACGCTACCCTGTAAACAGTAAAAAAAAAACAAAATTTCCCCTTACCGGGATTTGAACCTGGGACCGCTAGCTTCGCAGGCAGGGACACTACCAACTCCTAGGTGGTTGCGATCTACGGGGCATTATAATAGGCAACTAACTAGCTATGCCCCAGAGCGGTTTCTCCCGCATGGACTTACAAGCTTAAAAAATATCCAATATTCAAGATTCAAAAAAACACCAAACCAACTCAAAAACTGTGTCATCAAAGCTGTACTAAGCTAAAAATAATTGTGCGTTGGCTTGGGTAGATTCTTGCGGGATGAAATGAGCAATACGCCCCAAGCGAGACGTTAATGCAGGTATTATTTCCCATGAATCATGAATAGGTCGGTCGATCAAAGATATTTGTTTGTTTAAAACTGGTAAACACTTGTTAAAGGTTATCAGTGACAACCTTTGATCTTCGATTCACTAGGGTACTATCGTTTAAATTTGGAAAAGCCGTTACTTTGTATAAATTATGTTTGTTTATGCCTTTATATTTTCGCCTCTCTAAGTCTTCCCAATACACCCTAACTCTATCACACAGCTACGTGATAGAGACATAGCGAAGCTTCTAATTCTAGAATGCCAGTCTAAGTCATATTAATAAATTAATTATATAGGTGCGAGTCAAGAGGATTAGAACTCTGTGCCGGCGCACGGGCCACCGTTCGGCCACCATCGCTCTATGCTCTTTTTCTCAAACATGCTTGGAAATAAAAGCATTATTTTGACAACCTCCTTCGCGATAAATCAAAACTGCTGCACATACGAGCAGCGGCCGGCAAAAGTTGTATGAAAATCCATATCTGTCGTGTTTAGCGGCCAAATAAATTAAATTCCACTTTATGTCTTGATGAGGAGGTAACTTTTAAATTTCGGACTGGCTTGCAAATAGAAGGCTGTTTATTGAAAAAAAGCCTCGCCTTCGCCTTGGCCCACATTTACACGTTCGTCCCTCAATGCCTCTATTTCTCGCCGCTGCAGTAATGTGCTATATGTAACCATTGCTCGGTTGTCGGTGTTGCAGGTGGCAGCGATAAAAACGGAGAAAAAGGCGCGCGAGCAGAAGCGGCGGAACAAGACTTTGGAGTCGCGGCGCGCGCTCGCCAACGTGCGCGTCGTGCAGAACAACCTCGTGTTCGTGGTGGGGCTCCCCGTGCGCCTCGCCGATCCAGAGGTAAGCCTTACATAGTTAGGTTATTTTGGGATGGCATGCCAAATATGGTCATCATTATCATCATCAGCCGAAAGAAGTCCCCTGCTGAACATAGGCCTCCCCATTTGAACGCCACTATGAACGGCTATTAGCCATCTTCATCGATCGGCTCCCTGCGACTCTTACAATGTCGTCGGTCCACCTAGTGGTGGGCCTACCTACAGTACGTCTCCAGAGCCTTAAGACAAAAGTCTTTCAGCAGTATGTGTTGCCAGTGATGACTTATGATATTGAGACATGGTCTTTAACTGTGGGCCTTTTGAATAAGCCAAATATGGTAAATATCCCAAAATAAAAATTATGAATATCCACAAAAAAGCCCATTTCCAGACTTTAACGGCTGCAATTCTAAAACACATTTTTTTTAATTTCAGATATTAAAACGGCAGGAGTACTTTGGAAAATATGGCAAAATTCACAAAGTAGTTATAAACCAAAGTACGACTTATGCAGGGTCACAGGTGAGTAATTCTGGAGCAGTTTCAGTATATTGTTATCTTATTTTAACAGGTTTTTACAAATTAAAATGTTTTCCTTTGGAAATTATTTGCTTCTTCAAATCGTCACTAGGTTTCTAGAAAGTAGCGTGCCCTGAAGTTGCACTGCTAGTTCGAAGAAGTGCCTACAACGACTCTAGTCATTGTTGGATAACATATCAGTGAATTTGTGATGTGTTTAGAGGAATGGTTAGCACAGTAAATGTGTTACGAGCAAAAGAGACAACTGCACCGAGGCTTAATTTTACCTATCAAAACCGAGGATTCCTAATCCTGGTATTCCTCCTACAAAATTTATTTTACTACTATTTTAGAAAAAAAATTACGAGACATCTGAAGAGAGCGTTCAAATTGAAAGGTTTTTGTAATTGCAGCATCAATTAACAGGGAGGAAATAGAGATCTACGTGTGAAGAAAACACTTGCCGTCTTTCCTCTTAAGGCCAGTTTCAATAACTGATCTATCTTCGGTTTGTCCTACTAAAGATTGAAATTTGACATTACTGCTATGGGCTTAGGTCAAATTTCTATCTATCGATTTCTAGTATGACAAACCTTGGATAGATCGGTTATTGAAACCGGCCTTATATCAGCTTTGTGAAGCATTGACGGAGACAGGCGTGGGACGTATCATCAGACAACTGAGGCCCATTCTGCGACTTTACACTAAACTATGTATTTTCCAAAGAAATGTACTGCTATAGATATTTCATAATATTGTGTTTAAACTATAGATCAGGACATAAAGTGGAATTTTCATCGTGTAGTGTCGCAAAGTCGTACGTACTCTAGAATGACGTTCTAGTGTTGATCAATGCTGGAGTAGTCCTTGATTAACATATTTGTATGAGGCTCAAATCTGGGACATGGTTCTTATAAAATCTCGAACTCAAGATTCCCTTAAAGTCCTGTCAGAAAAAGAAAAATTCCGAGAAGCATGTTATGTTTAAGATTTATGTCTCAGACATGAGATTTTCTAGAAGTTCCGTCTTTCGACAGAAGGCCTTTGAGGTGAATCCACAGCAAGCAACTGGCACCTGCACTAATATTTTATATCAATAGAATTATTTTGAAATCGACTCATACAGACGCAATAGTAAACTCTTTACTCTTTTCTGCCGATACTGGACAGTCTGCACTGGCAGTAACTGTTCTGTGCTTCTCCAATACCTGTGATGATGTCTTGTATCAGAAATTAAAAGTATCTACATTTACGCGGCCGTGTATGGCCAGCTTGAAGACTGTCCGTGTATGGCCAGCCCATCGACTGTTCTACAGCAGTGATCACCGAACGTCATTCCGGAATACCCAGAACGGGCCTAATCCATCTCGCCGCTACCAGAAAAGCAATAGCACGTAAGAGGCCAACAGTTAAAGAAATAGGGTTGTGACTAATTCAGCAGTTCCCGCAGGGTCCGTCCGCGTCTGCGTACGTGACGTACGTGTCTATGGCGGACGCACTGCGCGCCATCCAGGGTGTGAACAACGTGGCGCTCGACGGCCGCGTGCTGAAGGGCTCGTTGGGGACCACCAAGTACTGCGCGAACTTCATGAAGAACCAGCCCTGCCCCAAGCCGGACTGCATGTACCTTCACGAGCTAGGTAGTGTTCCGTGTATGAGAACAAACACGGGAGTATTTCGGTAACGGTGAACACATTGAGTGCGCCCACTTTGAAGGGTCTAGAGTGCACGATTTGTGCCTCTCGGTTTTGAAGGAAAATTGGCAGGAAACAATTTGGGAAAGTTCGTTAATTACGCGAGGGTTTATTTTGAACTCATTCTCAACTAAGTTGCTTCTAGGCAACCACAAGCCTTCGTAAACAAAAGAGAATAGAAATTTATAAAAAAGTCTCTAGGACGTGAGATAGTCACTAAACCCTCGCTTGCTCTTCGGGCGGGCCGTACCGCAAACTATTTGAAAGTGATCTAAAGATGCGTTGCGGCGCCGCCCGCCCTATGCCTAAGCTTTACAAGTCACACACTCTAAGCGAGATTCGGCTAGACATCTTCCCTTCCTATTGTTTACTCGCGTAACAAACGAACTTTTCCTCAAAAAAAAATCAAAAAAGGGTAAGTACTTATCTTCCGCTCGCCAGCTCCGGAGAGTAACAAGTGTTCATTCCGCCCAGGTGATCCAAAAGCGTCGTTCACTAAGGAGGAGATGCACGCGGGCCTGCACCAGGTGTACGAGCGCAAGCTGCACAACCAGCTGCTGCAGGCCTCGCGGGAGAAGCCCCACGAGAAGACTCCCAACGGATCAGGTACAAAACTAGGAGGTCTAGCCACTCTGGTTGACTCCCTGCTGCTTTGATTCCTGAACGGTACAGTCAGCGACAAAAGTAGCCGATCATACTCGATTTTCCAAATGCGTATATTAGTAATGTTTGTTTTTTTTATTACGGTAGCGTTTGACCACAACACACCTGGGCCCATAAAGATGTTTTGCCAATAACGAGTGACGCCATAACGCGCTCTAAACGCAAACGCGTGGTTGTCAAATTTGATAGTGGCATACAGCAGATAACGTTAACGCGTTACATGCTTAGATGGTCATAGCGAATAAGATCTCTAATGTTAAGTGAAGATTCGGTTTCAAGGTTAGTGTTTAAGATAAAGAAAATCGGAAAGTTTGTTCAGCGACGTTTGTCGTTGATCGTAATCGTACAATCTGCGTCTCTTTAAGACTAGAGCATGGGACCTTATGGGCCAGCGATCCAACTAAGAAAACACAAAAGTAGCATGCTTTTACCTTGGAAATATCATCATCGGCCTATTACGTTCCGACTGCCGGGACACAAGCGTTCTCTCAGAGAGAGTTCAGGCCATTATCTGTCACGCTGGCCCAGTGCATGTTGGTAGATGTCGCATGCCCTTGAATGGTGTGGTTCTTGGATATGCCGGTTTCCTCACGATGTTGTCAATCACCGTTTTGAGCGATGGCATATCCGCACATCCGATCCATGTAGATTCTGATACCATAGATAACATAATCCTAGTTAGAAGTCAGATACGGTGAGAGTGATTTGAAATAAAATAACGAAATCATAATGAAAACCTTTTTTTTTAATCTACAGGTAATTCTAGTGCGAATGAAAGCAAGAGCAGTTCAAAAGATGGTAAGTATTATCGCCTATTCATACCATCTGTGTATCCTAACAATGCTATCATATACTCATCAGATCGTTTCGTTTCAGGTAATCAATCGAACTTTATACCGACAACGGTGGTCACTTCGTCACATATAAACGTAGTCAATTCCTCTAAGTGAGTACCGATTCGATTCCCGTACATATAAGATTCATGAGAAAGTCACAACAGGGCCTAAAATTTCACAAGTGTTTTATTAGAGACTAATCTATTCATAGAAATACTTAATTAAGTGAATCTTTATAAAATTACTTGTTGCACCCCGCGCTTTCTTCCGCGTCTTCCCGTTATCCCACAGGAACCTTTTTACGAAAAGCCTATGTCTTAATCTAGGGTATAAGCTATCTACATTCCAAATTTCATAAAAATCGGTTTAGTAGTTACGGTGATACGTGATAACAAATATTCACATACACACACAAAGTTTCGCTTTTGAAAATTCTTTCACTGCTAGAGAAAGCTTCACTATCCTTGAGTGTCATAGTTATGTTTTATTGTAATATAAGCCTGTGGGAATCGCCATGCGGGTAAAACCGCTGGGCATGGCTAGTTATTTACGATATTATATTTTAATAGTTACAAACTAAAATATCTATTTGTTTATTTGTAAACCAACAGCTTTCTACAACAACAATAACTATACATTAGGATAACTCATCATCATTATTAGCCTTTTTACGTTCCCACTGCTGGAACTCTGGCCTTCTCTCAGAGAGAGGGTAGAATAACTATAGAAAGTCAATTACAGGTTACACAAAATATATATGTATCTGTACTCTGTCAGTTGACAATCCATGCTCTCTCATAATGTGTCTATGTTCCATCGAAATGCATTGATTTCAGATCTAAGAAAGAACAGAATGGTAGCAATAGCAATGGGAGCGCGAGCACTAGTAATGGCAAGGAAGCGTGGCCCAGCCTCGGTTCATCTCCTCCCAGCGACAGTCCGGCCAGAAAACAACCCAGTCCTAAACCACAACAGTCTTCGGGTACGTGGATGGTTCTAGATTTAGATATAAGAACAGTCCTACTTAATTACTATCCCAGCTGTGCCAATCCAGGTATAACTTTCGACCACATTGTCACTTATATCAGGTTAGTTGAGGTCAAACTGACACAATTCTTCTCTCAGAGAGGGGGACTATGTGTCAAAATCTGCTACGCTGGCCCAGTGCGGGTTCGTAGATGTCACAAGCCTTTGAATGTTGAGGCCGGCTTACGTAGAAGTCCTCTCACACTAAGACAAAAACATGTCTCATAAATTTAAATGGACAGTAGGGTGAGTAAAATAATGTAGCAATTACCTAATCCGTATATTTATTCGTATTTCAGTTAAGTCACAAGAAAACGGCACATCATCCGCATCTTCCACATCAGAATCTTCCAGTCCCACGCAACTACAATCACAACAACAGGCTCAAACGAAAACTAAAGACACACAAGAAACGAAAACGAACAGAAATAAAGAAAACAGCACAAACGGACAGAGCAAGAAGAAAGACAAATCAAAACAGAAATCCAGCTATAGTAACGATATTGACAGCGATGAACACAAACCGAGCGAGGAGCGAGAAACAAAACTGTATAGCAGCACACAAACAAACTCATCAGTGTTCGAAAACGACACACAGTATCTCACAAATGAACTGGACGAACTAGAATCAGATAGACATAGCTTGTTAGAGACACACGATTTGTTAGACAACATGGATCACAATTTGTTAGAAGACGACAACACACATAACCTGTTAAACGATGCCAATAACGAAGTGATGCTGATGCAGAGGCACAGAGAAATGCTCGCAGGACTGGTAGATAATAACCACGCAATGATGCCTCACATGAAGAGCCCAGTACTGAACGGATACGGTTTACTAGACCAGGATATGGGCTACTTAGATAGAACGATTAGTCAAATTAGGCAGGGCCTGATGGACCGCAAGGATTTATTGATAAGGGACCGCAGCCAGAGTGAACTGTTGATGAGACAGAATGAGATGATAGCAAGACAGCACAACCCTATGGGCGAGCCTAAGCATTATATGCCCTCATCTAGTATAGGAATTGACAGTACTAGTGAATTATTAGGTAAGAATGTGTGCAAGGTAGTCGTGTTTGTGGTTTTTGCTGCTATACTCTTCTATTTAACGAGATTGTAACATCTTGATTGTGATATTTATTAGTCTAAATATTGAAAAGACTGTAATAGAATGCCTTAGAGTAGCTGCGATTTGTTCTCTATGTACAAACTTCATTAAAATTTGTGATGGAACGATTATGACTCTTATGCCTTACAATTATTCCAAAAATTGTTGTTGAAACTTAATTTTTCTTTAACTCTGTTGGGAGTTTGGCTGTAGTTTTTTAAGTTTGTTCGATTTCGAACGATATATTTGATGTCTTGTGGAATCTGACTCAATGGGGAGCAGGATCTTGACATTGTGCTACCAACGTGAAAGTTATTCAAATATAAGTTGTGACAGAAATAGATGCGGTGTTGATTTGAAATTTTGTTAAAAGTCATGATCGTTAATTTTCATTTCAATAATCGTCGACTACGATTAATCGCTAAAAGCTCACTATGATTAATCGTAATCGGTTCATCACTAATTATGGCTTAGAAAGGTCTAATGTCTTTTTGAGAAAGTGATTAAAATAATAGAATCCGGCCAGTGCGCCAGTGTAAGTTGATCCTCTTTATTTTCTGCATATATAAATGGAGATCATTAAATAAGGAGATTTGACTTAAGAATAATGTACTTTTCTGCCCACTGTACAAACGTGTTAATTTGTTGTTCGATCGTTTATTAAAAAAGACAGTGTACTTGTATCTATAAATACAAGAAGGAACATTGATTGTTTTCTCTGCAGGTGCTAATTTTCATCAAAATCCAAATATGCTTCCACCGTTCGGTATGCGTGTAGACAGTTCAATGGCCACAAGCTCTATGGGCGGTAGTGCACTCTCGGCGAGCATGTCCGGCAATATATCGGGCAACATGTCGGCCAACACGTTGGGAGGAGGGTTCATGCTCCACGGCCAGCAGATGTTACAGAATCAACAGTTGCCACAGACTGGTCTCGTAAATGGCTTCGATTCACCACAGGCGAACGTGAGTATATTGCTTTATCCCAACTAATAATATAAATGCGAAAGTAACTGAGTCTGTCTCGCTTTCACGCTTAAACTATTAAACCAATTTAAAAGAAATTTGGTACAGAGATAGTCTAGAGCTTGAGAAAGGACATAGGCTACTTTTAGAAAGGACATAGGCTACTAGTCTAGAAAGGACATAGGCTACTTTTACGAAATAAGGACATAGGATACCAGTCTAGAAAGGACATAGGTTACTTTTACGAAATTTGGTACAGAGATAGTCTAGAAAGGACATAGGCTACTTTTTATCGCGATAAACAATAAAATAATATATTCCACGCGGGTGGTTCTTGATATTTCGGCATTGTTGCAAGCGCCATGATCAAAATACATGGTAAATATCACGTTACTAAACCTAATTGTAATGTTAAGACCGTGGCAGTTTTAAAGAGGATACCATTCAGCTTTCTTTGTCACACCATAATTGGAGGTAATATAGATCATCATCATCATCAGCCGAAAGAAGTCCACTGCTGGACATAGGCTTCCCCCTTTGAACGCCACCATGAACGGCTATTAGCCAATTGCATCCATGGGCTCCTGTGGTTCTTACAATGTCTTACAATGTCCACCTATAAGGGGCCTACCTACAGAACGTATTACTAGTAGCATAGATATCTTATCAATAAAACGTTTTTTCTTACACAGAGCGAAGGAAGATATCTCGCAGAAAACATGGACAAATTCTTCACTGACTTCCACAAAGCACAGCAAATGCGGTTACAGTTGAACCGAGGCAGTTCGGACGAGCGCCGCTACCGGGACCACCACTTCCCGCAGAATATGCTCAGCGCGGAGCGTTTAGAAATGGAGCACAAACAGAGGTAAATATATCAAAACTATTGCGCTTCACTGGGGTAGGTAGAGTATTGAAGATTCTTGAAGTGACAAGTGCTCGAATCTATACGTTTGGTAAAAAAGTAACTGATCAAGTGATCACAGTCTATCATGGAAGATTTGAGAAAAAGTTATATTGGCGGCCTTTATCAACGCTTTAGAACTAAAAACAATTTTTGTCTGTGCGTTTGTACGCGCTAATCTAAGAAACGGCTTTGGGTGTTTGTTTCATTTCAATCAGTTCATAAATAAATGTCAATAATTATAAAGGATCACGTCGAACATTTATTTTGGACGATATTTGGCAAATAGATTACAGTCTGGAATAGCACCTAGGCTACTTTTTATCCCGGAAAAAGTTTCTAGCAGGATGGATAGTAGCAAGTTCACTAAAATCCCAAGCATGTTTGTGTTCTAATTCTAAATAATCTGATTATAATAAGTTTTGATACCTACCTTTGTACTACATTTTAAGGAGAGCCCACTTTATGGAGCCTAGTAGTGGGTACAGCGGTTATATCTTTGTTCCTGCAGTGCGATTCTAATTCACTCGGAAACTCTTCCGACAACGAATTCGGAAAAGTTTCCGCTAGAATTTTTTAGACGCGATTCACAAATCTGAATTCGGAAACTGACATTTAATTTTACAAACGAGCTGTTAAGTCAAGTTTCCGGCACCTGTTTGCTCTCGGAAAACGTTTCCGCGAAGCGAATCCGACACGAATTCTTTCCAAGTGAATTAGAATCGAACTGTTGGTATCAACTTGTAATAGTAACTTCTTCTTGAAGCTTATACGTTTAGCTTAGCTTTTTTTAACGTTATACCGTTTCTGGTTTGCAGAAGCAGCAACGTCCGGTCCGGCGAGAGCGGAGGGCACCGCGCAGCGGGCGACGGCGACGACGATCTCGACTTTGATCCATTCAAGGAGACCCAGAAAGCGTTCGCCGATCTCATCGAGACTGAGATGATGCAGAACCAAGTCTCTAGCGGGTAAAAACGAATTAACACTCACTCATTAAACTTCTAAAACTACACTCGAAAGCAGAGAAATCAGATAATCCCAAAAAAAAACCGACTGCGCCAAAATAAAGTACTTTATGTCACTCCCACAATAAAGACGAATCTAGTGACAGTGGAGGAGTGAAACAGCGTCCTGTCAGCTTCTTTGTTTCGCCGATAAATATAATTCAAAAGTGAATAGGTATCTAGCATGATGCATCATAGACTTCTGCGTCACTTACCGTCACGTGAGATTGGTCAAATACTTAAATTAGCTGCCAAAATCGGATATTCATTTATTCACAATATATCTCCAAATTTTTGTTCAGTACATTCCTACAAAAGCTGTGATAGACGGACAGACAAACAAATACAAGAGTAATGCTGTAGAGGGTTCCGTTACTTCATCGGGTGTACGGAACGCTGATAAGTAAAACAAAGTAGTAAAACCACAAAATTGAAAAGCATGCGACATCTACCAACCTAAAATGTCCCAACGATGTAAATTACGACCCGTGTGTGAGATGACCTGACTCCCAGCTGTGGGATGGTAATTATAATGGTGATGACTTCCAAATTCCAGTGACAACATGGATCGGGTCCGCCGCACCCGCATGGCTCCGCCCGGCTTTAATCACGTCAACTCGTTCGGGCTCGGCGTGCCGCGTTACCACTCGCAGCACCATACACCAGGTACCACCATACTATGTCATCATCATCATCAGCCGGAAGAAATCTACTGCTGAACATCATAGGCCTCCCCCCCTTTTAACGGCTATTAGCCATTTGCATCCTTCGCCTCCTAGCGACTTACAATGTCGTCAGTCCACCTAGTGGGGGGCTATTTTTTATCCCGGAAAAGGTTCCTACGGGATAACGGGAAGACGCGGGTGAAACCGCGGAGCGCAGCTAGTACAGTCAGAAACAAAAGTAGCTGATCGTTCTCGATTTTCCAAATGTGCTTCAAATCAGTAATTATTATTGTTTTTTTTACATTTTACATGGTATAATTTTGACCACAACATAACACACCTGATTTTAGGTGATGATGAGGTCAAAAACTGGCGTATAAGATGACGAGGATAATAGAAAAAAGTGTGATTATTCAGCGACTTTTGTCGTTGACTGTACCTCCATACTAAATTAACGTGTAACATTCTCCGTTCCAGGTTTTCTGAACAGCAATAGCTCGACCCCGATGCACTCCGACTGGACCCAGATGGACCCCGCCATCATGTCGGTGAACTTCAGCAAGGCGGCGACCGCGGCGCCGCCCGTTGCACCCCCTACCCCGGCGCCTGCCACCCTCTCTCAACAGCAGCAGGAGCTGTTCGCCAGGTTCAACCAGCTCGGCGTTCAACCGAACGGACTCAAACACCCGCTGCCCACGCACTGGCAGCAACCCCAACAGAAACTGTCTTGGAGCGCCCCGTACAACTCCATCCCGCTGCCGCCGGGCTTCGCCCCCGCCAAACCCGCGCAGCACCCCGCGGAGTGCATCGACGCGAAGTAAGCCCGAGACGGATAAACAACACCCAGCGCCCGATATTATACCCCTCTACTTTTCACTTTCTGTTGGTGATGTGATCGATAAATCTTTGTATTAAGAAGAGCATATTTTAAACGAGAGAAATATGATAACAAAGGAATTTGTAAAATAAATTAACCTATTTGTTTTATTTAAAAAAAAGATGTTGAATTATTTATTTTTAATTCATTTTTTCATTCGGTTTCGTTTGGCTCGCTGTCCCTCAGTCGGTTTTATCATATTTTTCTTTTACTGTTTTTTCGTTAATTTTCTCGTTTCACTGCGCATGTTATATGTATATTCGTTATTGATTATATATATATTTACTAGAATCGTATCCCTGTTATGAAAAATTATATTTTCTATATTAAAATAGATGCCAATAATTCGCTGTTCCATTTGTACCTTATTGAGCCATTAACGATGAAAAAAATCACTAAAATTAAAGGAAGAATTATTTACATTCATTCTTTTAATGATACATACACCTTCATCTACAACAGTGTGACACCTATCAGGCAGGTAATTCACAAGATATATTAGCCAAGAATCACAAATAACTTATAGGCACATAACATACACAACCAGTGAAGATCAGGTAGGTTCAGTGTTCATACTGATTTCAAAAAGTTGACACATTGTATCCAGTTAAAACATAAATTCCTAAATAAACAAGTACAAAGGACAAAAAAACATGCACTGTCTGGCAAAAATGTAATCAACAGGAATTTTACTTTTTTCTATCAATGTACCCTCTTGGATCGAGGCCATCCCATGGCACTTTAGTCCCATTATGCCAGATGAACTGCCCACCGGCAGTGGGGCGAAGCGCTAGTCGGACTGGGTGCTCTGCTGCATCCTCGGGGGTAATATTGCCAGAACCACGGGTCATGTCTGAGATCACGTAGCCAGGATGCACACAGTTAATGATGATGCCTGGAAGTAAGTAAATGACTATCGATGTTTTTGATTTCAACAACAAAAAACAAATCAATAATAACTGTGGCTACATAGCGTCTTATACTTCTATGTGTGGCTACTAGGATAAAAATGAAGCAGTAATGACATGAACATAAATTGTAGGAATAGTAAAAAACATTATTTTGATATTTATGATGAAAACATGCAAACTTTTCTTTAAAGTCTTATCTGAAATGAGAATCTAGAAAGATCTTAAGATAGACATGGTGACAGTGACAAGGTAATCTACAACACACCTTGATGGCCCTATGTAAAAAACTACAAGCTATTACAATATGTAGTCTAAATAAAACAGCCACACTGAAACAAGCAGGAAGCAATGATAGCATAGGTACTGGAAGTGATGTCAACTTGCAATGAGCTTTAAGCATTTGGTGAGGCAAATCATTGTTATGAAACCATAGCTTGGTGGTAGGGCATTCTTTAGTGGCTGCATGTCTAGTTACCACCCTCATGTTGTTAAAAATCTGTCTCCAACCACCGTCCGTGTCTCTTTAAGTTCCCAGTTTCCCAGTCCAAGCGCCACTTGACCAAAAAATTTTCTCAAACATACCTCTACTAAAACGCAATTTTCTATGTAACATAAACGTATAGGCATTGACTCCTACTTTTGAGACAACATACTCCGATTCTCCCCAACCTTCGCTTATTTCTTCATCTTTCCTCACTGATTCAACATAGCTATTCATCAGATCCTTCAACTCTTCTAAAGTTAAATCATCTGAACTGAATTTCTTCCTCAACCTTTCTGAAGGTATCCTGGACAGATGTCCAGAGGAACTCGAAATGTTTACGATTGTTCCACCATCTCTCATGAGAGGCAGTAGTGCTTCCGTGAAATCCACTAGAGAGAAGAAATTTACTAATACAGTTTGTCTTGCTCGATATTCTTTTGGTTCTGTTGCATCTTTCAGAAAGAGGATTCCTGCGTTATTCACTAGTATTTCTACTTCCTCTCCTTGTTTACTAACGTGTTTAATAAAAGTTTCTACGCTGGATTTATCGGTAACATCTAGTTGGTGATATTCAGGGTTCAAGCCCCATTTTCTTAATTCCTCACAAGCCTTTAGCCCCCTTTTTTCATCTCTGGATGTAAGATATACTTTTCCGTTGTATTCGTTGCACAGGGCCTTTACTATGAAGTAGCCAAGTCCTTTGTTTGCACCAGTTACAATCGCAACTTTGTTTTTAGACATTTTGTTTCAACTTCAACTTTAGGTTTTTATTTGAGTATCTGCCCTGCACATTTTGTTACTACATAAATCCTAACCTAAAACAGACAATTGACAGGTGGACCAGGGTTGGATTTAGGTATGTTGAAAATGATAGTACAAAAAGTTGAAAAGGATAGTATTTGCGAAAAAAGTATAGTACGCTTTATTAATGTTATATATAAAAAATAATCCCTATTTCCCTTGGTCACGGCATCACGCGTGCACGGCTGGACCGATTTCACTTATTATTTTTTTGTTTTGTTTTTTATTGCGAGGAGAAGATTCTAATGAAAGAAAAAAAAATGAAAAAGACGTTTTATTGCGATAAACTGCAGTCCGCGCGGGTAAAACCGCGAGGCGCAGCTAGTTTAAAATAGTTATTAAAATCAACACGTTTATCTAAAATTTTAGTGTTAATTTTGAACGAATGGCAAAATAAGATTACGGCCGTACCACCATGAACAATAAATATAGATATATATAGTCAAGCTATTTGACATCTATGTACTCTATTACTTACTGCATAGAGTGCAGTATGCAAAGTTCCTCTACGATTCACCGGAAATCCCCGAAAAAGTTTATCGATGACAATTATGTATAATCTGTGGCTATGAAATAATTGACAATGACATTGACAAGTCGTAAACTCCTTCAATTACCACCGAATTCACTTTTTTTGTTATTTTTTTGGCATTAGTTAGTGTGTTTGTAAAGTAATGAAATTATAGTATTTTTTCGTATTATCCATAGACATGGATAGTATATAGTACGAAGCATAAAATTATAGTATAAATACTATAATTATAGTACGTAATCCAACCCTGAGGTGGACGTAAACAAAAGACAGACGCAACCGTAACGGGTTGTTTCCTGACAGCTGACGAAGGGTAGTTCTAAACTCAAGGATAGATGGCGCTGATGAGATATGAGCCTTTTGGTTCGTATCTGTTCAATGAAAAGGCAAAAGGATCAGAGTCATAAATAACCACTAACGGATTATTTCCTTCTATCATTGGAGTACATACAGCCTAGCATGGTTTTTTTTGCAAAAGAGAAAAGCGCAATGTCAGTATGAAATAAGTAAATACCTGCTACATCATTTGCCAACTATTATACTTTCGTGTATCTAATTTACAATGCAAGGCGAAGTGTGAAGGAGGGATACATAAAAACAAGCATGAGCATGACTGATTTGATAAATTAAATAAAAGCTTTTTCGACCTTTCTTGCTTCAGGAATCGTCAAATTTTTGCTTAGAAGTAGGAAAAGAATGTCAGAAAACCTCACGACATTGCTTAGATATAAAGCCTCCTAACCGTCTTTTAACTTCGGATTTTAAGTTGTAGACAAATAAATACTTCTACGTACGACGTAGGAAGTAGGTACATAGGAACATATAGGTATAAGTAGTATCTAGGTATAAACCTACCTACTATTTTCTTTTTGTTATATTTGCATTCTACCTTTTACCATTTAACTACATTACTCGACTTTCCTTTCTCGTATCGTCCCTGTCCTGTCCCGCAACACATGAAAATTAAATATTTCTCTGACATAAGGATTGACAATGCTTGCTGTTTACTTTACTCCACCCATACCAGCGCCATCTATACCAAGTCCCTAAAACAAACTTGACAGTCAAGTTAATAATAATTTATTACATGCGCATGCGACGCGAATGCGACCTTGATAATTTGTGCTAATGATAAGACTGTCGCGATGATTCTAGCAACTAACAACCTGTAAAACAAAAAAACATCACCATGCTTGAGTTACCTGGCGTGTATAAACCAACTATTTTCGGAGACGAGGTAGTTCTGAGATCCATTGACTGGTTGGAGAACTTTCCTTGGAGGCAAGATAACACGTCGAAGATACATAAAGATAAGTACGAGATACTGTTAAATGTAAAAGATTTTACCAAGGAAGAGATATCAGTGAAGACATCAGACGGGCTAGTGATAGTTGAAGGAAGACATGATGAGAAGAAAGATGACTACGGGTACATTTCAAGGCATTTCGTGAGGAAGTATCGACTACCAGAGGGTTGTAAGTTAGAAAGTGTCCAGTCACGGTTGACTCCTGATGGAGTCCTCGTCATCTCGGCTCCAAGAGAACTGGTGGTGAAGCAGGATGCGGTGATACCGGTGTCTCATGTAGCATCGAAAAACAAAAGTAAACTGTGAGCTTATCGATCGACGATGTTATTGCCAGAATCTTCGATCAAATACGTATGTACAGATACAGAATTACCGGAATTAAGGTAGTGAAAATAAAAAAATGGGTGGCATTTTCATATTGTGATATAATTTTAAGATGTAGGTATTGGGATTGAAATAGTAAAACATATTTGTTTCAATGTGCTCTTTTATTTTTTCGCTACGGTAGGTAGTATTTGTTCCGTGTGAAAGATGTGGATCCCCCCCGCTCCACGTTTTTTTTGATATCCTACACACAGGGAATCCTAGTTAGAGAGTCTATGTGATCGTGTGGGCGATAACAGTACCTAGTACCGACCCATACGATAGGTGCTCTAAGCACCTTGAAATAATAGATAGATTAGGCCTATGTTCAGCAGTGGACTTCTTCCGGCTGATGATGATGAATAGATAGATTGATTGATAAACTCTTTATTGATACCTACACCACAATACAGAGAAAAAAACTAGAGCAACAATAAAACACAAATAAATCTACACTATCTAGGTACTTACTTCACAGTGAAGGAAAACATCGTGAGGAAACCGGCATGTCCAAGAACTTCAACATTCAAGGGCATGCGACATCTACCAACCCGCACTGGGCCAGCTTGGTAGATTACGGCCCGTACTCTCTGAGAGAAGGCCAGAGTCCCAGCACTGGGAACGTGAAAGACTGATGATGATGAAATCTACACTTATATTATAGAGGTAAAATTGGTTTCAATCATCATCATCAACGTCAGAATACTTCCACTGCTGGGGCACCTTCTCTCGGAGACAGAGAAAGTATGGACCGCGATCTACCACACTGGCCCAGTGTAGGTTGGTAGATGTCGCATGCCCTTGAATGTTGTGCTTCTTGGACATGCCGGTTTCCTCACGATGTTTTCTTTCACCGTTTTGAGATTCATATGGTAAATCCGCACATAAATCTATATTTAACAAGTGATCTCCAAAACTGTACTAATCGGGTTCTAGACCTCCATTCCGTAATTCCGTTCTCCTCCACAAGTTTATGTAAGTTCGTTTCTGCTGCTGTAGGTACCAGGTCGGTACCTATGCAACTTGTATCTACCTACATACCAGTTTACTTTTACAAAATATATACATACATGTGGCAGACAGACTTGAAAGCAACAATAGATAATGATAATTGTATCCAGCCTATTATATTTAATCAATTCTAGATAGGTTATTGATTACGATAAATAATACCATTGTATTCCTACTTCAATATTAATTTATAAAGGTGGTGCCACTTCTTTCGACGAATAAATTAAGTCACTTTAGCAACAATTAAATTTAGAAAATCTTACAAAGCCAGTAATACAAAATATTTAAACACAGTGTCTAACATCAGGCGATGTCATGCCAATTATCTGACAATTTACTGTACAAAGATCTAATTCTTCCTAGGATTTTGTGCCATAGAACTGAAGTCATAAGATACATTTTTGGCTCTAAAAGTAATCTTAGCACAATCAAACCAGATATTCGATTGAGCTACCTTGAAGCAGTTCGTACCTATGTCCTATTAGATATTAGACCCATTCATTAGATGTGCAGTTTGCCAAGAGCCGTGAAGTGATGTAGGCGTGTCCGACGTCGAACTTTCTATAAAACTTGTGATTCTCAAGGTAAAATTAATTTAAGGTAAAATTGTTTAATTTTAAACATCGGTGAATGTGCATAGTGATATTATTTTTTATAATTTGAGTAGGTACCTACGGTCTTTATTTGATTTTGATTAGTTTGTGCTTCAAATAACACAATGCGATAATGGTACCTGAAGCTATGGCATATTACCATATCTGTTGTACGGGTTATAAATAAGGAACATATTATTAATTAAAAATCTTTGTTGCGACCCTTGTCTCTTTACATATGTGTTAAGAACATATGATGTGAAATAATAGCAAAAAAAAACGCAAAGCAAAGCTAGTGGTATAATATTAGATACTATAGTTGCGCAAGAACCTTTTACCGGGATAAAAAAGTACCTATGTCCAATCCAGGGTATAAGCTATCTCCATTCCAAATTTCATCTAAATCGGTTTATACCATAAATACAGACGCGAAATAAACAGACATTATAGCTTATTGTACAGGTGCCTATGGTTACTTTTATATAACGATACTTAGTATTCACGGAAAAGTTAATCGCAATTTAATCTCTGTTTATCTGTTAATCGACGAGTCAGGCCATTGAAACACCTGCGACAGATTATGCTCATTTCATGCTCCTCACATTCACCAATCCCGTGTTTTTTTTTAACTTAATTTTACTAGCTGTTCCTCGCGGTTTCAGCCGTGTAGACTACAGTTAATCTTTATAAAAAGTAGCCTATGTCCTTTCTTAGGCCCTAGACTATCTGTTTATTTAAGTATATCTGTTCAGTAGTTTGGGTGAGAAAGCGTGACAGACAGACAGATAGAGTTACTTTCGCATTTATAATATTAGTAGGGAAGGGATTTATTTGACCTTTGTCCCAACACCGGAACGCACTTTCATCGAGTTTAATATCAAAAAGATACTACTAGTATACTGCCGCTGTCCTTCATTGTACATCATTATTATCTGATTAAAGCCATCGCTCTCACACTAACACGCTGCCGAGAAATCAGAATTAACTGATAAGTAAACTCTATCTATCGCATTCCATTTATGATGTAATCGATCGGATAAACATAGGTTATAGGCAGTGCCGGATTAACCACGTAGCAAGTGTAGTAAATGCTACAGGCCCCGCGCGAACGGGGGCCCCGCATGTATAAACCCACTCATCTCTGCCTGAGCTTTTTGAGTGAAACTGAGGTAATAAGATGTGGTAAATTGAATTTACTTGATGTCACAAAAACGTGACAACTTTTCCTACTAAGACAATCCACGTCAGACACTGGGTAACCGACTATTTCCTTGGCTTTTTTACCACTTTATACTTAAGAATAAGACCCCCAAAGATCAAGGGCTCTGAAAGAATTTGCAACGGGCCCCGCGCTTGCTTAATCCGGCACTGGTTATAGGTACCTATCTATCTGCTAACTTCAGCGCCGGACCTGAATTGGATAAGTGGAAATGAAAGAAGCAGCACTAGGCGCCTATTGACAAAATAATACGGCCACGGTACGCTATGCTTGGATTTGGAACACTCAAGTGAGCTTGCCGGAACACACTATTTGTGCTTGGCGACAGATTGGTGGTAGCTAGGCAGGCGAGTAGTCGTAGTGAACACTAGATTATACTTTATACCATCAAGCTATATGGTTTCACCACAAGGTTTCTCTTTACCAAAAGCTCAAGCTCATTGCGGGATTTCAAGCCATAATCAAGGAACCACAAGTCGACGTCAATAACACAGCCATCATCGCCTTGCTTCTAAAATTTACAATATAAGTACATATATTGTTTTACAAAGTATCTACAAACTAACTAACTCCGACTCAGAGACTCAGTGTGTCCTGGCCTCCGAAACGAGAGAGCATCACTCCTTATCCTGAGCGATACACCTGACATAAATATTCCTATATAGGTAATTATTATCAAATATTTGACCTCGCACAGGTTTCCTCCAGGTGACCATGACAATGCAGACCGAATCACTATCAGAATACATCCTGGTGGAGTACCGATGGGTGATCGTCATCACGATCCTGTTACCACTCTCCATGCTATGGAAAGTTTGGTCCACCATCAGGAACTATGTGGTGTTCAAAATGAAAAGCGCGCCCAAGGTGCATGATAAGAAAGTCAAGGAAGTTCAGAAGCAGGTAAGCTATTGTTGGCGTTAGCTGGTGATTTTAACTAACTGAGATGGCGCAACGACCCAAAGCGAGTGCTGGCCTTCGATAACGCCATTTCGGTCTGTCCTGCGCCTCCACCTGAAGCTGATGGTTTAACGAAGTTTAAATAGGAAAATCTCGCTTTTTGCTCGTCTTGGTCATTTTTTGACAAGCATGTCGCTTGCTCTAGGTGCAGCGTAACGCTTGCCCCATTAACAGTTCAGTGCCACCCAGAGTTGCACCCTGAGATATCAGATGATATAAATCTCTGCCCACAGAATTTGAAGAGATTTAAAACATTTATTTACTATCTCAGGGTGACGAGCGCAGTTCAACGCCGCACAGGATTTTGCCCATTTGAAGTTCAAAATTCTGGGTGAAACTGAATTAACTGTAATGAGTACCTACCTAAGCATGACGCTTACTATCAGGAAATGACTAGCTCAACTTGTCACTCATTATAAAAAATAAACTTAATCCCCAAGACATAAGATTTAAAAACCAGTTCTTAGTGGTCACAAGTACCTACTTACGTTAAATAAGGTTCTAGATTCACCGATTTAGACTGCGCTTTGTCAGGCAGTCAGATAACCACTCAGGCGCTGCCGTCGCACGCCTTACCGTCTCTAAAGCGCTGCGCGGTCGAACATATTCACCAACCGCAAAATACCGCGTCATTGTTTTTTGATATTGTCGTTTTTACTTAATTTCTAGTAAACTTATTTAATTTCTGAAATTAGTTTCAGAAAGTAGACAGATTGGGCATTACACTAGTATGATTTGTTATAATGAATATGATATTTTTAAATACACATTACCACGTTAACTTTGTCGTCATGAAATTATTACGTTCATCTGTTGTAAAATGTTTATAAATTTCCGAATAGCAAAGTAAATAACAATTCTATCAAAATAAGAATTAGATAGGTTACACGTTGCTAAAAATAAATGTCAATAACTAGTTATACTGTAAAACACTTCACAATTCTAAATACGAAATTCTCCACAAGTTTGTAAAGTTGTACCTAAAAAAGCAAATTGAAGCCAGTGTCTATTTTTTTTCTACATCCATAGATGTTTTTCTTTTATCCGATAGTGCTGTTCAACTAGTAATGATTTTAGTCGATTATAATCGTGTGTCACGGACAATAGTCGATTATAGAGGCTTATTTACAACACTTGTCGTTGAATCAGCTGTGGGCTTCGATCGTTACCCGCAGCGCTTTAGCGCGCGACGCGCGGGCAACCATCGAAGCCCGCATCGCCTGAGTGGCTAAGGAACATAAAGTTTCAAATCATTTCGAAAAACATCGAAAACTTTTTTCTTTCAACAGTTCATAATATTCTTTTGTAACCATTTCTGCAGGTAAAGGAATGGCTGTCAGGAGACCGCTCCACGCGGCTCTGCACCGCGCGCCCTTCATGGCAGACCATGTCTTTCCGCAATGCCATTTACAAGAAAACGTTTACTAATATCAAGGTCGACCTCGTTGACGTCCTCGAAGTTGATACCCAGAACATGGTAAGTGTTATTATTGTTAGATACCGTAGTCATCTCTTCAAACTCCATAACACATATGAAACTCGCGTTTTCACCCGCATTGTATGTACTTAGTTGATATTTTTTCAAGCAAATCTTAATATCCCAATTGTTAGGTTTACAAAAAAAACATTTGAATACACCCTGAAAATGTATTTCTCTACCCATATGCAGTAACCTAAGTACCTAACTACCTACATAACTTTATTGCGACTCGTCAAGTTATTTGAAACTCCTTGAAAATGGAAAATGTTTGATTTGTTTTACAATTTTACATTATTCATACAGTTTCCGTCCGTTGTGATCTTTTATTCTGAAAATTTAGTTGTTTGTTGAAGGTGAAACGTCAATGCTCTTGCTATACCTACCTTTTAATCAGAATTCTATGTAGGTAGCTTAGAAAAACTCGCTATTCCGAAGTTATGAAAAAATATGTACCTAACAGAAAATAGGTAGGTAAATAGGTACCTACCTAAATAACTTTTTATCACGATAAAGTGAGTGAAACCGTGGGGCGCAGCTAGTTCACAAAGTTATCTTATCATTTTTCTTTTTTTTGCATACTTATGACGGCCGAGTGGCCGTCGCCCGGTTTGCTGTCCCAGGTATCACTGTAAAGGCGAAGTCACGAAGGACTGCGAGGTCCAGATGGAGGACTGCCTGAAGATTGCGTAGGACCGTAGTGGCGTCTTTTACTATCGGACCAAGATTCACTTTAGGTTGTTTATTCTTAGACAGTCCGCTGCGAGCCCCTGGTGACGATGGGTCAGCTGTCCCGTACCCTGGCACAGCTGGATTTGGCACTTCCCGTAGTCCCCGAGCTGGATCAGCTGACAGTCGGCGGGCTGGTAATGGGCACCGGGGTGGAGACCTCCTCCCACGTCCATGGGCTGTTCCAGCACATCTGCTTGCAATACGAGCTGGTGATGGCTGATGGATCGGTTGTCACTTGCAGTAAGGTACAGTATGGAAAAATTATAAATTGGCTATGTTGTGTGTCTAGGTAGCAGTGCTATCATGTGACAGACTTAGTTGGTGAGCGGATACCAATGATTAAAGAAACGTTGGCGGATACCGTCGTGAAATGAATCTAGTTTTGAGTGACATGGGTGACAATAGTATAATGTCACCACACGCACCAAAAACGTGAGAGGAAACCAAGGACGATGCATAAGTTGACACGAGAAACAGTATATTGTGAAAAGATTTTAGAGGTACGACTTGAGTAGTTGGATCTATCAGTGTATTCCGGCAGTCCCACATGGGAGTCAGTTCCCAATCCTATACGGTCGCCACCGTCGACCACACCTTTACTTTACATCAGGTGACCTGTGGTCAAACGCTAACGTGTGACAAGTTAAAAAAAGAATAGATTGATTTCTGTTTGTTCACGTCATTGGACCACTTTCAACATTTTAAAGTTCAAAAGTATCTGAGAAGTACACACACACACACATACATATCTGTAGAAACTAAAAGAGTTGGAAATATTTCGTTTATATCATTTGATGGTAGGATAACTGTGCTAATAGGGTAAAAAACAATTCCAGGACGAAAACAGCGATCTGTACTATGCAGTGCCGTGGTCATATGGAACCTTTGGATTCCTTACCTCTGTCGTCATCAAGGTCATTCCAGCTAAAAAGTAAGTAATTTTGAAACTCCAACGACCTGAAGTTAGCTATTTTTTGTTTTTACAATGAAATAAAAAAAAACAAAGAAACTAAAGCTTAACTAATGTTTCACAATAGTTTTATCGCTAAAAGCGATCTCTTCCAGAAAAATCTTCCAAAGATGTAAATGTTTAGTTAATGTTAGTTTAATTTTAAATGTTAATGTAATTTATAAAGACATTAATAGCACCTACCTGTAACTTTCCTCGAATAAAATAACTTTAATATAAGAATACATCAACCCTTACACTCTTGGTAGGTACCTACTATCGGTGTGTTTTGGCAGCAGAATGTTAGTTCCCAGGCGTAGCGAGTAGCCACTAGCGCATATCTTTGCGCCACCTTCGACCACATCAGTCGAATGCTACACTGTAAAACCTAAAAATAAACGCAATTTGTTTACTAGAAATCTTGGATTTCCGTTGCTGAACATAACGTGCCTATTTGACAAGAGAAATAAATCAGCAAATAATTTTCCGCGTTTGTAATATTTTTAGCGAAATATCCCAACATCCCTTCTTTCCAGATACGTGAGGCTCCAGTACCATCCATACACGAGCCTGGAGCAGCTGTCCAAGAGGTTCAGAGAAGAGTCCGTCAAGGGCAACCCTCACCAGTTCGTGGAGGCCCTCATGTACTCCAAGGAGACGGGCGTGGTGATGCTTGGAGATATGGTGGATGAGGTCGGCAGAGATGGGAAGGTTGGCTCTTATTTGTAATAGCTTTTGACATAGTCCCACTTTTGAGGCAAGGCGCGGATCCAGCCATAAAAAAAGCTTGTGGTCACGGCCATCCGAAAAACAGCAAAATGCGATTCGGTTCGCTCACGATCGATACATTGCATTCCTATAAAGGAGACGCTTACAAAATGACACCTCAGCCAAAATGCCCAAGACCTATAGTTACAGCCAACCTCTCTGCTTTTTCATTGAACAACAGTCAGAAAACTTCCCATCAGGGTTGTGCACCTTGCTCACAACGGTAAATGAATAGTTGGATACGCGCTTGTTTGAAGGGCTGGTAAAATGTATGAGGAGGAATCTTTTGAATGAAACCTTCATCGTAACAGAAGGAGACAAGAGGAGACGAGATCTATCAACCCACACCACGGCCTGGTCCGTATAGATAGATGTCGTTTAGCCTCTGATTAATTTTCATCACCCATTAATACTTTCAAAGAGTTAGTTTAATTCTTAAAGAGGAATCTCGAACTAAACTCATTGTCAATCATCTGTCATTTCAGCTTAATAGTATCGGTGACTGGCATGCCGAGTGGTTCTTCAAGCAAGTGGAGAGGCATCTGAAGAGGAAGCGATCAGCTGTAGAGTACATACCGCTGCGGGATTACTACCACCGTCACACCAGGAGTCTTTTCTGGGAGCTGCAGGTACATTTTCAGAAGTTTTCTTTTCTTGTGTCTTCAGGGACAGAGACAGTACCGACCTTCAAGAAGAGTTTTTTGTATGTATGACCACGAGACTTAAACTAAATATTAAAACATGATTTTCAACAAATACGATTTTAATGGTCCTTACCCTTTCTAGGACATCGTTCCATTTGGCAACAATTTCATATTCCGGTACCTGTTCGGGTGGCTGATGCCCCCCGAGGTGGCCCTCATGAAGCTGACGCAGCCTGAGGCAGTGAGGAAGCTGTACGAAAGAGCGCATGTCATACAGGACATGTTGGTGCCTATAGAGAGCTTGGATGATGCGATCAAGCTGTTCCACCAGGAGTTTGAGGTAGGGGATATGATAAATGAAACTTCTTCTTTGGTATGAGCTGGTGACGAAGAAAGGCATCATCGTATTTTGAAAATATGGATATTGAAGTTATACATTTTAAGGCCTATCACCAAGCTATGGTTTCATTACGATGGTTCCTTCACCAAAAGCTCAAGCGCATTTGTAGTATTTAAACGCAATTTACGGTTCATAAAAATGTAAACTCCTTTTCCAGATCTACCCTATATGGCTATGTCCCTTCAGGATATTCGACAATCCTGGCCAACTCAAGATCAAGGCTTGCGACTCACAGATGTTCGTTGACATCGGCGTGTATGGGGTGCCTAAGGCTAAAGGGTTCGAGACTGTAAGTACTAAATTCTCTACTAGACTCGTCTACTCAGCGGTGGTTTCCCAACGAGTCACGCCCAACTGTGTCAGTGTGACCCTTTTTAATTTTTTTCCCATGTGACGATTGTGAACCTCTGCCACGTTGTAGCTTTTTTTAAGTGTTCCGTCACACGGAAACCGAGTCTAGGTAACAGTGACTCGATGGGATATGCACTAGACTCACTGGAGGACTAATATCACTAGTAGAAGTCTAGTAGTAGTTAGTAGAAGAGCTATAAAAATGTAAAATACTAACGCCCACTGGGGTACATACTTGATTCCATTCTATTATTAAGGGTAGGTCTTATCAGAAACTATGTAGATCGGGGATTTATACAGTTTCGGTCACTGCACTGTCTAGCAAACGGACATGATTTTGGTAATTATTGACGGTTAGAATAAGTCATGTATTATTGTGATTAATATCCTGTATGAAGGAATCTCCACACAGTTTAAAACGCGAGGAACAGGTAGTAAGCAAAACAAAAACGCTATGCTCAAAAGGCAATGTTTTCAGTGAAATTACTGGACGTATTTCAGAGTGACGAGCGCAGTGCATTGTGTATGGCAGTGCGCAGGATTTTGAACTGTTGAAGTTCAAATCTCAAGCATAACTGTAACCATCAGACGAGTGCCATGCTACTCTCCTCACTTAGTTTTCCTCACAAAAATATTTAATTCTCTTCCAGGTATCCTCAACCCGGCGAGTAGAGAGCTTCGTCATCAAACACAGCGGCTTCCAAATGCTGTACGCCGATACTTACACCGACCGCGAAGAGTTCCGGAAGATGTTCGACCACACCCTGTACGATAAATTGAGGGACTCCCTACCACACTGCAAGGAGGCCTTCCCCGAGATCTACGGGAAGGTCAATAAGAGTGTGAGAAAATAAATGGAATAGTTACAGGCCTCCTAGCGCCGCTTAGCCATCGCAGAGATCGCTTTGGATGTCCTACCAAATACACGAAGGGGAGTGCTCGCAAGAGCTATTTCATTTTGTCCCAGCGTCGCGGTTCTATCACCAAACATCTCGTCATCGGAGTAAAGCTCATCAATAATCGAGCTTTGGAAGTCCAAAACTAGATATATTTCCACATGTCTGCAAAATGGAGAAGCTCCCTTCTCAAGTTTTTACGCAGTACTTACAAAATGCAGTCTTTATGGTGGGTGTCAAAAGACTTCCTTAGGTTTGGAATGCCCCTACTGTAGCAAATGTTTATAGGTGATGGTGATCGCTCACCATCAGGGTCCTCGGCTTGTTTGCCACACTATTACATAAAAAACGACATTGGCTGCTTTCGAAGCGTGTGATTTAATTTATTTACGTAATATAAATATCAACGTAGTTATGTAATAAGATTGTATTGTATACTACGATTTAAGTTAAGCCACAGAATACGAGTATATTGTATTAGTTATGCGCTTCGGCAATTGTCGTTTATCTTCGAGAATGTGAATGTGAATGATATAATATAATGAAAAGCTGTTACAATGTGCCATGCCCTTATTTTTTTCGTAGTGTAGAGTAGAAGGAACAAATAATAAACAGTTATTTTTAAAGCACCCTGCTGTTTTCTTTATCCTTGTACGTCTAATTTCTAGTGAAATTACAGAGCTATAAGAGTAAATAAATTAGATAATATAACGAGCACATAATTATCATGGCCGCGTAGAATTTTGAATTGTTGTATTTAAAAGTTCTATCTAGGTGGCACTAATGGGCAAGGGCAAATTCGTCTAGTCACTCAGTAATTAAAACACTTTTATTAGCTTGACTTCTAACTAACTAATTTTATTGTTATTCTAGATTTTAAATTTCTCTGTATTCATCATCATCAGCCTTTTACGTTCCCACTGCTGGGACTCTGGCTTTCACTCAAAGAGAGAGACTGATGGGCCGTAATCTATCATGCTAGCCCAGTGGGGGTTGGTTAATGTCACATGCCCTTGAATGTTGTGGTTCTTGGACATGGCGTTTTCCTGACGATGTGTTCCTTCTCCGTTTTGAGCGATGGTAAATCCACTCATAACTAACTAGTCAAAGTCATAGGTGCGGGGCTCAGAGGATTTGAACTCGGTTTCGATACCTTGTAAGGCCAACGCGTTTCCGTTCAGCCACCATCTATCTTTCGGACACTGTCTCTGTATTGTGGTTAGAGGGTTTGTTCAGGCGTTGTTATTATTTTTAAATATGAGGTAGGTCACAAGCTGAGATTCCAACGAGCAGCGAGTCAAAGTCAAAGTCAATAGTACTTATTCAATAGGATACATTGTGATCACTTTAAAACGTCAAACTTAAAACTAGCTACGCCTGTTCCAACCTCCTTACGCCGGCAAAAGAACAGGCAAGAAAAGCCCGGCAGGTAATTTTTTTGGCGCGATCACATTGACAATTTTATTGTTATTACCAATTGATTGAATTGGAGCAAGTTCACCACAATCCCAAGCTTTTTTGTCATAATATAAATATTATAATATTCGATATTTTATAATAAGTTATACCTACTTCTAGAATTTCTCTTAGTTGGTTGTGCACATTGGGATATGGAAACATGAATATTAACGGGTTACGGGATCACAACCAAAGCAGACCAGACCCAACAAGCAGCACCCGTTCTCGAGTTAACGCATGTGCCAGCCATTGCTGTCACCGGAGAAACTGAGGGTAGTTTTGGCGGCTACTTACTTCGGTTCGACATGACCTTCAGTACACCTCGGCGTTGAAGCCTGAATGGAAGTGACTTTGCGATTTCGGCGGTATAAGTTTGGCACTTTTTGGGACAATAATTATTAAGTGTGTGCAAGATTTGGATTTTTCACTTGCACCCGGGTGTTCAGGATTTTGGACGGTTCCGGCCGGCTATACAGTCCACTTGGCGGCTCAACGGTTTCATGGTGAGTGCCGTGCCTTGTATTTGGAGGAATAGCAACATAGAACAAAGATACCCTAACCAGGGAAGGTCTAGAACTAGGTACCTATCTCTCTACTCAATCATAAGAACAGTAGTTCTCGCGAACGTAATTTATGTATTCTATAGGACTAGCTTTTCCCAGCGTATTCACCGGCGTGGCGTAGCGCTACTACAGTTTATTGAGATAAAAAAAAATATTCTATCTCCTACCTCAGGGTTCAAACCATCTCCGTACCAAATTTAATTTAAATCGGTTCAATAGTTTAGGCGTGAAAGCGAGACAGACAGACAGTTACTTTCGCATTTAAAATATTAGTAGGGATTAAAAATATTGCAAAATATTTCGAACCTACTTGTGTGTTATCTACTTAATCACCCGAAAATAATAGTCAATCCTGATCCGTTATCCGCGGTTTTGGATCGATATGTCATGTCATAATATGACATTTTAGTACTAGGGCTTGACATATTACTACTAAAATGACATATTATGACATGACATATCGATCCAAAACCGTGGATAACGGATTAGGATCGATTATTAATTTCGGGCATATGTAGGATGGAACATAAACTTGTGATCGTATTTATAGCTAGTATAGCTACATATGTAGGTAAATACCCTTTTATATATATATCCCAGTTCCTGGTCAAGGTACCCACTACTACCCACCTACGTAACGAGTTTCTTCTAAATTCTCGTATTCTCAACGTATTACCTATAAGCCTCGTCCATAGCAGTAAAGTTTCCATTTAACGTCTACATCTACGCATCGATTTGTAATAAGATTAGTAGATTCTAGGCTCTGTAGATTAGCATATTATTTAGTAAGTTAGATTTAAAAGTATATAATAGGTATACTCACAGCTTGTTTACCCGAAACAATAACGGTATCCACTTTTAATTATGGATAATTATGACGTTATTCATAAATAGATACCCTATTGTTATGAACCAACGCGTCGATACTTTTCTCGGTATTTTACTATATTTACTTACTAGCACATAAAAGTGGTTTGAATCGTAAAGCGGTAAATCATTTGCGTCTTTCTGTTACAAAAACTCTTGCTTACTTTCATTTCTTCCGTTAAAAAGAACAATACATAAATATCTGGACATATGATTAAAATTGTTTTCAGTACATATACTGAACTAGCTGTTCCCCACGGTTTCACCCGCGTGGGCTACAGTTTATCGCGATAAAAAGTAGTCTATGTCCTTTCTCAGGTTCTAGACTATCTCTGTACCAAATTTCATTTAAATCGGTTCAGTAGTTTAGTTTAGGCGTGAAAGACAGAGTTACTTTCGCATGTATAGTACGTAACTACGTATTAGTAGGGATTTATTACTTAGAATACAATACAATGGTGTTGATTCGGTTTTACATTCTCTAAAACTAAACTAAGTTTGACAGGTCTAATATTATTGCCGTCTTTTCTACCACTGAAGTAAAAAAAGGACAGCATCACTTTTAGACCTGTCAAACTTAGTTTATTTTTAGAGAATGCAGAACCGAATCGACACCAATATGTATTATACAATTTTTAAATTGATATTTATTCTTATAAGCGTGCAACATTATGTTAACCCTTTCGATTCTTGTCACGATACCGTTATAGGTACCAACACATATATTTATATCATTTTCGGTCCTTGCCTACTAATGCTACTATCATATCAGCACTTTGTATTCATGACAGAGCTGTTATCACTTCTCAGTAATTAATGATCTCATGAATAGAATCTGTCATAGTTAAGATGGCCTTTTAGTTTTTATGAATTCGCAGAAGTTTTGGAGTTAAGCACATACATAGTTCTCTGACCCCTGACTAGGGATGTCCTGTATTTAGGGTATCAGATACTAGTAAATGTGTGACGATGGAAAAAGAACTTATAAAAGTTGACTTATTCCATGGATGATGGGTCCGCTTTTATTTATGACGCTTCCTATGCTGATACTGGTGCTGTCCCATCTTCCAGAAACATCACTCCAGGCAAGCGCGCGCTGCGGCAGAAATAGGAACTACGTACTCTCTTATTTGCAATTACCTACCGACAACCGTAACCGTACCGATCCCCGTAGATGTAGAAATGTTGCGCCGAATAGTTGGCAGTAGTTGGAAAAGAAGAGCTGAAGACCGGGATCAGTGGTGTAGGTACCTTGGGAGAGGCCTATGTCCAGCAGTGGACTGATACAGCATAATGATGATGATGACTCTCTGATTTCAATAGAGGCTATTTGTTTGTGCCATTCGGGGTAATACTGGAAACTGGCTCTCACGTGAGACTGCCATAATACACCGATAGGTGCTTGAGAGAGTAGCTAGCCAGGCGAGCACTAGACAGTGCCCTACCACCAAGCAAAAACATTTAATTTATTTCTTCTTTTTAATACTTAATTACAGGGTAGCGTTTGACCACAAGTCACCTGACGGTAAGTGACAATGTGGTCGAAGGTGGCGCCACGGTACACCTGGACTGGGAACTGGCTCTCAAGTGAGGCTGCTGGAACACACCGATAGGTGCTTGGCGACAGATTAATATTTTTAGTTAACCTGGTTTTAACCTAGATAAATAGATAGATAGATAACGCTTTATTGTTTCACCACAACAACAGAAAAATAGAACAACATAAAATGAATGTGTTGTGTGTGTGTGTTGTGTTTGTGTTATTTAGGAGTGCGATATGTAGAAGATTAGCTAAAACATAAGCCACATCATAGCGAATAGCATCACACACGCCCTACCCACAAAATAGCGGCATCACAGAATCTTCTACACCTACTTTATCTCCAGAATTCTTATTTTTATCCCGGGATTGGGCAATTGGCTTGTTATCGCGCGCACTTGACCCAATGCCACCGCTCGCCGCCCAATTTCCACGATGTGCGCTACATTTCCACTTTACACGACGCGAGATGTGATCTCATTTGCTTTAAAGGGAAGCGGTTTACTTCATCGTTTTTTTTTATTTGTATTTAAGTTAAAAAAGATTTGTTCTCATTTTTTTTGTTTATTTTTTCATAACTAAGGTGACTTTAGCTAATTACTAAATTGAGACAATAATTACGATGCTAGGAAGATAATTTCAAAAACAACATTGGTAAATAAAGTTAAATTGTATAACTTACCTATCTAACTTTACATTATGTAGATCACTAGAAAATTTAATTAATTAATCATAATTTAAAAATTAATTATGTCAGAGGGACATTGCGAAAGTCGAAATGCAAAACAAAGGCCTTCTATTCTTTGACAAAAACATGAGAAAATAAAAAGTAACGATTGACTTGCGGCTGTCTCCCCTTTAACAAATGTTTGACGCATACGTAGGGTTGTCTCCTGATTTTTAATGAGAAATAAGGTATAAATAAACAGGAAAATAAACAAAAATATTTTTTAATTCGTATCTTATTTAATAACAGGTATAAACGAAATTTCTTCACTTCACCTAAATTGCAATCTGAATAAAAACAACTGTTTAGATCATTATATTGTTGCTCTATTTAAGTCGTCCTTTTGATAAGTATTTATTAGAGAAAACACTCATTGACCAAATTACCTACGAAGCAATCTGTCGTAAATTATCTATCGGTGTGTTCTGGCAGCCCCACTTGAAAGCCAGTTCCCAATCGTCCTTCAGCCACATCGTCACATAAAATCAGTGCTAATTAGTGGTCAAACACTACCAATTAAAAAATCTAAGCTAAAACGAACAGTATTTTGCATACTATTTTTTAACCGACTTCAAAAAACAAGGTTTTTCAATTCGACCGATAAAAGTATATATTTTTTTGTATCTTCGCGGATAACGTCGTCGTTTATGAACAGAATTTGATGATATGATTCTTTTTTTGTTGTAAAAGAGATATCCTAAAGTTGATACCATGATAAGGAAACCAGGATCTAATGATGGCATCTCAGAGAAATCGAGAGGAAGCAAAAGTCGGTTTTTTTTCGTCAAAAATTATAGTACTTGTGTTGTTTTTTAAACATAATGGTTGGCAACCCTACGTATTCATGAAGTACCAATTAGAGTAGCATGTAGCAACTACTGGACCTCCTGGATTCGGCGGCACCGCTATCAAACGTAGCATAAATAAAACACGTTAGTGAGCAAGCAACATTATCTGCCGAGTAATTTGAGATTTATTGAATTTTTTTAAAGTTTCAAGCCAGGTCTTATGTGGAACGAGCTTCTTCCACAAGTCTTTCCGCAGTGCTACAAGCTGCAACCTTTCAAGATGGGTGTGAAAAGAGTTCTTGAGGGTCGGCAACGCCCCTGGTGTCACCACAAAAGAAAGGACTCCACATAATTATCTTTCGTATCTACATCCAGTAGGTACCTATTTCTAAACCGATTTGGATGGTTATGAAAGTAAATACTAAAAAAAAAAAAACTTTTTACACAAGCTAGTCGACTTCAAAAACTGCGAAGTGAAAAAATAACTAGAGTTTCGGAATTCGATGACAATACTGGCAAAACACTATAGAAACAAACAAAAAACCATCCACTACTTACTCGTTTTAAAACCAAAATGCGTCGTACTACTGTATATTGATATAAAAGCTCAAGTCTAGGGTAGGTACCTACTATAGAAATAATGCTAAATAATTTGCTGACTAGTGAACTTATTGGTAGCCGAAAACTGGTCTATGAGATGAGACTCCGGCACCTGCCAGCCTGTCTCATTCAAAAATGTCAAGGCAGGTGTGACTCACTAAACGGGCCTCCAAGGGCCGCTAGTATTGGTATATTTGCTTTAGATGGCTAAACGGTGTAGAAAGGTTTACTGCAGTTTCACCTCTTGGCTTAATGCCTTAAACCACCCTTGGAGTTTAGAATCTTAGCTCTTGCAACTCCACCCTTAGATGGCGGACCAGTCTATTGTGGTGCAACCATAGTGATTTACTGATATGCCTGTAGCTGTAGTACCCGGTTGGAAGTTACTATATGAGTCAGTCCTATATACCTGGTTAGCTACGACCAAACTTTCGACGAAGCTATCGGGTGTTTCAGCAGCCAGAAGAGCCAGTGCCCCGTCCAAGCGCAGCGTGGCTTCAATTTCACATCATGTAGCTATACAAAGTACCTGTGGTCAAACACTAACCATACACATAAGTTAAAAAATACTAATATTACAATTTCAATGTTTGTTTCACGCAATACTAACCTATGCCCCGCGCATCTTAAGACATATTGTAATGTACTTAGTACGAACAGTGTACTGACATGCGCAGAAATCTTATCAGTATCGTCCCGCCTGACCTATGTGCCGGGCCTCATTACAGTAACTAGTTCCCGCTACACGCGAAAAGTTCAACACGAAATATGAATTTTACAAACTCGCAAAAGTCGGAAAACTCGGTCGCAACATCGTAATTTTGTCTGTGTAAAAAGAAGTAAAACATGAAGTTTTTAGTGTTGATAATTGTGCTGTGTGTGGTTTCAGCGAGTTTGGTGGATGGTAAGCGATTAATATATATTTAGGTATAGTGTTTGTAACTCTTCGAATTTTAGTGGCCGCACTTGTGCAAACATTGGTTTGAAATCAACGATCGCGAGGAGAGACAGTTTTAATTTTTCATGTTTGATATATAAATTAGGTACTTAGATTGCTGGTAGGTACCACCTATTTTAGTTGTTTTTCACATGATACAGGGTAACGTTAACGTTTGACCACAAGTCTAAAGTTAAGTAATGATAAGTGATGAAGTTAGGATTGGGAACAAGCTCTTAAGTGAGGCTGCCGGAACACGCCGATAGGTGCTTGGCGACAAATTCTTAACTTGAGGTTAGTAGCGAGCCAGGCAAGCACTACAAAATGCTCTAGTACCACCAATTTATGGTTTCATTACGATGTTTTACCTTTAACGAAAGCTCGAGCCCAATGCAGTTTTAGGCATGTTATTGTTGAATCAAATAATTGTGTCTATTCGTAGACTATTCTTCTCTCTGGGTATAAGGCATGGGTATGCTTTACTTCGGATACCTGAAATACTCGTTTATCTTTATGTTAGGAACAAACTTTATAAAGAAAGAATAATTAAAAAATATCTCCGAAATCATCAGCCTATTACGTTCCCACTCCTGGGAATCTAGGAAGTCAAGAGTGAATAGGTATGTTCTAGGCAAGCATGCCCCATCATCGGCCACGTCTTCACTTACCATCAGGTGAAACTGTGGTTAAATGCTTGCCTATTGGAAATAAAAAAACTGGCCTTCTCTTAGAGAGAGAGAGAGAGTATGGACCGTAGTCTACCACGCTGGCCCAGTGCATGTTGGTAGTTCTTGGACATGCCGGTTTTCTCATGACATGAAGCAGGTGTACTTTACAACTGAACAGTATTTTAAATTCTGTGCCAGCACATTACCTATGACAGACAGACGTCACGTTAACCCGGTCACTTGAACCCATAGAAGTCCTTCAAGTGTATAATCCATCAATTAACACGGGGCAAGTATAATGCCTTCTGAGAGAGCAATTTAGCTTAGAAATTAGGTGTAAAAATTATACTTCATTCTTACATGTATGTTGAACTAACTGTTCCCTGCGGTTTCATCCTCGAGGACTACAGTTTATCGTGATAAAAAGTATCCTATGTTCTTCCCCATTGTTCACACTAACAACAACACACAGGAAGAAGTCTACTGCTGAGCATAGGCCTCCCCTTTTGAACGCCTCCATGAACGGCTACTAGCCATTTGCATCCATCGGCTCCCTGCGACTCTTACAATGTCGTCGGTGAACCTACCCACAGATCGTCTTCCGGTTCTGTTGATCACACTATATCACTATACCATCCATACTAAATTAGTTAGCTTGCCCATTACAGTTCAGTGTAACCCCGAATTTTGAACTTCAACAGTTCATAATCCTGCTTGAATCTCTATATGCCCTGTTATTTCACTTATAACGGTGCGCTACAATCTAGAATACAATTGTTTCGGTTAAATAAGTGACACAGGTGTGGTAATTTCCCAGGCGGACTCTGCAAAAGAGTTCTATATAACTTCTACCACTACAATATATATTAACAAGGTTGCCTGCCCAGCGGTAACTATTAAAATTTTAATTAAAACGTGGAATACGTAGTAAGCTGCTTAACCATAACTCCGGGCCGGAAATTTAATTAACAGGCGCAGAAAGATTAGGCATAGATGGAATTAAAAACTTTACGGTCCATCCTATAGCATTATTTGTTTTGTATTATGTCCATCTTTTTATAACAATTCACCGACATAACTTTCAGAATTGGCAAAAGGCGGGCCACACAGTTCGGCAAACCGATAACCGATGGGGAAAAAGGGTTCTCGAGTGGTGACCGTGAAGCGTAAGACTTTCTGCAGAGGTAGGCCCAAGTCTTCCGACGACATTGTAAGAATCGCAGGGAGTCGATGGATGCAAAACGCGGTCAAAGGGGGAGGCCTATGTTCAGCAGTAGATCCGGCTAATTATTATGATAATTCACGCATCACTAAATTACTTAGGTCTAGGCTGATAATAATGATTCGTACAGGTGCATGTATGTACAAGGCAAGGCAATGTTCGCGAACTTTTCCCCGAGGTTATAAATAACGTAACGAGGATGAAAGAAAGTCCGCCTAAAATTAACTATTACATGTAATGTAAACAAAAAACAAATGTAAGTTCATATTGTACTGTGGTAGTAGGTAGTAGCTAAAACATAAAACATTTTGGAGATAATAATATTACAGAAGTTATTACATCTGTGACAACTTGATCAGAGACAGAGGTCGACGGGATTATCATGTCACTCGCGAATTTGTAAACAGATTGTTGGGGTGGGGCTTTTGTTATAGGGGGAGCGGGAGCGGAAATGAAATTTAATACTTTCCAACTTTCTCAACAATTTCTTTTATTCCACGAAACAGTACCAGAGAAAATGTGAAGGTAACAAACAGGTTTATTTACATCAAAAGAGATTAGACAGAAACTGAAAAAATAAATGGAAGGTCGTGGAGGAGTCCTAGACCCATCGGGGGAGGAATAGAATAGAAATCTTCATTTGCTCAAAATGTCAAAAACACACATTTACTTACCAATTCAATCGCATGCAAAAAATTCCACAACTTAAATACTCAGTACTTAGTAATCATCATCATAATCAACCGTAGAAGTCGTCCACTGCTATGGACTGATGTGATGTCGTCTCGTTTCGGATTTTATCACGCGAAAAAACTTCATGCATATCTTTCTGCATAGCTCGTTGTGTGACTCAAAAATAAAGGAAAAAATAGAATTGAAGGAAGAAGATATGGGTAAAACTGTGGAAAGTCAATGTCGCTAATATTGTTACTCTGTCCCATACCTTTACGTAGAAATGTTAAGGATATAGCACATATGACGACCACCTAGTTAATGTGTAATGTTTATGTGACATCTAGTTGTTCTGTCCGTATGGAAGCTGCATAATTAGCTCATCGTGATTAGCATAGCTTATTATAATTCAATGAACGAACGCAACACACTTGAGGTCTATGTCATCGATCGATGTTGATCCGCCGCTGTATGTGTTTTGTACCTGTTACCGTGCGTTTGGGTTGCGCCCTGGATGGTTTAGATTCACAAATCAGTCCGGCAGATGGCGCTGCAGTCGGTATCTAGGTAGCAGCACAACGTCTGTCGGGTCCGCTAGTACATTATAGATATAATTATATATATTTATGCTAGCTCTTCCTCGAAACCATAAGTTTAACCGGGATAAAAAGCCTGTTTCCGGCTTATAAACAAAGAATCACGGCCCAAGCCAGGTGTAGAATGACGCCACCTTCGACCGCATCGTCACTGACTTGTGGTCAAACGCTAACCTGTAAGCATTGCTTACAGGTTAGCTTTTCATTGCTTACAAAGCAATAAAAAGAAAAAAAAATTACATCGAGCCCTAATTCCGTTTATGCGTAAAAGACAAACCAACAAACACGCTTAGGTGCATAAATATATAAGTGTAGGATATAAAGCCCTGTCTTCGTATATCGTAACACAACGAGACGTCAAGTGAAACATTGTTGATATAACGACAGATACACCCACGTGGCTAGTTCATATCCACTATGACATAATTCTGCACACCTACTTTACGTAGGTAACTACTAGTAACTACATAAAGAGACGACCTGGTGAGCATCGTACCACCTGGCAATTCCCATATACGAGTAAAATATTCTTTGAGGTTCTTCCCTTTATTTTTTTAACCACCCCATTGTAACGAACATAACAAAAAAAAACACACACAAATCAGCCAAACCCGTTTTGTTCTACTAAATAGAGGAATTCTCCATTCTTTTACCAGGTTGTAGGACTCCTTAGTGCCAAAGTCCATCTGTCCATCCATTCCAGATATTATTTAGCTTTAAAATTCCCTACCAATTAATTCCCTGTGCCGACGAGCCATTAGCCACGAATCATTTTATCGAAAAGTTATCCCTACTATATATCCCAGTATCCCTACTTATATTAATATTATAAATGCGAAAGTAACTCTGTCTGTCTGTCTGTGTCTGTTCACGCCTAAATTACTGAACCGATTGAAATGAAATTTGGTATGAAGATATTTTGAAGCCTGAGGAAGGATCTAGGATACTTTTTATCGCGATAAACTGTAGCCCACGCGGGTGAAACCGCAGGGAACAGGTAGTTGATTATAAAAATTAAGTCTCTCTTCCTGCCATATTTGCTCACAGGGTACTCATCAGAAGAGACCGCTGGCTCAGAAGTGTCAGAGATGTGCTGCAGTTACGGCGAGGGGCTGGCCGTGACCGCTCCATCAGTGGCTACATGTGCTACGGTGGATCCACCTGAAGAAATAGAGACGGAGAATCTGGGCACCTGCAAGGCTTCGATCATGAGCTGTTGTGAAAAATATTTCCAGTAAGTACGTCGTCGACAAGTATCGCAAATACAGGAAGAAAACACTCAGGATAAATTATTCCAATGGTTTTACATACAAGGTACATGTGACAGCGATGTTTTTAACCTTAGACGTAACAATGCTGATCATTGTTTTTTTTATAGGGACTTGTCTAGAAAAGACTATTATGGAACCAATCATCATCATATCATCAGCCATCAGCATTATTGCGTTCTCACTGCTGGGGAACAGGTCTTTTCTCTCAGGGAGTATGGACCATAATCTATCGCCTTTAATCAGTGGTGGTAGATGTCGCATGTCCTGGAATTTTGTGGTTCTTGGACATGCTGGGTACATCTATGCTTTTAACGAATTGTTTGCCAAGAACGCATTCTGGCCTAACTGACTTTTTGCTTGGTGGTAGGGTATTTTCTAGTACTCGCCTGGCTAGCTACCACCCTCTTGTTAAGAATCTGTCGCCAAGCACCTATCGGTGTGTTCCGGCAGCCTCACTTGAGAGCCAGTTCCCAGTCCAGGTGTAGCGTGGCGCCATCTTCGACCACATCGTCACTTAACATCAGGTGACTTGTGGTCAAACGCTACCCTGTAAATAGAAAGAAAAAAAAAAAAACTGACCAGTCTATTTGATTGTGCCATCCAGGTTTATTTCTTCTTCCGGGATCTACTCCAGAAATTCTTCTCATAATCCTGATATAAACTAAACAGAGAATTGTGAAATTGTTTCAGAGAAAAGAATGAATGCACAGCTGGTATGGAGCTAGCGTTAACCAAACGATGTGATTCTCCGAACACGGCCATTGGAAAGGTACGGTAACTATATTGGAAATGGCTTTATAGGACGTGGAGCGTGGGTATAGAATAAGACGACTATTCAGTGGCCCAGATGTCCAGATGTCCTATTTATTGTCTCCAACTTCTTATTGACTAATTACAATCAGTGAAATCAGGATGAGAGAGTATGCCGAGAGAATGCGCGTGTTACATCGTCGAAACTCGAAAGCCGGGCGAGAGTGTGTGTATGATGGTGAATGAAACAAAGAGAATGTAAAATGGAATGGAATGAATGAATCGAATGAAATGCCTTACGATCTAATTTAAGTGGCGCGTTCGACGCCACAGCTTCATCGACTAATTTCTCGACATCAGCTATCTTGAAGGTTTTGTTTTTCGTTGCAACTTCATTTTTTACTTGATACTAATACTGTGATCCTGTGTTCTTACAAGAAGGAAGTCTCGTAAAAACACATTAGTACTCATTAGTTACCCTGCATACTTAATGAATGCAGTATGTTTACGTGATAACCTTAATGATTTAGATTTAGTTATCGATAATGGCCTTGAGCGCGCGCAACCGCACATCCCTACTCCGATTATGATTTACAAGTCTGCAGCGAGATTTTAACTATACTATAATTATTGGAATATCAATAGAAAGCACTTTATGCAAAAGGCTTGTACTAATTGCTAACTCACGGCAAGTTCACCCCTAAGAAATCCGCCCCTGGTTATCAGTGTGTTCCGGCAGTCCACTTGAGAGCCAGTTTCCAATCCAGGTGTAGCGTGGCACTACCCACAGGTGATTTTTAATCAAGCGCTCAAGCCTATCCTTTATAACTTTCATCATCATTATCATCTTTAAAACTTCTTGCTCAACTAAGTCCAATAACTCAACGAGTCCATGACTTTGATGAGGATAAAAAAAATCACCATTGTCATCTTCCAGAGGTGCTGTGATGAGTGTTCTTTGGGGCGATGGACAGGAGAAACGGGAGGATCGTGTGGGTCACCAGTTTCTTTAGACGAAGTCGCTCCTTCAAATGGGCTGAGGAAAAACGCCTTCTACCAGTGCTGTTTGGTATGAAATCCTTGTTCTTAATTAATTCATAAAACCGAAGCTGCTTACCAAGTTGAAGTCTGTCTAGTAAAACATGGAAATCGTTAGTGTAACAACATTAGACAAACCCGCTCTCTTTCTATTGAGCAAAGTGGTCGGGAACTGAACTAGACGACTGATATCATTCTGCTAAATACCCAGCAGATAGCATTGTTCACAGAATGTTAGGAAACTGAAATATCTAAAAGTCAATGATATTATGTAACCTTATACGTACTACAGATATGTCATATATTTCATCCCATTGTAGGAAGCAGTAAAAAAACCCTCCACCACATCAGAAAAGCCAGTAGAGAGGACGACGAAGAAGACGCCAAGAGAAACCTGTAGCAAAAGCAGCTGTGAACACAACTGCGATGTTGAAGGGGGTGTCGTCCGATGCTCCTGCAAGGAGGGGTTCAGGCTGCAGGGGGACAAGAAGTCCTGTATCGGTGAGGGGCTTGATGCTTATGCTTACATCTTATTCCTCCTAGCCTGCGATCTCTGCATATCGGAGATTTTCTACTACTTATCTCATTTATATCATTTCTAGCTTATACTCATCGCTTTTATTGCGTCATACTACGAGTATATCTATTATTCATCTTCTTTTCAGTCTTCTTCAGTTTGTTATGTATCTGTCATTAGTGTTGTTCCAATGCTAACTCATATTATGATAATAATTATCTTTAATGTTTTCTAATGGTAATTTTTCAGGGGACATTGTAAGTTTTTTATTTTAAACTTATGATCTTATTAATTTTACATATTTTCTTAATATTTCTATGCTGAGGTCATCATAATCATCATCATCAACCTGTATCAGTCCACTGCTGGACATAGGCCTCTCCTAAGGTACGGCACTGAGCCCGGCCTTCGGCTCTTCTCATCCAACTACTGCCAGCCACTCGGCGCAAGTCGTCGCTCCACCTAGTCGCAAGGCGTCCTATACACTATGTTTGCCAAGTCGCGGTCTCCACTCAAGAACACGTCTACCCCAACGGTTATCGGTTCGGCTTATGTGTCCAGCCCACTGCCACTTAGGTACACGTTATAAAATATCTTGCATTATATTGCTGTATTGATTGCAGATATAAATGAATGCGCGGAAGCCCTAGACGACCTATGCACAGCTGAAGATACGGTCTGCCACAATGTTCCTGGTACCTTCAAATGTGTACCCATCAAAAAGCGAGAAGCGGGACCGAGCTGTCCGCCAGGATTCAAAAGAAATGTGATCAACCAGGTTTGCGATGGTAAGGTTTACACTATATTTTCTTGTTATTTGATCGCGCAACGTAACTTCTTGTATTTTTCTGGTTGTTCAGATTGATCAAATTAGCATGGTTTTCAGAGATACCTAAATGTAGCCTATTGTGGTCTGTAGGTTTACTGAACCATGTGCCGTTTGAGCGTTTAAAATATTTTATGATGGTACCGTGGACAAACCAAAAGGTTTCAGAGCTCAGAGCCTTAGCCTTCTTATCAAAAGGAAGGATCATGCTCTAAGAAAAAAAAACAGATTTACAGAGAGAGTTTATCAACCGAGTTTTCACCACTTTTTTCCCAACAGACATCAATGAATGCCAACTGCCCCGGCCTCCTTGTCCCAAATATCTTTGCGAGAACACCATTGGCGGGTACACTTGTGCTGGTAAGCCAGGCAAGCCCTTGGAGGAAGCTGTTCCTGGAGCTCCTGGAGCCGTCACTGAACCCTCGTCTGCTAACACTCCTCCTTCATCGAATTCGGATATCTGCCCACCAGGATTCAGGGCAGGGGTGAATGATGAATGTCTTGGTGAGTAGAACGTAATTCTTTTAAGCCTTATGATATTTTTCGGCAAGTGTAAATGTGCAGGTGTTCTGTGTATGTTTATTCTTTGAGAGCTTTGCTATGTAGAACGTACGATGATCATGAAATTCATGTCCTTCAATATTGGCAAAGAAAAAATACAATGCACATTCCAAATTCCAATGTAATCTAGAGAGTACTGTTATGAAATACTACACTAGGCGGTCCGCCCTTACTTTGCACGGTTGCAAGTATCAGTAAAACATAACCTATGTATGTCACATGGGAATAGTGTAGCTTCCAATCGGTTTCTAAGAATTTTCAGAATCGCATCTGTAAGTAGTTCCAAAGATTACCTACAAAACATACAAGCTTACATACTTACCCAGTTATGATGAAAAGCCAGGGTTATTCGTAAACTTACAGATATCGACGAATGCAAGGAGAGTCTAGACGACTGCCAGCGCCTTTCCCAATACTGCATCAACACACACGGTTACTTTTTCTGCCAAGACCACGTCTCCAAGCGGTGCGCACCTGGCTTCAAAATTAACTCAGCCACCGGAATATGCGAAGGTAATCCTTGATTTGGTTCTATAGTGAAAAACTTCTTCTTCATCATCATCATCAGCTGAAAGAAGTTCACTGCTAAACATAGGCCTCCCCTTTTGAACGCCACCATGAACAGCCATGAACGGCCATTTGTATCCATCGGCTATCTGCGACTCTTATAATGTCGTTGGTCCACCTAGTTGAGGACCTAGTGTGGAGAAACTTCTTTGAAGACTGCCAAGTATTCCAAACAACTTTTTCTTATAGGGCATTCATTCTTAAGTCTTGACTTGGACTGTTCTTTTCTGATTTGACGATGAGCAAAGTCGTTGGGCCCACTTGCGATCCATTTCACATTTCTCTCTCCTTTGCCAGCTAAATTTTAGCTAACTAGTTCGGAGTAGACATAACAGTTGAGTGATGGAGCAAGTAGTAAATTTACCTATTTCCTTTTCCATAGATATCGATGAGTGCGAAGAAAGCAGTGAGGTGTGCAAGAGGACCGAGGTCTGTGTCAACTTGCCGGGGGCTTACAATTGCAAATCGAAGTTCAACCAACTGCCAAAGTAAGCAAGCATAATGTTAACTGGACTTAAACATTACTGAAAACAGAACTTAGCAGAGATCGAATGCTTATCTATAGGAAGTTGTTTGAATTTTGTTTTTTGAATTGTGTCTTATGTACTGTTTTTTTAACTCTCTCTCTAGGCTGTCCACCAAAACGTGCCAAGAAGGAACAAGGCTGAGACCAGGCGGACAAGCCTGTGAAGGTAATATATTTAGACTTTATGTAGGTATCTACTTTAGACGAGGGTGAAACACATAGCACAAAGCTATTCCTAATGCAATTCACTTTGGGAGAAGGATTTTTGGAAAAAAGGGCGATGCATGTCCAGATACTATATTCTTGTTCAAATTCTTTCGCATATAATTATATGGTGTATATGGTGGTTCTGTTATGGTATAGACTGTCCGAGATAGAGTTTACATGAGATAGATGGGAACTGTTTTCTGTTGGAATTAATTAGTAAGCCAAAGACTGTGTAGCAGTCTTCTTCGCTTACTCCTTCCTAACTAACTTTACTATTTTCTCAGATATTGACGAATGTCGTGAAGGCTTACACCTGTGCGACCAATTCCAGAACTGCATCAATACGTTCGGAGCTCACGAGTGTAGATGTAAAAACGGGTTCGAGCTAGATTCATCGTCTGGGTCTTGTGTCGGTAAGACTATTTTCAAGTATCAACCTGACAGTATCCTTTGAAGGGATGGACTTGCGAGTCTTGCGATCCCTAGTGGGTTTATCTGTTATGAGTTTGAGATTTCGGTGAAAGAAAACATTGTGATAAAATCATACCTTGGTGGTAAGGTAAGGCATTTCCTAGTGCTCGCCTGGCTAGCTATACTCAATTTAGGAATCTCTCACCAAGCACCTTTCGGAGTGTTGCGACACCCTCACTTGAGAGCTAGTGCACAATCATTGCGTAGTGTGGCGCCATCTTCGACCACGTCGTCACTTAACATCAGATGACCTGTGGATGTAATAGACCTACCAATATTTTTGTAACGAGGTAAGCTGCCTTGCGTGATTTGATCTAGTGGAATTTCTTCTGTAAACCTGTCATTATATAGTCATTAAAATCTAGGCCATTAGCCAAGATGCGAGTGTTTGCTGTAATTATTAAGGTATAAAGTCAACGCTCACTCTTTTACAGACATCGACGAATGCGCTCTAAAGCTTGACAACTGTGGGCAAGGTTTCCAATGCTTAAATGACCTGGGAACCTTTTCTTGTACTCGACTCCCTCCCAGCACTTCAAGCACTACCTCAACCACCACTGAGCCTCCTATGTACGAATACGAATATTACGATTCCAGGTAAGCGTAAGATGGCAGCCTATATATTCTCATAAGTTACGATTGCATCGGTCCACCTAGTGGGGGCCTGATACCTACAGAACGTCTTCCGGTTCGTTTTTACTTTTTATATAGAAATCACTTAGTTTAATTTGGAAACTGTCGTACATAATCTAAGAGATTCTGTTCTTTGCAGTGAAAATATCACCACAGAAGAGAAAGATCCAACTCCCGAAGTAAGACCCACCACGTTTTCGAGTACTACTCCTCGACCTACCCCCAGGCTTACCCCACCACTTAGACCAAGCACCACACCTAGGCCAAGCATCACACCTAGACCAAGTACCACATCTAGGCCAAGCACCACACCTAGGCCAGCTACCACATCTTCTACCACAAGAGCGTCTAGACCGTACCCGTCTTACCCAGACCGTAGATACTATACGAGTTCAACTTCAACAACCAGAAGACCTCCATACACGCCTAGAACAGAGAGTACATCTCGAAGACCAGAGCCAGCTCCATCGCAGCCTGAAGAAACAGAACATACGAGTAGAAGACTTTCTTATGACCCTTACGGGATCAGACCAACGACTCCTGAAAATGAGCCATTCAGGCCTAACACTCCAACCAGACCAGACTATCCAAGAAGAACAGAACGCCCTTGGTCCTATCCTACCCAAAAACCGTCCACAACACCCAGACCTGATCCTCCAAGGACTGAACCAACTCCAGTACCAACTACCACAGAAGAGATTAACACTCGTAGGAGATTAGAGCCTAACAACGTCCATTGTTTGAACGGATTGGAAAAGGATGCCTCTGGAAACTGTGTTGGTGAGTACCTATTAAATTAAATTACTTAGCATCCTAAGGAAAAGGTCAATCCAAAATGGCAGAGACCGGCTGCAAAGTGGAGAGTGGTGTCATATCTAACGCAGCATCCACAGTTTCCCGAATATATAGTTATGATCTGGGTGTGCGGACCGTGGAGCGCTATCACAAATTGAATTACATTATTCTTACTTAGGAACTTATATGAGATTACATCGCTAGCTCATTTCGATTCTATATTTATATCTATATCTTCGATTCTCACATTTCTCTCTTGGTACGATTACAGAAAAGGACAAAAGAGTGGAGTCTAAACCTCTAGATCCAAGTGGGGTTGCCTGTTTGAATGGGTACGAAAGTGATGCTAACGGAAACTGCGTAGGTGAGTTCGTCCATTCAATGTTTTACCGAAATAAAATGTGTTACAAAATAAGCGCGTTAGAACCGCCAGTTTTGAAGTTTTGCCCTAACCCAAATGTGACGGGGATACGGGAGATGGGTGCAATTTCTCCCTGATTCAGGTTAAGCTTCTATTTGTAAGTAGTTATCATACCCGCACTTAAATTGCCAATCTTCCTAAAATATGTTAGATAGTAGTTATTGGGATCTTTTTCAGTCTGGGCAAGTAGGTACCATACCTTTGCAAAGTACTCAACTGCCTAGCAGTGGCGGGCGAACACGAATTACAGTGTTTCGGATTGAAGGACATATTTCCATTGAAATTAATTCCAATGGCTCAGTGACCCAAAGTGTGTCTTGGCCTCCGAAACGAAAGAGTGCCATTCCTTTCTATCCTGAGCGATTTCAGCCCAGTTCCGAGTGTGGAATTCGTTCGTCTTGTACTCAAGACACAAGAAATTCAGTATCCGCGCCTGACCTTATAACAGTAGTGTCTGTAAATTTTATGTTTTCATGATCGACACCTGCTTGCCATATTTGGACACCACTTGATATCCTAGCGTCACGTAATCCTTGCGTTTCACTTTCGTGTTTGTTTGTAGACTTTACAACTTAATAAAGTTTTCTGAAACTCAGACGTGGACGAGTGCAAAAACGGGCGCCACAACTGCGGCAGCCTCGAAATGTGCGTGAACCATGCTGGGAGCTACGTCTGCCAGTGCATCGCCGGCTTCGCGCGGGGCGACGACGGGTGGTGCGTGGTGAAGACCACCACTTCCACAGAGCGGACCTCCACTGAGAGCACTGCTGCGCGTAAGATTTGTCACTTGCACTACACACATAGATCATAGATAGATCAACTCTTTATTGCTACAGTCTGCTAGAAAAGTAGCTTAACATGCCCAGGTTTCCAAATGTATCAGATCAGCCAAGTTGCTAGTAAGTATTGAACACGTTGCCGCTGACTGTACACCGCAATTTAAAAAAGGGTTGCCTTATCGCTCAAAGCGGTCTCTTTCGGACAACCCAAAAGCAGAAGAAAAGTACAAAACTATATAATTATACGCAAGGTGGTATAAAACAAACCACAGTACCTAAATACAAAATTTATCATTATAAATCAATAAAAAAATAATAAATAAAACACATTACAATATCATTATTACATTTTAATATTAGTTTCTTTTTGTATATAAAGTGACGAAAATAAAATTAGGTCTGTATATAAATAAATTATACCCATAAATTAATACTATTTAACATATTGACTCAATATAAGAGTAAATTTTTCCAGTGTCTACAACACCTGATTGGCCATACACCCCCTACCGTCCGCCCGCGCAACGCGGTGGCAGGGTGTACCCTCCCCTCGGCTGCGAGCTAGGATACAAGTTTGATTCCGTTCAAGACAAGTGTGTTGGTAAGTATCCTTGTTAAAATAATTGTATTGTTTGTCGTTATTATTGTTTGTTGTATAAAATCCAGAATAATTTTAGGGTTCCGTATCTCAAATGGAACCTTTAAAGAATCGCTTCCTCCTTCGACTGTCTGCCTTTCAAAACACTTTATTTTAAAGAAGGCGTCAATGTATCAAGAAATTAATATCTACCAAATACTTAGGTCTACGGTCTTATATATAGGCAACATAATTAAAAAATACGGCCATTTCTGCCGTAAATTTACTTGCAAAAGAAAACAAAACATTATTATTGTGCATCTGTATTGTAAGGACTGGTACCTGCAGTAGGCATACATTGCCTATATCACGGGTCACAGGTACTTCTTTTGGATTTGAATCATGAAATTTGGCAAGAAGCAAGGACTTACAGCTCAAGTAAAAGGAAAATTCTGAACACCGGAACCTGAACAGGTATGTAATAACTTTACGGAACCGCCATCGGTGCGCGAGTTAAATTCGCGCTTGCCTGGTTTTCTTTATCATTAAATTCCCTATAAAGTGTAATCTCGGTTCGTCTCTACAGATATCGACGAGTGTGCACTAAATAAAAACATCTGCTCATCGGAAGAAGACTGCGTGAACGAGAATGGAGGGTTCAAATGTGTTTGCGGAAGAAAATGTCGAGCTGAGAACGAGAACCCTACCTACGGTAAGTACCGGCACTGAGGTCTTCTTTAGCTATGAGAAGCAATACCACTTTTATGAAGGGTTCGCCAACCTGGACGAAGATTCTAAATGGAAAGTTCTAGATGGTATTCACCACGATGAATCTGAAGATCTTGCAAGAGCACCCGAAGCAAAAGACTATCCTGTCTTGGCCCCGCGCTGTGAGGTCTTGTCATCGCTCAAAACGATGAAGGGTAAATAACGAAATACATCAACCCACACTATTTTCTTTCTATCACTTTCCCCCCTGTAAGCCCAGTCCAGCAGATCATTATAGCGTAGGCAAAAGCAAGGTTCAAACAAACACCAATAAAAGTTCATCCGATGATGGCAATTTATTTTCTAGTGCCCGTACAGCCAGCGGCACGTCAACCGACAGACTTGGGCAGCAACGTGATCACAGTTGGCTCTCAATACGGTCAACGAGGGCTCTGGTCTCCTAAGCCCTCAATTTTGAGAGATCCTCATTCTGGATCCATCTTGGCCTCATGTCCTTGGGGATACAAGCTCACTCCTGATAAACGGTGCTATGGTAAGTTAAGTTTAATTTTGTTTCTATTTTTATGTTTGAATTATTACTGTCGTATTAAAGCTTAAGCGGTTCTATATAGTCGTCTCTCCATAAGGAACACTGCTGAAATAGTTAACCCACTGTACAAATGCCGTCAAAGCTTAGATGGGAGGGCTTCGTTGTATCCGGTGTATCCAATAGTATCCATAGATTTATTTTCCTGCTTCTATTGGTGTATCCTAAAATAAACATATTATTGCCATTGACAGATATCGACGAATGCAGTAGGAACACCTCCGACTGCGGTCCTCAGCAACGTTGCGAGAACTTCTACGGAGGGTACTCGTGCCAGTGCCCGGCCGGACACAAGCTGGTGGGCCATAACGAATGCGGAGACATCGACGAGTGCATGCACGGGAATGTAAGGACCTCACGTGGCATGATCATGATCAATACACACACATGTATGCGGACACACACACTCGCAGTTTGAAGTTTGAACTCCATTTCTTACCGATCCGATACCTTAAATAGATACAAAATAAAACAGGTAAAAGCTTACCGCCATTTATTTGTAGGGTGCCTAAAATGGAGCGAAACTTCTTGAACATAAAGATAAATTAACGATAGTTCCTAACTCCAGAATTCAACTGACAAAGGTATAGGTATAATAGGGTTATGACGGCCTCTGCAAAAGAGTTGTAGGAGTAGGACTCTTTTGCAAAAACTCAAGTACCTAAATACTTTAGTACGCTCATTTAGTTCTTTCCTTCCATTTCAGCCGTGCTCCAACAACGCCCAATGCCTCAACACAGTTGGTTCCTACCGTTGCGTTTGTACTGACGGGTTCAAGAACGCTCCCTCCAACGACAAGGTCTGCGAGGATGTGGACGAATGTGCAGACACGCCGGAAGTCTGCCAACAGAATTGTGTCAACACTTGGGGGAGTTTCAGGTGTCACTGCCAGAGGGGGTACCGCCTAGATAGTGATCAAAGGTGAGCAATATCATCTTGAATGCTTTCAACACCGTTAACTAGGGATAATATGGTATCGAAACAAGAGCATGGTGCACCTAGTACCTTACCTCATGACTATAGTAGGTACCCAATCGCAACAAAAAAGCATCGATAAACTGTAAAATCCTAACATCGGCTATTTTCTGATAAGATGATATTGTTATTGCTGAGAACAATACAATTTGTTTAAATTTCGCCAATATGAACCAAAAAGAAGAAGATAGCAATAATTCATTTCAGTTATCATCATCTAAACTAAATTCTGCAGTTCCACCGATATTTCCAAGCGAAACTTATTATTCCCAGAACGTGTGTCGATGTGAACGAGTGTGCAAGAGGGAAGGTCTGCATGGGCGAGTGCATCAACGAGCCAGGCAGCTACCGGTGCTCCTGCCCTTCGGGGTACAGGCTCTCCCTGGACCAGATCAGCTGTATTGGTACGCAACTTACTTAGCCTTCAATATCAAAATCATTGTTCCCTTTCTTAGTAACCCTTTTCTTTGAGAAATTCTTTCTTCCTAAAAATGTGTTGGTAAGTATTCTAGCGCCATCAATCCCCAAGGATTTTTTCAGCTGCCAGAAAACCTCCATTCAATAGAAATCGGGAAAAATCAGTCATGAAAAATCATACTTTTGAAATGGTCTCTTGGCTTGGCAGCTCAAATTGTCTTCAGAAGCGAGTCGTCTCTGAAAATTCGAGAAAGTTGTCAACTCCACAGAGCATCCTAGATCTTTAATTTCACATGCTAACCATTATCTTTCTCCAGATATCGACGAGTGCGAGACAGGTGAAGCCACCTGCGCACACTCACCAAACCCGGGCAGCGTGTGTCAAAACACTCGCGGCAGCTACCACTGTCACCAAATACAATGTCCCAGTGGATACAGGCTGGATTCCACACAGTAAGTTCATGAACTTAGTGGCAGTTAATTGTCTTTACGTCTCACTAGTTTGCGTTTGACCACAAGTCACATGTCTCCGGGATACCTATAACTGATAATTGTGGCTGATTACAACCAGTTCTCTCTGTAATGATGATAGTAAAAATCTATTAGAAAAACGCACGTTGATCTAGGTACATAAATGTACCTATATGTAAAATTCAAGAAATGTGCAAAGTGCCCCCTTTACCATTTCCTCCAGTTCTATAAATAACAAAGATTGGTTAGTACCATCAACATATTATTATTGAGAAAAACAATACCAGAAGGCCTTTTTGAAAAAACATAACATTGATTATTTTTAGCGATTTTTTTGAACGAGTTCGTTTCAACCAGCTGATCTGGTGATGGAGATAGGCGGTGGCTAGTGGAACTCTTCGATGGCTACTAGTAAACCCCTCGAGTTTGGGCTCATTTGTTTTGTTTTTACGAGTCCCGTAGGTATCACTTTTGAATATCTCTGCGGCAGTTATTTCATGACTATAAAGCATGTTTTTTTTAGGTTGTTTCTGTACTCATGCAATATACATGTTCTTTTGCTTTGTTTCAGCCGGTGCACCCGGATTGTCCAGGCATGCCGGATCGACGACTGGCCCTGTCTCCAACAGCCGAGTGCCTATACCTACAACTTCATCACCTTCATGTCTAATATCTACTTACCTTCCAAAAGTGTTAGTAATGAGTATCATTTTTATACATTACACATATCATGACACTGACAAGCTTTTGAATTCTGAATGCTGAAACAAAGAATCACAGTTCAGAGCTACGATGTCGTGAGGGCATTGGTTTTCCTGCTATCCCACCTTTTTTCGGGAGAAAATGCCTATTGTATGTGTTAATCCAGGGCAAAAGTTATCCAGTCTAAAAACTCCAATCTAGACCCTTAATCGCTCTGATCATCTAGGCACGTAAAGCGGGCGCGGGCGCGTTACGTTATCTGCGTGGAATGACCACTAAACGTAATGACGTCACACGTGTTTGGCAAAGAATCTTGATGGTCATAGCGACTAAGGGCCCTGTTGAGACATTTCAGCGTGAAGAAGTCACCATCGCTCAAAAACGGTGAAGGAAAACATAGTGAGGAAACCGGTATGTCCATGAACCACAACATTCAAGGGCATACGACATCTAACATCATCCCGCACTGGGCCCGCGTGGTAGATTGCGGTCATACTCTCTGTGACAGGAGGCCAAAGTCCCAGCAGTGGGAACGTTATAGACTGTTATGATGATATCTAATGATGAATTATAGAAGTATGTTATAATTATGATGATACCTTTTGTTCTCAGTTGAACTTGTTCACGATGCGGGGACCCGCGTGGGTGGACTCTGTGGTGAGCTTTGAGATGCGGATGGTCAGCGTGGATGCCTCTCCCGGCGTTACTCCTGCAGATCTGAGATGTTTCGAGTAAGTATCAACTATTATTGGCTGTACAAAATAGGGACCCTTTTTTGAACCTACAGACTCAACGGTGTGGTTGAGATGACTAGGTGCCTACCACCTTGGTTGTGCTGGAAATCGATGATGGACCATGCTGACCTAGAAGATACACTCGACTTGATTCACTCTCGACCTTAAGGCTCCCAAATTATACTCGCCAGGAAACAAATACTAACTGCGCCCTCTCAGGGTCTTATGCTGACCCAGTGGAATCTGACAACCCTGTAAAAAGTTATCCATTGGTCGACTTGAAAAACTCCTTTCGTTTGTTAAAATAACGTATACATCATCATCATCAGCCGGAAGAAGTCCACTGCTGAACATAGGCCTCCCCCCTTGAACGCCACCATGATCTGCTATTAGCCATTTGCATCCATCGGCTCCTTGCGACTCTTACGATGTCGTCGATCCACTTAGTGGAGGGCGTACCTACAGAGCGTCTTCCGGTTCGTGGTCTCCACTCGAGAACCTTTCTTCCCCATCAGTTATCGGTTCGTCGAGCGATGTGGCTCATGTGTTCTGCCCATTGACACTTCAACTTGCAAATTTTGAGAGCTATGTCGGTGACCTTGGTTCTTCGGCGAATTTCCATATTTTTTTTATTTCTATAACGTATTTAACATACTTTATTATTTCCAGCATGCGTCCATCGGGCAATATGTGCGTGGTCGCGCTCGTGTGCTCGCTGGGCGGTCCCCAGGTGGCAGAACTGGAGCTCACCATGTCGCTGTATCAGCGGGGCCAGTTCGGGGGGACTGCCGTGGCTAGACTAGTCATCATAGTCTCACAATACGAGTTCTAGATACAAACACGAGTGTAGGTGCCAGTGATATTTTGTTAAATACATTGTTAATTAAATCTGCTTTTTATTGTGCTCTTTGACAGAAAGAGGTTGGTACATCACTGCTTACTTTATTTTTTTAAATAGGTGAGTATACAGGCGACGTATTACAAAAATATCTAAATATCCTTAAGAGGACTTTTTTGGCGGCAATTGAGTTGTCAACGTGAAAATTTTATTTTTATTTCCAAAACTTGTGTTTCTTCGAGTGATAATGTGTAATATTGGTGGATTATTAACTATTATGTGTTCGTTAATGTGTACGAGTGTGGGAAATTGAAATAAAGTTGTGAAAGTGACTTTTCAAGTTGCTCCAAAAAAGTCCGTGTAAAGTTTAAGTAAAGTAGTGGCGCTTTACTTAAACACTATCCTCATCCCATCATCTCATCATCATCATCACCATCATCATTTAAACTTGATTCAACTCTCTGAGTTTGAAATATTTTATACTTGACACTGGCAAATACACTAATCGTGTGACGCCATAACAAAACAAAAAAAAAAATATATCCTTAACTAGCTGTTCCCCTCGGTTTCACCCGCGTGCGCTAGTTTAACGCGTTGAAAAGTATCCCATGTCCTTCCTCAGGGTTCAAACTATCTCCGTACCAAATTTAATTTAAATCGGTTCTGTTAGGCGTGAAAGCGAGACCGACATACTGAGTTACTTACGCATTTATATTAATTATGATTTTATACAATTATGGTGATGATGATGAAACCAGTTTGAAATAAAATAACAAATTAAATTGGAATATATCATTTTATTTTTTTAATAAGCACAAGCAATCCGAAAACCATTTCTGCATGGTGTTTCAATATTTAATACATAACATGAACATCTAATAGGTAGTAGTGCATGATACATTAGCAACTGAACTGATCACAACATAATTAATATTAATATAAAATATAATTTTAAAAATTATAACTCTACACAACAGATGCAACTATACAAAAATCTATATAAACCACAAACGCTCTGGTCCCTAAGACGTCACCCATCGCACCAACATATAAAATATATTATTATAAACAATAATAAGTATAGAAATACTCATCTTAAAAAATATATAATAATATATAAGAGATTCTTTAAAAAAAAAAAATACGTAATCAAGTTTTAAATATGGCTCCAATGTCGATCTATTCATTAAAATATAAAATCTTAAACATCGCATATAATAGGAATTAAATTCAGATTATCTTTCATTGAAAGAAGATATATATTTGATTTGCTTTTAGAAAAATATTTGTTATGATTTGTACAACATAAATTATATAAGCTCAATATATTTTAAACAAACATAATATAATGTGCACTTATTGCAAAGATATTGCTAGGAGTTGTTAATTTATAAGATTTAACAATAACCAATTGAGTGATAAGACTAATATAATATAATTAAACTACACAACATATATACGAAAAACATTATACAATTTTAATAGTACAACAACAAATAGTTAACCACCGATTTCAACATCCTAAAGTCAAACTATAAAACCAGACACTTCCAATTTTTACGATAAAAACAAATTTTATAGTACTTACAACCATTCTGTAGCTGCTCCTCCAAAGCGTAAGGGTACTAATAATAATAATAATATATTTAATTACGTAACATTGCCCTGTACTTACAAATTGAAAAATAATACAAAGCCAATCTGGGCCCTTATCCGCTATGACCATCAAGATTTCTTGCCAATAACGTGTGACGTCATTACGAGCTTTAGCGGTCATTCCCCGCAGAAAACGTAACGCGCCCGCGTTACGTGATTTGTTGGTCATAGCTTATAAGGGCCCTGGAACACAGTAATGTATGCACACTACTGCCGGGCGGTAGGATAACTGGCATTACTGATTTAGCTGCGCACCAGTTTTTCTGTTATCCCGCAGGAATCATTTCCGGGATAAAATTTTTAGTAAGATACATGTAATCACTTTAAAACGTCATATATAAGACTAGTTATGCCTAGCCTGTATACAGGTAAATACAGGTTTTAAGCTGTCTCTGTTGCAAAATTCATTCAGATGTGTTTAGTCGTTTCAGACTGAAAAAGTAACATACACACCAATATTTATGTGATGTGATGCGCATTATGTTTGTTCAGGGGCTCTTTTTTAACAACTTGAAGGTAGTACAAGACACCTGATGTTAAGTGAAGATGCGGTCAAATTGCCACGCTACACCTGGATTGGATAACTGCTCTCAAGAGAGGCTGCCGGAACACACCGATGCTTTACGACAGATTGTTAATGTGTACACAATATCTTAAAGCGGGAGTCTGTATTATAATTGGCATTTTTAAATGAGTTTTTATGAAAGGAAACTAAAGCTTAAAACTAAACTGTATGACACAAGTTGGAAAATAACACAATATTGGAAAGGGATCATTCGACAACGGGCAGGGCTCCAATCTGTGACTCTTGGAATACAGTACCCCTAGTTTTGATAGTTAACAAAAACTATAAAAGTTTCCTTTAATATTTTTTTCTTCAGCGCGCCCTATCGAGACTTGGTGGAACTAAAATAGGTAATACGGGTGTTGTATTCGAATTCCAACAAAGTTTTCGAGTTAGTTTCAATTCAGGCAGTACGATTTGCCACTTTGACAAGTTGGCGGTAGTAAACGTTGACGTTTACGAAAACTTTTATAGTTTTCAATATTTGTACTAAGGGTACCGTTCCATTGCTTAACTCTCTATCTACCGACCTTTGTCGTATGTCGAAATATCCGTTCCCTATTAACACGCGTGACAAGGCAAGTCTATGACGACTATTTAACATAACTATGGTTAATATTTGTGGGAAAAGGTCATTTAGGATAATATATAATGTTTTTGGACGGTAGGTTATAGGAATATTAGTAATAAAACATATCTACCACCATTTCGAAATGTGTAGCAAATACAAGTAGCTTAGCATCAGTTTGATAACATGCCAGCGCATTAATATAATACAAGCTGTTCCCGCGGTTCAACCCGCGTGGACTTTAGGTTAACGCGATAAAAAGTATCCTATGTCCGGGTTCAAACTATCTACATAACAAATTTCACCAAGATCAGTACAGCCATTTAGTTGTGAAAAAGACAAAGGTTACTTTCGCATTTATAGTATTTAAGTATGGATAATTGTGATGTAAATAAAACCCCGCAGTCACAAACGAAAATGGACTATCGATACAAATTGATAAATTAACCGGGACAATATTATGTGTAGGAATTATTTTAAGTATTTAAAAGCATGTCTTTGAATATAAATTAATCAACAATTAGTGTCAACGTATACAGATTAATACATTATAATACTAGATCCTAAAGCACACCAAATCAACAAGCATTAGAATTAACTACACATAATGCTAAACAGATTAACAAAACATTAGTAGCTAATTAAACATATTACAGTAATAAGTTCTAAAAGCTCAATAAAAGCTAAACCAAATGGCATTTTGTTTATCAGTTATTAATTTTTATTAAACTACAAAAATATTTTCTCCTTAACACACTAGCGATTGACTGATTGTCTAATAAATGTAAAATCTTACATTAAAACAAGTAGAATATACATAGATATCTAACAGATAAAAACAACGCAACAGTGTGTATATAAAAAAGATCCAGCAAGTGGAAATTAGTTGAAAATAAAACAAACATGTACTCAAATATTGCAGTTAAAAAAATGGTCATAGCGCCATCTCTTGACCGAAAGGAACAACCAATATAAGACTATAATCAAATCAATCAACCGACCCATCTGCACTACAAGTAGTATAAGAACATTACAAACAGTCCAATGGGATTATAATTTATATGTATTTATAGGCTCCTATGTGGGGTTCACAACAATTAGCATAAACAATATCTATACTTTTAAAAAGTTGATAGATTAGTTTAAACATACAACACCCGACAAGAGGTATGGCACGTCAGAAAAATAGCTCATTATTTTGCTGACCAAGAGTAACCAAATACTTACAAGGTTTAGTTTCGAGTTTCGAGAAATAGATGGCGTTTCTTTAAGTTTCAATTTAGGGACAGAGTCATCCGTAGACGATGTTAACACTAAAATATGCCGATGTTTTTTTGGCATAAAGTGGAAACACTGAAGAAGTCCACTTTGCTTAACATACAGACTAATATATGCATCAGTATTTATGTACGTTATAGTCTTTACAGCGTCGAAATAAGGTTCTTTTACAGATACCCTCAACGATATGATTCATTGCGGTTCCGGCGTACCATAACTCCCGCTGAGTTCTGTACAATGTCTTTTAACGCAGTTTTACATTTGATATGAGTTCAGTATAAAATCAGTCCATTATTAATTTATTACATTAGGTTACAGCAAGCGTCCAAACAAATCTATCAACGTAAAAATCACGATACATTACAACACCATGTGCTATGCACATTTATAACTATATAATATAATCTCTAAGACGTGCAAACAACTACTTACTAACGTCTCTATGGATAAAATAGAGATCATTTCTTCTTCACGGTCGAGCTACTAGCACAGCTACTCGACCGCGTCTGTATACCCTCTTTTTTGTTTAGTAAACTTACACCGAATGCGGGGCATTTCTTTCTTAGCGCCTTTATTTTGTACAGCTTGTTGCCTTGCGAGTTGTTCGTCTCTTCAATGTTGTCCGGCGTCACGTCCGTTGTCATGACAGAGTTCGACAGGCAGTCCATAGGTTCCATCTGCTCTGGGCTGCCAGACTTGTCCCTTTTCCGCCTGAATCGGAAGGGGGTTTCGAGGGAATCCGCAGATATGTTAGTGATGTTAGTATCGCTGGAAGACAGGTCCTGATTCGCTTCCAAACCAGTTTTGGGTACGTTGCTTTTTGGCAGTTTCTTTCGCGAATTAGAGTTGGACCGCACGATTAGTTTCTTTCGGGTATTCGCGAGAGAGGATTTTTGGGAGGCGGCTTTCAGGTTCGGCTCGGACGGCAGGCGATTTTTGCCGTTCAAATGACAGTTTTCCGTCAACGCTGATAACGTGGAAGTGACGTTGCTGAGTGACGTGACCGTGGCCGTTTCGTTCGAGGTGATTTTGCTCACGCTGACAGTTTTGCGGGTGTAAGTTTTTAGGGGGCTTGCGCCGTGTGTGTAGCCTACAGGCCGAGCTAGATTGGCCCTCTGACCGTGGAAGCTGTTCTTACCTGTAAAGGGTTTGACGCTTCCCGTCAGCTTGGTCTGGGAGTTGGCACTTCTTGTGGGCGGGAAAGTGGAAGTTTTCGATACGTAGTGGGACTTCAGCGTTGAGTTCATGAGTCTCGGCGGTGGTTTCAGGTTGGTGTTGTTGGCGTTTCTAATGTTGTTTGTTGGGAGCATATAGTTCATTTTTGGTGTGAACACGGTCTTTGGCAACATGGGGGTTGGGGTGGTTTTGTACTTGCCGATGACTGTGGTCACGTTGTTTTCGGAGTCCGTTTCGTTGGCGTTAAGGATGTTTGCATTGTCGAGCTGAAAAGCAAAACAGGAACATTTTAGTACAAATATAATTCTTATTATTCTTTTTACTACTTTTAATCATAATCCTAGGCACTTCTGGATGTTAGAGAGCGCATTATATCTTCACAGTATCGACATGCGGCTCCAATCACAAATACTTCCCTTTTCTAAACTCATTTTGCGGAAAAAAGTGATTTGGTGGTTTTTTGAACTTTAAACTAGAGGGACTTTTATATAACAGATAAGCAAGCATTTGACTGCAGTTTCACCTCATGGGAAGTGATGAAGTGGTCGATGATGGAGCATGCTTGCCTAGAAGATACCTATTCACTCTTGACTTGAAGGCTTCTAAATTATACTGAACTTATTGTCATTTTTAAGATATAATATTCAGAAATCATCATTACCTTAGAGTTCTTATTAGTGTGCAATATGGACTGCAGCGAGACAGGCTTTATGGGGTCGTCGTTGATGTCTTTGGGTGGCACTTCGAGCGGTAAATCACAGTATATGCCGCGAGTGAACACGGGGAACGAAGTTATGTTATGCCGGCGACGGTATGCTTCGCCCTCCGCGTGCATACGGGACTGGACACTGGAAAGATGCGTTCATTTAGAAAGAAAGAAAGAAAGAAAGAAACGAAAAGCTATTTGTTATGTAAAGCTGCAAAAGTTGTTTATCGGCACGAGTATTTCTAGGATTCTAGGATTCTCTTCTTCTCACTATGTTTTCTTTCACTGTTTTGAGTGATGACAAATCCACACAATTTATTCAGTCATAGATGCTGGGCCGAGAGGATTCGAACTCGGTATCGGCGCATTCGGCCACCATCGCTCTAACCACATCTGTAGCAAATAAATGATTTTGACTTCGTTACTCACTTCTCTAGGAACCACTGCTGGTGCCCGATGACGGAGCCAGGTCGGCAGATCCTCAGCCAAGCGATGGCCTCACGTGCGGTAAACCCGTGATGTTTCATCATGTAGCACGCGATCAGAGTACCTGTCCTGCCAAGTCCAGCTGGAAAGGGCAACACTTTGTATTAGAATAGTAGATCCCAAATCATTATTTTCCTCAAACCCGTAGGTCACGAGCGAGATTAGAATCTTGACGAAATTTGATATGGAGATAGTTTCAAGTACCCTGGGGAAAGACATAGGATACTTTTAATCGCGACAAACTTCAGTCCACGCGGGTGAAAACCGCAGGAAGCAGCTAGTCATATATAAAAATCGTAGGTAATCCTCCGAAGCTCACCTTTACAATGCACAGCGACTGCACCTTTAGCCACTTCCGATATCCGAATGAACCGATTGACTATCAGATCCGACGGCACCGATCCATCGACGAAGAACAGCTCCCGGTGCTCGAAGCCGTGCGTTGTGAACTGCCTCGCGTCGTACGACTTCTTGTTGAGGCGCACGATGGTGGAGACGCGGTGGCTGCGGAAGTAGTCGTGGTAGTGCTCGGGGGCGTGCAGCGGGTAGCCGCGGTCGAGCCGCGAGCGGTGGTTGGGGCCGGAGAACGCCAGCATTTTGCCGGGAACTATCCAGTTGAGATCGCCGTTTTCCACTTTCTGTGGACGGAGAGAAACTGTTTGGAAACTATTTGGTTGTGACAGTCAATTAATTGGTTCTAATAGTCAACTATTTGGTTGTAATAGTAAACTATTCGGTTTTATTTTTATTTATACTAGCTAGCATTTGACCACGAGTCACCAGATATTTTGTGACGATGTGGTCGAAGGTGGCGCTACGCTACAGGCGAGCAAACTTTAGTTTCATCACAATAATATTTTCCTTTGTCGAATGCTCAAGCTTAGGATACGAACCAACGATACGGGTCGCAAGACTACGTCACTACCACTGGGCTACATCGCTTCAAAACGCGTTCTGTCGTATTAGCTGTGCGATGTGTTAAAGTGGCAATAGACAGGCCAAAACGCTGTACAATAGCGTTAAAATGTCTACATTAAAAGTTTTTTTACACTTACAGGGTAGCGTTCAACCACAAGTCACCTGATATTTACCGAAGGTGCAAGAGCGTCAATTCTTGTAGCAACCACCTACCTCATAGAACAAATACTGCTCAGCGTCGAAGTGTTCAAAGTTAAAGAAGCCAGCTTCGTGTGCGACTTTGACTCCTTGCAGCACGTCCAGTAGAGATATGTCGAACAGTGGGGGGCCACCAGAGGCGTCGCGGAAGGTCAGCAGTGACCACTCCGACCCTTCCGTTAGCTGCTTGTACACCGCCGCTGGGCTAGAGTTCAGGTACATTACCTGGAAGATGATATGACATAAACATTCTATATCGAATAATAGCTTATCCGTGTATAGTTAAAGTGCCACTACTTTACTTAAACACAAGGGGGACTATCCTCTTAGGCTCTGCTTGTAGCTGGGTCACTACATCTCATCATCATCATTAATATTTGATACACTGGCTAAATATATTGACCGTGTGGAGGATTTAAAAAAAACATCTTATCATTACAGAAATTTCCTGATCTTCAATATCATGCGCAGTAATGCACTGAGCTTGTCACCCAGGGAAACCAGTCAGAATATCGACAGATAGGCTACTTTGCATCCAAAACAAAGACTCTGCAATCTCTTCGCCTATTCATTTGGCGCGTCGTTCGTTAGAGTCAATTTTATACTCGCGGAGCTAAAGCAGTTAAGTCGTGAATTTAAACCAATTGCACAGCATTACGGAATTAGTAAACAAGCGGCTTCAATGTCTAGTCTATAACTCTTAGTATTTATTTGTGAAGCGTGCAACGACAATGGGTATTTTCCGCTAGGTACAGCCATTATGACCGTCCTACGTTGTAACTCGAACGGTATTGGACAATTGCCGCGTGGGACTTCGCTTGTAATCCACAATTAGATGCGGATTACACCCGCGATGGTCACAAAGCCTGTTATGTCGTTACTGGTGGAAGGAGGTAAATAGGGTTTAAGAAAAACTAACTAAGATGGCGCAACAACCCAAAGTGGCCTCCGATAACAAAAGACGCCACTTCGGTGTGTCCTGCGCCACCTCCTGCCAGTCCTCGACCTGAAGCTCGCGCAAACCCTTTGTGAATAGGGTTAACAGGTTTTTTTTTGGAGCGTATAAAAGGGGTTATAATATTTCTCAATGTGACAAAAAAAAACGGCTAAATGCGACTTGGACTCACGCACCGGAGGTTCTGTACAAAACCTGTTTTATTTTTTTATTGTACTATACATATTTACGGTTTTCCGACTTTTCCCTTTATATGTCATGCTAAGTTTCATGACCCTACAGATTTGAATTCCCATGTGACATAGGAAAATATGCGTAATAAACGGTAATATGTTTTAATAGCGTTGATTTACAAGTTCGATTTTTTCACAGCTTCAAGAAACCGTAGAGAGGAAATGCCCTACCACCAAGCTAAGATGATGTTTTCCTTCACCGAAAGCTCAAGCTCATTGTAAGAACTAACCATTGTAATAACAATAACTAACTCGAACCCACGACCTACGGGTCGCAAGCTTACACTACCACTGGACTATTATCGCTTCAAAAACTGCAAATACCTTGGGAGAGCGCTCTGTCCAGCAGTGGATGACACATGCTGATGTTAATGATGAAGTAGCTCTGAATCTCCACAACCCTCACCTGATAACTCCCAATAAGATAGGCCGCGTTGAGTCGGAGGTTCTCATTGTTACTGGTGTAGAAGACGATTTTCTTCTTGGGGCTCCTCTCCAGCTCCTCGGTGAGCTTGTTGCAGAACTGGTACAAGTGGCACAGGTGGTAGGGCCCGAAGTCGAAGTAGAAGTTCTCGTACACGATGTCATCTTCTATGTGGAAATATCTGCTGTTCCGGGTAGATTTGGGCTTGTACCCCGTTTTTAGGGTCGCGAAGTATAATCTGTCTGGAAAGAGGGAAAGTTATTTTTAATGCCGTGTAATGAATAACTAGTAAAACTCAGCATTGTTCACATTCTGCAGTACTCTTTCTACAGATTACACTCATCATCATCATCATCATCAGCCTATTACGCTCCCACTGCTGGGACTATGGCCTTCTCTCAGAGAGAGAGAAAGAGAGATGTCGTATGCCATTGAAATGTTGTAGTTCTTTGACTCGCTGATTTTCACACGGCGTTTTCTTTCACCGTTTTGAGCGATGGTAAATCCGCACATAACTGATTGAAACCTTGATGCGGGGCCGAGAGCATTCGAACTTGGTATTGGTGCCTTGTAAAGCGCACGCGTTACCGTTCGGCCACCATCGCTCTCAGATTACACTTCATTGTCCTTATCCTAGTCGCTAGTGAGCGACTAAGTCCGGCTTAGAACGAGTAGATAAAGAATTTGACACCCGAAAGTTAGCTCAAACACGTTAAATAATCATCATTATCAGCCTTCCACGTTCCCACTGCTGGGACTCTGGCCTTCTCTCAGAGAGAGAGTATGGGCTATAATCTACCACGCTGGCCCAGTGCGAGTTGGTAGATGTCACATGCACTTGAAAATGTTGCAGTTCTTGGGCATGCCGGTTACCTCACGATGTTTTCTTCACCGTTTTGAGCGATGGCAAATCCGCACATAACTTATTAAGTCATAGGTACGAGGCCGAGAGGATTCGAATTCGGTATCGGCGTCTTGTAAGTCGCACGCCAAACCGTTCGGCCACCATCGCTCTCAAATAATAAAGCTACACATTTCAGCACAAGTCACCTGGTGTAAGTGAAAATGTAGCAGTTTCTCAACATCTACAGATATACATAGTCACTCGACCTTTCCACAAGGAAATTTATTTTTAACCTAATTCAATTAACATTAAAATCAGACGAAACTTTAACTATAAATTTAACAAAAACTCCCTGAATGTTACAACAGCATTGAAAAACGAGTTTTGCAACACTGTAACCTGAATGCTCGGTTTCAGGCAAAAGTTCGATCATTAGTAACCACTTCGTCGACAAATACCTGCTCAAAAGTTCGCTGAAAATAATATTACGACCGACATTTGGTATACTTCAAGTTTCAGCCGCGGAATTAAACAGGTTTTTACCCTTGCCGCAATATAGAGGTAGGTATGACAGAATAATTATTGTTTATATTTTTGTACTAATTTATGAAGAGGGTTTGTATGTAGGATATGCGGAACTACTGTACCGATTTTGAAAACTCATTCACTGTTAGAAAGCTACACTAGCCCTGGCCATGTTTGATTATGACTAAAATCCTGTAGACATGTCCACACGGGTGAAACCGCGGAGAACAGCTAGTCCGTGCATCTATACTACTTAATATTAAAAGTAGCTCAGTCCTTCTGTTTGTTTCTTACCATTTCACGACTAAACGACTGAACCAATGTTGATGAAATTCGGTATGGAAACAGTTTGAAGCCAGAGAAAAGAGATTTTTTTTTATCTTTTTATTTTATTTTACGCGAGTGAAACCGCGGGGCAGGTTATTATAATGACGTAACAGTTGCCAAAACAATAACTATGTACAAGTTATTATGACATCTAATATTAAAACCATATATTAACGTTTAAGCGATCTCAATTGAGTTTGATATTTTAGAGCTTGGCTTACATAAATTCACACTTAATAATAATTATAAATGTCCGAACTCCAGAATCTGAACTGGGCTGAAATCGCTCAAGATAGAGAAGAGTGGCGCTCTCTCGTTTCGGAGGCCAAGACACACTTTGGGTCGCTGAGCCATCGGAGTTAGTTAATGTCACAGTTTGTGATCCACTCAGATCAGTAATTTAGGAGACTACACCTACAAACAAAGAAATAAATAAACTAACACATATTACATACCTCTTTTACACAAAACATTTCTCATGTGCAACTTTTAATTGATGGTTTTTACACAGTCAAATACGTAGCTCTGATTCGTTAACTTGGATTCCCTATATCTAGAGGGTATCAGAAACTTAGTGAATCGGCGATCCACACCACCAAAACCCGGAACAAATGCTTGTCTTTCGTCGCTATAAACTAAATAGATTCGCTATAGACATACTACAACATATTTTTTTTTACTATTGACAGGGTAGCGTTTGTCCACAAGTCACCCGATGTTAAGTGACGATGTGGTCGAAGATGGTGCCACGCTACACCTGGACTGGGAACTGGCTCTCAAGTGAGGCTGCCGGAACACACCGATAGGTGCTTGGCGACAGATTCTTAACAAGAGGGTGGTAGCTAGCCAGGCGAGAATTACTAGAAAATACCCTACCACCAAGCTATGGTTTAATCACGATGTTTTCCTTCACCGAAAGCTCAAGCTCATTGTAGGATTCGAACCCACGTCCTACGGATCGCAAGCCGACGTCACTACCACTGAGCCATCATCGCTATGAACATAACATAACATGAAAAAGAAAAACATTTTCTAAACGAGTGCACCTCCTAAAACCACTAGCATGTTCCACAGCTATTCAGACTAAGTTATTTCTTTTAGCATACCTCCGGTACTACTTGCCTACAAGTTTTTCAATAGCGCAGAAACTACAATCTCCGCGGAATAAAGTTTACTCGCAAATGAAATTTGGTACGACGTCGTTTGTCTGCTTCAATTTCTATTTGAAAACGATTGTCTTCTGAATTTATTGTTGGGGTTGTTTAGTCGACATTCCCCTGAACCGCACAAACGCTTCGCTTCTACATTTATAATGCGAACGGCGAAGGAGTGGAACAGCCTGTCAGCGTGTTTGTTTCCCGATAAGTATAATTTGGGAGCCTTCAAGTCAATCTTGATCAGATGCTTACCTATGAATGAGCTAATAAATAGTTAGTTAGTTACAAGTGAAGCTAGTAAGTGTTTATAAAAAGCTCATCTTCCTGCACCCTTATGCGCATTTCACACACACACACACACGTACCCAAATTTATTGTAACATGTCGCAGTATACTTAGATGAAAAGAATAACACTTTTTGCAACCTATTTTCTCGGCGAAAATATGTCCGAGCATTGGGTAGTTTGAAAAACAGCGTTGCGCTCATTTTGTTTTTTTTTTTTAACCTATACTGTCCCACTGCTGGGCAAAGGTCTCCCCCACTTCCTTCCAGACATCTCTATCCCCCGCAACCTCAGGCCACCGCTCCTCAAACGAGTCAAGTCATTTTGTTATTATTATGTGAAAATATTATGGACCATAATATACATATAGATATAATATATTAGTATACCTAGAGATACGTAGAGATGAACATATATTCAGAAAAACAAAGTTCTATGCTAAGGCTTTTTGTATGTTCAAAATCACAAACGTACCAGATCAATGTCATTCAAACCAAACAAATGTCGAGTAGAGTTTCATGAATTTTTCATAGTCGAATAATATCATATGTATGACCATTTATATTCGATTTGCAAAATTTATCACAACCTCGTGAGTGTATCGTTTCTCATATTGCACTAGCAATAAAACGATGCCTATTATTCATAGAGGTCAAATAAATTTCTAGATATCAAAAAACGTAGCGACCTTTGTATTTTCACAAAACATTTCGTCACGGTGCGAGCATGAACTGTCATTTCCAAAAACTAAAAAATCTTCAAAATATGTTACTACACTAGCAACTAACTCCGGATCTGCACGGGTAGGCAACGATTTTGAAAGTAAAAAGTTTTCTCTAACACGTTAAATAACAAAGCTACACATTTTTACCACAAGTCACCTGGTGTAAGTGAAGGTATAGCTGTTTAAAAAACATCTCCAGATACATATAACAGCCACTTGACCTCCCCACCGGGATATTTAGCCACGGTGCAAGCATGAACTGTCATTTCCAAAAACTAAAAAAACGTCAAAAATGTTTACCTATCTATCGACTGTTATCAACACCTTAACATGAAACTGGCTTCCGATCCTTTCAGCCTTCTCTTTTCTCTGAAGCAGATTTTAATACTTTTTATTTTAAAAATCCTACTTCGTATTTAGTGGCACATGGATGGTTTTAAAGCCCTAGACCTAGACTTTACTATAAATGCATCCCACCCTCATGTTAAGAATCTGTCGCCACCTATCGGGGTATTCCGGCAGCTCCACTTGAGAGTCAATTGACAATCCTTGGTGTAGCGTGTTGCCACCTTACACCACATGGTCACTTAACATCAGGAGACTTGTGGTCAAGCGCAACCCAGTATGAAATATAACAAAAAAATGTTATTAAGGATTGCTACTTTCACAAGACAAAAAACTTTACCAGTCAGTAGCAGTAAGTACTCCAAAAACTTTTTTGTCCAAGACGCCGTTTAGCTTTTGTTCCGGCAGTGGGCAGACACGTCCACATCCAAATATGGCTATCACTGGCAGTGTCAACATCCGCTGCCCACAGGCTAACAACGTAGTTGTCACCAGGGACCATCTGTTATGGGTGACGGCAACTCAGCACCACCTCACCTCATTGTTGATTCGGTCTTCAGGACTATCAATCTTCCGAATTTATCTAACTCTACAAACAATTACATTATCAAGACATCCCGTTACGTGTAGACAGAAACTGAATTCTCAAAAATGACTTAGAAGAAAGATCTTTCTACTTCAGCTAAAGAGATATAATGACACGGTTTATCAATGCGAGATTTCAGTATGTATCAATCCGTAAATTATTTATTTTAACAGCAGCAATATTTTTATTCAAGAAAAATCCAAAAATATAAACACTTTGTTCGTAGTTTCTTACCTCCAAATGTTTGTGAATAATTTGGTCTGTTTGCACAAATGTTTAAAGCTGCTGTAGAGACGTTGCTCTCCTTAAGGCGGAGATTACAAAATCAGTTTTCCGCCTATTCTAAATACAAGGAAAGATTCTTAATACGACAAAAACATATCTATACTAATAATATTATAAAGCTGCAGAGTTTGTTTGTTTGTTTGAACGCGCTAATCTCAGGAACTACTGGTCCGATTTGAAAAATTCTTTCAGTGTTAGATAGTCCATTTATCGAGGAAGGCTATAGGCTATATTTTATTTCCAAAAAAATTAGGGATCCGTAAGAAAATTGCTATTTTGCAACCCAAGGTGTGAAATCGAAAATCTATTTTTGCGTGCGCTGCAAAATCTATTGACACTAGAACAAAACAATGTAATACGGGTTTGTAGGTCCCATTAAGATCTACAAAAAAGTTCGCGAGAGCATATGTCTAACTATTATAGTTATGCCACAATAAGTGTTTTTTTTATTTTAAAAATTTAATTTTAATGCCGCCGCTAGAAAAGGCTCTTTATTTGTAACTTGGTATTAATCCTTATCAAAATAAATTACTTCTCATTCAAAACTGCTTCAATCCCTTCATATAACTTTTTTATTATTCGATTCGGACATTCCATTCGAAAGATATCACGAGTTTAAAAATGTAAGTAGTAGTAGAATAAGATTTGATTACATTGTTAGTTAGTTAGTTAGTTAGTTAGTTAGTTACAAGTCAAGCTAATAAAAGTGTTTTAAAAATAAACCCGCTGCACCGCAGTGCCGCGGAAAACGCGGTGAGGTGAGGGGGGACCGAAGGCGAGAGAATATTCTATGAAATAGGTCAACTGCGGTCGCAATTTGCGAACCAGGAAGACCTTTAGCGGCGCGGTTCAAACGCGCGCAGGATAATGGATACAGCAGGTAACGCGGTGAGGGGCACCGAAGTGTGGGAATAAGTTTGGAGTATACGGAATATATACGCTTTGGCGCCTAAATTACTGAACCGATTTAAATTAAATTTGGTATAGAGATAATTTGAGCCCCGGGGAAGGACATAGGATACTTTTTATCGCGATAAACTGTAGCCCACGCGGGTGAAACCGCAGGGAACAGCTAGTTTAAGATATAAAACTAAGAGGGCATTTGAGTTATATTGCGCAAAAAAATTACTTGATTATATTGACCAATGTTTTATTTTAATTTTGCGTTCTAGAAAGAGCGCTGTGCGGTCTCATTAGAAAATGAAATTTATGTGTTTATTTAAGAAAACACCGCTTTAACAAGATGTTTCAGACTCAGTAATGAACAAGAGGAAATAAGACATTTTATGAGATCATAATTTGAGCTATTAAGTTTTTAGCAATTATAATTTTTATATTTTAAGTAATTTCTCTATACAACAAGTCAGTTTATGTATTCTATGAAAACAGCTTATCTTATCACCTTTAATTCTTTACAAGGCCAAACTTATGAAAGCTTTTTTACAGTTACCGAGTACATACTTAACCATGACCTGGGTTGGGCATACTGTCAGATTAACATCGAAAGGAATATTTTTACGTCAAAGGGTTTGAAGTATGGCAGATTACTTTTTTTTTATCAAAAGGGTATTTCAGTTATTTGAACTGTTCGAGTGGTTTATCGAAAAGGAATTAGGTCAATTTATATAACAGTCCTTGGTTTTAGTTTACGTTGATGATAAAGCAACTATGTTAGAAGCCTTATGTTTTAGTGTTTAGAACTTTCAAGCATATTTTATTTGAAAGTAAATGTATCTTGACGAACTTGTCTTTCTTTCCCCATCAAATCACGGAAAGTGACGGATTTAGAAAGAAAAAGCATGAATCATTGCAATTATCAAAAACCACCTCTATCTCGTCATCAAAAAGAATACTAAATATAATCTTTGGACTTCGATACATACAATCTAACACCGTACTGAACAAAACAGATATAAAAGCAAAAGAGCTTGTAAAACATTTATTTTGAAGTTAAACAAAATTTTCCAATCTCAAGAGTAGAACAGATGTTCAGATCGTATAGGATTATGTAAATGAAATTTTTATGACCGTCATAAATCAAATGGTAGACTTTGCAAACCGAAACAAGCTTAGATTTATTTCGGGGCCAAAATGCGAGTAGGTTGGCTTTGAGAAAATTGAACAAAAGGCAATTTTTTTAAACTTCCTCTTGGCATGTTTCTGTCAACGTTATTTATAATACTGAACGACTGAAGCTGAAGATGACGAATGGATATCTTCCACAACACAGGCCAAATAAGGCGATATATTATCCTATATTTATTTCTCTAGAAGGGTTAATTAAAAGGAATGAAATACTACATAGTCTCAAAGGATATCACCGGAGGGTGGCGGGCTTTCCTTATAAAGTAGGACAGTCACGCTAAGTACCTATTGAACAGATAATTCCGGTATTCATGGCTTTTATGTATCTAAATTATGTATGTTCTTGGTATCATCATCATGATCATACAGAAGAAGTCTTGTTGGATATAAGGTCTACCTCCAAAGAAAGCCACAACAAACGGTTCATAAACCCGTGACTACAAAGGTCGTTGTCGGTCTGATGCCCGTTTGCACTAAACTTAAGCATCGCCTAAATTGACAGTTGTGAAGTAAGTGCTTCCTAATTCCAAATTTGTGTTGCACCAACTTTTGGAACCACCTATTTATTTCCTTAAGAGTATAAGCATTAAGTTAGGACATGGATTGAGACATAGCACAAACAGCACATATGACTAGAATGGTGCTAATGTTGAATGTTTGCTAATTTTAATCACTAAGATCTCATGTAGGTATTGAGTATTGAGCGTCGCCTAAAGTGATCAGATTCCCCACAGTAATAACACCAGTACTTTTTTTAAAATAACGTTTAGGCAAGCATTTGACCTCAGTCTCACCCGATGGAAAGTGTTGACGAGGTGATGGAGCATGCTTGCCTAAAAGATACCAATTCACTCGTGACGTGAAAACTCCCAAATTATACTTATCGGGAAGCAAAGACGCTTCGCCGTTCGCATTATAAAGGTGGAAGCGAAACGTTTTGTGCGGATTGGGGTAATTTCAACCATGTTAGGATGACGCGTCTCCAAGATGTGTGACCAAGATTAGTGAAGCCGAGACCGAATAGCTAAGAGAACTGCGTAGGGCCACCGATCTAAAAACTGCTATGTCTGCGTACTAGGCGTACGTAAATGCATGGCTCACGTATGGCATATTACTGTGGGGCAATAGTGTAGACGCACCAGATTTATTTATTTACCAAAAAAAATGCGTTCGCATACTAGGAAACATCAAAGAGCCAGAAACATGTAGACCACACTTCATAAATTTTAGAATATTAACGTTGACATCACTATACATATTGGAAATAAGTAAATTTGTGAGAAAATATCCGCAGTTCTTCATAAAACAAGCTGACCAATCACGACGCTACGCAACCAGGTTTATGTATAAACTAGAATTACCACCGTCAAAATTAAAATTACACAGTTCCGGACCAAACATAATGTCAATAAAAATATTTAATAAACTACCCGACGAATTAAAATCCGAAGAAAAAAATCACGTATTTTTAAATAACTTAAAAACGTTTTTAATCGACCAATGCTACTACAGCCTAGATGAATTCCTCAACGACGACTTCTCGAAATGATTGGAATGGATCGGTCCGCTCCTATATTGCTATACCCTATTCGGGTCCATATGTTCGCTAATCTTAACCACTAAGATCTCTTGTATACTAACATATTTCATTCAATAAACGATTGAATATGAATATGAATTATTTTAGCTAGCTACATCTAATTAATTGAGTAGCGTATAAAACTATAAATATAAAGGCGAATAATTCTCCCCCATTTAATTGCGGTACAGCGTTAAAGAGTTAGAGCTAAAGAAAATAAGCTGCACATTCTAAAAGCGCGGGTGTTATCAAGGCGAAAGCTTCACTTTTATGCACGTGAAGTGGCTGTAATTGCAGCACCGTGCAAAAGTTGGAAACGGATTTATGTATGCGGTGGTCTAAGTAATAAGAGCGGACAGGAGACAAGGACGTAGGTATTGCATTAGTACTTAATGATAGGTTGTCCGACGACATGGTAAGGCTGGTTGTACAGTGACGCTTAGACCAGCGCGGTTGGTAAGCGTCGCGGGCCACGCACTTTGCGTCTTTATGATCGCGTGTTGGTTATACTAATACTATGTAACGATCTTATAGACGCCAAGCTCGTGGGCAGCGACGCTTACTTACCACGCTAGTGAAAGCGTCACTGTAAAACCACACTAAGAGTCACAGGGAGCCGATGGATGCAAATGGCTAACAACCGTGCAAGGTGACATACAAAGGGGGAGGCCTATGTTCAGCAGTGGACTTTTTCCGGCTGATGTTGACTTAATGATTTGGCTTAATATAGGCATGCTATGAGGAGGGATGAAAGTCATATAACAAAGAAAGTGATGAATATGAATGTTGATGGATGGAAGAGAAGAGGAAGACCAAAGAAAAGATGGATGGACTGTTTAAGGAGCACTATCTTATGACTACACGATTTTAATTATCATTTGACATACCGTTAGCGTGTACTAATTAATTTTTAATTCGTAAAACGCGCGTGCTTGTCCTTGGGCCACAGCAATTTGTATACGCTTACGTAATCAAGGTCACGCTGACACTGGGGCCGCACCTTAATCGCATGCGCTCCCGTCAAAATAGGAAATTACTATTCCAGTACTGCTATAAGGGTAAGTAAGCGGGGGTAAGATCTCTGTAGATACGTTGGCAGTTGATTGAAGTTCGGGGTCAAGTCTTTGTTTAAAGGGTGAAACAAAGTTAGCAGTACATTTTTATCTTAGTTTATTTAACTTCATACCTATATATAAAAACCGGCCAAGTGCGAGTTGGACTCGCACGCCGAGAGTTCCTTACAAACTAGTATATTTTTTTTTGTTATGTAACTATATACATGTTTAAAGGTTTTCAGACTTTTTCTGCTTGATGCCAAATTTCATGATTCTAGGTCAACTGGAAGTACCCTATAGGTTCTGAGTCCCTTGTGAAATCGCAAAATATGCGAAAACATGCGTCATAGAAGGTCATATCTTTTGATCACGTTGTCTTACAAGTTACAACCGTAGGTTTCTGTGAAACTCCTGATACAAATTTCCTTAACGCGAGAAAAGGGGGTATCATAACACCAAAGAAAAAGCGGATGGATTGTGTAAGAGCAGATATGATACAGAGGTGAATGAAGCGATGATGGCTGACAAGGGAGAGTTGTAGAAAAACCTCAAAATGCATTGGGTTGGATTTTATTCAAATGGTATTTTTAGTTTTATAATATGCTATGGAATATGTATGCTATAGTTGTAATAGGTACATAACATTAGGACTAAATAGGATCATTTCTATAAGCTACTGAGTAAATTCTTGAGAAAGACGCTTTTGTGACTCTATAAAATATCCTTCCAATTTCTGAACCTAATAAAATTAGAATCTAAGAAATAAACAAAACGAAAAAGAAAATTCTTTCCTTGTAGACACGGGGTTCGTTAATTTTTCTTTACACTGTTCTACACAATCACGTCTAATAAGGAAGTCAAAGCGGCTCATCTAAAACAGACATCAAAGGAACGCCCAGAAATTGCACCGAGTTAGTACTCACGACAAGGAAGCCTAACAAGTGTCGGATCAATAGATGTGAGCTCGTAAATAGGCGGACATGGTCTGGAATAGCATAAATCATAATATTAATACCGATTATGGAGTATAGAGACGTTCATTGTGAAGATAGCATAATGTACGTTTAACTATACGCAGAATATCTGTCATTTCTATCATTCTATTAATTGATTTACGAATACAGTACAGTCATTACTCATTATAAAAAATGTTCAATACGTTTAACGTTCCATACGCAAAATAATCATTACTCATTTTAGGCAGCATTTTACCGATTCCCGATGGGGAAGAAAGGTTCCCGAGTGACGACCACGAAAGGGGGCAGGTTCTGTAAGGTATATAGGCCCCCGTAATATAAGGAAATTTAGCAACTTTTTTTTTCTATTCGTGGGTGACTCTTGTCTTTACTATTCTATCAATTCCATTTTTTTTTTGCTTGGACATTGGGGCCATTAGGGGCCATTGCTGAGCACTACGTCAGAGTGTCAAAGTCAGAACAGATTGTAAGTTAAAATCACATAAATAATATAATTAAAATTAACCTTTTGCACAAACGGTTTGTGCCTGGCTGGGAAAACCACGAAGAATCCAAATAAAATACTATGTATACTAACATCATAAAGAAATAAAGTGAATGAGTTTGGATGTAGGAACTGATCCTGTATTGAAAATTGTTTCTAGAAAACTACACTAACCTTGAGTTTGTGCTTGTATTGTGATAATAATCTCCCACGAGGCATAGCCAGTTTGAAAAATAAACTGGATGATATCTATAGCATAGCATCGCGCGGCATAATTATTTCGCTCAATGTATACGACAATCGTGTGGAATTGCCAGCGCTCAAAACGGTAAAGGAAAACGTCGTGAGGAAACCGGCATTTTCAAGAACCACAACATTTAAAGGCGACATCTACCAATCCGTACTGCATGCATACTCTCTCTCCCAGCCCAGGGCATGTGTCTCACAATCCACACTGGGCCAGCGTACACTGAGAAAAATAATCTGATTTTCCTTCTGAGTTATGCCTTCCAAGACCGATTCCTACCTTATTTTACCTTAGATTTCCTTCTTAATCACAATTCCTTCTCTTTTGACTCAGAAGAAAAACGGTATTTCGGAAGGTCTTTTTTCTCCGTGTAGTAGATACACATAGTTTCTTTCTGAAAGAATGCTTGTGTCCCAGGGATGCTAAATTCCCATTAGGAACGTAATAGGCTGATGATACGACAATCTACATACACGCTATTAAATATAGCCAATGTATGTCTAATGTTATACAGATACAAGCAGATATCGTAGCGAATTTCGTGTCAACATGCGTGTACATTTACGAACTCAATTCAGTTGCGATGAGTTATGGTGCCTTGCTAACCACATACTCGAATAAACATGAAAAAGTTTTTTCATTTTCCCTGAACGAGCGACGATATCATTCTTAATGTTGCCATTTTTTCCCTACATTGTTCCGAAACATTTATTTTTTGCCTTTCTGAATAGATATAATTTTGTGGTCACACAACTTGATTAAATGTATTCTTTTTTCTTTATTTAGAACGACAAAAAAAAGAGTTACAAAGGTAGAACAACAAATTACACGCATTTACAACGGTCCCTGGAGTTCTTGTCAGAATAGGAGAAAGTAACTTATTCAGAGAGAAGTGTTTCATTTACGTTTAAATATTATTTTTTCCGGGAATATACATGGGGATTAGCTAGCTTGCAATTTTCAACACATTTCTTTTGGTAAGTAGTTTGCAGTCCCGTGCCGCACACGGCATGCAAAATATCAAATCAATCAATCGATCTACTTTCATGGCAGCTACATGCATATACTTTAACTTATATACATGCATGTATGGTCATTGTGCCGATTACAGGCAATGCGTATTCCTGGCTTGAGTCATTGACCAGAAATAATTCAGTTCGTAAAGAAATGCTTCAAATCCTGCTGAGTCGAAGTACCCTTTAAAAATGTAACAAAGGCTTCTCTCAAAAACCGATCAATTTGTAAAACTTTAAATCCAATCCTTACAGATTTAAAATAAATACCAACTCAGATAGGAAAGTCTTCTAACCTAGCAACACCTTCCACCGTTTATAAGCCACAAAAGCTTATACTATTTTGCTGCGAAATGTTTAATATTTCATGAGTGGTTAATAAAAAAAGCTTTCATATACAGAAAACCCTAACGGCCTTCCGAAATCCAGTTAAGTATAATAAAGTGAATAATGCCTGAAAGATATAGCTTAAGTTATTTCATGACCTTTATGACTTACGAGTTTATCAAAACGAAGTTAGGGTGAGTTTAGTTAGCTGACACGACACGACTCAACTGTTAAGATATTTTTTGACAGCTTTAAGCTTTAAGCTGCATTTAGTACTCGACCGACGGTCCCACTAGCTTTTGCCTTGACTACTTTTTGCGAATAATGTTATTGCCGACATAAAACAAAAAAAACGATAGCTTTATTTACTAGGCTACATTATACGGAACAGTTGTCAAGCGTAAGAACATTCCTTATATGACATGCCACGCGATTTTCATGTGCTGGTAATATCTTCAAGTCTCCGTGACTAATGGTGTAGGCCCGTACCTGTGATAATACTGCCCATAATATGTTCAGGTCTACTTGAAATACGAGTAGTATTTCAAGTAGACCTGAACATATTATCGGATATAGGAACAGACATGACTGTATAGGTGAATTACCCAAAATTATTATTCCCCAATATTTATAGTCCCATTCGCGTTTTTCCTGATTTACTTTATTTTCCATACGATACTGCGACTGATAGATAATTTTCTCACACGGTTTAATTTCTACTCCTTCTTTTCGCTACGCGCATTTTTACCTATGCATTTTTTTACCCAATCCGGATTATTCACATATGTTCAGGGACTTTTGTTGCTGACTGTACCTATCCGCCATGCTGTTTGTGAACAATAAGTCTATGGTTACATTGGACTTAGTAAGATTGTTAAAAGCAGTAAACGCTGGTGAGACATAGAACTTTTTGCGGTAAACAATGCGAGTATATAGCAAGAGGAAAGTTTCTAGGAAGAGAGCGACGACGTGTTATCGTCGATTAAAAATTATTATACCATCCATTATGGATAAGTTTGTAGCCAGAGTAAGGTCAGCGACAAAAGTTGCTGAACAAACTGACGAAGTAAAAAACACACTGATGAAGTAAAAAAATGAGTAAATAATAAAAAAAAAATTAAAAAAATGAGTAATGAGTTCAACATTTTTGTTAATCCCAGATCGGCATGCAACCTAACAGTCGCCTGCTGTATTGAGGCCAGTCATCAGAGCCTTGAAGTGTAAAATTATCAATCCGGGTGTAGCGTGGCGCCATCTTCTACCACAACGTCACTTATATATCCCCGGTAAATATAGACATTTAAAATAACAAAAATTCCCGGAGAGCCAAATTTTGGTGGAGAGCTTGGGATTGCCATTACAAATATAGTTTTAAAAATCCCCATCGATCCTATGTGTGCTACAAAAGTTATTGGGGGTTAACATCAGGTCACTTGTGGTAAAACGCTGACAAGAAAATAGTAAAAAAAATTATAAAATAAGAATAACACACGCAATCACACACATAGATCTAACCCCTACATAACTGGGTGTTTGTAAAGGGATGGTCAGCAAACATTAGTCATGCTTTACCTACGCATATATCACCCTTAAAGGACACGAAACCCCAAAGGGTTTAGTATCACGCTTAATCATACGTTTCCTTTCCCGCTCGTATTCACAGTGAATACCATAAAAAAAATGTAGTACGGTCAGCGACAAAAGTAGCTGATCATACTCGATTTTCCAAATGCGTATTAGATCAGTAACAACAACAGTACCCCTAGTACAAGTTTTGAAAACGATAAAAGTTTTCGTAAACGTCGACGTGTACCACCGCCGACTTTACAAAGTGGCAACTCGATCTGCTTAAATTCAAAAAGTAACTCAATAACATTGTTGGAATATGATTATAACGATTTAAAATAACCCGTATTAACGCTTTTTTACCTTGCTCTCCCTGAAACCTTAGTTGAAAACCCACTTTTATGCCGATGTTCGGCAACGGCAACGGTTATCAGTATCGCTATTGAAACCAAACATCAGTTAGATAGCCGTTGTCAGAAATTGCTGATAGCGCCCATGTTTAAGCGTTATGGCGAAGAAATAGAGCAGTAAATTAGATCTCCAAGGCTATTTTCACTTCATCCTTAAAATCTATTTTCTAGTAGGGATGAACGATATTGATATCACTTTACATGCGTACTTATCATCCCGTTATTAACTCCGGTTAAACTGACTGAATTGACGAATGAATGAATAAATGACAAGAGAAAGTGTCTGATGAGTGAACATTAATGTGATTATTATTTTTACTATCAGTAATAAAACGAGAAAAGTATTCATCTCATCTATCCAAAGTTATTTTGACGTAACTCAGCGTATATAAATATTCTAAGGCCCGTATTGTAGAATGACGCTGAAGCTATAATCAGTACTTGAGCACAAATTTGACGCTGTCAGTTCATAAAAATATGTCACTTAATCGCTACTTATCAGCATTGATATATACTTGAGCGTCATTCTAAAATACCAGCCTTAGATTTGTAATTAATAGTTTGTAAACTTCTTTAGTTTTTAAATCTTTGTTTACAACACACTAATATAATATTTAAGGAAACGATATTTTAATGATGTCGATATCGATACTAATAACACATCGACACTTTAGACATCATAAGCGATATTTCACGAATATCGATAAATCTCATCCTTATTTCCTAGCAGACGGCGAAGCGAAGGCGTGTCGACTCGTCTTCAAATGATGTTACGCTTGGCGTTTGCGTTTCTGACAAGATTCAAACGACTTTGTAATGTAACATTAGACGCGTTTCGGCACGCCTCCGCTTAGCTGTCAGTTTGGAAAAGCTCTTATAGAAAACGCGGGCAAAACTGAGAGCTGGTTGAAATTGGAAAACCTCGTCCAATGATAGCTGTTATGTTGTATGTTCCCTAAGTATTAATATAATTATGTTATTACGTAACCAGGCGAGCAGGTCTTTCACCTGATAGTAAAAGCACTGCCGTGCATTCTAATTTACAAACGCGCGGAAAATCACTTAGAAGGTTCGTACTTTCGTCTTTCGTTCAAATGACAAAAGAACGAGACATTGGTCCTTTGGAGCCGGAATAGTCTCTGAAAGTTTGTGAACAGGCTATATACTTTGCGCTCGTCACTGAGATATCAGTTTTATGATTCATATATCCGGTATTTTCCCTTTTACAGCGCATTTAATATCTCATTCTCGAGGTTATGTTTTCTTTTTTGTTTATGCTATGTTTGCCAAGCAAGTATTGCACAAAGATAACCTATGTTCTAGATTAAAGCGCGTTGTTTCCAGTAAAATTACAGGGCATAAAGAGATTTTTCATCTAATATCTCAGAGCGATGCATATTGCCGCACAGAATTATGAACTGTTTGAAGTTCAAAATCCTGGGTAGCACTGACTAAACTGTAATGGGCAAGCGTGACTTACCATGAGGTGAACGGCTTGCTCGTCTCGTTATTTAGTTACAGAGACAGAAAAAAGATTAGGTAAAGAAAAGCTCTCTCTCTAACCCTCTCGCTCTAGAGTTTGTGACTCAGTGATCATGTATGTTTGTTACTTCTTCAAGCTGAAACGGCTCAACTGATTTGAGTGAAATTTGGAACGGAGATAGCTTATATTCTGGATTAACACATAGGCTACTTTGTATCCCGGAAAAAGATTCCTATAGGTAACCAAAACTGGAACACGGTGGAGCGACGACATACGCAAAATGGCTGGCAGCGGTTGGATGACAGAAGCCGAAGATCGGGCTCGAAGGCGTACTTTGGGAGAGGCTTATGACCAGCAGTGGACTGAAACGGGTTGGTTATGATTATGATGATGAACAGGAACACCGCGGGTGTAACCGCTACACAGCTAGTATGTGATATTATGGCACTTTCTAACAGTTTTAATTTTACTTGCTTTTTGTGGTTTCCTTTCAGTGCTTCAGTGCCGTTCGTTTTAAATACTGACAGCTAACCTCGTACTCCTATAGCTTATATAAGCTTTAATTGGCTCAGGTTGAAACCCACATAATGGCATTGAAACTTTAAATTGCTGCTGAACTATAGTTGCTGTTATACTCTTCAAATTAGGTGCGAATGGAAATATTTTATTTCATACGTTGTAATATGGCAGGCTTGGTTATTGATTCAAATCGAATCAAAACGTATTTATTTACTAGAACAGAATACGTGCGATCATTTCGAAACGTCAAACACGCCTGTTACAAACCGCTAGCAAAAGAACAGTCAAAAAGCACCCGGCATGTCATATTTTGGGCACAATCACATTCACAATTGTATTACTCTTTAATACTGTGGTGTATCTGCAAATACTTGTGCGGGTACTTATAAATATAGAAATGTAAGTGCACCGCCTTGATAATAAATCACTTTTACTGCCAGCCTGTGAGTTTAACTGTGCTTCCCGGATCCCGATTTATTAGTTATTCCATACATCCTATTGGCGACGAGGATTTTTTCATCTCATCATCATCATCAGCCTGTATCAGTCCACTGCTGGACATAGGCCTCTCCCAAGGTACGGCACTGAGCCCGGTCTTCGGCTCTTCTCATCCAACTACTGGCAGCCACTCGGCGCAAGTCGTCGCTCCGCCTTGTCGCAGGGCGTCCTAGGCTACACTACGTCTGCCAAGTCGCGGTCTCCACTCAAGAACACGTCCACCCCAACGGTTATCGGTCATCTAAATATTTCATCTAAATAGTCCGATACAAATTGTCAGATTTGCGGTATCTATGCGTAGTTCTATCTACATAATTCTATACTACAAACTTACGTCTACACCTCCCTATAAGCACCAGCGTAAATCCACGGCACACCACTACATATATGTAGTCAGTCATGTCAGTCAGTACACAAGCAGCTCAAACATTTGCCAAGCACTTGAACTGCAATATTGCACGTCAGACGTCACGGCTGACGTCACCAATCCACTTAGGTATTTCGAGTGTTTCCTACTGGCTACCTCACTGATAACCAAGTACTGAACTCGTCGGTGTAAAGGTGAAGGCCATTCGATGGCCAGTGCTACTTTCATTTGGCGTAATAATAGGTACGAACTACGACTCTAGCTTTACCGTTTCCTTTAGAAAAGTTCACCTTTCTAAAAGCATCTATGATTGGTAAAATTAGATGGTGAATCTAAACTTTCTTTTTCTTAGACCAACTGTGCCCCGCGGTTTTAGAGCGCGTAGAGATTCCAATTGTGGCGGCGAAAGGCTGTAAATTTGATACGGCGTTGCCGAAATGTGGTAGTGGCTGTAACGTCAAGATTTACGCCCAGATTTACGCCTCTTGAGGTAAAATAGTTTCCACAGATTTTCGTTATAGCATAATACACAGCTCACGACACTCAGGGATAGTGTAGGTTTCTAACAGTGACAGAATTTTCAAAATCAGATCAGTAGTTCCGGAGATAAGCTACTAATATACAACAAACTTTACCTCTTTATCATATTTGAATAGATAAAGCGATGATAGCTCAGTGGTCGCGACGTCGGCTTGCGATCCGTAAGTCGTGAGTTTGAATTCTACAATGAGCATGAGCGTAAACATTTTGATGTGAAACCATAGTTTGGTGAGGGCATTTTTTAGTCCTAAGAATCTGTCACCAAACGCCTATATACCGGTGTGTTCCGGCAGCCCTATTGCAGTTCCTAATCCACGCGCGATCTATAACAACCGGGACCTATGTATGTGATCATATCATTAGCCTCAATTCAATAAAAACCAATCAAATAGAAAAGCTGCATCATGAAAACATACAACCTGAAGCGATAAAAGAAAATATCAATTTCGCTAGTTGGACTCAGGGATGCTCGGTGACCATCGATGTTAGAAGATAAAACATCGATGATTTAATATCGATATTGCATTAAGTAAAACATCGAAGTCACGGACACATAATCGAAATTTGGTCGCGGAGACACGTCATAATCGAAATCTATGAACACTTCCACATAGTATTTATCAAATCCTGATGGTTGTTACATTTATTGATGACGATGTTTGCAAAAAACATCGATGTTGGCCGACATCGATGTTCTGCGCTCGATGTCATTATCGATGCCATCATCGATGTTTTTGCAACATCGATCATCCCTAGTTGGACTAGTTCAACGCGGCGCGAAGGTCACCACCGCGCCGAGTCAATGATGCGATGATAATGCACACAAAAGGGTTCACAAGGCTGTTTGTCTCGCGTCCCATCGTTTGGAAGGCTCTACGTAGTATAATCTACCATTTAGATGAATGTAACGTAACAGCCGATTTAATCTTTTTAGGGTTTCGTATGAGGTACAAAGGATAAACGGAACTTTTTCAGCTGTGAAATAATCAAAGTCAACGCAATCAAAAGATAGACCGTTTATGTCGCACATTTTCACATATTTTGCGATTTCACGAGGGAATCAAAACCTACAGGGTACTTTCCGTTGACCTAGAATCATGAAATTCGGCTTGAAGACATTAACTTACAGCACAAGTAAAGGAAAAAAACTAAAAACCGTAAAAAAAAAACTTTTACTAACTTATTATACTAATATTATAAAGCTGCAGAGTTTGTTTGTTTGTTTGTTTGTTTGTTTGTTTGTTTGTTTGTTTGTTTGTTTGTTTGTTTGTTTGAACGCGCTAATCTCAGGAACTACTGGACCGATTTGAAAAATTCTTTCAGTGTTAGATAGTCCATTTATCGAGGAAGGCTATAGGCTATATTTTATTTCCAAAAAAATTAGGGATCCGTAAGAAAATTGCTATTTTGCAACCCAAGGTGTGAAATTGAAAACCTATTTTTGCGTGCGCTGCAAAAACTATTGACACTAGAACAAAATAATGTATTACGGGTTTGTAGGTCTCATTTAGATCTACAAAAAAGTCCGCGAGAGCGTATGTCTAACTATTATAGTTATGCCACAATAAGTGATCTTTTATTTTAAAAAAATAATTTTTAATGCCGCCGCTAGAAAAGGCTCTTTATTTGTATCTTGGTATTAATCTTTATCAAAATAAATTACTTTTTATTCAAAACTGCATCAATGCCTTTATTAAACTTTTTGAATTATTCAATTCGGACATTCCATTCGAAAGATATCACGAGTTTAAAAATGTAAGTAGTAGTAGAAAAATAAAACCGCCGCACCGCAGCGCAGCGGGAAACGCGGTGAGGTGAGGGGGGTACCGGGAGAATCTATGAAATAGGTAAAGTGCGGTCGCGGACCAGAAAGACTTTAACTGCGCGGTTCAAACGTGCGGTCCAAGAAAAATTAACTTAGAATTAAAATAGGATAATGGGTACCTACAGCAGGTAACGCGTTGAGCCGAAGTGCGGGAATAATTTTAGAGTATACGGAATATATACGCTATCGCGCCTAAACTACTGAACCGATTTAAATGAAATTTGGTATAGAGATAATTTGAACCCCGGGGAAGGACATAGGATACTTTTTATCGCGATAAACTGTAGCCCACGCGGGTGAAACCGCAGGGAACAGCTAGTTGTGGATAAATAGGTAGAAGAGCTGTAAAAGTTTTTAAATTACTAATCATGCTAATTTTATGCCACAAGTCGGAATATTAATTATTTATTATTGTTTTGATCACAGCTATAATGAAAGGTGAAAGACTTCTTAAATTATACCCTAACATAGCATTCGAATTCTCTCGGCACCGCACCTATAAATTGAATAAGTTATGTATGGATTTACCATCGCTCAAAACTGAGAAGAAAAACATGATAGCAGACCAGAGAAACCGAAGGGAACCTGAAGTCGGTCTTTGTTCTGTTAAAAAATGTATCTTAATATTTCTTCAAAAGTTTATTTTATATTCTATAAATGACAATAGTCAATACCTTCTACATTTTTTTTTGCGAATATTGCCTTGATTTTTATCGACTTTTAAAGTTACTTCCAGATCGGCATGTAAACCTGCGGTGCAGCTACTGAGACTCGGGCCTGAATTATCTAGATATAATAATAATTTAATTCCAGTTTTTACGTAATACAGATAAGCTGGCATTGATATCATAATCCTTCCATTATGGCCATTTGTACCCCGCCTACGTGCTGGCTCGTTCGGTGTCAAGTGACAGAAACCTGCGCGGACCTTGGCGAAGGTACCAAGGTTTATCTGTTTACTAGCTGTTCCCTGCGGTTTCACCCGCGTGGGCTACAGTTTATCGCGATAAAAAGTATCCTATGTCCTTCCCCGGGGTTCAAATTATCTCTATACCAAATTTCATTTAAATCGGTTCAGTAGTTTAGGCGCGATAGCGTATATATTCCGTATACTCCAAAATTATTCCCGCACTTCGGTGCCCCCTCAACGCGTTACCTGCTGTACGTACCCATTATCCTATTTTAATTCTAAGTTAATTTTTCTTGGACCGCACGTTTGAACCGCGCAGTTAAAGGTCTTTCTGGTCCGCGACCGCACTTTACCTATTTCATAGATTCTCCCGGTACCCCCCTAACCTCACCGCGTTTCCCGCTGCGCTGCGGTGCGGCGGTTTTATTTTTCTACTACTACTTACATTTTTAAACTCGTGATATCTTTCGAATGGAATGTCCGAATTGAATAATTCAAAAAGTTATATAAAGACATTGAAGCAGTTTTGAATAAGAAGTAATTTATTTTGATAAGGATTAATACCAAGATACAAATAAAGAGCCTTTTCTAGCGGCGGCATTAAAATTTTTTTTTTTTAAATAAAAGATCACTTATTGTGGCATAACTATAATAGTTAGACATATGCTCTCGCGGACTTTTTTGTAGATCTTAATGAGACCTACAAACCCGTCATACATTGTTTTGTTCTAGTGTCCATAGTTTTTGCAGCGCACGCAAAAATAGATTTTCGATTTCACACCTTGGGTTGCAAAATTGCAATTTTCTTACGGATCCCTAATTTTTTTGGAAATAAAATATAGCCTATAGCCTTCCTCGATAAATGGGCTATCTAACACTGAAAGAGTTTTTCAAATCGGACCAGTAGTTCCTGAGATTAGCGCGTTCAAACAAACAAACAAACAAACAAACAAACAAACAAACAAACAAACAAACAAACAAACAAACTCTGCAGCTTTATAATATTAGTATAGATTTCGAGAGTTTGAGTATGTTTTGGCTATTCAAATGTGACTGAAATTGAGACGACCAGTGGCGGATTTATATATTAGCCGCCCGTAGGCTATTCCAATTATTTTGCCGCCCCTACCAACCCTAATCGACGCTTTTCTTTTATTTTTGAAGCAATATGGGATGAAACTTCCCCTATTGTCGAACTGAATGTCACCACGCAATCCACGCAGCGTATGCCTTGGTGAAACATGTTGAATGGGTTGTGGCTCCAAATTTGCCGCCCCTAATATTTGCCGCCCTACTCAGCCTGCTGGTAAATCCGCCACTGGAGACGACAAAGCTATAACAAGTACACGACACGTATTTGTGCTGTATGAAAGACTGCGAGTCTTTGAAGTCTTTGCAAAACGCAAAGCGAAGCACGTAACTGGCAGTTCTTGGACGTATCGCACAAGAACAGCCTGTTACAAATGTTTGCTTGACAAAAGGACATTTCTATTGATCGCCTGTTCCGTTTATTGTTTCAATTTGTTTCATTTGTCGTTGTTAATGCTTGCTTGATATCGCTAAGTTTTCTTTATCATAAATGTGCACGAGAAGATCAGGTCGTCCGTTTGATGGCAAGCGCCACGCACGTCTATCTGTTACAGTTGCAGTTCCACATTTAACTTTACATGACTAAGTCTGGAGCTGCTGCAAAAAAACACTAGTGTATAAATCTACCTTACCTTTATCTTACCTTTTATAATCTCCGTTGAAGATATGATGACATCGTTTTCATCCATTCTCGACCTGTAGCACAACAGTGCTGTTGATTTCTTTATCTTGACTGCTTTCCTGTGACAGTTTCTTCGAAAAATCTTGGTTTCTGTACTGCTCTCTCTTCAGACCATGTTACTGTATACTGGGACGAGGTGCCTGTGGGAAAAAAATATATGTAGAATCTGTCGCCAAAAATCTAGGGGTGTGTTCCGGCAGCCCCCCTTATGACAGTTTCTAACAGCATAACCCCACTTTGGTACACATCATCCATCACGTAACAAAACAAATAAAATATAAATAAAATTTCATTGTAGGATATATTTTGATCACTATAAAACGTCAAACTTAAAACTAGCTACGCCTGTTCCAACCTCCTTAGTCTGGCAAAAGAACATACAAGATACGCCCGGTAGTTAATTTTTTGGGTGCAATCACATTTACAATTTTATTTTTGTTACTACATAATTGATTGAATTGGAGCAAGTTCACTACAATTCCAATCAGCTTTTTTTTCATCTAAATAGTCTGAAATGTTATAAGTCAAGATTTCGTTCTATATGGACTTAAAATTTAGTTAACATCAGGTGACTTGTGTTCAAACACCACTACAATGTAAGTAAAAAAAGAGCTGTCTTGACACATTCCATCAACAGTTCAAAATGAGCACAATTTAAAAGTTGGTCACTAATCAGTAATCGCACAACGGTGGCCTTGAAACAATCTTCAAAGAGTGCATTCTGAGCAATGATGCAATTTCATTAACAAGTACCTACACATTGTGTCATCCATTCCTCTGAACTGAACTAATACACTGCCCACCCACATAAATCACTTACCTACCTACAACAAAACAAACAGTAAAACAACTTACAAAGAATCTTGTTCTCTGTGAACTTATACAACGCTTGATTGGTGTTTCCGAAAGACGTAAAAAAGACGAATAAAACATTTATTCAAGACTAGCTGTTCCCTGGGGCTTCGTTTACGTAGGCTACAGTTTATTGCGATAACATGTCCTTTCTCATGCTCTAAGTCTAGACTATCTCTGTACCAAATTTCATTTAAATCAGTTCAGTAGTTTAGGCGTGAAAGGCAGACAGATAGATGGTCACTTTCGCATTTATAATATTAAAAATTGGATATTATTGTTTTGGTGAAATCGGTCCAAAAGCTACAGTGTGTTGTTGAAAACTTGCTATTAATAAACTTAGTTAAAAACATTTTGTTGGACCAAAAATGTACTTTTTTTATACTTCTTTTGTAACTAGTATTTTCACCTCTTTAAAACGGACGCTGTTTTCATCAACACCCTTTTGGAATAACATTGTAGATTTAAAGAATTTTACTTCGTCACTAGTCTGTTATTTTAACCACAAAGGTTTGTTGGATTTGTGTGATCTTGATTCTTATTGAGTATATAATATGTGTCAAACTAGGTTTGTTGAACATTGAGTTACTGTTTTCTATCTCTACTCTAATAGTTAATAGATACTTATGTAACTTAATGACTTTTATTTGCTTAAACCAGAATTAATTTACTCCTGACTATGATAAATTAATAGCTGGTTATGAGTTTTTATTATTTTATAACAACATGATTTAAGGCTTGTTAATGTTGAATTTTAATTATTACAACGAGTCGAGACTTCGCTTTCTCATTTGAGAAAGGAAAACCATTTTAATCTATTCTTGTGCTTCTCTTTTTATGTTAATAGACATACTTTATTCACCTTTTAAAAAAACAAAATGTATCTATTAATGACTATACAAAAGAATTATTGTTATGATCGGAGCGAAGGTGATGAGATACAGAGTTGCATTTGACCAAAAATCACCTGATGTTAAGTGACAATGTGGAACCAACTTAGACTAAAGAGAAGAGCTATTTTAGAACCACCTAGATTAATAAAAATAGATTTGTTATCATAAAGAAGCTGTGCTTCGCAGTTTTCATCATACTGATATCGGGGACCATTGCGCACAAATTGACTTAGCCCCAAATTAAGCTCGAAACTTGTGTTATCACCATAACTAGACAATGATATCATAAATGCGAAGTAATTTTGTCTGACCGTGTTAGTTATCTTTTCACTACTAAACGGCTGAAACAATCTTGATAAAATTTGGTGTGGAGATAGTTTGAACACTGGGGAACGACATAGGATACTTTTTATCACAATAAACTGTTGTCCGCACAGGTGAAACTGAGGGGTACAGCTAGTAGAGGAATAAACCATGTAATCTATGTAAATTATGTGCTACTGCTCTTTGACCAGTCCCAATTGCATTACGAATATGGATGCTTCTAAAAAAACGTGACAAAGTGTGCGTTCAACAAGTTTGACATAAAGAGCTAGGAGCTAGGTAAGATTCCTAATATGTTGACATGTTAGAAAGTAGTTATAGCCCAGCTAAACTATTAACTAATAGCTATTCCTTTGGCGTTTAGTGTGCGGTGTGCAAAACCTTAGCATAAAATATTGAATGGTTGAAAATAAATCAAAATTCTAACTTGGGGTGGGTATTTTTGCTTACTTTATATACCAGTGGCAAAATTCATACATTTTCCACATACAGTAATCTCATTAAACTGGCATTAATAAACTACTAATATTATAAACGCGAAAGTTTGTGAGTATGTATGTATCTTGTATGTATGTTGCCCTTTCACACAATAACTACTGAACGGGTTTGACTGAAATTTAGAATGGAGATAGCTAATACTCTGGATTAACACATAGGCTACTTTTTATCCCGGATAACGTTCCTGCGGGACAATAGGAAAACACAAAAATAAAATAAAGCAGTTCAGTTGAACTTTGGTGAACCAAGTGTAGCTATCCTTGCTATCATGGAGTTTGCCAAAAAAAAGGTATTTTTGGCAATAATAAAAAAAAATAATTTCTTAAATCAGCTGTTAAATTTGCCACTGCTTTGATCAGACACTTTTGACAACATAAACTCAAAATACTTATAAGAATTCAGTTTGATTAGTTATAGTTAGTTTGAATCCTATTATCATTATTTAAGCAGAGAAACAGCTAAATTAGGTACAAGATAAACATAGCAAGGCTTATCAATAAATTACAATATGTTCCGTGCAAATCTAGTGGCTGAAGATACGTAGTATAGGGATATAGTCTAATAGAAATATACTTACCATTTGTTATAGAGTTAACAGCTCTCCAACAACCTTGATCGTCGACGCCGTGCCGATGGATCAACAGGACAGGTAACAACACAAAACAAGCGCCAACATATACGTAAAACTATGCAACTCGAACAAAACAATCACTTCAACTTAAAAATACATGCACAGCATTTAATAACGAAGCGGGAGCGATAATCGTGTAAATTCGTTCATTTTTTTCAGAGTTTAAAAAAGCGACGCAGATCTTGTCTCTCTGCCGCGTAGGAGGCAATTTTATTATCGGCGTAGGTTGATTTTTTTTAGGCAAATCTAAGGTCAACTTCGCTCAGACGGATTCCGCGGAGCCTTCGCACTCCTGCACATTCTATTTATGTTTCTAATAAGCCGACATACGAGATACGAGCGGCGAGCCTAAACGAATACGATACACTGACAATACATGTAAACAGAACTACCGGGCGTGACAACAGATCACAATACAATTAGCTAGCTACACTGGCGCAAGGTCGCAGATTCGCGTTCAGCTTGAATGCAATCTAATTGAATTCAATTCTTCCATTTAGAGTGTGACGTTACATTTTATTTCGTATAGAGCCGTTGGAAAGTGAGGTGGACAAACGAGACGACGAATCACGAAGACAAAAAATAAAGTTTCAGTTGAAATGAAACAGAAACTGTCTTGTTCTTTTCTGTCTGACAGCTCACAGCTGTCAAAAACGACGTTCGATTCGTCGTGCAGACAACAACGTCATCTAGGGACTCGATGAGACAAAGTATTTAGGGTATTATGAAAGACCTAACTTCATTCCAACAAAAAATTGTCTCTGGTTACGTATGGTAATTGGTAAGTTATCTGATGCAGATGGCGCTTTGCTGATGGTTTCTAGGTATTAAAGTTTCTTAAAATTTCCATAGATGGCACCTCAGCACGCTAACGCCTTTTACATTGTAGTTTTTCTTTCTCATATTACCAGACATAAGACAAAATATTTAGAGCTAATCAAACTTATATGAATATACCTTCTTACCTAATACCTTATAAGTTATAAGTATAACTAGTCTAGTCCAAACGATTTTTTAAATTTTGGTCTGTTTTGATATATTTTATGAAATTCATAATAACGATTTCGATTTCGTTTTTTATTCCTACCTCCCTAGATTATTAGCTATAATTTATGGAATGTAAATAATGGTTGGCTGCTTTACTTATTTATAGCATATCTCGTGAATCGTGTGACGCAGTCGCATTATGTGCAAACGATAGATAATGATAATATTACCTGTATACGTACCTACCTCTGATTACGTATGTGGGTAAATGAATAATATATTTTATAAGCCAGATAACACCTTCTAAGCTTATATTGTAATAACGTTTTTATTTTAATATATTATGTGTACATAGGTACAACATGCCTAATATGTATAATATTTTATTCAGAATACCTAGTAGGAAATTCTAAGACCTAGTTAAATTAAGTGTAACTACCAAGTGTAACACTGCAGACCTTTACCAAGTCGCAAATTAATCGAGGTACGAAAAATATAAAAGCATTTGTTATCTGTATAAAAAAAATAGTATAATTTTGAATTATTCTTATAATGTAGGTAGTTATGTACTTATAAAAATATCATACATTAAATATAGACTTAGGTACAATATTACAGATTTTAACGTCAACACATTAGTTATTAACTATTATTAATTATATTATTATTATTTCACTTACATAAATTAAGTATTCTACTACCTATCTCAGTATCTACTTAGGTGAATTATATGGCACGATAAATTATCCTAAATGAATTACAGTACTATGTAACGAATACAAAGATAGGCGAAAAATATTATGGAAATTAGCAATTCACGGTGAGGTGTTAAGACTCTATCAGTAGATGCATAATATAATTTTGTAATTCGGGTTTTCACGCCCTGCCTCCAAGTATACCTACCTAGGTAGGTGGGTTGTTGATGAAATAGTTATCTATTAAATATTTCTGCTAGAACTGTACGGCCAGTAGAAGCCACTTTTTTTTACTACAGGTAGGTACAGGGTAGCGTTTGACCACAAGTCACCAGCGCCTCTAGCCAAGATGCATTCTGCAATCGTTGACGCTAATAGAAAACAAGAAAAAAGTATTGGTTTGACATATTTCTGACCACGTGACTTAGCGTTGAAATATGTCAAACCAATACATTTTTCTTGTTTTCTATTAGCGTCAACGATTGCAGAATGCATCTTGGCTACGGGCCCTGATGTAAGTGGCGATATGGTCGAAAATGGCACCACGCTACTCCTGGACTAGGAACTGGCCTTCAAGTGTGACTGCCGGAACACACCGATAGATGATAGGTTCAATACAAGCAGGGCTTGCTCCGATTCAACATATGCCGATCAGTAACTTCAATACTAAATTGAAATGGAATATATAAATGTATTTTTTGACGCTCAAGACACGTGGTAGCGGACCTACGCGAACTTCAGTCTCTGAACCGGGTTGAAATCGCTCAAGGCCCTTGTTTGCCATGACCATCTAAGCAAGACTGTTATCTGCGTGGAATGACCGCTAAATCCCGTAATGACGTCACAAAGTCACAAGCTTTTGGCAAGGAATCTTGATGGTCATAGCGAATAAGGGCCCAGGATAATAGAGAGGAGTGGCGCTCTCTCGTTTTGGAGGCCAAGACACAATTTGAGTCACTGAGCCATCGGAGTTAGTAAGTATCGAGCCGGGCCGGAAATGGCTTTTGTCTTTTGGTCTTGTACCATGTAAGAGCATCTCAGTTATTTAACTGTTTATTGACGACTGCGCATCTGTCTGCAGCCGCCGCTACGGCGCCGATGATGGCCGCTCTGAACCCTAGAACAAAAAATAGTTTCAGGTAAGGTTCTATTTTTATTTTATAAAATGTCCCTAAATACTTAGGTACTTACCTAATTTTATCTCCACACTAGTCCATACCAAATTTCATTAAAATCCATTCTGTAGTTTTAGCGTGAAATAGTAACCGCCATCGTCACAAACTTTCAGAAGTAGCACCAGTGACAGAAAAGTTGAAAGGGTATCGTTTGATTTGGTATGGACATGTTATGAGGAGGGATGAACGTGATATTTTAGCAAAAAGTGATGATTATGAATGTTGATGGATGGAAGGGAAGAGGAAGATCAATGGAAAGATGGATGGATTGATATAAATGAAGAGATGGCGGATAATAGGGGAGAGTGAAAGAAAAGTACATAGGTACCTATACCTACTACGCCGACCTCGAATAGATGGGACGAGGGCGAGAAGACGAAGAATATTAGTAGGATTCAATTCCCAGCGTCATTTGTATAGAGGGGATACTGGACCACATCGCTCACCCTGCTGTTCCAAATGGTACGTCCCCTCCGCGGTAGAGCCAGCTGGACTGGTCACGTTATCCTTCAAGGTTGCCGGATGCCCTCCATTCTTCAGCATAGCGGCTGATCCCAGGGTGGTCTGCGCAGCTAATCTCAGAGCCAGGTCGCGCGGTAACCCGCACCGGACGCCGCCATCGGCCAGAGATTCTATCATCATGTAGACCTGGAGCAAACAAACTACTCAGTTCTGTACATTTTATGGTAAGTGGTCAAAAAATTAGAACACACTGACTTTTATTTTACAACGCAATACGGTAGCTTAAGTGACGATGTGGTTGAAGATGGCGCCATGCAGCTGCACCTGGGCTGGAAACTGGTTCTCTAGTGAGACTTGCTGAAACTCACCGACAGGTGCTTGACCACAGATTCTTGTTACAAGTGCAACAATGGTTTTAACGGCAAGATATTCCTTATGCAGCACCTACTCAACCGCTTCAGGATCAGAAGTCACCCAAGACTCTTGTCGACTCCATGATGAGAACAAGCGTGTTTTCAACATCAGCATAGAAAAATATCTTCAGCCGTAAAGACTTACATAAGCAGGTCCACTGCCGCTTAAAGCTGTAACAGCATCCATTTGATACTCCGGGATCTCATCACAGGTTCCCACCGCTTGGAACAGCTGTGATGCCAGCTTGGCGTCTTCAGCCGTCGCCTTGGATCCCCGGGAGAGGGCCGCTGCTCCCTCCTTGACGAGGGCAGGGGTGTTGGGCATCACTCGGATCACGCGAGCTCCTAGAGGAAGGACCTGTAAGGATTAGTTAGTTTTTCACATTACATACATAATTATCTAGATAATACTATACTAACATTGACATGAGGTAATCTGGCAGAGAACTAAGGTAACCGACATAGAAATGGCATGCTGAAGTAGCAGGGAGCTGGTCATAGTGATCATATAAGCCGTAGAACCGATGTCTTCGCCAAGACCTTTTGGCAGGGGCCGGTGGCCCCGCCTCTCTCCCCATAAGACCAAAAAATGTACTCTGATGACCCTGACCGAACCTGACCATACCCAACAGTAAAAGCTGAAAGAGAATAAGGTTTAGGTACAAAGAAATCACCTTTTCAATAGTAGCAGTAGACACACCCATAGCAACTGATATGAACAGCTTGTTATTCGCAGACGGTAGACTGCTGACTTCCCTCAGCGCCGGACCGACCACGTCAGGCTTGACGGACACTATCACCACCTCTGACCGTTCTACCACTGACTTGTTCTCGAAGAAAGCTGTGGCTCCTAGACCCTGGAATAGGTACAACGAAAGAGGTTTGATTACAACTTACAGGGTAGTGTTTGACCATAGATCAAGTGACGATGTGATCGAAGGTGGTGCCACGCTACGCCTGGATTGAGGACTTGCTCTCGGCTGAGGCTGCATAGCAGATTAACTCGGAAGCAAGACTCAGCACAACCATCACTTGAATAGATGACCGTTCAGAGGCATTTTAAACTGAGCGCTAAACTGTGCTTCGGAGGGCACTGTTGAGCCGCGTCGCGTAAATCAGTAATTGAATTTTTACATTTTATTAACAGTTAAATTGATAACATTTTAATTTGATTAGCATTTTAATTTGTTTTTTGAACGTGAATATATATTTGACAGTTAACACGGGTAGAATAATTTTAGCTTTGATTTATAGTTTCTCAATCCAATGAGGTAGTTTTATAGTTGTATGTTTGTTATATTTTGGCTACAATTTCATTGAGGCAAAAGGCACTCTACATTATATAACTTACCTAGGTAGGTTTATATAATTATCTACTATAGTGTATAGTAGAAGTATAATCTTATCTTTATTGACAACTATTGTAACCGCAAAGTCAAGGGACAAGGATTAACAAAGCATCGTCACTAGTGTGTTCACGATTGTAATTTTACTAGCTGTGTCGTGTGTCGCGGTTTCACCTGCGTGGACGACCGTTTATCGCAATAAAATTATCATGTGTGTCTTTCCCCAGGGCTCAATACAAAAAATCCCATAAAAATAAAGTAACAAACACAATCAGTTATTCCCGAATTTTTCCAATTTTTGTCTTTAAAAGAACCTTCCTTGGACTTCTACGAATATTTGAAAAAATATTGCCAAATTGGTCCAACTGTTCTAGAGTTTAGTTAACTTTATTTTTTTTAGGAATAAATAAGCCGTACTTTCCATTAGATACGGATTAAAAAGAAAGTCCCTTATTTGATTAAAAATTGTTCATAAATAACAATTAACAATTACCTATATGTACTTATATTATTACCTTAAATGCCTCAGCGCTAACCACATCCGAAGGATGACAGCTCGCTGTGATCTCATCGGGTTTTGCCAAACCTGAAACAATTCAGTGTTGTTTACATAAATAAGTACCTAACGTAAATAAAACTTAACAATGGAAATAATTTAAAGTTAAGGCAAATAATTGTAAATAATATAAAAACAAGTAAATAACCGATCATTTGATCATCATTTTTCATTGACGACGTGGTAGCCGAGTTGGTACCTACCTAGTATCCCTGCCTGCGAAGCTAGCGGTCCTGGGTTCGAATCCCGGTAAGGGCAAATGTATGTGTGATGAACATGAATATTTGTACCTGAGTCTTGGATATTTCTATCTATATATATGTATATATTTCTCTATATAAGTATGTATATCGTTGTCTAGTACCCATAACACAAGTTTCGAGCTTAATTTGGGGCTAGGTCAATTTGTGTGCAATTGTCCCCGATATTTTTTATTTATTATTATTTGTTAGTGACACACAATGACATGCTGCTAGCATTCGTATTTCGTAGCAACAGTAGGTAGATTTTCCTCATGGGTGGATTTGTACGAAATATTAGTTTATTTATGGTGTTAGAGGGCGTTATGACTTCATGACCTCTTTTGAGTCTTTTGTAACATATATACTAACTAGCTACGCCCCGCGTCTTCCCATTATCCCACAAGAACTTTTTTTGGGATAAAAGTGTTAATCCAGGGCATAAACTATCTCCATTCCAAATTTCACTCAAATCCGTTCGCTAGTTTTTGCGTGAAAGAGTAGGCAACTAACATCCATATTCACAAACTTTGACGTATAAAATACCTACCTACCATGAAGTTATTGAGTTGTTCTAGTTTAAAGTTCTCTGTATTGTGATGTACCGAAGAATTAATAACTCAATTTATGGTAGAAAATAATAATAATCATCATCATCATCCGAAAGTTTCGTAGAAGATGACTTATTGGAATTAATTCGAATTAATTGGTTGTGAAATTACCAGCCGAAATGAATCCATTGGCCAATGCGTAGGCCAGCCGACCACCCCCGATGAATCCGATTTTCATTGCTTCGCGTGTAACTGCAAACAATGTAAAAAATGTTAGTATGTAATTTCAAAACAAAATATTTATGCATTGGTAATGTTGAAGAAGAAAACTTGAGCGTTATAAATATGTTTTTAGTAGGGTACTGAAGTTACATGCACACACACACACACACAAACACATGATACATGTTATCACTTTAAATTAAAAAGTCAAACTTAAAACTGCTAAGCGCTAACGAACGCAATAACATAACAAAATACTACAAAAAAAAAACGTCATCTAGTTATATTCTATAGATACCACGTAGGTCAATAAGAAGACTCGCCTTATTGTATTCAAACATGATATCCATCAATTTCCAACCGATTCATTTTATTTTCATGACGTGAAGTCACGGGACTTTTTTTTATTGTTGGACAATGATTGCACACAAAGAAACACTGATCTAGAAAGTATCTATGTCGGAAGTATATATATATATTTTACTAGCTGTTCCCCACGGTTTCACCCGCGTTGGCTACAGTTTATCGCGATTAAAAGTATCCTATGTTCTTCCTCAGCGTTAAAACTATCTCCGTACCGAATTTCATTTAAATCGGTTCAGTAGTTTAGGCGTGAAAGCGAGACAGACAGACAGAGTTACTTTCGCATTTATATATAAGTAGAGAAGTAGGGATTATTTCAAAGAGTATAGTAAGATACAGGGAATTATTTTATGCACTGCAACTGCAACCTCTAGACTCTAGGGGCTTAATGTATAGAAAGCTAGGATTAATATTGATAAACAAGCATAAGAATGATAATTTTGAAGTAGTAGGATTATTACTAGTTTTACGATCATTAATTAAATTACGCGTGTGGAGATTTTATGCGAATTTTGGCATCACTTTTTTTATTTTCTTTCGTTTTATGACAATAACACAGCCTCTGTCACTCGGGGGCGTGCACCTTTCAACGGCGGTGAAATAGTTTTACAAATCATTTGTGTCAGCGAATTTTACTCTCGAATCAGATAATATTGCCTACCTCTCTATACCTAAGTGAAAACACAACCTTAATTACCTAAATACTAATCTAATCCACACGTATAATATAAGAAACAAAACGATGCGACGTTAAAATGAAATGAAGAGAAATATAAAATAATTTCATCCTACCTCGTGTTTGCTAAAATAGCTAGGTATAATTTATAACTAATATCAATTCCGAGCTTATCACAATAAAGAGCTGATTACGAGCGTCCAGAGGTCATAATAAACATTGGTTATAAAAAAAAACAGCTAAATGTAGAGCTAAATTTAACAAAATCATTACCTCCACAATAAATAACTGTTTTACGTATTACAAAATACCTGACAATTAAATAAATCAACGATACTCACGATTTAAACGTAAGTTGAAAATTTGCCGTGAAAAAAACACGTGCTTCTCTCACGAGATCCTGTTGAAGACTGAGAGGAGAGAAATCTTGAAGGTGGATGACGTTGATATCATACGTTATCATTGTTATCGCGCATCAATATTACAGTTATTATTTTACTATTAAATCATTATTATTAACTGTACATTTCAGGTTTCTTAGATAGAATAGAAAAAAAAACCTTATATGTAAAGCTATATAATATAGCTTTTTCTGTTCCTAATTGTCTAAACCTTCTTTTGTGCCTTAAGGGTTATTAGGTACAGTCAGGGACAAAAGTAGCTGATCATAGTCAATTTTTCCACTTGTGTTTTATATCAGTAATGTTTTTTTTTTTTTTTTTTACTATTTACAAGGTAGCGTTTGACCTCAAGTCACCTGATGTTAAGTGACGATGTGGTCGAAGATGGCGCCACGCTACACCTGGACTGGGAACTGGCTCTCAAGTGAGGCTGCCGGAACACACCGATAGGTGCTTGGCGACAGATTCTTAACAAGAGGGTGGTAGCTAGCCAGGCGAGTACTAGAAAATACCCTACCACCAAGCTATGGTTTCATCACGATGTTTTCCTTCACCGAAAGCTCAAGCTCATTGTAGGATTCGAACCCACGTTCGTGTTTGGTTAAAACTTACAACGTAGCGTTTGACGACTACATCAACGCACCTGCAGTGCGATACTAATTCACTCGGAAAGATTCCGTATCGGATTCGACGTCACTTCACGGAAACGTTTTCCGAGAGCAAATAGGTGTCGGAAACTTTTCAGTGATTGAACAGCTGGTTTGTAAAATTAAACGTCATTTTCCGAATTCAGATTTGTGAATCGCGTCTAAAAAAGTTTCGCGGAAACTTTTCCGGATCCGTGGGCGGAAGAGTTTCCGAGTGAATTAGAATCGCACAATGATAAAGAAAATTGAAATCTGTTTTTGTTTAGTAACTTTTGTCGTTGACTCTGTAGGCGGGTACTAGTTTCAACTCTGCGGCAGGACACTTACAAACATTTGCAGTCAGATGCATATTTTAATTTGTTCTATCCATTAGTCGTAATAACGTTACGTACAGTAGGTACAGCCTTGCGGACAGTTTGCAGTGCAATTGTGCTAATCAACCTGGTGTTGTTTACCGTACAAGTGTATCTACATATTAACGTACTAGGTAACCTGTAGCAATGGGTTTCTACTATTCTAATTGGTATTCCATTAAATAAAATTACTCAGCTGCAGATTATGTTAAACGGTTACATGTATACTATTTCTATACTGTATATTAAAAAGTCCTATGGATATCTCCAAGCCGGTAAAACTGCTCCTACCTAGTACAGTCAGCGACAAAAGTAGCTGATCGTTCTCGATTTTCCAAATGTGTTTCTAATCAGTAATTATTATTGTTTTTTTTTTACATTTTACATGGTATCATTTTGACCACAACATAACACACCTGATTTTAGGTGACGATGAGGTCAAACATTGGTGTCTAAGATGATGAGGATAATAGAAAAAAGTGTGATTGTTCAGCGACTTTTGTCGTTGACTGTACAATACTTCACCACGTCACATCATATTGCTCTCATAAAAATTGACGATTTGTCACATGCGATTTAAATTGTGTGTCTAGACTGGAGTCCTACCTCACATACTTACATACATATTACATACACACATTTATATAAATATTTTAACATGCGAAAGTTTGATGTTTGTTTGTCCGTCTTTCACGCAGCAACGGAGCATAGAATCGTCGTGATTTTTGCTTATAGAGCTTACAGGCCAAAAAGTGACATAGGCTATATTCTTCATCCCGGAAAAGTGCTCGGTTCCTGTGGGAATTTCCACGTGGGTATAACCGCGGGACACAGGCGTATAGCTAGTAGGTAATATGATACCAATTTACACTGATATCTCGCTGCTTGGTCCTTGATCTTACTTGACATCGATTGAATGTGCGCTGTTTCATTATTATTGATCATCACAGCCATTGATTTACCAAGAGCTGGAGGTCGGAACCTACGCTGAAAAGCATCCAACCAAAAGAGGTCTAATAAACACACTCTACTCTAGTCTCTGATTGGTCGCGTGAAAGAAGCATTTTTTATCTAAGTACTACACTACTACTATACTATCCATAAGCGTGAAACCAAACGAGCGTAATTTTGTGAGTCGTGAGACTCATGAGTCGCGTAGACTCCTAGATTATAGGTTTGTATCTTGAAATGAGCTTGAGCTTTCGATGAAGGAAACTAACTATAGCTTGTTGGTAGCGCCTTCTGTATTGCTAGCCTGCCTAGCTACCTCTTTCAAGATAAGATTCTACTGCCAAGTAGTACCTATCGGTGTGTTTCAGCTGCTTCACTTCAGAGCCAGTTCCTAATCCAGGTGTAATATAGGGTGGCGCGTCTCCTTCAACCACATCATTTGACTTGCGGTCTAACGCTATCCTATAAGACGCATAAAAACTCTATCTCAGAGTAGGTACTAAGTTCTATTGTTTCCTCGATCATTCTGTGGTAAGTAGATCTCTATAGAAACAAAGGACTGTGGTCACTATATCCATTGTTGATACCGCATACTTGGTTCACTTGGATGCCACATAAGTAGCTACAAACGATGCATATAACTATTTATACCTACAGATCCTATCATTGCGTATTCAATATGGAAACAACTTGAACGATCGATTTGAATCATGAAGTACCGTACAGTCAGCGATAAAAATACCCGATTTTTCTAATGTGTTGTTTATCTATAATGCAACAGAACACAATCCACAACAGAACACATCTGATCTTAAGATGATGCAGTCAAAGGTTCATGTTTAAGATGATAAAGGTAATCGGTTTTGTTATTGTTCAGTGAATTTTGTCGCTGGCTGTACCTCTACCTAGAGCCAAGTATTAATTTAGGTACTTATCCAAGTTCATAAAGATAAAATTCTAGTTTTTTTTTTCAATTAAGTACTTTCCGTGCCATTTTATTCTGATTCACTGTTATTTAAATACGCTTTATTTCCTGATTCCTCAAGTCTTTATAGAAATAAATTTGCATACTATTTATGGAAGGACTAGAATAAGTTCTGGGCTCTGGTGTTAGCTTGGAGATAGAACTCTCTTAGCTCAGCTTTGATACCCTTCCTATCCAAGCTACACTCCCTTCCGTTATAACTTCAACCCTGCCTACCCGCGAGCCCCATTCGTTTTCGTCCTATTCGTACATAATATTGGAAGTCTATAGGCATAGAATTATAAGACATCTATAGATAACTTTCTCTTCGTGATAGTTCTGGACTCTATATAATATTTCCTTATTATAATGTACGTGAATGACAGAAGAGCAATTATTATTTGTCATAATATAAATCTAAAGTATACCTACCTTGGATTTGTTGGTCGGATCCTAAGAAAATGTCCGTCGCGACGGCTAAACTAACGATTCACAAATAAACTTTCAATTCACTCAAAAAAACGCACAAAAAGATGGTTTATATCTTCGTTTTCTTTTTAAAAACACTTTTATTAGCTTCAACTACATTCATAATTAATACTTACCTACTATTAAAGAAGTGCATAATATGTAATACATTATTACTACCTAAACAGTAGAAATATAAAGCTCACAAACTTACTTTTGATCATTGTCACGCTGTATTTCAATCCTTATCACTTCAAAAAGGTCATTCACATTCGCGGGACCAACTATGTAGAACCTAATGAGACTTGTCACTCACTCACTCTTTTATTATCTTACTCTTCACAATTATTATAATGTTAATAATATTTATTATGTATTATTATTAAAAGGGAGGACGTGTTGACTAAGCGATCGGTGTATGGTGCACTGCCGAGTTAGCTTCTGATTCAACTAATGAGGTACCTCTAGCTTGTACCTACTGACTGATATAGGAAATTTTTATTTGCTTTGTGATAAATATTATAGGAAAACATTGAAATAACAACCTAAAACGGTCGTAAATTAAATATTTCGTCTACAGCTGTAAACTTTTAATTTTTGCTTTAAATCGACTATGTAAAAGGTTCTTACATTCTAGTTAGCATATTTTAGGCTACGAATGGGTTAAATTGATAGAAGATTTTATTTTGTTCACTCAAACTTGGAAAGTACCTACACTTAACTTTTTTTGTCACACTTTGATGTTTTAAATGTAAAAATGTCATAGAATAAAATCTTTCAGATTTTGCCGTATTTTCCTGATAATATTTCCAATTTTCTTTTTTATTCGAAAACTATTAAGAAAGGGTAGCTTTCCAAAAAGGATTGTTTAACTCTGTCCAGCCTTTTTCAAGAGATGCGCTTACCAACGAACACCATTTCGATTTCATAAACGACCTCTTTACCTGTTGCAACAGTATCGATTCCAATTACGACAGACCATGGGAGTACCTATACATACCTACCTAGTACCTACCTATAAATGTTTCTACTGATAACAGCGCTATCAGTCCAATAGGTCACACATTTTATTGACCGCGTACTATCTACTTATCTGACTAACACTGTCAATAAAATTATGAAGTAACTCTTGAAATTCCAAAATTTCTTGCCAAGAATAACTGTCATCAGCCTGTTACGTTCCCACTGCTGGGACTCAGGCCTTCTTTCTCTCTACCAGGGTTGGTAGATGTCGCATGCCCTTGAACGTGCTGATTCCCTCGCGATGTGTTCCTTCGTCGTTTTGAGCGAAGGCTTCATGAAAGCCACGATCTTACTCTCTTCGCTGTTTTTGAGTATCACGAAGGATAAAATTCGAAGGCCGTTTATAAACATCAGGATTTTGGAATTCGAAATATCATTCTTATTTACAAAACCATAAGATGTAGGTACATAGATTACTTAGTGATTTATTTACAGGACTTTGACAATCCTTGTCCTTGTCCTTATTTATTGATCTAAGATCCAATATCTAGGTAGGTACCTATAGAGGACATGACTTTTGAGTCAACAACCACGCCCTTAGAAGAAGGACTTTGCTCTAAAATCATTTTATATACCTATATCCTATCATCATTCTTAAAGTGTCGTAATGTGATAAACCAAACGGCTGAAGTAATAAAAATTTATCATCAATCCTTAATTTATATATGAATCAAAATATAATAAGGACTCTCTATTGAATGAATAGAATAAAAATAAATAGGTAGTAAAACTCTTTCATAGCTGCAGACCAACCACAGACTGGCAGAATGTATTTACATGATGTTTTTCCCCTCACCCGACTTGCCTTATTCACGTACCTATTTCATGTTTACCGGGTAGCGTTACATGGCTTTCAAGTGACGCTACTGTAACGCATCACTTTTGGTTTTTTTTTGTTTGTTTTCAAAAATGCGTCAATTTTGGTAAAGATAAAAACGCCTAATGTAGTAGGACCTAGAGGTCAGCATTTACATTTAGCGCCATCTGTGATCAGTCCAGCGTACTTCTTGGTGTAATTGGGAATGGTTTGAATTCAGAAACTAAATCGACTTGGCAAGTTTATTTGAAAGGTATTTATTTTACCTAAGTACATAGAACTAACAATATCAGCAAGGTCTGTTTGTTTGATAAATAATGCGGTGTAGCTTCTGTTTGCTTCAGTGTCATACCTCAACTAAAACATAAGTAGAAGGTAGAAAATTAGTTCGTCGCTTGTTGATTTTGCACAGCAAAACAGTAGCTCGTAGCCGTTCCGTAGTTAATTATTTAAAAATATGATAGGTAACTTCTTAGTACATAACACATTTTTAAAACTAACTAAAATGTACCAAGAACTTATTAACCACACAGATTCTCACCTTTTTTCTGAGATTATAAAATAATCAGTACCATAAATAGAGGAAATTATTTAACTTTATAGTCCGATGTACAAACACGTACGTGTTGGGACTTACAAATGATTGTTTAATAATACAAATAAACGAAGAATAGTTTTGACGTAGGTAAAAAACAAATATTTACAAAGTCAAAACAAATGTTAATTATGTGCATTGCAATCATTTAATTCATATCATAGGACTCCCCCTTTAGCCTTTTGTAAAACTATAATTTGGGTAAATTAATCATCTGACTCCATTTCCACCTTAACATGATAAGGTGGATCTGGAAACTCAGAACTTTGGCTGTGTGCCGACATGGAGGTAGCTGATGGTGATACACAAATATCTTCTTCCCTTAGGCGTGAAAACCGTAAGGATCCCCCCCACTCGGAATAACTAGGCCTTCTTTTAACATTTTGCAGAAGAGTAAGTACTCCAGATTGAAATTCTAATGTTCGGTCGTCGTCTAGCAAAGCTAAGGATGGCAGGAGACTTTTGAAGAATGTTAGATTGCGGTCTTCGCTTTGGGAATAGGCTTTCCTTGCGTTGTGATAGTCTATGAACGAATTCATTTTCTCGTCAGTTTCATTAATGACTATTTTCCTTTTCTTTAGAGGAGGTGGATGAGACTGGGTAGAGCTTGAAGCTGGGTCTATGTCTTTGTCTACAATTATTTTCTTCGGCGTTTCATCACTATCACCTGCATCACTTGCATTATGTTTATTATCGACAGTTTGTTCGTTGCTTGTTGTTTTTGAAGAGCTGCCATTATGTTCACCGTTTAGCACGACCCCTTTCAGAAACATCATTTGCTCGTGATATCTGTATGGTTTACTGGGCACACCTGATTTTTTGCACTTTTTTTCTTCTTTTAAAGTTCTTATCCATGCATCTCTTGTTTGCGACCATTTTTTGATTACAAATTTTCCTGGAAGAATGGATATTATTTAATTATCTTATTATACATATTATATTTAAGCTTATTACTGACTGACTGATTCTGTAGCGCTGTCAAATGAAAACAGCCCGCGGCTGCTTGCAGTTTGCGCACGGTGCGCACCATGCTCGCTCTAGTGGTCCAATCTAGTCTACATCAATAGTTCAATACCTATTACGCTCATCATCGTCATCACAGACTCACTGATTCTGTAACCCTTTAGTATTCATAATACTAATACATAATTATTATATGTTATATCCCATTATATACCTTTAGGTCTAAGCACGCCACACATCCTCACGAGTTCCTACTCTGGCCTTAGTAAAAGGCTATGGTCATGATTAAAAGCGGTATCAAATCAACTGTTTCATTTATCGGGCAAAGTACTCCTAGTGAAAAACAAGCCATATTATGGCACGCATCTCAATGCTAGGCTAATAATGAAATAGTAGGCTCTACAGATAATAAAGTTATCATCGAACATGCAATGCGTGACGTATGAAGTGAGGGAGAAGGCAGGTTAGTTAGTACCTCCCCTTCCCACTCAACAACACCGACAGCTGCAAGGCCGCGCGCCGGTCGCGGGGACAACATTTTATCGAGCCGATATCCGATACTTCCAACTAGGTATTACCTACTAGCTGTTCCCTGCGGTTTCACCCGCGTGGGCTACAGTTTATCGCGATAAAAAGTATCCTATGTCCCGCAATTCGGTGCCCCCTCACCGTGTTACCTGCTGTAGGTATCCATTATCCTATTTTAATTCTAGGTAAATTTTTTTTCGGACCACGTGTTTGAATCGTCTTGTTAAAGGTCTTCCTGGTCCGCGACCGCACTTTACCTATTTCATAGATTCTCCCTCACCTCGCCGCGTTTCCCGCTGCGCTAGGGTGCAGCGGGTTTATTTTTCTACTACTACTTACATTTTTAAACTCGTGATATCTTTCGAATGGAATGTCCGAATTGAATGATTCAAAAAGTTTTATAAAGGTATTGAAGCAGTTTTGAATAAGAAGTAATTTATTTTGATAAGGATTAATACCAAGACACAAATAAAGAACCTTTTCTAGAGGCGGCATTAAAAATAATTTTTTTAAAATAAAATATCTCTTATTGCGGCATAACTATAATAGTTAGACATATGCTCTCGCGGACTTTTTTGTAGATCTTAATGAGACCTACAAACCCGCAATACATTATTTTGTTCTAGTGTCAATAGTTTTTGCAGCGCACGCAAAAATAGGTTTTCGATTTCACACCTTGGGTTGCAAAATAGCAATTTTCTTACGGATCCCTAATTTTTTTGGAAATAAAGTATAGCCTATAGCCTTCCTCGATAAATGGGTTATCTAACACTGAAAGAATTTTTCAAATCGGATCAGTAGTTCCTGAGATTAGCGCGTTCAAACAAACAAACAAACAAACAAACAAACAAACAAACAAACAAACAAACAAACAAACAAACAAACAAACTCTGCAGCTTTATAATATTAGTATAGATAACTAGAGAAACTCAAACGAGGTCTGCACTTGTTATCTACTAAGAAGAAAATTTAAAAAAAAATGGTAATCGTAGTAAACTTACATAAATATGGTACCCGATCGAAGATAAACAAATGCAAACATAAAATTCTAAATTCATAATGTATGCTTATATACTTATTTCCGAATTTTTAGATAAAACTTTTTGGAAAAAAGACTTGGCATACATTTTCTAATCTTTTTGACGAGATTTTTACGCGTATGTTTTGAGTTTTTTTGTAAACGTATATTTTCCTTGCTTGTTTTCGATAAATGTATTTATTTAAACATGTAGGTAGGTGAGTGCAAAATAACTCACCAAATTCATGTCTATATTTAGGTTCCATTTCTTCGTAGTTCGGCATCAAAACAATACAAATTTCCCGCCACGCCGTTGCTTTTGCTGCTTTATCTTTGTAAATAATCAGGTTCTTGTCCCAAAGAACCGGCCTCATTTCCACCAAACTAATCAGAGTCTCCTTCAGTACTCTTCTGGAGAACTCCAGCTCTATTTCAATGTCCGACAAATCCATTAAGAGTATGCAACAAAAACTATGCAACACGTGTCCGTTTACACCGACCCTGGTAGAATGAAAGACGCGCGCTTGCCGGCCCGCTCCCCGCGTCCCGCATATTGATCCGTTTTTTTACTGGAGGCCAGTAAAAACCCTGAACTAGTTTGACGGCCCGTTCACATGGTGCGCGGGGCGCAGCGGCATCGGCAGCGACCTAAAAGTTTCTTTTGATGATACTAATTTCAGTGCACTAAACGATTTATACACTAATTATACACGTTAGGGTTTTTAAATCTACTTTATATAATGCATACGATCCAGCATAATGTTAGGTTGGTAGTTGATACGATTATTCTCACTTGTTCCACCATAAAAAATGTATACCTATTATAATCGGCGAGATAAAAGCGCACAAACTTCGCTGGATCAGCCACTTCGAAAGAACGGGAGTTGATCGTGCGGTGAAACGAGCTCCCAGGTGTCGCTGGAAAGCGCGACGGATTTGCGCGAAGGATTTGCGCGAAGGATTTGCGCGAATGATTTTCGCGAAGGATTTGCGTGAATGATTTGCGCGAAGGATTTGCGCGAAGGATTTGCGCGAAGGATTTGCGCGAAGGATTTGCGCGAAGGATTTGAGGGGAATTCCCCGCTGATTTGCACTTGGCAGCAATGCTAGTCAACCTAGTCTCAGCCCAGGGGAGGGTCATGACCCCCGTGACCCCCCTTTGGATCTGCCCTTGAACGAGCATACATAGGACGGTCGAGTGGCCAACGCCCAATCGCGCAAAGAAGAAAAGAAAAGAGTTGAAAAGACAAAGTCCGAAGGACTTGCGCGAGCTCCAGGTGAAGGACTGGCAGGACGCATGACAAACCGAAGTGGAGTCTTTATATTACCTATCTTAATCCGGAGGCCAAAATTCACTTTGGGTCGGATACGAAAGATGATTACTGCACTACAAGGTTTTCAAGTGTTTTTTCTTTAACATGAATATTATGTACCTATTTTCATATTTTTAGGTCTTGTAGGTTTTAGATGTAAGCTTTGCTGAGATGAATAGGTACCTACTACTGAATAAAGATTCAGTATTATTTGACTTCTTCTTGAACATGCACTAGATAGCAAGCAGGGCACTATTATAACTATTAACTACTGTGTGTTGTACTATTTATCGATTTGGCGCTGATATTATATCAAAAAAATAAAACGGAACTCGGAAGCTGTTAGTAACACCAGCCATTAGAGTCAAAGCATACGTCACACGGTCTTTTTACAAGCCAATATTTCAAACTATGGCATAATTTTGTCAATTCAAATAAGTCTTCGGTAGTATAGTGGTAAGTATCCCCGCCTGTCACGCGGGAGACCGGGGTTCGATTCCCCGCCGGAGAGAATCTTTTTGATTATTTTCTTATATTCTGATTTAGTTTGTTTATTTTAGATGTACATACTAATGTTTTTTTTTCATAAGTCTGGCTATAATTATGATGTACCTTGGGTTTGCAGTACGCCAGTACCTTCTGGTAAACGATACCGAGGTTTAGTTTGAGATGGTTCAAAACATTTTCAGTTTCGTTATTATATAATACATTTATTGCGAAAGTTGCCACAAGTAACCACAATGTACCACGGAGATCATCCATCGTACACCTACCGCTGCTGAATCTAAAATAATTAAAATTATCCCCCTTTATTGCGAGTATTAGAAGCTACTAATAAGTTTTATTTTAACGCCATCTAGGTTTTGAGTGTGGAGCTACCTTCTGTGGCGTTCACGGGAAAGAGTAGTTTTTAGTTGTTATACCTCTATTTCAACTTTATTTTTTTGTATGTTTAAAAATCATTGTATGATTGAACTATTATTATTAGAAACTTGAGATTTTAAGAATAATAGTTTTTGAATAATAGTTAATCATTGTTCATCTCAGCAGTTCATAATATTTTAATCTACTCTACTACGTCAACTACAATTTATTTTCGATGGTCACCATAATCTGTCAAATAAAACAAAAGCCATAAAAGGACTTTTTTGGCGGCAAATGAACTGTCAACATGAACATTTTGTTTTAATTTCCAAAACTTGTGTTTTTCGAGCGATAATGTGTAATATTGTTGGATTATTAACCATTATGTGTTCGTTAATGTGTACGAGTGTGGGAAATTGAAATAAAGTTGTGAAAGTGACTTTTCAAGTTGCTCCAAAAAAGTCCGTGTAAAGTTTAAGTAAAGTGCCACTACTTAAACACTATCCTCATCCCTTCATCTCATCATCATCATCATCATCATTTAAACTTGATTCAACTTTCTGAGTTTGAAATATTTTATACTTGACACTGGCAAATATACTAAACGTGTGACGCTGACGCCATAACACAACAAAAAAGAAACAATTTGACAGCTTGAAAAGCGGTAAAGTTTGAAATAATAATATTTTATAATCAAGTTAATTTATTCATTGTGTTTGTACATATTAACAATTTTTTATTCATGTTTGGCTGTTCATGTAGCTATAATTATTATTTTAAAATATTGTTAACATGTTGTAATAAGGGACTAGACAACGACTTAGGTATTTATGTAGATCGTTTTTCTAGAGTACATAGGTTTATAGGCCTCTAGGCCTACTATTCCTTAAACTTAATTTGTACCTATAAAGTCAGAACAAAAATATACGGCTTTTCTATTAAATCGGACATGTAAGTCATTGTAACTTCCTTTTTTCCAGGCCTCGGTTTTAGGAAAAATGAAATTGGAGCATATCTGGATGTATTGGAGAGTGGGCAAATTCCCGGGTTCCTCGTTCTCTTGCTCCCTCCCTCCCGTTTTGAAGGCGCTACGAATATCGTTTTTCATTCCATTCGCGCTCGATGCGTCGGGTCTGAGGCGCGTCGCGGGTTTTTGTCATTTGGTTGTCGCTGTTGTCTATGGGAGTGTTTGCTCGTATTGAATTCGAGTGTGCAAAATAATTAATTTTCAGTGATTTTATTACATTACTCGCATGATAGTGAATAAAATAACAGTTCGATAATGGCGTTGGAGGGTGTGAAAAGTGAAAAAAGTGAGGAAAGCAACGGCACCGTAGTAGACGGCAAAGCGAACGGGATCGACAACAAAAGTAAACAGGTACGGATTTCTGCTCCGCTTTTTTATTTCGCTGCGGTTTTACCATATCCTGCGTTAGAAATACTATCAGCGGAACCGGAGATGATGTAGCTGTTTATAAAAAATCTCTACAGTGTATTACTTTGTTGAAATCTAGTTTGTTCAGTTTTCAGCTGTTTTCAGGGCGGTACGGTATACAATTTTTGCGCAGGTTTACGTCATTTGTGAGAATGGGATTCGGTGAGAATGTGGTCAGTCGTAAACAGGGATATGACCTATTTTGGTTGGATGCAGAGCTTTAACTAGACTGCTGTATTTTTTTTTTGCTGAGTCCCCAGCTTCATTGAGTGGAGATTCTGTAGAACTTTTGAGCACACAGGGGTACCTATGTAAATATAATCTGGATTGCTGTATGTATGTATATTATATACATTTTTAATATTAATTTCAAGTCATGCTAGCTGTTTTAGATCCAATACCAAATCTCCAGTAACTATTGAAAAAACTAGCTGCACATAATATACCTATAGTTTCTTTTAAAACTGACTGAAAATTGTTACATTCCTTACCTTGCACCTATGTGGACTACAGTTCAGCATGATAAATAGTATCTTATCTCCTTCCACTCCTTCCCCAGGGTTCATGCAACTGTCTGAAGATATCAGAAATATTTTCAGCCTCTAATAATAGTAAATTAGAGCATCCCATTGTAATGAAGGCCAGTTTAATTGACCCAGTGTAATGCCCCAATTAGACTTGAACTCTTAATGGGGTGTCAAATTGGCAAGCTTTATGTTCAATTAATAATATTGATCTAATACTTGTATGATGTCTCAAGATTTTCAGATTTAAAATGTGCATTTCTGTTGTTGACAGACGACGGTAGAGCAATCAGATTTAAGAATAAACATGCTGTTTACAATTTTAAAATCAAATTAAAGTTTCATTGTTTAATTTCCATAACCATGCATTGTAAGGATTTTTAATGATCAAGCCAATTACATGTTAGAGACCACACATTATTGTAAGGTTTTATAGACAGTATGATGTTTACAACGGAGCTCGGCCTTCTCTCTAACAATACCATACTTCATAATGTAGCAGCAGTTATTTTCATTCACTTAACTCGCTTTCTTGTCTGTCTGTCTGGAAACGGTATGTAAAAAACTTTTAACAGAAGTTCCCAGAACTGATGACAATGCAACATTAACACTCGCTCTCATCTGTTCCGTGCAAAATTTTCAATTGATTTTTAACTAACTTTTTCATGAGCTAGTGATTTGAAACTTTCAGCATAGACCAAAGCTGACAATAATAATATGATAGAAGACTAAAAATTCATTTTATATGAAAGGTGATGTTTTTTCTCTTTTCCTGAAATAACTGCAGACACTTTTTGATTACAACTCGTGAATTATAGTAGAGCCTACTTCGGTAAGTGCAATAATTTTCCTTGTAATTTTATTATGTTATGGAGAGATGTTATTATTCCGTAAAAACATTAACACCCCACTTGATCCCCTAGGGCCTAGGAGATGAGTTTTCAAAAAGCCCCAATTTTATCTGCATAGATCTTGTATTTTTAGAGATTTTGGAATTAATTTGTGACCATATTTCAAAAATTAAAATGCCAGGTTGTGCTAAGGTGCCATTTTCAATGCAATCCAAAATGTCACAGGTCACAGGACAGAAATATTCATTTATTCAATGGAGTTTTTATTTTTTTGGTCAAAATCTAGGAATCTAGGATGTAGGCTCTATAGATTTTGTCAATTTTCTATTTCTAGGATGTACAAGACACTACCAACATCCTAGATTTAGATTTCTACATTGTACTCTCTAATAAGATATAAAATATATGATATATATGTATAAAAATATAAATGTTCATTTTTTTTATTTTAATTAATTGTTGAAATCTAGGATGTAGAGTCGCTTATTAGGGACTGTATGTACATTCTCAATTTTTTACACAACTGCAGATTAGTCCCGCAAAACCTCATTTGACCTACAAAAAAACGTAATGTTCGACCACATTCGATTTTATAGCCCATATATGACATCATTGCAAAGCTTGCCTCGTCAGTATTCACGTAGAGACCTTGCAGCCGGTGACATAATAACACTTGATTGCCGTAAGGCGACTTCATTGATTGTTACGTTTAATGAGATGCCAATTATAGCCTGTTCTAAGACGTATCTACCTAGTACCTAGATTGTCTTTTATATCGATCGAAGTCGTAGTGAACAAAGAAAAATTGTATGTTAGGTATTATTTATTTATTTTGTTGAAAAAGTGATTTGTTAACTAAACTGCTTGCTGCTTATGGGGTTAGTATTAGTTTGAACCCTGGAGAAGGAAATAGTAGGGATACTTTTATCGCGATAAACTGTAGTCCACGCCGATGAAACGGGAAAAGTTAGTATCTATCTTACTAAGTAGTACTAATGTTTTATCTAGGTGTGAATCGGTAACACCCATACCAGAGCTGAATCAATTATTTTATTTCGACAGGAAGTCCCCCTCCACTACTATTTTCGACCAAGTCCAATAATGTGCACGGGCATTGTTCGAATATTTCCGATCCGCTTTTGACACGTGTGCGCTAAATTCTTTTGTATCCCAAAATTTTTCCCACAGAAAACATCTGCCGCTGCATTAGGTACATATTTTTTGTTACAGAACTAGCGATGTCGCAATCGCAGCCGCGTCGGCCTAATTCGCTATTCAGATTAAAAATGTGCATGATTGTAAAGGTGGAGACTGACAGGAGCATTCCTGCATTCACTCGATGTGAATATTCGCATAGAAAATTTGTTCGTTGTGAGCAAATGCTCACGACACCTGAATGTTCGCGACGAATATATGCTCGACTGTGCTCCATCCCCAGCAGTTGTAGGCCATATAGCGGGCGCACGCTTCCTGTAGGTATAGATTAATTACCTATTTACCATTTTTTGTGATAAAAAACAATTTATGAATTTTCATGTCAGAAGAATTATTAGTTTCAATAGTGTATGTACCTACTCAATAATTTAAAAGTGTCAATAATCACCATCATACAGCTCCCTTACAAACTTCTCGCATAAACCCAAGCATTCCGACAAAATTGAAACATAGCTTTTACTTGCAGATCTTTATTAGCATATTTGTATAAATGTATGCATTATAATGTCGCTGCTTGGGTATTATAGTATCATTTTGCGGAGAGGATCTGTCCGTGTCATCAGTTCCGTATACCGAAAAAATCGATTGTCCGCCTAAAAACTCTAAATTTCTGGCGTCGCGTCGGCTACGACCCACATATTCGAATTGAAGGTCGAGTTTGCAGATCCGTAACATTATAAAAGGTATTGAACCTATTGTAGGTAAATTACTAGGTTCTTTGATATTGATACCAACGGGCGGAGGTCGACACACCTTGCTATATATACACTGAAAAATATATAATGAATAGGTAGTTGGTACCAAACCTGTCTAGGTACTGTGATTTTCTGAGAATTTTGTTACATATACAACTCTACTGTTCAACTAAGTAGATATAAAAACCAATTAAATTAATATGTATAATTGACGATGTCAATATTCTTAATTTAGACTGCTGTGGTGGGAAAAATTCAGAGCGCGCACACTGTGCGAGTTACGATTATTTACTTTGTACTAAATAGTTCCCTAAATCAGTATAGAGATTACACGACGAGACTAATTAGTGTTCTAACTAGCTTTGGAGCTTTTATAACAAACTGGTCTAACCTAATCTCCTTTACTCAAGATAGTATGTGATCTCAAAGAGATACTTAGATCATTCGTATATGTATGCTTAAATTTAACTGCGTCATATTATGATATTAGTGAAGTACCTAGATAGTTATATAGCAACTTTGGGAGGGTTCCTCGTTTACTCTAATGACGTAACCCCTTTGGTACCTCTAGGTAGAAGGAAAGGAATGAGGGGAAAAATTGTAGCCAACATTCTTTTTACAGCATTTAATTAAATAGGTTGGTATTACCTTACCTTATTAACCTTACCTCACCAACTACCCACGGTATTTCTTTGAAAGGAAATTAACTTCCGTCTCCGTAATTTGAAGACTTGTTTAAAAGCCTCAAAAGTGCTCGGGTACGTTTTGTGGAAGTTCTCCGCCCTTATTTAACAGCTTCTTTTATTTTCTTTTCTTCTTGTCCGCAAATACAGGGCTAGCAAAGCGTTTTATGTCGTCTATTAGATTAGAAGGTAGACGTGGTAATTACGGTCTAGAGTTTAGTGTGAAGCTGTGAACCGTCAGAATGTGTCTTGAGCTTTCGGTGAAGGAAAACATCGTGATGAAACCATAGCTTGGTGGTAGGGTATTTTCTAGTACTCGCCTGGCTAGCTACCACCCTCTTGTTAAGAATCTGTCGCCAAGCACCTATCGGTGTGTTCCGGCAGCCTCGCTTGAGAGCCAGTTCCCAGTCCAGGTGTAGCGTGACGCCATCCTCGACCACATCGTCACTTAACATCAGGTGACTTGTGGTCAAACGCTACCCTGTAAAAAGTAAAAAAAATAAAATATATAGTTTACCGATACTTTACCCTCATATCATCATAGCTTCACATGACTTTTGAGCAGTGGAGGACCGATAGGCTGAGTGAGGAGGGTTGATTCAGGGGCGCCAAAGAACATTGGCCACTTTTCATACTGCCTTGGACCTGACAGCAATATATTTTGTATAAAAATTACGAATAGCTTACATTTTGAAGTTATACGACCGGTCTAAAACAGTTATTGGTTTGTGAAATTAACGATAACTTCAGAAAAAGAAAAATAAGTACAACAAAATTGGTAGAATAAGACGTATTGTAGCGTAGCAAAAGCTAACAAATGTCATTAGACACTACGAAGTAAAAATTCAATATCATTTTTTCTTATCATTTTTATAAATATCGTTTGTATAATCTTAATAAGCAAAAAATTACAATTTTTTAAATATATTACTCGTTTTTTTACAACCTCAGGTCCGTTTTAGCCATTGTTATTTAGAGTATCTACTCCCGAGTATACCCAAATTAAGTAAATTACTGAATTAAAACAAACTAGGCACTGACGATATTGTAGAGGTATACCCAAGTGCGGCAAAAATGTAACAGTCTACACTACAGGTACTCGGAAAATGTGTAAATGCGCCAGTCCTTTTGAGGTTAAACATGGAATTCAAGAGGTGGTAAACTTCCACGTCAATGTTTACCAACAAGTTGTAACTCTGTCACAGACTCGCAGTGATTAATGGCAGGGTTCAACGCGATCACCTTTGTACGTGGTGGAAGGGTCGTGAGTAAAATTGATTATTACGCCAGGAATCACAAAAGCCCTCCGCATCGCGTTATTTCGGTTCATTAACATCCGCATACGCATTACGCAAGGTTCGCGAGACAAGCCAGCCTTTCGCCAGATAGTAAGCACTACCATACTGTACTCCTGCATGGTCGTAACAATTCGACAAACATAAAGGCCCCTTTTCGGATTGTCAGACCATCTTAATTCAAAGTTAAAAGAAATAGAAGATAAAGTAAAGTACTGATACCAAGCAAAGTTTCTGTGAAACAACAGTGTTTTGTTGTTAGTCAAACTAAAAACAGTTTGGTTTAATCTCTGAACACTTTGATCTTGTTGGATTCGAGTTGTGATTAGAGGTCAACTCTCGAACGACAAAATCCAAATACGGGTGGTCAACCTCTGTGTGCCTACTACCGAGTACCACCTACCTATTCAATTTACTCGCAAATTACGCAGGTCACAGCCGGAGGAGGCAAATGAAAAAAAAAAATTGTCTAGAGTCTAGTCTACATTTCTGAATTTATTTCTGTTCTAATGCACACAAAGTTAAGCTATACAAAACAAATGATCACTAAACAAAGCTATGAATGTTTATAACAAAGGGTTCCCTACATAGTCGCAGTACAGCTGCACGAAGTATTTCATGCAACAAGAATAGTTAATTTAGTGCCCATTACCATAACCCATATCTCCAAAAATTAAACAAAACAAACTTTGTTGTTTGGGTTATAATTGTATCATTCAAATACAAAGAACTCCTGTCCTAGTCATACAATAATCTATTACATATCTTTTTATTGTCTTATTCAACATGCTCGCTTAGATGAAACTCTTGAGTGATTATTTCGTTAACAATGGCGCCTGTACCATTGACGCATTCTTTTAGAATCGCTTCAAGTGAAAGTTCCGTGATCTGACATTTTGCCTACCTAGTTAGAGAAAAGGCGGAATACTAGATGTTTGTGAAATTGGCAAACAGAGTCTCGTTAATAAACTACAATCGCATACGAATTTTGCACGTGTCTTCTAAGAAACTCAATTTTCAATTACGATCTCGCTTAAAAACGTGAAACTCGGAAAAGCTGAAAGTTTTAAGAAAGAAAAACATTTTATTTGGGTTCGTAAGCGTAGTAGAAAAATACCTCGACGATTGATTAAGTACGTCTAAAATAAACCGATCACCGATAGCTTACCAATAGGAGTTCGTCTGCATAACAAGCGAGTTATTTTGGGCGCATTATCTAAACAACCTGACGTCTCAACCTCTAAATCCTAATCTACGGTAATTGTAAAAGGTGATTAATGGCCGGTTTCAATAACTGATCTACCCACGGTTTGCCCCCTACTGGAGATAGAAATTTGACACAAGCTCCATAGAAAAAATGTCATTTCTATCTCTAATAGGTTAAACCGTAGATAGATAGGTTATTGAAACCGGTTGTAAAACACCTGCTTGCCTATCAGTTCTACTTTTAAGTCGCCTTAAGGACGTATATACAGAGAAGTAAACAGAATAAACTTACATTAGGTCAAAGTTTTCGTAGGACTCTCCCGCGACTCTCACATCGTTACTTTTCTTCATGCAAATAAATAATTATCGAGAAAAAGTTACAGTCCCAAGCGCCTATTAAAAAAATATAAAACTTGTCCAGACGATGTGGTTTGTCCGCCATTTATTTGATCTCTTTTTCATGACGCGCTCGTGGTTACGCATTTGGTCTAAATCACTCTGACATCTTGGGCTTGTCCGTAACGGTGATACTGGCTAATTTCGTTTCTTTTACGAGCAAATTGTTTACATTTACTCGAGGAAAATAGGCAGTTTCGTTTCTACTGACCTACAATCGATCTTGCTTCGTGCTCTTTGTTATTTCGTTCCGGAGATGGCTACGGCACGGCTATAGCCGATATCGATCCGTAACTGACGACCCTTGTGATGCCGACAACGTAACGACTAAATCTTCGGTTTAAAAGCTTATTGTTAATGTTAAATCAGTCATTAAATGCTTTTCATCAAGTTGTGTGAAGTGTGGTGTGAAGCAAGATCGGTCATCTATCATCATTATTATTATATAATCATCTGAATATTGATTCTGTTACGATCTAGGGATAATAAGGCGAAAACTATTCCAGCTAACATTTCAGTCTCATATTCGATTAGATCGTATAGTCATATAGTTCTTAGAGCAAGGTTTTTTGATAGCAATGTTTTGTAAAAATGGCTCTTTTGTTTTAGGAGCCCCCTTGTTTGCTCATTGCCAATGACTCATGTGGTAGCTCTGCTAGAATGTAGGAAAATACAGAAGGTAACCGGCCGCAATATAATGTCATTTATTTATGCGTGCAATGCTAAATGAGGGCGCTGCCTCTATTTGGCCATGACTGTATGATGTAAGCTAGAATATTTTTAACTTCAAGAACATGGCTCATTTGTTTTATATTGTGTTAGTTTATCCGCCTAAAGATTAAAGCTAGCTAGGTATATTTACAAAGGTAATACTTTCTTCGGTAGACTTAAAGTTTATCACATCCTCCAAAAAGGAGAACAAAATAAACAAAATACGTACTCCTGTCTGCAATATTTACCATTGCAGTGAGTTTTCCTCCACTTGCTCCATCGGGAGGTGCTGACGCGTGACATCATCTGATGGCCGGCCAAGTGGAAACAAAACAATGGCCCCCTGGCCCCTGACACTGTCTAACTGGCCTCATGATTTTTACAGCTGTTCTTTTAAAAATGGCTGCTAAAATCACCTCGTTTTCAAATAAAATTTAAGAATTCGCGTAATTACGTACTAATATTATAATATCATAACATATCAGACAATGGTGTCGATTCGGTTTTGCATCCTCTAGAACTAAACTAAGTTTGACAGGTCTAATAGTAATGCTGTCCTTTTTTTACTTCTGTGGTTAGAAAAAGACAGCAATACTATTAGACCTGTCAAACTTAGTTTAGTTTTAGTGAATGCAAAACCGAATCGGGACACACATCGTCAGTTCGGGAATAGCTGAAATAAAGACATCAATTTTAACTATAGTAACAGCTTTCACTAGCTTGACGCTTACTCACTAATTGTATTACTATGGGGGTTTGAGCGACGCATTCAAAATATCCTGTCTCTAAAGTCTAGTCTATGCCCTTAAAATCCGGTTCAAACCGGATTTATCCGGTTAAATGGTACTGTTAAATGTAACTGCGTCGGCATATCAAGCTAACTTTGCGACTCCTGAGACCAGCTCGTCACCCTGAGACCACCCATACTGCACCCGCTTACTTGAATAGCCAAAATTATCATTGACTACTTTTATTGGGCAAAGTAAAAATATTTTTTATGTGAGTTAACTTAAAAATAAACGCGTTTTAAGTTTTTTTTAAGTGTTGACCAAGCATGGCCATACCATGACGTCAGGTCTCCAAAATAAACGTTTTGACATTGGCATTCAGTAGTGGTTGACCTTACATTTGTAAAATAGAAGTCAGTTTCTCATGTTTTTGTTCTACTTAATGTTTATTAGTATACATACATAATTATTCTCATTTTTATGTTAATAAATATCCGATGAATGATACTGCGAAAACATGGTCGATTTGATATTTCGGCGTACCGCAAGACGTGTCCTTGGAACTCGTTTTTTCATACCTATTTGCACATCTGTGTCGTTATAGCGTACTTTATAATAAAAATTACAATTATCCATCAGTGTTATGAGTGGTAATTAATGAATTACATCTATTTACTGATATAGTGACGTGGTTTTATGACCTCAAGGTTAATTGAGGAAATTCTATAATGTTCAATTCTCAAATTAAAACTAAGAGAACGGATAAAATTGTAGTATGGAATCTGGGAATGCTTAGATATCCTCGGGCGGGAAATGATATGATGTGTTTGTTCTAATCGCCGCGCATAGGTAAAGCTCTAGACAAAAGCTATTACATAGAGAGGCTAATAAAATATTGTATTAGGACTTTTAATCTAACTCTCAACATGTAACTATTAATATTCCACCCAATGCTAGGGCACGTTCTGCATTATTCAAGTTGAAAACTGACGATTTAATCCCTTATTCGAATTGTAACGTGTGATTCGTTTAACATAACAACTAGACTGAATGCATTTCAATTTAAAAATCTCCGCATCGAGCGCAGTCGGGGTCATCAACAACTGGATGGATACGTCGAGGGTTACTGGTTGGTTGTGCGACACTTATTCACAGTAAATTGGTCTAGATTTGACCGGATATAAACGAAAAACACGAGTGGGAGGACGTTAAATCGACCCCATCACCCGCTCGATCATAAGGTGAAATTATTCCATCCTGCTAACTGGAGTCCCGCTGGTTCACAATTTTGTCATTTGTTTTATTACGGCCAGACCGACTCCCCTAAGGCGGCATTGTACTCCAGCATTTAGCTTCATTCTTCGGTCTGCGAATTCATTGAAGTAGATATTTCAAATTCAAATCCTTTGGATTTGTTGTTAACGTTTATTTTTGTTTAATTTGTTTTCATTTCTCTAGTAAGCTTGTTTATTGCACTGCAGTGATTTATTGTAAGCTCTACCTATTGGACCATTTCATTGGCCCTGTTGTATTCAAGATAGTTATATTAATGTGCTATTTCTGAAGCCATAACAGCTAGCTACAGAGAGTTTAATTACGGAACGGATATTATATCACCGTCAAGCGTTTAGCAAAAGCGAAGCGACGACAAGCAAATGTAGCGCATTCTCATCCGTTTCATTTTCGGCGTTCAATTCCAAGCAATTTTTCATCATTATATCACCATAACACCAGTCCACCATTTAATACTGACCGTGTGTGTCATGCATGACTGATTGTTTTAATCGAGACGTTTACTAATATTGATAATAATCGATTATGAAATTATACTAATTTAACGTTAATAATTTGTATTACTAGTTCTAGATTAGATCACTCACGTAAATATTAAGTTAAGCTACTACGTCGCATTCTACGATGCTAGGTCTCGACTTCTTAGTCGATCACGAAATTAGTTATTTCTAAATGGCTATAAATGTTCGAGATATATCTCGAGACATTTTCATAATCGAATGATTATAAGTATGCCTGATGATCGCTTACAGTTATCTAATACGCAGATATCGTGTTTTTTTTTACTGACACGTTAGATCCTTTGTATTTGGTATCTGAATGTATTTTGACTGATCTGTTTGTTGACTAACATTCGTGCGTCCGCGTTGCTCTTCCCATGCAGCATTTCGGTCGTGTCAAATCCGCAAATAAACTTGTGATGCAATGCGCGTTCAGGACTTGCACGCCTTGCCCAGTTGATGGCACTATCATATTTTTGGCCTTTACTAATCATAGATTGAAATAAATAGGTCACGCTTCAAGAACAAGATATATGTAATGTTTATTCCGAGAAGAATTTTATCGCTTGTGCTATATAATTCAATTGTGCATTTAGTTTTTTGGTCTTTTCGTGAGACGCGGATGAAGGAGTAATTAAAATAGCGGCAAGGCCGTCTACTAGCATCTTATCATGTTTCCCAATACAAATTAACTTTAAATTGAACCGACATTTAAGTTTCATGATCACATAACTATATTCGGAAATGAAATTAGTAGCGTTAATGCTATCGACAGATATACCTAAAACTTATAACGCGTTATAGAGAAGTTGTGTATTTGGAACGAATTTCATCCGGTTTTGCTAACAATAACTGTAACATAATGGTTTCCAGATACGGTTTTCGTAAAACGTTATTTTTATAGCTTGACGGCGAGACACATAACTTAAGCGTTTCCCTGATAAGATCGTTTGAATGCTTTGTTTTCAAAGGTTTTGTTTGATTGGTTGAAATTGAAACGAACTGTTGTACCATGCGAGGCCATGGTTCTGTAATCTGTTGTAAATACTTACAGGACAACTGTTTACATAATGTTTTATTAAAGCGTGCAATTTATTCTCTTTTTGACTCTTAACAAATTAAGACACATTCTACAATTGTAATTTGGTTTAGAAACGATGTGTTTGTTTCTATTTAAGCTAATTCGGCATTGTTGCAAACGGCGGGTGCCATGACTACGAAGATACCTACTGATAATTTTAATGTTAATGACCACGATACTTTCAAAAGCATGCCTTACAGATTTATTTACGAGGTACTAAGGATTATTTATCAGCTTGATATAAGTTGCATGCAATGATGAAACAAGATCGATTGAAATTAGTATGTTAATAAAAGAACTTTATTCCGCGTAATGCTCGATCACGGCTAAAATTTCACATGCGATGCCCATCCGAGCATGGCAGCTGCGACTGCTGCACACACTTCACAGCCCGTGCAAAGAATCGCCTATTGAATTCATGCTGTCACAGTCTAACGCACCCATTACGAAGTACGAACCACCATTATGTCGTGGGATTTATTTCTATCAATCGTATAAAGTAGGACAGTGATGTCAAACAGTTCACAACTTTCCAGACGTTTTTAGCAAATCGTGAGTGTATTTTATTTTCTGTTCAGTTAGTCAGTTTTATTTTGAAAGTTGATGCTGTAAAAATGTTGGAAGATGCTGATGCTGACACCTTTTTTTTAGCAACTACTTAGTTTAACGCTCTTAAATAATTAAAACTTTTAGGGTATTTCCTGATGACCTAGAATCATGAAATTTGGCATGAAGCATATAACTATAGGAAACAATCTGAAAATCATTAATTTATCCCTCTACCACTTAACAAATATTTTTGCATACAAGCTTGTACGGAACCCTCGGTGCGCGACTCAGACTCGCACTTGTCCAGTATTTATACGTAGTTACGTACAATGACTTTGATAACAACAGTCTCGTCAAGCTAATCAGCCAGTTGCATACAATGCGGTTGGCTTTAATCTGCCGCAATTAACACAAACGTTTCTAGCTTATCCTTTCAACCAATGATTAATTGAAGCAACGGGACGTATCTAACTATCTACGGACGGACAGACGCGACCGTGGGATGATCCCGGTTTACTGCCCTATTCTTTTTGCTAAAGGTACCGTGGAACGTGCTCGCTTTGTCAGAAGAAGTTAACTTTTCCATAACCCGTTATTGTGGCTTTTTGATTTACTATTCCTGTGTGTAAAAGTCCAATGTCAAAACGTAACGTAGCGTCCTGCGACATGGTGGAGCGACGACTTGCGCCGAGTGTGACAGTTGTTGGATGAGAAGAGCCTCTATATCTTTGGAAGAGCCCAAGACCGGGCTCAGTGGCGCACCTTGAGAGAGGCCTATGTCCAGCAGTGGACTGATACTGGCTGATGATGATGATGAACATCGAATGTAAAAGATGGCAATCCAGATCGGTCACCGGTTTCAGTTATATATCTCAGTGGGAAAAACGTTACTATGTTCTTTAGTAATTGAATGCTGTTTTGCAATAGACAATAATAGACAATTATTATTTGTAGCAAAAAAAAACCTTTATGCAATCAAAGAATATTGTTTCATGCCACAAACCGGCATCGACTTAGCATGATACTGGTTTTTTAAACCAGCGCTGATGTTTTACAGCGTAATAATAAGGCTAGGTTCCTGTACAATACTCGCAAATTGGTAAAAACGTGATTGCCATGCGCATGCGTGATCCTCTTATAGACTAAATCTCAACTAAAGCCTCTCGAAGTGATGGCAAGATATAAAATCCCCTATTAACCTACTCCAGGCTGGCGAAGATGCCAGCTGCACTCGACGCGGAGCGCTGCGCTGAAGTGGGATAAACGTAATCTTTGGATGCAACCGCAATCGATAACGTATTGCGCAATCCGTTTCAAGATGTCCTATTTGTGGGCACTACTAGATACCCACGTGGACTACCTACGGTTTATCGCGATAACAAATATCGTACCTAAGTATATCCAGGGTTCAAAATACTACTGGATATCCGATGATTGAATTACAGCCCATGTATAAAATACATTAATTAAAATAAGTGCCAGAAGCACAACTCGTGTCGGTATTGGGAAATATCGACACGGTGAAACCCAATAAAATCCCGAGGGAGTATTAGGTACTATATCGAAGAAAGGGAAGCCTTGTTTAAGCAAAAGTTAACGATTTTATTCTTTTCCCGGGTCCTTGAAAGTCTGCCTACCCGTGTTTTTGTTCAAGTGGAGTATCCTTGAATGTTCCTTCTTTTATTATAAAGTCAATTATGAATAGCAATTTTTTTTCTCTTACTAGTCACCTGATGCTAAGTGGTCGAAGGTGCTACACCTGGATTGAGGAATGGTGAGGCTGCCGAAACACTCAGATAGGTGCTTTACGACAGATTCTTCACTTGAGCTACCACCAAGCTATGGTTAAATCACGATGTTTTCCTTCACCGAAAGCTCAAGCTCATTGTAGGATTCGAACCCACGACCTACGGGTCGCAAGTCGACGTGACTGAGCTATCATCGCTTCAAAAACATAGTTGTTATTCGCTTCTTATTTTCATTTGTTCCTTACGATTGTCTCTAAAGAAATGTGTCTGGAAGCATGGGGCATGGCGACGTTGACAACCCATAACAACAAGTAAGGTTTCACATCATGCGTTCACTCAACTCCCACTTTATTTTGAATTCAAATCAAAGGAGGTTTATTTCCGCAACGATTTAGAAACAAACGTAACAAAGGGTGTTTGGAATTCTTTGATAAAGCTCGCAATTTCTCGCATTTCGGTTTCAAATGCCAAAAGCTTTAACTTTGTAAACAATTGTAGACCTTATAATACCTTTCTATATTCTGTGCTATTGCGTACCATAATATAGATATACCTACTTACCTAGCTACCTAAATATTTGTTTGGGACTTCTGAAGGCTTAGCCTAACTTCTCCTATCCTCCTAAATTATTATAAAAGCCGAACGATGTCTCTTTTGTTTGTGTACAGTACTTTTGTTTGTGTACAAACAATTGTAGACCTTATAATACCTTTCTATATTCTGTGCTATTGCGTACCATAATATAGATATACCTACTTACCTAGCTACCTAAATATTTGTTTGGTACTTCTGAAGGCTTAGCCTAACTTCTCCTATCCTCCTAAATTATTATAAAAGCCGAACGATGTCTCTTTTGTTTGTGTACAGTACTTTTGTTTGTGTACAAACAATTGTAGACCTTATAATACCTTTCTATATTCTGTGCTATTGCGTACCATAATATAGATATATCTACTTACCTAGCTACCTAAATATTTGTTTGGTACTTCTGAAGGCTTAGCCTAACTTCTCCTATCCTCCTAAATTATTATAAAAGCCGAACGATGTCTCTTTTGTTTGTGTACAGTTGTTTGGCTTCATATCCTAGGAAATACAAAATTCACTCGGGAAGTAACGAGAATTGATCGCGGCTATAATTAAAAGGTGCGGGGGCAGACCCCGAGACATGAAAAAATATTATTAACTTAAAAAAAAGCGACCATCACAATTTTAATACTAGGAACAAAATATAATTGTTGCACCCGCTACTAGGCTCCATGAAGTCAGCAACTACATCAAAGGTCAATGTATACTACTTATATTAAAGTGATCCGAGAGCAAGAAAGGTTCTAGCGCAAGTGGTGGCTAGGTAGGTACAATATCGAATTGTTATGTAGGGTATAGAAAAAACTGATGATGATTTAAATGCTGTAGCATTACCCATTCTCTTTTATTACGTACGAGTACGAGTCATAGGCTTCAAGGGAGTGTTTTGTCATCGCAATGAAAGTTTTACTTGATATTTGCCAACCGAACTTTACTCGTAAACATTAATATTTCCACTGTTATTCGCTGGCAGTTTCGGAGTGTAGAAAAGCTTTTTACTGTTGTGTTAATCTACAGCTCAAATCATCATCATTATCATCAGCCTATTACGTTCCCACTGCTGGAGTACTGGCCTTCTCTCAGGGAGAGAGTATAGGTCGTAATCTACCACGCTGGCACAGTGCGGCTTGGTAGATCTCGCATGCCCTTGAATGTTGTGTCTCTTGGACATGCCGGTTTCCTCACGATGTTTTCCTTCACCGTTTTGAGCGATAGCAAATCCACTCATAGGTGCGGGGCCGAGAGGATTCGAACTCGTTATTGGCATCTTGTCAGGCGCACGCGTAACCGTTCGGCGACCATCGCTCAACAGCTCAAATGGTAGATATATATACCTAGGTATTAGGTACCCTTATTTTTTAAATCTGTGTTGATCATTTTCTCTACACCTAAACCTACTACTCAACTGGTCTTGTCTTTTATGGCAGTGTCCCATACGAATTGCAAACCCGCGCGAATGTAGGTTGATGCGCACACGCAGGTTGCTCACTGGCTGGGTTTGGTTCAAGAAAACACGGGTAATTTTATAGTACAGCTTAAACACGCACACTTTCAAAAGTTACTCGAAAGTTTATTTTTTGTGAGCACTAGTGCGTGTTTGTACTGAAGGTAATGGTTTGATTTAAGATCCTCTCACTTTGGTTTGGACTAACCTAATTGTTAGTAGTTTACCACCATACCTTTGCCAGATTAATGAACCGCCGACATGTTTCAAATTCTTCAAGTGAAATTACAGGGCGGGCATAAATAAATACATTTATCATCTAACATCTGAGGTAGAAGACCGCAGTGCATTGCCGCATTGGATTTTGAACGGTTAAAGTTTAAAACTTCACTGTAACGCTTACTATCAAACGAGCGAATTACTCATCTCATCACTCAAACATGCATAAAAAATAATATTAATATTGCAGCTACTAAGTCTTCAAATATTCTCTACAAAACCTGGTTCAAAAAGCTTTTTGAACGTACACTCTTGTATCCTAAAATGAAATTACTTTGCAAAGCCACAAGTGATGCAGAAACGGGTTATATTTCATAATGTTTCTTTATGAAAATGCAAATGATCTTGACCTTTAAAGGGTCCTTTGTGATACCTACACTTATGCATATCACGTCATCAGAGTAACCGCAATGCGAAACGACACTCCACCCGACCATCCAATGCGGGTGGCGTCATTATCATACAATCTGCATTTGACGATAACTTTGTCCTTCGCTGCATACGAAATACGAAAGAAGGGCATCCCTTATACCACAGGGAAAGCGTCTACATATTATCAATACCTTAAGGTGATACCTATAGATTCTGTTGTTTTATCTAGAGCTGAAATAAGATACCCACGAAATAAACTTCAACTAGAAAATATATAAGTAGCTAAGTAAATCGAGATTGATTACCTGTCTGTGGTGAAGACTAAAGAAAAACTTGAAATAAAAACCTTCGTCAAGTTTACTTTCAAAGAGCTTCAATGTATCTAGTCTTCACTCAGAGAAATAAATTTTCATTTCCAGCCTGCCTTTTAAGGATCCGACTCTTCAACAACTTTGTATTGAGTCAGGATTTCAACGCAATTTTTTGCGTTAACGTTGTGAATGATAATATGCTGAAATTTATGGCCATTATTATTCTGAGAGCGTTTTCCAGCTTTCTCTAAATAACACTATCTCTCGTTAAACAGGAGAAGTTTGCCATCCCATCTGATAATCTTGATAAATCGCTACAACCTTCGCTTGCTTTCGTTTCGACCGTTAATTGGTCCTTTCTCTTAATTGTCTTATTCTAGCTAATCAGACAGCATATTAGTGAAGTGAAACTGATGAATCGAATGTTAAAGTTCGCGTTCTGAATACCGAGAGAAATATGATTGATGGATAGTAAGTGAAACAGTACAGATGTTCTATCTATCAGAAACATTCTTAGTAACTTGTATTGTCATATGTTTTCTTCATGTAGGTATGTTTTACTTTGCATTTCGCCGTACATTTCGTAAAGATAACAGTAGATAGTAACGCTAAACGCTAACAAGTAAAAGGTTAGTGAACTCTGCAAATGCTAAAATAACACGAACATTCTGTTTTGCATCTCATTGTCTGAGAAATACCCATCACCGTGTGTTTCTTTAGGGCATGTGTGGGTGTGACACGAGTACAAATGTGTGTTCTCTTGTAAATTCTCTTATTTTGTTTAACCTGCATTAAGTAGTCACATTACACGCTATGGCACGCGAGGAATCATTTCAGAGAAATGTCGCAAACCTGTTGAAATAGGTAACTAGGAAACCTTTTCAAAAGCACATGTTTGCCTGCTTATTAAATGCATTACCCAACCTTAAGTTAATTTCATCGAAATAGCAGCCGATGTCTTGTCGACCTCTTCGAAATTCACAGCCGTCTGTCTGCGCACGATCACATAAAAACGTGCACTTTCGCTGGCTGAACACTTTCGCCGTTACCTCGAATGTGTAATGCGATTCAGTTGATTGGGCATTGCGTCGGTACCTACTGGTCATCTGCACCTAATCGGTTTCATCACTGATTCTATTGTTGTCGGACAATACAGTGCTCTCTAGAGAGCTAATGCGCTTCAGCTGTATTCTATGTATTTATAATCGCGTTAATAATTCACAGTCATTGTTATCGAGTTATGTAAGTAACTGTAGGTGTCAACGACCTTAGGGGAATTGATTTGGCTTACTCCTTAATAGTTTTTCATTTACCCTAATATTAATAATGTGATCGATAACAAATCTTATTAGATTTTAAACACATAACATGGCTACATTAAAAAGATTGGAACTTGATGATTGAATAAATAGTGGAGAACGTGAAGAAAAAATCTTTTCTGTTCGAAACGGGTGAATACCCGAATTCCTCGAAGAGTAACTAACTAAGACCTATTTAGCGGCATCTGGGACGAACGATAGATCTTCAGCTTCGTGGTTGTACCGTTCAGGACCGAAAGAAGCGGCGGTATTCACGATACTTATTTTAAAAATCTCGTTCTGCTTACTTAGGTTAGTAAATATACCTACTGTATAGATTGGAAGAGACAGCGGAAAACATCAATGGAGATATGAGACCGATTAGAATCACAGATTAGAACACATAGTCGAGTTTCCAAGAAACAACATAGAAAACCTAATAAATCCCATTAGAGAAAAAGAACCTATTCAATTCACGCGAAGTTAATGAATTATTCAACCGCCTGGCATCTTTCTCGCACCTTTCCGTTCTGTTTTATTGCGAAATTGATGCGCCTTGTACGGTGTAGTTTCTTCCATTCGCGCTATCACCGACCAGTATCGGAGATAAGGACATGGTATTTTGTACTGTTAACTTAGGTAGCGTTCGCACGATCGCGATACGAAATTGCACGATTTTTTTCTGCACACTAAAAAAACTTGGCACAATTTCACAAAAATGTTGTGGAAGACTCAAAATTAAACTCCTTAAGAAAAGGTGACAATATTATTTTTGCTACAGTTTGATCTTAATGAATAATTTATCAACTGAGTCACGCAATATTTTGCCACTAAATATAGTCTATTCTTAGAAGCAGATTAAACTTTGCTCTATCACAAGAATTTTCCTATTCGCGTCACCCTTTGAAAGACGTTACGTGGAATTCATCTAGGTACATGTTATGTTATACTGAAATACTGAATAGATGGTATACAAGGTTATGAATTTAGAATTTGTTGTCTACTTTTATTATGGCTCCACGGCCCTCGAACGGAACCTACAGAGTCCCTATCCCTAGCCTACTTATCCTATATTGTTAATTATAAATGTGAAAATGTGTTTATAGTTGGTCCTTCTTTCACGCTGCAGTGGATCGACGTGACGGAGATAGTTTATGGACTGGAGAGTGCGCTACTTTTAATCTCAAAATTAGTTAATAATAAAAATAACAAAGTCGTCGTCTTACGGTATCGTCCGAACGAAGCCTTACCTTTTAAGTGACATGTGGTGACAGCACTACGATATGGGTACCGTACTACGATATGACGTTTCCTCTTCATTGTATCCTCTATTGGATGATGTCCATTGTCGACCGTGTTGTGACATAACTGTGTTATTTTGACACGTGCTCTCAATGGAACCGCTAATTCCGTTGAATCAGGGTCGTTAGAGTGAAAGCAAAAACATTAAGAAAGTGTTTGCTGGTGCGCTTTAATGAGTTGTTTATTTTTAGACAGCGTGGGAGATTGATTGGTGTAGTTAAGTAATTTTTAATAATTTTGTTAATGACTTTTTTTGGTCATATCTGCCACTGAACCGTTAACCGCTGAGGGAAACTTGAGTGCAGACCACGACTTTGCAAACGTAGTGTAGGACGTCTTCAGGCTAGATGGAGTGACGATAAATGGAGTACGTAAGGTGACTGGCAGCAGTTGGAAAATTAAAGGAAGCCGAAGACCGGATTCAGTCTCAAGAGAGGCTTTCTAGCAGTGGACTGAGGCTAATGATGGTGGATGACTTTTAAATTATCCATCTATTGAGATGGAATTTGAGATGAATAATCGCAATAGTCATAAACCACGAGATTCGAGTTTATGGTGGGTAATAATAGATATTTACATGCATCACTTCGTAGCAGACAGTTATTATATAATTATGTTATTTGTGGTAAACATAACGATTTTTAGGCTATTAAAATACATAGTTTTTGTTCAACTTTTGCCACCGTCACTCACCCGCAATACGACAAAATATGATTGCGAATTGTATGACGAACTAAAAGCAACTCCACAACACCCGCTCGTTCATTCCCCCGCCATGCTGGGCACAATTCATTAATTAAAATACCTAGCTTTAGCAATTTTGTTCAACACGGTATTTTCATTTAGCTCGGATAATTAAAGTCGTTGCCCACTAATCCAATTATGAACTGTCATCCGCATGCATGTCATACGTGTAGAAGTAATTACTGTTCGCGTGAACGCGTGACTAATGTTTTTAAATATGTGTCAGGATCGGGTCAAGGCAATCGTGGCTTAATTTTTTTACATTACAAAATAGATAAAAAAGACGTCATCATCAGTCTATTACTTCCCCAGTGCTGGGACTCTGGCCTTCTCTCAGAGAGAGAGAGAGAGAGTAAAAGCCGTTATCTACCACGCTGGCCCAGCGCAGATTGGTAGAGGTCGCGTGCCCTTGAATGTTGTAGTTCTTAGACATGCCGGTTTTCCTTCACCATTTTGAGAGATGTCAAATACACACATTATTATTTTATTAAGTCATCGTTCGGGACTGGAGCATTCGAACTCGGTATCGGCGCCTTGTAAGGCGCACGTGTTACATTCCGGCCACTATCGCTTAAAAAAGTACTTTTCCTTATTTTACTTAACCCACATTTTCTAGTAGTGGCAGAGCTCCGAGGAAGTACTACCACCATTTAAGTATCTACCTGTTTCCACTATTTTCCACCGCTAAAATACTATCGGATTGAAACTCACGTATTGCTTGCTAAGTACTTGTTTGACGCCAGATGTTTTCTTCACTGTAAGGTCAAGCTGAGTCCTAACAATTTTTAAAACCAGTCGTCTCGGCATCTGAAGCCACAACTACTGAGCCAACATCGCTTCCAACAAAACAATCTACTGGAAGCTATGTGCAATCCTGTGGAAAGGAAACCCTTGATATCACTGCACAATAGCAATAGAAAAAAATCGATATGTTTGAGTCTCTGCGTAGTTTCGTCTCAAAGGCGATGTGTAGTCACTAGGTATGTGAGAGACGAGTGCCTTTTATAGTCTCGCCCACCCCTTCACATCCATTACTAAAAACAAAATGGGACCTTGAACAAAAGGTAAGAGTTGAGAGGCATCTGGCAATAAGCATAAAACGTTTTAAGGATACTCTTTACTTACGGAGGGATGAGGTGGTTTACAACGCTTTGAAAGTATGTTTCCTTGGTAGTTTTGATGTGTTCAAATATTCTTACATGAGAAACTACTGTACGTTTGTATGACATTATTTTGACCTGTAAACTATTTTACCAATAAATTGATTATTCTGATAGGTTTCAAAGTTAAAAGAGTCTAATTCGAGTAAAATAGATATAAACCAACCCAGATTAAGTTCAACAAAAAAGGAAATATAAAAAAAGAATATGCTGGCATAGTTTAGCGATGAGCAAAAGAGAGACGAGGGAATAAGAAAACACAAGAAAATCGAAGACAAGTTAGCTGTTGACGATCATACATTTCATGATCGTCAGAATTATCAAACCAGTTCTTATGGACAAACATATATTGCATGCGATTGGCGAATCAAAAGCCGTGTCGACCTAAACCAAATGACTTTGCTGTCATTTAACGAAAGTAATTGCTTCTCATCTCGCAACCGATCATCCACCTCACAAAACACATTGTAAACTTGTTTTTAATGATCAATTAGTATTTCATAGCTGTCAGTTAATTTCAAGCATGAATAATGATGGTAATGCACAAAAAGACCTAAATAAATGTAATGAAACACGAGACATGGGCTGATAAATATGTAAATACATATCGCTTTATTCAAATGCGCATCTTGTTTAATGATTATTGATTTATTGAAGGACAAATGTATTCAACGATATCTCTATTGATGTCTCTGCATCAGTCATTCATTACTATTCTTGTAACCTTCGATCGTAGAGAAATACAGTTTTTTATCAATGTGTTGATGTCATAGCTTCTACGATCGTAAAGTTTTTGTGATTGTGACGGGTGTATTAACAAAATCTACATGATAAGTCAGAAACCTGTATCAATTTACCTACAGTGAGAGAACTTGTATTACCATCAAGGCAACAAACGCAACCAACTGCTATCTTGGTCAAAAGCGATGATTCGGTTAATTCTGGATACTGGGTATTTATTATCTTCTGAAGATCATAAATACCCAGTATCCAGTATCCACTTTTTGGGAAGCTTCGTCGAGTCTTTTCGTCGCCTATACCGCAAAGCCTGAAAACGAAAGTTTTCAACCAGTGCGTCCTACCTGTCATGACATACGGAGCCGAGACGTGGACACTCACGGTACGTCTAGTCCACAAATTTAAAGTCGCTCAGCGGGCTATGGAAAGGGCTATGCTTGGAGTTTCTCTCAAGGATCGTATCAGGAATGAAGTGATCCGACAGAGAACCAAGGTAACCGACATAGCCTATAGGATCAGCAAGCTGAAGTGGCAATGGGCTGGACATATTAGCCGAAGAACCGACAACCGTTGGGGAAAACGTGTTCTCGAGTGGAGACCGCGTCTCGGCAAACGTAGTGTAGGACGTCCTCCGGCTAGGTGGAGCGATGACATACGCAAAATGGCTGGCAGCAGTTGGATGAGAGAAACCAAAGATCGGGCTCAGTGGCGTGCTTTGGGAGAGGCCTATGTCCAGCAGTGGACTGAAGTGGGCTGATTATGATGATGATGATGATGATGATTATCTTCTGGAGTGGAATACGTCAATATTGAAATGATGTTTGTAAAAGACAAGCTCTTTTAAAAAAACATCTTCAAATGTCCTTCCTTTACAAGTCCGTAGTTTTGTACCTACCATTTCAAATACATTGCCTCATCACAAATACTAAGGACACGATGACCATTTGGTTTAACTGTCGTCACTTCTTCTGTGTTAATTTGATTCCGAATGCGACCATTATGTGGAGCGGCGTGACGAACCCTTTAATTTTAAGTGCCATTCGGCTTAGGTTGTCACGCCAGAACTTAACTGACGAGCGCGTCACGTTTTTATAGACCATTCCAGTGATGAACGGGACTGGGGTATCTAGTGGTTGAAAAAATGTTGATCCGATGGGGTATGCGGAGAATGTGGTCGGAAGTCATTAGAACGACTGGATTAAAATTATATTTGGATGGAAATTTGGTGTTCTTAGTTCTATCGTGCCTCGCGCACATTAGGGGTAGGCCGCATCGCATAACGTGGAAAAATGTGCATGCATCTCTGTCGTTCAATTATTGTTTGAATGAGATGTAAGAATGCGTATCGGCGCGGCCCGCCCTTTTGTGCGCGAGCCTTTACGCTACAAGGAAGTAACTGCATTCAATTTAGTCTTATCTTTATCTCTCATGTTTCAAGAGCAGTATTTTTAAATCAAACACTCGAACATTACTAATGAAGTACCTTACTTTAATTAATTACTGGACCTAAATTAGTGCCCTTCTAAGTGGATGTAACATATGTTATTCGTAGGCGGACCACTCAGCATATATATATGTATTATATATTTATTACACATATATATGTCACGGAACCGGTCCATGCGAGACAGGACCATACACAGTCCAACATGGTGTTTCGATTTATTATTATAAAACTAGAGCTACCTCTGTTTTTGATAAGATCACTGTAACTTCGTTATCTTATCTGGGACATGAGCAGGAGTACCTATACCTACGGGAGAGGATTTCCCATTGTTGTCTTGACTCTTAGTACCACAAAGCATATTATGTTTCCTATAGATTTGCGACGACAGTTTAGAAAAAAACTTGGCATTCTACTGATAAATAGAGTACCTACGCAAAGCTGCAAGATAATCCTCATAACTCAGTTATAAAATGGAACGAAGTTATTTACGCTTGCTCTTGAAATTAAAACCTCGGTATAGTAACTGCATTTTGTTATTAAACCTCAGAAGCGGCTGAGTAAAATTCTTCATTTTTAAAACGTAACATTGTTGCCACAGAAATGTGGGCCGAAATAATAATCATCTCGTCAAAAAAAGGAACTTTGAGCGCACGAGAGCCTTTTTAATCCTTTAGTGAGGCTTTTTTTAAACCAGTTAGTGAGACAATGGGCTTAAACCTCGAATGCTTGAACGCGTTAAAAGTTAACGCTGTATTGAAAAAAGAATTGAGTCTTTGTTTTTGGGAGATGCAGCAAAAGTTTTAATCAGAATTGAGGGTAATTGTGGTGAATCCTATTGGGATAACGTTCATTGTTAACATTAAGCAAAACCCAGAAACAAATTACAAGAAACAAACACTTTGCGTTAACACGAAATGAAAAACCGAGCAAGAACTTTAACAATAATAAAATTGTGTTCCCAAGGAGCTTCACTTGACGTTACTAGATTGATCTTCGTGCGCTGGGTTTGTTTTCCTAAGAAAACAAGAGTAAACAACCGAGGTGCGTCATGTTTTCGTATAAAAACTTTCAGAATTGCTCTGACATGAATCGCTGGAAGCGGAAATATTGCGGGCGGTACCTATTGTTTTCGTTACCAATCAAAATGGTAATTTCTCATCATCTTCATCATCAGCCTATTACGTTGCTGCTTTCTGTCACAAAATGAGAGAGTACAGGCCATGTAATTTACCACGCTGACCCAGTACTCCAGTACAGGTTGGTAGATGTCGCATGCCCTTGAATGTTGTGGTTCTAGAATATGTCTGTTCTCTCACTATGTTTTTCTTCGCCGTTGATAAAGGTAGTTGCTATAGGATCAACCGAAAAAAATGGGCTTTGAAATTGAAATTCAATGTGACTCTCCGATTTATTTTACTCGAAAATTCAATATTGTCCAACTCAAATTTTTCGCAACTCGCCCCAGTTCGGAGTACTCCATTCAGAAAGTTTCTAATCACACAATGCCTAAAGTTGCTTGAATTTTATAAATTTAACTCTGAGTTGCTAAGCTCCAAATGGGTCTCAGTTGGGTTCGCCTGCACGTGGGCGGACAGCTATTGTTTAGTTCTCCAACATCTGATGTTCAATGTTTGTATCATGCTTATATATATTATACGTAATATGTAGGTATATGATTAACACGTTTTGGTTTAGTTTTAGGCATGTGGCATAAATGATTAACTCTGTGTTAATTAACTTATGTCATATATGTCTAAAATTTATTCAGTTTTTAATCAGACTCTATGACGATGTCTCCTTTACATGCTTTATTTCTAGAAGTAAGAACATTCTTATTTAGATCTATAAAACAGTTGTGTGACTGACTGATATTCAACGCGAAGCCTAAACGGTGAGTCCTAGAAAAATGAAATTCATCTGCTTTAACTTTAGCAATGTTGTCTTTTAACGCCTTCCTGACAAAATGTTATCAATGGCATTACAACATTGATTTTACCACTCTTCTACACATTACCATTGTTATTGTGATTTGCTTTCCGAAAGCTTAAATTGTTGTATGTGGGTAAGGTCTATTTATTTATAGTTCATATATTCATACACTGTGTCTATTCATGTTTCTCTACTGTTTACCCATAATGTAGAATTCATTCCGTTAATTTATGAATAAGTTTGTTGTTCAAGCCTAAAAAAACATGAGATTCAGGTCATGCCGAAGATAATGTTCCATTTTCATTTAAAATATTCATCTTTATAACAATAGCACGCTCTGTGTTTTTCTATCTCGCAATAATGGTCCTTGTTATGATTACGTCATAAAATGTCATCTCGTTATTTTTATTACTATAGGTTAGATTGTGAATCAGTTTATCATTAATTCATCACTATGCTCTCCTCCTACTCCTAACTGTGAGTTTAATTGTCTACAAGCGTCGCCATAGACTTGTAATACTGGTAATAAAATGTACGTGACATAACTTTATTTAAATAGTATTCAAGTGTTCAAACTTGCGTTAATGACTGTTTTACATCTATGTCAGTTGTCTTAGCACAAAAATAATTTAAAACATCGTTTTATCGCCTGCTTATGTAGGTAGACAGCGTCTCAAACTTTAATGACACTTTTTAAATTAAGATTTGGGACTGCTTAACTTTAAACAGGCGTTTCAAGGCATGTTCAACCTTTATGGAGTGTAAGACGCCGATTTGTGGTACGGAAGTATTAGAACATCATTTGTTCAACACCTTTCCAAGGTGTGTCTAGTCTTTTATGGCAACAGTTACTTATTTAGTTTGTCGGACAGTAGGATAGTGGCGTTCACACGCCGTGGATAGTAGGACTTATGAACTAAAATGAAAGAAGGCGAAAAATAGATCCGTTGATAGTCTACTTGTCGACAAAGTAAGTCTGTAAGTTACTAAGTTACACAAACGCACTTGTTTACACCTCTTTTTCTTTACAAAAGCACTGGATCATTGGACGCTATTTTATTATCTCTGCATCCTTCAAAATTGTGCAAAACTTTACCTGGTAAATACCAAGATATTAGTTAGTATCACAGCTTAAACTTTACCTCAAGGAAAACCTTTATGAGTTATCTGTCGCATGATTATATCATGCATGGAATTTTCCTCATTCCCGTGAGACACATCGTAATGTGATGTAGATAGGTAGGTAGGTACTTAGTCTAATTTATCATACTTCAACAGACAGTTGCAATTTGTAAAAGGATATGTCACTTATTTGAACTGCATGATCATGAATATATTTGAGTTAATGTTGGTGGGAAGTGGGAATTTGTCGTTTCACTCCGATCTAACGATTGTCCGTTTTCATTAACAGTGACGAAGAGTATTTTATAGAACACAAGCGTGGAATATAGTAGTAACGTTCTCTAGCAGTATTAAATCGTCTAAAATGCTTCCGCAATTGCCGTGGAATTTTAACTCTAAAGCTTCCTTTAACTCTATAATCCCGACGGTCCGACTCTGAAATTAAACAACTAAAAGTATTACGTAATGGCTAAGATAACAACTTTAAAAAAGTCATTGGTAGGATTTTCTTCTTTAAGACTTGGGCTTATATCGTGGGACGCTAAGTTGTATACTTAGTAAGTAGCATTCTGATCTCTAAAATCTAGAGACTGGGTGGAGCAACGAAAGTACTCGCGTATTTCAAAACTAAACAAATGATTACCTTCAATTCCAACAAAATCTAAAATGTGTTCGTGACCACTACCATTTTTGTTCTTGATTTCCGGTACAATAGGCGTTTCGCAACTTGCCGGAACGGCAAAAATTATCTCCAGAAGCAAGACGTCCCGGAAAATCCGGGACGGTTGGCAAGCTTCAATTATATCGTCCATACTCCATCTATATGCCATCGTTTGCGGTCACAGCCGTAGTTCAATGTGCTGCTGAAATTAGGTCATCAAAACTGCAGCAGTGAGCAGATGTGGGCCACCTCATGCCGTAGCAAACTGTGGTTACTTCAATAATGCCTTATCTTCACATGGCATCCGCCTAGCCCGCGCCAGAATAGAATTTGTATGTATGGGACACCGCATTTCTGGCAACAGTTTTTATACAACAAAGTGACAAGACGAGCAGTACCTAGTTACCCACTACCCTGATCACAAGATTGATCGACATTCGATTGTAAAGTAAAGTGTTTGTAAGAAAATTTACTTTCATGCACGTAGTTAGCTACTAGATACTCGATAGCGAGTCCATTTGATGAAACTCGTAAAGGTACAGGTCGTCAGCTTGATGGTAAGTTTAACGTAGGTAATAACTTAGAGTGTAATTAGAAAATCAGGCGTTTTGGTATAAGGCGATTTTTAAATTTGGTCAATATGAGATCAGTAGGTAAGTTTTGCATCACTCCATACAAACCGGAAGCTCTGGAACTATAGTTCTAGGGTCTGTTATTTCAATCGTAACTAAAATTTACTGTTCATGTCTAAATAGCCAAACGCATACGATAAAATTACTAATGGTTGTTGAGTTCATACATTTTAACTCGGCTTTGACAACACATCAAACAATAGGCCCTAAATCGTGAAACAAATCTTTCGCATGTCAATTTTGATCGATTTCCGTTCCTTCTATAGCTCTTATGCGCGTATCTACTACCTATGTAGTGCTGTTCCGTATTGCGTTCGGATCTTCATATGTCAATATGATATATCAAGTAACCTTGACCTAATGGTATGTTCAGGAATACTGCTGACTGTACTGCAACTACACTACACTCGCACAGTCCTCTCACTCAAATGTTTAATATTTCGTTTGGTTGTCTTATTCCCACGTCCAATTTTTGTTATATATACTTTGTACGCCGTACATTTAATTCCCATCTAATGATAGCCAAAGTTATTTCTACCCGCGAGGGGTGACCTGTAGAACAGGTTTTTCTAAACCTATTTCAGGTACCAGCTCCTTATAAAGGTTCATATCAACTTGTACCTCGGCATTTTTTTCTAATTGTGAAGAGAAAATGAATAATACAATTAGGTACCTATGTATTTTGAATTTGAATGCTACGCAAACGCTTTATAATAACGTAGTACTTAACTACTTACTCCTCCATTACCTCTTCAGATTTGTTATTTATACTATTTGACGCTACATAGCCAGTCACACACCTTAATACAATCTTAAAGATAAATAATTGCTCAAGTGCATACAAACAGCTCCAACGCATGTGTGTCATTGTCAAGGCCAGAACTGACGACTATCCAACAACTGGCCTTGGATGGCCTTGACAAGGTTATGTCAGAGACAGCTAGCGAGCTTCTAGCTTGTTTGTGTAGCAATGATTAGTTTCCTTTAACTTCACAATCATATTTTGGTTCATCATCATAAGCATCATATTAAGTTCCCACTGCTGGGACAGAGGCATTCTCGTGGAGAGAGAGAGTATGGGCAATAATCCACCACGCGGGCCCAGTGCAGGTTAGCGGATAGGCGGCTAGTGGACAGTCCCAGCGTCAGTTATCAGACTTGGTTTTCATTTATAAAGTGTAGAGCATTTAGACGTCTAACAAAATGAACAAGATTTTTAACTCTTGAATAAGTGCAACAACTGCATAACGTGACATAACTCCTTTTTTTAAGGTTTAAAATGCAACCTACCTCGTTTTTCTAATGTTTTACCAGAGATCTCACAACTATTTTCAGTATTTATGGTCAGTGTATACGAGTATAAAATTTGTTAGTGGTGATTTTGTATCGCGTCGTTTTTAATCCTTCTAAGAGGTTTTTTATAGCGTAGATTATCGTTTCAGCCTTAAATGTTTGTTCTCTAAGATTAAGAAAAAAAGATAACACCTTTTTTATGTCCCATCCAATCCGGAAGTGTGCACGCATGTTTTATCTTATGCTTTATATCGACTTAAAAGTAATTGGTTTTGAGATGTATTTTATGTTTGGTATCTTATCTACAAACTTTGTGGTTACAAATTACGACTATCAACAGCTTTATTAAATACGATTTGAAACGACTTTGACAATACATTTTTAGATAAAACCTTATGGTCAAGGCAATTCACATAGTGTTCCGTAATGTCTTCAAATATCTAAATTATGAAGAAGCAAAGCTCCTCATTTTCATTCCATGACAATAATCAAGACCAAGATTATGGTCGAGATTAACGTTAGAGCGAACAGATAAATCCACTCAGAAGTGCAACAGTTTAGTGAATAGTTTCTAAGTCTCGGTGGAAAGCCAGGTAATTAGGTCAGGTCATGCAGACAGATACACTTGGGATTCATTGCTTAGAAGTCGCAGAGGTTTGTCGACTTTCATTCGCCGTTAGCCGAGAGATTGAGTATTGCACTTACTCTCAAATAGGGAACCGGTCATTTTGCGAAATTAAGTAAAATTGCAGATGGTTTCATAATTTTATCAGAATGTGAATCATATCTTTTGCACAAATGAAGTGATATTCTCTCTCCTTTCTAAATACACGTGCTGTGCCCGACTACCTATACGTATTACCTGTACCTAAAGTTTTTGCGTACCTTTGCGCAGTATGGTCTGCAATAAAGAAATCTGTATCAATATATCTGACTATTATTGACAAAATGTCAGGTCAGGAGTAAGTATGTACAGTTACCTAGCAAACAAGCCTGATAATCGGCGAATACCGCAACCGCAAACTGTAAAAATAAATACCATAACACCCGCACCGAATTATCAAAACTTCATCACCCTGACTTTAACACTAATGCAGTAATAAAACTTTCACGAACATCGACCTAACAAATTGGAGCTGCCTTGCCGTCCTTATTAAAGCCACCTTAATAATGCATTGATAACCTACGCCCTACATCGTCCACGTGTTGTTTCGGTGTGGTTTGTTTTGTTTACTTCCACCCCATGATGTTAACAAACCACTGTGTAGTTAGTGTGGTGGAAGCTTGTTGGGTCGGTTTGCTTTCGTTTTGTTATAAGGAGTTAACTATAGTAATATTTGCAGCATGAATTTCGGATCTGCAGTGCTGGCTATGTAGATTTCACAAGTTGCAGAGTTTTGGTTTTAAATACGTTGTCTAAATTCTGTAATCTATTGTCCTTGTAGCAAAATGTTGTTCATTTGAGCTTGCTGATTATATAATAAGGTAATCCAGGAAGAGCACCAATCAACATTTTGTCTTGGTGAATCTACAGTAGCTTCTTGTCATGGGATGTATTAACTGACACTCGTGTTTGAATTACATTGGAATGTACAAGAACATCAGTAATTTGCAAGAGTTCGATATTAGTCACTGTAAATTTAAGCGGGCTTGAAGTACCATGCTACCATAATATTGCTATTAAATTCACAAAAATTAACAGTCCAATAACATTTCCAGAAATGTGAATAATTAATTAAAACGAAAACAAAGAGCGTTATATGCCAAAAGTAGACCGTGATGGAATGAAATTATTCATCGCGCTAGCAAGCTTTGGTAGTGTTTTAATAAAACATCAAAGTCGAAGCTCTACGCGATTATGCTAGAAGCCCCTGATGTATTAGAGCGAGCAATAAACGTAGCAGCAATCAGGAATATTGCAGACGTAGGCGTTATGTCTTTGTTAGAATATATTCTATGAATGATGTAGAGACCATACGGGGAACGTTTGCGAAGTTGCCGGCTAAAATTTACGATGTTCAGGAAATTGCGGGCCGTGAGTAAGGCAGATATTTTTTTCAAATCAAATATCACATGATGGTAACTAAAGACGAAGTCGAAGGTGGCGCTACGGTAGGAAGGTACGCCTAAATGTATAAACGTATACCTACAAAAAAGTTTTAGTATTGTCAATGGAATGCTACTCCAAATCTGTGGAAATGCTCATTCTATCGTTCGATTAATGATGGTTTTTGATTGCAATTTACAGGGAATTTAAATGTGTTCGGCAGATTGGATCAAAATCCGCAGCAGACGGCGCGTTGCGTAGACATTATGATATTGTAGAAGAATAACGAAATTATGATAGCGATACGTGCAGTATAGCTAATGTAAGCAAACTCACAAGCTCGTTATCGTGTAGCGAAAATGTGCTTATTAAGCCAAAAGTGAGAGCTTTTCAGTGGTTTGTTTTGCAATCTTTTCATAATTATATTCAGATAAGCGTAGACACAATTTACCCTTTGAATTTCTGCTGTGCAGTGCACATAAATCGTTTTTTAAATTGAGGATACTTAACTTCTTGCTATTTTAAATTATGATAAATATCTAGGTATTTCTATCGGTTTTTTACATCCTACACGATAAATTTTACCCTAGGGTATGACCATAAGTTACCTGGTGTGAGACTGAGTGTAGTCAAGGCGCCACACTACGCCTGAATCGGGATGATCTTGATCCCAACAACGAATATCTTGTGCCTTTAACTGCAATATTATTATATCTTGTTGTTAAGTGTAAACTTTAGCGTGGAAGTATTACTTACCTTTATTAGCAATCGATACTGGACACGACAGGTGGTCACCGATACCCATGGGACGTAACAGAAGCCTCCGCCAAGGCGAGCGCAGCCGGTGGACCGTTGCACTAGCCGTCTACAATATACTGTTACCGGACTCTGTGCATTACTGAGTAATACGAATGAAATGTAGGACACAATGATAGGGGATTTTACCCACACGATGTGGCAGCCATGGAGAGAGCCATGCTTGGAGTTTCTTTGCGTGACGAAGTCCGAAAGGAGGAAATTCGCTCAAGAACCAAAGTCACCGTAGCTCTCAGAATTTGCAAGTTGAAGTGGCAATGGGCAGACACCGCTCGGCGAACCGATAACCGTTGCGGAGGAAAGGTTCTTGAGTGGCGACAACGAACCGGAAGATGTTCTGTAAGTAGGCCCCCACTTGATGGACCGACGGCATTTTGAGAGTCGCGGGCCGATAGATGCTATAGCCTTTCTTTCTGCCTATGTTCGGCAGTGGACTTCTTCCGGCTGATGATGATGATGATGTGGCAGCACAACTCCTACATTGATATTTCAATCTTGGCAGTTTTGTTCTTGCATCTCAGATCTAAAACAAAAAGAACGTCAACACTTCAGAAGTAGAAAATGCAGAAAAGGATTGCTAATGTAAAACCTTGAGCAATATACATAGTAGCTTTCTATCGGAAAATCTTTAAGGATAAAGGGAGTTCCCATTTCAAGCGACGCGACGTCTTGATTTCAACGTTTCGGAAAGTCGGTCAAAGAGAATTGAACCTCGTACCAGAATCTAATGCATTTTATGCAAGACCGGCGAACCAAATATTTGCGTTTTCGCAGAGATATTGTCTCTTGGAGAATCTCGAATCACGGATTCGGATTTCTTGTGGAGTTCTCGGAAAATGTTGGGTTAGAATCGTTTCAATTTGTGTTCCTTTGTTTTCAACGACACACTCAATGATTTAGTAAAAAGTTATTGCGTACGGTTGCGTTTTTATATGGTTCTGTCGTAGCGGAAGTAATCACATATTACGGACACTTATATGTGCAGCTTTAAGCGAGGCGGGAGCCCCGTCTGGATGATTGAGTTGCCTCCGCGTTACCATTCTACATCAAAGTAGCAGTGTTTTTCAACATTACTTTGTTGCGGTTAGCTACAATATTAAACATACTAAGAGACTTATTATTGCAGTTGTGGGACTCTTTTGAAGATCTAAGAGAACTGTTGAAGTTCTAAGTTCTGGGTGGTGTTGAATTGTAATAGGCAAGCGTGACGTTAACTAGTCAGGGTGACGACTGAAGTGCAAACTATCCGATTGGACTGGTGCTTATGTACGTCAGATGAAAATCCTGTTGTAGTTGTACAAAATAGCTTGATATTGGTATTAGCATAGGGTATAGAACATACAAGTATTAGAACGAAACAGGACAGTCGATGACTCAAAATCCTTTAATTCAGTCTGATAAGTGAGTGAGTAACATATCGCGAAACACGACACGTTTTACTAGGTCAACTGCTCAATTGTCGCATCTCCAGGGTATTTATCCAATTGCCTGATGGTTTCCTTGAACTAAAGAACGGTACTATGATATAACAGCATTGAACCGGAACATTATGACGGTTTCGTTATATCAACCCTTTCGTTGCTTACGTGTCAGATTCGAGTCTCGATACTACAGAATATAGGTACTATAACTACTATGATATTTAGTTTGATATTATCGGTGACTGATGTGGTGCAGTAGGCGAACTGCTGACTGCGAAGCGTGAGGTCGCTAGCTCGACTCCCGCTACAAGAGACAAAATGGTTTATATTAAAATGTATTGAAAAAGATACAGAGAATCCTAGTAACGAATCAGAGCTATTTTGTTGGTGCTATTAATAAAAAAACTGTAGCTGCTCTTGTTTGTCAATATTTTTTTTAATATGCAACTTTGAAATAAAAGCAATTTCTGCCATGCCATCCTTTTCGATAAATGTGATTTATTTATCGGTCTGGTAATAAAAGAGACTACACTATATTAAAATCATGATCATCAGTCTGTCAGATTGTCAGTCCACTACTGGACATAGACATCTCCGTACCAATATTGTCCGGTTATTCAGTCCTTGTCTGGAATCTAGTCTGGATCTAATTCAGTGGTGAACAGATTAGATGTGTGGGTGGTAATTGGAGAAGCATAGTTATTTGGCGAGGTTTACAGCCGAGACTTGATGGGATATTTTAGCACGATGCTGATTTGAGGAATTGTTACATTGAGGTCAATTGATATTAAAAATTGATAGAAGCTGCTAGTCGTAATATGTTTTCAATTATGTTGGTAAAACTAATAACACTAAGAAGTCAAATTGCCTTGTGAGCGTAATATTTATGCACGTCTTGTATGGGTAATTGGGTACCCAACATACCTTTTTGGCTCAAATTGCCGTTACTTTGAGATCAAAATACAAAAAAGAAACGATAAGAGCTGTTAATATCAAAATGTTTTAAAAACAATATTACTACCAAGAAGTCAACTTCATTTGCGTATAGGAGCGTATTTTTAACTTGCATAATTATGTAACTTACCTCTTTTGCTCTAATTTACAAGTATCGATTCCGGTATAATACCGGTGCAATACAATGCCTTGACGTATTCCGGCCTTGGCCGTGCCCTGCCCTGACTCACTGTCAAGGTAGCCTAGCCAAAGGTTGATGGTAAAATTGAGTGAGCTAATGAGCCTCGTAATTAGGATTCTTTTTCTGAGTAAAGTAGTTAAATATAGCTGAATAATAAGGTAAGTTTCCTTTTCTTTCCTTCTTTCATGCATGTATTGTTCCACTCCAGGCAAAAGCTCTCTCCATATCACTTTCTAATGTCGTAAGTCAGACGTGAAGGTCAAATCAACGTGGTCACTAATTAGATAATTTCTAATTACAAAATTGCTACAAAATTGAGATTAGTTTAGTTTCTCTTTAGTTTTTTCTATGACCTGTAAATTTAAACTTTTAATAAAATCTAAATGGGTGACTGATAAATCACTGATTCTGTAACGTTGCTGTAGTGTAACAATAATCCGTGAGCTACTTGCAGCCAGGTAAAACCTTAGGGCACAGCTAGTAAAATATAAACAAATAAATAATCTATACATAGGAACGAGTCCCTGATCATAAAATGTATTACTACTTCGGCGATGAAAGCAGAGGAATTCCTTGGAAAATGTTAATTCCCCTCTTTTGGTCTCGTTCGCAACTGAAATTTCAACACAAATCTTTCGTTGCCCATTGATCTATCTTCTCGGAATCACTAGATATTCCACCAGCTACATTATCCCATAAGAAATGGGTTCTTACTGAATACGCGGAAATATCTCACGGCCTACGTATATTTTACGCTTTGGCTCCAAAACAGAAACGTTCACAAAGACTAGGTATTCGGTAGACCGGTAATACTCGGAAATAAATTTCTTTGATCAAGGATTAATAAATTTTCAAACAGAGATGTGTTTGCGAAATACTTCAGGGTTGAGTCGTCGCAGCAAAAAAATGTTCCATGTTTTTTATAGAAGGAAATCAGCAGCATTAAAAGAAGCTTTGTGACAGTCGGACGAACATGATAAACTAAAGGTTCCTTGTTGAACTATGGAACCCTAAAACCTTAGCGAGGCATGACAAAGAGTTTGTGTTTCGTACCTCATTGCAAAGTAGGTAGACCTCTGTGCCCTACAATACAATACAACGCAAGGGCCGCGATTTCATTTAAGATTCAATTAAACCTTTTTTGTCTAACGGTGCTTTGCGACCATTCACTTCATTTCCAAGCCCTTCTACAATTTCCATTTAGGTGGAAGATAAATCTTCGCTTGCTTGGTTTTCTGGGGCTTGAATCTCGGTGTTTTGATCTACTCCTATAATGAACCGGAGTAGTGATTTGCCTATTCAAAACCTGAGATGGCCGTAATCTCGAGGTCTGCCAGACCAATTATTAATAGTTGGGTTCTAGCTTGCTACAATCGCGACGTAACCGTAACTTTTAATTGGGTGAGATGATATCTTCGCACAAAGTAAGCCTCCAGTTCTTAAGAAAAATCTCAAAATTATATTTAACTTTTAATTCCAAAAAATATAGAACCCAAACTGAGTAAAATTTTCTACCAAATGATGAATCAATGTGTTTTACTGTAGGTTAGTCAGGCGTAAAACTGATTGACCTTGTTATATCACCCATTCATGGGTTAGGTTGGTTACTCTACAAATGCGCAGTTCTGCACATCCAAACAGGATTTTCCGACGTAACACCTCCGGAGGATCACGGACACGCTGGCAACGGGAAGTGGAAGTGAAGGATGCGCTTTAATACACAGTACCTAGTACCAACTAACTACACCGCAATTGGTTAGCTACGTAAAGAATATTAAGAACGTCGTGCCTCTTAGGCCCGTAATCTAGAATGACGCTCAAGCGTTAATCAATACTTAAGTAAAGATTTGATGCTGTCATTTCATACAAATATGTCACTTAATGACTTAATCGCTAATCAAGTATTGAATCTACACTTGAGCGTCATTCTAGAAAACGGGCCTAAGATCGAGGAGTATACGAGTATATTCATCTTGATCAAACGAAAAATATAATTAGATACGGTTCAAAAAAAGTTCTACGGCTGTGACAATATTGCACAAGGGGTTTCCAAAAAACTTTCACGAAGCGAGTCATGTATAAATTTCTGACTCTACCTATATTTAACTTGCTTTGGTTCTTTGAACTAATTTGTTATCATAAGGTTTTGCATACCTAAGCAATTTACTACCAAGAGACATACCATTACTGCACTAAAAAGAAAGATATGCGATTTTAAGATTAGTTAGTGCCCAGTGAAAGTTACACCGCATACCCGTACAACTTATCTAAACAGGTCAACATAAAAATAGACTCAGTTGTCTTCCGAATATGCTACACCGCCTTGTCTTGTCTTATCATCTAGATCTAGGAGCACTAACAGCAGCCTGCCTACAGTTACATAAATATCAGCTACCCTCATCTAAATAACTGTTTTTGAACAAACGTCAGCCGAGATGATTAATTTATCAAAATGATCTTCATAATCGAGAAAGTTAGTTATAAAATGGCGGAAGAGATCATATCTCTTGTCAATTTCCAGTACCTAAGTTAGATAGGCTGTGTCAGCTCTTTACTTTTATTGCAAAACATGATTAGTTTCAGCTGAGCCTAGTTATCGACAAGCGAAAGTAGTGCTTCCTGCTAATATCAACAAGTTTGCGCCGTAGACCACTATGGAAACATTTCAATCAACACGATACCTCATGGGCACCTAGCGTCACTGAGCTCATTAATAAACTGTCTGGGGTTGCCCACATTGCACCATTAATATAACTTACCAGTTCCTTTAATTTTATCCAATAAAAAACGGCGAAATGCAAATTGAAACATAATTAAATTACATTCCAGAATTCCATGATGCTTTAGGTTGCTAGGTGCTGCTTGAGAGCCAGTTCCCACTCCAGATGTAGCTTGATGCCACCTTCGATCACATCATCACTGAGCATCAGGTGACTTGTGGTTAAACGCTACTCTGTAAAAAGTAAAGTATGCAGTCTCTTAATTACTGGGATTAGAAGATGCCTCATATCATGATGCAGGTGGACGAGAGAAATGAAGTGTCCCATAGTTCTTAACAACATCAATGCTTCTATGCGATGATTATAGACTTGATTAGCAAAGAAGCCGTTATTACCTAATATAAGTTAATTAAAAACAAAAGCTAATATTCAGTCAAGTGCTTGTATTGATTGATTTGCTTATTATAGACTGTCAGTCAATGCAAAACCGTTAGTATCTTTATCGATTTTACATCCGTCACAGTGAGCACAGGCACTTGTTATTACATGAATTACATCGCCGTCGCTTTCTAACGGAACGCATTCTGTTTCTATAATAACACCAGTTATTTCACAAAATTACTCTGTTTTGTGTGCCACGTCAAATTTTGATTCGACAAATTGTCTTCGGTTCCAGTCATCTTTGAGTAGCGTGCAATCGAAACTGCTATTCAATTTGTATTTAATATCAAACAAATTGCTGTTTTGGGTTGTATAAATGTTGAATGTATTGGCCCAGAATGCACTTGTTTTAGTAAAGACTGAAGAACTCTTACTAAAAATTTCACAGGTTGCTCGCGTCGTGTCTGAAATCTGAAAGTTGGATAGACTTCTTGATATATGCAATCTTCTCCTGTTAAGCGCTTAGCGTTTTACCTTCCTCCTTATAGGACCCGCGTATCGTTAGACCCTTTCCTAAGTTGGTTGACCTAAAATTAGGATAGAAACAAAATTACCTTCAGACACCAACTAAGCAATTGGTGTATCCACTTAAGGTGTATCGCATCAAAGTTAACGTCCCTAAACGTCACATCAAGTTTCCCAACACGTAATATTCCCTAAGCAAGCGTTACCCAAGTACTGCCAAACTGTTTTACCAACTTCTGATTGGTATACTTTAGTTGGTGTTTAGTTTGATTGCCCACTCATGGTAGCATTTGTTCCAAATGTCTTACACACATTCGAGTTAAGCCTTCAACTTTTTAGTCTTTATGTCTTTAGCAGTAAGGTCTCAGTTGTGAGGATTATTATAGAGATGTTATTAATATGTTTCCGTTGCTGGATTGATGTGATGCGTTTCTTTAGTCGGCTCTTAATGCCACCTGTAATATTTATTTCAAGAAATTATACTTTGGAGAATTACCTACAGCAAACCTAAATTACCTACCATGTGATCTCTACTTTATCGTACGGTTACATGTACGTACATAATTAACAAAACCCTCGCTTTACATTCGATGGTTCATCATCAGCATCTATAATTATTTATATCTGGGCATATCTACGTAATTATTGTCATATTATAAAAATAAAACATGAGTATCTACCATAGAAGTCCTACCCGTCCCAATATTGTCTGAAATAAATCGCTGCTACTCGAACAGACCGCTCCTTGTAAAGTATTTTGATTAAGTTTGTGTATTGCCTTTAGGTCTGCAATAAAGTTTTTCAAATTTCAATTAGAGTAAAGAGCTCACGGACTATCCTGTAAAACATGGATCCTATTCCTATCTTATATTTATGCAGTAGAGATACTTGAAACGTTATATAGACCTGGTACTAAATCATCGACGGCAGTGCGCGTAGTCTCTCTAAGCACAAAATGCTACCCATTTCAGAAAAGTCTAGGCCCGAAGCTTTTACCCGAAGCTCGTAAATAAAAGCCTTAAAGTAAATAGGTCTATAAACTTTACTGTAAGAAGGTAGAGTTCATTAAACACGTACTAGTTCCACTTTTTGTTTATTGACGTCATTTCGCATCGTGACACCAACAAATAGCCAAAGAATAAAGTCGGAATCGGTAGGACCAGGAAACTTAATGGTATATTTAGTTGACCCAAAACTTTTGTGTTTATACATTTTCGGTGAAAGTTTTGGTGTTGGTCAAGGCTTTGCCGCGTCGGACCGTCGCTTCGCTGTTGTTTCTTCAAGACTTATTTATAAACAGAACTCTTTTTCTTCGTTTTAGTCGACCGCCATCTTGTTGGGATTGTTCAGTAGTGTCATTCATAAACAGATTAGATCTATATAATCTTGCTTAATAGCATTCTTCCGATATCTGATGATTATCACAGAAAGCTCCGCTGTTCATAGTCGATCCAAAAATGATTCGTGTCATTTTATGCACTTGGATTGGGTTTGAATGATTCTCGACCTTCTAACGGTCTTCCGTTTCAGCATCCATTTTAATTAAAAAAATAAATACCATCTGTGAAGGTGGGAAAATAGGGGATGATTGACTGAATTTCTAACTGCTAGCATTCTAACACGCATTACTTTTCACTAGGTAATCCGATTTAGATTATTCTTGTTTTATTGAATAGAGTATACCCTATAGATATACTCATATCTAGAACGTGAATTCATATAAATTTGAAAGAAAAATGGTGGAAAAGGATGATTGAATTTTCACCTATAATCCGATTGTTGAAACATGGTGTAGCTACGCTACTACAGTCCTTTCCCACGATATTTCGTTCCCATAACACCAGAAGATAAACAAATATAAAATGCAGTTTTAACAACAATACAATTTTACTACGCACAGCAATAAAAGGAATATTTCACCGTTGCATCGTCTACGTTTCCCACCATTGAAACAAAAGAATAAATACGCCGAAAAGAACAATTGCAGTTTACGACCCAATAGCTCAAAGACCAGCCGAACTTTCCTAGCGCAATAAACAAACAGGACTCTCCGATCCTAAACACCACGTGCGACGCGCCGCCTGCCGAAGCGACCCGAGTTCCTGCCGAAGTCAAACGAAGATTAGGCTAGTTGTGTATATATAACGGAACTTTTAGTAATAAATATCATTCACTGTGAACACGCAGTACGAATCACACCACCGGCGTTTCAATAATCACACAAAAATCTCCATAACCACCACAGTACGAAGGATCCCTAAAGTGGTGACCCCTACATAAGAACAGCAACAAGCGCAAAATGCAGAATCAAGCAGAGGAAAATACGACCACGAGAAAGTTTCAGCAAGAAGTCGCCGGTATCACCTTGCCATTGCGAATCCCATCTTTTTGGCGCGACAAGGTTCGACTATGGTTTCTCACCTTTGAAGCCGCAACAAGCGATTTAAACCGTAGCCAAGCCCAGCTAGCCCAGATGGTGATTGCTCAGCTCGACAAGATGGACATCGAACAGATTAGCGACCTCTTATACAGCCCTCCAGAAGCGGATATGTACACAGCATTAAAAGAACGACTCATCACCGTCTATGAAGAATCAGACAATCGTCAGTTGCAGAAGTTGCTGTCCGACACGGAACTCGGCGATCAGAAGCCGTCCCAGCTACTTCGACGCATGAAAAGTCTAGCACGCGATAAAGTTCCCGATTCCACGTTACGTCTCATGTGGTCTAACCATTTACCAGCGCATATCCGATCCGTTCTCACCATCAGTGAAACATTCAAAACTCAGACTGCACTCGATGAGCTTGCTCTACTTGCCGACAAGATGATCGAAGATACAATTACGCAAGTTTCGGCCGTATCGACATCATCAGCATCCACGTCTCGCGGCCAAATAGATATTCAGTTCCTGGCAGAAGAATTACGAAAATTGTCTCTTGAGTTTGCCGCTTTTAAGTCGTCACAAAGACAAAATCCGCAATACAACGAGCACTACAACCATCAACAACAATACCAACACGTCCGTCGCAACCGTTCTACGAGTCGTGATAATAACAGATCACGCAGTCAATCACCGTCACCATACTGCTATTACCACAGTCGTTTTGGTGATGAAGCAAGACGTTGCACCATGCCGTGTTCATACAAACCACGAAACAATCAGTCGGAAAACTAGAGCCTGCGCTGGCTGAGGCGGAACCCAGCGTAGTATCTGAAAACTCATACCGCCTATTCGTTACCGATAAAACGTCAAAACTAACGTTTTTAATCGACACCGGCGCAAACGTATCCGTCCTACCTCGGAACAAAGGAGAATCGTCAAAACCACTCAAATTTCAACTCTACGCTGCAAACAATACTGTCATTCCAACATTCGGCGAAAAAACATTGACACTCGACTTAAATCTTCGCCGTCCGTTCAAGTGGAAGTTCGTCGTTGCGGAAGTCAGCAAACCTATCATCGGGGCTGATTTTCTCAAACACCACCAACTCATCGTTGACATCAAAAACCGAAGACTGATCGACGGCATAACAAAATTATCAACAACTTCATACGTCCGAGCAAGCAACGTACCAACAATTCGTAGTATCGACGTACAGCAATCTTATCACGACATACTAGCGGAATTTCCCGGAACTACACGTCTTACAGCAATGGAACTTAATACAAAGCACAGCGTCGAACACTACATTGAAACGACTGGACCGCCTATTCATTGCCGCGCTCGACCAGTCGCACCGCACCGTTACGAAGCCGTAAAAAAAGAATTCGAAAACATGATCGAACAAGGCCTTTGCCGTCCAAGCAAAAGTCCTTGGTCATCGCCTCTGCACATCGTACCGAAAAAGAACGGGGACCTTCGCGTTTGTGGAGATTATAGGAGATTGAACGCCGTCACAACGCCTGATCGCTATCCGATTCCAAGAATAAAAGATTTCACGTTCCAGTTGTCTAATAAGACAATATTCAGTACCATTGATCTCAACCGAGCCTATCAACAAATCAAGGTCAAAGAAGAAGACATAGAAAAGACTGCCATCATAACGCCAATGGGATTATTTGAATTTCCGAGAATGTGTCCCGGTTTAACAAATGCCGGACAGACTTTCCAACGATTTATCCACGAAGTACTCCATGGACTCGATTTCGTCTATGCATTCATTGACGATCTCATTATTGCGTCCTGTGATGAATCCAGCCATAAGGAGCATCTCCGGATAGTACTAAGAAAACTAGAAGAAAATGGCATCACAATCAATCCAGCCAAATGCATCTTCGGCCAACCGGAAGTGCAGTTTCTTGGTTTCTCTGTGAGCAAAGAAGGAATCAAACCACCTACTGAAAAGGTCACAGCAATCTGCAATTACGAAAAACCAAAAACGATTGAAGAATTAAGACGTTTCCTCGGCATGATCAATTTCTATCGCGATCACTTGCCGAAAGCCGCAGAAATGCAAGCACCGCTCCATGCCTACTTACACAACGTCAAGAAAAGAGACAAAACAAACATTGAATGGACCGACGAAGCGACAACAGCGTTTGGAGCTTGCAAAGTTGCAATCCAAAACGCCGCTTTGCTCGCTCACCCATCGCACAAGGCTGCCCTGGCAATTTTCAGCGACGCGTCTGATAAATGTGCAGGAGCTGTCCTACAACAACACATCGACGGAAAATGGCAACCGCTCGGCTATTTTTCAAAGAAATTTTCCGATGCACAATGTAACTACAGCACATTCGACCGCGAGCTACTTGCAATATACATGGCGGTCAAGCATTTCCGAAAAATGTTCGAAGGACGCGATCTCATCATATTCACCGACCACAAGCCGTTGACCTTCGTGCTCCAAAAGCCACCGTCAGCGTCTGAAACACCGCGTCGAGCCAGACAATTGATCTTCATTAGCGAGTTTACTACGGACATTCGACACATCAGCGGAGCAGAAAACACTGTCGCTGACTTTCTGAGTCGTCTACCTGTCGACAGCATCACTTGCCCATCACTAATTGACTATGAAAAAGTCGCCCATGCTCAAGAAAAAGACAGCGCTACAATCAAGAAACTCTCACAACAAGCCAACTTAACAATGAAACGAGTCACTATGCCCGAATCTCAATCACCTATTTACTGCGAAACATCAACGTCATACATTCGACCATACATGCCGGAAGAATTTCGACGACTTGCATTTGACACCGTACACAACATAAGCCACCCTGGCATTCGCACGACACGCAAACTTATGTCCCAGAAGTTTTTCTGGCCATCGATGATGGTAGAAATCGGAGTCTGGTGCAAAAATTGCTTACAATGTCAAAGATCCAAAATCCAGAGACACACATCGAGCAGCATTTCAAAGTTTCCAGTGACTACTGAGAGATTTCAACACATCCACGTAGATATCGTCGGACCGCTACCCACCTCACCGCAAGGCCATCGATACCTCGTTACAATGATCGACAGAGTAACGAAATGGCCAGAAGCAATTCCCACAGAAGATATATCTGCGGAATCCGTGGCGAAGATAATCTATGAGCACTGGATTACTCGCTACGGGCTTGCGTCAGTCATCACGAGCGACAGAGGAGGACAATTCACAGGTCACCTTTTCGCCAGGCTCATGAACGCAATGGGGATCAAAATAACACACACTACGCCCTACCATCCTCAATCAAATGGAATGATAGAACGCTGGCATCGATCACTCAAAGCTGCACTAAAGACTCGCCTGTCTCAACATTCAACGTGGATAGACGAGCTTCCTACAGTCCTCATGGGATTACGTGCCGCCCCGCGCACAGACACAGGCGTCAGCGCCGCTGAACTCACCTACGGACAAACGCTACGCCTACCTAGTGATTTCTTCGTCACACCACCATCAAACGAACAAGACATGAACTACGACTACGTAACTCGACTACGAGCTACCATAAACGCAATCAAGCCATCTCATCCGACCGAATCACATGGCAACAAGCGACCAATCTTCGTGCATCAAGATTTGCAAACATGTTCGCATGTGTTTGTAAGAAACGATGCAGTTAAGAAGCCGCTGCAACCACCCTACGACGGACCATTCAAAGTCATAGATCGAAACAGCAAAACATTCATATTACAGTTACCAGAGAGAAGCTCAACTATTTCAATCGACCGACTCAAGCCTGCTTACATTTTAAACGAAAACATTTCGGACCAGCCAACTCAAGACCACGTCATCATCATACCAACAAAACAAGATAGCGTACCCCCACCGCAATTATCATCGGAACCGGCCAATAATAACGTACTGATACCAGATCAAGATACACCAGCATCACCGCAACCAATAATACGAACAACACGACTCGGCCGCCAAATCAAACTGCCGGTACGCTTTCGCTAGGGAGGGAGTCATGTAGCTACGCTACTACAGTCCTTTCCCACGATATTTCGTTCCCATAACACCAGAAGATAAACAAATATAAAATGCAGTTTTAACAACAATACAATTTTACTACGCACAGCAATAAAAGGAATATTTCACCGTTGCATCGTCTACGTTTCCCACCATTGAAACAAAAGAATAAATACGCCGAAAAGAACAATTGCAGTTTACGACCCAATAGCTCAAAGACCAGCCGAACTTTCCTAGCGCAATAAACAAACAGGACTCTCCGATCCTAAACACCACGTGCGACGCGCCGCCTGCCGAAGCGACCCGAGTTCCTGCCGAAGTCAAACGAAGATTAGGCTAGTTGTGTATATATAACGGAACTTTTAGTAATAAATATCATTCACTGTGAACACGCAGTACGAATCACACCACCGGCGTTTCAATAATCACACAAAAATCTCCATAACCACCACAGTACGAAGGATCCCTAAAATGGCACATATATTTTTAATCCACCAGCCACCTGTATCACGAATCGATCTAGCCTACTCCACTCTTTGCCGTAGCCAGTGCATGGTCACCTGGGAAGGGCGTGGAGCGTGACGGCTGCGTAGGCGCCGCCAGTGCCACCATGGCTGTGTGGTGCGGCGCGCGCATTCTGCCGCTTGAACGCCGCGTCTATTCCATCACGCTAGTGGTGCGTTTGTGTTTTACATGTTTGTTGTTTTATTTTATATTACCTAAGTGGTTTTAGGTTTTGTATTGTGTGGAGTTTGAAGGGGTGTTAATGATGGAAATGTGGTTTTGTGCTGTGCTTGGATTTTTTTTTTATATTTTACGGATTATTTCAGGGTTTTGGGGTCTCTGAATGGATGATTGATTGATTAGATATTAGATAATATTACGTATTTTTCTTATTTTGTATTTCAAATGCTCTGGTGGAAAGTTTTGATGTTAAAAGCTTATTTGTAAGAATTTGATGGGTCAAAGTCAAAGTCAAAGTCAATTTTTCTTTATTCAATAGGATACATTGTGATCACTTTAAAACGTCAAACTTAAAACTAGCTACGCCTGTTCCAACCTTACGCCGGCAAAAGAACAGGCAAGAAACGCCCGGCAGGTAATTTTTTTGGCGCGATCACATTGACAATTTTATTCTAGAATTGGAGCAAGTTCACTAAAAATCCCAAGCTTTTTTTTTGTCATCTAATGCAACCGATTCATTTTCGGGGGTAGGGTAACTGTTACAAGATGAAAAAAAAAAAAAAAAAAAAACAATAAAAAATCAAAATAGATAAATATTTTAATACGAAAGCAGAACACTGATAAAAATGTGGTCCGCTAAGAAGAAGAGGTTCATTAAAGTGGTTATAAGACGTGTCAAAAGACGGTACTTAGTTTTAAATGTCACATTTTTGTTCTCACACTTCCTCGTGAAACATTCCTCGAATTACTTTTGCCTCTGCATTGAAATGGATCCGTAACCTTAACGGGTTTTAATAATATATCCATCAAAAGGCTGAAATTCAATTCGTTATTTTATATGGAACTTATGCTGATGGTGAATTAGGAATACCTTGATATTAATAACAATAATTATGTATATAGAGGACTTAATTAAGATCAAATTGCAGAACTGTCACTCTCTACTATTTACTTTAGTTTATATATCGTCTGTATGTCACTTCAGTTTTCTTCACCAAAGACTTTGCATCTTGGCACTGCTGCAGAGTGCTTTATCGTATTTACCCTGGTAATATAAAGTATTTCTTATAACAATAGCCCTTATCCTTATTTACCAATGCTGTTTTAAATTTTAGATTCGTTTTTTCAAAGATCACCATTTAGCAAACTAACTCACAAACTTCATATTTTTATTGTATGGAAATAGTTTATTCATTTCTACTGATATTATAAACGCGGAAGTAAATCTGTCTGTGTTGTCAGTTACCATTTCGCGCTGAACCGATCTTCATAAAATTTGCTAAGGAAATAGTTTGAACCCTGGGTAAGGACATAAGATGCCTTTTGTTGCGATAAACTGACAACAGACACAGAAAATCTAGTACTAATATAACCACAAATATTGGTTTACGGAACCTTTAGTGCGCAAGTTCTCGCGCTTGACAGGTGTCATTCTAACTAGTGCAAACTTATCTGGCCCAGTGGAAAATTGGAACAACGATCATTGTATGAAGTTATAGGCATGAACTCGATGACAGCGCCACCGGCACCGGATGAGATAAGTTTGTGACTTTGTGACATCCTACTAATATTATAAACAAGAAGCGCCCCGCAGTTTCACCCGCGTCTGCCCGTTATCCCGCAGAAACCTTTTTCCGGGATACAAAGTAAGTGTTAAACCAGGGTATAAGCTATCTCCATTCCAAATTTCATCAAAATCGGTTTAGTAGTTACGGTTATACGTGGTAACAAACAAACACACACAAACTTTCGAATTTATAATATTAGTAGTATGCGAAAGTGTGAAACCAATTTCGATTAAATTTGTAACGGAAATAGCTTATAAACCCTGGATTAATTACACAGGCTACTTTTTATCCCGGAAAAAGGTTCGCAGCTACTGTATTATAAATTACCTTCGCTACCGTCACGATTCACGAAGTTTATCTCTGCCTAATCGATTCAGAAGCTACAGGTCACCGACTGGAGACTGCTTTTTCTTCAATGTTGGCTTTTTACGCAAACGTGATAAGTAACTACTTATGATTATCTCAAAAACTCGAAAAAGCTGCTAAATAGACAAAATGAAATATATATAAGGCTTTGAAAATGATTTCTAAGGGTAACAAGCGTATTGCAATATTTTTATCGCAAGTCGAATGTCGTAAACATAATAAAAAGTTTTAATTTAAAATTTTAACATTATCAACCATTTTACTAGAAAGGTATCATGCGGCTGTCAACCGACGATAATCCCGCAGGTTCGTGTTAATTATAACACGAACCACAAATGAAATAACAATTAAATATCTATTAGACTTAATATTAAACAATACGAAAAATAATTACTCTACATATTATCACGATATAATTCGTCTGAAATGCATTAAAATTACAAATAAACGTTTATTTATTTACGCATTCGAAGATGATTTTGCATTGTTTTATTTCCTACTATACTATATAGCTTGTGTCCGTGGCTTCGATCGCGTGAAAACCTACTTGTTCATCATAAGATTGGGTGTAAGAAACGCATATTTAGAAATATTTTCATAAAGTAAACATTCTAATATGTATCATCGCTTTTATCTTGAAGGTAATATCAGAAAGGGTCTCTTAACTCGATCTTCATTCAACGTTTTATAGCGCATTATCCTTTATTGTGTAGCTTCTATTTTATGTAAATTTAATGTTATAAGATATCCAATCTAAGCGTTATTTGAAGCATATTTAACTGGGATTAGTTTCCCTTACTTATTTATATAGATTAAATTTATAAAATTTGGCATTCAGTGATGTTTTTTGCGCGAGGAGCAGTTTCGATGTTTTAATTGAATTGTGTCCTTTGAGAATTATATAAAGAGACAAACCAACAATATTCCCTAGTGACTTGTTTCGGAAATTCGATTGCTAGAAAACTGACAAGTATATCTTTCGTTATTAGATTACTAGTGGAAATGGGTCTGTTTAATACTAGCTGAAAGGAAAAACAAGAAGTTGAAAAGTAAAAGGCCTTTCCCCAGGCCATGTAGCCCTTCCACCGTACTAATTAGATCGATAAATCCGAATTTTCCATGTTTACCGAATCTGCCGAAAGTAATAAAGTACTTGCTTTTATGTATTCTGTACCGTGAAAGGTCGGGTTTCTGACCGGAGCGTGAAATCGGAGGGCACGACCGTGTCTATAAAAATAACAATTAAATACAATCGTTGTCACGATTACAAAATAATATTCGGTTCTGCAAAGTTGCCTTGTTAATTTGATATAGGGGACAGAGTTTTAGCTCTTGCAAAGTAGTGTTTGACCACAAACCACCGATGTTAAGTTATGTTGTGGCTCTACGCTACATGTTGGTTTCCGGTTGTCAGAACGTACCGACGAAAAACATCGAGCCTTTAGCAAAAAAATATACACAAACTTCCATTGTTAAAAAAGTAAACTGCCAAATCATATTCAGAATAATTGTTTGCGGGCGTCAAATTAATTGCTGTCAATAACAAAAATAAAGATGGTACAAAAATATAACTAATAACATTATAAAAGCTTTAAGCCCTTACCTTTAACTTAATTAGAAGACACATTTTTAATTAGCTATTCGTGTATTTAGTCATTTCTTTCTTAAAACACAAGAATGTCAGAGATAATTTTCCCTGAATCCAACTTCATTTTAATAATCTATTAGAATGCCTAAAGCTTTCATAACAAAGCTATCCTTTGTGGAAATCTCTTTGTAATCCTCTTTGTGGCTATGACAGCGCAGAATTATGAGTTGAAATTTAAGTTATCTTCTGTAATAGCTTTCTCCTTACCTGTTATTATTCAACTATCGTTAGATAATGTAATTATTTGGGTTGTTAGATGTCGCATACCCTTGAATGTTGCGGTTCTTGGACATGCCGATTTAATCCGCACATAACTTATTGCCATAAGTACAGGGCCGAGATGATTCGAACGTAAGGCGCACGCGATACCGTTCAGCCACCATCGCTCTTAATAAAACTTCATCATCATCATAATCAGTCTATTTTAGTCCACTGCTGGACATAGGTCTCTTCCAAAGCACGCCACTGTGCCCGATCTTTTGCTCCTTTCATCCAATTGCTGCCACCCATTTTGCGTATATCATCGCTCCATCTAGCCGAAGGACTTCAGTTCTTAGAAACTAGTGCAGCAGCAGTGGCAACATAATCTGACCATTATACCTGTTAGACCCAATTGTAATCTCGGCGCTTTCTATTAATGACTGTATACAACGTTCTCGGACGCGGTCCGTTTCTGCACTGTGCATAAAATTTGCATTTGTTATTTTGATTCTAATCGGCTCAAAATTTATTACTGTTTTCGGTCTATTTGTTTCTTAAGATTAAAACAAACACACTGGGCTAAACAATGGTGTCGATTCGGTTTTACATTCTCCTAAACTAAACTAAATTTGACAGGTCTAAGAGTAATGCTATCCTTTTTTTACTTCAGTGGTTAGAATAAGACAGCAATACTATTAACCTGTCAAACTTAGTTTAGTTGTAGAAAATGCAAAACCTAATCGACACCAATATCTGTTTAAGTTCTTTATAAACACTATCTTACGCTTCAAGACCAATCTCTAACTAAGACAGGTTAATGGGTTTTACTACATTTTTATTGACGAAACTCGTTGTTACTTTTTGTCTTTCTAATCTAAGTTTGCTTTTCCTCAAAAATCGAAAGTTTTGAATGATCATTGATCACAAAACGAAACGCAATTGTGATTGACGTTTAGATTTTTATTGGCGAATTGATTACTCTAATTCGTATTTCCTGACTTCTAGATAAAGGAAATCCTAGTTAGGGGTCGAGATAGGGTGAGCGCTTAGGTATATAATTCTAGTGCGCATTTGTACAGCACAACATAATTTGACAGTGATATAAAATAGCGATATAAAATAAAGAGAAGACATATCCAAAGCTTTGGGACATGTAGGTCACCCATCTTAAGAGAAAAATCATTTTTTCCACTATTCCGTCCCAAAGTGGAATCAGCTAGCTATTCTACTTGCCCCAGGGAGCTATCCCTCTTGGGATGAAAAACTGTTTTTTTCCACTATTTCGATCTACAGTGGATAAATGGAATATACAGTTCGAATCTCCCATATTCAGCTACCATTTGTTGGTCATCACCACCTCTAAGGAGTGATTTCTTTCTGTCCACAGATAGACCCGAACACAGCGTTCCTTCGAGCGGCGCGCGCGGGACACCTTGACACAGTCATCGACCTCCTCGACTCGGGAGCTGTTAAAGATATCAACACATGCAATTCGGTGAGTTGACACTTGCAGACTTTACAAGCAGCCTGATGATGGTAACCGTCGCCTATGGCCATTTGCAACACTAGGGGCGTTGTCGACCCTTAGAAACTCTTCACATCCATCTTGAGAGACTGCAATTTGTAGCACTGCGGAAAGACTTTTGGAGGAAGCTCGGTCCACATTGACTTCTTGAAGGTTAAAGGACTTCACGCAATATGAGTGTGTTACCAGTTGCTACGATCGGAATATGTTATCAGCGCATATAGTTGCATGACATTTCTGGTCTTGGACATCAGAATGGATTGGCTCTTGGTCTTGATGAGTCTTCATCAAAACAAACTACCTTTTTGGATGGATAGGGTGATTCAGTTTATGGATTGATGTTTGGTATCCATATTAGCTATGGAATATTATTAATATTGCCAATCGCAGGCAATACTTGGCTAGTGGCCACTCATAATTATCAGATCTTATAGCTTAACCGTTTGCATAGTCTTCAACTGTTAGGAAGGACTATGCTTTGTTACCTATTCGCTTTGTTTGATTGAAGCGAACACTCAACGCGAAACCCGAAGAATTTAAGTACATATCAAAATCAAAATAAGTTTAATATTCTTTATTTCTTCGGTTATTTGTCATTCGCATCCAAGCATTTCTCGTGTCCTCTTTACGTGTTCGTTGATCCACGCGCATGATCACTTCCACATACTTGCCTCATAGCTTTTAATGAGAACGCTGTAATGAGGTCTGCCATGTCAAATTCTAATAGGTTTGAAAGTATGTCAACCGTAACTTCAACTCTGTAATCTCACAGGAGTTTATTGTAACTGCATTTGCACAAATGGAAGAAATTTAATTGCAGACTTTCATTTTATTACTAGCGTCCCGCCTTGCGGCTTTGCCTGTGCAATTTTTAGCGTTTTCCCATAAAAACTAACACCCTATTTGACACATTAAAAAAAAATCTTAGTGCACACTTCCTGCACACACTCTATTCCAAGTTTTATGTAGAAAGATGAGATGAGTATGATGTGATGATGATGAATGTGTTTGTTTCTCCTAAAAACAGGAGTTACCGTTGAGGCTGAGCGTTGTCTGTATGTCAATAAGAGATCTTCCATTCACAGTGCCGATTTATGAGACAGTGGTAGCCCATACGATTGTAGGCTTCTAGTAGGTACTACCAAAGATCATAACATAGGAAATCTTTCCTGCCAACGCGCATTGGGCCGGGTGCTTGGTTTCTTCCTCGAGTAGGTTTGTCTCTCCGACAGTTTGAGACCCGAATGTGCTGTACCTACTCTTGGATGTGTTTTTTTTATAGGTCTTTAATATCTGGAAAGAAATGGGGGAGACCTTTGCCCAGCAGTAGGACAGTATAAAAAAAAACATGTCACCTGATGTTAAGTGACGAAGTGGTCAAAAATGGTGCCACGCTGGAAACTGGCTCTCAAGTGGGACTGCCGGAACGCACCGATATAGGTGCTTGGCAACAGATTCTTTTAAGAGCAGCATATTTTGGGCATTAACAGAAGACTGGTGTTTATCATAGAAAGTTCACAACCATATATGTAATACATTTCTACTTACTCCAAAAGTACGGTTTCCATCCGATCGATATTGCCTCATAAACTCATAAGGCACGCCTTTATTTATTCCCCTGTCTATCGTAGCTTCATAATGTTTTATTATCGCATAATTTCATGCAAATGATGTGTATGTATGGAAAGATATATACATTGACGACGGCGTGTTTCCTGATCTGATGAAACATAGTAAGATAACACCCTTGTTTAAATCGGGTACAACGACTGACCCTACTAACTTTAGACCAATATCAGTATTACCAACATTTAGTAAAATATTCGAAAAACTTATTCTAAATCAATTGCAAAGACATTTCTCAGCAAACAAATTACTTAATCAAAAACAGTTTGGCTTTACGCGTGGTCGCTCTACTACTGATGCTGGTGTCGAGTTATTAACTCACATCTATGATGCCTGGGAGGAGTCACGGGACGCTCTAGGCGTGTTCTGTGACTTGTCCAAGGCATTTGATTGTGTTCACCACGAGACACTGATCAGGAAGCTCCGGCACTATGGTATTCGAGGTGTTCCTCTGGACCTTGTAACCTCATACCTTAGTGATAGGATTCAGAGAGTTGACGTGAACGGGAAGCGATCCTCGGGGTCAGTAGTCACAATGGGAGTTCCGCAGGGTTCAATACTCGGACCTTTTCTGTTTTTAGTTTACATCAATGATTTGCCCAGCCTTGTTAGTGACAATCACGAAATAGTATTGTTTGCTGATGATACGTCACTTTTATTTAAGTTAAAGCGACAACATAACATTTCTGACGACGTGAACAATGCTCTCTCCAAAGTTACAGACTGGTTTGATGCGAACAATTTGATGTTAAATGGAAAAAAGACAAAATGCTTGAGATTTGTGCTGCCCAATGTTAAAGAAGTACCAACAAATGTAAAAATTAAGGACGAAGAATTGGACCTTGTCAAGACTACAGTATTCTTAGGCATAACTTTAGATCACAAATTGCAATGGGGTCCACATATTGTCAGTCTATCGAGCAGACTTAGCTCTGCAGCATATGCTGTAAAGAAGATCCGTCACCTTACTGACGTTGATACAGCCAGACTAGTCTATTTCAGCTATTTTCACAGCATTATGTCCTATGGAATATTGCTGTGGGGAAACGCTGCTGATATTAACACCATATTTGTATTGCAGAAGAGAGCTGTTCGTGCGATTTATAACATGGGCCCCAGAGAATCTTTAAGAATTAAGTTTAAAGAAACCAAAATAATGACAGTTATTTGTCAATATATTTATGAAAATGTAATGTACATACGGAAAAATTTAAATAGCTTCAAAAAGAGAAGTGATTATCACAATTTTAATACTAGAAACAAAGATAAAATTGCTGTACCCACCACTAGGCTCCATAAAGTTAGCAACTCGTTCAAAGGTCAATGTGTACGCTTTTTCAACAAAATCCCAAGTGAAATTCAAGACTTGTCTATAACAAAATTTCAAATTCGTATAAAGAGAAATCTCATTAGTAAAGCTTATTATAAAATATCGGACTATCTAGATGACAAACAAGCTTGGGATTGTAGTTAATCTATCTATCTTTCTTTCTATCTATCTATTCTCCCTATTTCCCCTATTCTAACCATTTTCGGTAAACAGCCAAAACAGTCATGCTCACGAAAGTGACTTTGCTTGCAGCGGCGTCATGTGTCGGGTCGCCCTCTTCCCTCTCATATGGTCGAGGAGAGCGATGGCTGGCACATGCGTCAACTCGTGAACGGGTGCTGCTTGTGGGGTCTGGTCTGCTTTGGTTGTGATCCCGCAACTCGTTAATATTCATGTTCCCATATCCCAATGTGTACAACCAAACAAGAGAAATCTTCTTATTAGTAAAGCTAAATAAAAAATATCGGACTATTAGATGACAAAAAAAAAAGCTTGGGATTTTAGTGAACTTGCTCCAATTCAATCAATTAGTAATAAGAATAAAATTGTCAATGTGATCGCGCCAAAAAAATTACCTGCCGGGCGTTTCTTGCCTGTTCTTTTGCCGGCGTAAGGAGGTTGGAACAGGCGTAGCTAGTTTTAAGTTGACGTTTTAAAGTGATCACAATGTATCCTATTGAATAAACATATTTTTGATTTTGATTTGATTTTGATTTTTGATTTATAGTGCATGTCATCAGATAACATGCGGTGGCATATTGAGGACATCCTGCCCGACAGGTGCGGTGGTCGTGAAAAGCATAGTCTATTATAGTACAGTCAGCGACAAAAGTAGCTGATTGTTCTCGATTTTCCAAATGTGTAATCAGTAATTATTATTGTTTTTTTACATTTTACATGGTATCATTTTGACCACAATATAACACACCTGATTTTAGGTGATGATGAGGTCATAAATTGGTGTCTAAGATGATAAGGACAATAGAAAAAAGAGTGATTGTTTAGCGACATTTGTTGTTGACTGTACACTACTGTACAGTTGGCGACCAAAGTAGCTGATCGTAGTCAATTCAATTCAATTGTTTTTATTCAATAGGATACATTGTGATCACTTTAAAACGTCAAACTTAAAACTAGCTACGCCTGTTCCAACCTCCTTACGCCGGCAAAAGAACAGGCAAGAAACGCCCGGCAGGTAATTTTTTGGGTGCGATCACGTTGATAATTTTACTCGATTTTCCAAAGGTGTATTAGATCCGTAATGTTTGATTTTTATTAACCCCGACGCAAAAAGAAAGTTGTAAAAAAGGAAGGGAAGGAAGGGGGGTGTATATAAGTTTGACGTCGATCTCTGTCTGTCTGTGTGTCTGTATGTGGCATCGTAGCTCTCAAACGGAAGGACTGATTTCGATGCGGTTTTTTTTCATTTGAAAGCCAGTTTCTTGCGGTGGTTCTTGGCTATGTTTGATGAAAGTCTGTCCAAGATGTCAGGGTTTTTTTAAATTTTAAAATTTTAAACAACTTACTCGATAGCGTTTGCCCACAACACAACATACCTGATCTTAAGGTATGATTCGGTCGAAGGTTGGTGTTTAAGATGGTTAAGAACATCGGAATATTTGCTATTGTTCAGCGACTTTTGTCTTTGACTGTACATCATCCGCAATTTTATTACATTGCCCAGGGTCGACTACGTTACATAATCTGTATTTATAATGCCTACTTGAATGATTGTGTAGTTGTCGACAATAGTTGCCGGTACAGATTTTTTTTCCAAATATGAGTCGGTGGTTAGGATAATGAAATAATTTGGCTAGTGCTGCGATTTTTCTCGCTTATCTTTACTAATTAATAAAATTCTGGAGGGCACTGAACTTGTTATGAACTTGAGTAACTTGTGAACTTAACATCTGGCATCGCGAGCGACTTCTTGTTTTTTTTACGGAGTATTTTTTACTTCTCACAGGCACAGATTAAAGAGTTATAGGGTAGCGCCGGTAGCGTTTGGTCACAAGTCACCTGATGATAACTGACGATGTGGTCGAAGGTGGCGCCACGCTCCACCTGTATTGGCAACAGGTTCATAAGAAAAACCTTTAAAGGTAAGGATTGTCAGTTTGTATGTAAGAGGTAATCTGTGAAACAACTGGTCTGATTTTGATAATTATTTTCCTGGAAGAAAGTTATACTATACCTGGATGTTTGTGATTAAAATCATGTGGGAATCACTGTGCGGGTGAAACGGCTAGTCATTTAAACGTAAATTATTCAAGGTTTTCAATTTATTTCCTTCACAAGCTATCAAGAAACATACAACACACCTGGTAATACAATTCTTAGTTCTTACCGTACATTGCAATGCAGGAAACCAATCAATGGCAAGACAAATACTAATCAGTCTTTCACTCTCATCCGGAGCTTTTCCTTTGCATTCTCCAGACTATTTAAGTTTCATTAAAAGTTAAACCGACTTTTTCTTGAGAGAAATAGCGTTTCATTGGGAAGATCGGTGTAATTACTATTAAACTGAGTTTTTTTTTTAATAAGGTGCTGACCCAGTCTTCGAAACCTCCCGGCCGCACCTAAGACCTTATAACTTATGTGTGGATATATCATCGCTCAAAAACGGTGAAAGAAAACATCGTGAGGAAACCGGCATGTCCAAGAACATAACATTCAAAGGCATGCGACATCTACCAACCGCATACCCCCCCCTTCTCTGAGAGAAGGCTAGAAACCTAATAGGCTGATGATAAGATTTTTATTTTATTTTATAGCGGGTTTAAGTTATGAATAGAAAGTACGTGGAACAGAAGTGTAGCGGCCTAATTGCCCATGTGTTCGAATTCGAACACTCTGAAGTTACACGCGTCGTTGGTTTACGCAACGAGTGTACAGCTGCAGCGGCTTTTGTTAACCTTTTAATAATAGTAATTGTTAACGGTGTTAACTTAACACAGTGGCTCGCTTTGTAAATGTTAAAACAAATAGATTGGCCCAATAATAGAGTCGTATTGGATTACACCAATAGGTGCTTGGCGATTGTAGGTTGTAGCTAGCCAAGAGAGTACTAGAAAATGCCCCGCTACCACGCTATGGATTTATCACGAGGTTTGTCCTTCACCGAAAACTCAAGCTCATTGAATTTTAGAATTTAGAATTGAAACCTTCATCCCACTTCATCCACTGAACTATCAAAAGCCTCAAATTCAAGTTCAATTGACATTCGTGACTTAACTGAGAGAAGGCCAAAGTCCCAGCAGTGGGAACTTAATAGGCTGCTGATGATGATGGAGTGACTTAACACAAATTGAAGAAAGTGCTTCTGACACTAAATTTCATATTTCCATTGTGTCAAAGAAGTCATTGTGTGTTTGCGCTTTTCTCGCTTCTTCTCAGAAAGTTGTTTCGCCATATTGCATTGTTTGAAATACTTTATTATATCGGCTAATTAAAACGAGCAACTTATGCAATATGTTGACGGTTTGTAATTAAACGACCTCCCACAACGAATAAAGATGATTGTGTCATAGCAATTAGGAATTATTTATAGAATTCAAGATGTTCCTGCGTTTTCTAAATGGGATTCTATCATTACCATATGATATAGCTTTGTTTGATCGTAGGTCTTTTTCGATTCTGCTCAAATCAATCGCTTAGCGCCTATCGGTGTGTTCCGGCAGCCTCGTTTGTAAGCAGATCACTAACAGCATATAAAAGTTACCAAAATATTCACCACTAGCTTTTTGATCATACAACGACATAAACAAAACATTTCGAAATAGGCTTGGCTAGTATTATGCGCATTATGCGTGATAATGACTTGCGCATTTTTTCACTGACATTATTTCTATGTCTTAATTAACTTCATAGCAAATTAGGGCCACGCTGACTATCACATTTTACGCACGGCCGAGTTTTTTCTATGCGTAAATTAACGCGGAACAAATGCTTGGAGCAAAAGTTGATTGCATTCGTGGAAACTCACGATACACGATCAAGGTTACAAATATCTTCACGGGTATCGTAATGTTCATTCTTAGTATTAATAAATTAAAAATCTCGCAACAAATCCCCACTTATTAATATTATAAATGCGAAAGTAGCTCTGTCTGTCTTTCACGCCTAAACTACTGAACCGATTGAAATTAAATTTGGTACAGAGATAGTCTAAAGCCTGTGAAAGGACATAGGCTACTTTTTATCGCGATAAATTGTACCCCACGCGGGTGAAACCGCGGGGAATAGCAAGTATAAAATAATTGCATAAGAGCGGTTATTCCTTCGCAATTTTCATTCGTCCTTTACTTTGGCTGTCGTGTTCGCAGTTCCATAACATAACTAACTTCCTAACCTCAGCTGGACGGCCTGCTTGTTTACCACTCGTACTTTAAAAAACTGATAAAGATATAGCTTCTTTTACATACAGATTTTTATTCTTCTTGAATGCCCCTCGTACTTACCTAGTTCTTTTCGTTTTCAGAATGGGCTAAACGCTCTGCATCTGGCCGCGAAAGATGGACACATTTCCGTCGTAGAGGAGTTGCTCAAAAGAGGAGCAGTCGTTGATGCGGCTACAAAAAAAGGTGAGAAACGTTACCTTTCGGTATAGTTTTTTTTAGAGCTGGCAACACGAAATCGTGCATAGTCGACATTCTCCCGATCTGCACATAACGCTTCGCTTCTATATTTGTAATGCGAATGGCGAAGGAGTTGCACACACTCCCAGCGTCTTAGTATAATTTGGGAGCCTCTAAAATAATAAGTAATTATAAATGCAAAAGTAGCTCTGTTTGTTTGTTGCCTACCTTTCCACGGCCAAACCACTGTACCGATCCTAATGAAATTTGATGTGGAGATAGTTCAAATCCTGTAGAAGGACATAGGATACTTTTCGTCGCGATACAGTGTAGTTAACGCTGGTAAAACCGCGCGGCGCAGCTAGTAATCTCATATACTTACGTTTTCCAGGGAACACAGCCCTTCACATAGCATGTCTCGCGGGGCAGGAGTCGGTGGCGCGGGCGCTCCTCGCGGCGGGGGCGAAGGCCGACGCGCAGTCCGCGGCGGGTTTCACGCCCTTGTACATGGCTGCGCAGGAAAACCACGCCGGTTGCGTCAAGATGTTGCTGGCAGCTGGCGCCAGTCAGACCCTGGCCACCGAGGTGGGCTTGTTCCTAGCGATTGTTCTGTGTTATGGCATTTTTGCAGGTCTGATTAGCAGCGACGTTTGACATTTTTTTATGCTGCATCTCGCTCTAACAACGGGTCAAAATGAGAAGCAGCGTGCAAAATCGAAATCGCCGCTTCTAATAACATTACGAACGTTTGTTTGTGTGTTTATTAACACTCTACTCCGTAACGGCCTTTCGGATTTTCATACAAATTATGGTTACTTTAGGTACTTTAGAAGTCCATAGAAAACATTTTTATTCCGAAAACAATTATGGAACTATAACATTAGGGACGACGTTAAAGACGCGAATGTATCTTCGGAGCACCTCTATTTAAAATATCCTTTTTGTAAAGACTATTTTACACTGTATATTATTTTTCTTTAAAGGATGGGTTCACGCCCCTAGCTGTAGCCATGCAGCAAGGCCACGACAGGGTTGTCGCTGAGTTGCTAGAGTCAGATACGAGAGGGAAGGTGCGATTGCCAGCCCTACACATCGCAGCTAAGAAAAATGACGTAAAAGCAGCTACGTTGCTACTAGAGGTAAGACTAATATCAAGAGATTTAAATTCAATATATATTAGGGCTAGCGCTTACATACAACTGTTGCATCGACTAAACTGTTTCGTCGAGTTGTGTACTTTTCGTGATTTCTACTCAACTGAACAGTTTAGTTGATGGAAGTGCGTATACAATCGATTTTATATCTTCTCAAATCGACCAGTCTTTATTCAGCAACGCTCGAGTCAAGGTGTTTACAAACCATGTCAATTAACAACAAAGTTTTAGTTTGTGCTTTGCTTTATAGAAATTTTAAGAGATAAAAAAAGAAGATACTGTGTACATCCTGTACTTAGTGATAGATTATCTAGTGGAATATTTCATACGTTACATTCTAAGCTGAAACTGACTGTTTAGTCGATGGTCTGCGCACATCAATACAATGCAATACAAATTGAGCGCTTGATCGATAGTTGTCCAACTTTTAAATCAAAAGCAAATCGATATAGCTTTTTGACTTTTTTGTCGAACAACTATCGAGTTGACTGTATGTGCGCTTTAACTAAAAGTTGTATGTAAGCGCTAGCCCTTAGCGGCCACGCCCACTCATACTAGGTGTATTTGACCTTTTGTATAACTTACTCAATTTTATATTGTCAATTGGTAAGCATTTGACTACAATTTCACCTGATGGTAAGCGATGACGAAGTCGATGATGGAGCATGCTATTGAATAAAAAGTACCTACCTATGTACTTTTAATTTGAATTATGTTTATCAGGAAACTAAAGACGCTGGTATGTGGATCGGGGGACAGTCAACCATGTATCGTCTTATTGTCCGATGGTGGCATTTTCTTAATGTACTTTTTTAAATAAGTTTAACATTAAAACCTTCAAACCGATTCGAATCAGCCGATTCCACTACACACTTTCCCACTGATTCCAGAACGAGCATAATCCAGACGCGTGCTCAAAGTCAGGGTTCACGCCCCTCCACATAGCTGCCCACTACGGGAACGTGGCGGTGGCCAAGGCGCTCCTGAGCGCCGGTGCAGACGCAGGCCGAGCCGCCAAGCACAACATCACGCCCCTACACGTGGCCAGCAAGTGGGGGCAGCTGGCGATGCTGGACCTGCTGGTGGAGCATGGTGAGTAGGAAACCTTCAGCGGTCCATTACGGGAGCGTGGCGGTGGCCAATGTGCTCCTGATGCTCCCAAGCCCAACATCACGCCCCTACACGTGGCCAGCTAGTGGGGGCAAGTGGCGATGCTGGAATTGCTGGAGGAACATGACGAGTAGTGGACCCTCAGCGGCCCACTTCGGGAGCGTTGTGGTGGCCAATGTGCTCCTGACGCTCCCAACAGAACACTCTGAGAGCTGTGCTTGGCGCCAGATTCTGAACTTGTGGGCTGGTAGCTAGTCAAGCGACAAGCAAGACAAAAAACGCTATGTTGCTTTCTTTTGTCGTTTCAATGACAGGGATGGAGACACAAAATAAGTGTAAAGAAAAGGTATGGAACAATTCAAAAGTTTTGTGTGCAGACCAGAGTAATAAACCAATCTGTGCAAAAATAAATGGGAATCAAATAAAAGGCTATCGTTTTCTTGGTTGCAGGCGCAAACATTGCAGCTGTGACACGTGACGGCCTGACTCCGCTGCACTGTGCAGCGCGATCGGGACACAGCAACGTCGTGTCGAGACTGTTGCACCACGGCGCGCCCATCACTAGCAAAACGAAGGTATGACACGAACAAGTATTCTTCTTTATATTCGCCCATTTAGCAACTCCCAAGTCGGAGCAAACATTGGTGTGATAACCATAAAAGTGTTTTTGGGTGTCTAAAAACTCCCACACTACCTAGAGCTGGCTACCAACCTATCTGTCAACCCTCACTGGGCTTGCGTGGTGGGTTATAGTTATCTCTCTGCGAAAAGACCTGTGTCCTATCAGCGGGAACGTAATAGGCTGACGTTGATGATAGTGATAGTAAACTAAAACGCCATTACGTGAGGGGTTGAACCCGTACTGGGCCTGCGTGCTAGAATATGGCCTGTACTGAGAGATGGGAAAACATCGTGAGGAAACCGGCATGTCCAAGAACCACAACATTCAAGGGCATTCGACATCTACCAACCCGCAGTGGATCAGCGTTGTAAATTATGACCTATCTATCTCTCTCTGAGAGAAGGCTTTTGTCCCAGCAGTTGGAACGTAATAGGCTGCTGATGATGACACTGAGAGAGTGGCCTGTGTATCACCAGTTTCCGTACGTAATAAGCTGATGATGAACCAAAACTGTTTGATCACGGGTCTTGAAAGTTTGATCTGTTTATGCCAGTCTACACAGGAAGTTAGGGATTATTAACGTTAACTTATAAAATATTATTTTTCTCTTACAGAATGGACTTACACCTCTCCACATGTCCGTACAAGGCGAACACGTGGAGACGGCCAAGGTCCTCCTGTCAGAGGGCGCTCCTATCGATGACGTCACTGTCGACTACCTCACCGCGTTACATGTAGCGGCGCATTGTGGGCACGTCAAGGTAAACAATTCATAAAATTGGTATTTAAGCCCGCATTGAAGATTCGGCTCGAAGGACCAAATGTTTGCGTTACGTTTGTTAGGTTTGCAAGTATTAAAAGAGGCTACTAATACACAAGTCTCATTATTCTTCAAAGCGCAGACTAGCTAATCATCATTATTTAAATGGATAAAGTGGGACTTTTGTCAACTCTAATGTGAATGAAAAAATATAAAAATGCCGCTAGTTAAGCCGAAGACCAGCCTACGGCCATGCGTTACTTTCAAATAAGTTTGCTTTACGCTCTATCTTCCCCCGTGTGTACACGAGGCCAAGCTAGCGTAGTCGGTGCGATTTTCACTACATTGGACTCGTCTATAAGGTCTTCGATTTGTTTGGCAGTGATGACAGATCGGATCTCTCTTTAAAATTTGATCAATGTACGTGTTTACAGGTAGCGAAGTTACTCCTAGACCGAAACGCGGATGCGAACGCGCGGGCTCTCAACGGGTTCACACCACTTCACATTGCGTGCAAAAAGAACCGGCTCAAAGTTGTGGAGCTGCTGCTCAAGTATGGCGCGAGTAAGTATAAACTACAGTCAAGATTAACGTTTCTCAGCTGTATAAGAAACTATAACTATTGTGTACCTTTGTGAATGTGTGTGTGTGTGTTAGTGAGGTCTAGTCAGCAATTTAATAACGGAAATGTTTCTGCAAATTTTACTATCAAAAATCGGAGGAAAGCGCAACCGCTGGTTCATATCCGGCTCGAAGGACCATTTATTTACGGGCGCTCAGTTGATAAAACTGATTGATGTTATTTAGCGGAAACTAAACTACGCGTCGCGCTCTCATAGTTATATTCCACCAACAATGATTTATGATCGCAGCAATTAACACCTTGGAACGTACATCCGTAAGATCTCATACTCCAGCATCAACTTTTTCCACTCGTAGGCAAGTCAGCGACGACCGAGTCCGGTCTGACGCCGCTGCACGTGGCGTCGTTCATGGGCTGCATGAACATCGCGCTGGTGCTAGTAGGCGCGGGCGCCGCGGCCGACGCCGCCACGGCGCGCGGAGAGACGCCGCTGCACCTAGCGGCGCGGGCGCACCAGACGGACCTGGTGCGCGTGCTGCTGAGGAACAACGCTAAGGTACGTGCTGTGTGTGACGTCACACGCCGCCACGGCGCGCGGAGAGACGCCGCTGCACCTAGCGGCGCGGGCGCACCAGACGGACCTGGTGCGCGTGCTGCTGAGGAACAACGCTAAGGTACGTGCTGTGTGTGACGTCACACGCCGCCACGGCGCGCGGAGAGACGCCGCTGCACCTAGCGGCGCGGGCGCACCAGACGGACCTGGTGCGCGTGCTGCTGAGGAACAACGCTAAGGTACGTGCTGTGTGTGACGTCACACGCCGCCACGGCGCGCGGAGAGACGCCGCTGCACCTAGCGGCGCGGGCGCACCAGACGGACCTGGTGCGCGTGCTGCTGAGGAACAACGCTAAGGTACGTGCTGTGTGTGACGTCACACGCCGCCACGGCGCGCGGAGAGACGCCGCTGCACCTAGCGGCGCGGGCGCACCAGACGGACCTGGTGCGCGTGCTGCTGAGGAACAACGCTAAGGTACGTGCTGTGTGTGACGTCACACGCCGCCACGGCGCGCGGAGAGACGCCGCTGCACCTAGCGGCGCGGGCGCACCAGACGGACCTGGTGCGCGTGCTGCTGAGGAACAACGCTAAGGTACGTGCTGTGTGTGACGTCACACGCCGCCACGGCGCGCGGAGAGACGCCGCTGCACCTAGCGGCGCGGGCGCACCAGACGGACCTGGTGCGCGTGCTGCTGAGGAACAACGCTAAGGTACGTGCTGTGTGTGACGTCACACGCCGCCACGGCGCGCGGAGAGACGCCGCTGCACCTAGCGGCGCGGGCGCACCAGACGGACCTGGTGCGCGTGCTGCTGAGGAACAACGCTAAGGTACGTGCTGTGTGTGACGTCACACGTGGGCTGCACGAACATCGCGCTGGCGCTGGTCAGCCCGTGTCAGATCACAGCTGCACATAGGCCTTTCCCAAGCTACGTCACTGTGCCCGATCGTCATCCAACTACTGCCAGCCACTCGGCGCAAGTCGTCGCTCCACCTAGTCGCGGGGCGCCCTACACTACGTTTGCCAAGTCGCGGTCTCCACTCAAGAACACTCGCTCCCTTACGTCGGACGGGCGGAGTAACGCTAACGACGATGCGGCATCAAGAAGGTTTTACGCGCCTGTGCAAGCCATAATTAAGTACGTTCAAAATTATACAATACACCCACTTCTATGAACCAATAAATATCATTTTTTTTAACTTGGTTAATAAACACGTTTGTTGTTTAGGTGGACGCGCGGGCTCGCGAAGAGCAGACCCCGCTACACGTGGCGGCGCGGCTGGGACACGCGGACATCGCGTCTCTACTGCTGCAGCACGGCGCTGACGTCACCGCCACCACCAAGGACAAGTACACGCCGTTGCATATTGCTGCTAAAGAAGGTAACGTACTAGTACTACCCTGTTTTGTACAGAAATATTAAAAAGAAGTGTTTTTTAAAACTAGATTCCCACAGGAACAATGCATTTCTCCGGGATGAAAGTTAGATATTTCACTCATTCAGTACAGTGCAAGCGTGCTGGGCCCATAAGTTGTTAGATATAGCCTCGAACCTATGTGTGCTTCTAAACAATAAAAAAACAATCTAAAATATGCTAACATCCGGCCCATAGATAATCTCTTTGCAATTGCAAACAATCTCGTCGATCTAATGCCATACTGCTGTATGAAAGAAGGGCAAGTAAACAAACATATATAAACGCATTTATATAAATGTCAAATCTTCAACATATTGCTGTAATCTATTCAGGAATGCCTCGGTACTCCATTATCTTAAGCTAATTACGTTCCCACTACTGGGGCTGGGCCACACGCCTTCTCAGAGTATGAGCCATAATCTACTACGCTGGCACAGAATTGGTAGATTTCGTATGCCCTTGAATATTGTTGTTTTTAGACATGTACCTGCTTCATTTCGATATTTTGAACGATGGCAAATAACATAGACATAGGTCAAAATAGTACCCATTTATCTATTGCAGGAAAGGAAGAAGTAGCAGGCATCCTCCTAGATAACAACGCTCCCATAGAGGCGGAAACTCGTAAAGGTTTCACTCCACTCCATCTAGCGGCCAAGTACGGCGACATCGGGGTCGCGAGACTGCTGCTAGCTAGGGGGGCGCAGCCTGACGCCCCCGGCAAGAGTCACATCACGCCCCTACACATGGCTACTTACTACGGACATCCGGATATAGCGCTGCTTTTGCTGGACAAAGGTATTTAAATTAGAAAATATGGTGTTAATTGTACAGTAATTAGTAATAGTAGTTAGATACGAACTTTGTCAAAGTAAAATAAATGTAAAGTTGTCAAGAAAATCGGGTAGAAAGATAATATGTGTATAAATATTTAAAATAGTAAGATACCATTATATTATATTGAAAAGATTGTCTCCTTAGATTCAGTATCTTGTTATGGTATAAATATAAGTAATTAAATAAAACAAACAATATTTGAACCTTACCTATTATAATTATAGCCCTATTACCAATAACTCTTATGACGTGATTACTTTATTATTATCCGTTGAATCCGTTGAATATCATAATTTTAATTCTCGTTAGAAACCTCTTTTCGAAAATCGCGATCATAAAATAAATGTATTCTAATTTTTATTACCTATTGCATGAACTGTTGAAATTTCTTCACTTCACTATTCCATTCCCAACTTTTGTCAATAATCATAAAGTAGTCCAGAAATAAAGTGCAACATTAGACGGGAATGTTCAGAATTGATAACTGTACAGAAAAAAAATATGTATAGTACATACATCGAAGGGTGAATGACCGCAGCGTGGCTATGACCGCACGGTACATTGAACTCGTTTGCTAGTCGCAGGCGCCCGGGTCGTTGACCCGTCGCGCGATGACTTCGGCGCGGTCATTGACCAGAATCACGTTACATATGAAAGTTGCATATGAAAGTTACAAAAAAATCTTGTACAATATTTCTGGAACACTGTGCACAGAAATCACTTATTGTATTTTGCTAGTTGTGACTATGAATTCTTTCACAACCCACACTCTTTTTATCATTTCCTTATATCTACCACCAGTATTTGTCAACATAGATACCTAAGCCCCAGTAAAGCTAGTACGCTAGACTGTATACCATTTTGTACCGTAGGGGCGTCACCGCATTCTCTGGCGAAGAACGGGCACTCCGCCCTGCACATCGCTTGCCGGCACAACCATCCGGACATTGCGTTCGCTCTGCTAGAACACGGTGAGTTTTGAACCATCAGCGCACGTAAATAACACTTGTTTTACAATGTTACACCATTTGAAAGTCGTTCAAAAAGAACAATTTTCTTTCGTATAATCTAGTGGTAACTCTATTGTTGGAGTTTTTAAGGCCTCCGAACATAAGAAAACTTGATTACCATATTACAGTCTAATTTTGTTTGACTATAACCAAAGTTGAGTGTTTGAACATTATTTTGTCAAAAGAAATATTTCTGGAGTTAAAATTCTACGTCTGGTTTTATTTTCGACTCCTTTTTACTTAGTTTTCTATTGCATAGTGGTTATAAATAATAGACAACCTGTGTACAGTTATGTGTATTGTAATTTAAAACATATATTATTTCTTATTCACACACGTTTGAGCTTGAAACACGTCGCGTTCCAGCTAACACATTATTTTCCCGACGAAATAAATGTAGAATGTCTATTTTAAATCATAATTTAACAGTAATATTCAATGATTTCTCAATCCAGACGCGGATCCAGGCGTAAAGTCGAAGGCCGGGTTCACCCCGCTGCACATGGCGGCGCAGGAGGGGCACGAGGACTGCGTCGAGATGCTCATAGAGCGCGGGGCCGACGTCAACGTGCCGGCTAACAATGGTGAGACAGCACTTTCGTTTGGAAGAGGCTGAAAGCGTTCGAGAGTATTCCTTAGTGAAAGAAACACCTGAGCTCCTACTCAGGTGTTTCGTTGCTTAATACCATCAGGGGCCATCCATAATTTATCGTTACAAGAATTGCATGATATTTGGAGCACTTCCCCGTCCCTAGTGTGAAGTTAAAGTTTAGATTTTAAATACGTAAGATGTACCTACATATGACGTCACGAAGTTATTGACTCGCCCCTTCTTGACACACTTCATTGACCTTGTTCCGTCCCCTAACGAGTGATGTAAGTTATAAGAGGCGAGCGACTTGCTCTCCTCGTCACTTCCCTGTTTTTTTTTTGGAACGAAGTTCCTAATGCGCGTTACGAAAGGGGGCTAGACGGAAAAAATTAAGACCAAAAGTTGTAACGACACATTTTGCTATAGTTGCAAGCCGCGCGGCGTGCGCGTGTTTCTCTGTCTGTCTCTCTCTCTCTCTCTCACTCTCATAGAAAGCAAGCCAGTTATTTTCGATTCGTCTTTCCAAAAAAAAAATTAATTGTTTCGTTTTTCTCTTGTATTAATCGAAAGGAACTTCGTTCCATCCGGGTGTCCCTTGACACCGCTCAAGTTTTTATAGTATTGGTTGTTGTTGCGGATTGTGGTCGTTGTGGAATGAAAGGCGCATTTATGCTAGTTCTATGTATTCTTGGTGCTTCAGGGTAATTAAATAAATGAATTAATGTAATGCGCGCCCGCTGCGCGCTGGGGTCGCAGACCGAATGTGTGGAGGCCGCGCTGCGCCACTGGCATAATTTTGTATTTTTTTTTGTATAATGCGGTGTGGCGTTGTGTCAGGTCTGACGGCGGTGCACCTGGCGGCGGGCGAGGGCCGCGCCGCCGTGCTGGCGGCGCTGCTGGGCGCGCGCGCGCACGTGGCGGCGCGCACACGCGACGGGTACACGGCGCTGCACGCCGCCGCGCACCACGGCCACCACGCCGCCGCGCGCGCGCTGCTCGCCGCCGGCGCCGACGTCGCCGCACCAGCCGCGCACGGGTACACTGTCACATGTACTGTAGCACGAGGGGGCGGCGGACGGTACACGGCGCTGCACGCCGCCGCGCACCACGGCCACCACGCCGCCGCGCGCGCGCTGCTCGCCGCCGGCGCCGACGTCGCCGCACCAGCCGCGCACGGGTACACTGTCACATGTACTGTAGCACGAGGGGGCGGCGGACGGTACACGGCGCTGCACGCCGCCGCGCACCACGGCCACCACGCCGCCGCGCGCGCGCTGCTCGCCGCCGGCGCCGACGTCGCCGCACCAGCCGCGCACGGGTACACTGTCACATGTACTGTAGCACGAGGGGGCGGCGGACGGTACACGGCGCTGCACGCCGCCGCGCACCACGGCCACCACGCCGCCGCGCGCGCGCTGCTCGCCGCCGGCGCCGACGTCGCCGCACCAGCCGCGCACGGGTACACTGTCACATGTACTGTAGCACGAGGGGGCGGCGGACGGTACACGGCGCTGCACGCCGCCGCGCACCACGGCCACCACGCCGCCGCGCGCGCGCTGCTCGCCGCCGGCGCCGACGTCGCCGCACCAGCCGCGCACGGGTACACTGTCACATGTACTGTAGCACGAGGGGGCGGCGGACGGTACACGGCGCTGCACGCCGCCGCGCACCACGGCCACCACGCCGCCGCGCGCGCGCTGCTCGCCGCCGGCGCCGACGTCGCCGCACCAGCCGCGCACGGGTACACTGTCACATGTACTGTAGCACGAGGGGGCGGCGGACGGTACACGGCGCTGCACGCCGCCGCGCACCACGGCCACCACGCCGCCGCGCGCGCGCTGCTCGCCGCCGGCGCCGACGTCGCCGCACCAGCCGCGCACGGGTACACTGTCACATGTACTGTAGCACGAGGGGGCGGCGGACGGTACACGGCGCTGCACGCCGCCGCGCACCACGGCCACCACGCCGCCGCGCGCGCGCTGCTCGCCGCCGGCGCCGACGTCGCCGCACCAGCCGCGCACGGGTACACTGTCACATGTACTGTAGCACGAGGGGGCGGCGGACGGTACACGGCGCTGCACGCCGCCGCGCACCACGGCCACCACGCCGCCGCGCGCGCGCTGCTCGCCGCCGGCGCCGACGTCGCCGCACCAGCCGCGCACGGGTACACTGTCACATGTACTGTAGCACGAGGGGGCGGCGGACGGTACACGGCGCTGCACGCTCTTTAAGAGGACGCCGTGATAAACAATGAATCTGAAATTTTATTTTATTTTATTTTATTTTTGAAATGAGCTCCATTCAAAATGCAAGCGAGCTGACTAATGCCGTAAGGTCGTATGCGTCAAAAAAAGGTTTTTTTTGTATAAGATGATAATTATTGTTAATTTTATAGCATTAAAAAAAGATTGAAAAAGATTTAATATTTTTTTGTTTACAGGTTCACGCCCCTGCACCAGGCGGCCCAACAAGGTCACACACTGATCATCCAATTGTTACTCAAGAACAACGCCGATCCAAATGCTTTGTCCGCGGTGAGTTTCACCCTTTATCCCATATCTTTCTATCCAAGCAAGTAAAAATAGTGTTGTCGTAGTAAAATTCCTTTTAATATGCCTTCTTTGCCGCTAAAAGGTATTGTGTTTTAGCTGGAAAAAACAAAGAATAGAGAATGAGGAACCGATATCGGTATCGATATTTTAAACAAATATCAGTACCGATACTTCATACTTATAAATAGTGTTATTTTGTTTCACTTATTTATTATTGGTTTGGGTATTTATTCGTATCGATATATACTAGTATCAATACCGATTCGAATAAAAAAAATAAAGATAAGAATTATATCGATATCACAGTCCCTTATTGTAGAATTCCTGCGAGAATATACAGTTATACTGTAACCGTAAATAGCAGTCGTAAGCAAAACCTAATATATCTAACACTTATGACAAGAATAATTAACTATTAGGTTTAATAACAATTCGATGTTTTTCCCGTACAGAACGGGCAGACTGCTTGCGCGATCGCAGACCGCCTCGGGTACATCAGCGCAGTGGAAGCGCTTCGGCCTGTCACGGAGAACACACTCAGCCAAGCCGTCGGCGATACTGGTGAGTTGTAGCTAATAATATAAAATGTTACTAGCTGCTCACGGTTTCATCCACGTGGACTACACTTTTTCGCAACTTACATTTGTTTATACTGCTTTAACATTGGGCAGCACAAATCTCAAGCATTTTGTCTTCTTTTAAGCTTAACTTGGGGCTAGGTCAATTTGTGTGCAATGAACCCCCGATATTTATTAATTTATTCATTCCATGTAACGTCAAATTGTTTGCATCAATCCTGTCTGTAACTTAGGAGAGAGCATTTTTCACGTCGCCAGAAATGATGTTATGTTGTCACCTAAATAAAAGCGACGTATCATCAGCAGTCTAGAGCCTGAGACCTGACATAGGCTACTTTTTATCGCGATAAACTGTAGCCCAAGCGGGTGAAACCGCGTCGAACAGCTAGTAATACATAAAAAGAGTGACAGACAACCTGATAGTAAACGGTCACCGTCGTTTAAGAACATTTACAACACTAAAGGCGTTGCCGACCCCCCGAAGAACTCTTTTGACAGTTTGGACACCTGTCTTGAAGGACTGCCTTCTGGAGCTTTTTTAAATAATTCTGCTTATCCAACAAAAAACCATCAAGCAATGGCAATTTACATCACCTTTAGGTAAAGTGTATTGAACCGGAGTGCTGCATAGCGAACAGGTTTCGCAAATTGATAAGTGATTCTGCAAACAGTAATGTGTAATCTATATACACATACACAAACAATGTTTATATACAGGCATGTTATCGATCTGTCATCCACTTTAATGTCATTTATTTAATCAGGATTCAGGTAATACATATAATATAGGGCTATATGAGAAACATTCGACATCTACCTGACACCTAGGCTTATGTTCAACTGTGGACTGTATCAGCCTGTATCAGTCCACTGCTGGACATAGGCGTCTCCCAAAGTATGCTACCGAGCCCGATCTTCAGCTCCTCTCATCCAACAGTTCCAATCAGCTTCTGTCGATGACCTTTGTTCTCTGTCGGGTCACTTCGTGTCTGATTCGATTTTTATAACAAGCTGAGCATTCCTGGAATGTATTCATGGATTCATGTTGTTGGTCCAACACCCATCACAGGTTTAATCGTAATACCGCGTCTTCCCGTTATCCTGCAGGAACCATTTTTCGGGATAAAAAATAGCCTATGTCCTAGTCTGTGTGTAATCCAGGGTATAAGCTAACTCCATGCCAAATTTCATCAATATCGGTTTAGTAATTACGGTGATAAGTGTCAACAAAAAAAAACATTCACACACACACAAACTTTCGCATTTATAATATTAGTAGGATTGGGATGTACTTCCAGACTTTTCGATCTTAACAGTTTTATTATACTCCATTATTATAGATGATGACGTCATTTCTGAGGTCATACTAATGAGCCTAAACACTAACACGATTGATATTTCGCTTTTCGCTCGTAATATTCAACTACTACGTAAATAAAGTAGGTAGGTATATAGGTTTAGTGATTGTTCAGTATTACTCAGTGTTCAGTGTAGGTGTAAAAACCGGGTCCCGTGTAGAATCTTTGATCTATAAATGTCCGAACTCGGCGTAGCGGGCCGCAAGCGCAGGCGCAACTAAATTTAATGATATCCATCAAAACTCGCATAAATTGGGAAATCTGGACTCTGGCCAGCCGGAGTTCTACTGCGGATGACTATAAAGTTTCACTAAATACTAAGAATTAACTCTCGAGTGGTTCCCTTCTCGGAAGACTATTGTTTCTAATGATATTGTACTAGCTGATCCGCGAGGTTTCACCCGCATAGACTAGTCTACAGTTTATTACTTTATTAAAAGTCTACTTTTATAGCGATGATGGCTCAGTGGTAGTGACGTCGGCTTGCGATCCGTAGGACGTGGGTTCAAATTCTAGCTTGAGATTTCGGTGAAATTTCGTGATGAAACCATAGCTTGGTGATAGGGTATTTTCTAGTACTCGCCTGGCTAGCTACCCACCACCCTCTTTTGAATCTGTCGCCAAGCACCTATCGGTGCGTTCCGGCAGCCTCACTTGAGAGCCAGTTCCCAGTCTAGGTGGCTTGGCGCCATCTTCGACCACATCGTCACTTAACATCAGGTGACTTGTGGTCAAACGCTACCCTGTAGATATAAAAAAATACTTATATACTTCCCCAGTTCAAACATTTCCATATCACATCATGGTCTGTTCAAGGGTTTAGGCGTGAAAGGGTTATAAACAAACAAAGTTACTTTCGCATTTTTAATATTAGATATTTTAGATGTCAACAACTCAAGTCATGTTATCCGAAATCGACATTTATTTACAAAACCAGTTTCCTGCAGATTACGTCATCGTTAATTATAATTCGCTGTTGCGAAATATTTAGCTTATGCCAGCTATATATATTTATCAGACAGTTGTCCGATTTTTTTTAATTATTCTGTGTCGCTAACTCTATTTCCGCTACGGGACAAATATTTGTGCATTGAAAAAATCTCGCAAGTATTTGTTCTGCGTCTGAGTTTTGTTTTAAGACATAGTTTCTGATACCCTATAGTTACAGGGCATTCTCTTTAGTGGTTAAGTCTATACTTATGTGTGTTTTTTTTATTAGAAATAAGCAAGCAAGCAGTTTTCCCTGATGGTAAGTAATGACGAGGTTGATGATTGATCATGCTTGCTTAGAAGATACCGATTTACTCTTGACTCGTGTGATTAAGTAGGTATTTTTTTCAGAAGTACCCTAAGATCAGCTCGAAAATACCTAAAAGTAAACTCTACTTGGAACCATTTTACCACTTTGTAAGTGGTATGGAAAACAGGATATGAGGTTCCATTCTTTATTGTTGCAATCCCCAGAAACTTTGTTATGCGCGTGATTGTCGGATATAGCAGATTTAGTAGCAATTGACATGATAAACTTGAATCGGCATTTATTGCTTCAATTGTTGTTGATCTTGAACTTTTAACATTGTATTCGCTAATGTCCATGGTCAGTAGTGTAATGGAAAGTGGTAACATGCTCTCTATCGATTTTTGAACTGCCGCAGTCATCTCTACTTTCCCGTTTTCTTGGAGAAAGAAGAAGCCTAATCAAATGAAAATTGCTATGGGCTGGCTGGCGCTTACGTTGGACGAACGGAAAGATATATTAGCTATAGATATCTCGTTACCGTCGATCGTCGATCATGCTTCTCCTTTGAATGTAAAAAAAAACATATCATGCATCTTTTCCCAAAGAAAATAATTTCAGAATTCAATACATTGTAAGTACTCATATAATGTTATACAGCGCTCCCTACTCCTCCCGGGTAATTTCGATTATCCCGCAGTTTGGTTACGTTTTTTCAGCGGCAACATTAAATAATATGACATAAAAATATTTAAACTTTAAACTACCATCTCATCTAAAAATCAGTTATGTATTCAAAAGTCAATAGTCAATTGTTTTTTATTCAATAGGATACATTGTGCTCACTTTAAAACGTCAAACTGATTTTAACATTGATTTTTTGAGTCATATTAGAAAACACCCTATCACAGAATACATAATAGTACAACGCTAGTATGTACTACTAGAGAAGAACAACGATAGATCGTGTTCTCCAAATGCGATGCTGTAGGTATAAACATCAGTTTATATGACTAGCATTCAATGACTCTTCAGCTTTGCCGCTTAGATTCGCTTGACTCATAGCACAAAAACGTACAATGACCAACTGACCGCTTGATAATAGCATCTATATATGTATGAAATATGAGCAATGCCTTTGTTATAACACTATGGTCAATTAGTGACGTGGTCGTGCGAAACAGTTATCGAGATGGATACAATATGCCGGAATCGGCTTGTTTATGATTTCCCTACATTATTTATGGGCGTGGATGCGTCCCGCATGTCATCCCTAAGTAATGGAATATTTCAGTGGGGTATTTTCTAGTAATCGCCTGGCTAGCTACCTACCACCCTCATGTTAAGAATCTGTCGCCAAGCACCTATCGGTGTGTTCCGGCAGCCTCACTTGAGAGCCAGTTCCCAGTCTAGATGTAGCGTGGCGCCATCTTCGACCACATCGTCACTAAACATCAGGTGACTTGTGGACAAACGCTACCCTTTATGATGTAAAAAAAGATTTTGACCTGTTAAAGTTCAAAGAACTTGCTCGTGTCTCTGAAAATTGGATTGGTTGACATCAAAAAACACCCGATATCTGAGAGCCTCTTACGAAATTTTGAAATTGCAATCCTTCAAGATGGGTGTGAAAAGAGTTCTTAAAGGTCGGCAACGCATCGGCAACTCCCCTGGTGTTGCAGATGTCCATAGGCGACGGTAACCGCTTTCCATCAGGCGGGCCGTCTGCTTGTTAGCTAATCTATTTAATTAAAAAAAAATTAAGAGCTCACACTCTTAATCAAAACTTGGGGTTCAGAACGAGCTTGTCTCAAAACTGTTACTTACACAACGTCAAGACAAGAGACAAAACAAACATTGAATGGACCGATGAAGCGACAACAGCGTTTGAAGCTTGCAAAGTTACGATCCAAAACGCCGCTTTGCTCGCTCACCACCCATCGCACAATGCTGCCTTGGCAATTTTCAGCGACGCATCTGATAAATGTGCAGGAGCTGTCCTACAACAACACATCGACGGAAAATGGCAATCACTCGGCTAAGAGCTTACATACTGTTTAGACTAGTTCATTTTACTAATAAGAGTACTATAGCTATTAGGTACTGTAATACACACTATTTGATATTCAAATTACATATTGGTTCACGTCATCGTGTTACTAAATGTTTATGTTGTATGGATGACACAACGCTTGCGCCGAACATGGGAATGTCACCTTCTATCCACTCATTTTGTTCGACTTTACTATACAATACAAAAACATACTACAGCGTACCCGTTTTATGTGTATGTGACGAATTGGCAAGCGGTCATGACTTGGTATCACTAACAAATGCTGACCAAAACATTCCGCAGCGATCTGCGCCGCTCTTCAGTAGGTTAATGTCCTCTGTTGATGATTATTTACGTAGAGCGATAGGCCAGCGTGGTAGCAGTGGCAGATTATGGCCCATAATGGAGACTACGGGTTCAAAGAGTCGAGAGAATACTTTTTTGATGACAATTTGGGAATGAAGAAGCAAGACAGACTGCTTTTGATTTTAGCTTCATTTTCAATCACTTCAGTATAATATTAATATGACTTTCAAGTCCAATTGACCCCAATTCAAAAGTGCCCTTTGAATTTACAGTAATATAGCAGGACGCTAATAACAAATGCATGGAATTTTCTTGATGTCTTATATCACACGTCGTACATAACAAGTACTGACTGATCGTCGATCATTGTAATCCATACTACTATTATAAGTTTTAAAGTACCTAACTCTGTCTGTCAATCTGTTACCTTTTCACGACTGAAGAACTGAACCGATGCTGATGAAATTTAGCATGGATATAGTTTTAACGCTGGGGAAGAAGATATGATACTTATCTTGTGACAAGTACTATTTCTTGTGGGCCAAAAGAAGTCACCCGATGTTGTTTGGCTCTCTTTATTTTCTAAACGAAAAACTTTGATTTTATTTGTTGATGATGTTTATTGGAACCTTTAGAATTTTATTGGTCCAGTCGAGAAGATTATATCGGCCAGAATCGAAGTTTTTCATTTAGAAAAAAAAGAGCCAAACAACATCGGATGACTTCTTTTGGCCCACCTTGTACATAATATCAATTTTAACTATGTCCATCTGTTTGTCTCTTACCTTTTCACGCCTAAACTGCTGAACAGATCTTGATGAAATTTGGTATGGAGATAGTGCGAACTCTGGGGAAGGTCATGAAATACTTGATATAGCGGTAAACTTAGTCCACGCGGGTGAATCCACGAGAATAGCTAAAGGTCCATAATAGCTCAGTTAACGGACGGGCATTGTAAGCAAATTGAATCAAAATATTTGCCGTAACAATACGTCTATGCATAATTCATACGTGAGTAATCTTTTATTACTAAAATACAAAGTCATGTTACTATAATGTTTCTGATATGTGTTCGTACATTTGTTTGTAGTTTATTTTCGTATTGGATGTTGTGGCCATAATTTTAAGATTTTGAGGATTAACACGGAAATAATTCCAAATAATATGCTCGTTTTTTCTTTTCTTTTTTTTTCGTTTTTCTGAAGTTTAAAATAAATGGGTTCACATTTATATTCATACAAACTTGAACACCACATTTGACTTCAGCAAGAAACGAAGGCAGTTTATTTTTTGGGCGCGATCATATCTACAATATTTGCTGTTATTACTAACTGATTGAATTGAAGCAAATTCCCAACAAAACCAATCTATTTAACAGCCTTCCAAAAAAGGAGGAAGTTCTCAATTCGGATGTTTGTATTTTTTTTATGTATGTTAAAAGTAGACCGTTTTGCAAGATTATTTTTTGGTTGAAAAGAAGATATTTCAAAGGTGGTCCCGTGATAAACAAATCAGGGTTTGATGATGGCAGACCAGAGAAACCGAAGGGAACCTGAAGTCTGTTTTTGTTTTGTTAACATTTTTTGTCTTCAAATAGTCTGATATTTTTTCAAAGCGTGGTCACAGCTTTAACAGCATTTCATTCTCGACCTATGCATGCGCTGGCGCATCTCATTCAATTCAATGTAGTTATCTAATCATCCCACAATGTCACAAGAGTCACTGTGCCATAGCCATAGGTGCCCTGTGTACTGGTACTATTGCATATTCTGTGCCAGTGCAGTGTTGTATTTATTTGTTATTAGGCTTTATAAACACAAACAGACAGACAGACAAGGATTTGAAAATTATTGGCTGCGCAGACAACGGGAAACTTACCTTTGCCTAAACTAACACGGAGAAAAAAGACCTTCCGAAATACTGTTTTCCTTCTGAGTGAAAAGGAAAGGACTTGTGATTCAGAAGGAAATCTAAGGTAAATAGAAAAGGAAGAAATTGGTCTTGGAAGGTAAGACTCAGAAGGAAAGTCCGAATTTTTTTCTCAGTGTAAGTCTAAATCTAAACGATCTACGTATCTATTACTGAAAAAGTTTATAGAATTATGAGAAGAAGCAACTTATGATGGTTTTGGAACTCTACATTTCTAGACCGCGTATTAGACATTTGGTTTCACCAGCTGAAAACTTATGTAAAACCCCGCCATGGTCACTGTATGAGTTTAACTGACTGACAATCAATGCACAGCCTAAACCAGACGTGATAGGGTGGTGAATTTTCAGGGTAGCTTGTTTTGGTAGTGCTGCAGGGTTGCTAAAATATTTTTAAATCACGTTTTAAGGGCCAAGACGCGGGGCGGGTCGCTAGATTGTAAATCGCGTATTTTTGTTTAGATCCAAGTCCGGGCAAAGCTTGGCGCCACCTTCGATCACATCGTCAGACATGTGGTTAAACGCTACCCTTTACCCCTACGTTATAATTATAACTTTCTATAAGTGCAAGCAATACCTACGCAACCTTGCCCACGGCAATTCCTGGCCAACTGCCATTATTTGCGAAGTTCACCAAACCGACGAACCAACCTTTCGAGCGAAGAGTGCGCGCGTTACACGCTAAATTTACTTGTTGATTATAATTTCGACATTTTTTTATCACTTTTATATTTTGGAAAGGTTATGAACAAACGTTTTTAGCGAAGTGTGAAAGAAGGGTGACATAATTGAAATATCTAAAAATAAGACACGTGTTGGAAGCAAGGTCGCGCTCAAATCGAGAGTAAAGGCATATAATATATTCTAGGTAAACATCCTAAGTGCAGCATCATTTACCATCAGGTGAGGTAGTGGTCAAGGGAGCCCTTTCTGAGTGGAAAAAAACTAAGGACAGCCAGTGTTAAAGCGATGATATATAAGTCAGTGGTGTTACATTGACTCGCGATCCGCAGGTCATGGTTCTGGTACTAGTTACTTCTAATCTTGAAATGAGCTTGAGCTTTCAGCAAAGGAAAGTATCGAAGCTCAGTTTGGCGGTAGGGCAATTTCTAGTACATACTTGCCTGACTAGCCACCTGTCCCAAGTAAAGAATCTGTCAACACAAACCGCTATCGGTGTGTTCTAACAGCCTCGCTTGAGAGGAGAACCAGTTCTCAATCCACATGTTGCGCCACCTTCAACCACATCGTCACTTAACATCAGCGACTTGTGGCCAAACGCTACCCTAGATGTAAAATAGTAGTGTATCCAGTTATGTAAAGCTAAGGAATGCATAAAAATCAAATAGATTTCGTGTACCAATTGAACGTTCTGAGAAATGACTACATTATGAGACAGACTACTCGTTGATTTAGTTTTGGGAACTTTCACAAAGATCAAAATGGTTTTTATTGAGGGTAGGTAGGTACTAAAACCACAATAGATGGCCAGATTATTACATACCTTGGGACAATTAGCGTTCCGCTCTACCTACTGTGTGGGGGACCGGACAGGAAGGCATGATGATGGGTTATATCCCCCCCCCCCCAATCCTCGCTGCTACAGAGAGAACAATGGCCTCCATATAAAAAAAAACAGTGGCTTTGGATTTATTTTCCCCAGTTGTTATGATCCCTTACTACTCATTATCGCTACTACATATTGTATTTTTGAAGCGATGATAGCTGTAGGTCGAAAGTTCAAATCCTACAATGAGCTTGAGCTTTCGGTGAAGGAAACATCGTGATGAAACCATAGCTTGGTGGTAGGGCATTTTTGAGTGCTCGCCTGGCTAGCTAATATCCTCAAGTTAAGAATTTGTTACTACTGATAAAAAAATTTGCTTATGTGTTAAGGGTATGTATACCTATGTGCGATGATAGAAAAATATCGGATATTTCATAGATGGATTTACGCAAAGTCACGTCTGAATTTATCAGTTACTTTCTTTTTTATTTTTCTTTTTATTTTTTATTTACAGAGTAACGTTTGACCACAAGTCACCTGATGTTAAGTGACGATGTGGTCGATTAAGCGCCACGCTACACCTGGACTGGGAACTGGCTCTCTCTGGACTGGTTCTCGGACTAAATTATGAACAAATAAAAAACAAAACTTTAGAGAAAGTAAATTACAGTTTTACATGAATAATGTTGTTTTAACCTCAATTTTCCATGGAAGAGAGAGGGGTGCCAGCACTAACCGATGGTTTCGCCAGACGGTTAGTATTAGAAATTTCTATTCATGCCGAGATATTTATAGAACTGGTAACCGTTCGCCTGCGAACCGTCAGGTAGATATTGCAATATTCATAAACACGTAGAAAATATTTTACGTTCTATGACATTTAGCGAGAAAATCTGCTATAACTGTAGTCAAAATCCATCTTTACTTTTTGATTGTAAACTAAATGCGCCCCGCGTTTTTCACATCCTTTTTTTATTTTTTCGGGATTAAAGTAGTTTTATGTTAAATCCAGAGTCTAAGCTATAAGTACTCCAAATTTCCTCCAAATCCATTCAGTCGTTTGACCGTTAAGGAGTATCAAACAAACACACCAACTCACACACTTTCGCGATTATAACGTTAAAGAGTGATGTGAAAGTAAAAGTCAAAAAGTCAAAAGTCAATTATTTTTATTCAAAAGGATTCATTGTGATCACTTTAAAACGTCAACTTAAAACTAGCTTCGCCTGTTCCAACCTCCTTACGCCGGCAAAAGAACAGGCAAGAAACGCCCGGCAGGTAATTTTTTGGTCGCGATCACATTCTCTCTGTCCTCCTTACATTCTTTTCTAATCCGCTGAATAGATCTTGATAAAATTTGGTACGAAGATAGCATGAACCCTGGGGAAGGACATAGGATACTTTTTATCGCGATAAATTGTTGGCCAAAGTTGATTATTCAGGAAATGTAGAAGGTGATTTTTATCTTGGAAATAATCGAGAAACGAAAACAATAATCGATTGTTGATACACAACCAATGCAAATCGATTAGTGTCATGTATTTATTTACCTCTAATACCTACACCTATTTCCTGGTGCAACTTTGTACGACTAGGTTATCACAGCACTTTGATGTCACAGCACAATCGAACGTATATTGGTTTTTTAGTTTTAAAACTGCCACTTAACACAGAAAACCGTATCAAAAGCCGTGCAGTACATGATTTTCGTCCAGAAATTTCGAGCATTGCATTATTATTTATTTATTTATTATTTATTTTATTAGACCGATGTAGGTAAAGTTGTTTTTCCTTAAATAGGTAGGTACCTTGTAAATATCGGGTTATTTTCTCTAACACTTATTAATAGTTTAAGTCTACAATTTTTCATTATCATTATTGTTTTGCTTCAAAGATATTGTTAAATCATGTTTAGAAATAAAGAAAACACGTGCCTGTACCACCGCTTTCAATGTAGGATGTAGTGTGATGACGTCACACACATTCAGTCAGCGGATAGATCGAAACCCGTAATTTTGTTGTTTATGACTTTGTAGAGTTAGAGAATGTAGGAAAATAGAGTCGACTTTCTCAAAGAATAAACAACGCGTAGAGTCAATCGAAACAAATAAAACCTTCCTAAAACGTTTTAAAAGTACTGGCAGGTGTGTTATTTAGCGTGTGCTTGTGATTTTAGTTGTTTACCTATCGAACAAGTTAGAAAACCAATAACAAAGTTTTTGAATGTTCATCCGAAAACACAGCCGTAGCAGTTACGGCTTACGATATCAATGTAATAATATGAGTAGTTAATCTATAATATTAAATATAGTTAGTGTAGTTTCGGTGCTCTATGAGACTCCGAAGTCTATGTAAAAGTTTTTTTTTTGCATGCAAACGCACGTGAGCCGGCGTCAATGATACAGCGGGCGCGGGCAGTCGCGCCGCGACCTCTCCACGCTTATCACGACGCACAACACTACACAATTCAATTAACCAATCAACTTAATCCAATTGAAAACGGACGACGCATTCCGTTTTCAAACTTCAAAAAGGGAACGTCGTTATTTTCTCCTCTCTCCGCGCCCGCTAACTAATGTGGCCACAATTTCGGAATTTGATTGTGCACTAATTGAACGTTTTCGTATTTCAATTATACAAGTGTTGCGAATTTCCGCGAATGTTCGGTGATGTAACTGAGGATCGCTGAATGGTGCCTTTGTTACGAACGGCTGTGCTTCAAACAGTGTTTTCTTAGAAGCTGAAAGTGTTATTTAGTGTCACGCTAAATAGGGAAAAGTTCCTGTTGCTTGCAGTACAGCGGGTATGTTTATTTTTGATAACCAGATAGGAGGTTCCCCCCTAATCCCCTTGTTCATTGTTATTATTTTTTCACGTATATGAGTATTTACGGCGTGCGTTGGTGGCGATTCGCCAAAATGTATTATTAAACGCAGTGGATGGAATTTTAATTTTACACACCACGGCAAAGGAAGTGCTATTTTTGGCGGGCTTATGTGTTTACCGGGCTTGTGCTTAGGTCGGTCTTATTTACTTGAGTCTTCAGTTATAATTTGCGACATTTAAAATAAAAACCTGACTGACTCATCTGTTTGAAGTGTATGTAAATATTGTCAATGGTGCCCTTGACAATCACTTTGCCAGAAACAATTTTTTTTTGTTGTAAATACACATTTACAGCATAATACAGCCAAAATCTCAAAGTAGAAGAGACTATAAAAATTAAAAAAAATATATCATTTATAGGTATACCTTATATTTTTTTTTAAACTCCAAGCCAATACACATTAAAGTTTTATGTTTGTTATCATTTTAGAATTTACCTATCATTTACACTGTGCGTTGTTTGTCAGTCAGTGTTGAGTTTTATTAGTAGATATTACATGAAAAGTACCTACTTTTGTCAATCAATAGCAATTGCAATGTGACATTCAATAAGAGTGTCTGCGTCAAATCAGACAAATTGATAATATTTTAAACACTAGCAACGCCCCGCGGCACCGCCCTTGGTTTTTCGTTATCCCGCAACGACATATTTTTCCGAGATAAACAATAACCTATGTTACATATTAATCCGTCCAACCTTTGCGTCGTACACAAAAACTGTCCTAATTTATTTTATAATATGATCTAATGTGGCATGGAATTAATGCCTCCTTTTAGTGACACATTCGTATTTAATTTAATCGAATTTAAATATGAAGGAATGAATCATTTATGAACACGAATTAAATAAAATCAATTGCAGACTTCCTCTTGCGGTTTAATATGACCTGTAGGCTGAATTGGACGAAATTAAGTCAAAAAACCGTAGTGCCCTGACTAACTGATTGACAATCAAGATATAGGCGAAATTGTAGAGAAGAGATAGAGAAGGGAAGTTTTCAGGGTAGCTTCTTTTTATAGTGAAGGGATAGGGATGCACTAAGAAAGGATGTTTCCGAAATTACCCCTCTAGGGTTCGCGTTGCTACGTACCTACCTTCTCTTTTCATTCGTCAGTTAAAAATGCACAGTTCCGGTGGGAATGTTCACTCGAATGAAACCGGGGGGAACAGCAATAGTTGAGCATATTTGGCTTATATGAAGTCTGCCAAAGGCATCAAGCAAAAAGTAACGAGTCCATTTTAAACACCACTTGGAGACTGACCTTTGCCGACCAACTGCAATTACCTCATTTTTTTTTATTCCTCAATCAAAATGAGATCTTTTAAAAAAAGTATCTGGCCATGGAGTTGATGCTGCATATATTTTGACGGCTATGGTTAAAATAGCTATGGAGTGATGTAATACGGCCAGTTTGACCTTAAGTTTCGCTGTGTGTAGGGTAACCATAGCGGAATTTTAAGATACTTGACAGCGAGGTGTTTACTTGCAGGTATGTTAAATAAGTTTCTAATAACCCAAATAGATGGCGATGTAAGCTATAAAAAAACTGTCAAACTGGCCAACACACAGCTACAGACTATTAAACTAAACAGTTGTTTTCTTTTGTGTAAATCGTAACTTATTGTGGTTAATGAATATTGTGAATCCAGCGTTTGTTTGTTGGGAAATTATCGAATACGAGTAAATGCGACTGAAATTGTATATCTAGGTTGCATTTAAAATTTAAACGCGCATTTGTGTTGTCGCAAAATGTATTCACATGGGATGTCATAGTTCGTAACTGATGATTTATTAAAATCACAGTGGAGTTAAGCCATCAGGATTAGTGTCGAAACTTTGACACTTATTTTTGCACACTATAGCGCCATCTTAATATTCCTTACATAACAATACATTTTTGAGAAAACTTCCCATAAAGGTGTGGGGAAGAGGTAAGTGTGGAATAAAAGGACTGCCACAAGCAACGCACTTGTTCCCGAGCGAGAATTTTAATTATACATAAGTGAATTTAATTTTATAATTAAGTATAACTTCCATCAGAAAAAGATCCCGAGGCAGAAAATCCGGCCATTTGCGGCCGGATGGTAACCCTATGTGTATGTGAGTTATCTGTTATATGATACAGGAACCTGTTCCGTCACTTCTGTGTATGTGGGCTGTTTGGTACCTATCGTTAGATATTTATCGAGGTTGAGACTACGGCCACAAACCAGTAAACTGAGTAATAATTCGCGAAGTAGAAGGAAATCAATTCGCATTTAATAATAATTTATCTAGAAATTCTAGAATAAATACCTACAGAACAAAATATTATTGAATTGATAAAAAAGCGCGTGTTTGTGTCTGGGTGTTGTGATCCGTATAGTTTCTGATACCTAGAGAGTTAGAACTGTGTATGTGATTGTGTGAGCGTTATTATTATTATAGACACCCCTCCCCCCTCCCCCCCTTGGGGATGATTAAAAAAAACCTTATTAATGCACCTTTACAGCATACAAATACATCCAAGTTTCGTGTTAAAGGACTTACAGTTTAAGATTGAGCATTGTCTGTTAGACAATAATAATAATAAACAAATAAATAAATATCAGGGGACCATTGCACACAAATTGATCTAGCCTCCAATTAAGCTAGAAACTTGTGTTATGGGTACTGGACAACGATATACATACATACTTATATAGAGAAATAAAAAACCTATATAGATAGAAATATCCAAGTCCCAGGAACAAATATTCGTGCTCATCACACATATATATATTTGCCCATAAAATAGAGTTTTGTTATGTATAACCCCAAGATGATACGTTCTATTGAGAAATATAACAGGACATAATAGAGATACACAATCCCGTGAGGTTTCAAAAACAAAGCAAGTAGTTATTTTCATACCGAACGTTGGTCATACAAATAAAATATGACATTGATGTGTGGAAATTATATTCTCAGTCATAAATTCGTAAACGTAGCGTGATATGAATCTATTTTCTGTGTTAGATGCCCTTTTGACCTAGGTTCAGGGCCGTTTATCGGCTTTTGTGCACCCGGTGTGACCTTCTATTACTACATACAAACAAGGTTATGAATTAAAATACACTAAATAAATCAAAACCAGCTCGACCAATATAATAGGCAATACATTTAGAAGCCAAAATCGCTCAAGCAGTCTAAAAAAATGAGTTGTCGCTGGTCGCCTAGTGAATCTTTCGAAATGCCACTGAGACCCTAGTCATTCTGCACCCCCTAGCCCCACCGGCCTATTTACGGCACTGCCTAAGCTATAAATAACCGTTACAAAATTTACGATATCTTTTGTAGTTTCATCAGGCCAAAAGGGCATCACAGACGTCTCATAACAATAATTACAAAAATGATTCATATCACGCGCCAAACTTGTGACCGAGAATATATTTACATGTTTTTTCCTGACATTTACCACAGAATATAAAATAGTAAAATGTACTACGCCATTTACCTAGAATTTTGAGCTAGTGGAGCATTAACAGTTATACAATATACCTGTTAAATAAATAACAGTGTCTACCTGTACAAATTTTGATTATTAAACCTGCTTGTAATTTCATAACGCATTGCATGGATGTGTTTTGAATACTTAATCGAAATACCCAAAATCAAATACTTTTGGAAATCACGACGAACGGGCGGTAAAGCAGTCAAACGCAAGTAAAAAAGCATACTAATAGGCTATATTATTACACCTATAACCTATTTTATTACTACAAAATGCAAGTACATCCTCAAGTTACATTATCAGAATTAACCTTGTTCGGGGAAATAATTATTATTGTTAGTTAACATAAAAGTTGTTCAAATTTAATAATAGGGCTCCACAACGGCGTACTAGAGCGTAAACCGAAGGCTACGAAATCGTTCTCATAATTATCATAATAGAGAACAATTGTATTTTTTACATCAAGTCAATCACCCAATCTGACAGCTTTTTGTCGACTTGTAAAATTTAAATTGTCTACAATTAGGTTACAAATTACAAAACATTTACTTATTGTGTAACTCACAATTGCCTACTACACGCGCAGCGAGCATTCTTTATTTTATCAGTTTGAAAATGTGGAAAACCTCAAACCTGTTTAAAAACTTTAAAAGTAATAATAAATGTATATGAAATTCGATAGAAAGTCCTTGCAATATCGATTTCATGGTCACCCTGTTTTATAGAGAATTTATTCGCTAAATAAATCCTTTTTTATTTCTACATGGTAGCGTTTAATCACATGTCACCTTGTAGGTGACAATGTGGTCTAAAGTGGCTTACACTTATGATAAATATTACTGTATCTATAATATAAAAATGAATCGCAAAATATGTTGGTAAGCGCATAACTCAACAACGCCTGGACCAATTTTACCAATTCTTTTTTTTAAATGTTCGTTGAAGTCCAATAATGGTTTTTACGGCGAGAAAAATCGAATAATTGCCGGGAAAACACTAAAATTAGCCCTTTTCTTTTCCCCATACAAACGATTCGTAATAATACTTAAGTCAATTTGAACTTTAATACCATACCATAAAGTTCAAGTGTAAGTGGAGAGGTTCCGGGAAGGCAAAACAATTGAGTGACGTTAGTATTGTATAAATATTGATGTCTGTTTTCAATAAAATTAGGGATCCTTACTAAAACTCCAATAATGTGTGTATTATAATTTTTGCGTTTTTGCTAAATACCCGGGCGAAGCCGGGGCGGGCCGCTAGTTTTTAATAAACAACAAATATTAATACGTTGAGTCCATAGATTTGGAGGTAATATATCTCACAGGGGCGTAGCTACCGCCGTATCTGCCGTATCAATTATACGGGGCCCCCAAGCCACGAGGGCCCCCAACGTGTGTAAGCAAAAATTAACAAAAACTTCCCAAATTTTTTTTAATTTCAGAAATGACAAAAGTCAAAAAAAAAGCTATTTCTTTTTTTCCCACGTAAAGCGTGCGTTTAAGAGTTGGCAACACTCTACATCGGTTATCGCGGGCTGTGGGATTTCGCCGTTTGAATCCCAAAATAATCGATTATAATACCATGATAAACCACAGAGAGCAGTGTTTATTGACGCGTTTTATGTAACCAAGGGATGTTAACCATTTTTCGGAATTGCTTTTATTTTAAAGATTGACTCTTGTTTACCATAAAAAAATATTTTATTTAAAATTATTAGTATTTTCGATGAGAAAATATACAAAATTAGAGTAATTATGTATTTTTCCGCCAAAACACTAACAACTGTCACGTGACTGACATGACGTCACTGACCGAAAAACACGATGGTCGCGATTCGTATAACCATTATAACCATACCACCGCGCCGACCCCCGACGCCGACCCGCGGCTACCGACGCGCGGGCAACCATCGAAGCACAAATCGCCTGAGTGGTTAGTGACGTAAGAAGCTCTTTTTAGTGTTTGCAGTCACGTGACAAAACATTATAAATATAGCATTTAAAATCATTTTTATTTAAATTAATAAGTTGTATTTAAGTACAAAAATATGTTTTTCGATATCCTAATAATACAAACTAACATAAAAGTAAGATTAAACATTATTTTGTAATTAGTGTTAACATCCCTATTGTGCATTACATTGTAATACAATCTGGTTTAGTAGTAGGTACCTATTAGACTCCAAACAAATTTTTATACGGGGCCCCACCAAGGCACGCTACGCCACTGATATCTCATTTACGTCACCTAGCAAGGTGAATCATAGTTTAGCGTAGCTAGTTTTAAGTTTGACGTTTTAAAGTGATCACAATGTATCCTATTGAATAAATAAATAAATTGAAATTGAAATAGGTACTTTAAAGACATGCATACAAAACAAATATTAGTGGTTAGTTACACACTAAATAACAAAACATCTACTTTATTTTTTCATTAGGAGACTATTCTGTCGTACTTTACAATAAGAAAATTAGATAATCTAATCTAAACTAAGTTCGTATGACCTAATGGCAACCCTAGTTTCAAAGCCTTCAAGCAGCCCGTGTAAGCCTCTAATCTGACAATGAAAGTCTAGAAATAGGTTAGCAAGTAAACCTATATTTCCATCAAATGCCACCATTTACAAATCGCAACGTTAGCGAATCCATTCAGTCACGCAGCCCGCGCCTTCAATAACAAGACATAATCATCGAAACAAATCGTAAATTCAATACAGCGCAAAAGTTTACACATTTCGTTTGGCCCACTGCTGGACAAATGCCAACATAACCGACTTGTGCGGTCATCACTATTCCCAACATGAGGAACAGAATTTGCCGCGCTTTTACACGTCGTTCGAGCATGTTGGACTAGATGGCGCTACTGATATTGTAATATTACGAGCGCGCTTGTTTTAAATTTCTCAATAATTACATGTGATTATTTAAAAAAATGTTTTGTACTGGTCCCGAATTAAAACTATATTTATGATGAACAGAATAAATTCAGTTTTCCTGAATTAATTTAACTTTCTAACAAAAACACAGATGGCGCTGTCAGTCATAGAAGTTAGAAATGTTTGTTCTGCGTTAATAATAAGTATATTTTTATAGACCTTTTTCTTTTCTATCTTTATTCATGATGATAAGAATAAGTATAAAAATAATTTATTTATTTTAAATAAATTATACAAAAATGATTAAGAAAAATACATTATATAGATATAAGAAAAAATGTATTGTTGCAAACCGGCCTCAACTCAGCGTTGTTCTTGTTTGATTCTGATTCTAACCTAAAGCGGAACTCTATATTGGCAATCACACTATCGCATTATCATCATCATCACTATCATCAGCCTGTTACGTTCCCACTATTGTTTGTTACTTCTTCATCGTTGAAACTGTAACAAAACCATCTATTATGATGATCAGATCAGACCAACCGGCAACCTATCCCTAATACAAGAATCCCTAACGTGCTAATTTTAGCAGCTCTGACCTACATCGTTAACTTAAGTTCACGGTATAGGAGATGGTCCATCGATATTCTCTATCATCTTCGCCATCCAATTAGTATTTTTTTTGCCGCCCTAGCATTATGCTCGTGCCTAGATTATTTTTGTTTAGTTGAAATTGGACCAAAGTGTTTTTTTCGTTACATTTTTGAGCTTATGAAAAACAGTCGCAGTTGAACTCTGATGAACCAAGTAACGCACTTATAGCTATCTTGTATAGGAGTTTGCGTAAAGTGACGAAAGTATAAAAAATAATTATTGGTCCCTAACTTTGCCGTCGCCCGGTCGGCCGTCCCAGGTTGGGAAGATGAAGTCACAAAGGATTTGCGCGAGCTCCAGGTGGAGGACTGGCAGGAGGTGGCGCAGGACAGACCGAAGTTGCGTCTTTTATTATCGGAGGCCAAGACTCACTTTGGGTTGTTGCGCCATCTTAGTTAAAGTTTGCCGCCCCCTAAATTGCTGCCGCCCTCAGTCTGCTGTTAAATCCGCCACTGCTCTATATAGACTATAGACTATATATATACTTTATTATAGCGTGTTGAACAACCTTGAAGGCCCTGCGCCGTGAAAGAATTACACGTCATTAAGAAAATATGACGTCACCATTCTATTTTATCACTAGCAGTGCTAGTAAATAAATCGTGTTAAACGATGCCCGTGGCATTGACGGGGTGACAGAAACCAATTAATACATCGACTTGCTCCTATTGTACTTGGGGATTTATGGCCAGGAACGTTCTAATCCGTTCAACCGTGGGATGGACGTACGCCTATCAAACCGGCAGTATGACGTCACTACACGTGGTATTGGAAGTCTCTTTGGCTTTTTTGTTAGAGTAGGTTTTTTGCCTTTTATAAGGTTGCGTTTGACTACAATCCACCTGATGATAAGTGAAGATGTGGTCGAAGGTGGCACCAAGCTGCATCTAGACTGAGAAGTGGTTTTCAAGTGAGGCTCGCGGAATACGCCCAATAGGGGTGCGTGACGTCAGAATCTTGGGGATGTTAGCTAGCCAGGCGAGGACTAGGAATGCCACCAAGCTAGTTTCATTGATGTCACTACTTTAAATAATGCTATAGTGAGCTATAATGTTGATTTATCCATCAACTCTGAACTATTTGGTGACGCGATGTCATGACTGGCGATGATGATAAACCGAAGAACAGATTTTAATGAAATTTGGTATGGAGATACTTTGGACCCTGAAGAAAGACATGGGATACTTTGTATCGTGAAAAACTGTAATCAAAACTGCAGAGCAATAGCTAGTAAGTTCAAGAACGGTGACCGTGACATTGTGGACCACGGAAGTCAAGCAGCCAGTAGGTAAATAGGTACATATTATATGTATGTAGTGCATTCATACATCGGCCTACCCACCCGTGACTGACGGGCTTTTAAATATAGCTCTGATGTGATTATGTTCATGCTGTCGATTGTCGAATGTGATAATGGACGTCGTTACCTAATCTCATCGTCTAGCAAACGGACGGGTACTAAAACGTGATATGCAGGATTTGAAGAAGTGACGCCTCTCGCTGATGTGGAATTAGTAGAATGGAGTCTTCCCTTCAAAAATATTTAGGGACATGATATTTGATGGGTCCTTTGGAAGAGTCTAGGCGAAGCACAATGATAAAGATTTGTTGAAAGTTACTACCTAAAAGAGACGAATGGAATATTAAAGTTTGTCTGGAAAAATATCAATTAACTTCCAGTGCTGAGCAGTTCTCTAGTATTTATTTAATCTTAGATGAAATACATATATGCATTTTAGTGGTTTCAACCTTTCAACCTTTCTAAGCGACGAAAAACAAAAGAAGAAAGTTCTCAAATAGAGGAGTATAATTTTACGTTTCAAAAACAAGGATATGTTAATACGATCAGCAAATAAAAAATACATTAGTATTCATTATGTATTCAAAGTATTTTTCGCAAAACTTAGATTGTTTTATACCGATTTGTTTAAAGTTTTCGATACTTTTAGTCGTTTTCGCGTGAGGCTACTGTTACCTAGAATGTGTGTGTTCAGTGTTCTTCACCAAGAACACATAAATTCAAGGTTCATACCGAGTTTGTTCGCGACTCCGAAGCAATTACTACGCAAGTAAACACGACTCTTCGCCGTTGTTCCGAGTTTTATCCATGATTCTTATGTGTTTTGGCAGAGATCCTGCTATTGGAGGACGTTGTTGAAAGGTTCTATCAAAGATAAGAAAGCTTGGCTGAAATAAGACCATTGTATGATGTGATATAGGACTTTTTCCCAACTAAGTGATGTAATGATCAGGTTATGCGAAAGTAACTGTCTGTTTTTCACGCCTAAACAGCTGATGGAATTTGGTATGGAGACAGTTTGAACCCTGAGGTAGGTCATAGGATACTTTTTGTCGCGATAAACTTAGTTCACGAAGGTAAAACTGCGGGCTGGTGTACAAATAAATCTCATATCATAAACACGTCGTCCTAGGCTGTCGTAAACTTACCACCAATCGCAGCACCAAGCATTTTGCTGACTCTTTCATGGCGCGGACCGCTAGGGAATGGAAATTGCTCCCTACTGCTTTGTTTCCTAAATATTCTATATTCTGTATATAATATATAACTCAAAGGTGACTGACTGACATAGTGATCTATCAACGCACAGCCCAAACCACTGGACCGATCGGGCTGAAATTTGGCATGCAGGTAGATGTTATGGCGTAGGCATCCGCTAAGAAAGGATTTTGATTAATTCTACCCCCAGGGGATAAAATAGGGGATGAAAGTTTGTATGAAACTTTGTCATCTTTAAACCGATCGGGCTGAGACTGCATGCATAAAGCTGTAGCCCACGCGGGTGAAACCGCGGGGAACATATCAAATATATTTATTTAGTAGGATACATGTGATCACTTTAAAACGTCAAACTTAAGACTAGCTACGTCTGTCCCAACCTCTTTACGCCGGCAAAAGATAGAAAGAATATACCTACAGTGAAAAGGGATCGTAATCCACCTTGAACTGCATTGTCGTTCACCAATCTGGTGAAATGTGGTCAAACAAAGAAACATTCGGAGATTAAAATAATTTTTAGACAATCACAAAACGAGAGAGGGTGAAGAAATTCGTAACAAGAGTTTAGACAACAGAGTTCCTGTGTTTCACTTGTTTTGCAAGAAGTAATATACAATGGTGAACTGGGAAAAACAAAGATATTAGTCTCTGGTTTTATGGAGTAAGTACGCGATTTGTCTCATTTCGAAGTCAAGGACGCGTATTCAGCTGTTTTACATGTGTAAGTAGAATACCTATTACTACGTGCGGTACTATATTATTATTATATTTAACTGTAATACACTATTATTGACATTCGTTTCGTATTAACACTAACAGTCACGATCTAGCCAAAATGAAAATGGTGTAAATTGAATTTACGTATTACTTCCTTATAAATATGTAAATAATCTAAATATACGCTAACCTAATTATGAAGGGGCAAAATATGTTAGTTTAGATGTTGGAGATGATCTCTTAAGCTACTAATCCAATTCCGAAAACTCTCACGAATAGAAAGCCACATCGTCCCCGAGTGCCATATATATGCTATGCTTTATTCTCATAAATCCCAGTCCAAGTGTAGCGTGGCGCCACCTTCGATCACATCGTCACCTAACATCAGGTGATTTGTGGTCAAACGCTACCCTGTTAATCATAAAAAAAATCTCATAAAGTAGAGTTTTCAATAAGAAATAACGATATTTATAAAAAAAAAAATGAGACGACTGGCTGCTCTATCAGCTATCGCTTGCTAAACGATCCAGTAGGTGTACGATAAAGTCCGCAACATTAAATATCTAGCTGTTAAATTTTAAAGGTTTTAAGCAAAACTTCCGGTTGACAAAATCAAATTGTTTACACGCGCGAAGTCGGGGCGGGTCGCTAGAACTATGCGGTATGTGTAGCTAACAGTAACATTTGTAAGACAAATCGCCTTCAGTCACGCACACCTATCCTTGACTTTAGTGCTCGTTTACGATCAACCGATCGCCCTTGACGCTAGCCACTGCCCGATCTAATTTTACACGCGTACCAACGAACTAGCCCAGCACACAAAACTATTGATTACGCCCTACGGATATAGATTCCTTTGAACCGTACCACTTCAGGTTTACTGTCTGTGTTTTTCAAGCGCAGAGTAGTAGGGTAACGAGTAAAACCTTTCTGAAAGAATAACTCTGTGTCTGTATCTCTTTCTCTGTCTGTCTGTCTCTGTTTGTCTGTCTCTGTCTGTCTGGTCTGTCGGTCTCTGTCTGTCTGTCTCTATCTCTGCCTTTGTTTCTGTCTGTCTCTGTTTCTGTTTGCCTGTCTGTCTGTCTGTGTGTTTGTAACTCAGTCTGCCTGTTCCTTTTTCGGGCCTCGATATAACTTGGTGTGAAGGAAGATTGAACCTTGGGGAAGGACATAGGATACTTTTTATTACGATAAACTGTAGTCCAGGCGTGTGAAACCGCGGAGCACAGCTAGTTTCTTTCCATGTTGAAATGGGAACATATCCGAAATATTAATTAGGAGACATTAGCATGGTGTTTCGGAAGTGCCTGCAGACGGAATATTAATCCTCGTTTATTGGCCTTGATTCCCAATCGGGATGGGCGATTTGGCGGGCGCGGGTGAGCTCACGCGGTCACGCAGCGCACCTCTACCGTCGTAGACGGACACCGCTACTGCTTCGCGCCGCGAGCGTTCGTTACCAGCCCACATTGTAGGCTGCCAGTGCTTCCTTGCTCGCGCGCGAATGCAGTTAGCGTTGCTAGTCCCGCACTAGTTTCCGAACGCGCATCTGCCAACACGCGCGCCTTTGCCGCGAACCGCAAAAAAAAACACACGCGACTTTTCCGCGTAATCCGAAAAAAAAAATACGGAAAGCGCGCGCTTTCCTATAAGTGCAGTGCGAAAATGGGTGTTGTTAAAAATCAAAAGAACAAAACGAAAAAATCCGAAAAGAAAGATGTGCCCAATGGGAAGGCGAAAGATGAAAATGGGAAAGTAAAAAAGAAAAAGACTGTGTCGTGTTTACAATGCATCAAGCCTGTGAAAGATGGTAAACTATGCATTATGCATTAATTTTGTTTGCTTCTGTTACGTTTGTTTTGTTGTAAAAATGGGCGCGTGTAAACTGATTGCCGGAAAGCGATCGCAATTCAGCAATTAGCTCGTCGTAGTCGTAATGAAGTTGTAATTGGTGCCTTTCCTGTTTCCTTTCACGCTGAAAACACTTGCTTTGATTAGGTATGTAACATTACATGCTCTCTCGTCTCGCTGGAACCTTATCTTGGTACTTATTAAATGAACTTCACATTGAGTTCTAAGTACCCACTCATAGGTATGCGTTTCAATCTGAAAAAAAATAGCATCGATAATAAGTTTTATCTCGAAAGTGAAAATCGTTTGAAGAATTTGTTTAAACCTAGAATCATGTAAAGCATGTAAAGACTATTGTTTCCGATGTTGCCTCGTGTTTTCACATAGAAGTGAAGACAAGCATGCTGCGTTCCTTTCACTTCCTTTAAATTTATGTAGACGTACAGCTACTGTTATCCTTAACTTCAGAACGTCGAACCTCTTTGGTTCAGGCATAGAAGAGAATAAGATATATAGCCTTATTGACTCAATGCTTAAATCCTTCTTGGTGCTGATTTACGGCCGTTCCCAATAACCGATCTATCCACGGTTTGCCCTACTAGAGATAGAAAATTGACATTACTTCTATGGAGCTTGTGTTGATTTATATCTACAGTAAGGCAAACTGTGGATAGATAGGTTATTGAAACTCGAAAAATAAATACAATCACAAAACAAAAGGTGCTTAAATGTGGCTGGCGCCACTTCTCTTAGCTGCTCTCATGAAAAACTTTCACAATGGCTTGCATCCATTAAAGTTATTGCCTAACTTTACAATCAATAGCTTTCAGTTCCAGATAAGTTTAGTAATTGCCCGTTGTCACGAAAAGCCAAAAACTAAGCAAATGGGTTTAAACTTTTTAAGTTAAAAGTCTGACTGAAGACTTAGCGGAGTTTTGTCTTGTGAAAATAAACGCTTCAACAAAAGCACGCGGTGTTTTAAATCCCATGCGCTCTCCCGATAACCTCCTCTACATTCTTATCAATCAATTTCTAGAACTATAAAATAGAGATATTAAACTTTAAGAAAGAGCCTCTTCAGGCTACTTAAAATACCTACTCAAGTCATAAAAAATATCTGTAGGTACAAAAGCGTCCATCGATTTTTTGGCTCTTATTTAGATTAGTTTAGTTTTTTTTATTGCATTCGTTTTCAATAGGTACTCTTTGTAAATGATTTATGTGTCAACATTTACCTTTATGTCTTGGATAGATATATTATGTAAAACTTAATTAGGCCTGACTGAATAATCACGGAATTTCTAAAACTAAAAAACCAACGAAGCTGAAATTTAGCATGCGCATTCTTCTTAGGCACAATATAAATTTTGAATGGGATGTTAAAGTTTGTATACGAAATGACAACTGTACTTGACTGGACGAGTTGCTAGTAGGTACATATATACATTATATATTATGTAAACTTATGTATAATTATTCGAACCACAAATTCTTAATAACCATATCGCAGTTTACGTCAACCAGCAGATCTGTATCCAGAACCAGAAAATGTAAACAATAAACATTTAGGCAATTAATAATAACCACTACTGCGATGATCGACAGAGCAGACATCAGACGCGAGTCAGATTAGCGTCAGTACGACCCACATTCGTACTGGTGTTTACGTCCCGAATAGCTGAGATTTCAACATGCGCAGGCGCAGGCCGCAGACCCCCATATCGTACAGAATGCCGCGTATCTTATGGAAATAGTCATTATATCTATAAAAATCCTACTAATATTATAAATGTGAATGTTTGTAAGGATAGTTTATTTGTTACTCTATGACGCAAAAACTACTGAACGTATTTTGATTTTAGTATTGAGATAGTTAGAACCCTGGAAAAGGATATTTTGTGTACTGACTAGTGGTGCCCCGTGGTCCCACCCGCGTAGACTACAGTTTATTACGATAAAAAGTAGCCTATGTCCTTTCTCAGGCTCTAGACTATCTCTGTACCAAATTTCATTTAAATCGGTTCAGTAGTTTAGGCGTGAAAGCTTGACAGAGACACAGAGTTACTTCCGCATTTATGGTGTTATATTTATGTGTAATGTTCCTAACAGTAGGGCGTTTGGAAGAGGCTCTACACCGGAAAATCGAACAGCCTTGTTTGACGATTGCGTAATTTTGGATGTTAACTGAACTTGCCATTGAAAACTTGACACTGCTACCTCCATATTTGGTTTATTTATATATTCATGACCGAGCAACCTTTTAGTGTCTTTAAACATTGTGTAAAAAGACTAGCTGTTCCCCGCGGTTTCACCCGCGTGGATTACAGTCTATCGCAATAATAAGTATCCTATGTCCTTTCCCATGGTCCAAACTATCTCCATACTGAATTTCATCAAAATTGGTTCTATAGTTTTTTGTTTATTCGCAACAAACAAACAAATAAATCTTTTTTCTTTATATATTTGTACATAGATTACCATAAACGAAATAGCAACAAAAATTCGGCGCCTACGAAACTATATTATTTAAAATACTACATGTATGGTAAAAAAAGGACGTTTTAGCTACGGCCGTAACCGCTAGTCGTAGCTGCTCAATTATAAATTGGTACTTATATTACTGTGGCTTCACCAATAACATTTGTAAGGATATTTACAGTTCAAATGTCTGATTGAAATTTGTACTCGCGCTTTGATTTACAATTAAAACAAACACTTCAATTGCAATAGCTTTTAAAACGAACAGGCAGGTCTAATAAATAAAATGAAGGTTCGCAGTTCGCTGAAATTTCTGGCATCATCAGATCATGGAAACTTGTAGACTATAATGAAATGATATAAATAGAAACATATCCTACTAATATTATGAATGCGAAAGTTGTGTGTGTATGTGAATGTTTGTTACCACGTATCACCGTAACTACAAAACCGATTTTCATGAAACTTGGAATGGAGATAGCTTATGCTATAGCTTATACCCTGGATTAACGCATAGGCTACTTTTATAAAGGAAAAAGGTTCCTGCGGGATAACGGGAAGACGCTGAAACCGCGGGGCACAACTAGTAAAGTACTAAAACTACCTTCAGAAAGAAACATAAAATGAAAAAGATAGAGAGATAGATTACATCTTTTGATATACCACAATATACAAAGAACTTTAAAACTAACAGCTAAACATCTAAATTCTAAAATCAATTTACGTCATACTTACTCTATGACATGACTCTTATCGACACATGCATATAAAACAATTCAAATAAAACCTGAAGACAATAAAGCGGCTTCATTGCGATAGAGTACAAAAATACCCTGTGGAATACACGTCTGCTCTCCATATATCTTACCTTGGTACTTCAGTCCGAGCACCATGCTTCGATAAACGGTAGGTTGATACATAATAAAGGGGCCCCTAATTTGCCGCAGCACTCAAGGTTGCGCAAATGTTTTGGTTTACATCATCGTTACCGCATTTGGACATGGACGACTGACCGCCGGACTGTCTGCCTGAGTGCACGGGATATAAACCAAAAAAACCTTTATAAATGTAAAATTCGAAGCGGTTTTTGAAACGCTAATGATGTTGATTTTGAAAATATTACGTTACTGAATGCGAGTAAGTTCTTGGCCTTATGGTAAAGGGCTCCCACACAATACTACGAATTCCCACAAGAACTTCCGATCTGAATCGCATCGCGCCGCATCGCATCGCAGTTTTGTATAAATTCACGCCTGCTTATATACAGTTCATAATTTTGAGCAAATCAAAATCCCGTGCGGTAATGCACTGCGCGAGTCGCTGTCAGATATCAGAATCAGATGATTGCTCTCATAATGCCCTGTAATTTCTTTAAAAACATCCGGAACACAGTAGTAATGTTTGAACACGGCTGCTTAGCTGCTGAACAATTGGCAAATCTGCGGTACCAAGCGGACCGCATGACTATTGTGGCTGAACCTTGAAAAAGTAAACAATGAGAATTTGCATGCAAATTGCTAATAGAGTTCAAATTTGGAAAGGTGAAGGGGAATTAAACATGCAGTTAGTCTGAAATGGTGATGCGACGAGAACTCGTAATCGGCATGAGAACAAGAAAATTAACATGAATACACTGAAGTGGCGTTCCATCGTAACGATCGATGTAGTAGACAATAATGATCGTGTTTTCGTTTAAAAATTTCAAGTAACCACAATCAACTGCCCGGTGGTGTGACTGGCTGAATCATTGTTTATCATATTAATCATAGAAAAAAAAGAATCATTATGAATCATATATAAAACCCCCATATTTTATACCAAGTCTGTCAAAAATGGGATCAGATTTATTGATTTAAAAATGAAAGCTGTCCTCCGATTAGCGTGCGGTTATGTACTGGTTTCTAGTTTGCACGACCTTCCGCACTCCATAAACTAAAAACATCGAATCACTTTTTTTAAACACGAAGGATGTTGAGTTTAACGTTAATTTACGCAGTTAGATGTGATGAGATCACTCCACGCGCGATGCAAATGTACTAATCAAACATTCTACGGTCGCTTCTGTAAATAGCAACGTAAACTATAAGCTAATAGCTAAACTAGTGAACTAACAAACCAAAATATACAGACCCCAATCTAAACGAAACTCTACCCGTCAGCCATTGGTAATTTGGTTTATCTGAGAACATACCTTCAACAACATCTATAAAGTTACCTTTGAATGTATTGAACTTAAAAATCAACACCACTTTTTATAGGATCATAAGCATAAGGCTCTTTTATACAGGTAGGAATGGGAATGGCAGTAGAGGAAGACCTATTATTGGCTCAACAGTGGATAACAAATAGGTGGTCCCCCACACTAGGTGGACCGACGACATCGTAAGAGTTGTGGGGAGCTGATGCATGAAAATGGCTAATGGTAGTTTTTGATAGCGTTCAAAGACCTGATGATGAGGAGTAACAAATGGACGAAAGATGAAAACTAACAGCCCTAAGCAAGCATACCTTTACTCTACATAATTACCTACTTAGCAACGCGCTTCGCCAACAAATAAAACTCGTCCAAACAAAAACAAAAAAATTATTTCATCCAATTTAAGCTACTTTATGGTGCTTGAAATTATGCTTGACGACTGAAAAACTTAATCTAGCGCTAGCCAAAAAAGGTTGTTCCACTGTGCGGTATAATAGCGATCTCGTTTGCTTATTTTTGGTCCGTTATTGTTTTTATTACTCTTTCGAGCCTCTTTAGAATCTTGGTTTCAATCATTTAAAAAGCTGGTGATTTTGCAACATTAAATCCAGCCTCTAAACCAGTTACTTTTTGTATTTACTACATTTTCTTTTTCCCTATTCATAACATATCTATAGGGCTATTCTCATTTATACGTTACTTTGAATTACAGTACAGTACTGCATATTAAAAATATACTTGTTTGCTTCCAATATTCAGCCAAAACTATTCAAGTTCATTACAATGCTTCCTGTTGAAAACACGCAGATATTATCATCTATTCTAATGTGACAATGGAATAATTCCTAACAATACAGATGTCCATCAGCTGACATAATTATTGTCTTAATGGTGCAAACATTATGTACGATTTGTATACATAATGATAGTAATTATACTACCATGTCGAAAGTTGTATATAAGTCTATATTGAAACTAGAATTACTACTGCACGATATATCAGGACTCCAATGTTATCCGCCTGCAATGACCTAGACTGATGACTGATGATCAATTATGGTCAATATTTGATCTAAACGAAACCCTGAATCCCCTGTAGCGGCCGAAATAGCTGATTTATGATACGCGAAATAAATTAGTAACGAACTAGCCTTTAGATATTTGACCGCAGATTTCCTTTTTTAAGCGTTTCAAGTGACGAGCAAGTTGCTCGGCGTCACGCTTGTCCATTACAGTTCAGTGACACCATGAATTTTGAACTTCAACAGTTCAAATACTTGCCTCATCACCCTGAGTTATTACATGGAAATCTTTTGATAACTTGCTATAACATTGCTCTTCAATCCAAACAGCAATATTTGCACATTACTGCTTGGCACTTTGAAATAATGGCAAAGTAGTTAATACTTCCCCAGGCAGACTTTGCAGAAGAGTTCTACCACTAAAAACTACTAAAACGTACATACATTTTACCAGGTGATAAATGAATTGGTTTCAAACGGCGATATACGAGTCATCATCATTATCATCATCAGCCGGAAGAAGTCCACTGTCAACAGTGGACTTCTTCCGGCTTCCGGCTTTGTTTAAACAAAGGGCTCCCTTCCTCCTCCCTTTGAACGCCACTATAAACGGCTGTTAGCCATTTGCATCCATCGGCACCCTGCGATTCTTACTTACAATGTCGTCGGTCCACCTACCTACAGAGCGTCTTCTTGTTCGTGATCGCAACTCGAGAACCTTTCTTCCCCATCGGTTATCGGTTCGTCGAGCGATGTGGCCTGCCCATTGCCATTTCAACTTGCAAATTCTGAGAGCTATGTCAGTGATATACGAGTTTAACAACAAAATTAGCCAGTTTTTCCATCATGAAAACAAACTGCACCAACCATTATAGTCAAGCATCTATGTGCACTTGTATGAGTGTTACTAGTAGACGCTATTGACCCGAGTAGTCTGATCCCGTTGACATTTGTACGGGATCGCTTAATTAATGTTTCCTAACCTAAATAACTGTTAATTAATGGGCACTATGCTCTATTGCACTGTTCACCTGCTGGCTATAATATTCATTGACACTATTTGACAAATTGCCCCATTTGTACCTGGCCTCATTCAGTGAACCTAATTTTGTTGCTCATTAGCTTTGTTTAACAGTTATAAGCATACTCATAATTTTCACGTAATTCATAACTTCATTATGTGAAAGTATAATAGCGACGATATATTCTAATTAATGTAAGGATGCCTCGTCACTATTTCTAAAATAAATTTAGTACTACAAACAGACCTACTCTTATTAAATCAAATTCAAAGTATGTATATCAGTCTCTCATAAAATTAAATGTTGTACCTATTTATAAACTTTCATTAAAGTCCTTCTACCTTCTCTAACTATGCATATTTTGAAATAGGATTTTCATTATGAATGATTTTTGTCACTAGGAAGTTAAATTGAAATTTACATCATGTGGGCAGCATCTTCAAAGTCAGTGCCTAATCCGCAGAGCTTTCACAGGACCTTGCCCATTATCAGGATGTCGCATTGAACGCTCCCTTGATACTGATTACTTATAGTAACAATAATTATGAATGCAAACTAAGAGCGATTGTGTGCGAGACTGCGAGTCCATTAGCATGCAATGCAGGTGAAGACGACATCTCTGGTATAGCGCAACAGTGTAACGTAACGCAGTAGGGATACTCGTCAGGAAACTGTACAAGTTTTGAAAACTATGAAAGTTGTCGTAAACGTCAAAGTTTACTATTGCCAACTTGTCAAAGTGGCAAGGCAACTAATACTGCCTAAATTCAAGAAGTAATTAGAAAACTTTGTTGGCATTAGAATGCAACGATTTGAAATAACCCGTTTTACCGTTTTTTTTGAAAGGTTTTTTTTAAGGCGCGCCGAAAAGTAATGTTTGGAAGTGCGTAATTAAATCAGTAGTTGACCTATCTCTACTGTGTCTTATTTACTGCGTCTAGCAAACAGTTGCATTGGCGACCTTTTCGAATCAGGTGGTGATGTCAACCCGCGCCGCTCCTCGGGTAAATAAAGTGGGTTTTATGTAACAACCCACGTTTCTACCTACTTGCCCTTATTAGATAGGTAGCTATCGTTAAATCGGTTTCAGATACAGACATTACAGGGAGCTTATGGCTGTGACTCCGAATTGATTTTATTGGTTGACACAATGTGTTTTCTCCATCGGATAGGAGCATTATAAAACGAAATGCTAAACATTGGACACTAATAAAAGTACTGGATTTATCGTGTGCCTTTTAATACTTTCCGGGTATATAAATGGGCAACCATTTAACCTAAAACCTAAACCATAAAACCTTGCTCGATTAATGATCACTAATTTGGAGTATAGCTCAGGATAGAGAGGAGTGGCGCTCTCTCGTTATGGAGGCCAAGATACACTTTAGGTCGCTGAGCCACCGCGATTAGTTTAGTTAATTTGGAGTATGCTCGTACTGGCTCAACTACACATCATGTATTTTGAAAGGCTATAAAGCTGAGTGGTAGCAACGTCGATTTGCGACCTGTATGTATCAGGTGAATCTTGTAATGAGCATCCAGAGAAGGAAAACATCGTGATGAAACCATAGCTTGGTGGTAGAGTATTTTCTAGCGCTCACCTTACTTTTTACCTACCTCATCCAGTCACAAATCGCTGTGTTCTGGCAGCCTCACTTGAGAGCCAATTTCCAGTCCAGGCATAGCATGACGCTGTTACCTTCGCACTTTGATCAAAAGCTACCTTGGAGGATATAAACAAACGCACTAAAACCAGTGTAGGTACCTACAACATCATCGTTGTATAACCGTATACGTAAGCATACATATAGCGCCTTTACGTTTTCCGAATAAAATCTTAGAGCAAAATTTTCTTTCAAAATAAAGTTTGTTTTGGTAACATTAATGCCCAATGCTCCCAAATTAGAATAGAAAAGTAAACAAACACTGTTTTGTAACCTACATTCTTACTACAATATTATTTTGAAGGGAGTAGCGAACGTAGCACGTATGACGTATACCGTAGTATAATATATCAGCTATGTTTATATACTCGTTTTTCACGTTAAATATTAGGCCATGTTTATTATGTTTAATCGTTTTATAATTTTATGTGATGATGTAAGTGTGTGTTTTTAGATTGACCGTTTCTTTGCAACATTTTCAGCGAGTAGGTGTACCTACCACTATTTATATAAATAACTAGGTTTATATATTTTTGGCACGCTTTTTCAGGGAACCTACAGCACTAGATGGAATATCCGTCGAAATATCCCTATCTGAAATGAAGTAATAACCCATACCTTGGTTTTAGTATAAAAAAACCAAAACAGAAGCATTTGATTTGAGCCGAAAAGATGGTTTGTCCTTTCTTAGTCTTCCTGTAATAAGGTAGGTACTGTTTACACTGTCTTTCAACATTTTGTCATTGAAATATACGAGTACATATAGGAATAAGATGTTCTTAGAACTACCTTGATACTTTCGCAGTCGCAATCTCATTTCCTACGGAATTGCATCTGTATGCCAAATTATGCGTCACCCATTCTTTAGATCTAGACAACAGACCGATGTTGTCTCAACCAATATTTTTAGACCGAACTTATTCCCGTTTCTGTGAATCATAAAAACAATCGTGATAATATGAGAGCACTTAGATTTCTTACGTCGTAAATAACTATGCCGGCGTCGTTGGAGATATAATTTAGACCGTCATTTCGATGCGATGGCCTTGTCTTGCCAGCGTTAAATATTTCCTTCCTGTCTCTCCATTTTGATCACTAAGCACTTTATCGTATTGTGCGATGACGTAATTTGTATCGGGCACGATCACGATTCTTTTCTTCTTACTTTTTTACACACGCTGCAGCTATTTTGGGCATATGTTTTCTGTCATTCTTACTCATTGCGTTCAATGAAACGATTTGGACAGAAACCAAATTAATTTTGAGGATTCACGATGACTTTTTGGCATGGTCTGTTGTGCAATCGATTTCGAAGAGTGCTACCAGAGTCTTTAATTTTTGTTTACAACAGACATATTTCTACATAGAGACATAAAATGTCTAATATTTAGTGATATTACTTTATTTACCATTTAGTCAAAAAAGACTTAATATTATATTAATCATGACATGTTAACTGAGCTCCAAATGATACACCAAATCATAATTGACACACGATTAAGAAACAATGACCCGAAATTAGGGAACAATGATTTTCAATTAGGCCCATCCTAAGTAAATAAAGGGCGGTATCATCATCAATGACGAATGCGGAGTCAGGAGTCATTCTGTAGGAGTCAATTGGTTGGCCCCAGGACAGGTCGTCACGATGGCCCACGCGGCGGTGACATCAGAGGCTTCAAGACTCGTGTTGTAAATGACATTATGAAGCGCTCCATGCGATGCGATGGAATGTCATTCAATTGACATCATGCACGGTTTTCCGCATGACGTTATATGCCATGAATGGCATATCCCTGATTGTGAATGCAGCTATTGTTGATTCTTTTGAATATGGCATTGAATTTAAACTAGAGTAGGTAATACAGACTAACCCTTGCAATAAAGAGCTTGCTGTAGTGCACCTAGATATAGTAGGCATTATTGTGATGTTTATTTTTTTTTAGCTAAACTATTGTAATGATTTTAACATCTCGCTGAAACTATACATTGTCCAATTAAGATTGGAAGAGTTCCGTAATTAGACTATGTCGGACATAATTTGAATTCACAGCATCAATTCAAGTACCTATGACTTTATCCTACTATCACAGCTTTAAGAATATCATTGTAATTACAAGCACATGCGATATCAAACCGGTTTACTAATGACGATGAGATCATACCAATACTAATAGCGAAATTGCAATGCTACATTCAATCTACAGATTTGACGCGAAACAATGTCGCAGAATCAAGGCCGCTGTACCTATCACGCACGAAATGTAAAAATAAACAAAGATTTTGTCGCAATTAGACTAATTGAAAAAAAATGGGAATTACACTGAGAAAAGAATTCTGACTTTCCTTCTGAGTCTTTACCTTCTAAGTCCGATTTCTTCCTTATCTTACCTTAGTTTTCCTTCTAAATCACAAGTCCTTCCCTTTTGACTCAGAAGGAAAACGGTATTTCGGAAGGACTTTTTTCTCCGTGTAGAAGAAAGTTCTAGATGCGCCCAACGGTTTTCCCTTTGTCCTTCAAGTATAAATAGTGCTGTTGTTGTGCCAAAAAAAATCATTGTCTTATGCCCGAAATTAATAAAATCGATCCTATTCGTTATCTGCGGTTTTGGATCGATATGTCATGTCATAGTATATCATTTTAGTACTAGGGCTTGACAGATTACTACTAAAATGAATTATTATGTCATGACATAAACATCCGAAACCGCGGATAACGGATCAGGATCGATTATTAATTTCGGGCTTTAAGCTATTTTTTACATAAGGATTTTTTTTATAGATAACCTTATTGAAAAAGCAAAGTTCAATAGGTCGCCCGTTAGCCGATACATAGGGTAAATCATTACGACTGACTGGCATCAGTTCAGCTTAGCCATCGGTCTTCATAGTGCCGAGATATGTAGGTTTCTTGCCCGATAGTGAGCACCGGCACCGCATGTCCCTGAGACATGTATCGAAACAATCACATCGCATAAGCACCTCCACACTCATAAAACCTTACTGTAGTGCCCATAAAAGTGCTAAACGGTACTAGTTTGTATTTCTGCACAGTAGTGTGCTGTTCTTACAAATCTAATTAGATAATGCGCCGTCCTACCTCCCAGTGAGCTCACCCCAGTAGCTACTGGAGTACGGAACCGTGTCAAGGATCTGTTTGTGGTTATGTGACGCGCAAACCGACTGCCAGATTTGATTTATGACGCACTACAGGCCGCATCGGGGTTGTAAGTGCTTTGTTATCCAGCTGCACCAAGTAAGAGGAGTAGTGGTCATCGGCTATGTATGGATGTTTGTTAATCTCTATCCCCGCTTTGGATACGTAGTAAGTAATGTCTACGCTTCTTCTTTCTTCCTTTACGCAGTATATTAGAGTCATATTGAGTTTTTGGATCCAAACACTACAGTTTGACTAATCTTTAACTATGTTTGTTATTAAAAACATAGATTTACTTTCGTTTACGATGAATAAGAATGCATCCATATCCATACTCAAGATTCTAAATGCGAAATTAACTATCTGTCCCTTTGTCTGTTTGTTGCTTTTTCACAAGCAAGCAAGCATGAGCCGCAGATTAGATCTTGATAAAATTTCGTATAGAGATAGTTTAATCCCTGGGAAAGGTCATAGGATACTTTTTATCGCGATAAAATGTGCAGGTGATACTGCTAGTAGTCTCATAAAACATGGCCTAAATCTGAAAAGACTTAGTTAATTTTAGTAATCGGCAATCAGACAAGACTCAAGACCGATAAACACGAAAACGATTTCAGATCAATTCATTGGCAATCATAAAAATCTTTGGAGCTTCTGACTCATTCATGTTTTGTAGGACAGTCATTAATGTTCATAAGTGGGCTGTAACCCAATATGTGATATGTTTGCCATGCATTAAACCAAGTCAGAAGACATTAAAATAAAAGGAAGTTAGAACTTTATAGGGCTTCGTTATTGATAGAAGTGGGTGGTGGAGTAGATGTATGCATGCAACTTTTGTAGTGGTAGTCACTCTCGCAGAGTTCTCATAGGGAAGTGCCACAATTCAAGCAGCCAAGCAGTAGTAGTAGTATGCTAAGATAACTGTGCACCGGATAGTAGGGCAATATCTCAGGGTGTCGAGAGACTAATCCCTAATGCTAACGTAGTAATTCGCGCAGAATTTGAACTGCCAAAGTTCAACATTCTGCAGGACACTGGTCTTGGGCAAGCGTGCTCTTACCATCGAGACGAGCGACTCGCTCGTCACTCTCAGTTGCATAATAAAACAACTCCTACATTAGACAGTTGTATTTTCATTTGAAATTATTATTCAAACTAATACATATTGTTAATGCGAAACTTTGGATGGATAGATGGAAACATCGCGCCAGAACGGCTGAACGGATCTGGATGAAATTTGGAATGGATAGGTATAACTTATACCCAGGATCACAGGATCCACACAGGCATTTATCCTGTAAAAAGGTTTCTGCCAGATACCGGAAAAACCTCGGGGCATTTGCGTAAAAAAATATATCGAAAGCTTAATTTATCTTTATTGTTTTAACCACGCGCTAAATTCTAGAATTAGCTCATCAAAAACTCCGGTTTGCATCCGACCATTAGGACGGCTAAAAGCCAGCCCCTAACAATAATTTATGCTTCTCTCGTATTGTTGTGTAAAAGCTGCCATTGACCTCTAACTGTACAAACCACACCGCCCTATGACAAAATGCAAAACGATGCACTCACGCGCATACAACATACGTTATTACGATTATTGTTACAAATACAAATACAAATTATTTATTTATAACACCTATGTTACAAGTCAATTGCAAATAATTCACATTAAAAATAAATTCACAATACTAATAATTATCATAATTTATAATATCTATGTTACCTCTGGTAAATTGAAAAATTCATTAGAATGGTATAAAATGTTTTCCGCTAACCATTTACGCAAGCGCGTTTTGAAAGCCCCGATGCAGGGTGCACCACGAACGATGGCAGGGAGCATGTTATATACAGCGGGGCCCATTATATAGACGGACCTTTCAGTTGTTACATGTGATAATGAAAGAGATAGGTTGATTATAGCTCCGCTCTTGTCATAGACCACAAGTCAGCTCATATTAAGCGACGATGTTATCGATGGTCAATGTGACCCCTTTTGGGGGGTGGTTTTCAAAAAAAATCGTTCTTAATTCACCCCTACTCTACACTGCGAAAAAATACTGACATTCCTTCCAAAATGTAACCTTTTCCTTCTTTATTTTATCTTAGTTTTCCTTCTAAGTCTTTTGACTCAGGAAACACCTTCTGTATTTAGGAAGGTCTTTTTAATCCGTGTACCAAAGGAAGCTACCCTGAAAATTTCACGTCTCTATCACTTTTGGTTTAAGCTGTGCGGTTATAATTTTGTCAGTGAATCGGTCAAGCCTTTGAAATATATAAGTATATTTTATAGATATAATTATGATGCTGTCTTAGTGCTCTGAACTTAAGGTTCGAAATAATATTGGCTGGCGGTGTTACAGAGGAATACAGCATTAGACATTCCATTCACAAACAAAACATTAAACTATTATCACGACAACTGTACGCCACCTATCGCCGTTTCTACGATTGTGTATGCATGACGGACTGCACGGCGCGCGTCTCCAAATCCATATTGTAATACGCATTCACTTCCACACGCGTTTGTGCGTTTATATGTCGCTTGTACGGAATTTGTGAGTACTTTCTATATAGAAAGTTCCGTGCCCTTACTGCGTTTGGCGGGTTGGATGGTTAGCACGCGTGTTGGACTAGACAGGCTAGACTAGCAGGCTACTTTGTGAGTCCTTGCATTCATACTAACAACAGGGCCGGATCATTCGGCAGAGTAGCCAACTATAACGTCTCATAAAACAAAAGTTTTATTTGAAAATTTGGATCCTTTAAAAATGCGCAAGATTTCCTTCCATTTCTGAAAAAATGTATTTAAAAAAGTTCCAAGAATTACATTGCCTAGGGTTATTCCAGCCCTGACTAACAGCAGTTAAAGTCATCCTTGATCGTAGTGCTTGAATTTGTTATAATGTGCAGCAAAATTTGATTCGCGATCGAGTTTGAAAAATTAACAAATACGGGCTTTATTATTGGAGCGGGCGGGCGATCGTGAATTATCAAAATACTCATTTACTAATTACTCTTAACGATGATCGATTATGTAATTAGTAACTTACTTATTTTCATAAACGAGTAACGTTATTCATTTGTTTTACTAATCCTTGATCAGTCGACCCGTCCTGAGTAAAATATTCAATCAATCGTTATCGGTCGAGTAGGACGGGCGCTATTTGTTTTGTTTTGATGGCGAGAGTAGTGACGATAGTTTTTTTGAGTAAGTTGTTAGTTATTTATTCATTTATAATATAAATTTTTGATGGATGTGATCCCGCTCGCTCCACACCATCCGCCAAGCGTGTCGCGTAGTCGTGTTACTATTAAGTTACTATGTTGACTATTTCCGCGGCACGAACAACGAATCGATCAAATTAGTAACATACTTATAATCGAAATATCTTGATTCCATTAGTATATCTTTTTGCCCTCTGCTACTATCCATATGATCCACACATAACTAACTAACTGAGATGGCAGGCGCAACGATCCAAAGTGAGTCTTGGCCTCCGATAACAAAAGACGACATTTCGGTCTGTCCTGCGCCACCTCTTGCCAGTCCTCCACCTGGAGCTCGCGCAAATCCTTCGTGACTTCGTCCTTCCAGCAGCATAGGAAGAAACATTATGTGTGAATGTGTAAAGAACGAGATAATTAACGCAATAACTACTGTCGGATTTTCATTGTGATTTGAATTGATTCCCTTGAAATATTGTGTCACTTTTTACTTCGTAGTTTTATGGACGAGTTCATAAACGTGTCAAAATCTACAAGCTATTTCTAATGTATCAATTATGAATCCGGCCGCAATCGCAATTTTATGTTATAGCTAACTTTGCAAACGAAAATCGATCGGTCAGGTACTGTAAATAATACCCTTCGTCCTTTTTGTGATAAGTTAATTTTAGATTCCACACGTGCTCGGATCGTTGTTCGTATCATAAGATAACAGAGTAAATGACGTTGATAGCCGTTAACCAAGCAACGAGGTTACGAGGCAGTTGTTGACACTGGGTTGTAAATTAAAACGTTATATAGCCATCATCTGTTAATTTGCTGATCTAAAATGATTTATCGCATGTCGTCAAGGTCGCTCTTATTTGGGGTTTATTGTAGTATATGTAACTGACGTCTATTTTATAGGTTTACGGTTTGTCTGTTAGTCAGGGTAGGCTGATTGTGGAAAGGCGAAGGCTCGTCGGTCGCAATCAGTATGTATGTAGGTAAAATATAGGTATACTTCTTTTGAAGTCTTCTACCCAGAATTGCCACATACAATTTTGACAAATTACTTAACTTGCCTGGCGGAGGATTAACGAAAAAGGAGACCCCTACCAAAGAGAGAGGCATTATAAGTTCGAGCTCTGTGTCTGTCTATTTGTATTTCTCCAATGTACTACAACAAGTTTTATTATTTGTTTCAGGTGGCTTGGAAGGCAAATACCGAGTGGCGGCGCCTGAGCTCATGCAGGACACTTTCATGAGCGACTCAGAAGACGAAGGAGGTAAGAAATACTATTTAGTATCCATTTATGAGGAATGGTGGCCGAACGGTAATGCGTGCGCCTTCCAAGGCACCGACACCGAGTTCGGAACCTTTCGGCCCCGCATCTATGACTTAATAAGTTACGTGTCGATTTACCATTATCGTTCAAAACGGTGAAGGAAAACATCGTGAGAAAACCGGCATGTCCAAGAACCACAACATTCATGGGCATGCGACATCTACCAACATGCAGTGGGCCAGCGTTGTAGATCACGGCCCACTCTCTTTCTCTCTGAGAGAAGACTAGAGTCCCATCAGTGGGAACGTAATAGGCTGATGATGATGATCCATTGTTTACCTTCCGATTCCCCTTTAGCACACGCTTAGTCACTAAATGACCTGTATCCGCTAGAAAGTAGCCGACTCATTCGCCGAAAGCTTTGACCTTTCTTATCCGCTCGTAAAAGCCTTTCTGTAGATTTATGCCTTTTAAAGGCTTGCGCTTATTAGGGCGGGCCACGCCGCAACGTGTTACTACATCTCTTTCAAGCATTAAATGAACGACAGAGATGCATGATGTTTTGAGGTGCGCCCGCCCGCAATGTCCGCGAGACTCTTTAGAAAAAACATAACAAGATAAGCTTAGGTTTTCATCTAAAGGTCTAAAAATCAGCTTCGCCTTTCAACCTTTCTTATTCTATCTAACATCTTGCAAAGTGCTTATATTATTCTCTCAGCTCATTTTGTTTCTAATTCTGAAGGAGGTACATATCAATACTGACCTGAATATCTGTACCATCAACTAACACAGATCGCACTTAAGTGCCGTATAATATGCGTAACAATGTCTCCAAATGCGTCATATCTCCAGAAGAATACTGAGACCTTGACATCCAATAAAGTCCTCAAAGCCAATTGAGCATCCTAGTGCAATCGCGATACCTAACACAAAATAAGGCTAAGAACTGACGGAGCGATGTAAACTCGCACCCGTTGGGGTTACTATAGGTTATTTTTTTTCCTGAAACACTGTTCTGGCTTGGGGTAGACAATTCAACTAATCGAGACCCTTTAAGATTTGAGCAAATGTAGATAGAGTTTATTAGTAGATTCCTGGGGCTGCCGTAGTCGGTGCAAGCTCCTAAAAAACAAAGATCAAAATAAGTAGTTCGGTTCAAAGGTTTTTTTTGGCGACTGCGATTGCTGTTTTCGTTATACCTAGTAGAAACAACGGTCGTATATACGCGCTGAAGGCGGGACGTGAGAGTTTTGATTTCAAAATGCACAATTTGCGATCTTCTCCTAAATTATTGCGGTGGTAAAGTCGCCTAAATCCGCGATCTCATGAAATTCGATATGTTTTATGCAGACCCGTGATCATCGCCGGTTCGGGATAGAAAACCGCGCCGTGAGTTCTTTCTTACCCTTAAAGAAACAGACGGCTGGACGCCTACAGCTCACTATGATTATGAATGGAATTGGCAATGTGAATGAAATATCCTGTTTTTTGTAATCTGCAGGTATCATTGCTATTCTTGGACTATGCTGTAAGACTGTCAATCGTAACTGTGTTGTTAACATTCGTTTATTGCCAAAATGAAGCGATACATTTCTAAACAGTCGAATATTAACAGAACATCAAAATTATCATCATCAGTCCATTATGTAACCCACTGCTGGGACTCAAACGTCTCAGAGAAAGAGCATGCCCTTGAATGTTGGAGTTTTTGGGCATGCCGGTTTCCTCACTTTGTTTCCTTTGTCATTTGCATCCATCGGCTCCCTGCGACTCTAACAATATCGTCGGTCCATCTAGTAAGGGACTACTAACAGAAAATCTTCCGGTTCGTGGTCGCATATACATTAGATTTACATAGATCAACAACGTTTTTAACCGAGCATCGGTATGCATTGCAGGCGAAGTGGAGTGTCCGATCCAGCAGCAGCAGCAATACCGCTACATGAACAGCGAAGCGGGCACGCTGCACCGGGCCAAGCCGCTCGAGGACAGCGTCACGGACGGCCACCTATGGCCCAGCAACAACGACAAGAAGGTCGCCACCATGGAGCGGCAGCCGCTCGACATCGGGTAACTTTTCTTTTATGTGACTAGACAACCATAAAAAGACTAAAAAACAAAAAGTAGACAGCCAAATATTAAGGGGCAACCAAATTTGCGCGCCTAATCCTAATACCCTGTATCACTTATAAATAAAATATTAATGAGTAGCTAGAAGATAAATTAATTATGTTCTTTTAATTTCCAGATTCCTGGTGTCGTTCGTGGTGGACGCCCGTGGCGGTGCCATGAAGGCGAAGCGCCGCGGTGGTGTCCGCATCATCGTGCCGCCCGCCGCGGCCGCAGCCCCCACCCGGGTCACCTGCAGGTGTGTGCCATTGTCCTTCTAAGAACGGCCCCACTGAGATCGGTCCCACTAGGGTCAGCCCCACTAGGAACGGTCCCACTAGGATAGGTCCCACTAGGAACATTCCCACTGGGGTGAGTCTCACTAGGAACGGCCCCACTGGGATAGGTCCCACTATTGTCAGCCCCACTAGGAACGATCCAATAGGAGTACATGCCACGCAATCTAGTGGTTTTTCATACATTGTCAAGTGTATTTTTATTTCGTTTGGAAAATATCAAGAAACGGACGTATTTCCTCTGTGCTGTAGATTTGTTGCACTCTTATGGCATAATCTAGCCCGTCAACTATTAAATGCCATTTCAACGCATTCACTAAATATACTTACGTTCAAATATGTGTTTGTCTATTTAGGTAATGCTCAATGTTTGTTTGTTCATAACAGAGCGGCAACCCGACGAGCCCCCGCCGCTGCGCCTCCGCCCCTCATGGAGGGCGAAGCCCTGGCCTCTCGACTACTTGAACTGCAACCACAAGGCGCTAAATTCTTGGCGTAAGTACCAATCTAATATAATCTATAGGTCATATTTTAAGTTTAAAAGGTGTTTAGCTGAGAGGCTCTAAAGTACAGTCAAAAATTTGGTCTGAATAACTTGTGTCTACTTGGCTAGCTACCATCCTCAAGTTAAGAATTTGTCGCCAAACACTTATCGGTGTGTTCCGGCAGCCTCACTTGAGAGCCGGTTCCCAATCCAGGTGTAGCGTGGCGCCACCTTCGGTCACATTGTCACTTAATATCAGGTGACTTGTGGTCAAACGCTACCCTGTAAATAGTAAGACTATCTAACATGTCGTTCCATCTGATTCCAGGCCAGTAATAATCGAAGTGCCGATCTTCACGTCGTCGTGCAAGGAGCGCGAGATCGTGATCCTGCGCTCGGACACGGGAGAGACCTGGCAGGACCACTACTTGCACAACAATGACAACCCTATGATACAGGTCGGTACTTGTTGCAGTTAGGGAACTAGATGACCCATTAAAAAAAAAAGATCTTTAGAACTTTTTAACAGTAAAAACGAATAAGTAATCCATTTCTTCTGTTTGGGTCAGGGGTTTAATATCCGGATACTATATAGTATACAGATCTACTGTTAAGGATTTTTTGTTGTTTGTTTTGCTACCGGTAGTGACAGGCTTGAAATGCAATTTTGTCATTCAAATGTCATTACTTACAATTACTAAGTAGTGCGGAATTACAGGATAATAGAGATCCTAAGACCTAAAGTGGCTATCGCAGCAGTTTGAATGCAACTTGACATACTTTTACCATAAGGGGATCCTGGTGGTCTGAATGGCTGAGCAGCTGGTCTCTACTTGCAGGAGGCGCTGCAGCGCGAGCGGCAGGAGTACGGCCCCGGCGGCGAGATCCTCGGCGAGGGCGGCGAGCGAGTGACGCGCATAGTGACGTGCGACTTCCCGCACTACCTGGCCTGCGTGTCGCGCGTGCGGCAGGAGGTGCACATCATCGGGCCCGAGGGCGGCACCGTCTCCAGCGCGCACATACCGCAGGTGAGGGCACGCCCCACCACCTGGCCTGCGTGTCGCGCGTGCGGCAGGAGGTGCACATCATCGGGCCCGAGGGCGGCACCGTCTCCAGCGCGCACATACCGCAGGTGAGGGCACGCCCCACCACCTGGCCTGCGTGTCGCGCGTGCGGCAGGAGGTGCACATCATCGGGCCCGAGGGCGGCACCGTCTCCAGCGCGCACATACCGCAGGTGAGGGCACGCCCCACCACCTGGCCTGCGTGTCGCGCGTGCGGCAGGAGGTGCACATCATCGGGCCCGAGGGCGGCACCGTCTCCAGCGCGCACATACCGCAGGTGAGGGCACGCCCCACCACCTGGCCTGCGTGTCGCGCGTGCGGCAGGAGGTGCACATCATCGGGCCCGAGGGCGGCACCGTCTCCAGCGCGCACATACCGCAGGTGAGGGCACGCCCCACCACCTGGCCTGCGTCGAGCTACAGCTCGGTTATCACCCTTCAGCACTCGTACCAAAGCTAGTTCACGATACAGTGGTAAAACCAAAATGGCGGCAAAGAAATTCTATCCTGCTAATGATGACTTTTATTATTTGAATGTTTGTGAAGCTGAACGGATCTGGACAAAATTTGACACAGATACAGACTATAGTCTGGAATAGCATATGGTGCCAGCAGCGGAATAACGAGAAAACCGCAGGTATAACCTCGGGGCTCGGCTAGCGTCGATCGCTGACTGCCTCTTCTAAGATTTCAATACCTTCGACCACATAATCACTTAACATCAGGTGACTTGTGGTCAAAAGCTACCCTGTGCGTAATAAAAAAAAATTATATCACTATTAACTAAGCCTTCAGTATTCTCAAACAAATACTCCTCGTTCCAGGTTCAAGCCCTGTTCCCAGCGCAGGCCCTCACCAAGCGCATCCGCGTGGGCCTGCAGGCTCACGGCGCCTCCGCCGACCTGTGCAAGCGAATCCTGCCGCGGCACGCCGCCGTCTCCCCCGTCATCACCGTGGAGCCGCGCCGGAGGAAGTTTCACAAGAGCATCACGCTTACTGCACCGCTGCCGACTGTTCAGGTGAATGACCTTAGATGTAGACTCTTAAATAGACCTAAGATTTTAGATCGAGACTCTACGATTTAAATAGATCTTACATCATCTGTCAGATCTAGTCTCTATACAGCCATTAGGTTTAGACTGTACACTCTACACAAACCTCACATGACAAATCTAGACTCTGTTTTAATTTTTCATTTGATTTCCTTGATGTCACATTTAGACTCTATACAGACCTTAGATGTAGACTCTACACTCTACACAAACCTCTCATGTCTTTAGAATCCACACAGACTAGGCTGTAGGCTCTAAACAGACCTCATATATCAAATCTAAACCCGACACAGATCTTACATTGTAGGTAGACTCTACAGTGTACTCTACACACAGATATGTCAAATCTAGACTCTACACAAACCTGAAATGTAGACAGACAACAGCACTGTAAATAGTAAACAGACACAACAACAACAACACAACAACAAACAGCAAACAACAGTACAACTGTAAACAGAGTTCATCAAACATTAACGCTGAATTGAGGCTGGTGTGTAACAATGTATTTGTCATAAGTAAGTATCCTACTATAATATTATAAATGCGAAAGTTTGTATGTCTATGTGTGTGTGTGAATGTTTAATACCACGTATCACCGTAACTACTGAACCGGTTTTGATGACTTGGAATGGAGATAGCTTATATATACCCTTGATTAACACATAGGCACATACGTTTTATCCCGGAAAAGGGTTCGTGCGGGACAACGGGAAGACGCGGTTGAAACGGCTAGGCGCAACTGGTTTTTGTATAATTTTGTTGTAAATAAAAATGATTCTTATTCTAACGTGTGGGTGTCGCAGGGCGCGGCGCACGACAAGCCGTCGACGTCGAACCTGCGGCTGCTGTGCTCCATAATGGGCGGGCAGGCGCGCGCCGTGTGGGAGGACGTCACCGGCTCCACGCCGCTCACCGTCACGGACGACTGCGCCTCCTTCACCACCACCGTCTCGGCGAGGTATGGGATTACTCATTTCTCATACTCGCAAAGTACGCTTGTAGTTACGTGATCACAGGGATTAAAGTAGTTATTTTCAGCCCTAGGGACGAAAAGTAAAAAACTAGGTAGGTACATGTCTCAACTTTTTATGCAGCCACTCTGTTAAAGCGCAGCGTAAAATTGTAATTATAAGACACTAGCTAGTAAAATGCCTCAGAAAAAGAAATAAGACTGGAAAGCGGCAATTCGATATATTAACCAATATGTTATATTTCAATTGTTTGTTTAACAAATCAGGTTTTTATTTACTTTCCTCATATTCAAAATGAAAAGCAGAGTCATACCTATTTAGGCACTCGAACTATTTATATACTACCTCGTGCCTAAGTTACCTAAACTTTCATCCCTTGTGTAACAATCTACTATTTCGTCTCACATTTTGTTTAATTCGAACCTTTGTATTCAATAATTTTCTATAGCCCTAGTGACGGAAATGCATTAATACTTTTACAAACACAAACATAACAGTAGGGAAAAAAATAATATTTGATTTAATTTTTGTTTTGTCCTTCCAGATTCTGGCTTATGAACTGTCAAAATGTAAGCGACGCAACCAAACTGGCCACTGAACTATACAGGTAAATAAACTAAATTTCTCTATATTTTAATGAGACCTCGGTGATACTTTTGGACCTGTCAAATTAAGTTCAGTTCTGGTGCCTAAACAATAGAATCGACAGCTTTGTCTTAACAATAGACAATTAAATATTTATTTAACATAAAGTAATATACATAATTAAATATGCATCTTCTTGTCCTTTTTTCTAGTATTAAAACTGTTATGTTTTTTTTTAAAGAAGGAGGTTTCTCAATTCGACTTTTATTATGTGTGTGTTTGCGGTCAACTTCGATGATTATTTTTTTGTTGTTGAAAAGGAGATCCCAAGGGTTGTAGTACCATGACTAGGAAACCAGGATCTGATGATGGCATTCCAGAGAAATCGAGGGGAACCTAAAGTCGGTTTTTTTAAAACACTTATTTTTTGTTAAAAATTATACTTGTACATTCAGCGACAAAAGTCACTAAACAATGGTGTCGATTCGGTTTTGCATTCTCTAAAACTAAACTAGTTTGACAGGTCTCATGATATTGCTGTCTTTGTCTTACCACTGAAGTAAAAAAAGGATAGTATTACTATTAACGATGGTGGCCGAACGGTTAGGCGTGCGACTTACAAGACGCCGACACCGAGTTCGAATCCTCTCGGCCCCGCACCTATGACTTAATAAGTTATGTGCGGATTTGCCATCGCTCAAAACGGTGAAGGAAAACATCGTGAGGAAACCGGCATGTCCAAGAACTGCAACATTCAAGGGCATGCGACATTTACCAACCCGCACTGGGCCAGCGTGGTAGATTACAGCCCATACTCTCTCCCTGAGAGAAGGCCAGAGTCCCAGCAGTGGGAACGTGAAAGGCTGATAATGATGGTGATGATTACTATTAAACCTGTCAAGCTTAGTTTAATTTTAGAGAATGCAAAACCGATTCGACACTAATAATACATTTTCCGATTAACCTCATCATATTAAACACCAAACTACACAAACGTCATCACTTAAAATCAGATGTGCTGTGTTATGGTCAAACACTACCGTGTAATTTGTAAAGGAAACACAAACATAGTTGAACTGAAACACATTTGGAAAATCGAGTATGATCAGCTACTTTTGTCGCTGACTGTACCTCTTCTTGCTATAAATATTGATGTAATGTCCAACAAACAGGGACATGCTGCTCGTCCCGTTCGAGGTCCGCATCGTGGTGCTCGGCAAGCGGCTGGACGCGCTGGAGGGCAGGCTGCTCGTCATGTACATCACCGACAGATACGCGTACGAGACTCTGCTGCAACAGGTACGGATGACGTCACGCGGAGACACCACTGTCGGTGTGTTCCGGCAGCCCCGCTGAGAGCCAGTTCCCAGTCCAGGTGTAGCGTACGAGACCCTGCTGCAACAGGTACGGATGACGTCACGAGTACACACCTGTCGGTGTGTTCCGGCAGCCCCACTTGAGAGCCAGTTCCCAGTCCAGGTGTAGCGTACGAGACCCTGCTGCAACAGGTACGGATGACGTCACGCAGAGACACCTGTCGGTGTGTTCCGGCAGCCCCACTTGAGAGCCAGTTCCCAGTCCAGGTGTAGCGTACGAGACCCTGCTGCAACAGGTACGGATGACGTCACGCGGAGACACCTGTCGATGTGTTCCGGCAGCCCCACTTGAGAGCCAGTTCCCAGTCCAGGTGTAGCGTACGAGACCCTGCTGCAACAGGTACGGATGACGTCACGCGGAGACACCTGTCGGTGTGTTCCGGCAGCCTCACTTGAGAGCCAGTTCCCAGTCCAGGTGTAACATGGCGCCACCTTCGAGCACATCGTCACTTAACATCAGGTGACTTGTGGTCAAATGTAAGAAGTAAAAAAGCCTTTGAACACAAGTCACCTATTTATAATATACTAGCTTTGCCTCACGGTTTTACCCGCGTTGACTCGTTCCACGGTTTATTCGTGAATAGGTAACTCATAAAAAACACAATCATTTATAATACCTATTAGTATATAATGATTGGTGTGTCAGCGCATCTGATGCAGTAAGCAACCGATTCGATCGTGACTTCATTCATTTAGCACCTAACAAATCATGTTGACATTAGAATAAAACATTATGATTATTTTGTTTACCAAACCGGTCCGCAAGTTATTCAGATTCTATATTGTTGGCAGACCGTTTATAACGTCATGCTATATTAATATTCGCTTACGAACTCGTTACATTGTACGTTTCACACTCGTTTGTGTGTATACAACACACTAATAATAATCCTTATTCATACTTTAATCATAGACGAATAAAAGTTTCGTCTATGCTTTAAGAGGACGCCGTGATAAACAATGAATCTGAAATCAGCTCCATACAAAAACGCAACCGCGCTGACTAATGCCGTAAGTTCGTATTCGCCAAAAAAGAGTTTTTTTCGTTTAAAATGAAAACTGTCGTTAATTTTATAAAACTGATCTGTAGTTCTTTGAAGAATCTGTATATATACCATACAAAAAAAATCAACTCTTATATCGGTTTTGTATGCCTGGAAAACGAAAATCTTTTTTTTTTAGAGGGCAGTTTTCGATCATTGTTTGTCTGCTATGTAAGTTAACCAATCGTGTTATCCTTCCGACAATTTGATATCAAAAACATGATCTTTAATGCACATAAATAATAGCTCTGTATGTTTTGTAATTGTTGAGAAAAAAGAAAATCCCTGCAGCCAATATTGCCAATTCTTCGTCTTAATACATGTTATAAATGCAAACATAACTCTCTCCATCCCTCCGTCCCTTTGTTATCATTTCACGCCTAAACCGCTGAACCGATCTTGATAAAATTTGGTATAGAGATAATCGTGATGGATGGTGGCCGAACGGTAATGCGTGCGACTTACAAGGCGTCGATACAGAGTTCGAATCCTCTCGGCCCCGCACCTATGACTTTAATAAGTTATGTGTGGATTTAGTTCACTCGAAACGGGGAGAAAACCGGCATGTCGAAGAACCACAGCATTCAAGGGCATGCGACATCTACCAACCCGCACTGAGCCAGCTGGTAGATTAGATACTCTCTCTCTCTCTCTCTCTCTCTGAGAGAAGGCCCAGCTGTGGGAACGTAAAAAGGTGGATGATAGAGATAATTTGGACCCTGGAATACTTTAGTAGGCCACACGGGTGAAATCGCTTGACACAACTGGTTGCTAATAAAAGAAAAATAATCGCAGCGTTATTTTCCACATAAACGTTGGCAGAATATATCTGTCGTCACACAGATTTAGTTTATCATGTTGGCAGTACCACCCGTTAGATCATGCACCTAATAATATTGTTTGTTCGTAGGAGCATTACACGGAGGTGGCGCACTCGACTTCAGTCCGCTTCTTGGACGGCAAGGAGGTGTACCTGGAGTTCTCGGGTAACCTAGTGCCTGTTACCAAGTCTGGAAGCCAGCCTATGTTGGCTTTTGAGGTAAGGTTCTTTTTTAACTGATGGAGGTTCTCCTTTCGTCTGTTTTTATATGGATTCTTTTTTAACTGATTTCAAAACAGGAGGAGGTTTTCTTTTCGACTGTATTTTTTTTAATGTTTGCTACCTCAGAACTTTTGACTGGGTGAACCGATTTTAAAGATTTTGTTTTTATTTGAAAGCTGGTGCTTCCTGTGTGGTGCCATTTGGTCCAGTTCTGACAATAGCATCCATGAGAAAACCTTTGAAGTCAGTTTTTTTTTACTTGCAAAGTTGCTTGTTATTTAGGTATATAGAGTTATTTTGTTTAGACAATTTTTTTTAAGTTACTCGTTTTTGAAAGACGTCATGTTTGTTCATTATATTTCTTTGCCACTCAAAGTTGTGAAGAGTTTGAAATCCCGCGCGGCAAGGCATTGCGCTTTTAACGAGGTATTATATCTTTTAATGTAATTTGTAATTTCCCTGGAAACATTCGGTCCTTCAATCCGAAACACATGATTTTTTGATATGTATTTATTTATTCTTTAGCACATAACTAACATTCTACAAGCAGGGCCTAATGCTAGATAGCATTTTCTACTAGTCATTCTGGACGTGCAAGAAAAATGGTAGCGACGCAGCAGAATTGTTGATTTTAGCTTTTATTTTATCTTTGTAGCATATTATTAAAACAATTTAGATAATGCTAGAATAATACGTAATTATTACTTTTTATATTAATATTGTTCATATTGTTGTTAATACTGGGTGTGTGTTTGTTTGTTTTCAGGCATTTAAAGACAACCGAGTGGAGTTCACAGTGCGAGTAAAGCACCACGAGGAAAGTCCCTCGGGCAGAGTGTACTTCATGAATGAACCCAAGGTATAGTAGACCTTTATTTCTATTGCTATTTTTAGCGATCGCCTTTACAATTTGAAGTGGCAGTGGGCTTCATATAAGCCGCAGAACCGATAACCGTTGGGGCAGACGTGTTCTTGAGTGGAGACCGCGTCTTGGCAAACGTAGTGTAAGACGCCCTCCGACTAAGACGACTTGCGCCGAGTGGCTAGCTAGTAGTTGTTGGATGAGCCGACGACCGGGCTGAGTGGCGTACCTTGGGAGATGTCTATGTCCAGCTGTGTACTGATACAAGCTGATGATGATGATGATGGTTTACAAGTTTATTCTTATTACTAACTAGCTGTTCCCCGCGGTTTCACCCGTGTGGGCGACAGTTTGTCCCGATAAAAAGTATCCGATATCCTTTCTCAGGCTCTAGACTATCTTTGCACCAAATTTCATTTAAATCGGTTCAGTAGTTTAGCCGTGAAAGCGAGCCACAGACAGATTTACTTTCGCATTTATAATATTAGTAGGCATGATTGAATTGGAGCAAGTTCACTATATTTGTCTATATTTTTAACCTACTTCAAAAAGGTGGCAGCTTTCAATTAGATTGGTATTTTTTTTATGTATCTACATCGATTACGCTGAGATTTATACCTACTAAAATAGCTAGATATATGTACTAACAGATACATATGTGTGTGTAATTGTGTATGTGTATGCGTGTGTAACCGTGTGTCCATCACATCAGGTACCAAAAGGCGAGCAGTCGCAGACGCCAGCGTGCGTGCTGGATGTAGAGCTACCGGACCGCATCGCCCCGCGAGCGGGCAAGAGCCAAGTGGACTACCTCAACTTGGACCAATCCGGTATGTATCTACTATACAATGTGATGCTAATAGGGGAGGTTGCTAGTTTACTCAAGCGATCGCGTTAACTTTTTGTTCGAGTATATTCTATTTCTCTACAATTTATAAACAATGTAATCAGTCGCTTAAATGTAGTTAGAAATCTGTTACAAAGGCTTAGAGTCTTGTTTCAACGTTCTCAAGGCACAAATAAATGAATTTATTATAGGTTATCACTCATGTTAACAACCTAACGGAAGAAAAAATGTAAAGCTTAGTTTGAAAAAAATAACAATACATAAATTTGCCATTCTAGGCCTACTCAGCCTGCCAATGTGTTGACCACACTTTTTATATTTAAGATAGTCACATATTTCCTCTAATATAGAATAGTAGCTTTGCTATTAATGTAGATTTATAAAGGTGAAGAGTTTTTATGTATAGTGGAATGAACAATACCGAAAATCTGCATATTAGAATCAGGACAGAATAAATGTGCCAAATCGTCGTTTCGAGGGCATTCTTAATGAGAATCCCAACCGCATTGTCCGCATTGGGGTTACCACTTTCTATTGACGTGGTATTTATTGTAGTAATGGTAGACAACCATTATCTGTCGTGAGCGTTTATTTTGTTTTTACATTGTGATAAAAAGAGATATTTCCTTCGAAAATGCCTACAAGGAGCTCCGCTGCCTTTGAAATCAAGTTTAGTATAAAGATGTCATTTTAGCTTATCTTTAATTTCTAAAGGGCACGTTAGTCGTTAACGCTGTAGTCTCTTCATGTTAACTTTCACTCAAACGCTTCTATCTCGATCGGCTGTATGGCTCTAAACTTCCTGTAGGTGGCGCCACCGCCTTTTTGCCAACATCTGTCTCCACTGTCGCAACGTTACTCAAGTAATGTCACAACTTTACTCAAGTATTATTACAACGTTACACAAGTAATGTCACAGCGTTACTTGAGCTCTTGATGAAATATATTTTGATTCAATTCAATCTCTAAAGCAAAAAAATTACTCTGACATTTCTCTAAATTGAATTAGGTTCTAAAAACGAGGCCTTTTTTGGTCTATATCTAATTTTTAAATTTTTAAAAATACGTTGTAGTACTTACTTGATTTGTATGAAATATCAAAAACTCAAAAAAAATTAAAAGAATCTAGCGGTGGCGCTTCTAGCAGGAATAAGCTGCCGGCATTCTCATTACGTATTCGTACCTTATTACATCCCAATTCGATACAAACAAAAAATCAAAAACAAACAATATACTAGTTCTATAATTACAAGCTATCACCGATAAAACAGTTAGTAAAAGCTTCAGTATTTCAGTTCAGCTTGTTATACTCCACAATGAGTTTATCTGTACACATAAACTTTATGCTGTTTGTCGTTTGATAAAGGATTCGACGCACTGAAGGACGAGCTGAGTTTCCACTGGGGGGAACACAACAACAGTCTTGGACCGGGCTCTCTGCCCTATCACGACAAAACGATCAACGGACATGGGCATGTAAGTACAGAAAATCTAGTATTTATCGTCTTGAGACTGTTACCTTCCAATTGCTGGAACTAGGCCTGCTTGGCAATAAAGTTAGCCTTCGATATTATGACATTGCAACCCGCACTGGCTCAAAGTAGCAGATATTATAGGCATACTCTTTCTCTTCCTATGAGAGAAGGCAGGTGCTCAGCTGTGGGAAAGTCATTATAGTCAAATTTAAAAATTCTAAAACAATATCAATAGATATTGTTTTAAGAACTTAGACAAATTGAACTGAAATCTAAAATGTACAAGTCTATTTTTCTCATGAATGTCTTCTCATATTACTATTTACTTTTACAGGACAAAATAATCACAAACGGTGATATTAAGTACCCAACAAAGGACGCCGAACCGGAAAACAAGGAAAAGGATAAGAAACCTCAAGGTATAATTTATCTTCTCTGTAAGGTAAAATGAATCTCACAACATAGCTGTTATGTTACTAACAAAACGTTTATATGTTGTAGTGAACGGAGACTCCGTACCTCATGTAGACTCAAACAAAACAAAGGCTACCTTTGACTCGGATGAAGACAAAACTCCCATGAACACTCTCGAGAAAGGCAAGAAGAAGGAAGGTGGCGGTGGAGGCTTCCTCGGCGGTCTCGCTGACAAAGTCAAAAATGTCTTCGGACACAGCGAAGACAAAGAAGATGAGAAAGAATCCTCGCCTAAACCACAACCTAAACCTCGCGAATCCAAAGAAAAAACACCCCCCAAAGCCCCTAAACCAGCACCTAGAATCATCAACGAAGATTTACTAGACAAAGTCGATGATATGTTCAAAGACTTACATACAAAACCGCATAAAGAAGACGAAGACTTGGAAAACCAGGTGTACAAAACTAAATTAGTCGTCGACGAGGACGCTCCTGGTATTAGTGAAGAAGATTTGTACAAACAATATGCTTTAATGCAACCTGTAGATACTCCAGTCTGCAACAAGAAAGCAGATCCATTCATTTTCTACGTTGGGTGCTGCGAAGGAAAGTACAAGCCGGGACAGAAACACCGACACGATGAAACTTCCAACTTACTGGATATAATAGAACAAGAGAAGTTCACTACGCAAGAAAAACTACAAGAAATCTCCGAAGGCCTTCATAAAGAAATCATTGAAGACTTAAGTAAATTGGAAAAGGAAAAAGATAACATTGCACAGAAAACTGGTGAAGTTACAGAAGATTTTATCGTCAAATCAAACATCGTCAAAGGAGACATCAAGAACAAGGGTATTGAAATCAAATCAGATACTGACGATAAGGTTAATGACTTAAAAATCGCTGCCAGTAATAAACTGAATGATTTATCTGAGTCAACCCATAAAGTACAAGATGACGTTACTGCTAAAGCTTCTGAAATACAGACAAATGTCGCAACTGAGATTGACAACGTAAAATCAGCTGCTAAAGACTCAGCTGATCAAGTTAAAGAAAAAGCAAATGATGTCAAAGATATAATTGAGAATAAGGCACATGCGTTCGACTTCCTTGCCAGAGAAAAGGCTGAAGAAATGAAGTATAGAGGAAATGAACAGATTGTAAAAGTTGAAGGTGCTCTTGCAAACACAGCTGAGAATATCAAGAACATAGCTCATGATGGTGCTAACGCTGTAGCAGATACTGTACATAGTACACAAGAGAATTTGAACCATAAAGCTCAGGACCTGAAAGCTGATGCTGAGAAAGCAGTTGATAAAGTAAAGGAAGATTTAAGTGAATCGTCTGAAAGTTCGAAAGAAGCCAAGAAAAAAGCGAAAAAGGAAGCAAAGAAAAAGGCTAAAGAAGGAAAGAACTTCTTCACTGGTCTTGTTAGTAACATCTTTGGCGAAAAAGAAAAAATTGAAAATGAAGTGAAAGGCAAAGTGGCTGATACAAAGGAATCTGCTAATAACTTATTAGAACAAGCGTCAGCTAAAAAAGATGAACTCAAAGACGGAGTTGCCAAGAAACAAGAAGAATTGAAAGTAGGTGCTGATAGCTTGGTGCAAAAAGCGCACGACAAGACGCAAGAAGCTAGTAAAGCTGTTAGTGACAAAAAGAATGAAGTTGAAAAATTAGTTCAAGATAAGGCAAATGAAGCTAAACAAACTGCTGAGAGCAAAAGTGAGGAAATCAAGTCAGCTGTTGCAGACAAAACAAATGAAGTAAAGAATGCCGTCCAAAACAAAGCTAACGACGTTGAAGGCGCAATTTATGACAAGACAAATGAAGTGAAATCAGCATTCACAGACGCAAAAGATGCCGTTAACAATAAAGCAAGCGAAGTTAGTTCTGCTATAAGTGAAACTAAAGATGCTATCCACGACAAAGCTTCCGAATTTAATGATGCGATTCACGTTAAAACAAATGAGGTAAAATCTGTAGTTAGCGATACTAAAGATGCATTTGTCGATAAGACGACAGAACTAAAAGATGCTGCAAGTAATAAAGTAAGCGAAGCGAAGGATGCAGTCGGAGAAAAGACCAGTGAAGTTTCAGGTGCCATTTATGACAAGACAGTTGAATTGAAGGATGCCACAAGCAAAAAAGCCGGCGAAATTAAGGACACAGTTCAAGAAAAATCCAGTGAAGTAAGCAGTGCCATTTGTGACAAAACCGTTGAATTAAAAGATGCTACCAGCAACAAAGTAAGTGCAGCTAAAAATGCAGTTCAAGACAAAGCCAGTGAAATCTCAGGTGCCATTCAACATAAGACGGTTCAATTCAAAGATGCCGTAAGTGAAAAAACAAACGAAGCTAAAGATGCAGTTCGAGATACAGTCAGTGAAGTATCCGGAGCTGTTCATGATAAAACAAGCGAAGCCAAGAACGCTATCCAAAGCAAAACAGCTGAAGCCTCGGACACTATTCAAAACAAAGCCGTTGAATTTAAAGATAGCGCACAAGCTAAAGCTGACGTCGCGTCAAAGGCCTTCCACGAAACGTCGGATGCTCTTCAAAGCAAGAAAGCTGAACTTGGACAAGCGTTGCACGACAAGAGGGACCAAGTACAAAATGCAGCACAAAGCGAAATGGACAGAATAATACAGGAAGCGGAACATACTACTGACGAAATCAAAAAGAAAGCGGAGGATACTCTGAATGCTGCCGCAGACAAGAAAGGCGAGATCCAAACGAATGTTAACAACAAGCTTGGCGACTGGCAACAGGCGGGGACAGACGGGTTCAACAGTTTGCAAAGGTCGTCAAAGGAAGCGTTCGATCACGCGCAAGAATCAACCTTGGGTGCTTTCGATAAAGTCGAAAGTTCGGCAAAGGACAGAGTGAGCGACGCCAAAGATACGTGGGAAGACTTGCAGAGCTCCACGCGGGATACATACGCTGACTTTAGGGATGATGTCCACAGTTTGGGTAATTCCGCGCAAGACACGTTGCACAGTTTTCAGAGTTCCGCCGGCAACACTTTTGACAGCTTAGACGATTCCACTCGGGAGATGTTCGGAAGCGTTCAAACAACGGCGAATAACGCCGAAGCTACTTCAAAGGAGTTATTCGGAGAGGCTAAAGATTCATTTGAAGGTTTCCAAGTGTCTGCGGATAATAAGTTAGAGGAAATCAAGGGTACTGGTAAAGAGAGACTCGATGAAGCTGGGGCTAGGTTGGGAGAAGCGAGCGAGGAGGTCGTAGAAAGTGCGAAGGGAGCAGAAAGAACGGTAGTCGGCGCTGTGTCGAGCGAAGCGGACAAATTCACAAGCAGTCTCAACAATCTCGGCAGTTCCGTGTTTGGATCGTCGGGCAAAGGTACGAGCTAAACTATTTCCTTCATAATCATCATCAGCAGCCGAACGTTCCCACTGCTAGGACACAAACCTAATCTACCACGCTGGCCCATTGCGGGGTGGTAGAAGTCGCAAGGGTTGAATGTTGCGGCTCTTGGACATGCCGGTTTCCTGACGATGTTTTTCTATACCGATTTTGAGCGAAGTCCGCACATAACTTTTGTCTCTGCAGTCAAACTCAGTATCGGCGTTTTGAAAGTTGTTCTACTATCGTAAAACTGTTACAATACTTCTGATAAACCTTTCAGAGAACTTTCTAAAAGCCATATTTTTTATACTTTTCAGGATTAATGAAAGACTCGAGCAGCAAATTACTGGAGTCGGAAAAAGCACAGTCATCGCCACACAAAAAGAGTTCTGGGTAAGTTATGCTTGCAAAGAACACAACGACATGTTCCTATCCTATATAACTTCATAGATTGTTGCAAAATACCATCAAGACGTGTAAAAATGTATATAATAGCACGTACGGAGCACAGACTAATTTCACGATGATATCTTGTATTACACTGGAAATGGTTATTCTATTGAGGAATAATGTACTTCATACCATCATACACCGAAAAACTGTGAAACCTATTTTAAAGTATATTTTTGAAACATGTGCAGTTAGTAGTTACATTTGGGTCAGTTTTCTCATATTGTCACTAAGACTAAATTTCAAATAGTACCTACTATGTCTAGTCTATGTTCCCTTACTGGACAATTTAAACTAACTGTACCCCAAAGATTTACCCGGGTGGAGATTGAAACCGTGTACTTTACGAGATAAATAGTAGCCTACGTCACTGATCGGTTCCTTAACTACCCCTATGCAAAAAAACAATGGTTTGACTGTTGCCATATGAGATAAAAATTGCCAGCGATTTTGATCGGTGGCTGTAAATAAAATAGTATAAGTAGTCTCACAAGATCTTTTTGACTCAGAAGTGGTTCGTACCTATCAACCCGGCTTATCAGGTAGGATAAGTTTTCAGATCTTCAGTAGACAGATCTGTGAATAACTTTTTTTCTTAGGATTGTACATGCGCAACTGTTCGCAGAACCTAACTTTAGGCCCACAAAGGTCCGCTGGGACTATTGTAGCTTAGTTAAGGGTCACTAACGTCCGCTGGGACTATTGTAGCTAAGTTCAGATTCACTAACGTCCGCTGGGACTATCGTAGCTAAGTTTAGCGTCACTAAGGTCCGGTGGGACTATTGTATCTACTTACTGCTAGGGCTAGGATGAACGTTTCACGGTTTTCCCACTTGTCTATTAATAATGTTGCCAGTGTTCACCTCTAACTCCACTCGCACCCATTTCAGAATACCCAAGCTCAAGAAGAAGAAATAAATGCGCCGAACGACAATCGACGAACGATGTAATATATTTAGTTTTAATATTTATTGTTACGACTTACCGCGTTTTTACATTAGGTCGATGTTACAACGACTTTTTACATAGACATTTGGTTCCGCTCACAGATTTGGAGTAGGCGTTCCGCTCTTAAAGTTCAGTACGAATGCACTCAATAGAATTGAGTCGTATAACGCCATTGTAACGTCGACGAGTATGAAAATATTTTTTTAAAGACGACAAATCGATTATTTCATCAGAAGCCTAAAACCAAGGTAAGGCTATATTTTATAGACATTACGATTAAAATCTAATGAAAGTTGTTTTGATGATATCGTATAAACTATGGCGTCTTCCTGACATTGATCGCGATTTTATAGGATCAAGATAATATACATTGTTGATCTCAGGTTTATTCCTAATTATTGACGAATATTGAAAACTATAGAAACAATATACGAAATAATCGGTTTTGTTGTAAAACGAGAGCTGTATAGATAGATATTATGTGACGTAAAACACATCTTCCAGTGGTTTGAATATAAAGAGATTAATTATTACCCTTACTTTATTTATTAAAGTAATTTTGCGTACCATCGAGTACAACTTTTTAAGTATTTCATCGAACTTTGACTAAAAAGTCTCGATTTCAAAGAAATCAATTTTATTATCGATGTTACATTATTATAACTTATTAAAGTAATATATTGTAATTTTAATGAAAGTGGTTTTATTGTGTAATTATATAATATTAATTGAATATTATTATATGATAAAAGTTAATTGTGTCTCTAATCTTGCCTACAAGTTTAATTTTTTTTAATAATAAATCAGATCTGTATTAAATCATTAATTTTAAAATTGTATTTTAGTATTTGATAATCTGCATTTTTATATTAAATTTTAAGTGTTCTATCAGTGTTTTGTGTTGCATAATTTAATAAATTTTAATCAAGTTTTTATTGAAATGTTTACACCGCTTTGTACAGAATATTTAGAATCAATGTTTAAGCATCTTTAGACACGCTTTTAAAAGATTTTTGTTATTATTAGTAGATATAGATCTGCTAGTTAATTTATTTTTTATTTGTGCCGTCACAAACACTTGTTACATCGGTATCGAATTTTTTTTTGTGACACAAGTATTTGACGTGTTCGTTAAGGTCTGGGGCACACCGACGACTCGTTGGTAAATATTTGTCCTTGTATGCCTTCAGTTCAACCGTCACAACTTTGTATTTATTTTTTTAATAGAAAAGTAAATTCGCCATCACGCAATTAAGCTTTCTTCTATAACTATGTATAGGTACATATTTAAAAATCAGCGCTTGCGTTGCTTGTGATGTCTCTCTGTAAGTTGTTAAATAATATTATATGAGAACATTCTCGAACAATACGACTTTTTGATTTATATGGCTTGTTTTTCGATCTCATCTGTAGTGTTATTGCTATCCATATACGCCTCCGCTATAAGATATAGAATAATCAACGGAAAATTGAGTCACGTGCTTTATAATAGAATATTTAAATAAAAGAAATAATTAAATGACTATGTCAAATTAGTCTGTTTTGGCTAAAAAAATCTATGTAACATTAAACTACAATCTTATAATGCGCTAGATTAAAGTCATATAGTAAATTAACTAATAAATTAAATAGCTTTTTGTAACACTACCGTGTTCCAGTAAAAAAAAAATAGGTTAGCTTTGAACTACATTTTGGTCAAGGAGTCTATAAACACTTTTCTTTTAACTAAGCCAGTTCCCATTCTAGGCGTACCGTAGCGCCACTATCGACCACATCGTCACTTAACATCAGGTGTTAAACGCTACCCTGTAAAGGTGGGGACTGACATGAGCATTCGCTCGATGTGAGCACGTTACTAGTCGAATATTCGTCATGACAGTACAGCGAGCCGAGAAGCTCGATGACGAGCACCGAGCACCCGAACGTGCTCCACCCGGCTGTCGGTTCTTTGGCGAATCCTTTTGAATGTTTACATTTTAGTCAGTCGCTAGCACGAGCGTGCGTCCGCTATACTGACTACAACTGCTACACCTAGATATAAAAGCAAAGTATTTTATACTAAGCTTCAATTGGTTCTCACTTGTTACGCAACGCACTCAGCACCCTTGCATACCATCATCCTTCATGGTACCTCTTGTTTGCATTGCACCGCATATCACTTTGGGTAAGTTTACGGCATTTTAATTATTATTTGCTAAATGTGTTGTTTTAAAAAGTTGCGACTCTATTCGATCGACTTATTTTCAATCGGCGAAAATGAAATTATGCATATTATGTATTATGTATGACCGCGCATAAGTTTTTACAGAGTAGTCCGAATTAGATGTTTGGATTAAAGTTATCTATTAAAAAATAATTACAATAAATAAATAAATAAATATAAATGTCGGAGACCCATTGCACACAAACTGATCTAGACCCAAATTAAGCTCTAAACTTGTGTTATGGGTACTAGGACAACGATATACATACTTGTATTGAGAAATAAATACTTATATATTTAGAAATATATTGAAATAAACATATATACAATACATATTAATGTAATTTTCTTATTTTACTAGACGTGTTGAAATCGAATCAAAGATTGTCATGAGCCTTATAAAATTAAGCGGTAAAAAATTAAAAGCGATATGTTATACCTTCCACTGACTGGATTGATCTCCAAGACCTACAGAATTGACATTTAGCATCGTATATTTCTTAAAAAGTAGAAAGAATAGAGTCGTAGCTACGCAGAACTTGTTTTTCATTCTTGGTTTACGTGTATTGTTTGTGTGTGTTACAGCTTTTTCTCCAAACTACGGCGCAACCGCTGAGCGGCGGACACGCATCGCTTGAAAATGTCTGCGTTGTATCAGATTCGATAAATCATGGATGTGTTATATTTATTTGAAGCATATGTTCGAATAGGTAATCCGTTAGTGGATTATTAAAAAATAACAAGTAATTGGAAAATGTGAGACGACGCGCCAATTTTCAATGTAAAACATTTACTAACTAACAAAATTATAGTACATACCATAATCGAATGTTGCTTAGCACATCCCTAACTTAGGCAATGTTAAGGAAAATGTGTTCCAATTTTTACTTCTTTACTTTATAGCTATTGGTGTATAGATATAGTACAGTATGTAAGAGTTTATCATTTCTCCCTAGGTAAAAACATTTTATAATTTTGAAGGAATTAATGTTAGGTGCTTTAAATGGTGTTAAAAGTTCGAGGAACCCTTAAATTGTCCCATAAAATTAAATTAGGAATAATAATTAAAGTATAGGCTGCATTGGCCCAGCGTGGCGGATCATGGTCCATACTCTTCTCCATTAGAGAAGGCCTGAATCCCAGGTAAAGGATGATAATGATGATGAACAAATATAACGGCTTCTCCCCACCAATAACAATAATGATATAATTGTACAATCCATGTACCGGTACTGGATTAGCTCACAAAATGTCCCTGCTCCCATTGCTCTATAGATCTTGATTCATTTCTGCATTGCTCTATAATACATAAATATACCTATCGTCTTGAAATGATTTTACCGTATATAAATATAATATATAAATCTATAAAACTAAAATAACTTTCACTTCACTTCTCTTGCACAAGGCATTATAATAAGGCATTAAATTAACTTTTTATAGAAATACTTTATTTACTAATATTGATTTAAATGTCTCAAAAACTTTATTGATGTTTTAAAAAATTGTAATTTAATTAAATAAATGTACCTATTGAATGTTCTGTGTGTCTGTCATAATGTTAAATTTTTTTGTAAGAGTGGATTGTTGTTTGTCATTTGTGTTGGCTGCTTATAAACGAGTCTAACAATCATATTTGTACCTACATAAAAATATATGCAGGAAAATGATTTACCGCTAAGTACCTATAGATATGTATTGAATTCTCCATCTAGCGGTTCTAAATGTCATAAATTATTTTATGAACCTTGATATAATTATTGCATTTTATATAAATTAGATATAGTACATATAAAGAATATTTATTTATCACGTGTTATGAACATATTTATATTCTATCAAGTCCAATACCAAATCCAAAAAAGGTAAGAGTACTAATATTGTCTTCAATTGTAGTAGGTATGTAGATTTATTTTAAAAAATGTTATGCTTTTTCGTACAAATTTATTGAAATAAAAATATGTACTCTTATTATAATTATGAATGATTTAAAGTTTAAATTTTCTGTATTTTCTGGCTTGCTATTTTCTGAGTTAGTAAAATGCAAAACTACTACTAAAGCACTGAAAGCTCCAAGAATCAAAAAATTGATATACTTACATACTTATTAAAATGTATAAGTTTGCATGCGAAATAAACTACATGCCTACAAAAATGTTGGGAAAAACTGTGATGCCAAATAAATGAAGATAATGTAAATTTATAATATAGTTTTGTTAATTTATGAATAGAGTCTATGTTTATTCTATTTATTGCTTCATAGTTATAATAAAAATATTACAGTATTATCTTGTTTTATTTTTGTGAAACTACTAGCGGACCCGACAGACGCTGTCCGCTACCTAGATACCGACTGCAGCGCCATCTACCGGGCTGATTTGTGAATCGAAACAATCCAGTGCGCCACCCAGATGCATACAAAAAAATCATTTAAATCGGTCCAACCGTTTAGGAGGAGTTCAATGACATACACACGTACAGTAGAATTATATATACAAAGATAACTAACTAAGATGGCGCAAAGACTTAAAGTGAGTTTTAGCCTCCGATAACAATAACGCCAAGTCGGTCTGTCCTGCGCCACCTCCTGCTAGTCCTCCACCTGGAGTGAGCGCAAGACCTTCCTGACTTCGTCTTTCCAGCGACACCTGGCACGTCCGACCGGGCGACGGCCACGGTCATCCTATGGTATGCTCGTTTGACCGCACGACCTTCTCCCATTCTTTCGATATCGCTGAGCCAGCAAAGTTAATGTAAGCATACACACACATATATGCACTGCTTGACGGTCGAATAACTACAAACGCTGCGGTATTTCCCCAGGCGGACTCTGCAAAAGAGCCCTACCACTAAAAACGATGTGATGATAATACCAAGAGGTAGCTACAAAAGAATAATAGGAAGTTTTATAATTATTATTTATTTAAAAACAGATACAATTATTGATAAGTGTTTATTAAGAGTCCGCCCTTTGTTAATATCATTTACCTACGTATACACATCTCATAGGACACAAATACATACTATTTCATATTCATGTCAATCAACTTAATACGTCAATATAATATCGTTATAATAATAGAATTTATTTTAATACTCGTTAACAAATTTCATAAAATTCTGATGCCAAACAATTAATAAATTTCACAGCAATAATGGTGTTTTCATTACCTACATTCTACATATCACATTTCAAACAATACCTACACTACAAAATTTGTTAATTTTGTAGGTTCACATTCACTAATTAGTATCACACATCATACTTAGATAATTCATAAAATCATAAGTAATAGTCAACATAGGCTTCTACATGGGCGTAGGTGAGGATTGAAAATTATCGATTTATCGTCGATATATTTAGAGGCGAGATCCATCCCCGCTACGCGCATGCTTGAGACGTTATTTTTATAGCGGCACTTCACTTGGCATAGCGTTTTTGTGTAGCGGTATCGCTGTCGTTTTCTTTAGATAATAATTATATTTATACTTAAATATATCCAGCGTAAGTTTACGTTTGTATCACGACCCTCACTGCCCAATTCCCAACATATCCGATAGGTATAACTTGAGTCTTAAGTCACGAGTGAATAAGTATCTTTTACGCAAGTATGCTCCATCATCGACCTCGTCATCACTTACCATTCGGAGAACTGTGGTCAAATGATAATAAATAAATTAAACCTATCGTTTATGAAGAAAGCAGTGATATCGCTACACTTGTACGCTTCACTAACAAAGGTGCCGCCATCATAAAAAAACACCAACTGTATAAGATTGGAAATATTGGAATGTTATTACAAATAAGGCACTGAGAGATTAAAACCTACTTACACAGCTTTGATAACATCGATTTCTTGTATACAAGTATTTTTCATAGTTATTGTTGATATGTCATTGATAAATAATTAATCCTTAAGACATAATTGTGCAATACTAGGGGGAAAACTCCTTGTCTGACCCCGTAATAAATCCTTGATCCACCCTTGTATCACAATGTGCTTATCTATATAATAAAAGAGACAGTACAAAGTACATAGCACATAATACAAAGTCTTAACTCAAAATCAGATAACATTTAGTCCATAGGCATTAACAGCTTAACTAAACTATATTTAAAATAATAAAACGAGCAAAAATATTAAAGAAATGCTTATACCATGTGTGTATAAGCATTTCTTTAATATTTTTGCTCGTTACATGATATAAAACAAAATGTAAAAAGCCAATAAAAATTCAATTTGGTCATAAGCTATATTGCATCCTAATATGCATTTGCTAAATAGAAAAAGAACGAAAAAAATAATTGCAATAAATTGCTCCAAAAACCTAAATATAAATAATAAAAAAAAGCGTGCAGTTATTTCAAAAAGTTTAAGGTATAAACGCTCTTGAGAATGGCAACATTGTTCTTTGATAATATTATTAGCTCTTACTCTGGCTCTTCGTTTAAAAAGTTTGAACTGGCAATAACGACATTAATTCACTTTGTTCTATTGTATAATGATATAAATGCACGACTGTATAACATGAACTAACTTACCAAAAGTCCGTAAATATTCGAAAACACCTGCTAAATACGTTCCTCCTTACATACAAACTTCACCTACGCTTCCCGTCGTTCGTCGGATTAGAAACGTTTTCTTTATCAAACTTGACAACGCTGTCGCAGTCCAAATAATCCATATCAGTAAGTTGCCGCTTGATTGTCAAATGCGGAGTTTTCCTGATTCTCTTCTCTTTCAAACACCGAGGTATCATCTCCTTTCTCTCCATGCAGTATTGTATGATGACGCGTTCAAAGAACAACGCTACCGCGAAGTGTATAGCAGCTAGGGCCAAAACAATGTAGGATAGCAAAGCGTCCTTGGGCATTCTCAGTTGTAGAAATCTCGAGAGCCACTCGGCGGGAGCGACGGCAATGTAAACACAAACCGCTGTCATTATCAACATACTTATCATCAGCTGTTTATTGGTGACAACAGATTTTCTGTAAGGAGAACCGTGACTGAACACGATAGCCATTATAATATATTGAAACATAGAAACGGCGTAAATGGCGTAATTTTCCCAGCACTCGTTCGCTTCGTCACCTTCATATGTATGTCTGACGTACCAAGGGAAGAATGTGAGCGCGTAATAGCTCAAGTACTGCGTTACGCCGATCAGGACCATCTGCCCTATCAGAGATAGCAACGGCACAATCCCCAGCAGGGAGGTTAGCGGCGGTATCTTGCACAGCTTGCCGGTGTACGCTTCGGTCATGCCGAAGAAGAATGCGAAATTGACGATGAGCGCGACGTCCACGAACAGGAACTGGAAGTCCGTCAGGTTGGAGTCGAAGTAGTACAGGAAGGCGACGGAGAAGAACTCTGTGAAAGGAAAAAATAAAGTAAATAATAAAGCCTATATTTTGACGACCAATTATCATTTAAACAAGCAATTCGGCCTCCTAATATAACATTAGACTGGTTAAAAAAACAACAAAAAAGTAATAATTAGAATCTGTCTTATTTAGTTTTGATTTAATATATTTTATGAAACAGTTTGGTCAAAGAATTGACTGAGAATTTAACTTTTTAAATATTCTGGTTCGTCGTAAATAAGTGTACAAGCTCTTTGCGTATTATTCGTGGCACCCGTATTCCAACGCGCGTAAAATTCCTGGCACCCGTACTCCAAAACGCGTAATATTCATAGCACCCATACTCCAACATGCGTAATATTCATGGCACCCATACTTCACCTTCATAATATTCATGGCACCCATACTCTAACATGCGTAATAAAAACGCGTAATATTCATGGCACCCATACTCTAACGAGCGCACTATTCGTGGCACCCATATTCCAAAGAGCGCAATATTCATGGCACCCATACTCTAACACGCGTAATATTCGTGGCACCCATACTCTAACACGCCTAATATTCAAGGCACCCATACTTCACCTTCATAATATTCAAGGCACCCATACTTCACCTTCATAATATTCATGGCACCCATACTTTAACACGCCTAATATTCAAGGCACCCATACTTCACCTTCATAATATTCGTGGCACCCATACTCTAACACGCCTAATATTCAAGGCACCCATACTTCACCTTCATAATATTCATGGCACCCATACTCTAACACGCGTAATGTCCTGTTACCTGTGAGCGAGTAGAGGATCATGAACTTGAAGACCCCGAAGCTGGTGGCGAGCGCGGCGCGGCCCTCGCGCAGCACTTGCGCCACGCAGCCGATGTCGGGGTGCGCCGCCGTGAAGGGCGCGGCGACGCTGCTCTCCAGCTCCGACAGGGAGATGCCGGTGTGCGCGGCGCGGAGGGCGCCGCAGTCGTTGGCGCCGTCGCCGCACATGCCTGTGTTACAATAATAAAAAAGGCTTTTTTGACGGCACTTGAATTGAACTTGGTGGATTTTAACCTATCATCTTCATAATGGCCCTCTCTCATGGAGAGAGTATGGGCCGTAATCTACCACGCTGGCTCAGTGCGGGTTGGTAGATGTCGCATGCCCTTGAATATTGCAGTTCTTGGACATGCCGGTTTCCTCACGATGGTTTCCTTCATCGTTTTGAATCACATACATAGTTCTAGCAGAATGCTCAAATAAAACACATGAATTATTATACGGTAGTTGTCGTATACACGCGTGGCACGTCCGTCCTCAACGGTGGTCGCCTAGCGAATGCCCCACCACTGTCTGAGTGAACACTACAGTAACTAACTCCCCCACCCCCCCCCCCCTTCAACTAGGATTCCCAGTATCTACGCGGATCTTTTGCAGTGCACATATACCTCTTTGTCCTGTAGCGGGAATCCATCCCACGATCTCACACTTCGCAGTCGGCTCTTCGCACATTGCGCAACATCAGTCGTCGAATATAACAATCGTGTAAAAACATGAAAATAAAAGTGCACTGACCGACGTAGTACCCCAAGGCCTGGTATTCTATGATGAGCTGCTGCTTCTGGTCGGACGTCATCCGCGCGAACACGGCGCCTCGCTCCACCACGCGCGCCAGCACGTTGGGGTACTGCTCGCGCAGCACCTGCAATACCACGCATTTGCCGGTCATCCAGCCGATAAGCAGTAGTGCGCTAACATTCTGGTTGTTATTTTAATGAATTAATTATAGTTTTACCATTTATTTATTTTTTACAATATTTTATACAATATTCTAAGATTTCTAAGTCTTGAAACTGAGATAAAAGATCAAAGTTAGAGGGTTCAACATCTGCATCTGCTGCTACATAGCAAGACAAGCAATCATGCAGATCTTAAATAAAAAGATATTTTACCTAAATTAGGCGTACAAATTGAGCGAGATGGCTGCTAGACACAAAATCAAAAAATAAAATAGAATAAGAAATTAAAACAAAGATGATCATCATCATCAATTCATCAGCCTCCCACAGCGTTCTCACTGCTGTGACTCTCACAGAGAGAGAGTATGGACCATCTACCACGCTGGCCCAGTGCGGTAGATGTCACAAGCCCTTGAATGTTGTGGTTCTTGGACATGCCGGTTTCCTTCACCGTTTCGAGCGATGATAAATCCACACATAACTTATTAAGTCATAGGTGCGAGGCCGAGAAGATTCGAACTCGGTGTCCGCGCCTTGTAAGGCCACTATAAAGCCGGATTTACATTACGAAATTAGTGGCTTGAAATTAGTTTTATAACACTAATTTGACCAGTAATTTCACGTGTAAACGTTCAGTTTTACAATGCATGCATTACTTTTGTGACACTGGAGCAGTTTCGTGCTATGCGCATATTTTTTGTAAAACTAATGTCATGCAACTAATTTCATCATGTAAATGCGACGCGAAACTAGTGTCGCGACAGCACCTGCGCAGAGCGGACATGTGGACGTAAAATACAGCTTTGATTTTGACAGGGCCATTGTCTCCGCGATACTGATAATTTGACGAACCTATAATTAAAGAAGTTTCACATGTGCTAAAATTAGTTTCACGAAACTAGTTTTATCATGCATGACACTTGTTTCGTAATGTAAATCCGGCTTAAATGATTAGCGATTATTTTCTTCAAATAAACAACCCGCTCTAAAGTGACTAACAGTCACCGCCGTACCCGCCAAGTGTCTCCCGTCATGACGGTCTTGTACCGGGGCTCCGCTGGTGGCGCCTCCGCCTCGTCGGAGCCCTGCCCGGAGCGCCCGGAGCGCCACGACCCGTTCCCACTGTCTACACTGCGCCATTCGCGCTCCAACGGCGTTCGGCGACCGACGCTTACCTTTAAAAAGACTAGGTTAAGAATTTTTAAGTGGTTAGAACGTCGGCGGATAGTGATAGCATGGCTCCACTGACCGACAGTATAGTGGCGTCGTGTAAACTTGAAGGAAGGTCCATCAATGAGCTTGAGCTTTCGGTGAAGGAAAACATCGTGATGAAACCATAGCTGCAGGGTATTTTTTAGCCCCTTCCACCCCCAAGTTAAGAATCTGTCGCCAAGCACCGCGTGTTCCGGCAGTTTCACTTGAGAGCCAGTTCCCAATCCAGGTGTAGCGTGGCGCCATCGTCGACCACATCGTCACTTAATATCAGGTGACTTGTGGTCAAACGCTACCGTGTGAGAAGTAAAAACAAAAAGGGTTGCACTCCGGGAGTGCCGGCAGAAGTGAAAACTGCAAGCGCCGCTTTAAACGAAACAGCAGGAGCAGGCATACATTTTCGCCGCGCGGTAGAAAGAGAGGGGGATATTACTTCGTCTCCTACGCCGCGCCGGCGGTCTACTCTCCCTCCGTCTTCGATCAGTACCCCTAGTACAAGTTTTGGTAAACGTCGACGTTTACCACCGCCGACTTGTCAAAGCGGTAACTCGATCTGCTTTAATTCAAAAAGTAACTCAATAATATTGTTGCAATATGATTATAAAATAACCCGTATTAACGATTTCAGTTCCTCCAAGTCTCGCTAAGATTCGCCGAAAAAAATATGTATGGATGGAAACGAAAACTTTTATAGTTTTTGTAAACTATCAAAACCTGTACTAGGGTACCGGTCACGTGTCCTGACGATTTTTTATCCATGCAAAAAATATGTCCCGACGCCACCAAAGAAGTTTTCATTTCAAAAAAGGTTACACACTCACCCCCTGCAGGCGACTCTCGCAGTATATGACGGGCGTGTCGCCGCTGGTGTCGGCGTGTAGATGCACGACGCGCTCGCCGCCCTCCAGTATGCCGCACTCCTTGGCCACGCTCACCGCTGTCAGGATGTTGTCACCTGCAAATGAACGTCATCATCAACCTATCACGGACTTTTTTGGCGGCAATTGAACTGTCAACATGAACATTTTGTTTTTATTTCAAAAACTTGTGTTTCTTCGAGTGATAATGGTGTCGATTCGGTAACTAAATTTGACAGGTCTAATAATATTGCTGTCTTTTTCTAACCACTGAAGTAAAAAAAGGACAGCATTACTCTTAGACCTGTCAAACTTAGTTTAGTTTTAGAGAATGCAAAACCGAATCGACACCAGAGTGTAATATTGGTGGATTATTAACCATTATGTGTTCGTTAATGTGTACGAGTGTGGGAAATTGAAATAAAATTGTGAAAGTGACTTTTCTAGTTGCTCCAAAAAAGTCCGTGTAAAGTTTAAGTTAAGCTCCACTACTTTACTAACACTATCCTCATCCCATCATCATCATCGTCATTTAACTTGATTCAACTCTCTGAGTTTGAAATATTTTATACTTGACACTGGCAAATACACTAATCGTGTGACGCCATAACAAAACCAAAAAAAAACCTATCACGATACCACTGCAGGGACAGAGGCCTCCTCTCACAGAGAGAGAGAGTTTGTAGGCTATAAATCCACCACGCGAGCCCAGTGCGGGTTGGTGGATAGGGTAGAAGAGTAAATAAACTAAATTACATAAAATTCTCGTGTCACAGTGTTGGTAACCGAACTCCTTCGACATGGCTTGACCAACTTTTTATGTTTTTTTTGTATATACATATTTGGTATGTCTAAGAATAGGTCTTAGGCTATTTTTTATTGGGATCAAGTGTAGTCCACGCGGGATAACTAACAATGAAAATATGTATGTATGTTGTATGTGTTCTGTTTTGAAATAATTCGTTAAAAAATATTATTATTATGTATTACTAGCTGGCCCGGCGAACTTCGTATCGCCAATAAAAGTTACCTTTTAAACCTTCCGTGAACTTCCATAAATATTTCAAGATCAAAATTATCCAAATCGGTCCAGCCGTTTTCGAGTTTTAGCGAGACTAACGAACAGCAATTGATTTTTAAATATAAGACTATATAGCTGGCCCGGCGAACTTCCTATCGCCAATAAGTCACCTTTTAAACCTTCCCTGAACTTCCACAAATATTTCAAGGTCAAAGTTATCCAAATCGGTCCAGCCGAACTCGAGTTTTAGCGAGACTAACGAACAGCAATTGATTTTTATATATAAGACTAGCTGACCCGGCGAACTTTGTATCGCTAATAAGTCACCTTTTAAACCTTCCCTGAACTTCCACAAATATTTCAAGATCAAAATTATCCAAATCGGTCCAGCCGTTCTCGAGTTTTAGCGAGACTAACGAACAGCAATTGATTTTTATATATAAGATTATTAACTGTTACATCTAAGCACTCGAAACTATCGAACTCTGAAAAGCCAATCAAAATCCGCCAAGTATGTATATATCAAAGTCTGAAGTAAACAATCAATGTTACAACTTGATAAAGAAGTGATATTGACACATTTTATCATCCAACCGCTGGCACACAGACCTTCTATCGGAGACTATGTGCCATAACCGACCATGCTAGCCCAGTGCGACACGTTTACTCACCAGTGATCATGACTACGTGAATATTGGCGTCCTTAAGCTCGCGAATGATGCCGGCGGTGGCTGGCTTCAGTCGATTGTCCATTATCACCAGACCTAGGAACTCTAGCTCGCATTCTAGCTGTAAATATAAGAATAACAGTTCTTATAATCTACTAGCTGTTCCCCGCGGTTTCACCCGCGTGGGTTACAGCTTTATGCATGCAAAGTCTCAGCCCGATCGGTTTAAAATTGACAAGTTTTACTACAAACTTTCATCCCCTATTTTATCCCCTTGGGGGTAGAATTAATCAAAATCCTTTCATAGCAGATGCCTACGTCATAACATCTACCTGCATGCCAAATTTCAGCCCGATCCGTCCAGTGGTTTGGGCTGTGCGTTGATAGATAACTATGTCAGTCAGTCAATCACCTTTGAGTTATATATATTTAGATATATATAAAAATCAATCGCTGTTTGTTAGTCTCGCTAAAACTCGAGAACGGCTGGACCGATTTGGCTGGTTTTGAACTTTATTGCTTTTCAATAAAGTCGATTGATTTTTTGATTTTTCAATTGAGGCAGTACGAAGTCTGCCTGGTCAACTAGTATAATATATTTTTTACTACTTACTGGGCAGCTTTCGACCACAAGTCACCTGATTAAGTGACGATGTGGTCGAAGGTGGCGCCACGCTACACCTGGACTGGGAACTGGCTTTAAAGTGATTTAGGGTTACGCAAAAGGAAAGACAACGTACCTCGTCCCTGATCATTGTTTTTATCTCCTTAAGGTCTATCTCCACCATTCTCGTCGCGAGAGCAATCACTCGGTATCCCTTCTCCGCATATGAGTTCAGCACTTCTTCAAAGTTGTTCGGAACTAGAAACGAATCAAAAATCTGTTAAGTAACAAGATAACGGTACAAGCTGGTTTCTCGGCTGATGTTAAGCGCCTATAACAGGGATGGCAGTAATATAAGCTAAGAGATAGTGCCGTAAAGAATTTCTTAGCGTAAAGCCTATATTTAAGGACCTTCAAGCCTTCGAGCCTTTTGGTCCTTCGAGCCTTTTTGGTCCTTCGAGCCTTTTTGGTCCTTCGGAACTAATTGAAAACTAACTATTACCTGAGTGTGGGTTGCACAGTTTGGCCAACATCTCAGGGGCACCCTTGCAGAACACGCGCGACACAGTTTCGCCCAGTAGCTGCACTACTACGGACGACCGCTGTAGCGACGATACGAACTGGTATTGCTGCACTATGCCCACTTCTAGAGGCATCTGCAATTAATGCAGAAGATCGTCTTAATATATCTGTATAGCATCTAAAATATAAAAAATCACGTGTGTGTTAGTGTTTGTTATCTCTACTGGTGATAGAAATTTGACATAAGCTCCATAGAAGTAATGTCATATTTCTATCTCTAGTAGAGCAAACCGTGGATAGATTGGTTATTGGAAACGCCCGGTAGCCGATAAGAATGAATTTTTTGGATATTTTTTTTCATTTGGAAAGATTCCGTATCGTATTCGACGTCACTTTCGCTTCACGGAAATGTGAACATTGCTCTCGGAAACGAGGGCAATTAGGTGTCGGAAACTTGTCCGTGATTGAACAGCTGGTTTGTCAAATTAAATTCAGTTTCCGTATCCAGATTTAGGCTGATTTCGTGTCTGTGAAATTCTCGCGGAAACTTTTCCGCAAGATGATGAAAATGAAAATATTTATTTATTTACCAAAAAGGTAAAGGTATGTAGTATTAAACTTACGTGTACGTCATCTACGTTGATGTTAGCTGTCTTTGTCGGCTTCACGATGGTCGGCATGAGGACCTCGTACTTTGTAGTATCGGGAACTAGAGGCTCTTCCAACGTCCACCCGGTGGATTCGAACATCTGTCAATAAAGTTACCATTAGCTTGATTGGCGGACTCCTACGGTACAGCGGTAAAACCGCATCCGTCGCTGCTCATGCCAATCGAGGAGTAGCATAAAAGCTAAAATAATCGCAAATCTAAATATATTTAACTCAAAGGTGACTGACTGACTGACATAGTGATCTATCAACGCACAGCCCAAACCACTGGACGGATCGGGCTGAAATTTGGCACGCAGGTAGATGTTATGACGTAGGCATCCGTTATGAAAAGATTTTGATTAATTCTACCCCCAAGGGGATAAAATAGGGGATGAAAGTTTGTATGAAACTTTTTCAATATTAAACCAATCGGGCTGAGACTTTGCATGCATAAAGCTGTAGCCCACGCGGGTGAAACCGCGCGGAACAGCTAGTAATAAATAAATTATGAATACGTAAGTTTGTGTATGTGTGTGTGTGAATGTTTGTTACCACGTATCACCATAACTACTAAACCGATTTTGATGAAATTTGGAATGGAGATTGCTTATACCCTGGATTAACACATAGGCTAGGCTTTTTATCCCGGAAAAAGGTTCTTGCGGGATAGCGGGAAGACGCGGGTAAAACCGCGGGGCGCAACAAGTACAAACATACAATCGAAAAACATAACCCTAAAGGTAATAAGGAAGAAACAGGTAACATTTTGGAATGAATTAGTTTTGAAAGTTAAGATTCAGCAGCAAAGTCGGGTTTTTTTTTTGGGACTTACAATAAGATCGAGGGGATCACCAGACAGCTGGTCGTCCCACAATGTCAAGCTATGACACGTCGCCATGCCGAGCTTCAGTTCGTGGAGGTCGTTCAACTGGCGCGGGTCCCGCAGCGGAGCCCTAAGCAGCGGGGGCGAAGTCGCCGTGCTCACGGGGACTACGCCCCACATGTCCAGTCCGTCTTCCGTCAGCGTGCCGGTCTGGATAGTGAGAGATTTTTAACGAGTTACTTGGGTAATTAAAATAGTAAAAAAAACAGGCCAAGTGCGAGTCGGACTCGCGCACGAAAGGTTCCGTGCCATTATCTATAGAAACGGCAAAAAAACCCTCTGGATAGGAACCTCAAAAATAAAAACTGTTTGACAATATATTTATGAAAATTGAAAATGCATAATTACGCCAAATTTTATTTTTATTTTTGTTTAATATTTACAGAGTAGCGTTTGTGTGATGTGGTCGAAGGTGGCGCCACGCTACACTTGTAGCCGGAACACACCGATAGGTGCTTGGCGACAGATTCTTAACCAGAGGGTGTTTTCAAAAACTAAAAGCCTTAAAAAGAAAAGTGATTATCACAATTTTAATAATTGAAAGAAAGATAAAATTTATGTTTGTGGTGTTGGCGTACCTTGGGATCTATGTCCAGCAGTGGACTGACATAGGCCAATGATGATAATGTTACATTTACTACTCTTACCACATTAATATTCATGTTCCCATATCCCAATGTGTACAACCAAACAAAAGAAATCTTATTAGTAAAGCTAATTAAAAAATATCGGACCATTAGATGACAAAAAAAAAGCTTGGGGTTTTAGTGAACTTGCTCCAATTCAATCAATTAGTAATAAGAATAAAATTGTCAATGTGATCGCACCAAAAAAATTACCTGCCGGGCGTTTCTTGCCTATTCTTTTGCCGGCGTAAGGAGGTTGGAACAGGCGTAGCTAGTTTTAAGTTTGACGTTTTAAAGTGATCACAATGTATCCTATTGAATAAGGTACTATTGACTATTGACTACCTTATCGAAAGCAACACAATCAATGGAGCCGGACACGTTGACGGCGCGCGTGTTGAGACAGGCCACTCGCGCCTTCTTCAGTCGAGACACGGCGTACAGTCGACCCACTGTCATGGCGGCGGGCAAAGCAGGGGGAATAACGATAGTTATAATGTCGAGCGCTTTGATTGCGATGTCGCCAGGTGTTAGCATACGGTAGGCCTGGAATGGAGAAATAGAGAAAGTTGCTTTCTAGGACCCATTCTGTTCTCTTTTACATGTTACAGGATAGCGTTTGACTACAAGTCATCTGTACTATTCTGTACCCCAAGTGCAAGTTTTGATGGTTTACGATAACTATAACCGATAACCGTTGGGGTAGACAACTGGATTGAGAAATGGCTCTCAAGTATGTTGTTTATTTATCTGATACCTTTAAACGAGCAATTCATATGTATGTTTACATTTATATATAATCTTAATCTCGGATACAGCTCCAACGATTTTCATGAAATTTAGTATGCAGGGCTGCAGGAGGTTTCGGGGCGATAAATCAATCTAGCTAGGTTTCGTTTTTAGAAAACGTCGTATATCGATAATAAACATAAACTGAAAAATTATGTCTCTTCCTGACATCTATTGGCGTGTAGTAATACTATTTCATAGATGGCGTTGTTAAGCAACAATAAACCAATTTTCTAAAAAAGCGAATTACCAAAGGAAAAAACTGACCAAAGCTCGATCATCCAGATATTAGTTTACCTTCAAAGCAACGGTGTAGGCGAGGCCGCAGACGGCGATGCAGGCAAGTATGATGATGAACTTGTACGAGTCTCTGTCGAACTTGAAATCAGCCGGAACAGGGTAGAGGATGCTTCGGACCAGCTGACCCTTGCTCGTGTTGTACCCAGTGCGGAGGACTAGCGCTCTATGGGGAAAAAGGATAGCTAAAGGACAAATTTTACTAAATAATCCTACTTATACTACTAATCAAATGTGAAAGTTTGTGAGGATGGATTTCAGTCAAGAATACGTCAATTTTTTTTAAACATTTCACTGGTTTGTTTATGCGAAAAATATGCGAAAGTTAGGTTGACAATTTTTTTGTCCTACCTACAGAACGCTTTCCGGTTCGTGGTCGCCACTTGAGAACCTTTCTTCCCCATCGGTTATCGGTCCGTCGAGCGATGTGGCCTGCCCATTGCCACTTCAACTTGCAGATTCTGAGAGCTATGTCGGTGACCTTGGTTCTTCGGCGAATTTCCTCATTTCGGATTCTATCACGCAAAGAAACTGCAAGCATGGCTCTCTCCATGACTCGTTGTGTGGCTCAGAGCTAATTCAAAAGGTCAAAGACCACAAGACCATAAGGTAGGCTAAAAAATAGTAATATGTAAAGAAACTAACTTGAGAGGTTCGTTGTCGTAATACCGCGCCTGCGTGACCCTCGTGCCGCAGAACAGAACGCTGGAAGCGTTCTCCTTCATGTCGAAAGGCTTGTCCACTCGGAGCAGAGCTGTCTTCGTCACCGGGACCGATTCACCTGGATAATGAACTTTAAGTTAATGGGATAAGGTTTCAGTTATATTCAAAGTAGAGATGTTATGGATATCATATTTCGGATCTGGATACGGACATGGACATAAGAATTAAATTATATGGGTTTCGGATATGTAATTATTTCGGATTATCCGTTAGTTTCGGATAGTTTCGGTTACGGATACAAGATTGGAGTGAAATATAAACACAAATAGTATGTAATAATTTGGTCTTATTTATAGGTTTAATCTAGTAAATTAAAACGAAACTATCCGAAACTTGTGAAACGGATAGGGTGTATTTTAATTCTGATATCCGATAGTTTCGGTTACGGTTATATCCATAACATCATTACGGAGCTCCATAACATCACAGAATTCACTGAATCAAGTACGGGGCGCAGCGTTTAGTGTTTTTAAACTCACAGGTGACAACACTGGCGCACATATTATACCGGGACGTTGCAAAAAAATGATTTGGGCAGCAGCACCACGTCGCCGGCGCCACTTGTACTAGGGGCACAGTATACTAGGGGCACAGTATACTAGGGGACAGTATACTTGGGAACAGTATACTAGGGGCACAGTATACTAGGGGCACAGTACACTAGGGCACTACCGGTGAGCATGCTCTCGTTGACTAAGGCGGCGCCGGAGAGCAGCACCACGTCGTCGGTGCCACTTGTACTAGGGGCGCAGTATACTAGGGGCACAGTATACTAGGGGCACAGTATACTAGGGGCACAGTATACTAGGGGCACAGTATACTAGGGGCACAGTATACTAGGGACACAGTATACTAGGGGCACAGTATACTAGGGGCACAGTATACTTGGGAACAGTATACTAGGGGCACAGTATACTAGGGGCACAGTACACTAGGGGCACAGTACACTAGGGCACTACCGGTGAGCATGCTCTCGTTGACTAAGGCGGCGCCGGAGAGCAGCACCACGTCGTCGGTGCCACTTGTACTAGGGGCGCAGTGTACTAGGGGCACAGTATACTAGGGACACAGTACACTAGGGGCACAGTACACTAGGGGCACAGTATACTAGGGGCACAGTATACTAGGGGCACAGTACACTAGGGACACAGTACACTAGGGGCACAGTATACTAGGGGCACAGTATACTAGGGGCGCAGTATACTAGGGGCACAGTACACTAGGGGCACAGTAGACTAGGGCACTACCGGTGAGCATGCTCTCGTTGACCACGGCGGCGCCGGAGAGCAGCACCACGTCGCCGGCACCACTTGTACTAGGGGCGCAGTATACTAGGGGCACAGTATACTAGGGGCACAGTACACTAGGGGCGCAGTATACTAGTGGCACAGTACACTAGGGGCGCAGTATACTAGGGGCACAGTACACTAGGGGCACAGTAGACTAGGGCACTACCGGTGAGCATGCTCTCGTTGACCACGGCGGCGCCGGAGAGCAGCGCGGCGTCGAAGTGCAGCGTGCAGCCGCGCGGGGGCAGCAGCACCACGTCGCCGGGCGCCGCGGCGCGGCTGTCGGCCGCCCGCCCGCCCCACAATAGCACTGTGTCGTGGGCTTCTACTGTGGCGCGGAGGTTCGTCTGGTTCTGCAATGTTCAGGTACGGTGGCAGCCTCGAAGAGCGATGGTGTGGAAGAAAATGTTGGCTTTTTGGCCGCAATTGCACTCCGGATCCGGCTCGAAGGACCAATCGTCGGCTAGCCAACAACACCGTGCAAGTCCAATTTTGTAACTTCAGGAAAGACGTGCTGAACAATTTTTTTTATTTTTATTTTTTTAAATATCGAAATATTTATTTGAAACGACGATAAAACGACTTGATTTTGTGCGTTACAATTTTCAATTAACAGCTTCCATTTAATCAAAATGCTTGGAACTTACAGGTTCATCAAAACTGCATCTAATGGCATTAAAATATCAATACTGGAAAATTTTGACTTGTGCAGTGTTGTTTGCTAGCCGATGCAATATCCTTACTATTGTGGAACTTGAAACAAATGCCAGTGAACTGTATAAACTGGTATATTAAAAGGACTACAACGAAATCCCTGCTTCCCTACTCATGCAAATCTTTAACCTACCTTCTTAAGGCTTGAGCCTTACTACTAAAATGACATATTATGACATGACATATCGATCCAAAACCGCGCATAACGGATCAGGATCGATTATTAATTTCGGGCGATAGTCTGATAGATGGCGCTAATACAAATCTTTAACCCACCTTCTTGGTCTGTATAACGGAAGTGGCAACACCGAACGTGGACATGAGCACGACCGCCACGCAGTAGTAGTAGTAGGGCTCCGCGAGCCACACCGCGATGGTGAACAGCTGGAACACGTAGAACGGGTTGAACACCTCCAGGAGCACCAGCGTCATGACGCTCTGCACCGGCACCTTGATCTCGTTCAGGCCGTAGATGTTCAACCTGAAACGGCAATCGTCATTATCATCAAACTCCATGCTCAATTGCATATTTATTGCAGTCATTGATGATATTATTATGGACGTAGGGTCTAATTTTTTATTTTACTTATTTGTAGATACTTCTATAGTATTACAATCTAGCCTATAATGGCTAATAAGTAATTTAAACATAACATAAGTTGCCAGGTAGAGTTAACTAAGAATGTGTCCATTAGCACTTTTCTTATTGTCTCTATTAAGGGGAAGGCACTTTGTTTTTGTGTTCTGTAAAGGTAGCACTCACTGAACTATGTATTGTTTGCACTCAAATAGACTAACGGTTTTCTTTTGAGTTACGAAACCCTAAAAAAGACAAAAAGACCGTTTGCGAAAATTTAATGTAATAATACTAGTGCGATAATGATAATGAAAAAGCACAAGTGCGTAATACGGTGAAATTTAAACCTAAATGTATGGCCATAAAGGTCAACTTTACGAGCAATTGTGTTGAAAACTAATTAATTAAAAAAACTATACTTACATTCTAACCCGCCTCTCGCTCGAGGGCGGCCTGGTGCCCATCGCTTGCAGCTGGGCGCAGGTGGCGCCACTCTCGATGCCGGCCAGCCTGATCCACTGCGCTCGCCCCCCCTCCCAGATGAGTGTCTGCTTCTTGTGGCGGAAGTAGCGGTAATGTTGGCTATCTGCCAGGGGAATATAGAGGTTATATACAGGGTGATCAATCCAAATGGGTCAGTAGGGGGAAGTTAGAAACTATGAGAGGTAGCGAAATCCGTTCTTAAGAACCATGGCTTCGATTTTAGATTTAATAATAATGGCATTCAAACTTTTTTAAAACACTTTTATTGGCTTGACTTGTAACTAACTCACTTACTAACTATATATATTCGTTTCTAAAAACCTACAATGGAGCCATGTTTTCGATCTAACCCAACTATCTAAAAGTGAGTCGGATGAGCGATATTTAGATAATCTATACAATATAAATAAAATTGAAGTTTCTGTTCGTAATTTCCAACTAACAGCTTTTCACTAAATGCATACGATCATCATCATCAGCCCTTTACGTTCCCACTGTTGGTTTTCTCTAAGAGAGAGATTATGAGCTGTAATCTACCACGCTGGCCCAGTGCGGGTTGGTAGATGTCGCATGCCCTTGAATGTAGTGGTTCCTGGACATGTCTGTTTCCTCACGATGACCGTTTTGAGCGATGGTAAATTCGCACATAACTTATTAGCAACAATACTTACATTAAAAAAAATCTTTTTTTTTTTCAAATGACACTGGCCGTTATTAGAAATAAAATAAATCGTCAATTTTATTATATACTAACTCAATGTAGTCCCATCGTCCAAATGCAGAGGCGTGTGTATCGACTCTGAACTGTCAAGAAAACTTTTTTCTGTCTCAAATTCATCTTGGAACGCCTCATTAAATAGCCCGCTGAAAAAAAAGAAAAATTTCAATTACATAAATAGTCCAAAGCTAATCTATAAATAGTATTAAAATAAATAAATGTTAAGCTGACCTTGTGTCTGCAATATTTTTGTCCAATATTCTGTGTATGTAGAAGCTCTTGCATTTCTTTTGGTATGTTTCCTGCAACAAAGAAGATTTATTTACTAGCTGCGCCCTTCAGTTGCACTCATGTTCCCTTTTTTTTTTTTTTTGTTATGGCGTCACACGATTAGTGTATTTGCCAGTGTCAAGTATAAAATATTTCAAACTCAGAGAGTTGAATCAAGTTTAAATGATGATGATGATGACGATGAGATGATGGGATGATGATAGTGTTTAAGTAAAGTAGTGGAGCTTTACTTAAACTTTACACGGACTTTTTTGGAGCAACTAGAAAAGTCACTTGCACAACTTTATTTCAATTTCCCACACTCGTACACATTAACGAACACATAATGGTTAATAATCCACCAATATTAGACATTATCACTCGAAGAAACACAAGTTTTAGAAATAAAAACAAAATTTTCACGTTGACAATTCGATTGCCGCCAAAAAAGTGTGTTCCCGTCTTAGAGAAGCCTAAATAATTTTTATTTTATGCAGCTGTTATGCTGGCCAGTGTGATTATTCTAAAAACGCAGTTGGCGCACTGACGTGAAATAAGTATCAATGCATTTTCAGCAGACCGGCGGTAATGAAAATTTTTGAATAGAAATAATTCTACGCCTTCGGATAAATTGCACTTTTGCACTCAGATATGATAAACAGAATCATTCAACACATTCCATTGAATAAGTTTGCTTACCTAATGCGTAATGTTGGTTCGCCGCTATGTGACGCGTGTGGTCGAGAGGATGCATACCATATTTTAATGGAATGTGTCCGAAATGAAGTACAAAGATAAGTATTGTTTTGTGACAATTCCATTGGTATTTGTAATGCATGTTTATCAAATCCACACTCAGCGAACACCGGAATGATATTAGATTTAGTAAAACATAGGTGATAGGTGATTTGATTTATAAGTACAGTATAGAGAGGCATATTTCAAAAAAGCTCTTTCAATAAAGAATAAAAAAAAGGATCATTCAGAGCTTGCGAGGTGAAAACGTATTGTCTAACCACTTACCACCACCAGCACCTGGTCCGCGACCTGGAAGCAGCACCGCACGCACGTGGCGTACAGCAGCCAGGTGGGCAGCCAGTGGAACACCAGGAACGGGATCCCACAAGTCAGGAGGGAGAACGTGTACACCACCACCGTCCGCCATCGGCTCTTGCGATAACCATACACCACCTGGAACATTTAATTAACAAAAAATAACCAAATTCTCTTTCCCCCCAATTTCTCCAGGATACCATCATCAGATCCTGGTTTCCTTATCATGGTACCACTCTTGGGATATCTCACTTTCCAACAAAAAAAAGAATCATCAAAATTGGTTCATAAATGACGTAGTTATCTGCAAACAAACATAAAAAAGCATATATTTTATATATATATATATATATATATATATATATATATATATGGTCGAATTGTGAAACCTCCTCCTTCCTTGAAGTTGGTTAAAAAGACTTAATTTGGTATGGCGATATGGAATCAGCTGGACAGAAGAGAAAACTAATCAAGATGTTCATAGTGGGAAAAAATTCCACGCTTGGTCATAGGGCCGGGGTTGGGGTGTCACCGACACAAAAAAATATTTTTGACCAAATTTATGAACTACTGTGTGAAAACTACAAGAGCTTGGGGGCTTGGCATTTATACTACAGATGGTCACCAACGGGAGCCAGCAATAAAATTTAAAAAAAATGGGTCACATTGTATGGATACGTTCCTTAATGAATTTCTCAGTTCAAACATACTCATGGATGTGTGCAGGCGCATGGCTGACCTTTGCGCTGGTCCAAAAGAAAAGTTTTATAACGTTGAATATAGAATGAGGTGACGTTTGTGACTACGTCAGGATGTTGGACGTCAGTTAGTAAAATTATGGATACCATGATAAAATATGAATTTATCAAATAATATTCATGTGAATGCCTCAACAGACCTCTTTTATTAACAGGCTAGCTTTATCTTTTCAATTACATTGTACATAAACCGATAATGACTAAGCACTTAACAATCTCTGTACAGTGTAACTCAGCATAACGATTGACCAAGTAATTATGATTAATTATGTACAGATAACTGCTTATAGCTGAATCATATTTTAGTTTTTCCCCTAAAACAATCAGTAGGCATATTGTATGCATTGTTATTAAAACGATAACGCCACTGATAAGGGTAAACCATTAATTGTGATTAATTGTGACAGTAAGTGAGTATGGATGGATGGATGTTTGTTACTCTTTCACGCAAAAACTACTGAGCGGATCCAAATGAAATTTGGAACGGAGATAGCTTACACCCTGGATTAACACATAGGCTACTTTTTATCCCGGAAAAAGGTTCCTGCGGGATAACGAGAAGACGCGAGAGAAACCACGGGGCGCAACTAGTAATACTGATAGTGACTGAATGTTTTTCTGAATCTGAATGTTTTTCATATTACCAAAAAAGTGATGAATATGAATGTTGATGGATGGAAGGGAAGAGGAAGAACAAAGAAAAGATGGATGGATTGTGTAAGGATTGATATGAATGAAGGGAGTGAATGAAGCGATGACGCCTGATTGGGGATACATAAGAAAAAAATCATGATGAAACCATGTCTTGCGTGTGATGGTTGGATAATTTCTAGTTCTCGCTTGGCTAGCTACCACCCTCAAGTTAAGAATCTGTCGCCAAGCACCTATCGGTGTGTTCTGCCAGCCTCAATTGAGAGCCAGTCTCTAATCCAGGTGTAGCATGATACCACCTTCGACCACATTGTCACATAACATCAGGTATCTTGTGGTCAAATGCTACCCTGTAAATGGTAAAAAATTAAATATTTTATCGTATTGTGAAAAATAAAAATTACATAGAGTAGGTCTAATATTTATAAGCGTGAAATTAGCAAAGCTCATAATATACTCGCAGAGTTAAAAAACAAAATTAAATAATATCGAACCTCTAAAGTATGCAGATATCGAAAATTTGTGAAAAATAATAATATTAAATCAAAGTAATTCAAAATCAAGTTAGTGATTTTTACCTGTTCAAATTCTGGATCTACATTAATGTTCTGGGATGTGAGCTCCAAATAGTCATCTCTACTTTCTTCACCTTCATAACTGATCACTAGAGGTGTAATGTCATCTTCGGACTCCATGATTAAACTAGTACATTTAGCTAATAAATCTTTTGTCTCCTCAATATGGACCAAACAGACTGGTTCCAAATTTGAAACGCCTGCTTTTAATTTTTTTTTTCTTCACAAATTTAATTTAGCTGGCTGAGTAAGTTAGCTGGACTGAACCACAATGACCAATGAGCCACTACTGACTCCCAGTGAAGCAGATTGTATTCATTTTATCAAGTTGTAATGGGAGACCATTTTATTAGAATTAGAACCATTTTGCTAAGGCCTGCAGGTCTACTCTCTTTCTCCGAAACGAAACTTCGTTAACGAACGAAATTTAAACGAAGTTTCGTATCTGACCCTACTCTATATCATTTGCGGACGCGCACGCGAAGTTCGTTTTCATAGACAATTTTCGTGAACGATTAGAATGAACAATGTTAATAACCGACTAAGTTAAGGTGTATAAGATAACAAACGGTGTTTATAGTAACGCATGACAACCAAACTTATCCGTATTAACACAGTGCTGTCAATGTGTCAGTCGTCACGTCTTGTGAATTTTTTGTTTACATTTCAAAAAAGTTTGAATAGTTTTAAGTTATTCTCTCAAGCTCAAGTGTAAAACGTAGTGATTATTTCTTCTGGCTCAAGTGAAGTGATAATAAATTAATAATGTTTCAAGGTCTTTTTTGTATAACTACGTCGCAAACGCGATACATATTCCATAATAACAAAGTTTCAATTTCAAGTCTTCATTTGGGTGTGTTTCGCTATAAATAAATACCTGTCGTGTCGTTTGGTTTTAGATTTAGAAAGAGTGTAAGTATTATCATATGTTTTGCACGTAAAAGTAAAGTTTTCTTCGTAGTAACAGGGTATCTCTAATGTGTTTTTACCACATCTTTTCAGTGTAAAATGGCTCCACATACGGGTTCGGCTACTCCTGAACAAATTGATACACTCTCAATTTCCTAGAAGAACATAGGAATCTTGGTCGCGGGAGATTGAGAAGTCTAGAAGGAAAAGTCCAGGCAAAAAGCAGTTCAGAAGACAGTGCAGTTGCAAAAGGTAATTTGTAGTAATATCATCAAATCGTTGCTCAGTAGGTAGTGGTCAGTGACCCTGACTTTTGATCCCGATTCCCGGCCCGGGCAAACATATTATTATGTGTTATGAATATAGGTCTTTGTTCTCGGGTCTCGGGATAACATATATGGATTTCTGAAAACACGAAGGTCTTACCACTAAACTACAGAGGAGATTAAAATGACAAAAATACTGTTTATTGCAAAAAAAAATTGTGGTTAATTATTTACTGCAATGTAACATAATGGAATTTATTGGAATTTTTTGCAGCCTCACAATCAACACATCCCAGAAGAACACAATCTGCTGCTGGCTATGATATCAGAAGCAGACTGTAGCAGTATGAAGATAGATGTGTATTAGAGAGAGAGACAGTGAGGAACACCGAGCTCGCAGGCAAGGGTTGCCTTGGAGGAGATGTGTGATATGAAAACAATATTTAAATTGTTCAAGTCACTGACTTATAGGCACTTTTTTATATAGGCATTAGCATAAGTATTTAACTTTAAGAAATTTTATTTATTTTAAATTTTATTAGCATATCAGTGAATTAATTATTTACAAATAAAAATAGAAGAGTACTAAACATTTTAAAATATCCACAAACGGGTACCCAAACTTAACCGTTTACTTTAAGTAATATTTTTGAAATAAATTTATTTTAGAATAAATTGATTTGATTTTTAATTTTTTTGTTCTTGATACTAAATATTTTACTTACAAATACTCCCATAGACTGAAGTCCAATAACATGTATTGAAATAATTAATAAATACCTATCTAAATCACTAACTTCTTTTAATATTCCTTGCCATCTAATAAACATCTAGGTATAACTAGGTCTAGGTCATCTAAGTTTATAGATATTGTAACATTATGTAGGTGAAAAATAAAATAACTAATTTTATGCCATTTGCCCGGCACTATTTCCTTGCACAACTCCTCGAATAATTCCCGACTAAGTCCGTAATTTCCTACTCTGGATCGGGAATATCCTACTAATATTCTAAACGTGAAAGTTTGTGAGTATGGATGGATGGATGGATTGATGTTTGTTACTCTTTCACGCAAAAACTACTGAACGGATCCGAATGAAATTTGGAATAAACAATGGAGATAGCTTATACCCTCGATTAAAAGCTGTCTCGTAGCCATTTTAATATATTTTATAACAAAATTGACCAAAACGAACAACAAACGAAAATGAAAAGGTAACACTTTTGGTTTCGTCAATTTGAGGTTAAAATTCCGAACAATCATCTGTCAAACTTCAATTTTCGTTCGTAACTAAATTGCATTAGAGTAGGCTTAGAGAATTTAAACGTCAAACTAATTTCGTTTCAACGAAGTTTCAACGAAGTTTCGAATCGAATGGAACCGTGGTAGGAAATGAACGAAACTTCGATCGAAATTTCGTTGTTCGTTGAATTAGAGTAGGCTTCCTGTTTTTCCTGTTTTCTGTCACGTGATCACGAATCACGATACGTCTGTAATCTGTATGTATATACAGTATGCATGCATCATGTATGTTGCTGGATTTACATGGCAAAATACGACATTGTTCCGGTTATTCCCCACCGGCTGACGGCAAGGCGCGGCGGCCTACAAACTACACACAAAGAATATCTGACAGTGGCCGGCCCATTCATTTAAAGCATTATCATTTGCATTATCACTCATGTGTATTAATTTTAATATATTCTTAATTTATAGTGTTTTATGTAGATATTTAACTTTGTTCAAAGCATCTACGTGCCTCTGTGTGCAATGAATTTCAATGAAAGAAAAGAAAAGAACGTAAATATAGAACTGTCAATGCCATTACTGTCAATGGTACTCCTAATGTCATGTTAAGGTGAATGGGTCCGGCAATTTCCCATACAAACTCAAGCCGAGCAATATAGATCACGCAAACTATTTTAATGTAGTTTGAAAATTTTCTTAAATTGTTCAATTAATTACCCATCCGCGGACTATCAGTTTCTCTTACCAAAATTATGTTTTCCATCAAATTTTACCTTTAAAACTTTCGGAAAAATCGTATTTTTATACACATGTGTGCGTGAGTGGCATTTAGTTGACGGACTTGAATTAGGTGATTTTTACCTGCCATCTACCTGAATTTCGATGAACTATTTAGATGTAGACCTTAGTGAGCGATGTAGTGGTGGCGTGGCTACAACTTTGCCACAGAAGAAATTATAGTTTGTATTAGGTTCGGTCACAAAATAGCTAAAAATTATGCGACGTTGCAAGATCGCGCATGACTAGTGAAGAATGATTTTCTGTCTCGCTCGCCACGGCCCACGATATTGCGACTTGCCAAATCGTGCATGAACGATGTTGTTGACTTTGGGGCAATTTTTACTTTCCGTTCCGAAGACGTAAATCAAAACGGGTTGGTAGTCAAGGTCGTGGAGGTCTAATCCACTTTGATTACCTAAGTGATATAATTTCGCCCAGGTAATCAAAGTAGAAAAATTAGTAAATAAATAGGTAAGAAGTAAATATATATATTGCGATAGTTTCTCACACGGCCAATAGATCCCAAGATAGGCAGAGCTTGTATTATGGTAACCAGACAGCTGACAACATAATTACATTAGAACGTAATTCTAAATTCATACCTACGTAGGTATGAAACCTACGTAGGTAGGTACCTACTATTGATAATAATGTATAGTTAGTTAGGTACTTGGCGGTAGAACTAGAAATGGTAGATCGCCCTTGCAAGTCGCCTACCACGGTTAAATAGTTTAGAGATGAGAAAAAAAATTGATTTTATATTAATCGATCATTTTTTTCTTTTAATCGATTTAAAAAAATCGATAAACAAATATTACAAATCGATTATTAATTGTATTAAAAATCGATTATTTATTTTATAAAAAATCGATTATATTTTTAATAAAATAATCGATTTGTAAAAATCAAAAAATAATCGATTGTAAAAAATCGATTAAGTAAAAAATAATCGAATCGTTTTTTACAAATCGATTTACTCTAAAGAGATGAAAATCGATTATTTCTTAATCGATTTTTTCCCCTTCTAGTCACACCCCTATATTTGATACCTAGTGTGTTGGTACCGCACTACCAAATAAATGTTTGGTAGGTCAATAAACACGATATTTTTCTTCACCGAAACCTCATACTTATTGTTGGTATTTGAACATGTGCTTTCCAGCACGGAAGTTCGATGCGCAACCGACTGAGCTATCATCGCTTCAAAACATAAACGTCAAAACAAAACCGAAATCAACCGATATCTATCAATGTAATCTATACTAATCTATACTAATATTATAAAGCTGCAGAGTTTGTTTGTTTGTTTGTTTGTTTGAACGCGCTAATCTCAGGAACTACTGATCCGATTTGAAAAATTCTTTCAGTGTTGGATAGTCCATTTATCGAGGAAGGCTATAGGCTATATTTTATTTCCAAAAAAATTAGGGATCCGTAAGAAAATTGCTATTTTTTAACCCAAGGTATGAAATCGAAAACCTATTTTTGCGTGCGCTGCAAAAACTATTGACAATAGAACGAAACAATGTATCACGGGTTTGTAGGTCCTATTAAGATCTACAAAAAAGTCCGCGAGAGCATATGTCTAACTATTATAGTTATGCCACCATAAGTGTTTTTTTATTTAAAAAAATTAATTTTAATGCCTCCGCTAGGAAAGGCTCTTTATTTGTATCTTGGTATTAATCCTTATCAAAATAAATTACTTCTCATTCAAAACTGCTTCAATCCCTTCATATAACTTTTTGAATTATTCAATTCGGACATTCCATTCGAAAGATATCACGAGTTTAAAAATGTAAGTAGTAGTAGAAAAATAAACCCACTGCACCGCAGTGCCGCGGGAAAGGCGGGAGAATATTCTATGAAATAGGTAAACTGCGGTCGCAATTTACGAACCAGGAAGACCTTTAGCTGTACAAACGCGCGGTCAAAAAAAATATTAGAATTAAAATAGGATAATGGATACCTACAGCAGGTAACGCGGTGAGGGGCACCGAAGTGCGGGAATAATTTTGGAGTATACGGAATATATACGCTTTCGCGCCTAAACTACTGAACCGATTTAAATGAAATTTGGTATTTTTATCGCGATAAACTGTAGCCCACGCGGGTGAAACCGCAGGGAACAGCTAGTGTTATATATATTGTTATCAAACGGAATATGGTATATTTTTCAATGAAACAGTCTAAGCGCTAAAGAAGACGGAATTCAAATCCACATTTACAGTAAAAATCTATTTACCTACATTTGTAATAAAACTGTGACTGATCGCTGTCTGTACATCCTATCCTATCCTACTAATATTATAAATGCGAAAGTTATTGTGTGTGAATGTTTGTTACCACGTATCACCGTAACTACTAAACTGATTTTGATCAAATTTGGAATGGAAATAGCTTATAGCTACTTTTTATCCTGGAAAAAGGTTCCTGCGGGATAACGGGAAGACGCGGGTGAAACCGCGGCTGAAAACTAGTGAAAGATAAATGAGAAAAGCTATTATTGGGGGTCTTTATCATCAACGCAATAGAACCCAAAACAATGATAAATAGAATTTTTGTCTGTTTGACTGTATGTCTGTTTGTCTGTGCATTTGTGCGCGCTAATTCCAGAAACGACTTAACCGATTAGGGTGCGGTTTTCACTAATGTATGTGTATGTGTGGTAAGTGGTAAGCTTCACATAATATTTAGTGTTTCTTTTACTTCAATAGTTTTATAAAAAAAATATCGCGATAAACTGTAGGACACGTGAGTGAAACTGCGGGGTGCAGCTAGTATAAACTAATCAGACTGTTCTATGAGTTTTTTGGTTACGTCATTCACGTAAAATGCATTTTTGACTAGTTGCTACGTTGCTAGGCAAGTTGTTGTTTATAGTTTTACTCTGTAAAAAAGGTTGATCAACGTTGGAAAATTATTGATGGAAATCAGCAGATACAATCGTGCACCACTACGCCAGCTGAGGCCAGCAACAGCCTTGCCACAGAGTACCTTTGTATAACCGGAAAAGCCCTGCTAGCTGGCTGACACCACAAATCTAATTTTCGGAGGATCAAGGACGTTGTTCTACAACTGCCCTAGCTGAAAGTGTATTCAAATACCTTTGAACTACACAATATGATAACATATAATTTTCCTACGCTTATTTACTTCGTATATGATACACCTTGAAATAAACGAAATTCTATTCTACTAATATAATAAATGCAAAAATTTGTGTGTGTGTATGTTAAATGTTTGTTACCACGTATCAACGTAACTACTAAACCAAATGAACCAATTGTGGAAATAGATTTGAAATAAGCATGTCTCTCGAAACTTCGAGACTTCCAAAAAACAACGGAGGAAATAAAAGGAATTGAACTTCTGACCATAGGGCAACATGAAAATGATGTTTACACTACATATAAATGCGACAGGCCAGCCAGCCGATTTGGAAACTAACCGTTTTTCAAAGTCATGTTTGTTTTTTAGTAGTGTTTAGTAGACATAAATCCGTGGTTTTCGTATGACCAGGTTGGGATACAAATTAGAATATACTTTAATTATAGCTTTGTTGCAGATATGTAAACGAAAAGCGACAACACCATGCCACAACCACGTCAAAAGCATTTTGTATAAAAACAATGTTCTGACCAATAACATGGCATATGGCCAACACAATGAGTCTGTGGCCAGAACATAGTTCATGGAAAAAATGAAAAAAACTGTGCGACCAGCAGGACTTTATATTGACGAAGAATTGTGAATTATTGAATATTTAAGAATGTGTAAATAAAAAGACTATTGGTGATTGACTGTTTTTTATTTTGATACTATGTACATGTATAATAAATAATCCTGATTGTTTCATAATAAAGTATTACAATAGCCAATGTCTTTATTGGTAGGAGAGTAGAGAGTATAGGTAATAAAGGGTATAGGCCATCTCCATTCTAAATTTCATCCAAATCAAAGAAAATTACCAAAAATCTGAGGCAGGGATCGAACTCGGAACCTCGTTATCAGTAAAGAACTACTGAGAGGTTTGACCACTGGTCTAACCTATACAGTAAACGAAAGAACGAAATTAGCAAATGGTTTCGTGTACAACAAAACCATTTTCTATGTGTGCGTGAATAGTTGCTTAGCTGCCATTCACCACTACCGCCGCGATATTGTTTGGCACAAATAAAAGTGTTTTGAAAACTAAAACACATCTGAAATATTGTTTGATACATAAAACATATTATGCCATTACCGGTAAACATAATTATTATTAAAATAATATGCACCTGTTCATTCATAATAAAATAAGATGCGTTAATTAGAAACAACGCCATCTATTGACGCTGGGCTGCTAGGCGGACCGCAAGCAACCACCTTAGATGCGTTCTAATGACATACTTTATGTCTACGTGTGCGTGTGTAAGTACGTAAATTTGTGACACCAGCAGTAAGAGAAGCGTTACGAGTAATTTATTAGTTTATTAAATGAAGATTTGGGTAATTTACAATTGAGTAACGCTATAGAACGCGCGCTTTAGTGTTTGGTTCGAATAAGATTATTATTTTCGACGTAAAAAAATAATTTAGGTAAAAAATGACATCAGCGCCATCTCTTGACAACATAGCGTGATGAGCTCTGGGATCATCCACCTTAATGTCAACCAACGAATCAACCAACTGGCTGCCAGTGCTAGCAACTGCAGAGTTGCCATGTGTCTATGACCCGGAGTCACCGGTTCATAGAACGTTAGTAATAAAATTCTAATGGTATAGTAATAAGTATAATATATTAGTGTCTACACAAAACGTCATTGCCTGTATTGGCTCCATTCTCTTTGCTTTTTCATTGAACAAATGCGGAAAATAAAGAGAACCATATTTCGTCAACGCCATCTATCCTTGGTTTAGGAACTTCATTTCTTCATCTGTCAAATAGCTTTTCAATTTTGATGTTGATTTTAAATAGCTAATCTAATCCATTGAATCTCACCTAATCCACGCATGCTGCATGAAATCCACAAAGATTGAGCGGACAGTAGCAAATGACTTTGCGTTTTTTCATCCTAATCGAATAAATTCTAATATGCACTACTTTCGCGAGTATACTCTATCGCACGCTTTGCATTAATATTACATTTCGGTATTTGGATTCTACTGTGTTAAGACAGTCAGGTACTGCGACTGCGATTAGGTCGTATGCGTGGAACGATAATTAAATTTTGATAGTATGTGAATTAAATTCAAGTTAATCTCGTGTACCAGCTGGATTTATTCCAAAACCTAGTACCTACTTATATACATTCAATACGTACCATTTGACTGTCATCTGTGTTGATGTGTTGTTCAAAACTCAATGTCATCTTGTTCACGAAGCCGTATTTTTGTACATTCTGAAACAAATAAAACTCATTGATCAAGATTTACGACTCTACACATTACATTATTTATGTAGTTTACAAGTTGATTGGTATAGTATATATTTTTGTTTTAAATAAATGAAATAAGTTTACAAGTAATATTACAACAAACAAACAATGTTTAAATATTAAGTTTATTAAGAACATAATTATGATTTATGAACAATAGTGAAGTCGGGATGATAATAATAAATAATAAGTAGGGATTGTAATGTAATGTAATTTAGTATATAATAGTAATATTATAATAGTAAAGAATGTAACAAAATATATACCTCGTTCGCGTGATCTATCAAGATTAGTTAGTATGGAATCAATTCGTTTACTGTAGATTGTAAAGCTAATGTTTTCCACGATTTAGTGCCTTAACAATTTGTCAAATCTAATGCATTTTCGTTTTGGCGAATGAGTAGTGTGGTTTCTTGGAGAGCAAAAGTTAGTAAAGTTGGCAATACTGGTTCGTGGTTGCGCGCTCGAAGCATAGAAGTAAGAAAATTATACATCTATGGCTTCGAAGAATTCGTTCGTTCTTATTTTTTATCTGTGACTGTGACTTTGACGTTGACTCAAGTCAAACTTGACGTAAGGATATCAGTCTGTGGCGTCTATGGACAGTCTGTGGTCTACAAGTCTACAATCTACAACTAGTCAACTACGCAGCGCGCTACGTACGCTATAGTCTACTTAATCTATGACGTACGCTAAAAAAGTTGCTGGATCTATGGTCAAACGAATGTTACAAATTTACAAAATTACAAATACAAATGTTTACTTTGGACTTTGCTGATTGAAAACGACTACTGTGATAAAACTAGGTAGTTTATTCTAATACAGGACCTTGATTCAGGTAAGTTTTAATGTTTGTATTTGTTTTATGTAATACGTAACTTTAAAATTAAGAAAGAAAATAAACATTAAACATAACCTCAAATTTAGAAATTACTAACGTATTGTTCTCACAATTGGAAAACAACTGCAACTATCATAATATTCATTTAAATTATTATCCTAAAAGGCAAGCATATACTTTATAATATGCAATCATCAAAATAAGGTGTACCATACGTAATTATGTTGAATTTTATCATCCATTGTTTTTTTTCAGCAAAACCAGCACAATGATAATTCCGGTACGTTGCTTCACGTGCGGTAAGGTTATCGGTAACAAATGGGAAGCATACCTTGGGCTCCTACAAGCAGAGTACACTGAAGGGTGAGTATAAAACAAATATGTCTGGAGTCACCTCAAACAGTTAATGAGAAAGCAATAATTGAAGAATAACAGAGGACAATAAGCTACAGAAACCAACTATCAAGAAGGCAGTATACTTGGGGGTTTATTGTGTACATATTGTGGCCTGTTGATTGACATGGTACACACATATTGTGTACTTGCTGTTCCCCGCAGTTTCACCCGTATGGACTACAGTTTATCGCGATAAAAAGCATCCTATGTCCTTCCTCTAAGTTCTAACTATCTCCGTACCAAATATCATTTAAATCGGTTCCATAGTTTAGGCGTGAAAGCGAGACAGACAGTTACTTTTGCATTTATAATATTAGTAGGGATAATAATGCCAATACAATCACATACATAGCGTTGACCGCTAACTAGGTTTCCCTGTATCTATGGTATCAGATACAACACGGATCTGGGATCCACTACACCCAGACACACTTGCGCTTTTTATTAAATGTTTGTCCTGAAGCAGGAATCGAACCCGCAACCTCACGCTTTGCAGGCAGCTTTTCGCCCATTGCGCCACAACGGCAGGCTCACTCGTATAATTTAAAATAGAGCCTTATGTATGTAACTTATTTTAGATATCACTTTCTACGCCCCGCAGTTCCACCCTCGTGTTTTACAGTTAATCGCAATAAAAAGTATCCCATGTCCTTCTCCAAGTTTTCATCTATCTGCGCAAATTGCCTTCATTTTTTTGCGTGAAAGAGTAACAAACATCCATCCATACCACTCTCACAAACTTTCACATATTTATTAATCCAATTCAAGTAATTTTAAGAACAATAACAGCAGCAAGTTCAATCCACAGCAGATGCCACAGTGTTGACAACTTGACATATTTTTTCCCATATTTACGTAGGGTTCACTAATGTTTGCAACTTAGTAAAAAATAAAGAAATATATAAATACTAATAATTTTTATAGCATCGTGAAATTCGAAGTATTTTGTATCAATACATGTAATAAATTAATAGCTAAAAATAAACTTTAAAAAATTATTTCAAGGTTTACTTTTCCGTAAAATACCCCATTAGTAATATTAGTAATATAGGATAATTCTCAGGCTTAAATAGTATTAAAGCAACCAAATAATAAAGCAAACGTGACCTAACCGTGTATAAAAACTGCAAGTGACATGTAACAAACATGTACACCATTGTTATCATGTATATCAGGGGTGGCCAACCGGTTGATCACATTCGACTAGTCAATCTTTGCTATTAGTTCAGTTGATCGTGGCAAGGCAAAAAACATGAGTTTAATATACCTAGTGGTCATAATTATTTACATACAAAATGTAAAAAATACGTAGAACAGACTGAACAACCTAATTATAGCGATGATGGCTCAGTGGTAGTGACGTCGGCTTGCGATCCGTAGGACGTGGGTTCGAATCCTACAATGAGCTTGAGCTTTCGGTGACGGAAAACATCGTGATGAAACCATAGCTTGGTGGTAGGGTATTTTCTAGTACTCGCCTGGCTAGCTACCACCCTCTTGTTAAGAATCTGTCGCCAAGCACCTATCGGTGTGTTCCGGCAGCCTCACTTGAGAGCCAGTTCCCAGTCCAGGTGTAGCGTGGCGCCATCTTCGACCACATCGTCACTTCACATCAGGTGACTTGTGGTCAAACGCCACCCTGTAAAACAGTAAAATAAATAAATAATTTTTCTAATCTAGCAAAAGATATTGAACAAAAAGTGCAATGTGGCTGGCGGCGGTTGGATGATAGGAGCCGAAGATTGGGCTCAGTGGCATTCTTTGGGAAGGGCCTGTATCCAGCAGTGGACTCAAACAGGTTGATTACGATGATGATGATGATCTATGTATATTGAACATGAAGTCTGAAGTTGGTTGATCGCATGGGGTTTTTTTAGTAAATAGTAGATCTTGGGTAAAACCAAGTTGGCAACCCCTGATGTATATTATACACAAGTTCACGCAACTACGACAACAATCAAAAACACATTAATATAATGACAGTGACAATAATAGCCTAGCAGTTTGTCACACTTCGTGATTTTAATACTTGAAGCAGGAATCTACCTCTACGAAGTAAATTGTAAATGTTTGTTTGTTTGACAAGGGATACCTCATGCAGATCTGGGAGTAACAAAAAAATCGCTAATCAGCAAGCAAGCAGTACATATTTTCAAAAATTCTACTAATATTAAAAATGCAAAAGTAGTTGTGTGTGTGAATGTTTGTTACCATGTATCACCATAACTATTAAACCGATTTTGATGAAATTTGGAATGGGTCTTTATACTTTACTAGTTGCGCCCCGCGGTTTCACTAGCGTCCTCCACCGGGACTAAAAGCCTATGTGTTAATTCAGGGTATAAGCTATCTCCATTCCAAATTTCATTCAGATCCGTTCAGTAGTTTTTGCGTGAAAGTGTAACAAACATCCATCCATTCATACTGGCAAACTTTCACGTTTATAATATTAGTAGGATTTAGTTTATGTTTCGAACTAACATAATTACAGAGAATAATTGTTGTAATTCGCCCCAATTTTTAGCTTAATCTAAGAGTTGTTTGCTTAACATCACAACTCCCTCTCCATTTCTTACTCTATTTATCCTTGACAGAGATATTACTAGTGAAAAGGGCAAGGTGAAGCTCACTTCAACACTTGAGTAAAGAGAGATTAAGATGACGTATACACAGACAAAGAAACAATTGAATACCATTGGCTATTTTATGTCTGTAAACAGAAAAAGGCATAAAGCGTTTTACAGTTTAATAAAACCGAGTTATCTTCACAGGAAATGACTTTGGGACTGTAAATAGTTAAGGCATTGTGATTGTGACAGCTTGACTCGTAAATTTGAGAGCTGATACCACACACACGTAGATTGTTTTCTGTTTTCCGTATTGTTCTCAATTTGTTTATTGGTCGGTCAAAATTTAGCGAACATATGGACTCAAACAGGGTATAGCAATATAGGAGTGGACCAATCCATTGTAGTCATTCGGGAAACAGCTAGTATTAAATAAATTCAAGATTGTAAATGACTTTAAAACGTTGAGCTAAAAGCCTTATATTTTATCTCAGTAAGTAAAAAAAAAGATAAATGTCTTTTTGCCCAATTATCGTATTATATTAATGTTTACCAACCTAATTTGCATCATTTATCGGCCTATGTTTATAAAAGTGAGTTACGAGGCAAGCTTGATGGTAATCGTCATGCCCACTACACTCAGTGCCATCTAGAATTCTCGCGAAGCACGTTCGAACCCATACCCTACGGATCGCAAGTGGACGTCTCTAGTTCTACCACTGAGCTATCTTACAAATTCTCTGTTGTTTCAGTGACGCTCTGGATGCCCTCGGCCTGAAGCGGTACTGCTGCAGAAGAATGCTCCTGGGTCACGTGGACCTCATCGAGAAACTTCTCAACTACTCGCCTCTGGAGAAATAATGTATCGATTAAGCATAATTTTAATATAATTAAGTTATTAATGTGATATTTTGAGACGACAGTGAGCAATTTACTTTTTTCTTCTCTGATGTAGGGATGAGCAATTTTTATCGATATATCGGTATTTTTTTTATTTTGAAGATGATGTAGGTTCACAATAGATTTTAAAAATAACGATGTTTACAACCTATTGAAATAAAGTCTTAAAATATTTAATTACGCTTACTAAAGTCAGATATAACGCTAGATATGTGCGATAGGTACCTTTCTCTTCTCGTTATTCAGAGTAAACATAACAATAACTCATCAATTTTCACTCAATCAATCACTCTCTCCTGTTGTTTATTAATTTACTAGCTGTTGCCCGCGGTTAGGTAGGTCAAAATTAGGTACGCATTTCGACTGTAAAAAATATCGATATTTTGCAGTCGATAGTCTCGTAGTATCGATATTAACTACCGGTATCGAGATTTTGTCAATATCGCTCATCTCTAGTCTGAATTATTTATTTATTGCTCCGTTTGTACTTAGAAAAAGTTAACATACGGCGACAAGACTGTCGCATAAACAAAAAGGATATTCTCATAAAACAAAGATTGAAATTTTGCTGGCAATAATTATATAATTAAACATTGACATCTTTATAATAATGTTAGAAGCATACATGTTTAAACAGTTATTATTGTCTCGAGTTCCGTAGTTATAAGTTTTGATTTTTAAATAAATTGCAAATTACATTTTGTAAATTGGTATTCTCTTTTTTATGTTAGTGTGTTATATAAATATGTTAGGAGATTGAATTAGAATTAGATTGAACAGATTAGAACATTGAATCTCTCTCTCTCTCTCTTTGTTTATCTTAGGAGCTTTAATTTGAATAGCGATTATGTCTGCTCCATTATATACAATCAGAAATGTCTACCCACATATGCAATCGTCAGCTTCGCCCGCATGATAATCAATATTTATTTATCCATATTATTTTTATTTATAGCCTTAAATAACAAACAATTCTTAATTATCTACAGTAATAAATGTTTACATACATGTAGCTGTTTTAATAGTAAACTTTTCTAGACACCAGTAACTGTGGTAAGCTTGTCTTGCGTTTCCGCAAAGGCCTCCCCAAGAGCTTGCCACTCTCCGATATTATTTTTAGTATCTCATAAAGAGAGATGATTTTCATAAAACATACTTATAATATTAGTATACTTAGAAGCACAAAATGTAGATAAATAATTTGGTTTGCATCTAGTTTTTATCACAGGTATTCAAAGTATGAATGACGCAAATATCTTAAAAAGATAAAACATTATTTCGGAACACATCAAACGAACGGAGACCAATCTTAGAGCTTACTTAAAAACGAATGATACGTTTTTATATCTAATCTGATTGTTGTATTTGAGAAGATATTTACGTCAAATCGTAAAATATACGTACTTATCATGGTTTTATTGTGTCGAATAGGTACTTCAGTCTTGTTTAAATAACTGGCTGTTCCCCGCGGTTTTACCCGCGTGGACTACAATTATCACGCTAAAAAGTAACCTATGCTCTTCCCTATAGGGTTCAAACTATCTCCATACTAAATTTAATCAAGATCAATACTGCCCCCGTTATTATAATATTACAGTAAGTCGAAAAATTTTAACATTTTTAAAATGGTATATCTTAATGATTATAGCAGATAACTTGGATATTGTAACGGACATCAAAAGTTAAATTTGCGTAGATTAAAAAGAAAAAAAATTCCAAGTAGGACTTGATTTACAGATCACAGTACTGTGAAAAAGTTATAACACCAGTAAAACGACTTACTGTAACTATAACAACGGGAGCAGAATAGGCCTAGTATGAGTTTTTAACGCGTTTTCCGCTGCGAGCGCGAAACGCGTTTTTGTAGGAACGAAAACTGTTTCGTTAACGCGTTGCTAGGGGCTCTGTACATTTCTTCATACAAAACGCGTTTACACGCTCGCGTATTATACGTAAAACTCCCACTAGCCTCGCTGTTCAGCGGCTTAGGCGTGAAAAAGTAACAAACAGGACTGGAACGGATTTCTTTCGCGTTTATTAAAATAATAAAAAATTAAATAAGTAGGTATGTAAGTACCTATTATGTAACAATAATAAGTAACAATGTCACATTTAAATTAAAAATGGCATCTTAGCGTAGGCTACGGGCTACGGGTTCGCTAATGCCTAACAAAGACCCGAGAATAAAGCCATCTAGGAAAACAATAACGCTTTACACACAATCACTCATTAACATAATATAGAATAACACCTAATAACACAATAATAAAATCTCACGATTTATTTATTTATTTATTTATTTATTAGCTCACCAACACAGTGTACACTCATACATTCGCAGATATATGATATTTATGTAAATAGGTACCTCCTGATGTATTGAATATCAATTAACATTTTTTACCATAACAATTTTAGTCTTTTATATATTAATTTCAAAGCGTTAAGAAGATAATGGGTCGTTTTTTGAAAGATTCAGTGTAAAAACATGTTTCTTGCAAGTCCGCTACTCTGCGTCGACCAACTAATAATAAAAATTATACACCTACCTATAACATCTATATATACAAGTTGGTATTTATGTTTCTAAATTTTGTTTAAATAGACTTATTAATCTACAACCGACCATCACTCTGGTGGCCGAACGGTTAGGCGTGCGACTTACAAGACGCCGACACCGAGTTCGAATCCTCTCGGCCCGCACCTATGACTTAATAAGTTATGTGCGGATTTGCCATCGCTCAAAACGGTGAAGGAACATCGTGAGGAAACCGGCATGTCCAAGAACTGCAACATTCAAAGACATGCGACATCTACCAACCCGCACTGGGCCAACGTGGTAGATTACAGCCCATACTCTCTCTCTGAGAGAAGGCCAAAGTCCCAGCAGTGGGAACATGAAAGGCTGATATTGATTGACTATCACTCAGCCATTTCCCTGATGTCGTTTTTATTAGTAACACCCCTCCATTATTGTTTTTACGTAGGTATACATTACATGAAAGATAACTAGGGTACCCTTGCCAAACTGTAGCGGCAGTTGCCATGAGAATGCAATAAATCATCATATATATATCGCCGAAACAATCAAGGTGGAAGGGGGACCAAGGTCTCGGGGACGTCCCCCTTGACCACAGAATACGCAGCAGTAGGTGTGACAGGTGACGCCAATACCACAGGTGATTCCCACTACTAAATGTGTCACTGATTCTAGATAGTCTAGAATTCCAGACGTGGTCGATCTCTTTCTAGGGAGGCTGCCGGAACACACCAATAAATTAGGTGCAAGGCGAGACAGTAGCTATAGCCAGTAGCGAGACGAGTGCTAGAAAACCATCTGTCGCCAAGCACCTAGCGATGTGTTCCGGCAGCTTACTTGAGAGCCAGTTCCCAATCCATCTTCGACCACATCTTCACTTAACATCACTACCCACCTCAGTTGGCAAGGTACACGTCAGCTTTGTCGAACATCCCACGGAGATATTGTAAGGATTATCACAAAATGCAGTGATTGTCCGTCAAGCTCCAATTACCAAGATTGAAGGTTGAGTGACAATACGATATTTACTGGAACCGCAACCGTAACGAGTCAATAATGAATAGGTCTACGTAAGTACTTACTACCTTTCAGGAGATAATAGCAGTTTTACCTGAACGAAGTTTATTATACAGATTCTATTTGTAAGCAGACCTACCACAATGAAGCGACGGTAGCTCAGTGGTTGTGACGGCTTGCGTCTCATAGGGTGTTTGTTTGAATCCAATATTAGATCATGATGAAATCATAGCTTGGTAGAAGGGTAAGCTTTTTTTTTCTCACATGTTAGCGTTATACCACAAGTCGCCTGATGCTAAGTGACGGTGTGGCCGAACGTGGCCGTCCGTGGTACAGTTGACTACACTGTCTTTTAGACTACGAAATCTCAGTCAGACAGTAAAGCACCCTATGGGTTCTGTATAGTTTCAAGGTAATTAATTCTAAGATATGTATGTACGTAGGTAATTTTTCAAATGTTACCATGCTGACTTTTCCTCTTAGGCCATCACACTACCGGTCGTGCAACATAAGTGTTACAAGGACTAAATAGCTTGATAAAGCAATATAAATGTATCCTTATTTATATAGAAGGTAAGTGTTTAATTATATCGGATTACCTTTTGCGTTTTCAAGATCATCCTTTACCATTGGGAATATTTAAATGTAAAAAATATAGAATACAAATAGTTTTTGCTATGTACAGATACTAGTTAAAATTAGTTATCTATGTGGGTCGTAGGTATGTGGGGTTGTCAACTCGTCAAGGTTTTACAAGATTTGTTTCCATTCGGCCGAAATTAATAATCGATCCTGATCCGTTATTCGCGGTTTTGGATCGATATGTCATGTTCATAATATATCATTTTAGTAGTATTATGTCAAGCCCTAGGACTAAAGTGACATGACATATCGATCCATAACCGCGGATTAATTTCGGGCGGGGATCTTAAGGGGCCATCCATAAATTACGTCACACCAATTTGATGATTTTTTTACCCCTCCCCCATCCTTGTCACAGCTGGTCACATTTGTAAACCCCCCCCCCCCCCTACCTAGTGTGATGTCACATAATATTTTGAAATTTCGTGTTGTAATATTTATTATTATATTTTGAAAAAATGTGATGTCATAAAATTTGAGACCCCTCCCCGCCCCTTGTCACACAATGTCACACTTCGTCGACCCCCTCCCTCCCACTTAACGTGTGACGTAATTTATGGATGGTCCCTAATTAGGTAAGCTTCGAGCTATATGTGTGAACGTATTAGCGGTGAGAAAGTCAGTTGTGACGACGAATCAAGGTGGTTGGTGTTTGCCTGCACTTATGATAAGATATCTATCGAGTTGATGAAAGTTATTTCACAACCTAATTACCCACTGACTCGTATTGCTCAAGTGGCTGATATTGCGGCGATGGCGATGATTAAAAATGCAGGGCACAGATTTAATTTTAATTTACGGAACATAGTTTATGAGTAAGTATGTCATATCGACACCTAGATGAAAACTAGAGAACTAAAATACAATATTTTTCTATCTAATAGACAAAAAATTATATTACTCCAATTTTTGTTTCCAATGTTACAGAATAAAATATGTTGTATTGACTTCGCGTAAAATACTTTGTGAGAACCCTTTTTTGCGGTTACTTGCGTTTTGTTAGTACTAATAGAATAATTGAGTACAATTTTTATACCCTGTGTTAATGTTTTTAATTGCGCTCACAACGGGCGGGCTGCACCGCAAATCAATAAAAATGTTTAAAAGAAAGAGAAATGCGGCGCGACCCGCCCTAAATGGGCTTGAAGTGCCTTTAGTTTTGGGTGTGTGATTTATGGAGATAGAACGATAAAAATATTGTAGAGACAATATTTTAAAAAATCTTTCATTCTATATATGGAATCTATTAGATATTATGGTTTCCAGTTCCTTTATTGTCCATCATATGTCTAAACGGCTTTTTTTTGATCTGATGGTTAGTATAATATCGATGATGGAACATGCCTGTATTGCCTTCTAGAAAATGCCCAGTACCTACTCCCCAGATTCTATAAATAAAGGGGGAGTTATCGGGAGTGAAAGGTACCAGTACTAATAACTTTGAGAGCACTTACGAGATTTCGTAGGTATATATTTCTTTCTTATTAGTCTTCAATTTTATCTGATATCGATAAGATAGATGAAATCGTAAGGGTTTCTCATAGGCATAGTAATCGCTTGTAGATAGATAAAAGTCCGTTTGTTTGGGTGTTGACGTTTTCTCATTGAATTTCCTTATCAGATAGCATTATCACCTATCACACCGTGATCTTTATTTAGGTATTTATTTACTACATCCGCAAGTACTACGGATTATCGCGATTAAAATTATCTTAAGGCCTTTCCCAGGGTTCAAACACTTCAAACTAAGCATCTCCATACCATTATAATTGCGATCATAGAATTATATGTCTTATAATTCTATGATTGCGATGTATTCGCCTTCCTTCGCAAAACCGCAATCGTAACAGAACTATTCTGTTATAAACTGCATTAGCTGTGTCAAATCTACATTTCCATACTTTTAACATTATAAATGTGAAAGTCTGTCTGTCTGTTTGTTTGTTATCTTTTCACGCCTAAACAGCTAAACCGATCTAGATGAAATTTATTATAAAGTTTGAACCCTGGGGAAGGACATAGGATACTTTTTATCGCCATAAACAGTAATCCAAGTGGCTGAAAATAGAAGGAGAAGAGCCGAAGGCCTGGCGCCTTGGGAGAGGCCTACGTCCTGCAGTGGACTGACACAGGCTGATGACGATGATGAATCTGTAAGCGGTTGAAACCGCGGGGAACAGCTAGTTATAAATAGATGTATCTATTAGGTACGTCGCCGGATAAGATAATATCAGCTGTGCAGGAGGAGGGACGCACAATTTGTGCCAGGTTCAATGGCAAGTCATTTAAATTGTGTCACTGGATGATCGAACTAGTCTTTGCAGTGCTGGATTTACACATTTGCTTAATTTTTTTGCCGCTTGAACTGACTTCTAAAATTAGATACACTGTTCGCAATAAAGTTAATTTAGGGATAATCTAGTTTCTAGATTATTTAAACAACTTTTTTAGTATATTTTTAAGCTAAAAAAGCTTGCTTTTTTTCCGGTATAAAATTTTTTTGGGCCTATTTTGCCGCCCCTCTAATTTTGCCTGCCTAAGCTTCAGCTTTTTCAGCTTCTATGGTAAATCCGGCACTAAGTCTTTGAACTAACTGCTCTAGCATATCTTAGGAACAGGCTTTGGAGATTTGGATAGCTATCGCTGATTGACAACTAATGTAGTGCAATGGGCAAACAGCCGACTGGAAGTCGCGGTTTTGATTCCCGCTACGGGACAAATATTTGTGCATCGACGCAAGTATTTCTTCTGTGACGTGGTAAAAAATGATAAAAAAGTTTCTGATTAAAACTTAGACATACTGATTACAGTATGTAAGTGAAATGTACAAAAATTTGAAAAACATCAAAAGAGGCTTGTTAATTTTTTTCGGGGTTTTGTGGATCCCAGGTCCTAATACTTTCTGAAGTCATACATACAGTGAATCCTAGATAGGGGTCAGAGCTATGATTGTGTGAGAGACAAAATTGCGGTTTCTTGTATTATTGTATGTCATTGATTAAAATTTTATCCCATAATCAAGAGGGAAACTCGTTAGGTATTTTTTTTACCTTTGTGCCTCTCCTAGACTCCGGTTTCTAAATTCTGTGACAATGTCCTCACAGCGGCAGCATTAGTAAATAATTTAGATATCTAACACAACTATTTCTAATAGACATATTGCCGACGTTTAAAATATGAATCACGAGTCACTTTGTGAAAGTGACTCACTCGTCTGGCCTGTACTCGTAACACATCTACAGATATACCCAGATACTAGCTGTTCCCCGCGGTTTCACCTGCGTGAACTACAGTTTATCGCGGTAAAAAGCATCATAAGACCTTCCCCAGGATTCAAATTACTACAATAAAATTAGCCTAAGCTACTCCTGATAACATTAGCTATCTTCGAATGAAAGTCCCGTCAAAATCGGTCCAGCCGTTTCAGAGATAGTCGGATCAAACAGACAGACAGAAAAAAAATTACAAATAGGTGTTTTGATGTAAGTACCTACCGTATATACTTTCATATGCATTTAGTGAAAAGCTGTTAATTTGAAATTTCAAACATACACTACAATTTTATTTATTTGTATAGATATATAGCATGTTATATATTATGTTCATATGCAAATTAAGTATAGGCAACCGAAGTTTCAAAAGCAGTCAAGCATATTATTTGTAAAGGAAGCTTCCGGACTTTCCAACTCAAGCATTGGTTTGCTTCTAAAGTGACAGTCAGTGGTATGACTGGTAGGATTTGAGCTTGAAGCGATTTTGGCTCAGTGGTAGAGACGTCGTCCTGCGATCCGTAGGTCGTGGGTTCGAAATAATTGAATCCTACAATGAGTTTGAGCTTTCGGTGAAGAAAAACATCGTGATGAGGCCGTAGCTTGATGGTAGGGCACTTTCTAGTGCTCGCCTGCCTAGTTAAGAATATGAATATAGCCTATAGCCTTCCTCGATAAATGGACTATCCAACACTGAAGAATTTTTCAAATCGGACCAGTAATTCCTGAGATTAGCGCGTTCAAACAAACAAACTCTGCAGTAGGTATAGATAACGATTGAATAAAAAATTTGTAAATTTTTTAGTGATTCACTAGTACTATAAAATCTAATTGAGACACTTTTTAAAAATGTTTGTAATACCCTATTCACTAGATAACTAGGCTGCGTTCAGAAACTATACTCTCGGGTGAGGGTCAGGTAATGTCAGGTAATATCTGAACCTTCTATAATAATCTGTATTCTCAACGAGTTTAGACAAATTGTACCCTACCTGGAACGTTTCTGAAAACATTCCGAGTTTCTGAAAGGTCCTATGTGACGTTAGAGTGCGTCAGAATTCCATTTTCCGGTCTTTCTGAACGCGTTTGGATAAATTTTACCCTACCTGGAACGTTTCTGAACGCAGCCCTAAGGTAGAGATGAAAATCGTGCCTCACACCAGCGGGCCTATTGGCTAACTTTGACATTTCCAGTTACCAACCGGGTTCGGTTGTACACCGAACTTTGATGTCAACCAAGATAGTCATATTATTGGTATTGCGTATCAACCTCAGTGGATATCAGTTTACAGTGCCTAACGGTGCCTTTCAGCACGCCATTTCACGACACTATTTTTTATCGACTATTATGCGACTAAGATAAGTAATACCTTTTAGGCACGTTACGCGTGAAACATGGACATTTAATTTTATGTGGTTTATATTACCTGACGTTTGAGGTGAGCGGCAAATTTGAAAACTCATTCGTAACAATAACTACTCTTTGGAGAAAAAATATTACCCATAGTGATATTACCGTTTACAAGTTCATAAACGTTTGGAAGCTTGGTGATCACTACTTATTATAAAATAAAGTCCTCCGCGCCGCGTCTCTGTCTGTCTGTCTGTTCGCGATAAACTCAAAAACTACTGCACCGATTTTCATGCTGCTTTCACCAATAGATAGAGTGGTTCTCGGGGAAGGTTTAAGGATATAATTTGTCAAGTTTTTGTATAGATTTGCGGACATTCCATTCAAAAGATATTACGAAATTAAAATTTCAATCTAATGGAAAATAAAATCACCGCGCCGCCCCGTGATCCATGGCCATGCAGTGGCCGCAGCGCAGCGGGTAACGCGGCGGGCACCGAAGTGCGGGAATAATTTTAGAGCATATAGAATATACGCTTTCACGCCTAAACTACTGAACTGGTTGAAATGAAATTTGGTACATAGGTAGTTTGAACCCTGGAGAAGGACATAGAATACTTTTTATCGCGATTTCACCCGCGTGGGCTAAAGTTTAGCTAGTAGTAAATAATTAAATTAAGTAAAATGCAGTACATATTGTGTAATATATTTTTATTAATCATTTTTGTAGTAAATTTTTTGATATTAAAAATATATAAAAAAGTGCATAATTAAATAAGCACCTAAACCCTAATTTTAACCTATACAATAGCGTTAAAAATAAATTCCAGGCCCCCGGTGCCGCCCAAAGGATTGATCATTACATTACCACTGCCTATATATGCGGGTGAAACCGAAGGACACAGCTAGTAACAAGTAATTGTACTTTTGAGATGCTTGCACCAAGAAAAGTGTCTCCTAGGCAAATGGATTTACTTCTTTCTAGTCATCGACTCTTCTAAAACTTGTTGGAATCCACTTCTTCACTTATTACTTAGACGAAAATTCGCAATAAACACTTTCTCTGGCAACTGCAATGGATCACTAACGTCGCGCAGGCGGCGTCTCTTTATTTTCAAAAGATTTTGTCTCCGCTGTGCTTGAGCAAATCTCAACAATAGTAGACGTTCCATCACAGAATCTGCAGCAATCAAAATAATAATGCAATGTACACTGAGTCAAACTGACAATCACATCAAAATCCTAGTGCTCCTTACGCGAGCGGCCTAGTGTTAATCACTAAGAATCTATAAAACACTGCTCTTGAGCAGTGTCTTTCACAAAATGTAAAATACCTCGGTGGCTATCAATTTTGATGTCCACTATGCTTACATAATCGCAAATCTAAACTATCGATACGAAAACTTCTGTCAAAATGAGTTATAGTGATTAACACCAAGACTCGGTGCGCATGACGTCATCCCAGTTGATCACTAAGGTTAGCCAATACGAAACTAGCTGTTTGACAGTTCATAGTTCGACACTTATTGGGTCCGTTTCTTCAATTAAACATCTTTTTCTATTTTTCATTAACTTCGTTTTATTTTAACCAACCAATTTCCCGACACCATTTTTTTTACCTCTATCATATATTACCATAGACTATAAAACTACTTATAAACTAGGGATGGGCATTGATTCCTAACACTCTCCCTCAATGCACATCTCTAAACCTAATGCACATACAAATTTACAAAAATCTTTTTTAGGCAACGGCTTAGTTAATATATCTGCTAGTTGAAATTTAGTATTAATATATTTTACAATTATCAAACCTTCCTCTACTTTCTGTTTTACAAAGTTATATTTTATATCCATATGTTTTAATCTCTTTTGATCAGGATTATTTACAGTTTTCATCGCACTTTGATTGTCCTCATGAACAATAACATTTTTTAACTTAATATTTAAATCGGATAATAGTTTAACAATGAATAATGCTTCTACTACTGATTCACATAAAGAAACTAGTTCTGCTTCTGTAGTACTAAGCGCTACAGTGGTTTGCTTTTTAGACCGCCAAACAATAGTATTATTGAATAATTTAAATAAATATCCGCTTGTTGATTTTCTATCATTATCTCTTGCCCAATCGGCATCTGCATAACCAATTAAAGGTGTTACAGTATTACAATCATTTTTAGTATAAATTAAAGTATAGTTAACTGTCACTGGAACAGGCGAATAATATGTTTGAGGCCAACGATTGACTAGCACGGTATAATGTTAATCATAATTGTATCGTAGGTCTAACTCATATCCTTAGATGTACTAACAATATTTTTCTAAAAGCTATCGTAATCAAATTAGAAGTATATTTTAATTTAAATCTCTATTTATTTGATATTATATATACCCATAATGTGTATCCGTCTATTTATTTATGTATGATAAACGTAATCTACTCATATATTAACACCTTCAAGACTCTCAAAAACACTTTTGCTACTATGGCCTGGTCTACTCAGTTTTATTTCGGGAATTATAACGCCGGAACGCCACAAAAAAATCTCTATCACTTTAATAATTATGATTATGGATAAAACAAATATAAACAAAGTTGGTCTAGACATTGATGATAACGTCAATGCTGGGCCCGCGTTCCTAGTTGATAACCCTGAGAACTGTGTGCGCAAGCTATTAGTAAATAACCTGTCAATAACTATACTTACTCAAAACATAAGAAGCTTATCGCATAATTTTGAGGATTTCACTCTCCTTTTACACAGACTTAAATTCGATCCAGATATAATTATTTTAACCGAATGTTGGATTTCCAACGATCCCGTTCTACCCTTTCTACCAAATTATGAAGCGTACTTTACGAAAAAAGTTATTAATAAAAATAGTGGGACTGTAGTCTACATTAAAACAAACTTAAAAGTTAACGTGTCTGAACCCAATATAAGCGATGCGAACTGTCTGCTGATTAAACTTGGTGTTGAGCTTGCGATTATTGGTATTTATAGACCTCCCTCCTTCCGTTGTACTGAGAACTTTACTGAATCCCTCGACAAACTGCTAACAGAATTAAATGGTTTTAAAAACATTGTGGTTCAAGGTGACATAAATCTTGATATAAAAACCAGTACAACGGATGCTAGGTCTACTCATTACTTAAATCTACTCGCGATGTATGGACTACTCCCAGGCCATACTTTTCCTACTAGAAACAACAACTGCCTTGATCACTCCTTTATCAAGGCAGCGCATAGATCCAATACTGTAGTCTGTCACACTACTGTCACTGACCATTCTCTAGTAATTTCATCCCTTGTACTCAAATCACCGCAAAAACATCAATCGGCCCAAGTCACTAGGAAGCTCAACTACGCTGATGCTATGACAGAGCTGTCTGAGATTAATTGGGATGGAATCTTGGATTGTGAAGACGTGAATCGCGCAACAGAACTTTTCTTGGGTAAACTCTCAGCAATAATTGACAGACATACTAGGACCATACCTATTCCTAACAGAAAACGCATAATAAAACCATGGTTGACTGTTGGCTTACTCAGGTGCTTAAGGTTTCGTGATAGGCTGCATGCTAAACTTAAAAAGAACCCAGATAACCTGATTCTACAGATAACTTACAAAAGATACAGAAATACATGCAATAAAATACTATACAAACTTAAAAAGAAATATGAAAGAGATCTTATTAATAAAAATAAATATGATATTAAAAAAACATGGGACTCAATTAAAGAAATCTGTCACTTAAAGAAAACCAATACTACTCCTACCGAATTGCTTAGTATTGAAAGGTCACCAACAGACTCGGTAAACTGTGTGAATAAATTCTTTACAAATGTCGGTAGCCGCTTAGCAAATGATATATTTCAAAAGCTTGCGATGACTGAAAACGATCTAACACGAAACATACCAAATAACCAAGGACCCCTAAACTCTTTAGAGATGAAACCTACCGATGAAATGGAAGTAAGAAAAATTATTTTATCCCTGAAAAAAACATCATCCACGGGCTGGGATGGCATTTCTTCCCTCTTTCTCTGTAAGGCAGTTAATATACTTTCTGGACCAATAGCTCAACTTTGTAACACATGCATTTTTAGTGGAGTATTCCCCTCTAGCTTCAAAAAGTCTGTAGTAATACCCATCTATAAGTCTGGAGATAGAAACAGCACTAATAACTATCGTCCTATTTCCTTACTACCCACGATTTCAAAAATTTTGGAAAAGATAATGAATAATAGACTATTGAATTATCTCGAATCGAACAATTTATTATCAGCAAACCAGTTTGGTTTTAGAGGGAAGAAATCTACAACCGATGCCATTGACCTCTTAGTTACACACACTGTCTCCAAACTAGATTCTAAAATGAAATGCGTAGGTATATTCTTAGACCTAGCTAAAGCGTTCGATACTGTGTCTATCCCCATTCTGATTAAAAAACTAGAAAACCTAGGAGTGAGAGGAGTACCATTGGAATTGTTCAGTGATTACTTGGCCAATCGCCGCCAAACTGTTCAGCTGAATAACTATGTAAGTCAAGAAGAACGAATATCATACGGAGTTCCGCAGGGTAGTGTTCTCGGCCCGACTCTGTTCTTGGCCTACATAGATCAATTGTGTCGCGCTGAACTTCGTAACGCCCAAATAATAACCTTTGCTGATGACACCGTAATACTGTTCAGTGCACCTTCTTGGAGGGAAGTTAAAGTCGTGTCGGAAGAGGGCCTAGCTAAGGTTTTAAATTGGTTGAATCATAACGTTCTCACCTTGAACTTATCCAAAACGAAATATCTGACATTTAGCATCAATAAAACAACTCAGCCTGAAAATAACTTTGAAATTAAAGCCCATACATGTAACTTGAAATCTCCCTGTAACTGTCTAACGATCTCCCGAACCGATTCAATTCGCTATCTTGGAGTAACTATAGATAAACACTTAAAATGGCATGAACACATTAAAAATATGACAGTACGTACAAGAAAACTAATATACATATTTAAAAATCTTCGACATATTGGTGATCTAAATATCATAAAATCAGTATATTACTCCTTATGCCAATCTATACTATCATACGGTGTCAGTGTATGGGGAAGTGTTGCAAAATCCACATTAATCAACCTAGAGAGATCCCAACGAGCTGTCATCAAAGTTATTGGCTTCAAGAATTACCGCTATCCTACTTTCGAATTGTATATGGAATTTAATGTGCTAACCGTACGCCAGTTGTATATTCAAGCTCTCCTCCTAAAACAACATCGAACGATTATCGTAGATACAATTAATACAAGGCGACCTGATATAGTCTATACTACACCATCTTGCAAGACCTCTTTTGCTCAACACTTTTCTAGTTTTCAAGGGCCATATTTATACAACAAAATAAGTAAAACGACGCCACTTAAAACTCTGAGCCGATACATTTTGAAGAAAACTCTGCATAAATACTTAAACGATCTTAACTACCAAAAAACTGAAGATCTGTTGAAACTGCCGACATAAGTTAAGACTCATCGGTATTAAATTAATAACAAAATGTTAAAAACCCCTAAAAAAAAAAAAAAAAAAAAAATATTTTTATACGTATACTTTAAAAAAAAAGGAATATCATGTAGCTTTTGAATGGACCGATTAAAACTTGTAGAATTATCAATTCATACGTTTAAATAGATAATAAATAGAAAAGAGAAATTAATTTAATAAGTAGAATAATAAAGCACTTACACACCGCCTCAAGGTTACATTTTATATTTAGGCAATTTTCACTTAAGTAGGTTTTAGCTTACAAGAGGACAGTGAAATTTTTTGTGATTAGTTAGAAAGATACAAAATGTTTAACAAAGAGAGTCTACTATATTACTGCTGATATATTGTATGCATATAAATTTATATATTATGTATATTTTTTCATCCCATAATCTTTAAATCATTTTTTTTTTATTATATATTGTATGTATTTATACATATAAACTCAATACTATGATAAAAATTCGGTATATATATTTTTAATTTTAAACATTTTATATTTTATTTTATTACTATTGCGTTTATTTACACTAATACCAGTATTTCTAACGATAGGTTTAAATGAATTTTGTTTTATATTATTCTAAAAATGTCAAAAGAAAAACAAACCTTTGTATCAAGAAGTCTTGATGCCACTATATACTTTTAGTTCATAAAACAAAACTGATTATTTTTAGCATCTTCATATTTTACGTATACTACATCTTGTCATTCAGAGTGAACAGAGCAACAGTTGTGGGACGAGAAACACTGCCCTGCCGTCATACAGTTTTATACTAGTTCGGAGGGTAGCTGTGGATTGTCTTTGACGAGTGTGACAAACATCACAATATAATAATATATCCTTTGGATTTGCCAATCCAGATCACAATAAATTAAAAGCGTGAATAAATGTGAAGTTACAGGTTGGAAGAAAACGAAAACTTTTATATTTTTTTGTAAACCTTCAAAACCTGTATTAAAACTGATGAGCGTTTCTACTAAAATAAAGTTTGTTTAGTTAAACTTTTGTTTGAACATTTTTATGGTCATGTAATTATAAACGCTTCTCTCGTCACTTTATAGTGGCGCTCTGTACAGTAAATATGTTCAAGCTAAAATAATTGAAGGAACATCGTTGGTATTTAGTTACAATGTTTGTAATATTTTTAAATTTATATTATGATGATCAGTTTTAATTTTACAGCGTCCCGTTTTTCCCATTTTCCATAGATGAGGTTCTTTTTGTCATACTGTGGTTTAATGAATAAAGTGACTTATTATTATTATTATTATTATTATTATTGTTTGTTTTACATATCTCAATACTCTTTTCAAAGCTCTCCATAAATTTTCACTTGGTTTTGACTGAAATCTACTTAAATAACATACTGCCGTAGCTAAATCAGGCCTTGAGCCAACAGTTGCATACATCAATGACCCTATCAAAGATCTACATTGCAGTTCATAGCTCATATCAATCATTGAATTTTCATCATATTTAAAGTTTACATCCATAGGTGTGTCAATTCCTTTACAATTTTCCATTTGATATTTTACAAGTATACTCTCTAAGTATTTAGATTGATTTATTAATATTTGTCCTGGCTGTATTTCAATTGAAATTCCTAAATAGTTTAAGTTGTTAGAGCCCATGTCTTTCATTCTAAATTGAGTAGCAAGAAAACCTTTTAACTTTTCTATACTATTGATGTTATTTCCCATTATTAAAAGATCATCCACATACAAAGTTAAGTAAATATCTCCCATAATATATAAGCAATAGTCATTTTCTGATCGTTTAAATCCATATCCAGTTATAGTTTCATTGAACTTCTCATACCAGTACTTTGGTGATTTCTTCAAGCCATATAATGATTTAGTTAACTTTAAAACTTTTCCTTCCTGTAAGTTTAGTCCCTCTGGAGGTTTTAAATAAACATCTTCTTTTATATCTCCATATAAAAATGCTCCCTTAACATCCATTTGATGTATTTTATATTCTTTACATGCTGCTACTGACAATAACACTCTTAGCGTTTGTAACTTCAAAACTGGTGAGTAAATATCTTCGATATGTTCTTTTTGTTGAAATCCACGTACTACTAATCTCGCTTTATATATTTCTTGTTCTCCTATATTTTTCTTTGTGAAAACCCACTTACTATCTAATAACTTTTCTCTTTCTGGTGTTGGTACTATTTTCCATGTTTCACTCTCTTCTAAGACTCTAAACTCTTCTTTAATTGCATCCTTCCAAACCTGTTTATCTCTCCTTTCTTCTATTTCCTGAAAGCTTCGTGGTATATCCTCTTGATTAGCTGAAAGTAGTGCGTATAATGCTTCATCATCTTCTTCATTAAAGTTGATTACATAGTCTTTTTGCCAAACTGGTTGCTGAATTCTTCTTCTAGCTCGTGCACTTCTAGCACTTTCTTGTCGTTGTTCTCTTAGTGAAATTATTTCTCTCTGGTTTTGTTCTTGATTATTTCTATTCTTCTTTTCTTGTTCTTGTATTTCTTTTTCTTCTAGTATTCTTTCCTCATCTTGTTTTTCATGTCGTTTTCTTTCTTCATGTCGCTTTCTTTCGTCATCTTGCTTTCTTTCTTCATAAGTTTCCTGTTCGAGTTGTTTATCATTTTCTATTCTTTCTGTAGGAAGGTATACTGTTTTTTCTTCTTTAATACTTTCATCAAATATGACATTCCTTGCATTAACAACTTTGTTTGTTTCCATATCAAATAGTTTATATCCTGATATTGTATATCCAATCATTATCATCTTTTTTCCTGTGTTATCTAATTTCCTTCGTAGTTCTTTAGGTACATGATTATATGCAGTACAACCAAACACTCTCATATTAGTAACGTTTGGTTTCCTACCCATCCACATTTCACTGGCTGTAACTTCTCTTCCTGATGATGGACTTCTGTTCGTGACATACGCTGAATACAATACGGCATCTCCCCAAAATTCTTTACTCAAACCTGACTCCAATAAAACTGTTTTGGCTTTTTCCATCAAAGTACGGTTCATCCGTTCTGCTACTCCATTCATTTCGGGATTATAAGGTACAGTATGACGCATTTGTATACCTTCCCGTGCACAAAAACTTCTAAACTCATTTGAAATGTACTCCCCACCGTTGTCAGACTGTAATTTTTGTAAGCCTGTATTAAAATGATTTGTTGCATAATAGTAATAATCTTTAAATTTTTCAAAAACCTCTGACTTATTTTTTATTAAATATACAATTACAAAATGTGTGTAGTCGTCTATAAATGTCAAAAAGTATTTATTATCCTCTCTCCCTGAAGGGGTAATTGGCCCACAAACATCTGTGTGTACAAGTTCTAACGGTTTATTTGCTCTATATCCTTGCTTATTAAAAGGTTGTCTTGTCATTTTGCTTAAAAGACATGGTTCACATAATGTGTGTTCAATTTTAATGTTTCTCAAATCACTTAATCCATCAACCAAATTATTCTGTGCCAATATGCTAATATTTTTCATACCTAAGTGACCAAAACGCCTGTGCCATAAATTTACTATGTTATTACTATCACTGGTCGCAGAGAAATTACAATTTTGCTGTTCTATTTCAAATTCTATTGTGTACAAATTGCCATCACTACTACCTATCATATTTAAATTATCTTTATTATATACTCTTACCTTTCCTCTAGAAAATGACACCACCAGACCACTAGATTCCATTTTAGAAACCGACAATAAGTTTTTTCTGAGCTCTGGAACATAATACACATTTTTTAAGGTACATGTAGTTTCCTTTTTACCTACAAAACATTTAGCTTTAATATTACCAATCCCTACAGCCTGTAACATTACTCCATTTTTAGCTGCTGCTATATTTTTTGGGTTTTTTAGCTCTATATAGTCCATAAAAATATCCTTGTTATTAACTAAATGGTCTGAACACCCTGAGTCTATACAAAACACAATATATTCTTTATTGTCATTATAACAGTTATTCACTTCGCTGAACTCATTTTCACTATGAAACGCATTGCTATTTAACTCGCACTGATCTGCACTGTATGCCTGACGCTCTCTCCCTTGACCTTGCCTGTTGTTGTAGTAACTGCCTCCTCTTCCTTGATTGAAACCTCTGCTTACTCCCTGCGAGTGCCCACGATCATGTCCTTGATTCATTACTGCTCCCTGCCTGTATCCTTGTCCTTGGTTTACTGATCCTTGACTAAATCCACGTCTTTGTGTATAACTTTGCCCCTGTCCATAGCTGTTATTGTATCCTCTGCCATAACTTTGATTGTTGGGCCGACCTTGTCGACACTGGAACTTTTTATGTCCAGATTTTCCACAGTTGTAACATAAAAATGCGTTAGTATTTTGAAAGTTTTCTTTTACCAAATGCTTCTTCTTCTTCTCTTCTTCTCCCAATAACCTTGACTTCACAAAACCTAGTTTTAAATCTGTCACTGTCTCCAGTGCGGTGACAACTCCATCATATGACTGCGGCATGGACAACAATAAGTAATTTACTTTTTCTTCTTCTGTTATTTCTGTATCGGCTTCCCTTAGCTCAGAAAACATTTCCTCTAATTTCGTAAGATGTTGTGACAAAGACTGACACTCTAAATATTTTGTGTCGGACAATTTTCGACGTATGAAAAGTTTACTTTGAATGCCTTTTTTTCTAAAGGAATTTTCTAAGCTTGCAAACATTGCGAAGGCAGATTCTTTTTTTATATATTGGATGTGACTATCCGCCACCCCGGCGATGATGATAGCCTGCGCCCTCGATTCGCTGCTGGCATTTCCTTCATCACTACTGAAATGTTCATTTTCCACTGCAAGCAGGACTCCATTTTCTTTTAATATGCTTTTTATTCGAAATGACCACGTGCTAAAATTTTCGCCGGCAAACTGCGCCACTGGAAATCTTTCTCTGGAACTCGCCATCATATTTCTCCTCTTCAAATATCTCACAACCACGCTCTGCTACCACTATTGGGTCCGTTTCTTCAATTAAACATCTTTTTCTATTTTTCATTAACTTCGTTTTATTTTAACCAACCAATTTCCCGACACCATTTTTTTTACCTCTATCATATATTACCATAGACTATAAAACTACTTATAAACTAGGGATGGGCATTGATTCCTAACAACACTTTACCCAGTGCTCTTCACTTTATGTTATCCACCGAGATACGCAATAGCCCCGCAGCGGGCCTATTGGCTAACTTTGACATTTCCAGTTACCAACCGGGTTCGGTTGTACACCGAACTTTGATGTCAACCAAGATAGTCATATTATTGGTATTGCGTATCAACCTCAGTGGATATCAGTTTACAGTGCCTAACGGTGCCTTTCAGCACGCCATTTCACGACACTATTTTTTATCGACTATTATGCGACTAAGATAAGTAATACCTTTTAGGCACGTTACGCGTGAAACATGGACATTTAATTTTATGTGGTTTATATTACCTGACGTTTGAGGTGAGCGGCAAATTTGAAAACTCATTCGTAACAATAACTACTCTTTGGAGAAAAAATATTACCCATAGTGATATTACCGTTTACAAGTTCATAAACGTTTGGAAGCTTGGTGATCACTACTTATTATAAAACAAAGTCCTCCGCGCCGCGTCTGTCTGTCTGTCTGTCTGTTCGTGATAAACTCAAAAACTACTGCACCGATTTTCATGCTGTTTTCACCAATAGATAGAGTGGTTCTCGGGGAAGGTTTTAGGATATAATTTGTCAAGTTTTTGCATAGATTTGCTAAAATATTATGATATTTGTTAGAGGTCAGAAAAAAATAAGCCGTCTGGGAGCTTTCAACGAAAAGGCTGCCTAAACCCTTTGAGATATAACAAAATGATGTATGATGGAATTGTTTACCTTATATAGGTCTACAAAAAAGTCCGCGATGGCATATGTCTATCTCTTAATGTTAGCCCAATATAACTACTTTTTACATTTTGAAAGTTGATAAAAATGCCGACTAAAATCAGACCGTGTTATCCATACTTTAATATTAATCCTTATCCAAATAAATCATGTCGTATACAAGATTGTTCCAATACATGTAGATTACTTTTTGAATTGTTCAAATCGGACATTCCATTCAAAAGATATTACGAAATGAAAATTTCAATCTAATGGAAAATAAAATCACCGCGCCGCCCCGTGATCCATGGCCATGCAGTGGCCGCAGCGCAGCGGGTTACGCGGCGGGCACCGAAGTGCGGGAATAATTTTAGAGCATACAAAATATACGCTTTGACGCCTAAACTACTAACTGATTGAAATGAAATTTGGTACATAGGTAGTTTGAACTCTGGAGAAGGACATAGAATACTTTTTATCGCGATAAACTGTAGCCCACGCGGGTGAAACCGCGGGGAATAGCTAGTAGTAAATAATTAAATTAAGTAAAATGCAGTACATATTGTGTAATATATTTTTATTAATCATTTGTTTAAGTTATCATTTTTATGTAGTACATTTTTTGATATTATAAATATATAAAAAAGTGCATAATTAAATAAGCACATAAAACCTAATTTTAACCTATACAATAGCGTTAAAAATAAATTCCAGGCCCCCGGTGCCGCCCGAAGGATTGATAATTACTTGAGTCTTATGACCACTGCTTATATATGCGGGTGAAACCGAAGGGCACAGCTAGTAACAAGTAATTGTACTTTTCAGATTCTTGCACCAAAAAAAGTGTCTCCTAGGCAAATGGATTTACTTCTTTCTAGTCATCGACTCTTCTAAAACTTGTTGGAATCCACTTCTTCACTTATTACTTAGACGAAAATTCGCAATAAACACTTTCTCTGGCAACTGCAATGGATCACTAACGTCGCGCAGGAGGCGTCTCTTTATTTTCAAAAGATTTTGTCTCCAAAGCAAATCTCAACAATAGTAGACGTTCCATCACAGAATCTGCAGCAATCCAAATAATAATGCAATGTACACTGAGTCAAACTGACAATCACATCAAAATCCTAGTGCTCCTTACGTGAGCGGCCTAGTGTTAATCACTAAGAATCTATAAAACACTGCTCTTGAGCAGTGTCTTTCACAAAATGTAAAATACCTCGGTGGCTATCAATTTTGATGTCCACTATGCTTACATAATCGCAAATCTAAACTATCGATACGAAAACTTCTGTCAAAATGAGTTATAGTGATTAACACCAAGACTCGGTGCGCATGACGTCATCCCAGTTGATCACTAAGGTTAGCCAATACGAAACTAGCTGTTTGACAGTTCATAGTTCGACACTTTACCAAGTGCTCTTCACTTTGTGTTATCCACCGAGATACGCAATAGCCCTGAGGTTGTCTTATCATCTTGACTGTCATTACAGGATTGTATAATTATAATAAGTACCTACCTGCAATATAAACTGTACAACTGTAACTATCGTTATTTCCAAGATTTAGCTCTGACTAAGGCTAGCAATGTAGCCAGTACAGTGTTGGTAGCCTAAAATGATAAGACATGTCTTGCCTCACGTGCTTGCAATTTAGTTTATTGGTTATTTACAAATTAAATACTTATGTTTTATGTTTGTTTACTTTGTCAAAACTGCGCGTGTTCTAAGACAAAATTATAGATACCTACTTAGGCTGGTTACTTGGTATTTAGTTGGTATTCTATATATGTAGAATTTACGCTCAAAAGCGATAATCAATACATACTTAATACCTGCTCCTTCTTCCTTTATTACTTACAGGGTAGCGTTAGACCACAAGTTACCTGATGTTAAGTGACGATGTGGTCGAAGGTGGCGTCACGTTACACCTGGATTGGGAACTGACTCTCAAGTGAGACTGCTAAAATACCCTAGCAACCAAGCACCAAGCAACTACTACAGATTTGAGCGAGTCATTTCATACAAATACGTCATTCAATCAGCTGTCTGGAAACCTAAATTATGTCTGTAGGTATTAATTAGAACTGCCCTGAACACTAAGAAAGGTTTATGCCCTAAGAAGTCAAGTGGGGCATTAGATGTTGTCTGGAAAAATTATAACTTTCCCAAAACAGCATGTTCTTATATACCTACCCGGCGTGGGCAACAGTTTCCCGTTTTTACGCCCTTAGGGGTTGAATTTCAAAAAATCCTTTGTTTAGTACACCTCTAACCTCTATGTATCAAGACAAACACACCCTTCAAATTTCAAATTTCTACGACCAGCGGTATATGCTGTGCGTTGACATCAGTCAGTCAGGACTTTGATTCTTCTAAGAATACCTATATAATTATAGAAGATATATTTTAATTTCCTTAAAAGTATAATTTCTTTGATTACAATGTAGGTACGCCGACGATTTACAAGAACCGTAGCAAATGACGACATTGATATTAAGAATTCATAAACATTTTCAGAGAAAGAAATTCAATTTATCGAATGTTTACACAACGCGTTGTAGCAGAAATTCCTTGTGTAGCACGATGAATTAAAATTACGTCTAGCTAGCTACCTTTTGTTCTGCCCATCATGCTCAAAAATTTAAACAAATAAGTTCGTAAATGAAAATTGGTGCATACCAAAGAAATGCTGATAGGTCGCGGGCGCGGCGCACATCTTCACAAATAGCTCAATGGTAGGTATGCAATGAAAGGAGATATCAATAGGCTGTTTGTTCCATGTAAAATATTACCCATGAGAAAAATAATTTTAAGAACAAAATGTTTTTTAGTCAATTTTTCCGATATGTTGTATATTTTCCTATTCGGGGCGGAGACAAATCCAACCAATCAAAGATCGTAATAATCGGTCCAGGCCTTCTGAAATAGTGTAACTATAGCTCGATTTTGTTTCATATACATATTTTTAGAAGATATATAATTAAACTACTACTACTTATAAATTGTACGTGGAAGAAAGAAATCTTTTTTTTTTTGCACCCGCCTGGCAGTCCTCATTTTTAGTTTTATATTATACTAGTTGCGCCCCGCGGTTTCATCCGCGTGGGCTACAGTTTATCGCGATAATAAGTATCCTATGTCCTGTCTCTGTGTTCAAACTATCTCCGTACCAAATTTCATTTAAATCGGTTCAGCAGTTTAAGCGTGAAAGCGAGACTGACAGATAGACAGAAAGAGTTACTTTCGCTCGTCAGAAATCCTGCTCCCACAATTTGATACACCGTAAAGACTCCATTCCAAGGACTTGTATTGTCAGCTTAAATATTCCAATGACGTCACATCGATTGACAAATGACAAATGACGACAATATAAGTAGCAATACTACAAGGCCTTTTATGGTAAGTGCTGTAACATCCTGCTGAAATAAGTTATGGCAACACGTGATTGTTTTTAAATGTATGTTTGTAATCATAGCATAGATAATTAGTTACCGTTCACCGACAGAAGTCAGAAGGTCTTTTATAATAGGTAACTGCTTAACCTACCCTACTATACTCTGGATTAACTCATAGGCTACTTTTTATCCCGGAAAAAGGTTCCTGCGGGATAACGGGAAGACGCGGGTGAGACCGCGGAGCGGAACTAGTGTCTTTATATTTATGTAGCCACTCGGCTCAAATTCCTCTTAATAGTGTAGTCAGGTTTTTATGTTAAGAAATCTAGGTTGCCAGGTGCCATTATTTCGGATTATTATTGGCTTTAATGAAATATTTTTTTTTGTTTTGGTATGACGTCACACGATTAGTGTATTTGCCAGTGTCGAGTGTAAATATTCAGAAATTTAATTAAACTCAGAGAGTTGAATAAAGTTTAAATGGTGATGATGATGATGAGATGATGTATAGTGTTTAGATGAGTATAGTGTTTAAGTAAAGTAGTAGCGCTTAATTAAACTTTACGCGGACTTTTTTGGAGCAACTAGAAAAGTCACTTTCACAATTTTAATTAAATAATTTATTGCATACTTATTGCATACTTATTGCATACTTATTGCATACTTATTGCATATATACTGAGAGGTGTACATTTATTTTTAAACAAGTTGCAAAAGAGAGAAATGATTCTTTTGATAAAATAAAATAAAAAACACACAAGTCGACTTGCGTTGCGAACCTCCTTCGTGTCATTGACCGTAAGGATGTTCACATTTTCTTCAAATTACTTTGCATCAATGTGTAAAATTACATTTCAGTAAATGTTTTTAAGGTTTTCAACAATTATGATTTAGAATTACATACGTTTTAATAATAACGAAATTGTGTTCGAATATTGCCGCAGTTCCAGTCGCCACAGCCACCCAATATGTGTCTTCCGAAACGACAAAGCATCATCTCTATCCCGAGCGATTTCACCCTAGTTTTGACTCTGAACTGAAATTCAGAGTTAGAATTGGGAGAGTTATAAAAATGAAGGGCGCAACGGTGTTGATAATGTATATTACATCATTTACATCCCGGGATGTAAAGCTATTTTTCCCTTGTGTATGTATGTCTCTACATCTTGTAGTAAAATTGTAATGTAAATATGTATAAAGATTTCAAATGTATAGTTTGGCATATTTAGAAACCTTGAAGGTGACAGATTTAAACTGCCGTTTGTGGTCTCTTAATTATGGGGAAGAAAGGTTCTCGAGTGGCGACCACGAACTGGAAGTCGCTATGTAGGTAGGCCCCTAGGTAGACCGACGTCATTGTAAGAGTCGCAGGGAGCCGATGGATGCAAATGGCTAATAGACGTTCATGGTGGCGTTAAAGGGGGGAGGCCTATATTCAGCAGTGGACTTCTTCCGGCTGATGATGATGATGTGGTCTTATGGTTCTTATGGTAAAATATAGTGAGCTATATCTTGCGTTAATGTCGTTTATGACGGGGTAAAAAAATCATTTTTTTACTTCCTTTAAAAATACAGTTGGAGAAACACGCTTTATCACTTATGTATGCAAAAGTGCAATGTTGCACATTGGGAAATAACGGAGTGGTGAAGCCGGTTGGCCGCCCTCTCACCGCCGCCGCCGCATCCGTCCAACAACCTCAATTTATTTGTATTTTGTGAGTAAAGCGAGCCTGCTTTTGACCGCAATTTTGAGGAAAAATCGAACGACGATGTAGTCGATGCGTATTGGGCATTCTGGATCCAAACCGCAATATAGATTAATATCTAGATAATTATTATTTTATTCTATTGTTTTGTTATTTTGTGTTTGTAGTGTTAGTTACTTATATGTTATTTTAATTTTTATGTGTACTAAATTTAATTTGTATTGTATGGATAATGACAATCTGAAATTAATGAATTGATTTGAATTGTAGTACGCATGGACAGAAGAAATGAGTACCTACCTACTTCTTTGTTTCCAAATAAATATAAATTGGGAGCCATCAAGTCCAGAGTGAATAGTTCTCGAATGGTTCATCTATAGGGAATTTGGAAATGTCCTCCCAGCGTCGCCTATTGTGATTCAGTTTAAGGCTTGAAATAAACAGTAGGTACCATAAATAATTAAAAATGTATTACCGTACAATTTAGGTAGGATAATTTTCATAATTTATGGCATATTTCTGGTTTTATACGCAGACAGCCTACCACTGTTTTGTGTATCTAACAAACACAATAAAAAATATAAACCGCATGACACCTTAAAGTTTTTCATTATAGCCTGATAAGTAACTTTAAGTTACTCCAACCCGGTATGCACGAAAGTAGATTCAAAGAATTTATTGCATTCCATAACGTACAATAGTTAGTCATAATAGGATAGCTTATATATATATACCCTGGATTAACACAAAGGCTACTTTTTCCCCGGAAAAAGGTTCCTGCGGGATAACGGGAAGACGCGGGTGAAACCGCGGGGCGCAGCTAGAGAAGAATAAAACAAAAAGAATCGGAATAAAATTGCATGGGCCATAAAGCAGTTATTTTATATTTTCGTTTCTTTATTTGGCCCGTACCTGTACCGCTACCGACCGGTTAGCTGCAACCTCTTTGAATTGGTACTGTAGACCTGAGGATAATTTAACGGTTGAACCAAGTTCAAACTCAAAAGCAAGTTGAAGTGCAACGGGCAGGCCATATCGCTTGACGAACCGATAACCGATGGGGAAAAAAGGTTCTCGAGTGGCGACCACGAACCGGAAGACGTTCTATAGGTGGACCGACGACATTGTAAGAGTCGCAGAGAGTAATAGCCGATCATGGTGGCGTTCAAGGGAGTCCTATGTTCAGCAGTGGACTTCTTCCGGGTGAAAGACTTTATTTGGGAAAACTACACAAAATAACGAGAGCAAGAAACGCACAAAAAACAGTAGTAACATTATACATACGTCATTGATAGCGATGATGGCTCAGTGGTAGTGACGTCGGCTTGCGATCCGTAGGACGTTCGAATCCTACAATGAGCTTGAGCTTTCGGTGAAGGAAAACATCGTGATGAAACCATAGCTTGGTGGCAGGGTATTTTCTAGTACTCGCCTGGCTAGCTACCACCCTCTTGTTAAGAATCTGTCGCCAAGCACCTATCGGTGTGTTCCGGCAGCCTCACTTGAGAGCCAGTTCCTAGTCCAGGTGTAGCGTGGCGCCATCTTCGACCAAATCGTCACTTAACATCAGGTGACTTGTGGTCAAACGCTACCCTGTAAATAGTAAAAAATAATAAAAAAAATTGATATTATGTGATGGTGATGATTTCAAATTTCTAAAACCAATAATTACTTATCTGGAAAATTGGCGATGCTGTTTACTGTACCTGTACCTATTTATATTATGACAAAAAGCTTGGGATTGTGGTGAACTTGCTCCAATTCAATCAATTAGTAATAAGAATAAAATTATCAATGTGATCGCGCCAAAAAAATTACCTGCCGGGCGTTTCTTGCCCGTTCTTTTGCCGGCGTAAGGAGGTTGGAACAGGCGTAGCTAGTTTTTAGTGTGACGTTTTAAAGTGATCACAATCTATCCTATTGAATAAAGTACAATTGAATTAAATTACCCAATTTTATATGGAAAATGACCAGAATTACACAGAAAGATAGCTTTAAATAACCCCATTTTTGGAAACCTGCGCCTTAATCTAGAAATGTAACAATGCCACTTTATGGCGCATTATAAACGGAGTAAACGAACTAATAACTCGCTGAAAAATAACTTGAATGTCAAATGTGATATTTACTCGTGATAAATAGCACATGCATCGTAATTGATACTGGATCGGAAAACCAGGTTGTGAATATTTTCAGTAAACATTTTCTTTACACGGAATTCTCTAAGATATCCCACTAATATTATAAATGCGACAGTTTGTGTGTGTGTGTATGTTTGTTACCACGTATCACCGTAGCTACAAAACCGATTTTGATGAGATTTGGAATGGAGATAGCTTATACCCTGGATTAACACATAGGCTACATTTTATCTCGGAAAAAGGAGGGATAACGGAAAGACGCGGGTGAAACTGCGGGCGCAACTTGTGGTATCATATATATTTTTAGTATGGTTTTAATTATACTTAATATAATTAATTATACAGAGGAGAATACGAAAAAAACCTACATCCTTTTACATACACTTTTATGGATATTTATATTATTTTTATTATATTAATATAAAAGTATGTCTGTTAGTTTGTCCTCTTTTCACGCAGCGACAGAGCAACGAATCCACGCAATTTATTGAATAGAGATATTTTTTGGGCCGAGATTGACATAAGCTTGTTTTATCACGGAAAATTACTGTTATTCAGGAATGAAGAACGTGTGATGCCGCGGAACACAGCGAGTATTATGATCGCTAAAGTTTATTTATTACACTTGAGAGCCAGTTCCCAATCCAAGTCTATCGTGGCGCTATCTTCGTCCACATCATCAGCTGTCTGTGTCACATACACACACACACACATAGACAGACATGAACATCGAGCTTATAAAACCCCTATTTTTGCGTCGGGGTTTAGAAAAAAATAGAAAGTACTTTCTTTTGCACATTTTTAAGTAATAACATATGATAGTTTCAATTTTACTAGCCAATGAGACTTGAAGAGCGCATTGTCACACACGAGTTTATCCTTGCTCAACATTGTAAAGATAACTTACACCTACTTACAGTACTTACTCTAAATGGTACTTTTGTTGCAAAACATTTTACTGCTGGTTTGGGTTTTTGAATAAGGATATTTTGTAAGGCAACGGTAATATTTATCATGCAGCCTACATGAATAAATAAACACCCGTTTATGGTGATTTAAAAAAAACATAGAAAAAAGAAAAAAACGGTAACTACTAACTTTCTACATTTTAATAACTATTTTTTGATTCTAACAATACCATCTAACCTTGTAAACTAGCATCCTGTAAGAAATAATAGGTTTTTATTTTATTTATTTATGGAGATGGTCCTTCTCGTGTGCATAATAAACACTTTAAATTTAATCATAATAGTACATGCCTACTACCGGTTAAGCTAAAGGAATATTTTTAGAGTAGCTTATGAGTTTTTAGGATAAATAAAGTAGAGTATAAAAGTAGAGTAATTCCAAATTTCACTTTTATCCGTCGAATCGTTTCAGTATGAAGAAGCAGGTAACAAACATACACACTCTCACGCTTTTATATAATTATATCTATCTAATATTTATATATCTATATTTATAAAAGAAAATCGTGTTAGTTACACTATTTTTAACTCAAGAATGGCTGAACTGATTTGGCTGAAATTTGGTAGGGCGGTAGCTTAGGACCAGGAAACGGACATAGAATACTTTTTATAACGGGAAGACGCGGGTGAAACCGCGGGGCGCAGCTAGTATATCTATATTTATAAAAGAAAGTCGTGTTCGTTACATTACTTATAACTCAAAAACGGCTGAACCGATTTGGCTGAAAATTGGTGGGGAGGTAGCTTAGGACTAGGAAACGGACATAGGACATTTTTTATCCCGGAAAAGGTTCCTACGGGATAACGGGAAGACGCGGGTGAAACCGCGGGCCGCAGCTAGTTTGTGATAAAATGGGATTTAGCAAGATATTTCTGTGTCCAATGTCTCATAATAATATTACCTACACGTGTTGTGAGTTTTTTATGAACGTAAGTTTCGTTAGAAAAATGTTAAAGGTAAAAATGTCGACTGCCGGTTGTTGCTATTTATACCTACTATAAAATAAAATGCGTGGCCCGACTGTCAGGGAAATATCTCAGCCAGGCATTCATTTACGTTATTTACTTGTTATTATTGAGATTACTTAAATTTTTATTTTACTTGCTTATAATTTACATCATTAAAAAGTGCTCTGTGAAAAATTGTTGGATTTTCAAATATTTGAAAATGACTAAAACTTGAATTTTATATTTGTTACAAATGTTGAGTTCAGAATTTATTTGAAAAGTTGTTTTATTTTAATTACATATAAATATTTTTACCGTTGCAAGTTGAACAAAAATATTCTGGGCAAGAATGCAGTATCTAGGTAGTCTTCGAATATAGGAAAGATAGAGACTTCTCTTATTCAAAGTTTCATAACAAAATAAAACTTTACAATTTAGATAATATAAAAAAGTGAACTTACCAAGAAACTAAAAATTTGCAAATTTCCGCTTTTACAAAAACACTAAGCACTGCACAAAATCACAAAACCAGAGTCTCTAATTATATAGCAAATTTTGAAACTAAAAATGCGCGAAAAATTAGCCTTGATTTTTCCTTGTCGAAGCTAACCGATCATGACAGAAGCCACTTTTTGGTGAATTAAAAAGTTAATTTGGCGCCAAAATATGCGTGGTGACAGTAATGGCGGACGCCGTTACACTGTCGCAGCCGTGCACGCGGCTGGAAGGTCGTTTCTCAATTGTATCGTGCTGTTTAAACAGTACATAAGCATTTGCATCATAACAAATTGGAGGGAGAGCATAGAACGGAAACAATAGTGTACACCTGTTTAATAGCTGTGATATTAGCACTATATAGGGATGGGCCATGGGCCAGGGACAAAAACAAGTCAAATCTTCAGTAAGTAGTTTTAATAAATATCGTTCACTTGTGTCAAAAAAATTATAATCTTTCTATTGTACGTCAACGACGAAAGTCGCTGAACAATACCAAATATTCCGATTACCTTCATCATCTTAAACAGCTTTTGACTATTATTTACCATCAAACACAAACGTTACTGATCTATCATATTATTCGCATTAAAAAAAATATTTTTATTTCAGCTACTTTTGTACCACCACTTCCACTTCCACTTTCGTTTCCGCATCCGCTATAGTTTCTGCTTCCACTAAAAAATACCTGCTTTTGATGTCTGCTTCTGTTAAATTGCATCGCTAATTCGCTAAAACTTGACACAAAACCTAAGTTCCGTTAAAAAATCTATACTTTAGAGTATAGATATTTTTAACGGAACTTAGGTTTTGTGTTGTTAATTTTAGAATTAATAACGAAATATCGACGATATTTATATCAATGATTTTTTGCCTAATTAGCACTGAGAGAGAGAGAGAGAAAGACTTTATTAAGGAAAACTACATATAATAACAAACGTAAAATACACCTACGAGTATAATATTAAATATTAGGTACAGGTATGATGGTGCAAACACTGCAGCTATCTCCACCTAGTTAAACAATAATTGCTAGTATCGCCGAGCTGTTTAGTAATTGAGGTGAGTATTTAGACATGCATTTAGTGTGTGATATTGATAAGTAAGTGTGTAACACAGGTAATGACTCCATGCTAGTTTTGTTACAACACAATGTGCTTAGCTAACCACCTCGTTAGCGCAGTCATCAGTAATTTGGTTCAAAACCCCGTTGCTCTACGGTATCTAATTATCTGTAGATACGAAACAAACTTGTCGTTGATTTATATCCTACGATATTAATCTTGCATTTACAAGTGATAGGTATAAGTCGGCCGTACGAACTTTTTGAGGGACCTAAGCATAGATAATTGCTTTTTAAACTTAGTTAATACGATATCAAGCGACGCAATGCCTCAAAAGTACTTACTTATCTACTAACTTACTTAGTTTTATAAGTTATTTTACTGAAAATTCACATTTTATTGAATTTTTTCAGAGTCCACCAAATTATTCAACCGCCAAGCAGTAGTCTGAAATCATTACTGTATTCCGGATTGAAGCGATTACAGGGCATACAGATTTACTACCGAAGTCTTTTCAGTATAGATATGAAGTTGTACAAATGCAGAGTCCTTCTCTACTTAGCTATAAGGGCAAGGTCCCGTTGTTTGACCCGTAGACCCCGTAGTGAAAGTTTTGGTTATCTAACGACTTATATCAGTTAACTTAAGTCAATATTGTATAACATTGAACAACCGGCTTTAAAACTATGTTTGTTTTAATTTAAATTGTAATGTGTAGGGTATTTGCTAGTGCTCGCTTGGCTAGCTACCCTAAAACCTGTCGCCTATCGGTGTATTTCGGCAGCCCACTTGAGAGCCAGTTCCCAATCCAGGTGTAGCGTGACGCTACCTTCGACCATAATAATTATACTTATGTAGACCATAATATAATATATGTATGTCATCACAGGAGACCGAAGAGCTGGCAGCTACCTCGCACAAACAATTAGTCTAGCTATTCCAAGGGGGAACGCTGCCTGTATCTTCGGAACCTTGCCTAAAGGGACTCCTTTTAATAATATAATAGTTATTATGTTTTATTTTTTAAGGTCTTTAGTTTTATATATGTAGTATAGTCGTCACTTAACATCAGGTGACTAATGGTTAAAATGGTGCCCTAGATTTGTTCAGCAATGTAGGTGAGCAATCACAAGAAAACGCTCCGCTCCCGATTTCCTGCGCGCAATAGGCGCGCGCGTCACCCGCCGCTCCTACGTGACGTCATGAGACTAGCAATTTATTGTGTCTCCCGCTTTCATAATTCGAAAATTTGGCAATAACATTCACAACTTTTGTCCTCTTAGTTTCTTTTTCTATATTGCTCTACGACTGATAGGATTGATTTCTTTCAGCATCCAAAATTACTGAATTCAAAGTGAAGCCTCAACGTTATGCCATATATTTTACTCACGTTTGCAACTACTTGAGATGTGAAATATCAAACACTAGTTGCGCCCCGCGGTTTCACCCGTGTCTTCCCGTTATCCCGCAGGAACCTTTTTCCGGGATAAAAAGCCTATGTGTTAATCCAGGATAAAAGCTATCTCCATTCCAAATTTTATCAAAATCGGATTAGTAGTTACGGTGATACGTGGTAACAAACATTCACACACACACACACATACACAAACTTTCGTATTTATAATATTATTAGGATTATTACATTAGTAGGATACCGTTAACATTGGAAGTAGGTAAACGTTTCTAGTTATTCAAATGAATGCCAAACGCTTATTTGCAACGATTTGCCTGTTGGCCAGGCCTCAGAGCCTATTTAACCTTGGTGTAGAGCTAGTCTATCTGTCTTTTACCTACATTTGGGCGCTAAGTGTGGACGACCCTGCCGTTCTCGTATTGGTCTGCATAGCCATCAACAAAAGTGGCACGGTTTGATCGTCCGTCTCTCACAGACGTTGTTCGTGAGAACTACAGTTCCTTCGATTGAGTAGAGAGATACCTAGTCCTAGACTTTTACTGGTTAGGGTCCATGTGATCTGGGTTGCTATTTCTCCAAATACAAGGCAAGCCACTCACCTTGAAACCGTTGAGCCCCCAAGTTGACTGTATAGACGGCCGGAACCGTCCATAACCCTGAACACCCGGGTGCAAGTGAAAAATCCAAATCTTGCACAAAAGCACACTTAATATTGTCTGCAAAAGTATTAAACTTATACCTCCGAAATCGCAATCAATTCGGTACACGCGTCAAGTCCGAGGTGTACTGAAGGTCATGTCCAACCGAAGTAAGTAACCGCCAAAACTACCCTCAGTTTCTCCGGTGACTCGTCGCTCGTTGGAATCGCAGCTTGTGACCTACCTCATATTTAAAAAGAATACAGACGACGTATTGTAGATTTCGGCGGGTGTACCCAGGAATTGCACAATTATATTATACTCTTTGATTATATTCCTCCATCCCCATTCTTTTTTTTTTTTTTTACTACTTACAGGGTAGCGTTTGACCACAAGTCACCTGATGTTAAGTGACGATGTGGTCGAAGGTGGCGCCACGCTACACCTGGACTGGGAACTGGCTCTCAAGTGAGACTGCCGGAACACACCGATACGCGCTTGGCGACAGATTCTTAACAAGAGGGTGGTAGCTAGCCAGGCGAGTACTAGAAAATACCCTACCACCAAGCTATGGTTTCGTCACGATGTTTTCCTTCACCGAAAGCTCAAGCTCATTGTAGGATTCGAACCCACGTCCTACGGATCGCAAGCCGACGTCACTACCACTGAGCCATCATTGCTAAACATTCCATGAGACTTTGGTATATTATGTGGTTCAGTAGGTATTCCCTGTAAGCACAAAGCGTTTTCCTTCCACATTTCATCACGCCAACCGCCAAGAAGGGGAAGTCCTTGCCAGGCTGTATTTTCCGATTTAACGCATGCCTTTAAATGTTGTCTTGGACATACCGGTTTCCCATTATTTTCCGATAGCTGAAATTAAATTGTTTCGATATACCTATACAAAAGATCTATAGGGCAGCGTTCTAAACCTTTGACTGCATCATCGCTTAACATCAAGCGACATTGCAGTCAAACGCAGTGATATTTAGTCATAAAGAAATTCAAAGCCATCAAGTATAATTATTTACCTACTTGGCATATTATATAGAATCGCATACAGACATACCTACCAGCACCTGGTAATGATTTAGTTGCACGATCATTGCATTGTCACGAACGGATATACATAACGATAAGGACGTTAGCGTCAATCTTAGGAGGTTTTGTTTCAAGGTATACAAACAACGGATTTGAGTGAAATTCGGAATGATGATAGCCTAACCCTGGATTAACGCATAGGCTACTTTTTATCCCAGAAAAGGTTCCTGTGGGATTGAAAATGGGAAAACCGTTAGTCGCAGTAAGTAGTCACAAATACTTATTAGCGGGGATTTCCAATGAAAATACAAACGATTGGTTTATTTATATAATTCATTTATTAATTGTATAGTATTCACATTGTCGCTACGTTTCACATTATGAAACATCAGCATCATAAAAAAATGAGAACACAATAATATGACGACATAACTAGGTAAAAAGAGAAATGCAGCGTTCCATCGAAAGCTGAAATAGTACTTGTAGCCAATCTAGCTAGTTGACGGTATGCTCCTACACAGAACACTGTAGTGTAAAGACTCATTTCTGTGCTCAAAGTTGAAACTAGTACTCTAAAACACTACATAGATGGCGCTGATCAGACATGTTCTTTTCTTTTCTTTGTCCAAAGAAAAATCCTTCTACCGGATTTTATTACCTACTAGCTGACCCGGCGAACTTCGTATCGCCAATAAAAGTCACCTTTTTAAACCTTCCCTGAACTCCCACAAACATTTCAAGATCAAAATTAGCCAAAACGGTCCAGCCATTCTCGAGTTTTAGCAAGACAAACGAACAGCAATTGATTTTTATATAAGAGAACTAGCTGACCCAGCGAACTTCGTATCGCCAATAAAAGTTGTCTGAAGGAAATTTATTTCCGTTTCTCACCTTTTAAACCTTCCCTGAACTTCCACAAATATTTAAAGATCAAAATTATCCAAATCAGTCCAGCCGTTCTCGAGTTTTAGCGAGACTAACGAACAGCAATTCATTTTTATATATAAGAATATTTATCTTTTTTAATGTCAGAAAACTTCGCATTGTATAACTTCAACTGTCAAATCAAAGCGAATACGATGGTAAGAATTTATTAGGATTACACAAAACGAAAAATTCTACGATATTGCATTCAAAAAGTTTTAATTAAGTACTCATATCTCTTTTGTATAAAGAAATGACCAAAAGACAAATAACAAAAGTACCTACAAGGAAGAAAAACTTAGGGACTGTTTAATTAGCTCAAAATCAATCTTTAGTGTTTGTCTCTGAGAGAGGAAATAAATGATCACTTTATGCATACCGCCAACAAACCCGACAAGCTACACAGCTTTTGCGATACGCTAACTTATAATTTAACTAAAATGTACTTGGCAGTTCTGTTTTGCATGGATGAAACGAAATGGTTAATACTGCTCGTTGCCAAGCCGATAGCTTATGAGACGCCGATGATTACAATTATTATTATAACACTGAGTTATGACGCGACAAAACAAATTTTCCTTGATTAAAAAAATGTACAAACCCTCACAAACGATGCTAATAGACATAAAATTTAAAAGAATTGCTTCCAAAACCTTCCGATAGAGGCGTTTGTGAGTATCCTCCAGCGGCGGCCATATTGAATAAAAACAAAAATCACGAGACACTTTTCTTTCAACAAAGAGTTTATAATTCATTTTGTTTAAATAATGAAACTTATTTCTAAAGCAAGCTTAACTTGGATCATGTCATAGAGATGAAAAAATAAATAGGAAAATTAATTTCACCGCATCAGCTCCGCTTCAAAATGGTGTCAATGAATAAAAAACAGATGTGCAACATGATACATAAGCTATCACATTTTTTCTAAATTCAGGGCTGATGTGAATTGACTCGTATCAGCCGCGCAATTACAGTTTTAATTAAAAGAAAGCTATACATTAATTGACTAAATACCTTAATTCGCTATTGGCGCGAACGCGGACACATACGCACGTGTGGGAAACGTAAAATTATCAACATTTTTTTTGTGAAGTTGGCACGACAAAACATGAATAAAGAAAATAGTTAATTTTTTGTCAAAATAAATCGCTTACGTTAGGAAACCTTCGAAGAAAACGTAACGTTGACTTTTATTAGCTATTCATTGCGCTTTTTATTGCTTATACAAATGAAAAAAAAAACGTGACGTCACATTTCCCAGAGCGTGGTGTCTCCGCGCGCGCACACACACAAAAATTAATAAACTAATGTCATCGAAATTTGTCGGTACCTAAACGAGAAAATAGACTACCACGGTATTAATTGAGCATAATAATAACGTAAGGCAGTCTAAATTATACAATTAACGAAAAAAAAAATGCCATTTTGAGTATAGTGAGAGTGGTCAAATTATTAAATTGTTCACGTGACAGCTAGATACGTTTACAGGACTATACGGTAAATACATAAGGTCCGCATAGACTGCGAAGGTGGTAAGTGGCAGTGACAAGATGAGGCAGGTTAAATTTAACTGTAACCTCAGTTCAGCAAAATAAACGTTTTCTTAATACTTTCCGAAGTAGGTTCAACATATCCGCTTACACAATTTATGACCCAAAAAATCGGCACTGAGCCAAAATCGAAACACACATTTCATTAACAAAATCATTAAAAAATGTATTATGTAATCAAATCACATACATATACACAATAATATGTATCTATAAACTAAAAAAAATATTCTCGTATTGAATATACATAATAATATAGGCCTTTGTAAAAAAAAAAAACGTTACAAATATGTATTTCATAAAGGAAGACAAAATTATAAAATTACTTTACGTCAAACATATTATTGCACTTTGTATTTATTGTTAGTCAATCGGAAGTTCATTACTATTAATATAATAAATAAATACGCGCAAAAAATGTGACAAATCTACGAAACGAGTTGTCGCTACTGTTCTTTCACTCATTCATCTTTGATACAGTTTGCAGGAAAGAGATAGCGCTCACAATCGAAATAAAGAATTATCTGTTTCACATGCGATAAAAATACATGAATCAAGTGAAATGTTCAATAGAAAATCAGTTCATTTTCCAATCCAGGCGTAGCGTGACCACTTGACTTGTGGCCAAACGCTACTCTGGAAGATGTAACAAAATAATATGTCCACCAGCAAATTCGTGCAAATATCAGTCCTTAGATTACGAGTTTGATCAACTTCGAGTATAGTATGCTATGCGGTTACTATGCGGTTTCATCCGCGTGAATTACACAAAAAAAATATCAGAAGAGGGCTAAAAAAATAGCCTACAATCTATTCTCTGACCTAAGTATAAATATATACAAAACATTGATAAAATCGGTCAAGCCGTTTCAGAGGTATTCGATAACAAACACTGTGACACGATATTTTTATATATTAGATTGTACGATACTCGATAGTGATTGCAATAGGCTTAGCGTGAGTTTACGCGAAGCGTTAACGCGTTCTGTCGAGAGCGCGTAAACGCGTTCTTTGTATGAAGAAACGTACAGAGCCCCTAGCGGCGAGTATCTTCATGGAAACAAAGAGTTTACGCGCTCTTTGCGGGTCGCGTAAACGCCTCGCGTAAACACACACTAGGCTTTTTATGATGAATGCGTAGTAAAGGTACAGAATAGTTTTGCCATACGCGTTAGACTTGTCATATTTTTTGACGCGCATCGTATAAAAGGTTCTTGTGAATTATTAGTACTGCGGTGCTCTAAGCATTAAATGCCAACAAGATATGTTTGACAAACATTCGACAGTGTAAAACGAAAAGGAACGATTCACAGTATTTAGACACAAAACTAAAACAAAAAATGCTCACAAAAATGTATACTTAATACGTTCTATTATAAATGTCACTTCCCATATAATATGTATGGCCAAGAGTACAGTATTATATGTGTTTTTTTTATTTTATCTACTGGTACAAATACACAATAAGCGCTTTAAATCATAAAAGATAAATCAATACATCACAACATTGACTACGCTATTATCCACCAAAAAGAAAAACGCGTAGCTTTAGCTCTTAACTATATTTTAGAAGGCCTTGTATTCTAACTACCCTTATATGCATTAGAAATTCCGTTTAAGGTCACCATTTCGTTACAATTACAACTTCACTATATCACTTGAGAGAAATTAACTAATTACACGAATAGTAAACTTAAAAACGTATTTTATAATTAAAAATTACTGTAGAAAATTGTTTTTTTTTATATTAGTCACACGCAAGTTGGCTTATACTACAGCTTCGAGAGGGAATTTTCACTTCTAAAAACCAAATAGAAAAAGTTCGGCTCGCTCGCTTGTAAAAAAGCTTGGATGGGGGCAACCGACAACAAGCGTTGCGTCGTATCAAACAATTCGGTTAAAATCTCGTGGGACGGGCGGCGCTGCGAGACTCTACGAATTCAGGACGCGTACAACACCAAGCGCGAGCGTATTGTGTCAAAAATTCAGCTCTCGAAAGCTCGAAGTCGTTTTTCGGTAAAAGAGTTTCCCTTAACAGTGGTCGAGGTTCCTAACACTACCAGACTTATTAGGCACTAACACCGACAATCGGAACGTCCTCACGTTTACTTCGTACGTATATAATACATAGAAAATAGTAAAACACGTTAGATTACTCGCACAATTCCACTAGATGTCCGTATAACTTATTCATAGTCTTTATTTTATTATTGAGATCAATTTTGCCTCTATGCACTAAAGTGTGGTATGCACGCCGCCAAGCTGACGCCTCGTTTTCGTCAACGCCTCCGTTTCGCCGCCGCCTTCACACACGCAACACGATAGGAACATATATTGCATTCACGTTTTGATTCTATTAAAATGACACAATGTAAGAGTATATATGGTCGAGAGTATAATGTTGTATCATTTTCAAGAGAGTCAATAACGTCGGAAGGAATTGGGGCTAACTGTTTAAGCGAACTGCCAATCGATTCTAATTTTATTTGACACAAAACTGTCATACGAAATCAACTTCGATTAGCAGTTTGTTTAAACGTTTATCCGTTAAACATGCAAGTCTAGTGAATGACGACTCGATTTTCGTACGATTACGTAACTTATTCGAGTGGCCACTCAATAGTTACAACCAATTTCTAAAAAAGGCGGCGGCAAAAGTTCGGTCGCTATACGCTGGAACGTCGCGTCGCCTCCGCACTATCGCTTTTCATTACAAACCCGATAAAATGCCTGAATTCACACAAACTGGCAACGTTAAAACTGCATGAACATTTTTCTATCATCTCAATGTTCGATCAAAAACGTTCACATTTTTCTTAGCCGTCATTGTAGCTAAAATCAATGCACTATGTCAGTTTTGTCATGAAAAGGGATACTGCGAAAGAGACGCGTTCACGTATAGCAAGATTAACGGCGGAACACGACACAAAACTCGTTTAAACTAGACACCGATGCAGACTGTAGTTCAGTAGCTACGCAATGACTTCCCTGATTTTACTGCGCTTAAAGAGCCTGCGCATAAAAAAACAGTTGACAAGACAAACACAAGCTTGTAGTAAACTTGATCCAATTCAATCAAGTAGTGGTGTAGATTCTCTCGTGCATTTTCTAAAACTAAACTCAGTTTAACAAATCTAAATATATTGCTGTCTCTGTCTCACCACGGAAGTAAGAAAATTACAACATTACATTTAGACCTATCAAACTTAGGTTAGTTTTAAAAAATGCACAGCATAATCGACACCAATATCTAGTACATAGTACTAATCTGAAAAGATTGAAATGTGATCGCGCCCCAAAAAGTTACTTGTTTTATGGAGGTTGGAACGGAAGTAGCTAGTTTTAAATTTGACGTTTCAAAGTGACCACATGTTGTATCAACAATTTGTATATTACAGTTTGTCCTACTACAAATAGATTTTGACATAACTTCTACACGGAGCGTGTATCAAATTCCTTTCTCTAATAGAGCAAACTGTGGATAGATCGGTTATTGAAACCGGCCGTAAAAAAACAATATGAATTTCAAAGTGCAACTCCAAATTGCAACCCAGATATTAAACTTCAGTGATCGCTACGATAGCAGTTTGCGTCTACCTGCACCGGGTGTCGAGTTTTGGCGAGAGTTGCGCGCTTTCCGGCGCTAGAGGGCGGTGTTCTCAAACGAGGTGGTCGCGGTCGTCGAGCGAGCCGTCGGAGCCGCGCTCGGGGCGCAGCTCCCGCTCCAGGTCGAGCGAGCGCCGCTCCAGCTCCAGCCGCGCGCCGCCGCCGCCCAAGCCGCGCCGCGCCGGCGCCTCCAGCGACGACACCTGCAACACAACACTTTCTTAAACACGGAATAACGACGAGGGTACCTTAGCGAGGCGGCCAGTAGCGGCTCGGAGAGCTCTGGGCTGGGTTCGCACCGCGGCGCCAGGTGACCTATGGTCAACGCTGATGATGGACACCGAGTGTACCTTAGCGAGGCGGCCAGTAGCGGCTCGGAGAGCTCTGGGCCGAGTTCGCACCGCGGCGCCAGGTGACCTATGGTCGACGCTGATGATGGACGACGAGGATTACCTTAGCGAGGCGGCGGGGCGGCGGCTAGGAGGGCGCGGGCAGATGCGGCAGCTTGGCGGCCGCGGGCGGCCAGTAGCGGCTCGAGCCGCTCTCTTCGGACATGGCCGCTTGGAGTTGTTTCGCTTCTGCAACATCGTTACAACACTCGTCAGCTAAATGTCACATTACAAATTTAAGAAAAATGACAAGACTCGATTTATGCGCTTCTTTCTCCCGCTTACTTGCAAAATGTGAAACGCAGTGATACAAATGACAGTCCTTCAAGATGGGTTGGGAAAAGAGTTCTTAAGGGTCGGCAACGCATCGGCAACTTCCCTGGTACGCACACACACACACAAAATACCGCATTTATAATATTAGGAGGATGTACAATACAGCAATGCAATGTCGATAAATAATCAGCGAGTCTGTAATCCGACTCGCATTTCACCGTTGTCGAATGGCTGTAACCACAACCTTTTTTGACAGCTGGATCCGCGCCTGACTGAAGAGCTGATGATTTTTTTTTACTATTTACAGGTTAGCGTTTGACTACAAGTTACCTGATGCTAAGCGACGATGTGGTCAAGGATGGCTACACCTGGACTGAGAACTGGCTCTCAAGTGAGGCTGCCGGAACACACCGATTGGTGGTGCTTGGCGACAGATTCTTAAAAAGAGGGTGGTATCTGGCCAGGCGACTAGAAAATGCCCTACCACCAAGCCGTAGTTTCATCACGATGGTTTCAAGCTCAAGCTCATTGTAGGATTCGAACCCACGCCCTACGGATCGCTGGCCGACGTCACTACCGCTGAGCCATCATCGCTATAAAATGATGATGTGTGTAACGTAGGCACAATAGCACTCACTGGCGACTTGCGACGCGTTGAAGGTGACGGGCGTGCGCGCTAGTGGCGTGCGCAGCGACCCGCCGCGGCCCCCGCTCCCCGCGCCGCCCGCCCCGCTCCCGCTGCACACGCTTGTTTGCTGCAACACACACCTCACATCAGCATGCACACATAAAGGCAACAAACACTCAAATATAAAAAAAACCCCCGACATAGATAGGTAGATAACGCTTTATTGTTTCACCACAACAATAGAAAAATAGAACAACATAAAAGGAGAGATCTTAGAGCTAGTGTTACAATGGGCGGTCTTATCGCTTAGAGCGATTTCTACCAGACAACCTTTGGATGGACAGAAGTTGTATGAAATAAAATGCGGTTGGTGGTGTATTTGAAGTACATAAAAAGAAATACAATGACATATTGAGCCATTTTCATCAAACATAGCTAAGAACACTCCCGACAAATTCACCTGTCCGGAACCTTGTTCCGGGATAAAAAGTAGCATGTGTGTGTTAATCTATCTCCATTACAAATTTCGTCAAAATCGGTTTAGTAGTTACGGTGATACATGTTAACAAACATTCACACACACACACAGACTTTTGCACTTATAATATAAGTAGAATATTAGGATGGATGTAGAAGCAAAGCCTTTTGCGCAATCTAGTACAAATCGAAAACCAACAGCATTCCAGGCCACTCTTGGCTGTCGTATAAAAAAAGTGAAAGTCAAAAAAGAAAAATTAAACTAATGATAACTATGACCACATGCAACCTAACATTTGAAACTCATAAAACCTGTGATAGTACGCAAAACAACAGATTTTATCATAAATACCAATCAAAAAAAAAATCTAAATTATTAGCAATCTATTCGCGTTGTTAAATCTTTTAAGCTAAATATAGAGTGCATACATATCAATTACGATAAAGCTAAAACAAACAGACAAATAATATATTTTAAAAAAGTAACGTCGAAACTAAATATATAAGAAAGTAAAGGCAAATAAAACTAAACAATGGTGGTTCAGTGTTCAGCAAGCTTTACATTACCAATTTCAAAATGATTTACTCGATTTATTTAACTTTGTTTTTTCCATGAAATGGAGCAGAATTAGGCTAGAGCATGACTCAAGAGAGTAAGAGATCATCTCGAACCCAGGCAAGTAGCTATTCTGAAAAATGTACAGCATATACCGATAGCTTTGATAATACTTAAAAATCGGTATCTAATCGATCATTTATTTCGACCAACAAAACTGTTGTTAAAACGTTACTACTTTAGCTCAAATTCAAAGTTCTGGGTGGAACAAAAGTGTAATGGGCAAGCAACGTTTACCATCAGTTGAGCGATTTGCTCGTCTCGTCACTGAGTTCGACAAATTAAATGAGAGACTATTAAGACGATTTTTACATTACTTTTAAATAAAATTGAATGACTGCTAAGATTCTTGCAAATACATAGGTATTGAATATTAATATAAAAATAACAGCGTTACAGAAGGCACTTATGTCACAAATCGTCAAGGTTAGTCCCAAATACGTTCGAGAACCAAAAACTTCGTAAGTCTCAAACAAGTCAAGAAAACATTAGTCAGCAGACCAACCACCACCAAAATAAAAAGAAAATAATAAGAAGCAACTAAAAACAAACCTATTTGTCAGTGCATTTGGGTTGCACGCGCTTCGCGAGCGCGATACTAACGTGGTTGGGCGGCGTCGGCTCGTCGTCGTGGGGCGGGCGCGGCAGGCGGCGGCGCAGCCACGCGTGCCGCAGGGCCTGCGCGGGCGTTAGGCGCTTCTCCGGATCCCATTCTAGGCATCTGGAATGTTACGAGTAAACCATTGGTAAATAACTTGTCAGAGTTTTCAGGCCACCCGAAGGCCTCCGACTGATACAGTAGTACTTCCGGCTCGAAGGACCATCTATGTAGGGGTTGCTGCTACACCGAAATAATAAGATGATGATTGTAGGATTCACGTTTGCTGTTTAAAGTACTGATGGAAGATGACAATGATGCTAATGAACTGCGGCGTCAATGCGTACTGAGGTTATGAGGTTACGACAGACCGGACTAGAAATGCCACGAAATGCCACGAAAATCTAAGGCTGAAGACCCTGGCAAAAGGTGACGAGCGCAGTATGTCACCGCGCAGTATTTTGAACTGTTGATATTCATAATTTTGGATGATGAACATGCTTGTGTCATCACGCAGTTCCATAAAAAAGAAGAGTATCACCAATACTGCATTTCACTTTCGTAAAATTTCGTGTAAATAAAATTACTTTCTACAGCTTTACGTTCTGTTTGTAAATAACGCAGCCCCGGCGATCCCGAACGGAGCAAACTCCAAACAAACCAGAAATAAAATTCATTCACAGAAACATATGTATGTTTTTGCGGATATCTGTTACATACAAACAGGTGGTATACTACTTCATCGACCATTGATTTGGAGAACCATCAAAGCAACTAACTCTGCGCTTATAAACTTTTGTGTTGTTATTTTTCTAAAAAATCGAGATGAAATGAATGCGCAGCAAACTTAAAGAAGTGCAGAAAAGGAAACGCGTTTTGATTGGTTTATAAAGAGACCATTCTTTCAATTTGTGGTTCACAAATCGATATCATATAAATTTATATGTTTCAGGGTAGCGTTTGACCGTAAGTCAGCTAACGTTAAGAGACAACGTGGAAGAAAGCACACTACGCCTGGATTGGTACTGGCTCTCTAGTAAGGCTGCCGGAACACACCGTTAGGTAACTTCTTCGTATAAACTTACTCAAACAACCCCAAATAAAACAAAATATCCTCTTACCTTCTAATAAAATCGATAAAGAATTTGTCCTGGCAACCCTTGAGTGCCGTGACGAAGCTCTTCGAACCAGGCGTTCCTCTGGGCTTGCCTCTTCTCGACATACCTGGAATCACAACACGTGGACATTGTATATTTACTATTTTAAGGAACCTAAATAACCGATGGAATAGAGAGCTCTTTCGAATGGCCAAATATATCGCTCAGGTGGATGGATTTTGCATAAGATAGTGGTACATATATGGAGAAAACCTACTGCAGATTTCCTTAAAGTAGACCGTATTTCTATAAGTTACAGGGTAGCGTTTGACCACAGGTCACGTGAGGTTAAGTGACGATGTGGTCAAAGGCGAGACGCTTGGCTTGGGATCTTCCGGAAAACACCAATAGCGATACTTGTCGAACGTCCATCCTGCACAGCTTCGCTTAAAACTCGGCGTCATCGATCTGCGTATACTACGCTAGGCTTATTTATTCGCTACAGAAAAATATTCTACCTCAAAGTTCGTTGACCCATCCTTATTTTTTGAGCAATATCAACCTTATTATTTCTAGTAGTTTGTCTGTTTCATAAAATGATGAGAACGTATTGTTTTTGCCATTCGCCCCCGATCGCGTGATCAATCGAAGTCAACATATCGCCTAGAACTATCACATATGACATATTATACTAAAATATGTTCATGAAGCTTTTGAAAATCGACACGTGATATGAAACAATGCAGGTACATATAAAGCCTTTCGCGTGACTAGGGGTAGATTACATACATGGAGGACGGAGTATGTATGAGATAGTAACTGGGCTCCACGGTTTTACTCGTATGGAATACAGTTTATCGCGATAAAAAGTATCCTATGTCCTTCGACAGGTTTCAAACTATCTCCATGCCAAGTTTCATCAAGATCGGTTCAGCATTTAGGTGTCTGTGTCTACGTTGGGCTGCGCCATAAAACATTACTAGGTACATCTCTTTGAAGAACTAAATGAACGAAAGAGATGCATGATGTTTACCCGCCCGCCCTGAGGCTTTACATTCCTTTTCTAGCGACAATTCGACATTCACATAACAGTTAGTCTCACAATTTTTCCAAACGACTGTTGGACTCACCACTTTTTCTGCTGCCAAAACATCAAATGGATTCATCGACCAGCTTATGTCTAAATTATATTTTCCAGCGAGGAAAAACTAATATCTAAAAACTGCTTTTCACAGAAATCTGATGTAACTCTTGTTCGCACGTTAAACTCGACCTCAAGCGATGACACGCAGACAGACAAGTTCACGGTGATTCAGTAGTCTGAGAAGCGAGGCGCCACTTTACAAGTAACCGGGTGACGGTAGTAAGCGTCACACGAATGTTTTGGTAACGCATGACTGAGATATTCTCTCCTCAATATCCACAATAAAATTTAACCCACGACGTAAAAAGTTGGTGTGTGTTTGTGTGTGGTTGCCAGTAACATCGTAGCTCTCAAACGGATGGACCGATTTCGATGCGGTTGTTTTTCATTTGAAAGCCAGTTTCCTTGCGGTGGTTCTTAGCTATGTTTGGTTAATATCGGTACAGCAGTGTAAGATTATCAGCTCTTTTCCAAAATTATGTAAGGCATTTTTGGCTATGTTTTTGATGAAAATCGGCCCAAGATGTCGGTTGGTTTTGAAAATTATAAATTTTGAGTTGTTTAATTTTACGTTTTGTTTGAAGTTAAACTACTGAATTAATACGTTTTTTCTGTGTTGTTTATTCCTCTAAACGTCTACTGTTATTCCCTACAAATATTATGATACCGTAGTCTGTTTACCGAACAGCTGTTAACGATTTATTCTAACAGGCGAGTTAAAACGTAGTGTCTATACTGATTTCATCAGTCACCACCAATCGTCAGTAAACAAAAATAACAGAACCATCATATCGTAGGACTTTCGTAATTTTCGTACCACACACCCACCACTCGTCATTACAGCGTGCGATGCACGTTCGTTGAATCACAAATTCCAAAGATACTTTCGTTGACAAAGATGTTAGGAATTTGTGAATCCTAACATTTATTTTCGTCAGATGGTTAAAACGAAATAGGTGACAAAGTGACTCATATATTTATCGCGTAAAAAGTTGGTGGAGTACGAGTTATGTTTGAACTGTCTGATCTCTTTGGTTTTGTGCCAGATGCGGTGTGTAACGTCTCGCATAATGCTACTACTATCTTGTTTGTCTTGTCGATTTGGTGTTAATTTCCGCGCTAGTGTTTTTATGAGGCGTTAACGTAATTTTGTAAATAGACGGTGTTTAATTTCTGTATGTAATTGCTTCGTTTTTATTTTATTGGTCTGATAAAAGCGTAAATAAATGAGAAACAGGAAATCGCGCTTAGTGTTTCTGTTTACAGTTTGAGAAACGTCGTGATTTTAACAGATAAAATATCAGTAGTTAAATCTATGAGAATTGGGTTTTTTAATTTTAGAGACGGTAGACGTTCTGTAGACAGGTCCTCCAACAGGTAGACCGACGACATCGTAAGATTCGTGGGGAGTCGATGAATGAAATTGACCTATGTTCGGCAGTGGACTTCTTCCGGCTGATCACGATGACAATGATTATATATTTTATATGTTGTACGCATTTGTGTTTTAAAAAGCCTAAAAGTTGTCTCACTAGCCAATGTAAAGATTTCTCACCTCCACTAAGCACGGTAGTCCCATCAGCCAGCGTGGTCGCTGTGCAGTACCGCGGCAGACCTTTACTGCTGATGAAGTTCTTGGACCTCTTGCCCTGCTCTATGAGTTTCTGAGGTGGCATGCCCAGCAGTTCCACTATGCACGCCATCTGGTCCGCCTCGTCCTCGCCGGGAAGTAGTGGGAAGCCTGAAATGGGCAGAATAAGTATATTACACGGGGAAAAATCTCCTGACTTGCCTTCCGAAACCGATTCCTTCCAAAATGTAACCTTTTCCTTCCTTAGTTCACCTTAGTTTTCTTTCTGAGACAAAAGGGAAGGGAATTCCTTCTATATTTGGGAAGGTCTTTTTTCTCCGTGTAGGTAAGAGCTACCAGGTTATTGTAGATCATTGTATCTTATAATCTGGACTCTACAAGCGTAGAGTGAGATAGTGATAGTAGAAATACAAAATAACTGTCGCTTTCCATCAGATCAGGTATCAATGAGTAACAATCAGGTTGATGTATTCAAAAGTTCCTTTTAACTTTTTGGTGTTTTTAGGCTTTGGTCGCCAGCCCTGCCTCTGCTCATTGGCCTTACAAAATAGTACAAGCGTACTATAAATCTAGAGACTATAATAATAGTACTTACAAACGAATAAGAATGCTTAATATTGTTGAGGTAGTACTCTAAAGATTGAATAGGAATTTGACGTTATGAATGAAAACGTTTATACGGCAAATTCAGCAGGAAATAACACACTTCATTGGCCGCAAAAGCACACTCTTCAAAGGCTAAAGTTGCACCCAAAAACGACTAAAACCTCAGGGGTTAGGTTGACTCGTAGCATAGCGGTATTTAAGCTGTCTGCTCGTCAGTCGGTCCGCCAGACATAATAGCCTCAAGTTTTTTCCCAGTCTGCGAACTTGAACATGCCACGTTGAAGGATTAAGCCAACGATAGTGCCTAGACGTTTCTTATTGGTTCTGCAGGTTATTCACAGGGAAAATGGTTGTGTGACAGAAAATATTCACATAGGGTGAAAGTAAAATTCACGGAATTTTAAAGTTTTGCGGTGGAAAATTACAGTGAATTTGTCTGAAAATACGATTGATACATTTATCATCACTCTGTTTTTTTACTAAAGAGAGGAAAAGGGGGTTCATCACGGTTCGGTGCCGGTGGCTCTGTAGGTGCCAGTCGTTGTTTCCCGATAAGTATAATTTGGGAGCGTTCAAGTCTCGAGTGAATATAGGCATCTTCTAGGCAAGCATGCGCTCCATTATCGAGATCGTCATCCCTAACCATCTTATGAGATTGTGGTCAAATACTTCAATGCTTTGAATGTTTATACATAGTTCTCGGACATGCCCATTACAACAAACTCAAAAATATGAATTTACATAATATGTTTACACATGATCACTAAAACGTCAAACTAAAAACCAGCTTCACCATTTCCCTATTTACGCCGGCAAAATAACAGGCAGGAAACGCCCGGCAGGACGTGATGAACTACCACTGGCACCGATAGCAGCTCATAGCTCATCAAGGAACCTTCCCACTTTAGTAAAAAGTAGCAAATGGCCTTACCAGTAAGCAGTTCCGCCAGTATGCATCCCAAGGACCACATGTCGATGGGCATGCCGTACCGCGCGCCCATCATCACCTCGGGGGCCCGGTAGAACCGCGACTGAATGTACGTGTAGACCCGCTGGTGCTCGTAGCATGAGCTGCCGAAGTCTATCACCTGGAAACGAAAGATGGACGGTTTAGTTTGTGGTTAACAATATTAGGATCCCAAGAACGCCAGCCCCAGCATTGGGAACGTAATAGACTAATGATGATGGTGACTATTTGTAAGATATAGGAAATGGCACTGTGTTTAAAGGTCTAGGTATGGTACCTATATGATTACGAGTATAGAGTCACTTGGGGAATGCTTTCGAAAAGGAATTCCAACCGCTGCGGGAGGACTCGCGAGTGAAAGCTAGTTATTCATAAAATCGCATATTAAATTTAAAAATCTAACTTTATTAATTTAATGGAACACAACATTGATCATTTTAAAACGTCAAACTTATAACTAGCTCGTCTGTTCTAACCTCCTTACGCCGGCAAAAGAACAGAAGTATGGAACCGCTAAGTTTGACATACTAGCCGCGCCATTCGGTTTTACTCGCGTTGTGTTTCTCACAGGAACCCCACGTTTTTTCGGTATGATAAGTAACTTATGTTACCAAATGATCTCGTCAATCCGTTGCTGCGAGAAAGAAGGACAAACCGACATAGACACTGTCGCATTTATCGAAGTGTGAAAACATAAGCCTGTTTGCAACTCTCTTGTTTCATTAAAAAAATCATAATATTTACATTACGAAAATAAAATCTAGCGCACTTAGGATAGGATTATTGAAAAATTGTTACATTCGGCTCGGTATATATTTATGTTTACGTTGAAAGCTCTATGGGTCGGAAGATGAAATATGTGATACCACTGACCTAAACTCTAATGACGGCTTACTACATGGATCTAATGTTTATTTTCTCAAACATGCTTGGAAATATGAGCATTATTTTGACAACCTTCTTCGAGATAAATTGAACTTGCTGCACTGCCCAAATATATGCGAGCATCGGCCGGCAAAAGTTGTATGAAAATCCATATCTGTCGTGTTTAGCGACCAAATAAATTACATAGTAAACTCATATCTGTCGTGTTTAGCGGCCAAATAAATTACATAGTAAACTCTTAACTGTAGTATTATTTAAAAATGGAACGATTTTTGCTCCGAAACATGCCAACCAAGGAGGTAACTTATCAAAGGTTTTATTTAAAATCCGAGTCGGTTTGCACATAGAAAACTGTTTATTGAAAAAAAACAAATGAACACTTTAATGCGGGTTTTTTTTTTGTTGTTCGTCATAGGTTTTGAAAAGTTCATAATTGTTATTTGACAAAATTTGTTCAAGTGAAGACAATCAGTGAAGTGTGATAAAGTTACTTTAACACCACCTGAAACTCAAGAGACAAGAGCAAGAGCCGTAATAGAAAACACGTTACTGCCAAAATCGAAAGAAAAAATCTCTGCCCAGGTACTACTTAGTTTTAATTTCCGCGCATTATTTGAGAAAAGTACTATACAAGCCTTGGCCACAACTAGGCATTGATGGACTCAGGTTTGTGTGCCTTGGCTTCGCCTCGGCCCACATTTAAACCTTCGTCTCTCAATGCCTACTTTTGTGGCCTTTGCAGTAATGTACTATTATATTAAAGCTATTTGGTCTATAAGATATGACTATCTCTCTCTTTGTTACATACGAGTGCGTTACAAGTAAAAGATCCTATAAAGTTATAGCGTATATTTCAAATTAAAATAGTACCTAGTGCATTGCCGCGCAGGATTTTGAACTGTTAAAGTTCAAAATGCTGGATGGCACTGAACTGTAATGGGCTAGCGTGACTTTTACAATGAGGCGAGCAAAATGTTCGTATAAGCCATCAGTTGCACAAAAAAGAAAAAATTGGAATAAAAAGAATCCTAAAAAAGTTTGCCATCTTTGGAACTGATTTGTAGACATCACCGATTTGGCTTAGCAGTCTGCTGTTGGACTCCGATGTCAACTCAGCACTGCTGAGATATCAATAACAACGTATACATAATTCGTATGGAAAATGCTAGGTTCAAAGAAAATATTTGATAAAAAAAACAAATATCCCAACGAAGCCCTGCGTTAACAAAGGCACAATCATTTAAAACCAAGCACATGCGCCGGCGCAGGTCGTATTGAAAAGAGCTTGCATCAATCATTGCGCGCGCTGGCTAAATGACCCATTGTCTTTGCCATGTACTTGATCTTCTTACTGTGAGGATTAGTTTTTGCGGGAGGCACTACCTGATCACACGAAAGTCACATAAGTTAGCATTCTAGAATTACGCTAAAGCGATCACTCATAACGGTGAAGGAAAACATCGTGAGGCATGTCCAAGAACTGCAACATTCAAGGGCATGCGACATCTACCAACCCGCACTGGGCCCGCGTGGTAACCGATACCCAAGTATTAATCAACGCTTGAGCGTCATTTTCGAATGCCAACCTTACAGTTGTAAAGTGCTATAATATAGACAGAGGCCTATAAAGATCACATACACATACATAGATAGCATATCTTACTAATATTATAAATGCGAAAGTTTCTGTGTGTGAATGTTTGTTACCACGTATGACCGTAACGACTAAACCGATGAACAGATGATAGACATTTATAGCGATGATGGCTCAGTGGTAGTGACGTCGGCTTGCGATCCGTAGGACGTGGGTTCGAATCCTACAATGAGCTTGAGCTTTCGGTGAAGGAAAACATCGTGATGAAACCATAGCTTGGTGGTAGGGTATTTTCTAGTACTCGCATGGCTAGCTACCACCCTCTCGTTAAGAATCTGTCGCCAAACACCTATCGGTGTGTTCCGGCAGCCTCACTTGAGAGCCAGTTCCCAGTCCAGGTGTAGCGTGGCGCCATCTTCGACCGCATCGTCACTTAACATCAGGCGACTTGTGGTCAAACGCTACCCAGTAAATAGTAAAAAAAAAAAAAAAAAAAGAGAATTTTTTTATATCTCTTACATTTTATTCCTTTTTGTGAGATGGGACGTTCTTTAAACATACTGCGCTCGCGTGAAAGTTTGATTTTCCAGGATTTACAAATTTTCATGCCAACTTTAACACCTCATTTGACCCCATACGGAATGTCTTTGAACATCTTGAAATGAAAACGATTTTCTATCGAAGTCCTAAATACTTTTACATCTCTACTCTTTATTCATCTGGTCTCAAAAAGTGTCGACCTGTCCCTAATGCTGTAATTCCGGTAAGCATAATTAGTAATTACGGTGACATATTCCCTAAAAAGCAGTCGATGACAGTAGTGGGGCGATGATCATCTTCCACGAAGCGCCAGCGTCATCGGCAATTTGGCAGCCACCCAATGACCTAACCATTGGTGTCTCATCGTATTCTCTTGTATTTTCTTTCATGTACTCGGTAGACGCCGTAGTGTATCTAACAGTTTCTCTATACCAGGGGTGGCCAACTTGATTAGACCCAAGATCGACTGTTTCCTGATGAAACCCTACCTAATAAGTACATATTTACTTCTTAAAATTTGAGTTCAGTAGCTTCGAGAAATCGTCTGGCATCTTCGGCCAGATTAGCAAAGACAAGTTTTTTGTCTGTTCTGACCGGTTGGCCACCCCTGCTCTATACGGTCCACTGTCCAGTAATAACGTCAACTACTTCAAGAACCCTGAAAAATTATATCACGGCTGCCAAACGAAGCAAAAAAATCCTATGAGTCGAATCTAATCTAATCGAATACAATTCTACCATGTCTTACTATGCCAAATGGAAACGGGATGATGTCTTAATAATTTATAGAGAAATAAATAAACTTTGTAGCGTTTAAAAGTAATTTCAGGAGCTGGCTGATCCAATCCCTACTAATATTTTAAATGCGAAAGTAACTCTGACTGTCTGTCTCGCTTTCACGCCTAAACTACTGAACCGATTTTTATTTCTTTTATTTTATTGCGATAAAAACCTGGAAGAATTTCTCGCGGGTGAAACTGCAGACAATATATTTCACAATACATGTACATACAAAATGTCTCTTCAGTCTGCAAATTATGTTACGATAAACTTGTGGTAGTGTATTGTTTTGTTTGGGTGCTCACAGTACATGTACACTCATGACGCACTCAAACTGCACTCTGTATATTTGTATGTCGTTAGGCGGATGGTAAGTGTGTTTATTTTTCATTGTATTCTCAGTGTACTACTTTTACCTAGTGAAGATAACGTTAGAGAGAATTGTTTCGTACGTATTAGCTAGAGACCAACTCTATTGCTGGAGTTTTCAAGCCGCCCAAAGGCCTCATGACTGATACAGCCTGAATGGTAGCGCTCAGTACCCCCTAGTACAAGTTTTGAAAACTATAAAAGTTTTCGTAAACGTCAAAGTTTGCTACCGCCAACTTGTCAAAGAGGTGTACTGCCTAAATTCAAAAACTAACTCGAAAACTTTGTTAAAACAATTTAACCCGTGTTACCGATTTTAGACGCTTCAAGTTTCATTAAGGCGCGCTGAAAAAAAAATGTTTGGAAGGAAACTGAAACTTTTATAGATTTTGTAAACTATTAAAACCTGTACTCTATTGGTGAAAATATTAATAAACGGTCACCTATCCAAGTGATGGACATGCTGAATGTTACCAGCTATGCAACGAACGCTATAGAGGCAAGAGTCTACTCGATGAAACAGCAAGTAAAAGAATTATAACTAGAAAGCCAGACCTTTTTAAAGATATAAATAAAACACTACCACTGAAATCAAATCTCAGTAGATTATTTCAGCACTTTGGGTACTAAATGCTACAGAACTCTGCTCTGCGTCAATTTATTTATTGCTAATGTATTACTAATTCATCGATAAAGATTCTTTTGGAACAAGATTATTTTTAAACACAGCCACTTCAACAAAATACCTACATATCGACTACATTACTTTAGCATAATGAGATATAGTATGAAAGGAAAGGAGGTGAAAAATTATCGTATGTCATCGCTCAAAACGTTGAAAGAAAACATCGTGAGGAAACCGGCACATTTAAAAGGGCATGCGACATCTACCAACACGCACTGGGCCATTGTGATTGATTATGGCCCATAGTGAGTCTCGAGAGGAGGCTTTGCCCAGCAGTGGGAATGGGAGTAGGCTAATGATGTTGATTTCGTACCCTTAGATGATCTTCAACAACAAAAGGACAGTGAACAAGTAAAGTCAGTAAACCAAAACCAACACGGAGAAAAAAGACTTCCGAAATACCGTTTTCCTTCTGAGTCAAAAGGGAAGGATTTGTTACTCAGAAGGAAATCTAATGTAAAAAAGGGAAGGAATCGGTCTTGGAAGAGATGACTCAGAAGAAAAGTCGGAATTTTTTTCTCAGTGAAAGCTCAACGATTAACTTGTACACATCTTGGGCCAATGTTTACAAAAGCGCTGTCCCAATATTTACCAACCACTGTTTACCGGACGTATAATATTTTATTGTTACTCTTGGCAGATATCCGTATGACACTAATTAGTCTGTAAATGCTGATTGAAAGGCGACTTCGCTCTTCTAGGAAACTAATTTAATTGATGTTGAAAACGTAAAACCGTCTCGGTTCAATATAGGAGAGAAATCAATTGGTTTTGCGCATTCTCTATCGAAATTTATTCATTGAAATTGAAATGTGACACTTCTTTCTATTCCACGAGCGGGGACATTTTTCAATGCATTTTTGTTATGCACAATGGAATTACATTTCCTTGTTCGAAATATCGGGTTCTTGAAATATTCATTTATTTTAGCACGATTTTTTTAACTTGCTTTTTTGTATGTCTGTTCTGGTGGAGTTTTGTGCTTTATTACCAAAAAAATAGACGATGTTTTCCACTACATACGGGTTGCAAGTCTATTTTACTACCTGTATTATATAGTGTGGGTATTATGTTATATTATGTAACACACAATGCGTCACACCACGGTGTGTCGGTGTGTTACATGGTCACAGATTAAATGATAAAACCATGTAGTTTCTCCGAACATTGAGATTTTAATTAGGCTACTCTGCAATCGTTTACAGAATCAACGTGATTGTTATGACAGACTACAACGGTTTGTTGAAGCACGGAAACCGATAAAAAATACCAAAAAGTCTTCATAGTTGCTAGTTCGTGGAGTTAATGGCCTAAGAAAATTGCAGATGTGAACGAATTGTAAGATATTAAACTAGCTGTTCTCTGCGGTTTCACTTGCAATCTTTAATTCGCGAATGAAGATTTAAATTCAGTTAAGCAGAAGAAGTCCACTGCTGAACCTATGTTCAGCAGTGAGGAGGCCTATGCCTCCTCCTTTGAACGCCACCATGAACGGCTGTTAGCCCTTTGCATCCAGCTGCTCCCTGCTACTCTTACACTTTTACTTCTCTTACTCCTCTTGTGTTTGTTTAATCTATACAATACCGATGGCAAAGATGGCCTACGCGGTCACTGTCGCCTAATATATGGACATTTGCAACACTAGGGGAGTTGCCGACTCTAAAGAACTCTTTTTACACCCGCATCTTGAAGGAGTGCGGAAAGACTTGTGGCGGTAGCGTACACGTAACTAAACGGACTGATTTGGCAAGCCCAAGCCAAATTTATGGGTTAGTAACATACAGATCGTTGGTTAGTAACGCCGATTAGCTAGCGTATGGTAAAACACATATGGTAATGGTGTTATAGATCTCGTAATCCGGGTCAATAAATTGGGTGAATGTCAAAATATGCCGGCGATTTATGGTGAAACGCTGTGACGTCACGGAGTCCCGTGTTTTCGCGGAAACGCGTTACAACAACGTGCACGTATTGTTATAAACATTTTGATTAAACTTAAAGTACGTCAGTCAATCTTGTAGTTGAGAGTAATAATATAAATCATCCTTATCCTCACAAATAGAAATGCAAAATGTGTTTGTTGGTTAATTGTTGGTTTGTCCGTCCTTCACGCAGCAAAGGAACAACGGACCGACTTGATTTTATGCATAGATATAGCTTACGGGCCGGAAAGAGACACAAGCTACTTTTTATCCCGGAAAATGCACAATCCCTTGTAGTTGAAACTTATCATTTTTTTGAAAATATAGGCCACAATGACCAACATAGTCTAGTTTTTTCCCAGAGAAATAAAACATTTCCGAAGCCAAAAACGAGAAAACTGCAGTAGCGAAGCAATATGTTATGTATGATGACCAAAGCCTCTGGGCGGGTAGCTATTAATAATAGAATGAGTGAAAAACGTATTATGTCGACGAAAAACTCACCCCCACAATTTTTTGACAACTCACGGATTAAAATAAACAATGACTACCGTCCCATGTGGTGTTACGGGACAAATATAAAAGAAAAAAAATTGTATAAAAAGCGCAAATATTATAGGTCTTTGTCTGGGTGTTGTGGAACCACGACTCGTGAAGTTTCTGAGGCCACAGGCAAATCCTAGTTAGGCTGGCCATACACGGACAGCTTGAAGCAGCCAGGATCGACTGCTTCAAGCTGCGACTGCATAGTGATCTAATACTGCAACTGCTCGAACGGTTTGTGTCGAGAACTCTGCAGTTTACTATGCAGTCGCGGTAGGTAGTATCGAACTAGTCAAAAAGCTTGTGTATGTGATAGTGTAGGTGATAATTTCTAACTGCACAGGTTACAGAACAGATTTCTAACTTTGGAAATTAACAGCCTATCCATCCAGAGTTTTCTCTACTCGAAATAGATTTTTGAAATTACTTCTATGGAGCTTGTGTCAAATTTCTAAATCCAGTAGGGCAAAGCGTGGATAGATAGGTTATAAATAACGGCCGTAAATAGACATAATGAGTTTAAATTCCACTAAAAGCTTATAAAGCAACCTCATAAAGGGAATTCTATTTTCCTCTTAATTCACGAAGCTTTTACAAAACACTAGAAGTAAGGTACTTCCAAGAGTTTCACAGTATTTATGATAGCGTCAATCAGTTTTGTTGAAATTTATGATATTAGGAAATCTCATTGTTATGGAAAACAAAGATTTCCAGCGAATACAATAGATGAAACGGATATCTAAAAATACATCACTGCTGTTCCGATGGAAAACAGGAGTTAAACTGTTATCGTATTAAATAAATAGGGCATATTACTTTTAAAACTTAAGCCTTGACATGACAGAATTGGGTTATTGTTTAGTTTCTAGAAACAATATTATATTAGAAGCCGTACATATGGTTTTAATATTAAGTATTTATGTACCACGTAAATATTTGTTTATTAGCATGCTGAAATGGCAGTGGGCTGGTCACATAAGCCGCCGAACCGATAACCGTTGGGGTACACGTGTTCTTGAGTGGAGACCGCGACTTGGCAAACGTAGTGTGGGACGTCCTGCGACAAGGTGGAGCGACGACTTGCACTGAGTCGCTGGCAGTAGTTGGATCAGAAGAGCCGAAGACCGGGCTCAGTGGCGTACCATGGAAGAGGCCTATGTCCAGCAGTGGACCGATACAGGTTGATGATGATGAGATATTTGTTCTTGTTTGAGTTCTCAATATTTCGGCATTGTTGCAAGCGTCGTGATCACGAGAGTACTAAAAGTTTCTGGGGGTAGGATTAAACCAAATCCTATCCTACTAATATTATAAACGTGAAAGTTTGTAAGTATGGATGGATGTTTGTTACTCTTTCACGCAAAAACTACTGAACAGATCTGAATGAAATTTGGAATGGAGATAGCAGGCTACTTTTTATCCCGGAAAAAGGTTCCTGCGGGATAACGGGAAGACGCGGCTGAAACCACGGGCGACAACTAGTAAAACCTAATTCTACTGTTAATGTTAGTTTGAAAAAGTATATTGTTGATACTGTTTAAAATTATCGATATGTACTATCAATTTCGATATGTTTTCCATCCCTCATGACGGCCCATCAACGTTAAAAGAAAAGTACCTTATACATCGAGTTCCTTCGTAGAATATTACAAGGAAAAATCATATCCCTTGTTTGCTAGAAAAGCGTATAATTAATAGGGCTTTTTCCTGCCGGAAATTCGCAACAAACATGTTTCTTGGAAAAAATATGTTTCGAGTTTGTACTTGGTAAATAACTGGTAGGTAGGTGAGGTACTTAAATCTTTATTGGTCGCGACTTGCGTGAATTTGGTCTTTAGAGAATCTTTTCGTACTTTACGATTGTGGTGAGACAAAGTGACGAGCACACTGCATTGCCGCGCAGAGTTTTGAACACAAGCTACCTGATGCTAAGTGACATGTGGTCATAGGTGGCGCCACGCTACACCTGGATGGCGAACTGGCTCTCAAGTTGCACTGCTCGAACACTCCCATAGATACTTGACTACAGGTTCTTAACTTAAAGCGAGCACTAGAAAAATCAAACCAATAACTACCAACCACGTGTGTGAAGTTAGCATCTCAACTGTTGGCATCTCAAAAAAAAATTGCATATAAAGTGGCATCCAGCATAGTTCTACAGTTCTAGATAGGTTTTAGCAATAGTTCCGTCATTTTTATAATTAAAATCGAATTTTGAAAAATGAGATGCTAACTTCGCAAATTAATCATAGCATCTCATCGAATTTCGATGATTGGACTACACTAGAGTAAAAATATCATAGTTCTATGTAGATAAAGTGCTATCCAACATAGTTCTACTGTTTTTGATAAGCAGTAATAATAATTAAGACGATTTTGATAAAAAAATAAAATTTTAAAAACTGAGATGCTAACATCTCAAATATTTCATAGCATCTCATCGAATTTCGCAAGTTTCATCTTGCCAGAGTGAAAACTAAGGAAGTTCTACACCATAAACCTATTCTATGAATAGTTCTACTAGTTTGGTTAAATTCAACTAACTAAAAAATATTAAACTAAATTTATATTAAAAATTAATGTTATTAGTTAGGAGGCGCAAATGACCGGAACTATGTCGGCGCTTGTATAACGAACCCCTACTGCTAATTTAAAAAATTCACGCGACCCGGAACTCATAGTTATAACCTAGCATCTCACTTCCCTACAGTACTTCGTATACAAGAAAAAAAATATTTTCTAGTTAGGAGGCGCAAATGACCGGAACTATGTCGGCCCTAGTGTAACGAACCCCTACTGCTAATTTAAAAAATTCACGCGACCCGGAACTCATAGTTATAACCTAGCATCTCACTTCAATACAGTACTAATAATACAAGAAAAAAAAAATTTATTACTTAGGATGCGCAAATGACCGGAACTATGTCGGCGCTTGTGTAACGAACCACTATCAGTCATTTAAAAACTTCACGCGACCCGGAACTCGCAGTTATAACGTAGCATCTCATTTCCCTACAGTACTTCGTATACAAGAAAAAAAAAACATTTTAGTTAGGAGGCGCAAATGACCGGAACTATGTCGGCGCTTGTGTAACGAACCCCTACAAATCATTTAAAAACTTCACGCGACCCGGAACTCGCAGTTATAACGTAGCATCTCATTTCCCTACAGTACTTCGTATACAAGAAAAAAAATATTTACTAGTTAGGAGGCGCAAATGACCGGAACTATGTCGGCGCTTGTGTAACGAACCACTATCAGTCATTTAAAAACTTCACGCGACCCGGAACTCGCAGTTATAACGTAGCATCTCATTTCCCTACAGTACTATGTATACAAGAAAAAAAAAATTTTCTAGTTAGGAGGCGCAAATGACCGGAACTATGTCGGCGCTTGTGTAACGAACCCCTACTGCTAATTTAAAAACTTCACGCGACCCGGAACTCGCTGTTATAACGTAGCATCTCATTTCCCTACAGTACTTCGTATACAAGAAAAAAAATATTTACTAGTTAGGAGGCGCAAATGACCGGAACTATGTCGGCGCTTGTGTAACGAACCACTATCAGTCATTTAAAAACTTCACGCGACCCGGAACTCGCAGTTATAACGTAGCATCTCACTTCAATACAGTACTAAGTATACAAGAAAAAAAATATTTTCTAGTTAGGAGGCGCAAATGACCGGAACTATGTCGGCGCTTGTGTAACGAACCCCTACAAATCATTTAAAAACTTCACGCGACCCGGAACTCGCAGTTATAACGTAGCATCTCATTTCTCTACAGTACTTCGTATACAAGAAAAAAAAATATTTTAGTTAGGAGGCGCAAATGACCGGAACTATGTCGGCGCTTGTGTAACGAACCAATACAAATCATTTAAAAACTTCACGCGAACCGGAACTCACAGTTATAACCTAGCATCTCACTTCCCTACAGTACTTCGTATACAAGAAAAAAAATATTTTCTAGTTAGGAGGCGCAAATGACCGGAACTATGTCGGCCCTAGTGTAACGAACCCCTACTGCTAATTTAAAAAATTCACGCGACCCGGAACTCGCAGTTATAACGTAGCATCTCATTTCTCTACAGTACTTCGTATACAAGAAAAAAAAATATTTTAGTTAGGAGGCGCAAATGACCGAAACTATGTCGGCGCTTGTGTAACGAACCACTATCAGTCATTTAAAAACTTCACGCGACCCGGAACTCGCAGTTATAACCTAGCATCTCACTTCAATACAGTACTAATAATACAAGAAAAAAAATTTTTATTACTTAGGATGCGCAAATGACCGGAACTATGTCGGCGCTTGTGTAACGAACCACTATCAGTCATTTAAAAACTTCACGCGACCCGGAACTCGCAGTTATAACGTAGCATCTCATTTCCCTACAGTACTTCGTATACAAGAAAAAAAAAACATTTTAGTTAGGAGGCGCAAATGACCGGAACTATGTCGGCGCTTGTGTAACGAACCCCTACTTTATAACGTAGCATCTCATTTCCCTACAGTACTTCGTATACAAGAAAAAAAATATTTACTAGTTAGGAGGCGCAAATGACCGGAACTATGTCGGCGCTTGTGTAACGAACCACTATCAGTCATTTAAAAACTTCACGCGACCCGGAACTCGCAGTTATAACGTAGCATCTCATTTCCCTACAGTACTTCGTATACAAGAAAAAAAATATTTACTAGTTAGGAGGCGCAAATGACCGGAACTATGTCGGCGCTTGTGTAACGAACCACTATTAGTCATTTAAAAACTTCACGCGACCCGGAACTCGCAGTTATAACGTAGCATCTCATTTCCCTACAGTACTAAGTGTACAAGAAAAAAAATATTTTCTAGTTAGGAGGCGCAAATGACCGGAACTATGTCGGCGCTTGTGTAACGAACCACTATCAGTCATTTAAAAACTTCACGCGACCCGGAACTCACAGTTATAACCTAGCACCTCACTTCAATACAGTACTAAGTATACAAGAAAAATTTTTTTTATTAGTTAGGATGCGCAAATGACCGGAACTATGTCGGCCCTATTGTAACGAACCCCTATTGCTAATTTAAAAAATCCACGCGGCCCGGAACTCATACTTATAACCTAGCATCTCACTTCAACACAGTACTAACTATACAAGAAAAAAAAAATTATTAGTTAGGATGCGCAAATGACCGGAACTATGTCGGCGCTTGTGTAACGAACCCCTACAAATCATTTAAAAACTTCACGCGACCCGGAACTCGCAGTTATAACGTAGCATCTCATTTCCCTACAGTACTAAGTGTACAAGAAAAAAAATATTTTCTAGTTAGGAGGCGCAAATGACCGGAACTATGTCGGCGCTTGTGTAACGAACCACTATCAGTCATTTAAAAACTTCACGCGACCCGGAACTCGCAGTTATAACGTAGCATCTCATTTCCCTACAGTACTTCGTATACAAGAAAAAAAATATTTACTAGTTAGGAGGCGCAAATGACCGGAACTATGTCGGCGCTTGTGTAACGAACCACTATTAGTCATTTAAAAACTTCACGCGACCCGGAACTCGCAGTTATAACGTAGCATCTCATTTCCCTACAGTACTTCGTATACAAGAAAAAAAAAACATTTTAGTTAGGAGGCGCAAATGACCGGAACTATGTCGGCGCTTGTGTAACGAACCCCTACTGCTAATTTAAAAACTTCACGCGACCCGGAACTCGCAGTTATAACGTAGCATCTCATTTCCCTACAGTACTTCATATACAAGAAAAAAAATATTTTCTAGTTAGGAGGCGCAAATGACCGGAACTATGTCGGCCCTAGTGTAACGAACCCCTACTGCTAATTTAAAAAATTCACGCGACCCGGAACTCATAGTTATAACCTAGCATCTCACTTCAATACAGTACTAATAATACAAGAAAAAAAAATTATTAGTTAGGATGCGCAAATGACCGGAACTATGTCGGCGCTTGTGTAACGAACCCCTACAAATCATTTAAAAACTTCACGCGACCCGGAACTCGCAGTTATAACGTAGCATCTCATTTCCCTACAGTACTAAGTGTACAAGAAAAAAAATATTTTCTAGTTAGGAGGCGCAAATGACCGGAACTATGTCGGCGCTTGTGTAACGAACCACTATCAGTCATTTAAAAACTTCACGCGACCCGGAACTCGCAGTTATAACGTAGCATCTCATTTCCCTACAGTACTTCGTATACAAGAAAAAAAATATTTACTAGTTAGGAGGCGCAAATGACCGGAACTATGTCGGCGCTTGTGTAACGAACCACTATTAGTCATTTAAAAACTTCACGCGACCCGGAACTCGCAGTTATAACGTAGCATCTCATTTCCCTACAGTACTTCGTATACAAGAAAAAAAAAACATTTTAGTTAGGAGGCGCAAATGACCGGAACTATGTCGGCGCTTGTGTAACGAACCCCTACTGCTAATTTAAAAACTTCACGCGACCCGGAACTCGCAGTTATAACGTAGCATCTCATTTCCCTACAGTACTTCGTATACAAGAAAAAAAAAACATTTTAGTTAGGAGGCGCAAATGACCGGAACTATGTCGGCGCTTGTGTAACGAACCCCTACTGCTAATTTAAAAACTTCACGCGACCCGGAACTCGCAGTTATAACGTAGCATCTCATTTCCCTACAGTACTTCGTATACAAGAAAAAAAATATTTACTAGTTAGGAGGCGCAAATGACCGGAACTATGTCGGCGCTTGTGTAACGAACCACTATTAGTCATTTAAAAACTTCACGCGACCCGGAACTCGCAGTTATAACGTAGCATCTCATTTCCCTACAGTACTTCGTATACAAGAAAAAAAATATTTACTAGTTAGGAGGCGCAAATGACCGGAACTATGTCGGCGCTTGTGTAACGAACCACTATCAGTCATTTAAAAACTTCACGCGACCCGGAACTCGCAGTTATAACGTAGCATCTCATTTCCCTACAGTACTAAGTATACAAGAAAAAAAATATTTTCTAGTTAGGAGGCGCAAATGACCGGAACTATGTCGGCGCTTGTGTAACGAACCCCTACAAATCATTTAAAAACTTCACGCGACCCGGAACTCGCAGTTATAACGTAGCATCTCATTTCCCTACAGTACTTCATATACAAGAAAAAAAATATTTTCTAGTTAGGAGGCGCAAATGACCGGAACTATGTCGGCCCTAGTGTAACGAACCCCTACTGCTAATTTAAAAAATTCACGCGACCCGGAACTCATAGTTATAACCTAGCATCTCACTTCAATACAGTACTAATAATACAAGAAAAAAAAATTTTATTACTTAGGATGCGCAAATGACCGGAACTATGTCGGCGCTTGTGTAACGAACCAATACAAATCATTTAAAAACTTCACGCGACCCGGAACTCACAGTTATAACCTAGCATCTAGGGTTCGCAAACCGGAATATCGAATATCGAAATTACCGGAATATCGGACGATTTTTGTCGATCTGAAATACCGGGATTGAATTTAGCGATATCGAGATTTTCGATATTTTCGATATTGCATAATTTAAAAACTTGATCTAATCATTTCCTAATTTAACGATAAAAAAACATTAAAAGAAGGCCAGTCAGTCCACACCTGCATAAAATACAGGTATGTGGACAGCGTTCTAGCTTCCAACTTCGATACGAGATGCTGGACTAGCCGGGTCGACGTAATTTTATTCAGTAATCCAGTAACTTTTGGTAAGGAGTTCATTGTTGTATAAAAATAAGGTGCAAGGAAGAACAGCAACGTCAGCAACTGCTGTATTAACAACACGGCAGTAAAGCATTGACTAAATTTGACATAAGTATTAGATTTTTTGTCTAGGGCAAATTTGTTCTTTTTCATAAAATGAGTATTAAAAGTAAGCGTTATCTATCTAGGTATCTATTTTAAAGTGGCAACTGAATTTACCTTAATTGATTCTTTAATGTTCTCTTTTCTGTGAGATTTCGAAAAGCATGGGTCATTTTGTTTTTCGATAGAGAAAATTAATCTTTTGCAAACTATTGACCTATCCTATTCTCCTGCTGTAAACTCTTCTTGTCCGTAGGTTTGACGAATACTAACCATCGAAGCACACCTCGATTCGAGGAAGATATGGTACCATACACCCAATTCACATTTTACGTCAGATTATACAGAGCCTATAGTACATTACTGCAGTGGCCATCAACGTAGGCATTGAGGGAAGAAGGTGTAAATGTGGGCCGAGGCAAAGCCGAGGCACACATACCTGAGTTCATCAATGCCTAGTTATGGCCAAGGCTTGTATAGTACTTTTCTCAAATAATGCGCGAAAATTAAAACTAAGTAGCACCTGGGCAGAACTTTTTTCTTTCGACTTTGGCAGTAACAAGTTTTCTATTACGGCTCTTGCTGCCTCTTGAATTTCAGGTGGCGGTAAGGTTTAAGCATCAAAGCAAAGCATCACAATTCACTCATTGTCTTCACTTGAACTCATTTTGTCAAATATAATTACTTTTCAAAACCAATGACGAACAACGAACAACAACAAAAAATTCTCGCGTTATAGTGATCATTTGCTTTTTTTTCAACAAACAGGTTTCTATGTGGAAGCCGGTTCGGAATTTTAATAAAACCTTTGATAAATTGGCTCCTTGGTTGCCATGTTTCAGAGTAAAAGCCGTTCCATTTTTAAATAACACGACAGATATGAGTTTTCTGTGTAATTTATTTGGCTGCTAAACACGACAGATATGGATTCATACAAATTTTGCCGGTTGCTGCTCGCATATAATTGGGCAGTGCAGCAAGTTAGATTTATCTCGAAGAAGGTTGTCAAAATAATACTCTTATTTCCAAGCATGTTTGAGAAAAGAGTATAACCAGCACCTGGGTATGACATTTATGGACTATGATATATATTTTTTGACCTAAAAATCCATTGGTGTGTTATGGAGTCCTATTATGAGTCACTATTTAAATTTATAAACCTATTTTGGATTGTTCTACAATATATAATTCTTAGAAGATCTGTTTTCGTTTCAATTGTTGATTATATAATTTATTTTAGTTTGTTATCAGAGGTTGATGTTAATTCAAATTAATAAACAACGTGAAGAATACAGATTTAGGTTATTTTTACTTTTTCACACTTTCCTGTCTTTCTCATAACTATTTTGAATTACTTTTAAACTTCTTAACATTATGGGTTAATATTCTTATGACATTTATGTCGAAAACTATCGTTTAAACTGATTTATGTGAAACAAAACAAATTTTTTGTAAAAATATCGAAAATATCGAAAATCCCGGGATTCCGGAATTGAAAAAATAGCAATATCGAAAATACCGGTATTGAAAAATGGTATCGATATTGCGATCCCTACTAGCATCTCACTTCAATACAGTACTTCGCATACAAAAAAAAAAAATTTAATAGTTAGGATGCCGCGTGAATTTTTTAAATTAGCAGTAGGGGTTCGTTACACTAGGGCCGACATAGTTCCGGTCATTTGCGCATCCTAACTAATAAAAAATTTTTTCTTGTATACTTAGTACTGTATTGAAGTGAGATGCTAGGTTATAACTGTGAGTTCCGGGTCGCGTGAAGTTTTTAAATGATTTGTATTGGTTCGTTACACAAGCGCCGACATAGTTCCGGTCATTTGCGCCTCCTAACTAAAATATTTTTTTTTTCTTGTATACGAAGTACTGTAGGGAAATGAGATGCTACGTTATAACTGCGAGTTCCGGGTCGCGTGAAGTTTTTAAATGATTTGTAGGGGTTCGTTACACAAGCGCCGACATAGTTCCGGTCATTTGCGCATCCTAACTAATAATTTTTTTTTTCTTGTATACTTAGTACTGTGTTGAAGTGAGATGCTAGGTTATAAGTATGAGTTCCGGGCCGCGTGGATTTTTTAAATTAGCAGTAGGGGTTCGTTACAATAGGGCCGACATAGTTCCGGTCATTTGCGCATCCTAACTAATAAAAAAAATTTTTCTTGTATACTTAGTACTGTATTGAAGTGAGATGCTAGGTTATAACTGTGAGTTCCGGGTCGCGTGAAGTTTTTAAATGATTTGTATTGGTTCGTTACACAAGCGCCGACATAGTTCCGGTCATTTGCGCCTCCTAACTAAAATATTTTTTTTTTCTTGTATACGAAGTACTGTAGGGAAATGAGATGCTACGTTATAACTGCGAGTTCCGGGTCGCGTGAAGTTTTTAAATGATTTGTAGGGGTTCGTTACACAAGCGCCGACATAGTTCCGGTCATTTGCGCCTCCTAACTAAAATATTTTTTTTTTCTTGTATACGAAGTACTGTAGGGAAATGAGATGCTACGTTATAACTGCGAGTTCCGGGTCGCGTCAAGTTTTTAAATGATTTGTAGGGGTTCGTTACACAAGCGCCGACATAGTTCCGGTCATTTGCGCCTCCTAACTAGAAAATATTTTTTTTCTTGTATACTTAGTACTGTAGGGAAATGAGATGCTACGTTATAACTGCGAGTTCCGGGTCGCGTGAAGTTTTTAAATGACTGATAGTGGTTCGTTACACAAGCGCCGACATAGTTCCGGTCATTTGCGCCTCCTAACTAGAAAATATTTTTTTTCTTGTACACTTAGTACTGTAGGGAAATGAGATGCTACGTTATAACTGCGAGTTCCGGGTCGCGTGAAGTTTTTAAATGACTAATAGTGGTTCGTTACACAAGCGCCGACATAGTTCCGGTCATTTGCGCCTCCTAAGTAGTAAATATTTTTTTTCTTGTATACGAAGTACTGTAGGGAAATGAGATGCTACGTTATAACTGCGAGTTCCGGGTCGCGTGAAGTTTTTAAATGACTGATAGTGGTTCGTTACACAAGCGCCGACATAGTTCCGGTCATTTGCGCATCCTAAGTAATAAAATTTTTTTTTCTTGTATTATTAGTACTGTATTGAAGTGAGATGCTAGGTTATAACTGTGAGTTCCGGGTCGCGTGAAGTTTTTAAATGATTTGTATTGGTTCGTTACACTAGGGCCGACATAGTTCCGGTCATTTGCGCATCCTAACTAATAAAAATTTTTTTCTTGTATACTTAGTACTGTATTGAAGTGAGATGCTAGGTTATAACTGTGAGTTCCGGGTCGCGTGAAGTTTTTAAATGATTTGTATTGGTTCGTTACACAAGCGCCGACATAGTTCCGGTCATTTGCGCCTCCTAACTAAAATATTTTTTTTTTCTTGTATACGAAGTACTGTAGGGAAATGAGATGCTACGTTATAACTGCGAGTTCCGGGTCGCGTGAAGTTTTTAAATGATTTGTAGGGGTTCGTTACACAAGCGCCGACATAGTTCCGGTCATTTGCGCATCCTAACTAATAATTTTTTTTTTCTTGTATACTTAGTACTGTGTTGAAGTGAGATGCTAGGTTATAAGTATGAGTTCCGGGCCGCGTGGATTTTTTAAATTAGCAGTAGGGGTTCGTTACAATAGGGCCGACATAGTTCCGGTCATTTGCGCATCCTAACTAATAAAAAAAATTTTTCTTGTATACTTAGTACTGTATTGAAGTGAGATGCTAGGTTATAACTGTGAGTTCCGGGTCGTGTGAAGTTTTTAAATGATTTGTATTGGTTCGTTACACAAGCGCCGACATAGTTCCGGTCATTTGCGCCTCCTATCTAGTAAATATTTTTTTTCTTGTATACGAAGTACTGTAGGGAAATGAGATGCTACGTTATAACTGCGAGTTCCGGGTCGCGTGAAGTTTTTAAATGATTTGTAGGGGTTCGTTACACAAGCGCCGACATAGTTCCGGTCATTTGCGCCTCCTAACTAAAATATTTTTTTTTTCTTGTATACGAAGTACTGTAGGGAAATGAGATGCTACGTTATAACTGCGAGTTCCGGGTCGCGTGAAGTTTTTAAATGATTTGTAGGGGTTCGTTACACAAGCGCCGACATAGTTCCGGTCATTTGCGCCTCCTAACTAGAAAATATTTTTTTTCTTGTATACTTAGTACTGTAGGGAAATGAGATGCTACGTTATAACTGCGAGTTCCGGGTCGCGTGAAGTTTTTAAATGACTGATAGTGGTTCGTTACACAAGCGCCGACATAGTTCCGGTCATTTGCGCCTCCTAACTAGAAAATATTTTTTTTCTTGTACACTTAGTACTGTAGGGAAATGAGATGCTACGTTATAACTGCGAGTTCCGGGTCGCGTGAAGTTTTTAAATGATTTGTAGGGGTTCGTTACACAAGCGCCGACATAGTTCCGGTCATTTGCGCATCCTAACTAATAATTTTTTTTTTCTTGTATACTTAGTACTGTGTTGAAGTGAGATGCTAGGTTATAAGTATGAGTTCCGGGCCGCGTGGATTTTTTAAATTAGCAATAGGGGTTCGTTACAATAGGGCCGACATAGTTCCGGTCATTTGCGCATCCTAACTAATAAAAAAAATTTTTCTTGTATACTTAGTACTGTATTGAAGTGAGATGCTAGGTTATAACTGTGAGTTCCGGGTCGCGTGAAGTTTTTAAATGACTGATAGTGGTTCGTTACACAAGCGCCGACATAGTTCCGGTCATTTGCGCCTCCTAACTAGAAAATTTTTTTTTTCTTGTACACTTAGTACTGTAGGGAAATGAGATGCTACGTTATAACTGCGAGTTCCGGGTCGCGTGAAGTTTTTAAATGACTAATAGTGGTTCGTTACACAAGCGCCGACATAGTTCCGGTCATTTGCGCCTCCTAACTAGTAAATATTTTTTTTCTTGTATACGAAGTACTGTAGGGAAATGAGATGCTACGTTATAACTGCGAGTTCCGGGTCGCGTGAAGTTTTTAAATGACTGATAGTGGTTCGTTACACAAGCGCCGACATAGTTCCGGTCATTTGCGCCTCCTAACTAGAAAATATTTTTTTTCTTGTACACTTAGTACTGTAGGGAAATGAGATGCTACGTTATAACTGCGAGTTCCGGGTCGCGTGAAGTTTTTAAATGACTAATAGTGGTTCGTTACACAAGCGCCGACATAGTTCCGGTCATTTGCGCCTCCTAACTAGTAAATATTTTTTTTCTTGTATACGAAGTACTGTAGGGAAATGAGATGCTACGTTATAACTGCGAGTTCCGGGTCGCGTGAAGTTTTTAAATTAGCAGTAGGGGTTCGTTACACAAGCGCCGACATAGTTCCGGTCATTTGCGCCTCCTAACTAAAATGTTTTTTTTTTCTTGTATACGAAGTACTGTAGGGAAATGAGATGCTACGTTATAACTGCGAGTTCCGGGTCGCGTGAAGTTTTTAAATGACTGATAGTGGTTCGTTACACAAGCGCCGACATAGTTCCGGTCATTTGCGCCTCCTAACTAGTAAATATTTTTTTTCTTGTATACGAAGTACTGTAGGGAAATGAGATGCTACGTTATAACTGCGAGTTCCGGGTCGCGTGAAGTTTTTAAATTAACAGTAGGGGTTCGTTACACAAGCGCCGACATAGTTCCGGTCATTTGCGCCTCCTAACTAGAAAATATTTTTTTTCTTGTATACTTAGTACTGTAGGGAAATGAGATGCTACGTTATAACTGCGAGTTCCGGGTCGCGTGAAGTTTTTAAATGACTGATAGTGGTTCGTTACACAAGCGCCGACATAGTTCCGGTCATTTGCGCCTCCTAACTAGAAAATATTTTTTTCTTGTATACTTAGTACTGTGTTGAAGTGAGATGCTAGGTTATAACTATGAGTTCCGGGTCGCGTGAATTTTTTAAATTAGCAGTAGGGGTTCGTTACACTAGGGCCGACATAGTTCCGGTCATTTGCGCCTCCTAACTAGAAAATATTTTTTTTCTTGTATACTTAGTACTGTGTTGAAGTGAGATGCTAGGTTATAACTATGAGTTCCGGGCCGCGTTAATTTTTTTAATTAGCAGTAGGGGTTCGTTACACTAGGACCGACATAGTTCCGGTGATTTGCGCATCCTAACTAATAATTTTTTTTTTCTTGTATACTTAGTACTGTAGAGAAATGAGATGCTACGTTATAACTGCGAGTTCCGGGTCGCGTGAAGTTTTTAAATGATTTGTAGGGGTTCGTTACACAAGCGCCGACATAGTTCCGGTCATTTGCGCCTCCTAACTAGAAAATATTTTTTTTCTTGTATACGAAGTACTGTAGAGAAATGAGATGCTACGTTATAACTGCGAGTTCCGGGTCGCGTGAAGTTTTTAAATGATTTGTAGGGGTTCGTTACACAAGCGCCGACATAGTTCCGGTCATTTGCGCCTCCTAACTAGAAAATATTTTTTTTCTTGTATACTTAGTACTGTAGGGAAATGAGATGCTACGTTATAACTGCGAGTTCCGGGTCGCGTGAAGTTTTTAAATGACTGATAGTGGTTCGTTACACAAGCGCCGACATAGTTCCGGTCATTTGCGCCTCCTAACTAAAATATTTTTTTTTCTTGTATACGAAGTACTGTAGGGAAATGAGATGCTACGTTATAACTGCGAGTTCCGGGTCGCGTGAAGTTTTTAAATGACTGATAGTGGTTCGTTACACAAGCGCCGACATAGTTCCGGTCTTTTGCGCATCCTAACTAAAATGTTTTTTTTTCTTGTATACGAAGTACTGTAGGGAAATGAGATGCTACGTTATAACTGCGAGTTCCGGGTCGCGTGAAGTTTTTAAATGACTGATAGTGGTTCGTTACACAAGCGCCGACATAGTTCCGGTCATTTGCGCCTCCTAACTAGAAAATATTTTTTTTCTTGTATACTTAGTACTGTGTTGAAGTGAGATGCTAGGTTATAACTATGAGTTCCGGGTCGCGTGAATTTTTTAAATTAGCAGTAGGGGTTCGTTACACTAGGGCCGACATAGTTCCGGTCATTTGCGCCTCCTAACTAGAAAATATTTTTTTTCTTGTATACTTAGTACTGTGTTGAAGTGAGATGCTAGGTTATAACTATGAGTTCCGGGCCGCGTTAATTTTTTTAATTAGCAGTAGGGGTTCGTTACACTAGGACCGACATAGTTCCGGTGATTTGCGCATCCTAACTAATAATTTTTTTTTTCTTGTATACTTAGTACTGTAGAGAAATGAGATGCTACGTTATAACTGCGAGTTCCGGGTCGCGTGAAGTTTTTAAATGATTTGTAGGGGTTCGTTACACAAGCGCCGACATAGTTCCGGTCATTTGCGCCTCCTAACTAGAAAATATTTTTTTTCTTGTATACGAAGTACTGTAGAGAAATGAGATGCTACGTTATAACTGCGAGTTCCGGGTCGCGTGAAGTTTTTAAATGATTTGTAGGGGTTCGTTACACAAGCGCCGACATAGTTCCGGTCATTTGCGCCTCCTAACTAGAAAATATTTTTTTTCTTGTATACTTAGTACTGTAGGGAAATGAGATGCTACGTTATAACTGCGAGTTCCGGGTCGCGTGAAGTTTTTAAATGACTGATAGTGGTTCGTTACACAAGCGCCGACATAGTTCCGGTCATTTGCGCCTCCTAACTAGTAAATATTTTTTTTCTTGTATACGAAGTACTGTAGGGAAATGAGATGCTACGTTATAACTGCGAGTTCCGGGTCGCGTGAAGTTTTTAAATGATTTGTAGGGGTTCGTTACACAAGCGCCGACATAGTTCCGGTCATTTGCGCCTCCTAACTAAAATGTTTTTTTTTCTTGTATACGAAGTACTGTAGGGAAATGAGATGCTACGTTATAACTGCGAGTTCCGGGTCGCGTGAAGTTTTTAAATGACTGATAGTGGTTCGTTACACAAGCGCCGACATAGTTCCGGTCATTTGCGCATCCTAAGTAATAAATTTTTTTTTTCTTGTATTATTAGTACTGTATTGAAGTGAGATGCTAGGTTATAACTATGAGTTCCGGGTCGCGTGAATTTTTTAAATTAGCAGTAGGGGTTCGTTACACTAGGGCCGACATAGTTCCGGTCATTTGCGCCTCCTAACTAGAAAATATTTTTTTTCTTGTATACGAAGTACTGTAGGGAAGTGAGATGCTAGGTTATAACTATGAGTTCCGGGTCGCGTGAATTTTTTAAATTAGCAGTAGGGGTTCGTTATACAAGCGCCGACATAGTTCCGGTCATTTGCGCCTCCTAACTAATAACATTAATTTTTAATATAAATTTAGTTTAATATTTTTTAGTTAGTTGAATTTAACCAAACTAGTAGAACTATTCATAGAATAGGTTTATGGTGTAGAACTTCCTTAGTTTTCACTCTGGCAAGATGAAACTTGCGAAATTCGATGAGATGCTATGAAATATTTGAGATGTTAGCATCTCAGTTTTTAAAATTTTATTTTTTTATCAAAATCGTCTTAATTATTATTACTGCTTATCAAAAACAGTAGAACTATGTTGGATAGCACTTTATCTACATAGAACTATGATATTTTTACTCTAGTGTAGTCCAATCATCGAAATTCGATGAGATGCTATGATTAATTTGCGAAGTTAGCATCTCATTTTTCAAAATTCGATTTTAATTATAAAAATGACGGAACTATTGCTAAAACCTATCTAGAACTGTAGAACTATGCTGGATGCCACTTTATATGCAATTTTTTTTTGAGATGCCAACAGTTGAGATGCTAACTTCACACACACCTACCAACCTATAATCAAGATGTAACATAACCGACAACCGATCCATGTTTTCCGATGCTATCCTTAATATCTACATTACCGATCTACTTGAGTAGTGTTGCGTGATGAACGCAGCCTTAATTATATCTTCCATACAAATTAATCAGTCATTAGTTGACATTAGCCCGATGTGTGTGACCTTCTTGCGTATAATGGAAGACAATACGCATCTGTACGGGCGAAGGTTCCTTAGTTTTTTAATTACCTTGGTCCATATCAGCAGTTACATCGTATACAAGCGATCTACCCGGCTTCGCACGGATATAAATAGTTGATGATCTAACGTTACAAAAAATCCTTAGAAAAGAGCATTTCAGTTATTTTCGAAATATCAATTTTTTCTAGCAACTTTTTAAATATTTTGTCATAAAAGCTTAACTATTCAATCTATTACGAACATCTAAGAAAAAATGTGTCATATCGGTCCAGTTTTGTTCACATATAAGTTAGATAAGATATAGATGAACATAGCCGGATTGCTCAAAATAGTGGACGACTAATACGTGAAACACTTCGCGGAAATCGTGCATCTGGAAATGCCGAACATATAAGTGACGTTTTCCTTTCGAACGAGGAAAGCGAGTCCTAAATTAATTTCACTTAACGTAGAATTTACACACACACGAAGCGACCCCGAAAGACCCGTTCATCGGAATCGCTCTTACGTGAGTGTCAGCAACTAATCACCATTTCAGTGGCTGCCCACCCTCGGGCAACCGTCCAAGACACGTGACCACTCTTCGCACTTTCCACGACGTCTAGTATCTGTTCCAGCCATTTCTCCGCTTCAACCGCGAAGACAGCGCGGGAATTTCGCGGAATTCGGACATCATTCAAAATTAGCTTTTCTCGCGAAAATGTGCAGTGGGGTTCAACTGTTTGTAATTTTTCGTCTTAATTGCGGGGCGTGTACAGTGTGTAGTAGGAACTAGGACGTAGCCCAAATCTGCCCGTTGACTGCGCATAGGGCTGCCAACACCTCTCAATTGCTGACACTGAACCAAATTTTCAAAATCGTAGGAAAAGAATATCTTAAATTACCATCACCATCATCATCATAAGGCAATTACGTTTCATCAGGCACTATGGGCCGTAATCTACCACACTGGCCCAGTGCGGGTTGGTAGATGTCGCATGCCCTTGAATGTTGCGGTTCTTGACACACCGGTTTCCTCACGATGTTTTCCTTCACCGTTTTGAGCGATGGTAAATCCGCAGATATCCGAGATATTGAAAGGCCATCGCTCATATATATCTTAAATATTTGAACAAAACTGCTAACTTAGCCCTTCCTGCCGGAGAAACTAAGACAAATCCGTGAAGGATGGCAGCCCTAAGTTTGGAGCACTGGCATAATATCACGTTCAAAGGATTCTAGACTTTAGCAACATGACGACACTAGAAATAATAAAGCGATTCGAACGTTTTGTTTGTATACTTTACACACCATTATGTCGTGAAGGTTAGGCTTGGATTGTTTTTCTGCGGTTCTCCATTTTCTTGACCCGGTTTCTTTTAATGAAAATGTTGCAATAGATTAATTAGACTCGTGGGCATTTCGTGATTCTAAGAAGTTTACGCAGAAACTGGGGCTGAGTGATTTTATTTTTACTTAATATCAGGTGTCGACCGGGGGGCTTTTTACAATCTTTTGGGAGTCCATAAAATTAAGACTTAAAATATTTTAATATAATCCAAATTGTAGATAAAATACAAGTTTTAGTTTCATCAGAAAAAATACTAAATGTTTATTCACATTAAACTTCTGATGCTTTTTTAAATCCAATAAAAAAAATGCCATAATAAAAAGTAATGATAACCATCTCCATTAGCTATGAATTTTCGACTCGTTTGCTAAACTAAATTACCGCGCGCGTGAACATGTTTATCACAATACCTAAAGCCCACAAATAACGTTACAATTATGTACTACGTATTCAGCTTTACTAAAGATACACAATAGCGTAAACGTTTGTTTATAATCGCCACACGATAAAATACACGTGTGCGCTTGCGCAGGCAATTGTGATTATGTACGCGGGATACAAGGATTACGCATACTATGACATAAACCAGCTAAAGTCTGACTGTGAAAAGTAATCTGTAATTTGACATGTCTGATGACTTCTTGGTTTACGACTGTCTTTGGTCTAATCTGTGACGTTTGACGTTTTACAATTTGTCACCGACGACGTCGCGGCGGGCTCGGCAGCGTTCGCCAGACTGTTGTGATTCATTCAGAGCTAAGATTTATAACTTGTTTAATGTTTATAAATCCAAGTAATTTCAATGAAAATTATAGTGTTTTATAATTTAGTAGGTAGCGACCCGCTCCGCAGCTTCGCCCACGGAAAACTTAACGTTTTTCCATACAAAGTTTATAACATTGAACCCCCTTTACGGACGAATTCAGAAGAAATCTTTTGGTATCCAAAAAGTTTCCGAAGCAACTTTAACTTCGTAGTTTTGGAAAATATTTAATTGCCGATACAGTAGAAAAGTATAAATTAATCGCAACATCTCAACAAATGACATAACTATAAACATTGTTGCTAAAAACATTATCACAACAACAAAGAAACCTAAAATATTCCAGCGATATTCACGTCAATAATATAATAAATGAATATACGACAAAGCCCCAACGGCGCAATCGGAAAAATCAAAAACAAATCGATGCCACATAATAGAAACTTCGGTATTTACCGAAGACCAGACTCATCGATATGTGATTGATGATGCCAAAACGTGAAAGCACGTCCTCGAAACAAGGACAAACAAACAAACATATGACGTTTTTATTTAAGCAAATCTTTGATAAATCATAATGCTGTCCTTTCATTACATACTTCGTCAGAAAAGGACCAATTTACTTTTGGACCTGTCAAACTTAGTAGTGTTAGAGAAGGCACATCAGAATGGACATCACTACCTTTTGCCGCGTTGCACTCCAGACATGGAATCCAATTTGTCGATCCTAGTTAGTTTTTCTATAACATCTTCAGTATGCAAGAAGAGCTCACTTCCAATAAATAGCTGAATTTATTTATTGAGCCAGAGTGAAACGTATCTCTCCTTTTGATTTTTCAAAGTAGCAAAGTAAATATTTTGCTCTCTGAAAGCGCTGACATCTCTATTGATCTTAGAGAATGCTTTGAATCAATTTAGAGGATTATAAAAAACGGCATTGGTTCGAGAAAAGAAGTGATGTTCGGACACACCCGTTTTGTGTAAGGACGTGGAACCTTGGATGTATAAATCACTTGGTGGCTTAGAGGTAGAGACGAAAAACATGAGGAAATGAATAAAACATTATGCGTACTACATTCAGTGGATAGTTCTTTCGTGTCATAGGAAGGCTCCTCAAATAGAAATAGTATTGAAGGCAATTTAGGAAATCGAAAGCAGTTGGTATGTAATTCGATGGATCAGCAAGTTGGTGAGACGCAAGTTGATGAAACGCAAGGTATACGCTTAAAGGTAGAAGAAGACAATACTGACGCCCGTATTCTAAGAATGACGCTCAAGTTGATCTATGCTTGAGTAGCGATTAAGTGACATATTTTGTATGTACTGACAGCGTCAAATCTGTGCTAAAGTACTGATCATAGCTTGAGCGTGAAACCAATATGTGCGGAGGCTGCTGCGGACCTTGCGGTGGATGCTGCGGCGGAGGCTGCGGTGGCTGTTGCTGCCCTTGCATAACCATCTACACGTGTTGCACCAAGATCTGCTAGACCCGCAGGAGCTTGCGCTTAGACCGCGCAGGCGAGCCATGCGGCCTGCGATGGGTGCAACATGCTATTGTGTTGATTTCCGTGCCGTCATGTGCTAATAAAATGTTATCCATAAGCGTAAGCGTAAACGTCATTTTAGAATACCAGCCACATTAACGTCGTTCCGGCGGTCTGGTCTCCACCAGACCGTTGAGTTACCAGTTACTCCTGCTAAATACCAATAAGCAGTATTTACGCCTCGTGTGCGGTCTGGAGTATCGTGAACCTCTTTACTACATGAATGCGGTTACGTGTCTTCAAGTAACCCTAATAAAACGCTTCCCAGAAGATATGAGCGTCGTAAGGATGCGAATTTATTGCGCCCGCCATAAAAAAGCGTCTTAATATTTGGATTTATTAGTATTCCTGCTAATTAATATTTCGTTTTTTTAACGAACGGTATAGTTTTTAGGGCACGTCTAAAGCATGTTTAGATTTTTACATCGGGATTTCGAAACATCTGCACTGCACTCTAATCTTTCATCATTACTAGGTAAACTGACTTTTTATAATATCTAGTGACGAGACGAAGATATCATTCTTTGGCTGTAGTTACTACCAATACAGACCCTAAATAGTGCAGTACCACCCAGAATTTTTCAAGTTCCTTGTCAATCTAAGCCCGGTAATTTCAAAGGGTAACCTAACCTAATCGATGGCTTTTCTTTCGGACTGCTTTGATGGCACTGACCCTTCCACGCAGGGTTCTGCTGGCAAACTGTCAATATTATCATTTACTGTGTCCACGAAAATATCATGGCCAGGTTGGAATGTACGGATTTTACCGGAAATGCTGTCAAGTTGAATTTCTCCCGCTTTTGCTCATCAAACCGTTACACCCAAGTTAAAATTACCGGATCGCAAAAAGCTTTCCAAATAATTTTTCATGTAACAATACAAACATGGAGCACTTAGCCGCATAAGGGAAAGTCTCCGATTACAGGAGTGACAGAAAACATGACAGATAAAAGGGTTAAAAAATTAAGCATTCTTTTTATAACATTCTTTGATATGAATCAGTTGGTTTCGAGGAAGGAGGTTGATGAACTGAAAAACTTTAGTCACGTTCGGTTTTACAGTTTCTAGTTGCAAATAATCGATTTCGATAAAAATGCCGATATTCTTCACGCAAAAGGTTAAGTTCCGCCATTTTGGGTTCGTTTTATTATCTTACCAAAATACAGAGGTCAAAGCTGTATTTAAGTTAAGAATTAAAAGCGGCGCGTGGTGTTTATTTTAGAGTTCAAAATTTTTTTTGGAGTTGGTGGACGACTGACTTGACTCTACTTTCATTTTGGTATTGATATCTATGGATGGGACAGAAAGCTTCAATTTAATATGAGGTATTTTCATATCAAAACTTCTTAGAACTGCTAATTAATTGGTGTATGGTAATATCCATCACACTGGCTCAGTGTAATGGTCAATACGAGTAAAATTTAAGAAACTTCTCTCGTTTAGTCACGGCAACGTTAAATGGTGCACTGAATTTCTACACATGATAAGCAGGCTGGGTCAGAAAGCCAGAATCCCAGCAGTGGGAACGTAAAAAGGCTGATGATGATGAGGCTGGGTCAGTCGCTCCATCCGCTCCGGTGGTCTATAGGAACTCAGGTGCCGACTACCGATCCGGTGTGAATCACCTTCTCTTTCAGGGTTGCCAACTAAATAAATGGAGCGATGGATGTTAATGTTGCCTGCACTTCTTGCATCGAAGACCTGTCTGAGATCCGTGACGTTTGAACATGTTTCAAAACCATCAATCTTTGTTTAAGACTACAACGATAATAAAGAAGTTTGATATAGGTGTATGTATATTAAAGACAGGGTTTATTTTGTTCTTTGTTTTATCGGTTTCACTGAAACTAAAAATGTAAAGCTTGGTGGGATTCTGTGGTTTTAAATCCACCGCACAATATCATAGACAATATATTAACATCATCATCATGGACTTGTAACGCAAAGTTTAGTCATGAATTATTCTTCAATGATCATTTGTTGATGAACAATTGATTTGCAGAAGTAAAAGAAGCCTGTAATATATTTATACTACCATCCACCATATCTAATATTTATATCTATCGTCCTGAGTAGTCACGCCAGAACGAAATCAATTATTAGATATTAGCAAGACGTCATTTACTACGAGCCAGTCTACCTGCCAAATCGGTTCTTGTTATTTAAGAAATAAAGGGAAAAAATATGTGTTTTGCTTCTCGTCGCTTTGAAATTTCGCTAGATCCCTACTATTGCCTACTGATACGCAACACACGCGACGTACGTTGTAATCACCAATGGTTTTGATATTTTTCACGAAGTTGGATGATTCATTGTTTTGCTCTTACGTGCAGGAAATTAACGACACGTGAGAATAATCACGCTGGGCTGAAACTGCTCAGTTTTGACTTGAAACACAGACTGCTTGACGCTCAAGATTAGACTTTGCATGCCCGATGTGGAAATAGATTAGCTCATAGAGGGTATTTCTTAAGTCATCCACTTGAGCTGTTCCGAAGCATTAAGATCAAAAACGTTTTATTTAATCCGTAAACGCCTTATTCACATTCTGCAGATTGCTTTCTGGTACTCCGAACTCGCTTTCACTCACGTAATTGCCATGAATCTATGCTTGCTTGCACACCGGCATCGGTAAGATTTTGAATGATAGACTTTCGTGTTTCTTAAGGTCTATGATCAAGACTATCCATTTCATGTTTCGAATGTTCTTTCTTATGCTTTTCTTATTCTTCTTGCATTTTAACTGTATCAGGAATAGCAGCGGTTCTTTTATCAAGTAGTTTTGTAACGTACTTCCAAGAAGAAATACTGTCATGACTTCCAGAATGACCAAACGTTTTAATTCAACATCGAATACCTTCTACACTTACAAAAGTAAACAAAATGCAGAGACGTTTAACGATGTAGACTATTTCCCAATCCCAGCTAAATTCTCAACGTATCACATATTTTATATCCACCTTATATTTATTGCTATTGCTGAAAAGACCAGATATTTCAGTCGCGCCTTGACCCGAAGTTAAAGAACGCGTCCGATATTAGATATTATGACATCCAAGAAGATGATCAGAAAAGAATTTAGAAAGACCTGTGTATTTTTGTTCGACCGTAGTGCTTTATTATGTGGTTGTAGAAATGTATCTATTATTATTTGGGCGCCAATTTAATTGTTAGTTCTGTGGAAATCTGGGGTAAGACGATAATAAAATGTATGTTGTGTTGTTGAGAATTTCACCGGCAAAAACGACTTTAACTCAATGTTCTGAAGGATAAAATTAGCCAATGAAGACACACGAGAGTATGCAAAAGATCGTGAATGTAAGTTACATCACTCAGAAACTGGACCGGAATCGGATCCTCTCAGATCCGTTTTGTTTAAGTAAGAAGGTATAAATATATGATATGATACAAATATAATGTTCACTTACATTATTTTATGCATCCCATTGTTACACGTGAGGACTTGAGGAGTCGTCACGGTCCACATTGAGAACCGCTAATTGGCTCGTATTAATTATTATTTTATAAACATGTTTATACTGTAGGTCTTCCTAACATAACCTTACTATTTATTACACTTTTTCACCATTGTTTATACTCTCTGGTCCGCTTTGATCCCATTTTCCACAAGGAGTATAATAAGCCATAAAAAAATTGTGTCTTCTCAGTATTTCACACCGCGTCCAACTCTGGAGAAACATCCCTATTACAACGGCTTTATTCAACTTGCTTATTACCCATTATTTTCAGGCTAGCAACTCTATTGTTTACTCTCCTGCTGTCTTATTTAACACACTATTCCAAACAGAGTAAGGTTCAAAATATGTTATTAAATACATACTTCTTTATGTAATTATGACTTTTGTATGCGTGTGATGACTTCGAACAAGTCTATATCCTGTGCGTCACGGGTCTGCTAGAGGGCAACATCTCTACAAATAGTCTTTTGAATTACATAATTATAATATGTATTGTATTGCAAATGACTGATTCAATGACATTTCGACTTTTGATGTTTATGAAGGTGGTAGCTAGTTGACCACCTGTAAAGCCTTGTCACCAAGCTATAGTTCTATCATGATGTTTTCCTTCACCGAACGTTCAAGTACATTGCAGGATACGAACTCAAAACTAAAGGATCTCACCACTGAGCTACCATATGATTTTGTACATTCTGTGGTGACCGCAGCATACTTTCGAAACAACTCATCTATCATATTTGAGACATTTTTTAATTGCGCTATCTTCACCTCGCATCAACAGTCAACGCGCATTTGCGAGATATCATAAATAATAAAATAATCAACTGCCAAATTGTAATTGAATTAAAACTTTCCATACCACGCCTCAGTCAATATGTCGGTATCTCAATAGTAATCAAATGACGTCGTTAAATCTCTTGGCACGGTGTGCAGTGAAAAAAAAGTTAACCGACAGTGAAATGACGGCCAATCATCACACCAGCTCAGCGCAGCGTAATTTCTACTATACTTTTTAATTAATCACCGCGCGTAACGGCTTATCGGACTTTGTGCCAACTTACTACAATGCGATCGGCCGTATACAATTTTTTTCTTCAGCTTGAACATACATCGTATTTGACAATTGAGAGTGGAAATAATATTTTTACAAAACATTTTTTTTATGAAAAACCACCCATGAAAGTTTAATGAATCTAAATGAAAGTCATCTGAACGCAATTCCTATTTATCTTGTTTAACATCAAAATTACAATTTAGTTTGGATATAAGCATTAACAAAGACGCATTAGAGTTGGAAATAATAGCAAAAAAAAACTAACTTCAAACGTAAGGTTTGAATAAAATAGTCATACTATTTGTACAACCTGTTGATCTACGAGTAACTAGAAGTCGAATTACAAACAAACAAAGAACGCGTGTTCAAAAAGAAACAAACCCGGTAAAGATGCACAAAGTGACTGACAAAAAAAAACGAGTCCGAATCAGAAAAAGATTTCCGCAAACCCGAGACGCGAGCGCATGCGAACAAATTAAAACCAATTCAGAAGTTTGAAACGCGAAAGGAATGGATTCCGTTATAATTGCGCAGATGGTACTTACTTCACACACGTTTTACTCCTTGATTCGCGAGAATAGGACGCTGTGCAAATAATGATACTGCCAACGGAGGGTGAGGTGATAATATAAAACTCGTAGCAATGATCGATCACACATCCACCTAGGATTTACCCACTAAGTAGAGCTTAATATAGGAGCGAGGGTGTAGAAATACACACAGACACACACACATACTCGTATACATACACAACACATACATACTTGTTTTTGTAAATTTGCAGTGCATAAGTGTTTATACTTATACTTAAATTAGCATTTTTTTGTGTGTTTTTTCCTGGATTACCTAAATAATAAATATAATTAAACACAATTATGTTTAATACATGAGAAACGTATACATATATAGATCTAATCTGACCATTCTTCCAGAATCACTTTTACATCCCGGATCCACAAGAGCGTCCGGGCGATGGTGACGACAAAACTTTACTGCCATCCAAAACCGCTTGTATTCCAAGAAAATCTAAAAGATCTAATGCAAAGGTTGCACTGGACGAATAAGATAACATTTCAAAAGCCCGTTACCACATTATGTCAGTATTATGACTGGCCGTAAATTTCCACGAAGAATTAAATATATAAAAAAAAATGTATTACCTTGACGAGAATATTTTTTCGTTTAGAGTGACAGCTCCGTGAATTATGATGAGAGTTGAAACAATAATTATTCATTCTCAACAGTTTCAGGTCCCAACAGTAATGCTTAAATAATTCTTACTGAGAATATTGTAATGAGAATTGACTTTTTGGTAGAGTCAAAAAAGATCGAAAGGTCAAATTATTAAATCTAAAACTTGCCATGTGGAAATTTTAGAATAAACGAGTTTTAATACATTTGAAACAGGCCAGGCATAGAATTAATAATCTTATTTTAAAGTGAAACACCTCAACCAAAAAGTTTCTAATTGAATAGAGAACCTCCGCGCTACCGTTTACCACAAATGTAGGGAAAGTGTGATCGGGCCTCTTGAAATCAAACCTCTGTAAAGAATAAAGGCTGATTTACACAATGAGAGTTACTTGACAGCACTAAATATTCGCAATTCGGATGTAACTGCACTGGATGTTAAGGTTTGACATCATGATTTAATAACATTAGAACCTGCTAAATTTAATCTTGGTATCTACCTACCAAGTAAAGAAACTGAAGTTTCAGGGGCGAGATGGGTTAAAGAGTAAGAGCATTACGAAAATTAAACGGCGAAATAACTCGGGTCAGGAGTTCAGCTATACGTGAATGACGTGTGAAGACTACGTGAACTAGAGTTAAATTTAAGGTATGATGTCGTTTTAGGTATACTTACAAAGGCTAGTTCCTGGCACTATATACAGCAAGCTAGTTTTCCTTCCATCAAGTAGACTACTTCGTGCCAGTAACTCGCACAGTGCAAACCGTTCGTTGCCAACTCTGTTACAAAGTGGTGTTTATATGGGTTGCAACTATTAAACAAGTTAATTGGCGAGTGGCGAGAAGAGAGCGTGACTGTCTCACATCGACATGACGGCTGCGCGATCGAAAGTTGCACAAAAGTACGTCCGTAAACACAGCGAGTTGTGTTTCCGGAATTCCGGAGTGCGTCGGATATTTCACGAGTCTTATCAATGATTAGGGGATTTAAATATTATTTTCCCAACCGAACCGATTGCCGATGGGGAAGAAAGGTTCTCGAGTGGCCACCACGAACCGGAAGACGTTCTGTATAGGTAGGTACTACTAGGTGGACCGACGACATTGTTGCAGGGAGCCGATGGATGCATATGGCTAATAACCTTTCATGGTGACGGTCAAAGGGGTAGGCCTATGTTCAGCAGTGGACTTCTTCCGGCTGATGGTGATGATGAAATTTTTTACTGGATGGAAAGGAAGAGGAAATCTAAAAAAAAGATGGATGAATTGTGTAAGGATCGAAATGACTGAAAGGTGAATGAAACGATGACGGCTGACAGGGAAGAGTGGAAGAAGAGTACATGCTGCCCCGACCACAAATAGATGGGACCAGTTATAATGAGAAGATTAATATATTTTTTTCACTCAATTCACATTGTTGGCTTTAGCTTCACTAATACCTCCAAAAGCAAACCAGATCTATTAGATTACAAAGATTAGCTCCAAAAGAGGTTAAGCGGTTCGCCCTGTTTTAAACTGGAAAAATGGGCCGAAACATTTATTAAGCTCACTCATATAAATCTCAGCTGCAGAAAATTCTCATTATTATAAAGCGTAAATAATGAGACATTTTGCAATAAAAACCAACATCGCGTTTCAATACCGGTTACGTCACATAAGAAAAAGTTAAGTTTAATAAAGTTCAAGGAAATCTTTTATACCCTGAATGCCTCTCCTACATTTAAATAAGTTCACAGCAAAAAATATTTACTATCTAAACAACGTCATCACTTCTCATCAGATGACAGTGGCAAACCTTCAGATACGTAAAAAACCAGGTCAAAACTGACATAATAATATGCTTTTGACACCTGCCAAACTGCAAACATAATATTTTGTAAACCAGTACGAAAGCCACATAGTGACGTATCTTACTTCTAAATCCTATGTCCCTTTTACGAGTCACATTAATATTATGAGCTGCTTCTCTGCACAAAGCTATTATATTTGTTTACATAATTCCTAGTATCCAAACTCAAAGTTGGTTGTAACATAGCCAATGTTGGTCCAAACGTTGGCCGTCCGCCTAATTCGGTCCAAATAAATGCAGGCCAGAGAATGTGCGCGAAAATAATGTTCAACGAATTAGTTTTACGCCTGAAAAATAAATAGAGCTAAACAATTCCGAGAACGGATTAATATTATTAATACATAACGAACTTGTCGTCTCGGTTCAGCAGATGTGGGTCAGCGAAGCTGGACGACCTGACTTGGAAGTATGTCTTTGGGTACCGGTGTTTCATGGAATAATTTCAGTACGGAGAATCCAATGTGGTCCTTTGAAATGGCGTGGCAATTAATTAGTGGGACATATGGTGTAAATCTTACTGTAAAGAAAACTTTTTGGATTACGCCCACTAGACGCTAATGAACTGATTAGGAGAATGTAATAAAAGAACGGTTGGATGAAGGAAGCCGAAGATTGGCCTCAGTGGCGTACTTTGGGAGAGGCATATGTCCAGCAATGGACTGAAACGGGCTGATTATGATGATGATGATGATGAATCGAAGAACGTTGTGATAATAAGACTGAAACTACACTACCAATGTAAAACCACTGAAAAGAGAAGCAAATAAAATTACAAAGCGGTTATAAAGCAATCATATTTTTACCGCACCTCTCAGTGCAAGCTGAATTGGAGCGTAACTTTGAAAAAGTTTCTGTTCACGCAAACCGGCAGGAAATCGTAATCGAGTGTGTTTTATTACCTGCTTTTATTTACTTACCAAGAACATAGAGCACTGGTTCGAAGAAAACGGGAGGTTAACCCTAAAACGTGTGTTAGATAGAATCCGAAGCGATCCATGGTCCATCAGACCGTTCTTAGAAGCTCGGCGCAGTTTAGTAGCTATCATGGAAACTCACTTTACCTATTCAAATAAGTACAATTTACCCCAACGCACCAGAGTTAAAATTGTACACGATATGAGAGCATACCGGCAGAACGCTGAAAGATGCCACGACGTCAAAGAAAATGTCAACTCTTTATAATTTTCTAAGCACGATATCTCTACCTTGCCATCCGACAAAACTTTTCTGTCTTGGCTCTACAATCCGTAATAATTTGCCCGATACCCAATCGAACTTAGTTATGGGCCCGCCTCTGAATACTATTATTATCAGTTATTGCTCAATGGCCACCTACGCAAGGTAACACTTCAACGAAGTGTTAAAGCATGGCATTAAAAAACAAACCGCAATATTTTCTAACAATTTCAGTTCATGTAAATAACAAATTAATGTTAACATTGAGGATTCTGACCCGATGACAAAAGATGTGGTCATACTTTGTGCTCCCCCAGTTATTTAAGCTTGGTCTGTTTCTAGGAACAGCCAGATCAAAACAGTGTCAATGGTTTTTTATAAGCTCTATTTCACAAAGCGACGTGCGAAGATTTATCATTATCGCGCATACAATTTTAACGACGCACCCATCTCTGAAGAACCGTTTATAATCTCCCTAATGAAGCACGCTGTTCGGCTTACCGTGGTGGCTGGTGGTGGTCAGGCGACGGCAAGTAGGTCGATATATCATTATTTATAGCCGACCGGCACGTCACCATGCAGCCGGTTTATAATCTGAACTGCTTGTAAACAAAGCGTAACGTTTTACTGTGACACGCAGTGTAACATTTGCTTTTATATTCCAATCATGATCATTATCATTATCAGCTTGTATCAGTCTCCATATAGGCCCATCCCAAGGTACACCACTGAGCCCGGTGTGCGGTTCTTCTCATCTAACTACTGCCAGCCACTCGGAGTAAGTCGTCGTTCCACCTTGCTGTCTATAATCACTAATTACAATTAATGTATTCATCGGATCAGGAAATCTATAGTTTTATTTCGATTCGAAAGGGTTTGATTCTTTAAATTCTGTTAATATGGAGTGTAAACATTATTAGGAAACAAAGTTAAATCAAAAATTACACATAATATTACGGAATAAGTCTGAAATGCAAGTTTCTGAATGCTGACATTATAACTAATGACAAAATGTAATCCTAAAGAAACATAAAGGTATAAATACTGTTACCATATCCAAATTAATTGAAAGTGTTCAAACGGTTGGCGTTTGTAGAAACAAAAATGAAAGGTAGACTCTTAGCAACATAGTTTTCAAATATACACATCCAGACTTTCAGGTAACTTTCGTTCGCCCAATGGCGATATAGTAGGGGAGCCCAAGAGGGGATTTTGGGATTTACTCGAGCGCGTCAGATTAATATATGGGAGGATACCTTACATATTGATGAGCACCTCCAGCCATTATGAGCCCTTAACATTGGTGGGTACGCTCAGGGGAAACTTTTAGATTCGCTAAGAGCTGGTGTCGCTTTCAAATCGTCAGTCTAAGAAATGGGAGCATCTGTGGGGTTCACTGAACACCCCCCACTCTGAAAATTTGACGCCGTAGAGCAATATTTTTTTTACCTCCTCGTGGATGGCCACTCACACACCATACAAACCGACTGATTATTATATTATATTTCATATCAGAGACATTCTGGAGCATGAAATATATTAGTATATTACACACTTGAGTCCATGTTATGTCATAGTTTTCTTTTATAACCATAAAGATCTGTGGAAGCTTCCCCCACCGCTGAAAGTGGAAACATTATAGGACATTTATTCTTCTTAACATCTAATCTACCAAATCTAATAGGTTTCCGCGACGCTCGAGTAAATCCACATTTAGCATCATGGGCTCCCCTACTAATACAGATGTTTACGAAGCAAATGCGACTCTTACTACAGACAGGGCAAATGTCCTCTTGCATAAAAAAACAAACATATAAACTGAAATTACGCAACGGCAGCCCAGTATTGGACCCATTCCAAACAGCAGAAACAAAGAACTGCTTTATGAACCTATAAATCATCCTTTGTGAGGAGCTAATTGTTCGAAGATAAAAAAAAACTGATTTAAAGCCATTTTTGATGTTTCTGCAGGTGTAAAATTATGAAACGAAATTACGCAACCTGATTAAGCTGTTGATAATGTTATTATATTTTTAGCATAATTATATTTTTATGCTAAAAATATAATTAAACTCACACTCACCGATGCAATAGTTGCTCGCCCAGAAGACGTGAGGGCAAGGGTTTTGCTACGAGTATATTCGTAAAGGGTTCAGTGAGTACCAGAAAAATCTAAAAACTTCTGAAAGTGGAATCCAGAAGGATCGATCGATCGTACTAACCCTATGGATCTCGAAAACGGTAAATGGGACGGCGAGCGTCAGTACTAGAAAAAAAAATAAATAAAAACCTTTAGACATTTCTGGAAAATGCGACATAAGATAGGAAAGTAAAGTACTTCTAGATGGTACTACTAGCTTATATTCTGTGGTATTATCCAACACAGTTTATATTTTGAGAGTGTCGAAAGGCTTATACAACGCGCGTCGTCAATGCCACGTTTATTATATTCCGTGTCAAGATCAGACAGATTATCTGCAATAAAGTGCTTAATTACCGAAGGTCAAACAGCAATCACGGCAATTTCATTGTGAAGAAATGGGAATTAGAGGAAATCGATCAGACCTCGGATTCTTCACATTTTTCGAAGACACATAGGTTAAGGCTGGTTCTTCAAACACAATCTGCGGTAAAGGCCATTTTCCGAGTAATCACAAAAATAATAATATAGGCCGAGGCTACATTGCGTGAGCTAGGGCTTGCCATGCGAATAATAATAACCAGCTGAATCGATCGCTGCATCAATCGATATATGTAAGTACTCGTATACGAGTACGTCAGTTGGACGATTAACCTCGACAAGGCCAAAAGTGTTGCTACGGAGATAATGATTTTTGTTTCTTGTGGCGGCAGAGGGTGAAGTATCGATAAAACTTAGGAAAGAAGATCCAGGAATTTTAAATTGATTCCAATCTACATAGACCTAGAACGAAGTAGACACCTGGCCGAGCACGAGATGGTAGCTTCATGTAATAATATGTACTAAATGTCGCGGTAAACAACACGAAGCGACAAAAAAAAATCAAAATAAACTCAAATCGGTCAGGCTGTTTTTGAGTTTTAGCGAAAAGGAGATTAACAACTTTCGATACTATAATAAATAATTCACAACTTTCGGTTTCATTATTTTACTATAAAACCTTGCTTCTTGCAAGTTAAGTTTTATCTTAATTAGGTTAGTAATTTGGTCATTAAAATAATATTGTATATTGTATTGCGTTTTTTTGTCACTTTATGGTTGGTAAAGTCATATATATATATATATATATATATACGTATCATCATCAGCCGGAAGAAGTCTACTGCTGATCATAGGCCTGCCCCCTTGAACGCCACCATGAACGGCTATCAGCCATTTGCATCCATCGGCTCCCTGCGACTCTTACGATGTCGTCGATCCACCTAGTGGGGGCCTACCTACAGAACGTCTTCCGGTTCGTGGTCACCACTCGAGAACCTATACATAGACATATACTGCTGTAGATTAATAAATGTGATCTTATCTCATATGATGCTTTTTTATTTTATGATTTAGACGGGGTAATCGTTTGGCTTGGTATGGATATGATATATCATCCCTCGATGATAGTCATATTACCAAAAAAGTGATGAATATGAATGTTGATGGATGGAAGGGAAGAGGAAGACCAAAGAAAAGATGGATGGATTGTGTAAGGGTTGATATGAATGAAAGGGGAGTGAATGAAGCGATGACGGCTGATAGGGGAGAGTGGAAGAAGAATACATGCTGCGCCGACCCCAAGAAGATGATGATGATTTAGACAGGGGTTAGGATTTAGGACATTTTAGTATTCAGCCTGTTCACCAATCCCGTGTCAGTCAAAACAATTCCTCTTCTCCAAAACAGCAACAAGTGAACTGCATAGGAATGCATTCCCGTTCTAAAACGTCAGCCCATAAAACGACCACTTCTCTCGAAGCCCCAGGCCTCTACTAGCAGGCCTGTTGCCTCTCGTATCCCGAACTGGCTTATGACGTCAAACCGGAGTGCATCAGCCTAAAAGCGGTCCTTAACGATCATCACAAAACCGAAGAGAATGATTGACTTGTTCACGATTATGCAACTGGCCCGAAATTATGTTAAGTAAAGCTAAACGATGAAAGTACGGTGAATTTTTATTACGGGCGTTACTGAACTCTTTAATTAGTAATACAATTTACTATACAATTTTTTTGTAATAGGTAGTCTGATAGGATGGCTGGCGAACCCCGCCCAGCGGCTACACTCGCAGGATGTTTGTCCTTTTACCATAAAACTATAGGCCCCATTTGATGCCATTAGGGGATGAATTTTCAAAAACCCTTTTTAAGCGAGCTTAGAGTACCCAAGAAGGATTGATTGGTTTTGGTGATGAATCTTAGCCAAAATGCAAAGCCAGGATGCAAAAGTTTCTTGTTTTAAAATCGTTAATGTCTAAGCGTAAAACAAAAAAAAAGTTAGATGTTAACCAATATGAAAGGAGTAATAGTGACTTAACGTTGAAATATGTAATTCTCATTTTTTTTCTACTTTCTATTAGCATTAACGACTGTAGATTGCATCTTAGCTAGGCTCCTTAGATATAGATGTAGAGAAGCGTTTAATCTTTTAACGTCTAACGTTTAACGTCTTCCTTGCTCCATCCAGTTCATTACATAAAGGAAACAAATAAGCACTACGTCACTACCGTTTAACATAAACACACCTCCAAATAAACCAACCCTTTACCAGTCTGTTTGCTCCGCATCCTGAACCGGCCTATGACGTCAATGCGGAGTGCATCCGCCTAAAAGCAAGCCCTAACGACCAGCCGCCACTAAAATAAGCAAGTTAAACAGGTTGTTAAACGAAACTGGACGCAAGTGGAAAGCAGAGCGTTATTTCGAGATTCGGTTTCCTTAAGAGGCGTAAATATTATTGTGATGTTAATCACTGACAGCACCAGACGTGTTACTTAATTCTCCTTTAGAAAGCAAATTAACAAACATTTTTTAAATTAGTCTCCACAGGACCTGACGGGAGCTTAATTATCTTACGGCCTTACGGATTGCTGAAATAGAGAAAGAATATTGACATTACTTTTATGGAACTAGTGTCAAATTACTATTTCTAGTAGATAGATAGGTTATTAATAAAGGCCGATAGGGACTAACATTTCCTTTTTCAATAAATCTCTTTAACTTTCCCGAGTGTATGAGGAATAATGTGGATAGAAAACCTCAGAGAAATATAATTAGAAATAGAAAAACTACTAAGAAACAGATTTCTTAGACTACACCGATTAGTCATCTGGGTCTTGTGAAGTTCATTGTTAGTTTCCTTCTTGAGCTTTCAAACAAAAAGCTCCCGAGATTTCGGAATCCTGAGAAATCGCGCTTCATCCTCATTCCTGTACTGAAAAAAAAGTTGCAAAACGCACCCTGTACCGCGAACTCGTGCCTATAGACGGGTTTCCCCGAACTATATTACTCGTACCGACATGTTGCCTAAAATACGAGGGCGGTGACTACGTGCTAAGTGGAAGCGTGTTCCTGTAACCCGCCCTCTTTCCGCATCGCACTATAAATATGACGCTGAAGCGTACACCGCTTCAGTCGTTCAGGAAAGCCCGAGCAGAGTACTGTGCCAAATCTCGCCGTTCCCGAGTGACAACGTGATAGCAATCGCGCATCGCGTACTGCAACTTAAAAAAAAGAACTCGAGTGTTTAAACTTCAGTGACAGTTCAGTGTTATTAACAAAAATGTTGGACAAAACCATCATCGGAGGCAGCTGGGAAAGTGTTGTAAGTATTTTCTCTTAGCCAACTTAATTGCGCGTTCAGGCTTAGTGGAAAAAGCGTTACTTGTAAACGCACGCGTGCAGATTACGGAACAGTCCAGTCGCAGCGGGCAGTAACTATTACGCAAAGTGCACGGCCGGTTTAATACGCTTAAAAGGCAACTGACTTGTCTATGGTAGCTGTCATTGAACCGCGGCGCGTGCGTGCCCGGCGTTTGAATATGGAATTACGTTTTTATTATGGCTAAAGCTCTTGACATTGCCGCTTTCGGCCCCACGGTTACTGGAACGTTGAGCGTTAAATAAATCAGAGACAAAATCGATCTCGGGTACCAGATTAGAACGTTTCAGATTAATCAGAGAGATTGCTTCCATCAGAAACGATTCTGTACGGTTCGGTAAAGGTTATCGAGAACTAGTTTTGAATAATGCAACTTTAGATGGTTTTGGTTTTAAGATATTGAAATACTTGATATAAAAATTATATTTAATGTTTATATTATATTGAAATGCACATAAAAACTAATCAAGTGACCTTTATTTATCGCGTCATGCAATAAACATCGGTAGCTCTATTGAAATTAACGTTTTAATTAACATTCAAGCACAGTTCACGTAACAATGACACATCTATCGTATTTTTCAATCAGTACCAAGTCTCGAATCGTTTATCGGTAATCTCGGTACCGCCCAAATTGGAACTTTCGAAATCACTAACCGGAATGACAGTTGAATAACGACACTAGCCGTTAAACAATTGCTTAGGTTGAAACAAATGTAGCTTGTATCAATTTCACTCTTCGGCTGTTCAGGCTCACCCTGCAGGCAACAGAGGGGGGTATTACACGACAAAAAAATCGCTTAAGAACAATCAAGGCAGCATTTTGAAAAACAATAGCCCGAAGGTCTTCTGCGTATTGTATCCTACTAATATTAAAAATTTAAAAGTTTGTCTGTGTGTGTGTGTGAAAGTTTGTTACCACGCATCACCGTAACTACTAAACCGATTTTGATGACATTTGGAAATAGCTTAAACCCTGGATTAACACACTAGGCTACATTTTATCCCGGAAAAAGGTTCCTGCGGGATAGCGGAAAGACGCGAGTGTAAACGCGGGGCGCAACAAGTTTCTTAATAATGCTGATGGATCAGGAGAAATATGGTCGTAACAATATGAAAAGGGGAAACTTTGCACAGTTTTTTCAATATATACAATATACATGCAATCGATTTATTTTTTCTCCTATAGGCCTTTCTTTTAAGTATCATGTTCATTATCTTAGTTACAGTGAAAAATGGTAGAATGAATACAGTGTGCCTTTATCTAATATTGAAGATCTTATTCTTAGACATGTATTTAAAAAAAATGAATTATTTGATTAACCCCAATTTGAGCTTAATTTTGTAACTTCAACTTCACTCTTCGACCGTCTCAATTTTCGGCAAAGCAACGGTGAAAGTGTTAGAACAGAATTCGCGAGACCGGTACGCGAATTAGATACATCGAGATATGAGACTCACCGGTTTGTGTCTCTAAATCATATTGACAATGACAGCACTTTGTTGACAACACTTTCTAATATTCGAGACGGTCTTTAGTTCGGCATTTTTGCAATCGGCGATGCCAGTTTGCAATAAAAAAAAAACCTGTCCCTCTACTTCGAACAACCGAAGCGATTAACTGAAACATAAAGCAATTTTCTTTTTAACAATAAAAGTATGTGTTTGGTTCCGGGAGTTTTCTTTTTTGTTTATATTTACTAGATGACCCGGTCAACTTCGAGCCACCTGGCAATTCCAATACAAAATATCAACAGTTATTTTGGCTTTTTTTAAACCACTATTCATTAAAGCTAACAAAACGAAAAAAAAAACACAAATGTGTCTAGTTGTTTTTTTATTTTTAGCGAAATTAACTAACAGCAATTGATTTTTATATATTAACAAGATGTTCCCCGTAGATTCACCCGCGTGGACTACAGTTTATCGCGATAAAAAGTATTCTATGCCCTTCCTAAGGATTCAAAATATCTCCGTACCAAATTTCATTTAAATCGGTTCAGATTATTATTCCCATCTACACAACTTACTTAATTTGGGGCTAAGTCAATTTGTGTGCAATTGTCCCCGAAATTTATTATTTATTTACTACGGCTACTGCATTTAACGCCTATATTTATGTTATCGCTACGTTTGCACACTCCATCTACGATCTAGAAGAGATAAGTTTCAAATGACAGTTGAGTTTTTAAAACAATCACGGCCGTGAGTCTTTCCGCAGACAAAGCATTTTTTTTTTCTCACTGCGCAGTTTCCACTTCAACGGGAAATGGCCATTAGTGACAATAGACGCCTTTTCTGTTTCAATAAACGTAGAAAAACTATATTTCTGACCCGTATAACATTTTAAAAGTAGAAAAGTAAAATAAATTGTTTTTATTAGCATAAAAAACGCGAGTATGTATGTTTGTTACTTTTTCACGCTGAAACTAAACGCTACTTAGATAGGCCACATTTATCCCGGAAAAGGGAAAACCGCGGGGTGCAACTAGTTGCTATCACACTAATATATAAAAAATGCGAAAGTTTGTGAATGAGTGAGTAACAACGGATTTGAGAGAAATATGGAACGGAGATAGCTTATTTTGTGGTGTTTTGTTTTGTGTGTTTTTTTTGGCACATAGGCTACTTTTCTATCCCGAAAAAATGTGAGATAACGGAAAAAAACTGCAGGTGAAACCGCGGGGCGCAGCTTGTTGTGATATAAAAGCAAAAATAAATACGTTATGTATGATAAATGTTAATTCAATACATCTTTTGAATGAAGCAAAGAATAAACAATTTTTTGTTCCACCCACTCGCAAGATTGAATGTTGTGACAGATTGTGCAACTGTGCCATAAAGTCATTAAACTTGGGGTCATTATCTTGGGAACATGACGATGTTTTTACTAGTACGGTGCAATATGAAAAAAAAATGTATTACTCATTGAAAAACTAATGGGCTGCGAAAAAATGCGCGTGGGCACGTAACAGTTAGTCAGATTGTATCGTCATAATTTAAATTTAATCATACATGTCATCAATTTCTGAGCGTACATCATTTATATTAATAAATTCATTATATTTCAAAATATTAAAAAAAAATGTCTTTAGAATCTTTTTAATATTAAAAATTACAGCAGCAACAGTTATTGACCGAAGATGTCATTAAAACTATTTCAATTTTACTATGCAATTTACCGCGAAAAAGAAATAAAAATATGTAGGTCTAGTCCACGCGAATTTATATCTAAATAAAAATCAAATTATAGGGTACAAAATCGTAAATCTAAAACGTTATTACGATGTTAAATTCCCAATACCAACTAACGTTGACATAACAGTTATCGGTTGTTAACCTCTTAAATTGTGCGTAATGCACTTCACAATCCATTATAATTAATTATAAATATCCTCTAATACTTGAATCGACTGAAATAGACCGATATTTAAGTACACTTACCAAAAAGTATTTCGGTCAAATGCAAAATCGTTCGCACGAAATCAGGGCGCCTTGTGAATTGTTTATATTATGTCGTAAAAATAATGCGCCAATGTAACTGCTACTGTTAAATAACGAAAATAACTAACAGCAAAAATAAGCATTGCGTAGCCTTTTTATTTTGCAAACAAACCTGTTTTCGCGCGTAATATTTCTAAACACGTTAACTTAAAATAAATCGATAAAGGTTTTCAGTTACAACCAAAACTGTAAATTTTAAGCTCTTGACAATCTTAGTAATAGAATGATATTCAAGCACTTGAAACATAATTAAAAGCAAGACTGTTTATGGAAAATAACAGTTATTCGAATCGTGAAGCGTTACAAATTCGACTGCAGCTCTTGATTCTAGCTTAAACATGAATTGAAGAGGACGCAAGGCTGTAGCTGTAAATTAAAAAAAAAATGTGTGTCAAGAGGTAATTTTTCGCACGGTCATTTGCACACACGAACCTAACGGTACATTCTGGGCAATACTCTGATAAAATAAGACTCTATGGTTACAAGGTAAAGTTCAATTTACGTCAACGTTTGTGGTTAGGTACAGATACTGAATGACTAATAATTAAATTATACTTCGAAGCATATGAGTATAGTTGACGGTAGACTTTGAAATTAGATAAAACACAATATTAATTGTCAAAATCCAACAACATTTACCCTTCCTTAATAGTAATTTCTCTAACCTCAGCAAGATGAATAAAATAAACATAGAGTTCTAAAAACAGCCTAGTTCACGTAATCATAGACAACACTCATGCAATTGAACATACAATAATAGACATTGCATTGAACGCACTCATTGTCTAAAATAACCTGTGACAAATTTAGTTGAGCCTTTAGTGTTATCACCTTCAATCCTATAATATCACGCAGATATAACTGTGCACGTCTACATAAATACTAAACGAATTTTAAACAAACATTACAACACGGGTGCATGAAATGGGACACTAAAACAGAACTAAAGAATACTATGGATACGTCACGCGTCATACACGAACATAACTCACTACTCGTCGACAGCCGACAGCCGCGTCTAACCCGACGGATGAAATATTACCTGAAAACAAAACACACAAGGTTATTAACAACGAAAAAAATAAAATTTACCCTACATTCGTCAATTTACACTTTTTTAATTAGACTGTGTTAACGAAGGCCACTAATAGAACAACTATTTAAATGTGACCTATTTACTGTTGCGACCTGAATTCGCAACAGTGCAAAATTTTTTACACTAACCCATTAAAAATAATGTTACACAACGTGTACTGTCAAGAAGCAAACTCAAGCAGATTTGTCGTGTCAGAAGCGTAGACATTGAAATTTATTTCGCTTCTTGTGTTTTGTATCACCTATCACGAAATTAGGACAAAACAACACTGACATTTTATAGATGACTAAAGAGAAATGCAATATTTTTATTCAGGCGAGAAATCGTTTGGACACCTTATAATGTATTCAGGCCAAAATAAAATTCATATAAAAGTAATGAATCGGTTAATTTATTATTCAATAAAAGGAAACTATTAAATTATGCATTAGTAAAAGACATGCTAGATAAAACATAATGGTTAAAAGTCATATCCACATTAATCTATCTTCAGATCTATACCATGTTTCTAATGAGCGCTAATAATAAACCATCTATTTCTGCGTGACCCATTATTTGGCCGGTGGCCGGCGACGTTATAACGTGGAATTTCAAGAAACCCCCATAAAACATTGCACAATATCAAACGACTAAATGAAACACCGCGTAACAAATGGACGAGAGAAAAAATCAACCATTCAGAAGTTGTGCAACAGTTATTCAACCAAAAGTCGTTAAACTCCAAAGCTTTTAGGACTTCCAAAGATAGGTACATAAACATTTGCCGAAGGAAGAGTTAATACATTTTAATTTTAACGCGCGAACCCTTCACAATCTTTGTTTATTTTTACTTGTGATATAAGCCAGTTTTCATAAGCCCGACGACGACCGTGATTAAGTAAATTATTGTAAGAGATTATTCGTTCGTTCAGTACAAACTTCCTAGACAGTTCACGGTTAAAATTTATTTAATTTCGGCTCCTGTCAACGAGCCCATGAGCCGAGCATATGGCAAGCCCGAGACAGGTGGTGTCAGACATGTGGGCACCGCACGAAGGGCTCGTATGACAAAATAAAACGAGACGAAACATAAATCTATCGTTGATAGAAAAGGACAAACGAGCCCTGTGCTCACGTCCATACAGTCACGTAATGCTTTCAATAATCCGCTGGTTCAGACACAATCTAAGGTTGTTTATGAGACAGCACGGTAGATTAACTAGCTGATATGTATGTGAACAAACAACTAAAGATATATTTTTGTCGTTTCAGGTGTCGAGGGATGACTACGAGGTCGAGTACACCCCGAGTCCTAGAGGATCTCCGCTGAAGGATACGTCGAACATCCAGGAAGACCAGGCTTACTACATCAGCCGGCACAATCCTAACAAGACTTTCCGCCGGGAGTCTGTCATCGCTTCCTGGAAGAGTCTGAAGAAGGAGCGCGAGCAGGCTCTGGGAAAGAGGATCATTTACGTCGATGCTGATACGTATCAAGATTACTACGGCAGGAATACGGTGAAGCGATGCAAGAGCGACAGGACTGCTAATGGTACTAAGATACCTAAGAAAGTGAAACGCACATACTCTGTGCTGTACAGATACGATCCAGCTGAAGAAAAGGTGGTGAAGGAATACAAGTACCAACTGGCGAAGGAGATGCCAGCTCACGCGCCTCTGCAGAAGTCGTACTCGGAACCGTTCTTGAGACAGGAAGCGATGCCCAAAAAGAAGGTGAAGAGGTCCTTCACGACGCTGCTGAACATCAAAACCAAGTTCCTGAATATTTTTGGATCGAAGAGTTAAACACGATCAGAAGTGTAAAGGGGATAATTTGCTCAAGTCAATGCATTTTTGAGATTGGCGTTGAACTACTCTTTTGATGGAATCAGAACAGTAATGGCCAAATTCTAGTCAAAATTATTGGGTATTGGTAACCCGACTCAGGTCCAAAAATATTGAAATAGATCCAAGGATTTGTTTATATTATAATTTAAAGGTTTTTATGTGTATTGTTTTGATATTTTAACTTGTCTCTCTTTTGCGTGAGGCCGTCTGTGTAAATACTACCGATGGCATTGCCAAATGCTATTAAATTACAATGCAGTGATGTTCGAGCGTTACTGTAGTCCAATTTGAAGGGCAATATCAGTCAAATTACTGCGAATATGAGACTTAAATTTGATGTCTCAGGGTGACGAGCGCATTACAATGCCGCGCTGGGATTTTGCATACTAAAATTATAAAAGGTACTGCAATAGAATTGTAATGGGCAGGCGATGCGCTTACGCTCAACTCGTCATTTAGTAGAATTTAAAAATAAGCACTAGATAATAACTTTGTGATATTAGTGTGTTGTGCTAAGTTTTTTTACTGGCTTATGGTGTAATCTGTGGTAGTTTCGATATTGTATGATCTTTCTTACAATATATTGCAAACTGGCTAGATTATATTCAATGCTATTATAGGTTTTATTATAATGTAAAAAGAATGACACATAAACAGTTATTTATATTTACAACGGTAAATATAAATCTAACTCGTAATTGTCATTTTTTCTAAAAGAGTTTTAGATTATTGAAACTTCAGCATTTATACAACTGGTTGAAATCATAAGTTTTTATTCTTTGCATTTGCATAACTTAAATGTACATGAATATACTCAGAAAAAATGCATCTTCGTCGTATATAATTTATTCATTATATTCCTAAATACTGGATATATAAATAGAATAAAAATGTATACATAATGATATGATTACTAGTTAGCAAGACTATATATAATGTTATTAAAAAATATATATATTTGTATAGCATGTATAAGACAAATTGTGATTATTTTTTATATTTAAATTAATCGTTAAATATAAATTAATAAACTACAGTCAAACTCTAGACTATTAATGTAAACGAGTGATGGTGACCGAACGGTAACACGTGCACCTTGCTAAGCGCCGATACCGAATTCAAATCCCATCTCGGTCCCGCACCTATACCTAACTTGCTAAGTTTACTTGTGCGGCTTTACAATCGCTCAAAACGGTGAAGAAAAACATAGTGAGGAAATCGGCATGCTCAAGTACTAGGGCAGCGTAGATTATAGCCCATACTCTCTCTGAGACACGCTCTGTGTCCCAGCAGTGGGAACATAAAAGGCTGATGATGATGATGATTTATGTGAACAGTAATATTTTGTATTACGAAATTGTAATATAACATTTATTACTAAACATAAAACAATGAAATGCGCACTGCTTTGTCTACTTGCTATATTTATACTGCACAAATCGTAAATATTTTGCTTGTATGTATTTTCTAGAGTTGCAATAAAACAATGTAAAATTTAAATGATAAACGTTTGTAATCAATATTAAATGATTCATTCCTATTAGAAAAATTAAGTTAGAATATATTGAAGTGTACGCCTACTTAGGATAAGAATTGACATATCAATACTATAGATTGTAAGTATTTATTTTAATATAGGTTATTCATTATTTTATTTGATACAACAATTTAAAGCAATAATAGCTAAGAAATAAATGGTAGACACCAATATCATAATTATAACATCCATTTAAAATAACTATATACATACAATAATTATTATAATACTTTAATAAGGACTTTACTAAAAAAAAGTAAGTAAATAATTTCTGCAATACAATTGTGTATAAATAAGTAAGAATCACATATTGTAATAAACAAGTTTAAAATTAGTTACTTTAATGCGTTTTATTTCTATAAGTAAAATTTAATTTACACCTGATTATTAGGTACCTACACTATTAAAATACATTTTAGGATTAATTGGATGGACGACAACAATGTGACAATGCATCATGATAACGACAGGACCAGACCCTCCTGGGTGGAGATAGGAAAAATAGCATAAGAGGAACTAGGTAGACACTAAAATAGGCTTTTACGCTTCTGCGAAAATAAACTGTGACAGAAAATCACCTAAGGCAACCTTTAATAATTATTTGTATCTATTTATTTATTTTTAGATTACCTATACAGATCTTTAACTGATAGATAACGTTCAGCTTAAACGCTAGCCCTAAAGCCTAGAGATACAAAAATTGGAGGGTAGCTTCCTTTAGTGCTCAAAGAAAGAATTTCTAAAAATCAAGTGTCAAATGATATATAACATATTAAAGTTAGTACGAAACTACCGAAAAAAATAATTAATCATAGTCCGGTCAACTGGACTATCACAACTGTACCACGATCAAGAAGCGGTATAAAAAAATATCACTATCTACATAGTTCAGGTCGCTAGTTAATCTATAAAACGATAATATGAATTAAACTCTCGTTACGCTATGACTACTAAGCGCCGGTTTTATAAACGTCTTTGATAAACGTAAGTTAAACGTCATACAAAATTTCGGTAAATTTAAACTTTTTGCCGAATTTTTAAGATCAAACTTTACGAAATTTGGTATGATATTTAACTTACGGACGTTTATAAAACCTGCCCTTAGTGTTACGAATAGCTTCTCAAATCGCAACCCTTGTAAAATTATGTCAAATTCAAAGACAGTGCGCCCGCATGACTCAGTACTGTTAATAATGGTAAATGTTGAGTAAATGCTATAATAGTTTGCAAAACTTTCCTGTAACAATACCATTGTGGAAACAAGTAACGCGATCGGTTATTCCCGCATGTTGATATAATATTTAATTACTTATCCTACTAATATTATAAATGGCAGCAGTTGGATGAGAGAAACCGAAGATCGGGCTCAGTGGCGTGCTTTGGGAGAGGCCTATGTCCAGCAGTGGACTGAAGTGGGCTGATGATTATGATGATGATGATTATAAATGTGAATGTTTGTTACCACGTACCACAGACGTGACAAAAGCGTGAAATTTTCAGTACTTTAATATTTACTTTTGGTAGTGTACGGGTGCACTGAGCAAGGATTTGTTTTAAAATCAAGCCAAACGCTGGAAATCAATAACCTATCCACAGTTTATGCTACTAGAGATAGATTTTTGACATTACTTCTATGGAGCTTGTGTCTTTCTATCACTATAGTAGAGCAAACCGTGGAAAGATAGGTTATCAATCAAGCTAATTAAAGTGTTTTTATTAACGGACGTTAAGGGATCAAATGAGATATTTAGACGAAAGGTATGGTTTGTTTGTGTGCTAGCTTTTATATTTAACAGTTTTGAAAAAAACTTCCGGTTGTCTAATTCTTTGCCTAATCGTGCAAAGCTGGCGCCGGTCGCTAGTGATTTGTAAATTCGGAATGCAAATTTTGTAAGACACATGCAACCGTTTTTATCAACCTTCACTCACATCTGATACAGATAAGATGTGGTAACTGGCATAGATTGAGGATTTGTTTAGTCTGTACCTGAAGATACGACTCATAAAGTGACATTACTTAATAAACTATACAGTTTGGAATGCGGATCTGCGAAATTGTAGTTTCGTTTGAAGTTTAAAAATAAACTATTGCTGTTTTTAAATGATCTTTTGGATTCTATAAACAAAACATTTGAAAAATCAAACTACACACACACAACATCTGTAACTTGTCGAGACCTAGTTGTGCTCAGCGGTTTTGCCCGCGTGTTCTACTCTTTATGGCGATAAAAAGTATCCTATGTCCTTCCTCTGGATTCAAGCTATCTCCATTTCAAATTTTATCGATCTATTCAGCGGTTTAGGAATAAAAAGGTAACAAACAGACAGAAAGATGGGCAGAGTAAGTTACTTTCGCATTTCCAATACCAACTGTTCCCCGCAGTTTCACCCGCGTGGACTTCAGTTTAACGCGATAAAAAATATCCTATGTCCTTCTTCTGGGTTCAAGCTATCTCCATTTCAAATGTTATCGAGATCGGTTCAGGCGTGAAAAGGTAACAGAAACAGTAAGGTACTTTCACATTTATGATATTAGTGTGGATGTATTTTTTTTTTCACCATACAAATCATCACATTTGTATGGGAGTCGAGTGAGAGCCTCATAAAAGGAAAATTTAATGATCTCCAGAGGCTTTAGTTTTACCAAACTATAATCGCTTGATGGTATCGATGAGAATCAAAAGATTATCGTTGTCAGAAGTAGCAAGCAAACAAGACTTGTATGGAATACGATATTCTTGAAAAGGATACGATCCACCCAGTAATAGTAAACAAATTTTTTTAGAACATAAATATTGAATTCTTAAATTTTTATATTGCCATTCATCTGGTGACGTTGTGGTCGAACGTGACGTCACACAAAACCTGGTTATTAATTTTATTTATTTTTAATATAGATATCGAGATATCTGGAAAGAAATGGGGGAGACCTTTGCCCAGCAGTGGGACAATACAGGTTAAAAAAAACAGTTCTGACCTCAAGTCATCGAATTCTAAGTGGCGATGTGATCGAAAGTGACGCCACGCTACACCTGGATTGGGAACTGTCTCCACTCAAGAACACGTCTACCCCAAGTCCCCAACAGTTATAGGTTCTGCGGCTTATATGACCAGCGCGCTGCCACTTCTGGTTGCTAATTCTGTGAGATATGTATGTATACCTCAGTTCTCTGTCCATATATATATTTCGCATTATATATTTTTCAATTCTATACCATTAGTGACACATACCCAAATTACAGGCACATGAATATAAAGAGATTGATTATAGTTAAAAGGGTCGAAGGGGAGTGGATATGGGGTAATGATATGCAGAATTAAACCCCGTAAACATGGATATTGTAAACCGATTGAGTATTTTGAAGTTGACGTGTTTACGAAAGGTTTAGGGGAAATAGACTCGTTGTAGAGTTTACAGCTGCAATGAAGTTGGTTAGGAATGCGGCTCTATAGCGGGTGATTAATTGATTAAAGGGGTGTTGGGGTGTTAGTTGAAAAACTACGATGGCTTGTCTCTTCGTACAATGATTGAAAGATAACATGTACATCGATCCCAGGTATTACGAATCACTAGCTGCGCCCTGCGGTTTTGCCGTTATCCTAATTTTTTTGGTATGAAAAGTAGTTTATATGTTAATACAATGTATAAACTATCTGCATTCCAAATTTCACTCAAATCTGTTGAGCCGTTTCAGCGTGAAGATGTAACAAACATAATATCAACACTAACAAGCTTTCACATTTTTAGTAACAATTCACACTAGCTGCTTCCCGCAGTTTCAATCACGTGGGCGACACTTTGATAAAAAATATCCTATATCCTTCTCCAGGGTTTGAACTATCTCGACACCAAATTTTATCAAAATCCGTTCTGTAGTTTTTGCGTAAAACAGTAAGAAGCAGACATCCATCCTCACAATCTTTCTCATTAATTTGATATTACGTAGGATTTTTCCCAACAAACCTTCGTAAGTTTGTACCCTGCACGAGTGCATATTCCTGAGGGTAGGCAGTACATACAACTACTACGCTACTACTACTATACTTGGTACTTATAACATTTGCAGCTGCTACAGTGCCAGGCACGGACGCTGTGAGAACAACGGGTCAGGTCGGGCGGAACGCCGATTTAAATAAACAATGATGCACGACCGAAGGGCTTGCTTAATTAAATCACCTTCAAGGGGTGAAACAGTAATTTTCTACCGTTTGTTTATATAAAATTAGAATAAAGAATAACGTGCTTATACCATAACTCCATAACAGAGTTGATATTTCTCCATACAAGCTTTATTAAACATGAACCGTGAGACGGTGATTTGCAAAAAATCCTTTCAGCGTAAAAACCACCCTACACAACCAAGAGAAGATATCCTCAAAATTCCACGTCTCTATCTCTGTGTTAGGAAGTAAATCAGTGAGGAGTCAGGACTTCGAATTTTATCTCGTGCTTAATTTCGGGCTAGGTCAATTAGTGTGCAATGGTCCCCGACATTTATTTATTTTACCAACAATACTCAATTACTTATTTCAGTCATTTACATTATACATGAGAATATCTGAATGGTGAATACCATTACAGTATGAATCTTCCTCTTTACAGACAAACTTACTAACACATTATTAATTAACACGCTTTTTTGCATCAGTAGATAAAAATAGTCGCAAAAAATGTCCTCTTTTGTCAATTATTAAGTAAGCATTTTAAATCCAAAGATTCAATGAGAACAATCAAAAGTGATAGCGATTATTTTTCATTGTCCCCAATTAGTTAAACCTTAATCAATCGGTCAAGCTACTCGCAATCGGTTAATCCATGATTAGCCTACAGGGCTGGCGTTTATTTCCATCGCGATAATCGGTTACATCTGATTAGCCGTTACGACGGGCGATATATCAAACTTTATTGTATGGTAAAGTTACGTGAAGGTTAAGTTCAAGGCTCCGTTAGGTTCAAGTTACGTTTGTGCAAGAGTTCACTTAAACTGTCTATTACATAGAGGCACTTAAACGCAATTAGTAAAATTAAACAGGTACTCGTAATGAGACTGTAGAGTTTGAGTGGGCACTGAATGTCTGTTCAGACAATAGATTGTAAAATAAAAATAATAGCGATACCGATATTGATTACAATATTTTAACAAAAAAAAAAACAGTAACAAAACAAATTGTTTTTTTTACAAAAAGTTATTTTTTTACTTTGGTTTCGGCTAATGTGGTATTCATTATCTTCTAGTGCGCAGAACCTACACTAAGCGTTTATTTGTGTCTTAGGTATCTGGTAAATCTGCCATGGCATAGCGCACAGCATTTACATTATACTGTAAAGAGAAAATTAGCAAAACGCAATATTAAAAGCAGTCCTGATGGGTGTCAAAAGGGTTCTTCAGGGTCAGCAAAGCATTTGCAACGCCCCTAGTGTTGCAAATGTCCATAGGCGACGGTGACCGCTTACCATCAGTTCTGCTTGTTTGCCATTCTATTTCATTAAAATCATAATACAGCGTACTTCACTACAGAAACTATTTAGATTTTCGTATTTTGATATGAGAGCTTTTGCTGTAAGTGCTGTAAGTAATGTAAGTAATATTTTATGAAACTCCGAGTGAAAAGGAGAGTTGTTAAAAAGCAAAAGGTAGCTAGCACGTGTAAAAACTTGTATAATTTTTTTTTCCACATCGATTTAATTCTACATCGATTCGCCTATAAACCTAACCTACATATTATGCATGTACTCGCATAACAGCTGTACAATGCGATTGCATGTCGATACCCCGTTAGCGTTAATTCAATCGACCTAGTACAAGACCTGAATACTTCAGACTCAATTCGCAAATGTGACCTAGGTTCGCAGTGAAATTATGATAATGTTAAATCTATTTATTTGAATGCGACACAAGTAGCGACAGAAGAAACTTTATAGGTCTAAAACTCTAGAAGTAGCAATAAATTGCTGTGAAGTTACCTACTAGATTCATGAGGCTTAAAATTTGTATGGAGCTAAGTGACAACAAACATACAAAGATCACACAAATTTTCGTCTTTACAAGCCTGTGGGAATGTTGAGTGAGATTCTACCATACAAACTTGAACACCTCTTTTAACACTCTTGTAGTATGAATTTCCAAAAAGCCTTTCTCTACGCCTTTCTCACACCCAAGATAAATGCGCATACTTACTAAATTTTAGTTACGTAAGTCTTGTAGTTTTCAAGATTTCATGATGAAGCAGTAAGTGAGAGGTATTTCACTTTCGTTTAATATTATGTACGCATGGGTCAAATTAAGTTGACAAGTTAACGGACGGTCAACGGCCGAATCAAATGAAATCGAAATTGTTTATTTGCTTCAGATGTCGAGATTGGGAGATATTAGAGATACAATCAGCTAAGACATTACGCAAGTCAAGCCCGAGTTAATTACCGAACGGTAAGCTATTGCACTAACAAACAATACAGGCCGGGGTCGAGGCCAGTCTCTAATCTAGAATTAACCAACAGTTTTGTGACATTGGACTCGTTAAAATATAAAGGTACGATTACTATGGTATTTTCTTTGTCAGCGATTAAAACCCCATCGCACCTATTTGCGAGCTTGCAACTATAACATAACGAAACACATAGAATCACGCCGTTTTCGTGGAAAGTCAAACAAAAGTAAGGTTAGGGTCAGCTGACATTGAGATGCAACGAGACTTGATGAAACGCGCTTTATTACTAAAAAAAAAAAAAGAATTTGTTTACTATTAGAAATAGGTACTAATTTGAGTGAAAGCGCGAAACCGAAATGCATACGTATCGAAGAACTGTCCATTCTACTGCTGGGTCTTATCTCAAGAGAGAGATTACCACGCTGGCCCAGTGCAAGTGAGGGTGGTGGCTAGCCAGGCAAGCGCTAGAATGAACTGAAGAAGATGAGGTTTTTATGGTATTGAACAGACAACGACCGCGACCGCGGAAGTGACCCATTCAGACACCTACATGCATCAATGGTTTGATCACTACAAACCATAGGCTAGCAAGAGAAGCCGAAACTTTTTGTTTCTTTAGAATTTAAACAATTTTTTAAATATCTACAAAAGAAATGACCCACCTACATACCTCTCGACCTTCCCGCTTCTTCCTGCCGTAACGTTTTATAATGTTATCACACTCTACATCCATTCTATATCCATCCGAGAACCTTGCCAGTGACATTGACTTCAATTGAAAACATTAAACTGGCGGATAAAGGTCTCACCTTGTCCGCTATTGCCATACCACGATTTTTAGATTAGGCAATTGAACTGTGTGAGAGCTGGTGGTCCTATCGAATAAGGTGCTTTAAAAACTGACGTAGAGACGGCAGAACTCACAAGTAACAACATTATACCTGACTGGACATCCATTAGTTGCTGGACAATTTAACATTTTATTGCGTCTAGATAAAGATAGCTTAAAAAGAAGCATTACCATCTTAAGTAATTCAATTCAAAAATATATTTTTTCCTCCTCACAATTAGAAAATTAAACGGAGGAAAATTATTCTTCTCTCTCGGAAGATTGAAATATAGAGGCTTACAACATGATGAATAATAATTAACGTAACTCTTTTTCATACATCAATATTTTATCGCCATGTCATTTCTCGCTATATATTAAATTTCACTTGGTAAACTTGGGAAAAAGTAATATTATTTTTTAATCAAAACTGCTTGGTCACATATCATAACTAACCTGCCAAGTCAGCCCAAGTCGAAGCGTCTATGAGGCTATACAAAACGAATCTTAACAACTATGACCAGATCGCTCTCCGACTACAGCTCAGAAATGACACGATAGTTCTATTCTTGATACGTTTTGATTGATGGAGATCTTTGATATAAAGCGTATGGGAGTCATGAATGATGGATCAGATGGAGAACAGGTTAAAAAAGTTGAAGGTCTCAGAGGATATAAATTAGAGTATGTACAGTATGAAATAAGCGGTGATCTGAGAGCTGAAGAGCCGATGTGGATAAAGATTTCAGCATAATATATTTAGTGACTTTGTTATTGTTTAACAGTAACGCCTCGCCGCGGCTTCGCATGATAGCCACTCATATACACACAGGGATATTGTGCTTAGTGGAAGAATGTTTACTATCGGATTAGTATTAAGTATCCGAAGATTAGCCGTAACACACTTTCAATCTCTTACAAAAAACTTAAAAAAAAGTATAGACAAATCATGTGATATTTCCTATTATTCACAGACAGTGTTATGTAAACTTAGTATGAAGGATTTGGAAACCAGCAATTAGTCGAGACGGTAGATGTCATTACTTTTAATTTTTCTGAATAAAGTATTTTTAAGTAAGCAAACCAACCTTCTTTATCATTCCTATCCATCTTTCCGGTGTGGTTCCAGCAGCGTAAATATATTTTCACAAAACAAGTAATAAAACAGATCACCACCAAGATTATGACTACCAAATGTATGTTGCACTTGTTTTTTTTTGTATCAAAATTTCACGAAACCGCGGTACTTAAATAGAAGGCAATGAACACACCAAACATGCTAAGCAATTGCATTTTAACATTAATTGTGAGCAAAATAATGCGTGAGGCAACTGTAAATGTTTCCAAAAACGATTTCCACTTTCGCTCCCAGTTCCCACAGTAATATTGTCTCTACATTAAATTTTAATAACAGATATATTGCGTCCGGGGGTCTTTGAGCCTTTGTGTTTATTTTATAGGATCCGCTTAGCCAACTTTGATGAAGGTATCATTGTAAGATCCTTGCACGGATTAAAATGATTTTTTCGTACATATAAGAGGTCATATTGCTGGGTTTTTACAGTCGTATAAAACGCGTATATATAGAGAAAACAATGATATTTCGTTTTTATATTAAAAAAGATATGGTGTTTGTTAGTATGCGCATCACTTGAGAACGACGGGCTCGATTTGCCAATTTAAAAAAATTATATAGTCGTCGTAGTTCGAATAATGTTTTTAGGAAAAGAAAAACTGACAGGTTTACTTGTAAAATTGAAAAACTCTAGAAAATAGAATAAGTTTTTCCGTGGGATTTTTGTCTCAACTTTTTTATTTACCTACGCTACGGATCGCTAGTGAATAATAATAAAACCAATTACTACACTGTAGCTCACAGAATTAGCAAGCTGAAGTGGCAGTGGGCCGGTCATATAAGCCGCAGAACCGATAACCGTTGGGGTAGACGTGTTCTTGAGTGGAGACCGCGACTTGGCAGACGTAGTGTAGGACGCCCTGCGACAAGGTGGAGCGACGACTTGCGCCGAGTGGCTGGCAGTAGTTAGATGAGAAGAGCCGAAGACCGGGCTCAGTGGCGTACCTTGGAAGAGGCCTATGTCCACCAGTGGACTGATACGGGCTGATGATGATGATGACTACACTGTACTATTGATAACTAAGGATACTGTGTAAAAGCTCTCAGTTTCATACGCAAATGGAGGTCTTCGCTCACTAATGGTAGGAGATCCGATGAAAGTTTATCGAGTCCACGAAAAGGATCCACGGGCAAAAGCTACTAGTAATATATAAAATATTTGAACCTTTATTGTTCAACAAATTAAAGTGTTGACATCATGAAATTGCTTTTACAAGAAAGGCGTTACACAAATGGTCGAAAAAGCATAACAATCCTAAAACGGATTACTTGAAAGAGTTTAAAGCAATAAAATTAAACGCTGTTAAATTTTTATGACAACTGCTATTGGTGACCAAATTTAGAAAATAAATATGTTGTCAGAAAATGTAGAAATGTTTTGGTAAAAAAGCTTTATAGCAACAAAAAAAACATTGGTAGTGATAAATCTAAATTATTCGTATTGAATAGATTTCTTTTGTCGTTGCAAAAGGTTAAGTAGTAATTTATATTCAAGAAAACAGCAAATATTAGCAATAAGAGTTAGAAATTAATCATAAATAAATATTTCCTTTAAATGATCAAAATTATATAGACATATTAAAAACTCATTTAAATAAATTTTGCCAGTTAGTGCTTTAAGTTATGTACTATTAATATGTTATACATAATTTTTAATTATTTAATCAATTTATTAAAATACGTTGTTATTAAAAGGAAGACCAAAGAAAAGGTGGATGATTGTGTAAGGCCCGATATGAATGAAACGATGACGGCTGACAGGGGAGAGTGGAAAAAAAATACATACTGCGCCGATCCCAAATAGATAGAAACAGGACAAGAAGGAGAAAAATATATTAATTTGTTTAAATAGGTGATGGTTACTGCCAGTTCGATCATCTCGTAGTAAAAACTAACGAACTGAGATGGCGCAACGGCCCAAAGTGAGTCTAGGCCGAAAAAAGACGCCACTTTGGTCTGTCTTGCGCCACAAATCCTTCGTGACTTCGTCTTTCCAGCGATACCTGGGACGACGGCCGCTCGGCCGTCCACTGTATGCTCGTTTGACTGCACGATCCTCCCATTCTTTTACGGTAGCCGAGCCAGCGATGTTTATGACTTAAATTACCTATTCATCATCGACTGCAAGTCTGCAACATTTATTTACCTGTGAACAAAAAAAACACAGATTAGCCTAATCACAAATGCTCGTAATAACAACATTTACTTATTCTGTCAATCACATTTGCATTCATCACCACACAGACTACCTACATTTTTTTGAGTACAAAAGGTGCACTGAAAATGAATCGTGAGTGAGTTATGAGCTAAACCTAAGTTATTTAGAATAAATCATAAATCACTGTGACTGTGTGAGTTATTATCATATAAACATTTTTGTATCTTTTTGTTTGTACACAGTGGAGAGACTTTCTCGAGAACTACGCAATTGCCCTTTTTATTACAATATCATGTAATTGGTTCGTTACGTTATTTGTTTAGGTATTTTGCAAGACCCCTTTCACATAAATCGTCTTCTATTCTTATTTATAATTAAAATGATTTACTTTACCAGAGACCTTGCGCACGGGTAGGCAAAGATTTGACCCGTTACATACAAAAGCTAGATATTTAATGTCGTGGACGTTTTTTTTTTGCAGACAAGTGATTTATAAGACGATTAACATCTGTAATCAAAGCCAGCGTAAGATGATAAAGCAGCCAGTCGCCTAATTCTTCTCTGACTTGTTTTACAAATTTCTTGATTTCTTACTGAAAACTTTACTTAATAAGAATAAAACATAGCCTATAACACTAAGGGATAATGTGGCTTCCTACTAGTGAAACAACTTTCGGAATTGGTTGAGTAGTAAGGTCAGAAACCGGATGTTTTACGCATGTGTAGTTTTGAGTTCACTGTGTATGTAAGAAAAGTTTTACAAGTACCTATATCAATCCCGAAATTCCCGGGATTAAATACCCATATTAAGATTTCGTATTAATTTTCACAACATTTGGTCCTCATATTATAAACTGTACCATTTCCGACCCAACCTCATTATGTTACAAAGTTACAGAGCATACTTTTATACCTAGAAAGATACGCCAAACAACTTTGTCACAATATTTTGTTAGTCCTCAATAATGGTAGACACTGCGGCGACTGAACCAAGGCCAGGTTACCAGTTACCACGACATGTGCCATCTTGGTCGTCAGGCGTATTTGATACGGTTTTTTTTACGACCGCATATACGTTGATTGCTGCGACTTAGTTTAAGGCGTATGACGTCACCTAATGGGTATTATCGCACCTTTCAGCTAAGCTTATGTAAGCGTTACTAAATTGTTATAATGAAGATTTAATATTTATGATGATACGTCGTCTAGCTAACTTTATTATTATACGGGGTTTTAATAACATTTTATGATGATTAATTATAGTGATATGTAGTCATTTTTATTTATATTAGACAAACGGGTCATGTGATTATAGTCGCTATAGGAAATTGGTTTGTGTAATAAATCTAATTCTTACAAGTACATTGATTATTAACAGGAGTCCGTCTTATAACATTACCGACGAAACTGAGCAAACAAATGTGTTAAATTATAGCTCAAATTAGCGTGACCGTGTTCAACTTGTTAGCTATAATCATCATCATCATCAATTAAGATGAAAAAAACGCAATAAATCCGCCACATTCCACACAAATTCTCCCACTCTATTCTTCTTTATCCCGTCATCTAATCCCTCGTCGGTTTAAAAGGAAACATCCTCATCTCCCGTTGAATATTCCTTTGAGTAAGATCAACAGGTACTTGAGAGTTTGCAGAGTGATTAGGTTACAAATTAGCATGATAAAGCGGCCGCGACAAGCGCTTTTTGCGCTCGACGTTCCGATTTTGAGAGATATTAGCTTTAAAGTGCTTTGTCAGGAATATTGAAGGAATTTGAATATTCGTACATCAAGCAAAAGAGCAGGAAGCTTGTTTATTCGACAGCTCCACTTGAGAGTCAGTTCCTATTCCACATCGTCACTTAACATTATGTGACCTGTGGGCAAACGCAACTCATAAAGTAGAAAAAAAAAGCTAAAGATGCGATGAGCACAATCAGTACCAATATTAACTCCCACATATAGATACATAGCTCTGATTCCTAAGGAGGATTCCCTAGGGTATCAGAAACAACGCGGATCTGGGATCCAAAATGCCCAGCCATGAAACAAATACTTGCGCTTCAATGTGCATACAAATTGTCCCCTAGCGGAAATCGAATCGTTGTCAATACCGAATCAGCATAATCTTCACCTGATGACGCCTTAGCACTTGTGTGCTCTATCATCATCTTTAGCACAAAAAAGCTAACTCCGATGGCTCAGCGACCCAAAGTGTGTCTTGGTCTCCGAAACGAAAGAGCGCCATTCTTCTCTATCCTGAGCGACCTCAGCCCAGTTGAGAGTCTGGAGTCCGCAGTCTGAGTCTGATCTTGTCTTTAGCACAAGATGAAACCTCATTACTTGTCTGACTTATAAAGCACTCCTGAACCCGATCATTGGCTTTTCATTGTCATGTTCAGCTAGCTACTCGGACAACAATACATACCGCTAGGCCTTTTAGCTAATTAAAGTGTCACCATTTTGAGAGCTTAAAACAAAAAAAAAATTAATTATAAAAAAAAATTATCGTAAAGGTTCCTGTTCCTTGGAGGTCATATAAAACATACGATTTATAGCTTTTTGAACAGAGAGTAGCAACTTTACGACTACTTTACTCCTTATGTAAGGTAAATTATGGCTTGTCACAGACCAGAAACAGTGCGTTAAGTACATACAGGCGCTTACACAAAGCGTACAAAGCGATAACAAATTGATATGTGCCAACAGTTTAGTGGTATTCCTGGAAAGCTACTCCGTGGAGTCTTTAAAAATAGTTTTAATGTGCTCAAAATGGTCAGTTCATTACTAACACCATTCACCTTTCCGATGCCATCTGTGTAACAGAACATGTGACGTCACGTCGTTCAGTGACCGCTTTCCAGTCTTTCCACCAAGGACGTCTGATTGCTAATTTCCTGTATAGCTGATAAAAAGTACATTTTTTAGCTTCTATCGTACCTATTAGTATTGGTGAGCTGTTACCGCGTGGGTTTTGTACTGCGATACTGCCATATAAAACTTCGCCAGTACTAACATTGGTGTTCTCGGTTATATCACAATTTTATCGTCAAGCCCTTAAAAACTACTATTAAACTATGAAACGATGACCTTCAGTGCTTTCAGTTTCATCATAACCGTAAACCTTATAATGGATTACCAAGTCTAGATTTAGATCGACATTGAGACGTATAGGCACCAAGAAATTTTGTGTTATTAAGTTATCATCATTGATTGTGCTTAAGGTTTACCACAAAAGGAGCATTCAGCATGATCATGATTATGATAGCTATAGCTTATCTAGTGACAGAAATCGCTTTATTAACTGTAGTTAAGATTAGGATCACCACTAACTATTTCCAAAGCGTGTGTTAAGTCACTTAAAATGGAAACTGTTCCGACTTCTGACATTCAGTCAACACGAGATTTGATTAAATAAATAACGCCCACAACTCCACACAAAATGGCATACATTGCTTTGACTCCGAAACTAGGATTCCCTCTGACAAAGGTATCAGAAACTAAGCGGAGCGTAGATCTACACACTCAGACCGACAGAGTAGCGTTTGCCCTAAAACTAGCGAAGAAAGGGATAAAGATTCTCTGATCTGTCGTATTACAAGCATAGAACAATCTTATTGTTACAAAATGTACGCTGTACTTAAACACTATCATCGGCAATAGATCTCCGCACAGACAATCTGTCTGGCTGCATCTCCGACACAAATCATGTCCAAAGGGCTAAGCCAGTTCCAGTGACTAATAATGGCATCGGACCAGCTGTGCTTGGCACCGCTCCAAATCAGAACCTTTGTCTGCGCGTCTGTGCCTTTGTCTGGCTAGCTTTGTGCTTCCTACGCGATTGTTGTGGTTACCTGGTTGTGGGGCCTCAGGGAATATATGATTGAGATGCTAAGTATCATTGGATTCATTGCTTGTGTTAAATAGAATGCTTTTTAGAATGACTTCCACTTTCATTACAATTAGGATTTGAAGCAGTATTGTGTTTATTTTTGTTTGAGTTCTTGATATTTCGGCGCCATGATCACGAAAGTACGTAAAGACTCTGCGGATAGGATCGATGATATTCTAACGAGCAGACGTATCTATCTACCAGCTTCCCGACACGTTTTTTTCATAGTAAATATCCCGACTTAAAATCTCATTCTAATGTTAACGAATATGGCAGTTTTAACGTTTATATCTGAGGGTCAAACGCTGTAAAAACCTGTTCCTTATGAAATGGCTTGAGGCTTGACCAAATTCAATGTTCACGACACAGTTTGCTTATGTGGCGTTTAATTATTATTATCACCCTCATCATCATCCTAACTTATGGCCAGTAATTTGTTCTTTTACTTACACAAACGTTCGCTCAATCGATTAAGCATAGAAGACACCACGCGCGGAAGTGTGTCATTTAGTCCATTTGCAAAATTTTACCCAAACACACACAAAAGTTAAAAGTTTTCTTATGCAATAGATCCACGTCTTGCCGAAGATCTATGGTACACGTAATGCCATTAAGGTGATGGACGATGGTGGAAGATGGATGTCTTGACCTAGTGACCGCTTGTGTTAGATCCTACTCTACCTTGCGATCTGTTTTGCAGACTTGCTCACATATGGATGAATATATGAATGTAAGTTTACTTTAGGAAAAAAGTTAACCATGCGAAGACTTTGAGAGACTATACATAACATTAAAGTTAAGTTAGCATTAACAAATACGATCGATATTCTTAAACCCTCAAATCTATACTAATATTATAAAGCTGCAGAGTTTGTTTGTTTGTTTGTTTGTTTGTTTGTTTGTTTGTTTGTTTGTTTGAACGCGCTAATCTCAAGAACTACTGATCCGATTTAAAAAATTCTTTCACTGTTAGATAGCCCATTTATCGAGGAAGGCTTTAGGCTATATTTTATTTCCAAAAAAATTAGGGATCCGTAAGAAAATTGCTATTTTGCAACCCAAGGTGTGAAATTGAAAACCTATTTTTGCGTGCGCTGCAAAAACTATTGACACTAGAACAAAATTATGTATTACGGGTTTGTAGGTCTCATTAAGATCTACAAAAAAGTCCGCGAGAGCATATGTCTAATTATTATAGTTATGCCGCAATAAGTGATATTTTATTTAAAAAAATTAATTTTTAATGCCGCCTCTAGAAAAGGCTCTTTATTTGTATCTTGGTATTAATCCTTATCAAAATAAATTACTTATCATTCAAAACTGCTTCAATACCTTTATAAAACTTTTTGAATCATTCAATTCGGACATTCCATTCGAAAGATATCACGAGTTTAAAAATGTAAGTAGTAGTAGAAAAATAAACCCGCCGCACCCCAGCGCAACGGGAAACGCGGCGAGGTGAGGGAGAATCTATGAAATAGGTAAAGTGCGGTCGCGTACCAGGAAGACCTTTAACAGCACGATTCAAACGCGTGGTCCGAAAAAAAATTAACCTAGAATTAAAATAGGATAATGGATACCTACAGCAGGTAACGCGGTGAGGGGCATCAAAGTGCGGGAATAATTTTGGAGTATACGGAATATATACGCTTTCGCGCCTAAACTACTGAACCGATTTAAATGAAATTTGGTATAGAGATAATTTGAGCCCCGGGGAAGGACATAGGATACTTTTTATCGCGATAAACTGTAGCCCACGCGGGTGAAACCGCAGGGAACAGCTAGTACAAAGATAAACCAAGTATAATTATTGGGCAATTTTGCAAGTTATAGTGGCTAAAAGGTTCTAGAGTGGTGACTATGAACCGGAAGGCGTTCTGTAGGTAGGCCCCCCAATAGGTGAACCGACGATATCGTAAGAATCGCGAAGAGCCAATGTGTATGCAAATGGCTAAATTCCGTTTAAAGGGGTTCAGCAGTGAAAGTCTTTCGACTGATAATGACGAATTAGAGAATATTTATTTTTGCGTTATTACCTAGAGGAATGACCACCGTGTCTCTGACTCTAACTCTCAAGTACATTGGACATTTTGCCATGAAACTACAATTGCTGATGGACAAAAACGCCCCTAGTTCCCAGAGACACTCAACTAAATGAGTCTATTTTTTTTAAGTGAATCAAATTATGTTTCGGCTGTACATTAATCTACACATGGGGCGAAGTTCCCCATCCCGTGGGAAAAGAGGCATAGCATTCGGAACACTTTGTGGTTATTGCTTCATATTTTAACAGTAACTTTTTTCTATTCGGTCCCTTTCCTTTTCAATCATATTACGGGGGCCATTAGACAGGCAGTTTGTGTTTTATTATCGCGGCTTGACTATTGTTTACAAGCGAGGCTTGTGCATACTGTGGGCGGGCCGCACCGCAGTCTGCATCTCTGTCGTTCATTTAATGTTTGAAAGAGATGTAGTAATGCGTTGCGGCGCGGCCCGCCCTAAACTAATATGCGCAAAGCTTGTTAGAACAGATAGACCGCTAAGGAAATAAAAAGAATGGCATTACAATTCAAGACTATATAAGAACTAAATTCTTTCTTGTAGTGTCTTCTCCAATCAGCAAAATCAAGAACGCAACAGTTTCAGCAAAAATTTTGACTCAGCCAATGCTATGTTTCTATCTAAATCTATAATCAAATTGTAAACAGGTAAAGTTGTTTATATAACATCTGAAAATACAGCTGGTTTAAACAGATTTCAACGAAATTGTTTGTTATGTACACAATGTTTCGGAAGTATACTCACATAACGACAAACTACAATAAAAAAGCTGTTCCTAGCAGGTTTACCCGCGTGGAGATTCCCACAAGACAATCAGGGATAGTGTAGCTTTATAACAGTAAAATAATTTTCAATATCGGATCACGACTTCCGAAGGTTACCTCCTACATCCAAACTCGCTAAGTCATAGCTCATCTTTATGATATGAGAATAGATTTCCAGTTTTTAAATCTTTGGACAATCACACACTATCTTTCTTTTCTACGAATAAAGAAATGTCATATCGCATGCCTCACTGCTCAATAAAACGCTATCCAACGATCAGCGTGACATTAAACAAAACTTACCTTTATCTCGTCCACTATTCAGTATGTACTTAGAACTGTGGATGGAGACATCCACAGTTCTAAGTCTCTACACGGTTCCATCCCTTAACTATTTTTAGTAGCACAAGCAATAAGTTATCAGTTCAATGTGCTTCCTGCAGCCAGTCGCTTGTAACTAGTGAATTAAGTAATTGACTGCCACATCTTAGCTTTGGACCCGGCCTGGACTATTAATAGAGTCTGAGACGTAAATAACAGGGCAGTCCGGATGTGGCTACAGGTCATGCACTTGATATCTCGATTGGACACAACGCAATGCAGGAGCTGAATGATTGATTGTGATCTATGGCACGGTCTGTGCTGGACACGTGTCACTCGACACAGATAGGGGTATTGTTTTGATAGTCCGAGATGCAAATATCACATCGTTAAGCTGCGTACGAGGCAACGTGGCATCAATGAAAAAAACGGAAGACGGAAGGAATGAGTTTGAGCTTTCGGTGAAGGAAAACATCGTGATAAAGTCGTAGCTTAGTGCTCAAGTTAAAAGTCTGTCACTAAGCACCTATCGGTGTGTTCCGGCAGCATTACTTGAGAGTCAGTTTCCAATCCAGGTGTAGCGTAGGGCCACCTTTGACCACATCACCAATTACCATCAGATCACGTAGAAGACAAAATGGAGCCGAACGTTCAAGGACTTATTTTCAGCGATGCTTCCATAAATCATGGTCCAAGAATACACGGGCTATAACAGTTACTCGTGTATGCATTACCTAATAGAACATGTGCAGCCGTACACGTGACACGATGTTACGTGATATGAAAACAAACCGTTATTGTTAACCGTGATAACATTATGGTAATGTTTCCTAATGTTTTGAGTTAGGAACCGTGTCATCTGGTTCGTTCTCTATAACGCAAGTGTGTGCAAGATTTGTGCTGTTTCATTAGATGAGTAATACGTAATATCATCAAGAACCTGTGAACCTTCTTTGATCGTGTAAGTGCATATGTATAGTTTTTGCTACATCTAAAAAAACTGACTTGCTGCTACACCTTCGATCACATCGTCGTTTTCCATCGGTTGAGGTCGTAGTCAAACACTGGTCAGTTGTAAAATAAGACAGTCCACTTTTATGAGTCATTTTTGATTCATGGAACGAGACACAGATTAATAAATACAGTACAGGAATTTAGGACTTTGAATCAATAAAGGGTTGATGAGCATGCTAAAATTCTTCAGGATTCTGCGAAGGATCAAATTCCCTGCGCTTGATCTTATTAACTTTAAAATATATATCAAAACCCTTTGTCTCACCAGCTCTTGCGATCTCTCTCCAATATTAGCAATAGGAGGAGGATGGTACATGTTTGTCCAATAAAGGTGGATTTAACTTGCGGCTATTTGTTTTGGTTAGTATTGAATTGTCAAACAAATTACTGTGAAAGGATTTATTACTGGCATATAGACATAGTATAACGAAGAGGACATTTGTTTATTTTGGTAAAAACCAATGTCTGGTCCTCGAAGTTACGAATAAATCTTCATAAACACAAATTGAAACATATGGGAAAGACAAAGATCTAGAGATCAATCAATTTCCCTTACAGAAAATGTACGGCAATTTGATACCACCAGTCTTGAGTCCTTCTTGAATACAAAGTATCGTCACGACCAAGTAACACTTTAGCTTAAAGCATCACAGCAATTACTGAATTACAGGCCATAGAGAAATTTAGTGCATTAAGTTTCTGTACATTAAACAAATCTATCATTAATGCTTGAATCATAATAATTCGGAATTATTTAGCGCATTATCAGCAGAATAGTTTTAGCACAAATCTGGTTACTATATATATTTCACCGATAAGCCAGTGCTTATCGATGGAATAACCGTTGCGCTGAATAATTAATACCTCATTAATGTCAAAAACAATTATATTCACTTCCGTTATAACTGGAAATGTATAATTTACAAATCATAGTGTTATTGTTATGGTCTGTTTCACAAGTTACAGATATGTACATAAATCGATAGATATGTCCCTTAAAGACAGATAGAAAGCATGACTAATTGCGCGTCAGATTTAAAAAGTTTATCAGTGAACCCTAAATCATGATGTAGATTGTAATTCTAACTAATTTAGTGCAGTATTAGAAAATTAACACTGACTTCCTCATTACGATATTGACCTGCGCGTCATTTTACGTCCCTCTAGTTATCGCTTAACTTCAACTTATCTGACAGAACAATATCTCTTAGATAACTTTAACAGTCAGATAAGGCAACGACCGAACGATTGGAATACATTATTTAGCGACTTCATGAGGGTTCATTTATCAGGAGGGCCAAGGGTGGCCAACTAAGGAATAATATTAATAAATGTTCGCGCCCTTGCACAGTTGCCCATCGATTTCAATTTCGTTGAGCGTTCTTTAATTTTAATAGGGCGGGGTTTGCAGTGTGAAATATAAAAGAGAATATTGCGTTTTTGGTGGACTTATTATGAAACTTATCGGTAACATTACGGGGTAAGTTAGTTTTACATTTTTGACCTCCAGCAAAAGACGTGGTCGTGAAATATTATTGTGATTGAAACAGTAAAATTTACAAAAGCAAAGCTGTACTAAATCTAAGTAGAAAGAAATGTAAACAGAAGAGAAGCCAGCCCTGTTTTTCTATTCTCCTTTTGAGTAAGTTACGACATTGAGTTTGCGGTTTCTATCACTTTTAAAATCCAGTCGTCAACTCAGCGAAACTAGATTTTAAGCGATTCTGTACTAAATTACATTTTGTGGTTTGTGGCACCGAGGAAGAATTCAGATTATGTAATTTAGAATTGGTACCGCCAATGGCAATGTAGGACATGATCCAGTTGGAAGGAATGATGATCATATCATCATGATGATCGTAAAGTTTGCTGGATGTCTCTCTAGACTTAGGTCCTTACTCGATGAATCTGAACTCGTTGGCGAGACAGAACAGAACAGGTCTTGATGAACTATGGATATATCTTGAACCCTAGATAAGGACTGTAATCCACACCGGTGACAACGCGGTGACTGCCAGCTTCATAATACATACATTTGTAGATAAGGCGTCAACAGCTCAAGTTATAAATTCTCTCTCAATCAAAACACATTGAAACATTAACAAACAAGTTCAGCCCACGTAAATTGCTCAACATTTCAATTTTCATTCAAAATTGAAGTAACAAGTATCACCCACGCAGAATTCCAAGTAATCTCTCAGTATTTCACAAATTAACTTGTAAGTTACAAGCGAGTGGGTCTGGCGTATTCAAAGGTGAGCAGCTCCAGTTTTAATCAACGTCTTTTGTCAGGTCACATAAAAATGTCAATGAGAAATGTTACACAGAGAAGCGTAGAATTACAGATATTGCAGGGCATAGAGATTTATAATCTGATATCTTAGTATGAATATCGCAAAGCATTGTCCCACAGGATTTTGAATTATTGGAGTTCAAAATTCTGGATGCTACTGATATGTGACAATGGGCAAGCGTGGCACTGATCAACAGGCAAGCTACTTCACTTAACCTTACATATAAGGAAGAGTTAATTCAGTAATCTGTAGTTATTATTTTCCCAACTTAAGGGAACCATAACATTTGAGAGCAATCTCTGCAACTTGAGCAACTTGAACGTTGAATATGCACTCATTGCTAGCACTCCTACACACACACGATGCTTAGCTGCACTATCTTCAAGATAAGAGCTAAGTATAATATAACCCTACTTTACTCCATAAAAGTATCTTTAGAACCATTGGAATAAAAAGTCCCGAGCTATGCACAGAAATGATAACTGTCCAGTACAATTTCCATAGATGTTATCATGACATCCGGAAGGATTATCCACCTACATGAAATACCTTAGTGTAGTTAGCCTTGAAGGGTTAATACACGACCTCACAATTTGTTAGCATTATCAACCCAGTCCTTTGTTGTCTGGACATTGCATTTAGTGCCTGTATGAAGGAAGCCCTTTGTAAGGAAGTTAGGATGTTGGAGAAATATAGGGGGTTGGAATGGAATAAGTTAATAACCCTTTCTTGGATCTCGGATAGCGTTCGACCGTAAGTCACTTGGTATTTGGCGATGATGTGGTCAAAGGTGGTGCCACGATAGGCCTGGATTAGACCAGGAAAACCTAGTTGATACATAGTGTATATTTGTTCCAGTATATCATCGATGTATAGGCCAGCAAAAATAAACAAACAGTAGTTAATTTTTACAATGAGAAAACTATTAACCACCTTTTCAATTCCCGTCTAACTTTTCCGAACAAAAGAAAACATCAACAAAGGCGAGAAGTAAGTGCTGGACGTATGACAAAAAGAAACGTTTAAGGTTAGTTCTGAAAGCGAAAAGCTTTGTTCCAGACGCTTTTCCACGATTCGATATACGAAATGTATCAGATTTCATTTTCGTATCTTCTTGTGTTACTTCTGCTATCTATATTGAAGCTTATTTCCTTCAAGTTAGATCATCATGAGCTACTTGCTTATTTAGCAAACCTGCTTCTGCATTTCATTTATCATCATCATTACGTTTCCACTGCGAGAACTCAGCCCATCTCTCAGAGAGCGAAAGATAAAAAGGGCCATAACTCAGCATGATGCCCCAAAGCAGTGAGTGGCACATCTCTTAATTTTTCTGTACACTTGAATCTTGCCTTTCCCAAAAGTTATTAGTTACATTAAATTATTGCCTCGGTTATGTCACGCGAAATTAAGCACAGAATCATCGATCAGTAGCAGTAAGATAACTAAGTACAGAGTTCAATGTTCAACCTTTGAACAAAGTTGGCTCTCCAATAGTCTTTGTCTCCATTTTACAACAGTTGCTGCTTACAAATTAGATACTTTAGACTCTGCTTGGAGTTGTTTAGAAGGGAGAACGTTTACTGAGCAGTAATATTATCTGGCAGGTTTTAAGAGATTTTCTTTTCGCTGAGCGAGTCAACAGTTAGGTAAGACTTTATAACATCAAGGTGTAGTAATCAAGCTTATCTTAGCAAACAAAGGCGGTTTGAATACCTCTGCATACGAAACTAGTATAAAATCTTAAATCAGATTTAGTCTTTCTCTGAAGTTAACATTAGCGTAACGCAGTGGATTTCTTATGCCTTTTATATTTACTCTTTTAATTGTTAGATTTACTTAAGATATAAATGTAACATGCTTCGGAATTAATATTATTTCGTGAACTAGCATTGGAGTCCCAATATTACAGCGAGCGTTACAACAATATTCAGTTCAGCACATAGACCGCAAACCACGGAGGACAGTGCCCTGTCACTTTGTAATTGGACTATATTGCAGGCAATGCAAGCACACAGTGCCACACCACGCGTACTTACGTATATATGCGCAATTTAACAGGAGCTCAAAGCTCAGCCGTTCCCCTCAATGTTTTCAATTTCTGAGAGAACTTCTAGGGTTACGGTCCAGATCACATTGGCATAAAACGTTTATCTGATCACGCCAAGACTAAAGTCCTGGTAGCGTAAAAGACGCGTAGATCGAGTTCAGTGTGATTTCGGAAAGCGTCTAGGAGCAAGACAAAAATTTCTTATAACTTCTTACTATGTAGCGTTTGAGCACAAGGCACATGGCAAGTGACGATGAGGTCAAAGATGGCGCTACGCTACATTTGGACTGGAAACTGGCTATCAAGTTAGGATGCCGGAAGCGAAATACACCGATAAGAGCTTGGCGACAGATTCTTAACTTGAGAGTTTTCTTTCACCAAAAGCTTAAATGCTAAATGTGGTATTCAAACCCACCACAAGTCGCTAGATCATGATAACGAACGCTCAGGCGTTCAGGACCCTGACGTCATCATCAGGGGACATTAATATATGTCGTCTATATGATTAATTCCAGCTTCAGTTTGTGGATATAAAAATTAAAATGGTTGAATTAAAACAGCATAAAACCGCGTAAAAAAATTGCGTCCAGTCCTTGGAACATTGAAAAGTGACAGAACCAGGAATCTCGAAGTAATTAAGTACGGATTTTACAGGATGGGATAAGTGATCAGAGATAACAATACCATTTCCACGTCCCCAAACGGAAAACACTAAACCCCAATGTTTGCGTCCTGACTACGCCCCCATATACTCGTATTGCACATACATATATGGACGCAAATGTAGACAGATAACGCTGGAATTGTGGTTTGTACCAGCGGACGAGGGCAATCGGACGTAGCGATTCGGGCTTTGAGGCTTTTGAGGGTGAAATTGGGATGTTAATATCGTTGATTTGCTGGTCAAAATTTTGTTTACACGATAAGCCTAAATAGTTTAGAAGCCTGGAGGATTCCATATACGACCAGTCTATATAAACCTATTGTACTTAATATACTTACAACATATTTTTGTAGCCTTTATCTTGAAACACTTCCTTATGTTTTCCTTTCCTGATATTACACAATTAATTTATAATTTTAATATTATAAATGTGAAAGTTTGTGAGGATGGATAAATAAATGGATCTTTGTTTCACGCAAAAACTACTGAACCGATTCTGGAAGGACATAGAATATTTTTTATCGCGATAAAGTGTAGTCCACGTAGGTGGCACCGCGGGGCGCAGCAAGTTCATTTATAATTTAACACATTTTAACTGTTCCGTACCAGGAATCACTGAATTTACTCATTAACATAATCCATATGAAAATAGAACTCATCAGGATTCTTGTCCAACGCCCTTTTGCGCAGAACCTTCAACGTTTCACCCTTCTCATGGTAGTCGTCGGCGCGCTTCTTGTAGTCTTTCTTTTTCTCGAGTAAACCGAGATGTTTCCGAGACTCCTCTCGGAAACATCTCTCGGACTCCTCTCGGAGGGCTGGTTTTTTTTTTTATTACTTTTTACAGGGTAGCGTTTGATCACAAGTCACAGGTTACGGTACTCATAATTATGTTACCAACAACATAATTATAAGTACCGTATATACTTTCATTATGTATTTAGTAAAAAGCTGTTATTTTTGACATTACAAACAGACACTTCAATTTTATTTACTTGAATAGATCAGCCCAAAGTCAATTAGCCTCAACTTGACCTCAGTGTTTGGACAGATTGTTGATTCATTCTCTGATCGATCCATAAACGAAGGCAAGTTATAGCACCACTATTGCCGGATGTCAACGACATCTCCAAGTCAACGACCTCATCAGCTGGCCTGTGTTTACGACACTACACTTTATTACCCAAATTAAGCCAATTCAGTTCATAACAGAACTAGTTCAACGTAACAACCTGACTGTTACTGAGAAATTTATCCCTCTTTTATTTGAGAGCGACGCTCTTGTCTTTGGAGTACTTTCCATCCCGTTCTGTTCTCGGCCATCCTTTTGACCTCTTGATACGACGTCACATATTTTTTTACTAATTACAGGGTAGCGTGTGACCACTAGTCATCTGATGGTAAGTGACGATGTGGTCGAAGGTGGCACGCTAAGCCTGGATTGGGAACAGGCTCTCAAGTGAGGCAGCCGGAACACACCGATACGTGCTTGGCGATAGATTCTTAACAAGAGGGTGGTAGCTAGCCAGACGAGTACTAGAAAATACCCTACCACCAAGCTATGGTTTCATCGCTATGTTTTCCTTCACCGAAAGCTCAAGCTCATTGTAGGATGCGAACCCACGACCTACGGATGACTAGAGGTCTACGCAGGAAGCTTTAAAATGTGCAAGTGTCGTAGTTATTATGAACGCGAAAGTTTGTGAGTATATAATATGTATGTTGTTCTTTTACGCAAAAGCTAAAGAACAGATTTTAATGAAATTTGGAATGGAGATAGCTTATACCCTGGATTAAAACATAGGCTACTTTTTACTTCGAAAAATGGTTCCTGCGGGGTAGCGGGGAACCGTAGCGCGCAGCTAGTTCGTATATATTTTTAATTCTATTTAATTTGTACCTATACCAGATGTGAATAAAGAATTAAAATAGGTAAAATGGCATCACTATTTCTGAGAACCACCCATGTCGAATTGATTAATCTGCTTCAATTTACGATACGACCAAATACGTGTGGATGTTATTAATGCAATTAATAATTTCTTAATTTGGGAGCTTTTAATTACAAAAATAGGGTACGATTAATTAGTAGTTCTCCTAATATAGTGTGTCGTTTAATTAAGGCCATATTTCTTGAACCCTTGTTTAAAATGAATTCTCATAACGGCTATGGCCTCGGCGAGAACTAGTTATTTTGGCATTATAGGTAAAGCCAGAGACATTAAAATATTAAAATCACTAACTACTAGTTGCACCCCGCGGTTCACCCGCGTCTTTCCTTTATCGCACAGGAACCTTCTTCCGAGATAAACAGTTAGCCTATGTGTTAATGCTGGGTATAAGCTATCTCCGTTCCAAATTTCATTAAAATCAGTTCAGTATTTACTGTCGTACGTGGTAACAAACATACCAGACGAGCGTGTTGAAACCTGTTGTGACGTCACAGGAAGGCCGGTAATTACCGTCGGTGGTTAACAACGGAAGCGATTGGTTACGCCACGCGATTACTGTATCATTTGTTGCGTATAGAAGGCACTTTCTTTGAAGCCTTGTTATCATAGACTCCCGATAATAGCTAGTTGGCTAGGCTGGTAAAATAATAAGTTCGCTGGCTTCTTTTTCAGATTCCTTAACTATTTCATGCTTTATTCGCTATGAGCATCAAAGCTCGGAACGCGGGCGCGTTACGTTATCTGCGTGGAATGGCCGCTAAAGCACTTAATGACATCACAGGTTATTGGCAAGAAAACAAATTAAGCACACACAGATCATCCACACACTATCGAGTCCTCGAAATCCCACACCTCGCGATTAATGCGCTCCTTTCTCCCGCATACTTGCAAAATGTGGAATGAGCCCCACAAGTCTTTCCGCAGTGCTACAGATTGCAATCCTTCAAGATGGGTGTGAGAAGAGATCTTAAAAGTCGGCAACGCATCGGCAACTCCCCTGGTGTTGCAAATGTCCATAGGCGACGGTGACCGCTTTCCATCAGGCGGGCCGTCTGCTTGTTTGCTAATCTATTACATTAAAAAAAACTTGATGGTCATAGCGAATAAGGGTCAGGAAGAGTACAGGCGACCCTGTTGGATACAGAACTTTCCCCAATTGCGCCCCCGAGCCCGATCTTCGGCTCCTCTCATCCAAACCCCTCCAGCATATTTTCTCTAACTTTTATTACGTAACCACGACCAATTTCACATTTAACTAATATTATACACTACTATACAATAACAACATGCAAAACGCTGCCTTTCACCACACCCAGCAGTTTTATGAATAAAACTGGCTCATTTGACAGTGAATGAGCATAATAGTCAATTTGCAAAAGTTATTACTACTTTAATACATTAACAAGTTAATGGAAGTGAAATTTCTACCTGCTTATGGCCATAAAACATATTCATTTCAACATACACATTTATGTCCGACAGTTTTTATGTTTGTACGTGCGGTTTTAGTAAGGAGAGTTAAAACATAGCTATTTAATAATTATTATACGTATAATTATATACGCTTTGAAAATACGCATACACTTTAAATATATATGTATTACTAGCTGCGCCCCGCGGTTTCACCCGCGTGGACTACAACAAAAAAAAATGATATAAAAAATAGATGTTGGCCGATTCTCAGACCTTCCCGATATGCACACAAAATTTCATCAAAATCGGTCAAGCCGTTTCGGAGGAGTATGGCAACGAAAAAGTACTCAATTGTTTTGCCTTCCCGGAACCTCTCCACTAACACTTGAACTTTATGATATGGTATTAAAGTTCAAATTGACTTAAGTATTATTACGAATCGTTTGTATGGGGAAAAGAAAAGGGCTAATTTTAGTGTTTTCCCGGCAATTATTCGATTTTTCTCGCCGTAAAAACCATTATTGGACTTCAACGAACATTTAAAAAAAAGAATTGGTAAAATTGGTCCAGGCGTTGTTGAGTTATGCGCTTACCAACATATTTTGCGATTCATTTTTATATTATAGATTACTACTAGCTGTGCTCCGCAGATTCATCTGGTGGACTATAGTTTATCGCGATAAAAACTAACGTTCTACCTCAGGGTTCAAATTACTCTCTCTATTTTTATTATATATGTCGGTAGGTAAATTTATAACATACTAGATGACCCGGCAGACTTCGTAGGTACTGCCTCAATCGAAAAATCAAAAAATCAATCAACTTTATTAAATAGCTATAAAGTTCAAATTGACTCTACATTTTATTTAGAAAACGTTTGTATGGGAAATAGAAAAATGCTGTTTTGAGGATTTTCCCGGCAATTATTCGAATTTTTCTCACCTTTTAAACCTTCCCTAGACCTCCACGAATAATTCAAGACCAAGATAAGATAAATCCGTTCAGCCAATCTCGAGTTTTAGCGAGACTAACGAACAGCAATTGATTTTTATATATATATATATAGAAGATATAGATAAGATATAAGATTTAGTTGAATTTAAATTGTAGGAGTAGTCAAGATTGTTGCTTCTTCTGGACAAAACACAGCTGTTAGGGAACGTCCCATAAAACGAACTTAAATTTTTAATGATACTAGACTAATTCACTTTTTGTTACATAAGATGTCAGTCTCACTGAACACACACCCATACAATACAGTTTTGAAGAGGTTCCTCACTCTGCAGCCCTAACCACCGGTAGCTTGAGTCCTGCCCCGCTACCGGCGGCACTCTAGGTTTAAGTTTTTTATAGTAATTTTGTTTAATATTATTTTATAAAATTAATGTAAAAAACTTTTGCCTAAGAAAAAAAATAAATGAAGAGATAATAATAATAATAATAATAATAATAAGCCCCCTAAAGCCCAACCACACGTCCAGATCGACCATCAGATCACGTGGGGGGCGGACACACGATGAGAAATTACTGGCGTGGCTAACGTGGCTATGGTAACCCATCAAATATGGAGACTAGATTAAAAAGTAAACTGAGAGGGCCGCTTCCCGGGGGCGATCGCCGGGGCACACCTGGAGCTGACGCTGGGTGTCACAGCATACGATCCGTCAGCGGTGAGGAGCTGAGCAGGCGGGCTCCCGCCGGGGGTTCACAACCCGAAAATGTTACAGCCGCCAATACTAGACTAGACGGACGGACAGACAGTAGAAGCAATAGTCCATATGAACCTTTTAGCCCGAGTACCGCATCATATAATCCCTCGGTACAGTCATCACCATCCTCCTCGGGTCATAGAGATTCACAAACGCCAGCCCTGGATGTTGCGCGGGAGGCAAATGCCTTTATTCCCGCGTCCACCAAGGCTGGTAAAACAAGGGTGCGGATGAAATGGAGCAATGAAGTAAACCTATTTATCATGCGCACCTACTACTACGTAACAAGACTAGAGACTGACTTAACTGTTTATAGGAAAAAACTGCACGAACATTTCTCACTAAAATATCCCGATGTCAATGTGTCACAGCAAAGAATTTCAGACCAGAAAAGAGTAATAGAAAGGAATAAACTTTTATCTCAAGATGTACTTGACCGACTGAAAGAAGAAGTAAGAAATCAACTGAAAGAGGAAGAAGAACTTAATAATGCACATGAAGACCAAACTGTAGATGCACTCATGTCTGTTAACATCCAACCTCCTATTTCAACACATCTAAACATCTTATCTCTCCAACACACCATAAATACACAAACAACACATACGTCTACACAAACAGAATCGGTAACTTTGTTGATAGAAAATGACGTTGAGACATTGGTCAATAACGTTGATATCGACGAAATAAGAGTACAAGAAATAAAAGACAAATTTAGAACCACCTTAACACTATACTCAGGAATGGACCCAACGGCTAGGCCAAAATTACCCAAACTGAAATATTCTCCTAAACTTACTGAACTGATACATCTATTCAATCATAATATTCTTGAAGAATTTACCACGCCAGACTCACAACTAACAGACATACATACATTGATTTATTGCACTGCGGTTGTCATCTCGGAAGAGCTACAATACAAAATCACACAAAATACAGAAAGCACAAGGCGTAAGAAAGAAAACCGACCACCATGGCAGCAAAGGTTAGAAAAGGATATAGCAAAGTTAAGAGCAGATATAGGAAAACTCACTCAGTACATCAACAATAATAGATCTAAGAAAGTAGTAGATAGGGTTGAAGCTATATTCAGAAACGAAACCATACACACAAGACACGAAAATAGTAACAAAAAACCTGAAGAGTTCTTGGACACCCTAAAACAGAAACTAACACTCAAGGCTCACAGACTCAAACGATACAAAAAAGCACAACAACGGAAGAATGACAATAGTGTATTCGCCACAAATGAAAAACAATTTTACAGAAACCTAGGGAAGCCGCAGACTGACACAGAAAACAGTAATGTAGAATTACCGACAGTAGACCAGCTAGAGGAATTTTGGTCTGGCATATGGGAAGAACAAGTACCACATAATGAAAATGCAGACTGGATAACCAAAGAAGAGCAGAGATGGAGCACAATAGATAAAATGGAGTTTACTGAGATAACAGAAGATGAAATAAGAAATATTACAGATAGATTACATAACTGGAAATCTCCCGGCATTGACAAAGTCCATAACTACTGGTACAAAAAATTATCATGCCTACATAAATTCATAGCTAAAAACCTAACAGACATAATTTTTGCAAAACAAAGCACCCCCGAGTTCATTGCTACGGGTATAACATATATGCTACCAAAAGGCAACTATTCTACTCAACCATCCCAATATCGACCGATCACATGCTTACCAACTATTTACAAAATTTTGACATCTGCAATAACTAGGAAAATTAATCTACATATAGAACATCACAATATACTAGCCGAAGAACAGAAAGGGTGCAGGCGAGGCCACATGGGGTGTAGGGAACAACTCATTATAGACTCAACCATACTAAAACATGCTACAACAAAAAACAGAAATTTACACTGTACATACATAGACTATAAAAAAGCTTTCGACAGCATCCCACACTCTTGGCTAATACGAATACTAGAAATATACAAAATAAACCCTGATATAATAAACTTTTTACGCAATATCATGACACAATGGAAAACCACACTACAACTAAACACTCGAAATAACTGTATCACAACTAGACAAATAGCTATTAAGAAAGGCATTTATCAAGGTGATTCCTTGAGTCCCTTGTGGTTTTGCCTCGCCCTGAACCCACTGTCACACCGATTGCATGGTGAGCGGGCTGGATACCGCCTTAAACATAACGACACCGAATCAATAATATCACATCTTATATATATGGATGACATTAAATTATATACAAGAAACGAAAAAGAAATGAAGGCACTCATAAAAACCACCACAGAATTTAGTAAGGACATAAATATGCATTTTGGATTGGATAAATGTAAAACTGTACATATAATAAAAGGCAAGATCCGACCCGGTGACTATACGGTTGATGACACAGACACAATAACAGCAATGGAACCGACCGACCTATACAAATATCTGGGATTCCAACAACTCAAGGGTCTAGACCATACATCTATAAAGCACACACTAACAATAGAATATAAAAAGAGAATTAACGCCATTTGCAAATCCCAACTTTCAGGAAAACACTTAATAAAAGCACTTAATGCCTATGCTATCCCTATTTTAACATACTCATTTGGAGTTATTAAATGGAGCCAAACAGATATAGAACAAATAGAACGAATGACACGTACCACATTAACAAAACACAACAACCTGCACCCTAAATCTGCAATAGAAAGGCTCACAATTAAGAGACAAGACGGAGGAAGAGGGTTGATAGACATCGATCACCTGTGGCGCAAACAGATTCACAGCTTAAAAACTTTCTTTCATACGAAATCGCAAACAAGTGAAATACATAAAGCTATAGCCCACAACGACAAAAACTACACACCACTAAACCTTGAACAGCAGACAGACATGGAAGACCCAAGTAATAGAGACCCCCAGAAAAAGAAAATAGAAAACTGGAAGAAAAAAGTACTTCACGGCCGACACCCTCACGATCTAAACCAACCACACATAGACACAAAGGCTTCAAACATGTGGCTCAAAAGAGGTAGTCTATTCCCAGAAACAGAAGGATTCATAATAGCCATACAAGACCAGGTAGTTAACACGAAGAATTATAGAAAACACATCATTAAAGATCCTACAGCCACAAATGATAAATGTCGAAAGTGCAACACCCAACCAGAAACAATACAACACATAACTGGAGCATGTATAAGCCTTACTCAAACGGATTACACACATAGGCATAATCAACTAGTAAACATCATTCATCAAAAATTAGCACTCAAACATAAACTTATTAATAACACAAACATACCGTACTACAAATACAAACCAGAAACAGTTCTCGATAATCCCTCACACAAATTATACTACGACCGTGCTATACTTACGGATAGAACCATTCACTGCAATAGACCGGACATCACCCTTCTTGATAAAACTAACAAAACCACCTATTTAATAGATATTGCAGTACCAAACACCCACAACATACAAAAAACAATAACTGAGAAAATAAGTAAATATGCTGAGCTGAAGGAAGAAATCGGTAGAATATGGAAGCAGGAGAAGGTATACATTGTCCCGATAATAATTTCAACCACCGGAGTCATCCCAAATCAAATTCGCAGTAGCCTAAAACTTATAGATTTAAAGGAAAATACGTACATAACCCTACAAAAAGCCGCGATATTAAATACTTGCAGGATAGTGAGAAAGTTTTTGCAGTTAGAAGAAAATGAATATTCACAATAAATATCACACACTGTAAGTTACTTGGCTAAAAGCCCGTACTTACAGTTATTACCAACTTTTTCAGAAGGTTGAGATATATAAATAAATACGAAAATAATAATAATATTTATTGATCCAAAAACAGAGTGAAACATAGAAAGAAAAACCTAAGTATAATTAAATAAACAATAAATTGTGACTTAACTTAGAGCACATTATCGATGAGCAAATAAAAAGTTTTACAATGCTGTTTCCAGAATGATTGAAAGTCGCAAACCCCTATGCTAAGCAAAAAGCTTGTATTATAGGGATCTGTGCTCCCCCGACTAATGACACTGTAAATATAATATACATTTGTACTAAACAATAGATATTGTGCTAAGAGTAAATTCAAAATTCAAGTAAGTATTGTGATAAAGTGTAGGTACATATATTAACTCAAGTTTATTTGCCAAAATCTCGCGATGTTAGTGTGTAAGTGTTGTGTGGTGTGTATTGAGTAGTGTGTAATTGTGTAAGTGTTATGTGGTGTGTTATTGTGTAGTGTGTAGTGTGTGTAAGAATGTTATTGAATATATGAGTCATAGTGTAGTGTATTCAAAACCAATTAACTAACATAAATGTAATAAAAAAATAAAAATAAAATAAAAATAAAAATAAAAATAAAATAAAATAAAATAAAAAAATAAAAATATTATTATCTTAACACGGCTATTAGGTTTTCAGTTTGTTGGTATGAATACTGTTGCAATATTTTTGTAATCGTTTTTTTAAGATGAAAATAGTTTAGATGTTTTATCTCGTTAATTTTAGAAATTTTGTTGTATATAAAGCCACCGAGGAAACAGGGAAAACGGTTGGAGAAAAAGGTCCTGAATTTTGGGATGTAAAAAACCTTATCCGTACGCCTCTTTTTCCGTTTATTGTCATCGAAGGTTATATCTCGGGGGCAAAGCTTATGCTGTTTTAAGATCAGCCTAAGTAGGAAGAGTTGCCTGACCGTAAGTACGTTAGCTTCACTATAAAGCTTAGAGGTGGAGTAACTATACGGAAGAAAATTGCATACTTTTAAGATGGCACGTTGGGCTCTTTCAAGTGGCAGTAGTGAGGTTTTAGATGCTCCGCCCCATGAATCAATGCAGTAGGTTAATAACGATTGACAAAGGGAGAAATAAATAGTACGAAGAACTTTATTATCAGCCACGTGACGGATGTTTTTGAACACGGCAATTAGCTTCCGAATCCTACTTGTAACTGCTTTAATATGACTTTCAAACTTAAGATGACTATCTAGATGGACTCCTAAATAACGGAGAGAATTAACTCTTTCTAGACTTTTGCAGGTACATCTGTTCTTAGGCATAATATGATTATCGTAGCATGAGTGGGCTATTATATTATATTTAGAACTTAACGGAGGTAGTGACTTACTTACAATTCCAAAGGTGATAATTTTGGTTTTGTCCGCATTCAAACTTAGCAAGTTAAGATTCAGCCAGGTGGAAACCAAATCAAAGCCCTTCTGTGCATGTTTGAAAACATTTTCCCAACTATTCCCACGAAATATAAGAGCTGTATCGTCTGCAAAAGCGATAATTTTTCCGTTTTTAAGTTCAATATTGCACAGCTCATTAATGTAAGCGAGAAAGAGGGTAGGGCCGAGGACACTGCCTTGAGGGACGCCATAAGTAACAGTTTGGGGATCACTGATAATGTTTCCAAGTTTAACGCACTGTTTTCTATCGGCCAAGTAATCTTCGAATAAAAGTAATTGGGATCCTCTGATCCCTAGAGCTTCTAGTTTATTTAGGAGAAGTGGAATGGATACAGTATCAAATGCCTTTGCGAGGTCTAAGAAGATTGCGAGGCACTTGTCACCGGCATCCAAAACTTTTACAATGTGATCAGTTAGCTCACCTACAGCGTCAGCTGTAGATTTATTTTTCCTAAAGCCAAATTGTTGTTTCGAAAGTAGGTTACGGTCTTCTAGGTATTTTGATAGCCTTTTATTCATTAAACGTTCCAAAATTTTAGAAAAGGCCGGCAATATTGATATTGGGCGATAATTACTTATGATATCTTTTGGGCCACTTTTATGTATAGGTGTTATAAAAGACGTTTTGAATGCTTTAGGAAAGCGGCAAGAATTGAGGGATAGATTGCAAACGTGTGTGAGGAGTCCAGCAAAGATGTACTTATTTTCCTTAATAATTCTAGTCGAAATGTTGTCAAAGCTTACAGCGCAACTAGTTTTCAGAGAGTTAATTAGACAGACCACCTCAGTTAGATCGGTTCCTGATAGCGAGAAAGACTGCAAAGGAGGTTGTGTTAAAGTTGTAGATGTTGTTAAAGATGGAGCTTGTCTAGAGCTCAAGATTTTGAGAGCCAAGGTCTCCCCCACATTGGCGAAATATTGATTTACCATGTTTACTGAAGCCTGAGGAGTATTCCCTAATGTCAAGAGTTCATGAGAGTTGGTTTTATTTGGTTTTAGATAAGCTATTTTATTAATCACCCGCCATAATTCTTTAACATTTTTTGCGTTTTCAATTTCTGAACGTTCATATTGCAACTTTAGTTTACGAAGTAACCGAGTTAAGTAGTTCCGATATCTCAGGTAAGTTGTTTTTATTATGGAGTTGTCTGGGTTTTTTTTATATTTCCTATTCATCTTGTCTCTATTCCTCATGCAACGCACTAGTCCCGGTGTAATCCACGGTTTTAAAGGAGCTTTACGTCGTGATATTTTTACCAACTTAGTGTTAGCTTTAATGGTATCAGATACTGTTTGAACCAGAAAATCCGCAGCAGCTTCGCAATCTGTTGCATCTAGGACAGGCTGAAAATCAATATTTTTGAGTTGTTTACCGACACTAACGTAATCAACTTTGTAGAAGCTATTTTGTGATCTTACGACACTGTTTTTGGTATTCAATGAAAAGAAAACAGAGTCGTGGTCAGTTAGGCTATTTTGTATGACTAAGGTTGTCGAGGTGAATTTAGTCCTAGTTAGTACGTGATCTAGGCAATTTTTGTCTCGCGTAGGAAGAGTGTGTGCTGGTAGAAGACCATGAGAAGACGTGAGATTCAGGTAGTTATTAGAATGTCGATCAATCGTGTCAACTTTTATATCCACGTTAATATCGCCAATAACTATAACAGAATGAAATTTTTCTAATGTCGTCAATATCCTATCTAATGAATCCAAAAACTTATCAATTGATTGAAATGAAGGAGGTCGGTAGATAGACACGATTGCTATGCTCTTTTTTAGAGTTACAATAATACAGTTGGCGTCATAAAATACGGGTTCATATATATTGAAGTCAAGGTCAGATTTCGTAAAAATAACTATACCATCATTCTGGTTGAAGAGTTGTGTTGATGCTGTACAATGATAGTTATTAATCTGTGGAGGTATCTGGTTACAGGACAACCAACACTCAGTGAGGACGATTACATCTGGCTCTATTACAATTCTTTGTAGCAGAGTAGCGAAACCATCAATATTTCGTGAGATACTCCTAATATTTTGAGTTAAAATATTTAGGTTCAATTGATTCGAAGTAATATAAGAAGGACAATCCTCTGGGTCACAAATATGAGCAACGGATACAGAAATATTGTCTAGATTGTTTTCAATTTCTTTAATCGTATCATCCATTATCAAAGGCAAAATAAAATAATTGAATTAGTATTAGTAAGAATCCGATTTCCAGAATAGAAATCATGGCACTGGTGGGCGAAGTGACGTTATAATGTTTTAAATATAATATTACAAGAAATAAGCAGAAGTGTTTGTGTGTATTAATTGTGTATAGGTATGAAACATTTGTATTGCAAGGTGTTACATAATATATAAAGGTGTGTGTATGTAATTTTATAAAAACTAAGCAAAAGTGTTTGTGTGTATTTATTGTGTATAGGTATATAACGTGTGAATTGTAAGCTGTTGCATATGTAAAAGTATGTGCATATAATTTTATAATAGATAAGCAGGAGTGTTTGTATGTATTTATTGTGTATTGGTGTAAAACGTGTGTAATGTAAGCTATGAAGTGATGAAGTGTGTATGTATTTAAGGCAACTAATTTATTTATAAACGAGCATAATATAATGTAAAATCGAGATGTTGGCATAACAGTGAATTTATAACATACAATTAAAAGAAAACAAAATAAAAACAAATCGTATACAGAAATCGAACGCATGGTGACAACTAGACATGTGTCCGCTATAGCGAAACGTAACTGAAAACGGTTGCCGTGCCTCTAACGTACCCAACCGATATTGACATAGTTAGCAACGGCTATCAGATATCCATTTTATCAACTGACGGTGACGCGGCAACTAACTGACAATATCACAGTTGTTGGCTAGTTGGTTTCATTCAGTTATTCTCGTTTCGCTACGTTGCGGCAACCGAACGCCAATAACCATGCCCTCTCTATCATTCGTGATATGTTAAAACAGAGAGGAATTGAATATTGATAGATCAAACTATAATGGACAGTGGTTTGTTGCTAGAGCGCATGCGCTGGAAGCCGGGAACCGTTCATTATAGTTTGACCTCTATAGGATTACTAGAGTTAAACTTTGTGTCTATTTATATAAGGTCGTGATTACGTTACGAAGTTTACGATATTCATGATATATAGAATTGGTTTATTAAGAAACATGCGCGCGCAGGTGGAATTATTAGACCGCTAGAAGTTTGTTTGGTTTTCTTGAGCGGTGTGTTTCATAAAGTTTTCTGTTTTTCGCATTGTTATAGTTTAGAATTAATTTGGTCCACCCAAATGACATTGATTGTGACTAATTTAAAAAAATAGTAAGTTGAGTGTTATAAAAGTGAAAATTTATAAAATAAAGTTTTAGTAGTTTTAGTTTAGGTAAGTACATAAGTAGGTATAGGTAAATGTTATTTATTATTGTTGTGCAAATCTTTGTTCTATTAAACGTTTCTGTGATTATGAAAAATGTCTGTTAGAAAGGGTATGGTGTGGAGTTGTGGACTCGTTTTGAGAAAAAAAGTTTTTTTTTTGCCATTTGTAAATATTGCAAGCAAACTTTGTCAATTATAACATTTAATTCTCGTCTGAAAAAGGCTTATCCGTCAATTTTTTTGGCGCAACAAACCATCTATAGCCGACAAACTAACGCCAGGTCTTCAAAATAATGAAGATGACCTGCCTCAGCAAGCGAACTCAGTGAGAGCAGCTGTCATCACGTCTGCGGTGTGTGGTAACAGTTAGCGCTAGTATTATAGTTCAGTTAGTTGTGAAGACCTTTTTTTTTTTTTTTTTTTTTTTTTTTACCTTGCTCTCCCTGAAACCTTAGTTGAAAACCCACTTTTATGCCGATGTTCGGCAACGGCAACGGTTATCAGTATCGCTATTGAAACCAAACATCAGTTACATAGCCGTTGTCAGAAATTGCTGATAGCGCCCATGTTTAGTGACAACAGTATGTACTAGTCACTTAGACTGTCGTAGTTTTTCAAGGTCCGATTCTTTGTCTATTCTAATAAACGCCGCGTTTTCTCTTTTCCGAAGATATACTACGCCGTTCGACGTCCAGCAGTATGAGTAGTCCTGTGTTTTCGCAAAATCTCGAGACAAATAAAAGAGTACTTTAGTTTTTGCAGTGAGTAATTCTGAAGCGTATATTGGTTTTTTTGGACCTTTTATCTTAAGATGTGTGGTGTTAAGCTTTTCATCGCTTTTTTTCCCTTTATTAAATTTCTTTAGTGAGCTTAAAAACTCTTCTTTTTTAATCACCGTTGTAAACTCGAGCACGACAGGTCTTTCTGACTCTTTTTTTGTACGTAATCTATAGATGTCCTTGATGTCAGACTTGTCAATATTTGCGCTTATGGTTTGACCCATCATAACCACAGCGTCACAGAGTTGAGGCTTCGATTCAGTTAGTTTTGTGGAATCAAGTTTCGGGATGTTACGAATCTCAATAGCAGTGTGACGAGACCGCCGATTCATGGCATCAATCTGGTCTTCAAGTAAACAAATATATTTCTTGTCCTCTTCGCGTTCGGTTTGAAGTTGATTTACTGTCCTTACAATTTCATCTTGTCGCACAGATAGGTACTCGAATGATTTAGTGAATTCTGATAGCTCCGTTCTAAAGCCGTCAATTTTAGTGTCAAGCGATTTTTCGATTGATTTTTGGAAGGAGTTGAGTTTTTTGTCTTGCTCAGACGTGAAGTTGCTGAATAGAATGCGCATTTCGGCTATAATTGATCGTGTTTCTTTGTCATCGTTTCCCTTGAATTTTCTTTTGGTGCGTTGTGTTAGCTGGTCAGATGTTGGTTGCCCGTCTACTTGCATCTTACTCGGGCACAAAGCAGAGTCACTATCACTGGGCTGGAGTCCAAACTTCGGTGGTTGCAAGTGGAGACATGGCTCTGGAGTGGAGGGTGGTGTTCGTTGAAGGGACATTTTTCCGAGGTGTTCCGAAGTAGGCTGAAGTTTGTCGCTGAGTGAAATGTTATTACAACTTGTCGGTCGCTGGTGCCTGAGTTAGAATATGTAGAATTTGTTTTGATTTTTTTTTTATTTTTTTTTTGTGGCGGTAGTTGTGGCACTTCTCACATAAACACGTAATATTTATTGAAATACGTCTCAAAAACACTTTATATTGATGTGAAACTATATTATTTTTATAAGTACACAATACTAGTAAGTTCTCGATGCCTTTGTTTGCTAAAACTTGCACTAAAAACGATGTATTTGAATAAATTAAGGCAGAGCTATCAACAACACGTCTACTCGCGACGGCGACCGATGCGGGGGGGGTAAGATGAGTCTGCATCGTCAGCCGGAAGAAGTCGTCGGCTCCCCGCGACTCCTCTATTGACTAACTACGATGGCGCAATGACCCAAGATGAGTCTGCATCGTCAGCCGGAAGAAGTCGTCGGCTCCCCGCGACTCTTACAATGTGTCGTCGGTCCAGCTAGGGGCCTACCTACAGAACGTCTTCGGGTTCGTGGTCGGTAGATGAGTCTTGGCCTCCGATAGTAAGAGTCGCACAAGTCTTTCTCGACTTCATCATTTCAACAGCACCGTAGTAGGACTGCTGTTGGTACTACCAACCTGTCTGTTAGTACAGTCAGCAACAAAAGTAGCTGATCATATTAGATTTCCTAAATGTGTTTTAGATCAGTACGGTGTGTTTTTTTTTACTTTTTACAAGGTAGCGCTCTGACCACAACATAACACACCTGATCTTAAGTGATGATGTGGTCAAATGTTGGTTTTTAAGATGATGCCGGTAATCGGAAATTTTGTTAATGTTGAGTTACTTTTGTTTCGTTGACTGTACCACCGTAGAATGTATACATGTTAAATGAATGTCCGCTAGAGAGAAATAAGTCTCTGTCTTCTTCTTCTTTTATTTAAGAGCGAGGCTCTTGTCGGTGGAGTACTTTCCATCCCGTTCTGTTCTCGGCCATCCTTTTGACCTCTTGGTCCGACATGACGTCAATCCTTTCTTTCACTTGGTCTTGTAGCATTCTCGGTCTACCTCTCCCTCTCTTCCCTTCTACTTTTCCTCTTAACTACTACTTACCTTTTACTTTTACTCTCTTTTTTTTATTTTTTTACTCTTCTTGTAAGTCTCTGTACGTAGCTTAAACTCATCATCAGCCTATACGTTCCCACTGCTGCGACACAGGCCTTAGAGACAGAGTGAGAGTGAGTGAGAGAGAGTAAGAGAGAGAGAGAGAAGAGAGAGAGAGAGAAGAGAAAGAGAGAAATAATGGGCCGTAATTCGCTACGCGGGCCCAGTACGGGTTGTTTCGCTGGTGGGTAGTGGCCAAGCCATGTTAGTATTGTAGCTTGTATATGTTTTCATTTTTACCAAGCGGTATCTCATTAAAATAAGATCCCGAAATGATTATTCGTTCTTAAAAATTCTCTAACATTTTTAAACCGTCAGTTGAACATACTTCACGTGTGTACAGAAATCGCGAAGCGAAACATTTCCGCTGCAACATACAAAGTTAAGTACATCTAAAATCGGCGGCTATACCTAAGGCAGTCCAGCAAAAAAGGAAAAATTAAATCTGCCAAAGCAAGGGTTAACGTGGAAACGAGACAGCTGTATCATGCATGGCATAGGAACGGAATGGAGTTAGAAAGAGACAAATAGATAACACTAACAGAAAAAGAGAGGCAAAACTCATCATTGCAAAAGCTCCTTGGGGAAAAAAAGCGTCGCGACATCTTTACAGCTTCAACGTTTAAAACAGGCGGGCAGTGTTGCTACATATTGTGTTACTTTGGAATTAGTATTTTCAGAACGTGAATTTACAATATAAACTGCTATGTTTGTGGTAATCTATCCTACTAATATTATAAACGTGAAAGTTTGTGAATATGGATGGATGTTTGTTACTCTTTCACGCAAAAACTACTGAACGGATCTGAATGAAATTTGGAATGGAGATTATACACTGGATTAACAGATAGGCTACTTTTAATCCCGGAAAAAGGTTCCTGTGGGATTCAAAAAGGTTCAGGTGGAACCGCGGAGCGTAATTAGTACTCGAATATAATAAGATTTGATTACATTGTTAGTTACTTAATTAGTTAGTGAGTTAGTTACAAATAAAGCTGTGTACATACATGTTTTCTATATTCCCTTCTTATTAGTGCCCACCCGTGCAAAACCGGGGCGGGTCGCTAGTTTAATAAAAATCTCTTCAGTAAAAACTTTATGTTTCCAACACCTGCCATCTTTTTATTGATATAGAAAATACTCGGAAGGGTTTTGTATCAAAATTAACAGAGGGATACTTTTTTCTACCAAAATTTATCATTTTGGTAGGATCAGAATGCTTTCCCGGGAATTTTGAGGGACCAATCCGGCAGCGGTGTTTCACAGCGGGATCGTACAGGTCGTTGTCATAACAAAAGCAAAAAACGAAAAAAAATCCCAAGATCTTTCGTAAGATCTTCCGCCTGCGAAAGTCCGTAGTACGTTTTTGGTAATCACGGTTTTCGCGAACACGTTTTAAATCTTCAGAGTGTATCTAATTTACCTTTTTGTACATATCTTTGTACCGGTTTCCGTTTCGGAGAGATGTGGAGGCGAAAGAAAAAGCTGCAAGGACTACTGTACTGTTACTTGGTACAGGTTATTTTATTCAGCTGCGTATTTTGAACATCAGAATCAGAATAAGATATCTTAATTACAATATGCAAATGAAATTAAATTGGCCCCGATCCGCTTAGCGTCTGATAACTTACATACAGGGAATCCTAGTTAGGGGTCAAAACCTATGTATGACAATGACTGAGCGTTTTAAAAAAAAATACAGGAGTTTTTGCAATGACACATTACCATAGGATCGTGCGATTGCAAATACGTGTTATCCACAAGTACTGCTAGGGGAAGTAGGGGATAGAGAAAGGGCCCAGTGGTGGCCCGCACCCTACATTAATGGATTGCATCCCCTAATAGAGTTTGCACGCTCTACAAGGGGAATAGCATTAGAAAGGGGTTGCCTGATCGATAAGCATTTGCGGTACCTAAGTGTCTCGAGACTAGGGTTCGCAAACCGGAATATCGACTATCGAAATTACCGGAATATCGGACGATTTTGGTCGATCTGAAATACCGGGATTGAATTTAGCGATATCGAGATTTTCGATATTTTCGATATTGCATAATTTAAAAACTCGATCTAATCGTTTCCTAATTTAACGATAAACAAACATTAAAAGAAGGCTAGTCAGTCCAAAACTACATAAAATACAGGTATGTGGACAGCGTTCTAGCTTCCAACTTCAATACGAGATGCTGGACTAGCCGGGTCGACGTAATTTTATTCAGTAATACAGTACCTTTTGGTAAGGAGTGTTTAAAAATAAGGTGCAAGGAAGAACAGCAACGTCAGCAACTGCTGTATTAACAACACGGCAGTAAAGCATTGACCAAAGTTCACATAAATATTATATAATAATATTATTGTATATTTTTTGTCTAGGGCAAATTTGTTCGTTCTTATAAAATGAGTATAAAAGTAAGCGTTATCTATCAAGCTATCTATTTTGAAGTGGCTGCTGAATTTAACTTAATTAATTCTTTAATGTTCTCTTTTCTGTGAGATCTCGAAAAGTATGGGTCGTTTTGTTTTTCAATAGAGAAATTAATCTTTTGCAAACTATTGACCTATCCTATTCTCCTGCTGTAAACTCTTCTCGTCCGTAGGTTTGTCGAATACTAACCATCGAAGCACACCTCGATTCGAGGACGATATATATGGTACAATACACCCAATTCACATATTACGTCAGATTATACAGAGCCTAAGAGTGTAACCAGCACCTGTGTATGGCCTTTAAGGACTATGAGATATATATTTTTTGACCTTCAAATCCATTGGTGTGTTATGGAGTCCTATTATGAGTCACTATTTAAATTTATAAACCTATTTTGGATTGTTCTATAATATATAATTCTGAGAAGGTCTGTTTTCGTTTCAATTGTTGATTATACAGGGTGATCAATCCAAATGGGTCAGTAGGGGGAAGTCAGAAACTATAAGAGATAGCGAAATCCGTTCCTAGGAACCATGGCTTCGATTTTCAATTTAATAATAATGTCATTCAAACTTTTTTAAAATCTCTCATACATAACCGGGAATCGAACCTAGTTGAAGTCTTGTAAACAATGTTAGGTGTAAATCTGAAAGATTTTTCGTTGTTATTGTTGATGGTACAGTCGCGAACCGGGATTGTTAGCCACCATAGAACCCTCTTACAGAAAACTGATGGTAAATGTCGAAGTAATTTCTTTTGCGTGACTTGACGCTGTTATTTTAAGTTATCTAAAATTAACACAAAGCGGTTTTGAAAAGGATTGATTCAAAACACAACATTCATTCCAAGAAAAGGAAAGTTCCATTTTCAAATTTTAAATAAGTTGGCACGCCCGCGCCCGCTGAACGAATGCGTTCTAATTTCAAATAATAGCAATTTGTAATTCTTAGTATCGTTGCAGATAAGATATGCATAAGTGGTCTATTCAGATAAAGTGATTTATAATGATGACCGGATATATTAATCATATTAATGACGAAATTTTGCAAAGTATTTCATCTGTCGGCATTTCAGTCTAATGTTTACATAAGATTTCATAGCAAAATTTGGTCCTTATACTTTTAGGATCAATTACACAAACAATTACTGCACGCGATTACATAAGGAATATTGACAGGTTCGATTCAAGGTTATGTATGAGAGATTAAAAAAAAGTTTGAATGCCATTATTATTAAATCAATAATAATCCAAAATTGAAGCCATGGTTCTTAAGAGCAGATTTCGCTATTTCTCATAGTTTCTGACTTCTCCCTACTGACCCATTTGGATTGACCAACCTGTATAATTTATTTTAGTTTGATAGCAGAGGTTGATGTTAATTCAAACAATGTGAAGAATACAGATTTAGGTTATTTTAACTTTTTCACACTTTCCTGTCGTTTTCATTACTATTTTGAAGTACTTTTAACTTCTTAACACCGATGGTTAATATTCGTATGACATTTATGTCGAAAACTATCGTAAACATTTATGCTTGACACTTGTTTTACGTTTAAACTGATTTATGTTAAGCAAGACAAAATTTTTGTAAAAATATCGAAAATATCGAAAATCCCGGGATTCCGGAATTGAAAAAATGGCGATATCGAAAATACCGGTATTGAAAAATGGTATCGATATTGCGATCCCTACTCGAGACGAGTGTAAGCGCTAACATACATGCAAGCGAGTAAGTGCTCAAACAACAAATGTAACGGTAAACTCTCTGGAAGTAAATGGCAAACTCACGTCATTTCCATAAGATTAACTGAGCAAATTCATTGAAACAAATGCGAACTCGAATCTGAATGAAATTCTTGTTTAACGGGCCCCATTTATAACCTAAAATCCACGATTTATCCTACTCGAAATAGAAATTTGACACAAGCACCATAGAAGGGCGGATGCGGCGACCTGCGGATAGATATAAGTAACTAACTGAGATGGCGCAACGACCCGAAGTGAGTCTTGGCCTACGATAACAAAAGACGCCACTATACTACTCACGGATAGATATATATAGGTTTTTAATTTCCAGCATAAGTTAGCCTGTATGTATATTGTATAGTGAGTGTTTTTGTAATATTATTAATGTCATCCATTTTTAAGAGCAACAAGGCAAAATACAAACGCCGTTGTTCAAATCTCGCGTGAGACTGAGCCTCATTAGTAGAAGACACGTGATTTTACGCGCACTATTTATAATGCCTGCGCTGGCGCAACGGGACGCGCGATGTTCGAAAATAGATTGTTTTGCGGCTGGGAAGTGGTCGATACTCGATGTCGATAGCCAAACGATTTTTAATCGATTTCATGTTTCTTGTGCTCTTGTTGCCAGTTCTCTACCTACTCCAATAAACTATCTGATCTCTCTGAAAATACGTCTTAAATTAATACTACGATAATAATATATATTTTTTGCCATAAGTTACGGTTAAAGGGATTACGACCCCAATAAGAATTCTAAAGTAATTCACATTTATTATATTTTATTATTCAATAGCAATTGAGTTCGTCTACGTACCTAATAAAATACAATAAATGATAAACACTGTTGTGTTTATCATTCAAAGCAATAAATAAAGAACACTAAAAACGATCAAAAATAGGTCAAAGATGTCTTAAGCCACAGAAAAGGGACAGGGTCGTGGCCTCATAAACAACCAAGAAGATGGCGTAACGATGCTTCCCTTAAAAGGGCGACCCCAAATTGCTCAGAATAAAGCTGTTTATTTGCAAGTGACAATGAAAGCTTTGCTACGACATAATAAAACAAGTTATTGTCATTTGTTAATTGTTATTAAAATGGTGAAATGAAATCGAAATAGATTTATACTGTTTTAAACTACTATGGTCAATAACATTAGAATTAACATTACAATAACATTAGGTTTTGAAACGGGATAATTAGCATGTATTTGTTTTCGTTTGCATTCTCGATATAAAATTGGGCGGAATACGGTAGAACAGGAACATAATATGGTTACAAGGAAGAATCTTAGAATTTTAGACAGAAATTATTATCGATCAAAATCGATTTTAATATCGATAAACATTTACCGACATCCGAAAAGTTTATCGAACGGCACGCATCACTAGATTTATTTTCAGTCAAAGCTGAACCGCCTCCGAGGGCGAACGTTTGTTTGTCGATTTCAGAATCAAATCAGTATGTTACCAGTGGTAGTTACCACTGTTGCCAGCGGTGAGTGAGATTTGATACTTGACGAATGCGAATGGGTTTTGGCAACAGTATTTGGGCCAGTATAAATGTTTGGATAACTGTTTGAGTGCTGTGGTTTACTGCGGAGTTATATTTCAGATAGGCGTTATGATCAGTTGATTCGTGTTTCAATATTTGGTACTTATAAATTTAACGACGAACCGATAACCGATGGGGAAGAAAGGTTCTCGAGTGGCGACCACGAACCGGAAGAAGTTCTGTAGGTAGGCCCCCCACTAGGTGGACCGACGTCATTGTAAGAGTCGCAGGGAGCCGATGGATGCAAATGGCTAATAGCCGTTCATTGTGGCGTTCAAGGGGGATGCCTATGTTAAGCAGTGGACTTCTTCAGGCTGATGATGATGATGAATTTTAACGGTTTTAGTGTAAGTAATTGGCTATTGTTGCTACAGAGATACGTTTATTCTAAGACGTTGTACAAAAAATCGGTAGACTTTATTATGTACAGAGACATAACAATTTTCCCTTTCCAAGGACAATTGTCTACAAAAAACAGAGTTGCGATCTCGTCACATAGGTACTAAATCGTAGGTTACGGAATGAAGGGAGATATCATAGATCATTAAAGAGATTTTTTCTGCACAGGACTTAGAACAGTTGAGTTTTTAAGTTTTTTTAAGTTGGACGTTTTAAAGATGTATCCTATTAAATAAAAAAACTTTTGACTTTGACAACATATTACGTTCCCACAGCTAGGACGCAAGTCTTCCCTCAGAGAGTATGGGCCATAATCCCACAGGGGGACCAGTGCGGGACGACGGATAAGCTTGTTGCCAACCGGAGTCCCGAAGGCCTCCGATATGATCTAACAACATGGTCTATAGGATATGATAACACAATTCCTAGTATTATCGCTTTATACGTTTAGCTAGCATTTTTACCATACATAAGTTAAATCAACAAGTAATTCCAATAAAGAAAGCAGATCAAGAACTTACCGAGCGACACCCAAGTATAGAATTCTGGTGCATCAGGTTTGTCAAGATGATGGATGACCTAGTGAGGAGAGCCGCACTCCTTTTATGGAGGGCGCGGTATATCTCGATAGCTGATCCGATTAATACTAGTGAGATCGATAAGTAGTTTTTTATATAATTAAAAAGTATCGAGAGATGGTACATGGTTTGACATTACATGGATAGCTACGAGTTTATTTTGTAAGATAATCCGAATTGAATTTAAGGGAATTTGAAATGCATGCTCTGAGTGGAAGGCGTATTCTTTAATTATGTGCATAATTTTATCTATTTACATTAATATTATAGAAAAGTACAGTTTGATGTATGTATGTTACAGCTAATCTCCAATAATACTATGTGCACCTATCGGTGTGTTCCGGCAGCCTCACTTGAGTGCCAGTTCCCAGTCCAGGTGTAGCGTGGCGCCATCTTCGACCACATCGTCACTTAACATCAGGTGACTTGTGGTCAAACGCTACCCTGTAAATATAAATTACTAAAAAAAAAAAAAAAATACTGATCCGTTTTGGAAAATTCTTTCACTGTTTCAAAGCAAAACGTGTAGTTAGGCTTTCATTACTGTGGAATTTTGACGCACGTGAAACCGCGGCGAATAACTAGTATAACCAAAATTTGTAGGCGATTTGAAGGAAAAACTTAACATTGGTAGATCCTGCATGATCCTGCAATTGGATGACAAAATAATTCATACACTATTACAGAAATCAAAAGAAAAATAAGGAAGGAAAGCTCAAAGAAAGCTCCAGCGGCATCAAAAGAGTAGAAACATGAAGTCTAATCTTTCCTCAACACTAAACAAGTACACGTAATTAAAACTGAAGCCGTAATGTCAGTCAACAGGAAAAAGGCAGTAAAATGAATAGAGTACAGTCAGCGACAAAAGTAGCTGATCATACTCGATTTACTAAATGTGTTTTTGATCAGTAATGTTTGGGTTTCTTCTACAATTAACAAGACAGCATTTAACCACAACACAACACTCCGTAGTTTGTGTGATGATACGGTCGAAGGTTGGCTTTTAAGATCATAAAGAAAATAGTAAAATTTGACTTGTTCAGCGACTTTTGTCGTTGATTGTACATTGGCACGAGTAAGCCATGACCGAGGTTATTCTCTGCGACTGATAGTATAATATAATTCAAACATTATATATTATGTACTAGCAGTAGGTAGGTTAGGTACCTAATTACGTAGTACTATTTATTATATCTATTCTGTGACTAACGCCCGAAATTAATAATCGATCCTGATCCGTTATCCGCGGTTTTGGATCGATATGTCATAATTTGTCATTTTATTTTAGTAGTAATCTGTCACGCACGCCCTAGTAAGTCTGATAAGTCTGTTGACTTCATATTTTCGTTTTTCATATCATCTTTTTTATTTTCATAAATAAAGCACTAAGAAATAGATACAATTTCTTAGTTCTTGATTTATGAAATCAGTTATGCAAATGAGCGAGTCATTCGCCCGATGGTGAGCGTCACTATCTACCATTACAGTTCAGTCAGTGCCTAGAATTTGAAAATTCCAACAGTTATTTTTTTTAGGTACAGGTTAGCGTTTGACCACAAGTCACCTGATGTAAGGTGACGATGTGGTCGAAGTTGGCACCACGCTACACCTGGATTATCTAGCTGCTGCTGTCGAAACGTAAAACGGCTTTATCATAAACATTTTAGTGATAATCAACCACAAAAACGAGTGACTTAAAACTTTCAACGCGTTACGGTAACTACGGCAACGTAACCTCATGCTAAAAAGTGAAATCGTCTCTTGTTAAATAAGCATTAAGTAAAAGAGAATAAATAGTCTTTTACACAATAGAAGCAGGAGTTTTTTTTAAATACTAAAAAAAAATTTTTAGTTGCGTCATCCATACTTTCGTACCAAAAACTAACTCTGGGTAAGTTATTAATATGCTCAAGTTAAGAATCTATCGCCAAGTACCTATCGGCACAGTTCCTTATCCAAGGATAGCGTGGCGCCATCTTCGACCACAAAGTCGCTTAACATCAGGATGACTTGCGGTCAAACGCTATCCTGTAAGAAGTAAAATTATATGCATCTGTTTATCGAAACTCTCTACCTCATCTCTAGTTACCAGTTACGGATGCTGTTTTGGCTCGACAAATAGCAATGATATGTCATGGTGATGACAGTCTCAGGATAAATTGTAGAATAAATAGTTATTAAATAAATATCGGAGACAATGCACACAAATTGACCTAGCCCCAAAGCTCGAAACTTGTGATATGATGGGTACTAGACAACGATATACATCCCTATATAGCGAAATAAATACATACCAGAAATATCCAAGACTCGGGTACAAATATTCGTGCTCATCACACATATACTTGCCCTTACCGGGATTCGAACCTGGGACCGCTAGCTTCGCAGGCAGGGACACTACCAACTCGGCTACCGGTACCGCGTCATCAAATCTATGCGCGCAGTGGCATACGGTGTGGCCATCACAAAATTGCCGTGTTACTTAAACACTAGCTGTTCCCTGCGGTTTCACCCGCGTGGGCTACAGTTTATCGCGATAAAAAGTATCCTATGTCCTTCCCCGGGGCTCAAAATTATCTCTATACCAAATTTCATTTAAATCGGTTCAGTAGTTTAAGCGCGAAAGCGTATATATTCCGTATACTCCAAAATTATTCCCACACTTCGGTGCCCCCTCAACGCGTTACCTGCTGTAGGTACCCATTATCCTATTTTAATTCTAAGTTAATTTTTCTTGGACCGCACGTTTGAACCGCACAGTTAAAGGTCTTCCTGGTCCGCGACCGCACTTTACCTATTTCATAGATTCTCTCGGTGCCCCGCTCACCTCGCCGCGTTTCTCGCTGCGCTGCGGTGCGGCGGTTTTATTTTTTTACTACTACTTACATTTTTAAACTCGTGATATCTTTCAAATGGAATGTCCGAATTGAATGATTCAAAAAGTTATATGAAGGCATTGAAGCAGTTTTGAATAAGAAGTAATTTATTTTGATAAGGATTAATACCAAGATACAAATAAAGAGCGTTTTCTAGCGGCGACATCAAAAATTAAATTTTTAAAATAAAAGATCACTTATTGTGGCATAACTATAATAGTTAGACATATGCTCTCGCGGACTTTTTTGTAGATCTAAATGAGACCTACAAACCCGTAGTACATTATTTTGTTCTAGTGTCAATAGTTTTTGCAGCGCACGCAAAAATAGGTTTTCGATTTCACACCTTGGGTTGCAAAATAGCAATTTTCTTACGGATCCCTAATTTTTTTGGAAATAAAATATAGCCTATAGCCTTCCTCGATAAATGGACTATCCAACACTGAAAGAATTTTTTAAATCGGACCAGTAGTTCCTGAGATTAGCGCGTTCAAACAAACAAACAAACAAACAAACAAACAAACAAACAAACAAACAAACAAACAAACTCTGCAGCTTTATAATATTAGTATAGATATTATCATTGTGTACAAGTGATATTATCATGACAATGGCGACTGTGTGCGTTGAGCGTGAAAATTTTAACTTTCTACGTTGTTGCGTAAAACGGTTTGACGTTTTTTGCGAATTTCAAAATTGCAGATTTTAACTTTAGGCCTTTTACATACAATGCCCATTTTATAGATGGCATAGTCTTCTGTTTTTATTGTGCTTATTTGGTTAACTATTTAAATGAGTCTTTGATGTTTTACTGTTTTGTTATGTCATTTCAAGTTTTGAGTAGTACCAAAGTCCAAACCTAAAGACAAAACATAGATTGTTGCTCTGGCGCCCTTTTTACGTACCTAACTCTCTGTCCTTCTGTCTGTCTCTTACCTTTTCACGCCTGAACCGCTGAACATATTTTGATGAAATTTGGTATGGAGATAGGTTAAGCCCTGGGGAAGGACACATGATACTTTTTATCGCGACAAACTCTATTGCACGCGAATGCAACCGCCGAGCTAGGCGAGTTAACAAAATATATAGACAAGTTCATTGCACAACTAAAAAGTAAGAAAACCGGATGCAACAATTCAATCAATAGCACATAAAGTATAATCATGCGACCTTTAATAACCTTTACGTTAGCAACAATATAATTATGCAATATTTTTATAATAACAACTTGAATGATAATGATAAGGACTCTATATATACATTGGTATGTTATGTCACTATATGTTGTAAAAATGTAACGAGAATCGCGCCGAGAAAATTACCTGCCTGGATTCTTGCCTGTTCTTTTGCCGGTGTAAGGCGTTTGGAACAGACGTAACTAGCTAGCTAATAAACATATTATTTATCTTGAATTTTTATTATTATAAAAAGTGAGAATTGAGTCCATCGACTCTGCAACTACATTACTTTATAGCATGTTATATAATAATAGGTAATAATACATAATAAATCATGGCAATAATAGTATCAACCGCCATACCTGATAATGACGCTATATGGTGCGATGTTACAAAAAGCGAAGTTCGTTTACCTGCAACAAAAAATATACAATGAATAAAAAATCGTTTTAGTTATACAAATGTAAGACACTTAGGTAGCGCTTTTTGCTACTTTTGATTAGCATTTTGTAGATCCGTTAAAGGATCTATAGAACACTAGCCGCACCCCGCGGTTCTACCTGCGTGTATTTTCTTACAGGAACACTATATTTTACCAGATTCATAAGTAGTATGTCACTCTTCGGTCTATAAACTATGTAACAATAAACTGTTTGCAGTGAATCCGAAGCTCTCTTGCTGCGTGAAATAATGACAAACTAACAAACACACTTTGACCTTAGGTGTGAATTATTGTGCTGCCTATATAACATCAGTTGTGTCTCATTTTAGTAATTTGTAAGTGTAATAGATACTTTTTTATTCTAAAATATAATTTATTATCAATTATTCTAGCTAGATGGAGCGAAGATATAGGCAAAGTGGGCTGGCAGCAGTGGGATAAGAGGAGCCGAAGACTTACGGCCGGTTTCAATAACCGGTCTATCCACGGTTTGACATAAATTTGACATTACTTCTATGGAGCTTATGTCAAATTAGCTGTTTCGCGCGGTTTCATCCGCGTGGGCTACAGCTTTATGCATGCAAAGTCTCAGCCCGATCGGTTTAAAATTGACAAAGTTTCATACAAACTTTCATCCCCTATTCTATCCCCTTGGGGGTAGAATTAATGAAAATCCTTCCTTAGTGGATGCCTACGTCATGAAAGTTATTGAAATAGGTTATTATCATTACATTATGATGATGATGATAAATACATAACATTTATTTAATAAATTATTTTAATGCGGATAAGTTTGGCTTATATGTCAGGAAAGTTAAAATTGTAAACTCTTTTAAATATAAGTAGGCTAAATAGCTTCCTAAATAGCTTCAAACTATAAGAAGCGTCTATCAAAAGATGCTTAAAAAACAGAACAGATAATTAGTTCGGGGAAAAGGAATGACTTGCAAGGCTCGTCAGGACAACAACCTTTATCAATGCCATTGATTTCTAGTCATTCGAGTTCATTACTACTAACTGACCCGTGTATAGAAAATATAAAAATATTTTAATTGCCCATCTGTCAAATAAAACGATGTGGCGCTTCAACATGAGCCATATTGAGAGACGAGCAAATTATATACGAACTAGCGACCCACCCCGGCATTGCTCGGGTGCAATGTTGATTTGTAGATACTAATATGGGACTGTATTTTACAAATCTTTGAATTTTTCGGCTTTTCTGTACTATAACATGTGTGTATTATAAATATAAACCTTCCTCTTGAATTACTTTATCTATTGCTGAGAACTGCAACTGAAAATCCGTTGCGCAGTTTTAAAGATCTAAGCTTGCATAGGGACAGACAGCGGGAAGCGACTTTGTTTTATACTATGCAGTGATATGGTTATTAACTTAACAAAAAGTATTTTTTTTGCATTTTACAAGGAGTTTGACTACAAGTCACTATTGTTGAAGGTGGTGCCACGCTGCGCCCGGACTGGGTACTGGCTCGGAAGCATAGAAATGCATGTACATAGGCATAAATGCAAACACGAGAAAATTCGTCTATTTCAAGAATGCCCTTCGTAAAAAGCTTGGGTTTGCAGTGAACTTGCTCCAATTAATCAGATAGTAAAACGCTCATCCCTACTTTAATATTATAAATAAAAAAGGAGCTCTGTCTGTCTGTCTGTCTCGCTTTCACGCCTAAACTACTGAACCGATTTAACTGAAATTTGGTACGGTGATGGTTTGAACCCTGAGGAAGGACATAATAGGATACTTTTTATCGCGTTAAACTGTAGCCCACGCGGGTGAAACAGCTTGTAATTAAATAAAACTTAAATTAGACATCATCAATGTTTACGATTACGATCAAGATGTCTGGAAGGAGATGGGGAGACCTTTGCCTAGCGGAGGGACAGTACAGTTAAAAAAATATAATTAAACATATGTGGTTCTGGTTGTATATGTGTGCCCACTCTGTACACTCTGTTGACAATACAACAAAAATGAACTGATAACCGTTTCCCTAACGTGATTTTTATCAGTACTGTTGGCCGCATGAAAAGAATTCGAAAGTAAAACATTACCATCCGATACCGGAGAAATGTTTCCGAATCATTAGTGTGCCGTCATAATTGTCATTACCATAATTATGGGGGGGTCAACGTTCTCCTGTCTTTTATGTCTACGATTCTTACGCTGGAAAATAATAACCTATCTGTAGGTACATACTTTGTCCAGATAGATTTTTGACATTGCTTCTATGGAGCTTGTGTCAAATATCTATCTCTAGTAGGTTTTTTACAAGAAAAAAGTATATTCAGGTCTGTGAAAAATATTAAACAGTATTTTAGAAAAATAAACAGTATTTTATTTATTTATTGTTTTAAATACATATTTTTTTAGAACTTCTCGCTCGAGCGTTTAAGTATAACACATAATAATGTGTTTGCATGCTGAAAACAGTATTTTGTATACTTTTTTTTGTTCAACAGTAAAAAGTATAATTTAGTGAAAAACAGTATAATACTCTTGAAAACAGTATAGTTGGCAACCCTAGCCTAGAGTAGCGATTGAGTGACATATTTGTATGAAATGACAGACTCAAATCTGTGCTTATACAGTAGGGCAAACCGTGGATAGATAGGTTATTAATAACGGCCATTAGGCTGGTATTTTAGTCACGGTAGACATTATATTTCCCATAAGACTGGACCCTAGTTTGTCAGTGACGCGTGACGGTTTGACGTATCACTTGTGATATTTATTATAATCATGAATTCATTCTGTCATAGTAGTCTCCATAAAAGTGGTAAACAACGGAAATTCCTATTTCCTAACGTTTTCAATTGTCTGTTGTTTTATTAATTTTTCCTTTACCTATTTATAAGTAGTACAGTAAGCGACAAAAGTGGCTGATCATACTCAATTTTCCAAGCGTATTTTAGATCAGTAATGCTTGGGTTTTTCTTACAAGGAAGGGTTTAACCAACACACCTGATATTAAGTGATGACGCGGTCCCAAGGTTGGTGTTTAAGATAATGAAGGTAATCGAAAAATTTGTTCTTGCTCAGCAACTTTTAGTCGTTGACCGTACATAAATATAACCTAGTCCGTACCCTAACGCGGAAAATGTCGAGCGCAAGTGACCCGATCGTAGTACCGTAGTACTATAATATTTTCTGTGACCCGACTCCCGATAGATTACATTGCGCCCACGCACGTTACACTCTACTGTGATTCTACGCTCGCAACTGTTGTTGTTGTTTTTGCGACTACGTTATGGATTTGTGTCAACATTGTGTCGGATTGTTATTGTGACAAAAGGCTTATGCTATGCTACCGTTGTAACGCGGCAGCGGCATTCGAAGACAACCTAGTTTTTGATTTAATAAATTGACATGACGAATGACAGTTTCGATGGTTTTGACTGACATCTTAAAGGGTAGAGTTTGACCACAAGTTGGTTGGTGGAACTGGCTCTTTGCTGAGACTGCCAGAACACCTGTAAGTGTTAGGCGACAGATTCTTAAAGAGTGGTTGGTTACTCGCCAGGGGAGCCATAGAAAATGCCCTACCATCAAGCTATGGTTTTACGACCTATCGCCATTTGACATCACTACCACTGAGTTGTCAACGCTGAAACTTAATCTGTAATATTTTTGTTTCTTTTTTACTATTCATAGGGTAGTGTTTGACCACAAGTCACGTCACCTGATGTTAAGTGACGATGTGGTCGCAAATGGCGCCGCCTGGCACAAGCTCATTGTAGGATTCGATCCCACGACCTATGGGTCGCAAGCCGACATCACTACCACAGAGCCATCATCGCTTCAAAAATTATAAACCAGTAAACCACACAATACATAAGAACTGAATTTTAAAAATGAATTCTGTATAATTGGAGAGGATAGTTGCCGCTGCAGCACTGCCCTTTATAAAACAACGCGAACAAGGTCAGGTTACATGATATTGCGAAATTATAGCCTAGGGGGGTAATAGAGGTCATTGGCATTTGATATGGTGCCTATGGAAGTAAGGACAGACAGTCTAGACTTTATGGAGACCTGTATTGCTTAGATTTGGTAATCAGAGTGATCTGATCACAAATCAGACGTCAATGAACTGTCATTTACCTTTCGATTCAAATTTAAGATTAAAATTGAAATAAAGCGATGTAAGTAAATATCTCTCTAATTATTTTCCAAATAATAATTTTCTCCTTTATCTTACCAGGTTTGTTTTTAGTCCTTACAGTAGCGTTTGACCTCAAGTCACCTGATGTTAAACGATAAAGTGGTAAAGATTCGCTCTCTCAAGCGAGGCTGCCAGAACACCGATAGGTGCTTGGAGACAGATTCATATAACTTAGCTAGCCAGAAAGCCAACCTATGGTTTCGTCACAATGTCTTCCTACACCGAAAGCTCAAGCTTGTTGCAAGATTCGAACCCACGACCTAAGAGCCGCAAGCCGATGTCACTACCATTGAGCAATCATTGCTAAAACTCACAAAGGTGAAATCACAAATGTATTTCTAAATCACTTGAAAACGTTTTCAATCGGCAAATGAATGAATCGATCCGTTTCTACATTGCTGTACCCTATGGTCCATAAGTTTGGTAATTGTAACCACTAAGATCTTATGTATACTAACATAATGACAGCAATAAATCATTGAGTATTAAAAGGTTTAGATTGGGATGCCAGTTCAGGGTAACTCACGTTATAGATCTTTCAGCCATTCCAGTTTATTTAGTTTTATATTCAAAGGTCTGAGATTAATTCCCTCCTCATGATGAATATGTAACTCGAGTAATATTTATGACATAAACCTCTGTACTGCGTTCCATCTTTATCGGTCTGTGGCATTTGTAAGGTTGTTGTCCTGTCCAGCTACAACTGGCTTGGAACTATGAGATTGTTATATGCACAGTTTATTGCAGTGCATACCCTTTTGTAATTATTTTGTCACAATTATGATGCTCCGGGAACTAAACTCTGAATTAAAGTTTAAAACGTCAAACTTGAAACTAGCTACGCCTATTATCCTATTTACACCGGCAAAAGAACAGGCAAGAAACTCGCGGTAGGTATTTCATGTAGAGTGCGATCACATCCCTACATATTAAAAATGCGAAAGTAACTCTGTCTGTCTGTCTTTCACACCTAAACTACCGATCCGATTTCAATTAAATTTGGTACAGAGATAGTCTACAACATAAGAAAGGACATAGGCTACGTTTTATCGCGATAAACTGTAGACCACGCAGGTAAAACTGTTGGGAACAGCTAGTGATTAAATATAATAAGTTCCACTTTGAAACTACATAATTAAATTCAAAGCATTGTCTAATATGATTATGTTGCAAGCAAACAACGGAGGTGTGTAGACTAAAACTCTAAAGCAATTAATCAAAACTTAGCATTCAAACAATCAGCTAAAAAAGATCATGCTAATAATTTAATTGTTCAGTAGTCTGAAGGCTGAACATTTGAAAACGTGAGGTTTCATCTCGCCCACGCAAACACAGCTGATTGAGAAACAACAGCATTGCGCTAAATGAAGATATTATGCAATGAGGTAAGCTGCAATCAGGACTTATATTATTCATGAGCAATAAAGATATTCATGGTTTCGGATTAAATTGTACCGTTATCTCTTTGAACGTAGCACATACGCTGCGCTCTGGAAAGTCTTCTTAATTTACTTTTTAACGATCAGCGTCATTACGTTCCCACTGCTGGGACCCTGGACTTCTCTTAGAGAGAGTATGGGCCGTTATATATCCCATCTATCTATCTATGTTTAGAGTTCAAAGTCAGTTCAGAAGTGAGTTTAACCTTACAAAGTACCACCGCTATATTAGATATTGACCCGTTGTCAAGATAGTTGTTTCGGCGAACGGTTTTAGCGAAGCGTCTCGATAGACATCTTGAGAGGTCCTTAGAGGCTTAGCTCAGCTCAGATAAAGGGTTAGATGTAGAAGGCAGTACACCTTGAGACTGTACGTACGGTCGAGTGTCCAGCAACTTCATACGGTACGGGACAGTATGAACATATAATACAGTGGGTGGGAGGATGACTGGCAAAAGCAATGAATAATAACGGTAGTAAACTTAAAATAATTAATTGAAACGAGTCCATATTCACGCATATAATTTAAAGTCATAATATACAGTGGCATTTTTCGCTTTAGTTAAATACTGAAACCATCAGACCTAAAATTATAATGCATTTTTTGACCACATATTAATTTAATATTTAAGCTTTGATCATCGGCATAGAATTTGTATGCCCGAACAAATTCATAACACATTTAATGTGCATACAGTAATTAATGTAATTGAGGAAGTCAGAAATTATGCGACTCAATGGGCACATAATTGAAATAAATCAACTGTTAACTGATCTTTTGTCAACTAAAACAATGTAAAATCAAATGTTTGGAACTATCATATTTATTATCAGTTACCGCCTAACACAATCTTTAGCTAATTATTTTTTAAAAGCGTAAAACTTGGTAAAACCACACATTTTGTTTGCATTTAGATTTACAATTTTTAAATCACTAGTCGGGAATACAAAACGGAACTGATTCAAAGCTTGAGAATTTTAAACCGTCTGCCGGCCTGCATATTATGTAAACTTGTTATACGAGTAAGCAAAAACAAATGCTTGTTAAAAATTTAACTCAGTACTATCTTCAGAAACAAACGCGAATTATTTTCGTGAGTTGTATTTTTGATCTTATTTGTGTATCAAACTATCTATGCAAAACACTGCAATATTTTTTAAACTTAGGGTGAAACCAAACGAGCGTAATTTTGTGAGTTGTGAGTCGCGTATTTTCGGTCGCTCATTTTACTTTCAACTGAATTTTCAACTCATTTTACGTCGTCGTGTGGCACCAACTGCCGAAACTGAAACTAAAACTGAAACCGAATGCAGCAGAATTTATGCTACCGAAATTCTGCGACTCACGACTCACAAAATTACGCTCGTTTGGTTTCACCCTAAGTGATGTGTCTAGTAAGTCGCTCGCCTGATGTTCACGCTTATCTATAAAAGTTCAATGCCACATGCCACCCATAATTTTTAACCACAACAGTTCAAAATCCTGTGCCGCAAGGCCCTGCGCTCTTCATCCTGAGATATCACACGATCAATCTCTTTATGCCCTGCAATTTAACTAGAATAAGGCACCCATTGGTATACACAAGAGTCTTATCTCGGAGTTTGTTTGTATAAGTCGAAATGTACCCTAATTAGAACAATGGCAGGCTCTGTCGCGAGATTGCTTCAGATTACTACCACCTGTTTGATCGCATTTCACGCTCAATTCTAAAGAAAACCCTTGACAAAATCCGAATGTCTAGTCAGGTCTTCGGTACCCTAATGAACTCAAGGGCTCCAGATTTTATAGGTCACTTTGCATCACAGTTTGTCGAACCGCGCCGCTCTTTTATTTACCCCGCCGAGACTTGTCTGATGAACCGCGGAGGTCGCCAAGCAAGGGCAACGCTCCCAGTTCGTAGAACTGAGGTCTCTGAATCAGAGAAAACTCAGGTCTGGAACTGATTCATGTGGAACAGGCTGCTTGTTTTAATTTTAAGATGTTTATTTCATATCTATAATTGTGTGTATCTATATTGTTGGATGGACTGAAATAAAATAACCTTTTTATTCCTCGATTGACATTTTTTAAGAATGTTCTTACATATAAAGTGTAACAAACAATTTTTATGCGCATAATGGATATAAATAACAAAATAAAAACACTTAACTGAACCTTAAAATAATCATATGTAATGTAGGTAGAAAACATTTTTATATTTTTTTTTTACATTGATAAGTACATTTAATTTTATAATTTGAGCAAGGTTCTAGATACTCTATATGTTACTTCAATAAATAATATAATAAACCATAAGAAAGAACTAATGAAAATACGTTATCACAGAATAGGTAAGGGGAGACTGCCTTCTATCATAAAACAGTCCAGTAACGGAAAGCATCTGGCTAACGTCCATTTTTCATCTTTAAGACAATGGTTTGTCCTACTACTAATACAAAATTTAGCACAAGCTCTCAATGAATGTCATATTTCTATCTCTAATATGATACAAAAGACAAATAGTTTAGTGAAACCAGCTACCAGTAAGGCAACCATCTAAAGTGACTGATAACAACTGAGCTGACTGAGCAACTGGGTGAGAAATCCGAAGAACAAGATTCACAGCGTTCTTAAAGACCATTGTCACCTGACACCAGTACTAGGGATCCGTGTACCAATAAAGATGAGCGATGGTGGCCGAACGGTTTAGGCGTGCGACTACGAGACGCCGACACCGAGTTCGAATCCTCTCGGCCCCGCACCTATGACTTAATAAGTTATGTGCGGATTTGCCATCACTCAAACCGGTGAAGGAAAACATCGTGAGGAAACCGGCATGTCCAAGAACTGCAACATTCAAGGGCATGCGACATCTACCAACCCGCACTGGGCCAGCGTGGTAGATTACAGCCCATACTCACTCTCTGAGAGAAGGCCGGAGTCCCAGCAGTGGGAACGTGAAAGGCTGATGAAGATGATGAAGTACCAATAAAACTCATGGTATCTTTACAGTTTTTCTTACTTTTACAGGGTAGCGTTTGACCACAAGTCACCTGATGGTGAGTGACGATATGATCGAAAGTGGTGCATGGCTACATCTGGATTGGGAACTGGCTCTAAGGGTGGCTGCCAGAACACACAGATAGGTGCTTGCCGACAGATAAAGTTTGGTAGTGTAGTTCGTTTGACTTCATCGTGAGACATTTAGGATGTAAACATAATAAAGACGTGAAAGAAAACTACTTCTACAATGCTGGAATAGGTATCCGTTGTCCCAAGAAGTACGGCATAGTTGCTGTAATTTTATTGCGGTAATAAACTCGTAATGACCGTCTCAGTTGAATGATAAAAATCGGACAATGTGTGGCCAAGTAAAAACCATAATACACGTCCGCTGTTAACTTTATCTTAGAAGTGTCCATTTCAATGAAAGGCCAAGTACATCTTTAACAAAGCAACTGGTAACAAAGCTTCAACAAACATGGAATAAGGAAGTAAAGCATCAATAATGAACCATAATTACAAGAATTCAAGCGAGGAATTGCGATGTCCGTTTGAAATGTTGATGACATCCAAATGCGCACGTACGAATATGATTTCACTTCAAGAGTTGAAGGTGGCTGATCAACAGTTGAAGGTTTTCTTTGTTAAGTCGTTAAGGCAAAACTTTCTCTTTTCACATCTTGTCAGAGCAAAGGTGTTAACTCTTCAGCGCTCTCTAAACGTATGCTGATGTCCCTTGCCGCGACCTTTGAGAGAAACTGTCTTCTCGGAACCTTTAAATGATTTTACTTTTCCGTAACCCTAAGCTTCTATACAACAGCCCATCGCTTGCTTAATGGCCTTGAAGCGTAGAGGTCGGGCTTAGAGGCTTGGCTTGCACTTTCAAGGGTCAAGGTTTAGAGCATTTTCTGATGCTAATAACTGATTGAAAAGCTTGAGGAAATTCTTTGAAATATTTTATTTTACAGGGCAGCTTTTGACCACAAGTCATGTGATGTTAAGTGACGATTTGGTCCAAGGTGGCGTTACGCTACGATTAGACTGAGAACTAGCTCTCATGTGAGGCTGCTGGTACAAACCAATAGCTGCTGCGGGAAATTCTTAGAATATTTTTTGTTACTGAAACCTTCTGTCGTAACACTCAAGTAATTGGTTCCAATCCCAATTTCTTCTAATTATTTGAAATTACGACCAAAAATAGCGATCTAATCTAAACTGGAAAGCACGTGTTAGTATGTCAGCTATCAATCTTGCAAAACTGTGAACTATCAGAAATGGCTCGCGACGGCCAATGCCCTGCCGTAAACTAGGTCAAGTATGACGTCATAGTCACACGCACGATTAGTCTACCGTTGCCAGATCGGTATACCTGATATCTCTCCCGGGGTGTTTCGACCTGACTTCTATGATACATCATAGAAATTCTATAATAAGTACCACAGTTAATATTTTATCAAGTTAAAAGTTAAGTAACTTGTGGTTAGTGAAGGAACATAATAAGGCGGGAGGCGTTTCTTGCCTGTTCTTTTGCCGGCGTAAGGAGGTTGGAACAGGCGTAGCTAGTTTTAAGTTTGACGTTTTAAGTAAGTATCCTATTGAATAAAGAAAAATTGACTTTTGACTTTTTGACTTTAATATGTGTATATGTGGCATTAGTAAGGATAATCTTGGACAGAAGCGCATATATACTATGCACCTAGGGCAAATTGTAATTTGTAAATTAGGCCTATGTTCAGCAGTGAACTTCTTCCGGCTGCTGATGATGATGATGACGAGTCCTCACACAAACTCTTTGACGCCAAAACATACAATCAATTTGTATGAGAATCCACTGTATACATTTGAAGGATCAATTGTGCGTATCCTGAACTCGTGAACTATCTCAAACGATGCGCGACGGTTATTGGCTTACCGTATACTATGTAGGTCACATGTTACGTCACGCAATCTGTTGGACACATTGCAAGTCCATTCTTCTACACGAAAACAAAAAAATATCGACGAATCGGCGGCGAAAAATATCGAACTTGACAATTCCCAAAAATGCGCTACAAAAAATTCTATGCCGAGGGCGAAGTTACGACGTGAGACGCTAATCCCTACTAATATTATAAATGCAAAAGTAACTTTGTCTGTCTGTCTGTTAACACTTTCACGCCTAACTACTGAACCGATATTAATGAAATTTGGTACAGAGATAGTCTGAGAAAGGAAATAGGCTAGTTTTTAAAACGTCGTGAAAGAACCGGCAAGCCCAAGAACCACAATATTTAAGGTTATGCCGCATCTACCAACCCGCACTAGGCCGGCGAGGTAAATAAAGTTTGTTTTAAGTTTGCATGCCTGTAATTGTTAGTTTTAAGGTTTTTGCAATGTCCATACAGTATTTTCACCGCTTATCGCAATCTGTTCTATGGTTCGCTTCAATCAGTAGTTCACCCAAGCACAGGTTTCGACCTATTTGGGTGGCTATTAGTCATAACACCATAATGTTTTCATTTAACTAGTTTTACAAGTCTTAGGGACTCATGCACGGCATCCCCTTGTAAAAGGTGTAAATTAGACCATAAGTGTTTTTGAATAAATAAATAAAATAAGTAAATAATAAATAAATACTTTCTCTGAGCGAAGGCCTGTGTCCTGGCATCGGAAACAAAATAGACTGATGATCATGATAAAAACATAATCGGATCAAGTTGCAAACATCGCAGTCTCAGCGTTTGCTCTCAAATAAATCATGTTTATTAAATTTCTAATGATTCTGCGTTTCCTGAACTCTGAAAGCCCGACTGCAGGAAACGATGTGCGACGGCCATTGCCCCGTCGTAATTCACCGTATATAGGTCAAGTGTGACGTCACAGTATCAGGTAAACGTACTCAGGACTGGGCCTTTAGGGATCCTTAATTGTATAAAACTCAGCGGGGAGATTTCGGAATCTCTTTAAATAATTCTTTTCATAATCTTAATTTTATTTCTTGTTGCTCGTTAGCATCGTACAATGAATACTAATTGAATGTTAATCCGGAGAAGACAAATCGTCCGGGAACGACGCAATGCAATATGGTAACTAGCTTTGGTAATTACCGCGTACGTATCAGCTTCAGAAGTACATAGGTTTTTATTTGAAAGTATTATCATCGCTCAAAACGGTGAGGGAAAACATCGTGAGGAAACCGGCATGTCCAAGAACTGTAACATTCAAGGGTATGCGATCTCTACCAACCCGCAATGGGCCAGCTTGGTAGATTACGGCCCATACTCTCTCTCTGAGAGAAGGCCAGAGTCCCAGCAGTGGGAACGAAAAAGGCTGATGATGATGATGATTATCATCTGTGGGTGACCAAATCAATGCTAGGATACCAATTCATACTGCCTTAGATTTTTTTTGGTTCATGGCACTGACTCAGTATTTTTACCTATAATGCTTTACAGACAGCTATTGAAAATCGTGATAAACCTACGATGTCATAAACGAGACTACCCTCATTTTCTTCTCAATTACTTTTTACGATTTCCTTTACATTTCGAAGATCCTGTTTCGGATTTCAAAGCCGCACAATGACCGTTCGTCGTAAAGTTCGATATGAATTAAGTCTATGGGGGCACCACCCATACGGCCCGCACCTGAATCCGCCCACTAACATTCGTACACACCGTTACACACCCACATCGAACACGAGATGGTGTGTAGAGTGTTTTTCTGGCTAATTGTACAATACGGTAGTCGTTGAAAAAAAATAAAACGGTAAAACCGTAATTTGATGGAGTCGATGACGTCAACCACAGATGATCAATAAATAATTCAATAACTGTCATTTCATACATATCAGTGGCGTGTACGATGATAGGTTTAAATTATTAGGCGTTGAGTGAAGGAACGTTATAGTAGAATCAATTACACACAATATTAATGAGACACGAAGAATGAAACTTAATTTAATATTATATACACACCGGCACAATTAGCGGAACAGAAAAAAAAGTGAGACTATGAGATAATAACGCATATATTTGACGAAAATGTAATTAGACACAAAGTAACAAATTGATTAACATCTTTTAACAACGACTTTGAAAAGTCTTCGTTATTTTTTTATTGAAAAATAAAGAAATTTGAAATAAGTGAAATTTTTAGATGATTAAGAACCGTCACAAAAAATAAAAAAAAGTAAGCATTAAATGATTTAACAATAAAATTAAAGCAAAATTAATAACGAGTGTTTCCCCCTCTTGCTCTGATTACGGTTTCCATTCGTCTGGGCATGCTACAGATTATGTTATCGATGATTTCTTAAAGCAACCGCTCCCACTCCTCAAGTAATGCGTTTCCAAGTTCATTCAGATTGTTGGGGGGTGGCATTCTGGATTTAACCCTTCTTTTTAGCAAGTCCCAGACATGCTCTATCGGATTCATATCGGGGGAATTTGCTGGCCACTGCATCACCGGTATACCTACGTGGCTCAGATATGCCTGTACCGATTGTGCACTATGAGCACGAGCATTATCTTGCATTAGAATAAAGTCGTCACCAATAAATGGGGCAAATGGTACACCATGTTCTTCTAAAATGTCTCTGATGTATCGATCTGCTGTCATGGTCCCTCCTGTGACTATCACTAACTCCGTGCGAGCTCCCAAACATATCCCTCCCCAAACCATAATCGAGCCGCCACCATAAGCCACTGTGTGTTCAAAATTAGACTGTATGTGGCGTTCTCCTTTGCGTCTCCATATTCGCTGTCTCCCATCGATCTGTTTTAAAAGAACTCTGCACTCATCAGTAAAGAGAACCTGCTGCCATTCGTTCAATTCCGAATGACGATGTTCTCGCGCATAGCTTGTGTTCCGCTAATTGTGCCGGTGTGTATATATTTATGTCATAAAGAAATTTCAAAACATTTCGTGGAGAAAAATGGGAATAAGTCGCGAGCATCGTACATATTTCTAAAGTGTACATTTATTTGATTATTATTATTAATTAATTAATCATCTTAAGCTGTTTAACACTAATAGGTCCGCCGGTATCAAAATGTTGATACAAAATGTCTCAAAAATATTTTTGAATGAATAAACAGACGTTCACATCATCTACAATAAAACTAAACTATGTCGTTTTACTTCCATAGTACTAGCTATTCTCCGCGGTTACACCCACCCTCTTGGAGATATCAGCAGTATATGTATCTAAATAAAAAATATCCTATAACACTACGGGATAGTTTAGCTTTCAAACAGTAAAAGAGTTATTTTAATCGGATCCAGATCCAAACATCCAAACATTCCAAACACACAAACAAACTTAACCTCTTAACAATATTGGTAAGTATAGAAAATTAAGACACATTGAGAGCTTAACAAGTAAAATAAAACTCAAGTAAAAATGTATTAAAATTCAAGTGTAAAACTTCTAGGTATTTCGGAAGCGTTTGGCGTGCGGCCGTGATCTTGCCAAGTTGCGACAGCTCGTTCTATAAAAGTCAAGGAATTTCATTGAACCTGTTTTATGGAGTTTTATATTGATTTTGGTTGTTTGACCTTAGTTGCAATGTTTCCTGTGAAATTATAGGTCGTAAATAGATTTAACATTGAATATGTCATATGTCAGTGTGACGAGCGCAATGCATTGCCGAGCGGGATTTGGACTGTAGAAGTTCAAAATTCTGGATGGCTCTGAACCGTAATGCAAGTGTGACCATCAACGAGCGACTTGCTAGTTTCGTCAATGAAGCATTTTAATGACGAATCGAACAGGACGTTCTCCTAATCCCCACGCTTGTCCGTAAAAGTGGCAGTGTCACAAAGAACTTCGCAATACAAAATCCTTCGTGGAGTTTCAAGCTATTGATATCCAATTTGACTCCTTTAAGGGGTGATTTTAAAAAGATCCTCTCTTAGTTGTCCCACTACATTACTAAAGGAAGCTACCCTAAAAATTAAATTTCTCTAGAACCATATTATGTAGAGGCTGTGCCGCTGTCCGAGTCAGGATATCGAATTTTATATAGATATAAATAAGAGATTTTACAAATCAATAACCTATAACGTTTTAAATAAATAACACAATAAGCGTCTCATTTGCAAGTATATAGAGGTATGCATTCAAAGTCTGTAGTAGTAAATTCAAACTTTTCATGAATCCGACCTCAGAAGAGTCCCAATTTGGAGTAAAGACTATTTCTGTCATTGTTACGAGTTATTTATTTAAAAACGAAGTCTACAACGAAATGAAAAGGATTCCCGGGCAGATCTTTATGGAAATATATCGAGCAACTTTTGATTTTTATTTTTACATTCTTGAAGACCTTCAGACTTCGCGCTTTAGACTTTTGGAGTTCGGTTGCGTCATTCGATATTCTTCCGAGTTTTATTATAATCGTGTAAAACTACTAAATTATGAGAATATGTTTAGAGTTATTTTGGGTGGGTGAAATGCCCGATACAGTGTAGTTTTGGTAAATTTGTAGACTATTGAGACTGGAAAGGAAATAGGATCTCCATATTTTTAAATGTTTATGGAGTATAATAGAACTTTTTATCTCTTACTGTTTTGGCTCCTTTCTGGCCATGAAATCAGCGTAATTTTTTTGTACACAAACGTCTTGATGTAGAGATGTGATCCAGGCATAAGTTTATGCCATTTTCGACTACATCATCGCTTTACATCAAGTTACTTACGATCAAAAGCTACCAAGTAAGAACTGAAAAAATACAAATTTTATTTAAACGCACAAAATAGCCTGAGACTATTTTTTTTCCCCAGCTAGGATGTCAATGTTTTATAACTGTTTTTTGGCGTTTAGTGAATAGATTCAGGCCAGTAATAGCGGAAGCTGAACTCTAGCGACTTATTGTACAGTGTGTGTATTTCCTGTTGTAGGAAATCAGATACTGTTATTTTTGTACGGTTTTTCTATTCAGGCACAGAATTCTTAATAGTACAGAAAGATAGTTAGTAAGTTACAAGTCAAGCTAATAAAAGTGTTTTAAAAATATCGGACTGTTTAGATGACAAAAAAAGCTTGGTATTTTGGTGAACTTGCTCCAATTCAATCAATTAGTAATAAGAATAAAATAGCCAATGTGATCGCGCCAAAAAAATTACCTGCCGGGCGTTTCTTGCCTGTACTTTGCCGGCGTAAGGACGTTGGAACAGGCGTTTTAAGATTGACGTTTTAAAGTTATTACAATGTGTATATATACTATTGAATAAAAAACTATTGATCTGATTTGTATTTTTCCTCAATGCTCGACATGAGCACTGTTCTTCAGGGCCGGTTTTTTTAAGTCCCTAGTCAAGATTCAAAAAGCATATGAAAAATTTAGCCATCAGTCAATTTTTTATACATTTTTAACTATAGTTAGGTTCGACTACGGCCATAAATATAATTATATAGGTTAACAACATAACAACACAATTAACTTTTGAAACGTTGGATAGAATATGTTATCATTTCATATATTATCTGATATCTATATATATATACATATTTATCAAGCTCTAATGAAAGTGTGTCGGTTGATGACCTTAGATTAACTGAAGTATCAGCTTATATAATTAAGCATTGTATTTAATTGCATTGCATAGAAATTTAACCTATTTGCATTCACAATCTGCATATGGGTAAGGCCGCTAAATATTGTACTATAACACACTAGAAAATGTAACACGCTGACTGATTTATTCTAGGGCTAGTCTACATAACATTATGAAAAAGAATATTATATTGGGCATTTATTTACTGTGTACATCATTTATTTTAGTTAAAAACAGGTAATTAAGTTGGCGCCACACTACACCTGGACAGGGAACTGGCTCTCAAGAGAGGCTGCCGGAACACACCGATAGGGGCTAGGCAACAGATTCTTAACAAGAGGGTGGTAGCCAGCCAGGCGAGTACTAGAAAATACCCTACCACCAAGCAAACAAAGAAAGTTGATACCTACCTACTTAAGATAAAATCAATACTTACAATACGATTTTTCTTAAGGGTGTTATCGAAGTAATTCAAGCTTCAATATATGTTGTTTAGTGTAAAATTGACTTGTCACGTAAAAAGGCAAAAAGAAGACCATATGGTGCAACTAGCGCTAAGACTACCAGAACAAAAAAGAGGTAGAGGCCGCCCGCCATCGACCTGGTGGTCTAACATAAGTAGAGACCTCAAGGAAGCCTAATTGCCGGAACCGACAACCCAGGATAGGACAACCTGGCGCAAACAAGTGAGGAGACCCGACCCCAAATAATGGGACATGGTAAGGAAAAAGAAGACTGTAAAATTGACTTGCCCAGTGTAATAAACATCATAAGATCAATAAACTACATATATTCAATTCCATTTATTTAGCTAAAACAGTTACCTAGAACACGATAAGATAGAAAATAACTAGGTCGGTTGCCGACCCCATATCTCAGCTGATTATTGTGTCAACGTCTAGAGCACGAGATATAGGCTAGTTTGCCTAAGGTGTTTTAGCTAGCGATGTTTTAAACGATTGTTTCGATTGTTCAAACATCTTCATGGTTATCGAACGTTTTCTCTCGTAGTCGACTTGAAGTAAGTCCGAGACGATTAAACAACTGAAAGGAACTAATCGCGGTCGATAATCACCCGAAATAAATAATCGATCCTGATCCGATATCCGCGGTTTTGGTTCGATATGTCATGTCATAATATTTCATTTGAGTAGTAAAGTCAAGCCCTAGTACTAAAATGACATATTATGACGTGACATATCAATCTAAACCCGCGGATAACGGACAAGGATCGATTATTGTTAATTTCGGGCGTTCGTTGATTGTTTTGATTGTTCAAACATCTCTATGGTTCTCGAACTTTAGTCGACTTGGAGTGAGTCCGAGATGTTTAAACAATTGAAAGGAACTAATCGCGGTCGATAATGCTGACATATCGTATAGAGAGAGCGAGGGAAGAACGCAGCAGCGATTCAATGGACTTGAAACAGACTCAAAACATCTCGATAGTTCAGAAAGTGGTTTATAGACTCGATTATAATTTAGCACCGATTGCGATTCGATTGTATGTACAAACATCTCGTTTGTGTTAGTGCTGTCACTAAGCAAATACGGTTACATGATTATTTAGTTCAAACAGTTGCTTAGTGTGCGATAAAGTGCCATTATATGTAGGTCGGTTGCCGACCCCATATCGTCGCTGATTATAATGTCAACAAACGTGTACGTATATAAAACGGTGTGCTTACAGCAAGAGCTAGCAAATATTATTAAGGCATCAGAAATTTAACTCCCCACATGAGTACCCATCATCTGACTCTGGTATCATTTTATCCAGGTCTGCACAGTACGTCAATAATACTGAAAAAGGATTTGGCAAGAATGTACAGTCGGCAACTACCTGACACCAACCCTCCTTGGGAATGCAATTTGTAGGTAGGTGGTTGGCCCGCCACCGCGCGCGTGACCCAAGGTACTTGGTGGTACGTGCGCTTTATCTTGAAACTCCCTCACCCCTACGGCACCCACCGAAAGATTAGCCCTATTCTTGGCCGATGAGTACACATAAATACACAAAACAACATTATTAATTGAATCAGTCTATGATTGATAAGTTGCCAAATCTACATCCATATATTATCAGCTCATTGCTATTTTGAGAAACGTATAGAGCGAGAGCTGCATTCATTCTTTAAACGAGAATCGTAAAACAAAAGTAATGTCACAATTTTAATGACAGTTGTTGAACTCATTATACCTGTTAAAAGTAAGTATTTATTTTTGATTCCCACAAAAATTTAGTAACATTCTCAAACTTTGAGAATAAAAACATCTCAGTCAAAACGGGGGAGGCTCCCGGTCAAAAAGGTAATTTAGAACACACTACTACTAGTCGCGAACTAATGATATAATGTTTCGCGAGAGTGACTTCGCGTCGCTACTAACTTATCATATCATTGATATCAATTTACATTCAGCGACGAATGATGATCACGCCTAATTATTGAAACAAGTACCAAATCAGCAAGGTTTGGTGTTCCAAGATGTGCAGCAGTTCTGTCGCTGACCATACAAACTACTGCTTAACACACGGGTATCCTATCCTACTAATATTATAAACGTGAAAGTTTGTGAGTATGGATGGATGGATGGATGTTTGTTACTCTTTCATGCAAAAAGTATCGAACGGATCTGAATGAAATTTGGAATGCAGATAGCTTATACCTTGGATTAACACATAGGCTACTTTTTATCCCGGAAAAAGGTACCTGCGGGATAAGCACGAGTGTATGGTTTAAATTTACACACAATGTTTGTTTTCCTGTTTAATATTCTGTGTGCACGCGGTATGGCCTTTGGTGGGTAGATCAATTAACCATTTACAAACAGTTTTTGATCAAAGCGATTAGTAAAATCGGAAATAGAGTTTCTTTCTCGACTCTATAAACGATTAAAGTTCATAATGCATAATTGCAATGAATGATGAATCGATTTGAAACGTATTTAACATATGATTTTCTTGGAAATTGTACCTATGATTCGTTTCCTAGAATAAGCCAGTCACATAATAATTACAAGACAAGAAAAGGCGACGAGGCAAAGGCACTAGACAGAATCTAGATGCTAGGCTAAATCTATACTTATAAATGCCAAAGTAAAACTCTGTCTCTATGTCTGTTCGTTAACCTTTCACGCCAAAACCGTTGAACAGATCTTGATTAAATTCGGTATGGAGATAGTTTGAACCCTGAGGAAGGACATGGGATACTTTTATCGCGATAAATTGTATTAAACGCGAGTGAAACTACGGGGCACAGTTAGTTTATTAATAAATCCTTATGTGGAGCAATGCAACTTGTTCAAGTTCAATGATTCCCATAAAGTTTTATGGTTGCGTTGCATTTAAATAATGCAGTTATACCAGTTTTATGGGCACTAGCTTCCGATGTCACCTAGTGGGGCAATGAGATTGAATACTACATTCACATGCAAGACTACCGCCTTGATTGTAATACATGTCTCTCTATTTATGCTCTGTGGTGATGAGTATCTATTGACGTTGACATACAGTAATATTGACACTGACAGACGCTCATCGCTGACAGGTACTGGGCAGGTTTGATTTCTGGATTGTTCAATAGTCATTGAACTGTAAAGCGAACAACAGACTTGAAAAAGAAGGGAACAAAAAGACAGAAATATCATAGTGATCATCACTGTAATCATCATGATTATGGCCCATACACTCTCTGAGAGTAGTCCCAGTAGTGGGAACGTAATAGACTGAAGATGATTGACAGCTACTAACAAATTCATTGTGAGTGCGAACCGGAACGAGGCCATAACAGATGTGTCTGCCTGTATCTTAACACCTGTTCTGTCTGACAGCGGTATGAGCTCCGTACTGTAAGGCTCCGTGCAAATAACTGTTGGAATACACTCGCTCAGCTGAGCAAACAAGGGTATAGAATGACGCCCAATAGCGATTGAGTGACATATTTGTATGAAATGACAGACTCAAATCTGTGCTTCATCATCATCATCATCAGCCGGAAGAACTCCACTGCTGAACATAGGCATCCCCCTTTGAGCGCCACCATTAATGGCTGTTAGCTATCCATCGGCTCCCTGCGACTCTTACAATGTCGTCGGTCCTCATAGCAGGGGGCCTACCCACCGAGCGTCTTCCAGTTCGTGGTCGGCACCCGAGAACCTTTCTTCCCCATCGGTTATCAGTTCGTCGAGCGATGTGGCCTGCCCACTGCCACTTCAACTTGCAAACTTTGAGAGCTATTTCGGTGAATCTGTGCTTAGATTAGCCATTCTAGAATACCAGCCTTAGTCTTTAAGCGCCTATATTAGTGTTAAACTTACTTCGACAAACTTTCACTATAGATAGATCTGTCGGCAACTAATCCCGGAATTAACATCCAGCGTCACGTCGTAGCAGTTCCAATCTTGATTATTTTGACAAAGCATTAGTCAGTCAGCGCAAAATTTCACAGTGAAAGAATCTACAGGTGGCTTGGGATCAGCACCAGAAGAGTCTATGTTGTAACATTTTTGAAACTCGGAGAATCTAATGTCACTTATTGTTACGTGACGTGTGGTATACACCACATATCAGGTGATGTTAGGTGACAAATTGATGTTTACATTTAAAATTGTATGCTTGTTTTTCTAAATACTTGCTTTTGATTAAAATGATTATGTATGTGATGTGGTCAACGGTAGTAAGCAATCCTAGAGTACCGAGTGTCAAGCGCAGCTGGTGGAACTGATATCCGTCATATCAAGTTTCAACAGTTCATATGAAAAACTATGACTGTTTATAGTTTTAATGTCTTAGGAATCATCATACCAGGAATCGTCACGTATTTTGGTGCCTGTATCGTTGAACGTTGAATTTACCTGAAACAAGAAAGGCGATTAAATTTCAGGTCTACTATAAAATAACATTAGAAATATGAAACTACGGAGATGGAACACAATAGAACATTCATACATTAATGTGCATGCACGATCTTATTTCAGGAAGCAGAAATCAAATGGAGCAATCAACTATAAACGAGATGAATCTTCCGCTGTGGTACGGTATGATTAGTATTAGGTAACAAGTTGATGTATGCAAGACTTAGTAAAGTTCATTTAGCCCACTAGAACTTACTAGACTAGACAGAAACAGTAACTAGACAGAATGGTGGATTAGAGACGTAAATAGTAAAGCTTATTATAAAATATCAGACTATTTAGATGACAAAAAAGCTTGGGATTGTAAGTTCACACTTTATATGAATAAAATTGTGAATGTGATTGCGCCCAAAAATTCACCTGCCTTGGGTTTCTTGCCTGTTCTTTTGCCGGCGTAAGGAGGTCCGAACAGGCGTAGCTAGATTTAAGTTTGAAGTAGACTAGTAGGCAGACCACTAATCTTTTCTAACATTGTAGTGCGGTATGGTAACAGGGTTATACACGCCAGACTGAGTTGGTGCAATTTCCGCTGATGCAAATGCAAACTAACCGCCATATTGCTAATCGCTGCCTGATAAACTGTAAACGTTAGCTGAGCCTGTTATTACTAACGATGATTTATTTAAATAAATGAATGAAACAGTTGGTACTTAACTAGATTTTAACGCGAGTTGAAGTAGTTTTTGTATTTACAAAACCAAAAGACAAATGATACGTTGCCTACCTTTACAATTTTAAAATTGAATCTGATGGTTACGCATCAACGAGCAATGAACCGATTTCGAGGAAATTAGGGGGAGTCTTGGTAATCGAGTAAGCTACTTTTCACTTCGGAAATACGCGAATTTCCGGCTGGAAAAATGCGGGCAAAACAGGACGCTGCTAGTTAAAATAGAAACATCAGATAGTCTAACGTTTCAACACTCTGCATCTTGCGACTAGCGAGAAACCCCGGAAAGATCTAGCAGTTAATAATAGATCCTAGTATAGATCTCGTACGGAAGCTGCGATGATTGACCAACGATGACAGACAAACAGACACTATACACTTTCTACTCGTGGATAATGATCTATGCGGGAGCGCAGACAGATGTACCAATATTATTTCTTGGTTTAGCTCGACGGACATTTGGAAGTCATATTTTGGTCCTTCGAGCGAGATATCCACCTTTTTTTCTTGTCGAATGATAATGCACATATTATTATGGAACTGTTTACGAAATATTACTGCGATTCCCGATCACAGATATTGGCATAATTTCCCCCCAGTTTCTCTATGCAAATAGCAACAGCTAATACAAACGCCAGTAAATTGAAAACGCAGAAGGTTATCAGGCACGTCATTCCATAAATGCATTTATTTATTAATAAAACTATGTACGCATTTATCATCGTTTTGCGTCATCGGAAATAGTAGATATTGAATTGTACAGTGGCGCCGCATCGATTTGTGCATACAGTTTATTAGTTGATAAACAAATCATTTTCTAATGAAAACTGTTTCAGTTCCAGGTTTCAACACATTCAGAAAGTAACAACCAACAAAACAATTAAGACCAGTGCTAGCCGTAGTCGATTTGTTTACACGGGTTAGATTGTTGAATCCTGCAAAAGAGAATCGCTTTTCGACTGTAACGATTCATGAAATACACAATAGCTTTATCTTACTGCACTGAATTGCATTTTGTACGCAATAAAGACTCCCCCCTCCCGCATGGTGTGTCTAAAAATACGCCCTGCACATTATACATATTAAAGTAAACTGCCAAAACGACGTTAATATTTCATAGTCTTTTGTCTGTAAACAACGAGTAACTTGAATTCATTACCGTATTTCCTGTAATTATGAAAAGAAATTGGCACGTGTGTGTATATTTCACGATTGTTTCACAAAGGCTATTGCGTCAACGTCGCATCAGGTGTTCGGAGAAATGGTCAAGTTTTTTTTACAGTCAACAATTAGTAACCATAGATGATTGATTAGTTCGCCTCCACGTTTTTCAGATGAGGATCAAATAAATTTGTCACCTGAAATACAAAAATGTAAAGGCAACTTCTCTAAGACAAAGAGTATCTAAAACTTGAAGGTATGATCCCCGCGGTTCTTCATCCCTGAAAACTTAACCAGAAGAAAAGAGAAGACTAGAAGTGAACTCAAATATAGTCAAGTGAGGCTACTAATAATACTATTGTAAAGAATCTAAATACATACCTTATTTACATTGCATTAGACAATTTTATTTTTATTACCACGATAAATGCCGTTAAAGACGAAAATCTCGTGTAAACAAAGGTTTTAGCAGCTGCAAACTCTCGATTTTCAAACAAAACGGCACGTTTGCCGGAGTGATTTGTTTGGAGTTTAAACAAAGAACCGCTTATGCTGTTTGAATATGCAAATTAGTGCTTTATGGGTGTTTCCTTTTCGCACCTCGAACTTTGAGCACATGTGACTCACTAGCTCACACTAGCACTCAAGATAATAATATTAGAACTCGCACTCAAATCATCTAAAAATGATAGATAGTTTCTTGGTTAGAAGGTGTTTGTTGAGTTGCATTACCACTATTCCGCCAAATTAGCATGATAGTAGACCGATACCGAAAATATTCACTAGGATACCGAGAATGATATAGATGAATACCAGCTGAACATATTATCTGTGAACGGTGAAGCTTGTTAGATTCCTCTTTCATGCTTACAAGGATTTCAGGAGACAATGTTAAGCCACTGTTGCACATATGCCTCTTTCAAGGTGAGGCCGGTCTTCGGCTTTTCTCATCCAACTACCGCCAGCCTTCGATGCAAGTCGTCGTTCACTTAGTCGCAGGGCGTCCAACACTATGTTGGTCAAATCTCAGTCTCCACTCAAGAACACGTCTACCCCAACGACTGTCGAATCTGCGGCTTAACTACATCTATTTCTATTGTGTTGTTTAGCCCTCCTTCGTGATATTCACAAAAATAAAAAGACCTAATGCTAAGTGATATCGTGAGTTCAGGTACTATAACTTAGTTTTAGGTAAGTTTCGTTTTCAGTTAGTAGGTACTTAATACCTATAGGGTGGCGAGTTCAACAAACGCGGTAGCATTATCACGTCACATATCGCGCTCGAAACTTGACCTTTTGCGCGACAAATTTAGACGTTTTGTGGTATTGCACGACCCTGAAACGGTTTGCGAAGCGCTAAAATGCTCATCACGCGTTTGTAGACATGTAGACTATTTTCGCACGCTCCGCAATGCCAATGTCAAAGACCTAATTAAACAACCAACGAACTTTATCTTGCTAATGGTAAACTTTCTCTACAAAGAAAATCCTTTTAAACAATTTTCTTTAGCATACAGAGGGGAAATAAATTAATGTATACAAATTACCACTAAGCAACTTAATGAACAAATTCTGCTGATGTCTATCGGCACACGAAAGGGGCTACGGTAAGAAATATGAGAAATACGTCCGATTAATATAATGTTTTATTTTAATATAAAACATTCCTGGCTGGAGCTAGTTTGTTAGCGGAACGTAACTTGTCAAAAGGCAGGTCGCCGACTTCTTTTTAAACTATTAGACTAGGTTAACAGCCTATAAAATGGAAGAAGCACTAAAAGGTTGATTGGCTATCAATCGAAGAATCGGCGGTTATTTTTATCATTCGAGTAACCAGCTCGATTTATATTGATAAATTTGTCCGCGCCATTTTAAGCGCCCGGATCGTTGACCCCGGCGTATATTCGCATTTTCACGTTGTTTAGCAACTCCAGCGCATCTTATCTACTTTTTTCTAGATCTTGAGCTGGCGCTAAATCAAATCAAATTATACCTTTGAAGGAGTTGCTTACTATGGAGCCTAGTAGTGGGTACAGCAATTTTATCTTTGTTCTTAGTATGAAAATTATCACTTTTCTTTTCGAAGCTAGCATGGAAGGCAATTATAAAAAAGTCTGCGAGATACTTCTGCGCGTCTGGGGATCCATTACTCATCATAACTGTCGTTGCGAATACATAACCAATTGGTCAATTTATAGAAAATCCACGTGTCTCACCAAAAAACAGTACGCTGCAAACCATGTCAAAGCAATTCATAGAAGTTCTCAGTGACTCAGATTAACAAAGAGACCGAAAAATTGTAATTTCACCACGCGCACCCGAGATTGCTCCACGTTCGCAACGTCTGCATACAAAATGGTCATAATCGCGTTAAAATGCTAAGCATTCATCTATATATCTCACCGCCTGGCGTCTAATCTGCACACGTCGGTCAAGCAGGACTGGGGTTACCAGTAGGGTTACCTCTACAAGTTTTATCAACTGGATTCGCTATCGAGTATCGTAAAATATTTGTATCGAAACTTGTAGAGGGCCTAAAATTGAAAGGCCGGTCGCAAACGATAACCTAATTTTCGGAAAGAAAGACGCTCTTTGGCCTAAACTAAATCTCAGATGACTCCAATGTATTAAACAAAAGGCATTGGCATTTTTTTTTTACCTAAATTTGGTTCTCCGCAATTTTTTTATTTATCTCTACTTTACCTTTATATGTGTTGGGAGTTGGAAGTTGTTTTGCGTCAATAAACTACTGGTGTCTATGCTTCCGTTCGGCACATCCAAAAGAACAGACCGGAATCCGGTATTTAAGCTTTTAAAATCCGGTCAGAACCGGATCGATCCTAACAGATGATAACCCTACAGCAGGACCGCATTTTGTACCGTTACCTTGCCAGACTCGCCAGTCACCACACCGCACGTCTTCTTAGAAGTTTTGTCTTCAACAGCCGCTTCAGAAATTAATGCCAGTGTGTAATTATGCTAAATTATACAGTATACTTTATCAGTGTAAAAGATTGCATGACTCGAACTTAATTTAAGTTGAAACTTGAGAACGTCGCGTCGATCCTTTTAACTGATTTACAATGAACAAGTTGGCTGATTTGTGATTGGACCTTAAAATAATTCTTTTTCAACAAAAACAAGGCGTGTACTTTAAACGTGGTTATTATCTGTATTTTGTACTTTTTGAAAGTTAAAATACTTTTAGTACGAAGTAGTTAGGTATGCGATGGTGGCCGAACAGTAACGCGTGCGCTCAAAACGGTGAAGGAAAACATCGTGAGGAAACCGGCATGTCCAAGAACTGCAACATTCAAGGGCATGCGACATCTACCAACCCGCACTGGGCCAGCGTGGTAGATGACGGCCCATAATCTCTCTGAGAGAAGGCCAGAGTCCCAGCAGTGGGAACTTAATAGGCTGATAATGATGATGATGATGAGTTAGGTATAAAGTTTTATAGCTATGTCTCTACTAGCATAGTTCAAAATTGTTTTATTTGAATTAAATACAGCTTTCACAGTGTACATAACCGTACTAAGCATGCTCTACCAAGGACGAAGGAACTCTACTTCACAGTAGTGTATTATTTTATCTATAGACCTTCAAAGTACGCTCAATTTTCTCTTTTTTTTCTTTTCTTTTCACTACAGTCAACGACAAAAGTCGCTGAACAATCACACTTTTTTCTATTATCCTCATCATTATCCATTATCCTCACCTCATCATCACCTAAAATCAGGTGTGTTATGTTGTGCTCAAAATGATACAATGTAAAAAAAACAATAATAATTACTGATTTGAAACACATTTGGAAAATCGAGAACGATCAGCTACTTTTGTCGCTGACTGTACTTCTTGTTGAAACTGACAGGGAATTTCCTGTTAACTTTGTACTCTTCAACTACGTCAAACGAACCCTTTATTGTCTGCGCGTCCTTGATGTTATGATTGGTTGGTAAATACGTGCCTTTCACGGACATTTTTAGACGCCAGATAAAATTAGGACTTAATTACGGATACTTCGGTTTCCTTTTAAAAAGTTTACGATGTTTTCTTTTGAGTTCGAAAATACGGACGCTTAAATTTAATCAAGTGAGCGTGGAGTTTTCAAGTGATTGATTTAGGGAATCGAATTATTTTTGATGATCACATCTTTCTTCGCTTCAATGAACATTTCGGACGAAATAAATAATTTAAAAGTTAGTTCAGCAAGGTCCTATACTAAATTTATACTTTAATTTACTAATACTAAATAGAGGTAAATTGTATGTCCTATTCTATAAATAACAAGTACCTATTTGTTTATATCAACCGTAAATTACTCAGAGGGCCTTCAAGTTGTTTTTCGCAAATATTTCCTTGATTTTTTGAGCGGTTTTTCTACGTTTTCGTTAACTACCAGTTCTGCATATATATATACAAACCCCTTATTGCTGGTTTTTTGATCTGTGGTCAAAGTTAGCAGTAATGTTATATGTAGTTAACTTTGACTAGTGTACTTCTATTACTTTTACTTTCATCAATTGTATTTTCTTAAGAGTTTTTTTAAATGAAAACGCATGAACGTTTTCATACAAAAAAAAGAATGAAATCAAGTATGCCAGGTGAGACTAATAAGAACAGTCTTTAAAAAACTCGTGTTTCGGACTATTTTCGATGCTTATATGCAAGCGTGCACCAAACTTGAGTGCATCACAACTTTCTATCAGATAAGATTATGCTCAAACGGATTTGTAGAGACTATGATAATGCTTTGACGAATACAAAAGTGATAGCTGTCTGTATAATAAACAAAGACGTCTAATTGTGACGCATACAGAGGTGAAGTAATCGAGGTGTCTAACAATACAGACTAGACAAGTCTGGTAAAGCCCTAATGTCGTACATTTATCACTCTCACTTTCTAAATCATCAGTTTCACTTCAGTAGTCTCTCGCGCTTTCAGCTTTGCAACGTTGTGAATAGAATTCTAAAACAACAGAGTAAAAGCGTTCGCGGTATCCATCAATAGACGCCCCGGCCAAATCGAGAGTGTCACAGATGACAGTGACATGTGGGCACGTAGAGCTTGCCTGACACATATTTAGTTTCCCGCCATTGTACAATGCCGTTACAGGACAAGCATTGTTTTCTTTCGCGCCAAATTCGTGCGGTGTGGGTGTCGACGCTTTTTGTTCGCACGCTATTGCGATTCTAATGGTGCTTGCTGTGTTGCCAGAGACAACGTAATCTACTCCATTTAATTTTGTTTCATTACTTTTCTAATTTACATCTTTTATATTTCACTTTTTATCATTTACACATTACTTTTCTTAAGAAAAAAATGCTCTTGTTGATTTTGAAGTTTTAGCCGTTACAAGTACCTACCCAAAATTCTAATTTTATGAGTCTTCTTAATGATTAAATTATTTTGTAGCAGCAGAAGGAAGGCTTGTAATGAATAAATATTTAAAATTAACTTGTAGAACGTACATTATTGATCTTAGCAAAATATATAGGTATCCCAGAGGCCCTGAGAGAGAGTCATCCATTAAAACAAGACTAAAGCCTAAAAGCTGGCAGCACAGTAATGACGAATTAATCGGACCAACGTTCCAAAAAAATGAGAACAGTAAATTATTGCAAATGTGGGCGTGCAAATTTAAGAAATTTAAGCCTCATTTACACCATCCGAGTACTCACCCGAGCGAAACAATAAAATTGCTGAGGGATCGACCCGACCACTCGCCGCGGCGTTTTTGCATAAAATCAACAAAAGAATTGGCAAGCGGTCAGCCCGGTGGGTGGTAAGCAGCAATCCTTACCCATAAACAGATGCAGTAGTGTGCAGACAATTATTGTATTTGTCATGCTGATCAATATATAGGCATCAATATGTTACCAGGGGCACAAGTGTGCTCATCAATATGAATCTATGCTCGGCTCGTAATGGTTAGACTACTAAATTCTTAATCGTTCATATTGAAACAATCTCAGGTACCGTCACAGATTAACGAACAGTAAGTACTATTTTCGTTTCTGCTGATGCTGTAGCCACACTAAAGGGAAATGCCGTTAAATAGCGCGATGATTGATGTTTGACGTAAGTGTGGCCACGACATTAAATTTGACAACGGCATTCACATTGGCGTTTGACGTTAGCCGATTACTCAAGTACATTCACGTGGACCGTTCAAATGTAGCCAGTCACGTAATAGCGTTGATAATTTACGCAATATTTATCGCGATGATAGGCATTGACATTTCCCTTGACGTTAACCTTAGTGAAGCCCCAGCATCACCGATAGATTCATATAAATAACAGGCTACCAAACTTTAGCGTCGTCACAATGGCATCGACTCAGCATGCGTCTAGACTGAACATGATAGTGTAAATAGCACACTTGAACCCCTGATGGATACTATGTACATTATGAGCAATAACCACACTGAGAAAAAAATTCTGACTTTTCTTCTGAGTCTTTACCATCCAAGACCGATTCCTTCCTTATTTTACCTTAGTTTTCCTTCTGAATCACAAGCCCCTTTTGACTCAGAAGGAAAACGGTATTTCGGAAGGTCTTTTTTCTCCGTGCATGCTGACATTTACGACCTCAACCTCCTACAACGTTCCTCCGAGCACTGGCCAGGAGAGGTACTCGCACCAGGCACTCGTCCGAAAACTGGGCTCGATTAATCCAGGCGTAAACACGAAAAGGACCATTAGGCTCAGTCCGGTCCTGCCTGACATGTCATGCGAGTTGATCAGTTGACCAAGTTAGACGGATTACGAGATTAAGGAACTCTTGAAAGTTCAGGCGTGTAATTAAATGATTGTGAGGGATAACAAAGGGATAACAGACGGAGATCACCCTCAGAGGTCACTGTGACATCTAGATAGCTATTAAAGAGCAGCGATCAAACTAGAGGTTGAAAGAGTAGGGAAAATCTTGTTCAATTATGCCCATTATCTCTGAAGATTAGAATATTACGTTTTTTTTGTTGTTTTTTCTTCGAAAAAATGATTTAAGACTACCCTTCAAAACTGAAATGAAAAAGCCAAAGCCCAAGTTGAAGCCCAAGTTTCCATTACATTTTTCGATACTATATTTAATTAGGTTTAAATTTATTGCTTGTGCCATGATGCATTAAGAAATCTCTAGATAAAGCCGGTTACAAACCACAAACACTTTATTGGCATAGCAACTTCGCATTTTCCGTCATTTGATTCTTACAGCATTACAATATGTTTCTGTAACGTCGTACTTGCCAAAGCGAAGACGTAGATATTATTGATTGTCAACTTCACCGAAGCAACCGTGTCACGGAATGTAATAAAATTTTATCGCAGGCGGTTATCTTGGCTTGGCTGTGTTCAGATATCGGTTAGCACAATTCGCGTATCTACATTTCCCTATTTTGTTCGCTTAACCTAGTTAGGAAACTTGTAGGTACGTGAGTTTACCTAAAAGTAGGCATGGACACAATAAATAATGTTATATTGCTAAAAATATACGCAAAAGGAGATAATTCAAAGAAAACACGGAAGTTAAAAATGGGGTATCAGGATGAAGATTAAATTAACATACAAATGAATTAGAAACTATGCCAAAAGATAACATGACAACAAACAACCTTAGAAGACAAAGAAACTTTGTGCGTCATCAACTTAACCGGACAAAACGTGCTATAATCTACATAACAAATAGTTTTGACCGTATGGTTCTTGAAGATGCCGGAATCACAACACTTGAAGTTCCTTATAATCTTCCGTAGATTAAAAAGACCTATGAGGATGATGTTGACGATTAGTACATTCAATTTAATGCCGCTCATATTTATGTGGTCATATAAGCCGCTGAACCGATAACCGTTGGGAGTGGAAAACGCGACTTGGCAAACGTAGTGTAGGACGCCCTGCGACAAGGTGGAGCGACGACTTGCGCCGAGTGGCTGCCAGTAGTTGGATGAGAAGAGCCGAATACCAGTCTCAGTGGCGTACATTGGGAGAGGCCTACCTCCAGCAGTGGACTGATACAGGCTGATGATGATGATAACTATTTAAGGCTATTTACGTATTTATGTTGATGACTTATTGGTATAGAGGCAACAAAAAAAACTTCTATAAAATAAAAAGATTTCAAGAGCACAGTACTACGCTAGGCTTTCAATAGCACAATCTAGTTAAGGCAATTAACGAATCAATGCCAATCACATAAAAAACTTCGATTGATTATTTCAGAGCGTATTTAATTGATAAATTTAAAGTCGCCCAACAAATCAGGGGAAAAGCGTGAGCCATGACAATAGGAAAACGATACGGAGAAGATGATTCTCAAAATATCCTTATAGGCAATTCGTCTCTTAACTCTAATGTCCGTTGAAACAAAATGACTACGGAAAAAAAGACCAAGAAGCAAAACGTCAACAAATAAAAATGCCTTTAAAGCGAGTCCTCATTATTGAAAAGTGACATGAAAGCAAAACAAACGTCCCAAACACATAATACCTATTTAAATACAAATACATAATCTGGGTCTAAAAATCATTATGTAGAGGGTGAAGGCCGACTAAGGGCATAAAGTTCTGTCGTTGGAGTTACGACGATGAGTATTCAAACAAATAACTCAACGAGATTCCTAAGTAAATCCTGTTTAGCAGGTAAAACTTGTGATTACCGGAAATGATAATAACTTCCGTTAATTGACTACTGCACACATCTCGTGATTCATTTTGTAAACATTGATAGCGACGGTGACGTCACGAGCTCGAGCGATGGCATGCGCATGCGCAAGTGCACGTTTTGCATGAAGACATGGCCTATCAAGCGAACGGTAACTGGCAACCTTTATCTCTGTGTGTCGATTATGGCTGTGTCGAAACATGGCTATCTTTCTGAGGGGAACAGCTGTTGTTGTTGAGACAAGTTTGAAGAGCATTTTTTTTTTTTTTTTTTTTTTACTAATTACAGGGTAGCGTTTGACTACAAGTCACCTGATGTTAAGTGACGATGTGGTCGAAGATGGCGCCACGCTACACCTGGACTAGGAGCTGGCTCTCAAGTGAGGCTGCCGGAACACACCGATAGGTGCTTGGCGACAGATTCTTAACAAGAGGGTGGTAGCTAGCCAGACGAGTACTAGAAAATACCCTACCACCAAGCTATGGTTTCATCACGATGTTTTCCTTCACCGAAAGCTCAAGCTCATTGTAGGATTCGAACCCACGTCCTACGGATCGCAAGCCGACGTCACTACCACTGAGCCATCATCGCAATAAAGCATGTGGCAGGCAGGCTGCGACTGCGGAAGTGTTTGGTTTATTATGGTTAGTTTAAGCGATGGTTTGCATTATGTTCAAACCTTTTGAAACCTAGATACTCAATCAGTCAAGCTATTTTAGGTTTACTGTTCTATATCTAACTAGCAAACCCGGCGAACTCCGTTTCGCCACCAGATGGCTTCGTTTTATGTAACATTTCGTTTGGTGATTAAAAGAAGAAGAAATTTTTTTTTTTGAACCATGCAAATGATAAATTTGGCCTCGTATCTGTAATTGCAAATAATCATTTGTTGAAGAATACGGTGTAGTAGATTTTCCCGCTTTTCTGTTGAAATTTTTCCTGAATTTTTTTTTGCTATAAACCTCACGGAGCCCGAGACATTTCCAACGAATGCAAAACCGTGGAAATCGATTCGTGCGTTCTGGAGTTATAGCGTCAGGAAGGAAAACCCGACTTATTTTTATATAGTAGATTTATACTAGCTATGCCCTTTTTTTATTATTATTATTTACAGGGTAGCGTTTGACCACAAGTCGCCTGATGTTAAGTGACGATGCGGTCGAAGATGGCGTCACGCTACACCTGGACTGGGAACTGGCTCTCAAGTGAGGCTGCCGGAACACACCGATAGGTGTTTGGCGACAGATTCTTAACGAGCAGCCAGCCAGGGTAGCTAGCCAGGCGAGTACTAGAAAATACCCTACCACCAAGCTATGGTTTCATCACGATGTCTTCCTTCACCGAAAGCTCAAGCTCATTGCAAGATTCGAAACCACGTCCTACGGATCGCAAGCCGACGTCACTACCACTGAGCCATCATCGCTATAAAAATACCCTGTATGGACTATAGTCTATTCCAATAAAAAGTACCCTACATCCTTTCCCTAGGTTTAAAATATTGCTTGTTGTGAAAAGGTTACAAATAACAGAGGGAGAGACTTTCGCATGTGTGAAAAATACAGCCACGTGGTACTTTACATTTTTCCATACAAACTTTAGTATTCTATTTGACTCGTTAGATTTTCAAAATAACCTTTCTTAGTGCGCCTCTACACTACCAAGGGAAGCTATACTCCAACCAGCGGTTTAGGGTGTACGTTTTCTATCAGTCACTTAGGACAAAGTCTTTTATAGGTATAGATTTTTATAGCTGACGACTCAGTGGTAACGTTGGAATCCTACAATGAAGTTCCCCGATAAGTATAATTTGGAAGCCTTCAAGTCAGGAGTGAATAGGTATCTCCTAGGTAAGCATGCTCCATCATCGACCTCGTCATCAATTACCATCAGGTGAGACTGGGGTCAAATGCTTGCCTATTGCTAATAAAAAAAAAATATGAGCTTGAGCTTTCGGTGAAGGAAAAACATCGTGATGAATCCATAGCTTGGTGGTAGGGTATTTTCTAGTACTCGCCTGGCTAGCTACCACCCTCTTGTTAAGAATCTGTCGCCAAGCACCTATCGGTGTGTTCCGGCAGCCTCACTTGAGAGCCAGTTCCTAGTTCAGGTGTAGCGTGGCGCCATCTTCGACCACGTCGTCACTTAACATCAGATGAAAAAAAAAACAAAATTAGTATGGATACGCCTTGTATTCAGATCAGTCTAATCATATTGTAAGGTACGATGAGATCGAATCGTAGGAATTACTCAGTGGCAGTGAGGTGCTACTGCATATTGCATTAGATGCGAGGTGTTTACTGTTTAGTCACCGCATGTAATCGAGTGCATTACGCCTATCTAGTGATATCATCGAGCGATGGTGGCCGAACGGTAACACGTGCGACTTACAAGACGCTGAAACCATGTTCGAATCCTCTCGGCCCCGCACCTATGACTTAATAAGTTATGTGCGGATATGCCATCGCTCAAAACGGTGAAGGAAAACATCGTGAGGAAACCCGCATGTCCAAGAACTGCAACATTCAAGGGCATGCGACATCTACCAACCCGCACTGGGTCAGCGTGGTAGATACTCTCAACCATACCCATACTCTCTCTCTCTCTCTGAGAGAAGGCCAGAGTCCCAGCAGTGGGAACGTGAAAGGCTGATGATGATGAGTGATATCATCATACAGTTTATTGAATTACAAGGGAGTAAAATAATATTTGAACGGCGAAAGGGTGCTATTTAGAATACACAGCGGAACGAAGGATTCTAGAGTAGAAGCGTAGCGAGGTCCAGTCACAGTACTTTAATAATTTGATATTTTAATTTAATGAATTTGACTTGTTTTTAACCCCCGACGTAAAAAGAGGGGTGTTATAAGTTTGACGTGTCTGTCTGTCTGTCTGTGGCACCGTAGCTCGCGAACGGATGTAGCGATTTCAATTTAGTTTGTTTGTATGAAAGGTGAGTTACGGGCAAGTGTTTTTAGCTATATTTGATGAAAATCGGTTCAAGACGTCGGGGTTTTTTTTTGTCAAATACAATTACTTTTCCAAATTAATGATTGCACTATTTTATTTTGAATTTTATGAGTGTATTTTTGTCTTTGTTAAAGTGTTTAATTAAAAAAAAAAAAGATAAAGTAAAAATGATATCTGAGGCACATTATACATCATGAATGATACATACGATGGTTTTAGATAGCCTTTGTTAATTTACAATTGAAATAATCTTTGATATTACAAACCATATATTAAACATTTGGAAGGGTAAGGGTTGGCTAAGGGTAATCCTTTAAGTCTACGTCCTAATTATTTTCATCCCTTTATATATGTAGTCACAATATTAAACTGTACATTAACGGAAGCTGCGGCCGCTTTAACGAGGCTGAACCTTATCTAGATAGTCTCAAAGAGAAATTCGCAGGTTTTAATTAAAATAATTACAATGAGCTTGAGCTTTCGGTAAAGGAAAACATCGTGATGAAACCATAGCTTGGTGGTAGAGTATTTTCTAGTACTCGCCTGGCTAGCTACCACCCTCATGTTAAGAATCTGTCGCCAAGCACCTATTGGTGTGTTCCGGCAGCCTCACTTGAGAGCCAGTTCCCAATCCAGGTGTAGCGCGACGCCACCTTCGACCACATCGTCATTTTACATCAGGTGACTTGTGGTCAAACGCTACCCTGTAAGTAATAAAAAAATAACACGAATAAATAATTTAATAATCTCAAAGTTATGATAGAGCAAAGGAAGAAGAAGTTCCTACGGCAATACAAACATACTTGTTTGACAAGAATCATCACACACACTAAAGGCATCACACTAAAATAAAAACCTTATCATTAGATACTATGCACTATATTGATATGAATAACTAGCAAGTAGGAACTTTACAAAACTCAGTAGTAGGTATAGTGGATTGGGACTTGTTGGCCACTAAATTCGTAGGTATACATTGTTTTAACCTTGCACGTCTTGAGATACCAAAAAAACGCTTTTCAACAAAACCAATAAGAATAATACTGTGTTTGACCCAATTTCACTGTGAAGAAATTAACTTCTCTCCGAATAAGGCTTGAAATTATAATGAAAGCTTTCAACAGCCTTCGGACAAAAGGGCTTTTTGTTGTTGACTTCCTGTACTTCAAATTATATGGAATGTACATTTTCTTAATTTTGTCTTTTTTGCAACGCAATATACAACGTCATTGAAACAACTAGAAGTGTCGCGAAACATAAAAATTACAGACATTCTTAATGATTTCTGTGACTCAGAATGTTCCGCCATCACACTCATCATCGTTTTGAGTGAGACTGATTCGGTTAAAACTTCATCATAATCATCATCAGCCGGAAGACGTTCACTGCCGAACATCTAATTCAATCTATTTCATATTTCAAGTAACATCACTAACAATTCCGATAATTTCAAAAATAAATTAGCAGTCACTCTCAATTTCAACGATTTCCGGGACAATAGGCGTCTCACAAGGGCACTTGGCCGGGTTAAATCATCTCCAGAAGCGGGACGTTCCGAAAATCGGGACAGTCGGCTAGCCTAATTGCATCCCTCCACTCTGTAGCCACTGCCACTTATATAAATCAGGCCAAAGAGAATATCGCGTTCCTACCTCATCAGATATCTGATACATATCATCTCGGGATTACGAACGCAATAATCAACGTAAGCTGAAATGGCAGTGGGCTGATCATATAAGGCACAGAACCGATAACCGTTGGGGTAGACGTGTACTTGAGTGGAGATCGCGACTTGGCAAACGTAGTATAGGATGCCCTCCAACCAGAAGCAGCGACAAATTGCACAGAGCAATTGGCTGGCAGTAGTTGAAAAGAGCCGAAGACGGGCTCAGTGGCGTACCTTGGGAGAGACTTATGTCCAGCAGTGGACTGACACAGGCTGATGATGATGAATCAACGTAACTAAGCGACTAGCACAACGCTGAGTTGAGACCAGTTTGCAACTATACATCTTTTGTAGTTAGGTACTACATAATGCATTTTGTAAGTATTATTTCCATAAAATTGGTTGCAAATAAGTGATTCTTCTTATTCTTACATAACATATATAGATTCATTAAACAAGGATCCTGTTGAACTCATCATGCAGAAACCCTATTCAATTATTCACAGAAAGAACAGTTTTAAATATTCATTATTCCCTCAACTTCATTCCCATTCTTTACATACCTACTTAAGTATCTATCTACATACCACGGATCGATGATCATAGTCTGGCGGATGGTCATTTACATTTTTCCATTGTGTTCACCGTTAATTATGCATGGGCTCACTGTTTCAAGCTATTTTCATTCGTACGCCTCGATTTTGTCATTATATATGGATAGCAATGGTTTCTGTTTTCTTATTGTATTGGACTTAACCAGTAGACCAGGTAAATTAAAAACATAAAAAAATTATGATGATTTAAAGATGCAAGGGACGACAAATTAGTGACATCACTGAGTCATTAAAGGTTACAAAAATGCTTGTGATTTTAGACGTTCTTTTATGCTTGTCTCAATTTGACCGTGTCTTAGTAATTTGCATTACAAAGTCGATTTATTCTCTCTTAGCAACACCGAGCTTTTCAATTTCCAATATCAGGTAGAGAGCTTCTACCAATATTTTATTGTGCAACCTCGCAAAAGCAATACACCACCTGCTTTCCCTCGGATGAAAATCATATTCCGACTTATTCCGCACAGCGTGAAAAGCTATCGACACCCGTTATGGCGCTACCGGCCGAAAAAGGTCTTGTAGTATACGTTTTAAGTTTGAAAGTTGCTTGGCAGGTGGATATCAGAACGTGCTGAGTTATAATAGAGCTGGGAAGCGAAAAACTCGTGTTTCGACGCTCCGATGCACTCGTGCCAGTAATTTTTTAAGCACAGTATTAAATCATGGCAGTAAGTTAACCGACGACCCAATTCGTCTTGCGATCACGCAACTCTACACCGTCAAAACAAATAGCTTTGTTATTCTTGGCCGATTAAGAGCCAGCGTACACTGGAGGACAGCGGGGGAGAGCATCGAGGAGAATCCTCTGTCCAGCATTACACTGAGGAGGAATACCCCTTAGAATACCGCGACTAGTGGCTAGTGTGAGGTGTTTGGATTTTGTTGGACTAGTGACTACGCAGTCAAAAATTTTGCTGCGATGCTCCTAGATTGACCTTCGAGTATTGAACTATATGTTTTGTGTCGATTAAATATGTGTTCACTGTTAAACTTAACATCCTCTGCTATGACATCTACCAGCATGCGCTGGCGCGAGGCTTACTTCCATCACAAGTCATCACAAATTAAGCTATCACATTTAATACAAGTTGAGTTTCTGCCAAACACTTTTTGCTTACCGGAGTACCTAGTACCTACTGCTAAGTTATTCACCGCCACAACTTAGTAAGCTGCAAGCGGGAGCGGCTAACCTTGGTCGTTGAGTGGAGATAAGAAAAAATCGGGTTAAGTGCGAGGGCATGTTGGTGTAAACGGTGTTCCGTAGTTATGCTTACTTTGGAGTAGGCCGAATGCGCAACTAAGTTACTTTGACTTCTCAAATACGCGCTTGTATCACTGACTGTTCGGCCAGTTGGTGGCATTAAGAGCAAGGCATTTTTATATTATGTTCCTTGCCCGGATATACTAAAGCACTTAGTACCTATCGACTGTTGCGATAAGCAGTCACTTTCTATAGCACAAAGAGTGCTCTGATGATCTGGCTACGCGGATACCCGATGCTTGCGCAAGCCGGATGCCATGTCAGATTGTCTGTACCTACATGGATTTTTTGAAAGTTACCATATTGTACAGCTATCTGGGCGAAACGATGACTGTAGGAATTCGTGCAGTTATTGGTAATCACAGGTTTCCTTCTTTTAGATTTGCTTTTACAGTACGGAGTACCTACTCAATACGGTTTTTGATGTGTAACTATGACGTTGGGGCAATTTTTTTTGGAAGTCCACAATCTTAATGTCGTCCTCATTTTTTCTAAGATTAGTCACGGTCCTTAAAGATTTCATTGTTTTTTGTTAAGTTTCAAATCATTTCGTTTAAATTATTGATAATGCTGAGCTGCACTGTCTTTTGTATCACTTTCTATCCATTTTAATCTGACATTAGAATAGGCATCATTATTGTACGATAGTCAAATCGTTTCGTCATATTTGACACAGTTTCATTTAGTAACCCCAAGTAAGCTCGCTAACAATGAATTGACTCATTCGTTCCGAAATGGGTCATTGCCCTGAATAATATTGTCGTTAATATCGTTTGCTTCCTTAAATATGCCGACAGTATGATCTAACGCGTATAAATAAACGATTAAAGTTAATTGAAGGAAGTAAAATATTCGCAATTGAATGAGTTTCTTCATGAAACAGCGCACGGAAACAAGGCATCTTTAATCATATTCAAAATAGTGAAAGCTGAAGATCTAAAGATTAATATTAACTACTTGTGAACAAACCAAGCAACAACCCAAACCAAGCTTAAACCTCATGTGGATAAATTGCTTTATATAAAGTCACTTTTCAAATCGGCCGGCACGACACTACTTGCTTTTCATTATGGTTTCATTTCATTGTACATTATTATTACATCATGAAAATAATAAAACTAATTCAAACATAATTTAACACCAACTCCTTTTTACAAGCCTTAAATTTATGTCTCAACAAGGAAATAATCCAGCTTTCCGTGCTGAGCAAAAGTTTACGTCGCTGGACACAATCAAGAGTTCCATTGAACAAAGCTGCAAACAACAATATGTACTGATTTTATCCCGGTTGAATGCCTAATGGGATTCCGCAGGAAAACTGTGAATTGCGGATTGAGGCTGCGTCAAATCGAGAAGATTCTGTGGAAGGCCTTCGAAGGCGATACATTATCAAGGTTAATTACAAGGTTGTATAGGCTGTTACTAACCTAGCAACAAGCTAAAACAAACTCGAACGCAACACAATAAAGTCTTCATTAAAAACCGCCAAATTACATTTCCCGGTTACCCATGTCTCAGCGAGAGAGAAAAAACAGCCCCAGAACAAAGACCCGTGTCCTCGTTTCGAACAGAACTGGAACTGGTTTAATTAAACTGCCCACAATTAAGACTTCCTGTGCGCAAGGCTGCTTCTGCAGAACTGACGTACATAGCTCTATAAGACAATATGACGTATATTACTTAAATGGGTATATGTAGGCTAAAGGGCGAGGATGGTATTATTTTTCAGGACTGGATGTTGTATATATATATAAAAAACAAGGACAACGTTTAGTGAGCTCTGCTCTGTTCTTAGAAAAAAATCCGATGTGTTATAACTTTTATATTACATACATGACCTTGGACATCTATGACAGACGATTAAAACCGTGTCTGGGGTTTGAAGAACACTTTTGTTGGTGGCTATACAGACAAATACGAGAACTGCAGGCTCGTCCACACTTAGTGCAGATGTGATTACCAATTGTTGGATTGGAATCGCTGACGAGCCGCCTCGCTCTCTCTTCAGCAAGCTTGTCAAACTTTTATATTACAACGTAGAATACAAGTCTTGAGACGAAATATCATAATTTTGATTCCGGATGTTTCGTCACGCACGTCTCTAAATTCTATTTATTGTCTGTGAGAACAATCTGAAGAGAAAAAAACACCTATATAAGCACTAAACTGTGTGCAATTTCTGGCTATTCCGAAATGAACTTCATCTCTAAAAAAAGAAAGGCATTTTTAGCTGAGTCCGGCCAAAAGCTTGAATTTACAAAATAAAAGAAAAGTGCTCAAGTTTACTCTCTAGTAGCTTGTTTTTTGGTTCATATTCGGCGGTTTCAATAACCGATCTATCCACGGTTTGACATAAATTTGACATTACTTCTATGGAGCTTATGTCAAATTTCCATCTCCAGTATCGTGGAATCGTGGATAGATCTGTTATTGAAACCGGCCGATAATGTGTAAACATCGGAATGAAATTCAGAAAGCTGTTGCATATACTTTTCTTTTAACCACATAAAACTTTGGTGAAAAACAACAATTTTTATGGTCGATGACCTTGAATATCTTATCACGCAGACATATGTCTGCAAATCTCGTGTATGCAAAAATCCTGCATTCAGATTTTTATTCCGAGGTTAAATCCCTATGTGAGTAGACTATATTATGTACATATCTGAACTGAATTAAATCTAAAAGACTAGGCAATTAGATAGCAGATCAGGAAAACACGTGCATTGCAGTTGCCACATAGGACTTAGCTAATTACAGTTCTGGATGACAATGCAATAGTTGGACATTACCATTTGGAACAACCTGCTCGTGTTCATTTACAAAAATTAAGAAAGTATCTTGAATCAGCCGCCACGCCAGGTCCATATGGTGTAGGCGCCAGTGGTCAAATGTCGATTATGAATTCAAAACCAAAAGAGAAACTTACCAGCTTAACTCACGTAAAATAGCAGGTTTACTGAAATTACCATCTCGTCTTTATGTCACAGTATCAGAGTCCGGCATCGCGCCAGCTGCCTCAAGTAACGTCGAGCATTTAATAATTGTTCGATACAATTATTTCGCTTTATTTTTTCACCGTCCAAAGCCGACCTTTAATTTACGAGAGCCGCAAAGATTTGCACGAAAGTTTTAGTTTAAAATTTATTGCTATGCACTCGACGGGTCTGTGTTTGTTTTGATAAAGCTTTTTTGCGAACGGTATTGTTTTTTTATAGCATACGTTTAAATGCATATTTTTTCATGTGTTGATTGTGAATGTGTAGAGCGATACTAACGAAATGAAAAGGCTTAAAATTTATAGCCGTTTCTCTTTTGTAGACAAATAGATTTTATTTTATAGTCCATTTCACTCTTTGATGAATTTTAATAGGAATTGCGAGTCTGTTTAATCGTTTTAGCTACGGGACGGATTTTCGTGCTGTTTTAATTGCTCGAATCAGAAATTATGATTCCTTTGATAAATACGTACGAAATTGCACATAATATGCAATGGCGATGGAATAGTAAATGTTGCGAGTTGGCAAGAAATAAGATTTAGTACCAGTTCATCATAAGTAGCAAGTGGCAAAAAGTTTCTTTATCGAGCTGCTAATTATAACAACGTTGCGGGCTTCTGTGTCAGCTATAACAGCAGGTGTAGATTCTTCTATTGAGAATGCAAACGACCGTCCCAGGTGTGTTGTTTATCATCCTATAAATTGTTGAGATGCACTGCATAGTTGCATTGCAAAGACGTAATATCTAGTTATATGGTTACCTTGTAGGAAACGATAAGGCAGTGTAACTTAAACACTTAAATAATGAAAAGTTATGTATTTTGTGTTTATTATAACTTCAGCATTTCCGACAGTTTATAAGTTTCTCAAAACTTATTGCAAGTTCAAGGACATAAAGCAACATTGACGCTCAACATGGAAACATAGTTTCATACTAAATTTTCAGGTAGGTAAAACTCCTTTTTAAATATGAACCAAAACTTCTCCGATCACAAAAAAAACCGCAAAGACTAATATGAAATCGAAAAACAAAAGCTAAACAAACATCTCTAGGAACTAGAAATCTGTTAGTCATCCTAAGAAACGAGACGAGATTACCTAGCTTTCACTTGATCTTAATAACAGCGTTGACAATGCTGACATATTGATGGCAAGCAATAATTTAAAACTAGATAGAAATGTTATAAACAACGACTAACTATAATCACCAACATAGCTCTCAGAATTTGCAAGTTGAAGTGGCAATGTACAGGCCAAATCGCTCGACGATCCGATAACCGATGAGGAAGAAAGATTCTCGAGTGGCGACCGCGAACCGGAAGACGTTCTGTACGTAGGCCCTCCTAAGAGGACCGACGACTTTGTTAGAGTAGCAGGGAGCCGGTGGATGCAAATGGATAATAGCCGTTCATGGTGGCTTTCAAAGGAGGCTTATGTTTAGCAGTGGACTTCTTCCGGCTGATGAAGACGATGAACTAGAATTCACTATATAATAAAAAAGAGAATATACAGATATAAAATTCCATCAAGTAATGTAGTGACAAAGAGCCGGTCATGTCTCGAAGGACAAATAATTCAGCGAATGAGTAAGACAAGACAGCTTTTATAAAGAGTTAGTATCGTTTATGGTGTGATGTGTGATGGGAACTGTTCTCGCAATGTATCTTGGCAATAACTAGATGAAAAATGTTGGAACAGGTTTAATAAGTTGAAGAAAGTCTTAATGTACATAGGAATCTAGATTATAGCAGTGCGTCTGATATTAATGTTGATGGTGGTGGTGGTGTTGGTGTCTCAACTACAGTCTATAGAATCCAAAGCAATCCGATTTAAGAAGTACGCGGATGCAGCTAGTAAAACAACATCTTCATTGATTTACTGCTAAAATTAAAACAGCATCTGTCTCAATTCTCTAATTCACTAAAATAGAAAGTTTCAAAGTTGAAATATCGATAGAGAGCTGCGAAATAATTCATCAAAGCTAGGCATGCCTCTGCGGCGTGCCATTAAATCATTGAGGGAAAATTTATACTATATGTTCAAAGGCGAACTTGAACCCATAAATTTCCAATTAGACGAAAGGAAAGTGTCTTAATAAGCATCGTCTTACATATTCATGCGAACGTCACACATGTGACCTTGGTTGAGACAGTAAAAACTGTGGGCAGTGGGCACACTTGAAAGATTTGGCGAGAATTCCCTCTCACGCGCACGTATCGTCTGTACTATCTATCGTGGGCGTACACTGTGTCTAGACAAAATAAATAGGTTTATAATTTTTACTCGGCATTTGCCTATTTGATTTTATAGACAGCAGAAAAGTGAAAACCTGAAAAAAACTACGATTACTGGCTAAATAAGTTAAATTACGATGAACAAAAACATTGTGAGGAAACCGCCATGTCCAAGAACGACAACAGTCAAGGGGCACATTCAAGTGATTCTACTGTAATCGCACTAAAAATTAATTGCTAATTTAAAAATGAAATAAATAAGTAGTAAGTAAAGTAGTAGTAGTAGTGTAGTAGTAGATTTAAAGTTCACACGTTGTATCCTACTAAATAAGTATTTTTTCATTTGATTTAATTACTTTCTCTGAGAGAGGCCTGAGTCCCAGCTGTGGGAATGCAATGGGCTGTTAACAATGATGATGATGAAAATACAATAGATTTTCAGTGTCTCTACTGTGTTCACTTATCACTGTGACTCGGCGCCGTCGAAGACAAGCGCCAAGACTCCAAGAGACGCCGCATATGTTTTTAAGGTCATAAAAGCGAAATCTGACTACGTCCACCGTCGCGTCGGCGTCGTGTCACCAATATACACTTTCGCTCAAAAATCAACAAGCGTGACAGTTCTAAGCGGCGTTTTGTAATACACTATTAACTGTGCGCGACGTAACGTCTTTTGTCGTGTTTCAGCACGTTACGTTATGGTTATCAAAGAGTTATTGTTGATTGAAGAATGTGTATGTTCTGCGAAAGTGTAATACGTACGCTTGATGTAACTAATTTCGATCGACTTCGCGCAAGACGCGAGGTAACTCGTTAGAGGACAATGGAGTTTGGTGAATCTTTGAAGTGCGTTGATGCAAACATAATAGCAGTTTCTTGTGTCCTTGCGTAAGACGTAACAAAGCCTACTGACTGAATGGTGTTGATTGATGCTTTTTATATATGCTTCAGGTATTCATGTTACATTAGCCAGGCTAGCATTCCAAAAGGCACACATGCTATTTCGACCAATGGGACTAACAAGCAATAAGTCGAGGTCTCCATCACCTCCTATATGAATGCTGCTGATCCGTATTCAGATTTATCTGTTGCAACATTACAATCATCAACTTGCATTGCTCTCTAAATGTCAATCAAAAATCTACATTATATTATAAATCAGTTCCAGCAAAAGAGCTGTATATTTCGGTTGACCTTACGGGTCGGACAAACTGGGTACCTAATGTTACAGAATTCAAACAGTAGGTAGCTCAAATTCGTAAATGAACAAAAGCTCACATACGCCATTCGACATCAAAACACGTTGTACCCTCTGCGATCATTTAATCACATTTTCAGTTTTGAAAGAATGGGCCAGACATAAGTACTGGTCGGTGGATATATCAATAATAATAACTTGGACGGACTTGTCAAAAATGATTGATAGAGAACTCGCGTGTCCGTACGTAGATGTGTTTGGGAATGTAAAACATCCATAGTTTTTATTCGGGTTGATGGATGCAAAGGGCGTCAAGAATAAGGGGAAAGAGAGAGTAAATTGAATATAGAGCTCATGGGTCTAACCAGAGTTCTTTTTAAAGTAACTTGTACCAAAAACAAAATAACTGGTTGTTTAGGCGTTCACGGACTAATACGATGGAAAATTCCGCGAAGATTTTTTTTTTTTGTACCAGTACAATACATTTTAGTTAAGTACTTGCAACAATATTGAGATATGAAAAGCTGCTGACTTAACTAAAATTATAACAGAAGCACGAGAGAGTCTGAATATCTAATTGTCTTGACTAGACTACAGTCTATTAGTATCTAGCGACTCTAGATTCGTGCAGTGAAACGTCTATTGCGTAATTTATTGGACGACTGAACTTTGAACGATGCTAAAGAAAAAGAATATTTTGCACTGTTGCCGAGTGTTGGGTTGTATAATAACCAATATGCAAATTGTGTAAGAGTTACAAGATAGGATGACGTAGTGAAAAAGGTCAAATGGGAGAATTCGTTATTCGATGGCAATGTGGGAAATGAAGAAGTGGTAGGAAAAGATTAACAGAGCTGATTCTAATAACATGAGGGAAATGGCAAGTAACAGAAACATCAACAAGAAGAAGAACGTGTAAGAGTAGCAGTTGATGGTAGTGATTCAACTCATGGTCTACTTTTTGTTCACAAGCAACAACATCATATTTCAAATGATTAAAAACGCAACATTGATTGTGGTCATTCAGAAATAACAGTGGTATCCACCTATTTCATGGCTTTAGTATCCCTTAATGAAGGTCGGCGCTAGGCATCATATAAATTAAATGCTCGCTACTAGAACGAAGTTACAAAAACAACATGTTTCTCTAGACTGCAGACAAACTTGTATTAAAGTTAAGAATCGCTAATTTCTCTACACCGCCGCACCGTGAGAAAACATCAAGTTGCCTTCAAGTTTCATCGGTTTGCGGTGTTCAAGTGTAGTAAGTGGACAAACATCTTTTATAGATAGGTAGCTATTCTATTCTGCAGCAGCTATCACAATGAGCATTGTCTAGAAACTTTGCGGTCAGTTGTGGTCGGGTGTGAAAGTTTACTGTGCAAATCGTGATCGCTACTCTTTGGGACAAACCAGCTCTCTTGCAACCTAGGTATAAAAATGATACCTGGTCGATGTCCGCGATAAAATCGCAAAGAGATCATGCTGAAAATGTAATATTGAAGATCATTTTTAAGACCAGCTCCCTAATTGTGTAAGTAGATAGCTGTCGAACTGCAAAGATCAACATGAAAATTGACCATGATAGCAGTTACTATACCTGCGACACTAAAAATCGTGTAAGAAAAACGTTATGATTCAAATTCAATTTATTGCCTTCTACAATGCTAAAATACTCCGAATAAATTGTTAAAAGGAACACAATAAGAAAGTACATTATATTGGAGTAATCAAATTACACGATTAGGAAGCTGATCCGCGAATGTTACCGCAATGCTTTAAGGCTTTAGATAAAACCAGTACATTAGCCAACATTTTAGTAAACAGTAGAACAAGATAACAAAACACACACAAATTGTCTTTAGTTTTATTTCCTTGAGATTCTATTTTAAGATAAGATAAATATTGATTGCCTTTTAACTAAACACTTAATAGGTAGGTACACGACGACACATTTAAGGAAGGGTCTGACCACAAGTCGCCAGTTGATAACTGATGATATAGTCGAAGGTGAATCACTACATATGGCATGACAACTGGTTCTCAAGCCACGTTGCTGGAACACACCAAAAAATGTTTGAATGGGAGACTAGACTAGCTATAGCTAAGCAAGCACTAGAAAGTACTCTGCCACAATAAGTAATGATATCTATCTAGACAATAGTTTCTATGTTCCAGTCTAGAGAGCATGACACTATGACGACTTGCCAATAGTATCTTTCTCGTCATCATCAGCCTATTACGTTCCCACTGCTGGGACTCTGGCCTTCTCTCTGAGAAAGGGTATGGGCCGTAATCTACCCACCCCGCTGGCCCAATGCGGGTTGGCAGATGTCGCATGGCCATGAATGTAGTGGTTCTTGGACATGCCGACAATAGTATTGTAGTCGTCCCTAATGCTGTATACATGATACAATATCCGAAAAAAAATCCAGTCGAGTACATAATTTGGATAACACACTTCATTAAAATATCCACTTGCCAAGAGATTACATTAGAACTCGATATTGATTAATTTAATAGAATACTTCGTTTACTCGAACTCTGGCGAACCCGAAAATTACGATATCGCACGTCTAACATCGTAAACAAAATCGGGCCTATCGAATATTCATTACCATAAATCGGATTTCTCTCGACCAAAATCGATTTATATGAATATCCAATACACCGAAACCTGCACGCGAATCGGTGGCGCTATAAGTACCTACGTTGTTATGTTGTTGTTAAAAAAATTGCTCATCTGCTTGACAAACTATTTATTGCTGATGGAACAAAATACCTTAATGATTTATACGCTCTTGATGATATTATTCTGTTCAAGTTAAGAATTTGTCGCCAAGCACCTATTTGTGTGTTCCGGCAGCCCCACTTGAGAGCCAGCTCCCAATCCAGGTGTAGCGTGGCACCATCTTCGACCACAGTAAATTAAAAAAAATCGCCTGGTAATCTGAATTGACTGACCTTAATAACTAGAAGGCCTTTAATCAATTTCCTTAAATGAATACGAGTACATACAGGTATAGTAGGTATAGTAGTGTAAGACGGTGTACAACATAATTTACTAGCGTTAATTAGTGGTGACTGCATAATTGCATTGTCATGAAGCGTTTAATATTCAATTATCTTTTAATAGGTGCCTTGTGCGGGTCGTGCTTTAACGTCGTTTAGCTTTATAATTAAAACAATATAACTTGACACAACTTATTTGACTTATTGACACAATTTTCATTAACTTTATCTGATGGATAAGACAACTATTCAGAATGCAGCAAAAAAGGACATATATAAGATTGTGGTGTTGTTAAGGTTATCAGACAGATGGTTAAAAAGTCTAAGTTCCATAGAAAAGTCCCGAGATTTTGAGAACAAAAATGTGACATTTAAAAAATCTTCGATAAACAATCTAACCAATAACTATTGAGGGTTCAAAGAATATGTTTCTGCTCGGCGTTTGTAACTTTCAAACAATATAATGAAAACACTACAGCCCTCTATTGAAAGATCGATAAATTGTAAGATTTGTCAAAGCCGTCGTAATCCTGTCAAGAACCTGAAAATCTGAGATATGATAACCGTTTGATCCACAATTATGACGATAATCAAATCTGATATAAGTGAAAATACATTTTGATAGAGAACTGTGGCTTAACTACATAATAATTATACCAGAGTGGTTATCATAAGATCATCAACAATACACAGTTCTGATAACAGTGAGATATACGAGTAAGTATATAACTCATTGCCATCGCTCAAAACGGTGAAGGAAAACATCGCGAGGAAACCGGCATGCCCATGCAAGAACTGCAACATTCAAAGGCATGCGACATCTACCAACCCGCACTGGGCCAGCGTGGTAGATTACAGTCCATACTCTCTCTCTGAGAGAAGGCCAGAGTCCCCGCAGTGGGAACGTGAAAGGCTGATAATGATGATATAACTCAAACATATCAAAAAGTGGTGAAACCTGTTCCTATCCCGCGGCATCGAGTAGTATCATAGTAAAGAAAAAAGATGTCAGGCAACCAGCAAGGTAGCAAACAAAATAAGGTTATTTTTTGCAAAGCTAGTCTTATTTTGTGTAATCGACTAAAATAGAACTTGAACGGTGAGGTTGGAAGAGATACAGGTTATGCATGTGGTAACTAGTGTTTTATCTGTGGTACGGGACAATAGCTGTTCAGTCCCTGCTCTGTTGAAGATATCGAACTAGGTATCAGTTCTGGCTATTCTATGGTGATAAAGATGGATCGGTCCCCTTCTACATTGCTTTACCCAATTCGAGTCCATATTACTACTAAGATTTCATGTACATGATGACTGTAATAAATAATTGAGCATTGAGATTGGCTTTGATATACATACCCACTTAATATACAGGGTGGAAAATAAAAGGTGGAAGGATATAACTTAAATATAGCACGATTGTAGGCATTCCTTTATTTTTAAACTTTCTTGCCTCAATCAGGAATAAAATCGAGAAAAATGACAAATCTTAATTTTTAAAACACTTTTTTAAGCAAGAAAATGAACACTATCATCATTTTGTTAATAGCTTACCTTATGTCTCTTAATTTCAAAAATCTCTGAATGCATTTTTATTTATTTTCGAAAACTAAAGATATTATTCTTAGGGGTAAAGTTTACGATAATCAATACTTAAGGTGCTGTCCCTCCACCTGTCGTCTTTATTCTCCATCCTGTATAACATGCTAGATATGTCATCGTTGAAGTTAACAAATGATATCAATTAATCAACGTTTGATTTTATCTTCCTCGTTAGTAGACTAAAACACAAAATATGTTTTATGGTCAAACGTGTTTGCAGACTAACAGTAGATTTCTAGTATACATATTCGGATTTCATCGACAGAATCTTTGAATTCATACATTTTATTTTATCTAATAGTGACAACAGGCAGATTGCCCTGATGGAAAGCAGTCACCGTCGCCTATGGACATTTGCAACTTCAAGAGAGTTGCCGATGCGTTGCCGACCTTTGAGACCTCTTTATTGCATATGGAAAAGAATAGAAAATAAGCCTGAACTTTTCTAAACAGCTGGGCTGCGCGGTGCAGATTCCCAATGACAACATGTTGAGATCACAACGGAATACCTTCCGAAATACAGAAGGAGTATCCTTCCCTTTTGACTCAGAAGGAAAACTAAAGTTACAAAACATTTTTTTTTACTACTTACAGGGTAGCGTTTGATCTCAAGTCACCTGATGTTAAGTGACGATGTGGTCGAGGATAGCGCCACGCTACACCTGGACTGGGAACTGGCTCTCAAGTGAGGCTGTCGGAACACACCGATATGTGCTTGGCGACAGATTCTTAACAAAGCTATAGTTTCAGCACGATGTTTTCCTTCACCGAAAGCCATAAATTACGTTGATCACGCTTCTACGTGAATAAAGGACATACCAACAAACACACTTTCGCTTTTTGTATAAGTGCGAGTGAGGATCATCCATTGGGGAATGATAGTGATCGGTGGCATAGAATTAAAAGCGTTAGATTAATGTAGGGTCAAAGGATAGTGGGCGAAGAATTGATCACAAAGTTTGATTGTTAGTTCAGATTAGAGCAGTGCCACGTTTATGAAGTTAGAATTACTTGAATCGCAATCGAAACTGGATTAAAGTTTGTAAAACAGTCATCGTTATCAGCATTTCACGTTCCCACTCTGGCCCTCTCTCAGAGAGAGAGTATGAGCCGTAATCTACCACTCTGGCCCAGTGCGGGTTGGTAGATGTCGCATGCCCTTGAATGTTGCAGTTCTTGGACACGCTGGTTTCCTCCCGATGTTTTCCTTCACCGTTTTTGACAACAGTCATCCATAAGGAAATGGTAGAGATGTGAGCACAACCCTTAATCTCTGCATTGGCTGTGAAATTCGTCATAGTGTTTACTCAAATGACTATTTAATTAATTCCTTTTCATATCTATTCCGTTTACAGAGTTGCAGGAAGTCAACTGGTTCATGAATCATAATACCCTTGGTATTATTATAATAATCATTTTATATTTTCTGCAATATACGAGTAATATAAAACTACCAATGCCAATTACGGCAGAAGGAAGATTTTATTGAAATTTAACTTTGACAGACTAATAGAGTTGAACCCAACTCGATAGTTTTGTGTTTGTACATCTGTTTCTTTTGTAAGATATATACTCCAAAAGTGCTGAGCTGATTACGATTAAGGTAAGTGTCAGAGTTGTGTTGAAACGGCGGAATGCTGAGATTGGACTCGTTTACGAGTGCGGAACTGCTGACAAAAACTAGTAAGTTACTATATATATTATCACTGACATTGAAGGTGTGTGGAATATTCATTTACCCAGTACATAGTCTGAATGAAATTATTTTTGTTGATTGAAAACGTGTTCAATTCAAAATCCTGAAATATACGATTGTACGTGATTTTACGAGTTTGAAGAATGGGACTCATGGTGCGGTGTACGAACCTGTAGTACCTGTACCCAGCAGTGGGATAATCTAGCATCTATCGATATTATAAATGCAAAAGTAACTCACTCCGTCTCTCTGTCGGTTTATTACCTTTTCACGCCTAAACAAGTTCTTGAAATTTGGTATAGAGAAAAGTTTGAACCCTGGGGAAGGCCATAGGATACCTTTTAACGCGATAAACCTTAGTAGACGCGGGTGAAACCACTGAGCTTAGCTGGTTGTTCTATATTTCGAATATTTACGTAAGTAGCTGGTTCAACCAGGTGTCAAGCAAACCATATCATAGAGAACTTTTTGTATTTCACCCGTGTAAAGTTTTACTGGCAAGTGCAAAGTTACTCGGCTTGATATTTCACCGGGTCCCAAAGGTTAACTCTTCACTATAAAGGCCAGGGGTGTCAGCGCTATAAATATAAATACTTATATGTGAACAGCAAGCTACATTAGTGATGCAAAAAGCGAATGACTATGAGTGAATGCATCGCTTTGACGGTCCAATTGATATTAAAAGGCGTTTCAACTGGATCAGAAAATTATATTTCAGTAGTTGTTCACTCGCGTGGATTACAGTTTATAAAGTATATTATAGGGTTCAAACTATCTCCATATTAAATTTTATTCAAATCTGTTCAGCGGTTTAGGCGTGAAAAGGTAACAAACAAACAGACAGAAATCCTTTCGCATTTATAATACTACTACCTAGTACACGGAGAAAAAGACCTTCCAGAATACAAAATGAATTTCATTCCCTTTTCACTCAGAAAGAAAACTAAGGTAGAATAAGGAAGGATAAGATTACATTTTGGCAGGCGAATCTCGGTAGGAAAGTCAGGAAATTTTTCTCAGTGCATGGACACTAGAGACATATGAGAGAGACATTGATTTTATATTTTATATCTACGAAACATTTGTTTTTTTTTAAATGGCTAGCCTAGCGTTTAACCACGACCACACACGATGGAAACCTATATACGATGTGATTGAAGGTATAGCATGCTCATCTATCAAATAATATTTCAACACTCACGACTTACACTTTTCAGGAAACACCGGGCATTCCACTCTTTTGCAGTGAATAATTATCAAAATAACTTTGTTGAAAATATGAATAGGTATTACGAGAAAGAAGCTCAATCAAACCAGCGGTAAACAACATTCAAATGCCGGATAAAGTAGGCCGTGTTGGCGCTACTTCAGCACGTACGTCAAAATGTCGCGCTGGTACTTGCGCAAGCGCATTGCGCCAACTATAAATAAACTTACAACTAACTACTGAGTAAAAGTGGTTAACATCTCAATCATATTTAATTGCTTTTGTAATTTTAGTCGAGATATAGAAAGGAAATTGGATTAAGCGTCATATCAACAACATAAGATCAGTGAAATAGCAAAGACATAATATTATACGCTTATTAATATCTAGTGATTAATCAACCAATTTTAGTAGAGGCTTCCATCTTAGCTTCCATCTCACATAGAGTGATTCAAGAGGAAGGTTTATATGTGTAACACATACATATTATTGTACAGAAAAGCCGAAAAATTCAAAGATCTATAAAATACTGTCCCATATTAGTATCTACAAATTTACATTGCACCCGTGCGAAGTCGCGGCGGGTCGCTATGGTATATAATATATATATAAAAGTCAGTAAGTATTCTAGGATATCGTACTTCCTATCGCCGAGAGAGAGAGAGAGTAGTAACGTAAAAACCACAGCGGCCACGGCATAGAATTTGTCTTGTAATTCTATGGGCCACGGTATCAAAACCCGTAGGTCCCGTAGCAAAACTAAAATCGGTTAAATAATTAACTAGTCAATAACATCTGCGTACTGAAACCCATTGTCCCAGTTACAAACTAAACCAGTAACGATATAATAAAGCGGCGAGAGACAGCCGAGTGGTCTAGACCAGACGAACACGATCTAGAATTCTAGACCGCGGCGACTGACAGATTTAGAGCGGTGTTGCCAGGGCTCGGACAAGCTCCATAATGTACCGAATGGTTACCTACTTCTGGAGAGATTAGATTAGATTTTTTAATATACCTAAGGAAATGAGAAGACAAATTTAAAATCAGATTTAAAATTTATAATTTTATGGAGTATAATTCGTCAGTTTGAATTGGAGGTAAACTACCATCGCTCAAAACGGTGAAGGAAAACATCGTGAGGAAACCGGCATGTCCAAGAACTGCAACATTCAGGGGCATGCGACATCTACCAACCCGCACTGGGCCAGCGTGGTAGATTACGGCCCATACTCTCTCTGAGAGAAGGCCAGAGTCCCAGTAGTGAGAACGTAATAGGCTGATAATGATGATAAAGACGAATCTACAAAACTACTGTTCAGATTTTTTTAATTCTTTTACTGTTCGAAGATACGTAACCCTAAATAGTGTCATGCTATATTTTATTGAAATAGGTACTGAAATAATCCTGTGGGCATCTTCACGCGGGCGATAGTAGTATAAAGTGTTAAAATCTTTTTTGTACAATTAAGCCAATGAAGTTCACATTGTAAAGTAAGCTAACGATTATGAAATCTATGATATCATTAACAAACTTTTTGTTAACAAATAATACCATTGTTTAACCTAAAAAACTGGATCAGACTAAGCTTTGACTAAGCCTACCATCTTTGGTCTACAGGCGCCTGCCTTACGGAAAAAATCCTTCTCGTACTCGTACCAGTTGCTAAGAGAAATATGCTAATCAGCCATTTTATATGTAAATACATACGTCAGTTGTTGTTACTGTTGTTGTTGATTGGTGTTTACCTGCAAAAGAAAAATATAGAGTTATTAAAACAATAATATATGTTATTATTATTGACATTATTACCTGGAGTTCCCAGGATTGGCCTTGACATAATTATATAGGAACAGTCTTTTTCTAACCTTCAAATAAATAAGTAATATAATGTAGAGCTGTTAAAACTTAGTGAAATTACGTTTAAACTAGAATTTCGCTAAAATTGAAGCCCAAATTTCTAGAACAACTAACTATGCGGGAAAAAGTTTTGCTAATTAAAATTAACCAAGTGAAAGTGGGCTAGCCGGCATATAATTCTCTATCAAAAGTCCGCTAATTTGGAAACTTTAAAATATTAAAACGTACCTGCACAGTGCACAGTTTACTACAAATAATTCGCATAAACTTTTGTAAATATTAGCGTACGCTTGTGCAAATATTTTAAGAACAAATTAAAGCATTTCTTGGATATTTCGGGTTTATGTAAACGCTATAGCATGCACACAAAATATCTGTACCTACAAGTATGTATGTATCATCATCATCATCAGCCTGTATCTGTCCACTGCTGGACATAGGCCTCTCTACTGAGCCCGGTCTTCGGCTCTTCTCATCCAACTACTGTCAGCCACTTGGCGCAAGTCGTCGCTCCACCTTGTCGCAGGGCGTTATACACTACGTATGTCAAGTCGCAGTCTCCACTCAAGAACACGTATGCATGTGTACAGACAAATTCAAAACGTGTCATCAGTTCAATGCCAATGTGAAGTGCTCGAGACAATCTCGTGCTGAAATCGGGTTACAATCTCAGTGGGTGAACTCGCTTCTCGGTGCTACCTTTCCTCTAAAAGCCCACACGCTCGGGTACCATGTCACAAAAACACTATTCGACGTGACTTCAAGCGACGCCGACGCTGAAACATCGGAACAGTTATTGCGGCGAGGTACTCGCGTGTACATTCTTTTTGTAGGTTACAGAAAAAACGAGCAACCATTAACCTACAGAGGTAATAGACGACATTGCCAATAAATATCAGTGTTTAGGCATGTATTGGTATCTGTGTAGGATCTTAATTACAGTGGAGGGCGAAGTTAACGCAAAGAATCTTTTAACGTTTATTGTGCTACATGGTCGACAATTTGCCATTACAGCTGTTGATGGTGTCATTAAGAAATACCAGTGTGCGTTTAATTGTTATTTTAAGCGCTGGTCATATTTAATTCTTTAGAACTTGGGGAATGAAATCATTATCATCAAAATATCTTATGACTATCTCGCCCCTTAGCCAAGTTCGAATAATCTCCAAGCGAGTTTTGGCCGGACTTCCACGTAAATTGCACTGAAAAATAATTGACCATAAATCAAAGGCATCACGGAAATAAAACATTGCACACATAATTCGAGAAACGCTTTCATCAAGTCGCTACTGAATTTCAGAACCACCGCGCGTTGGTAATTGGATCTTCTGAATTCAACACGATTTAAATTACTGCAGCGCAAAGCTGTGATGTCGAAGGAATTTCTAATCTCATTCATCAAACGAATATCAAAGGAACTGACTACTCATTCGTAACGTCTGAAGACTGTACCTTCCAGATCCAGGAAAACGCTACTTTCAATATTCAATACATTTCTTCATCTACACCATTAATTTCTTATTCTTCTTTTCTAACTAACTACTAATTAATATTAATATTATTATTATATTAACAAGCCCAAAGAATAGAAGACAGAACACCACTTCATAATTAGTATTATTGATGGCAGAATTATTTAATTAATAATAATACAAGGCTACTGCCTCCACTCGTTCAGCTTAGTCGTTCATTATGATCTCTTCGTGGTCATGTATTTTGGTGGTAATGAGCTAATTTAAAAGAATGTATCTTAAGAATTACAAAACGAGAACAGTAGCATGGTAAAGATAGCCGTTCGCTGTTCCGTCATGTACTTTCCCCCTTATCGTGCGAAAGCTATTCTAACTCAATGCTCCGGTCTAGATTTTAAAATTTCACATGTACACGTTTACTCAAAAATTGCACAGTCACTTCGTGAACGGTGCTTCAATAAATCGAAAATATCACGATTTACAGGTCTACTAAAGGTGAACTTTCGAATTCTAGTGATGATGTCATGCCCAGACATATTTTAGTACCAAAAAGACTCGTATTGGCAGAAACGGGTGGTGGTTCTCTAACAAACAAATGAAACGCCATAAATTAACCCATAAATTCATAAATTCTCCCTTGGATACATAAAATGAGTTCTGAATATGTTCAGGTTACCTGTTGCCTTATGGATCGTCAATACCGAACGTTACATTGCGTTTCGCCCAATAACTGGACAGTCAGCTCAGCGGTCGATTGCGGAGCGGGTTATGTAGCGAGCACGTCACGCTCTGCCTGGCAACAGGGCTGGGGACACGTAACCGCTATTTTAGGAGGCGGTTCCTCTACGCATCAAGCATTTTGGACGGTGTTCTATCTGATATCAAAGGGTCAAACGCATATATATTTGCTGCCAATATACCACACGCACGTAGTCCAACATCGAGAGATTTTGCAGAAACTTTCGCGATGACACCTTAGCTTGGTGAGAAGGCATTTTCTAATGCTCTCCTGGTAGCTTTAGCTACAACCCTCAAGTTAAAAGTCTGTCACTAAGCATCAATATCGTGTGTTCCGGCAGCTTCAAGCGCGGCTCCACCTTCTACTACATTGTTAATGACCACAAGGTGACTTGAGTTCAAACGCTACCCTGTAAAATGTAAAAAAATAACTAACTGTGGGTGGTCTCACCATTTTATGAAGTCCATTAGGAGCAATCTATGAGAACCTGTTCAAAAAAGAAGTTAACGTGCAAAATGGTTCAGCCAAGAGCATTACTACCGGAGAGTGCTGCAAGCTAAAAAAACAGAAAAATAATAAGGACTAAAGTTGCAAACACATGGTAAGCATCGTCGTTTCCTGATTTTAATACTACTACGAGCACATGTGAGCGACAAGATAGGAACGAAATAGCATCGTCGAACGCACTTTAGTGATCAAATCATAATGGATGGTGCATCTATCAGGCACTAAGGAAATCCATTCATGGTAAGTAACTTTCCTGTTTTATGTATATCGTATGGTATCGTAAGATATGTACATCCCTCGTACGTAATTTGGCGTAAACACTCTCAAAGGGTAACAACCGATAATATACGTTATTTGCCTCGGCCGTCCTTTGACTTCGATTTTGAGACTGGCATGTCATTGGAAGTTTGCTTTGGCTTTTCGCACACATTGAGCATCAATTGTTTTGAGTTGCATTACAATTGTATTTCGATCTCTAAGTTTTTTCCGTATATACGAGTACAAATGTTTGTCCCGTAGCATCAATTGAACCACTTGCGGGCTGCTGTTGAAATTGAGACCACCGATTCAATTACGCGGAGGCGAGGCTACCGTGGTCAGATACAACGTCATTATTAATATCATTGTATTCCTTTCCGTCTGTGTTTCTTTCTTAACCTCTCAATTTTGACCAGTTCGTTTCGTGATGAATTTGAATCGGGTCGTTAATCTCCCAGTGAAAAGCCTTCGTGACGCAAGTCGTCGCCCGTCGCCCGGTAAATATTATCAGTGAATTTGACCTAAAAACTAAAGTCATTGAACGCGTTCCATGGTTTTATATTCGGTCGATGTACTGAGGCATTGACTTCTGATATTTAATTAGCGTCACTATTTCTAACGTGTGTTTTAGAATGTGGCCATAAATATTGATAAGATGACAATAACCATTTAAAAGACACAAGTCAGTTCAACCCGAGAAAATTTAAAAATAAATTAGTAAAACAAAGACGCAGGCAAGGTGTTTCACTTCACCGTTCGTATTATAAATGTAGAAACGAAGCGTTTTGTGCGAATCGGAGGTATTTCGACCATATACGGATGTCACGTTGCTGTACGTTTTGTCTTGCGATTATGAAATAAGGTTATCAGCCAACTTATTCAGGATTGGTATTCTGATAAAAAATTATTTTGCGATCCACCACTTTTTGGCCACCCCTGATGTGCAATGCTTAAGAGAAATAGCGTTCTTCCCTCTTGTTTACAACCAAAATGGAATAAGATATATGATGGTAGAGTACATGAAGAAAAAAGATCTTCCGAAATACCGTTTTCCTTCTGGGGAAGGATTTGTGATTCAGAAGGAAAACTAAAGTAAAATAAGGAAGGAATCGGTCTTGGAAGGTAAAGACTCCGAAGAAAAGTCAGATTTTTTTCTCAGTGTAGTATAATTTCACCTTTATATTTCCCATATCTAAGGCATCAAATTTCAATTCACAAATTACCAGACGATAATACTAATTTGTGAATGAGTGATTTTACAAACTCAACACGTCCATCAATTAAATGTAAATAGCTTACAATCAAATTCAAACCAATTACGTGTATTACACTTGTGCTAGTTAACATGACCTAGAACAACCAATAGTACAAGCTTATAGTACTTAGATGTGTGATAACGTACGTGATGTTTACTTCCGTAAAACGCGCCATATGTTTGGATAGTTGATTGTATAAATAAAACATTGGTAGATTAATCTAATTAAGAAGGAAATATTAATAGAATAGTACCTATTTCTTCTAGGCTACGCTCAACAACCAATCTGCTCTATTCAAGTGTACCGTCATACGTTACTATACAGATATACAGTCCCACGTACTCTACCCAATCCCAATCTGCTGTTATATTACAGCTAACTTAATATCTTCACTATTAAAGTAGACTTTAGGAACATGTAAATGTCCATCGATCAACGTCCAAACGAAGACGTCAATAAATGTACCACATCCAAAACATTTCATTCTGCAAAAGGAAATCCTTTTGCAGAATGTTTACGCACGGGTACAGTTACAAACAAAACATCGCAAAAGCTGCGTGCATCAATCAACGATATTGGCAGGAAAGTTGATAAATAATCGTTCCAAAAAAACAAACACATTCAAAAAACGACATGTTGGAATGGAATTCAAAGTATTCGGAAATAAAAATAAGTTCCGTTTTATCAAATTCCAAACAAGCACTGTGAAATAAAGAAATAGGCGGTATTCGTGTGAGAACGCAACCCTATCAACTAATTTTTTAAAAGAACTATGTGAATTTATGAACGTGGATCAACATAAAACACTTTAGCTAGGGCTGCACTGATGCATCTCAATCTTTATCCGGAGTTGTTTCTACAAGGTAAACACTCGACCCTGACAAAGTTTCAGCTTCTCAGAATGGTAAAGTAAAAATACAAAGCCGTGAACTGACTGCTCGCAGAGTCAACTATCCTTCAGCGGGCAATCATATCGTAGGCCACGCTTTAGAATGCAGTCTATTTACAAGAACCTTAAACGCACATAAATCTACGAACTCTACGAAGTCGAAGAAGGTTATAGAAAAGCAGGATATCTGAACAATAGTAAACAATTAACTAATGCGATTCCGGTCATTGTTTGTGTCCGGGGAAGCGACCGATCACAATCGCCGGAAAAACGCTTCGATCAAGCGACATCAGCTGTCAAAGATGGTTGTGATTTAAGAAATGTTAGATGTTCTGTTGTTGAACCAGCAATGGTGTGAGCATGATAACGACATTGTGCTCAACCCAATTCTTATGAAAGAGAAAGACGTTCAACTAATTTTCTTTTAAAACATTCAATTCCACCTTTTGTTATCTCAAGAGCATGATTTGCAGAACCAAGGCACGTCAATACTTAATATCAAGCCAGCCTTTATCCATCTTTCTCTTAACATTTACCAATCAAAAATGATTTGCATTGTTGTCTGAAGAGTGATAGACGGCCCAAGAATATCTATTAAGAGTTTTTCGTAATCGATTCGGCGCGGTTGAATTAGAATGACTCTTTTACCCTCAGACGGTCGATGGCCATAATTGCGGAGCATTTCTACACGTATTCGTTTTCTAACGAATTTAATCTGCTTTCAAGTTTCAACAGTCTGTAATGGATGTAAGGTTGAGAATAGGATGAATTATTATATATAGAAAGAAGAATTAAATGTTAAGATAAAGACGTTTTCCAGAGATATTTAGAAATAGATAAAAGACTAATATCTGACTGAGTTTGTTGTTTCATGTCTCGGACCCGATATGTCTATTTTTGAGTTTTTTTTTGAGGTATGTACGCGATAATTTGCTCCATTTCAATCAATTAGTAATAAGAATAAAATTGTCAATGTGATCGCGCCAAAAAAATTACCTGCCGGGCGTTTCTTGCCTGTTCTTTTGCCGGCGTAAGGAGGTAGGAACAGGCGTAGCTAGTTTTAAGTTTGACGTTTTAAAGTGATCAAAATGTCTCCTATTGAATAAAGTACAATTTAATTTTGAATTAACGAACTGGTAATAAGTCATGTTGCCAAGCCCTGCCCATTGCCAGTACCTACAATGCAGTTCGGAGAAACTGAAATGCAAAGAAAGCAAGTCTTTTTCAAATCACGCAATGACTATTGAAGTCAGGACTGAATTACTAGAGTGACCTATTGCTTATTGTGTTAATGAAGAGCTAAGAACCTTGTTAATTTTTTTGTTGACAGCTGCAATGTGCGTGTGTGTTACTTTTGTAAGCATGTTTGGCAGTGCTGAGAGATTTCAATTATCTACAGGTTAAATATAAGACGTGAAGAAAGTCCTTTGCAAAATCAAGTGATGACCCTATCGCTAACCCAAGTGAACGTTCTCTGATTCAAGATGACAGCCAACGAGTGCAGCCAATTGAGATTTGAATGAAACTATTGTAGGACATACATAACGAATCGTTTGGAGAGCACTGAGTTATTGCTCTTGCCCGATTGAACATTGGACTTGCCTGATGGATGGTTAAATCAATTGAATATGCATATTTAGGGCCAGACCACACGATGTTTATCTCATCTAGTCCTACCTTCTAAATGTTATACAGAGCAACGGTGCGGACCTTTGCTTTACAAGTGTTTATAAAATATGTTGAGAATAGATAAGATAAGCATCGTGTGCCTGGTCCTTAAGATTGTGTCCTTCTAGCGAACATCAGGTATCAGTAAGGGTTTGTTCTTTTTTGGCTGTCTCTATTCTTTGGCTCCGATTTTGAATCGTACCTAACTTACTCTTTTTACATAATAATAATGCCATTGCCACTGTAGTACAGTCAGTATCTTCATCTAACCAAGTTAATTAGAATGATTATCTCGTCTTCTCTTATTTTAAAATAGATTTAACAATGATGCGATGCTATGTCATGGTCGTTGAAATCATGTTCAGTCAATTATCTTCAGATGTAATCTACTGATTTCCTTCAGATGTATCAGAATAGCAATACAAGATATTACACTCAAGCTTAGTCATAGCGTTTTTTGCAATGGGGACAATGGAGATCAAAAGCACTACGCAGTTTTGGTACTTTATTGTCCTAAATGTCAGAGTAATGAGTGTCGAAAATGTTTCTGTAAAGCCAATTACGATGTCTAGAGAATCGACAACTTTCTATTAACAAAGTACTTATTTTTAATGTTGAGACTTCAATAAAACATGTATGGATACTTAACCGAAGAGGTGAAGAAATTTAGTCTTAATGAAGGTAATGGTACTGCATATAATTTCTTCAACATAATTTTGGTCTAGATTGTACCAAACTATAATTACATTTCTGGTTACCCATTTAGCTAGGACCTTGAGTTGGTTGAACCGATCGTGACTGAGCGGCTAGGTAGGTATTAATAAATAAACATGGTTGCTATTGAAAAGGTGGTGTTCAATTATATTGAAGCCTCAATCATTTTGAGAGCCGAATATAGACGAGGAAGACGGTTTTGGTCATGTGCGTGCGCGCGGTCTTATAAGTTTAGGTATTCGGAGGCATCGTTTTGATAGTCCTTGAAATTGGGACAAAGATGTATAGAATACCTTAAATGGGCAGCTATCTACGCAGACAAAGGCTTGCGGGGCATTCCTATCTGTCTATGTAGCAAATAATACGTTGTCGTTACTTCGCCTGAAAACCCTAACTAGTCAGACAGACTGGTTGATGATGTGTGCTGGTTTGAATATGAGATTAAGATCAGACTCAAACCAATTATATCTACCCTTTAAAAAGCTTTTGTCCCGATAGGTCATAATGTCCAAGAGGTAAAGATTACGAGTATGGATGTAGGCGGTAATATCCAGAACTATTAATCTGATCTAGAAAATCCTGTAAGAATCTCCGCGCGGATTAAACTGCGAGGAATAGATAACATTGATAAATAAAAATGCATGCCATTAAGACGTCTGTCTCAGAATTTATGTATCATCAAACTCAGCCACTTCACTTCGCTGTCTTGAGACCATTGGCAAAAAAGTTGTAAAAAAAGTAAAGCCACCAAATAAATTCCTGAAATTTGTAGTTCCAAATTCATCGCTGTGGAACACATTGGAAGCAAAGTTATGTAAGCAGGTGGTAGACGGCAGTGGTACCGTTTGGTACGCGTTTAGACAATAGCGTCCCGAAAGATAAATAGAGCGTGGCTTCTTCAGCCTATTCTATTTTGAGAAGTAAATGTATTTGATAACAAGAGAGGTAACAGAGTCTCATGATTCAAGTCAATGGTCTACAAAAATATTGTATCATAGAGGTACTTATTTATCGATTGTCAATATTGCTACCTCACTAAAAGTAACACTGGTGTCAAAATGTAAGTTTATACTCAATGAAGAGGACCACTCCGAGATTAAGCTGATAATTATTAGGGCTAATTACGACTAATTTGTTTGTAATTACGACAGAAAAACCCTAAAAAATAATTGAATATCTATATTCTTATGTATATATTAATATATATATTATTATCTATATACACAGCCTTTAGAAAAAATAATGTAAAAGAAGGATTGAAAGAACTGTTTTTTAAGTTCCCCCTATATTAAAGTTACGAGCATTTTTCTCAATTTCTATCGATAACAAAGACATGTTAGTACCACCAACATATTAAGAAATACAATAATCAGAGAGCGATGATTTATAGCGATGATGGCTCAGTGGTAGTGACGTCGGCTTGCGATCCGTAGGACGTGGGTTCGAATCCTACAATGAGCTTGAGCTTTCGGTGAAGGAAAACATCGTGATGAAACCATAGCTTGGTGGTAGGGTATTTTCTAGTACTCGCCTGGCTAGCTACCACCCTCTTGAGAGCCAGTTCCCAGTCCAGGTGTAGCGTGGCGCCATCCTCGACCACATCGTCACTTAACATCAGGTGACTTGTGGTCAAACGCTACCCTGTAAATAGTAAAAAAAAAAAAAAAAAAAGAGCCTTAAAGCAATTTTATTTTATCCTGCTATGTTTTCTTTTACTTTTTTAATAGGTACTCTACTGTAGATAGCTAAGCTGTAGATAGCAGGGCCCTAACCGCCTAACATTCTAAACACATCAGAGGCTTATTCAGGCTGATATCTTGTCATTGGCCCCAATCCCCTACCCGGTTACATTGCGCGTTACATCACCGCATCTTTCACTCGCTTTGCAAAATGTCTTAAGAGTGAAAAAAAGTCAACAATAGAGCCACGCTGTCACAAGGAGTTGGGTGTCAATCAACTGCGGGCCACAGGTCGTGTGGGCTTGGCATTAACCCACTTTCCGAAGCCGGTGGGAGGCCAGGCTAAAATTAAAATGAGAGAAAAAAAAGCGCGAACGCGTTTTGTTTGCTTTGTGCGCAACCAATGTTACTGCAACAGTTCAAGAATAAACTGCGGGCGAGGCGTTGATTCAGAGTTTGCTGGTTATCGAGCGGCGATTGGTTCATTATCTTCATCAGCCTTTTACGTTCCCACTGCTGGGACTTTGGCCTTCTCTCAGAGAGAGTATGGGCTGTATCTACCACGCTGGCCCTGTGCGGGTTAGTAGATGTCGCATGTCCTTGATTGTTGTGGCGATTGGTAGCTTAATTTGTATTGGTGAAAGATATTTGAATATGCAGAGATTTTATCAACATTCCCAATTTTTCCATTGTTAGTTAAATCTTTACATTTATCTCTTAGGCCGGGTTGCACCATCCACAGTCAACTTTAACTAACGTGCAATCTGCTGTGAAATCACTATGGTTAAAATGACATCATAATTTGACGGTAACCCAAACTGCCCAAATCTGGCCGGTTGAAGTTAAAGCTCCAGTCAAAAAGTTGTCAAGTACTCGTGGTGCAACACTTTTTAGTCACAGTTAACGATTAAAGTTAAAGCAAAGTAAATTCCAACGGTAACTATAAATTTGACTAAGGTTATTGTGCAACTGAACCTCAATAGAGGAAACTTTTGACACGGTTTGGACTTAGATTTCTTTGTACGACATCGCTCGCTAAGACGGAAGGTATTAAGAGCAAAATTAAAATTGTTCTTTTCCACAATAACATTGAAAACGAAAGTAGCCATGTGACAGCCAGAATTACCCAGCATCTTTTGTCCCGCATTCTTACGTGGGTGGAGTTTAATGGGTTTTGCCACTGCAGTAGAAAACCTTAAGAAGTGGGTCATTTTTTTGTCAATTAACAAAAGTAGTGAAATTAATTCGACCTCCTTATTAAAATAAAAATGCTGGCAAATTTCACTTTCTAAGAGCCCAAATAACATATTGCTGTTTCAGTAGGTACCTAATTTAATAATTACGATCACCCACGTATTCATTATTTTCGATAGAGAATGGTGCCTTGCCTTTCTAATAGAGAGAACAAATGTCTCAAATAAAGTTTACTGTACTAGCAAACCTCTAAATCTGTAGAATATTTCTTTCTTTGTCTTCTATGCATTCTTATACCATTCATTCGATTAAGATGAAACTATGTTGTGCGAAGTTTTCTGCCAAAAATGACGAGAAAAAGGCATTGCAAAATGCCAAAGTGCTAGTTTTAAGAGCAAGATTTCCCATTATATTACAGGCCTTTGAGAGCCAAGTGTAGCGTGACACCACCTTTGTCCACATCGTCACTTAGCATCAGGTGAGTTATGGTCAACGCTACACTGTAAAAGCTTAAAAACATTGAGTCTATTTTAAGAAAACATCAATCGGAAATCTTAAGGCTAACCCCGACTTTTTTTACAAAAAATATTTTCTAGGCTTAGTACGAGCTTGGTGTGATGTGAAGTAGGTTTGGCGGAAGTCCAAGATTTCCTTCCGACAGTGCAATTGCATGGCAATATTGTGCCAACGCTTCCTGTTCCTGGCTTCTTCACTGACAAAATTAAAACGAATGCAGTCTGGAGTCTGGAAAATTAAGTTTGAGCCATTGAGACAGTCCCAAATGACTTCCATTTCATTAAGACTTCATCATCGTCTTGAAGAATAACTTAGTACGTCTAGGTACATACTTTTTAGCATTTGACCACAAGTCAGCTGACGTAAAGTTACGATGTGATCGAAGATGGTGCCACACTATGCCTGGATTTGGAACCGGCTCTAAAGTGGGGCAGCCGGAAAACAACGATAGGTGCTTGGCGACAGATTCTAATATAGAAGATAACAGAACTATTAGAAGCTATAAGCAGAACTAGCAATGGTGGCAGCTTCCTACCTATTTTATCAGTCTCGTTACGTGTGTAATTCAGCTCCACTCGAACGAAATTCCATTCATTCCTTCCCTCCCATCCCTCCGAACTTTAAACACAATACTACAAGGCAAGCATAGAAACCACTAGCACCCCCACGTTAAGACCCTGTCCGAGCTCTCAGCTCGACAATTTACCTGATCACTTATCGGGGATTGGGTCGCCCGTGCAAATATCAAATGTTTGCACACCGGTGCCAATCTCTAAATTCGGTTCTGTAAAGTGGATTATCAATTAGTACGGAGAGATAACATTCCTGTTAACTCGGATACAGGCAAAGGTTTGGTGTTTGCGGAATTATTTTTGAAAAGGCAATAAATATTACATACAATATACTAATCATGGCCGCTATCATTTGCAACTATCAGTTTTTTTTCCTCCATCTTTTCCCCCAAAACTTTTAAGTGTGTCGGTATGTTCCGGCAGTCTCACTTGAGATCCAGTACCCTATCTAGGTGAAGCGTGGCGCCATTTTCGATCACATCGTCACTTAACGTCAGACTTGTGATCAAACGTTACAATGTAAGTAGCAAAAAAAAGTCGTACTCGTATATTCATGATTGCCATCTAGTGAAGATATCTCGACCAATCCTATTTGAGAGTGACTAATAAGGTCGGTGAACTGCCATAGAATCCGGCGGCTAAATAACAAGCTAAAGGAAACGCACGGCAAGATCCAGAAGGAACCTATTAAGGAACAAGGACAAGTCAAAATTAAGGATCACGATTTGTCACTCTAAGACATTCACCCTGCCAAATTCAGATCATTGAACTGAGCGACTAATCGATCTTAATTCAAGACACGCAAACGGTCGAAGCGACAAGCGAAACGGGTATTGGGCTTGTTGTCAAAGTGCGTAAGCATTACACCAACACGAGTCAGAGTAACTAGGTCATAGAGACACGGGAGTAGGGGACCGATCGATCGCCACGCAACGAGATAATGTACTCGGTTATTTGCATTCGCTTTTGTGTGCAGTCATACAGCCGAGCAGGTTTACGGTGTGAATTCAGATTTTAGACCCGGTTAGGTAATTAGGTCCTGTCTATCTTTGTCCATTTTCGATGCTTCTAATGATGACTTTAAATTCAATACTACTGCGATATCTTTATTGAGTTTCATGAGGATACTTTAGACTTTTAATGCAGTTTCTAGAACCATGAAATACATTTCTACTCTCGGCGGATAATATAGAATCAGCGACTAGTTTTCTTTGCGTTCCTTTTTATACTAAGGCCATCATCTCTATATCCACTTCCTTTTAACACTTACCATTATCACTAACACGATCCACGCATACTTTATTTGATCTTTTTCCCGTGCCCTTATAACCATCTACATTAATATTCTTATTTCAATATTATGTATTACGATTACGACATCCATCCTTCGAATAACATTTCCAATCATGAAAGCGTCTATTACTTCTATCTGTTTCGTCCTGGCCGCTACATTTAAACATAACGACATCATACATAGAACAAAAAAGAAAATACCTAACATCAGATAAAATCAACTCAATAAACAGGTCTGCTCCTTTCGTAATATCATTGTTTGTTACTGTGTAACCTTAATTGGGAACCTTCTTGGAATTCTGCAATAAAACGTATTTTTAAGAAACTTTTCTAAATAAATCCTTTTCATTTCGAACCGAGAGAAAAACGGCAATTGATTTCGCAGAATAATTGGCTGGAACAAAGGGGATTACCTTTATTTGCTCTTTCAGCTTCGCTACTACCTTGCTATGTTTATTTTATATATTTATATATAAACACATTGTAATTTCAAATTAGACTTGAGACAAACCCCCTTGAGTTTCTGAATGTACACAAAACAACTTAGTGAGTTTAGAATTTGCTAGGTTGTTATTTATGCTCAAAATGCAGACCAAGCTCAGAAGGCAGATAGATGTTCAAAGCTAAGAAGAAATTAGGATGCTGACCATTCAATGATCAAATTAATACATAGCCATTAGTAGCATTAAAACTTGTATGTTTTGATCAATAATGTATTAAAGCAAAGCAATTAGCAAGACTTGCGCGAGCTCTCAGCTGGCAAAGAATTATGCAGGACTCAGGACGGAGAACTAGCACTGTCTTCTAACATCGCTGCTGAGGTACCATCGGAGTTATGTGTTTTATTTAGGTACCTTTTGAACTCGTCTCCAACAACATATCTAAATTCAGTAACTCCGTTAAACAAATGGCGTGGTGTCTCATTATACCAATCTTATTCCAAGCGTCTGGTGCTGGTTGTAATACGAAGCTATGAGATGAAGTTGTCATTTTGTATCCCACGCTTCGAACACACACGATAACCCTAATTGGTGTGTTAATGATTCTGTTACAACACTTACAACGTCATCATCTGTGTTAGTTAAGGTTGTCAGGTTACAAACAGTGATTGCCCTAAGTGACAGATAGTTAAAGAATGTTCATAGATAGAAAGCTTTTGCAGTTCTGTAACCTTTTAATCCCCGACGCAAAAAGAGGGGTGTTATAAGTTTGCCGTCGATGGCATCGTAGCTCTCAAACGGATGGACCGTTCCGATGCAGTTTTTTTCATAGCTATGCATGGTTTATATCAGTTCAGCAGTGTAAGGCTATCAGCTCTTTTCTTTAATGATGCAAGGCATTTTCTGTTATGTTTGATGTAAATTGATAGCATGTCGGGGGTTTATTCAATTTTAAATTTATTATTGGTAATAGGATACGTTTGACAGCCATCTCGCCTGATGCTAATCTATTATGTGGTCGCCAGTATAGCACGTATACCTAGAAGAAGCTTGTTCGCTATTGCAGTGAAGATTTTAAATTATAGTATTACTGTGGTTTCTTTCAATATAGTGCGCTTATTAAATGAAGGTTTCACAAAACGTCGCAGAAAACAATTACGTAAAGGTGATAATAGCAGTCTAAAATAATAATAACGAAGCACAGACCACTTCTCGATTTAATTAAGGCGATGCCCCGAGTCCCGAGAAAGGAGGTCGTGGTGAATTATTGTTACCACGACACAATTACGACATGGAATAAAGTTAAAGCGAAGTTCGTTGTAATAACTGAAAGGGAAACCTACTAACGGAACGGGAAATTGTTAAGCATTTTCTTATTTCTGTTCCATTTTTTTCAATGCTTTCATGAAGGTGTGTGATTTGCGCGATACTTACATAATAACATATCAGCTTAAATACATGAAGATCTAAGCGACAAGACCTCTCGCCTTTCATTGACTTAACCTTCTGCGATGTAATTTTTTGTTTCCTTGGCGTGCGATAAAGCATTGGTAATTGATTGATTGATAATAAATAATAATCTTGGTTTCCTTCTCATCAAATGAACAACTGTGCAATTAATAATACAGATCCGATCAATACTGTATTTTATTATTCTCATTTCTAACCTCAAATGGTTATGATACCTCAGGCTCTGAGGCTCAGAGGTAGTAAAGCTTGAGTTTTCAGTGATGAAAAACATTGTGATAAAACCAGAGCTCGGTGATAGGGCGATAAAACCAGAGCTCGGTGATATTCCCTCAAGCCAAGCACGAAGCACCTATCGGTATGTTCCGGCGGCCTCACTAGAGAACCAATTTCCAATCTAGGGTGCAATGTGGCGCTACCTTCGATGACATTTTCAATTAGCATCAGGAGATTTGTGGTCAGCCTCTACACTGTACGAAAAAAATAATGAAGTAGAATTTCTCAGTATATAAGATCAACTTACTTAGACCCTTAGCACCAAACTTTTTCGAACGATGTCTTGTCTTGTATCAACAGCTAAACAGCATTAATAAGATAGACTATGCCTGAACTAGACAGAAGCAAATCGCCAGAGGGCAAAGTGCCAGACACGGATAGATCTTCACCAAAGCCTTTGAAACTTTGAGGCAGCTAGTTGCCTCAACTTGTAGTCAAACAGCTTGTGAGCTGGCTCTTAAGCACTTTCTGAGAGAGTTTTACGAAACATAGCTTTGTTGTCCTGCAAGGATAGAAGTTAATTAACTTCTTATATTTATTCTTTGGCGAAAGATTTGACTGCAGAAATGGGTATACTTTGTACTGCATAAAATTATTTTGGATCATCTGAACTGCTCGTAAGTCTATCTAACAGGAATAACTAGCATAGCATTCATTGCAGAGATATATCTTAGCAACTTATTCAACTATCTTCTGCAAACAAACATGCCTCTGAGAGGATTACGCATTGAAAGGCAATGTTTCCAGTGGCAGTGACAGGATTATCATCGAAGCTAAACTTCTGACGAGCGCAGTGCATTGCCGCACAGGATTTCAAATTGTTCAAGTCAAAAATTTTGGGTGGCTGTGATGGTAAAACCTGACCATCAGGCGGGCGACTTGCTCGTGTCGTTACATAAACAAAAAAAATAGGAAAAACATACTATTGCCACTGCTAATATGGTTACTCAATACTCAATCATTAATTGCAGTCATATATTGGTAAACATACATGAGATCTTAGTTGTTCAAATTAGCAAACATATGGGCCCGAATAGGGTATGGCAATATAGGAGCGGACCGATCCATTCTAATCTAGTTTAAGTCGATACAGAACCAAGAGCAAACGCTCTGTATCTGCGGCGTCTTGCGTGAGAGCGCTAAATCATGTGACAGCACAAAAGTTACGCTTACCTATTGAATCAACACCTCAAGTTTCATTATGAAGCATCCCATTAGCCAAAGTGCCCGCTTAGCAGAGGATATTAATAGGTATCGGTCAACTGACCCAATTATTGGGACTACTACGCGTTGCCGAGTGCCCCGTGACTAATTTAGAAATACGTGCTGGTAAGGGTTATAGCCGGTACTGGAGGACTCTGCGAGGGCTTTCGATATTTCGAACTGGGAATGGGTTCCGTTAAAGGTCTAGGGGAATTCCAAGTGCAATATTTAGAGAAATAGTGGGTTTTAGCTGCGTTTGTATAGTTACAGTAGATATAAGACTGTGTCATAGCTCTGCGTTGTAAGTAGAAGTCTTCCTTTTTTACTGGGATGAATAAAATGTGGCTTGCACATGCATAGTGCGAGGGGTCCAATTGTATTTATAGACTAGGGAGTATGTTTGTTACTTACTGTATTTGATATTCCTTTTCTCGATCCAACTAATGATTTGTCTAGGGATATTCGTGGTATTTACCTGAAATAAACAAAACAGTGTGATGAATATTTGTTGAACGACATAACGAACGAACATAGTTTATTTATTTATTTTTTGGAAAACCAACAGCTTTTTACAACAACAGAACACATACAGTAAAATAACAATGAAAAGCCAGTTACAGGTTCTCACGAATAGAGACTAAGTAAACAAAAACATGTGAAAACACAGATATAACACGCTAGAAATATAATTTTCTAAATAACATAACAAACTAAAAAATAAAATAAAATTAATATAACAAAAAAAACAAAATTGTAGTTAATCAATATTGAACGATACTGAACGAAAGAACGCCTGTAAATGTCTCACATACAACAATTTCATTGCCATCCAAATACTTAGGTACTCCTTATAATATACATGGGACATAATTATATTCCATATATTATCTACATAAGTGTATATGATTCGCAATTTATAAATACATACAAAATTATGTAATAGCAAGAAATATCAACTGTAAAACTGACATAAAATGTCTAGTCAAAGTATCCATCACGCGCGGATATTCGTTCAGTTCAGAACGCAGAAAAAGTCAAACATCATGAAATCTGATTACAAACAGATGGTACCACCACCACCGCCGATGCCAAATAATCACGTTAATAAAGCACAATATAATAATAACCCCACACTTCACATCTATTTTGAACTTACTATCCCAGGGGAATAGTTTATTCGCATCATGTTTTGCGTCACAGAAACCTTGGAGCCCAATGAAAAATTCATAAGTTATTCGTTTGTTTTCTATAGTAGGATCTCGAGACCGTGAAATTGTGGTGACGACAAGGTATTCGCTTGAGAGAAACGTGTCTTATCTCTGCATTCAAAGTAATTTTAATTACATTACTTAAATATCATAAGTACTGCTGATGTACTTGATAGTAACTCTTTACATTTGATGACCGATGTGGCGCACCGCGCAATGGCTAAAACAGGCGAACTGGCGAACGCGAAGCGCTGGGTGGCGAGTTCGATTATCACTACAAGACAAAGGTTTATGCATTGAAAAAACGGGGACGTATCTGCATAGTTTCTGTTACTCTATTATAAGTCCAGGGAATCTTAGTTACGGGTCTACTAGCTATGTGTTTGAGTGGGTAAAATAATTACTGCAGCCCGGTTAGGAAACTAATGACAAAATTACTGAAGTAACCAGGTAAGACGTCTACCAACATAAATATGAAAATACTTTAAAATATTATTATCATTGCATCGCCGGTAAAATCTGACAAATCTTAACAACTACCTTTTTAAAGTTTAAACATATTCCTAAACTAGGCTTTTAGAATATATTCCGCAATTTATATCTACCTACATTAGGTATTTAGAATATTAATCGTAAACAATGTTGCTCCAATCTCTAAAGTCAAAAGCTCAAGGTACATCCCACCATTACAGTATTAAATTCTGAATTCACTTCAGATTATTCTCCTCTGATAATAAATATATATTGTATTTTGAATATTCCGATGTAAAATGTAAACAACTTTACCTTGAAACATCTCGTATCTGAATTATTAGATTGTAGCGTCCTCACTTTCAAAGTTAGCTTTATTGTATAAAAGATAATATTATTATATATTCTTTCAGACATATTATAATGTGACCATTTCTATATCTTGGAAGGAAAATACCTTGATTTTTAATTATTACGTAGTACGTCGACAGCTGTTTGTCGACGACCACGTCTTTTGGCAGGTCGGTTGGTTTTAACTGCATACTCTCACAACCTCATTCGGAGGATGCAGTTAAAATATGAGCTGTTTTAAGATTAATTAAGATCGTAATCAAGTACTTAGTGATTTTCTTTTCTGTTCTTTTTTTTTTGTTATGTTACATTTTTGTTTATCTATAAGAGTGGCATATTTTGTAAAACAAAACACTTTAAAAAAGATTTTTTTTAAATATATTACGTAGTAGTGTCCTCACTTCCAAAGTTATTCTATTGCATAAAGCAGAAGGTAATCTAATGTGACCCATACATATTAGATGTTAGAAATGCAAACCTTGGAACATATCTCACTGCTTACTTCTAAGTTACTTCCATTGTATTATGAGAAAAGATATTCGTTAGAACATCTAATGAGAACATTTCAGTAATGGTCACACCATTTCCTTGGAGTAAGACAGTAAAGGTTGAAGGTTGATGACTGCTATCCATTTACAAAGGATAATACTGCGAAGTTAATTCCAAAAGATCATAACCGTAATCCGTAACGGACCATGCTTTCAGACCGGCAGTAAAAATATAATAATTATAAAAGCTCATCCCAGCGTGCAGCATAAAGTCAACTATAACGTCTATAATATTATGGCACCATAACTCAAGCACATAGTAATTTTTTTTCTTCTTTTACAGGGTTGCGTTTCACTACAAGGCATGTGATAGAAGGCGACGTCACGCTACGTCTAGACTAGACGGGAACTTGTGGTCAAAAGCTACCCTGTTAAAAATTAAAAAAAAGTTCAGCCACCAAGCTATGGTTTCATCACGATGTTTTCCTTCGCCAAAAGATTTTTTTTTACTACTTACAGGGTAGCATTTGACCACAAGTCACCTGAAGCGACGATATGGTCGAAGGTGGCGTCACGCTACACCTGGTTAGGGACGGGCTTTCAAGTGGAGCTGCCGGAATACACCGATAGGTGCTTATGAGGATGGTAGCTAGCCAGACGAGTACTAGAAAATACTTGGTACTTTCATATTTGGCAAATATAGAGTCTAGTAGGCACTAGGCACCTCACTGGTTTTCGCAAGATGGCGAGATCGATACGTCTCGTCGCGACTGTATGACCCAGTTTTATCTCCGACTCAGATTGGGGGACTGTATCGGGTTACTCCCTCGTTATGGGGTTACAGAAACTGCGTAGACGATAAGTGATCGATGTAATGTTTATTGGAGAAATGCGTAGTTGCGATTTGGCTAGTGATGACGTAGTTGGTTTCGGAGCAGGTGAAAGAATTAAAAATTACTATATATATATATGATTGACCAAAGAGACGTTATGAGTAGTAGAAAGCAAGACAAAAGGGCCTTAAGCTTTGAAAACCAATATTATCTCAACCTAAGATAAGTTTAATCTAATGTAGGCACATATCAAAATTACTGAAAATCGAACTGCTAAATAGTATATGATCACTTTATTTTAGGCGACGACTTGTTTCATTAAGGTTTTTCCACAAAACTCAGTACAATATCATTGATAGATCGATCTCGCTCGCTTCGCTCACACCAACAAAAGAGAGAGAGATTTCAAAGGCAGTTTCTCACAAACTTTGTCCCATAATTGGCAAAGCGTTGGAAATTGAAACTTTTTTAATTAATGGAGACAGTCAAGCTACAGTTGTTAGACTCCTCCGTTTGCGAATGGTATACATTTAAAGATATATTTGATTGAATCTGAATAAATTACCCAATACAAAGATTTTCCTTTTAAATAAAATGAACTTGTCATCGTAATCATCAGCCTACTATGCTCCCACGTTGGATTTCAGACTCTCTCACTGCGATAAGATATGGGCGTAAAGGACATGGATTGTGATGGTGGATGAAATAACGGACGAGTAACTGATGGTAATGACATCAAAAACAACGATATCATCTGCTCTGATATCGATTAAACTGATTTTACGACTGAGAACAAGACTAAAGTATAAATATCTACTGATTAAAAATTATGTGCCGTGAGAAAAGAAAGTCATCTCCTGCCAATAAAAAAATCTCCACGCGGATGTCCTCCAATCACCATCTCCTTTGAAACCGGTTGAATATGTTCCATAAAGTTGTTAATTACTCGCTCAGCTAATGAATATCAAGCCAGTGAATATTTCGTCCAGTGTGTTTATTTGTTGCCTGATATATAGAGGAACTAAATTGTGGCCATTAACTGTTAGCCTTATTGAAAGTAGCACCACAGACTATGGATTGGGCTATCCATAATAAATAATAATAATAATTAATCAATTTATTGTCATTCAACACATACATATTATATTATTAAAGAAAAAACACTGAGGGATCATTTAACAACATAAGGGCAAAAGGGGCTTAATTCAGCTTGTGCAGTTTTCAAAGACCAAAACCTCATTTTGGTCCTTAGAGTTTCTCTACGCGATAATAACCGAAATGAAGCTATCCGCTAAAGAACCAAAGTTACTGAGGTAGTCCTCAGAATTGGCAAGTAATTGAAGTGGCAATGGGCAGGACACTTGAGCTCGTAGAGCCGTTGGGGATGAAAGGTTTTCAAGTGCTGGCGACTATTATCTGGTAGAAACCCTATAGGTCGACCTTCCACGAGGCAACGACGATCCGAGACGCGAGAAACGATTGGAGCCATCGTTCGCTGTGGGTTCTGTGATGACTTCCAAAATGTAACCTTAGTCTTCCTTCTAAATCAAAAGGGAAGGAAATTCCTTCTGTATTTCGGAAGGTCTTTTTTCACTAGGTCACAAGACCTTGGAAATGATAGAACTGCACCAGCACCTTCTACACACCTACCAGCTTCCGTATATACATAAAGCGCGACTGTAACACGCTCAACGTGCAATAAAATCATGCAATGGAAACACTAGAAATAATCATGTCTATTTCTAGTGTTTTTATTGTAATTTCATTAACATGCCACGGAGATTTGCATGTTCATATTTTGCATTGAATTCTTTAAATGGAGTTAATTATGCACATGTGTTTTGTAATAGTTTCCTTATGGACAAGGAACTTGACTGGCAACCACTGGCAATGAGTTTTTAAAGACGGAAATAAAATCTTGAGGGAAAAAGCTTTAAAGGAGTTTTTGAGTCGCTTGTTAAAGACTAGCTAGCCTGAAATTGGTGTTGAATATCGATTCTTATTGTGAGTTTTCTAACACAAAACTATGTTTGACGGGTCTTAAAATGTTGCTGCCCTTTTTTGGCTGCGGAAGCAAGAATCGAGAGTATCGAGAGATATCAACATTTGTATTATTAGTTTTAAGAATTTCACATCATAATCGACGCTACTATTGATATTGAACAATAGGTATGTAAAATGGAACTTAACGAATTAAAAAAGAGTTGCACACAAATTGAACGATAGAAACATTTAAGCCCGAATATGTTTATTACTTTTCGTAGCATTTACGGTTAAATTGGCTGATTTTCAGCTTGTTTTAACGTCTATCGATAAGGGCTGCCATACACAAAACTGCGGCGCGATGCGAATCAGATCGGAAGTTCTTGTCGTGCATTGGTGCGAGCTCGCAGATATTTCCGATGCGATGCGAATTAGCAGTTTTGTGTGGGAGTCCTATTGAGGAAACGTTACGCACAACAGTGTTAGCCATATAACTTTAGGAAACCCCATTTTTTAATCTTCTATGGTGTCTACGTGATTTTCGTTATTGGTCCACGCGCTGCGTAAGAAGCATAGCCAATTTTCTCAAGTTGTCTCTGTAAGGAAGATAATCTTATCTGTGCATTTCCCTTCGTCCAAAAGGGACCCATAAGCCTAAATAGGATGTATCCTCTCGTACAGACCCTTTGTGCACAGTACATGTGGAAGAAGCAGTAAGGACATTGGGTTGGTCCAGTGTTACAATAGTTCTAGCTTTGTTTCATAACATAACACATGCTATATTTTTAAGAAAAATAGTAAACGTTATAAAAAAATAAAAAAAGAGCTAAATAAATCGTGTGCAATTTTTTTTTTTTGCTAAAATTTCCACCTTCAACTATGAAGTTATGGATTAGTGGTGTGTGCGATAATCGCAATGGGTCCTTTCTAAGTATTTGCTCTGCTTATTGTATTGTGATTTTGCCATATTATTCTTCCGCCCAAATCACCAGATCCTTCGAAGTTAAAAAAATATAATGATAGGATTAGTGCCTCCTAGGACCATCCATACTAATATTATAAATGCGATAGTAAGTCTGTTTGTTAGTTACCTTTTCACGACTAAACAACCACACCGATCTTAATGAATTTGGCTTGGAGATAGTTTGAACCCTGGAGAAGGACATAGGATACTTTTTATCGCGATATACTGTAACTGAAACCACGGAGACTAGCTAGTTTTCACTTTCGGATTTGGCAACCCAAACGCAAATCCATCTCGAAAATTCACCCCGTCTAACACTAACAAAGCTTCTTAATAGCTTTTGTAAACAAACACCACTCATTTGCGCACTTGCCGATTCAAATTGAACATACAGGTTGTTTATACAAACACGTGATGAAGCAGTCCTTGGAATGACAATCAGAATATGTTAAATCATTAGTTAACTGCTTAAAGACTTAATTGTTATGCGCGGTGAATATTAAGCTAAAACCAGCTATTACTAAACGGTAATAAGAACCAGAATGGTGTGACTGTCACGTTAAAGACGCCCTGAGGTGTTGCTCTGAAGTTCTCAACATAATCAGCTTGCTAAATGTTTGCTGAAGACTTCGGTAGCAGTTTAGTGAACAACATAATATCTGTATTATGAACATTCTTGTTATTACACAATATATACGTAATTTTCTTGTTATGGGACAATTTCTGGAGTCATCATCATCATCATCAGCCGGAAGACGTACACTGGTGAACGGAACCGTTCCCCTTCGAACGTCATAATGAACGACTAATTTAGTCATTTGCATCCAAGAGTCCCCACGCTTCGTATACGATGTTGTCTATCCAACTAGTAGGGGCCTCTAGATACAGAAAGTCTTTCGGTTGGTGGTCAGGATTTCAGGAGTGACATGAAGCAATTACCTTTTCAGCTTTAACAATTATTTTCTTCTTCAGACCATGATTATATTGTATGTATTATATTGTATGTATTGTATTATATTGTATGGAAGAGACATGTTCAAAACGCTGTACGAAGTGTATGAAGCTTCGCCTGTTTCATGTATTTAATTTACTCTACCTAAAAAGTTTTGTTCAGGCACGCGGCTTTTTTCTCTTAAGCTGGCTATGTATAGCAATCTGCCAGTTTAATTTCTTATAGATTGGAAATCATCAAGTAAATTGTAAAATTTGCATACTTTAATCGGACAGTGGGCGGGTTCACTACTGAAGATAGTAGATGGCAGTGACCTGACCACTAATGTGATCAAATTGGTAGCTAGCATTGACAATCATCATCATCATCATCAGCCTATTACGTACTCACCACTGGGACACAGGCCTTCTCTCATGCTGGGGCCACACTAACGGGAAATGCCGTTCAACAGCGCGATGATTAACGTTTGCCATAAGTGTGGCCACGACATTTGATTCACATTGGCGTTTGTGTTCGTTCAAGTGTCACATAATTGCGTTAATAATTAACGCAATATTTATCGCGATGATAGGCATTGACAGTTCCCTCGACGTTGACCTTAGTGTGGCCCCAGCATAATGCGACGTTTTGCGTCGAAGTGTCAAGACACATGGCAATGGTGCAGCTCTACAGTGTCTGAGAGAAGCGTAAAGTGAAGAAACTAAGCATCTCCGCACACGGCAACGTAGCGTAAGCGTATAGCAAGACGCGCGTAGTATGAGAGTAGTACGAGCACGTCCATCTTCAAACAAATCATTTTTGCAATCTAATCTTCTTGGATAGAAATTTGGATATACATCAATAATCAATTTTCTTTTCTACACCCTCAATGATGTTGAAATACTGAAAAGCAGGAACTTAATTTTTTGATTTTAAAAATCAATATTTATGATCTTTGAAACTACTGATCTGATTCTTTTACAAATAGGAAGCTACACTACCGAGTGGCATAAATCATAAGGCCATGATTTATTGTATCAACCCGTGCAAAAACAGGGCAGGTCGCAAAAACGCAATAAATTTGTTTAATGATAAAATTTTAAATGGCATGCCTAACGTAACATGTTACAATACGAAATACTTACTGAAAGTAAAAAAATAAGTTCTAGCGGTAAGTAATATATTCGTAAGGCGAAACAAGTGGCATGACAATTTAATAAATAGGGTGGGGACGTCAACCACGCGAACTTTTATCAAAGGAATCCAACCACCTGCCAACCTAAAGTATTGTTCTACGCAATTTGTTGAGAAATAATAAATAAAAAAGAGGGCTTCGCGACAAGGACACGCGATATTAGAAAAGTTTCACTCTTTGCGCAGTTTCGGAGAGAGCCGCCTGAATATTCATTAGGTCCGGGAAGGAAGCCGCTAATTTGAAGAGGAAATAGTGGAGTCACGTAATTAATGAACAACACTTAGCTACGATAGAAACTTGCGTAGGTGTTTGAAGCAAATTTGCTGTGTCAATAAAATTGCTGTACCCACTGCTAAGCTCCATTAAGTCAGCAACTCCTTCAAAGTTCAATGTGGACGTTTTTGCAAGAAAATTCTGCGTCTTCATGTCCTGGTCCCATCTATTTGTGGTCGGCGCAGCATGTACTCTTCTTCCACTGTGCCCTATCAGCCGTCATCGTTTCATTCATATCGATCCTTACACAATCCATCCATCTTTTCTTTGGTCTTCCTCTTCTCTTCCATCCATCAACATTCCTATTCATAACTTTCTTGGTAATATGACTTTCATCCCTCCTCATTACATGCTCATAAATAAATGTCAAGTGAAATTCAAGATTTGTTGACAACAAAAGTCAAGTCCATAATAAAACGAAATCTTATTAGTGCTTATAAAATATCTGACTATTTATATGACATAAAAGCTTGGCATTGTAGTGAACTTGCTCTAATTCAATCAATAAGTATAATAATAAGAATAAAATTGTAAATCAATTGCACCCAAAAAATCACTTGCCGGGCGTTTCTTGCCTGTTCTTTTGCCGGCGTAAAGAAGTTGGAACAGGCGTAGACCGCTTTAAAGTGATCACATGTTGTATCAGTTTTGACTTTTGAAGCTTTTGAAAATCTCCGACAATAGAGCTGGCCCCTAGCTCATACGAAAGACAAAGTAGACACAAGATATATTTTTAGAGATGGACATCCAACCCAATCCCATTTCAAATATTCAACCTGTAGGTCTACAATACAATTGATCTGCTTTCGCCGCAGACAAGGTGTGCTAAATTAATGTTACCTTGACAGATCGATTTCTAGACCTCAAAGACGCTTGCTTATTCGCAATTTTCGTAGAAATCTTTTGAAGTGGTTTTCGAGAAAGTCAAATTATACTCGTATATCTACGCTTATGTACATACTACTACATTTATTTATTCTTTTTACTTTTTACAGGATAGCGTTTAACCAATAGTCATCTGACGTGTCGGTCGCCAAGCACCTACCTTCGTGTTCCGGCTTCGCTATACTTGAGATGATAGCCATTTCCTGGTTCTGACGTAGCGTGTAGCATGGTGCCAACTTCAACCACATCGTCCTTAACATCAGGTGACTTGTGGTAAAACACACGAGTAAATTACAAAAATTATGCATTTTATGCAAGTAGTTAATATAGGTCTGGTATGTTAATCTAACTGATTACTTGTATTTAACTTTGTTATGTATGTGTACCACCTTTTATTTAGTTTCGTACCTATGCTTTTGGATTGTTTGGCAGAGATCGCTTTGAGTAATAGGACTGCCTTTGTCACACTTACTACTCAGTTTTATCGCTGTTCTAGTTTTAATATTCTCCGTATTGTGGTGTACCGCTACAAATAAAGAGTTCTATCTTTCCACCAAGCATTTCAGCTTTTTACAACCCTCAAACGAAACGAAATAAAACTGGTGTTTTTTCACGACCGTAGGCAGCTTTCCGAATATTGACTGATCGAGGTTCGACGAAGCCCAATGCGAGGCTATTTCTGAATTTTCTGACCGACCACACGTTTTCGGTAGAACCCTACCACTGAATAAATAAAAAAAGAGGATTTACGTGCAAACTGTTGCTTGCACCGTATGTAGAGTCCAATAGATTTTTTTCATCAATAGACATTTGCTTGGTGATAGGTGCTCAGTATTCGCCTGGTTAGATAGTAGCTACCAGCTTAAAAATCTGTTTTCAAGCACTGCTTCAGGTGCGTTCCGGAATCCTTACTTGAGAGCCAGTTCCCAATCCAGATAGCATGGACTAACTCCAACCACAGCGTCACTTAACATCAGAGTCACGCGGTTCACACACGTCTCCCAATTATCCCGCAGGAACTTTTTCAGGGATAAAACTCGCCTATATGTTAATCCAGCCTAAATTTTCACTCAAATCCGTCCGATAGTTTTTGCGAACAAACCATCCATCCTCAAAAAAATTTCACATTAATAATATTAGTAGATAGTGATAAACTCTATAAGTTTACTCTAACCATCCCTACAAATAAAAAACAAGGCCAACGAAAGGCCACCAGGCTCGAAAAGAACCTGTCAAACAAAAACCACATGTTCATTTCACATGTGGCCTCGGGAACACCTGCACTAACCAGGTAGATTTAAAAATATAAACCAGTATGACTGGATCACGTTGTCCCGCAAAGCTGTGATATTATTTACCCCTGCGTGCATTTGAAGAATGGACGACGCTTCGCTTTATGGCCGAATGCTTTTTTGGATTTCGTTTTTTTTTTAGTAAGTGGCAAACAAGCTGGCGAGACGGATGGGTTCATTTGTATAGAATAAAATATGAAACGTTGTTTGCTAAAAAAAACAAAAAGCTAACTGCCCGCATTCAGTACTAGAAAATGCCCTACCACCAAGTTAAGATTTAAAGCGATGATGGCTCAGTGATGGTGATGTCGGCTTGCGGTCCGTAGGTAGCGTGGCGCCATCTTCGACCACATCGTCACTTAGCATCAGGTGACTTGAGGTCAAACGCTACCCTGAAAGTAGTAAGGTTGCATCGAAACGCAAACGAAACAGCATTCTTCAATGCTTTTCCACAACTAAAACTAACTTTACTAAATTATTGTCAGATGGTTTCTCTAAACAGTTCAAAACACTATGCTTATTTACCGTGTAATTTTAAACCACTGCAGGTTTGCTAATGAAGTCTTAAGAAACCAAGCATTACCTGCACTAAAGAGCTCAAGCTCAAAGCGTAATTAGTAAAAACTCGAACCTCGCTTGGCAAATCGCAAGAGGATGAAACACCCGAGTCATTAACGTACCTATTGCCTATCTCGTTAGACTTGCTAGGTAAATTAAGGCTTGCAATGTGAAGCTTGTCACCTTCCTGCCAATTATTTATCCATCGTGTTGTAGTTCTCGGATTTGAAGGCTTCGCACATCTTCTTACTGTCAATGAACTCTACTATCGGACTTCATTGGATTATATTTCGACATATTTCCTTACTTTTAGAATGTGAAAGTTAATCTGCCTCTTTGTTACCAATTCCCGCCTAATGCCCGAAATTAATAATCGATCCGATCCGTTATCCGCGGTTTTGGATCGATATGTCATGTCATAATATGTCATTTTAGTACTAGGGCTTGACGGATTACTGCTAAAATTATATATTATGACATGACATAATAATATATCGATCCAAAACCGCGGATAACGGATCAGAATCGATTATTAATTTCGGGCGTAAACCGCTGATCAGCAGTGCGATTCTAATTCACACGGAAAATCTTCCGACCACGGATTCGGAAAAACTTCCTTCAGATTTTTTTAGTTTCATTAATCTGAATTTGGAAATTGATATTTAATTTGTTCAATTTAATCTGATCAATGCTCAAAGTTTCCGCCATCCATTTGCTCTCGGAAAACGTTTCCGTGAAGCAAAAGTGACGTCGAATCCGACACGGGAACTTTCCGAGTGAATCAAAATCGCGCTACTGATCTTGATTTTTAAGCCCTGGAGTAGGGTTCACTTGGGTAAAACCGCGGGGCACAACTTGTAACGTACAGCTATTAATCCAGGCTTCTAGGTTACCTAACTTTATCACCTCACCAAACAACAATGTGACGTAAATGATACCTAATGAGAATGAAAACAGGTGACCGCTTTGTGAAATTTAACGTTTCTTGCTTGTTCAAGTGTGACCTACATCTGTTCCGCAGATACTGGTGGATAGGGACGCAACGATTCATCGAAAAATGTGTTATCGATATTTCTAGTTTGTTATTTGTTATCGTAAATTGGACGTCTCAGTCTCAGGTCTCAGAAATAAGGGCCAGTAACCGACACTATCCCAGACAGATAGCTGGAGTACTAGTAATAGGAGCATAATGGCACAGCCCGTTTTGTTTTTTTTTTATCATACTATGTAGCGTAATAGCGTTCGTCTACCAGCGGATTCGTTTGATTCGCATTTTTCATTTCTATTTTACTTTACGATGATTATGATGATGGTGACATAAGTATCTAATATCTATATTATGTACTAGCTGTTCCCCACGTTTTCACCCGAGTGGGCTACAGTTTTACGACCTATGTCCTTCCTCAGGGTTCAAACTATCTCCGTACCAAATTTCATTTAAATCGTTTTGACACACAGACTGACAGACAGAGTTACTTTCGCATTTATAATATTAAAGTAGGAATATCGATTTTATCGATACTAATTACTAACTGAGATAATAAAAGATGTCACTTCGGTCTGTCCTGCGCCGCCTCCTACCAGTCTAGAGGACTGGCTGGAGCTCGCGCAAGTCCCTCATAACTTCGTCTTATCGATACTCATATCAAAATATCAACATGCATCCCTATGCAATAAGATAAACGCTTCATCGGTAATGCATTGTTACCACTTACCACGCGTGCGCCTAACGGTAACTCTTCTGTGCTCACTTCGCTACCTTAGCACAGTTTCTCGCATTGTTGTCGCGTTACTAAATTCATAAGCTCGTTAAAATAAGTTGATATATATGGCTAACAGTCGACCTGGTGTTGCCAGCTCCGCAACATTACCCTATATTCAGGTAGTTCCACGCATTCATTGGGGAAGTTTTTGTTGCATCGGTTATTTGATAACTACAACATGTTATTTATTGGTTGCATTGGTTATTTGATGAAACAAGCGCAGTTTTCAGCATAGACTATTTTTCGGGATAAAGAGTAGTCTATGTGTTACTGTGCAGGTCCCACATAACCATACCATTCAGCGGTAGGGGTCAGCCGACCCCATCCGCTGAATGGTATCCATGAGAATTTCTCCACGTAACAAGTATAATTTTTAACAAAAAAAAAAAGCGACTTCTCATTCCCCCCCGATTTCTCTGGGATACCATTATCAGATCCTGGTTTCCTTATCATGGTACCACCCTTGGGATATCTCCTTTTAAACAAACATAAAAAAGCATATCGTCGAATTGCGAAACCTCCTCCTTTTTGTCTGTTAAAAAAGGGGTATAAGCTATCTCTATTCCACATGCCACTCAACTCCGTTTCATCGTGTAGAAGTAACTCACACTCACTTGCAAACTTTCGCATTCATAAAATAGTATTTGTGTTTAATAATGAAAAGGTTAATTAGATCAGATCATACAGACCTCTGCAAGTTTCGTCCCTTTCTCCAAGGTTCTGGATAATAAATTGTGTTTTATGCATTAACCATGAGACCCCGGATCCCAGCAGTGGGAACGTAAAAAGCTGATAATGACGAATTGAATAATAAAATTGAAGACGCTGATTGAATAAACCATAACGAACGAAAATGAATAAATAACTACTTGATAAATAGATAGATAACGCTTTATTGTTTCACCACAACAACCGAAAAATAGAACAACATAAAAGGAGAGATCTACTACTAATAGCTACTGTTTGTTTTAAGAGCGATACGATTCTAAGCAGAATTATTTAACAAAAGTACTGGATTGTATTCTGTGGTAAAGCTGGCGACTGGCAACACTGGTCATTTCGCTCACCGGCTCGGTATAGCGGTTTTTACTCCGAAACCGGTCGTGTTGCCGCTTGTTCGGTAGAGGCAGCCGTTAAAGTAATAATTAAAGATCCTCCTAAATCCGTCTGTCTGTACGTACGTACCTATACTTTGTTATTTTAGGCACGGAATAATAAAATAATTAATGTTTTCGGTAACGGTTTGTTTCCGGCAAAATGAACACATTTATAAATGCAGAATTATGTGCTGTTTTAAATATCACGTTCTGAATTCTAGATTCAAGAGTTAAATATAGATATAAACCTAGACTGATATCACTTTATAGCACTACTAGGTGATCCCCACGGATTCACTCGTGCGGAGATTCTACAGGATTTTATCACTACGTATAAAACATAGTCTATGAACAGATGGACACTCAGGGATAGTCTAGCTTTCGGAAAATAAATTAAGGAATCCCTTTACTACCAAAGGAATAAGGAAGAAACAATTAAAATTTCACGTCTCTACTCTATCGCCGCTTATTGTCTGTCAGTCAGCAACACCCATGGTTTTATATGATAGATAATAATTTACTTTTAAATAAATTAAAGAACGGTAACGCGTCTCACCTCTTATCTAAATAGGAAATGGATTGAAAAATAGCGTTTTTATTAAAATATATCTTGTAAGTAATACTCGGAAACGACTGCATATACATTAACAATAACTTTGATTAGTTAGCAGGTAAACATCGGACAAATCATCACCGTTCTAGGTCAAGCTTTTTATACGAGTGAACGGTCGAAGGTTTACGCGTTTTTGCGGTGAACCTTTTTTTACTGATGCAACGGCCGCAATGCCTCAGCTTGCGGCTTGGGTGAGGTAACTCTGCATTAAGCTAAGCTTGGATTTCAAATGTATTATACGGTACAGTTGAATTAAACAGTTGCGTCATTCCGTGGTCGTACAATTTTACGCACATAACTGTAGTGCACGATTCCTGCCGTGTTTTAAGCACACATACACGTCAAAATTACTGTATGGGGCTGTCCATTAATCACAAGATGTTTTTTTTTTACATTTTTTAACCCCTCCCTCCCTCTTGGTGATACGTGTAGGTTTAAGACTACCCCCCACTCCCCCACCAAAAATCACGTGTATTTTTAGTACCTACAGAGAATCTTAAAATTTTTGTAATATTATTTTTAAATATAGGTATAAAGTATAATCTAATAAATATATTTCGAACCTCACGTGATTAATGGACAGCCCCTATAATAGTTAACTTGTAGGGCATTTTCTAGTGCTCGCCTGGCTTAAGTTAACTCGAGGGCATTTTTTAGTACTCGCCTGCCCGTATGCTAAGAATCTGCCGCCAAGCACCTATCGGTGTGTTCCAGCAGCCAGGTCCAAAAACCTAATATAGGCGTAGCGTAGCATCACATCGATACTTGCGCAATAAATATACTGCCACGGCGAATAACGGACTACTAAGCGTGAGGTGGCGGGTTCGACTCTCGTTACAGGACAAATACTTATGCAGTGCAAAAAAAGCACGAAGTCGACAGCCTAGATCCAAAGAATCTTAGGTATAGGTAATTGTGTGGACGTTATTATGATCATTTCTATCCGTTCTCAGTTCTTAATTCCTATTATAAATTTATTTGTTGCCGAAAATTGATATATAGGATGAGACTTCAGACTAGATTTAATAAAATTAACTGTTTTTTTTACGTCTGAATGTGTGAATATTATCAGGCGTGACGTACATCTAATCTGATATTATAGTAGATTTTAATAAGAATCTCTGTACATATGTAATTTTATACAGTCTCGCGCCATAGACTTTCCGCTTTCATCTATTCCAAAGAGCTGAACGGAATCTAAGCTCTCGTCCGGCATTCGTCGTGCCCTTAGGCGCATTATTGTCACATTACAAAGATTTACAACCACTACGTAGCACCAACCAACCATCTAAATGTTCCACCGAATGTTTTCGATGTTTTGAAGCTATAACGCGGATGCGTACTGACGTAAATAACCGTAACATCACATGGCGGGAGTCAGAGTTACTGAATGTATCGGGTGATACAATAAACAGTATAGCAACTTCAACAAAGAGCTGAGAAATACTGAGAAGCTACACGCACACAAGCGTACACGTCTAGACGAACTTCCACGCGGTCGCACACCAAGGCTTCAAGACTGTGATAGGTCAATCAGACATGCTTGAGTTTAAGACTATCATTAATTTGTATTTGTATTGGTACGACTCTTTTGCAAACTACGCTTGGGGAAGTACCACTCCTTTGGCAGTAAATTAACCGCCTTGTATAGCGCAAGTTATTGAACTGTTAAGAGTTCAAAATTGTGGACGGCACTGAACTGTGATGCTTATCATCACGCTAGGAACATGCTAGTTTCGTTACAGTTGCATAAAAATCACTATTCCACTAATGATCTCATTAGACATCTAATTTAAGTACTAAAACGGTCAAATTGACGCTCGGCTCTACAGATCAAACCGCAAGTCTAATGGCTAATTAGCAATATATGCCCGCTGAATCGAATATCGCCCTTACTGTTACTTTAGCACCGGGATGTATTCAAAAATAGACGTGGAACGTTCGCGCGGGCAACTCGGCAAGTAAAGATAACGTTTATCGAGACGTAATAAACCCAGTGATAAAAAACGCTCACGTTTTACCGATATTTTCGTGTGACGAATCGTTTTGTTTCTGTTGGAAACGAGTTCCGTCTCAGTTCTGCTGAAATGTGCACTGTGAGCGTTGGTGGCGTCTTAAAAGAAGGCGATATCAAAGCCCATCTCGGCCCCGCACCTACCACAACAAGGTCAATGAGTTACGAGCGGATTCGCCATCGCTCAAAACGGTGAAGGCAAGTGCCCAGTAATCTGACCAGGCATGGCGTGACACCACCATCGACCACCTCAACACTTAACATCGGTGACATGTGGTTAAACGCGACCTTGAAAGATGTAAAAAATAAACAAAAAACACAACGAAGAAACCATGTCCAAGAACAACAATGTTCAAGGGCAAACAACTTCTACTAACCAGTCCTGAGCCAGCGAAGTAGATCGAGGTGCATAGGCATACTCTCTCTGAGCTAAAGACTGTGTCCCAGCAACGGAAACATAATAGGCCCATAATGATGTAATAAAAAAGAAAATTGAACAAAAACATTATTCAAAAATGTCTTTTTAGGGTGACATCAATGAAAACCAACCAAAATCTTTCCAAAATCACACATCCCCTTGAAATGTTTACTGAAAAAAATGAGTCGAAAAAATCGAATTAGAGTAAGAATAAGCCCCTGTTCATGTCTAAAATAGATCACTATAAGACATTCGGTAGAACCCCCACTAGGTAAACCGACGACATTGTAAGAGCCGCAGGGAACCGATGGATGCAAATGGCTAGTAGCCGCAGCAGTGTACTTCTTCCGGCTGATGATGATGAGATCACTTTGAGCGACAAGACCTCCCTTTGTGACGTCATATCTATCTACCATACCCCAAAAATAAACGCGAGCACAACTGACCGCCCTATGTCAGATCACCCTTCAGTACATAAGGGTGTGGCTCGCCCGGCTCAGCTGATCGGGGCTCGACGCACACACACACGTTGTGTATACCGATACAGAATATTGATTTTACCGTTGTGTGTGTACAGGTGTACACTGAGATTGTTTATAGGTTTATTACAAACCGAAAGAGCAATGTAACGCGTTTTGATGGTACACAGCTGGCTGGGTAAGGTCAAAGTTCTTAGGTTTAGCACTGTATGGTTGTCGCTTCCGCGTTTAATGATGCCCGTTTACGATGAGAACACACGCATTGCAAGTATTCTTTCGACTAGCCCGTAGCTTCGCTCGTGTAAGTTAATATTTTTCCATACTGTATGTATATTATCACATTTGACTCCTCAGGAAATCCTTTCTTAGTGCACCCTTACTCTACTAAAGAAAGCTACTTTGAAATTTTCTCTATCACTTGTAGTAGGGGAGCCCATGATGCTAAATGTGGATTTACTCGAGCGTCGCGGAAACCTATTAGATTTGGTAGATTAGATGTTAAGAAGAATAAATGTCCTATAATGTTTCCACTTTCAGCGGTGGGGGAAGCTTCCACAGATCTTTATGGGTATAAAAAAAAACTATGACATAACATGGACTCAAGTGTGTAATATACTAATATATTTCATGCTCCAGAATGTCTCTGATATGAAATATAATATCAGTCGGTTTGTATGGTGTGTGAGTGGCCATCCACGAGGAGGTAAAAAAAATATTGCTCTACGGCGTCAAATTTTCAGAGTGAGGGGTGTTCAGTGAACCCCACAGATGCTCCCATTTCTTAGACTGACGATTTGAAAGCGACACCAGCTCTTAGCGAATCTAAAAGTTTCCCCTGAGCGTACCCACCAATGTTAAGGGCTCATAATGGCTGGAGGTGCTCATCAATATGTAAGGTATCCTCCCATATATTAATCTGACGCGCTCGAGTAAATCCCAAAATCCCCTCTTGGGCTACTACTGAGATTTGGGCTGGCTATGCGTTGATTGAACTTGATTGTCAGACAGTTACAGTTTCCATTACCTATGTATATACAGTTTGCTTTATTAGAGAGAGTTTTGACATTACTTGTATGAAGCTTTTGTCAATTTTCTATATCCAGTACGGTAAACCGAGGATAGATAGGTTATTGAAATCGACCGTTAGTCAGCGGCGGTTTTATGTTTCATCATAATCATCATCATCATCAGCCTGTACCAGTCCACTGCTGGACATAGGCCTCTCCCAAAGTACACCACTGAGCCCGATCTTCGGCTCTTCTCATCCAACTACTGCCAGCCACTCGGCGCAAGTCGTCGCTCCATCTTGTCGCAGGGCGTCCTACACTACGTCTGCCAAGTCGCGGTCTCCACTTAAGAACACGTCAACCCCATCGGTTATCGGTTCGGCGGCTTATATGACCAGCCCACTGCCACTTCAGCTTGCTAATTCTGTGAGCTATGTCGGTGACCTTAGTTCTTTGACGGATTACCTCATTTCTGATTCGATCCCTCAGAGAAACCCCAAGCATAGGTTTTATGTTTAAAGTTTGAGTATATGAGTATAATCTATATAATATTTAAAAAAGTAAAACACTGGCTCATACAAAAATAACTCTGTTACGCCTACACAACTAAACAGACCTTGACAAAATTTGGTTTATTGAAGAATTGGAAACGTAAAATGTGATCGCGCCTAAAGAATCACCTGCCGGGCGTTTCTTGCCGGCGTATGGAGGTTGGAACAGGCGTAGTAAGTTTTAAGTTTGACGTTTTGAGGTGATCACATGTTGTATCCTGATAAAAAAATATTTTGACTTTTGAAAATGTTGAACCCTGGCGAAAGATATAGGTCATATAGGATACTTTTTATCGGGATTAACTGGAGTCCACGTGGGTGTAACCTAGGAGTAGCTTGTATTATCGCATCACTCGTGAACGGCTGGAACGATTTCACTAATTCTTTTTTTGTTCTGTTTGTTGAAGTCCAGAGAAGGTTCAGACGAGAAAATTTAAAATTTTGTCAGGAAAGTATTAATATTTGGATAAAATGGAAAGTGCTTTTTCTAGGTTACGTTTTATTGCGATGAAATGATGCGGGTGAAACCGCGGAGCGCAGCTAGTAACATATAATATTAATTGTGTATAAATATGGATTTCATAAATAGGGCGTGTCGCAACTCTCTCCAAACGTTATGAAACCCGAAACAAAACAACATGGTACAGGAGTTTGAAAAACTATTGCAAAATTTACTTCTCTCTGCACTTTTGGACATTGCTATAATTCAACACAGCATGATATAGGCACATCAGCCTGCGGGCTGCTCGCCTATTACCAAATAAAATAAATAAATAAATAAAATAAAATTGCCTTGAGAACTACGGATGATAGACACTAATTTCTTGGGTCACTAAACAAAGAAGCTCTGGTTTTTCCAAGCTATAATCAATTAAAAAGCATATTATTTTTGTGATAGAATCAATGAAAGCATTAAGTTCTAGTGCTTTTAGTAAAAACATATTAGGTTAGGTACTGATATTTTTTTAGAATGAAATTTGATTCAGATACCACATAAAATACTTTAGGTCAAATAATTGAGTAATTGTGATAATGGTTTGTTTTGTTTTGGCTACAAAACACCTGATATCTAATTATCTACTGGGAAAAAATAAAAACAAAATAGGTAGGTCCAGTCTATTTTACCTAACTATGACTGTCCTAGAAAGAGGATAATCTTTTTTACTCTAGTTTTGTACACAAATTCTTAAATTAGGATTAGTTTAAGTACAACAGATTAAATTATAATAGTATGTCAGGTTGTATATTTAATGTTTGCTCATTAACTCAATAATTGGTTAGGTTATGTAGTGTTCGTCAAGTAGAGGTTGGACTAAGGTTAATTGTTGAGATCTTACCTTAATTCCGGAGCGTCCCTGCTGTTTCAGCAGCACATTCTCCGGCTTCATGTCACAGTGGATGATCCTACTCTTATTCAGAGCATGCAGACACTGCAGCAGGCTGTGCGAGAACTTGCGGACGAGCTGCAGCGAGAAACCTTGAAACTTGTTCTTCTTTATCAACTCGTACAGGTTGATCGACAACAATTCAAACGTTATACAAGTGTGATTCCTGAACGTAAACGAATCAAACATGTGAATCACATTCATCGTATTATCCTTATCTTGCTCGCGAAGATGCTCCAATATACGGATCTCTTCCTGCGCCTGACGGTGGAAACGCTTCTCGTTCCTCACCATTTTCAGGGCGACATTCTCGCGCTTTTTGTGATCGTACGCTTTCACTACCTGACCGAAGCTACCCTTCCCTATCACTTTCAGGACCTCATATCTGTACGCGATGTGGTCGTGAGGGATGTGGATGTAGGAGCCCTGTTCGTTGTCGTACTCGCAGTTGTTCGGGAAGCCGACCAGGCCGGGCCGCTTCTTGGCGTTCGCGCCTATGAAATACACTTGGGGATAGTCGAATATCTCGCGGTGCTCGTAAGGAGTCAGTTTGTTCATATAGAGCTTCATGACCTGCTCGGGGCTGGCGGCGGCGGCCGGCGGCCGCTTGTCCGGCGGTTGCGCGTTGTTGGCCGGAGGCGCGGGTGGGCCTGGCTCCAGGGGCGGCAGCGCCCCATCCCGCAGCAGCGCGCGCCCAAACGCGTGCGCGCTCCCCAAAGGCATGTCTCCGGTCATGGCCGTGCGCCCGCCGCCGCCGCGCACCTCGCTCGCCGTGGCCGTGCCGACCCACGCGCGCTCGCACACACCACTGCACGTCACTGCACTTGCACTCGTTGACGGCGCCACCCTGTGAACCCTGTCACACTGCACCACATTTCACAACGACCGGGAGGAGCGAGACCCACACTTCCACTTATGAGGGCACATTCCGTCTCGGCGAGGATACGATGGAGCTGTGGCCGCGGGTGATACCGTACGACGCGAACGTGAAACGCAAACAAAGACTCCTTCCTTGCAGCGGGCCGACCGACCGACCCGACGACAGAACCAGAGAGAAAATAGAAACGGCCGTCAGAGTCATTGAACCATTCGACCGCGCGGAATGCACGAGTGCGAGTGAGAGAGAGAGGGCGAGACAGGTCACCGGGCTGGTGGGAGCGAGGTGGAGCCTTGCGACTGTTTCGATAGCGTTCACTAGATGTCGTTACTAGTACAAAAATTTTAAGTGCATTATTATAGACCTAACCAAAACTAACCGTGCGCGGCCCGACTTGTCGTGAATCGTGATAGGACGAACGAACCAATAACACGATTATTTTTAATTAATATAATCTAGTATAGTATCCAGAGTAACTTCATTTAATAAACATTTCTTAATGATCAATTTTTTATAGAGTTTCCACGTGTATCTTATTTTAGTTACAAAACACTTTACACATAATATTATTAAACATTTAAATAATGACGTAATAAATATATTATTAAACACGTACTTGGTAAACACAGCCGTCTTAAGTCTCTAAACTCGATATTTTGTCCTATTGCTATATCACGTTGCTGGTTTTTAAAGTGCAAGTAGCCAGTAAGCGCAATCTACTAACACCCGAAATTATAATATATTGGATTGATATGTCATGTCATAATGTGTAATTTTAGTACTAGGGCTTGACATATTATATTACTACTAAAATGGCATGACATATCGATCCAAAACCGTAGATAACGGATCAGGATTGATTATTAATTTCGGGCGTTAGTGGGTAAATAAACTAAGTTAAAGTTTTCTTCCAAGTTATTCACTTATAATTATGTTTATTACAAACCTTTCATTTCTTTTGTCATGCTTGTTTTTATATTTCTTCCACTTTGCATTGCAGATTTTTGTAAAAATATAGGAACTCATAGAAACATTAATTGATACAGTTAGTTGTTGGGATATAACTTTGCTTGGCTATTATAAGGATCCTAACCTTTTGCTTTTTCATTTGTAGTTGTACAAATACGAGAAAAACTAAATGCACAATCTATCCTTGGAAGATCTATATACCGACATGTTTTCAGTTGGTCACATCATCTGTGACTGTCACCAATATCCAATATCAGTAAAGCATTTTATTAGGTCTTTCATAAGACTCCTCTTTGTTATTGCTTATGGTAGTCTATTGTGCCGCCATCTATTGGATGAACAATCAATGACAAATGATCACTAAATTCGTCGTCCAACCACATCACACGTCATTTATATCCAGTTGAGTTGAATCCCTTGTATTCTGTTCTGTCATTTGCTATTACTACAATATTACAATCGTAATTAAAATTATTTCTGCGGTGTACATTTTCACACTAAACTGTTTACTGTAGAGTAAATGATCGTGTAATGGTAACATACAGTGAAATTTTGTAGAAAAACTATAGTGCTTCTAACAGTTGGTGAGTACTTTTTCTTTCTTTGAACAACTGCGATTTTTTTATTATCGCTAATCATTATTAGTCTGCAAACCATTCTTATTTTTTTCCAGTGTTTGTTCTGATGCCAATATGAGCTGCCAGTTGTTTTGTGAGCTTCCATTCCAATGTCATGTTAGGATACAAAGTAAACTAAATCATTTTTATTTCAATTGAGTCTTGCTGTATTACAATGTCGATTTCAATTTCATTATCATGGATCTATGAACGTGTCGGCATGCATTACAATAGTGGAAATATGCGTGATGCGAGCATGTACCTAGTGCTTACCTACCTACATAACCCTTCGAGGCAGCCAGTGTTAGGGCATCCAGTATGGATGAGGAATGATGGGGCAAATACTTCCGTATTCACGGCTCAGCCAAGGTCTTTTCTTGTGCGTTTGTGGTGCTTGGCCGTTTGCCAGTGCATCAAACAAAAACCACTTGCACTCTGAGATAAAATAATTACTGTAACCTGTTTACTTGTTTAATGCTAATGAGTCATTCCCTTATTACAAAGGTTCTGTTCAGTCGAATGTAATCATATTATTGTGCAGGTCATTGCAGGCATGATATATGATGTTACTATTCTCTGCATTGTTTACTTTGCCATACTAGTTTATTTTTTGTATAAACGCAGCTAACAAAGTGTAGTTCTCATAATAAGAAACAAGTTATTTATTAATTAGTTACTAAGCAACACACTTGTTGTATTTGTTAATCGAAATAGTGTACACAGCATTGTCTAAATAATCCTACATTATGAAAGAGAACATCTAAGTTTTGTGATTTAAATAGCATATTTATTCACAACCGACTAGAAGTTTCCATGTAAAGCTAAAATAACAGGAAGCCAGAGTAATATATTACTACATATATTATTATTATTATTTCGTCTGCTAACATTCATTATGATATGATATGAGTAGCCTATGTGCTCTGCAGATATTATTGTACTCTTTGCTCTGTAGCTACAAAGCAATAATTTATGAACTGTAAAATGCAAAGCAAATAATATTGTATTCTGTTGTTTAATTTATACTTACATGTATAAAAAAGAGGTTGTTTGTGGCAAGGGAGGGCAATATCCGGACTAAATGATCAGATTTTGAAGAAAGCGATCAGACTATAGTATGTCGAATCGAAAAATTAAATAAAACAAGTATTTACTGCGGAAACTAACATTCATTAAGTTTTAATCAAGTAATTTTTACTTTCTAATTGTTTATTCATAAATTGATTGATGGCGGTTTCTTATTATTGAAACAAAGAGCGTTATCCCTCAATTCGCAAAGAGCGAGAATGGAGGTTATTCGGATTATAGCAACGGTCAGAAGCCTGGGTACAGATTATCGAAGCTCTACTATATTAGACATATTATTTACTAGCTGTTCCCCGCGGGGGCTACAGTTTATCGCGACAAAAAGTAGCCTATTTCCTTTTTTAAGCTCTAGACTATCTCTGTACCAAATTTTATTCAAATCGGTTCAGTAGTTTAGTCATGAAAGCTAGACAGTCAAACAGAGTTACTTTCGCACTTATAATATTACTAGCTGTTCCCCGCGGTTTCACCCGCGTGGGCTAAAGCTTTATGCATGCAAAGTCTCAGCCCGATTGGTTTAAAATTGACAAAGTTTCATATAAACTTTCATCCCCTATTTCATCCCCTTGGGGGTAGAATTAATCAAAATCCTTTCTTATGTGATGCCTACGTCATAACATCTACCTGCATGCCAAATTTCAGCCCGATCCGTCCAGTGGTTTGGGCTGTCCGTTGATAGATCACTATGTCAGTCAGACACCTTTGAGTTATATATATTTAGAAGTAAGTATTATTTATCACTATTCATTTCTAAATAAGCGGCACACTTAAATTGAACTTCAACAGTTCAAAAACCTCTGTTGCAATGACCTGGGCATTTCACCCTGCCCTGTAATTTCACTAAAAACATGGCCCTTCCATCCGTATAAAATAGTAAATAATAATTATACATACCAATTACTTAGGTGTGTTCGGCAGCCTGTATTTTATTTTGGGTGTATTTTGTTTACCACAATTGAACTTATCAGTCCGAGCACCTACCTACTATAATTAGGAATAGGTAAATTATTTAGGTTCTCTTAAACCCTTGGGTGGTGGTTTTGTTTTACTTATGCGTTAAATGAGCAATGAGTTTGAGCTTTCGGTGAAGGAAAACATTGTGATGAAACCATAGCTTGGTGCTAGGGTATTTTCTAGTACTCGCCTGGCTAGCTACCACCCTCTTGTTAAGAATCTGTCGCTAAGCACCTATTGGTGTGTTCCGGCAGCCTCACTTGAGAGCCAGTTCCCAGTCCAGGTGTAGTGTGGCGCCATCTTCGACCACATCGTCACTTAACATCAGGTGACTTGTGGTCAAACGCTACTCTGTAAATAGTAAAGAAGAAAGAAAGACGTACAAACCCAAAAAAAAAATAGGCTGGCATTTTGGGGGTTTTAGGCTCACATCCCTCGTTCCTTTATGGTAAAGACAGAACTAGACTTAGCTCTATATTCTAGGTTCTAGACTAGTCATTAGTAGTACTAAACACTAGTCTGTGTATTGACGTCAGACATATCGTGACACTTTAACTGTATACTGTATCTGTAGGCGTACAAGGGTTGCCATCAAATAATTTTACCCGACTAAAGTTGCATTGCAATAGAGAAAAAGATGGTGTCATATTTGGCCACTTTAGACAGTTATACGAGGTTGCGACGTCACAGTCACTTGATGAACTGTTTTAACATAATATTTAGATCAGTATTGGAAAAATGGATAGTGTAATTTATTTTAAAAAATACTATGTCGGATTGTATGCTGTCAATGTGATCGCGCCAAAAAAATTACCTGCCGGGCGTTTCTTGTCTGTTCTTTTGCCGGCGTAAGGAGGTTGGAACAGGCGTAGCTAGTTTTAAGTTGACGTTTTAAAGTGATCACAATGTATCCTTTTGCTACAAATGACTTGTTTAGAATGTTTTAGAACACTTTTCTTTCGAGTCAAGTGCTCATCTCCATCTGTCCATCAAACGGACTGTACTCTAACAATCACGAAGTTGGCAACCCTAATCCAATTCTAATTATAGTATTAAGTTAAGCACCCACATGGTCCGTTTTTATTGCTAGGAATTTATTACTGGCACTCGGCCATCATAAAATAATCTCTAAATTATAGTTTTCTACTGTTAATAAGTCATCTAACGATTTTATCTTTAGGATTGTTCGCTTTAGGCCTGTAGCATTAGGGCTGTGGTGGGAGGAAGGGGGAGAGTGGGAGACACAACTTACGGCAACTGATAACTTCTACCACCATGCTCTCTTTATCGACCTACTAGAGATTGACGCGTTCGTAGCAGAGTTTGCCTACTCAGGCGCTCGTATCAAAGTTTGCCTACTCAGGCGCTCGTAGCAAAGTTTGCCTACTCAGGCGCTCGTAGCAGAGTTACTTGAATACTTAAATGGGTCACCACTAGATGTATTTTCAACCTAGCGCTTCCGTGCTTCGGATGGCACGACCATCAGTCCCGGTCGTAGTCTTGCGGTCGTTCCCAATAACCGATCTATCCACAGTGTGCCCTACTAGAGATATAAATTTGACATTACTTCTATGGAGCATAGGTCAAATTTCTTTTTCCATTTAGGATAGTAGCTGTTAGATTATGTCGGTGGGTTAAAGGCGGCCTGACTACTCCGATACTATAGGGTTAGCCACTAGCCTATCCGCCAACACGCACTGGGCCAACGTAGTAAATTATGGCCCTGAAGGCTTTTGTCCCAGCACTCCCAGCTGTGGGAGCTTAAGAGGTTGTTGATAACGATGTTCAATCAAATGTTTTATTCATTTCTGGTAAGTATATTGCATGATTATATTTTTCTCAAACATGCTTGGAAATATGAGCATTATTTTGACAACCTTCTTCGAGATAAATTGAACTTGCTGCACTGCCCAAATATATGCGAGCAGCGGCCGGCAAAAGTTGTATGAAAATTCATAACTGTCGTGTTTAGCGACCAAAATAAATTACATAGTAAACTCATATCTGTCGTGTTTAGCGGCCAAATAAATTACATAGTAAACTCTTAACTGTAGTATTCATGGACTCAGGTATGTGTGCCTCGGCTTCGCCTCGGCCCACACACCTTCGTCCCTCAATGCCTACTTTTGTGGCATTTGCAGTAATGTACTATTTATTCTGACGCGGTAGCCGAGTTGGTAGTGCCCCTGCCTGCGAAGCTAGCGGTCCCGGGTTCGAATCCTGGTATGGGCAAATATATATGGGATGAGCACGAATATTTGTACCTGAGTCTTGGATATTTCTATCTATATAAGTATTTATTTCTCTATATAAGTATGTATATCGTTGTCTAGTACCCATAATACAAGTTTCGAGCTTAATTTGGGGCTAGGTCAATTTGTGTGCAATGGTCCCTGATATTTATTTATTATTTATTTATTTATTCTCATCTGACAGGCAGGGTATCGTTTGTTAAAGTCACCTAAAGTTTTTCGGTACTACTTTTGTAATTGGTTTCTGCATTGTTTCTCTTGCTAGATTTATTCATAGTTATGCTATTTAACCTTTTTATGTGTCCTGAAATTCATTTCTTTTACCAGATAATATATAACAATGACTCAGGCATCAGTAGTTATCGCGCACCTTCTAAGAATTAAGGCCAATAAATAGTTGTACGCTATTATTGTAAATTGCGATAAGAGATAACAGCGTTATCGCTATCTTTGATTCTGTCAAATGAATTGGTATAGGGTATATATAGGTTTTTTAAACTAGATACCCGCAACGGTTCCGCACGGGTAGCCTATTGTTTATGGGTTCATATAAAATCGCATAGAAAAAACACTTTCAATTTTCCCGAATTTTCTTATGTTCGGTCGATTTGTTAACATCTTGAAAAGTAGCGTTTGATCACAAGTCACCTGATTGATGTGACGACGATATTGACGCCTGGATTGGGATTGGGCTCTCAAGTGAGGCTGGTGGTACACTCCGATAAGTCATTGACGACAGACTAGCCAGGCGATCCCTAGAAACTACCTTACCACCTAGGACGACATTTTCTTACACTAAAAGCTCAATCGTCATCATCATCATCAGCCGGAAGAAGTCCACTGCTGAACATAGACCTCCCCATTTGAACGCCACCATGAACGGCTAATAGCCATTTGTATCCATCGGCTCCCTGCGACTCTTACGATGTCGTCGGTCCACCTAGTGGGGGCCTACCTACAGAACGTCTTCCGATTCGTGGTCGCCACTCGAGAACCATTCTTAACCATCGGTTATCGGTTCGTCGAGCGATGTGACCTGCCCATTGCCACTTCAACTTGCAAATTCTGAGATTCAATATCATTGAGCTATTATCGCTTCATCGGTATACTGCCTAAAGCCAGTTTAATGATTTCCATGCTCTCTTATCAGGATGTTTCGAGAGACTATACTATTGTCACAATCACGAATGTGCCCAAAACACTCGTAATACGTTGCCAAAGAAATTTGTACCGTTGTCTGCACATATATAAGACACATAACCCAAAATTTCATAACAATTTAATATTGAAACCGTACTGTGACATGCATTACCAAAACTAGAGAAATGTAACCGGAAACTGGTAACTAAACTTCACGCTCAGAAGTTTGTGCATAAACTATGCAGAATTTACTTCGGGATAGATAAGACTGAATTGGAAACTCGCAGCTGCACGTTCGTTGTAATAAACTAAAGCATTGGCACGAACGTTATAATTGGAAGTGACACTTTGCATTTATTATTTATACTAGGTTTATGTTCCGCAGTATTGCTAATCTAATATATTATTTGACATCTTACGGAGTAGCGTTTGCCCGTAAGTCACCTGATGTTAAGTGATGATGTGGTCGAAGGTGTCGGACTATTTAGATGATAAAAAACCTGGGATTATAGTGATCTTGTTCAAATTCAATCATCATCATCAGCCGAAAGAAGTCCACTGATATTAGCCATTTGCATCCATCGGCTCCCTGCGACTTCCAATGTCGTATGTCCACCTATTGTGAGGGGCCTACCTATAGAACGTCTCCCGTTTCGTGGTCGCCATCCGAGAACCATTCTTAACCATCGGTTATCGGTTCGTCGAGCGATGTGACCTGCCCATTGCCACTTGCAAATTCTGAATTCCAATTCAATCAGTTATTTCGGAATAAGAATAAAATAGTAAAGATGATCGCGCCCAAAAATTTACCTGGCGGGCGCTCCTTGCCTGTTCTTTTGCCGGCGTAAGGAGGTTATTAGCTAGTTAGCTAGCATGCTGTATAATACTAAATGAATATAGTTTGATTTTTGTCATGTGTCTAGAGAGGGGCAGCTGCCCCCACTTGCCCCCCCTTGGCGACGCCCTCGCCTGTCACCGCAGTGAAACCCCAGGTGTACTGTTGGGCAACCGCGTCCGTGATACGATTAATTTGCAGCTGTTACAATAATTGTGTTAGAAGGGGATTTACAGCGAATCGGTTTACTAATGGATAATATGCATATTGTCGCTGACTCCAAGTCTGTTTATAGACTGATATATACAGCATATTGTCGATTTAATAAGGACAATATTGCTGACATAGTCTTTGGACAACACACGCATAAATACACGCATACATACACAGCACTCACAAAAGCTGAAATGGCAGTGGGCTGGTCATATAAGCCGCAGAACCGATAACCGTTGGGGTAGACGTGTTCTTGAGTGGAGACCGCGACTTGGCAAACGTAGTGTAGGACGTCCTGCGACAAGGTGGAGCGATAACTTGGGCCGAGTGGCTGGCAGTAGTTGTATGAGAAGAGCCGAAGACTGGGCTCAGTGGCGTACCTTGTGAGAGGCCAAGTCCAACAGTGGACTGATGATACAGGCTGATGATGATGATGATGATGACACACTAAACACACCACGCCTTAATAATAATCAAAAAAAAATTGGGAAAAATAACACAGCACACGGGTACATATTTTCTTGTCCAGGTAACAAATAACAAAAATAACACCCATTTCGGTCGAGCCGAGTCAAACGAAGATCTTTCATACAAGCGGCAATTGATTTTTATTTATAAAAAAGATAGATGATCTAATCTTATATAATTAGGATTAGCTTGATTAATGTGATACATATTATGTGAATTCCTAAATAATTAATTAATACCTTAGATAATTAAGCGGATGCTTGACTCGCTGAAAGGTAAATCGTCGAGTGAATCATTTATTAAGCCCTTCCACGAAATGTTTATAAGGTCAAAAGTCTGAAGGGCATCATTAAATTGGATATAAGAATGAAATTCGTGATACCAATAACATTCTAAATAATCTTTACAATCGATGTGAAATATAAGGTTGCAGTTCGATTTCTGCTTCAGGACAAACATTTGTGCGCTAAAAAATTAATGTGCAAGTACTTTTGGTCCGTCTATGGGTGTTGAGGATCCCTGATCAACATAGTATCGTTGGTGACACCTACCATCAAGCAAAAGAATAGCTCGTCTCGTTACTCCGTTAACATAAAAAAACTGATTGTTTGATACAAGGAATCCGAGAGGAGTCGTGATGAATTTTATGAGTCAGAGCAGTGATTTATGTATGGGAGTTATTATTGTATTAAAGATAAACCTACCTTATAGTTTCATCTTTCGCAAAGTTATAGTAAAAGATAAACGCCCTAGGGAGAAACTGGGATAGACATTGTAAAAAACTTAGATAAAGGTAGTTTAGTATCTAGTTTATTTTCTATAGAACTTTTCTTATCTAAAGTTACTCCTCAGAAGCTATTGAAGGACGAAATCTCTACGGAGGACAGTGTTCGGTGCCTTTGTTAACAGATTCCCTTTTTGGTTCATATCCTACTAATATTATAAACGTGAAAGTTGGTGAATATGGATGGATGTTTGTTACTCTTTCACGCAAAAACTACTGAACGGATCTGAATGAAATTTGGAATGTAGATAGTTTATATACTGGATTATAGCGATGATGGCTCAGTGGTAGTGACGTCGGCTTGCGATCCGTAGGACGTGGGTTGGAATTCTGCAATGTGCTTGAGCTTTCGGTGAAGGAAAACATCGTGATGAAACCATAGCTTGGTGGTAGGGTATTTTCTAGTACTCGCCTGGCTAGCTACCACCCTCTCGTTAAGAATCTGTCGCCAAACACCTATCGGTGTGTTCCGGCAGCCTCACTTGAGAGCCAGTTCCCAGTCCAGGTGTAGCGTGACGCCATCTTCGACCGCATCGTCACTTAACATCAGGCGACTTGTGGTCAAACGCTACCCTTTCAATAGTAAAAAAAAAAAAAAAAATTAACACATAGGCTACTTTTTATCCCAGAAAAGGGTTCCTGCGGGATAACGGGAAGACGGGGCGCAACTTGTAAATCATACTTTAAAAGCCTACTTCTAGCAAAATACTGACTAATACTCATAAATCACGACTTTTCGCTAACTACAAAACTTACAAAGCTGACATTTGGCAGAAGTATGTTTCAGAGTTTAGAGTCAGCTAAAAAAGGATTATTGTGAAAAAGAAACCCCTAAATAGGTGAAATAGGGTTCACGTTTGTGTGGAAAAATGCACACTGTCCCGCAGGCGGGTCGCTGGCTTTTATTTTTTGCGCGTCATGTCCACCAGAACTATAATATTTCGCGGATTAAAGCTGCTTAGAGATAAGGCCTCCGTTTGTAATTTGTTATGGAAATTGTACCAATGCTTTTTATTTCGTATCGCAATCGTCACTTTATTCCTCTGTAATAACGTCGTGATTGCCCTGTCAGATTTTGACAATCACTCTGTGAGAAAGCTACAGAAAACGGGTCCCTAAAGTTGTAGCGCGGTGCGATTTTCCACCTTCATAACTGGACTGTAAGGTTGTTTTTCATGGCGCTCGTGTGGTGGTCATCATGAAATTGGCTACCACGTGAAAGGTACGTTGTTGTGGCTAACAACCCGTGAATGTTTCAGTGGGTCTGCTCTTTATAGCCCCGTTGTTCTCGCTTATCTGTTGACTGTTTGTGTCGTTATCAAAATAATGATGATATTAAAACGACCGCTGTTTCCAAAGGCTGATAGGTGTACAATGAAATTAAATGTATATAAAAATACTAACTGTTCCCCCCGCGTGGGCTTCAGTATATCTCAATAAAAGTAACTTATGTCCTTTCTCAGGCTCTAGGCTATCTTCCAAATTTCATTTCATTCCATTTTATTTCATTTTCTGTTCAGTAGTTTAGGCGTGAAGGCGTGACAGACAGACAGACAGAGTTACTTTTGCATTTATAATATTATGTAGGAAAGTATATTCTCTCTCTTTTTCTTCTCACACCTATGGGGGGGGGGGGGGGGAAGGGGTCAGAGCAATGCCCTCTGCCCCTGGCTCGTCTTCGCCCATATACGTATGGGCGGCTTCCACTCAACTGCCGGTGCGATCAAGCCCAGCGAGCCGATCAGCGACCAAGGCTTGGTTCGCCGGGATTGGGTCGTGGAGTTCTGGCCTCGTTTTGTTCTGTTTGTTTCGAGTTTATCAGCTCTCTGGGGTGCGGCATCTGTCTCCTGGTGCTCCCTTCTGGAGGTCTCGCGTGAAGCGGGGCTACTCCCCGGATGTGGTCGCTACGTGGGGAAGTATATTGTGTGTGTGAGTCTGAGTTCACTATAGAGCTAGAGTAGCCGCTCGTGGCATTGGTAATCCGGATCAACGTCGTGATGAATTGCTCTAACGCGAGTAGTAATTTATTTATGTTTGCAAGACCTGTTTATTTAAAGAAAATTCGAGTTGTAAAGACACATAATTGCCAAATTTTAAGCTCTTAAGCATTTAATGTATAATGAGAAAAGATTTGTTAGTTTGTTTGTTAAAAATAAACTAAAAAAAAAATTGGTACCAATTTTAATGAAATTTTATATGGAGAGAGTTAGAACCATGGGAAGGACATAGGGCTATTTTATTGCGATAAACTGTGTAATCGCAGGGAACAACTAGTATTCGATATAGTGTTATAAACCCCATTCGGAAATTGATTGTATTAGAATTAGGTTTTATAACGGGATAATTACCATGTATTTGTTTTTGTTTGAGTTCTCGATATTAAGCAAAAAACGTGCGAGGAAGCGGGTAGATAGATACGTCTGCCCGTTATAACATCAACAATCCTACCCGCAAAAACTTTCAGTATTCTCGTGATCATGGCGCTTGCAACAGTGCCGAAATATCGAGAACTCAAACAAAAACAAATACATGGTAATTATCCCGTTATAAAACCTAATTCTAATGTTTTTGACCATGGTAGTTTAAAACAGTATAATTGAACGCTTCATAGATTTTCGGTTTCCCCCTCTGGGATTCGAGATTTCTATGAATATGTTATTTACGAGTAGGTACGACATTTATTGGCTTACTTGTAGAACTTGCTTTCACATTTAGCTGTAATGTATGTATTATTTACTTCATTCCGAAATGGCAGTAGTTTGTTTAGCTTCCAAAACAATTCTCTTATCAACTTAGACCAGTCGGCGCTACAAAAAAACAGTTAATAATTTATTAGGATGATTGCAAAGAGTTAAAAAAAGTTCAAATGGCTGGCAGCAGTTGGATGTAAGGAGCCGAAGATCAGGCTCAGTGGCTAGCTTTGGGAGAGGCCTATGTCCAGCAGTGGACTGAAGTGGGCTGATTATGATGATGATGAAAAATGTTCGATTTCGTTTATTTAATTAGGTTGTGGCAAAAAAGGGTTTTAATAAGTACATATATGCATATATATATAGTAGGATACAACATGTGATCACATTTTTTTTTTAACTACAAACTCCTTAGTCCGGCAAAAGAACAGTCAAGAATCGCGCGGCAGGCCATTTTTTGGACGCGATCACATATTTACAATTTTATTTTTTAACTTCTTGGCATTCTCGGGATCCGGAAGCTCAAAAGAGGCAATTTCAAGTAGAGGTCAAGTGGGGTTACTTGCGAAGGGGCTTTGTTGTTACATTCCCGAATTATTTTTAAAACTCACGTTGTCAAATAAGTTGCAAAAATGATTCGGTTTTAAAAAAAAGGCCAATTTGAGTAAAGAGAAAATAAAAATCATCATAATATATCTACCTGAATCTATACTAATTATATAGAGAAAAGATTTCATTGTATTTATGTTGCGGATAACCTTAAAATTATTGAGCCGATCTTGTTGAAAATTTGTACGGAGATGGTTCAAACCCTAAGGAAGGACATCAGATACTTTTTATCACGATAAATACTGTAGTTCACGCGGGTGAAACCGCGGGGCACAGCTCTATATATTTATACTAGCAAACCCGGCGAACTCCGTTTCGCCACCAGATGGCTTCGTTTTATGTAAGATTTTCCCGCTTTTCTGTTGAAAATTTTCCTGAATTTTCTTTGCTATAAACCTCACGGAGCCCGAGATCTTTCCAACGAATGCAAAACCGTGGAAATCGGTTCGTGCGTTCTGGAGTTATAGCGTCAGGAAGGAAAACCCGACTTATTTTTATATAGTAGATCTAAAAATCAATTGCTATTTGTTAGCCTCGCTAAAACTCGAGAACGGCTGGACCGATTTGGCTAATTTTGGTCTTGAAATGTTCGTGGAGGTCTAGGGAAGGTTTAAAAGGTGAGAAAAATTAGAATAATTGCCGGGAAAACCCTAAACAGCGCTTTCCTTTTTCCCATTATAAACGTTTTCTAATAAAAAGTAGAGTCAATTTGAACTTTATTGCTATTCAATAAAGTTGATTGATTTTTTGACTTTTCGATTGAGGCAGTAGTCGAAGTCGAAGTTCGAAGTCTGTCGGGTCAGCTAGTTTAGAATATTTTCTATCTACAGTTGTGTACAGTCAGCAAAAAAAGTAGATAATTATACTAGATTTCCTAAATGTGTTTTAGATCAGTATGGCGTGTTTTTTTTTACATTTTACAAGGTAGCGCTCTGACCACAACATAACACACCTGATTTTAAGTGATGATGTGGTCAAAGGTTGGAGTTTAAGAAGATGCCGGTAATCGGAAATTGTGTTATTGTTGAGCGACTTTTGTCGTTGACTGTACAGTGTACATTCATGAACTAATGTAGGTCGGCGGATGTGACAAAATATTAGGCGCTTCGAATCTATCTGGCGTACCCTTATGACCTCGCGGTGATAACGGGGCCACTACAATTAGTAAGATTTTAGTTTAAAAAATGTCATGACTTGATTGCGCCCGTCGAAATAATAATACTGATAACATAGATGTGATACCTAATAGGTGTTACTAGGTACCTACTAGGCCACTTGCTAATGATTCCAAGTGACGTCCAAGACTTGTCTATAGCTAAATTTCAACTCCATTTATAATACCTACATAACAAAAAAGCATGGGATTTCAGGGCACTCTTTGGTAGATACACACAAAAACTTTTTGCACTAAAAGATCAACCCAAAGCTACCCTGTAAAAAGTAAAAAAAAAAAAAACCCCTAACGCCTGAAATTAATAATCGATCCTGATCCGTTGTCCGCGGTTTTGGATCGATATGTCATGTCATAATATGGCGTAGTTTAGTAGTAATATGTCAAGCTCTAGTATATATAATCTTCCGAAGAAGGTACTCTCGATTTACAGTCTTATAAAGTGGCAGAACTTTAACTCGAAAAGTGGTCTCCGATTAAGTATTGCGAATTTATGATAGTGGAAGCATTTAAGCATTGTTGCCTCTAGCAAGGCTGGCTTGCTGCCAGGAAATTCGAGACCGGTGACCGCTTCGCTCTATTATTTATTGTCTGCGATATATTCAATAGCTTGGAGATATTGGTCTGTATGTCTGTCTCAATACTTAACATACGACGTTGACGTACGCGCGATGCAAATCTGCGTGACGAAAGTTTGAGCATCCACTTAGTATGAAGGCAAAGTTCAAGATAATATATTGATTTGAAGCGATAATGGACCCAGTGGTAGTGACGTCGGCTTGCGATCAGTAGTAGGTTGTGGGTTCGAACCCTACAGACACTGGCTTCATCCGCTGGGTAGTTTTCCTACAGGATTTTTATAACAATAAAACAGCCTATGGATTCAGGTATAGTGTAGTTTTCTAACTGTGAATTTTTTTTCGCAATCGGTTTAGTACTTCTTAGTGATATATCCTACGTACATCCAAACTTATTACAAACCTTACCTATATAATATTAATGCAGATTATCTATCTATCACACTAAATAAATGCATAACTATATCTGTTACTCAATCACACCAAAAAAGCTGAACAGATTTGGATGAAGTTTTGTACAAAGATAGCATGTTGCATTGGATTGTCATACACATAGGATTTTTGCCTAAGATTCCAAGCGGGTAAAGTTGCAGATCAGCTAGAAATATAAAGTTTGTTTCTTATCGGGCAAACCTTAATGCATAAATAAATCTAAATCTACCCTGATGACGAACCACGTACCTAATACCAATCGATTCTTTGCGATTCAAGGATTCCGTTATCTATTTATAACACCCAGACATGGCCTGTTTACAGTTCTCCAAAGTCGATAGCTAGCAAATTTAAAGCGATGATGGCTCAGTGGTAGTGGTGGTCTGTGGTGTGACGTTGGCCTACGATACGTAGTTTGTGGGTTCGAATTCTACAATGAGCTTGAGCTTTCGTTGCAGGAAAACATCGTGATGAAACCATAGCTTGGTAGTAGGGCATTTCCAAGTGCTTGCCTAGCCTAGCGACAACCCTCAAATTAGCGTAGTTCAAATTACTTATTTGCGACGATGGTGACCGATTACCACCAGGCGCGCTGTCTGCTTCTTTATTACCTACATTTAAAAAAATCAACCATTCAGGCGAAATCGCAAAATGGTTCTCTAGTAAAACATAAATGCTTGATGCAAATTGATAGATAGCTATTCGTGGTGCCATTCACCTGGGGGAGGCCTGTAACCCTAGTACAGGTTTTGAGAGTTCCTTCCTTCGATTCCTTCCATACATTTTTTCCATCGCGCCTTACAGAAACTTGGAGTGTCTAAAATATGCAATACTTTCGGGTTATTTTAAAACGTTTTATTCGTATTCCACCAAAGTTACCGAGTTCCTTTTTGAATTGAGACAGTACGATGGGAGAACGACACATTGGCGGTAGTAAACTTTTATAGTTTTCAAAACTTGTACTAGACATATGAAACTATTACGATTGATTTAATTCACAAATCCCGTCTCATCTTTCCAGAAAACTGCAATGGGGACAAAGAGCCGCATCCTCAACACGACAATAATGAAGTCAACCTAAGTTCCTTGATGCTCAAGTCAGCATGGACACGCTCCATGTGACTGGCCACAGTAAGGGGTCCAGCAGGAGCCAGTCGCCGTCCACTGCGGACCTCGCGAGGGATCCGGCGGTGGTGACGGATGATGCCGTCATCAGGTCCCGGGTGCAGTCACCGTCGACGGTGCACCATGTTGTTAGCGTGAGTACCATTTATACAGTTCTCCGCGGAGAAAAAAAGACCTTCCAAAATACAGAAGAAATTTCCTTCCCTTTTGACTCAAAAGGAAATTTAAGGTTATACAATGAAGGAAAAGGTTACATTGTGAAGCAATCGGAAGGTAAGACTCAGTAGGAAAGTCAGGATTTTTCCTCATAATATTCGATGATCGCTGTGGCGCGCCGACATGTCTCACAGAATTAGCAAGCTGAAGTTGCAGTGCGCTGGTCATGTAAGCCGCAGAACCGATAACCGTTGTTGGGGTAGACTTTACTTGAGTGGAGACCGCGACTTGACAAACGTAGTGTAGGACGCCCGCTGACTAGGTCGAGCGGCGACTTGCCCCGAGTGGCTGGCAGCAGTAGTAGAAGAGCCGAATATCAACAGTGGACTGAAACGAGCTGATGACGATGATGATGAATGTACTTACGCGTACCTAAAGTGCGCGCAAAAGATGAGGTGAAAGGCTGTTTGACTGGTAGATTGAGTAGCATATTATTGTTTTTGGTCGGGCTCGTGGTATTAAATGGGTTGGTGGTTCACCTCAACAAGACTAAACGCTTCTCAAAGGATGGAATGATCGGTTCGTAAAGTTAATGGAATGTTCGTGGAATTTTGTTTGAAACATAGCACGATGACTCGCTATAATAACGTAGACATTCATCAAGGAGGAATTTCTATTTCTCACCGGCGCTATTTACAAACCCCAATTTCAGTTTTGTAACGCGCTGTTGCTTCTTAAACGCTAAATAGTAAACGCGTGAAGCCCGTTGCAATCGATTGCTGAGATTGTTTGTTCAGCTGTTTTGTTTGTTTCCAATTCGTCACTGTATGGAAGCAGTATGGGTTCTTGCCTCGTACTACCAAAAGAAGGCGTGATTAAAACGCGCCTTTTTAATTAAATTACAAAGTATAACGTAACTGATGTCTCAGGGTGACGACTAGTGACCATGCAGTCACACGGCGCTATCGTTTGTGAGTTTTGACCAATCAGATTTCGCAAAATAAATAAAAAAAATCGTCACTCACACGTGCCCACAATACTACAAATAATACTGATAATATAAGGATAAAAGATTTGATTGTTTGTTGGTTCCGGATAAACTTAAAAACGATTCAACCGATCTTGACAAAATTTGGTTTGGAAATAGTTTGAACCCTGGGGAAGGACATAGGATACTTTTTATTGGTATAAACTGTAGCCCACGCGGGAGAAACCGCTAGGAACAGCTAGTAAAACATATATTCCTAATTGTTTTCTACAGCATCATCGTCCGCTGATGTGACAAAAACTTACATCACCAGAACCCTGCCCTGGTACAAAGCATGCGACACTATTTTTACGCAGCGTCCTTACTGCAAATGAAAACTTGTACTGTGCAATTTGTTTGCTCGTTCACGAATCCTTGATAAACAAACTGTTAGAATCTATTGAGTCACGCAGTTGTAACAGTTGTAAAATTCACATTAGCTCTATGCTAATGAGTGTTAATGTTTGAGTAAACGAAAAGGCGTGTATAGGGAATTGTAAGATTTTTAATTAGAAAGAACTACGTACCAGCTAGGCGAAGCTAGCTGAGCGATGGTGGCCGAACAGTAACGTGAGTTTGAATCCTCTCGGCCATGCACCAGGAAACCGGCATGTCCAAGAACCACAACATTCATGGGCATGCGACATCTACCAACCTGCACTGGGCCCGCGTGGTAGGTTACGGCTTATACTCCCTCTGAGAGAATGCCAGAGTCCCAGCAGTGAGAACGTAATAGGCTGATAAAAATGTAAATAGTAAATAGCTCGTAAGATTCTGTAATAGAATAAGATAGTAGACAAGATAAATTGTAAATAAAGTCTCTGTGTTTCTCAGAGGGACAAGGAAGGGTGGGGGTTTTAGTCCGTAGGTCACCGCTGGTGAAGTCGGACATAACCGTGGAAGCCTAAGCTTCATGGTATTCATGAGAATTTCCCCCTCCCACTGAAAAAAATAGGCTGATATTGATATAAAGACGGGGAAATTTTCCACGCCTCGGTTTGGTGGTCGAACCCGTGACTGCACAGTGCACAGGTGTAAACTTTATGGGCCAGTGCACACCGGTGGATGCACACGGTGGCACCGTAGGCTGTACAGGAATCCCTTTACAAAACCCGCTTTTGGAATAGGAATCATTTGTCCTCTCCCAGTGCTGGTTATGTAACTTGGTTATGTATTGGGGAACAATTGAATTTATCTATCCTACTAATATTATAGACGTGAAAGTTTGTAATTGTAAGCATGGATGTAGAGATGTTTGTTACCCTTTCACGCAACAAACTACTAAACGGATCTTCATGAAATTTGGAATATAGATAGATGTTCGAGCGTTAAAGCGCTACCACCACCGACGGCACCAGTCGCGCTGATTCGCCCTCTCTCTTGTCACACTTTTTATAAATTCGTTCCAATATACCATATTCTACAGTCTACTATTGTTTATTAATTCAAGTCCTAAAATAGTTAGGTCCCTAACAATAGCTTACTCCCTGTATTAAAACGTAGTCTACTTTTATCCCGGAAAAAGGTTCCTGCGGGGTAACGGGAAGACGCGGGTGAAACCGCGGGGCGCAACTAGTTATTATTATGCCTTATCATGTAGTTTTAATACTTAGCCAAACCTAGAGTGCCTCCAGTAGCAGGGTGAGGCTCAAGCTATCGGTGGTTAGGGCTGCACAGTGAGGAGCCTCCTGCCAATATGTGCCGTGTCAAGGAGTACTGCCAAGAAAAAACATACGCGTCGACTTGAGAACCTCCACTGTTTTCGTTGCTTAAAAACTAGCTACGCCTTTTTTTTGACCCGGGGAAATGCTCTTACGCACTAACCCCACCGGTGCAATCCCCCCCCCCCACCCCTTCGGGGGGGGGGGGGGCTCGGAGGGAGGCGTTGTACAAGTGCGCCATACCTCACTAAAACCCCGGGGTACTGTTCCGCATCGTCCAGCTACGCCTGATCCAACCTCCTCAAACCGGCAAAAGAACAAGAAAAGCTCACCGGCAAAAGAACAAGAAACGCTCGGCAGTTAATTTTTTTTTTACATATAGCCACTAAATTTTATGTGATTATTAGGCGTCTTCGATCAAAAATATTTGATCGAAGTTAGGCGTTGTTATAATGAACCTAGTTTCTGCTCAAACTGCCAATCTTCATACATACCACAACAGGCAGTATCTTCACCCGCTGCTTAGCATATAGAATACTCTGTGTAATTACGAGCCAACTTCACCGGCAATCATTCTAATCACGCCTTAATGCTTAACCTAGATTACGGTGCCTGGCTCGCCGAGTTTTATATGGAAAATCGATGGCTGGCTAAATAATTTGAACGCGAGTGGAGCATGTAGTTTGAAGCAATTTTTGTGGTAGCTAGCAACATAGGACAACTTCCATACATTAAACAAATTTGCAAACATAACATAATATGTAGACGATAGACAATAATTTTATTTGTGGCAAAAAAACAAGTGTTAGGAAGAAATAATACATGAACTTACACAAACAGAACAGTCATTAAAAATATAAATACACGAACTAATTAATATATACAAATAGTAACTGTTTTTTGCCGGCCCCAACTCAGCATGATGCTGGTTATTACAACCAGCGCTGGTCTTCCGTTGGTGATTTCTTTAATTTTGTTCTGAAACTTTGTATACTCTATATATATATATGTATCATTAACATCTGTGCTGATGTGAATTGTGAAGTGAGACAATCGCTGTTGAAGAACTTTGAACTACTTTTGGGGATACAGAAACTACCAGACACTACCAGTGCATTTACATGTTAAGAGATATTTTCATTTGTGTGAAGATCAATAAATGTATTACATATTTCAATTATCATTGTTGCTTGGATTAAGATACCCCATTATCGCTTGGGGAATGGGGACACTGAGACTTAAGTGTACATAAAACTAGCTGTTCTCCGCGGTTTCACCCGCGTGGGATACAGTTTATCGCGATAAAAAGTATTCTATTTCCTTACTCAGGCTCTTAACTATCTCTGTACCAAATTTCACTTAAATCGGTTCGGTAGTTTATGCGTGAAACCGTAACAAACAGACAAACAGACTGAGTTACTTTCGCATTTATAATATTATTCGGGATTAAACCATACTTATGATACTTACTAAAAGACTATCTATCGATCATACAATGACTCATTCTATAATCCACCGCAGATTCACTCACAAGAAAGAGACAACAACATTTAACAAAGACATTTCTAACAATAGAGGCAACGATTTCGTACAATACAAAATTTCACTTCACCATAGTTTTTGGGGTCGGCGCAGTCTAGGGCGGAACGGCTGCGCAGGCGCAAGCGGTCGTTAGTCACTTTTACTCATTTCGCTGATAGAATCGTTATGGTTAGTTACAGTATGGTTGTGTGGTATACTCGTCACATTGTTTTTGGTTTAGTTTCTGTGAGACAATGAGTGTGGTGGCCGCTGTGCAGAGATTAAGAAAGGTAATCCTACTGATATTATAAATGCGAAATTTTGTGTGTGTATGTGAATGTTTGTTACCACGTATCACCGTAACTACTTAACCGATTTTGATGAATTTTGGAGATAGCTTATACCCTAAATTAACACATAGGTTAACACACATTTACATAGGTTATAGGTTATACACATAGCTTTCTTTTTAACCGTCCGGGCGCTATTGGCCCGGCCCGCGAGCGAATTTCCCCTAAGGTGATAGGGACATTATTTTCTTTATGTATTAATTCTTATTCAAAAACTTTTTCAAGGGAAGATTTCCAAATTTTTACAATATTTCAAAGGTTTACAACATTTACAATTCTAATGTTTTTACAATATTTAGGGTTTTACAATTTTTATTTATTAAATTTTTACAATTATGGTTTCATAATTTTTACAATTTCGGTTTCCAAATTTTACAGTATCTCCAAAGGTTTACAATGTTTCTAATGTTTTTACAATATACACATAGGTTAAACACCCATTTACATAGATTAACACACATTTAAATCCCGGAAAAAGGTTCCTGCGGGATAACGGGAAGACGGGAAACCTACCTACAGAGAAACGATTAATCAACCTAAAATATTTTTTGTTGCCAAATGATCCTATTAATTGTTACTGTGATCAAAATACGTTTTATAAATTTTCTTCCTGTGTTATTTCCAGGAGCCGTCGTCGAGCGCGTCGTCTCGGCACGGGGAGCGGCCGCACCACGTGAAGTCCCATTCCAGGGATCTAGGCAACAGTCCCCTTTCCGCCAACACGACGGGGAATAGTTCTAGAGAGTGAGTTGCTTTGTTTGTAGTTGAAAAAAAAATATATAGTTTAAAAAAACTAAAAAAAACACTTTATAAACGCACTGAAAAATATAAAATAATTAAATTGACTTGTATTAGTTACGATATAATGGTTAATTCAAAAAGTGTGGAGCGCTTTTTGGTTGTGTGTACTTTTATTTATCCAGTAAAAGAAGCGCTCCACACTTTTTGAATTAACCATTATATCGTAACTAATACAAGTCAATTTAATTATTTTATATTTTTCAGTGCGTTTATAAAGTGTTTTTTTTAGTTTTTTTAAACTATATATTTTTATTTTATTACTTTTTAGTCTTTTGTTACCAAGTCAAATCTATCGGACTCATCAAGACGATTCATATGAGCCCAAACACGAGGGATTTACTAGTAGCCACTGCAAAGATTCCCTACCCACCTTCCGGTTGCATCATCAGACCCTCGTCACTAAGTTCAATCTATTGGACTCGTCAAGACGATTCATATGAGCCCAAACTCGACGGGTTTACTAGTAGCCACTGCAGAGATCCCCTACCCACCTTCCGGCTGCATCATCAGATCAGGTCGATGATACCAAATTATTGCATTGTCACCGAGACTACATACACATACAAAGTTTCAAGTCGATACGACAATTAGAAGTAGGTGAAAATTGACTTCTAAGATTTGATTACATTGTTAGTTAGTTAGTTAGTTACAAGTCAAGCTAATAAAAGTGTTTTAAAAAAAAGCTTACTAAAATTATAAACGTGAAAGTTCGTGAGTATGGATGGATGGATGGATGTTTGTTACTCTTTCACGCAAAAACCACTGAACGGATCTGAATGAAATTTGGAAGGAAATAGCTCTGGCTTAACACATAGGCTGCTTTTTATCCCGGAAAAAAGTTCCTGCGGGATAACGGGAAACCGCGGGCAGCAACTAATGTAATTATAGTTTTAGCCGCTTCCCGCGGTGTTTTCCCTGTGATGAATGACTGATCGAATTTGAGTAAATTCATTACAATCTCTAGCTATTTTGATCGAGACCTTTCTCTGATTCCAGCTTAGAAGATTCTCCGCAGAAGAAGATCCTGTCAGGTTTAATAGCGCCTGGCGACTACACGGGCGCGGTGTACAGTCCTAACGTTTCCTACGGCATATCTTCTGACGAATATGGCTCGCCGGCGTATCGAGGTAATATGATTGTACTAGGACAAAATTGCAGTGGCACCTTAATGTTCATAGACGCCCGTTCATACATGCTTACCTATCGATAACTAGCTGTTCCCCGCGGTTTCACCCGCCTGGGCTACAGTTTATCGCGATAAAAAGTATCCTATGTCCTTCCTCGGGGTTCAAACTATCTCGATACCAAATTTCATTTAAATCTTTTCTGTAGTTTAGGCGTGAAAGCGAGACAGACAGACAGAGTTACTTTCGCATTTATAATATTAGTAACGAAGGGGATGGTAACAATAAAAAAGTTACCTACCTTATGAGCCATAAAATTAAATGCCGGGTGTCCGTACACTCTCCCAAGTCCGCGGCGAAATGATGAAAGATCGCATAAAATAAAAATAAAATATATTTTTGTAAAATGGTTCGCTTACCATTTCATTAACGACGTCAATCAATTCAGTATTAGGGTAGGAATGAATCTCAGTAGTGGAATATTTTTACTTAAAAAGCTTCTCAGCAAGTTATTACAAAAATTCGAAAAAAAAAAACTAAAGATAAAGAAATTCAATGTTTATTTATTTTACTTTCAGGACAAGACGGTGATTACTCAACCCAAGGTTGGTATTAAAAATAATGTTTTTATACAATAATTAATATGAATATCCTTGCCATAGCTCAAAATGGTGAAAGAAAACATTGTGAGGAAACCGGCATGTCCAAGAACAACAACGTCAAGGGCATGCGACATCTAACAACCTGCTCTGGGCCAGCGTGGTAGATTACGTCCCGTACTCTCTTTGAGAGAAGATCAGAGTCCCAGCAGTGGGAACGTAATAGGCTAATGATTATGATGAACATGAATATCCTTGTATTACTAACCAAAAATAACTAAGAATGAATATAAGCGAAAATAAAACAGAATTAAAGTATAAATTTAGTACATCTAGGTATATTTGTACCTATTCTAAAATTATTTGATTACTGATTTTATTTAAATGTATTTTTAAGCTATCCTTAAAAGAATGACATAAACCAAAAATGATATTGTACCAAATGTAATTTAAATTGAAGTTTGAAACTTCCCTCGTTTTGTTTCAGATGAGAGTGATGGCGGCACCAATGTATCATCGAAAGCGCAGAACGCCATAGCTCATCTGAACAGCAAGATTGAACGAACCAAGGATCTGATTCGGTTGGAACAGACAATACGGGATGGTGAGTTTTCTTCGCAAGTGCACTACTTAAAGGGTAGCGTTTGACCACAAGTTACCTGATGTTAGTAACGATGTGGTCGAAGGTGGCTTCACGCTACACCTGGATTGGAGAGTGGCTCTCATATGAGGCTTCCGGAACACACCGATAGGTGCTTGGCGACAGACTCTTCAGCCGTACATAGTGGCGTTCAAAGAGGGAGACCCATGTTCAGCAGTGGAAATCTTCTGGCTGATGATGGTGATGATGACATTAAATTCCAATACGTAATTAACTGTAAACCTTCCAGACAATGTAAACGAGTACCTAAAGTTAGCCGCGAATGCGGACAAGCAGCAGTTGCAACGTATCAAGGCGGTGTTCGAGAAGAAAAACCAGAAGAGCGCGCTCTGCATCGCACAGTTGCAGAAGAAACTTGAGGGCTACAACAAACGGATCAAGAACTGGGAGGTAGTGTCTGTTAGTCCAAACATAATTCATATTACTACGCTAGAAAGCTTTTTGCGTGTTTTTTTTATAGCTAGTGACCTTTTTTTTGTAACTAATGACCTTGGCTCATTATATAATGACCTCGATTTCAAGAGCGGTGGCCTGAGTTTGCAAGGGATCGAGATGTCTGGAAGGAAATAAGGAGACCTTTGCCCAGCAGTGGGACAGTATAGGGTAAAAAGAAACTAGTGACTTGCCCTGTCTTCGTACGGGTAGGCAAGTATAAAATATGTGCAGCAGCGGGTCTAGTTCAAACAAAATCCTATAAGAACTTTCAGATTATCCCCAAGTTTCTGGCTAACTTTTAGAATTTTTCTTTCCCTACAAAACTTAATTGAAATATAAACTGACCACAAAAGCAAAAGTATACAAGAATTGCTTGCGATGTAGTACGGTATGTAGGTATTGTGTAAAAATAATTTTAATATATATATGCAATGGTATGTTGCAGCAACATGGTACGAGCGGACAAGCGCACAGACAGCCGAGGGAAGTGCTACGAGATATGGGACAAGGGTTAAAGTAAGTTTTTTTTAGTTAATTTCTAATTAAGGGTGTTTTTAAAATGTGTAGAATCTGGACACGACAGATATGAGTTTACTATGTAACTTATTTCGCCGCTAAACCACGACATATGGATTTTCATACAACCTTTGCCGGCCGCTGCTCGTATGCATTTTGCCAGTACAGCAATTGCGATTTATCTCGAAGAAGGTTCTCGAAATAATGCTCAAATTGCCAAGCATGTTTAAGAAAATTGTATTTTCAAATAAAAAGTTCTGCCTAGGTACCTACTGCTTAGTTTTAATTTCCGTGCATTACTTGAGAAAAGTACAAGCATTGGCTACAACTAGGCATTGATGGACTTACGTATGTTTGCCTTATCCCACATTTACACGTTCGTCCATCAATGCCTCTTTTGCTGGCCGCTGCAGTAATGTACTATTACTGTAGTTACTACCATTTCGCAGGAACGTAGGCGGCAATATCCGCGACGGCATCACCGGCCTCGGTGGCAGCGTCATGGCGGCCCCGAGAGAGTTCGCGCATCTCTTCTCTCGCTCCAACCGGTTCGGGTCGGCGGACAACATCGCCCAACTAGCCGGTCGGTTGTATTTATATATCTAAAGCTTTAGTCAGATATATGTTGTTTTTTTTTTGTCGGGGTTTGTGTCGATTGGTGTGTGCGCTCTCCTACCGATTTATGCGTAAACGTGTCATCATCAGAGAGAGTATGGGTCGTTATCTACCACGCTGGCCATGTGCGGGTTGGTAGATGTCGCATGCCCTTGAATGTTGTGGTTCTTGGACATGCCGGTTTCCTCACGATGTTTTCCTTCATCGTTTTTGAGCGTGTTTGTATAGGTATCGCCAAAACACTTCAAAGCGTCAAACTTGAAACTAGCTACGCTTGTTGCAACTTCCTTACGCCGGCAAAAGACGTGGCAAGAAATGCCACGGAGCGATTACAATTTTATTATTATTATAATTAATTGATTGAATTAGAGCAAGTTCACTACAATCTCAAGGCGCCGATTGCTTATGTTTAGTCCACTGTCGTCTCATCTCAACTGTATTCATGGACATGCGTCGCCGTGTTGCTATTGGTTAGCCCGGCGCTGTGCCATGTTGCTATTGGTCCGCGCGTTGCTGACCAGTCTTGCTATTGGTCCTCGCAGCGTTGTGCCGTGCTCCTATTCGGTACACACGACCTCCAAGCAGACTAAAAAAAACAATCACTGCACAGGTTGTAGTTTATATGGCGCGCTCTCTACTACAATTATAAAACTAAATAAGTCATTTTTGTACATATATGAGTCAAATGATTTTGAAAAACTAACTGGTATAGTTTCAGAACTTTTATATTCTGTGGTGACATTGAAACTACTGGCTGGATTTAAAGCGAGGAAAAATACACCAATAGGAGCACTGAAATTTTCTAGTCTGGCTCCTCCCCTCGCATGCTATTGGTGGATCGCGCACCGCTTAGCTAACTTTGCTAGCATCTCTGGTGGAAAGAGTCTAATGACCTGGACTTAACATCTATTAATTGTATAAACCATTTACGTGTACGTCGGTAAGAGAGCGCACACTTACATTTTTACTTACAAAATCTATTGATGTTCAATACACAACTTACTACGTACTTTCCACATTTAGTTCATTCTTTTCAAGATTGGTGTATATCAGGTACGGTCGGGGTCAGAATTCCAGTAGCAGTCTCAAAATGTAATAGCGTAAAAGAAAAACGTGCATATGACCTTCTTCTATAAGCCGTTTCGCACACATACGTATGTTTGTGTGTGCACATGAACCAATCAGAGCGAGCGCGGTAACCGGTCACACACACAAACACGCGGCATGGGGTATGCCGTATGCCTATCTTGCGAGCGATATTGAGGCGCTACTGCAGTTTTGACCTCGTACTATACATTATGGATGTATAATTAATATTATTCATATTGAACGTACATATTACACTTTCAACATAATTCAGAACATATTATATACAAAGTTCTGTGCTTTGATCCCGTTATGCTTTGTACATATTACTACTATAACATATATGTATTTTGTCTCACAGAGAACACGGGTCCTTGTGAGTATTATAAAAGTACATAGAATCCCTGTGACTAACTCCATAATTAGATATCATTTTAGACCCCCCTTAACATAAGAGTTTTTAGAAAGTTTATTGTTCATTGAGTGGCTCATTCATATTTTCGTACTTGTAGTGTAATTAACTATTACATTTTTAATTAATCTTTCATTATATTCTGTAGTCAAATGCTTACATGTGCTAATGAAAAAATAAAATAAATAAGTATCTAATATTTTTGTAAATAATGTATACTTTCTCAAACTCATAACATGTGTATTTGGTAGGATGCATCATGTGATTAGTTTGAAACGTCAAACATAAAACTAGCTACGCCTTTTCCAACCTATTTACACCGGCATAAGAACAGGCCCGGTAGGTAATTGTTTGGTCGCCATATACATAATTTTTTTCTTGTTACATATATATCATTACCGGAAGACGGGACCGGAAAACGTTCTGTAGGTAGGTAGGCCCCTCACTAGGTGGACCGACGATATTGTAAGAGCAGGGAGCCGATGGATGCAAATGGCTAATATCCGTTCATGGTGGCGTTCAAAGGGGGAGGCCTACGTTCAGCAGTGGACTTCTTCCGGCTGATGATGATGATGATGATCATTGATTGAATTCGAGCAAACATAAAAAGTAAAAAAAAAACTGACAAACTTCTACATTTATAATATTAAGTCGCCACTGGCTGTTGCAGAAATATGAGTCCTAAAGCGGGAATCGAACTCGCGACCACACGCTCCGCATTCGGATGTTTACAGTTTACACATGGCGCAACATCGATCGTCACAAAGTAAAATTAAACTAAAACTAGTTCCGTCCCGCGTCTTCCCGTCATCCCGCAGGGACCTTTTCCGGGATAAAAGTAGCCTATGTGTTAATCCAGGGTATAATAGCTATCTCTATTCCAAATTTCATCAAAATCGGTTTAGTAGTTTCGGTGATACGTGGTAACAAATTCACACACGCACATACACAAACTTTCGCATCTGTAATATTAGTAAAACATATGATGCTATGTTACTAACTTCAAACTACTCTGATGTTTATCTGCGATTTTCATTGTTTATTTTCAAGGTTTCTTTATATGGACAAAGTACTCGAGATAATAGATACAAAGATAATTTTAACGTCATGGGCGTGAGTGATTACGGGCTAGGTCAATACGGTACAAATTACGGAAAAGATTTTTTTTTACAAAATATAAAAATAAGAATGCAGTTGCACTTTTGAAGAAATCACACACGTTTAGTCTAAATTAATGAATTTAGAATTTGTGGCACGACGACTAGACAGTTAAAAAAATATTATCAAAGCTAGCTCGCTATGAGAAATACAAACAAAATTTGTTGTAATTTCAAAATCTATAGTAAAAAGATATTAAAGAAAATATACGAAAATCGAGCATTCTTATCCCTAAAAGCTAACCCTTTCGCTATAGTGTACAGATAAACTAAAACGAAAATCCTAACTCGTAATTAAATATTTGACGGAACCTTCACGCGAGTTCGACTCCCACTTGACCGATTTTTTTCGTTTAACTATAGTTGTATTGTACTATAAAGGTCACATAATTACTGACAACACACGTCCACGACTATACCACAGTAGAAGTAAGTCTACTCTGACTTAAGTTTCTACTCGATTAGACTATTTTTGCTACTCGATTCACTCGAGTTGCGGGATTATTCGATTCGTAACATCGCTACTAGCGGACAGTGTTTATCTAATACTATACATCGCTATATCTGTGACTCACACTGTTTTTCTAAACGTTATGTAAGCAGCATTACAATGTTTTTCATGTATTCAATATTAAATTCTAGTCAGTGCTATGTGAAACTCGCGTCATATCAGTGTCTAGTTTATGAATCAGCGTTTCTCTACTTAATTTTGTCACTCCATTTTCTATTTTAAAACTAAAGTGAATTAGAGTTATTTTTAGCTAAAGAACCAAAGTCAAAATGGTAATTTGTGTCTCAACTGTAACTTGACATATAGAGTGCCACAGTCATTATAGACAGACAAGGCTTAAGTTATTTACTAATTACCAAGTGTAATTGGTGAACTGTCCTCATATTGTGATAAGTGGTTTGTGAAGAATCTACGGTAAAGTGCAGAATTATGTTGTTTAAAAAGTGCAAGAAATGCCGCAAAAATTGTAAATATGTTTATTTTATTTCTCTATTTATTCTTAACTTTTCAACTATTTTTTGAAGACCATGGTTATTAGTTCCACCGTGTGTTTTATCTAAGGTACTATTTTTCGTACTAGGTCCAAAAATCACGTTGGAACTTATAGTAATGGGTTTTTATTGATACATAGAAGAACACACTAGCTAGAGTCTAGTGATTTTAGTCTAGATGCTAGAATATTTTTGAGAACGCTTGTAGTAATAATAATTTTGGTCTCAAATTTTATTTATTGAAACAGTACCTACTGTTTGAGTTTGAATATTAATTTTAAAGTAATACATCTTATTCTATTCTTATATCTATGACCTCATCATCAGCCTTTCACCTTTACACTGCTGGGACTCCGACCTTCCCTCAGAGAGAGAGTATGGGCCGTGGGCCGTAATCTACCACGCTGACCCAGTACGGGTTGGTAGATTCGCATGCCCTTGAATGTTGTAGTTCTTGGACATGCCGGTTTCCTCATGGTGTTTTCCTATACCGTTTTGAGCGATGGCATATGATGATACCACCATATTAAAATTCAGAAATATGTATATTGGGATAAGACTAAATGACCATATTTTATAAGTAATAAGATTTAGTTTATTGGATTTGAAATTTAGTTATCGACTAGTCTTAGATTTCACTTGGGATTTTGTTGATGAAACATACACATTGGTGTCGATTCGGTTTTGCATTCTCTAAAACTAAACTAAGTTTGACAGGTCTAATAGTATTGCTGTCTTTTTCTAACCGCTGAAGTAAAAAAAGGACAGCATTACTTTTAGACCTGTCAAATTTAGTTTAGTTTTGGAAAATGCATAACCGAGTCGACACCATTGTCCTTTAAAATAGTTGCTGACCTTACTGACATAGAAACAATAAAATTTCGTAGTTATTTCAACTCTGTAATTTTATCAAGTTTTTCCTGTAGTTTGTGTAAACGGTAAAATTATAGAATGACATCATGTTGCTATTTCGCATTGACCTTCGCTACAAATAATAATGACACTCATATTCTATTCTCATTTCACAAACAATACCCGTAGAAACTGCACTTAAATAAACTTACATACTTACATACTTACATTTACCTGTATATTTACAATACTTCACAGTCACGCATTATACGTAGTTTTTGTCCATATACATATGCTGTGAGCCTGTGATCCGTGACCTGTAAAATGCTATAAATTTTATGTTATTATGAAATGCATCCCAAATATAAACAATATACACTGAATTTTATATCTACAGTATTCTACACACATAATCTCCAAATACTCGTAATAACAGTATTTTTAATTATTGCGTTATCTTGCCTCTAGTCATTATTATAAGAGGAAAGGCGGCGTTTTCTGTATAGGAAGTAGAAACTATATTTTATAGTCTATTTCCTCCTTAGATTTTGGTGTTAGACCGTTAACTTTTGAAAGTCTGTACATTTTGGGTTCTTTTGTTTTCATTAAATTGTTACGGAATCTAGGACCTTTAAAAACACCTCAATTTGAAGGCTTCTTACAGATTTTTGGATTTAAATGTGACAAGTTTATTAAAGCAAAACGTACAGACTTTGTACATTTACTCCTAGAATTGTAATTGAAAATATCTGTATATATATATTATAGTTTCATTTTGGATAACAAACAGAGAGTCTACAAAAATAACGTTGTTTCAAATTTATCTGGCCTTGCCTTTCCTTTTAAGTTGTTTTATTTTCTAAATGAGTAGTAATTAAATCCAGTAATATGCAGAGGATTCATTCTTTTTGGGGCGGTAGTCAAATACAAATAATGTTAGAACAGTCTAATGTTAGGAATGTATAGGATGGTTAAATTATGCTTTACGCCTACGCCGCATTGTATCGACATGTTACTGCATATATGTGTGAAATTGTGTTGCTTATCATGCTCTCTCCTTCTTGCACGCTAGCCCAACCACACGCGGAGCTGAGAGGTAAATATTTATAAAGAAAATACACAATATATGTACGTATAGGTACCATATGTAGTACTAAGTCTAAGAAATCAAAGGAAATGGAGTTAAGGATTTCTAGTGTTACAACTATAGTATTATGCGACAAATATGGTACATCGGCAGCAATCGTTTTAAATTCTCTTGTTTCTGTTTCCTGCAATACTAGATATTTGAAAAAGTTCCATACATTTTCGAAATGTTTGTCCTACAAAAATGATAAGAAACCCTGTATAATGCTTTAGTCAAATGTGTTAAGGATTAATTGATATTGGCCAAAATGTGTAGGCACATTTTAATGTATTAAAAAAACTAATTACAATGGAAACAAATAAAAGGCTTTGCTTTTTTCACATTGCCTCATATTAGGTACGTACATTGAATAGGTACATTGAATCATTTTCATTTATGATCTTCATTGGGAGTTTGGGAGTGGGTTTTAAGTCACCGGTTTTGAGTTTGTAGTAACAAAATTAACTGTTAATTTTACTAAAAGAGTTCGCCTTGAAGTGGTGAGGGCTATTTAACATTTCGCCATGTAATTAATTTTGGAAAGATAAAATATCGAGTACAAAGCTATCGTTTTTAAATCATCAGAATCTGACGTTTGCTTAATCTAACGAACGTTAGGACTTATTTTATTCGTGTTACTATAAATGTGTATTGAGTTTTGCTACAATGTGGCAGCAAACGCGTCCTCGGAAGGTTCCCGAGCGTCCGAGGCGGGCGAGGCGGGCGCTCAGCGTGGCTCCACGCTCCCCCGCGCGGCCACCAGCCCCGCACCTAAATACTCGCCGGACAACTCGCCGAGCTCGTCGGTCACTAGCGAAGGCGCCGTGTAAGTAGAACTGCTGCTTTACCTATATGTGGTTAAATGCTACCCTGTTAAAAGCCTCGAATACCATAGTGCCGGAGCTTCCTGATCAGTGTCTCGTGGTTGACACAATCAAATGCCTTGTACAAGTCACAGAACACGCCCAGAGCGATTCTTTTCCCGTATTTCCCTCCCTTACTTCATCATCATCATCAGCCGGAAGACGTTCACTGCTGAACACTATAGCGTTTTGTTTTACTATTTACAGGGTAGCGTTTGACCACAAGTCACCTGATGTTAAATGACTATGTGGTCGAAGACGGCGCCACGCTACAGTTGGACTAAGAACTAGCTCTCAAGTGGAGCTACCGGAACACACCAATGCCATTCCAATTCACGACATATGAGTCGACTTCACTACCACTGAGCCATCATCGCAAGTCTCCCCCTATCAACGCCACAAAGAAACTCCCATTGCCTCTTTATCCTCGCCATCGCAACTGTGTTAAACAACCGGTTGTCTATGAGGATTTTTTAGTCCTTCATGGCAACCAATGCTGTTTGACCACAGATGAAAATTCCTTTACTTAGTTGAGTTATTTTACTTTCCAGATATCCCACACAAGCTGGTTCTAACAACATTTCAGAGACGGCATTCACGATCAAGCCCATACTCAACGAACTGAGGGAGCGGAGAGAGGACTACGAACGGTTGTCGGAAAAAATTGATGCACTGAAGGTAACGTTTGATGATCTATTCGGGTTTACGATTTGTTTTGTGTGGTTTGAAACTAGTTGCACTCAATTAAATCTTCACCCAATACCGTGGGCGTGAACTAAACTCCTAAGAATAATAAGGCTGTGAAAATGTCTTACATCTCCCAATTTACCAGAATCCAAATTCTTATCCTTTCTAAGCTAAGCCCATGGTGACAACATCCCCCTTGAAATAATTCCATTTCTGGTACCAGAAAATATAATCAATGTTGAAGGGGATGACGATTCAGATTCAGGGGAAAAGGGTTTGACAATCAGCTAGGGGTAATCTATTCAGGGACGTGTCGTGTCTCGTAGTCCCGGGACTTTCGTAGTTTTAGTTGTCTTGAGTCCCGGGACATTCGGGACGAGACTCGAGACGACACAAGATTGTTGAAATTGTTATAGAAAATATCATGGAAGTTGAAGGGGATAACAGATTCAGATTCAGGGGAAAAGGGTTTGACAATCAGCTGAATTAGCTGAGCAGTTTCATAAATGTAATACATAACACTGCTTATGTATATAGTATATACTACACGTTGCGCATCCTTTTTTGAATTTTATAAACTGCAATATTTAAATGAAAAAAAAAACCTAATGTCACTCACTAGGTCAGCTTAACTTCCACAGGTACTGAAGAAGGCAATGAAGGTGGGTACTTAGAACCTAATATAGGATATTTCTTTTTGGACCTCGTGATTAGTACTTACCGGCAACTAGACCTAATATAGGATATTTCATTTTGAACCTCGTTATTAGTATGAAGGTAACTGAACAACTTGTGTTCGATAACTGCACAACTTTTGGTTCACAATTTGTAGCCAAGCACTTATCGATATAATTCCGGCAGCTTCACTTGAGAGCCAGTTCCCAAACCAGGTGTACCGTGGCGCCACCTTCGACCACTTCGTCACTTAACATCTGGTGACTTTTGGACATACGCTACCCTGTAACATGTTCATTTAATAGGGATTTTTAATCTTTTATATTTGCTGAGTAAGGTTTGAACACAAGTCTCCTGATGTTAAGCAACGACGTGGTCGAAGGTGGCACGCTACGCCTGATCTGAAAACTGGCTCTCAAGTATGGCTGCCAGAACACACTGATATGTGATAGACAACGGTTTCTTAACTTAATGCTAAAAAAGACCAAACACAAATCAATAAGCATATTGCATATATATATGTATATAATATATGAGATCTATAACTAATATCTTTGGGTGACGAGCGCCGTGCAGTAGCTAAGCTAGCCAGGCGAGCACTAGAAAATGCCTTCCTACTAATTGATGGTTTGATCACAATGTTTTCCTTCACCGAAAGCTAAATAAATGTGTATATCTAATGTCGCGTTTTAATAACCGATCTATCCACGATTTTCCCTACTGGAGATGGAAATTTGACATAAGCTCCACAGAAGTAATGTCAAATTTATGTCAAACCGTGGATAGATCGGTTATTGGAACCGGCCGTACGCCTATCTCATGCCCAATGTCTACGAGTACAATGTCATGTTTATTAAACTAACTGAAGAGAAGTTAGTCACGTATATGTTTGTGCGCTTGTTACAGAACCTATCACAAGAGGTGTCGTTCCTATCTGCGGCGTTACAAGAGGAACGGTTTAAGACTGAGCGGCTGGAGGAACAAATCAATGATCTCACTGAGCTGCACCAAAACGAGGTAACTAACTAATTAGTTAATTAATAATAATAATAACAACACAAGTGAATGTGACCACGCCCAAAAAACGTCCCTATTCATTTGCCGGTTTAAGGAGGTTGGAACTGGCGTAGCTATAGTCGGACTTTTAATTAAATTCAGTAAAGTGAACTGTTATGAGTAACCATTTTTTGACGAAGTATAGTGATGTGAAAAAATGGTACAATATGAATGAACGGATCATTTGAAGGAACACTGAACTAATCAGTTCAGATTTATATTGGTGGATATTTCTTGTCTATGTTTCTGCTATGTATTAAAATTAGGTCCTCCTAAAATTCTGTCTTACAGATAAAATGTAATGTGTGCCTAAATGTTTTTACTGTAAATAAAACCTAGGTTTTTCATATTTGCTGTTTTGCTTTTCGCCAAATTTCGTTTACGTTCCTTGCTTAGTTCGAAAGAACTTTAGGGTAATTGAATAGATCTTTTCATGGTTTGGTTATTGCAGTTTAATTCAAACACTACCCTGTTAGATGAATAAAAAGGCTTGTTCTCTCGTCTCGTTGAATAATTATTTGTTTGTGTGTGCCTTCAGGTGGAAAACTTAAAGCAGGCGCTTACGGACGTAGAAGAAAAAGTACAATACCAGAGTGAAGAGCGAATACGGGATATACATGAAGCTTTAGATCTCTGTCAAACTAAAGTGAGCCTGTTTTGTGCACCTAGCGTTATTTATTTATAAATAGGAAGACCATTAGCTTGTTTAAACATGTTATGTTAATAAAACAACTTCTTTTTTCGTATGAGCTAGTGGCAGTTCCCAAACCAGGTGTAGCGTGGCGCCACCTTCGACTACGTCGTCACTTAACATCAGGTGACTTGTGGTCAAACGCTAGCTAGTTAGAAGTAAAACAATAAGTATTTTTAATTTATTCAACCGAATTTTATGTTCTAGCTAGAACGTCGAATCATTTTGGCATTGTCTTACTGCCGTTAACTGGAGACAGAAATGTGACATAAGCTCCATAGAAGTCATGTCAAACTTCTACCTCTAGTAGGGCAAACCGTGGATAGATCGGTTATTGGGAACGGCCGTTAGTCTATGGAACTTTTTCTGTGACTAAAATTAAAAATTAAGTAAAAATATAATTTATAATTCATTACTTAATTGAGAATTTGTAACTTTATTCTTTAGAAACGAGTGTCTTCTTGTCAAGTCGTGTTGCACCGTCTCGACCGTATCATCGCATAACATCAACTAAAATTGTGTTCAAAATACATTAACATATTAAGACTAAAGATACCCTCTCTTACAGATCATTAAACTAGAACAATGGATGGCGGGTGGCGGCGGTGCGGGGGGAGGGGTGGGCGGTCCCGGTGAAGCGGGGGGAGCGGGAACTCTCCCCCCGCGGCTGCTATTGGTCAAGCTGCTCAACGTAGCCATCACGCTACTGCAACTGGCCTTGCTATTGGTCGCTACCATTGCGGGGATAGCGATGCCTTTTCTCAGAACTAGGTAAGTCGTAAGTTCTTGTAAGTGTCTAACTCAGTTCAGACCTTTCGCAGGTTTAAGTTGGGATCTTGAAGTATTGAAGGTCCTATGGCCAACAAAAGAACTAAGTTCACTAATTTATTGTAACAATCTTTTGCCCAAAAGGAATTGTACGAAAGAAATGTTGAAAACTTATGTGGATATTGATTTCTAACAGTACTAGCGACACGCCCTGGCTTTGCACGGGTGACACCAATTATTGTCTATCTACTTGCAAATTTAATACAGTGTGCCTAGAATTTATTTATAATAGTTTTTTTATTTACATGTATTCTAACAAAGTCGTGGACACTTACGGTACGACTAGTCCACGAAATTAAAATTACGGGCTATGGACAGGACTTTGCTTGGAGTTTCTCTGACGGATCGAATCAGAAATGAGGTGATCCGGCAGAGAACTAAGGTCACTAACATAGCCCACAGGATTAGCAAACTGAAGTGTCAATGAGCTGGTCATATAAGCTGCAGAACCTAAAACCGTTGGGGCAGACGTATTCTGCGACTTGGCAAACGTAGTATTAGGACGCCCTCCGACGACTTGCGCTGAGTCTGGCAGTCTGGCTGGCAGTAATTGGATGAGAAGAGCCGAAGACCGGGCTCAGTGGCGTACCTTGGGAGAGACCTATGTTCAGCAAATGTGTATTGATTGATACCACTTGTCAACTTTCAGAGTACGTGTTCTAACAACGAGCCTAGCTCTAATGCTAGGCGTGATGGTCCTAAAGCAGTGGCCGGAAGTGACGCAACTATCCGAGCACCTCGTGCGGCGACTGAAGGAGTATCTACTGGACAAACACCACGACAGGTAATGCGGTGGGGGGGACGAGAGAGGGGAAGGGGACTGGGGAGGGGGTCTGGTTGCTTTGGTTCCATACACTTTGTTGTTTGGTTTCTTTGGTGTGTGTGTGATTCGACTGTTTTAAATTGGTCTCTAATTCACTGAGCGATGTGACGAACAGAACGTTCGACCTCGTCGCTTAATTGTATGGGAAAAGCAAGCACATGTTAGTGTGTTCTAGTAGCCTCACTTGACAGCTAGATCCTTTACTAGAAGTTGCGACCACATCGTCACTTAATATCACGTGACATGTGCTTAAAGTTATGCTGTAAAAAAAATTTGTCGTCTCGATGTATCTAAAGAATTCGGGGCGAACTCAGAAATGTATGCCTAAAGTAGCTTCTCCAATTTAAAACTGTCGGATTATACCTGCAAAAAACAAAGTGTTACTTGACGTAAGTCACTCGTGACGTGGACGCATCCTTATGTCCTTCCTTTCATATTATGTAAAGCAATAATGCATGTCTGACTTATTTATAATAACAATTGAATGAACGCAAATGAGAAATGTATTATAATGTCGAGTAATAAAATAGTTTAACTCAATAAAAATAAACTACTAACTTGTAAGTCGTTGTATGTATTATGTACTGGCGCTCGAAGCAATACTAATTATTAATTTAGCTATACAAATGCATATTAGAGAACAAAGTAATAGGTAATTATAGCATAAAGACATAGATTATTATATTCACTCTATCATAAAGTTTTTGTATCTATGGCTGCCAGCATGATTTAATTTGACGCCATCTAGCGGGAAAGTATGTTAATCAATTTACGAAATTTTATTATTGTCTAATCTTTTTGAAAGTGTTGCACGGTTTACTTTGTTCTTTAGTGTTTGATGGTACTAAACGCTCACATTGATCATGGATACTAATACTATTTCCGTTTAGTATTCAACTATGTAGATTTTTTTTGTTATTTTGAAAAATATAGGTTGTTGGATAGATTTTTCAGTCACGGTAGTCTTGTTCCGTCCAGCCATTTACTAAATTATTGGTTCAGTTATCGCAAAAGATGTTTCATAACTCATGAAAGCACTTGCAAGCGCTCTGTGGTTGATTTTATTAAATACAGTCGAATCAAATACTATTCATCTACACTTGTTTTATAGAGGCAAAGTTTGTTACGGCTAATCTCTGAAACAACTGATCCGATTATGATAATTCTTTCACAGCTAAACAGCTACACTATCCCTGAGAGTCATGGGCTATGTTTCATTGTGCCTAACCGTGAGACGCCGGGGCGGGACGCTAGTTATGAATAGCTGGTACATTTCTGTAATGAAAATTTAAGCTTGAAATGTGGTGCTTAAATTGGTATTTATTTTTCAGTTGGTTATCTAAAACTGGCACATTCACAGTAGTGTACTGAAATTTCGTTGGTGTGAGACCAACGAAATTTCAGTCTCTGTCACGCTCATAACCTTGACCGCGTGCGAGAGGGACAAATAGACTTTTCGTGATGCTTATGCAGTGCGACATGCATTCATTCATGGATACTACACAAACGCAATGTGTGAATGTATTGTACTTGCAATTGCCAGCTTTAGTTAGCAGATATTATTATGATTCCTCTCATCGACAATAGAGTTAGTTATGAAACAAAAACTAAGTCACATTTGCTACTGTGACGTACTCGTATATAAAAAACGCTGCTTTTAGATTTCACCATAATCTGTTTCTCTCACTCACTCCTTTAGTTCACCTGTTGACAGTTTCACAAACTAGATGGCGCTAATTTATGTACACTGAAACTCTACTAAACACCTGAAAAATTGTGTTTTGTGGCGTCACTTCAGAGCCCCTTTATTCCCTATGAACATGTAAGCACGTAACGCGGGCGCGTTACGTTATCTGCGTGGAATGATCGCTAAAGCTCGTTATGACGTTACACGTTATTGGCAAGGAATCTTGATGGTCATAGCGAATAAGGGCTCAGGCTTACTTCTACCTATCGTTTAGGAAGACGGCGATATAAAATAAATATATTGTCTATTGTCTATGTTTATATGCTACTGAAGTGCCGCCATTGGCCCAGCTCACCACCCGTATCTGTACATGAAAGTATGTCCCACTGGGCGTGCAATTGAAACTGATCTTTAGTGCATTGCATTAAGATTCTTATTTGACAATACACATAGTAAATTTTAAATAGGCAAAGGCTGGTTTTTGAAGACAATACAACAGCGTTTGAACAAGTATTTAAGACTTGATTAAATGTTATTGCGGCCCGTAGGCTATGGGTCCGCAAGTGTGCCCCCTTGAGGTGTACGCCCCCTGGCATCTGCCCCCGCGATCAGCCCTTAGGTACCACCCTGGCGGCAAGGAATAATGTTTGAGCAATGCATATCGGTAACAAAAAGTTTAGCTGTAGCTATTTTCTTGTTAAATGGGAAGTTCACAAAAGGCAATCTAAATACATATACATAGGTGACTGACTGACTGACATAGTGATCTATCAACGCACAGCCCAAACCACTGGCCGGATCGGGCTGAAATTTGGCATGCAGGTAGATGTTATGCCGTAGGCATCCGCTAAAAAAAGGTTTTGATTAATTCTACCCCCAAGGGGATAAAATAGGGGATGAAAGTTTGTGTGAAACTTTGTCAATTTTAAACCGATCGGGCTGAGACTTTGCATGCATAAAGCTGTAGCCCACGCGGGTGAAACCGCGGGGAAAAGCTAGTTAAAAAAATAGCATTCAAAAAGCCTATTATATTGTCTTCAAACACTATTCCTATAGATAGGTAAAATTATAGAGTTGAATAAGTTATATAATATATATTCACAAGCATTATATTGTAAAGAGAATAAGTTTACGCTTTGTTGTGTATTATATTGTATTTATATGTATTATAGCGGTGACTCATATCAATGTACTGTATTTTTGCATGTAGTTTATATGTATATGATAATAATTATTATTAATAATAATATGGTATGGGCGTAAATGGTATAACACTAAAGTATGTATTAGAGTAAGTTGTAATTTTTTAATGTACATGCTGCTTTACACGTTTCATACGTTTTTTTTTAAATTATTTATATACTATTTCTTTTGATACAGTACAGTCATATTTTTTGTATTCTAATAATGCTCAATTTTACCTACAGTAATCTTTATTTATTTGTGATACGTTTAAACCCATTTTTCAAAAAAATGATAAATTTTGATGGTAAAAGATTCAGAACATTTCTTTTATCATTAATGATATAATATCATGATATTGTAATAAATACAGTCAGATTTTGTTTGTCTGTCTGTACGTGGATCCCGTAAACTTATTAAGAAAATTAAACGTGGCCAATGTTAAAGTCGCGGTCAAAATTGGGCATCAGAATAAACGTAATTTTTATTTCATTTTCCTCTTATTTTAATTTACCCTTTGTTTTCACTGCAGGTACGAATGCAAGTCCTTGTGTGGTTGATTTTGTACCGAATCGGTTGTCTAGTGGTACTGTATAGGTGATATATTAATTGCATTCTAGCAAGTACAGTCAACGACAAAAGTCTTTGAACAATAACAAATTCTTCGATTAACTGCATCATCTTAAACACCAACCTTTGGCTGCATCATCATTTAACATCAACATGTCAGTTGCAAAAAAAAAACAAATATGACTAATCTGAAAAACATGTGAAAAATCGACAATGATGAGTTTCTTTTGTCGCTGACTGTACTACCAGAAGAAGGATCATTTGGGCCATGAAACCTGAGTCAAGTTACTTTCTTGTACACATGGTATCGAAAACCTTTTTATAATACCAAATATTGGTGTAGATTCTGTTTTGCATTTGCTAAAACTAAACTAAGTATGACAGGTCTAAAAGTATTGCTATTTTTTTTTCTAACCAATAAATTAAATAAGTGGGGGAAAATTGACTTCTAAGATTTGATTACATTGTTAGTTAGTTACAAGTCAAGCTAATAAAAGTGTTTTCAAAAAGGACAGCATTACTTTTAGACCTGTCAAACTAAGATAATTTTAGAAAAAGCAAAACAAAATCGACACCATTGTCTTACTCCAATTACGTCTGGATGTACCTACATGTACATTTCATTATAAATATCTTCTGTAAAAAGGTACAAGCAATTTGACTAGGATCCCAAATGAAAAATACCTGCCACAGGTGTGTCGTCGAGTCCTAGAAAATTATAAGAAAACGCTTATTTAGTAACAAGTGAAAATATCGTCGAAAGTTTTCTTTGTAAGGCCAAGTTAATTTATTGTACAATGTGATATTTTGTCGTTATATGTATAGTGAAAATTTTCAAAGTACACTGTGTACAGTAATGATTTCAAATTAAGGAATTAATTGAATTACGTACATTACAAGAGATGTGCTGTTATTTTTCTATTTTAAACTGAAAAATGTACATAATTGAAATTCAAAGTCTCTTCAGATGCTAATATTATATTGATCAATACTATTGCAATAAATACCTACTAAATTATTCAATTATTTCATGAATATTACAAAAAAAATATACAGATTAAAAAAACAATATAGAGTATGACATATTCTATATTGTAAAATATACAGATAAAACAGAGATACATAGATTTTTCAACATAGTTTTTTTTTTGTATTGAATATGCATGATGTAACTGAAATACTATTTAAAGTGTTACAATAGTTGTTTTATAGCACTGTGTAGCCTAAACTGGCGCTTAGTCACGCTACTCCGTGACAAAACGTCTATTTTTACACGGTGAAACGTGACTTATGAGCAGGTTTATGTCACACAAGCTATAAAATAACTATATTATAACTACGATACTCGTGACTTAAGTAGTCCACTATGGCACCGGTAAAGTCTCACGTATCGTTACATACTAATTTTATTGAGAAAATACAATGCATATTGTTTTAATGATCTAAAAATAAATCATAGAATTATAAATAACGATAATATCGATCAATATATTATTCCCGTGTCTGTGTAATCTTGGCAGTCGGGAAGACAATAAAAAAAAAAACGAAACCTATTTCTGACCAGAAAAACTGTAACCGAAAATATGACAAATCTCGAAATATATAAAAGTATAGGTATTGTGATAAATAAATAATTAGTTAATGAACCACAAGTTTGTATAAAGGTGATTGAATTGTTTTGTTTTATCGGAGTTGATAATGTAAATTGATGTCGGTGCAGGTTTTTAAGTTTTTTGAATAGTTTGGTTTGTGTTATACACATACCAACGAAATTTATACAATAGTATACCTAGACCCACTTGCAAAACCCGGGTTAAATTAGTAAATACAGAGTTCAAATGTTAATATTGTTACGCAAAGAATGGTGTCGATTCCGTTTTGCATTCTCTAAAACTAAACTAAGTTTGACAGGTCTAATAGTATTTTGCTGTCTTTTTCTAACCACTGAAGTATAACAGGACAGCATTACTATTAGACCTGTCAAACTTAGTTTAGTTTTAGAGAATGCAAAACCGAATCGACACCAATGTCTTACGGCATTCGAAATTAACTCTGAGTGAACTAACCCGACAATACTATATTTGATGCTGGCAATTTTAGTGTTTATTGATCTTTTTGACGGATATTTGATTATTATTTGATATTTATTTGACATCACATTCTGAAGCGGAATTAGCGAAATTGGGTGGTTAAATATTTATAAGTCTAATATAAAGTTTACTCTAAGTTCATGTCTCAAGTGATTTATCGATTATACTTTTTTAAGTAATTAACTCGAGTGAAAAATATAACACGGACTTCTGCAAGTGGGCCCAAAAAATTCTTTACTTTAGTTTAATATGTATGACAGATCAACTTCCGAGATCCGAGTTCAAACGAAAGAATGGTTTTTACTATCTACTATTAAATACTCAAAAGTATATTCTAAATATTTCTTCTCAAATTTTATACATTTAGATATCGCCATAAGCGAAAGTTAGTTCTACTACATAGATTTTGCTAGCTATATTCTAAAATTGATATAAATCGAAACCACCCTCGGTAGATGAGTTTCCATTACAACTGAATAATTATTATTAATATCATAAATACATTCCAAATTACTGAAAGTAGTTGATAGCATGGCCTGTTTCACCATGTAGTCCATTTCTCTGATTAAGTTTTAAGTGATGGATAAATGTATAGGTTGCTATAATACGAAGAATGTCTGAAAATTTTGTTACATTGCTATTGCGCTTCATTTTCGTTATGGTATATTAAAATTATTATTCTTTCCCTGTATCCTTTCATGTTATTCGTCACTTATTCGTCAAGATATCTCGTAAAGACGCGGGCTTGTATATTTTCTACTTGTTGAAATAGCTGTGAAGCTGTGTTCATTTTGTGGCGAATGCAAGAATGTTATGAAGGACTTTTCAAGGACACGTTTAAAATATTGTCAACCGTATCTCTATAGATGGCGCTGACCCTGTAACGTTGTTAGAAATATATTTCTGGCAGCAGTGCACATTTTTTTATATTGTTGTGTGATATCATTTTTGTTAAAAATTATTTAAATTAATCAGAACATGTCAAAATATTGTGACGTTGACATTACGATTGACAGCTGGTATGGGTACAACGCCATCTATTTGCATCACTGCAAACTAGATTGAAGGTTGCTTTGAAAATAGCTCAATGTAACTATTTTTTGAAAAGTATTATTTCTGTCCTATTTTATTCTATCTTGCGTTCGTGTTCAAATGTGTTTTGTTATAGATATAATCGCCCACAAATTATAAATATTATACAAACATTGTTTCTCATTCAGACAATTTATTATAACGTTGTGTATATTGTGTAAATACCATTTTTTTTACTATGCAGGGAATTAAGTATAGTTATGTAATTTTTACATACTTTTGGGTACATCGGACTGGCAACGTGTTATGTTATGGGTTATGTTATGATACTTTGACTTGTATTTTGTTAATTTTAATAGTTTTGTATCAAATTAGGCGAATAATGAATGTAGGCAAATTTATTTGAACAATGTAAAGATTGAATGCGCCGTGTTAAGAATAGAAAAATTTAATAACATGTAAAACATTTTCAAATCTGTATCAATAAAATACTGAAACTAAATAAGTATGTCTTTCAAAATCAGAGTTAAAATCAAACTGGATAAAATACTGTAATGTCAGATTACCGCATTGTTTGTGGTTTTGTTGCTGTTTCCACTGAAATGTATTTTTATGTTGCCGGCTATGGATTGTAATAAATCATCACAATTATACTTATTCAAACTTGTGTTTTATTTCCTAACCATGCAGATTATATCTGCCTTAGCCAGTCAATGAGTTCGAAGTCCCTATATTATATTTTACCTATATAACAAAAACAAGGAGAAAGGATTGAGATATAAAACTCAGTTGAAGTTAAAAATGTGATTTAATATAAAAATAAAAGATTTAATCAATTCCACAACAATAATTATTATGGTAGGTAGACGAAAAGGGACAACAACTCGCATTGATTCTCTCATTTGTTTTTTGTATAAAGAATTATACAGAACCCCTAACGAAGGGTATATGAACCAATTTTTCTCAGGCCTAGTTAGGTAAACTAGGTACTTACTGTAAGTACCGTGGAGTCGCGGAGTTTCGAGAATTCGATGTAGTCTACGATGTTTCCACGATTATCTTCGATATAAATAACATTTAAAATAATAAAAATAAAAAGGTACACACTCATAAGAGTCAATATATTAAAACATTTAAAACACTCAATAGTAAACAATTATAAAAAAAATATGTTAAAAATCGGGGACTTACATTACAACTTACTACGTATACATCATGCCAGCATATGAGCATACTCTGACTTACAATCACACCTACTCCCAATAATATTATGTAGTTCATCTAAGGTACGTTAACTACCCACATGTATTTTAAAACTATAGTGTAGATATTTGATTGGCAGTATTGGCACTAAAGAAATTGTGCCCGGTACGGTCACGGCTAAAAACAGCTGAACATACAGTTTCTATTTTCTTGAGCATCTCTAAGTTCAAAATTGGTCCTCATCAGCAACTTCTGTTACTGACTGTACCGACAAATACCGTAGCTGCGACCGGTACACGAATTTATATTTCAATATCAATTAGGCTGGCCATACACGAGCAGCCTGAAGCACTCAGGTTCGGCTGCTTCAAGCTGCGACTGGATAGTGAACTACTGCAACTACTCCAGCGGTTCGTGTAAGTACAGTCAGCGACAAAAGATCATAACAGATTTTCCAAACGTGTTTTAGATCAGTAATGATTGTTTTTTTTACAATTAACAAGGTAGCGTTTTGACCACAACGTAACACACCTTATTTTATGTGACGATGTGGTCAAAGGTTGGTCTAGATGATGACGGTAATTGGAAAATGTGTTATTGTTCAGCGACTTTTGTCGTTGACTGTACGTACGTAGAAGTATGTAGTCGATTCCTGCTTCAGTCTGTCAATGTATGGCCTCCTTACACAGGATTGGATTTTCTTTGATTTTTGTTCTATTGTATATTTAATTTAACGCCATCTATGCCGGGCGGAAGTAAATTTAGACAGCACTGATTTTAAAATGCAGTAAACTTAGCTCTCATTGGTAGACACTACAGACGCAGACCGACCAATAGCCGTCAAGCCGGGCTTGGGCAGTAAAGCTGGTTTCTGCAACGGTGACCCTATGCCAGAGTCGTCGAGGTCCTGGAGTTCTTGTATTTCGACCTGGGTTTCTTCCTGAGAGTCTTCAAGCTGTTCCAACGATTCTGCAGAGTCCGCTGTTAGGTCCAGAACGCGTGCTGGAATCTTTTCGGCCCTAAAATAAATTTGGGCGTTGACTTTACTCGTTAAGAATTGCATGTTAGATTTATTACCAAATCCTGTCCTACTAATAAGTGAAAGTTTGCGAGTATGGATAGATGTGTGTCACTCAATCACGCCAGAACGGCTGAACGGATCTTGATGAAATTTGGCACAAACACAGATAGCACACAGATAGTCTGGAGTAGCACACACACTTTTTATGCCGAAAAAAGTTTCCTACACTTAAGGTAATAATCAAAATATATCAAAATAAAATATTATTATCTTACCCATTCACCAATATTATTGACAAAAAGCATCCGATCCCATAACGGTAAATAATCATAATTATTATAGAGCAAAACAATTTGTAATAGCCCACATGCGACACATAATATTTGCCAGATACACGATTTTAAAACAAAAAGGACGGTAAACAAAATATCATCAAAATAAATATTTTATAGGCCTACAAATGTTTATATCAGTATTTAATTTCAAAGGGGGTGAAATAAAATAAATACATATATATTTTACCAATTCCATTTATTGATAGGCTTACACATTGTCTTTATATTTAAGTAAGCTAGCGGTTATCAAAAAGATTTAATAACCATTGTTTAGTTTCCATTATTTACGTAACTAACAATTAATTATGATTAGCATTTTCCATCATTTTTTCGATATCATATTATACAATCAAAATAAAAAATTAATAGAAGCTTAAAATTTCTAACAAAATAAAAATTTACATTTTACAGTGTAAATAAATCGTTGTATCCCTTAGGAATTCCGTATTCTAATAAAAAAAATGTTTCTAAAAAAATAATTCACAAGTAAAACTATAGCTCTTATAATAACATAAGAAATACATTATTAAAACTAACATAATATAAACAGGGGTGTTTTGTAAATCCTTATAATAAATGCCAATAAAAAGGAATGCAGAGTACACAAGGAATGTACGATATAAGTCGGTGAATATAATATGTATAATAAAGGAATAATAATATGGTTATAATTATACGATTCGTTATAATAATTATTATAATAGCAGTATAAAATGATTATCACATAGACAATTCCACACAATACATATTATTGCTGATTCCCACACGCAAGCATACCACTTAATAATAATAATATAGTTGTTATAAACAATCATAAGAACACACAAATAAGCGCCTAACAAAATTTAACGTATATTGGAAGCCAATTTTTTTCAAATTACTTTAGGACAAGGGATGGACGTCTGTTCCTTCGCTCAAAAGCGTCCAAACCAAAAGAGGTCTAAAACGCGAAAAGAGGACTTATCACACGTCAGTCTACAATTGGTCGTGTGCGTGCCACGGTCATTCGACGTTGCACAAGCTGATAAATTGTTGATTGTTGCAAGCAAAATTATGCTGTATGTTAGTGACATATGTCATAAATTTTATACCAGAAACCTCGTTATGCATTAAGGTGGAGACAGACATGAGCATTCGCTCGATGTGAACATTCGCATGGAGAATTTGTTCGTTGTAAGCAAATGCTTATGACACCTGAATCTGCGCGACGAATATATGCTCAACTGTGCTCCATCCCCAGCAGTTGTAGTCAATATAGGGGGCGTATGCTCGTGCTAGCGACCGACTTGTAATGTAGCATTCAAGGGGATTCGCCAAAAAACCGACAGCCGGGTGGAGCACGTTCGGGTGCTCGGCGCTCGTCATCGAGCTTCTCGGCTCGCTGTACTGATATGACAAATATTCGACTTGTAACGTGCTCACATGGAGCGAATGCTCATGTCAGTCTCCACCTTTAGACCCGACGTCCATCCCTTTACCCTTAGTACAGTACGAGGACAAAATTGCAGTAGCACTTCAATGTGCATAGTCGCCCGCACGGTATGCATGCCGCGTGTCTCTGTGTGCGACCGGTAACAGAAGAAGGCTTATAGAAGAAGGTCATATGCACGGTTTACTCTCATGCTAACGCTTTTTGAGACTGCTACTGGAATTCTGACCCAGACGTGCGTTAATGATTTATTAAATAAAAATGTTTGATTTAGTTACACTGAAAAAAAATCCTGACTTTCCTTCTTAGTCTTACCTCCCAAAACCGATTCCTTCCTTATTTTATTACCCTCTGAATCAAAAGTTTTTGACCTTTTGACTCAGAAGGAAAAGGTATTTCGGAAGGTCTTTTTTCTCCGTGTACATGAATTCACAGCTTTATGTACCGAAATGTTCACATGGACAAATAAATTATGGTAGCTTGCTGCTCGCATTCTATTCCTAGCCTAAATATATTAATTTCGTATTATACAAATGCTTCTTAGTGGCATATCCACAAGTCATCGTGATTGCCAATTAAGAGAGAAAAAAAAAAGATTATATATTGAATGAGACAAATGAAGACAACATGAATTCATTTTTTTCACTTTTGTTGTGATTATTTTGAAACAAAATATATTTTCATAGAAATGTTTTTTTTTTTTTTTGTAGAATTTGTCGTTTTAAATATTATTAACCATTAGAGAATTGGTCCTTACGACTTTATGCCCAAATGAGAGTTGGCATGAGATCACTAACTGAAATGGCGCAACGACCCAAAGTGAGTGTTGTCCTCCGAAAACAAAAGACGCCATTTCGGTCCGTCCTGTGCCACCTTCAGCCAGTCCTCCACCTGGAGCTCGCGTAAAACCTTCGTAACTTCGTCTTCCCAGCGATACCTGGGCCGACTGGGCAACAAAATGTTTAATAGCCAACAATGTTATTTGATCGTCAGGCGTCAATGCCTGGAATAACTTTTGTGATGGCCACTAAGAAGCATTGTGTATAACGCTTTTCGTTGTATAATAATTGTATAAAACATTGACACTTGAATAATACCTAACAATCACTACAAACCGTTGTTTTTTCTTCTTCAAAATCTAAAAAAAAACTATCTATTACTAAATGAGTAACAGCATTTAAGCCAATTTATCGATATTATAGTTATAATAATTAATTATTGTGGCAATGTAGAATAGAAGTGTTTTTTTTTCAGTTAATACTATGGTATTCTTAACTAAACGTTAGATACTTATATGTATATAACGTATAATGATTATTATATTAAAATGTAATGCAAGAAAAAAAAAAGAAAAATGTAAAACATCTTGAACGTTGAATTTACGTATTCATTGTAAAAGCTTACAAAGTATTTTTTAGTTTTATATTATATGTAATTGAGGTCATTATTTATAAAATCTTGTTTTTATTTATTACACAATAAAGCTACGGGTCTGAAAGTTTTATAAAATACTAACCGTCAGATGACGATTTAGACTAAAACGCTTGCACTTATTGTTGACACAAGATTTTTGGGTTCAGTTTCTTTGTATTTTCATACATTTCCCTTTTAGCTTCGAATATTTAACAAAATACTGAACGAATTTGGACGAGGTCTTATATTATTCAAAATTGAATTGAGTTTATTCCCGTCTATTTTAGACACGATTCAGAAGGCCACAATATCCAAATACACTTTACTGTATGAATCGTTGTCTGGTTACTTGAAATGTAGACATATGGTCGAAGAAAATGATATTTTATGGCTTAGAGATTACGGTTTATAACTCTCTAAAAATAAGTACAATGCCCGGTGAAAATATTTAGCGTCGTTATATGTTGGATAGAATTTCGATGCAGTCAAAGATAGAACAGTCAGTTTTCTTTAATTTTGGGAGATTATCAACTGGCCGATATCACTAAGGAAGAATTGAATTGAATTTGTAATACGTCTCGCTCTCTCTTACGAGAAACTTTGGAGCGAAAGTGAGATAGCACATAGCTGTCGACGCCGATAGATAGGCTGGTATTCTATAATGACGCTCGAGTGTAGATCAATACCCCCCCCCCGCCCTTGTTCTAGACGAAGACCCGAAGACCAGTGGGCCCAGTGGCGTGTCTTGGGACCCAGCAGTGGGCTAATGATGATTACAGTTTCAAAGCAGAAGCGATACATTTAATAATCTGATTTCCTTTCTTCGCTCTTTTAGGTGGGTTATCGTTAAATAGAACCGTGCCGTATTACGAATTACATACAAACGTACGATATATATAAATATCACCTAAGTATTAATACAATATTTATCCCAATCACGTCACAAACATATATTATAATTATAGGCCCGATAATACCAATTTTTGATCATTTTCACTCTACATTTCATTTAATTAAAAAACACCTTTTCCCACTAGAAATAGGATGCATTTTAAATTTGTCTCGGACGATTATGGTGTCAAAATTCAAAAGTTTTACAAATCGAAGTAGATATTTCTATAATTGACTGAAAATGACCAACGACTTGTTACGACAAGGTACAAAAATGTTTTATTATTATGCCCTTACATGTTACGAGTTACAACACAATATTAGAACAATAAAACATTTATGCTTGTGGCTCTTTTACCCCAAACCTAAGTTGCGTCGTGTTGTGAAAGCAATTACGTCAAACGATAATAAACTTTATGTCGATACAAATAGAAGCTAAATCGGAATAACGGAAAGACAAATCAGTTTAAAATTCTACCCTCATTTTTAGAGGTAAGTTATTTAAGTACAGTAGTGAATGTCGGTGAATCATTTGGAAACCTCTGTGAATCAGTAATGATCAGTGATCGGAATAGACGGTGCAATTCATGACGTTATATTAACATGGATATGCCTTAGAATTCCGGTAATTACGAATTTATTGAACTGATTCTTTAAAATTGTAATATGGTTAGGTTAGTCATAATCACAACGTTTCTTCACTAATACACTAATAAATAAAATAAATTGAAACATTAAGAATCATCAGGATTATTTAGGAATTTCGCGAGTCCGCGACTTTCCAGAACGTCTTATCCATACTTATGATAACGTTTGAAGTCGTTGACTTTAAAACTGCACCGTCGACTCCGATCATGCGAAAGTGCCACAAATAAATACATTGTATATTGTTTACTAGCTGTTCCCCGCGGTGTCACCCGCGTGGGCTACAGTTTATTGCGATAAAAACGATCCTATGTCCTCCCTCGGGATTCAAACTATCTCCGTACCAAGTTTCATTTAAATCGGTTCAGTAGTTTAGGCGTGAAAGAGTAACAGACAGACAGAGTTTCGCATTTATAATAAGGGATTGACGCTATAAATCTTTCAACACAACACGACCCAACTACCTTCAAAATCACAAGTTGTATGTGCCGGGTGCGTGACTTACGCCTTGACGGGTGCGTCCATAGTGGGTATGTAGTCGAGCGCCATGAGACACGCGAACACCGTCATTATCATCTTGGGCTTGCGCTCGGTGATGTCTTCGGGGAGGGCGTACACGCGGCCTCCGCAGCGGCGAGCCATTGAGATCGCGTACTTCGCGTTGGCTAGGTTCTCCTGTGTTGGGCAGACAGAAAGTTATTATTTTATTTATTTTTTACGTCTTACAGTTCGACAATTTTTTTTTACTAATAAGGCCGGTGTACTAGAATGACGCTCGAGGGTAGATAAAGACTTGAGTAGCGATTAGGTGACATATTTGTATGAAATGACAAACTGAAATCTGTGTAGAGGACGCCGTGATAAACAATGAATCTGAACATAGCTCCATACAAAAACGCAAGCGTGCTGACTAATGCCGTAAGTTCGTATGCGCCAAAAAAGGGTTTTTTTCGTTTAAAATGAAAACTATCGTTAATTTTATAAAACTAAATCTGTAGTTCTTTGAAGAATGTGTATATATACCATACAAAAAAAAATCAACTTAAATCGGTTTTGTATGCCTGTAAAATGAAAATCTTTTTTTTAGAGGGCTGTTTTCGTTCATTGTTTGTCTGCTATGAAAGTTAACCAATCGTGTTATCCTTCCGACAATTTGATATCAAAAACATGATCTTTAATGTACATGAATATTAGCTCTGTATGTTTTGTAACTCCTGAGAAAAAAGGAAATCCCTGCAGCCAATATTGCCAATTCCTCGTCTTAAGTAGCACAGATTTTAGTTTGTCAGTTTTTCAGTTTGTTGTGTTTTTGTTATTCAGTTTGTTATTGCTTGAGCGTCATTCTACAGGTCATCTGTACCTGTACCCCTCGTACAGGTTTAGAGAGTTAACAAAAACTATAAAAGTTTTCGTTTCCTTCTATAAACATTTATTTCAGCGCACCTTACCGAGATTTGGAGGAACTAAAATATGTAAAGGTTGTTTTAAATCTTCGTACCTTTTCAAATTACAACAAGTTGTCAGTACAAGTTGCCACTTTGGGGGCGTCCATTAATTACGTGAGGTGTTCTGGGGGGGGGGGGGGGGGATCAAACTAAATCTTGCCAAATCTCACTCAGGGGGGGGGGGGGGGTTCTTGGCAAATGACACGTAATTGTATTAATATTTACAAATACTAGTCTAGTTTTTCTAGTCTTCAATAAAAGTAATAGAACAAGCTAAGTATTTAATTATTTTATTCTCAATAACCAACACGTTTACAGCCCAAATAGAAGTTTTGAAGAATCTCGCGTGAGATTAAGGGAGGGGGGAGGGAGTTTAGGTAAATCTTACGATATCTTGCCAAGGGGGAGGGGAGGTCCAAAAATTCTCAAAAATGCCTCACGTGATCAATGGACGCCCCCTTTGACAACTTGCCGGTAGTAAACTTTGACGTTTACGAAAAGTAACAAACAGATAGATAGAGAGATACGTATGTTAACGTGAATGTTAAAGTATAGATACTGACCTCTTCAGTGCCTCCATTGAGCACCAGATCGTAGTTGATAGAGCCCGGTTTGATGGCGTCGATCAGGTCCAATACCACCTTGCCGTCGGCCAGCACTTCATCCTGAAATATTATTACAAGCAATTAAATTAATTGCCATCGCTCAAAAATTTGATGGTAAACATCGTCAATGTTTTTTTTTTTCATTTAAAAGTTGAGCTCTTGTCGGTTGAGCCTTTTTCATCGTGCTCGATCCTCACTCCTCAGCCATCTATTTGACTTCTTGGTACGACATGACATCAATCCTTTCTTTGGTCTATGTATGTTTTTCTTGGTTTTGCCCTCTCTTCCCTTCTACTTTTCCTTCTAGGATGGTTTTACATATTGGCAAAATGGGTGGATCCGTTTCATTTAAATTTTTATTACATTTTAAATTAGATAACATAGTCCGCAGAGATTAACTCTTTATTTTTAATTGACTTCAAAATAGGAGCAGTTTTCTCATATCTATATACAGATAGTAACAGAACGTAAGTCAAAGCTGATACCTCGTTGATGGTATATAAAAGAAAGTCGTGTTAGTTGCACTATTTATAACTCAAAAACGGCTGAACCGATTTGGCTGAAAATTGGTGGAGAGGTAGCTTAGGACCAGGAAACGGACATAAAATATTTTTTATCCCGGTAAAGGTTGAGGGGCGCAGCTAGTATACATATATATATTTTTTAAATGTGTGATCGCGGGTAACTTTTTTTTTTTTTACTATTTACAGGGTAGCGTTTGACCACAAGTCACCTGATGTTAAGTGACGATGTGGTCGACGGTAGCGCCACGCTACACCTGGACTGGGAACTGGCTCTCAAGTGAGGCTGCCGGAACACACCGATAGGTGCTTGGCGACAGATTCTTAACAAGACGGTGGTAGCTAGCCAGACGAGTACTACAAAATACCCTACCACCAAGCTATGGTTTCATCACGATGTTTTCCTTCACCGAAAGCTCAAGCTCATTGTAGCATTCGAACCCACGTCCTACGGATCGCAAGCCGACGTCACTACCACTGAGCCATCATCGCTATACTTCGTCGTTTATGAACCGATTTTGGTGATTATTTTTTTTTTTGGAAAGGAGATATTTCAAGGCGTCCCAGAGAAATCGAGAGGAGCCTGAAGTCCGTTTTGTTATGTTGAATATGATACTGTGTAATGTGTTTACCTGGAAGCTCCTGATGGAGGAGGCCTTGCCGGCGGCCTGCAGCTTGTTGTTGACCCACTGCACGATCTCCTTCTCAATGATCGGGTTGCCGGTGTTGGCGAGCCGCGTCAGCACGGACAGCGTGTACGCGCGCATCAGCTGCCAGATAAGAGCTGCCGAAAGAAGACCATAAAAACGCCATTAAGAAGGAGATTTCAGTGTAATTTGACATTCTTTTTAGGGTTCCGTTCTTTAATAGGAGAAACAGAACATGCTGTCCGTCTGTCTCACTGTCAAGACACTTTTGTCTCACGAACGCGTTGAGGTATCAAGTTGAAATTAATATCAAACTACTTGTAGCAACGATCTCTTTCAGCAGTGAAAAATTCAAACTTGTGACGCGATGGATGTATTGATGTTTTTTACTCGGAACGGATTTGAGTGAAATTTGAAATGGAGATAGCTTATAACTTAGCTTGCTGTTAATTTTATTAATTTTATTGGGATTGTGCATATTATTGTATATTATTAATTCTTGTGTGTGGTAATTGTAATTGGCGTTAATCGTTTTTATCACAATAAAATAAATTTAATTTAATTTAATTTTATACCCTGGATCAAAACATAGGCTACGTTTGATGCCGGAAAAAGTAGCCTATGTGTTAATTCAGGGTATAAGCTATCTCCATTCCAAATTTCATTCAGATCCGTTCAGTAGTTTTTGCGTGAAAGAGTAACAAACATCCATCCATCCATACATCCATACTCACAAACTTTCACGTTTATAATATTAGTAGGATTTATATATTAAAAATTAATATGGTAAAATATCCGTAACAAATCAGTCGAAGAAGTAAGGAATGCGGATCTTTCTTCTCCTTCGGATATCCGCGGATACGGATACGCATATCCGGCACATCACTAGTGGTAAACTTCGGTACGTACCCAGCGTGAGCGTGGCGTTCCCTTCATTGATGTCCGCGCCGGCGATCCCGACCAGAGAGAACCCTAGCTGCCTCCCCAGCTCGACAGCGTAGTTGCAGTTCTCGAGCCGCTCCATGAACTTGCGCAGCTTGGAGAACTGTCGGTGGACCTGGACATGTGTGTACGGCATTAGTTTAGTCTAACACTAGATGTACAGATATCGTACGATATAATCGCGAACCCTTGCTGCGCTTAATGCCCTCCTGGACGCAAATCCTACTTTAGATGTGTTTGCGGATGGATGGATAGCAATTTTGTCAGAATGCTTGGGCTTTTGCGAGAAGAGTGTGTAAGGGAGATGTATGATTGTGATTATGTTTAATTGTTTTTGTTTAAATATTCTTTGACATGTATGTTTCGTATATATTTTGGAATTTGATGTATTATTTTTGTTTTACTTGACCTATCATTGTTATTATTATTATTATTTTTTCTATTCTAATTTTATTTTTATTTTAATGTATTTTGCTTGAGTTATATTTATTATTGTTAATTTTTATTAATTTATTATTTCTTGTATGTATATTTGTATATTTGAAATGATATAGGTAATTGGCTTTGGTCGTCTAATATAATGTAATAATAATAAATAAAAAAAAATACATATTGCAACAAATTTTATAAATATGAAAGTTTGAGAAGATGGATGAATGTATGTTTATTACTCTTTCACGCAAACATTACAGAACGGATTTGAGTAAAATTTAGAATGGGAATAGCTTAGCTTTATGGGAATAGTTTAGCTTAAGCTTTTACCCTGGATTTCAATTCGCCCTCCTACACACAAGTATGGCGAATTAGAAAACCACCGGGCATAGTGGCAATAACTCTCTCTCTTTCTTTCCCTGTGGCAAAACCATGTTTTCTAGTGTGTTAATGATTAAAGCAGTTAAAAAATATGTATAAAAATATGATCGCGCCAAAAAAATACCTGCCAGGCTTTTCTTGTCTGTAGATGTAGCTAGTTTTAGGTGTGACGTTTAAAACTGATCACATGTTGTATCCTATAAACAAATATGTTTTGATTTGATTTGAACCCTGGGGAAGGACATAGGATACCTTTTACCGCAATAAACTGTAGTAACATAGACGCTACCTTCTTCCAGTTAACAATGCCAGGCTTGATGATGTCGTAGAGCTGGAAGATGACCAGCCCGTCGGTCAGGTCGGAGTACAGCCAGTTGACGTGCGGCGCGACGCCCATCGAGTTCATCCAGTTGCGGTACGCTGGGGATTAGAGGAGCAGCTGTTAGGAATATATATAAATAGCTAAAAAAAACTAAAAATCACACTTTTATAACTCACTGGATAATATAAAATAATTAAATTGACTTGTATTAGTTACGATACAATGGTTAATTTAAAGTGTGGAGCGCTTTTTGGTTGTATGTATTTTTATTTACACAGTTAAAGAAGAAATTAATATCTAGAGTAGAATCTAAATATGTAGAAATATCGAACTAACTCAAACAAAAACATGGTTTTTGTAAAAAAAAATGTACATGGTTTTTTTTCATCATCATTATCAACCTTTCACGCTCCTACTGCTGGGACTCTGGCCTTCTCTCAGAGAGAGAGTATGGGCTGTTATCTACCACGCGGGCCCAGTGCGGGTTGGTAGATGTCGCATGCCCTTGAATGTTGCAGTTCTTGGACATGCCGGTTTCCTCACGATGTTTTCCTTCACAGTTTTTCGATATAGCCGTCTAACTGACAAAAAAATCAAAATGGCGGGCAAATGGGAAAGCCTAAGCCGCTTATGTCACATAGCCTTTATCAACACTCACTTTTCTCCTCCCTAGTCTCATCCAGCTGGTGGTACTCCTCAGTGTCGTTGGTCCGCTGCAGCGCCGGGTGCTGGTTGAACAAGTTCGCTACGAAAGCCAAATTGAGCTTGTAGACGCCTCCCACAACGTCCGCTGGGCTGACGAAAGCGCGGCAGCGGAGCTTCGCCGCTTGCTGCAGCATAACTTCGGCACGGCGGAGCAGATCTGTCTCCTGGATATGGAAAAGATTGTTAGGAGGAATGGTGCGAGATATCAAAAGACGTCGCGGCACAAAAATGTTCCAACGGAAGACCAGAGCTCATTGATCAACCAGATTTATGATGAGTTGGGGCCGCTTTGCGATGGCGACGTTTTTATGAACTGATACGGTTACTGTAATATGGATTTTATTAATTTGCAAACAAACATTATATTATATTAAATACATGTTCTACATCGTAAGCAATGGAGAAACTGCTGCTAAAATTTAACACCTGGATTTTTTTAAAGATACTCTTGTCATTTTTAGAGCATCCAGGGTGGCATCTGCATCATCAAGCGCAGCAGTCGATGTTAATAAACATCCTACTGGAATCTGGCAAAGACCTGTATCTTGCGAAAGTCATTTCGCTCACCCTAAGAACGTATAGGATTAATCTACGAGCGTTAGACATTATCTACTTTATCAGATAACACTTTACCTAAGATTCAAAAAACCTCGTTGTGACTTGACTTGACTAATTTCCAGATCTTCGTTAACAAACTTTACTGACCCTAAGAGCTTCCAATGTGACTCCAGCATCATCAGGCGCGATTTGCTTCAACAGATACGAGTATATTTCAGAATCGGAAACGTCCTGCTGGAAGTTGGTGCAGCGCCTGGTGACCCCAGCTGATTGGAGCTGGTGGTTCACCCAGCGGAGCAGGATGGCTTCAGGTGACAAAGCCAGCAGGTCTTCGATACGCTCCTGTAAAAAAAAGTATGAATATGTAAGAAATTAGTCCCAATAGCCAAGGATATTGATCGGTTCACAAATACATTCATGATTCAAAATTATAAATACCTCGTCATTAAGCAGCTCAGTGAGACCTGGGCAGTGCTCCAAGGTGATCTGGTTGAATAGACCGATGCGGATGATCTGCCAGAGTAGACCAAGCACCAGGTGGGGTTTCCCTTTGGCCAGGTCGTGCGCGTCAATGTTGACTATGTTGCATCCAATCGCCTGAGAGGACACCAGTGCCAGGGTCAGGTTCTCGTGTTTTGTGTAGAGGGTCAAGTTCTTCTTGTTGATAGCCCTTTCATCTATCGTGTCGGGGCACGAGTGGTTTATAACTTTGCTGGAAAGAAAAATAATTGTTCAATTATGGGGCAGAGTTTCTCTTTCTACTTTGATGAAATGCTTCAGTGGGATTAAAATAAATCAGCGATATCTACTACTTGTCGCAGGGAGCCGATGGATGCAAATGGCTAATAGTCGTTCATGGTGGCGTTCAAAGGGGGATGCCTATGTTCAGCAGTGGACTTCTTTCGGCTGATGATGATGATGATGATTTACTACTTGAGAATTTAGCAGTTGTCTTCACGACAGCAGAAGTAAAGATTATTGGACCAACATGGATGTATAAGAAATGATCAGCATATCAGCAGACGGACCAGGTAACCGGAAGTGGTATCTTCACCTAAGAATACCTTTAACAGTTTGGGCGTTGTCAATGGGTTGCGATCCCATAAAAACTCTTTATGATACATCGCGGAGTCCTATAACAAGATCTCTCTGCAATAAGACTTATCTAAGATCTGTAAAACTTTTGCAGGTGTGTGTAAGGCAGCTTAAAATGTGTTTTGCGTCATCCTCATCATAAAGAGCCTATTACGTTCCTACTGCTGGGAGGCTTCTCTCAGAGACAGTATGGGCCATACTCTTGCCAAATCTGGAGACCTTCCTTTTGCGCTATTATCACGCCAGTTCTTTTCTCACCATAGTATAAGACCATCCTTCAGTTTCTCATACAACTGCTTGCCCTCGTGGTCTATCGGCAGCAAGTGTTGGAGATCCGGGTCGTGTTCTAGATTGCTGTTGATCCACCCCGAGAACGCCATCTGTTCCTCTTGACGGACTGAGTGGGTTGTGCCTGAAAATAGTGGAGTGAGAAGTCAATATCGACTTGTCCTTTGAAAATTGAAAATTTTCGTTCATGAGTTGATTTAAGGGTTAGACCTTTTCATGGATAAAGTGATGTTATATAAAAGATTCGTGAATGAACAGCTTAATCCCAAGGACTTTCAATCGCGATGCCTTTTAAAAACTTTTCTGGCCACAATCACATTGATTTTACCATTACCCAAACGTTGTACGATTTGTTATGCTGGTAGACAATTTTGTTTGTACACAATGGAGCGGACTTAGATGCTGTGATTCAAGGCTCCTAATTGGATTCAAAGAAAACACCATAGAGATTGAAAATCAAATTCAAGGGGACTGAAGTTGGGATACATACCATCACTAGAAGCTTCACTCATGCCACCCAGGTGTTCGAGATTTTCTTTCTTACTAACTGCCTGTTTGAATGTGCTGGAGACCTGTAAATACAAATATAATTGGATTTTATAGAATTTTTACAGGGTTCTAAATTATACTCTGGAATGGGGACCATTTTTGGCAACACTGTCATAAATATTTAAACTGCTTCTGCTTTCGTATGAGCCAGTAGCCAACTCTAGTATAGAATTTCAGGATGCCCAAAGGCCTCCGACATTGCTTTACGACTGATATAGCCACGACCGACAGCTTAAAGTGCCCTCCGAAGCACGGTAACGCTAACTTGAAAATGCCGGTCTCCTCGGAACTACTGACCCGATTTTAAAACTTGTTTTTGTAAATGTTAATATGTTAATGTTAAATAGCTGCACTATCTCCGAGTGTGTGTGTGTGTGTGTGTATCCTATGGGATACATTTTATTATAATGAAAATCCAACGGGAATTCCCACGCGGGTTTCACCGCGAAGGACGGCTATAGTTATTTATCGATACATATAATATTCATTGAGTACAATTACAATAAAATATTATAATATTGCATAGTTGGATAATTTCTTTATGATTATTGTCATAATCTTAATCTACGTAAGGAAAAGTATATTTACTTTGGCTAATAAAATGCATTATACAAAATGTTGTTTGGTCGCCAGTATTCAATAAAAATACATTTTCAATGCATATAAAACAAATAAATTATTAATTATTAACCTATTAACTTTACAACTATCAGTTTAACGGGAAACATACAATAACACTTATGACTAACGGTCCCCGCTTACCAGCCTCGTCATCTATTGACCTCGACGATTATAATTTATTGCTTTATTGACAAACAAACTCGACGGACCCATGGCTTGGAGCAGATTTAGTATATTGGGTTCAATAGGCGACACTTGAGCTTATCAAGTGGAATAATAAATCATGTTGGTACTTTCTTCTGGTGCGCTTCTTAGATTAGAAGGGTTTAAATTAATAATGGCATTTAGGAATAAAATATGAATGGGAGTGATTTGATTGTTAACAGTCTTGCCTCGTCTTGAATCTCTTAAGAGTTTAGAACTAGTCTTGAGCTAACTAGGGACCAAGGCAGTAACAGAATGGTGATCGCGAAACGGATGTAGACTAGTAAGCAGACGACCAGCCCGATGCTCATATGACTTGTTTAGGGTTACCAGAAAGCAATGGTTGTGACTTGCACAAGAGCGGAAGACCAGCAGTGGATAGACACCGGCTGTAATAATAATGATAATGATGGCGATAAACTGAGTAACGAGACCAGCAAGTCGTTCGCTGCATGGTAATCCTCAGTGCCACCAAGAATTTTGAACTTTAACCGACCAAAATCCTGCGCGGCATTGCACTGCGCTGCGCTCGTTACCTTGATATCATCATCATAATCAGTCCACTGCTGGCCTCTCCCAAGGTACGCCACTGAACCCAACCTTCGACTTCTATGTCGTCGCTCTACCTAGCTGGAGGGCATCCGACACTACGTATGCCGACTCGCGGTCTCCACTCAAGAATACCTTGAGACATTAGATGGAAATTTCAGTGGAAACACTGCAGAAATATAATGTGTCACCTGCTGCGCCTTCAGATTGGCACACAACTCCTCGAACTCGTTCAGGCTGATGCCGTTCTTGCGCGCATCGCCATTCATGCTGCCGTTGACAACGCGGCCGTGTTTGTTCCCGTTGTCGTAGTACTCCTCGATCATGCATCGAACCTGGAAGGTGTTACAACAGGTATGTTAGAAATATTACGAGTAGAACGCGGTCTTTTGTTTGTGTGTATAATAAGAATAGATAGGCATACCCACGCCTTCAATGTCATACAGCGATGATGGCTCAGTGGTAGTGACGTCGGCTTGCGATCCGTAGGACGTGGGTCCGAATCCTACAATGAGCTTTCGGTGAAGGAAAACATCGTGATGAAACCATAGCTTGGTGGTAGGGTATTTTCTGTACTCGCCTGGCTAGCTACCACCCTCTTGTTAAGAATCTGTCGCCAAGCACCTATCGGTGTGTTCCGGCAGCCTCACTTGAGAGCCAGTTTCCAGTCCAGGTATAGCGTGGCGCCATCTTCGACCACATCGTCACTTCACATCAGGTGACTTGTGGTCAAACGCTACCCTGTAAGGAGTAAAAAAAAAAAAAGATGACGCGTGAAAAATGGGTATCATTCGGGTTCGGGGTAAATAAGCGAGGAAGCAATGCACAAATTTGTCATGTAGTGGGAATCGAACTCCGCGACCTCACGCTTTGCAATCAGATATTCGCCCATTGCACCACATCGGTCGACAAATTAATTAGGTAGTATGGAGCAAATAAATGCAGTTTCTTATAGGTGTAGAGAAAGAAGTATCAAGAGACAATATCCACATCTACTAAACGCGTTCATATAACGAAGGCATTAAAACCTTATTGAGCTATACTACAGGTTATTATAAAATTTAATCTTTGGTTAGTCTTGCGTTCAGTGCCAAAAGGTGAACGGCTGGAGAACAATATAACACTCCCAAAGACAATACAATTTACATATTGCCGAAACGGCTCGGATCATAAAACATGGCCTTGAGTTTTAGGAGCCATAGCATAGTGATAACGAAAGCAATAAAATTGGACTGCAGATAATGCGGATTTGTTTTAGCGAGAATTTGTCGTCAAATTCATAGAGATTTTGTTGTAATAAACAAAAATAAATTATCTTATCTCAAATGTTAAGACTTTTTTTTTACAATTTACAGGTAGCGCTCAACCACAAGACACCTGATGTTAGGTGACTATGGTAGTGCCATGCTACACCTGGATTGAAGACTAGATCTCAAGAGAGGCTGCCGGAACACAGCGATAGGTGCTTGGCGACAGATTCTTAACATGAGTTTGGTAGCTAGCCCTGCCAAGCACTCGACCATCAAACTATTGCGTTTACTATTATGCATTTTGAATATACGGTGACCTAACTTTATGAAGCGCAGGTTCCACACTTAGCGGTCCTGAGAACTTTCTTAGTAGCAACTAGCACCCATTTTTGCCATAATTTTCGTTTTAAAACAGTACCCCTAGTACAAGTTTTGAAAACGATAAAAGTTTTCGTAAACGTCGACGTTTACCACCGCCGACTTGTCAAAATGGCAACTCGATCTGCTTAAATTCAAAGAGTAACTCAATAACATTGTTGGAATATGATTATAACGATTTAAAATAACCCGTATTAACGATTTCAGTTCCTCCAAGTCTCGGTAAGATTCGCTGAAAAAAATATGTATGGATGGAAACGAAAACTTTTATAGTTTTTGTAAACTATCATAACCTGTACTAGGGGTACAGATCTTTCTTGGCCCTTAATAAATATGGACAAGTGTTGTTACCCTGAATAGTGATTACTTCAATTTGACAGTGCTTCAATAGTTCAACTGTCAAACACAAACCGATAGAAGGCAAGAGTCTGGTGTTTATTCTATGACAAATTATTACTCATATTAGCCCAGTAACATATTTAGCCTAGGTATGTGGTGTTGTGGTAAGTATAAGTAAGTAATTTACATTCACAATGTGTTTGTTCGATGTGACAGTTTTTATAAACTTAGCTCAGAACTTACCTTCCATTGTGGAATTTTGTAACCGACGCTATCGAGCGCGTCCTTCAACTCCTTCAAGTCTATGAAGCCATTTCCGCTTGTGTCAATCTGAAACAAAAGGAAAATACAATTAGAAAATGATACGAAATCTTAGTATTGAAATATCACTCTATTTAGATGACAAAAAAAGCTTGAGACAGTTAGTCTTATGGGAAATATTGTAAATGGGATCGCGTTCAAAATCTATCTGCCGGGCGTTTCCTGCCCGTGTAAGGAGGTTGGAACAGGAGCAGCTAGTTTTAAGTATGACATTTTGAAGTAATCATGTTGTATCCTACAATCCTACTCATAACAATGTATGAACATATTTTGAATTTCAATGAAATGATTTTATTTAGCAGAGAGGTGATAATACGATACTCAAAATGACCCACGACATGACATTTTGAGTCACTGATGTACCTAGACATAGATTTCATATGTCATTGAGCCAAACAAATCAGTTCACACTAGAATTCAAAATTTCTTGGAAAATTATATTATTAATATTCTCAGAATTTATTTTAAACCAATCCAAGACAATATTAGGCCGTTTTAAAAATACCATTTTCCAAATGTAACAAAAAGGGAGTACGTATACCTAGTAACAACATAAATTCCTTTCCATTTCATCAAACAACCGTTTCATTATGATAACGTACAAAAGCTTAACCTAACAAGTAATAAAACGTCATTCGGAAATAACCGAAAGTGAAATAAAATCCAAACTTTTGATCTTTACACTGCCGGCCGTAAAGTTGTTTAAATTTCAATTCACATGGTCACGTTCGTCGGACCATTGCAGTGTTGATTTAAAAAAGTGCAGCACCAATTTTGGTGAGGTTCCGCCGTTTTGAGTCATTTAAAATGTTCACTGCAGCTGTGTTCCAGATTTTCAAGGATGGGATATGGTCATTGCGCTCGTATCGGATGAGATAGATCATCATCATCGTCATCAGCCCGTACCAGTCCACTGCTGCACATAATCCTCTCCCAAGGTACGCTACTGAGCCCGGACTTCGGCTCTTCTCATCCAACTACTGCCAGCCACTCGGCGCAAGTCGTCGCTCCACCTAGTCGCAGGGCCTCCAACACTACGTTTGCCAAGTCGCGGTCTAACTCAAGAATACGTCTACCCCAGCGGATAAAGATAGATAGATAACGCTTTATTGTTTTACCACAACAACAGAAAACAACAACAATAAACAACATAAATAGGAGGAAAGATCTTAAAGTCACCATGGGTCATATTGCTTAGAGAGCGATTTCTACCAGACAACCTTTGGATTGACAGAAGTATAAATAAGATAAGTTGGAAGATATAACATGGTAAATCTCTTTATGCTCTGTAATTTCACTACAAACAGTTCAATCCAGAACATAGTGGTCATCATCATCATCAGCCGGAAGAAGTCCACTGCTGAACACGCCACCAAGAAGCTGCATTTGCATCCATTGGCTCCCTGCGACTCTTACAAAGTCATACACGTTCGTGTACATAGTCATGTTTGCATACTACTGCTTGGCGATTGAATAAGTAACAAAGGTGTGAGGGCGGACTCTGCAAGAGTTCTACCACTACATAATGGATCCGAAGTATAGCCAAGAAACATTACAAGATTGGCGTTTTTTAAGTCAGAAACACTGTTTTCATTAAAGACACAAAGCGACAAGCTGGCATGATTGTTATAACATATTTTATTATGCATTTCAATGAAACGCTTCGCTGGCTCGGCCATCTTGAAAGAATGGGAGAGGATTGTGCGGTCAAACGAACATACATGGAAAAGACGAAGGATTTGCGCGAGCTCCAGGTGGAGGACTGGCAGGAGGTGGCGCAGGACAGACCGAAGTGGCGTCTTTTGTTATCGGAGGCCAAGACTCACTTTGGGTCGTTGCGCCGTCTCAGTTAGTTAGTTTATTTAAATTTTCTATGAATAATAGTCCATTATTACGAGATATTATTTGGGAAACGTAATAGCCGAAACACTAAAACAATAGTAACAGCCGATGCTACGGACAATCGATCCAGCGTAATGTTTATCTTGCATTCATTCTACAACACTTGGTAAGTTAGTCATCGGTGACAGCATTGGTTACTTACGGGTACGGGCTGAACAGAAGAATAGTTCAAAAATGAGCGAGCCTACTCGTAAAGGCCTCTTCTCAAGTTTATATCAACCTAATTTCAATCCCTACTAATATTATAAAAAATGCGAAAGTAACTCTGTCTGTCTTTCACGCCTAAACTACAGAACCGATTTAAATGAAATTTCATACAGAGATAGTCTAGTCTAGAGCCTGAGGAGGGACATAGGCTACTTTTTATCGCGATAAAATGTAGCCCACGCGGGTTAAACCGCGGCGCGAGGAACAGCTAGTCTTCTATTATATAAAAATGAATCGCAAAATGTGTTGGTAAGCGCATAACGCAACAACGCCTGAACCAATTTTGCCAATTCTTTTTTTTTAATTATTTGTTGAAGTCCAAGAATGGTTTTTATGTCGAGAAAAAATCGAATAATTGCCGGGAAAACCCTAAAAACTGCCCTTTTCTTTTTCCCATACAAACGTTTTCTAATTAAAATGTACCAGTCAATTTGAACTTTAATGCCATACCACAAAGTTCAAGTGTTAGTGGAGAGGTTCCGAGAAGGCAAAACAATTAAGTGACGTAAGTATCGTATAAACATTGATGTCTATTTTCAATAATATAAGGGATTCTTACTAAAACTCCAATAATGTGTGTATTATAATTTTTTATGTCTTTTTGGTTAAATACCCGTACGAAGCCGGGGCGGGTCGCTTGTAATCTATAAATATGTTATCCTGATTCATATCAAATTGATCCTTTAAATCTTAAACGGTGTTTTAAATGAGCGTAACCTCACGTTAACCACGGTTAAACCATTAAACAATATTGTTCACTGACACAGATCGATTACTGCTGTTAACGACAGGTTAATCAGTAGAGATTGCAACGGTTACTTAAGCACGCATTAATTCATCAGATTCACTTCCATTTCGTAACGTTAATAAGTTAATAACTGTACAAAGTGTATAATTGTTACGGATCAATCTAAAAAGTTAATGACCATACACGGTCTGTTTGCGCCGAAATGTAGAGGCAAGGTCGTACTGTTTTATTGTGCTATTTATGGGTAATGTGAAATGAGAAATGAGATGATCCGTCAGAGAACTAAGTTCACCGACATAGCTCACAGAATTAGCAAGATGAAGTGGCAGAGGGGCTGGTCATAGAAGCCGCAGAACCGATAACAGATGGGGTAGACGTGTTCTTGAGTGGAGAGCGTGACTTGGGAAACGTAGTGTGGGCCGTCCTGCGACAAGGTGGAGCGACGACTTGCGCCGAGTGGCTGGCAGTGGTTGGATGAGAAAAGCCGAAGACCGGGCTCAGTGGCGTACCTTGGGAGAGGCCTATGTCCAGCAGTGGACCGATACAGGTTGATGATGATGGTGGGTAATGTGAACATTTATTTTTTCAGAGCGAGACCCTGATGATTTAGTTCAATGAAAATATCTCTATGAAACTTCGGGCCGAATCGAAAAGGTTATAATTACGAAAGAACTGCTACCAAAGTGACATTAGTCTGATTTTTAAAACGAACAAAACGTCAAGTGGTATTTTCTGGACCGTGTAACGTTATATTGGTTTTTTTTTTCATGTGTTAACTGTTGAACCAATCTTAATAAAATTTGGTATGAAGATAGTTTGAACCCTACATAAGGTACTTTTTATCGCAATAAACTGTAGTCCACGCGAGTAAAACCGCGAGGCAAAGATAAATATTAGTATAGCTATATATATTTGATAAACATACATAATTATGTAACTCCATTGAATCATACACTATTATCAGTCATATCTTATCGAATCGACGTATAATATTGATTCTAGAATAATAGCGATAGATATTGGACAATTCAAACGAACAAAGGATTTATTTTTATTTTTCAATATCAGATTCCATCAAGGTACCTTAGACCTTTAAATTAAACGAGTAAATATCAAGATTTTTTTACGCCCGAGTTTAATAATCGATCCTGATATTATTCAGTTTCATAAACAACGATGTTTTCCGGGAAGAATCCAATACAACACATCCATGTTTATTACGGATACATCCATGTATACCACCCATGTGAATAGTACCAAAGCTTTTCCTCGAAGAACTGAGTACAGTCATCGACAAAAGTTCCTGACTAAACTTTAATTTCCAAAGGCGTGTCAGATTAGTTATATTTTTGTGTTTAAAATAATGCTTAGGAAAATTTGAGATTTGATGTGTTTGTAAATATGGTTGCTGATCGTCCGCGTAGTGTCTGATACCTTAAATACAGCAAAACCTAGTTAGGGGTCAGAACTATGTATGTGATTGTGTGAGTGTTGGCTTGAAGATGTCCAATATGTGTGTGTTTGTACATTAACATCGCATAGGCGGTCAATACAATTCTTATCATCCACCTTAACGACTGAAGATATCTTCGCGTGATCGCACTCGATGCACGATAATTCATGTAGACAATCATAACGATAATACCTACTTGAAGGTAGTAGTGATGACGTGAGCTGGACAAAGAATGAGTTTACACAGCTGTTTGTGGTTTATCGCTTGTGTATCTTCGAGTCAGGTGTATGGGAGACCATTTTGTAATAACTGCACACTTTTGACATGTAGGATTAGTCTGGTCACGTCTGCCTTACGCCGGATGTGCTATGGGTTAAACCCAAACCAAACTGTTCAAAGAGCCAATCGGTTGCGGCAGACCACATAGGAGATGGCGGGACGAGCTCAAGGCTTTTTATGATATCTCATGATCGGGACGTGTAGAAGCCATGTGGGAAGCATTTGGCCATCAACAGGACACTCCAGGTTAAAATAGTCGGTCAACTATCAAATGTGGACCAGGAAAAATCCACCAATAACATCGCTCCATTATGACGTGATAGGAAAATTAAGGTACATCCCATTGGTTGGTTTTTTTACTCAGCTCTGCGCTTCAAATCTAACACAGCTTTAGTGAAAAGTGAAAACACTACTTGTGAATAAGCTTTTATATTTTCTAGGAACTTATGTAGGAAAAAATAACATAAAAAACATTTTTTTAATATCCAAATGTATAATTAGTAACATATTATTTTTTATAGCGATGATGGCTCAGTGGTAGTGACGTCGGCTTGCGATCCGTAGGACGTGGGTTCGAATCCTACAATGAGCTTGAGCTTTCGGTGAAGGAAAAACATCGTGATGAAACCATAGCTTGGTGGTAGGGTATTTTCTAGTACTCGCCTGGCTAGCTACCACCCTCTTGTTATCTGTCGCCAAGCACCTATCGGTGTGTTCCGGCAGCCTCACTTGAGAGCCAGTTCCCAGTCCAGGTGTAGCGTGGCGCCATCTTCGACCACATCGTCACTTAACATCAGGTGACTTGTGGTCAAACGCTACCCTGTAAATACTAAAAAAAAAAAAAATTATTTGAGTACTAGCTGCGCCCCGCGGTTTCACCTGCGTCATCACGATACCCCGCAGGAGCCTTTTTCCGGGTTAAAAAGTAGCCTATGTGTTAATCCAGAGTATAAGCTATCTCAATTCCAAATTTCATTCAGATCCGTTCAGTAGTTTTTGCGTGAAAGAGTAACAAACATACATACATACTCGCAAACTTTCGCGTTTATAATATTAGTAGGATAATAGATTCGTACTAGTAGCGGTAGTAAGTCACACAACATAAATAATAGGGACATTATCACAGTGACTCATAGAGGGTGAATCACAAACAGACAACATCTTGTTTATATAACATCCTTTGTTACGTACTGGCAATACTGGCATGTTTTCATCATTAATGGTAATTTTGTCATTGGACGCGTAGTTTATAAGCACTGTATTATAAAACAGTTTTGGATTATGTGTTTAGTTACAATTACGATATCTTCGATATTCCATTCCAATAACAGTGTTAAGAGAGAGACCCCAATCTCATCAGTATTACGATCATCATAATCAGCCTGTGTCATTCCACTGCTGGGCTCTTTTTTTACTTACTGGGTAGCGTTTCACCATAAGTGGACTGATGTTAAGTGATGATGTGGTCGAAGTTGGCTTCACGCTACGCCAGAATTGGGGACTGGCTCTCAAGTGAGGCGGCCGAACACGCCGATAGGTGCTTGGCGACAGATTCTTAGCTAGCCAGAAGAGCACTAGAAAATGCCATACCACCTCCTTCTTTTACTGTGACGAAGAGAGCGCGTACATACAAACTAGTTTGGCGTCAAACTGTCTGTCTGTCTGCTTCATTTTACGACTGAAAGACGAACAAACTGTAAACGTTAGTTTCTTACTCTATTTTTATGTCTTTGACAAGACTGCGTGCGATAATTTTAAGGGGATTATAAAATTGTTGTTACAAAATTCAAACCGGATGAGTTTGAATCTAATCTGTTCCTAATAATTTTAAAATCAGTACTTACTGCGATAAATATTTGTTTTTATCAATTTATCAAGGTATTTTTATAATAGAACTTGGTAGCATGCATTGGCACCCCGTTTCCGCATGCTCCTATTGAGTTTTCCTACTGGTAGGAGAACGCGGACTAATAACATGTTCTTATGCTCTTCCATAAGGATGAGTTAAGTAGTAATATCCTTGTCTACTATAATTATATAATGAACTGGAATCTAACCTCCTACCTTAACTAATGTTATGATCGTTTCCGCATGCTCCTATTAGGTTCTCTTCTCCTACTGGTAGAAGCACGAAGACTAATGTAAGGACAAGCTGTCCTTGTGGTTCTATCTAATAGACTCGTCACCTACATTCAACTAATAATATGGTCGTTTCCGCATGCTCCTACAAAATTATCCTATTGTTAGGAGGCACATGGATTAATAATATTTCTAGGAACCACAACGTAGTTTTGCATGGGCTTGCAAGCAATAGAGGTTATTGTATTGTGTGTAGGGTAGGTATAATGTGCAATTCGATTTCATTCGACCAAGATTTTGAAGCATTTTACTGCCTGGGATGCATGATGTCCGGACGAAATTTAAATTAAAAATATAGTGGAAAATGAAACAAGAACTCGTTTCATTGACGGCTGTAAAAATACAACACGCGACGCGCGCAGTCTAACTTGGCCCAGACAGAGATTAAAACCCCGAACGAAACCTTACCAAATTTGCGTCCAGCTCTACTGCTTCAATCTCAATTAAAACTTTCTTAAGACTTTCAAACTAAGCATTAGTATACCGTTAGTATTCCATATGAGTACTAGCTAAAAGTACCAGACGTAAGGTCAAGGACCTGCATCGAATGGTGAGACGATTAGGGGACCAACGACCTGTACAAACGTCGCGTTAAATCGGATACCACTTTTGGTGGTACAGTCAACGACAAAAGTTGCTGAACAATAAAAAGTTTTTCGATTTTATTTTTCACTAGCTGTTCCCCGCAGTCAGTATAGGTACATGAGATCTTAGTGGTTACAATTAGTGAACATATGAACCCGAATAGGGTATAACAATGTAGGAGCGGACCGATCCATTCTTGTCATTGAGGAAGTCTTTTTATTAAAAGTTAAAGTTAAAAAGTTATAAGCATTTTTTACCAGATCTCAGATCTATAAATCAAAAAGATTTGTTATTACCACCAATATATTAAGAAATAAAATACCCAGAAGGCTCTGACTCTACATTTTGAAAATACTGCCTTGAATATTTTTAGCGATTATTTTTAAAACACTTTTATTAGCTTGACTTGTAACTAACTAACTAACTAACTAACTAACTAACTAACTAACTAACAATGTAATCAAATCTTAGAAGTCAATTTTCACCTACTTCTAACTGTCGTATCGACTTGAAACTTTGTATGTGTATGTAATCTTGGTGACAATGCAATAATTTGGTATCATCGACCTGATCTGATGATGCAGCCGGAAGGTGGGTAGGGCATCTCTGCGCTGCCTACTAGTAAACCCCTCGTGTTTGGGCTCATATGAATCGTCTTGATGAGTACAATAGATTGGACTTGGTGACGAGGGTCTGATGATGCAACCGGAAGGTGGGTAGGGGATCTCTGCAGTGGCTACTAGTAAACCCCTCGTGTTTGGGCTCATATGAATCGTCTTGATGAGTACAATAGATTGGATTTGGTGACGAGGGTCTGATGATGCAACCGGAAGGTGGGTAGGGGATCTCTGCAGTGGCTACTAGTAAACCCCTCGTGTTTGGGCTCATATGAATCGTCTTGATGAGTACAATAGATTGGACTTGGTGACGAGGGTCTGATGATGCAACCGGAAGGTGGGTAGGGGATCTCTGCAGTGGCTACTAGTAAACCCCTCGAGTTTGGGCTCATATGATTCCTTTTGATGAGTCCGATAGATTGAACTTAGTAACAAAAGACTAAAAAGTAAAAAAATAAAAATATATAGTTTAAAAAACTAAAAAAACACTTTAAAAACGCACTCAAAAATATAAAATAATAAAATTGACTTGTATTAGTTACGATATAATGGTTAATTCAAAAAGTGTGGAGCGCTTCTTTTACTGGGTAAATAAAAGTACACACAACCAAAAAGCGCTCCACAATTTTTGAATTAACCATTATATCGTAACTAATACAAGTCAATTTTATTATTTTATATTTTTGAGTGCGTTTTTAAAGTGTTTTTTTAGTTTTTTAAACTATATATTTTTATTTTTTTTTATGTTTATTTCCTCGCAGATCGGCATGAGGTACCCTCTCTGTTGCGGGGGGAAGAAGTAGATAGCAGGGCCTTAAATACCGACCTTCGACCGAATCATCAACTAACCATCAGATGTATTGTATTGTGGTCAAACGTTACCTTGTTAGTTGTAAAAAAAACTCAAACATAACTGATCTAACGCATTTGGAAAATCGAGTATGATCAGTTACTTTTGTCGCTGACTGTACGGCTTGATGCATTGTCATGTGGTGACTGATGTATGATCGGATGGACAGTGCGGATAAGCCTTAGAAACTTTCTTCTGCTTTGTTACTTTGAAATAATTTCGTGTGTATTTATTTTTAATTCTACTACATCACCTGATGAGAAGAAGTTAGCGCCACTCTACGCCTAGATCGGAAACTGTAAAGTGAGGCTGACGGAACACACCGATAGGTGCTTGCCGACATAAGACTTCTTGAAGGTGGAAGCTATCCAAGCTCCCACAAGTGGAAAGCGCTACCACCAAGATGAGGTTTCATCACAGTGTTGTCCTTCCGAAATCTCAAGCTCAGTATTCGTACTCATGACCTACTACAGGTCGCATGCCAACATCACTACCTCTGACTTAACATCGCTTTCTTTCAAAGCAGCTGCATTTTCAGTTTGTCACAGCCTACAATACCACACACAACACAACACACACAATACATATATATATCTATACTAATATTATAAAGCTGCAGAGTTTGTTTGTTTGTTTGTTTGTTTGAACGCGCTAATCTCAGGAACTACTGATCCGATTTGAAAAATTCTTTCAGTGTGAGATAGCCCATTTATCGAGGAAGGCTATAGGCTATATATTATTTCCAAAAAAATTAGTAAGAAAATTGCTATTTTGCAACCCAAGGTGTGAAATCGAAAACCTATTTTTGCGTGCGCTGCAAAAACTATTGACACTAAAACAAAATAATGTACTACGGGTTTGTAGGTCTCATTAAGATCTACAAAAAAGTCCGCGAGAGCATATGTCTAATTATTATAGTTATGCCGCAATAAGTAATATTTTATTATACAAATTTAAAATTTAATGCCGCCTTTAGAAAAGGCTCTTTATTTGTATCTTGGTATTAATCCTTATCAAAATAAATTATTTCTTATTCAAAACTGCTTCAATGCCTTTATAAAACTTTTTGAATCATTCAATTTGGACATTCCAGTCGAAAGATATCACGAGTTTAAAAATTTAAGTAGTAGTAGAGAAATAAACCCGCCGCACCCCAGCGCAACGGGAAACGCGGCGAGATGAGGGAGAATCTATGAAATAGGTAAAGTGCGGTCGCGGATCAGGAAGACCTTTAACAGCACGATTCAAACGTGTGGTCCGAAAAAAAATTAACCTAGAATTAAAATAGGATAATGGATACCTACAGCAGATAACGCGGTGAGGGGGCATCGAAGTGCGGGAATAATTTTGGTGTAAACGGAATATATACGCTTTCACGCCTAAACTACTGAACCGATTTAAATGAAATTTGTTATAGAGATAGTTTGAGCCCAGGGGAAGGACGTAGGATACTTTTTATCGCGATAAACTGTAGCCCACGCTCGTGAAACCGCGAGGAACAGCTAGTATATATATATATGTCACTCACTCCCCCTGCAACTACATTAATTATCATTTTTATCCGTCAAAATGATATTAAACAACCCTGTGAGGTCATCATCATCCCATTGGCCTTCTCTCAGAGAGAGAGAGAGCCCATACTCTCTGGGCCGTAATCTACCCTGTGAGATATCAGTTCTTTATTATACGTAAAGGTACATCCATAAAATATGGATGACGAATGACCGTGTTCCTAAACCATTAATCATGGTGACAAAGCAGTTTCTCCATACATCGCCCATCTTAATATAGTCAACAATGCAACGACTGCGCATTCTTGCATTTGATTCTTATATTTTTTTCCCATTAGATGCTACACTGTCGCGTGTTAATGGCTAATTACTCGACTAAGTGGTAACAAAGGTGCAAATGGGACATTAGTATTGCTTTTAGTTTGCAGCTGATGTCTTTGGTGCATGATTACAAGACATACCTTCTCTACATGTGCATGTTTCGCTTCTACATTGATAATGCGAACGGCGAAGGAGTGGAACACACCATCAGCGTTTTTGTTTCACGATAAGTATAGTTTGGGAGTCATCGAGGCGAGAGTGAACAGGGAACTTCTAGGTAAGCATGCTCTAACTCTACATTATACTGTTTTGCAGAGTCTACCTTGGGAAGTACTACACGTATGCCAATTATTCAACCGCCGAGCAGCAGTGTGTGAGCATTACTGTGTTGCGAACTGAAGGGCAATTACAGGGAAATTGCAAGGCGTCAAGAGATTAACATACAAAATCTCAAGGCGATGAGCATACTGCATTGTCGCGCAGGGTTATGAACTGTTGAAGTTCAAAATTCTGGTTGGCTTGGCACTGAACTGTAATAGGCAAGCGAGCTGATTACCATTAGACGAGCGAATTGCTCGTCACTCAATTGCAAAAAAAAAAACTGCAATGATCTAGAAGGCATTATAATTGTTAAGTCTAAACACGATTGTATGTCAGTGGATCATACATTTGACGACGTAAGACTTGTTTAATAATAATAAACATACTGGAAGACAGTGCTAGATAAAGTGCCACGACTGCCGTGAGTCACTACCACGCTACATCAAGCTTCCCCTTTAGTGGAAACGGGGATTAGGAAACCCTACTAAGGGTTCGAAGTTCAAGCGTATAAAGTACACGTTTTATGCCCTGACAATAACGTACGTGACCTATTAAAGGGCGGGAGGATGTTATTTGTTCACCTTTATACCTTTGAGACAGGCGAGGGATATAAAAATGTTTTGCGGTAAGTCTGTAGATGTCATGTCACGAAACTATATCCCCTACTAGGTAATAAAACCAAGAAAAAAGGACAAATGTGTTATTGTTACCATATAAACATAATCTACTCTATTTGTCTACAACATAAAAGTGATATGTTGTCTGTTTTTTGGCTTGTTTGTCTTTCTTTCAGAGCAAAATAGCTGGACCGAATTTGTTGGAATTTTGCATACATAAGGTTTTACTTATTTCTCGGGAGTATTCCCAAATACCGCAGTAAAACCGGTAGTCATAAGAACACTATTTATTCCAAGCATTTTCGTCACATATCTATGTCAGTTAGGACACCGGACGTTTGTAAGTGGATCGACCTCGTACGAGGAACGGACCGTCGCTCCTTTACCAACCTCTTTATTGTTATGTATAATAGGGCAACATTACTAGTCCAGCATGGTAATGGGAATCACGACCTCGAAATGAGGTTTATTGGAGACCAGCTATTACCCGTAGTTTCACTCGTACGGTCATTCCCATGGGATTTTTGTCATAGTAAAACATAGCCTATGACACTCAGGGATGTTAAAGCCTTCCATCATAAGAATATATTATGTAAAAGCAAATCCAAAACAACAGGTACTTAAATAAACAGCCATTTTAAACGAAGAAATCTTCACCATCACTAAAAAATTGCACACTTACAGGGTTGTCGATTCTTATCGCTTGAAAGAATGGGAGAGGACCATGCGGTCAAACTATCATACATTGGACGGTCGCGGTCGGTCGCCCGGTCGGCTGTCCCAGGTATCGCTGGAAAGACGAAGTCACGGAAGACTTGCGCGAGCTCCAGGTGGAGGACTGGCAGGAGGTGGCGCAGAACAGAGCGAAGTGGCGTATTTTATCGGAAGACAAGATTCAGTTTGAGTCGGTGTACCATCTCAGTTACTCGACACTCCATTTGCCACCACCAACGGTTATCAGACCACCTGTTCACGCGAACTTTCCACACACCCTATTCATAGCCACGCCGACCGCTGCCTTCCCATGCTCTGCTTCCCATCACCATTGTTCTAATGTCAGCCACCTGACCTTTGACGCGTGACAGATCATGAAGGTGGAAAGTCGGAGGTTGGCTTCTAGACCTTGATTGGCATTTTTGCTCTGTTGCATTTACATTACTATCGCTCAAAAACGGTGAAGGAAAACATCGTGAGGAAACCGGCATGTCCAATAACCATAACATTCAAAGGCATGCGACATCTACCAACCCGCACTGGGCCCGCGTGGTATATTACCGATTACGGCCCATACTCTCTGAGAGAAGGCCAGTGTCCCAGCAGTGGGAAAGCAAAAGGCTGATGATAACGAATTGGTATCACCCTAATGTTAAGAATCTGTCGCCAAGCACCTGTCGGTGTGTTCAGGCAACCCTACTTGAGAGCCAGTTCCCAATCCCGGGTTACCGTGGCACCACATAACATCAGATAACTTGCGGTCAAACGCTACCCCTGTAAGAAGTAAAAAAAAAGACAATCATGAGTGCAAGCTCGTCATTTCATTAAGTAACCTTCGAGCAAATTCGTTAACAATCAAAAATAAAATAGATACCACAAACACCAAGCATTCTCAAGCTGATAAAATCACACCTGGGAGTCACGGTTATAAGTTTTTCGAATTGTTTAATAGTTAGGGGCGTCAACAGCAAAACTGCAATTCAAGGGTATTAGAAAACAATGGCGTGGCAAAACAGGCAACGGCGGTCTAGATTAAAATCATTAGTCAATTAAAATTTTGCAACTTAGTCTTTCCTGCCAGTCGATGCAGCTGAAGTAGTTGTTAGTATATTTAATAGTTAGTTAGTTCCGATAGCACTAACACAATTATAGAAAAAAAAACCTAGCTGTTAGCAATAAACATAAATTAATTGGTTTTTTTGCCCTAGACTTCTTAATTACATTTGAATCAGGCCTTTTGTCTAAACTTTTCAATTATTTATTCCACTTCGGAACCCTAGACTTATTTTATTTTTATTCATATAATAATTAACTAATTACTAGTGAGAAACTGAGAATAGATAATTAATTATTAACTGACAATAAATACGATAATATGTAACAGAAGGAACCTAATAAAAATTAAGAGACAATAATTAATAAACCACAACACGATATCGTACAATACAAAACAATGAAAGTAAAGAAATAAGATATGATACTAAATATATATAAAAACAAACTAAAATATTATTTATTACAACATGTGATCACTTTAAAACGTCAAACATAAAACGCCTATTCCAACCTCCTTACGCTGGCAAAAAAAATCAGGCATAAAACGGCCGGCAGGTAATGTTTTGAGCACGATCACATTTACTATTTCATTTTTATAACTAGTCGATTGAATTGGAGCAAGTTATATCATAATGTAAAAACGCACTGCTGCATGGATTGCAAAAAAAAAGTATCACATATTGTGTTCACGTTTTGATTGCGACGGCAAAAAAAGAAATTCGCAACAATAGCGCAGCAGACGTTACGTAAACCACGTCTGAACACGCAACCCTGTGCACATGTTCGAAATTAATTCGACAACTGGCAACACTGACAAAACCCGAAATCGATACGAAAGCACGTACAATATCGATCCGCGTTATCCGCGGTTTTGGGTCGATATGTCATGTCATAATATGTAATTTTAGTACTAGAGCTTGACAGATTAATACTAAAATGACATATTATTATGACATGACAGATCGATCCAAAACCGCGGATAACGGACCAGGATCGATTTTATTAATAACTGTTGCGTTTTTTTTGCTATATTACAGAGTAGCGTTTGACCACAAGTCACCTGATGTTAAGTGACGATGTGATCGAAGATGGCGCCACGCTACACCTGGACTTGGAACTGGCTCTCAAGTAAGGCTGCCGGAACACACCGATAGGTGCTTGGCGACAGATTCTTAACAAGAGGGTGGTAGCTAGCCAGACGAGTACTAGAAAATACCCTACCGCCATGCTATGGTTTCATCACGATGTTTTCCTTCACCGAAAGCTCAAGCTCATTGTAGGATTCGAACCCACGTCCTACGGATCGCAAGCCGACGTCACAACCACTGAGCCATCATCGCTATATATTAGTAGGATAGTACAAGTACTTCTATTCTACTTAATTTATCTACTATCGGTTTCATTGAACTTACTTATTTGAAGTCAGACTTAAAATATCACGTGCATACAAGAACGCACTTAAGCTTGTAAATGTAATCCACAACAAACAAAAAGGCGAACTTCCTCTAAATTAGCCATCGGTTTGCCTGTTTGAAAACAGGGCTGTCATTCTATTCATATTATAATAAAATTTGGAACAGACCAATGTATGTCCTACTTATAATATTAGAAAATGCGAAAGTCTGTGGGTGTGTGTGTGTAAATGTTTGTTACCACGTATCACCGTAACTACTAAACCGATTTTGATGTTTGGAATGTAGATAGCTTATACCCTGGATTACCACTTTTTATGCCGGAAAAAGGCTTCTGCGGGGTAACGGGAAGACGCGGGTGAAACCGCGGGGCGCAACTAGTAAATCATAATAATCGGCGTTAATTATTTCATTGTTATTGTGACAACCCTACTTGTCAGCGAACCTGAACCGGCGCACGCGCACTGTTTCCGCAATGACGCCATTCTAAATATATATGGACATTCCTGAAACCCTAACCATATTGGTTTAACGTTCAGAGTTAAAGGATTAACCAGAATCTTGGTTAACGCCCGAAATTAATAATCGATCCCGATCCGTTATCCGTGGTTTTGGATCGATATGTCATGTCATAATATATTATGTCATACACCTATATATTATTATGTATGTAATACCTATATTATTGACTAATCAAAAATGAAACAAACCAAAAAGCATATTTATGGTGATATAATATTATGTAATACCAAATGTGTAATTGCATATTATTAATTAGCATTTACTTATTATTTTATTATTATTATTAATATTAACTTATTATAATTAACACAACATGAGGTCAGTAGTTAAGATTATTTACCAGACTTGGTTTAGGATGTACATATATATATAATATATATACATTTTTATATAATATATATTTGTTTTGTAGGTCATCAATTACCGCAAACATCATATTTTGCGGTCGAGCATTGATTGCTCACACAACACAACATATTATAATAGAGAAACCAGTTACCAACTAACAATTTAAATCCCGTTTTGTAATAAAATTTTCCTTTTAAAATTAGTTCGTAATGTTTTCAGTATGTACCAAGATCTTGCTAAGGGTATTTTGAGCGCATTCAATTTTGTTTAAGGAGGATAAAAACAAAATGTTATTTTCTTACAGGGCAGCGTTTGACCCCATTTCAGATGACTATCTGATGTTAAGTGACGATGTGGCCTTAGGTGGCACCACGCTGCACCTGGATTGGGAACGGGTTTCAAGTCAGACTGTTGAAACACACCGATAACGGTCCTTGGCAGGGGCGTATTTACTATTTACCCTAGGGCCATGGCCCAGTGCGGCAAGCTGCGAGACACACTGCTTGATTTTATTTTACGATGAAAACTTTTGCTCTTCTACCGCTAATTTATGGGGCGGCAAATCCAACTGGCCCGGGGCGCTGAATTATTAAATACGCCACTGGACGTTGGCGACAGATTCTTAACCTGTAAAAGCTAGCAAAGTGAGCACTACAAAATAGAACCTACTACCAAGATAGAAAGGTAGGGAGAAGAGCCTTTCTAGAAACATCATACTACCAAGCTAGAGAGCAGGAGAAGGCTCACCCATCTTCATCAAACGTGCTTCCGTTTAATGGAAAACGTCACCCCCCTTTTGAGAGCATTATTATACTGTAACTAGTGACCTGTCCAGGGCATGGAAGATGATAAATCAACGGAAGACCAGCGCTGGTCAAACGACCAGCACAACGCTGAGTTGAGGCCAGTTTGCAACAATACATCTTAGTTATTACTTATTGCATTTTGTTCTATTTTGTATTTTTGTATAATTTGTTGCAAATAAATGATTCTTATTCTTAAATAGATTTTCATTCTAAAGTTTGAATGAAAATCTATTACATTCTTTTTCACCTCTTTTCTTTCTTATTGCATTCTCACACCACCAAAGGAAGCTTTGAAAATTTCATGTCTGTGGAAATTGATATTTTTTCATACAAACTTTAACATACCATGTGGTTTCCAAAAAATATTTCTATGGCTTTACCCTACACTACCAAAGGAAGCTACTCTGAAAAATGTCACCTCTATTTAAATAGAATAAAAAACAATATTGTCAAAAATTAGATTTCATTTCTTCGATTACACCAGACGAGATGGGAAAAATCATCCAAGTACGAACGAATAACCACACATTTACTACATCATAATCAGCCCACTTCAGTCCACTGCTGGACATAGGCCTCTCCCAAAGCACGCCACTGAGCCCGATCTTCGGCTTAACATTTACTACATTTACATTTAACATTTACTACACGCGTAACATTTCATTTACGTTACACTTTCAGATAGGTATTAAACCGTGAACTTCTCATCAAGTCTCCCCTCACCTTTGTTGTTTTGCCTCTGGTACGGTGACTCACAGTGTGTTGACCCACCGAAGTCTTTCAATACGAGCTGGCATTCTATACATGCTTGTTTATGAAGGTAACAGTAAGATGTATCTGTGTGCGTGAGATGCGAGTAATGAAAGCACCTCTTGTACAATCATGCGCTCCTGGTACCTCAAAGCTGTAAGTGCTTTCGGATCGACCTTTGCGAATGGACTTTTTTGGATAATGACCTCGGAACTTTTACGAGGTAGCTTTAAGCTGTATTTTATTCGTGGAAATTTTACACTGCGAAGTTTCTTTCGCATCTCGGTATCATGAATCATGAATAATGACCGTAATGCAGGGCACCACGGATGTGTGGAGCATTTCTGGTTTTTTCTAGGAACTGTCATACCGTACGACAGTCAGTTGCATCGCAGCCAATTTTCACGTTGTTGGCTTGGAATTGCATAAACTAGCTTTAAATATGAATTAAAGGGTTATAGTTTTATCCTACTAATATTATAAACGTAAAAGTTTTTGAGTATGGATGGATGGATGGATTTTTGTTACTCTTTCACGCAAAAACAACAGAACGGATCTGAATGAAATTTGGAATGGGGATAGCTTATAGATTGACACATAGGCTACTTTTTATCCCGGAAAAGGTTCCTGCGGGATAGCGGGAAAGACGCGGGACGCAACTAGTCTTGTATAACTATGAATATTAATATTATACGTATATTTGAATAGTAAAATTCGCGTCTCTCGTTACAAATGCGAATGTCCAGTTAGACATTCAAATCAACCCTCCCTGAGCCACATACTATTGATTTTACAACCCTTTTTCTATCATCACGGACGCTATTACTGGGACCCTAATGGTGACTCAAATGGTCAGTTTCAAAACCGGTTACAACAGTGACTGGGCACATAGAAACTTGACAATATGAGCATGAGTCATTGTTGGCTGTGCGATTTAGTATATCTTGCTTAATTTGTTAGGCAAATATTTGGAGAGCCTTGACTGGTTAGAACTATGAGAAAGCAAGAATAGAATGAACTCTTTATTTGCAACTAGCTGTTTCATAAAAAGTAGCCTTTGTCCTTTTTAAGGCTCTAGACTATCTCTGTACCAAATTTCATTTAAATCGGTCCAGTAGTTTAGGCGTGAAAGACAAACAGGCAGACAGGCGAAGTACAATCGCATTTATAATATTAGTTGGGAATAGGGATAATAAATTCAATTTCGAAATATCTACGTCTGTTCCAACCTCCTTACACCGCCAAAAGAAACAGCCAAGAAACGCCAGGTAAAACGCCATCGCCATTTACTTATTATTTATTTTCTTATCTATACTAATATTATAAAGCTGCAGAGTTTGTTTGTTTGTTTGTTTGTTTGTTTGTTTGTTTGTTTGTTTGTTTGTTTGTTTGAACGCGCTAATCTCAGGAACTACTGGTAGGATTTGAAAAATTCTTTCACTGTTGGATAGTCCATTTATCGAGGAAGGCTATAGGCTATATTTTATTTCCAAAAAAATTAGGGATCCGTAAGAAAATTGCTATTTTGCAACCTAAGGTGTGAAATCGAAAACCTATTTTTGCGTGCGCTGCAAAAACTATTGACACTAGAACAAAATAATGTATTGCGGGTTTGTAGGTCTCATTTAGATCTACAAAAAAGTCCGCGAGAGCATATGTCTAACTATTATAGTTATGCCACAATAAGTGATCTTTTATTTTAAAATTTTAATTTTTGATGCCACCGCTAGAAAAGGCTCTTTATTTGTATCTTGGTATTAATCCTTATCAAAATAAATTACTTCTTATTCAAAACTGCTTCAATGCCTTCATATAACTTTTTGAATCATTCAATTCGGACATTCCATTCGAAAGATATCACGAGTTTAAAGGTGAGCGGGGCACCGGGAGAATCTATGAAATAGGTAAAGTGCGGTCGCGGACCAGGAAGACCTTTAACTGCGCGGTTCAAACGTGCGGTCCAAGAAAAATTAACTTAGAATTAAAATAGGATAATGGGTACCTACAGCAGGTAACGCGTTGAAGGGGCACCGAAGTGCGGGAATAATTTTGGAGTACATATACGGAATATATACGCTATCGCGCCTAAACTACTGAACCGATTTAAATGAAATTTGGTATAGAGATAATTTGAGCCCCGGGGAAGGGACATAGGATACTTTTTATCGCGATAAACTGTAGCCCACGCGGGTGAAACCGCGAGGAACAGCTAGTGACTGATAGAATTGGAACAAGCAATAACACTTAGGGTACAAATGGTTAAAACTAAGTGAAAACAATAAATGCATTAAATGCACGAGTACCTATAGAAAGTAGAGATAAGATAGCATTCAATTTTGTGGTCAAAATTTGTCAAACTCTGTAGTCAGACTCGACACTATCGTTGTTTATTAACCCGTTAAAAAGGAAAAAAAGGAAAAAAAAGAAAGAAAGAAAAGGAAAGAAAGGAAAGGAATGAAAAGAAGGAAAAGAAAGAAGGAAAGGGGGTTGATTAAGTTCACAGAAAGTTTGAATAGTATTTTATTACCTGCTCCAATTCAATTAGCTAGTACTTAATAAGAAAAACATTAAAATCTGTTCGTGCCCAAAATTTACCTGACGGGCTTTTCTTGCCTGTTCTTTTGCCGTATGTAATTGGGTATTTGAAGCAGGCCTATAGGTATTTACATGAATATTTTGTCAAATGCTAATTGATTTCATAACTAACTAACTGAGATGGCGCAGCGACCCAAAGTGAGTCTTGGTCTCCGATAACAAAAGACGCCACTTCGGTCTGTCCCGCGCCACCTCCTGCCAGTCCTCCACCTGGAGCTCGCGCAAGCCCTTCGTTTTTTCATACCCCTATGTATCTCAGCCCATTTCAGAGATAAATAAATAAGTTTATCAGCTTACTTTGGATATGATATAGAACATAAAACAGCAACTATCATTAAAACTCAGTCAATTAAATATTTTAATGACCAATGACCATAAATTACCTTAAACATTAATTGCGTATGATAACGATGAAACCGTTGACCTAAATTCAACTTCGAGTTGGTCGATGATAATTCTTACAATCACTTATTCATTTGGTTGTTTCATTACGATCTTGAGCTGTGAATGAGTGAGTACCTTGTGTTCTAAGAAAACTATTTATAGGTACTTATTAGTACGCGTGGTTTGGAACATGAATGAAAGGGTCTAGAAATTAGTTATCGATCCTGATCCGTTATCCGCGGTTTTGGATCGATATGTCACGTCATATTACGTTATTTTAGTAATAGTCAATAGTCAATAGTCAAAAATGTTTATTCAATAGGATACATTGTGATCACTTTAAAACGTCAACTTAAAACTAGCTACGCCTGTTCCAACCTCCTTACGCCGGCAAAAGAACAGGCAAGAAACGCCCGGCAGGTAATTTTTTTGGCGCGATCACATTAAATTACTAGGGCTTGACATATATAATAAACTACTAAAATGACATATCGATCCAAAACCGCAGATAACGGATCAGAATCGATTGTTCATTTCGGGCGTTAATGTTACCGCAGATGCAAAGAAATAATAAAAAAATTTTCATTCATTAAGACATTAATAATTATAACACAAACTCAAAATGTGTTTTAGAATTACAACGTGAAAAAATTAAAACGTCAATCTTAAAACTAGCAACGCCTGTTCCGACCACCTAAGGCCGGCAAAAGAATAAGCCAGAAACGCCCGGCAGATAATTTTTTGGGCGCGATTACATTTTCAAATTTTTCTTATAGCTTACTGATTGAATTTGAGGCAGTACACTACAAACCTTATCTTTATGTCATCTTAATATTCTGATATTTTTTAATAAGCTCTCTTACGCCTGAAATTAATAATCGATCTTGATCCGTTATCGCGGTTTTGGGTCGATATGTCATGTCATAATATGTCATTTTATTAGTAATCTGTCAAGCCCTAGTACTAAAACGATATTATTATCAATCTTTTAGCCTTAATACGGACCAAGATTCAAATTGCTGAACATTACAAAATCAGCATGCGCGTCTTTTTAATTGAATATCAGAAGTTTGGATGTGAATATATACGTGATTATAAAGCGATGGCGATGGTAGCCGAACAGTACCTTACAAAACCGATACCTAGTTCGTACCCTCTCAGCCAGCACCCTTAATAAGTTATGTGTGGATTTGCCATCGCTCAAAACGGTGAAGGAAAACATCGCGATAAAACCTGAAAACCATGTCCAAGAACCACAATATTCTAGTGCATGCGACATCTACCAACTCGCACTGGGCCAGCGTGGTAGATTACGGCCCATACTCTCTCTCTCTGAGAGAAGGCCAGAGTTCCAGCAATGGAAACGTAATAGGATGATGATGATGAAGGTACCCTTTTCTCAGTGCTGACTGTGCCACATATAAATGGGTTCTAATTCAATCTGCTCTACACGCCAACACCTTATCCGGAGATAAATCAATCGTCACCACTCATTAATCGGCTGTTGATTTCTTATAATGCATAGAGCATGCTCATAATTACTTTCCATCTAATTAAAACAGTGAGCGAACAATAAAATTGCTTGTTTGATGATAAGGACTGTCGATAAAACGCCTGTTGATAACGGTTCGGCGAATTCGGCTAGGCTTAAGTTGTGTGGACGGGTGTTATTGATATGCAAATGTCCTTTGTTAATTTTCCGACTATTTTGGAGCATAATAATTAGACACCCTGATTATACTGGTTCTGTTTATAATGTGTAGCGGTGCCAAACTAAGAGATTCTCGGTCGAGACGTCGTCGTGATGAAACCATAGCTTGGTGGTAGGGTACTGTCTCGTACCTACTCGCCTGGCTAGCTACCACCGTTATGTTAAGAATCTGTCGCCAAGCACCTATCGGTGTGTTCCGGCAGTCTCACTTGAGAGCCAGTTTCCAATCCAGGTGTAGCGTGATGCCACCTTCGACCACATCGTCAGTTAACATCAGGTAACTTGTGGTCAAACGCTACCCTGTATTTAGTAAAAAAAAGACTAAAAATTGGTCGGACCATTTATCAGAGCATTGAAAGTAAGAATTGGTACTAGCTATTACAAGAGACGAAAAATTACTCTGTTTAGATCGTAGAGTCTACTGAAAGAGATATTACAGAGAGGTAACTGATAGGTGTTCTCTGTTCTTAATCGTAAAGAAAATCTTAATCCTCTATAATTTCGTTCATTCATAATGAAATTTAACCAACCGTAATGTTATCCGCAAACCTCGGTATTTCTGAATTAATTAACATAACTGCATCACACATTAAGACCCACTTGAGATGCCTGTTGCTATTATTGTAAGTTTTGCTAATTAAAATAGATACGAAGCATTGTTAGCTGCCATATCGTGACATCATTGCAATTCTGATTAAATTGTTCATTTGTTTTAATAATTGAAATTGTGTAAGTTCTGATGTTTTGATCGTGTTGTGGATCCCAGATTTGCGTAGTATCTGATACCCTAAATACAGGGAATTCTAGTTAAGGGTCAGAGCTACGTATGTGGATGTGTGGGCTTTATTATTACTATCCTTTCTCGACACTTAGTCACACTTGCAAAAATAAATTTATACAAAAATGTATTGGAAATAACACGTAACAAATGCGAGAATTATAGTGACTATTTAGTCCTTCTAGAAGTCTAGTTGATCATAGAAAAGTTCTAGGAACTACACTGAGAAAAAAGTTCTGACTTTCCTTCCGAGTCTTTACCTTCCAAGACCGTTTCCTTCCTTATTTTGTATTAGCTTTCCTTCTGAATAACAATTCCTTCCCTTTTGACTAGCGGTCCCGGGTTCGAATCCCGGTAAGGGCAAATACATGTGTGATGAGCACGAATATTTGTACCTGAGTCTTGGATATTTCTATCTATCTAAGTATTTATTTCTCTATATATAAGTATGTATATCGTTGTCTAGTACCCATAACACAAGCTTCGAGCTTAATTTGGGGCTAGGTCAATTTGTGTGCAATAGTCCGCCGATATTTTTTTTTTTTTTTTTTTTGACTCAGAAGAATTTCGGAAGGTCTTTTTTCTCCGTGTACATCAACTAGCCTGCGTACATCTTGTTTGTTCCCATTCACAGAAATCTGTTACTATATAACTGCATCTGCCTGACTCATGTTATGTTTGTTTGTATGTATTAGCACGAAAATCACGACTTGCGTGTATTGCACAGAATAAATTAGTTTTTCAATACAATTGAATGAATCATTGGTTTTCTAACCGCAACTCTGTGGTTCCTTTCACTAAACACAAATGACAATTTGGAATAAATTTGTTGAAATTAATCAATGATTTTCTGACATACTACAGATACCTAGTACAATATGAATTTGGGTAAATGACATATTTTTACAAGAATCAAAAATTCAAGGGCTTGTCTTAATTCTATTATATATTCTGCATTGGAAGGCGGCAGCGCTGTGAATTATATATTTCACTATGTCTTCCACTCACTCACTCTCTTTCCTACTCTTGTCCACCTTATAAAAAATAATAATTAATGATGAACGATAAAAGTAACTTATGTGACAAGATCTGTGAGAACTTTATCTGATGAGAATGGTCCTGAACGAGCATAAAGTCAAACTGTTTGCATAGCGGAAACTTTTTTATTCTGTGGCGGAAACAGCGTTCTTATTGCCTTTATCCTTCAGACCAAAATGGTCGCTCTCTCGACGCAATGAAAACTCGTCTTAAAAAAAGTTAAGAATGCATTTTTTTCGCAGTTTATTTTGCCTAAGTTAAAATATGATCAGACCGAAATTGTTGCTCTCTCGACGCAATGAAAACTCGTCTTAAAAAAGTTAACGAGGCATTTTTTTGCAGTTTTCTTCACATAAATGTATCATGTATAAACAATACAAAAGAAAGGTTGTTGTCCCCGCTTTTAAATACCCGAATGACAGACGTGAGGTAACGCTACTTAGCGTCGCGAATTGACCATTTATCTGCGAGTTTGCGGTCATTGCCATTTTGAATCTGTACCGCCCATTTTAACAAGAACCCTGAGTGGTCATTCTCTGAAGTACCTAGTTGCAGCTTAAAAATTAAAAAGTATTGAAAGCGACAGAGGTCTCCGCGAACTGGAGGGTCGCGTTTCTGCGTAGCTTCTATACGTGTAGCTAGGAAGTTCAGGGTAAGCATGAGGAAGTTCAAGAGTTTTGGAAGGCCGAAAAAAAGCATAATAAGAACCGGTCGTGCTTGTTACTAGAATGACCAAAGCGACACAATAGCGCACTACTTGACTTGGAAACCTGCAATATAGACGCTAGGCAGGTAGGTATAGTCTAGACAAAGCAAGCATTGCTGGACCTAAGACCTTACGTCATAAGGTTGAAACGTGGAGAGTAGTTACCAACCGCATTCCGAGCCAAGGTCGGTGGCCAGCGCCAAGCAGAATGCCGTGTTTAAGTCTAAGTTAGAAATAATAGAACAGTTTACTAACGATTGCAGGTACCTAATTAAAAGAGTACTCATGAAGTTCTTACTATAGCGCTATAAATTTATAAAGAGCGGTCGATATGGAGCAAAGAGCATCGTAGGTACGATTCCTGCTATGGGACAAATAAAAAGGTTCTAAAAAGGTTCCCGAGTGGCGACCACGAACCGGAAGACGTTCTGTAGGTAGGCCCCCCACTAGGTGGACCGACGACATTGTAAGAGTTGCGGGGAGCCGATGGATGCAAATGGCTAATAGCCGTTAATGTGGCGTCCAAGGGGGAGGCCTATATTCAGCAGTGGACTTCTTCCGGCTGATGATGATGGTGACATAAAAAAATAACGCTCACGATACGATTTTCCGACACGTCAAAGTATCTTTACGTAGATCAAATCGACTTTATTTTTTTTTATTTTTACAGGGTATCGTGTGACTACAAGTCACCTGATGTTAAGTGATGATGTGGTCGAAGATGGCGCCACGCTACACCTGAACTGGCTCTCAAGTGAGGCTGCCGGAACACACCGATAGGTGCGGCGCAGATTCTTAACATGAGGCTGGTAGCTGGCCAGGCGAGCACTAGAAAATGCCCTACCACCAAGCTATGGTTTCATCACGATGTTTTCGTTCACCGAAAGCTCAAGCTCATTGTAGGATTCGAACCCACGTCCCACGGATCGCAAGTCGACGTCACTACCACTGAGCCATCATCGCTATAAAACTTGCTAAGTTTCGGCGTTCGTGACTGCATAAATCTTAAAAATATATATATATCAGGTAACGGTACTGAGACTGACTGGTTACAAACTGGCCTCGTCTCGTGTTAAATTACTCATTTTGTGAGTCAAGCGGAAACTTCGCGACCTCCGAAGGTCATATGAAGACAAGAACATTAACTTTAAGTAACGCCATATATCCGTATGGAAAGTTATGTCTGCTTTCCTTTTATTTGGTAGGTTATTTCTAACTTTAATGGCTGAAGAAACTTATTTCGTATTTAATTAAATAATTATGTTACATCTAGCAGTAGTTGTTGAACTAGTTTTAGCGCATACAATAACGCATGCGGCAGACGAAAACCCAAGATCTACATGAAAATAACGTGATGGAAACACAGCTATATTGATCTGGACAGGTGTTTCGCTTCCAATCACAGAAATGATTAGATCCTCTCGTCTTGTTGTTAAAAGAGTGATGTCACTATAGCCATTTGTTTGTCTAGTCGCCTTATAAGAGTAGGTCAATAGAAATGAAAGGGACAACGTCCTAATTCCTTACTCTTGGATGGTTTCCACATTACGATCATACCCTACATGTCTACACAGCTGTTCTAAATTGGATAAAGGCTACGTGTGCAAGTTTAGGCATGTTCTACCGTATTTACTTAACACATTTCTCATTTTAATCCACTTACCGAGAATTGAAATTGCTGATTCAACAACATTGTTTAAAAACACGCCGAAGTTTGCAACTTTGAATGAAAACTTGTGATTGGTGGCTCAGAGACAAGAAGAGGTCTTTGAAGGTATGTTGCCACGTTTAGGCTTTTGTTTTCAGGTGACGTTGAAGACGGGCGTAGTGCCCGAGTCTGCGCAAAATCCACCAGTCCACCAATGTGGTTCACGAGAGGCTATGTTTGCGAAAGAACACGCTGAATAACTTTAAAAACCGTTCCTAGTATCAGAAATATTACGGCTCTTACTTCGAAAGTATGGTTGAACCTATGCAGTGGCACAAATGGAGGCAGACGATCATGATGGTGAAAGAGCCCTGGAATTTCCACACCACTCGTTGTATGCGCTCCTTTCTCCCGCATACTTGCAAAATGTGGAACGTGCGCCCTCCACAAGTCTTTCCGCAGTGCTACAAATTGCAGTCCTTCAATGGCCGTGAAAAGGGTTCGATCAGCAACACCCGTAGTGTTGTAAATATCCATAGGCAACGGTAACTGCTGCCCATCAGGCGGGCCGTCTCCTTGATTGCCACATTCATCATCAGACGGAAGAAGTCCACTGCAGAACATAAGCCTCCCCTTATGAACGCCACCATGAACGATTAATAGCCCTTTGGGTCCATAGGTTCCCTGCGACTCTAACAATGTCGACGGTCCAACTAGTGAGGCCTACCTACAGAGCATCTTTCGGTTCGTAGTCGCCACTCGAGAACCTTTCTTTCCCATCGGTTATCGGTTCGTCGAGCGATGCTACTATTACATGGTAAAACTTCCTAACAGACGTCAGGATTTCTTCATTCATTTCTAGCATGAAAACGGTTGTACATTAAAATCGTAGAAGACAATAAATCACTAGGTATTTCTTTGTTCTTTATTGCTTAAGTTTCATAGCCGGATAACGTATATTATGCACAGTTAAGTGCGAACATAAGCTGAATGCATTTCCTTATCAGGACAAGGCAATAAACAATGAGAGTTAAAAATAGCATCGTGTTGTCCATGCGGTTTAATGATAAACAAAACCTTTTTGTTTCTGCCTAGCTGTTCGTGCAGTTGACTTGACGCATATAATAGTTGGAAAATTTGAAAAAAATTTAAAGACGATGAAGCGCTTGTAGCGGAGCATTCTTAACAGGGCCCCTAGCCAAGATGCATTCTGCAATCGTTGACGCTAGTAGAAAACAAGAAAAAGTATTGGTTTGACATATTTCACCGCTAAGTCACGTGGTCAGAAATATGTCAAACCAATACTTTTTTCTTGTTTTCTATTTGAGCCCGCGATGTCCAAAAGGTTCGCCCATACCTCACATGAGATTTGATGAAGATTTTATAGATTGACTCGCTTCATTACACAATCTGTTTGGTTATTCAAATAACAATTCGTCGCCGCCTAAACATGTCAAGGCGATGGAGCATTTACTATAGCTACCTGTTTTGAATACTAAAACATATGGCGTACAATATCGCCTCATGGGTATTGGAAAATGACGCACGGCGATGGTAGTTGGTGTTTATTGTACCCAAGTGACTAAGTAACCTTAAGTATGTATATATTAATGTGAAAGATATGCAGTGTGCAAACTTATGTTATGACTGGGGCACTAGGTAGGTTGGTACTTATTTCATTCCAGTAATATGCAGAGAGGTACAGTCAGCAAAAAAGTATCCGATGTTATTGAATTTTCAAAATGCGTATTAGATCAGTAGTGTTTCTTCTTTTTTTACATCATAAAAGGTAGCGTTTGACCACAACATAACACACCTGTCGTTAAGTGATGGATCGGTTGAAGGTTGGTGTTAAAGATGTTAAAGAGAACAAGAAAATGTGTGTTTTTTAAGAGACTTTTGTCGTTGACTGTACAGTCAGCGACAAAAGTAGCTGATTGTTCTCGATTTTCCAAATGTGTTTCAAATCAGTAATTATTAATGTTTTTTTTACTTTTTACATGGTATCATTTTGACCACAACATAACACACCTGATTTTAGGTGAGAATGAGGTCAACAATTGGTTTATAAGATGATGAGGATAATAGAAAAAAGTGTGATTGTTCAGCGACTTTTGTCGTGTGACTGTACCTAATTGGTGACAAACTTTTCATTTATTTTTTTTCTAACTTTATTCTCTTCCGAACCAAGTAACAAGAAATTTCACAAACCAACTATTCGAAATTCAGGATTTGAACCCACAACATTCGGTTTGCACGTCTCAATCCAGGTGTAACGTGACGCCACCCTTGACTACATTGTCACTCAACATCTGGTGACTTGTGGGCAAATACTATAAGATAAATAAAAAAATGTCGTCATCACACATCATTTTCAACTCGTACAATTGAGAATTTGCAAGGGAGAGAAGATTGAGAAATGAATCTTCATGTTCATTAAGTAAGAACTTTATATTTACGGTCTGATATTAGCATATTTTATTCATTCAATTAGTATGCATGCATGCATAGGTTTTGCATCACAAATGAGACAGCAGTATTGCATAGTGCGCATTCTTTTAATATAATAGTAAATATTCCGTTGAGTTATTTAATTTAGTTAAAACGTAGGTAGTTAAACGTAACAAGTTGTTTTAATGTTCTATTGGTCCATCTATACTGTTTTTTATTTATTTAATCCAATAATAGGCGAGCAGCCTGATCCTAGTATAATATGTAGATGCGAAAGTAATTCTCTGTCCCTCTGTCTGTTTATTACCTTTCCTTGCCTAAACTGCAGAACCAATCTTGATGAAACTCTGTATGGGGACAGTTTGAACCCTGGGAAAGGACATACAATATGGTTTAAGAATTTATTTTCTCATAAGATTTTAACAAAAATTCACTTATAGAGAGAATACAGCATAATTATTATTAAAGTTAGTATTATGCCATTAGGCGTAGCTTGACATGTTATTAGTAAGATACATTATAATCCAGTTCAATATAATATTACATATTTTTATAATATTAAGATGTAGGTAGTTGCCTCAGAGGAGTCAGTTGCACGAAAGTAAGAAAGAATACTGTTCTTGATAAACTGTTTCCATGCGGGTGAAACCATGGGGCACAGCTAGATTTTTTTTTTTGAGCCACACATTGCACATGCTGTCACTCATCCAGATTTTTCTGATTTTTTCCTAGTTTGATAAGGTATCCCAAAGGATTTTATTCTAAAATTTTGTTTGGTTATTTGGAACATTTTGAAATCCTTGAGAATTGCATTGAAAAGTAGTAATATATATGTAGTTTGGTTGTGATGGCAATGGAGCCCCATTTCAATTGATTGTGTACTCTTAAACATCTACTGTACTTACAGCATTCAATTTTATTAACATTGCTAATCAGATTATTGTTTTCACAACCACATTGTAATTTGTATCTAGATATTTACTTTGGTATGTACCTGAAACATTATCTTAATTGTAAGTGACAAGGTCTCACAGTTAAATAGACAACTAGCAGCGGCCCACGGTTTTACTACATGGAGATTCCTACGATTAATTTCTTTACGACAATAAAAGTGTGTGATACTCAGTGATGGTGTATTTAAGTCTAACATTGAAATATGTTTCAAGGACATTTTAAAGACTTTATCCCTTTTTCACCCTAGGAGCTTAGTTTTTTAGTTCTTACAACCCCACGCCTAGACAGCCAATTATAACAAGCCAGAGGTTAGGGATTGAGTCCCAGAGAGTGCTTTGGACTAGCCATTTTTACAGGCACCAATGGTAGACTATAAAACCACCCCGGTGTCTATTATTACATTAATAGCTGCACCTTGTGCTGACGTTTGTGTTACTCCTGTTACATACAGGAACCTTTATCCAAGATAATAAGTAGCCTATGTGTGAATCCAGAGTATAAGCTATCTCCATTTCAAATTTCACTCAAATCTGTTGAGCCGTTTCAGCGTGAAGAAGTAACAAACATACACACACACTTACAAATTGTCACATTTAAAATATTGGGGTGATATATCTAGTTACTATTTTATCTGATCAGATAGTAAATTATGTGGTCACCCGGTACTAGCAAACACCATTGAAATGTCATTTAAAACTATCAATTATATTAATATTTACCATCTTGTTAGCTGCTAGGTGTTTATTTATCATTGGCGACTTGCTCTAGATAACATTATCATTTTGAGTAGTTATGCAGGTTTGTAAGGCACATTTGATAATGAAGGGTGATTAAGTAATGAATTTTAGATAATAAGCCATTTTAAGCTGTGTAAGACTTTTTACTGTCCATTCAAAGAAGGAATTTTACTATTATTTGCTGCATTATTTTACACATAGATCGGAAAACAACGAAACATAGTATCAGTTAATAATGCCAAAAATAAATATGATACATAAGTAATACATAAGTATTCACAGCAGGCCTGGAACTATGTTGCGAAACTTTGCATGGGTCTTCTGACCACATCGACGGCGCAGGACGAACAATTTTATCATTGCCGATCGCTAAAAATACAACAAAAAGCCAGTAAATACCTGCGAAAACTGCTCTCTGATCTCTAGGATTTCCTCTTCAGTTAATTTAGTATTATCTGCCATGATCACACACGTATATTCACAAAAACAAGATCACAATTATTTACATCAACAACACCGCGGAATGATAAAAGCTATATTTTCCCACTGTACTCTTAGGATAAATGCGTAATAAAAAAAACACAGAACACGAGTAATTTGCGGTAAATACGCACTATAAAAATTAACACAATACACTACAGTTTGCGGCCACAACACGACATACAATAAGTCAATGAATTTCACTGAAGTAATTCAATCAAACCGGCCACGCATGGCATGGGGCATGCATAAAAAATTGGATTTGGATTGGAATAATATAAAACGGAACGTAACGTTGGCGTTCCGCGTTGAGCGGTTGAATGTTGCCACATTGTTAAACTGACATTACCACAGAAATGATATTATGTATATTATTAGTACTAGCTAAATTAGAGAAGTATTAACTCAGTGTTATTAACGTATTCGAATAAAGTTGAGTGACTGTCGACCAATGTAACGTCAACTTCTTAGCAGTATCTATGATGTGAACCCCTTACAGTAAATACTGCTTACTAAAAAGTAAATGATAGAAATAATACGAAAAACTATGCAACAGAATAGTTCATCTGATACCTCCCAGGCTCCCACAAGCAACATTTCATGCCGTGTAAAATATTTGGACTAAGATACTGAAGACTGAGTTCGAGATATGCAGATATTGGTATTGATTCGGTTTTGCACTCTCTAAAACTAAACTAAGTTTGACAGCTCCAATAGTATTGCTGTCTTTTTCTAATCACTGAAGTAAAAAAAAAGACAGCATTACTTTTAGACCTGTCAAACTTAGTTTAGTTTTAGAGAATGCAAAACCGAATCGTCACCACTGTAGGGTACTTAATAATTTACCGTTTTAACGGCATACCATAAATTTACTGGTCACTCTTTGATAAGCGATGTCATATGGATGGAGCGCTCAATGTTGCTATATTTATTAAACATTTACTGACTTTTTTGGCGGCAATTGAGTTGTCAACGTGAAAATTTTGTTTTATTTCCAAAACTTGTGTTTCTTCGAGTTATAATGTGTAATATTGGTGGATTATTAACCATTATGTGTTCGTTAATGTGTACGAGTATGGGAAAATGAAATAAAGTTGTGAAAGTGACTTTTCAAGTTGCTCCAAAAAAGTCCGTGTAAAGTTTAAGTAAAGCACCACTACTTTACTTAAACACTATCCTCATCCCATCATCTCATCTTCATCATCACCATCATCATTTAAACTTGATTCAACTCTGAGTTTGAAATCTTTTATACTTGACACTGGCAAATACACTAATCGTGTGACGCCATAACAAAACAAAAAAAAAAAAAAAAACATTTATGTCAATTTGTACTCAAGATTTTAAAAGAATAAATGGGTATTCTTTATCTGTGGCAACTTGACAAGCCTGTGTAAATAAATAAAAATACATAGATATAATTTTAATTAAGGATTTTAGACAGTGGAATGACTTGATAAAACTGTAAAATAAAAAAGAAAGTAATAATTATGTGATATTATTAGAATTAGCTTTAATGCCATCTAGGGGTAGTAGCATAATCTTTTAACGCCATCTATTGACGAGCAGCATAACCTAGAAGAGGACACTGGGCCAATCAGAACCAAACGTAACTATTAAAATTATGTTTCTAAATTATGTATGTGTTATAAAAATCTCTATCATCAAAACAAATGTTGCATAAGCGCACTTTTTTGTATAATAATGATAAAATGAATACCCCGTCTTGTGTTGTGGTGTACAAACTAGTAAAGAAGACGCAACTTTACTGTTACATACTTATATATTTGCATAGATTGCTGTGATGTGGCCTAAATAATACATTTTGGCGATATTTATTAACATTCAAATTGTATCTTTTTTTACAGCTAGTACGATTGTTTCCAAAATACTAACACCTGTAAGCTTTTATGTGTGTTTGAAATAAAATAAAAACATCTCTGTTGACTCCCTTCAAATCTCTTCCTATTCCTACCTGATTAAAATATCATGTTCAGACATGTTAGTCCTACTAATATTATAAATGCGAAAGTTTGTGTATGTGTGAATGTTTGTTACCACGTATCACTAACTACTGAACCGATTTTAATTAAATTTGGAATGGAGATAGCTTATACATAGGCTTTTTATCCTGGAAAAAGGTTCCTGCGGGATAACGGGAAGACGCGGGTGAAACCGCGGGGCTCGACTAGTAACCTATATAATATATGTTCAATATATTTACGTCATAGTAATCTATTATGACAATAACCTAATTACTAGTTTTTGACCAATTCTTACCAAAATAGGTAATTAAATACAATATGTAAAAAGGTAGTAGGAATTTATGTCGGTACTAGGTATGTCTGATAATAATATTTTTTATAAATAATTCGCGATGAGTTTTTTTTTACTGTAAAGGTAAAAATAACCCATGTTTTGGGATAATTTACTTATATCTCAAGCCTATTTTATAAAACGTTATAACGGAAACATTTTGTAATTTAGAGTTAGACTTATATTTGCCCAATGTACTCAAGCTTTTATTATTATTCGCGAATAAGTCTGTAGAACATTCTAGAATACATTCTAGATTTTGATCTTCTGCCATCTAGTGACGAGTAGCTTAACCAATTTTTCATAGCTTCCCAATCCCTATTGCGTTGAGGGTCGGGTTTGAAAATGATATGTACGGTAGATAGAAACGAGACGACTGACATTATTATGGTCTCTGCCGCGAAGAATACAAAATGTACCACCATTTAATTTCAATTCTCTTTCTATTACAACTATTTGTAAGCTCGCTGGAATGGTGTGTATCTGAGATTAGGAAATGATACTATTGTACGAAATTCTTATTTAGGTTCTTAATTTATTTCTAGCTTAATTCCACCAAAAGAGGCACGTGGGATCTATTTGTAATTTTATACATACAAAAATTACAATCAGTACCCACGTATTTTTGATGAATGAAATAGTGATTCAACCCAGCATCGCATAGAATTATGAACCATAACCTGTGTCATCTATGAGTAGAAGCTATCGTTTGTGAAATAGTTTTCAAAATTAAGCCACAGGAGTAACCATGATTACCTCCTGCATATTTGGGTACCTCTTTGTAATATTAAAACTTTTGAGGATTGCTAACGATGTGTTATTATTAACTAATAGTTTTAGGTTTTAGTTATAATATTATAGTAATGTGCAGCAATAAAAAAATTTAACTATGAATCTTCCTAGTTAAACTAAAAAAAAAAAATTTTTTTTATAACAATTTTCTGTCGATTTTAATATAAATTTTCCGATGTCATGCAAACAATTACGGAGCTTCACTTAATTTGCTCTATATTGGTAATCTTTGATCTTAATACCATTAAACGAATTGGATTAATTTAAACATAATTACTTTCAAGGGGTAGGTTACTACTTACTTGTTAATTTGCATAGATTTATAATAATTTATTTTTGACAATCATATTAGGTTGGTACTATTGTATCTGTCTCATTGGAATTATAATAATTTTACTTTCTAAACATCGATATTGTCATCTCTTTCTGCAAGATTTTATAAAATACATCTGCATGATCACTGCTACGGGATGCGTCAAAATACCAAAGTCATAACTGCGGGCCGTAACAATTTTGTCATTGAGCATCGCTGGCTTCGAGAAAATTCTAGACTGTGGTTCTAGTAAGTTCTGGCAGAGTGCGCCACTGTTAAATACTCGGTGCGCGCGCCTTTCCACATCATTTTCAAACAAGCAACCGAGTGATTTGGAAGCGAAAACTGCCAGGAGCAATTTTCTACTGCCATTTTCAAGAGTGAAGAAGAGATTATAAAAAAAGCTAAAATGTCGCTGCTCCCGTTCTTTTTGGATGCCGATTTCGATCGCTCTATGATCGAGCGTCCCCGTCGGATTATGGACCAGCATTTCGGCTTGGGCTTGACGCCTGATGATTTGCTGGCCGTCGTCGCCGGTCCGGCGCTGCAGCTCGGCGGCCAGGGATACTGCCGCCCTTGGCGTCACCTCGCGGCCACAGCCCGCGACGTGGGATCCACCATCAAGTCGGACCGTGAGAAGTTCCAAGTGAATCTCGACGTGCAGCATTTCAAACCGGAAGAGATCACCGTGAAGACTGCTGACGGGTACATCGTCGTCGAAGGGAAACATGAAGAGAAGAAAGATCAGCATGGTTTCATTTCCCGCTCGTTTACTCGGCGCTACGCTCTGCCTGAGGGTTGTTTGCCGGAGACTGTCGAATCCAAGTTGTCTTCCGACGGTGTCTTGACTGTAATCGCGCCGAAGAAGTTGCCACCAGGAGTGGAGGGCCAGCGTGCGGTTCCCATCACTCAGACAGGACCTGTGCGCAAAGAAATCAAGGACCAGGCGAACGGTGATGGCGCTCAATAGAAACCTAAACTTTGTGCTAGGTACCCGTAATTTTTTAATTGATACTCTCGTTTTTAGAAGCGCTGGTCATTCCAATTTTCTTTTGTGTAAGACTGAATGTTTAATTTAAGCTTTTATTTTATAATAAAGATCTCCTCAATTAAAACGGTTTTATTATTTTACAATAATGTAGGTAGGTAACAGCAATAAGACTTAGAAAGGAGGGTAGGTCAGGCAAGGCAGAAAAAGTACCTGTAGGTGATGTTACCAGAAAGGGATGAGATGAGAGCATTAACAAAATACGTGTAGTTCTATTGTTCGATACTAACGACTGCTAAATATAGCTTGATAATTTTTCGGAGTCGCTTTATAGTAGGGGAGCCCAAGAAGGGATTTTGGGATTTACTCGAGCGCGTCAGATTAATCTATGGGAGGATACCTCACATATTGATAAGCACCTCCAGCAATTATGAGCTCTTAACATTGGTGGGTACGCTCAGGGGAACCTTTTAGATTCGCTGAGAGCTGGTGTCACTTTCAAATCGTCAGTCTAAGAAATGGGAGCATCTGTGGAGTTCACTGAACATCCCCCACTCTGAAAATTGGTCGCGGCAGAGTAAATTTTTTTTATTTACCCCCTTGTAGCTAGGTTAGCTACCCACACCACGCAAACCGGTTGTTTATTCTATTATATTTCATATCAGAGACATGGAGCATGAAAAATATCAATATCTAACACACTTGGGTCCACGTCATGTCATTGTTAATTTTTTATAACCTTAAAAGTCTATGGAAGCTTCCCCCACCGCTGAAAGTGGAAACATAATAGGACATTTATTCTTCTTAATATCTAATCTACCAAGTCTAATAGGTTTCCGCGACGCTCGAGTAAATCCACATTTAGTATCATGGGCTCCCCTACTATTACGGCCGTTCCCAATAATCGATACCTATATTCTCGGTTGCCATATTGGAGAAAGTTGACATTACTTCTATGGAGTTTATGACAAATTTTTATCTCCAGGAGGGCAAACCGTGGATAGATCGGTTATTCAGAACGGCCGTAAACCGGCTCCGAAAATCCTTGTATGTAGAGAGCTGATTGGCTATTATTAGTTACAAAGTTAAAAAAAACAAATTGGTAATACATATTAGGTATCTTCGTTGTATTAGTATAGAATAGAATAGTTCTATGGTAGTACCTATTCTATACTACATAGTTGGTAATTAGGTATACATGACAGGTACAGAAGAGGAAAAACTAAATTACTAAAAATTTATCTAGTAATCGCATCTCTGATTATTCCCAACCCAAGACATAAACCCTGGAGATGAACAGTGGATAATTTTTATCGCAATAAAGTGTTGTCCACGCGATTGAAACCGCGGAGCGCAGGTAGTATGTAAACATATTTTCATTTCTGTTTTCATAGTCGATCTGGAAAAGGTAAGCGGGAAGCCAGACGGAGCGGGAGCGGAGCGTCTCCCGCCCCGCTTTCCGCCCTGCATCCCGCGCTACTGTCTCGTCGCCATGCCAACCGCCATCGCCCGCCCCTCCTCGCCCTTACCAACCCCGCCGCTCACGTGGTCTGAGGGGTAGGGTTGCCAACTTTTTTTACAAGAAATAAAGTACATATATTCAGGTCTGTGAAGAATACAAACAGAAGGTATTTTAGAAAAATTAACAGTATTTTATTTATTTATTGTTTTAGATATGTTTTTTAGAACTTCTCGCACAACTTGCTAATTTACAATCTTCCCGCCACATAGCATTAATTACTGAAAAAACCCTCTGACTAAATGAAAACAAATTTGTGTGAGCGTTTAAGTATAACACATAATAATGTGTTTGCATGCCGAAAACAGTATTTTGTATACATACTTTATTTTTGATCAACAGTAAAAAGTTAATTTAGTGAAAAACAGTATAATAATACTGTTGAAAACTGTATAGCTGGCAACCCTATCTGAGGGGTAGCCAGACGAAAACATGCTGAAGCTAAATCAATAAAGCAGTCTCATCCGAGTTTCATCACTAAATTTTGAAGCGACAGCTCAGCGCTCCATGAAACATTCTGCCATCATTAATAATAATCGCCCGAAATTAATAATAATCGATCCTGAAACGTTATCCGCGGTTTTGGATCGAAATGTCATATCATAACATGTCATTTTAGTAGTAAACACACATATAGTAACATATATCGATCCAACCGCGGATAACGGATCAGGATCGATTAGGTAGTGCAGTATCTTGCACCGTCGAAGTTCGAAATTCTGGGTAGCAAGGTAGTACTCAGTACTGATTAAACTGTAAAAGGCAACCGTGACGCTTACCATCACGCGAAAAACAAGCTCTGAACAGCTTGTTTCACTTACAAAAACCTAACGTTATGATCGTCATTTTGGACCGGTTTTAGGTAGCTGTGAAGTGAGATCACGTATCCATACTACCAGTTGGACAATAACTTGTTAGACGTATTTTTCTTGATATATTGTAAATATTTATTTAGTTCCAATATTTTTTTAAGCCAAAGTTTCTAAAATAATTGGTTATGTAAATACATTTACATATTAAAGTTTCGCCTTTAAGTTTTAGAGTGAACGAACAGTTTTTTAAGTGGGTTACCTTCAACGCGTATGTTTTAGGTTTTATTGTGAAAAAGCTACTATTTCTTTAATAATTTAGTTAATCACAATATGTGTTAAAGTTCAAAAATGACGATCAGTGCTGTAAATGAACTTTCAACTTGTAACGGAGGCATTCATCGGAGTTACATTTGCAAACAGGTAATTTCCTTTTACTGATTGAATCATATTTCATTATATTGCATAATAAATAACGCAATTTTTTATTATTTCCGTACGGTTTTGAAGGGTTTCCGGGTAAAAGAGCTTTAAAACATTTGACCATCATCATCATCATCATCATCATCAGCCCGTATCAGTCCACTGCTGGACATAGGCCTCTCCCAAGGTACGCCACTGAGCCCGGTCTTCGGCTCTTCTCATCCAACTACTGCCAGCCACTCGGCGCAAGTCGTCGCTCCACCTACATTTGCACCAACATTTGACCGTCTTATAATAATCCTATCCAAGAACTAGATTAACTTTAATTTTTTCTGCTAATTATTGCATAAAAACTTGGATTGGCAACTGTCCCGGATTATCCGGGACGTCCCGCTTTCTGAGGTAACTTGAGCAGTCCCCCCAAAGCTATAGTGGGACGCTTATCGCCCCGGTTATCAACAAAACATTGGATTTGAAAGTTAGGTATCCCTAATTATTCTTAGAGCCACCTCACTCTCATAATAGTTTCACCTACCTCCAAATAATTAATAATATTTGAAATTTATCTGTGTAAAAAAAAACATTAAGTTTATGGCACTTTTGTTAAAGCTTTATACAAATATATTTAGACCTATGCAAGGAACACACATCATCAGCTGGAAGAAGTCCACTGCTGAACACCCCCCTTTGAACGCCACCATGAACGGCTACCTATGCATCCATCGACTCCCCACGACTCTTAAAACACTGTCGTCGGTAGATCGGTTATTGGGAACGGCCATAAGTGGCATTAGGTACGAAGGAAGCCTGACAAGTTTGTGGCCTAAAGTACTCAGCAATGACCTACTAAACCATTATTGATAACACTAATTACTTCATGCTTGCAATGTAACAACCTTTTTAGGGTTACCTCAAAAGGAAAATCGGAACGCACTTTGTCGTCCGTCTGTCTGTCAAGGCCCATGTACAAAACAATTTTTGTTTGTTAATTTTCAAGCGCGGTACAAACTGTTGCAGGAACAACGGTTCAAAGATGGCGGCTTGTGAGCACAGATTAAGTAGACTATATACTACGGCTTGTGACCTTGACATACGTGTGTACCAACATCATAAAACTAATAGAAAGGGACGGAGAAATGTGCATTGTAACATTGTACCCCTTGTAACACTGTGCCCCGCCTTACCCTACCCGAGCCAGCAACAGATATTCATGACAAGTTCCTCTCGCGTGAGGAAATTACTGATGAATTCCTGGCTCGCGGACTATTGAGGGGTCAAGTTGAATTGAAGTTAATATGAAGTACTCGGGTCAGTATCAGTAGCCGATCGAAGAATTAATTGTCCGCTGTCGGAAGACAAATGGTCAATATTACGCACAGTTAAGGGCCGGTTTTATATTTATAAACGTCCGTAAGTCAAATGTCATACCAAATTTCGGTAAATTTGATCTTATTGTCTGGCGCGGAAAATTTTAAAAGATCAAGTTTACCGAAATTTGGTATGACATTTTGCTTACGGACGTTTACAAAACCGGCCCTTGTTGGATCAGGTTCTTAAGGTAGCGATTACGTGGGAAATTAGGGCGTGATATTGAAGTGTTATTTTTGCAGGGATAAAGCGCCTGTGCGGCGGGTGCCATAGGGCGCATAACCCATTGCAAATAAGGCCTGACACCGGTTTTCCATCAATATCACACATTATGATTATCACCCAAAGAAAGTTTTGTAAATAAAAAATAAATTTTCATGTTCTTAGTGCGGATTTACCATCGCTCAAAACGGTGAAGGATCGTGAGGAAACCGGCATGTCCAAGAATCACCACATTCAAATGCATGCGACATCTACCAACCCGCACTAAGCCAGCGTGGTAGATTACGGCCCAAACTCTCTCTCTCTGAGAGAAGGCCAGAGTCCCAGCAGTGGGAACGTAAAAGACGATGATCGTGGTAGCAGGAAATTTAAGGAAAGTTATTAGAAGTGATTTTTCTAGTTGCTCAAAAAAGTCCTGTAAAATGCCAGTACTTATTAATGTTTGGTCCGGCTTTTAGCTGGGTCACATCATCTCATCATCATCAATGCTCCATCTGATACTTGACACTGGTTAGCCTGTGTGTGTGTGTGTGTGTGTTTAGTTACATTAATCATGTGGAGCTATAAAAAAACAAACTGCTTATGCCACAAATATGTAAACGTAGGTAGGTAAATGTTATTTAGTCGTATATCAAGGTACATTATCCGAGATTGAAGTAGGTATATAAGATAGAATGAACCTACTACCTATGTAGTATGTCCCTGTACAGTCAACGACAAAAGTAGCTGAACAAAAACACATTTTACGATTGCCGTCATCATCACACCAACCTTTGACCACATCTTCTTTGTGTTAAGTTTTGGTCAAAAAGCTACCTTGCAATATGTAAGAATACCCAATCATTACTGATCTAAAACGCATTTGGAAAATCTTTTGTCGTTGACTGTACCTCTAGTACAGGTTTTGATAGTATACAAAAACCATACAAGTTTTCGTTTCCTTCCATAGGTACATTTTTTTCTGCGTGCTTTACGTTTTTTTTTTTTACTTGGAGGAATTTTTGGGCCGTTTGTATAATCGTCATACCTACCAAATTTCGGTAAACTTGATCTTATAAAATTTTCCTTGCCAAGCAATAAGATCAAATTTACCGAAATTTGGTATGACATTTGACTTACGGACGTTTATAAAACCGGCCCTTAATGTGCGTAATATTGACCATTGCTCTTCCGACAGCGGAAAATTTAATTCTTCGATCGGCCACTGACCCGAGTACTTCATATCAATTCAGTTCAACTTGATCCCTCAATAGTACGCGAGCCAGGAATTCATCAGTCATTTCGGTAAATTTGATCCTATTGTCGAATTTTAATTTAATGTAATATATTGTGTTGATCAACATTTAACTTACGAACGTTTATAAACCGGCCCTTAATCGGTATCGGTAAGTTGGGTTACATTTACATATTTGAAATCGATGTATTCGAATCCAAACAAAGTTTTCGAATTACTTTTCGAATTTAGGCTGTTAGATTTGCCACCTTGACAAGTTGGGGGTAGTAAAAACTAAACTAAACTCAAAACTATTTTTTTTACTTTTTTTTGTTTTGTTTTGTTATGGCGTCACACGATTAGTGTATTTGCCAGTGTCATGTATAAAATATTTCAAACTCAGGGAGTTGAATCAAGTTTAAATGATGATGATGACGATGATGAGATGATGGGATGAGGATAGTGTTTAAGTAAAGTAGTGGCGCTTTACTTAAACGTTACACGGACTTTTTTGGAGCAACTCAAAAAGTCACTTTCACAACTTTTTTTGAATTTCCCACACTCGTACACATTTACGAACACATAATGGTTAATAATCCACCAATATTACACATTATCACTCGAAGAAACACAAGTTTTGGAAATAAAAACAAAATTTTCACGTTGACAATTCGATTGCCGCCGAAAAAGTCCTTTTTTTTACTTTTGTAAACGTTTATGTTTCGACAGACTGTGACGGTGGAATAGAATAAACAGTAGGTAAGTTACCGTCAGAAGAGGTAAGAGCTATGTCAGTTAGAAGGAGAAGTGCCTTTTTTAAGAAACGTTATTTATTAGAAGCTTTAAATCGCATAGCGAATATATCAGCATCAATGTATTCAATCAATAAATCTTATATCCTCGGAAACAAATCGTAAAGAGGCGCCTTGTAGGTGAATATTATAAATTATAATAACTTGGAAAAGCTGTACTTTATGATGGAAACAAGATTTAATTGCATAAATTTGTATTATAAATAGCTTAATTGTTTGTTGTTTAGTTTCTAGCAAGTTTTATAACATACCTAAATTACCTAATTGTATCCTTTGTCAAAAAATGTAAATATACTAAATTGATCATTTTGTAAAACTGATGCTATGATGGCTTAGAAGAGTCACGTTGGCTTGCGATCCGTAGATCGTGGGTTTGAACTGGTTCGAATCCAGCAAATGAGCTTTGCTTTCGGTGAAGGAAAACATGGTGATGAACCGTAGCTTTGTCACCGCTCTTATCGGTGTGTTCCGGCAGCCCCATTTGAGAGCCAGTTCTCAATCCAGATATATTTTCGACCACATCTTTACTAAACATCAGGTTACTTTTGGTCAAACGCTACCCTTCTATGTAGTAAAACAAAACTACAATTAAAAAACCTGATATAAACCTGCAGGTAGTCTGCCCAAAAGACTGGCAACATTTAATTTAATTATCGAAGAGTCTTGGATTCTTGGCAGTAATATGTCAAGCCCTATATATAGTACTAAAACTTTCGGACAAAGAATTAGTCTAGCCATCCAAAGGGGGAACGCTGCCAGTATCTTCTGAACCTTGTCTAAAGGGACTAATATATTGTAGTTATTAGTTTAGGTTTTTTTTTTTATTTTTTTAGTTCATTGTTATATGTAGTATAAATTTTTGTTTTAATTTAATAAATAAATATATTATCCGTACTAAAATGACATGTTATGACATGAAATATCGACCCGAAACAGCGGATAACGGATCAGGATCGATTATTAATTTCGGGCGTTAGATGTTAAACCTATGTTCTGTAATCTAATCTCCCTACTTGAACACAGTAATCTTTACACACTGCTTGGTTGTTGAATAACTGGTAAATTATAACATTTCAGGCCATAGCCACGTTCGCGGCATGCCTCCTGTCTCTGACTGGAGGGTTGGCGTTCGGCCACACAGCAGTTCTGCTGCCACAGCTGGAGGCTGATCAAGACTACCCTTATGACAAGGCTTACGACTCCTGGATAGGTATCTATATTACTTTTTGGCTCATACACTCATTTATATAATAGCTATTTTATTATTTACTAGATGTGCTCAGCGGTTTCGACCACATCATCGCCTTACAGAAAATCCTGTGTCTAACCTATGTCTAAGTAACTGCCAAACGGCACTGGGCCCAAGTGGTGGTTATGGCCCATACTCTCTCTGAGAGAAGGGCTGTGTCCCAGTAGTGGAAACGTAATGGCTGATGATGAAGTATATGTGGGTAACCATCAGGCAAGTTTGCCGTTAAACGTAGACCTATTCCATCCCATTTAAAAAACAGTAAAAAGTTGGGTATACTTAAGTAAAAGTTTGTATTTATTTGGAACTCATTTATTTAATCCGAAAATTGTATATACATACAGTTGGAACATTATTTTGTTAGTGTATTAATTTTGGATTTAAACAATGGAAGTTAATCATAATTCACTAAACTTAAAAACTAGTTTACGTAATGTCAACTGGTTTATTTAAGGCTAGAGAACTGTTATGATGAAATATCGGTTCCAAACTTACTTCTTGATGTAAGTGGAGTAAACGTAGGGGTTGCCAGGATAAATTGAGCCGGTCTTGAATACAGCGGGGGCAGGGTAGGTAGGGATCAGGGGAGATGCACCAAAGTAAGTGGTAGGGTAGCCTGGGAAGGCGAGCTGATGAGCAGCAGAAGGCTCAGCGGCAGGCTCAGCAGAAGGCTCAGCAGATCGCTTCTTGATCAGATGGGTAGTGGCAAGAGAAATCGGACTAAGACCGGAATAGTAGTTGTTCAAAAATAGGTTGGACGGGTAAGGAGAGGCCGGAACGGTGTAAGTGTAAGTGGATGGAGTAAGGAAGGTAGTGGGGTAGTAAGATTGAGCAGAAGGCTCGGCAGAGGGCTCAGCAGAGGGCTCAGCAGAAGGCTCAGCGGAACGTTTCTTGATGAAGTGAGCGTTGACCAGAGGAAGTTGAGCGCCAGCGTAGTAGGGAGTATGTAGATACGGGGTTGAAATCAAAGGCGTAATGGCAGGATTGGTCAGGTAGGTCGTCGGGGCGTAGTAGGGTGTAGACAGCAGTGGGGCCGACCTCTTCTTGATCAGATGAGCAGAGAGAGGCAGGTGAGCGCTGGTGTAGGCGATCGGAGACTGGGCAATTGATGACGCAGCCACAATATGAGCAGCCGGGTAGCTGTTGTACGCGTACGGGTAGTAGCCGTAAGGTGTGTTGTAAGCCGTAGCAAGGACTTGAGCTGAGCGTTTCTTGATGAAGTGCGGGAAGGCCAGGGGCGACGAGTAGATCGGGGATGGGTGGATCACGCTGCTTGAATGGCTGCTGATGCTCGTAGACGCTGGAGATATAACAGTGGAGTACGCTGCGTAGGGTTGCACGTAGGGTGTGGAGAACAGCACCCCTGGTTCAGGCTCACCCACCGCCGAAGCCACGAAAGCGCACAATACGACAAACTTGAACATCTTGCAGGCTGTTGCTGTGTCGAACAACTGATGACTGGCAAACGTCCAAATGCTATTTATACAAAATCTACCACTAGAGCTAAGGGCGATCTCGTTTTCGAAACCGGTGCAGGGTGCAGGAAGGTGGTATTTACAGCGAGGTCGTCAACAAACCTTAGTACATCATTCTCTTTGTGATCAGTGAGAGTGGGTAAATAAACTTCACTTTTTTATTCAGTCGCAGCCAATGTTAAGGTCATGCGGTAATGACGGCAATGTATACTCACTAGGCAACAAAGTTGTGGATCTAGATTATTTATGACTAGTTACACAATGCGGTAACACTCGAAGGAACGTTACATTTTTCTGGGTGAAAAGTGGTACCTAATTTCATAATTTGATCTATCTATGTAATTTTATTTCTCTTTAGCTATTCCCTATGTGATTTCATCCGTGTGGGCAACAGTTTATAGCGATAAAAGTATTCCATGTGTCCTTCAATAGGGAAAACCATGGGGACCATGGGTCCATGGGGACTATAGAGTCGAAACTATCTCTATACCAAATTTAATGAATATTATAACGGTTCTGCGAATTATTAGGGGTGAAAAGTTAAACAAACGAACATTATTTTGCACAAAAGCGAAGTAATTAATTCAACGGGACAATGTTGCCAGCATTTTGGTAACGTTTGAAACTGGTAGGTAGCGATTTATTAGATTTATAGATAAAGTAGATTAGGATTAGGTAGTATGGATTTGTTAAGCTGTTTTACTATAATTAAGCAATATAAACAAACCAACTTCCAAATTATATTTTAGTAGGACGTATTGGTAAGAGCATCAGATGTGATTACTTTATGACTAAGATCCAATAAAATACGATGCCAATAAAAAAATGGACATTAGGAGTTCATCAACTCTGATCATTTTACCGAATGCCGCAGTAGACCTACGACTGCGGCATTCGGGTGCCTATGAGGAGAAGGGAATTCAGTTTATTCAATACAATCATTGAATTCAATAACAAATTAGCTCGAGAATTTTCAAGTTGAAGCGGCAATGGGCAGTCCACATCGCTCGCACCGCTTTATTGCGCTTTTTTTCGATGCTCAAAAATATTCATAATTTAGCATTAATAGGGAAGTTATAGGTCCTTCCAATGACTTAGATTTCTATTTGAAGATGAGCCCAAGCGTTATGAGAATAATCTTTTCTTCTTCATTTGTCTGCTCTTGTAACTTTTCGATCGTGTATCGCATAGCAATATTCATATCGTCTTAAAAGAGTTATTAATCATGTTCAATGACAATCTTTCCTTGCTAACCTTTGGTTAATCCCGACCCTGACTTTTGCTTGGATAAGCATTCTTGTTTCTTTAAAACTATATGGACTATAAAATGGTACATATACATACATTTGGATATTGATTATTTGGAGGGCAGTGTCCTCGGGTATTGTAAAATCTAATTCATCCATCCCCACTCCATCATCGGACATCCAGAAAAAGGTCGATGCGCCATCGGTATATGGTGGAGCTCCATGCCGGAGTTATTATTTCCCGATCGTTCATTTGGGAATCTTCAAGACAAAGGAGAACAGGCTCTTTCTAGGCATGCTTGCTTCACCATAGACCGTATCGTCACAGAAATCAGAATAAAGAGGCGTTAAGTGAGATAGCGGTCAAACAGGTTTATTTGCAATAAAAAACCTATTAAGCACATGCTGGTAAAGCTATGTCATCATCATCATAATCAGTCCACTGCTGAATATAGTCCTCCCAAAGTACGCCAAGGACCCCAATCTTCGGCTTCTCTCATCAACCCGCTTCCGGGATTTTAGTGAACTTGCTCCAATTCAATCAATTAGCGATAAGAATAAAATAGTCAATGTGATCGCGCCAAAAAAATTACCTGCCGGGCGTTTCTTGCCTGTTCTTTTGCCGGCGTAAGGAGGTTGGAACAGGCGTAGCTAGTTTTAAGTTTGACGTTTTAAAGTGATCACAATGTATCCTATTGAATAAAGTACTATTGACTATTGACGGCCACTTTGAGTATGTAAAAATTTGCAGCAACACTAGAAAAATACTATATAATGTTTTTTCTCTAATTTCAGCATCCGTCTCGCCATTGGCCATGATTTTTGGCTGCGTCTTCTCCGGGCCAATGAGCGACTGGATCGGAAGAAGAAAAGGACAAATTCTACTCATCATCCCTTTCACGCTGGGCTGGGTCGTGATGGGAATCGCCTGGAATAACGCAATAATAGTCTTAGGAAGGTCCATAACTGGACTCTGTACGGGGTCTATCAGACCCCTAGGCATGGTGTACATCAGTGAAGTTTCCGATCCCAAATATAGATCTGTTACATTATTTTGTCCCGCTCTAGCCGCCTTTGTTGGATGTCTTTTCAGCCATGCCGTTGGCCATTACATGCCCTGGAGAATAGGCTGTTACGTTTTTGCAGTTCCAAACATAATATGCTTAATCATTCTTCTGCTATTAAAGGAAAGTCCTCTATGGTTGATAACAAAGGGACAGACAGAGAAAGGTATTGAAGCATTCAGATGGTTTAGAGGAAAGGGAGAGCTAGCGGAAACGGAGTTGAAATCTGTGCTCGACAATCGAGACACAGAATCTTCATCGTCCCTAAAACAGTTTTTCAACGAAATTTTCACAATACCTTTTATGAAATCTGTAGCGTCAATGTTTTTTGTCTTCCTAGCTGTACAGATGTGTGGTATTAACACAATAACATTTTATGCTCAGGATATGTTTCAAAACACCTTTGGTGGTGAATTGGATCCCTTTACGCTTATGCTGATACTGGACGTCATGCGAGTCGTATGTACTGGAGCCATGTGTTTACTAGCGAATAAGTTGCCCCGAAAAAGTACTTATTTAATTAGTTGTTTTGGTACTACTCTAGTATTAGTAGGATTAGTGATATATCTATATGTAAAGCCTGAAGGTTTGGTCTGGATAGCTATAACTTGCTTGATTGCATACATAATCATAGCTAGTATACTAACCAGCATATCCTGGTCATTTGTAGCAGAAATATTCCCGAACAAAGTACGAGGTTTTGGATCAGGTTTAAGTTCGATCATATCTTTCGCTTTACTGTTCATTTCTGTTAAAATTACTCCTAGTATAACAGCGAATTATGGTGAAGCAGCAATGTATGGTAGTTTTGCGTCTGTTACACTGATTGCAGCTGTGGTTTTGTATTTTATTTTACCAGAGACGAATGGCAAAAGCTTGCAAGAAATTGAGAACACATTGTATAATAAGAATGAAAAGATTGAATTGCCTGAATTGAAATGAATGGAATCTTTTTTCTTATACTAAAACAGATCCTTCGCGATTATCTAACAATAATCATACTATATTATTCATAATAAGCTTTGTAGTTTTAGTCTAGTGAATGTCATCATTACATGTCTGATCAGTCAATCATATCTTTAGATAGGAGTGTGTAGTCTCTCCTATTCACCCAAATTTGTTTACAAACAATCTGTTAAATGAAATGTTTCAGTAATTAATGTCTTTTTCTTCTTATTAGGTATGTTTATATCCTAACATTTTTAGTCATCATCATCGTCAGCATTTTCCGTGCGCACTTAGCAACACAGTCTTTCTCCAGAGAGAGTACGGTCTGTATGGATCATAATATACTACGCTTACTCAGTGCAGGCTAGTAGATGTCCCTTGCCATTGAATATTGAGCTTAATGGTTTTTTCGGTAAAATATGTAGTTGAGCTATGTATCCGTTGCAACGGTCGTCCATGTTTTCTTCACGTTATAGCATTTCTCCAACAAGAAATAGTTTAGTTGGTTTTTGAAACTGTGAAATGTAAAATCTTATTATGACCTTTGTTTTCTTAAATTAACTAGGTTATGTAGCGCCTACAAGTTTCTGAAATAATAACGCTCCAATGAACTACGGAATGTTATTAAAAAGGCACTCGTTAATTTTCTGAATAAATATAAATTTTACAAAAAAAACCGACTTCAAAGATTTTTTCATGAATGTTATTGTCAGATCAGAACTGGACCAAATTGAGACCATCAGCTTTCAAATAAATAAGTATCATCGAAATCGGTTTTTACCCAGTCGAAAGATCTAAGGTAACAAACATATCATGAGCACGAATATTTGTTCCTGAGTCTTGGATATTTCTATCTATATAAGTTTTTATTTCTTTATATATGTATGTATGTATATCGTTGTCTAGTACCCATAACACAAGTTTCGAGCTTAATTTGGGGCTAGGTCAATTTGTGTGCTATTGTCTCCGATATTAATTTTTTTTATATATAAAGAAAATACAGTGGAAATGAGAACCTCTTCCTTTTTTGAAGTCGGTTAAAAATAAACTCTTCCACAGGGATCTATCTATGTGTACTTCGTACTAGATTTCGCGAACTGAACACTCGCTCTGTTCAATTGAACTGTACTGCAATCCGTACACCTTATTTAGAGTGGCTTTGACATTTGCGAGGTGTATAAGTGGCACTACTAATAGGAGGAAACAATTGAGGTATTTATAATAAATATCTGAGTGCGAATCCTACTATCCTACTAATATTAAAAACGCGAAAGTTTGTGAGTATGTATGTATGTTTGTTGCTCTTTCACGCAAAAACTACTGAATGGATTTTGATGAAATTTGGAGTGGAGATAGCTTACACCCTGGTTTAACACCTAAGCTACTTTTTATCCCGGAAACGTTCCTGCGGGATAACGGGAAGACGCGAACGAAACTGCGGGGCGCAAAAGTATTACATAAAGAAAATCTGTCGCCCCGGCTTGGTCCTAACTCACGCCCTGGCCGGGCAACTATGTATGGCCACAGAATATAATACGTATATTGGTGTATAGCGCTTTAGACTCTTTAGTCAACATTATACCCGATCACATTAGGGTTCTGTTGTGTTCCATAAGAACTTTATTTGGAGATCAACTCGACAGTTACACGATGAAAATAAATTTGAAAATAAGTCTTTATTTTTACAAACAGGTAAGTGAAAGTGTCTCTATTTTATTTGGTACCCAAGTATCACGGAGAAAAAAGACCCTCCGAAATACAGAAGGAATTTTCTTCCCTTTTGACTCAGAAGGAAAACTAAGGTAAAATAAGGAAGGAAAATGTTGCATTTTAGAACCACCCTCATGTTAAGAATCTGTCGCCAATCACCTATCGGTGTGTTCCGGCAGCCTCACTTGAGAGCCAGTTCCTAGTCCAGGCTTAGCGTGGCGCCATCTTCGACCACATCGTCACTTAACATCAGGCGACTTGTAGTCAAACGCTACCTTGTAATAAATAAAAAAAAATATATAGTTTAAAAACTAAAAAAAAACTTTAAAAACGCACTCAAAAACATAAAATAATTAAATTGACTTGTATTAGTTACGATATAATGGTTAATTCAAAAAGTGTGGAGCGCTTTTTGGTTGTGTGTACTTTTATTTACCCAGTAAAAGAAGCGCTCCACACTTTTTGAATTAACCATTATATCGTAACTAATACAAGTCAATTTAATTATTTTATGTTTTTGAGTGCGTTTTTAAAGTGTTTTTTTTAGTTTTTAAACTATATATTTTTATTTTTTTAACTTTTTAGTCTTTTGTTACCAAGTTCAATTTAGACTCATCAAGACGAATCATATGAGCCCAAACACGAGGGGTTTACTAGTAGCCACTGCAGAGATCCTCTACCCACCTTTCGGTTCCATCATCAGACCCTCGTCACCAAGTTCAATCTATTGGACTCATCAAGACGAATCAAATGAGCCCAAACACGAGGGGTTTACTAGCAGCCACTGCAGAGATCCCCTACCCACCTTCCGGTTGCATCATCAGACCCTCGTCACCTAGTTCAATGTATTGGGCTCATGAAGACGAATCATATGAGCCCAAACACGAGGGGTTTACTAGTAGCCACTGCAGAGATGCTCTACCCACCTTCCGGCTGCATCATCAGATCAGGTCGATGATACCAAATTATTGCATTGTCACCGAGATTACATACACATACAAAGTTTCAAGTCGATACGACAATTAGAAGTGGGTGAAAATTGACTTCTAAGATTTGATTACATTGTTAGTTAGTTAGTTAGTTAGTTAGTTAGTTAGTTAGTTAGTTAGTTAGTTACAAGTCAAGCTAATAAAAGTGTTTTAAAAAAAGAAGGAATTGGTTTTGGAAGGTAAGACTCAGTAGGAAAGTCAGGTTTTTTTTTCCAGTGTAATGTCGAATTTGCGGCGATGGCGAACGCAGTTTAAATCGCCGAATTCTGTATCCCTAGGTTTTGATAGTTTACAAAAACGAAATCTAAAAGTTTTAGTTTCCTTCCAAACATTTTTTTATACACACATAAACACCCATAAGTTAAATGTCATACCGAATTTCGGTTTGTCAAATTTTAGCACGGAAAATTTGATAATAAGATCAAATTTACCGAAATCTCAGGAAATTTTTCTCAGTGTACAGAATAAAGAGGTTTCAAAGTAACAAACAAGTTCACAAAGTTACAAATCACATTGCAACTTTTACGTCTTTATTTATATCGATGTTGATAGTTTTCGTGACATACACACAAAATTATATTATAATGTAGGTGTATTTATCGTACAATATACGTATAACAAAGCAATGCGCAATAAAAAGTAAGGAGACAGAGAAGTCGACGAACAAGCAATGTTAATGCAACGTTATGTTTTATCTTCTACTGATTAAAAAACAAGAAGAATAAATTATTGATCCGGTCGCTACATTACTTCACAAGAATAATATGCATCAAAATCGGTGCATACATTTTGCAGGTTAGCCGACGGATGCCATTCATTGTGACTTTAAAGGGGGAGGCCTATGTTCAGAAGTAGAAGAAGAAGTAGTAGGAGTAGTAGTAGAAGTCTTCAGGCCAGGACTGAATTGACCATTAGTGCCACCCTGGGGCCCAGGAAAAAATGCTGCCCATCACCCTGATAAAAACTACTGAATAATTGTAACATTTTACACGCTGCCTAATGTTTTTTTAATTTTACACATTTTCACACACTAGACAGAAGCTAGTATGCCTTTAAAATACTAGCGACCCGCCCCGGCTTCGCACGGGTCAAAAATCATTGAATTTTTATCCTTTGCCATTGCTGAAAACTGCATTAAAATCCGTTGCATGGTTTTAAAGATCTAAGCATATATAGGGCCCTCCCTAGACAGACAGCGGGAAGTGACTTTATTTTATACCAAGTAGTGATTGGTCTATTCTGAACTTCCAGGTGGTCGCCACAATCGCATCATCCCTGATTGCCATGTGCAGCGGCATGACCTTCGGGATTTCAGCTGTGATGCTGCCACAGCTTCGAGAAGACAAAACAATTCTTTACAACCCCAACCATGACTCATGGATAGGTAAAATATGCTCCTTAAATATCTGTAGCTTATGAAGCGGGTGACTAGCTGTGCCCTGCAGTTTCACCCACGTGGACTACATTATATCCTATATCCTTCGCCAGGGTACAAATTATTTCCATACCTCTCTCCATACTAAATTTTATTAAGGCCCTGCCATACGCCGTTGACCTTGCTTGATTGTCCCGTACTGACTTTATGGGCGACTGAGGAGTGTACGTGCCGATTTGCGAGTATGAAATACGTAAAAAATTCGCAAAAAATAAAGCAGTATTTTCAAAAAGTCGCCTGATGGTGCTCTGGGTATTATATTTCTTAATACGCTGATGGTATTAACAAGTCTTTGTTACATATATAGTTTAGGATTAAAGTATTAAACTTGTAGAAAATGGGGCACCTTGCACATTTTTTTTCAATATTATAAATATATTTTTTGCAATTTTCGGTGTTATGCTATATATCAAGTAGATTGACATTTATTTTTATTAGATTTTTTTTAGACCAAAATTACGCAAAGAGTTAGTTCTAATTAACCCCGTTTTTCAGCTTAGCTTGGGAACCAGCGCCTTAATGGTTTAGGCGACATTAGGCGTTTAGGATCTGGTTAGTGGCCGGCAGACTTCATTACTTGATGAGAGCGAGTTTACAATCCTGGTCCTGATGGATGGACACCATATTCGACGATTTCGTCGGAACGTCAGGTGACTTGTGGTCAAAATATAAGTGTTAAAACGTATTGCGTAATTCTGTTTCAGCTTCCATCTCTTCATTATCCATGATCATCGGGTCCCTTTGCAGTGGAACAATCCTGGACAGTTATGGCAGGAAGGTCGCTCACATCGTTCTGGGAGTCCCTTTTGTCTCCGGTTGGATCATCATCGCATGCGCCAGTTCATCAAGCATCATCCTCGTTGGAAGATTCCTCACTGGTCTATCTGGTGGCGCCAACAAAGCCGTCGCGATGGTTTACATCGGAGAAATAGCTGATCCCAAGTATCGAGCTGCTTTTTTATTCCTACCAGGACTAATGTCCCACATAGGAATTCTGTTAAGCCATATAGTAGGACATTATTTGGATTGGAAAGTCAGCGCCATCATCTGCGTTGTGCCTCCTCTAATTATTTCAATTGCCTTCATGTTTTTTAAGGAAAGCCCGTTGTGGTTGATTGCCAAAGGGAAAACAGAAGAAGGCATTGAAACTTTTCGATGGTTCCGAGGTACGGATGCTGCTTCAGAAATTGAACTGAAAACAGTTTTGGAAAGACAATCTGAAAAGCCTACGATGTCTGTAAGGGATACGCTTAAAGCGGTGTGTAAAAAGAGTTTTATCAAGCCCATGCTTGTTTTGATGGTCATAATGTTAAACATACAGTTCTCCGGTGTGAATGCTCTAACCTTTTATGCGCAGGATATAGTTGATCGAGTTTTTTCAGGGAACGTAGATTCTTTTAGCATGATGATCGCAATGGATTGCATAAGAGGCGCAATGTCTTTAAGTATTTGTCTTCTTGGAAAGAATGTACCGAGGAAAATAGCATTTCTGACAAGTAGCTTCGGAGTAACAATATTTGTTTTTGCTTTAGTAACTTGTTTTTTGGTGAATTTTGATGGTTTTGTTTGGATTTCTGTGTTATGTTTAGTACTGTACATATGTTTTTCTAGTGCTATTGTAACTATAGGTTGGACTTTTGTCCCTGAAGTGTTGCCGAGCAATGCCCGCGGATTTGGGTCTGGGTTGAATTCGGCATTTTCCTTCCTTTCATTGTTTGTTTTAGTTAAAACCATACCAGATATTATGTATTCGTATGGCGAATCAGTAATGTTTGCACTATTTGGGATATCAACGTTTGTTTGTGGAATTATTTTAATTTTCATACTGCCCGAAACAAATGGAAAGACTTTGCAAGCCATTGAAGATAGCTATGACGAAAAAAATATTGAATTGAGCACACTATAGCTTCATGATATTGTTCACTAATAAAATTAAGTGACAAGACTTACAAGGTTACAAGGTCGTATAATAATTACGACACAGGACAGATTTTGTGGTTATTATACTTCAAGACGCTTCTGGTTTTGAACTTTTGACCTCTGACCCGGAAGAGGTGATATAAGTGGTCCTAACTTCTAGGCATAAGTGCTAAAGGCTTAATAATTGATTTAGGAAGTTCATCCAAGACTCAGAAACAAATATTCGTGCTCATCACACATATATTTGCCCGAGACCAGTAGCTTCGAAGGCAGGGTCACTACCAACTCGGCTACTGCGTTATCAAAACATTGAATGGCGATAGGAGACACAGGTTTCTGTTTAAATTATAATCTAAGACGTATCATTTTATAAATTACTAGCCGCGCCCCGCGGTTTCACCCGCGTGGACTACAAAAAAAAAACTGATATAAAAAATAGATGTTGGCCGATTCTCAGACCTTCCCGATATGCACACAAAATTTCATCAAAATCGGTCAAGCCGTTTCGGAGGAGTATGACAACGAAAACTGTGACACGAGAATTTTATATATTAGATGATATATACATTCATAGAATAGAGGTGAATATAGTATTGGAGAATAATAATATAATCATTCCTTCAGCCTACTGAAGTCATACAAAGATATTTAAATAATGTATTAATGTAGTTAGCAAATATGTACCTAGAAAGTTACCATAATATATTAAATAATGTATTCAAGAATTTGCGTATGCACTAAATGTCTGCCTACCTAATTACAGCAAAGATGTATAGATTCTATACTAATATTATAAAGCTGCAGAGTTTGTTTGTTTGTTTGTTTGTTTGAACGCGCTAATCTCAGGAACTACTGGTCCGATTTGAAAAATTCTTTCAGTGTTGGATAGTTCATTTATCGAGAAAGGCTATAGGCTATATTTTATTTCCAAAAAAATTAGGGATCCGTAAGAAAATTGCTATTTTGCAACCCAAGGTGTGAAATCGAAAACCTATTTTTGCGTGCGCTGCAAAAACTATTGACACTAGAACAAAATAATGTATTGCGGGTTTGTAGGTCTCATTAAGATCTACAAAAAAGTCCGCGAGAGCATATGTCTAACTATTATAGTTATGCCACAATAAGTGATCTTTTATTTTAAAATTTTAATTTTTGATGCCGCCGCTAGAAAAGGCTCTTTATTTGTATCTTGGTATTAATCCTTATCAAAATAAATTACTTCTTATTCAAAACTGCTTCAATACCTTTATAAAACTTTTTGAATCATTCAATTCGGAAATTCCATTCGAAAGATATCACGATTTTAAGATTTTAAGTAGTAGAAAAATAAACCCGCCGCACCCCAGCGCAGCGGGAAACGCGGCGAGGTGAGGGAGAATCTATGAAATAGGTAAAGTGCGGGCGCGGACCAGATTCAAACGCGTGGTCCGAAAAAAATGTAACCTCGAATTAAAATAGGATGATGGATACCTACAGCAGGTAACGCGGTGAGGGGGCACCGAAGTGCGGGAATAATTTTGGAGTATATATACGCTTTCGCGCTTAAACTACTGAACCGATTTAAATGAAATTTGGTATAGAGATAGTTTGAGCCCTGGGGAAGGACATAGGATACTTTTTATCGCGATAAACTGTAGCCCACGCGGGTGAAACCGCAGGGAACAGCTAGTAAGAAATAAATAATATATGTATTTTGTTATTCAAATTTATTAAATTGTTGATTTAAAAATCCTTAACATTGTCAGTCTTTGTTGTAACTCCTCGAACTATTCCGTCTCTTGTTTTATATCTTCAGTGACTTCTTTTCTGACTGGACCAGTGTGAGAAATTGGAACCGATCTCTCTCCCGTAGCAGCTTCGGTTTTAGTAGGAGCTATGACTGTCAGGACTCCATCTGAAGACAGCTTGGATACAACCGTGTCAGGGTTAGCACCTTCAGGTAGCTTGAACCTTCGAGAGAACTGCCTTGAAACAAATCCATGCTCATCCTGCTTCTCTTCATGTTTGCCTTCGACGACGATGAATCCATCTGTTGTTTTGACGACGATTTCGTCTGGAGAAAAGTGTTGGACGTCTACGTTGATCTGCCAATTGTCCTTGTCGACTTTGATGGTGCTTCTGTCAGTTGGCCACCAGGGTTTCAAGCGGGGGATGACAGGACTTACAGGAGCAGCGAAGATTTCAGTTGGAGTGATTGTCAATCCGAAGTTCTGGTCGAGAAGCCTTCTCGGCCAGCGGGGGTGGTCGTAGTCAAACAAATACGGGAACAGTGACATTTTTGTTTACTTCGATGGCTTTCTTATCTTCAGTACGTCGAGTTATTCTTAGTGTGGCTGAAGCTATAATGAGGGAACGAAAGCGACCGTGGCTTATATATTATGAAGATGGATACGTCATTTTGGCAACGTAACTGCTCAGAACGTGGGAGCTTTGAGAAAATTCTGGATATCAGACGCTCGCTTCACAGAGTCATCTTTCGTGTGCAATAATATGAATCGAGCTGATTATTTATTAAAAAAGTTTTCCGTGAGATGACGGTGGGTCTGAAATAGCTTGTTCACTATAGATAGAACTTATCTTCAAATATACATTGAAAGAAAAAAATTCGGCTAGATATCGGGACATCGCAAGGCTTAGGTAGTAGCGAGAACAAATTCAGACTATTTTAGTCTCGACACACCTACTGACGCGAACTGTACAGTAAACATTCTGAATCTGACCGTTTGAGTCATACCAATGTGAATGTTTTGTTAACAATAAACACCCTGTGAACGGCCAATGGTCATAAATATTTTTCTGAGTACGATCATATTTACAACTAATTTCTTACCAGCTGCAACCCGCGGTTTCACCCGCGTGGGCTACAGTTTATCGCGATACAAAGTATCCTATGTTCTTCCTCAGAGTTCAGACTATCTTCGTACCAGATTTCATTTAATCGGTTTTGTAGTTTAAGCGTGAAAGCGAGACAGACAGACACAGAGTTGTTTTCGCATTTGTAATATTATAGTAGGGATTACTAAATTGAATGAATTGGATAATCTCAGGCTTTATGCCATCTAGATTTTGATATGTACCTAATTATGTATTAGCTTTCAAATAAGATTTTGTTAAGAAACCGAGCTCAAACTCTATTTACTAGTTACCTACGTGTCGTGAGAAAATCCACATGTCCAAGAATCTTGTGATTCTTGGACATGAGAATCTTGTAATTCTTGGACATGTGGCACACATCACGTCAACCAACCAGCACTGTGCCAGCGTGGTAGATTATGGTCTCTGTCTGAGAGAAGGTTTGGGTCCTAGCAGTGGGAACGTAATAGGATGATGATGAATCCTACACTATCACTATAAGTAGGTACATTTCTGCAAATTGCTAAAAGAGTAGATAAGGCACTCTCCATTATCGATTGTTTTACGCCTGAAATTAATAATCAATCCTGATCCGTTAAATATCGGGGACAATTGCACACAAATTGACCTAGCCCCAAATTAAGCTCGAAAGTTGTGTTATGGGTACTAGACAACGATATACATACTTATATAGAGAAATAAATTCTTAAATAGATAGAAATGTCCAAGACTCAGGAACAAATATTCGTGCTCATCACGCACATTTGCCCTTACCGGGATTCGAACTCGGGACCGCTAACTTCGCAGGCAGGGACACTACCAACTCGGCTACCGCGTCGTCAAAAGGAATCCGCAGTTTTGGATCGATATCACCTGAAATTAATAATCGACCCTGATCCGTTATCCGCGGTTTTGGATCGATATGTCATGTCATAATATGTCATTTTAGTACTAGGGCTTGACATATTACTACTAATCAGGGTCGATTATTAATTTCGGGCGGTTATCCTTCATTTCCTTACTCTAGTTGCATCCCGTTATTTTATCAATGCATTTCCAGGGATAGAAAGTAGCCTGTGATTTTATACAACTAAGTAAAGTAGGTAATTGAAAATTGAAATAAAATTCAGTGTTTTCCAGAAAAGAAAAATCATTTATCGAACAATAACTTATAACTCCAAAACACTTTCCTGGCTATACAAGACACTCAAACCATTTTGACAGACTGTACCTACCTACATTTGTCATTTCACTTAGATTTCTTATCACCTGGTTTAGAAGGTTTATTGGTTGAGCTTGTATTCTGTACAGGGACAAACGACGCATCTTTATCCTGCGGCACTGCCGGGCATATGGGTATCAGGGTTTCACAGGGTACGTTTAAGTCAGTGACCTTTCTAGGAGCAGTGATAGTCAATATTCCTTCAGGGGATAACTTTGACTCCATGCCGTCAGGTAAACAACCGGCTGGCAGCTTAAACTTTCTGATGAACTGACGCATGATGAAGCCTTTTTTCGTCTTCTTTTCTTGTTTGCCTTCTATGATTACGTACTCTGGCCGCGCTTTGACTCTGAGCTCATCTTTATTGAAGTTCCTGACGTCTAGGTCTAGTTGAAACTTTTCTTTACTAACTTTGATGTTGGGTCTGATGTTACGGGATTGCTTGACCCAACATTGATACGTTGGTCGAAGGTGTAAGTTAAGTAAATGACTTAGGATCATAATTTTTAGATTATTCCGAATGGTTATTTTAATTTAATTCATTTTAGGTTTGTTTTTTTTTTACCATCAAATCGCGTTGACTGTTTCTGTCACGGTGGCGTTACTGTCAATTTAGCATGACACTTCATTATGAAAGTAAAAGGTTACCAACAAAAAGTTTTTTATCTGTTTATAATGTGTTAGCAGAACTCCTTTCTACCGATACAGCTGCTCGAAATACCTATAGTATCTACCTTTTATGCCTTTGGCTCATTCTGAGTTAGTATTATTATTATAGTGAGTATTACAACTGTCCGGTTCGGGAAGACTGCATATCTGCATGCGAAGCCTTTCATCTCCCATTTCGTTATTGATCCGGCGGGCGGAGAACACGAAGAATCAAGAATAGATTGGTATAACAGGTAAATATATGCAAGTGCCTTCCTTTCCAACATTTAGGTATAATAATAGGTAGATTGTAAGTGCCTTAATTACGTACACTATACAATGCAGTGCTAGTGCTTGAGAAGTAATTTCACCATTCGTTTCGTTAGTTAGTAGACGGTAAAGAACGAAAAAACTTGTATGCTTCTTCTGTTAAAGAACTTGACAAAGAAAAAGGAAGAAGGAACGTTTCTAAAGAAGAAGACTTTTTAATGCTACATTTTTTTACAAATGACTTTTAGGTAGGTACGTGGTTTTAGGTTATTGTGACAGGTTTTTTTTATTCATCTCAGTGACCAGGCGAGCAAGTCGCCTAACCTGATGGTAAGCGTCACATTTGCCCATTACAGTTTAGTACCACGGCTCTCATCTTAAATTAGATGTTAAGTCTCTTTATTTTAATTTCAACTTAAATTTTATCTACGCCTGAGGATTAATAAGACGCAACATATTCACATTCTTTGTTTACTACGACCACGCCCATAAGCATTTTAAAACGACATTAAATATATACCAATGTAAGCCTAAGTGATTCTACCCCCTGTTGACCTGTGGGACAGGTTTTCGTAAACCTATTTCCCATTGATGGTGCTAGTCAATGGTGTATATGGAACTGGGGGTTTCTGGCTCCACATAAGGTTAGATCTCAGCTTATGAACCTCAGTTGTAGCTACTACCTGCCTTGTTATTTTTCTAAATGTAAGGAGGAAATTGAATAGGATAAAGTCGGATTTTGTAATATCGAGCAAATTAATAATTACCTACCTGCACGATAAAATTAGCCTACCTACTTTTATTTTAGGTTCGTAATAAAAACGTGTCTTTGTAAGGTAATTTATTAACTTAAAATTCGTATACAAAATCCTTAATCTTAAACTTAATACCTAGCTTAAATTAAACATAAATAAATCAGTCTCTAGTCAAAATAAAGATTGGGGCCACTACAATACAATACTGAAGCTAGGGACAGGCGACTGGGATACCCTACTACTGGGTTTCGGCGTCGATTTTGGATGGGGTGTCACGGTGCACCGGTCCAGTCTGAGCGATGGGGACTTTCCGCTCTCCTTTCACAACTTCTGGAACCTTCTTCGGAGCCGTAATGGAGAGCACTCCGTCTGAAGACAGGTGCGACTCGACATCCTCTGGCTCGCATTCCTCAGGAAGCTCGAAACGCCTCGAGAACTGCCTCGAAATGAACCCATGCTCGTCTTTCTTTTCCTCATGCTTCCCTTCCACCACAACCCACCCATCGACCGTCTTCACACTGATCTCTTCAGGCGAGAAGTGCTGGACATCAAAGTTTTTCTGGAACTTTTCTTTGTCTACCTTGATGCAAGATGCGGTTGTTACGCTGCTTTTGGTCTCACGGAACCTCTGGACCAGAGCCTGGCATTCGCTGGATGTCATCAGATTTGAATGGAGTTCGTGCTTTAAGAGGTCCTCAGGAGTGATATCTCCTTCCAAGTCTTGGACAAGGGAACCTCTACAGTATTTACGATAAGAGTTTATTGGGAAATCGGGGAAGTAGCCGAAGTTGATAGGCATCCGAGGCATTATCACTGATAGATTGGTTGTTGACTGATACTTCAACTTGCAAAGTTCTTAACAACAGATCGTTGTAACACTACAAGTTGGCAATCGTAAGATTTGCAGTTAGTCGTTGAAATTTATGTTGATGTTGCTTTGAACGATAGACATGGAATCACTATGACGGTTGAGTTCAAAATGCATGGCAGTTTCCCATTGATGTTCCTATTTATACTGGGCGGTCAACGCCATCTAGCGGTGAGTAGATTTTCGAAGGATTGAGGTCATGACGTCGGTTATTTTGGCCGTGGAGTATAGAGGACATGTCATTCACGTAAAAAGGATATTTAGTTAAAAACATAATTTAATAAATAGTAGTTGTTTAATAAATAAATTTAGTAAAGAACACTGGCCACTTTTTATACTGCCCTGGACCTGAACGCAATATATTTTGTATAAAATTTTTCGTTTCTGTCAATGTCACTTGACAGTGACAGTCAATTTGCTAGTACATAGATTAAAAAGATTAGTTTTTGTTCATATTTGGTAAATAATGTTTATTTTAATGACTTAACTTAAGTAGGGCCGACTTCCAAAGCGTGAAACGGAATGAAAAAGAAAATGTGGAGTGCGTTAAAAACCTCTAAGCATCGCGTAATTTAAAAAATGTCCTAAGAAACTCCGAAGTTAAAAAAATCAATATCTTTTTTTTCTACGCTTTCTTTAAAATATCGTTTGAATAATCTTAATAGGCAAAAATTTTAAATTTGATCGTATACAAATCGTTTTCATACGACCTCGGGTCCGTTTTGGCCATTGTTCTTTCATAGGTAAATATTGAATTGTACAATCCAAGTTTTGTTTATTTCTTCCAAGGTAGCGTTGACTACAAGTCACCTAATATGAAATGACGATGTGGTCGAAGGTGGCGCTACACCGGGATTGGGAACTGGCGTTACATGTGGGGCAGTTGGAACACACGACACCCCTACATAGAGCATTTGGTAATGGACAATATATTTATTTGTAAGTACATATATTAAGATAACAAAAACTAATACTTAGTATTTTAGAGAAACAGCTTTAAATTGTGAGAAAAACTGTAAACAGTGAGAACATTTTATAAAATTTTATTTCTATAAATTATTTTTCATAAAATAGCTTAAATACGCATACAAAAAAATTAGATGGAATGCCATCCGTGCCGCTTAAATTAATAAAACCCACATATTGTGAGAAATATTTCATATATATCAATTTACTGTTTTACTGTGATAATAAATTATTTAGATGAATAGGGCTTGTCTTCAGCACTGAATACTCGAAAGGGCCAGCCGACGCACGCACACAGACTTGCGATTTATTCGCATTTCACACATTGATAGTGTCTGGTATCGACCGTTATCGTTGCAATCCTTTGTTGTGTCTTCAAAGGCCGATTGCGTCCTCTAATATTCATGAAGGACATGGCATGCACCGGTCGGTCGCCATTTGGTGATTCAATGTTGGCTAATATTCAATTAGTTATCATTTTTTACTATCAACAAGCTGTTTATCGCGATAAAAAGTAGCCTATGTCCTTTCTCAGGCTCTAGACTATCTCTGTACCAAATTTTATTTAAATCGATTCAGTAGTTTAGGCGTGAAAGACAGACAGAGAGAGTTACTTTCGCATTTATAATATTAGTAGGGCTAAGACGGCCGAAGCCAATTACCCAATTAATTTAAAAAAATACACATTTAAATTAATAAAATAAAAGTAACAGTAGGACAAATCACATTACATTTTTAATTATACATAAATCACATCATGTCAAATAATAGTAATAATTAATTGATATAAAAATGTCCTTCAACACAAATAATTAATGTAGTGTAGGCTGTACATTGTTGTAGTTATCATTGTAAAATTTATAAATCAGAAGTAGACGTTTCTTTAAAAACTCACGTATTTCGTACATCATTATCAGCCTTTCACGTTTCCACTGCTGGGATTCTGGCCTTCTCTCAGAGAGAGAGTATGGGCTGTAATCTACCGCGCTGGCCCAGTGCGGGTTGGTAGATTTCGCTTGCCCTTGAATGTTGCAGTTCTTGGGTATGCCGGTTTCCTCACGATGTTTTCCGTCACCGTTTTGAGCGATAACAAATCCGCACATAACTTATTAAGTCATAGGTGTGGCCGAGAGGATTCGAACTTGGTGTCGGCGTCTTGTAAGTCGCACGCCTAACCGTTCGGCCACCATATTTCTTACAATCTACCTCATTTCTGAATGGCCTCTGGATCATAACATTTTCATAAATAGAGCATATCATAGTGTATTTATTTTATTTGAACAACTCTGGGTGTGGTTCTGTATTATATTATGATAAATTGTTAACAAACATTACTCAAAAATGTTGGGATGGCATGTCAGTATAGTCAAGTAGGTATATTTGTGATTTGTTAATAACTTCTTCTGCATATTGAGTTAAAGAATAAATACATTAAACATATATGTTAATTAATAAAAAAAAAGTATAAGTATGAACTCGTAATGAACCTAATATTTGAAAGAAAAAGAAGGAATGAAATTGTGTTTATTTGCAACACCAACACTCGTGGTACAAATAATATGTACTTTATTAAAATAACGATTGATTTGAGAAGTTAGAAAAGGTCATATAATGATACTTATCCGGTTTAAAAATAGCTTGGGTACATTGACCTTGCAAGCGCCCACAACGCAGTGCAAGTGCAAATAACATATTGGATTGAAGGCAAAAAGGATAAATTATTATGTGTGAAAAAAATTGACAAATTATTATGAGAAAAATATTTAGTGCTCCTGTCAGATGATAGAGGACAATCTTTCATCAACATATTTGTTTAATTTATCTAAATACCTATTTAATTTATAATATTATTTATATACGTAGTGGATACGTACCTACCTTTTTTTAATTTTAAATGGATGACAGACATTACAAATAATTTTTTCATAACATACAATTGTAATTTCAAGGGATTTATTTACTATTGATTTTATTTATTCAATAATCAGTACGGATTTACCACTTATACTAATTATAATAATATGTTAATAGGGGGATAAAAGTACAACAGTACACACGAATTGATAACCGATTTTTTTGTAGGTTTATTACTAAACGTCACTCTGGAAATGTGGATTCTGTTTTCTATTTCCAATTTATTCAAAATTCAAAAATGTGCACTTAACCCAACTCAATCCAACCTAATCTAAAATTATTGTTACCATTCACTGCCATTCACTACCATTCAGCCGGCAAGTAGGTAGATAAGATAAAAAAATAAACAGCTGTTTTGCAACAAAGACTCATCAGGATGATTCCAGAAAGTACGAGTTTCTATCGGGTTTTGTAGGTACATATTTATAAATGTATAGGTAGGTACATATTAACCATTATAAATTGCTTGATTTATTTAACCTTATTTATTTTATTTATTAAATCGTTTTTAAAACACTTTTATTAGCTTGATTATTAGTAGGTAGGTATAGGTACTTACCTACATGTATAATTGATTAATAAACTTAAATGACAAAGTAAAGACCCTAACTAAACTAAACCATAAATTATAACTAATTTTTATTTGCTATCTAATTAATAATTGCACGTGAGTTTTGACTAAGAAGGTAAGTATGTACTTATGTAGGTACTACCTACATAAAGCCCTATCCTCATTATGTTTTTACTCATTACTTACTTAAAATAAATAAGTCATTCCATCCATATTTGTTCATATTAAAAATTCAAAACATGCTACTTCAAGGCTCATCAAATGTAACCTATCCATAGTGCAATAGGTTGCAGCGGGGGTGGCCCTTATTTTTATTATAGTTTTTTATATTTACTAGGTTACCTACCAACTTACTGCTGAAAAAAAATATAATAGAAACTACAAATCAAATCAATCGACACAAAACTGCCTTAAAAATGATTACTCATACTAAAATAAATAGTGATTAACAAAAATATAAATTAGGTAGGCTCTTAATACCTACGTTTAATCCTGTTCGTTTTATTTCTTGTATGTATATCAAATGATTTTTGTGTTCTTATATTCGCATCAATAACATAAAAAAACACAAAAAAAAATACAAAATAGTGCCGTGAAAATATATATGTAGGCGTTCTAAAAAAACAACATGCATTGTGAGTGACCTATCCTTAGTCCTTTGAAAAAATCAATAACATTCTAGAAAGTACCCGACGCTACGAAGCTACACAAATCAACAAAATGCTATAGCAGACGCGTTCTAGACTGTTCGACTGCCAAGAGCTCTCAATGTGCGGTCCGCTTTGTGTTTTTGTTTGTTCGCACTCGCAAATAAATATTATGTCGTGTTTTACGGAATAACTGCGAATTTGTAGGAACAACAGTTATAAGTTATGATTAAAATGAGAAACGTAACATAATGTAACAGTTATATTTTTTTATAACATCATCAACAATTGATATAGAAAAAACTCTGTTGATTATGTAAGACAGGTTTACTTACGGGAAGAATACAATCCTCTAAATAATCAGTATTGCAAACGTGATATTAAACCAGGCGTAGATCCAACTCTCAAAAAAGGTTGTGGTAACGGCCACTTGAAATTCGGCCATGTGCGAGTCGGACTTGGCTCGTACGGTCGTACGATTGATACATTGAATTCCTACCTAAGAGACGTTTCTAAAACCTTCGATGCGCCTGTCAAGACCTATGAATTGCCTTGTATAGCTGAAAATCATTGAACAATTATTGTGAAAAATAAATGTCTTGTAAGCGCAATTCATCCATGATTTTAAAGCTTCGTTTCTTAACCTATCAGAAAACTTCCTGTTAGGGTTGTGGGTTCTGGGCATGCCCACCGTGCGTAGGCACGGAGGGTTCGCGTTCAATAGAACGTGTTTATAAAAATCCCATTCTGTATACTGCCTCATGATGAGAAAAAAATTTACTAATTATGACATAATCTAAACTTAACACGCATCAGATTCAGAGTCTACAATAATTATTTATAGTGATAAAGCAGTGAAACTGCGGTTTCACCCGCGTCTTCCCATTATCCCGCAGGAACCTTTTGCCGGGATGAAAAGTATGCCATATTTTAATCCAGGGTATAAGCTATCTCCATTCCAAATTTCACTCAAATCCGTTTAGTAGTTTTTGCGTGGAAGAGTAGCAAACATACTCACAAACTTTCACGTTTATAATATTAGTAAAATGTTTCCCATAACACAAGATAAAAAAAATATGCGGCCCACAAGGTTGAGCGCCTACGAAAGTGAGTAGCGCCTTACGTAAATTTCTCGAAGTTTCTACTCCACGCTAGATGGCGCTGTTCCACTATATAAGCAGCGCGCTCCTGGCAAAAAGTAGTCACTTGAATTTGACAAGCGAACTATCAACAAGCGATCTGCAAGCGATTCTCCAAACTCTGCATTTCCAAAGCATCAGTTCCTGAAGAAGCAACATTCTACACAGCGATCAACAAAGATTTTCGCACTACTTTTGAAGAAATTTGAAGAGTACCTCCGCGAGTTTGTTATTCAATCTTGAAGCAACAAGTTCCTTGCAAATATGTCTCTCCTGCCATACCTTTTCGACGACGTGGGATTCCAAGTCCACCGCCCTCGCCGTCTATTGGACCAGCATTTCGGCTTGGCTCTCACACCTGATGACATGCTAACAGTTGCAGCTGGCCCTCTTCTATCCCGAGAGTACTACCGCCCTTGGAGACAGCTGGCGGCAGCGGCACAAGACGTTGGCTCCAGCATCAAGGCGGATAAAGACAAGTTCCAGATTAACTTGGATGTCCAGCACTTCTCGCCTGAAGAGATCAGCGTGAAGACGGCCGATGGGTGGATTGTGGTGGAAGGAAAGCACGAGGAGAAGAAGGACGAGCACGGGTTCATTTCGAGGCAGTTCTCGAGACGTTACGCGCTTCCTGAAGGCTGCTTGCCAGAAGCTGTCGAGTCGCGCCTGTCTTCAGACGGAGTGCTCTCCATCACGGCTCCGAAGAAGGTTCCAGAAGCCGTGAAGGGAGAGAGGAAAGTCCCCATCGCTCAGACCGGCCCGGTGCGCAAGGAAGTGAAAGACCAGAGCGAAGTCAATGATAAGGAGCAGAAGTGAAGAGTTTTCACGTGATTTTCGGTTTTTTTCTTGTTAAGTTCTATCTGTTTTGAATTTGTTTACGTATCTAGTAACTTATTGTAAGTAATTTGATTTTACTCAGATAGCATTTAACAAGATGTTGAAGTCGGTTTAAATCTAGGTGATCTTTGCTTATTGTTAATTATTTTTGATCCAAAGTACCCACGTAATGATTTATGTATCTTTGTCTACCTATAGGTGCGAAGAATGTACTCTTTCGAGACTGATTTTGTAATTATAAGTTTCTTTCTCATACCTCAATAAAAAATATTCATTTTATTCCTTGTTTTCTTCTCAATCATTCCTGATAAGGTACTTAGGCAGGTTTATAAAATTATCGAAGGTAGGATGTTTATTAGGCCCTAGGGATGTATATAAGGCGGCGTCTCCTACATAAAGATGTAATATCAATAAATTATATTGCAAAATAACGGCCAGTTTAAAAAACTTATTCTACCCACGGTTTGCCGAACGGGATATAGAAAAATGACACAAGCTCCTTATCATAGAAGTAATGTCAATTTTCTATCTCTAGTAGGGCAAACCGTGGATAGATAGGTTATTGAAACATGCGGTAATAAAATGTCGGGTCAGAAAAAATTTAATCGATGGTACAGTGCCTCAAAGTTATCTGGCCCGGTGACGGTGGCGCTGTCATCGAGTTTCATTTTAACCATTATCTTAAACATAATCTTTGGTTCCATTCCTTTAACTTCTAGCTAGTTTCATACAATGATTGTTAGTTCCAATTTTGGCCACCGGGACTGATAAAGTTTGTACGCTCAGATGGTACAGTCACCGACAAAAGTAGCTGATCATACTTGATGTTTCAAATGCGTATAGGATCAGTAATGTTTGTTTTTTTCTTACAACTTAAAAGATAGCGTTTGACTATAACATTACACACCTGATGTTAAGTGATGATTCGGTCGAAGGTTGGTGTTTATGATGGTTAAGAGAATCGAAAAATGTGTTATTGTTCAGCGACTTTCGTCGCTGACTGTACGGTACATTGTATGATCAACCGAATATTTTCTTCTCGGATGGCTACGATATCGATCGATTATTATATCGATATTTTTTTATTTTTTTCATTGATTATTGTTATCTTGTCGATGTACAGTTTTCGATGATATATTAGGTACAGTCAGCGACAAAAGTAGCTAATCGTTCTCGATTTTTCAAATGTGTTTCAAATCGGTAATTATTATTGTTTTTTTTTTACATTTTACATGGTATCATTTTGACCACAACATAACACACCTAATTTTAGGTGGTGATGAGGTCAAAAATTGGTGTATAAGATAATATGGATGATAAAAAAAAGTGTGATTGTTCAGCGACTTTTGTCGTTGAGCCTACAAGCTTCTAGAAAATGTAGAAAACACTGTAGTAGGCTAGAATAGAGCGATGGTGGCCGAACTGTTAGGCGTGCAACTTACAAGACGCCGACACCGAGTTCGAATCCTCTCGGCCCCGCACCTATGACTTGATAAGTTATGTGCAGATTTGCCATCGCTCAAAACGGTGAAAGAAAACATCGTGAGGAAACCGGCATGCCCAAGAACTGCAACATTCAAGGGCATGCGACATCTACCAAACCGCACTGGGCCAGCGTGGTAGATTACAGTCCATACTCTCTCTCTGAGAGAAGGCCAGAGTCCCAGCAGTGGGAACGTGAAAGGCTGATAATGATGAGGCTAGAATAGGAATAAATGAAACAAATATACTTTTATACGAACCATTTTAATTAGCTACAACAAAATTACAGTGCCTCTTCAGCGGAAGTAGGCACAAATAATAAGTATTTACTTTAAATAGTGTATAAAACAATTAACCTTTAGAAGCTCAGTTAGCATATCACTACGTGCTGTGTATTCACATTTTTAAATATACTTCAATATCGGTTTGGATCGTTTTGGGAATTGAAACAATAGGGCGGACCCCTGGTTATTTGTTAGTTTGTCAATAATATATTCTTCATTTACTCAAAATATACACAACAAACAAACATAATGTAACTAAATTAAAACATAAGAAAGTTCAATAATGAGTTATGAAAATTATCAATAATTGGGATTTTTCAAAAGATTTTTTCAATGAATTTTGAAAAATGAATGAACTCAATGTAATAGTACGTAATAATGATTCGTTTTTACCGTATGGCGAACTTAAGGGTGTGCATTATTATCAATTGATTAAGTTTTAGGTACATGTGTCAGGTAAATTATAATAGAACTCCCAAACCGATATTAAATTCTACAGTAATTTAATATTGCTATACATCAAGACTACTTTTATTAGTCGCTGCAAATATATTTTCCTAACACACAACTTTATAAGCGACATAATACAAAAACGTAACATAAAATCAACAAAAACAATATTTTCCTAGTAAGTATAAATATTAATCTATACAACTTCATTAGAAACTTATAATTTTAACATTTATAAATAAAACAACAATTTTATTATATATAATTATGTACTTAGGAGACAGATTATGAAAGTATTATATAATTGTTTTTGTCACTACCTTCGTCAACACAACTTAGAAAAACAACAATTTTTAGTTGCTAATTTCATTTTAGTAAAGAATTTCGTAAATAAGCCCCGAGCTTGTACAAATATTCTTCTGTATTTAAATAAAATACAAATATTAGTTAATATTTATATTTGTCTCAGGATTCGGAAATCTTTTTAAATAGGACCAATTATTTTACACAAATGTGCAATTTTTGTGTTATTTTTTTTTATTGATTTAAAGTGTAGAACAATTTAACAAAACTAGTTTATACTTAATGATGTAATAATGTCTTTTTTATATAAGTAGTGGTTTTAACAATAGTTCTTTCATAAAACCCCATGAATATAAAGTGCGTCTATCTGATTTGATATTGTTTGTTTGTTCTTCGTCTTATTTCCATCCCCAGTGTTTGTAGATTTATTAATTTCTAAAATATTTATTTATATTTACATGGAAGGCATGAGGCGTGTGCACGAATAACTTTTATATATAACAATAATAATTTTCGGAATAGTCATACAAATAGGACGTTTATCAATTTAAATATCTAATGAAAATTCAAAAAATGCAGTCGAAAAAGTAAAAACTAATGCCTACCAATTTTTAACGAATATCAAAAGATTACACATATTTGTCAAATCTAACAGAATTTAACATTTAATTTAGAGATATGTTTACTATTTCTTGTATAATTACACCTACGTAGTCTAAATTCTAAGCTACATAAAGATGTTTGCAATTTTGCTTTGCAACATTCTAATGCTAGAATACAATAAGTACAAAATTGAGCTTTATTGATATGTATCGTTTCATATTTCACAAGCTTTTATGTTTTAAAGAAAAATTATCCGTAAATACACGTAATTTTCCGAGCAAATCATGGTTGATGGGACATGTGAACATGATTCATACACTTTATATCTTTATATATAGATATAATTCTACTGTACGTCTGTGTGTCACTGAACACCTCTTAAACGGCTGGACCGATTTAAATGTTTTTTTTTTGTATGCGTTTGGGTGGCGCCCTGGATGGTTTAGATTCACAAAACAGTCCGGCAGATGGCGCTGCAGTCGATACTTAGGTAGCAGGACAACGTCTGTCGGGTCCGCTAGTACTTCCATAAAAGTATAAATTATATTTAAGTAATGTGTTTCAAATCAGTAATTATAAGTTTTTTTTACATTTTACATAAGTATAATTTTGACCACAACATAACACACCTGATTTTAGGTGATGATGAGGTCAAAAATTGGTGTATAAGATAATGAGAAAAAAGTGTGATTGTTCAGCGACTTTTGTTGTTGACTGTACATAGTGGGTAGTGGTAGGACTATTTTGCAGAGTGCCAGAATTTTCATACAAATTAGAAATGTAATAATTAATGAGTAAGTAACTTTACATGTTGAGTTATCTTCGTTATTTCACAGAAAAATCGCCTTTATTGCCAAGCAGAAGACCGTAAAGGTAGAATCAGTATTTTTCAACTCTTTGTGTACCATGTCCCATCAACTGTATGGGGATAGTATTCAGCGAAAGAACAAATTATAATTCACTTAAATACTTCTAAAGTAAATATCTAAACGAATCATCGCAGTTATATTTTCTGACATTTATAATAATTTTTTCGTTTTCTTCTTTGTACGAATTTAGAAATCACATTTTTCTCGTTCAAATAGCAATTGCATATAAATCTCTACTTAACTCTATTGATATGTATGTACGTTTTTCATTTTACAGGATTTTTTTCTGTTTATGTTAAAGAAATCAGAAGATTTATTTACATAGAGGTATTTCATACCTGAATAATAGAAATGTAGAATACAATCGCTTTAAATATAATAGTGAAACGAAATCTTCGCATTCTGAGTGTCAAATATATATAAAAAACGATAAAAGTTACTACTAAACTTAATGTCAAATACAAATTATATACCTACTTAATACACTAAACTTATTATAATGTTTATATTCGCCATATACTTACTTATAATTTGTATATTATTTGTGTGTGAAATGTTATTTATTATATAGACAATAATTTTATTCTTGTGAGTGTTATTTCATTATTATTAAACTAACACATATTAATTACATTACGGTGTAGTAAATAATTGACATCTAATGATATAGTGAAGATTTTATATTTGTATATTAATTTATAGTTACGTACAGAAGACTTAATCTGTTTTAAAGATGATTATAATCACAGAATAAAGATTATAACTGTGAGTTTAATCATAGAATTGTGACAAGAAATTATAATGAAATATGCTAAAACCTAAGCGAAATGTCAAATTATGACAAGCCATGTATGATAAAATATATATGTATTACCTAAATTGTCGGCTTTTTGGGAGTAATTAGTTGATGATTTAACACTTAAGTTTGTCAGCGTGAAAATTTAATTTAATTTCCAAAGTCTGTATTTCTGCGAGTGATAATGTTAACCTTTATGTGTATAACGTGTAAGAGTGTAGGGAATCGAAATAAAGTTGTTAAAGTTGAATTTTCTAGTTGTATCAAAAAGTCCGTATAAAGTGCTACTACTTTACTCAAACACAAAGGGGACTATCTTACCCGGCTTGTAGCTGAGTCACAGATTATGTCATTTATTTATCAAAATTATTTATGATCATAATCATTTATTTAGCAATTCAATACTTGACACTGGCTAAATACGCAAACCGTGTGAAGCAAGGACGTTATAATGTGAGAACGTGTGAAGCGAAAAGAAGGTTCAATGTTGACATTTTGCAATCACTAATTTTGTGGCACATCGTGTAAAAAGTGTCTTAGGTATTTCTGCCTAAGAAATTGCCGTTAATTGCTTGTTAAAAAAAATTAATTGATGCTTATAAAAACTTTATAAAGTAAGAAACCATGATTTAAGTTTTAAGATATCGCAATTGATGATATTTAGCAACACAATGACGTGATACTTCGTTTAATTTTGTACCAATCAAAACTAACAACTACACTTCAGATAATAAAAAATTTAAAAGAAAAATAATGAAAATGTGTCAAAAATAATACAAAAACTTGGAAGAGAAATCACATTTAGTTTAGAAGATTATAGGTTCTAATCCACATCATGACGTCTAATTTTTAATTTAAACTTCTCAGAACACAAGGTCTATTTCTACTCCAAATTAAAGCTTCATTCTTTACCATTTCATAAATACTTACACAAACTTATGTAACGTTTCAGAAGTACATTTACCTAAGTGTCACTTAATTTAATGAATACTTAGTAATTTATTGAACTTAGTAATGACACCATCAAGTTTGATTGTTCTTTCTTTAGCTAAACAAACATTTTTGTGCCTTGAGTTTGGTTTTTAGATGTTTAGAGAAACACTATTATAAATATTTTTTTGTGTACTTTGTATTTTACATTGGCCATTATGTTTGTCGTTCTTTTAGAATTTTTAGTTAATATTTCGTTTCATCATTATCAATCAGCCTTTCACGTTCCCACTGCTGGGACTCTGGCCTTCTCTCAGAGAGAGAGTATGGGCTGTAATCTACCACTCTGGCCCAGTGCGGGTTGGTGATGTGGTGTAGGTATATTTCGTTTAATAGGATTAAACATTGTTCTTTCTTTACGCAATGTTTATGATCAGAGAGGTTGGAGTGAGTAGTGCAAAATGTCTAGAATAAATGCTAAGTCTTGTCTTTCCACAAAATGTCTAATCGTGCATTCACATTGATCTTTAGAATTGCTACTTATACAATAACAGCCATCTAAATAACGAAAACGGCGCTGATGACTACATAACCCTACTTCTATTCGTTAAACAAACAAACATACACTATCGCAGACATTGATTCTTATGATAAGTTCTTATATATTGAGTCTATAAGTTCACAAAAGCTTTATTTTTGTGGAGAAAATAATGTGAAAGAAGATTCACTAATGACAACAAGCTCTTCAAATTATTTCTGAACTTAGATACTTTGCGAATGAAATCAGACACTATTATTGATAAAAAACAATAGTAAGTAGGTAGTTCATAAATTGTATGACAAAACAACAGTAACAGAGACTTAACAATAGCATAAATCGACTTGTGTATCCGAAAGGAGATAACAGCAAATTCAAAAAGGTAAACAGGAGATCAAAGTTCTAAATTGTCTCAGAAAGCTCATCAATAAGCCTGTAAATAAAGAATCTCCTTTATTCGAAATAGTTTTTATCAGTTTTGTAACAAAATCTACCGTAACAATTGTAGAACATTCTATAAAAATGTCTGCGACGACTATATAGGTACTACTGAAGGTACAGAACGAAACGTCTAACAGTGTAAAGGCGTAATACACTTATTTACAAAACCCAGCCTTAAAGATCGACCTACAAGCACCAGTTCTAAGTCGAAAATAAAATGAAATACATTTAACTAGGATAGACGATAATTTATTATACAATACCTTCAAAATACTAACAAACAAAAATATCTCGACTCTAGTGTCATAATGTCGGATATGTGCTTCCGACTAAAGTCACTTTTTTACATAGGGACATAGAGTATCTCGTTCTCTTTCTGCCTAGCTGACAACGGTATTGAAAAGAATATAAAAACTCCTCGAAGCATAATTGTTCACTTGCTTATGTACCCGATAATTTAAAGAAATAAGCGGCGTGCGTATTTTAGATACGTACAATTAACTGTCAAATATTACAAAAAACTACATTTTTGATAGTTATGTAATTGCAAGTTACTTAATAAGTTATGTGTGGATTAACCATCGCTCAAAACGGTGAAAGAGAACATCGTGAGGAAACCAGCATGTCTGAGAACCACAACATTAAGGGCATGTGACATCTACTGTCATCTACTAACCCGCACTGGGCCCGCGTGTTTGATTACGGCCTTTTCTCTCTCTCTGAGAGAAGGGCAGAGTCCCAGCAGTGGGAACGTAATATGCTGATGAATGATGAATGTAATTAAATTCCGATTTCTCTAGCATCGTTCTTGTACTTTTCACTTCCCTGAAAAGTCGTAAAAACGCATAAACGACATTATGACACTAGAGACGAAATATTGAAAGATTTTTACTACATACAATACAATCATGTTCTTAGCTAGAGTTTCAGGCGACAAGTATTGCCGTTAAGGACGATAATCCAAGTTACATTTTGATACCCTTAGTACAAGTTTTGAAAACTATAAATGTTTACGTAAACGTCAAAGTCTACTACCGCCCACTTGTCAAAGAGGCAACTCGCACCGCCTTAATGCAAAACGTAAGTCGAATACTTTGTTCGAATTTGAAATAGCTAGCTAGCACTACCGATTTTAGTTCTTCCAAGTATCCGTAAGATCATAGTAAAGGAGTAGTAGTTCAGCTTCAAATAAATCGGCCGTCGCCGGTTTGAATGTGTGCGTGAGTAGCGGCACCGTGTACGCACGCACTTTTCACGCACACAATCACATAAACGAAAGGAGGCGGCCGGGGCCGCGGCCATGCACTCAGTACGGAACGCGCCGCCTATGCGTCACCGCAAAGTAGGCAATTAACTCGTCGAGCGGCCTTAGCTAACCTACTGTTCCTTATATAATGTGGTAAGATCCTCTGAAAAAAAAAATATATCATCGAAAACTATGAAAGTTTTCGTAAGCTATCGAAACTTGTACTAGTGGTACAGTAAGAGAATAAAATAATGATAATTAAAATACGTAATATCGTAAATAGTTTAAAGTGTTTGTATAATAAATAATTATCTAGCTTGTATATACTATGATATGTTTAGTTCATCTCAGTCTTCATACTACTACTAAAGTCAGTCCTAAGCTAGTGGATTTTACAATCCCATAAGAAGAGGACGCGATTATTCCAAAACAGAAATCATCGAAAAGCTTCGAATCGCAATTAAAAAATCCAATCTCATAATATACATCTCTAGAAAAATATTTAGGTATATCAGCAACAAGTTCATTAAAATTATCAAATATTGTAATATTCACAGCATTCTTGATATGTTTCGTTTCCTTATACATATTTACATCTATTACACTTAAATCTAATTCCCTTTCTTCAGTGATATGTTTATGTGCGTAAACTAAAGCGTGTGCATCGTGCAGATTTTTATAATTTACAACAATTACTACGTTTTCAATAAATTCATCGTAATACATCAAAATAGATGCAAAATCGATATTTAAAAAATATCTCTCTTCAGTGAAAGGAACGATATCAAATGAAGGGACTTCTTCTAGTTCAGTTTTAGTATTGAAGAAGTTAGATATGAAATTGACGATATTGATGAAAAATGTGATGGTGATGAAGGATATAATGTTCTTAAAGTTATAAATGATGGTGAAAATAGTGATGAGGATATAAAAGTTCTTGTTGGGTCCGTGGTTGGTAATGGCCGAGCTTGGTGGAGTTGGGTACACCACGTCTACTTCAGCAATCTTGAAGATGGACAAGAGAAGATGAGAGGAGATGTCCTCGTGTTGAGAATTGATGCGAGATTTCACAACTTTTAGGACGTCGATACATTCCTCCTGTAAATGATTAAATAAATGATTAGAGATGAGATGATTAGATAATATTGTAGCAATAGTATCTGTTTTAGAATTAGTTGTTTCAATTAGATCTATATAATTTTCTTAAAACTTGGACGAATTTTAAAATTTCTAAATGTTGCGGATACCTAAAACCTGCGAAAATGAAATGATCGTTGAAGGATGTTCGCCATGACGTGCGGAATACCTCCACTTCGGACTTACATGGATACCATGTTAAAGGTTAAAGAAGGGTGCGTCTTACTCTGCCTGTGTTTCAGCATTTAATTCTGAATTCTTAAAAATTTAATTCTCATTGCTTACTTTTTCTCTATCAAGGAGAGCTTCCCCCGCTTCTCTCATCATCTCCTGTTCCTTAGGAGAGACGCTGGCAGATATGATGACATTCTCGTTGCTGATGTTGAACAGGGTCAGAGTGCAGTTGGTCTGGAAAATCATTAATTGCTTGGTTTCCAATAGCTTTATCAATAATAAGAGTGTCATCATCTGGGCTCGTTAACGGGTATCGTAAAATACTAACTCTTGTACGAGGGTTAAAATCAATAAATGATAATGCTTTATTTCAAACAATTAGCTCACAAACACACAAATTATAAATTGATTAACAAGAAATATCGCCTGTTTGTACAAAAATGCATCACACAGATGACGTTTTGATATTTTGAAATCTAAGGGGCTACAAAGATCGTAAAGCGCATTAACAAATTTTGGAACTGAAACAAACTGAAAATAGGCGCAGATTTTTACGTTCTGTACTAGGTGGACCGACGACATTGTAAGAGTCGAGAGCCGATGGATGCAAATTGCTTAAAGCCGTTCATGGTTGCGATAAAAGCGGGAGGCTTATGTTCAGCAGAGGACTTCTTCCGGCGCTGATGATGATGATGAAGTTTTAGACGTGACTCTTATCCAGTTAAAACTCGAAAGACAAAGACTTACACCCCCACGGGTCACTGAGGACATGTACTGCTGCAGCAGCCTGACTGCATCTTCAGCACCGAGCCCGGTGTGAGGACGGAGCAGGGCCTCGTCTACTGCGCTGAATCCAAGGAGCAGGTAGACGCCTTCGGGAAGCTTGTATTCTCCTGGAATAAACAAGAAATTTGTTTATTTTAACATAATTATATTCTATTTTATTCTCCCAGCCACTCGGTGCAAGTCGTCGCTCCACCTTGTAGCAGGGCATCTTTTGCCAAGTCGTGGTCTCTACTCAAGAACACGTCTACCCAACGGTTATTGGTTCTGCGGCTTATATGACCTACCCACTGCCACTTCAGCTTGCTTATTATATGAGCTACGTCGGTGACCTTAGTTATCTGTCGGATCACCTCATTTCTGATTTGATCCTTCAGAGAAACTTCAAGCCTCCACTTTAGATAGACACTTTAGTACCAGGTTACCATAAATGCTCTGATCCTTACCTGGGTTAGGCCTCATGCAGATGAAAGACCCGGAGTAGCAGTAGCACCTGCCCCTATAGGCCTGGTAGGCCGGGGCCGCGTGGGAGTAATGTGCCAGCCGGGACGAGCACGGGGCCCGGGGTACGCACGCCACCTTGCAGGACACCTGCAGGGAGGCCTCGCATACGCACAGGTCTGTGCATTCAGCTAGCTCCGCTGAGCGGTATAGCTGGAAAAATTATGTATTTTTATAAGATTTTTGGTAGAAAATTTATGTTTTTATGAGACTTTTGGGTTGGCATGCCACCTTACAGGACACTTGCAGGGAGGCCTCGCATACGCACAGGTCTGTGCATTCAGCTAGCTCCGCTGAGAAGTACAGCTGCAAATGTATAAACTAATGTCTTAGAGCCTTGATAATTAAAAAAAATAACGTCGTGTTGCAGATACTGACCGTTAACAGCAAAATATTACAAAAACAGGGGAAAAGAAATCTCTTTTCTCCTATATGTAATTACATTCCGATTTTTCTAACATTTTTCTTTTCACTCTCCTGAAAAGTCGTAAAAACGCTCAACCTACCATAAAAGTGTCCTATCACCACACATTTCCTTCAACAAAAGCTCACTCAAGAATTAAAACCTGAAACCTTCATCCCGGATTCTAGTTCGACTAGAATCCAGGTCCCACTCAGCCATCATCGCTTCAAAACTCACCCTCCTAGTTTCACCCATCTTGATATACTGCGCCTGGTCATCACTCTCCGGCTTTTTCACAATGCAGTACTTCGCCGGCTCCAACGTCGTGGTCGGTCGCGGCGTCGTTGTCGGTCGCGGCGTCGTTGTCGTTGTCGTAGTTGTGGTAGTCGTTGTCGTAGCGACCGTGGTCGTTTCAGTTGTCGTTTCGATGACCGGATCGGATATTTGGGCGACTTCGTTAGGTACCACCGTTTGTTCAGACATGGTAGTTATGGGGCTTAGATCTTCTTGATTCTCCTGAAATATAAAGAGGTTTAGCTATTAGTTGGTGGCATGAATGAAATGAATGTAAATGGCATTCCTTGCCTGTTCTTTTGCCGGCGTTAGAAGATTGGAACAGGTGTAGCTAGTTTTGACGTTTTAAAGTCATCACAATATAATGTTGTATAATGTTGTTTCCTATTTAGATAAACATATTTTGATATGATTTGATTTGAAGTGTAAAATGTTAAAATATTCTTTTTTATCCTATCGCTTCCTCCATTGTGAAATCGGTTATCGGTAATACATTAGGCTTGTCACTTCATATCGAGGCTTTGGAGACTAGCTAATGGCTTTGTCGTTTATAAATGAGCCTTTTGGCACGCATTTCGATCGAATTCAAGTTAATATTCTTACAAATTTGTACTTGTGGATAGAGAAGTCCTTACCAGTTGTCCACTGACGTGCACGGGGTAGTGCGAGCTGCCATGCTGGGTAGTATGCTTGTGGTGTGTGGTGGTCCGGTGGTAGATGGGAGTCTCCGGCGCCACGGTGATGTAACGAATGCCGTTGTCAAACGGAGTGGTGGTAAGGAGGGAGCCGTACGTTTTGACGTGGTAGTCGCTTTGTGATTCCACTGGAATTGAAATGTTAATAAGTTAATTAGTGTTTGTTTTACTGCTTACAGGGTAGCGTTTGAACCTGATGCAAAGTGACGATGTGGTCGAAGATGTCGCCACGCTACACCTAAACGGAGAACTGGGTCTCAATCTCAAGTAAGACTGCCTTAATACATCGATAGGTGCTTGGTGACAGATTCTTAGCTTGATGGTGGTAGATAGCCAGACGAGTACTATAAAGCAGGCAGCCCTGAGCTGAATGCCCAGAACTGCCACCACGGCAGCTCTCAAACCAGGGCAACCTCGACTGACTAACACAACTGTCAATAAGTCTTCCTTCTATTTACTCACCAACACAAGGGTTGAGCCAGAGGAGTCTCTGCCAACCGAGACAGTCATACAGTTGAGCGAAGTCGGTGCCTCGGCAGGCACAAGCAGCCCTGAGCTGTGTGCCCAGAACTGCCACCACGGCAGCCCGGCATGCGGCAGGGGAGCCAGCGCATCCTTGGGTGACCGCGTCCACAGCGCACCATTGCTCGTAGTTTTCTAGGCGGATCCTAGGGAACAAAAAAGAAGGTAGTTAAAAACTTAAAAACGGTGTCGTGTTGCCAGGGTAAAAAATACAATTTTTTTTAACAATTTTTTTTCGAATGAATCTTCAATTTTAAGAAAGCTAGTCTTTCTGTTTTCTCTGTTTTTGCTTGTTGTATGTTTTATATAATGATTATTGTTTTGTGTTTTTAATTAATGTAATTGGTATTTATCGTTTTAATTTAATAAATAAGTAAATAAATTATGCAATTACCATGTAATAAGCTAAGAAATAACACGCTTTTTATCCCTAGTACCTACTTCTATTCGATTTGAATTGTCATGAATTATCTAACTCCTTCGCATTCTAATATTTCAGGTTGTGTGGTTATCAAAGAAAAAAGGTAGGTAAGAACAGTGTCGTGTTGCCAGGGTAAAAATACGGTGTTTTTGAATGATTGCTCAGTTCTTTTCAGCTTGCTTTATAGCAAGCTGATCAATCACGAGACTAAGCAATTATTAGGTAGAATAAGAATAAATTAGAGTTACCTTGATCAACATCCTACTTCCTACTAATATTATAAACGCGAAAGTTTGTATGTAGTATGGACGGATGGATGGATGTTTGTTACTCTATCACGCAAAAAATACTGAACGGATCTGAATGAAATTTGGAATGGAGATAGCTTATACCCAGGATTACCGCATAGGCTACTTTTTATCCCGGAATAAGGTTCCTGCGGGATAACGGGAAGATGCGGGTGAAACCGCGGGTTGCAACTAGTTAATAATAAAAAAGTCCACCTCCACAGAATACAATTTATCGCGATAAAGAGTATCCTATGTCCTTTCCCAGGGACTAAACTATCTCTATACCAAACTTCATCAATATTGCTTCAGCGGTAAAGGTAATAGACAAACGTATAGACAGACAGAGACATGAATATGAATACTTGAGGGTTGAACGAGTAATTTTATTAAACTATAGAAACCAGAAATTGAACTTTACCTCCTGTCCAAGACAGAGATCCCTTTATTTAGAACCCTTTTAAATTGAAATCAATGAATCCAATTTCGTGCCCTTTTCAATTGAGCCCTCTCTTTGTATGCCTTTATATCAACTTCACACAATCTGTTTATTCTAACTGATAATAGAAATTCGGAAGTAAAATTGGCATTGTCGACTTAACCTAGAACCATAGCTGCAAATACCTTTATTCATTCGCAGAGCTAAATCTATTTTGACTGCGCTTCGTGCGATCGATTATTCTGTGAACTGGAGGCCCCAAATAGAGCACTAGAAATATGTGCTGTGTCTGAATTTCATGACCCTCGCTATCTATCTCTTCCTATATATCTTTTCTCCGTTATGTCTTCAAAAAACAGTCAAAACTAGACTGCATAAGCTTTAGTCAGCATTAGCCTATTAAGTACTTACTGATTGAGACACAGTTGTTTATTGATTTGAGTTGATTTGAATGTTACGAAACAACCCTATGCATAATTTGTAGTAGGTTCGTGTTCTTTAAGACTTGCCTCCCCAAACGCGAGGACTTAGGACTTCGCTTCATTAGGATATAGGACCCAGATGCTGCACCCATACAAAAGTGCAATAATTATTCTACAAAAAAAAAATATTACTTAAATTATTTTTTTTATTTATATTACGAAAATGTTAATAGGTCAAAAGTTGTCAAAATGCAGATAGGCCACTCTGGTTCTAGCGGCCTCAAATATATATACATATAACACTAAGTAAATAATCCAGAGCCACAAATAGAATTTCGAAGCGAATCCAAACTACATATTTAGGCCGCGAGCGGTGCTCAATCGATCGTTCATAATGCGAATTATTTCGTGAACCAAGCTACACCTGCACTGAAACAACGGGTGATATATCGCAGATATATATAAATGCACATTTACTGAGGGTATGTACCGCAAAGCAATAAATAATTCATGATTATTATTCACTTTAGCGACGCACTTTAGGCAAAAACTTTGACTTCCACACACACTTGTATACATACACATCACATTATTATAAGCACGCACATAAACACACACATATGTGTATATCGTACACTTTACAGGATAGTGGTTGACGACAAGTTACCTGATGTAACGTAAATGTAAAGATAAAGATTATGACGAATTGATTTTAATTGTAACCATGTGCCGTTACGAATGAATGTTGCAGATCTTAACAAAAAATAAGAGTTCTACGATCTTCAAACGATCTACACTCCAAATACCTAACCTTAGAGAGTCGATTTACACGGTCACAGTGAGGTTTTAAGAGAACTTCTATAATCGTATAACAAAATGATTAACCGGAGAGCAGTTAGTTTGGGTTGTCTGGAAGAGAACTCGTTGAGCGATAAGACCGCCCTTTGTGACACTTACCATTAAGTTGTTCTAGTTTAAAATTTAATTTATCTATATACCTATACAGAGTGTTGATATAACGTCCGAAAATAATAATCGACCCTGTCCGTTTTTCGCGGTCTTGGATCGATATGTCAATCCATTTTAGCAAGCTTTACCCCTAAAATGACATACTTATGATGACATGACATATCAATCGAAATAGGCGAAAAACGGTTCAGAATCGATTATGATATCCGATATTCAAATCAAATTTGTATCGTATCGATGTTTTGCAAATTGAACTGTTATTTTACAATACTCGGTAATGTAATTATATTAATTACTGTATCCCAATTCGCAAACAGGTCGCAGAAATTCAATACATACCTACTCATATTATACGATACCTACGCGCTACAACTACACAAACTGAACGATTTTTTAGATTTACAAGCAAGTTACTTGATGTTAAGTGATGATGTGGTCGAAGGACGCACTACCCTTAGCCTGTACAGTCAACGACAAAAGTCGCTGAACAATCACACTTTTTTCTATTATCCTCATCATCTTAAACACCAATTTTTGACCTCATCATCACCTATAATCAGGTGTGTTATTATGTTGTGGTCAAAATGATACCATGTAAAATGTAAAAATAACAGCAATAATTACTGATTTGAAACACATTTAGAAAATCGAGAACGATCAGCTACTTTTGTCGCTGACTGTACTTGGAACTGGCTCTCAAGTAAAATACTTTAAAGTATGTAGTAATTAGAAGCCAGTGTGAGCCGTTATCTACCACGCTGGCACAGTGCGGGTTGGTAGATGTCGCATGCCCTTGAATGCTGCAGTTCTTGGACATGCCGGTTTCTTCACGATGTTTTCCTTCACCGTTTTTGAGCGATGGCCGTACATAACTAACTTGGTGCGGGGCTGAGAGGATTCGAACTCGGTGTAGGCGCCTTGTAAGGCGCACGCGTTACCGTTCGGACACCATCGCTCATCAAAATACCTCCAAGTAAACTGCTGTAAATATCACTAATACCTAACTTATTGGCATATCTAATGCCTACTGATAAACAGAACGTGAACGAAATCATTCCAACTCCTAAAACAAGCCATGGAAATGCTCCGATCCTGGTAATCCTCCTGAACAATGACACATTACGTGACCAAACTTCACCTAATATGCTACTTTCTACCATAATCCTGCAGCCATAAGGTCAATAATCCTATTTAGGAGTTCCTACGCAGTTATAATAAGAATGGTCCGTCATTCAGTTTTCTCCCATAGCCACTTAATTTTAAGGCCTATATTTCTGTGATGTTTCCATATAGAGTTTGCGGCTAAAATTAGGCTGTGCGTACATTCGTATAGAGACAGGAAATTAGCAGTGTTAAAGTCATTTCACTAGCGGCGGTAACCTAATTGCTAACCCTTGTTCTATGTACAAAAGGGTCGTTAAGGTAATCAGCAGGTACTGTATGTAGTAAGTCGAATAGAACAGGTATTTTTGGTCGGTTATCTGATGCTGGCAAGTTCACAGTACTCACACTATAGTAATCTCATTATAAAGTAGTAAAAACAGAACAATAACTATCTCTATCAGGCTCATATCCTTAATCACGTGCGAGAGAGACGAAGATAGTTTTCATGACGCGTATGCAGTTTTAACGTCATTCACAGACAAATACATGTGTGACTGTGTTGTGCATGCCAGCTTTAGATACGGCCGTTCCCAATAACGGATCTATCCACGGATTGCCTTGCTAGAGATACAAATTTGACATTACTTCTATGGAGCATATATGGAACGGCCGATAACTGATATACTGCCCATAAAGTGTCATATCTACATTTTAATATCCTTTTGCTTTTTCCACAGTTTTCCGCTTTGACGTTCTTACATCAAGATTAGGTTAAGATTTAATTTTTATTCCTCTAACTATGACCAGAAGTCACTTCATATTAAGTAACGCCTTGATTGAGTAATGGCTCTCTCAAGACAGACTGTGAGAATACACCGACAGATTTTTGGCGACCATTACGCCAATGTTGGCGACAGATTCTCATGTTCACATAGAGAAGCTAGAACTTACCTGCACTCAGGTTCTTCGCGGCAGGCGTGGGCCAGGGTATGGCAGGCTGGGAGAGGCGAGCCCACAATCGGACGTTGGGCACAAGACGGATGAAGTCGCTCCTGGGCGTTCATGCACGAATCCTCGCGGTTGTCAGTTTTCCTGTATTGAGAGATAATGGTTAGACTTCGAATCTCTATAACACCTTGATTTTTTTTTGTTTAAAAAAAACATAAGGCCAAGGTAACAATAAGTTATCAGAAGAGACAGGAATTCACGAGTGGCTTCGGTAGAATGCTTGGACTTCCACACACGGAATAGAGCAAAGATCGATCAAGACATCCAACAGAGAAAGTGGCAAAGTCAATATAGTGCGTATAATAGTGCTTGCTCTTCATAAGTTTATCCCAGAAACAGCCGGGACCGACTTGCGGTCGTAAAATCATGTCAGAGGTCTTCAGACGGCCTGAACACTATAGAGTTGGTCACTAGCTTATCCGAATGAAGAAGATGGTTAGATTGATGTATCAAGCAGTGGATCACGCTGACTTTAATAGCTCCTCTTATGAAATAGGATTTCCATTTTTTGACACTACTGACTTGAAGAGGAACGCGATCGGTGGAAAAAGTTAACTGCGGATGGTATAACCATTCACGACGACGCGACGCCTGGTTTGATGTGTTGGCCCAAAAACGCGCCAAAAGACACCTTCGTGATACCAACCAGCTCCACTCCCGTCGCAACAATATTATTATGTTTGTGGGAAGTGTGACCGCATCTGTAGCTCCCGGATTGGCTTACTTAGACGTGAGCGCAGATGTTTTTTGGACGCTACTTATTTTGTAGATAGAAGCAGGTCAATGATGACTAACACTACTGACTACAGACTTGAAAACAATTTACACGACAGCAGTTAGGGTCGGCAGCGGCACTGACTTACCAATGACCTGACGCTAGTTACTTAGTCAATGTAAATCTGACTTGAAAGAGACAGGGCTAAGTCGCTAAGTAAGCAGTTCCATGGTCTGCGATGTACCCTTTCTTTCATTTCCAACCTCTCCGTCTATTCAAAAGATAAAAAGGGGCCGTATTTCAGATCACAATTATTAAAAGTGTAAGTAATGAAACCAAAAAAGGTCCGCGGTCGAAACGTAAAGAGAATAATAAATAATTGGGAATAATTTCCAAGTAAATCACATGGCAACAAACGTTTCCTCTTGTATCTTCCGACGAAAAAAGTTCCCGCAATAAGGAAATATTATTTCTCCAAGTTTTTCATTTGAAGCACGTTTTTGTAGCAAACAATTAAGGAAGTTTTTCAACAGTGGCTGTTGTGATAATTTGGCTGTGATGGTTTTTTTACTAAACAGGCTTTCTGACGGGTCGACGTTGGGAAATGATGATGCGGTTAGGGATTCAAGAAAGTTTTCTTGTAGAATCTGGATGAAATGTGACTAACAGTAAAGTAATCATCAATTTAACGTCATCAAGACAGCTTCTTTAAATCATTTGCTTTTTGTGGAACATTTCATCTCTTAGGTTGCATTAAAAATCCATAAGGTGCTAGGCGATTGCTATTCATCAGACATCTGACAAATCCGGTATCTGATATTTTGTTAATGCATAAGGGTGGACTCTAATGCATCAACGGAATGAGCTGAAACCTCTCCAAACCTTCAAAACTTACTTGCAAAGGCAGAAAGCGATCTCAGTATTCCAATGTACTCCAGGTTTCCTGTAGAATCCTCTCAGCGCCGTCATGCACCCTTCCCGGTCGCAGTCGCTGACGTGGCACTTCTGGAGTACCGGCGTCAGTGACGTCACGCACTCGGAGTTCTTGATGCAAGCGTCCAGAGCCACGTGGCAGGTCGACTGGAGGGCCACCTTCTCGTCACCTGATCTACCGTTCTCTTTGCCAATGCGCTCTGTTGGTGGGTGTTAAGTGTTAATAGTGTAGCTGGTGCGTATGTGTGGATGGGCAACGGTTATCATGTAGTTATGTCAAATTAGACTGAAATTGTATTAGTTTTAAGGTGTTTCTTGTTTGTACCATTCGTTGTTACCGAACACAGCTTTTTCTGTTTGACCAATCAACCTGTTTTACCGTAATTTTGAGTTATCCAATCAGAGTAAAGGATTTGAATTAAAATTCAGTTATGTCATCAGTAAATCACATCCTAAACGAACCTTGAGACTACTTCAACTACTATGTCGTACCTCAAAATAAATCTATTGTTAGATACATTTTTTGTTGAAATAAATTAAACAAATAATTAAATGTATTAATAACCATTGCCCAACCGCGTGAAGCAAGAACATCTTAAATTACTTTCACAAGTGTTAAATAAGCGTGTGTATATTACACCATAGAATTAAAAACCTTCTACCGTCCTTTAATTTTTAAAATAACATATAAGTTTCATCCGTCTTTTTTCTATTATAATATAATATGTACGCTGTCATTGGCATTAACAATCCTAGTTATGTTACAATTCCTAATCAATCCGAAAACAAAAACATCGAAAGCATAAAAAATTTCGTGTTGGATACGTCTGTTAAACATAACAATTATATCAGTAAAAACAAACATATCATAGATAAAATCAAAATAAAATACATAGATATGAATATACTGAATTCAAATGAAATCATAAAATATGGTGTGGTACTTCATGTACAATAAAATGCTCATGCCAAGACAAAATATAATATACAATTCAGTGTAAAACATGTAATAATTAAATATGACGTGTGAGATGCTGAAATGTGTATAAAAATACGTGTGGTGTATAAAAATACCATGAATTTGCCAATGATTTGTATTGTAAGACCAAAACTTTTTATTTTAGATATACAAGCGTCGGTTTTAATCAACATGCTACCAATAAATTATGTTCGTGTTGGAAAATATTTAAAAGTGTGATCGTTGTAAATGGGGGTCATGCAAAGTAACTTTAAATAAAATCCCACAAAACGCTTTCTCAGTGCCGTTCTTCCCTGGATCAAGAACAGATTAACGTTGTAGAAGATTGATCCTTATTCTTTGCGTAAATAGGATGTTTCTCGGATGTTCCCGGGTCTAGGCGTCTATGTTAAATCACTGCTTTAAAATTAAACCTACGACTTTACTGTGGAAGGAATAGGGAGCAAAGTTTGGGGTCTACGCTTCACTACTTCCTTACTAGGTAGGTTTTCTAGGTACTTATATTCATCTACGCCAAGCTATTCTGTGTAAATGTCCGTTACTATTGATGTTGGGTACTAGGAATAGTCTAAACTATTATTGTGCTCAGTTTAGAGGGTAGAAATAAAAGGTATGGAAATAAGAGCACTTGGATTCTGTATGAAGTGCCGAAGAATGGTTCAGGTATCCGTGAAGATGGTCCGTTTTGACTTTTTTTGTACAGTATCGAAGCTCCAAGTGGGTGTGACTTACGATATCTATGGTTAATTGTAACCTAATGTTAGGTTGAAGTGTTTTTAACTTTACTTCCTCTTAATGTCAACTAATCTTTCAACTTTCCTTTAAACTTGAACGGCAGAACGGCTTTCATCGATTTTTAAGCGTAAAATACACTGAGTCCGGGGCGGTGGCGGTCAGGGCAGTGTTGAATTATTACCATTACACATTATCTTTTTACTTCCTAGAAGGTAGCGTTTGACCACAAGTCACCTTATGCTAAGTGACGATGTGATAAAGTTTTGTCACGAAGGTTTCTTTCACCAAAAGGCCAAGCTCATTGTAGGATTCGAAATCACGACTTACGGGTCGTGATTTAACGTCACTACCATTGAGTTTTAATCGATTGGTTTGTCTGAATTTGTAAGAAACTGATCTCTCGTCTATTTATTTTGTGACGTTTTTCGTATTAACTCCAACAATAAAAGAGCCCGGCCCGCTTCCGTCCCGAACCGCACCCGCCCCGGTTTCTGTGTATTTTGCGCCATAGTGATCAATTCAGTAAAATCATATCTTTGTTGCTTCAGGAATTTTGCTTACCTGTTCTAAATTTCCGAAAGGTTAGTTGACGTTTAATACCAACTATACGTACGGTTCTCATCAATGTATCCTTGTCCATAGACGGTCTTGGTCGCGTATAGGGGGTCTTCGCTCCCCCCCGGCTCATGATTCCAGACGTGGTAATGGTGGCCATGAGGATTGAAGTGGGGACTCGCGTAACGGTGCACGTGCGTCATTATTTTGTCCGGGGCAATCAGGTTCCCATCCTGAGTTATGGACATACCGCCGATCCACGACGTCACTCCGGTTCCGTTCCGGTTTGCCGTCCATCCATCCGAAATCAGCTTTACTGGAATTTCATCCATCGAATCGCTTAGCTGGGGAAGCTCGACGACCGGGCCATAGCGCGACCGGACTCCAAACTTCGTATCGCCAGAGGCAATCGCGCCGGCCGATCGTTCACACACAACGATTATAATGAAAAAAATCTGACCCTACATGAATAAAAGACAAAACAACAATATCGGCAGACGTTAAGACAATCATCGGGCAGTTTACGAAACACGTTCGGTTCGAGATGAGAACGAAGCCTCTCGGATGGTAGTCTCGGTCGTACTATCAAAGCCAAGTCTATGCCGCGCAGTAACCATAGAGATCGTAGAAAAGTAGGAGATGCAAGATCACATGCAAACATGCACAATACAAAAGATCCCGGTGTAGACTTGCGAGGCGTACAAGTGAATGCGATAGGTTTAATGAAAGGCTAAAGTGGAGTAAAAAGGATCAGGGAAACAGCAGAATTCTAACATGCAGGCATAAAGTAGGAGCGAATACTCATTAAATATTTAAATAGGTTACATTATGAAAACTCAACCTCCTAAGCCGAAGACCTTATACAACTATTAAAATATGTAAGTAAAATTTCAGCCAGTATCATTATAAATTAAAATCGGGTTAGCTTTTAAACAACGTTTGCTATTAAACCTCTAAGAGTCTAAAGCCATGGAGTTATCTGGAACTGTTTTTAGATCGTTTTTAATCTATAACGTGTTTAAAATCGCTGATGTAAAAATCATCTACGCAAAGATGACTATTAAAGAGTATTCGACAAGTGGCGTTGAAAAACAAGGCGCGCTCCTACTTTACGAGGCCAAGTGCGAAGCGTGCAGTGCTAGAGGCGACGGAATCCGATAGAGACACACAGAGAAGAGAAGAGAAGAGAGGGTGCGGCGACGGCTCACCGTGGTGGGGCCGAGGGGGGCGCGGGGAGAGGAGGGCGGCGCGCAGGAGGCTGGCGGCGGCGGCGCGCGTCATCAGCCTCGTACCATTCTCCGTGAGCAGCAAGAGTGTTCCATCAGGAGCAGCGTAGCGCGTCAACGCTGGAGATGGAGTCCGAGAGCCCTCACGCCGCGGCGCCTCGAACAAAGCACGCACCGCCGGCGGGCATTCACCCCACGCCACCGCTGCCCCACAACCACGTTACCAACAAGCCCCCCCACGCCGCAGAGAATACCCTCAATGGCATACCATCCGTTGAGAGTACTCGCACAGACAAGGTTAGGGTAGTGTATGCCGTCTCGATCACCGAAGGCCGAAGGTGTGAAGCCAAGAGTTGAGGTAACTGCGGGCATCTGTATGGTGTGTAGGTCAGGAGTATACTAAAAACAAGCTCGTGTCCGGTGAAACATAAACGGCAGCCTTGTGTGGTAAAGTAGTGATCTAAGGTAATCCTAAGGCCTAGGCATCTAATCTGTGTTCAAATAAAATAGGCACGTATAAGAAAGTAACAGAAAAACAGAAACGAAAGTAAAATAACTAAGTTAACACGTTGACGGCTAGTTGGAAGTGAGTCTAGGACTCCTTATAAGCGTTTAGTAGTGTGAGTGTTACTGTCTTGTTGATTTGTTTGTTTAAATTTGACTTGTTAACACCTAAAAGTTTATTATAAACCTCATTAATTTCATACACGTCAGTTATAATGTTCAATATGTTGTTGTTCCATGATAATTGGATTCGGTGTCCCGCAAGGCGCAATATTGGGTCACATTCATTACACATAACACATAAATTATAGTCTTCACATTAGTTAATGACGACCGCGTGTGCTTATGCATTCCAATTTTAAACACTTAAAGCTATATCTATAGACACAATATAGTTCACGAGTTCTGAGTGAAAGAATACCCACTAATCAAAACAAATTACTGTTCAAAATATTTTTTTGTCTATTTTTTCCATAATAATTTCCTCCCAGTTCCGCTCTGGATGGCGCTAATAGGTGGGAAAACAGTGTGATCGACATGTCATTTTCAGATTACCCCTCAGGAACTTAACAAGGGTTTTAGAAAGGTATTTTTCAACGAACACTCTAGCTCAGTGCAACTTACAGTGGACATTCAGTATGATAAGTCAAAGGGAAAAACATTCTTGCTTCCGTGTTGTTTGTATCATGCTATTCTAGTTTTCACTGATGTTTCCAGTACTGAACCAATTTGTAGATAAATCATAGTTTTCTTTTTTTAAGGTTTGCGCTTTTTATGCTTGTCTTTCGTTCTGCAATGAGAAAAAGATGAAAATAAAAAAGAAATACCTCGAAAAAAATGAGCCCTTGGGTTTTTCTTATCGATGAAGGATCGCCTGACAGCCACGCAGACCCTTAAAACTTTCGAAGAGAGTAATGCCGAAGGTTATTTTTTGAAGTGTCCATACTGTTATATTTCATGTCCCCGGGTCCAGGATATTTTTCCCGAACCAGCCAACTTGGGGAAAGTAATTTGAACAGTTGTGTGTGTTCCCACGTATTTACTGAAAGCGAGCCACGTTGGATTTTAAACTGCGGACAAACACGGGCCTTTTTATTGTTATTCTATTTTTGATGTTCTGTTATTATAGGAAGACTCATTTTCCGGCGTCGATTGAGGTGTGTAAATCGGAAAAATTTAATGAATTGTAAATGCTGACTTCTGGGAAAGCTCTACAATTTGAATGTTACCATAACAATTATTATAACGGTCATGTGAATAACGTTATTTGAGGAGTTCTGTCAAATTGGTGTTGGATCCTGAAATAGGTACTTTAACAATAACACCTAGTAAGTAACTGGAACATAATTATTAAGATTTCTGTGTTATAGTAGCAATAAATTGCTTTTTTTTTTCTTTTAGTGTAAAAAGATTTTTTCATGAGGTTTTTCACTATTCTTTTATTTTTTTTGGTGACCAAATAACACCTCATTAAACCTAGCCGTTCCCCACGGTTTCACCCGCGTGGGCTACAGTTTATCGCGATAAAAAGTATCTTATGTCCTTTTTCAGGCTCTAGACTTTGCTTGGTAGTAGGGAATTTTCTAGTACTCGCCTGGCTAGCTACCACCCTCTTGTTAAGAATCTGTCGCCAAACACCTATTGGTGTGTTCCGGCAGCCTCACTTGAGAGCCAGTTCCCAGTCCAGGTGTAGCGTGGCGCCATCTTCGACCACATCGTCACTTAACATCAGGTGACTTGTGGTCAAACGCTACCCTGTAAATAGTAAAAAAAAGACTATCTCCGTACCAAATTTGATTTGAATCGGTTCTGTAGTTTAGACTTTAGACGTGCAAGCGAGACAGACAGACAGAGTTACTTTCGAATTTATAATATTAGTAGGGATAAGATAAATGTACTGAATGTGGTACAGTCTGCGTCAAAAGTAACTGATGAAGTCATTGTTTCCAAAAGTGCACAAGATTTGCCTAGTGCTCAAAATGCTTAGGGACTTTAGAAAAATATGCATGATCAACTACTTTTGTCACTGACTGTACCTACTAAAACCGTTTACCGCGGAATATTAAATCGATTGTTATTTATAGGTTTACATGAGGTTTTCATAGGTGGTAATAACGTTTCTACAATTGAATTATTGACGACGCGGTAGCCGTTGGTAATGACCCTGCCTACGAAGCCAGGGTCCCGGGTTCGAATTCAAATATATGTGTGATGAGCACGAATATATGACGACCGATATGGCGCAATGGGCGGATAGCCGACTGCGAAGCGTGAGGTCGCGGGTTCGATTCCCGCTACAGGACAAATATTTGTGCATTGAAAAAAAAAACGCAATTATCTGGTCTTTGTCTGGGTGTTGTGGATCCCCGATCCTCGTAGTTTCTGATACCCTAGATACAGGGAAACCTAGTTAGGGGTCAGAGCCTATGTATGTGATTGTGCGGGCATTATTATTATTATTGATATGATATTTGTTCCTGACTTGGATATTTCTATTTATATAAGTGTTTATTTCTCTATTTATGTATGTATATCGTTGTCTAGTACCCATAACACAAGTTTCGAGCTTAATTTGGGGCTAGGTCAATTTGTGTGCAATGGTCCCCAGAAATTTACTTATTATCTATTGAAAATGTTAAGTCGCATTGAAGCAATATCTATGGAAATTTGAAACGATATGACAACAGTGAGGAAATGCGCAGAAGATCCAAAGCTACCGAATATAGCACTCAGAACTCAGAATTAGTACAATTTGAGTGGCCACATAACTTGCTGAACCGACAACCGTTGGGGAAGAAAGTTTGTCGAGTGGCGACCACGAACTGGAAAACAAGATTGACATAGGGGTGGTTCGGTATGCGAATTCGTAATACCGAAACTGGATACCGATAACGGGTTTTGAAACTATTTATTGTAATAACCATGTATATGTGATAACGTAAACTGATATTAGAGTTACGTTTTGGAACGGCATAATTAGTAATTACCATGTATTTGTTTTTGTTTGAGTTCTCGATATTTCGACACCATTACAAGCGCCATGATTACGAGAATACTAAAAGTTTCTGTAGGTAGGATTGTTGATATTATAACGGGTCGATCTCGATCTCGATTCTAATGTTGTTTGACCATGATAGTTTGAAGCAGTATACGATAACTGATATTGAGCTTGGTTTCGATGCATGTAAGGTTTGTTCATTTGACTGGTATTAGATGACTAGAGTACAGTCTCGGTATTCGACCGCGATATCACGCATCGGGTTGATTCGCGTTTTCCAGCGATAAATATTTTCTCCTCATAACTAGTTATCGTGATACATAATACCATATTTCAGGTATGCGACCAATACCTAGTTATTGAAACAGTTTACGGTTTATAACGCACAACGCTACCGTAAGCTTTACGTGTTTACGTGTACGAGTGTAGGAAATTGGAATAAAGTTCTTTTCTATACCTAGTTGTTCCAGAAAGTCTGTCAAGTTTAAGTAGGTTCCATTACTTTACTTGAAATGAAGACATAAGAGAAAACGACCTATTTAGTTTGAGATCTATCAAGGGGAACCTTGATCCTACTTAATATTATAAATGTGAAAGTTTGTGTGTGAATGTTTGTTACCACGTATCACCGTAACAACTGAACCGATTTAAATGAAATTTGGAATGGAGATAGATTTATATCTCGGAAAAAAGGTTCCTGCGGGGTAACGGGAAGATGCGGGTGAAACAGCGTGGCGCAACTAGTACTAAGAAGATAGAGTTTTAGAATTTTCCTTGTAACTACTTGTAAAGTACTTCCTTACGCCACCAAATCCACTCGATTCCAGTAAGGTTTTCCTTGAAAAAAATGTGGTTACAGTCGTCCAATCACTATTAACATAATCACAAGCGAAAAGTTCGTGTCAAAGGGCAAAAAGGCAAGGAATTCTTCAAAAAGGTTGGTTTTGCGGGAACCTCAAAGTGCCTCTACAAAGGTCGCCGGTGAATGGGCCCCTACCTCTTTGTTTCTTTGTTGTAAGTGCTCGTTCGTGAATTAATATTCGATTGATGGTTTTGGTGGCGTGAATGGTTGATGTAACTTTTTGCCGATGGTAGGTATTGTAGGGTTTCTATTTTTGGTATACTTTCTTGTTTTTCTAATCCGAAGACGTCACTTTCCTTTTTTTTTTGATTTAATACATGGTAGCGTTTGACCACAAGTCACGTGACGATGTGGTCAGAGGTGGCGCCACGGCCTCAAGGAGGTTTCCGTAAGACCGGAACACACCCATGGGTTTTGGCTACAATTTCTTAACTAGTCTACGAGCATGAAAATTGTATTGTTTTTTGTCTTAAGTCCCACAAACGTTAATTTTCTATTAAAATGCAAATTAAATGCTGTTCTTAGTAGTAAAGTAAGTATATAATTTATGTGGTCATCACACCAGGATATAAGTTTCTCGAAAATCCCGAAATTTTAAATTTAAACTCCGGGCATTCAATGCCGAAAGTTTTGTCCAAAGCTACAAAAAGGTAAAAAAAATAAAGGTAGATTGGTGAGCCAACACAATTAAAAAGTTAGCATTGTTATAATTTGTCATTTGTTAATTTTTGTAAAGTTTTATGAAAGAATAGCTAAGTAAAAAAATCAGAACGGGGTCCATGCATTGAATAATACGGTAGTTGATAGTTAGAGCAATTAATAAATTAAATTAATTACAAAATAGAATTTATAAATGTATTTGAATATTATAGGTCAATAAGTTATCAATTGTGATCGTTAACTTATGTAGGTACTGTCAGCGACAAAAGTAGCTGATCGTTCTTGTTTTTCAAAATGTGTTTCAAATCAGTAATTATTATTGTTTTTTTACATTTTACATGGTATCATTGTGACCAGAACATAACACACCTGATTTAAGGTGATGATGAGGTCAAAAATTGGTGTATAAGATGATGAGGATAATAGAAAAAAAGTTTGATTGTTCAGCGATTTTTGTCGTTGACTGTACTATGCATGGAATTAAATAAAGCTTTATTATTAGCTTTATTAAAGCTTTATAAAATCGGGCGCCGTAAAATAGATTATGTACTTACCTAATTATTTAATTTCAATTCGAGATCGACTCCCACGTAAAACAAAACCACACCGCCTAAATTATCTTCTTATTTACATTAGCATGTTTATTCCAACATTTATTTGTACAATTTCCTGCGAAATCTGAATTAAAACAAACGTGGCCGAACGCAAATTAGTTCGAATAACATTATTCCGGACTGTTTACACGCCATTTTGTATTCTCTCATCTTTATTACAGTGTTATTTGCGGTAAATAATAATAATAATATTAAATTTCTACCTCGTCTTTTTCTGTTTTTGCGTAATTTACATAAATTAAACCGTTTATGTGAGTTTTTGTTTCGCAATACAGTTTCACTAACATTTGCGTGGAGCAAATTTTGAGAGAAGGGAACATTGTTCCCGTTGTCTGTGGGATAGCTATAGACATGATTTTAGGGTACACGATACGATTCTTGAAGCGATGGTGGCCGAACGGTTTGGCGTGTGACTTACAAGACGCCGACACCGAGTTCGAATCCTCTCGGCCCCGCACCTATGACTTAATAAGTTATGTGCGGATTTGCCATCGCTCAAAACGGTGAAGGAAAACATCGTGACGAAACCGGCATGCCCAAGAACTGCAACATTTCCAAGGGCATGCGACATCTACCAACCCGCACTGGGCCAGCGTGGTAGATTATAGCCCACACTCTCTCTCTGAGAAGGCCAGAGTCCCAGCAGTGGGAACGTGGAAGGCTGATACTGAATGAGTTCTCGAGTGGCGGCCACGAACCGGAAGACGTTCTGTAGGTAGGCCCCTACTACTTGGACCGACGACATTGTAAGAGTCGCAGGCAGCCGATGAACTTGCATTCCTGGAGAATATCCCCAACACCTAAATTCACACACTTTATCTTTTATAGAAGTAAATTTTTTGAGTTCTATGGTGAATTTTTACCCGAACAAAATGGTAAGAATCCATGAAATCGTGTCGTCCCATTCGAAATTGTGCCTAAAGAGGAGTTCCGTGTACACCAATTACCGGGCCAAATATTTGACGAGTCAATGCCGGGAATTGATTATCCCGACGGAAAGTGTATAATCGAGTGTACAATGCCACAAAATTATCCGGCCCGGTGTGGCCAAACTTTTCACTAACGATCATTATCCGAAAATATTTAGAAGGGAAAATATTTAAGTATGGAAACTTTTATAAATTTTTGAGCTATAGTGGGCTAAACGGGAACAGGTAGGACTTAGAAGGAAAGTCAGGATTTTTTATCAGTGTGGGCCATAGTTCACGACGCGGGCCCTGTAAGGTGCGGGTTGGCGGATAGGCTATAAAGTGGCCAGCCCTAGTACAGGCAACGACAAAAGTCGCTGAACAATCACACTTTTTTCTATTATCCTCATCATCTTAGACACCAACTTTTGACCTCATCATCACCTTAAACCAGGTGTGTTGTGTTGTGGTCAAAATGATACCATGTAAAATGTAAAAAAAAAACAATAATAATTACTGATTTGAACGGGGTTGTTGGGATTCCCATATATCAAGTTTAAATATCAGATAATTTTTCCGGTATAAAACAATTCTCCGGCCTATCTCACTTTCCAGCCCATATGCTATCTATATCTATACAAAAATCAATTGTACGTGAAAGAAAGATAAATCAACAAACCAACAAACATACTTTCGCATTTACAAAAGTAGCGATAGGGAACTTCAATGAAACCCCTCGAAGTTTTCATTAGTCGTCCATCGATTTTCTCTGATTCGTTTACTTATGTCCGTTCAGTTATATCTGCAGTCTCTCGAGAGAATTGTTTGAGCTCACTGTTTGACTTATAAACCGACAGACAATATACATTTGTTTTAGTTACTAACTGGAAGTAGGTACCTACAGCGCTATAGCTATAGTACGGCCGGTCGTAACAGTTTGAACAAATCATTTTCCAGCACTTAAAAATAAAAAGAGAGCGATGGTGGCCGCACGGTTAGGCGGTTACACCAAGTTCGAATCCTCTCGGCCCCGCACCTATGACTTAATATGTTATGTGCAGATTTGCCATCGCTCAAAAACGGTGAAGGAAAACATCGTGAGGAAACCGGCATGCCCAAGAACTGCAACATTCAAGGGCATGCGACATCTACCAACCCGCACTGGGCCAGAGTGGTAGATTACATCCCATACTCTCTCTCTGAGTCCCAGCAGTGGGAACGTGAAAGGCTGATAATGATGATGATGATAAAAAATAAAAAAAACTAAAGGGTGATATAGCTAGCCAAGCCAGCACTAGAAAGTGCTCTAACCACCAAGTTGTTTTCACGTCAAGGTGTTTTCTTTCACCGAAACCTTCGATAAAATCCCTACTTGATATTATATATGCGAAAGTAACTCTGTCTGTCTGTCTTTCACGTCTAAACTACCGTTTAAAAAAATTGATACAGAGGTAGTCTAAAGCCTGAGAAAGGACAAATGATACATTTTATCGCGATAAACTGTAGCAACAGCTAATTTTACATAAACCTAAATTGAAAATTTTATGAATTTGTTTAGTCTTTGTCCATAGATGTTTTTGGAAGGCTGACCAGCCAAATTTTTCCAACTTTTGAAACCCTGGCTCTGCGACTTGCGTCATGGTCACCGCTTCTTGATCGGTCCTTCATAAATACCACATAATTAAGTTATTTATTTATTCATTCATTTATTTTCGGAATACGGCGATGGTAAGAAATGGAATAAATTAACTTTGAGGACTTGATAAAGGTGGTAAAGTTATTGTAGCGGAAAATAGCATTAATTTAGGCTGGTATTATAGCGTTTCTAGTTAACTTTTGTATTTGATCAAAGTGTTCCAAAGAAACAGTGTTTTTTACTTAGCTTATAACTAGATTCGGAGCGATAAACAATCCCGATTTTATATAAGACAATGAATAGACATCAACTACAGCAATTAGACAGTGATTAGACAGCAAGTGGAGTAGATATCAATTAGAATGCAAGTAAATAGCATGTAGACAGAAAGTATATAGCAAGTAGACAGCAAGTAGGTATCAAATAGACACTAGGCAGCATGCAGGCATCAAATAGACGGAAAGTAGACAACAAATAGACAGCAAGTAGATACTAAATAGACAGTAAGTAGACATCAATTAGACAGTAGTTTTGCTTAGTTTTGCACACATAGGATCTTCTTGTCTAGCTTCCAGTATTAGAATTTGACAAAATTACCGCTACTAACATCAGAGAAAAGCGAATTATTTATCTCCTACCAGTATTATCCGTTTTAAAACCTAGCATCGGATTATTTTTCAGGCGGCCGCGTAAAATCTCGTATTTCCCGCGAAGAATTCCCGTGGGAGAACTGGATATTTGAATTACGTGTTTTCTATTTGTGTTTGTTTGTTGAATCCTGCTAATCCTTAATCTGCCGCTTCGTGTTACAATCCGGACTTCTTGAGGTTTGGTGCAAGATGTGAGAACAAGGATGGTTAGGTTATTGGGTACTGCGTCTCTAACGCACTCTATCGAAGGCCAATGTTGCCAGTGAAATTACAGGGTGTAATTAAAACTAACATCTAATATCTCAAGGTGAGCACAGTGCATTGCTGCACAGGATTTTGGTCTATTGAAGTTCAAAATTCGGGGCACTGAACAATAATGGGCACGCGTGACGCTTACCATAAGGTGAGCGACATGCTCTTGTCATTTAGTTAGATAAAAAATCTAATGAGCTAATATTTCAGAGTCAGCTCCCACCAAATTTTCATAGATGGCGCTGAATAAAATGCGCAGGTAAAATAAGAGAACAACACAATTTGAACATTGCAAAAAAAACTGAACATCTGGTGCTACTTCTTGAATTTGCAATGCAATGTTTGAATATCATAAAATTGCATTTCCTGCAAATGTTCAAGTTTTTAGTGGCACAAAGCCGACCTTCTCGGTAGTGTAGTAAAAAAAGTGGTCCTTAAAAAAATTCTAAAATCTTATTTTTAAAACACTTTTATAAGCTTGACTTGTGACTAATTATTGAAAGGCCTAACGTTTCCCCAAACTAGTTATAATAAAAATCCAAGGCAAATCAATACTGCTTAGCGGCAGAGTCTCTAATAGCTACAGTTGTAACTTTATAAGTTAGATGGTAAATCATCATCATCATCATTATCAGCCTTTCACGTTCCCACTGCTGGGACTCTGGCCTTCCCTCAGAGAGAGAGTATGGGCTGTAATCTACCACGCTGGCCCAGTGCGGGTTGGTAGATGTCGCATGCCCTTGAATGTAGATGCAGATGGTAAATATTTCACATTCATTTCACCGCTCAAAGTTTATACGTCGCACCGCGCGCTAACGAAGCCAGTAAAATTCAAAGATTTCAGTTTTTCTTGCGAATCAGAGTTCGTCGGATTTCCCGAGTGATGAGATTACGTTATATTTATTCCATCGTGTGTATCTTGAGCTATTAACTTGGGCTGTGTAATGTAACGGGGCGTGGTTACTCTGATTTTATATTTATTATTACCTGAATTTTAAATGCTGCGGTTCCGCTTGTTTTTTTTCTATTGACAGAGTAGCGTTAGACAACACCTGCCGGGCGTTTCTTGCCTGTTCTTTTGCCGGCGTAAGGAGGTTGGAACAGGCGTAGCTAGTTTTAAGTTGACGTTTTAAAGTGATCACAATGTATCCTATTGAATAAACATTATTGAATTTTGAATTTTGAACAAGTCACCGTTGTTCCCCGCGGTTTCACCCGCGTAGACTAACTAGTTTTGGATTGATATGTCATGTCATCATATGTCATTTTAGTACTAGGGCTTGACATATCACCACTAATCAGGGTCGATTGTTACTATCTATCATTATCTATATTTATGAAAGAAAGTCGTGTTAGTTACACTACTTATAACTCAAGAACGGCTGAGCCGATTTGGCTGAAAATTGGTGGGGAAGTAGCTTAGGACCAGGAAACGGACATAGGCTACTTTTTATCCCGGAAAAGGTTCCTGCGGGATAACGGGAAGATGCGGGTGAAAGCGCGGGGCGCAGCTAGTATGTTATATATACGTTATAATATATGTTACTGTTTTTTGTGCGTTTCTTTTTTGTTTCGTTATTGTGTGCAGTTTTTCCCAAATAAAATCTTTCTTTCTCTTTCTCTTTCTCTCTCTCTCTCTCTCTCACACACACATATTGATTGACATATCGATCCAAAACCAAAACGGATCAGGATCGATTATAAATTTCGGCCGTAAGTTTAACACAACAAAAATAATCCTATGTTCTTCCTCAGTGTTCAACTAACTCCATAGAAAATTTCATCATGATTGGTACAGCTTTAGGTGTGAAAAGGTAACAGAAAAAGAGAGGTACTTTTGCATAGTTGCGCCACGTTCAATATTAGTAGAAAGATTGAAATAGACTGAAATAGATTTTTGGAGTTGACTGTTTCTACAGTAAAACAATTCAATAGGTCAGAACCATCTTAATCAACCATTCTTGGGGTTGAAAGTTGACGGGCCCGGGAATATCGGCCCGGGATCAGTCCGAGATTACGGGGTTTAACCGGGAACTTGCGATGCCTCAATAATAACTAGGAGATTAGAAGAAACGAATCTAACGTCGGGATATTGAATCCACAGATTAAAAGTGATAGATTGTGGTGATGAGACAGTTGATTGCGTCAACGTTTTTGTCTTTATCTTACGTGAAAACGTGCTTTGTCAGTTTTTCTTGTAGGCATTTGGGGTATCGATATTTCAGTAGGGGTTTTAATCTCTTTAAATATTTTTCTTCTGTTATTTTTTTTTAACACTTTTATTAGCTTCACTTGTAACGAACTAACTATGTAATCAAATATTAGAAGTCAATTTTAACCTAATTCTTTTTAATGGTTAAACTAACAATCACCTTTTTTATTTATCCCTATATACTTCCCAACTATATATAATATCCCACTGCTGGGATACTGGCCTTCTCTCAGGAAGAGAGCCATAATCTAACACGCTGGCCCAGTGCGGGTTGGTAGATGTCGCATGCCCTTGAATGTTGTGATTCTTGGACTTGTCGGTTTCCGCACGATATTTTCTTTCAATCCGTACGGATTAAAATTATAGGTGCGGGGTTGTTTTGCTCGGTAATTGAGCTTATAGAAATTTAATATCTTTATAATGTCTCAGATGACGAGCGCAGGAAACTGTTTTCTTTTCGAAATTCTGGGCTACACTTTAAAGGTAATAGGCAAGCATAACGCTTACCACGAAATCATCAGGTGAGTGACTTGCTCATCTCTTCACTCAGTTACATAAAAAAGAAAGATTTTGCTTTCTCGTTCAAGAATCGAATAATTAATATCGATACATACCTAGTATCGATTCTTCTCAAGTCAATTGAACAACTCTAAAAACTCTTACCTCTGTATTGATTTCTGTTAATGGAAATGCTTGGTATTTGGAAGGGTTACGTCAGTGATTCCCAAAGTTGACTGGACCGCTACTCACCTAATAAAAGGTTCCAAATTCGGGACCTCTTAGTTTTTCCTCACCACTCAGTTTTTATGAAGGGAAAAGGGCATAACTATATGAATGAAGGACTGTTCAAACAAGAAAAAACATTTCGATCAATATTTAATTACAACTATTACAAGCAGTGCTATTTTTTAATGAGGAGTAACTAATTAATAATGTAATCAAATCATAGATGTCAATTTTCACCTCTTTCTAATTGTCGTATCGAAATGAAACTTTGTATGTTTGTACCTATATAGGTATATGTAATCCCGGTGACAATGCAATAATTTGGCATCATCGACCTGATCTGATGATGAAACCAGAAGGTAGAGATCCACCTTCTTCACCGCAGAGCGTTTGTTAGTTTTTTTAACTATGTATTATTTTTGTCGTTATAACCGTCAGTGTCAGTTTGCGTCAGTGGTTGCTCTCCCGTTGGCCGGATGGTCGGTTGGTCGGTTTGTCGTCCTATTTTCTGGGCCCAACCAACATTCGCTGAAACTTTGGGAACTACTGGGTTAGATAATTCCCGTGATTGTGTAGTGTGGTTATTTGGATGTTATTAGTTTTGATTCCCCGCCCTGTTTCACCTCGTATTAATATGTATATCCGTAGACTAGCTGTTCCCTGCGGTTTCACCCGCGTGGGCTACAGTTTATCGCGATAAAAAGTATCCTATGTCCTTCCCCGGGGCTCAAATTATCTCTATACCAAATTTCATTTAAATCGGTTCAGTAATTTAGGCGCGAAAGCGTATATATTCCGTATACTCCAAAGTTATTCCCGCACTTCGGTGCCCCTCACCGCGTTACCTGCTGTATCCATTATCCAGCGCGCGTTTGAACCGCGCAGCTAAAGGTCTTCCTGGTTCGCAAATTGTGACCGCAGTTTACCTATTTCATAGAATATTCTCCCGCCTTCGGTCTCACCTCACCGCGTTTCCCGCGGCACTGCGGTGCAGCGGGTTTATTTTTCTACTACTACTTACATTTTTAAACTCGTGATATCTTTCGAATGGAATGTCCGAATTGAATAATTCAAAAAGTTATATGAAGGGATTGAAGCAGTTTTGAATGAGAAGTAATTTTTTTTTATAAGGATTAATACCAAGATACAAATAAAGAGCCTTTTCTAACGGCGGCCATAAAATTAAAATTTTAAAATAAAAAAACACTTATTGTGGCATAACTATAATAGTCAGACATATGCTCTCGCGGACTTTTTTGTAGATCTTAATGGGACCTACAAACCCGTAATACATTGTTTTGTTCTAGTGTCAATAGTTTTTGCGGCGCACGCAAAAATAGATTTTCGATTTCACACCTTGGGTTGTAAAATAGCAGTTTTCTTACGGATCCCTAATTTTTTTGGAAATAAAATATAGCCTAAAGCCTTCCTCGATAAATGGGCTATCCAACACTGAAAGAATTTATCAAATCGGACCAGTAGTTCCTGAGATTAGCGCGTTCAAACAAACAAACAAACAAACAAACAAACAAACAAACAAACAAACAAACAAACAAACAAACAAACTCTGCAGCTTTATAATATTAGTATAGATTTGAATAATTTGACGTTGTATTCGTATTGGTACTTGATTGACATGTTTTAAACTAATGAAGTTTCAAATTAGTTTGTATAGCCATCACTAAATAGCGGCATGTCCCGGCTTTGCACGGGTAATTTATGAATCGTTTTGTGTAATTAATTTTATTGAAACATACTGTGAAGTAGTTTTAAAAGATCGACAAGAATCAATCTCTTTTAGTTTTCCTGTTTTTGACCAACATATATTTTTCTTTTTCTTATACTTTTCAAGTTTTTTATGAGGACATGTATGAGTCTCGAATTTTCGAAAGCAAGGCTGTAAAATATTATAAATTATTATTGATTCATTCGTTTCATTGTTATATTTGTAGGTAACCTAAACTTGGTATTACATATGTCAAAGCTAGTAGGTATTAGCATTACGGTAGAATCTCAACGTCACGCTCACGACTAAAAATTAATCCATGATATATAAAAAAAAACCCATTCCATTTTTGCTACAACTTGTTCAACCTTCGTCATAATTTTTTTGTCTTACTAGATAGATACTAACTAATTGATATTTAAAATTGGGTATTGAAAACTTGGTTTTGAAAACTTGAAATTGAAAATTTGGCATTGAAAACAAAGTATTGAAAACTTGGTATTCAAACTCGGTATTGAAAACTTGGTATTCAAACTCGTCATTGAAAACTTGGTATTTAACATTTTCACTCGGAACTCGTTACACAGCGAGCGTTAGGCAACATTTAGCGTTCTTACTCACCGACACACGGGTTGTGGTTGACAACAGCGAAGATGCGGTCGCAGCGTTTCTTCATGTGGGTGTTGGGACAGATGCAGCCAAAGAGGGGGGAGAGGCGCAGGCCAGCCCAGGCTTCGCGGCAAGATTCCCTATGACATAAAAAATACTTTCATATACATGTATGAGTACGTTTTCAAACACAAGATTCATTTTCCAAGAGTAAGGCTGCAATGTTTCAGAAGTGGGATCGTTATAAGCTCATGACGATGCTATGATACTCCTTGAAACCGTCTCGTGTATTGAACACCAATTATTCTTGCTATGTTGGAAGGATATCGGTATAACGGCTACAGTCTGTGTTATATTGTTGTTTGTTTGATTTTATCAGAACAGTCCTTTGTTAGGTAAAATAAGGTAGGGTATAAATTGATCTCATTCTCGCAGACTGTCACGGTAAGTGTTTTAAGTTTAATATTGGAGAAAGTACTAAACGGGCCTTATGATTCTAGGGCCTATAGGGACTTTAAAGGCTTTTTCAAACCTGACTATGACAAAGCCCAAAAGCAAGCGTTTAGTGGATGTATATTTATAATTCAACATAAATTACGAATTTATTATTAGATACTTAGATGCATCTTTTATTTTATTTCGATTTATTTTTGTTGTAGTTTTTTGTTGTCCAGGTAGTTTTGTACTTTACGTCTGCTTTTGTGTTGTCTGGAAGAGATCGCTTGAGCGTTAACACCGCCTTTGTGACACTTGTGGAGAACCAATAAAGAGCTTATCAAGAGTCAAGAGTTATATATCAATGTTTTTCTTGAAAAAAAAAAACCACAAATGCTGCACATTCAGTCTTCTAAGCCTAGTTCTTTGCAGATACTAACCTATCTTCCATGCGACATTCTCCATCCCGGGCCTTGCAAGCATTCTTGAAGCGGTCGAAGAGGACAGAGCAGGCTTTCTCGTTATGGCAGACACTCAACGCGTAGGTGCAGGTGGGCAGGGTCTCCACTGGGTACGGGTCCTTTTCTGGAGAGTGGATGAAAGTGTCAAGTTAGTTTTTAGGGAGCTGATAGCAGCCTGTATCCGTCCACTGCTGGACATAGGCCTCTCCCAAGATACACACACGCACATACAGACAGATAGACATCGACGTCAAACTTATAACACCCCTTCGTTCTTTTTGCGTCAGAAGTTAATAACCGACTAAACAAGTAGCAAAAAGCTAATAAACATAATGGAAAGTACACCAAAAACTTAGACAGTCTAGAACTTACCCTTCTTCATGACAAATACGCAGGGATGGTCGAACAGGAAGTCGCGGAACGAGTTGCACTCAGGATCCACGTTTGGCTCGCGACAGAGGCAGGTTGGCTTGAAGAACGGGAACGCTTGCAGGGTCCTCAGGGCGGCTTGACACTTGGTCACGGTCACGGTGGAACAGGCCACTGGAATAGACATATAATTTTAAGCAAGGTAAGTGATATGTGTCACCGACACCGAATTCGAATCCTTTCGGCCCCGCACCTATAACTTAATAAGTTATGTGCGAATTTACCATCGTTCAAAATGGTGAAGGAAAAGAACCACAACATTCAAGGGCATGTAACCAACCCGAACTGGGCCAGCGTGGTAGATTACGGAACACACTCTCTGTAGGAGGCCAGTCTCATCAGTGGGGACGTAATAGGCTGACGAAGTGAAATGTGAATGTGACAAAAATAGCTTGGGATTGTAGTGAACATGCTCCAATTCAATCAAATAAAAAAAAAATTGGCTGAGAACCAACTGATCATTTCATTATATTTTATCATCACCATCATCGGGTGGATGACTTTCACTACTGAACATCGGCTTCCTTCATTGAACGCAATGAACGGCTATGAACGGCTATTAGCCATATGATTTGATTCCTATCTGAGAGATAAACTTCACACATAACAACAAAGACCACTACCCCCACGATAAAACTAAGTCAAAGTATTCGGTCAACCCATTAGCACTCCGACAAGGGGATGCCTTTCGCTTTTTATTTGCCCAAAACTTTGCAAACTTCTAACTAAAACACCTTTAACAAAAACCTTCCATTAAGTGAAAGGACCAGGGATACTACCTCAAGTTCGACTGGCAACTCCGCCCTAACAAGAGAGCAGGAAAACTAGGGACGAATCTAGGATCATGTTCAAGAGGGGTCTTGTGTGATAAGTACATAACTACTCTTTTAAAAAAAATGTTTTCAAAAAATGTTGAAACCAATAATTGAGCAGTTAGACAGTACATAGACATACAACTCATACAGTTAGATTTGAAATAAAGTAACTTTTCACAGAAAAAATCAAAATCAAAATCGCTTCATCTCTCTGGAAGCTATGATGCCACAGACAAACACACAGATATCTACGTAACACTTAGAACAGCTCTCTGTCTTTGCCAATTCTCTGTTCTTTTTAACCAAGGGGAAAAAATTGCTTCGGTTGTGCGTTAGAGGAGAGGTGGGTAGGAGGGAGGGGGGGAGTGCCCCCATAGCCCTCCCCTGTATCCGTGCCTGTGGAAAACTATTCTACGGAAAAACCTTACACGGGATTATCTCAGAAATTAGATACGTTTTTATGTCGGGCAGTGACTGGATTGGATTTTTTTCGGTTAATGTCCTACAACCCTATGAGTGTCTGATTGGTTGGAAGAAATGACGGTAGGTTGGGATTCCGTGCTGTTATTGTGTTGGATTGGAGATACACTTATTTTTACTATCCACCCATTGGATAGGAAAAGAGATGTTTGCATCTTGGCAGTGAGAACAATTTGAAAAGAACGGTATTGGTGTCGATTCGGTTTTACATTCTCCTAAACTAAACTAAATTTGACAGGTCTAATAGTATTGCTGTCTTTTTCGAACCATTGAAGTAAAAAAAGGACGGCATTACTATTAGACCTGTCTAAGTTAGTTTAGTTTTAGAGAATGCAAAATCGAATCGACACAATCGACACATCGATTTAATTACAAACCTGAAATGATTTGTCAATAAATAACAACTTCGAAACCCCGCATTTCTCTCTGAGCCGTCGTGGTGAGCGGGTGTGTTTTATTTATTTACCACCCTCTTTACATAAGTGACATTTGTCGATGATACTGCAATACCGCGTAACAAACAGTGGCGGACTTTTTTGGCGGCAATCGAATTGTCAACGTGAAAATTTTGTTTTTACTTCCAAAACTTGTGTTTCTTCGAGTGATTATGTGTAACATTGGTGGATTATTAACCATTATGTGAGTTTGAAATATGTTATACTTGACACTGGCAAATACACTAATCGTGTGACGCCATAACAAATAAAAAAAAAAAAAAAACCAGTCGCGGATACCGCGTAACAAGTGCGAGGCATTTTAAATAAGAAAAGAAAAGAAAGAAAACAAATAGAAAAATAAAAAAAAATAATTCTCAAATTCTTTGTATTAATTATTGACATGCTATGATTTTGTCGCTTTCTGATTGGATATTTACAAGTCTGCCAAAAGGCATTGCAGTACAAATTGCCCACTAGCGGGAAATGTCAAATTTGTTATTTTTGTACTTACGCGGTATCCGCCACTGTTTGTTACGCGGTATTGCAGTATCATCGACTAAGCTTACAACGCTTACCCATATGGTAAGAACGTGACCAAACGTTAGACTAGTCAATTGTATAAAAAAATAGTACCTACGCCTACTTTGCAGTACGTACCATTCAGAACTTTGAATTTCGCAACTGCATTTGCGATCCAAAAAGTAAATAAAACCTTCGCCTTTGTAAATAAAACAAAGACACCTATCAAAAGTGTTACAATCGTTAAGCGCACTTGCGTCACAACTGACGAGGGTCGCTTATCGACGCTAATGCCCAAAAATTCTCTCAAACATTCCTTATAATTTGCTTCTTGCCCTTTTGAGCTACTGAAATATGGCCGGTCATTTGTCATCTTCAAATCTTTTGCTCTCTTCCAACATCAATTACGTTTTATGTAGAATAAAAATATTTTAAAAAAACGTGGGCTGAAGTAAACCGATGGATTTGGGGGATCCGAGAGGTTGGGGAAGAAAGACTTTCGAGTTGTGACCACGAACTGGTAAATGCCTACCACGAGGTCGTCGACGATTAACGGCCGTTCCCATTAACCGATCTATCCACGGCGTGCCCTACTTGAGATAGATATAACTTCTATTATTTTTTATGGTTATTATTAAGATTATTTATATATTTTTATTTTTTTGTTTCCGTATATATTTTTCATCCGCACGTCACTCAATATGGTCTTGGCTGAAAATCAGCGCTGTGGATTCGTCCATAGCATATGCTGAGCCAAGTTCTTTTTGGGAGGCACTTTACACAGCAGCAGTGTTCGCACCATCACATAACATTAATGGCTTATCTACAATGTTACTGTTTTTTGTGCGTTTCTTTTTTTTTTTTTGTTATTTACAGTGTAGCGTTTGACTACAAGTCACCTGATGTGTGGTGACGATGTGGTCGAAGATGGCGCCACGCTACACCTGGACTGGGAACTGGCTCTCAAGTGAGGCTGCCGGAACAAACCGATAGGTGCTTGGCGACAGATTCTTAACTAGAGGGTGGTAGCTAGCCAGGCGAGTACTAGAAAATACCCTACCACCAAGCTATGGTTTCATCACGATGATTTTATTCACCGAAAGCTCGAGCTCATTGGATTCAAACCCACGTCCTACGGATCGCAAACCGACGTTACTACCACTGAGCCATCATCGCTATAAAATAAAGGAAGCTACCCTGAAAATTTCACATCTCTATCACCTCTCGTTGAAACTGTGCGTTGATGAATAGAATCAGTAAAGGCTACGAATTTTATTCCAATAGACAGTTCAACTATTCAATAGCCTCTTCAAAAAGGTAGTAGTAATAAATAGTCCCGAAAAAGGTCCCACATTATCCCGTAAAGAACTAGCAAACCATAAATACCGATCACATTATAAAGACGGGGATCCACTGTCCGTCAAAATGACGGGACAATCCCTCCGTGACGGGGGGCTGACCCGAACGCCCGGACACGCGGTCATTTTGTCAACGGTAATGGTTGAAAAATTTGCCGTTTACCACGTAGTAGTTAGTGGTCAATCTGTGGTGTAAAGCTTCGTAACAGAATATATATAGTTGTGAAGTATTTGAGGCCGTTTTTATGTGACACATTGACACGTGCGATTGACTTTTAGGTAATAATGATGTATTGGTTTGTATCAGTCGCAGGATCGGAGCGGAAATGAAATGGACTCAAGTTGATGTTTTAATTAACTGTTTCCAGGAATAACTTGCAAATAATAACGCTTTAAACTCATTAAATGATTTGTTTCTCTCTCAAGGAGGTTTTAATCAAATCAATGATGAAATATAGAATTTAACGTCAAATTAGTCTAGCCATCCATAAGGGGAACGCTGCCAGTATCTTCGGAACCTTGCAAAGGGACTAATATATTGTAGTTATTAGTTTAGGTTTTTTAATTAATTTTTTTAGTTCATTGTTATAGTATATATTTTTGTTATAATTTAATAAATTTAACGTTAAGTGAATTAATTTATATATGGGTAGATTATTTAGGTACAGTATTTTGTGTGGGTACATTATTGATAAATTTGTTATTGTGTACAGTTTAAATATAATTAAAGATCTTCTCTCTCTTTCTCCTTTTCTCTCTCATTCTTTTGCTATTTGATCTCTAATGCCCGAAATTAATAAACGATCCGATCCGTTATTTGCGGTTTTGGGTCGATATGTCATGTCATAATATGTCATTTTAGTACTAGGGATTGACAGATTACTACTAAAATGACATATTACGACATGACATATCGATCCAAAACCGCGGATAACGGATCAGGATCGATTATTAATTTCGGGCGTAAGGCAGTTTTTACTGTCTCACACAACGATCAAGCAGTTCATTTTCCATCTATGCATCACAAACTTTCACACTTATAATATTAGTAGGATAGTGTGTTTGGGAAGACTAAACAAGCAATTTTTTTTGTAACTCCTCCACTCAACTGTTTCCGAGCAAAACAAACCCTCTCAGTACCTTACTTTACCCAACACTTGACACTAGCAACTCACTCAACAATCATGTGAACCAAGCTTTGTAATGCACCCGAAAGGCCCCAACCATCCTCAATCTTCCCCCAGCATCCGAATTCACAAAGCATCCCGTGAAAAGGTTCTTTCTCAGGAAACAATACAGCTTGACTCGCTCCCGAAGCATTCGTCTTAATTAGCCACGTTTCAAACGGCTGGAAACGACTTATCATTGTCAACCGTAAATTGGAACGGCACGGCGATATCGGGTAATTTCTGTATTTCGGTAGTAGGTACTGCTTCACTAGTTCGGTGCCGAATTGATAGCGCGCGGTTAAGTTTGGGCGGCTGACTGACTTCCTTGTTTGGTGGGAGAGGTTTGAAGGTATTTTAAGGTTGTCAAGGCTGAGTGGAGTAGAGTACTAGAGTAGTAGAGTTTGACTTAAATATGGGCGTTTTCAGTAGCGGTGGACGGCTATGAGAAGTACTAACGGGATCAGTCGATTATGAAGATGTCTCGAGATATCTCGATTATAGCCACATGATCATGGGTCATTTGTTCATAGTATAAATCAATAGAAGTAGTTTTTTTTTCTCTGCTGACAAGGTAGTGTTTGACCACAAGTCACCTGATGTTAATAAGTGACGATATGGTCGAAGGTGGCGTCACGTTACACCTGGATTGGAGACTGGCACTCAATAAGTGCTTGGCGATAGATTCTTAACTTGAGGATGGTAGCTAGCCAGGCGAGTACTAGAAAATACCCTACCACCAAGCTATGGTTTTATCAAGATGTTTTCCTTCACCTCATTGTAGGATTCGAACCCATGTAGTAGTATAGTAATATTGAAATAAGGTTTAAAATCTATTAACACCCCAAACATTTTAAACAAAGTGAGAACTCACTACTCTTCGTTTGTTAGGGAAGAAGAAAGGGGTTGGTTTAGAACAAAACGTATTAAATACCTTATCAAGGGAAGCCGCCCATGGGGAACAATGAGTTCAGAACAATAGACGTTTTTTGATATGAAAGGTTCAAGGTACCTGCTATATTTATTTTACTTTGGTTGAAAGCTGACCTTGATTTGCTTGTCATGCGTGTATGCGAGAGAAGATTACGGTTACAAAGCTTGAAGATATACAAATTACAGGGCTTAAAGTAATATAACATCAAAGGAATCAAAGTAGGCAGCCTATCATCATCATCAGCCTTTTACGTTCCCACTGCAGGGACTCTGGCCTTCTCTCGGAGAGAGAGTATGGGCCGTAATCTACCACGCGGGCCCAGTGCGGGTTGGTAGATGTCGCACGCCCTTGAATGTTGCTGTTCTTGGACATGCCGGTTTCCTCACGATGATCTCCTTCACTGCAGCTTATTAGAGTAGGTTTAAATCAAGTTATAACTAGAAAACTTCACTAAAGAGAAGCTACAATATAATCTGAGTGTCATTGGCTGTTTAATTCTGATACAGAAGTTAGTAGTTTTCAGTATTAAGAAATAGCGATATGTATTTGTAACAAGTCGGAGATTAATGGGACAGCTGGTTGTTCTATCAGCTTGCTGACTAAACGATTTGGTTAAAGTTGACGTAATGTATGAAAGAAGTGTGGGCTTCTAGTAGGCCTTGAAAAAGTTCATGACATAAAATAGCTGACGACTTTTTTGGCGGCAATCGAATTGTCAACGTGAAAATTTTGTTTTTATTTCCAAAACTTGTGTTTCTTCGAGTGATAATGTGTAATATTGGTGGATTATTAACCATTATGTGTTCGTTAATGTGTACGAGTGTGGGAAATTGAAATAAAGTTGTGCAAGTGACTTTTCTAGTTGCTCCAAAAAAGTCCGTGTAAAGTTTAAGTAAAGCTCCACTACTTTACTTAAACACTATCCTCATCCCATCATCTCATCGTCATCATCATCATCATCATCATCATTTAAACTTGATTCAACTCTCTGAGTTTGAAATATTTTATGCTTGACACTGGCAAATACACTAATCGTGCGACGCCATAAAACAAAAAAAAATAAAAAAAATTAAACAGCTATTTTAACTTTTTATATTATTATGTTGGTACAGTCACCGACAACAGTAGCTGAACATACTTGATTTTCCAAATGTGTTTTAGATCAGAGTAACGTTTGGTTTTTTTTACAACTTACAAGGAAGCGTTTGACCACAACACACACACACCTGATGGTAAGGATGATGCGGTCACATGTTAATGTTTAAGATGAGGAACGTAATCGGAAAGTTTTTTTTGAGATAGGTAAGCATTTGACCCCAGTCTCACCTGATGGTAAGTGATGACGAGGCCGAAGATGGAGCATGCTTATCTAGAAGATAACTATTCACTCTTGACTTGAAGGCTCCCAAGTTATACTTATCGGGAAACAAAGACGCTGGCAAGGTGTTCCACTCCTTCGCCGTTCGCATTATAAATGTGGAAGCGAAACGTTGTGATTGTTCAGCGACTTTTGTCGTTGACTGTACGAATGGGCCTGAGTTTGACCAATAAAATAGTTAGTTAGTTACAAGTCAAGCTAATAAAAGTGTTTTAATATCTAGCTTTTTTATATGTACGTATGGGCCTGCGTTTGACCACATCTCACCTAATGTTAAGTGACGAGGTAGTCGGAGATGGATCATGCTGGACCACGAGGTGCCTATAAGTGTGTGATGAGGTGTACTTAACGTATTTTGAGTAACCTTCTGGTTGTCAAAACCTTTACCAACCCGTGCGAAGCCAAGGCGGGTCGCTAGTTACAAAATAAAATCAAAATATCTAGGTAGTACGTACAACGGTAGACATCGAAAATCAGAAGGTATAGATCGTTATCGAGCCAAGAATACGGGCCATGGTCCAAATTTTATGGATAAATTTGAAGTGGAGAGCCCTTGAGGTCTACAAGAGCCCTCCAACTTTGCTTGAGACCTCTCGTAATGTTATTTAGAACGAGACCGTAAGCATAAGAAAACTGATTTTGATATACGCATAAAACCTTTTTGGAGAAAGCGCATGTATTTTGTTTGCAGGCTAATTTGATGAGAAGGATATTAAAATCAAAACGGTGAAGGAATACATCGTGAGGAAACCGTCATGTCCAAGAACTGCAACATTCGAGGGCATGCGACATCTACCAACCTGCACTGGGCCAGCGTGGTAGATTACAGCCCATACTCTCTCTCTGAGAGAAGGCCAAAGTCCCAGCAGTGGGAACGTGAAAGGCTGATAATGATATGATATATTAAAATCGTAACTGAAATGAGCTAGGGATCAACTCAAGTGTCGACTTTTTTGGCGGCAATGGAACTGTCAACATGAAAATTTTGTTTTTATTTCCAATCTTGTGTTTCTTCGGGTGATAACGAGTGATATTGGTGGATTATTCATCACTTCTTGCGCCCCGCGGGAACCTGTTTCCGGGATAAAAAGTAGCCTATGTGTTAATCCAGGGTATATGCTATCTCCATAGTAACAAACATCCATCCATCTATCCATACTCACAAGTAGTAGGAAGATATCTTTATACATATATATATACATATGTATATTTATATTATATATATATATATTTTACTATTTACAGTGTAGCGTTTGACCACAAGTCACCTGATGTTAAATGACGATGTGGTCGAAGATGGCGCCACGCTACACCTGGACTGGGAACATCACATAAACATAGATATAGATAAAACATCGTGTTGTAAGCATTCTACCAACCTTTACAACTTCACCAGTCTGGTGAAAGCCGCACGCGTAAATAAAACAACTCGTAAAAACAAAAAAACCGTTAATTCGTCACATCACAAGCATAAAATCAATAGCTACCTACCAAACCAAGTAAACGTACTTCTGTGACCTCCTTCCATTGTTAAGGTCCCCGCACACGACATGAGGCGCGCCGCACACAGAATATCGGCCATCTTTTGTTACTGATCTTTTGTTAGGCCACTCTATGGGTTATTAATTTTTTTTTTCGTGATATATCACCGGAAAATTCAGGTGGGAAAGGGTGCTTATTTTTGGGGGTTGTCATTATTATGAGCTTGGAGAGGTTCCACTTTAAGGTTGTATTTAGGTTAGTTATGTGAGCTAGTAGCAGCGGTCGAAGCGGAGCAGCAACGTATTCGGATACTATAACAAAATTTGCTCATAAACCATAGTATGACTTAATACGAGTCGACGAGACTTAATACAATGTCGTCGGTCTACCTAGTGGGAGGCCTACCTACAGAACGTCTTTCGGTTCGTGGTCGCCACTCGAGAACCTTTCTTCCCCATCGGTTATCGGTTCGTCGAGCGATGTGGCCTGCCCATTGCCACTTCAACTTGCAAATTCTGAAAGCTATGTCGGCACAAGCTCATAAAGTGAACAATTTATTTTCCTATAATTCTTACATGCACAGTAAATCTAAGTAAACACATAATGTACTTAGAGCTACGGTTTCTTAAAGCTCTAGTTAACGAAGAAAATATTTTAAACTAGCTGACCCGGCAGACTTCGTGCTGCGTCAATCCAAAAATCCAAAAGTCAATCAACTTTATTAAATAGCAATAAAGTTCAAATTGACTCTACATTTGATTTAGAAAACGTTTATATGGGAAAAAGGAAACCGCTGTTTTTAGGGTTTTCCCGGCTATTATTCAAATTTTTCTCACCTTTTAAACCTTCCCTAGACCTCCACGAACATTTCAAGACCAAAATTAGCCAAATCGGTTCAGCCGTTCTCGAGTTTTAGCGAGACTAACGAACAGCAATTGATTTTTATATATAAGAAGACTAGCTGACCCGGCAAACTTCGTATCACCAATAAAAGTCACCTTTTAAACCTTCCCTGAACTGCCACAAATATGTCAAGATCAAAATTAGCCAAATTGGTTCAGCCGTTCTCGAGTTTTAGCGAGACTAACGAACAGCAATTGATTTTTATATATAAGAAGATATAGATAGACTTTGTACACGAAACATTTTTTAAAACGAATACTATAGGCTGCGTTTACAAATAATATTATAACATTTTGACTCAAAAGGAAAACTAAGGTAAAATAAGGAATGGAAAGGTTGCATTTTTTTTATTTTTTTTTACTATTTATTACAGTGTAGCGTTAGACCACAAGTCACCTGATGTTAAGTGACGATGTGGTCGAAGATGGCGCCACGCTACACCTGGACTGGGAACTGGCTCTCAAGTGAGGCTGCCGGAACACACCGATAGGTGCTTGGCGACAGATTCTTAACAAGAGGGTGGTAGCTAGCCAGGCGAGTACTAGAAAATACCCTACCACCAGCTATGGTTTCATCACGATGTTTTCCTTCACCGAAAGCTCAAGCTCATTGTAGGATTTGAACCCACGTCCTACGGATCGCAAGCCGACGTCACTACCACTGAGCCATCATCGCTATAAACAACTAGGTATACATTTTGAAAGGAATCGGTTTTGGAAGGTAAGAGTCAGTAGGAAAGTCAGGATTTTTTTCTCAGTGTAGATTTGCATCTCAGTGTAGTCAATTTGTTGCTATTATGGTCACTGCATATTATATACTGTAGCTAAAGGCTATATAACTGAGAGCCTTTTTTGACTTGTAGTTTAGCTGAAAATTAGCGTAGTATGTGCTTAAATAAATTATTCAGTTGTGTCTTTAATGGTAAGACTTTAAATCAATCAATTTACTGCCGATTTCAATAACCTATCTATCCACGGTTTGCCCTACTGGAGATAGAAATTTGACACAAGCCCCACAAGCTGCACAATTAATGTCAAATTTCTATTTCTCAAAAATTATTTAAGTTACTCACGGCTAGACTTTTTTTTACTACTATTTAGAGGGTAGCGTTTGACCACAAGTCGCCTGCTGTTAAGTGACGATGTGGTCGAAGGTGGCACCCACCACGCTACTCTTAGACTGGAAAGAGTACTACTAGGTTAGAATTCATTTTATTATTTTAAATTAAGGTATATGTCCCATTCGGCCATAGTCACGGAACGAAACGGAAGTGCACTTTGTTTGGCAGCTCTCTGAAAACGTCACGATGGTGCGCTTTGACAGAGTCTTGGTGTCATTGCTCAGGGTGATCGGAGTATCAAGCTTGGCTCGGTCACCAAGAAGCAAAGGCGTCTTGGAACTGTCCTACCGTTTCGTTCGTTTCTTACATCTGTGCTAAAACGTTTTAATTGTGTTGCTACAAGTCAATTGTGAAATACTTTCCTGTTGTGAAGCAAACAAAGTGTATTATTACAAACTGCTATTTCACTCATCCGCACGGTTGCCCACCGTTTCCCCACATAATGTCAGATCAAAATAATGGCCATTCGACATATACATATTGAAATTTTCCAGACTGATAAAAAAACAGATCGTTATGTTCAAAGGGTTGAGCATTAAGACACATTTTGATTAACCCTTATAACTTTTATCATATCGGGTCAAGTGTAAAACTTACACTGTTAAGGTTAAAATAAAGTCAAAGCCATTAACCGCGTATAATTGAAACTTTTTAAAAGTTCCAACAAGCGTGTGAGAGCTTTTCATACATTGTTACAGAGTTAAGTAAACTAACTTGAAGTTAAAATGTGAAAAAGTCGGATTAACAAAGTTTGAAAACAGTCTTGAAAGCCTTAAAAGTTGTGGGGTTCGATATGGGTTTGAGATAGCGGTGAGATCATAATCGAGATTTTTACAAATTATAATGCTGATAATAATCGATAAGGAAATTAGTAACTTATGTACCTACAAATTTCTAATCTATGGGTGTATTCCGCTAGCCTCACTTGAGAGCCAGTTCCCAGTCCAGGCGTAGCATCGCGTCACTTAACATCAGGTGACTTATAGTCGAACGCTACCCCGTAAGTAAAAAATACACTTGACTACGTATAACAGGTGCATTATCATATTAAGTGGCCCAGCTCGAGTTAAAATAAAAATTAAATTTCTCGCTACAGGTTTGATTAATTTAATTAAAACGCTGCAGATTAAAATCTAGGATCCATTTCTTTTAGAACTTTTTTATGATAAAGAAATCTTAGACTCAATTAATTTAAATTGAGTGTTGCCAACAAGAGGGTACACGTTAAGACGTCAAAACATGAGCCCATCTGTCATAGCTGTGATTATTTGATGACGTTTCACTTATCCAAGCTCTGTGATGTTTTATTCTGAGTTCCCAAGAGCTTCTGTGGGGAAAGGTCAAAATACTTGAATGTGTGTTACACACCGACCTGTTAAGGTGGTGACTGACACGAGCATTCACTCGATGTGAATATTCGCATGGAGAATTTGTTCGTTGTGAGCAAATGCTCACGACACCTGAATCTTCGCGACGAATAAATGCTCGACTGTGCTCCATCCCCAGCAGTTGTAGTCAATATAGCGGGCGCACGCTCGTGCTTAGCGACTGACTATGTAATGTTACATTCAAAGGGGTTCGCTAAAAACCGACAGCCGGGTGGAGCACGCTCGGGTGCTCGGCGAGCTGCTCGGCCTCCTGTACTGTAATGCTGAATATTCGACTTGTAACGTGCTCACATCGAGTGAATGCGCATGTCAGTCTCCACGTTAACACGAATGTTCGGAACAAAACGAATGGTGTGTTCGTAACGAACACCTTTATAACTAGTGCAGACAACTAGGAGACATTCCTTTTGTTTAGTGGTAGGGCATTTTCTAGTGCTCGCCTGACTAGCAACCACTCTCAAGATAAAAATCTATCACCAAATCAATCAAAAGGTGTATTCCAGCAGCCTCGTTTGAAAGCCAGTTCACAATCCAGACGCAGTGTGACGCCACCTTCGACCACATGGTTAATACTAAAAATCAAATGATTTGTGGTCAAACTATAGATGTATAAAAATGTTTTCAAATGTATATTTGCATTTAAAGGACAGTCGTTTTCCACCTCGTTGAATTTCCTTTAATTAGGACTCGATTGAACTATTGTTTTTACTCGAGTAGACTTTTAATTCTACTCGAGTTGCAGGATCATTCGGTTCGTAACATCGCTAACTTACAGATACAGTTCGGTGTAATGTGTAACAGCCGTTCCTATGCATATCTTGCGGTTACGTTCTCATATAACATACATATATAATATGTTCCCATCCTCAGTATATAAGAGAGAGTTAGCAAAAAAAACATGTTCACCTTGTTAAATTTCCTTTAATAAGGTGCATAGAATAATCTCGAGTGGACTTTTATTCTACTCAAGTTGCGGGATTATTCTACTCGTAACTCGTAACATCGCGAGCTTATAGTTCGGTGTAAGTTGTACTCGTAAGTGTTGTAACAGCCATTTCTGTGTATCTTGCGGTTCGTTCTCTTACAACATTACATATATAATACGTTCCCAGTATGAGAACCAGTGAGTTAACAAAAGAACCGTGTTGCCTCGGGAAATTTCCTGCGAAACGCGGAAACTTTGCATGTCGTGAGTTAAGAGATGTTATAGTAATGTATTATTTGTCTCCCGCGGTTTCACCCGCGTGAACACAGACACACAGACACGTACAGTTTATCGCGATAAAAAGTATTCTCGGACCGCCCCAGGGTTCAAATTTCTTAAATAAAAGTAGTATAATTTATTCCTTATAACAACTTCCTTATTCCAACTTCCTTATCTGCAAGTGCAAGTTCCATAAAAATCGGTCCATCGGTTTCAGAGATTAGCCTGAACAAGCAGCCAAACAAAAAAAAATATTAAAATCACTGTTTTTATTTTTCTATAAAATGTATGTGTTTTTTTATGGCAATAAATTGATATATTATTATAATTAGATATTAAAATTATTTTTTCTAAATACTTTCATATGCATTTAATGAAAAACTGTTAGCTTGATGTTTGTAATAAATTATTTAGTACCTAATGACATTTTTGTCCTTCAAGCTGGTTTATCTTTCCTCATCTTTTTCTCTATAGAACCTATCATTCAAATATTCTTTGCGAATCAATGTTATTAAAACAGTGAGTTGCAGTACAATTGTACTCTGCTAATGCCGTCTGATATTTCAACAAAAGGCCTAGTACCACAGTATATAAAGAACAGTAGGTTAGCTAAGGCCGCTCGACGAGTTCATTGCATAGGCGGCGCGTTCCGTACTGAGTGCATGGCCGCGGCCCCGGCCGCCTCCTTTCGTTTATGTGATTGTGTGCGTGAAAAGTGCGTGCGTACACGGTGCCGCTACTCACGCACACATTCAACCGGCTACGGCCGATTTATATGAAACTGAACTATTACTACTTTACTATGCTAGTACTAAACTGGTCTATGTGAGTGTGTCTGGTCAGTTTAGTATTTACGGTTATACGTGTAACAAATATTCACACACACATAATATAAACTCGCATTTATAATATTATGGCAAGAGTAGGATTTTAGACGAAATCCATCCATGACCTTCTGTCACCACAATGCCGTCGTGTCTCAGTCAAATTCGGCTAAAAGAGGTTAAAAAAGGTTGTGAGGGGCGTGACCTTCCCCTCTAAAGCCCTTGATATCTACTCGATTCACTTAGGAAGGAACCGCGATGTTGGATATAGCCTGATCTTCAAGATATGCTCGCATTTTCTTATTGTTCTACAGTTTGCAAGGAGGCTTTAAAATTACATGTATTTTGTATTAAATTACTGTAACAAATGTTTATTTCTTTCATGTTCCCACTAGTTCGGGAATCAGAGGTTTCAAAATACTATGTTACAATTACAACTTGTGACAATAAATGGTTTGGATTTGATTGGATTTATAATTGTCAAAATCAAATTTATGCTAAATAAAAAACCAACAGTTCAAGCCATTTAGGCTACAGGCCGTGCCAAAGAAATATACATAAATAGACACACTCGAAAAACATAACCCTCCGCAGTTGGGTAAAAAAAGGTCATTGACTTTTCATGTTCAAACAAGGTTACCTAGTTCGGAGCCACAGACGCGGGGGATGATCTCGAGGATGGCGGAGCAGGAGGCGTCTTCGAAGCACAGCTGCCGCGCCAGCAGGCAGTTCAGGATCGCCATCGTGCCCTTTATCCCAGGACCTGTGGACAAGACGATGCTGTTACTTCACTTCAATTCAATTCAGGGTCTCGAGTGGCGACCACGAACCCATTAGGTGGACCGTCGACATTGTAAGAGTCGCAGGGAGCATGAATGCAAATGGCTAATAGCCGTTCATGGTGGTGTTCAAAGGGGGAGGTCTATATTCAGCAGTGGACTTCTTCCGGCTGATGATGATGATGATGAGATTTTGCAAAAATCATAAGTCAAACTATATTTATTTAGTTACTTTAAAATGTCAAATTTAAAACTAGCTAAGCCTGTTCCAACCTCGTTACACCGGCAAGAAACGGAAACTTTGATACCAGGCACTGCTTTTCATTTAGATCCCACGTATAGACGAATATCCAGAGAAGTTATATCTTCAAAGATGTTAGTCCAATTATATCATAGACTATAATTATATATTATACACTAAGAGCTGGACATTCTGAGAAAAAATACATTATTTAGGACCTAGGAGATTAACTAATACATGAATTTATTTCTTGGTCACTGACTCTTGATATAAGTAATATTATGTTTCTTTAAGAGTGCGTAATGCGCAAGAGTGTGAGTGGCGTGCCGGGTTGTGTCTATTGTCACTTTAATTTCAATCTACCTCCTTTTTTTTTTCTTTCTCTTTATATTCTTAGTATCATAGTTTAAGTAGATTATAACTAGTTGTGAAAACTTTTAATTAGCCTTCAGCAATTATTTTAATTTTGTTAATTAAGTTCCTAGCTGTAAGTTTTCCGAAAAAAAAAAATTGTAATTAATACGGTTTTCGATTTAGTAATTTCAAGCATTACAAGACAAAAGTTGACATACATGCTTTTGATAATTTATTGTTTCTTTAATTCCGAATTATTAACTTCCGCGTATGTACGTAGGGGCCTCAGGCTTTTTATATTAATTTGATGATATCAGTTCTAGTTTAATTTTTTTACGCCTTGTTACGAAATTCATCAGACACATACCTATACGTAAAAACTTTTAATTAGTTACAAATTAACATTTCATGTTTTTTAAACTGGCTGTTATAGTTTAATAAAGAAAATAAAATAAAAAGGGTAACGTTTGTATTGTAACGGCAATTTAATTCACCAATCTTAAAGCGTGTCCAATCAATATAGATTGGCACACGAAACGAAAAGATACTGCGTTCAGGAAACCACAGCTTTTCAAGTGTATTATTTAATTTTACTTGACCTATGTTTATCATTGTTATTTTTTTTTCTATTCTAATTTTATTTTTATTTTAATGTATTTTGCTTAAGCTATATTTATTATTGTTAATTTTTATTATTCTAATCTAATTTTATCTTTCTTTTTCTTTTCAAATTTATTATTTCTTGTGTGTATATTTGTATATTTGAAATTATATAGGTAATTGGCTTTGGCCGTCTAATATAATGTAATGATAAATAAATAAATAAATAAGTGATTTACTGGAGATTGCCGCCAGCTCTCGGGCTATTTCAAGGAGTTATTTTAACTTCATCTCGACTCAGTCGATAGCTGAATTGGAACTTAATTAAGGAGCTTTGAGCAATTTGTGTTTAGGTGTATGTGGGGTTGCCCGGGCCTTGAATCGGAGAGTCGGTTGTAAGTGGTTAAGAACCTGCTTTATGGAAAAATAGTGCGGTCTTTGCCTGAAACTAAAAGTAAGTACTTAAGGGTAAATAAAAGTAAGTAAATGTAAGGCAATGTGAGCAAATGTAAGTAAATGTAAGTAAATGTAAGTAAAAGTAAGTATACGCAATTCTCAGTAAGTTTTAGTAGCTAATAAAAAAATTAAAACATTTCTACTTTACATGTTTAATACTAGTTTTTTTTTTAATATTTGGTTGCCACTCACCACTTATTTTTAAACCACTACGTAAAGAGAAAGGTGTCATAAGTTTATCGTGAGTATCTGTGTGTTTGTCTGAAACGGATAAACCGATTTTGATTTAGTTTTTTGTATTGCCATTTTTCGTTATAGTGTTTCAAACTATTTCGATTGCTAACAATCAATTCATTCTCATTCTTTTGCCATTTAAATTAAATATATTATGGCAATATTGGTGAAACTTTTCGAATTCGTGCGGAAACTAACTTTCCGACAAAGTTCTTGTATCAATATAAAATAGACTGATCTTTGTAAAGTTTGCCCAATTTGGAGATGTCTTTTGATTCTATTATTATACCAAAAAGCGATAATGGCTCAATGGTAGTAACCTCGGCTTGGGATCCGGTTCGAATCCTGGAATGAGCTTGAGCTTTCGATAGAAAAACATCGTGATGAAACCATAGCTTGGGTAGGGCATTTTTAGTGCTCGCCTGGCTAGCTATTCTCTAGTTGAGAACCTGTCACCAAGCACCTATCGGTGTGTTCCGGCAGCCCCACTTGAGAGCCAGTTCCCAATCCAGGTGTAGCGTGGCGCCACATCGTCACTTAGCATCAGGTGACTTGTGGTCAAAGGCTACCCTGTAAATGGAAAAAAACAGGTAGGTACCGTCGTGCCTTTTTTGGACAACATCGTCACTTATCATCAGGTGACTTGTGGTCAAACTCTAACCTTAAGAAGTAAAAAAACTGGTGTAGATCCGGCACCGTCTACACGCGCAATTAAATTGTATTAAGCCATTTAATTTTATTTCATCGTTAATGCAACAGCAAGCAAAGGTCGCTGGTGGTTGGTGGTAAATGTCGCGACAGCCCACCGCAGACAAAACCAATTTGTTGTACGAAATTTAATTAATTCAGCGTTAGTTTCAGATTTTAGACTCTGCTTTTAAATAAATTTTTTGATTTTAAAATTCTTATTATAGTTAAAAATTAAATAAATAAACAAATATCGGGGACCATTGCATACAAACATAGAATGTCTTATAACTCTACGCATACAAATTGATTTAACCCCAAATTAAGCTCGAAACTTGTGTTATGGGTACTAGACAACGATATACATACTTATATAGAGAAATAAATATTTATATAGATAGAAATATCCAAGACTCAGGTACAAATATTTGTGCTCATCACACATATACATATTTGCCCTTACCGGGATTCGAACCCGGGACCGCTAGCTTCGCTGGCAGGGACACTACCGACTCCGACTACCGTTTGTGTGTGTGAATGTTTGTTACCACGTACCACCGTAACTACTAAACCGATTTTGATGAAATTTGGAATGGAGATAGCTTATACCATGGATTAACACATATCCCGGGAAAAGGTTCCTGCGGGATAACGGGAAGACGCGGGTGAAACCGCAGGGCGCAGCTAGTGCACAACAGTACACAGTGTAATAAAGATAAATTCGGACCCCGTCTGTGTTTTAGCTTTTAAACCTGACTGGAATGACCCTGGCAAATTGCTGCAATTTTGTTTTTTTATGACTACTTCACAAAGTGACTGCTTATTTGAGTTGTAAAATGACTATTTTTCCTTCGGGCCAAATTGTACGAGACCGTTATTTACACTACTTTGTTGTAATAAATTGGCTTGAGCTTAGTGACGACCGATATGGCGCAATGGGCGGATAGCCGACTGTAAAGCGTGAGGTCGCGGGTTCGATTACCGCTACAGGACAAACATTTGTGCATTGAAAAAAAAGCGCAATTATTTGTTCTGTGCCTGGGTGTTGTGGATCCCCGCAACGCATTACTGCAGCTCTTTCAAAGTTTTGCGGTGCAGAAGCTATATCGAAAGAATAGCAAAATCTCCAAACGCACGGAGAAAAAAGATCTTCCATAATACCGTTTTCCTTCTGAGTCAAAAGGGAAAGATTTGTTATTCAGATAGAAATCTTAGGTAAAAAATGGAAGGAACCGGAAGGTAAGACTCAGAAGGAAAGTCCGAATTTTTTTCTCAGTGCGTGAGACGTGGGACGAAACGAATAAGGTACCGTAAAAGTACCCTTTTCACATTCGTGTTCGTCATTCGCCGTCGCAATTCGGACGAACGTGTGAATACGACATTTCAAGTGTATTTAGGTACACGGAGAAAAAAGACCGTCCGAAATACCGTTTTCCTTCTGAATCAAAAGGGAAGGATTTGTTATTCGGAAGGAAATCTAAGGTAAAAAAGGGAAGGAATCGGTCTTGGAAAGTAAGACTCAGAAGGAAAGTCCGAATTTGTTTCTCAGTGTAGGTGCCTCAGTTACGATCAGAATCAGAACTAATCTACTTAAAGTTAATCACAATTTCAAGATCCCAAAAACTGACAAGCTCCTAAACCCGATCCATTATTAAGAATTACTTAAATCCACTAGCTAAAATTAGTTTTTCAGCCACTCAAAATACATTAGCGTTAATTTTGAAGCAAACTCTTCAAGTCTGTCTAACTGTCGAACTCTCTAAACTTAAGAAAAGGTAAATAAGTAAGAAAAAAATCCACTTTATTTCATTACTTTATTATGAGGTGTGCGTGAGAGACGGCCATGTTAATAATTCAGTTGATTGCCAATAAAGTATTTCTTTTTAGACATTTGTAAGGGACGGTGATAAATATACTAAAAATGTTTATTTTGTAGGAGCGAGTGGTTGGTTTTTTGAAGTGGTAGCTCCGTAGTAGTAACGTTGACTTGCGACCGTAGGTCGTGGGTACGAATCCTACAACGAACTTTTCGGTAAAGAAAAACATCGTGATGAAACCGTCAGTGATTTTGGTTCTTCGGCGAATTTTCTTCTTTTTGTATTTTATCGCTCAAAACTCCATCTATGAAAAAACCGGCCAAGTGCGAGTCGGACTCGCGCACAAAGGGTTCCGTACCATTATCTATTACAACGGCAAAAAAATCACGTTTGTTGTATGGGAGCCCCCTTAGTATTTGTTGTTATAGCGGCAACAGAAACACATCATCTATAAAAATTTCAACAGCCTATCACACAGACAGACAGACAGACGGACGGACAGTAGAGTCTTAGCATTAGGGTCCCGTTTTAAGTTTTAGGTACGGAACCCTAAAAATTAACCATGTGCGTAACCATTTTGGTGTCATCATCATCATCGTCATCATCATCATCAGCTGGTGTAATTCCACTGCTTGACTAAGCCCTCTCTCAAGGAGTCAGTCTCTGCCAGCCACTCGGCGCAAGTCGTCGCTCCACCTTAGTTAGTACTAACTAACTAACTAACTGAGATGGCGCAACGACCCGAAGTGAGTCCTGGCCTCCGATAACAAAAGACGCCACTTCGCTTTGTCCTGCGTCACCTCCAGCCAGTCCTCCACCTGAAGCTCGCGCAAATCCTTCGTGACTTCGTCTTTCCAGCGATATCTGGGACGGCAGACAGGGCGACGGCCACTCGGCCGTCCACTGAATGCTCGTTTGACCACACGATCACAGTATATAAAGAACAGTAGGTTAGCTAAGGCCGCTCAACGAGTTAATTGCCTACTCTTGCGGTGACGCATAGGCGGCGCGTTCCGTACTGAGTGCATGGCCGCGGTCCCGGCCGCCTCCTTTCGTTTATGTGATTGTGTGCGTGAAAAGTGCGTGCGTACACGGTGCCGCTACTCACGCACACATTCAAACCGGCGACGGCCGATTTATATGAAGCTGAACTACCACTCCTTTACTATGGCACGATCCTCCCCCATTTTTCTCCTTAGTTAGTACAGTCAGCGACAAAAGTGGCTGATCATACTTGATGTTTCAAATGCGTATAGGATCAGTAATGTTTGCTTTTTTCTTACAACTTTAAAGGTAGTTTTTGACTATAACATTACACACCTGATGTTAAGTGAGGATTTGCTCAAAGGTTGGTGTTTATGATTTTTTAATTTTAATTTTTATTTTATTTTTAGTATTCGTTTTGTAAAATTTGATATATATATATATTATGTTTATGTACATGTAATTATTAGGTTTGACATAATTATTTGTCATATGATGGAAGAAGCCTTGGCTCCTGAAATACAGTTTTCACTAGTTCAGGAGTCCATGGACTCATTTATAATTGTAACACTCTTATATGTCAATAAATAAATAAATATTTGATATTTGGGTGCCGGCCAGTGAAAAATGTGTTATTATTCAGCGACTTTTGTCGCTGAGTGTACCACACTATGTTTGCCAAGTTTAGTGTGTACAACCTTAATCGGCCCTACATTAAGTTCCAGTATAAGATTCCAGCAAATACAGTGGTATTTCCAAGAAGAGCTTAAAATAAAGTCGTAAACACTCGGGTCGACGAGTAAACGACGGCTAACGATGAGCTGTTAACTTCATGTATGGTAATACGTTTACCACGTAACTTTATTTTTTCAGGCGAGTTCGAATTTGTGCTACTACAGAATAAATACCATGTAGGTATTTCATTATAAGTACCTACCTACATATAATAATTATATGTAAATTTATATAAACAAAAGACAATAATATGTTTTTTTTTGCTTTGTTATGGCGTCACACGATTAGTGTATTTGCCAGTGTCAAGTATAAAAGATTTCAAAAATACTACAAAAATTATGTTTTTTACAAATTCCAATAATATGTTAGACTATTGCAAATATATCCAACTAGCTGTGCCCGCGGTTTCACCTGCGTGGGCTCCAGTTTCCCATTTTTACCCCCTAAGGCTTTAAATGTCAAAAAATCCTTTCTTAGTACACGTCTATGCATCAAGACAAACACACCCTCCAAATTTCAAGTTTCTACAACCAGCGGTTTAGGCTGTACGTTAATATCAGTCAGTCAGGACTTTGATTCCTAAATATATGGAAGAAGATAGATGACTCGAAAACCACATGAATTTGGGGGTCTAGACATTTATAAGAGAAAGGAGTAATGAGGAAAGCCAACGAAGTTAATAATTTAATCGCATTTTCTCATCTCTCCTGCCCTTTAATTTTATAATTCATGGACAACCAATTTTGCTCACAAAGTTTCTACCTAATTTAACGAGGTTGAGCGAAAAAAGTTATCATTTTACACTCTATAAAATGTATCTGCAAATAACGTTATTCTGTCCAAGTGTACCAAGTAATACTGGTCACAAATAGTACCGTTAAATTATTCAATCTACGTCCGCGAGTCGCGTGGGGGAATAGTGTTGCCTGAACCGAATTAGCTCAGCTGAATCCAGCTGCCTTAGCAAGGAACATTATTTTCACAAATACAGTTATGCACTCCACGATTCTATGAAGTATTAGGGCTCTCACACAAAACCACGAATTCGCATCACACCATAAATGTCTGCGAGCACGAATGCACCACAAGAGACTATATAGGTCAAATATCCAAAATTATTTTTCCCCAATATTTTTAGTCCCATTCGCGTTTTTCCCCATTTGCTTTATTTTCCATAAGATACTGCGACCGATAGATAATTTTCTCACACGATTTAATTTCTACTCTTTCTTTTCGCTACACGCATTTTTTAACCATTCCGGATCATTCACATATGTTTTACCAGTATTATAAATTCTTAAAGTCTGATCTGACGCGCATTGCATCGCAGTTTTGTGTGAGAACCCTTACATACGTCTTCAAGTCTTGAGCTGCATCCCAACTGCCAAAGGAATGCCTCGCGCTTCCTGTCTCAGTCCAGCAGTTCGCTAGGCCAACTAGCAGCCTTAGGTTGGCCATACACTGACAGCTTGAAGCATACAGGATCGAGCTGCTTCAAGCTGCGACTGCATAGTGAACTACAGACTTCTTCGTACGTACATACACGAACCGCTCGAGCAGTTGCACTAGTTCAGTTCAGTACAACTGGGAGTACTATGCAATCGCAGCTTGAAGCAGTCGATCCTCAATCAATGGTACAGCTGGGTATGCGGGATCGTGACTGCTTCAGGCTGTCAGTGTATGGCCAACCTTAGAAACTCTTGAACTCGAAGTACTCGCACGCAATCGGCATATTGCTAAGCCTTTGTAAATACTTTCCACATTAAGACCGTTGATAGATTGACCTCCGCACGTGGCTGAGGCCCAAAAAAACCTGTATCATAATTTAATTCATTTTTGTTTATGTCTAGCAACACTAGCCAATAAATTAAGCCACTATTTCAAGCTCGTCTAGATGTAACGCGGTCGGACGTGCCTCACAGCGCGAACTCGCCTAGACACTACTAATCTATACTTGACGCTATACCTACATACTATCATGAAAACCCATCGATATTGGAAATTAACAGGTACCTGTTCTGCGGCGATCCCTATCCTTATATTTATACACCTACCTCATATGCAAATACAAAAATAACGCTTATTTTGGTGCACCATGTAATAAAACTATAAAATAAAAATACAATACAATTCAAATCTTAAAACGCAATAGTCTAGTCTCCCTCGTCACCACCCTCCTCCTCTTCATCAAATTCACCCTCTTCTTCAGCAGTGGCATCCTGGTACTGCTGATATTCGGAGACCAAGTCGTTCATGTTACTTTCGGCTTCAGTGAACTCCATCTCATCCATACCCTCACCAGTATACCAATGGAGGAAAGCTTTACGTCGGAACATCGCCGTGAACTGCTCAGAAATGCGCTTGAACAACTCCTGGATAGCAGTCGAGTTCCCAATAAACGTAGCAGACATCTTCAAACCACGAGGAGGAATATCGCACACAGCAGTCTTCACGTTGTTGGGAATCCATTCAACGAAGTATGAAGAGTTCTTGTTTTGAATGTTCATCATTTGCTCATCCACCTCCTTCATAGACATACGTCCTCTGAACACCGCTGCCACAGTCAGGTATCTGCCGTGACGAGGATCGCAGGCAGCCATCATATTCTTGGCATCAAACATCTGCTGCGTAAGTTCAGGGACAGTCAAAGCGCGGTACTGTTGGCTTCCTCGGGATGTTAGAGGCGCGAACCCAGGGATGAAGAAATGCAGACGAGGGAACGGCACCATATTCACTGCAAGTTTCCTCAAGTCTGCATTCAGCTGCCCAGGAAAGCGAAGGCAAGTAGTCACACCAGACATCGTAGCTGAGACTAGATGGTTCAGATCTCCGTAGGTCGGTGTTGTCAGTTTTAATGTTCGGAAGCAAATGTCGTACAGGGCTTCATTATCAATGCAGTACGACTCATCAGTGTTTTCTACCAGCTGATGTACAGAAAGGGTTGCGTTGTATGGCTCGACAACAGTGTCGGATACTTTAGGAGAGGGAACAACGCTGAACGTGTTCATAATACGATCCGGGTACTCTTCTCGAATCTTCGAAATTAGTAGCGTTCCTAGCCCCGCTCCAGTACCACCTCCAAGTGAGTGCGTCAGCTGGAATCCTTGCAGGCAATCGCAGCCCTCAGCTTCTTTCCTTACCACGTCTAAGACTGAGTCTACCAGCTCTGCGCCTTCGGTGTAATGCCCTTTTGCCCAGTTGTTGCCGGCGCCTGATTGGCCGAACACGAAGTTGTCTGGACGAAAGATTTGGCCAAAGGGGCCGGAGCGAACCGAGTCCATGGTGCCGGGTTCAAGGTCTACCAGAATAGCTCGGGGCACGTACTTTCCGCCGGTAGCTTCATTGTAGTAGACGTTGATACGTTCGAGCTGCAGGTCGGAGTCGCCGTGGTAGGTGCCCGTGGGGTCTATGCCGTGCTCGTCGGAAATTACCTCCCAGAACTGGAATAGAGGAGATTTGTTAGAAGTTTTGAAGCAAGTGCTGAGTTTAGTGGCAGCTTTGCCTCAGTTCTTCCGGAGGTTTTTTCGTCGACGTAGTTGAACTATTTTTGGGAACCTCTATACACTATTCCATTCTACTCCTAACGACCCATTGAGGTAGAAGCGTTGAGGCGTTGATCATAGAATCTTCCGTCAGTTGAAGTGGAGTATTATTCCTTTTCATACCAACAATAGGTATCCACGAAAGTAACAATATATATATACTTTCAAAATTCAAGCCAATGACTTCGTATCGAAGAGAGGTTGTCTTCTAGCAAATATCTATGTAAAGCAAACACATATTTTCTCACCTTAGCACCAATTTGGTTTCCACACTGCCCAGCCTGGATGTGCACGATTTCCCTCATTTTGCTTAGTTTACTTTTAAATCACAAGACGGACCAGTCTTCTAGAAATAACTACACCGAACGAATGCGTGACCTACTTGACGGACGGACACAAAACAAATGAGACCGTTCTAATTTTTGAAATCGATCCGTATTTATTATTCATTTTTTTTTGGTCGTGCAATTTGGCCAGTATTGATTTTGTATAACATACTTTTTTGTAACAAAAAGGTTCAAAATTAAATTGTTTTTATACTTTTTAGATATAAAATTCCGGTGTGTAGTTTTTCTCCTCCTAAATGGCTTGGCCGATTTTGATGAAATTTCGTGTAGAGATAGTTTGGACCTTGGAGAAGGACATGAATATGTTTGTAGTCCATGCGGGTGAAACCGCGGAGTACAGCTATGTTTTGTAATATTGTATGATGACTCGATTGTATGAAGAATCTTTTAACTCAATAATTTAATCTGATATTACTTCCTGCCGTAAAATAAATGACTTTATCAAACAATAATTAATTTATGATATTAATCAAAAGAACCAAGAAATCATTTCCAAGAACCACCACCATTCAACCCTCCGTAAAGGTGTTTGGTCTACACGATGTCCCGCACAAAGGGGGGTTAATTTTGATTGATAGAAACATTGAAACGCGGTCATATTTCTATTGAAACAGAAATACTGTTTCTTGCCAGGTCACTGTTCCCAAATCACTGTTTTAGGTACAAAAGAACCTACAGATGCTGATTTAGTGGTATTTAAATATGTACGAGTATAAGTCTGGAGAAGGACACAGGATACTTTTTATCGCTATAAATTTTAGACCGCGCGGTTGAAACCGCTGGACGCAATTAATCCCTATCCCTCATTATATGCAATGTTATAAATGTTATAATTCGCCGAAGAACCAAGCTCACCAACATAGCTCTCAGAATTTGCAAGTAGAAGTGGCAATGGGCAAGCCACATCGCTCGACGAACGGGTAACCGATGGGGAAGAAAGGTTCTCGAGTGGCGACCACGAACCGGAAGACGTTCTGTAGGTAAGCCCCCCACTAGGTGGACCGGCGACATTGTAAGAGTCGCAGGGAGCCGATGGATGCAAATGGCTATTAGCCGTTCATGGTGGCGTTCAAGGGGGGAGGCCTATGTTCAGCAGTGGACTTCTTCCGGCTGATGATGATGATAAAATGCGAAAGTAACTCTGTCCGTCTGTCTGTCTGTAGGTCTGTCTGTCTTTTACGCCTAAACTACTGAACTGATTTAAATAAAATTTGGTACAGAGATAGTCTAAAGCCTGAGAAAGGACATAGGCTACTTTTTATCGCGATAAACTGTAGCCCACGCGGGTGAAACCGCGAGGAACAGCTAGACAGTATAAATAAAGCAGTGAACAACACACATTTCCACTCGAGTCATTACCAAATACACCACAAAGCTTTATCGTGGCAACCAGTCGCACAAAATCATTAATTTAAGTGCATTAAACTAGACTCGACATAAGTACTATAAAATAAAGTAACTCTGAAAATTGCAGCTACCAAATTGGACGTCCTCAAAGCGTCAAAACTGTTGTGTTGTTTAATGAAATTACGTTCAACAATTTATAATGTTTCAATTATAGGACTTAGATACCAAAACTAATCTAAACTCAGTTGAGATTAAATTGATATTTCATAAACAGCTATATGTTTATCGCGATTGGAGATTTCCTTAGGATTTGAAGAGATGATGGCTCAGTGGTAGTGACGTCGGCTTGTGATCCATAGGTCGTAGTTACTAAGTCGTGGCATGGAGATAGGAAGCTACTAGCTACATTATTCCTGAGTGACGTAGGTAGGCTATAATTTATTTGGACAAAGTAGAGTTTTGGTAAGAAATCACGATGGGCATGGAGCAGACGGATGGCAAGCGTTCACCGTCGCGTTCCCACCACGTTACGTTCCCACTGCTGGGACTTAAGCCTTCTCTCAGAGAGAGTATGGCTCGTAATCTGCCACGCTGGCCCAGTGCGGGTTGATAGAAGTCGAATGTTGTAGTTCTTGGACATGCCGGTTTGCTCACGATGTTTTCCTTCACCGTTTCAAGCGATGGTAAATTCGCACATAAAAAGTCATTGGTGCGGGACCGAGAGAATTCGATCACAATAAAATGCCAATGCGTTATATACCATCCCAACTCTTTTAACATCCATCTTGAAGGATTGCATTTGTACAACTGCTGATTTTTATCTATCTATCAACCCTTATATTGCAATAACATTATCGTATCCTATTTTCTTAGTCTAAAAGCTAAAGCTAAACTTGTTATTGTTGAATTGGTCAAACAACTCTCTAAGTTTTAGACATTGCCAGTGAAATTGAACAGAAGCCTTCCTTCCACATTGGTGGATGCCCTTTCATTAGATAAATATTATCATTTCGTTCCTAAAATAACCAAAATTGAAATTAGCAAATCTGTGTAAATCCCACAGACCTACATAACTTGTTTTCATTACGTTTTTAAAGTTTAAAGGGACTTTAGACCTCAAAACTTGGCTTAGGAACATAACCCACCGGCAGTAAGTTATTAAGAAATAAATAAATATTGAAATCTATAATTTACTAGCTGTTCCCCGCGGTTTCACCCGCGTGGGCTACAGCTTTATGCATGCAAAGTCTCAGCCCGATCGGTTTAAAATTGACAAAGTTTCATACAAACTTTTATCCCCTATTTTATCCCTTTGGGGGTAGAATTAATCAAAATCTTTTCTTAGCGGATGCCTACGGCATAACATCTACCTGCATGCCAAATTTCCGTCCGTCGATCCGTCCAGTGATTTGGGCTGTGCGTTGATAAATTACTATGTCAGTCAGCCTTTGAGTTATATATATTTAGATACCATTGCACGCAAATCGATCTAGCCCCAAACTTGTGTTATGGGTTTACATTCTTATATAGAAATAAATACTTATATAAATAGATATATAAAATAAAATGACTATACGTCATTATTTTTTGTACATTCTTAGATGAAGTTTATTTCACGGCAAAACAGCTGCACCAGTTTTGTTAAAATTTATGTAGAGTTGTAGATCAACATAGGCATCCAACTCCTGATGTCACCTGATGTTAGGTTGTTGAAACATACTAATAGCTGCTTGGCGATAGAACCTTAACTTGAGCGTTGATCCACCAAGGCGAGCACTAGAAAATTCCACGCCAGGGTTTCATCATGATGTTTTCCTTTACCGGAAGCTCAAGCTTATTGTAAGATTCGTAGTCACGATCACAAGCCTTTGTCACTTGTATCAATGAGCTATCATATCTTCACAAGAAAGTCGCTAGCTAGGCGAGCACTAAAATGCCCTACCATGGTTTCATCATGAGGTTTTGCTTTACCGGAAGCTCAAGCTTATTGCAGGATTCGAATCCATCACTTGCAGGTCGCAAGTCAACGTCACTACCAAGTAATCTTCATCCGGAAAGTATATCCGGTGGACTTCAGGACTAAGAAGTTGAACAAATCAATATTTAAACAGTAATTATTAAGATACAACCTTACCTCTACCTAATTGAGCAAAGTAATTAATTATTAAACACTATTTTATAATCCATTATCATAATTTTAGAACTTAAACATCTCTTGAATACTTCGTTAAACCAGATTAAGCCTGCAGATAATTCTGTTGGTACTCTACGGTTTTTGTCAAAGGGTGAATTTATATTGTTTCAGGAAGCTATATAATTATGTATATACACACTTTTATCGCGATTAACTGTAGTCTACGCGGGTCAAACCGCGGAGCGCATCTAGTATACCAATTTTTTTTTAATACAAATGATCGCACTACAGGCGCGAAGTTGTTATCAACACCATATTTTTAGGTTATTCCGCTTTTATATCTATGAACTTCTAAAACTGAGAGGTTGTACAATTAATGTACATTGGGATACGGAAACATACAAAAAAGTTGCCAACCCTATCTGTTTTCACGGCAGGAAAGCATTATTGAAATGGATCGGATAACTGGGCCATAATCGGACGATCTCAGCCTTTGTACGATAACTCCGCTGTAATTTGAGTATACAGTAATAATTTTAATGGGTAATCCTTTTTATACATCAAATGTCTAGATAATTATGTATTACTGCAAGCAAGACATGCTCGTAAATTGAACATATATTTTTTGAAATATAATGGTATTTAATTCATTGAAGCCTATTCCATAATCCATTTCAATCCATCCAATCCTTCTTGTTAGTTTATTGTTATGTAAGTTGCACTTTACTTCTAGAAATATACCTACGATAATATTTGATTACGATATTATTGCCTTATTATATTATATCTTTTAGATTTTTTTTTTGAATTTGATTGTTTGTCTTAATTCTTGCCAATATAGTTATTTCACTATCTGTACGCGCAGCGGCGTACAGTTAATTGAAAGAGTTGTGTTTTCTAAATATTGTTGGTTTAATTGTACTTTGAAATTACTTAGAAAATATAGGTAAAATAGAGACAAAATGTATAGGTGGGCCTTCGTGGCCGTGGATTGCTCGAATGTTCGGCGCGCACGCAGCGCACTGGTGAGCGGGGGACGCAGACCCCTTCGGTGTGGCCCGCCCCGCAACCCGCGCAGCCTACGTCGATTCGGCTGTCTTATCGTCACGTACAGTGTGTGTGAACACTATCTAATATTTTTTATTTTGTATTTTGTTATAAACCGTCCGTATGTACTATGTATATAGTTTTGTACTATTTCTTTGCTTTGGTCTAGACGAGATTTCTTTGAGCGACAAGTCCGCCCCATGTGACACTTACCTTTGTGTTTCATTCTTGAACTAGTTGTAAATCTATCTGTATTGTGGTGTATCAATAAAGAGTTATCTATTTAATATGCTTAACTTCTTGTGCTGTCTCTTTCAATCCTCTCATCTTCTACTAATATTGTAAACGCGAAAGTTTGTATGTATGGATGGATGGATAAATGGATGGATGGATGTTTGTTACTCTTTCACGCAAAAACTACTGAACGGATCTGAATGAAATTTGGAGTGGACATAGCTTATACCTAGAATTAACGCATTCGCATTTTATCCCAGAAAAAGGTTCCTGCGGGAAAACGGGAAGACGCGGGCGAAACCGCGGGGCGCAACTAGTATATCATTAAATAACATAAAAAAACGTCCAATTAAACAACATCATTAATTACTTATCAACACAAAGTGCCCAGTAAACAACAATTTTATTGTCTAAAAACAGCTAATTTAGCGTCATTAAAACTTTTCTGAGAATGAACTAAACGATTCCCATTTCCCTCTGCCTCTATTACACTCATTATAAAACTCGACCCTTGTTAAAAGGTCATATAAGGCAAGCAATAGAGAGGGACAGAGCTATGCAAAATGTAATTAGGTAGAAAGAGAAGGCCCACTTGGCACATCTTTTACACATCAGATGACTGGCTTTGCACGAACCCCGCTGACTTTCAGTCGGCTAAAATTGCCCGCTCGAATAATTGCAGAATTATATAGAGCTGCTGTTACACCCTTACGGGTCAATTATTTTTACGCACGATTAAGAGGTTGAATTAATTAATATCACAGCGCATTGGGCTATTCATAAACTGAATTTGACCTAATTAAATATACAAAAATTTTAAATAAATTAAAAAAAAACCTCATCTGAACATAACCAGTCACCAAGCATTTGGTGTGTTTTGGGAACATTGTAGCTTAGCATTAGGTAACTACATAGTAGCAAAAAGTGACCTTGTTATATATCTTACATCATTCCGTTTGGTTCACAGTTGCATCGTTTTATAAAGAACACGAATTTTCATATTTGTTAAGAGAGAATAGTTGCGGCAATTTTTTTAAACCAACTACTACGTTATTCTTTTATTACTACTTTTTTATCATCTTATAACAGATCACCTTTTTTCATAATGGTGTTTCGGGAAATTATAAGACAAATGATAATTAGTAATTACTGTAGTGTGCGTGTCTGCGTGTACAGCGGTGGCATTCACCAGGCGACCACCGTCGAGGACGGACGTACCACACTTCTGGGTATATACGACAACTACCGTATCATGATTCAAATGTTTTTGTTGAACATTCTACAATTACCTATTTTCTAATTATATTATTAACACGATTATATCACCTCTATATAATTCCTTTCAAAAGGGCGGCGAGCTCAAAGAGCTTTCTCGTAGTGGACGGACGCTCATACACTATTCAAAACCCCACTGTAGACGACAAATTCACTGAAAAACACATGATTATACTCCTGAACTTTTGCTAATTATAAAAAAAGTTAGGTACTGTTAATTTGATGCGCTTTTTGTAGGTATGTCATGTCCTCTAGTTTCTATGACTACTTTTTTGAGGTTTGGGTGTTTTTCGTAAGTCTTCTATTTACTACAGCATGTTACCAAATATATAAATAAATAAAAAACATTTTTTTTACAATTTAAAGTGCTATGTTAATAGAAATATATGTAAGTACTTGTTGTATTAAGAAAAATAGATGTTTCCTTATTATGGAACACTAGTTGCACCCCACGGTTCCTGTTATCCCGCTACAACCTTTTTCCGGGATAAAAAGTAGCCTATGTGTTAATCAGGGGTATAAGCTATCTCCATTCCAAATTTAATTCAGATTCGTTCTGTAGTTTTTGCGTGAAAGAGTAACAAACATCCCTACTCAAAAACTGTTGAAGCAGCGCAATTCGAAATTAGAATTTTTAAATATTCGTAGCATTTTTTTGATAGCATTCCTAGTTTTTTTTTTTGTTTTGTTATGGCGTCACACGATTAGTGTATTTGCCAGTGTGAAGTATAAAAGATTTCAAACTCAGAGAGTTGAATCAAGTTTAAATGATGATGATGATGATGATGATGATGGGATGAGGATAGTGTTTAAGTAAAGTAGTGGCGCTTTACTTAAACTTTACACGGACTTTTTTGGAGCAACTTGAAAAGTCACTTCCACAACTTTATTTCAATTTCCCACACTCGTACACATTAACGAACACATAATAGTTAATAATCCACCAATATTACACATTATCACTCGAAGAAACACAAGTTTTGGAAATAAAAATAAAATTTTCACGTTGACAACTCAATTGCCGCCAAAAAAGTCCCATTCCTAGTTGATTTCCGAACGCACATATTGACAGTTTACGTGGGTAGATTAAAAATTAGATTTTGATATAGTTTTCTCAATTCAGTGAGGGTAGTTATATAGTCGTATTGCCGCTCACTGGTTCACATACCAGTCTCAACCGATCTCTTAACTGAACTTGCAACCCACGTTTATTTTGTGAAATAATACATTCCAAGCACTGAAATATCATCTTCATCGCAGCCCCAAGCACTCTAGGGCTTCAACAGTGGTGTGCGGACAATCACTAGTTGCACCTGAACTGTGTGTAGTTCTAATTTGGTGGATTTAGGACGGCGCCGTCACACGAGGTCCTGAGCTGGACTATGGTGAGTAGGCTTACGATATATTACGATCTCTCACTGTGTTACATCAGGGATATTTAATAGTGGTTTTCTTGCATTTGGGCATCCCCCCAAAATTAAAAACCCGCTCCCTCAAATCGCGGGGGAGCGCGACAACACAAACTTTCACGTTTCCTCCTTTATTTGAAATTGAAAACAATTGAGTTTATGATGATCAATCGTTCTCTCAACTTTGTTAATGATACTGGAATCCCTACGGCACGGCTACAGAGTAGGTCCACTGTAGCCCTTTCGTAGCCTACAGCAGAACACACTAGTAGATGCTTGGCCACAGATTTCTAACATGAGGATGGCAGCTACTCAGGCGAGCAATAGAAAATGTTTTTTTTATTACTTACAGGGTAGCGTTTGACCACAAGTCACCTCATATTAAGTGACGATGTAGTCGAAGGTGGCGTCACGCTACACCTGGACTGGAAACTGGCTCTCAAGCGAGGTTGCCGGAACACACCGATAGGTGCTTGGCGACAGATTCTTAACATGAGGGTGGTAGCTACCCAGGCGAGTACTAGAAGATACCCTACCACAAAGCTATGGTTTCATGACGATGTTTTCCTGCACCGAAAGCTCAAGCTTATTGTAGAATTCGAACCCACGTCCTACAGATCGCAAGCCGACGTCACTACCACTGAACCATCATCGCTGTCCTATTTCTAAGCCATAGTTTCATCACGATGACTTTTTTTTATCAACATCAAGGTCATTGCAGGATTGGAGCCAACCTTGGGTTCACAACCCTCAAACTCATTCACTTACGATTGTCTACTTCAACAACCCTAATCTACCAAAACTACTTATTTCATCGAAACCACTCAAGCCTATAGCCATAATGAACTAAATAAATCATAAAAAACTCTCATTTGATTGATAATAGTGTTATTTAGGGTCTCAAGATAGAGGGCCTGATAAGAAGTTATAATGTTACCATGGCGTGTGCGGTCGACGCAGACTTGAACCGACGTGGTCGAATTCTCTACTACTGAAATTGAAGTGCATTTTTTATTATACATATAGCAACTAGTCTAGCTGTTGAAGGTCTTTCTTCTCCGTGTAGTCTCTTTATAATACTAGTTTGTAAAACCATCAGCATATCTTCTTCTTCTTTCTTTATATATAAAAATGAATCCCTAATTCCCTTGGTCACGGCATCACGCGTGAACGGCTGAACCCATTTCGCTGATTCTTTTTTGTTGTGTTTGTTATTGGGAGAAGAAGGTACTTATGAAAAAAAAAAATATTGCGATAAACTGCAGTCCGCGCGGGTGAAACCGCAGAGCGCTTGTTAAAAAAATGCATTACCATTGAGGCAACTTTTTTTGAAAATACAACGAAATCGCCGCGCAGGCCAAGTCGTTTCTCAATTGCGACAAGCGCACCATTAACGTTTGACGCCTACATTTTATTATTGGCTTACGAGAGAACACTCGATGGAAATGAATTCGTTTACTGTGAACTTTAATCGATTGATAGGGGAACAATGTAAGCCCTTTTAGATTAGCTATAAATATACGTCTTTTATGTAGGCTTATGTCATAGTAAAGGAGTAGTAGTTCAGCTTCATATAAATCGGCTGTCGGCGGTTTGAATGTGTGCGTGAGTAGCGGCACCGTGTACGCACGCACTTTTCACGCACACAATCACATAAACGAAAGGAGGCGGCCAGGGCCGCGGCCATGCACTCAGTACGGAACGCGCCGCCTATGCGTCACTGCAAGAGTAGGCAATTAACTCGTCGAGCGGCCTTAGCTAACCTACTGTTATTACTTTACTGTGCTTATGTTTTGATGACGGTAGGTACGCAAGCCTAGAACAATGTCTCTTTTTAACGCCCGACGCAAAAAGAGGGATGTTATAAGTTTGACGTGTCTGTCTGTCTGTCTGTGGCACCGTAGCACGCGAACGGATGAAGCGATCTCAATTTAGTTTTTTTTGACGTGACAACGTCTTATAATTCGATAGAGCCGGCTGCACGCACGAAAAAACATGACTCATGAGGCGTTACCGCGCTCTGCGGTGTTACCTCGTTCTGCGGCGTTACCTCGCTCTGAGGCGTTCCATGTAAGGCTTGAAGTGCAAGCGAGAGCGCGGAACGAGCGACAAAGAAGCACAATCGGCCAATCGACGTTGTCACGTTCAACTATCGTCAGTAAACCGACTTTACAGACAACCAATTTTTTTTGTATGAAAAGTGAGTTACGGGCGAGTGTTTTTAGCTTTGTTTGATGAAACTCGGTCCAAGATGTCGGGGTTTTGAAAATTTTAATTACATCTAAAGACCAGCACCCAGGCCTTAAGACAAAAGTCTTTCAGCAGTGTGTGTTGCCAGTGATTTTTATTCTGTTTTTTAGTATTTCTTGTTATAGCGGCAACAGAAATACATCATTTGTGAAAATTTCAACTGTCTAACTATCACGGTTCATGAGATACAGCCTTTACCCTTAGTACATACAGGTTTTGATAGTTTACAAAAACTATAAAAGTTTTCGTTTCCATCCATACATATTTTTTTCAGCGAATCTTACCGAGACTGGAGAAACTGAAATCGTTAATACGGGTTATTTTAAATCGTTATAATCATATTCCAACAATGTTATTGAGTTACTTTTTGAATTTAAGCAGATCGAGTTGCCACTTTGACAAGTCGGCGGTGGTAAACGTCGGTGTTTACGAAAACTTTTACGTTTTTAAAACTTGTACTAGAGGTACTGGTGACGGACCTACAGCGGAGCCTTAGTAATAGGGTTCCGTTTTACCCTTTGGGTATGGAACCCTAAAAAGTGGTACCGTAAAACTGCACACCATTTATACCAGCTACAATAAAATTACAATGTTATTACACCGTAAACTATAGTCCTATATATCGTATTACAATTTATCGTCTAGTGGTCATAGTTTCGTATACATTCGGTATGCCAACTTCATGAATAGCATCATACTCTGTAGTTTGGATTTGGTATCAGAGAAGGAATAAATTTCTCTATTTTTGTCATTCTGGAATCTTATCTTGTGTTCCGGATTGAAGGAGGTTCAGGGTCCTATGATGCTGAATAAAGCTGTAGCAAACCGTATTTATTCGTTACGAGTAACGAAACGTTACTCACGAATTAGGTTTTATAACGGGATAAATACCATGTATTTGTTTTTGTTTGAGTTCTCGATATTTCGACACTGTTGCAAGCGCTATGATCAGGAGAATACTAAAAGTTTCTGTGGGTAGGATTGTTGATGTGTGGACCGGCTTGAGGCTAAGTCACATCATCTCATCATCCTACTAATATTTAAAACGTGAAAGTTTGTGAGTATGTGTGTATCAAAGATTCAAAGAATTTACTGCATTCCATAATGTACAATAGTTAGTCAAAATAATATAATTAAATTAAGATCTTTATGAACCCTGTTGGGCACAACAAAAACTTAAAAACTAGAGGAGAGGAGGACTGCCATCAATCAACAAATAACCTATTATTAAACCTATGTATGTCTATATATTATATAATTACTTAGTTAATTTGTTTTTATTTCTTTGTTATGGTATATTATTTTTAGTTTGAAGTAATAAATAGAGCGATATCGTCAAAAAATTTGAAATAAAACAAATAGGTGAAAGGATTCTTTTATATTCATCGATTAAACAACGGTTTTTTGGGTTTCGACGAAGCATATCCCCTGAACAGCCTTTGGCCAGCCCTAGTGGCTTCCAACCCCTATCTAGGCAGGATGCTCTTCATTTTATTATATCGTACTCGGTTTCCGATACGCGTGGCTCCACAGGATTCCACTCTGGGGTACACTTTCGACGTTTTTTGAATAGTAAATCAGCTTCATATCATAGGTCTGAACCTGCTCGCGAATGTATGATTTAGTTATTACTAATCCTAGCCTCTTATATCTAGGTGGGAAGCTGGAAGTGGGTTAGAGACCTGTGTACCAGTTTTATTTAATGTACGTGGGAGTGATATTGAGTTTAGGATGATGTTGAGCGAGAATTATTAAAAATAATGTAGGTATGTCTGTGTTATGTAGTAACTAGAAAGAGTACTTTGATGCAAACCACCCTCAAGTCTGCATTGTGCCGGTCGTTGGAAGAGAATTGGTTGGAGTCGTTTAAAGCCCGAAATTAATAAGCGATCCTGATCCGTTATCCGCGGTTTCGGATCGATATGTCATTTTAGTACTAGGGCATGACATATTACTACTAAAATGACATATTATGTCAATAGTCAATCGTTATTTATTCAATAGGATACATTGTGATCACTTTAAAACGTCAAACTTGAAACTAGCTACGCCTTTTCCAACCTCCTTATGCCGGCAAAAGAACTGAATCGCCCGGCAGGTAATTTGTTTAGCGCGATCACATTGACAATTTTATTCCTTTTACTAATTGATTGATTGTATATGACATGACATATCGATCCAAAACCGCGGATAACGGATCAGGATCGATTATTACTTTCGGGCGTTAGATGGCATCACTGGTAGTAAAGTAGTCTACATTTAACCCTAAAAATTATGTCATTAAGTATTTATTTATTTAGTTTAATTAGTTATCTACTGCTTCATGTGATTTATTCTATACTTTGACTTTAATTCAATTTACCTAATGTTTTCATAATCTAATCTTAGTTATTAATTCAGAAGATGAAAAAGTACCTAAAACCACTACAAAATATATACGCGTCGGTTTGCAAACCTCCTTTTTTAGGTTGGTTAAAAAAAGCGCACTGCACTGAGCATATATTTTTTTGAAGCTATTTTTAATGGATATTTTCTACTGACAGTTATGTTACCGATCTATGTTAGTCATTTTACCGATTACAGTTTGTTACAAATTTGGTTGTAATTAACATCAATTCAGTTCAGTTAACTTGTAATTTACTCCATAAATTATACTTCCAGCTCCGAGCCCGAGAAATAAATTTAGGTGCATTTTATAGCTAGCGGAATATAGTCTAGAAGCTAGAATAGAATTTCAACTTTGAGTAGCTTTTGTGGCCCAATTTATGAGCGAAAGAGATTTGAACTACGTAATTTTAAGCGTAAATCATTTTTAAAAATTAAATTTTGCTTTTAACACACTCTCTTATGTTGCACCCGTGGTTTCTACAGATACAAAGTTACCTATGTATTAAACCATGGTATAAACTATTTCCGTGCTGAATTTCAGCCATTTCATCGCCAAAAAGCAACAAACACACTCGCACATTTACTCCCAAACTTTCGCATTTACAACTGCACCCCGCGCTTAAACCCGCTGTTTTCTCAGTTTTCGAACCTTTTTCCAGGATCCAAAGTAGTTATTGTGTTATTTTTTTTTATTTCTGTATATAAGTATGTATATCGTTGTCTAGTACCCAAAACAAAAGTTTCGAGCTTAATTTGGGGCTAGGTCAATTTGTGTGCAATTGTCCCCGATATTTAATTTAGGGTATAAGCCATCTTCATTCAAAATTTCATCGACATCCATTATGCAGTTTTTACATCCATACTTACAAACTTTCACGTTTATAATATTAGTAGGATGTGAAAGTTTGTGACGATGTACGAGTATGTATGTGTAAAAAACTACTGAACGGATTTGAGTGAAATTTGGAACGGAGATAGCTTATATCCTGGATTAAAAGATAAGCTACTTTTTATCCCGGGGAAAGGTCCCTGTGGGATAGAGGGAAGACGCGGGCGCAGCTAGTATTAGATTATGATAGGATTTGAGTGATTTACGGTTTGTTACGCCCATTTCTACTTAAAAATGTTAAATTCCTGGAAGATAATAAAAATATGTATGAGAAACATCCTCTTACATCTTATCCCACAACACACGAACCGTCCAGCATCCTCCTCCAGTTCCGCTCCAAATTGCAGCTACCTAGATATCTAGACCTGCCTAGTTACAGACGTACCCAGATACCTAGGTATACGAACCGTGACCTACTTGTCGATATCCGGATCTGTATATATAAGTTAGTTGGTAATCTTATAAAAGTTAGGTAACTAAGATAGATAGATAAATAGATAGATAGATACACCATCATCAGCCTTTCATGTTCCTACTGCTGGGACTCTGGCCTTCTCTCAGAGAGAGAGTAGGTATGGGCAGTAATCTACCACGCTGGCCCAGTGCGGGTTGGTAGATGTCGCATGCCTTTGAATGTTGCAGTTCTTGGACATGCCGGTTTCCTCAAGATGTTTTCCTTCACCATTTTGAGCGATGGCAAATCCGCACATAACTTATAAAGTCGTCGTGAGCCCGAGAGGATTCAAACTCGGTGTCGGCGCCTTGTAAGTCGTACGCGCTACCGTTCGGCTACCATCGCTCACCAGATAGATACATAGATAACGCTTTATTGTTTCACCGCAACAACAATAAACAAGCACAGCTAAAAATGCCTTGCATCATTTTGGAAAAGTACTGATACTCTTACACTGCTCGACCAATAATAACCTAACATAGCTATGAACCATTGCAAGGAAATTGGCTATTGAATGGAAAAACTGCATCGAAATCGATCCATCCGCTTGAGAGCTATGATGCCACAGACAGACGGATTGAAATTTTCAAAGATGATGTATTTCTATTGCCGCTTTAATGACAAATACTAAAAAACAAATTAAATATTTTTATTAGATATTGGTACGGAAAACCCTTCGTATGCGAGACCCAACTCGCACTTGGCTGGTTATATAATATTAGTGTAATTAAGTAGCTTTTCTTAATTAGCCTTAAAAGACTTTCATATTGTAAACAAGATCCTGCTATAACTAGTAGCCAATAGTTAGGAACTCGTGAATCGCTCAGGGGATTGTTGCAAACCCCTTCCGGCCCTCTCGACACAAGTATTTGCTTAACTTACTCTGATTGAACTGAACCAGGTCCGTAAAGCCCTCCGCACACGGCGCCGTAGCGCAAGAGTATCGTAAGACGCGCGTAGGACGAGAGCAATACATCGCATCGCCAAGCACCTATCGGTGTATTACGGCAGCCCTACTTGAGACCTCCCAATCCAGGTGTAGCGTGGCGCCATCTTCGACCACATCGTCACTTAAGGCCCTGCCATACCTTCAGGTGTGTTGAATTGTAGTCAAAGGCTACCTTGTAAGTTTTAAAAACAACCCGAACTTTACTAAACTGAAACACTTTTGGAAAATCGAGTTTGATCAGTTACTTTTGTCGCTGATTGTGCTCGTTGCGTCTTTACGATAGGCGAGACCACTACGCTCACGACTCGTGTGCGGAAACCCTAAGTCCGTATTGATTTCTCTACTATAATTAGAACTGAGAGAGACTTCTACGTCATATATAGGTAAATTTGGTAACACTATGATCAAAGCCTTCTTACGGCCGAAATTAATAATCGATCCTGATCCGTTATCCTTGGTTTTGGATCGATATGTCATGTCATAATATATCATTTTAGTACTAGGACTTGACATATTACTACTAAAATGACATATTATGACATAACATATCGATCTGAAACCGCGGATAACGGATCAGGATCGATTATTAGGGTAACCTTTGCTACAAGTAATGACTAGCTGTTCCCCGCGATTTCACCCGCGTCCTCCCGTTATCCCGCAGGAACCTTTTACCGGTATAAGCTATCTCCGTTCCAAATTTCATTCAGATCCGTTCAGTAGTTTTTGCGTGAAAGAGTTACAAACATCCATCCATACATCCAGACTCACAAACTTTCACGTTTATAATATTAGTAGGATTCACATACAAAAAGCTCTTTATAAGTAAAGTCAGATGTGAGAGCAATGCGATCGCGCTGAGACTCAATTGACATCCAATTCCACATCCATGCATATTTATGTAAATAGTAGCTATCAGTTAAGGAGCGGTAATCGGATATTGGATATTTTAAGTTGTATTTTTTTTTGTTTATTTCTGGACTGACACATTTTTAAAATATTACTAGCTGTTTCCGCGGTTCACCCGCGTGGGCTAACAGCTTTATGCATGCAAAGTCTCAGCCCGATCGGTTTAAAATTGACAAAGTTTCATACAAACTTTCATCCCCTATTTTATCCCCTTGGGGGTAGAGTTAATCAAAATCCTTTCTTAGCGGATGCCTACGTCATAACATCTACCTGCATGCCAGATTTCAGCCCGATCCGTCCTGTGGTTTGGGCTGTGCGTTGATAGATCACTATGTCAGTCAGTCACCTTTGAGTTATATGTTTTAGATTACTTGCACCTAGTAACATTTTTAGACATAGGTAAATATGTAATACTTTCACGTACAGCATCATCATTATCACCCTGCTTCAGTCCACTACTGAACATAAGCCTCTCTCCTCTCTTTTAGACTCTTTTCATCCAACTACTGCCAGCCACTCGGCCATATATGAAGCATCCGCCCGTGTAGTGATTTTTGCATAGTTATAGTTTATAGGCTGAATGAAGCTTTCGGTGATATAAAACATTTTTTTTGAAATGTTTACAGTCAGCGCTGCGCTTACATGATTATTGTTATCTGCATGCAGCATATTATGCTGAAGCTGTCCTATTGCCCTATAAATAATTGTTTAAATAATTAAGTGGAACCTAGAATAAAATTTTCAGTTTAGTGGCAAAAATAGATTTTTTTGTTTTTATTTATTTATTTTTATAGTTACAGAAAAATGGTTGTACGTAACCCTAGTTTTCGGCTCGAATTTGTCGAATTTGCCAGCGCCTTAACATGGTAACATTGAATGCGTCGGAAAGGAAAATGAGCCGTAAGCACACGTACTGAATTAATGGTGTTTAATGCCGCCAAACCATTTACGTTTGCACGTAATGGAATTTAAAAAGATACACGAATTTATTCCAAACTTGGTTTCAGTTTTGTTCGAGCGGTTTTGAGTTTATTTGACGGAAAGAAGAGCAGGGTAATGAGCGGTTATATAGCTGCTATCATCAGTCTATTACGTTCCCACTGATGGGACACAAGCCTTCTCTTGGAGAGAGAGAGAGAGATAGAGAGATAGAGAGAGAGAGAGAGAGAAAGAGAGTATGAGCCGTAATCTAGCACGCTGGCCCAGTGCTGGTTGGTAGATGTCGCATGTCCTTAACTATTTTGGTTCTTGGTTTTTGGTTTCGCCACGATGTTTTCCTTCGCCGTTTTGAGAAATGTTAAAAAAATAATACTATGTATTAATAAAACATTATTAATTTTTTATGCTTTTTATAAGTGTATATCAATATTTTTGTTGTTTTTTGTGGCGGCCACCTTTGATTACATCGTCAATTAACTTCGGATTTGTCGTTAAACCCTATTCTGTAAAAAAGCCATTTTGAGCGCAAACTGAAACGCGTCCCAATTCCTTGATGCGACTTACTCATTATGTCCCAAAAAGGGCCATCCCCTAAAGGATCGTTACAATAATGTTAAATTTGATAACGCAATAGATATCCGATTAAACCCGGATACGGAGCGGGAAAAAACCGGGACTTAATTAAATTACTGGATCCCAAACAGATGGCCACTTAAATTTATTTCGCATATACTCGCGTTTGAGCAGAATTATAAAACCAGGAAATGACTTTTTAATTTTTCAACGAAAGTAGAAAAGAAGACGGAAATTCGTAAAATTAATATTTACAGGTACTAAGTAGTACTACGAAAAAATAAGATGTGTTTTTGACTGATATCAATATTTTAATCGAACTGCAATCGAGATTTCGGGTGCGAATAGATTTTACCAAATCCGGTTTAGCCTTAAACCCGACTTTATTTTTTCGTGAGTTTAGCCATTTTAATAATTATATTAAGTATTTATTATTTGTACTTCACAAATTTTCTGAAAAATACTTCATTTGCAAAAAAAATGCCCACTTTCGCAACAAGATCACAATGACATAAAATCTTTCCTTCCCCCTTGAAAAAATCCTTGATCCTTGGTTTCCTTGAACTGCTCTCTATATTCAAATACGATTTTAATCATTAGCTGCAATTACCAAATACGACTCTCTCTAGCAGTCTCTTTCTCTTCCTAATTCTCTATCAATTAAATTTTCCTTGAAGATCTTTGCTTCTTTGTTATGTCCAATTTCACAGATAATTCCCATGGCATGGAGTTTTTACAGTTGAATATAAAGGTGATTATAGAGGTGATGGTCGTTCTATCTCATCAAGAGGGTGATAATGGATCTACACAATTAATTTTTAATCCTGCGATTACATGGCACAGTGGATCGATGTTAATAATGAGGTTTCTGTTTTATATTTTGTCTTACAGCCTTTCTCATTACTTCCTTCCTACTAATATGATAAATGCAAAAGTTTGTGTGTGTGTGTGTGTGTAAAAGTTTGTTATCACACACCACTGTAACTACTAAACCCATTTTGATGGAATTTCGAATGGAGATAGCTTATACCCTGGATTAACACTTAAGCTGACTGACATAGTGATCTATCAACGCACAGCCCAAACCACTGGACGGATCGGGCTGAATTGTGCATGCAGGTAGATGTTATGACGTAGGCATCCGCTAAGAAAAGATTTTTTTAATTCTACCTCCGAGGGGATAAAATAGTTTTTCATATCTCATAAAAGCTTACACATATTATTTACCAACTAACAAACGGCATTTTGGGAACATTGCCAACTGGTAGCGGTTTATTACATAAGGTACCTACCTAGGTAGACTCACTTAATAGATTAAGGTCCGTTTTACTAATTCAAGAAGAAATGATACCACAAGTCATTTTTTCCATACATTTTCAGCTACTGTTAACTGATTGACTACGGATAAAAAAAACCTTTAAGTCACCAGATATTAAGTGACGATATGGTCGAAGGTGGCATCACGTTACAACTAGATAGGGCGTGCTCTCAACTGGGGCTGCTGGAACACACCGGAAGGTGCTTGGCGACTGATTCTTAACCTCAACGACTTCTTCTTCTTGCCCTGGTCCCATCTATTTAGGGTCGGCGCAGCATGTACTCTTTTTCTAGTCTCCCCTATCAGCCATCATCACTCCATTCATATCGATCCTTACACAATCCATCCATCTTTTCTTTGGACTTCCTCTTCCCTTCCATCCATCAACATTCATATTCATCACTTTTTTGGTAACATGACTATCATCCCTCCTCATAACATGTCCATACCAATCCAAACGATCCCTTTCAACTTTTCTGTCACCGGTGCTACTTTCACACTTCCTCCAACTTCAACAACAAACAAACAAAATTACAAAAGCATGCATAACTGTAGCGCTTGTACGCAATACCAAGGGCTGCGATTACAGCAATTATGGCACTCTTCGCTTCCCCTAGCTCATAAATCTGGCATAAATACAGTTTGCGGAGCTAGCTCGTTTTGTCTTATTTAATCTACGGCGTTGCAACGGAATTAAGCTAATAAATCGGGTATAGCTTCAATAGAACCGTACTAAATAAACCATTTATTTCAGTTAGCCCGATTAAGATATCGCTGGAGGGAGGATGCGGACCTACGCGAACTCCAGATAGAGAGTGGCGCTCTCTCGTTTTAAAGGCCACTACACACTTTGATGTCAAGCGATGATGCGGTCGAAGGTGTACCTACTAATACCTAGAAGGCCTTTTCACTATTGACTTGAAGATTACATATGTATTACACATATATTATGTCAATCTGTCGCCAAGCACCTATCGGTGTGTTCCGACTTCCGACAGCCCCGGTTGAGAGCCAGTTCCCAGTTGTAGCGTGGTGCCATCGACCACATCGTCACTTAACATCTGGTGACTCGTGGTCAAATGCCACCCTGAATGTATCATACTAATATTAAAAATGCGAAAGTTTGTGTGCGTGTGTGAATGTTTGTTACCACGTATCACCGTAACCACTTATCCGATTTTGTTGAAATTTGGAATAGAGATAGCTTATACCCTAGATTAACACGTAGGCTATTTTTTATCCCGGAAAAAGATTCCTGCGGGATAACGGGTGAAACCGCGGGACGCGACTAGTAATATTATAAACGTGAAAGTTTGTGAGTACGTATGTATGTACCTATGTTTGTTGCTCTTTCACGCAAAACTGCTGAACAGATTTGAGTAAAACATAGGCTACTTTTTATCCCGGAAAAGGTTCCAGCGGGATAACGGGAAGCAGCTAGTTAAAAAATATATCTTAGAACACGAAAACGCCATTCGCACACAAAAGCAGTTAATAACAAGTTTATAGTAATCATCAGAACATGAAATCAAGTCGAAATCGTCGATCGCTAGCAAAGTTTTAACGAACCGAACATTGGAAAGTCAATCGCGACCAATTTGTATTTCTATGAATTTTAACTAGTTCACAATTTAAACTGGGGGAGCGTATAAAAGGAAATGTGAGTCTAACAATATTATCACAGAATACGTAATCCTCACATGGAGCGGTAGTACCGAGTTCAAAACCTATCTCGGCCAAGTAAAAACTCAAATCTCAAACATATAGCGATGATGGCTCAGCGGTAGTGACGTCGGCTCGTGATCCGTAGGACGTGGGTTCGAATCCCTAGAATGAGCTTGAGCTTTCGGTGAAGGAAAACATTGTGATGAAACCATAGCTTGGTGGTAGGGCATTTTCTAGTACTCGCCTGGCTGCTTCCACCCTCATGTTAAGAATCTGTCGCAAAGCACCTGTCGGTGTGTTCCGGCAGGCTGACTTGAGAGACAGTTCCCAATCCAGGTGTAGCGTGACACCACCTTCAAATACATCGTCACTTAACAGGTGACTTGTGGACAAACGCAAATAAAAAAATTGTATGATACACAACAATCACTTTAAAAAACTTAAAAACTAGTCATAGTTTTATGAACCGGAGACTGAATCAGACAATTTTTTATCCCGGAACATGCATTAGTTTTAGGGAGCCGATGGATGCAAATGGCTAATGTTCGTTCATGTCGGCTTTCAAAGGGGGAGGCCTATGTTCAGCAGTGGACTTCTTCCGGCTGATGATGATGATGATGCACGGATGGTGTAAAAATCTTCCCTTCACACTCATTTCATTGGCCTGCGTCCATCTACAAGAGATGATATTAGGTAACACACACGCACACACACACATACACACACACATGCACACACACACACGTGCGCGCGCACACCCTCGCACATTTAATTACATTTCTTACATATAGGTACGCTAAGTAATTTCGACACCAATGAGTAAGTAAATGCTCACTGATAGATTTTAATTTAAGAATGTATGTATTTGTTTTATTATTAGTAATTTGAAATTACCTTCATGCCAGTGACATCATCAAAAGCGGCTTCAAAGGAAGACCAGCGCTGATCAAACGAGCAGCACAACGCTGAGTTGAGGCCGGTTTGCAACAACAAATGATTCTAATTCTTATTCTTAACATCCGAAAATCATCTGCGCTTATGGCTAAGTAAGCCAAACCGGGAGCCACAGATGCGGTCACACTTCCCACAAACACACTGTCGCAACGGAAGTGGCAGCTGATTGGTATATAACTGCCAATTCCCGCGTTGTTTTCCACTCAGCTTAGCACAGCTGTAGTGGGTGAAGTGACCTCTCCACGGACGCTACCTCACCTGGGACGCGATTTTAGAAACACAGGCATGCCCAGAACCTGCGTCACCCTCTTGACCTAACCAGCAGGACCCACAGGAATTACGAATCACTACGTGTGGTGCCGGGTCAGTTGCAGGACCTAGCTCGTGCCTTACGGAGATACCATTCCGGGTTTGTTCCGGGTTCTTCACACTAATGTTTATGTTTATTAAATGTTTATTAAACGTTGTATACTAGGAATTTTATACATTTTCCAAACAGCAATTGGAAATGTGTAGAATATCGGATGACGTTATCAACTTTAACATGTTAACCGTGCTTTAACCCATCTGTAATTTTTAAATTCAGGTATTTTTATACGCTCTCTCTTGTTTTTGATTTGGCATTGTTTACTTTACGAGGGCTTTTATAAATTGTAGTGTTATATGAAATTGTCATGAAGTTGTTTCCATCGAAGAATATTTCAGTGAGTTAATTAAGCGACAAAAATAATGTTTTCTTCTTCAACATTTTTCCTGAATAAATTTGATGTACAGTACATTGTTAATATACAGATTTTCTGGAAAACCTAATAAACCATTCTCAGAAACCATCGCCAGGATTCTGAAGCTTACCCTATTGTAGTTATTGTAGAAGGCTTTACTACAAATTGTGTTTTGGAAGGTAAAATACAGATTGTTATTTTATTAAGTACTTATAATATAATACCACGAGCCCGACTAAACATAAGAAAAGTAGATATAGTTGCGAACCGCGGTTACAGTCACGGGTTTTCCGCTATCCCACTGCAATTTTTCCCGGGATAACCTACTTTTTTACAAATTTCACTCAAATCCGTTGAACTGTTTCAACATGTAGAAGAACAAACGTACACATTCACAATCTTTCGAGTTTATAATATTAGTGAGACTTACACAAGAAAATATGTTTTTGTATTTTTTTTATTGCAGATTGTTTTTTTTTATGTAATCGAACAGCAACCTATACGCAATCACTATGCCATTAAAGCAATAAACACTTTTAATATAAAAAAAATCACTTAAGTTATATCGAAGATATTTACCACTCACATTACCTATAATTTTCGCCTATTTATTACCCCTTAAACTTTCTGTTACACTTGTAATAGAGACCGCATTGCGGTTTAGGGTAAAATAGTAGACGAAAATAAACTTTATGACCTAGAAAATAAAGGGGTTGAAACGGAACGTAAAGTCCCTCTCAAAGTCAGGTCACGCACGATTACATGTTAACTCTTGCAACTAATCAATATAACGTTCATTATTTATGTCAATTAAAAAGTGATTATTATGAACAACGAACCCACCGAAATTGACCTAGAATTATTAAGAAGCGATGATAGCTTAAGTAGTGACGTCGACTTACGACCCAATTCTCGCGGCGTGTTATATTATCACATTCGATAAATATCGCCATAACTGTCAAAATTTGTATTTAATTTTGACAGTCTGGAGTCTTTCAGGTCTTGAGTTCGAATCAAACAATGAGCATGAGCATTACCGGAATGCGTGTGAATGATTTTGTGATACATAAAGATTAGGTTAGTTTTCGTCCGCTCCGTCACTGTGGATTTAATACCGAGTACGTGGATTAGGTACGGACAACGGAACAGGTATTCAGATTAGGTAATTGTATTAATTGGATTAGTTTGCATGAATTTAAGATTTACCCTAATGTCTAAATATCAAAAAAATAGTTTATAGCTAGTCGCTCCCTCGTCGCTGTGTGACAGGTGCTTTATAAGCCTTGAGCTTAAAATCGCGCAGCAACGACCCATTTCTAGGACTCAAGTTACTAAATTAAATTATCCATAACAACAGTAAATTTCTGAGAACTACTTACTCAGGCCACATTCAGTTTTATTACTTCGAAATTCCGAGAAGTTTTTACATCTACTCCTTATGTAAGCCTCGAACTACTTACTATTTGTGCCACTAATGGAATAGTTATACTCTTCAGGCCGTAAGTAGCCTTCGAGAGAGGCCTTGAGTTTAAGCTTGAGTATAACCGTAGTGTTAACTTGATTACTAAGTATAAGCTCTTGTTTACATATCACTTTAATATTATAAATTTAAAAGATTTTGAGTGAGTAAGCCGGTGAATTTCAACGACTCAACGGATTTGAGTGGAGATAGCTTTATACCCTGGATAGCATATAATTATGGTACTTTATACGAAAAAAGTTTCTGCGTATAAAAATAATTAAATTGCCTTGTATGAGTTACGATATAATGGTTAATTCACTCTGTCTCACTCACTCATTACAGGCGACCTCTTCGAGCCTTCCATTCCTGAGTTGGATATGGGATCTCAGTCTCGGATATGGGATATGCTAATTTTTTTGAAAGAGAATGAAGGACGCATATCCGCGTTCGGATATATATCCGAAGATATAGTTGTGTCCGAAGTTACCCATGGCTGATTAGTATGTTTAGAGTGATGATCGAGTTCGAGCTCAACTCTGAGTCGGTTCTACAAATTAATACGAGCCTTGAACATTTGTGGGTTCCTCATTAGAGAGTTATGATTGTAGAGGTTCACGAGACCGCGTTAATTGTCTAAAGTTTGCGCTGGAGTTCTTAAGTTATAACCGTAATAACCGTAATAACTAGGTGGAGCGACGACTTGAGCCGAGAAGCTGGCAGTGGTTGGATGAGAAGAGCCGAAGACCGGGCTCAGTGGCGTACCTTGGGAAAGGCCTATGTCCAGCAGTGGACATATTTTATATAAAATTATTAGTATTTTCGATGAGTAAATATACAAAATTAGAGTAATTATTAATTTTTCCGCCAAAACAGCTCGAGCAAGCTAGATTTTGTTTTTCTGGTATTTCTACTATTTGAAATAAACTCCTGGAACACCACGAACCCGACTAAACTTAAGGCGCTGGTTCCCAAACTAAGCTGAAAAACGGGGTTAATTAAAAATATCGATCTGTGTAATTTTGGTCTAAAAAAACCTAATAAAAATATATGTTAATCTACTTGATATATAGCAGAATACCTTCAGGCCGAAATATGCAAAAAATATATTTATACATTGAAAAAAATGTGCAAATTGCCCCATTTTCTAAAAGTTTAATACTACTTTACTCCTAAACTATATATTATATAAGTATATATGCAACAAAGACTTGCTAATACCATCAGCGTATTAAGAAATATAATACCCAAAACACCTTAAGACCATTTTTTGAAAATACTGCTTTAATTATTTTTTGCGAATTTTTTACGTATTTCATACTAGCAAATCGCCACGTCAGTCTCTCATAAAGTCAGTTCGGGATGCTTTCACCTGATCATGCAAGGTCAACGGCGTATGGCAGGGCCTTAAGGGCTACCCCGCGGTTACACCCGTGGATTCCCTTGTTATCACAGGAACCTTTTTCCAGGATACAACATACTACTAATATTATAAATGCGAAAGTTTGTGTGTGGGTGTGTGAATGTTTGTTACCACGTATCACCGTAACTACTACACCGATTTTGATGAAATTGGAAATGGAGATAGCTTATACCCTGGACTAAAACATAGGCTTAGGTTCCTGCGGGATAATAGGGAGACGCGGGTGAAACCACGGGCACAATTAGTACAACGCATGTTAGGTCTGAGCCATAGTCTAAACCAAGTTGCTTGATGTTTTCACGACTGATAGATAGATGTGCAAAGTGTGCGGTCGTGGTTTCGCAATCATAATAAACTAGTGTGTTGAATGATAAAATAGATAAAAGACGTATGAAAAGGATTAAAAATGGTATATTTTCACACCAATTGACCAATTAATTGTAATACGATACATTTCAAAAAGTACTTTCTTACGGGAGCGGCCATGTTTTTTACCTTTGTTATTTAAAAAGAACTCAGTTTTTTGTTTCTAAATTAGTTTTAGTTTTTCGTTACCTATTATGAGAAAAAGATTGCCATAAATTTTATTCGGCAACAAAAAGCGTGGATAAACAATGAAATAAAAACATCTCACCCAAAATGAAATTAAAATTACAAATGTTGAAATGAGAAAAGGGTCGCTAGAAGGGAATAAATAGTCAGTTATGATAGGTCAAGTTTTTTGTTACTTGAAAATGTATCTCCTTTATTCGAAATACCTACTGAGACGGTAGAAACATTTCTATTTCACAAAAATATTTCAAATTCGCTCGGGTGAGGTAACGTATTCGGAAAATCAGCTCCCATTTTCTCGACACACGGTGCACGCTCAAATCGACGATTCACTAGGACCTACGAAAATACTTTCAAGGAAAACTTGAAGCTTTCGACATTTTATTGCATTGCATGTACAATTTCTTAATGTACAATTAGTAAAATGCAGTGTCAAATAAAATGGTCTTCAAAACTACTCAATTCAATTTCAACGTATCTTTATTAGCTTAATAATTAAATGTACAGTTCTAGTGTGAGTTTAATCCTAGAATTGACAAAAATAAATTAAATAGTGCGTTTCGTAAGCTAGCAACACTTTTATAAAACTTATATATATCATATACTTATATATATTATTATGTAAACTTGACAAATATCTTACGTGCGTAATTATTACGCAATGTTGGGGTGACAAAATATGTAAGCTTTAAGCTTTACACTTTAAAAAATTTAATTATTAAAATAAGTAGCCTGTGGCGGTAGGTGAACAATTAATCGCGAGCGCAGTACGCACGGCAGTAGGCAGTTCAAAACTACTGTCAGTTTACTTGCTTTTTTGCAACTGACAGTAGTTTTGAACTGCCTACTGCCGTGCGTACTGCGCTCGCGATTAATTGTTCACCTACCGCCTCTCTCAATTATGAGCAGAGCTCTTGTTGGTGGAATATTTTACTAGAAAACTTTCTTTGGTACGTGTCCTTATCGGTCTACCTCTCCTTCTTTTCACGTCTACTTCTCGTATTCTTATGTTTTTTACATATTTGTCATGACTTACCAAGTAATACTAAAATCATACGAGTTTTGTCATGAAAATAAAGTGACGTCAGAAAGCTTTAAACTGGTAGTCATAAAAGTTTATCTGAGACACTTTTTTAAACACTTTTATTAGCTTTACTTGTAACATACTAACTAACTAATGTAATAAAATCTTAGAAATAAATTTTCACCTACTTTAATTATCGTATAGAAACGAAACTTTGTATGTGTATGTACGAGTATGTAGTCTCGGTGACAATGCAATAATTTATCAGTAAACATAAACTAATAACCTTTATAAAATGGTAACCCTAATTGTCCCCAATTGCGATCTACCCCCGAAACTATTCAACCCCTTACCCTTAAGCAATAAACCTGCGGTCACGTCCGATCGTTAAATAAACAAAATAGTCGACACAAACATAAAAATACTAAAACATTTCCGCCCATGTCGTCCGAAATCGCAGACACTTCGGCACGTACTGTGGAGGGCGCTTTCCCTAATGCCCTAATTCAAGGGGATGAGCGGCTTCCGAGGCTCAAAAGGGCTAAAAGGCTGCTGTTGTATTTAGTTAGGGCTCACACCCCATTTGGATTCATCGAAAATATTGCATTATGTATGAACGTATCGTTTTCGTTAACTTCGTGATTCTTTTCGGAGATTTGAGATTCCCAATTTGTTCTTTCAATATATCCAGTAAAGAATATCAGAGCACGTACGGGGTACAAACCGATTTAATTTGTTGTTTTAATTATTGCTAATTATACAGAAATGAATAAAAGAGGACCGAAAAGATGCCCTGTGGCAGCCCTCCTCATTAACACTTAAAAGGTATATCAAAACTAAATCTAAACACAAGGTTTGTTTCCAAAACGCAACAGAAACATCAAGACCAACTTCTGTAGATGAATTTCTAACTTCATATAGAGTAAAGAGTAAGAACATTGTTAAAGGCCTCTTCTAAGTCGAAAGATCAAAAAGCTGCAAGTTTCGGAACAGCCACTCGCAGAAGTGCGATGTAGATAGTAGCATATTGTGTTAGAAACTGGGCCTCGCAAGCAATTAAGAAAACTAAGTTGTTACTTAGTTCAAGCGTGCTCAACTTAAGTAGTTTCCATTTGACATGGTTACTGGTTTGCTATATATTTTTGTGGAGGACTTTAGCCACATTTTATCCTTAATGCTTCGCTATTACGAATGTGTGTTTGTTGGTTTGTCCATATTTCATGTTACCACAAAGCAATGCATCACACGATAAAAAGTATCCTATGTCCTTTCTCGGGGTTCAAACTATCTCCGAACAAAATTTCATTTAAATCAGTTCAGTAGTTTAGGCGTGAAACAGGCAGATAGACAGACAGAGTTACTTTCGCATTTATAATAATTATAACCAGGGATTTTTGTTCATATTTCCTTTTACACTCTTCGTTGAAATTAGCTCTATATTCCACCGACCACCAATCAAAGATAGCTATCTAAGTTGGAATAAATCCAAGGCAGATGGCACCGACCCACATTGCGCTCCCGTCCCGAGCCGGCCAGGACCGGCTGCCAATCGTGATCATAACCGGCCAATTAGACCAGTGCATAAAAAATACACTCGGATGTAAATGTTTGCAAGAAATATTAAAGTTCTAGAGCAAGAAAAAAATTGCCAATCACTAAGCAAATTAGAACAATGGATTATATCATAAGGTAGATGACGCCTGACTCCTAAAGTGATCTGGCTCGATCTATCAGCCGGAAGAAGTGGAATTCCCCTTTGAACGCCACCATGAGAGGATATTAACCATTTGCATCCATCGGTTCCCTGCGACTCTAACAATGTCGTCGGTCCACCTATTGGGGGCCTACCTACAGAACGTCTTCCAGTTTGTGGTAGCCACTCGAGAACCTTTCTTCCACATCGGTTATCGGTTCGACGGATGCGTCCTGTCCATTGCCACTTCAACATGCGAATTCTGAGAGCCGTCTATACATTCATCTTCTTCTTCATGCCCTGGTCCCATCTATTCGGGGTCGGCGCGGCATGTACTCTTCTTCCACTCTCCCCTATCAGCCGTCATCGCTTCATTCACTCCCCTTTCATTCATATCGATCCTTATACAATCCATCTATCTTTTCTTTTGTCTTTTCCTAGGTCTATACATTCATATTAACATTATTCAACAACGCACTCCCACTAGCTTAGCCTATATCATGTTCATTTGGAGCCAAGCTATCTCCATGATGCCTTTACGGCTTTGGCTTGCGCCCAGCTGTGACGTCATCGCGTCCTAGGTCGCAGTATGGAGATTTTTACAGTATGTAAGTTTTCGATATTTGAAGATTGGACGACATGCTCAATTAAGCTTGGGTTTGTAGTGAACTTCCTCCAATTCAATCAAGTAGTAATAAGAATATAATTGCAAATGTGATTGCACCCAAAAAACTAAGGCGTAAGTAAGGAGATTCGAACAGGCATAGCTATTTTTCAGTTTGACGTTTTCAGTTTTAAAGTATCACATGTACCCTACTGTATAAACATACTAGCTGCTCCCAGCGGTTTCACCCGCGTCTTCCGGTTATCCCGCAGGAACCATTTTCCGGGATAAAAAGTAGCCTTTATCAATCAATCCAGGGTATAAGCTATCTCCATTCCAAATTTCATCCAGAACCGTTCTGTAGTTTTTGCGTGAATGAGTAACAAACACATACATCCATACATCTTTACATCCATACTCACAAACTTTCGCGTTTATAATATTAGTAGGATTGTGACTTTTTTTCGATGCATCTTAGAATTCTTAGGAACTGCTCCACGCACCCCCAGCCGCGCACAATCAAGCTCCCATCAAATATTCACACGGTTCTTCTGTATATCTTGAGGAGTTGCGAGTGTGTGCGGGGCCTTAGGTCATTAGGTGAAGGTCGAAGTGACAGTATTAAGGTAAGGTTGATTTATGTTTTTGGTTATGAGGAAACGTTGGTAGGTGGTGGGTTTATTTTGATAGCAGTTAGGGAATTGGGGGTGTCTGTTTTTGTTGGTCTTGGGATTGGGGTGTGACTTGAATAGGGTATGTATTATATATGCTATATATGCTATGCTCCTCGGTGTCTCTCGTGTGGGGATTTCCAGAGGAAACGTTACTTTTTCGGGATTGTAGGCTATAAATTATCTCTATTTAATCACAATCTATAGATCTATAAATTACAAAGACTATTTACCGACGATTACCTAATTTGAAATTTACCAAAATGAGTTTTTATAACACTGACTTAGAAGAGCAATCTGCACATTCTATGATATATAAAAACACATTTATTTTTTAACCAAGCGGGTTATTAAACTATTTGAGTCAATGTTCGTCCCCCGCTTTAATAAATATGTGTTGTTTTAATTATAAGTAAAAATAGTTTTTAGATAATTTCCGAAAAAAATTAAATCGGTCACTGTTTTATTAAGACTACAATATTAAGTAATACAATACGCCTTTATGTTGTTTCTCGAAAATACTGACTCGATTATACGAGTCGATTATACGACTCGATTATACGACTCGATTACACGACTCGATTATACGACTCGATTATATTAACCCCCGACGCAAAAACGACGGGGGTGTTATAAGTTTTGTGTCTCTGCGTGTGTCTGTTTGTTGGCATCGTAGCATCCGAACGGATGAACCAATTTTGATAGTGTCAATTTTTGATTGAAAGGTGAGTTAATCGGGAGTATTCTTGTTTAATGAAAATCGGTCCAAGAAGTCGGGGTTTTATAAATTTTAAATTTATTTATCGATTTTCTAACGTGTTAGTTGCTTCCAGATTGGCATAAGGCCACCATCTGCCACTGACGGGTGAATCTACTGAAACTAGAATCTTAACGGTAGAAACATCTAGCTTACATCTTCTAGTAGGTATTAAAAGTAAAATACCTACAACTTTAAAATTCCTCTTCTCCCTCGTCTTCAAAGGAAACTATTCACATTAGCGGCGTCTCATCCCTGCCGGAGACAAATCCGAGTTTATACCCTCTTCTATCTACCCCTAACCCGAGGGTGCTACTGTGAAGGTGCTACACTAAGGCCCGGCGCTCAAGCGATAATCAATATTTAAGCACAGATTTGACGCTGTCATTGCATACAAAAATGTCACATAATCGCTACTAAAGTATTGATTGATCAACACTTGAGCGTCATTCTAGAACGCCAGCCTTATGCGTGTATTATAGAATGACGCTCAAGCGATAATCAATGCTTAAGCATAGATTTGACGCTGTCATTGCATGCAAATATGTCACATAATCGGCACTAAAGTATTGATTGATGAACGCAAGCGTCATTCTTGAATCAGGCCTAAAACTAGATTCGGGTTTCAAAAGATCATAAGTGCATCTGCGGTTTAATGAAATTTTGCACCTTTAACCTGTAGTGTTTAAACGTTGTTATTAATAAAAATAAAGGTCATAACGAGATTTATTACTTCCTACTAATCCTACTAATATTGTACCTAAACGCGAAAGTTTGTGAGTATGTATGTATGTTTGTTGCACTTTCACGCAAAAACTACCGAACGGATTTGAGTGAAATTTTGAATGGAAATGGCTTATGCTCTGGCTTAACACAAAGGCCACTTTTATCCCGGAAACAGGTTCCTGCGGGATAACAGGCAGACGCGGGTGAAACCGCGGGGCACAACTAGTATCTAATATCTTAGGGGCACAGTGCATTGTAACAGACAAGAGCTTCAACGGCTTCAAAGGAAGACCAGCAAAACACTAAGTTGAGGCCGGTTTGCAAAAAAATTTTTTTCTCTACATTTTCCGTGTTTTGCCATAGACCGGCATCAACTCGCCATGATGCCTGCTCTTCCGTTGGTACCGGCAAAATACTTTCAGAGTAGCACCCTAACGGGCGCATTCTGTATAAATTCAGGATTTACCATCCGGGGCTCTCGCAGTTATATCGCTTGAAATAAACCTCGCGTTTGATACGAATGAAGCATGGGAATTTCATTGCATTTCTCTAGGTTATTTTTAATCGATTTACCCTTTACAAAAAATGTAGTGTGTTTACTAAAAACAAACTACACTAATCATCATCTTCATCAACCGGAAGAAATCCACTGCTGAACATAAGTTTTCCCTTTTGAACGCTACCTTGAACGGCCATTAGCCATTTGCATCCATCGGCTCCCGGCGATTCTCAAAATCTCGTCGGTCCACCTAGTGGGGGGCTTACCTACAGAGCGTCTTCCGGTTCGTGGTCGCCACTCGAGAACCTTTCTACCCCATCGGTTATCGATTCGATGAGCGAAACTGATATTACATTTAGACTCCGTTAGACAGCAATTCTAAAGATTTCTTTTATTATAATTGGTAATATCGTTTTCTTAACTTGAGGGCAGATGGTTTGTTGCAATAGTCTGTTCACGGTCTACGCGGATGAAATCGCGTGGCACAGCAATAAATTCTATCCTACTTCCTAATTATTATAAACGTGAAAGTTTGTAAGTATGGATGTCTGGATGTTTGTTACTCTTTCACGCAAAAACTACTAAACGGATTTGAGTGAAATTTGGAATGGAAATAGCTTATATCCTGGACTAACACATAGGCTTTTTATCCCGGAAAAAGTTCCAGCGGGATAACAAGAAGCCGCGGATGAAATCGCGGGGCACAGAAATACATTTTTCTATAAGCCTGCGAGGCAAGATCTTGCGAAACCATAATACTGTACGTTAACATGTGCGAGCATCATCTTCAACAAAGAAGCAAACTTCAAAACTTTTTAAGAACATTATTTAACCACCCTGTAGCATGAATTTCAATACGTAACAACTCTAAGAAGTTAACTTACTAGGAAACGTCCTCTTGTTCCGATAAACAAAGTACAATCAGCGACAAAAAACGCTAAACAATAATACATTTTCCAGTTACCGTCATCATCTTAAACAGCAGCATTTGACAGCAACGTCACTTAAAATCAGATGCGCTGTGTTGTGGTCAAACTTTACCTTGCAAATTGTAAAATTTACTATAAATTAAAAAAAACTCCCGACGATCTTCGACCGATTTTCATCAAACATAGCTAAGAACCACCGCAAAGAAACTGGCTTACAAATGAAAAAAAAACCGCATCGAAATCGGTCCATCCGTTTGAGTGCTACGACGCCACAGACAGACACAAACACACAGACAGACAAACAGACAGACATCAACGTCAACTTACAGCACCTCTCTTTTTGCATCTGGGGTTGAAAAAACAAACATTTCTGATCTAAAACACATTAAAAAAAATTAAGTATGACCAGCTACTTTCGTCGCTGACTGTACAACATGTATAGCTTCGAAGAGTAAAAGTTTTTCAGCGTAACACAGCCGTAGTAACAATAGGCTGAGAGACAGGAATAAAGAAAACGAACGCACTATTTAAAAGACAAAAAAGCTTTGATTGTAGATAGTTCTATCATCGTTCATCTCGGGATAAAGCTGATCCACACACTATCGAGTCCTGGAAATCCCACACTACACGATTTCCCCCACAGGTCTTTCCGCAGTGCTACAAATTGCAATCCTTCAAGATGGGTGTGAAAAGAGTCCTTAAGGATCGGCAACGCATCGGCAACTCCCCTGGTGTTGCAAATGTCCATAGGCGAAAAAAAAAAATTGTAAATGTGATCGTGCCCAATAAAATACTGAGAGACAGTAACTAAGAAAACTGACACACTATTTAAAAGGCGAAAAAGCTTTGGATTGTAGTGAACTTGCTCCAGCTATTAGTAAGAAGAGATTGAGAATATGATCGTGCCCAAAAAATTACTGACTGACAGTAACTAAGAAAACTAACATGCTATTTAGAGAGCAAAATGCTTGGGATTGTAGTGAAATTACTCCAGCTCATAAGAAAATAATTGTACATAATGATCCTGCCCAAACGTGCTGGGCGTTTCTTGCCTGTTCTTTTGCCGGTGTAAGGTTAGAACAGAAACGCTTACCATCGTCATAATTATACTTATACATAATTTTTTTTTATAGTAACATAATATACTACGCCACCGACTCCCCGTCCATAAAACTTGCCAGCTATATGTTGTAGGTACTAAAACATGCCGGTTCTTGTAAAAGTTGTAAATTTCCGAGTATCGCATAAGTTTTGCCGTCGAATGATACCGATACGTTACGATACAGGACTATTTGTTTTGTTGATACTTCACTATCACTTCACTACATAGTCACAAAATCGCTTCACGCTGTCTGTCTCTATGTATCTTTAAAACTACGCAACGGATTCTGATGCGGTTTTTTTAACGCCCGAAATTAATAAAATCGATCCTGATCCGTTATCCGCGGTTTTGGCTCGACATGTCATGTCATAACATGTCATTTTAGTACTAGGGCTTGACATATCACTACTACAATGACATATCGATCCAAAACCGTGAATAACGGATCAGGATCGATTTTATTAATTTCGGGCGTAAATGTATTGAGTGATTCAAGAAGAAGGTTATATGGTTAATTCATACATACGTTTCTCTCTCTTTTCATTGCGTGCAGTTTTCCCAAAGTCTTTCTCTCTCTCTCAGACATTATTATTATACTACAGAAAGCCGAAAAATTTAAAGATTTGTAAAATACTGCCCTATATTAGTATCTACATTGCACCCGTGTGGAACCGGGGCGGGTAGCTAGTTTATAAAATTGAAAGTCACTCTGTTTGTCTGTCTCTTTGTAACCTATTCAGGCCTAAACCGTTGAACAGATCTTGGTGAAAATTTCTGTTGAAATAGTTTAAACCCTGGGGTAGGACATTGGATATTTTTTATCGTGATCAACTGTTTTCTACGCAGGTGAAACCGCAGGGAAAGGCTAGTAAAAAACATTTTCATTATTGCCAATTATTGCCTAATTTTATTTATTTATTCTGTTTAAATTAATATCTGTGTAGGAATATACTGTTTTAAACTACCATGGTAAATAACATTAGAATTAGGTTTTATAACGGGATAATTACCATGTATTTGTTTTTGTTTGAAATACATGGTAATTATCCCGTTATAAAACCTAATTCTAATATCTGTGTAGGCTCTAAAACTGCCATTTGCATTAAAAAAACACAACATAATGTTATTCTCTTAACGATTTCTCAGTAATTACACTACAGGGTGTAATAAAACAAACAGATTCCCGCCAAAAATGCGCACCATAAAACAAAAAGAGACTAAGGGCCGGTTTTATAAACGGCCGTAAGTTAAATGTCATACCAAATTTCGGTAAATTTTACTTGTGACACTTTAATAACACTTGTATGATTGTGAAGTAACATCACATACTATAGTGACGTATTAGTTTTCAGGTGCAACATACATCAATGGCCGGTTTCAATAACCGATCTATCCACGATTTGCTCTATTGGAGATGGAAATTTGACATAAGCTCCATAGAAGTAATGTCAAAGAACATTGGCCACTTTTCATACTGGCCTGGACCTGAACGCAATAAATATATTTTGTATAAAATTTTTCGTTTCTGTCAATGTCACTTGACAGTGACAATCAATTTGCTAGTACATAGATTAAAAAGATTAGTTTTTGTTCATATATGCTAAATAATGTTGATTTTAATGACTTAATTTAAGTAGGGCCGACTTCCAAAGCGTGAAACGGAATGAAAAACAAAATGCGGAGTGCGTTCAAAACATCCAAGCATCGTGTAAATTAAAAAATGTCGTATGAAACTCCGAAGTTAAAAAATCAATATTTTTTTCTACTCTTTCTTTAAAATATCGTTTGTGTAATCAAAAAGGCAAAAAATTAAAATTTTTATCGTATATAAATCGTTTTCATTCGACCTCGGGTCCGTTTTGGTCATTGTTCTTTATGTGAAACCGTGGATAGATCGGTTATTGAAAACCGGCCGTATGTCAACCAGTCGTAGCGTGGCTTTACTTTCAACCACATCGTCACTTAACTCCAGGCGACTGTGCTCAAATGCTGCCATTTAATAAAATGTAAAAAGAAGTGTCTGCAGTGCAGAATTCAATCAAAAACATGAAATTTCTGCTTTTTATTTGAAGCTGCAAGTGCAGTGAAAAACTTCGCGGAGCATTCAAAGTTCTTAATCCTAACAAGAAAATATCCAATATCGTAATAACGAAGTTATTTGTCGAGCACAAGCTAAGGTAAGTTCACACGGGCTGCATTATGGCGTCCAAAACGGTGAAACTAAGAAATTCATCGTCGATTGCAGTGAAAAAAAAAACCCGGCCAAATAATAATAATAATAATGCCCGCACAATCACATACATAGGCTCTGCTCTGACCCCTAACTAGGATTCCCTGTATGTAGGGTATCAGAAACTACGCGGATCGGGGATCCACAACACCCAGACACACCAGACACAGAACAAATACTTGCGCTTTTTTTTTCGATGCACAAATATTAGTCCTGTAGCGGGCTGCGGGAATCGAACCCTCGACCTCACGCTTCACAGTCGGCTATCCGCCCATTGCGCCACATCGGTCATCAATGAGCAAATACAGACTTTTTCCTTCACATAAAAGAAAAAACAAAACATAAATAGCAAAAAAACAGCCGCAAAAATAACAAAAGTAAATACATATTTTGATTATTAAATCTAACCAAAAAATAAAACTAAAAAACAAGAAAAAATCATAAACAGAAACCATACACTTACTTTTTTGTTGTAGATAGATAATTGATTAATCACTTTAATGTTTCACCAATAGGACAGAAAATGATAAATCTAAGGAAAAATCTAGTGTTTCAATGCCAATCGGCTTCTTTTAATATTATGCGTTAAAATACTTTTATTTAAAAACAAGGTAAAGTAAGTCAGCGAAATGCAGTTGGTGTGTACACTTCTTTAACCGAGCTCACTCAGTCATAAAAAGGCAATCCCTTTCACAACTTCTTCTTTCATAAACTGCAGAATTATTTATTTGCATTGCATTTTCCTGCTCGAGCTGTTTAATGTCATTAAAATACCGAAATCTGACTCAAAAGAAGTACTCAGTTTATATCCGAGTAACTTATTCTAACTTTTTGACGTGATAACGTCTTATAATTCGATAGAGCCGGCTGCACGCACGAAAAAACATGACTCATGCGGCGTTACCTCGCTCTGCGGCGTTACCTCGCTCTGCGGCGTTACCTCGCTCTGAGGCGTTCCATGTAAGGCTTGAAGTGCAAGCGAGAGCGCGGAACGAGCGACAAAGAAGCACAATCGGCCAATCGACGTTGTCACGTTCAACTATCGTCAGTAAACCGACTTTACAGACAACCAATTTTTTTAGACTTTTTACAGTTTAGCGTTTGACCACAAGTCACCTGATATTAAGTGACGATGTGTTTGGAGATGGCGCCACGCTACACCTGGATTGGGAACTGGGCGCTCAAATGTGGCTGCCGAAACACATCGATAGGTGCTTGTCGGTAGCTAAACGGAACGGATTTGAATGAAATTTGGAATGAATATAGCTTATACCCTGGATTAACACATAGGCTACTTTTTATCGCGGAAAAAGGTTCCTGCAGGATAAAGGGAAGACGCGGGTGAAACCTCGGGGCGCAACTAGTGACTAATACGCCCGTGATCCTTGTATCAAAACCGTTGAATTATATTATTCAAACACAAAACGTAACAGCCATATTTTATATTGCCCCATAGCCTTCCTGTGGATTTGTGAGTCGCGTCACGACGGTCCTGAGGGATCGTCAGAAAGGCAGCAATTTTTCAAATCGTGGCTCATTTCCATACCTTCACTGCGGTGAGTCTAGACCGGTATATACAGGATGTACTAGGTATTCAACCACCAAGCAGTAGTGTGTAAAAATTCCTCTTTGTTCGGGATTGAAGGCAAATTACAGGGCATAATGTAATCTTAGAATGACGTGTGCAGTGCATTGTCGCGCAGGATTTTGAACTGTGAAGTTCACAATTTTGGGCGACAGTAAACAATAATTTGTTTTTAATTTTTTTTACGACACTGAATGGCAATACTGTATGATACTTACCATCAGGCCTACGACTGCTCGTTTTATCACTAAATCAGATTTGTTTTTAAACTTTACTCATGCTAGTATAAAGTTTTTTTCATAAGAATTTTGTGATTTTTACAAGTATTTTCAGTTTTGCTAAGTATTTTCATGATTAATTTATGTGAAAGTGGTCAGTCCGTGGAGTTGTGATTTTTATTTCTGGTCATATTTTATTGTGGTCTTAAACAATCAAAACGGATTTAAAACTTCTTGGTGCCACTGCAGTTATTTGCAAAGCGCTCACCATAAGGAAAAAACCTGCTCGCACACGTTTATAAAACCAGTTTGATTATGTCGTCACCCTCAGCGAAATTTGTTAACACAATATAATAAACAAATAATATATATCTTAGATCTTGTAGTGACAAAACAAAGGAAGGAGGAAAATCCATGACAAATTACGGCGTATCAAGACGCCGGAAGTCACGTGATAATATAACTTCCAGGAAAACACATTGGCATGATCAGGATCTCGTAATATTTTATCCATCCCGAAGATATTGCTAAACTTTTGAGACAGATTTCTCTTTATTATATTCAAAACCAAAACCATAGATTAGAGACAAAGCTTTGAACTTCTGAGATTCGGTTATTTTAATTTAACAATATATTTATAAAAACTAGTCCCCTGCGGTTTTATCCGCGCGGACTACGGTTTATCGCGCTAAAAAGTGTTTCATGTCGTTCCCCAGGATTCAAACTATTTCTATACAACATTTCTTCAAGAACAGTGCAGCGGTTTATGCGTGAAAGGGTAACAAACATTATATACAAACATACTATATATTTACTACTATATACTTTCGCCTATCCAGCGGTACCCCTAGTACAGGTTTTGATGGTTTACAAAAACTATAAAAGTTTTCGTTTCCATCCATACATTTTTTTTTTCAGCGAATCTTACCGAGACTTGGAGGAACTGAAATCGTTAATACGGGTTATTTTAAATCGTTATAATCATATTCCAATGTTATTGAGTTACTTTTTGAATTTAAGCAGATCGAGTTGCCACTTTGACAAGTCGGCGGTGGTAAACGTCGACGTTTACCAAAACTTTTATCGATTTCAAAACTTGTGCTAGGGGTACCGATCAAATTCAAACCGATTTCGTAGTGTACGATTCTATCGTTCAAACTTTGTCTTGAGCAAAGTTATCTAAGTTCTAACTAAAGGTCATAAGAGTAGGTACTTGTAAAGGCCCTATTCAGAAACCTGAAATAGCTGGAATTCAAAGGCGCCATTCTTAGACACGTAAATATTTTACCACAATAGTTAACACTAGGGATGAGGTGCTTCTCTTTGCCGGATCTGTCTAATCAGCTATTTAGATTTTATGCCGGAATATTATCTATAAAATTGCAATGGCTTTATTCTGGACAGTGTTTTGTTTCTGGAGCGTAAATATAAACTGGGTAATCTACATTCTTATATGCTGTATAAATGCATAAAGTGTTCTCCTAATTTCGACGACACTGTGGCTCACTTTAGAGTCTCTGTCTGCTAGCTAAGTTTAGCGTCCTCGGAAACAGCGAAATTTTAAAATTTACTTTATAAGCACAGATATATAAATATATTAACGTGTCAAACAAGCAGACTACCTGATAGTGAGCGCGGGGCGGCAAAGGGCGATGCCAATGCGTTGCCGACCCTAAAAACTCTTGAAATGTGTAAGTTTAAATTTGTTCATAAATTATTTTTGCTCATATTTTATCATCATCAGCCAGAAGACGTCCACTGCTGAACATAAGCCGCTAAAGTAAGGATCTATAAACTAAAATTGTGTGTGCTATACATAACTATTTGTACTCCAATCTTGAATACATATTGTGATGTTTTGAATTATAAACTTATAGATTAAACTGTACTGTTATGGTATATAAAGTTGGTATTTGCCGTATTGTGGCCGGATAGCAACATCTCTAGTCAAAACCTTTTACTCTAATGACTTGGGCGACACGTCTTTTCGAATAAATTTAATACTACTTGTTAAAAAAGGGTTGGGAAAAGCTATAGAAGATTACTTTTTGCGATAGTGAATATGAAAACATTCCGCGGTCGGGTCTGAGATAGAATTAAAAGACAAATAGAAAAAAAAAAGATTTGTATCGACTGTAGTGATTAGTTGTGAGAGAAGTTAACAGTATTGGGGTAAACTGATAATGTGGGTTATCTGGAAGAAAACCCTTCAGCGATAATTTTTGCATTGTGGTGTAGGACCAATAACGAGTTAATTTATTTATCCTACTATAATATTATAAACACGAAAGATTGTGAGTATGTATGCATGTATGTATTGTTGCTCTTTAAAAAAAAAATATTTTTTATATTTTTATTATTACTGCTTACTAAAATCTAATTATTTTTCGCTACCAAGCTTCGTGTGGGTAAGCTCCGCATGACCGCAGATGTGTTCACGCTAAGCTGATTCTACGTAATTAGCCGTAATTACGTCATATGTCATCTTAATGTGTTCTAGTGGATAGTTCCAAGGTAGGAGACGTGGAGCGGATCAGAGATTTATACATTTCTAGGGTACTGTTAGGGTCCTAACTTTTGTGGGACTTGAAATGAATAACAGTGGACTGTACAAAACTGGTATATTGGATTTCGAGATATAAATATGTGAGAATTAGAATAGATTGAGAATCAGCGCGACTGATGCCGTCGGTGGCGGTGCGGTGAATAAGGAGTCGATGACCCCCGCGCGCCGCGCACCTCATCGCGTAGACCGATAGCGCTCGAAAGAATTTAAGGGGGCGCGTTTAAACGTGATAATTTTGCCGTTTTTATAATAAAATAAATATTGAAGGAGGTTCCCATACAACAAACGTTTTTTTTGCCATTTTTATAATGGTACGGAACCTTTCCTGCGCGAGTCCGACTCGCACTTGGCCTGTTTTTTTACTTACTCACATACATAGGCTCCGATCCCTTCCTAAGGTTTTCTGTATCTAGGGTATCAAAAACACCCAGATACAAAACAAATAAATACTTGCGTTATTTATATTTAACACCATATATTTACCTACTAGTTGCGCCCCGCGGTTACACCCGCGTCTTCCCGTTATCCCGCAGGAATCCTTTTCCGGCATAAAAAGTAGCTTACGTGTTAATCCAGGGTATAAGCTATCTCCATTCCAAATTTTATTCAGACCCGTTCAGTAGCTTTAGCGTGGAAGAGTAGCAAACATCCATCCATCCATACTTACAAACTTTCACGTTTATAATATTAGTAGGATTAACATGTCCAGAAAAGATAGACCAGCAAGCCATCAGTATAAACCGTCCCGTTCCAAAGCATCGCCGTCCTTTCAACCTCAAATCAATCTCTCCGATAAGCCCCTTTATTTCTCTCCCGCCTTTGATTCCTTTAAAAAATAACTTAATCCTCTACCCAGGTAGTTTCCGATAAAACGAGAACCGGTAGCGCAGTGGAAAGCAGTGCCTGAGCTTTGCACAATGTTACGTACTCAACCGGACGCCATAAAGATCTCGTGTAACGTAAACAGTCTCACAACGATGGTCTACGTCGTAGACTCTACGTCATTTTCCGTGCTCACTCTCGAATTATATGACGTCATCGCGAGGAGACTAAAACATATTTTTCATGTTTTGTGTTTCGTAAGATGGATCTTCACAGTGACATAACAACCATTTACGTAACTTTGAGGCCCGTATTCTAGAATGACTTGATAATCAGTACTTGAGCACAGATTTAACGCTGTCAGTTCATACAGATACGTCACTTAATCGCTACGCAAGCATCGATCAACACTTGAGCGTCATTCTAGAATTCGGGCCTTTGATTACGTACTTTCAAAAGTACCTGTTTAATGTCGTAATTTATCTTGAATTCCCACTGGTACGACAGCAAAGACATTAATTGAATTCAGGTTAAAAAAGTGTGGGCTAGAGTACTGTTTACATTATTATTCTGCGCCCGGCAGTAGCTCCAAGAACTAGGTCAAGGTAGAACGTTCTTACCAAGCTAGTATGAGACGTAACGAGCAAGTTTCAAAGTTCTTTGAAAGTACACGAGCGTGCACGTTGTTTGCATAGGATAGGTAAAGTGAAGTTTGATTAACACGCCAACATTGACACCGATCAATGCATGCAGTGAAAACCGTTGCATGTGCAAAGTAAAATGTGGTTACATGAATAGAATCAGCTTATTTAACACGATAATAAAAATACTCAAAAGTCTGTTTACACTTTGAATGCATCTGAAGTTGCGCGGGGAATTTTCTCTAGTAAAATATAATGATATTGAAGTGTGAAGAGTGATTTAGTGTGACAGAGTGATATATTAATCGCACAAGTTTAAAGTTCAAAAGGTCTTTTCACCCTTTAATTATCACTAATCACGCTATCACGTCGCGTGGAGTGCGCCGAGTGGCTGGCAGTAGTTGGATGAGAAGAGCCGAAGACCGGGCTCAGTGGCGTATCTTGGGAGAGGCCTATGTCCAGCAGTGGACTGATACAGGCTGATGATGATGATGATAATGATAACGCTATCACGTCTCATCACATTTCATACTACTCACAATGTCACACTAATATCATATATGCGAAATTTTCTGAGAGAGTAAGTGTGTTTGTTTGCAGTAATTGTAACTTAACTACTGTAACAAAATAAATGAACAAGAAAAGTTTTTTTTGGCAACCGCCTAAAATGTTTGTTTTCTACACTACAGGTACATTTTAAAATCTTTTCTATCTCAACCAACATCTCTCCAAGCACACTGTTTATTGGAGCCAATAAGGGGAGAGGAAATAAATCAGTAGCCAATGGACGCGCGTCTCCAGATATCTCGGACTTTCCTTTTGAAACGGAGTTACCTTCTTCTTTGTTAGGATGCGAGGTAAAAGAAGCAGATTCAATGTGATTGGAAGTGAAAATTTAAGGTTTTCTTTACTCTAACAAGTTTATATGGATCGTGCATGTCAGTTGCATCAACTACCAACGATGCATCTTCGTCCCCAAGTGTACAGTCAGCGACAAAAGTAGCTGATCGTTCTTGATTTTCCAAATGTGTTCCGCCACCTATTTGCTCCCGGAAAACGTTTCTATGAAGCAAAAGTGACGTCGAATCCATCATGGATACTTTCCGAGTGAATTAGAATCGCACTACGAGTACTTTTCCGTGATTTGAGGAGCTAGTTTGTCAAACTAAATATCAGTTTCCTAATTCAGCTTTGAAACGTGTCTAAAAAATTTTCCGAATCCGTGATTGGAAGAGTTTCCGTGTGAATTATAATCGCACTACTGGTGTAGGAACTGGCTCTCAAGTTAGGCTGCTGGAACACACCGATAGGTGCTTGGCAGCAGATTCTTAACTTAATATTTATAATATTGCACATTGAAACCGCATGCAAACTAAATTCCAAATTTCAGGTGGGAACTAACTCATAAACCTCTCTAGCTCAATGCACCCGACTTCGCCCCACTCGTAGATGTAAGCAAACAAACAATAAACACTGAAAAAGAAGAGAACAGAATACGAGTCGAGTCTGTTTTGTATTCATGACTCTCAATAAATAACGGTAGGTGCGCGGTGAGGTACGCCACTACTATTGTTTCGAACTCGATAGATTCTCGATCGCGTGTAATCTACTAGATTTTATAAATAAAATTATCAAATGTTCTGTTAGTGTGCTGAAAAAAAAATATTATTATGTAAACTGTGCTCCGCGGCTTCGCCCACGTAGTTTCTTGCAATTAAAAGTGTCCGAAATCCTTCCCTAGATTTCAAACTATCTCAAGATCTTTTCAGCGATTTAGGCATGAAAACGTTAAAAACAAACAGAAAGGTACATAGTTTTGCATTTATAATATTAGCATAGTGTTATTATTTTTTAGTTGCATGTCTGTTACGGGTGCACATTACTTTTCCACCTGAAATCTTGATTTTTTAAGCATGAAAAGCTTGGCAGTGGGTGATAATCAAAATAGTTTTTTAATAAAAAAAACTATATGGTATCATCACATAATATTAATGGCTTTTGTATAATGTTACTGTTTTTTGTGCTTTTCCTTCTCATGTGTATTGTATGCAGTTTTCCCAAATAAAATCTTTCCCTCTCTCTCTCTGTTGTTTCTGCGCTGTCACCAGTTACAACTCGCAAATGAAAACTTCCCTGACACTGAGATGCGAGAAGTCGAGAACCGATAGAGTTATCGAGAACAAGTAGTACTGAACGAAATGTTGCGAACGTTTTCTCTCGATTTGGTCGTATGTATTTTTAAGAGGCCTTGCATATTTTTATTTTCTTTTAATTACTCGATGACAACAAAGCGTGTTCAAATAAAAATTTGAATGAAATGTTTTATTGCACGCGATCTGTTTTCGTATTGAAATGTTACCTCAAAAAAACTCAAAAATATGTTTATTCAATAGGATACATTGTGATCACTTTAAAACGTCAACTTAAAACTAGCTACGCCTGTTCCAACCTCCTTACGCCGGCAAAAGAACAGGCAAGAAACGCCCGGCAGGTAATTTTTTTGGCGCGATCACGGTGAAAATTTTATTCTATATTTTTTTTTTATTTTATATTAGTAATAATACTAATTGATTGAATTGGAGCAAGTTCACTAAAATCCCAAGCTTTTTTTTGTCATCTAATAGTACGATATTTTTTAATTAGCTTTACTAATAAGATTTTTCTTGTTTGGTTGTACACATTGGGATATGGGAACATGAATATTAACGAGTTGCGGGATCACAACCAAAGCAGACCAGATAGATAGACAGATAGATAGACAGATAGACATTTTATTCATAATTTCCAGACCCCACAAGCAGCACCCGTTCACGAGTTGACGCACCTCTATTTATTACTCCGATATTTATCATTTCGTGAAATAATGATGCCTTCTTCAAAGCAATTCGTGAAAAGATTTTTGCAAGAAGCAATGTCATACATATATAATATTATTATATACAGCACATGTAAGGAAAATTTGAAATCTGTAATATTATTTAGTCTAATAGCAAAAAACCGGCCATGGGTGATTTGCCTCGCGCACAGAGGGTTCCGTACAAACTAGTTTTTTATATTTTTTGTCATTAAACCACATATTTACGACTTTTACATGTGCTGTAAGACCTTTCATGACTCTAGGTCATCTTTTGATCGCGTTGACTTACAACTTTGATTTTCTCACAGCTGAAAAAGACCATAGACCCATGTAATATGAATTTCAACTTGATACGTTCTTGAGAACAAGGATCTTGACAGATAGACAGACGGACAACAAAGTGATCCTATAAGGGTTCCATTTGTGAGTTACGGAACCCTAAAAACAAAGTGTCCCGACAAATAGCACGTCTCCGCCTTATTAGAATGCTGGAGGCAGCCGGCAGAGGCAATATTTTGTCGTATCCTGATTTATGGGCAGCGATTACCACCTTCTTTTGCAGTTGCTTTAACCGAGATAGATTGAAACTGTAACCTAGAAGTAATACCCCTGTGACCCTTTTTAATGGTACAGTCAACGACAAAAGTCGCTGAACAATCACTCTTTTTTCTATTATCCTCATCATCTTACACCAATTTACACCAATTTTTTACCTCATCATCGCCTAAAATCAGGTGTGTTACGTTGAGGTCAAAATGATACCATGATTTGAAACACATTTGGAAAATCGAGAACGGTCAGCTACTTTTGTCGCTGACTGTACTTAGGTGCTACCTTGGGTTGTCTGGAAGAGATCGCTCAGAGCGATAGGACCGCCCGTTGTGCCACTTACCATTAAGTTTTATTGTTGTTCTAGTTTTAATTTTCTCTTGTATTGTGGTGTGCCAATAAAGAGTTAATCTATCTATCTATACAGGGTATTATAACTTAATTCCTTAATAAGGCCGGGGGGTGTTTATTCCGACAAAACATGTAAACTCTTTTACTACTTTTATTCATGTATTCATGTTTCCATATCACAACCAATCAAGATAAATCTTATTAGTAAAGATTATTAAAAAATATCGAACTATTAGATGACAAAAAGAGCTTGGTATTTAGGGAACTTGCTCCAACTCAATCAATTAGTAATAAGAATAAAATTGGTAATGTGAACGCATTAAAAAAATTACCTGCCGGGTGTTTCTTGCCTGTTGTTTTACCGGCGTAAGGAGGTTGAAACAAGCGTAGCTAGTTTTAAGTTTGACGTTTTAAAGTGATCACAATGTATGCTATTAAAACAAACACATGTGTGCAATATTAATTAACTATCCAATTACACTGAAATAAATTCGTCCATAATTTTGTAGATGATATTAAAATCGATTCCATACCGATTGGGGTAAATCGAACGATTTTTCATTATGATTAATTGACCAGTGACGATGACTGTTCAGTCGTAAGTGGGTCGTGAGTTTTAATGTTTAATTTGTATAATAACTGGTTGCAACCCGTGTCTACACTTGCAGTTTTATCCGCAGAAAATATTATTTTAATGGGATAAATTCATGAGTAACATTTTTGGTAACAAAATTTTAAGTAAATTTTAACGAAAACTAAATATGTACCTAATATATATCTACCTAGACTATTTCGATGACAAACAAAAAAGCTTGCGATTGTAGCCAACTTGCTCCAATTCAATCATTTAGTATATATACTTAATCGGAAAAAAATTGAAAATGTGATTGCGTTCCAAAAACTACCTGTCTCTTTTGCCGGTGTAAGGAGATTGGAACAGGCGTAGCTAGTTTTAAAGTCAGTTAGTTTCTTAGATACATTTTGGCAGTATCTGGTTGCAAAATGATGACAATGACGTGTTGCATCTTGTATAATACTAAATAATCATATTTTTGTCCTTAACTCCGATAAGTTTGTTCTAATTGTGACGAAAAGATTTTTACCAAATTCATCCCTAAAAAACTTACGCAAGTTGAATGCAGACAGGTGATGATTCTTATTACAAGTAAATAAGACTTATTTTAGGTAGTAACCTAATACGCAGTAACGCCATTCTAGTTTAAAACTAAACTTACCATCTTCTAGAAGAGTCTAGACCCTGCAAAAGACCTGTCCCTGTCTTCTTCTCTTCTTCTTCTTCTCTTCTTCTTCTTTTCTTCATCTTCTCTTCTTTCTTCTTCTTCTCTTCTTTCTTCTTCTGTTTTACTCTTAAAAACCCGTTGAAAAGGAATTCTAGCAGAATTTATCAAGTGACTTACCTGAAACAAATAAATAAAAGCTGTTACAACCAATGTAAAATTGTACAGTCAGCGACAAAATTAGCTGATCGTTCTCGATTTTCCAAATGTGTTTCAAATCAGTAATTATTATTGTTTTTTTACATTGTACATGGTATCATTTTAACCACAATATAACACACCTGATTTTAGGTGATGATGAGGTCAAAAATTGGTGTCTAAGATGATGAGGATAATAAAAAAAAGTGTGATTGCTTAGCGACTTTTGTCGTTGACTGTACACTCGTAATTCTGTTACTATTTTCTTTCTTCTACATCAAACTCTTGGCAATGAAACCTTCATAGAGCCTGCCCTACCCCTAGATTTGATAGCGCGATAGATGACCGACCCTCGAGGTAGTAAAACAAAACTCATATATCTAGCCGGGTCGATGGTGTTAACCAATTTGTAATAAAGTTGGTATTGATTTGTGAAGGAGTAAGACTTGTTTTTGTTTAAGGATGTATACATAAACTAGCTGTTCCCCACGGTTTCACCCGCATGGGCTACAGTTTATCGCGATAAAAAGTATCCCATGTCCCTCCTCAGGATTCAAGCTATCTCCGTACCAAAGAACAATGGCCAAAACGGACCCGAGATCGTATGAAAACGATTTATATACGATAAAAAAATTTATTTTTTGCCTATTAAGATTATACAAACGATATTTCAAAGAAAGTGTAGAAAAAAAAGATATTGATTTCTTAACTTCGGAGTTTCTTAGGACATTTTTTAACTCACACGATGCTTGGATGTTTTGAACGCACTCCGCATTTTCATTTTCATTCGGTTTCACGCTTTGGAAGTCGGCCCTACTTTAATTAAGTCATTAAAATCAACATTATTTACCAAATAAGAACAAAAACTAATCTTTTTAATCTATGTACTAGCAAATTGATTGTCACTGTCAAGTGACGTTGACAGAAACGAAAATTTACTATATATAAATAATATAATACAAAATATATTGCGTTTAGGTCCAGGGCAGTATGAAAAGTGGCCAATGTTCTTTCATTTATATCGGTACAGTAGTTTTGGCGTGAAAGCCAGACATACAGAGTTACTTTCGCATTTATTATATTGTAAGGATTTGTATTGACTGAAGGACCAGAAACGAAACACAATAATTTTTTTTAATAACGTATACAAAATACACACTACATTTATTAGTAAACAAACTAGGAAGTCTGTAGTGGAAGACTCTTTTACAGAGTTTGCCTGGGGAAGTACCACACCTTTGCAACGGTGTAAAGTTGTAATGTGTAATGGTGTAAGGATTCAACCGCCAAGCAGTACTGTGCAAACATAACTGTGTTTCGGGTTGAAGGGAATTGTTCCCAGTGCAAAAGGCATTTTTAATTCATGCACCGAAATCAACAACAATGTGATTTCAAGAAAAATATTAAAGTATTTTTCATGGAATCACGTCAGTGCGAGAACAGCGTAACTTACATTCTTTATGCCTAGACAGGGAGAAGTGGGATAATTTAGTTACTGAAGGCAAAACAGATTTTGGTAATATAACGCTTTATTTTTAGTCAAAAATTACCATTTTCCACTTATTTCATTCCACTTCTGAGCACATCCCACGTCTAGCCCATATTATCCTTGTGCTGGTCTAATGTTCACTTAAGTTACGAATGGTTGTTGCAATTTTATTTTCTTAACCTTTTTTAACATACTTAGTCAAAAATAAAGTAACATATTTCGGTCTTCCTGTCTGCTTACTGAAACTATTATATGTAACACTATCGTCTTTGTGTAGTTTTTACATTGTCTACGCGTGTCTTTAGGATTCTTTTTGCGTAACTAATTTTGTTCGGAAAGTTTAGAGCATGGATTCTTTGTCTATCCCTTGATACAGTACGAGGACAAAACTGCAGTAGCACCTCATATCCATAGTCGCCCGCACGGAAGGCATGCCGCGTGTTTCTGTGTGTGGGCCCGGTAACCGCGCTCGCGCTGATTGGTTCATGTACACATGTACCTGTGAAACGGCTTATAGAAGGTCGTATGCGTGATATTTCTCCATGCTGTTGCGTTTTGAGACCGCGGCTGGAATTCTGACCCCAACTGTGCGTAACTATATAAAGAACATTGGCCACTTTTCATACTGCGCTGGACCTGACCGCAATATATTTTGTATAAAAATTTTCGTTTTTGTCAGTGTCACTTGACAGTGACAATCAATTTGCTAGTACATTGATTAAAAAGATTAGTTTTTGTTCATGTTTGGTAAATAATATTGATTTTAATGACTTATTTTAAGTAGGGTCGAGTTTCAAAGCGTGAAACGGAATGACAAAGAAAATGTGGAGTGCGTTCAAAGCATCCAAACATCGTGTAAGTTTAAAAATGTCAGAAACATCGAAGTTAAAAAATAAATATTTTTTCTCTACACTTTCTTTAAAATATCGTTTGTATATTCTTAATAAGCAAAAAAAAAACAATTTTTATCGCATATCGATCGTTTTCATTCTCGGGTTCGTTTTGGCCATTGTTCTTTCATCAAGATCTGATAATGGGTTACAAAATAGGTAAAGTAATAGACAACTGAGATCCTCTTTGCTAGAAACGATTCGTCGAGTAATTCGATTGTCCCTCCGCTTCCGATCTAAACCGCTTCACACGAGTGGTCCCGAGAGACCGCTGCCTCTTTTTCTATTCTCTGAAATAATACCCCGAATTTAGGGTTAGGTTTGTTACCTTGAACTGAGACGGTGATTGTTTCGGATTTATAACTTTTCCTGCCCGTCTCGTAAGTAAATGTAGCGTTCGGTTCGGAGGAAATTCCGCAACTGCGAATGATATGGTATTAATTCGAACAACCTGCGACTACTAGTTTCTACGATCGAGTTGAATATCTATTCTATACATACTCACGAAAGTGACTTTGCTTGCGGCGGCGTCGTGTGTCGGGTCGCCCTCTTCCCTCTCATATGGTCGAGGAGAGCGATGGCTGGCAAATGCGTCAACTCGTGAACGGGTGCTGCTTGTGGGGTCTGGTCTGCTTTGGTTGTGCTCCCGCAACTCATTAATATTCATGTTCCCATATCCCAATGTGTACAACCAAACAAGAGAAATCTTATTAGTAAAGCTAATTAAAAAATATCGGACCATTAGATGACAAAAAAGCTTGGGATTTTAGTGAACTTGCTCCAATTCAATCAATTAGTAATAAGAATAAAATTGTCAATGTGATCGCGCCAAAAAAATTACCTGCCGGGCGTTTCTTGCCTGTTATTTTGCCGGCGTAAGGAGGTTGGAACAGGCGTAGCTAGTTTTAAGTTTGAAGTTTTAAAGTGATCACAATGTATCCTATTGAATAAATAAAAATTGACTTTTGACTTTTTACATATAATAAAACTGTAAAGGTCAAATTTCTGTACAATGAAAAAAAATATACTAAAAACTCAGTCATGGGGATGAAAGAAGTGAAACAGAATTAATTTACGATAGTTACAATTTTTTTGTTTCTCTGTTTGTCTGTTTGTACGGGCTTATCTCCGAAACGACTGAACCGATTTAAATAAAATTTTGTATGGTGGTAGTTTATATATCTGGTCAACATATAGGATTCTTTTGATCCCGGTAATTTAAAGAATTACCGTGGGATAGTTAAAAACTGTATTTATTTCATGATTACTTTTGGTTGCAATAATCGACATCCATGCAGGTGAAGCCGCGGGCTACAGCTAGTTTACATAAAACTTTAACGTTCAGTCAAATGATGAAAATGATATGAAATATTACTAAAAAGTCGATCAGATAGCTTGTACCCTGAATTAACAAACAGGCTACTTTTTATCCCAGAAAAAGTATTCTGCGGGATAACGGGAAGGCGTGGGTGAAACCGCGGGGCGCAGCTAGATACATAAATGATTCTTCAAACCTTTTCACTTTAATGATGAGACGATGATAGATAAGTGGTGGTCATTTGACTCTTTAGTTTCAGGGTTTGAAACCGGCAATGAAGCTTGAGCTTTCGGTGAAGGAAAATATCGTAATGAAACCTTAGTTTGGTGGTAAGCCATTTTCTAGTGCTCGCCTGACTAGCTACTAGCTATCACAAACAACTATTGATGGTGTGTTTCAGCAATCTCATACAAACATGACAAAAACAGATTCAGAATATGTATTGTAAGTGAAAAATATAATGAAAAAGTTACCTATAAATTTCTAAATGATTGAAGTTACATTATTTGTTTTATTCTTGTGGGTCGCTAATAAAGATTGAGTATGACGGAACTTTCCTTTCTAAAAGATCATTTCAATAGCAAAGAAAAGAAACAATTAAAAAACAAAGCGTTAAAATCTTTCTACAATCGCAAAATACATTATCCTCTTACAAATAAAATATACAGGATACGAAAGATTGTCAACTTTGCAATTAGGTGGAATGTATTAATACAGCCTTCGAGCCCAAGTTTGCCTCCCTAGCTCCCCCCCCCCTTCCTTTCACCTCCTACTGGGAGGGTAGCGTCCCTTCCCGGGCAGAACGGGCCTGCACCCCTGATCTACTTTACCATAGATTAGTTGATAAGTAAAGGTAACTCGACAACTTTTTGCCTATACCTTGGAACGTTTCGGAACTCAAGATTATCGCGGTTTTAGAAATGTCAAGCTGAAAATGATGGGGAAAGTTCTGGAATTTCCAAATCAAGTTAGAAATGTTACAAGATTTGATATGAAATTCGGTGTATTGGTAGATTAGAGAAACGTCGCAGATTTTGAATTAAATTAAATTTGAAAACTGAAGCAAAGCGCTCGGAGTTGAGCTTGCCTAGTTGCTCTTAACTGATCAACTTGGTTAAGCAACGTGATCTGCGGTCGCTACTTGGATAGGTGACCACTAGTGGTATTTACAACTGAACGCTTCCGTGCTGCGAAAGGCACAGTTGTTATCCAAGAATAGCAGTCGTTAGACTACGTCGGAGGACTTCGGGTGGTCCAAAAACTCTAACACGAGAGGTCTTCTCTAAGAAAGAGATAAACAAGCCATCCATGACGCAGGCCCATCCAATCCACCAACCTGGACTGGGCCAGCGTGGTGGATGGCTCTTAAATCTTTCTCTGAGAGAAGGCTTGTGTCACAGCAATGGGAATGTAAAAGATTGATGATGAAATAGCAAAAAATATTCAAGTAATATTATGATTAAAAGTTCATTGCCATCGCTCAAAACGGTGAAGGAAAACATCGTGACATTCCTGGCCAAGAACTGCAACATTCAAGGGCATGCGACATCTACCAACCCGCACTGGACCAGCGTGGTAGATTACAGCCCATACTCTCTCTCTGAGAGAAGGCCAGAGTCCCAGCAGTGGGAACGTGAAAGGCTGATAATGATGATGGTTAAAAGTGAACCTATCTATCAACACCTCCAGCTTTAATTTTAAAAACCTATATAACCACTTTTCTTTCGGTGCACGGAATTAACCTAGCAAAAAGAAAAACCATATTGAAGTCACCGTTAAATCTACACTCTACCGCCCTAAATTAATAATCGATCCTGATCCGTTTTACGCGGTTTTGGATCAATCCATTTTAGCAAGCTTTACCCCTAAAATCACATATGATGACACGACATATCAATCCAAAACCGCGAAAAAACGGATCATGATCGATTATAAATTTCGGCGTACATGTATAAATCTTCAATCTGCGTAAACTTAGCCTAAGCTAAACAGCCCGCGTCGTCGACTTACCTGTACCTTGAGTTTTGACTTAATTTGGTTGAGATAGCATCTCCGTAATTATTTAATACCTCGGCTCGGGTGACTCGCTTAATCTTAATAAACCTGATTCGTATAAAATTAATTCGGCTCTGATCGCTCAGAATTTGAGTTCTGATTTGCTAATATTCTCGTTCACGCTCTATAGATATTTGTTTGGATATGTTTTGTTATTTGAGGGGGATGGTGCATAATTAGTTTACTGGTCATCAATATCAGCCTATTACGTTCCCACTGCTGGGACTCTGGCCTTCTCTCAGAGAGAGAGTATGAGCCGTAATCTACCACGCTGGCCCAGTACGGGTTGGTAGATGTCGCATGCCCTTGAATGTCTTTGTTGTTGTTTACTGGTCGTTTTTAGATAAATAGATAGAAAACGCTCTATTGTTTCACTACAATTATATACATCGCATCGAGATATATCGTAGTGCTACCTTCAGGTGACTTGTGGTCTAACGGCTATTTCCAATATCCAATCTATCCAAATTGCTATCTCTAGTAGGGCAAACCTTGTATAGATCGGTTAGCTAGGCTACCTGTAAGGTATACATAACTTAAAAATATGTTTCTATTATTTCACAATAACCCAAAATTAATGTTGAGTGATGATGTGGCTGAAGGTTGTGCGACGCTACACCTGGATTTAGAACTGGCTCTCAGTCAGGTTGTCATATAGTAAGTTAAATGAAGCCTAGCGACAGATTCTTAACTTGAAAGTGGTAGCTAACGAGGCAAGTTCTAGAAAATGTCTTACCACCCAAGGGTCACCCGCTAACTCAGATAAATCAAGGACTTCATCAAAAACCGTTACCATATTCCATCAGGTTGCTCTCAGAGACAGAGAGTATGGGTCATAATCTACCACGTTGGCCCAGTGCAGGTTGTTTACCAGGTGATAAGATGTGTTGCAACCGTGCAACAAATTCTTAAACAGCAAAACTTCTGTTGTTATGTCGGTTTCTTTTGTTACAATAGAAAACGACACCAGTTCCTATAGACTTTCCTATTTTATGTTTTAACTTTCGACTGCAGAAAGTTTGGTCGCACAACTTCAGGTAAAGAATCGAAACATCTTGTCTGACACGGAGTAGAGATGTGAATAATTTAGATAATGTAATCGTAACAGGTATCGGTAAACCGTATTAGGCGATATTTAAAAACTGTGGAGTAGGTTACAAAGTTACTGAATAAGGACTCTTTTTCAGAGTCTGCCTAGGAAAGTACTACAAATTGTGCAAGTATTACAGTGTTCCGAATCAAAGGTATTTTTTTATTAATAAACTAGCAGTGCCCGCGGTTTCACCCGCGTTTAATAGCAATAAAAAGTATTTTAAATGAAGGTACACAAAAATTCCATAGAAAAAGCCATTAACAGTTTTTCCTCAATTTCCCAATTTCCTGGTGTATTTTCCAAAATAAAAACTTTGTATAAACTATTTCCTGACAATATATACATCTAGATGATTCATTTTTTTTAATACATATGAAAGATTTAACATTTTATTTAATATCTCAGGAGGCGAACCAATCTAAGTAGTCAATACTTTTTTATAGTTACACGATTTCAAATCGCTGTTTTTCCGTATCGTGGGAATGGTATTGGTTACCGTGAGAACTATAGTGAAAACTGAATTGGTTTACTATATTTAGACCAATACCGGACCGGGTAATAGGTCCGATATCAAGATAGGAGTAAACCGATATTTATCTAATATTAGGATTAGCTAGAAAACAACCCTAATACACAGTCTCTAGCACGAAGTTTCACTACGAAGGTTCTAGAAATTATTGTAGGTGTACAAACAAGAACAACAACTAGCACTGGAGTCAGTTATTGCAGTTCACGGAAGTTAGTAGGTATTACATAGTTTTTTTTCTAGAAAGTTTTGTGTTTTTTTAAGGTGAATTCCATATATCTACATATCATTATCTTCAATAATTTTTACGTTCCCTCTGCTGGGACCCTGGTCTTCTTTCGAAGAAAGCATAGGCCGTAATCTACCTCGCTGGCCCAGAGCGAGTTGGTAAATGTCGCATGCCCCTGGAGTATTGCAGTTCTTGTATATGCCGGTTTCCTCACGATGTTTCCTTCATCGTTTTTCAGCGATGGCAAATCCGTAAGGAACTTATTAAGTCATAGGTGCGAGGCCGAGAGGATTCGAACTCGGTATCGGCGTCTTGTAAGTCGCACGTGTTACCGTTCGGCCACCGTCGCTCTAAAGATCGCTCAGGGAATTATTTAAATGATCAAACCAAACTGGATTTCGATTAAATTAAAAATAACGACAGATTAATTTTTTCTTATATCTGTGTAGTTTTTTTGTACAACACGTTGATTTGCAACCCTGCTGTATTTACAAAAGTAGGGAATAGTAGATATATAACTCACGTATAGAACAAAGTCAATAAAACAAAAATTACTCTTTTATGTTTTATGGATAAAACTAGTTGTGCCCCGCGGTTTCACCCGCGTCTTCCCGTTACCGCAGAAACCTTTTTCCGGGATAAAAAGTAGCCTATGTGTTAATCCATGGTATAAGCTATTTCCATTCCAAATTTCATTCAGATCCGTTCAGTAGTTTTTGCGTGAAAGAGTAACAAACATTCACCCATCCATCCATACTCACAAACTTTCATGTTTATAATATTAGTAGGATAGGATAAGATAGTAGGATAAGATGATACTGGTTTTTTTTGTGCGTGTTTTTGTTACTTCTATTATTGAGTGCAGTTTTTCCAAATAAAATCTTTCTCTAGCATTAGGTTTTATAACGGGATAATTACCATGTATTTGTTTTTGTTTGAGTTCTCGATATTTCGGCACTGTTGCAAGCGCCATGATCACGAGAATACTAAAAGTTTCAACAGTCCTACCCGCAGAAACTTTTAGTATTCTCGTGATCATGGCGCTTGCAACAGTGCCGAAATATCGAGAACTCAAACAAAAACAAATACATGTTATTTAATCCCGTCATAAAACCTAATTCCAATGTTTTTTGACCATGGTAGTTCACTCAATTCGGCAGGGAAGCAAAACAACAACATGTATAATATCTTACAGGATAGCATTAGCCGCAAGTGACCTGATACATGGTTTCAAGACCGAAAATATTAATCGATCCTGATCCATTCTTTGCGATTTTGGATTGATATGTCATGTTAAGAGTGTTGTTGTTGCAAATAAACATATTTTTTCTTTCTTTCTTTGTCATATGTCATCTTATGGGTGTAGCTTGACATAAAATATTTAATTGACATATCGATCCAAAATCGCGAAAAACGGATCAGGATCGGTTATTAATTTCGGGCGTAAATCAGCAGCGTTCTACATATTTTCCCCGTCGTGTTTTTTTACGGAGCTTGGCCAAAACACGACGCGTCATAATTCTCCGCCTCCCCCTTTATTAACCCCTTCATCCGGTTCGCTCCTAACTTCCACATAGGATACATTTGGATTCATATTTGATGAGAATGTGGTGTATGTAACGGTCATTTTGCTTCCTAATAAGAGAAAGATAAAATACGGCTATGCTGGGGCAGAATTACGACCTGTCTTTTGGAAGCTGCGTTTGTTTCTACGAAGATGCGACGAGAAGGTTGTTTGATTGATGGTAAGTGTCTAAATGCACAATACAATAGGGATGTTAACCATTTTTCGGAATCGCTTTTATTTTAAAGATTGACTCTTGTTTACAATAAAAAAATATTTTATTTAAAATTATTAGTATTCTCGATGAGAAAATATACAAAATTAGAGTAATTATGAATTTTTCCGCCAAAACACTAACAACTGTCACGTGACTGACATGACGTCACTGACCGAAAAACACGATGGTCGCGATTCGTAACCATACCACCGCGCCGACCCGCGGCTACCGACGTAACCATACCACCGCGCCGACCCCCGACGTAACCATACCACCGCGCCGACCCCCGACGCCGACCCGCGGCTACCGACGCGCGGGCAACCATCGAAGCACAAATCGCCTGAGTGGTTAGTGACGTAAGAAGCTCTTTTTGGTGTTTGCAGTCACGTGACAAAAGATTATAAATATAGCATTTAAAATCATTTTATTTAAATTATTAAGTTATATTTAAATACAAAAATATGTTTTTCGATATCCTAATAATACAAACTAACATAAAAGTAAGATTAAACATTATTTTTTAATTAGTGTTAACATCCCTATTGTAGTGTCATCTACAATAATCTAGAAAGAATAATGTGTTGACAACAGTACGGGGCTCGAGGCTGTAGTGTAAAATATAGTGTAGTAAAAAAAACTTGCTCCAATTCAAACAACTAGTAATAAGAATAAAATTGTAAAGATGTGATCGCGCCCAGTAAATTACCTGCCAGGCGTTTCTTGCCTGTTCTTTTGCCGGACGTAAGGACGTTGAAACAGGCGTAGCTGGTCATAAGTTTGATGCTATAAGTGATCACAAATGTATCATATTAAAAAAAATATTTGAGTTTTGAATTTCCTTTTATTTACAACTTTACTTATGAAAACACTTTTATTAGCTTGACTTGTAACTAACGAACTAACAATGTAATCAAATCTTAGAAGTCAATTTTCACCTACTTCTAATTGTCGTATCGACTTGAAACTTTGTATGTGTATGTAATCTCGGTGACAATGCAATAATTTGGTATCATCGACATGATCTGATGATGCCGCCGGAAGGTGGGTAGGGCATCTCTGCAGTGGCTACTAGTAAACCCCTCGTGTTTGGGCTCAGATGATTAGTCGTGATGAGCCCAATAGATTGAACTTGTTATCATTTTACTACAAGTGACCTGGGTTGAGTGTCAATGCGTTCGATGGCAGCATCATGCTAAGCCTGGACTGAGAAATAGTTGTCAAGTGTGATTGCTGAAGGTTTGAAACATACCGATAGGTGTTTAGGGACAGATGAGAATGGTAGCTAGGCACCTTCATGCTAATTTTAAATGAAGATATGCATAAAAAGAAATGAAGATGAATGAAGATATTTGGTATTTGGTGGTGGATATTTGGTATTTGGTTTTTTTTTTTTTTTTGTTGAATGATGATTATGATATGAAGATATGATATGATTGATATTTCATTAGCAAGAATTTTAATAATTATTATGTAGTTCAAAAGCCCCAGCAAACATGCAATCGTACGAGTAGGCATAAGTAAAATACTTAGAACGCTCGCCAAACAACTCGTAAAAATTATAACAATAGTCACATATTTATACAGTACACAAAATCACAACAAATCACGTCAATATTTCAAGCACGAATAAACAGACACTCGAATTTATTTGCTCGTGTAAGTGGGTACATGCATTGTTGTTTACGTTACAGGCGTCGGAAGCCAAGAGCTGGGGCGCAGTACACTTGTGTGGACAGTACATAAGGTTGTGCCCTTTCAAACAAATACAAACAAATATTTGTTTATATTTACCAGTTAGTAGTTATGTCGTACTTTTCTGGGAGAGTATGCGATGTAGGAACTAATGAGATAGTTTAATTTATATCACTAATTAAGTTAATTTTTACTGTGTGTTTCTCAAGGCTGCATTTAAATGTTAAAAACATCCAACAAAGGTAGGTATTAGAATATTGTGCTTTTAAGGACTGATATTTTTTTTTACATTGGCGAGTTATTTTTAGCGTATTTCACATTTGCTATTTTTTAACGTGTATGCAAAAGTTTGTGAGTGAGTTAGCACGCGAAAACGGCACAACGGCTATTCTATTCCTGAAAAAATATTTTTGTGGGATAGCGGAAAATTGCAACTTAACTGCCTAATCGTTTTAAAAGTAAAATTCAAGCATTTACAAATTCATTTCTGTGTGTGTGCGTATTTATTTTGAAAAAGCAAATGGTGGAAGCTGTGATACTGATTATATTAATGTAAGTCAAGAGCTTACACGGTAACATGAGAACGTGAAGTGAATACTACATTTCACAGTTGTATTTGTCACGTGTAAAGTTAAGTACATGTTATACCATGAACATTGAACATCCGGGGGTTACATTAATACTTATAATGCAGCTTGTTACATCTTACACAGTAGTGTTTTTTTTTTTTACTATTTACAGGGTAGCGTTTGACCACAAGTCTCCTGATGTTAAGTGACGATGTGGTCGAGGATGGCACCACGCTACACCTGGACTGGGAACTGGCTCTCAAGTGAGGCTGCCGGAACACACCGTACACCGTACACACACATAGGTGCTTGGCGACAGATTCTTAACATGAGGGTGGTAGCTAGCCAGGCGAGTACTAGAAAATACCCTACCACCAAGCTATGGTTTCATCACGATGTTTTCCTTCACCGAAAGCTCAAGCTCATTGTAGGATTCGAACCCACGACCTACGGATCGCAAGCCGACGTCACTACCACTGAGCCATCATCGCTATAAATTTATAACCACAAGTTACCTGATGTTAAGTGATGATGTGGTCAAAGATAGCCCACGCTAAGCTTGGACTGGGACCTGGGTCTCATGTGACTGCTGGAATAAATCGATAGCGGTGCTTAGCGACAAGGTGGAGCGACGACTTGCGCCGAGTGGCTGGCAGTGGTTGGATGAGAAAAGCCGAAGACCGGGCTCAGTGGCGTACCTTGGGAGAGGCCTATGTCCAGCAGTGGACTGATACAGGCTGATGATGATGATGATGATGATGGTGCTTAGCGATAGATTCTTAACTTAAAAGTGAGAAAATCATTACTTAAAAAATAAATTTGCTAAAAAAAAATACATCCATCCGTCCAACTTCACAAACTTAATAATGTTTTTTAACAATCTTTATTGTTCACTTTACTGCTACCAGTGGAGACTTATAATTGACTTTTGTTTGTTACCACTTAAGAGTTATTTAAATAATTGTATGGCGTTAGTCTTCCTCATAAAATAAAATGTTGTCACCTATCCATTGAGACCAACCGCCGCTTCTTATCGTCTGCATTTCACCTTAAGGTCCACCGATCGCCGTGACCTACTTCCCGTCCAGTCATAAATAGGTAATGTTTGTATGACCACCTGTATCGTAGCTATTTTTACATGTTTGCTGACGGTAAAGCTCGTTTAACGTTTTACATAAAATGATTACGATAATCTTTGAATTAAAATAATAATCATCATTATCAGCCTTTAACGTTCCCACTGCTCGGACTCTGGCCTTCTCTCTGAGAGTATGGGCTGTAATCTACCACGCTGGCCCAGTGCGGGTAGGTAGATGTCGCATGCCCTTGAATGTTGCAGTTCTTGGGCATGCCGGTTTCCTCACGATTATAATAAAAGCACCAATTATTTATTTTATCTGTTCTTTAACACACTTGTTACAAAGATTTTAGGAAGCATAGAAGCAAGTATCAGGATGTTGTACAGGTGAGTATAAAATTCGTTACGAGAAATGAAATTTCAACATATAAAAATACCTTTTTTTTTCACTTAGGCATTGTTAATTTTTAATATAAACATAATTTAACTAATTTAGCGATAGATGGCTTTAAACACTATTTATTTTGTAAGAAACTTCAACAACAGAAGATTTAAACCTAACAACTTGAAATATAAAATACAACTACAGAACACACTAAATAATTTAATCAATAATCTAAACGAAACATTTATCTAGTTTCGTATAGCTCAGTGGTAGTGATGTCGACTTGTGACTTGAGATCGTTGGATCATATCCTGCAATGAACTTTTGGTGAACGAAAACATCGTGATGAGACTATAACTTCATATTCATCTATATAATAGCGATTTGATAGATGAATATGAAGTTATAGTCTCATCACGATGTTTTCGTTCACCAAAAGTTCATTGCAGGATATGATTCCACGATCTCAAGTCATAAGTCGACATCACTACCACTGAGCTATCAACGCCAATACATTAGCGTTCTACCAATCAACATCTTCCGTTTTCTTTCACCACGTAACGACCGATTCCATCACCGTAGACGTTATTAGAAAAGTACTTCCGGTACGCATGCGCGTAGTGACCGCGTAGCCGTTACGTTACGTCCGCCTACGGCGTGGCACGTAGAGGAAATCGTAGTAATTTCTTGCTAAACGTAAACACTAACGTGTATGTACGTTTAGTTGAATGAAAGGGTTTGTAGGGTGGAAGGGTGAAGCAAGGAGTAAGGTGAGGGATAAGGAAAGTAATTATAAATAATTACAATCACACCGAACGTACAGTCAAAATAGCTAAACAGACCAAATTTTTCAAAAACGTGTCAGATGAGTGATATTTTCAGTTCAAGTTTTTTTTACTACTTACAAGGTAGGGTATGACCACAAGTCACAAAATTAAAGAAAAGGTCAATAAAACTAAACGAAACTATAATTTTATAAATCCATTTTATCATGCTTGTTTTTGTGTGTCCACGACTTTGAATTGGTTTTTGATAAAATTTGTTAGTTAGTTACAAGTGAAGCTAATAAAAGTGTTTTTAAAAAGAAAGATAATTGCTTGGTGGCAATGGTGATGTGACTGATAGACAAATAACCTTTACTGGCCTAGCGCTGAGCTATTTTATTGCAAAAAAAAAAAACATTTTGGTTGTATGAGCACAAATAACTTTGCTTTTTTATACTTAGAACACTTGTAAAAAAGGAACGTGTCTCTTCAGCGCCATCTATCCATCATTAAAAGAACTTATTTTTTCACCTGTCAGCAAATCTCCCATTGCTTTATTTGCCATAAGGCATCCGCCACATCGCACCCTCGTAAATCTCTCCAAGACACGTTTAGGAAACTAAAAAGGCATTACATAAAACTAGGCCCTAACTTTCACCTGTCACCCATAAACTCTGAGGTGAGGTGGTTGATATACTGCGCACTTGTACTGTGAAGTACGGAAGTGCGCACTATTTCAAACACCTTAAGCCGCGTACAAACAGCGAGTACATTTATACGCGTAGTCGGTTACGCGTGTCCTGGAACGTCCGTACTTACAGCTACGCGTATACGCTTGGAGAAAGCGTGCCACGTGAGCTGGCTCGCGCGCGAGCCGCCATCTGTGAGTTTTTGGTCTTGCGTCAAAGGGGACGTGCACGTCCTGGTACGCAATAAGTAGTGATGCCAGATCCATTTTTCCAAACATCGGGACTTAAGTAAAAAAACCGGGAAAAAAATCATGGATATTGTTACATTCCTTTTATTTAAAATCAGAATTCAATGGGTGAAATCTAATCCATGGGCAATGTTTAAAGGGGTAGGTACGTACTCATATAAGGACTACTTATATAAAAAGCGGGATTTTGGGTGTCCCGCTCAGGGTGCTGGCGGGACGCGTCCTGAGAGGGCTGTCTCGCCAAAAGTGTGACATCTGGCAACAGTAGCAATAAGTTTATAACATATAGTATTTTAAATTTGTTTACAATTTTTGATGCACTGTACACAGCAGCAGTGTTCACACCTTCACATAATATTAATGGCTTATGTTTTTATGTTACTTATGTTACTTATGTAACTTTTTTTTCTGTGTATCTGTACTTATGTCATTATGTGCAGTTTTCCGAATAAAGTCTTTCTCACTCTCTCTCAATATTTGAGATACACGTATTTACCCAGTTTCAATACTTTCAATAACATGCTTAGCATTATGGATCGATTAACCTCGCTCTTAGGTTTGCGGCGATCCGTACAGAAGCTGTACGCTAGGTTTGTGTCGATCATGACCGAACGCGTCATATGAATAGTATCGCGAGACGCGCGTGAATGATTCTGTCAGTAACGGTGCAAAGACCCGATCTTGCATCGCCAATCAATAATAATGAATGAAATTGAATAAATCGCACGCCGAATTTGAAAATTTTGAGACGAATGATCGAACGTGAGGCGATGATCGATTGATCGCCCGCCGTTACGTCTCGCTCTCACGAGTCGCGAGTCCATGACTGGTCGGTCGTATGCTGTAATAATATAATAATAATAATGCCCACACAATCACATAAATAGGCTCTGACCCCTAACTAGGTTTCCCTGTATCTAGGGTATCAGAAACTACGAGGATCGGGGATCCACAACACCCAGACACAGAACAAATACTTGCGCTTTTTTTTTTTCAATGCACAAATATTTGTTCTGTAGCGGGAATTGAACCCGCGACCTCACGCTTCACAGTCGGCTATCCGCCCATTGCGCCACTTCGGTCTTGCAGCGGGTGCGGGCGGTGTCATTCGAATAATCGGGTCATATGGTTGGTTACATTTTCATAACTGGTCATGATCGAAATAGATCTTTCTGACGACACAATCCTACTGTACGCGTATCCAATATACGCGTGCACAACGTCAGATACGTCACACTACGCGTAATTCAGGAACGCGCAATCCGTACGCAGCTTTACGATGTTAGTTATTCTCAACATGGACCGCGAATTTGACCCTCTCAAGAACGTAAACGTTTTTATGACGTTACGTATTACGTTTACGGCGCGTTAACGTAATGACGAGTGACATCTCGCGGGTATGTGTCACACCTCTGTGTGTGATTAACGCGATGTGTCAGATTGTTTGACGTTTTATATTGAAGAAGGAATAAGGGAGAATGTTTTTCGAGGAATACGTTTTAGGTGCACAACAATTTGATTCGACAAAACATTTATGTAAAATTTTTGACATACTTTTTATCGCATAAATATAATTATGTAACTATATTGTCCTATATAATATGGTTTTACCCGCGTGGACTACAGTATATCGCAATATAAAGTTTTCTATACAATTTCCCAGGGTTCAAACTATCTCCATTACAAAATTTAATCAAGATTGGTTAAATAGTTTTTGAGTTTATTCGGAACAAACAAACAAACAAATCTTTTCTCTTTACATGTTATTAGGTATAGATAACTTCGAAGTATGGACTATTAATGAACAATAAAAACCTCCAGGGTGTCCTCGCTGTTAGAGATTATGATAATACACCTATAATTTTCAAACAAATAAGCAAGAAAATAAAGATTAATTACTAAAAAAAATGTACACGTTGATTTGAGCACCTCCTTTTTTATTTTTCGTCGGTTAAAAATTGGCTAAGTGCGAGTCGAACTTGCGCACGAAGGGTTCCGTACCATTATCTATAAAAAACGGCAAAATAATCACGTTTAAGCGAGCCCCCTCAAATATTTTTTTTATTCTGTTGTTAGTATTTGTTGTTATAGAGGCAACAGCAATACATCATCTGTGAATATTTCAACTGTCTAACTATCACGGTTTATGAGCTACAGCCTGGTGACAGATGGACGGACGGACAGCGGAGTAATAGGGTCCCGTTTTACCCTTTGGGTATGGATTCCTAAAAATCAGGTGACACCTATGTTATGTTAGGTGCTATATAATCAAATTCGCCCCTCACACATCTTGCCCAAGTGTGTCCGGGGGCACTTTGAAACCGGAAGCGACTTTATAGGTCACCAACCTTTACGGAAGTAGGTTGTTTCAGGATATCTGCATTGCCAAAAGGCTTTAAAACTTTTGCTTCACGGACAACATTTTTATTCTCAACTTTATGTGGTAAGTAATAAGGTTCAAAGTCAGGTTAACCATTCAATCTCTAGCGGAGTTGTTTAGATCGGTTGTTGCTACTATGGTATAGATGTATAGACGATCTTAATGCGGGTTTGATGCCTGCAGCAATTTCAAAGACAATTTTCAAATTCGGAATTTATAAAGAACTTTTTTCTTTTATCCGTGATAAAGGCTTTGACTTATAGCATAAAGGTTAGCTAGCCAAGTGTGCTAGACAATGCCCTACCACCAAGCTATGGTTTCATCACGATGTTTTCCTTCACCAAACGCTCAAGCTCATTGTAAAATTCGAACCCACGACCAACAGGTCGCAAGTCAACGTCACACCACTGAGCTATCATCGCTTCAACATGTATTCGATTAGTATAGTTTCTTCAATTTTATTTCAATAGATGATACTCATGATAGTCTGACATTATTCAAAGTCGACCGTTGGGGCGCAATGAGTAAACAGCTGATTGCGAAGTGTGACGTCGCGGGTTCGATTCCCGCTACGTGACAAAAATTTGTGGATTGAAGTAGTGTTGCTAATCGATTATCTATCGATAGCCAACCAATTGCAACACTATCGATAGGTCTATCGATAGTATGGCTTTTTCAGATGAAAACTATCGATAATTTAACATCGATAGTTCGGCAACACTGGATTGTAGAAAAAAAGCGCAATTATTGGTCCCGTATCTGGGGTTTGTAGATCCCTAATCGAGGGAGTTTCTGATACAGGAAATCCTAGTTAAGGGTAGGTATGTGATTGTGTTGACATTTATAAAGTGTCATATTTCTGTCTCAACAACTCGTAGGCACTCCGTAGACACTTAAGTTCAGCAAAATTAATGACACCTCTCTGCTAGTGCCGCAAAATAAAGAACTTTACTATCCAGCTGTCACCGCCATCGGCCCAGGGACAAGACAAATGAACGTCATTACCACAACAAAGACGTTACACTTCGCCTGACAAAACTAATTCTCGACCAAAAACAATAAGAGCCACCGCAACATCTACAGAACACATTCGGTACACGCAAACATTCATTTAGGCCCGGAAATACGAATAAATCTACCCATCTATTCACTGCCAAATCACGTACGAAAATCAACCTTATACCTCAAAACATAGAGTTCGAAAAATACCGCTATAAAGGCAAATGTCGAGCGAATTTAAACTCAGAATCAAAAAGCTAAAGTTTAATTTCGATTGCGGAACGCTTTCCGCATCGAAGGAAATGCAAGCAATTAGGTAATTTTTAATGCAGATGTTCTTAGTTTAAATTGTAGAACTCACCGTCCGTCGATGTTATATTCATCTTGATGCAATAGAACCTGCTTGCTGAAACTGCTTCGTAATTAAAATGTCAAATCTAGCAGCTAACCGCGTGCGATCACAGTTCAAAGTTCACGGGAAACTGATCCTTATTTCTATATGATCTTGCCGTGTCTCGAGTCCACCGCACGGACGACTGCGGTCCTGCCGTATTGCAGATAACTCAGGTGTCAAGTCCACACAAAACTCGTACACAATTCACAGTACGACTGGCCGAAAACACTTCGAAACGTTCAAAAATTGAGCGTCCAAGCGCGCGGACAAACGTCAAAACTATTGGCGCGAACACTTGACAGATGAGTGATTGGTTGAATTTATCACTGTTCCACGTTTAAAAACACTCACTTGTGTGTCACAGCACTGCTGGAGGGTAGTTTAAGAATAGGAGAACCGATAGGTGGCAAAGAGATGCTACTTTCAAGGCAAACCGATGCTTTTTGATAGTGTAACGACAAAACAAATAGTCCGGAATGAGTGAACTGGCACATGCGCAGTGGCGACTGCCGTATGCGTATATTGTTAAGCCGCGGTTACTGAACTTTGTAGGCTCAGTTTGAAATAAATAAACATAGAAATATTTAACGTCTAAAAATTAAAATTACTCTATAAAAATAGCGACTCGCTCAAGCTTCACAAGGGTGCAATTTAGAAAAAGAAAACAAGGTGAAAAATGTGAATGTAAAATTTCATATTTCAAAATTTTTAATATTAGGTATCTATAAAATTCCATAATCATTTATAAATATTAGTACAGAATTCATTAAACTCCTTAACACTATAAAAACAGTTGCTAAGGAGCCAGTCGGTCAAAGATTTTCTAAATATATTACCGTCCAATAATTTCAAGTCATAGGTATGTTTGTTGTTAATAGAAATACACATATTATAAACATTTCTTGTGTACAAGTCTTTTCGGGCAGGAGGTTTATAAATGTTCGTGATTGTCTAAGTGATGTCGATAATTTTTTTTAAAGTGTTTTTAGTAATGAAGTAACCTCCTTTATGAACAAGCCTCTACATCTGCACCAGTAGGCTCGGTAGGCACGTACTCCTGAGATATTTATCCGCTGTCACAGACACCCAGACACCTGACACACACACATACATACATACATACACACCGTGTGCTGATTTGAATAAATACATACGAGTCATACGACCGTGTGTTTCGTACTACGTTACGAGAATAGGGAAACGGTGAAAGTGGTTTGCTCAGTTTTGGGACGCTTGGGTTTTAGTTTTAGTGGGGACGTAAAAAGCCGATGATGGTGATGAAGTTAATGATCATCATCATTATCATTATCAGCCTTTCACGTTCCCACTGCTTGGACTCTGGCCTTCTCTCGGAGAGAGGGTATGGGCTGTAATCTACTACGCTGGCCCAGTGCGGGTTGGTAGATGTCGCATGCCCTTGAATGTTGCAGTTCTTGGGCATGCCGGTTTCCTCACGATGTTTTCCTTCGCCGTTTTGAGCGATGGCTTCGGTGAAGGGAGTTAATGATGATGATGATGATGAAATATTTTTAGGGTGCAATGAAATTAAATAAAAAGTTTTGAAAAAAGTTTATGGAAATGCTGTCCTACTACTAAAAAAAACAAACAAACAAAAAAACAAATTTTATCAAAATCGGTTTAGAAGTTACGGTGCTACATGGTAACAAACATTCACACACACACACACACAAACTTTCGCATTTATAAAATTAGTAGGATGATGACAACAGCAACACATTTTTAAAATATCTACTCGTACTTTTTAAATCTGTTTTTTCCAGCCAGCTCCTAATTAACTTCAAAAACAAAGTCCTCAATTTGGTAAGCTTATTTATTTTCAGTATTGGCTTAAACCCTTCGTCAGCAGCACCTATGTCCCGAAAACTTGACAGCAGCGTCACGCGTGCCAAGTTTTGACAAATTATACTAAACAAGTTACTTTCCTCAGTTTACTCTACAAGTTATCCCTTACCTGAGTCGAGGTCGAGGTTAATTAATCGAACTGACTTGAATAATGGTCTGGAACTTATTGTCCCTTTCTCTTGATTTAGTTTCAGCTCCTCGATTTGAGTTTTGTGGTACAGTCAGCGGAAAAAGTAGCTGATCATACTCGAGTTTCCAAATACTTGTTTTTTTTTAGGGTTCCGTACCAAAAAACATCAAAACAGAATTAAATAAATATTTAAGGGGGCTCCCATATAACAAACGTGATTTATTTTCCGTTTTTATGGATAATGTTATGGACACGGAACACGGAACCCTTCGTGTGTGAGTCTGACTCGCACATTTTTGAGTTCCGTACCCAAAGGGTAAAACGGGACCATATTACTAAGACTCCGCTGTCCGTCCGTCCATCTGTCACCAGGCTGTAGCTCATAAACCGTGATAATTAGATAGTTGAAACTTTCACAGATGATGTTATTTCTGTTGCCGTACTAAGACAACAAATACTAAGAAACAGAATAAAATAAATATTTAAAGGGGCTCCCATACAACAAACGTGATTTTTTTGCCGTTTATAAAGATAATGGTACGGAACCCTTCGTGCGTGAGTCCGACTCGCACTTGGCCGGTCTTTTTTACAATTTACATGGTAGCGTTTTGCCATAACACAATATTATTTATGCTCGGAATACAGTAATGTTCGCACACTACTGCTTGGCGGTTAGATAACTGGTAAAGTCCTACAATTATTGTCACAGAACTAACCGAGATAGAACTTCCGTGAAATGTAATTAACAGGCCAGTATTCGCCTATTGTGGCGGAAACAAAAGACGCATACAAAAATGTTTCGCGACAAAGCATACAAAAGCAACCAATTCTGTCGTATCGTTTCATCGCAGTAACTCCTGGTGGTTGATAAAAGAATCTACAAGTTGCACGAACTGTTTTAATTTAAAATTGGGATAAAACATAAAAAATGAACTTCTTTTTTCATGGAATTCAAATCTTTACAACACAGTAAACAAGTTACCTATAATTTGTAGCAACAAAAAAAACCGACTTCAGGTTCCCTTCGATTTCTCTGGGATGCCATCATCTGATCCTGGTTTCCTTATAACGGCACAGTCAACGACAAAAGTCGCTGAACAATCACACTTTTTTCTATTATCACCTAAAATCAGGTGTGTTATGTTGTGGTCAAAATGATACCATGTAAAATGTAAAAAAAAAAAACAATAATAATTACTGATTTGATTTGACATTTGGAAAATCGAGAACGATCAGCTACTTTTGTCGCTGACTGTACCACCCCTGGGATAACTTTTTTATAGTTACAGTTTTTTTAAAGATTATATTTTTTTGTAACAAAACTATTGACAAAAATACCCATTTAAAAAAAATGTACCATATTTATTATAACGCTGACGATTAAATATTGCGGTTCTAAAAGAGCTAGGTAAATTAGGTTGGCATCACTGCGCTAAAGTGTTCGTAGCACACGCCATAAATAACATAAAATTTGGATAGCATTATAATTTAATCGAAGCCCCTTTAAATCTTTATATTCAACTAAATCGAGTGAGATCTCATTTCACTTTTCACTTCCCCTTTGCGTGCAAGACATTTCCAATAATGGGCTCTCCAACGCAGACGTTATCGGTATCGATTAGGCAAGGAGTCTGGGTTAGGTTTAATTACTCGTTAGTGTAAACAAAAAAAAACAAATTGTAAATGTGAATGTGCCTAAATAATGTCCTGCTGGACGTCTCTTGTCTGTTCTTTTGCCGTTGTTAGGAGGTTGGAACAGACGTAGCTAGTTTTAAGTATGACGTTGTAAAGTGATCACATGTTGTACTTATCTTAATAAATACATATTTTTGAGTAAGGTTTGAGTTTTAGTTGTTTTGATCAACTCGCTAATCCGCACTGGGCCTGCGCTGCTTGGTGGATTATGTCCCATGCTATCTCTCTGAAAGAAGGCATGTGTCCCAGCCGTGGGATGGTGAGTTCTTATTTTAATAGCCGTTTTACTTACATTTTATTAGCCATACGCTTTTGCTAAAGAACGCTTACGCGAAAGAATACATAATAATTGTATTTACAAGTCATCAACAATTGCATCACACATACACACATTATTTTCTAATGTCGAAAATAAGTACTGGATAATATTTAATGATTAAAGCAAAAAACATGTCAAAACATACTATAAACTAGAAAATTGCGTTGACGGTTGAAGTTTTCACTAGTAATCCAAAGAAATTGTATTGTTTTGACGAAGTACTTTATATTCATATTGAAATAAATAATTAGCAACGTCAATTTGACGTCCGACTCAAAGTTAATAACGGTTTGGCACTTTAATAAATCGACTGTTGGCAGAAGCACGCGATCAAACCACGATTCGTTGATGAGTTGCGAATTAGCGATGAAAGCTTCAGATAACAAAGAACTTGTTTTTTCATGCCATGACAGATTTTTATTTGATTTCGAAAGCATTATAGAAATCACAATTAATTAATTAATTATAATTTTTTATCTGTTTATGTTTTATCAATTGACTTTCTTTGACTTAACCGTGACGAAATTAATGTAATTGGCTATGCCGTATTAATTTAAATAAATAGATAATAAATAAATAAATGACATTCAATGCTTGCCAAACTTAGCGTTTTCACAAGTAATCAAAGTTGACACTGACTCTTAGCCTCGCATCTAAATAATTAACCGGGGTCATTTTGACGTGCGACTTGGAGCTTGTAATGGTTTGGCACTTTCATAAATCGGCTGCTGGCAGGAACACGCGACTAAGTTAATCACGATTCGATAATTACAGTTTGTGAAACTGAAAACAAAGACTAACCTGCAACTACAGTTTGATTCTGTAAACTGACGAGCGAGCGATGTGGCCTGCCCATTGCCACTTCAACTTGCAAATTCTGAGGGCTATGTTGGTGAATTCGGTTCCTACTTCCTATTCCTATTATAAACGTGAAAGTTTGTAAATATGGATGGATGGATGGATGGATGTTTGTTACTCCTTCACGCAAAAACTACTAAACGGATCTTAATGAAAGTGGTAATGGAGATAGCTTATGCCCTGGATTAACACATAGGCAACTTTTATCCCAGAAAAAGGTTCCAGCGGGATAACAGAAAGGCGCGGGTGAAACCGCGGGGCGCAACTAAACTAATTACAGTATAAAACATATTCAGACGTTGTTATTCTTTTTAAATATGAGGTAGGTCGCAAGCCGAGATTCCAACGAGCGGCGAGTTACCGGAGAAACTGAGGGTAGTTTTGGCGGCTACTTACTTCGGTTCGACATGACCTTCAGTACACCTCGGACTTGAAGCGTGAATGCAAGTGTCACTTTTACGATTTCGGCGGTATATTTGTGGTACTTTCTAGAACAATATTAAGTGTGATATTGTGGAAGATTAGGATTTTTCACCTGCACCCGGGTGTTCAGGATTTTGGACGGTTCCGGCCGGCTATACAGTCCACTTGGCGGCTCAACGGTTTCAAGGTGAAGTGAGGTTTGCCTTGTATTTGGAGGAATACCAACCCAGAACTAAAGGACCCCTAACCAGTGAAGGTCTAGAATTAGGTATCTCTACTCAATCGAAGGAACGATAGTTCTCGCGAACAAACATTTCCATAATGCTTTTTCTTCTTTACTTCCTACAAGGTAGCGTTTGATCACCTGATATTAAATGATGATGTGGCCACGCGCCACGCTACTCCTGGTACAGGAACTGGCTCTCAAGTGAGGCTGGTAGAACACACCGATAGGTGCTTGGCGACAGATCCTTAACTTAAGGGTAGCCTGGTGAGCACTAGAATTATCCTTAATCCACTAAGCTATGGTTTCATCACGATGTTTTCCTTCACCACAAGCTCCAGCTCATTGCAAGGCTTAAACCCACGATCGGTCGCAAACCGACATTGGTAGTGAGCTATAATTGCTTCAAAGTAAATTCACATCAAGCTTACGGCAATCCAATTTACCGGCACAACATTGGGAATACAAGACCTAGTCTATTGAGGTTACCATCGATTAGTATCCGCAACTCGCGCCTAATCTGGCCAGTCGCAGAAATAGATCGAGGTAGAAAAGATGTGATCGCGCCCAAAAAATTACCTGACGGGCGTTTCTTGCCTGTTCTTTTGCCTGCGTTCTACTTTTAAACCCTTTTTTTACTTTTGAAAGGCACTGTAATGGTGAACCGACGACATCGTAAGGGTCGCATGGCCGATAGCTGCAAATTGCTAGTAGCTATTTATGGTGGCATTCAAAGGGCGGAGGGAGGCTTATGCTCAGCAATGAACTTATTTCGTCTGATGATGAAGATTAGATAAAATTATGTTAATAAGCAACTATTGCACCCTGCAGCAGGAAGTCGCGATTTTCGCGATAAAAATAATCTCATGACCTCATGAGGGTTAAAGTTCAAACTATGTCCATGCTAAATTTTACCATCAGGCGATAAAAGTACTTTCAACACAAAGAATACGCAATAATAATTTTAACTTTGACAATTGTTTTTAAATGTAATAGTTAAGTCTAATTTTTTTTTCGCCCGTTCTGCATTTTAATATTTACCCAAAAACTACGCTAGCTTAATTGATCTTAAAAAGAAAACTCACAAGTGTTTCAAAGTTTCAACCAATTTGACTGTTTATTTTTTTTGTAGTATTTGATATTATCAAAAAATAAAAATGAAGTTAAAAAAAATTTGATATCGAAAATTCGGGACAGTCTGAAAGTGCTTTTTTCCATGGAAACCAGGGTTAGCTAATTTTGTAAAAATGAAAAGAAAACACCGCCATTTTCAGCCTACGAAACTTTCAACCCTCCAACCAATGCTGACTTAGGACATTCTACAGAATTTAACATCCAATCTAATTCCGTGCCTTGCATTAGTATGTAGCGCGGCCGCCACGCAGGACAATCAGTCTGTTGACGCGACTAATCATTAGTACGAGCGAGTAGTAGCTGGCCATGTTTACTAATCAGGGCTAGCCTGACTCGTCATGTTCCTTTGTTGCGAGAATTGACTAAGACCATAGTAAAGAGTAGTAGTTCAGCTTCATACAAATCGGCCGCCGCCGGTTTGAATGTGTGCGAGAGTAGCGGCGCCGTGTACGCACGCACTTTTCACGCACACAATCACAAACGAACGGGGCCGCGGACGGGGCCGCGGCCATGCACTCAGTACGGAACGCGCCGCCTATGCATCACCGCAAGAGTAGGCAATTAACTCGTCGAGCGGCCTTAGCTAACCTACTGTTCTTACTTTACTGTGCTAAGACTGTAGCCTAGTTTACACCTAACGAGTGTTCTATCGAAATACTCGATGCAGAGTAGTTTTAAAGCTGTGCTTTTAAAGGTAAAATTAAAATAACTTTTTCTCAAACATGCTTGGAAATATGAGCATTATTCTGACAACTATCTTTAAGATAAATCCAACTTGCTGCACTGTCCAAATATATGCGAGCAGCGGCCGGCAAAAGTCGTATGAAAATCCATAGCTGTCGTGTTTAGCGGCCAAATAAATTACATAGAAATGTCATATCTGTCGTGTTTAGCGGCCAAATAAATTACATAGTAAACTCATATCTGTCGTGTTATTTAAAAATGGAACGATTTCTCCTCCGAAACATGGCAACCAAGAAGGTAACTAATCAAAGGTTTTATTTAAATTCCGAACCAGCTTGCACATAGAAACCTGGTTGTTGAAAAAAAAAAACAAATGATCACTTTAACGCGGGGAAATTTTTTGTTGTTTGTTGTTCGCCATTAGTTTTGAAACGTAATTGTATTTGAAAAAATGAGTTCAAGTGAAGAGTGAGTGAATGAATGTCAATGAGTGAAGTGTGATGATTTGCTTTGATGCTTACTTTAATGCCACCTGAAATTCACGAAGCGGCAAGAGCCGAATAGAAAACTTATTACTACCAAACTCGAATGAAAAAAGTTCTGCCCAGGTACTACTTAGTTTTTAATTTCCGCGCATTATTTGAGAAAAGTACTATACGAGTACAAGCCTTGGACGCAACTAGACTTTGATGGACTCACGTATGTGGGCCTCGCCTTCGCCTTGGCCCACATTTACACGCTCGTCCATCTAAAGTCTCTTTTACTGGCTGTGGCAGTAATGTACTATATTGCAACAAAACTAATGGTAGAAATGGAGATTATACACGAAATATATGTATTACAATAATATGTGTATTTGGTTCTACTTTCCGTCGCCATGCATCGTTCAGGGTATTCCGGCAGCCTCACTTGAGAGCCACAACGTAATCCAGTAGCGTGGCGACCTTCGGCCACATTGTCTTTTAACATTAGGTGATTTGTGGTCAATCGCTACACTGCATGAGATGTAAAAATGCCCTAAAGCACGAGGTCTGTATCTTGGGGCCCGAGTTCAACTTTACCAGAAACCAGATAGTAGGTTAATAAAATACAGAGATTATGTAAATTTGTCTTTCTACAAATTGCCATCAGTTCTTCCTTCCAAAGTGACAGGGAAAAAATATTATTTCTTAATGGAATTCAATATCATTTGTGGATTTAACCGTCTCCTGTTTTATAAACAACAAGTTCTTTATGATAAGTAAATCGCACAATATTCAGAGGACAATATTTTGTTAACATTGCCTTAATATTTGAAGCGATTTTTTACATCATCTTTACTTCCTGATCGGCGTGAGGCCACTCAGTCGCCTGAGGGTTATACTAATTAAGCCCGGGCATTAAGCGCTGGTAAAACAGCTGCGCGCGCATTTCACTCTCTGCTAATGAAGCCACAATACAAACACTACACACACACAAGCAATGATAGCTCAGCGGTAGTGACGTCGGCTTGCGACGTACAGTTCGTAGGTTCGAATCCTACAATGTGCTTGAGCTTGAGGTGAAGGATTGCACTGTGATGAAACCGTAGCTTGGTGGAAGGGCATTTTCTAGTGATCGCCTGCCTAGCTACCACCTTTGAGTTAACAATCTGCCTCCAAGCACCTATCGGTGTGTTCCGGCAGCCTCATTTGAGAGCGAGTTCTCAGTAAGGATGTAATGTGGTGCCATCTTTGACCACTTCGTCGCTTAATATCAGGTAACTTGCGGTTAAAAGCAAAACTATGAGCAACAAAAAAAAAACACTGTAAAAATTAAGAGTAGTTTGAAAAACAGCTGTGTAAACTATTATCCTTTTAATTAATGTTATAATAGGTATCCTACTTAATAATCTAAATGCGAAAGTTTGTGTGTGTGAATGTGTGTTACCACATATCACCGTAACTACTGAACCGATTGGAATGAAGATAGCTTAATGCCCTGGATTAACACATAGACTTTTAATCCCGGAAAAAGGTTCCCGCGGGATAACGAGAAGGTGCGGGTGAAACCGCGGGGCTCAACTAGTTGTAAATAAGTCTCTCTGTGTAGTAGAAAAAATGCTTTTTTTGTTTATTTTACTAAAGGCACGTGTAAAGTACGACTGTTTGACAAGAATGCGTCCTTGTCAGTGAATATACTAGCCTTATGTTTACTGACGAGAGCCTTCTAAATCAATGAACATGACTCAATAAACACATCAGATCACTGAACGCATTAATCAGTTAAAAAACTAACCAAAACAGCAATCAACGTACTCAACCTTGACATTCCCAATTCCCACAGCTGGGGTAACCCTCTCTCAGAAAGAGAGAGAGAGAGAGAGAGAGAGTGAGAGCGAGTCACAACGTAGGCCCAGAATGTCTTGGTGAACCTCCAAGCATGGCCTTAATGTCATTTAAGTAAAAGTTATTGTTGCTATGACAAGGTTCTAAAATGACCTACAAATCTGAGTTTTATGGACTTTGACATGACATAAAATATACAGAGCTCGAATAGTGTTACAACCCCAACAATTCTGATTACATCAATCAAAATGACCAAAGCATACCAACGATGTGTTTATCGTCAACTAGAGTCATCGATTAATGAAATTTGTGAACAGAACGTCCAAATGAGGTCAGGCCATGTCCAAATATGTGAAAGTTATCTCGACAGTATTTCAATGTCTTGTGCACATTTCCACGCTTTATTTTATTTTATTTGGAGGCTTACAGATAACTTTATAACATAATGAAAAATATAATAAACATACAAAAACGTGTAAATGGTATGTTGTGAGAACCGATAACGGTAAGGGCAAACGTGTTCTTGAGTTAATACCACGTCTCGGAAAACGTAGTGTGCGGTGACGTCTTCCGGCTGGCAGTATAAGGAGGATGAGTTCAGTGAAAAATCGTTGAAAAATTCAATATCAGGGTTTCTAAGTACGAGTACATAAAAATACCAGGGTCGAAAACCAGGTTTTATAATACTTGCATAGGTATTCGACACGTATTCTGTGATTAGTGAAGAACAAAATCGTATAAATAAAAATTGGAATACTTGCGTCGTAATTTAATAAGATTATTTTGCTTTTTGAATTTCTATACAATCCAACGCCATATACTTACCCAGCAATGTACGCTGAACTATTAAACTTCATCGCCTTCCGTTCAGTACACTTGGTGCCGGTGCTCGGGAAGGCTAACATTGCGTGATTTGTCCCAAATAATATCACGATAACACGTTAAAAACGTACATTACTATGTTAAAATAATTTTTGTTGTTTATTTGGGGATATTTTTAGTTTGTTGGGTGTTTTGGCTCGCTCCGCAGCTTGCTGTGCTTCGCAGCTTTAGAACAAAACTTATCCATACAAACTTTAAAACCTTAGGTTTAGGAGAGAAATGGTATTTCTCAAAAAAAAATATTTTAACATGAACTCCCAAATATTGAAACAATATGTAGAGCAAATTTCAACTTCTGCCATCCAGTTGATACAGAAAAAAAAGTTGTTTGACAGACGGACAGACTTACAAACAAGAGAGCGATCATATAATATAAAGCACACATACATGGATGGATCTCACTCAGCCCGCGAGGCGTAAACTAAACTTTTTCGCGCATCGGATTAGTTCGCCTTTTCTAGCAACAAATGAAGATACTCTCAATAACTAGTTATCTTGAAACCGAATACCATATTTCAAGTATTAGGTACATAGTTTCAGTTATACATAGTTATTGACACTATTTACGATTTATAACGCCTATCGTAAAATCTCTAGGGCTAAAGCCACTCAAAAAAGAATTATTTGAGTGGCTAAGAATTAAAATGTTTTATTCTGTCAATGAATTATTTAAGACCTAACTATTAATTTAATGAATATTGTATGCTTGTTTAAGTTGAATGTGCCGAAACACTAATCATTTTTTAACACCATATTTGTACCACATTTACTGCAATAAATATTTGTATTTGTATTTATTTGTATTTGTATCGCAATAGAAACGTAATAGGCTGATGATGATGTATGGTGATATGATGGTGGTGATATGTATGATGATATATAAAATCTCAAAACGTACCATGGTATTCAAAATATACATAAAATCCTTTAAATTACCGCGTCTTACGGTAGACTCGTGCAACCTCCGTAAATAACTTACACGTAACTTAGCGCGAACTTGTTATACTTCAAGTAATAAGTTGCGCCGTAAACATGCCGTGGCAACTAAGCATATCCGGTAAGGGTGGCTGCAAACCATCAGTTTTATCTTCAAGCCAAGGTGAAACTGAAGAAACAAGATAGCTTGATGACTGAACAAGATAACCACGTATAACCTTAAAGTTTACAAATCTTTAGTGAAAGTTGATAGTATGTTACTTCGTGGTTTTAGTTTACTGTTAAATGTTTTATCTTGTTAAAAAAAATTAAGCTTTTTTATATTATATTTTCAATATTAACACTTTAAACAGAAAAAAAAGATATGTAAAAAAATAATATAAATTGTAAGCGTTTTAAAATACTACTGAACTGATTTTGAAAGTTCTTATTCTGTTAGAAAACTACACTAACCTTGATAGTCACAGAATTTATTTTAATTTTGTTCGTTTTAAAGTGATCACAATGTATCCTATTGAATAAAGAAAAATTGGCTTTTGACTTTTGAATGAAACTCCCGTCGAAATATCGACACAGGTGAAACTGCAGGAACACCTAGTTCCTCATATATATAATAACTCAACAAGCCTACTTAACAACTGTACAAAAGCTCTAAAATGAAAGCTTGCTGGTGTGTAGCGACCTTAATCCCTTCCGAACTTAAGTTACGTGTACTTTTAGATTACCAAATGTAGGTTAAACAAGGTAGGTATGAGTGTTATCTTTAATTTTAATCACTCCGCGTTAATGGGAAACGAATTATGTTAAATATTTCATTTGGTTCAAATGAAAAGTCGTCTAGTCGTCTATACGTACTTTGCCCGCGTGGTAGATCACGGCCCATACTCTCTCTCTCTGAGAGAAGGCCTGAGTCCCAGCAGTGGAATGTGAAAGGCTGATGATGATGATGAAGATTGCACCGTGCTTGAGCTACCCAATAAAATATAAAAATTAATAACTATAGAAAACATTTATTTGCAACTAGTTGCACACCGCGGTTTCACCCGCGTCTTCCCGTTATCCCGCGGGAACCTTTTTCCGGGATACAAAGTAGCCTATGTGTTAATCCAGAGTATGAAGCTATTTCCATTCCAAATTTACACACACATAGGCATTTTTTTCATTTGAACCAAATGAAATATCCTACTCATATTATAAACGTGAAAGTTTGTATGGATGGATGGATGTTTGTTACTCTTTCACGCAAATACTACTGAACTGATTTGAGTGAAATTTGGAATGGAGATAGTTTATACCCTTTTTTTTTTTTTTTTAAAACCTCCTTGCGCCTTGTGCCGGGGCTACGGGTACGCTTTGGAACTCTTCCGCGGCCCCGACGGCGATGGCCCTCTAATGGGTCCGACCTCAGTAGGGTGTTTACCACCCCGGACTTCACAAAGGCGCGCTGATGTGCGCGCGCCACCTCGGGACCTATGACGTCATCGGCGACGAACCTCCCCAGGTCCGTCGCCTAGGCCCCAGTTATGGAGGACGAGGGAGGGCGAAGATGGATGCTCTTCTTCGCCGCCCCGTCCTTCTCCTGCGCAGTGGAAGAGTGGAGGTAATCTCCCTCTCCCTCTCCGCGTTCTCCTTCTGCGACATGACATGTTCGCAGAAGGAGACAGATAGTTTATACCCTAGATTAACACATGGGCTACCTTTTATCGCGAAAAACGTTCCTCCGCGGGTGAAACCGCGGGGCCCAACTAGTGATTATATATGTTTTAGCTCCTTTAATCCAAAAATGTTGTTATGGATCAGTTTTGCTGGTCCCAAGGGGCGGGATTAGTGGACGCTAGTTTGCTTCATTGTTGACTCGCACAACAAACTTGTCGGATTTGCTGTTGTTTAACAACTTTGTCGTCGCGTAAATTGTTCGCTGTACAGTCAGCGACAAAACTAGCTGATCATACCAGATTTTCCAAATGTGTTTTAGATCAGTAATGATTGGGGTTTTTTACATTTTACAAGGTAGCTTTTTGACTACAACATAACACACCAGGGCCCGTAGCCAAGATGCATTCTGCAATCGTTGACGCTAATAGAAAACAAGAAAAAAGTATAGGTTTGACATATTTCCGACCACGTGACTAAGCGTTGAAATATGTCAAACCTATACTTTTTTCTTGTTTTCTATTAGCGTCAACGATTGCAGAATGCATCTTGGCTACGGGCCCTGATTTATGTGACGATGTGTTTAAAGGTTGGTGTTTAAGATGATGACGGTAATTGGAAAATGTGTTATTGTTTAGCGACTTTTGTCGTTGACTGTACTTCGAGAAACTGTTGTAGGTACACTTGTACGTTGAACGTAATCAAGAAGGAAGTTGATAAAGCATTTTATTCTGAAGTGTGTGTGAAGTGAAGTGTGCGATCATGTCATAAGTCCGTATTCTAGAATCACGCTCAAGTGTTGATCGATGCTTGCGTAGCGATTAAGTGAAATATTTGTATGCAATGACAGCGTCAAATCTGTGCTCAAGTACTGATTATCGCTTGAGGTCATTCTAGAATACCAGTCTTAGTGACATAATCGAGACATTTCGATTATGAAATACTAAGTTACTAATTTTCAAAGTCGAATAATGTTACTATTATTATTACTAATCCTAGATAAGTTCTAGAAGTCATCGCGGTGCCACCCCTGCTTGACTAACTACTAACGCCCGAATTTAATAATCGATCCTGATCCTTTAATAGGGCTTGACATATTACTATTAAAACGAAATATTATGACATGACATATCGATCCAAAACCGCGGATAACAGATCAGGATCGGTTATTAATTTCGGTCGTTAGTTACTATGTCACACACCGAGATTCAAGCAACAAATCTATCATGAAATAGTAATTACTAATGACTTTAACGGCCAGTTCCAATAACCGATCTATCCACTATTTGCCCTACTGGAGATGGGAATTTGACATAAGCTCCATCATAGAAGTAATGTCAAATTTATGTCTAACCGTGGATAGGTCGGTTATTGAAACCGGCCGTAAATCGAGATATATCGAGTCATTTTGATAATCGAATGATTCCATTCCATTCCATACGTATCTCATAATGGCCCACCGCACCTACCTCCATGCTACAAGTTGCAAAATTCATATAACCTAACACAAAACTCAATAAGCATATAAAAACAAAACATAAAAGCGATATACACCGACCCGAGTTAACCCTTAAATGAGTGCGGCACTTAAGTGTAAAAAGTAAAGGCAATGTACGTCTAATAAGGCCCAGGCCGTCGCGACTGGCATAGCAATGTGTGGCCTTACGAGGTTTGATTGCGAAGATATAGTGTCCCTAGATATGGCTGGAGTACACAATTTTTTTAATAAGTTATAATTATCATTCTTTCTCCACACTATCGTTGCAATAGTGCAAAAAACGTGTTCTCAAGTGGAGACCGCGTCTCGGCAAACGTAGTGTAGGACGCCCTCCGGCTAGGTGGAGTGTGACATACGCAAAATGGCTGGCAGCGGTTGGATGAGAGAAGCCGAAGACCGGGCTCAGTGGCGTGCTTTGGGAGAGGCCTATGTCCAGCAGTGGACTGAAGTGGGCTGATTATGATGATGATGATGATGAGTGCAAAAAAATTGACTTCTAAGATTTGATTACATTGTTAGTTAGTTACAAGTGAAGTTAATAAAAGTGTTTTAAAAATATGGGTTTTTTATCTGAACTTATTGTTAGCTGAAAAGTGGACCATGGGATTAGACTCCGGTATCTGCCTATTCAGTCTCATTCAAAATGATTATTCATAGCAATTTTTTTAATCTAAGACTAGTTGCGCCCTGTGGTTTCACCCACACCTTCACGTTATCCTGCAGGAAACATTTTGCAGGATAAAAAGTAGCCTATGTGTTAATCCAGGGTATAAGCTATTCATTCCAAGTTTCATCAAAAACGGTTTAGCAGTTACGGTGATACGTGGTAACAAACATTCACACACACACACACACACAAATTTTCACATTTATAATATTACATACTAGGATTTATTATTAATTCAATTTTTTTAATAATTATATCAATTAGAACAAAGTTATTATTATAAACCTTAACCTATATAGAGTGCTACCGGTAGCGGGGTAGGGCGCAAGCTATACCGGTGTTTCGGGCTGCAGAGTCAGGAATCCTCTGACAATACGTGTTGTTATTATTATGGTCGAGGAGAGCGATGGCTGGCACATGCGTCAACTCGTGAACGGGTGCTGCTTGTGGGGTCTGGTCTGCTTTGGTTGTGATCCCGCAACTCATTAATATTCATGTTCCCATATCCCAATGTGTACAACCAAACAAGAGAAATCTTATTAGTAAAGCTAATTAAAAAATATCGGACCATTAGATGACAAAAAAAGCTTGGGATTTTAGTGAACTTGCTCCAATTCAATCAATTAGTAATAAGAATAAAATTGTCAATGTGATCGCGCCAAAAAAATTACCTGCCGGGCGTTTCTTGCCTGTTCTTTTGGCGGCGTAAGGAGGTTGGAACAGGCGTAGCTAGTTTTAAGTTTGACGTTTTAAAGTGATCACAATGTATCCTATTGAATAAATAAAAATTGACTTTTGACTTTTGATTATTATTAGTTAAACCTAGTTAATATCTTGCCGACTAATGTTGTCTTTACTTTTGTCATTTCCAGTGACTTTTCCACGTCCTTGACACGACAAAAGTGGAATAGCCTCTTGAAATTAGCCGCAGCGCGTCCGCGTTTTTATGTACCCTTTACTACGTAGATTTGGTTCTAAGGGCTTGTAAAAAAACGGACAAGTATTGAAGGGGAATGTTACCAGTGAAATTACAGGACATAAAGAGATTTATAATCTGACTAGTTGCGCCCTGCGGTTTCACCCGCGTCTTCCCGTTATCCCGCAGGAACCTTTTTCCGGGATAAAAAGTAGTCTATGTGTTAATCCACCCTGATTAACTATCTCCATTCCAAATTTTACTCAAAACCGTTCTGTAATTTTTGCGTGAAAGAGTTACAAACATCCATCCATACTTACAAACTTTCACGTTTATAATATTAGAAGGATAGAGTGCGAGCGCAGTGCATCGCAGGGTTGGTTTTGAACTGATTAAGATAAAGCGATGATGGCCCAGTGGTAGTGACGTTGACTTGCAACCCGTAGATCGTGCTTCGAGCTTTCGGTGAAGGCAAACTTCGTGATGAAACCATCGTTTGGTGGTAGGGCATTTTCTAGTGTTCGCCTGGCTAGCTACCACGTGAATCTGCATCTTTCAGTGTGTTCCGGCAGCCCCACTAGAGAGCCAGTTCGCTTTCCAGGTGTATCGTGGCGTCATCTTCGACCGCATCGTGACTTAACATCAGGTGACTTGTGGTCAAACGCAACCCTGTAAAATGTTTAAAAAAAGTTCTAAATTCTGTTTGTCACTGGTTCTGTAATAGGTAAGTGAGACGCTTACCATTAGGCGAGTGACTTGCTCGTCTCGTCTCTTATTTGTATTAAAAAAAACAATGCTACTATAGTACTAACTTTAGTACTGTTTTCTATCCCTTACTTAATCTTAAACCGGACAATTCTATTTTTATTTAATTCCGCGCACGTCCACACCGGTATAAGAAGTCGATTTTACTAGGGATTTGTACTCCAGATTACACCCCTCCCTCCTTTATAGGGGATGATCACCCTACAGTTTATAGAGGATCTAAATCGAATCGGTTACAGAGGACCGTATTGTAATAACAGTAAAGGAACTAGGCCGATTTGTTTATTTGAAGGAATGGTTAAATTTGGAGAGAGTTTGGGGTTAGAAAGAGAATACTAGGTAGGAGAGAACCAATTCCCAATCTAAGGGTAGCGTGGCGCCACCTTCGACCACATCTTCATCAGATGGCTTGTGGTCAAACGCTTCCCTGTAAGAGAAAAACTGTTTATTAACGCTAATAGAAAACAAAATAATATATAGGAATGTCATATCAAGTTAATTATTCGTTCGAAATTATAGTATAGAAAAGTATCATTTCTACAGTGCCGATCGCTTCGTCCCATACAAAATGGTAGCCAAGTTACATAATTATTGAGAGACTCAAGAGAAAATGTATCGTAGAAATTTGAACACTTACCAATCAAACGTTGCTCCGATGCATTAATGATTGCAGAAATAGAATAGAAGTTTGCATCTTGTCTATGTAGATCAATATTATGTGTTTAATAAGAAAAAATATTTACAAATTCAGTGAAACAATTCAAAATAGATATAAAGAAGTTTTAGAAGCATTCCACAGATTGCATGGCTAACATGGCCAAACTTTGCTGTCATGTACACGAGGCCATTACTTAACATGTCATTATGTCAAACATGCCTAAAGTACGAACTTGATTTACTGCTATAATACTGTAGTGTAGTCCTATTACATAGATAGGCCTTTCCTTAATTAAGAGACTGAGAATGTCATTTGCATAGATAGATAACCCTTTCAAGGCAATCTCTAAAAGTTTTCAAGCTATTGTAAACCTTAATTCGATGAGGTAGAATTGCAGTTCCTTTGGTGGTATTGGTTTTTATGGTCATTAAGTCTTATGACTTGACCCTGATTTTGTTATTACAAAGTAATTAGCTAAATTAATCTAGTACTTAGCTTAAACATTAAAAGTATGAGTGCTAAAAGTATTAACTAATTTTTTACTTAAGCTAAATATAGCAGTTTAGTGTTAAATTTTTTTTGATATTCTAATTTAAGGTTATTTAAAAAAGCATGAAGGACGTCTAGAAGTTTCAGGACTTTTCTTCTTAGTTTATACAGGGTAGATTAAGTTTGCGAAAAGTGATCTTTTGTTGATTAGTGCCTGGAGAATAACATATTAACACATGACATATCGATCCAAAACCGCGAATACTGGATCAGGATCGATTATTCATTTCGGCCGTAAGGCATCTTGAATCTTGCTTTTTGCTTTTCAATGACTCAAATTCCCTTTATTTGACGACGCGGTAGCCGAGTTGGTAGTGTCCCTGCCTGCGAAGCTAGCGGTCCCGGGTTCGAATCCCGGTAAGGGCAAATATATGTGTGATGAGCACGAATATTTTTTCCTGAGTCTTGGATATTTCTATCTATATAAGTATTTATTTCGTTGTCTAGTACCCATAACACAAGTTTCGAGCTTAATTTGGGGCTAGGTCAATTTGTGTGCAATTGTCCCAGATATTTCTTTTTTTTTACTGCTCACAAAGTTCACAGCCAAAGCTGTGAACGGAAGCTAGTTAGTTAAATTTATACACGTTACGTAACACGTGTAGTGTACAGTCAACGACAAAAGTCGCTGAACAATCACACTTTTTTCTATTATCCTCATCATCTTGGACACCAATTTTTGACCTCATCATCACCTAAAGTCAGGTGTGTTATGTTGTAAAATGATACCATGTAAAATGTAAAAAAACAATAATAATTACTGATTTGAAACACATTTGGATAATCGAGAACGATCAGCTACTTTCCAATCCAGGTGTAGCGTGATCCTACCTTCGACCACATCGTCATTTAACATCAGGTGACTTGCGGTCAAATGCTACCCTGTAAACACATAGTAGTTACTTTTCTCGCTGACTGTACACAGGCGGCGTTATTGTAACACTTTCGGTAAGGTAACAAATTATTTTTGACACTAATGTGCCTTGTATCCGCTGCGGCAAGGTTTGCATAGTTTAGGTTCTTATCACATCACTAATATTATTAACCAGCTACACGCTTCGGTTTCCTCATAGAAGGCGGGTCATAACCCGAAGTCATACTTCACACAAAATGTCACGGAAAAAAAAAATACTCAGTATTTTTAAACGGTTTATCTGGAGGATTTTTGAAAAAAATCTTTCAAGCCTTCAAACCTTGTCCTGAAAACAAAAAAAATATGAAACAAATTGCTGCCCTGAAAACGAAAAAAAAAACCGCTGTTTTTGAGTTTTAGCGAGATTTTTATGTTTATGAAGAAGAAGAAGAAGAAGAGAAAAGACTAGATAACCGCCTCGTCTTCGCACGGGTTGCAAGTTTTCACTACCATGGTGATAAAATTGCTATAATAACCTTTTTTTTTCATTCTTTTTATTTATGCTTGCTTTATATTTATAGCTTTTCCGAGAGTAGTCTGATTTTTTAGCTGATCGTTACTTATCGAATTCGATTTGCTCTACAATTTATTTATATGTAAAATATGCTTGTTTGACTGTGTCTTTTTCTAGTGTTACATTATAACATAGATATGCCCCAAAAGTACAATTTAAGCAAAACTATTAGTTAGAAAAAATGTTGGTTAAAAAATATACAAATCACAAGAAATCGCGGTAATAAAACAGATGATTGAAGGCTTTTTATAACGAAAGTGACCTAACCATGGAGGTAATGTCACATCTACCATCAACAATAACAATTTCGTAATGCCTTGAAAGGCAAACATATCAGGTGAACTCAAGGCACCTAGGTCAGAGCTAAGGCATAATAAATTATAACAGTATGGACTTTCCACCTTTTCTTGCATACGTTATTCTGCAAAATTCAACGTGAACATAAGTCAAACATTGGCATTGCACCTTGGTCTAAGCCATTCATCATCACCACCATCATCATCGTCATTAACAGCCTATTAGGTACACGAGCTTGGTGCGATGGTGGCCGAACGGTAACACGTGCGACTTACAAGACGCCGACACCGAGTTCGAATCCTCTCGGCCCCGCACCATGACTTGATAAGTTGTGTACGGATTTTCCATCGCTCAAAACTGTCAATGAAAACATCATGAAGAAACCATACTCTCTCTCTCTGAGAGAAGGCCAGAGTCTCAGCAGTGGGAACGTGAAAGGCTGATGATGACATAAGCTTTCTCTCAGAGAGAGAGACTATGAGCCGCAGTCTACCACGCTGGCCAAATGTGATAACAGATGTCATATGTTGTTGCACGTTGCGGTACCTTGACATACGGGGGTTTTCGCGGTTTTAAACGATGGAAAATCTGCTCATAATTTATTAAAGCTATAGGTTCGAAGAGATCGGATGGTACCAGCGCCTAGTAAGCATTTTCAATCAGGTAAGGTTAATTAATCAATTAAAGCCTATTTCTGTAATACGATAATGCCAATCAATGCCATCACTTCTCTTTCTATTTGAAATTACGTCACGTAGTTTTATTAGTGAACGTTAGAGCTAGACCAACATTATTGGCGATATAAGCCGAGCCGTTTGTAATAAGACCATATTGCGCCATAAATATTACGACGAAATGATTTTTAAACGACCATATTAAGAAAGGCCTTTAAAGGACGGGTAATCCACCTAGACTAAAATTTTATTGACAGAAACTCATTCACAATTTATTGTCTGTGTGAAAATAATATGAGGGTGAAAATTTTGTCTGCCTCTAAATGAAATAAAAAATAATTCAGCATTTTTGTTTCTACTGCTTGTTTGTCAATTCGACATTGACTTGCGACCTGTGTTGGTCGTGGGATCAAATCTTGCAATGAACTTGAGGTTTTGGGAAAGAAAAACATCGTGATGATACCATAGCATGGTGGTAAGGTATTTTTGTTTTTAGTTTTCGCCTAGCTTTCAAGTTAAGAATCCGTTTTCTTGCACTAACATAAGCACATCATCTCCTAAAATCACGTATCTTGTGATCAAACGGTAGTAATATGTAAAAAAATTAACTAAAACGTGACTAGAAGCTTCACCCATACTGCACAGTATCTGTACTGTATGACAAACAAACATGCAAACACAGCTTTCACTAAGTAGCTAGACCATAAAAATAAGACTTTATATATCAAGATATTGTATGAAACTCGCTTCAAACATTGTTCTGAAATATGACGGTCATAAAAGTACGCTGAAAACATATTTCAGATATGAATTTCGTAGACGACTTTAAGCGATAAGGTGCCCAATTTTACAAAAAAAAACTGGTAACAAACCCCGTGGTTTGACTCCAATATTATAAATGCGAAAGTAACTCTGTCTGTTTTTCACGCCAAAACTACTGAACCAATTTAAATGAAATTTGGTACAGAGACAGTCTAGAGAATAGGAAAGGACATAGGCTACTTTTTATCACAATAAACTGTAGCTCACGCGGGTAAAACTGCGGAAAAAACAGCTTGCTTTTTTAGTAACCCCTTCTTAGCAAGCACCTAATTAGAAGTGGGTGAAAATTGACTTCTAAGATTTGATTACATTGTTAGTTAGTAAGTTAGTTACAAGTCAAGCTGATAGAAGTGTTTCAAAAATAATTAATCATCATCATTATCATCATCAGTCTATTCCGCTTTCATCATCACCGATCTATCCACGGTTTTCCCTACTGGAGATGGAAATTTGACATAGAAGTAATGTCAAATTTATGTCAAACCGTGGATAGATCGGTTATCGAAACCGGCGGTAAGTCATCAATACTTCCAAAAACAATCGCTGACAAAGCGCTCTAAACTAAGAACCATGAGATTTCCTCCTTGATTTAATTTCTCCCTTGACAGTAACTGAGGTCCTAGTTATTGGAATAATTTATTGAGTAGCAACAGCAAGGTTTTGAATCTTTAATTTGTACCTAAAATACGAAACAACATTAACAAACACCAAGTAACAGTGACTGCAAACAAGTCCCGTTTAGCGGCGTGACCTGCAAGACCTGGGGTCACCGCTAGGGCTGTCAAGCGTAGAAATATGTCACCAAATTTTTTTGAAGTGGTAACTTTTTTAGTTGGGATTTTTTTTGGTTTTGGTTAAAAATGTTAAACTCGCGTCAGGACACGTGACTTGATCGAAAATTTGCAAAACGGAGAGAGAGTAGAACGCCAGCGCGGCGTAGGAGAGGAAATTATATCGCCCTCTCTTTCTACCGCGCGGCGAAAATGTATGCCTGCTGTTTCGCTTAATCGGCGCAGTTTTCACTTCTGCCGGCACTCCTGGAGTGCAGCCCGTTTTTTTTTAGTATCTGTTAAATTCGGCCCCAAATTTTGAGCTAATACCCAATCAGTTTTAATTACTATGTGGTAGCAACCCAAAACAGTTTAGCACTAGAACGAATATGCGAACAACAGCCACATTGTTGATACAGACCCGTTGTTTCAAGCAGTAGTTTCAAACTAGGGTTGAAATTTAGGAAACTTATTACATTAATATTAAATGAGAAACTAAGGAAGCGTTGACAACAAAATTGGGCAGTCTCTGGGTAGAATCTATAGTACAGGTATTGTGCACTACCCATCATCATCATCATCCATTACAAGCAGGCTGAGTAGATTAGCGCGTAGGGCGGCAGATTTTAAGGGTCATTGTTAAAATACCCCATATTATTATAATTTCCACCTAAGGGTATTTTGATATTTTCAAACACCAGAAAATCCCCCTGTAGGCAAAACAAAAAAGTCCATGTCAAAGTGTTCAAAGTCTCAAAATCTTTTCTGAAAGGGAAGGGAAGCCATGAATATCGTGATATACTAATAGTAAATGTAATGTGCTATGTCTTTTCCTTCAAATTGAATAAGCAGCTCCAAGGGGAAATACGAAACTAAATATGTTTCCAGTGACTACTGTGCTATAGTTACTTTGTCTTCCAGTTTGTGGTCGCCACTCTAAAGCCTAGATAGACCGATATAGCTTTCAGAATTTGCAAGTTGAAGTGCAATGGGCAGGCCACATCGCTCGACGAACCGATAACCGATGGGGAAGAAAGGTTCTCGAGTAACGACCACGAACTGGAAGACGGTCTGTAGGTAGGCCCCCGACTAGGTGGACCGACGCCATTGTAAAAATCGCAGGGAGTGGATAGATGCAAATGGCTAAATGGCGTTCAAAGGGGGAGGCAGTGTTCAGCAGCGGACTTCTTCCGACTGATGATGATGATGATGACTCTAAGGCCTTGACCCTGATGGTTGTCAATTTTGCGAGCTATTTGCTATGTAAACAAAGCACAACAGTTCCATCACAATTAATGCTTGAAATCAAACACAATCTATCATACGGTGGTGTCAATAAATATATAAGTGATGTATTGCAATGAATATTTGAAGTTCTATGTAGAAACCACGCAAACAAATTTAAAGACTTGATCAGTAAAAAAAATGTCCAGGAGGCCTAGCAAAGATGCGTGTCTTTTTCTAAAATCGTGATCATTCGACACCTGAAGTTACGAGACGATGTGGTCGAAGGTGCCACACTCTACGACTGGATTTTTAACATGGGGATAAAAGCTAGCTAGGCGAGCACTAGAAAGCGCCCTACCAACAAGTTATGGCTTCTTCACGACGCGACGTTTTCCTTCACCAAAAGGTTGAGCAGGATTTGAATCCATCCTGAAGTATCATCGCTCTATAGGCCTCAAAACCATAGATTGTTTTTTCTTCTAGTTCTCACAGGGTGGGTACCTTACGTTACCATGAAGGCCAAGAAAACGCTACGCTAGCAGTTCGCATCCAACGGTTTCCAGTTTCCCCAGTTTTCACCAGATCGACTCAGATCCACTTCATGAACAGTCATTCCCCTGCATCTTCCAGCTCAACACGTAATATGAAAGCTTAACTATATTTTCTGGCAAATTGTTCGACGTTTATTATACCTATTAAGCTCGTAAGCTGCTATCGCTGAACGAATGGTTTGGAAGCAATATTCCACTAGAGCTTTGTCAAATTTATTTCAACATGTTTTTTTGCCCAAATTTTTTTCTGTAATCGAGCACGTGGAAACTTTGTCAATTTTAAACCGATCGGGCTGAGACTTTGCATGCATAAAGCTGTAGCCCACGCGGGTGAAACCACGGGGAACCGCTAGTTAGATATAAGATCTGTTAAGTATAGAAACTTTCTTTCCATAACTCTTATGATAAAAGACATAAAAACTAAAATTCAAACCGCAAATGCAGCGAATAAGTATCTAGACTCTACGCCACAGACTACCACAATTATACAGGGTGAGTTTTTCAATTAGGCGTTGTTGGCAAAATCTGACTATGAGAAAAAATTAAAAAGGAAAAGAAAAAGGAGTTTCGGTACAGTTTTGCTTTTGAACTAAGCATGAATGTTGCTGTAACTATTTCACTCACATTTTCAGCAAATGAAGTATATCTATTCTTTCTATTCGAATTTGAAAACTGAAACTGAACACACTTTTACATTTTTTAAATAAATAACTACCACCTTCTGTATTATTGCACAAATCAATAGAGTTTTCAATGAGGTTTCTTTTATGCTTCTTACAAGGTAGGTTTGACCACAGGTCACCAGATGTTAAGTGACGATGTGGTCGAAGGTGGCGCCACGCTACACCTGGATTGGAAAACTGGCTCACAAATAGGGCTGCCAGAACACACCACAATACGTGCCAACGACAGATTTTTAAACTGGGGTGGTAGCACTTGAATATACCAAGCTAAAATCAAAGTAGCATTATATCATTATATCTCAAACTTCTTTTTAACTGTTTCAGAGTTTATCAAAATGGTATACAAGACTCATTTGAGCATTATTCGCTGTTTAAGACAGTTTTTGATTTGGCCATGCGTGCCCACTTAAAAAACTCCCCCTGTATATATATATAGCAGGATTCCTCACTCCACAGACGGATGTGTGCCGTGAGCTGTTCACGGCTCATTGTGCAACGAAGTGCATTTGTGTTGGTTCGCGCTATGCAATTTTGTATTCCTTATAGGGATGGGATGGACTATCGATATATAACGGTTATAATCCAAGACTAGCACAATGCTGAGTTAAGCTCGGTTTACAGCAAATAGAATGGAATAGAGAATTTTATTTGCTAAAAGTGTGAGTGAAATTGGTATGCAAAAATTCAACAACTTAAATACTAGAGTAGTACATGCATCTAGCAACAGAAATAAATAATAATGAAACATGATAAATTCATATATCACAATTAATTCATTAATTCGATCAGATATACTTTGAATGTATCAATTGATGTTAAAAAGTACATCACACTTAAAAATTCACTCAAAATCAAAATCAATAGATTTTATTCTATAGGTTACATTGTGATCACTTTAAAACGCCAAACTTAAAACTAGCTACTTCTACGCCGTTTACGAAGCTTTGTCTAGATTAGAAAAAGTTTGTTTGTTTTTGGTCACTATATAAAAAAAAAAAACTTTATCCATTGGATTTAAAATAGTTTAAACTAGTTGCACCACGGTCACAACGATAGTTTTCTAGTTATCTCGCAGTTTAGTATATTTTTGAGAACTAAAATATATCTTCGGACTTATTTCAGGATAATAAATAAATGAACATACCATACCATCAAGTTTTAAAAACAATCTTTTAAACAATTTAAAGCTGAGCAACCAACATACTCACACGCAGAAACTTTCTTATTTTATTAGTCAAATAGTCTAGAGTTATTTATTCAATAGGATACATTGTGATCGCTTTAAAACGTCAAACTTAAAACTAGCTACGCCTGTTCCAACCTCCTTACGCCGGCAAAAGAACAGGCAAGAAACACCCGGCAGCTAATTTTTTTGGCGCGATCACTTTGACAATTTTATTCTTATTGATTGAATTGGAGCAAGTTCACTAAAATGCCAAGCTTTTTGTTTTGTTTGTCATCTAACTTGTAATATTTTATCGTAGGAAGTACGATTTTTCTATAGCCGTCCCATCACTAGGCCCGCTGAAGCACACTCGAGTGGGGTCGCGGCCTACGTACGTTTCATTTGTCTCCGTTGAATTGTCTCGCCTGCCTGTGCCAACCTAGGCTTATCTAGGCTTTGTGCCTGGATCTAGGATTATATTTACCAGTCTTTGCAGTCTGTAATGTCTTTGTATTGTTGTCAATCTGTGTCAATATAGTTTGTCTATGTTTTATTTTAAAACAAATACTGTTCGACCAATTTTTGGCCTTAGAGTGAAATAATTATAGCAAAAAGGCTTTTTTATTAGCTGGCTAGGGATCTATCACACGGCTCCGCTTGTCTGAAAAAGACTTTATTCTAAAATTGAATTTTGTTTCATCCTGCTAATATTATAAACGTGAAAGTTTGTGAGTATGGATGGATGGATGTTTGTTACTCTTTCACGCAAAAACTACTAAACGGATCTGAATGAAATTTGGAATGGAGATAACTTATATTCTGTAATAGCACATAGGCTCAATTTTATCCCGGAAAAGGTTCCTGTGGGATAACGGGAAGACACGGGTGAAACCGTGGGGCGCAATTAGTTACTCATATGGGGATTTTTTATTTTCTAAATATACAAAAAATATAAACAAATGGATCAAGCCGTTTTTGAGTTTTAATTCATGCATTTTTTTTTTTTTCATATATCCGAAGAAGAATAAAGAAGAAGGTTAAGCATCAAGTTACATCAATTGTAAAAGCAACTATTCATAATAAGCAAATGGACAAAGGCCTTAATAGGAAGCCACTAAAAGAATCTAAGAATTCTACAAAAGAAAAAGATAAAGCAAACAAAAACAGATTGTGTTTCCGAGGCCGTATTAGCCTGAAGCCTCATTATATTATAGCCTCTGTATTTTAATAAAAACTGCTATAATATTCTTAGAATTATGAATCAAAGAGAATAAAACTTATTATAGAGTTCCTATTTCTTTTTTATTTCTATTTTAGTTGTATAGCGACGCTTGATCAGTGGTTGTGACGTCGTCTTGCAATTTGCTCACGGGTTCAGCTTCAACCTCATTTGATAACCAGCTCCCACATCCACGATTCTCGTGGTGTCATCTTTCGCTACAATCCATAATGTGGAGAAAGGCCGGAATCTACCTACGTGAGTTTTTTTACGTACAATCTTACAATCATTTAGTTATTGCTACCAAAATCTTTCCAACTTTTACCTATATTTCATACCCGTGTGAACTACAGTTTAAAGCGATCAAGTTTTAAAAAAAACTCCTCATAACAGCTATTTGCGAGTGAAAGTCCCGTCAAAATCAGTCCAGCCGTTTCAGAGATTAGCCGGATCAAACAGATAGACAGAGAAACATTTTAAAAACTGTTTTTTTATGTATGTCCCGTATATACTTTCATATGCATTTAGTGAAAAGCTGTTAATTTGAAATTACAAACAGACACTTCAATTCTATTTATTTGTATAGCTGTATGGATTAGTGGAACAGGACAAGTCAGTTGACCTTAACGACAGCTACCTAAAAGCATTTCTCACCCTACCGTCATTTCAGAAATTAAAGCGCTTTACCCGTCCCGCCCAAACATCTACATAGCATAACCACAGTAAAGTAAGAACTGTAGGTTAGCTAAGGCCGCTCGACGAGTTAATTGCCTACTCTTGCGGTGATGCATAGGCGGCGCGATCCGTACGGAGTGCATGGCCGCGGCCCCGTTCGTTTGTGATTGTGTGCGTGAAAAGTGCGTGCGTACACGGCGCCGCTACTCTCGCACACATTCAAACCGGTGGCGGCCGATTTGTATGAAGCTGAACTACTACTCTTTACTATGGCATAACCGCCGGATTTAAATATTTGTTCCCTTCTTTTGATCTTACATATCAAAGCCAAGGGTTTCCTGCACTACACGACTATACGCGTAAAGGGAATGTTCCATGTTTTCAGGGCTTTCTCTAGCAATTTCTTAGTTCAGTGGGTAGAATGTGAAAGGGATAGACAGGTGACAGACAGATTCAAGGCAGTTTTCTTTGAGCCATCGCTTCGGTGAAGGTGGTGTTGCAAATGTCCATAGGCGAAAGTGACCGATGATCCATCAATCTGCTACATTAAGGGCCGGTTTTATAAACGTCTGTAAGTTAAATGTCATACCTAATTTCGGTAAGTTTGATGTTATTGTCAAATTTTAGTACGGAACATATGTCAAAAAGGTCAAAGAACAATGGCAAAAACGGACCCGAAGTCGTATGAAAACGATTTATATACGATAAAATTTTTAATTTTTAGCCTAATAAGATTATACAAACGATATTATAAAGAAAGTGTAGAAAAGAAAGATATTGATTATTTAACTTCGGAGTTTCTTAGGACATTTTTTAACTAACACGATGCTTGGATGTTTTGAACGCACTGCGCATTTATTTTTCATTCCGTTTCACGCTTTGGAAGTCGGAACTAGTTAAATTAAGTCATTAAAATCAACATTATTTACCAAACATGAACAAAAACGAATCATTTTAATCTATGTACTAGCAAATTGATTGTCACTGTCAAGTGACATTGACAAAATATATTGCGCTCAGGTCCAGGGCAGTATGAAAAGTGGCCAAACATAGCTCAAAACACTCCCCGTAACTCACCTTTCATACAAAAAAAAACTAAATTGAAATCGCTTCATCCGTTCGCGAGCTACGGTGCCACAGACAGGCAGACAGACACGTCAAACTTATCACACCCCTCTTTTTGCGTCGGGGGTTAAAACAAAACAAGTAAGTGAGTAAATAGAATAAAATTAATGAAGATTTACCAAAATATAGGTCATGATGGTGACCCGTGACACACATATTAAGCCCCAGAAAAGCTCTCGCAGCGGCGGTCAGCGTAACTCTATTTACGTCCGGCGAAATAATTCCTATAAATTAATGGTCACACAAAATAATAACTCTTCAGCGATAAGATTTACCACGAAAGCCACCCGCGGAGCCTTACGAAACGTACAATTAGTTCATTGAACTCACGCGACGAGACTCATTAACGGCACGCATGACTTTTTCTTTACATTAAACGTACAGTCAGGGACAGAAGCAGCTTTTTAAAACACCTTTTTTAAAAGCGATAATGGCTCATGCCCGAAAACATACAAGAAGCAAAAACAAAGAACACAGGAATACAGGACAACAAATACACATAAATAAACGAAAATAAAATAATAATACTAGGGCTTGACAGATTACTACTAAAATGACATATTATGACATGACATATCGATCCAAAACCGCGGATAACGGATCAGGATCGATTATTAATTTCGGACATCAGTGGTAGTGACGTCGGCTTTCGATCCAAGCTTGAGTTTTCGAACTTTACTTTTCGGTGAAGAAAAACATTGCGATGAAACCATAGCTTGGAGGTCGAGCATTTTTTTGTGCTCGCCTGGCTTGCTACCACACAGAAGTTAAGAATCTGTCACCAAGCACCTATCGGTGTGTTCCGGCAGCCTTACTTGAGAGCCAATCCAGGTGTAGCGTGGTGCCACCCTCGACCGCATCGTCACTTAACATCAGGTGACTTGTGGTCAAACGGGTAGCGTTAAAAAAAAGTACAGTCAGCGACAAAAGCTTAATTTGGGGCTAGGTCGATTTATGTCCTCGATATTTATTTATTTAAAGCTGTTAAAATTAACACCTCAAAGTTTCCAAATGCGCACCAAGTCAAATCACAGAGAACGCTGTAGGAAATTGAAAAAATGGAAACAAATTCTCAAAACAAAAACTAAGGAATTTTTGTGTGTTGACTGTACCTACTAACCAGCACTCGCCCGATAATCTCATTTGAGTGGCTTTCACCGTACCTAACCTTTCATATCTAGTATTTTTATATTAGTAAGCTTACTTGGTTTTTTTTGCTTGCTTAGCCATCTACGCCTTTAGTCAAGAATCTATTGCCAAATTGCCTATTAGTGTATCCCGGCAGCCTCAGTTGAGAGCCAGTTCCCAATTTAGGCGTAGCGTGGCGCCACCTTCGACTATATCGTTACTTAACATCAGGTGACTTGTGACCAAATACTACCATGAAAGATGTAAAAAAATATCATCACCCTATTACGTTTCGAAGACGTAGGCCTTTTTTCAGAGAGAGAGTATGGGTCATAATATACCACGCTGGCCCTGTGCAGGCTCGTTGATGTATGTCATGACCTAAATTATTGTGGTTTTTGGACATGCCAGTTTTGTCATGAAGTTTTCTTTCACAGTTTTGAGCGATTGAAAATCCGCGCATACCTCATTAAAGTCATAGATGCAAGGCGAGATAACAAACACTGAGTAGATGTTGATAGGTATAATCATCAAAGCCTTACAATTCTTTTTACTAGTGTTGCGCATAGTAGTTCGCGACGTGGAGTGCTCTTTAGAGAGCTAGCTCGCTCCTTTAGTTCATCGAAAAAGAGAAATCCTGATCGTACGCTCGTTTTGCTATTGAACCTGCACGCTTGCCTTTATTTTGTAGTATTTTACGTAAAAATTATCATTCAAATCGTTTATTTAGTTACTTTACAGAAATGATCTCAAATAATATCGGGGACCATTGTATACAAATTGACCTACGCCCAAATTAAGCTCAAAACTTGTATTATGGTTACTAGACAACGATATACCTATATAGTTATATAACTAACTAACTAACTAACTGAGATGGCGCAACGACCCAAAGTGAGTCTTGGCCTCCGATAACAAAAGACGCCACTTCGGTCTGTCCTGCGCCACCTCCTGCCAGTCCTCCACCTGGAGCTCGCGCAAATCCTTCGTGACTTCGTCTTTCCAGCGATATCTGGGACGGCCGTCCACTGTATGCTCGTTTGACCGCACGATCCTCCCCCATTCTTTCAACGTGGCCGAGCCAACGAAGTTTGTGCGCTTTCATCTCGCCGATGACATTCGGCTCGGCCGTCAGTTCTTCGATTTCTCGGTCGTTCTCTTCCACCATACTCCATCCTGAGATTGTACTGGACCCAAAATCTTATAGTTATATAGAGAAATAAATACTTATATATAGATAGGAATATCCAAGACTCAGGAACAAATATTAGTGCTCATCGCACATATATTAAGTGTATTACAAGTCTAATCTGGGTACTAGTTCATTTAGTTCAAATAAAGGAGCGCTCTTACGATCTAGTTCGTTCATTACCTACACCAGACTACTTTCTACTCTTTGAAACTTACCCGTATAAAAGTTTGTTCTCTACAAACTTGAGCACCAAGCTTGCTCTCACAAAACTTTTAAGTTTTAGCGCACAGAATAATCCGTGAATGTAACACATTTCTCTACAAAAGGGACTAATTTCAAAGGGTTTCCTAACCCTTTGGGTCGGTAGTAAGCAGAACAAATAATATTGTTTACTTTCGTTGGTTGCTTTTTGGGTTAAACGCGATTCTTACTTATAATGGCGTAATAATAATTTAGAACTAGTAGAGTAGGTACAGTCAGCGACAAAAATAGCTGATCGTTTTCCAAATGTGTTTCAAATCACATTTTATATGGTATCATTTTGACCACAACATAATTGATTTTAGGTGATGAAAACTTGGTGTGTAAGATAATGAGGATAATAGAAAAAGGTGTGATTGTTCAGCGACTTTTGTCGTCGACTGTACCCACTAGAATTTATTGTACTAAATCTCGAATCTAAATGTCAAGCGATGATGGCACGTCAGCTTGCGATCCGTAAATCGTGGTGAATCCTACAATGAGCTTAGCTTCAGGTGAAAAACATCGTGCCGAAACCATAGCTTGGTGGTTGGGCATTTTCTAGTGCTCGTCTGGCTATATAGCTACCATCCTCAAGTTAATGATCTGCCGCCAAGCACTTATCGGTGTGTTCCGGCAGCCTCACTTGAGAGCCAGTTCCCAATCCAGGTGTAGCGTGGCGCCACCTTCGACCACACTTAGCATCAGGTGTTTTGTTTTCAAACGCTACCCTACAGGGTACAACTTACAAGTTGTAAAAAAAAGAGCCACACCTCATAAAATCTCACCAAAGGGGTGAAAAAATCGCCAAAATCCCCTCACGGAATTAATGGACGTCCCTTAATCATCCTCCCAGAACACCGCAAATAAGAGCAATCAGTTAATTAGGCCACTTAAAATTTGTGTTGCGGTTCAACTAAAAACACGTGTATAAATTAAATTTCCCACATAATCGTTCCGCGTTCGAAGTTCGTGAGGAAGTAAGGTCACCTCTCGTAAACCTCCTTTCCGCGCGGTTTCAAACATTATGCACGTGGCATCCCTGTTTTCATTCACTATACACAATGTTATATACTTACATATACATATTTTTTGACAGTTATGGAATTATTTTAGGTTAGCAACCAGTGCCGGATTTATATTTTTTATGAGCGTAGGTCAAAAAAGTGACCTACACTCAAAAATTAAAAAAAAATATTACCTAAAAAAAAATTTCAAAAATAATAATTTTCTAAAATAATAATTTTCCATTTGTAGTTTACTACATTTAGAATGCCTTAAAGTCAAATAAACGGATGAATTAGTCATTACGAAAGAGTGTAAAAGAAACAAGATTTACAATTTTTTACGGGACTTTTTAATAGCAAAATCATCTTTATTATCATTATAGTTTATGTTATTCTATATAATTTCTTCTATATGGATTTATTTAATGTATAAAAAACCATGATAAAACCAGTGAACGTGTTTGACTTTTACCGTCTGAAATCGAGTGACCGTCCTCTGAAATCTGCCGCCCTAGGACGCTGCCGCCCCTAGGCCGCGGCCTATACGGCCTATTTATAAATCCAGGACTGTTAGCAACATAAGTATCAGACATTACATTAATATTATTACGCATCATTAACCTACTTAAACATTATAAAGTCACACAACGAGCCATATGGAGAGAGCCATGCTTGCAGTTTATTTGCGTGATAGAATCCGAAATGAGGAAATTCGCCGAAGAACCAAGGTCACCGACATAGCTCTCAGAATTTGCATTTGAATTTGCGACATTGTAAGAGTCGCTGGGAGCCGATGGATGCAAATGGCTAATAGCCGTGGTGGCGTTCAAAGGACGAGGCCTATGTTCAGCAGTGGACTTCTTCCAGCTGATGAAGATGATGATGAATATTATAAATGTGGAAGTTTGTGAGGATGTATGGATAGATGATAGATGTTTGTTATTCCTTCACGCAAAAACTACAAAACGTATTTTGATGATACTTGGAATGGAAATAGCTTATAGATACCCTGGAAAAACATATAGTCTACTTTTTATCTCCAAAAAGGTTTCTGTGGGACAGCGGGAAGACGAGGGTAAAACCACGAGGCGCAACTAGCTATAATATAATTTGCGAAAATTTGCTTGTGCTTGTTGCTAGTGAGTCACCGATGACTTTGGATTTATTTTTATCGCTGAAACGGCAGAGTTACTTTCCCATTTATAATATTATTAGGTACTGATTTTTTTATGTTCTAAATGGAAGAAGTTTTGTTACCTAACCTGCTAGACCTTGACGGGGACCTGGCTCTTAAGTGAGACTGCCAGACCACACCGAAAGATAAATAAATGTCAACACATTTTTTAGTCGTAAGATAAAATGGTCAATAATAAATATTTCTGAAAGCAAAATTAATTTGATTCCAGGCTGTTCTAGAGCCTCAATCCTTGCTACATCATCAGGTTACGTTCCCTTCCAGTCCACTCAAAAGGCAGTATGGGCCATAATCCGCCAACCTTCCTTACCAAATCACTTTTCAGTTTCATACGTCGCCGTATATACGGCGATGTGCGAAGGGCGAAATGGACAGGGGTCGCCCTTGAGTTTTACAACTCGGCTATGACACACCCCTTTTATGGCTACATAAATTTTGGAAACTTTGACGAGTAGGTATATGTTAGGGATGGCGAGCCTGAGATCGATTAGTTGAGGACTCGATTTTATTGGCTAAGTAAATCGACTTTCTAAAACGATTTTAAATGATGCTGTAAATCGATGTCAGACACTCTAAAATCAAGATTTGATTAGATTGGTTTTCTGTTTCGGTAAGAATGCAATCAATTTTACCAATTTACAATTATTTGACCGCATCATAACATGTCAATCATTACGTTTTCTTACTCAATTAACTCCTTTAAAAAAATAATACAACAATATGCTATTCTTTATTTTTAATGAAAATACTACTGTGTACATGAGTGTTGGTGTTGCAAATAAACATATATTATATTCTTTCTTTCTTTCTCAATAAATAGCAATTCACTTGCATGATTCTTCTCTGGATTTATTAATGCTAATGCTTAATAAAGCTTATTTTGGTGTGTATAATTATAATATGTAACTATTTTTGTTCGATTAGCAAGAAAATTCAGTTTCTGAGAAATCAATCTTCTTCAAATTTTTTTGAATCGATACGTTAGACATCGGTCGAATCGATTCAAAAATCGATATTTTTTAGGAAGTATCACCATCCCTAGTACTTAAATGTGAGTATGTGTCGCTTTTTATGCAGTGAACTCAGGCCATTGGAGAATTGGCTATGTTTACAGCCTGTTTGGAGGATAGTGGTTGATCTGAGTATATAATAACTAGCTGTTCCTCGCGGTTTCACCCGCGTGGGCTACAGTTTATCGCGATAAAAAGTATCCTATGTCCCTTCCCCGGGGCTCAAATTATCTCTGTACCAAATTTCATTTAAATCGGTTCAGTAGTTTAGGCGCGATAGCGTATATATTCCGTATACTCCAAAATTATTCCCGCACTTCGGTGCCCCCTCAACGCGTTACCTGCTGTAGGTACCCATTATCCTATTTTAATTCTAAGTTAATTTTTCTTGGACCGCACGTTTGAACCGCGCAGTTAAAGGTCTTCCTGGTCCGCGACCGTACTTTACCTATTTCATAGATTCCCCCGGTGCCCCCCTCACCTCATCGCGTTTCCCGCTGCGCTGCGGTGCGGCGGTTTTATTTTTCTACTACTACTTACATTTTTAAACTCGTGATATCTTTCGAATGGAATGTCCGAATTGAATGATTCAAAAAGTCATAGAAAGGCATTGAAGCAGTTTTTAATAAGAAGTAATTTATTTTGATAAGAATTAATACCAAGATACAAATAAAGAGCCTTTTCTAGCGGCGGCATTAAAAATTATTTTTTTTAAATAAAAGATCACTTATTGTGGCATAACTATAATAGTTAGACATATGCTCTCGCGGACTTTTTTGTAGATCTAAATAAGACCTACAAACCCGAAATACATTATTTTGTTCTAGTGTCAATAGTTTTTGCAGCGCACGCAAAAATAGGTTTTCGATTTCACACCTTGGGTTGCAAAACAGCAATTTTCTTATGGATCCCTAATTTTTTTGGAAATAAAATATAGCCTATAGCCTTTCTCGATAAATGGACTATCCAAAACTGAAAGAATTTTTCAAATCGGACCAGTAGTTCCTGAGATTAGCGCGTTCAAACAAACAAACAAACAAACAAACTCTGCAGCTTTATAATATTAGTATAGATAATTAAATAATATTAATACTTAATATTATAAATGCGAAAATATCTTTATTTTTCGGTTTGCTACCTTTTTACGATAAAATGGCTGAACGGATCGTAATAACATTTGGCGAGGAGATAGATTTTATCCTATGGAAGGACTTAAGCTATTTTTACTCTCAAAAATAATCTCGAAAGGGGTGAAATAGGGGTTGGAAGTTTTAATGACTAATCCATAATTTTATTCCTCAAGTTAGGGATCTGAAAATGTATATTTAGACTTTCAGTAAGAAATGCGTGTTTCAACTTTTTCACACAATCATCCCTTAAAAACTTTGCTCCCTTCAAAGTAAAAAGGTTAATATTATGATGTATTCTTTAGTAGGTATTCTTCATATTGGTGTCCCAGCAGTGAGAACCTGATGATGATGACGTTACGGTAAAACTACGAAAGTTTTATTGCAATGCTATTAAAAACCCTAAAAAAGGAGTTTGGTTGAAAAAATAGAGGTTACCTGGAAAGTATTCGGGAGTTTTGAAAATTGGCAATTTTATAGATTTTGACGTGCTCTATCCGAATTTCAACTTTGCCACCTCGTATCTTTGCCGCTCGCGCCGCCATATTGAAAAAATGGCGCCTAAAAGCAGTTTATTGATAATAACACCTTTTTACAGGAAAAAAATATCTATACAAAATAGTTGTTTTGTTACCAAATTAAATTACGCCGCAGAAATTACCGGCTATATTTACAGGGAAGCTCATCGCCCAGCCAATTTTCCATGTGGCTGTTTTCAGTTAAATACTGGGGCATACTTAAACGAGCAAGGGTTCTTGGGGTAGGTATGTTAAACGCGGAGGGTATTAAACAGTAATGACACCTTTCTCGCTTTACAAGCCATGTAAGTGGTACATTATTATGCCATTTCGAATCATATTTTGTAACTGCTTAATTACACTAATATTAAAAATAGCTGTTCCCCGCGCTTTAATCCGCGTGAACTACTGTTTAGAGCGATAAAAAGTATCTAACTTACATTAGCTATCTACGAGTGAAATTCCCGTCGAAATCGGTGCAGCCGTTTCAGAGATTAGCCTGAACAAGCTGACAGACAAACATTTTTTGTTTATTTGTAAAAAGCTGTTTATTTGAAATTACAAACAGAAACTTTAATCATACTCATCATGCACGAATATTTAATTTTGTTCCTGAGTCTTGGATATTTATATTTAAGTATTAATTTCTCTAACTGAGTATGTATATCGTTTTATAGTACCTACCCATAATACAAGTTGCGAGCTTAATTTGGGGCTACTTCAATTTGTGTGCAATGGTCCCCTGACATTTATTTTATTTATTTATTATACTTATTTGTATAGAGTTTATAATTCAAAAATGCAAAATATAAGCTCAGTCGAACACAGATAACCAAAATAAATTATGTATGTATTTCATTTCAATATTCTTCCATTATCATTTCATTTTATAAACAGTGCGTCAATCATTTTATCGTAAGTGAATGAATATAAAAATATCACCGTAACAAAGTTTTCAATAAAGCGCGTTTAAAATAAAAAGCCGCGTCAGTTTTTAACTGAATTAGCCCACAGCGAACCTGCTGAGCGATATTTTACCTAAATAGTCAATAAATAAAGCTTATTTTTAGTCATATCCAGTAATTAATTCTGGAAGCTCCTCAGGGAGTTCAGTTTTACATTAATTTTGATGACGGTTTGAATATTTTTGAAGTTCCGTATTGAAGGGCAATGTTGACAGTGAATTTACAGGGGAACTATTCAAGATGCATTCTACAATCAACATCACCATCATCATCATTATCATCATCGTCATCATTATCATCAGTATTTTACGCTTCCACTGATGAGAAATGACCTTCCCACCATATAATTATTATGACAAATATTTAGTGCAGTGCGTGGGCACAAAGGGCAGTTCAGGCAGTACCGCAGTCACAGTTTTTCCGATCCGAAAACCCTCATCATCATCATCATCCCACTGCTGGGACTCTGGCTTTATCTCAGAGAGAGAGTATAGACCGTAATCTACCACGCGGGCCCAGTGCGGGTTAGTAGATGTCGCATGCTCTTGAATGTCAAGACGGTGAAGGAAAACATCGTGAGGAAACCGGCATGCCCAAGAACTGCAACATTCAAGGGCATGCGACATCTACCAACCCGCACTGGGCCAGCGCGGTAGATTACAGCCCATACTCTCTCTCTGAGAGAAAGCCAGAGTCCCAGCAGTGGGAACGTGAAAGGCTGATAATGATGATGAATGATGAAGTGTTTTTTTTATTTTAAAAATTTAATTTAATTGCCGCTACTAGAAAAGACTCTTTATTTGTATCTTGGTATTAATCCTTACCAAAATAAATTACTTTGTATTCAAGACTGCTTCAATGCCTCTATATAACTTTTTGAATTATTATATTTGGACATTCCATTCGAAAGATATCACGATGTTAGAAAAAAAGTTGCGTGGTAGCCGCTCACTCTGCTCGGCAATGTAGGCGCCACTGGGGCACGGGTCGCACAGGAGGAAGGGTTTATGTGCGTATATTATAATTATAGAATTTGAAATTTTTGTTATTACCCGCGCGAAGCCGGGGCGGTCCGCTAGTTACTTATAAAGTCGTAGGTGCAGCCGATTCTAACTTGGCGTCGGGGTTTTGTAAGGCGCACGCGTTTCTACTCGGCCACCATCGCTCTAAAAACCCCATATATGCACATTATCTCTACATAACTTACCGCACCACGTTCACGACATTCCTCTGTAATACCTAATGATTATAATACTTAGCATTAGTTCCCCGTAAACGTTAACACGCGCATTCGTCCGGCCTCGGCCGTGGGCCCATAACGTGACATAACGTGACAAAAGTGACACACGACGGAATGACGTGCTGGGCGTGTCATGGGCTTAATGTCCGTGTGTGGGCCAAGTTGTAACGTGATAACACAGTGGTATCGAGTCGGTTTTGCAATCTCTAAAACTAAACTGAGTTTGACAGGGCTAATAGTAATGCCTTCCTTTTTTTACTTCAGTGGTTAGAAAAAGATAGCAATACTATTAGACCTGTCAAATTTAGTTCATTTTAGGAGAATGTAAAACCAAATCGACACCATTGTCACATAACATCTTGTGACGAGAGCAAAAATTGAATAAGTGAATGCTTATTGATTTATAATTATCTTTGGTGTTAACTGAATTTGTTCATTGTAGATTATCTTACTGCCAGTGATGTCACCCACAAAGCCAGCACAACGCTGAGATGAAGTCGGTTTGCAGCGAAAGAAACTCAAAACAAAAAATAAAAAATGTCCTAAATAAAATGAGTTTTCGGTGAAGGAAAACATCGCGATGAAATCATAGCTTTTTCTGGTGCTCACTTAGCTAACTACCAATAGAAAGAAGAAACTGTCTCCTTGCAGCTGTCGATGTATACTCAATCCAGGTGTAGTGAGGCACCACTTTCTTCTACATCGTCGTTTAACATCAGTATACAGGTTTTGATAGTTTGCAAAAATTTCGTTTCCTTCCAAACATTTTTTTCAGCGCACCATACCGACACTAGGAGGGACTAAAATCGGTAAACGGGTTATTTCAAATGGTTTTATTAGTATTAAAAAAATAAACGACTTACTTTTTGAATTTAGGCAGTACGAATTGCCACTTTGGCAAGTTGGCGGTAGTAAACTTTGACGTTTACGAAAACTATTATAGTTTTTAAAAGTCATACTAGGGGAAGATACAGGTGACTTGTGGTCAAACGCTGCTACGCTAAGATAAAAATAAATCTCTTCAACAACCCGCTCCACCTTACAACTTGTGACATATCCAATAGCTCCCTCGTTTGTCTGCAGCCATCAAATAAACCAGCAGATTGCCCCCTTGGCCCGATAACTGAACCTAATGTGATGCGGACACTGGTTCAATGACCTATATCACACTATCATACTATCACACTTTTATCATTATAAAAGCAAAAGATTTTTAATGGCTTTGTTACTTATTTGCACTAAAATGATTCAACGAGTTGGAGCAAAATTAGGCACGACTTCGCACGGGTACGTCAATATAAGACGGGGTCTTGAGTTCATACAAAACTACTAGAAAAAAAGCAGTTACTATTTTCCCCTAACTCTCCAGCTTTAGTGTGGCGTTTCCGGAACAAAAAATCATTCTAATTACTTATTAAAAAAAATAAAAAAAAACTTATTAAAAAATTACTTATTACTTATCGATGAAGACGTTGTTGTAACTAGGTAGACTAAAGAACAGTAATTGATTTTTATATTTAAGAAGACGAAAGATGACGTCGAGAAAAATAATCTAGGCTACTTTTAAACCCGGTAAAATAACTACAGGTGTAACCGCGGGTTGCTGCAAGTAAGTTTAATAATGTAAATTCATTAGTTTAAGACAGAATTAAGATTTATATTTATATATTACTAAATGTTTGTTTTTTCACTCGCGTGGGTTTTATGTATGCAAAGTCTCAGCCCGATCGGTTTAAAATTGTCAAATTTTCATACAAACTTTCATCCCCTATTTAATCTCCTTGGGGGTAGAATTAATCAAAATCCTTTCTTAGCGGATTCCTACGTCATAACATCTACCTGCGTGCCAAATTTCAGCCCGATCCGTCCAGTGGTTTGGGCTGTGCGTTGATAGATCACTATGTCAGTCAGTCACCTTTGAGTTATTTATATTTAGATTTTGTGGTGCTTGGCCATCCCACAAAACACAGTTCACGGTTTCCTTCCCCGTTTAAACGAGACGTAAACCACTGAAATACTCAACAAAGGCCAAAAACCTACTTTTTACTACCAAACAAACTTCGCATTTAAACCGTAAGCCACGATTTTAACCCCAGCTTTTACTTGAAACAGTAAAGAGTACATTAAACAGTGAGTAAGTGAAGTCGCGTGGGTAATATTAGTCGAGAACATCACGTCTCACTTAATTACAACAGTTTAACTACTTAGCCGCCTTGTTAAAACTGCTCTGTTCTAGAAACAGAGCGGGCAAAAAATTTGACAAGCAAAGGATAAAAAACCGGCCAAGTGCGAGGTGGACTCGCGCACGAAGGGTTCCGTACGATTATCTATAAAGTCGGCAAAAAAAACACGTTTGCTGTATGGGAGCCCCCTTAAATATTTATTTTATTCTGTTTTTAGTATTTGTTGTTATAGCGGCGACATAAATTACATCATCTGTGAAAATTTCAATTGTCTTACTATCACGGCTCACATAGACGGTTTTCACACGGTTTCCTTGAAACATGCTGTAAGACATTACTTCTACCAAATTTCATGATTCTTGGCCAACGGGAAGTATATTAACCAATTTTTCCTTTTGCTCTTTGGATTTGATTCCTTTGTGAAATCGTAAAATATGCGAAAATTTGTGACATAAACGTATCTTTTGATGGCGTTGACTTATACGTTTGACCTTTTTGTAACAGCTGAAAGTAACCGTAGACTCAAGTTATTGATATAAATTTCAAACCGTTACTACAACGCGTTTTTGAGAAAAGAGCCTTGATAGACAGACAGGCATACAGACGGACAACACAGTGATCCTATTAGGGTTCCGTATTTATTTTTGAGGTACGGAACCCTAAAAATCATCAATACAAGTCGAGCGTAGCTTTGTTCGCTTTCTGGGAAAAAACTATCACGATAAATAGATTTTAGAACCACGTTTCAGTACAGTACGCTTCCACAAAGCTATATGAAACAAAAATGTAAAGGATTTTTCGATCAAGCCGCGGGTTTTTGTGTCAAATTCGTAGCGAGATAGAACGGTAGATAGGTTCGAACGGTAGATTGTGCGATGATTTTCGTTTTGAGGCATAAAAATGTTTTGTGTGAATGGTAACATGCAAAAGTGCTGTGAGAATGGAATGAAAAGGTTGGCTTAAAATATGTTGGTGGTCTTGGGGTTGAATGTAATTTTATTTATTTGTTATTGGTTTTTAGTTGCGCCCCGCGGCTTTACCCGCGTCTTCCCGCTATCCCGCAGGAACCTTTTTTAGGATAAAAAAGCCTATGTGCTAATTATGGGTATAAACTATCTCCATTCCAAATTTCATCAAAATCGGTCAAGTAGTTACGGTGATACGTGGTAACAAACATTCACACACACACACACACAAACATTCGCATTTATAATAATAGTAGGATGAAATGTAAATTCTTATAAAAAAATAATTTCTGAAAATCCATAGATATAAATAAATGGATGATGATGTTGAAAACTTTAGTTGAATACGAACTTAAAGATTAATAAGTTTGTTTTCAAGCTTTCATTGTGCGAAAAGCCAAAGAAAAAGTTACCGTAACGGGTGGTGGAACAATGCGCAAGTAGGTAATTACTAAGTATGATCGATAACCTTACCGGCGCCGTCTGGTCTCACTAGGGTACATACCCACCACACCGTCCTCCTTGACCGAAGGCCGTAACCTAAAAATGTTCCTAAACCCGTTAAAACTGAGTTAAAACCGAGTGGTAACTGACTATGTCCCAACTCCCAAGTGATTGCAGATGCTCTGTTGCTACATGAAAAAATAATAAACCAAACATACTTTTTAACAATTTACCCTAAACCTAACCTTTTCAACCTACATAGGATTATAATTACGATTTTTCCATGTAAGAGGAACTTTGAGACTTTTTTTGTATCTTCCTAATGTTAGAAAATATTCTTATATACATAAAAGAAAGTCGTGTTAGTTACACTAATTATAACTCAAGAACGGCTGCACCGATTTGGCTGAAAATTAGTACTTTTTATTGCGGAAAAGGTTCCTACGCGAAGACGCGGGTGAAACCTCGGGGGGCAGCTAGTATGAAATAAATTACTTACATGTAAAGCTAAAATTGTGACTATCGGATTTATTCTTAAAACCATTAAATATACAAATCAAAAGATACTTTAATATGGATATGGATTATGGCGAGACGGGCCCGCCTGATGGAAAGCGGTCACCGTCGCCTATGGACATTTTGCCGATGCATTTTTTCACACCTAAGAAGGTATTACAAGAGCGCATACACGCTTTCATGTGTGCAAATGACATAACATAGCATTTAACATTTTAAACACGAATTTGTACTAGTGTTTGACATAAATTTTTCTCCATACTCACGGTTCATATCGTTGTCACATCGCTGTTGGATATGGCATTTTATTGGTTTTCATTCTCGCGTGTAGACAGGTTCGTTTTCATTTCGTCGAGGGCCGTAGCAACACGTTTGTTGGCAGACCATTGCCCCAAGACTAGTCGATGAATTTTAAAGGAATGGAAAGATTTGAATGTAAATTGCACGGGTGGGAGGAATAGAGAAAATAGAAGAAGGCTTGCTTCGTGGGTCCGATGAGTTTTGACTGTATATGTTTTGAGAAACAGTAAGATTTGAAATCTTATTGGAATTGATTTAAGTTTCAAATTTGCGACAGCTATTTTGTTATTGAAAGTTGTTTTTTCTTTATCTTGTTTCCACGTGTTACGTTACCTACTCTCTCTTTTACCTATGCGATTTTATTGCAGCAGCATCTTGTGGTTTCACATTTAAACTGTTGAAATTCAAAATTCTGTTTAGTCATCATTATAATCAACTCGTTTCAGTCTACTGCTGGACATAGGCCTCTCCCAAAGTCCGCCATCGAGCCCAATCTTCGTCTTCTCTCATCCAACCGCTGCCAGCCATTTTGCGTATGTCATCGCTCCACCTAGCCGGAGGGCGTCCTACACTATGTTTGCCGAGCCGCGGTCTCCACTCAAGAATACGTTTGCCCCAACGATCATCGGTTCTTCGAGCAATATGTCCAGCCCATTGTCACTTCAGCTTGCTGGCCTATAAGCTGCGTAGTATTGGACTGTAATGGGCACGCGTAACGCTAACCATCTCACGAGTGACATGCTCTTCTTGTCACTCAGTAGCAAAAAAAGCTCGTCAACTCGTGAACGGGTGCTGCTTGTGGGATCTGGTCTGCTCTGGTTGTCATACCGTAACTCGTTAATGTTCATGTTTCCGAATCCCAATGTGCACAACCAACAAAGAGAAATCTTATTAGTAAAGCTTATTATAAAATGTCGGACTATTATATTATATATATATTATAGTTTGACAAAAAACTTGGAATTGTAGTGAACTTGTTCCAATTCAATCAATTAGTAGTAAGATTAAAATTGTAAATGTGATCACGCCCACAAAATTACCTGCCGGGCGTTCCTTGCCTGTTCTTTTGCCGGTGTTAGGACGTTGGAACAGGCGTAGCTAGTCATAAGTTTGACGTTTTAAAGTGATCATATTGTGTATCATATGAATTCAAGAAATTTTGATTTTGAAGCTGAGTAATAAAAACAAAAATACTCGTACATACAAACCGACTTTAGCATTTATAATATTAGTAGGTTAAAATACCTTTACAGTAGGTATACGACTATACGTCATATACAAAGTAATAGTGTAATAAAAGCATTCTGTATATAGCATCGTGACGCAATAGCTGCTAATGCGAATATAGCATGCTTTGTTAAACGAAAATTCCTCACTAAAGCAAAATGATTTGCAAAATTATACCTTCCAACAAAGACTTTAAGGTGTATATCAAATTATTTAAAAATGTTGAGGTCGTTTTTGCATCAACGGAATTCTATTTCTGCTCTATCAGGCACCATCGGTGCTTCGACGTAAGCTTTCCGTAGAAACACGTAGCACCCCACTTATACCGTAGAATCTACGGCGTAGATTATTCGTAGAATTTTATAATTAAGTAAAGGTGCTTGGCGACAAAAATATCGGTGTGCTCGACAGTCCCACTTGAGAGCCAGTTCTCAATCCAGGTGTAGCGTGGCGCCACCTTCGACCACATCGTCACCTAACATCACTTGACTTGTGGTGAAACGCTAAGAGTTGAAAAAGAGATTTATGTATCACTAGCTGTTCCCTGCGGTTTCACCCGTGTTGACTACAGTTTATCGCGATAAAAAGTATTCTATGTCCTTCCTCATGGTTCAAACTATCTCTGTACCAAATTTAATTTAATTCGGTTCAGTAGTATGAAAGTGGCATGAAAGTGAGACAGACAGACAGAGTTTCGCATTCATAATATTTAGGGATGTAGGGATAGTAAGGATTTAATACCCCAAGGGATGGTTTTCGAAAGATCGTTTCTTAGTGCACTTACAAGGGAAGCTATCCTGAATATTTCACGACTATCATATCTAGTTTTGACTGTTAGTTGATTATCCGTCAATTAAGTTTCTACAAATACCTCAATAAATGTGTTCTTGCATACCTACGATCAAAGAATGATACCTAAAACCTGTTATTAAGAATCAATTCGGAGCTAGAATTAATATTTAATGTAACTGTCTGCCACCGAAACTTTCTCCAATTTATTTGGTCGCTTTTATAAAGCTTACATTAACAGTAATTCAAAACCGTGGACCCTTCGTAGACGATTTATTTTATTTTCAAACAAAAGCTTTTAACTTTGTAACATTAGTAAATCAAAATCAGACTTAATGCCCCAATAACCTTCAAGGGCCTTAGGTTCAGCAAGCTGAAGTGGCAATGGGCTGGACACATTAGCCGAAGAACCGATAATCGTTGGGGCAAACTTGTTCTTGAGTGGAGACCGCGGCTCGACAAACGTAGTGCAGGATGCCTTCCGGCTAGGTGGAGCGACGACACACGCAAAATGGCTGGCAGCGGTTGGATGAGAGAAGCCGAAGATCAGGCTCGATGGCGTACTTAGAGGCCTATGTCCAGAATTGAACTGAAACGGGTTTATTATGATGATGATGATACTGAACCTTCAGGGTGTTTTTGCGATAAAACTAACGTTAAAAATTCATCCTGCTAACATTATAAACGTTAAAGTTTGTGAGTATGGATGGATGGATGGATGTTTCTTACTCTTTTGAGATTTGAGTTAAATTTGGAATGGAGATAGCTTATACCCTGGATTAAGACATAGGCTACTTTTTATCCCGTAAAAAGGTTCCTGCGGGATAACGGGAAGACGCGGGTGAAACCGCAGGGCGCAGCTATAGTGGTACAATAAAGTCATTACAGACGCTCGCTGCTGTAATTATGTATCCTGACATTTTAATGGAAATCCGTTGTTTTAAGTCTATTATTTAACACTAGAAACTGCAAATTCGCCCGCGTGGTTTTCACAGGTAAAAATATAATTATATACTTAGTAGCTGTTCCCCGCGGTTTCACCCGCGTGGGCTGCAGCTTTATGCATGCAAAGTCTCAGCCAGATCGGATTAAAATTGACAAAGTTTCATACAAACTTTCAGCTCCTATTTTATCTCCTTGGGGGTAGAATTAATTAAAATCCTTTCATAGCGGATGCCTACGTCATAACATCTACCTGCATGCCAAATTTCAGCCCGATCCGTCCAGTGGTTTGGGCTGTGCATTGATAGATCACTATGTCAGTCAGTGTGAGTTATATATATTTAGATATTGCCAGTTATAGTCCTTCCAATACATTCAGACCTCCTACCGTGACAGTACTTGCTCGTTACCTATCCTCACTCGAGGACACTCGTGAAAGGGTTCACTGAAGGACGGCCCTTTCTAGGCCCATTGTTGTGTATTATGATTTATTATAATGATCAAATTATTTCGATTTGACTCTCGAAAGTAAGAAAATGTAGATTGAGTACATATTTGAATAGTTTTGATTTGAATACCACTTTTAAAAAATCAGGATTAAGGATTATTTTCAACTAGCAAAAATACACACAAAACGGATTTATTTAGCATTTATTATACTAGATGCGCCCCGCAGATTTACCCGCGTCTCTCTGAGAGAAGGCCAGAGTCCCAGCAGTGGGAACGTAAAAAGGCTGATGATGATGATGATGATGATAAATGAGAGATAATGATGATGTAATTTGAAAATCATCTATACTCTCAGAACACCTGACGAGTTTTCAACTTACAATCGTGACTGCAAGTTATTATTAACCCACATTTTTTAGAATTTTCTAATAAAACAATTTAAATAAAAAGGCATTATGTTACAGACATCGTTCATAATACAAATATAATGAAAAAAGATAAAATATCACCCCTTCACCATTCCTTACGCAACGCAACCCGAAACTATAAAGTAGGATATCAATAAATTATCAGCATTGAACGCTTCTATCAAATTATTCAGGGGCTGAAACCCTTTCCCATAATATTAGGCACTCGATCATGTCTGGCACAAACATTGAGTTACCACTTAGAAACCAGTTTTTTTAATCCTTAGCCAATGTTCATCGCGAGGAAACCGGTATGTCCAAGAATCACAACATTCAAGGGCTTAAATAAAAAATAGATAAAATGAAAAATCAATTTATTGCCAATACACAGAGGACTTATCCTAGGTTCCAGTTATACTTATCTAATTAATTGTAGGGCAATAGGGCAGTTTCAGCATGTGCTGCATTCCCATAACGATTATTATGTGAGCGCAGCGCTGTTTTTCAAACTATCCTATGCTCGGACAGATCTTTGCCGATAAAATTGGTTACAAAAAAAAAAGCGGTATATTTCCGGGGTTTCTTATATTAGCATTACCTATTGTAAATACTATAACTAATAAGGGTACGTTTATATGATTGACATCGAATAAGGGTGCAGATGTATGTGTGTTGTTCGCGTGTGTGTGTGTGTTTGTGTGTGTGTTTGTGTGTGTGTGTGTGTGTGTGTGTGTGTGTGTGTGTGTGTGTGTGCGTGTGTGTGTGTGTTTGTGTGTGTGTGTGCGTATGTTTGTGTGAGTGTGTGTTTGTGTGGGCTTGCGACATCTACGAAGCCGCGACGGTCCAGCCTGGTAGATTACGGCTCTCTCTCTGAGATAAGGCCAGAGTCCCCGCGTCGGGAAAGTAATAGGCAGATGATAAGGATAAGTCAGTGTTTCTGGTCAAAACTGTATTAAAAAACTAATCATAAGGGCCGATTTTTAATCTAAAATAACTATTGAAGTCGGTAGTCTATAATTTTGGTAATCGTTTTGTTTATTAATATTATATTTTCTAAACGTTTAAGTTAATTCTATTAATACGCCTGTTAAGTCAAATAGGTTGTCCAACTGTAAAGTTTCATGTACATTATTGATAATTAGTATCTAATTATTTATTATAGCTAGAATATATTACATTACAGTATTTGTCATAAAGTAATGTCTGATTAAAACCTGTGACCGAAATACGCATAACCATTTATATTCTTTTTTAACCCCCGACGCAAAATGAGGGGTGTTATAAATTTGACGTGTCTGTCTGTCTGTCTGTCTGTGGCACCGTAGCTCGCGAACGGATGAAGCGATTTCAATTTAGTTTTTTTTTTTGTATGAAAGGTGAGTTACGGGCGAGTGTTTTTAGCTATGGTTGATGAAAAACAGTCCAAGAATACGGGGGATTTTTAAATTTAAAATTTATAGTTATTACATCAACGTTTGATCACACGTCACCTGATGTTAGGTAACGACGTGGTCGAAGATGGCATCACGCTACACCTGGATCGGGGACAACCTGCAGGAACACATCGATAAGTGCTTGGCGATAGCAACTAAGTGGACCAACGACACTGTAAAAGTCGCAGGGAGCCGTTGGATGCAAATGGCTAATAGCCGTTCATGGTGGCGTTCAAAGAGGGAGGCCTATGTTCAGCAGTGGACTTTTTCCGGATGATAATGATGATGATAGCAATGCGGGCACTATTAGATGCTCCTCTACTAAGCAACTATCTACATACGAAATTTCATCAAAATCCGTTCAGCGGTTTAGGCGTGTAACGTCAAAAAATAGACAGAGGGACAGAGAGTTTCACATCAAAAACGATGGATAAAAATCATATCCCTTTCTTCTGTAGCTTTACTTTTGGATAAAAATGAAAACTACAACTAAAACTCACTATAATTTAAACAAACTCAATGAAAAATGACAACACTGAAGCCAGCATACCAAATAAAGGAGTGGATCACTTAAACGTCAAGAAAGCTCAGCTTGGGCTCTGTGAGATAGGCCACAAACTACATGCCACTGTAGCGCGACCTCCCACCCACCCCGCAACTCTTCAACCCCTAGGACTGAAGGGGGTATGTTGTTTTCAGTGGGGGTCAGCTTAAATTGGCGTTTCCGAAACCTGAGTCGGTTGGAGGAGCGACGCAATTGCCGTCGACCACTTTTCTACGCGGCTGATTTATTTCCTCATTTATATTCATATAGAGTTGTTGTTACCAAACGTTTGGTTTTTTTTTTGTTAGAGACGAATATAAGTTGTATAAGATAAAAAGAAAAAATACTACAAATGACAGAAACGACCGGCTATTCTTGGAGTAATACTTACCTCTACCACCTGTGGGAGAAGGTTCAAGCTATAACTGGTTAGAGCTGCAGAAATCCTCTTGAAAATACATCCACAATGATTACAACCTCCTTTGTCAGACCCTTGAACTTAAAAAACTGTTTTTGTATTAAATAACTTAAAATATTGTTACAAAAATACTTTTTAATATTTGCACATCGTCATGCAACTTGAATATACTGCCAAATCTAATTTAGGAATCTATATAAATATTTTAGCACGTTGATCTGGCCAACTGCGTCACAGAGTCAACTTGAACTTGCCATCCTTTACTTACCAAGCGACCTACGTATCTACCCATCTCTTTCCATCACCAAAAAACGCACAGACACTGCAAACAATTACTCAACCGTGCAGTCTGATATGGCTGATAATTCCCAATACCGTATCGGGTCGCGTGCCTCCAGGCAGTTGGGTCGACGCGTGTCCCTGACTTTTGGTGCTCTCAACTCTACACATATACCAGTTATCCTACGAGATATTGGAAAAGTGCGTCGTGCTCGAGGTAGACTTTTGGGACGGAGTTGTGGATAAGTTTTTAGTGAAGTTAATAATCTGTGACCTATGTATTAACGAGTATATAAAAATTAATTTCTTATCACAATCACACTACGACGAGTTTTATAAATGCGGAAGTTTCTGAGTGAATTAGTGTGTATCTTTGTTACTTCTTCACGCAGAAATTACTGAACAGATTGGAATAAAATTTGGAATGGAGATAGCTTATACCCTGGATTGATACATAGGCTACTTTTTATCCTGGAAAAAGGTTTGGGAAGCGGGAAAACCGTGGAAGTAACTGCGGGGCGCTACTGTAGTGTAAAAGTTGGGTGAAATACATATTTCGGATATATTATGAAGCGATGATGATACATACGCCGGAACCAACGTTCAGTACCTTAGAATTGAGTGTTTAGTTGATCACCGTCGACCGCATCATCACTTATCATCAAACAAGAGCCTATCGAAACGATTTTTTATTTGTACTTTAGTGTTACTAAAGTTGATTGAAAGTCGATGTGATCAAAGGTACAGCCTCACTACATTTGTACTGGGAACTTGCTCTCAAGTGAGACAGCCAGAAAACACCAAACAACACGGAGAAAAAGACGTTCCGAAATACCGTTATTCCTTCTGAGTCAAAAGGGAAGGAATTGTGATTCAGAAGGAAAACTAAGGTAAAATAAGGAAGGAATCGGTCTTGGAAGGAAAAGACTCAGAAGGAAAGTCAGATTTTTTTCTCAGTGAAGTAGGTATTGTGTTAAGATAGTTAGTAAAATAAATAAAGTTCAACATTGTTGTGTAAATTGGTCATTATTTTACTTTACGTAATTCGCAAAATACATGCTTTTCGAAACGCTGGGGAATTTATCAGCAAATGTATAATATTTATTAATCCCAAGAGTGATAACGAACGTTGGCAGTTATAAACTGCCATATTTATCATTCATTTTTGTACAGCCGTTATTGGTTAAAAAAGCTCAAGTAATTTACCGAGGAGAAGTAATAGAGAAATTCGTACTATCTTCACGCGAATATTGTATATCGTCGGCTAGCTAACAACACCGCGCAAGTCAAATTTCGGAACTTTTCAGGCGAGAAATAAAACTGCTTATTTGTATGTTTTTTGAGCGATGGTGGCTGAACGGTTTGGCGTGCGACTTACAAGACGCCGACACCGAGTTCGAATCCTCTCGTACCTATGACTTAATAAGTTATGTGCGGATTTGCCATCGCTCAAAACGGTGAAGGAAAACATCGTGAGGAAACCGGCATACCCAAGAACTGCAACATTTTTCAAAGGCATGTGACATCTACCAACCCGCACTGGGCCAGCGTGGTAGATTATAGCCCATACTCTCTCTCTGAGAGAAGGCCAGAGTCCCAGCAGTGGGAACGTGGAAGGCTGATAATGATGTATGTTTTTTATCTGCACCCTGCACTGAAAAAAAAGGACAACTAACATTTTGATAGCCATAAGGTATCTGTTACAGATAGAATCCGAATTCTGTCTAAAAAATAAGAAATCGATACATCCATTTGCTGCTATGAGAAAAAAAACAGTCGGAACATACAAAGGGACTAACAGACACGCAGGTAACTTACTATAAAGAGCTAAGCGGTTCTTTTTACCTTTTTAGGTTTACAGTAATCTAATACATCAAAAGGAAAAACATATTTTATTTTGCTCCTGCCACCGTTTATTTTCGATCAAGTGGCCGCGAGATGGAGGTTGACAAGGTAAAGCTTTGTATCACAATAGTTACGAGAGTGGACCAAATTGACTATTGCCCTTTTTAAACCGACTGCGCCAGAAGGGAGGGGGGAGGGTGTATGTTTTTCGAGTGTAATCTATACATCTATAATTTTAAATAAGTAATTTCAATAAATGCTAATGAAAATATATACGGTACAGTCAACGCCAAAAGTAGCTGGTCATACCCGATTTTTCAAAAGTGTTTTACATCAGTAATGTCATAGTAAAGGAGTAGTAGTTCAGCTTCATATAAATCGGCCGTCGCCGGTTTGAATGTGTGCGTGAGTAGTGGCACCGTGTACGCACGCACTTTTCATGCACACAATCACATAAACGAAAGGAGGTGGCCGGGGCCGGGGCAAGAGTAGGCAATTAACTCGTCGAGCGGCCTTAGCTAACCTACTGTTCTTTATATACTGTGGTAATGTTTGGGTTTTTCTTACAACTAACAAGGTAGTGTTTGTCCACAACACAACTCACCCGATGTTAAGTGATGATGCGGTCAAAGGTCGATGTTTAAGGTGATGGAGGTGATTGGAAAATCTGTTATTGTTAAGTGACTTTTGTCGTTGACTGTACCTACTTACATCAAAAAATCAATTTTAATGTTTTTTGTCTGTCTGTCTTTTTGTTCACTTTATTATCAAAATGTTTGTGTATTAAAATTTAGCAATGGTTTCCCTGAGAGTTTTCCGTTGCGCTTTGTTACCGCTGCGTCCTGAAAGAAAATCGTCTTCCCCAATACTTTAGCCAAAATTATCGATCTACTTCTACCCAAAAAGCCTCAAGCTTCACATTAAATATTCCCCAACTCGGCCAGCCTCCATGATCCCTCCAAATAGCCGGACAATAACTACCCCCGCTAAATGATTCAGGGAAATGACAAAACTACCCTCAACCCGCGTTTCGAACGGCAAGAGTTATTATTTTCTGACATTTCGTAGAGAAAGGTTTGATCGGCGCGTTCTAGTAACGACGCGGTAAAATGTAGGTTCCTGAGGTGAAACTTTTTAGTGTTGCCGATCTAAATCGATAGTTATCTATAGTAAAACTATTGACAGTTTTCGTCTGATAAGCCATACCATCGATACAATTGATATCTTAAAACGAGGCAATACCATCGAATAGGTAAGTGCAATACTATATATATGTGCGATAGTATCGATAGTTTTTGCTTCGCGGGCAGCAATACTGTAGATAATATCGATAATATTGCCGCGTTATAAGCTATCGATATGCCTATCGATAGTGTTGCAATTGGTTCGCTATCGATATTTATTTTCTTCCATAGTTTGTACCATGAGTGTTGTTGTTGCAAATAAAAGTAAATTCTATTCTATTCTATTCGATAGACTATCAATAGTTAATCGGCTATCGGCTGGCAGTGCAAGTAGCAATGCATAGATTCTAACTTAAAAATGTATGTATTTGTTTTATTACCTAGTTATTTAAAAATACCTTCATGCCAGTGACGTCATCAAAAGCGGCTTCAACGGAAGACCAGCGCTGGTCAAACGACCAGCACAACGCTGAGTTGAGGTCGGTTTGCCACAATACATTTTCTGTTTCTTTTTTTTCTTATTTCTACATAATGTGTTTATCATTTATAATTTGTTGCAAATAAATGATTCTTATTCTTATTCTTATTCATAAAAAAATCTATCTCTAACATACGATGACGGGCATCGCTGAAAAATTGTGTAGCGAAGAACAAGTTTATAGGCAAAGTTGAGTGTTACAAGTTGTGTAAGCCATTTACGTTTTGGTGTAGCCCAAATGGCTTGTAATCTGTATAATTTGACCTTTACTTTAATTAATGCATCAATAAAATGTATGGTGGAGGTCGTGGCATGCTTGTTTGATAGCAAGTAACTACACCATAACGTGCTTAGTGTTTAGTAGAAATACAATACACGTCGCTACAACTTGGCGATCTTCAAGGCAAGGGTGAACAGGTACCTTATAAGTAAGCATGTTACACCGTCGACAGCAACTACGCTTGGCAATAGGAGGGATGGCGATCAAATACATGCCTATTTGCAGTAAAAAAAAAAACTGTCCCCACAATTTCACCTATCTAGAGATTGTGACAAGATTTCTATGAGAAAAATATATAGCTTACTAGCTGTTCCCTGTGGTTTGACCCGCGTGGGCTACAGTGTCCCATTTTTACCCCTTAGGGGTTGAATTTCAAAAAAATCCTTTCTTAGTACACCCCTATGCATCAAGACAAACATACCAACCCTCAAAATTTCAAGTCTCTACGATGAGGGGTTTTGGGTGTGCGTTGAAATCAGTCAGTCAGGACTTTGATTCTTGTATAATGTAGATGACACTCAGGAATATAACAGATATCTAACAGTGAAAAAAATATAATATCGGATCCATAGTTCCGGAGATTACCAACCTTAAAAAGACTGCTTAATATCTTTTTCCATATTAATAACTTTTTTTACATCTTAAATGGTAGCGTTAAAAACGATGTCTTTGAAGGTGGCGCACGCCTGGAATGGAAACTGGCTACCACAAAGCTATGGTTTCATCACAATGTTTTTTCTCCACCAAAAGCTCTTCCAAACCCATTGCAGGATTCGATACCATGACCTTCGCAAGTCGCAGCCGCTTACTGTAAACTTGAATGAAATATTTTTTTCGTATTAAATCTGTCTACAATAGTTAGCAGGAAAAATGTATTTTCTGGCCACACTTTTCCTCGAACGTTACAAAAAGTTATAACACTTCGCGAAGTTGAAATTCAAGGTTCTCGCCCAATACGTAAGTATACCACTGACAACTGAACCAAACACGTCTAAAAACAATTTCCCACACAATCAAACTTAATCATACACTTGTCTCTCCAAACTATCTATTTCCTATCCACTTCATATCATCGCCTAAATGAATTTATCAGATGGTGGAGGTAAAAGAAAAGTTTTCGTACATTTACGACTTTTCTGTACCTACATTACTTATCGATTGGGAACTTTTGGCGCACGCTCTGATATATCTTGTGTAAGTTTGATACAATTTCTTAATGATAACGGTGCCACGAATACGTAGAAACTTTGCTTGATATGTTTTCACCTTTATCGGTTCTTGGTTAGAGCCAAGTTCTTGGAAGTATCTTGTGTCGATCGATCGGTGCTACGAGTATCTCCATGGGTCATAAGAGAAAGTGTTTGTCTGTTTTTTTTCTGTATTTAAGGGCATAACTCAAGACAATGATATTTGCACATTGACATCTATTTCTCTCTCTATCTCTCGTTATGGTGCGCCATGAAACCGGTAGCAATGCACGAACGCCGTCTACCGCCGAAAAGACGTACTCTATTTTTTCATTTGCAAATCACTTGAGTAACATAAAAAATGAAACACTGCGATTGTAATAAATAAAATTATCTTTCTTTTCGTACAATTTTAATGTGTATGAAATGAACAGTTCTCTTAAATTTTTACACTTTATTTCGATCCGGTAGCAGTACTACTTATTTTTTTTTCAGAAGCTATCTATTTTTTACGATTTTTGATCCCACTACGTTTTATCAGATTAAACATATGTTTTATGTTATATTTTTTTAAAAACAAATAGATGAAAGGATTCTTCTATATTCATCTCTTAATACAATGGGTTTTTGCGTTTTGTCTTACTATATAGCCTTAACTAGACTATTGTAGGACAGCAAGCCAGCAGTAATATCTACTTAAGCACAGATTTGAGTCATATTAGCCCTAGTACTAAGCTCCACTACAAGTGCTTCAGACAACCGTACTCCAATGAAGAGTTACATAAACTGAACTCGCTATCGAGTATATTGATTTGTGGGAGCTGAATAATTCGAATAGAATCATTCGTAGTGGCGCACCACTACCGTTAAAGCTATTTCGCTTGCAGTTCTCAGTATACAGAGTCCCAGAGTAACACAATAATTGATACTAAACATAGCTTCCGAAACTTTTCTCTACGAACTTTGTAGACGTATCTAATGAATTATATAAAACGAAATTATACCGTCTGTCTGTCCGTCCCCACATATAAACCTGCTAAAAATATCGCGTGTTGTTTTGAGCACCTACTTTGGAGGATGTTGGGGTTGTCCATGTAATATATTTTACCGGGATATCTCAAGGTTTTTGTAGACAGTAGCTGCCGGTAGTTGAAATCCTTACCTTTTATACATATATGCAATAGTGTTTGTTGGTTTGTCCTCCTTTCACGTAGTAGAAACACATCGACGTGATTTTCCGTTAATTTACTGACCAGAGAGTGTCGCTATTTTTTTATCCTAGAAAAATGCAGGGTTCTTATAGAATGGCTGAAACCACCGGGAACAGCTAGTCAGCAATACCACGGGTTACTTGATGTAAGTGACGACGATGACGACGACGACGACGACGACGATGACGACGATGACGACGATGTGACGATATGACGATGTGGTTAAATGTGTCGCCACGCTTTACTTGGATTCGGAACTGGCTCTCAAGTGAGGCTGTCGGCACACTTCGATAGGCACTTGGCGACAGATTTTTAAATATAGGGTGGTTGCTAGCCTGGCGAGTACCAGAAAATGCCCTACCACCAAGCTATGGTTTCATCACAATGTTTTCCTTCAACGAAAGCTCATTAAAGAAAAGATTCACACGTTTTTTATTCCCACATTTATGAAAACAAAACGTGGCAACCATAAACCAATTGTTAAAAATACCCTTCTAAAAAAAGCTTTTTAAATTAAATTCATTTATTAAATGTCAGGCGTTCAACAAGTACGGACCGGTGTCCATTAAAAGTGCTTTAGTTCGATATTTTAACACAATATATAATTTAAGTTTTGATTACTTTCTAAAACATTGACTATTTCAGTGGCAATAATTAAATTTAGTGAAAATGTAGATAGGTATAAAATGTTTTGTTACAAAATACTGACTGTGTCCTGTGGTTTTCTCGCGCGGAGATTTCCACAGGAACCGTGCTTTTAGCCAATGTCACCAGGTTAAGCAAAAGGCAGCACGGCCATAGCTTGGATGGGTGACCGTTAAGGGGCAATTAACTGAGTGCTACCGTGCTTCGGAGGGCTCGTTAAGTTGTCAGTCTCAATTATATCAGTAGCTAAGCCTTATCGGTGGCCTTACCGACAACTCTGACAATAAAGTAGGCTATTAGTTGGCTAAAATTGAACTGAATGAAATGAAATTTGGTACATAGATAGTTTGAACCCTAGGAAAGGATATCGGATACTTTTTATCGCGATAAACTGTAGTCCACGCGGGTGAAACTGCGGGGAACAGCTAGTAAGAAATAAGAAGACTTTTCTGTTATGAAATTATTGGGTAATCCAATATTGAGTTCATCAGTCTATTACGTTGCCACTGCTAGGACACAGGGCCTTCTCTCACATGTATGGGCCATAATCCACCACGCGGGCCCAGTGCGTGTTGGTGGATAGGGATATTGGCCAGCCCTGTAAAAATACTTCGACATGGCCTAACAACTTCTATCCTAAGGCCGACGGATTAACGTGCTTTCCGAAGCACGAAAGCGTTCAGTTGTAAATACCCCTAGTGGTCACCCATTCAAGTAGTGGCCCTTTTTATAGCGATGATGGCTCAGTAGTAGTGACGTCGACTTGCGATCCGTGGGACGTGGGTTCGAATCCTACAATGAGCTTGAGCTTTCGGTGAAGGAAAAACATCGTGATGAAACCATAGCTTGGTGGTAGGGCATTTTCTAGTGCTCGCCTGGCTAGCTACCACCCTCATGTTAAGAATCTGTCACCAAGCACCTATCGGTGTGTTCCGGCAGCCTCACTTGAGAGCCAGTTCAGGTGTAGCGTGGCGCCATCTTCGACCACATCGTCACTTAACATCAGGTGACTTGTAGTCAAACGCTACCCTATAATAAGTAAAAAAAAAGAAGTTTGCTTGACCAGTTGATCGGTTAAGAACGACTAGGTAAACTCCGCTAAGAGCGCTTCTTAGTGCCATCAAAAATGTATAACTCCAAAAGGTAAAGTTACACAGTAAATCAACGACCCAGAGCAAGATTATTACCAACGATTCGAAACGACTCATTCACTAGAAAGATTATCCCAATTGGGCGCAAATATCAAAATGATAATTCAACCAATTTCAGAAGACAAGCGCCAAAACGGATCCACTTAATAATTTATACCAAGAGCCATAATAACGCTCGCCTTATCTTGTAAGCACGGGAGCTGTTGAAGTACGTCTGAAGTCTAGACAATGTTACTTATGTAAATACAAGATAACCCTACAGGGAATCTTCATATAAGGGGCTGGGAATCAAAGAATATTGGAATTCCGAGCTGATACTTGGAAAGGATAATTTAATTAGGTAACGTGGTAACGAGGAAGAGATGCTGTTATGATTAATGTTTCTAATTTAGAATTAATTTGTTCGTTAATTAACGGTCTACACTGTTATCGAGTTGGAAGTCCTATGGAAGGTTAGGCGGTATTTCACATAATCAGGACAGTTTCCGAGCCTTTATCAAGCTCAGGTCCGTGCTCATATACTGCGGCCATCTCAGGGACAGTTCAACTAAGTACCAGCTCGATGCCTTGGACTCCATAGAAAGTAGAGCTAAAAAGGCTCGTAAGTATAAGTCGGTGAAGGCGAGGCTTCAGAGTCTTGAACAGCGCAGTAAAGTCGTCAGCTTATTGGTCTTCTTAGATCTTATATATGTTATATTTTGGAGAATGTGCGATGGAAATACATAACCTTATTCCACCATCGGCCAAAACGACATACATGGTTTTGCTACTTACAGGGCAGCGTTTGACCAGAAGTCACCTGATGTTAAGTGTCGATGTGATCGAAGATGGCTCCATGATACACCTGGTCTGAAAACTGGCTCTCAAGTGAGACTGCCGGAACAGACGAATAGGTGCTTGACGACAGATCTATAAGTATGTGTTCATCATCATCATTATCATCAGCCAGTATCAGTCCACTGCAGGACATAGGCCTCTCCAAGGCACGCCACTGAGCTCGGTCTTCGGCTCTTCTTATCCAACTACTGCCAGACTCAGCGCAAGTCGTCGCTCCACCTTGTCACAGGACGTCCCACACTACGTCTGCCAAGTCGCGGTCTCCACTCAAGAACACGTCTACCCCAACGGTTATCGGTTCTGCGATTTATATGACCAGCCCACTGCCACTTCAGCTTGCTAATTTTGTGAACTATGTCGGTGACCTGAAGTATGTGTACCTACTTGATTATTTTTTATGTCCTGGGACGTTTGCAATATTCATACGTTCATTTATATATTTTTGGCATATTTTCCGCCCCAAGGGATATACAATAATCTTGTGAGTGATCAAATAATATCAGAGTTATCTGTTTGAGTAGTGTGATTCTTGGAAGGTTTGTTTGCTTGTGTCTTCTGCGTTCAGGGCCGGCGTGGCTGTTACCATCAGAGCCAGGTCTTGTTTTCTTTGTGTTATCCTACTAATATTATAAACGTGAAAGTTTGTGAGTAAGGATGTATGGATATTTATTACTCTTTTACGCAAAAACTACTGATGGATTTGATTCAAATTTGGAATAGCTTATACCCTGGATTAACAGATTAGCTACTTTTTATCCCGGAAAAAGGTTTCCGCGAGATAACGGGAAGACGCGGGTGAAACCGTGGGGTGACGAAAAATGTTCACAAATAAATTAAAGGGCAATCTTTTCTTAGTAAAATAAGGTAAGTTCCTAAATCAGGTATCGCGTGGCGGCACCTTCGACCACATAGTCACCTTGACTTGCGGAAGTTTGTGAGTGAGTGCGTGTGTTTATGATTTCTTCTTTACGCCGAAAAGGTAGGTACAACAAATTTGAGTGAAATTTGGATTGGAGATAGCCTATTTAGGCTACTTTGTTAACTTGGAAAAAGGTGTCTGCAAGATACCGGCAACCGCAGGTGTAACCGTGGGGCACAAATTGTGAATAAATGAAACCCACATAAACACAAACATAGCCCTAAGAAGAATTCCTTGTATCTAGGCCCTAGATACAGGGAATTCTGATACCCTAGATTCTAGGGTATCAGACACTACGAAAATCGGAGATCTACAACACTCAAACCCTGAACAACTTGCGCTTTTTTTAATTCAATGTACATATTTTTGTTCCGTAGCGAGCATCAAACCCCACGCTTCACAGTGGCTATTCGCCCCTCGTGTCCGAACGCCACTTCGATTTCTACACAAAAGATATACACGAGAAATTTTAATGAGATATATTTTCTTTTAAATCATTATTATTCAGATTTGAGGTTTCTCCAAATTTCACAGGAATTTCGATTTTGAATAGGAGTGGGCGTTGAAATAACTTTTAATACTGTTATTTTACGTAGAAGCATTCGGGCGTTATTGTCTATAGATAGGTTTATAATAATTATATACGGTGTATATTCTCTGCCCACGCTATCTGAACCAGTTCATCTCAGGTTACGTAACCTCAAACATTTCGACGGGAAATGCCAATATAATTCTTGTGATGAATGAAAAATGTTATTTTACCATTTAACTGTTTGTTTTTTAGATGTTCAATTTGTTTTGAAGAATTAAATGTAAATAGCGTTATTTTTAATGTCACGGTCGCATTGTCGCGACAGCGGCGCGAAGGGCATTTGTGTTCGCGATGATGATTCGCGATAGATTGAATTGCTTGGCCGGACTTGTCCCGACAACGCAAATCTTCATGTGATCTCGATAGTCTGGCCGCAGGGTTATAAACCTTCTCTTTCAGTTAGAGGCCTGAAAAAGGCGTCTACTGCGTGCGTGGTAATTGTGTACTTCTGCGTGCTCTGTTTATATGTTTATTTTATGTTGTATTTTATTTAGGGCAAGACCAGATTCTGACGTGGAGGTATTAGTGTGTACTGAATACTGAAAAAAAATATCGTTGACACATGACATATTTGTATTTGTATAATTGACACATCAAGTAGCGCTACTCGCTGCCTTGCTGCCTACATCGAACTCGTACCTTTACTAATTAAAATCATATCCATTCTTGGTAGCTAAATTAACTGAGTTAAATGTCAATATTCAGAGCTGAAACTGTATTATTCCAGTTCAGAAATACATTGGGAGTTATACCTAAAAATAAATGCTCAATGTAAAGGAGCGTTTCATGAGGAAAATTGGTAGGAAATCTCGTAGGTTGCGGCTGTTAAGTTAATAACACATTTGTCTGAAAGAAAAATATGAAGAGTAGATCATTTTAAAAGTCTGACGCAAAATAGAACCGCTATAGCGCACAAAGCGTTTTAAAATAAAGCAAAAAAAAATGTATATTCATAAACATTGATTTTAACTAGCAGCGCCCACGCTTTCCTTGTTTCCTAATTATTTATTTGAAAACTCAGTTTATTTATTCTATTCGAGGCACTTTATCTGCCAAATTTTTCTCCAATCAATTTATCAGATTAAAGTAGCCACGAGGTATTAAAAGTCCCTAAATCCAAATAAACATAAAACATTTTGCCAATGTTTAGGTAGAATTACTACAACACATTTTTTTTTACATCGTCATGAGTGCGTTTGAACACATGCCACCTGAAGTTAAGTGACAATGTGGTCCTGGGAACTGATAAGCTTTTTATGATAAAAAAATTGAAGTATTAGAACAGCATAACTTACGATATATAAAGTCGAGTTATCAGCTCAACCGGTATCGAAAAAAACAGTTCCTCATCATCAGAGAGCGATAAACATTTCCGAGCCGCTATCACAAAAAATTTTACACAAATCTGGAGCTAAGACAAAATATAAACAATTTCTTGAGTATCTGAACTTATAACTAAAACTTACCGGCAAGTTTGGTCTGCAACGGCGGAGTGACAGGAGCGGCTGCAGTGGTGACGGTATTCGGGGGGTAGACAGGGTCGCAGCATTCTCTCTCCGGGAACTCGCTTCCCCCCGCGCACGTCACTAGAAGCACCAAGATCCCAAGCACGGACCATACTCCAGAAAACTTGACGCACCGACGAATCATGGACGCAAACTCCTCCGAACGCACCGTCAAACGCACTTTCAAACTTTTTCCCACGAACGGTACCAACGCTTTCTGTATCAATCCTGCGCAGAACGAACCCACTCTCGCGTTCGATGAACACAAAGTTGCGACTGATGAACTCAAAATCGCGACGAACGCACTCGATGTAGCGTTTGAACTCAAGTTCAAGTTCCCGCGTGTGGTGATCAGCCCAGTTCGTTTTGGCATTCGAACCAGTCTCCTCCTTTTTTCGTCCTTTTGTTTTTTAATCTTTTCATCGCAACTGTCCTTTTTTTCTGTCATCTGATACTGAATTCACATGACAGCACTCACAAAAAAGGTTTTACTTATAGAACTACTGATATGTATGTTTAACACTGATGGACCTGATGGTACATAATTGACTTTATGCCGCGGATTTTTTTTCTGTTTGTGTAAATTTTAATAAATATTTATGTGTATTTAAATCTGTGAAGGAAAAAGAAGGTAATGTACAAGAAGTAATAAGGGGCATTGTAAGGGATAGGTAAGAGGGAGAAGAAAATAGCGAAAATAATTAAAATAATTGCAAAATAAGATTTAGACAACATTCATTCCACATTCTCTCTTTTCTTTCACACTCTTCTTCACATTCTTCTCTCATTCTGTTATTGAAAGGTAAACAAGCAGACCCGCCTCATGATAAGCGGTCTCCGCCGCCTATAGAAATTGTGCAACACTAGGTGTACGGATTGCAGTACAGTTCAGGTGTGTGAATGTTTGGATGGCGGAATCTAGTACGAAGTACTTAGAAATCACTGCTTAAAAGAATGTTTTGAGTAGTTCAGATCACAGTTGCAAAATTTATGCAAATCATCCCGACCCCAATACACGCCAACCTTAAACTGAGAGGCATTAAACAAATTGAATTCTTAATATGCTATTTAACTTTTTTGCTCGAAATCTTAACGCATATTACTTTTGTTCGGAAACTTCTTCTATTTACGAGAAATATCATTAAAACGAAGAAAAAATGTTCACCTATTACCTTGTCTCTGTTTTGGGCAGATATAACTTTTGAAACGTAATAATTCACTTTAATTGCAACTTTTATGCGGAGATTTTCTTTTCGTTTGAGAGTTTGTTGTGATTTATCCAAGCCAAACTTTGTTTAAAAGCTTTTAACCATTCATTGCTGTTAATTGTATTTACATTACGTTTTTCTTATATATAATATACTAGCTACTATTTCGCCAATTAATATTTAAGATCTTTATATATACCTACTTGTAATCTTGTAAATAAATGATTAATTGATTGATTAGCTTCGCCCTGCGGTATCAGCCGCGTGGACTACACGCGATAAAAAGTATCAAGACAAACATACCCTCCAAATATCAAGTTTCTACGACCAGCGGTTTGTGCTGTGCATTGATATCAGTCTGTCAGGACTTTGATTCTTATGTATCTAGAAGTTATCTGGGAATGCTTCAATTGAAACAAGTGATTAAGGCGTGTTTACAACCTAATTGAGTGTAAGACGCCGATATGTGGTACATAACTGTCAGAATATCTGCTCAACACAAGTCTAATGTGTGTCTAACATTTTTGAAGTAAGACAATACGAGGTTTATTTTAGTGATTTTATGTTTCTATATTATTTAAGCTCGTTTGGTAAATAAAGTGTAGATATAAATTTCTCTATAACAAACATTTTAGCGTGTAAATTCAATATCATCAATTGAAAAATCCATCCTCAAGTTAAGTATCTGTCACCAAGCTCTTTGACTATTTCGCCTCCTAACATCATGTGACTTGTGACCAAACTCTAACCTGTAATATGAAGAATAAAATAAATAGTTATCTATATATTTTATTCTATTTCCTACAAATTATGCTAGTTCATTTTCTCATAAGAAATATTACCTCAAAATTATAATACAATTAAACAAAGTTCCACCCCCAAGAAAAGAACAAAGGGAAAATCCATAATGTCCCAGCACAATACACCTACTTGAAAAACGTCTTGCCCCATCCAATTACCGTTTTATCTTCGCTGAATAAAGCCTAAAATCTATTACTTGTCACGAAAATCTAATATTAAAAGGCAGACCTCAGACACACTACATTTGTACGCAGTATCTCAACTACAAACATCACGGGGTATGTGTATCTTCTATTCAAATAAATGTGCACAACCATTTATGAGCTATGTTAATATAGCTTATTATAAAAAATCGGACTATTTAGTTGACAAAAAAAGCTTGGGATTTTAGTGAACTTGCTCCAATTCAATAAATTACGAGATAAAATTGTTAGGTAATGTGATCGCACCGAAAAAATTACCTGCCGGGCGTTTCTTGCCTGTTCTTTTGCCGTTAGGAGGATGGAAAAAGCGTAGCTAGTTTTAAGTTGACGTTTTAAAGTGATCACAATGTATCCTATTGAATATATATTTTTTGTTTTTGACTTTAATGAAAAAAACAATTGCCGAGCGTTGAGACTCGTAAAAACTCGAATGGATCATCCAACTTGATATTTCTTGTTGCTAGCCTTTTGTACTGCACCGACAAGAGGTTCGTTCTTAAATAAAAGAAGAATCCTTTTGTACTGAGGTGGTTGAGGAAAGAAGAAATAAAAAGAAGCTAAGAAACGGTTGTCAAGCACCTGTGTTCCAGCAGCCTCACTTGAGAGCCAGCGTCCAATTCAACCGTAACCTTCGACACATTGTCACTTAATATCAGGCTCTTGGTCAAAAGCACGTTGGTTGTAAAAAATATACCTAAAATATTTACTTATGTTTCTTTCGTATTCTGAGTATATTCTACCAGACACTAGGCTAACTCTATTTAGAAGCTTTCAAGTCACGCGAAGGCTTTACGATGTTTACTTTAAGTTACGATAATTACACTTCTTCGAATCGCGTAAACATGAGTTACTGGTTTAAAAATATCGCGCCTGAAGTATTAATTTCTTTTGAAACATCAAACAAAAGTTTCATAATTAGTTGAACTATAGCGACTAAACGCGAAAACTTTGGATTCCTTTGGCTCTCTTGTCAAATTATAATTTAATTGAGCACTGAGATTAATAGATCAGTCAATTATATTGTTTTATTTGTGGATTCATTTTATTTTTTCATCTTTTCTGACTTCTAACTGTAAGATTCCTAGGTTATCAGAAATTACGTTGATCGGGGGTCTTCAACACACAAAAACACTTGCTCTTATGTTTCAACACACAAATATATATCCCTTAGCGGGAATTGAACCAGCGACTACATGTTTCGTATTCGACTGTTCGCCTATTGCGCCTCATCGGTCATTATCGGTCTATATAGCCAGAGCTTAATTTTAAAATAATTTATTAATCATGTTCAGTTATGTTTCTAGCATTACTTGCATAAGATGAAGAAACAATTGTGATAAAAATTACAATCTCTGTATAACCGGGTTGAAATCCGAATCGCAAAGTTTTTATCTACATAAATCTATGATTTTCTTAACTCTAAAATCGACATTTATATGGTTCTATCAAATACATTTATTTATCTCTTTATTTGACGACGCGGTAGCCGATTTGCGAAGCTAAGCCTGCGAAGCTAGCGGTCCCGGGTTCGAATCCCGGTAAGGGCAAATATATGTGTGATGAGCACGAATATTTGTACCTGAGTCTTGGATATTTCTATCTATATAAGTATGTAAATCGTTGTCTAGTACCCATAACACAAGTTTCGAGCTTCATTTGGGGCTAGGTCAATCTGTGTGCAATTGTCCCCGATATTTATTTATTTATCTTTCAGAATTTCCCATACTGACCCATCTTGATAAACCCATCATGTTGTAGGTATACTTAGGTAATTTAAAAGGTTGCAAACGCAATAATCCCGCAAAACTTTGAACAATAACGAAACACATTCTCAAAACTTCACAGACAATTGCTCGGATTTCGATTCGTACCCTCCGAAAAGTAAAAGTTGACACTAAAGAAAAATACCTACTTTACTTTTATCTGGGGTCATACTTTTACTTTTCCAATACGAAGCCAGAACGGCCCCGGGCAACCCTATAAATCACGCAGACAATAGTGATGTCTGCGTCGAGTCGTTATCGACAAGGGCAAATGTAATCGATAGCAGACGATATTACATTTCGTAAATATGTACAAAAATATCGTGCGATGCACTCAAATGGAATGGTACGGGATTTGAATAATTTATTTGTCTGCATTTTGGTTCGAATGAAATTTTGATGAAATGGCCTGTATATTTGTTGGAGCAAATATTTGTTTGTCGAAGTTGGGGGTGGTGAACATTGGAGATAATTGAAAACGAAATATGTTCTAGGTAATTGCATTGCGTAAAGTTTATTTGCCATGACTATTTGCCTCCGCTTATATTTGTTATTTGGCTGCGTGTTACCAGTATTTTTCCATTTTCCCACAGGAACTCTGCATTTTATCACTAAAAAGTTAGTGCAAAAAAAAATGAGATATATGTATTTACATATTTACTTCTTTGATTGCATAAGTGTATGAATTGGTTTTAGATACAAATTAAAAAAGTCTATAATGAATAAAAAGTACCGGGACAGCTAGACAAAAAAGAGTTTTGAACACACACTTCTCAACCACAGTATACCAATCAACCGCCACTCACATGTTATATATTTTACCATGAAATAGAATAATCGAGTAAACCCGCTCTACTCATAGTCCTCCTTTTTTCACATCTTACAGAGTAGCGTTTGACCACTCGTCATCTGATGTTAAGTGACGATGTGGTCGAAGGTGGTGCCAGAACGCCAGAACTGAGAAATTGCGTTCAAGTGAAGCTGAAACAAACCCATAGGTGCTTGGCGAAAGATTCTTGACTTGTTTATAACCAGGCGAGGACTTGAAAATGCCGTACCATTAGAAACTTTTTGATCATAGATTGATAACGGTTTTTTTTGCCCCGTGAAAAAGACTTTTTTTTCCTGTTTGTTGGTACTTATAAGCCTACTCGTAGAACCAAAAAGTGCTCTATTTTTTTTTGTTCTGACGGCTTGTATTCTATATTTTTTTTGTTCATTGAGTAGATTTTTTTTGCAAAATTGCCGTGATATTGTAAAATGCGAAAAAGATTGAGGAGTGCTTTTTTCTGTAAGGTTTCGTATGAACGCGAGACCCGCCTTATTTTCTTACCCGTGCGAAGACGGGGCGGGCCACTTGTATTATATAAATTTAAATAAAAAGAAGGAAAGCATAGACTACGAGTACCATAAGAAAGGAAGTTTTATACTATAATAATATATATTTTTTTAGATACAAATTCATTTAACTAGAATATCCTTGTTCTACAAAACAGTGACAAGTTTATTACTCCTCGATGGCGAACTATTGATTTCTTTGAAGGCTTCTATTCTATTCATTAATATGTTCAGGTTGTTGAAGCAAAAAGGTGATACTGGGACGAGGACGCTATAGAATCCTCACATCTCTATATATATTTAACTCAAAGGTGACTGACTGACTGACATAGTGATCTATCAACGCACAGCCCAAACTACTGGACGGATCGGGCTGAAATTTGGCGTGCAGGTAGATGTCATGACGTAGGCATCCGCTTAGAAAGGATTTTGATTAATTCTACCCCCAAGGGGATAAAATAAGGGATGAAAGTTTGTATGAAACTTTGTCAATTTTAAACCGATCGGGCTGAGACTTTGCATGCATAGAGCTGTAGCCCACGCGGGTGAACAGCTAGTCTATATATAAATATGAAAATGTATTTATTTGTCCTTCTTTCACGCAGTAACGAAGTAAAGTATCGACTTGATTTTCTGGATAGATATAGTTAATTTTTTCAAGAGATTAGACTTAGATTACAACAAAAACGTGCCATTCTTCCGGGGTAAAAACTATCCAAAGTCATTTCCCAGGGCTGAAACCTCTCTCTATATCAATTTACATTAAGATCAATTCAGCAGTGGGCGTAAAAAGCATAAATTTATAATAATACTAGCTGCACCCCGCAGCTACACCCATGGTTTTTCCGTTATCAGGAACTTTTACTCTCTGTCTGTCTGGACTGGTCTGTCTCGCTTTCACGCCTAAACTACTATACCCATTTAAATGAAATTTGGTACAGAGATAGTCTAAAACCTGAAAAAGGACATAAGCTACTTTTTATTGCGATAAACTGTAGCCCACGCAGGTAAAACCGTAGGGAACAAGTCAATTTTCAAAATTCAAAATTCGATCATTTTTATTCAATAGGTTCCATTGTGATCACTTTAAAACGTCAACTTAAAACTAGCTACGCCTGTTCCAACCTCCTTACGCCGGCAAAAGAACAGGCAAGAATCGCCCGGCAGGTAATTTTTTTGGCGCGATCACATTGACAATTTTATTCTTATTACTTATTGATTGAATTGGAGCAAGTTCACTAAAATCCCAAGCTTTTTTTTGTCATCTAATAGTCCGATATTTTTTAATTAGCTTTACTAATAAGATTTCTCTTGTTTGGTTGTACACATTGGGATATGGGAACATGTCTATACGAGTTTCCAACCGTACCCCGGAATCGATTGAAAGCTCAAACAAAAACTACGCAAATCATGCCGACAATCCACCAAATAAATAATTCTTCACGTGATACAACCCCTATTTATTAAAACGAATCGTCTCTCGCTCAGTGGAAGGGTACGTGCCTTGACCGGAAGTCAGCCATATTTTATTTACGGCGATGCGTGCAAACCGGGCTATGGGAAAAATTGCCGTGTGCTTTTACCTTAGCCTTTATGCTTATTGATTTTGAATAGGATCGAAGGCCAGACGGGCGGCAAGGTTTGAAAGTGGAGGTTGGCTTGAGCAAGCTTATTATAGTAGCATGTTTATATAGGGTACGTAATACGTCATAACTTTTTTAAATCCCAACAATGTATGTTTGTACAACTCACATTGTATCTATAGAATTATATACGGTACTAGCTGACCCGGCAAACGTTGTTTTGCCATATAATAAACGGCTATTAAAAAATAAGGGTTGATCGTAGAAGGGTGAAAATTGAGGATTGTATGTATTTTTGTATGTTGTAAATTTTGTCTAAAAAAAAAAAAAATTTAGGGGTGGACTACCCCTAGCATTTAGGGGTAAAAAAAATAGATGTTGGCCGATTCTCATAGATACCGGATAAGCACAAAAAATTTCATCAAAATCGGTCAAGCCGCTTCGGAGGAGTATATAACGAAAACTGTGACACGAGAATTTTATATATTAGATATGTTTAGAGGTATAATGAGTTTCTTTTTTTGTGCAACTATATACTCGTAATGATAGAAATTAAAGAAAAACTAATATGGAAGCCAAAGCAACAGTTTTTAGAATGTATGTCTGTATGTATGTTTTTAGGCAAAATGCAGTTTCCACCAATGTTGTAGCGATTAAAATTAACATTAATATGTGAAGTTGAAATGAATGAAGTTATTTTTTACATTAATATAACAGGTTAATCAGAACCGTAACTCTAAGTAAGTTTCAAAATCCGCCATATTTTTTTTTTTTTTACTCTTTACAGGGTAGCGTTTGACCACAAGTCACCTGATGTTAAGTGACGATGTGGTCTTTCATGGCGCCACGCTACACCTGGACTGGGAACTGGCTCTCAAGTGAGGCTGCCGGAACACACCGATAGGTGTTTGGCGACAGATTCTTAACAAGAGGGTCCTTTCACATGTCATAAGTGGGAAAAGTTTCACGCCACACAGCTCGACCACCAACATTTTCATTTTAAAGTCGTTTAAAATTGGAAATACGGTGATAAAACTGATAAAATAATCTTGTATGAGTAGGATTAAACCTATAATCTTGTATTCCATAATGGTAACCAGCGGCCGTCGTAAAGCGCAGGTCGGTATTTTTAGTTATTTGTAATATTATTGTTTAAGTGACTTTGTGATTCTGTAAATGTGATTAAACCGTTATAAATTTATGATGACTTGTTTAGTTTTGCTCTCCTTAACAACCTGTTTTAAGCTACATTTTTGATAATGTTGGTAGCTTTTTTTTCATTTTGTTACATTTAATCTTTATTCGGCATAGAAAGAAGTGAAAATTGTTAATGAAAGTAAAGTAGTTTCTAATTCAAACGTTTTTTGTAATTTCTGAAAAATTTTGTTGAATCGTTTTAGCGGCATTTGCAACTAGGCGACTCAGATCTTAGTGGTATAGGTTATTTCAAAGTTTTCGCCTGGCTAGCTACCACGCTCAAGTTAAGAAAGAATCTATCGCCAAGTACCTAATCTTAACAAAAGATCGATGATCTATCTATCGATGTGTCTATCCGGCAGTCCCTCTTGAGAGCCAGTTCCCAATCCAGGTGTAGCGTGACGCCACCTTTGACTTGTAGCTGTGCTAAAAATAAATTGACATCGTAGCACATGCTAAAACTACAAAGCTACGACGAAGCGTAGCTCCCCAACATAATTATTATAAAACCCCGTAGCAGCTACTACGAGCAACGTAGACGTTCGTAGACCTGTAAAAATTTGACATTAGGTCTACATCAATACGACGTCGTAAATGTCAAATGCAATAAATATAAAGGTTTTTTTTTATGTTTATTTTTATTTATGACACTCTTGTAGGTCAGGTTAAGGCCCGGGTCTCGGTTACCTTTTTTGTAATAGTAAGTCCCCATTTGTTGTAGGGGACTCTCTGTAAATAGGTCCTTTACTAGATGAACCGATATTATTGTAATAGTCATCATCAGCCTTTCACGTTCCCACTGCTGGGACTCTGGCCTTCTCTCAGAGAGAGAGTATGGGCCGTAATCTACCACGCGGGCCCAGTGCGGGTTGGTAGACCTCGCATGCCCTTGAATGTTGCAGTTCTTGGACATGCCGGTTTCCTCACGATATTTTCCCTCACCGTTTCTAGCGACGGCAAATCCAGAGAAATGTAGTTGTAATTATGATCTTGTGATCTGCGCCTTAAGTAGTAAGTGGCCTGTAACTAAGTAAGAGCCTCTAAGGGTCCTAGGCATTGCATAAAAAAAACGCTAAAAACGTGTAGACAGGAATTTTATGATCGTATTTGATGTATAATAATCATTATAATTAATTTTAGCGGACGGCCTCATAGCGAAGAGTCTCGACCAACATCTTAAGAGGCTCTCGCTGGACGGTTAGATCAAGGGTCGAATGCAGAAGGCAGTACTCCTTGACACGGCGCGTATCGTCAGGAGGTTCCTCACTCTGCAGCCCTAACCACCGGTAGCTTGAGTCCTGCCCCGCTACCGGCGGCACTCTGGGTTTAAGTTTTTATAGTAATTTTGTCTAATATTATTTTATAAAATTAACGTAAAAAACTTTTGCTTAAGAAAAGAAATAAATGAAGAGATAATAATTGTACTAAAGACGATAAATATAATTTGAATAAAAAATAATAGCTTTTAGACTTAATAGCGCAAATAGTAGAATATTTTCCACCTAGGTAATAATAGGCTATTATAAAATGTTTTAAACTTATGTTAAATATCACATTGAACTATTCTTTAGAACAGCTTGAAATCGCGTTCAAATGATTTTAAATGACTCCTTTTATTTTAATCGCTTATACAACGCTTTTGAAAAAAAAACCTTTCTAAAATGCTTTTAACAAAAATTCCAACGGCACATAAGTTTTCTGACTTTAAAATACAAATCTGTCACATTACCAGTTAAACTATCGCCGAGATTTTAACAGTATATCAAATTATTTTCTTTTTAACACGTTTTATGTTAATCAATCATTAAAAAATTGAGTACCAAATTGTTTTTCGAAGCAAAAACCATTTATTATGAATCAAAAATTACAGGAGACCATAATAAGGTTCCGAGACATTAAGCCCCTCATTCCGCTCATAACCTGAACAGTAACAAGAATGCCGATTAATATTTTATTTCCCAATTTCCCTTCAGCGTGATTCAGTAACTTCAACATTACAGTACAATTTCCATTTTAAATTCCACTTGAAAGTTTAATAAGAGAACATTTTCTTACGCCATACTTCCCAAACCTTCCCGCCATTTTAACTGCATAGTTTCCCGCGCTTTCAAACCATTCTACAATCAAACTTGAAGCTAAGCAGACAGTGTCACCGGAAATCAGCCAGCCAGTCATCCTAGTGTTTAAAAAGTATAGATGTTTGACATCCGGCGATCAACAACCTGTATAAGTAGGTCATACATTATAGCGATAGCACGATAGGATCTATTAAACTCTCGCTCGCAATCCACAAGGCATTCCAGCAATCACTATACCAACTGCCACCACAACACGCACCCGGCGATAACTTTGGGGAGCAATAAAAAAATAATCGTTAGAAAAGGAGGGATGAAGTGAATTACGTTTTAAAAAAATCGAAAAGCGCACGCGCGGTTTGGAACGCGCCATCCGTGCGTACTCTACGGCGGACGCGGCGGTACTAACGTACTATGCCTGGAAAGGCTTTAGCTGCCCCTACTTCCCCCGAGCCCCTCACTACCCCTTTCAGCCCTCGGCCGTGGCCACTACCACACCGCTGAAACGACATACAACCTCGTTCTCTCTTACAGAACTCTAAACTTTAACCGAAAGACATTAGAATCGCAATTCGTATGCTGGCATGAATATTTTCCATCGTTAAGATGGTGTCAGAAAAGCGAATGCACGGACTCTATACCTAAAAGTCAATAGGTTGTACAATTCTCAAAGCTTTAAATTGATTGTCGCCCCTAATGCTACGGCAGAGAAGTCATTTTCGTTTGCGATTGTAAAACGTGTGTAAAACCAGGTGGGAATGTGTGCGAGGTACACAAATGTCGGAATTCGATTGTGTTGTCATTGTTATGTACGGTTACATCATAATGGTTCTTATTAGACTAATTATAAGAGATATATTCCTTTTAAAAGCGTAATTTTTGAATATACTGTTTGTTTTCCACAGTTCATATTAGCATAGCAATTTTGTTATGCAATTTAGGTGTCTAATTTGACGTTGTTAAGGTTGGTTCTTCAGTGCGGTGTGTTGGGAAGAAAAATCGAAATTTAACACCGAAGGACTGATATTAATGTCGACGTAGATTTTGTCAAATGGGTGTCATGAGAAGTGCATTTTATCTCGAGAGAAATGCATTATGCTCTTGATGAGGTGCTTTGAGTTTTATGGTTTAATTTAGCAGAGAAGTCTTGTGTAGAGTTCTTCTAATTAGAGCGGTAGCGTCACTTAAGACGAGGAATTGGCAATATTGGCTGCAGGGATCTCCTTTTTTCTCAACAATTACAAAACATACAGAGATAATATTTATATACATTAAAGATCATGCTTTTGACATCAAATTGTCGGAAGGATAACAAGATTGGTTAACTTTCATAGCAGAGAAACAATGATCGAAAACTGCCCTCTAAAAAAAAAGGTTTTAAGGATTTTACAGGCATACAAAACTGATTTAAGAGTTGAATTTTTTTTTGTATCATATATACTCATTCTTCTTAGAACTACAGGTTTAGTGCTATAAAACTAACGATAATTTTTCATTTTAAACGAAAAAAACCTTTTTTTGTCGCATACGTACGACCTTACGGCATTAGTCAGCTCGCTTGCGTTTTTGTATGGAGCTGATTTCAGATTTATTGTTCATCACGGCGTGCTCTTAATGGGTAATGGGTCGGCTCAATTACTGTGATTTAGGGAGGTGTTTATTTAATTCCCGCTATAGAACAGCTATTTTACGAGAAACGTTTTTTGTTTTTGAAGGAACTTCCTTGAATAATAGTTTAGGAAGAAAACACAAAACCATCTTAAATATTAAAGAAACCGAAACTTCTTTATTTCTCAAGAATATTTTTTATTGCCTTATCAAAAAGAAATTGTTTTATGTTTTTTTCACAAATGTGTGATTAGTGGTTTTTATTACTTACTTTGAACACAAGTCACGTGATGTTAATTTCATCTAGAATTTTATATTAGAAAAAAAAACATTATTCTTAGCCTACCGGTTTTTACAATGCGTTGTCTGTCAGCATGACGTAACTATTACAGTTCAGACTTTAAAGTTACATTAAGAAATGAAAATTGTACTCGTATATTACTTAATTCCATTTCATTTGATTAAGCAATTGTCGAAACATAACCCTTTTCAATTGAATAAATCCCCAAAACCCCATATTATAGATTATTTTAGATTAGACCCCAATAACAAATATCAACATGTTCATACATTGTTAGATAGCCACGATTAATATTACACAATACTTGATACTATTTTCCGCAACGTAAACCTTCCAACCCTCTACTTTAAACCTTATCTATACGAACTTAAAGTGTAATCTGCTTTGTGTGAAAGTATTTGTGTGTATAAAACCAACCCAGACGGGTTGACCCGATTTCGTTAACGTTAAGGCAGATTTAGAATTTTCGATTTATTGAATTGTTTTAGATTTTCTGGATGATGGACTTGGCCTGGACGTGTTTTAAACTGTGGAATGATTTACGTAACCAGTGCATGGACATTTTCATAGACAATTTAGCTGAAAAGTTCACTTTACACTGGCAGAAGCACAAGACGTGCTACTTGTGGGGACTGGTCTGCTTTGGTTGTAATCCCGTAACTCGTGAATGGTCATGTTTCCATGTCCCAATGTGCACAGCCAAGAGAAATCTTATTAGCTTAATAGAAAATATCAGACTGTTTAGATGACAAAAATAGCTTGGGATTGTATTATAGTTGACGACGCGGTAGCCGAGTTGGTAGTGTCCCTGCCTGCAAAGCTAACGGTCCCGGGTTCGAATCCCGGTAAGGGCAAATATACGTGTGATGAGCACGAATATTTGTACCCGAGTCTTGGATATTTCTATCTATATAAGTATTTATTTCTCTATATAAGTATGTACATCGTTGTCTAGTACCCATAACACAAGTTTCGAGCTTAATTTGGGGCTAGGTCAATTTGTGTGCAATTGTCCCCGATCTTTATTATATTTATTATTTATTTATAGTGAACTTGCTCCAATTCAATCAATTGGTAGTAAGATGGAAATTGTAAATGTATTCGCACCCAAAAAATTACCTGCAGGGCGTTTCTTGCCTGTTCTTTTGCCGGCGTAAGGAGGTTGGAACAGGCGTAGCTAGTCTTAAGTTTGACATTTTAAAGTGATCGTATTATGTATCCTATTAAATAAATATTTTTGAATTGAATTAAGCCAATCACACTAAATACGGAAAAAATAATTACCACCTAACAGGGTAGCGCTTGACCGCTGGTGTGACGATGTGGTCGAAGGTGGTGCCACGTTACACCTGGAATGGGAACTGGCTCTCAAGTGAGGCTGCCGGAATACACCAGGTGCTTGGCGACAGATTCTTGACTTCATGATGGTAAAAAGTTAGGAAAAGCACGAACACTAGAAAATGCCCTGCCACCAAGCTACGGTTACATATCGATATTTTCCTTCGCTGAAAGCTCAAGCTTATTGTAGGATTCGAACACACGACCTACGCGTCGAAAACCAACGTCACTACCTCTGGACCATTATCGCCTTAAAACTTTACGCGACTTGTGGTTAAAGAAAGTTGACTAGGTGCTTACAAGACACGTATTTTTCTTGTCATTAATTAATAACTAATTAATTACTTATAAATGTAATAATAAATAATAATGCTCGAAACTATATTTGTTATGATCTGAAAATTAGCTCAGAGCCAAATTAATTGTAAGAGAGCGTTTTCTTGATAAAATCTTAGGTTATCTTCTTCTAATGAAATCAGTTCGTCCGATTTGAACTTGGTCTGGCTAGTTTTTAGTTGTTTAGAAGTTGTTCTAAGGAGTTAAGATTATATAAGACCATAATATCATAGTAATAATATTTATGAACTAGCTTTTGCCCGCGAGAATCAAGTACCTAAACGATTAAATGGAGCTTAAGTTAGACCTCTAGCAATACATCGGTGAAAACTGCATTCAATTCCATGCAGTAGTTTTTTGCGTGATGCATGTACAGTCAGCAACAAAAGTAGCTGATCATGCTAGATTTCCTAAATGGGTTTTACATCAGTAATGCGTGGGTTTTTTTTACATTTTACAAGGTAGTGCTCTGACCATAACATAACACACCTGATTTTAAGTGATGATGTGGTCGAAGGTTGGTGTTTAAGATGATGCCGGTAATTGGAAATTGTGTTATTGTTGAGCGACTTTTGTCGTTGACTGTACAAATATACCATTCTAGGCATCATCATCACCACCACCATCACCATCATCGTCATCATCATCATCATCAGTGACCAGATAGATCCCCTCTACTATTTTGATGATGGTAAATCCACACGTAACGGGCCGAGAGGATTCAAACTCGGCGACGGTGCCTTATAAGGCACACGCATTGCCGTTCGGCCACCCTCGCTCTCTTCTCTAGTCATACCTGTCTACCTTCAATGCAAATTATGACGATGATAAGGTTAATCGTGCCACGGGCTGCCTTTAAGCAGTTCCATTTTCCAGCCAATTTATATTCAAAGCTAAAAAAAATCGTTGGTCAACCGCTTTACTCATAACATTGTTTTTGAACATTCTTAGACCGGACTTGCGTGTTCAGTGTACATTTGGTACTACGTCACGTGACGGCCAATACGGACTTTTATGTTACGAACAAATTATAACAAGCGGTGGAGAAGCACTTTGAGACCGCGCGAAGAAAAAAATCGAATTACTGGGGGATAACGGAAAAGCTGGAAGAAAGAGAAAGAAAAATGGGAGAAAAAGTACCCCTAGTGTTGCAAACGTCCACAGGCAATGTTGACCGCTTACTATCAAGTGGCCACCTGCTTGTTTGCTACAATATTAAACTTCGGATTAGCGTTGCAACTATGTAGTAATCAGCTGCACCCCACGGTTTCACCCGCGCCTTCCTGTTATCCCACAGGAACCATTTTTCGGGAAAAAGGTAGCTTAAATGTTAATCCAGGACATAAGCTATCTCCATTCCAAATTTCACTCAAATCTGTTCAGTAGTTTTTGCGTGAAAGAGCAACAAAGATACATACATACTCACAAACTTGTGGCGGTCTCTCGTTTTGGAGGCCAAGACACACTTGGGTCGATGAGCCAACGGAATCAATTTTCTGAAGGGTTTTTTGCAAGTTAGAAGAAAGATCTTGCTTGTGAGGTCTGGTCTGCTTTGGTTGTGATCCCGCAACTCGTTAATATTCATGTTCCCATATCCCAATGTGTACAACCAAACAAGAGAAATCTTATTAGTAAAGCTAATTAAAAAATATCGGACTATTAGATGACAAAAAAAAGCTTGGGATTTTAGTGAACTTGCTCCAATTCAATCAATTAGTAATAAGAATAAAATTGTCAATGTGATCGCGCCAAAAAAATTACCTGCCGGGCGTTTCTTGCCTGTTCTTTTGCCGGCGTAAGGAGGTTGGAACAGGCGTAGCTAGTTTTAAGTTGACGTTTAAAAGTGATCACAATGTATCCTATTAAATAAAAATATTTTTGAATTTTGAATTGATCAAAAACAGTTTTGAACAAATTTAAACGTCTAAGACGCGCGTTCTTAACGCTTGTTCATAACAAATACCTTATCGTTTCGCATGTAGATTTTACTGTAGTATGTGTTATGAAATATTATTAAAAATAGCTGTTTATGTATTTTAAAGCAGCTATTTTTACCACATTTATAATGGAACTTTTTATTGCAGTGTCTGACGTCAGAAGAAATTTAATAATAATAATAATGCCCGCTCAATCACATACATAGGCTCCTGACACCTAACTAGGTTTCCCTGTATCTAGGGTATCAGAAACTACGAGGATCGGGGATCCACAACACCCAGACACAGAACAAATACTTGCCCTTTTTTTCATTGCATAAATATTTGTCCTGTAGTGGCAATCGAACACGCGACCTCACGCTTCACAGTCGGCTATCCGCCCATTGCGCCATATCGGTTGTCAAATCAACCGACGGTTGACCGGGACCGGTTGTCGGTTAATCATGTTTAATTATTTTTTTTACTCTTGTAGAACAACCTCCTCTACAACTATAAAAAATAGTCTCTAATTTAATTTCCCTTTATAAATTCAAATCAAATCAAAATATACTTAATTCTCCTCACAATTAGTAAATTACACAAGGTAGGTACAACCAAGATTGACAAGCTGATATCTAACTATATCTACATATATGTAGAGTTGGAGTTAGTGCCTGAAATAGGTTTAGAAAAACCTGTCCTACAGGTCACCAGGTCCAATTTTTATAGCGATGATGGCTCAGTGGTAGTGACGTCGGCTTGCGATCCGTAGGACGTGGGTTCGAATCCTACAATGAGCTTGAGCTTTCGGTGAAGGAAAACATCGTGATGAAACCATAGCTTGGTGGTAGGGTATTTTCTAGTACTCGCCTGGCTAGCTACCACCCTCTTGTTAAGAATCTGTCGCCAAGCACCTATCGGTGTGTTCCGGCAGCCTCACTTGAGAGCCAGTTCCCAGTTCAGGTGTAGTGTGGCGCCATCTTCGACCACATTGTCACTTAACATCAGGTGACTTGTGGTCAAAGGCTACCCTGTAATGAGTAAAAAAAAAATATTAAGTCAACATTGGTGTTTAATGCTTAGTAGGGCATTGTCATTGGCTAGCTTGGCTAGCAACGACCACCAAGTTAAAATCAGTCGCTAAGCACTTCTTAGTGCGTTCCGGCAGCCTAACTTGAGAGCCAGTTCGCAATCCAGGCCTCCCAAAGAACATAGAATAATTTTTCTCAAAGCATGAGCTGACCTAGTACAGGTTGGTAGATTTTTTTTTTTTTTTTTTTTACTCTTTACAGGGTAGCGTTTGACCACAAGTCACCTGATGTTAAGTGACGATGTGGTCGAAGATGGCGCCACGCTACACCTGGACTGGGAACTGGCTCTCAAGTGAGGCTGCCGGAACACACCGATAGGTGCTTGGCGACAGATTCTTAACAAGAGGGTGGTAGCTAGCCAGGCGAGTACAGAAAATACCCTACCACCAAGCTATGGTTTCATCACGATGTTTTCCTTCACCGAAAGCTCAAGCTCATTGTAGGATTCGAACCCACGTCCTACGGATCGCAAGCCGACGTCACTACCACTGAGCCATCATCGCTATAAAGATGTCGCATACCTTTGCATATAGTGGTTCTTAGCCATGCCGGTTTCCTCACGATGTTTTCCTTCACCGTTTTTGAGCGATGGCAAATCCGCACATAACTTATTAAGTCATAGGTGAGGGGGCGAGAGGATTTAAACTCGGTAATTTGTAATAATGGACCTCATTTTAGCAAATTGAAACGCGACCACGTTTCAAAAGTGCTGAGAAGTTTCGCTGTCTAGTTCAGGCTAAATCCGTTTTGCGGTTGAAACTGCATATACCTCGGCACTAGGCACTATACTCAGTTTAGCTGCTTTGCTAACTCGGTGTTTGCGGTGCTAAAATAGCATAATAAGAATGTTATATCTATACAAATGAATAAAATTGGAGTGTCTGCTCGTCATCTCTAAATAACAGCTTTATTTGTTTTTGTTTATGCGGGACTTGTAACAAAAAAAAAACAATTATTAAACTCGTTGTTTGTACATCTGTTTGTTCCAGCTTATCTCAAAAACGCTTGTCCGTTTTTGACGAGACTTTCACTAGCAGATCATCATTGTCAGCTTTTCACGTTCCCACTGCTGGGACTCTGGCCTTCTCTCAGAGAGAGAGTATGGGCTGTTATCTACCATGCTGGCCCAGTGCGGGTTGGTAGATGTCGCATGCCCTTGAATGTTACAGTTCTTGGGCATGCCGGTTTTCTCACGATGTTTTCCTTCACCGTTTTGAGCGATGGCAAATCCGCACATAACTTATTAAGTCATAGGTGCGGGGCCGAGAGGATTCGAATTCGGTGTCGGCGTCTTGTAAGTCGCACGCCTAACCATTCGGCCACCATCGCTCTCATCGCTCAAAGAAAAAGACTTACAATAAAACCAGGCATAACGTGGTGCCCCCGACCACATCGTGACTTGAGGTTAACCTCAGCGAGGCAACGCCGCCAGCATTCTGGGTACGTTGCCAGACATCAAGGATCGTTTGAACTATCTTTAGACCTTCTTTAGTTAGTTCAAACGATGCAATAATATGTGCCTGTAAATATAAACGCATATTATTAATTTTTATATTTATTAAATTCTTAAGTTTGATAGTTTAGTAAATTAATATTTTTTTAAGAATAGATTAGAATGAGTACCTCAAAAGTAAGTGTAAGATTAGAAAACAATCATGTCTACTCCATAAAGTCAAATCCAACGTCATTATAAATATAAAGTTTCCACTTTAAAAGCAAAGTGCATAATCGGCTTCTGATGTCATTCCACTAGCACTCACTAAGTATTAACTTAATCCTCCTAGAGTACCACTCAATTCTTGAAACCAGAATACATATTCAGGGTCGAATTATTCCCAATTTAAACGAACCTAAAACGAATTAAGTATTTAAAACACGAATAACGGACTTAGGATTTAGTCTACGGGGGCTATATGGAGAAAAAAATGGACGGGGCTACGGTTCTTTTTACTTCTTATGCTGAGGCACTAACGCGATAGCGCGATGATTGACGTTTGACATAAGTGTGGCCACGACATTTGACAACGGCATTCGCATTGGCGTTTGATGTTAGTCGATAACTCAAGCGCATTCACGTTGACCGTTCAAGTATATATAAAAAAAACCTCTCAAACTAAACAATATAACTACTTAGTCTAATAAACCACTACCAGTCGGTAATACGTATTGGCTTAGTAATGTTTGTTTTTTTACAATTTGCAAGGTAGCATATACCCTAATGACCACCTGATGTGTGAGATATGATTCAGTCGAAGGTTGGTGCTAAGGATGTTAAAGAAAATAGTTTTTTTATTGTTTAGCAACTTTTGTCGTTACCACTCCTTTGTGTTTACCAGTACGCAGTAGTAGTGTGCAATCATTACTGTGTTCCGGATTAAAGGGCAATGTTTCCCGTGAAATTACAGGGCACTTACACTTAGTGTCGAGCGCAGTGCTTTGCCGCAACGGATTTTGAACTGTTGAAGTTCAAATTTCTCGTCACTAAATTACATAAAGAAATTACAATAGTCCGGTCACTGTACTCATCATCATCAGCCGGAAGAAGTCCGCTGCTGAACATATGCCTCCCCCTTTGAAAACCACCATGAATGGCTATTAGCCATTTGCATTTACTTTGCCGTACTCATAGCGCAAATTGTTACATTGTTATATGTGTACCCAAAAAAACTTAAACAAAAAGGTGGATCGACATCATCATAACAGTTGCGAGGAGCCGATGGATGCAAATGGCTCATCATCGTCAGCCGGAAGAAGACCACTCCTGACATAGGCCTTCCCCTTTGAACACCACCATGAACATATTTCTATCTATATAAGTATTTATTTCCTATATTTATTTATGTATATCGTTGTCTAGTACCCATAACACAAGTTTCGAGCTTAATTTGGGGCTAGGTCAATTTGTGTGAAATTGTCTCCGATATTTATTTATTTATTATTGGTATATAAAATACAACAACAGTCAACACAACACAACGTCTACGATTACGAATGGTCTGACAATTGACAATGACATGTCTGACTGTCGTCTGTCACAACACATCCACATCACTGTCAATATACTATTATAACAATAAAATAAAAACAAATAAACCTAAACTAATAACTAAAATGCCTAAAGGGACTTCTTTTCATAATGTATTTTAGTTATTAGTTTAGGTTTATTTGTTTTAATTTTATTGTTATAATAGTTTATTGGTATTGTTGAGATTACTACATGCCGGGGGGGGGGGGGTAACTACCCCATTTCGAGCTACTGCTACGCTCCTGTCCTCCCTGACTAAACCTCAAACGTAGGGCAAACGGGTCATTATAGCTGGTGTGAACACCCTTCGCGTTTACTACTTTACCTCTTTTAGGATTTTTACACAATAACGGTTTTTTTAGTAGCGCATTTGTTTTGACCACCTGATGGTAAGTGATGACGAGGTTAATGATGGAATGATGGTTGCCTAGAAGATTCACTGTTCACCTTGACGATTTATATGTTAATCTTTAACTTTTTACTGGGCGACTAGTAACTAATTAAAAATATCATGTTTATTTAATATGAAACAACATGTGATCTCTTCTAAGCGTCAAATTAAAAAAGCTTGTTCTTACCTTCTCACACCGGCAAAAGTACAGCCAAAAAACACCCAGCAGATATTTTTTTGAGAGAGACGTTTACAATTTTTTATGATTTTCATTTTCATGACTCAACTTCAAAATTAATTATGTTTTTTTGTCAGTAGTTGTATAAAAAAAACAGCGTTTAGTCGCAGCAATATCATAAAGCCTAAAACGATTAACTTTTGTAAGCAATAAAAATAGAAATGAAATATAAACACGGTTCAGATTGTGTTCTATGAAATCACGTAATGGTGGCGAACTTTTGAGGTCACTCAATATAACCATCGGATTAACACTGTTATTTAACGAAAATTGTGTGCTAATTAACATTATTTTTACTGTCACCAGCTGATTGGTAGTCAAAAGGAAATATTATTGACATAGGACACCTTTCAAAGAGAAAGAAAAGATAAAGAAAAGAGAAAGAAAAAAAGAAAGAAAAGATAGAGAAAAGAGAAAGAAAAGATAAAAAGAGAGAAAGAAAGGGTTTGGCCCAGTGTAGATTGATATAATGATATCGCTATTGAATGTTGTGGTTCTTGGACATACCGGTTTCCTCGCGATATTTTTCCTTCACCGTCATGAGAGGTGGTAAATTCCGCGATAGCACCGGAAAATTCTAAATTAGATCAGATTTGTAAAATTAACTCGATGAAATGAAAGGATTTAAATAAATAAACTAGATCATGGTGTATTTTATATTGTTTACAATTGATTGGAATACTAAATCAAACATTAAAATTAACACTAAAGTTGAGATCATGAAATAGGATGACAATGTACATAAATACTATTGCTATATAATTGCTGGGCCAAATAATAAATAACACTCAACACCAGCACATGATGTAGAACTAATGATGGGTGAGTCCGAGATATTTATACAATCGAAACAATCGTAAAATACAATCGAGCTTTATTCTTTTGGTTGTTTAAACATATCAGACTCACTTAGAGTCAACTACGAGAGAAACTAATCTAAAACCATCGAATTGTTTAAAGAATCGATACAATCGACTAAAATATCTCATACTCGCCCATCGTAAGACTCTACTTTGCTGTTATCTCAAAATACTATAATATTATTTGTAGGTACATGATGCAAAATAACAATTAAATTTACCGCTAACGTACCGATATAAAGTAAAGGACCTAGAAAACTATAAACTGCTTTCAAAGTTACTCAAACCAACATTAGTATCGGCATCCAACAAATGGCATTCCTCAAACTCTCCCGTCTTCTCATCAACTTTCCCAAAGTTATTCTTACACAGGAAATCACTATCACATACGAAATCACTCCTGTCTTCCATTATAGCTTCTTCGAAACCCTGTTCTCTGTACCTCTTCTCGTTTTCATTATAATTCTGATATCTCTGTATCTCGAAATCTGGAGATATTGTCTGTCCTTCATTTACCGTTTCCTTTCCAAGAATATCATCAGTTTCAATGGTGACGCTGTTATTCATCCCGTTGAAGTTGACCCTTGCGACTGTTTCATTTTTAACTTCATATTTCATCTCTCCCATTTCAATACTATCTCTGTTTTCTAACAAAGGTTTAAGATTCATCAAATTGAAGTTTGGTATAACTCTCGTATCCCAGTTTTGTGGTATATTTTCAGGTACTTCTATATCTAGTTGTACTTCATCTCCGATCTTCTTGAAAGTGCTAAGGTTGTATTGTAAGGGGATGGAGAATGATGGTAGGTCTGCGTGGGGGTTCTGTCTAGTTGGCAGAGCAGCTATGTGAATGGCAGGGGGTTGAATTTTTGATTTTGAATAATTGTTTTGGCTCGCCGCTTCTGATATGTTGACCATTTGGGATGATGATACTGTAAAGAGTTATTACATTATTTTGATTACATTCTCTATTTAGAAATTTTGTATTTTATAACAGAAATGTCCATAAATGTAATGTAATGTCCATAGTTTCTGTTTCTGTGTCTTACTTATTTTAACTAATTTGAAGTAGCAGAATTGACCTCTTGTATTCAAAATAGCTCGCGCTTCGTTAGTCAGTTCAGAAGAAGGAATTTCCAGCATTAAAAAAAACTCTCGGACATTATGCCTGATGCCATTAGTTATCTATCTATAATATTATATATGCAAAAGTATACCTGTCCTTCTGTCTGTTTGTAACCTTTTCACGCCTAATCTTGATGAAATTTGGTATGTTTATAGTTTGAATCTTGAGAAAGAACATGACATACTTTTTATTGTTATAAACTGCAGTCTTCAACTTAAGATACTTGTAATAGAAACCTCAGGGAACAGCTAGTAGTAAATTGTAAGTGATCTTACCAGGGATGGTGATAAAGTCCCGCATTTCCAGCGCGAGAGCTGATGATGATCTCTCAGGAGTGCGCGGCTGACTCTGCCCCGGATATGGCTCGCACCCGGCTTTCTGCTGCTTCCGCCATTTTGCTCGACGGTTCTGAAACCACACCTGGAAAGAAACGTAGAATGCTAAGCTATGAATTTATAGGTACCTAGCTGTTCCCCGCGGTTGGGCTACAGTTTATCCCGATAAAAGTAGCCTATGGCCCTTCTCAGGCTCTAGACTATCTCTGTATCAAATTTCATGTAAATTGGTTCAGTAGTTTAGACGTGAAAGCGTAATAGACAGACATAGTTACTTTCGCATTAATAATACGACGACCGATGTGGCGCAATGGGCGGATAGCCGACTGTGAAGCGTGAGGTCGCGGGTTCGATTCCCGCAACAGAACAAATATTTGTGCAATGAAAAAAAAAAGCGAAAGTATTTGTTCTGTGTCTGGGTGTTGTGGATCCCCGATCCTCGTAGTTTCTGATACCCTAGATACAGGGAAACCTAGTTAGGGGTCAGAGCCTATGTATGTGATTGTGCGGGAATTATAATAATTATTATTATTATTATAATATAAAATATAAGTAGAGTAGGGCTGTCTGTCGGTCTATTTGAATACAGAGATAGTTTAGAGCCTGAGGAAGGACATAAGCTACTTTTGCCTACGACGTTGAAACCGCGGAGAACAGTTAGTCAATCGCTACCCTGTAAATAGTAAAAATCTTAATCTTATCGTATTTTTTTTATTTTTTTTTTTTTTTTTTTTTTACCTGTACTCTAGCTTCAGTCAGGTCTATTCTCATTGCGAGTTCTTCTCTGAAGAAGACATCAGGGTAGTGGGTATCGTGGAACGCTGCCTCCAACTGTTCCAACTGAATATTTGAGAATGTAGTCCTGAAAAAAATATGTTGTTGTATGTATGAGTTTTGTGTATGCATCTGAGTGACGAGACGAGCAAGTCGCTTGCCTGATGGTCAGCGTCACGTTTGTCTATTATAGCTCAGTGCTAACCAGAATTACGAAAACTTAAGGCGGCTTCTAGAGGAAAAAATGCAAAAAAAAATACAAACTAATTTTATTTGTTTACGTTTCCTAAATCCGTAGGAACTGCCCCCCTTGTCGTTCTCAGGCAGCCTGTGTATCGCTCACTATCTATTGATAAATATAATTAAAGAAATTACCTGTATCTTCGTTGCTTTCGTTTTGGTATGTCACCTTTTGCGTCTGAAAGTACATTAAAAAATCATGTAATTTTATTACGAAAGATGTGTAACAACGCTTTAGATAACTGACCATTTTGATACATATTTTTAGTTTTCGAATAGTGGCTTTATAATAATAATTATAGTTTAATAATTTTATTCATAAAAAACACAATATTGCTCACAGCATAAGCCAAAACGCAACATGTCATACAAAAAAATAAATAATAAACACACAGATAAATAAATAAATAATACATTACAATAATTACGTATTCTAATCAATTAACACATTTCTAGTTCATATAGGTACAGTCATCGACAAAAGTCGCTGAACAATCACACTTTTTTCTATTATCCTCATCATCTTATACACCAATTTTTTACCTCATCATCACCTGAAATCAGGTGTGTTATGTTGTGGTCAAAATGATACCATGTAAAATGTGAAAAAAAAAACAGTAATAATTACTGATTTGAAACACATTTGAAAAATCGAGAACGATCAGCTACTTTTGTCGCTGACTGTACATATAAACATACCTAAAGAAAATAGGAAACTTATCAAAAAACTCACTCAAAACTCATCGTATACATATATATAACTTAAAGGCGACTGATAACTGACCGACATAGTATTTCTATCAACGCAGAGCCCAAACCACTGGACGGATCGGGCTGAAATTTGGCATGCAGGTAGATGTTATGACGTAGGCATCCGCTAAGAAAGGATTTCCCTTTAAACTGTAGCCCACGCGGGTGAAACCGCGGGGAACACCTAGTAACTAGTTAATGACATAAAAAGCGATGATTACTTGATTTAGGCGAGTACTCCTCATCCTCTTCGTACTGCTGATGACGCTCAGCGCCATCCTCCACCACCTCAGCAGCTGTTGAGTACGACTCATTGGTTTCTGTCTCTGGTCGCTCACAGAGGACTGATCCAGGGCCCAGGCTGGAATTGGAACAATATGCTTTTAAAGCTACAATAGAGCTATAATTGAGAATACTAGAAAATGATACATCTGCTACATATCTTAAACAACAAACTTTGACCACATCATCACTTAAAATCAGGTGTGTTATGTTGTGGTCAGAGCGTTACCTTGTAATATGTAATAAACCCACGCCATACTGATCTAAAACACATTTAGGAAATCTAATATGATCAGCTACTTTTGTTGCTGACTGTACATCTGCAATAATGCCAGTAAATGCTTTTTTTAACCCCCGACGCAAAAACAATGGGGTGTTAACGTGTCTGTGTGTGTGTGTGTGAGTGTGTGTGGCATCGCAGCTCCGGAACGGATGAACCAATTTTGATTTCGTTTTTTGTTGTTTGAAGGGTGAATTAGTCGGGAGTGTTCTTAGCTATGTATGATGAAAAAAAGTGTTTCAGAAACTTATTTCCAAGATAAAAGCAGGCTAGAGAGAGGGAGAGAGAGAGAGAGAGAGAGAGAGAGTAGAGTAGTGGTAGGGGGGCCAATGCAATAATAATCCAATAAGAGTTCCATTTTCCTTTTGAGGTACAGTCAACGACAAAAGTCGCTGAACAATCACACATTTTTCTATTATCTCCATCATCTTATACACCAATATTTGACCTCATCATCACGTAAAATCAGGTGTGATATGTTGTGGTCAAAATGATACCATGTAAAATGTAAAAAAAAATATACTAATTACTGATTTGAAACACATTTGGAAAATCGAGAACGATCAGCTACTTTTGTCGCTGACTGTACGTAAAGGTGGTTCTCTAGCCAACGTGTATAAATATTTTTTATTGACGTGGACGTAACTTGAAAGATAGGTATTCCTCCAACGTTATGGTTTATAAAATCACCAGTAGAAAGACGTTACTTTATGAAGTAACGTAATAAAAATCTCGTGAAAGCCAACAAATTTCTACAATAAACCGAGAAATGTATGACTACAAAAATTTGATAACCTATATTCTTTGTGAACTTAATTAAAACTTTTTCAAAACGGAGTAGTTTGGTTAATGTTCAAAACTTTTACTCCAAGCGGACTTAAAAAAATATTATTGCAATGGAAAATAAGTATAAATTAAGGCAAGCATTTGACCATGCTCCAAGAATTTGTCATAAATAGTGGTCGTTCAGAATAATCTTTAATCGTACATAAAATCGATCTGTGTATGGACTGTATGGACTTCAAAACAGCTGGACCAATTTTGATGAAATTTTCAAGCAATCTTTAGAGTAGCCCAGCGGGTAATCCTAAGAAGTTTGATAGCGATCGGATCCACAGATTCACTAGAATTTTTACGGCTATAAGAGTACAAAGACATGTAAGTGATTGCTAGTCAAATGTGAAAAGGCTTACCCATTGAATAGATTGGGTATGTTGTAACAGAAGCTGGTGGTAGGTGACACGTCATCGTTAAGAATGGCTGCTGAATCAAACCCTGATGTCCCAGCGACGCTTTCTCGACCGTCTAGTGATTCTTCCATCTAAAATCAAACGAGCAGCACAACGCTGAGTTGAGGCCGGTTTGCAACAATACATTTTCTCTTTCTTTTTTCCTTATTTCTACATAATGTATTTGTCTAGTATAGTTTGTTGCAAATAAATGATTCTTATTCTTAAAATATTAGTATAATAATAGATTATCATCATTAGATGACAATTATGTCAGGAATTTTATTCTATCTAAAACTAAACATATTTAAATTGAAGAATTTAAGCAAGTTACAATTATTGGTAAGCATTTAAGTACATTTGGTCAAAAATATCAAAAACTCCATGGTAGGTATCTCCACGGTAATTATACAAAATATTCAATTAAAAAACATGATTAATATTGCGAAAGGTCTAACTATACTAGTATAAAAAAATTAAAACGGTTAAAGCGCATCACTTCAGAACGGTTGGAGTAATTTGGCTAATTCTAACTTTTAAACATTTGTAACATTCCGAGTAAGATTTTCATATCAAAAAATTATTGAAATGTTACCCGGTAAACCGGCAAATTCGGTAAAAATGATGTTACGTTTTTTCTGTGTGATTTTTGTATGAACTTATCACCTATTTGCATTTGCCTACCCGAGCGAAGTCGAGTTGGAAAGCTAGCTACTAAATAGAAAACACAAGAGATCCAATTAACACTTCCCATGATCCTGTTTATTAAATAAAAAAAAAATACCCGAAGGTGATTGACCGAGCAGCCAGTAGTTACGACGTCGCTTAAATTGAATTAAATGCTATAATTTAGTTAAGTTTATTAAATTACCACCAAATGAGTATGGTATTTTGTCATTTAATCTTTGACTCATGGGAGAAACGGTGGACTTCTTGACCCTAGTGTAGTAGTAGTGAATCATTGAGGGTTTTTGAGTTTTGTATTCGCTAGTTTGTTTTTAGTGCGCTTGGGATTGTGCGGTGATTGTAAGGTTTGTTTTTTAAACTGACGCTTAACGATTTGGAGTGATCCTGAAATTGGTTTTGAAATAAAACAAAATTTAGGTATGAAGTGTTGACGTAAAAATTCAAATTACACGAACTTTCAATACTTGTTTAGCCGGAGAGTGAAATAAATGTGTTGTATATTTTAAAAACTATACATAAGTTTTATTAACGATGGATTTTAAACCCTGAGTTTGTCTTTGGCTCGCTTGGTTTACTTACGTTGATTGTTAGGTTGTGTTTTATTAAATTAACGTGGAACGGGAATTACTTTGGAAATTAAAGGACATTAACATGTTTATTATTTTAAGAAGTGTTGCCGTAAAAATTTAAATAACATGAACTTTTAATATACTCGAGAACTCGAGAACGTCTGGACCGATTTGGCTAATTTTGGTCTTGAAATGTTCGTGGAGGAAGGTTAAAAAGGTGAGAAAAATTAGAATAGTTGCCGGGAAAATCCTAAATAACCAGCATCATGCTGAGTTGGTGCCGGTTTGCGGCAAAAAACAGTTACTATTTGTAATATATTAGTTCGTGTATTTATATTTTAAAGACTGTTCTGTTTGTGTAAGTTTATGTATTATTTTTTTTATCACATCTTTTTTGCTACAAATAAAATTATTGTCTGTTGTCTATAAAAACAGCGCTTTCCTTTTCCCATATTAACGTTTTCTAAAACAATGTAGAGTCAATTTGAACTTTATTGCTGTTTAATAAAGTTGATTGATTTTTTGATTTTTCGATTGAGGCAGTACAAAGTCTGCCGGGTCAGCTAGTGAGTGATAAAAATTGTGATTGATGTTTTAAAAATTGTGTTTTGCATTATTAAGATTGTTTCTTTATAAACTAAGTCTTATTAGTGATGGATTTTAAACCCTAAGTGCCTTAAGTGCTCGTGAAAGTTCATAATTATGTGTAGAGGGTAAAAAATTGTAAAACTCTTAAGTGCTTTCTTAACTTCTTATGAGGAGGGAATAATTAGTGTAAACGGTCTTCTAAACATAATTAACTAAATCAGTTTAACATGATAAAAAATACATCTATAATAATATTTATTAAATATTAAAATTTATATGAATTTGTATGGAAAACCCTACCTGAGTACCTACTTGTTTTTGAGCTTCTTAATTTGAGTCACGAGTCAACTTTTGTCTCTATATCCCGTTTCGAAATCAAATTTAATAGTTAATTAATTTACCAAAATTCGTTAGTAAAATTACTCATCGGGTTAATTTAATTTAACTTAACAATCACGTGGTACTTAGTACTAGACACAAATTAATTTAGCATTTAATTTAATTAAATATTAGATACTTACTTTTACAGCGTCGCTCCCATGTCCGTCGTTTTTTTTAATTTAATAAACCGTGTTGTAGACGGTGAACTGTAGCTATTGTCACGTGGTTGTTAGTACTGAAGCGGATGGACGGACAGCGACTGTCCGATTACGGACACAAAATAGTATGGAGTCGTTGTGGGAAATTATTTTTATTGGAATAAAATGTAATGAAAAGAATGAAATGAAATGACGAAATGTATTGTAATGTAGGACATATGGACAAACAGTAACAATGGAGACTGGAGAAGTTTCATAAACGACAAAAAACAATTTTTCTTTTAATACTAAATGATCCAGTGAGCTTCAAACCACTTGGCATATCCCGAACATAATTTCCTTTTTTTGAAATCACAGCTTTATTAATGCAAATACAAAATCAAATACGTGTAACAGTTTTTGAATTTTAGCGAGACGTTAGTCTCGCTAGCAGTTGTTTTTTTTTTTCATATATTCAGATTTTTTTATTGCATACCATAGCGTACAAAGGTAATACAAATAAACTTGTAATAGTAATAATAATAACGCCCATACAATCACATACATACGTAGTTCTGACGCCTGACTAAGATTCCCTATATCTAGGGTCCCTATATCATAAATTACTTAAGCGGATCCACAACACCCAGACACGGCACAAACACTTTGTACCGTAACGGGCTTCGAACCCGCGATATCACGCTTTTCAGTTGGCTTTTCGCCACATCGGTTACTGTCATCGGTAAAGTAAGTCATTAAGGCATGGTTTTTTATCCTCAATCAAAGTAAGTTAGAAGTTTCAAATCTAAAACCCTAAGCTTAGCAAACAGGGGCACAGGGCACTACTAACTGCGAGCCATATGACCTATGACTTAATAAATTACCTATGTGGGGATTTGCCATCGTTCAAAACGATGAATTTAAAAACGTGAAAGTTTGTGTGTATGGATGGATGGATTGATGGATGGATGTTTGTTACTCTTTCACGCAAAAACTACGGAACGGATCTGAAAGAAATTTTAAATGGAGATAGCTTACACCCTGAATTAACACATACGCTACTTTTTATCCCGGAAAAAGGTTCCTGCGATAGCGGGAAGACGCGGGTGAAACCGCGGGGTGCAACTAGTATTTTATATATTCAAAACTAGTTACGACTCCACACCTTTTCTACCTGCCTAGAAAACTCATGACGTTTACCATTACCCACACATGGACAGAAAGCTGAGCGGTACTGAGCACAGCTTACTGCCCGAGGATGAAGCCTTACTAATGACGAATGTATCTATTGCGGCTTTGAAGCCAGGTGTGCAAACGGCCCTAAGGGGTGCGAGCGAGAGGGATGATGATTTCGGTGCGGCTAGAAGAATGGAGGTGATTATTTATAACTAGGTACTTTTGCCTAGCTCATCATCATCATCAGCTGGAAGACGCCCACTGCTGAACATAGGCCCCCCTTTGAATGCCACTGTGACTATGACTATGACTATACTTATAATACTGTTTCGGATTGAAGGGCAATGCGTCCAGTGAAATTGCAAGGCAGAGATATTAGATTTAACATCTATATCTATTATATTTAACATCTAATATCTCTCAGGGTAACGAGCGTAGAGCATTGCTGTGCCGTTTTCAAAATTCTGAGTGGCATAGAACTGTAATGGGCAGGCGCGACGCTTACCATTAGGCGAGTAACTTGCTCGTGTCGTTTTTTTTTACATCTGATATTAAGTGACGATGTGGTCGAAGGTGGCGTCACGCTACACCAGGATTTTAGAACTGGCTCTCAAGTGAGGCTGCCGAAACACACCGATAGGTGCTTGGCGACAGATTCTTAACATGACGGTGGTAGCCAGGCGAGTACTAGAAAAAACCCTACCACCAAGCTATGGTTTCATCACGATGTTTTCCTTCACCGAAAGCTCAAGCTCATTGTAGGATTCGAACCCACGTCCTACAGATCGCAAGTCGACGTCACTACCACTGAGCCATCATCGCTATACAATCCTAGATACAGGGAAACCTAGTTAAGGGTCAGAACTATGTTAAATTAAAGTAATAGGGTATGAAAAAAAGTCAAAATAAAACAACGAAACTATCATCATGAATGTTAATTCATATTTAATAAATAAATACATTTCCGTTTTAATTATTTATTTAAATTAAACTATTGTAAGTGACTGAGTTGTAGCAACCTTTCAACAACATGATTTATACAACATATAAGTGACGCATGCGCGTTTATTGCTTAAGTACTAATTTATTTAACAATACATAAAGGGATATATATTAGAATTCTTCAATATACATATAGAATAGAGATAAAGTAATAAGTTAGTAAGATAAGACTATGTTACAGAAAAATCAAACCGTTCTTAAGGGTTGTATTCAAGAATGACGCACAAGTTTTAGTCAAGTTTTGTATAACTGAAAAAATCCAATATGTCAAGGTGACGAGCGCAGTGCATTCTACGCAGGATTTTGAACTGTTGAATTTCAAAATTCTGAGTGGCATGGAATTGTAACGGGCAAGCTTATCACTTCAGTGCCATAATTACAGATTCTTTGTGTTCCAGTATAATAGCGATCACCGCTTGAGTGTCATTTAAGAATATAAACCTAAGAAAACCTAAAAATAATTTATATCTAAATTACACCAACATACCATAGAAATATAATGTTCTATTACACTGAAAGTTGAATTACCCTTTACAGGGTAAAGATTAAAAAATAATGGCGGTAAGACAAACATATTAACATCTGCAGGGTCATTACAGACATGACTTTAAAGATTCCGTTTGATCATAATGGAAGCGCGAACGGCAAGCAAACTTTATAGAGTTCCGGATTGAATAGAAAACCTTTTTACGCGGGTGAAACCACGGGGCTCGGCTCGTTTATGGTAAACCGCCTCACGTTAGTTTTTCCTCACAAGGTTTTTTATGACCATTATTTTTGTCGCTACTTTTTAAATCTTATTTAATTTGCTTTATGGTTTATTTGTAAGTAAAACAGTCATTATCATTATGTCAGTAACTCCCTGCTTCATGTTTAAGACTTTTAAATAGGTACAACAGTTACGATATTCCGTTTTAAAGTTAAGTTTTAAGTTGCATTATGAACACAAATAAAAATTTTACATCTTTGGTTTCAAGCGAAATTTACAAAAAAGCAATTGTTTTTATCATCTCACACAAAAATTTATAAGAATTAATGTATTTAGAAACTGAAGAACGAATATTATATAATGTCTCTCGTTACCCGACTAGGGTAAAGCTAAAAGGAGTAATCTGATTTTGCCATTGTTAATTTTAAACATTTCTTTTGGACATAAAAACTACTAGATCAATTTTAAACAAATTTGAAAGTACTCCGGTTTCTAATAAATTAAAACATTATCACGACTATCACAAAGCCATACCGTATAACTAACAAAATATGGGCGTATTTCGCTTGAAATACGTATACAAGAAAATTACATTCGAGTTTCATAGACAAACTTTTTAGGTTATACGTTTTTACAATTAGAAGATAATATATTTATACATAAAGGTCAAAATCCAACGACGAAACACATTATATCAATTCCATACTTTTCATTCTTTATTTTTAGAGACATTTTTTTTATAATAGGCATAGTAAGTAAGTAGTCAGTCACAAAAATCATAGACAACAAAAGTATCCATACATTTTTTCCTTATAACTTTTAAGCCAGAACAAGTGACGAATATATTAATTTAACATAGAAATCAGAATTTATAATGGAGATTCTTAATTTTTATTATAAAAGGGACAGACACTATGATTAAATTTGATGTATATAAACAGTTCAAAAATCAATCGTTTTTCAACTACAATTTTCTTTTTCTTGAACATTATTGGAACGGAAATATTACTACAATCGGAAGTAGAGTTGAACGAGTACAAATACATTAATTTTCACTATCTACCGTCGTATCAAATGGTAGAAACAACAATTAATGTTAACGGTACAAAGTCAACAATCACTACATACGTAAGATTAGTCAACATTATAATATTCTTAGATTTAGGTCGGTCTTTTACAAGGAATAAAACATATTGATGTCGATCCGGTTTTGCATTCTCTAAAACTAAACTAAGTTGGACAGCTCTAATAGTATTGCTGTCTTTCTCTAACCACTAAAGTAAAAAAGGACAGCATTACTTTTAGACCTGTCAAACTTAGTTTAGTTTTAGAGAATGCAAAACCGAATCGACACCAATATCACTGAAAAGAAAAGAAGACGAATATATTAAATTGTTTATGAACAAAGCGTACCATATAAGATATATACATATATTAATTAAAATAGTACACGACGATACGTGTGACTTACTGGTAAATAGTCCATTATTGCACAGCGTGAAGTTAAGTGTAATAAAACGCCGTTACATAAGCCCGCACTTAAGTCACACTTCTCCGTGTAAAAGTGGACTTAACTTACGGAGAGCGCGACTTAAGTCACGGAGACTTAAGCATGGTTTATGGCGCACAGTGCTCTATAGGAATTTTGACTACTGGGAATAAACGGATTATTGAAACCTTCAATATCTATGATAAAGTCGTGAAAAACAAGAATCCTACATAAAACAGTAAGACCGACCAAAAATAATGGTACTTAATGCTATATATTAGGTAAGTATACGTTATGGTAAGTCCAGGGGAAGTCAAATCGGTAACATAGTTACTGCCTACTCAGAATGCTACATTGGTTTATCAACCGTATTTCGAAGCGATAAGGTTTGAATTTTATCAAACCTTTCTGAGTAGATAATAGTCCTTAAACGTTAGGAAGCAGCCTTTGGATTTAGTAGATTAACGGCGGATCCTGACTTTGACAACAGATGAAATGTATAGCGCTGTCTCTGTCGTTTGTTTGTGACCAGAAAAGGACAGCGAATAGGACTGGATCAGCTGTTATCAAAGTTAAGAAACGTTCTAGATACCCACCGTAAGTAATTGGTAATATTGGAAAGTACAACGAAATGAAAGCACGTTTTGTACTCGTATACAAGATAATAACTGCATAATCATCTAGAAGAAATTTGTAAATGTCATGGCAGCCAAAAAAAAAATAATAATTTAATTTATAAAAATATATCATTAGCCAATTAATAATTCACAACATTTTAGAATTTTTTTCAGTAATTATCACTTTTTATTCTCTGCAAAACCCCAAGTGAATAATATAAACCCAAATTTTATAGGAATGTATTTATTATCTTGTATATTTTCCGCGAGAAATAAAAAAATACAATAGACGCTTGGAAAACTGAATTCTGGAATTACAAGAAGGAGCGTTAGGGGCACTAACTACCTATCTAAGTCAAAAACTTCATCAAACGTCTAAATCTAATAAAATTCTCAACAATAGTGAATAAATTCGTATTTTTTTTCATAATTTTATATGTAAATATATTCGTCGCTCAATAACGATGCAGAATATATCAGATGTGCTTTGTATTGTGCTTGAACAAGGTTTGGTCGACTACAAACCTTCGAGTTTTTGTAACGAAACAGGCCGGTTTTTTGACGGTTTTAGAATCATGCCAATTTGCTGACACACAATCTCGCGCTTTTCTATCATAATCATTAAAGTGTGTACAGAATACGGGAACTGCCCCGCTCATCCCTTGCCCCTGCTCTCTCTCTCTCCTTTCCTAGCCTCCCGGGCGCTAAAACTTTATTTCACATTTTTCATTGTACGAAGTGCGGATGGAAAAGAAAGTGTTGAACCAAACTTTGTTGGCTCTAAGTTCTTTAGTATTTCCCAGCCAACAAAGCTTTGAGCCAAACTTTGTTGGCTCTAAGTTCTTTACTATTTCCCAGCCAACAAAGCTTTGAACCAAACTTTGTTGGCTCTAAGTTGATTACTATTTCCCAGCCAACAAAATTATAAACCAAACTTTGTTCAGTTACAAATACTGAGCACCTGACACATTTTGCACTATTAAAAAACGACCTTCTTATTTGTTCAATGCGATAGAAACTATGTTGCCGGAATAGTTTGTGCTTATTGAAAAAATATCGTGTACCTATATCACTATTGCGCTGGCTATACCGAACGTATGTACATTTTAATAATTATTAAATCGTGAATATTAATTAATAGAGAAATGGCAATACTACACGGTTCACTTTTGCGTTACAATTTTAATAATTCAATCTAATTGAATCATGTGAACACAAAAACTTTTTCTATGCGAGCTAGTCGTTTTTGTCCCTTAACCCATCAACCAAATTGAAGCTATTCTGAAACTCCCCTTTGAATACACTCATCCATAAATGCATACTCATATACTGCGAAATTTATTTACCAATCAAATTGATTGTTATGTTTTCATGATACAATTTGGATGCTTCATACAAACCGAATGGTAGAATTGAACCGTGTAACCTTGACATTGGAGTGACCACAAAGGCGCCGTCACTTTTCCTTACCTCAAGCGATTACACTTCTGATATGTTAAATATAGTCAATTATCTGTTAAAAAGCTTGTTTGTGATTCAAGGGGTGTTGTAGGGATTTTTTTATGTAATAGAATGGCAAACAAGCCTGATGGTGAGTGGTTACCGTCACCTTTGGACATTTGTACCACTGTGTCTCATTCTGTGTCATTCCGGTATTTTAATTAGCGGCTAAAGTTACGTTATGCCATAATAATGCCCTTAACACCCACACATTCAGTCACTCACTCTCCCTAGAGTTAATTGTTAGCGACTAGAATCATATTGGTTTGCAAATGTTGTGCGAATTATAGGTTATATAGAGCTGGCACTTGCATAATGAATTTCATGATAGAAATTATTTTTTATCAAGATCGCTGCAGCTAAAGAAAAATGGACGCGCCCTTATAAGATCACCCTGAAATATTTTTATTTCTAATACTTTTTGGTTGGTAACATGCAATGAAATCTATTATAAATGCATATTTATTCTGTAATTAAATCTGAACGATATATTTGACAATGAAGTGTCTTTTATGTTTATTGAACGCCCTCGTATCCTTTACGTTTCTAACTACATCCTGAATGATTGGCATTGCTAACTCTGTTTCTAATAGAACAAATTTTAAAAGAAAACTGCTCAGTCGAATACCAGTTTTGTTTTTATCGACGAGACAAAGAAGTTTTTTCTTCAATAGTAAACGCTGCCCGCAGATTTTAGCTAAATTAAAGTGAACGCTATATTTATCTGTAGCGAATCAAAAAGTTTTAATACCAACGCGACAAATGACCACAGCTTAGTCAGAAGTTAGTTGAAGTTACTAATACAATTATTTGATTCGGCGTGGCTAAGTATACGTTCACCTTTAAATGGAAGCAATGGTGTAAATTATTTTTCTTCAATCAATTCTATGATGTAATTTCAACCCGTAGCTAGGTTGTATTTTAGCATTTACACCTCTACAATACCACGGAACCGACAAAACGAAAACGAACGAGTGAAAAGAATTAGCAATACCCGACCGACATCTAACAAAATCAACATCCAAAAACGTGGACCCTCGTGTTTTCTTCGATTCATATACGACTAACCTCCTTTCAATTGCCTCATTAGTTTATGAAGTCTTAAAGTGAGAGTAAACGGTCGTCACTCATTTATACCACACCGCTCCGACAGAGAAACAGCTGAGCAACCAAATTTGAACTTTAAGTCGTATACCGTAAGCTATACTTAAAAATGACAAGACAAGCGCTGTTGCCGCAAATTCTTGACTAACTTGCCTTCTTATTGTAAAGTGTAACTTACGAAGTACAGCTTAAAGTCTACATTACTGATAAACTGTTTTTTTTTTATTCGTAACTGTCTGGTATAAGTGACCGATGACCATAAGTGCCAAAGCCCACCAGGTTTATTCAACGTTACTTGTAATACAATGCAAGAAAGAGCTCCCACCAGAGCTGTACAAGGTAGCTAAACTGTCCACCAATAGGATGTCTCGCTCCATTCCTTGCATGCTATTGGTGGATTTTTTCTTTGTGTTGCTTGCACAGCTCTGGTGCAAACGCACCCTAAAGCCAATACCTACCACTTGCAACACAGTACAAGAGTTCAGACTGTACCAGTGAGATATGACACTTACTTTAATCTCTTCGTCAATGTTTAGTCAATGTATGGAATATCACGAAAATATTACGTTTAAGTTCGACCAAGCGGTAACAAAGAAGCTATCCTCGTCGACCGCATCATCGCTTGGCATCAGGCGAGAAAGCAGTCAAGGTCTATTTACAATTAATTAAAATAATCTTTTCAATTATAATTATATTCTTACAGTCACTGGTAAAGTATTCTTACATCGTTTTAACAATTACCGCCGACGCATACTTTAGTTCAGCAATTTGAATAAGAGATGGCGCCGCTCCAAAAATTTAAAGAGCAACATTTTCGCGATATTCGTAGTATCAGTGGATATAATTTAACAAATTGGAGTACCATCGACCTGTTGGCACTTTTATTTCTATCCAAAACCGGCTCGAACACCTAATTCCAAAACCTTATACCCTGATTTAACATATTATTAGACGTATAAGTTAGGTAAGTATCTATCAACAACGCTTTGAAGTTAAAATTTACTAAAGGTAAACTTTTGTCCAGTGTAATATGAACTTCGCGGGTTACGATTTCTCTTATTGAAAAGGGGTTTTGTCAATATAGCCGTGTGTGTGCAATGTAAAATGGACTCTAGACAGTGAAATATAGAGTTCAAAGTACCTGGTGGGATTATTTATACATTTTTAATTCTAAAAGATTCCCTTTAGTAAAATTTCACCACAAAATCAACTTACCATAATCCGTACAAGTTATATAAATAGATGTTACGAAATTGTTTCTGACATAAGTAAGTCAGTTAATGAAGCAATGTTTTCAATCAATCGATATTTGAATATATGTAGTAATTTATTATCTATGGAATGAATACAATCAAAATAAGATGGCACTTAGAAAGTTACGTACCCTACTCCAAAATATAACCGTATTCGTTAAATGCCTTCTAACCTCGAAAGAAAATCAATCAGGGCATTAAACGAAAATCGCAATTCAGGAACCATCCAATCAGAGCGATGATTTCGAAATTCGAATCGATAGAATTCCGATTCATTTTTAACCGAACGGTTCGGAATTCGTAATACAGTGTGACCGTAACAAGACGGTGGTTGTAAAGGTTTTATTACACTTCTGTGCTTTTGCCGACTCCGTGCTTAGAGTCCGGGACCCCGGACGCGCTTAGCTTCCGTATCCGACTCGGAAATATGCCGCCAATGCTGCTGAATAGACGACCTGGAAAGATGACAGACAAATATTTAATAACATGCCCATTTTCATCATCATCATCATCAGAATGTATCAGTCCACTGCTGGACATAGGCTTCTTTCAGGGTAAGCCACTGAGCCCGGTCTTCGGCTCTTCTCATCCAACTACTGGCAGCCACTCGGCGCAAGTCATCGCGCCACCTTGTCGCAGGGCGTCCTACACTACGTTTGCCAAGTCGCGGTCTGTTGAGTAGTCAAGAACACGTCTACCCCAACGGTTTTCGGTACTGCGGCTTATATGACCATGCAGCCTACTGCCACTTCAGCTTGCTAATTCTGAGAGCTATGTCGGTATAAAAAATATAAGAGGTAAGAAGATAAACGCGATTGCAAGGTATCGCAGTATGGCATCTTCGGAATATCCTTAACCTAAAATCGTCTAGAAAGATGTTTCGCAGTGTGATCATACTAGGATAAAAAAAATGAAGGCTACATTAATATATGTAGTATGTATGGCTCATGCATGTTAACTTAAACGTTATGGTGGTCGTCATGTAAGTCCGGCTAATATGGCAAAAGCAGCTGAATACGCTTAGGTTTCCAAATGTGTACCAGAACAACCATGTTTGGTGTTCAAAATGTTTAGGGAAATTAATAAAATGAGCGTAATCATCATCAATTTAACATGTTACAGGGTAGCGTTTGGTCACATGTCACCTGATGTTACGGTCGAAGGTGGCGATGCACCTGATAAGAATTTAGAAAAGGTCAATGCTGGCAATTTAACTGTTAAGGTCTGTTGACATCACATTACTGTTAACCCTCCAACATTGATGGGTCATACCATTGAGATGTGAGCATCGTGTTTCAAATTGACCGCGTAACACCAAATAGCCGGACTTCGAAGCTTCACCAAGTCGTTTTGCACTTAAGATACGTTAGATTAATGTAGGATACAAAAATGATGGACCTGGTGGCTACATGTATGGTGCATGTTTACCGGGTGAGCGCTGATCGGGCGGATGACGCGGCGACGTGGCGAGTGCTGTGCGACTCCCTTGCTGGAAGGACACCGACATTCCGGAGTCGAGAGAGCCGACCGACCCGCGGCGCTGCAGGCGTTCCGCTGCTAGTGCCACTGGTGGGAGAAGTTTGCGTGAGTGGGGTTTGAGAGGGTAATAATAACTGTATTTAATATTTTTCATGTTTAACAAAATAAAGTATTCTTTTATGTGTTTTTTGTCCCATCCGACCACTTCAAATCGTAAGGCTAGAGATTATTTTGGAGTTTCATCCGTCCGTTGGCAAAAAAACTTCTTTTATATGTTTTATCCCATCTGACCACCAATCGCAAAGGGGATGGATGGGCTTGAGATCATTTTGGAGTTTAATAGTTCCACACGTGGGGTCAGAATCATGGGGTTCGTTGATAAAAAAATCGTTAAAATAGCAACTACAGTTCAGACACTTTTTGAAACTGGCAATAAAAATGTTTTGTTTCGTTATAACAAGAGCAAGCCGCTCGTCTAATGGTTACATGGTAGCTTTTGACCACGAGTCACCTGATGTTGAGTGATGATGTGGTCGAAGGTGGTAAGTCGAAGTCGAAGGTCTACGCTACACTTGGTTCACCTTGTTTGGCTGACCCTGGAGATCAGTGTGACTAAATGTTTTGAACTACAACAGTTTTTAACCATGAGCGGCACTGCACTGGTCACTTGAGATATTAGATATCTTTGATTAAACTAAGTGACGAAACGAGCAAGTCGCTTGCCTAATGGTAAGAGCCACGCTTGCCCATTATATACAGTTCAGTAAAATTAAGTTACTTCAGTTAGAATGTTAAATCTCTTTATACCCCGTAATGAAACAATAATTCTCGGTATAGTGGCCGGGATTGTTTTATTTGGGAACCAATTTCAATAAGTTATTAGACAAAACTTATTCAGTTGACATTGAAAACATCTTTCAATTAATATCGAGGTGTCAGGTACACACTTCGTAATACAAGAGCTGATACTGGTCAGATTTTAAACGTGACTAGCTATATTTCATTAGTACATTCATTCCTGTTTCGAGATAGAACATTGTACTCTTTATAAGAATAAACTAAATTAGGATTCGTGGGGTCAAGGTCAGTTATGTAAAGCTGGCATGTACAACACATTCACACATTACGCTTGTGTAGTGTCTGTGAATGAGCACACGGCAGGGCGTTGCTAGACATACGCATCATGAAGTCTCTTTCTCTCTCGCACGCGGACAAGGTTATCAAAGTGACAGAGACTGTTATTGTGCTGTTTTAAGATATTGCTTTAGTGTGAGTACTGTGACTGTGTCAGCTTTAGATAAGCGACCTTGTAGCTACTTTTATCTATACTCTATGGCAGGGATGGCGAACCTTTATTGACCTATGTGCCAGGTATCATCTTAAAACTCGTTAACAACAGCAAAATATCTGTTGTAGACTAAAGAATAAAATGATTCGTTTTCTAAAAAAAATCGTGCCTGATATATTTTGTCCTATGCCATCAATGGCACCCGTGCCAGTGGTTCGCCATCGCTGCTCTATGGCATCAATAGTTAACTCTAGATACAGGGAATACCTATGTATGCGATTGAGTAGGCGTTATTTATTTAATTAATTATTTATTCATTATCACTACATACTAAACTATTAATAACTATATAACAGTCAATGCTAAACTGAGTTTATAATAGAATTTCTAACAGAAGGGATAACTACGAGTATGTTATGACTTAATCTATGTTTTTTTATGTACTACAACTAGAAGTGACATGAAATGAGGTTATAGAAGAAGATACTTTGTAGATTAGATATATATTAATTTATTACATTTGATTTGAAGTGTGGCCGCAGACAAAGTTGACCCACCTCTCTCGTAAAAGGTGCGACGTTAACTTTGATTGCCTTGATTTGAATATATCAGTCTTTCAAAAGAGATAATCTCTCATTACGATTTTTTTACATCTCCCAGGATATCGTTTGACCACAAGTCACCTGATGTTAAAGGACGATGTGGTCGAAGTTGGTGCCACGCTACGCCCGGACTGGCTCTCAAGCAAGGCTGCCAGAACACATGTATAGATTGTAAGGACAGAAAGTTTTACATACATCAGCATAGTATGATTGCAAGCCATGGGCGTTTCAACACTGGATTGCTTGTGAAGAAACATTCAGACATGCGTATGGAATGACAGAGAAAGCGACTAAACAAGACCATTAAAGGTATTGCCACATTCTAACCAACACCATGTTATGTTTAAACCTTACCTCCTTTGTAACCTATTGCCGCAATAAAGAAATAAAAATTTGTGAATCACTTTCCTTTTTTTATTTATGAAGAAAGCGTAGTAAGGCTGTTTTATATCATGTGAATGAAATAATGAAGATCATGTACATATGAGGGCCATAAAAATGTATGTATTAATTAAGAAATGTACAGTATTGTGAATGAAATTGACCCGAGTCAAAGTTGTTTTATATACAAACTTTTTACATTTTACACGCGACAAAACGAGACTGGCGCGTGATTAACCTTCTTTCCGCGTTTTAGACCTCACTAGCTGTTCCCCGCGGTTTCACCCGCGTGGGCTACAGCTTTATGCATGCAAAGTCTCAGTAAAATTGACAAAGTTTCATACAAACTTTCATCCCTTATTTTATCCTCTTGGGGGTAAAATTAATCAAAATCCTTCCTTAGCGGATGCCTACGTCATAACATCTACCTGCATGCCAAATTTCAGCCCGATCCGTCCAGTGGTTTAGGCTGTGCGACTGTGCGTTGATAGATCACTATGTCAGTCAGTCAGTCGCCTATCAGTTACATATATTTAGATTTGCTTTGAACGCTTTTGAGCGTAGGACCCGACATTCACCCCTTGGTACAGTCAGCGACAAAAAAATAGCTGATCAAACCCGATTTTGTTTAGTAGGAGATGATCAATGTCTGGCAGCTTAGGGAAAATGAATAGCGAGGGTGTTTTCAGCATTTTCTGTCGCTGACTGTACAAAGCCTATCACGCACCATAAGATTCAAAGATTCAAAGAAATTATTGCATTTTATAATGTAACAATAGTTAGATATTAAATAGGGTTAATTAGGATCATTATGGACCCTGCTGGGCACAACAATATAGAGGATCCTACTCAGATTTCCATCAATTAATACCTATCTCCATTAAGCCATTCTCCATTCCGCCCCATTAAGCCTCTACACAACGCCATTTTTTTTCTGGGTCTCTTACTGCCCCTTTAGGCCTGCAGCGCCCACAAGGGGGCGTTATCACCCACTTTTTGAAAGGCTGATCTATATTGTTGTAAATCAAATTTTCTCATCCCTTTTTTTCTTACAATGTTGATGACTCGTTTTCTTACCTGGATCGTTAATATCGACAAGGGAGTTGCTGAGCACGTTCCGTTTGATGATGCTGGTAGGTGGTGGGTTTTGTGAGCGGGAGGGCGCGGCGGGCGCCGGGCACGACGGTGGCGGCGGTACTACCACTCTGTAGACATATTGGTTTTGAGATAAATCAAAACAAAACTGATTTATTTACGCGCGTAATTAATAATCGATCCTGATCCGTTATCCACGGTTGTGGATCGATGTGTCACGTCATAAAATGTCATTATAGTACTAGGGCTTAACATATTACTACCTGTTTGTTGGAAAAAAAACTAATGATCACAATAACGCGGGTTGTTTTTTTTTGTTGTCGTGTTCGTTTTGAAAAGTAATTATATTTGACAAAATGAGTTCAAGTGAAGACAATGAGTGAAGTGTGATGCTTTGTTTTGATGCTTACTTTAGCGCCATCTGAAATTCAAGAGGCGGCAAGAGCCGTAATAGAAAACTTGTTACTGCCAAAGTCGAAAGAAAAAAGTCCTGCCCAGGTACTACTTAGTTTTAATTTCCGCGCATTATTTGAGAAAAGTGCTATACAAGCCTTGGCCACAACTAGGCATTGATGGACTCAGGTATGTGTGCCTCGGCACACCTTCTTCCCTCAATGCCTACGTTGATGGCCGCTGCAGTAATGTACTATAGTAGGATAGCTCACCCGTGCACGTGAATCCCATGGTCTAAGCACTGTTGGTGATCAATCTCCACATCAGCTACTCCGCTGTCTCTATTTTCCATCACTGCAAAGGAAATAACTAAAATCATCAACAGGCCCGTACTTTTCCACTCTTGAGACACAGGCTTTAAGAATTTATCAGCTTGTACAGCTTCGATTACAAGCAACCAAGTGGATAATGGCATGTGACCCTCTTTTCTGGTTTTTGATATTTATTTCTCAAAAAGAATATAACTACCTGAGATGGCGCAACGACCCAAAGTGAGTCTTGGCCTTCGGTAATAAAAGACGCAACTTCGGCCTGTCCTACGCCACCTCCTGCCAGTCTTCCACCTGGAGTTCGTGGAAATCTTTCGTGACTTCGATTCGACTGATCGTGCTCGTCACAAAGGATCTGACATCCGTCTCTAGATACGTCAGTAGCTACCACCAACTCACCGTTCCTCGCGTTGTTCCCCCCAGTCCCCCTCCCCTTGCCGCGGTTGAGCTCCCCCTCTATGCGCATGGCCTCCATCTCGTCCATCTCGGCGATGCTCTCGCGCAGATCCTCCGCGAACTTGCACCGGTCGTGTTCGTTGCGCGCGTTGAAAGTCGCCAGTCGGCGGCCGTCCACGCGGCGCGACAGTCGTATGCCGAACGGGTAGTCTGTAATCAATTTAAAATTAAAAATACAAGAAAATCGACGCTAAGAACACTCTCGAACATGTCACCCATCACATAGCTAAAAATAAACAATGACAGACACAGAGATGCAATGAAATTAAATGATTTATTTACTTAAAAAACCGGCCAAGTGCGACTTGGACTCGCGCACCGAGGGTCCCGTACAAACTCGCTTTTTTTGAGTTGTTTAACTACATATACGGTTTAGAGACTTTTTTGTTTACATGTGCTGTAAGACTTTGCTTCATGCCAAATTTCACGACTCTAGGACAACGGGCAGTACCTACCTGTTGTCCTAGTTCTGATTCCTTTGTGAAATCGCAAAAAATGCAACATAAACGGTCATATCTTTTGATCGCGTTGGCTAACAAGTTCAATTTTACGACTATAGACGAGACTATATAGACACGAGTATTTCAAATAAATTTCAACTTGATACCTCAACGCGTTTTTGAGAAAAAGGGTCTTGACAGACAGACAGACAGACGGACAACAAAGTGATCTGATAAGGGTTCCGTTTTTTTACTTTCGAGGTACGGAATCCTAAAAAGTGATAAAAGTGTGTGAGTGTGTCATACTCACGCGGCACTGAGAACAGGTTGACGAGCATGCCGCACAGCGGGAACGACTGGCGGAACGTGTACGTCACGGAAGACTTCTTCTTGCTGAATATCTTCGTGATCACCAGCAGATCGTTGAACAAAAACACCTGGGGACATGGACATATATTTAAGTCAAAAATGTGTTTATTTAGTTGGATACATAATTATTGTGATCGCTTGAAATCGTCTGTTCCAGCCTCCAGCCGGCAAGAAACGCCCGGCAGTAAATTTTTTCGACTAATAAGATTTCTCTTTTCACTAGAAATTTTGCAATCGACAAGTCTTGAATTTCACTTGGGATTTTGTTGAAAAAACGTACCTTTGAACGATTTGTTGTTGTTGTTACACAATGTAATCACATTATAACGTCAAACTTTAAAGTAGCTACGACTGTTCCAACCTCCTTACGCTGGCAAAAGAACAGACAAAAACGCTTGTCAGGTGACTTTTTGCCAACCAAAGTCCCGAATCCTTCCCTTCATCCTAGCAAGTGCAAATGTCAACAGATCTATCATTGCTTTACGCAGCGCTTACCTCTCTTTGATGCACGCCCGGACGTTCCTTCTTGTGTATATCCGGTATCTCGTACAGCCTGCAGTAGCAGACGAGACGACGATGTGGTAACGCCAAGTGCGGCTTCTTGCCGACGATCGTTGCTTGCACCTTCATCACCTGAGGAAAACGAAATGGTACGTGAGAATTTTGACATCTACCAAATCTCATTGGGCCTGTGTAGTAGATTATGGCCCATGCTTTCCCTCTCTCTGAAAGGCCTGTGAACGTTATAGACTGATCATGATGACATGGGAATTTTGAGAACATTACTTTGTCGGCAATCAAAACAGGTATTCCTGATTATTATTTGTTTCAAGATATGTTCCAGTACTGCATGCGTTACAGTTTTTTGTAAATAACCTCGTCAAATAACTTTTGAAGGAAAGGACATTGTCGGTTGATTTCACCATTATCAAGGCAAAATGAAGTTTATTATCCGAGTGACACAGTCGCTTTCCGATTACCGATATCGCGCAGGATTGGTAAAAGACATGCATTATGCCTTCAGAATTTGTGGCTTTAGTTGTTACACAATTACAGACTATAGTACCTGAGTGACATGGTCACTTTACAACTCGACCATGTCATAGATCCCAGTAGACAAATCCTAATCTATATTTCCGCAGTCATCGGTCGATACTGCGCAGGTTTCATATAAAGCATGCGTAGAAGCCTTGAATACTTAACGACTAAGTTGTTAAACAAAAACAGACTCTATTACCTGAGTGACATGGTCGCTTCCCGGCCTGAACTCGCTCGATTTGACCCTGTCGTAGATCCCAGCTAGCATGTCCCGGTCTATGTCGCCGCAGTCGTCGATACCGCGGAGGTTTCGCACGAAGTCGTCTATGCACATGCGCGCTTCCGGTTTCAGGTTTGGTGTGTGCAGATCCGTGTTTAGCATTATTATGGCGAAGGCGAGGACGAATATCTGTGGAGAGGAAAGGGTTTGATGCTACTGTTGCTCACTTCTAAGACTGAATGGCAAAAAAACAGAAATTTCTTAAAACTAGCTGTTCCCTTCGGTTTCTACAATTTATCGAGATAAAAAGTATCCTATGTCCTTCCCCAGGGTTCAAACTATCTCCACGCCAAATTTTATCCAGATCGGCTCAGCGGTTTAGGCGAAAATAGGTAGCAAACAAACAGACACACAGGCAAAGTTACTTTCGCATTTATAATAACATTATAGAATAAAACTAAGCGAGATAACCAATCCGAATAAATGAATTATTTAAGGAATATACAAATAATTAATCTACGACACTTTTAAGAAGCATTTATTATATACTTATTAACATCATCACAGCCGTTGGTACACCTAGGAATGAATTCAAAGTACTTTATTTAAGATCTTACGGGGTAGCATTTACACACAAGACGCTTGATGTTAAGAAATGTGGTCGAAAGTGCCACGCTACATATAGACTGCGAGCTAGCTCTAAACTCACCGTATCCTGCGTGCGAAGACGTTGAACGAAGTCCGTATTGCAGACGCAGTACCTTCGTGCGAAGGCCTCGACCAATCGCTCTATCTTCTGCGCTTCGCCCGGAAGGCGGAAATGCGCCTGGTACCTTCGCAGGGCCACGTCCACCGCCATCCCGGATAAGTCCAGCTCGTTTACGAAGCATCTAGAATAGGGATGGAAAACGTATCTTGAGAACATGATTTACCGATATACTACAGTTGACCGCCAAACCACGATAAAATAAATGTTTGAAATTAATCATACAAGTAGACTCACTCTAGAACAGCTATATTGAATGGGTTCTGCAGATTCCCCAGGTACTCCCCGATCATCTGCTTGCTCAGCCCCTTCCTCGTGATGAGGAAGCGAGCGACGCCTCGAGGGGAGTTCTCGAGGAACCCTCGAGCGATGAGGTAGGCCACGCCTCGCTCGGGCTTCTTGTTGAAAAGGTTGAGCCCGACGCGGTACTGGCGCTTGCGCACTGTTTCTGATACCTGGAACATTGAAGGGAAGAATTTAAGGATATATTTGGAGTAAACCAATACCATATTTTTTAAGCGTTCGACGATAAGCGTGGCGTTAAGTGGCAATGTAATCGAAGGAGGCACGACGCTAGGTTTGAACTTGGATTTGGATGTCAAGTGAGGTTGCCGGAACACAGTGGTAGGTGCGTGGTTACAATGGGATATTTCCTGGATAAAAAGTAGCCTATGTGGTAAATTTCAACGTGAAAAAGTAACAAACGTTCGCACTAATTTAATAGTCAATACTCAATTATTTATTCCACTCATAATTATGTAGGTATGGAAACACGACATTTATACATGGTTGACATTCCCCCAATCCGCTCAAAACAATTCGATTCCACTTTTATAATGCGAACGGCGAAACATTGAAACAGCGTCTTTGTTTCCCGATGAGTATAATTTGGGAGCCTTCAAGTCAATAGTGAATTGGTACCTTCTAGGCAAGCATGCTCCATCATCAACCTCGTCATCACTTACCATTAGGTGAGACTGGGGTCAAAATGCTTGCCTAATACTCATACTCACGAAAGTGACTTTGCTTGCGGCGGCGTCGTGTGTCGGGTCGCCCTCATCCCTCTCATATGGTCGAGGAGAGCGATGGCTGGCACATGCGTCAACTCGTGAGCGGGTGCTGCTTGTGGTGTCTGGTCTGCTTTGGTTGTGATCCCGCAACTCATTAATATTCATGTTCCCATATCCCAATGTGTACAACCAAACAAGAGAAATCTTATTAGTAAAGCTAATTAAAAAATATCGGACCATTAGATGACAAAAAAAGCTTGGGATTTTAGTGAACTTGCTCCAATTCAATCAATTAGTAATAAGAATAAAATTGTCAATGTGATCGCGCCAAAAAAATTACCTGCCGGGCGTTTCTTGCCTGTTCTTTTGCCGGCGTAAGGAGGTTGGAACAGGCGTAGCTAGTTTTAAGTTTGACGTTTTAGAGTGATCACAATGTATCCTATTGAATAAATAAATATTGACTTTTACTTATCATGGAAAAGTACATGAAAACCATTAAGGTTTTCACCTACCCACTCTGTCACAAACTTTCGCATTTATAATACTAGTCCGATGTGATGCTGTAGTGCAGAAGATGGTTACCTTAAGAGTCGGCTGCTGATGATGATGCTCGTGCTGCGGCCGACAGCACACCGCCGGCGGCTCGTAGTACGGCGGCGCCTCCTGTCGCTTCCAAACAGCATAGCGGTCAGCATTGCCTTCGTATAGCGGCCCAGAAGCGGACGCTGTACGCTGATGCTGCTGAAAGTGCTGTTCTTGGATGAGGACGTGTGGCTCCTGAAATAATAAACAGGTAGCTAGTTAAAACCAACTGTTCTATTTTCTGGTGCTCAAGAGCAGGACGGCACGTCAGCCACTCCATTCCAACTAATGCAAAGCGTCTGTACTAAATGTGGACGAGCCAGCCGTTCTCGTATTGGAGACAAGAAGCAACAGAAGTGTCCTGAAAACCCGCTGACACGGTTAAAATCGTCTAAGGACATGTGTAATGGCGCATGTAGTGTAGGACGTCCTCCGGCTAGGTGGAGCGACGATATACGCAAAATGGCGGGCAGCGGTTGGATAAAAGAAGCCGAAGATCGGGCTCAGTGGCATACTTTGGCAGAGGTTATGTCCAGCATCGGACTGAAGCAGGCTGATTATGGTGAAGGACATGTATGTATGTATGTATGTCTGGTGTTCAGAGCAGAGATTGCCCAGTAGTTCGTATCAGATAAACTTGGATAAGTAATACGCAGCTAATGAGGGTTATATAAGAACACTGCCATCTAGTGAAAAGGTAAAAAAAGCAGGAGATATTACACTAACACGTGCAGAGCGCTAACACTGAAACGAGTTCAATTAATTTCCGCTAGATGGCGGTAAGGGTTCAGAAATCTTCATGATCTACGAGGCTCTTGGAAATCATTGGGCTCAGGTTTGCTTCCGAGAGTCGCACTGCGCTTTCTATCTACAATGCGCAAACGTTTGTCCCATAGCGTGAATTGAAACCCCGACCGCACGTTTCTCAGTCGGCATTGCGCTAAGGTCTATTCTAGCTGCACTTAAAACCCTATTCTATTTCGCACATTATATGACCCAAAATCGAGCGAGACAAAAACAATAAAAGTGTACACCTACCGGCGCTCTAGGTTGGTACGGCTGGTGGTAGTGATGGCGGTGCTCCTGCGAGGATGATGACGAGGACGACTGTACCGAAGACATGGAGCCACCTCGTACGACTGCTCCCCCGCATTCCGCGCGCCGGAGGGATACTGGACTCTCGGCGCTGGAAATAGAATCGAGATTAGAATAGCAATAAAACGTCATCAACTGCATCAAACTTAAACTCAAAGATATATTTATTTAGTAGGTAACAACATGTGATCACTTTAAAACGTCAAATTTAAAACTAGCTACGCCTGTTCCAACCTCCTTACGCGGGCAAGGAAAAGGCAAGAAACGCCCGGCATGTAATTTTTGGGCGCGATCACATTTACAATTCTATTCTTACTACTAATCGATTGAATTGGCAACTCCACTACAATCCTAAGGTTTTTTGTCATAAAATTAGTCCGAAATTTTTGACAAGATTTCGTTTTATATGTGATAATCGAGTATGATCAACTTTTGTCGCTAACTGTACATTCAATTTTCATAAATATACAGGGTGTTTGGTGGCGTACCAATCACCAAGACCAACGTACTTGAGTGTAATACTGCTCGTCCGCTTTGGCACCTCGGGCGGTAACCGTCTGGCGTTGGCGGCCTGTATCGCCGCCAACTGCTGCTGCTGCCGCGCCGTCGGCGATGACAGAGGCTTGCCACCCGATGACAGCAGGTTGCCGTAGATGGGGCCTGAAACATAAACGAGCCTGTAGTGCGTGAACAGTAACTACATAACCTCATTCCACCATCGAACAACAAGACTCACGGTAACACGTCATCAGTTCAGTAAACAAGTTGAGCCAAAAGTGACGTGCAAGGGGAAAGTTCGCACACTTTCGTTCGTAGTTGGATGCTAACGTGACGTGAACACAGCGCGGGAAGCTGATTATTAAACCAATAAGGCGCACGCGTTTCGGCGAACTCCCCTCGTGCACCCTTCGAACCACCTTCTTTTTCTTGCCCTGGTCCCATCTATTTGGGGTCGGCGCAGCATGTACTCTTCTTCCACTCTCCCCTATCAGCCGTCTTCGCTTCGTTCACTCCCCTTTCATTCATATCGATCCTTATACAATCCATCCATCTTTTCTTTGGTCTTCCTCTTCCCTTCCATCCATCAACACCCTTCGATCCACCTAAGAAATCTTAAAATCGAACACATACATCTAAAAATTCTGGAGTGGCAACCGCGAACCAGAAGACGTAGGACCGACAACATCATGAGAGTTGCAGAAAGACGATGGATGCAAATGGCTAATTGTCGTTCATTGTGGCGTTCAAGGAGCAGACCTATGCTTAGCAGGGGAAGTCTTCCGACTGATGGTGATGAGATGAGAATGAGAAATCTTATATATAAAAATCAATTGCTGTTCGTTAGTCTCGCTAAAACTCGAGAACGGCTGGACCGATTTGGATAATTTTGATCTTGAAATATTTGTGGAAGTTCAGGGAAGGTTTAAAAGGTGACTTTTATTGGCGATACGAAGTTCGCCAGGTTCAGCTAGTATTAAATAAAATTCTATTTCCCAATTTCCATACCTGTATTGGTTAGCAACTGATGGTTGTGTAGAGATTCATTGTGCGACGATGACGTCGATATGTTGGTCACCGACCCGCTCACTGAACAACTGCACACCTGCAATATGAATAAACATTGAAAAATTATTATTTGTTTACTATGTTAGTGGGAGAAATTATTGTACCCGCAGCCTCGCAACAGAATATTTGCACATATTCTGGTCAATAAGTATCCTTTTATTTATAAAGGGGGAGGTTTCTCAATTTGACCGTAAATATTTGTTTTATAAGTGTGTTCGCGATTAACTTCGTCGATTTTGATGTTTATTTTTGTTAAAAAGAAGATATCCCAAGAGTTCCATGATAATATTCCATATCGTTGTCTAGTACCCATAACACAAGTTTCGAGCTTAATTTGGGTCTAGGTCAATTTGTGTGCAATGGTGCCCGATATTTATTTATTTATAAGGAAACCACAGGAAGTCGGTTATTTTCCGTTAAAAATTATAATTTGACGTATCAAAATCCTGAAAATCACAAGGTATAAGATTCACAGGAAACAGTGCTTTAGGAGTCGAAAGTTTTGCAATGTCAAATTACTATGGGTTTATTATTTTCATTTAGATTAATACTTTATTTTGACTATGAATAAATCAACACGCCATTCTGTAGTAAAACTTACAGTGTATTTCGTTGAACCAAATCTCCAGAGTCTGTTTTTTTTCACTCTTCTAAACACATTTTCACTTCTCATGATACGAAGCGCTCCGACAGAGTTTTGGCTTTCCACTGGCATACCTAATCTTTCCGGTATTAAACTATTTCGACGTCATATAAGATACTAGATAAGTACTGATAACATACCGCAAATTCTTTACCGTCTACGAGGTCTACGAATGTGAGCTGTATTTCGAAAAGCTAAAGATAAAGTTTTGAATGACAGCAACGTCGTGTTTTAATTACATGTCGACATTTTGGTAGGATAGAGATTCTCAAACTTCTGTCCTTATTACGTATGTATATGTATTTATTTCAATGACTCCTGCCCGCTGTCATTGACCTTCACAGTGGTAAGCAAATATTTTTATATTCTGAACTGTCCTTGTTTTTCCACCGGTTTCACCCGCGTGGTTTTAATAAAACAGTGATAATATCCCTTCCTATTTATTTTCTAAATTTTTATACCACCGACCATATAGCTATGTGCTTACTGCTTTTAGATATTTTTTTGTTATTGATTGGTTCTCTTCTAATCAGTAGTTTGGATGATTTAACACATATATTACATTATCCAAAATAATGCAGACTAATTACAAATCACAACATTATTAACGATCTAAGTGAATGTACCAGGATATCATAAGTTTGCAAGAGTTCGATATACCTCTGTGACTATGTGAAAACAAGACAGAGCTAGAATCCACTTTACTTTTGTCTACTACGTTAGTCTGCAAGAGATCACGTTGATCGTTAATACCCTATATGACTCGTACCATAAAGCTATGTTGTCGTTCTAGTATCAAAGTTCTCTGTATCGTGTTATACCAATAAAGAGTCAATCTTTCTTTCTAAAATCTTAAGTTTTCTTATCTTGCGCTCACTGCAGATGGAGGACTAGCAGGAGGTGGCGCAGGACGGACCGAATGTGGCGTCTTTTGTTATCGGAGACCAAGACCCACTTTGGGTCGTTGCGCCATCTCAGTTAGTTATGCTCTTTTTGTTTTTGAATATCAAACCATCTCAGTTAGTCGAGGGAGTTAGTGAGTCGCAGGGTGCCGATGGATGCAAATGGCTAATAGCCGTTCATGGTGGCGTTCAAGGGGGGAGGCCTATGTTCAGCAGTGGACTTCTTCTGCCTGATGATGATGATGATCATAGTTCTTACCCCACTGTCTGCGTCGGCCCGAAGGTGCGGCATATCTGTGGCGATCATGTGGATTTGGTGTGCCGAGTGCTGTACTCTAGCCACCATTGCCTCCACTTCGTTTTGGGTGTCCATTTGGAGGTGATTGCTGAAAATTGTAGGTAAAAAAATCATTAGCATATTTTGTTTGTTTGTTTCCTACAAGGATACAATATTTTTACTTAGCACGTTGGTAACGGAACAAATCGATGTAATAGTATGTTACGCCTATCGCAGGCCACATGGCTTGCCTGGACGATCTAAGGGGAGAGACTTGCAGATCTAGTTTAAACACTACCTTTAATAAAGTTCCAGAAAATAATTACACTATGCGATGTCATAGACTTTGTTTTGCAACTGAATAATTAGACAAGGTGTAAATTAAATATATGTAGTTGATGTGTTGCAGCGCCATCTATTATAAAAAAATATCCTATAACCATACCCAGGGTTCATACTATAACAAATTTTGTCAAAATTGGTTCGGCGGCGGCGCGCCGCGGCGGTTTAAACGTGAAAAGGTAACAACCAGACAGACAGACAGAGTTACTTTCGCAGTATAGATTTGCCAGAGCCTATATAATATGTGAAAGCGAAAACATTGCGATCTTAAAGGTTGCCTTATAGCAACATTTTTTTTACTACCTCAGAGAAAAGTCATAAAATATTAACACCGTTTCTCGATAAAAAAGTTATGTCAGAAGTTCAAGGGCACGCGTTCCCTAACTGCCGAATAAACACCCTGTTACAAACGTGAACACTTTCACCTTTCACGTCAACTCAGGGCGCTTCCTCGGGGAGTACCTCAGCTTATGAGGTCATAACTCCAGTTATTTCGCTCAGACAGGTTCGTTAGATAACCAACAAAACAAGCAAGACAGATAAAATATATGGAAACGATTTTTTAAGAAATTGCTTGCTCCATATGTAGCTAGTGCCAGTCGTAATTATTGAGAAAAAGTAATAAATTGCTTGTTGGAGAACTTCCCATGTCCGCCATCCAAGTTCTTGAAAAATCAGCCAGCAAGTGAAACATCGTCAGCTGTATGACAGAGCATACAGTTAGGCTTGCCAACCGTACTATAAAGTAATGTACTATATTTCAGTTAACTATACTATATATTCGTGACTGTCACGAAGGATTTCCGCGAGCTCCAGGTGGAGTACTGGCAGAAGGTGGCGCAGGACAGACCGAAGTGGCGTCTTTTGTTATCGGAGGCCAGGACTCACTTTGGGTCGTTGCGCCATCTCAGTTAGTTAGTTAGTTTTAGTTATACTATATTTATATTACATTATGCAGTCCACTCGCTATACATACAAAGCGAAGGAAAAGGAGCTCACCTCATGTCCATATCATGTCGTTCCCTCAGCGACATGGATCGCATTGGCCTCGTCATTGCGAGGACCTTCTCCGCAGCCCCCGGGCTCTTCTGCAGTAACGTGTTGGCGTAGATATCGTTACCTGAAAGTTTTATGGGAACATCGACTGAGTAATTGTAATATTTTTCTTTACTTTTTACTTGGTGGCGTTTGGGCACCAGTCACACTTGAAGCGATGATAGCCAAGTAGTGTCGTCGGCTTGTTCGAATCCTACTGTGAGCTGGAGCTTTCAGTGAAGGAAAACATTGTGATGAAACCAAAGCTTGATAGTACACCTATTGGCATATTCTGACAGTTTCACTTGAGAGTCAGTTCAGGTGTAGCGTGGTGCCATCTTTAACCACATCGTCACTCAACATCAGGTGACTTGAAGTCAAACGCTACCCTGTAATAAGTAAAAAGAAAGTATGATGTGATGATGTGGCTGAAGGTGGCATCTCCCCCACAAACATTTCCTCACATAACTGACCATTGACTAGTTGATGCTCCTGTCCGTCTTGCATTCTCCTGGCAGTAGAATCTGCCGCCTTCGCCATGGCTGTGATGGCGCTGAACTTCTTCAGCAGCTGCCGTCTCCTAAACGCTCTCTGGATGGTGACAGCCGCTCGTCTCGCTCGGGGACCGCCGTATCTTCGCTCGAGGATCTCCACTTGCTTGTCCAGCAGGTCTTGGGACATCTCATAACGGCTGGAATGTGGCGATTTTGAACTTTACGTACATGTACATATGTGCTTTTTTTTAAAAGTCTCTGTGATGGTAGTTCAAGCAATGGGTGAGGGCACTTTCAAAACATGCTTTTGGTAGTTTGACAAAGGTTTCATTCGATCAAAACTTGTGATTTGCCTTTGATTTTTCAAGCTTGGGGGCTTGAGGGCTTGCATAGAGCGGGGCACTAGTATATGGACGGATAAGAATTATATTCACTCAAGATTATGTGCTCAAACTTCGCGTGTTCATCAGGTATTTATGGGGAAGGGAATAGAATTTAATGAACGACGATAATGTTGCTCAAATATACCAGAAAGCGAGGAATAACAACCTTTATAAGTGCAAAGTGTCTACAATTTGAACAGCCTTTGAACTATACAGTGGTGGAAAGTTTCTCAACTGAACTGAACTGAACTATACTATAAGATCCAATTTACTTCTACGAAGACTCAATAGGCACCTTTCTACATTGAATAGGGCTTTTAAAACGTGTCGACGGAAGAAAGTAGGTATGAGACAGTTTTCTAAGTAATCAACTTTACTCGATATAACTTAATAACTTTTTAGAATTAGTTTCTTAGTAGTTTCATGCCTGTTTAGTTTGCAAACAACTGTCGAGTGAATTTAATAAAATAGTTTTTAATGACAATGGTCCACCTTGATATAATTATATATATTTTCCTATAAAATGATTTTTGGATAGGGTTCTATCTGGTATCTATCCTAAATAGAGGAAATCCTGCTTAGGAGTTTGCAATTGGTGGCCGGTAATATAATCGTAAATTGACTTATATATTTTTTCTGCCAGTATTTACGACATGACTGTGTTTTAATAATTAAGGTAGGTATTGTAAAAGTGGACCAGGGTCTTTTGAGTTGTAAAATCTTAATTTCTCATACCTATTGACGTTAAATGTAATGCAGTTGGTAAATAAGCGGCATTATGGTTTAGTTTTATAGTTCATGCAAAGTACATTCTCATTGATATATATTATATACAAATATAAATGAGCCATTCTTGTCTTTGAAGACATTTTGGAAAAACTGTCTCCGACTGATTAGATAAAGTTCACTGAACCCAAATAGATTCTAGAATTTCTGTGTTTTTTATTTGCTGTTTAGAATCGGAAACGATCGATGGGTTTTCATTCGATTTTTCGGGTCTGTCATCTGAACCGAATGTATAAAAAAATAACTTGTTCAGCTTACTGAGCGAAATACGTTACTGCGAAAGTACTTTGCATCAACCATTTTTAGGTAATCGAATATTTTTAATAGCTAGTAAATTAGGTAACAAGGTAAATCGAGTAAGTTCAAATTAACGACAGGATAGTTAAGTGTTAACTAAATTATCGAAGGGGTCACATGACAGGCATTCCTGATGTCTCTTTGGACGTACCCTCTGGTCAATTTACCCCTTTTTTGGGGCATTGTCGGGTCTTTTTGCATCATCCCCGAGGTTCCAATGAGAGACACGTCTGTGCCACGCCTATGTAGTAGGAAAAAGAAAATATTTACACATACATACATTAGGCGATAAAATGTTATACATGTCAGTAACAAAAATCACTAAACACGCCCAATATTCCAATTTCATTAATCATCTTGAAAACCAAACATCGCTGATTTACACATATAGAAAATTGAGCGTGATAAGCTACTTTTATCCCTAAGTGTAGGTACTTACACAAAATGTAACTAGAACTGAACCACATCAATAGGAAATTTAAAAAAATGGAACCCTGAATTTAGCTTCAAATTTCAGAACCAAGAATGGGTCTCTGGGTCTATGTTCAAAGCAAAACTCCACTAAAAGTCTGCTATAGAACGGTATTTGCCTCTTTCAATAACGCGCGATTTACCATTCTATCCAAAGCTTCTAAACTCCATGCAGCGGCGAGAGCTCTGCGCTGACTCTTTTCAAACGCTTCGTCTTGTGACTTATACTAACCGTTGAACAATTATCATTATGATCTACGCTTGCTTATGCTTACCTCTCCACTGACCTGTTGGCGTGCACGGCCATGCCAAAGCCCTCGGGCGGCGCGGCGATGTACAGCGGGGGCGCTGACTCCGTCGCGCCAGGGCATAGGCCCGCACCAGTCGATGCGTTCGAAGTGGACGAGCATGACGAGTTCGAGTGGTTTAATGCTGGAAAAGAGAAAGGAGATGTTTCAAACTGTGGTGGTGTTAGAACTATACCATGTCTCTCTGAAGGCCTGGTCCCAACGATGTGACTGAGAACACAATTGGAAATTATAATGATAATGACCAATGGCAGAATAATTTTTCGAAGAAGAAGAAAATGGTAGTTTTTACTTTACACACGCTGGTGAAACACGAAACAAACAAAATCAATAGAACGCTTGTGTCATCAGACAAAGTCAACGAATAGCAGTGGCCAGTGACGAATCAATGTCTTCTCTAATCTCTATAGGTATGCTGAGCATCTAATTCCACATGAGATGATGATCCTTTAATGTAGTTCAATAGTTCAGGAAGCTAGTCATCAAGTAAAGGTGGAGTGCAGTAACATCAAACTATATTCTCTGAACGTTTTTGATCAGGCTTGGAGGTTGGATGTTGACCCCTGTGATAGTGATCCTCCAGTAGCTCAATCAGACTACGGTGATCACGACGTAGCTAGTTTTAAGTTGACGTTTTAAAGTGATCATAATGTACCCTATTGAATTATTTTTTTACTTTGACTTTGACAACTCTTAGATTTGAAACATCGAATGGAGAAAATCTAGGACAAATGTTGGTCGAGACTTACCAGGCAAAGGTCGATGGACAGAAGTGACGTATCGATTGCCGTCCATATACCCTCGATCTGGCTCGGCGGTGTGCGCATGGTGGCTGTGGATGCCGTGCTGATGGGTGTAGAAGCCGTCGGGAGGATGCAACGGCACTCCACCTCCCCCCTCCTCTTCGTCCACTTTTTGGGAGAAACTGTAAACAAAGAAAATATACTGTTGATTGATTGTCTTATGATCCTGTCTGTATTCGGTTCAGTCGCAGATACTGAAAAAATATTTTTATGGTAAGCTATTCATCAATACCAGCTACATACAGTAGGTTCTTCTACCGTAACTTTTTCAGAAACGAAAAAAATACCACCCAGAAGATTCCAATGTAATCTATTTTCCATCAAAATACTAAATAACCAACGCAACTAAGAAATATCTGTTTCCTTTACCAACTTATTTACAACTTATACAAACAACTCGAAGTCGGTAGAGCACTTATCATTAACTCTCCGAAGTTCCAACTCTTTCGTAAGCTGTTACAGAGTCACTATCTCGATCAAACATTTGCCCAGCGAAGAATATGTGGGATGCTTATAAACTTAGGTGAGGTGATAAACAGGACCTGGCTTCTTTATGGAACAGGTGTAACCTACTAAGAACATTCGATTCATAAACATGCATTGTTAGTACCTTTTGGTTTTTTATCAAATTCACAAACAAGCTTAAAGATTTTACTTAACTCTATGGTTGTTAGTTACACAATAGGTTCAGAGATCGCGACTCGAGAACCTTTCTTCCCCATTGGTTATCGTTTCGTCGAGCGATGTGGCAACTAGCATCGCAAAGGCCCAAATTATTGCTGCAAATAACGCAAACTGGCTGCCAGCAACAGAAGCAGAAACAATCCTTGACAATGACTGACCGGACGCACTCGACCGTGCTACCATACGGTCAGAATAGCATGACGTCTATAAACAGGTAGTTAGTAGTTACGTTTGTTCGTAATTGTATAAAGAGTCGGCTCGTGCCTTGCACGACCAATTGTCAATAATGTTTGATGTGAAAACCATAAACTGGTGACATTTCTGTTCGATGCGAAACTGGAGCGTTGGATAATGGACGCAAATCGGTTGTAAATCTGCTTATCAGCTGCATAAGATCGGATTTGATTCACCATGTTAGGTTAAGTGCAATCAATCGTCAAGGGCATGAATATAGTGGTAGGACTCTTCTGCAGAGACCGAATGGGGAAGTATACCACACCTTTGCAAGTTGTTCAGCCGTCAAACAGTAGTGTGCAAACATTACTGTGTCCGGGATTGAAGGGCAACGTTTCTGATAACATTACAGGGCATGAGATTTAACATATAATATCTCACGGTGACGAAAGCATCGCATGCCACGCATGATTTTGATCTGTTAAAGTTCAAAATTCCGTGTCTCACTGAATTGTAATGGGCAAGAGTAACGCTTACCATTAGACAAACGACTTACAGCCGGTTTCAATAAACTATCTATCCACGGTTTTCCTTACTGGAGATAGAAATTTGACACAAGCTCCATAGAAGTATTGTCAAATTTTGATCTCTAGTAGGTTAAAACGAGGATAGATATGTAATTGAAACTGGTCTTTAGCCGTCTAAGATTGGCATAATTCTAGAATGAACGAATGAATTCTAGATTCTAGAATGACGCTCAAGTGCTGATCAATGCTTGAATAGTGATTAAGTGACGTATTTGTATGAAATGACAGATGCAAATCTGTGCGTATGCAGTGATCATCGCTTGACCGTCATCCTAGAATACCAGCCTAAAGAACAATGGCTAAAACAGACCCGAAGTCGTATGAAAACGATACGATAAAATATTTAATTTTTGCCTATTAAGATTATACAAACGATATTTTAAAGAAAGTGTAGAAAAAAAGATATTAATTATTTAACTTCGGAGTTTCTTAGGACATTTTTTAACATACACGATGCTTGAATGTTTTGAACGCACTCCGCATTTTCTTTTTCATTCCGTTTCACGCTTTGGAAGGCCCTACTTAAATTAAGTCTTTAAAATCAACATCATTTACCAAATATGAACAAAAACTAATCTTTTTAGTCTATGTACTAGCAAATTGGTTGTCACTGTCAAGTGACATTGACAAAATATATTGCGTTCAGGTCCAGGGCAGTATGAAAAGTGGCCAATGTTCTTTAGTACTCCTAGTTTCTATAACAATCTAACTGAACTATCAATAGCGTCGTGCTTCGTAACTTAGTGTAAAGTAAACACCGACTGTCACGACGAGGACCGGGAGAAAGTTGGTGAAATACCACTGTAATTTGTATAGTTTGCTATCTCCGGGCTGCATCTTCGATAAGTGATAGTTTAGACTACGTGTTTTGAAAACGGAATGACATACTGACATACAAACTAATGACTAGCTATGCCTCACGGTTTCACCTGTGTGGAACCCACAGGAATCCCGACTTTTCCCCAGTCATATATAATTACGATTCAATAAACTAAACAAACAAATGTTAGAAAACAAAATCAAAATAGCCAAAGCGCAGAAAATTCAACAAAACTGACCACCTAGTCTTTATAAGTCTCGCTTTAGTTCTTACGTAACCGCAAAGCTTTTAAAGGTCAGCAAAAATTGAAACAATACAACACATTTTCAGGACATTTTTCATCGGTATTGGTAGACAAAATTACATAATAGGGTTCGCAGAAAGTCGGTTAAATAGACCATCTATATGGGAGGTGTTTACAAGTACATAGGAGACGGTGGACAAACTAAAAGAATTCCAAGTAGTCTAGGCTTCTAGGAAGAAGTTCCTAAATAAAGCTTTTAACAAACGTCTGCGATAAATAGCCATCACTGTCATCGACCTGTTGACGAGCATCTACTGCTTGATATCCACGCTACAGCCAGTCTTGAGAGCCAATTGGATGAGAGGAGTATTATCCAATATGCCAGTCGGCCACCTTCCACAAGCCATCGATTCGCTTGACATTACTAATTATTGAACTGCCACGTTGGCAACGTATACAAAGACGTTATAAATATACCTTCAGACAGTAAACAATACCCTTTCACTGAAACATTTGGTTTAACCTATAGCTTGTAGCACTCTACATATCAGAAGTTGGATATTGCATACTGCATTTGCTGATGAATTGCCGTTTTCCGAAGTTGGTTTGCTAAGTACAGTTCAGCTGGTTAATTAAGTTGTTTAAGGTGGAACATTTCAGACCGTAGTAGGTACGTACTTACGTAAACTTCAAGGTACATAAAGTAACATAATGGTTTCATAACGAACTATAACATTAGCAAGGTTTACTCGTGAAAAAAGAAATAAACTACTACAAGGAGGATAAATAATCTTGCTTAATGTTTTTCCCGATTCCACTTACGCCGTTATGAAAAATTGCAAACATCTCTTCGCAGCAAATTTGATACAAGTAAGGTACACCCACGCAGCGAAGCTCAATCGAAATACACATAGAAACGTTTTCATCTGTACAGTTGTAGAGGAAAGTGAAGTCTTAGCTAAGTTCGTATGAACTAGTGGCCGATGGCCAAATTACCATATAAGATTTAGAAATAAGCAAATAAATCTGTTTAAAGATAAGGTAAAAAAAAAAAAAACAGAAAATGGGTATTAAATATGAAAAAAAAACCCCCTCCTATCCCAACATACTCTACTTCCCTCAGAACTCCAAATTCATCAAGAATTTGGAGTAGGTAATAATAACAATAGAGCAAATTGGTGACAAGGTGTGTCAGCAAAGAAAAGTCTCCGGACATTACTGTCCAAGGAAAAACCAGAATGACGTACATAAAAAAAAAAGTGGCTGATGGCCAATACAATACTCAATGTCGGAGTTTTCAGGCCATCAGAGGACCAGCTGCTGTAGCCGTGATGTAAAGCTTAACGTGCCTTGCGAAATAGCTCATTTGAAGATGTCACTAACATATAACAACATTACATGGCAGACATCATCTGCACATTAAGCTGTCAGTCCCGGCTATATCAGTCGTAATGTCATGTCGGAGCACTCGGTCTGATAACTTCGACACTAGAGTTGGTCACTAGCTCATACGAAAGAATCTTTGATCTAGAATAGACAAGTACTCAAGTACAAGCACTTCTCTCCCCGTCTATACTCATATGTACACATGCAATGCGCTCGTTACTGAAAACTCCTGCTGACTCCTGCATTTGATCGTGGGAAGCTCCGACTGAAGGAAAACCGAGATCTTTAAAAGGAATTGATGTTTGCGAGAAACCTCTCGGTTTATCCCGATTTCCAAAAGTTGGGTAAACATTTCAAGCAAATAATAATTATACCTTTAGATTGTATTTCACATAATATATGAATTTAAATTTACGATGAATGAAATGAAACGTATTCATTAATTATTTTAAAATGATAATGAGGTTGCAAATCAAAACACGCCTTTAAATATAAAACCTTTCACGTAGATACAAGAATAAAGAGAATATTCAATGTTAACCCACAAAATGTCCGTTAAACTTAGACCATCCATCCTTTTATAATCCTAAAAGGCTGTCTCTGGGCCGCTTTCTCGCCCGATAGAGAGCAACCATGCGTCTTGTGACAGGGGCGTTAAATTAGAAGTGTAACCAGCTGAATGAAAATGGAAGAGTCTATAACCTTGGAACCATAAAGGTGCCTAGCCGGGTTAAATGTGAGAAAAACTTGGTTGGTTTAACCATAGACGATTATTTATTCGTCTATGGTTTAAGGAGCTCACAAAAACTATATACAAGCTATATTACAAGGCATAAAGAGATTTAACATCTAATACCTCTGGGTGATCAAAGCAGTGCGTTGTAGCGCAAGATTGAAAACTGTTCAAGTAAAATACCATAAAATAAAGTTCAAAATTCTGAGTGTCACTAAACTGTAATAGGCAAGCATGACGCTGACTATCAGTCAAGCGCCTTGCTCATCTCGTCACTTAGTTGCATAAAAAACGAACTAATTACATACACTTGTCATGTATCGTCAGAAACTGCTTAACCGATTTGTTAACCTATTGTGTTGTATATAGAATTCTCTCTCACGGTTACATCAGCTGATTTGAAACAAAGGCAATCACTTCAAGGCCTTCTTCAGTTCCATTATTAACGAGATGTTTTAAGCTGATGATATCAATGGTAGCAATAAAAGACTTAACGAGTTCAAATTAATACTAATAAGGTTACAGATAGAACAAGAATCAGTTAAATGGTGGAACCGAACCGGTGTCAGTGTCCTTGACTGCTGTGGGTCATCATCATCTTCATCATCATCAGCCTTTAACGTTCCCACCACTACTGGGCCTCTGGCCTTCTCTACGAGAGACAGAGAGAGTATGAGCTGTAATCTATCACGCTGGCCCAGTGCGGGTTGGTAGATGTGGCATGTCCTCGAATTTTGTGGTTCTTGGACATGCCGGTTTCCTTCACTGTTTGGAGCGATGGCACCTTGCTCTGAGTAAAAGTGTCATACTTATGACCAAGCACAATCACACTAATACATATTATAAATGCCAAAGTTTGTGACTAAGTGTGTTTGTTACTCCTTCACGCTCACGACAACGGATTTGGATTAAAATTGGAATAAAGATTTTGGATTAAAACATAGGCTACTTTTAATCTCGAAAAAATGTGGGATCACGGGAAAACTGCGGGTATAACTGCGAGAAGCAGCTAGTATATCAAACATCATCATCGCAATAGATTGCTTTCCTTTACAGAAAGTGACAGCAAATAAGGCCAATCTCTAATGAGAGAATCCGCTCAAAATGCAGAGAATCACAGATTAATAATAGACATTCGTACATTTACCGCTACACTGGTAGCAAAAACCCCGGCCCATTCTTTTCAGAAGCGAGCAATCCCAGCCCCTCACAGGCGTTTGCCCAGTTTGATGATAACCTACAATTTTTCGCTTTTCGCTGGGTTCCAGAAACTAGGTCGGTTGCACCGAGCCGGCTCCATTCAAGCGTATTAATCAACTCCCTGAATGGAAGTCTTTCCAACCCCCTACAAACGACAATAGGGGGATGTTGCGCTCCATTTGACAAATAAACTGCACTTGAGATATACTTGGTTTCGCGACTAAGTTTTAAATTTTAAAATGCACTAATGACTTTATACAGAACTTAATTGCTTCCTACTGTCGTTCCGGTGTACCTTTGAAAAGGATGAAGTTAAATTGTGATTTAAAGAGTTACCCACTTAAAACCGGTGGAAGTTTTATGAAACTTGTAAATAAGTTTTGTTTTAACTCGAATAGGATTCGTTTGAAGTGGTTAAGTTAATGCTAGTATATTTTGTATTTTCTAGACGACGTTCTTCTTAATCCAAGAGTATCTATATAGATAGCTCCTAGATGATTTTAGGTAACAGATACCTATTTATGTGTTAACCTGATGCTAATCACAATTTTTGCGGCACTAATTCCGTAGGCTGAAGCACTAGCAACCAGGTTACGCTGTCGTCATTATTTAATTGCCGCTTAGTTACTAGAATTCACCGATTTTATATTTCATAGTCATTTCATCTCTACGAGAGAAAAAAGAAACTCAAACACGTAAATCTTTGATACACAAATATTGGCACAGTTCTGTAAATAGTGGTGAAGATATCGGAGATTAATCTAATTTCGGCGCCATCAGAGTAAGTTCGTACAAACAGCTCTATATTTCATATCCAATCTGATAAAGCATAATCCATCCATAGCTTTCACAAACAAACCTCATCGGAGGCCGTCTCCATAAAACCTTAGGTAAGCGATTCGAACTTTTCTCAAACAGCAGTTCCGTCAGTTGTTGGCGCTTATCTAACAACAGGGCAACTAGCTAATTGGCCCGCTTCATCTCTGAAATACATACAGCCTCAGATAAGTTCACACAGCAGATAATTGCATCAGCACTTACTACTACTGGTTTATAAGAGTAGCCTGAAAAGCTACTTAGAAACTGGAGACGTAGATCGGAGATTCAAAACTCCATAAAAACTGATAAAACATAAGGTCACATTGATACATATTGTAATAAATACGTATCTCAAAGTTATAAGATGCTTAGTCCTCCAATATAAATATTTAAAATAAAAATAATATTAAAATACAGCAAGGTAAGTTAGATCTAAAATTATTTATCAAACACCACTGCCAACGCCCATGAAATCGGCACATCTTTGAAATTTTAAACTAATAACGGCATCCATTGGCAGGGTGCCAAGTTTGCACCCTTCAAAAACAGCCCCGTCCGGAAAACGGTCGCACCCGTTGGCATGTACTGCTGATCTGGATTAAGTGGGTTACAAAACGAACATCAAATACTGCTTTTAGAAACGCTTATTCTGTTTAATATGACGGGAGTATCATTAGTCTGAGCGGCAAAATAGGATTTTTGTCGACATATATGGCGCAAAGGGTGAACAAGAACAACAAGTTTCGTAACTATGGTACAGGTTTTTTCGAGACGCCACGTTTATTCTTAGGTTCAAAATATAAACATAGCATTGAAACCTGATACTAAAGAGAGAGATAATTACCTTTCTCAACAACATTTTTGTTATTCTAACTACCGAGCTCGCAAAACGTACGTAAACAGAAAGAAATTCTGTTTGCTTTTCGTCGGAACTGTACTTACAAACATTTCCAGCTTTTCCATTTCGCCGATGCAATATGCAGGAAGGATATATATCCGCTACGTTTATTATTTTTTTTTTACTTCTGACAGGGTAGGGTTTGATCACAAGTCCCCTGATGCTAAATGACGATGTGGTCGAAAGTGGTGCCACAGGAAACTGGCTCTCAAGTGAGACTGCAGAAGCAAATCAAATCAAATCAAAAAAATCTTTATTTAACAGGATACATAATATAATCACTTTAAAATGTCAAACTTACGACAAGCTACGTCTGGTCCAATCTCCTTACGCCGGCAAAAGAACAGGCAAGGAACGCCCGGCAGGCACCCCAACAGATGCTTGGCTACATTCTTGCGGATGGTAGCTCAAAAGGAAATGTGACAATCCGTAAACGATTGTGGAATAGGAAACGTTTGCATCTCGGCTAGACCCCCGGGTGTTGAAGTTTGAAAAGTTCAACAAGCAAAACATAAAGCTGGTGAAGCTAATAGTTTCAAAGTTGCAAATCTCTAGGGAGAACTGCTATCATCATTGGCACCGACTGAGCAGAGAGCAGTATCGAAACTGGGTCGTGTTGATATGAAAGATTAGATGATACAAGTTAAAGTAAAGCGTGCAAAACGCGCGACCGGAATGAGATTTGCTTGCATCTAGTGTAGGGGAGAAACTGGGACACTGACAAAGAGAACGAGGAAACTGCTCCCGATTTCAGTGAAATAATGATAGGATATATGAAACACTAGCAATTTTGATAATCCACTAAGGTAACGTACGAGTGAGTTGAAGCTAAATCTGGGACGAGTGAACTAATGGGATATGCTGTTTTTTTATACTACGGATATGCTCTGTAAATGTCCACTGTATGTAAAACACGTTCACTTACTTACCCTCACCTTAGGAGAGCCAGTTTTGAAGCAAGGTGTAGCGTGGCGCCACCTCCGACCAAATCGCCACGCGATTCAACGCTACTATTTTACATGTAGAAAAAATGGTTTGAGTGTTAATAAGACTTTAACTTTATTTAAATTTGTGGTTTCTCTACTGATAACACTTAATACAAATAAAACGTCAAAACCCACTGCCATTTTTCCTGTTACGTTTTGGTCTAATACTTTTAGATTACACCTATTTGTAAATTTTATTGCTACCATAGCCAGTACCTACTACCTACCTGTTTGTGGGAAGATAGAATATAATTACGTGCATTAATTAAGAAAAATGAAATATTTGCCTTTCCAACCATTGTTATGGTAATAATAAAATTCACACGACGTGTCACAAACAGACAACTTTTTGCTTATTTTAATGAGTTTTTAATCTCATAGATTTTGAAAAAGAATCTTTATTTGCATCATAGAAAAACAATTATCGTGTAACCTACCCATTTTGACCTATATAAGGATACGAAGATATGGTACAACAAACAACTTGAGCTCGGTCAAGAGATTACTCTGAATAATGTATAAATGGAAATCACTATGTATGCCTTCGAACAGAAAATACTGCGAGAGCGGGTCGTGCGTGGAACAACACACAACATATCTTGAAAGGTTCTGCTAAAACCAGATAATATAATCTTGAGCATTGATGATAAGATTTTAATTGATACAAAACAAACATACATGCCACGTGAGAATGTATCAGATCGATTTGATAACAACTATAATGCATTCTTAGAAGTAATTTAAAATACTTTAACTTTGACAGATAATAAAATATGCAATTGATAAAAATAAGAAAGGTGACGATAATAATGGCTCCATAAAGTCAGCAACTTCTTCACAGGTGTACGTTTTGTCAACAAAATCCCAAGTGAAAATCAAGAGTTGTCTATAGTGAAATTTCAAGTGCATATAAAACGAAATCTTAATAGGAGTTTCTTGCCTGTTCCTTTTGCTGGCGTAAGGAGGAGAAAAAGGCGTAGCTAGATTTACGCGTTTGAAAGCTAGACGTTTGAAAGTGATCACGTGTCATATCCTACTAAATGTCACAATAGTACCTACTCTATTAGCAAAAAGTCTGATATTCTAATTTGGCTTCTTAAGTTATGTTTTAATAATATAGTAGAAACAAAATTGTCTGAACATAATAAAGAAACCTCTAGAAATCTGCAGCTCTAAAGCCGTAAATATTTATACTTAGCACAAAGACATGGAGCGTCTTTGGAAAGACTTAAGAGACGGCAACAAATCGCAATTTCATTTCCCTTCAACCGTTCCCGACTTTCCAGTTCGGAAGGGCGAATCAAAGGCAGTTTGTGTTGGGCGAAACGCCCCTATAATATAATGATGACTCAGGAGGAGGAATAGTTATGTTTTTTGGTCTTCTCGCATATTAGTAGAACACTTGCAAAATTTATAAAGATTTTTGTAAGTAACATTTTCCGTCACCGAAATATATGGCTTTTATATTTTAAGTTTAAATAATAAGGCATGTGTAGTTATGTAACATTTTCTCTCACACAGATCGTCATACCGCTACCGTTGGGGTAGACGTGTTCTTGAGTGGAGACCGCGACTTGGCAAACGTAGTGTGGGACGCCCTGCGATAAGGTGGAGCGACGACTTGCGCCGAGTGGCTGGCAGTAGTTGGATGGGAAGAGCCGAAGACCGGGCTCAGTGACGTACCTTGGGAGAGGCCTATGTCCAGCAGTGGACTGATACAGGCTGATGATGATGATGATGATGATGATCGAAATATTGTCATATATTTATAATTCCGACATAAGGACTATTATAAGATTGTAGTGTGTATTAGTGTGATGTGTAGATATGATAGCGGGTTTTAAAAAAAATTAAATTGTAGGTTAATCATCCTCAGCCTTTACGTTCCCACTGCTGGGACTCTGGCCTTCTCTCAGAGAGAGAGAGAGAGGGAGAGAGAGAGAGAGAGAGTACGGGTCGTTATCTACCACGCTGGCCCAGTGCTGGTTGGTACAAATCGCATGCCCTTGAATGTTGTGGTTCTTGGACATACCGGCTTCGTCACGAGGTTTTCCTTCACCGTTTTGGCGATATTTTAGGTTGGGTCATTCTAATCCTCGGCCTTCCTTCCAGCTATAATTGCCATCGCTACTCATATTAATTGCAGTGCCACCCATCATATGAATATCTATAGTCATAAGCCACAGTGCAATGCTCTCGTCACCATGAGACTTTTTTCAGCCAAAACCGACACACTAATGCCTAGACACTGCTTCAGAATAATATATGGTAATACGGCGGTAGCCTCCGAGCGAACTCTCTCAGAATAATCCTATCCCCTGATAGGGTTTAAATAATCACAGGGCTTACACCTTCTCGGCCCTTCTCTTATTACGTCTACGCTTTGAAGTCACCTCGAAGTTTAATTAAAGCTAGCAAAAGGTGCACGCTAAATGAGCTTCGGTAATATTTTCCTTGAGTAAATATGAAAAGTTTTTAATTGATCATCTGCCGAGAATTCGTTCATTTATTAGTTCGAAATTTATTAGGAACGGCAAAGATAATTAACCAGTTCGTACAATTTTGTTATACGCAATTAATTAAAATAACAAATTAACTCTGTCTTCTTCAATCTATAGACGTGAGTTTTTTTTACGGTGACGTATGTACGCAAACTATATTCTTTTATCTACGCTCACCCACTAAAATAATCCAGCGTCCACTTACTAATTTAATCATCGCTCTATGATTAAGAGTAGCATCCCATTTAAATCGAGTCAACTTGTCTCATTTCCAGCAACGAAATTCTGTTTACACAAACAGAAAAAGACTTACCCGTAATCAGGCTTCTGACAGAACCATGACCTGGTCAGCTTGGCCGCCTCGAGGAGTGCTCCTCCAAGGTCGATCCTCATGCCAGAGCACGAGCAACACCCATCACCTTCACCTTCTTCCACCAACACCAGCCGAGACTCTGACTTCGCCACTTTGAACACTTTCTGTACATTAGCCACTTGCTCAGCTTTAGACACTTTGTGCTTAATGTTAACTCACTTCCATTTGTTAGATAAACTCTTTTTTATCATCGTATCTCAAATCACTATAGCTGTTGTTAACATTTCCTACAATTAAAGTAAAGTTAATTGTCTGATTAAAGATATTTGGAAGATTCTCAGATATCATTTGTCAGATGATGAAAAACAAGCCGACAACAGCAATAGAGCAAGTAATAAAAAGCTAATTAACTCCATCGCCAACGCTACGGGGCCATAACTTGATATTGGCAACAATAAATAGCCGGTGCTAACGAGAGCCAATACAAACGAACCAATACCTGCAACCATTAGTGGTAATGGTCGAATGGCATAAATATTCGACGGTTGGATAAAGTTATACGAGAGGAAAACAAAGACGTAAATCAACTACAAGGCTCGAATTAAGCAGAATGTAACAACGTTAAGAGAACTATCGCCTAAAGCGAATGTAGTGACTAGTGACCAAAAAATGATAATAACGACCAACAAAGTTTCATTTGGAAATCGAAATATTGTTTGATGATGAGAACAATCACTGCCATGTTTATAAATAGATATTCCTTTCTGTAATATTCTATTTATATAACATTAATTATGATAACTATTCTACAATCTATCTTCGACATCAATCGTACACGTGTTGCATTAAATATATACATTATATAGAAAATAATCACTGCTTGGCATGTAACAATAGTTATGTATATGGTACTCAACGGAGCTAGATATATTAGAACATTATTCTAATGATACTAAACCATACCCGATAAAAATATTACCGATAAATATATCGAAGCATGACAATTAACAGCAAACACTTATGTTCGATGAATCATACGAAATGTGTCCGTGTAGACATAATATATTTATGGCTGTTACTAATCGAACCGGATCAGACAATGTTCCTAAACGAGAACAAGAATACATCAAGACTACATTATCGGAGTAAAAATACAAAATGGATAGACAGACGGAGTAATCGTTCATTTCTATACATGACTGGCATGAACTACTAAGCAGTTTACAAAAGCGAAGCTAACCGTCAATATATCATCTTGTTAGTACTAAAGTTGTATCAACTTTCTCAATATTTCTGCTGCTTTTGTATCAATTTTTTGATGTAATGATCCTGTGTCGATCTCAAATAGTATTCGTAAATGTAGGTCTTACTTAGAAGTCTAAGGTCATCGCTGATTTATATTAATCTCAGGTCCTGATTCGGATCATATATTTCTCTGCTCAAAACTTTAATACATTATCCCAAGTACACAAGAGTCAAATTTCAATAGAATAGAAGTTATGGTCCGCATTGGAGTAAAAAGTTTGCCATACTGGCACTGGCGACAGGATTGATCTTTGTATATCGACAATGTAATGAAGTAAGAAACTTACTTGGAATCCAAGACGTTATATAACATTTAAATCGACTCCAATATACAAACAATTACACTATCTGAACTCGAGGGGGCAACCTTGCAAAATGTAAGACTTCTCAAACAAGTTTCTGTCAGAGTATCAGATAGGTAGCGTAAATAAATTATGTGTCGATATACCGAAGGATTATTTAAAGCTATCCTTTGGGTTCAATTAGCTAAACAAGGGATATTATTAATGCTTTTAAATTGGATAAATGGCTGATATCATAGAATTAACTTTGATTAAACAAAGCCCGTTCATTTGACTTGTTATTAATTACTATATTGGATTATATATGAAGTATAATTAATGTTTATGAGAATTTCGACTTTCACCTTTTAAAAAAAAAAACATCAAAATGTTGGAAACCAAATAAAAATGTTGTTAAAACTTTGGTTATAATAATATGTCCCTCAAACATTTCATATGTTCATTCAATTTAGCAAGCGAGAAAGAGTACGTAGAGAATAGTTCAATGCCCCCTAAAAATTGAATTACTGCATTCGTGCGACAGAACCAAAACGAAATTGTATTTGTTCAACAATTCTCATGGTAGCACAAAAGACGATGACGATATTGCCTACCCGGAAGATACACATACTAATATAGCAGGTTTTCGAGAACACAATATGTTACATTCTAAAGTTTATCCGTATATTGATAGTTTGCGAGAACATTCCAAGTAACTGGCCACTATGATCCCAAAACTTGCTGATGTCTATAACAATTACTTATTGTATACGAAAACTTTCGAGCTCTACAGAAGAGACCCATCCGTGGAAATTAATGTAGAGAATATCATAGATAGAAGTTGAATTCGGCTGAAATAATGGTAGTTATGCAGCATATAAGGATATAGATATAATGAAAATAGAACCGAATTGGAAGACGCTGTAGGCCCTCCACTTGGTAGACCGCCGACATCGTAACAGTCGCACGGAGCCGATGGATGCAAATGGCTAAAAGCTGTGTTGTAAAAGCAGTGGACTTCTTTGGACTGTTGATGATGACGAATAATAGTTATGCAGCAAAATGTATTGTGTAAGTTTTCTTTTAGTCAGTATAGGTAAAAGGATATTGATGTACGCTGATAATGAAAATAGCTCTAATAACACAGAATTCCTGAAGCTTGATGTTACCTTACCCACTACAGAAATATTAGTTTACGTAAGCAAAATTGCAACTGTACGAGATCACGTTCTATCTAACAGCCGATGAATAGATTACTCACGGTTTTAAGTCAACTGGTGTGACGAATAGCATGAAATTAAATGTTTAATATTTTATTAATAACAGATGTTGCGATAACGTGTACAAGTACAGTATTAAAACATTTAGATATAATATTGTACTGTATTCGTAAACAAATGACAAGACTTTTGAGCACTGGTCAGAGAATGAAGATGCATAATAGTTATTCGCAATCGGTTGGATGTAGGCAGAAAAGATGATGAACATAAATATAGCGTGGTATAGGAGATCAGTTCAGCAGTGGCGTGACTTAATTTTCTGTATATTTCTGAGTGTGTGCAAAGAAACAATACAAAATTATCATCTGATCCGCGAATTTGTGAAGTAAGACATATCCAAAACGTTTTATGTAGTATATGATTGTAGAAGAAACATTTGCTTTGTTTGTTTACTTCAACATTTTTATGTTCTTCGTTGTTTCACGAGTAACAGTTATTGGTGCTTGGAAATGACAGTTTTATTTTTATGAGTTATTCATTCTGCTTTTAGCTCTCGCCATGTTCTATTTTCGTCACTCCATAAACCCTACTGATCGCTTTATCTTTTGCAGACTTCCGATTTTTCTAATACTATACATTATTTCTTTTACTTCATATACATTTTATTATTTTACTTTATTGTATTATACAATATTTGTATTCCGAATGTCCAGTACTGTCAGTGCAATGAAAAATACTTTGCTTTATTGCTTTTCAGCAATGCCTAATGCCCCATACAGCTATAAGTATTAAGCGTCAAAGCAAACCACTCAGGTCCAATAAAAACGATCGTATATTTTAACGGTTACTCTCACGGGGACCAAATTGAGTTTAACGGCCGTCAATGCAATTTGCACTTTGATACTTAAGTAATAAATATCAAATTGGCTTCAAATGAAAATATTGCCATAATAGATTTGTAGGATTAGAATTCTTTCAGATACTTTAATCCTTCCTTCCTTCGGGGTTCCTTTTCAGGTCGTCAGTTTCTGTTAACTTATCGTCGGATACGAGTACGTTTACAGTATGTGCGATCAACATTATTTTTAAAACATTTCTAGTAGCTTTATTCCTATTTATCAAACCAAATAAGTCAAGAGAACGTTTACTCGCTAAGCTTTATCGTATTTTTTAGATGTAATTTACTTTTTTTCAGTGATCGAAGGTGGCAACTGGGATTTGCCTTTCAAGTGAAACTGCCGGAACACATTGCTTAGTGACCGATTTGTAACACCTAGTTAGGTAAGCCCTAGAAAAAATCTTACCACCAAGCAGTGAAAATGTAGTAAGATAAATATATGTATTGTAGTACTCAATCTATATTTAAAAAAATCCAAAAATGAGCATATTTATGTTTTGGTCTGAATATATTATGTATTACGGAAAATTCAGTTTTTTGGTGTAGTTTATTTTAATTTCAGACACAATCATGTCTTGATTAAATATGAAGGAAAATGCTGTTGTGACGCATCATACAATGACACATATCACATTTTTTCCTCAACATAAAAGCACCAAATATGATAGTTATGTTAGTTGAAATTAACAACAAATTATATCATAATGACAATGTAAACAAAAAATTAAACATATCAACATTACTAACCCTGACTTTCCCACGAACACTTTATCGAAACTGAAACCAGTTGCGCGGGACAATAAAACAATCGTGACAGCAAAAAAACGGTGATCGGCAATCAGCTGCCGCCTACTGACTACCATAATGTTAATAATACGCAACCGGCTAGGCAAGTGAACGACCTTGCAACACTTCCGTTTCACTTTTTTGACCTTTCCAAAAAAAATGTTACAAGATTTTGACTGTCTGTTTGCCGGGAATGAAAGGGATATGGTAGCACATAATTAAATGATAGGAAGAGTAAAATGCAAAAAAAATAAAATGAAACCGAATGGATATTGGTATTTGATGTTGACGATGATGATAATTTACAAGAAACAATGAAGGAATAAAAACTCTAGATGAAACAGATGAGTTGGTAGTAGGGCTTTATTGCATAGTTGGCCTTGTGAAGTATCACCCCATTTACAGTTATTCAGTCACCAAGCAGTCGTGTGCAAATATTACTGTTTACTGGGTTGAAGGAACCATTTCCAATGAAATAACAGGGCTTTAAAGAGTTAATAATGTTATATCTCAGAGTGACAAGGCTCAGTGCATTGCCGCGCAAGACTGAACTGTTGACGTACAACATTCTGGGTGGAACTGAAGTGTAATAGGCAAACGTGACGCTTACTCTCAGGCAAGCAACCTGCTCGTCTCATCATTCAGATGTAGTAAATATAGAAATAAATCAATCAAAAATAAATGTTCCTTTGAATGATAAAGAGCAACAATAAAGCAGTATGCACCATCAATATTAATAAAAACACTTAGCACTTTCAATAACAGTCAAATTGATTTCAATTTGAAAACCTGCATACATTCAATAACCAACCGATGAATAGAATTACTTAGAGAAGAAAGTTTTTGGCACACCAGGTGTATGCGAGTACCACATTCAGTTGACCTTTAAATTTAACGATACAAGCGATAGAAAGCAAATTTGAAAATGAATATATTTTTGAACTTGTTTTCATCATGTTACTTGGATATGGAATATCACTGGATCACCGCTGCTTGAGAGAGAGAGTTCTTTCTGGGACAATATTAACGTATGTTTCTTTTAAAAGGTATTTATTATTAAAGTGAACTAAAATTCCTATTTTATTTGTTTTTGGCTTGGAAACTTGACAATGCACAAAATTTTATCGCGTAATGTTTGAATTGTACTGATGTAAGCTATGAATTTACCTATACAGATTTTAAGCGTGTCCGCAAGTTATGGAGATATCTCAAAATGGCGGACAGTATCAGTAAGATATATGCCTAAAGTAATACAAACCGATTTCAAATACAACAGTGATACAGTGTTAAAGTTTGCGAGAGCTCGCTTAGTTCAGGTATCTAAAATCAACATTTTTATTAAATTTTTATTTCTCTCTATTGTAATTTGGACGTTACTTGTTTCTCTTTCGCCCACGCCATCGTCAAAAGTTTCAAACTCGTCTTGAGCACGGCAAACACTACACAATTCATCAGCTAATTGACCATGAAACTCTAAAACACAATATTTGACCTTTCAAAAGCGGTTACGACTTAGCGAGGAAACTTTCTTACGCAAATATGTGTTATACTGTTAGCAAATACACAAAATGTTTGTCCAAGATTAATTACGCGACAAACACTGGTAAACTGAAAGGTTGTATGTAAAGTAAAGGTTTGCTGACGGCCTTCGTAACCAATCAAGGTTTGTTAAATGGTTAAGTTATTGGAGGTGCGCGTGTAATTGATACAGAAGGCTAATTAGCTATATAAGCAAGTACATAACCTAGAAAACCTAAGGAGAATTGGTATACAACCAAGCGTTGAGGCTTGCTCAGCCTATAGTAGACAGAAATAAAGCCTCTGAATGAAACATTTGCAAGTATTAACAAAAGTGAAAAGTGTCAAGTTCTATTTTAAGAGATTAATCAAGATCACGTTGATGAAAATAACACTTCTAGAGAAAAATATTCAGCAAATAAACAAGGAGACAAAGGACATTGATTCAAAGATATTATAGAAACAATTCGGTAAGTAATACGCCACTGACGCCTATCAAAGTGCAAATACATTGCAAGTAGGTAAACAGCACTCAATAATAAAGGTCAATGGCACGAATTGTATGAAGTTCATTAAAAAACATTGAACGCTGTGAAGGATTATAATAGAGCATCCATTGATAGTCTAGGCTACAATGATATTGTCTAGGTACTAGGTGTTATAGTCCTAAACTGAGACACTCATGTTCATCAACAAGTTAACGCTAATATTAGAAAGAGGGAAAGCAGTTTGCATGTATGTTGATGATCTCTGTATCCACTTATCCCATTATTAAAGATCTTTTACTGATATAAAGTTACACTACTCTTCCATACAGTGACATAGGTTATGTTTTTCTTTGCATTCCCATGCAAAGCCTAGAAAGATCGGTGGTTTTCAATATTTTCGAAAAATTGAGGTAAGTGAACTTATGGATTTTGCCAAAGTTTTCGTGATTTAATTACTTAGGTCTCAACTTAACGAATGAAGCTTCAACGCACTGTGACATCAAGTTGCTGAAAAAGCCAGTTATTCAACTGCGCTCGTTGACAAACCGGCGGGTGAAAGTGTTGTAAATCAAAATTTTATTGTTTCGTACATCCTTGTATTTTTGACTTTAAGTTGAGAAAGTCAGAAGCTATCGCTATAAGCTTATGACTCGTATAAATCGGCACTATAGCGTAATCAAACCGATGCTGGCCACTTCGGAGATGTCGCCGGCTTACACAACCAGACTTAACAGAGAGTAAACTTAATTCTACGGGCAATAAAATCTAAAATTCAACAGTCTAGAAAGTGTTCAATACAAAGCAAGATTTTCGATTCCTAATCTTGCAGTACCGGTCCACAGAGTCGATTTTATTCCAGCAGCAAATTTAAAAACAGTGGATACTAAATTCTAAGATTTTTGATTAACGTTCGAATTAAATTGTTAAAATACGAGCGGTAACCTTCGGTAACCATATGTTAACAGATTTGTGGGTGTCACGCATATAGTAAATTAGTTGGAAGGGTGATTGGCTTCACTAACTTAAATCTAATTAAACATGGTTTCTGTCACTGAGACGACACCCAAAATTGTCAACACACTGGTAAACTTTAAGTTAATTTACTCACAGAATCTAAAAGGTAATATAATACCTATAAGATAATTTGAGATATAACCGTTTATATTAAAAAACAAAATATGATATAGTATTGAGACTGAAAGAAATTACTGTTCTTTTAATAACATTACTCGTATATCAAAATATATACTAACAGTGAAAGTAAAAAGTCAAATGCAGTCAAATGCAGAAAATAAAGGTAATCTATGCATTGCTATTAAAATAACGGTAGATTAAATAGATATATATATGGATAGGCCTCTTTCAATCATCTTAATGATAATAATACGATCCCAAGCACTCACACAAAATACGCTCAAATACCTAAATCGTACAATGGTATCAAATATAAAGGTTCTAGTCAATAGGTTCTAGATTCTAGAGCGATGCAAGTCGATACTCAAAGGCTAGCTACGAGATTAGGTGTAGTATTACTGGATACAAGACGCTCGGCTGAACAAGGCTACAGTTTAGGCAATAGTCGGTAAGTAGGTAAACAAGGTAAGGCTGTATTTGAACAGATTGGTAGGATGTTTTGTCTGGCAGTCGCAAATATCTGCAAATAATATGTTTTGGAACATTGGCTGTTGTCAAGGTAAAACTTACGAGTATATGTGAGTAACTGAGTATGCTATTTAATATACTGTCCTTATTTTTATGAGGCTGTGGATATGTGTTAACTTTATTTTATGTTTTAGTGAAGTGGCAAACAAGCAGACGAGCAGTCTGATGATAAGCGGTCACCTATGGAAATTTGCAACACTAAGAAGGTAGGCAACCTTAAAGAACTCTTTTTACATCCACATAGTTTCTTGAATGTTCTCACTTCTGATATTACAAAACTCGTCACAATCTATGTTACTACTTCAAATTAACAATGAAAACATATATTCGGTAGGACTACATTACATTACTAAATACACACATCTATTAGCATGACAAACCGAGTGTATACCGAGAACGTGTCCAATAAGGTCGTATACACATGGAAAGTCGCAAGTAGAGCAGATCGTTCGTCCGCGTGTACGCACACGCGATGCGATGCGACATAATTATGTATTTGTGCTTAAGACACATGGCATACATCATCATAGATATAGATACATATCATCATCAAACAAGTGCAAGAGTTTTCAGTAATGCGGTATTAGCACTTGTAATAAGTAAAGGCAACGTGAAAAACGTGATTACGGTCACATAGTACGCAATGGTGATTAGGATGCTGCAATTTTATGGAAACATGTGCGTCAATCACACCCAAGCACCATTCGCAGCAATCCAAATATTTGCTGATCATAATGATATTTGTTCAGCTACAGAAATCAAACGAGCATCATATTCTAGTACTTGAAATTTTTTAAGCAAACGTATATTTCTAATTCTAGGTATTATCTCACAAACGACACTTTGAGTTAGAGTGAAGGTAAAATTTAACGAAGTATGATGCAATAGGAATGTCTTAGATATTTCAAGAGAAAGGACGAAGCAACGCGTAATGATAATAAATTCTAACTTTACTGTTCAAGCTATAAAACTTGAAGGAACACCAAGTTGAGTAACAAATAACGCTAGCACCGACAACTGACGACTCTTTAGTTCCATACTGAACAACTAAAGGTTTAATGTTATTTTTATGTTGTCGGTAGCAAAACTGGTAAAAGAGGTGCTAATCTATATAAAATAGGAGTACGTTGGTCATGTACATTTAAATCCAGTATATTTGTAGGGAAACAAACATACGGGAATAAATGACTTAATGTCAAAAGATAATCCGGAAAATATGTAGGCAAGTCAAAATAAACGTCACGTTTATAAAAGTTCAAAACTTAGAAGGATCCAGTAGAACTCAGCTCATAGATATAAGTACTTGATTAACTGTAAGCTGCTACGACTACTACCTGCAAGTAAATAAGTGCAGCCTACCATCGCTCAAAACGGTGAAGGAAAACATCGCGAGGAAACCGGCATGTCCAAGAACCACAACATTCAAGAGCATGCAACATCTACCCGCACTAGGTGCGTGATAGATTACGGCCTATAATCTCTCTCTGAGAGAACGCCAGAGTCCCAGCAGTGGGGACGTTGATGATGTTGATAATGATCCGAGCAGAGAAGCATTACGATTCACGAAAGAGCTAATAAGTAAACCTAGAAACAGTAGTTGCGAAACATTTTCACAGTGAGGGCTTCCCCTTACACGGGAGCACGCGTAAAGAAAACGTGCCCAATAATTATTTTATGGAGTAGCGCTAACATGGCGGACGGATATTACGGCAATTACAGTCCAAGTACCTGTTGTTATCACTTCGCGTATAAAAGAATGAGACACAGTGAAGCTTGGCGTATTTAAAACTTTACATTTTAAACTGAATTAATTAAAACAAATGACGGCAATGGTCTTCTTTCGCATAATTACTGTTAGTTGGCTAACAGTAAAGTTATGACATTCATTACAAATCTTATAATCTTATTCGTATCGTTTGTCTCGACATGTGTCAGGGTTCTATTTTTTTGGACTATTTTTCAAGAGTGATGCAAGTGGGAAGAAGCTAAATAACTTGATACGTACTATCGACCACTATGATGATTACAAGAGATTTGTGACAAATGAAAACATTCAGACCAGAAACTTTCTCTTTGACGTCAATCGATAACAATACACTTTGATAACACCGCCGCCTCCAATCTGTTTGCCGTGGCAATAATCAGTCACCAATTGGCAAACGATTCGTATCTTCACATTAAACGATTATACAATGGAAACCAATCAGCTAATTCAATCGTTGACTCAGCTGACCTTTACCTACCTAAACTGGCTTGGTAGGAAGACTAACTGAATGATTTTGTATAAACCGTGCAGTAGGCCAATTGCAAATAAATAAGAATACTATCAAAGAGAGCGGTGACACATGCACAATTGCATATTAGTATCGATATAATTAAACGAGAATAAATATATTGTATAAGAGTTACTTTTTTATAGCAGAGGAATAAGCCAGGAATATCAAACATGGCACATGTTTAAAACAAATAGACAGTCAAAAATACCAAAGCTAAGTCCAAAAAACGCAGCGTCTCTCGATGAAATTATAAGGCGTTTGGTAACACCACTTTCCCTTATTATATTGCTGTTCTGATCCGATAGAAAACTGGAGCTCAATAATTAACGTAAAATTTATCGAGAACTTGTCTCGTAACATCCTTATTGGGATTTTTTATGTTATTCATTGCATTAGCTTAGTTACTGTTTGTATGTTATATTTTGCGATGGCGAATTGAATATTAAAAGTGCCACATACGTGTTGACCATTGGGTATTGCCAATTGATTGTGTTTGGACTCTGTTTTAATGTAGCAATGTGAGATTGGCAAATACAAATGTTTGAACAGAGTGAGTTGAGAATCATAATTTAATTGTAATTGCAAATCCTACCAACTAGAATTAACGAATAAATTGATGATATTTCAATTTCCTGTTAAACCATTAAAAATATTTTGAATTCATTATACATATTTTTACTAGCCACATAGCATTTTAACTATTTAATAAAGCCGAATTCATTGAATATATTTTAACCAGCCACACACGGATTTGTGCTAAATAAAATAAAATATTTAATGAAATACAACAACGTCGACTTGCGCCGAGTGGCTGGCAGTAGTGTGATGAGAGGTTTATATCCAGCACTGGACTGATAAAGGCTGATGATGAAGAACAACAAATAGACAAAAGAATTAAAAATGTTAAAGAAGGCTTAGAATCTATGAGCAATGTGAACCCAGTCAGTAAGTAATACATGGAAACAAAGAAACCAAGAAGAAAGAAAGCCAAACACTATCACACTAGTCTAATAACAATATAATTCAGCAAAATCACAATTAACATTCATAATAACTGACATAATCACCAAAATCTTATTCAAATTAGTGGTATATCTGCATAATTGCATATTAAAAGTAAATAATGACATGTTACGTCAATGACGTAAGAGTATGCCTTTCACACGATGGTACAATTGTTTTCACACTTGACACTATAGAATTTGTAATAAGTGGTAATTGTCGTGTGAAGACCTAGATATGGTTATATATAGTATGTGGTCTTGTTTTTAGTCTATGGTACCAAAGCAAACCAAAGTATACGCACTCGTATTATGGAGCGTATTAAAATTTGAAAGATATATACGAATAGGAATTGTTGAACTGATAAGAAGAAAGTTTGTCAGGGACATAGGGACAGCCAATCATAAGGAAGACCGACGGTCTCATGAGAATCAAGGGCAGTTGTAAGTTGTAACACAATTGCTTACAATCATTTCATGTGATGTGATGTTTTATAGAAAGGAGGGTGTACCCAGAGCTATGCCCTGACAGAGCTGTATTCAGCAGTAAACGTCTTCCAGTTCACGATAATGAGAATCCCTTTGTAGAAGAGCCAGTAATGATTTAACATTACAGAATCATCTTACTTCTACTTATTTCAATAATCAGGTCAGGTTCAGGTCATATCAAGGACGTTGACTTTTTTGCTTACTTTATTAGATTTGATCTACTATGTTGTTCTTACAATCAGACCCCATTGAATATGTAACAACAACATCAAACGCTGTAACAGCCGTGCGAAGACATTTTGCAATTAAAAATATGAACATGTTACTATACAAAATTTTGCAATATTGAATTGTCTATTGTTGTATGACGTAAATGTATGGGTCAGTTGGTTGGGAAATGGCTGTGAGCTTGCAAGTGTTGTTGAAGTGGAAGTAGATCATTGCTTGAGTAATGTAGGAAGTAATCAGAGATTAAAGCTAGCTTTCGTAATAGCTGAAAATGGGTGTCAAGTGAAAGATGATACAATAGATTTTACCAAGCGCAAGGAGGTTAGAGTAATTAGACATACTTTTCTGAGTTAAAACAAAAAGTTAGGGCAAAATAACTCAAATTAGAGGTTAGTCTTGCCCTGCAAATACCATTTTAGGTTGGTTTATTCATAAGGTTAACAGGATTTAGAGTGTTCTATTATACTTTGGCGATGTTATCAGATTTTCTACAAAATACCTCGTCAAATTGCAATAGCTTCACAATGAAACATAATATTTCTACCAGCAACATTCAGTGGCATTTTCAACTGAGTGCTTTGGAGGAAATGTTAAGCTCGGTCCCGGTTTTAAATGTTTTAATGCCATGAGAAGACATGTCGGAGGCTTTTTAGGTGGCCTAAAAACTCCGACATTAAAGTTGGCCAATAGCTCACACGAAAGAAGTAGTTTAAACTTTAGGCTCTGCCAGTGCGATCAAGATTGACATCATGCCACTCATGCCATACCAAGAGGCTCTTAAATAAAAGAAGAAGAATTGGGTCCGCTTAGTGAATACTGACGCACGCAGCGTAATTCTAAAAAAAGAAACGAGAATGTCATGCATACTTATTTTATTATAATTATTTTATCACTGATTTACCGCAACAAATAGCACCTTTTTTCAACATGTGTTACGGTAAAAAGTAAATAAGCCGTGAACACATTACGTCCACACTCTTGCTAACGCTCCAGTGGAAATAGCTGCCTATTGACCCGAATGTACCTCCAGGCTACTACGAGATCTAAAATGCAAATTTAAAATTACACCTTATGCGGAATATCGTACGGTTGAAAATAGGTCGTAATATTTTTAACATGGTGAGTATTTATGTACTGCATCACGATCAACTGGAAAATCAACATCAAACTTTGTGTGGAAAGTGATACGGTTTAAAGTTGAGTGGATTATTTAGAACATGATGAACATTAAAGAGCCCGTATGTGAAACTAGAGGTGCGCTGTTGATAAGCCCAAATGCTTTTACGTTCTGGATCGAACGTAAACACAGATGTGTACTACAAAGACTGAATTGTGAAACAGTTAACTAAAGAAACTCACGAGCTTTCCTTAATTTTTGTTCGATTAAAAAAAGCAAATTAATTCGAACTATATTTTCATCCCGTCTATTCAGAATACGATGGTTGGTTCTTCAATAAGAGCCAGTAAAGGAGGCCTTTATCTACGAAACTCAGAGGGCAGTAATTAGTTAAAATATAATTTACAATTCAGAAGTGAAGTTCTACAGATAACACTAGAAAGCAATCTCTTAGCACCTCCGCAATGATGACCAATGATGCAAATAAAGAAAACGATGATAACCACTTAGATTATGGTGTACTCTTAGACTAACTCTGCTTTGTTATGTTTTGATTTGACTGTAGTTTCATATCCAACCATAGATGTGTTAACAGATACATACAATCATTTAAATGATATCTAACTATACCACCGACAGTTTATATCATCACTATTCATCTCACACTTAGAGCTCTCTATTTTAAACAATATGTCAATCATAGAACAATTAAGTGATCTAAGCGATTGACTAATCAAGCAAAACTAAACACAAAGAAAACGGCAAGAGGTTCGTTCAATACCAAACTTTAAATTACTAGTGACCCACGCTGAAAAATAACACGACTTGGCGGGGGCACTGCCGTGCCCTCCGATATTTTAAAAGGTACACCCCATTTGACCCTTTTAAGGGATGGATTTTCATAAATCCTTTATTAACGAACACCTAGCATCCAAGAATTACGCGCACGCCAAATTTCAGTTCCGTAGCTGTTGAAGTTTTCGAGATTGTAAGTGGTAATTCGCTAGATTAGAATTTAGAATTTAGAAGAGGGATATGGCAGCACAAACCAAACATTTTATCTAAAACTGTTTACGTTTCCACCTATAATTCCAGGACCTTTAGACATAACAAACACGGATCCGAAATGACACTGATCAAATATATCCGGGGATGTTTCTCTTTCAAACTTATTTACAACTTCAGAGAGGAAAAAATCGTACAAAAACAAGATCTCTACGGAGATCAAAGAAATAGGTGTTTCTTCTTGCATACAATAACAATAAAACTGGTGAGTCGGATTGATATGTATACTAAATCTTTCATCTGATTGATGCGAAAGTTGATTTGTGGGTTGTAAGTTTTGCGACAGATCTAGAGCGGTAACTGGGAATGAGATGAGAAATGCGTTGTGTTTGAGCACAAAGGCGTATAAAGACCGAGGCCAACTGCAAACTTAATTAGGAAATGATATCTCCCTCTGTATATTCAGCTTAATTTCATGGCGGGATTAAAGTTGTTGTTTTTCTCTATTTTAATCATAATCTGAATAAAACTTCATTAGTTTTCACAATGGTAGTTACCTAAACCAACTTGTAATTAGGCTAATGAAGGAACAAGGTGTACCGCTGTGCCCCGCGTGAGCTAAAGTTTATTGCGATACAAATTATGTCATGTTCTTCCTCAGGGTTCAAACTATCTCTATACCATCAAGATCTGTTCAGCGAGTTAGGAGTGAAAAGGTAACAAACATACAGAGGGACTGAGAGAGTTACTATCGCATTTATAATATTAAAAGATCAGAAGTTGGACAGGTATGATTTGGTTTGAATAGTTAATGGGCTTAAACAAACAATGTGCCACAATCAATCTGAAATGAGGCAAATGTTCAAATAAAATAGATTCCAAGTAAACAGAGATAAAAAGAGATGACGAGATGTAGAGGAAAATAATCTAATGAGACACATTACATTTGTTTTGATGTTACATTCGAACAATCGCATCGTTATAAATTATTGTATACCGCAAGTACAATTTTCATTTATTACACGTAGAGTTTTTTTCTATGCCATTCTCCGATGTAAATTTGAACATGCGGATTCATATTGGACTTTTTTACTTTCTACCTTGGTTGATATAATCAACTAACGAGACTAGCATTACGTATCTGTATGACGCGTTCCGCTTCAAATTTTCCCTAGGTGATTTCATTCGTCGCACATCATACAATAATTTGGGTATGGTTACTTACTTACGTAATGTATCTCTGATTAAGAGCTTAAGGCGTGGGGAGTCGATTCATCCCTTTGTAGTAGATTTGCCACCAATCTAGACCAAGCGTTTCGCTGACTCTTTCATTATGCGCTCTATTAGGGAATGGAATTTGCTCCCTGCTGCTTTGTTTCCTAAGCGATACAACTTTGGTCTCTTGAAGAGTAGAGTGAACCACCTTCGACTGCATCGACGGTTACCACTAAGTGAAATGAGGACGTAGGCCAATCCTACTAAAATTATAAACGTGAAAGTTTGTGAGTATGGATATGGATGGATGGATGGATGTGTGCTACTCTTTCACGCAATAACTACAGAACGGATTTGAATGGGAATGGAGATAGCTTATACCCTGGATTAACACATAGGCTACTTTTTATCCCGGATAAAGGTTCCTGCGGGATAGCGGGAAGACGCGGGCGAAACCGCGGGGGCAACTTGTTGGTACATAAATAAAAGCCTACCAGTCAAACCGAAGCAGTTAAGAGATCATCCAAAATCCAAAATGTGAATGGCATTCACAAATTTCAGAACGTCAATGTTTGTCCATCACATTTGTCAACATAAAACAAGGTCACAACTTTAAGAGCATCAAGAGATAATGTTAAAGAGACTATACGGATATTACCGAGGCCCGAGGTCATTGCCGGAGCGACCTTACAGACGACCTCAGCCGAACTTCAGAACTGGTTCCTCGCGACAGTCTGGCTAATGTTGTTCCTTCGCATTGTATCGTTTTGCAATAAGTTGCAACCGTGGAAACATTGCCCTTTAAGTCAGAACACAGCAATGTGTACACACTACTGCTTGGCGGTTGTATAACTGGCAAAGGTGAGGTACTTTAGGCGGAACGAGCAAAAGATATTGTACATGCCTATCTGGATACTGTTGTGATATAAAGTAAACTACATATAAAACACCTAGCCTGCTGTCAAGGTGAATCGTAAAAAGATTAATAATTCACAAACAAAATCTTGTGCGGTGTGAAAATTAAAATACCTCGACCTTCGTAAAGCGAATACCCCGATATGGATGAGGAAATATGTTATATTATTATTATGAAATACCATTTATCTAAGAAACTGGAGCCCAAAAAGCACCAAAGCACGTAACACCCATGCAGTAGGTAAACGCAAGAATATTAAATGTTAGTTTAAATTACGACAAGCAATCAAAGCCAATGGCTATTAAACGCCGCGGCCGTTTAGACGACGACCTGTCATTTAAGATTATTGAGTCATAAAACTTATATCTCAAGATGAAAGACACACTAAAGAGCCTTATCGCTATAGACATGTGACATCCCTTGTACGAAGTTATACAAATTAACCTACGAATGTACGAGAAGAGGTGAATTCTCTTGATTGCTTGATTACCAAGGATCGGAATAGTAAAAATTTTAAATATACCAAATGACCTCAAATTCACTATATTACACGAAATTTTAATTCTAACATGCCTATTAATCCCAGGAATTCTGGGATGATAAAAAATAGCAGGAACCTTTAGGAGAAGTAATGTAAAATACGTGTTTAAATATTCGAAAAACGAGCAAAAATTCTTTAAAGTTTCGGCCATTTTTCTCCAGATATATAAATAACCAAGAATTGTTGGTAAGGTATGTATGTTTTGAAAATACTGCGTTGATTATTTTTACGTTCTCTTACTCCCAGATCGACATGAGGACTATCGCCTGCGGGGTGATGCTTTGGATAACAGGACCTTATGGGAGTGAAAAATGCAGTACTCAAGTGCTGTTACTGTAACACCAATTCGATTCGATTCGTATTCCAACAACGGCGTGCGATCGACCCGCGATTGGTCCAGTGAAAGTGAGAACGCCTATGCCACTTGCAGTACTGTGACGTAACGGAACAAATCGGCCATTGTCCGTTTTGCCTGTGCACTGTGGGTTACAAAACGTGATTGACTAATGAGCAAGAACGGCAGTAAGTTTTGTCGTCTCGTTTGTACTACTGCTTTTGTGTAGGTCATATCAGTCTGACATAACATTTGCTTGGGGTAATCGGTGATTAGTGTCAAGAGTCATATGTGTCATTGGGTGACGAAAGTGTAAGAAATAGGGTCGAGAACCTTTAAGAAAACCAAAAGAACCTACGACACAGCCTCTGCAATAAAGTGGTTAAGTCATAATAATAGATAGTAAAAGAAAACTTACGGTTTAAGCACAAAGTTGCAATCCACACACAGCGATAACGCATTTTTCACTAAAAGTCTCATTTGGTCCGTGGCACAGAGTGTCCCTGACATGGATACGAGCTCCCCTGAACAATTCAAAGAGCACTCATGAAAGGCGGCCAAAACGCACTATAAAACGGTAATATTTCCTTCATAATTGTCCGGGTCTGTCGCAAATTCGGGGTTGTTACGAAAAAGCTCCGGTTGCGAAATTTGTATTCTACCCGTATGCTAGCTCGACCGCCTTTATTGTCTTCCGTCTAGACCTTGAGCCGTCTGAAAATTACGCGCATTCTGAATAATAACACAATTTAATTTACGTACGTACCTAGCTCCGTTAATTTATTCTGTTTTTTTGGAATAACAAATGATACTGGAACAGTTATGACTGTGTCGTTGCGACGTCTCATAACAATCGGATCGCTGAGTAGAGTCGATGCGTAAAGACGTTTTTAACGCGGGGAATAGTACAGCATACTATTATATCGACTCAAATCCAATAACTAGTCTCGTGTCGACCCAGATATTTTGAACCATCGGGCTTGGTTCAGATTGATCCCACTTCTGATGCGAACGATGCATCCGATAGAGGTCATCGAGGATTTCGCGGCGACGCTTCGCGCAATGCACGCTATTATGAGCAATATGTCATTAACAGAACTGTTTCTGAAAATCTTATTTCACGTCACAATTGTAAATAATCAATACTTTTACAACCTTTTCAAGTCTTTTAATATCCAATAAGCAAATTGTGTTAAGATACAGTGGCGCACGATTCGAACATGACAAGGTTGTCGTCACAGTTTTTCACCCTGTATTAAATAAATCTACCGGGTGATCGGAGAAGACGTTTTCACGCGAATTTTATTCTTCTTGTTTTCTTTGCTACACAATACGCAGTCGAGAAATTGAAACGTCAACGCGTCGTCCGACCCACGTCTGCTTGGGACGATTAACTTTCGTGCTAAGGTTGCTAACGTTTTGAAAAGTCTGAGTCTACAAGTGATAAGGAACTGGTTCGAGTTTTTTCTTTATTTGTAACGTTATACAGAATGAAATTATTGAAACCTGTTATCGAGAACATTTACGCAATACTTGCAGCGTTTACGGTTTTACTTTTCCTTGGTTATGTCAGTGAAATGCAAGTCTGTTAATGTTCGAGAAATGCGGTCGGAAAAAAATATCTGAACACAAATTGCTGCTAATTTGCTTGTAGCATCATTGACTTGAATCACGTAAAACAGCGCTTCAATGAGATATCAAACATTTTCTTTTATATCTTACAGGTTATCGTTTGATCACAAGTAACCTGATTTGGTCAAAGATGGCTCCACGCTTCGCCAGGATTCAGAACTGGCCATGCAGTCAGACTGCCGAAACCCTTGATGTGCTTGACAACAGATTCTTAACTTGAAAATTCCCAACGACTTAAAGCTATACATTCTTGAATTGATGTATTCATTCAGCTCTACCCGAATTCACTAGACTTATCCGAAGTAAGGTCGGATGGTATTAATATAAAAGTGTCATCCCCATTTTGTTTGCTACCAATATTTTCACATTCCTTGCTGTATTGGATTAATCTGTTCAGCAACTGTCAAACCTCTGTCACGTCACGTATGATTTAAACCGCGTGTTCCGCAAGCAATTTCATTAGGGGTTTTATGATTTACGAAGATGGTTTATGAATTTATCTCATCTTTACCATGATTTAGGTTCTCTTTTGCACTTTCACTCAGATACAAATGGTTTGTTTTCAAAAATTTTAAAATCTTATACTGCGCTTGCTCAAGACAATTGGAATGGATATTGCGGAAATTCGCTTTGTAAGTACAATGACTCATTTTGTTTTCACTTACTTCAACAATGGACATGCACAATTGCACAGCGGTATCATCAGTGATCACACCTCTCTACACACACACACGTTTCTTACATTAAATCCAGGTTATTTTTAACATAGCTTAGCAAGCCCGAATTTTAAATCTATTTTCGCTTTTCATGGCTGAGTAAACAATAGCTTGGTGGTAGGGCATTTTCCAGTGCTCGTCTGCCTAGCAAGGCACCTATCGGTGTGTTCCGGTAGTCTCACTAATTGAGAGCCGGTTCCCAGTTCAGGTGTACCGTGACGCCATCTTTGACCACATCGTCCCTTAACATAAAATGACTTGTGGTAAAACTCTTCCCTGTAATGTAAGTAGTAAACAAAGAAAAATGTTAAATCTATTTTCACTCTTCACTTTTTAACATAAGCCTGTGTACAAAGTTAAACTTACCTATTTTTGCTCTATTCTCTTACAAATGTTATCATACCGCACCTGCGTCAATTTTGCTTACGTTAAGGCATGACAAAGCCTCGTTGTAGCTGTTGAATCGCCCACATACCAAACGTAGGCGGCTAAAGGGCCGTCCCTTAGGGCACTTGACATTTTCTTGGTTTTCTTGAGTTATGATAGCATAGAAATTAAATTTGGGCTTGTGTAAATAGAACCATTTATACGACGAATATTACTAAATTCAGCAGTGTATTTAATGAATTTATCATGTTAAAGTTTCGTTGTGCCATAATATATTACAATATGCCAAAATGTAAATGCTTTAGACATTGTGCCGTGTAATCTTGTTTAAATACACTTACTTATTCTCATATTATTTTATTGAGCACTCGCACGTTTTTGTTGGTTTCGATGACGATATTATGCTCATGAAGATCTAATCCATCCTACTAATATTATATACGTGAAAGTTTGTGAGTATGGATGGATGGATGGATATTTGTTACTCTTTCACGCAAAAACTACTAAACGGATCTGAATGAAATTTGGATTGGAGATAGCTTATAACCAGGATTAACACATACGCTACTATTTATCCCGGAAAAAGTTTCCTGCGGGATAACGAGAAGTCGCGGGTGAAACCGCGGGGCGCAACTAGTGATTGCATACAAATAGTTTAGCCATTTACAAGACTTTCTTGTTTTCCATAAATCTTAATTTCTTTGCATTTTGGACCCAAACTTCAAGTACTAAAACAGCTAAGAGCGATCATAATAAAGAGCTAAGAAAAATAAAGACCTATACAAACACGAACTTTCCCATCCTTACCCGCAGCGCTCGCCAAAAGGTTCATACTCCGCATCAACCCTGGTGACACTGACAACACAGCTGTCACTGTTGTTGTTCTTTGTTTAGTCGTAGCATGTCGTAGGCCTCTATTGAAGGGAACTGACGTGCTCGTGTTATTCTGTTTATCGCGGGCCCACTTTGAGTGTCACAAGGCCGAATTTGGACGCAACAATCAAGTAGGTCGGTGCAGACTTCGATATAGATGTAAACTGAATTATAGAACTAGCCATACAAGCTCGGAGATGCAATAATGTCGAGGTTGTGTAATCTTATACTACCTGAACCGATTTCCTCTTGGATTCCACAGAGGCTTCGAATATTTTGAGTTACCCTTTAGTCGCCTGCGGTATGAGGCTACTGAATCATTGACACATTTTCCTGTCTGAGAAGCTAACGATAAGAATTTTCCTCACTATACATTAACAATAAAAAAATATGTATATAAATCGAGGAAATTGAGAAGCCTCTTTCAGAATTGTAGCAATAAAACTAATAAAAATCTCAACTATAGCGGAAATTTCAGCCATAAGGTAAGTGGTAATAATCTCGTACGCCATTCGCACACTCTACACGTATAACTTATAACACCAGCAATCGGCGACTTTGGACTTTGGTACTTGACGCTGCCTTGTATTTTGGCAACTCAAGCCGCACAGTATATCTGCTTTAGACCGCAACCTCGACTTGTGGTCGACGGTGTAGAGCACATACCTAAAAGGTACATTGCCTTAAGGATTCCCAAATTATAGCGATCGAGAAACACAGAGTCGAGCAAGGAGTTCCACTCCTTAGCGGAATGCATGATGACTATTATGTACCTACTTCGTGCGTACAGAAGGAATATCTACCATTATACCGTTGTGCTTTACCATTTGTCTGAAAGGTCCAATGATGGACTAGGGATGGAGGAACATAAATTATGCAATTTCCGGGCACACCCACTGAAATGTATCTGATAAAAGTCTACCCGATGCAGTGTTGTACCTCAAGAAGAAGTGGAAACGTAAAGAGGAAGCCGTTCTTTAGAAGCAAGCTTATAAGCCACGCGTCTAAAATTATTTCCACTGATATGCTGAATTTAACGCGCAGAAATCGTTTGTCATTCCATAACCGTTTCATCTATAGCGATTTGAAACTGAAGCCAACTTGATCTAAAGGTATCGAGTGTGCGTCGAAAGCTAAAAGCGGTATTACCCTTATATCTCGTATCGCTTTTTAAACTGCGGTCGATGGAGGTAAATCCGTTGAGATACAAACCCTCCGAACTTTGAATGGGATGATCGTGTTATACATCTTTGTGTACATTTTGCTACAGACTCTTTTATACACGTTTCTATTGCGAAAATTTGCTCAGTTTAGTATTGATTGGAAAAGTTTGTAGAAGATTTGTTTGCACATCTTACAAGGTAGTATTTCAACATAAGCAACTTTATGATGTCACATGCCTGGATTGGGAACTGTCATTGAATTAAGTCTACTGGACTACACCGATACATTTTTAATTTTTGTGTGGTAGCTATAGCCAGACGACCACTAGAAAATGCCTCACCACCAAGGTATGGTTTCATTACATTATTTTCTTTTACCAAATGTTCATGCTAATTGCAGAAATCGATTCCACAATGAAGCACATAATTTCCGAGGAAAATGTAGGAACAAACCTTCGGGAAGGTTGGTATAAAATATTCTTATTTGTATTTGAGGAAAAGGAAATTAAGCGGTATACCAAAGCTTTCATTTGGAATAACGTCGGTTCACTAATAACAATCTGTAAGCTCACATAAATCATTTCTATTTCATAAGCCGTAGAAGCTCCCTTACTATTTGATTTAAACTCGAAAGTGTGATATCCATTCTAATGATACGGCTTCTGTTTCACTAAACGATAGTGATAGCGATATCGTTTAGTACGACATAAATGGGTTACGTGCTACGGCAAACCGCAATTAGTTGGTCACCTGAGCCTGAGAGGTGGGGTTACCAAGATCAGCTTTCTTATTTTAAGGTGCAAAGCGTAGTAGCGCTGCAAATGGCTAACAGTGGCGTTCAAAGTTCAACAGTGGACCTCTTCCGACTGATGATGATAATGATGGGTAGTTGTGCTCGAGGCATAGCTGGTCTTGTCGATCGTAACAGATCAAGTCATGGCCATCGCTTTAATGGGTAACCGTTTAATCATATTTTCAACTGAGCGTTACCGTGTTTCGGAGGGTGCGTTGAGCTGTCAGTCGCGACTGTATCAGTCGTGGAGCCATGTCAGAAGGCTTAGGGTAGCCTGAAACGCTGACAATAGAGTTGGCTACTAGGTCATACGAAAGAAGGGGTATCAGCATTCAAAAATACGGGATTCTAGGATTTTCAAGGCATTTTCGATAGACGTGCCATTTTTCACCCTTTAAAATTTGTAAATGAGCAACTATAAAGTTTAAATTTAGATATAGGGACGAATTTTACTGCTTCAGATAAATAGGTCTGTTTTCTATTTACGATCTTACAAAATTAACTTAGCCATTTTCCTCAGACGAAATTTAAAAAAACTCTTGTTCATCACGTAATGTTTTGTAAAGTTAAGTCAAAAAGAGACACTACGGCTATCATACGAAAGTTAAACAGTGTACGCCTGAAGTATTCTAAGATACATCTGCGAGTACCAACAGTAAAGGCGCTCGCATCACATTTATCATAGTGATACGATAGGAAATATATATATCTGGGATAACAATAGATTCGTTACTTACAATATTTCTCAGTCAACCAGTCAATGACCCCGAGACACCGGTGGCTAGGATTTGTCTGAGATTGATGTGACGAGAAATGTTTTATGATAAGAACAGTGGGCTAATAGAAAAATGCTGATATCTTCTTCTCTTTATTATATATATAAAAATCAATTGGTATTTGTTAGTCTCGCTAAAACTCGAGAATGGCTGAACCGATTTGGCTAATTTTGATCTTGAAATATTCGTGGAAGTTCAGGGAAGGTTTAAAAGGTGACTTTTATTGGCGATACGAAGTACGTCAGCTAGTATGAAATAAATGTTGTTTCGAAGAAACGTGGATATTTGTACGTGAGGTAAGTAAGACAAGACTGGCAGTTTGCGAGAAAATAAAACAATTATGTTAGGATTATCTAGAAATGTATTTGTTCCTAGAATTTGATGTATGTGTAACAATAATGGCAGAGAGGATCCTAGTTTGTTTGACGTAGGATCAAAGCCCGTATAAGCCGTTCAAGCCACTTCAAACGTTCGCTAATTTTGAATTAACCGTTGATTTTTTTTTTTTTTTTTTACTATTTACAGGGTAGCGTTTGACCACAAGTCACCTGATGTTAAGTGACGATGTGGTCGAAGATGGCGCCACGCTACAGCTGGACTGGGAACTGGCTCTCAAGTGAGGCTGCCGGAACACACCGATAGGTGCTTGGCGACAGATTCTTAACAAGAGGGTGGTAGCTAGCCAGGCGAGTACTAGAAAATACCCTACCACCAAGCAAAATACTTGAGCCTCATTGAGTAGTTCGTTTAACATTGAAGCCTTTACAAATAATACTTCAAACTAGCTGTGCCCCGCGGTTTCACCCGAATGGACTGCAGCTAAGAAAGTATCCTATTGTCTTTCCATAGAGTTCAAACTGTCTCCGTCCCAAATTTTATCAAGATCCCGTGAAGAGGTGACCAACAGACAAAACGATAAAGAGAATTAATTTCGCATTTATAATCTTAGTAAGGATTAACGTGTCTAAAATTATTAGGTTTAATGTAGAGAATGAGACGTTTTGACATTTTGCGAATGAAAAGAACAGGTTGGAAATAAAATAAATAAAATTTAAAGAGAAATTCAAGCTTGACATTTTCAAATGCCCGGAAATAGATCAACTCATAAATCGCGTCTCCCACTTAATCAAACGCCAAAACATTCATTAACGGAATCCATGGGAATTTCGAATACTAAAACTTTCTTTAAACTACTGACATTAATATTCAAACCAGACGTGACATTACGACGAAACAGAAAATGCAAGTTTGGAGATGTTTACTTGTTCCGACATAAATCGCTTCCGGCTTATATTCACCCCGAATATACGATCTGTCAGATGGTGAATAGAGTCTAGTGTGTCACTGTCGCCAGAAGCTAATCTCAAGTATGTATTTCTTTGGTTTCACTCGAGCATAATCCAACTAATCGTCTCTGAGTGATGGATGACATAGAGAAGATATACTTTTTTAAACGAACACGGTCATAAACATTGGAATTTGGCTTTGAAACGGGTTATCTTTTATCATACATATTTGTTTTTGTACTTTCGTGATCATGGCGACTGCAACAGTGCCGATATAATATAAACAACTCAAAACTACATTTTAATAAACACAAGATTTTCGGTTGGAAAGTACACAATGTCAATGAAAATAAAAAAAATATATGAACACGCTGGGAAACATAGGCTTTATTTCATGTTTTGTGTCGCTTTAATTACATGTGCACATAAGCCCCCTTTGAACGCCACCATAAACCAAAAACCTTTAAACCTTTTATGAAACTAAGAAAACGACTACAAGTTGTATCGAAGCATAAGCGTTGTTCATTCACACAATAAAGACGGAAAGTTTAGCCGGATCTCCGGCTAAACCACAATCAGCAGCATCTCGAAAAATTAAATCATAAATCTCGTGAAAGCGAAACTCGGCCCGCCGGTTACCTCATAATTAAGGGAGCTTTCTTTGAAATGAAATGTCCGCGAATATTTGATAATCAACCCGAGAAAAATGCTTAAACAATAGAAGACAAAACGTTGAAATGAATAATGGACAAAACAAAAGTTAACCCACTTACAGGAACTAGGTGACTCTTGATTCATTCAGGATAGAGCAAAACAGTGTATGTGCATAAAAGAGATATATTTAATATAAAATAATTAAATAAAAAAAATAATGTTCCAGTTACTTACATAAATAATGAAAGATAAAAAAAATATAATAATAAGAATGCGATGATATGAAAAAAGTTTTTCCCCATGCAGCTAAATGATTTATTAGTAAAATTAGTCAAGGTTTAACATTCAATACAACAGTTTTTTTAACGAGAATAAAGTCCTGTTTAATCATACTTTCCTTTATTTTTTCATCAATTTAAACGGACTCATATAATAACTCATCATCATCAATCATTATTATTTTTCTATTACGTTTTGTTATATCTCCGTTTTACCTTTCCTTTCCATTGTTGATACTCAGACGTCCTCTCCGAGTAAGATATAATAAAAACAGTGAAAAAGGAAGAGCAAAACTCAAATTAATGTCAAAAAAGAATAAAAAGGGAAAACAACCGAAAATATAACCAGTTTCAAAAAATAAACAGTAACTGGTACCTAAATGTGAAAATGTTAAACGACTCACGTCAGACGGCATAATTGACGTCATTAGACATCTTCATGTGTAGAATATAATTTGGTGCAATATAAAAACATAATAAACACGTCTGCCTTGACATTATATTAAAAATGGGTCAATCGAGCTCTCCGTTTCATAGCTCTCGTAATTGGCCTGTCTGGAAGTACTTATTTATGTATTACGAAACGCATTTCCCTGTTAATCAATAATTTAGATCTAAAAAAAATTACTGGAACGATACAAAACTTATAACGTCAAACTTAACAGTCAAGAAACGCCCGGCAGGTAATTTTTTGGGCGCGATCACTTTTACAGTTTTACTCTCTTTACTAATTGATTGAATCGGTGAAAGTTCAATCGCTATCATCATCATCATCATCAGCCTATTACGTTTCAACTGCTGGAACTCTGGCCTTCTCTCAGTGTGAGGGTATGGGCTGTAATCTACGAGTACCACGCTGGCCCAGTGCAGGTTGGTAGATGTCGCATGCCCTTGAATGTTACAATCGCTACCATGTAAGATGTAAATAAATTCCGGATCAGTGTGATAGCTGGTCCTGAGATCTGTCCCTTCCTTTCTTTGCGAACATCTGATTCCCACCTGTGAGCACGTAATATGATGCTGGCTGATGATGACGCCAAATTGACTGTCCGTGTCCACTTCTCGAAAGTTGAGATACGAGTTCAACTTCATCACAATGTGTAAAGTAGAACGTCGCGAAGTAAAAATAAAAAAGTTTTGGTTGTGCAATATCCGCGAGCGGGCAAGAATTGAGACTATTTTCAGCGAACAACTGCTTAGCATAAACAGATTTAAGACCACTGAAGCTGTCTTAAATGATACAGAAGATTGCTTTACTGAGGGCAAACCAGAGCAATGTTAAAGCGCTAGAGGAATTCTTTCTGTAATGTTCGCCTATGACCTGCGCTCAGATATACACTTTTAGAGAAAATAATAAAAATTAACCAGTTCAGATGCTAACAAACCCACCACGCAGTTAGTGTGTGTAAATAATTCTTTATTGACCTAAGATTACAGCTTATTAAAACTATTTTTACATCATCTTTTTTGCGTTTCACCACAAGTCACCTGATGTTTTAAAGATACAATAAGGTCGGCGCCACGCTTGAACTGGGAACTGGCTTTCAAGTGAGGCTGCCGGAACATACCTATAGCACAATCTTAATTCGAGTTTGCAGCTAGCTAGAACAGATCTGAAAACTCTTGAAAGTCACCACTGAAAAAACAAATAACAACAATAGCGCCATTTATATTTCAAACAAAACAGGTTTCTTTTCAAATTCATCTCCCACGGAGCGAGACGGATTGTTTTATTAATAATCGTCTGTAGAAACCACAACAAAAATACGTAACTTTAGTACCCTATCGCAATTCGTAATACTGAAACTTCTTTCGTTCAGCTATGAAACTTTTAAATTCTCTACTGAGACGAAGTTATTAATTTTCATTATAGATGGACTGAGATAAAGAAAACTATTTCCGGATTAGATGACACTGGCAGTTTTTTTTATCTTCCTTACGGCGTTTGCATTTAAGATTGCTACTATACAATATTTCAATAATTGGGTTGGAATCTGAAAATATAAGTTGTATTTTAGAAACTAACCTACCGTTACTTACAAGGTTGCTAATAAAAGAGGCTAAAATGTGAGAGAAACTGATAAAATAAAACTAACTTATTGACTAATGAACGCATGCCATATTAAGAAACGTGCAAAGACACAAGGTCTATGAGTTAACACAAATCCTTTACCTATCGTTTTGACACAAACCTTGACCCTTTAAAGGCGATGGTTGCAAATCTTAAGAAAACATGTAACACCAGTTGCACCATCAATTTAAATTTTACATTTCATTGCTTATAATAAATAAATAATTACTAAATTCGATATTAGCGTCTATAAAATGGAAGTTAATTATATAGCAATCAGCGATCACGTATCTAGTAGTAATATTTATCAATTAGAAAACTATGTAGAAATTAAATGCGGAATAATGGCGGAAAATTATACCAATAGCGTTTTTTTTTTTTGTAATTAAGTACCTAGTAAGTGACCCGTACTGAAGCTTTATCCCCGCAGTTTTTTGCCGTTTTCAAGCGAAAATTTAGTATTCCACCGGAAAAAATGTAAAGTAGCCTCTGTGATCTACATTGTCTATTTACTAACTACAAAAATTGTCGAGCTGTTTTGCCATGAAAGAAAGCCAAAAAACAAAGTTTCATTATAACATAAATTAGTAAGGGAAGATTAGAACGTAGTCTGTGAAGTCACTTGGCATTAGATACTTAAAAACGGCTCCCATGATAGCTATCGCAGTGCTGTGCCAAACAGGATTGTGTAATGCGAAATTTTAGAACTAACATCAAGGTGGAACTTATTCCAACTATTACAGGCAAGCATGATTCTTACTATCAGACTATCAGGCGGACGTACTGCAAACAACTTGGGAATAGAAAAAGCGGTCGATCAAGGAAAGAGTTGCAGCCAATGTTGTTAAGGAAAAAGAAATGCGAACTCGATATGTGACATAACAAGTATACGGAACACGGAAAAGTTGGACAGCAAAATGCAGTTGGTAATGTCACTGTATTAGAAACAAAATTGCAGGTAATTACAATACCATCAAATATATAACTTAATGTGACTTATAAATGAATAGTTATGGATGAAAGAAGTTCCATAACTTGATAACGATTAACAAGAGCAAAAGAGGTTGGATAGAAGTAAATAAATAGAAAGTGGTTGGTATCGCGTTATTGTCAGAAAGGCGTTATTCCCATAAGGCAGCATTAAATTCTGAACTGGACCGTAAAATATAAATTGCAATCTCAATGGTTCCATGGTAACTTTTACTTTTTTCTAATAACGCTTGTACGGAAACAATGGTGCGTTTAAAATTTGACGATTATAATCATAATCGTCAATAAACAATCGTTTATATATATATTAGTACACTAGAAATCTGAAAGAAGTCAGAAATTAAAGTGGCAATATAAACACACACACAAAAATAATACGAGAAACGGGATGGATGTAGTTAAAGAAAATAAAATAATTAAATATGAGGTAAACGAAATTAATTGCATACAATTTAGTACATACACATAAAAGATAAAAGACACATAAAAGATAGAAACTAATATTACAAATGCGAAAATAATTTTCTCTATCCCTTTATCTCTTTGTTAGACCTTTCCACGCCTAAACAGCTACACAGATCTTGATAAAATTTGGTATGCTGATAGTTTGAGAACTGGGGAAGGATGTAGGACACTTTTTATCGCGATAAACTGTAGTGAAACTACGGGGCATAGCTAGTAAATAATATAAGTGTTAGCGATGAAGTCAAAACGGTTTAACCTACGTGACGCCCGGTCGTTCAAGGCTTTACCAAGATCGGAGATTAGATCCGTCCAACGATGTTCCAAGTTGTTTCAAAACAGATGTCGCAATTCACTTCGTTAGCGCAAAACGTTGTTAATATGTTGATTTTTTTTATGGACATGTATTTCTCATCGTTTGTTTATGTGCATGTGTTGCGTTAAGAATTCAAACAAATTGAGATTTGGTAAATATTGTGAAGTCACGAATTATGATTAGAATAAAATGTATGTTCTTGTGAATGTTTAACTTAATGAGAATGCGTGTATTCGTTCAAAGTTCTCAGAAAGGTTTGTTAATGTCATTGATATAAAGGAAAGAGTTATGCATGACTGAAGCGGACTCGCTCTATGTACTTTCTGATAAGAACGCAACAAAAGTATATTAATTTGGAGATAGTTTCAATAAGTTCAAAGTACCTATTGCTATTTCAAAGTGCATCATTTCATTTGACCTACTTAAAGGTTCCCTTTGTTTATTTTGATAGATCTCTCTTATCATCAGATAAACAAGTCACTTAGACTGACACTCTGATAAGACGCTTTTCTGATAACGCCGCGCCGTGTGAAAATCAATTTATTGGCCACAAATGTTCCATCACCTTTACCAGTTGGATACAAATTGATAAGTCTGTCATCTACAATGTTTCCAATGTCAAATACAGTTTATGTGAATTCATCGTGATCAATCAAACAAAACCCATTTCGCTTCACGTTGCAAACTCGTATTACCAATGCAATATTTAAAATCCATGAAGCGTAACATGAATATTAATGTTTTGGTTTTATGCAGATTTTATGTCCCTTTCAACAAGCTTGATTTTGGATTTCTTGATACCGGATTTCAAGGTGGTTTACCGCCTGTATTAACAGCTTCCTACACAGATAGTGTTTGTCAGAACCAGGTATGTGACTCAGAATATCCGTCCTGTACAAAATCCTCCTACTAAAATTAAGGAGTTGAAGACTCTAGGATTCAAATCTGATACAATTGAAGTTCTTAGAAAACTAGGAAGCAAACGAGATATCGAGGAAGAATGACACGATGATTGACGAACAAGCAACTGACCATAACGACCTTACAACTATCGAGGATAATTACAAACATAATTACAGTAAATGCAAACGATAATAAAAAAGAGTCAAAGCGCGTGACGGTGGCTCAGAATAATAATAATAAAAAAACACTTGTGATCCCGAAGTTTTTGCAACACATCACTGCTAACCTTGGCAAAATGGTAAATCCCTGGTTTTTTGATCACACAATATTCGTTTTTGCACTGTGGACACTAACAGTCGGTGACGTAAACTCACTGGTGCGGACAACTGTTCGATTCGCGGATTTCAGACACGCAGAGACGTGCAGCCTGCACAGTAGGCCGAGAGCGACTGCTTCGGCGCAAGCGCATTCAGCGGCCGCGCCGCTTGAGAGAAAGCAGCACTCACGTGCCCAAGTTATCTATTATCGACTACAAAGCGCTGTTTTTGCTGTATATTACACTAGAAATGCTTTCTAAGAGATGGTCAGTTTCTTTATGGTAGGTAACGTATTAAAAGGGGAAAAGCGGCTTCGTCTGACAGGTGATCAGACAGGTAGTGATTATCGCTTGTACAAGTTATTCATGTTGTGCGTCCATATTGACCATATGGCATTCTTGTTCACAATCTGCGAAGCCTTCTAAGTTGAGCGGCCCATATGTCCAATGCTACCAGATGGTATCTAAAAATGTTCTATAAGTCACAGTTTAATTTACATTTTGATTGGCATTTTAGATACTTTAGTCAAATAAATATAAAACTTAACTTTGCGATTGACTTGGACTACTGATATTTTTGCGTAAGTAATTAATTGACTGAATTAAAAAGTAATTGAATTATAACTAAAAGACTAAAATTTCACTAAACTCGCGAGCATTTCTAAAATGGTAAGCACTGCATATTTCGTCAAAGAAGACGTCATTATAGCAAATAGCCTGGACCACCTGTGGCTCAGTACAATGGCTTACCTCAAGGTGATTTACTCGGAGCGAAGGTCAATAGCATAATGATAATAGCACTGATGATACTTATGGCTTGCTCTAAGACTTTAAGCGAATTACGAGTAGTTGCAACTATGATGCAGATTATATAAAATGAGTATTTGAAGATGGAAGTGCTACTTATTTAAAGTGTTGATTAATATTAAGAAAGGAGTAAGGATTAGTGAACGTTAGCTCTTCGGCGCATTTTCTTCACAATGAAGAATATAGTGATGATGCAGTCGCATACAATAATAATAAACATATTTTTTTATATCTATTTATTTATGAAAAATGTGTATCTAAATCTAGGCAGTGATAAGTTAAATAACAGCTTTGATCTTGCCGAACACTAAAATGAAATTAAATAGCACTAAGTAGGTAATTACGGAACATAAGCTCGTTGTAGTATTACGGTTTTTTGAAGAGAGATCTCTTGGAAATGGCAAGAGAAGATTCTAGGAAAGTTTTCTGAAAGGAATCCGTTTACGAAAGCAAATTATGTGAAACAGGAAGTGTCTACAGAATATCGTTATTGAAATCGAAATATGCAGATTGGCAATTAAAATTATGTAGAAACACTAATTAGTGCCGTTGCTAGGAACTTTCATCATATCATTGACTTCATCACGAAGCGAGTAGACGTTTGTAATGGGGTTTTGATTTTTGTGGTTTTTTAAAATGAGAAATTGGACACAATCAAATTGGGTGTTAGGTCACGGGGTCGTGAGGCTAAAAATCTTCACGTCAGCGAGACGGTCGCCAAGTACGTGCAGTGACAAACGTAACGCTGTGCAAACGATTTTGCAATATTTAAGCCGTCCATAAAGCAAACATTAAGGAAAAATTAATAATACAAGGGCTTTGCTTGCCTTTTTGATCATAAAAGCAGGAATGGGGAACACAAGAGTAGTACAAACTTTCTCTAAAGCCGATTGCAATAAGCAATTATTTGAATGACAGCATATTTCAAAATGCAGGGGCATCTATTTTGAGGTTTTATTCATGATCGAAACTATTTATATTCGGCTCTAATAGAAACGCGAAAGGAATCAAAATTAAAGACAATGTGCCGAGTGAGACATTAGCTACTGAACATAATAATTATTATAATGGAAAAGTAAATGCGCTCTTTATAGGCCGGAATGGGCAATCGTCGAACGCTACGGAGCCCCCAGACCATAGATCAGTTAGTGAACGTGCGTCGGCGCAAGGTCGTTTAGAAACCGGTCCTCGGCCCGAACGGACTCTATTATCGGCTCGGAGAGTTGTTGAAACAGTTTATTGGCCAATATCAACACTGTCAATTGTCAATACAATGGGTAATTTTTCATCACATGAATCGTTTGTATGTTTTTGCCAGGTTAATTTATTATGATGATTTTCAATTGAATCGTTTTTTAACATATATATTTAGCTTATGGGACCATAAGTTCATTATGTGTGACGTGTTTGAAGACGGCACAATGCCACTCCTGGACTGAGAACTGGATCTCAAGTGAGGCTACTGGAACAGACCGATATGTGATTAGTTACAGGTTCTTAACGTGGGTAATAAGCCAAAAGAAAACTAGAAAATGCACTACCACCAAGCAAAGATAAGAAAATGAAAGAAAAAACCAAATAGAAGATGAAGACCTTATTACAATATAAATCATAACAGATACACTTGTTATACCTTTGCATTTTTAAGAAACAAATGTAGCTACAGACAACAGCTTGAGATATTGATAGAGGAGATATTGATATGTAAGCTAATGCTAGCTTATTAGAGGATGTGCGGAGTACCGCATTCTCTTTACTTGTTCCACTTTGCACGAACTTCCGTGCAGAGCAAAATGAGAAGCTAATCAGCCTTAATGGCACGCGTATACGTGACGGCATTTGCTTTTCTTAATCATAGAGATCATAAACATATTAAACCGTCTGATATCTGATCATGATTCAATACCAGACACTAAACTAACTAACTGAGATGGCGCAACGACCCAAAGTGAGTCTTGGCCTCCGATAACAAAAGACGCCACTTCGGTCTGTCCTGCGCCACCTCCTGCCAGTCCTCCACCTGGAGCTCGCGCAAATCCTTCGTGACTTCGTCTTTCCAGCGATATCTGGGACGGCCGACAGGGCGACGGCCACTCGGCCGTCCACTGTATGCTCGTTTGACCGCACGATCCTCCCCCATTCTTTCAACGTGGCCGAGCCAGCGAAGTTTGTGCGCTTTCATCTCGCCGATGACATTCGGCTCGGCCGTCAGTTCTTCGATTTCTCGGTTCGTTCTCTTCCGCCATACTCCATCCTGAGATTGTACTGGACCCAAAATCTTTCGCAGCACCTTTCTTTCTGCAACCAAGAGCTTACCACCACCAGACACTAAAGTTGGCCTATTTACAAAACTGTAAAACGCAAAAGCATACAATTATATGAGACGAGTTGTTCCCAGCAGTTTCACCCGAGTGGTCTAGTTTTTTACAATAACAAGTACTATGTATATATATGTATTATGTACTATGTGTATCCTTCCCCAGATTCCAAACTGTCTCCATACCATATTTCATCAGAACCGGTTCAGCAGTTTCGTAGTGAAAAGGTAACAAACAGACAGAAGGAAAAGAGAGAGTTACTTTCGCATTAAAATAAATAATAATGACAACATTCACTACATAATCACACGTAGCTCTCTGAATCCTAACTTTGATTTCCTGTATCTACGGAATCCAAATCTACGTGGATAGGAATCCACAACAGTCAGATACGAAACAAATACTGGTGTGGTTTCAAAGTATTTTGAAAGTTTTGAAATTCCATAAAAGTATTACGTTCTTTTGAGTAGAAGCATATAACAGAACTGATAACCGCAATAGGAGTAACAGGTCAACCGCACTTATCCACCGATGGCAAAATGACTTTCAAATTATACCGCCTCAATGCTCTTTAAAGCTCATTCAAGCTTCATCCGATCTAAAGCCTCTAATTGAGGAGAGTGGTTTTTCAGGTTAAACTACGTCTCACCTCACCAGCCTGACACAAAGCACCTATATATGGACCACTCGGTCAAGCGCAGACTGGTACACTGGCGCCGTTCGTACAGCTTGTATTATGTTACAAGAACATTTATGTTACTAGCTGTTCTCTGCGGTTCCACCCGCGTGGGCTACAGTTTATCGCGATAAAAAATATCCTATGTCCTTCCTCAGGGTTCAAACTATCTGAGACTGACAGACCTACAGAGTTACTTTCGCATTTATAATGTCAGTAAGGAAGTAGGGATTTCATTAAAAATATCTATTCTGGGACACATGAACATGGGTGCGAAGTTTTGCATCTTTATATTGATGCAAATTAAACTTCCAAGAGACAGAGCCTTGCCTAATGAAGAATCGACAGCACACTAACAGATCTTCATAGCGCATTTCTCCACCCTGCAAAACCTCGGGGAACAGCTAGCCTGTCACATTTCAATAAAACTTTTTATTCCGTCGGAGAACTTTACTCGACCAAATAAAACTATCGGACGGTGAAGTGGTTAGTATTTCTGATTAAAAACTGGCGCCAGCGTGCAATTTCCCTACACTTCGCTACTCTAGGATCTCATTATGTCGCAAGAGGTGCGATGCACGAGTGAGTAAAGCGTGCTTCCAAGTTTGCAACCCACAGTATTGAGCACCATCGAGATAATACACTCTTAGTACAATCTGCCAGTGAACGTGACTTCATTATGCTGCTATATTGATTTTCGCACCAGTAGTAATATTTACGCTTCGGTTGATCTGAGCGTCTGATAGTTCTACATAGGAAATCGCTTAATGAAGGCCTGAACACATTAGTTTATATGGAATTGGAGAGATCGGGAAAGCGGCAGCGAACTGGATTTTACTGAAAGAAACTTGAGGCATTAGTGAGTTTGAATCCTGCAATTAGCTTATGCCTTTGGCGTAGGAATGCATCGTGATGAAACCATAGCTTGGCAATAAGGCATTCCAGTACTCGCCTGGCTAGCTAACATCCTCATGTTAAGAATCAGTCGACAAGCACCTATCGGTGAGTCACGACTTGACTTCACTTGAAAGTCAGTTCCAATCCAGAAGACCAGAACACGGTGACTTGTCAAATGAAAAATAAAAACCATGAGGAAAATAATCTGATTCCAGTTTCTAACATACCAATAACAACCTGTCTTGAATAACTAAAAGACGCGAAGTTAGCTACTAAGCGGGTTGCGGTCGATCCACTGTTTCGATTACCCGTTGGAGTTGTAACAGTTACTTTATGTCTGGCTGATTAGGTAGATCAAGTAGAGTGTGGACAAGTGGTATCGGATCTTAGACGGGATATAGATTTCAATGTGTTATTACTTAAAGTAGGTTTCGCTTGGTAACTGTAACTTTAAGTTTGTTAGGTAGAGCAAACTCTTGATAAACGTCTTCTATGTTTTCAAACGCATGGAGTGGTAGATAACAATTACGTCATTTTATAAAAAATCTCAAATTTAATTTTATCTGTTGCTTACCGAATTTGTACTTTGCCTGCGATTTTCAACCTCCGCCCGACGCAAACAAGTTCAGTGAATCTGTCTATAGCTCCGAAATGGATGAATCGATTTTGAGTTAGTCTTTTTTGTTTTAGGTAACTCGATCAAAAGCTTTCTTTGCTACGATTGTCAGGGTTTTTAAATCGTAATATCATATACACTTATACTAATATTATAAATAGGCACAGTTTGTAATAAGTATGTTACGGCTATTCTCCGCAACGACTGATCTAATTTTGATAATTCTTTCAGTCTTAGAAAGCTACATGTTCCTCGAGTATCATAGGTTTTGTTTTAAAGTTATTTAAGTCCTATAGGAATCTCCACGCGGATGAAACCACATAAAAGAGCTAGTATCTGATATTGTTGATACAAGTTGTTGTTACGTAAGTAACAGAAAGTTTACGAGCTATGGTATTACTATTCGTACCATTTGAATAATCCCTTGACGTCGTTGACACTTACTTAGCTACAAATTTAACGTTCCCCATTGTGGGCCGCTTGTAAAGTTTAAACCTTATTTATGTATTTGAAAGCCATCAAGTTCCGATCCCCCCGACACATTCCACTTCACCAACCCCAAGAATGTATATGGCTGGCCATACACGAACTGCTTCTTTGCATAGTGAACTACAGAATTCTACGTACGAACATACACGAACCGCTCGAGCAGTTGCATTACTTCACTATGCAGTCGCAGCTTGAAGCAGTCGATCCTGACTGCTTCTGGCTGTCCGTGTATGGCCAGCCTTACTAGTCAACCTCCTCCTGCACATACCTAAGAGTCTGATGATCCGAACATCTATTTCGATTACAGATCAACTAACAAAGTTGCATGTACATATCCCGTATCTTGCTGACCGGTGTAAGTCTTCACCTGTTGGAGACATTTTTACCGGCATATTTGTATGGAACCTCTACTAATGGCGGCGAAATATAGAACTTAGGTTCGAATGTGACTTTTGCGTCGTCGAGCTGTATAAAAAAAAGTTCATTAGATAGATAGATAGATAGATTAACTCTTTATTGGTACACCACAATACAGAGAAATTAAAATTCATTCTCTCTATTTAGCTTTGCATTTCAAGTGAAGATTATAACCGCTGCAGATCTTGCAAGATACGAGTCCGAGAGATACTAGGTAGACGGAGAAAAAGACCTTCCGAAATACAGAAATAATTTCCTTCCCTTTTGACTCAGAAGGAAAGCTAATGTAAAATAAGGAAGGAAACGGTTACATTTTGGAAGGAATCGGTCTTGGAAGGTAAGACTCAGAAGGAAAGTCAGATTTTTTATCTCAGTGTATATAATACGCCATTATAATTGTAAAGAGTAGGTCGAGTTAGATAGTAGGGGTTCTTACGTCGCGATCCTGACGGTAATAAAATTCTTTAAGCCTGCGCGCAGATGCGTCTCGCGACAAATTTATGGAACCTTATTTACATCGTATCCGAAGTAATGAAAGTGTCCCTTTTATATGCAAGGATGTTCCAGATTAAGTATTGACGTTTTGAAAGTAAAATTAATGTCGTACAATATGTAAAAACGAGAAAGTTTGTGAGTTGATGTTTGTTACGTACTTCTCAACGCTGTAACAACTCAACGGATCTTAGTGAAATTTGGAATACCTACCTACCCTGGATTAACACAAAGACTACTTTTTATCCCGGAAAAATGTTCCTGTGGGGTAAGGGAAATATCGCGGTGGTAAACGCGGGAAGCAGATAGTAATATGTAAATATAATTTGTTTGACTTTCTTTCACGCCAAAACGACTGCACCGATTTTTTAGAGACCTTATACATCCCTACTAATATTATAAATGCGAAAGTAATTCTGTCTGTCTCGCATTCATACCTAAACTAAACTCATTTAACGCGTTTAAGTCCAAACTAGCTCAATATCTCACTGCAGATTACTCTTTACTAGATAAATAGACGCGTTAAGTGGGTAGTAAAATTACCGACGACGAATTTATTATATTTTATTTTACCATCTTGTTTCTCAAGTAAGTGACGTTTGTCTTATTGAGAATAAATTCTTTAAACCTAACTACTGAAGGAGTTTAAATGAAATTTGGTACAGAGATAGTTTGAACCCTGAAGAAGAACAGCTAGCTTTATAAAAAGTTCAGTTGCCGCATGTAACGTAACGTCGTAACGCCACCCGTTTCCAAAATAAAACAGCTACTTACTCAACTTGAAAAGGAAAAGCCCACTCGTAGATAAATTCCACCCACGTAGTAACACAAAATGTCAGGGGACCCCTTACATATCTATTGCAAAAACTGCTCAGACCGTCGTCATGGTCGAGAGATTCCACCGGTTTCTATGCATTGAAGCTAGCGTTGACAGTACGTAAAATATACCATTACATTTGCGGGCATTGCGCACCGTTTTGATCACCGTTTGCTTTTGGTCGACCAAAACTGCGACCACTTGGAGAAGCATCTTGTTAATAAGTAGGCTGTCTTTTTTCTGGTCGAACAAGCTAATTGATTGTCACTCTACCTAGTTACCTACCTTAATATTGGACGTATCTCTTCCCGCTTCTGCATCCATAAAATAATCGCGCAGCAACTGTTCTGTGACCTTACATGTACTTATGATACATTTTTGACCACAGGTCTCCCGAAGTTGAGTGACGATATGGTCGAGCACCACGCTACTCCTAGACTTGGAAATGGCTATCAAATGAGACTGCCGGAACAAAGCAATAGGTGCTTGTCGACAAATCCCTAACTTGTGAGTGGGTGTTAGGAGATCACTAGAAAATTACCAACCACCGTGCTATATGGTTTGTCCTTTACCGAAAGCCCAAAAACATTACAGGATCCTAACTGACGTTACTGCCACAGAGCTATGTCATTGCTAACTGCATTCTACGTTCTGGAACAGATCAACCAATTTCAACTAACCAATTTTTTTGGTCTGGTCAGTCTTGGACCAAGACTTGATCCAATGCGCGACATGTCTTACGGTTCGGCCAACGGTCCACCGTTTGTAACCGGGTGAACAACTGAACATGTTATGTGTTCTGCATATCCTATGTTACCGTGAGATGGTCGCACGTGACCATTTAGCCGCGATGGCAAGGTCACGCGTGGCGATTAGTGTCGTCTCTATGACTTAGCAGTAAATCTGTGGTCAGATCGAGTTGAGACTAGACGGAATCCGAAATTCTCGGAATATTTGCTGATAGTGGCAACTGATACAGACGTGGAACTTGTTTATTAATTTTTATAATAATTAATGCAACTACAGGACGAGACGAGCCAATCGCTCGCCTGCTGTTAAGCAACAGACTTGTCTATTACAGTTCAGTGCCATACAAAATTTTGAACATCAAAAGTTTAAAATCCTGCACGTCAATGTAGTGAGTGAGCTCATCATCCTGAGGTATGAGATGTTGAATCTGTTTACGCTCTATGATTTCATTAGAAACATTGCCCTTCAATCCAGATTACAATAACGTTTACATACTACTGCTTGGCCGTTGAAAAACTGGCATAATCATTGTATAATACTAGTTGCGCCCCGCGGTTTCACTCGCGTCTTCCCGTTGTCCCGCAAGAACCTTTTTCTGGGATGAAAAGTAGCCTATGTGTTAATCCAGGGTATAAGCTATCTCCATTCCAAATTTCATTCAGATCCGTTCAGTAGTTTTTGCGTGAAAGAGTAACAAACATCCATCCGTCCATCCATACTCACAAACTTTCACGTTTATAATATTAGTAGGAAGTATCGAATCATAAAGAATGGAAGATAAATCCATACGACCATGCCTTGAAAATCGTGATGACAAATCAACTATGGTAAAACTTTGAACTCAAGAGATACAAAAGAAACACGAAACATAATTCACATTCCCGTCGCATCGCTGTCTAGGTTTCAAGCCATATTCGGATTCTGGCCAGGCGCCTGCCGCAGTATAAGACGCATTGCTTCTACATCTGCAGTGACAAGTGTAGTCAGATTAATGGCCATTTTCGCAGACAAATCATAGAACACTTCCAAATTGAAACTTCACACCATGGCCGCGGATAACGGACCTGGATCGATTATTAATTTCGGGCGTATAAGAGTCATCGATTGTAAAATCCATCTTGGATAGAGCCGCAAATGTCGTAGCCGAGGATCAAACTGACCATTTACCAGAAATGTGTTCACATTCCCACGTAAGTAGTGTTACTTCAAAAAGCAAGCGCACTAAATGTAAAACGGTACATAAATAAACAACAAAACAGAGAATCTGCGACATTCCTTCCGTGATCAATGTTGCCGCTATTCAGATCAGAGCGCGCGTTTAATCGTGCTAAGTGAGCGTATTCACGGTTGTGCAAAAAGGGGGCCTTCCCCCTGTCCATAATTGTATCAACATTATGTTATCAATGTGTGCTGAGTTGCTGACTAAGCGTGTGCCTACAACATTACAAAATCGTTTATAATATGTCAATTGAAAACAAAGTTTGCTTTTTTGTTTCTTTTGCCATAAATCGATTTCATTGACGGGGTGAGGGGTTATCGCAGAATATTATAATCTTGAATATTGATATCACATCAATCATCAATACGCATGACCGCAGTAAAGTATGAAATAAGGTGCCTGACATTAGAGTAGGAGCAACTAAACTTGGAAAACATAAGCAAACGTACTCGTATATATAACATTAGAGCTATCTAGATCAGTTTTAGTATTTTTCTAAGCAACCTCAGCTCATACATAAATGAATAAAGCAGGCGATTTGTACGGACCAAATTTATTTATTCGATACACAAAACAGGACATTCTTATAGGAACAGTAAAGTTTCAATCTAGAAAACATCCATAAATATGCATACACAACATGAACAATTAAAATTTTGCCGTAATTTTTTTGGCTAATTTATGTCTGTGAATACACTTGCCCCCAAAGCAAATCCTCACTACGCCCATTCCTTGCATTGCAATACTTGCAATAGAGTAGGTAGTGTGGAAACAAATTTTGTATTCAGGTACTTTTGTTGTACGGTTGCAAAAAATAAATCGGACTCTGATTTGAATATTTGATACCGAGATGCTCTCTCGGTTTTGTAACCGAATTTCGCAAAATGGATTTAGGTTTGTTTTGAAAGCTTTGTGTTTAGGATATCGGTTTCGGCCGCTGCAAGTAATCGTAGCGCTGATGGAGTCTTTAACGATATCGGTGATGGTTTGTTTACGTTCGGTCAGGCAAGGCCGAATTTAATCGAAGGGACAACTTGTTTTATGCCCTGTCGTACATCTTCATGTCTCATTTCAGGTGTAGATGTAGAGCATCATGATCATCAGCCTGTGTCAGTCCTCTGCTGAATTCTTCTGAAAGGTTCATGTTTGGTTTACGCAAATTTGACCAAGTTTCTTTCTCTTCATCATCAACTCAAGTGGATTCCCATTCGTCTTCGTCAGAATACGTAATCCTTTTCTTGCTTTTCTATAAATACATCCCACGCTATTTTAAGAAATGCTTTGAGATTTATTACTCAAACCTTTCCCAATCGTTTGATCTTTCTCTCTCTCTCTCTCTATCACTCTTTTCAAGATAAACATTGCTTACTATCATATCCACCTTTATCTCCTTCTAGTTTTGGGTCACAGTCTTCAGAAAATCTTCAGTTAAAAACACCCTTAATAGGAGTCCATCACCTTCGAATATCGTCGCAAATGAAGAGTATCGTACCTAGAACGCTCCCTTGTGGAAAACCTTGCCAGTATCTGTGGATGCTTGACTTACCTTACGTATTGGAAGGTAAGTCAAGCATATACACAATATACAGGTACTGACAGTGAGGTGAACTACCGATCTAGTTACCGTTCATGCAACCGGCCTCTTGTTACATAAGGTAATGCTTTACATAAAGGCACGAATGTCTCAACAACATGTTAATATTTAAGCACTTTGTCTCATTAAGACATTCCAAAGAATTTCCAACAAAGACATATCAAGGATGCAAGGATTGACCAACCTTAAAACTTAATATGACAAGGTTCATAATTAACTAAAGACTTATTCTGAGTATATTTTTAACACAGAATGTAAAATAGAAAGCAATCGAAAGACAGACACTGGCGTTGCAGATATCTGCTGATTGTGTCGAAATATCAATTAAAACAATAATTCTAGTGGAAATGAGGCAAGTACGAGTACGTTTCATGGGTGTCACTTATAGAACTAAAAATAACGTTTTGTACTTTAATGGTAATTGACAAAAGTCCTTTTGTAGAACAGAACTAAATGAGTGGAGCATCTAACCTATCTGAAAAAAGCGGAAAATAAAAGACATACAATTTCTTACCTTTTATAAGCGCATTCGCATAAAACACTTGTGCAAACAGAGGGAAGCCTTAACTTCTTCTTCTTATTATTATTATTATTATTAACTTCTTTGCGCTTCTCCTAACTTCTGTTTTCGCTTTGAAACTTCTTCCTGTGCGGACACTCATTTTGATTTTCTTTTTAGTACCGTTTATTTCTATTCAATAGTCTATTATATTCACTCACAAGGAAAACTTTCAAAATTCTATAAACCACTTCAATCATATATCTATACTAATATTATAAAGCTGCAGAGTTTGTTTGTTTGTTTGTTTGTTTGAACGCGCTAATCTCAGGAACTACTGATCCGATTTGAAAAATTTTTTCAGTGTTGGATAGTCCATTTATTGAGGAAGGCTATAGGCTATATTTTATTTCCAAAAAAATTAGGGATCCGTAAGAAAATTGCTATTTTGCAACCCAAGGTGTGAAATCGAAAACCTATTTTTGCGTGCGCTGCGAAAACTATTGACACTAGAACAAAATAATGTATTACGGGTTTGTAGGTCTCAGATCTACAAAAAAATCCGCGAGAGCATATGTCTAACTATTATAGTTATGCCACAATAAGTGTTTTTTTATTTTAAAAATTTAATTTTAATGCCGCCGCTAGAAAAGGCTCTTTATTTGTATCTTGGTATTAATCCTTATCAAAATAAATTACTTCTCATTCAAAACTGCTTCAATCCCTTCATATAACTTTTTGAATTATTCAATTCGGACATTCCATTCGAAAGATATCACGAGTTTAAAAATGTAAGTAGAAGTAGAAAAATAAACCCGCTGCACCGCAGTGCCGCGGGAAACGCGGTGAGGTGAGGGGGGACCGAAGGCGGGAGAACATTCTATGAAATAGGTAAACTGCGGTCGCAATTTGCGAACCAGGAAGACCTTTAGCTGCGCGGTTCAAACGCACGGTCAATAAAAATTAGAATTAAAATAGGATAATGGATACAGCAGGTACCGCGGTGAGGGGCACCGAAGTGCGGGAATAATTTTGGAGTATACGGAATATATACGCTTTCGCGCCTAAACTACTGAATGGATTTAAATGAAATTTGGTATAGAGATAGTTTGAGCCCTGGGGAAGGACATAGGATACTTTTTATTGCGATAAACTGTAGCCCACGCGGGTGAAACCGCAGGGAACAGCTAGTATCTACATAAATCGTGTTAGGGCATGTTTTAGAGAAAAATATCTCTATCCTACATTCAAACTCACAAGCAAACTTCTTCCCCTTGAAAATATCCTAATACCTCTATAGATGTGTATGTAGACCATTTACATAAACTACAGCACTCGCAAAAATGTTTTTCAAATAAATTGCTAGCGATAAAGTACTTGTAAAACGTTCTGAGCACAGAAAATTTAATATTTCAACACTTCACGTCGAAATAACACTTGCAAATTTCATAACAGGTTACTACGGGAAATAAAGGAATTAATGCTACAAAATTTGTTGGAAGGTCCCAGGTCTTTCCAGGAAGATTTTATCACTTGGCACTATTAACTAGGTTGTGGTACGGAAACTTTAACTTCACAATCGTTTCAATCCCATTTCCACTATTTCCATTTGCACTATGACATTATCACATGGACGTTTTCACTTAGCTGGTACAAAATCGATGTAAACACTGCTATAGGTGGGTGGTACCAACGTCATCGTGGCGGAGTGGGCGGATGCCTACGATAACGGTTAAGCTAAGGATATATGGATGAACATTATTTTCAGCATGCTTACTAGAAATAGCTAGGGATCTTTTTATGCTAGCCTCTAGCAAGTTGTTACTTTTTTATTTGCTTATCCATTCATACGACTAGCTAGAAAATGCCTTAAGCCCTAAACTATTGCACTAGCTCGCTTGTCTAGCTACCACTACCAGCATCAAGTTATATCACCAAGCACCTATCGGTGTGGTCCTAGTTACTAGAACCTAGAACCAGTTCCTAATCTGGGTGTAGCGTGGCACCAGATTTGATCATATAAATAAATAAATAAATAAATATATATCGGGGCCATTACACACAAATTGATCTAGCCCCAAATTAAGCTCGAAACTTGTGTTATGGGTACTAGACAACGATATACATACTTATATAGAGAAATAAATACTTATATAGATATAAATATCCAAGACTCAGGAACAATTATTCGTGCTCATCACACAAATATTTGCCCTTACCGGGATTCGAACCCGGGACCGCTAGCTTCGCAGGCAGGGATACTACCAACTCGGCTACCGCGTCGTCGTATATCATCATAATGTGCGAAATGCAAGTAAAGTAGTCAGTGATTAGTGTGCACTATACCTTTTACTGTTCAAAGACTTATTCAATTGCATACATACGGCATTAAATCGCTCCTTCCATATTAATTCACAATTCAACAAGGCTAAGTTTAAACAAGACTTAGTGCTGTATACGTGTATTTAAGCGTAGCTACTTCTTTTCTATTAATAGCTTCAGATGTTATCCCATCAATAGTCTTAGCAACTTCTAAATCCATAACGGCGACAGTACTAATATTGAATTGAACCAAATAAAAGCACAGTGAAAAGAGCAAAAGTGGAAAGGGACTTAAATTTAATGGTACGCTTTTATGTTAACATGATTCAATTCGGTTCAAATTGTAAGCTAGGAACGAACCGCGTAATATCGCAGTAATATGATATGTAAGTAGACTTTAGTGAAACTGGCTATTATTAAAGTATGTTTAGTGTGACCTTACAACATATAGAACTGTAAGTCATGTGATGATAAATGATGATGTGATCCAAGGTAAAGATACTACACCTGGACTGGAAGGTGGTTCTCAAGTGAACCCGCCGATAGAAGCTTGGCGACAGATTCTCAACTTGACAAATCTAGCCAAGAGACTAATAGAGAATGCCTTACCACCAAAGAATCTACAAGTTCTAGGTGATAATAAAGGTAAGCGTGAAACGAGTAGATAATTAAACATTTCAACATATCATTACGAAGTCACGAAGGATTTGCGCTCACTCCAGGTGGAGGACTGGCAGGAGGTGGCGCAGGGCAGACCGAAGTGGCGACTTTTGTTATCGGAGGCCAGGACTCACTTTGGGTCGTTGCGCCATCTGAGTTAGTGACATATCATTACATCATTGCCGATAACTCTCACAATCGTAATCACTATAATGTAAACAGTTGACAATTTTATACCTTTGACACTAGGAGAATCGAGTCACAAATTCCCTGCAACATCACTAGTGGCTGGTTTAATAATTCCCTAGTTAAAATAAAACTGTAAGTATGTCAACCGCATCCAGCGAATTCATTCGGTGAGGAAATTGAAACGGCTCGTTCATTTCCTGCGATATATTTCCCAGTTTGCTGAGCTTTTATTTCAAAAGGAAAAGTAAAGAGTTAAAGTGGACTATTATAGTGGCCTATTCAATTATTTAATCATAAGGACCGATTTATAATTATGTCTACAAAGCTATATTATGGTTGAGGATTCAGACGTTCAGTAAAATAATGGTAAGGCATTCCTTTTTGTTGCTGATCTCAAGAGAAAAAAAATCTGTTGCTATTTCTGAGAAAACACCATTGATTGAGAATCCCTTACTTATTATAAATGCGAAAGTAACTCTGTCTGTCTGTCTGTTACTCTTTCACGCCTAAACTACTGAACCGATTTAAATGAAACTTGGTACGGAGATAGTTTGAATCCTGAGGAAGGACATAGGATACTTTTTATCGCGATAAACTGTAGCCCACGCGGGTGGAACCGCGGGGAACAGCTAGTTCATAAACAATAAAGCCGGGCCGATCTAAAGTCTTTTCACGTAATCGTTACTTTATAAGGATTTGAATATATTGTGAAGCGATGAGAGCTCAGCGAAAAGCTTGAGTTTTCGGTTTAGGAAAACATCGTAATGTATGATCTTTACCAGGACTAACATAAGGTTGACTTCTTGCAAAACTTAAATAATAGAAATCAAGAAAGAACTTTCAAACTAGAATCACTCTCGAATACAAACACGTCTTCGGTTACTGCACTGTTCCATAATAGAGTAACCTAGTTAACAGAGGAAACATAAACACGTTCTATATTTCAGTCATTATACGCTTGCTGTTTTTATAAGTGAATCATATTATAGCATTCTGTTACAAAATAGTTTTTTCTATTTACAAGAGTGTAGTTTTGAGTTGACACAATTCACTGAAGATTAAGAGTATCCGCTACCGTCCGCATTAGCGTTGGTCTATTTTTCAACATGTCTAAATGTATGTATGTCTACCATTATCCGGATTTGTCTTTCTGTCCGAACTTAGTCCAGATTCAGACAAACGATTCAGGGATGGAAAAAATACATTTAAAAATGTGAAATAAAATTTTCGCGACGAGCAAACTTTACAAAATAAAGCAAGTATTAAATCAGGCTGAATTTTTAATAAACTATGTACATACAACTACTGGTCATTCAGTCTCATCTGCGCGAAGGATTTATTACGTAATTTTTTGACTAAAATCTGTATTTTTTTTGTTTGATTGCCAACTTATTGTCAGAAAGGACTCTTCAAATCTCGGAATGGGAACTCTACATAACAGTTGCTTCAGGTTTGTCAAAGTTAAATCGGTCTTAGCTGGATGGCATGAGGGCTTTTATTCGATTGACATAGAAGTATTTTACACCAGTTACATCCTAATCTACGTAGAAAAATCTTTGGCTTATGATCCTAATATCATTTACATCCACTTCCTGATAGCCCTCTGGATTTACGTAATTCCATGTACCATTTTCTAATTCCTTTCCTGAGGCAAAATTATTCTTGTACTTCTTTGAACTAAGAAAATCAAACATTAACCTTGTAGACATTCCATCTCAAGATATTTGCCGAGACCATTGAATAATGAATATTCGCCCACATTACGGCAAACGAATATTTTTGTTACAACCACACTGACTAAAATGTCGCATTAATTTACCTGGGCAAATATTGGCAATACATATTTTTACGTTAGGTACTATGGGCACTCTGGAGCGCTAACATTGAAATAGAAAAAAATATTTCTGAGACAAAATAGCAAGAGTTCTTTATCTCAATCCTCGACGAATTCGGCATTCGCGAACTTAAAACTCTGATTGATCTTTTTGCAGTTGTAGAAGAGATGAAATGTTTGAGATCAAGTGAATATGAAGACATTAGATAGAGGCTAATAGAATTAAGATAGTATTAGCTATTAACAAAAAATAATTAATGAGTTAAGTGATACTAGTATGTCTAAGTGATTGGTCCAAGTGGGTAACTAATTAGTAAAAGCTTACAGATTGAGAGAGTTTAGCTAATCTATTTAGTTAATCCATTCAGTGTATTGTAATCTAACAGTGCGTTATTTACAAAAAACCGATTAGAGAAGAATTTCCCAAAGCGACGCTCTTTTATGCACCGAGAATAAAACAGTTTAGATGAGATTAAAAACAATATGCTCTGATTATATTTTTTTTTTACTATTTACAGGGTAGCGTTTGACCACAAGTCACCTGATGTTAAGTGACGATGTGGTCGAAGATGGCGCCACGCTACACCTGGACTGGGAACTGGCTCTCAAGTGAGACTGCCGGAACACACCGATAGGTGCTTGGCGACAGATTCTTAACAAGAGGGTGGTAGCTAGCCAGGCGAGTACTAGAAAATACCCTACCACCAAGCTATGGTCATCACGATGTTTTCCTTCACCGAAAGCTCAAGCTCATTGTAGGATTCGAACCCACGTCCTACGGATCGCAAGCCGACGTCACTACCACTGAGCCATCATCGCTATATTATGTTGGAAAACGGTAGTTACTTTTGCTAATTTGAAAATTAGCGCAAATTAGCTGAAAATGAGCAGAGAGCAGCATCTTACCTCTCAAGTTTTAATTGCGCGGGCATCCAGCTCATTTCGACTGTCTGGGGCTAAAGGAGAGCCCTCGGGGAATATGTCTAACGCACTGATTAGGGACATTATATTTTATCAGCCCCTAGAATACTTATGGACCCTGTTTACGCTGATTTTATTACTAGTAATGCTTTGGATAAAATTAATGAAGTTGGCAAAGATCATGTTGCTGACAACAGAGAAAATTAAAGCTATTTTGTCCTTTATAGAAGTAATTTCAGTTAAATGTTGTCTCCACATTTTCGAAAAGAATAAAAGTCACATAATGCTTTTAACCATTATAGCCATTTCAAAAGGCAGAATGGAACTAATAAGACTGGATACTGATTAAACTTTTTGTTTTGTTGCCCTATTAATAAAAGTCTAACCATAGACAGTGTCAAAACAATACACGCTAAGTGAACTCTAAAAGAAACTGACCATAACTTGTAATCTATACAAAAGAAAACTGACATACCAATGAGAAGTCAACGTGTGGTAACACAGGTTAAGGTCAAAAGTAGACTTATTATGGAATCGATGCAGCGATGAAGCAATGAGTTAATAACTACAGATGAATTTAAAATGATGGTAAGACGTTTTAGAGGATGACCGTGGTTTCGACATGGTTTGCTCGCCACTGTTCAACACTTGAGGGTTATGGGAAACCGTTACATTTAATGCTAATATGCATCATTTGGAGTCAGCAAGGCTGCCTATACTAAATTTGTATCACATTCTTGCGAAGTTCTGAGATTATCCCTAATGTCCATTACATTGTCTCGATGAGAAGTGTAACTAACAACATAAAGCGTTAGTTGTGAACCTTATCTTTCTATTACAGACACTTAAGTGTCAGAGTAATCGGCTACATGTCAGTAATAAGACCACTGAGTTGCTTTTACAACTTCAATGGAAGGCTCATTTGATGAGTAAAGATCTTCGTTTATGACTTCCAGCCGTCTTGGTCTTAAGTTACAATAAAGAAGATCCAACCAACATCCAATTTTCCGATTGAAAAACTAATTTGGCATAATGGGCGAAGAGTCGACTGCGAAGCACGGGGTAGCAGCTTTGATTCCTCCAACTACGGGAGAAATATGAAAAAAGCTCAAGAATTTGTTTCGTGTCTAGGTGCTGTGGATCCCCGATCCAACCTAGTATCAGAAACTATGAAGATCGGGGTCCTAGTTAGTTGTCAGAGCTATGTTATGTGATCCTGAGGGCGTTATTTCCTAAGAATATTGAAGACCAGATTTAATGAGTTTAACGTGAGCAGTAACTGTCATCGCTGACTATACTGAAACAAAGTTTAAAATGAAAAGGGAAATCAAGCTATTGAAAACTAGCGTCTATTCATCGCCACTTTTTCTTTCGTTTGACTAAAGATCGAAACCGAGAGTGGTGTATCTAACAATACTAATAGAGGATGGCACAGAGGTACCAACCAACCGCATCCCACGTTCAACAGTGATTTACGGGGATCGAAGGCGGTGGCTCTTCAACGATACCTAATTTGGTCTACTGATTGACTAATAGTGTGAAGTATTAATGGTTATTGCTTTGGCTATTAATGTTTAGGCTTTGGCTACTTGACGTTGACTACTTGTTGTGGGATAAAGGTTAAGAGCAATAAGAAGTTTCATCGGGTCAACGACATACTTCGTCTCGATTTAATTGGAAAAATTATAAACTTTAGTGACTAGCCTTTGGCATCCATTCGAGGCCAAAAGATTTAATCGTAACACGTTGGTCTTCTAACCCCTGAAATTAATAATCGATCCTGATCCGTTTTTCGCGATTTTGAATCGATATGTCAATCAATATGTCAAGCTGTACCCCTAAAATGAAATATGATGACATGACATATCGATCCAAAACCACGAAAAACGGATCAAGATCGATTATTAATATCGGGCGTTAAACTTTAGATATCGACTGTAGAGTTAATTTTCCAAGAAAGTGAGTAGTTTATAACAGATTTTGAAGTTGGCGAATCAAGTCAAAGACAATTTGCATGATATTTTGAGGAGCCACAATCAGCACAGGCAGACGTCTCCATAGCAAGTTCCGCTGTCGCCTTCGTCTCGTGATTCCTTTCAGAGGCTTACAGTACGTCGAGACTCTCCCGGAGACAGGTGACGGGTTAAGTGATAGACTGATAGCTACAAGCGTAGCGAGTTTCAAACGCGATGTTCTGTAATTTTCTTGGTGTCCAGTATAAATTAAAAATGTGGCCTTAGGGATCATTTTGTGCTTTGATATGCTTCCATCGGTTTTTCAAATTTAATAAAGTGGAAAAATAGCAGACACATCAGACGTGTCTGATGGCAAGCGGCCACCATCGACTATGGACATTTGTAACACCAGGGGCGCTACCGATACGTTGCCAACCATTAAAAAAACTCTTTTCAAGCCCATCATGAAGGAATTAGATGAGCCGCGTTGAAATTCATTCTAATGAGGCTAACTCGCTTTTGAATGCTTACGGTGGATATGGGCATGCCTTGTAACTTGTATAGGCTATCCTTTTGCATTGATTATACGGGCTGCCCTTGGCAGCAAGGCCACTAGGTGGGCGTCCTCGCCTACTTTTTTCTAGGCGCAGACTTGCTATCGCGACGCACGGTAGCGGAAGCGATATCCGAAATCGCTTCCGCTACCGCTGCCTCTGCTATCTTGCACCACACTCACACGCACGCCTATTACCCCCATTGTTCGTCTCGGTTTCCGACGTCAGAAGGTCCTTCGCACTCTTTCAAAAGCACCCCTCGCCACTCCACAGGAGACACCGTGAAGAGTCTACATACACACAAACATGCCAACATTTTAGTGCCATATCTTGATTTCTTTACAGTAAAATTTTGTTACTTTTTTATAGCAGATAGACGAGCATTTGACCCCAGTCTCAGCTGATGGTAAGTGATGACAAGGTCGATGATAAAGCATGTTTACCTAGAAGATCCCTTTCACTCTTGACTGGAAGGCTCCCAAATTGTACTTGCTTACTTTTCTGGTTCACTTTTCAGATGAATAGATGGGTATTGGGTAAACCATTTATTGGTCTACCACAATACATCGGTATTCAGGAGGAGAAGGTTCTGCTTCAGGAGCTTAAGTAAATTAAGAAAACGTTGTTCTTGGATGTCGATACGTATAGTTGATTCTGAATAGATAATACCAGTTTTTTTCTCCTGATAGTAAGTGACGATTCTATCGGAGAATGCTGGCTTAGAATTTGCAACCGGATTTTCACACGAAGACTCTCAGAGGGCACAGTAATCGGAAATGACAGACGCCGTTAGGGATTCAATTTAGTAGAGCTGATTCAGCTATACACGGAAGGGACGGGAAGCTAGTGCATGTTAACTCAAGAAATCATATTTAGCGATAACACTCATGGTAATTTTAAATCATCTTCTTTACTAAACCGAGTCGGTCGTTCAACTTAAAGTTAGAAGCACCACAGTCGCTCGTAACTATGCATTTTTATTTCTTTTTGCGCTCTAAGAAAATACTGCACATTTTTGCTAACGTTTAGGCTAAATGGGTGAGGTGACGTTAAGCTTAAGTAGAAATATGGTCGAGCACGGTAAACATGCTAAACTTAGATATCACATTAATTCCTTTTTTTTCGCTCAAAATCTCTCTCCCTCTCACTCTCGATTCTCCCAGACAGAAGTCAAATTCAGTAAAATTCTGATGATGAGCTGATAGTTTTTTATTTCAGAGCACATAAATTGTAAGAGACAAAATTCAATGAGATCCATCTTCCTCTCCTTTCGTATTGAGCTAGTGGCCAACTCTTGTGTCGGAGCTATCAGGCCTATCGAAGGCCTCCGACATGGCATAAGACTAATATAACCGGGATTGACTATTTACTTTTCGTTTCAGAACCCTACATTGTAAGAGACAAAATGCAATCAGATATTACGAGGAAAGAACCATAGTAAAGGAGTAGTAGTTCAGCTTCATAAAAATCGGCCGTCGCCGGTTTGAATGTGTGCGTGAGTAGCGGCACCGTGTACGAACGCACTTTTCACGCACACAATCACATAAACGAAAGGAGGCGGCCGGGGCCGCGGCCATGCACTCAGTACGGAACGCGCCGCCTATGCGTCACCGCAAGAGTAGGCAATTAACTCGTCGAGCGGCCTTAGCTAAACTACTGTTCTTTATACACTGTGATAGAACTGTAGAATTAATTGTTATGTTGAGATAACCACGCGACGTTTCACGTGTCACAGACAAAAGAGTGGGCGGTTAGAGCACACCGTTTAGTGCAGCCGCCTAATCGCAACCGCAATCTGTCAAAGTCACACTCCAGAAAAGAAAACAAACAACCCAAGAATGCGCTAATTACACAACTCTTGCTTTCTAAATAAACTGTGGCATGTGATGTTGTTTTATTTTGTCATGTCACACTTCACGGCCACTAAGCTGTTTGCATAGTAAAAACCGCAATTAAACTCAGCTGAGAAAGTTGAATTGTAAAGCTACTGTCTGGGTAGGGTCAACGACAAGTCTCTGAACATGCTGAACTTTAAAATTTTCCTAAGCACCTTCTAATAACAAAAATAGACAATAGACAATATTTTTATTTGTAGTAAAAAACAATACATACACTTACATTAGATAATTAAATATTAGCTAAATAACTGAACTGTTTTTTACCACAAACCGGCACCAGCTCAGCATGATGCAGGTTCTTATAAACCAGCGCTGGTCTTCCAAAAAAAAAAAAAAATGGTCTGGTACACTTGAAAAATTGGGCATGATCAGTCGCTTTTATCGCTGACTGTACAACTTTGATTATTTCACAGCTTTTGCTTGGTTTTGGGACATTATCTAGTGATCGGGTGGATAGCTAAGTTACCATGCATAAGTTAGGGGTGGAGACCATGTGAACCCTCATCGCCGTCGCGCCCCGTCGCCCCACAAGGCGCTCGGCGCCAAGCCGTCTGGTTTTTAGTTGGTTGGTGGCCTAGTCATATTAGCAAGGAGTCTAACATAACCCGGACGCTCCCAAAGCGAGCTTAAAAAAGCATTTTCAACATATTCAAAAACCAAGGAATCTGTCGTCAAGCACGGCTGTGAGTGTGTTCCGGCAGCCTCACTTGCAAACTAGTTCTCAATCCAGATGTAGCATGGCGCCACCTTCAACCACATCGTCACTCAACATCAGGTGACTTGGGTCAAACGCTATACCCTGTTCAAAGTGGTAAGCTAAGCGGCTCCCGTAAGCAGCTTTGAAACAAAGTAGTTTCGCTTTAATTTCCAAACTACATGTGGAATTGAAATTAAACTTGGCTAGCAGTAAAGTTATTTTATGGGATGGGTTAGATCGAGGTTTAATTTGAAACGTAGAGATTATTTATATCTATGGTTTGGAATTGATTTTTGTCGTCCCGTTGTACTGTGTCAAATAATAACTGACATACATTACAGAACATTATTGGCACCCCTAACGGCTCTTTTCAAAAAATGTATCTTTATAACTTCCATTTTCTTTAAGACCCTTTAATGATGTCTGTTGTGATATTTCAAAAGTCAACTACATTTTGATTACTTACACAAATTACTTACCATAGTCTTACTCTACCTAGAGGAAATCATAAGCACGTGACTTAATTCACTAACATATGAAAAATTTGAAAAATTGGCCGTTACGCTACTAACAAAGCTTATAATAATATCTAATGTAAATGTTCTAGTACAAAAAAATAGTAATTTTAGCCTCACCTGTCATCTTGCAAGTGCTTGAGCTCGCTCAACTCCAGTTCTCGTCTCAGGTTGGACACCTCACACAGAAGCATATCCCTCTCATGGGACACCTTCTCGAGTTCGACCCGTAACCGGACCACCTCGTTCGTCAAATCCATCGTCGCCATTTTGACGACTATCGATAACCACTATCGACACTGCACATCTCTATTCACAACACCGAACCGAACCGGCACCAATCACGTTCGCGCATTTTAAATTTCGTAACGCACGACCGTTCTATTTTAGAGATGGGAATGTTTCCTCGTTAAACTTCAATCCTGCGCTGTCGGCGTGCAGATCGAAGGCATCTGAAACAATAAATTAGTTTGTTACGAGTTGCGTAAAAAATGTAGCTGGAATGAGAAAATAGGAAAACGCTTTTGTACATGTTTGCTCGGTTGTTTTCGTTAGTATCAGCTGAAGTTACAACTACCTACAAGTTATACGATAACACAGCAGAGCATGAATAACAGGGATTGTTCCTTTTATTGGTTGTTTTGTGCAAACACGAGATCTTTGTTGGGTAAATAACTTTCTTCTATTTCACCCGAGTGAATGGTAAAGGAATATTTGTAATAATCCTGAGCTACGCTTGTCGCCGTAAAGTCTTTGTCATAGACACCCAGTCGCTGTTCAAACGGCAAGTTTACCTTGCAAAAATAAGGTTAGTAAAAGGAAATCTTTCTTTTTGTGTAAAGCAAACATTTTTGCCATAAAACTCCTGTTGGAATACAGAATTTGCCAACTGGGTTCATTTTCGAAAAAAGTCTTTATTTATAACACCAATGTTACAAGTCAGTCATACAACAAATTAATAATTCAACAAGTATTAATTGCATATAATAAATTAATAAAAATAATAATAATTATAATAATATTCCTAGCAGGTACCTAATGAATGCGCATGCCAAATTTCAGTTTCGTAGATCTTGCTTTTAGTTTTTATGATTTCGTGATTAATCAGTCAGTAAGTAGTATTTCGCTTAATTTGTATACTTAATGAGGTTGAATTTGAGTTACAAGGAAATGCGGGTGGGTCACCCTAACTTTTGATGGAAAGACCCCTGTCATAAATTAGTTTAATTACCAAAAAACTGCCAACTCTAAAATTTATTACGTTTCAAATATTTTTGGAAACGAGTAAATTTTTATCGCAGTGCAGGTAATTAACTTAATTGGGGCAGTTTTATTCAAGTACTATTTCCACCTGGGTTCAGCCCACATTTAAATGTACAAAGTTGGTACGTTGTAAATAAATGTTTTTTTTTGCGCTAATAGTAATGCTTGACAAATCACTACTAAAATGTCATATTATGACATTACATAATCGATCCAAAACCGCGGATAACGGATTAGGATCGATTATTATTAATTTCGGGCGTAAGTCAGTCATATGCTGGACCCGAAAAGCTACAAAGCTTTTATCCCAAAGTCGTCGTAACGTAACATTTCTAACAAAAGTGGCCTAATTACAAGGGTATGAATTGCATAACACAATTACGCAGGCACATGAGGGAAGGCAAACAAAGAATACGGGAGAAATGATAATGCTGCAATGCAGTATTAAATTCAATTTGTACTGTTTAAAGCAGGTGTGAACCGATGTTGATGCACCATGAAACTTAGGCCCGGTATAATATGTTTAACTGAATGGTGCGATTTGTCAATCAAGGTCAATAAAAAAAAATTAAGGGTTTCAGGGGAAAGTATCGTGCCCGGCTCGTAGCTGGGTCACAATAACATCGTCATAATTAATTACTTAACATTAGCGAAATGTACAAAGCGTAAAAAGCTAGAAATGAAAGAAAAACGTTATTACTTTAAAACATCAAACTTAAATGTAGTTACGCTTGTTCCAATATCCTTACACCGACAAAAGAACAGGCAAAAAACAATCGGGATTTAACTATTTGAGCGCGATTTCATAAAAAAAAATTGAGATTTTTTTTTAAATTGGTTCACAACAATCTTAAGTTTTGACCTAAATAGTCTAATATTTCATAACCTGCTACATCCAAACGCAACAAAACTTTACTCTTTACAATTTATATAGATAAATACAGCTAGCGCCATCTACAAATGATCTATAGCACTCGCATCGCGATACAATACTCATAGTCAACTCGTTTGCATCAGAAACGGTAGATGTCGCTAGTCGCTACAAGAATTTTTATCTGGATACTAAGCATTCAAATCTGTTCAACCGTTTCAACATAAAGAAGTAACAAACATACACACTACACACTGAATCACAAACTTTCGCATCTATAAAATAAAAATATATAAAACAAACTCTGGTTACATAGTGACACCATTTTGTAAATTAGTCGTATTAAGCACTGTATTTTTTCCGAAGAAAATAAAGTAAATAAATAAATTCTATGATTTGACGGATTTGTATCTGCCTCGAATAGCAGAATAGGTATTAAAACATAAAAAAAAAATCACGAAACAAATCAGTTGAATGTGTATTTCATTCTTGATACATTTTTCAAAAAACTTTTTTTTTATGTATTTCGAAAACTGTACGAGCTACATGTTTTTTATTTACTAATCCAAACTCAGGAACATTCAAAGATATTGATGTACGTATAGCCATGTCTGTTGCATTTTTTCACTTTTAATTTGTTTTTTTTCATAGTTTGGTCGTGGACGAGGTAGAGATAGAAGTTTGAGCATTCCGTGTTGGCGATAAAGTGATCAACGTTATAAATGCAGTTAGCAGTTCGGTTCGTCGGTTTAAACTTGTTAAAATACGTAAACCTGCAGGCGAATATCAAGTTAAACGAATATCATTCGATATATCGATGGTAATCTTGTATGTAGCTAGTGATGTTTGAGTAATACAGTTAGTGATCTTGACACTTAATACCTATAGGTGTGTCTGGTGTATTATTAAGAGCATTTTTGGAATGGTTGTTCAACTATAATGTTACAATCCTTCACTATTCTATGCCATAGTCAGTGTTCCCAAAAACAACAATCCGGGGATGTTCAGTTCAAAAGTGAATAAGTTAGTATTTATTAGACAAGCCTGTTACACCTCCAAGTCCTCCTACCAACATTTGCGCTGTTCATCTTTTTTTTTACTATTTACAGGGCAGCGTTTGACCACAAGTCACCTGATGATAAGTGACGATGTGATCGAGGATGGCGCCACGCTACACCTGGACTGGGAACTGGCTCTCAAGTGAGGCTGCCGGAACACACCGATAGGTGCTTGGCGACAGATTCTTAACATGAGGGTGGTAGCTAGCCAGGCGAGTACTAGAAAATACCCTACCACCAAGCTATGGTTTCATCACGATGTTTTCCTTCACCGAAAGCTCAAGCTTATTGTAGGATTCGAACCCACGTCTTACGGATCGCAAGCCGATGTCACTACCACTGAGCCATCATCGCTGAAATCATCTGGTGAAATCGTGGTCCAACGCAGGTCCAGAAAAATTATATAAAAATAAAAATTTACTATAACAACTAATACTCAAGAGCTTATAAATAATTACTTTTCCAACAAACATGAACAGACATCCCTTAACACAGACAACATCAAAACAGAAATAAAAAAAAAACATCGTTACATAACCAGAACGTGACCTTTCCCAACCACAATTCCCCCGGCAAAAACACAGCCAGATTGGAAACGGGGTCGTTTGGAAATTGTTTCAATTCCACGTTACCTACCGGTAGGGGGTAGCACTGTCGCGACACGAAAAATATAAAACGGTTCACCGCCCAGTCCCCATCTAAATCCAATTAAAAAGTTTCGACTAGGGATGCAACGATGAAATAATTGATGGTATCGAATATCGAATACGAATGATATATGGATTGTATAACAGATTACCAACAGCTGGTGAAATGGAAAAGAAAACATACGGAACCGACCTGACACAGCGGATAAGGGTAGAACGATTACCGTCCGAAATTAATAATCGATCCTGATCCGTTATCCGCGGTTCGATATATCATGTCATAATATGTCATTTTAGTACTAGGGCACGTATAATGTACTACTAAAATGACATGACATATCGATCCAAAACCGCGGATAACGGATCAGGATCGATTATATTAATTTCGGGAATTAATGTACAAATAAAATAAATACATTGCATATCATTACTACGACCTATATGTACACCATATTACCATAGTAAAGAATAGTAGTTCAGCTTCATACAAATGCGCCGCCGCGTTGAATGTGTGCGAGAGTAGCGGCGCCGTGTACGCACGCACTTTTCACGTACACAATAATCACAAACGAACGGGGCCGCGGCCATGCACTCAGTACGGAACGCGCCGCCTATGCATAACCGCAAGAGTAGGCAATTAACTCGTCGAGCGGCCTTAGCTAACCTACTGTTCTTACTTTACTGTGATATTACTTTACTTATCAGTATGTCGATGTCGCACTAAGGTCATGTCATGTCAAGGTATGCATTATGGTGATGATATCATCGCACAACGGATCATTAGTCATTACACAAACAATGAAGGAGTATCATTTAAAGATCTATTACAAATCTAACTATTCATTCTATCGATTTTCCGTCAACATGATCGATCATCATCATCATCAGCCTGTATCAGTCCACTGCTGGGCATAGACCTCTCCCATGATACGCCACTGAGCCCGGGCTTCGGCTTTTCTCATCCAACCACTGGCAGCCACTCGGCGCAAGTCGTCGCTCCACCTTGTCGCAGGGCGTCCTACACTACGTTTACCGAGTCGCGGTCTCCACTCAAGAACACGTCTATCCCAATGGTTGTCGGTTCTGCGGCTTATATGACCAGCTCACTGCCACTTCAGCTTCATGATCGATGACTCGATTAAATTCATCGACAACTTTTTTTGGTGTACCAATGCATCACTACCCCATCCACCTTTCGTTCTTTCTGTTGAAAAACTGAAATTGGCAGAGCAAACAATCCCATTTCTTTGTGTTGTCGATGATTGGTCTTAAAAACTGTCTCTTCCTAGGTATCAAGCTTTACAACATGGATGCTCGCTACTTTATATTACACTAGCTGCGCCCCGCGGTTTCACCTGAAAAGTAGCCTATGTTTTAATCCAGGGTATAAGCTATCTCCATCCCAAATTTTACTAAAATTCGTTTAGTAGTTTTTGCGTGAAAGAGTAACAAACGCCTATACACATCCATCGTATCCATACTCACAAACTTTCACGTTTATAATATTAGTAGGATATATTATGAGTATATACACTAAATAGGTAACCGGGTTTCCCGCCATTTTCCTGTTATCCCCTTTTGTCCGGGATAAAAAGTAGCCTATGCGTCAATCCGGGGTATAAGCTGTCTATTTCAATATGCTCTCAAATCCGTTAAGTCGTTTCGGCGTGAACAAGTAACAAACATACACTGACTTTTCGCTTTTTTTTTGACTGAGCGATGAGAAAAGCAAGTCGTTCGCCTGATGGTGAGCGTCACGCTTGCCCATTACAGTTCAGTACTAGAATTTTGAACTTCAACAGTTTGAAGTACTACGCGGTAATCCACTGGCTGCGCTCGTCACCCTCAGAATATTAGATGTAAACAATGATTAGATGATGATGATGATAAGATGTGATGTTGCCCTTCAATCTGGAACATAGTAAACGTTGGCACACTACTGCTTGGCGGTTGAATAACTGCTAAAGGTGTGGTACTTCCCCAAGAATACTTTACAAAAGAGCCTGACCATACTACTACGACAACTCGTCTAAAACAATACTAGCTGCGCCCTGCGGTTTCACACGCGTCTTTTATTATTAGCCGTTATCCCGCAGGAACCCTTTTCCGGGATAAAAGCAGCCTATGTTTTAATCCAGGCTATAAGCTATCCACTCAAATCTATTCAGTAGTTTTGGCGTGAAAAAGTAACAAGCATCCATACTTACGAACTTTAAAATTTATAATATATAGTAGGATATAGTAGGATTCGGAAGACGTTCTGTAGGTAGGCCCCTTACTAGGTGGACCGACGACATTGTAAGAGTCGCAGGGAGCCGATGGATGCAAATGGCTAATATCCGTTCATGGTGGCGTTCAAGGGGGAGGCCTATGTTCAGCAGTGTTCTTCTGGCTGATGATGATGATGATGATGAGTGCCAATTTAAAGAAAGTTTGTGTTCTTTAAGAGAACAGTATTATCTCTCCCAGTTAGAATGGAACTTAGCATACAAACGTATGCCCCTTAAAAGTAAACACATTCAACTTCGTCGTGTAGAGCATAAGACAAGCGTGCAAGAAACTTACCGTAGTTTGCGTTAAAATATCTACGGTAGAGTACAGAACGACTTTACGTAAAGACGTAGAGAAAACGAATATGAAACGTGATTTTACAGAGCTCACCGAGGATTTCCACGAGATTATTTCTAAAAGGAATATTTCCTTTTTTTATTGTGGCGCGCATCATGCGAGTTTTTCCGAATGTATTTTTAATAGGAATCTTCGCAGAGCTTGTATTTAAGCTGGTAAGTCTGGAAACTGTTTCAGTTTACCGACATTGTTGTGTTGAGGGACACGTAATCAGGTGCACTATTGTTAAAATATCTCTACGATACGATGAGAAAAATAAATAATCTACGATCTCCGCGAATTCCTTGATAATTAACAATTAATTAAGCAGAGCTCCATAAAAAGAAAAATCTCTGCAAAATTGAAATTCCTCGCCTTAGTTGCGCCCCGCGGTTTCACCCGTGTCTTCCCGTTATCCCGCAGGAACCTTTTCCCGGGATAAAAAGTAGCCTATGTATTAATCCAGTGTATAAGCTATCTCCATTCCGAATTTCATCAAAATCGGTTTAGTAGTTGCGGTGTTACGCGGTAACAAACATTCTCACTCACACACGCACGCACACACACTTTCGCATTTATAATATTAGTAGAAGGATAGGAGGTTTGGTAATACATACACTCTCTGCGAGAAGGATCGAGTCCACCTTAGTATGGCTTTGTAGATGGGTATACATCATCATCATTATCAGCCTGTGGGAATCTATTGCTGGACATAGGGAGGGACTCTCCTAAGGTACGCCACTGAGCCCGGTCTTCAGCTCTTGTCATACAATTACTGGCAGCCACTCGGCGCAAGTCGCTCCAGCAAGTCGGATGACGACCTACGTTTGCCAAGTCGCGGTCCCCACTCAAATCTTTAGTAGGTAGCTCTTACAATATTGACGAAGTAACTAATTAACTATTGATACCAACTCGAAACATGACGGCAGCATTGGATAATGGATTCCATTGAGAATTTCCCTTCGGAGAAGTCGAGCTTTAATTTAATTTCTTTGGATTTTCAAACCTTGTATTTTCGAAGTTCGGTAAAGTTGGTAATTAGAATAACCTTTTCTCACGAATTCCAGACAGTTTATCGGGCAGGGTTTTACATTGTATTTTCTTGTTTGTTGTCCATACAGACATTTCGTCATTTTCTTGGTGACATTATTTACATATTAGCTATAGTAGCTTAATTACTTGAAGACCTTAAAAATGTTACGTTGGTTTCTATTATTTAGTTTATTGTGTTATTCAAGAGAAAAAAGAAAAAAAAATATTTTTTTAACGAATCATCGTAAAAACACGGAACGTTTTTGTAATTAATTTCTAGCTTTAACAAAACAATACACTGATCAAGCAAATAGTTCACGAATTCCATTAGGCTGCTCTTTGTAAATCAATTAATAGTTAGGAAGTTATGAACTGCCAAAACTGGCGTATTGGATTTGGTCCACCTGATATCTATTCACTCGCTTTTATATAGGACTACCATATGAGGAGAAAGTTCACAGCTTGAAAGTGGCTCTAAAACATATTCTGAAATAAAATTAAAGCGAGCTGCAGAGTCTATGGCTACACAGAAGTTGAAGTGGCAACATTTCGAGGTACATATAATTAGTTAGTTAGTTAGTTAGTTAGTTAGTTAGTTAGTTAGTTAGTTACAAGTCAAGCTAATAAAAGTGTTTTAAAAATAAAAATAATAAACACACCACACACATCTACAGTCCCACACACACACACACACACAACATACACAGCGTCAATGACTAGATCACACTTCTAAAGAAAACTGTCTTGAAATAAGACAATTTAATGGCAGCAATGTTTTCTTTCCATAGATATCCCAAAATTAATAACGCAATCCGAGAAAAAGAAGATGGATGGCTAACCCACAACAAGTCTTAATTGAATGTGTACAACGCACGCCATGTGTCAAGTCTTTGACTGCTAAACAATCTGACCAGTTCAAGGTCAGGAAGTTAACAATCGTGGCTGTGATAGACTTTTATGGAGACGATAGCTTTTATGAGAACAATTAATGATTCTGTTTAAGGTTGCAATGTGTAAGAGGTTTCTGTGAATGCCAGAGAACCAATCATTAGTCACCTAGATGATGATTTTAATAAACGATGGATCAAGCGTGTAGTGCCGTGTCTAAAAGTAAACCTTTAACTTTCTTAAAAGAAAGAGAGGTGGCGTAAGGGTTGAATGCTTTCCGGGACTGGTGGTCTCTACAACCCTTACGTAAAGAATCTGTCGCCAAGAACCTGACGGTGTATTATGGCAGCCTCACTTGAAAGCCAGTTCCCAATCCAGCTTGGACCACATCGTCACTTAAAACATAAAGTCACTTATAGTCAAACGCTACAAAAACTTGGTGAGATGCGTCAAGGAGTAGGTATTGGTAAGGAGAACAGGGAGAATCCACTGCTTATCCGTACAACGGACAACAGGGATAGGTTAAGTCACACTGTTTTGAAAGTACCCTACTGGTTACTAAACAAATGTATTTTCTCGATCCAGACTTTACAAAAATCAATTAATATAACATGATGGAACTCTAAATGCGGCGTCCAATGAGCAAAATAATCTTGATAAAGATGGCAATAAATCACCTCGGACTGCTCCAATCGGAAATGACGCTAACGAAGCCTGGAAGTTTAATAATATCCATAATCTTAATGGTTTTACGAGCATTCTTTATACGAATTGCTACATTATGGGAATTACGAGGACTTATGTTGAAATCGTCTTGACCTCATAAAAGTTTGGAAACATTGACCGGGGTTATTTGCAAAAGACGCGCCTATATTAGCTAACATATTAATTTTACTTTCCTATAAAAATTTATGGTCTGTTGCATTAACTTGCATTATCAGTCCGAATCACGATAAGTCACTAGATGTCACTAGACGTCGACTTGGTCATGGGTTCAAATCCTACACTGAGTTTGTGTTTTCAGTGCAGGAAAACATCGCGATGAAACTGTATCTTGGTGGCAGGGTATTTTCTAGTGCTCGTTTAGCTACCCTCCACTTTCAAGTTTAGAATCTGTCCTGATATCGCACTTGGATTTGAAAGACAATTTTTAGTCTAGGGGAAGAGAGTCATCATTTTCGATCACATCGTCACCTAGCATTCGGTGACATTTGATCAAACGCTACTCTGTAAGATGTATAAAAACCTATGACAACATGGCGAAACATTCAAATGGAGCTAAAAACCAAAACAGAAAAAGAACCAGGATTATCCTCAAATGTAGAAGCTGATAGCCAGAATACCAACAGTGTCGTAGCTCTTAAAAATCTTAGTACTTTTACTAGCGTTCCATATACAGATGGTCGCGGTTTCTCTGCCACCGCGCCGGTTGCATACCAAGCGCGTTGATTTACAATTCAGACGATGCGTAGTTATTTTAGAACAGGAAGGATTTATTGAATCGCTCCGGATCGCCGGTTTGTTTTGTAGATATGGAGACGGTAATGCTGAGTAAGATTGATAAAACACATCTATCTACAATTCTACATATTATAATAAAAACAGAAGACAGAGTTAGGACATTAAACGTTTGTTTTAACGCCCTAAATGATGTATTAATTTTATTTCTTCGCAGTTAAGACTTTCTGAATTCAGAAAAGGCCAACTCTAGCAATGGAGATTTCATGCCGCCCGAAGGCCTCCAACATGGCTTTATGAAAGATATATAATAAAAATGAGGATTGGTCCTTGCAAACCCTAAATAAAAATGAATTTGGAGTTGCTCAAATTACAATATTTCCACGAATTTGGTCTATTGGACCAATTGTGTTTTCTACACTATTTGTCCATAGTTTCAATTGCTAAGTCTTCATCAATCAATCTCATGCTCCAGTGCATAGTTTGCAAAAATACTCATAATGATACACGAATTCTATTTCCATTCCATTATCTCTGATTAATGATTATTACTCACGAATTATTTATTCATCCGAAACAAAGTGTCATTCATATCACGTGCCTGTACGGTCTATGATTAATGCCCGCAAGGAGACGCTTTGGGGCCACACTACTTTAATGTATACACATATCGTATACGTAACATATTATACTTAACCTATTGTTGAAATACGCCATGGCGGTTGCTTTATGTTCTTGATATTGACTGAAAAGGGGTTTATGTGACGTTTCGACACATTGATTAGTAATTTAGGATGTGAATGTGAAGGTTTAGTAAAGGTCGGCATAACCACATCATATAAAACATATAAAGCTCAGGTAGCATTAGCACGTCAATCAAATAAATTTAATAAACATCTTAGACGCACGAGGAATTTAGAATGAGGAAACTATAATAACTACATTTCCATAAACATCGGATTATCATTCACTCTCTTTTTTACATCAGATTGATTCAGACAAGTCTGCGTTTGATCACGATCTGATGGAAAGTGATGATGTGTCCAAGATGTAGCATACTTATCTAGTAAATACCTACTCTTGGCTTCAACACACCCAAGTTGTAAAGTTCGTAGAACACAGTATGTTCCAGCATCCAATCCAGGCGTAGAATGACGCTATCTTCAACCACATCGCATCAAGTGACGTCTAGTCAAACGCTACAAATCAAATGATATCAAAGTTTCATTCTATTGCTGTTACTAAAGTTCTTATAGTAAAAGTTGATTTGCCAATACGTTCCCATTCTCTCTTTCGTTTGAAACATTCTGATTCAGAAAGTAAAACAACAACATCATTCGACCCTAAAAAGATTGTAGTAAAACACAAACGTGGTCTAATAAAAAAGCTATCAAGTCTTCATAGTTCGCGATTCATAAAGTTACCTTGACACCACTTTGAATCTTTAAAAGATGACATAACATCAACCCGGCTGAACCACTTGCTGACGTAAATGTCAAGCCACACCTGTTGCTTGACTCGAAACTTGGGTCTGACATTAGCTCCATCATAAACGAGCTTGACGATAATAAAGGCAATATTAGGTTCCGCTTGTTTAATGGCGCCGAGCCGGGAACTATGACGTAGGGTTCGTGCATTTTCCGGGCTGAAAAGTAGCCTATGTATTACCCATATATTCACCATCATCATCATCATCATCATCATCATCGGGCGGAAGAAGTCTACTATTGAACATAGGCCTTTGAACGCCACCAAGCACGGTTATTAGCCATGTGCATCCATCAGCTCTCTACTATAATACACTCAAATTAAAAATGCGAAAGTACTCGTAACTCTGTTTGTTTGTCACCTTTGATTTTAAAGACATTTAGCGTGGAGATAGTTCGAACCTGGAGAAGGACATAGGATACTTTTTATCGCGATACACGCGAGTGAAACCACAAGGCACAGCTAGTATAAATATAATTTTTAATATAATTTTTTTTTGCTTGTGGCAACCCTACGAATAACAGCTGACTAAAACCTGTCCCGTTAAAATTTATTAATTTAATTGTTTTACGTACTATTATTGGACCCTTACCAATTTCATTGCTATAAAACAAACTAATGTACGTGTTTAGGTAGTATTAATAGTGAAATTTTTAGTATTTTTTATGTAAATGTCAACTTATTGTTGAGGCATTTTCGTTTGTTTAGTTTAAAATTGTGACGTTGTTATCTCGGTTTGGAAGTGTTTACTGTGTTTGTGTGACTTATATACGTGCAATACATCTTTCGTATGATTATTAGAACGGAAACAATCACGTAAGTACAATATTTCCAAACTATAACCTCACTTGTTGGCCAAATAATTTGTTGGTGGATCTGTTAATCGCTCACATTTTACCTCAAAATGATGACTAGAAGAGCTTTATCTCGTCAAGAGGAATCCAACAGACTCCTCTTGACCTTGCAAGAACTGAAGGCCACCAAGGAATTGTGTGATCAACTCAACAGAGAAAGAGATGACAATGAGCAAATTATGATTGAAACCCTAAATAAAAATGATAAATTAAAAAGTGAGTTATCGGCGTTACACTCACAACAAAATTCAATACTTGAAGAACGGGACAGACTTCAAGAAACGATAGACAGGTTTGATCAGTGTGCTGCTGAGTACGATCTTGCCCTGAAGACAATATCTACCTTGGAACGGGAACTCCGGGAAGCTCACCGTGTAATCTCTCAGCTCAGGGAGAGAACAGAAGACAGTACTGCACTGAAAACCCTTAGTCTCTTTAATGAATTAGTTTTAGTCCGTAGGGATTCACTTCCCGTCTCTGCTGCAGGGGGTGTGGGAACCACTCATACTATTGACCTTACAAATGATGACACAGTGGGAACTATTTACCCTTGTAGCAGAAACAAACTAAAGAAATATGTTAAAATTAAAAAAATTATCAATAAAACAAAAAAATTGTTAAAGAGCCAAAAAAATTTAGTGAAGTCAATAAAAAACAAAAGAAATAAAATTGCTTTATTAGATAACATTAAAATGTATCAACTAGAGTTGCAAACTACCAGCATAACATATCAATCTGAAATAAAGGACCTGCAAACAAAAATCACCAGCCTTGAGACTTCACTAATTACTATCAGTGGCCGTTATGAACAGTCTCAGTACATGATGAAGGAGTATATATTGGCGATGGATGAATTGCTCAAATTGAGCCACAGCAACCTAGAGTGTGTTGAGTCAAATATTGACACAGCATGTGACTGTCAACTCACAAAACAGCCAATGCCGGTTTGTACTGCTTCATCATTACCAGAAATGTCAGACAGTTTGAATGTCTTGTCTGGTGATAGTGTAAATGAAACAAATTATGTTATGTTCAGCGATGAAATTGGTAAGCATATGGGTTCAAGAGTAGGTATGAACACTGGATGCCGGCTCATAAATAATTGTATGCCCAATTCTAGTCTGCGTGAGTTGATGCCAAAAATAGAAAAATATAAATATAACCACAACTCAAATCTGATAATTTTAATTGGGAATAGAGGAAATGTCAATGAAAATGAGCTAAATGAATATGTTAAAACGTTAAGATTATTACAAGTAAATGAAATTATATTGTTTACCTTCCCCTATAGTCACAGTTTGTCACAAGCAGAAAACAACCTTAGGTATAAGTTAAATTTGACTTTACATGAATTGTCATGTAATTATAATAAAATTAATCTGATTGACACTAACAATATTGTTGGTAAAAAATATTTTTTGACCAAAGACAGTTATTGTCTTAAAAAGTATTATAAACAACGGGTAGCTAATTCGCTATCTTATTATTTTAATAAGACAGCCAATAACTTGGCTAAACAAATGTGCTCTATTGAGTACTGTCTTGACAACACTATTCAACAGTTGGAAACAATTCCAAATAATTTAAACATAGTGGCATGACAATAGAGGAAGTCTCTAGCCCAATTAAATCAAAAAATATTGTTTACAAATCTTGCCCAAAATCACAAATCATAGTTAACGAAAATGTAAATAAATTCAACCTGGTCCACCAGAATATTCAAGGGATGAAGGGCAAATGTTTAGAAATTGAGTTGTTCATGAATCACAATAACATTGACATTCTTTGCATTACTGAGCATTGGCTCAAAAATCATGAACACATATTTAGTTTTAACAATCACCAAGTTGGTAGTTCGTTCAGCAGAGTTAATGCAATTCATGGTGGTTCATTAATACTATTAAATAAAAAAATTAAATTCAAAGAACGCAAAGACATCGTCCACTACTCAGCTGAACGAATAATCGAAATAGCTTGTGTAGAATTGGAGCAGTTCATTATTTTAAGTGTGTACAGGCCTCCAACTAGTTCATATGATGATTTTGAAAAGTTAATGGAGGAAGTTCTTTTCAAAATATCCAAGTTAAATAAACAAATTATTATCTGTGGAGATTTCAATGTAAACCTTTTGGATGTTTCTACTCTAAGTACGAGAATAACTAATTTATTTAAATCATTTAATTTGAGAAATTTGTTTATGGAGCCTACAAGGATAACTGCCACTACGGCTACTTGTTTAGATAATATTTTTACAGATGTGAATGTAATTAGTCAAAGTGTAATAAGTAAATTAGATTCAGACCATTGTGGTCAATTAATTACAATTAAAAATAAAATAAAAATTAATGGAAAAAAATCTGTCACATATGTACCAGAGACCGTTGATCGGATGGAGAAAATAAAATTAAAGCTGATCGATGAACTTCCTTTTTTACCGGATCGTAGAAATGCTGATGATTTATACAACTCTTTTTTCAGCGTATTTAGCAAAGCTTTCAACACGATATTTACTCCAAAAACGATCATGGTTTCTGATAGACCTAATTTTACGGAGTGGGCTACAGTTGGTATTCACAAAAGCAGGCAAAAGCTGTACGATCTCTACAGTGAAAAACAATATAATACTAGTAATGAGTTTAAAGAAACTGTAAAAACATACTCAAAAATTTTTAAGACGGTCTGTCACATTGCAAAGTCTCGTTATATAAGTTCTAAGCTTAAAAATAGTAATGACAAAATTAAAGCAACTTGGAAAATTATAAATAGTGAGACTGGCAAAGTCAGGTCTCAAGCTAATAATTACAACCTAAATATTGGCGATACCAGTGTCAAGACTGACATTGAAGTAGCTAAAGCATTTGAAACCTTTTTCACTGACATTCCAGTCTCTACTACTAAGTTCTTAAACTCATCGCACACCATTGCAGAATCTATGTTAAAAACAAATGTACCAGAGTGCGAAATTCCTTTTCAATTTGACTATGTTAGTTGCAAAGATGTAGTAAAAGCTTTTAATATGATTAATGTCAAGAAAACTACTGACCTCTGGGGTATATCCGTGACCGTTGTTAAGCCATTAATTGAAATGATTGCACCCGAATTAGCCCTAATATTTAACAAATGTATTGACGACGGCGTGTTTCCTGATCTGATGAAACATAGTAAGATAACACCCTTGTTTAAATCGGGTACAACGACTGACCCTACTAACTTTAGACCAATATCAGTATTACCAACATTTAGTAAAATATTCGAAAAACTTATTCTAAATCAATTGCAAAGACATTTCTCAGCAAACAAATTACTTAATCAAAAACAGTTTGGCTTTACGCGTGGTCGCTCTACTACTGATGCTGGTGTCGAGTTATTAACTCACATCTATGATGCCTGGGAGGAGTCACGGGACGCTCTAGGCGTGTTCTGTGACTTGTCCAAGGCATTTGATTGTGTTCACCACGAGACACTGATCAGGAAGCTCCGGCACTATGGTATTCGAGGTGTTCCTCTGGACCTTGTAACCTCATACCTTAGTGATAGGATTCAGAGAGTTGACGTGAACGGGAAGCGATCCTCGGGGTCAGTAGTCACAATGGGAGTTCCGCAGGGTTCAATACTCGGACCTTTTCTGTTTTTAGTTTACATCAATGATTTGCCCAGCCTTGTTAGTGACAATCACGAAATAGTATTGTTTGCTGATGATACGTCGCTTTTATTTAAGTTAAAGCGACAACATAACATTTCTGACGACGTGAACAATGCTCTCTCCAAAGTTACAGACTGGTTTGATGCGAACAATTTGATGTTAAATGGAAAAAAGACAAAATGCTTGAGATTTGTGCTGCCCAATGTTAAAGAAGTACCAACAAATGTAAAAATTAAGGACGAAGAATTGGACCTTGTCAAGACTACAGTATTCTTAGGCATAACTTTAGATCACAAATTGCAATGGGGTCCACATATTGTCAGTCTATCGAGCAGACTTAGCTCTGCAGCATATGCTGTAAAGAAGATCCGTCACCTTACTGACGTTGATACAGCCAGACTAGTCTATTTCAGCTATTTTCACAGCATTATGTCCTATGGAATATTGCTGTGGGGAAACGCTGCTGATATTAACACCATATTTGTATTGCAGAAGAGAGCTGTTCGTGCGATTTATAACATGGGCCCCAGAGAATCTTTAAGAATTAAGTTTAAAGAAACCAAAATAATGACAGTTATTTGTCAATATATTTATGAAAATGTAATGTACATACGGAAAAATTTAAATAGCTTCAAAAAGAGAAGTGATTATCACAATTTTAATACTAGAAACAAAGATAAAATTGCTGTACCCACCACTAGGCTCCATAAAGTTAGCAACTCGTTCAAAGGTCAATGTGTACGCTTTTTCAACAAAATCCCAAGTGAAATTCAAGACTTGTCTATAACAAAATTTCAAATTCGTATAAAGAGAAATCTCATTAGTAAAGCTTATTATAAAATATCGGACTATCTAGATGACAAACAAGCTTGGGATTGTAGTTAATCTATCTATCTTTCTTTCTATCTATCTATTCTCCCTATTTCCCCTATTCTAACCATTTTCGGTAAACAGCCAAAACAGTCATGCTCACGAAAGTGACTTTGCTTGCAGCGGCGTCATGTGTCGGGTCGCCCTCTTCCCTCTCATATGGTCGAGGAGAGCGATGGCTGGCACATGCGTCAACTCGTGAACGGGTGCTGCTTGTGGGGTCTGGTCTGCTTTGGTTGTGATCCCGCAACTCGTTAATATTCATGTTCCCATATCCCAATGTGTACAACCAAACAAGAGAAATCTTATTATTAGTAAAGCTAAATAAAAAATATCGGACTATTAGATGACAAAAAAAAAAGCTTGGGATTTTAGTGAACTTGCTCCAATTCAATCAATTAGTAATAAGAATAAAATTGTCAATGTGATCGCGCCAAAAAAATTACCTGCCGGGCGTTTCTTGCCTGTTCTTTTGCCGGCGTAAGGAGGTTGGAACAGGCGTAGCTAGTTTTAAGTTGACGTTTTAAAGTGATCACAATGTATCCTATTGAATAAACATATTTTTGATTTTGATTTTGATTTTGATATATATAGGTTATATTATATCTAACCAAGTCGAGCACCTTGTTCTTGTTACATGTAACGATATCCCTTCTACGAAGCATTTTCGAACATTTCTCTTCTAGGAAATACTCAATTTATTTCCGGATGGCGAATAACACGATCTTCACTTTTGTATCGTGACATGTATTACTGTGTATAGATACAAAATTATCGCGAATTTCTGTCTCCAAATTCGCTTAATATATAAAAACATATATTTTTCCTTATTGCGAAATCGTTAACAACCCACCACACAAAGGAAACAAATCGAGGCGCTTTTTTTTGGTATATATATTTCTTTATTGCAGTGTTTCAGAAAAGAGTTTATCTATGTAGTCAAATACTCTAAAACGGTCATCATCATCATTATCTTCAGCCGGAACAAGTCCACTGCTGAACATATATTTTGCCGGCGTAAGGATGTTGGAACAGGCGTAGCTAGTTTTAAGTTGACGTTTTAAAGTGATCACAATGTATCCTATTAAATAAAAATGATTTGAATTTTGATTTTTTTTGAATTTTAGGCCTCCCCCTTTGAACGCCACCATGAACGGCTATTAGCGGTAACTAAACATATTTTATTGAGACCATCAACCTCTGCAACACCTGGTTAGCCATCAAGCACAGTTATCGGTGTATTCCGGCAGTCTCACATGACAACCATTTCCCAGTCCAGGCGTAGCATGGCGCCACCTTCGATAAAAGATATTCAGTCAAAGACTACCCGGTTAGAACTAAAAAATAGAACCAACAGCAAAATTTTAAAGACTCTTGTTTCTCAACAAAACTTCTCTAATAGGTAGTAAGCAATTTAAATATGAATAAGGTTATGGTGAGCCGATGGATACGGTACGGACTGCATTAAGAAACCCAACCTTGAGTTAACTCGTTGTATGTTAACATCCAGCTACTTTGTACGGTACCGGGCTCAGTAGCGTACCTTGGGAGAGGCCTATGTTTAGCAGTTGACTGACACAGGCTAATGATGATGATGATGATAAAGATTCCAGCTGATGAAACTCGTATTAAAGATACAGTGACTAGAGGTCTAAGGCTGGTGTTCTAGAATGACACTGAAGCAATAATCGCTAAGCACAGACTTTAGTCTGTCATGTCATACAAATATATCACATAATCGCAACTCAAGCATGAACACTTAAGGCTCATTCTAAAATACCAGCCTAAAAGTCTAGTGTGTAAAAAGTTTTCTCAAGTCTCCCATTTTTAGCCTCGCAAAATTTCTATCCATCACTGATTCGAGAAAAATCCAAAAACCCGTACTCGTTAAGGCACTTGCAGGCCTTTTTCGAGAGCAATCAAATTAAGTATTAAACAACTGAAAAGAGTTTTGGGACTAGCTCCCATGAGGGTCGTCTAAAAGCGTTATCGGACGGAGCGGTGACAAAAATTAGAGGAAAGGATTTATTTAGGTGACAGACAAATGAGGGTATTTGGCCCGTTTCGATGCGTTCTTGTGGCCTTTTTGGTGACCTGTATTAGTAGATTTAACTGGAATCAAGATGTAGCTATTTATTGGTAGCTTCGAGTTTTAGCTGGGAACTGCAGAAAGAATAAGATCCCTCTAATCAGACTAATAAACTAAATAAAAGCAATTAATGCGTAGATGTACCCGTGGGGTACAGTAAGCAGATCCTAAACTAGATTCAAAAATCAATTCCAATTTATAACTTTTTTATAGTTAGAAGTTTTTTTTTTATTTGTTATGGTAGGGGATCCCAAGAGATTTTGGGATTTACTCGAACGCGGGGAGGATGCCATACATATTGATAAGAACCTCCAGCCAGTGAGCTCTTAATACAGGGGGGTACGTTCAGGGGAACCCGTCAGATAGCATTTGACCACAAGTCACCTGATGTTAAGTGACGATGCAGTCAAAGGTGGTGCCACGCTTCACCTGGAAAACTGGATCTGAAATGGAGTTTCGAGAATACACCCATAGGTGCTTGGCAACAGATTCCTATCTTGACAATACTAAAAAATGCCCTACCATTAAGCTATGGTTCCATCACGATGTTTTCTTTCACCGAAAGCTCAGGCTCATCATAGGATTCAAACTTATGACCTTACAGATCGCAAGCCAACGTCACTACCACTGAGACATCATCGGTTCAAAGAAAACGAGCTATTTATAATGATAATGATGAGTCAAATAGAGAATTGCAAACAGTCACCGTCATTGAACTTCACTCAAACTATCAATTCGCACTTTAACTGTCTCATAACACAATTCACGTCGCGAAATATAGCGCCGAAATTATAATAGACAGCCACTCGTAAAGTTAAAACGCCAAATGATTACGTATTTACGACTCATACAGTATTCATAACCCGCAAGTACCGAGTCAACTATTCCGACCGTTCGCTCTGAACGCAATAACTCGCTCATCTGAAACGAGAATATCTCGCATTGAAGCAGAATGTTTTCAACTCGACAAGCGTTCGCGAAATATAGAGGAATTCAAGCTATTTCAGGTTACAGCGACAAATGTTGCAAACGTTCACGTTTTGGGGTGTTGTGTTTCAGAAGAAGAAGAAGGAAGAGAAGGAAAAGTGTGTGTGTGTGTGAGTGAGTAGCCTTGCTATCAACAGCCTCATCCTGCAGGCGAGATACCTCATGCCAATCAGCAAGAAACGAAAACGTTAAAAAAATCCAAGGCAGTATTTTCAAAAAATATCCGAATGATGCCGGTATTGTATATTTTATTATGCTAATGGTATTAACATGTCATTGTTATTTATAGATGAGGATAAAAATGGTCTTAGAACTATGTAGTACGTTCCAACCTCCTTACACAAGCAAAACAGGCAAGAAACGCCCGGCAGTAACCTGCAATGAAATTGAGCTTTCGGTGAAGAAAACATCGTGATGAAACCATAGCTTTGTCGGCCGGCAAGTCATTTTTTGGGCACGAATACATTTTCAATTTTTTTTACTGATTAAATTGGAGCAATGTCACTACAATCCCAAGCTTTTTGTGTCATCTTAGTCCGACATTTCATTCATTCATCATTCATTATCAGCCTTTCACGTTCCCACTGCTGGGACTCTGGCCTTCTCTCAGAGAGAGAGTATGGGCTGTAATCTACCACGCTGGCCCAGTGTGGGTTGGTAGATGTCGCATGCCCTTGAAAATGTTGCAGTTCTTGGACATGCCGGTTTCCTCACGATGTTTTCCTTCATCGTTTTGAGCGATGGCAAATCCGCACATAACTTATTAAGTCATAGGTGCGGGGCCGAGAGGATTCGAACTCGGTGTCGGCGTCTTGTAAGTCGCACGCCTAACCGTTCGGCCACCATCGCTCGATATTTCATAAATAAGCTTTACTAATAACGTTCCGCTTTATATGTACCGGACCAGTTATGACACCTGTGCACTTTTTAACTCAAATAGGTTTATCGAACTCAATATTTTTTTAACAAACAAAAGGGTTAGTTTACTTAGCTTTTAGTCAGTGCTAATTGAAACGGGTTTTTACGGTTTGTTTTTATTTTCCCCTTAGAGGCCGGTTGAGATTTCGCTAAATACAGCACCAAAGCAAAACTCTGCGATCGGATAAAGTCACGAGCACAAAGATTATGGTTAGATTACAGTCGAGTCGAGTTCGACCCGGTTTGGATCTTTAACCTCATGAATACCAGGGCATCGACTAAATAGAGGAAAAACAACGTGTCTGGTTTTTACAGTCCTCACCGTTTGAATGGTAGTGTGGATTTGAAATTAACGGGCATGACGTCACCATTTACTAGTTTATCGACTTTTTTATGTTCCGCTATCGTAGCGCGTAGTCGTAACTCCTGTGGCGGCCTCTTTCGTCAGATTTCAAGCATTGTCTCAAAAAAAGATGAATTGAATAGTCTCATAGTTAACCATGAAGTTAAGAATCTGTCGCCAATCACCTATCGGTGTATTCCGGCCTCACTTAAGAACCAGTCCTCAAACCAGGAGTAGCATGACGCCACCTTCGACCACATCAACATCTCTTAATCTTAACATCACTGTGGTCAAACGCTATCCTATAGGATGTACAGGACATTCCTGGATATTGTACTATCAGAATGGATAACATCAGGTTAGCCGATGTAGCAGTTGTAGAACCAGATGTGGGTGGGAACATAGATGGAAAGATAAATCAAGCAGTTGACTTTGAAATTCTAAACAAGAATTCTATACTGAATACCAAATTGCCTAACAACACCGTGCATAAAGCCTAGGTTGTAATAAAAAGGGTTAAGACGATAACAAACACAAACGTTTGCATAGGTGTGCCGTACTTATATGGAGCTGGTAAAACGTTTTACGCCGAACTAATTCAAAGAAATTATAATCGGCTTCCCTGACGTTTCAAATGTTTATAGGCGACGGTGACCGCGTCCTATCGGGTTGCTTGTTTGCCACTCTGTTATATAAATTGAAAAAAATAATCCTTTGAATCATACAGAGCGTAGCGTTTGACTAGAAATCAGCTGATGACGATGTGATCGAAGGTGGCGCCATGGTGCATGCCTTGACTAGGAACTGGTTCTCAATTGTGGTTGCTTCGCGACCGATTCTTAACTTTAGGGTGATATAAAAACACGTACTTAGTTTTTTTTATCTTCGGAACTTTGCCTAAAGGGACTAATATATTGTATGTAGTTATTAGTTTAGGTTTTTTTTTATTATTTTTTTTTTAGTTCATTGTAATAGTATATATTTTTGTTTTATAAAAATATAATCTTAAGCTACATATTATATTAACAAACTTGTTTTAAAAATCATTGTGTTCTTCCTAACATCAAAGGTATTTGTAGAAAAGTTTTTTTTCATTATAGAAAATCGATTGGCCCGTTAAGAGCAGCCTAGTCTATAGTCCTAGCAAATACAATGCCAAAAAAGTGCTAATAGAATTGACTCTACCTGCTAAATAACACCAAATAACTGGTATATCTATACTGATTTACAAATGCGAAAGTAATTCTGTTAATTACACGCCTAAACCACTAATCAGATCTTGATGAACTTTGGTATGGAGGTAGTTTGGACCCTGTGAAAGGACATAGGATACTTTTTTATCGCGATAAAGTGTCTTCGCATGAACAGCTAGTTTTCTATATAATATCCCCGTGGTATTAACAACTCTAGTGATATCCCGCGACGGCGGCACTAGCGTAGGTGTTGGGCGCCAAGTGGCAGGTCAGTAAACTTTAGGAAGTTCAACAAAGGACGTCAAGAGGGCCTGTAGCGAACCCTACCTGCACAGTTAAAGCAAATCATGAACTGCAAATTGTTACTTGCTCCTTTAGTATCATTTTTCGTATCGATGGTGCATTTTTTAAGACAAATGCATGAAGTTTGTTTTTTGGCAATGAATATGCCGTTTATTATTGTTAAGAATCGTTATGTAAACATTAAGCAGTACCTAGATAAGATTCGGGAACGTGGAACTTGTTTTTAAAAACTATTTAAAACTATTAAAATTGGTCTTCACAAGATTTTATTGCTCTAAACCACTATGCTCTAAAGATCAATTAAGACTAACTTAATATCTAACATTAGACCCACTGCGAAGCTCGTAATCGCTTACGCTGCGTCTGGACCATCGCGTGATATTGCGTGGGCAGACGCAACCTCGTCAGCATTTCCTATACAATTCCAGGGAGATAGGAATGTAACGCCTTCCCCCTTAAACCGAAGTTATCGGAAAATGGGTTTTCCGAGAACCTCGCAAACACAATTAACATAATTACATATTATTAGGTTAACGCAACAATAGAGGTCTATCATTAATAGCTGATACATCTAGTTCTATTTCAACTTGTGGAGCGCTCTGCTTTTTACAACATATTGCATAAACAGAGGACTTGAGCTTGAACCAAATTATGGATATTATAATCACTGTTATAACTATATAGAGCACAATTGTGGCAATGCCAATGCTTTTCACTTGAATTACACTGTTATCACTTTTCACACTTTTCTTTAGTAAATAGTTCAGATGTTGAATATCATCCAGATTCACTCCTTTCAAGTTCACCGGTTCCGTGTCTGCTGCAAGGAAACTCTGCTCGTGTAAGCGAGGTAAGTTTATCATAGGTACGTGCTTATAGTACGTGCTTCCTAATGAGTGATAGCGATGTTCGTAGATCAGACGACTATCAATGAAGACGTCACAGGGTTTCTGTATTGTGAGCAAGTATGTTCCCCGTACTGGCTCCTGGATGACGTCATCGCCACATCTTTGGAACAGGATCTTCTCATACTTTGAGAATAGAATCCAAGTGTTGCGGGAGATTCTCTGGATCTTCAGGTTTTCGGTAGTAACCTTCTGTGGGAAACATCTGGAGAGATTGTGGCCAAACTGCATTAGTTGTTCCATGCAAGTTTCCACAGAGTAAACTGCAAGGTCATCTTCCGAGCAAAGGTACTCTTTAGCCGTTATCTCTTTGCATTTCTGGACGATCGGACGATACCTTGTGCCTTCTACTAACAGGTAAGGGAATTCGGGAATAAGGGCGAATGTCTCGTTGCTTGGATCATGGGATACAGGAAGTGAATACAATTTGTAATAACTATAAGTCATCTTATCAACTAGCGGAACACTAATAATAAACCTGACATCGCTGTCCTTAAGATAAGTTTTAACAGTAAACGTTTCCTCTAAATTAATTAAGTTTTGTTCATTTGCTGGATACATCAAATTATCAAGGTTACCAATTTCTTTTAAAAGAGTTAACAATTCATCAGAGTTTATGATGGTTTTGTGTAAAACTGATACCTTACTAAGTGCTAAAGATGTCTCTACGTCACTAAGTTTCATAGAAATAGTCCTAAAATTAACAATAAACAAGTTAAATACACTAATGACACGAGACAAGAACAAATCTTTACTTTCCATTTTAAACCTATCCATAACAAACTGTCTTATTCTGGTTATTTTATCATTTAATATTTTAGTATTGTTATCCATTATCTGGGTAGAGTTTACGAAGTGATCCAACATTTCAGATATAATAGTTATTTTATTAGAAATAGCCTGTTCGCGGGTTTCAAGACCAGTTATCAAGTCGTCATAACGAACCGCATCTTCGTGATCCAGATTACCAGTGATCACCTTGATCAAGGAACCCAAGGGATTCACGAGACCACGTTTAACCCTCTTGTTTGGTATTAATTGTTGCAACCTTTCAATAGCCTCATCTCTAATATACTCTACTTGAACCTTGAATTCATTTAGTTCCTCAATATAAGAGCTATTCAAAGATGTTATATTCTCGCAGAATTTGTTATATTGTCTTACATTAAACTGTAAGTCGGATGCTATGCCTTCTAACTTAATTGTTTTAATAATAGACCATTCATTGTGCTGCAAAAATGCTCGACCTTGTTTGACTGGCAGAACACCTGGATTCTTGTTAATGTTCTGCACTTGAAGGCCCTGGTCTGGGGGACCCCGGTTTAGGGCATGGGTCATCGATATCCATACCATCAGGGTTAGGCACCACCTGTGGAGGACGTTTGATATTTTTAATAGGAACCTTGGTGTCCCTATCTTTTACTTTTATGGGTACTACATTACGCCTTACTGGACCAGTTACAATAGCCTTTTGATATTTAGGTTTGTCTTTAGATTGCCGTTTATTTACAGCCTTTGCGTAAATTGTCTGTCCTATTTCTAATTCCGGACCTGTCTCACCTCCACGCTTTTTACTAATCTTTTCTTTTTCCTTACTCATCCTTTCTACTAAATGCCGATATAATTCTTGTGTTCTTTTTCTATGGTCTTTCACTAACTGTTGTTTATATGCTTTATCAAAATCTATATCGAATGCAGAGTTTAACTCAGTATGACCGAATACTACTTCAAATGGTGTTAAGTCGGTGGCACTATGGATACTATTATTGTATGCCATAGTGGCATAGGTCATGACAGAGGCGGCGTCTGTGTACTTTCTTTCATATTTAGCTATGCGGTAAATCTCTATAATCGTAGAGTGAAAACGCTCAATCATACCCATGGAGTTAGGATTATTTGGTGTTCCAATATGTAGTTTTATTTTGTGTAAATCCGTTAATTCTCTCAATAATTCGTTGTTAAACTCAGTTCCAGGGTCGCTGCTAATTCGTCGTGGGATTCCATAAAAACTAAAGTATTTTATCAATGCCCTGACTACTTCTGGTGTGGATCTAGATGGTATTTCTAAAGCTTGACCCAATTTACTAAAGGCGTCTATTATCGTGAGATAATGCTTTGATTCAATAGAGAATATATCAATGAATATTTCCTGGAATGGTGCACTTTGAGTTTGGGTAAGTTGTAATACTGGCTTGATGGGTTTACGGTCGTACTTAGTGATTTTACATTGTTCACACGAATTTATAATAGCTGCAACTGTCTCTTGCATGTTCGGCCAGTAGTAGTTACGTCGGATTCTTTTCACAGTTTCTGTAATCCCACGATGACAAGTTTTGCCTTCGTGCAATTTTTCGATTACTAATTGTTGTTCTTTTTCATCATCAATTAAAATAACGCGTTCCGTGCATTCATAAAAATTAATAGTTCCCTTTTTGAATAGCGTAATTATGGCATTACCAAAATCTTTTCTATGTTCCTGACATTCAAAATAAATGAAATATTTTATCTTCGGCCGTATGTATTTCTTCAAAAATTGGTTTACTAAATCCTGCCTATTAAATGGCAGCCATACCTGCAGAATTTTCTGATGTTTTGTGGATAAGTCTGTAACTTGGATATCATTACAGAATCGGTGAAATACCAATATTTGATTAGGTTTTGTATCCACCGCTTCGTTTAAAATAGGTATTCCCAATGATTCTAAATCTTTACCTGAATGCACTGTATCCGTGGCATCATTACTGGAGTCAGATCTAACTAGCCAGCCTGATTCTTTTGTTAAAATGTTGTCTATAGAGTCAGTATCCGATACAGTTAGCGGACTAATTGTTGCAGTTCTTTCGGAGTCAGATACTGTTATAGTTTTAGAATCGTCAGTAGTCCGTCGTCTTGCCAAATTAGAGATTTGTTTAGTCACGTCTTCTAAATGTCTTTGTAGTTTATTTTCACTATCATCTATATTTACTACCATTGAACTATTATCATCAGGTTCACCTGCACCCAACGCATTTAACTTGAGTCTGGACAACGCGTCGGCATTCGCATTAAGGCGGCCATTTTTGTGTTTTATGTCAAAATCATACTCTTGCAGACGTAACCTCCAACGTGTTAGCTTGCTACCAGGTTCCTTGAGTTGATATAGCCAGAGTAGCGGCTTATGGTCCGTGACAATGTCGAACTTGTGACCATAAAGGTAAGGCCTAAAGTGCTTGGTGGCCCAAATAATAGCCAACAACTCCCTTTCAATTGCGCTATACTTCCTTTCACTATCTGTTAGTGTACGACTTGCGTACGCCACTGGCCTATCCGTACCTATAGATCCCTGTGAAAGCACAGCCCCAATCGCCACCTCTGAGGCGTCTGTGGTTAAAATAAAGGGCTTGCTCATATCCGGATATTGAAGAACAGGTGCATTAACCAATAATTCTTTGCATTTTTGAAACGATTCTATATACTTTTCGGTAATTTCAACCTTTTTGCCTTTTTTTAAACACGCTGTTAATGGTTGTGTTATTTTTGAAAAGTCCTTTATAAATTTTCTATAGTAACCTATAAAACCGAGAAATCTTTTTATTTCTGTCTGTGTCTGTGGGATAGGATAATCTAATACGACTTGAATCTTGTCATTGTTGGGTCGGAGTCCGTCTTTAGTCAATGTATGTCCTAGATACTGCACTTCCTTACGAAGGAATTCCGACTTATCTAATTGTACTTTCAAGTTTGTAAGCCTCAGTCTATCAAAGACTGCGCGCAACTTCTCAAGGTGCTGCTGTAGCCCATTTGAATATATAAGTATATCATCCAAGTAAACCAGGCAGTGTATGCCCTGCAGCCCCCTCAACACATTATCCATCGTACGTTGGAATGTAGCCGGCGCCGTTTTTAAACCAAACGGCATCCGGAGGAACTCATAATGACCATTTTGCGTAGAGAATGCTGTTTTCTGTCTATCCTGTTCTGAAATTTCTATTTGATGGTAACCTGACGCTAAATCTATCGTGGTGAAGTAATTACTTTTGCCAAGTTTATCAAACAAGTCGCATATATTAGGAAGTGGGTATCTGTCATCAGTTGTTATCTCATTCAGTCGGCGATAGTCTATAACCATCCTATATTTCACTAGTCCAGAAGCATCGAGCTTTTTAGGGACCAAATGAACAGGAGCACTCCAGGGAGAGTGTGATTCCTGTACCACATTATCCCTGAGTAATTTGTCCACTTGTTCTTTGATCTCTTGGGCTTGAGCCGGTCCCTGCCTATATGGTTTTACATAAATAGGGTCTTCATTAGTTGTTCGTATGTGGTGTTTGACCTGATTCGTAAAGGTTAGAGGTAAGCTCTCACAGTAAAATATGTCCTTGTATTCATAGCACAGTTGTTGAATTGCTTTTTTCTCTTCGGTATTAAGGTGTTCTAGTCTTAGCTTTGACAAATTTTCGGCCAAGACATTGTCTACTTCAGTGTCAGTAAAGTCGGAACTAAAATTTACTTCACATATGTCATTATTGAACTCAGCTACAGTAAAAGGTGCCGTAATCGTAATGCCAATCAAATTCTCAGTAAGGTTTTGGATTACTGTCGTAGCAAAATAGTTATCGCATTTGACTAATGCGGAAGGCATGCGCACACCGTCATGAAACTGTTTAAAGTTCAAAATCGCATCACCCTTTTCTAAGTTCACAGGAACTTTAACTCGTTGTTCTGAGCGTGGTTGAATTCGGATGACGTAATCGTCATTATAAACGATAGGTATTTTAGAACCGTGGGTTTCTAACGTCTTATCTTTTAAATTTATGTTAGCCTTGAGCCTTGACATAAGATCGCATCCTATGACTCCGTCATAGCGTCTATCGACATCGTATACGTAGAATTTATGATGACCATCTTCGTTGAATATCGAGAAAAGTGGAATATTAACCACCTCATGATGGACGCTGGAAGCATGGGTACTTGTAACCATAAATGGTTCGTAAGATTTTAACGTCGCGAAATGTTCGTTTGCTTTTAACGGACTTAAAAACGATCGCGTGCTTCCAGAGTCGAGCATGAATTTCCCGTCTATCTCGGGTACGTATATATATGGTAATTTCAACGAAGCGTCATAATTCACTTCTACTATTTCGTGTTGGTCGGGAAAACGCTGATGTGAAAATTTTCCACAGCGTTTACTGCTTCTTGTTCATTAGGCGCTAAAGGCGCGTTACCTTGACTATTGTTTTCACACATTTTGTTCTCAGCAGAGGTGTACTGTTGGACCGATGGATCAGGGTAAGTATACATACCGTCAAACGTATCATGTTCGTGAGTCATCTCGCCGTAAGTATCACAGGATTCGTAGGCCTCGTAGGGATGGTAATACTCGTCATACTGACCTTCTAATGCGTATGTTTCATTCACAGGTAACTGCTGAGGTCTCACTGGAGCAGTCCTCATGGTCACGTCATTTGGGTACTGATGAGGTGGACGGTAACCTTGAGGTTGTGGGTGCCTGTACCCGAACTGTCCCTGTTGTGGTTTAAAACCAAATTGACCTGGTTGCGTTTTGTAACCGAATTGACCACCTTGTGGCCTAAACCCGGGCTGACTTACCTGTGGTTGTGGTCTGAAACCAAACGGTGGTCGCTGTCCAAATTGAGATTGACCCGGTGCGTTATTATTGAATTGCGGTCTATATCCAAATTGAGTTGGCATTGGTGCACGATATGCAAAGTTAGGCATATTAGGGCGCGCCAGGTGATTTGCCTGATTCGGTATGCCGAATTTAAATTGAGTTTGGGGCGGGGTTGGCATAGGCCTAAAGTTAATTTGTACCGGTTTATTTTGTAACATTCGGGTACGCATGTTATACTGTTCCTGGAAGTTAACCTCCTCTAAAACGTGTTGTAATGCATCCTCTAGCGAGCCAGGATTTTTCATCCTCACTAATCTAACCATATGTTCCGATAAATTGTATAGGAATACGTTAAGTGAAGTATTGTTGTATATCACACGTTTTGCTTCTCGAAGTGTTGGTGAGGTGTTTTGATTGACCTTAGATAAAAGAATTGCGCGGATATCCTGAATACGGCCACAAAACTCGAGGTAAGACTCACTGGGTTTTATTTTTAAGGTCTCTAGCTCTATCGCTACACATTCTTCGCTCCTGGGATCTCCGAAATGTTGGATCAATAGAGCCTCCAGCTCTTCATAAGTTTCAAAGTCTCCCCTCTCACTTATCAATGCCGCTGCCTTACCAACTAATTTGCTGGTAATGCATTGCATCAAAAACTCATTTCGTGCTAACGTGCCCTGGTATCGCGTAATAACATATGTGCATTTTCTTAAAAATAAACTTAAAATTTTTGTTTCGCCGTTAAATTCTGGTATTAAATTTAAAACTTCGCGCGGTATTTGTATGTCTACAGATTGCAATACCATGGCAGGTCCAGATGTGGCTTGTGATTGAGCCATCTTAACTAAACCACAATAATATAGTCTATACAATTAAATATAGTACCTAACTAAACGATGCGATTAATAAAACTAATTCGAATATAAAGCTCTTAAAACTAACACCGATTTTAGGGTTTGGCAGGGAAGGAAAGTAAAAGGAAAGTAGTAGGCTTTACTTAGTAGATTCTTTACTCACAGTCCATCCGCTGCCGTGATCCTCATGTTCCGCTAACACTTATCGTATTTGTTTGGTTCGTTTGGATTGCCGCGGAGAGCGTAAAACCGATTTTAGGCACTCTCACTATTTGTTTCCACTCGCGAATTCACTTGTTTTAGCGCTATTGCTACTTCGCGGTGACAACAGCTGGCAATCCTACCGGCTGCGCCAGATAAGATTCGGGAACGTGGAACTTTGTTTTTAAAAACTATTTAAAACTATTAAAATTGGTCTTCACAAGATTTTATTGCTCTAAACCACTATGCTCTAAAGATCAATTAAGACTAACTTAATATCTAACATTAGACCCACTGCGAAGCTCGTAATCGCTTACGCTGCGTCTGGACCATCGCGTGATATTGCGTGGGCAGACGCAACCTCGTCAGCATTTCCTATACAATTCCAGGGAGATAGGAATGTAACGACCTACACCTACGGAACATGAATAGATTTCACATATAAAATCTAAGCGTAACGAGCGCAGTACATTGTGCACTGTTCAAAATTCTTTGGCAGGTTGTAAGTTTGATGTTTTAAAGTGATGAAGACATGTTTTAAACAAACAAATATTTTCAATATAATTAAAATTTTTTTTTGAGTTTTGTCTTTTCTAGGGGCACTGAACTGTAATGGGCAAATTTCAAATTTCAAAACTTTTTTATTTAATAGGATACATTGTGATCACTTTAAAACGTCAACTTAAAACTAGCTACGCCTGTTCCAACCTCCTTACGCCGGCAAAAGAACAGGCAAGAAACGCCCGGCAGGTAATTTTTTTGGCGCGATCACATTGACAATTTTATTCTTATTACTAATTGATTGAATTGGAGCAAGTTCACTAAAATCCCAAGCTTTTTCTTCGTCATCTAATAGTCCGATATTTTTTAATTAGCTTTACTAATAAGAAGTGTGACGCTTACTATCAGACGAGCGACTTGCTCGTAAACATTAAATTATATTTTACTAATCCCACTTGGTATCCGACCGGAGTACTCCGTCTCGTCACTTAACCACATCATCACTATCTTCGACCACATCGTCACTTAACATCAGGTGACTTGTGGTCAAACGCTGCCTAAGTAGTAGCTGTAGTATAAGAAAAAAAGTATTTATACATAAAGGTACACCTACTCGTAGGTTCACAATGTATGTTATATTTCTTTTGATTCTCATCCATTTATATAGAGGCTTTATACAAATAACCCCATTGTACCCATTCATCTGGTCACAGATGGCTTGGTTAATAGGAAGAATGACAACAAAATTTACATTTGACCTTTTGGGGTCAACTTAAATGGAATCAAATCGGGCACTCTCTAATGTGTACATACAATTACAGTGGACAGTTGAAGATTTTGATATTTGTTCCGTGTGTAGTAAGTAGTTTATCCCTGATCCACTCCTAGATATATATGGAATCATAGTTAGGAGTCAGAGCTATGTTAAATGGCCGTTATTAATAATTATATAATAACACTGTTAGACTCGCGTGGATACGTATCTTAGATCCTTCACCAGGGTTTTTCTTTCAGACAATCTTGTTTTATCGATCGGCCTTTTTTCCAATTAATTTATTATCAATAGGCATGCCTTTGACCGCCATCTCGCCCGTTGCGAAGCGATGATGCGGTCGACGGTGTAGCACGCAAACCTAGACGGTACCTGTTTACTCTTGCTTGAAGATCCCCAAATTGTAGCCATCGGGAAATACAGACTCCGTAGGTTGAGCTGTTAATTCGTGAAAAGGAAAAAAATATATAGTTTAAAAAACTAAAAAAAACACTTTAAAAACGCACTGAAAAATATAAAATAATTAAATCGACTTGTATTAGTTACGATATAATGGTTAATTAAAAAAGTGTTGAGCGCTTTTTGGTTGTGTGTACTTTTATTTACACAGTAAAAGAAGCGCTCCACACTTTTTTAATTAACCATTATATCGTAACTAATACAAGTCGATTTAATTATTTTATATTTTTCAGTGCGTTTTTAAAGTGTTTTTTTTTAGTTTTTTAAACTATATATTTTTATTTTTTTACTTTTATTCTTTTGTTACCAAGTCCAATCTATTTGACTCATCAAGACGAATCATATGAGCCCAAACACGAGAGGTTTACTAGTAGCCACTGCAGAGATCCCCTACCCACCTTCCGGTTGCATCATCAGACCCTGTCACCAAGTTCAAACTAGTGGACTCATCAAGCCGAATCATATGAGTCCAAACACGAGGGGATTACTAGTAGCCACTGCAGAGATCCCCTACCCACCTTCCGGTTGCATCATCAGACCCTGTCACCAAGTTCAAACTAGTGGACTCATCAAGCCGAATCATATGAGTCCAAACACGAGGGGATTACTAGTAGCCACTGCAGAGATCCCCTACCCACCTTCCGGTTGCATCATCAGACCCTCGTCACCAAGTTCAATCTATTGGACTCATCAAGACAAATCATATGAGCCCAAACACGAGGGGTTTACTAGTAGCCACTGCAGAGATGCCCTACCCACCTTCCGGTTGCATCATCAGACCCTCGTCACCAAGTTCAATATATTGGGCTCACCAAGACGAATCATATGAGCCCAAACACGAGGGGTTTACTAGTAGCCACTGCAGAGATGCCCTATCCACCTTCCGGCTGCATCATCAGATCAGGTCGATGATACCAAATTATTGCATTGTCACCGAGATTACATACACATACAAAGTTTCAAGTCGATACGACAATTAGAAGTAGGTGAAAATTGACTTCTAAGATTTGATTACATTGTTAGTTAGTTAGTTAGTTAGTTAGTTAGTTACAAGTCAAGCTAATAAAAGTGTTTTAAAAAGAAGAGGCACTTCCGTTTTAATAATATTAAGTATGGATTATACTTGTACAGATATAATAGCTCTTAAACTCTTCCACGCAACTCTACTAACAGAATCTGTACGCAACGAAGCTTGCATTTGTTTAGCATATTGATTAGTTTAGAAATTGCGCTAGATACATTAGCAGTTAGTTTGCAACAATGTTGCAACGTTTTCACATTCGTCTGACGTCAAAACTTCAGTCATGTTGTCAGTAGAAACCTGTAATCTAACTTGTATGTGATCTTAATTCAGGCATACCATTAAGTTGCTTCTAGTGGTGGTAGTTGGGTCTCTTTTGCAGAGTCTGCATCTTTGCCAATTACTCAACAGTCAAGCAGTCGTGTGCTACAAAATACAGTCTTTCAATATGGATGTAAAAACAGTTCATCAGAGGTTCTTGACTTCTTACAGGGTAGTGCTTTACCACAAGTCACCTAATGTTAAATGACGATGTGGTCTATGATGGCGCCACGGCACACCTGGACTGGAACTGGCTCTCAAGTCGGACTGCCGGAACACACCGATAGGTGCTTGATGACAGTGACTCGAGGACAGTAGCTAGCCAGGCGAATACTAAAAAATGTCCTCACCAAGCTATGGCTTCATCAGGACATTTCCCTCCACTGAAAGCTTAAGCTCACTGCAAGATTCGAACCGACGACCTACGGATCGCAAGCCAACGTCACTACCACTGCGCTATCATCGCTTCAATATACATAAAGAGACTATCATCAATTACATTTAAAGCACAACCGCGCTCCGACAGTGTAACACAATTCAGCGTTAAGTGTAACACGCTAAGCGATTTATGTAATCACAAATCTGTGTTACACAACACCGCCTGTAACAAGCGCAGATTAATAAACAGTGTCAACTAAAATGCAAACTAAACAGGCGTTAGGCACAACAATACGCTAAAGTTATCAAGGCATTTACTATTAGACTATGCCACAAAGCATTAATCACATATGGGTTCGATGGCCCGATTGTCCGATGTAGGGTTGGCAATTTGTCACATAACGTTTAAGGCGTAAATTACAAGATTTAGCTGAACATTGGAATCAATTCCGAGCATTTTTAACCCCCGACGCAAAAATGGCAAAGAGGGGTGTTATAAGTTTGACGTGTTTGTCTGTCTGTCTGTCTGTGGCACCGTAGCTCGCGAACGGATGAAGCGATTTCAATTTAGTTTTTTTTTTGTATGAAAGGTGAGTTACGCGTGAGTGTTTTTAGCTGTTTGCTGATTATTTATCGGTCCAAGATTTCGAAGGTTTTTTAAATTTTAATTTTTTACCTAAATTGTATACCTACTAGATAGGCAATCGCAAAAATGAGTTCAAAAAAATTTGTTATCAAATAATGACAAGACAAAATAACAAATAATAATACGCAAAAAAATATACCATTATCAAAATATGTGTGCAAAGCTTCATAAAACTTTGGACGCGTCACGAGGTTCAATTATCACCGCAAAAAGGTTTTTAATTTTCCTGAAAGAAGGGCACGCGATTTTAGCCGCTTCCTTGGGCACTCGGCGCCTCGACGCGACAAGACATTACGTTAACTAGAACAGCCGTCATTTATTAAAAAAAGAAAAAGAAAAGTAAATCCAAAATCAAAATGAGCGTTATTTTTCGAATCGAATTGTTTTTACTTTATCCTTAAAACGCGGAATTTAATTAAATTCCAATGTGAATTACTAGAAACAAGACTTCAAGCTCTCTATGAACAAAATTGCTTTGTTCACGACACGAAATAATAGTTTTTCTTGATAGATGAATAAATTAGACCTAATGTTTAACGAAATTTTCTCACTCCATCCCACTTTACTATTGTCCCAATTTAGTTGGTAGTCCCACTTCTGATGTTAGCACCAGCCCTACGTATAACACTAATCCAGTAGACTGTAAACGTATTGGATGCGGAAAATTTATCGATTTTTAATTTACGCCTATAGCGTTTAGGTGTGGCGTGAAGATCAGTTCCGTTTGATTTGTTTGTTTGTGGGTGCGATTCTTTTTTGGGCTTTTTTTGGCTTGACAGGGAACTGTCTTTGGTGTCGAAATGGAAACACAAATAGGCACAACTACATGCAAGGTTGACAAAGAACTGTCTTTATGAAAATAAGTTTGTAGAAAAAATCAAACTAAAAAAACATAATAGCCAGGCGAGCACTAGACAATGCCCTACCACCAAGCTATGGTTTCATCACGATGCTTTCCTTCACCGAAAGCTCAAGCTCATTGCCGGGCGATTTTTGTTTTTTTTTTTTAAAACACTTTTATTAGCTTGACTTGTAACTAACTAACAATGTAATCAAATCTTAGAAGTCAATTTTCACCTACTTCTAATTGTCGTATCGACTTGAAACTACAAAGTTCTTCAAAGGTCTTTTACTGGGTAAAAAAAAGTACACACAACCAAAAAGCGCTCCACACTTTTTGAATTAACTATTATATCGTAACTAATACAAGTCAATTTCAGCGAGCCTTACCGAGACTTGGAGGAACTAAAATCGGTAATTTTAAATCGTTTTATTCATATTCCAACAAAGTTTTTGAGTTACTTTTTGAATTAAAGCAGTACGAGTTGCCGCTTTGACAAGTTGGCGGTGGTAAACGTTGACGTTTACGAAAACTTTTATCGTTTTCAAAACTTGTACTAAGGGCACTGTTCTTTTGCCGTCGTAAGGAGTTTGGAACAGGCGCAGTTAGTTTTCAGTTTGACGTTTTAAAATGATCACATGTATGTGTGTGTGTGTGTGTGTGTGTGTGTCCCTCTAAATAAATATATGTGAATTTTTACGAAGGTAGTCGTTCCTTGTATTCCTTTAGTCGTTCAATAATCTTTGTATATTGTAACCTGTTTAACATAAAGAAGGCTATCAAACCCTCTATAAAGCCGGTTACACAATGACCGGAGAAGCTCAGCCAGGGAACACGTGCGGCACTTGTAAACACGCAGATGCGCGTGCGCACCTGGCTTGAAGACGCGACGTAAACGTAAAGAAGTCTGCGAAATGAGATTTTTAATGTTATATCTGAGTTTTAAAGCGCACATAAAGCTGTCTAGATATAACACATACATTATGTCAGATATTATAAAGCTTTAAGGACTGCGTTAAAAAGGATTTGGCCTTGTTCAAAATCAAGCAATAACGTCAAGATGTCCACGAACATGTCACAACATCCAATGGCATGCGACATCTACCAAGTCACAGCGTGGGCCAGCGCGGTAGATTACGGCCCATACTCTTTCTTTGACAGGGTAAGCAGTAGGAACGTAATAGACAAATGATGATGAAAATCGAGCTTCGAAAATGCTCCACCGAAAAAGCTTTTCTCTTGAATAACAGAATAAGAAGAAGTTTTCTAAATACCGAAAAGCTAGACTCCATTGTTCCCAGAACGCTATAAAAACAACACAAACCCACACGTAACTTTTCAAACAACTTCACAGACATTCAGTAAGCGTTTAAAAATGTAACGCGAACGTTTCAAAATTAAGTTCTACATTTTTAAAACAACAGGAAACTTTTCAGCTGTTCAAAAGGTTGACGTGAAAAGTTGTGACAAGCTCAATAAGTACTGAAAATGTTGAAAGGACAGCTCCAGCGGAATTTTGAGAATAACATTTACAAAAAAGGTTTCAGAGTTTGACAGAGACATTTTAAAGGAATGAAGTAGGGTTGTGACTTGGAGGGAAAAAAATCGATTTTTATCTCTTTAAAATAAATCGATTTGTAAAAAATCGATTATTTCAATAAAATTAATCGATTTTTTATATAAATAAGTAATTTTTTTTTCTAACTATTCGAAAAGTTGCATTTTTTTGTACATTGTAATAAAATTACTTGTAACTGCAAATTTGATTGAGATGTGTAGTTTGGCTACACATTGATTTTACTCTCCAATAATACAAACATTATCTTATCTTTTATTTCTTTAAAAAAAGAGAGTAGGTAATAGGATCGATTTATCAATAATCGATTTTTCATATTTTTATAATCGATTATTAAAAATCTATTAAAAGAATAAAATAATCGATTAATATAAAAATCGATTATTTTTTCACATCCCTAGAATAAAGCATTTTGCTTTTTATGACAGGGACAGGTTGAAAGTTTTTTTAGGGCAATCTGTTGACTACATACGATAATAAACTTTTAGTCAGTTACCGTCATCTATGGACATTGTTAACACTAGGGACGTTGCCGAACCTGAAGAACTCTTTTCACACCCATCTTGAAGGGTTGCAATCTGTAGCACAGCGGAGGTATCTCGTTCCACATCTTGCAAGTATGCGGGAGAGACGAGCGCTCATAAAGAACAATGGCCAAAACGGACCTGAGGTTGAAAAAAAACGAGTATATAAAAAAAATTTGTAATTTTTTGCTCACCTAGATTATACAAGTAAATGATATTTTAAGAAATTATATGAAGTAAAGATATTGAATTTTTAACTTCGTAGTGTCTAATGTGTGTGTATGTGTCATTTGTTTGCTTTCGCGCTACAATACGTCTCATTCTACCAATTTTGTGTTACTTATTTTTATTTTTCTGAACTTATCGTTAATTTCACAAACCAAGAACTGTTTTAGGGCGGTCGTATAACTTCAATAAGCTATTCGTAATTTTTATACAAAATATATTGCTGTCAGGTCCATGGAAGTATGAAAAATGGTAAATGTTCTTTGCTTTAGTCTAAAAGACGTAAGCACCAGGTGGCGTCATTTATAACACCTTTAATCCAATTCTTGAAATTTCATAACCCTTTTTTTCTTAACTATTTGTAATGCTCAACACAACACTCAGTAACAGATATAGCGTATGTAAATAACCAGAGCCCCATACAAACCCTGGCACCCTTTTAACTAATTAGCAGAACTTTTAAAGCAATGCGTGTATATGATGAGCGATGACTCACTGGAAAAACGTATGCTGTCATACCAGTATACAATCTAGAGGTGCGCGACTATGAATGATTCCATTCTAATTATTCGACTCACTCGAATGACTAACCTAGATTAGTAACTAGAGACACTAATTCGACTGCCTACAGGGCCCGAGTCGGCCAAAATCGCCACGAGTTCGGTACGACTTGCCAACTCTTGCCGAGCGAGCGGCGACCGGCAACTGTCAAGTCAACTGATTAGTAATAACGACTTATCAGTAGACATGATTCGATTATGAACTTTAGTAGTTGAGTAGTTACTAATATTCAAGGCGAAATTAAAATTAATAGTCGCATATCATCCGAATGATCGAATTATTTACACTCAGTCACGCATCTTTATTGTATAGGCAAGGTATATAATATAAATATACCTGTATATGTCTTCGTATATGTCGTACTTACACTTGTGACAGCTACTGCGGTAGAGAATGTTTTGAATAGTTTTGATATAAACGTACCTGTAACAAGGAATTTGTTGTTAGAAATGTACACGTGTGTTGAAATTACTAAAATCGTTCTGTACCCTTAGAATGGTAGAAGAGGCCTTTGCGAGATCCAAGACTAATCCCAAATTTTAATATCATTATTAAATGAGGTACCTGCCGGGCGTTGCTTGCCTGTTCTTATGCCAGTGCAAGGAAATTTAAATCGGAACAGGCGAAGCTAGTTTTAAGTTTGACTCTGACGTGTGAAAGACCACGTCCGGGGAAGCATTACCAGTTACCACCATAATCTATTTCTGCTGCTAGCATTGTGATCCAGTTCAAAGGATATCGATGCCGGTGAAATTACAGGCACATGCGACTTATCATCATCACCAGCCTGTGCCACATCTTGTGCTGAACTACTGCTGCTGCTATCACCTTTGCATAAAGGTAACGGAAGGTTACGCAGGACCATAACCTACATAAAATCCTCTCATCTTGACTGCTAGTACAAAAATGAGTTAGGTGTGTTAGGACTTTCAAAAACGTCAGAAAGTCCTTCCATAACATAACAACATTTCGCTATAAAATTATGTAAACCAATCAAAGTACTTAATAAAAGTATTAAAGTACACTTTATTACTAAAAACATATTTTCCAACATGAATATAACATACAAGTGAAACGTTGGTAATTTCGCACGGAATTTCGTAATTAAGAGCTGTTCATATTGCTCCAGTTACTGGATCCATTCATTGGTCTAGTGACTTGATCAACGGTGTGCAAAGATTGTTGGTATGTTTCAATTGAACTGACTCTGTATCAAGTATCAGCGTGAGCATTGGATAATGCACGCGACATTTTCGAAAGCAATGCGATTTCTACACAGCGCGTGGGGGGGGGGGGGGGGGGTTATTGCCAGTCATTGCTGAACAACAAACGGCTCATCTCATGCAGCACAGCATCTATATAATATATCAGCTGATATTACTCTGTCAGACCAAAAACTATAGAATAGTACAAGGTCACAATCCATACGTGAACAAATAGATAATTTTTCGTCTTCATCAGCCTTCCTATTGCTGGAATTCAGCCTAGTCTTATAGAGAATGTATGGTTCAAGACTGGATTTAGTTTAGTTGACAGGTCTAAAATTAATGCTGTCCTGTTCTTATTTCCGTGGTCAGAAAAGGGCAGCAATATTTATAGCCTTGTCAAACTTGGTTCAGTTTTAGAGAATGCACATCAGCATCGACACCAATATGTCCTTGAATTTAGAGGTCCGGTTTCTGCAAAGATGTTTTCCTTCAACGTTTTCGAGCGATGGCAAATCGACACGGAACCCCTTTAGCTAGTTTTGGCAAAAGGAAAACGCCTCTACTATCGTATTCTGAATGCAGCCACATCTAAGCTGAGCCTACGCAATTTCCCACATGAAATTCTGAACTTTAGGTACCTGTCATAATGCCACACAACAAATTCAAGCATCCACCGTGAAACTATACAAGGCCTTTGATCTTCATGTTTATTTAGCCGCAAAGAGGAACCTTATGAAAGTACGGACACATCACCGTAGTAATTTCGGTCATGTCCCGAAATACTTCACGTAATTATGTTCATTATAAGTGTTGGGTGGTGTGGAAAATGGTGTTGATAATGGGGACGAATTTTATATCTTTTTTGGCATTGTCTACAATAACAGCTTCTGTTGAGTAAAAGTTGACTCTCTCTTTCGGCTTACGTTATAGAACTAAGCTGACCACCTTTAACTCCGTCATCAGCTCATTACGTTCCCACTTCTGGGTCACAGGCCTTCTCTCAGAGAAAGAGTATGGGCCATAATCTACTAGGCTGGCCTGCCACGCTTCTCCTGGATGGGAGACTGTCTCTCGAGTGAAGATTCCGAAACATACTGCCAGGTAGGTGTTACATATTATATACATACTTGAGCGTGGTAGCTAGTGAGGCAGTTACTATCTAATGCTCTACGACAAGTCAAGTTATGATATCATCATCATGTTTCTTTGACCGGAAGCTAAATCTCATTGCAGAATTGATTTCCACGGTTTCTACCACCGAAATAACAAAGCAACCCTACCGGTGCTGAGCAGAGTAACTCAAGAAATTATACATTTATTGTATTCTCACTGTCGTCGGTAGAAGATAACCGGCGTTTTATAGAATCCTGAAATCCCATTTAACAAATAAATTGGAAGGACGATGCTCATTACGCGGTCGCTTGTCACCGCATACCCGATATAACGGCCTGACGGGTAACGATATTAACTAATTAAAGGTACTTAACAGAATCAGGTGTTGCTTTGCGGAAACTTGGGTGGAGTAGAGACCCTTTGAAAGCCGTCTGTCTTCCGTGGTCCGCCTAATTCGAATTACATTTTCAATTGTTTACATTGGTTCTACCGTTTTCGAGCCGCGTTCGCTGTAAGTGTTTGGATTTTAACGCTCCATACATTATGCCTGCTAACAAGGCTGTTCTAATTTCTCATCTTGTTTGGTTGTTCTGCTTTCAGCTTCCATTAAAAGTAGGCGAAACAGGAACATGTCTGTTTTGTATTATATTCATTGCAATGGAGCTAATTTGTTTGATGTTATGCTCTTAGACCACATTATATTGAGATAAGGATATAAAATTTAGAATTGAAATGATTTCACTAGACAGTTTGTTTTGTTACAGACAGAGCTGTGAGTTATCTTACCATTAGGCGAAGTTAGAACTAAACCAATACAAACTCAACTCTGTTTATTACCAAACAATACAATCATCACTGTTGGCATCCTGTATCAAGGCACTCAATTAACTTTAATCCCATCCCAATTCCACCAGCAAATCTCAACGTTTACTGTTTGTCTATTGACGGTTAGAGGTCAACTCCCTGGCCAATCAAGACGTTTGATAAGTTTGCACAAAGGTAGGACACAGTTGTAGGCTCGTGAGAGACAGAAGCAAAGCTGGTATAGTTAGAAGGTTCAACTCTATTAAAGAAAAAGAACAAGGTAGCCTTTGACCATAAATCACAAAATGTTAAGTGAAGATGTAGACGAAGATTACGCCATGCTTTGCCAGGATTCGGAACTTGCTACCGATTGAAACTGCCAGAACACACTGGTAGATACTTGCCGGATTGGTGACTCTTAACTCAAGTTCCTTAACTTGAGCAAACCCTAGTTGATGATGAAGAGTTTATGGATAATAATTGCAATGGTCTGAGGAATAAATAGACAAAAACTGAAGATATCGTGAGTTTTGCCCTAGTTGAAGATGAAACGTACGCTTTCTGCGTATATAATAATTGTAACGGTCAGAGGAGTCAATAGACACAAGACCTTTTTAATTAAGAGTAAGTTGATTGGGAATAAAGAGGTGGAAAAGTGAGCAACCAAAGTTGCGAAACAATTTTCCTGCTGCTCAGTGCTGCTCATCAGTCATCAGACTCGTCGTAAACGCGAGAGCTGTTTATTTTCTAAATTATGAAAACAGGTTCACGTTGGGATAGCGGGCTTAAGCAACTGACTCGATGTAAACATACCTTAATTGGGGCAGAACAGTATGGATATTGATTTATGGCAATTTTAACGTCAAAAGATGTAATTACTGCTCTGTTTTAATCAATCAACGGATATAACATAATGTTGTAAACAGGTATGGAAAAACCATGTGGTAATTTTATAGCGCTCGTGGAGGTTCGCAACTGATCAACAACGTTAAGCAACACTCAGCACGGCTTCAAGTAGGTATCACATCTGAACAGCGGGACTCTTTATAGGTTCCTCTGTTCCAACTGTTTCTAACTAATATAAAGTAGATCTACAAGTCTTCGGGTTTTCTAGGAACAGACGGCGTGAGGCGTGATGATCTCGACGTCTTCCAACAGCGACCGGTGGTCTGTGATTGCGGGGGACCGAGGAAACACACGGAAATTGGGAGAGACCAACATTGGATCGGTAAAGGTTAAAAGTCTTCGAGTGAAATCTCGCAAAGAGCATATCTTTAATTACATAGTTATTTTCCATCAGGTCGTCAGGTCAGTTGGACTCTTCTGTGGTAAAAAAGAGATCCCAATAACAAAGTGACCGCACAGAATACATAACCTAGAATTCCTAAAGAACACGTTCCAGTATGCCAGCACGTTTAGATTACCTGTCCGCTGCATTTCGATTCCAATATCTCGCCATCAAAGACTGGAGCTCAAAGCCTGACTCGAATCTATTATCGAGCTCTACCGTGTCTATGCATCTGACACGGTCTTTATTATAAAATTGGCCGCTTTCTTGTGTTGCGGCTGCTCCTGTGATGTTTTTAAGGGTTGTTTTGTTAGGGAGCTCACGTAAATTAATTAATTAACGCAATAATTTTTCTTTCTGCTCTTTCGCAGAATTTACTTTACGTTGCTGCTTAGGACGAGTTTGTTTTTCTTCAGTTATGCCTTTCAAATGAGGTAAAATAGCCACGTTTAGGGTTTTGATTTTCCTCTACATTCCATCAGAGCTGTGGGCAAGGAAAAGATAACCAATACGATCACTTTCTCTCAAAATCAGAATCTGTCGCCAATCACCTATCTGTGTTTCGGTAGACTCACTTGAGAGCCAGCTCTGAAACCAGACGTAGCGTGGCGTGGCATGATTCTTTGACTATATCGTCACTTAACATCAGGTGACTTGTGATCAAATGAGTAAAAAATAAACAAGAAAAACTTTATACTACTAGCGTCACTCAAGCAGCTCTGGTGGAAAAGAGCTAGAGGTGCGAGATTTACGTACATACACACAAAACAAGTGAAAACCGAACTACTGCTAATAGAGGGACACGAGCGAGAGTGACATGCGAGGGAGACGAGCTAGGGAGGTATACGATGGACATGCGAGGAAAGTGTGCGAGATTTTGACCACATGTCTTCCTGGCAGAAGAAAAGAGTTTGCTACGCATTCTCGCACCACTACTTCCTCGTACAACTCCGGTGAAAAGAGTCACACCGATTCACAGCTCACATCACCTCACACATATCCAGTGGAAAAGTACCCTTAATCTTGTGAACGTAAAAGTGAATGAATCAATTCCCTCCGGCTCTTTTCAATCAAAGCAATTCAATTCTGTTCTTTGTGTAATGTCGCCATAACAAATTAACTTGTTCAATTTTATCGAAAACATTTTTCAGTGAAGTTCTCAATTTGTCTAAATACATCATTCAAATGAAACAATGTTGTGCCCAATTAAATTATTTCATGTTTACCGCATTGTCGACTAGTGTTGCCGAATTATCTATAGTAATACTATCGATAGCTTTTAATGAGCCTATAGGTACTATCGAATAAGTAAAATACTATCGATAGTATTGCTGCTCGCGAAGTATATCGATACTATCGATAGTATTGTTACTCGTAAATAGAAAACTATCGATATATATCGATCTTACAGTGTCCTATAGGTACTATTGATATTATTGCCTCGTTTTATGCTATCGATAGTGTTACGATTGGTGGTTATCGATTAACTATCGATCGGCAACGCTATTGTAGACGAAAAAATTGTCTTAAGCAACGTGATTCAATGTACATTTTTTTATTTAAAACAACAGCTTGTTAAGATTAATTAAGGAAAACATTTTTAGCCGTAATATAAAAATGCCTTTCTGAGAAAGCAATTGGACACCTTTTGAAGTAACTTTTGAAATTAGCTTTTTTGTACGAAGCCGTCAAGTTAACTCGAATTACTTCAGCATCGCGTTTAAGACGATGACATTTTTTATGACAAAGAGATTTTAGCATCAACTAATTTAAATTTATTTATGAAAGTCTTTCGAGACGGAGAAACCTTAATTTTGAAACAATAATAAATATAAGTCATTAAATAAATAAAGTATAAATAACCGTTGTGTGATGAGCGATGGTGGCCGAACCGTTAAGCGTGCGACTTACAAGAGGCCGACACCGGGTTCGAATCCTCTCGGCCCCGCACCTATGACTCAATAAGTTATGTGCGGATTTGCCATCGCTCAAAACGGTGAAGGAAAACATCGTGAGGAAACCGGCATGCCCAAGAACTGCAACATTCAAGAGCATGCGACATCTACCAACCCGCACTGGGCCAGCGTGGTAGATTACAGCCGTACTCTCTCTCTGAGAGAAGGCCAGAGTCCCAGCAGTGGGAACGTAAAAGGCTGATAATGATGAACCGTTGTGCAGATTATTAAATTGTTGGTGTAATCATTACATTTTAACAGACGGTTTGTTTTTCTCACGGTTATAGCGATAGCGGATTGAATAAAACGATTCAATGTAATTTAACAATTCACAACCTTCACTTTGGAATAGATATTATAAATTTATAACTCATATAGGTAGTAGATATCAATATAACCTAAGTAACTTTGGCTTACCTGTTGCTTGACATTTCTGGCTATATCTACGTCGAATAATTTATGCCAACCTCATTCATTCTATGTAAGGTTGCCACTTACTTAACATTCTGAACATGAAATTGAAGCAATCGTGTCGTTTTCTAAAATTACTTTCTACGGTGGCATCCCTAGAGAGCTGTTTTAAGGTTCTCGAATTATTCGACGGTATTTTGTACTTCAGAAAAAAATTATTATGGTAATATCGGCTTACGTCACTTCATTATTTTTTTCATTTCAAAATGTTACTTTAAATAACATCAAATACAGATAGAACTACAATGAAAAGTAATGGGAAAGAAAGAAAGGAAGGGGGAGGTGTTGCGACCGTTCGGTCGTGGGTTCAAATCCTGCAATGGGCTTGAGCTTACGGTAGCTTTTTGCTGGACTCAAATGAAGTCATGAAGTTTGTAAGTATGTACAGTAATATTACAAATTTCCCACGGGCGAAGCCACGGCGCGGTCGCTTGTAAATAATAATTATGTAGAGTGGCAGTATAAGGAAAAACTTTCTAGATAAGTTCTCTCGGTTAGGTTTTAGGAGTAGATTAATGAATAGAGATCTGTCTAGAATCAAATGGGAGACATTCCTGATAGTAGGTACCTACTTACTTTGCCCATTTCCTAAAATTACTTAAATGATTTAATTAATTGACTTTCATTGACCGGTGGGTTATTCTACTAATAATTATAAACGCGAAAGTTTGTGAGTATGTATGTTTAAGTATGTGTGTTGTTGTATGTATGTATGTAAGTCTTTGTTGCTCTTTCACGAAAAACCACTGAACGGATTTGAGTAAAATTTGGAATGGAGATAGCTTATACCCTGGACACAGGCAACTTTTTATCCCGGAAAAAGGTTCCTGCGGGATAACGGGAAGACGCGGGTGAAACGGCGTGGCGCAGCTAGCATCTAATAATGTTACCAAAAAATACTTTCTGACTTCGCATAAAGCTATCCAAAATGACAAAGACGCAATTACTATATTTTTTCCATTAGAAACACTTGTCGAACTGAATAAATGATAGATTGATACTCCTCTAAATTCCCAGGAGTGTGATAATGTAGGGTGTGAAAGTAACGCGAAATTTCCAGGATAAGCTCATCCAGTTAGGGAGTCATGAATAATAAAATTGCCAGCCAAGTTCCAGCTTAAAATGGGGATAATTACAATTATAACCATTTTACTTGAGTAAACTGGCCAAGTGTGAGTCGGACTAGCGCACGAAGGGTTCCGTAACATTGTCTATAAATGCAAAAAATATCACGTTTGTTGTATGGGAGCTCCCATAAAAAATATTTAATTCTGGTTTTTAATATTTGTTGTTATAGCGGCAACAAAAATACATCATCTGCGAAAATGTCAACTGGCTAACTATCACGGTTTTAAAGGTACAGCCAGGTGACAGATGGCAGAGGGACAACGGTGTCTTAGTAATAGGGTCCCGTGTTATAAACAAAATTCAATTCGACATCATAGATTTTTGGTTTTTACACACGGCCGCACACGGCCTAAGCGTATCGTAATGAATCTATCTTTATGATATCGGGTATGGAGTTAGTTTGGATCCTGGGGAAGGACATAGAGAGAGAGAGGGAGAGAGAAAGAGAGTGAAAGAGAGAGAGAGAAAGAGAGTGAAAGAGAGAGAGAGAAAGAGAGTGAAAGAGAGAGAGAGAAAGAGAGAGAAAGACTTTATTTGGGAAAACTGCAAAAACCAAAAATAAAGAAACGCACAAACAACAGTAACAGTGACGACCGATGTGGCGCAATGGGCGGATTGCCGACTGTGAAGCGTGAGGTCGCGGGTTCGATTCCCGCTACAGGACAAATATTAGTGCATTGAAAAAGAAAGGGCAATTATTTGTTCTGTGTCTGGGTGTTGTGGATCCCCGACCCTCGTAGTTTCTGATACCCTAGATACAGGGAAAGCTAGTTAGGGGTCAGAGCCTATGTATGTGATTGTGCGGGCATTATTATTTATTATATTATTACATTGTACAATAGATAGTTTTTATCGGCATAATCTGTAACCGGGGGTGAAGCCATGGAAAGCAGCTAGTATAATATAATGTGCTATATATGTGTGTATACATATTATGTGTGTGTGTTATAATGTGCACTAATGCGACTACTTCAGCCATAATACTTACGCATTCACATTACGTAAAAAATATTATTTTTCTTTACGAAATATGAGAGCAGCGGATCACACGACGCGTCCCGGAAACGTATGAGACAATGGTCGGGGTGAGGGGGTTGGAAGGGGAGGACTCCCCCATCCGCAGTGGTAAACAGTGTTGAAGGTTCAAGCAAAGCTGAATGATTTTTCTCACGCACACTGACGCACGTTTTAACAACCTAGATGAATTCACTGAAATTTTGCTCTATACAGTCTACACACAAGTGCAATATTGAAATGGCTTTGAAATTTTTTTCTCGCGGTCTTAAATTGATGGATCAAGGGCTGCTATATAAAATAACTAATACTAAACTAAAAAAAATATTTTTTACTATTTCTTAATGGTTAGCGTTTGAGTTTGACCACAAATCACCTGATGTTAAGTGACGTTATGGTCGAAGGTGGCGTCACGCTACAACCGGATTGAGAATTGGCTCTCAAGTGAGGCAGCTGGAACACACTGATAGATGCTTGGCCGCAGATTCTTAACTTGGTAGTTAGCCATGCGAGTACTAGAAAGTACCTTACCACCAAGCCATGGCTTCATCACGATGTTTTCCTTCACCGAAAGCTCAAGCTCATAGTAGGATTCGAACCCACGTCATACAGATGGCAAGCCTGCGTCACTACTACTGAGTCATCATCGCTATAAATCATCGCATTTGTTATTGAGGTAACGAAAACGATATCGGAAAACTCGCGCTAGCTCAAGTACTGCCATTTACTATGCAAATATCTTCGAAAGGGAAGTACAGGAGATTCTAAAGCACCTCAAAGCTTCCACGTAACGTACATCGGTCCCGACCGAGCTGTCATTTTGGAAATCATGAATACGATTCGAGTGAACGATTACGAGTATTGGGCTAAGGAGTCTTTTATTTTATTACTAGTTGCGCCCCGCGGTTTCACACGCGTCTTCCCGTTATCCTGCAGGAACCTTTTTCCGGGATAAAAAGTAACCTATGTGTTAATCCACGGTATAAGCTATCTCCATTCCAAATTTCATTCAGATCCGTTCAGTAGTTTTCGCGTGAAAGTGTAACAAACATCTATCCGTACTCGCAAACTTCCACGTTTATAATATTAAGTAGGATTTCCACAATTATTTTATTACTATTATTTTTCAAACGGCAGTTTACTCCTAGTAGTATATCATATGGACAATACAAGATACCTCGAGACGTATTGACAAGATAATGTCTATCATGTAAGCTGTGACTAATTTTACTTTTCAACCCATTGCATTGGGTTACATGTAGGCGTCGGTCACTGACTTGCTAATGTATTAAAGCTCTTATTTACATCGCTACAAACTACTCTTTTCACTTTCATCAGTTAATAAAATCTGTAGTAGGTACTTACTGTTCTTTGGTAACAGATCAGATCGAAAGTGAATTCTAAAGAAAACTACCTAATAAAGTTATTCGAAAGTGCCGCTGAGCTTTACTGCAACTACAATAACTAATAATAACTAATCAATTGCAATAACTATCTATAACTTTTATAATTAGAGTTAAAACGTTATTAATTGGCAATTACAGATAACTAGCTCTTCGCCCGCATTCACCCGCGTGGACTACAGTATTTATCGCGATAAAAAGTATCCTATGTCCTTCCCCAGGTGTTAAACTATCTCCAAAATTATATGATCAAATCTCTATTGTTCTGCATCTTTACACTTTATGCTAAAGCATTCTAAAAACCACCAAACGTCCGCTCACCGCGGACCGCAAGCGTCTAATGAGCTTTATCTAGTCTGCGACAACGTACCGCTAGCCGCTATTAATGGTCAATGACGTCACTTCCCACCGGCGCCCGCGCACGTGCTTCGTGAAGTTGCGACATTGATGACAGCTCCGATGGATTGATTGAAAGACAGGTTGTTTACACACAAAGGGGACTGACTGGTGATGGTAGAGATCCGTGGATCTTGATTGCCTTTCTGGTAATAAATAAAACTGAGACGAAAATTTACGTTGTGTCTACTACTGTCTACGGATGAACGAGGTAACCGTAAATAAAGAAATCTAGAAGAATGATTTATATTTAGTATGTACTAGCGACACGTCCCGGCTTAGCACGGTTAGGCATATCAATAGTTGATGTGCAGTAGCGGGTCTCGAATTTAGACAAATATCTCATCGAAAAATCACTTTGTTTTCCCAAATTTTCCAAGCAACTTTTCGAATTTTCTTTCTCTGATAACCTTTTATCTACCCAACCGTTCTCAAGTGCTACGCGTACCAAACTTACACCTCATCATCATCAGCCGGAAGAAGTCCTTATGAACATAGGCCTCCCTCTTTGAACGCCACCATGAACGGCCCTTAGCCCTTTGCATCCATCGGCTCCCTGCGACCCTTACAATGTCGTCTTGCGGTAACACCTACTTTACCCGAAAAAGTACAGCAAGTTTTTACAAAGCTCACGATTGAAAAACTCGTGCGACCAATTTCTTTCAATCTTTGTCACTGTAATGCACAAAGTATTGTCGAAGGCATTACGTCACGGCCTGTTGAGGACTTTTAAGATAAGACGGGCCATTCTAGATGAATGGGTAAGGTTCGTTGTATGATAGGAACATAATGGAAAATGGACCAGTGCGGCTTCAATGGAAGCTATCGTAAGTGCTCTACTGTAGGGTCTGGGACAGCAGCATACAGTGATGGGTCAACTCGAATAAAATCGAGATGCTCTTATATAGTTCGAGTAACTCGAGTTGGATTCTTCCTAACTCGTGTTGGGGCTAGCTGTACATGAATGACTAAAACAAGTGAAATATTTTTCCTTGGTATTGTACGATTTATTTTGATTTGTTTTTGGCCTGTATTATTTTTAATTTTATTTTTCTATTATGATTGTTAAAAATTTTTTTTGAGTGATATTTTTTATTTTTCATTTTTTTTTGTTTTTGTCCTAGCAGTGGGACAATATAGGCAAAAAAAATTGGCTTTCACCGTCTAACATTATGTGAATATATAAATAAATAGTTTTCCGCCATAGTGCATTAACTGAATGACACCGTTGATTATACGAAATTTGCCGATCATATCAAACCACGTTCACTGGTCGCAAATGTCACAATATTGCAGTTACATGAAAAAACCAATAAATAAAAAAGTACTCAGCTTCGTCCTGCTAGCTCGAGTTGCGCAACTCGAGTTTCGGGAGTTTCATCTCGAGTTATGTTTTTCCCGAGTAGGCACACCTCTAGCAGGACATGTCTGTCTGCAGTGGGATGTCTGTCGCGTTGTGATTCGTATTTACCCTCACTGTGTACACTCCACTATACCGGTTTCTTTGATTTCTTCCGGAGCAAGTATTTGATTAGTGTTCGGGTACAGAACCTTCAGGGAATTGTACCTTATTTCCTGATAGTTAAAGGGTTTGCTTTCTCCTTATAGGGTAGCGGTTGACCAAAAGTGGTCTGATGTTGTGTAACTATCTGCGGTCGAGATAGCACTACGTTACAATTGGATTGGGAAATATTTGGGAGTCCTAGCGAAGGTTAGGCGGTAGAGTTTCTGTCTCTTTTTGCAAAATATAATCCATTACAAACAAACGTCAACAAGTAGGTAATAAAATTACCTCAGTATACTACAGGATCAATCAGTTACGTAAAACGAGAAAATTGAGCGAACTGTCTCGAGGGAAGGTCACAGACGATCCTCATGGTACATTAAAAAATGTAGTTACACGTGTAGGAAGGATCGATAATGAGGCCTAGACTGTCTCTCGAGTTTATATGGGCCAACGGGCAGGCAAGGTTGGGGGAAGAATGGTGTGAGGTCGTGGTCTCAAGCCCAGTTCACATTATTCCAGTATGACACTACAGTCCAGCGGTCGAATCCAGCGGCACTGGCATGCATTCGATCCAGTGAATGATCGATGTACTTTTCAATCCAAGCGCATTGCAGCGCAACTGGAATCAGGTAGACAGCCAATCTAATGCTTTTCTAGTGCTAGCAGAAATTGCTATCTTCTAGAAATCATTGTCACTGACGTTGTGTGATTAAATGACTGGAATAATGTTTGCAACATTGGACTGCAGTGCTACTGGAACAATGTGAACCGGATATTCATTATGGTATATGAAACGATAGATGTAACGATTAATATATTTCCTAAGAAGCGGATCAGAGCATATAATAACTTACTTCTAAGAGTTTATCGGACTATACGCAGAAGATAAACCAATGCCTTCAAGTGAAATGTATCATGTAACTGAAATATGAATCTGTGCACACAATACGAGTAATTACGAAAGAGGTTAACGCCAACGTAGTCTATAGAATAGTGAAAAACTAAATCATGAATGGATTAAATACCATCTTTCATGAACTTTTTAAATATGTAGTGAAGAACTACAGAGCTCATCTTCAATATTGACTACAGAATATTAAAGATCTAAATAAATAACGAAATAATTACCTACCTAGCTAGCCTAGCTAATGTTAATTTATTTAATAAGCCATTATTATTATACTACGTACTTTCTAGTTTCATAAATGACATAATGAAATTATTATTTAATAAGAAAAGTATACTTATAATGTAACAAGCATTTATAATGCGGATGCTAATTTCAGAAAAGTTAATAATTCTTATGCAAAGTTAAATATGCGAATAAATTTTAGAATTCGTAAATGTAAAGTGATGAATAACATGCCACCTGAAACAGACAAAGTAAAATAATATAAAGCATTATGTAATGAGACGGCTAATATAAAATGAGATGAGAGATCTGCTGATTAGGATGGACAGTGAGAACAAGGTACATCACCATAAAACTGATCATGTTAATGATAAATATCTCGTTACTGAGATGAAGATAATACGTATATGTAACGTGTAAACCTACCTAATAAACTTAGACTGTGACCGACTAAAAGACTACGCACAGCCTAAACGGCAATTCCTAAAAACATGAAAGTAAAATGATTTCTAGCTTGTGCTGGTAAGATTTGCACATTTTACAAGTTAAATTGTTTTTTTTAATCTGTTACGATGTCTTTGATAGAGCGAAGTGGAAGAAAAACATAAGGAAGGCTGATCACCACCATGTGACATAAATAGTATTGAATATGGAAGAGCGAGATCAACAAATAAGGATGTTAAAATGCGTATAAAATATGTCTACTTTCATGCGGGCGAAGCCATAAGGCTGGTCGCTAATTCTGTCTGTTCAGATTTCAGAACATATCAGAGGAGGTTCTCAGTCATACATATACCGCCTTGACCCAATTATGTTATCGGAATAGGACCCGGCCCTCCCGCAGTTACATCAAAATGAGCTGACACGGTAACGTCAGATACAAGACAAGAATAATGGGTCTTCTCAGCGAAAATAGTATCAGAACCGGGGATATTATGTAGAGAATTTACGAAGAGAACTTGTTTTTCTATCATTTTTGTGCTTACAACTACGTTTATACTAAGTTTTTCGTAACCGTGCAATAGCTATGGTATCTCATACCTATTGAGTAGCTTATCTCAGGTTCCGTTTGTCACTACTCGCCGCGTATAGCTGTGCCCCAGTTCTTAGCAATACAAAGTATCCTATGTTCTTCCCGATTGTTCTATTCTAACTATCTCCCGTGCTAAATTTCATCAAAATCAGTTTACCAGTTTAGGCATGAAAAGGTAACCAACCAGCAGATAATGGGGTCGGGAGTTACTTTCACTTTTATAATATTAGGTATGGATAATAATTTTTGTTTTGAAACAATGTACAAAAAACGTAGCACTGCTCAGAACAATTAATTATTATCAGAATTCGGGATTTCTAAAAGTGGAAGGTTATAATTTTAATTTGTTAAAGTACTAGATGATATAGCATACCAATGGTGACTATGGGCTCGCGCAGATCAGGGCTGGCCGCGACTCAACGTATTACTACATCCCTTTCCAACATATTATAATGAACGACAGAGACGCATAATGTTTTGCGGCGCAGCCCACCCGCGGTGCACTTCCTTGCAGTCATAGTTATAATGAAAACCTTTCTAACTCCCTTATTGAAAGCTAGTGCAGCCAGTCTAGTGATTATAAAGGCAATGAATATAAACGAGGTGAGATACTAAACACACTGTGCACTTGCTGGAATATTAATTAACGTTACAAACGTTAACTATGCAGATATTAACCCGGATGCGCCCAATGAAAATATTATTAACACTTGTTTCGCGGTTTTCATGGTTGTTCTCGTTATTGCGCACATAGTTTAAATTAATGGTTATACGGTTAATGGGTAGTTGCAAACAGTTGTTTGTGAAGAGGTTAGGGTAGTAAGCGGTAGTGTGCGATCATTACTGTGTCCCGGATTGTATAGCCGTTTTTCCAGAACGTTACAGGGCATCATCATCATCATCAGCCTTTACGTTCCCACTGCTGGGACACTGGCCTTCTCTAAGAGAGAGAGTACGAGACTATGGTACAGGGCATGAAGATATTAAACATCTGATATGTCAGAGTGACGAGCGTAGTGCATTGCCAAACAGAACTATTGGAGTACATAAATCTAGACTGTGTATATACTGGTCATTTAACGGCCGGTTTCTATAACCTATCTATCCACGGTTTTGCCTACTAGAGATAGAAATTTGACATTACTTCTATGAAGCTTGTATTGAAACCGGATGTAAATCGCACTAATTCGCCAATACATAACATACCATACCGACATTCCTCCTTGATTTCCAAGTTGCTTATGAAGAAAGAAAAACAGAAATAGCTCCTGACATAATAAATACTACGCAAGTCAGACCGAGCCATAAGTGATACAATCCATTAGGTATACATAACAAGTACAACATCGTCAACCAAACGACAAACACAATAAGCCGTTTTTTCCAAAGGTCGGCATGTCTTCGTAAGCATAATAATATAATCTTTAAGATAAAACGTTCAAATACTCAGATCCGTAGTATCTTGAACATTTTATCAGTATTTATCGTCGATGTAAAGTTTATCGCTACAATTGGCTTTCTCTAATACCCGAGGTATTAGTATTCACCTCAAATCGACAAAGCGACATTATTTTCAAACATTTCCACACGATTTGGTATTGAATTAAAACTGTCAGACCCACTGTATTTATTTACAACCACATGCCCCCCGCAGCGTTGCCCGTGAAAATTTCCTGAATAAAAATGCTAATACACGAAAAAAAAAACTATTTAGACTTATAAGTGTATATAATTATTTAAAACGAAGTTTACCTAAAAGAGAGAAGGAAAAGTGTACAAAAAAAGTGAAAAAAAAGAAGAAAAAGTGTGTGTGTGTGTGTGTGTGTGTTCGCTAAAAGCTACGTATATAAAACCCTTCAAGGATCTACACATTTCAAAACGTGGGCATATGTCACATAACATCACCCACCCACGCACGCAAAAATATGTAAATTACCGCAAATTAAATTCAAGAATATTTTTAATAACAGTGAAACGAAGAAAACGTTTACCAAATTCTCGTTACACGGCGCGTAGAGCGTGAAATAAATTTGTCTCGGGTAATATTCTTAGAGATCTTGTGAGACGACAGTTTTCGCCGGGAAAATAATATAGCTGTTCCAAATAATAACGATGGATAAATATCGGCTAGTTGCAAAACCAAGGAACTGACAAAGATTCGACGGCCATAAATCGTTTCTCGACATCTCATAACTGGCGCCCAACGTGGGGCCGCCAGCCGCACCTAAAGCAATTTTCCATTTATTTTCGCAGAAAGGACAAACACCCCAAACATCATTACATTAGAGATCAACCTCCTTTGTTTCGGTTTCAGTGTTCGTGATTACTTTCAACGTTCAGTGAAAACTGAACTTTAATGTAATGTGATAGGATTGTTTATCGATGTCGTCGGATTAGGTCTAATATAAAGGACCCTAACGTCTAAGCGTGAGGGGAGCGAGTGAGGCCGTGAAAAACACAGGGAAGGTAGATGTAAGCAGTAGTAGGCACCGTCGCGACGCGACGGTCTGAAGTACGCTGAGTACGGAACTCTGAGCTTTTGTTTCGCTGAAACAAACAACATAAACAAAATTTACTGTTGTACAACTTTGATAAGAACGTAGAGGCAAGAACAAAGGTTGTGGTAAGTTACACCGTTATAAATAAGAGTTGTTTCTACTCGATTTATTTGGGAAACTTGCCAGTTTGCTTAGTTTAATGTGCTCCTAATTTTGGTAACAATGTTGCTTGTACATTAATGGCGCTGCCTAATTTGGACAGTTAATTCTACTTTTACCTGTATTTAACCTAATCCAGACGACATTAACAGTACGGTATGTCATGGTATGTTACATTACTCCCGCGCTTTTCAGGTATTGGTGGATAAACATAAAAACGTGAACCTTGAATTACTTTTCTTGCACAAACCCCACAAAATATCTATAAATTTTCTCTCTTCGAGCGCTGTTTTTTTTCTGTCGAGAATCGGTTAAATCTCGTTGAATGAGGTTTTAACTTTTATAACATTTTTGACTGTATGCTTCAGCACCTTTTGAAATTTTTGTTGAGTATAAATAAACATAATAAAACCTCTTTGCATATTGAAATAACACGATTTTCAAATGAAATTGCTGGCATGGCGCACGACAGATATGGATTTTGAAGGGAAATGCCGTCATGTTTTTGGCCAGTACTAGAATCTAGATTTATCTCGCAGAAAGTACTCTAAATATTAGTCAAATATCCAAGCTATTAACTACGGCTTCTTGGCGCATCTATATCTTGTATTTTTTATAGGTTTAATACCTATACTTATTAGGTTTATTATATTATATAATATACCTCTAATCTATGTATACATACCATGCATAAATAAATATGTTATGATTATATATATCTTAATCCCAATTTTATAGATTAATTGTGATATTTTGATATGACTCAGAAAAGCTTGTACAATGTTTACTTCGCAATTATTGCAAAACTTATGCTAAATTTGAGCTCAGTAAAATTTCAGGCCTTGGCCAAACAACATCTCAAATTCTTCTTCTGAAAGTTTCTTTTATACATGTTTTTATACAAGAAAACACGATCACATATCGAAGGTTTGAGAAGGTCTGACATAAAAACTCCTACCCAATTACAGCGTACTATTATCCTCACAACTTTGTTATAAAATCCTATACTGAATGCCCCAACGTATTCTATCGTGCAGCCAAATCCACATCTTTAGGCTATCGGCGACCCCTAAATATTACAAGTAGGTATGTACCTACCTACACCTACCTACATATATTATATCAAGTCACTTTAGCGCAGAATTATTTTTTATTTTTATTTTTTATATATTTTTTAGATTACGTACTCACTTTTTCATAAGTACGCACCAATACACGATAAGAGTTTAGTGAGTGTGGTAGGCAAATAGATATGCAAGCATTGCGATAGTGCGAAGTGGCCTTTCATAATCTTAAAATCCCACAGCAATATGTTTGAGAGATAAAATAGCTTACGCACTTTTTTATTGATCTCTAGTTAAACAGTAAAAGCTGGTTTACATTGAGAAAGTGGCTGTCGACAGCTTCGCTATTGCGATAGTGCGTGGTTTTGGCTCGTGACAGTCCAGTGCTGGCAGCGCTGGATCAAACAGAGCGTCCATCTATTTTCCCCGCCAGTGAAATAAGCCCACATTTCTTACACGGATGCTATTCGCCGCCGACACTGAGTCACAATCTCAATATTTACCTGCCTCTATAATAACAACCCCTATTATCCCATAAACGTACTCATCACTCAACAACAACACACTGAACTGACGTCACGATTGATCAAACTGTCACTGGGACGCTCAAGTCTTCACTGATACCAGTCTGATGGCTTGTTTGTACAAAGCTGAAGTACTGTCAATAGTGTGTCACCGTCGCCCGTCTGGCCTGGGGGCAATTTGTCAAGCCCCGGACCTACCCTCACAGCCCCCGACATAAAAAGCATTTGAATAATCGAAACGGTGACGTGGGGCCCAATATTGGCAATAGGTACAGGTGCAGTGGCAATTGGGGGAATGGAGTTCGTCTTTACGATGGCGGATCACGGGAATGGTTCGAGCGGATGGATTAAAGTTTCGGATGTTAGGCGAGTCAACGTCAGGTTAGAATATTGATTGAAAGGTTCTGAGAGTAGGATGTATCGGTCGTTCGTTCATCGCGTTTGTCAACTAGTTCACTAGTACTATAAAATCTAATTGAGACACTTTTAAAAAATAGGTGTAATAACCTACTGCATCATTAGTTTATTTACTGGAAAGCATTAGCCATAAATAATGGCTCAAACCTTAAATACTTCCTACAAACAGCAAGCTACAAACAGGTGGCACACACAAGCTATTGTGTTACCGCCATTACAGACGCTTTAGAAAACTTTGCAAGGCGTAACTAAAAAGGTATTGTTTCTGAAAGGGAGCCAGCCACACCACGTACTAACGTATCAGCAGTCAGCACTCGGTCTGTTTCGCAATTCCTTCCGCTTACATTATAGATTGCTTGTGGTGAGGTTTCGTAAGCTTGCGGCTCTGGTTTTATTGAAATGATGTCTACTTTAGTTATAACTAACTGAGATGGCGCAACGACCCAAAGAGCGTCTTGGCCTCCGATAACAAAAGACGCCTCATCGGTATGTCCTGCGCCACTTCCCGCTAGTCCTGGAGCTCGCGCAAATCTTTCGTGACTTTGTCTTTCCAGCGATACCTGGGACGGCCGACCGGGCGATGGCCATTCGGGCGTCCATTATGTACATTATTATGCTCGTTTGAATTTTAGTTATAGGACCCAATAGCCATCAGCCGATTGGGATTATACTAACCTGGTAATCAAGAAAACGGAAGACCTTACAGTGAAAGCAAATCAGAGCATCCACGGAAAAGCAGAGCGGATCGAATTTATACATTTTTTTAATGTGCAAATGGACCTGGGTTTGACCTCATTTCTCTTGAGTAAGAAAACGATGTGGTCGAAGATGGTATTATTACTGATGTTGTCCAGATAGTTAACAGTCTCTGCAGCACCATAAAGGTTCTCCTTTCTTACATTACAATTAGTTTCTTCATATTACGCTAGAACTATCTATGAACTTTATAATTCCTCTCCGTTAATGTCACCAACGACGTCCCTATATACGGCTTCTATATTTACTATAAAGACCTACACCCTCCAGTATGAGTCACCAGGCCCGTCTCAACGAGGGTGGCCGTCCGAGCCAACATAAGCCATTATTTATAGACCTGATCGTTATTTTATATCTACCAAAGAAAAATCTTTTTGTTTACAGTTCTTTGAATTTGTTGTTTCACGGGAGTCCACCATTAAAAATGTGTTAGGAAGTCGTTTGCGGTGAAGTCTTTAGGGGGTTTTCAATAATTACTATTGTTTGTTTTGTTTAGTCATCCATCAAGGTCTTGTAAGTTTAATGATTTTAATACTGTCGTTGTCATGCAATTTGTGTGTACAGATACAAAGTACAAACGCAGAGGTATTCGTTTGTGTTGTGACTAAAACGTCGTACCTTTGTCAAATAACAAGGAGAGTAAACAATATAAATTCACCCCATTCCGGAGCTTTTCCCTGAAAGCTCTGATTTGATCTCACTATAATAGTAAATAATCACGACAGTGTAGATAGCGCAAATGCTGCATCAGCTTGGTTCCAATAGCATCGAGTATTCTAAGCGTATCCTACCCATCTAGCATCATTGCCTTCTTGATTGTCAATGCTTGCTTGCCTTCAACTTTATTATCATCATCACTTTGCGCTACGACAACCTTCTTTTCATTGTAGATGAATATCTGAGTATCTATCAAAAAGTTTCTGTATATACATAGTACCTACCTAAGTAATTGATACTGGATATTCTTGAATCATTATGGTTGATGATATCAAGAACGTAGTCCATTTATCATCACAATCTTCGACCTTGACACAAATTAAAGATCTTAGCAACATATTTGCTGAAGAATCAGTTTCACAATGATACATTTGTTATAATATCTGTGACATGACAATTGACAACTTGTTCAATAAGAACATAATAAATAACACTTAAAGAGGAGAAACAAGTTTGAATGTTTGATGGACGTGAAGAACACGTTTTGTCGTCGATATCACAATAAGTTGATTGAAAGCTTACCTTATATTATTTGGGTACCTATTTAGCTATAGCTGGTCTAAATTGGTTCCACACCTGTACAAGACAACAGTCATTAATAAAACTTAAAAATGCGTACAATTCACAAAACAATGAAACTTACCCACGTTGTTTGCTAATTTAAGTTATAAGCACCAGTTTATCTCCAACAAAATCTTAATTGTCATGTCAAATACTGTAAATGGTGGCTCAACGACGCGTTACGTACGGGACCAAGAACGGTAACGAAAGTTTTCATTCACTCTCCGACACATGTTTGGAAGCGTTCTCATTGTAGTAATTTTATAGCATACGGAGCTTATTACCAAATTACTGTTAAATCCGTTTTTTATCTTTTTCGTCTCCAATGCTTGGATGACATTCTCTCTTCTCACTTTATCCTGGCACCATTTTATTTATTTATTTTACTTAATCTACAGCCCTTATTTATAAACAACTAGCAAACCCAGCGAACTCCGTTTCGCCACCAGATGGCTTCGTTTTATGTAACATTTCGTTTGGTGATCAAAAGAAGACGAAAAAATTTTTTTTGTTTTTTTTTTTGAACCATGCAAATGATAAATTTGTCCTTGTATCTGTAATTGCAAACAATCATTTGTTGAAGAATACGGTGTAGTACATGCTATGTATCAGAGATGGCGCTGTATGTGAAAAAAAAATTTCCCGCTTTTCTGTTGAAATTTTTCCTGAATTTTCTTTGCTATAAACCTCACGGAGCCCGAGACCTTTCCAACGAATGCAAAACCGTGGAAATCGGTTCGTGCGTTCTGGAGTTATAGCCTCAGGAAGGAAAACCCGACTTATTTTTAAAACACTTTTATTAGCTTGACTTGTAACTAACTAACTAACTAACTAACTAACTAACTAACTAACTAACTAACTAACTAACTAACTAACTAACTAACTAACAATGTAATCAAATCTTAGAAGTCAATTTTCACCCACTTCTAATTGTCGTATCGACTTGAAACTTTGTATGTGTATGTAATCTTGGTGACAATGCAATAATTTGGTATCATCGACCTGATCTGATGATGCAGCCGGAAGGTGGGTAGGGCATCTCTTCGCTGGCTACTAGTAACCCCCTCGTGTTTGGGCTCATATGAATTGTCTTGATGAGTACAATACATTGGACTTGGTGACGAGGGTCTGATGATGCAACCGGAAGGTGGGTAGGGGATCTCTGCAGTGGTTACTAGTAAACCCCTCGTGTTTGGGCTCATATGAATCGTCTTGATGAGTCCGATAGATTAAACTTGGTGACGAGGGTCTGATGATGCAACCGGAAGGTGGGTAGAGGAACTCTGCAGTGGCTACTAGTAAACCCCTCGTGTTTGGGCTCATATGATTCGTCTTGATGAGTCCAATAGATTGAACTTGGTGACGAGGGTCTGATGATGCAGCCAGAAGGTGGGTAGGGGATCTCTGCAGTGGCTACTAGTAAACCCCTCGAGTTTGGGCTCATATGATTCCTTTTGATGAGTCCGATAGATTGGACTTGGTAACAAAAGACTAAAAAGTAAAAAATAAAAATATATAGTTTAAAAAACTAAAAAAAACACTTTAAAAACGCACTCAAAAATATAAAATAATTAAATTGACTTGTATTAGTTACGATATAATGGTTAATTCAAAAAGTGTGGAGCGCTTCTTTACTGGGTAAATAAAAGTACACACAACCAAAAAGCGCTCCACACTTTTTTAATTAACCATTATATCGTAACTAATACAAGTCAATTTAATTATTTTATATTTTTGAGTGCGTTTTTAAAGTGTTTTTTTTAGTTTTTTAAACTACACTCGCGTGCAAGTAAATCGACTCAAGCCTCAAATGCGCATAAAAAATGATTTATCTTAACAATGACTCATTTTACTTCTATATAATGTTTTACATATTTAAAGCCTAGTAATTGGGCTTTAAATTGGTAGCATTATTTCAGTAATTTAAATAAACACTTGTCTTTAGAATGCAACTGAACGCAACCTTCGTAAAATGCTCTACGCTCTATACACAACTTGCTCAACACAACCCCCTATAAAATCCCCCGTAATTGTTTTTTCTTATCAGTCGCTCATCAGACGTTGACCTAAACACATCTCTGCAAATTGAAGCCATTGTTTGAATAAAATTATGGACACTACACCTGAAGAAGCCGCTCAAGCTGTTGCCCTGTTGCAAGAAGGGTTAAACCAGCGAGAAGTCGCTCGTCGGTTGAATATGAGTCAGTCTGGTGTCTCGAGAGTGTACAGAAGGTTTCAAGAGACTGGTGCCTTCACTCGGAGGCCTAATACCAGCCGACGCCGGTGGCACCTCGGAGCGTGACGACCGGTTTTTGGTCTCGACCTCTCTCCGAAATCGACACCTTACCGGTGTAGATGTGCAGCAGGAGCTACGTCAAGTTCGAGGGGTGACTGTCAGTCAATGGACAGTTAGAAGAAGGTTGAAGGAAGCCAACCTTACTCCCAAACGACCCAGTACAGGCCCGAAGTTGACCACAGCTCACCGTCAAGCACGCCTTCACTTTGCTCGAGAACACTTGGATTGGAGCATAGAGCAATGGCAGTCAGTCTTGTTCACTGATGAGACGAGGATGTGTCTCCATGGCAGCGACAGGAGAGGCCGGGTGTACCGGCGTCCCGGTGAACGGTTTTCACAGTGCTGCTTTGCTGAAACCGTTGCATATGGTGGCGGTTCTTGCATGATGTGGGCTGGAATTTCCTTAGAAGGAAAAACGAATCTTGTTTTCGTTCCTGGGGGAGGCCGGGGAGGAGGTCTAACCAGTGATCGTTACATTGAAGATGTTCTACTGGATCAAGTTGTCCCTTATCAAGGCTTTATTGGAGATAATTTCATCTTGATGCATGACAATGCCCGATGTCACACTGCTCGGGCCACACGTGAGTTCCTGATCGAAGTTGAAATTGACACTATGGATTGGCCAGCGCTCAGCCCCGATTTGAATCCCATTGAGCACATATGGGACAAGCTCAAAAGGAAAGTTAGAGCGAGGAATCCAGCTCCTACAAACATAAATGAGCTCAAGACTGCGTTGGTAGAAGAGTGGGGTCTAATACCACAGTCATCAATAAAAAAGTTAATAAGGTCTATGAAAAATCGCATGAGAGCAGTGATCAGGGCTAGAGGAGGGAATACCAAATATTGACACGAATAAATTTTTTTTCTTACTCACATTTTATTTCATTTATACACAATAACCTCATACTGAGAAATTGTATGAATTTTCAATATTTTTTACAATATCATTGACATACTCCTTTTTTACTAAACTACTGAATCGATTTTCATGCAACTTACACCATTTTAAAGCCCAATTACTAGGCTTTAAATATGTATAGCATTAATATAGAGGTAAGATGAGTCATTGTTAAGATAAATCACTTTTTATGCGCACTTGAGGCTTGAGTCGATTTACTTGCACGCGAGTGTATATATTTTTTATATAGATAAGTCCTTAATTATTCAACTTGAGGCCAATAAAAGATTAACATTATGTAAGTTTGTTTTTTGTTTGAAGACAGTTTTTTTTAAAGTTAGTTAAAATAAAGATGATAATAAAAGTGTAAAAAGCACACCTGAACAAAATTAATATATTAGTGAACAATTTCAAAGTTACAATAAGTACGAGATGAAAGTACGTATATATATCACATATTAAACGTAGATATCTAATGTACATACTATATATGAAATATAACGTTATGATACTTACAGATAAAACTAAAGGTGTATTTGTATGGTAAATTTACAAGCAATTTTGTATGATTTATTTATTTTGATCCTTCCTCATTACATTATAAATTTCTCTTTTAAATGATTCCTTGTTATTTAGAAATATGTCAATTGAATCAAATTCCTTGATATTCTTTTGTCCCTCTGAAGTCTATTAACCTATTACCATTGGGATAGTATTCAGTTTCAACGACTGTGAATTACTTTAAATTTTGAATTATTCCTTTCGCTTGTACAATATTATTGTCTTTCCGACATTTCTTCCTTCCCATCGCATGACATGGCTAATTTGATTAAATTTTTATAATCAAGTTAAACAGCTATTTGTCTTCATTACAAAATCACTCCTGCTTACTAACGAAGTCGTGTTCCCCTTTATCAATTAGTCATTCATTCTATAGAAGGGGTTCTTATAGTGAACTTTGAAGCATGAGGCCATAACATATCACGCAAATATTCTCAGATGTGCAAACAATTATTTCAGATTATCAGAATGAAATTGTGATTTAGCCTTTTATGAGCCGAGGTGTCCGATTTGATTGAGAAGTTAATTAATGTTTGAAGGTTTACGTGAATTCAATCAATAACTTAGGGGGTTTTAATGTAAAGATATCTACCACAATAGAAATAGGCTTATTTTTTGCAAGTAATTTAGAATTGTCTTTGATAAATAAAATTGTTTTAGCCGGCTTGATATTCGAACGAGAAGATTTACCAGCAAATAAAATAAATTTCTCCAAGGCCCTTGATTTTGCATCACTAATAAATTGGCCAAGCAACGGCTACTTAAAAGCTACTTTTAATTAAAGCAACATAATCTCGGCCAGCAGGTGTAATTATGTTATTTGATTTACAGAATGGTCCAACCTTTTAATTAAAACGGAAAATATAAAGCCTCTAATCTTTGCAACGTTCTCAAAGGAACACTCCGGGAGTTTGTGTACAGAATTTTATACAGATTTTGATAAGAATTTTACAGCAAACAAACCTTTTGGTTTCGTGTTGGAGAATTTATGTCTAAGTTGGGATTGTTTGGGATGTGCCTAAATACTTTTGTTTTTGTTTCTTGTATTGTTTTCGCCTCGATTAACCTGGGTTTGGTTGCAAAGCTTTCATCTCTGTTGAAGCCTTCTACTTATCCGTATTTTTGTAAACTAAACGCTCGCTTTGGAAGCTTTTTCTCTTGTAATACAGTTCCCACTAGTTCTGGAGTCTATGGACTCATGTAAATGTATTACACACTTATGTTAATAACTAAATACTTGATTTGATTCGAATAACTCTTGAAGAAAAACAATAAATTTCTATTATAGCTTTGTCTGGCCTGAAAATATGGTATGAATAATTCTCATCATTCCAAGAAAATAAGATTGCTAACAAACAAGTTAACAGAAATAATATTTGTTCGTTGATGAAATAACAGTTGAATTTAATGAAACAGCCGCGGGCAATGCTCACAAAACGTACGATGTGATGTTATTCGAACCGGAGGAAATAACGAGATACATAAACAAGCTGGATGATTATGATAACTGTTGGATCTTTGCTCATTTTTTAGAGGGTAGATAATTTATGTTTGCCACCCGCCTTTCTACGACTACCGTCGTTTTGAATTGACGGGCGACGCATCGCGCGCCCTCTGTGCGAGCGGATCGAACAGTTCAAACTTGGTGCTGGTGCGATTACCACATTCGGTCGTGTCCTCAATCATTTTGAGAAACTATTCCGTGAATAGACCAGTGCTTACTCATTTCACTGCCGTGCAGTACTTATTGTTGTGTGAGACGTTCTCGCAGTGCTGTGCCAATATAGATGGTGTTTTGGAACATTTGCTCTGCCAACCCTCCAGTGCCGACCAGAGGATTCCCTTGCTGAGCCCTCTTGAAGAAACGTACGTGTGGGAGTGTGAGGTAGGTGACAGACTGGATTATCTATCTTATTTTGAGCAAAGAGTCCTTTCCAAATTACCTATTCACTTAGATTGGTGCAGTTATTTTTATTCTGATTAAAGGTCCTTCGTTTTAAATTCTTACCAGCATTTTCTACAGTCATACCCAACATTTTGGCCCTCGAGCCGGATATAAATTAATTTAAAATATTTTCAATTTTTTCTAACATCTAAAAATGTCTCAGTCAGAAGTAACTACTCCGATTCCAACCAAAAAGGAATTGGACATTATTCGTAATATTAACAAATGTCTTGCTAAAAAGCAACGTATTTATTCGCAATTGCAACAAGTGTTTGATTTATCGAATAAAATTGAGAATCATCCTTCCCTCAAGGAAATGTTTCTATTGCGTGCCTCAGAGATAACCTCACTGCGTGAATCATTCGAAAGTATTTGTATGGAAATATATGAAATGCAATTAACTTTAAAGCCTGAAACTCAATTCTCAGATAACGATTTGATTAGCTTCGATGAGTTATTTTTTCGTGTAAAGCTGTGCGCCTCTAAGCACACTACCAAAATGGCGGACGTTCCACCATGCGGTCACGTAGACACGAAAGATAAAAACGTCGACATACGACCACGTTTACCAAAACTTGAATTGTTCACATTTGATGGAAATATTGAGAATTTCACCACGTTTTATGAAACATTTTGCTCTTTGGTGCACAATCAAACAGGAATTTCAAGCATCGATAAATTTCATTATTTGTTGTCATGCACAAAAGGTTCCGCACACAGCATCGTTAAAAGTGTGCCGATTACTTCTAGTAATTACGACGTAGTGTGGCAGTCCTTGCTTGATAAATATCAAGACAATAGGATGCTCGTAGGTAAATATCTAGATAAGATGCTTAACTTTCCCGCGCTCAAATCGGAATCTCCAGTTAATCTAAATAATTTTATTGAGACTTTTGATCATTCTTATCGCGCTATACATGCTTTAAACATCGAGCACTTATCTAGCTATGTACTGTGTCATATAGCGTTGAGGGGATTAGACCCCAACACTAGGAAAACGTTTGAACAAGGTATCGATCAAAAGACAATACCTACCTATGATCAGTTAATGTCCCACGTACATAACCAAATAAAAATTTTGGAACATTCACAATCCTATTCTAGTTCTACTGTAGTATCGCAGGGTAGGTATCCTACATCTACCACAAACAGAAAGTCGAGTGAAACCTTGAATAGAAAGGCATTGTCTTCGCAAACGCAATTCAACAATAATAAATCGAAAGGTTTCGATTGCGCACATTGCGGTCAAAATCATATGATTTTTCGTTGTGGACAATTCCGTGAATTAGCCCCAACGCAAAGAGTCAGCCGTGCTGACCATTTGAAGTTGTGCCACAACTGTCTAAAACGAAACCATTCGTCTGCTGATTGCCCAAGTGAATTCAGATGTTTTACGTGCAATCAGCGTCATCATGCGTTACTGCACCTAGACTCAAAGGGCAGTCCTGCTACGCGATCTATTCCCGCCAATCATAGCAGCGGCGCGTCATCAGCTGTAGGTACGCATACATTGCACGCTAAGGCATCGCACTCGTCCAGCGGTAACAACATTAAGAACTATATTGTCTTATTAGGTACGGCTATGGTCAATGTTATCGACTCGTTTGGTAATCCGCAAGCTTGTCGCGTTCTGATCGACTCAGGCGCTCAATCGAATTTTATAACGCTAAATTGTTTAGAACGACTAGGGTTGTCACGTCAAAAATGTCCGTTTAACATTTTCGGTTTAGCCGGTAGTAGTGTCAAAAACTTTGGCATGACTTCGTGCACTATTATGCCAAGACATAGCGATAATCCGACGTTTAAAATTGATGCTATAATTTTACGACAGATTACTTCTGATTTACCTACAGTGGAAATTTCCGAAGAAGTTTCCATGCACTATAAAAACCTTTTGTTAGCAGATCCTTACTTCTATAAAAAATCCCCTGTAGACATAATTCTTGCAGGTGACATATTTCCTGACATTTACGACGGTAATAAAATTATTGTCAGCCCTACACTACCCACTGCACTCAGCAGTATTTTCGGGTACGTATTGTGTGGGAAAATTGAAGTACCGTGTACTTCCGATGATGTCGCTAACATTGCAACGTCTTGCAATTTGGTGTCGTACACCAATGATAGTGACACCATCAACACTCAACTTAAATCATTTTGGGAAATAGAGGAATCACCGTGTGACAACCCTATCAGCCCAGATGATAAGCTTGCCGAAGAAATTTATTGCGAGCGTCATTATAGGGACGAAAGCGGTAGGTATGTCTCGCCTATCCTAATGCACCCGAAGTGCGCTGCTCTCGGCGAGTCTTATAACCACGCCGTGCGTAGGTTACATCACCTGGAGCGACGTTTCGCTCGATCACCCGAGTTAAAAGCGCCCTACGTAGACTTCATGCGCGAGTATGAACAGTTAGGTCATATGAAACCGTACGTAGGTACAGAACCGAGTAGGTATATCATACCACACCACTGTGTGGTAAAGACCTCCAGTACCACCACGCCAATGCGAGTGGTATTTGATGGCTCAGCGGCTACCTCAAACGGTGTGTCACTTAATGACACATTACTTACAGGTAAAAAACTCCACCATGATATTTTGAAAATTATTTTCAACTTTCGTTTATATGACGTATGTTTTACCGCGGACATAGCCAAATTCTATAGAATGGTGCTCATTGATCCCGCTGAGCGATGTTATCAGCACATACTTTGGAGGGAATCGCCTTCGCATGAAATAAAAACCTACGAACTTCTTACAAATACCTACGGGTTGCGATCGTCTGGTTTTGTCGCTGTTCGCACGTTGCAACAGCTAGCGAGTGATGAGGGCAAGCTATTTCCTCAAGCTGCTGATATCCTCATGCAAGGATGTTTTGTTGATGATGTGTTGTGGTCAACACAAGACGTCGCGGAGGCCTGCAGGTTACAGGACGACCTCATTGCTCTGTTAAAACTAGGTGGTTTTGACCTTCGTAAATGGGCAAGTAATTCCCCTGAATTACTCTCGAGAATCGGCGCCAACCAAGCAGTCGCTATAAATTTCAGTGATGACGCTGTGTGCTCATCCCTCAAGGTTTTAGGCCTTAAGTGGCTGCCAACCGCCGATTGTTTTTCATTCGATTACAACATGTCAGATAGCACATACACTAAACGGTCAGTGCTAAAACTGCTTGCTAGCATTTTCGATCCCGTCGGTTTCTTGTCTCCGTGCACATTTCTAGCTAAATGCATAATGCAGGATCTGTGGAAGCTCAATCTCGGTTGGGACGACCCTCTTCCGTTTGAGTTACGCGACAAATGGTCTAGCTTTATTGCGTCATTGTCAAGTCTATCGTCAATTAAAATCGAGCGACATATGCTTATACCTAAATTCTGCGGAGTGCATTTAATTGCATTTTGTGATGCATCGACCCGTGGTTATGCGGCGTGCATTTATGTACGCAGTGTTGACGCAAACAATGACGTGAAGACTAGATTGCTTATCAGTAAAAGCAAAGTCGCGCCAATCAAGCCGCTTTCGATACCTAGACTCGAGCTTATGGCTGCCGTGTTATTGTCTAAACTAGTTTTGTTCGTTCGACAAAATATTAAAAACATAAACTTTCAATTAACTGCTTTGACGGATTCCAGTGTCGCACTCGCATGGTTGCAAACCCCTCCCTACAAGCTGAAAACATTCGTTTCAACTCGTGTCGCTCAAGTAGTGGAGGTGGTTCCGTCAAACAGCTGGTATCATGTGCGAAGCGAAAACAACGCCGCTGACGTTTGTTCGCGCGGCATCATGCCTACTCAGCTTGTAGCTGATTATGAACTTTGGCTACATGGTCCAGCATGGCTATCTGATGACGTTCATCAATGGCCAATCAGTACTTTTTACATCACTGATAAGACTGACATTTTAGAAATGAAGACAAACATTGATACCTTTTCTTGTGCATCTCAAAAGGTTCAGAACGACACTTCAAAAACGTTTTTTGAAAAATATTCGTCGTTCAATAAATTGCAGCGTATTGTCGCTTGGTGTTTACGGTTTATAAAAAATTGTAGGCTACCAAGGAATGAACGTTCTGTTGGTACAATCTCAACTCACGAGTTGAATGCGTCCCATGACGCTATTATTAAACATACACAAAATACCTACTTTTGTGGTGAAATAGCTCAGATAAAAAACAATAAATTTGTTTCCTCATTACGGAAGTTATCACCCTTCGTGGATGCCCATGGTTTCCTCAGGGTGGGGGGTAGAATCTCCCAAGCAGATTTACCCTATAATAGCAAGCACCCCTTGTTATTACCTAAAAAGTGTCACTTAACAACATTAATAATAGAACATTTTCATAAAGTGTACCTACATGTAGGACCTCGTTCCTTACAAGGAATTTTGTGCAAACGATATTGGATCGTATCCGCTCGCAGTGTGATTCGAAGTGTGTTGTCAAAATGCATCGTATGCTTTAAATGCAACCCCACTTCTATGCAACCGTACATGGGTACGTTACCCGCTGAAAGGTTAAAACCAAACAAGGTTTTTGATCATGTCGGTTGCGATTTAGGTGGCCCGTTTTACATAAAAGCTAGTTTAAATCGTAACGCAAAAATTGTAAAATGCTACATGTGCCTTTTTGTTTGCTTTTCTACTAAGGCTGTACATATTGAGGTACTTAGTGACTTATCAGCTGATTGTTTTCTAGCCACGCTTGATCGGTTCGTGGCGCGACGTGGCCTGTGCTCATGTCTGCATTCCGATAACGGGACGAACCTGGTCGCCGCTGCGAAACAATTGAAAGATATTTGCAATTTTTTTAATGAAAGTGACGCTCTGATAGCAGACGGTTGCGCCACTCGTTCAATTGAATGGAAAAATATTCCTCCTACAGCAGCTTCGATGGGCGGATTATGGGAAGCCGGTATCAAGTCGGCCAAACGCCACCTTATTCGGGCAGTAGGTGACAAGGCACTCACATTTGAAGAGCTCACCACTGTCTTCTGTAAAATTGAAGCCGTAATGAACTCGCGCCCGTTATGCCCGTTATCTAATAATCCCGATGAATTCGAGATTTTATCGCCTGCACACTTTTTAATAGGTCAAAGCTTGCTCGCCGTGCCCGAGCACAGTATTCAGGACGTAGCGATGAACCGACTGTCACGTTGGCAGTGTTTGCAAAAGATATCCCAAACGTTTTGGAAGAAGTGGTCTGACGACTACCTGCATACTTTGCAGCAAAGAGCAAAGTGGTTCACCTCGCCTCCTAATATTAAAATTGGTGATTTAGTTCTCATCAAATCTGAGCTGATTCGTCCACTTAACTGGGTCCGGGCCAGAGTGGAGCGTCTCCATGAAGGCCCTGACAAAATAATTCGCGTCGTTACTCTGAGGACGCAAAAAGGAATAGTCAAAAGACCTGTTAACAAGGTTTGCCCTTTTCCCTATACAAATTAATTTGATGTTTTTTTTATACACATACATTTTAGATATTAGAAACTTTACCTAGCTTAAATTCATTGTACTTGTAACTGTATTATAATTATATTCTTGTCCGTATAAAGGCAATTTTCCTACTACTTAATTCTTGCAATATTTATGCTGAAATTATCATGATAATTTCGGTGCGGGGTATGTTGGATCTTTGCTCATTTTTTAGAGGGTAGATAATTTATGTTTGCCACCCGCCTTTCTACGACTACCGTCGTTTTGAATTGACGGGCGACGCATCGCGCGCCCTCTGTGCGAGCGGATCGAACAGTTCAAACTTGGTGCTGGTGCGATTACCACATTCGGTCGTGTCCTCAATCATTTTGAGAAACTATTCCGTGAATAGACCAGTGCTTACTCATTTCACTGCCGTGCAGTACTTATTGTTGTGTGAGACGTTCTCGCAGTGCTGTGCCAATATAGATGGTGTTTTGGAACATTTGCTCTGCCAACCCTCCAGTGCCGACCAGAGGATTCCCTTGCTGAGCCCTCTTGAAGAAACGTACGTGTGGGAGTGTGAGGTAGGTGACAGACTGGATTATCTATCTTATTTTGAGCAAAGAGTCCTTTCCAAATTACCTATTCACTTAGATTGGTGCAGTTATTTTTATTCTGATTAAAGGTCCTTCGTTTTAAATTCTTACCAGCATTTTCTACAGTCATACCCAACAATAACTATGTCGAATTCGTAACTGAACTGTATTTGGAATAATCTGAATACAATTAGCGTTTTGTAACCAACTTAAGCTTGTTGGTAGTATTAGTAAATCAAAATACGAGACTGATTAAATGTATTTGCATAGCATAGGAAAGAACTGCAAGAAGCTGAAGTGGCAATGGGCTGGATATTAGCCGAAGTACCGATAATATAACCGTTCGGACAAACATGTTGAGTGGAGACCGCGGCTCGGCACTCGTAGTGTAGGATGTCCTCTGGTTAGGTGGAAGAAAGATATACGCAAAATGTCTGACAGCGGTTGAATGAGAAGAGCTGAAGATCAGGATCAGTGGCGTAGTTTAAGAGAGGCCTAAGTCCAGCAGTGGACTAAAAAATGCTCATAACTACAATAATAACCTTCACAAAGTTCTTCATTTATTGAATTTCTAAAACGATCTTTCAATAACTATAATACACCATTTCTACTCCTGGGTTTACCGTAGAACTGCTTTACATTTCCCTACATTAAATTTTAAATAAACTGTTTAGAAAAACACTCACCTCACTATATCCAACAGCACATCCTGCAACAGAAAGAAAAGAGAATATTAACAAAATGTTAACGGTAATACAATACAATAGATGAATTTTAAAAACATCATTTATGGGTCAATGGCTGTGGATACAGACAAAACAGAAATTTGAAAAGAGCAAGTGGATAAACATAACAATACGAGATACAAAGAACAAATCATACTGAATTGTGAAACGATTGAGCAGTATAGAACCAAAATGCTTGTACGAGGGGTGACTTTGTGTAAGCATAAAGCTACCGATCAATAAACCGCATCATTGCAATAGGGAATGAAAAATATGATCCTATTCAATTTATAGTTGTAACTTTTACTAGTGACCCGCCCCTGGGGAACGTTGACAACCCGATTTGACACCCTTAGGGGATACATTTTCAATAATCCTTTCTTAGCTCATGACTACACCGTAACATGCCAAATTTAGCTACGTAGGTTTTGTAGTTTTCGTGACTAATCAGTCATCAGTGATTGGTATTTCGCTTTCATATACTTTTTATAGTTAGGTTTATTAGGAGCAAAACACGTAAGATAATTAGTTTTCTGCTAAAGATATGAACCGTTTAAATGAGATAAAGCACGAAGGACAAAGCTCGCGGTTAATCTACTCGTATACTACCAAAACCTCACGAAAACAAATAAAGCGAAGATCGCATAGGTACATATAGTACAAATAATAAGATAATGTTGGTTTCTATAATAGGAAACTTACTAGGCACTTAAGAGAGAATAGTAAATCAATGTGATTTTAAGTTGGGTTTCCGATGTAAATGTTGGAACTGGATGATGATGATAATATTATTTACACTAATAGAGTTGTCAAATCTAACTCTGCTTAAATGTAATTAAACTCACAAACGTAAGGCTACACAAAGCTAAACCAGACATCGACAAAAAACCAGATCACGCAATAATGCATGTAACACGTGGGTCGAATCGAACCCCTTACACTCTTCACCATGACAATGACTTTGAACTTTACCCCACCGAAATACGGGTCATGAATAGCAAGTGCAGCGGTCGTAACGCTAACGCCCTTCTAGTTATAAATTAATGCAAGCAGTACTCCCTAGCGCATACGATCGATATAAAACAACGAAATTCGGTATTCCGAATCTCGAATTCGGTGCGGTACTCATTCTGCTATCAGCTATCGATTTTATAAGTCTGGGACCGAAGAGAGGACTGCAACAGTAGCTGTGTAATGTGTTTTAATTAAAAATGTTAAGCCGCTTATATGTGCATGGAAGTTGGGCTTTATATGTGACTGGAAAAAAGCGGATTAAAATATTGGAAGCTTGCTTGGTGGAGAATTTGCTAGTACTCCACCTTCAAGTCAAGAATCTGTCGCCAAGCACCTATGGGTGTGACCTGCTGGCAGTCTCATATGAGAACCAGTTACAAAGCCAGTCCTATAGCGTCAATTAAGAAAGTAAAAAAAACTATGTCGTTTCGATGCATTAAACGTTACATTATAACATCGTCTGGCATCATCAGTGCTTCACTAAGGTTCAATTAGTTTTGGTAACGAGGGGTTTATTAATTTACCTTCTGTGACTTATGGTTGTGAATTGATTGGAAAACAATATGATTAACATTATAAAGAATTTATATTATATATTTATAACTCGATTTTGTTGTTTCAAATTTACAAACGAATTTATAATAATAGTATAGATAACAAATCCAGACACTAGCAGAAAATGGAACGAAAACAAAATGCCTTACCCAACGTTTACATACTCGAAATAATACTAATTTCTCACCCTTTGTGCTCGGCCTTATCCACAATAAGCTTGCTATCGATTTTCCCAAAAAGGTCGACGACCACGACACTTCACACAGGCGAAGAAAACTTACCTTCCTGTTTATTCCAATTTAATTCGTTTCTGTGAGACTGGGCAAGCACATAGCCTGCCAGTTGTTAAATAGTACTGAAACGGTAACTATAGTCTATCACAAACCAGACCGTAATCATTTGGGTTTAGTCAATGTTTGTGTACGGTACTGCATTTCTTGCTATAACACATGTAAATGCTACGTCCCATGAGTCTGTTGATCTTATAGGACTGATTCATGTATGTTTGATGTGCAAGCACGTTATTTGAAGCAATAAACCAATCGTCAATAAATAAACTGTCACGGCACGACGTAAATGCCCTCGTAAAACCCCGCTTTCCAGGATATTAGATTAGGATTTGAGAGCAGCACTGTTTGCTTGCAACTGATACTGTAATCGAATTCAAACTTTAAAACCGTAAACATAAAACTTGAAATTGCACTTGGAGATTTATCACTTTTGAAACCATGCCTGCTGCACAGCTCAACACTGATGCAAACTGCCCGAATAAAACTAAGACTTAAACGATTAGAGGGGAAAGTAGAAAACAAAGGCTTCACAGTCAATTTAATGTAGAGTTATAGAACATTCGCGAAAATCGTTCGCCTTTTTTCCAGTGTTAAATCTCTTGAGAAATGTAAGATTCCTTGCGAAATTCCAAGAGCGAACGGTTTTCCAGGTCATTACAGTTTTTGTTTCCTCGGATCCGTACTTCAATCAAATTCAGAATTGGTGGATCGGTGTCCTTCAACTTTACGAGAGAGAGAGTTTGTTTTCGATTTTACAACAACGTGAAATATAAATAAAATAAATGAGTTGAAAAGGTAGAAGATACTTTTGCATACATCATACACATACTACTCGCTACACACTGTGTTATGGGTGTTTGTGTACATTAAGTATTCTGAATGATGAATTCATACAGTAACCGCATCCAAGGACGGCACGAAATAAAATTACGTAGACCGTACAGTAGTTGGAACCAAAATGGGAAGCGAAATTTAAAATTTATGTAAATTCGACGTCAAAAGCTCTTTAACATTGGTTTGCTTTTGGATTTCTAGAGTTTGTGAAGCTGGATTTTTAGATAAACTGAACTACTGAGTATCATTTTAGACAGACCAAATCCGAGGAAAGAGTTTGTTTAATTTTAGAATCATACACGAGATTTGATTGAACAAGTATCTTCAGAAAAGTTTTAAATCTCTGCTCTGACCCTTTTTGTATCGTCACATGATCCTACGGTTCAAGGACATAATAGTTACAAGAGCCCATTTAAGCGATCACCATTAATTCAACACCATCACGATCGTGACCGATTCTGACAACACAGTTACATACGATTGCTGTGCCTTTACAGCGAGCTCTACCAAAAGGTTAAACAGATGTACAAAATGTAATAGAAACACTGAATTTTGGTTGGATTTCGAATATACACTACCTAGCGCAAAAGTGAAACTTTTTTCAACTTGATCATCAGAAATTAAAATTAAAACAAATTAGAGTGATGATTAATCAACCGCAGGAAGTTTTCTTGGCCCATTCGTGAAATCATTTGCATTAATCATTTGAAAACAGGAGTAGCAGGAGAAATAATATGGCAGTTAAACACACGGGTGTAATTAAATTCGACAATCTCATCTTAACAAAGGAAAAACTGGTTCTTGGTTCTCTAACAATAACTAAGATACCAACAGTATAATAGTGGTTGTCTGAAGCATCACTTTTATTGCGTCAGTCACTTCCGTCCGAAATGGACCAGAGTTATTGGACCCCTTAAAGATTTATCAGGCGAGACGAATTCCAATCAGTGTTAGTTGTGATTGCCTTTGTTAGAAAGTGTGAAATCAGATTCTGACGATTTACGATCGTGAGAGATTATTGCGATAAGGAATAAAGCATGAATATGTAAACTATACGATATTAAAATTTAGCTTGTCAAAGAAACTCACTCACTTTTATTATTATTTACATCAGTTCTTTTAATTTACTGGACCCGTAACTTTCCTTTAGGAAAATAATTATGGCAGCGCAGCAGTTGTTACATCAAGTTAGTCCAACTTATCGACACGCTACACAACAATGTGTCAACAGTAGAAAATATCCCCACTAATATTATAATTATGCAAAAGTAACTCTGTCTCGCTTTCACGACTAAACTAGGAACTTACTGTAACGGTCTAAATGAAACTTGGTACGGAAATAGTTTGAACCCTAAGGAAAGACATAGGATACTTTTTATCACGATAAACTGTACCCGGGTGAAATCACGGCGAACAGCTAGACTTTAATATAAGCGGAATCATACAGTCAGTCACCAATCATTAGATCTGAGTAGTAGCTATTTATTTCACGGAAGAGGTAAAAAATGAGGAAGCCCAAAGATGAAACACTTGCTCGTTCGCCGATCTAAAGACACTCAGATTAAAGCGATCGGAAACAGAATTCCATTCCTATAAGCCTCACCCTGGAGGCATGACGAGGAATGCATAATGAGGAAATGGTAGCGAATAACAAGAACAACCAAGTGGATTAGAAGAACGGCAAGTACGATCTGAATATTAAACAGTAACTGTTAGTAACAACAACTGTAACCTGAAAGTCGATTCCCCAAAAAACAACAATGGGAGTCTTTTAAGTGAAAGATACACAAGTTGTGTTGTTGTTAGCTGCTTCGATTCGACGTTTGGGGTTATTTTTGAAGGTTAACTGCGAAAATTGAATAACAATGATGGTAATATGGCTGGTTACCTAGCAATCGAGTCTCAAACCGATTTTATCGCTATTTGTATCAGAGGATTTTTTTTTCAAAGCTTAACAGGGCAAGTTGTAAAGTACGTACCTAGTTTATCATGTTTAAATCACGATAATAATTCCAAATGGTTCCTACGCACGCAGCAGCTAAAGAAAAAATAACCGTGACAAATTGTTTAAAAACCTAGTATTATGACATGCAAAGTTGGTTACAAAGTCCTATCCAACACTAGTTTAGTAGAACGATTCCATGACAGTACAAAATATGTTCACATTCCGTATATACAACAGGGATTACTTAAAAGGGGATTAGGTGACATGGAGAATATTGGCAACTAATTTAACCAAACACGGTTGCTATGCGGAACACGTTTGAGATTAAATTGTTTCGAGACAAACAGACAAACCGATTAAGTTTTGGGTTATACTCGAGCATCTGGCAATAGTAAAGGTTACAAGGGCGCCGACAACGAGATGAGAAATCTCGCTGTTATTGAATTTGCATACACCCAATGCGTAGCAATGAAAGATCTTGGGTGACTGAGATCATATTATTAATAACAATATTGATATTTACCTGATCTAATAGAAGTTAAAGCTATGCTATAATACAATATGGTAAATATTTGAAAGTCTTCATTTTAGAGTAAGTACTTGCCAATTTAAATGTTGAGTAGATTGGTGGTAAGGAAAAAACTAAAAAAAAACACTTTAAAACGCACTCAAAAATATAAAATAATGAAATTGACTTGTATTAGTTACGATATAATGGTTAATTCAAAAAGTGTGGAGCGCTTTTTGGTTGTGTGTACTTTTATTTACTCAGTAAAAGAAGCGCTCCACACTTTTTGAATTAACCATTATATCGTAACTAATACAAGTCAATTTCATTATTTTATATTTTTGAGTGCGTTTTAAAGTGTTTTTTTTTAGTTTTTTAAACTATATATTTTTATTTTTTTACTTTTTAGTCTTTTGTTACCAAGTCCAATCTATCGAACTCATCAAAAGGAATCATATGAGCCCAAACTCGAGGGGTTTACTAGTAGCCACTGCAGAGATCTCCTACCCACCTTCTGGCTGCATCATCAGACCCTCGTCACCAATTTCAATCTATTGGACTCATCAAGACGAATCATATGAGCCCAAACACGAGGGGTTTACTAGTAGCCACTGCAGAGTTCCTCTACCCACCTTCCGGTTGCATCATCAGACCCTCGTCACCAAGTTCAATATATTGGACTCATCAAGACGATTCATATGAGCCCAAACACGAGGGGTTTACTAGTAGCCACTGCAGAGATGCCCTACCCACCTTCCGGTTGCATCATCAGACCCTCGTCACCAAGTCCAATCTATTGTACTCATCAAGACGATTCATATGAGCCCAAACACGAGGGGTTTACTAGTAGCCAGCGAAGAGATGCCCTACCCACCTTCCGATTGCATCATCAGATCAGGTCGATGATACCAAATTATTGCATTGTCACCGAGATTACATACACATACAAAGTTTCAAGTCGATACGACAATTAGAAGTAGGTGAAAATTGACTTCTAAGATTTGATTACATTGTTAGTTAGTTAGTTAGTTAGTTAGTTAGTTACAAGTCAAGCTAATAAAAGTGTTTTAAAATACCAAATCTCGCTCGTATCTATAAGAATAAGCTAGAGCAATAATTTTAAATACACAATACACACAATTCTAAAACACAATATAGGAGCGATCAGGGCGCCATCAGGTCTGCCAACTGGCACTAAAATTCCTGGATGCACAAAGAACAATGGTCAAAACGGACCCGAGGTTGTATGAAAACGAGCTATAAATGAAAATAATTGTATTTTTTTGCCTATCATGATTATACAAACGATAATTTACGGAAACTGTAGAAAAAAAATGATATTAATTTTTTAATTTCGTAGTTTTTAATGACATTTTTTAACTTTTCACGATGCTTGGCTGTTTTGAACGGAAGATATATATGCTACCAATTTTGTTGTACTTCTTTTTTATTTTTCTGACGCTAGCAAAAACTGTTATATGTCTGTCGTACAACTTTAATAAGCTCGCAACTTTTATACAAAACATATTGCGGGCAGGTCCAAGGCAGTATGAACAGTGGCCGATGTTCTTTTAGAAAAGCGTCTATATTGATGACATTACAGCAGTGGGTCGCTCCAACAACCAGCAGAGTTTACTGACCGTGACTCATGGTTTTCATCAGTCAAGTGCATGCGTGCGCACGCGCCACGGAATTAGATTCAGATAACTAAGAACTTTATTTTTGGATCTTCTTTAAGGGAGTGTTTACTGTTTACTTCGTCTAAGTTGTTTGGATTATTCTACAGAGTGGAATATTACGGTAATTAGGGATTCGAGTGAATCAATTAAACATTTGACAGCAGAGTCATTTCTGAGTCTTCGAAAAGTATCGTAATATCTGTCTATTTATAAGCGGTTTGATGAATTACAAACATCAGTCTCAGTTTATTCAGAAAGTTGATTTCATAGCATAGTCTTTGTCGTTACTGTAAGCGTGATATTGCTGTCAGTTGAATAAATAAATGATGATTGATCTGGCATTAATTAAATTGTTAACCAATGTTGATAGAAAGGATACGTACGTACCTTCGCTTCATAGAGCTACATGTGAGGAAAGATTTGCGCGAGCTTTAGGTTTAGATGACTGGCAGGAGGTGGCGCAGGACAGACCAAAGTGGTGTCTTTTGTTATCGGAGGTCAAGACTCACTTTGGGTCGTTACGCCATCTCAGTTAGTTTTTTTTTTATATGTGAGGTAGAAACACAAAATTTTCTTTTTCACTCTCAACTTTTCACACAGGTTCATTAGTCTCAAACCTCAAAGAGATCATAACACTAACATAATAAAATTATAACCATAAACATTAAAGTTTACAATATTATACTAATATCAGAATGGGCGGTCTTCTAGATAATTTCTTAGCAAGCCATTAGAGAAAATCAACATCCGAAATAGATTTCCATATCGGTAAATCCAAGAATCACCAGTTCATCTTACCGCTACTCAGATTCTGATCTGTGGGAGCGTGAGTTCTAAATAAGGAAGCACCAACGCGACGTTCCATTTTGACTTTTTGCGACGGAGTAAAGACGCGAACGGAATCGTGGAACACGTCATATGTTACGGTTCGAGTTTGTTACTCGTGAACGTGATTCATTGAGCCAACAGGTTGTTTGATTGTTATAGGTGATTCTTTTGTCGCAAACGCATAGTGAATCCACGACACGAGGATTCCTAGTACGTTACCGTGTGTGTTACGTTACTATTTTCCTTGTATTAGACGTCTTGTTGATATCAATCTTAACTTGTAACATTAACAACGTTTACTTCTCGATAGCATCAATAACACGTTAACTTAAAATCATTGGTTTTAGATTAATATATTTTACTCGGATGGGCAGCGTTCGGGAAATTACGCGACATCTTCTCGTCCACCATTCCTCAGAGCCTCAAGACGAAAGTTTTTCAGCAGTGTGTGTTGCCAGTGATGACTTATGGTACTGAGACGTGGTCTTTGACTGTTGGCCTTTTGAAATAGGCTCAGAGTCACATAAAGAGAGCTATGCTTGGATTTTCTTTGCGTGATAGAAACCGAAATGAGGAAATTCGCCGAAGAACCAAGGTCACCGACATAGCTCTCAGAATCTGCAAGTTGAAGTGGCAATGGGCAGGCCACATCGCTCGACGAACCGATAACCGATGGGGAAGAAAGGTTTTCGAGTGGCGACCACGAACCGGAAGACGTTCTGTAGGTAGGCCCCCCACTAGGTGGACCGACGACATTGTAAGAGTCGCAGGGAGCCGATGGATGCAAATAGCTAATAGCCGTTCATGGTGGCGTTCAAGGGGGGAGGCCTATGTTCAGCAATGGACTTCTTCCGGCTGATGATGATGATGATGATATTTTACAACTACCTATAGGTAGAGTAGGTTCCAATTGAGAGCCAGTTCTTAATCCATATATATAGCGTGGCGCCACCTTCGACCACATCGTAACTTAACATTAGGCGAATAATAGTCAAATGCTATCCTGTAAGGAGTAATAAATAAATAAAATAAAGGAGCACCAAAATAACATTATCATGACTTTATTTGATGGTTTATTATTTTATGATACTATGTATTTACAAAACAGAATAGTTAAATAACAATGCAAGGGTAGATAAGAGTGGCATAAAAAAATATCCCTATTTTATAGGTAATGTAAAGTTTATACTCTAGTTAAAAGGTCATAAATAACAGGATAACGTATACGACCAATACTAAGAATCTAATCTAATACGAAATACAACATTTTTTTTTCTAACCTACGATATAATAAAACAACTGATCAGATGTTAATACCATATTTTGCGCGAAGCAAGAAGTTTCATTGTTATGAATTTATCGAAAACGTTTCGAGGCCAATGCTACAAACATTGAACAATACTGCATTGTTATTGTAATTGAGTTTTGTGACAATGTAACAACATTAACGTTAAACGAGTTCATTATGTCATGGTATTACGGCTTTGGTTACGCTTTGATTTCTGGATTTTCTGGTACCGTACCCTACTCCTTTTTTTTAATACATTATCCATCCAAATATACCATGGGAAATATTACATTGAGTTACCAAAACTCTGCCTACGCGAACTCCAGGCTCTGAACTGGGCTGAAATCGCTCAAGATAGAGAAGAAAGCGCTCTCTCGTTTCGGAGGCCAAGACACACTTTGGGTCGCTGAGCCATCGGAGGTACCAACACTCTAGTCATCTCAGCAGATATCATGATCATCATTAATTTACAATCATACACAGAACTTCGCTCAAAACGGTGAAGGAAAACATCGTGGGGAAACCAGCATGTCCAAGAACAACAGCATTCAAGGGTATGTGACATCTACCAACCCACACTGGGTCAGCGTGGTAGATTACGGATCTCTCTCTCTCTCTCTCTCTTTCTTTATCTCAGAGAAAAGGCCGGAGTGCCAGCAGTGAAAACGACAGCGGCAATGACAAAGCCGAACCAGCGAAAAGTACCTTACAAAGATCAAACAAAAAAGAAAACTCAAGACTAACAACGACGACTCTAAAAGCTATAACAAATTAACACCACAACCTCAACGACTGTACCATTAAAAACTAAGACTGACACCGACTACCTGAGTAACTAAGTAAAAACTGTCAGTTATCGTTGCCGATCGAGAGTCGACTATCGATAGTCTATCGATAGCCACTATCGATAGCTTAAAACGAGGCAATACTATTGATAATATCGATAGGTCTAAAAATTTGACAATTTAGAAATGTTTAGTTTTATATAGATAGTTTAGCTCTAGTATTTAGTTTATTTGTTTATGAATTGACTTGTTTTATTTTGTAAATAGATTTTAATGAAATGTTACAATTATCAAGATGAACGATAAGTTCTGAACTCTTTATGGTTGCCTTATTTTTATAGGGAAGTAAAACCATTTAGAAATATTGTCAAAGCAAGTGCAATACTATCGATAGTATTGCTACTATCGATACTATCGATAGTATTGCTACCCGCGGAGCATACTATCAATATCGATACTATCGATAGTTTAATAGTATCGATAGTATTGCACTTACGGCCGTTCCCAATAACCAATCTATCCAGGGTTTGACCTACTAGAGATAGAAATTTGACAATATTTCTATGGACCTTATGTCGGTTATTGGGAACGGCCGTTATTCGATAGTAATGCCTCGTTTTAAGCTATCGATAGTATCGATAGGTCTATTGATAGTATGTCTTTTTAGATGATATCGATAATAAAACTTTCGATAGTTCGGCAACATTACTGTCACTCAGTACAGTAACTAAGTCGAGCGAGGAAACCGGCAGACATAAAGTAGCAACACTAATGTTCACTTCACTTTTTCTTTTTCGCAGTCAGCCAAAGTAGCCTCGCCATTATGCCTCGGAAAGTTTCCCGCTAATATCTTCGGAGGAAACTTGGTCATGCCGGAATTAGTTCAGGAGAGAAAAATGATTTTTCTTCTTTGTGGAAGGCGGAATATTTTAAAATGTTGTCTTCCATGCCGGTTGCGATTGCGATTTAAACACACGCTTTATCTATCGATCAAGTAAACTTTTTTAGGAAGATCGTATCGAGGAAGTTTGAAATTAAATTTGGAAAGACTACGAAATAACATGCAATATTGGAGAAAAATCTATTGAGAAGCCTAAGGGTTGTAGGCGATATAAAGTAAGTTTTTAATCCACTTTCTATCTTGTTCGAGTAGGTATCATAAAATAATATTTGATGATAATATGAAAGCCCTTTCTTTAACTTTTCTTGATATGAGCAGTCATTGGAACTTCCTGGAGTCAGTCACTGTGTTATTCCTTTCAATATTAGCAAACAGTTTTAATTAGGTAAAAATTACCTAGCCAGCCATAAATTACTTACCTCAATAACCAATTTCGCAGTCACAGGATTTACTTACAAAATCAAACTGCGTAAATGAACTGAATTTAAAATTGATTCGTTTTTAAGCTTATTAGCTTCGCCATGCTTGGTCAAAGGTCGGCGGCGGATCGGTCAGGCCATGAAATCGGATTACGGCCAATTGCGACCGATTCTGTCAGGGCGTAAATAATTTAAACGGTAGTACCTACCTACACCGTACATTTTCATGGAAACAAACAGTTCTCTGAAAATAGTTTTAAAGTACCCAATTATTAAAAGTATCATCATCATAAGGGAGAGAACGAAAACCCTGTCATCGCTTTTGTTTCCCGATAAATATAATTTATGAGCCTTTAAATCTATGAGTGAATTGATATCTTTTAGACAAGCATCTCAAGAAAAGAGCTGTCTATCGAGGTACTTGTCGTGCAGGGTCCGGTTGAAAGGAAGAGAGAGAGCCCGCGGCCGTTCTCCAACTCGCTGGACTGATATCTTCAAGAAGCCCACAGATGTATCCATGACCCAATGCTCTCGCATAGTCAAAAATGGCGTCACATTGCCGACAGAGGAATCCAAACCGCAGACCGAGCATCAGCGCAAGCACGACCACTCTGACAAGAGTGTACGACTTAGAAGAAGAGAGACAACATCAACCTCGTCACTTCGGCTCGGCTGGAAGAGAACAGGAGATGAAAACCAAAGAGAAGGTCGATGTATTGTGTAAGAGCCCATATGAGTGAAAGAGGAGATTAAAGCGATGACGACTGAGAGAATAGTGGAAGAACATACATACTGCGCAGACCCTAAATAGATGGAACCAGAGCAAGAATGACTGCAGTTACTGTTACATTTTGTTCATGCATTGAAACAATACGAAATCACAATTACACATCTATTGCTCGAATTTTGAGTTTTCTTTCACATCGTTAGTTAGCGGTGAACATTCAACGTGAAGATGGGAGAATTATACACAATGCAGCGTGGGACTTTGCGCCTTAGTTATTGATATGGAATACGATGAAGTGCTTACGAAGTACGGCGTAGGTTTTCAGGTGACTTGTGGTCAAACACTACAAAAGAAAGGAGTAAAAAATGTTACGGTACAGGTAAGGACTGTCTACGCGATCTTTAAAAACCCTCATGGTAAAGCTGAGAAGGGTACGACCTTCGTTAATTTTGTTGCTGCTCGAATGGCAAAATTTATCAACGAGAGCACTTACCCAATATACCAGTGTTTACCAGTCCTTACTTCTTATTATTTCCATTTTCCAGAAAAAACCTGGAAGATTTATGGAATATAACAATGATTTATGCTTGTTAGCAAGCTCTTGAAGACAATCCTTTAAAAATTACATTTGAGTGACAACGGCTTATTTTCTAATTTGTAATTCGTAAGCTGTGAGACACCAAGTGGTCGGCGTCGAATAAGAAAAACCTAAACATTGATAGAGACGAGGGTTCTGTGGGAATTGGGATATCTTAATTTTTAGGATAGATCTACTTCACGTTGCTGAGACGTTCGAGTTCGTTGCTATAAAGCCACATAAATCACATAATCTTGCATTGAGCATTGTGTTTCAAAGAGCACGGATCAAAATGCATTGTTCCCAATGATCAGTTTGCTATTTCATTACCTATAAGGACTGAACTACTTATTGGTCGATCTACTTTTCGTGCTGCTGAATATTTAATCACAAAGGAACCAAGTAAAAGCTTTTACAATACTAGTAATGTACCAAATATATTATCTATGCAAAACTTATTTAAGCAATTTCCTATTATGGTTGGTTATTCTGGCGTCTGGCCTAAATTGGAAATATCACTGAAGTTCTACTTTCACTTTGAGACTACAAAAGGTCGTTGCTAATAGCCAAAATTGTGTTCTATCAGTGAACCTGGAAAGACTTAAACTTTGATAATGGATTCGGTGTTTATTACAATAATTCACGAGGCAAATTTGGAAAGGTCATCAAATAGTTTTGCCGGTCGTACTCTAATTAAATAAAGCGTTGTCTCTCTTATCCAAATCTGTACAGACTGCAAAGTTCAAACTGCAAACCTTAGCTGCACTACCAACCTACTTCTTGAAAGTCCAAGTGTATTAGATGCCATAATCACTTTGAAAGAAATGATTTCAACATATTTTATTATATTGAAGTCGCTAACATCAACGACGGCAAAAACCGCATATTTATTCTAGATGGCATTTTGCGTTTACGCAACGCCAGTGGCATTCTGCGGTTACAGAATACCCTGCTAACTTCCACTTCAATGACCAATTATCCTAGCCGAGATTTAAACTGGAACAGACTGACAAGACGTGATTTTAATTGAGCTACTCAGTCCACTGCGTCGAGTTAATTATAAAATATTAGAGAACATTTCCAGTAATAAAGGAGTCAAATATCAAATATCAATTAGTAATAAGAATAAAATTGTCAATGTGATCGCGCCAAAAAAATTACCTGCCGGGCGTTTCTTGCCTGTTCTTTTGCCGGCGTAAGGAGGTTGGAACAGGCGTAGCTAGTTTTAAGTTTGACGTTTTAAAGTGATCACAATGTATCCTATTGAATAAATAAAAATTGACTTTTGACTTTTTGACTTTAATAAGACATCAAAATCATTAGAATTGGAAAAAATTGGTTGTCTGTTAAGTCGGTTTACTGACGATGATAGTTGAACGTGACAACGTCGATTGGCCGATTGTGCTTCTTTGTCGCTCGTTCCGCGCTCTCGCTTGCACTTCAAGCCTTACATGGAACGCATCAAAGCGAGGTAACGCCGCAGAGCGAGGTAACGCCGCATGAGTCATGTTTTTTCGTGTGTGCAGCCGGCTCTATCGAATTATAAGACGTTGTCACGTCAAAAGACAACGGTCTCAAAGGAGAGGAGGCAGAGAATCATGTTCCAAACACTTCGCTTGTACAAATCGTACCAGCTACAACAAACAATTTGGCAAATAAACGTTCACATTATGACAATTCGAAGCTCATTACTACGGAAATTACAGCATTCACAGCTAAACAAACATCGCCAAACAATTGAATGACCTACTGTGATGCAACAACTAACTGCACTGTTTTTGTATTGTCTCACAAAACCATTTCAGCTTGAACTCCCATGGCTTTATTAAAATGAGCAATGATGTCGCAAGCGAAAGGTCTAAAAGTCTGGTCCTGATCATGCACCTGTGCCAGTTAAGGTTGAGCTGTGATGCCTCCCACGTTTACGTGCAGAATTGTGAATTAACTAAACGACTCCCAGGGTTCAATGAATTCTGGACTTGGTACACCGTTCATTGTCAGTGCCGCACATGGCCCGTTTCTCAGTACTGCAAACATGGGGTTATGATATCAAGATCGTACCGATTCTATTTCATTGTCGCAGTGATGAATTTACTCACGTTATAACACTTTATTTTGATGCAAATATGTACTTAATTTGCTTTTATATTAAAACACTTTTTTGTTGTTTAGTTTGTTTTTTGTGGATTCCGGTGTGTCGACATCAACTTTAAATGTTCTATGCCATCAGTTACTAATAGTATTGCCTGAGCGCACGCCTTTCCTAGAGCAAGCCAGACTGAGCTGAATCCTCACTTCAAACTATATCATCATCAGCATTCATCAGTGCACTGAGAACATAGGCCTCTCCCAAGGTACGTCACTGATTCCGGTCTTCAGCTCTGATCATCTAATTACTTCCAGCCACATCGCAAGTCGTCGTTCCACATAATCGCGTCGCGTCCTACACTACGTTTATATATATCACGGTCTTTACTCAAGAACACGTCTACCCCAATGGTTATCGGTTCTGAGGCTTCAATGACCAGCCTACTGCCACTTTAGCTTCCTAATTCTATAAGCTATGTCAGTTATCTTAGTTCTCTGTCGGATCACCTAATTGAACTATAGCTTTATACAATGTCTAAATAGTCAAAAACAGCCTGACCATTATGGTGTTTCACGCTAAAACAGATGTGCTCTACTTCGCGTGTCAGTAGTCGATTATACGATCATCCAGTGTTCTCCAAATTTTTTTGGGTTCAACGACTCGTCAACCATTTAATTTCCACTTCAATGGTTTATTTGTAGCTCAGAGATGTTATATATATATGGTTGTAAAATACGAGGGTATGTGCGCATATAGAATGGTGTAAGTAAAGTCAACTAACTAAAGAAATATAAAATGAAAATATAAATGAAATGAGCGTTTTAAAGCCATGCTGTGTATATTATTAACAATTTTGAATGTCAACCTCAGAAGACGGGACAAAGTCAACTGTGTCTAATTTGACATGAAAAGTGACTTCAATTTGTATTTTCCCCCCGTAAATATTGATGTTTTTAGAAGACCTTAAATATGGTGCAAACATATAAGATGAAATATTAAGCCTTTCTATTAACCGACTAAATAAGGCTGTAAAATTTGTGACTAGAGAAATCCCAGAAAATGTATCTTCTGAAATCAGAAAAGCGTAGTAAAAACGTACAGTCAGGAACAAGATTTAATGAGCACGATAACTTTTCCAAGATACTGATTAGTTAGCGATGTTTGGTGTTGCTGCAAGATGCTTTTAGGGGGAATTAAGTAACTTTTGTCGCTGACCGTATCTATCTACAAAATAACGCTGACCGACCAGTCCATCCACCAATACACATTTAAAATATTCCAATTCCACCCTAAAAATGCATCCCATCAATTCACACGTCAGTGTTTGAAAGGCAATCTGTTACTGGAATCACTTTCTAAACCAAAATGGGAATGCCGTAACGAGTGGCACAAACAAATCTACTTGTCATCGACGGAACGGTACCGTCATGGGGCTGGCGGTGAAGGTAAAAGTACGAGTATGACCCGACCGGAATGACAATGACCGACATCAACTGCCTTACGTGTTGCCAGAATGGATGTTGGGCGCCAAAATTGGGTGATTTTTAGGAACGTGATGACTGATGAAGCATTTTAAATAGTTTGTGTTCGACGGTGTTTTAACTAAATACACAAGTCACCTGACGTTCAGTGACGACGCAGTGGACGGTGACGCCACGTTCTCCTGGAGTGGGAACTAGCTCTCAAGGGAGGCTGATGGAACACACCGATAGGTGCTTGGCGACAGATTCTTACCGTTTACCTTCACCAAAAGCGCATTGCAGGATTAGAAACCACGACCTGCGGTTCGCAAGTAAAGGTCAATACTTACCCCTGCACTATCCTTACTTCAAACAACTACCTACATGTCTGAAATGTATTCAATCATAACGTGGCATTATGTGTTTGTGCAGAAAATAGATACATATATATATATATATATATATAACTTTTATAATAATATTATATACTAGCTGGTGCCCGCAGCTTCGCCCGCGTGGATGTCGGTTATCGCGACCAAAAGTAATCAAGAAATTTTGATCCAGTTCCTGCAACCCATGAGAACCTATTCCAGGAATAAAAAGTATCCTATATATTATTCCGTCCTATTATCTATTCCTGTACCAAATTTCAGCCAGATGAATTTCTGAAGTTATCCCGAAGAAGATATAAAAAAATTGAGCGAATTTAGGGTACTAATTTAAACACCTGCACTTCCTGTTATCTGCCCAAGTAACCACAAACCAAACTATATTCGCAGGATGTTCTTACCTGTACTATTATATAGGGGGCAAGCACAGAAAAACTTTCAGCTTTTACATTAAAAAACGAAGGTCTGGCAGTCGTAGGCTCTGGGTCTATATATCCACACCATTAATACTTTTTCTACTATATATCGAAACTATTTCATAAAAAAAAAACAAATCTATGCAAACACTTTGCTTCCCAAGTTCCCACGTGTCCAAATCTTTAGGCTAAGCGTATATTGAGACGCAATCGATGCAGTGCGGGGCAGCGCTGATTTTTTGTAATATATATGCATAAGCAAAGATCAGCATACGATGTTTCTTTTTGCGGCAACAATAACTATTTTTCCAAATTAAGTTAGTGCGTATTAATCAATGCGTAGGATAGTATTTATATCACACGTTCATACATAACACGTATTTTAAAAAAGCATGAAGACATAGAAGCAACGCTATTATAAACTGTAACTAACACTAATACTGAATAAAAATCTTTAGGATGGTAAATAGCCTCCTCCGAAATAGTAAACGTTATCGCGCCAGAAAAAAAAGAGAAAATCACCAGAAAAGTACCTGCCGGTCGTTGCTTGCCTTTTTTTTGCTGGTGCAAGAAAGTTAGAACAAACGTAGCTAGTTATTAGTTTGTCTTTTTAAAGTGATTAAATGTTGTATAAGTTTAATATTAAACCCAGTTTATTCGTCAACTTGAATACTGTTCTTGATACCAGTTTTTTGTACTTTATTACAGTGTATCTGTGTAATTTACAGCATCGCTCATGGACTATGCCATGCGCTTCCGTCGCCTGCGTCTCAACATACGCTTACCCTTATTGTAGCCCGCAACATCAACGTCAATACCAAGTAGTTCTAAGTAAATAAGGTATAATAAGATCATGTCTGCTACACACGTAACGATATATCGTTACAAATTTAAACGTCTTGGGTTTGATTAGAGCGTATAGTGTAATCACTAACTTAGGATTAAATAGATGGCTCTATATGTATTATTGTATTACAGTGTGTTGATTTTTGATTTCGAACATCACTAATCACAATCATCTTTTGATTTTCGTTTTTGTAGCTTTGTATAAAATGTTCTAATATTTTTCTTCTTTCAATTTTCGCGCGGACGCGTCTTACAAAGAGGTCCTTTTTGTTTGCCCGTGTCCGACGTCAGTTTTATTGCAGCAAAACACACGCTACCATCAAAATTATGCAAATACGGTCAAGTCGATCAACAATGATTTATCGAACAGAAAATGTTACTGCCGTCGCTCATCTGCGCAAACCAGAAATTCTACAACGATCTTTCAGGCACACTTTCGATATAACCGGAGATCGGTTAGCAATTAGAACAGATACATCGCTACGATAAATTGTTACGTGTGTATCCACACCAATAATTGTCATGCCAATAATATTCTTCCTGACATGTAAACAATTCAACAGAATGATGCCTAGCAACCATGTAAAAGATTTCAAAAAATTTCGTTATATTAGATTTTCTCACGGAACCCATGCATTATTCCGAGATAAAAGTAGCCTATATTACTCTCCGGCGCATAAACTATCTTTATGCAAAATAATACCCTGATTCGTTGTTTTGTTACGCCGTGAAAGCCGAACAAACCAACAGAAAAACACACTTTCGCATTTACATAAATGTGGGGATGGGGATGGTGATAGGGGTAGCTGCGGTTCGCGTTTACACCCATGGTATTCCCTACTATCCCGCAAGAATCTTTTTCCGGGTTGAAAAGGAACCTATATGCTATCCGGGCTACAATAATCTAATCGACTCGACCAAATTTCCGACGTGATGCTTTAAACTGATATAACTTTTTTATTTATGAACCGATTGAAATAAAACAAACACTAAATGTTAAGTGGAGAAAACCACAATATATTAATGAAAACCGCATTCAAATCGGTTAAGCCGTTTCTGAGATTAGCGCGCACAAACAAACAGACAAACAGACAAACAGACATACAGACAAACAGACAAAAATTCTAAAAACCATTGTTTTGGGTTCTATTGCGTTAATAAAGGCCCCCAGTAAAAGTTTTTCTCATTTATCTTCAATGTACAGACAGTGATGAGTTACAGATTTATTATATGTATAGATTATATCTAGTAATACACACATACATACAAACAATACTTCCGCTGTAATTTGTTGTTGTGGTCCCATCTGACCTTTTTAAGTCAGATTCAAACTTTCCACATAATACGGTATCCGGAATTAGAGTGGCTAGGGTCAGTAATCCGGTATTATGTGTATGATCACGTAAATAAAGAAGAAATAATCCTCTACTGTCAAATAGTTTTAAGATTTCTGAACAAATATTACATCTTAGGGAGATTCAAAATATCTGTCTGGCATCACCGTCATTTCTCCACTGAGATCATCTACCGAAATAACTGATACAAATGACTGCGCAGATGGAACAACTCTTGAGCGTAAGATTGGTTTCAGTCATTACCTTGCGAAGAGATTTGGTAATGAGCTGTTAAAATGACAGCTGCACCTTTTCATTGCGTGATCCGTCAAAGTTATTCTTCTTTATAATCCCTTTTATGTTTACTTACTTATTTACTTCACTTACTAAAATAATATTTGATTCTCAATTCACATCGTACCTTCAAAGTGTATTTTGAAGGCCTAATTTTCAAAAATTCGCTTTGTTTCACAATTATTACGTAAGTACCTTTATTATTATTATCTTATTTTATCTGGAGGCTTACAGCTCCACTTCACAACTAGCTAAAGCAGTCACAATTTCAGTCTAAAAGTTATGAGGGGCAATAAGCTAATTACTTTGTAGGAAATAGTGACAAATTGCCTATGCGTAAGGTCCTTTCAATTTGAAATGTTAAGTGACTGGCAAAGTGTTAAATTCCAGACTAGACCCCAGTATAATTTACTTTATTTGAATTGATTGAAATCACAAAATGGCCGACAAAACTTTCTCCATCTACATTTCTGTTTTCGCATTCGTTTTTATCCTACAGGCCTGAAATTGGGTTAATTTTCCGTATCATTTAATCTCCTTTCCTACACCAAGAATACATTCTTGTAATTATTTTGAACTAGCTATGCCCCACGGTTTCTCAATATATTTATCATCATCATCTTCAGCCTAGCAAGTTCCCACTGCCTCCGGCCTTCTCTCGGAGAGAGTATGGGTCGTTCCCAGTCCAGGTGTAGCGTAGCGCCATCTTCGACCACATCGTCACTTAACACCAGGTGACTTGTGGTCAAACGCGACCCTGTAAATAGGAAAAAAAAAACAAAAAAAAACGGTACTGAGAAAAATAATCTGGTATTCCTTCTGAGTCTTACCTTCCAAGACCGATTCCTTCCTTATTTTACCTTAGTTTTCCTTCTAAAACACAATTCCTTGCCTTTTGACTCAGAAGGAAAACGGTATTTCGGAAGCTCTTTTTCTCCGTGCGCGCTGGCCCAGTGCGGGTTGGTAGGTGTCGCATGCCCTTGAATGTTGTGGTTCTTGGATATGCCCGTTTCCTCACTATGTTTTCCTTCACCGTTTTAAGTGATGACAGTATGTTTATCACAATAAATTATGGCCACAAAAGAAAACCAGCCTTTCCTTCCGAGTCTAACTTTCCAAGACCGACTCCTCCCAAAATGTAACCTTTTCCTTCCTTATTTTACCTTAGTTTTCTTTCTAAGTCAAAAGTCCTTCCTTTTTGACTAAGGAACATTTCGTCTTTTTTCTCCGTGTACGCCTACACTCGGGAATAGTGATAGCTTTTTAACAGTGAAATAAATGCCAAAGTCCGATCAAATGTTGCGAAGATTAGCTTTTACGTTCAACGTAACAAACTTTACGTCTTTAAAATGGCATCATTATCCTTTATATTCCATTTAACGGTTACCTTTAACTTTACCTACGTCTTATCAAGATTTAAGACTTTCCCAGTCTGACTTACAAAAACAACGCCGTCTAGCAGTATTTATGCCGCAGTTAGCTCATGTAGGTCGCCATGATACCTAATTTCATATTTCTTCCTTGAACACAAGTTACGAAACTAAGTCTGGGAGATAGTCCAGTTTTTCACGATAAATTACGATGTTATGTGTATACGCTCCAGATTTCTTTACGGCCATCGTGTTACTAGTTACTAGGTACTGTTTAATTATAAGTAACTAGCTGTTCTCAGCGGATTCACCCGCGTGGTATAAAGTTTATCGCGATAAAAAGTAGCCTATATCTTTTCTCAAACTCTAGACTATGTCTGTACTCTGTACCGCCAAATTTCATTTAAATCGGTTTAGTAGTTTAGGCCTGAAAGCGAAACAGGCAGACAGACAGAGTTACTTTCGCATTTATCCCTACTATCCCTACTAATATTATACATGCGAAAGTAATTCTTTGTCTGTTTCGCTTTCACGCATAAACTACTGAACCGATTTAAATGAAATTTGGTACGGAGAGATTGAACACTGAAGGACATAGGCTACTTTTTATCGCGATAAAGTGTAGCCCACGCGGGTGAAACCGCGGGGAACAGCTATTTTAAAATATTATGCTCCTCCTCTTCCCCCTAACCCCTAAGTCTGAGGGACGAGCCTACTGACACCCGGGGTTTAAATCAAAGACACACTTGATCGTGACGTCACGCCTTGAGTAAAACACTCCGCTCCAGATGTGGAGATAGCATTGTTTGGACGCGATTTAACGACGCGGTTTCGCCGCATGTGCTTTGGGCCTTAGTCATAGTGTAACAGTATGGATTATACAACACTCTTGCAGAAGACCACGACATTCGAATTTGGCAACTACACAAAAGGACGTTTCAACACCTATACTCCCGCTCTAGGATTCTCTGTGTCGCCTGCGGCTTACAAATCACAGTTCAAACGACCAAAACCCGGGAACAAACTTTCGATTTAAATTTTTCCCTAAAAATTGGTCAGTGAGGAAAATATTTGCAAACATCCCCGCCGCAAAATCTATGTTACCTATACATTCCAAGTTTCTAGGACTTACCGCTTAGGCTGTTCGTTTCATTATTTTTTTACTTGATACTAAAACTAATTAAAACCATTTCTGCTACAATTAATTATACCTAAAACACAGTTTTTTTTCTATGAAAGTTACTGAGAAGTAGCGGGCTCAGCGACGTACCTCAGGAAAGGCTTGTCTGGTAGTGGACTGACAAACACTGAGGAAAAAATTCTGATTTTCCTTCTGAGTCTTTACCATCCAAGACCGTTTCCTTCCTTATTTTGTGTTAGTTTTCCTTCTGAATCACAATTCCTTCCCTTTTGACTCAGAAGGAAAACAGTATTTCGGAAGGACTTTTTTCTCCGTGAAGGCTGATGAGTATGACTGAGAAAAATGGTTGTAACCTTAATTTTTGCATTGATAAACATGGAAAAAGAAATAAACTCTTCATTGTTAATTTTATTTTTTTAATAATTTTGCCTTATTTGAATCTGCGGTCGATACCATTATTACTGTTCATTCTGTACTGTGTCGACTCGTACGTACTACTCGTATAATAAAAAATAATGGTAAAGGGTAGGGCGTTGCCCTAAAAGACCTGCGTGGAATAGTTTAGTTTGGAATGAGTATTGCGAAGCGATGAGTTTTGAGCTTAGGTATTAGGTCATATTGCCAATGGGATGACCTTACTAGTGGGTCGTGTTAATAGGGTCATTTTTAAGGTTCCGTACCCAAAGGGTACAGTCAACGACAAAAGTCAGCGAACAATCACTCTTTTTTCTATTATCCTCATCATCTTAGACACAAATTTTTGACCTCATCATCACCTAAAATCAGGTGTGTTATGTTGTGTTCAAAATGATACCAAAATGTAAAAAAAACAATAATAATTACTGATTTGAAACACATTTGGAAAATCGAGAATGATCAGCTACTCTTGTCGCTGACTGTATAATGGAACGCTATTACTAAAACTCCGCTGTCCGTCCGTCTGTCACCAGGCTGTATCTCAGGAACCGTGATAGTTAGACAGTTTAAATTTTCACAGATGATTTATTTCTGTTGCCGCTATAGCAACAACATACTAAAAAACAGAATAAAATAACTATTTAAGGGGGCTCCCATACAACAAACGTGATTTTTTTTGCCGTTTTCATATAATCTGCATTTTGTAAAATAACATAGTTTTAAGGTATACTAATCCATGCCCTTTGATGGTCTATAATAAAAACATTATTATTATTATAGCAACACTCATGGTGCAAATTAATAAATTATGGAAAAAACTCAAACAAAAACAATATTGCAGTAACTGTATACAAAAATGACACCGCCGCAAACCGGCCGCAACTCAGCATAATGCTGGTTCCTCAACCAGCGCTGATCTTCCGTTGTTGGAACTGTTTGGTGTCGCGATAAACTGTAGTCCTCCTAGTTACTAATAAGAACTTTTATTTTAGATCAAAATAAAAACACTTAACTAAACCTTAAAATGTAAAATAAAACTACCTATTAAACTAAACAAACTACTTAATCTAATAAACCACTACCAGTTGGCAACGTTCCCAAAATGCTGGCCGCATTGCCGCGTTGAACGGCAATGCTTATTCGTTGCGCAAAATAACGGCCAAATCTGAATCTGCAGAGGGCCTCAAAAGGCGCAAATATGGTAATCTCGACAGTGGATACATATTTGAGCCTTTTGGGGTCGAAACGCTTGGACCGTGGGGACCGGGAGCGAAATCGATATATAATGATATATCAAAGCGACTGGTCGATGCTACCCGTGACCAAAATGCTGGCCGTTATTTTGCGCAACGAATAAGTTACTAATTTGTTATCCTACTAATATTATAAATACGAAAGTTTGTGTGTGTGTGTGTGTGTAAATGTTTGTTACCACGTATCACCGTAACTACTTTTACAGCGATCATGGCTTAGTGGTAGTAACGTCGGCTTGCGATCCGGAGGACGTGGGTTCGAATCCTACAATGAGCTTGAACTTTCGGTGAAGGAAAACATCGTGATGAAACCATAGCTTGGTTGGTAGGGTATTTTCTAGTACTCGCCTGGCTAGCTACCACCCTCGTGTTAAGAATCTGTCGCCAAGCACCTATGGGTGTGTTCCGGCAACCTCACTTGAGAGCTAGTTCCCAGTCCAGGTGTAGCGTGGCGCCATCTTCGACCCCATCGTCACTTAACATCAGGTGACTTGTGGTCAAACACTACCCATGTAAAACGTAAAAAAACGGTTTTGATTAAATTTGGATATAGGCTCCTTTTCATCCCGGAAAAGGGTTTCTGCGGGATAACGGGAAGACGCGGGTGAAACCGCGGGATGCAACTAGTTTTATAATGTTTTTTGCGTCTGACCACAGGTCACGTGATGTTACCTAAGTGACGATGCGGTCGAAGGTTGCCTCTCAAGAAATGTTCGTGTTCCACACGCCAGCATTGTGTGTAATTTGAAATGAACAATCCTTGACTTACTTAGTTGATCGCTTTAACTGCATTTTTAACACTTTCAGTAGGTGTTTAATGTTCGTAGCATTTTGTGATTCTTGCCGTGTTAGTGCAATTTGGCAACAGTCTTACACGTATTATAGGTAACAAGCAACGCCGCGCCGTTACACCACAGTATATAAAGAACAGTAGGTTAGCTAAGGCCGCTCGACGAGTTAATTGCCTACTCTTGCGGTGACGCGTAGGCGGCGCGTTCCGTACTGAGTGCATGGCCGCGGCCCCGGCCGCCTCCTTTCGTTTATGTGATTATGTGCGTGAAAAGTGCGTGCGTACACGGTGCCGCTACTCACGCACACATTCAAACCGGCGGCGACGGCCGATTTATATGAAGCTGAACTACGGTTACACCCACGTTTTCCCGCTATCCCGCAGCAACCGCAATGAAAAGTAGCATAAGGGTGAAACCAAACGAGCGTCATTTACACATTATACACACTACACATACACATTTTTTTTGTGCAGCCTCAGTGGTCATGCTGAGCCGGGACCTATTTCTGACATCGCACAATGTCGTACCTGTTTTATGTGTGATTGTTACTTTTTGTTCTCGTCCTTAATTTGTGCGATATTGTGTGTGTGCACATGGCCAATACCCGTTCATGGTGGCGTTCAAGGGGGGAGGCCTATGTTCAGCAGTGGACTTCTTCCGGCTGATGATGATAATGATGATGATATCTGGCAACCCTACAAGCACCTAGTAGGTAACGAACTCAAAATGTCTATTAATACCTTGGTATAGGTAGGTAGGTAAGTAGGTTTAGATATAAGTAGATAGATAACGTATTTCTGCAACAGGTAGGAATGATATCAAAACATGACCACACATGACTGAATGTTATGTTATCAATACTTATTTACATAGGCATTAACTTGCATGTAATATTTATAACGCTATAATAATTTATTTGAAGTAGGTAAACATGTATGGTACCTACATTTTATTATCACACTAGCAAACCCGGCGAACTCCGTTTCGCCACCAGATGGCTTCGTTTTATGTAAGATTTTCCCACTTTTCTGTTGAAATTTTTCCTGAATTTTCTTTGCTATAAACCTCGGAAGAAATCGGTTCGTACGTTCTGAAGTTATAGTGTCAGGAAAGAAAACCCGACTTATTTTTAGATAAAGATAAAGATAATTTATTTGTCAAACATGTGTATACATACAGAGCATGCAAGGTGTTAAATAAATTCTAGTACCTACATGTTTTGCTTAGAAAAGCGTACAAAAATACGAGACAAAGAGATGTCATTAACAAAAAAAATAGTAATAATATAATTGAGAATGTCCATAAAAATAATTGCAATAAAATAATAATAATAATAAATTAGGCAGGTAAAACATAAATTTATGATCTTATATTATATTTATATAGTAGATTTATGATCTAATCAATCCAACATACTTTTATACAATTGTGTTGACCGACACAATCACAGTCCACTTTGACCGAGTAGGTACATAGTCATCAGTGTTGATTCGGTTTTGCATTGTCTAAAACTAAAATAATTATGACAGGTCTAAAATGAATGCTGTCCTTTTTTCACTTCAGTGGTTAGAAAAAGACGGCAATACTATTAGTTTTAGTCAAGATCAAATATGAAATCATTTATTGCATTCATATGTTAGTAACATGAGATCTTAGTGGTTATAATTAGTGAACATATGGACCTGAAAATAGGGTATAATAGCAATGTAGAAGCGCACCGATCCATTCTCGTAACATGTACAGACAACTTATAAACTTATTAAATTATTGTCAAAAAAATCTGAAGGAAGTCAATGTTAGTAAACGCAAAACCGAATTGACACTATTAAGTAACTATAACGTACCTACCATTAGTAACAATCAGCGGTCGGATCAGCCTATATAGAATGGCTGGATACGGATCAGCCTGGCCAAGTCTAACGTGATCAATTGATCATACCTCTCTTTGGAGCTGTGTCCCAAAATCCACATGTCACCTGACGCTACACCTGAAATTGGGAACTGGCTCTCAAGTGGGGCTGCGGGAACTCATTGAGGGGTGCTTGGCGACAGATTCTTAACTTGAGAGTGGTCGCTAGCCAGGCGAGTACTGGTAAATACCCTTCCACGGAGCAACAATTAATTCAAAAAAGGGGAGCCAAAGTGTTGCATTAAGTTGAATCTTGTAGTATTAAAAGCCGTTCTGTGACTTCAATCAAACATGCCAACAGTTCTATTCGCATTTAAAAAGTAAACCTTTAATTTAATTTTAATAAAGCACATTTGCTCAAAATAAATATCACAGTCTCAGTCCTCTGAGACAAATGTCAACTTTAGAAACTTTTCCATCTGTTAAAAATAAATGGTCACAAGCACCGAAGCACCTGTAATGGCATCCAACCCTTTTTTTTTTTTATTCATATATTTTTTAGGGACTTTTAAACATGGCGTTTATGCCAGCCCCATCGTAACCTAACAAATACCTTAAATCCAACCCATTGAACTAGAATATACAGCAGGATGATTATTATTTTCCATCATTATGATCATTATTTTCCATGGTAATAATTAGATAGTGATTAATTAAATACAATATGTAATAATTATTCTAACAACATATTTTACTTTTAAATAGACTACCTAGGTAATGCTAATGATATACTATTTTTTACTATTTACAGGGTAGCGTTTGACTACAAGTCACCGGATGTTAAGTGACGATGTGGTCGAGGATGGCGCCAAGCTAAACCTGAACTGGGGCTCTCAAGTGAGGCACACATACTTAGGACTTAGCATGTTATTGTTGACTGATCCATAAAAGACGCAAAGACAAAATTAACGCAGCTGAAAAACACAGATTTATTGAGACTAATGTGCTAAATTCATTCATGATTCATGGACAAATGAATGCAAGCAGAAAGCGTGTCGATGCCTACAATCCACATTTTATGGCCAAAGGAATCCATAAAAAACCAAAGCAATAGTGTAATCGAATTATGATAAGTAGGTACATGATCAATTAAGCGCTTGTTGGCATCTAATTGGTCAAAAGCGGTAAAATATCTACTGGATAAACAATAAACAATGTAGGTATTTTAAGTTGTTACGAAAATGCGTACACTACACTTTGTTGTCATACTGATTACGAGCTAAAATGTACTTAATTGCAACCTAATAAAAGCTACAAAGGGTTGGAAGACGTGCAAAAGCAGGAATAACATATAAGAAGGCAAATAGGGGGTAAATATCGATCACACGCTTACCTTATTATGACAAAACCGGCAAACTTGAGTCGCATCGACTTTTCAACTTTGAGCCACGATATAACACAGAAACGTTCACTTATTTACACAAACAAACACTTCACAATTATCGTCAATCTCAAAGCATTAGTTTTCAAACAGATTTCAGTCACAAAACAAGTAAAAAACACAATAACAGCATTTTTACGACGAAGCCGTTTAGTTTAGCTGACACTACGATACAACATTTCGCTGCGACAACGGCAACAGACTGGCAGCTAAGTCAGTTCACTCAAAATTCAGTCACACATTCATTCGGTCGCTTTGTCGGTATCGACTTCATTACTTTTACTATTATTCGGTCAAATTAAAAATACCGGTCTTTCTATCCGATAGCAAGAGATTATGTAGCCTTTTTTCGTGTTCGGGTAAACCAAATGCCATCTATCGGAAGCTGCTAGTAAACTAAGTACATTAAATTTACTGCCATCTAGCGAGTATTCACTATTACTAGAAAAGTTTAGTTTCAATATTATGTATCGCAGAAGTAGTAAATATTAAAAAAAAATTTGAAAATGTAAGGAATTGTGTCTTTATGGAAAACTACTTTCAATCATTTTTAGTCAGATCCAACATACTATTATGAAAATAATCCTAAGAATACACATAATTGTGGAACAGAGACATCAAGTGACTTTTTTCTGAACTATTTCAACACCAAACCGAAACCATCAAGAGGAAACCTGCAAATTAGAATCTGTCCTGTAATATGGTACGTGACAACGTAGTTTGATGGTAAACCAATAGATGGCGCTGCTATTTTTTGAAATCAAGTTCTAGCAAAGCTTCTGCTAATACAAAATACAGTGTTTTTTCTTACAGTTTCAAATTTCAGGTGCTAGGTATGTAACTATGCAAATACTATCGAAAAGCTGATTTTCCTTTTTAAATCCTGTTCTTTGTGTCTCTTTAAAATTATCTACTTATACCTAGATTCACTTTTTTGTTCTCATCACCATTCAAGGACGCTAGATTGATGCAACAATTTCTTGCTTTTTTTTCCCATAGCCCTACACTTTCCAAGAAGTGGTGAGAAAAAAAATCTGGGAGTCAAAAAGCCGGCATAGAAATAAGAACGGTTTTAGTAGACTTCCGCCCGGGATGACCGCGGTGACCAGAGGTTTAGCGGTTGGCTTACAAAAGGTATGGAGTCGAGTTTCTGTCTAAAAAGTTTTAATTACCTACTTACTAAAGTAGAGTTTAGGCCACAATTTATAAATTAAAAAAAAAGTGTTTTAAAAAGGAGGCATTGTGGACATTGGTGTTTTCCTTAAAGAATGTTTGTATCGCAATTTTCCGGCAGCCTTACTTGAAAGCCAGTTTCCTGTTCAGGTGTAGCGTGATGTCACTTTCGACTGCATCGTCATTTAACATCAGGGTCTTTATTCGCTATGACTATCTAAGCACGTAAAGTGGGCGCGTTGCGTTATCTGCGTGGAATGTTATTGGCAAGGAATCTTTATATCTTTATCTTTACGCTACCCTGAATGTAAGTTGTAAAAGAAAACGACATTTCGATCCAAAACCGCGGATAATGAATCAGGATCGATTATTAATTTCGGGCTTATGTATATAATATATCCATCCGTGCGAAGGCGGTAGTGAGTAGGTAATCTTTGCATCAGTATATATTTCCTTCGACTCCACTCCCCTGTTCCACAGCGTGAAGAATGTTATTAAACGGGTAAGCAGAAAAAACAAAAATATCTCTATCACCCGTCCCTAGATGTGATAATTAGTGGATACCTACGGACTCCATTCTGACACGCAGACGGAAAAACACGTTTTTGTGATTATATTTATGGGATGGTGGAGTTTCTTTATTGGGAAAAGACGTTTCTGTGGGGTTTCTTGAAATCTATACCATCTATTCCTTACTAATGTTTATAAACAGGTCCTATTATACTAATATTATAAACGTGAAAGTTTGTGAGTATGGATGGATGGATAGATGGATGTTTGTTTGTTACTCTTTAACGCAAAAACTACTGGAAAGGAGATAGCTTATACGCTAGATTAACACATACTTATTATTCCAAAAAAAGGTTCCTACGAGATAACTGGAAGACGCGGGTGAAACCGCGGGGCGCAACTAGTGTTTTTGGATTGTAGGAGGTAGAATCTCTGACGACCGATGTGGCGCAATGGGCGACCAGCCGATTGAGTAGTGTGAGGACGCGGGTTCGATTCCTACAAGAAAAATATTTGTGCAGTGAAAAATTAGCGCAAGTATTTGTTGTGTTGTGGATCCCTAACCTGCGTAGTATCTGATACCCTAAACACAGGAAATCCTAGTTAGGGGTCAGAACTATGTATGTGATTGTATGTCCCTTATTCGAATTTGAAAATTGTTTTTATAAACAACTGCTTAAGACAAAAACCAGGACCGACGGTTTAGGGTGCCAACAAAAGCACAGAAGCGTCTGGTCACCCATTCACACGGAGAAAAACGACCTTCCGATGTACCGTTTTCCTTCTGAGTCAAAAGGGAAAGATTTGTGATTCAGAAGGAAAGTCAGATTTTTTTCTCAGTGCAAGTAGTGCAGGACACGTTGATTAGTAAGTACCTACCTAACCTCAGCATTTTATTTTGCCAACAAAATAAATGTAGGTACCTAAGTTTACTATATATTTGTTTACTACTGCAATCGTAAATTATATTCCCACAAGCATATCCAAGTGATTCTAGAAACAGTATAACCTACATAGTCCTATTCTAGGTATTCAGTAAGTTGATACGGCAGGTGCAGCAGGCTTGCGTAATGGTATTGAACTTCAATCCATATCCATGCTAATTTCACGTTCCCACTGCTGGGGCTCTGGCCTTCTCTCAGCAGAGAGAGTATGGGCTGTAATCTACCACGCTGGCCCAGTGCGGGTTGGTAGATGTCGCATGCCCTTGAATGTTGCAGTTCTTGGGCATGCCGGTTTCCTCACGATGTTTTCCTTCACCGTTTTGAGTGAGCGAGTTTTGATACCTAAGGTGTCGATACGGCTTTGCATTCTCTAAAACTAAACTAAATTTGACAGGTCTAATAGTATTGCTGTCTTTTTCTAACCACTGAAGTAAAAAAAGGACAGCATTTCTCTTAGACGTGGTCGATGGCAGCGCCTCTCTATGCCTTGAACTGGCTCTCAAGTGAGACTGCCGGAACATACCGATATGTAGTCTACTTAGCGACATATTCTTGAGGGTGGTAGATGTTAGATACTCTGTTACCATACAACACGTCTTTTTATGTAGGTAAGTACCTAATTGAGTAGAAAACAAACAAAAAAAACTGCCTAATGTGGAGTTGTCTCTGGACACTTGGGCATTGCCGATGCGTTGAACTCTTTTCACACCCATCTCGAAAGACTGCATTTTGTAACACCGCGGAAAGACTTGTGGGAGCTCGTTCCACAGTTTTTGCTTCAAATGTACAGTTAGAAACAAGGACAGGTGTCTCAAAATTCCTCTTTATCCACTCCCCATTAAGCAACTTTATTGAATCGTCTCTAAATTCGAAATATATGAACAATTCTCAAGAACAACTTTAACCAGACGCAATAGAAAATGCCCGAGGCCAGACTTCAAGGACAAGGACAGTAACATTCAAAAGTAACGAGTGTGAAAGGGATAACAAATATGAAGTCATAAATATCGCACAGCTGGACTCTCGGGTACTTTTTTCTGGAAAAACGAATATCTGTATGTCGTTTACGAGTACAATCGCGGTCACAAGCGGATTTCTGAGAAGAGACCTTTTATTTTTAAGGAAGTCATCGGCACCGTTGGCGATTCTTTTGTGACATGTGTAAGACAAAAAATTGGACAGTTGATAAGTGCTGAGGATCCGAAAAGAAAGCTGACTTGATGAGGATCGAAATTAAACATAGGAACTGTCAGGAAAGTTTGACTTTACTTGTTTTTTTTTCATTATACAGGTTAGCTTTTGACCAAAAGTCAGCTGATGTTAAGCGACGATGTGGTCGATAGTAACGTTTGGATTGGGAACTGGCTCTCAAGTGGGGCTGCCGGAACACACTGATAGGTGCTTGGCGACAGTTGGTAGCTAGCCAGGCGAGCACTAGCAAATGCCCTAACAACAAGCTATGGTTTCATCACGAGGTTTTCCTTCATTGAAAGCTCAAGCTCATTGTAGGATTCTAACCCACGACCTACAGATCGCAAGCCGACGTCACTACCATTCAGCCGTCATCGCTTCAAAGATAGGTATATAGCATAGAGAGCATCAAAATAATTCAGTTCACAATGGCAATTATAGTTTGTACCATTTGAGGTTTCCACTAGGGATGTTTTTCGGATCTAGATACGGATATGGAAAAAAAATTAAAAAGAAATAAAATTATATCGGATACGGATATGTAATTGTTTCGGATTATCCGATAGTTTCGGTTACGTTTACGGAGCTCCATAACATCCCTGGTTTCTCCACACAGGTTCTGTCCGCGGCTGTACGTTAAGAACAAGCCAATAAATCCAAATAGGCCTCATAGGAAACCCAACAGCGCACCCGACACCGTGCCTTTAACAATATAGTATGTTTTATTAATTATATACGGTGGTTCATCGATTAGTCATGGCATTATCGGGTTAAGAAGTTATTTATCATTTTTATTTTTAGTCAACGCGACCGGCCTACGACCACTCGGCCGCCCTAGATACCGCTCTGAAGGGATGCGGTGGATGCAGACTTATGCAACTCCAGACTTATAATAATAATAATAATAAGTACTAATAATAATAATAGGCGGTACTCCTTGACACGGCTCTGTCCGCGGCTGTACGTTAAGAACAAGCCAATAAATCCAAATAGGCCTCATAGGAAACCCAACAGCGCACCCGACACCGTGCCTTTAACAATATAGTATGTTTTATTAATTATATACGGTGGTTCATCGATTAGTCATGGCATTATCGGGTTAAGAAGTTATTTATCATTTTTATTTTTAGTCAACGCGACCGGCCTACGACCACTCGGCCGCCCTAGATACCGCTCTGAAGGGATGCGGTGGATGCAGACTTATGCAACTCCAGACTTATAATAATAATAATAATAAGTACTAATAATAATAATAGGCGGTACTCCTTGACACGGCGCGTATCGTCAGGAGGTTCCTCACTCTGCAGCCCTAACCACCGGTAGCTTGAGTCCTGCCTGGCACTCTAGGTTTAAGTTTTTTATAGTAATTTTGTTTAATATTATTTTATAAAATTAATGTAAAAAACTTTTGCCTAAGAAAAAAAATAAATGAAGAGATAATAATAATAATATAGCTTTATTTGATTCCACATTGATGACATAAATTAGTTTAAATAATTCTAATAATTGTATTATATTCTTAGGTATAACAAAAATCATGCAGTATTTATTTATCTAACGTGGGGTAAAAGCCAGGGTAAAAGCCTCCTCCAAGGAATTCCATTTGTCCCTATCTTTAGCAGTGGTCATCCAGTCTCTTCCTGCTTTGGATATAATCTCGTCCTGCCACCGGGCGGTTATGTACTCCAGACTTAACTGGGCCGAAATCGCTTAGGATGGAGAAGAGTGGCGCTTTCTTGTTTCAGAGGTCAAGACAAACTTTGGGTCGCTGAGCCATTGGAGTCAGTTAGTCAACAGCCGCAGATTATTTGACAGTGGTGTCTGCTCTTTTGGTATATGCTTCTTCGTCTTTCTCTTTCTTCGCTTTTGGATATTAATCGTTCTTTTAACTTCTAGGGTAGATTTCGATCACAAATTACCCACGTAGTCGAGCGTAGCTCCACGCACCTCCTGGATTGGGAACTGGCTCTCAAGTGAGGCTGGAATACACCGATAGGTGCTTGGCAGCAGATTCTTTGAGAGTGGGTGACTAGACTATAGTTTAATCAAGTAGTTTTCCTATATGGAAAGCTCAAGATTATTGCAAGACTCAAACCCTCTATTCTTATCTATTAAGGTCGCAAGCTAAAGTCAGGTCTAGGACCACAGTTAAAAATGAACACTTCTTGAAAGTTCCAGTTCTACAAACCACTGACCTATTAATGCTTCAAACAACCTTTTCAACCCATAACCAACTTTCCTCTTCAAACATTATCCATAACTATCTCAGGATCTTTACAGTTATAATTTTCATAAAGCTTCTTATAAGACTTACAAAACAAAATGTGTCCTCTATCGGGGAATTATAAACATGCCAAGTCAATACCACTTTAATTCGAACCATTCCCGTGTCCCCAAGGATACATCTAATCCAAAAAGCGTACAAGTATTGTATAACTTCTCCTTTTTCCCTTTAGGCGATTAACATAAATTCCATGGCCTGTGACACTTTACTCTAATCAAAATGTTTATTTTTTCTTTAAACTTTATGTTATCTTTCTTAATAAAAGTGATCACTTATTCTTATGGACCGGTCTGGGCCGGGTGAGAATGGAAGAAGGTTTGTGTTAAGGTTAATAAATTATTCTATCAGTTTACTTAGGGCTCTGCCCACGCTCATCAGATTTGGTAAGTTAATTTTGTAATAATAGGTGTATCTGTTATGATCTCAACTATAGTTTTAAATCTACTGTTTTAAACTACCATGGTCAAAAACATTAGAATTAGGTTACTCGTGATCAGTATTCTCGTGGACATGGCGCTTGCAACAGTGCCGAAATATCGAGAACTCAAACAAAAACAAATACATGGTAATTATCCCGTTATAAAACCTAATTCTAATAGTTTTAAAGTAACTAGTTGCACCACGCGTGTTCCCGTTATCCCGCAGGAACCTTTTTCCCGGATAAAAAGTAGCCTATGTGTTAATCCTGGGTATAAGCTATCGCCGTTCCAAATTTCATTCAGATCCGTTCAGTAGTTTTTTGCGTGAAAGAGTAACAAACATACATCCATCCATCCATCCATCCATCCATCCAACCATACATACAAACTTTCGCGTTTATAATGCGTATTACTAGTTGCGCCTCGCGGTTTCACCTGCATCTTCCTGTTATGCCCTACAACCAAGCTATGGCTTCATCACTATGATTTCCATTACCAAAAGCTCAAGCTCATTGCTGGATTCGAAGTTTCGACCGACGACCTACAAGTTGCAAGTCGAAGTCTATTGCTAATTGTACAGTCAGCGACAAAAGTAGCTGATCATACTCGATTTTCCAAATGGGTTTTACATCAGTAATGTTCGGATTTTTTTGGTTCCTTTCTTGTTAGCTTTTCTCCACAATACACATACACTTGATGGTAGTGATGAGGCGGTCAAAGGTTTGTGTTTGAGATGATTAAGGTAATCGGAAAATTTGTTATTGTACAGCGACTTTTGACGTTGACTGTACCTACCTATACTAATTTGTGATCCAACACGTTTTCGCGAGAAATAAGTTCCAGGTTAGATATAGCCATTATAAAAGTAAAAAGCTATTACTTACCTACCTACATCTAAAAAGTTTATAAAATATATAGACTACTTTCATTATATTGTTAGTTGGTACCTCAGAATTCAGAATATAGAAAGGTATTTACACTGTGAACTATAACTAGCAAAGTAAGCGTATTCATACAAAACGTAGTAAGCACTCAATATGAGTGGGTATTGTGTAAACAATCACACGATTCTCATTTCACTTGCATATAAAGAACTGCTCAAACCATTTTGCAGGTGCATAAAATACTATTCTAGCTATTGGTGTCGATTCGGTTTTGCATTCTCTAAAACTAAACTAAGTTTGACAGGTTTATTGGTATTGCACCTGAACATAACCGTGTTTTGGACAAATAAATAATTTCATTTCATTTCATTTCGACAAGCATCTATTGATATGTTCCGATTACCTCACTTGAAGGCCAGTTCCCAGGATTAGCATAGAGTGGTGCATCCTTCAACCACATCGTCACTTAACATCAGGTGACTTGACTAGTGCAACACTATTTGTATTAAGTATTTTAGGATGATTTTAATAATACTGGTATTTGACCATGCTGTTGCTTACAGAGTAGTATTTAGATTGCCTTTTTTATTGGTTAATATCTAAATCTTATTAAGATGATTTTATATAATATTATGAAATAAATTTGCAGGACGTTGCACATGTTTCTAAGAAACACAACTAGAAATCATGTGCACATTAATTTTAATGTGAATATTACTGTTACATCATTTATTTCCTTGTTTTCTCTACAGCCTCCTTCAATACAATTGCATCATCACGACTTTACCACATACAAGCCTGCGACTACAATCTCTACAACCACAACACAGCTCTACTTCCATTTAAAATACGCATAACAATTCTATAAAAAAAAAAATAACGTTTAAAACTGTGACAGCGCAATAATAATATATCATAAGTCGACCGCAAACACCCATGCGAACAAAATCACTTCTCACTTAACTTAAAAAGTAAATTTAAAACCTACAAGATGCAAAAGCACTTGACCACTTAAATTATTCAACTTAGGGTCAAATACTTCACGCAGCAATTTTAAAAGGCGTTTGTTACGTTGACTCATATTGTTATTTCATTATAAATGCACAAAATGTCTTAATTAAATGATCGAAACCGGCATAATAACTCAGAAAAAATACACAGCCTCCTACTCCGGTTCTGGTATTACCCCTCTCGCTCTAACGTATAAGAATCCATGCTGCGTCTCATTTTGCTCCAGACGAACTTGTAAATTGTTCTTTTTACGAAACATCTAGTTCGAGAAGGGTTTATATGCATCGCATTGCATCAGCTTGGGTTTTGAGTTGCAAACGAATAAGGTTGCGTGTGCAATTGAACGATTTCAAAGAGACATTTGGTGTATTGAGAAGATGATCAAGTTTAGTTATCTCGCTCAGACAAAACAAAATACAGCTCAAGTCCTTTGAGCTTTCGAGTATAGTTGCTTCGCCGCGATTGCTTTTTGTAGCCCTGTCCCTTTTCTCGCAGCATTTCATTCGTAAAACGGGTTTGATCTTCGAATCGTTTTAATAATGTTTTTTTGAATAAAAATAGACTTTATTTTTGTTTGTTTTGTGTTGAAATGACAATGTTTTATGTCACCGTGGAGATGTAACTGTCACGGTGCACTGATGAGATGTTCTTTGATTGTTTTTTAGGAGTATTAAGACATACAGTGCACTCTTCTTGCTTGTAACGTCCTTACCGGGTTCAAGCAACTAATAAATGATTCATATATTACGAGTGACGCGATTTCACGCGTTCTGTCGACAACTTGGACATTCTTTTGTAAGTGATAGTATGTCGGGAGATCTTACGAGAGCCTGTTTCTTATCGTATTGTAGAAGTACGTACTAGTGTTCCTGTCTTGACTCGAGTGCTAAGTGGGCAAACATTGTTGGTGTTTCTCGAGAATCTATTTTTGTAATGCGGTTTCTTTTAAATGAGTGTGCATTTTATTTTACTTTAGTGACTTGCATAGGGCAGTGTAGGTTTTAACATGGTCAGAGATAGAATTTGTACTTTATGTGATAATTCGGCGCAAGTTTTTGTTTCTCGTCTAGGTGTTGTATAATTAAGTCCAATTCACGTAGTTTCTGAATTATTCTATCTTGTGGGATTCCTTGTGGTATCTTAGAGGTCAGAGTCAGAGCTATGCATACCATTGTGTCAAAATTAATATTGTTTTCAGGGAAAGACTATTTTTTATTTTATTCATAAACCATTTCCATTTCAAAAATCCATTTGCATCTTGATTTAATTTAGTAACTTCTTAATAAGATTTGGTTGCAGACAAAGCAGGTTTATAAATTGTTATAATCAAGATCATATTATCAATAAATGATGCATCCATCCCTAAAGGACTTAAACTTATACAAATACTTGTATGTAAAATAACACAATGACTTGAGTAATAGGTAGTCTTCTGGTCTGGGGCATATTTACTGGTTAAATTTTAATGACTGATTTTATAAAAAACGAGGTTTGAGGAACAAAATACTTGCACATTCTCTTCAATACACGAATATTTTGTCCCAAAGTGAGAATTGCACCCGTAAATAATAAAAATGTATTAAAAACTTAACAATAAAGCTTTAAGTTTTTGTAAATGAAGATGAAAACACATTGCCCAGTAATGCGTGTGCGTGTTTTAATAGACTTATTAGAAAAAATAAGCTTCCAACGACTTCCTGTAAATAAAGAAGCAGCAGTACCCTTCAATAAAATGACGCAAATGTAACGAAACGGACTAAATAATTATCTATTTGTGAAGTGGTCAGCTAACACTTCACGACTGGCTGTTTGCCCGAGACCACTGAGTCAATGTTTGTGGTGCGATGACAGAGTGCTGACGACTCAACCATCGCTTCAACATTCTGGGAAGCTACAAAAATTCCTTGGATATACAGAAGCTGGACTACTTCTCGAATTTGGAGGCAAATATAGGCTACTTTTCTAACTACGATTCCACCCTCTGTTCTCTCGTTTTATGAAGGAGTATTTTTCAGCATGCCCAAGAACTACAACCTTCAAGGGCATGCGACATCTACCAACCCGCACTGGGCCAGCGTGGTAGATTACGGCCCATATTATCTCTCATGAGAGAAGGCCAGAGTTCTAGCAGTTGGAACGTAATAGGCTGATAATGATGATGATTTTTCAGCATATTAAGGTTGTTCTTTGGGATTCAGATTACTTTTCTATCAAATTTGATTCATCTCTCTTCTATTTTTTTATCACTACCAACCTGCCCCACTAACCGTCTGACTGGCTTCGCCTGCGTGGATGTTGATATCTTTCCATAATTATAAACCTGAACATCCTAATTTGCCCCGTTTTAGGGGTTGGTTTTCAAATATGTTCTTTGTAAACTTTTACAATTCACAAAAGACACATCCTGCAAATGTCATGAGTTTAGGACCAGCGGCGTTGACATATCAGTGAATAAGGCATGATTTGAAGAATTTTACACGCTCTTCTTCAGATTTCTAGTAGGTATTATTGAAAGTATTCTAGATTCCATGCCTAGAGATAGATGGACTGATATTTTATCAGTTTCCTTTCAGATTTCGTGTCCAGATAGTAAAGAGAAAAACGAGTAGGACATATGTACGTAGAAAAAAAAACTGTTACTCATAAACATGACGTTCTCTTTTGCAGCGGTCCATGGAAAAGAAGCTTACATTGTAATTGTAGCCAATAAAGCTACTACAAGGTGATACTTTTGAGCAAGGCCTTTTACAATTTCTTTATATTTATTATTTTCTTTGTTAGTAGTTTTAAAGTTCTTTTAAATAACTTCGCTTCAGTTTCTAGCAGTGTATTCATCTTTGTTAATTTCCTGATTATTACTTAGATAGGTAGGTACAGTCAGCGACAAAAGTAGCTGATCGTTCTCGATTTTCCAAATGTGTTTCAAATCAGTAACTATTATTGTGTTTTTTACATTTTACATGGTATCATTTTGACCACAACATAACACACCTGATTTTAGGTGATGATGAGGATAATAGAAAAAAGTGTGATTGTTCAGCGACTTTTGTCGTTGACTGTACTAGGTAATAAACTAATTTACATTCTGTAATTATGTATCATATCTGCGTTAGCTAAGTTTTGCTTTAAAGAATAAAAAAATATGTAGGTAAGTGTTTTACACAAAGATTCCTTTTGTGTCTGCACAGTTTTAACAGTTTCTATCTAAATTATAATCTGATTCCATCTTACTTCTTATTGTTTATAAAAGGTTTTTTTTTATGTTTCTAGAAAGAATTTCCAACTAACTGTTGGTTTACATAAGATAAGATAAGGTAAACAAATTAACCGAAATATTCAACAGGATGATAAATATTGACTTGAGCGAGGTAATTAGCTATGGTGGTGTTCATCTATGTAGTATTTAGTAAGAGGTAATGAGTCTTTTATAAAGCAGTTTAGTTTTTATCTCTGCATGTAAACAATATTATCCTTTATTAAAATTAATTAACGTTTCACATCGTATTTTTTTTAGCATCAATCTTTATTTGAATACTTACTGCCTTTAAAAGGTTAAGCCAGACTTCAAAATATCATATACTCACTGAAAACTAAGTAAATCTATTTCCCAATATTTATATTTCCGTGGCTGATCTTATAAATTATTGTATTTTTTATTATTTTTCATGATTCTATTGTCATCAATGTCACCATGTTTAACTATAAGCCATTCATGTTCATTTTCATAGAATAACATTAAAGACTAACACAAAGCCATCCTGACTTACTTCAGTATAATTATTGAATTAATAAAACACTTAATCTCTGATGCAAATCCATGAGTTATCATTGTTTATGTTAGTGCATCAGTCAGCATAGCACTAAGAAAATGCGATTAAGACATTATCTGGTTAGCACTATCCGCGTCAGAGCGGGACAGAGCACAAATACGCCCGCATATAATTTGTACGGAAATAACTTTCAGTGTGAGTGGGACGGCGCGATTGAAATGTCAGACTCGACGCGTGCATAATGAGAAATCTGTTGTCTCTTTCCCTCTAGACGTTTTACAATCGTTTATTGTCATGTTACTGTCTCGTTTCGACGGGCGAGATTGAGATGAGAATGCCGTCGGCGCGTTCCGGAGTGGAGTCCTCCCGCTTGCGTCTTGCGTATGCTATATCAGTTTGCGCCGCGCGCGATGCGGACGTCCGTGCCCAATGTCCGCGCACACTCAAAAACAACCCGTGTGCATTTTAAATTAAAACTTTGACATTTCAATACAACTCTTTGAGAGTGCAAGTGCAGTGACTTGATCTAATTTTTCGCATGTGTGAACACAGTTTCCGAAACGATTGACAAGTGAGCATGTGTTATGTGTCTTATTTATTTTATTTATGCGAATGGATTGCTTATGCTTCGTCGATATAGTTTGACACGAGATGACCTGACTAATCAAGATATCAATTGTAAGTTACTTCAACTTTTTTGTAGGTTTAATTTTAAGCGGGACACTTATTTACGTTCGTAAAGTTGTTAAAAAGTCTACTTTCGCGGTATGCACTGCGACATTTTTGAAATACCCGCAGTTTTAAATAATTTTGCCATTTTTTTGTTTTAAGTTTTGTTTTGAAAGATTCTTTTATTTAGAAAAGTGTAACATGTGGTCTCGAGAAGTATAATTTTGTACCTGCTTCGGTTTGAACGCGAAGGGGCTGACTTTTTGTATGTTTAAAAACAAAGAAATGTCCCGGACGGCGGGGAGCCGGCGTAGCAGTGCAGTCACGTTTTTAGTATTTCCAGGGAATGGATGGAATTTCGTTTATTGTGGAGGTGATGTAATTTTTGTATAGATTTGCATGTTTTTATACAATTTTCAATGTAACGGTATTTTTTGAAAATGTAGGTACATTAAAAAGCTATGGCTTAGGAATAATTATTAGAGTAGGACTTACCGTCTCAAAAAAAACTTGACTCATGTTTAGAATATAATATGTAATTAAATTGTACCTAGCATGTTAATTCCAACGACTTCCTATAAACCTTTTTCATGTATCGTTGATTAGATAGTTCAGTTACTTTATAAATAATGTTTCCACCATTAAAAATAACGCCTGCGCCTTAACGTCAGTAAACACAAGATTACCAAATACGTAAATTTTTCATAAATACATACTAAATGTAGCAGGTTAATTAAATTTTTGTAATATTCCTTTAATTATTTCTTTATTACCTACACAATAAGATTTGACATCATTGTCTGTAATTTTCATACCTATAGAAATTGTCAAAAAATGCTATGTTGGCGCGCATTTCACGTTCTTTTATAAAATTATTTTATTTATAACTTGCAAACGACGGTAGGTACATATAAATACAAACATTATGTATGTATGTATACGCGTAACTACAGTTTATCGGGATAAAAAGTATCTCCAGGGTTAAAAGTAGCTTAAGTTACGCCTCATAAAATTAGCTAAATGCGAGTGAAAGCTCCGTCAAAATCGGTCCAGCCGTTTCAGAGATTAGCCGGAACAAACAGACAGACAGACATTAAAAAAAATGTTTTTTTGATGTAATTAAGTACCGTATATGCTTTCATAATATTATGCATTTAGTTAAAAGCTGTTAATTTGAAATTACAAACATACACTTCAATTTTGTTTATTTGTATAGATTTGAGTTTATTCAAACAAAATTAGCCCTCTAGTACTTGCAACCATACATTTTTGTAGCTGCAATAAAAATAATGCATTTTGTATTGTTTTAAGTATTTTTGTACAATAGTATTTCTGTCTTTTTCTAACCATTAAAGTAAAAAACAAGGACAGCATTACTTTGAGACCTGTCAAACTTAGTTTAGTTTTAGAGAATGCAAAACCGAATCGACACCATTGATTCTTATCCTAACTCTAAAATCAACGCTTAACCCAGCTTGTCTGCACTTGCTCTATCCAAGGTTAGTTTAACTCCACCCAGTGCATAATTTGCAAGTTTCACGGCGATCAGCTTCAGGGATTGCCTGGGAGCCGCCGCTTCGTGATTTTCTATGGTTCGAGTACATTTACCTACCTGGCCCCTAGCCTGTATTAAATGCTTTAAACCTAAGGTACTTTATCCAGACCTTGACTAAATGCATAAATGGAGCTTTTGGCAGCAATTACGACGACGCAGTAGCCGAGTTGGTAGTGACCCTGCCTCCGGAGCTAACGGTCCCGGGTTCGAATCCCGGTAAGGGCAAATATGTGTGATGAGCACGAATATTTGTTACTGAGTCTTGAATATTTCTATTTATATTTATAAGTATATAGTTTTATATCTCCATATAAGTATGTATATCGTTGTCTAGTACCCATAACACAAGTTTCGAGCTTAATTTGGGTTAGGTCAATTTGTGTGAAATTTATAATTTTTTTATTTATTAATTTTTGAAGCGATGAGACCCCATTGTTATTGAGTAGTGACGTTGGTTGCGTTCTGTAGCTTGTCGAATGGAATCCTTTACAATGAGCTCGAGCTTAAAAACACCGTGATAAAACCATAGCTTGGTGGGTAGGGCATTTTCTAGTGCTCACTTGGCTAGCTACCAGCTACCCTCATGTTAAGAATCAGCCGCCAAGCACCTATCGGTGTGTTCCTGCAGTCTCACTTGAGAGCCAGTTCCCAATCCAGGTGTAGCGTGACGCCACCTTCGACCACACCGTCACTTAACATCAGGTGACTGTGGTTAAACGCTACCCTGTAAGACGGATCTACTTATGCTTACTAGCATAGAACAGATTATCAAGTACTAGCCAAAAACATAATAATAAAATTAAATATAATAATATATGAAATGCCGCAAGAATGCAAAAAATGTAGTTTAATTACGTTTAATTTCGAATTGAACACCAGCAAAAGTAGAACTAGAGTAAAACGCAGATAATATATTCTCAAATGAATAAATAACGCATTAATCGCACTTATAAAGTGTTATAATAGAGCTTAATTGCTGTTTTTGTTAATTTAATGAAGAGCTCTCATTCACCGCAACCTTAGGCTGAAGCACACTGCGACTAGAACATAATAAATAAGTAGGAAGTGATAAAAGTAGCTAATGATTAATTCTTTATTTAATAGGATACATACAATCTATAAGATAAAAATTATTAAAAAAAATCAACACAGTAGGTACACTAAAAATTTGGTAAGCCTACTAGCTAATTAAACTAAATTTTTCATATGTTTCGTAATGTTTAGTGTTTACAAAGCTGAAGAAAATCAGAAATTTGGTCGTTTTCAGCGACTTTAGTCGGTGACTGTATGTAAAAAATAACGTCCAGCCATTGCTTCGTTGTTGCGTGAAGGAAAGACAAACTAACAAACGCACTTCAACATTTATATTATAATGCGTACTGTGAGGTTAAACCCTTATAACAAGAACATATACGTAGAAATCAAATGAAAAAAAAAATTGAATCGGCAAATAATTTAAATTCAAATTTGGAAAACCAACGTTCACATTTCACGAAGCGTCGCAGGCGCACGACGCGAGCGCCCGAACCGCCCTCTGATAGGGTTGCCATTGATTCCAATTTCAAAATGTGATTGCACAAACTCAATATTTGAGAACTCGAAGAGACTTGATAATTTTAAGTTAGTGAAAATGATAAGTTTGTAACATCTTTACGCTGGAAACTGAAACGGCTCAGTTGATTTGAGAGAAATTTGGAATATCTATAGGCTTAGGTACCTCATATGTATTGGATAAACACATCGGCTTCTTTGTATCCCCGAAGAAGGTTTCAGAACTACATAGTTTTTGTATAAAATACTAGCTCTTCCCCGCGGTCTCACCCGCGTGGACTACAGTTTATCGCAATACAAAGTATCTTTTTCCCAGGGTTCAAACTATCTCCACACCAAATTTCATTAACATCAATAGTTTTAAGTTTATCCCGAACAAACAATCAAATTCTTATTCTTAATTTATATGTATATATTAGTTTAGAAGACAACCCTATCACCGAATGAGCCACGAATAGAGTCATGACCCGATCGACTTCATCACGAAGAGAAGTTGAGATAATGACTTGTTCACATTGGTACCTATATATCGGCATTTCATAATATCGATTAAGAACTATTCGAATAGGAATTAATTGCGCCGAGTGGCTGCCAGTAGTTAGATGAGAAGAGCCGAAGACCGGGTTTAGTGGCGTACCTTGGGAGAGGCCTATGTCCAGCAGTGGACTGAAACAAGCTGATGATGGTGATGACTATTTGAATATACATATACCCTAATCTATACAAAACTTTTTCTATTACCTTTTCACGTGAACCGATCTGTTTGGTATATCTACAGATATTTTTGACTCTGAGGGAGGAAATATAATATGTACTTTTTATCGCGATTAACTGTCAGTTATGCAGGTGAAACCACGGGGATCCGCTAGTATTAAAAAAATCTTATGGAATCATACAATGAGCTTGAGCTTTCGGTGAAAAGAATCGTCGTGATGAAGCTTTGTGGTTTGGTATTTTCTGTCGCAAAGAATCTATCGGTGTGTTCTGGCAGCCCTCTTGAGGGCCAATTCCCAATCCAGGTGTAGCGTGGTGCTACTCGTGACCACATCGTCATTTAACATCAGGTGATTTGGAATAAAAAACTTATTTTTTGTCTCATCTATATATCCATGGGTATCTTTTTGTGAACTGTTAAATTACATACTCTACCTGACCTACCATTGCTATTTCGCACACCTCAATCACAACTTAAATAGTACCAACGAAGGTACGTTAAAGGTAATCATAGCAAATTACCAAATCATAACAACCACATCCAAAATGATTACTCCACTTCCTCGATCAAATCACTCGCGGTCGTCGACACAACACACAATCGAGTTCAATCGACGTCCGATCGAGTTGATTAAGTAATTATCGAAACTACACGTTCGTAGCTCGTCTCTAGTACCACGCCCCGCGGCGCCGCTCGCAGTTCTTTATCCTAAATCATCTTCGTCATAAAAGACGATCGTTGAAATCTTGTAACCAATTATTACGCATAGATGTTTTTTTGTAAGAGTTATAGATGTATTTTTGACGTGACCGCGAGGTAATGCCGCTGGCGAGAGCGGAAACGATGTCGATGAACTCGACGAGTAAATCACGAACTATGCTCGGTTTTGTTTTAACAATCACTTCCAGGGCACCTGTTGGATTAGGAAGCTTCTATCAAGGTCTATTTATTTGCATACTAACATTATTAACCACTAGCAAACCGCCCCGGCTTTGCTCGCAAAGACTATTTAAAAATAGTTGCTGCAACGGGTCTTGAATTCATGCGAAAATCTACAAACAAAGTACCGAAATTTCCATTATTTTGTGCAAATTCTTTTGGGTTTTATTTATTTAATATCCCGGACAAATAGACAGACAAACAGAGAAACAAAAATTGGAAAAAAAACTAAATCAGTTCTGTTTCACCCCTGACTCGGTTTTTAGCATTTTTTTTTATTGTACAGAAATTCGATCGCTACAGTTTTATTATATGTATAGATTTATACTTTAGCACCTTATTAATAAAACAGTTACTTAGTAAGCTGCCGAATAGATCTAGATATAAAATGTACAACTTGACAGTCTATTTAAACAGACCGAAGATAAAGCTTTAAAAACATTACAAATCTATTTAAAATGTCAACTTCTAAAACACTGCATATTTAAAGAACCAGAATCCAGGGTTGAATTCCTGCGACAAAAAAAAAGAGAAAAAATTTACACGACACAAGAGTCGAGTGCGTAATATTTACGCTCTCGTTCCAATAAAATATGAATATTGCGTCCAATATTCGAACACTCAATTTATTTTCGCTGAAGATAATAAAATTATTCAAGTGGTAGGACTCCCGCCAGGCAAACGTTTTATTTGAATTAACAACCTGGACCTTCTTCTATTTATAGAGTATATCAGTAAAGTTAAGAATTATCAGGTTTGCTGGTCAAAAAACCTAGTCTTTTAGGAACCTGAAATCTTTTAGGAGCTTCGGGATGTAAAAAATAAAAATGGTCTTGAACCTCACCAGCCAAAGATAGAGAAATCTTAGAGTCTAGCTCTAAGATTTTTTTCCTTTATGTTGTTCTATTTTTCTGTTGTTGTTGTGAAACAATAACGCGTTATATATATCTATCTATCTCACCATGTATCACCAAGAGGGAGGGGATAAAAAATGTTAAAAAAGCAGACCCCTTAGATATTAATTTCTTGCAAACAAGGTAAAAAACGTAAAAAACTCACACACGAAAAATACAAAAATCTACAACCGCACTTTCATTCTAATAAAAACGTTACGAAAGCCAATAAACCTGATGCAAAAGAAAAACAAGGACCCAGGTAATTTCGCCGATATCGTTAAGGCGTTTAGTTATTTGGCCGGCTATCTGGGAACTGGTCGGGAACTGGTGCTGAGGTCAAGAGCGGTCACGCCCTCGATGAAGACATTCGCTCGGGATATGAGATGATGTGGAGTAGGCTTCTCTTAGCATCCTAAAAGAACTGTGTTCGACTGGCATGTTACAACACTTAAGAATCTGTCGCTAAGAATCTATCCGTGTATTCATTTTAAATTTGTTGTAATGGTTTTAGGTTCAATTGTAATTTTTAGTTTTATTTTATACTAGCTGTTCCCCGCGGTTTCACCCGCGTGGGCTACAGTTAATCGCGATTAAAAGTATCCTATGTCCTTCCGCAGGGTTCAAACTATCCCCGTACTAAGTTTCATTTAAATCGGTTCAGTAGTTTAGGCGTGAAAGAGTAACAGACAGACAGACAGAGTTACTTTCGCATTTATATATAAAAAGTAGGGATTTTATTTTAGTTAAGTTAGTACATAATTTCTTGTTTTTTAAGTTTGTCTATCTGAATATATGTATTACGTACCATTTTAACTGAGTATCATAGATGGTTATAAAACGCCTGTGAGGGTAAAACCGCGGGAAACAGCTCGTCCTACTAATGGATGGATGGATGGATGGATGGATGCTTGTTACCCTTTCACGCAAAAACTACTGAACGGATCTGAATGAAATTTAAAATGGAGATACCTTAAACCCTAGATTAACACATAGGCTACTTTTAACCAGGAAAAAGGTTCGGGAAGACGCGGGTAAAACCGCGGGTTGCAGCTAGTTCTAAATAAGATCTTAAAGATCAATATACAACTGAAACGAAAAACTAGGCAATCATAATCAGAAGCAATCAATACTACTTCAAAGGCTAGGTAGGTACATTCAATTGATGTTCCAAAACCGTGACACGACCAGAAAATACGAACACAAAATATTTGTACAGTCAGCGTCGTAATAAACACACAGAAGCGCATCGAATTACGGCCTTCACTAAATAAAATTTCCGAACGAACAAAAAAAGTTATTAAAATAAGCGACGAAAGAGTCATCTTTTCGGGGTAGAACTAATTGGTGCACCACATTGAATAACATTCACGATTTCAACCTTATTCACAGAGGTGTAAAGTTCAAAGTTCTTAGACAAATCGAAGAGGCTTCGTTGGTCGTAGTTAAAAAAGTTATTTGTTATACTGGCACCACTATTTTGATGTCCGGTTTGGGAGCGTGAGGTTCTACTCGACAAAAAATCAAGAGTTGGCCGCCTTAGTAATCTGTAATCTTCTTCAAAGATTGAATAAGCTTGTAGATGAGCTTTCTAAGCAAGATTTTGAATTTCCTTAGCTTTTTAAGTTGTGAAGTTGTACGAGTCCAATTTATTTCTTAAAAGACTTTGTAGGCGTGACTCCGATATATGTTTTGTTAAGCTTCAAGACTGTTAATACATATTATGTTTTTTTTAATGATAGCTTAATGTATACTATTAAGACGTAGGTACTCGATAAACTTATTTTCTCGAACCAAGCTTCAAGATTGTAAATGAGTCTATTTCTTTTATAAAGTGGTCGTGGTTTCTCAATAAATAAAAAAATAATAATCATCATCATCATCATTATCAGCCTTTCACGTTCCCACTGCTGGGACTCTGGCCTTCTCTCAGAGAGAGAGTATGGGCTGTAATCTACCACGCTGGCCCAGTGCGGGTTAGTAGATGTCGCATGCCCTTGAACGTTGTAGTTCTTGGACATGCCGGTTTCCTCACGATGTTTTCCTTCACCGTTTTGAGCGATGGCAAATCCGCACATAACTTATTGAGTCATAGGTGCGGGGCCGAGAGGATTCGAACTCGGTGTCGGCGTCTTGTAAGTCGCACGCCTAACCGTTCGGCCACCATCGCTCAAAAATTAATATCGGGGACAATTGCACACAAATGGACCAACCCCCAAATTAAGCTCTAAACTAACAAAAATCCATACTGATTACTTATACATATTATAAAATTAACTATTTTGGTCCCATTCCGCGCCTTAAACAGATCTTGATGAAGCTATGGAAATATTATGTAGTTTAATCCCTAAGGAAGGATATTGCATTTTGTTTATCGCGATAAACTGAAATCAACGCGACTAAAGCCTAGTAAAATAATGCTTTCTTTACTCAACATCGAAGGAAACTAAAAAGAATGACCAATGTTTAGTTTATAAAACTTTCAAAATAGCCATGATCATTTTTAACATTTCCAACGAATCCTAAGACAAGACAGTTTTATAAGCCACCAATGACTTTCAAACTGATAAAACGACCCGAAATAAAGCTATCAGTTACCGTTCGACCGATGCTACGCCGATACGAAAAACGGTTTTAAACAAAACACCTGTATACCCTCCTACCCACCCACTTATAAATATGTAACCCCCTATTGTCCTCACAAAGATCTATTCGAAGACTTGCTAACAAGAAGGATCAGAAAAAAAAGCTAAAAGAAATAAAGAAACGAAAGGATCCGAAGGCGAACAATAGTCTTCGGAGGACGGTCAGGTAGAATAAATTCCCTATTGTTGAATGCCATTAAGCAGTATTTCTTGAACATTTCGACGCAATAAAATTCGGTGGACGCTACACTTTTTTCGATAAAACTTTGAGCCGACACACGCAATCGCTTTTTTACACGTAAATAATAATAATAATAACAGTGTACTTCAATTTAATTCAATTCCTATTTTTTGTAAAATAAAATGTTATTAATTATTTGGCTATTAACTAAAGGAAAACTTAAAATACTGTCGATGTAAAATTTATGAGCTATGGAATAAAAGAAAAGTTTTACTAATCATCAAAAATTACAAAAATAAAGTACATTTTAATAGGTAGAGCCCTCAATCTCCAACGAAATCACAAATCAACGTCGCCCCAAAAAATAAAACCGCCTCGTAATATTCACATCTTGATCAAATTCCGTATCAGTTATCGAATTATTAAAAAAATAAATTTCTTCATCCCGAATTCCCGAACAAATCACCGGTCGGACGGGCGACCGTTAAAATTAATGACAATTCTTTCACCGTTGCCACGACTGTGTCTTTTACCCTACACCTCGCCTCTACCTGAACGCTGACGTGAGTATTTAGACATCAAAATACGCTTTTTAGGGTTCCATACCCTAAGGGCAAAACGGAACCCAATTACTAAGACTCCGCTGTCCGTCCATCTGGCACCAGGCTGTATCTCATGAACCGTGATAGTTAGACAGTTGACATTTTCAGAGATAGTGTATTTCTGTTGCCGCTATAACAACAAATACAAAAAAACAGAATCAAATAAATATTTAAGGGGGCTTCCATGCAACAAACGCAATATTTTTTTGCAGTTTTTATAGATACGTTGCGGAACCTTTCGTGCCCAGTCCGGCTCGCACTTGGCCGGTTTTTTGCGCTTGTATGTCTGTGAAACTACACTCGCGTGCAAGTAAATCGACTCAAGCCTCAAGTGCGCATAAAAAGTGATTTATCTTAACAATGACTCATCTTACCTCTATATTAATGCTATACATATTTAAAGCCTAGTAATTGGGCTTTAAAATGGTGTAAGTTGCATGAAAATCGATTCAGTAGTTTAGTAAAAAAGGAGTATGTCAATGATATTGTAAAAAATATTGAAAATTCATACAATTTCTCAGTATGAGGTTATTGTGTATAAATGAAATAAAATGTGAGTAAGAAAAAAAATTTATTCGTGTCAATATTTGGTATTCCCTCCTCTAGCCCTGATCACTGCTCTCATGCGATTTTTCATAGACCTTATTAACTTTTTTATTGATGACTGTGGTATTAGACCCCACTCTTCTACCAACGCAGTCTTGAGCTCATTTATGTTTGTAGGAGCTGGATTCCTCGCTCTAACTTTCCTTTTGAGCTTGTCCCATATGTGCTCAATGGGATTCAAATCGGGGCTGAGCGCTGGCCAATCCATAGTGTCAATTTCAACTTCGATCAGGAACTCACGTGTGGCCCGAGCAGTGTGACATCGGGCATTGTCATGCATCAAGATGAAATTATCTCCAATAAAGCCTTGATAAGGGACAACTTGATCCAGTAGAACATCTTCAATGTAACGATCACTGGTTAGACCTCCTCCCCGGCCTCCCCCAGGAACGAAAACAAGATTCGTTTTTCCTTCTAAGGAAATTCCAGCCCACATCATGCAAGAACCGCCACCATATGCAACGGTTTCAGCAAAGCAGCACTGTGAAAACCGTTCACCGGGACGCCGGTACACCCGGCCTCTCCTGTCGCTGCCATGGAGACACATCCTCGTCTCATCAGTGAACAAGACTGACTGCCATTGCTCTATGCTCCAATCCAAGTGTTCTCGAGCAAAGTGAAGGCGTGCTTGACGGTGAGCTGTGGTCAACTTCGGGCCTGTACTGGGTCGTTTGGGAGTAAGGTTGGCTTCCTTCAACCTTCTTCTAACTGTCCATTGACTGACAGTCACCCCTCGAACTTGACGTAGCTCCTGCTGCACATCTACACCGGTAAGGTGTCGATTTCGGAGAGAGGTCGAGACCAAAAACCGGTCGTCACGCTCCGAGGTGCACCGGCGTCGGCTGGTATTAGGCCTCCGAGTGAAGGCACCAGTCTCTTGAAACCTTCTGTACACTCTCGAGACACCAGACTGACTCATATTCAACCGACGAGCGACTTCTCGCTGGTTTAACCCTTCTTGCAACAGGGCAACAGCTTGAGCGGCTTCTTCAGGTGTAGTGTCCATAATTTTATTCAAACAATGGCTTCAATTTGCAGAGATGTGTTTAGGTCAACGTCTGATGAGCGACTGATAAGAAAAAACAATTACGGGGGATTTTATAGGGGGTTGTGTTGAGCAAGTTGTGTATAGAGCGTAGAGCATTTTACGAAGGTTGCGTTCAGTTGCATTCTAAAGACAAGTGTTTATTTAAATTACTGAAATAATGCTACCAATTTAAAGCCCAATTACTAGGCTTTAAATATGTAAAACATTATATAGAAGTAAAATGAGTCATTGTTAAGATAAATCATTTTTTATGCGCATTTGAGGCTTGAGTCGATTTACTTGCACGCGAGTGTAGTTCCTTTAACACAAAACAATCTTTTGTGTGTTACATTTAATGATTTTCGACACATTAAGCGCTTCGCCGGAATTCTACACGTGGCCAATTTTTGTATGCTTTTATTTTTAAATGGAGACGCAAGGTGCGAAGTCGAATGCGTAGTTATTTATGACTTTTACGCAAAACGTGACAAATGCGTTGTTACCACAATACTTTTCAGGCTTTACTTACCTACTTACGATGCCAGCTTGCATTTAAGATTTATAACAAACGTCATTTAACTGCGCAAAGCAAAACTTGTGCGATGTTCTTCACGTTTATGTACCTGTATTTGGATCAGCCCCTAGTACAGGGTTTGATAGTTTACAAAAACTATAAAAGTTTTCGTTTCCATCCATACATTTTTTTTTTCAGCGAATCTTACCGAGTGTTGGAGGAACTGAAATCGTTAATACGGGTTATTTTAAATTGTTATAATCATATTCCAACAATGTTATTGAGTTATTTTTTGAATTTAAGCAGAGCGAGTTGCCAGTTTGACAAGTCGGCGGTGGTGAACGTCGACGTTTACGAAAACTTTTATCGTTTTCAAAACTTGTACTATGGGTACAGGTGAATTGCAGTCAAAGGTTACCCTGTATGATGTAAAAAAGAACTTGTAGACAAAACACCTAAGCAATTGTTTATACTCAACATAGTTGCTAAGATTCAACTTATCTCAAGTTACAAGCACAGGAAATCACATAACCCTTGCATTAAACAATCAAGCATTGCATGTACAAGCATTATCTTATCAAGTTATCGTACAGACAGGCAGACAGACAGGATGCCTGCATTAGCTCCCTAATATGAGTGACAGTTGAATCCTTAACAAACAGGCTCGTTAGTGAAATGATTGCTTAATGTCGTCTGAGATTGGAGGGGAGGTCAAATATTGGTCTTGTTATCCTAGTGAAATATTTTGTTATCTCAGTTTTTGTTACAGTTATAAGGATGAATCTGAGATTAAGCTGCAAATTGGGATAGTTACATATTCCTCTGTAGTTAGATGTTATGATAGTAAAAAAAAATGCAGACAGACTTATATCGATCATCATTCATCATCATTTCTTATATCGATTAGCGTCGATTGCTTCTATAGCATCCTGCGCAAGCGAGGCGCGTCGCTGGTGCGGCGAGTGCGGGGGAGCCCCAACATCATGCTGGCTACGCTCGCGGATCGGCTGGATTGCCCTTTCATCAATCACTGTTGTCAACTGCACATTGTACACAGAGAATGAGACAATCTGGACCGGTTTGGACTTAATTATTTTTTATTATTTTAATGTGACTGTAATTATTTAATAATGAAATGAGTCTTTGTAACTTGAAATAAATGATTAATTAATTATATTCGGAGACTTGCTTTTGAGAGAGGGACTTTCGAAGAGAAAAAGCAAAAAGTGCTTATTAGAAAAATATGTAATTCCCCTTTTTATGAAATTACAACCAGATCCAGATTTTCCAGATCCAGATCTATAAATAACCAAAATATCTTATTACAAACAACATATTAAGATATACAATACCCAGAGGGTCTTTGTTAGGGCTATTCTTTGTAGCGGCTTTTCGGTTCTATTAGGAGTACAATTAATGAAACTTATGCAAAAGATTAATAAAGAACATAGATTTAATATTTTAAGACAATAAAAACATCTATCAATGATAGTAAAATACAGCCACATATCTTATCAAAACCTGTTATCAGTGTAGAGCTCGCTCGCTTTCCCATTTCCTGACACGTATATCTATATCCAAACCCGTCGTTCCTATTTCCTTCCTAATCTAGCCCATAAGCTTTCCTCACTACTCTAATAAGTACGGAACCAGTTTCATCGGAATTTGTGTGGGCGACTCGACCACAATGTTTCCGAAACTATTGTTACAGTGTACGGCAGTACTTGAAGTCGACACGTTCCGCTTTTGGTCGTCGCACGCTTGCCCAGTACAGTTTGAGCCGCTCAAAGTTCTGCGCGGTAACTGCGCTCGTCACCCTCTTACAAAACTATATAAGTGATATTATACATTTTTAAGATAAGTAAGTACTTAATTTAATAAAATTTGGCGCCGACTCAAAATGAGTAATTCTTTTTTGTTTATGAGTTTATTTATTATCACAAAAAATGTAACTATCAATTTTGGCCTTTAGTTTTTTTTTTTGTTTTTTTTTGTTTTTTTTTTTCAGAATCATTTTTTGTGTCAATAATTTCAAAACTATCACGGAAAATCTACGGGCAGAGCTTTGACGTTGAGCTAATAAATCTATGAACATAATTTCCTGAGTGCTAGGTAGTTCTATGTTGAAGCAAGTTCAGGTACTGTTAAGATCAACATAACGTGACCATTGTGACGCAACGGAATATGGATTAGCGTAAAAATGGATAAAATATCTTCATTTTAGGGAAATTTGAAGGGTACAGGTGTTGGTGTGTGTTTGTTCATGATATCTACAAGACATGATGATCTTGACACGCCCGGCTCCGCTCGATAGCTATATCTAATTTACAACATTGTAATTCTTGTACACACGTCCAATACATGAATTTAAATCGTTCTAAAACCATTGACAATATTTGAGCCGAGATATCAGTTCGTATTTTAATAAGAATATGACTAGAAACGATGTTTTTTTGTACAATAAACTAGACACGGTACAAGTCAATAGCCATCTTATGTTAAGCAGTAATCAGACGATGTGAAAAGTTTAAAACTCAAAATACAATAACATATTGTGTGAAAATAAATCTTTGTTTGTTACCTTTTTACGTCTAAACCAATCTTTATGAAATTCAATATGGATATATATATTTTGAACCTTGCAAAACGACATGGGATATTTTTTATTGTGATAAAATGTTATCCACATGGGTGAAATCTGTATCAAAGTACTTGTTTTATTACTTACAGAAGAAAAGGGGGGATTCTATTCTAACCCGGCATCCCACGGGAACTTGGTCAAATAATTTAGTAGTTAACAAACAAATTGTAAATATGATCGCGCTCAAAAATTTTCCTGTTGGTGTTCCTTGCATTCTTTCGCCGGTGTAAGGAGGTTGGACATACGCGCTAGTTCTTATTTTGATTTGATATTTTTTCTCTTTTTTTCTCCTTTTTTCTCTTTTTACTGCTTACTTTAGCGTTTGACCTCAAGTCATCTAAGTGACCACGTGGTCGATGTTGGCGCTACGCCTGAATACTTACAGACATCGATTTTTATATTTTACCTATTTATATATTTTTTTTATTATATAGATGGATAGATACAATATTCTCCACCCGTTTATATTTATTACCAGATTGAATAGTCAACCAAACATAGCTGGAACAATATAGCTGCGCCCGCGCATCGGTAGCTCGCGCCCTATCGCTAACTGTCTAGGCAAACTGACATTATCACCCGGGAACTAGTAATGTGTTTACTTTACGAAACTTGACTTGTTTCTGAAGTGAAGAAAGCTCTGGATACAATGTTGCGTGGATTGGATATCAAAGTCATAAAAAAAAATTCATTAAAAATACTTTTGGTGAAAAAAATCTACTTACTATCCACCAAATTATTTATTTTTTTGTGGAAAACATGATTATGGTATATTACAAAAGGAACAGAAAAACCCAACTGCGCCAAAATAAAGTACCTACCTACCCATGTCATCATCATCTTCTTGCCCTGGTCCCATTTATTTGTGGTCGGCGCAGCATGTACTCTTCTTCCACTCTCCCCTATCAGCCGTCATCGCTTCATTCACTCCCCTTTCATTCATATCAACCCTTACACAATCCATCCATCTTTTCTTTGGTCTTCCTCTTCCCTTCCATCCATCAACATTCATATTCATCACTTTTTGGATACCTACCTACCCATGTCACTCCCACAATAAAGACACCTCATAATATGTTAAAATCCGTCAAGCCATTTAGGCTACAGGCCGTGTCATGACATCTACATACATTCATACACGGGAAAAACATAACCCTCCTTCTTTCGCAGTCGGGTATAAAATAGTTCTTTACTGTAACTGAGTGACGACGAGTACGGCCAGTTGCAATAACCTATCTATCCACGGTTTGCCCTACTAGAGATAGAATTTTGATATTACTTCTATGCAGCTTAGGTCAAAATTCTACTATGACTAGTAGGAGAAACCGTGGATGATACTTGATATTTTACCAGTTTTTACAAGCCAAAGCCTTGGTCTCTTGGATCCTGGATCTCCGATCCTCGTAGTTTCTGATACCCTAGATACAGGGAAACCTAGTTAGGGGTCAGAGCCTATGGATGTGATTGTGCGGGCATTATTATTATTATTATATCTTAAATAAATGTCTACAAAATACCTCCGGTAATTGGGCCCATAACCTCAAAACCTGCAGAAAGCTTTTATAATCCCACAGATTAAAACTAAAGCGAAGGGTTAGTTTAACACAAGCCAAATAACAGCCTATAAGCACAAGCTCGTTATACCGGCCGTCGGCGAAACATTAATTACCCGAGAGATTCGTATTTATGGCCGATATACTATATCGTAAAATACGCGCGTATAAAATACGTATCGGTGTGTAGTATATATTATGTTTGTGCTGATCGCAGGAGATTATGATGCTTTGATTGCGATTTTGTGTATTGTAAAATGGTAAGCTTTAGAGATCTCGTATTGATTATATATACTAGTTATGCTCCGCGGTTTCACCCGCGTCTTCCCTTTATACCGCAGGAGCTTTTTCCGGGATATAGTGCAGCCTATGTGTTAATCCAGGGTATAAGCTATCTCTACTCCAAATTTCACTCAGATCCGTTTAGTAGTTTTTGCGTGAAAGAGTAACAAACATCCATCCATACTTACAAACTTTAACGGTTATAATATTAGTAGGGTGTATTAGTACTAGCAGCGCCGCGCGGTTTCACCCACGTGCACTACACTTTTTACGTGATAAAAAATAAATCTGGAGTAGGTCACCTATCCTAGGGGTATAAAAAATACCTTACGACTTAAAAATCAAACAAAATTTTGGTCCTATTTAAATTTAAACATATATAGGTGTAAAAATAGGGTAGAATTAACTATTCAATGTTCACCCACTAAACTTTTCACTGTTAACCGATTTTTCACCTTTTTTCATTGCATGATTCATTACACTCAATCAGTCAACAGTTTTTCATAAAGGTATTCATTCCTTAAACATATCACTAAGGCTGGTAAGAATTCTAGAATGACGATCAAGCGATAATCAGTAGGTACTTGAGAACAGATTTGAGTCTGTCATTTCATACAAATATGTCACTCAATCGGTACTCAAGCATTGATCTATACTTGAGCGTCATTCTAGACGGGACTAAGACTTCTATTCACTTAACAACAAACATGCATACTTATCAATAATTTGCAACTTAAAAGGCCAGATTAAACATATTTAATCCCAAATAGGCGATTATTTGGACAAGTGGTCGGTGGCCACAGTTCGAGTGCTGGCGAATACGGCCCATTGTCCTTAGCAAAGACTACTAAACACCCCATGACAGCTATGTCAGGTTAAATACTCCAACAAAAGGAAGTGGGGATTTGTGAAAATTATATTTGGAAAGGTATTTGAATAGAATACTTGGAAGTGCCGCGGGACGCTTTTGATTGATTTTTTGCGTGGGTTCTTGTCCTGATTGTTATAATAGTTGAAATTGTCGAAGAAAGTGTGGTTTGTTTTGAAAATTTCGCTGTATGAATGTAGACAGTACTTGAATCTCTTGTTTCTTTTCTATTTTTAATACTTTTTACATTGTTGGCCACGAATCACCTAATGTCAAGTGGTCGAAGGCGGCGACACGTTTACACCAGGCGCCTCTAGCCAAGATGCATTCTGCAATCGTTGACGCTAATAGAAAACAAGAAAAAAGTATTGGTTTGACATATTTCTGACCACGTGACTTAGCGCGTTGAAATATGTCAAACCAACACATTTTTCTTGTTTTCTATTAGCGTCATTGATTGCAGAATGTATCTTGGCTACGGGCCCTGGTGTCTCTCAAAGAGTTTTAGGCTATATAATATAAGAAATATATTTTTTTAAATCATTATATTATCTAATATCACAATCTTAATACATTTTCATGATAAATTAATGTCCTATTTGTCACTCTGTAGTCGTGATCGTTTATAATTTTCCAGCAAATGGAAACAAAATCAAAGGCTTAATATTGTTTGGTGACTTGATTGTCTGTTTATTGTTAACAAACTTGTTACATTCAGTTGTTTTGCCTCCTTTTCTTTAAGATTCATAACTTTAGCTTCTCTCTACTCTTTTGCTTCCAACTTCAAGAAACAAGTAAATATTCCCAATAATTCCAGTCTCAAAACTCATCCACTCCTACTCTTCAATTAGTACAGGACTACCTACATCCCTACATATTGATCTTAACAATTGCATTAACCTTTATTACAACGTCATTAAGTTCAAAATTACTTTCAGTAAGTGTAAATCTACACTGGTAAAGTTTAAATAGACAAGTTTGCCCATAATATCTCACAGTTACACTAAAACTGATTCTTGGAAGATGTTTTAAGTTTGGCTAATATTGACGAAGCGAAGCTGTTCTGGGGTGTACAGTAGCTTATTGGTATTTCGGATTCTGCTCTTGGTCAATATTGGTTTTGACCAGCTTTGGTCAACATGGTTATAGTGCATGTGCAATGTAATGAATTTGAAAAGATTAACGTTTATCCAGATTCTGTATCACATCCAGAGACACTTTAACATCTATATAATTATAAATAAAAATCAATTATAAAGTAAGATTATCACTTGAAAATGTCTTGAAAACCAATTTGCCGATTGCTTTTTTTAAAACACTTATATTAGCGTCACATGTAACTAACAAACCAATGTAATAAAATCTTATTTTTGTTGTTTTCGTAATAGTCAGGATAAGGTTTCAATTTTTTTTTTGTAATATGTATATTGACAAACAAGCGGCCTCATGGTAACCATTAAGCAGTGACCTTCGCTTATGGACATTTGCAACACTAGGGGCGTTGCCGGCCAAAACTAAAGATTAGTTTGTGGAGAATCCAGCGGAGCTTACAAAAATCAGAAAAATCTGAGGGTGCTTTTTTCTTTGGCAAATTTGTATGAACGCAAGACCCGCCTAATATCTTTGCCTACGCAATACTCATGCGAAACGGCTGACGCCGCCAGTGAGTAAAAAAGCTACGCTCAGAGTAGGTAGGTAGGTACATACTTGATTGTCTCTAAATTTGTCATACCTCATTACTAAGTAACTAAAAGCCTACACCTGACCTAATCCAATTTTTTTTATATATGTATATCAAAGTTTGTTTGACAAAAACGATGATCATCAAACATACAGGAAGCAAAACAAATATTAATTCTCAACATAAACTGTATGCACCTACGCAAATAGAGAGATACACTAGCTCCCAAATTAATGTAAATATGTACACAAATATGACATATAAATATGACATTGTGTCTACAATGTGCATGTCTGTCTGTACACACAGTGGGACACAATTTCAACATTGTGACGTAAATGTGGCCGAAGAATTCGGGTGTGAAACGAATCGATTTGAAACGTTCAGTAATAAGTGTTAATAATAGTTAGTAGTTCTAATGAGTTATCTATGTAATTGAACATCTATATGTCCAAATTGATTCATTTAAATATTGGTTTGCCCAATAGGCCCCGGAAATCTCACACCACTCCTTTTTCTCACATACTTGCAAAATGTGGAACAAGGCTTTTTGCAGTGCTACAAAATGAAGTCCCAAGATAATGAATAAAAAGAGTCAAAAAAGCTCTTCATGGTCAGGAAAAATTATAAATTAGTAAAATATATATATCTTCCAGAATCAGCAAGCTGTAGTGGCAGTGGGCTGGTCATATAAGCCGCAGAACCAATAACCGTTGGGGTAGACGTGTTCTTGAGTGGAGACCGCGACTAGGCAAACGTAGTATAGGACGCCCTGCGACAAGGTGGAGCGACGACTTGCGCCGAGTGACTGGCAGGAGTTGGATGAGAAGAGCCGAAGACCGGGCTCAGTGGCGTACCTTGGGAGAGGCCTATGTCCAGCAGTGGACTGATACGGGCTGATGATGATGATGATTACTCCTTCCATTGTAATTTTATACCAAACTAGATGTTCCCCACGGTTTCACCCACGCGGGCACAGTTCATCGCCAAAAAAAGTATCTTATGTCCTTCCTCAGGGTTCAAACTATCTTTGTACGAAATTTCAATTTAATCGGTTCAGTAGTTTAGGCGGGAGAGTGAGACAGACAGACAGAGTTACTCTCGCATTTGTAATATTAAGTAGGGATCACTAAGGATATTGACAAACAACCAGAATCAATTCCCAGCCTACTCGCAATTCAAAAAATCTAGCCGTCTGATCTCGAACGAGTAATTCTCACGAGTCCCAGTCTCGTTCTACTCCAAATAATAATGATAGAAGTGCATTATTGGTTGGATGCGCAGACGCAAATAGGCAAACATTGACTCGAGCTGAGTTTGCTGCGACGCATCGGTGCAGCTTACTGCGTGTGTCAATATTGACGCGCCCGGTCGTGCGCATGGGCAAGCAGGGCTGCCACTTACAAGTTTAGCTGAAGCTTTTATAACTAGAATCTTTTTAACCTGAATAATATTTCTTGCGATTCCACTACATTCAAGGGCATGCGACATCTACCAACACGCAAACAAACAATAAACGTTATCTATACAAAGAATTAAAATTTAAGTGTCTGTTTTCACTAAATGCATTATGACAATATATACGGTACTTACATGACACAGTAGATTTTTTTTTGTCTGTGTGTCTGTCTGTCCGTTTGTTCCGGCTAACCTCTGGAATAGCTGGACTGATTCCGACGGGACTTCCACTCGCAGATAGCTAATGTTATAAGGAGTAACTAAGGCAACTTTTATTTTAGAAATTTGAACCCTTATATGATACTTTTTATCGCGATAATTGTAGTTCACGCGGGTGAAACAGCGGGGCGTAGCTAGTTATATTTATGTATATATATTTGAGGGTGGCAAGTTGGCAACCCTAACAGGTTGTGTGACTAGGGGCATTTCTAGAGCAAACTCCATGATGAGGGAGAAATATCGTAAAATATACTATAGCAGCTACCTCGACCGGATTTCACATTCCTCTTCCACATTTCCTTAAGCTATGTTTATGTTATAAATAAACGTTATCTTAAATATAAAAACAATGTTGGAGATAGCGTACGAGTACATTTATTTTGTGGACGTAATTTCATTTCCAACTAATTTCAATTGTTTAATTAGGTAGGTAAGTATAAGAAAGACTTTTATAGGTTCGAATTCTACAATGAGCTTGACCTTTCGGTAAAGGAAAACATTGTAGAACACAAGTTTCGAGCTTAATTTGGGGCTAGGTCAATTTCTGTGCAATTGTCCCTGATATTTTTTTTTTATTTTTATTGTGACTAAACCATAGCTTTGTGGTAGCTTCCACCCTCAATGTCACCGAGCACCTATCGGTGTGTTCCGGCAGCCCCACTTGAGAGCTCCCAATCCAGGTGTAGCGTGGCGCCGTCTTCGACCACATCGTCACTTAACATCAGGTGACTTGTGGTCAAACGCTACCCAGTAAGAAGTAAACAAAGAAGCAGACGGGCCGCCTGGTGGTAAGCGACACAGTCGGCTATGCATATTCTTAAATTGTCGCGGGTGAAACCGCAGGTCACAACTATCCCTACTTCCTACTAATATTATAAATGCGAAAGTACATAACTCTGTCTGTCTGTAATTTTTTTTTTTTATTGAAATTTGGTACATAGTTAGTTCTGTAGGTAGGCCCCCACTAGGTGGATAGACGACATTGTAAGAGTCGCAGGGAGCCGATTGATGCAACGGCTTATGGCTAATAGCTGTTTATGGTGGGGTTCAAGGGGGGCTATGTTCAGCAGTGGACTTCTTCCGGCTAATGATGATGATGACGGAGATAGTTTGAACCCCAAGGAAGGACATAGGATACTTTTTATCGCGATAAACTGTAGCCCACGCGGGTGAAACCGCGAGAAACAGCAAGTATCGGCTCGTACTCGTACAACAATTTCATTCCCAATCCACGAAAGTCAATATAATCTTAACAACACATACCATAATGTAGTCTACACGTTTTCTCCCATGGCGAGAGATAAAGACGCTGCCTTGGACCCATGGGCCCGGCCGGTCTTCCATTCGGTAGTGTTGCCCTCTCGAACTTATCGATGTCGATAAAATACTTGTTTACAGTAATACTATCTAGTGAGTGATATTTTTTGTGGTACATCATCGAACGCTCGCGGGCTTATCGATATCGATAAAAAAAATGTTTATAATAATTAAATACTTCCTAGTGCGTGATATTTTGGTGGTAATGTCATCGCAAGCCGAGATTGATTTTATTTACTGACGCAAAAATATGTTTGATACTCACCTGATCACAAACAATATTTGGATTAGTTGTGGGAGTGCTTGATTATGGAACGTTTGATTGTGTCTAGTAGTCGGGTGATATCGCGAGGGGATGCTAGTATCTTAATAAGTGAAAGCTAAGGGCTGGGCTGTCCTTGGCCTAAAATTTTCCTATTTTTTATCGAGTTTGTTAACTTGCTATTGTATTAATGTATATGAGAAGCTATGGCGTATTTATGCATAAAAATGTTGTATCCTTTTGTATAGCAAACTGCAATCTGACAGGACATTTATTTTACAAATGCTACTACAGCATAAAACGTGCATTATATTTTAATCGTACAAAAGTTAGTTAGTTTTTATAGTATTATTTGTATTTGATTCAAGAAACTTAAATAACAAATGAATAAGAACACTAAACTAGCCCATAATATATAAAACAAAACTACTTAACAAACTAAAAAATATCACTACCTAAACTAATATTTTTATTTTTTAAACTGCCATAGTCAATATAGAATTAGGTTTTGAATTGGTACATTTATTATGCATTTGTTTTTGTTCGAGTTATCGATATTTCGGCACTGTTGCAAGTGACATAACTATATGAGTACACAGTGCCAAAATATCGAGAACTCAAGCAAAACAAATACATACATGGTAAATATCCCATTTTAAAACCTAATTCAAATAATTATAATCTGTAGTAATTAAAAATTTGATTGAACCGTCCAATTAAAGAACACATCATCCTACCCTAGTGCGGGCATCGACACTACAGATAATCTGCACAATAATGCTGAGGGCGTGCTGTGCCATACAAAACGACGAGCAAGCGAGAAACAGGTATATATTGTACACAGCGTGACGGATGTACGCAACTAGTTTTTGGCTGCGGGTTTGCTCGCGTTGTACATTTTCGGCATGAAAAGTATCGATAAAAGTACCTTGAAATTTATGTGATGTTCATTACTTTTTGTTCAAATTGTTCAGTAGTTTTGTCGTCGAAGACAAACAATCTGAAATAGAATTGTATAGTATTTGTGTGTTTGAGTATGTGAGTGTATCTTTGTGTTTGTGTGTCTCTGTGTTTTTAAAATTGTACATGTCACAATAATGCTGAGGGCTTTATGTGCTACAAAACAAAGAGCAAGCGAGAAAAAGGTACATTGTTACATTTGGGAAATCGAGTATGATCAGCTACTTTTGTCGCTGACTGTACATACGTCGCACTGTTTTAAATCGAATGTGCTGTAATGATAGTGATGTGCGTCTCGGCCGTAATATACAAAGGATTGAGTTATTAGCAGCACTAAAGATACAGAGAACCAGTACAGGTTTGGTAGGGTTGTCACGTGAGACCTTGATTTCCGGGAATTGAGAAAATTGACGTGGAGAACTTCGGGAAATTTAATGAGGAAAAATGTTCGAAAAATAGCAGTAGTAAACAAAGATAATATCATTCCATCCGCTTGCGACCCATATGTCGTGGGTTCGAATCCTGCAATGAGCCTGAGCTTGCGGCGAAGAAAAACATCTTGATAAAACCATAGCTTGGTGGTAAATGCTTGTCCTGAAGTTAAGAATCTGTCGCTAAGCCTATCGCTGTCTTCCGGCAGCCCTTTTTAAGAGCCACCACCTTCAACCAGTTCGTCACTTAACATCAGGTGACTTGAAGATGTGAGAAGCAAAAAAAAGTTTAAAAATCGGGAAGTCCAGTTCCCGGAACGTGGCAACCTTAATTTGGATGCGGTTTTGGATTTCTTAATGTGATTTTGATAATGTAGAGTGTAGTGGGAAATTCGAGAGCATTAGACGAGATTGGGTTCCGTCGATTAAGATGTTGGTTACGGAACTTATGGACTTGAAATTTACATCTAGTTACGACGCTTGATTGGTTTTAGAAATCGTAAAACAGATATTCTTAGTGTTTTTGGGAAATAAATCTGACTGTTGATTGGAGGTCTTTGATTTCAACATAAGATATTATTAACACGTTTAATTGAAACAGCTTTTATTGTTAAACTAGTGACCCGCTCTGGCTTTGCACGGGTAAATGTTAGGCCGGTTTTGAGTTCATACAAAATTTCTATAGAAACATGTACCTTGAAATTTTACGGTGGATTTTTCAAAATAAAATCTTGTCTTGACAATTAAGAAAACAACAAAAATACAGCTGAATCGGTCGAGTTACCGTACATGGGGCAATTGATGTTTACTGCTAAAGATTTATTTTATTTAACATCATTTACTGTATTATTTTTATCACCTATCGGTGTGTTCCGACAGCCTCACTTGAGAGCCAGTCCCCATCATCAGGCTTGTAGTAAAAAAAAAAGTGACAATCAGTGGCTGTATCAGTAAAACGTCTGTCGTAGTCCAAACTCAGCTTTATTAACTGAATCTATGCATATGCACTCGCATGCTAGGGCCCCAAATTACCAAACCACGGCTACGCCCAAGCGTTCGTGGGTGTAAGTTTGTCGCTCTCTCTCAGTCGTTTTTTGGTTGTACTGAATTGATGAAGGTATTTTTTGTCTCATATTGTAGGGTAATGACTGCATGTCTTTATCGTGGCTAATGATCTCGGATTAACATGTCGGCCTCTTGTGATGATGGTGCGTTGATGACGAGGCTGGAATCGGACTGGGATTGGCCTGTTTGGGCTCGTGGTCGGATCTTTTGTTTGGAGCTTGGGAAGTGTAATGTTGATGAGGCTTTTTGTTTACCTTTAATTTAGTTTCTGGTGACTTGTGGTTGAAGTATTGAATGTAAATGTCCTGAAGAAGTTCAGATGTTTAGAACATTAACTGAGAGGTATGTTGATCGTAGATTAAGGTTTCTGTGGTTATTTTTTGATCGTCCTGCGATACTTAACAGCGAGAGGACTAATATATGTGGTTTCAATTCTGTAGTTATACACACATCTACCAATACCCACTCTCTCTCTCTCTGAGAGAAGTGGGAACGTAGAGAGTCCCAGCAGTGGAAACGTAAAGGGCTGACGATGATGATGATGATACATGATCGATTCGACGCAGAGGGCGCAAGTGAAACCGCGGGGCGGTTGCTAGAGGGCACAAGCCAAACCGTGGGCGGATCATTAGTATATTATAAATTCAAATCAACTCATTTGCCTAAAAAACATAATTATTTCTATTGTACAATTTCTTTTGTACAAAATAAAGTGCATGCATTTTAAATGTATTGTTATAAGAAGCGGCATCACCATACAATTACTACGTCATGTTTAATATTATAAAGACTTACATCGAAGATGCCATGCGATGCTTTAACTGTCTGCGCCTGATTAAGAAATTGTTGCCATACAAAAGTACTACGTCACTTCTATGTGTTATCCCTCACCACTAATGATGTTTACGTTCTTTAAGTAACTTATTAATTCATATTTACATCGAAAACGCGTCAATTAAAGTGCAATTAAAATTCCATTCTGAGATCTCACTCGAAGTTAAACCTAAGATTTGACAAGAGCCGGTTAACTCTTAACAAAAATAAAAGTAACTAAACATTTCGGTTTCGAAAGCGAGACCGCGAAACGAGTTCTAACGAACTTAAGGGCGGACCAAGCTTCAATGATGTTTGCGAATTGACCTCTATTTATCTCTCGCTGTAGCGCTCCTTGAAACAAGTAGGAATGTACGAACGCCGTCTACCGCCGAAAAGACGTAAGTTGTTCATTTTTTCATTTGCAAATTATCAATTGAGAAACTTAAATCAAAAACTATCATTATCTACTGCCATACCTCTCAATATTTGTCAATTTATTACAAATATATGTAGGAGGACTTCTCATATTTTTTTCAGGAGCTACCAGATTTTTAGAATTTTTAATAAACTACGTTTGATCATCTTAAACATAATTTTTTTTACTAGTTGCGCCCCGCGGTTTCACCCGCATCTTCCCGTTATCCCGCAGGAACCTTTTTCCGGGATAAAAAGTAGCCTATGTTTTAATCCAGGGTATAAGCTATCTCCGTTCTAAATTTCATTCAGATCCGTTCAGTAGTTTTTTGCGTGAAAGAGTAACAAACATCCATCCATCCATCCATACTCACAAGCTTTCACGTTTATAATATAAGTAGGATTCTTACTAAATTTTTTTAAATAAATATTTGAAAGCATTTGTCTATATATTTCCCGTTTGACCGTGCATATCCCCTTAAAAGTACTTTTTTAATTCTTTTTCTACGCTGGCAAGACTGCATGTCGGCGCACGAGAGTTCCTTCGGGCGTTTTGGGAGTAGGTTTTTTTTTGAGCCGAGTTCGCTGGAGCTTGTTCTTGTGGGTAATGGCTTCATTATACAGCTTGGAATCTCGGCGAGAAGCTCGGGGGCCGATGCAAAAACTGGATGTGCTTGCAAGCTCTCACCGTGGCCCGTGTAGACAGTAAGGGCGTCCACGAGCGGACTCGTGGGGTGGATGACAGCCGTGAGACGAGCGAGAGGTTGTTATTATAAAACGAATGTGGTATAGAGATGGGGTAAAATAAAGTACCCTATGTAACTCCCACAATAAAGACGAATCTAATGACAGCACCTCATAGTATGTTAAATCCGTGAAGCTATTTAGGGTATAGGATATAGGCCGTGCCAAAGAAATCTTTTGAAGTCGGGTAATAAAACGGACTAAAGCAAGGAGTAATTTTCAAAGCGCTAAGTGGTTAATTTCTCTATACTTACTAGAAATAAAGATTGATTAACGCTTTATAGGTACCACAATACTAATAATTTAAAACTAGAACAACAATAAAACTTAATGGTAAGTGTCCTTCGCTCAAAAAAAATCTTTCACTCAACTAGTTCACGTTGATATTTTCAATTCAAGTGGAGATAATGTATTTCTTTCTCTACAAATACTTTTATAAACATAAATTCAACAATAAATCGACAGCTTCTGTAAGTTTTTTTTATTGCAGGTAGTATGTAAGTTTTTTAAGGTTATATTTATATTTTCCCAAATTCAAACGCAAATCAAACTCAATGTTTTCTTAACGAGGCTACCGGTGCTAAGTAAAACGCTATATTTGTATGCGTGCGTCCCACAGTGACATATCATCACAGTTCCCTTACTGTTTCTCCACTGCTTCCGTGCGTTCGAACCGCTCACAAATTCACTTGTTTTCGAACCTGTGCAATAATAATAATGTTCAATCGAAAATGTTACAGTAATCGTTTCTGAGTTATTAGTGTTATTACGCAATTATGTGCTCAGTTTCCAAGTTTTTTTTAACATATCCTGATATTTCCGTTGCAATTTTGCGGCTGCCGTGATCGTACTGTATTCCTGTGGCTTCTTAACTTAACTGATGGTTTGAATGATTAATTTTCGATGTTTACTTGAAAGCTTACATTGTAAGATGTAATAAAAAATCGAAAAGTATGCTTAAGATGGAAACTCAAAACTTGTGTTCATGAAAAAAGTATCGTATCAACCACAAGTTGCGCCCCGCGGTTTCACCCGCGTCTTCCCGTTATCTTTTAACCTTTTTCCGGCATAAAAGTAGTCTATGTGTTAATCCAGGGTATACGCTATCTCCATTCCAAATTTCATCAAAATCGATTAGTAGTTAGTAGATTAGTAGTTATGATGGTACGTGGTAACAAACATTCACACACACACAAAATTTCGCGTTGATAATATTACATAGTAGGATAGGATTTTACTGCATAATAAATGTAAATGACACTCGAATGGAACTAGTTCAATTGCACTCAATATTCGATACCCATGCGGCGAACATCTGTAACGTATCTTCTTTTTTCAATGACCGCTGCAATGTTTTTATGGAATGTTTCTTTTTTTTTTTTACTATTTACAGGGTAGCGTTTGACCACAAGTCACCTGATGTTAAGTGACGATGTGGTCGAAGGTGGCGCCACGCTACACCTGGACTGGGAACTGGCTCTCAAGTGAGGCTGCCGGAACACACCGATAGGTGCTTGGCGACAGATTCTTAACAAGAGGGTGGTAGCTAGCCAGGCGAGTACTAGAAAATACCCTACCACCAAGCTATGGTTTCATCACGATGTTTTCCTTCACCGAAAGCTCAAGCTCATTGTAGGATTCGAACCCACGTCCTACTGATCGCAAGCCGATGTCTCTACCATTGAGCCATCAACGCTATAAATTTGAGGATTCCCGTTCATATAAATTAATGTCCAGATACGGTAATGTAACCAGTTGTTTAATTAATCGATATCAGTGTCTTTTCACTGGCTAAGTGCCAATTTGCCGTTGTGGTGGTCTTGGATATCTGCTCTCTGTAATGACAGCTTCTCCGTAAATTCGTTGGAGAATTGCATGCGATTTTTTTGGGTTTTTAGTATTGGGCTTAAGCGATGCGTTTTGTTTGCGCCTTGTAATTTTAACAAACCGTTGCGTTTCGTTAATATTCGGAATGATGCGGTTGCTTTTCGTGAAATCGATAATTGTGGACGTAATATCTGTAATTGCTTTATTAAGGAGATGGGTAATGTAATGTTTAACAGAAACCAGTTCTCGATATTGCTATTTTCATTTTCTGAGCATAATTATGTTGTAAGACGATCCGGCACCTATAACCCTATTACCTACTTGTCGTTGCAGGATTTAAATCAAATAAAATTTATGTGCTAGATAACATGAAAAATGAAATGTAATTTATTTAACAAACAAGAATTATTGATAGGTACCTGCACAAGGAAACTAAATGCTAGTAAGTTTAAATGATTTTTTAGCTACCCTCAGTGTATAAAATCAGTAGCCTTCACAATAGGCAGAGCCTGTATTGTGAAGGCCGGATATTATAATATTTTATATAGTTTTTAAAGTAACTTCTAGGGAAGCAAGCGCCATCATCGACCTCGTCATCACTTATAGGTAAGATTGTGATTGTACCTAATTATTATTAAAAAATGTTCCTACTTGAACATGTTTTAGCAACGCGAGCTGAAGCCGCGGCGCAGGTCTGTTCCCAGTTACCACCACCATTTCCGCCACCATTGGTGGCAATCAAGAAACAAAATCCCAACAGCCTCCAGTGGCCGCCTATCGCTAGTTACTAAACTTACGCTCGAAATTAATAATCGATCCTGATCCGTTATCAGCGGTTTTGGATCGATATGTCATGTCATAATATGTCATTTTAGTAGTAAGGTAATATGTCAAGCCCTACTACCTACGATTATTTCGGATGTTAGTAAACAGTAAAAACAGTAAGTCAAGTAGCACTGTAACCAGCAGAGGAAAGAACCCACGAAACATGATACACAAACCGAATGAAAAATCGCAACACATTACACAAGTTAAAAAGTGATTTCTGCCATAGATAACAAATACGCTGAACAATAAAATACTCGCGCTGAACAAAAACAACATTAATCAGAACACGGGGAGTGTTTATCTCTATTCAGCCATTGAAGAGGTGCAATAAATATAGTGGGCACACGTCTGCAATTGAAACGTACACTACTTAATAATCGCTAGTGTGCGCTTGCGTCGATGTGTTGTATAAAAGCAGTAAGAAATGTTCGCGCGACGGATTAGATTACCGCCTGGTGACATTGCCGATGTGGGATCGATGGGGAGTTTTGATATTTAATTTTTAATGAATTATTGTGAGCTTACTTCCTATTTTTTGATCGGTCTATTGTGCGAACGACAAAATACTGTAAGACATTTTGGGAAAAATTTAAGTGAGTCAATTCAACATACACATAGAAATTCACTATTACTATAAAACAAATTATTTACTTACATAATCTTTTTCTATCTATCTTTCTCTTTCTCTGGGTGCTCTGGAGTATGCTATTAATGTTTGTTTTGCATTCTTGTGTTATGTTTGGCCCAATTTTTGTCTTCGTTAGATTCTAAGAAAATCGGACTCCATCTTAGATTAGATACTGTATGTTAAGATATACATTTGAAAAAAAATCTTTATCTTGTTTTTTTTTACTATTAACAGGGTAGTGTTTGACCACAAGTCACCTACCTGATGCTAAGTGACGATGTGGTCGAAGATGGCGCCACGCTACACCTGGACAGGGAACTGACTCTCAAGTGAGGTCTCATCTTATAAAAAAATATTATGTATCTACTACGTTAATTAAATATATAAATATTAGCTAGGAAAATATATGTTTTATAAACCCAAGTGACAAAAAACAGGTACCTACCAGGTATTTATTCTGATTGGTATAAAATTGAGTTACCGCTATTGGAACAGTATAAAGATTGTGTATTAAAGCAATACAAAGGCGATATCTCTACGTGTGGCCGGCGCTTTACTTTTATCGATAATCATACCTTTATAACCGAGTACATTGATGTCAGGCCCAAGGGCAGAGGATGGTTCTGAGGATTAAACCCTAAAGAAATACAGGAGACGCTTACAATTGTTTGTGCGATCTACCCTATGTCAATAAGGTTTAACTGTCTTCTCTTTTATCGTAATTTATGCTACAAGCACGTCAGCCCTCATCTCTAAAATAATTCTTAAACAAAACGCAGCGCGGCGCTAACTTCGACCATATGTGGTCAATTGCTAACTTGGAGATGAAAAAAATACCACTTAAAAAAAAGGGTTGCACTCCGGGAGTGCCGGCAGAAGTGAAAACTGCAAGCGCCCTGCGTCGCTTAAAGGAAACGGCAGGAGGCAGGAGCATAAATTTTCGCCGCGCGGTAGAAAGAGAGGGGCATATTACTTCCTCTCCTACGCCGCGCCGGCGGTCTACTCTCCTTCCGTCTTAAGAATTTTCGATCAGGTCACATGTCCTGATGCGAGTTTAACATTTTTTACCCATCCCAAAAACAATCCCGACGCCGCTAAACTAGTTTTCACTTCAAAAATATGTCTTTAGTGAAATTACAGGGCATAACGTTTAATATATCAGGGTGACGGGCCCAGTACATTACCACGCAGGATTCTGAACGGTTAAAGTTCAAAGTACTGGATGACACTAAACTGTGATAGCATAAGGCTCGTTTCAAACTCAGTTCCATAAATACAATCTCTAATTAACATTTCCAATGATGTCCCTCCAAACCAGGCCCATTTAATTGCGTTTCTGTTCATGCTATCGATAACGATACTTTTAATCGTTTTCCCATCTCTAGATTATTGACAGGTGCGCATTTGAAATCTAATAGGTTGATTAAGAATCAACCAAGAAGATTTCAATGATTGCTAATCTTACTTTTAATCATCTTTTTTTAGTAGATAAATGATGAATTGATTGAAATTGGTATTGGTATTTATCTAGCAGTAACTTGAATTAAAAAAAAATAACGAGCACTGGATATTTAACGGGCTGATTATATAATTAATTCTATTTGAACTATACAATGTTTGTAGATTCCGACCGCATCATCATTCCGTATTCAGTTCCACTTCGGTTTCGCTGCGGTGTCAACACAGAATCGATTCGCTCGATTACACTATCAATAATCGAATAGCGACACGTGTGGTCGCGATCGTATCGACTCGCGGGAATGAGCCGTTTCTTGACAGCTAGTGTTGTACCACTTATTTACATTGCAGTATTCAACCTCATTGGGTAATTTAGCGAATATATTTTGTAAGAAATATTTAATTTTGTTTGGTATCAATTGCACTTTATTTCACTTTCACAACAAATGATCACTGATTTTATTAACCGACAAACAAACAAAGAATAAATTCCGAAGTCGAGGCGTTTTTATATTTGTACACATTGCTTGTTTTATGTATTACCATGCATAACTTTATACAGAGTAGTCCGATTTTGTTGATTGTTTTTCACAAATTCGAAATTCACAGAAATTATTCGGATGGTCGAAGTTATCCAACAATCAGACAACGACTTTCCTATTTTATACATAGATCAAGCAAACATTTTTGTTCGATAATTTCGCAAGGCTAAACAGGTCATGTCACAACACTACTGCCTTGATAATATCGATGCCACGCGTCGATTCACCGCATTAACAACGCCATATCTAGTCTTGGTCGTAGGATCTATTATGTATGATGTAATACGTATTAGACTTCTAGTACCTACTAGTATAACGAGACAAGTTTTGAAGCGATCATGGCACAGTGGTAGTGATGTCAACTTGCACTGTCGTGGGTTCAAACCTGCAATGAGCATGAGCTTTCAGTGAAGGAAAACATCGTTATGAAACCAAAGCTTGATGGTAAAGTAAAGTTTAATGCTCGCCTGGCTAGCCAGGGGTAGCTGGCTACCAATTTCATGTTAAGAATCTGTCGCCTAGCACCTATAGGTGTGATCCAGCAGCTTTACTTGAAATCCAGTTTCTAAACCAGGAGAGTATGGGTCATAATAATTCACTAGAGCGGGTTGGTAGATAGGCCATGCAACAGTTTTTAGGCCGCGTGATGGCCTCCGACGTCGTCTAACGACTGATATTCTTAACGTGCCCTCCGAAGCACAAAAATACTCAGTCGTAAGTACCACTAGTGGTCACCCATCCAAGTACTGACCGCAGAGAAAGTTGCTTAACCTAGTTGATCGGTTTAGAACGACCAGGCAAGCTCTGCAACGAGCGCTTGTTTTCGGCGCACATTTTCCCAGGACTATTAATAAAGTCCTCGTATCTTCCAACACCTATCGCTCGTGTCCCGTCGATAGAGGCGCGATGTACCCACCCCGATGGCTAGATAGCAGAGTTCCTGCTAGATTCTAATCTGTAGATGTATTAGCAGGGGACTTAGAAGCGGGGTACAAGTCATACGCGATTAACAGAAACTATAAAGTTAGCCACTAGCTTATACGCAAGAAGATCAGAAACTTTTTGAAGTGAAACTCCTTTAGTCGCGGTTGGGCTGGAAATCCGTTCAAACTGGACGTAAAAAGTCTAACGCTGGGAGGGAGAGCTAAAACGAACTTTATGTCTAAGCTAAGAAGAAGATGAACGAGACAAGACAACAAGAGACAAGAGAAGATAAGAGCTTAGCTCAAAATGTGTGGCTTTCCACGCATCCTCTTTTTTACATTTCACACTGATAACTGAAAGCTTTCAGTGAATAAAAAGATAGTGTTGAAACTACAACTTAGTGGTAGGGATATTTCTAGTGCTCGTCTTGCTAGCTAGGTACTATCCTCAAGTTAAGACGCAGATGCGAAGAATCTATCAGTGTGTTCTTTCCGCCTCATTTGAATGCCAGCTTTCAGTTGAAGTGTAGCGTGGCGCCTTTTTCGACCACATCAGGTACATTGCGGTCAAAAGCTAACTTGTAAAATAAATGATACTAGAGATTGGGAACTTCCTAGAGCTGGTTTAGCTGGCTTATCGTGTTTTGATACTGTACCTAAGCTACATCCTACTAATATTATAAACGTGAAAGTTTGTTACTCTTTCACGCAAAAACTAATGAACGGATCTGAATTAAATTTGGAATGGAGATAACTTATACCTTGGATTAACACATATGCTACTTTTTATTCCGGAAAAAGGTCCTGTGGGATAACGGGAAGACGCGGGTGAAACCGCGGGGTGCAACTAGTATTTTATAAAAAACGAAGTATGTATGTATATACAGTGAGTAAATTCACTGTTAGAGGTGATTCAACGACTCTATTTCAAAGCAGTTAAGAGTGATACAATTCTATTTCAAAATTAGGGATGTATCAATGAATCATACATAAATGGAATTTTTATTTGATTCTCTTGCACCAAACCCTTTGTACAGGGTTCTTTACACACTTATAAAGCTTTGGTGGCATTTAATTAACCCTTGCAAGATTTATCGCGTCCACTTGCGCGTGCGTCATTGTTAGGGTTGCCACTTGGTAGCTTTTTAGTATGTTTCAGTAGAACGTTGGAAAAAAAAACATTTGTTTTTATGTAAGTAATGTAAATAATATACTAAAAATATATAAATTGACATTTATTATTTAGAAGCATATTACTACATTTACTGATGTAAACTGTTTTTATAAAATTGTAAAAGAATCTAACGTTCTCGCAATAGTATAATACTCAGACCTCGTATCAGGACTCCCTGTACCTATTCCCACTTACTTTCTGTGTTAGAAACTACCAATTAAATTTTAATTAGCGTATTTAAAAAACTTCGTCCGGCCAACCCTATTCAATTTTGATATAGTGCGTGCATATGACCTAAATCGGCGATTTCTTTAAATCGATTTCGTATTAAGGTTAATTGAAATATAGAGATTAAAAATATTTTAATTGCAATATTTCAATAGTGACGGGCATTTTTTAATATCGACATCATTAGTTCTTTACGAACGCATCAATACGATATGTCAACTTGGAAAGAGTAATCGATCGTTAATGTGGGATTATTAATTATTATTATCGTGGATCTGTTATCGTTATTCTTATGAGTAACAAGTTGCGGCCCGCGTCTTCCAGTAACCCGCAGGAACTATTTTGTGGGATAACTTATGTGTTAATCTAGTGTATAAGCTATATCTGTTCCAAATTTTATCAAAATCGGTTTAGTAGTTTGTACGTGGTAATAAACATTCACACACACACTGAAACTTTTGCATTTATAATATTCGTAGGATAGTTCATTATGGATTAACGTCAATAATTGTAAGAATCGCGAAGAACTTTTACCTGTGAGTAGGTAGACTATTGAAAAAACATCTTAGCACCGGAGTTAAAAATCCGAACAAATTGGATCTGTCAAAAATCACCCCCTCATAAGGCGAAACGGCTTTATAAAGGTGCCTCCTCACTCGCTTTAAGGCGGTCCCACACGACCGATAATTAAAGAGGCCACTGGATGATAAATAACCAACTGTCCATGTTTTTACCGCAGATGTCATTATCTTGGTCGACTCTATCAGCCGTCACTCGATTGCGCGGAACCGTCTAGAGATGTTAACACCGCTCGCAAAGGTTATTGTGATAAATATAGTTTTATCTGGTATAAGTGGAAGTACTGAGTTGCTGAGTCGGTTATAATCTCTTCAGAGTAGATTAATATGCATTTACTGGAGAAGTTAATACTTTTTGTTTGGGAATTATTGATAAGCACTAATTGGTTGTTTTATCTTACTTAACTTTGTATGTATTTGAGTTTGTGCCAAGGAAATGATAATTAATTATTATTATATTAAGGATTTGTCCTGACTGATGAAGTGACATATCAATTTAGAGCCTAAACCACAGGCTCTTTTGATGCCAGATGTAAAGAAATTCAAAATCATTCAATATATTCAACTACCTATAACAACACAGCTGAAACCATAGTAAAAAAGGGTTTTAAAATATATATTTAAACTTATTGCATTTACTTTCAATGCATCATTTTTATCAAAAAAATGTGATGTAAAACGAATAAACAATTTTTTTTATATGATTAAAAAAAAATTAAAACCAAAAGTGGTGTCATCAACTCTCGTAACATAATCGATCTCAGTGCGCAGTGACAGCGTAGCGCATGAATAATCGAAAGGTCCGAGTTGATGAGTGCGTGTGAGAGCTTTTTTGTCGTGACCACGACTGGTTACAACTCTAGCCAGTTCCACAATCGAGTAGGGATGGGACTTGAGCAAATATCGATACTATCTCTTAAGGGGGAAAAACTCGTGTTGGATTCTAGTAGTGAGAACGTATTTGTGTGCATTGGTTTCCCGATATTTATTGTTAATAGTATTCACATCATTTATTTTCTTTCTTAGAAATATGGTTTTTTACAATTTTTTTATAAAGTAATATGTATTAAAATTACTTTATAAAAGTTGAACCTAGAGTGCCACCGGTAGCGGGGCAGGACTCAAGCTACCGGTAGTTAGGGCGGCAGAGTGAGGAACCTCCTGACGATACGCGCAGTGTCAAGGAGTATTATTATTATTTAATGCTAACACGATTTGGTTTCTTGTTGTTTCTACAATGATGATGTTTAAATTATATGTATTTAAGCACTTTTCAGTAACGCCAAATGTGGTTTTCTCCATACTAACTAAGGTAATTTAAATAAGTATTTGCATCAAAAACCGGCTACCTCGTGTTACATTATACGTTATCGATGTCGACATGCAAATGTAGTCCCTCCCTAACTTATCCCAAAAACAAAAGACGGGTGAAAAAAAATTAAGAAACAGAATATATGTACCTGTAATTGAGCGGAAGAAATGACTGCATTATGAGATGAGTCACCGTTCCCTTGTTTATTAAAAACTTGGCCTTATTTGAAAATGGCGTGTAAGAGGACACGAAGCTACACTTCTATTTGAATGTCTCATCAGCCGGAAGAAGTCCACTGCTGAACATAGGCCTCCCCCACTGAACGCCACCATGAACGGCTATTAGCCATTTGCATCCATCGGCTCCGTGCGACTTTTACAATGTCGTCGGTCCACCTAGTGCCTACTGCCTAGATACGTCTTCGGTTTTATGAATGTCTATTATTTCCTATTTAGCTACCATTTTTTCTTTTCTTTTCCTTTCTTACATCAGGGCCCCTAGCCAAGATGCATTCTACAATCGTTGACGCTAATAGAAAACAAGAAAAAAGTATAGGTTTGACATATTTCAACGCTAAGTCACGTGGTCAGAAATATGTCAAATCTATACTTTTTTTTGTTTTCTATTAGCGTCAACGATTGTAGAATGCATCTTGGCTAGGGGCGCTGAGGTAGGTACATGGTAGCGTTTGCATTTTGAAACGTATTAAAAAAAAGTTTTTTATTTTGTTCGCAGGTTTTAAAGCAAAACTGATGGGTGCTATCGTTCATATGTAGTAAGTTATTTTTTACCTTTATGTATTTAAATTGTAGAGCGTATGTGTATGAAAAAGTAGTCTGGATTTCTGCCACTGGAAATAAAGCCCGTCCAAAATTAAAAAAAATATGTTTATTTAGTATATTATAATGTTACAACATGTGATCACTTGAAGACGTCAAAGTTAAAATTAGCTACGCCTGTTCCAATCTCCTTACACCGGCAAAAGAACAGGCAAGAAGGCGCCCGGCAAGTCATCTATTGAACTCGATCACATTTTCATGAATCTATCCCTTATTTTGAAATTATCTATCTACTCGTATGTTTCATTATGATAATATGCAATACATTTTTAACTCTATAATTTCTTTCTTTTCAATTGTAATGGACCAAGTTTAGTATGATCCCAAGCTGTTTTGTCATAGTACATAAGTTATACATATATAATTACGCATTTATAAATATCTTTATGCAACTTACATTGTTCTGTATTATCTCATAAAAACGTATTTTATGTTAATTTCAAAATGTCACGATAATGATACAAAACATGGTGTTAATAATGTCATTAACATCACATGACATTTTATTTCTTGAATAGTCGCCGTTTCAATCAACAGTAAACATTAAATATATTTCAAAAGAGATGTATTGTATGTATGTTCGAGTATGATGAAGATGTGAAAGATTGTGAGTGACTGTGTATGTCTGTTACTCGTTAAAGCTCAAATGGCTCAACGGATTTGAGTGAAACTTGCAATGAAGATAGCTTATATTGTGGTTTAACAACTTTTACTTTTTATCCCAAAAAAACCTAACGGGAAAACCAGTCACGCTGAGAAAAATAATCTGACTTTCCTTCCGAGTCTTACCTTCCAAGACCGATTCCTTCCTTATTTTACCTTAGTTTTCCTTCTAAATCACAATTCCTTCCCTTTTGAATCAGAAGGAAAACGGTATTTCGGAAGGTATTTTTTCTCCGTGCAGAAAATAGTTTTTTTCCAAAACGAAATAAAATTCCTTGCGGTGAGAGGGTAAGTCAGCTGTCATTAAACATAGTCATCATCATTAATTTGTTAAAAGGCTTTGACCCATAGAATATTATTTTAACTACCAATAAAAATGCACGGTTGTCTGTCTGATTAAACGACCTGAGCTCGTTATGACGCTGTAGCGATTAGTAAAACACCTGTCTGGCGGTTTGTGTGTCACACTTTTTGTGAAGAATTTGGGATTTTATTAATTGGTTTTGTTTTGAACTAGCGGTGCTCCGCGGTTACACTCACGATTATGTCACTGGAGCCTTTTTTTGTAATAAAAGTAGCCTATTTTTTTATTCAAGGTATAATTAGCTATCTCTATTCCGAAGTTCGTCTAAAGCTGTTGAGTCGTTTGAGCGTAAAGGAGTAACAAACATATATATTTTTTTCTTTTTTACAACAAACTATGCTAGCGTTTGACCACGATCTCACCCGATGGAAAGCGACGATGTGGTCGACACATACACACACATACACACTCTTACACAAATTTTGGCATTTATAATATTAGAGTGTGTTAAAAACTGCATCTAAATCTGTCCAGGAGATAAAACAAAAAACCTGGAAAGTAAAAATCAAATAAAAAGACGATCTTAAACCACATAGTTTTCGGTTTGATCCATCCCTATCAAATTTTCAAAAATGTTGTCATAGCACCCTGCAGCCTTACGTACACTTTTTCCCATTTCACTTATTTATTTTATTTATTTGTGAAACCGCAAGTAAACCCGCGTGGCACAACTATAGTAAATAATACAACAACAAATTCACCACTGTAGAAAACCTGTCCGCCACTCAGTCGTAGGACCGCCACAAAAACTTCTTGAAGTGCCTCAGAGAGCTCTCTCTTCAATAATCCAATAAAATATCTCCGTAGACCCTAGAGCATACAAATGGTCATCTCCAGAAGCGATAAAAAGAGGTAAATTATTCGAAATGCATAATAAGGCGGGTGACGCAGGCGCGGCTGCATCCCGATTCTTAGAAACGATAGTAGGGCTGCGTGTGCGCATACCAAGATCAGCTACCTGATTCAAACGCCAGGTTCCTTTTTAATGTTTGGAGTCGATGCGAGTTGGTGTAAATGTGACTCTACTTACTACGAAGCAACTAGTGGTTTAAGAGCCATGGCAGATCGACCTTCACCGATCTGATAACCAGATGAGACATTTCTTATCAAATATAATTTATAAACGAATATGCCTATGATCACTTTATGAACAGTACCCCGGGGTTTTAGTTAGGTATGGCGCACTTGTACAGCGCGAGACCCACACTCCCTCCGAGCCCCCTTCTGGGGGGGGGGCATTGCACCGGAGGGGTTAGTGCGTAAGAGCATTTCCCCGGGTCAAAAAAAAGACATAGCTAGTTATAAATTTAACGTTTCAAAATGATCACTGTTGCATCCTACTAATTTTTTTTTTGGGTTTTTGTATTTTGCGTTATGGTTGTTTTACGTGCTTTGCAATGTTGTTGACTATACATTATGGTCGTTACATTATTAAAGGGCTTTCACACAAACTCTCAAGCCCTGTTTAACCAAAAAACAATATAAAACTCCTGTTTAATTTAGTAAACAGACCAATAAAAGGCTACGCGCGTGACTTACCGTCGCTAAGTGCCCCCGTACAATGTAAGGGTTACTTAAATAAACTTAAGTGAAACTGTACTGAGAAACAATGAATAATAATACGAGTAGGTACAGTCAGCAACAAAAGTAGCTGATCATACTAGATTTCCTAAATGTGTTTTAGATCAGTATGGCGCGGGTTTTTTTACATTTTACAAGGTAGCCCGACTGACCACAACATAACACACATGATTTTAAGCGATGATGTGGTCAAAAGTAGGTGTTTATGATGATGCTAGTATTGGATATTGTGTTAATGTTGAGCTACTTTTGTCGTTGACTGTACATACGTGTTTATTTTTGATTTGTTGCGGATTCAGAAATGTGGCGGAGGGATTTTGTTTCTTGCATATTTACTGTATTGATTTGTTTTCGTTTCGTTTTGAAATATTTGCTTGATGTTTTTATGCTGCTTACTTTCCCTCTAAGCTTGTTCTAGAGTAAGTACCTACCTATCCCTGAGTTGCCTAGCACCGCTATCGGTATGTTCCGGTGTCACCTATCACTTAACATCGGGTGAGTTGTCAGGTCAGGTGAGAAAATGCCCTACTGCCAAGCAATTCACCCAGATCCATTAAGCAATTTCAAGAACAAAAATACGTACACTCACTTAGTTACAAACTTTCACATTTATAAATGTTACACTATAATAGAACACACATAATTCTTCTGCTTGCACTTGGGATCGGTGCAGTACCTATGTATTTTTCTTCCATCCTCCCATATCAGACGTCATCGCTTCATTCATATATCTCCTAACCTAACACGATTCACTAATATAAGATTATCATTATTTGATTTGAGGTTTGATAAATAAAAACTGAATATTTTTTCACTTTCACATTTTTTTTAACAGTCCTTCATTCGCATAGTTTCTCCTTTATCTTCATGATAACAAAGACACACCGTCTTGATTTGAAAATTAAAATGTTGTTATATGAGTCTTCAGTCAACTTCAGTCAACTTTGGGATTCACTGCTGTAGAGTCACCTATACAAGTGTAAAGTATAGTCTATCCGTAATAGTACACCTAGACGATCGAAACGTTTGTAAATCTCAGTTGCGGTTAAGTTTACACGGTTAGTTTAAACTTGAACAAAAAACTGTAGCTTCGACCGCAGACTAAGCCTGCGCACGCGCAAGCTTTAGTGTTATTCGTGGTTTGTGGAATATAAGTCTCATTGCTATCGTATAATTTATTTACATAAAGTTATAGAGTGGTTTTAAATATTATCTTAATTGAAAATATTATTATTATTACATTATTTTGATGCAATTATGGCTTAGTGATAGTGTCGTCGCCTTGCGACCCGTGGTTTCGAATCCCACAATGAGCTTGAGCATCGTGAGGAATCATAGCTTGGTAGTAGGGCATTTTCGAGTGCGCGTCTGGCTAGCTACCACCCTCAAGTTAAGTACCTGTCGCCAAGCACCTATCGTTGTTACGGCAGTCTCGCTTGAGAGCTAGTTCTCAGTCCAGGTGTAGCGTAACCCCTTCGCCGACCTCATCGTCACTTATATAACATCAGGTGACAAGTGGTCAGACGCTAACTTGAAAGTATCATTTACATATAAACCTTCCTCATGAATCACTACCGCATTTTATTTCATACAACTTCTGTCCATCCAAAAGTTGTCTGGTAGAAATCGCTCTAAGCGATAAGACCGCCTATTCAAAATCAAAATCAAAATCAAAAACTTTTTTATTTAATAGGATACATTGTGATCACTTTAAAACGTCAACTTAAAACTAGCTACGCCTGTTCCAACCTCCTTACGCCGGCAAAAGAACAGGCAAGAAACGCCCGGCAGGTAATTTTTTTGGCGCGATCACATTGACAATTTTATTCTTATTACTAATTGATTGAATTGGAGCAAGTTCACTAAAATCCCAAGCTTTTTTTTTTGTCATCTAATCGATATTTTTTATTTAGCTTTACTAATAAGAAGATTTATCTTGTTTGGTTGTACACATTGGGATATGGGAACATGAATATTATTGTAACACTAGCTCTAAGATCTCTCCTTTTATGTTGTTCTATTTTTCTGTTGTTGTGGTGAAACCATATAGCGTTATCTATCTATCTATTACTGAAAACTGCATTAAAATCCGTTGACTGACAGCAGGAGCAACTTCATTTTATACAACGTAAGTTAAAAGATAAAGGAGAAGAATATATTTACCAGTTAAAATAGAAAAAAAATTAAGTTTAATTTTTTTTAACTTTGCTGTTTAGCGTTAGACCACAAGAAGACATCCGTGGACAAAAAATGCATCACTAAGTAAGGGGACTCGTCGCGACAAAGTGTTGTATAACTAATTCATATTCAAGATACACTAACTTAGTCGGTTTAGGCTTTGGATGTCAGCCGTTAGGATTGATTTATTTTATAGTACATATTTGACTTCCTTTGGCGCAGACGGAAATTACAATGAATTTTTTGACGCAGACTGAGTCTGACTGCTGCTGTGTTACTATTTACTGAACAGTAAGTACTACAACTTAACTGACTCAAGAGAATATGTAGATACTTTTACTTTGCTAGGTTAGACTCAAATATAAATTGGGAAGTAATTTATGAGCTTGTAGTATTTGTACAAGTATCTGTACAATAGATACAATACATTGTTTCATGTACACCAGCCGTGGCCGTCGAGAGTCTGGCATTAGACGCCGTACCTGGGGAGAGGACGAGCGCCTGGCTCGGAGGAAAATTCAAGGGCCATAGATAAAAGGAAGAGAGAGAAATCAACCTCACCGCAAGACGAACTACAGCCAAGGAAACAACAAACTCTAAGTTCGTCGAAAAACAATAGAATAAATGCTTTTGATATAATGAGAGGCCGGTCTCACTCGCTTTCAACCACCTCAACAACAACAAAGCAATAGCAACTAGATACCGGCGATCGGAAACCAAAACAAAATAAAGAACACAAAGAAATAAACTATAAGGAATACTCTCCCCCAAGCCGGCTGGTCCCCGTGGGGGAAAATGACCATAACCCTCCAGCAAGCTCTTACAAAACAACGGGAATAATAAAAAAACCACAATACACTCTCAAGATTGGAACATTTAACGTAAGATCACTAGCATCAACAAAACGCCTTATAGAACTAAAATATATGTTACAAAAAATAAAAATCGATATACTTGGCTTGGCAGAAGTTAGAAAAATGGGCTACGCAATTGAAGAACACGAAGACTACATATTTTGCTTCAAAGGCGAAACACTCGGCCTATATGGAGTTGGATTTTTAATAAGTAAAGAACATAAAAATAACATTGTCAGTTTTTCAGCGTTCTCAGATCGGGTTGCTCTATTGAAAATGAAATTCAACAACCAACTGCTTACAATAATACAAGTATACGCACCTACTGAAAAGGCTACAGATGAAGAAATCAACTTATTCTATGAAACTTTACAGATAGCCCAAAGCCAGGCAGGCGATAACGTATTCGTTGTCGGCGATTTTAATGCAAAAGTTGGCCAACAAAAAACAGAAGACAGTGATAACTTTGTTCTGGGAAAATTTGGATACGGAAATAGAAATGAAAGAGGAGATAAACTAATTCAATACGCATTGGAACATAAACTGACAATCATGAACTCCTTTTTCAAAGCTCGGAAAAACCGAAAATGGACTTGGCTATCCCCCTGTGGTAACATAAAAAACGAAATTGATTTTATACTGTCAAATCACCCCACGAGGATTAGAAATGTAGAAGTATTACATGGCTTGGGGTTCAGATCTGATCACCGCTTAGTTAGAGCTACGTACATGCTTGACCAAGCAAAAAAGTGTAGAACATCATTCAGAGTGCAGCCTAAATCTTTAAAAACGGATGAAGATATATCGACATACTTAAAAAACCTTGAGATCAACCTACATCAACTGAAAACACAGGGAGAAGAAGACATTCAAACTTTTTATAATAATTTAACTAACATAATCAATACCAGCCTTACATGCAGATCAGAAAATAGACAACTTAAAACTATCAACAAAATACTTAGTGAGCCTACTAGAACTCTTCTCACAAGACGAACAAAACTTATACAAATGAAGCACAAAACGAAAGAAATGAAGGAAGAACTGAGCACATTATATAAAACTACAAGTAAGGCAATAGACAAAGACTACAAAGATCATAGACACAAAATTATTGAGAACAATTTAAACGCATACAGAAGCACAAAAAAAGCCTATAAGAAATTGATCACACACAAAAATTGGATTCAAAACTTAAAATCTAAATGTGAAGAAACAAAAACTAGAAAAGATATCATGAACTGCGCCACAGATTTTTACAAAAAACTATATGCGAAATCAATTTCTTATACCACTACATCAGCCGATGCAGCATTAGCAAACTCCCAGTACACTAATGAACTGCCACTGATGGATGAAAAGGAAGTCAGCAAGCACATAAGTAAACTCAAAGCAGATAAAAGCCCTGGTCCTGACGGCATACAGAATGAAGCACTAAAAGCTGGCGCTATCCTGCTAACCCGCCCACTCACGTACTTGTTCAACAAAGTTCTGGAAAGAGGTCAGGTACCGATGCAGTGGAAAAGATCGGATATAATCCTTTTATTCAAGAAAGGAGACCCTCAAGACATTTCTAACTACCGCCCGATTAGTCTTCTTTCATGTGTGTATAAATTGTTCATGTCAATTCTACAAAGTCAGCTGAGCCCGAAGATCGATAACTACCAGCCAGTAGAACAAGCAGGGTTTCGTTCCGGTTTTTCAACTACGGACCATATACAAGTACTGCAACAAGTCATGGAGAAATACAAGGAGTTCAACAGACCACTGTACATTGCTTTCATCGATTATGCCAAAGCGTTTGACACGATCTCCCATCATGCTATTTGGGAAGCGCTGAACAAATGCCAAATAAACGAAAATTATGTAAGAGTACTGAAAAACATCTACGAAGGTGGCGTAAGCAAAGTCAAACTAGAGACACGAGGTCCTGACATACCGATCTGCAGAGGAGTGAGACAAGGAGACCCCCTCTCACCCAAGCTGTTCATTATTGTACTACAACAAATTTTTGATAATCTTAATTGGCAGTCTGAAGGAATTAAAGTTAACCAAGATCGACTTTCACACCTCAGATTCGCGGACGACATTGTCCTATTCGCTGAAACAAGTAAAGCATTAGAAAATATGATAAGCACTTTAAATGCAGAAAGTGAAAAAGTAGGCCTCAAAATGAACGAAAATAAAACTAAAATACTGACAAACAGCCACGCACACGCTATATACCTAAACGAAAAGCCGCTTGAATATGTGAACAATTACATATACTTAGGAAAACAATTATCATTCGAAGACAAAGTTGAAGAACTAGAGGTCGAACGGCGTATTAACATGAGCTGGAAAAAGTTTTGGTCCATGAAGGAAATCTTAAAAGGGGAATTCCCTCTTCACCTAAAGAAAATTGTCTTGGACACCTGTGTTTTACCTACTCTTACATATGGATGCCAAACGTGGACATACAACACAAAAATAAAAACTAAACTAGTAGCATGCCAGAAAGCAATGGAAAGAAGCGTACTAAAAATAAGAAGAATACAAAAAGTGAAAAGCGCAAAAATAAGAAGAAAAACGAATGTTATAGACGCCTTACAATATGCCCTAAAACAGAAATGGCAGTGGGCTGGACATATAGCAAGATGCACAGATAAAAGATGGACATTAGAGACAACTATATGGAAAGGACCAAGGGGAAAAAGGAAAAGAGGACGCCCTAGAAAAAGGTGGATAGAAGATATAAAAGCGATAGCAGGAAGCGAATGGAGAAAGATAGCTATGGATAGAGAGGAGTGGAAAAAGCTGGAGGAGGCCTTTACCCGAGAAGGGGTTCCGATCAATGGTACTGAAGAAAGTGATTAAAAGATATATAAATAAATTCATATATATTATGTATAAATATTTTTTTAAATAATACTTTGTGAAATTAAAATCATAATGTTATTGTATCAAATATTATAATTTATAACGCATGAATAATTGTAGATTGGAAATAAATGGGCTTTATTATTATTATTATTATTATAAGTACTACAACTTAACTGACTCAAGAGAATATGTAGATACTTTTACTTTGCTAGGTTAGACTCAAATATAAATTGGGAAGTAATTTATGAGCTTGTAGTATTTGTACAAGTATCTGTACAATAGATACAATACATTGTTTCATGTACACCAGCCGTGGCCGTCGAGAGTCTGGCATTAGACGCCGTACCTGGGGAGAGGACGAGCGCCTGGCTCGGAGGTGGTGTCGTAGTGAGCCATTGAATCAATATCTATAATTGTTATTGTTACCGTGATAGTGATCACTACAGAGCTAAAAGCAAAAATACAAGTTTTACTTACGCGCTAACATAACAGTAGGTACTAACCGTAAAAAGGTGTATTTTTTTGTGTGCAAGTGTAGCAGAATGAATGGAAATGTAAAAAAAACGGAGTGAAGATAGCGAATGATATGAATCAGGGAGAGAAAAGGAGGCAGATAGTTGTGATGGTGTATAACACATTTTAAAATAAGTTATTAAACGTTTACTGAGTTAACCAGTGTTGACACCTTGGTTGCGAAGCACCTAGTGGTGTGTTCCAGCAGTCTCACTTGATAGTCAGTTGCCAGTCCAGGCGTAGCACCACCTTCAACCACATCAGGTGACGTGTGTTCAAACGCTACACTCTTAGAAGTAAAGCAGACTTCGTAGTGCCTCAATCGAAAAATCAAAAAATCAAACAACTTGATTGAATAGCAGTAAAGTTCGAATTGACTCTACATTTTATTTAGAAAACGTTTATTTTGGAAAAAGGAAAGTGTTGTTTTTGGGGTTTTCCCGGCAATTATTCTAATTTTTCTCACCTTTTAAACCTTTCCTAGACCTCCACGAACATTTCAAGATGAAAATTAGCCAAATCGGTCCAGCCGTTCTCGAGTTTTAGCGAGACTGACTAATAGCAATTGATTTTTATATATATATAAGAAGATAGAGTTCATACCCAAAACACAGTCCCACATTCACATAGGTATCATCCGCAATGTCTCCTAAAAACCCATCATAGAAACGTAAGTATTAGCTATGCATTTTTGAATATTTTCGCTCTGACAACTTGTAACGGGTCCTAAAATTTGTCACAGATATGTTCAATTACTTTTGTCAATGTGTAGCACTGTGTTTGGATGTACGTCACGACGTACACTCTCCAAGTTCCTTTGTCGTTAGGTATTTAGTGACGCTTATTTAGTTCCGAATGTCCACGTCGAACTGGTAGACAAATATTTGGTGTAAAAATGTAGCCTCGTTTTGACAAAAAACCTTATGAATTTTGTTACGTAAGTTTTGAGGCTTGTTGAATATTTTAGTACGGTCAGCGACCGAAGTTGCTCAACATGCTCAGCTATCAAACATTGACTACATCTTGTAAAGTTATTTGCAAAATTGGGTTTGATCAGCTATTTTTGCTCTTTTGTTTTTTTTTGTCCCTGACTGTACAAATCGACCCTCGTGGATTCATCCTCGAGAAACGAAAGCGCGTTAATGTCTTTTGTACTTAGAAGTTAACTTTGGCCTAGACGCAAAAAAAAACTTATTTTGTCATCGCATACAATCTATAATCTAGTTAGTACCTACTCTTTTTAAGAATAAGAGTAAGAATCATTTATTTGCAACAAATTATACAAAATACAAAACAAAACAATATACAATAAGAAATAACTACAAAACATGTATTGTTGCAAACCGGCCTCAACTCAACGTTGTGCTGCTCGTTTCACCAGCGCTGGTCTTCCGTTGAAGCCGCTTTTGATGACGTCACTAGCATGAAGGTAATTTTAAATAACAAAAAGTAAATCAAATACATTTTAATCCTAAAATCTATAAGTGAACATTTTTACATATTCATTGTTTTTCAATTACAATACTTACTTTTTTTTATGGGGCTGAATGGTGAGACGAACATGTCTCTCGCCTGATGGTTAGCGCCATTACCCATTACAGTTCTGTGTCACCTAGAATATTGGATTTCAACAGCTCAGAATCCTGAGATATCTCATTATGCCATGCAATTTATCTGGAAACATTAAATGTTATAGAAAATGGTTCATATTTAACCATTAATTTATTGGGCCCTAATGAAAAACTAAACCGACGTTTACCAAAAATTATAATTTTTGTTATCAGAATCAAGTATGTCATTTAATATGGCCATAATCGTATAAACATATATGCTCTTTACATTTTTGAATTCTGCATGATGCTAAGTTTTATTGCTCTAATGAATTAATTGCAACGGATGGTTACCAAACCGGGACATTTTTGAGGATTCTGGGGACATAAAGGTACGCTTCAAAGCGGGACTGTCCCGCTCAAGGTGGGACATAATTATGTTAACGTTGCTCATACCACAGTAAAGTAAGAACAGTAGGTTAGCTAAGGCCGCTCGACGAGTTAATTGCCTACTCTTGCAGTGATGCATAGACGGTGCGTTCCGTACTGAGTGCATGGCCGCGGCCCCGTTCGTTTGTGATTATGTGCACGGAACCGCTACTCTCGCACACATTCAAGCCGGCAGCCGATTTGTATGAAGCTGAACTACTACTCTTTACTATGCTCATACTCTCTCTCTCTCTCTCTCTCTCTGAGAGTATGCCGATTTTCCAGCAATGGCAACGTAACAAGCTGAAGATTTCTTAATATGTATGTAGAGTACAAATTATTACAACCACATATCGTTCAAAGTAAATTGATACTATTTTAGTTAACCTTCAGGCCAGCAAATGTAATGGATTATTCATTCCCGGAACAAATAAAGATAAAAAAGTGCACAAATATGTCATCGCTTCAGTATATTGGAGTAAGTAATAAAATAAGATATAAGAACTGGCAGACTGCCACGTTTTTTGAACAAACAGCAGGTTGGTTTTAGTATGTCAGTTTCCACTTTAAATTGCTGAGTGTATCGACTTTTGAGTGAATCATACTTCATACTAATCCCACTAATATTATAAACCTGAAAGTTTGTGAGTATGGATGGATGTATGGATGGATGGATGTCTGTTTCTCTTTCACGCAAAAACTACTGAACGGATCTGAATGAAATTTAGAATGGAGATTGCTTATACTCTGGATTAATGCATAGCCTACTTTTTTATATAAAAAAAAGTTTCTGCGGGATAAAGGGAAGACGCGGGTGAAACCGCGGGGCGTAACTAGTAATTCTATAAATATGGAAGGTTGTGAGCGGGTGAGTGAGTGTGTATGTTTGTTACTTCTTCACGTTGAAACGGCTCTACGGATTTGAGTGAAATTTGAAATGGAAATAGCTTGTACTATTAAATAAACACATATGCAATTTTTATCCCAGAAAAAATTTCGTGAAGAGATAACCGCGCGGCACAGCTAGTAATGTTTTTTTTACAACATGTGATCATTTTGAAACGTCAAACTTAAATTAAGTTACGTCTGTTTCAATCTCCTTACGCTGACAAATGAACAGGCAAGAGAGTGTGGCGATAATCGAACCCACGACTTCCCGCCGGCTGCTCACCCGTTACCATATCGGTCGTCAGAGTCGTCACAGATCATAGATTAAAACTGACACAAGACGTCTAATTTGTTATTCGACGACAGTCCCTTACAATGAATTTTACAATTTATAGTTCCAAAAAAAGACATCTATAAAACACTCGTAAAGTAGCCAGCCTGCTCGCCTCGTAAATTTAGAAAATGATCACCAATCAACGAATAAAAACAAACCATATAATGTAAATAAATAAGTTTCACCTACCAGCTTTATTGTTCCCATATTCTCTCCAGTTTTATATTTTACTTCCTCCGGTCGTGTTAGGAATTGCTGTAACTAAACGACAAGTTTAATCGTGCTTCCAAATAGACAAAGGCTTAGCGAAACTATGCTCTGTAACTACTGAGTTAGGCTCAAGATTCCATTAAAATTAAAATGAGACAGTATGTTTATGTTTGTAAAACAGAGGCGTCAAGTCATTAAGCAGTCGACGCCGAAAAAGCAATAAAAAGTAAAAAAACATAAATAAAGTCCTAACTATGGTTACCTGTCTATAATAGTAAATAAACTAAAGCTACCTGCATTTTTTGTGTCATAGTCTTAAGAGCTAGAATCCGACCTAAAAATTGGGGCTAATTATAACCATTTATTTCTAGAACAATGATAAAAAAATCAAAAAACTAAAAAAAAAACGCAAAAAACGCGCGAGGAGGCGGGTAGATAGATACGTCTGCCCGTTATAACATCAACAATCCTACCCGCAGAAACTTTTAGTATTCTCGTGATCATGGCGCTTGCAACAGTGCCGAAATATCGAGAGCTCAAACAAAAACAAATACATGGTAATTATCCCGTTATAAAACCTAATTCTAAAGTTTGCATTAGTTTTGACTTTGGGAAAAAGCCGTCATCGTTTAAACGGATGCTTAACCGCTTATTTTGAACAGCGACGATTTTGAGTTGTTTTTTTTTTTTGAATAAGGTTTGCATTTGTTTAGACTTTGGAAAAAAGCCGTCAACGTTTAAATGGAGGCTGCTTTTTTTCATAAGCCCGCTTATGCGCTTTTTTAAGTCGCTTTTCGTTTAAACGCCCACCTCTAGTTACCTGCGGGTCGGGACTACTAAAACCACAGCCTTAAGTCTACTTAAGATGCTTGAAGCGCGTTGGCGAAATACGTTCATAGACTTAGGAAATAGACGGTGACATGAAGTATGCTTTTAATGCGTTACATAGTCAGTACAACGTTTTTGGGTATGCTCCGAATATTTTACCGCGATATCAATTTAATCACGATGGTTAAGACATAGGAAATATGATTCACTTTATATGTGATGCGAAAGTTACTGGCTCTGTGTTTGGTACCTCGTTATGCTTTAACCGGGCACAATCCCCCAATGGGGTTTGTCCCCATTTCTTTTTCATTCCTACTTTTATCCCGGAAAAGTATCCTGTGGGATAATGGGAAGACGCGGGTGAACCCGCGGGGCGCATCTAGTTTGCTATGTAATTTGTAAAAAAACCTTTTTCCGTTGAAACCATCTTGCGATTAGCGACGTCAATGACAAATTCTAGGTTATAATATAATTGATTTATTTAAAAGGAAGTTTAAACTGCCACCTGTGGTAAAATTATCCTGACACGTACCTAAGTTGTTTTGCTAACAATAGACTTTATAAATAGTTATACAGTTAATAAATTATACATCTCTGGAATTGGTAACACAGAAATAGTCATAAGGACTTATTCCATTGACAAGCATTTTTGTAGAAAAGCTGCACTGTACACGAAAAAAAAAGACCTTCCGAAATACAGAAGGAATTTCCTTCCCTGTTGACTCAGAAGGAAAGCTAAGGTAAAATAATGGAGGAAACGTTTACATTTTGGAAGGAATCGGTCTTGGAAGGTAAGACTCAGAAGGGAAGTCAGGATTTTCTTCTCAGTGTACTTATGTATGTATATGCAAACCTGTATGTTTGTGTAAATGTTTAGTTTAATAAATGTAAAGCATGTAATGGTGCGAAACATGTGCAATTGAAAAAGGCTCATAAACTTAACTGAATGGTGCTGAAAATGCCCAATTTTAAAAACTTCCCATTCATCATAAACCTTTGCTAATCTAATTGCTATTTAAACCTTCTTTTATTAGGATTTTATTATAATTACAAAGTAATTATTAATAACGATCACAAAATTACACATTTAGCTCTTATTCAATAAGATTATTTGTATATAGGATAAAATATTAGAAACTGCAAGGATCGGGGATCCACCACAAATGCTTCCTCTTTTTTGTTCATGCACAAATATTTGTCCCGTATATAAAAGCCTTAAAATCTGGTCTACACTATTGCTAGAACTGTCCTCTATAAGTACCACCAGTATGTCACAAGCCTAACTCTACCGGACGCACGTCCATTCCCCTTTAGGCCGACCGACGCGCAATCCCAGCTACTTACCACGCCACTTTCACACCATGTCGCTATAACAAAAGTTGAAATCTCATAAAGTAAATGCCGAAGTGTCCACTCGCGGTACAAAGACAAGGTGCCAAATGGCAGGCGCGTTTGAAGGCGCGTCTAGGACGGCGTCAAACTCATTGTAATTTATGGATGTACTCGGTGGCCGTACGGGGAATGTTAAACTTGATGAAAGGATCCGAGGGTGCGACCGTGGTGGCGGAGGATATACAGTTATGGCGTAGAAGGTGTATGATTAATTGGGTACCTAATTCGACTTGTCGGAACTACGTTTGCAAATTAGAAAGGAAAGCAAAATCTACTCCTTGCAAAAAAAAAACATTCCGTATTTTTTTACTCCTACAGAAGTTACCTGATGTTAAGTGAGGCGATGATGGCTCAGTGGTAGTGACGTCGGCTTGCGATCCGTAGGACGTGGGTTCGAATCCTACAATGAGCTTGAGCTTTCGGTGAAGGAAAACATCGTGATGAAACCATAGCTTGGTGGTAGGGTATTTTCTAGTACTCGCCTGGCTAGCTACCACCCTCTTGTTAAGAATCTGTCGCCAAGCACCTATCGGTGTGTTCCGGCAGCCTCACTTGAGAGCCAGTTCCCAGTCCAGGTGTAGCGTGGCGCCATCCTCGACCACATCGTCACTCAACATCAGGTGACTTGTGGTCAAACGCTACCCTGTAAAAAGTAAAAAAAAAAAAAAAAAACCACCTGGGTCAGGAACTGGCTCTCAAGTCTGCCAGAACACACCGATAGGTGCTTTGCGACAGATTCTTAATTAACTTCAGGGCGATAGCTAGTCAGACAACCGCTTGAAAATGTTCTACCACTAAGCTATGGTTTCACCAAGATGTTTAAAAAAAGTAGGAACTTTGATATTTTTCTTTTCTTGTGTGTCACAAATGCAGTATCCTCTCTATCTTTTGTATGCGCTAGTGGCGAACTCTATCATCATCATCAGCCTTTCACGTTCCCACTGCTGGGTCTCTGGCCTTCTCTCAGAGAGAGAGAATGGGCCGTTGGTAGATACCAAGCGAGGCCAGAGCTGGTTGGTAGGCATCGGCGTCGCATGCCTCAGAATGGGTTGCTAGATAAACAGAGGAGAGCGATGGCTGGCACATGCGTCAACTCGTGAACGGGTGCTGCTTGTGGGGTCTGGTCTGCTTTGGTTGTTAATATTCATGTTCCCATATCCCAATGTGTACAACCAAACAAGGGAAATCTTATTAGTAAAGCCAATTAAAAAATATCGGACTATTAGATGACAAAAAAAAGATTGGGATTTTAGTGAACTTGCTCCAATTCAATCAATTAGTCATAAGAATAAAATTGTCAATGTGATCGCGCCAAAAAAATTACCTATCGGGCGTTTCTTGCCTGTTCTTTTGCCGGCGTAAGGAGGTTGGAACAGACGTAGCTAGTTTTAAGTTTGACGTTTTAAAGCGATCACAATGTATTCTATTGAATAAAGTACAATTGACTATTGAACAAAAAATATAAAATATTTATAATTTCATGTCTAAATAGCCCACCCCATTATATTACCAAGTTTGATATATGCACAGTATTTTGTTCACTATAATTAGAGCGAAATGTGAATGTTGAAAAACTTAAGAATGCTTACGATTACGAAAAAATATTGTTTCGATGTTAATTGTCATTTCAAAACAAATGAATATGTAAAAACTGCGACTTCAATTATTCTGTGTACTTAATTTAACATTTACAGTCACGCAAAAAACGTAACTCACTTCCTCTGTGTTGCCATAATTATGGCACGGGCTAATTTGTCCCACATCTGTATTAAAAAGACATAAATTCGAAATACGTAATGCTTGACGATCTTGCAATGACATAATGAGTTTTTTTACTTCTCACTGAATCGCACAAATGAAGGTAAGTAAGTGATTACAAGCAGGTGGAGAAAAGGTTAATCAACAGCTGGCAACATTTTTTTTTGCGGAGAAGCGTTAATTAATGAAATGTCTGTTCTGATAAGGTTTTGCTTTAATCTTTATTAAGCGATTAATATGTAGAATCTGAAAAACGGTACAGGAGAGTTTTGTGAAGAAACCAAACCGGAATGTATTTTTTTACATTCTCATCATCATCGTCAGCCTGTGTAAGTCCACTGCTGGACATAGGCCTCTCTCAAGGTATGCCACTGAGTCCTGTCTTCGGCTTTTCACATCTTGTGGTCGAAGGTGGCGCAACTGTACACACCTGTACCCTTAGTACAGGTTTTGATAGTTTACAAATCCATAAAATTTTTCGTTTCCATCCATACATATTTTTTCAAGCGAATCTTACCGAGACTTGGATGAACTGAAATCGTTAATACGGGTTATTTAAAATCGTTATAATCATATTCCAACAATGTTATTGAGTTACTTCTTGAATATAAGCAGATCGAGTTGCCACTTTGACAAGTCGGCGGTGGTAAACGTAGACGTTTACGAAAACTTTTATCGTTTTCAAAACTTGTACTAGGGGTACTGGACAGAAAACTGGCTCTCAAGTGAAGCTACTGGAATACAAAGCAGTACTTGGCGACATTTTTAACTTGAGAATGTGTAGCCAAATGACTTACGATGCGTTAATTTTGAGTTCAGATTCTCTGAATCCATCGCTAGGCTTTCTAATGCTCGCTGGGTTAACTATAATCCGCAAGTTGAGGCTCTCTTTTGAAGCGTCGATATCGGTGTTCCGGCAGCCTCACTTGAGAGCCAGTTCCCAATTCAGCCGTAGCGTGGAGCCACCTTCAACCACATCGTTATTTGACACCAGATGAATTGTAGCAAATACTACCCTGCAAGATGTAAGAAAAACACTTAAGTGTAGCATTTTCTAGTGCTTGTCTAGTTAGCTACTTTCAAGTCAAAAACCAGCACCAAGCAATTATCTGTCTGTTAAGGCAGCCTCAATTAAGGCGTCACTTTTGACCACAACGTCACTTGACTTGAGGTCAAAATTTACTCTACAAAGTATATATTATAATGTAATAGACTCTACAGACACTACTGGACATTGTCTACGTGCAGTACGCCATGATCGTCCACCACAAGAATTACAACTTCCAATGTAAATCATATGAATCATTGGAAATAATTAGAATTTTCCGTAAACATTCCAAGTATAAGCCTATCAGCGAGATGGCAATCAAAACAGTCGTATCAGGAACACAGCAACGCGTACAGTCGGCGACGAAAATTGCTAAACATCTCCAACTTTCCTAAGCAACTTGAACTCCAAACTTGGCTGATCTGGTGAAGATTTGGAAACTTGGGCGTCTCAGTTTTGTCGCTGACTGTACACGTGTCAAATGCTAACGCAAAAGAAACATGTGCAAATCTATTGGAAAGCAGTTGCATTGAAAGTGTCAGAATGTGGCATGCATCGTCCAATCGTGGCATGTTTTAAACTATTTTACATACCAAGAAGGCTGCGTTTTTCTTGGAAATATTACCTGGATTGCTATTTGTGAGGAGGCCTTAGAGCCTTGAATAAGTACCAAGATAATTTTAAAGTCCTGGGACAGGTTATCTGTCGCCAAGCACCTATCGGTGTGTTCCGGCAGCCTCACTTGAGAGCCAGTTCCCAGTCCAGGTGTAGCGTGGCGCCATCTTAGACCACATCGTCACTTAACATCAGGTGACTTGTGGTCAAACGCTACCCTGTAAAATGTAAAAAAAAAAAAAAGGTTCCAGAACAGGGACAGAGAGTTACTTTACGATATTTCTTCTAACAATAATTTACTACAAAAAAAAACTAACTTCACAGACGAAACTGAAAGGTAAAGTAAAAAAATGATTTCTCTGGGATGCCATCATCAAATCCTGGTTTCCATATCATGTTACCGCTATCCTTGGGATATCTCTTTTACAACAAAAAAATAATCATCAAAATCGGTTCATAAACGACAAAGTTTTCAGCGCACACATAAAAAAAAATTATGCGGTCGAATAGAGAAACCACTTCCTTTTTTGAAATCGGTTAAAAATATCCTGCTTTCATAAAAACTAAATTCCCGCGCAATCAATACTTCACAGTCCAATCTCACAATTGAATACAATATATTTGTTACGGATAGATAAGTCGATTTTGTCAATTGTTATTAGATAAGTCGATTTTTGTTAATTATTATAAGTAGCAGATTATACTACATAGCCTTTATGTATACCTGTATAAATGTATAGCATTATTAGTAAATTCTAAGTTAGAAAATGTCACGATGTGCTGACCTGTGATTAGAAAGAGACGCACCTCCCGCAAGAGCGGGACAGCGATATAGATCGCGCGCGCGCCATGCGACGCTCTGATTGGCCGAGAGGCGCGTCATACCCACTGGTGCCTGGCACTAGTTGCCGACACAAAAATTGTACTTAAGCTAAGAGAAATCCTGTTTTAATTGTATTGCCTCAAGGTATTGCTTCAAAGTGTTGTATCTGAACCTAAAATATACAGTCCACAAGTTTATGGAAAGGAGTCACTCAAGAGTTTCATTTCGTCGAGCACCCTGACCCCAATAGTTGTTTGGTCCATCGAGTGCCGGATACTTCAAGAAGCAGTTCCAGTCGTATACAACCTGAACGCTGTTGTATGCGACGTGAAGATCATCGGCTGCAGTCGTATACAACTTGAACGTTGTTGTATGCGAAGTGAAGGTCGCCGAGGAAACCCGCCGCTTACAAATTGAACGTTTTTGTAAGCGGTGCCACCGCTGCAGTCGTATACAACCTGAACGCTGTTGTATGCGACGTGAAGATCATCGGCTGCAGTCGTATACAACCTGAACGTTGTTGTATGCGACGTGAAGATCGCCGAGGAAAACCTGCCGCTTACAAATTGAACGCTTTTGTAAGCGGTATCACCGCTGCAGTCGTATACAACCTGAACGCCGTTGTATGCGACGTGAAAATCGTCGGTTACAGTCGTATACAACTTGAACGTTGTTGTATACGGCGTGTACAAAGAAGCTACCAACGGTGCAACTACGTCGAGTCTGGGAAGATCACCCAACGGTGCAACTACGTCGAGTCTGTGAAGATCACCCAACGGTGCGACCACGACGAGTTCTGGGAAGATCACCCAACGGTGCAACTACGACGAGTGCCGTCTGCACTGCACTTCGAGTCACCGTGGAAAAACGTAATTACGTGGTTTATCCACGGCTCGGTTACCCCGGCCACCTAACGGTGCCAACGGCCAGGGTCTCAGAGTTAACGCCGCAAGGCGGTGTGGTGTTTTGTGCAACACCACCAGTCCATCAAGACCGTTCAACGGGAACGCGGACTGAAATAGCACTTCCTCGCCGGTAAGAGTGGAAATCAGTGCGGGGGCCAGACTGTAGGCACTCGCCAAAGGGGTCGGACATTCCAGCCGACTACCGAGCACCCCGTATCTGACTCCGCTCCTCTGCTGGGTGGAACCCACCTTACCTTTCCCAAACCATCCATCCCTGAGGAAGCATATCCCGATTAAACCCGGGCCCTTCCGACGGACTGCTAGGGACAGTTAGGGAGGTAGGGACCGCTAGGGAGGTAGGCAGCGTAGGGGCGACAAGAGCCAAGAAGATGCCGACCACCAGAAGCCAAGCGGCCGAAGAAAAGAATCATCGTATATATGATGATTATCCCGCGTCACCGTCCGCACCAACGTCCGTACAACCGCGAAACACAGAAACCGTTGCCGACTTGCCCGCGACCGACCAACCGCCGCGATTAACTTCACGCGATAACGAACGTAGAACACGAGCCCCGTCGGTTCAGTCACGACGTTCTACTGCTAGCGCGATCGCGAGAATAAGACAGGCCGAGCTCGAAGCTGAGGAGCAACTCGCTGCTATTCGACAGCAAGAACTGCTGTTGCAAGCCACCTTGGTTAGGAAACGGTTAGCCGCGGACGTCGCCACCATTCGCGAAGAGACGGATCGAGAAAGCGTTTGCGCGGAGGAGACAACGGATACCAATCGTAGAGTCAGCGATTGGATTCAAAACACTCAAAAACGAGGGGAGTGTGTCGAATCAAATTTAGAAAGGGGACCGTCACCCCCACCACCACCGGTTCGCGAAAGAAGGACTGAAAGACGTCCTCCTGTAGGGAACCCGAATCAAGTTACGTTCGAAACACCGCATCGACCCAGGTCACCCACGCCTCATAGGTCTAAAGAGCGCGGGCTCGAGCGGCTCGCAGACACGCTAGAACGAATGACGCGAAGTAACGCACCGTCTAGACAAACGTACGACTTGCCTTTGTTTTCCGGCGCCGCGGGAGAATGGTTGCCTTTCAAGGTCGCCTTTGAAGTAACAACGCAGTTACATGGTTTCTCATCCATGGAGAACTTATCGCGTCTTCGAACTTGCCTGAGAGGAAACGCACAAAAGACCGTATCCGCGTTGTTAGGTACGGCTAGGGATCCTAAAATTATCATGCGGACACTAGAACAATGTTATGGCCGGCCGGAAATCATTATCGATCAAGCGTTAGAAGACTTAAAGAAACTACCGCGAGTAGGGAATTCTGCCGTAGAACTAAATTCGTTCGCCATAAATTTACAAAGTATCGTGACGGTAATCGCGGGTATAGACGACCGAGACTACCTACGAAACCAGATGTTGTCGCGTCAAGTAATAGAGAAGCTTAGTCCACACCTTAAATCGAGATGGTGCGACTACGCTGAAGATTACGGTAATAGGACAGAGCCCGAGATAATAACCTTATCTGAATTCCTAATGCGCGAAGCTGATCGCACACTGCGACACGCGTTCTCTAACCCCGGTCAGACAGGAACGGCACGAGGCGCGAGTAACTTTAAAAGAGAACCGAAAGCGAACGAACGAAACCGCGGAGCAAATGTTTACGCAACAACCGATGATACACCGTCGAAAAAGGATACGTGTTATTGTTGCGGGGCGGAGCATGCCACTCCCCAATGTAAAAAGCTCGCGGCTATGCCCATATCAAAAAGATGGGAATGGGCAAAGGAAACTCGCATATGTTTTCTCTGCTTGAATAGCAAGCACAGACGTTTTAAGTGTAAGGCGAAGCGATGCGGTGTAGAGGAATGTCGCCAATCGCATCACGCGCTCCTTCACTTAAAGCGTGAGATAGTCGCCAACGAAAAGGAAGAGTCCGTGGTCGCAGCGTCCGCACACCACGCGGAAAGCAACCAGATACTCTTAAAAGTATGTCCGATTACGATTACGGGACCAAACGGTAAAGAAGTCGATACTTACGCGTTGCTAGATGAAGGATCGACAGTAACATTGGTCGACGAAGAGATAGCCGGGATAGTCGGAGCGAACGGACCGACGCGAACGTTGCATATCCACGGAGTCACGTCGAGCCAAAAAGAACCGGACAGTCAAGCGGTCGAAATCGAGATAAGGGGCAGAGGTCAGTCACGTTACCAACCGATTAGAGCACGCACGGTTAGAAATCTCGTTCTAGGGCATCAGTCTGTGAGACCTGAGACGTTACAATACGAGCATCTACGCGAACTGAATTCAGATGACGTTTGTTACGCGAACGCGAAACCGCGAATTCTTGTAGGCGCTGATAATTGGCATCTTATCGTCACGCGTAGATTACTCACTGGCACGAATAAACAGCCAGCCGCGTCACTCACTCGACTAGGATGGGTACTCCACGGGTCCGTGACAAGACAGATCACCTCGGATAACGCGACCGTACTACACGTGAAAGCTAGGGAAACCCGCTGCGATCAGAACGACGATCTAAGCGAGCTAGTAAAAGCACACTTTGATATCGATGCTCTAGGTATTTCATCAAAGCGCAAACCGATAGCAGCAGATGAAAGAGCGAAAGCGATATTCGACGCCACCGCGAAACGCGTCGGCAATCGTTTCGAAGTAGGCTTACCATGGAATTCGGATGACGTCACTATGCCACCTAGCTACGATATGGCTCTACATCGTCTACGAGGGATCGAGAAAAAGATGGATAGATCGCCGTCTTTTAAGCTCGCGTACACGGAACAGGTAGAGAAATTGCTAGAAAAAGGATACGCGTCCGAAAGTAAATTTGTAGATGACGAGAACCCGCGCGTCTGGTACTTACCACATTTCGCGGTCACGAATCCGAACAAACCCGGGAAAACGAGACTAGTTTTCGATGCCGCCGCGCGAGTCAACAACACGTGCTTAAACGACGCACTGTTAGACGGACCTGATATGTTGCGCGCGCTGTACGGTGTCTTGTTCAGATTCAGAGAACAAGCAGTAGCTGTGACCGCAGATATCCGAGAAATGTTTCTAAGAGTACAAATTAGACCGGAAGATCGCGTAGCTCAGCATTTCTTGTGGCGTGGCGATGATCGCTCTAGCCCGCCGCGGAAATACGTCATGTCATCAATGATATTTGGAGCTCGGAGCTCTCCGTTCTTGGCACACAGCGTACGGAATAGGAACGCGTCAGATTACGAGGACACACATCCGCTCGCGTACCGCGCCATAACGGAAAACCACTATATGGACGACTGGGTCGACAGCTTCGACTCAGTAGAAACGGCAGCACGCACGATAGCCGAGGTACAGGAAGTGCATTCAAAAGCTGGATTCGAGCTAGCGGGATGGAGCTCCAATCAACCGCAGCTTTTAAATCACATTCCCGACGAAAACAAAGCGAGCGCACCGAAAGAGCTAGGCGCGAACGTAAATGCCTGTGGTAAAACGTTAGGCGTATTATGGACACCGACTACGGACGAGTTATCGTTTAACACTGCAATGCATCGCGTACCCGAGGAGGTAAAGTCAAGGCTACGAACGCCTACGAAGCGCGAAGCGTTGAGCGCCGTTATGTCTCTGTTCGATCCGCTAGGCTTACTCAGTCCGTACACTATAACAGCTAAAATCATGCTGCAAGGACTGTGGAAGCAGAAAATAGGCTGGGACGACCCGCTCCCTATCGAAGAAGCGACCATATTCAACGAATGGCAGGCCGACTTAGAGTACGTACGTGACTTACGTTTACCGCGTTGCTACGACACGAGTAGGGACATCACGCATACGCAATTACACATCTTTTGCGATGCTAGCGAGCAAGCGTACGCGACGGTCGCTTACTGGCGTTTCACTCACACGGACGGTAGCGTAAGAGTAGCTCTGGTCGCCGGAAAGGCCAAAGTCGCGCCCATGAGGTCACAGAGCATACCGCGAATGGAATTACAGGCCGGACTGATAGGCGCGCGGCTCGCGGCTGAAATTATCGCCGAGCATAACAAAGCGAAACCGGAAGTTATACTGTGGAGCGACTCCAAGACGGTCCTCCACTGGATAAGGAATGACGCCGTTAAATATACGCCTTATGTAGCACACCGATTGAGCGAAATAGCCGAGCTTACAGAGACAAGTCAATGGCGATGGGTGCCTACCGCGCACAATGTTGCGGACGATGCGACACGCACCGGTAACACGCAATTAACCAGCCACGATCGTTGGTTCAAGGGCCCGGCGTTCCTGTACGATTCAGAGGAACACTGGCCGGTCGAAGACTCGCTACAACCAGATCAGGAAGAGGTGGTGGCGCTGACGACAGTAGAACACGGTTTAATAGACATATCGCGTTTCTCGAACTATACCAGATTAGTGCGTACCACGGCACACGTATTGGCATTCGTAGATAAGTGCCGCCGACGGGCAACGCGAATCGAAGCGCGACACTTGCAAGAAGCCGAGTTAGTCCTACTAAGGGAAGCGCAGAAAGACAGCTTCAAGGACGACCTGGCGCGATTGAAAAACGGTAAAAGCGTCGACAAAACCAGCAAGTTAGGAAAGTTAGATCCGATATACGGCGCGGACAGGATAATACGGTTGAATGGGAGAATAAACGCGGCCGCAGTCCCAGTTTCAATGAAAGAACCGCCTATTCTCCACGGAAACCATCCACTCACTCGACTCATAATACGCAACGAGCACGAGAAGACTCACCACATAGGACGTGAGCAAGTAGTAAACAACCTGAGACAACGATACTGGATATTACGCCTGCGACCCGCGGTTAGGACGATACTGCGTGACTGTACCACATGCAAGATGCGCAGGGCCGCCCCTGCGATTCCCGTAAAGGGTAACTTACCCGAAGCGCGACTTAGTGCATACGTCAGGCCGTTTACGAATTGCGGAATTGACTGTTTCGGACCGGTATGGGTAACTATAGGTAGACGACGGGAGAAGCGTTGGGGAATGCTATTTACTTGCTTGGTGACAAGGGCGATCCACATCGAACTAATAGCGAGCTTGAGCACGGACTCTGCCATTATGGCCTTACGAAGAATGGCAGCTAGGCGTGGTTGGCCCAGTTTATACTGGACTGACAACGGAACTAACTTCCACGGTTCTGATGAGGAACTCAAGAAAGCGTACGCGGAATGGGACCCCACTTTAAGAGAGTACGTTATAAATAAACGCGCGGAATGGCGGTACATCGACCCAGGCGCGCCGAACCAGGGTGGAGCATGGGAACGTATGATACGTACCGTTAAATCGGCCCTCTCCGTCACCCTCCACCAGCGCGCACCGAAGGAGGAGGTACTCACCACCGTCATAGCAGAGGTAGAAAACACAGTAAACTCCCGCCCACTCACTCATGTATCAGTGAGTCCAGACGACGCCGAAGCGTTAACACCTAACCACTTTCTAATAGGTTCGGCGACCGGTCTCCCATACGTAGGGGAATGCGACCAGGCTGACAGAAAAACTTGGAGAGTGGCACAGGCTCTAGCTAACTCGTTCTGGACTAGATGGGTACGCGAATACTTGCCTACACTAACGCCGCGCGGAGAGGCACGCAAGCCAAACGACAACGTTAAAATAGGCGATATCGTCGTAATAGCGGATGGCCTTCTGCCGCGAAACATATGGCCTCGCGGGCAAGTCGAACGTGTTTTTACGGGTCCGGACGGCGTGGTGCGGAGCGTTGAGGTGCGGACAAGAGGAGGTATTTTTAGGAGACCTGTAAAAAGACTCATCATCCTACCTAGAAAATCATAGGCTACGAAGTTCTTCGCCGAGGGGAGGATTGTTACGGATAGATAAGTCGATTTTGTCAATTGTTATTAGATAAGTCGATTTTTGTTAATTATTATAAGTAGCAGATTATACTACATAGCCTTTATGTATACCTGTATAAATGTATAGCATTATTAGTAAATTCTAAGTTAGAAAATGTCACGATGTGCTGACCTGTGATTAGAAAGAGACGCACCTCCCGCAAGAGCGGGACAGCGATATAGATCGCGCGCGCGCCATGCGACGCTCTGATTGGCCGAGAGGCGCGTCATACCCACTGGTGCCTGGCACTAGTTGCCGACACAAAAATTGTACTTAAGCTAAGAGAAATCCTGTTTTAATTGTATTGCCTCAAGGTATTGCTTCAAAGTGTTGTATCTGAACCTAAAATATACAGTCCACAAGTTTATGGAAAGGAGTCACTCAAGAGTTTCATTTCGTCGAGCACCCTGACCCCAATAATATTACTTTAGACTTATAATAATGTCGTCTATCTGCTATTTGCTGCGCAGTATATTTCTACTCGTGCAACCACTAATAGTTGCACGAGTATGCGCAGACGATTTAAACGCTCTCTAATTAGACAATTCGTGTTCAAAGCGCGCATGCGCCGAGCTGAGGCCATTTAATGACGGGTCTCTATTGTCCACCTGACTTATAAGTGTGCAGAATAAGTTATTGCAGTAGGTAAAGGTGTTTGAATGTAAACTATGTCACGTGCCCGATTGTGTCTGGAGGTATTAAATCATATGTGGGTGGTACGTAATTGTTTTATAATGTGCCAACGTATTTTTGGGCAACTAAGTGTCGATACGGCTCTTTGTATAGTAAAGTACTGCCGGAAACAAAAATTAATATGTTATCTGTACCTATTAGAGGTGAAACATAAATATTGGAATAGATACAGAGTTTAGAAGTTTCGTGAGATTAGGTCGCACCTAATCCACATGTATAAAATTATCGCTCCACGTGTTTTACTTAATAACAGTTATTCGCTGACCGCAAACAATTCAATCCAAATACTCAAACGTAATACTACTGGAACGCGTGTGATACAAAATGTTTAGTCAAACACTGACTGACATAGTGATCTATCAACGCACAGTCAATTTTAAACCGATCGGGCTGAGTCTTTGCATGCATCGAGCTGTAGCCCACGCGGGTGAAACCGCGGGGAACAGCTAGTTTATATTTAAATTAGCTTGAAGAAACGCAAAGATTTTGGTTACTGAATGCGGATTTTATGTCAAGTGCATAGACAATTATGATAAATATACAGATAGGTAGAATTCAATGGACTTGATATTAAGATTATCTACATTAGTTACCGCCCTCTACGTCTCTGTGGACTTCATACAAATACGTGGATTAGGTAGGATTCAATGTATTAGGCATTTGTAAGGTAAAGAAACTGGATAAGGTGAAATGAATCTCAAAATGTTAAAAAACGTATCTCTACTATCTATGAATATGATTGAATGTTGACAAGGAGGAGTCGCGCGGTAGCCGCTCAGATAGCATCAAAACTCCTTGCTTAATATATTTTTTAGTAGTAACCAGCATTCTACCTACCCCGATTGTTACTTTAGAAGTACGTACCACTTTACCCTTCTGCTGACACTATGTCCTATACTAACTTATAATACGTCTCGAATGAGTTCGTGATTGGACATCCAAACGGCTCCACTTAGCCAAGTTTTGGTGTAGTGACTTCAACTTGTGCATAATTGGCCGGACTTACCTGATGCATATTGATCAATTCTGTTTATTGTATTGACATTGGCGAAAACCCAAGGACTAGGTGTTCGTAATGGGTGTCGGTGACGATGAAAGGTTTTTTTAATGTCCTCAGAGTAATTAGATAACGTTTAATGGACGCTTAGAAAACCAATGAAGAAGTTTTGGTCGTGGTTGCAGAGGCTATGTTTTAAAATCCTGTGGGAGTTGGGGAACAGCTAATCACCACCATCATCAACATATTGGGTTCCCTCTGCTGGGGCACAAGCCTTGTCTCAGAGAGAGAGTATGGGCCATAATCTAACACGCTGACCCAGTGCGGGTAGATGTCGCATGCCCTTGAATGTTGTGGTTCTTATACGTGTTTTCCTTCGCCGTTTTGAGCGATAGTAAATCCACATATAACTTATTTCAGCCACCATCGCTCTACAGCAAATGTTCTTCTTCTTGCCCCGGTGCCATCTATTTGGGGTCGGCGCAGCATGTACTCTTCTTCCACTCTCCCCTCTCAGCCGTCATCGCTTCATTCACCCCTCTTTCATTCATACCACATCTTTTTTGGTCTTCCTCTTCCCTTCCATCCATCAACATTCATATTCATCACTTTTTACACTACAGCTAACCATATAGGTCAATATTACTAAGTTTAGTAATCATATTCTACAATTTTAGTACTTACTGAATGTAATGAGAAACCTTTATTTATGTGGTGCATGTAGGAATGGCAAGCATGCAAACCCTGCAGAAATAACACAGTGTCTAGCGAAATAAAACAAGTCATATATAATTACTACGACTTCATTTCTTGGTCGTGTAAACAGGTAGCAAAAAAGTGAGTCATTATATTAATTAAAATTATGTTTACTGCCCTCCGGTAAGCAATGGAGCTAGTTAGTCACCAGTTTTTCCTTTTGCTGATGATGATGATGAAGTAAAAAAAGAAATGTATAGAGATGGGATCTCTACAAAGAACTTTTCGAGACCTAATTATAGAGTTGCGCAGAAAACTTATGGCGGAAATTTTAATATCGATTATACTATTGTATCGATAACAATTACATACTACGAAATTCATGTATTTATTTATTTTTCTTTACATTTGATTACCGTAAACAGCATAGGTGCATATGTTATGTGAGATAAAATTTGTCAAATAAATTTAATAGTAATGTAGCTCATGATTATTCCTCGATGGCTAGTAAATTTAAAAAAAAACGCTAGAAACGAAGAATATTTTAGAAAATCAGCCGAATAACTGACTAATCTTTGGTTACTTAGTTTTCATTTAAATTTACTTGACAAAAAAAGACGGTAATTATACGAAGTCTTGATTTATATCATATATTTTTCTTAACAGTGAGTTTTTCGCTTAAATTATTTAAGATATATTAATTTTTAAACAATTATACAATAATAAATATAAAATTATAAATGTGAAGAGAAAGTCTACATTGCCACAAACGAAAAATGCCAGCCACGGTCTCTTCAGTCCACATTTCCGAGAAGTCTCGAAACAATTCGTTGACTAAAAACAATTAAATTGTAATTAAGGACCGTATTAAGAAAGAAGGCATGCGCGGGCGCATTATAGCACATATTTCAGGGATAGTGATGTGACAGCTGCCGACCATTGTTTGTAGATGTATCGATGATATGACTATAAGCGTGTCTGATATTAAAATTATAAAATAAATAACTAACATGGGACAAAAATAAAACAGCTGATGTATCAATGCATATTATTATAATAAAATGTATTGTTATGCAACATACAATTTGGAGCATCCTTGGTTACTGTACCTATAATGCTTGAAACAACTTAATTAATAAAAACGAATAAGGTTCTAATACATATAATAAAGTATTCAACATGTTACATTCTTTATCGTCTAAATATTACAAAAACAACAAACTAATAGAAATGACAAAAATTTCTACTTGTGTTTTTAACTTTGACTTCAAAAACTGTAGTGTATAAAATGAAAACAAAAAACACCCCCATTAATCCAATGCATTCAAAACTCACGATTCGATATTTGAATGGCCGATAAAATCCGACACTCGCAACGCCCGCCAATTTCGCATGCATAAACATCGTAAATCTCATTCAATGAAAATGAGTATCGATAATCGATATCGAGTTTAACGATCGTTTCATTACAGGACTATAACTGAACCTTGCTAATGAATAAGGGATGTGAGTTTGGTACTTTTCGTAAGAACTTACGTCTCTTTTCCTTTGGAAGTGTGTCGAGGCCGTGGAGAGCAATGTCGAATCGCGTCCAAAACAATCACATCTTCATTAATTACAGGAGGAATGTTTGTGATGGCAACACTATATATGGTGTGGTACACGTGATAATCAGTTGCGGGCCGTAGTTATGATATAATGAGTCTTTCCGATGAATATGAATAAAAAGTGGAACCAGTGCTTTCGTTTGTGGAGTTCAAGTCGTAATTTTACTTACGGCGATTTTTGAACTCGGCATATGACTAAGTAGGATGATTTATGCAACTTTTTTTAAATTAGTGTTTTATGTGCAGTAAATTTGTTTGTGTAATAACACAAAAATATAAAATTACAAATACAAAATTTAATTTTAGTAGGTATATAAATCCAAGACTTTTTTTGCATTGTGATAAAAAAAATTAAAAACATTTGTTTTATTTATTTAAGGAATCTAAAATTACAAATCTTAACTTAAATGAACTATGATATTTTACTTTAAATTAATTTTATACTCACAAACTAGCTTTAACATAGATATCAACTCGTTTAAGTTTAAAAAATATTGTAGTTTCTCATCCGATTCTGTGTTTTAATATCGCCAATATTTGCACCACTATTTCTCCGTACGTGCTAATGACAGCGAGACTGCACCTCAAATTATCGCTCCCGTTTTTTCCGGTAGGCATTCCGGCATAATCAAAAGTCTTTCCCATCCCTACTCAATGTGCATAATTTGTGAAGCATTTTATAATATTAAGTATTTACAAATAATGATCTTACCTTACTAAACAAGGAATTGTTGACAAAACTGAGTAATCATTAATTTATGTTTATTTGGCACTTACATTTTTTTGCGTGTTTTTAATTATGTAATAGGTTTTATTTATTTGTTTCATATATAAATATTTTTGTTTTTTGCTTGTTTAATATTCATTATTAAGTACTTTTATTTATGTATGTAACTCTAATGTAAAATAAAACAATATTTAACAACCCATGATGCATCACTCACAGAAATTTAATTTTACTTTATCGACACAATCTGTTATTTACCCTCCATCACTACACAACACAACAATAAAAACGTCTCATTAAGCCAACTTTATTAACACCAATCTCTTTGTTTCAGAAGCAACCAGCGGAAAAATGAAACGGAAAGGTAACAATGATGATATCAAATAACAAGAAAACAATGATGGACAAAATGGACGTGATAAGGCTGGAATTGACTTGATAAATAATATAAATAAATCAAACGGTACAAAAACCATTAGTGCAAAGAATTATGAACTAAATTAGACAGAAATTAAATTTGAATGTGATAAAGTAACTTTTGAGTTAAGTGTTGATCATAACAAATTCAAGCATCAAAGTTGCAATTTCTGTACTAGATATTGCTAAATTAAATATATTCATAACAAAAAGTGGCCTTAAAAAGTGATAATAAATAAGCAATAAGTGAAGAAGATAATACATTTAAATAATGATGATGTGCTATCGGACGTTAAAGATACAGTGACAGAAACAGTCAGTGTTGCAGTCGACAGAGTCATAATGCCAGAAGCCGGTCTTAAAAGTGTGATATAAACTGTGAGTGAAGTATATGATGAATTGAATATGCCAGACCGAGAATCGGTCGGCGCCGGGAGTGGGTTTCTTCCGCTGCAGTTTCCCTCTGCATTTGCCGCGTTCCATGCTGCTACTCCACCAGGAAGTCAAGCCTCGGCGATGCATCACGCTACGCATTATCATCACCATGCGCAGTAAGTACCTCTTCCTTAGTCTTCGTTATTTGATATCAACCTGTTCTGTCTATAGTTACAAACGAAAAGTCACGAAGGAATTGCGCGAACTCCAGGTGGAGGACTGGCAGGAGGTGGTGCAGGATAGACCGAAGTAGCGTCTTTTATCAGAGTTCAAGACTCACTTTGGGCCGTTGCGCTATCTCAGTTAGTTCTAGTTATTTATCATAGAGGTGAAACCTACATTTGATGGTAGGACATTCTCTAGTGCTTGTCTGGCTAGCTACTTCTGCCAAGCACTGCAATCGCTGTTTTCTAGCAACTTTGCTTCAGAGTTAAATCCATGTCCAGAGTTAGCGTGGTGCCATCTTCGATCGTCACTTAGCATCCGATGACTATTATGATCAAACGCTATAAAAAGAAAAAAATAAATGAAAATAAATAGAAAGATTTATTCTGATTTTACGTTTATATTTATGAATACATTCTTCCATTCTTTTTTATATCTTTTATGACACTTATTTTTGTTCTAGTTTTAAATTGATCTATTTTGTGGTGTACCAATCTATCTATCTACCTATTTCTATCTATTGCAGAACTTTTAAAAATGGTCAAATTTATTTATCTCTAATATCTTGTTATATCTTTAAGTTGTTACAACATGGCATACTGGTAGGCCATTATTACATGAGTATGCAGGCTAGTAAACGACAACCATCGTCCATTACATGTGTTGTGGTTAAAGCTGTAAGAATCTCACCTTGTGCCTTCATGTTACATGTTACTTACAATTTTTCAAGTAATTTCTTTAGCGTTCTTTGAAATTTAAACGTGTGTCCCTTTCTATTTATTTCTTCACACACAAACACCTGAAACTATTTTGATAATATCATTAACAAAAGACAGATAACATTAAGTACCTAAAAAGGACCCCATTTTTGAATATATTTTAGTAGCTTTAACTACATTGAGTGGAACCATGGGAAGCAACTAGTAAATACATATGAAAATTGATGAAGCAATAAACATTTTTTTCAAGTGTCAGAAGTAAGAAGTCAGAAGTATCTACATGTTTTTTTAACGTGTAAGCAACATTATAACGATAATGTTAATAACATTACTTTTGGTTATAATTATAGTCATGAATGATGATTGTATTCAATTTCAACTGCATTGTTCACTTACATAATTTGTAACTACGCATATACTTACTAAAGCGTTATAATAATATCTCGCTACTGTAAGTAAAATCATTCGTTTTTATTAAATTTTACTCGTGAACTCCTAATTATTATCATTCCACTAGCTGTGCCCTACGGTCACCCGCGGTTTTTTCTATTATTCAACAGGAACCCAAAATAAAGTGTTTTAAAAAGTAGCATAAGTGTTGATCCAGGGTACAAGCTATCTCTATTTCAAATTTCACTCAAATCCGTTGATCTTTTTCAGCGCGAAGAAGTAACAACCATGCACACTTACAAGTTACAAAACTTTTGTAACGTAGGTACTTATAGTTTTACAGTCGCTCTTCGGTTTTTGCATCTATCGGGTGTATTAAATGCTTTCGTATCATTTGCGACCATCTACATATGTAATTTTATTATGATTCGCTTGCAGCGCAAGTGTCCTTTAACATTACGACCGTTCGTGTCCCTTCACTCCTAAACATCGGTACACGTTTATTGGACTAGTCCATAAAACTGAGTGGTTCATTTAGCATCCAGCACGAAAACACCACCAGTCTTTTATTACATAATTGCAGGTACAATTTTCTACTCGAGTTCAGGTGATACGCCAACTTTGTCGTATTAATTTGCAATTAAAAATATATTTGCGTTATTAGGTTTAAAATTTATATTTGTTTCTTGTACACCTTAATATTTATGCGGCTCCATTAGTGCAACCGCTTCTATTTCAAGTTTAGTAACAGCTTTTATATTTTCTATCGCATAGTTTATATCGAGAGCAGGTAGAAAATTTTAGATTAGATTAGAGTCGGCATATTAGTTCTTGGTTTACGGTCGACTATAAAACCCAGTCCGGGTGAGACAAGGTGTTACTTAATGATAATTTATTGCGAAACATCGGCCACGAAAGCGGCCGATTTGACGACAACATTAATCTTCTGTAACTGGACATGTATAAAAGATCTCGTAAAATTTGGGAAATCTTCGATCGACGAGCAACAACTGGCAAGTGACAAATGAAGAACAGGAAGTCGTCAAAGGGATTGAGACGTTTACAATGTTAGGATGGACGTTAATAAAAGCAAGACGACGCACTTCAACAAATGAGCTGGTCACCGCACTCAAAGGAAATGATGTATGGGCAAGCGGCTGGCCGAGATGATTAATATCTCGATGGCTTATGGCCACGCTCCTCTCTCCATACACACATGAAATCAAACATTCAAAATGTTAATTCACTCCAAAGTTTTCGATTCAACTGATTGGAGCAATACTTACCTAAAGAGCCGGCGGCTGTAATTTATACTTTATGATATCAAACCTTTGTTCGCGTAAAGCGGCTTAGAAGATGCCTTAAATCAGTCAAAACGGATTGACGTAGCAATGCAATTTCCTTAAAGATATGTGTAATAAACGTATCCTGCGTATTATTTATAGTGATTGCGTAATCCGAAGAAAGTATAAAATCTGCTGGTTTTATGAAGACTTACAGCATTTTCAATCCTCTTACCTTTATGAATTTACTCCCGTCGCCGGATGGGTGTACCATTAACGACAGTTGCTCAGTGGCTCATTTAACCCGCTGCTGCGATAATTGCCACCACGTGTTTATTTCGAACCGTTCTAATTATATCACGCACAATGGGTTGGACACGATCGGTTATTTTGGCTTCGTTCGCTCCGTCAAAGTCGATTTTGTCCGGCCACAAAAGAGGTGTTGCGAGTCGGCTGTCGTTTGATTCATTAACTGGAACCCTTTGAACTGATGAATAGGCATTGCGTGCCATTGCACCTATTAATTCTGCTTCAGCGTTTTATGCTGCCTCTTTCTGTTCTTGGACAAGTCAATTCCGTTGTTTTGCTTCGGTTGGATTGTCACTATTTTTGTTACTTCTTTTCGCGGTGCATTTATTTTGTCTCCGTTCACTATTTTCGTCTTAATCAATGACGGGAAAATTCTTACGACTAATTTATTTTTATAGCCAACAGTATTAAGAATATATTAAGTGATTTTGATATATTCATAATGTGTCAACGGATTGGTTAGCCTAAACACAGAGTAGGTACCTACTTAATATAATATTGTTAAAGGTTATCGTCAAAACTAAGCATTAGGTAGCTTCTTATATTTTAACAAGCACCTATTGTGTTAAAGTTCACAAGAAAGCTATTCCTAGCCACATGTCACCACAAAAGCTCAGTAATAAAGCGCCATTCACATGCCCGCATCCCACTGGCCTTATTGTGATCGCGTCCTGTCTTCACAAATCATCGGGAGAGAAAAAAAATGATGTAAAGAGCAAAGACAAAAGCATTATCGGCCATCGATTGGCTTACGTAATGCCTCACACGTAGGCCATTGTTTCTGAAGTTGTGAAGTGTCCGTGGCAATTAGAGGCTACATCTTTATAATCATTCGTATCATTCCCTTTATCATTTATATCAGTGTTGTTATTATAGAATCTGATCGTGTCATTTGATATTGTGTCGTTACGTTTGTAAAGATCTCCGATAGTTTCTTCGTCGGACACGTAAACACAATCATTACTGTCTTTGGGAGAATTTGGTACTTTTTTGGATTTCAATTAGGATGGGGTGTTGTGATCGTATTTTCTATTGCATAAGGAATTCTATTTTGAAAGTTGTGTTTGGATTTAATGGTTGTTCAAGCTTTTGGACCAATATTGGGTTTGAATTTCGTTTGTTTTATTACTACTGGATAAGGAAAGTACTAAATGTTCATTGTGGTTTTTTTTCTTTTTGTTTTACTTCCTATAACTTACGTTTGACCACAAGTCATCTGACGCTTAGTGACAATATGGTGGAAGGTGGCACTACACTACACCTGGACTGAGAACTGGCTCTTAAGTATTGTCATTTCGTTTGTAAAATACAATAAACTACATACTTACATCGAATTTAGATTATTGTATATTTTTGTAAATAACAATATTTTATGTTACTTATGAATTTTTTCATCGACAGTCTTAAATTGGACAGCTAATTTCGTTCACGTTCTTTAATACTTTTAATTAGTAGTTTGTCTCAATAGCTACCTCTTGTCTCTTAACGAAAATAAGTATATTCACACAATACTATTATAATACAACATTGGTTCACCTGTCAAACAGCGCACAAGAAAAACGAGAAGCTGTCGAGCGAACCTTTCCTTTTGACTGATTTATTCTCTCAACATGCCAAGGTTTTGTTCGAAAACTGAAATAAATATTGTAAACGTCAGTTCAACTAATTAACGAGTCTTTGGAAATTGACTCGAAAATGGAAAAGTGATTTATATTAACACTAGCTGTTCTCAGCGGTTTCACCCGCGTGGGCTACAGTTTATCGTGATAAAAAGTATCCTATGTCCTTCCCCAAACAACTATCTCTACACCGAATTTCATTTAAATCGGTTCGGTAGCTTACCACCTTTCCCGCTGCGCTGCGGTGCGCCGGGTTTATTTTTCTACTACTACTTACATTTTTAAACTCGTGATATCTTTCAAATGGAATGTCCGAATTGAATGATTCAAAAAGTTATATAAAGGCATTGAAGCAGATTTAAATAAGAAGTAATTTATTTTGATAAGGATTAATACCAAGATACAAATAAAGAACCTTTTCTAGCGGCGGCATTAAAAATTATTTTTTTAAAATAAAAGATCACTTATTGTGGCACTTAATGGGACCTACAAACCCGTCATACATTATTTTGTTCTAGTGTCAATCGTTTTTGCAGCGCACGCAAAAATAGGTTTTCGATTTCACACCTTGGGTTGCAAAATAGCAATTTTCTTACGGATCCCTAATTTTAGCCTTCCTCGATAAATGGGCTATCTAACACTGAAAGAATTTTCAAATCGGAACAGTAGTTCCTGAGATTAGCGCGTTCAAACAAACAAACAAACAAACAAACTCTGCAGCTTTATAATATTAGTATAGATTTGAACCAACAATGGCACATTGAATCCAAGAGGTGAAAGACGCCTGCTTGAAAGAGTTATCGGAGTCTCATTCAGCATGGACCTTCGCAAACTTTAAGATCTATCCACGAGGGGTGTGCAATCTTAACTAACGTTAGAAATTAAAAACTTTTCTATCCACTACTTGTCCTAGATGTAGAAATTTGACATTACTTCTATGGAGCTTATGTCAAATTTCTATCTCTAGTGAACTGTGGATAGATAGAATATTAACGGCGACCCTAGAAAAGTTTATTTTTAATCTATTTATTTCCACTATACATACAGAAAAGATTGTATTACCTAGTACATAAATGACTTGGTGAACTTCATAACGCCTGACCGCTCAAAACAAATCACGAAAACAAATCAGTCAAACCGTTCTTTAGTTTTAGTCGACTAACAAGCAGTAAATGATTTTTTATTGTTTATAGAAAGAAGATTTTGGCGTGCCGTTCTTATTATTACTATAAACAGTTATAAAAAAACCAATGGAAGCAAAATGAGAAACAGACATTACCTGACCAGTTTTTCTGGAAGTCGCCAATAATTTAGACAAGCCGTCACACATGCGCCGACAAAGCCTTAAATTTATCATCCTCATCCTATCAGGCCAATATTTATCCTTTTGTCCTGTTAAAAACAGCAACAAAAAAAGCAACAACCCTCCAATGGTGCCAACAAAAACACACAATGAAGCCATGTGTCGATCTAACAACGACTTCTAGGTCAATTTTGGGACAAAAATGACCATCGTCGGTAGGAACGGTCAATCGTGGTCATGAAGGGTGTTCCGGTCATAAATTGCCCGATCCCGGCATCCTGTTCGACAGACATTACTGTGACCACGCCTCGGGTGTAAATAGAACGGGAATTATCCTGGGAAATGCCGGTGCTGGGACTTAAATAGGATTTTGATAGCTGCTCGGTATGTTAGCGATGTTACGTTGTAAATGGATTTGTGTGTGTGTGTTCTATATATGTATATGTGTAGAATGGGCACTGAAATGACTTCCCCTTCGCCAAGGTTTCTTGCAAGTCACCTGATGTCCTGATGTTATGTGGCGATGTGGCCAAAGGTGGTGCCTCGCTACACCTAGATTGCCAACAGGCTCTCAAGTTGCTGCCTTGCTCAAGGCTGCCGGAACACACCGATAGGAGCTTGGCGACAGATTGAGGGATTGATTGATTGATTTAGCTAGCCAGGCAAGGACTAGGAATTACCCTACCACCGAGCTATAGTTTTATCACGATTTTTTCCCAAACCGAAATCTCAAGCTCACTGTAGAATTCGAGCCCACGACCACAAGATCGCAAGCCGACGTCAATTCCACTATTTTACTAACACTTACTAAAACTATTTTTACTATTAAAACAACGCAAATGGCGGGGAACGTATATGGACTCAAGTAATTGTGTGCCCTGTTGATTGAGAAATTAAAGTATTTTTATATCCTACATTGTGCAGATTGCTCTTTTAGGTCAGTATGTGAAAATTTCACTAGGCCCCGTGGTGGATTGTGACCCATACTCTCTCTCTCTCTGAGAAAATACCTAGGTATAGGCTGATGATGATATTTTAAGACATTAAACCTCTATGATTAAATAACTACTTTTCAATCCCAATAATCGAACAGGCGGCCAATAAAAACGGTTTAATAACGTAAAAAAAAGCATGAAAACGTTTCGGTCATGCAACGTCGCGTGCGCGCGCGCACGGTAGCCGAAACAATCGCGAGTGCGCGCCAGATCTGCGTGTAAAGCGGGCTCATTAAAATCTTATTGTATGCGCAGTCTTAAGACAGATTTATTGGGCTGATTGCTTATTGGATAGCTAATACTTTTTTATGCGTGCGTTTGCTGTGTACACTGTGTAATGCGGTTACAACACTGTACTTTTTTATTGAAATGGTGTGCTGTGTAATGCGGTTACAACACTGTATTTTTTTATTGAAATGGTGTGCTTGGTGGTACATTTTCTAGTGCAGCGTGGCGCCACCTTTGACCACGTCGTCACAACGTCATACGCCATACATTAAAAAAAAAAACACTCGCGACCAGTTTGGCAGCGTAACTTAGTTCCAAGATGAGAAAAGTAATTTCTTTCAAGTTTTCTTTTAAAAACTTGCCAGGCACAAAAAGCCAACAAAAATCCCACCCTGAAAATGGCCACACTTAAACCAATAAACGTTCATTTGATACGTCATTTAATTCATCAGTGGAACGCGCGACACGGTTCTCCAAAGAAAACAATAGTACGTAAATCGGTCGCGCGTTTTAGTTGCTAGTGTGTGCCAAGCTTTACCTTATGAAATGAATGAACGATGCAAGTGTGCACGGGGCTTGACTTTGTGAAATGAATTAAGGTTTTAATAAGGTTTTTAGTGTTGCCCTTTCTGTATTCACAGACGTTGAACGTGTTTTAGTGCGACCTTATTTTTATAGGGTTTTCAGGGCAAACTTGACCGAAGCTGGGATATAAAGTCCTTAAAATTTGATCGTAGGTAGGTAATTTGGTCGTTTTAATGGTTTTATTTTGTTATCTGTTTGAAGCTGAATTATTTTATGTCAATGGATTTTAATCTTCTTCTTATAAATAAAAATCAATTGCTGTTCGTTAGTCTCGCTAAAACTCGAAAATGGCTGGACCGATTTGGATAATTTTGATCTTGAAATATTTGTGGAAATTCAGGGAAGGTTTAAAAGGTGACTTTTATTGGCGATACGAAGTTCGCCCGGTCAGCTAGTCTATTTATATAATTAAAACATTGAATGATGTTCGTTAGGAAGTGGATCGATTGAGGACGACAGATTTGCCCAAATTTTTCTATGATCGTTACTGTTCGTTACATTTTCACGCCTAAGCCCTTCGTGCCGCCATCGCAACTGTGCTTCGCAACCAGTTGTCTACGAGGATGTTTAGTCTTTCATGGCAACCAGTTGTGATAGGAGAATATTTATTCTTGTTACCAGTAAGCTACAAAATCTAGATGTTTGGTATAGATATTTTAGTTTTATTTATTTAGGTAAGCAATATAGTTTTAACCCTTAGAAAGGACATAGGATACTTTTGATCCCGATAAATTGTAGTGCACAGTGGTAAAACAACGGGGTAAATCATCGGAAAAAGAATTACAAAATGAGGTTCTAAACAATAAAGTGCTGCACCTTCCTCTTACCAGCTAACCGCAGTACTTCGAACGAAGTTGACGGCCTAACACTGAGCCACAATATTGTAATTTAAGATGACTTACCACGTCTTGCTTATATAATTAATTTCACAGTCATTTCATGGCGGATTCAAATATGTATAAATATTCATTACAGCACAAACAGCGCGACAAACAAATTTGCTTACAATAAACTAGGTGTAATAACTATTTTTAGATTCTATGTGGGAGGCGGAGAGTTGATGAGTGATTGACCTAAATAGTATATTTAAACCGTCTTCTCAGCGACATTTCAGTTGTAAACAAGACATTATGTAAAGACTAGCTGTTCCCCGCGGTTTCACCCGCGTGGGCTACAGCTTTATGCATGCAAAGTCTCAGCCCGATCGGTTTAAAATTGACAAAGTTTCATACAAACTTTCATCTCCTATTTTATCCCCTTGGGGGTAGAATTAATCAAAATCCTTTCTTAGCGGATGCCTACGTCATAACATAACATCTACCTGCATGCCAAATTTTAACCCGATCCGTACTTTGGTTTGGGCTGTGCGTTGATAGATCACTATGTCAGTCAGTTAGTTACCTTTGAGTTATATATATTTAGAGATGTGTGAAGCCTGAATAACTTCAATAACCAAGTATCGGTGTAATATTTGATAAACGGTATTCGGTATAACTAAGTATCGGTGTACCTAATACCTGAAAAACGGTTGCACGATAACTAGTTATTGAGAGGGCAGTAACATCTTGAGGAAATCGTCAGGTCCAAGAACCACAAAATTCAAGGGCATGCGACATCTACCAACCTGCGCTGGGCCAGCGTGGTATGTTACGGCCTACACTCTGTCTCTGAGAGAAGGCCAGAGTCCCAGCAGTGGGAATGTAATAGTCTGATGACGATGAGTATAGGTTTTTGAGATTCGCTATTTATCGCAGTAAAAAACGAATCAGTCGATGTCAAAATTATTTTAATGGAAGCGGAAACGGAAGTGTAAAAAATACTATGTATAAGGAAAATATCATTATGCAAAAAAAAACGACTTTTCGATACTTTTCATTCGAAATTTAATCGATACCATTTTAAAATACCGAAACGATAAATAAATCGATACGTTTTTATACGTGCGTGTACTGTATAAAAAGGTTGCCGACGTTTGCATATTCCGTCATTTAGTTTAAAAATCGGATAGGAACGAGATCCTTGTGTCATTAAGTTCCTTAAATCCCCACTGACTGTAAAATGAGACGCAATAACAAAGGCGTTCCTTCGCACAGAACATTTACTCTGGACTCGAGATGCTGTAACACAATATGCTATCAAAGCGCGTTAGTTCGGAAACGTGCCACCTGCTGCTGTTTGTATAGACAACAACTTGCAACCAGTGCTGCGGGTCAAGGTGTGAGCTGAAGCGGAAATAAAATTAAACCAAATTTAAAAAAATTACACCCTGACAATTACTTACATAGACTCCTTGTAGGTATCTAAGGTATCTAAAACTACGTCTATTTTTAATTATGTTAGTTTATATATAGTCGTTGACTGCAGAACGAGTGCCCAAGACACTGGTGACATTACCTCTTTGGATGGCCAGGCTGAATAGTTTACATATGCATATAATATATGTATATTTAATTGTCTAATTGCGTAAGTGATTTTTGCTAAAAACTAAAATACTGTATTGCTACAGGTTTATTGTAAAAAAATATAAATGCGCTTTCCTTTCATCGCTTCTACCACAGCGACATTCTAGAATGCAGTAAATATACGCGTGAAGGATTAAATTTGTTAATATTTGAAAGGCTGGGGAGGCTAGGATGTTCTGGTAGCAATTGAAGACCAATATAAAAAAAATAATATGATAAAAATAACAATGAAAGAATTTTCAGAATCACATCATTATTTACAGAATTTACCCCAATTAAAAGCATACAACATACTTACTTACCTGCAAACAACTGTAACTAATTATAATATTAGTATTTATAGATAAAGAAATATGTCCAATATTTTATGATAAAATTAATAATATTTGCTGCTAAGACCAGATGATATCAATAAGTACGTTATTATTTCTATAATATTGAATTCAATTAATAAACTGTGTCCAATGTCAGACCATTGCCATTGCAATAAACACGTTAAAATATTAATAAAAATGGTAATATTCATGTCTAAGTATGGTAACAAAACGAAAGCTGCAAACTGCTTTTACAATAAAGTGTCAAAGTTATGATGTCACTTTATAAAATGACATTCATGTCTATATTTTTATCGAAAATGTAACAAAAAAATAATGTTACGGTTTGTGAGGAATCGTAAAAAGTTATAGCATTTATTTGGGGACTGAGGTAAGAGAAGAAGCGCGTTTTAAACCAACTTGAAAAAATGTGGAAGTATGTCTTTCTATTCTACCAAGAAAGGACAGAAAATATCCTACACACCGTTAATTTAGTTACTCTTATAACATTAAATAGTTTTTGTAACTATTTATTGAACTAAGTAAAATTCATGTTATTTTTTGTATTGACAATAATAGTCAACCATTCGACCACAATCTCCCCGGATAAAGTTAATTAATATCTAAAAAGGTAGTTAATTATACAGTTTCATTTCGGTTTCATCTCTATAATGTTTACTTACTAACGCAGCAAGAGTTGTCAAGTGTTACGGCTGATATATACTTTTTATTACCTTACTTTTTTTTTGTTATGTAGCCATGTTTTGTCGTTCGCTCGTAACTTGCACCACACACTAACCCCATCAAACTCTTGATCTCTTCACAAATTGTTGCAGATTTTTGGATACCCATTACCGTAAAGTTCCGTTTTACAATTTTATTATTTCGTTACAATATTTCAAGCAAAACTGCCAAAAAGTTTTTATTAGGTAGGTATGTTTTTTTATCATTACATTACAACATTTCAAGCAAAACTGCCCAAAAAGATTTTGTAATGCTTTTGATAAAAAATCACGTGGGTGTTAAGAACGGCTTGGTAGCATTGATGTACTAAGGTATTGTACATTAATGCTTAGTAGACAAATTAGCATTTCTTAGGGACCATCCATAAATTACGTCACACGTTAAGGGGCGGGGGTCCCCAATTTTGTGACATCACAGTTTTTTAAAATTTAATATCAAATATTACAACACAAAGTATAAAATTTCAAAATATGTGACATCACACTAGGTAGGGGGGGTCTCACAAATGTGACCAGCTGTGACAAGGACGGGGGAGGGGTAAAAAATCATCAAATTCGTGTGACGTAATTTATGGATGGCCCCTTATGAGGAAAAAAGATAAAGTAGTGATAGCTCAGAAATAGTGACGTCGACTTGCGACCCCTAGGTCGTAGTTTCGAATCCTGCAAAGAGCTTGAGCATGCAGTGAAAGAAAACATCGTGGTGAAATCATAGCTTGGTAGTAGAGCATTTTCTATTGCTCGCCTGGCTATCTAGCAGTTGCCACTATCATCTTCTGGTTATGAATCTGTCGCCGAGCACCTATCTAAGCGTTCCGGAAGATGATGTACGCTAAGGTGGCGTCACGCTACACCTGAATCGGGAACTGGCTCTGAAGTGCGGTTGTCGGAACACACTGATAGGTGCTTAACTACAGATATGCGATCACTAAGAAATGTCCTACCACCAAGCTAAGGTTTCATCACAGCGTTTTCCTTTACCAAAAGCTCAAGCTCACTGTAGGATTTGAACTCACGACCTGTCACACCGACGTCACAATCCATCCATCGTGTCCTTTTATCTTACTCACCAGCCAATCTTCCGCAATCTATGTTTAATTTATTAAACTTGTTATTGTGTAAGGTCAAAATCCTATCTCCAGACCTACTGACTACCACTTAATCTGTAACTAGACTCGTAAACTCGCTGCTACAGTACCAACTGTTTGTTATTCTGTGGACAGCCAGCATCTCAATAAAAAATGCCCTAGAGCGGGCCTGGAGAGCTTTTACGACTCATTCCGAGTTTTATAACGCGTAGTAGTGCCTGTAGTTAGATTTATATATATTACGTATGTGCATTAGGTACATACATGTGTTTTACTGGGTTTTTAGGGTTCCGTAACTCGAAAGAAAAAACGGAACCCTTATACGACTATGTTGTCCGTCTGTCTGTCTATCAAGACGATTTTTCTCAAGATCGCGTTGAGGTATCAAATTGTTTATATCAAATACTCAGCTCTACGAATTCCTTCAACTGTGAAAACATCGAACTATAGCCAACGAGATCAAAATATAAGACCGTTTATGTCGCATATTTTGCGATTTCACAAGGAAATCAAAACCTATAGGGTACTTACCGTTGACCTAGAGTCATAAAATTTGGCAAGGAGCAAGGTCTTGCATACCATATCACATGTAAAGAAAACATTGAAAATCTAAAATTTGTTATTTAATAACAAAAAAAGACAAGTTTGTACGGAACCTTCGGTGCGCTAGTCAAACTCGCAATTGGCCGGTTTTAAAATCCCTACACATTTTTCCGTAGCAGGAACGACCCTGCGACCTCATCTTTTGCAATCAGCTTCTCTCATTGCGCCACATCGGTCTCTCATCTAAGGAGGTACTTAGGAATGTCATTGACCTTACCCAATCAAATCTACCAATGAGCACTGCAGTCCATATCAAGTCAACTAGCTGACGTCATGTAGAAAGTACTAAAATTACACGCAACAGTACTTCATTGTAAGAGGTCAATCAAAAGGTGCATTCAGCTCGATAGTACCATGTCGAAGTAAGTTGTGTGACAGAAGCTCTATCTTAATATATAAAATTCTCGTGTCACAGTTTTCGTTGCCATACTCCTCCGAAACGGCTTGACCGATTTTGATGAAATTTTTTGTGCTTATCCGGTATCTATGAGAATCGGCTATTTTTTATATGAATTTTTTTTTGTCCACGCGGGTGAAACCCTGGGCGCAGCTAGTTTCAATATATAAAAAAACGATTTGTTTCTGGAACAATTCAACTTCTACCATCGTTCGATGGTAGTCATTTAACTTTTAGCAACTTTTTTTACTTACAGTGTAGATTTTGACTACAACAACTTTGATCAATAGCTACATGTAAGAAATAATAAAACATTTAAATTGCATTATTTCTAGTTATTTCTAGTATTTTTTTTTTTTTTATATTTTTGCCCGCACAATCAGGCTCTGACCCCTAACTAGGTTTCCCTGTATCTAGTATCAGAAACTACGAGGATCGGGGATCCACAACACCCAGACACAGAACAAATACTTGCGCTTTTTTTTTTTCAATGAACAATATTTGTCCCGTAGCGGGAATCGAACCCGCGACCTCACGCTTCACAGTCGTCTATGCGCCCATTGCGCCATATCGGTCGTCATTAAATTATTTTAAACATGTGTTCCTTCAAGTGATATCCAGTGGTGTTGATGGATCACCGTTGCCTATGGACGTTTGCAACAGGGCGTTGCCGATGCGTTGTTATTTCTGAAAAACTCTGTACGAATCGAAATAACGACCTTTTTAGTTGTCACAAAAGGTCCGGAGCCACTATTTTACTTAATAAAACATATAGTCGAAATAATAAACAAACAAATAATAGTAAATATCGGGGACCGTTGCACACAAATTGACCTAGCCCCAAATTAAGTCCGAAACTTGTGTTATGGTACAGTCAGCAACAAAAGTAGCTGATCGTACTAGATTTCTTAAATGTGTTTTAGATCAGTATGGGGCGTGGGTTTTTTACATTTTACAAGGTAGCGCTCTGACCACAATATAACACGACTGATTTTAAGTGATGGTGTGGTCAAAAGTTGGTGTTTAAGATGATGCCGGTAATTGGAAATTGTGTTAATGTTGAGCGACATTTGTCGTTGACTGTACTAGGCAACGATATACATACTTATATAGAGAAATAAATACTTATATAGATAGAAATATCCAAGACTCAGGAACAAATATTCGTGCTCATCACACATATATTTGCCTTTACCGTGATTCGAACCTGGGACCGCTAGCTTCGCAGGCAGGGACTTCCAACTCGGCCACCGCGTCGTCAATAATGACTTCTATTGTCACAAAAGGTCTGTGTAAAGAGCATAGAGGTAGGACGAGCTTGTCCGGCTCGTAGCTGGGCCAGGCCACAATATCATCTCATCATCATCATCATTATTTCACTTATCAAAAGTAACAATCTTTCATTGCGATAAAGTTCTAACGTGGTTCCTTACTTTTACATCGCTACGACTTAAGTATCCTTCTACTGAATAATTATTATAGCTGTTTAATCAAGACAAGGTACTTCGATGATTATTGTAGGTCCATTCAACTTGAAAAGTTGTTACCATGTCGTAATAAACGGCGTAACAGTTCCACTGTTCTTCCACTCAAGATGTAGTCGATTCTTAATGAGGTAAGGACCTAAAGTTTCATATGTGTTGTGAAGTTACACAAGGGCAGGCCGGACATATACATATAGAATGTGGACAATAACTGTCCATCTGCATTGAAGTAGTTAAAGTGATATTGAAGTTCAATTGATAATGATATCGTAGCGGAATGATTATACAGGGTGGTAGCGTCAACTGTTTCAGTTTCAAACAGGAAAATATGCAGGCATATAATATAATAATAATCCTATTAAAACATAAATCCTTTACCTCTTAGTTTTAATTAGTTCATACTATAAGTAATATAATTATGTACACAAGCGGAATTATCTAGAATGAATGATGTATTGACAACAGTAAGGGCAGCGAGCATGTAGTGCAAAATTTTGATTAAAAAAACCTAAGTTGTATCATAAAAAAATTCGATGAAGTGCGTTCCACTATCTATGAAAACTTAAATTTCTTATATTACTTTCTATACTTTCAAAGAATCCAGTACGACATTGGTGTCGGTTCGGTTTTGCATTCTCTAAAACTAAACTAAGTTTGACAGGTCTTTCCTTTTTTTATTTTAGTGGTTAGAAAAAGACAGAAATACTATTAGACCTGTCAAACTTAGTTTAGTTTTAGAGAATGCAAAACCGAATCGACACCATTGTGTTTCAGTGTTGCCACCCTGTATATAGGGACTCCGTTCGATGTTGAAAGTACTTGCTACACTCAATGGAGACAGCTACTAGATTGGCTGACGTTCAACAATATTGAGCAAAGCTGTAGGTTTCTCGATATAGCTTGTTGATCGACAAAATTGACCTATGAAGTCGAAAAGTCAACAACCTCATTTGACCTCTAACGGCCGAAATTAATAATCGATCTTGATCCGTTATCCGCGGTTTTGCATCGATATGACATGACAACTGTCATATAGAACCAAAACCACGGATAACGGATCAAGATCGATTATTAACTTCGGGCGTTAGATGATGAATTATCAATAATCTTTTTTAGCATGCACTTAGTATTCAAGGAAGGATGCGCATGCCAAATTTCAGAATAGTAGGTCTTGAAGTTCTTTATATATTACTAGCTGCACCCCACGGTTTCACCCGCGCCTTTCCTTTTTCCGGGATAAAAAGTAGCCTATGTGTTAATCCAGGGTATAAACTATCTCCATTACAGATTTCACTCAAATCCTTTCAGTACTTTTTGCGTGAAAGAGCAACAAACATACATACATACTCACAAACTTTCGCATTTATAATATTAGTAGGATATTAGCTTTGCTTTACAGTTTCACTCGCGTGGACTTTGACGCGTTAAAAAATATCCTATGTCCTTCCCCAGTGTTCAAACTAACTCCATACCTAATTTTATCAAAATCTGTTCAGCCGTTTAGGATTAAAAAGATAACAAACAGACAGAGTGACAGAGAGAGAGAGTTCCTTTCGCCTTTATAATAACACTAGCTGTTCCTGGCGGTTTCACCCGCGTGGGATTTATCGCGATAAAAAGTATCCTAAGTCCTTTCTCAGGCTCTAGACTATCTCTGTACCAGATTTCATTTATATCGGTTCAGTAGTTTATGCGTGAAAGCGTAACAGACAGACGGACAGAGTTACTTTCGCATTTATAATATAAGAAAGGAAGTATAAGAAAAGTAATAAAAAAAAAAGTAAAAGTAAAAAAAAAAGTAAATAGTAAAAGAAAAGTAAAAGTAAAACAAAAAGTATTTAACTAAAAGTAAAAGTAAAAAAATACTAAAAGTAAAGGAAACTAAAAGTATTTATTCAGGCATAGGTATTGAATAATATTGTTACATCGTAAAATTCCATAAGTACATTTAAAATTATTACTAAACAGCTGTAATGTTGTCAACAGGGTCAGTTTAAGTCACTCGCTGATAACCTTTGCAATGATACTGATTACTAAATACATAGTTTAATATCGAGGAGTAAGTACTTAAGCAATAAATGGAATAGTACATGACTGTAAAACTTTGCGCGTCACATGTTTGACGAAGGGTAGGAATATTGAAAAATAGGTATTCCCCGCGGTTTCACCCGCGTGGGCTACAGTTTATCGCGATAAAAAGTAGCCTATGTCCTTTCTCAGGTTCTAGGCTACCTCTGTACCAAATTTCATTTAAATCGGTTCTGTAGTTTAGGCGTGAAAGACAGACAATCAGTTACTTTCGCATTAATAATATTAAAGTCCGATAAATAAATCGATTGGTTGAGTTGCAGGAAGCCGATGGATGCAAATGGCTATCAGCCGTTGATGGTGGCGTTCAGACGCTGCCTATGTTCATCAGTGGACTTCTTCCGGCTGATTGATGATGATGTGAAAGACAGACAATCAGTTACTTTCGCATTAATAATATTAAAGTCCGATAAATAAATCGATTGGTTGAGTTGCAGGAAGCCGATGGATGCAAATGGCTATCAGCCGTTGATGGTGGCGTTCAGAGACTGCCTATGTTCATCAGTGGACTTCTTCCGGCTGATGATGATGATGATGATGTTGATAAATTAGTGTTGTAAACTTGGAACACGAAAAAAAGCCAGCCGTTACTTATCAACGATCAGTTTTAATTTTATGTATAAAGATAGATAGATAATAATATAGTTGTTTGTTTTTGCATTCCATATTTATATCTACATGCATGATTAAAATTATGTGAACTATGAAAATAATATTTACAAGATAATATAAATGAATAAATATGTAATTACAATAATGCAGTTACATAATTGTTAAGTACATATTTAAGTAGTACGTAACTAGTATCTTATTTAATTATTTACTTGTACTTACTTACTGGTATTTAGTTATAACTAGCTGTTCCCGGCGGTTTCACCCGCGCAGGCTGTGCGTTGATATCAGTCCGTCAAGACTTTGATTCTTTTGATATAGATTTAATACTGTGTTTCTTTGCAAATGAATTTGGAAATTCTTATGAGAAATCGGACTATTAAATATTGTGGCCTAATACACTGTAAGTCTGAGGATACATTTTCTCTGACACCCTGCCAGCGTCATTGTTTCCCGATAAGTACAATTTGGGAGTGTTCAAGTGAAGAGTGAATAGGTATCTTCTAGACAAGCATGCTCCATCGTCGGCCACGTCTTCACTTACCACCACGTGAAACAGTGGTCAAATGCTTGCCTATAGTGAATAAAAAAAAGGAAAAATTAGACTCTCTTTTTTTGCAACTGAGTGAGACGTGAAAGTCACTCGCTTTATGGTAAGCGTCACGTTTGCTCATGATAATTCAGTGCCACTCAGAATTTTGAAATTCAACAGTTCAAAATCCTACGCAGCAATGCACTACGATCGTCACCCAGAGATACTAGATTAAATCTTTTTAAGCCTTGTATTTTCACTAGAAACCTTGCCCTTCATCTGGAATACAGAAATGCTGCACACTGCCCCTTGCTAGAAAGGCCCTCTAACAGTTCTAATAGTTCCGAAACATTAAAAAAGCCATTGTTGTAAATATTATTATGCATCAAGATGAAAGCGTGCGATGCCAAGGTCCTGATATCTCAGGAAGTGTTCCGTCGTCAGCATCCGCGCTCAGAATAGTCGTACATCATAATTCATCGGGTCCAATGACCTACGGCGGAAATGACCGTTCTAGGTACGTAGTGATGGGCCCACGGCCGGTGACCCGGTGTAGTTGCGGTTAAGTACGGATAACTAGAACGAATGCTCGAATTACAGGCCCCGCACCTATGACTTAATAAGTAACGAGCGGATTTGCTAAACGGCGAAGGAAAACATCGTGATGAAACCTCCCTGGCAAGCAAGTTAAAAATCTGTCGCCGAGCACCCATCGGTGTGCTTTGGTAGTCTCCCTCTGGCCTAGCGGAACGCCACCTTCGACGACCTCCTCACTTAACATCACGTGACTTGTGGTCAAAAGGTATGTAGGTCCTTCTATGAAGTTAAAAAAAAAACTACTTTCTGAAAACATTCTCATCAGGTGTTTTATAAAACTAAAACCAAACTATATACATCCAAAATACATTCGATGGAGAATTGCTCTAAAATCTTACGCCAAGTTGCCAGCTTCGTTCAAATTTTACCGTACTTTTCCCGACACCGGATTGTCACATCCCTACCACCGCAGGCAATACTGACGCGAGGCTATAAAATAACGCCAGATGATTTATTTGTAAACAGACGGCGCGGCGCGTACGCGTCAGTCACCGCTCGCCCGTAATATTGATGTACAGTACATGTACATGAGTACAGGCGATGGGAACACTGGAATTTCCTTATTGGATTAATAAATTAAAATTGAGTGACGATTTGCGCCTAGTCCACCGATTATTCCATCGAAGCCTGGCTAAGTATCACCGTCAAGTTAAGAATCTATCGGTGTGTTCTGGCAACCTTACTTGAGAGCCAGTTCTCGATCCCAGTGTAGCGTGTCGCTACCTTCGACCATATTGTCACTTATTGTGACTTGTTGTCAAACGCTACCCTACTACGCTAAATGAAAAACAAAAAAAAAAATGTTTTTCATTTAATAAAATACATTGTGATCACTTTAAAACGTTAAACTTAAAACTAGCTACGCCTGTTCTAACGTCCTTACGCCGGCAAAAGAACAGGCAAGAAACGCCCGGCAGGTAATTTTTTTGGCAATTTTTTTTATAAGTACAAAGAAAATAATAATGTCAAATTTCTATCTCTAGTTGGAGAAACTGTGGATAGATCAGATCATACTTCAAACTTTAATATTATAATTATTGCGAAAGTTTGTGAGTGAGTGTGTGTGTTTGTAACTTCTTCACTCTGAAATGGCTCAACGGATTTGAGTGAAATTTAGAATGGAGATAGCTTATATTCTGGTTTTAACTGTACACTGTACAATGTGCATGCGCACACGCATCCGACACGTTTGTTTACAATAGAGGAATTGTTTATTTTCACAGCATATGGATTAAAAAGCTCCTAAACTCCAATTCGGGAGTTTATTACCTTTTTTGTTTAGACGTTGGACAAAATACGTGATTTTATTAGTTTAAAAATAAAGAACATTCATAAAATTGAAGCAATATACATTCAGTGGAATATAAATTGAAAGTAAATTATTTTTATTCACTGTTCTGCAAAAAAAATGTACACTAAAGTAAAAAAACTGGTTCACTTGCTCTTACAAGGTAGCGTTTCACCAAAAGTCACCTGATGAAGTCATCCAGAAGAAAAAGAAGAAGTAAAGGTGCAAAATTGAAAGACCAATTTCAAAATCTTCAAAACCTTGCAAAATCGTAACAATAAAATCAAACACCGCTATAATAAATAACGCCACAGTTTAACGCTGACTAGTAAATCAACTCTAAATTATTCAAGAGAGACTAGTTTCGACATAGATGCAAGAATAGTAACATTTTTACTGTTTTCTAACGAGAGTACAATTTTATTGACGTCTCAATCGTAGCAAAGTTGTCGTAAAATAAAAGAGAATAGTAGTAAAATTGTGCAACTTTGTCCGTTTTTTTACTGTGGTAATAATTCATTCGGTCGTATTCGTAAAGCTGAGTTTGAGTTATGTATGACGTTTTCTGTGAGGAGAATCAGAATCTGTGATGATGTATTTTAATTTATCAGAAAATGAAATATATGACCAAGTGCTTAACTTTTCTGTCATTCATAAAATTAACAAATTATTGACAGACTAGCTGCAACCCGCGGCCACACTCGCAGGAATCTTTTTATAGATAAAAAGTAGCCTACCTAAGCTATTAGAGCTATTTCTATTCCAAATTTTACTCAAATCTATAAAGCCCTTTCAGCGTGAAGAAGTAAGAAACTTACAAATTCACTCGCAAACTTTGACATTCTAACGTCCGAAAATAATAAAATTGATCTGTTATCTCAGATCGAAATCGATCTTGGATTCCTACCGATCGTTTTTGACTAGAGGGCCAATCTGTCGATCGATGTATGTCCTCCCAAGGATAGATTAAATGTAGAGATTGCAAATTCAATCAGCAGATCGGTTATTAGCAAGCTTTACCCTTAAAATTGATTGACATTATCGACCCAAAACCAACGAAAAACGGATCAGGATCGATTATTTATTTCGGTCGTTAATATTGCTGTGATTTGATTTGAAAATTCTTTGGCAATATAATAGGAAGTTACACTCCCCCAGTCAGGCTATGTTTTATTGTCCCTACCCGTGCAAAGCAGGGCGCTAGTGTTATAGTACAAATGTGATGTATGCTTCATGATATGTAAAGAGGTCTAATAAAAACTCTAATGGCCCACAATTGAGATTTAATAACTCAACTTTTGATGATCTACGATTTCGTTTATGGCTTTAACCATGAGGGCTTTATCATTAGGTCAAAGGTTTATTGTCCTGGTCAATTGTTTGTTTATTAGACAATCTGTAGGGGGAATAAGAATAATAGTTTCTTCATTGTAAGTTAAGTTTTAGTCTGTCTTGAGTTACTTCTTCTAATAATATAATGTCATATGAAATAATATTATCATTTCTATTTCAGTGCTGTTTCGTGTCTGAAGGCTACATTACTTACCGATTTAAGAAAAAAACTGACTTAGTAATTTTAAACACATACGTTTTTTTTTCTCTAACGTGTTTAGATATCAAACCTGGTAGTCATGTAACTTATGTGTGTGAATGTGCTAGTAGGTATGCAATATCATACAAATCTGAAGTTTCTTATCACGTTCTCAACACTAAACAACGTCTACCGCAATCAATAAATTAATTCCATCTATTTTACTCAAACGCCAATGTGTGTGGCGCTTTTTGCTTTGTTCTTGTTAAGATTGCATTAATTACATAATTCATAAAATATACTATCTCTATGTGAATTTATTGCCTAACACCAATAGCAGCCACTTCATTATTGTATACACAAATACAATGATCTCTTGTCTGACCTGTGACACACAAGTATGATCTATCAAACACCTAATATAGGGCAGTAAAATTGATAACAGAATTGTAAACTGACGGGGAAGCATCAATAATTCATTTATTTTCCAAATATTTTGGTAATAAATTATGCCTGACCTTATTTTTGTGATAACGCTAGTTATGAAGTAAAGTGTTGTAAAGTTATGTAACATTGTGATTTGACTTGGGCGTTCGATAAAGTCAATACATTTTAAGTAATTTAATTTAATTGACATGATACTCGTGGACATTTTTTTACTCATACCAATAACTTCGAGAAATACATAGTCTTTTATCATCTCATATGAAAAAATAAGTCTTTTTCCGATCTGCAAGCAAACAATGAATAGAACATTCATCAAATTCCCGGTGTTCCACAAGGCGCCATTCTTCGTCCTTCACTTTACAATACGTACACCTAACACGTAGGTATGTAAGTACTAGAACATTTCATATATTATTATTGTAATGTTATTTGAATGTCAACAGCAGAAGACACACAAAGTCAATTAAAAGATTTGCATTCACACAACTATGCGCAATAAAAAGGTTTATTTATAGACGTGTCTGTGAAGATTGATACATATAACACATATTAATATGGTCAATTAATTTCAATTATCTCTAAGGACTAAGAGTGAAGATCTCGCTTTAAATATTATTTACAACAAAAACACCTTTGAAAAGACATGAAAAACATAACTTACTGAACTGGTCTCCCGAATTGCGTTGCGTTTAATTAATATGCAGCTAATTTTATCGAAGTTTGATAGCTGTCTTGAGACATCCAAGAGAAGGCAAGATAAGGCAAGAGTCCCACTGCTGGAACTCTTGCCAATCTGTCGCCAAGAACCTATCGGTGTATTTCGGCAGCTTCACTTGAGAGCCAGTTCCCAGTCCAGGTGTAGCGTGGCGCCATCTTCGACCACATCGTCACTTAACATCAGGTGACTTGTGGTCAAACGCTACCCTGTAAATAGTAAAAAAAAGAATATCGTGCTATCCGACACTTGCTTTCTACCCTTAAATAGCACGAATTAATTAATGGCGTCCATCCTATTATTAAAATACTTGAAGGAACGTTAGTTAAGTCAGTGAAATAACTTATATAAATAAATCGTTGTAACATAATTATGAATATAAGTTACAGTCACGATTTAACTCTACGAAACTAATTGCAGCTGCTATGATTTTGCGCAAGCAATCGGTCATGTCGTCCGTTGGGATGCGCAAGCGCATAATACTTCGTTTTTGTACGGTCAACGACAAAAATCTTCTTCTTCTTGCCCTAGTCCCATCTATTTGGGATCAACGCAGCATGTACTCTTCTTCCACTCTCTCCTATCGGCCGTCTTCGCTTCATTCACTCCCTTTTCATTGATATCGATCCTTACACAATCCATCTATCTTTTCTTAGGTCTTCCTCTATTCCATCTATCAACATTCATATTCATCACTGTTTTTGTAATATGACTTTCATCCCTCCTCATAACATGTCCATACCACGCCAAACGATTCCCTTTATACTTTTCTGTTACTGGTGCTACTTTCAGACTTTCTCTAATATACTCATTCGTTATTTCATCCATTCCCGCTACATGGAGTTTATCGTTGACAATATCTAATACATTTTCCGATTAGCTTCATCATCTTAAACATTTGCCTTTGAGCGCATCATCACTTAACATCAAGTGCATTGTTTTGAGGTCAAACCCTGCTTTGTATCTTGCAAAAAAAAAACAACAACTCAAACATGACTGATCTAAAACACATTGGAAAAATCGAGTACGACGATCGCTACTTTTATAGCTAACTGTACTTAGCTCGGAAATGCATTCGAGCTTAGTCTTCGTCTTATCTAGAGTGAAGCGTAAATTGTTAGACTAGATTGATTTATTAGAATAATTTTAAGTGTTTATAATGTTATTGCAATTATGGCGTCAATGGTTAAACATACATGATATGGCTAGCTACAAGTTAAGAATCTGTCGCCAAGCACTTATCGGAGTGTTCCGGCAGTCTCACTTGAGGGCCAGTCCAGAAGAAGCGTGGCACCATCTTCGAACACATCATCACTTCAGATGACTTGTGGTCAAACGCTAACCTGTAAAATGCAGATGTAAACAAAAAAGGTGTAGGCCCAGATCTATCTACTCATAAAAAGCCAAGAACTAGATATTTTTACATTTGCTATTACAATAAAAAAAAACAAAGTATTGAGTACTTCAATGCATTGTTTATTCAACAGGATTGACATGTCAACCTGTAGATCGTAGTCGAGATTGGCTCAGCGAGTTTCTTATTCATTGTTCCTTTGGAGATCGCCAATAAGTTAATCGCTCTGTAAAGGTATAGGTACTTAGTACATTGTAATAATAGGTCCTGTGTATAAATAATAGTCTTACTACGATTTGATATTGCGGTAGTTTTATGAACAGATTTTAAAAGGAACTGCTCCAGTAGCCGTTCTAGTTATTTTAAGAGAAATCAATCACACTTATGGCCGGTTTCAATATCCGATCTATCCACGGTTTGTCATACTAGGAATAGAAATTTAAATATCAAAGGACTGACTGACTGACATAGTGATCGATCAACGCACAGCCCAAACCACTGGACGGATCGGGCTGAAATTTGGCATGCAGGTAGATGTTGTGACGTAGGCATCCGCTAACAAAGGATTTTGATTAATTCTACCCCAAGGGGATAAAATACGGGATGAAAGATTAATTAAAAATATAACTTACGAATATATGAGAATAAGTGTATTTGTTAAAGAAATCATTATTGTATTAAAAATATAATTATTATATAATTAATTATTATATTAATAAATCATATTTATTGTATGAAACTTTGTCAATTTTAAAACTTCCAGCTCGCATTATTAACCCGCTGCACAGTCCCAACAACATGATAAAACCTTTAAAATATGACAGAATCAACACTTATATTGGCAAGGATTGTTCACATGCATAATGCAACAGGATTGATATGTCAGCGCGAAGATCTTAGGCGAGATTGGAGGCTGCGCGTCTGAGACGCATTGTTCCTTTATCTGAGTTTGTTCGCTACACTCGTCGATACAAATAGTGGGGTATTGTTTGCGATGAGGTGTTGTTAGAACTCTATTCTCTATACTATTTTGCGAATTAATTGTTTGAGGAACGTGAAAGTTGGACGTATTGCTTTTTTATCTGTTTATTCGGGCTCGTGGTATTTAATTAACAGTATTATGTAATACTAACTGTTCCCCGCGGTTTCACCCGCGTACAGTTTATTCGCGATAAAAAGTACCCTATGTCCTTCCTCAGGTTTCAAACTACTTCCGTACCAAGTTTAATTTAAATCGGTTCAGTAGTTTAAGCATGAAAGCAAGACAGACAGACAGACAGAGTTACTTTCGCATTTAAAATTTACAAAAGATAAAATGTAAAATGTAATATCTAAGTAGAGATTTGATATGTCCGAAATGGAGGAAAGAAATCTTTGATATTTGGAATAGAAATAGCTGAACCAGGGTATAAATTAACACAGGCTACTGTATGTTTGTTTCTTCTTCATACGCTGAAAAGGCTTAACGGATTTGAGTGATATTTGTAATGGAGATAGCTTATACTATGTATATTTTTGTCCCGAAAACGCTTCCTGCTGCAATCAAACAAGGAAGCAGCTGCTAGTTCTGGCTGTGATTTCTTTTACAAATACACTTATTCTCATATATTCGTAAGTTATGATTTTATCCAATAGCCATCATCGACAGCAATAAAGCAGAGTGACCGAGGACAGATTCATTCAATATTTCCTAGTAATTATATTATTTACTGACACGCGGTGACTATTTGTAAATTATTGGCGTTTAAAAATCACCTCCTTGTTGTATCCCGCAGTCAAGGACCTTCTTGGAAAGAGACCCATCTCTCACACTTGTATCTTGTATACAGCATGACTCATTTTTGCTCCGAGGTTTTTCTTTTTTTAATGTGCGTTAAATACTTTGACAAGCGACGCAGCTTTTATCGGGTACTAGCTGTTCCTCGCGGTTTCACCCGCGTGGGCTACAGTTTATCTCGATAAAAAGTATTCTATGTCCCTTCCCCGGGGCTCAAATTATCTCTATACCAAATTTCATTTAAATCGGTTCAGTAGTTTAAGCGCGATAGCGTATATATTCCGTATATGTACTCCAAAATTATTCCCGCACTTCGGTGCCCCCTCAACGCGTTACCTGCTGTAGGTACCCATTATCCTATTTTAATTCTAAGTAAATTTTTCTTGGACCGCACGTTTGAATCGCGCAGTTAAAGGTCTTCCTGGTCCGCGACCGCACTTTACCTATTTCATAGATTCTCCCGGTGCCCCGGTCACCTCACCGCGTTTCCCGCTGCGCTGCGGTGCGGCGGTTTTATTTTTCTACTACTACTTACATTTTTAAACTCGTGATATCTTTCGAATGGAATGTCCGAATTGAATGATTCAAAAAGTTATATGAAGGCATTGAAGCAGTTTTGAATAAGAAGTAATTTATTTTGATAAGGATTAATACCAAGATACAAATAAAGAGCCTTTTCTAGCGGCGGCATCAAAAATTAAATTTTTAAAATAAAAGATCACTTATTGTGGCATAACTATAATAGTTAGACATATGCTCTCGCGGACTTTTTTGTAGATCTAAATGAGACCTACAAACTCGCAATACATTATTTTGTTCTAGTGTCAATAGTTTTTGCAGCGCACGCAAAAATAGGTTTTCGATTTCACACCTTGGGTTGCAAAATAGCAATTTTCTTACGGATCCCTAATTTTTTTGGAAATAAAATATAGCCTATAGCCTTCCTCGATAAATGGACTATCCAACACTGAAAGAATTTTTTAAATCGGACCAGTAGTTCCTGAGATTAGCGCGTTCAAACAAACAAACAAACAAACAAACAAACAAACAAACAAACTCTGCAGCTTTATAATATTAGTATAGATTAAAGATTGTAATAGGTGGTAAATACAAGAGTAATCATTCATTTTATATTTAACCTTTTTCTAGAAAGTAAAGTAGCTTGCTTCCAGGGTTAATAAGTAAGCCATCTACGTTATAAATTCCACTTAAATTAATAAAGTCGTTTCACCGTGAAGAAGTTACTAACATACACACACACTCACTCACTCACATACTTTCACATTTACAATATTTATGAGTGTGATGTGATGTATGCAAGAAAAATACTTTTAGAAGCCATGTAATTTCATTTTCGGTCAATTAAAGATTGTGAAGGGTGGAAAATCAAAGAAGACTTCGTAAATTGCTATGTGAGAATTAATAATTTATAATTTGTATTTTTTTTCGTCTACAAACGTAAAAAAAAGTTTTTGAAGAGTTAACAAGAACTATGTTCTTTCTACTGAGATTGATTGTTCAAATATTATTTTTAATTTCGCTTTGCTGACAATTACGAAATCAGCGTAAGTACCTTTTTAGGCCGAAGCACAAAACAGGAGCACAGACAAAGCTCCAAGCCTGACTCATCTATTTCTCCTTACCGAATTTTAATGATATCAAAAGTAAGCCAATGCCACTGACCAATTATAAAGTTATTTATACATCAACGCGTTTAAAAAATTAAAACTCCGTGGACGAGAACTTATTCATACCTGTCAAGTTGTTTCTTAATGATATCATTTTGTGAATTAAAAGATTTTAATCTTGCTTCGTAGGTGTTACCTGCTCATGTCATGTCGTTTAATTTATTGGATTTTGGTTTCGGAAAATGTATTTAATATTCATTCTTATTGTATAGATTTGTATTTTTTTATATTGGAATGAAGTCAGCATTTGGCTACAGTTTCACCTGATGGTAAATGATGACGAGGTCAACTATTTGGTGTTTTCCAAAAGACTTTTCGTTTTGAAACTTTATTTTGACTTGGTTTTGTAAAGTTTTGATCCCAGTTTAATCGATCTCGTTGAAAATACTAAAAAACTCAACACTTAACTTAACGGCTTTAAGAACTTGGTGATATTAAGAGCTTTATTTCTTAAATTTATGCTTCCCACTTTTAAATTTAATTTAAGCCGCAAAATAAATCAACCTGTACACAACACGGCCATTCGAAACTTCGTCGAGTTTAATTCTCACAGAGGCACCAAAAGTGTTATTTTTTATTCATTGGTCCCAATTCCCTGTTTGTACCCCTATAAATCTGTCACCTCGACACTCCAGACCTCAAGGATTAAGGAACTTAAGATCACATCATTTGTCCGCGGAATCTTGAAAAATGGCTCACTCTTCTTAATGCTTGGTCAAAAGGAAAGTCATTATCAGAACTCTTGATGAAAGTTTACAAAAGTGGGATTATAAAGAACTAGCGGCTCACCCTGGTTTCGCACCATATTTTAGTGTCAAGAACATTTATTTTCCAACTAGCTGTTCTTCGCGGTTTCACCCGCGTGGGCCACAGTTTATCGCGATAAAAAGTTCTCAGGCTCTAGACTATCTCAGTAACAAATTTAATTTAAATCGGTTCAGTAGTTTAGGCGTGAAAGCGTAACAGACAGACAGACAGAATTACTTTCGCATTTATAATATTATTATACTGGTTGCGCCCCGCGGATTCACCCGCGTCTTCCCGTTATCTCACAGGAACTTTTTTCTGGGATAAAAAGTATGTGTTAATCCAGGATAGAAGCTATCTCTTTTATGAATTCCATTGTAAAAATCGGTTTGGTAGTTACGGCGATACGTGGTAACAAACATTCACACACACACACACACAAACTTTCGCATATATAATATAAATAGGAAGTACGGATAAGGATTGCATGGTAGGATTCAAACTCACAACCTTAAGCTTTCGACTACCTAACTTTATTTATCTCATTTGTGGGCTGGACGATATTCAGTAGAGTTTTTTTTATACATAGCTAACTACCCTCTAAATGTGCTAACTATTTGTTTACGCCAGTAACTGCGCAGAGCGTTATGTCGCTGTCAATACCGACTAATTGGACATTCCGCGTAAAAACCGGAGCAACCGTAAAAAGCACGCTCGCTGTCCGCTGTAATTGAAAACAGGTTGCATGAAACATTCATGACACAAGAATTGAGTCGTACCGGCGTATCGACGTACCCTATTAGACTTTCAAAATGGCGGACAGTGCGGACCTGTCAATCGTCAGTGATTTACATTAAAAAAATGCACTAATCAAGTCAAAATTGTTGTAATTACAGTTAGAAGTTGCAATTAAGAAAATTGCAGTGCAATTACAATTAAAAGGTATTTGTAATTATAAGCGCCGCTTTATTTGGTGCTGTAACTTTTGATTACATAAATTGTTTTAAATTCTGCATTAGTTTTATTGAACTTTACTATGTAAATTGTTTAATGACAACGTTTATTGGAGATCACAATACCTAATTATAAAACACAAAAGCTAGACACAAAGCGGAAAAATAATGTAAACAAACAAAAACACAGAGAATACGTCTGCGCGAAATCTGTAAAACTTGTTTCACATCCACAAGTTTCAAAACTTTCTACTACGGAACGTTGTTTGTTTCGCCGTCCTTGTCGCACTCGTGGACCGCGTACGGGAGCTTCGCGTGCGCGAATAAGACAGGAAACATGAAGACGTCACGCGGGCCAAAGGCGCGCGTTTTTTCACTTGTTTTATTGTAAACCGCCATATTTTTTGTTTCTTTTTTCGAAGGCTACGTCTTTGTTCGGGAGGGCGCAATCCGAGGCTGAAATGGATAATTTCTTTATTCCACTGGCCCACCCGACAATTTTCTTTAGCTGCATTATTATGAGGTTGATTTGTTTAATAATTTTATTACCGGCCGCATTGCGCGATTGCACTTTTGTTTTGTTAGATTGGCGCGTTTAGCGGTTGGTTCTTTTTGCGGTTTAAGTTGGGATTTATTGTTTTGATTAGAAATAAAACTTTAATAGGTCTATTATTCTTTGCTTTACTTTTAGATCTGTTTATCAGTAGTGTGCAAACATCGTATTGTTCGTTTCCAATAAAAGTACAGGGACCCAATTCTCGCGGATAAATATTGCAATAACTGTCAAAATATGTATTGAATTTTGACAGTTATTGCGATATTTAATTTTATCGAATGTGATAATATATCATGCCGCGAGAATTGGGCTCCTGGGCAAAAATATATGAGAGTGATGAGCGCAGAGCATAAAATAACCGAGCAGGATTTTGGAACTGTTGAAGTTAAAAATTTTGGGTGGCACTGAGTCTGACACTTACTATCAGAATCTGTCCTTTAGTAGCATTAAAAAACGGTATTCGCAGAATTGCACTTTAAACAACACGACTAAATTAGGTAGGTTGGTACAAAATCAAACCTAAAGATATAATCATTAATTGTACATCGCCACTTCATCGTGCAATTTATTTAACGAAAACACACAACGTCCTTACTTCCAGCTGTTTGTTAATCGTTTTTATCCGAAAGCGTCCAGACATTACGTCACGGAGTCACGGATGCCTGTTTCGGAGTTCTGACCTCTTTTTACTACGGAACCCTACGGTTAGACCTTGGTCTCGCACCGGGATGCCGCGCCGATACTTGGCGATCCTTGAATGTCTTTGAATGTTTCGGTTTCGGAAAAAGTTAAGTGTTATTTGGTCCAGGATTTCGAGCTTAGCTAATTATGAAGCTCATCTCCGCTTAGTAATTAGCTAATTATTTGGATGTTTTTACATATTTGGACAGGAGACAGTAAAACGGGTATTTTATTAACCTTGAGGAGCAAATTTTAGTTTTTTACGCTGTCTATTGTCATGACCAACAAACTTTGTGTTTTTACTAAAAACGCTTATCAGGACACAAATCATGTATTATTTTCTCTTGTACTGTTACGATATAGTAATCTACATATTATTATCTACTTAATTAACATTTTTTTTCCTATTTACACCCCGCGCGTTTGACTACCAGATGTGTTCGAAGGCGGCATCACGCTACACCTGGATTCGGAACTGGCTCTCAAGTGGGGCTTAGTGAATTCTTAATTATTTCTTCTTCTTCTTTACTACGTTAACCCCCAACGCAAAAAGAGGGATGTTATAAGTTTGACGTCGATGTCTGTCTGTCTGTGGCATCAAAGCTCTCAAACGGATGGGCCGATTTCGATGCGGTTTTTTTTTTCATTTGAAAGCCAGTTCTGTTGCGAGGGTTCTTAGCTATGTTTAATTAATATCGGTCCAGCAGTGTAAGAGTATCAGCTCCTTTTCATAATGATGTAAGGCATTTTCAGCGGTTTGATGAAAATCGGACCAAAATGTCGGGGTTTTTTTTAATTTTAAGTTTTTAGGTATTATTTTAGCCCCAATTCATCTTATCGTCTTCTTAATGGTAATTTCTCTTGTCCTCAGGCTAGCAGCAGCGGCGGCTGCGGCGGCGGGTGCTGCAACCAGTGAGCTGAGCTACCTCGCCGCCCTCCACCCAGCATACCGCCCCGTGCCCTACGACCATCCCCTGTACAACGCAAACACGCTTAGAGGTCAGTACTGGATCTTTTGTCTCGTTAATTAAGCAGCTATCTCTCTCAGCTGCTGTTGAGATAGGGTCAAAAATATGTGATTCATAGATGATTGTAGGTTTTAAGTAACTTAGGTAGGAAGTTAGGAACATACCGTGAGTTTTTAGCATACAAATTAGTAGAAGACAACCTATGTTGTTAAACGATCTTAGTAAATAATTGTACAAATCTTAGGTAGGTACATTACTAAACATTTTTCTACTCATCTCATTTTATTACTAGGTAGGTAGGTAGTATATTAAGGGTATAAGTTCATCAGCTCTTCCCTGTAGTTTCTGCGTTGAGATTTCCACAGGATCTTTATTATAACGAAACATAGCTTATATAAAACACTCATAAATATTATAGTGTAGCAGTGAAATAATTTTCAAATTCTGATTAGTGGTTCCGGAGTTTTCCTGCTATAGAAGGTGCAAACTCAACCTCTGTATAGTATTTAAATTTGACAAACATATTATGCTTTTTTTCTAAAAATATCTTATTTCCTTAGGAAATCGGGAAAGCTGTGGAAGCGTTGCTTCATGGCAAAAACCTTTTTAAAATAATTTATTTTCAAACTAGCCATTACCGAAAATTACGAATTTCGTTGTTTGACTGCAACGTTAAAGTAAAACACATATAAAAGTTAGTATGTTGTTTGTACATTATTTGAGCTGTAATATTTCCTCAAAGAAGAAATAAAAAAAAACACTAAAAACCTGTTCTCAATAGCGGAGAGTACTAAAATACTAAAAGGCGATCTTATAAAAATACCTCCGCCAGACTAGACGCTATAAACTGGCGAAACAATGAAAACAATCCGATAAGCTGCGATTGAACTTGAGAGTTATTGGCTGCACTTCATAAATTATAGGGTTGCCACCTTTGCGGTTTCAGGATTGTAGAGCAAAATTGCGTAGCGCAATTTTCTCCTTCTTTGATAAATTGTTCAAGTACAACAATCAATAGACATATGTTTTGTTTTATTTACTAGCTGTTGTCTTTTATGCCCGCACAATCACATACATATAGGCTCTGACCCCTAACTAGGTTTCCCTGTATCTAGGGTATCAGAAACTACGAGGATCGGGGATCCACAACACCCAGACACAATAAATACTCGCGCTTCTTTTTTTCAATGCACAAATATTTGTCCTGTAGCGGGAATCGAACTCGCGACCTCACGCTTCACAGTCGGCTATACGCCCATTGCGCCATATCGGTCTTCACTACTAAGGTCACTACTGGGGTCTTTACTAGGTGTTGTACTCTCTCTCTTGAGAAAAAGCCAGAGTCCCAGCAGTGGAAACTTAATAGGCTGATGATGATGATGTTGTGCCGGGGCTTCATCCAAAGATAGGTAAAACTCTTGGGTTTTGGAAAAATGAAAGTATACACTAAATAGGAATATATTGAGCTGAAGCCTAACTTAAGTTAATAAAAATCAATCTCTTGCATGTAACTGGAATGGTAAGCGTCACTTTTGATCATTTACAGTTCAGAGTCACGCAGAATGTTGAATTTCAACAGTTTAAAATCCTTCTCTTTATGCCCTGATATTTCATTTAGCATTTGAGTTATATTTGAATCTACTAATAAAAAAGTACCTACTTTCAATCTAGGCTATATTTCTAATCTGTACCTCTTTTAATTCATTTCTGGTCATTCATATTTTGATCAATTGAAATCTAGCCCAAAAAGTATTTTAGTTAAATCCCATCAACACCCGTCCAATATTTTTTCATATTCACATATAAACAAATAGACAGATAAAGGTCAATTAATCGAACAACTTTTTAACCGACGAAGAATAGGATGAGACACTCAAGTTACCGTGTATACTTTTTCTGTATGACCACGCAGAACTATTTACAGAGTAATCAGATTTCGATGACTTTTTAAAATTTTATGCAAACAAAGCGCGGCAACCCTAATCTGTGTGAACGATGTAATGCTACACCGAACCAGCGAAGATAAACGTGTAACTCAAAACTGTTATTGCAAATATTGTGCATGTTCAGATACTGTTTGTGCAATTATTTCATGTTCTTAATATTACAGGGAGCCGGTCGGATTACATTACTGGGAAATAGTTGATAATATCTATCATTGTTTTATAATGCTTAGTGTTTGTTATGTGATTGGTTGATGTTAAGCGGTTATTCAAAAACTAGTCAATGGTGTCGATTCAGTTTTGCATTCTCTAAAACTAAACTATGTTTGACAGGTCTTGAAGTAATGCTGTCCTTTTTTTACTTCAGTGGTTAGAAAAAGACAGCAATACTATTAGCCCTGTCAAACTTAGTTTAGTTTTAGAGAATGTAAAACCGAATCGACACAAAAGGCGCGTCGAATACGCGTGTGGGGAGGGTTTCGTACCATTGCGTTTTCCATGAAAACTTTAAAGCTTAGAATTTTCGTTTGGGGTTTTTTTGTAAACTGCGAATATTGTAGAAGGTGTGTGTAGTTTTTAATTTTTGTATATTTTCTTTAACATTATTTCAAACATTTTTTTTTTAAATCTGATCTACTTACGTGACATGGTAAGGAACTGACATAGACCAGAAAAAAAATGGAATATGTAAAAAGAAACCCTGCATTTTAAATGCTGTGGCAGGTCGCTAGTACTCTGTAATAAACCTAAATAAAAATTAGTTAATAAAATAAGGCCTCCCTGGAATCTTTACGGAGTAGTTGTTGTGTCCACGCGCTTTTTTACAACTTTACAAGAAGGGCCCGGAACTGTATGTAGAGTATATAAAAATAGAGACATATATAAAATTATATAAATCATGCATTGGGCTTCGTAGTCATAACATTATGATTGTTAGGCGCCATTTATTTCATTACCACGCATTCATTAGTCTGCCCTCTTTTATTAATCAATTAACTCCCTTGCCTTTAACCATAACAGAACTCAACAATCTCACTCTCAATTGAAGTAAACCCCGCTTCAGAATTAAGGCAACCATACATACGTACGTTACCAGTGAAAGAAAGACGGTAACACCCACTAAAGGAACGTTACTTGCGTCTTTTCTTCACTAAACTAAACTCTGTAGGATCTTAGTCTTACTAAGCAAACAGCTCGAACCTTACACTATCCGCTCAATTTATCTGCACACCGAGGTGTTAATTAGGATTGAAACTCACGACTGCTACAATTCCTAACTAATCCTTTCCTGAACTAAACTAAACCTTACTCCGCTGAGTTACGGTGCACAATACAGTTCGGGTTAAAAAGATGACAGATAGGTAAAAGTGGCCATTAAAAGACGGGCGTAAGTCACGGGTCAGAATTGGCATGCGGTAACGAAGGGTTGATTTTTGTTATGGCAATTAAGACGTATGTAAACGCCTCATAAGGTGTACTTGGATTGTTAGGATTGACAGAGGCTGGTTGGAGAGGGTCTGTAGTACTTAATTAAAACCAGGGGGCCTACTAGCGTCTCTTATTGAGATACGGTTTGAAATGTGCCGTTAATTAAAATTTCATAATTATAACATTCAAAATGGTTTACTTTAGGTCATGATGTGTTTTCAATGTTCATGATGTTTTTTCTATGGAATTTTATGTGAAACTTAATTTAGCATACACTTTTGACTGCGACAAACTACAGATCATGCACATGAAACTGCGGAGAAAGCTCAAAATCGGTTTAGTAGTTACGGTGATCCGTGATAACACATACAAACTATCGCATTTATAATATTAGTAGGATGGATAAAAATAGAAAATGATAGCCCTCTACAGCATAACAAATAAAGCACAATACCCAATACGGCACATGTAAGAGAATAACCAAATTGTGAAAGCTTCAAAGAAGCTAACGATTTAATTAACATCGCATTCAAGTCCACTTCAATCCGCTGTAAGTACTTAACAACATTTTATTCTGTGTATTTAACATGGCTATACTAATGTCGCCTATTGTTGTCTCATATATGAGTGTAAGGCCACAGTGTAGAAAATCATACATATCACAGAGCCAACGCCTTTGATGTTCAGCGTTTTGCCGCTTCCGTCTAGACAGCAATGCAGTTTTACGAGGATAGGGATGATCGATGTTGCAAAAACAACAATGATGACATCGATAGCTGTACAAAACATCGATTTCAGCAAAGATCGATGTTTTTTGTGAACATTGTCATCAAGAAAAGAAATAACATTACAATCACACGATTTAATCAATTAAACAACGTAATTGTTTAACTATGAAATGAATGAAAAAATGAAACCGACAAAGGTTTTTTTTTGTAGTTTGGTTGCATTTAGAATTCGATAAACACTCTGTAGAAGCGTTCATAGATTTCGATTATGTGTCTGTGACGTCACATCGATGTTGCAATATTGTATAAAATGCAACATCGATTTTTTTCGCCCTCAGTAGTAGCTGGGTACACGATGTTCAGGGCTACCGCGTGTTTGTTTTAAATGTGCGTACGATTGTTAGTCCTGTCTAGAAGACTTCAATAGACTACTGTTTGGTTTTACTGTGGTAAGATGGTGTAAGTTATAAGCGTAGATTATGAACTATGGCATGTGGCATGTGAAAATAGCGATATATCCTACTAATATTATAAACGTGAAAGTTTGTGAGTATGGATGGATGGATGGATGGATGGATGGATGGATGGATGGATGGATGGATGTTTGTTACTCTTTCACGCAAAAACTACTAAACGGATCTGAATGAAATTTGGAATGGAGCTTATACCCACAATTAACACATAGACTATTTTTTATCCCGGAAAAGGTTCCTGTGGGAAAACGGGAAGACGTGGGTGAAACCGCGGGGTGCAACTAGTAATTCTATATTCCTATGTATTGTTTCTTTAGCTTTATCCTTTAAATGTATGTATAAATGTAAGCTTGAATCAGATCCGCAGGCTTCATGCAGTGCATATTATCGATTAGACATAGTTCCGCTCGTAACCAGTATAGTTTTGTTCCTCTCAACTAATAATATACATACTGTGGAGTAATAAGTACAAAAGGATTCATAATTTCAATATTTCTGCAAATATTATTTTCAGTGACCGGGATATAAAATTATTTATCTAAGTATACTAGGTTAGGGCATCGATATTTATATCATCGATATTTTTGCATTTATTTTAGAGTAAGTACCAAAATTGTTTCGATTTCGTTATGTTTTATTAAGAAACTCTGGTTTCGTATTTGATGTTACTAGAGAAATCCTTCCTTATCGAATACCTCGTCATCATCATCATCAAATCATCATCATCAGCCTTTACGTTCCCACTGCTGGTACTCTGACCTTCTCCCAGAGAGAGAGTATGGGCCGTTATCTACCACGCTGGCCCAGTGCGTGAACACTTAGTACTCAAGAAGAATACGCAATATGCCAAATTTCAACTACCTTTGAATATTAGCATTACGCTCTTAAATACATGGATTTCGCTTATTACTAACAAGTAGAAACATCTAGAAACATCTACCAATCCCGATCTATCCCCAACACGCTAGTACCTAACTAAAGTACCTCAACCCTTCTCCGTGCCATATTACCAAAACGAAACTGTTCATTAACAAAAAGTATTTATATATAAAAAAAAAGTTCGCAAGCGGTGTCTGTTTACAAGCAGCCGAGCTCGGGTTACAGTCTGTCGCATCTCTATATAACGCTCAATTAGGCTCTATTTTTTCATGGCACTGTTTGGGAGAGGCTTATGCGAGATGCATCCAGTAGGAGTTGTTTTTTTATTTTAAGTACTGACAAGTTGTTTAACCTAGAAACATTAGCATCCAATCCGAAATACATTACTTAATGCTTGCCCACCTCTGCTATAACAAGAAAATACAAGAAATCTATAAATATTTCATTAAAATTATTAGTTCAACGTATAGTAATATATTTTCTTTAGATATAAATAGAATCATCCTCGCAAAGCATCATAGACATATTATTTATTAACTACAAAAATTAATTTAAAAATTAGTATTGATGCTGTAAAAATCCAACAACATCATTTATTAAAAAGCAACAGCCAATCAAAATTTCATTTCTAGATATGCTTGAACCAATATCAACGACAAAATCGTAAAAAAACAACGTTCGCTTTAAATTTAATAGACCAACGTCAATGATTATGATATGACAGACATCAAAACCACCTAGTTATAAATGTTTATATATGAATTTAAAAGCTAAACACGTGAATTAATATGCAACATAGTAGCTACCCACGCGAATTAATTCGCTAAATCGATTCGCATCGTTAATTTTATTCAAGAATCGAATAACTCGACTTTAATGACTTCATTGTGAGACGGTATAGAGTTTTTTACCGGAGTTTGGCGTTTTAGTGCTTTTAGAATTGACCGATTGATCTATATATCATATAGGTAAATATTGTCAGTGCAGGTTATATGGAAATATTTTGCTATTTTATAGCAGTGAAATCCGCTGCCACACTCATCGTATTTTATATAGTATTTATTAAGATTCACAACTACAATGGGACTTCTGGTACTGTACTACTATATATGATTGTATATATCTTTGTATTTAAATAATTTCGATGTATTTCTAAAAGTTAAGATAACATACACACATGCATTTTTATTTAATACTAGCTGTTCCTCGCGGTTTCACCCGCGTGGGCTACAGTTTATCGCGATAAAAAGTATTCTATGTCCCTTCCCCGAGGCTCAAATTATCTCTATACCAAATTTCATTTAAATCGGTTCAGTAGTTTAGGCGCGATAGCGTATACATTCCGTATACTCCAAAATCATTCCCGCACTTCGGTACCCCACCACCGCACCGCGTTACCTGCTGTAGGTACCCATTATCCTATTTTAATTGTTAGTTAATTTTTCTTGGACCGCACGTTTGAACCGCGCAGTTATAGGTAGCGACCGCACTTTACCTATTTCATAGATTCTCCCTCACCTCGTCGCGTTTCCCGCTGCGCTGCGGTGCGCCGGGTTTATTTTTCTACTACTACTTACATTTTTAAACTCGTGATATCTTTCGAATGGAATGTCCGAATTGAATGATTCAAAAAGTTTTATAAAGGTATTGAAACAGTTTTGAATGAGAAGTAATTTATTTTGATAAGGATTAATACCAAGGTGAGGTGAGCGGGGCACCGGGAGAATCTATGACATAGGTAAAGTGCGGTCGCGGACCAGGAAGACCTTTAACTGCGCGATTCAAACGTGCGGTCCAAGAAAAATTAACTTAGAATTAAAATAGGATAATGGGTACCTACAGCAGGTAACGCGTTGAGGGTGCACCGAAGTGCGGGAATAATTTTGGAGTATACGGAATATATACGCTATCGCGCCTGAACTACTGAACCGATTTAAATGAAATTTGGTATAGAGATAATTTGAGCCCCGGGGAAGGGACATAGGATACTTTTTATCGCGATAAACTGTAGCCCACGCGGGTGAAACCGCGAGGAACAGCTAGTAATGTTATAAATGTGAATTTTTGTGAGTGTTTGCTATGTTTGCTACTTCTCTACACTGAAACGGTTCAACAGATTTGAGTAACATTTGGAATGATGGTAATATCAATCAAAAGTAACACATAGACAACTTTTTATCTCGGATATCACACTAATATTAATATTACTGCTGGTAGTAAAAAAAGGAACGTGTAAAACATTTTTATTTATTATTTTATTTGAATTGTTCCATCTTGCTCACAATCATCCTTACGGACTAACTGGAACGTCCAAGAGCTTCGGGTTACTACCGGACCCAGTTTTATGGTACACAGACCCACTTGACCATGTGTGACCTTCGGAGGACCCGGCGCGATATCATCAGACCATTCACGTACCGATTTAGTTATTAAATCTCGTTAATTAACAGCCGACAGTAAATTTAGACCCGCACACACTCCTGATAAGTTCTATTTGGCAGGTATAATATAGTTAAATAAAATTTATACAACTCCCGACTATCTTAAATAAGAACACTCTCGATCAAGTAATCCTTTCAAATAAAAAAAACTAAATCAAAATCGGTTCATCCGTTTAGTAGCTAGTAGCTACAATGCCACAGACAGATACACACTGCACACACAACAACACACAACACTTTTTTTTCATCGGTGTTTTAAATACCGGCCAAGTGTAAGTCGAACTCGCGCAGAGAGGGTTCTATAGTTCTATACTATTCCGTATTCCGTGAAAACGTAGGTGTTACAAGTTATACTGTTTTATTATGATCCTGTAGAAATCACCATCCGGGTGAAACCACGGGGAACAGCTAATAGCTCATGTAATTAAATCACAGATCATTAGTCATTAGTATTGAGTTGACTCATCCGTATAGCAGAAATGACACTAACATGTGACGTTAATTATCTGTCAGATACAGACTGTGCAAAACTGTGACTGTGAACTGTGCAGACTGTGTGTGTGAGTTCATAAACTCTAAAAAAACAGCTGCTTATAAAAATAGTTTAATAATAAGGTCGTTAATAAAACAGATAGAAAATGAAACGGTAGGTATTCGACGGCACTTCATATGCAAAACGAATGTCTGAATTGAAATAGATAACATCAAAGGAAGTAATAAACTAGAATCAATGTCAGAAGAATAAAAAATTGATGTTGAAATTCCGAAAAGTCATCGCCACGAATGTTACGCAAACAAGACGAATGTTGTCTCATGTATTGTTGCCAAACATTTTTATGGTTTGGTCATAAATTAATTATAAACATATAAAAGAAAGACATCAATCACGCTGACACATACAATACCTAAAAAGCTAGCAGAAGTCAAAGTAGTGTTAATAATACGTAAACGTTAAGACTGGCGGTCCGTCATCCAACTGCAAAATTTCGCAACCCAAGTGACATGCCGAAACTTAATAACTTACTCAGAAATGCAACAGCAAATTGGGAGCTCAGGCCCGAACCGGCTCCGTAACCCTACACCGTTTTACCGAACTCCCCGACACATATAAATTGTTTTTTTATTCAAATCGAGCGTACGTGCTGCCTTCAAGCCTTTTCAAAACAAATAACCACTCATTTGGCCGAAAAAATCTCGTATAAAACTGTACTCTGTACACGAGTTAATAAAATGGAAAATCTTAAAAATCCAATTGATGTCCAAGACACAGAGGATATAAAACTTTACAGTTGCGGTAACAGAGTTGTAGATTCAGAGTTAAATAGTTCTGTTACCATGGTTGATCCTGACCGCGACAATGCTAAATGAAACTACGTGCATTATGTAAACGAGGTAAATTATAATCTGATCACAGAAGCAGGAGAATGAGAATTGGATGCTATAAATGCATCAGATAAGACTCACGATGATGATGTAAAGCAAGACCATTTTGAATCTTAAAGTGTAAATAAATTAAAGCTTCATTGGACCACTTTTTTTACTCAGCTTAGACTTAATTTTCTTGATAAGGCCAACGCAGGACATGACGATATTTTAAAATTAAATTGAACGCAGTATTGCGTAAGGGTTTTTACATTTTACCTTAAAGGGATTGTCAAGGGTGACACAGCATGGTAAGTAAGTGATCGATTACTCGTATTTGCCTTTTTAATAAAGTTGTTCACACCGATACCTTTATTATTAAGCTTTTTCTGGCCAAAATGTTAATCACCACATTTTGCTGCGCCGAGGTTTTTGCTGCTCGGAATTTCATGAAACATTTTAATCAAGTCACTAATGGTACAGCTGCCAATCACCATCAGCTTGATAATGCACTCGAATATTCTTATAATATCAGAGTAAAAAATAATGACGATAATAAAATGAATACTCTCGCAATTCGTGGAAATTATTGCGATCTGCAAATGTTAAATGCAATAAAAGTTTTATCCCGTCGGGATAAAATCGTTAAATTGGTTCAAAACAAGCGAAGTGGCCTCTAAATGTGGCAATGAAAATCGATATTTAAGTAAGCCTTTAATTCGATAATCGTAAATTTGGATCCAGTTTTGGTTTAACTGAGCGTAAAACCTGTCGAAAGTTAGATGTTAGTGCATTTCATTCCCTAAATTAAATGTTATGAAAAAACTACTCAAATATTTAAAATGTACTGTCGGGAACTAACGAAGTCCTTTTTGGGTCTTCAAAAATATGGTAAAACAAATGAAACCTGGTGACAGCGCAGAATTTTCCACGAAAATTATCACTTTTCCTACATTACTAAAGCCGTGAAAAATAAAGGTCAATAACGGAGAATGCAAACATAATGTAAAAACGAATGTAGACCAAAATGTCATTGAACTCGTTAGGGGATAATTCAATCTGCCAGAAGATTGATTATGTTTTTTATTCCCCAATAAATCGCTGCAAATTCCAATTTACAAAATGTCACAGGCGAAGTTGACACGTTCAATCTGTGTTCAATTTAGTTTTTTACCCTTTGTCAAATTATGTTGAGGCTTTTGTATAGCCTAAGGCAGAGAGCACGCTGCACGGAAAAAATATTTTTTCCTATCTTTTTACAATTGTTATTTATTGCACCTGTATTTTCCGGTAGCCTCACTTGAGAGTCAGTTTCCAATTCAAGCGTAGCGTGGCGCCACCTTTGACCACATCTTCCTTCATCAGAGGACTTGGATTCAAAGTTTCAAAAGTTACAGAAAAAAAAATTGGTAGTAAATATTTAATACCACTTTAACTGTTCCAATATCAAAAATATTAAAAGTATACTTAAAGGCAATTATTTCACAGGATATACTAAAAAAAAACGCAAAACGTCGCAAGTCTTTTTGTCGCAGTCCGCAGCTCTAACCTTTGCCTTATCTCAGTCAAAGAAAAAAAGGAATGAACAAACAAGTTTTAGAAAGGGACGGCGATAATGCGCATGACAAGTGACCGGATAAATGTATTTTAAATGAAGAAGGCTTAATACTGATCTTGGGTTCCTTAATTGAATGAGTATTCGTTCTGTGAACTGCAATTATCGAAGAGTTTTAACGGTTCATAACATTTTCATGGCTGTGTTACCAGAGATAATAATGTGAAACATGTTTTAAAAATAATTATATGATTTTAAATTGTATCACAAATAAAAAGCACACTGCTACTAACACCAGCTTTTTGGTTCAAAATTTAATGTAACAATGGGGAGAGACACGCAAAGCTGTTTGTAAATGACGCTCTGAGCGACGCGGTACCTTGTTTACGTCAAAATATAGCTGTGGTGATCAAATAATGACAGATGTAATTCCAAATCAAGGTTCAGATATAATTTAGGGACAGTCGAAAAAGTTAGTTTCCCTCCCCATTAGGTAATTCTGTCAATCCACTGTCACATGCATTTTAGGTTGCTGATCCATGTAACATTTTACTAACGCAAATATCAAATTTCCAATTCTTTCATCATCATCATCATCATCATCATCGTCAGCCTGTATCAGTCCACTGCTGAACATAGGCCTTTCCCAAGGTACGCCACTGAGCCCGCGGCTCTTCTCATCCAACTACTGCCAGCCACTCGGCGCAAGTCGTCGCTCCACCTAGTCGCAGGGAGTCCTAGACTGCGTCTGTCAAGTCGCGGTCTCCACTCAAGAACACGTCTACCCTAACGGTTATCGGTTCTCCAATTCTTTAACCAGCGCTATCTGTGAAACTTTTGGGGAAGTGTTTTTATAAAAGTAGCTCAGTAGCACATTTTTAGGGCATTTCAGAATTAGCTGATTGTTAAATGTGACGATCTGTTGCTTACATTATTTAAGGTGACAAGGGTACCAGACACCGGCTGTCAATCCAATAATGAAGCGTCCTAAGTAAAAAGCCTGTGTCAAAATCGGTTCAACGACGGTATAATATCAGAGTGAGGCCGACAAACAGTTTACAAGTCAAATAGTGATGAAGTATTAATTCTATAGCAATGTTGAGAATATAAATTACAACATATAAATCTATTTATCACTTTAGTTTTTGTTTTGGACTAACCTGTTATCTCGCGCTTGTGATTGATACAATGTCTTTACTGCGGCTCGATTTTTCGAACGTATTAAGTTGATTTTGTTTAATATTTTGTTTACAACAGTAACTACTGTTTTATACTTGCTTCTCTTCTAATCTCTACTAAGTCCTACTAATCCTATAAACGTGAAAGTTTGTGAGTATGGATGGATGGATGGATGGATGTTTGTTGGTCTTTCACGCAAAAACTACTGAACGGATCTGAATGAAATTTGGAATGGATATAGCGTACGAGATTAACACATAGGCTAAATTTTTATCCCGGAAAAAGGTTCCTGCGGGATAACGGGAAGACGCGGGTGAAACCGCGGGGCTCAATAATAAAATATGTGAAAGTACAACGGATAGAGGTGATTGGATCATAGAGATAGTTCAGGGACTGGAAAGAGGCATAGGCTAATTTTTATACCGAGAAAATGCAGGGTTGCTGTAAGAAGTACGCGGGTGAAATGTTAGTACTGCATCTTGACTGGGAATGGGCTCTAAAGTGAGGCTGCTGGCACTCACAGATAGTTGCTTGGCGACTGTGGGCAGAAGAAAGTGCCCTACCAATGGTTTCATTACAACGTTTTTCTTCACCGAAAGTTCAACCATAAGACAGTAAATTGAACATACATACAACTTTCGGGTCGCCAGTCGACGTCATCACTGCCAGCTATCAACGCTTCGTAGCTGTCAATAATTCAGTGCAGTCTACTCCGATATATTCTGCTTGCTTTATCTAGAACGATAGATCTATATGATATCTTAGGGCTTCAACACTAGTTACTTTTAACAGCAGTAATCGGCGATCCTGCTTGCTGCTCGATCTAACAACAAGTCTAAATCATTGATCGAAAGCAAGTGAAGGCTAAGGAGTAGGCGAGGGTCGTCGTTTTTTTCAAAGCAGCACAAGACGTGTTCACTCAGCGAGCGTCTAGCGAGTGACTGAGTGAAGTGCGGCTATATCGCCGCAACTGAATGGGATAGCGTCTTTCTAGTTTACACTAATAATTCGTTCGTCTCCGTTGACGTGTTCAAACAGAACGAATGATAGCTTAAGATGCGTTCTATCAGATGTACTGATACGTCGAAAGAGAACGAAAGCATTCGCTGAACTCTCGCTCGCTTTTATTCACGCTCGCTCGATAGCTTTCGCTTGCTTTCGCTTCGAGCGTACTCAACGCGCGTTTCTCCCGCCTTCTATACTTCATGCCTAACTATCAAATGACAGGTTAGATCATCTGAATCATCCACTCCACTGCAAGATTGATAGAGCCCATTTCTCGGCAGTCCACCCGCTGCGCCGCAACATTTCAATACGTACTTAAATACATGTAATGCTAATGGTGATAATTTCTTCACTTCTACCCCAACGGTTATTTATTTGTGATGATATTTTATAGTTTGGTTGTGTTATTTATTTTGTTGAATTTTATCCACTTTAGTGGAAAATATAAAACACTAGTTGCGCCCCGCGGTTTCACAGGACACAGGAACATTTTTCCGGGATAAAAAGTAACCTATGTGTTAATCAAGGGTATAAGCTATCTCCATTCCAAATTTCATTCAGATCCGTTCAGTAGTTTTTACGTGAAAGAGTAACAAATATCCTTATATCCATCCATAATTACAAACTTTCACGTTTATAAATTTCAGTAGGATGTACAATTGTACACTTTAGTAGAAAACATTAAGTTAAAATGATGTTTGTTTTTGTAGAAATGTTGAACCAGCTTTAATTTTAGGTTTGTTACAGACAATTACAGTTGCGAGTGGAGCGCAGCATCTATATTTTAATTATCTTCTTACAGATTCAAAATCCATACTTAATATGTTTAATGCCAAAGTTACTTTGTTACTTTTCACGTCTAAACCGCTGAATCTTGATTGTCTCTTAGCGGGAATTGAACCTGCGACCTCACGCTTCGCTGTCGGTTTTAAAGGACTAGGTATAATTTTAATGTACTTATCATGAAACTGTTAACATTCTGCAATATTCCCATTTAAGCATATCTGAGTCATGATTGTGGCGGTTGTAATTAAGCGCTATCCTTTAAAAAAAGTGATTAAAAAAAGAAACAGTAAAAAAAAATGATTAACCTCCAAATATTTCAATCAAACACATATCTCCGGCAACCAATCATCACAAAACCACACTCCAAAGGTTTTCATTAGAAAACTCAAAGGTTCAATCGGTTTTTTTTTTACCATAGAATCCAAAACCAGTTCAATCACGATCGATTTAAAAACTCGGCCCGGTATCGATTGATCCACTCTCTATCGGAATTGAGACATCTGAAACAGGTTCTTGAGATGGGTCGAGGTTGTGGCCCGAGTTATGAGATGTAGCGGGCAGCGGTTTACGAATAAAATAAATAACATTTCTTTTTTACTTATTATTAAGTACAATGTCACGTTTGACTTAAGACCTTAAATCTTCTAAAATAATTATCGCCTTATCGCTGGGATGTCATTATATGTCATTCTATGCTGCATAGCGGAACACTACCAAAAGTGACTAAACAATACCACGTTGCATTACAATATTGATACCCAAGACAGCTTATCATCACCTTATTAACGGCTTATATAATATCATTATTTATTTAACATGTTATGCTATTTATATTCCCTAGTGTTGCAATCCATAGGCGACGGTGACCGCTTACCTTTTCTAATACCTACATAAAAATATCAATTATTGACTATCACTTTGCTAGTTCCCTACTGTCCGCCCCGCTAACGCCTCAGTCTTGCACCAGCGTCCAACACCCACACCATACATTAATTCTTCCCAGAAAGTTTGATGCCAGTTTTTTAATCGCGCCTTGATAAAGTTAAATTACTTTACGTGTTCCCCTAGTGTTTTGTTACAGTAATTGGCGTGATGTTATTAATTTTCTACACCTTCTTTAAATAAAGCAGCGATTTTTGAGTCTTAAGATTACCTGAATTATTTTTACAACACTTTTTCATGTCTTAGACGCAGTTGTCACTTGTTTTGATTTTCTCTATTCGTAACGCAAATAGAAAACTAAAAAAATAAAAGACATTATTTCAACGTTAAGTTACGTGACCAGAACAAACATCTACAATCAGCCGTTCCCAATAAACGATCTATCCACGGTTTGCTCTACTAGTTACAAATAAAACACTGCATTTATCGCCTTTCTCTGGTAAAATGAAATGAAAATACATTTATTAGTGACACACAAATATCGCACAAATTAAGGACAAGAACAAAAAGTAACAAGAGAGCACAGAGCTATCATAAACAATTCCAAAAGTGACGCGATTCTAAATCACGCGGACGAAGCCGAACGGAAAACCACTCCAAGACAAAAAAAGATAAACGTATATTCTTTCTTACTTTCTTTCAAAGAAAAACTTTTTTAAAAAACCGGTGATTTTATCGTTCACTCTGGCCGTAGGTTGTAAATTGATCAATCGGTCACACATCGTTCGGCTTGAATACAGCTTTGTTTCTATTTTCACGGTGTGTTACATGCTTAGCCAGTTTTTGTGTTCTTTGATTTTGAACACCTTTCCGTTTATTAGCACTTCTAGTGGGCAGGGTGGTAACTTACTATAAGGCCAGTATTCTAAAATAGAAAAAAAAAAAACAAAACCTTCAGGTATGAGTAAAACAATTAAAAACAATTTATTTTACTTTTAGCTTACTGATTTAACATACAACTACATATTTCTCATGAAATTACGCACAGAGCAGTGTGTCAACGTCACAAACATCTCAGTCTACTCGAAATTTATTACGAACCTGAACAAAATTCACGGCATGTGTTGCCACTAATTAAAATTAATAGATTTAATCCCGCATTGCCATGTCAACATAAAAGTGAGCCACGGAAAACATAAATCACATAAGAACACACCCCAGCGTTTCAACCGTATTCCGAGAAAGCGAATTGTCAAGTTAACACGTGTTTTTTGTGCACAAATGCGAATATTTTGCACGTGGCGACATCTTAGTGTTGTCGGGGGGATTGATATTTGAAACTGTTGTGCCACAAGCAGGGGAAATTTTAACATCTGTTGGTGTGCTGAGTTCTGACTGCTGACACATCTTAATTTAGGCGAAATCATCTTATTAATAGCCTGCCACTTGGCTGCCATATCTAAAATACCATGGCACTACAGTATAATTTTACATCCTTTTGGTTCCTAATATTCATGGGATTGAAGTTTACTAACGTTTTTCAATCAAGCATGTTGCAACTTCAATCGGTGCTGGACGAACGGTAACTCATGTGCCTTACAAGACGTTATACCGAGTTCCAATCTCATCATATGTGCGATTTTGCCATTGTTCAAAACGGTGAAGGAAAACTTCTCGAGGAAACCGGCCTGTCCAAGAACCACAACATTCAAAGACTTGTGACGTCTCCGAACCCGACATGGTCTGCGTGGTTAATTCTGGCCAATATTCTCTTTCGTGGCATTTCTCTGTCTCAGAAATGGGTTGATAATCTTATTAATATAAATTCGAATAGTTGTTCTGTAACCACATTTTTGCTTTTATCATCAATAAGTGTCAGGAACTCTTGTCAGTTGTTTGTTATCTTCACCAAAAGTAGAGTTCCTATTACAAAGAAGTTATTCTTGTCAGCAGAAAGCCACAATAATTTAAACTACCCTAAACAAGTCATTAAGGGACCGGAAACACATGCACGCAGCTTGTTGGTGTAGAATTTCTTCCGAATTCGCCCCGACTAATGTAGATAGACCCCTAGAAGTTTCACAGCTAAACTACATTCGCTTAGCGCCGGCATGAGCTTTGGCTAAGGAAAACATCGTGATGAAACCATGGCTGGATCGTAAGGCATTTTCAAGTGCTCGCCTAGCTAGTTACCAATTAAGTTAAGAATCTGTCGCCAAGCACCTATCGGTATGTCCCGGCAGCCCCACTTGATAGCCAGTTCCCAATCCAGGCATATCATAGCATTCGAGCGCCACCTCTTTCTACATCATCACCTGACACCAAGTGACTTGTGGTTAAACGAGAAAAATATTTTTGGTAGCAAAATGAAAGCCAAAAAATGTATAGTTCTGACATGTTTTAGCTACATATCTATGAATAATACTGAAGGCAGATGAATGAGTTAGGTGTCTTTTAGAAGTTAATAATGCTACGTATGTCCATAAAATCGGAACATATAAATGTTTGCACACTGTTGTTTACCAGCAATGTAAATGGTAGATCATAATTGTAATCATCTTTTATCTCACATACAAGACACATAAATCGGAGCCTTCACAAAATGACTGCAAATCTGACACCCTATGACACCTGTTTGTGGACTACAGTTTATTTATCGCGATAAAAAGTATCGATGTCCTTTATAGGATCAAAACTATCTCCATATCAAGATTTCCAACACAGAACCAATATTAGCATTTTTTAAATGCACAAATATTTGTCTCGTAGTATATCATAGTTTCTAAACAAAGGTGTCGCAAAACGTCACTAAATTACCTCCTTAGATTTCACCCTAACAAGGTGTCAATTTAAACTGGTTTTTACATCTGTCAGTTATAATGGCTGCCCAATTATATCTGTGAACTTTATAACTGAGGTCGTTAATTTGGTTCAAATATAAGCATCTCATTAACACGGTGTTTGCTTAATTAATGACCTGTAAAAAGTGTAAGTGGCTTGAGTATTTATTGATTTAGCTTTGTTCGTGTTCTTTTAAGCGTCACTTTCGGTGACAGTGTGGTCGAAGGTGACACCATCCTTCGCCTGGACTGAGAATTGACTCTCAAGTGAAGCCGCTGCAATGCACCGATAGATGCTTGGCTTTCGATTCTTTAGAAGTGGTAGCTAGCCAGGCGAGCGCACTAGAATAACCCTACCACCAAGCCAAGTTTTTTGGAGTTTCTGATGCCACAAGAACATAAGTTCTACCTAGCATTTACGGGAAATCCAGACGAAAAAAACAAATAGAAAGATTTTTTCAAGTTTAGATGAAATGGAACTGCTGATCTGATTTCGAAAATCTTTCTCTACTAGAAAGATACACTATCACTGAGTATCATAGATAGGCTATATTCTAAAGAAACGAGAGAGCACTTCCCTATCCTGAGCGATTTCAGCTTAGCTCAGAGTCTGGGAGTTCGTGTAGGTCCACATCCACCGCGTCCCTCCAGCAGTATCTAAGGGCATCCAACCTAAGGTCACTGCCACTTAGTCGTCTTTAATAAGATCACTAAATCAATTAATAGCTAGATCAAAAGGCTTGCATTTGAATACTACGAGTATGTTGCTCTTACAACTCTTCAAACGCAAAAGACTTTACTGCTTTCAAAATTAAGCGAGTCAAGAGACTTTAAACCGTAAAAGTCAATCTTTTATAACTACATAATTTGCTGTTAATCTAAATACAGTAGTTCTCCAAATCACAGTTCTGAACCACTTCGCAAGAGAAGAAACACTTAAAAAAGCAACAAAAAAAAAGCATCTTTATGAATAAATCATAAACGATGATCGCGGAATGAAGTAAAAACGATTTGGAGGAGAGAGATGGAGGTACGCCCGTTGGTTGAGAGGGAAAGAGATGGCTATAACTAGATCCATCAAGGTGCAATTATGCTGTTAAGAATATAATTTTGTGCTGTTAAGGCGGTGGATGCGTCACATCTCAGTTTGTATTTTTTTATACTGTTATGCGTAGATTGAGACATAATAACTGGGCGAGCGTCGATTTTGACAGGGTATCCCTTACCTAGTAAAGTGGTAAAGAGGTTTCACTGGTTTTTATATTAGGTAACTAGCAATCCGCTCTGACTTCGCACGGGTAAGCAAATTTAAATGGTTTCGTACGAGTACAAGGTACAACCGGGGCTGGAGATCATATACATAGCACTTTTGGTTATTCTCGTACTTGTCGTGTGTATTTGCCAAACTTTCTTTTCAAAAAAAGTTATTTGGAATATTGCAAAAAAAAAAAACTATATTATGTATTTACTCACAAACAGAATTTCATTATTATTCAAAACTTTGATGTATTCTCATCTCAAAAACATATTTTTTTAGACACACTTGGGTATATTCTATCCTCCATTTAAGAATCTGTCGCCTAGCACCTATCGGTCTGTTCCGGCAGTCTCCCTTGAGAGCCAGTTCCCAATCCAGGAGTAGCGGAGTATCAACTTCGTTTATAACATCAAGTAACTTGTGGTCACACGCTCTAGGAAAATGTATACAAAATTGACTAACTCCCTTTATTTTTTTCCCTAAATTCTGAATCAAAAAGGATAAGTAAGTAAATAAGATATAGGTTAGGTTTACCTGCTCACATGGCAGAGGTCAATTTGAGACCTTTCAATCAACTCCAATCTCCGTCAAAATTAAATGCCGGTCCAATATAATACGAGAAGTTCTTAGAATCACCTGATTATACACACTATAGTTAGCACTATAACGGCTACCTGAACATCGGTGTTCAGTGTGTTTAGTGTGTGTTGAACACACCCATGTTTTTTTATGTCTTTTTGATTAAAACATAAAAACTTCGTTAGTGCGCGCTGGCGGTTTTTGTTACAAATGTAAGTAATCGTTTTATGACATTTGATTGTTTCTAACCAAAGCTTGACTGGTTATGAGGGTTCCGTACGTGCGATGAAAAACGGAACTCCTAAAGGACCACTTTCGTGTCTGTCTTTTACAGCATACTTTCTTATCTAATCAACGAAATATGTTGAAATTTGGTAGATAAATATATGGAATGAGATGAACCAATCAGGTAGGTACGTATAACAGCGCAAATAACGAAATTGTTCGGAACTTTTGGCTGACACTTCGATTCGCACTTGACTGGTTTTTGAGTTGTAAACCACTGTGCAGCGATCAGTTTGACACAAATGTTTATGTTTTTATGCATTTTTTATAAACTACATACTAAATTACTCATTAAGAAAAAAGATTTCACATAATATTTTCTACCAAATAGATTTCTACTCTATAGGTGCCTCAACATTTTTACCTGGCAAGCGTGAGATTGGATCTTCCGATACCGAAACAAGTTCTCACATAGCTATACTCTTAACCACTCTATCACCCATCGCCCACCCCCATAATTAAGTGGCTATATGAATCTCATTAATTTTTATCCGACGAATATTGAAGACTATAAAAAACTAGCGACCCGCCCCGGTTTCGCAAGGGTTAGTTAAAGATTTTGACAACCGGAAGTTTTAACTAGATATTTAATATCGAGGGCTTTTTTGTAGACTTTCTTAAGGCTAAATTTTTTTTTCATACATTTCATCAACTCTAATCAAACCGTTTAGCCAGCGTAAGCTAATAAAGAAGTTAGTTGTCTCATTTTTTCCGACTTGTTTCACAAATATCGTGTTTACTTACTGAAAACTCTACTTTATCGGAATTATACATAACATATTATACGTTTGGGAAGAATGTAGCTTCGTTTTAGTGAAATCATTTTCGAAATCGTATATTTAGTTTATGAGATATATACATATATTCAAACAAATAAACAAAGAAATTTTACCTCTTAAGATAAGATAGGCAGGTTATATTTGACCTATCCTTACCGATATTATAAACAAATGCAAAAGAAACTCTCTGTCTGTCTGTTATGCTCTCACGCCTAAACTACTGAACCGATTTAAATGAAATTCGGTAGGCAGATAGTTTTATCGCGATAAACGCGAAAAAAAAAAAAAAAACTTGGGATTTTAGTGAACTTGCTCCAATTCAATCAATTAGTAATAAGAATAAAATTGTCAATGTGATCGCGCCAAAAAAATTACCTGCCGGGCGTTTCTTGCCTGTTCTTTTGCCGGCGTAAGGAGGTTGGAACAGGCGTAGCTAGTTTGAAGTTGACGTTTTAAAGTGATCACAATGTATCCTATTAAATAAAAAAGTTTTGAATTTTGAAAACTGTATAGCCCACGGGGGTGAAACCGCGGGGAACAGATTGTTACATAATAAGTATAAAAGTAATTAAAATGTATTCCGATATTACAAATTCAAGTCGCTCCTTCATCTCGCCGCACATTCGTACAAGAACCAAGCTCGTAACTTCCCGCGACTCTCATTAGTATCTCCGTAACAAAATCACTCCGGCCAAAGACACCGCCCAACAAAGCCATTTGACATTCATATTTTAACGCTAAACGTGACCGCGAGACCACTAGATGTCTACGAGACTAATTTCACGCCCAATCGAATCGAATAAAAATTAATACATCAACCTATACGGACAAAAAACGACCCAATAGAAACACAGACCACTTCGGTCTCCACTCAGATGGAAAAAGTACGTAAAGACAATTTTCGTATGAGCTTTTTGCGCGCGGTTACACCAATGTCCTTAGGATGACCATGGTTTGCTAATGGAATTCGGGCCGGGTTCGATTTCGTTAAACCCGATCGGTGATAAGGTCTTTCTTTTTTTTTTGTTCAGAGGACACGTCGGTATCCGTCGGTTCTCACAAAATGATGAAGACATAAACATTTTCGCGGTGTCCGCGCGGCGCGTCAAACGCGGACCACATACGTTATTTTCGTGGGGGATGGAGGCGAGCTTGTTTTGTTGGGTTCGCCAAATTGGTGGTCGATGACGCCTTCGCCTCCCAACCTATTATTTCTGACTAAAACGACCGCTCGACTCGGAACACCGGCAAAGGAGCGTGATCAACAAATCAAAACCGTTTTAACCTTTTTTTGTTGGACCTTCGGCGTGTTTGTTTTCGTAGGTATAAACGATGTGATTATAAAGACTAATTCGTGGCTGAAATAACGCCACTCCAATAAATGTTTTGTTTAGTGCTGATGATTAATAACGAGACCACAGGTAGGTGTGTGAAGCGATATTTGTAAAATATAATACAAGCATAACATCTTTCTTTCATTTTCTTTTGAAACGAATTTCGGATGCCTTCGAGCGGTTTAGAACTCTGAACCTAGGACTAACTATTAGCTTATCCGCCAACCTGCACTAGGCCCTCATAGTAGTGCATAGTCCATACTCTCTCTATGAGAGAAGGTCTGTTCCAGCAGTGGGAACGTAATATGTTAATGATAAAATGAATAATGATGTTCTATTCTATTTTGCATCTTTCTTTGGTCTTCAACATGATTTTGTACTATTTAATTACACAGTTTGAGGTCACACTCCTATAAACTCTGAGAAAATAATAAAACCTCACAATATATTCAGATTGTTAACAATTAACAATGAGATATAAAATTCAAATTAGCGAGCCACTTTTACGATTCACATAAAAATCCGTTAATGACATCAATTCGGTAGTAAATAACTCCTTAAATACGTCCTTGAAAACAAAATGGCGATGTCAACAAGATGGCGTCAACATTGGCAGTCACGAAATAGGATGTCCAATTAGTGCGGCATATCGGGACATTCCTTATTAGTGCTGAATCGTTTTCCGTGAAATAGCTCGTAAAAGACACCCGACGTTTATTAATCACGATTCGCGTTAAGTGGGTCGTTTATATTCAGAGCGGTCGCAACATGTTGACAACTCAATCTTCTGTTATTATGGCTTGGGTGCAGAATGATGGTACCAGCAGTACCAAAGCTTGCGCGATTTTTCCAAGCCTCCACGTGTGAATCCTGTAAAGTTTCCAACTCTTAGTTGTCTTAGATAAAGTTTCTATATGTATCTATTTCTAGACGGTAAGGGCGTGTTTAATACCTCATTGTTGCATGCTAAGGGCCACATTTGAAGGCTCAGATGTCTAATTGCCACCGCTATCAAAATGTTTAACCTATAAAATATGGTGAAACTGAAATCTCTATTCCTTATTCTAACTTCAACAAAAAAAAAGAATTTTGGTTAATATTTATCTGTGGTTAAATAGTTAAAGCTTTTAACAGCGCATGTCTTTAAATGTCTACGTGTGTGTGTGTGTGAGTGAGTCAAATTTAGCCACTTGTACGGAGATTGAATACTGCAAAACCCAGTAGTTAGGGTGACTAAGCTGAACTTGATTTGTGAGCTATAAACCGGACAGTCCACGGACGGCTCACTGCCTCTATGAAAGAGATGTTAATATTTCACATTTACATATAAATGTAATTTTTAGAACGTTTAACATATATCAATCGCAATCAGCTTATTTTCATATTATACATAGATACGAATTATTATAATAATCATATACTAAATAACAAAATAATTTAAAAGCGGTGATAGCTCAATGGTAGTGTGACGTTGGCTTGTCGGTCGTAAGTTGTGGGTTCGAATCTGCAATGAGCTACATAGCTTTCGGAACACATCGTGATGGAACCGTAGCTTGGTCATCGACCATTTTCTGGTGTAGAATTATTCGCCAAGAACTTAGCTGTGTGTTTTGGCAGCCTCATTTGAGAGCGAGTTTCCAATCGATATCGTCACTTAACATCAGGTAACTCTTGATCAAAGGCTACCGTACCGTAAGAAGTATCAAATAACGTAGCAAATTGGCCCTTGCCATTTAAAATAACCACTTTTAGCTGATTTAAGGATAATGCTTGGGTTTGGTCTAAAGTTTACATGTTATTTCTTATCCCTTTATTACCTTTCCTCAACTAAATAGTTAAATTTGTATCTTGTCCGTTCCAGGTCTGGAATACCTGAGTGCAGCGAGGAGTTTACACCCTGAACTTCATGCTGCTGGCAGCACCCTCACGAGTCAGGACTTCCAACTTAGCTTAGATGGTAAGTCATCATCATCATCAGCTGGAAGAAGTCCACTGCTGAACAAAGTCCTCCCCCTTAGAACCACCATGAACGCCAAAAAATTACATGCCGGGGGCTTTCTTGCCTGTTCTTTATATGCCGCGGCATAAGGAGGCTGAAACAGGCGTAGCTAGTTTTAAATTTGACGTTTTAAAGTGATCACATGTTGTATCTCACTGAATAAAATATATTGAAGTTTGAAGTTTATTTGCCATGATGGTAAGTCACTTACCACCAACAGTGGTGTGCTGAATCATCGATATCCTACGATTCGCACAAAATGCTTCGCTTCCACAGTTTTAATGCGAACGGCTAAAGAGTAGAACAACTTGTCAGGGTCTTTGTTTCACAATAAGTGTTATTTGGGTGTCTATAAGTTAAAAATGATTGATGGAGCAAGCTTGCTTGGAAGACACCTAATCTTCTAGGTAAGCATGCTCTATCATCGACCATGTCGTCGTCGTCACATACCATCAGGTGCGAAAATTACCTCCAGTTTCATTCCTTTCCAATAACCAAAATTACCAATCTTTACAGGTTCAAGAATAGCCTCGCCTACCAGATTGAGGCTATCAGGCGGAGCTATAGCAGCATCAGCAAACCGGAAACGAGCCGTGTCCTGGAGTCCGTACTCAGCCGAGTCCTTAGACCTGGCAGCGGTGATCCGAGCATCTCCAGCCAGTTTAGCTGTTCGAGCACCTTCGGCAGCATCCACTGGCAGCTATGGTCATCTTAGTGCTGGTTAGTCTATTTATATATATCTCGACTCTAGTGTCGTAAGGACATCTGCATCTAACTAAAGTCACTCTTCTGCATAGAGGCATAAATTATTTCGTTCTCTTTCTACTGAGCTGACAATGGTATTTCTATCTCTATTCGTTGTAAAGATACACGGTAGCATTATAAATGAAGAGATTATAAAAAATCCTGAAATATAAGGTTCTAACATATTCTATTCTAAATTGTCGCTTAAAACACCTAATGACTTCAAAAAAATCCTTTTAAATTCCAGGTGCAATATCACCAGCCCTCTCACTATCCCACGCCTCTCTCGCCCAACAACTCTTGGCTCGAGGAGGCGTGATGAGCAGCAACGGGGTTCTAGCCGGTGGAGTTCTGTTGGACCCTGCGCACCAGCAGGCAGCGGCAGCGGCGGCACATCACGCTGCGCACGCGCATTTAGTCGCTGGAATTCATCGGTAAGTTTTATTTAATAGTCATGAGACTTGGTCAGCTTTGATAAGGTCCGCATCTGCCTTACAAGTCACCAATACCAAAGTCGTATACACTCTCGGCCTCGCACTTATGATTTAATAAGTTATCTGTGGATTTGCCAACGCTCAAAACGCTGAACGAAAACATCGATCGTGAGCAAAGCCAACATGTCCAATAACCACAATACTAAAAGGGCTTGCGACATCTACCAACATGCACTGAGCCAGCGTGTTTTTTTATGGCCCATAGTATAGGCAGATGACGACGCCAATTTCTCATGAAAACATTAGAACTTTTTATGTTGATATAATTTAAGACTAGACCATCTATTTAAATTCCTTATACACCTATTATGTTTCCTTTCATCAGATCTCACATATCCTCACCAACGCAACTCCTCATGGGTCCGGTGGACGTCAGACCAGCGTTGGGTCTGGATGGAACTCCACCACAGCATCTACAGCAGCCACCACAGCAGCATGAGATCACCAGCATAATGGAAGCTGATAGGTAAATTGTTCAAAAACCCATCTAGTAACCCGATTGAATATGTTTTGGAAGATGATCATCATCATTGTCCTTATCATTCTGAGGTTAATATCATCCCACTGTCTTCAAGCAAGCAGATCGTCCTGGTCCTAAATCCAAATTTAAATAAATAAATATCGGGGGACCATTGCACACAAATTGACCTAGCCTATGTTCTACAAGGCACCACCAGGCCTCATGGCCACTCATGACAGAATGTATTTCTTACTCCACAGCGCGTCTGGAATGATCCAGCGGAAGACACCGCCAAGCCACATGTCCCGAGACCACCACAGCAATAAGCCGCTATCAGCAGCCGCGGAGAGTACGGTCCATGATGGCCTAGATTCTAAAGATGAACCGGGAGACTTTATTGAGACTAATTGTCATTGGGTAAGCAGCTTTTCTAATTCTAATACAGCCCTATTTTAAAACTCAAAGGTTGATGCTAACACTCAATTCCATATTTCAGGTGGACTGCAAACTCGAGTTTCCAACTCAAGATGACCTGGTGAAACATATCAACACAGATCATATCCATGCTAGCAAGAAGGCCTTTGTCTGCCGCTGGGTTGGCTGTTCCAGAGATGAGAAACCATTCAAGGCACAGTACATGCTGGTGGTTCATATGAGGAGACATACGGGAGAGAAACCACATAAATGTACCGTGAGTATCAAATGATTCTTTTCAATAATAATTATCTCATGGGAAGATGGAAAATATCAGGTAGGGATCATTTATGGGAGAATCTATAAGTAGATACCTCAAATTTGCAATCACTGGCAATCTGGCAATTATTCTGCTGCCAAGTTAATTTCACTGTGTTTTAGCTTGACAGGCACTGCGTTCTGTGTCAGGTGATGAGTGTAGCAGTGCCGATCAGTTTATAGTTCTGGGTGGTATAGTCAGCGACAAAAGTATAAAGTATGCTACATATAAGGTTTGTGTTCATAATATTTAGGAAAATTGGAAAAAGGAGCATATTCAGCAACTTTTGTCGTTGGCTGTCTTTTGTCGTTGACTGTACTGCAATTACCCTACTACCTAGAAAAGAGGATTATTGCTTGGCTTCAATTCCATCTTCTGCGATAGTATCGTTTACCAGCTATTATCTCTCTACTTTATCCCATATCTTTTCTTTTTCTGCCATTATAATCAAGTTTTTTATGAATTTCCAGTTTGAAGGCTGCTGCAAAGCGTACTCCAGACTTGAAAACCTAAAGACTCACTTACGGAGTCACACTGGAGAAAAACCTTACACTTGCGAGTACCCAGGCTGTGCTAAAGCCTTCTCGAACGCCAGCGATCGGGCCAAGCATCAGAATAGGACGCATAGTAATGAGGTAAGAAACAAGTCTTGGATTCAATGGCTCTTCTGTACTTTGCTATCTGACTATATAACTGGTACCTTCAATGTTTTTATTTAGGCGTAGACTACATGCAAACAAATTAATTCCAGAAACCCTACGTCTGCAAAGCACCGGGTTGCACGAAACGGTATACAGATCCTTCGTCATTACGGAAACACGTGAAGACAGTTCATGGAGCAGAGTTCTATGCCAGTAAGAAACATAAAGGTGAGGATGCCAAGTGGTATTCAGTACTAGTACTTATTAATTCAGGACTAGGAGTATTTTTCCTAGCAGTTCTGTCCGTACCTGAAAAGTGAAACTACGTTAGCTATACAATAGACAATGGACAATATTTTTATTAGTAGCAAAAAACAATACATACACTTACATTAGATAATACAGTCAGTCCCAATCTAGGTGCATCGCGGCGCCACCTTCGACCACAACGTAACTTAGCATCAGGTGACTAGTGGTCAAACGCTGCTCTGAAAGAGCAAAAAAAAAAACTATAGCTAAAAATCATACATTTTTATATATGCTGAACTACCACGATCAATCTTAGCAGATTCATAAGTAAATATGTAGTAGCAGATTCAGCAGTATAATCTTACCATCACTAACTCCCATCCAGGTTGCAGTAGAGGAGATGATTCAGCGGAGTCTGGTGGTGGTGGAGCTGGGTCTTCACCGCGATCAGAAGAGGGTGGAGTCCCCATCGGCATCAGGGGGCACACGTCATCTGCATCTGTCAAGAGCGAGAGCCCTGCGTCTCCACTACCACTCGGGCTACATACTCCTGCTCATCAGGTACGAACAATCTGAAATCAGATCAGATCATTCAAATTTTGCTCTCTACAATTATGAACTGGACGATGCTCAATAGACAGGACCTCACTAAGTGGACCGATAATATTGTAAGCGTTGTAGGAATTTGTTAGATGCAAATAGCTAATTGCCGGTGGCGTTCAAAGGGGAAGGTCTGCAGTGGAACTTGGAACTTCCGGCTGATGATGATGACTCTACAATATTATGGCTATTAAAAAGATAGTAAAAGCTTCAAGGTTCCTTTAAGTATACTCATCGTTCTATTAGAGATGAAGCAAGTCAAGCAAGTCTTTGAGATTGGAAATCGTTTGACAATGTGATCAGTATGTGGAAATTTTTCTCCGTTCCCCTTCTTTTTGTTTTTATGACCCCCTTTTTTCCTTATGAACAGAGATAAAATAAAATAGTTGTGAAAAATAACTGTTCCTTATAATTTCAGTTGTCCGCACAATGCGGGGAGATCGACTTTGGTGGTTCAGGTCTCAGTGGGTTTGGTGATGAAAATGGTGCTCACGGATACTTCAGACTTGATGGAGAAGTAAGTTTCTTCTCTTTTAATATTATTTAAACAGCTACTGGGTCTGATAACTTACCATTTTATGTAAGGACAGGGGCATGTGACATCTACCAATCAGCAATAGGGCCATCAATACGACCCATAGTCTCATGCAGAAAAAAACCTGAGCCTTTGATGATGATGATCTTGGTATCACGAGGCACCACTTCCAACCACATCATCACTTAACATCAGTGACATGGCAGATGTGGCAAAACGCCTCCCTACAATATTTATTAAAAATCTGAGGGTTGAGCGATTGCACGCGATCTAAAACAATCTGAAGATCCTGACAATTACCTGTTTTAATTGAAGGTCTTCACTGACCTTCAAATGCTGAAAGCCTTTATGCTTCTACCTCTATTGTGATGTATGTGGCTGATTCCGATATTATTCTCCTACAGGTGGAACAAGAAGTCGTTGGAGAGGTTGGCCAGCTGCCTTTCATGCTGCGAGCGATGGTAGCTATCGGAGAGCCTCGAGCTCACCACCATATGCCGCGGTTCGGAAACAAGATGGGCGTGGGACGACTAATGCCACCTCCACATGCAGCTGACATTGGTGGTGGTAAGTGTTCTCTTTGCTGTAGGAGTATAGCTTCATCTGGATCAAGTGCAGTCTAGTTCTGGCATCATTCAAGTTCTTATTGGATAATCTGCTGGTAGTGTTTTCTTAATAACCTTATATTCAATCGTTGTCTACTTAAGCAGAAAAGGAAGAAGGAGAAAGGTCTTAAGATCTTGTGAAGTCAACAATTTTACACTGTACTGCTCTTTGATATACCATCAGTTATGTTTCCAATGGACCCACCACTAGGTGGACCGACGACATTGTAAGAGTCGCAGGGAGCCGATGGATGCCTATGGCTCTAAGCCGTTCATGGTGGCGTTCAAAGGGCATATTTTCAGCAGTGGACTTCTTCCGGCTGATGATGATGATGTTTCCAATGTCAAAGAATTCATTTTAATTCCAATAATGAAATTGTTTTGTGCAGGTGGAGTACCAGGCCGGACGGAATTGGGAAACACCAACATGACCGTTGAGCTGAAGACAGGAGTTCCTAACGCGAGGCGGGACTCAGGAATATCGTCGGGCAGCAGTCTTTACAGCGCACGGTGAGTTGCTAATAAACAACGTTTTGTTGGTCTTATTGATATAGTAGAAGCGTTCAATAACCAAATGTTAAGGCTAGTCAGTTGGTACAAAGGCTGGAGAAACACCAGAAAACAAGCTGGAGCTTTATACCATAATATCACAAATAAGTTTGACAAACCAAACATTCTGAGTAATGCGTGCGCCTTACAAGGCACGGATACCGAGTTCGAGCCCTCATCGGACCCGCACCTACGACAGTAAGTTATGTGCGCATTTGCCATCGCTCAAACCGGTGGAAGAAAACTTCGTGAGGAAACCGACATGTCCAAAAACCACAATATTTAAGGGCACGCGACATCTACCAACCCGCACTAGGCCAACATAGTAGATCACGGCCCATACACCCAGCAGTGGGAACGTAATAGGCTGTTGATAATGATGATGACTTTCTATATTTTGCTATTGTGTTAATCCGGTTTGTTTTCGCTTTCACCAGGTCGTCCGATATATCTCGAAAGAGTAGTCAAGCGTCCGTGGTATCGGGAGCGGTGACGGCAGGTGGTGTGGGACCACAGAGATTAGCTTCCCAACACGCTGCCGTTTACGACCAACTCTCACCTGACAACAGTCGAAGGTACGTTTCTTCCATTTCTACTGAAGGTTTCTTGTGTTCTTCATGAAGGTATTCATGTATTACTCGACGTATTGATGACCAATATTCACCGTACTTCATAGTCCAAGTCTAAACCAATTAGTTTTAGTTCAAAAATTGTATTTCTTGCAGTTTTCCGTTAGGAATAAGACAACCAGTATGTGATAGAAGTGTGAGCTGCAATACAATTTTTTTCAATGTCTGGATTATGCAACCAGTAATCTGGGGCCTAGATCACATAGTGTATGACCACCCTAGTTGAGCTTTTTTCAATCTGAGGCTCTTCCTCAGTTTTTTATACAGAATCAAGCAGTATTTTTCTTGATTTGTAACACTACAACCCACATAGTTGGGTGTTTTACGATGTCTCTCAGGAATTTCCTTACGGTATTTAAGGGTTGCTGGTTCTTTGAGAGAACCAGCTCACTGTCTGGAACTTGTTAAAATGTTTAGCTATGTACCTACGTTGATTTTAGTTGGCTGTTGAATGTCTGCTAAGTTTAATTGGTTTTGTTTCAGATCTAGTCAAGTATCATGTGTGGGTTACGCTCCGGCTCCATCATCAGCTCTTGCTGCTGTTCAAGCCGTCAGAACGTCCCAAGGAAATCAGGTAAGGTTTTCATGATTAGATGTCATTATAAATAATGTAAACAACAGTCTAGTAAGGTTTTGTCCAAATCTTGATAGTATTAGTAAGATTTGCAAGGTTTGTTCAGAATCTTTTAAAGGATTCACAGGATACACATAACGACTGTGACATATAAATCTGCAATTACTTAAAATCATGTCTAACATTTAATCTGTTCCTTCAGGCCGTATTACTTCGAGGCGTGACCTGCTCAGAAGTGCGAGCTGAGGAACTGACCCTGGAACTGGATCCGAACGTCCAGGTCAAGGAGGAAGCCAGACGTCTTTCTGAGCAGTCGAACTTGAGTGATCAGGCGCAAGGATATCAGCCTTACCCTTGTGGAGCGGACGATGTGGTAAGTTAATCCAACAAATTTTGAATGAATATGAAAATCCATTAAACTTTGGTTGAAATATCTACCCTTTTACGTATGTGTGCGTGTGTGTGAATTCCAAAAGAAAAGGAAGATTAACATGTTTTTCTTTATTGCAGGGCGACGCGCCATTCCCTTTTAAGACGGAGAATGACCAGGACAGTATAACTTACAAAGAGTCGCGGTCGAACTCCACCAACACTGTGGTGGTCACCGCACAGGTCCACCATCCCAACCAGGAAATCAATCTGGAACAGGTAAGAACAGTTTATTTTTCGGACTACTTAAACAAAATATAATCTACGACTCTAGAGATCAGTAGAGAATCTAAGGCTTGAAGTGGAATTCCACTGCAGCGCAAAGGCTTTCCAAATCAAGATCAGATCCCACAATATATATTTTTATCATGCCCTTATTTTTAGAACTAAATTTATTACTCTTCAACATGCAACTTTTCTATTTTATCATGCTCTATCCTTGACTAATCAGAATGTAATTGAAAATATTTTCTCGTTTGTCACAGGTCGCTGAAGGGGAAATGGTAGAAAATAAACTGGTAATACCAGACGAAATGATGCAATATCTTAACCAATCCATATTGGGAACTGACACGGTAACACCAGCCAAAACAGACTCCGCACGACCTGAACCAGAGAAGACCAATGAAAAAGACGCCACCAAAGACAATGAACAGAACAGTAACAACTCTAGTGACAAAATCAGTGACATAGCAACCAGTGACGATTCTCTACTCAAAAACCTAGGTGCCATAGGAAGTGATCTCAATATAAGTGATATTCCAGTCGATTTAAGATCCTTAGACGTTAGTATGTCGGGCAACAGTGGTTCCCTTTTAGGAACTAAATCGCTTGATGATAGTAAAAGTACTCCGTTACAAGAACAGGTTATTCCTGAAGTCTCTAATGAAAGGGAAAAAGATATTGCAAAATCACCTAAGAGTGTGCCAACGACTGTACCAACGAATCCACTTCAATCATTGCAAACGATGGCTGCAAACCAAACCGAACAGTCGAATAGGATGAGAGCTAACCAAATACCTCAGAAACAGAATCCCAATCCGAAAACAGCTGTAATGAGCCAGAATGTTCTCAGTCCTCAAAGTATAGCACATACTATGCTAAGTCCTCAAAGCATGCCTCACAGTGCGATGAGTCCTCAGAGTGTGATGAGTCCTCACAATATTCCTCAGAATGTCATGAGTCCACCGAGCGTTTACAACGTCATGAGCCCCCAGAGTGTCATGAGTGTGATGTCTCCTCAACACAATTTAATGAGCCCACAAAGTATGCAGAGCATGATGAGCCCTCAAATGTCAAACCAAATAATGAGTCCACGTCACAACAACATTGGTAGCCCTATGTCACAGAACATGGCTAGTCCTATGATCAACATGGCAAGTCCTATGGCGCAAAATATGACTAGTCCCATGCCACAGAACATAGCAAGTCCAATGAGCCACGGCATGCCTAGCCCAATGCACCCAGGACTGCAAAGTCCTATGGCGCAGGGTCCTATGACCAGTCCAATGATGCAAAATATGAACATTTCGATGAACAGTCCTCAAGTCAATCAAAATCAGATGATGAATATGAATCCAAATCAGATGATGAATGCTCCTCAAATGCCAGCACCGCCGAATTATATAAACAGACAGAATTGTAACGTAAAGATGCCGAATATAAACAATATGCCAAATCAATACCACAGTCAAAATTACAATCAGGCTCCCCCGTACCCTATTCAAAACCAACAGCACATTAACCAACAACACATCAATATGAGGCCAAACATGCAGCAACAGCAGTATCAAATGATGCAACAGTACAATCAAAATCAGATGCCAATGCATCCGATGAACAACCAACAGAACATGGGTTACAATAACCAAATGATGTACCCGCAGCCCAGCAATTATCAGAACAACCAGATGCATCAGATGCAGATGTCCAGATCATCTGTCATGAGCGTGGACAACAGCGGTAACATGAGTCGAGGAGCAATGAACAACTACTGTGAACAGCAGAACCAGTGTCCTCCCATGCCACCACCGCAGTATAACCAGAACATGCAATACCCTCAGCCTCCACCGTACAACTCCGTCGTCAACGCCGCCAACGTCATGGGCCCACCTCCTCCTAAAAACAACCACCAGTACAACCAAGGGATGATGAACAACAACCAATATTACAACCATCAACGTCCTTACAACCAGTGGGACTACCCCGGCAACCAGTTCAACAAACACAACATGCAGAAGTCTGTCCAGAATTCCGTCAGCATGTCTACAGGAAGTCAGAAGCCGAATGAGGTTAGAGCGTCAATCAACTGCCAAATGAAGAGAGACCAGCAGACTGATTGTAGCATGAACAGCTTGCGCAGTCAAAACAATCCGGCAAACCAAGCTGATGTCCAAGTCTGGGACATTTCACAGTCTCAGATCGAAGCTTCTAATGGAAGAAAGAAGAACCAAAACGCTAATGGCAATAGCAATACTAACAATAATAGCAACAACAATAGTAGTACAATGCGTCAAGATACATATCAAAGAACTTTGGAGTACGTTGAGAATTGTGAAAATTGGAAGAGCTCAGAAATGGTGTCGAGCAGTACACATCCGCTACAAGGGGCTAACAACATGGTTGTGAATGATCTCCAGACCTCTCTTTCTTCGTTTTATGAAGAGAACCAGTACCTTCAGATGATACAGTAGCCTCTCTTAATTCTCTTATCTTTAGATATTTTTAAATGAAAGTGAATGTTCGTATATACATATTTTAAGATATTTATAAAAGCAACTAGCTGCAGGCCGCGGTTTCACCCGCGTGGACTACACTTTGTTACGACCTACTCTCAGAACTACCATATACACATAAAACAAATTCAATCCGTTTGGAAGGAGTTCCATAACAAACACTGTGAGACGATACTTTTTATATAGGTATTAGAAGAATATATGAACTCCCATACCGTTTGACCTCTCCCCATGAAAGTTGGCCCATATATGCATATAAATGTATTTTTTCAAAAAGTAGGTTATTATGCCTTCCACTTTTTTATATTGTAACTCACCATTAGAAAGCACGGACGAAGCAGAGAGACCGGTCGCTAGTACATCTAACCATCTCATAGTCTGACGATATTCTCTATTACTGTTATTGTCAAAAGCAATATTATAAATCCGTACAAAACGACAATAAATTATACCTCTACTGTGTTTTTAGTAAAATATCTTTAGCTAAGAGTTTGCGCAGCTGTGCGTGATAAAATTTCCCGTATGAAGTTGTTTTATTGCGACAATTCTATTTAAGCGGTCCTTTAAGTCGCTCAGCGGGCTATGGAAAGGGCTATGCTTGGAGTTTCTCTCAGGGATCTTATCAGGAATGAAGTGATCCGACAGAGAACCAAGGTAACCGACATAGCCTATAGGATCAGCAAGCTGAAGTGGCAATGGGCTGGACATATTAGCCGAAGAACCGACAGCCGTTGGGGCAAACGTGTTCTCGAGTGGAGACCGCGGCTCGGCAAACGTAGTGTAGGACGCCGGTGTAGGTGTAGGAGCGATGACATACGCAAAATGGCTGGCAGTTGGATGAGAGAAGCCGAAGATCGGGCTCAGTGGCGTGCTTTGGGAGAGGCCTATGTCCAGCAGTGGACTGAAGTGGGCTGATTATGATGATGATGGTCCTTTAGGGTCAAGCTATAGAGAATCTCGTTTTTTTTTATATAATACGTAGGAGTCTTATTTAAAATGTAACTAATATTACTAATTTTAATATAGGTAAATCTGACTCAATGGTGCATAGAAACGATGGTTGTAAAGTAATCTCTTTTGGAGACTGATTATTTTTAAATTTTATATTAAAAATAAAACTTAGATAAACGAAATTTTAAAGTACACTAGTAGCTAATACTGTTTCTAAAAGACACACGGACGTGAGATATTCTTTGTACATAATAAAGTCTTCCATAAATGATTAAGTACGATATTTTAAGTACTTATTTTTACGCATTTAATACTTAAAATGTTTTAATGTATAGACCTTTTTATACTAAAATGTAGATAATTATATGAAAGAGTGTACCTATATGTCGCTTACTAAATGCAAGGTTGTAATGTGCCTTTGAAATTATTCCTCCTAAAAATGTTAATATTACTTTAATTAATAAATAGACTTAATGTTTTTAGAATTTGTAATTATTATAGTTGGAACTTCGTAACATGTAATAAAATAAGATATATTTTTGAGATTATTAGATAGAATAACTACATAAATCGAAGGTTGTACAAAAGTAGATCTTGTTCTATTTTTTTTCCGGCAGAGTTGTTAAAGTTGTACATCGTAATTTCCCTATTTTTAATTAATTTCGATAAAAGCAATAAATACGTTGATATCGTCGAATCTGTTAGTTGTAATTTTTAATTATTATGAGATTACTAGTTGTAAGTATTTGTTAATGTTTTATTTAATTAAATGTAGGTAAATGAACGCACAATGTAGAACAAAACGAATGTATTCCTCAATAAATTATTGTTTTAACTGTTTAATGACGGCATCTCCACCATCTGTGACGATATTTTAACGAAACTATTAAATAAATTTTCTCATAAAAATTGGTCATTTTTATTCAAATTCCTGTAAGTAGGTAGGTACATTTTATATGAAAAAGTTTTTAGCTAAAACTAGCTGCGCCCCGCGTCTTCCCGTTATCCCGTAGGAACCTTTTCCAGGTTAAAAAGTATCCTATGTCCGTTTCCTGGTCCTAAGCTACCTCCCCACCAGTTTTCAGCCAAATCGGATCAGCCGTTCTTGAGTTATAAATAGTGTAACTAACACAACTTTCTTTTATTTATATACATTATATAGATTACAGAAGTAAAAACCAAAACTAAAAAATACTTGATGTGTTCCGGCAGTCTCACTAGAGTGCCCGTTCTCAATCTAGGTGTAGCGTGGCGCCAACATTGACCACAAAGTCACGTGACTTGTGGTCAAAAGCCACCCCGAAAGTAGTAAAAAAAACTTGATAGATCATTCAACACTTTATTGATACTCATTATCAGCCTTTCACGTTCCCACTGCTGGGACTCTGGCCTTCTCTCAGAGAGAGAGTATGGGCTGTTATCACCACGCTGGCCCAGTGCGGGTCGGTAGATGTCGCATGCCCTTGAATGTTGCAGTTCTTGGGCATACCGGTTTCCTCACGATGTTTTCCTTCACCGTTTTGAGCGATGGCAAATCCGCACATAACTTATTAAGTCATAGGTGCGGGGCCGAGAGGATTTGAACTCGGTGTCAGCGTCTTGTAAGTCGCACGCCTAACCGTTCGGCCACCATCGCTTTATTGATACACCGCAATACAAACTTACAAATTAGAACAATATTCTTAACTTTATGGTAGGTAAGTGTCCAAAGGTCGGTCCTATCGCTTAAAGCGTTCTCCTCCAGACAACCCAAGAGCAGATATAAAATATGGACGGTGGTACACATGTACAAAACTAATATAACTGATAAAATGCATCCTATTTTCTTTTTCATGTTAAACTATCTCTATACTAAATTGCATCAAGTTCTGTACAGCGGCTGAGGCGTGAGAAGGTAACATACAAAAAGACATGCAGAGTTACTTTCGTTTATATAATATTAAGTTTAGATAAATACAAGAATAATCATATGCTAGATATACCTACTCATCTAAGTAGTACACAGTAAATAATAAATTCTTTCTCTGTCTAGGATTCGAACCTGTAATACTCAACTCGGGGCCCTAACAGCTACGCCATTGTATGTCCCATCAGTACCAACAATAAAATAAATATCGGGGACCATTGCACACAAATTGACCTAGCCCCAAATTAAACTTGAAACTTGTGTTATGGGTAGGTACCTACTAGACAACGATACATATATACAATTTATTTATTTATTTTATTTATTTATTTATTACAAGGAAAACAAACAGCACATAAGAAAAAATAACATAAAAACAAAACATAAAACAAATAGGCCTAACAGTTTTCACAAATAGAAGAGGTTTAAACATGCCAGTAAATAATTTTGTAGAACATAGAATATTAAATCTAATAATGATAAGAGAAAAAACAACAAAAACAATGCACAAATAGATCCTTTAGCGATTACCTATTAGATAAATGCACTGAGAAAAAAATTCTGACTTTCCTTCCGAGTCTTTACCTTCCATGACCGTTTCCTACCTTATTTTGTATTAGTTTTCCTTCTGAATCACAAATCCTTCCCTTTTGACTCAGAAGGAAAACGGTACTTCCGAAGGTCTTTTTTCTCCATGTGTCAGTAAATTCACGAAGTTTCAAGAAGAAAACGTCCATTCTGGCCGTCTAGAATAGAGTTTCAGAAATAGACACTTCACCAGTTTACATTCCACGCGGTTACGTCACCGCCTAACATCAAAATAGACGATTTATTTTCAACACCGTTGCCAGCAGACAGTACTAAATAAAAATGGTGTATGAAAAGAAGTTTTGTTAAGGGGGAGCCACTCACGCAAACGTAAATAAATAAATAATTATCGGGGGACCATTGCACACAAATTGAACTAGCCCCAAATTAAGCTCGAAACTTGTGTTAGCGGTAGTAGACAACGATATACATACTTATATTAGAGAAATAAATACTTATATAGATAGAAATATCCAAGACTCAGAAACAAACATGTGTTTAAAAGACGAATTTTACATAAGTTTTAAATGGAAAACATAAGGTTTGTATGAGAAACTCATAGAAAGTTCGCTAGTGGGCAATTAATTGAAAAATTAAAAATAAATATCAAAATACAGTAGAAAAGTTTGCGTGGTCATTATTGCCGCAGTTGAGTTTGTAAGGGAAATTGCCTGGTATAATTTACCTTAGAGGTATAATTTACCGCAAAACACCGAGATGAATAATGAATGTAGAAGAATCCTAACACAGATTATTTAAAGAAAATAGATTACAAAACATTTATTCAAGATGATACAAGGGAGCGCCTGAAAAAAATACCTCCTACCTAATTCTAAAAAATCGAGAGAACTTCCATCTCTTATGATTATCCATCTGACAGCTACATAAAAATACATATTTTAATCCACTTCTCACGATAAAGTCATTGAGCGTTTAAAATGAGATGTAACTCGGGCGCCGCTGAGTATAACTCTCAGTAGAGCTCTAAATATTAGTCTCAGTCTCAGTATAACTCGAATTATCCCAGTAGTAACCTGACTTTTACCCATCAACCTTCGCCTTAATGATCGACAGATGTGTTAGCGCGCGATAATGCCGCCATTTCTTTTAAATATATTATTACGCGATAGAACCCTAGATTTAGTTCTAGCTTGTGTAGGAATAGCTGTTGTCCATCATAAATGATTTTTTAAATGAAATCTAACTTTTTATTACATTATTTTTGCATTAATTAATTTTTTGAACTAAGAACTTTAGATTTTGTTTGTAAAATGCATGTTGCATGCATGCAATACACCGACAGGACTAAAAGTATAGCGGTCCTATTCTGGGGACATCAACAATAACAATATTTGCCATGCCCTTATTGGGAGACAAGCTTCTGTCATCTTAACTGTTTGACACTGTTTAATAAGCTTTTCTAACAACATTTTGTTTTAAATGGAACAATTAAACAAAATAGAATTCATCCGAAAAGTTTCCTCGCACAGCTATAAACTTTAAAATATATATATTAAAATAACAACGAATAATTGTGAGCCGAGACTGTTGATTTCCAACGTCTTCTTGTCAGTGAATTACTACGTGGCCTACATACAAGTATATGGGTCACATTTGCATCGCTGTCGCTGTATTTATAAGCAGTAGTTCAACTCTCACTTTTTACTATTATTTTTTTATACTTAAGTTAAGTTTTTAAGTGATGATGGTAGGGATTGCAATCTCGCAGCACGCGGAATCCCGTATCTTTGAAATTATGCTACAAAATCATATTGAACAGACAGATTTTTGTGTAAAAAGTAATAATCAACTTTTATTAAACATTTCTTACATTTCTAGATTTTTTTTTGTTGGAAAGAAGTGATATTTCAAAGGTGGTCCCATGATAAGGAAATCAGGGTTTGATGATGGCAGACCAGAGAAACTGAGAGGAAACTAAAGTCGGTTTTCGTTGTGATAAAAATTAAACGTGTTTTTTTTATTTCTTTCGGGGTTTCATTTGACCGCATGTGACCTGTACCCCTAGTACAGGTTTTGATAGTTTACAAAAACAATAAAAGTTTTCGTTTCCATCCATACATATTTTTTTCAGCGAATCTTACCGAGACTTGGAGGAACTGAAATCGTTAATACGGGTTATTTTAAATCGTAATAATAATATTCCAACAATGTTATTGAGTTACTTTTTGAATTTAAGCAGATCGAGTTGCCACTTTGACAAGTCGGCGGTGGTAAACGTCGACGTAAACGTCGACGTTTACCGCCGCCGAGTTTTGGTAAACCAAAACTTTTATCGTTTTCAAAACTTGTACTAGGGGTACAGATGTAAGTGACGATGTGGTCGAAGGAGGCGCTGCACGCTTTATATAGATTGGGAATTGGCTCTCAATTGGAACTGCTGAAACACATCAGTAAGTGCTTGAGGGTTGATTTACAGCCTTACCGCACATAAAGAAGTTTCACGTAAAAAGCTGAAAGCTAGTTCACTGTCAGTGCCCTATACTGAAATTGAGAACAGTTAACAGGTACAGCAAATGAACTGTGGCACTTAGTGAATCAGATGTAAACCTTGGAGAAACGTTCGACATTGAGAAATTAGGTGGTCGGAATGATTTTAGCTCGTGTTGAAGTTGGAATTGTATTGAGTTTACAGAAAAAGTTTTCAAAAATTATAGATTAGTTGTATTTCTATTATTATTCCCAAAAAAACCTCATATTAATTATTATCATCATATTTTAAAAATCTATTTATGTTAATAATAAATAAGAATCAAAGTCCTGACTGACTGATATCAAAGCACAGCCGTTGGTCGTAGATGAAATTTGGAGGGTATGTTTATCTTGATGTATAGAGGTGTACTAAGAAAGGTTTTTGAAATTCAACCCCTATCAGGGTAAAAATGGGAAACTGTTGCCAACGCGGGTGAAACCTCGGGGAACAGCTAGTAAGTAATGAAAGCGCCTAAACAGTGCAAATATGGTCGAAATCAATGACTAAATATATACATACATATATATATTTTTATGGCGATGATGGCTCAGTGGTAGTGACGTCGGCTTGCGATCCGTAGGACGTGGGTTCGAATCCTACAATGAGCTTGAGCTTTCGGTGAAGGAAAACATCGTGATGAAACCATAGCTTGGTGGTAGGGTATTTTCTAGTGTACTCGCCTGGCTAGCTACCACCCTCTTGTTAAGAATCTGTCGCCAAGCACCTTTCGGTGTGTTCCGGCAGCCTCACTTCGGCTCTCAAGCCAGTTCCCAGTCCAGATGTAGCGTGACGCCATCTTCGACCACATCGTCACTTAACATCAGGTGACTTGTGGTCAAACGCTACCCTGTAAATAGTAAAAAAAAAACATTTCCGAGATCTGTAAGATTGTAAAAAGATAAATAAAAGCAACAATATGAATAGCATTAACTTTCTCAGAAATAGAGATCATTAGAACTCCATTTGTTTGTGTCGTATGAGTCACAAACTTTTATAAACTATACGCTACGCCGAGGAATTTTTAATCGTTTAGAGAAAGTTATTTCTTTACAAACAAATTTTAATAATTATATTAACGCGAAAAACTGAAAGTTATCTCTGTTCCAGCCACATTAACTTCCCTTTTATTCGACTGCGAAAGAGAAGGGTTATATTTTTCGAGTGTGTGTACGTATGTGTATTCCTTTGGCACGGCTTGTAGCCTAAATGGCTTGACGGATTTTAACATATTATGAGGTGTCATTAGATTAGTCTTTATTGTGGGAGTGACATAGGGTACTTTATTTTTGTAACGTATTTGCTTACTTTTTGCCAAAAACCGGGCTCAGACGCGTGTTTTGGGAGAGGTCTACATCTAGCAGTGGCTTGACACAGTCTGATAAATAGTAATGCATCGATTTTGATAAAATTTTAATAGCATCAAATCAAGGGTGGTTACCAATTTTACTCTGGTAAATCAAAATATTTTTTGTAATAATAAAGAAAATACACACTCCTCTTTGTAAACTTCCTCATTTCACCGAAAAGGTTCAAAGCGATCTCATTCGTTTCTGCCAGGGGACCAAAAAGAAATAAATCAAAAGTCAAACGGGCATAACTCTTCACAAACGTCATCACAAAATTCTTGTACGAAAATGAACATAAAACCCAAAAAAATAACTCTGAACTCTCAAAATGTGATTCATTGACAATGTACTATGCTTGGTGGCAGAGGATTCTTGTTGATAATGATGAAAAGCGCGTTTGTAGTTGCTTTTCTCAGTATACCAAGTCCGGTGGTCGCCTTCTCTAGTTTGAAAAACTGGTCTAGAAAGGCGCTTTACACTAAGATCGACCTCTGCACACAACCTTGCTATAGCCAGATAATACCAGGTGGGTTCGTTGTTTACCATCGACTAATGACCAGTTTCAATAACCTATCTATCCACAGTTTTCCCTACTAGAGATAGAAATTTCTTTATAAGGAGCTTACGTCAATTTTCTCTAGTAGATAATTATGTTAAAACCGGCCGTAAGGCGCGTCGCTCACTGGTAATCGAGACAAGGTCGCGGGGCGTCGCGGCACGGTCGAGGTGCGGTCTCTATGTAGAGTCGAGGTGCGGGCGACTTCCTCCCACCAATTCATTCAAAATGTCGTGGTCAAAAGATGAAGGCGTACTTGCACTCGTTCAAGTTATTAATTTAAATGGGAGAAGATTTTGGACGAATGATTTCACTGTAAACACTTTTACGAACGAAAGAAAATTACAAAATAGCGGTGAACTCACGAGACTCCACCTCGCCCGTGCCTTGACTCTTGTATAATTTGAGAGCACTGCCATTTATTCCTAAAGAAAAGGTAGCGGGAGCGTTGCTTCTGCGCCCGCACCTTAACGTCGCCTCGACTCTCGTGTGAGCGATGGGCCTTAGTGTTCATGCAAATGTAGACCTTAAATCCTAGTAACAGACGACCATTCTTCTAATTTACGGTGTGATAGTCAACTTGTCCGTAGCTTGAGCTTTCGGTGAAGGTAAACATCGCGATGGAACTACAGTAGACTAGTTTCTAGTGCTTGCCTGACTCGCTATCAGTGGGTTCCGTTCAGCAGTCTCACTTCAGAGTTTGAGAGCCTACATCGTTGCTTAATATCAGGTGCTTTATGACCAAACGCTACATATTATGATGTATAAAAGACCTCGAACCCTAGGATTAGGTGATCATAATTCTTATTTACTGTGATAAACGTTTTTTTTTACAATACAAATCATGTAGATCGCGTATAGCATCGCACGCACTGCTATCCAGAACGGCTTTATGACGGATACTTCCGAAACTGACAGCCTAACGGGCCCTCCCAAGGATGGTAGTATGTCAGTAAACGGTCACTCATCCTAGTGATTCCGACCAACCGAAATAACTACATCACGAGCGCTACAGCATAGCTAGCGGATATTAAAGAATTGTATGACCAAACTCTGTGCAGTGAAAATTCTTCCAAACATATAAATCTGCAGAAATCGATCCCGACCAATCACGTAAAAGAATAAAGTATTTTCCTCTCTGTTATCCAGGACTGTACCTTAGCAATGCTAGGGCCGCAGCGGACCCCTCTGTGCTCCGCAATCTTGGCATCACCCATATCCTCACCATTGAGGCGCACAAGTTACCGAAAGCAGTTTTCGTGGATACCAATATTAGCACCCTCTTTGTTAGGGCCTATGAGTCTGCTCACTCCAATCTCCTGCCCTACTTCCCAATGGCCAACGCGTTCATTGCCGAAGGAGTTCAAAGAGGGAACGTACTCGTTCACTGCAAGCTTGGAGTGTCCCGATCCGCTACTTTCGTCCTTGCCTACCTCATGGAAAGATACAAGCTGACCTTTGAACAGGCTTTCAGTTATGTGAAAAAGAGGCGAAGGTTTATCGACCCCAATCCAGCCTTTGTGGCTCAGCTGAAACGTTATGAACGACTTAATTACGATGTGAGCAGTTTGGACAGATTTGAGGCCTTTGCGACTGTGTATTCGAGAAAACACAAGCATAGAGTTGCTTTTTTTGTTATCGTCATTCTTGGATTAGTATTACCTACAGCGGTGCTCCTTTCTATTTGAATGTCCATACATATATGTATAAACTAATGCAGTGAACATTATTGTAAATAAAGTTTACGGTTCAATATTGAGTTTAGTTTATCATTACGAAATTGGAAATCTAATTATTTCTTTAAGGACTAGGACTCAAACTAAATTTATCTGAAAATACCTCTATACGTTTTTAAAAGAAACAAAATGTTCAGGGTTGTGGTTGCTGGGCTAGTTCATTTAAGTTTTTTTTGAAGGTTTATAAGTTTTAGTTAAAAAAGAACAACATAAGGCGAAATGGTTAAATTTAAGATTTTCCTTAATTTTTTCACCTGGGCCATAAAAACGTAGTGTAACCCAATTTTCCTGAAGAGTATATCTTGTAATCTCGATTGGTATAATTTATTAAATACACGTGAGGTTAGTTAAATAACTTTTCACAACAAATCACATTTAATATATTGGCAACAAGCGCGATTTCTTACCATTTCATTTTCTAAAAAATACTTCTTGTAAAAGTACCAACTAGAATAGGTCGATATAGGATCTTGGGGAAAAAAAAACGACAATTTTCCTTTACCATTTATATTCTAAAGTAACATACATATTTTAAGCGTGAGGTTTTAAAGAATGCACGAGGGAAGATAACGGATCGGGGCTCCAATCCCTCTTTTCCCTCTTTCGAAAATACTAAGTTGGACACAATCTATCAGAAATTCCTGTCAAAAAGCTCAAAAATAAATGTTATTCTTTTTTTATCCAGGACTCTACCTAAGCAATGCCCGGGCCGCGGCGGACCGATCTGTACTTAAAACTCTTAACATCACCCACGTACTCACAATTGAAGCGCACCGGTTACCGAAGTCGACATTCATGGATACCAATATCAGCACCCTCTTTATTAGGGCTTATGACCATCCTAAATCGTACCTCCTGCCCTACTTCCCGATGGCCAACGGGTTTATTGATGAAGGACTTCGAACTGGGAACGTGCTCGTGCACTGTCACTTTGGAGTGTCCCGGTCAGCTACCTTAGTCCTTGCTTATCTCATGGAGAAGTACAAGATGAGCTTCGAGCAAGCGTTCGTCTACGTCAGACAGAGGCGACGGTTCATCAACCCCAATGCAGGGTTCGTGGAACAACTCCGGGAGTACCAGCGGCTTAACTACGACGTGAATGGCTTCCACAGGCTAGAAGCGTACATGAATGTGAACGCGAGAAAGCATAAGTACAAAATAGCGTCGGTAGCCGCCGTCGTTTTTGGACTACTGGTCCCGGCGATGGTACTCATTGTTTGAAAGTGTTAAGGAAATCAAGTGCAAGTTATTGAAATGAAGTTTTGCAATTAAATACTTTATTCTTCTACGTGATTTTGGTTTTAATGGAAGGTTTGTCAGTCATCAGTTATTAAAAAATATCTCTGACGAATAGCAGTACCATAAAACTTTATGCTAAGTATCAAGTTAAAAGTAGAACGTTTCGAATGAAAAATACAATGAGGTAGGGTATTTTAAGATCATCATTTAGAATCCAGTCCATGTGTAGCGTAGCGCCAGTCACCTGGTTTTAAGTGACGATGTGATCAAAGGTAGCGCCACGCTACACCTGGACGGAGAACTCGCTCTCAAGTGGGGCTGCCGAAACGTGACGATAGGAGCTTGACGACAGATTCTTAACTTGAGGTTGGTAGCTAGCCAGGCGAGCGCTAGAAAATATCTATCAAGCTATGGTTTCATCACAATGTTTTCCTTCACTGAAAGCTGAAGCTCATAGTAGGATTCAGACCCACAGGTCGCAGGCCGACGTCACTACCACTGAGCCACTTCTTCTTTTTAAGGATAAATATTATTTTTCTTACTCAGGACTGTACTTAAGCAATGCTGCCACCGCAGCGGACCGAACTGTGCTGCAGAGACTTGGCGTCACGCATGTTCTCACCGTCGCGGATCAACGTATACCACCCTCGACCTTCGATGGCACCAACATCGCCAACTTATTCATCAGGGCCAATGACACCGTCGACACCCAACTCCTACCCTACTTTCCACTTTCCTACACCTTTATTGAAGAAGGCATGGCCGATGGTGTCGTCCTCGTGCATTGCCGGTTTGGAGTGTCCCGGTCCGCCACCTTGGTCATTGCCTTTCTAATGAAAAAATACAAATTAACCTTCAAACAAGCAGCTCACCATGTCAAAAAGAAGCGGCAATTCATCAACCCCAATCCAGGATTCGTGGCTCAACTGAAGGAGTATGAACGACTGGAGTATCACGTAGCTGGTATAAGTAGATTGGAGGCGTATATGAATGTTAATTCAGGAGAGAACAAGTATAAAGTGCTGTCCCTTGCCGCGTTGTTTTTAGGAATTCTTATTCCGGTTTTATTCTTGCTCGGTTGACTCTATTGTGCAAGTTTTGGGAATAAAATATCACGTGTGAATGCTTTGTGAGTTTATTGATAGACTGATAACTACATGGTAACGCGTGTGTCTTAAGCTGGGGTCCCACGGTTTGTTTTCTGGAGGATCAGACCGCACTAGGGTGGGTCGACAGACGCGTCGTTTGAACACCTAGACTGTAATAGGCCTTGAAAGGGGTGGCATAACTAAAATCAAATGGTGTTTGTTGGTAAGCACTTTAGAACTGCTGGACAGATTTGGCTTTTTTACACCTACACGTGCAAAGCCAGGTTGGGTCGCAAGTATAATAAAAAGTAAAAAAACAAATCTTTTCTTCTAATTTTATCCACCGCTGGAGCATGACCGTCATTTCTCTGTAATTTGTGGGGGTTTTGCCAAGACACGCAGGTGTTGATACCGGAAATCATAATTATTCAGTCCACCCATTGTGCAAGCTTTTATATAATAACGAGCTCTTTTTACTTTATAATTATTGAGCAGCAGCGTCGGATATAGCATTCAGCTGAGAGGTGGTCTAGGAATACATTTAAAAAAAATTGCATTGTCACAATCGTAGGACAAGGTCTTGGTCCAATTCAATTCAATAGTACTTCATTCAATAGGATACATTGTGATCACTTTAAAACGTCAAACTTAAAACTAGCTACGCCTGTTCCAACCTCCTTACGCCGGCAAAAGAACAGTCCCACTTAACTACTCTCCTAGATCCATCTCTTTAATCCTACTAATATTATAAACGTAAGAGTTAGTGAGTATGGATGTTTGTTACTCTTTCACGCAAAAACTACTGATCGGATCTGGATGTGATTTATAATGGAGATAGCTTACTCCCTGGATTAACACATAGGCTACTTTTTATCTCGGAAAAAGGCTCCTGCGGGATAACGCGGGTGAAACCGCGGGGCGCATTTTCTTTACTTTTTTTTTTAATAATAGATTAGCAAACAAGTAGACGGCCCGCCTGATGGAAAGCGGTCATCGTCGCCTATGGACATCTGCAACACCAGGGGAGATGCCGATGCGTTGCCGACCTTTAAGGACTCTTTTCACACCTATCTTGAAGGATTGCAATCTGTAGTACAGCGGAAAAACTTGTGGGGGAAGCTCATTCCACATTTTGCAAGTATGCGGGAGAAAGGAGCGCATAAATCGCGAGGTGTGGGATTCCAGGACTCAATAATGTGTAAATGAGCTTTTTTTTTGATGAGTGTAATATGAGTTTATATACTTCTACGAGTAGGCAAGTTTGTAACACTTTATGAAAATAATCACAGGAACATCTGAAAACAAGATTTTAATGTTTCCAACGGCTTATTTCCGTGTAACATTAAATTTAATGATGCGTAAGAGTTTATGATTCCGCTACATAAAAACATGTGATCATATTTATGAATGACCGCACTTGAGATGGTATTTAAGTACTTTTGTAGGTACCGGATTAATACGGATGTACCTAATGTATTGGTTATGGTGTAGACGTACCATGAGTGTCCACGTCTCGGCTCCATATGTCATTAAAGGTAGGACGCACTGGTTGAAAACTTTCGTTTTCAGGCATAAACTGGCATTGAGATAAAATCCTATCCTATCCTACTAATATTATAAAATATGTGAAAGTTTGTTTGTGTGTGAATGTTTGTGAAATACCTACTTTTATTCTGCCAAATAAATGATTGATTGATTGATTGATTGTTACCACGTATCACCGTAACTATTAAACCGATTTAGATGAAATTTGGGATCAAGATAGCTTATACTCCGGAATTTTATCCCGGAAAATGGTTCCTGCGGGATAACGGGAGGCTAGTGAAACCGCGAGGCGTAACTAGTAGCTCTAATAAAATAAGAGAGAAACAAGCAAGCTAATTGTCCGCACCGTTTCAAAACAACATACAAAAGTTTCATCATATCTCTAATGAGTGAGAAGCACCTGTCCAACCTCCGTTTAAATATAGCTGGACAGAAATACACTGGCCAATTAATAGTAAGAACAACAGAGATATTATGTATTTGGCACTGGTTGCGCGGTTTAGAGAGATAAGTTTGCTGAATTCATTTTGTGAGACTGAACATTATGAGGTAGCCTGGTAAATCACATCAAAATATGTTTATTGAAGCAATGAGCAAGTTAAAGTGTCAGCTGGTCATATAAGCCGCAGAACCGACAACTGTTGGGGTAGACGTGTCCTTGTGTGGAGACCGCGACTCGCCAAACGTAGTGTAGGACGTCCTCCGCCTAGGTGGAGCGACGACTTGCATCAAGAGGCTGACAGTAGTCGGATGAGAGGGGCCGAAGATCTGGCTCAGTGGCAAACTTGTGAAAAAAAAGTGGCAAACAGGCTGATGCAAATTGGATAATTTAGGCTGATCAATTTGGCAATTTTTAATCTATACCTTGATGTCGTAAGTAGTAGAAACATTTATGACGACCTTTATGATTTAGAGCACTAATTTGGAGTTACACCAAAATTATAATGTATTGATGTGACGCCCGAGGCTCCAGTAATTAACTACGTTCTGAGGTAATTAGAAATAGAAATAAATCTATTAAATTATGACGTCTGGCTATGTAACGTTTAGGCATCCAGCATTTGAAGGCAATTTGATGCACAGGCATAGCTAGTTTAGAGTTTGGCGCTTTAAAGTGATCATATTTTGTATTGTACTATAAGTAAATTTATTTTGGATTTGATCATCATTAGCCTGTATCAGTCCCCTGCTGGACATATAGGAGTCTCCCAAGGGACGCTACTGAGCCCGGATTTTGGCTCTTCCCATCTATCTACTGTCAGCCACTCGGCGCAACTTGGTTTGAGTTTAAATTACCTGCACCATCAGCCTTTTGAAAGAGCTCTTCTTCTTCTTCTTCTTGCCCTGGTCCCATTTATTTGGGGTCGGTGCAGCATGTTTTCTTCTTCCACTCTCCCCTATCAGCCGTCATCGCTTCATTCACTCCCCTTTCATTCATATCAACTCTCACACAATTCATCCATCTTTTCTTTGGTCTTCCTCTTCCCTTCCATCCATCAACATTCATATCCATCACTTTTTTTGTAATATGATTATCATCCCTCCTCATAACATGTCCATACCAAGCCAAACGATTCCCTTTCAACTTATCTGTCACTACTTTCATACTTCCTCTAATATACTCATTCCTTATTTTATCCATTCTCGTCACTCCACACATCCTCCACACATCTCATCTCCGCTACATGGAGTTTCCTCTCATCCGTAGCCTTTTGAAAGAATTACCTTATTCATATCAAAATTCAAACCCTTACAATATTGCACAATATTTCGTAAAATCTGTAACAAATCTAAATCTGTTAAACGGGACGGCAACGTTTATTATCGTGCGTACGCGTCACCAATGCTCCTCAGTGATTGCTTTGGGGTGATCCCAGCTAATTCAATTCATTGTTTTGTTGACGATTTCACTGAAGAATAATCAGATATTGTCATTTCGATAGAACGATGGTGGCACCCACACCTTAATAAATTATGTGTAGATTAATCTCAAAACGGTGAAGGAAAACATCGTGAGGAAACCGGCACGTCCAAGAACCACAACATTCTTGGGCATGCAACATCTGCCTACTCGCACTGGGCCAGCGTGGTAGATTACGGCCCATACTCTCTTTCTGAGAGAAGGCCAGAGTCCCAGCAGTGGGAACGTAATAGGCCGATAATGATGAATTATTGTCATTTCGCCGTCGCGGTTGCTGACTCAGGATAGCGGTCGTTAGACTGTATCAAAACACTTTTTTAAAACACTTTTATTAGCTTGACTTGTAACTAACAATGTAATCAAATCTTAGAAGCCAATTTTCACCCACTTCTTTTAAAACACTTTTATTAGCTTGACTTGTAACTAACTAACAATGTAATCAAATCTTAGAAGTCAATTTTCACCTACTTCTAATTGTCGTGTCGACTTGAAACTTTGTATGTGTATGTAATATCGGTGACAATGCAATAATTTGGTATCATCGACCTGATCTGATGATGCAGCCGGAAGGTGGGTAGGGGATCTCTGCATTGGCTTCTAGTAAACCCCTCGTGTTTGAACTCATATGAATCGTCTTGACGAGTACAATAGATTGGACTTGGTGACGAGGGTCTGATGATGCAACCGGAAGGTGGGTAGGGGATCTCTGCTGTGGCTACAAGCAAACCCCTCGTGTTTGGGCTCATATATTTTTCAGTGCGTTTTTAAAGTATTTTTTTTTTAGTTTTTTAACTATATATTATTACTATACTACTTATAAATAATTAAATTTACAGGGTAGTGTTTGACCACAAGTCATCTGATGTTAAGTGATGTGGTCGAAGATGGTGCCACGCTACACCTAGCTCGGAATTGGTTCGGAAGTGAGGCTACCGGAACACACCGATAAGTGCTTGTTGACAGATTCTTAACATGAGGGTGGTGGCTAGCCAGGCGACCATTAGGAAATGCTTATTCATTTTTTTTATAGGTAAGTTTATCATAAATATATTTGTAAAATATGGGTATATTGAAAAGAGATTGACCGCAAGTCACTGATCGAAGGTGGCGTCACGCTACACCTGGACTGGGAACTGGCTCCCAAGTGAGGCTGCCGGAACACACCGATGGAGTGCTTGTGTGTCTATCCAGTAACAATGATAAACGGTTTTCCTCGTGTTGCTAAGCAATATTTGGTAATCATTAAGCAAATAAATGCAGCTCGTAGAACAATCCAATCCCAATCAAGATGTATGTAGCATCACACCACCTACGACCGCATCGTCATTTAACATCATATGTCTTGTGGTCGAGCGCAATAGCTCAATGCATAAGTACTTATTTGCAATAAAATAAAAGCGTTGACCTGTAGGAAGTATACGAGTATAATATTTAAAAAACAGTCATTGATATGGTGTATTTTTTCATTGCCTGAGTATAAAACATGGCTATTATAAATATAAGCCTTTAATAAACCATGTAGAGTATTTTATCACATCACTAGCGACCCGCCCTGACTTCGCACGGGTGCAATATAGATTTGTAGATACTAATATTGGGCAGTATTTTACAAATCTTTGATTTTTTTGGCTTTTCTGTTCTAGAATATGTATGTACTCGTATTATACATATAAATTTTCCTCTTGAATTACTCTATCTATTGTTGAAAACTGCATTTAAATCCGTTGCGCAGTTTTAAAGATCTAAGCATATATAGGGACAGACAGCGGAAATAGACTTTGTTTTGTACTAGTATGTAGTGATACGACGGCATAAGTATGCGTGGTAGCCAGCTTCTATTTCAGCTGCAGACTTGCACCCGCGCTGCAGCCAGCTTGAACGAACCAGCCGCCCTAATTCGACCTTCCATCTAGGTTGGAGCCGTTAACCCTGCAGTTTTATACCGTCCCAATCCCAAAACTGCCTATTTATAAAGAGGCGAGATTTATACCAAAGCCTAGGTATTATAAGTGTTGTGTACACAATGAGGAGTATTTTTGGCCCGTCGGGGCGCGAGTAGGCCCCGGTACCAGTAGTGTGGTGGCCATCGTGCGCGCAACCGGACCACTGTCGCGATCGGGTCTAGTGTAGTGTCGGCGCCAGTGTAAGTGGAGTGCTTTTCTAACGCTTCGGGTGTCACTCAGTGCCTCAGTGCGGATAACATGCTAATCACGCAAGCTGTGCTAACCAACTAACGCATGGTATAAGTGTTGCGTGGGATTGGGTGTGGGCAGGGAAATTTGATAAGCCGATGGCTGGCCACTTTTGTATGCAACGGCCGGCGGGCGGGCGGACTATTTTTGTATCGGCGTCCGCGCAGTCGCTGCCTGGGTTGGGCGGCCGGCGCTCGCCGCCCGATGCTTCTGCGGACGTGTCGAAAAATGTGGTTTGGGAGGTTATTGTATAAATAGAACAGGATGAATAGCACCGTAACACGATCGCTGTCGTGGACGGATCAAATTTATTTTTAGGGGCATTAAAAATTATGACGCGAAATTGATATTTAATGCAATTTATTTTTTATGATAAACAGTAGTTGTTCACGTCAAATTTAGCGTGTAGGGAGCCTAAAAACGTCCCGTAAAAGAATTTGACCACCACGGCCAGTTTCAATAACCCATCTATGCACTAGAGATAAAAATTTGACATTACTTCTATGGAGCTTGTGTCAATTTTCTATCTCCAGTAGGGCAAACCATGGATAGATCGGTTATTGGGAACGGCCGAAAACGATGAAAGCTTTCTCCTGACATGAAATTTAAGCATCAATCCATTTCGTATCTTCTATGATCCCACGGGAGTCAAAAGACGTAAAAAATATATCCTATGATCCCATGGGAGCAAAGCGACAAAAATATTACACAGGAATCCCATAGGATTATAAGCATGGGAGCCAAGTGGACGGAGGGATCCCATGGGATTGAAGTTGCTACATGCTTGCTTGAAAAACGTTATTAAACTTCAATCCCATGAATATTAGGAACTAAAAGGAAGAAAAATTATACTGTAATCCCATGGGATCCTAGACATGGGAGCCAAGTGGAAGGAGGCGTTGTTTTAAAAACTAATGTATATATATCAAAAATCGCACCTGTTTACTTTATACGAAAATTAAATTCGCCAGAACTTCCAGAATAACATATAAATCAGTCATGTGTGAGTAAAAACTGTAATAACAATAAGTTTAGACGACCGTATGACTTTGACAGCTCTCGCAGTCAATATGACTGTCACTTTATGTTCAAAGCGACCTTAAGCGAGATTTAGACTAGCAAGTTCTTCCAGCAATTTCTTGGGCGAGTTCTTGCTGGTCTGTTTACATAACGTGCAATATTTTCAATATATTTACACATGTATAGGTCTACCAGGATCTGATGGCAAAAAAAAGTTTAATAAAGACCGATTTTCATATGGCAACAAAAAAAATGTCATCTGTCAACTGAAATTTCGAGGAATTGTTTATGGTTTGGCTTCAAATTATAGGTCTACCAGGATCTGCAAAAAAAAGTTTAATAAATAGTGATTTTCATATGGCAACGAAAAATTTCGAGGAATTGTTGATGGTTTGGCTTCAAATTAGTAGGAATGACAAGTCTTGATACTTTGGTTTATTGCATCTTTCGTGTGAACTGAAGAAGCTTTCTCTCGAATAGGGATCGATGAATGGTGAAAATCTTGTGAACATGTAATGAAAATTGATAATCAGTTCATAGAACAAGATCGATTGAGATGCAGGAGGAAAGGTTTATCATAAATACTGCGTCTTCCTCGTCTTCCTCTTCCGTTGAAGACTTTTTTATGGATGTGCAGTATTTGGAACCATTTTCAAGTTCTGATAGCCTTTAATTAATTAATAAACTCATGGACAGAGTAATTGGAGTTTTCATCTAAATTTCCAACCCCACATTCGCCACAGTAAGATTTTCAAAAATTATCCTTGTTCATTGGATACATTTCTATAATTACATGTATCACACACAGAATCAGCCACTATAGGGAAAAAAAAGTATCAAAACGTTTTGCTCCAATTTCCCCCAGTATTGCTAGCGTCAATTTCTTTTTTCCATTTTTGCCATCAGATTCTGGTAGACCTATAATTTGCAGCAAGATCCGCAAGTTGTAAAACTTGCAGAAGTTAGCTTGCCACACCTATTTACACAGTAGTAAGAGCTTGCAGAAGTCAACTTCTGCAAGTTCTATTGCTAGTCTAAACCTCGCTTTATATTGAACGCTGCTTCAGACCTTGAGACGTCTTAAGAAAATAGATATGTTTACCGAATTGCACGTATTTATGAACTTGTACTCATTTACTTTGGTTAGCTGGATTCGGTTTGACGCGTTAAACTATTAAAGAGATGTCTCCATACGCTTGCCAGCTGGTGTTAAGACGAGGAATCGGCAATATTGGCTGCAGGGACCTCCTTTTTTCTCAGCAATTACAAAACATACAAAGCTAATATTTATGTACATTAAAGATCATGTTTTTGACTACAAATTGTCGGAAGGATAACACGATTGGTTAACTTTCATAGCAGACAAATAATGATCGAAAACTGCCCTCTAAAAAAAAAGTTTTCATTTTACAGGCATACAAAACCGATCTAAGAGTTGAATTATTTTTTTTTGTATGGTATTTACACATTCTTCAAAGAACTACAGATTTAGTTTTATAACATTAGGGATAGTTTTCATTTTAAACGAAAAAAACCTTTTTTGCCGAATAAGACCTATAAGATATACCTAAGACCGACATATATATATAACGGGTGCTGCTTCTGGGGTCTAGTCAGCTTTGATTGTGATCCTGTAACTCATTAATATTCATGTTCCCATATTCCAATGTGCACAACCAAACAAGAGAAATCTTATTAGTAAAGCTAATTAAAAAATATCGGACTATTAGATGACAAAAAAAAAAGCTTGGGATTTTAGTGAACTTGCTCCAATTCAATCAATTAGTAATAAGAGTTAAATTGCCTTTGTGATCGCGACAAAAAAATTACCTGCCGGGCGTTTCTTGCCTGTTCTTTTGCCGGCGTGAGGAGGTTGGAACAGGCGTAGCTAGTTATAAGTTGACGTTTTAAAGTGATCACAATGTATCCTATTGAATAAAACAAATTTTTACTTTTAATATTTTGACAGTTTTTAACTTTAAAAAAAACTAGTGCAGTGAGGGCTACGAATCTCGTAGCGCGTAGCACGTGCGTAGCTTACCGCGACCTAGCTACGAATAACTACGTGATGCTACGCCAATAAAACAAAAAATTAAACCAAATGAACATAACAAGTTATTGCTGTCATAAAATGTCACCTACTCATTTACCACGTGGTCATAAAAACAATAGACCACAACTCACGTGAAAATGGTTAGAATAGGGGAAATAGGCAGAATAGATAGATAGTTAGAAAGATAAATAAATAAATAAATAAATAATATCTGGGACAATTTCACACAAATTGACCTAGCCTAAAATTAAGCTCGAAACTTGTGTTATGGGTACTAGACAACGATATACATACCTATATAGAGAAATAAATACTTATATAGATAGAAATATCCAAGACTCAGGTACAAACATTAGTGCTCATCACACATACATTTGCCCTTACCGGGATTCGAATCCGGGACCGCTAGCTTCGCAGGCAGGGACACTACCAACTCGGCTACCGCGTCGTCATAGATAGATAGATTAACTACAATCCCAAGCTTGTTTGTCATCTAAATAGTTCGATATTTTATAATAAGCTTAACTAATGCGATTACTCTTTATACGGACTTGAAATTTTGCTATAAACAAGTCTTGAATTAGTAATAAGAATAATATTGCCAATGTGATCGCGTCTAAAACCTGCCGGGCGTTTCTTGCCTGTTTTCTGCCAGTAAGGAGGTTGGAACAGGCATTTCTAGTTTTAAGTTTGACGTTTGAAAGTAATCACATCACAATTACATAATAAGAAACAATTGACTTTGACTTTGATATCCTTACCTTGTTATGAAGACTTGTATTAATTGGTTTCAAAATCTTATTTTGTTACCTACTCTGTAAAGTTAAGACTTTTTTAAGCTTTTGTAAAGTAATTTTTTCTATGGGAATTTTGTACAAACCTCAGACCCGCCTTATATCTGCCTACTCGTGCGAAGCCGGGGTAGGTCACTAGTAAATAGAAATAAAATATTTAAAATGAAAGTGACAGGTGCTATTTTGCAACGACTCTTATATACCATGTGACACTAATTTATTCCCTTCTGTCAATTTGTTTTACAGCTTTGTGCTCATTACATGCCAGATCTGATAACGTTATGACATACCCCATTAAATGTGCAGATTGATCTAGACTTGCGTAGTAACAGACATTAACTCTAGAATCTAGACTAGGCTATCTATAGGTTTCTAAAGCGAAGACTTGCGGCCGGTTACAATAATCTATCCACGATTTTCCCTATTGGAGATGGAAATTTGACATTATCTAAATGTTATATTTAACTCAAAGGTGACTGACTGACATAGTGATCTATCAACGCACAGCCCAAACCACCGCCACCGTCCACGGATCGGGCTGAAATTTGGCATGCAAGTAGATGTTATGACGTAACTATCCGCTAAGAAAGGATTTTGAATAATTCTACCCCCAAGGGGATAAAATAGGGGATGAAAGTTTGTATGAAACTTTGTCAATTTTAAACCGATCGGGCTGAGACTTTGAGCATAAAGCTGTAGCCCACGCGGGTGAAACCGCGGGTTCACATATTTTTGTAATGTCAGATTTATGTCAAACCGTGGATAGATCGGTTATTGAAACTGGCCGTTGAACAGCAATCTGTCTAGCCTTTTATTTATCATCATCATTATTAGCTGGAAGAAGTCCACTGCTGAACATAGGCCCCCCCCTTTGAACGCCATCAAGAACGGTTGTTAACAATTTGCATGAATCGGCTCCCTGCGACTCTTACAATGTCTTCGGATGATGGTGAAACGTTTTTAAGAAAACATTGGTTGTCTGTAAAGTCGGTTTACTGACGATAGTTGAACGTGACAACGTCGATTGGCCGATTGTGCTTCTTTGTCGCTCGTTCCGCGCTCTCGCTTGCACTTCAAACCTTACATGGAACGCCTCAGAGCGAGGTAACGCCGCATGAGTCATGTTTTTTCGTGCGTGCAGCCGGCTCTATCGAATTATAAGACGTTGTCACGTCAAAAATGAAAAACTAGGTATCGGATCTGCGTGATCTTTTGCATAGAGATAGTTTATAGCCTGCAGTGTTACAAAAAACAAACTTAGTTTTCCATACTTACATACATACTCGTACTAATAAATTTAATGGTTCTTAGGGGTATCTGGTAAAACCGTAGGGCTCAGCTAGTTGCATATTGTGAAAGTTAATAAAGTGTTTTTTATATACGAATGAGGAATATAGAGATTAATTTTGTCACTGTTGTTTTGCCTATGTAGGATCTACTATAAAATATGGAGTACTGTACTGGGGCAACTCCTCAGGAAAAGAAAGAGTTTTTAAGGCACAAAAAAAGTGTATTAGGTCGATTACCGGGTTACCCCAGGTGGATTCATGCAAGCCTTATTTCCAGGAGCTTAGACTTTTGACTCTTCCTTCTTTGTATATTTATGAAGCATCTATGTCAATTAGGACAGACATTACCAAATATGACACTTTAACAAGCAGCAGACATAAGAATAGACTATGTAATGTGAAGTGCCAAACCGCAGTCTATAGCAATAGTATATTTTGCATGGGAATAAAGATTTATAACAAATTACCGCTGGCAATTAGGGACACTCATTCAATGTTTGTTTTTAAAAGAAGAGTGAAGGACTTTCTGCTCGATAAGGCTTATTACTCTACTAGCGGCCCGCCCTGGCTTCGCACGGGTATTTAACACAATATCATTAAAAATTATAATACACACGTTATTGGAGTTTTAGTAAGGATCCCTAATTTTATTGAAAATAGACATCAATATTTATACGATACTAACGTCAGTCAATTGTTTTGCCTTCCCAGAACCTCTCCGCTAACACTTGAACTTTATGGTATGGTATTAAAGTTCAAATTGACTCTACATTTTAGTTAGAAAACGTTTGTATGGAAAAAAGAAAAGGGCTGTTTTTAGGGTTTTCTCGGCAATTATTCGAATTTTTCTCGCCGTAAAAACCATTCTTGAAGTTCAACGAACATTTAAAAAAAAGAATTGGCAAAATTGGTCCAGGCGTTGTTGAGTTATGCGCTTACCAACACATTTTGCGATTCATATTTATATTATAGATTAGTGAATTCTTAAATGATAAAATCATGTCATAAATTGTTTTGTTCTATTTTGTTTTAATGTATCTAATCTACATATAATTATTTAAATCATGTCTTAAATTCATTTAATAACTATGGAATTTTATTTAGATTGAATTTTATAACAATTAATTTTAAGTATATAATGCTGACATTTATTATGTAACAAATTATGATTTTGCACACCCAATCAGGGTAGAATATGGAGATCTGTATTATATTTTTGTAACATCGCCTTATAACCTGTATTCATGCAATAAATGATTCTGATTCTGATTCACTTTGCTAATAATATTTATGAGTAAATAATAAAATCGTACATTATTATTCTAATGACAGTTGTTTAATGCACGTTGCGCAAAGGCCATAATAAAAGAACCAAAATAGAACATACAATTAGCTTTTTCTACACGTAAACTCAAAGAAATCAACATAGCAAATACTCCAGAAAAGCTTATGTTTATAATAATATAACAATAAACATTAGAACTGTTTGTTTAACGCGAGAATTCTGTAAACTCTAACACCTCCCAATCCACAAGTTAACCTTCAATTCTAAACGCAAAAATAAACGTGTACTGAACCATTTCTATTCTCGTCTGATCGTAGAAGACCTTAGCATAAATATTTTTCACACAAGATTATCACCTGTCCTTTTCGCACTCAAGCGGAAACATGTTGCTGTCCCGCTCATAATGGGCTGGAAGCCAACATTCGTCATGTTACGAAATATGAAATTGTAAAAGTTGCAATGTGCTGGTTAGATATGATTTATTAGATGGAAGTTCACTCACACACACACACGCAGACACTAAGGCCCTATTCAGTGCGACGCGGACCATCCGCACGCGGACTAAGTTTTGCGTCCGCCGCGGATGAATTTGTCGTTCAATGCGATGCGGATCGTGATCGAGAGTGGTACAGTGTACCCTCTCGGTTTGCACATTTGACGCAGCCGCCATGACAACGACAGTACTTTACGTCCGTGCGACTGTCCGCCGAGCACTGAACATATACATTAGAACCAAGCACCGTCCGCCCGCGGACGGCGCGCGGATAGCTCTCCGCGACACGGACAGCTCCGCGTCGCTCTGAACGCGCTATAAGGTTTCATACATTTTACCGTCTGTCGCGGAAGTCCGCGTAGGTCATCCGCGTCGCACTGAATAGGGCCTATAGCTGACCTATCCGCCAATACGCACTGTGCCCGCGTAGTATGGCCCATAATCGCTCTCTGAAAGAAATCCTGCGTCCCAACACAGGTGGTGAATAATGGCCCATACCTCTCTTAAGAAGTCCTTTGTCCCAACAGAGGATATGTTGATGATGATAATAAGACGGAAGTTCTACATCCTTCATAGTAGGCACTCATAAACTCTTCTACGTTCGTGCAAAATTTCACCGAAACGAGTTACCTACTTGGGGTTTCAGGAACTTACGGCCACAGATGTAGATTGAACTAGACACGGCATGCGCATCTATTTGTATGAAATATTAACAAGGCAAAATTACCACGATGGTCTCCTGCCCTCTGAGTTAAAGTAACGTAATGGCACTACACTTAAACGTTTGTCTTTTGAGTATTTGTTAATAATATTCATCAACCGGACTTTTTGGGACAAATGCAGAAGTCACTTTTAACGACTTTATTTTGATTTCCTACGCTCGCAAACCTTTTACGAACACAATATAATTTTTAGTAATCCACCACTAAAGTCTCAGAAATAAAATCACGTTGACAGTTGAATAGCTCCCAAAAAGCCAACAATAAATCCTCTCGATTGCATTGCATTTGCAACATAATTTATGTCAAAGCTTCTTTTAAACGGCTGTCATTATCATTACGACTCGTTTCTAATAAAATAAACTGTCAAAACAAATGAATTCGTCCCTAGCCTCGCGCATACTACGGGCAGGCTGCTCCTAGGGATCAACAAAAATACTCGAGTACCCGATAGCCGATACTCGATAATTTTAAACGATACTAAGCCTCGCTTGATACTCAACACTCGGAATGTTTATTTGTTTATTTTTATTAATGTTTATTTTTTTTCAGCGAATAGCATCACTCTTACTGTCAATCTATGCTCTACGATCAGCCCAGTCAGATGAAGTATAATGAACAGCCATCTCTCTGTCCTTGTTTAATGTCGGAGAAATTCCAAAAAAAATATATTATTTTCATTAGAAAATGTAACTAACTAACTGAGATGGCGCAACGACCCAAAGTGAGTCTTGGCCTCCGATAACAAAAGACGCCACTTCGGTCTGTCCTGCGCCACCTCCTGCCAGTCCTCCACCTGGAGCTCGCGCAAATCCTTCGTGACTTCGTCTTTCCAGCGATATCTGGGACGGCCGACAGGGCGACGGCCACTCGGCCGTCCACTGTATGCTCGTTTGACCGCACGATCCTCCCCCATTCTTTCAACGTGGCCGAGCCAGCGAAGTTTGTGCGCTTTCATCTCGCCGATGACATTCGGCTCGGCCGTCAGTTCTTCGAAAACGAAAATGTAGTACACAATATTTAAGCAGTAAGAGTATAATACCAATTTATCAGAAAATTATATATTTTTGGGGTTTTCTTCTATACGAAAATCATAACGCAATAATAGACTATGAAAAATACTAGATACCTGAGTAACTCGATATATTTGTTCCGATGCCGTCACCGATATCGATGTTTTTATTTCTATGGCATATCCCTAGCCTCTCTGCAAGGCATCATGCGTCTCTGTCATTCATTTAATATTTGAAAGAGATGCAATGATGCGTTGAGGCGCGGCCCACCCTAATGTGTACGAGCCTTTAATATCTGCCAGATAGTACTAATATAATTTACTGGCTAACAAATTCAAACAAGTGTACCAATTGTACCGTATTATTGTAACTAATTAGTCGTAAATCTTTTGTGTGGAAGAGTTCAAGAGCTTGGCACTCGCGCAATAGTCTAGTGTAGGTATTAGTGGAAGCCATCTTGACAAGAGATGGAGACGACTTTGATGTGGAAAGGCAGATAAGATCGTGGAGGCTGATAAATTGCAACAATGTTTGACTAATTAATGACAGTGTCTCAGAATTGGCGGGAGAACTCTGAAGCCGTTGATTAAAAAAACAACCATGAAAATACGAGTGCCTTAGTTTGTTTCTACTGAACGGGTCTGGATGAAATTTGGAATGAAGATAGTTTATACCCTGAATTAACACATAAGCTACTTTTTATCCAGGAAAAAGGATACAGCGGGATAACGGGAAGACGCGGGGCACAATTAGTTGTCTATATCGATGAATGTTTGAAAACGCATCGTATAAAATGTTATACCTGATATTTATAGTGGAAAAATCGGTTTATTAATTGTAGAGACAGAAAGGAAATTACAACACATTAACGCACGATTTCTATTTCATTATTTGTTTTAGTCGGGGGATAATAAAAGCTGGTTGGTAATCAGCAGTTAATTTATGTTTATTTTACCGTTTAAAAGTGTATTTGTAGCGACAAAGTGCGGTTTTACAATCGCATAAAACCAATTTAACGTTCTCGCGTTAACGAGTTTTGCAACTATACCTGCTTCAGCTCCTACATAGATTTATTATCTATCCATCCATACATCCATACTCACAAACTTCACGTTTATAATATTAGTAGGAAGTAGGATGTTTTCCCTCACTGAGATCTCATGCTGAAACCCAAAAGCTGCCGGTTTCAAACCAACAACCTACGTCTCTACCACTAAGCTATCTTCGCTTTTCTCAATAATTTCGTCTAAATTTCTCACGACACTTAATGAATAGTAAATCACCCAACACAGTACGGATATATTACAAGCTAAACCAAACCCGAAACAGCGCGTTTCTTGGTAGTCACATGCTATTTTAGATCACGGGATTGCCATAAATATTTCGCGAAATAACGCGTGGCTGTAAATTGAAATTTATCGTTAAGTACCTACTCTTATTTAATAGTAGAAATTAAATGTTTTATGCGGAATTAATTACGCTAACCTATTTAATATATTTTTAGCAAAGTTATTTATAACAGATGATGATGATTATGTGGAACGAGCTCCCCCCGCAAGTCTTTCCGCAGTGCTACAATCTGCAATCCTTCAAGATGGGTGTGAAAAGAGTCCTTAAAGGTCGGCAACGCATCGGCAACTCCCCTGGTGTTGGAAATATCCATAGGCAACGGTGACCGCTTTCCATCAGGCGGGCCGTCTGCCTGTTTGCCAATCTATTACATAAAAATGACAGATCACTAAAAAACTAAACAGATGAAACATATGCGTTAAAAACTTTTATCCTTCCTTAACATTTTATCAATGCCAAAGTAACTCCATTTGTACTTTACCTTTTCACGCCTAAACCACCGAACAGATCTTGAAATTCACCTGTACCTGGAAAGTAAACAAACAAAATAAACTTCTCTAAGAAATACTAAGGCTCAACTCACACTGGCGCAGAGTCGAAGCGACGCGACGCGTCATATTTTTCCGCCTAAAACATATTCACCTCTATTATTGTTCTATTATTTAAGTACAAATTTGTGCTATGTAAATATGGAAGCGCGCGTCGACGCGCGTTGACGGACGCATTCGCGCTTCGACGCTCAGCTGGAGTCGAGTGGTTTCGCGTCGCCGTGCAAAACATGACGCGTCGCGTCGCTTCGACTCTGCGCCAGTGTGAGTTGAGCCTAAGAATCACCGAGCATAGTTATCTGTATATTTCGGCAGCCTCACTTGAGAGCCAGTTTAACCAAATCCGAATTAAGTCTAGGTAATGTTTTCCATACAAACTTTGGCACCCTATTAATCCACTTACGCCCGAAATTGATAATAAATCGTGATCCGATTTTCGCGGTTTTGGATCGATATGTCAATCCATTTTTTTCCAAGTTTCGAGCTTAATTTGGGACTAGGTCAATTTGTGTGCAAGGATCCCCGATATTTATTTATTTATTTTAGCAAGCTTTACCCCTAAAATGACATATAATGACATGACATATCAATCCAAAACCGCGGATAACGGATCAGGATCGATTATTATTAATTTCGCGAGTGAGAATTTGAAAAATGCGCTTTTATTGTATATTCAGCGACAAAATTAGCTGATCGTACTCGATTTTACAAATGCGTTTTAGGTCAGTAATGTTTGTTTTCTATTATTACTTCTTACAATGTAGCGTATGCCCACAACACAACACATCTGATGTTATGTGATGATTCGGTCGAAGATAGGTGTATGAGATTCAAAATAAAATCTGAAAATTCGTTAATGTTCAGCAACTTTTTTTTTCATTTTTTTTCTGTTTTTGTGGGAAACAATAAAGCGTTATCTATCTATCTATCGTTTGTCGTTGACCATACACTTAATACTATTTGAGTAATATTGGTTCAAAATTTCAAGCTTCTGCGTTCAGCGGTTTCGAATGTATCGTGATTCTTTAAAACACTGTTCTTTTATTAACATAGATAGAGACTAAGATCAAGTATCACATATCATCACGTAATAAATAAGTCTAAATATATCATTTGGCTAATAATCTCAGCATCAAAAGTGACTTCACCCTTGTACGTACAGTCTTCGATCTTTCAATATAGTCCAAACTCTCACTGCACCGACCGCAGGCGTGAGGGCGTGACGCATTGTTGTTACATCGAAATCTATTTCGAGATCGGACGCGAACTACATTTATACGATACAAATATAGCGCAGTGATGTATGGCTTGCTGTTTTATAGACAAATGCAGGTGGGGCTGTTGAAGAGTCGGTCTTGAGATGCAATACTTATATTATATTCATAACTAGCTATTCCCCGCGGTTTTACCCGCGTGGGATACAGTTTATCGCAATAAAAAGTATCCTATGTACTTCCTCAGGGTTTAAACTATCTCCGTACCAAATTTTATTTAAATCGATTCAGTAGTTTAGGCGTGGAAGCGAGACAGACAGAGGTATTTTCGCATTTACAATATTATTAGATAGGAAAATAGGGACTATCTGTTCCCCGTGGTTTCACCCTCGTGGGCGTACAGTTTATCGAGATAAATGGTATCTTACGTCCTTCCTCAGAGTTCAAACTAACTTCGTACCAAATTTCATTAGACGTGAAAGCGAGACAGAGAGACAGACAGAGTTACTTTCGCATTTATAATATTACTAGCAGCGCCCCGCGGTTTCACCCGCGTCTTCCCGTTATCCCGCAGGAACCTTTTTCCGGGATAAAAGGGCCGTAGCTTATGTGTTAATCCAAGGTATCCATCCCAAATTTTACTCAAATCAGTTTAGTAGTTTTTGCGTGGAAGAGCAACAAACATACATACATACTCACAAACTTCGCGTTTAACATAAAAAAATGAAGTATGAATCGGTAAGTAGGTATTGTGCAGGATATGCGACAAGGACATGTGACATCTACCAACTCGCACAGGGTCAGAGTGGTAAATTACGGCCCGTACTCTATCTCAGAGGGAAGGCCACAGTTCCAGCAGTGGTGATCGTATAGGGTTCCGCTTTTCCTTTTTTGCGTACGGAACACTAATAATAATAATAATAATAATAATTCTTTATTGCAGACACAAGGTCCATAGTACAGGCAAAACAATATATGGTTATTATATGTATATATCACAAAAATCACAAAAAATATAAAGAATAAAAATACATATGTAGCAAAAACATTACGAAATGTTACTACGAGACAAAAAATAAATAAATTAAAATTAAGTGGTTAACTCCACCCATCGTCTATACGTTGGCGTTAGTAGCAATCGATCTGCCATGCTCCTGACATTCCTAGACGTGTCAACCCTGGACATGAAGGACGCAATTCGTTTTCGTTGGATGGCATTAAACGAATCGGTACGCGCCTGTGCGAACATTTCAGAAGCGCTACAATAGCGTTTTAGGTTCATGAGGTGCCTAAAGATGTTATTATAGGCCACCCTAATGCCATCATGCGCTTTTTTTGTGTACTCAGTCCAGAGCTGACACGTATAGAACGTCTGGCAGAAAGATTTGAACAGGGTGATCTTCACGTCAGGTGAGGCCTTGCTGAACTTACGTGCAATCATGTTGCCAACCACGCACAGAGCCCTCCGCTGTCTTTCAATGTCAGCATCGTCCTTTAAACTAATCACGTGTAAATCTTCAAGCTTTTCACTAAATTCAATTAAGCGCTTGCCGTTCTAGTTTCGAAGCTTAAGTTTACCAGTTTAGTGTCAGCACTGACGAGAAAGCTTCCTGCATGTCAATTTACGAAACGTCACCTTGTTAGCAAAGTAGACGAGTGAATGCTCCGGCATTTGAGACGTCACATGAGATGACTTCCTCTAGTGAACACGTGTAGGTATTTTTGTTTGCAATAGGTCCCCGGCTGTTGACCTCTAGTGACGAGATGTTCTAGTTTTGGATCACGAGTTTTTGGAAAATGCTTTATTTATCTTATTCAAAAACTAAATATCTACAGAATTCTCTTTGATATGAATATGAGAGTCAATTCCAATTGATAATAATTGAAACTACCTTCTATGCGTCCTCTATCCCTCGAGAAATTTGCACACCAATATTATTAAAGCGTGACGAACTAAAAACGAACTAAAAACCAACAATCATGCATGCATGTTTACCTACTCATGTTTTGGGCAAATAAAATTATCTTACCTTATCTATTTTGAGATTTAATGTCATTGCACTGATGATCTAGCATTTTAAACTTTCAGTCACAAGTCATCATCAAGTCTCAATCAGAACTGTAAATATTTTCAATAACTAAGTATGTAGGTATAGGTGTAATACCTGAAATTTGTTATTCAGTTTCACGGAAACGATATTGGTGGATCATTAACCATTGTGTTCGTTAATGCTTACAAGTGTAATAAAGTTAGTGAAATCGAATCACCTCAAAAAATCTGTGTAAAGTTTAAGTAAAGTGCCACTACGGCCAAGTGGCCATCGCCCTGTGGGCCGCCCCAGATATCGCTAGAAAGACGAAGTCAGGAACGGTTTGCGCTCACTCCAGGTGGAGGACTGGCAGGAGGTGGCGCGGGGCAGACCGAAGTGGCGTCTTTTGTTATCGGAGGCCAAGACTCACTTTGGGTCGTTGCGCCATCTCAGTTAGTTAGCCACTACTTTACTTAAACATAAAAGCTTTGGCCCGACTTACGTAAGTCAAGTCTCTTCACTTTCAGGGGTATGAAGTTAACAAGAAGAAGAAAAAGGTTAGTGTATTATGTGCCGTAAAAAAACCATAATTTGAGCCAAAATAACGAGGCGTAGTTCCAAAGACTCCTTCTCTCAACACTGATGATCGTTCGCCTGAAAAATCCACCGTCACAAATCTTTAGACTCCAACCCACGTTGAAATAACAAATACTCCTAATTATAAACAAGACTCATAGTTTAGCTAATTAGATCCGTGCCAGTGGGGAGCTCGTCAGTCATTCCAATCATGACGTGATTATCCAGTGGATAATGATTTTCCGGAATATAATCGAGATGAGGAAATTTCGTGAAAAATAAAGGAAATTTCGTGAATGTTTGGATTTCCTGTTTTCGTTTTCGTTAATTTTCCAAGTATTAGACCGACGTGAACAAAGGAGTAGTTCTCAAGTCGACGCGTAGATATGTTTTTTTGATGTATGACTTCGATGACTACTCATAACTTTTTGTTATTCACTAGAAGGAAATTAATATCCGAGTTAAAAAAATAGTTTACACGCATCATAAACTATCTTAAATTTAATCCGTTGAGCAAACATACACACTGACAAACTTTTACATGTTTAATGTTAGTGTGATTTTCATGCAAATAAACTATTTTTACTTTTCAATGTCCTTAAACGTAGCTTAATAATTTTACTAACTACGTCGGTTGTTGCGTCAATGGGATAAAATCTACGTATTTTTCTATATAAATATTATTAAACATACTCTTAGTACATAGAATGAAGCAATTTTCGTAGGTAAATAAAATTAATTTCTAAGAACCAAAATAGTAGGCATTGTGATCTATGCGAAATATATGTCAAACAGTCACAGAATAGAAAGTTAAGGAGTAAAATGTTTTGTTTGTAATTTTGTGTACCTTGTCAATCAAATGAAAAGAATAAGGAGAATCTACCGATCGTGAGGAAACCAGCATGTCCAATAACCACAAGGCACAAGGGCATGTGACATCTACCAGCCCGCACTGGCTAGCCAGGCCGCTGGTTTCCTCACGATGTTTTCCTCCACCATTTAGCGTTAATAGAGTTTAATTATTTGAATATCAAATTTACAAGCTCACAAAATTCAAATTCCCATTGCTTTCAAAGTACTGTCCAGTTCGCGCCGTCCGAATATACTCATCCGGAAGCTTGTGAGTCGTAAAATTCGTGGAACCAAATATTTATACCCGTCGCTAGATGATGTTGATTGGCTGATGCTGATACCAGCAAATGTTTGTGCTAAATCCTAAGCTAGTTGCGTGATCTTTTGGCCTTTGACATAATGATCAAAACTGTTTGCTTTAATTTCTATATTTGTGTTTTTATCTTAGTCGTATGCAGTGCTAGCTGCTCTCTGTGGTCCCACCCGTGTGGAATACACTTTATCGCGATAAAAAGTATCCTACGTCATTTCTCAGGGTTCAAACTATCTCCGTACCATATATAGGACATAATCTACGTAGAAAACTCACATTGTTTTCCTCAATAGAGCGCCGGTAAATCTGCACACATATTGTCATAGGTGCGGCCGAGATGGGATTTGAAATTGGTATCAGCGCTATGTAACGCGCACGCGTTTTCGGCCACCTGCACTCAATACCTAAATGATTTCATTTAATTCCTATATTTTATCTGCAATAGTTGGAAACTGATCTAAGTGCACGAGTCACCGATCTCTGTAACATCTGCAACACCTTGCTTGCCAATTCGCGCGTCGGAGTAACCAATCCGATGTTTATGCTCATCCATCTGTAGCTTGAACAAACACTGGATGAATCCGATTTATTTGGAAAAACAACTTGGTAACAGAGATTGATCTTACCTTCAGGTGCGATGTCTGATTTTCTATCTCTTAGGTTTGATTTGGATAAAAACAATTGTACCTACTTCTTACAGGGTAGCGTTTCAACACAAGTCACCAGATGTTAAGTGACGATATTATGGTCGAAGGTGGTGCCGCGCCACTCTTTGATTGGGAACTGGCTCTCGAATAGAGCAGCCGGAACATACCAATAGGTTATAGAATCTTTACTTGAAGAAGATAAAATACGTCAGATATTTTTAAAAATACATAGAATTTAGAATATTTTGTAGTAATATCATAACGATGAGCGAAAATTGCGTGGAAAATGAGGTAGAAGACATTCAAAATGAGAAAGCAGTCATTAATTTTCTAGTAAACGGTGCTGCATTTGAGACTAATAAATGTATTACAGTACACTAATTGAATAATTCAATTCAAAAAGCTTAACAAGAATTCACCAACAGGATGTTTAGTCCACCGAAAACGCCAGCGGCGTAGGCGCCGATATTTGTTTAGCCCACACAAACACTGAAATAGATTCCTTACTGTTACTGTCAATCCATTCATACGTACGATTTAACTCTTAATTCCAATTACCAATTGCAATACGAACAACACATTGTTGTGGAAACAATAGCTCTTCTAGATGCGGTTCAGAGTGTTCGCCATTTTGTTTACTGGAATTGTAACATAAACAGTTTACATTACTGTTCTGTGTATTTGCAAATACCATCTCCACTTGGTAGCTATGTGCAACAGCAACTGACTTGTGTTAACCTTGAACGCTAACATGATCTGTGATAATTTTATCTTTGTACAATGTAGTAGTGGTTTCAGGATTTAAACTCGATGTTTCATCTTAAACTTCAATTATCGTTATTTGCATTACAGCCGTTGTAACTCTACCATCACTGGGGATATTTTCTTCTTTCCTTATTTCCTTGCCTTACAATCTTGTCCTTAATAGACTTATGTCATTCTTGCCATGTCAACTATTAATATAACTAATTCTTCGCACATCGTACTTGACACAAAATCTCTCAACCCTCACAGCAGCACCAACTACATCAAAGTCAGCACCTGCATCAATCATATCTACAAAACTAAAATACCCGATGACAATTCTGTTGATTTATCGGTCACCTGATTCCATCTCCAGTTGCCAACGGGTTATATTAAGACTGTTGAAGAAAAATTTACAGCACCATCTGATTTATGGTTTCGCATAAAGGCGAGCCGCTTGTTTGTCTAAATGGCGAATGGTGAAGTTGGTAATATTAACGTGATATTAACTACAGCTTTTAAATAACTTAGTGAATTCGATTTAAGTGCGGAAAGTACTTGATGAGGAAAATAAATTAATGTAGCAAAGAGAGCGGTGATTTTTAATGCTAAAAGCATTAAGGATACAGGAGACATGAGATTAATTATTTTAAAGAAAGCATTGCCAAAGTACAATTATTTTTATTCTCTTTGACATGTGTCACAAGAAATAACGCATTCACTTAAAACTCTCATTCTATTAAATACATTCTTATTTCTGTTTTTATTATTATATTTCGGTAAAACACAAATTTTATTAGCGTAGTGAGCATACAATTTTGGATGGAAGTGTCTAGCTTTTCGCTTATCGGACGACTGACTAATTCATTATGTCTTGTGTTTGAGTGTAATACTTTTAAAACAGCAATACCATGGTGCTAATACCATGTCCATCTAACAACAATGCCATTGCCAATCTATCTTAATGAGTTACGAGTACAGTTCCAACAAGCTCTGGCCCGAGCCCTATCCCAACAGCTGCATTAGCAATTCAAATCCTGAAAGGCGTTAGATCAGCGTCTATCTTCGGTGGAAAACACCTCTGCACCGCTACGTCACCGCATGACGGGTCGGTTATCCAACCGTGGCTGCAGCCTCCCACGCGCGTTCCTTCGTGCCGGCCTCGGCTGCCAGCCAACTTTTTCATAGTTTAGTTACGATTTCGAAAACGACCCGACGCCTCCCGCCGCCGGCGACAACCGATTTCTCACGAAATTCACTTGCTTTCGTCAAGTTCTCGATCTTCTCTACGCAAATTGTGTGCTAGTGTTTTATTAACTTCAGTGCATAGTGACTTTATTGGATTTTTTAAACCGTTTTTGGGTATGTTTCTTTTTTATTATGTCTTTTAAGGAAGCTTTAAAGCTTCATATTTAATCTATAATTCAGACATTGAATAAATCAAAGTTATATAGAACATAAAATAAAACAGAGGTCTAAATTGGTACCCTTGTGGAATCCTCAATACAATAAAAGCTCTTAGCTTAACGTGTTATTTTTCTCTGCAATTTAAAACTTCAAAAGTCCTCAATCAGTTTAGATATTAAAACTGAAACTAAAAATAAGTCTGAAACTAAGGAAATAAGCCAGAAATATTTATTAGGTAACCGGAGGAAGTTCATCGTATGCATGTTATAAAATTTCTCGCTTCGTTCGCGTTGGACAGAGAATTCGGAGGCCTTCAGCCGTTACAGAAATAGCACAAGACGCTTCGTTCACTCTCGTGAAACTTTTTACACAGGATACCCGCAAGCTTACACTTCACCTTGCTAATGTAGATGGCGCTGACCAACATCTGACTGAGTGAGATGTGACTCACACTCTTGGATCAGTAAGCACTTCAGTGGCCAAGAGTCGAGAGTACTTTGAAATTTCAGGCAATAGTTTTGCATATGATGTTCTGCTTTTAGCTAAACCGATCGATGATTGATTATGATATTATGCAGTCGTTTATGTACGATGGAGTAACGTGGCAATACAACGAGTTGTAACGAACGTATGACTAATATGATGAGTTAAAATCGATGAAATTGACATAGATTTACGATAGTTTTGTTTATAATTATCATTATTACACACATGGCTTTAGACGTCTATGACAGACAACCTCAGTGCGGTCTTAGGTACAGTTTCGTTGATGGCTATAGATACCATTACGATATTATTAAAGCTTCTCATTTTAAGACATCACTGTTAAAGTCTCTTAAGTGCCTTACATTTTACTGACAGAACCTTCTCAACCGTAATTTTTGGACACAATTGCAAGCAATACATTAACAAGGTAGGTACCTATTCTAAAGATCAAGCTGGTTCTGCAACTGACCTATTCCTGCAGGTTTCCTAACCGCTCTATAGATAACCTAAACGATCGCTGATGTCCTTAGCAAGATATTTTAGAAATCTAGGTCAATAACGAGTCGTAATGTACAATTATTATTATGATAACAAGAATCATAATCATAATAATTGTACATTACGACTGGTCTAGGTGACTAGAAGACACGTAATGCCATGACATGACGTCTAGATTGTAGGAACAAGTATTGAAGCATCATGTAACGAAGATGACTTTCCACACGCAGTTTTTCAGAGCTCCGTTTATTCCTCAGGTTATTCCAAAAATCCATCCTACCAACCAACCGCCAAATCTAAGAATAATGTCTACTGTTAAGGTGTTGCCACGTACTTCCCTTAGTAGTTGCCAGTCTAATAATATGATTACTCTACCAATATGAATTATCATTGATTTGTCACATCAGGTGACAAATCATATTACCATAATCCATTCTAAAATATCTACTTATAATTAACTATTGTTGTTGTCAGCGTCGGAAGCTGGAAGTTGTAACAATTAGCTGCTAATATTTCACTAGGTACCTACTTTTCAGAGCTATAGCTGCATTGCTTTTTAGTACTTACAGGTTAGCATTTGACAGCAAGTTACATGACGTTAAGTGATGATGTGGTCGAAGGTGGTATTCGCTACGCATGAATTGGAAACTGTCTCTCAAGTGAGATAGCCAGAACATACCAATAGGTGCTTGGTGATAGATTCTTAACTTGAGACTGAGAGGTTGATGGGCTTTGGGTGATGGAAAACATTGGCATCGTGATGAATCCTTAGCTCGGTGGTAGGGCATTTTCTAATGCTTGCCTGACGACTACTTTCAAGTTACGAATCTGTCGCTAAGCATCTATTGGTATGTTTCAGCAGCCTCATCTGAGGGGTAGTTCCCAGTCTAGGCGGAGCGCCATTTTCGACTATATCGTAGGTTAGGATTGGTTAGGATTTGGTTTTGAAACGAGACATTTACCAATTTATATAAGTTTATGAAATAATAAATAAAACAAATGTTAATTGAAATTTTGATGACCGTGATAGTTTAGGTATATTGTGGTCAAATAAATGCTAGTCTGGAAGAACTAGAAAAAAACATTTGGTATATGAAAGCGTTTTAGAGTTTTTAAGCAATATAGCAGGTGTAAGTGTTGCGGAACAAATGATTAATGAGGGTATTATTTAAAATAACCAGCGGACAGTTTAAAATATCAAAACAACATGTTGTTTGAAATACAAAAATGTTGGCTAAGGCAACTCGAAGGGCAAAGCTTTCTCAACAAAACTATGCGATTCAGGGATTTCAGACCGAGAGAAATAATACAATTTTAAACTTTAACTTTTTTTTACTTTAACTTGATTGAATATCCAGTATTCTAATGCTTTTTTTATATGCAAATAATGATCGATTGTACATAATGTAATAACAATATTATGTTAAGAAATAGCAAAATATTGGACGGAAACAAACACGAATGTTTCGTTGTCTGTTAGTTGTAGTGGTTGTTTAGATTATAGTGTAAGATCCCTTAAAGAACGACCTTCGCCGAGTTGATTAATGGATGAAAAGAATATTATATCAAAAAAAAAAATTCAAGCCCAGAATTATTTTTTTTCGACAACCCATTTGCAATATTTTTATTGACATAAATTTAATTTGATATAAAATACTTTTCATTCATTAACCAGCTCTGTGAAGGACGTTATTTAAGAAATCCTGTACTACTAAGTATTAGTTCTTTATAGCCCATCCCTTTTTCACCTTTGCATGATGGTAGAGCTCTTTGAAATGGTCGTAGTATAGTACAACTACCTCTCAAAGTTGATCTGTTAACAAAATTTTGTTGATGTTGTCTAATGAACTAATGACACTTAGCAATAGGTGTGTCTCACCGACTCAGTTGATTGTAAGTTTACCATCTTTAACATCAGATAAAATTAGTAGTGGTGAAATGCTTATAAATATCTGATACATGCTTATTACATTCTATTTTGCCAGATCTGATTTTGCATTCATTTAACCTTAACAATCGTAGGTACTGTTGTGTCAAGATTGTGATCAATTATCAGCCTATTACGTTCCCACTGTTGGGACTCTGGCCTTCCCTCAGAGAGAGAGAATATACATAGAGTAACCATAAATATTAGAGCAGTTCGATTGATTTTATTATTATTATTGCATTTGGTGCCTATTACACATTTAAGGCAATAGTATATAATATAAATATTCAATAACACAATATTATACAGATTATACTACTCATTGTATTAAGAAAAGTATAACAATAGTTGTTTGTTAACTGTGTTTAAAAGTTGCCCAATTAAGAGATTATTAGAATCCTTCTAATAACCCTATGAAATTAACTCCGTTTTACGAAAAATCCAATTTTCACAGCGCGCAATTCTTTTACCGCTTTCCGAGTAGCGACCGTGACCTGATGATAACTAACAATAATGTGGTCGAAAGTGGCTCCACGCTACACTTGGATTAGGAACTGACTCTCTTGAGGTTTTCCTACACCGAAAGCTCAAGTTCACATTGAAGGATCACCCACAACGTACAGGTCGCAAGCTGACGTCACTACCACTGAACTGTCATCACTTCTTATTAATAGCAATAGCCCTATACACCATTCCTCAAGCTATTTACTAACGTAATCCTTTCTCTCCCACAGACAACGTCCAAACGGGTGTGCAACTTCTACCGTAATGTCCAGTAGCTAGCACCATGGGGGTAACTGACGACTTAGCCCCGAGTTTCACCCAGAAGCCGGCGCTCAGGCAGGAGGATGACGGCAACAAGCTCGTCTTCGAATGCCAGCTGCTGGCGGCTCCCAAGCCGGAGATATCGTGGTATAGGAGCGATGAGCTCCTCAAGGAAGACGGCAGGACTAAGTTTAAGTGAGTCATTTTTTTGTTATTCTTTTTTGTTTTTTTTTTTGTAGTTCATACAGAGTAGTGGCCTGATGTTCAAAGATCAAAGATGGCGCTACGCTGCGATTCTCTAATTCACTTGGAAACTCTTCGGACCACGGATTCGGAAAAGTTTCCACGAGAATTTGTTAGACGCGATCACAAATCTGAATTTGGAAACTGACATTTTATTTGACAAACCAGCTGTTCAATCACGGAAAAGTTTCCGACACCTATTTGCTTTCGAAAAACGTTTCCGTGAAGCGAAAGTGACGTCGAATCCGACACGGAATTTTTCCGAGTGAATTAGAATTGCACTGCTGGACAGGGAACTGGCTTTCAAGTGAGACTGTCGGAGCGCACCGATAGGTGCTTGGTCACAGATTTATTTTTTGCTGTTGACCCTTGGTATACCTGGTCCGAGGTGAGAGCGATAGTGGCCGAACGGTAATGCGTGCGCCTTACAAGACGCCGATCCTGCACCTATGACTTAAAAAAATATGTGTGCATTTGTCATCGCTCAGAACGGTGAAGGAAAACATTGTGAGTTATGAGACCAAAGCTTGGTGGCATCTTCTAGTGAAGGAACTACTATCCTCAAATTATGAGTCTGTGGCCAAGCACCTATCGGTTTGTTCTGGCAGTCTCATTTGTGAGCCAGGTGTAGCGTAGGACATCAGGAGACTAGGGGTCCAACCTGAAGTAGTAAAGATAAAAAATATGAAATTCAAAAGTAATATTTGAATATTTTCTATATGACGTCATGTTTCCTGTTATTTGTTTTTCAATGTGATGACGCAGCCGAAGCGTTGCCTTTTTAGCCCTTTCATCCGTTTTCTTTGTAGATATAGGAACATGTGGTTCTAGTCTTTTGTAGTGATTAAAGCTTTTCCGGATTTCCTGTAGAGCGGTCGGCATTTCTTGGAATTTGTGTATTTTTGTTATTAGCATGAGGCTGGAGCGATCTTGCGAAATACTCGTACCTACATTATTTTGATATCTTTGAGGTATTTTTAGTACCTAAGAGTGGGTTTCAGTGCCACTCTATTCTTTATCAGACGGGTTTGATATAATATGATCGATATATTACAAAACTCATGAGTAAATTAACAGTTACTGGCGCAGTGGGAAGGTGATTTAATTATGCCATAAAAATATGGTCAACTATGAAAACAGAAAAAACTTTGTTAAAGCTTGTAATTTATAGGAAATAAATTAAAATATAGTAGGTAAGTATCTATAAGAGAGAGAGAGAGAGAAAGAGAGAGAAGGATTTTATTTGGGAAAACTGCACACAATAACGAAACAAAAACAATAACTAAAGAAACGCACAAAAAACAGTGTAACATTGTACATAAGCATAATTAGTATTAACAACTCTGATATTGTATAAAGCTACAAAAAATACATAAAACAATATTGTTTTTGTATTTAACTAAGTGAACATGTCGCTTGTTTGATGGTAAGCGTCACGCTTTCCATTACAGTTTTGCCACTCAGAATTTTGAACATCAACAGTTCATAATCGTGTTCAAACCGCTCGTTACCATGGAATATAAAATAGATTAACATCTATTTATTATCTACCCTGTAATTTCATTAGAAATGTTGTCCTTCAATCCAGAATGATAGCAGAGATGAGAAATAGACTAAAGAATCTATATTAATCGATGCAATTGTCAAAAATAGAACAGTCGATATATTTATCTTGTGGGAAAAATCAAGGTCTTGAAAAGTCACATCTGAGATCATTAATATCAGTTACCACCTCTCATTTTCTATCTCCACTACAATAATGTCATCAACAGTAACTGTTTCATTGATGACTAGCATCCTCCCTCGATTTCGCCCGCGTGGTTGTTGATATTTTTTTTATGAAACCTTCTAAGGAGTGATTTCAAAAAATCTCATACTACCAGAGAAAGAACATTTCACGACTCTACTATCCCTAATTTTTATTCAAATATTTATTAAGTCCAAGGATGGTTGTTAAAAAAAATTGTGCGGAAAATTTTAAAATTTGGAGAAAAAGTAAAATTGCTTTCTATATGGAATTTTACAAGAAGACATCAATCATTTATATACCCACCCGTGCAAAGCTGGGACGGGTCCAGTAAATTAATATTATGAAAATTAAATTAAAATTATTCTCAATTAGCACATTAATGGGCCAACGTCCGCTTTACTTCACTGTCTGCTGATCCACCACTTCCTTTGAAGTATTGAAGCCAAAGACATTTGCGATTGGATGACACACTTGGCACAGCTGTCTATGTTGGTGGTCTGACATTCAATAAAACGAAATTCGGTTTCAATTCTAAAATTAAGAGTGACTTCATTAATTGTATCGACGTGACGCGTCGCGTTTCGTCTTCATATCTTCGGTGTGTATCATAAAGATAATTAAACACACAATTAGCTAGTGTTTTGAGGCGATGATAGCTCAGTGGTAGTAACTTGTGACGTCGGCTTGCGATCCGCAGGTCGCGGGTTCGAATCATACAATGAGCTTGAGCTTTCGGTGAAGGAAAACATCATGATGAAACCATAGCTTGGTATTAGGGCATTTGCAAGTGCTTGCCTGGCTACCATCCTTAAGTTAAGAATCTGTCGCCAAGCACTCTACCATTTCGACCATTTCGACTTCATCTAACAAATCCGCTAGGCTAGCGTAATAGGTAATGCTAAACAAATTGGATTTCTGAAATGGTATTCGGTGAAAGTCAAAGTTAATCAAAATATTGTTAGTAAAACCACCCTTATGTTAAGAATCTGTCGGCAAGCACTTATCGGTGTGTTCCGGCAGCCCCACTTGAGAGCCAGTTCCCAATCCAGGTGTGCCGGTGAAAGAAGGATGGAACAGACTTAGCCAGTGCCAGCGTCATTGTTTCTCGATAAGTACAATTTGGGTGTCTTCAAGTCAAGAGTGAATAGGTATCTTCTAGGCAAGCATGCTCCATCGTCGGCCACGTCTTCACTTACCACCAGGCGAAACTGTGGTCAAATGCTTGCCTATAGTGAAAAAAAAAAAACCTTTTAGATTCTACTAACGGCCGGTTTCAATAACCGATCTATCCACGGTTTGACATAAATTCGACACTATTTCCATGGAGCTTATGTCATATTTCCATCTCCAGAAAAAAAAACAAAAATCAAGAACGTGGATAAATCACGGTAATTGAAACCGGCCGTAAATAAACATATATTTTTTTTTATTTTTACTTTTTGTCGGCAATCGAATTGTCAACGTGAAAGTTTTGTTTTCATTTCCAAAACTTGTGTTTCTTCGAGTGATAATGTGTAATATTGGTGGATATTATTAACCATTATGTGTTCGTTAATGTGTACGAGTGTGGGAAATTGAAAATTAAGTTGTGAAAGTGACTTTTCTAGTTGCTCCAAAAAAGTCCCTGTAAAGTTTAAGTAAAGCGCCACTACTTTACTTAAACGTTATCCTCATCCCATAATCTTATCATCAACATCATCATCATTTATACTTGATTCAACTCTCTTTGAAATATTTTATACTTGACACTGGCAAATACACTACCCGTGTGACGCCATAACAAAACAAAAAAAAAACATATTTTCATTTTGACTTTGGCATGTGAGAATAGTTATAGTTTTTTTTTTTTTTTTTCTTTGTTATGGCGTCACACGATTAGTGTATTTGCCAGTGTCAAGTATTAAAGATTTCAAACTCAGAGAGTTGAATCAAGTTTAAATGATGATGGTGATGATGAAGATGAGGTGATAGGATGAGGATAGTGTTTAAGTAAAGTAGTGGTGCTTTACTTAAACTTTACACGGACTTTTTTGGAGCAACTTGAAAAGTCACTTTCACAACTTTATTTCAATTTCCCACACTCGTACACATTAACGAACACATAATGGTTAATAATCCACCAATATTACACATTATCACTCGGAGAAACACAAGTTTTGGAAATAAAAACAAAATTTTCACGTTGACAACTCAATTGCCGCCAAAAAAGTCCCATAGTTATAGTTATGATACAATTTAACTTCGTAAGATAATTTCTTACTAGGCCAACATTCAATCTGAATACCTAAACCATGACTCATTCGAGAAACATCTCTGAAATTGAAAATACAACTGAATTTAATGATGCAACATTTGCCAAGAGCGGCTCAAAATATAATCGCAATACTGAACACGCTTGTTCTATATTATCTTCAGATCAAACATTATTCACGTAAACGACGCTCGTAATTTCAATTTGTTTATTGCTCGGAAATTGGTTCATTATTGTTCATAATTGAATTGTTTCCAACCGCATAATCGTCTTTGTAAAATTGTGTAGGAGTTTTGTCACAAAACTTGTGCTTCACATAACTTTTGTGAACAACAAGTCTTTCCCCATTTTGATTTCAGTTTGTCGTGAATAAAGTATTCTTCGTCCTTCCCCGTCATAATTCAAACTGTCTCCGTACTTGATTTCATCAAGATCTGTTTAGACGCAAAAAATAACAAACATACAGGCAGATAGACACAGTTACTTTCGCATTTATACTACTTTTTCCTGTTTTTCTTTAGTATATTGTGTAGTTTAAATATAAATCCTGACTTACAGAGCCAAAACAGAAAGCTAAAATTACCAAGTGAACCAATATTTGGCAGAAAATGTGGTTTTCCCTCCGGTTCATTGACCTCAAATGCCTAGTGTAAACGTTGATCAAAGTAACAATGTCGTATTGTCGACAACAAACAACATGAAAATAACATCAAACTGATAAATGACAATGAAATTCACAGCTGTAACATATATTTTATTTATGTGATTGTTGTGGCGCAATCAATGGGCAAACAGCCGACTGCGATATGTGAGGTCACGGTTTCGATTCCCGGTACATAAAATAACTAACTGAGATGGCGCAACGACACAAAGTGAGTCTTGGCCTCTGATAACAAAAGACGCCACTTCGGCCTGTCCTGCGCCACCTCCTGCCAGTCCTCCACCTGGAGTGTGCGCGCGTGACTTCGTCTTTCCAGCGGTATCTGGGACTGCCGACAGGGCGGCGGCCACTCGGCCGTCCACTGTACGCTCGTTTGACCGCACGATCCTCTCCCATTCTTTCAACGTGGCCGAGCCAGCGTAGATTGTGCGCTTTCATCTCGCCCTGGTAGCGAAGCTTGCCTAGCCGTTCTTAGCTATTTTTAGATTAGGCAACATTATCTGTGGTCACGGATGGGTGACCACTATTGGCATTTACAAATGAGGGCTTTCGTACTTTTGATCGGTCCCGGTTGTTGTCTTACATCCGAAATTAATAATCGATCTGTTATCTCAGATCGAAATCGATCTTGGTTTCCTACCGATCGTTTTGGACCAGAGGGCCAATCTGTCGGTCGATGTATGAAACGGTCGATGTAGTAAATAAATATTCTTTGATTCATTTCATTTTCATAGGTATATTTATGAGCATTAGGTGTTTTTTCATCTCTTTTTAAATATTCCCTTTTTGATGGTCGCAGGATCCAGAGCATCGCCAACAACAAGTTCTTGGTGGTGCTCGAGCTGGACGACGTGATCGAGACCGACGCGGGGCTGTACAAGGTTAAGGCTAAGAATAAGATGGGCGAGGTGGCCGCTTCCATCAACCTTAACTTTAGCCGTGAGTATTTTTAAGTCTTTCTTTAATTGTTATGTGTAGATTTACCATCGCTCAAAATGGTCATGGAAAACATCGTGAGGAAACCGGCATGTCCAAGAACCACAACGTTCAAGAGCATGCGACATCTACCAACCCGCACTGGGCCTGCGTGGTAGATTACGGCTCATACTCTCTCGCTGAGAGAAGGCCAGAGTCCCAGCAGTGGGAACATAATAGGCTGATGTTGATGATCGTTGAATTATTTTCTTTTTTGAAACGGTATTCGAGAAATTGAAACTAAATCAAAGCATAGTTAGGAAAACAAAACATATAAGCGATGCATCAAATGCCATACTTGAAGAAGTTGAAAATCATTTATCACAAAAAAATGTAAAAAAGAAACCTGATAATGAAAAATATTGTGAGGGAACCGACATGTCCAATAATCACAAGTCTTTGGTAGCTACCAACCCGCACCAAACCAGCGTGGTAGATGTGGCCTATATACTCTCTGAAAGAAATCTAGTAGGAACGTAAAAAACTGATGAACGTGAAATGAAACGAAAAAACAAAAAGTTTATGCAACCAGACAAACATGGCAAAATTTGCATCAACATATGTCATAATACGACAACAGTAATACAACACCCTGCCAATAAAAATGCCTTCACAAATAACGGCATTAGTCATAGACAGAAATACAAATGTCTATGAAAAAGTTTAGTATTTAACCCACGCTTGGACCGAGCCAAGACGTGCCTTTACTCACGAACCCGTCGCTGGCATGAAAATGGATTGCTTAATTCTTGTGACGAATACCGAATTATATGTATGACACTAAAACGTTAAACGCGGAACCTAATAACTCTATAATTTTAAATTATGGCTTTACTGGAAAGGTTAATGATGAACTAGCAATTAAACTTGCAACTAACAATTTTGATTAAAACCGTAGACGTTGGTCAAGAATTTTATACATTCAAGCAAAGCTCGAACAGAATAACATAATGTTAAATGAAATTAGGTTCATGAATGTATGTATTGTATTTGGTGCGACATAAATTGGTTGCTATTGAACAGAACAAAAGAACAAAAACAAAAGTAGAGGAAGTGAATTTTAGAGCGCGAAAATGTTAGTAGTAATAAAACCTAGGTTTATCTGCGAAATGAATTAACAAAACGCACTCGAAATGAGATGAACTAAAAAAGAAACGATAAATAACCTTGACTAGTCTACTGTTAGCCAAGTAGTATATTTTTCTAGCGAAAATTTTGTCGTAAAGACCGTTAATGTAGTAAATGCTGTTTCTATTAAAATAAACACTGGCAAAACACTCTTAACATAAAAGCCACGAAACGAGCCTCGGGTTCCGAAAACCTCGGGTTTTATTTCTAGAATTATCACTGAATATCTATCCGAATGTTTATGTCTGGAAGATGTTGGCAAATAACAAGGTGGGCATTAGAATGATCTATTCAAGTATCTGTTTTTCTTATCTAAAGTTTTATTTCCATGATTCCTGATCGTAACAAGAACAACAGATTTTATTTTTGTAGGTGGATTTTTAAGGATTTCAGAATAGTGAAGTAGTATTAACCATAACCATTTAACTGCATTTAACTATCTATTTACTCGTATTAATAATTAATTTTAATTTTCCAGCTGCTGATGAAGAAAAACAAAAGTGAGTATTGTTTATCTACCTAAGCCTATACTAACCATTTAAAGTAATGATGACTCAGTGGTTTGCGATCCGCAGGTCGTGGGTTCGAATCCTACAATGAGCTTGAGCTTTCGGTGAAGGAAAACATCGTGATGAAATCATAGCATGATGGTAGGACATTTTCAAGTGCTCATCTGGCTAGCTACCACTCTATAAGTGACAGCCCCACGTGAGAGTCAGTGTCCAGTCCAGGTGTAGCGTGGCGCCACCTTAGACTAATTAGTCACTTACCATCAGGTGACTTGTGGTCAAACGCTACCCTGTTTTGTTTTAAAAGCAGAGCTCTTGTCGGTGGAACACTTTCCATCTCGTCCTCTCCACAGCCATCTTTATTACCTCTTGGTACGACATGACGTCAATCCTTTCATTGCCCTGCTCTATGTATGTTCTTCTCGGTCTACCTCTCCCTCTTTTCCCTTCTACTTTTCTTTCTAAGATGGTTTTCATGTATACCCTGTAAGAAGTATAAAAAGTCTTCTGACACGTTCCCCGATATTGTTTCCAGACAAGTGGACGGTAAAGCGCCAACATTCGCGCGCAAGCCTGCCATCCGACAGGAGGACGATGGCAAGCGACTCATATTCGAGTGCCGCATCGAGGCCGAGCCCGTACCAGGCGTCAACTGGTTCCACAACAACGTGGAGGTCAAAATGGACGCGAGGCATAAGGTAAGACCACCAGTTAACATTACAAAAGATTAAACTAAGCTATGACTTCAACTAAAGAATAGCGCTGGTCAAACGAGTAGCTGAACGCTGAGACTGGTTTGCAATAATACATGTTTTAACAGACAAATCTACTTTGGTAAGTCTTTATTTAGCAAAAGATAATAATGATAATGATCGCAAGTAACTGTTAATTATGTTTGCGGTGAACAAAGAGAATGCTTTCAAAACTTGAAAATATTTGAGCTAAAGATGAGTTGGTGGTAGTGATCAAATGAAGATATTGTATTGACTTATGTTGTGTTTCAATAGCCGATCTATCCACGATTTGCCCTACTGGAGATGGAAATTGCTCCATAGAAGTAATGTCAAATTTATGTCTAACCGTGGATAGATCGGTTATTGAAACCGGCCGTAAGGTTGGTATTCTAGAATGACGCTCAAGCAGTAATCTCTACTTAAGCACAGACTTGAAGCTGTCATTTCATACAAATATGTCACTGTCATCGATACTCATGCATTGATCTACACTTGCCTTAGACATGGCAGAAGTGTTAGGATGATTCAATTAAGAACTTATCAAATAACAACCTAAAGCATGACTAAAGCCCAGCTTTTAACGACAAAGATCACCTTGAAGATGAGAAAGCTAAAAAAAGCAGCACTAATGCAGGTGTCCTATTTTTAAAAGTACTTCAAGATGGCCTTGACCCCAATACACTTGGCTAGTACGGATGCCAGGTGAGGACTAGCTCGCACGATGACCTTTTGTCCTACATCTGCCACATAATTTTATGTTTCACTTCTAAGTATAATATTATTTATTATCAAATATTTTGACTTTCATCTACTTTATTTTATTTTATTTTCCAGCATAAAGTTTACATGAGTATTTTTCTTCTGAATGTTACATATTTTCAACTATGACTATAGTTATGATTTAATTTCTTTTCTTTTTATTCGTTTGGCTTTCTTTCATTACAAGCCTATCCTCAAAACTACATACCTCAAATATTATTTCAGTTTTCTTGACGTTTAATACATTTTCTCAAACTTTAGTCACCTTACAATCTACTTAACTAAATAGATCAGTCTGTCTTTATTATTATCAATCATTTTTCTAATATACATATATAATTTACTTAGAATTTGGATAAAACTAAATATGTAAATAAAAACACATATATGATTTTACCACCCAGTATATCATCTTCATCATCATCATCATCATCATCATCAGCCTGTATCAGTCCACTGCTGGATATAGGCCTCTCCCAAGGATTGCCACTGAACCCGGTCTTGTACTGGCTATTCCAGTATAACTAACGATACTGGATATAAACTACATATTGCTTGTCAAATGTATAATCGATAACATTCCATTTTTCTAGACAACAGTAAGCAAAGATGGCAAATCATACTATGCCTCGCTGGAGATCAGCAATGTAACAGTAGAAGACGCAGGCAAGTACCGAGTTACTGCCAAGAACGAGCTCGGCGAAAGTAACGCCACGATCAGCTTAAACTTCGACAGTAAGTACTATTTTATAACAAATATGTATCTTGTGAACAACACTTGAATAGTTGAAATTAAAATTGGATCTAAGAATGAAACGAACAATGTTATAGATATATAATTTGAAAAAGATGCTGTTATATTAAAACTAAACGTCAACAGTCATTGATAAAACAAAAAAGAAATTAGTTTAAATGTTAAATACATGCTTTAAGTTGTTTTAACCTTAGCTGTTTTATGTGTGATCCTAATTCACTAGTTAGATGTAATAGTCACGTCAATACGTAGATATTGCAGCAAAGCTTATGTTATCATCAACTAATTCAGTTACTCTACATAATACACTTATTTTAATTAAATTTAAGATGTTTTCTTTGTTTATAATCAACTCGTTAGGGAAACACACGATACACCACTACACGTACATACACTATCACTAATATTGAATTCACTAATCATTATTTTTCAAATAACTTTATTAATGCATGTAATACTTGATATATCCTGTTTAAGTTTTACATTATTAATATCTTTATCATTATCATCACTATTTATTATAATAATCTCGACTGCTACTAGGCTTTTATTAACACTCACACATGCAATTTTGTATTTAGTCCTAATGGAGCAATTTCTGTGCTTTAGCAATGCACAATTAACACAATAATGAAGCAACTGTCATGCGTACCGTTTGTTAGATTGGAATCTGGAAGTAGAATGAGAAAAATTATATAAAAATAATCCAAAACTGTATTTATGTATCTATTCGATATCATATTATATACTATTTTTCTATTGCATTCCTTAATTAACTCTATCTGAATCTGGCTGCGTAATTTTTACATAAAACTAAAAGAAAACATCTTAAAATTGGTAAACCAAATAATAACACGATCGCTGCAAATCTTCGTGTGAATACTGAAATTTATGGAAATAATAATATATGAATTTATTGAATGATTAAAATAGGCGACGAAGCGCCCGTACCTGAAGACTTTATCAAACCGACTTTTACGGAGAGACCCGTCATCAGGCAATCGGATGATGGTACCAAAATCACGTTCGAATGTCGATGTGTTGGCAAACCGAAACCAACCATCACATGGTAAGAAGCATAATATACATAGAAGATCATGACTGCACCTAAACAATGTAACAGCATTAACATTTACACTCAATGACACAGGTACCATGGAAAAAAATTAATAAAAGAAAGTAGTAGATACAAAATTACGTTAGAAGAGGATCAAACGTTATATCACATGGCGCGACTCGAAATTATAGGCGTAGAGAATTCGGACAGAGGAGAATACAGGGCTTTAGCAAAAAACAAACATGGTGAAGGCGTGGCAAAAATAAATCTAAACTTCGAAGGTGGAGGCAAACCAAAGTAAGAAAACAAAAATATTATTATACTTAATACGAATGCTAAAAAGTAGTGTTTGTTATTAAAACTTTTATCTTTTGAACAGAATACCCGATGGTAAAGCACCGAGGTTCCCTAAAAAGCCAACAATTAGGCAAGAGGGAGATGTGTTGATTATGGAATGTCAGCTCGAAGCGTATCCCGTTCCGGACATCACGTGGTTCCACGGTGAAAAGGAGATAAGGGATGGAGCTAAAATGAAGATGTCTAGAAAAGCGATAGCAAAGGATACATTTAATTTGACGTTAGAAATTTTAAGTCCGTCTAGGGAAGACGGTGGAAATTATAGATGTAACGCCTTCAACTTGTTTGGTGAGAGCAATGCCAATATTGCTCTCAATTTCCAAGGTAAAAATTAGGATTCTATTATAATATCTAACCAAGAATAGCAGACTTAAATATAAAATAATGTACGCATACAGTAGCAGTAAGCATGCTAAGCTTTTGGCTTTTGTGCTGCATGAGGCTTTTAAAGGCTTCCAAATAAAAATAAATACAATAAAATTTACAATGAAACGTAATTATCTGTCTAGGTGGGGATGATGACAATGGTTTCGCTCCATCGTTCATCGAGAAACCTCGAATCATTCCCAACGAGGATGGCACACTCATTACGATGCGTTGTGTCTGCAAGGCCAAGCCGGCGGCTGAAGTCACGTGGTACCGAGGCACGACCGCAATCAAGGCTAGCAGTAAAATTGAAATCAAATCAAAAGTAATCGAAGAGGATATATACGAGTTGGTATTGCTTCTGAGTAACCCGACAGCAGCGGATGGTGGCGCCTACCGTTGTCACGTGAAAAACGAATTCGGTGAGAGCAATGCTAATCTCAATCTCAACATCGAGGCTGATCCCGAACCAGAAGGTGAAGGCCCGACATTCGTTGAGAAGCCTACGATTACGTCTAAGGACAATGGCAAATTAGTTATAATGGGATGCAAGGTCAAAGCTAGCCCAAAACCGACGATCGTGTGGTACCACGAGGGTACAGAAATCAGGGAATCTACGAAAATTAAAACCAGGATCGAGGTGAAAGAAGACATCTACACAATTATCTTGGAACTCGTCGATCCTGGTATTGAAGACTCCGGATTGTATAAATGCAACATTAAAAATGAACTTGGAGAGCTCAATGCAAATCTTACGCTCAATATTGAAAGTAAGTTTGTTAACAATGTTTGAATATCAATTTAAAATCTATAGAAATAATGTTATTTAAATATTTCTTCTGTTTACAGTCATTCCAGTTATCAAAGAGAAACCAAAGGTCATTAAGATAGTTAAAAAGAAGACTGTTATTGTTGAATGTAAAGTATTAAGTAAATTCGCACCGTCATGCACATGGTTCAAGGAGGCCAGTGCAGTCAGAGAGGACTCGAGACATACTGTGCTTATCGAACCTGTCAGAGAAGTAAGTAGTGCAAAATTAATTTGGTTAAAAGTTGAATGCGTGATATTTTATAAATAATATAATATAATAGTAATCATTTAATGTATAGTGCCAAATCAGTTAAACCGAGTATTAATCTAACTTTTATTTCAGGGTGAATTTACTGTCAAATTGGAAATTTCAAACGTGTCACAAACAGACAAAGGATCATACAAGCTCGTGGCCAAGAACGAGAAAGGTGAAGCGACATCACAACAAGTTGAGATCACCGACATTCCTGAAGAAAAGGGGTCACCTCCGCAAATCATCAAACACTTCAGGAGCTTGGTAAATTGGGCATTTAACTTCGAGATATATACTTTATGAGCATAATTTGCATTCAATGTGTTTTGAATAAGTGTCAACTTTAATGTGCTGTATTTACGGATCAAAATTGTAACCATAATTCTATATGGATAAAACAAGACAGTACCTCCGTGTTAGATTTCGAAAAATCTCAAGTTGAACTATTTATAAAAATTTCAGGCAAAGAAAGAAAACGAGGAAGCTGAATTCTTAGCTGTCCTTAAGTCATCGGACCAGTCGTGCAGATGTACCTGGTACAAAAACTCGACGGTGATCCGAGAATCGTCGGAAGTCAATACGTCATTCGATGGCACAAACGCCAGACTCATCATCAGGAAAGTTTCCTCAAAATACACCGCCAACTACAGAGTGGTGATCAAGAACGAGTTCGGAGAAGACGAGTCGAGTGCAGACTTGACTCTTGTCGAAGAAAAGGTGTGTTTTTGTAAACTATTTTAAGTTTAAAATAACTTCAATACGCTCAAAAAACAAAGAGGTGTGCTATAAAAAGACAGATTACGTACAGCACATAAGTACATTCGTCAGGATTCAATGACTAAACAACATAAATATTGTATATAAATAGTTAAATATCTAGATTCCATGAATTTATTTGTTTAAACTTTAATAGAAAAAGAAGAAAGAAGAGGAGGAGGAAGAGACTACAGTCATTGAAGAGTCTGAAGAAGAAATGTCCATAGTGGAAGAAAAATCTGTCATCGAAGAAAACCACGTTGAGGAACGAAAGAAGGTGAGCGTCCAGTCATAATCAGAGCTACATTTACTTTACTACTGACCAATGCCTTGAGTAATAAAGAGTATAGAATTGTTGAGAAGTTTTTCTTTTTGCTTTTTTTAATCATATAATACACTTAATAATGCAACTGAAATTATGTTACAGGAAGAGGAAGAAAAGAAGACAATTGAAGAAAAGAAGTCCGCAGCTAAAAAGGTAACTAAAAAGGAGGAAGTCAAGATCGAACAGAACAAAGAAGAGATATCTGTTGAAGCTAAGAAAACTGAATCTAAAATGGAAGCGAAGAAGGTATTACTAGTACTTGTAAACTAGTACTTGTTTAGCCAACTTTGTGGCTAAAACTTAGTTTTTATACTTACTTTATTTTTTTTTTACTAATTTATGGTTCGTTTTCAAGGTTGAATCTAAATTTGAAGAGACCAAGAAAGCTGAATTAGAAGTTGAAGAAGCTAAAAAAGTCATGCAAAGAAAAGCTTCCAAAACAGAAGAAGAAAAGAAAGCTCTACTGGAAAAACTTGAAAAGAAAAAACCAGAACCAGAACCGGAGAAAAAAATTGAAGGCATTCCAAAACTTAAGCCGGTTAAACCTAAAGAAGAGCCAGTTGAAGAAAAGAAAGAAGCTGCTACTGCTAAGAAGACAGTAACAAAGAAGGTCGTAAAGAAGAAGGTTGAAACAAAGAAAGCTGAGGTAAGTAAATATGTAAGATTACTTAGAACCTAATTGTTCGTACCCTAGAAAAATGTACATAAGTTGTTAGATACACATCTTCCAAGTAGATATTAAAAGTCCCCAGTAAGTGTTCTCTATATTAGTTTGTTAGTTATATTTCCTTTTCAGGCTGTGTTTATAAAGTCTGAAAACCTGTGTATTGTGGTCATAATGTGGTAACATTCTTATGTCGTGTGTTTTGTGTTAACATTTTGTGAAATATTTAGGACGAAATCGAGTTTGTCGACGATTACGAGCGACCTGTTTTGGAGAAATACGAGAAAATTACACCAACACCACTCGCCAAAAAACCCAAAGAGGAAGACACACTTAAGGTAAACACACTTCACTCAACTCACTACACTTACAATCTATTTTTATCAAGTTCAGTACATACATAAATCTTTTAAAATATTATGTTATTAACGTAATTAAAATAACATTTGTGTAGGGTAAACGTGCTTCAATTGCGGAAAGCATTAGAAGCGAACAAGATAGTGACGAAGAAATGTCTATCGCATCATCGATTTCAGAGAAAAAAACCAAGGTCGATTCTAAGAACAAGGTATGCAAATCATGTTTACAAGTTTGAGTAATCACACAATTAAAAAATGTTTAGAGAGAGAAAATAATTTTTTGTAAATTACCTTTAGGTAGAAGAAGAAATCCCTGAACCTAGAAGGTTAAGCATCAAAAAGGGTAGTATTCCTAAGGCTGAACAGCCTGTTGACGAATTAACAAAAACAAAATTAAATAAGACTCCAACAAAACCGACTGAAGAGAAGCTTGAAGAACCACAGGTAGCGAAGAGTAAAAAACCTGTAAAGAAACCAGATGACCAAAAAGAATTCATTGATGACTACGAAAGACCTGATCTTGAGAAATATGATAAAATGACTCCAACTCCATCAGAAAGGTTGAAAAAACAAAACGGGGTTGATCAGGTAGATGATACATAAATTTGCATTTCTCTATAATACTATCAAAATAAAACTCACTGCCAATTCGCGTAGTAACTATTGTATTTTTTACATAAATATTTTGTTTGTTTGATTACCAATCTAAAGAACAAATTAAAGGAAATTAACGTGCATATTTTAATTTAGGCTTCTCCTGAATTTGTCGACGATTACGAAAGACCTGAACTTGAAAAATACGAAAAATATGAACGTGGTCCTAAAGACAAACGTCTTAGTGATGCTCAGGTAATTAAATTTAATTGAGAAAATGCATAATGATGTACGGTAAATCAAACACTCGACTTAATCAACAAAAACTCTTTCATTAGGAGGATGTTGACATGATGAAGGGTAAAATCAAACCTAAAGACAAGGAGTTAGAACCAGAAACCCCTGCACTTCGTAAACGATCTGTCCCTAAAGATAAGGTATACCTTTTTAATATAAAGATTAAAAATATATACAATTTATGTGTCAATGATGGTAAAACTTATTAATATAATTTAGGAGGAGGAGAAAAAACCAGAGGAAAAGCCAAAGGCAAAAACAGTAAAGAAAGACGAACCGATCAAAAAGCGGGCTTCTCAAAAACAGAAAGAGGTACACTTCACATTAATACTTGATACTTCTAACTATACTTTAACAGGTTTGAACGCTTAGGGTAACATGGTTTGGTCTATCAACACGAATCTCTTTAAGCACACACTTCTTAAAATACACACATATTTACACTATTACGTATTTGACAACAACGAAAGGTAAGGAATTTAATTTCAGCAACTGACAATGGAAAAATAAATGCGGTGCTTGGGCTGATTGCATGGCATAAGACGCTTCGCTTCTATAGGTCTTATTTATTATTTTCATAGGTGCAGTAAGAACATTGGTAAGTGTGACAAAACTTGATTAAGATCTTATTGATAAGACTCATATTAATTAGTACACAAAACTCAAGATTTCTAATAAACTTACATAACATCATTCTGACAACAAAGTTGAATGGTCACAACCAATTTCTTCAATAATCAAGAAGATGAAACTTCTTTAGATTATACCTCTCTCTTTCTTACTTAACTTTTCTTTTACTCACAAATTTTTAACATTCAGGTTGCCGTGGAGGAGTTTGTCGACGATTACGAGAGACCAGTTCTCGAGAAATACGAAAAGATCACTCCGACACCTATTGAAAAAAAGAAAAAGGTATACACATACATTCAACACTTACACGCGTTAACAACTATTTTGTTATATAGACAAAATAGATAAATAACAAAATTGATATTATTTATTAGGAGGACAAAAAGCCAGAAGAAGACACACCTTCATCAGCTACGGCAACTAGACGTCGTTCTGTTAAAGATAAAGAAAATGACAAACCAGAGGTAGGATATTATATAAAAACTATTTAGAACAAAAATCTTATCAACAGAAATTAAAATTTAGCCATTTTCTCAGCCAATGGACGTTGACGAGAGCGTCAGTTTATCCAAACCTAAGACTCCAGCCAAACCTGGACAAGAACCTGAAGATGTTTCGCTTACACACAAAACACCTGCTGAAATCACACCTACGGTTAGTACGCACAGAAATCCAAACAACAACAAAGAACTATAGAAAACATTGCAATAAAATTAAGTTAAATTAATAAAAAAAATGTTCTGTAGGAGGGTGAAGCAGAAGCGAAACTTAAGATTAAGAAACCAGAAGTTGTTGGAGAAGCTACACTTAAGAGACCTACACCTAAAGACAAGGATGAACCAAAGGTATTAGCAAAAACTTTAGTTGCGACAAATACAAGCTATCACATTAGTGAAACTATAAGCCACAAAGTTAGCCAAAGAGTTTATTGAAATGCGTATCATGAACCGTATTAACAAATCCACAGACAAAGTTGACAACAACCGAAGACGCAAATAGACGAAAATCGTCCACGCAAGTGTTGACAAGATTATCTGTTCTAGTTAAGGTAACCTGGAAACACCAGGTAGCTGTAACCTGCTACAAATTCAATTTACTGAACTAAGCACCAAATAGTCAGCACTACCTTTTATAATACCACGAGTTGTAAAAATAAGTTTGCTCACACTTTAAACTTTATAAATACACGATATTATACACATAGTTATTCCTGCAAATAATCTTGATTTTAAATTACTTTCAAAACATTTTGGAAATGTATTTTGAAATCTATTTTCTACACTGTAAAGAATGTTTGCAACACAAAAGACACATGACTTGTACTTTACACCAGTTTTTATTTCTATCTTTCTCTATCTCTTCCTGTATATACAATTTCTGTTTCCTCATGGGGTCAGGGAGAGGACACCGAAGAGTCTGTCAATGTCACGAAACCTCGTACAAAGACAAGCACAACTGCTCCTGAAGAGGCTTCACTTACTCAAAAGACTCCAGCAAAGAAAAAGAAAACGGTACCTATTTCTTTCAATTCCTTTTTAATTATCTCAGCTGTCAATATTATTCTGTTACAATTAGAGAATTGTGCAAATAGTAAAGGAGTGATAATGTTTGTTTCCTAGGAAGGACAGGAGGCTGCTCAACTTAAGGTCAAAAAGCCAGGTGTTGTCAAGAAAGATGATGATGAGGTAGAAACAAAATGTTTAATACTTGTTTTGCATTGAATTAAAAATGAACATCGAGAAGAACGAAACGCTGAGATAGTTAAAAAAGTACCAACTAACAGTGTCACTTTACACGTAGATTAGAAAGCATGGTCTTTCTAAGCACATTTTGACGCACACGCACACTAACTAAACACACCAGCACTTACAACGTAAGCTTTAGTAGAACCTAACGTTTAAGCTTTTTTTGATTCCTTAGGAGCCACTGACAGTACAGGGCGGAAAGTTCGAGAAGCCGCAGCTAAAGAAAACTGTTAAGAAACCAACAGAACTGCCTAAAAAGGCTGTTGCTAGTAGAAAGGATAATTACGATGGGGTAAACATTGTTTAGACATAAGCTGATGGTGCAGTCTTACTGTCGCACACACTTGTTTTCTTTCAGCACACTATATACACATCTTTATGCACCGTCCTGTTGAATTTTAAATTTGTCTTACGCACACACACGCACACTTGAACACGCTCGATGTTATAGCACACACCTACACTTTTTTCTACGCACAAACTTAGGTCTTGGAGTCTTCGTTGTCCATTTATTCGTATGTCCATCGAAAGTCGCATGCTGCCTGTTTTGTGCTTTAAATGTTTTATTTTTTTCAGGTCTTAATTAATTTCGACCGGCCTTATAATTATATGCTTCTTTATTGCAATTTTCAGCTAAACGAAACATAATTATATTTTATAGAAATCAATCGTTACTTTTATGAAATAAGCTAAATTTGTTTTCAGTCAATTTTATAACCACTTCATTGAGATTAGTTACGTTGGCTATTTTAGTTTCAAGTTGTTATTAAGCTTATTACGATTCTGATGTTTTGTGATGAATGTGAATTTGTTGCAAATAAATGATTCTCATTCTTAATCTTATGTTTCATTCCAACTTAATTTAAATTACAAGTAAATCTGATTCATTAGTTTTGCGATTTTATTTTAAAGAAGATACAAACAATAGCTTAATAATTTACTTCTAAGAAAGTCAACAATTGGTTTCTAACATGAGGTTTTTCACAAATAATAATTCTCATTTTTAATATTTTCAGCTGGAACTAGACTTTGTTGATGATTATGAGAGACCAGTCCTTGAAAAATATGAAAAGATGACTCCTACTCCTTTGGTCAAGGAAAAGAAACAAAAGGAAGAACTTAAGGTAAGGAATGTCAGCACTCAAAGTAGAAAAAAATCTTTTCAATGACATCTTTAAAAAAGTTGGGTTATTAATACAATATAAGGGCAAAGAAACAGACCGTCCACCTGATGGTAAGTGGTCACCGTCAGCTAAGGACATTTGCAACACTAGGGGCGTTACCATTATGAGAAATGTCAAGCAATAAACGCTTCGATAAGTTTGAATTTGAACTGAATCGAGTCTCTTACAGGTAGTAATAATATAATATACTGATTTTGAAAATACTGAGATAATTTAAATGTTATGTGTAAGTTTTAAATTAATATTAAAATAAACAGGTCATGGCAATCGCCGTTGATAGAAGAGCGCAACATCTCGAAATTAAAACGGTAAAAATAAAATGGGTGACAAAGCATGAACCCTTGACTGTGTAAATATAATTACCTTTACACATGAACATGATACTATGCTAATAAAGAAACAGACACATTGTAATTACTTTGCACAGGATTATTTAATAATGTCTCTATATAAAGTGTAAGAGATAATATTCACAACACAAAATTGTATATAATACAACCTTACACAACTTCTACAAAACATTAGAGAGATATATAGACTTACTCTTTATTGGCACACCACAATTCATAGAAAAAAAACACAAGATTGTCATTATAAACGTATAACGTACGTATTTTCAAAATACACGCATAATAGTAATGTAATATTCATTACAAATTCATTTCAGTACTAGCCCCGTTACGCGCTGTTTTCCCGAGCTTTAGAATACTTCTTATCCCAGAAAGCTTTTCCGGGATAAGTATTTTAATTATTGATTCAGGATTTATGTTATCTTCATTCCAAATTTCATTGAAATCCGATTTGCTTATGTATATTATAATACCTAAACCCACCCACCCAATACATAATAATATATGCGTAGAGTTATTGACACTGTTTTGTTACTATGTTATGAGACTTATGTCATTTCGTGAAAAATTTACCTACATTGGTCAGAATACAGTAATTTAAACATCACCAATTCTATTGTTATTTTGTAGTGATTATAGCGTTTTGATGAAGTAACGAACATGCACACTCACTCACAAACCTTCGTATTTATAAATCAAAGTGTGTTTAGTGTGATCATGATAAAGAAAACTTATCATGACTGTTTTCTACACGTGTATTTTACCTATTTATCCTTGATTTTATATCCGTTTGCCTTTCCTTTCTAGTGTTTCTACCCATTTGTATATATTTATCTTATTCTGTGAATAATTATAGGATAATATGAACAATGCATTGAGCTGTGCTAATATACCCAATTCTATGTTTTTTATAGACCGAGAGCCGTAGGACATCAATTCAAAGCAGCGAGGTTTGTGTGATCTGCTAAATCATACGCTAGTTGCTTTAACTGCAAAATGAAATGCACATTTGTGCTTTTTTGTAACGGCTTAAATTGCTTTGATGGCTTTTAATTTATACTGCGGACTGTTATTTTAACATTCCTATTTTGTCCAGATGAAAGAGGAAGTCAAGACTGATAGTCGAAAGAGCTCTCTCGTTGAGAACAAAGCTGTTAAGGTAATCTTCAACACAGTTCTTGCTTTAAAGTTCATATTGAAAAACAACTATTTGATCTAGTTCATGTTAGGTATAAAATGACTCTCTCTCTCTCTCTCTCTCTCTCTCTCTCTCTCTCCGAAAGAAGGCCAGAGTCCCAGCAGTGGGTACGTAACAAGCTGCTGATGACGATGATGATGATAATGATAAACTGCCTTATTTGGTCCCCCAAGCTAGAATAATGAGCTTAGTTTTTGGTTACATGTGTCAACGTTTATTCTGTCTAAAGGACGTTGGTGCGTTTTTTAGTTAAAATATTATGAACCAGTTGCAAACTGCATTTACTACCGCAATAAGTATCCCTGTATCACACTGAAACGTTTTAAAAAGTATCATAATTTGTGTTAATCAAGCGTCTAAACTATCAATTAAAATCTGTAAGTCGTAAACTCGGCATTTATAATATTAATGATATAAGCAGAAATAAAGAGACCTATGCCCTGCAACAGGCTAAAATTTTTACCTTTAACAAAATGGTCATTTAATCATTACATTTCTATTCTTAGATGACAAAGGAAACTGCTGAAAGCAGAAAGTCATCAATAGCCACAGTGGCTGAGCAACAGGAAGTTACAGCCGTGAAAAAGACTGGTCTCAAGGTAAGTTGTAAGAGAAGGAAAAATAATTTACACACTTGGGTTGTTAGGAGACGTATCAATGTACTAACTAATAGAAAAAATAGGTCTAAGAGCTATAACAACACATTAGATGTTTCTTGGCTTGTTGGTTTTGTAAAGATGTAAAATGATAATGCCAAGACTCCTAACAGCCCATGGTGACCATGAACACATATTATACCCCCGCCCCATGCAAAGCAAACCCCAAAAGCAGTTTTTTAGTAATAAATAATAATATAATTATTGCAGAGGTTGTCCCCACCACAGTTAGTACTGAGCTTTATAAAAAAGCAAACCATACAAGGCTTTTAGAGTTTTAGTAGGCATATACTGTACATACATGCGTATAGTTATAACTACACAATTACACTGTAGTTCGAAGTTTTGTTAGTTACGTTTGATTTCATGAAATCTGGTTTCAAATACAACTTCGATCTTGTTATTGAATTCAAAAGAAAATAATTGTGATATTGTTTAAGTATAAAGAGATCAAGTACATTTAAAGAATTCATAACGCATCCAAGTTGTATTTAACTGCAGATACATTTAGACTTAGAGAATGATAGAATTATATGCACCCCAGATATGACGCTTATTTTTATTCCTATTAACTTAATTTTTAGACCATCATTAAGGAACCGGAGGTAAAGGAAATCGAGCAAGTTAAACTAAAGGTAAGTTTAATGTCAAACGCAAATGCATGTCAAATGTTCTATATTATTGTCCAAAAATGAAAAATGTTTATTGTTCTTATGAATATCTTTTGTATATAAGACTTTTCATTTACAATTCAAACAATTGATACTAGTTTGAAAATTGTATCATAACTTTTATGTAACGTATGTATTATATTTAAATCGCAACATACTTCCAAACAAAACTGATTTACATGAATAAAACTGTACATTGTAAATATTAATATTGAACGTAATTATTTTTGTAAATAGGGTAAAGATACAGAAGATGAGGTAACGACAGAATCAGATAAACCTACAGATAAAACATTACCTTGGCGACCTACGAAAACTGACACACAGGTATATACTCATACACAATCATACACATACTCGCTCTCATTACAATTTTGATAATATTTATAAGTATAAAGGTAAATAATTCATTTGATTTTGTTAGGAGTTAACACAAACAGTTGAACCAAAACGCAGAGAAAGTCTTGATAATAAACCCAAGACCAAAACAGAACCACGGCGTCGACAGAGCAATGTTGAGGTATAATATCATTTAATATAATTACATAAAACAATTTGTAAAGAACTGTTTAAGATTTATATCTTTTTTCGATCTAACACAGACTTCCGAACATACTGAGGAAACTGAGGTTAATGAGAAAACAGAAATTAAAAGAAAGAAATCAATTGATAAACCAAAGGAGCAACCGCTTAGGCGACGACTTAGCAAAACCAACGAGGTACACTTACATTTTACATTTTTAAATGTTCTCACATTATGTTTCTTTACTGTACTATATTTCTTTAACGTCAATCATCTTGTTTAGGAGAATATTATGGAAACCGAGACTACAGAAAGAACTGAAGTCAAAAGAAAGGTTTCCTTTGATAAGCCTTTGATAAAGCGCAAACCAAGCACAACTGATGAGGTAATTTTTTAAAGTCTTTAATATAAATTGTGGTTGAACAATTTCTAACTGTTTCTCAATACGAACAGAACATAACTGTTGCTGAAATAAGTAGCAATTAGTGTCATTGAGCTGTAAAAAAAAATGTGGTAACAAAACATTTTTTAAAACAGGATAAAGAAAATGTTATGGACGTTGATGAGCCAGATAAACTTGAAATAAGAAAGGCTTCAATAGATAAACCAACAGAACCTTCACAACTCGAGCGTAAACCAATCAAGGTTGAAGAGGTACAAATTATGTTTATACATTTAATAAATATATCTTAAGATTACTATACATAAACTAGCTTTAAAATAAATTTGAATATTGTACAGGATAATGTTTTAAAGCCTGAGGACAAGGAAACTTTGCCAGTCGAAAAAACAGAGGAATCTAAATTCCCTTGGCGTAAATCTAGCAAAACTGATGAGGTAGCTAACTTTTATAATATTTTTGATTACATATTAAAATCATTACAAAAGAGACAACAGATTTTTGACTTGATGATGATTGTTGAACAGGTAAAGAAAGATAAAGAACCAGAGATTAAGGAAACTACAAAAGAAACACATACATTACCTATTGAAAAACCAGCAGAGTCTAAGTTACCTCGGCGTCGTAGTAGCAACAAAACTGAGGTATATAGTAAAAATGATTTTTGATCCACAATTTATGAAATTGTGATAATATTAACCGTACAATTCATATTTTCTTTAGGAAACTACTATAACAAAGAATGACAATGTGAAACCTGACGTACTCGTTGCACCGATTAAAGATGACGAACCAAAACCAAAGGTAGTTTTTAGTTTCACCTAGTTAAATTGAGTTAATAGAAAATATTCCATCGTTATTGAATTATTATTTTTCATTCTGTTTTAATAGGACATTGAAACTCCAAGTTCGGAAGAAAATTTAAAACCTGTTCAATCACCTTTCTTCTTGAGGCGTAAATCTTATGAGGTAAATTTATATAATTATACGATATATCTTTTTTGATAGTTTTATAATAATGTCATAGTCTTTGTCACTTTGATGAAACTGATGGAACTGATAGGAAATATTTTTTATAGGAACCTGAAGAAAGACTATGGCTGGAAGAACTTGCTAAAGAGCTTGAACAAAAGGAGAAGGTAGTTAAAAATCTAAATACATATTAGTAAAATTTCATTGTTGAAAATTGTTCTTGAATTATTTAAAAATGTTGTTAGGAACCGGCTGATGAACCTAAAACACTTGAAACACCTACACAACCCACATATCCATGGAGAAAACCACGCACTGAGGTACACTATACACTAACACATACACACACAAGCCAATTTAGCGTCCATTAACTATTTAGTGTTGATATTATTCTCAAATAAATTGAAGACGTGACAGTTAACACTATTGAAAATCATTAGGTACCAACATTAAATACACCAGAACCGGATAAGAAACAAGCTGAAGTCTCGTTTTCTTGGCAAGCGATTCCTGAAATACCTCAGGTAGATAACAAACAGTTTGTTAAATTATCCGCAGTTACACCTTACAAGGTTCCTTGTTAAGACTCTTATTTTTCAATATTAGGCTGAACAAACGCCAGGATTAGAAGACAGTTTTAAACCAACATTGCTTGAGACACCCGACCCTGCGCCCTGGAGAAGAGGGCGGTCTCCTCAGGTACACTTTCAATGCACCCAAAAACTGAACTGTTGTTTGTAATTCTTCTGATTTTTGTCTTGATAAGCAACCGCATATCAGGACGATTAAAATATAAGTAGACCTAGTACATCATTAAATACATACATGAACAAAAATACACATCAAGCACGCGCACACTTTCATATTGCACACACACAATTTACACACTGTAGATGTGTATCAGCACGCGCATACATACACGCATACGATTTAGCAATGAATGTTAGCTTCGAGAGGCTTTCAATCATCCACGCACACATTTCGTATGGTCGCCATTAACTTGAAATTAATTTGCTCATTAGGCTGATCCAGCTGAAAGCAAAGTTAAACCAACCACTTTAGAAATACCACAGCCAGCTTATCTCAACATACCAGATGAGGTACACTGTACAATTCAGCACTGGATCTCAATTGCACTGTAGCACAAAATGCACTTTTCAGGAACTTTTGCACCAGCTATTGGCACATGCACAAAATCTATTAGTTTAGCACTGTTAAATCGACTAAGTATTTCAGTAGTTAGAAACACTTATGATTTTGTACTCCACTATTTCAGGGTGTATGTATTGTTGTATATATTATGTATATATTGTTTGTTGCACTTTATACTAGTAGCAATGTATGCTAATTATATCTGCATCTTATCTTTAGTCTTGTGTTGTTCTTACGTTTCTAGCTTATGCTTTTGCTTCAACAACTTCCTTCCCTCTCATGTGAAATCTATTATGTCTATATTATGTTTATTTATAATTATATATATTATGTTTATCATAGCAAATGGTAAGTATAAAAATGTTCGTATCAAAACGTTGACTTGTTCTTCTATATCAGTATAAAATAAGTACCTATGACTACTCTGAAATTGGTCTGAAAAAATAGTACATATCGAATGAAAATTTAAACTAATGTTTTATTTTAATATATTATTTCGTTGTAAAATTAAAATATCAATTAAAGTAGGTACATAGTTTTGTTTATGTCCCTAATTACACCTACATTAAAATATCTTTCAAACTGTTACCTTCCAAAAAGACCTTGACTTCGTTTCTTGGATTATAGCGGGCAATTAAATTTACAGAAAGTAGCTGTAAAGGAAGAGAAAATTGAGGAAGAGGTCAAAAAGGCCAAAGTTACTTCAGTTAAGAAGAAGGCTGAAGATTTGCCAGAAATTGCTGACTATGATAGGCCTGATCTTGAGAAATATGAAAAGATTTCACCCACACGAACCACAAGAGACAAACCAGATAAGGTAGGATTCAATCATCTTTGAAATTATGTTGATGAATAAAAAAATAATAGACACAAACCCGTTGCTAATTAAAAATTGAACCGGTCAGCGTTTGACAACATTGACTTGTTAAAAAAGAGGATGGTAATAATTATAATTATTGAACGTGTACCAATTTTACTATTTTTTGTTTAGCCGATACCTCAGGTACCTGAAATAAAGGCACCTGAAGAGAAACCGGCCGCTCCTAAAATTGAAGTCAGTCGTGAAAAGTCGCCCAAACCGGAGTTACCGAGGAAACCATCCTTAGTTCCCGGAGTTCCTGCAAGACGTGGTTCCCTTATTCCTCCACCGGAGGAAATGGGAAGACGTCCATCGCTTATCATCAGCGACGAGGTATGCATCATTTTTTATTTTTTCAAAAACCAAAGTAGAATTTTGACATTTATTATAATTTTTATTTTTGGAAGAATATTTTACATCGATAACAAATATGTCGTCCATTTCAGTAAAGGTATGAATAGAATTTTAGATTTATTATATCCAATTTAATTGTGCCGTCTACATGTAGAGAATAGACACATAATTTTGTTTTTTATCCATAAATGAAGCGTCAACATTTTCATTACACATTGTTTGTTCTAAAAAGAAATGATTTCATGGATTGATTCCTCGATAAATACTCAAAATGTGATTATGATGAATGTTGTCGTCGAATTATATAACTGTGTACCTGTTAGCATAGTAGACACCCCACTCTCTTAAGCCGAACCCATAACAGAATACCCTAAATTATTTCCCATGCGACAATTGCAAATGATCATCTACACAAAGATGCTTCACACATTCCGCCACTGAGTGCTTATTAGTGACAAAACAAGTTTGTTTACAATGGATTGAAGCTTAAACCCCTCGATTCCTTGCTTTTAGATCTAGAATCTAGCCACCACACTGCGGATACTGTAAAAACACCGTTTTTAGTTATGTAGCGATATTAAGACCGTGCAAAACGTAATCCACAGGAGAATAGAAAACTAAGACCCGGTGAGGTGATCGAAGAAAAGAAGGTAAAAGCAAAAAATGCTAAGAATCACTATCTGAATGCTAAACGTTACGTTGCCGTGATAAAATTCTTAACTTTATCTGTAAACGGAACTATTAATGCATTTGCATCGGATGAGGTTTAAAACACTGTCGTAATCGCGCTGGATAATCGCATAATATTCACATTAATTGAATTGCTGAATTATGCAATTATCCAAAGTCTTAAAAACGTTTTGTCGTCGAAAGCACAGAGCTACATTGCACACACTTGTGGAGTAAACGCACACAAATAAACTGCACAGCTTGTAAGCACGTACGCACACAAAATAACGGTAACGAAGATTGTTCGTGTCGACAAGGACTTGGCAGGAATGGTGTGTCGGAGAAGGCTTATACTACACATCGTAAACCGGACACTAACATCAACGATTAACACGAAGATGCGGGAGTATGTGATGTAATAACTTTGCACACGCCTGGTTAGGTCTGCACCAAATAATGAGCACGAGTCAGGATAGGGCACCGAGGTTCGGCGGCGGAGATGTAGGTAGGGAACGAAGAAACATGAACGACAAAGGGGTTATTATCAATATTTTTTAACAACAGGTCACCAAATTACGTCCTGGAGAAGTTTTAGACGAGAGAAAGGTGAGATCGAATGGGTCTGGTCAGTTTTAGGTGGAAGCTGCTCGCTTTTGCAAAGCATTTTGTCTTAGTTTTTATTTTTTTCTTCTTTTTTACTCACGACTACACGGACGACTATTGTTACGATTGGTCATAACTTTTTACTCAATTTTAATTTGTAACCTGAACTATGTTTTGATTGGTACAATTTTATACATATCACAGATTACACACACACACGTCCAACAAGATGAAATTCAGTCATTACAGAATTCATGTTCTATACATTAGACAACACATTGCCTCCCTACTACTGCAATGATTACACATTCCTTAACACATCAATGGAGTTGTCTCTTATTGCATTTACTTCTTTATCTCTAAATTCCCTTTAATAGCTACAAACATGGAATTCAACTACATGTTTTACTTTGACCTTTGATAAGTTTTCCTTTAGACATTCTTATTAGGGATATCTAGCTGCCGCTTAGCCGACCAGCGGTGAAAATGTGACAATATCGCTGGAGTTTGGTTCTTTTTTTAGTAATAGAACCAATTTGCAACTTTAACTCGTGTCAAGTATGCCACGTCGCCTGAAGTTGGTTCTCTTATTAAAAGCGCTTCGTAGTTGTCTATTAGAAAAGCTTACGTATCCAAATTTTAATTTTCAAATAATATCTTAGAATTTTTGCTTCATATATCTTTAAATGGCACTTTTTAGTTTTTATTATTAATACCAATAGACTGATTAAGTTAAAATTATTAGCAAAACACAAATAACTTTAATGAAAATTTATCCGCTTTAATTCTAATATATAACCAATTCATAATTTCGCTACTACATACTATCTTCAATCATGAAAATACACACCATTCGCACACACTCAAACATAAACTCGAAACACACTACATTTGATATATTTGCCACATTTACAAGCAACCACAAAAAAAAATACACACATGCAATACACAATGTACAGAATTCTATTCTTTAATTTATGCGCACACATTAACAGAGAATGTTTTTTACTAAACCTTTTATTTTTTCCAAAAAAGAAACGAGGTAGCAGACCGGGTGAAGTCGCGGAAGAGGTATATAAGATGTGTGGAAAATATATGTTTAGAAAACTACATGTTATAGAAAAAAATGTTATAGATACGTGGCTAACATAGAATTTTTCAAAGTGATTAATTTCAAAGTGAATAATCGTATCCGAAAGAAAAAATATCGTTATAAGAAAACCAACCGCATAGCTACATGATAACGTTCAAGTATGCTATGTGATTGAACTTGAATCTTCGAGGGTCTCAAAAATATTTATGTCAGTTCAGTTTAATATTAAATGTTAACAACTCTAGCGCAACTAACCCCTTGTCATTCTAACATTTGATATAAAATGTAACTTTAAACAAATGCTGCATGTTTCCGAATAATAAAATGGTATATAAATTACTAATACCTCTTGACGGAGATTTCACCAATAAACATGGGTTATTTCATCTTACTGAGATGTAACTCAACTTTATTGGTCAAATTTGTAGTCTTTAATATGCTCCAAAGCGTTATATCAACTGCTTCAGCACCAATTTACTAAAATGTGTTTGCAAATTAATATCTATGATCGTGACTATTTACAATGTGTCTCTAAATATAGTATAATACTCAATTTTCTCATTGCCAGCAATTTCGATCATAGATATTACTGCTCCCATTACAGATGCCACAGAGCAAACTGGAATATACAGTTCAGAAGAAGAATAACTTACAGTCCAAAATTACGCAGTTTCAAAATTATGACGCCAATTAGCGTAAATCAAAAGGTGTTTTGAATATAGTAACGGGAGCTAAATAAAGATATCTATAATTAACATACAAAGAATTCAAGTCCAGCGCCAAAATTACAGTATCTATGACGCAAATAACGAAAACACTAATAATTGTTTGCACTAGAGACGAGACAAATGAACTGAATCATAAAACAGCTACAACCTCAAAGAAGTTGAAGAAAATAAAAAAAAAGTAAAGGAAGCGTCGAAAGAAAACACGTGTCGTAAAAAAGTAAAGGTATATAAAACGGATATATAAAAGTGGAAATAGATATTAAGAAAACCAGTGACTCCGCGGTTAATATTTCATATGCGAAAAATAAATTTAACACACCTGTCGCGTTTAATGACGTTAAGGGTGACGTAAGTGGTTTTAACAAAGTAAATACGAAAAGTGTCACGAGCCAGAAGTATAGTAATGCATTGGGATGATTGATCGTTATTCTTATAAATTATGACTACGAGAACTAGGCCAAGATCGTGATCTCAAAATGTTCTTACCCTTAATTCGATGGTGTTGCCAGGTAGAGTGAATTATGCCCGTTGCACTTTCTTAAAAATATACTTGTTAACTGCGATCTGATTGACACAAGGTGTATCTGAAAAAAAGATTAAATCAATATGAATATCCATTTGAAAAACAAAGAAATTAGGAATAAATGAACCTAAATTATATTATATGTAGATTTGATAAATTACATATAAATGTCTCAAACAAAATTATCATTTGTAAGGACTTAACCTAACTGCAGATAAAGAGGAAAAATGAGATGACATTGATACCGCTACCAAATTGAAAGCGGACAAAAATAAAATAGAGGACAGGTCCATAAATAGAAATAAAATGCTAAGTGATTGACGCTGTGGACGTATAGGAGGGGCAGAAATACCTTAGGTGCGCGTGGGCAGATGGTCGCTCCACTTGTGAGCTAGGTGAACGAAGCATAGTCAAAAAATGTTGGCAAAGGTACACATGCCATTAAATTGTCAATAAATTCATCACCTCATCGACAGCTGCACATCTCAAATCACAACCGGAAGATTAATATTGACAAATTAATTGAAAGATACTTCTGAAGGACCATGTAGACAGTTCTATTTCATAACACTTTGCTATATTTGTCTTTCATAGAAGATGCATCCAGTGATATTCAGTACTTTTGGTGCCATCTCGAAATTAATTTCAAGATGGCACCAAAAGATGAATTGATTTTATGACGAACTTTGAAATAGAATAGAATTGATGTTTATTTGAAAAAACAACACTCACGACACAAATTGCGGAAAAAAATAAAAATATTGCAGTAAAAATTAAAATTATCTGTTTAAGGAACATTGTGATGTTAAGATAACAAACGTTCTATTTCACTTACCATTGGCATCAATGATTAATTTAATTTGAAATGAGAATCAATCATAATTCTTTACCATATCGGCATATTGACAACAGCGCATTCATTTCATCAACCGACCACTTCATGACAGCGGTGTCAACACTTCAAGCCAGCTTTTTATCGACTCGTGAACAATTTGTATCACTGCGTCCCTTGCCAACGATTAACTGAATGGTCTACATTATTAACTAGGTGCCAATCAATCTGTCCATCACCTTGCTCAAACCCTCAATCTGGTCTAATTTATGAATGCAAAACATGCGTCACTATTCTGCCTAACGGACACCTAATCATTAATATCGACATTAGGACGATTGCTCTTGATGTCAATGAAAAAGCACACAGTGCAGTGCACAATGCAACTCTTATTATTTTCAATACCTTCCTCCGCTTAATATTAGCCGAAGCAAATAAAACTACGTCAAGTAAAACAGGTGTAAAATTTCCAGCGCGACAAATCGTTAACATCGACGAGTTATGGAAAAAGCTTCCTAGATCTAAAGCCAATAATATTGGTGCAAACGCAGAAAATTCGTGTCGGCACATGGATCTATAAACACGTCCAAGAACATGCAGCACGGATGGCTCACCTTAATCTGATAATTAATTGAATTGGTCTGCTGATTTGTGTCGTGCACAAATAGACGCCCGCGCCCCCCTCTCGGCACCCACCTCTGTGTCGGGGCGACCATGCTCGCGACCCCCTGGTTCAGTCTTTTGACATTCGCGCCCATTTTTAGATGGAACGATCCTACGAACTGTCCCAAATCGAAAATCAGAATCGACATAAAAATTAAAACAATAAAAAATAATAAAACAGGTGTAACACTTAAAATAATAAATGAAAGCATTTAAGTTTGAAATTTTACTGTGATTATGGATGAGTTAGGTAAACGGATGTATTTATCAAAACTGTTAACTTTAAACTATTGCGTGGAGCGTGCGAAATAAATGTGATTAAGGGATGAAACTGTTAAGTTATTACTAGAGATTAAAGTTAAGTTTGACTGTGGCATCTTAGTGGTTATATGTAATTAACAAGAATGGCAGCGGTGGCTAAAAACCTTGCCGTTCCTAAATTAGGTCCAACGGTGGTAAGTACAATTTACCATTTTATTTTGAACTGTATTTTGTCAAAGGTCATGAAGATAAAGTCAAAGCAGGAGAGAAAACAATAACTCTTTATCGTTGTCAAATTTACGCTAAACCTGTTAGATGGCTTTTTTTATATATATTTTTTAATTAGCACGTAAAATCTTTAATCGTGAAACGTTCATGATGTTTCATAATTTTACGTTGAAGCTTTTTAACACCTGTAAACTTTATACCTAGCTAGTCGGCACCTTATATATCACAGTTATGACAGTCAACATTCGCCTAGCATTCATCAGGAAGTTCATAATATTCGTTGTCAGCCATTTGGCCAAGACGCATAATATAACTTTACATTTGTCATAACTAGATAATGTTACCTGTTACATTTCTTGGTCTATAATTATTTTATCAGTGTCTAGTACTGTGATATAATAAACTGTTATATAAATATCTTTTGACAACAGTTATTTTTAAAACACGAAATTAGATTTTACAATCTTTTTTATTACTTTCTTAGAACTCACGTTTGATCTCTCGCACACCTAGCTATGAATAAAAAAATATTTTTATGACCTTTGACAGTACGATTAATTCTAAAAGCACTATCCCAGATTATATTTTATTTCTTAGATGTGAAATTTTAAGCGTAAATTGTAATATTATTATATTTTTTACAATTCTTGTTACTTTGCCTACAGTCTTATTATTCATTCAAAAAGTGTTTTTTGTTTCTAATACGAAGCTTTAAATGTTTATTTTTGATATAATTTCTATTTTTATAACTTCTTTATTGTTATTGTGATTAACATCATGTTTACATTGTGTACTATAAAAAATATACTTACATTATAATGTCAATATAGCGAAGAAAATCGGGAGATGCCAGGAGGCCTTCCGTTCAAGACATGGAGGATCTCATTAACAAACCATCGGTGCCTCTCAAACCACTTGGAAATGAGGGTCCACCAGTCATCGTGGATGTGCAAGAGAGCTACTCCGCTGTTGAAGGTAACGATTGTGACCATCAGGTTAAAGTCATAACGTCCACAACAGTACTAAGATTTTTACATATAACTACTCTTTTATTAGATCAAACGGGATACCTTTACGTACAAGTAGAAGGTAATCCTGCACCAACATTCAAGTTCTACAAGGGTGTGGGTGAAATCATTGAAGGAGGTCGCTTCAAGTTTATGACTGATGGCGAAACTGGCCGTATTACTCTTTGCATGAGAAAAATCAAACCTAATGATGAAGGAAAATACAAAATTGTCGTTAGCAACATTCATGGTGAAGACTCGGCTGAGATGCAGCTCTATGTGTCTGGTAGGTTTCCATTTTCACATATTTTACATCTATTATGAAGCAAGCAATAATTTAGGGAAACACAATATATAACACAAATCAATATGCGCAGACTCCAGTGGTATGGACTTCCGTGCCATGCTTAAGAAGAGGAAATACGCAAAATGGGGAGAGAATAAGGAAGAACCCGACTACGGAAACCTCAAGGAAACCGAAAAACCCATTCCGCCTCTCAAGAAAGTCGAAAAGGTAAGCTTTCTGCACATTTTGAAAATTTCCAAATATTCTCTAGATTGAAAGATGGTGATATAAATGCTAATCTATAAATAAAATTTATAAATGATGACGCAAGGTGATGTAGAAGTTACACAGTTCAATAAACAGTGTTATCTATTACACCTACGAAAGGTATGCTAGACATACTTGGCATGGAAATAAGAAATGTAGTAACTTCTACATTGTCTAGAAGTCTATTAAAAGAATATAAAAATACTATTTATAATCTATAAATAAATTAATGAAACGGACAGCTCCATCGGGCAAATATTCAGAGTATATTATTATTATTACTAATGCAGCAGTAATGCTGTTCATCGAAATTTCATTCGTAGTTATAACTATTTCTCTTCATACTATAAACAGTTTAAATTCAACGCGCGCTGTCATTATGCCAATGCTTCATACTGATACGATTTATTCATATTTAGCGTGTATATTGTAATAATAATTGCTTTTACAGCATTTTATAGTACTCATAATAAGTTTATTATGATTAGTTTGTTTTCAATAACATTGGTGGCAATGGTGACATGTCTTTCTTCACAATTTACTTCACTAAGGTCATTCCTTACTATTACTACCAGTTTTAATAATAATTATAGCCTCAGTAAATGCTTTAAGGACTCGATTATGTACAATCCTTGGTCCTTTTATTCTAATATTGTAAATTTAGCACCCACATTGAATCTTTTCATTTAAGTTCGTTCAGTAAGACTCGTATGCATCATGAAATTTGGTTCTTAGGGCTTAGAGACTGGATATTACGAGGAAAACGGCTTCGTTGTGGTCGTCTCCGAGGGTGTCGAGATGGGTAGATTCCCAGCTGACAGGCGCAGGAACTCTTCAAACTGGGACTGGATTAAGGTCATCGATATTTCAAACAGCATCATCGTTCATTCCATCTTACATGTCCACTTTTATTTTCACTCTGTGATCGTCTTATGTTAACGTTTGCATAAAATCTTCTAAGTTAATTTTGATCTCTAAATAATATGCCAAGGACAAGCATATAAAAACTCTTCGTGTGCTAGTGATGAAAAACTTTTTGTGTCAAAGCATTGTCAATGTCAAACATTGTTTACGTTTGTTGATGTGTTGAAGATTTCTCTATCCAATTGGATTATTAATTAATTTTAGGCAATGGCTGGATGGTTACCACAAAAACTGTACTATTGGTTTCATGTTAGTAACAATCATTAATTTTCATCATTGAAATAATTCGCTGATTGAATTCATCGAATAAAAAACCCTTGCCGATATCCATCATAAAATAACTCACGTTTGGCTTTACTTAGATTGCTTCACATACTGCTTTTAAACGAGTTACTTTGCGAGTAACGAGTTGTTATAAAATTCTAGGGTATTTACGATATAAGGAGACGTATGTCTTTACCTGAAATAGTACCCGATTGGCCCAAATTGATGGAGGCTGTCAAAATAAAGGTTCGATAAAACGAGGAGCTAAAAGTAAAATTTAAACCAAAGCTTTCTGTTCTTTTAAAATAAAAAGAGTCATTAGTTATTGCAGACCCTAAAACTTAAGGACAAAATAAAAAAAAGGGATTGATAAATGCACTCTCGTATCGTTGGCAAAAACAAGGATGTACAGGATTTTGAAAGGACAGAAATGATCTTTTAAATAATGACTGAGTTAAAATCACGAATGATAAACTAAAACTTAAATATAACTCGGAAAATACCGCCGCTGTCCGATGCAAAAATTTAAATCTATTTGGAGCACATAATAGGTACTTTGCCTATTCCAGACAATAATATGATTTGATGGTATCGAAATATTTTTGCGACGGCAGACGTTATTTTCTCAGCGTTCTAAATAAAAACTGCATTAAAATGGATTTTAAAATAACTCACAGAGGTTTTTGTATCACCACCTCACGTTTCTTTAACTAGAACATGACTTTCAGGGAATGTAAGTGGAATGAATTTGATGACTAAGTTATTTTTTCTTTGGATTTTTGTCAGTATTGTCAATTGCAGGTGTATCTTTTACAACAGGTTGAGGAGCTTCTGTCACGTCATTAAATTATTAAAAATGTTGTTTTTATTTTCATATCCATTAATTTCAGCTGATGCATCCGATGTTTTGCAGATGTTGGAATTTTTGCCTAATATTTTTATAGTATTTATTTCATTCTTGGATTCAATTAAAATTAATGTAGTTTAAAATATTTGTAAATTATTAATAATAGTAAGCTGAGGCAAAAATGCTTTGGTAATAATATTTTTAAGCGAAGAGTACACTAAGATTACACGGATATTTTGTAGAGAACCCAAATTAGAAGACCGTCACTTGCGGAACTGATCCCAGATTGGCCGGTCCTTCACTCGTTCAAAAGAGACGAGGTTTGACAATAAAGACAATGTCAATAGACGGCACAGTGCATCTTGCAAGTGTATCACCAAAAGCAAAGTTCGCACAAAAATGTTTCATGTATGCTGGATACTTCAAACGGTTCAATATAGAAGCTTTTGCACTGATGCCTTTAATAAATATAATTACTTTTCTACATCAACAGTTTCTACATAACCAGACAATTAAGCAGTAGTTAAAATCATTGAGATAAATAACGTATATTTAAGCCAAACGTATTACTAGGAACCTGTTGACATAATTTTGATATTATCATCAGTTAAAATTATTCCGTAGTTTTCCTACAATTGATAATGATTACAAAATAAGTACTTAGCCATCTTGTACCTTCCGCTTTCTTGTAGTTCAAATCCTTGTCAACAGGCATAAGAGCAATAGTTTCAATGAATTGAACTTTTTGAATTTCAGCATTAAGATCACACACTGGAAAATCTATAGTTAGCACAACTTTGGTACTTTCTACTGTTCTATTCTTCTTCTATAGCAATATTTCTGTGCACTTCTTTGTCAATATTAGCAGCACAAAGCACAGGCACAATTCAGTGTTTAGGATGTTATTGATGTTAAGTCCCATCAAAAATGATGAATTATAATGGTAAAACCATTATAAATTTGGTAAAAAGAAAAGGAATTCATCATTTTTGTTCGGCTAATTGTATATTACACATGATTATTATCTATCTTGTTATACGTCACTGTTGCACATCTGTTTTAAAAAAATATAGGAAATTCCAATTTCTGTACAATAAGCATGGATTTCACCTTGACGATGAAAAAATGGCTGATGACCCTAACGCCTCGGTTCATTTCATAAACTTTATGGTTTTTATTGATTTGCACTCAGCGACCGTTGAATTAAGTAGATAAGAGAGGAAGTCCTTTACGGTCAGCACTTACAGCTTTTTGTATGGAGAGCACTTGTTTTTTGTATGCACCTGATAGTTTTTTCAATGAGCAGGTATATTAATGGTCACTGGATACTAATTTCAGAAACAAGAGTCGTTCTTGAAGCCCCTCATAGATCAATTCGCAAAGGAAGGCAAGGATAAGAAGGTGACATTCGAAGCTATATTTACTAAGCCTAATTCCAAACCGAAATGGTTCTTCCGTAAAGATGTAAGTATCACAATCCAAGATTAATCTTTTCAGAAAATTAGAACTGTTTGACATCATATTCTATTGTTTTTAGGAACTATTCGCTGGTAGTAAATACAAGATGACTAACGAGCAGGATTCGTACAAGCTGATCATTATGACTCCTAAAGTTGAAGATACCGGCAAGATCACCATCGAGATTGGTGGCGTTGTTAGCACAGCTTTCTTGCAAGTCGATGAGCCTGACCCAACGTACACCTTCACTAAACCATTGAAGAAGACCACCACTGGTTACACAAAGCATGAGGTTTCTCTCGAATGTACCGTGTCTAACAGTCTTGCTATTATTTCGTGGTGGAAGGGAGAAACAAAGGTGGAAGACGGCGATGTGTTCCAAATCTCCAAAGATTTGTCCGGTGTTTGCAGACTGCTTATCAAAAATGCTAATTTTGATGATGCAGGAAAATATACCTGCAAGATTGAAAAACAGCCTGACAAGACTGAGACTGACGTCAAAATTGTGGGTTAGTATCACAAATCATGTTTTGTTATACATTTCTTTGATATTTCGTGCAGTGCAGTTGTCATAGTTTTTATGGCAAGACTCAAGTTGAAACTTCTACTATAATTTTTTTGCTGTTTTCAGAATATCCCTACAAATTCACAAAGGTGCTCAAATCGCAACAAGCTATTGAAAAAGATACCATTACCTTGCTTTGCGAGCTCGACGATGCTGGTGGTGATGTGAAATGGTACGATTTTAGCATGCTTTTGCTTAATGTTATTATATTTTAAGCAGAATTTCATTTTCAGTTTTCTTATTACTGTCAGCATAAACTTTAGTCTAGTTTTTGTGATTACCTACGTAAGGGGTTAATTCATTTTAGGCACTGGTAGTTTTGATTCGATCTCTCTCCTTTCAGAACTGCTATTGCAGGTCACATTCTAACTTAAGTTTTACAATAACCTGATTCCAATTTGCAGGTTCAAAAACGAAGAACCACTTAAGACTGACAAGCGCATCACCATCGTCAAGGAGGGACGCAAGCGCAAGGTGGTGATCAAGGACGCTAAAGTCACTGACGCTGGCAACTTCAAATGCGTCAGTAATGCCGATGAGACGGCCTGCGAATTGATTGTCAATTGTGAGTTATAATTATAATTTTAAACTATTTACTAAGCGCGTTGAATACCGCGAGCCTGACTTAACAAAAGAAAAAGAAATACGTATAGCGTATAGCGTGTATCTTAACATTTTCCTTAGCAGAAATAATCCTAAAAGGAATAAACTTACGATCTTAGCTGTTTCTCAATACTTTGTCCTGCCTTTCTACATTAGTCTCCAGCTTACCACTTGATTAATTTTGCACGGATCTTTAAGTATAACATAAAATAAAATAACCTTCAATATTTTGATCATAACTGCACCTAATCGTTGACCTATCAGACGAGTAATTCCTTTGACATCATTTGAAATTAAAACGGGATAGGCATCATAATACCCCATTGTTTGAGTCTACTAGACTTAGATTAGATGTGCATCAGTGCATTTGCTTCCTATTGTTTCTTTGAAGACAATTCCTTACAAGTCATATTCCAAAAATTGTTGTGATCGAGTCACGTCCTGCGTTTTACTTGAAAAATTAAGAAATATGTAGAGATCAGTTTATTTTAAAAGATATCCGAACGGAATTTATGCAGTCGATTTAAAAAAAGTGATGGTGTTCCACGGAAGTATCTTCAAACGGAGCCTGTTATCAAATTTGATTTCCCTATTCTGCCCTCTTTGAAACTTTTTCGGTGCTGATTATCGTACTGTTTCAGACTCGAATCGCTTCAACAAGAAGTTGAAGGACACTGAAGCAATTGAGAGGGATAGGGTGGTTCTGGAAGTAGAACTGCAAGACCAAACTGCTGAAGCAGTGTGGTCGTTTAATGGACAACCTATTGTACCTAATGAAAGGTAAGAAGTTGATCACATGTTTACGTTATTGACTTACATAAAAAGTGTGTCTTATAAGTTCTTGTTCAATGAGTCGAGATATTCTGTTATGGTATCGTTTGTGCCTTCTAACAGTATTCATTTATCTTCACTAGGATTGAGATCAAGAATCTGGGTGGCGGCAAGCACCAGCTGATCTTCAATAAACTTGAGATGGAAGATGACGGTGAGATCCTCTGCGAAAGTGGCAAGCTGAACTCTTCTTGCAAGCTTACAGTCAAGAAAGGAGAGTCCAAGCCCACCATTGATTGCCCTGACGAGTTCAACGGCCCAGCTGACAGACCCTTTGTTATTGAGGTGCCTTACAAAAGTAAGTAACGTGTTTTAGCTGTTTTGGTTTTACCACCGAGGTAATAAGAAAATATAAAATTTGTCAATATTAACTAGTTAACTGAAACCAGAAAGATTATAAACTTTAAAACACTGGCATATGAAAATAATTATCATACAAAATTGATAAAAGTAAAAAATAACCTTTATTTGTTTGTTTGCAGTTAGCGGCACCCGACAGACGCCGATAGAGGCAAAGCTATGGAAGGATGGAAAGGTCCTACCCGCCAAAGAGGTCGAGGTAATCGTTGAACAAGAGAAGATCCTATTCAAGATGAAGAAGCCTGCTCGCGAACTTTCAGGCAAATACCAGATCAAGTTAGCTAACGCCCAGGGAGAGGACAGCAAGGATGTTAGCATAATTATGCAGAGCGTACCTTCAGCTCCTCAAAATGTAGAGGTTGCTGAAGTGTTCCAAACGTCCTGTCTTGTTACTTGGAAGGCACCACAAGACGAAGGTGGTTCGCCACTCATCAAATACGTCATTGAAAGACAGGTCAGTACCTAACCTTGAAAATACACACTACATAAAACATAGGTACTTTGTCTTGGATGCTAAAGAACACCTTTTTCCAGGATATGTCTCTCAAAGCTGGCTGGGACAATGTGGCCGAAGTACCACATGGTCAGCCTCTGAAATTCAAGGTCGAAGATCTAGTGCCCAAGAAGACTTACAAGTTCAGGATCCGTGCTGTAAATAAGATTGGCTCAAGCGAGCCTGGTCTTTTCTCCAAGCCTGTGCTGGCTAAGAATCCTTGGGGTATGTATTGGTTTAATATTGAACCTTCTTTAGTTTTTATATCACATCTGTCCAAGATAACGTTAATGGACGTATTGAATTAAAACATTTTTGCACTTGGTCGACTTAGCAATATACATGGTAATGCATAAATAATGCGTGATAATAATTTTATTTATAGATGAACCATCGAAACCCAAAAAATTGGAGCTCGTCGATTGGGACAAGGACCATGCAGACCTCAAATGGGAGAAACCGGACAGCGATGGCGGTGCAGAAATAACTGGTTACGTCATCGAATACAAGGAGAAGTTCGGCAAGGACTGGGTGAAGGGCAAGGAAGTTCCTGGAGACTGCCTGAAGGCTACCCAGGATGGCTTGAAGGAAGGCGGCACTTATGAATTTAGAGTCCGCGCTATCAACAAGGCTGGACCTGGTGAACCTAGTGACACCACTAAACCTATTGTGGCTAAGTGCAGATTCGGTGAGGATTACGCATTGAAATAACCGATTGTTTTGTCTAAATTGTAGTTACCTAGAGATAGTATAATAAATTTACCTTAGCCACTTGAAGTTGAAACATCTTTAATTTTGGGTCAACTGTTGGATTCTGTTAGAGACCTTTTGTTTTGCTTCGATTGCTAATCATGAATAACTTTTCCTCTCCAGTTAAGCCATACATCATTGGCGATGGTCTGCAGAACATGATCATCAAGAAGGGTCAGGTCATAACCTTTGATATCAAGTACGGTGGTGAACCTGAGCCTGAAGTCAAGTGGATGCTTGGTGAGGAGGTATGTATCTTTATGACATTGTTTGTAGAAATTACCAACTTTTCATTTGCAGTCACTTGGAGATCGTGGCTTTATCCCTCTAAATCGAACTATACCTTTCGATAAAAATTGGTATTTTGAGGTAAAAATACATCATAACGCCAAACAAAAAACTGATACTACCAGTAATTATAAGGAAAAATTATGTTTCTTGATTATAAAAATGTTTCCGCTACAGCATTTTTCTGCATTTAAAACTTAGGATTTGACTCCTCCTACATGCAGAATTTCAATAATACGTTTTGGCATTAAATTCTAAATTTATTTTGGCGTATTTCATAACTTTTCCTAATTGGATATATTTCTAACCAAATTGTATTATTTTTTTCCAAAAAAGAAACGTGGAAAGGCGTACACGGAGAAGGTCAGACGGTCAAAACTAGATGTTCTCACACTTTATGTTCTAAAACATTTAATTTTTATTTTATTAAACTTTTTACGCAATTCTACATTCACAACAATGTGACTAACAAAAATTTACACTTTACAGATTACTCTTTTTTAAATTGAATCATATTTTATATGGAAAGTACCAACTTACATAGTCACATGTATCAAATATTGAATATTGATTACTATGCAAGCTAGAAAAGCACTACATTCAAATATTTTAAGTCCTTTTTGAAACTTAAAGTTTTATTGACTTTTATGATTCAGTTTGAAAACTATTAATTTTCAAAATTTCGCTTTGAACGCGACTTATAAATTGAAAAAAAAACCTATTTCTGTGAAAGCGTGACCTCTCGCTGCTTTATTATTCTCCGTTTTGGTTCAAATAGAAGAATTGATGAGAGCGTTAGATCACGACTTTTGTGCTTTCAATGTTGTAACTACCAAAAAACTATTTTAATTGGCATTTAATTTAAAATTGATAAAAATGAATCAAGTTTGATTGGAAAGCAACATAAATTTATTTACTGTTCATATTCTTATGCTCTCCATAGTTTGATTCGTTTCTTCTACTCTCTTGACTCTACAATTTTATAAATGTTCACACCTCTACCGTAGCAGAATGCTACGGAGTTCACTAGGTGCACAATTTAGCTCTACCGCATTTTAGAAATGTAGAGAGTAGAGATGCACCATCTAGCTACACTTTTACTTCAACCGATTCTATTCTTACGGGCGGAATCTTCACTTGTGATAACATACAATTTAGCACAGCAATGGCTCGTCGAAAATTGCCACAACATAACATCCTAACACTTATCGACTCGATTTGCAGTATTTGGGATTGTGTCTGCTTTAATCTTGGGATCATTAATACTTTTTATGGTAACTCCATCATCCTGTAAAACTGTATCCTATCCTAATTTGATGTTTCTAAAATTAGTACCTAGTTATCTAAAGATACACTGTAAGCATTGGCAGAACTTAATGATCATGCGTTGCTCATTATTTACTCAGTCTGTCTCTCGCATTACGTTACGAGAAAATGGTTCTGCCTAAATAACTTGTTCTCTCATATCAACATTTCTGATTCTAATACAGATCCAGCAACAAAAATAACTTTCCTTTTAAAGATCAAAATTGCAACCTCTAGCAGCATCACACAAAGGTGGTCTTCCTCTTCCATTACCTTCCTTATTTTCCGTCTCCCTCTTTCTAATGCTTTCATCTTCATTGCACACTCACCCTTTCAAAACCCTCTTAACTTCCACCCAACTCTCATCCATCTTCCTTATGCATCGTACCGTTCATATACCTGCTTAATATTTAATTGTGCTCTTCAACGTTCATTCCTATGGAAACCTTATTTGATGATCCCTCAAGTAAAGCGCAGACGCAATCCCTGCTCTTCCACGTTCTCACATTACTTCTCACCACAGGAAATCAAGGATGATGGTGACCGCATCACCATTGACAAGTACGAAAGGAACACGGTCATCACAGTCAGGAAGACAACCAGGCCCGACAGTGGGAAGTACAAGCTGGTGCTGACGAATTCGTCTGGCACCTGCGAGAGCATTGCCGATGTTGTTGTACTTGGTAAGTGTGTAAAGCTAAGCATCTAGGACGTCGGCCAAAAAGGACCTTAACCATCTTCTTCAGTTCTCTAAAATGTTTACTCTGAAGAAGGCCTGTACTATGTCCGTATACGGTAACCCATGTCATTCCGTGGCTGTTGTTGAAGGCGACTGGGGAAGCTTTATGACCCAGTACACGCACCTTGGGTCTCTCGGGCAAGTCACTTATAATACCTAGTACACTCAAAGAGGGTTGATGTCGTGCAGGCAGCCGACTAAATTTTTTGCCAAACCTGCTGCAGTATGAGTGAGCAAAGAGGTATTATACGGCGTAATGCACCAACCCCAAATAAAATGAGACTAAGGCAAGCTGGTGGTGAAGGCTCGTACTTGGCCTGAGAAAGATTATCTGACGTGGTCGCAGTACCTACTAGTAACGTATGACACCGTATGGTGCAGTTAGTCGTGTCCATAACTCAAGTTTTGAATGTGTGTGAAACTTTAATAATTACTTTATTGTATCCATTTTTCTTCCACTAGATAAACCGAACAGGCCCAATGGTCCCATCGAGGTGGCTGACATCCGTGCTGAGAAGGCGACCGTCAAATGGCAGAAGCCCGACGACTGGAAGGGTTCCGACATTACTGGGTACACACTCGAGAAGATGGACATGGTAAGGAAATCTGTGGATGTTTTGGTTTCCAGAATACATTGAGATGTGCGTCAGCGGCAAAAGCGGCTTAACCTACCCAGTCCTCCAATTTTTCTATAATTCTTGAATACCAAACGTCGCTGATTTGATACGCATATAAGATAAAATGCACTGGAAAAAGTTATTTTTAAAGCGATTTTTTGTGAAAGTACCTTAATACGTGTACTTCTAAGTTTTTCATAGCATGGCCTATTCATGGTTCTTTGTGTAAAACGTACTCAGTGCACCCATTAGGCTTAGAACCGTCGCGTCGTGCGGAAAAGGATGCTCTTATTCTGCTGCCCAACTAAAGAGTACTTACTTCTATCAACTGATCAGCTACAAGCGATGCTCCGAATGTGACTCCTTTTATAGAACAAGTATCCATAACGGATTGGTATGGAGACCTCAATTTAAAGGAACAGGTTTCTTACTGCCTAATATTTCATCTAAAGTCTCCAAATGAAGATACTAAACGATCTACTTGTGTTACTAGGATACTGGCAACTGGGTGCCGTGCGGTGAGACCGGCCCTGAGCCGACAGAGTTCACCGTTAAGGGACTAACCCCGAACCACAAGTACAAGTTCAGGGTCCGCGCTGTCAACAAGGAGGGAGAGTCCGAACCACTCGAGACAGACGGCTTTATTGTCGCTAAGAATCCTTACGGTAAGCTGCTTTAATCATAACTAAATCTAACTAACTCAGATTCGCCTCCGATAACAAAAGACGCCACTTCGGTCTGTCCTGCGCCACATCCCGCCAGTCCTCCACCTGGAGCTCGCGCAAATCCTTCGTGACATCGTCTCTCCAGCGATACCTGGGACGGCCGAGTGGCCGTCGCATGTATGCTCATTTGACCGCACGATCCTCTCTCTCCCATTCTTTCAAAGTGGCCAAGCCAGCGAAGTTTGTGCACTCAAAGTGCTCTAATCATGAATCATATTTTAACACGTAGATATCTAAGTACCTACACGTATTCCCTTTTCTTATAAATAAAACACATTGATGTTTTTGGGTTTGCAATATTGTTTGGGGGGACTATCGTGCCCAGCTTGTAGATGGGCCACAATATTATACCATCTTAATTATTTAACGATTCGCTGGTTCAATAATATGAATAGAATAATCGAAGGACCGTTAGAATTTAAATAATATATAGATGACTAAAACAAAAGAAAGAAAAAATGATAGGATATTCAGATCCTTGCACAAATGAGAGTAGTAAACACATCACCAACCTTAAAATCCACCTTCTCCAGATTCCTATCAGGCGTCCCGATGATAGTTTGCACGGCGATGTTCAGCGTAGATGGCGAGGAAACGTCCAAGTAAAACGCTCTTCTGCAGGTGTCTGTACTGACATTTATACGAAACAAACTGTTATAGCATGGCTAAAACACTAGGTATTTGAAAGCTAGTTATTTTGAGCTAAACGTCAGCTGAATGTCACGCATGGCGCGAAAGATGCTTGCTTCTCAAAGTACAACGGAGAACTCAAGGTGACCAACGCGCCGTGTGTGCGGGCCTGTGTGTGCCTTCAATTCTTCCAGAAGTAGGTAGATAAACAAAATTGGTGGCGAGATATTTTCTACCTCAAACTGTGCGAGGATCGAACAACACTAATCGTGTAAAGCCTTGGCAAAGCCATAATAAATAAAAAGTAAAACATGCGAAGATTTTTTATTTTTTTTTTGTTTTGTTATGGCGTCACACGATTAGTGTATTTGCCAGTGTCAAGTATAAAAGATTTCAAACTCAAAGAGTTGAATCAAGTTTAAATGATGATGTTGATGATGATGATGAGATGATGGGATGAGAATAGTGTTTAAGTAAAGTAGTGGTGCTTTACTTAAACTTTACACGGATTTTTTTTGAGCAACTTGAAAAGTCACTTTCACAACTTTATTTCAATTTCCCACACTCGTACACATTAACGAACACATTATGGTTAATAATCCACCAATATTACACATTATAACTCGAAGAAACACAAGTTTTGGAAATAAATACAAAACTTTCACGTTGACAACTCAATTGCCGCCAAAAAAGTCCTGCGAAGATTTCAATGTCAAAATCAATTTGACAGCTGTCAGATTGCGCGCGCGTGTTTATGTTTACAAACAAAAACAAACTGGAGTTTCAAAACATTCGGATTCGGAATAAAATTCTGAAAATCCGTAGAAGTAACAGTGCTCTGTGATTCAGACCCAAAATGTTTGAACTTTTCAGACCCACCAAAGGCGCCAGGCAAGCCAGTGATCAGTGACTACGACAACGTATCGGCGACGCTGCAATGGGAGCCGCCGAGCGACAACGGAGGCCGGCCCGTTCTCGGCTACGTTATCGAGATGAAGGATAAATTCGCGCCCGATTGGATCGAGGTACAGCCTTCACGCTTCACAATATATCAAAGATCAGTTACTTAGTTTCGTAAAGGGATAAATACTACTAACTTTTTACTTAGCAAAGTTATAGATGAACTCCATGAAATGAAATTATTTGCCTATCTAAATTACTGGCTTTTCCCCACAGTTTCGCAGTAATAAGTATCCTATGTTCTTCCCCAGGGTTTAAACAAACTATCTCCATACCAAATTTCATCAACATTATCTCAATAGTTTTTAAGTTTATACAGAATAAACAAATAATCAAATGTTTGCTCTATAAATAGTAAATATATATTTAAAAAGTGCTGCTTACATACTTTCTTTATGTTTTAAACATCCTAAAGACAGACCCAACTTTTTAGAACTCTTATGGCTCTCTGGCAGGTCGTGATCTTTGCTGAACCATAAGCTTAGAAATGCCTCTAAACCACATTAGTTTCCTAAAAACTTTCTTAAGACTAGAGCAGTGTCCTGTAGATGTACTATGAATATGATGAAGTTTATCAGTATAAACTCAGGCTGACCAAAGATCTCCGACATAGCTTTAGTACTGATTCAGCTGAGGTCGACAGCTTAATGTTCCCTCCGAATGGTAGAGAGTGTAGAGACAATAGAGTCGACCACTGACTTATAAGAAAGAGATTATAAACTCTAACCCTGATTGATAAACTTATTTTAGTGAAAATTTTTTTTGTCACACTTCTGATGTGTAACTTATGCCAGTGAAAACATGAGGAAATGGATGTGTGGATGTTTGTTGCTCTTTGATGCAAAAACTACTAGACGGATCTGGATGAAATTTGGAAAACAGCTTACACCCTGGATCAAAACATAAGTTACTTTTTAACCTAGATAAAAGTTCCTGCGAGAGAACTGAAAGATGCCGGTGAAACCACTGGGTTGCAGTCTATAACAAAAAGGGTTAAGATATTAAGTAGTTGCTTAATATGTATTTTTTTCGCAGGTTACCAAAACCAATGACACCAAGACAGAGTACAAGGTAGAAGGCCTCAAGGAGAAAATGGTGTACCAGTTCCGCATCAAAGCGCACAACAAGGCAGGAGTCGGAGATGCTTCCGAGCCCACCGACAACCATCTCTGCAAGCATAAGAACTGTAAGTGCTGTTAGAAATATCATCATCATCATCATCTATAGCCTGAAGATGATTTGATTTTTATGATTTATTTATTTATCAATCTACAGTGAAGCCGCGCATTGAACGCAGCACTTTCAAGTCCATCATCATCAAGGCCGGACGTACCCATAAGTGGTCCGTGGATGTCATTGGTGAACCTCTTCCAGAAATGACTTGGTATGTTTAAACAATTACTAAACCTCCTTTGATTCCGTTTTCAGGGCAAGTTAGTTATGTTAGTAACAAACATGTTTCAAATAACAAATTTACTACATTTTTTCCTATAATTATAAAAATCAATTGCATTTTTTTTTCTATTGTTGCTTTAGTAGAGGAGTTCTTTTATGCATTATTCAAATAAGAGTTGCTAACCCTCCTTTGATTCCATTTTTTATGGCAAGTTTGATAAGTAAGTATCAAACATGTTTAAAATAAACTGTTATACATTTTGTCCTTTCTCATAATTATAAAATTCAATTGCAATTTTTTTTCTTTTCTGTGTTTTGTTTAGTAAAGGGGTTCTTTTGCAGTATTCGAACAAGATTTTCGCTCCACATTCACTTAATATACTGCCATCTATTGAGAAAATCACACACTCCCCTGAGTTTGCCCGTCGGGCATGCTCATTTAGTTCCGCGCTCTGTCGCTACGCGTCGCTCATCCGTGAGAGAGTGTTTTCTGCATCGCGGTGACGAGATTCTCCGGCGAAACATGACAGTGTTCGAGCGCGGTTGTCAAATCATACTTACCTGGCGTAGGGGACACCGTGATCAAGATGGCGGTTCCCCCAGAGCGAGGCTCTTCCATTGCACTGCGGAAGGGTTGACCTCTGCGATTATCCCTAATGTGGATAACTCGGACGCGTTATTTTTGGTAGTGGGGACTGCGTACGCGCCGTCCCCCATATTATAATGTCGCACACCATTCACCATATTAGGTGGATAGTAGTCAGTAGAGTAATTTGACGTTATCGTCACTTGGCGGGTGGGTCACTTATTGTTGATTACAATTATTATTATGAATTAATAATAAATGACCCTGCAAAAAGCTTTGATAGTTTTGACTTGGGCCGGTTTTATAAACGTCCGTAAGTTAAATTTGTCAAATTATGAAAAATTTGACAATGGGCCATTTAACTTACGGACGTTTATAAAACCGGCCCTAAGTCAAAACTATCGAAGCCTTTTGCAGGGTAATTTATTTAAAAAAAAAGATTAAATTTCGGTTCAAACTGATCTTATTGTCAAATTTTAGTACGGAAAACATGACAAAAAGTTCAAATTTACCGAAATTTAGTGTGACGTTTATAAAACTGGCCTTTTCTGTTTGTTATATATGAATAAACAGTCAATTTAAAGTTTTGATAGGTTTTGGTATTGACTTACTGTTTATTATATGAATAAAATTAATTTATCATGTTGTTTACAATAATACGCCACGATTTAACAGAGTGGCTGTATAAAAAATTAAAAAACATGGCTCGCATATCGTTTTTCAATTCTTAGACAGCTACTTTTTGTCCCGAGGGGCAAAATGTACTGTTTTCATCCCTCTGATCAGGTAACTACAAGCATTCCAAGTCATATAAGAAATGAAAACACAATGTAACCTTATTGTCTATTCGTTCCCAGGTCTTGGCGTGAAGGAATCAAGCTTGTCAACACCGAGCGCATCAAGATTGAGAACAAGGAGTACCACACAGACTTCACCATCGTCAACGCAGTCAGGCGCGACACTGGCCAGTATACGCTGAGGGCAGAAAACTGCAACGGCTTCGACCAGGAGACCGTGGAACTGACCGTCTTGAGCAAGCCTAGCGCGCCTAAAGGTTGGTAACTTTATTCAATAGGATACATTGTGATCACTTTAAAACGTCAACTTAAAAATAGCTACGCGTAAAACAAAAACTGTTCTACCTTGCAAGCCCTCCCCATGTTATTTGTTATACCTACACTAGCTGCGCCCTGCGGTTTCACCCACGACTACACTTTTTGCAACAAAAAGTATCCTACCTCCTTCTTCAGATTTCGAACTACCTCCACACCAAAATTTCATCAATATCGGTTAAGCGGTAAACAGAGTTACTTTACCCGCCCCGCGGTTTCACCTGCGTCTTCCTGTTAATTATCCCGCAGGAACTTTTGGCCGGGATAAAAAGTAGCCTTTGCGTTAATCCAGGGTATAAGCTATCTCCATTCCAAATTTCACTCAAAACTCTACCCTTGGTAGTTTTTGCGTGAAAGAGTAAAAAATATCCATACTCACAGACTTTCACGTTTATAATATTAGTAGGATAATCCAAACTTGTTTCTCGTTCGCCAGGACCGTTGGTTGTGTCAGACGTGACAGCTGAAAGCTGCAAGGTGAAATGGGAGAAGCCGGAGGACGACGGTGGATCTCCTGTCAAGGAGTACGAGCTGGAAAAGATGGACCTTGCCACTGGCAAGTGGGTCCGCGTCGGCAGGTTAGTACATTATAACTGTTTTTGTTTTGGACAAAATACTGTTTGGGCTTTGTAAATGTGTTTATTATTATTATTTTTATGATTTTTGTTGGTCTAAAACCAAAGTACTCGAAGAGATTTTGGTCAAGCGCAAGCCTATTGTGGTTAATAACCCATTCTATATTAAAATTTTAAAAATCCCTGAGAATTTTTTTCCGATTTCGTGATCTTGATGGTGAAAACGATATACTCTGAAGAGATTTTGGTCAAGCACAAGCTGCACAAGCCTATTGTGATTATTAACCTAAACTATGTTAAAATTTTAAAATCCCTTGACATATGTACAACTAAGAATACTCTCGATCAAGTCACCTTTTAAATAAAAAATACTAAATCAAAATCAGTTCATCCGTTGGGGATCTACGATGCCACAGACAGATACACAACAAACTTGTATCACAAATTTAAAGTCTTTTTTTCTTTTTTTTTTCGTTTAGTAAGACTTAAAAAAAACAGAAATGTGGTTTTTCTTATGTTTCATTGACCGAGGCTTAATATGATATCCTTTGTAACATTGCAGAGTGGCCGGTGACAAGAAGCCCTTGGAAATGGACGTGACAGGTCTGGAACCTGGTCACCAGTACAAGTTCCGGGTGACAGCTGTCAACGACGAGGGTGACTCTGAACCGCTGGAGGTCGAGAAGGCTATACTGGCTAAGAATCCCTTCGGTGAGTCGGTCTTCATTTTGTTTAATTTTTTTATGCAATTGTGTGTCGAGACGAGCAAGTCGCTCACCTGATGGTATGCGAAGATGTTCTTTCACCCAAAACGGTGATTGAGAATCCGCATAAGGCGGCGTGGTTGATTATGGCACATACTTTGTGTCCCAGCAGTGGGCACATAAAAGGCTGATGGTGATCAAAACAAATCAAATTTCTTTATGGCGCGTCAATTACACCTACTTTACAATGTCATTATAATTAATTAACAATCTTATAATGTAGAATTACGGTGTGCCAAATTGTTAAACGGCTTGATCGATTTTGACGCACGGGTGAAGCGTCCAACAACCTATTTTAGGGTATACAATTATTCAAATAATAAATTACATATTAAAAAATCATTTGACATTTGAATTTTTTTCTTGATGAAAATCTTCTCCTAACCTTACCACCTCTTACAGATGTATCCGGGAAGCCCGGAAACGTGGCCGTGGCCGATCACGACAACAAAAGCGCAGAGATCAAGTGGGAGCCGCCCAAGGACGACGGTGGCGCCCCCGTCCTCAAGTACATCATACAGAAGAAGCCTAAGGGTGGCGATTGGGAAAATGCTGCTGAGGTAAAAGAAATAAGATCCTGCTAATATTAAAAACGTGAAAGTTTGTGAGTATGGATGGATGTTTGTTACTCTTTCACGCAAAAACTACTGAACGGATCAGAATGAAATTTGGAATGGAGATAGGTTATACCCTGGATTAACACATAGGCTACTTTTTATCCCGGAAAAAGGTTCCTGCGGGATAAAGGGAAGACGCGAGTGAAACCGCGAGCGCAACTAGTGACTAAAAAATTAATACAGTTGATCTTTATGATTAAAACGTACTCAGATGAAGATTTATTCGTACAATCGTTTATACCAGTCAACTCTTTGAACTATCAATTACCAACAAACCAATTCCTTCTCCCAGGTGCCTGGAAACCAGAACTCCGGCAAGGTTGAGGGTCTGCCGGAAGGTGGAGAGTTCCAGTTCCGCGTCATCGCAGTCAACAAGGCTGGCAACTCTGAACCCTCGGAGCCTACCGGCATGACCACCATCAGGCACAAAGCTCGTGAGTATTTAAAAACAATGTTTACTGTCTTTTGGTCGCGACTTCATAAATGGAGAATTTAGAGCCGAATATCTATTTTTTTTTTATGCAAAATATAAAAAAAACCCGGCCAAGTGCGAGTAGGACTCGCACACGTAGGGTTTCGTGCCATCTCTACTATAATACTTTAAATGAGAAAGGAACTCTTGTCTGTCTATCTGTTTCGCTTTCATGCCTAAACTACTGAACCGATTTAAAAGAAATTTGGTACGGAGATAGTTTGAACTGTGAGTACAATAGGATGCTTTTTCTAAACTGTAGCCTAGGCGGCTGAAACCGCAGGGAACAGCTAGTTATCTATAAAAACGACAAAAAAATAATCACGTTTGTTGTATGGGAGCTTAAACATTTATTTTATTCTGTTTTTTAGTATATGTTGTTATAGCGGCAATATAAATACATCATCTGTGAAAATTTCAACTGTCTGACTATCACGGTTCATGAGATAGGTACAACCTGGTGATAGCTGGACGGACAGTGGAGTCTTAGTTCCGTATTCTAGAATGACGGCGTAAGGAGGTTGGAACAGGCGTAGCTAGTTTTAAGTTGACGTTTTAAAGTCATCGCAATGTATCCTATTAAATAAAAATGTTTTGAATTTTGAATTTTTTGAATTTTGACGCTCAAGTATAGATCAATGCTTGAGTAGCGAATAAGTGACATATTTGTATGAACTGACAGCGTCAAATCTGTGCTCAAGTACTAATCATCGTTTGAGCATCGCTCTAGAATACGGGCCTTAGTAATAGAATCCCGTTTTACCCTTCAATTGGTGCAAGTTCACTACAATCCCAAGACATTGTGTCATCTAAGTAGTCTGATATTAAATTGTGGATGGTACAAATCTATCTGGTTGAACAGTGAAACCCCGCATCGACCGCACCAACCTCAAGTCGCTGGCGGTGCGCGCCGGCAAGCCGATCTTCTTCGACGTCAACGTGAAGGGTGAACCCGCGCCCAAGGTGCAGTGGTTCCGGAAGTGGAAGGAAGACGAGAAGGAGGTGAGGGTTGTTTTGTCTTAGCACATCGTCAGGAGGAGAGCTGATGGCCAAACAGAGATATTCATAGACAACCGGAGATATAAAAAACGTGGTTTTGTCTAAGCAAATGGTGCCTGTTAACCTGAAAGTGAAGTTCTTAAAAGCAAAGCAGGAAGCATATTGAACTACTACTCCTTTTTATTTCTCAGTAGTTCAAACTTCAGAGCAATTTCCCCATCTAGATGACCTTTGACCACATTGTCACCAAACAATTTCGTGTATAATGGTCAAACGCTACATTTCAAGACGTAAAAAGATTTGTTTTTGAGAGAATTGTTTAAGAAAAGCGACATAGGAAAGTTATTTCAATACAATCCAAACAAAAAACCATAAAGTTCCATTTCTCTTCCCAGGTTACTGAAAATGTAATCAACGTAGACTACAACACAAAACTGGACGTCAAGGAATCCGTCCGCGCCATGACCGGCACATACCGCATCGTGGCCACCAACGAGCACGGCAAGGACGAGGCAGACGTCGAGATCACAGTGCTGTCCTCGCCGAGCAAGCCTGGCGGTCCACTGAAGGTCACCGACGTCACCAAGAACGGCTGCAAGCTGGCGTGGAAGAAGCCAGAAGACGATGGCGGTAAGTTATGGTCTTTTGTAAGCCTGGTGGTCTTTATTAGCAAAGGATCCTGTGAAGACGAGACCGATGTCTGGCATAGGCAGACCACTGACAGTTCCCGACGTCACCAAGAACGGCTGCAAGGTGGTCTGGAAAAAGCCAGAAGACGATAGCGGTAAGTTATTGACTGTCTGACACATGGTGGTCTCTATTATGAGTAGCAAAGAGTCCTGCAAAAGTGAGGTAGAGGTCGAGATCAGGCATGGTAGACCACTGAACATCCTTGATGTTACCAAGAATGGTAGACATCCCTGATGTCAGTAAGAACAGCTGCAAAGTGGTGTGCAAGGACCCTGTAGGTGGTGACGGTTAGTAATTGTTTTATGGAGGTCTTTATTAGCGAAGGATGAAGCTGAAACTGATGTCATGGTCATATGTTGCCTTTAAGCATGATAACCCTAAAAGTTTCCGGAGTCACTAAGATCAGCTGCAAGGGGTTATGATAGTCGGTTTCACCTTTGTTGAATAATGCCTATCACACCATAGAGGACATTGTCTTTGAAACTCAATGGTTAATTCTACAAGGACTGCCATCTGTTAAGGATCTGGCAATCAGGTCGGGTGATAAAACTACATCAATAAGCGTACTGCGAAGCATCAAACCTGTCCTACCTTTTGTCTACTGTTAATTAGTATCTGACAACATCTGTTCCAGTCTGTTTATCATATCCAGTGTTGCCAAATCACATTCATCATGACAACTATCAGTATTTCACCACCCCTTTCCAATCTCCAGGTAAGCCAGTAACTGGCTACGTGGTCGAGAAACTGAACAAGGCCACCGGCCGCTGGGTGCCGGTCGGGAAGACCGACGACACCGAGATGGAAATCAAGGGTTTGCAGGAGGGCGAGGAGTACGAGTTCAGGGTAAAGGCGGTGAACGAGGAGGGAGAGTCGGAACCTTTGAAGACTGAGCACTCGATTGTCGCCAAGAATCCTTATGGTGAGTACTGAGCGTGATTTTTTACTAGTTACTGGGTAGCGCCTGATGTTAAGTGACGATGTGGTCGAAGATGGCTACACCTGGATTGGGAACTGGCTCTCAAGTGAGGCTACCGGAACACACCGATAGGTGCTTGGTGACAGATTCTTGAGGGTGGTAGCTAGCCAGACGAGCACTAGAAAATGCTTTACCACCAAGCTATGGTTTCACCATGATGTTTTCCTTCACAGAAAGCTCAATCTCATTGTAGGATTTGAACCCACGACCTATGGATCACAAGCCGACGTTACTACCACTAAGCCATCATCATCGCTTCACAAATTCTGTGGATATAGCGAGGATCATAAAAATATAAAAAAAAAGTTTGGAAACAGGTTTTTTACCCTGGATTTGTTTCGATATTGTTGCCATGATCATGAGAACTCAAATTAAATTAAATATCCCGTTTCGAAACCCATTTCTTAAAAAAAAAATGTATTATATATGGTCTATTCCAATTCTAAAACTTTACTTTACAATGTCCTAGACATTCCCGGCAAGCCCTCGATCCCAACACTGGAGGATTGGGACGTGGACCGCGTGGACCTCAAGTGGGACGCGCCCAAGAACAACGGAGGCGCCCCCATCACAGGGTACATCATCGAGAAGAAGGAGAAGTACGGACAGTGGACAGAGGCGCTCACTACTACGGTAATCACTAATTACTAGCTGCCCCTCGCGTTTTCCGAAACCTTTTTCCGGGATATGCTATCTCCATTCCAGATTTCATAAACCCATTTAGTATTTTTTGCCTCACAAACTTTTACATATATATAACGTTAGTAGGATGTTAGCATGATAATGAATTATAGTGACTTAATAAGTCATGTGTGGATTTGCTAGAGTCCCAGCAGTGGGAACATAATAGGCTAATGATGTCAAAAGTCAATTATTTTTATTCATTAGGATACATTGTGATCATTTTAAAACGTGACCTTAAAACTAGATACGCCTGTTTCAACCTCCTTACGTCGGCAAAAGAACAGGCAAGAAACGCCCGACAGGTAATTTTTTGGGCGCGATCACAATTTATTATTTTGGAGCAAGTTATTTTTAATTTTTTTTATTAACAATAGGCAAGCATTTGACCCCAGTCTTACCTGATGGTAAGTGATGACGAGGTCGATGATGGAGCATGCTTGCCTAGAAGGTACCTATTCACTCTTGACTTGAAGGCTCCCAAATTATACTTACCGGGAAACAAGGACGCCGGTAAAGTGTTCGACTCCTTCGCCGTTCGCATTATAAATGTGGAAGCGAAACGTTTTGTGCGGATTGGAGGAATTTCAACCATGTACGGATGGCGTGTTCATTACAATCCCAAGCCATCCTCTATATATTCTGAGATTTTGTAATAAGCTTTACTAATAAGATTTCTCTTGGTTGCTTGTGCACATTTGGATATGGAAACATGAACATTAACGAGTTACGGGATTACAACCAAAGCAGACCAGACCCCACAAGCATCACCCGTTCACGAGTTGACGCCTGGGCCAGCCATCGCTCTCCTCGACCATTTATGATGACACACAGCTTTATGTAAAACCTCCAGGGCCCCGAGTGCAAGGCTCGCGTGCCCGAGCTGAAGGAAGGCAACACGTACCAGTTCCGCGTGCGCGCCGTCAACAAGGCGGGCCCCGGGGAGCCCGGGGACGCCACGCAGCCGCACGTCGCTAAGGCACGCTTCTGTGAGTACTACTACTACCTACTACTATAATTACTAGCACTTATAGTTACAGTTTATCACGACAAAAAAGAATGCCGTCAAAAACATAACTTGTAAAAAAAAACAAGTCATGCAACTCAGTTGTTCTACCGTCAAAAGGTGTGAGATTCATGTAATGCAAGTTGGTTACTTTACTGAGACCCTTGGAATATCTCCTTTTCAACAAATAACTAAAAAAAATTTAAAAAACCTCCGACATCTTGTACCGATTTTAATCAAACATAGCTAAAAACACTCACCCGTAACGCACTTTTATACAAAAAAAACTAAATTGAAATCGCTTCATCCGTTCGCGAGCTCCGGTGCCACAGACAGACAGACCGATAGACGCGTCCAACTTATAACACCCCTCTTTTTGCGTCGGGGGTTAAAAATAATCATCAAAATCGGTTCATAAACGATGAAGTAATTCAACATAATAGACCGATACTTCAATTTTATTTATTTGTCATTTATCTTCCAGTGAAACCACATATCAACCGCGACAAGATGCAGGCGATCCGCATCCGCGCCGGCACGACCATCAAGTTCGATGTCGACATCCGCGGCGAACCTCCGCCGACCAAGACCTGGAGCTTTGCTGGGAAGGTCAGTGTTGTGGGCCGGTGAACGATAGTAAGATAGAAATGATAGATTTACTTGAATTTTAAGGAAAATATAATTTTAGATTTAATTTAGACAAAAGTAACAAAAGAAACATAAATAATTAAAACAATAAATGGTAAGGTAGGCAAGGGAATATGGAACACACAAGCGCGCGCGCAGTCGCGAGAGGACTGACCCCCGCCCTCAGCTGTCACGAGACGAGCGGGGCACAGAATAGCGCGTAGTTACTACGCGCCGTACCAAAACCTGTATTGTAAGGAGCTGGCCCATGTTGCTCAAGAGGAAGCGTTGCAAACTAATTTAGGTGAATGGGCCAAGTCCTTACAATAGTGGTTCTGGTACGAAGACAAGGTAGATACGCCACAGTGTTATTAGCAGGCGGAGCGGTCATAGCTCAGTGGGAGTGAGGTCGGGACGAAGGGCCTGGGCTTGAAATCTATATTGAGCTCGCATCAGTTACCGATTCATGCACGATTTGATGCGCGATATGGCGCAATGTCCGAATATGAAGTTAAAATAATCTAAGAACCACCATCACCCTACAAATCTCAATTGATCACCTTTCAACCAGACCATCGAAGCCGGTCCCGGCGTTAAGCTAGACAACGAGGACTACAACACGAAGCTGCAGATCTACGAGACCACCTGGAAGAACACCGGCGTCTACACGCTGAAGGCGGAGAATGAATCCGGAGTCGACGAAGCTACTGTCGAAGTTACTGTGCTGGGTATGTATGGGGACTCTTTCTGTCTTCTTTCTCTCTCCCTCTCTCTCTGTCTCCACGCATTGGCCGCTTGGACCCAAATTTTACTCCAAAATGAGGTCGCGGTATTAGGTTTCTTTAAGTGAGACATAAGGCGGTGATACAGCTATTCATCATCAGCCCATTACGTTTCTACTGCTGCTGATTACAATTATGTTAGCATCCCTAAACAAAGATCTAAACTCTTTGACGTACGATGTGGTAGATTCCATTCCCGTTACAGGACAAATTATTTGTACATTGAAGTATTTGTTCTGGATTCCCGATCCGCGTAGTATCTGATACCCTAGATACAGGGAATCCTAGTTAGTTGTCAAAACTTTGTATGTGCCTGTGTGGGCATTATAAAATCTAAACTGTGTCTTCAAACTTGCCTACCCCTCCCCAGACAAACCCGGCAAGCCGGAAGCTCCGTTGGAAGTGTCGGACGTCCACGCGGACCACGTGAAGCTCGCGTGGAAGAAACCCAAGCACACAGGAGGTTTACCACTCTCAGCCTATGTGGTTGAGAAAATGGACACCCTCACTGGAAAATGGGTGCCGGCGGGAACGGTGGAGCCAGACACTACTGAAGCCACTGTCACTGGTAAGTGTAACAAAATTAATAAAAAAAAATTAGGATACTGCGCCTGTTGCAACCTCCTTGCACGGGCAAAATAACAGGCAGGAAACGCCCGGCAGGTTATATTTTGGACGCGATCACATCTTGTTTATATTATTTTAATGATCACTAGTTTAAAGTGTGCCAACCGATGTGGCGCATTCGGCAGGATAAATATTTGTATTTTTTCCGCGTCTGGCTGTTGTAGATCCCCGATTTGGGTTGTTTCTGATACCCTAGATATATGTGATCCTGGTTAGGGGTCAGAACTATGTATGGGCTTTATTATTTTTATAAGGAGTTAAGGTTGCTTTGGCATGACATGAGGCAGGATATATTTTACCATTTGAAGTATCTGTATGCATGTAGTTTAAGCAAAAATAGACCCAAACACAAAGTGATAAAGTTTATTAGCGTGGAACAAGCCCAAACGGATGTTGTTTATTTCGCTAAGGTTGTCCAAGTTTGAATCTGACTACTTATCCTTTAACCGATTTCCAAAATGGTATCATGTCAAAATAAAAGCCGGTATTAATCCACCTCTCTCTCCACAGGCCTAGAAGCCGGCCACACCTACCAGTTCCGCGTAAAGGCACTGAACGAAGAAGGCGAGTCCGAGCCCCTGGAGACCGACCACGGCATTCTGGCCAAGAACCCGTACGATGTACCAGCGCCGCCTGGCCTCCCGGACATCGTGGACTGGGACGAGAAGTCGGCCAAGCTAAAATGGGAGCCGCCTATCAGAGACAACGGAGCTCCTATTACTGGATACATCATCGAAGTTATGGACAGAGACCGCGGGGAGTTTGTTAAGGTATGCTTTGTGAAGGTTGTTCATGATTTTGTAACCTTTTTTGTTTGAAAATTAGGGTTAAAGTCATATTTACTGGGATTACCGGATTTTCTTTATAGTACTTAGTATCTGAGGCAATCAGTTTTTGCTCTTGATAGTAAGCGCTTTGGAAGTTTATGACGAGTACAGTGGGATCTAGGCCATTACTTTCAATTGCACCCTGAGCGGGACGCCCAAAATCCCGCTTTTTCATATATAAGTAGTTCGAAGAAGATTGATCTCATTGAAGTCTGATTTTGAATTAAAGGAATGTAACAATGTCTTTTTTTTTTACGTGTGCCGGTCTTTTCGTTCTAGTCCCGCTTTTTTTCGCTTAAGTCCTGATGTTTGGAAAAACGGATCTGGCAACACTAATCATAATCTTTATTGCTCCCTACAGGCTGCCGAGGTCCAAGGCAACGTCTGCCAAGGCACAGTGCCGAGGCTGGAGGAAGGAAACCAGTACCAGTTCCGCATCCGCGCCCTCAACAAGGCAGGGCAGTCGGAGCCGTCTGAGAACACCAACTGGCATACTGCTAAGCCGCGGTTCTGTAAGTATCTAAATCTATTTTGACAATTCTATTTTTTTATTTCAACAATATAGGTGACAATATATAGTTAAGGTGGATGATCCCAGAGCTCATCACGCTATGTTGTCAAGAGATGGCGCTGATGTCATTTTTTACCTAAATTATTTTTTTACGTCGAAAATAACAATCTTATTCGAACCAAACACTAAAGCGCGCGTTCTATAGCGTTACTCAATTGTAAATTACCCAAATCTTCATTAAATAAACTAATAAATTACTCGTAACGCTTCTCTTACTGCTGGTGTCACAAATTTACGTACTTACACACGCACACGTAGACATAAAGTATGTCATTAGAACGCATCTAAGGTGGTTGCTTGCGGTCCGCCTAGCAGCCCAGCGTCAATAGATGGCGTTGTTTCTAATTAACGCATCTTATTTTATTATGAATGAACAGGTGCATATTATTTTAATAATAATTATGTTTACCGGTAATGGCGTAATATGTTTTATGTATCCAACAATATTTCAGATGTGTTTTAGTTTTCAAAACACTTTTATTTGTGCCAAACAATATCGCGGCGGTAGTGGTGTATGGCAGCGATCTATTCACGCACACATAGAAAATGGTCTTGTTGTACACGAAACCATTTGCTAATTTCGTTCTTTCGTTTACTGTATAGGTTAGACCAGTGGTCAAACCTCTCAGTAGTTCTTTACTAATAACGAGGTTCCGAGTTCGATCCCTGCCTCAGATTTTTGGTAATTTTCTTTGATTTGGATGAAATTTAGAATGGAGATGGCCTATACCCTTTATTACCTATACTCTCTACTCTCCTACCAATAAAGACATTGGCTATTGTAATACTTTATTATGAAACAATCAGGATTATTTATTATACATGTACATAGTATCAAAATAAAAAACAGTCAATCACCAATAGTCTTTTTATTTACACATTCTTAAAATATTCAATAATTCACAATTCTTCGTCAATATAAAGTCCTGCTGGTCGCACAGTTTTTTTCCTTTTTTCCATGAACTATGTTCTGGCCACAGACTCATTGTGTTGGCCATATGCCATGTTATTGGTCAGAACATTGTTTTTATACAAAATGCTTTTGACGTGGTTGTGGCATGGTGTTGTCGCTTTTCGTTTACATATCTGCAACAAAGCTATAATTAAAGTATATTCTAATTTGTATCCCAACCTGGCCATACGAAAACCACGGATTTATGTCTACTAAACACTACTAATGCAAAATGAAATGAATGCTTGGATTTTTGCGAGAAGAGTGTGTAAGGTAGTTTTGTGACTGTGATTGTGATTTGTGACAGTATTATGTTGACTTTTTTATTTAATTTTATATTTTTCTTTGACATTGTATGAATTGTTGTTGTTGTTGTTTTGAATTTTTATTTTTGTTTTGTTTTCTGCCTTTTATTTATTACTATTGTTAATTTTATTTTTCTATTATTATTGTTTTATATTTTTATTTTTTTTTGAATGTTTTAAATTATTTAGGTAACTGGCTTTCGCCGTCTAAAATAATGTAAATAAATAAATAAATAAAATAAATACTAAAGAAACAAACATGACTTTGAAAAACTAACCATTCCAAATCGGCTGGCTGGCCTGTCGCATTTATATGTAGTGTAAACATCATTTTCATGTTGCCCTATGGTCAGAAGTTCAATTCCTTTTATTTCCTTCGTTGTTTTTTGGAAGTCTCGAATTTTCGAGAGACATGCTTGTTTCAAATCTGTTTCCACAATTGGTTCATTTGGTTTAGTAGTTACGTTGATACGTGGTAACAAACATTCACACGCACAAATTTTTGCATTTATAATATTAGTAGAATAAAATTTCGTTTATTTCAAGGTGTCATTTACGAAGTAAATAAGCGTAGGAAAATTATAATAATATGTCATCATATTGTTTATTTCAAAGGTATTTGAATACACTTTCAGCAAGGGCAGTTGTAGAACAACGTCCATGATCCTCCGAAAATTAGATTTGTAGTGACAGCCAGCCAGCAGGGCTTTTCCGGTTATACAAAGGTACTATGTGGCAGGGCTGTTGCTGGCCTCAGCTGGCGTAGTGGTGCACGATTGTATCTGCTGATTTCCATCAATAATTTTCCAACGTTGATCAACCTTTTTTACAGAGTAAAACTATAAACAACAACTTGCCTAGCAACGTAGCAACTAGTCAAAAATGCATTTTACGTGAATGACGTAACCAAAAAACTCATAGAACAGTCTGATTAGTTTATACTAGCTGCACCCCGCAGTTTCACCCGCGTGTCCTACAGTTTATCGATATTTTTTTTTATAAAACTATTGTAGTAAAAGAAACACTAAATATTAAGTGAAGCTTACCACTTACCACACATACACATACATTAGTGAAAACCGCACCCTAATCGGTTAAGCCGTTTCTGGAATTAGCGCGCACAAACGCACAGACAAACAGACATACAGTCAAACAGACAAAAATTCCATTTATCATTGTTTTGGGTTCTATTGCGTTGATGATAAAGACCCCCAATAATAGCTTTTCTCATTTATCTTTCACTAGTTTTCAGCCGCGGTTTCACCCGCGTCTTCCCGTTATCCCGCAGGAACCTTTTTCCGGGATAAAAAGTAGCTATAAGCTATTTCCATTCCAGTAGTTACGGTGATACGTGGCAACAAACATTCACACACACAAACTTTCGCATTTATAATATTAGTAGGAAAGGATAGGATGTACAGACAGCGATCAGTCACAGTTTTATTATATGTATAGGTAAATAAATTTTTATTGTAAATGTGGATGTGGATTTGGATTCCGTCTTCTTTACCGCTTAGACTGTTTTATTGAAAAATATACCTTATTCCGTTTGATAACAATATGTATAGTATTACATTGATAGATATCGGTTGATTTCGGTTTTTTCTTTGACGTTTATGATTTGAAGCGATGATAGCTCAATCGGTTGCGCATTGAACTTCCGTGCTGCACAGCACATGTTCAAATACCAACAATAGGTATGAGGTTTCGGTGAAGAAAAATATCGTGCCAAACCACAACATGGTGGCTTATTATGTAATATTTGAGACTTTAGATCAGATACCTACCTAGTAGATAAGACACTCATTAGCCCAGTAACTTCGCTAGCTACTTATGTTGTAGTTAGTACCTTACCTACCATACCTTTACCTACCAAATATTTATTTGATAATGCGGTAGTGCGGTACCAACACACTGGGTATCAAATATAGGGGTGTGACTTGAAAGGGAAAAAATCGATTAAGAAATAATCGATTTTTATCTCTTTAGATTAAATCGATTTGTAAAAACGATTCGATTATTTTTTACTTAATAATCGATTTTTTACAAATCGATTATTTTTCGATTTGTTTTACAAATCGATTATTTTTCGATTTTGTACAAATAGATTATTGTTTGAATTTTTACTAAGCGATTGCTTTTATTTATATAATCGATTTGTAAAAAACAATTATTTAAATAAAAATAATCGATTTGTAATATAATCATCGACTTTTTAAAAATCGATAAAAAAAAGATCGATTAATATAAAAATCGATTATTTTGTTCACATCCCTAAACTATTTTAGCTAGGTAGGTACATACCTACCACCGTGGTAGGCGACCTCTTGCAAGGGCGATCTACCATTTCTAGTTCTACCGCCAAGTACCTAACTAATTATTTATTTTATCAATAGTAGGTATCTATCTACGTAGACCGTATGTATTTAGATTTACGTTCTAATGTAAGTATGTTGTCAGCTGCCTGGTTACCATAATACATACAAGTCGGATGGCCGTGTGAGAAACTATCGCAAGATATATATTTACTTTACTTATTTATTAACTTATTTTCCTACTTTGATTACCTGGGCGAAATTCTATCACTTAGGTTATCAAAGTGGATAGGCCTCCACGACCTTGACTACCAACCCGTTTCGATTTACGTCTTCGGAACGGAAAGTAAAAATTGCCCCAAAATCAACAAAATCGTTCATGCACGACTTGGCAAGTCGAAATATCGTGGCGAGCGAGACAGAAAATCATTCTTCACTAGTCACGCCCGATCTTGCAACGTCGCATAATTTTTAGCTATTGACAAACTATAATTTCTTCTGTGACGCTTCAACGTTGTCGTATGCCACCATTCGCTCACTGCACAAGGTCTACATCTAAATAGTTCATCGAAATTCAGATAGATGGCAGGTTAAAATCACCTAATTCAAGTCCGTCAACTTCAGTGCCACTCACGCACACATGTGTATAATAATACGATTTTTCCGATGTAAAATTACATGGAAAACATAATTTTTGTAAGAGAAACTGATAGTTCGCGAATGGGTAATTAATTGAACAATTTAAGAAAATTTTCAAACTTCATTAGAATAGTTCGCGTTATCCATATCGCCCTTCTTGAGTTTGTATGGGAAATTGCACGAGCCCATTCACCTTAAGTTTAATTTTTTTAGAGACTGTCATTCCCCCTCCCCCCTTCTCGTTAAGTTGACTCCGTCTGCGCTCATTAAGAGACGTTAAAATAGTTTTTAAGGGTCGACAACGTAAATGTCCATAGGCCCCAGTAACCGCTTACCATCAAGCGGACCGTCTGCTTAGATGCCACTTTTTTAGAACTGACTATCTGTATAACTAAACCTTTAAAGCGTGGATATGGTAAGCATGTAAAGAGTTAAGGCCTCATCTCCTATTTATTTATCCTCAACAGTGAAACCACGCATCGACCGCACCAACTTGAACCCGCTTACCGTGAAGGCTGGCCTTCCCGTCTCCCTGGACATCAAGGTGTTCGGTGAACCACCAGCTACCGTCACTTGGTTCTTCAAGGGTGAAGAGTTGAATAACAGGTGAGAATATTAAAAATAAAATAAAATTGTTGTTTGAACTGTTTACTTTCATGCCAGTGATGTCATCAAAAACGGCATCAGCGGAGACCAGCGCTGATCATACGACCAGAACAACGCCGAGTCGAGGCCGGTTTGCAACAATACATCTTTTGTAGCGTTTGACCACAAATCATCTGATGTAAAACGAATTTAAAATGAGGCATTTTCCTAAAGCCAACCTTCTTGCTCGCTTATGTCCCATATTCTCTCTCTCGCTCTCTGGAAGGTTTTATTCCAACAGTGGGAACATATTGACTGGTGATGATTTACCTAACTGATGTTAAAACCTTAATTTCCAGAGAGAACTTGGAGATTATCAACGTTGACTACAACACCAAGTTCCTGATGATGAAGACGAAGCGCGCCAACACCGGCAAATACGTGATCAAGGCCAAGAACGAGGTCGGAGAAGACGAGGCTGATATCGAGATCACTGTGCTTGGTAAGTACATAAACAATAAGTCAATATTGTCTTAGTCTTAAAATTTGTATTAAATATCTTTAGGTACAGAATTAATTATTAAAATGCTCTTTATTATTGTCGTTAACCTTTGTCAGAAATGGAAAAAATAGACTTACATTTATTGCATTAATAAAAGACGCGCCTGTGTTACCAGAATAAAATCTCGATGAAAGGTTTAAAGTAAAGTTTAGTACAAAGTGAGATTAGCAAAACCTGTTTGGAGCATACCAATTCCAAGGGATCCTATTCCTTAGTGTTTTTAGAACCACCTATCGTAGTGTTCCCGCAGCCCCACTTGGGAGCCAGTTTCCAAACCAGATATTAGTATTATTTATATTGTAATTGAACTCTTACAGGCAAGCCAACCAAGCCTCAAGGCCCGTTGGAGGTGGCTGACGTCACCAAGAGCGGATGCTCGCTGTCGTGGAAGAAACCGGAAGACGACGGCGGAACACCTATCGAGTACTACGAGATTGAAAAACTTGATCCGCTTACTGGTAAGTAAAACTTTCAGACCTCCACAGAAGAAAGGAAATTAGGGAAACTTTCCTCAAGAATCAATTATACAAGTCACACGTTTAATGGTACCCTTACCCATTATAGTTCAGTGCCACACAGAATTCTGAACTTCAACAGTTTAAAATAAGGCGCGGCAATGAACTGCGCTCGTCACCCTTGGCCAGTATCTCTAATATTGATTTATACCGTTTCTTTTTGGATATAATATATTAGTACTATACATTCTTACGCCAATAAAGCTACCTAATTCTTACCGTCTTCGAACATGAGGAGTTTCCCAACTTGCTTATTTCCTTGTGTGTTACTTTATATCTCCAGCATTTCTTCTAAGCCTATTTAGATGTTTATAATATCTAGTAGACACACGGTGTCTTCAATCGCCACTGTATTCGTCTTTTTTGTATCAGTATAGCTATCTATCCCTCTAGGTAACAATCATTGATGGTTCTCAAATTTTGAAAGATATTTTTTCTAACTCAATTTTACCCATCCCCAGGCCAATGGCTTCCGTGCGGTACCGCCAAAGACACGAAGGCCAACGTCACCGGCCTGCAAGAAGGCAAGCCGTACAAGTTCCGCGTGAAGGCCGTCAACAAGGAGGGCGAGTCTGAGGAATTGGAGACCGAGAAGCCGATCATCGCTAAGAATCCGTTCGGTGAGTGGAACAGGCTTGCATTGAACACCATTCTTTTGGAAGACGGACCATCCATTAGGGATTATAGGATTTAAACATACCGGTTTGGCATGGCAGTTTCAGACAACAGAACATTTTGGCTCTATAGATCTGATAGCATATTCTTCCTGCACAGTTGACCAACGAGAACTGCCCTTCAAACCTAGCCAGACTACCTCGTAGGTTTTGTTTCTGGTCGTTTACAATTATACCAATTTGAGGATATGCTTACCACGTATTATCCTTCTGAATGAAATGGTCCCCAGTTTTTTAACTTTTTCAGTAAATATTTCACATGAGCTAATGGCCAGCTCTAGTGTCAAAGTCAAATCAGGCTGCGGACATACATGGCTTTATGACATATAATCGGGACAGCTTCATGTGCTCTTCGAAACACGGTAGCGCTCAATTCAATTTGCCTCTATAAGGTCACCCATTCAAGTGATGACTGTTCTGAATCTTGCTTAACCTGTTTGATCTGTTACGACCGACCAACTGGAGACACTGGACTAACTTGATGAAGGTATTGCAAGTAACCTGATGGTCCAATGAGTTCCTTATCGGTTTCTGCACGAAGCAAAAGCTGTCTTATTACAATACCATAAACCCCTTTACAGACGAGCCCGGCAAGCCCGGCAGGCCCGAGCCCCGCAACTGGGACAAGGACTTTGTGGAGCTAGAATGGTCTCCGCCCAAGAGCGACGGTGGAGCGCCTATTACAGGCTACATCGTGCAGAAGAGAGAGAAGGGTGGAAGGTTAGTATATTTTATTCATTGGTTACCAGCATAATGCACACGGTTGCAATAATTATAATGTTGAGATTATCTTTCCAACTCTTTTTTTTTATAAATAGAAGAGATAAAAAGTTGTAAATCGTGACACAAACTCAGTGTCGAAGTTCTATCTTCTTTTAACAAAACATTCTTCTATGTTGTAAGTTTAAAAGGTATAGTCAGCGATAAAAATCGGAGTCGACCTCGTCGAACTCCAAAGATCCCTAAACGAATTGACTCCAATGCATTACTCCAGAGACAAAATGTTGCTGATCACTCGAGCAGTGACATTTGTTCCTGGCAAAGCTCAAGGCACACCTTCCAACACTACCATTGCATTGATAACCTCGACTTGTTCTCCAGGTCTTGGCAGGACTGCCTCAAGACGTCCGGCGACCGTCCCACCGCCCACGTGACTGACGTGGAGGAAGGCCACGAGTACGAGTTCCGTGTCATCGCCGTCAACAAGGCGGGGCAGGGCGAGCCTAGCGACGCTAGCAAGTCCGTCGTTACTAAGCCAAGATTCTGTAAGTACACTGGTAGAAAAATTAAAAAAAATGTTTTATCTCCGGTGGCGTCGACATGCATAATCCAGGTGGTGGTGGTATCCAGGTGTAACGTGATGCTATTTTAGATCGTCATTTAACATTATGTGACTTGTGGTCAAACGCTGCCCCGTAAGAAGTAATAAAAAAAACTACTTTTTTACAAACATCAAAACTCGAGAGGAAACTAATATGCTTATCACGAAAATGTTTGCTTCAGCTATAGGATTTAAGTCTGGTGCAATGAGCTCAGTAGAATCTTTAATGTTGGCTCCAATATAGCAACTCTCATCCATGGACTACCAATGTTAGAACCATGATCACCATCGTATACTCAAAATCACCCATTCCATTCACAGTGGCGCCAAAGATCGATCGCAAGAACCTCCAAAAACGCAAGGTGAAGCTCGGGTCGGACCTCAAGTTCGACGCCGACGTCAAGGGCGAGCCCGAACCAACGATCACTTGGACCTTCAAGGATCAAGTGCAGAAGGCCGGAGGACGCCTCATTATCGAGAACAAGGAGTACCACACTCTGTTCTCATTGGCGAAGTTGACCCGCGAAGATACCGGCAAATACACGGTGACAGCGAAGAACGATTCTGGCACCGATACTGTTGATATCGAAGTACAGGTTGTTAGCAAGCCGGCTAAACCGAAGGGACCGCTGAAGGTTGGTATTTCTTTAATTACCTTTTTTTTGGCTAATTGCCTTTATTCGAGCTCGCTTTATGGTCACGCTTGATAGTTCAGTGCCATCCAGAATTTTGAACTTCAACAGTTCAAAATCCTTAGCGGCTATGCACTGTGTTCGTCACCCTGTGACATATTATATCATATGATTAATCTCGTTATATTTTGTAATTTCACTGAAAACGTTTCCATTTAATCCAGAACACTGAAACAAAGCTTTTTGAATTAATTAGTTTGGGTTGAGTTTTTGGTAAAGGAAAAAAAGTTGATGAAACCTTACCTTTGGGGTCTCTCTAAGAGAAGCAGGCCTGTGACCCAGCAGTGGGAACGCAACATGCTGATGATGAAGGTGGCGATTCTTGCCAAAACGAAATATATCTTCTGCTATCTTACTTTTAGGTCTACATTGAATTGCATCAAATAACTTTAAACAATCTCTTTCTCCAGGTATCCGACGTGAAAGCCGACGGCTGCAAGCTCAAATGGGAACCTCCAGAAGACGACGGCGGCGAACCCGTCGAGGCGTACGTCGTGGAACGTATGGACACAGACTCCGGGAGATGGGTGCCAGTTTGCACCACCAAGACTCCGGAGGCTGACGTCACAGGCCTCAACGAGGGCAAGGACTACATGTTCCGGGTCAAGGCTGTCAACCCTGAGGGAGAGAGTGAGCCTCTGGTTACAGAGACCGCTACCACTGCTAAGAATCCTTATGGTGAGTGGGATAAGATTTAAATTAACCTGACTCACTTTGGAGAAAAAGCACTTGTTGGGAAGCGAAGTGAATTCGGTAGATTCCGATAAGTCGAAACGAGTCACAATGTGACTGGTTTAATTTAATTGACGAGTATCATTTTTAGGCAGTCTATAGCTTTTTTCAAAAGAAGTTTCAGTTTTTATGGTATCTCTAAAATTAACCAAAGACAAGGTAGGGCCCTATATTTTTTTTGTGTCATATTAATGCCCATCAAAGTTAGTTAGAGATGCTTACATGATAGCCTGTTCTTTGTACCCTTTCCAAAAGAAGTCTGGCTCTCTTTCCCACGTGACACTTTCAACCAGAACGTTTCTTTATTTATTTCAAAAATCTGTTTATTCTCAGGCGAGCCTGACCCGCCCGGAAAGCCAGAGTTCAAGGACTGGAGCAAGGACCACGTGGACCTCAAGTGGGAGAAGCCGCCGAGCGACGGTGGCGCCCCCATTACCGCTTACATCGTCGAAAGGAAGGACAGAGATACCGGGAAATGGGTTAAAGCTGCTGAGGTGAGTTGAAAGAAAGACTGTTGCCTTTTTCGTACTTTTCATCGGATTATCAGTAAATGTATGATTCCACCCTAAATTTTTTAGTGGCTATAATATTATCATATAGTTGACGGCTGGACTGATTTAATATTCTAGAGTGCAATACTAAACATTTTACATTTCACACTGGCTTATTAGTTTTCAATTTCCATTTATTATTGGGGTCAGGGTCGGTTGTGAATTTGAATACTGCAATGAGCTTGAGCTTTTGATTAAGGGAGACACCGTTATGAAACCATATCTTGGTGATAGGACACTTTCTAGTGATCAATCTTTCTCCAAGCACCTATATCTGATATCTGTGCGATCCAGCCACTTGAGATCCAGTTTCCCTTTTTTAGCGTGACTGTACATTCTGTCACATCGCCACTTAATATCAAGTAATTTGTGGTCAAACTCTACCCTGTAAGAAGTAAACAAAACAACCCTTAATGTTCAGGTTCCTGGAAACAAGACCGAGGCCCGAGTGCCTGACCTGATCGAGGGCAAGACCTACCAGTTCCGCGTGAAGGCCGTCAACAAGGCTGGGCCGGGCAAACCTTCCACTGCCACCGACAATCTGCTGGCTAAGGATAGGTTTGGTGAGTACAGTTTTAAATACAAGGAAATGATGTAAAAGGGCACTAAAACGGATGTGGAGAAACCAGCTCAGCACGCCGCTTTTTTTTTCTTAGGGTGGCTGCCAAACTTCAGTGCCGTAAACCAAAACATACCGTAGTTTTAGAAACTAGCCGATTTTCTTTCTGGCGGAAACAATATACATGTTTGATGGGAGTGACTTGATATATATAATGAGTACATTCATAATTATGTCTTAAAACACTAAAGTGACAAGTCACTTAAGTTAGATAATTGGCAGGTTCTACCGCGTAAAAGTTGAAATTGACTCTTTTAGGCTGCGAATTTTCTAAAATCCTTTCTTAGCAAGCGTTTACACTCCTTCATAAAGATATCGTCCAAGTTTCAAGTCTCTACGTTCAGCAGTTTAGGCTGAACATTGTCTTTCAGTTGATCTGTCACGCAGGACAATGCTTTAAAACGTCTGGCTCCTCGTATTCTTGAAACAAACAAAACCTTTGCTTAACCAATATCTCCCTTTACCTGTATTGGGTTTTAGTTTCTAACACGAAGTCATAACTGATAACGAGAATATTTTTTAACTCGTATGTGGCAATCTTTTGCCCACTGATCCACATTATACTCATGACGTTTGTGTTGTCCTGCAGCGCCGCCCAAGATCGACCGCACCAACATGCGCGACATCACCATAAAGGCCGGCAACCACATCCGGCTCGACGTCAAGGTCAGCGGCGAACCTCCACCGACCAAGACTTGGTAAGTGACGGACTGATTTGTAGTCTTCTCTCACCTATACGCTCCGGCACAGCAAACAGCTGATCATCGAAATATGTGTTTTAAGTTGTTAGACATAATTTTCATATCACAAAAACAAGACAAGTTAGCCAACAGTTTGCGGCAAGAGCACTTGTCTTGTTATTGTGAACTGTAATTTTACCTACTGCACATGTTCTGTTCATTCTGTGTATTCCGGCAAGAGAGGCTTGAGAGCAAGTTCCCATCCCAGGCATACGTGCTATACTGCATCAGCACTTAGCATCAGGCTCGCCTGATATCTCGATACCGTTCAAACGCAGGTCTTTTTTAAGAAAGATCCTAGGGAATCCTAGTTAGGCGTCAGGGCTATGTATATGTTTAGATCGATACATAGGTAGATCAAATCTTCTTCAAACAGTTTTTTTTTTGTCATTCTAATAATTATTATTTCTTCCCCCCAGGTTCCACAACAAAGAACGTCTCTCCTCACGAGACGATCTCACCGTTGACGCCGAAGACTACAGGACTAAACTTTCCGTGGTTATCGCTTCGCGCAAGCACAGCGGTACCTACACTCTCAAGGCTGAAAACAGCAGCGGAAAGGACGAGGCTACCATTCAAGTCAACGTACTCGATGTGCCTGCCAAGCCTGAGGGACCGCTCAAGGTGAGTTATACCAAATATGTGTGGATATAAGACAGGTTATTGAATGTTTTGGTTTATAGCTGGCGATCATAGACTAAGTTGCTGCAACGCAGTTAAGAGTAATCAACCAATAGGATCACTTTATTTCTCTATCACGTCATAATGAAGCTATCCAAATGGTGGCTCTTCGCTCTGCAGCTTCTCGCAGCATTGGTTTCTAGTCACGATACTCAGATTGTCGCTATCTGAAAACAACTTTGTTTTCTAGGTTGCACCATAGTTTTTGAAATATTGGTGTATGTGTTGATCCTGGGTATAAGCCATTCCAAATTTCAAAAATATCGGCTTAGTAGGTACGGTCGGTAGGTACACACACACACACACACACACACACACACAAACTTTCACATTAATAATATTAGGAGGATTGGTGGGACTAAACTGGTTATGTAACAAAGTGATTTCGACCCCCGACTTGTCCTCCCCAGATCTCCGACGTGCACAAAGAAGGCTGCACGCTGAAGTGGGCGGCGCCCGCGGACGACGGCGGAGCACCCATCGACCACTACCTGGTTGAGAAGCTGGACACCGAGACCGGACGCTGGATGCCGGCGCTCAAGACTAAGGACCCCAAGGTATTACTGACTTATGACGTTGCACTAGGTTACATCCCATACTCTCTCTCTCTTGAGAGATTGGTGGTAAGGCATTTTCTAACGGCTATAGCTACCACCCTCAAGTTAAGAATCTGTCGCCAAGCACCTATTGATGTTTTCTGGCAGCCTCACTTGAGTGCCAGTTCTCAATCCAGGTTTAGCGTCGAGCCATCTTCGACCACATCGTCATTTAATATCAGACTTGACTTGACTTGACTTGGTGACTTGTGGTCAAAAGCTACCCGGTAAGTAAAAAAAAAGATTTTATTGGATGGCGTTTGAACAAACACAAGTTACACGATATTTTTAACCCCCGACGCAAAAAGAGGGGTGTTATAGGTTTGACGTGTTTGTCTGTCTGTCTGTGGCACCGTAGCTCGCGAACGGATGAAGCGATTTCAATTTAGTTGTTTTGTATGAAAGGTGAGTTACGGGCGAGTGTTTTTAGCTGTTTGATGAAAATCGGTGTAAGATATCGGGACTTTTTTAAATTTTAAAGTTTTATATAGTGATGTGGTCAACGGTGGCACAACGCTACGCCTCGATCTGACTCTCAATTGAGATGATGCTTATAAAGTCTTCTTTCCTTATCCATTCAAGGCTGAAATTGAGAACCTGGTGCCGGGACACGAGTACAAGTTCCGGGTGTCCGCGGTGAACAACGAGGGCGCCTCGGAGCCGCTGGAGGGAGAGCACTCCATCATCGCCAAGAATCCCTTCGGTGAGTTGATGACTTTGACATTTTTTCATCCTTAAGTTATATGCCAGCGACAAAAGTACCTGATCACGTTGCTTAACATGCTTGATAACATTAGGGCTGATCCTAAAATGCCAATCTATCCACGGTTTGCCCTACTAGAGATAGTAATTTGACATTACTTCAATGGAGCTCGATCTCAATCAGTCAGTGATGTTTGGTATTCAAGATGTCAAAGACAATATAAAATCCCTATTTGTGTTTAGGGACTTTTGTGCTGACGGTACTATCTAATCGGTATCTAGATCTGTTAACTAAATCTGGAACGTACAACACAATTACTCGGCATATGCATCATGAAAAATCTCTTTGTCTCTCTCGCACGCGGTCAAATTGATGAGCGTGACAGAGATCGTTATTGTTTTGTTTTTACTGCTGTACAATGAAATTGCTTTGGTGTGAGTACTGTGAACGTGCCAACCTTAATTCACCTGGCCTACTATAGGCAAAAAGTTAAGGTTGCCACGATTCTTAAATTTTCTCCACACTCTAAATTTTCGAACTCCTCAAATGTTAAATCTTCCACTCCCCATTCAGACGAGCCCGACAAGCCTGGCACACCAGAGATCGTGGACTGGGACAAGGACCACGTGGACCTCAAGTGGGAGAAGCCTATCAAGGATGGCGGTTCTCCCATCACCGGCTACGTTATCGAGAAGAGGGAGGTTGGCTCGCCGAAATGGGTGAAAGCTTGCGAGGTACGTTTTCTTTAATCTTACTCGGCTATGAATCACCTGGTGTGAAGTGACGATACGCTACACCAGGATTGGGAACTGCTGGTTCACAAGTGGGACTACCGGAATACACCGATAGGTGCATGGCGACAGGTTCTTAACTTGAGGGTAGATGAAGACTAGTCAGGCGAGCACTAGAAAATGGCCTATCACCAAACCTTGGTTTCACTACGATGTTTTCTTTCACTGAAAGCGCTAGCTCATTGCAGAATTCGAACCTAGCAGCTATGGGTAGCAAGCTCATATTACTACCTCTAAACTCGCAGTTTTGTGATGTGAAATGGTGGTAGTAGCAACTTAGTTGGATTTAATCCGAAATAAATGCTTTTATTTTATTTATCTATACATATATATATATATATAACTCAAAGGTGACTGACTGACTGACATAGTGATCTATCAATGCATAGCCCAAACCACTGGACGGATCGGGCTAAAATTTGGCATGCATTTGTTATGACATAGGCATCCGCTAAGAAAGGATTTCGCGATAAACTGTAGCCCACGCGGGTGAAACCGCGGGGAACGGGTAGTTACATTATAAGTGTAAGTAAGTCGTGCCAGTCCAATTAACTGAATGATTTTTCTAGGTCGGCCCCAACGACAACGAGAAAGCGACAGTGCCCAACCTAGACGAGGGTACGGAGTATGAATTCCGCGTGAAGGCCATCAACGAAGCCGGCCCGAGCGAACCCAGCGACGCGAGCAAGTCTGTCGTATGCAAGCCTAGAAGACGTGAGTACCAAATAATATGACTAGCTTTTGCAAAACTTTAGGCAATACTAGCGCCTCATCATCATAATAATCAGCCTGTGTCAGTCCACTGTTGAACACAGGCCTCTCCCACGGTACGCCACTGAGCTCAATCTTCGGCTTTTCTCATCCAACCACTGGCAGCCACTCGGCGCAAGTTGTCGCTCCACCTAGTCGCAGGGCGTCCTACACTACGTTTGCCAAGTCGCGGTCTCCACTCAAGAACACGTGTACCCCAAAGGTTATCGGTTCTGCGGCTTATATTATGTTGCAGCCAACTGCCACTTCAGCTAGCTAAATTATTTGCTGTTACTAGCGCCTATCAGGACCGTAATAATCGCAATCCTCTTAGAAAATTCAAAGAATTTCGTGAAAAGTTAAAATTTAAGGACACTAAATCAAAGTAAAAAATGACCATGTTTTGTCTCTCAAGTCATGGAAGCCCTTGATTTGTTTCTTATTGTCCGTATTTAAGTTTACTATGGCATTGATTTAACAAAACTCTTTATTTCTTTCACAGTGGCCCCCAAAATCGACCGCCGCAACCTGCGCACCATCAAGGTCCACGAGGGAGAGCCGATCGCTCTTGACGTCAAAGTCACTGGAGAACCGGCGCCTGACGTCACGTGGACTCTGAACGGAAAGTCTGTGATCAGTGCCAATGGACTAAAGCGTGAGTATCTATTGCTTTTAGGGGCGTCTTGGGAAGCTTTGTATGTAGTTTGGGTAGTGAGTTGGTAGATAAGGTAGTGAATGGAATTGTATTTTTTTCTACTTATAAGGTAGCGTTTAACCACAAGTCACCTGCTGTTTGGTAACGATGTGGTCTAAGGTGGCGTCACGCTACACCTGGATTGGGAACTAGCTCACAAGTGGGAACACACCGATAGGTGCTTGGCGACAGTAATATCGGGCTTGATTACATGTCATCTGATGTTAAATGATGATGTAGTCGAAGGTGGCGCCATGCTACAACTGGATTTGAAACAGAATAAGGTTGGGTGGAGTTAAGGTGTAGGATGGTTTGGGTGAAGAATTAGAAGGTTTTTATTAGTGAGCTAGGATGGAGGAGGGCTATACGGTGTCTTGGGTAGTGAGTTTGGGGTGGGTAGGGTAGGTATTTGGGACGTATTAGGTAGTACATTGATCTCTTTCGACATCGAAGCTAGGTTCCTTATTCTATGCTAACTACGATTTCTAATACACAAATTTCCCCCTAGTGGTAGAACTGCCGAACCTGAGCAAGTTCCAGCACGCGAACCCGCGCCGCAAGGACTCCGGCACCTACAAGATACAAGCTGTCAACAAGTACGGACAGGACACGGCCGAAGTCGAGATTATTGTCACATGTAAGTTATTTATATAGAATGATAGCGCATAAAGAGATTTAACATAGATCTAAGATATCAGTATGACGAGTGCAGTGCGTTGGCGTGGGTGGCACACATCACTAAGTTTCATATAAAAAATCGTCTTTTAGTTTCTACATTTGGTTGCAGGTGAAATTGTGTTGCGTAAAAAATTACAATTAGGTAGCTATAATTGTTTTGATAAGTTTTTTTCACGTTCATCATTGTTTGTAAGATGGTCTTGAAGATTTTTTGCACTAATTTTGTTTGATGTTTAATAGATAAGTAAGTTAGGTCAAGGTTCTCCACAAAAAAGGACTGATCTCGTCGAGTTAAAAGCCTAAAAGCAATTTTTTTCCGGGTATTACAATGAAAGTATGTTCATAAGAACGGTGACCGCTTACCATAAGGCGGGTCAATCGCCACGTTTTTTTTTGCCCTAACAAATGTTCTAACACCTAAACGCAATGTGTCACCTCATAACCAACCGTTACACCCACCAGCCAAACCCGACAAGCCCGAGGGTCCGCTGGAAGTGTCCGACATCCACAAGGATGGATGCAAGCTGAACTGGAAGCGGCCCAAGGACGACGGCGGCGAGCCCGTGGAGGCCTACCTCGTCGAGAAGTACGACCCAGATACTGGCGCCTGGCGCCCGGTCGGCAAGACCCTCGGAAACGTGCCTGAGTTGGAGGTAAGCCGTAGCACTTTTAAGTGAAGCGGGCTGGCCGCGCCGCAAAATCTCATGCGTCTCTGTTGTGTGAAAGAGATGTAGTAATGTATTGAGGCCCGCCTGAACAATACCCTCTCACTTTACATGCACCTTTTTAATTGTATTTCTGCAATACCCTTTTGCATAAGAGCCTTATTTTGCTAACCGACTTCAAAAAGGCGGAGGTTCTCAATTCGATTGTTATTTTTCTTTTTTATAACATTCGTGTTATTCCCAGGTCGACGGGCTGATTCCTGGCCACGAGTACAAGTTCCGAGTGAAGGCCCTCAACAAGGAGGGTGAGTCGGAGCCACTTGAAACCTTTGGCTCCATCATCGCCAAGGATCCATTCAGTAAGTATCATGCTTTCGCACCAAGCGTTTCACTGACTCATTAGGAACTGAAATTTGCGCCCAGCTGCTTTGTATCCAAAAAAGGCAACAAAGGCACAATCTGGGTCTTATTAATCCAAGAGTTGCGAGGCACCTCATGGACCATCGTCATCCACCCTCGAGTGCTTCGTCACCTACCATCAGGTGAGATGTAGTCAAACGCTGGCCCAGTCGCACGTAAAAAAAGTATCTGGTCTTAAACGTCATCATCATCAGTTGGAAGAAGTCCACTGCTGATCATAGGCCTCACATTTGAATGCCACCATGAACTTACCAACAAGCGAGCAGTTTATGTGTTTGCCACTCTATTACATTAATCCTAACGTTTCTTTTCCCCCCACAGCGGTGCCAGACGCGCCATCAGCGCCAGTGCCCGACGACTGGTCGGCCAGCCACGTGGACCTCAAGTGGGAGGCGCCCATCTCCGACGGAGGGTCACCCATCATTGGCTACATCATTGAGAAGAAGGACAAGTACAGCCCGCTCTGGGAGAAGGCCGTCGAGACGCACACGCCGACACCCACGGCCACTGTGAATGGGTGAGTTGGAAACTGCACTAAGAAATGGGGAGATGAGGTTTATGTACCGAAAGCAGTACTTTTTTCTTAAAGAAACCTTGTGTTTATCCTCTAACTTTATCACCTATTAGGAGCTCTTTTGATATTTTTAGGGTTCCGTAACCACAGCAACCATATTACTAAGACTCCGCTGTCCGTCTGTCCATCTATCACCTGGCTGTATCTCATGAACCGTGATAGTTAGACAGTTGAAATTTTCACAGATGATGTACTTTTTTGTTGTAGTACTAGGGCTCCTTTGAGAGACCTCCTGGTGAAGTACCAAACCTTTGCCAGTTATTCAACCGCTAAGCAGTAGTGTTAAACACTGCTATGTTGCGGATTGAAAGGCAATGAATGGTTCCAGTGAAATTACAGGGCAATAAGAGATGTACTGTTTCTGATATCTCGAGAGTGACGAGGACTGTGCATTGCCGCGCAAGATTTTGCACTGTTGAAGTTCGAAATTCTAGGTGGCACTGAACTGTAATAGGTTAACGTGACGGTTACCATCAGGCGGGTCTCATGCTCCTCTCGACACTCATTTCCATAAAAAAGTGTGTTTTTGAAGAATATTGTGAGCTTTAAGCCTCCATTATTCGCGTCTTCCAGCGTTTCCAAAGGCAGAATGACGTTGATGGCGTTGCCATTTAGAAATTTAGGCATTTCAGTTATAAATACCTCGATTGCGGTCCCATTCCCGACTCTTCTTAAAGATATTATTATCCTTCTAACAGCCTCATCGAAGGCAACGAGTACCAGTTCCGCGTGGTCGCGATCAACAAGGCCGGCCAGAGCAAGCCCTCGGAGTCGAGCAAGAACTTCGTGGCCAAGCCGCGGTTCTTGGCGCCCAAGATCGACAGGCGCCACCTGCGTGACGTCACGCTCTCCGCTGGCTCCACGCTCAAGCTGGAGGCTGCCATCACTGGCGAGCCGCCGCCAGCTGTGGAATGGAGGTATGAGCTAGCGTACATTATTTTCTTTTTACTTACAGGGTAGCGTTTGACCACAAGTTAGCTGAATCAGATGTTAAGTGACGATGTAATCGAACATGGCGTCACGCTACATCTAGACAGGGAACTGGCTCTCAATTGAGACTGCCGGAATACACCGATAGGTGCTTGGCGACAGATTCTTAACTTGAGGGTGGTAGGTAGGTGAACACTATAAAAGTTATAATCTAACGTTGGGTATCTATCAGTGTGTTCTGGCAGCTTTCCTATAAAGCCAGGATCCTAGCCAGACGTATTAGTAGCTTGTCTCCAATTTTTTCCACAATAATCACGCACTCTATCTACCTTGCAAATATTGTTCTTATAGAATTAGAACTCAAACAAAAACAGTCCTGTTTTAAATCATAACTGTTTACAAAAGTTTATTATCATTTTTAATTTTTTTTTTCAAAATCACCACCAGAACGCCTTCATAACTTACCATTAACCGCCTCAGGTACCAGAACATGCCCCTGCGGCCGTCGAAGGCCGTGACCATCGACAACCCGGAGTACTTCACCAAGCTGGTGGTCCGCCCCGTGCGCCGGGACGACTCGGGAGAGTACACCGTCACCGCCATGAACTCCAGCGGGAAGGACACCGTCACCATCAACGTGGTGGTCACCGACAAGCCCACCAAGCCGGAGGGACCCTTGCAGGTGCGGAGCTTTTTTAAATTTGGGATCAAAGAATAAAATGGCACTGACGTACTGCCCTTTTTTTACTTTCGCGGTTAGAAAAAGATAGAGATACTTTTAGACCTGTCAAAAAACATAGTTTAGTTTTAGAAAATGCACAACAGAATCGACACCAATGTCGGTCTATAACGTAATTATAAAAATTTTAGCTTAATGTAATTTCAACATGCATGCATTTTTTTATGGGATTTTTTGACCACAAATTACACATGCTTCACCACAAATCAAATTGGGTGTGAGCCTACACATTTTTTTTTAACTAAGATGGTACCAACAACACCTAACCACCGTATTTGTCTGAAAGAGATCGTTTTGAGCGATAAAAACGACCTTTGTGAACTTACTACTACTTTTATTTTTGTTCTAGTTTTAAATTTATCTGTACTGTGGTATACAAAAAAAGAGTTCTTTCATCAATCTAAATCTTGCCTGTGTACATAGTTTTTCAAGCGCAATAATGAATTTCCAAAGTCACACTACTGGGACACAGGCTTTTCTAAGTGAGAGAGAGAAAGTATAGGCCATAATCCACCATGCTGGACGCATGATATTGAAAGTTGTGGCTGAATGTCTTCGGCTATGTTCCACTGTGATAAAAAACCTGCCAGAATCCCTACGTTGTTGGTAAAACTAAGAGACACAGCCAAGTTCAACATGTTTCATTCTTTCCCCTAGATCTCCGACGTCCACAAAGAGGGCGCCACACTCAAATGGAAGCGGCCCAAGGATGACGGTGGAGCTCCCATCGAGTACTACCAGGTCGACAAACTGGACACAGACACCGGATGCTGGGTGCCGTGCGCTAGATCTGATGAGCCTAGTGAGTATACATTGTACATCCATAAGTTACGGTAGCAAATTATTGTCTTTGGCAATTTTGGGAAAATTAGTCCGATCCGAATATTATCTGTGCTAAAGTTTCCATCTGCAAATCCAACAGGATCTATGTTTTTTCTGAAGAAACTATGCAAATAAATGACTTATTACAGTGAATCTTCGAATATTTCCATCAATTGTATCTTTATTTAAAGTAATATACAATCAGGGATGTTTTCTTTTTCGCTTTTGAAATCGTAGCCTGTATCTGAGCCTGGCCCAAAGCAGAAACATACCGAGAGTTTCCGGGAATCTACTAACGTGTAAATCTGTTTGCGCGTTACTAAGAACTAGAACGAATTGGCATTCTTTGGAAATGTTATTTTTATTTCCAACATGATTCTTAGGGGGAAAAAAAATCGAAAACTTACCAGATTTTCTTTAAAACTTCACATGAACTGAAAGTGCTGCTTTGTGTACATCAGCTATATTTCATATTGTCTACCCATTCAAAGCCGAGGTGGTTCACTAGCCATAATTATATAAGTAGTGAAACAATGTTTTTAACCACGACTTCTTATTTCCAGAATGCGATGTAACGGGCCTGACTCCCGGCAAGGAATACCGGTTCCGCGTGTCTGCCGTCAACTCGGAGGGAGAATCTGAACCGCTCACGTCGGAACAATCCGTCGTGGCCAAGAATCCCTTCGACGAGCCTGGTATGGAAATTACTCCTTTCACGTCTAATTTAACTTAAGGTTCTGTCAATAGTGTATTTAAAAAAAAGCAAAACGTAAAATAAAATGGTGTTCGTTGGTAAGAGCATCACCTGAGAACGGCTTGATAGATTAGGCTATCATCATCATCATAACATCAGCCTATTACGTTCCCACCGCTGGGTTACTGCCCTACTCTCAGAAAGAAAGAGAGGGTTTTTTTTTTTTTAGTGTTCATATTTTTCCGGATAAGATTTCTAAGGAATAAATGGCAATACTCTAGGCCAATTAAAAAAAACAACTTGAAGTTCTTTTTAGTAGGGGTTTTTGTATGAACTCTTGAGCAGAACATAAGATACTTTTTATTGCGACAAACTGCTATTTACGCGAGTAAATCCGCGAAGTACAGCTAGTTTATAGTAAAATGATGGATGGGCTTAATGAATAAAGTAAGGTCGTTAGTAATTTCACAATCATCATCCTCTGAGCCTCTCCCAAAGTACACCACCGAGTCTGAAATTAATTTACTAATTTAAAATTACCTCGCCATATCCTATCGTTAAAGTCAGTCCCTAACCTCTTATTTCCCATCCCAGGCGCGCCAGGTACGCCGTCAGTGACGGACTGGGACAAGGACCACGTGGACCTCAAGTGGACCCCGCCCACCTCCGACGGTGGCGCCCCCATCGAGGGGTACATCGTGGAGAAGAAGGACAAGTTCGGCAACTGGGAGAAGGCGTTGGAAGTGCCGGCGGGCAAGACCACCGCCACTGTACCCGATCTTGTTGAGGGACAGACTTATGAGTTCAGGTTAGTTTTGTTATGTAATCTATTGGAAAAAAGCAGGTGACCCACCTGACGGTTAGCGGGCACTGTTGCCTATCGACATTTGCAACATTAGGGGCGTTGCCGATCCTGAAGAACTCCCTTGACAACCATCTGGAAAGACTTCATTTTATGGCACTGCGGATAATTTTGGAGACTTGTTCAATATCTTAGCATATTTTTTAAAGCGATCAAAATTTTTATAACCAGTGCACCGATGAAGCACACTATTTATGTCACTTGATATCGGATCTGTCTATGTGTATGAAATGTCAACATGACATCTATACGAGGCAATGCGGTCACCACAGTGATATGACTTACTGTAAGCGATCTAGATGAATGTAATAAAAACTTATGTTGGCCTCCGAAACGAGAGAGCGCCACTCTTCTCTATCCTGAGCGATTTCAGCCCAGTTCAGAGTCTGGAGTTCGCGTAGGTCCGCATCCACCGCGTCCTTCCAGCGTTATCTAGGGCGTCCGACCCGTCTACCTTTGATCGCGTATGATACCATAAGCATATTTTCAAAAAATTGTCATGTATATTATTGCTTGTACGTTATTATGTGTTTTGTCCACCCAGGGTACGTGCCGTAAACAAGGCTGGTCCCGGAGATGCGTCAGACAGCACGCACCCGATCGTCGCCAAGCCGAGGAACCTCGCGCCCAAGATCGACAGAACCAACCTTATCGATATCAAGATCAAGGTCGGACAGAAGTTCGGATTCGATGTCAAGGTCAGTACGGAACTCACGAACTTAAGAAACCCCCACCATAAAAATCTCTCCCCAAGCACCTATCGGTGTGTTCCGGCAACTTCACTTGAGATCCCCATCCCATTTTTTTTTATTTTTTTTTATTTGATTGTGTTCATCACGAGACACTGATCAGGAAGCTCCGGCACTATGGTATTCGAGGCGTTCCTTTGGATCTTGTAACCTCATACCCGAGTGATAGGATTCAGAGAGTTGGCGTTAACGGGAAGCGATCCACGGGGTCAGTAGTCACAATAGGAGTTTCGCAGGGTTCTATACTCGGACCTTTTCTGTTTTTAGTTTATATCAATGATTTGCCCAGCCTTCAAATCTAATCAAATCTTTAGGACAGGTTTTTCTAAACCTATTTCAGGCAGCAGCTCCTCATGCAGTAAGATATCAATTACTTAATATCAATCTTAATTGTACCTACCTATTCTGTATAATTTTCTAACCAAGAGGAGAAATAAATATATTTTTGATTTGATTTGATTTGTTAATAGCTATTTTTCCTCCCATCACAGGTTACTGGTGAACCAATGCCAGAAACCAAATGGTTCCTCGCCAAGAGGGAGGTGAAGTCCTCAGGTGACATGAAGGTGCAGCACAGCGACTACAACACCAAGATCAACTGCAAGGCAGCCACGAGGGCTGACAGCGGACGGTACACCATCACCGCTGAAAACGTGAACGGCAAAGATGTGGCCGAAGTGGAAGTGATCGTGCTGAGCGTGCCCAGCCCGCCTGGAGGTCCGCTCAAGGTTGGTACTTTGGAACTGCTTATGTATCAATGGAAACAAGACGGTTTATAATAGTCTTAGTTATACTTGGTTGGTAGTTAAAAAGAATTTGCATTTATACCAAAACATAAGTTTAACACCACTCAGATGAACTCTTGCACAAAAAGGTGGCTCTGCTTATATATTTTATATATTTCATTGTATTATGTAAATGGTCACGTGATTAAACATCACATTGGTGTCGATTCGGTTTTGCACTCTCTTAAACTAACCCAAGTTTGACAGGTCTAATAGTATTGCTGTCTTTTTCTAACCATTATAGTAAAAATAAAGGACAGAATTACTGTTAGACCTGTCAAACTTAGTTTAGTTTTAGAGAATGCAACCGAATCGACACCATTATCACACAAATAACATAACCCTGTTAGAGTATAATTTAAAATAACAAATAGAAACATTCAAATTTCAAGTTTTGGACAATACACACATAAATAAATGATATAGGTAGTATAGAGTGGCTAAATTGGTGACCTCGACCAGCGAACGCGTTGGAAAAATGAAAAACGACCATGGCCCACGAGCAAGGGGTGCAGACTATCGGAATTAAGTCCCGAATTCCTCTGTTTTGGCGAGATCAACCCTGATTATGGTTCGCCCAATTTGAGACACCCGACCAATAATTACCAATCCCACCGTCACCCAGGTATCCGACGTCCACGCGAACGGCGCCAAGCTCTCGTGGAGCCCGCCCGCCGACGACGGTGGGCAGCCCATCGACAAGTACGTGGTGGAGCGCATGGACGAGGCCACCGGCCGCTGGGTCACCGCCGGCGAGACCGACGGGCCGCAGACCAGCCTGGCCGTCGACGGGCTCACCCCGGGACACAAGTACAAGTTCCGCGTCAGGGCAGTCAACAGGTCAGTTCCGGCTTGTAGTCTATAGCAGGGAATGGGAAAGGGATATCTCTGGTTGTGGTTGTGGTGGTCTCTGTCCGCGCACTATTATGGGGCGAACCCGACACGCCGCCTCGACGAGACCACCACTGGCAAGGTCGCCATGTATGGTTCGTTGAGAGGAGTTCGGTTGAAACGACAGGTTCGGACTTCGGTTGATTAGGCCATTCTAGTAGGTTTTTGGCTGTATAATTACAGTGAAGATAAGTTGTTATTTGATGCCATTATTCTAGTCAGTGCATAAAATTTGTAATTTATTAAAACGGCCTTTAAAAAGAAATATAAGCGTTAAACCTTCTTATTCATTTCTGCATAGACAAGGCAAATCCGAGCCGCTCACCACTCCGCACTCCACCGAAGCAAAGAACCCCTTCGACGTGGCCGGCAAACCTGGAACCCCCAAGATCCGGGACTTCGACCGGGACTTCGTGGAGCTGGAATGGACCAGACCAGAGAAGGATGGCGGAGCGCCCATCACTGGCTATGTGGTCGAGAAAAAAGACAGATTCTCGCCCGACTGGGAGGAATGTGCTCAGGTATGTAGACTATGATCGTCTAGATTTTATTGTTTACGGTTAGCTGCTGTAATAGAGAAGGCTCAGGTTCTGTTGGCATTACAAAATACTGAATGGTGTTTAGTCCTATGCTAATTAGATTGCTGACAGTGCATAAGATGGTTAATGTTTTTCCTTTTCTCAGTATTAGGTAAATAATTCTATACCTACTATAGTTGTTTCTTGTTCACCAAGATAACAATTGATATTTTCTAGATCTGTACAATATATTTAAACCAAACTACGATTTCTATTTAGATCTTAATCTTACACATTGCCTTTTTCCAGATCGAAGGCGACGTGACATCCGGAAAAGTCCCCGATCTGATCGAAGGCAACACGTACGAGTTCCGCGTCCGCGCCGTCAACAAGGCCGGCAAGGGAGAGCCGTCCGATGGAACCGCTCCCCACCTCGCCAGACCCAAGAACCTCGCGCCCAAGATCGACAGGAACTTCATGTTCGACATCAAGATCAAGGTCGGACAGAACTTCGAGCTGGACGTGCCGGTCGCAGGCGAACCGGTCCCCACCAAGGAGTGGCTGCACGGAGACAACCTCGTCCTTAACACAGATAGGGTCAAGGTCGTCAATCACGACCACAGCACCAGCATCAGAGTCATCGATGCCAAACGCGCCGACACCGGTACCTATACTCTTAAAGCTAAGAATATCAACGGTACGGACACGGCCACAGTCAAGATTACCGTCATGGACGTCCCGACGCCTCCTGAAGGTCCGCTCCGGGCTGATGATATCACCAAGTCCGGCTGCACGCTCCGCTGGAGGCCGCCTAAAGACGACGGCGGTGCTGAGATCACTCACTACGTCGTTGAGAAAATGGACCAGGAGAACCTCAGATGGATCCCGGCCGGCGAAGTCCAGGCCTGCAGCATCAGGATCGACCATCTCATCGAGGGTCACGATTACAACTTCCGCGTCCGCGCCGTCAACAAGCAGGGCGAGTCGCAGCCCCTCACCGGACACGAGCCGATCACCGCCAAGGATCCTTACGGCACCCCGGACAAACCGGGAACACCCGTCGTCAAAGACTGGGACAAGGATCACATGGACATCGAATGGGTTCCGCCAAAGAAGGACGGCGGATCGCCTATTACCGGCTACATCATCGAAGCGAAGAAGAAGTACGGACCGTGGGAAGTCGCCGCGACTGTCCCCGGAAACAACACTACCGCTACCATACCGGGACTTACCGAGGGTGAGGAGTACGAATTCCGCGTTATCGCGGTTAACAAGGCCGGAAACGGCGAGCCCAGCGATGGGTCCACGCCCCAAGTGGCCAAGGCCAGGTTCTGCGCCCCGACCTTCGACAAGATGCTTCTGGCCGATAAGACCGTCAAGGCCGGACAAAGGATCCAATACGAGATCCCGATAGAAGCCTCACCGAAGCCCACAGTCGAGTGGCAGATTAACGGCAAGGAAGTCAAAACTTCCGAGAGGATCGACATACAGATTCTGCACAACAGGGTCATACTAGACATTCCATTCTCCGTCCGCAGCGACGGAGGCGTTTACAAGCTGACCTTGAAGAACGACCTCGGCGTTTGCTCGGCTTCAGCCCAAGTCACAGTCTTGGATAAACCTGCACGACCCGAGAAGCCATTGCTTGTCTCCGACATCACAAAGGACTCTTGCTCGCTGTCATGGAAGGTACCGCTCGACGATGGTGGATCTCCGATCCTTCACTATGTCATCGAAAAGATGGACCTCACTCGCGGTACCTGGTCCGACGCCGGCATGAGCACATTCCTATCTCACCAAGTGACCAGACTCATTCACATGAAGGAATACCTATTCCGAGTCAGCGCAGTCAACGCTATTGGCCAATCGGAACCTCTCGAGTTAGGCAAGGCTATCGTCGCCAAGAACGAATACGACGAGCCCTCCGCCCCAGGCAAACCCAAAGCCACCGACTGGAGCAAGGACCACGTGGACCTCGAATGGACCCCACCGAAGTCCGACGGCGGCGCTCCCATTACTGGCTACGTCATCCAGAAGAAGGAGAAGGGAAGCCCGTACTGGGTGAATGCCGTACACGTGCCTCCGAGCAAGAACAAGGCTACAGTACCAGATCTTACCGAAGGACAAGACTACGAGTTCCGCGTCATCGCCGTAAACCAAGCCGGTCAATCGGAGCCTAGCGAACCCTCTGACGTCATCACGGCTAAGGACAGGTTCGTCGCTCCGAAGATCCTCACACCGCTCAAGGAGATCCGCATCAAGGCTGGTCTCATCTACCACATGGACGTTGACTTCATCGGAGAACCGACTCCTGAGGTCACGTGGACATGTGACGGCAAGCCGGTGCTGACCAACGAGAGGACGACGGTCACATCTGTTGGACACCACACTATTATTCACACCGTTAACTGCAAGCGATCTGATGCTGGCAAATACCACCTTAAGTTGAAGAACGACTCCGGCACTGACGAAGGAAGCTTCGAAGTGATCGTGCTGGATGTGCCCGCACCACCAGAACCGCCGTTCGTATATGAAGAGATCACCGCGCAATCAGTAACTCTCTCTTGGAAGCCACCCAAAGATAACGGTGGCAGTGAACTGACAGCTTACGTCATCGAGAAGCGTGACTTGACACACGGCGGTGGCTGGGTACCGGCTGTCACCTACATCAATCCGAAGTTGAACCACGCGACCGTACCGCGTCTGTCCGAAGGCACCAACTACGAATTCCGAGTGTTCGCCGAAAACTTGCAGGGTCGCTCGGAGCCTCTGGTCACAGACAGGGCGGTCGTCGCCAAAAACCAGTACACCGTACCTGGCAAACCCGGGAAACCGGACCTGGTATCCGCTGACAAGGACCACATCAAGATCAGGTGGTCACCGCCGATATCCAATGGCGGGTCTAACATTCTCGGATACGATATCGAGAGGAGAGACAAGGCCACCGGCCGCTGGATTAAGCTGAACAAAGATCCGGTGAGGAACAGCGAGTACGAAGATGATAGGGTACAGGAAGGACACCAATACGAGTACAGAGTATCTGCGGTTAACGCCGCCGGTCCCGGCCAGCCTTCAGACGCATCGAACTTGTTCATCGCGAAACCGATGAAAGAGAAGCCCAAACTACACCTGGATCACCTTATCGGCAAGAAAATCAAGGTCCGTGCCGGCGAGCCTATCAACATCAACATTCCGATCTCCGGAGCGCCCACTCCCAAGATCTCCTGGACCAAGGGAGTCGTGCCTCTCGTACCCTCGTACAGGCTCACCTCCGAGACCAAGAACGATGAGCATAAGTTATCTATTGAGAAGTCTACTCGCGACGACGCCGGCAAATACACGATCACGGCTACCAACGAACACGGAAAGGATTCCGCTGATATCGAAGTTATTGTAGTAGATAAGCCCGGAGTGCCTAAGGGACCTCTGACGGCCATCCCGGTGACTCACGACTCGATCAGCCTGACCTGGCACCCGCCCACGGACGACGGCGGCAGCGAAATCACCGGCTACGTCGTAGAAGTTGCCGAATTCGGAGTCAACGACTGGCGCACGGTTGCCGGCTTCTGTCCCAAATGCTCCTTCAGCGTCAAGAACCTGACCGAAGGCAAGAAATACGTCTTCAGAGTGCGCGCCGAGAACTTGTACGGCGTTTCGGATCCGCTGGAAAGCAAACCGACTCTGGCGAAGAGTCCGTTCGACGCGCCGGACGCGCCCGAGACTCCCAAGATCACCGGCTACAGCGCGAACAGCTGCTCCTTGGAGTGGCTGCCGCCGGCGAACTCCGGAGGCAAGCCCGTCACCGGGTACACCATCGAGAAGAGAGAACGCGGCGGAGAATGGGTCAAGGTCAACAACTACCCCACGCCCAACCTCTGCTACACCGTGCCCGACCTTCGCGAAGGAAACAAGTACGAGTTCCGCGTGATCGCCGTCAACGAGGCCGGCCCCGGCAAGCCCAGCAAGCCGACCGAGCCGATCACCGCCGAGACGCAGCGCCTCAAGCCGAGCGCGCCCGAGGCGCCCAAACCGGACCGGGTCACCAAGGACTCCGTCACGCTGTCCTGGAGGCCGCCCAAGAGCGACGGCGGCTCCAAGATCAAGGGATACATCGTGCAGCAGAAGGGCAAGGGCGACAAGGACTGGAAGGACGTCAACGACAAGCCGATCCCGAGCTTAGTGCACACCGTGCCGAACCTAAAGGAGGGCGCCGAGTACCAGTTCCGCGTCATCGCGGTCAACGACGTCGGCAAGTCCGAGCCGAGCAAGCCCACCGCGGACATCACGATCGCGGAGCAACCGAACAAGCCCTGCATGGACCTGGGAGGGGTCCGCGACATCACGGTCCGCGCCGGAGAAGACTTCTCCATCCACGTGCCCTACACCGGCTTCCCGCAGCCCACGGCGCAGTGGTTCGCAGACGACAACCTGCTCGACGTGGAGGGCGACTCGAGGATATTCCAGAAGATCACGCCGGACAGCGCCTCGCTCGTCGTCAAGAACGCAAAGCGGTCGGACGGCGGACAGTACCGGCTGCAGCTGCGCAACCCGTCGGGCTACGACACGGCCACCATCAACGTGCGCGTGCTCGACCGCCCCGGCAAGCCGGACAACCTGCGCGCCGAGGAATTCGAAGGAGAGGCTCTCACGCTGTACTGGAACCCGCCAAAGGACAACGGCGGTGGCGAGATCACGAACTACGTCATCGAGAAGCGCGAGGCTCGCACGCCCACCTGGAGCAAGGTGTCCGGCTACGTCACCACCCCGTTCCTGCGGGTGAAGAACTTGAGCGTCGGCAAGAGCTACGACTTCCGAGTGATGGCCGAGAACCAGTACGGCCAGTCGGACCCGGCCCAGACCACGGAGCCGATCCGCGCGAGGCACCCGTTCGACGTGCCGGCCGCCCCCGGGGCGCCGCGCTCCGTCGAGACCAGCGAGACGTCCATCACGCTCACGTGGGCCAAGCCGCGCCACGACGGCGGCTCGCCCATCACCGGCTACGTGCTCGAGAAGAGACTGATCACCGAGGACAAGTGGACGAAGGCGTCCCACGCGCACATTCCAGACACGATTTACAAGGTCACGGGTTTGATCGAAAACCACGAGTACGAGTTCCGCGTGTCCGCCGTGAACGCGGCGGGACAGAGCCCGTGGTCGCAGAGCTCGGACGCGATCAGAGCCTGTGCGCCGCCCAACTCGCCGAAGATCACGAGCGACCTCAGCCTGCGGGACATTACTGTCATCGCTGGTGAGGAGATCAAGATCACCGTGCCGTTCACTGGCAACCCTAGGCCTAAGGTGAGATTTATTTAATGAACTTTCTTTCGAATTCAAATGTGCCATATGCAAAAACGAATCTACTAGATCACATTAAAAATAATGGAAAAAAATGTCTACTAAACCTCCTTCGCCTCTTCCTCAGGTATCCTGGATAGTGAACAACGACGAAGTATTCCCGGACCACCGCCTCCGTTTTGTCACTTCCGACGTAGACACAGTATTCTACAACACTAGCTCTAAGAGATCAGACACTGGCTCTTATACTATTCAGCTGGTCAACAGTGAGGGCAGCGATAGCGCTACATGCAGAGTAAGTTCAATTGTATCTCTTAAAATGGGTGAAATCAATATGTACTTCTTTTTTAGACTTACATCTTAGACGTAGCGTTTGACCACAAGTCACTTGATGTTAAATGAGGCTGCCGTAACGCGGTGATTGGTGACGGAGTCTTAACTGAATGATGGTTTATGGAGAGCACTAGAAAATGCCCGACAACCAAGCTATGGTTTCATCACGATGTTTTCTTCAAGCCCATGAAACCAATACTTATGGGTCACTACTCACTATCATAGCTTCAAAATTTTTGAACATTTTTGTTTTTTACTCAAATAAGTAACTGCAAATTGCAAGACGTTATTTTGAGGATAATTTGGTTCCTCACAATTATACGTAGCTATCTGATCATGGGGGAAACCCCTGCCCAGCAGTGGGACAGTATAGAGTAAAAAAAATCTGATCCTTAACTAGGATTCCCTGTATCGACAGAGAGAGAAACTATAGGTCGGATTCAATAACTTTTTTTGACATTACTTCTATGGAGCTTATGTGAAATTTCTATCTCCAGTAGGCAAACCGTAGATAGATAGGTTATTGAAACTGTCCGTTAATTAATTGGGATCTATAACTCCCGGACTCGGAACAAATAAGCACTTTTTTCAATCATAACGCCATTGTAACGTTTCTAAACCCTAACCTCTGAAAAATTTTACATTAACAGGTCCTAGTGGTAGACAAGCCGTCACCGCCGCTTGCGCCGTTCGACGCGTACGACATTACACCAGATACATGCACGCTGTCTTGGAAACCACCATTGGACGATGGTGGTTCACCGATCACCAACTATGTGGTCGAGAAAATGGATAACAATGGAGTAAGTAGTTTTAGAAGTGGATGCTTTCCACTGCTGCTCTTCAAGAGTGCTATTTTCAATCATTGAACATTGCAAAAAAAAAAACATTATGATTCATTGGTCATCTTTCAAATCAAAATATATTTATATAATAGGATACATGTGTGATCACTTTATCTTCGCCTTTTGCAACCTCTTTACGCCGGCAAAAGAACAGGCAAGATGACGTAAAGAGTAGTAACTCAATAAATTGGAATTGAAAAGAATATAATATGTTTATTTGCTACAATAACACTTATGGTACACTTCTAGTACATTTTATGATACACTTATAGTACGACTTATGGTACAGTCATCGACGAAAAAGCTAATCAGACTCATCTTCCAAATGTGCACCAGATCGGTAATTTTTGGTGTTTAAGATTCTAATGGAAATTTCGAAATTGGTCATGTTCCCTTATGGTACCCTTGTGGCACACTTAAGGCACACTTAAGGTACACTTTTAGTACACTTGAGGTACACATGTAGAATAATTATGGTTAGAAACTTCCGAACTTCGTATCCTTTGTAACGAATGTAAAACCTTCCAGATCTGGGTAAAGATTTCGTCGTTCGTCCGCAACTGCCACTATAACGTGATGGGGCTGGAGCCCAACCACAAGTACACATTCCGAGTGCGCGCCGAGAACCAGTACGGTGTCTCGGACCCGTTGACCATGGACGACTCCATCACTGCCAAGGTACTGTTTTACTTTGTTAGAAACTAGCTATTCCTTATATATTATTCCTTGTTAGTGTGTGTTTTCTACCCCTTCAAATTTCAAGTTCACATCCAGTGGCGTACAGCACGTTGTCTATCTATCAGTCAGTCAGTCAGTCATTCAAGACAAAGCCTTTTATAGGTATAGATAAGTAAGCACTTAACCACATTGACCACCACGCTATTACCAGATATTAAGTGGAGACGAGATGGATGATGGAGCATGATGCTGATATAAAATATGAATGGTGATGATGATGATGATGATATGACACAGCTACAAACCGGGTCAAACAGCATATATTGCGTTTAAGTTCCCAGTCCAGGTGTAGCGTGACGCCATCCTCGACCACATCGTCACTTAACATCAGGTGACTTTTGGTCAAACGCTACCCTGTAAATAGTAAAAAAAAAGTAAAGTAGTTGTTCTTTACTTGAACTTTACACGGACATTTAAGGGCAAATAGAAGAGTAATTTGGAAGAATGTTATTACGATTTCCTACACTCGTATCCACCAATATCACACATTACCACTTGAAAAAACACAATTTTAGGAAATATAAAAAAATGTTCCCGTTGACAGTTCAATTGCCACCAAAAAGCCCTGAAAAGTGTTAAAAAATAACTTGATATCTTCCCCCAGTTCCCATTCACGGTGCCCGAAGCGCCCGGCATGCCTCGCGTGACGGATTGGGACGGTTCCACCGCGTCCCTGATCTGGGACAGGCCCCGGTCGGACGGCGGCGCCAGGATACAAGGCTACAGGATCGAGCTGCGCGACGTGCAGGACGGAGTGTGGGCCGGCGCTGACTATCTCGTCAAGGACTGCAACTACCAGGTAATTATGAGTTGAAGAAGTGTTTTACGTCGTAACTTCCATTTAATGTAGGTTTCTATTTATGTTTCATTAATTTTCTGCCAGCCTTACTTTATTTATTTAAAGCTGAAGACATACATTAAGGTTGGTTACTTTAAAGCTTAGAGGTTCAATTTTCTTGAATTGTAGCTTCACTTAGCGCTATTAGAATAGTACAGGCCTAATCTGAATGTTTGTATCTAACTTGTTTAAATTATTTTATGCAATTGAATGATGAGACTAACAAGTCGCAAAAATTCACGCTTAGCCATTACAATTCAGTGCACCCGTTCAATCCGGAGCACAGTAACGTTTGCACACTACTATGGTGTTAATGGTTGAATCAATGGGAATACACTACAAAAACACTCTTTTTTAAAATTCTTGTTTTATTTTGGGACTTTCACCATATTTGGCATGCCACTCTCATCATACCCTAATCATGTAATCACTAATGCAAATCTAACCGGTACAGAGTTATTGCAGCATCGCGTGGTGGTTCTGCTATACCAATATCATACTTATTCAAGTTTTCTCCGTACACCCTAAAAATGTACTCTTTCACTCCCCCTGCCCCTCTCTCTTCAAAAGAGTTTAACAAAAGCTAGAAGCGAACTTTAAGCCAATCCAAGCGCAGCAACTTGCCTTACATCCTTAAAAGGCACACTTTAACTACTTACTTACTTTTTTTACTTTTTTTTTTTTTTTTTTCACTTTTTTTCCCGCTCTCCGCAAGTGTAAAACCTGGAGCCGGGCCACGAGCACACCCTTATAAGGCACTCTTTGACTCCCACCTCCACCCTTTTCCGCAGGCGTACAACCTGGAGCCGGGGCACGAGTACGAGTTCCGCGTGCGCGCCAAGAACGCGGCCGGGTTCAGCAAGTACTCCGCGTCCTCGCAGCGGTTCCGCGTGCGCGCCAAGCACGGGCCCCCGGGGGCCCCGCAGGCGCCGCGCGTCGTCCGCGTCGGCAGGAACTACGTGGACCTGTCGTGGGACCCGCCAGGCACCGACGGAGGTAAATGTTGTCTGTAGGCAGCTGTCAGGGTTAGCAGGTGATTTGTTAGGTTGTAGCGTCGTTTTTAACACAACGCAAAATAGATGGGTGTTTATCTGTGTGTAGAATTGTAGCTTACAAATGCTGTAACAGATTTTATTATAATTTTTTCTATATGTTTGAAGATTAATTTTATCGAGAATGATCTTAAATATGACTTTCGGGTTTTGTTATAAATGAGATGTGAGAAGATTGTTTTTATGATATCCTGATATTGTTGTTTATGTTGAACAGAGTATTTTAGCACCACTGTCTACTTATTCAGATTGGAATACCAATTCAAAACTGCTAGGGATTCCGCAGGCGTATCATTGCAGCCTCGAAGCATACCAAATGTAGTCATCATAGCATCATCAAAATTGGCTTTAAGAGCTATGCCGAGGACACTATAATATGCTCGTATTATAAAAATCGTCACTCTGTGCATGCTAAAGTACTTACATCACATTTTTACAAAAGGGGTAACTTCACCATGAACCCGAGAACCAATCAGAGACCCTAAATTCGCACAACAATTCACTAAGCTTACCATCATGTAACAATATTACATTCGAAGGTTACAATGTAACTCGTACCCCCCAGGTGCTCGCGTGTCCGGCTACATAATCGAGCGCCGCGACGTCGGCGGCTCGGTATGGGTCAAGTGCAACGATTACAACGTACAAGACACCACCTTCACCGCCATGAACCTTAACGAGAAGGCTGATTACGAGTTCAGGATTATCGCTGTCAATGCTGGCGGTAAGTTTGTTATTTGCATTAGGTTATAAAGGTTTTAACAAAAATCAAAGAGTTTGGTTTTGCCCCCTCCTTCCTCTTTTTCCTTCAAATCTAGTAGCAAAAAATAAGTTACCAATCCAGATGTAGCGTGGGGCCATATTCGACTACATCATCACTTAACATCAGATGACTTGTGGTCAAACGCTACACTGTAAGTAGAAAAAAAATTAAAATCAAACTAAAAATATATTTATTAACAAAAAAAGAGTTATTAAAACTATAGTTTAGTGGTATGTTTATGTTTCCAAGATGATTTAACTGTTTTTGTTTTATAAGACTAGAAACTAAACCGCCATAGCTCCGAACCCCGGCTCGCCAACCTTGAACTATAAGACAGGAAGTTCACAAAACATTATTTCCCAGGCAAATCCGAGCCATCAACGTGCACCAGCCCGGTGCGCACCGGCGAAGACATCGGCGGCACCAAGCCCGAGTGGCTGCGCAAGTTGCCGCCGCATATGGCGGCGCCTCTCGGCCGCCCCTTCACGCTGGAGTGTGCCGCTACCGGCAACCCCGTGCCCACCGGCCGCTGGCTCAGGAACGGCAGGGACCTCGTGCTGGGCACCAGGTAACACATTCTTCTTCATCACCATCGTCATCAGACAGAAGTTCACTCTTGAATGTAACCCAAAACTCAATAGTATTTGTTTAGTAGGATATAAGATGTCGTGATCACTTTAAAACATCAAACATAAAACTAAAACAAAAAAACCACAAAAATATAAAACCATAAAACTAGCGCTACGCCTACGCCAGTTTCGGCCTCCTTACACCACTATCCAACCTTCTAGCTTTATCATCAGATCGGGTCGATGATACAAAATTAACGCATTGTCATCAGGATTACATATACATACAAAGTTTCATTTCGATACGACAATATTAGAAGTAGGTTAAAATTGACTTTAAGATTTTACTACATTGTCATTTAGATACAAGTAAAGCAAATCAAAGTGTATTAAAAAAAACTAAATAATTACACTTACCCCTAAAGCTAACAAAATATCGGAGACCATTTCGATGCTTTTATATATTTAGCGACCAACGAAAGTGCCTCTTAAACCCAAAAGACACCATTAAAATCATCATCGCTGTAGATTCTACAGCCTACGTCACGCTTGCGTCCTCACATTCTGACCAGCTTCCTTACCACCGCCAGGTTCATCGCAGAATCTCGCGAGGGTGTGCTCAAGTTGAACATCCTGGAAGCCACGGACGCCGACGAGGGTGACTACACTTGCGAGGCCGTCAACACCATCGGCTACGTTTACTGCACTGGACACCTTAAGATTGGAAGTGAGTGAGATAGAACTAGATTAGAACGAGAGGCAAACAGGCTGACGGCTCTATTCGGGTCTTGCGCAGTCACCAACGACTTCTGCATTACCAAAGTTGTAAAACCGGATATTCTTTCTGATTCATAAGTCACATGTTATGTTGAGCAACAACTTTTTTTATGTATTTGAGTGGCAAAGAAGCTTACAGCTCGCCTGATGATAAGCGGTTACCGTCACCTATGGAAATTTGCAACACTAGAGGCGTTGCCGATGCATTGCTGACCCTTAATAACCCTTGAGAATTTTCTTCTAAATATAATGAATATCCAACGTTAAACCTATAAAAGTTTGTTAGGACGTTGTTCAGAAATGCTGTCTAGTATCTAAACAACTGGATACTTTTGGAAGTGGGCGACAAAACCTTCTGTAACCAAAAAACAAGAGAATTTAATTACTCTAAAAGCAAGGGCGTTTTAGGAAATTGTAAGATCAAAGTTAACTCTATGACTATTGGATATGACTTATACTGTCACAACTCAGTAAGACCTACATGATCGGCCATAAAACTCTTTTCAACCCCTATTTATCTCTCCCCAGACCCGCCCCGCATCACCCGCATGCCCGGCGACCTTCACCTGCCCGAGCACGACAACACCAAGGTCAAGATCCTGTACTCCGGGGACCAGCCCGCTGACGTCACGCTCACCAAGGACGGCCACAAGGTCACGGACTCGGCGCATCTCAAGTACACCGTGTTCGACGACTACATCCTTATCTTCATCAAGGACATCACTAAGGATGATATGGGTGAGTTGAGGGTTCTGATAATGGTGTTAGGATAGTGATAAAAGTATAAGAATTGAACTATGCATCCTTATTCAAAAACGCTCAGAAAGGTAATACTGACTTTAAAAAAATCGAAGTTTATTTTTACTCCTTACAGGGTAGCGTTAGCCCACAAGCTACCTGATGTTATGTGATGCGGTCAAAGGTGGCAACACGCGAAACTGGCTCTCAAGTGAGACTGCCGGAACACACCGATAGGTGCTTGGCGACAGATTCTTAACTTGAGGATGATAACTGGCCAGGCGAGGACTAGAAAATGCCCTACCACCAAGCTATGGCTTCATCACGATGTTTTCCTTTATCAAAAACTCACGCTCGTTGTAGAATTCGAACCCACGATCTACGGATCACAACCTGACGTCACTTTCACTGAGCCGTCATCGCCTTATTTTTCATTGACATTGCAAACAACTTTAAAACTGAGAGGAAAAAGCCGAAGATCACAATAACCAAAACAGAATATCATGAAATCGTTTATCACCCCCCAGGCACATACAAGGTCACAATCAAGAACAACTCCGGCGAGACGTCAGACACGTTCTCTGTCACTGTCACCGGACTGCCGGGCCCGCCGCAGGGTCCGCTGGAGACCACTGACGTCACCAGGCACTCGTGCACGCTGGCCTGGAAGCCGCCCACGTATGACGGCGGCATGCCTGTCACACACTACGTCGTCGAGAGGATCGATATCTCGGGTAAGCATCATCAACCGTTCACGTTTCCTCTACTGGGACTCTGGCCTTCTCTCAGAGAGAGAGTATGGGCTGTAATCCACCACGCTGGCCCAGTGCGGGTTGGTAGATGTCGCATGCCCTTGAATGTTGCAGTTCTTCGACATGCCGGTTTCCTCACGATGTTCTGAGAGCTATGTCGGTAACCTTGGTTTCTTCGGCGAAATTTCTTCTGTAGAGCTTTATTCTTATTACTGTTGTCTTCAGGAACTACCTGGATTACCATCGCGTCATCAGTCCGGGACACCCGATTCACAGTGCAAGGCCTCACCGAGGGGCAGGAGTACAACTTCAGGATACACGCGGCTAATGAGAACGGCATCGGCCCAGCGCTGGAGGGAGTCAATCCCATCAAGGTAGGAAAACAATACTGTGGTGAAGAACCTTCGTGAACTAACCTCGCATATAGTTGAAGTTCTATCTATAGTAGGTAGAGGTTTCACGTCAACCTAATTCCAGCACCGTAGTTTTCTTAAGATTATAGGGAGATTTTGCGATTTTGGAAGTTAAAGGCGCCACCAGCATAGTGAATTTTTAAGCTTGTAGGAGATCACACTAATGTTATAAATGCAGAAGTTGTTAGTGTGTATGTTTGTTTCGTGATTCAATGGATTTGAGTGAAATATGGTATGGATATAGCTTTTATTCTGGAAAAAGTGCCTGTGGGATAACAAAAGCTGTGGGTTACACCCACGGGCGCAGCTAGTTTCATATCAAGCTATAAGCTGTCATTACCACAGTAAACTTCTTAAGTTATGCCTTTTTAATTAGCTGATTGTCTTGGAACTGCTCCCAATGATGGCAAACAGGAAAAACTACGAATTAATTTGTTCTCTATTGCTTGCAATTATAAAAGTTAGCGTTTAACCTTTTTATATGAATCTGACCCATAATATCGTTCCTCCCCAGGCGAAGGCACCGTTCGACCCGCCCTCCGCTCCTGGCATTCCGAAGATCCTCGAAGTCGGAGGTGACTTTGTTCACCTCGAATGGGACAAACCTGAGAGCGATGGAGGCTCTAGAGTACAGGGTAAGTGATTTCTACTGGTGTAACCTGCCTATGCAACATTGAAGCATATTTATTAAAGCCATCGGAGTGTTCATTAAATCAAATCATTTATTTGCCAGATTACTAGAGGTATAGGTATAAAGATCTTAAATATTCGTTGTAGACAAACTGTATTCGGTCTGCAAGCAGACATGCAAATGTTTTAGATATCTTTTACAAATGTTAATAATGTTTCTATTCTGCAATCGAATTCATCATATAAATTTTAATTCGTATTGCTGATAAAATTATATCACGTCCAAATTAATAGATTATTTAATTCACATTTTGTATGATCAAGTTTTGCACGCCCCCTTGTTTGGGCAAAACATATCTGGCACTATAATGTACTAATACCATCTTACTAGTTCTAATTCTTCCCCCCATTTCTAGGCTACTGGGTAGACAAGCGCGAGGTAGGCGCCAGCACTTGGCAGCGCGTGAACGTGACGCTGTGCCTGCCCAACCAGCTGAACTGCTCCAACCTGGTGGAGGGGCGCCAGTACGAGTTCCGCGTCTTCGCAGTCAACGAGGCCGGCCTCTCGGTGCCCTCCTCCGCCAGCCAGCAGGTCAAGGTCCAGGATCCGAAGGGTAAGTGCCATATAGGTGGAACTGCTTCAAGATTTTGGAGTACTCATGTTTTTTTTTCGTTTTTATTATGATTTTTAATAGCCAGTCTTTTTTCTTTGTTTTATGGATTAATCCTCCAAGAGATTAAGAGAAAAGTTTTGGTTATTTGCCTTTTCTGGATAAAGCTATTGAACCGATCTTGATGAAATTTTGGTATAGAGATAGTTTGAATTTTTGTATCTATTCATACATCTCCTCAGAGAAATTCTTTGCTCGATGACTGTAAACCCCAAAAACATAGGTTTTCTTTGTCTAGTCCTCACCTTTAACATATTTTGATGTATATATTCTCCCCCGCAGCGGCCACTCCGCCAGAGATCGTGAAGCCACTGAAGAACGCGAACTGCATCCAGTACCACAACGCCAAGTTCCAGTGTACCATCACTGGGTCGCCCAAGCCTGCCATTACGTGGTACAAAGGTGAGTTTTATCGGGCAACACTTGTCAAGGCGTCAGCTAAGAGGTTTAGGTATATAAGTGCCAAACATTCGTGTGAAAAAATTGGTTAATCTTACAGGCAACCTTTTTTTGAAAATACAATTACTTTTCTTAAGGTGGTTGCTTGCGGTCAGCTAAGCACGCCAGCGTCAATAGATGGCGTTGTTGTTCTAATATAACGCATTTTATTTTGTATGAATAAACAGGTGCCTATTATTCTATAATAATATGTTTACCGCTAATGGCATAATATGTTTAATGTATCCAACTATATTTCAGATGTGTTTTAGGTTTCAAAACACTTTTATTTGTGCCAAACAATATCGCGGTAGTGATGTATGGCAGCAGAGCTACTCACTCACACATACATACAATGGTCTTGTTGTACACGAAACTATTTGCTAATTTCGTTCTTCCAATTACTGAATAGGTTACACCAGTGGTCGAAACTCTCAGTAGTTCTTTGCTTGTAACGAGGTTCCGAGTTCGATCCCAACCTCAGGGTTTTTGTAATTTTCTTTGATATTATTTAAATCACGCTAATATTACAAAGCGATTTTTTTTGCGTGAGTTGTGTTTTTTGTTTATTTGTGCGTCAATCTTCTCGTCGCAACGCCTGAACGGATTTGGATGAAATTTAGAATGGAGATAGCTTATACATTGTATTACTTATACTCTCTACTCTCCTACCAATAAAGACATTGGCTATTGTAATACTTTATTATGAAACAATCAGGATTATTTATTATATAGTATCAAAATAAAAAACAGTAAATCACCAATAGTCTTTTTATTTACACATTCTTAAAATATTCAATAATTCATAATACTTCGTCAATAAAAAGCCCTGCTAATCGCACAATTTTTTTCAGCCCTGCTAATCGCACAATTTTTTTCATTTTGTCGCTTTTCGTTTACATTTATCTGCAACAAAGATATAATTAAGGTATATTCTAATTTGTATCACAACCTGGCCATACGAAAACCACGGATTCATGTCTACTAAAGACTACTAAAAAAACAAACATGAGTTTGAAAAACTAACCATTCCACAATTGGTTCATTTGGCTCTTGTGTCTTTGGGCCATAATTGTGATCAGGTTTGGCCTTGGGGGCAAAAAGCCGTCTTCGGATGTATGTTTTTCGCCTTGCGTGGGATTTCTCTTTTTGAGCAATGTATTTTTGAAGGTGTGTCCAGTGTTATGTGCTGTATGATTTTTCCAGGCACTTTTATGCCACTTATGACCAGTTGAGTGTGAAAGTCCTGTAATAAATAGGGATACAGGGATACAGGTAATTTCTTTATATGGGTGTGGATAGTCAAATCCCAACTATAGGGATTATACAAAATGGTCAAACATGTTACGACTGCAACAAGCCAATTTGGGGTTATGTTTTCATAAACCGAAAGAACTTATATGTTCATGATTACATTTGTATTATAATTAAGTGTATTTACCTTTTGATTTCTCCGTGGTGTCGTTTTATTTGTCCTTGAACTCGTTTGCGACTTTTCCTGGGGCCAAAGTACTGATGATTGAAATTCGTGGCTCCATGTCGGTATCGAGAAACTTTTTTTATTTTTTTTTGTTATGGCGTCACACGTTTAGTGTAATAATATTTAGATTGAACCTTTCCCCACAAATAAATATGCTCAAGACGCTCATGAAGTTTTTTACCACATTATAATAGTTGTATCATTTGATAGCCGACGGCATTTCGACAAGACTGCGTCGTTTTGACAAGTTTTGGAAATAAAAACAAAATTTTCATGTTGACAAGTTGACAGTTCAATTGAAGCCATTTGCCGCGAAACACATCTAATCGTATGCTTGGTGTACGACACTGTAACCAGTCACTCACACATTGAACAAATTAACTAATAATTTCAATCATATTTATGATAATAATCTACTGTTTTATTCAGAAAACTATGATTTACCGCAAATAAAGTTCAAAATAAATGCCAGTAGCTATGATTTCATTGTTAAATTATGCTCCATTTGTCCATAAATGGAAATATTCATTTGTATGAAAATCGAACCACCTTAACCCGTCAAATGACGAACAACAAAAATGTTTCACGCGTTATATTTTTTTTTTAATTATTATACACTATACAGCTTTCTAGTTGCAAGCTAGTTCGAAATTTAATTAAACCTTTGATAAATTACCTCCTTGCTTGCCATGTTTTGGAGAAAAAGACGTTCCATTTTTAAATTACATGACAGATATGAGTTTACTATGTAATTAATTTAAAACACGACAGATATGGATTTACATACAACTTTTGCCGGCCGCTGCTTGCGTGTATTTGGCCAGTGCATCAATTTCGATTTATCTCGAAGAAGCTTATCAAAATAATGCTCAAATTTCCAAGCTTGTTTGAGAATAATGTTTATTATTATGTTACCCAGGAGCCCGTGAGATCACGAACGGGCCGCGGCACCGCATCTGGAGTGAGGGAGACAACCACTTCCTCACAGTCATGGACGTGTTCGGTGAGGACGCAGACGAGTACGTCTGCAGGGCGGTCAACAAGGCCGGGGTCAAGAGCACCAGGGCAGAACTGCTGATCATGAGTAAGCATTTTAATTATACTTAGTCTTCGTATAGGGTGCGACAAAAGTTGCTGAACCCATAATACATTTTCTAATTACCTTCATCATCTTAAACACCAAACTTTGACCGCATTATCACTTAATATCTGGTGTGTTGTGTTTTAGTCAAACGCTGCCTTGTAAGTTGTAAAAAAAAACAAACATTACTGATCTAAAACAAATTTGACAATGATCAGCTACTTTCATCACACAAAAAAATCAAAGAGAAAGTATTTATATAGTGAGATACAACTTGTGATCAGTTTGAAACGTCAATCTTTAAAGTAGCTACGCCTGTTCCAATCTCCTTGCACCGGCAAGAAACACCCGGCAGATAATTTTTGGTCCCATTACATTTACAATTTTTATCTTATTACCAACTGATTGAATTGGAGTTCACTACAATACCAACAGCTAAATAGTCTGGTAATTTATAATAAGCTTTTCTAATAAGATCTCGTTTTATATAGACTTTAAATGTAGTTATCGATAAGTCTTGGACTTCACAAGTTTCGAGCTTAATTTGGGGCTAGGTCAATTTGTGTGCAATGGTCCCTGATATTTATTCATTTATTATTTATTTATTATTCTCTCGGGAATCAACCAATCACAGAGTTACTGCTAAGCACTTTGTCACAATAACTAAAACTCCTTCTCCCCCACAGCTGCACCGAAACTGAACGTGCCTCCGCGATTCCGCGTGACGGCTTACTTCGACAAGGGCGAGAACGTAGTGATCAAGATTCCGTTCACTGGACACCCAGTACCTAAAATCACGTGGGTGCGCGAGGGCGAGACCATCGAGTCTGGCCTGCACTACCATGTCGAGAGAAAAGGTAAAATATGATCAGTAGCATTGCCATACTTTCTTTTTATCTAATAGAGTGGCACCGTTGTCTATGGCTATTTGCAATACCAGGGACAATGCGTTTCGATTCGTTGTCGACCCTTAAGTACTGTAAATAATAGTCAAGATTCTGTCGAGAAGCACCTATCGGTGTGTTCGGTAGCCCCCGCGTGAGAGCCAGTTCTCAATCAGGTGTAGCGTGGCTCCATTGACAATATCGTCACTTAACATAATGTGACTTGTGGGCAAAGGAAACCAGAAAAAAAAAGATGACTGATCAGATATAACTGACATAGACTATGTTTTATTTATATGCCTTCCATTATAAAATGTTTTGTGTTACTTCAGTTGTTTTATAAAAATGGAAAGAAGTGAATTGCTGTTTTGTCATAAAATCATAGATTCCACTTAGCCAGTGATGTCTTCAACATTGAAGTACAAAACACCTTTTTTAATGTATCATATCAATTTAAGATAAAGCACATTTAAATTAAAAATAAAAGGTTGTAAAACTCTTTTAAAAACACCTTTTTCTTGTTTACAGAACGCCACGCCATCCTTACGATTCGCGACGCTAGCAAACTAGACTCCAGCCCGTACAGGATCACCGCTGAGAACGAACTGGGACAGGACAACGCTATCATCAACATTGAGATCAGCGGTCAGTAGATACACAACATTGTCAGATACACACAATACATAATTATAGATACGCACATAGTTCCATATACACACATAGTGCCAGCTACACACATATTTCCGGATACACACATAATTCTAGATACACACATAGTTTCAGATACACAAATCATTCTAGATACACACATAGTTTCGTATACTCACATACTTCCAGATATACACGTAGATCCACAATCACACATAATTCCAGCTAGGTATATACATAGTTCCAGATACACAAATAACTTCAGATATAAGTACACAATTCTTGTTGTGTGGTGCACCAATAAACGAGAGTTAATCTATCTATCTATAATTCCAGATACACACGTAAATCCACTAGCTTGCTAGCCCTATGTACAACCGAAACCTGCCATCAGTATCAAACTTATCTCACTTGACCCTTACTTCATTCCCCAGACCGTCCGGACCCGCCGCGGTTCCCAGCCGTGGACAACATCGGCGTCGACTCGCTGGCCCTCAGCTGGAAGGCGCCGGTATGGGACGGCGGCTCCGACATCACCAACTACCTGGTCGAGAAGCGAGAGCATCCGATGACTAGCTGGATCAGGGTCGGAAACACCAGGTTTGTAGAGAACTCTTGATCGCAAAAATGACACATTCTACTAATATTATAAACGTGAAAGTTTGTGAGTATAGATGGATGGATGTTTGTTACTCTTTCACGCAAAAACTACTGAACGGATTTGAATGAAATTTGGAATGGAGATAGTTTATACCCCGGATTAAAACATACTTTTATCCCGGAATTAAGGTTTCTCCGGGATAACGGGAGGACGCGGGTGAAACCGCGGGGCGCAACTAGTTGGTAATATAACCCTTGGGAACTGTACCTACCTATGGCTGGTATATTCTTCTTCAGTTTTTAATGAAAACGACGTGTTTTATCCTCATCAGCCTTATATGTTAGCGCTGCTGTAAAAAGCTGAGACACAGGTCTTCCTGAAGAGATAAGAGAGCATAGGTCTAATACACAGACCCAGCGTGAGTTCGCGTGCCCTCGTATGTTGCGGTTCTTGGACATGCCGGTTTCCTCACGAAGTTTTCCTTCACCGTTTTGAACGGTGACAAATCCGCACATAACGTAGTGGTGACCACGTATTGGAAGATGTTTTGTAGGTAGGCCCCCCACTAGGTTAACATCGCAAGAGTCGTGGGGAGCCTTTAGCCATGGTTTCCAATAAGGGGAGGTCTTTGTTCTGTAGTGGACATCTTCCTGCTGTTAATAATGAGTTCGTATCTTCCCCAGATTCACAACAATGGCGATCACCGGGCTGGTGCCTGGCAAACAGTACGAGTTCCGCGTGTACGCCGAGAACATCTACGGACGGTCGGAGCCCAGCGATACCACCTCGTTGGTGCAGACCAAGGCTATCATCAAGAAGGAGTACAAGAAGAAGGAGTACCCTGGTAACTTATACCTCATGATTAGCCTCTTACGTTCCCACTACTGGCCTTTTCTTAGAGAGAGAGATTATGGGCCGTAATCTACCGCGCTGCCCCAGTGCGGGTTGGTAGATGTCGCCCGCCCTTGAATGTTGTGGTTCTTGGACATTTTGGTTTCCTCACAATGTTTTTCCTTCACCGTTTTGAGCGATAGAAAATCCACAGATAACTATTAAGGTGCGGAGCTGAGAGAAACAAAGTAAAGAATGTCACTAATTGCTATTTTCTCTATCAGAATCATATGAATGAACATAGATGTGATTGTAATGAAACCATAGATTGGTGGTAGGGCATTTACTAAAGCTTGCCTGACTATCTACCACTCTTAAGTTAAGGATCTGTCGTCAAGCACCATCGGTGTGTCCTGGCAGCCTCACTTGACACCCACTTCCCAGTCTAAGCGTAGCTTGGCGCCCGAAAAATAAAAACATGAAAAACTAGAAAACACCCACACCACGCGATTTATGCGCTCCTTTCTCCCGCATACTTGCAAAATGTGGAATGAGCTTCCCCCACAAGTGTTTCCGCAGTGCTACAGATTGCAATCCTTCAAGATGGGTGTAAAAAGAGTTCTTAAAGGTCGGCAAGGCATCGGCAACTCCCCTGGTGTTGCAGATGTCCATAGGCGACGGTGACCGCTTTCCATCAGGCGAGCCGTCTGCTTGTTTGCTAATCTTAATAGATTAAATATAAAAAAAACTCACTAGTTTTTTCTCCCGCAGTGGACGAATCAGGCAAACGCATACGCACGAACGCGGACCACGGCCCAGTGAAGGACTACGACAGCTACGTATTCGATATATACTCGAAGTACGTGCCTCAGCCGGTAGATATCAACACTTGCTCCGTGTACGACAAGTACGACATACTGGAGGAGATTGGTGAGTGTTACTGATGACTTAGACTAGGGCTCTGATGGCTCTTACGCTAGGGGCCTGATGGCTTAAACTAGGGGCCTAATGGCTTAGGCTAAGCGCCTGATGGCTTGGACTAGGGGCCTGATGGCTTGGACTAGAGGCCTAATGGCTTACACTAGGGGTCTGATAGCTTAGACAACGGCATGGCTTATTCCATAGTCGGACTTTTAATATGATTCACTATACATTCAAAAAATCCTTTCATTGATATCGTATAATTTTTTCATATTATTCTTTAATTCTGAATCGATTATTATATTTAATCGTAGTTGAAGATTAAAATATTGAAGTCTTTATTTAGAATTGTAGTACATATGTATTATATATACTAGAGTATAGAGAAGGGATGCCACGATCAGTGTGTCCTTCGACCACAACCGTTGAAAATGGTAACAAAAAAGCGTGATGAGGGTTATACAAGTTATGTTTACATACTTACCACGTTCCTATAGATTTATAACCACAGGCGTGGGTAATAGAGATCTATAACTTAAAATAACAAGCACATGTCGGTATATTCCGACGGCCTGACTTGAGTGCCAGTTCCCAGTCCTGGCATAGCGCAGCGTCACCTTCGACTGCGTCGTCACTTAACATCGTTGAATAGTAGTCATATCAGAGGCTACCCTGAATGGTGTAACAAAGAGAAGAAAAAATAGAATCATGAACTACAAATTAAAGCATTTTTTTTTTGGCATGTTAACGTAACGTAGAACTAAAACAAACTCACGAAGTTCCTTGTGAGATAAGCATTGCATTAACATAGTACCACTAACAAGGTGAATTTGCAGCTGGCATTAGAACAATTTTGAGCTGTATTGCTAGTACAAATAAAGGTGAATTTCGCAGGTGACTTCGTGAGAGCGTCTTCTAGAAGGAAGCCGACAGGTCTGTGTGTGACTAGATCGATGTAGTACCTCTCTTTCTGCATCTCTCTGTCTCACACGCATACTTTATTATTTCAAACTGTAGGATTTACGCATGCGTTTTTTTTATTTATTTATTTCGCAAATTTTTTTTATTTATTAGGGTACTTGGAAAATAACTATTTAAAAAAGCTGAAATTGTTGTTTTTCGAGCATTTCCAATGACCCTTATACTTATATCATAATTATAGGATATTTTATCAATAAAATAAGTACATAGTAGGTACACATTTATTTTACTATTTAATACACATTTTTATATTAAAACACTTTTTATACACCATTTAAAATTTTCAGTAGTACAATTTACAGCACGGTTTTGCGCTTTATAATAAATATAATTATATCAAATACGTATTTCTATTTTATTATTTATATCGGAATGCGCACTTAGATTCTAATTTGGCATACTTTTTTTTTTTAGAAGTACAATTTCACACATGTTGATATAAAAGTATTTGTAGTTTATTCAAAAATCAATATTGACGCACAAAAATAGCCAATAAAAAGCACTTTCCGTTTTATACAAACTTGAATATTTCCTGGCTACTTTTTCAATTTTTCTCGCTTTAAAAACCTTCCTTGGACTTCAACGAACACAATACAAAAGAGTTACTGAAATTGTTCCATCCGTTCACGCGTAATGCGATGACCAAGGGAAATATAGATTCATTTGTTTACTGTTTTGAAATAAAAATAATAGAAACAAAACAAGGGCTAACTAAAATACCAGATAGATAGTAGTTGCCAAAACTCATTCTCTTCCCTGAAATTCTTCAAAAAAACCACAGCAAACAAAACCAAAAGGAGAGTTCGTAATGTTGTAGGCACAGGCGCGTTCGGCGTCGTCCACCGCTGCCGAGAGCGCGCCACCGGCAACATCTTCGCGGCCAAGTTCATACCCGTCACAGGCGCCATGGAGAAGGAACTCATCAAGAAGGAGATAGACATCATGAACCAGCTGCACCACAGGAAGCTGATCAACCTCCACGACGCGTTCGAGGACGACGACGAAATGGTCCTGATCTTCGAATTGTAAGTCGTTTTATAGTCATTTATACATTACAAAAGGAACAAGAAACCTGACTGCGTCAAAGTAAAGTACCCTATGTCACTCTCACAATAATGACGAATCTAATGACACCTCGTATGTTAAAATCCGTCAAGCCATTTAGGCTTCAGGCCGTGCCAAAGTAATATAGATAGGTACATACGCTCTAAAAACATAACCCTCTTTCGCAGCCGATTAAATAAATAAATTCATTCATCATCATCATCATCATCATAGTCATCGTCTATTAAGTCATTGCTGGCACTCTGGCCTTCTCTCAGAGAGAGAAATATGGCTCGTAATCTGCCACGCTGGTCCAGTGCGGGTTGGTAGATATAGCATGTCATTGAATGTTGTGGTTCTTGGACATGCCGGTTTCCTCACGATGTTTTCCTTTCTGTTTCTGAGCGATGGCAAATGCACGCATTACTTATTAAAGTCAAAGTTACCGTTCAGCCACCACCACTCAGACTATGTCGCCACCTTTTGGTGTGTTCCGGCAGCCTCACTTGAGAACCAGTTTCCAGTCCAGGTGTAGCGCGGCGCCATCTTCGACAACATCGTCACTTCAGGTGACTTGTAGTCAAATGCTAACCTGTAAGAAGTAAAAAAATAAAGTGATACTATAAGGGTTATGTTTCTCCTTTTGAAGTATGTACCCTTAAAATACCCGTTGTAACCTGCTTGTATCCTCACCAGCCTATCCGGCGGGGAACTGTTCGAGCGCATCACGGAGCCCGGCTACAACATGAGCGAGGCGGAGGCGGCGCACTACATGCGGCAGATATGCGAGGGCGTGCGGCACATGCACGAGCAGAACATCATCCACCTGGACCTCAAGCCGGAGAACGTCATGTGCCAGACGCGCACCGGGACCGACGTCAAGGTGAGTGACCACAGTACACGCTACGGACTGCGTAACACTTTTTAGAAGCGATGATGGCTCAGTGATACAGTGAGCTTGAGCTGTCGGTGAAGGAAAACATCGTGATTTAACCATAGCTTGGTGGTAGGGCATTTTCTAGTGCTCGCCTGGCTAGCTACCACAATCTATCGCTAAGCACCTATCAGTGTGTTCCGGCAGCCCCACTTGAGATCGCACAGTTCCCAATCCAGGTGTAACGTTGCGCCATCTTCGACTACATTCACCCTTTAGTTAAACTACACATCAAGCTATTGTTTCATCACAAAATTTGCCTTCACCGAAACCTCAAGCTCATTGCAGGCTTGTAGCCTCTGACTAGTCGACGTCACTACTACTTAACTGTCGTTGCTGATTTACTCTCTCGTTTCCAGATCATCGACTTCGGCTTAGCCACCAAGCTGGACCCCAACGAAGTGGTGAAGATATCCACCGGCACGGCCGAGTTTGCGGCACCAGAAATAGTGGAGCGTGAACCGGTCGGCTTCTACACAGACATGTGGGCCGTGGGCGTACTGTCCTATGTGCTGTAAGTAAACAAATAATGCTGTGTTACAGTACTAGATAAAGCTTGATACAGAAGGCAGAAAATCATGTGAAAAAGTCAGGCTCAGGATCATTTGCGAGGGATTGTTGAAGAGATGAAGAAAAATACCCGACAATCACAACTAAGAAATCCCTTGATCAAGACAACGTCGATACACACATTGAACTAACTAACGATATAACCCCTCTGTTAGCGTCGAAGACTAAAAAGTCACCAAGCACCAACCACCGGCAGAATCAATTAAGAGCTAGTTCCTAATCTAGGTGTAACGTGGCATCGCCTTCGACTACATCGTCACTTAACATCAGGTGACTTGTGGTCAGACGTACACTGTAATTCGTAAAAGAAAAAACTTGGCTTATTGTTACTTTGTAAAATCTAAAAATATACTCTTCGACCGGCCACACTAACGGCGGCTTCACTTAACCATCAAAATCAATGATTCCCTATTTCAACTAAAAACTGCTCTAAAAACCTCTACATTTTTCCACAACTTCCTTAGTGCAATTTCTGATTCGAACCTTCCCCACAGCCTCTCCGGCCTATCACCGTTTGCTGGTAACAACGACATCGAGACCCTGAAGAACGTGAAGGCGTGCGACTGGGAGTTCGACGAGGAAGCGTTCACGCACGTGTCTTCGGACGCCAAGGACTTCATTAGAAGACTGCTTGTTAAGAATAAGGAGTAAGTTCTCTTTGATTCTTTGCCTGGTCAGAAATATTGTTATTAGAGTGTTCATGGAACAGCAGTGGTATGTAATGTATGGGACAATCTTGCCTATCAACATACGAGTAGAAAGATAAACCCTTTATCTTCATAAAGTCAATCATATGATCGATATCTAGATTATTATCTTTAGCCTTTGACGTTCCCCCTGCTGGGACATGGGCCTTCTCTCAGAGATAGTATTTGCCATAATCCAGCCCCAAATGCGGGTTGGTAGAAATCTAATGCCCTCGAATGTTGTGGTTCTTGGACATGCCAGTTTTCTCATTATGTTTTCCTTCACCTTTTTTCTTTTGAGTGCGTCTCTGTCTATTTATTACCTTCTCAGCCCCATACAGATCTTGATGAAATTTTCATATAGAGATAGTATGAATCATAGCATACTTTTATCGCGATAAACGGTAGTCCAAATCGTGAAGCTTATCTTGTTAAACATATTGCAGACTGGATTCAAAGCCATTATTCATTTCAGTCTCAATAATCCTACCGACTGCGCCAGTATTAAGAGAACATTTTACTGATTGCCTTTAATTTGCGTGTAGAAAACGCATGACGGCGCACGAGTGCCTGATGCACAAATGGCTGGCGGGCGATGGTGCGGCGTCACGTACCACCGCTATCAGCGCCAGGAAACTCGAGGAGATGAGGAACAGACTCAGGTCGAAGTACGAGGTACGTAGCTTACTGCAATTTTCATCTACAGGTATTATAGGTACTAATGTTATGATGAGGAATTTTTTTGTGAATAGGAGGTAATTTCCGGAAATACTGATCTGGTTTTGAAAGCTACACTATCCCTTAGTGTCATTGGGTATGTTTGATTGTGATTAAGATCTGTAGAAAACTTCATTTGAGTGAGACCTCTAGTATATTTAAGGCTTTTTTTGTCCAATGGAACTACATAATATATGTACCTAGTTTATGACGCTGGAAGCTTTTTTATACAGATATATAAAATCAAACTAAATACCACCTTTCCTTTCAGAACTGGTCATCATTCAGACTGCCGATCGGCAGGCTAAGCGAGTACAGTTCGCTGCGCAAACTTCTCATCGAGAAGTGGAAGATATACGATGGACAGTTCGGTAAGTGCATATTGTCGCATAAAGATGTGACCTACAAAAAAAATGTAGACGCAATTGTTTCGTAACCAAATCGCTCGCAGCTGAAAATTATGGTGACGCGCGATTCGCTTGCACTTGTTGGTTTTTGGAATCGATAATCGACTCGATATCGTCGAAACTGTATCGCATCACTCCATAAGGACGTGTGTAAATATGCACGCTTTCGACCTATTCTATATCACGTGACACCCTAACCGGATAACTTACAAAGTAGGGTTTGACCACAGCACAAGACACTTGATGTTAAGTGATGATGCGCTCAATAACCGATCTATCCAGTGATAGAAATTTGACATTAATTCTATGGAGCTTATGTCAAATTTCTAGGTTATTGGGAACGGCCTTAAGATGATGAGCATAGAATGTAGCCTATGTATGTATTATGTATGATCCAGGATATAAGCTAGGAAGCTACCTGCATTCTAAATTTCACTGAAATCCGTGGAGCCACTTGAGTCGTTACAGCGTGAAAAAGGCTACTTTTTATCCATTAATGAAGGTAATCGTAAAATTTGTTACCTATTGCTCAGAGACATAAGGCCTGAACGTCCGGGCGGTTTCATACAAATTAGGTCGCGCGTGTCTCCCCTCCCATATTTATGAACCCGCGCGCACGTCCGCTTAACGCAATTTCAGGCCTTAGTCGATGGCCATATATTAGCATAGTTCTAGTATAAACTAACTATCCCCCCCCCTCCTACAGACCGACGCCAGGCCGCCCCCCGGTTCGTGATCAAGCCCCAGTCCGCGTTCTGCTACGAGGGCCAGTCCGTGAAGCTGTACTGCAGGATCATCGCGTGCGCCACCCCCACGGTCACGTGGTCACACAACAACCACGAGCTGCGACAGTCGGTCAAGTTCATGAAGCGGTCAGTACATACATCATACACACACACACACACACACAAACAGTCACGTATACACAGTACATACATGCACCTAAAATGTCCAAGACCGATATTAAGCGATGATGGCTCAGTGGTATTGACGAGGGCTTGTGATCCGTTTTTGGTGAAGGAAAACATCATGATGAATCCATAGCTTGGTGGAAAATGCCCTCATTTTCTAATGCTCGCCTGGCCATCTACTACCTAGCTAGCTATCACTCTCCAGCGCTGGTCAAACCAGCACAACACTTGAATTGAGGCCGGTTTGCAACAATACATCATTATGTGTAGTTACTACATAATTCATTTTGTTTTAAGTATTTTTGTATAAGAGTAATTTTGTTTTTTAGTATTGTCAAGGTAGCGTTTGACCGCAAGTTACCTGATGTTAAGTGACAATGTGGTCGAAGATGGCGCCACGCTACACCTAGACTGGGAACTGGCTCTCAAGTGAGGCTGCCGGAACACACCGATAGGTGCTTGGCGACAGATTCTTAACAAGAGGGTGGTAGCTAGCCAGGCGAGTACTAGAAAATACCCTACCACCAAGCTATGCATCACGATGTTTTCCTTCACCGAAAGCTCAAGCTCATTGTCCCACGTCCACGGATCGCAAGCCGACGTCACTACCACTAAGCCATCATCGCTATATTTGTAGCAAATAAATGATTGTTATTGTTATTCAATACAGTAGGACTAAACTCCCATTGTTTGTTCCCACCAGGTACGCGGGAGATGACTACTACTTCATCATCAACCGCGCCAAGCTGGAGGACAGGGGAGAGTACATCATCAGGGCGGAGAACCACTACGGGTTCAGGGAGGAGGTCGTCTTCTTGAATGTGCAACGTGAGTTGTCTAGTCAACTAGTCTTTTGTTGGTTAAAAGACCCGGGTGAAATCAGTTCGGTTGTTCTTAAAATAGATGAAAAGAGAATTATGAAATCAAACCAAATTAATAAAAATTATGCCTGGAAAATCTTATATATAAAATTCTCGTGTCACAATGTTAGTTACCTTACTCCTCTGAAACTGTTGGACCGATTTGTATGAAATTTTCTATGCATATCAGGTAGGTCTGAGAATCGGCCAACATCTATTTTTATATTATTTTTTTATCGCGATTAAAGTGTGGTCCACGCGGGTAAAACCGAATATGTTTTTAAGTATTCATGTCAATTTGAAAACCTCCTCTTTTTTGTCGGTTAAACACACAGATTTTGACCTAGAAAAAATCTGAGACGTCTAAATGTATAAAACAAAATCGGGTTATTTACACCGTGTATAACTCAAAAACGGCTGGATCGATTTTATGATATGTTTGATTTGTCTCCGCCCCGAATAGACAAAGAAATATGGCATCTGAAAACTCACGAAAAAAAAAAACAACGTGAATGTGAAACTCTTGTCTGTTTCTTTGATGACACACCTAAACCACTGAACTGATTTTAATGAAATTTGGTATAATAGAGATAGGTTGAACCCTAGAGAATCAAATAGAATACGAGTGAAACAGCGGGGAAGAGCTAGTTTTTTCAGAAACTTATATTTGAAAGTACTCTTTCATTTGATCTCGAAAGAAACATTAATCTAAACGTTCATTAAACATTCAATTCATCTCTCTCAGCATAATAAACGAGTTGATCGGATCATTACTAAAGAATTAGGTCACAAATGCAGTTAATTCTATTCCTAGACCGTAGCCAGCGATACTAAGTTCAAACTATTTGTACCTACTAATAGGTATCTAGTATCTACTGGTAGTACATGCCTAGTGAGAGATTTAGTTTGCGCTTCCGCGTTGCCGGTGTCGAAGTGAAGTGTTGAGTGAGAATTAATTAGTCAGTTAGTAAATGTACAGTTGCGTGATTTGAAAATTAGAATTATCGCACCAACTAAATCTGGATTGCTCCACACACACTCAGGTGACGTGAAATAATTGATTTAGGTCGCTTTTATTGTTTGTTATAGCATGAAAAGGATTTTTTATTTTTCCACAATTCGAGAGCAGAACTTTCAATTTTGTTGATAAACTTTATAAATACGAAAGTAACTCGTATGTGTCTCTTATTATCTTATCACATCTATATCACTAAATAGATCTTGACGAAATTTGTTGTGGAAGTAGTTAAAACCCTTGGGAACAACATAGGGTACTTTTTATCTCGATAAAATGAAGTCCACGCGGGTAACACCAGGGGGAACAACTAGCATCTAATAAGATATTAGATTTTTAGCTACACTTTTGCAATTCCATGGCGCTGTCTGTAAGAATAGAATTTATTTGCAACAATAACACTTATGGTACAAATTAATACAATCAGTAGTCGCTTGAGTATCCAAAAATGTCACCATCGCGAATCGGTCCCAAATCTACATATAGCTCCGAAAGTCTATCGCCCATACCATATTTAATCCGCAATATCAAATTCAATTTCACAACCTAACTCGCTCTTTTCAAACCCCAGCGGTACCGAAGGTCCAGCGCACCCACCTGCCCGAAGCCCCGAGGCGGCGCGAAGCCCTACCGTACACGTTCTGGCAGGAGTCGTCCGAGACGGCGCCAGTATTCACGTTCCAGCTGCGGCCGCGCGTCATGCAGGCGCGCGATACCTGCAAGCTGCTCTGCTGTCTCAGCGGGAAACCGGTGCCTACAGTCAAATGGTAAGCGAAGTGGTTACCCTGATAATCTCTACGCTTCACAGTCAAATATAACAAGCCTATCTCTACGACTACCCAAGCGATCCCAAGCGGTCGTCGGGATAGGCTTGTAATATTAGGGCGCGATGGGTAGCGGTTGCAATGTGTTGGGAAGTTAGTTAAGGTCACCCCACCTTAACTAGTGGTAGTGAATTTTGGTTGAATGTGTAGTAGATTAGGATGTCATCATCAACCTCTTACTTTCCCAGATCTAAGGCACAGGTGTCAGAGAGAGTACCTATTGGTCACCATTCTGAACGATAGCGAATCCGCTCATAAGTTATGAAGTCGTGAGATTTAAACTGGGAATCTGCGCTAAGGTGCATGTGTAACCGTTCAGCCGCCATAGTTTCAATTGGGATGTTAAAGGTAGCATCAGGATGTTTTGGGTAGTACACTGGGGCGAAATGGGTAGTAATTGGGATATGTTGGGTAGTAAATATTATTTTAAACTACCAATGTAACTAATTCTACTTCTCTCCACAGGTACAAGGACAAGCGCGAACTTTCGAAGCACGATTACGCGATGTCGAACTCGGACGGCGTCGTGACGCTCGAGATCATCGACTGCCAGCCAGGTGACAGCGGGAAGTACACCTGCGTCGCTACCAACTGCCACGGGACTGACGAGACCTCATGCGTGGTCATTGTTGAAGGTAACCACACGTTTGCTACTAGTATTTATAGGATAACTAGGTATCGGGACACGGGAAGCACCGTTAAACACACATCGAATGTCAAAAGTCAAATGTCTTTATTCAATAGGATACATGTGATCACTTTAAAACGTCAAACTTAAAACTAGCTATGCCTGTTCCACCCTACTTAAGCTGGCAAAAGAACAGGCATGATGTGCTTGGCGGGTAATTGATTGAATTGGAGCAAGTTCACTACAATCCTAAGTTATTTTGTCATTTAGATTTTCTGTCGATGTTTTGTAATAAGCTTTACTCATAAAATTCAGGTTTATATGCACTTGAAATTTAGTTATAGACAAGTCTTGGATTACACTAAGGATTTTATCGTAAGAACATCGTACATCTTGACCTAACTTCATGGAGTCTAGTAGTGGGAACAGCAAACACTAGACATTGTCAATCAGTACACTTGTCCAAAATCCAAATATTTCTATCGTAATTGATAACACTGAAAATGTATAACATTCTCGCTGTCATCTTTAATTGATGAGATATATTATTTTAATCGATTAATCGATGTTGTTCATCCCTAGGCGAGGTGACGTCACCGGAGCAACAACAAATGGTCCACAACTTCCTGCATTCAGGCGACCGGCGGTACATCGAGAAGCCGCTCAAACCTGCGCCACCGCCGATTATCACCAAGACAAAGGTAATGAATAGAATAGAATAATCGTTTATTGCAGAATATGGTATTTAAATATGGTAACAATATACAAAATGCTCACACATTGTAATACCTCCGCAGTGTGCAATAAATAGCCTAAAACAAAAATTTTATTAGCAAGTTCTAAATTAATTACTTACATTAATTTTATGCTAATAAGACGATTGAAGCATTTTTTTGTACTGATACAAACGCCTCGGCTACTCACGGTTAGTTAAATGTGAGCAATTGATGTACTGTAGAAGGTCTTGAGTTCATAAAAAAATTAAGTTCGTCCCGGAAATTTTTGGGCAACTTTTATGATGTCACTTTCTCTAAAAATCCTCTAACAAACACTAATTTTTTTTTTTTAGATGAGAATGTTTTCTAATTATCTAAAATTAAAATGTGTTGACAACAGTATGGGCCTCGAGCTGTAGTGTAAAAGTTTAATTAATAAAAAAAAATCTAATTCAGATACTTGTCTTTATAATATCGATGTGAGTGAATTTGAAGGTAATCTCCGGAACTCCTGATCAGATTTTGAAAACACATACTTATAATGTTAGAAAGCTAATTCACAATAACATCTCCATCAGGTGACAATCGATCCGCCGTCCAAGTCGTCGCCCCGACCGAAGTACTCGCCGCAGAGCTCGGTCGAGGCAAGCAGGAAGAAGTACGGCGCCAAACTGGATTCAGACACCTCGTCCCGGTCCAGGAGTACCACTAAGGAGCTTGTCTGTAAGTGTAGCAAACTTTCAAGCTGCGTACGGACAGTGCGTATATTACGCGTAGGTATTACTCGTGGAACGCCATTTTCACACTTGCAGCTATGTGTGCACTCTTAAAGAGAGAGAGAGAAAGATGTCATTTCATCATTAGCCTTTCACGTTCCCACTGTTAGGACTCCGGCCTTCTCTCAGAGAGAGAGAGTATGGGCTGTAATCTACCACGCTGGCCCAGTGCGGGTTCGTAGATGTCGCATGCCCTTGAATGTTGCAGTTCTTGGACATGCCGGTTTCCTCACGATGTTTTCCTTCACCGTTTTGAGCGATGGCAGAAAGGTGTACGCGTGGGCAAACGCGTAACTCAGGAACGAGCTATCCGTACGCAGCTAGACTGTTATAATAATTATATATTTTTATTGTATTCATTTCAGGGTAGCGTTTGATTGCAAGTCACCTGATGTTAAATGACGATGTAGTCAAAGGTGGCGCCACGCCAGCTGGACTAAAAACTGACTCTCAAGGCTGCCGGAACATACCGATAGGTGCTTAGCGACAGATTCTGAGCTTAAGTTTGGAGTAGTGAGCCAGGCGAGCATTAGAAAATGAGCTTTGGTTTCATCTCGATGTTTTCTTTCACCAAAAAGTGGAACCTAGGACCTATATATTGGGCTCTACCATAAGGTTTCATCACGAAGTTGTCCTCAACTAAAGTTCACATCGCAAGCTAACCTCATCGGCCGGTCGGTTTCAATAACCATCTATCCACGGTTTGACATAAATTTGACATTACTTCTATGGAGCTTATGTCAAACTTCCATCTCCGTTAGGGCAAATCGTGGATAGATTGGTGAAACCGGCTATAATTAAATAGTTACTACCTCTGATCTACCATCGCTAGTTGTCTCTAACGCCACCTAACACCACTGACGTGCATCCCCCGTACAGTGCCGGCGTCAGACTCGACGATGTGCAAGCCATCGTTCGCCCGCGCGTTGCCCGACGTGCTGGCCGCCAAGGACGGCGCACCACTACTGCTGTCCTGCTCAGTGCGCGGAGACCCCGACCCCAGGGTCGAGTGGTTCAGGAACGGCAAACCGCTGCACTCATCGGAGGTAAGACACAGTAACTGTAACTAGGTTTGTTTTTGGTGAATTGGGATATGAAAAGGTTTTGTCTTAAATTGTGAACGTGCCGCTTTGGTAAGTCAACTATACCTAGCAGGAACGCAGTTTAACTGGCCTGAGCAGCGATTTATTCAAAAATGACAAGCCGGTGCGTTCATCCGATAAAGATAAAGATATTTTAGTAGTAAATATGTGCCGTTACATAGCAAGACAAGCGTGCATGCAGATCTTAAGAGACGAAAAAGATGAGTCTAATAGGTGTTAGATGGTATAATAGAAGGGAAGAGAGGAAGAGACAGACCGAGAAGGACATACATGATACAAAGACCCGAGTCAAGGACGGACGTCATGTCATAACAAGAGATGGACGTCAAAAGGATAGATTAAAGGTTACAATGAACGGCTTCAAATCCAACCTACAGACCGTCTCCCAATTCGTGACCTCGAGAACCGTTATTCGCCATCGGGGATCGGTTTGTCGAGCGATGTGACATAATAATTGTAAATTGAATTGAAAAACCTTTAGACTGATGTACTCGTTGATGCCTTTAGATATATTTTAAGCGTAAAACACGTAATTCCAGGTAGTAGACCTGAAGTACAAGAACGGCGTGGCGTCGCTGGCGATCACCGAGGTGTTCCCGGAGGACGAGGCCGAGTACTCGCTCAAGGCGATCAACAGCCAGGGCGAGGTCGAGACCAAGTGCAAGGTCTCCGTCAAACGTGAGTATACCTATCTGATTTACCCTATTGGGTTATTGTGACAAACCCCAGCAGCCTTACGTCAATAAGTGAAGTTTAATTGGTTGAAATTCAATGGTAGAATGCTGAATAGGGGTCGGTGATTGGCTACAAAAATACCGTCCAGCTACATTCTCTTAAGTATTTGTTTGACATGGTCGATGTGACGCAATGGTCGAACAGTCCACAGTCAATTCCCGCTACAGGACAAATTTTTGTGCATTGAAAAAAGACGCAAGGGTTTGTTTAGTCCGCGTAGTTTCTGATACCCTTGATATAGGGAATCCTAGTTAAGTGTGAGACAGTTATGTATGTGCTTTTGCGGGCTTTATTATTTGTCAAAACTGACAGTTTTTAAATGAAAACGGTTATATTTTTCAAGTGTTATTCCAAATCAAATAAAACTAACTCCGATTACTCAGCGACCCAAAGTGTGTCTTGGCCTCCGAAGCGAGAGAGCGTCACTCGTCTCTATCCTGAGCGATTTCAGCCCAGTTCAGGGTCTGGAATACGTGCAGGTCCTCATCCTTCCAGCGAAATCAAATTGGATCTCTTTGGAATGTTTGTATCAAATGAGCTAACATCTTTCCCACTTCGTTCTAGAAATGGAAGGCAGCACAGTAGCCGATAAGCTGAAGACAGGCGACAAGCCGCCCAGAATAGTCGACCACGCGATATCGCAGATCGTCAGCGACGGTGACGCCGTCACGCTCTCATGCAGGTATGTACACGATTAATTATCTACTTGTGTTTAGTAATATTATAAAGAAACAAAAATCTGGAACTACCCTAGTGCAGAAATTACCTCTTTAAAGAAATTTATCTCTGCATCCCACGGTTAACCCGTGATCTAACATTTTCCGGGATAAAAAGTAAAAAGTAGTAGTTAATCTAGGATATAAGCTATCTTTATTTCAAATTTCACTCTAATCTGTTGAGTCTTTGAATCATTGAATCTTTGAAAAAAACTATCACACCCGCCCACAAACATCACATTTGTAATACTAACTGCACCCCGCGGTTTCACCCACGTGGACTGCACTTTATCGCGATAAAAAGTATCGTATATCCTTCTCCGGACCAAATTTCATCAAAATCCGTTGGGTAGATTTTGCGTAAAAGAGTAACAAACATTCTTCCGAACTTTCATTCATTCCTTCATTCGTTCAATGATTAATTGATGAACGTTGTTCCCTGTGTCCAGGATCGTGGGAGCGGAGAGGTTCGACGTGGTGTGGCTGCACAACAACAAGGAGATCAAGCCCTCGAAGGACTTCCAATACTCGAGCGAGGCGAACATTCACAAGTTGAATATTGCAGAGATATTCCCTGAGGACGCCGGTACGACATGCTGATACATAATTAGAATTACACACTAATTGAACCTGTTTTTCTATTAGGTCATGGGCAGCGTTAATTTCTTAGTTTAGCAATGTTTTTCAGCGTCTTGTACCTTTAGACCCTCGGCTATGCTCAAGATTCATCCCCCCTTGCTGAGGAGTCAATACGAGAACTCACGCCATCAATAGTTGTTATGCAAGGTTGCAAAATTATTATTTTTTGCGAGTTACTTGCATTGAAACCTGAGCAAGCAAAGGATTCTAAGATTGAACCGTGCTAGCCAGTGCGATTATTCTAAAAATGAGGAAACTGACGGTATAGAAAAATATTGTTTGAATATTTAAAATATTATTCACGCTAGCGTATAAAATACACTTTTGAACACAGATTTCGAATGATACACAGAATTTTCTCCGAGCTTGTGAGGTGATATTGTTGTTGTTGTGACACAGGTGTGTACACTTGCGAGGCGTTCAACGACGCCGGCGAGTCGTTCTCGTCGTGCAGCCTCGTGGTCCGCGTCCCCGGCGAGGCGGCCGCGGCGCCGCAGTACGGCGCCTTCCCCGCCTCCGCCACGCTCGCGCACGGGGACCCCGCCGTCTTCAGCGCCGCGCTCGACAAGGTACGGGACACTTGCGCGTCTATTGTAGTCTACATTTTCATGTTAGTTGCAGATACGTCAGTCGTCCAGATAAGCGATAATCTTGTAATGACAAGAAATTGTGAGATCCTCTGAATGTTGTCCGTTAGAAATCATATTTTTTTTTAGAAAACTGGTTGAATAGTTTTTAAGTCTACCCAGAATATTTTCTCTTTACATATTACTATAGAAAAATAGGCTAGACTCTACAGTTTGACCTCTGTTTCACCTGGCATCAGTCACACAGACACTACACTAACCCACACACACACTTGAAGCTTAAGTGTTACTTCGTGCGCAAATAGACCACTTAGTTCTTAACAAAGGTGCAGATACAGACCCTCGCCAGCTCCTCAACATCTGCAACAATAGAACTAATATCAACATTATCTTCCGCAGCCACCACTCCAGCTGCAGTGGCTGAAGGACGGCAAGCCGATCGACGAGACCTCCTCGCGGTACAGGTTCACAATGGAGGGCACCTCCACCTACCGGCTCGAGATCGTCAAGGCCACCGCCGACGACGCCGGACAGTACCAGGCCCGCGCCGTCGGCTCCAAGGGTGACTCCCTCGCCGCCTTCTATCTCAACGTCGTTGACTAAACCAACGGAACTGACTCAAACAAACGGGACCCAAAACGCTACCTTGTGGCATCCCCCCCAACTGTAACAATTTTCTCTTTGAAACTGGACAATGATACGACTTTTTATACAATCCGTAACCTAATGCGTGTAAAATGATGAAGAATACGTTTTTTTTATTTATAAATTATTTATTTATTATCTAGGATAAGTGTTACAATCCTGTCGAATGCCTATGAGAAGTCTGGACGTCGATTCGCGCTCTCTAGTCACTGTTTTTTTTAATTTATTTGACGAATTATATCCGTTGTTATTTTCTTTTTCGTTTATTTATCGTCCTAACAGATATGAAGCTTCTTAAACAATAAGCTTGAGTTAATCAATGTTGCGAATGGTTTTGTTCCGGCGGCACACGGCCACCGCTCTCGAGATATTCTGCCGCCACCACGGAATGTCCCCGGAATGGTCGCCAGCCGACGCCGAACGGAATCCCTAATATTATTTTTATATTTTAACTGTATTATTTAATTGTACATAATTTAATTTATATCATGTGACCGCGTAATTTATAAATAAATATGTATACATAAAAATAAATACTATTGTTTTATTTTTACACAGCCATGCCATTTTCAATTCTAAACTGAAGTTGTTGAACTTTTATTTTGCTAAACATAAAGTCAAAAAAATTTTGCTAACAACTTCCGATCCCGTGAGATTCTAGGAATTAGTATTCATTAATTTTTAGGTGCACAGGTAGTCATTAGGTTAGAGTTTGATCTTGTAGGTGCTATTAAGTATAACGCCATCTACCGTAAATGTAAGGTTTTACTTCCGGCAGCGGCTGTATGTAAACCTAAAGTTCTTGACCTAAATCGGCTGTGTTGTAGTTGCATATGCAGGTAAGTAGATGGCGCTGTCATAAATTTAGTTGATATATAAATGTTTTCTTTGAATTTTTTTATTCTATTTTATGTTGGAAGACAAGATTTAATGAATTTATAAAAAACATACGTGAAAAATATTACAAATAAACATAGACATGTTGGGCCGTACCACGCATATTTTGAAGAATCCCAAATTATGGCATAACAAATATTATATCGTTATCATAATATCATTATGGATAACTTAATGTGTGTAGAAACAAACCTGCAATTAACTTCCGTAGGCCTGTCTGTACCTACCACGGAAGTTGCGGAAACGATTGCCAGTACAAAGAAATACCGTTACTTGTAGATGGTAGATACGTAAATTGAACAGGAAACTCGACGGTAACAGCATTTACGTACAATTGAGTGTTTACAGGTGAGCGTCTCAAATTACCCCAATTCTCAAAAACTAAGTATAAAGCCTAAATATCTTTCAAAGGTCTCCTGAAGAATTAGGCTAAAAGGTAAATAGACTATTTACATGACAAACAAGCTTGGGATTGTAGTGAACTTGCTCCAATTCAATCAATTAGTAATAATGAGAATAGATTTGTGGCGTTTCTTGCCTGTTCTTTTGCCAGCGTAAGGAGGTTGGAACAGGCGTAGCTAGTCTTATGTTTATCACATATACCTTTCTTATTAGATAAACAAATTTTGAATGTTGGATCCTTTGCTGCCTACCCTAAAGAGAAACTATGCGTGATAAAATAGCATTAAAGTACCTAGTAGACCAATCAAAATCATGTCAGCTAAATCTTCGTAAAAACTTTTTAAGACGGTGTAATCTCCCGACCTGGCAACACCACAAATCCGTCGTGTAAAGCATGAGTCGGCACTAACTCATACATTCAAAACATAAATTCTTATTTCAAAATATGAAATCCTCGGAACGAGTTACAACTTTTTAATTTTTATTTTTCTTCAAATCAGAACGAAGCCGCGGCAAAGGCGCGACGAGTGAAATGACGCTGCGTTTTGTTACTGCTTTATATGTAAAGCTAAAAAAAGCTAAGCGTTTATTTTTTTTAAGTTTAGTTTTATTTCCGTTCTTTTTGTGCCCGCATGTCGAATAATGAGGATGATTGTAGGATTATAGATTAATAGGAACTTTAATGTGATGGAGAAACGATTGGGAGGCTTTGAATAGGCTGCCCTTTGTTTGAATGCGAGATGAATGTACCATGGGTGTGTTGATGAGAATATTATTCCCAACTTGGATTTGCCGTGCTCGTGCATAGATCACTTTAGGATATACCTACAGATACCCTGACTCTATGGTAAAAATATTAAATTAGACAACATTATCGTTGTTGAATTCCGCGATCAACCTATTTTATCGCGCTAAAAAGTTATGCCCTTTGCAAAAGATCCAATTCGGTTAACCAGTTTAACCGTGAAAAGGTAAAAAACAGACTGAGGGTTTGAGAGAATAACTTTCCCATTTCTAAATGATCTAGGGCATATTTTTTTATTTACTTATTTGATCTTTATCTTGATTTTAAACTTACCTACAGAAAAAGAAGAATGGTATTTGCTTGTAGTTTGTTTGTGTAAGTTTAGTTATCGTAATTAGCATTTTAAGTACTTACCTACAGCGAACCAGACTGAGTAAAAGAAAAAAAACGTCTAAACGTCTAACTGTACCTACTCGCTATTTCAAGAAATAAGCATTCAACCTACTTACACATGCCACAGAGTGTCAAACGCTGATAATTTTTAAACCAATCAAAGTGAATATAAACAATGACATGGTAACACTCCGATTAGAGATTCGTTCTGATACCGCGGCCCAACCAAGGAGGCCATTAAATTTGTACATCACACCCGATTCACATTCTAACCCGCAGTCGTCTCTGGGCCACTAAACTTAATAGTCAATAAAACGGTAGCATACGCTCTGGGATTCAGCCATTAACCCCTCCTCAAAACGCCATTATCAGAAAAAGAAAAACAAATTAAAAAAAAAACAAGCGGTCATTTGAGAACAAAACGTATCGCATCTCCATTCCATATTTCAATATTTATCACGAGATCGTTCGTTTTCGAACAAAATTCAAAATGCTTTTTTATTTTTCTCGTGCGCTCGGCTCTTATTATAAATGAGGTTGGCTGGACGAATACATTTTTAAAAATCATTCCGTTTTTGAATTTGTTACCTTGGGGAAAGGGTTTGTTGACGGCTCGCTGGAATACGAGACAGGAAGATGTATTATGGATGAACCGAGTTATTAATAATATCGTTTTATCCTAGCTTTTTTTACTAAAACTACTTACCTGTTTACTTGATACTTTAAGTCATTCATTTACGTCCTTTTTCGTTACAATATTTTTGTTGTTAGATTTGCCATTTAAAAAGGATTATTAAACTTTAATTCTTGAATTTCAGGCAAAACTTTATCGCCTAATGTTTTGCTTTTTTTAAATGTGTAACAAACCTATTTGTGGACCCGCCCATGCCCACCATGCACCAGTGACAATTTGTACTAAGTATTCCACTCATTTTTATCATAGTCACCTGATGTTAAGTGACGATGAGGTCATAGGTGGCGCCACGCTCTGCCTGGCTTGGGAACTGCCTCTCAATCTAGCAGAGTCTAGCTCATGAAGCTGCTGGAATACACCTAAAGGCCGTTTATAGAATAACAGCTCTCAAGTGGTGATACTTGAGAACCGATTGAGTTACATATTTGTATGAACTGACAGCGTCAAATCTGTGCATAAGTAGAAAATTAAATTATCGCTTGAGCGTCAATATATGATACCAGCCTAAGAATTCTTAACAAATGTTCTACCATCACCAAGTTATTCATCACAATGCTTTCCTTCACCGAAAGCTCAAGTTCATTGCGGGATTTGAACCAACGATCTACAGGCGCAAGCCGACGTCACTTCCAACGATCTATCATCATCGCTATAGCAAGTAGGTATCCAAGTACAATAGTGTTCGATACAGCAACCAACATCAGATATAAATAATTTAATAAAAGTAATAATTATAAGGAAACCTCTTACATTACTGCGAGTTGAACGCGTTTGTTAATTTTTCCATAATTTTATTTGATGTGCTGACTTGGAACAGCTAAGACTGTGGAGTCGACAAACATTATAATAATATACAATTTATTTAGCTAGGCGGTTAGAAATCTACAACCTATCAGTCTTCTTTGCTCCAATCAAAATAGGCCACTTCTACTCTTGTATAATTCGTTGCAAATAAATTATTCTTGCGAGAGCGATGGTGGCCGAACGGTTAGGCGTGCGACTTACAAGACGCCGACACCGAGTTCGAATCCTCTCGACCCCGCACCTATGACTTAATAAGTTATGTGCAGATTTGCCATCGCTCAAAACGGTGAAGGAAAACATCGTGAGGAAACCGGCATGTCCAAGAACTGTAACATTCAAGGGCATGCGACATCTACCAACCCGCACTGGGCCAGCGTGGTAGATTGCGGCCCATACTCTCTCTCTGAGAGAGGGCCAGAGTCCCGGCAGTGGGAATGGGAACGTGAAAGGCTGATAATGATTGATTGATTGAAATTATTCTTATTCTTATTCAAAATTATTTCAGTTGTTTTTGCGTGTGTATTCTATAATATCCCTCCATCCTCAGAAGTTTAATTTCATTTTAATTAATACGGTACCTACCGTACGTTACCTAACGTCAATTGCATTAATGTCAGATTAATACAATAAATTAATAATAATAATGGCACTTTTACATTTTTAATATTAGGATATTACAGCACATAATCGAAGCTCTCTGTGACTAAGTTTGCAGAAGCGGTCGCCACAGCCAAAACCAGATTAGACATTATTATTCATCATCATCAGTATGTATCAGTCCACTGCTGGACATAGGCCTCTCCCATGATACGCCACTGAGCCCGGTCTTCGGCGTTTCTTTTCTCGGCTGTGTGGTCCCGGCGTAATAGTAGGTTCACCTCTTTTCATCCCGCGGGTGCCGTGAAAACCGGCAAAGGGAATAGAGGGGAAATAGTCAGCATTCGTCTCTAACAACCGATAGATGGCGGTATATCCATCCGAGTTAAGCGTAGCCAAATGTCACAGACCGGTGACGGGCAGCAGCGTCACCGATGCGAACAGCTACGCTCTGCGATCGCCAACCCGCATGCCCAGCGAGCGTGGCGATTATGGGCATTACCCTCTCCTGATGGACACAATAAGAATACATTATTATTTTACAAAATAAAATTCTTACAACCAACTTTCTCTCCGACTCCACGGCGGCCCTGTTCCTACACTTACAATACTTTATTACGTCGTTGTTGGTTCGTTTATTTGCGCGATCTGATGGTACTGATTTAAAACGCATGTGTCTTCGGATCGAGCCCGGCCGGGTGCGCTTTGTGATGCACGGCTAGTGATGGGCAGGCTTAGTCTGCAAGACCAACACTTCTGGAGTCTTGGTCTTGCTACAAGACCAGGAAAGAATGTAGTAAATTAAAACATTTTATTTGTTTTCAATACATACACAAAACAAATCACTCTCGTATTTTTATTATATCGAAAACTAGTAGTTCCCCGCGGATTCACCCGCGTGGGCTTCAGTTTCCCATTGTTACCCCTTTACGGGTTGAATTTCAAAAAAACCTTTTATAGTATAATCTATGACAAACATATCCTCCAAATTTCAAGTTTCTACGACCAGCGGTTTGGGCTGTGCGTTGATCCTATCAGTCAGTCTGGATAGATACTAATATGGGGCAAAATTTTTCTTTAAATTTTTCTGCACTATAATATTTTGTGTGTATTTTATACATAATATTATAAAACTATTTGTTGAAAACTGCATTAAAATCCGTTGCGCAGTTTTAAAGATCTAAGCGTACATAGGGACAGACAGCGGGAAGCGACTTTGTTATAAACTACGTAGTGATTTCTAATTCTAATAGTAAATTCTAAATATATATATAAATAAAATAAATAATCGAGACCTATTGTCGTATTCTATGGAATTTGTTCACAGTGTAAATGTTTATGTAGAAAATGACTAATTTAAGGCTTAATTTCTGAACTCTCATTTTTGATTGCTTGGTGGGGATTTTGCTCAAAATTTTTGTATGTCTATATGAAACCAAGCACATCAATGTAAACCAAGGAAACTCAGGAATTGTCCGAAGTAATAATTCGAATATGGATGATTTAAGACGCCTCTCACATCGGTCTTGTAAAGTCTTGTTGTACCACATCACTACGCCATCGTATCAACCACATCGATCATTTCACGTGTGCATTCACTACACACTTTATTTCAATGAAATACAGTACATTTTTCAATGTCACTTGCAATAATAACTTTGTATTGGTTTGCAACAATTTAAGTGAAGCAAAACGCTGAGGTGCTGCAGATTTCTTGCACTTTAACTAGGTGGAAATAAGGTAGATTTTAGAACGCATTTTCGGTTAATAACTAAAGGAAATAACGCAAGAATCGAAGTAGATAAAGATTATTTTGATATATTCGGAATGTAAATTATTTCAGTGGATGCAGATTTTTTTTTGTCTATTATATTTTTATAGCGGGAGTAGATGATAATGAAGAAATGCCTATGTGAATTTAATATACATATTAAAAAGACGAATTAATCGTACCCGAAATGATTACACATTTTATATTGAAATGATTTCTTCGCAGCAATGCCGATTCGTTTCCCGTAGCGGAACTTTAAAGCATTTATTTATCTTGATACGACGTAGCACGCTCTTATTAGATATCTATCCATTTTGATGTCGTAGAAGATGCTGAACGGAATTTGATGCAGTTTTTCAAACTCTAAAACTACATTAAATTGCACAGCTCTGATGGAAACGGAAACGCACCTGATTGATTATAAACGATACGACCCGATTTCGTATTTTGCATTGTACATTGGTAAAATTTCGCAGTGCTCGTACGCTAAACCTATTACCTAATATTACAAAACAAAACGTTATCAAGTAAATTAAAAGATATTTTCTAAATTAATTTATTACACAATCATTTTAATCGTAAAATTAGTGGGAAAGGACATATTGCTCAAAAATGTTTTAGTCGCTATTTTTCCAAAATGGCGGTGCGAGCGCGTCGAAATCTATAGAAAGAATCTGCAATTTTCAAAACTCCCGCTAAACTTCCCATGTAACCTATTGTCTGAGCACCATATGACTACTGTCTGTACTTACTTTATGCATAGATATTCGTCTATGCTATAAGCTGTATCTTAACCCCGCGCCCCTCCTTTGATCCTAGCGCATATCGCCAACGAGTTTGACGGATTTGTGAAGAGATTTCATTGAAAAGGTTCTAATGCCCAAAATCCTCGAATTCTAAAGCCTCGATAAAATACTAAAGCGCGCCTGTTTTTATTCTACCTACACCCTTTCATCACAAACTCAATTTAACACAGAAAGACGAGATTTTGTGGGTTTTTTGAAAAATGATCAATGACAGGCCTACAATGACGGGATATTTGGACGTTTTTTATTTTTCCTCGAGTTTTAATACGATCTTTATGTGGCCAGAGACAATAGGTGGGGTCAACGGCCGGGGATATAAAAATTTTAGCCTTTGGGATAACATTGTGAGGATGGTTTGGACGTTAAGATGAATATTATCTATACGTACAAATAAATAAAATTGACATGTCTGTTTGTAATTTTGAAACACTTTTACTAGCTTCACTTGTAACTAACTAACTAACTAACAATGTAATCAAATCTTCATTATCATCATCATTATCAGCCTTCCACGTTCCCACTGCTGGGACTCTGGCCTTCTCTCAGAGAGAGAGTATGGGCTATAATCGTTTTGAGCCCTTCACCTTCACCGTTTTGAGCGATGGCAAATCCGCACATAACTTATTAAGTCATAGGTACGAGGCCGAGAGGATTCAAACTCGGTGTCGGCGTCTTGTAAGTCGCACGCCAAACCGTTCGGCCATCACCATCGCTCTCTGGAATCAAATCTTAAAAGTCATTAAATTAACAGCTTTTCACTAAATGCATATTTAAATGTACTTATATACGTCTGTCTGTTTGTTCCGGCTAATCTCTGAAAGGCTGGGCCGATTTGACGGGACTTTCATTCGCCAATATAGCTAAAGTTATAGGAGTAACTTAGGCTATTGTTTTAGAAATTTGAACCCTGGAGAAGGTCATAGGATAAATTTTATCACGATAAAAAGTATCATAATTATATGCTTCCCCAGAGTTCAATCTATCTCCACGCCAAATTTAATCAAGATCACGCTGAGAAAAAAATCGGACTTTCCTTCTGAGTCTTTACCATCCAAGATCGATTCCTTCCTTATTTTACCTTAGTTTTCCTTACAAGTCCTTCCCTTTTGACTCAGAAGGAAAGCGGTATTTCGGAAGGTCTTTTTTCTCCGTGCGTCGTCGTTTTGGCGTGAAACGTAAAAAAAGTCAGAGTAAGTTACTTTCGCATTTATAATATTAGCATGGATAACAAAACTACCGAATCCTCTCCTATCTATTCCAGTACATAAATTATCCAGTACATAATTAGATTTAACATGCTATAAATACCTACTCGGGGCAATGACAAAGCAGCACCACAGATTACGTACCAGTTTGTATGGTGGACTATTGACGCAGGGCGAGCAGTAAGTCAAGTTTATACAAAAACTAAAATACAAAAAAACTAACATTGCAAAAATGACTAAAAGTAATGTTTTTGTGGAGATGCTGGGATTTGAACCCAGGACTTTCAGCATGCGAAGCAGACACTCTACCACTGAGTTACATCCCCGATGACGGTGATAGGCAAAAACCAGTATGCTTTTGCACTGTCTGGCCTTGGTTTAGAAATATAGCCGCTCGCTTGTGCTTTAAGCTAGAGAAAGACAGAAAAGCGTGTTTGGAACTACAATTAGGGTTGTGTTCCATGGATGTCACGACACTTTTTATTAATTTCTTGTGACTTTTGGTATCACAAAATTAATCGATACACGCGCAACAAAAAAAATAATTAATTTACCTAATAATAATACTTTTATGCCTAAGATATTCAATAATCTATTTTCCATCTTTGCCCATATTGGCACTAGCATTAGGGACTTATGGTTAAACTCTAGCGTGTATCGAAAAATTTACAAATAAAAACGCGTTTTTTAATCCATAAATGAACACCTGAGCTACAGATATTATAAATATGTAAAGTTTGTTGTAATTATAATACATATAAGTAATCTCTGAAACAACTGATCCGATTTTGAAAATTCTGCCCCTGTTACAAAATTACATTATCCCATGATTCCTTTCATAAAAATCCTGTAAAAAACTTCACACGTGACTTGACGGGACCAACCGTGAAGCACTAGGTATTAACACATGTTTTTTATTCAAATTTTAGAATTGCTTGTTTTGATTTTTCGTTAGTGTGCGTGTATGGTACTAGGTAGCTGGCAGAAGGTATCTAACTGGCTACACTGCTGCTTTACAGAGGAACAGACGTACACAACAATGTTCGTGTATTTATAAGTGATATATATCGTACATACCCGCGATTGTGCTGCCTTCACCCATACATATGAATTTTATGAATCGTGCATACAGAAAACTGTGGAGTTGGTACAACACACTAATATCACACAATAGCACTAACATTATAAATGCAAAAGTGTGTGAGTAGGTGACAGATCTGTTTCACGCTGAAAATTTTAATTTACCCAATTCTGCTGAGCCGCTTCAGCGCGAAGAAGTAACAAACATACACACACACACACTCACAAACATTCACATTTATAGTATTCGTGTGAGCCTGTGAAGTGTGATGTTGTATTAGTGTGATAGAGTGATATGTGGTAGAGTGAAGTGTGATAGAGTGAAATGTGGTAGAGTGAAGTGTGATAGAGTGAAGTGTGATGCAGTGAAGTGTGCTATAGCGAAGTGAGTAGTGTGATAGAGTGAAATGTGATAGAGTTACGTGTGATGCATGATAGAGTGAAGTGTGAAGCGTGATAGAGTAAAGTGTGAAGCGTGATAGAGTGAAGTGTGAAGCGTGATAGAGTGACGCGTGATGCGTGATAGAGTGAAGCGTGATAGAGTGAAGTGTGATAGTGTGATATGATTAGTGAGGAGACGGTTTTCGAACCCTATATCACCGCTTCCCAGGTCACCGCCACTCCCTTGTCTCCCAATCTATTACAATTAAAGCTTGCAGAATATTTCTCGCTCGGTGCGGCTGCACGCATGCGCTCGCGCCGCGGCGGGCCCTCGGCGACGGCCATCGATTTATGCCGATACTCGATAATTAAAAACAATCCGCCATATTCCTTTTTGTTGTGCCGTTTTTGTGCATCCCTCATTTGATTGTGATACTTTTTAGCCCTTTTTTTAATACTTTTTAATGTGCGTTTTTTTCTCTTGTTCCTAAAGGCTATCTGCTTTTCGTCTCAGTTTCGTACCGCGAGACGTTTTAATTTATATTTTTATCGTAAGATGCGCTCGCTATAACAGAATCGTGCTTATTGTTTGTTGAGACGCGATTGGTTGCGATTTTGTTCGGATTTGCATGCGTTTGTTGCTAATTGCTTTTTTCTCCGACTGCGTATAAAACACAAGATACTGGGTGCTGTTTTATTTTATTTTGTTTCGGTCGTATAATTTTAATAATTTTGTATTGATACCCGTTGTGGTTTTTGTAGTAGTAGGAGTCTTTTGCAGAGTTCGTGTCCGTGGAAGTAGTGCACCTTTGTCTGTTAATTAATCGTTTCCATATCCCAATGTGCACAAGCAACCAAGAGAAATTCTAGAAATACCTATAGCTTATTATAGAATATCGGACTATTATGACAAAAAGGCTTAGGATTGTAGTGAACTTGCTCCAATTCAATCAATTAGTAATAGGAATAAAATTGACAATGTGATCGCGCCAAAAAATTACCTGCTGGGCGTTTCTTGCCTGTTCATTTGCCGGCGTAAGGAGGTTGGAACAGGCGTAGCTAGTTTAAAGTTTGATGTTTTAAACAATGTATATATTGAATAAAGTACTCACGGTGAAAAAAGACCTTCCGAAATACCGTTTTCCTTCTGAGTCAAAAGAGAGGGAATTGTGATTCAGAAGGAAAACTAATACAAAATAAGGAAGGAAACGGTTTTCGAAGGTAAAGACTCAGAAGGAAAGTCAGAATTTTTTCTCAGTGCTAATGAATTGAATTGAATCGCCAAGCAGTAGTGTGCAAACATTACCGTGTTCCCGGTTGAGGAGCAATGTAGGTATGCAGTGAAATTACAATTCTTCCGGCTAATGATAATGATGATTAATTAAATTACATATCGTGGCACTTTATAGATAATTTTCATCTCGCGAAATAAGGCTGATCTTCTTAAACATTTTAGCATTTTTTTATTGCTAACTACAAACAAATTTAATGTACCTAGTTTTACTTTAATTATTATCTATTACAAATTCCTAGCTCGGAAGCCACAGAACCTATAAATAAAAGTTATTACCAATCGACAATAATGCCAACTGACAGTTCGCCATTGCGGGGTCACTGACTAATGGCCTCATTTGAGCGGAGTCAGATAACGAACTGTATTGTCAAAACGACCTATTTCAAAAGAAAAAATCAATATTGACCCCGAACAAAAAGGAATTTTGCACTTTTTTAAATTTTACACACACAAAAAGTCGGGTAAAATAGTCCAGGTGCAGCGAAAGGGTTTAATTGTATTGCTGTCCCGCTCTTTCTAAGTAGTTTGTATAGTCTGTCTCTGTCGTTAACCCTTTGATGGAGGGTGAAGTTTTTGGGGCAAATCTCGTATTTTCTTATTGAATTTTTTTTTCTACATAATGAGATATTGTGTTTCGGGCCTTTGTTGGATTTTAAAGTTTAGAGTTTGATTTTAGATGTTTTGTTGCGTATGACGTAGTTATGTGGTATGACATCATAGTATTACATATATTTTGAAGTGCTGATGGCCCAGTGGTAGTGACGTAGGCTTGCAACTCGTAGGTTGTGGGTTTGAATCTTACAATGAGCTTGAACTTTCGGTGAAGGAAAACATCGAGATGAAGCCATAGCTTGGTGTTAGGGCATTTTCTAGTGCTCGCCTGACTAGCTTCCTTGAACTGTCACCAAGCACCTATTGGTGTGTTCCGGCAGTCTCACTTGAGAGCCAGTATTTCCCGTTGACAGTTCAATTGCCGCCAAAAAAGCCGTCCGCCGTCCTGTCAGTCAACGTTAAGAGTTTTATTAACTAGATAACATCATCTTCGAAGTAACTTTCTAAGTTCGCCTCCTACAGTTAAAATTAACAAGTCAAATCCAATTTCGGCAAAGCGGTACAAACATGACGTTTAGAAAAAAAACTTCAATTGTCTTCCGCAGACAACTGCGCTGAGTAATTCCCGCCCACGGACACCAAAATCCTAAATAACGAACGGGTAAAAAATAATTAAATAGAATTGTAATTGTGTAATATGCGTCCGCCACGCCATCTTCCGAACATCTGTTATTGTCAACACACCTGAGAGCGCGTATGTCTGTCTCAGCCGCGCGCGGGGAAACAGTGTGTGTGCGAGCGGGACAGCGATGTGGAGACGGTACAGGCGAGATGTGGAAGTGACAAAAAACTCACGCTTCCTGTGTCTTTCGTATCATTTGAAAAAGGAATAATGCTAGTACTCACAGTACATGTATTAATTTCAGATGTTTCAACAGCTTTTTTTAGGGTTTTCTTCTTTTGGTAACGCATCAGCAACTCCCCTGGTGTTGCATATGTCCATGTCCATAGACAACAATGACCGCTTACCATCAGGCGGGCCCTCTGCTTGTTTACAAAAAAAAAACAGTCACATTGTCGTTTTTAAAGATTTTTACTCGCTTACTAGCTATGAGCAATGAATGCTACGCGTATCAACGCTTAATTTCAGGCGAGCGACTTATGACTGCCTAGAATTTTCTTTGACAGCGATACCTTAATGAATTTTGCATGTACCTACATTGAATTTTCTGAACGGTTTTTTTATATAAGTTTTTAAGTGTTTAACGTAAGTTGTGGCGAGTACAACCTGATCTTCAAATTCTGGCTTACCAGAGTGCGAAACGAAGATTAGTGACTGATTTTTTTTAGTATTATATTATTTTGTCTTTAGTCTGGTCAAATAAGACTCAATATAGCCTCAAATAAACACATTTTTAATAATTAGTACAAAGTGTGTTTCATACTACTTTTTTACGTTTACTAACCACCTTTACTGTATGAAGTTTTGACGTATTCCATACAATATGAACTTTTTAACGATTCTAAAATAGAATGTTTTTAACCTAACCCTTCCATATTTGACAAAAAAGATTATTTTTTTTATATTTAGAACGCGACGCGGTCGGAATTTGAATTTGTTTCTTTTGAAATTTGAATTTAGAAACAGTTCAAATATGGAAGACGAGCGTTCGGAATATCGAAATATGGAATAATATGGATTAGGTTAAGCTTTGTTCACAATGCCGGGGAAAAAGTGAATTCTTTGGTTAATGTGACATCGACTTTAAAGAGCGGTTTTTGTTGAATGTTTGATGAATGAATAACATTTAGAAATGGAAAAACTTGACAACGAGTAGAATCTGGACTATCCTCTTCTCTTCCAAATAGCAATTTATTTTCTGAAGATGTTTGGATGAGTTTTGATTAAATTAACTTAGTTATCAGTTGAATGATTTCATATAAAGTTTTAAAAGAATAAACACAGGGGTTAATAACTCAGTTGTAGGTATTGTTATTTATCTAACTAGAATATCTGTTCTAGAGTTAACTTATTCGACTACCCCAATATTTTATACTGGCAATTTAGTGTTTAAGGATATTTGACATTACTGACGCGGAGTTTAGCGACAAGGTACCTATATTTATGAGTTTAACTCAAAGTTTGCGACGCGACGTCAACTTTGAGTTGGCTTATCGATTATTATCGATCTCTGTTGAGCAATTAACTCTAAGTTAATCAGATAACCCGGGTTTCTGTACTGTACTGTTTCGGCTTCGCAAGGGTGCCATGTAGATAATAATATGGGGCAGTATGTTAAAAATTTTTGAATTTTTCGGCTTTTCTGTACTTTTATATCTTTTTCATATATATAAAAAATTGACTTCTAAGATTTGATTAGATTGTTAGTTAGTTAGTTACAAGTCAAGCTAATAAAAGTGTTTTAAAAATGAATCCCTATTTCCCTTGGTCACCGCATCACGCGTGAATGGCTGAACCGATTTCGCTAATTCTTTTTTTTTGTTATTGCCTTATTGCCTTGTATTGGAGAAGATTCTGAAAGAAAAAATGGAAAAAGACGTTTTATTGCGATAAACTGCAGTCCACGCGGGTGAAACCGCAGGGCGCAGCAAGTGATTTATACACATTAACCTTCCTTATGAATCATTATATATATTGCTGACAAGAATTAAAATCCTTAAGCGAACATACAGCGGAAGAAACTTAATTTTATATGTACTACTACTTATGTAAAGATTACTTATATACGAGTAGACTGTGCTATGTATTGTAGATACTAACTACTAACCTATAATACTTATTCTGAAGCTGAGTTGACATACAAACTCTTTGGAAGCTTAATAGGTTGTAAGATCTACCGTTCGCACAAAAAAAAACTACAAACATACCTATTTCGTCTTACAATTTTGTTCTGCAAAAAAGTTATCTTTTTGAAATTTTTTTTCGTCTATTTTTAAGTCACCTTAGCACCCGGCCTGTAACGTGACTCCGCAGTTTTGTCAAAATATTACGCTTTATTATAAGAATACAGTTTTTTTCTTCTAAAACTACCCCTTTCGTACATTTCTTGTGTCGCAAAGGGTTGCGACAATGTCAGCTGTTATTTTTTGCGATCGGAGATAATGTTTGTAATGACAACTTGCATTCGAGGTTTCTTTTAACTGTTACTTTAGAAAAAGAATTGCCTCTAAGTATTTTGACAGAAGCTAGAAAAATTGTAAAAATGTAATTAATACCTACCCACCAATCCCAGCTAACCTCGCCTGAATTAAGGAAAACTCGCGGCATGTCAGCTTTGTTACCAAACATATTTTTATTCCGTCCGCCATTTAGCAAAAAATTGCTAAATCTCCAAATATTTCTAATTAAAAGACCGAGGGACGACCAAAAATCCGACGACCGTCGGCTGTTTGCTGATGTTATTAATTTTTGAAATTTAAACAAAAGTGACATTATCTCAGTTCGACAACTATGTCGGACGTTTAGCGCGGGAAACGTTTTTGTGTTCCGTTTTTGAATGCTTCTGAAAAAGAAATGCTTATTGTTTTTTTCGTTCTGATTTATACACTTAGTGGCCAATTACACATTGAATGTTGACGTTTAAGTTTTTTTCTTTTTTTAAATGACTTCAGCTACTCAGCCAGTGGCAAAAACTATTGTCATCTGAAAATAAAACATCATTATTGTGCGGTAAACTAAATGTTTTCTAATCAACAAATTCCGAATCAGTTCTGATTGATTCTTGTTATTAAAGTATTTATCTGTATAAATACGTTAGTCATTCTCATTTATCAAAAAAAAACTTTGTCTCTACAACGTCAATTTGTAGCGTACTTGAAATATGAAAAGGAGTTTTGTTTTAGCTCACAATCAAATCACGTTTCAATCACAAAATTAAATAGCAAACAATTTTTACTTGTTTGAATTAGGAATTCGTTTTTACGACACTGGCTGGACGCGTCGAATTTCCGAAAATGCCGCGTTTTTGCCGCGCGCGCCAATTTTCCGAAAATTTAGTCGCGCGCGGTCGCACGCCTCCTGCCCGGACCCGCTGCAATTACACTTATTTCGATCGAATGCTTTTTACGAATCATTGTTTACTCCGTCAGTTAGTGTTATTTCCAGTGTTTTTGGAGATATTAATGCTGTTGCTACGCTTTAAAATAAATTATTGTTTCTTGTGTAATACATAGTAGATTGTTACACAAGGGATGAAAGTTACCTGTTTAGGCACGAGATAGTTATGCGTAGGGAGCATAATTTTCGCATATTTTGCGATTTCACAAAGAAATCAAAAGCCATAGGGTACTTCCCGTTGATCTATACACTCCAGGTCTACGAGAAGTAGGTACCTCCGTACTCTAGATCCTGGCGGTATGAAATTTGGCATGAAGCAAAGTTTTACAGCACATGTAAAGAAAAAAAAACGTAAATATGTAAGTTGATAAATAACAAAAAAATAACAAGCTTGAACGGAACCCTGGGTGCGCAAGTCCAACACGCACTTGGCCGGTTTATTTTAAAAGTATGTAATTAGTCTATAGACAATAACAAAAGAAATCGTCTATTGTCTATTTGTAATTATTCTTGCGTTGAAAACGATTAAATTACCCTTCTGGTTCAACTTAATTTGCCTTAAAATAAATTTGCACTATTAGGTAAAATGATGTTTCTACTAAAAACAGACTAGTTTTATCGAAATATAACATGCAAAAATTGTAAAAAATATCCCCTCACGTCTAGTCACGTTTGAGCCGCATGACCCGCTGGCTTTATCTCAACGCACAACACAATGAAAGGGCAAGCACAAAGGCGACCCTAGCCCTCAAATCATCGCCCCAAAAAAAAATAAACAAAAAAAACGGAAAGATGGCAAAGGTGTCTCAATTTTTGACAAAAAAGTTCGCCAAGGTTAAGACCCATGGGAAAGAGTTAGAATTAGAACTCCCTTTTTGGCAAAAGACGATCTTCCGCGTTTACTTTTTTAATCTTTTTTTTTACGGTTAACTGTTTTGCGAGGGTACCGTTCTCTTTTGTGCTTATTTTAAAAAATCACCGAATTCACCCCTTTTAGGAAGCACAGATGATGCGAGACGCGTGAGATAATTTTTTTTTGTAAATTTCGTAGTTTGATTTATAACTGTTTGCAGTAATTTGAGAATTTTATAGTTTTGTGCCGGTGTTGTGGGCGATTTTCGCGTGGATTTAATAACGGTTTTTGGAACAAAAGCTGCATGATGTTTCATTTGTGCTGTCATAGTTGGGAACTTTTAAATATGTATATAAATATGCTGCCTACTATTAATGATTTAGTGTTTTTTGAGTACTTATTAAGGTTTAAAATTAACACCTAATTGTTTTACCTATGAGTTTATTTATTTAAGTGAATGTTCATTTTATTTTTAAAGGATTTTGACATACATTTAGTGTCTACCAGTTCTATAGGAACACTATGGTATTAATATATGTATTTATTTAATTAAAAAAACCAGTCGCCATTTATAAAACAAAGCGTCGAGCATTTTTTTATTATAACCTAATTGCATTTTTTTTCTATTGAGCTTTTAACAATTATTTGTAAGCTTATAAAAACTAAACTATTTGTATATTTCAAACCTCGAGTCATTTTTTGCGCCTCCTAATCAGTAAGGCATTGTCCACACGAACACAAGATGCCCCTTTTTGACCACTAGCAAAAAATATAAAAAGGTCACCGAGGTCACAAGTCGCACGCTCAATTGAAACTTTACAAGAAAGGGTCACTATTTCTTCTATTTTACCAAAAAGAGGTCAGTTATTGAATTGACAGTTTCTACGGGCCGGATTCCAGAAATTGTGTGATTCTTTTTGAATGGGAATCTGATATGTGTGTGACCCCGGGTCAATTGGGCATGTGATTGTATTGTCAAGAAGGTTTACTGCGACCGTGAGTGCTGTGACGGGGTTAAATTGTGGTCAAATCAATAAAGTCTCATTAAAGTCCTTTCTTGAAATTTCTATATCGATCTGGAAGATTTTAATCGATAAAATGTAAAATTTTGTTACTTATTATGTTGTATTGGAAATTTGAAAAAACTGATTTACGAACGATGATGGTTGGCAGTGTGGCCAGCAAAGGTTATACAAAACATAGTGAGGAAACCGGCATGTCCAAGAACCAACAACCACAATATTCGAAGCTATGTGAGATCTACTACCAACCCGCACGGGCCAGCATGGTAGATTATAGCCCAAACTCTCTCTCTCTCTCGTTCATAAGATACAGTCTCGTGTCCCAGCAGTGGGAACGTAAAAGGCTGATGATCATTTACATTGTCTATTTTGGGTTTGAAGTATACCTAATTCAAAATTTACAACATAAAAAAATCTTTAAATTGAATTATTTTAACGTATGGATTATTTACATGTAATTGTTGCATGTAAATAAATGTTACATAGATAATAATTTTTTTATCCTATTGAATAAATAAAAATTTATTACTTCAAACTAAAAATAACAAAGAAATAAAAACAAATAAATCTAAACTAATAACTAAAATACATTATTAAAAGAAGTCCCTTTAGGCAAGGTACCGAAGATACTGGCAGCGTTCCCCCTTTGGATGGCTAGACTAATTCTTTGTCCGAGGTAGCTGCCAGATCTTCGGTCTCCGGTGATGTCGACTAACCTTTTTGTTATTTCCTTAAAAAGGCTTAAAGCGCTAGGACCCCACGGACCAAGGGTCTCGACACCGAATGGGACAAAATCATATTCGGAGCCTAGACCCCTGTATTTGCATGCCTTCGCTTTTTCAGCCGCTTCACACGCCGCACCAGCTCTGATGTTGGTTCCATGTAGATGGGAAGGGGCTAGCGTGTCTGCACAGGTTGCATCCCATACTAGCACCCGGCCCATCTTCCATGGAATCAAACTCATACCGTCCGGTCTCTTGCCATCGTCTCTTGATAATAATTTATGTAAGTAATTAAATTGAACTTGTAATGAAATACATTTATAACACAATTTCTTTGTACGTTCACTCATGATGTATTAGAATAAAAAGCTTGCGTGAACATTTGCATAAGTATCAAAATTAGGTTAAGAAAAAACACATTAAGTCAACACAACTGAATGAGATTGTATAAACTGAGTAGAAGATGAAATGTAATGCAGATTAACCTCGGAGGTTACCTGTTCACATTCGCGGGCTCATCAAATCCATAACTAGTATCTTTTCCCACGATTCACCCCAATTTTAGGGTTATCTCTGAACGCTGGGTGAGCTTCAAAAAGAGATCACTTTAAAATAATCTATCATTTATGTTTTTTGTACAAAAAGATTTTATCGCACAAAAAGTCCTCGAAAATGGGAAAAATGTGACCCCATTTCTTGATGAGGTCTCGACATTGTGAACTAGGTTTAACCCTGTGTATTTTGAAATTCGATCCCGTTGCGTTTTTTATCTGTATTGTGTTTTTTTCTGTATAGAAATCTGAAATCATGTGAAAAATCAATGACGTTCGATTTTGCCAGATGTTTTTTGAGGTTTGCTTTGAGTTCTTAAGTCGTTATGGTTACTCTAGTTTTAAAGATAGTTTAATATGTAATAAGTATCAATTATAAAAGTACTTATTTTGACATCGCAATGCTGATAGATCCAAGATAACGTCACATCTCGACATCATTTTGTTTTGTTGTTTTTCCCATCACTAATGACATAACATCATAAATTCACTAGACGTTTCAAACAACTCTAGAATCTGAATAAAATCATCACCCATATATGATTTGAAAAAATACATGTTTCAACTAAAAAAGTTAACTTCGCGTCAATTTATACATTAATAAGTTATAATATTTAAGTATATGTAGCTTAATGTAAGTACCCTACTTGTATGCGTATAGAATCACAAGTAGTACGTCATATTAAATATACATCACTACATTTATCGATACAGTCTCGATTCTCGGTAAAAAAGCTGATACGAATACAGCGTCTGCAATACTAAAAATAATTTCCAACGTTTAATACAAAAATCGTAATAATTAACTTCGTTACAGACCAATAAATTACAATACGAGAAAGAAAGGCAACACGATTCGTGTCCGCGTGTGTGCGTGCGTGCGTATTGTCGCACACATTGACAGGGGTAGGGATGGGTGCGGTGACGTTATCGATTATTGATAGATTTTATTGATTACATTACAAGTTATGAGGACTAATTTAATTTATTAAACCTAGTAAACGTTTGTTTAATTTATTTTTATGTGCTATTTATTAAAGTGTAATTAAATTAGTTTTTAATTTAGAATCTAAGCTACGTGTGATCAAAATCGTACAAGTGAGTGCGGAAAAATAACGAATAAGTCCACCAAAGTGCAATGTAGTGACTGTTTTCCTTCGGAAGAAAGTATGTAGCGAGTTACCTATTCGTTACTTAGCTAATAGTTTCAAAACAAAGTCGTACTATGAATGTTAATTAAATATTTTTAATTGATTCACATGCTTGAAGTAACATTTTAAGCTTGTTTATGTTGTTGGCAATTTGGGAAAAACTACCAAATTTTTCACAAATGATTATTATAGTAATTACTAGAGACCTGCCTGCCCCGTGGTTTCACCCTCGTAGAAGTTGATTTTACTCAAAAAACTTTTAAGCATGTAAATTCAATTTATCGAAAATATCTCGATATCCGTTTCCCATCCCTCCCAGCCGCCCGATCACAAATACATTCATATGATTTATTGTTAACACGAGTAACAACTCATGTGTGGAAAATATCATTCCTTACGCACACTACTGCACGCAGGCACACATGCAAACTTGCAGATTATTATGCGGACGGGTGTATAGGACGTGAAACTTCGGAAAATGTTCGTTTTGTGTTTAAAAAAGGAGTTATTAGTCGTTTCTTGTAATTAATGTTTAATTTTGTCAATCGGTCCGTTTGTTAGCTAAGAGATAATTTAAACTCACTAACTTTTAGTTTCCTTATGTACCTATGACTCTTGTTTGTTTAATAAACAATTTTTAATATTTTTTTATTGTTTTTAATTTTTAACTAACTGTTTCCCGCGGTTTTCACCCGCTTGAACTATGCAGCAGCGCAGTTTATCGCTATAAACAGTGTGCTATGATCTTCCCCGGGCTTAAACTTCTCAAATAAAAGTAGCCTAAATTATTCCTTATAACATTAGCTATCTGCGAGTGAAAGTCCCGTCAAAATCGGTGCAGCCGTTTCGGAGCTAGCCGGAACAAACAAACAGACAGACAAAAATACTAAAAAATGATATTTCGACCGTGTCTACTTTCATAAGCATTTAGTGAAAAGCTGTTAATTTGAAATTACAAACAAACATTTTAATTTTATTTATTTGTACGTGTAGAAAAGGAATTATTAGTTGTTTCTTGTCATGTTCAATTTTGTCAATCGCTTTTGTTTTTACTTTTTAATTATGGGGAAGAATGTAATAAGGTTCGGCTTTGGCGGGAAATGTGGATGGGAGGGAATTAGAGTACTTAATTAGTTGTCATAAAATTGAGTGCTGGGCCATGGTTGTAATCACGTCGCCGGGTTTTTAGTGCTCTTTACCAAAATCGGCAAAACGGAATAATTATATAAGAATAAAATTGACAATGCGATCGCGCCAAAAAAATTACCTGCCGGGCGTTTCTTGCCTGTTCATAATGTTATGTTATTGTTAGGAGCGATGGTGGCCGAACGATTAATTAGAATAAAATGTCAATGTGATCGCGCCAAAAAATTACCTGCCGGGCATTTCTTGCCTGTTCTTTTGCCGGCGTAAGGAGGTTGGAACAAGCATAGCTAGTTTTAAGTTTGACGTTTTAAAGTGATCACAATGTATTCTATTGAATAAAGTACTATTGACTATTGACAGAAGTTGCTGAACAATAACAAATTTTCCAATTCTCTTTAACATTTAAACAGCAACCTTCGACCGCATCATCACTTAACATCAGGTGTGATGTGTTGTCGTCAAACGCTACCTTGGAAGTTGTAATAAAAAAAACAAACATTACTGATCTATTACGTATTTTGAAAATCAAGTTCCGTCTCTGACAGTACCTGACAATAATAACTCGTCTGTGTAAATGGAAGATGAACTAGTTCCATAAATTCAAACAAATCCATAGTTGGAAATATAAATCCATAGCTTATTTCGATAACTGGGCCATTTATTTTCCGTTCCGCCGTCAGTTGTTGCAGCGGAAAATGTGAAAATAAGCTTCCCTGTTCCAGCGGAAAATTTTGAATCACTTTTTTTATTTCGAAGTCAATTAATCTCACCTGAGAGCCAGTTCTCTATCCAAGACTAGCCTAAAGCAACCTCCCGATCGCATCGTCACTTTACATCAGGTGACTTGTGGTCAAATGCTACCCTGTAAGTTGTAAACATAAAACTCAGGTAGATAAAACAGAAAATTTGAAAAATTATATTTTTTTATTTGAAGCTTCGCACGATTTGTGCATTTAGCCAATGTCAAGTCTAGTTATAATTCAATTTGTATAACTTGTTATTGACAGTTTTTTGACTGGAGCTTTACCTTTACCTAATCGGTCAGATTTGGGCAGTTAGGTGTTACCGTTAAATTATGACGTCATTTTATTCATAGTCAGTTGGTACAGTCAGCGACAAAAGTAGCTGATCGTTCTCGATTTTCCAAATGTGTTTCAAATCAGTAATTATTATTGTTTTTTCACATTGTACATGGTATCATTTTGACAACAACATAACACACCTGATTTAAGGTGATGATGAGGTCAAAAATTGGTGTCTAAGATGATGAGGATAATAGAAACAAGTGTGATTGTTCAGCGACTTTTGTCTTTGACTGTCAAATTACCTACTACTAAAATGACATATTATGACATGACATATCGATCCAAAAACGCGGATAACGGATCAGGATCGGTTATTAATTTCGAGCGTGAATTTTTTTTTGTTGCAATTTGATGAGAGTATGTATGTGACAATTGTGACATAGCTACAAGCCAGGCACGATAGACGCCTCCCTTTTGTGTTTGACTAAAGAAGTAGCACTTCACTGTAATGGCTCTGCGTCCATCTGTCACTGTGACACCGGCGATCTACAAAGTGACGTGGAAAGGTCGGAACTCGGAAGTGTCACATTAAAACGGAAAGAGCTTTATGAAAGCACCCCCTAACCTGAATAATATTGAGACTGCTCTAGCGAAAATTCAATGTTTTTGGACGATTCATTTAAATTATGTCTGTCGCTAAACACCTATCGGTGAGTTCCGGCAGGCCCGAACCAGTTCCCAATTCAGATGTAGCGTGGCGCTACCTTCGCCACATCGTTACTTAACATCAGTTGACTTGTGGTCAAACGCTAGGAAAGACGAAGAATGATGTAATTACTTTAAATGTTTTTGGTAATGTAGCATCATCATCATCATCTGGAAGAAGTCCACTGCTGAGCCATTTGCATCCATCGGCTCCCTGCGACTCTTACAATTTCGTCGGTCCACCTAGTGGGGGGCCTACCTACAGAGTATCTTCCAGTTTCCGGACTTTTTTTTTTTTTTTACTGTTTACAGGGTAGCGTTTGACCACAAGTCACCTGTGATAAGTGATGATGTGGTCGAAGATGGCGCCACGCTACACCTGGACGGGGAACTGACTCTCAAGTGAGGCTGCCGGAACACACCGATAGGTGCTTGGCGACAGATTCTTAACAAGAGGGTGGTAGCTAGCCAGGCGAGTACTAGAAAATACCCTACCACCAAGCTATGGTTTCATCACGATGTTTTCCTTCACCGAAAGCTCAAGCTCATTGTAGGATTCGAACCCACGTCTTACGGATCGCAAGCCGACGTCACTACCACTGAGCCATCATCGCTATAGAATTTCATAGCGACAATTTTATTGCGAAAATCTTTTTGCAAATTTTGTTGGCTTATCAAAGAAAAGCACCAACAATCGCGCGTTCTGATCTGCCAGTGCGTACGCGTCGCCGGATAAAACGCTGAGACATTCTTAGCAATCACAGTCTATGTGACACTATTTAGACGACGCGGTAGCCGAGTTGGTAGCGCCTACGAAGCTAGTGGTCCCGGGTTTAAATCCCGGTAAGGACAAATATTTGTGTGACAAGCACGAATATTTGTTCCTGAGTCTTGGATATTTCTCTATATTTATGTATTTTAATACTATATTTTTATTATGTTTATCGTTGTTTAACCCATACAACAAGTTTCGAGCTTAATTTGGGTGAATATGTGTGCAATGCTGCCCCCGTTGTCATAGTTACAGTAAGTCGTTTTACTGGTGTTATGACTTTTTTACAGTACTGTGATCTGTAAATCAAGTCCTACTTGGATTTTTTTTTTCTTTTTAATCTACGCAAATTTAACTTTTGGTGTCCGCTACAATATCCAAGTTATCTGCTATAATCATTAAGATATACCATTTTAAGAATGTTAATTTTTTTTGACTTACTGTAATTATAATAACGGGGGCAGAATGGTCCCCCGATATTTATGTTTATTTAGTTTTCCTTTTTCCAAATTAAAACTGTATTAAATTTACAAATTCTAAATTAAATTAATCAAACAAAACCATCAACAATCCCACTTCTGTTGTCGGCCAGTGCGCGTTGACGGACGCACCGGCGCGTTCGCGCGCAAAAATAACCGCTGACATTTCGCGCCGCAGGAATCGAACTATTTACTTGTGATTGTGTGGTGACGTCACTGTGTGCATGCACTGGGCGCGATTTATTGCTCGCGGAATCGAAGATTGACCGCGGTATGTGAAGAAAGCGTTGGCTTCGAATATTGGTCCAATCGGAGGGGTTCAGTCCTTCTCTCAGATAGCATGGGCTATAATCAGCCATAATGACATTAAAAAAACATATTACTATAACTTTACCAAAATAGACTTGCGGTCCAACGTTGCCCTGAAAGACGTAAAAAAAGGTGTAAACTAATCAAGTCAATAATATAACAGTATCGTTAAGACATGGCAAATGCATCAATAAAAAACCTCTAATAAAGGCAATTTGGTAATTCTAATATCATGAACCAGCGAAATATTGCTACCAAATCCACGCATAAAGCTACCTAAAAACAAAATAAAATCTTTGCCATATATACTTTTTTTTTGTTATGGCGTCACACGATTAGTGTATTTGCCAGTGTCAAGTAAAAAATATTTCAAACTCAGAGATTTGAATTAAGTATAAATGATGATGATGATGATGAGATGAGGATAGTATTTAAGTAAAGTAGTGGCGCTTTACTTAAACTTTACACGGACTTTGGAGCAACTAGAAAAGTCACTTTCACAACTTTATTTCAATTTCCCACACTCGTACACATTAACGAACACATAACGGTTAATAATCCACCAATATTACACATTTTCAATCGAAGAAACACAAGTTTCGGAAATAAAAACAAAATTTTCACGTTGACAATTCGATTGCCGCCAAAAAGTCCTAAGTACAATTTTTTAGATATGACTGCTACGTATACGCGATGTGAGCAAGATGGCGCCAGTAGTTTTTTCTTACAAGCTGGAGTGTTGCAGTAATTATTACGGATCATTAAATTTCTGAGAAACAATAATGCTATAACGACTTGTAAGGAATGATATTAAGTAGGTTTATTTCTATTGATTACTAGAATGGACAAACTAGGTGGACCGACGATATTGTAAGAGTCGCAGGGAGCCGATGGATGCAAATGGCTAATAGCAGGGCGACGTTCAAAGGGGGAGGCCTATGTTCAGCAGTGGACTTCTTCCGGCTGATGATGATGATGATGATGATGATGATGATGAATCATATAGATTTTTGGTATTGCTAAACTAAAGTGTGTTTATCTCCAAGTCTCTAAACCATTTAGTTAGTTTTTTTTTACGTCTTGTAGATTAGCATTTAACCACAAGTCACCTGATGATAAGAGACGAAGTGGTAGAAGGTGATGTCACGCTACAGCTGGACTGGGAACTGGCTCTCAAGTGAGGCTGCCGGAACACACCGATAAGTGCAAAGCAACTGATTCTTAACTTGGAAAAAATGCCTGTCGGGCGTTTATTGCCTATGTTTTTGCCGGCGTAAGGACGTTGGAACAGGCGTAGCTAGTTTTAAGTTGACGTTTTAAAGTGATCATGTATTCAATAAATATTTTTTGACTTTGACTTGTCTTTGAGGGTGATAGCTAGCCAAGCGACAATGCTCTACCATCAGCTATGGGTTTCATCACGATGTTTTTCTTCACCGGAAGCTCATTGTAGGATTCAAATCCACGACCTACGGGTCGCAAATTAAATTCACTACCACTGAGCTGTTAGCTTTATTTTATGACAACTTGATACAAAGAAGTCACAAATATTCTTTGTAAAATTAGTATTCCAGATTGATGGAAAAACAAAAAAGATTGTAGATTTTTTCTATTTATTTTCTATTAGGTATGTAACTGAAATGATGAATAAATTTAATGTAGATCTTAATAAACTACTGGAACATCAGTTTTTCTTCAAGTCTCTACAATTTAGTTATTTAAAATTGAAGTTCGGACTTCAATACAATGTAGAGCTCAGTCTTCAAATCAATGTAGAGTCCCCAAACTGACAAGAACTCTACAGTTAGTTTAATCGTTGTACCAGATATATCTCGACAAGTAATTTTCCTAAACGCCGAGGCAGCGTGGCACCTAGTAGCTACCACCGGTTATATCAACTCGCAAAAAATAACCACCACAAAAACTAACCTCAGCTTCAACTCGATTCGTTCGGGCGAAGGTCAATCCTCGTATATCTAAATATGCCCCAATTCAATGGATCATAAAACATCATAAAAACTCTCCGGCCCTTACAGTTAACCCTAAAGTAAAGGACCAAAGGACCCTATCTTAAGTTTTTTGGCAGAAAAAGCCGCTGCTGAGACCGCGCCGAGCGCGCCCGGTATTTGTGGCCGGGCGGCTGCAGCGGTCGGTCGCACCGTCACATCACGTAAACACGATCCCGAATTCGAAATCCAAATAGCGCGGGAAAACTCGAAAACGAATTTTTAACGCGATATTCTAAAATCAAAATTCGAAATTGATGTCTCCGAACGCATTCCTCGAAACGATTTTCGATAACACTGTAACGCGTGTTTACTGTTATGATTCGTACAAATTAAACCGTGTATTGTTTTAAATATTTCGACATTGTCGGAATTCTATTGTGTGATTCTTAATTGTTTAATGTTTTGCTTAAAATAGGGCTTTGTCGAGATGTATCCGAATACAATATTGTAGTGATATAAACAATTGTTAATTTAGCGGAGGAGTCGAGCGTAGTTTTTATGAATGTTTTTGCGCGCGAGTGGTGGGGGAAGGGTGGGGCCTCGGTTGACTCGTCCCTCTACTAGCGAGTATTTTGATTTAGTTTCCGAGTCTTACGCAGATGTGGCAATTTTTTCAGTCGCGTGTGTAAGGCGCGCGCGGCTGTCGGCATTTTCCGCGTTTTGGATTATTCCTCGGTACGACTTTATTCCGCGCGCTTTGGAAACTTTTTCGACTGAAACTTTGACTTTCAGGTCACCCTCTAGTTGTGTAGCTGAAAAACTTTTTGTTTAGTTTACTTGTGCTTCGTACACTGTTTGTGTGGAGTATTTATTGTTTGTGCAAGTGACAATAAGGATTTTGTGAATAAACACAAGTGACTTGTTCGTGTTGGTTGAAGACTTTATTTTCACTTTTGGATGTCATAATTAAGGTAAGATAGAGTTTAAGCTTTTTTTAACACGTTTATTAATTAACATTAGTTGATATCAGTTGGTATTTGATAATTTGTATTAACTTTACCAACAGCTTTTTTTTAACATTTAGACAGCTTTTTTCCATGTTTATGTTTAAATTCTTCAATGTTATATTTTACGATGTTAAGCCCACTTATTAAATCTTGCAGTTAACACATAAAACATGCTAGAAATCTGTTTAATAACCACGTTAGCCTATTTTTTTTAAATAACTTACTAGTTTTACCCGCGTGAAAATTTCCACAGGACTTTTATCTCATCAAAACTTGGCCTAAAACACTTAGTGATATTGTAGCTATCGAAGAGTGAAAGAATTTTCAAAAATGGATCAGTAGTTTCAGTGATTTCCCCCAATATATTCACAGCGAACTTTGCTTTTTTCTAATGTAAAGTAATATAAAGTAGTGGAAAAGATATATTACAAACGGATATTCTTGCAAGTGTTAAATGTTTTTTTTCTATATGTAATTGAAACTCTATTAATTACTTTATTCAAATATTTAGTAATAACGCTACGTTAACATATTTTAATTCACAGTAAAGATACTTTGTACAAGTTACTTAATTAATCGATTGAATGAAAAAATCACGTCAAAAAAACTTTACTACCAATTAAATTAAAGAAACCTTTGACAATAACAACCAAAGACACTCTTAATCAAGACTCCTTTCAAACAAAAAACTAAATCAAAATCGGTGCATCCGTATGGGAACGTACCTTACCACAGATACTCAGGGTGTCACGTTAAACTTTTTCATAAGTCACCTAATGTTAAGTGACGATGTCGTCGACGGTGGCGTCGCGCTACACCTGGATTGAGAACTGGCTCTGAAGTGTTATAACACCCATCACTTTGCGTCGGGATTCAAAACTTTTCTAGTCATATAAAGTCAATGATTAAATTCCAAAAATATCTTATTGAAAGTTAAAACTTCTAGATCGACGGGTTATCAGATCTTATCAAGAGATACTGCAGACTGGGCTCCGAGACAGTCCAGGGTCAAAGGCGAAGAGGATCACGACCAAAGAAATGGTATACGAAGCTAGTAGATTCATCTATACCTACTAATATTTTAAAGAGGAAAGATTTGTTTGTTTGTTTGTTTGCATCGAATAGGCTCCGAAACTACTGAACCGATTTGAAAAATTCTTTCGCTGTTGGAAAGCTACACTATCTGCGGCGGACATATGCTATATCTATATATAAAAAAGCAGCGTGGCACCTAGTAGCTACCACCGGTTATATCAACTCGCAAAAAATAACCACCACAAAAACTAACTTGATAGGCTCCGAAACTACTGAACCGATTTGAAAAATTCTTTCGCTGTTGGAAAGCTACACTATCTGCGGCGGACATGTGCTATATCTATATATAAAAAACTAGCTGCGCTCCGGGTTTTACTCGCGTGGACGGCAGTTTATCGCAATAAAACGTAACCTACAAAAAGCTAATAGAAAAAAGCCAAATTTATCCAAATTTTAATACTTTGCTGGTGACTTTTTCAATTTTTACGGCTTTAGAATTTATTTCTCAAAAGAATAATATTCACTTACAGAGAAACACAATAGGTCTAAGTTAATAATTAAATGTCGGTAAGCAGCATAGTGTAGCATAGTCCTATGTAGGATAAGTACTTACAATATCAATATAGTGTAGTTTCAAGTTAATAACAAACGTTTTTAAAAATTAAATCACTAGTTACAATATTATTATTATTATTATTTTTTCTTTTCATAAACGCGAAAGTAACTATGTTTGTTTGGTAACTTTTCATAACAAAACGGCTGAACCGATCTTAATGAAATTTGGTATGGATATAGTTTGAACCCTGGGGAAGGTCATAGGATACTTGTTGGGGATAAATCGTAGTCCATCCGCGTGAAACAGCTAGTATACAAACATATAAGCTATCTCCATTCCAAATTTCGTTCAAATCTGTTGAGCCTTTTCAGCGTGATGAAGTTACAAACACTTACTCACATACATAGTTATATCCCAATATGTACAACCAAACAAGAGAAATCTTATTAGTAAAGCTAATTAAAAAATATCGGACCATTAGATGACAAAAAAAAGCTTGGGATTTTAGTGTACTTGCTCCAATTCAATCAATTAGTAATAAGAATAAAATTGTCAATGTGATCGCGCCAAAAAAATTACCTGCCGGGCGTTTCTTGCCTGTTCTTTTGCCGGCGTAAAGAGGTTGGAACAGGCGTAGCTAGTTTTAAGTTTGACGTTTTAAAGTGATCACAATGTATCCTATTGAATAAATAAAAATTGACTATTGAATTGTTTCGCATTAATGATATTAAAGTTATTGTATTATGACTTGCTAACATTTACACTTTAAAAATGTTTACCAGAACTCTGCATTAGGAATGTAACAAAAAATATTAGACGTAAAGCAAGTATGTTTAATACGTATTTTCTCAGTAATCAAGATAAAATTGACAGTCAATAGGTACAGTCAGCAACAAAAGTAGCTGATCGTTCTCGATTTTCCAAATGTGTTTCAAATCAGTAATTATTATTGTTTTTTTTTACATTTTACATGGTATCTTTTTGACCACAACATAACACACCTGATTTTAGGTGATGATGAGGTCTAAAATTGGTGTATAAATAAGATGATGAGGATAATAGAAAAAAGTGTGATTGTTCAGCGATTTTTGTCGTTGACTGTACACGATATTTTATACTCACAATAAAAACCAATCGAGTACTTGCGCGGGTTTTCCTAAAACACTCGAAACGAATTTTTCTGCGAATCGCCAAAAAACGTTTGGTTTTTTTCTTATTGTTATGTTAAAAATGGCCGATTCTGTGAGGTTATTATTACATTCTTGCCAGTTTTTTGTTACGCGCTGTTAATGTTAAGGTTTGGTTTTAATAAGGCGGTAATCTTAGTCATTTTTTTCTTATCAACTAGCTGTGTTCTGCGGTTTTACCCGCGTGGGCTACAGTTTATCGCGATATAAAGTAGCTCATGTTCTTTCTCAGGCTCTAGACTAGGTATGTCTGTACCAAATATTTAAATTGGTTCAGTAGTTTAGGCGTGAAAGCGTCACAGACAGACAGGCAGAGTTGCTTTCGCATTTATAATATTACTAGTTGTGGTTCCCCGGTTTCACCCGCGTCTTCCCGTTATCCCGGAGGTACCCTTTTCCGGGATAAAAAGTAGCCTATGGGTATAAGCTATCTCAATTCCAAATGTCATTCAGATCCGTTCTGTAGTTTTTGCGTGAAAGAGTAACAAACATCCATCCATCCATCCATACTCACAAACTTTCAATATTAGTACGATAAGTAGGTAAAAATAATGATGAAAATTTTGATTTTGCACACAAACGCACGCTAATTAGTAATTGCACAATTTCCTTCCTCTCTTTTCTACTAATTAAGATGTCACATAGATGATGTCTCATTTAAAGTTTCATTAACGAAACTACATCTTGGTAGCGTTTAAAATCTCAATTGCAACGCTTATTGAGTGAAAAATATCTCTCTCGGCTTCTAATTGGCTAATTGCTCCGGCTGTACTGCACTGAAAAAAAATACCTTCCGAAATTCCTTCGGAGTCAAAAGGAAAGGACTCAGAAGGTAAAATAAGGAAACGGTCTTGGAAGGAAGATTCAGAAGTCAGGATTTTTTCTCAGTGTGGGAGAGCTTGGGAGAAATTCTGCGCGGGTGAAACCACTAGGAAAAGCTTTTTTCAGGTGACTTACGCTACCCAGTAATTAAAAATAAACTTCTAAAAAAAAATTGATTTACACGGGATTTGTAATAAATAAATATAAAGATATACAAATATATATATATATATTATATAAGTATAAATCAATTGCTATTTGTTAGTCTCGCTAAAACTCGAGAACGGCTGGACTGGACCGATTTGGCTAATTTTGGTCTTGAAATGTTCGTGGAGGTCTAGGGAAGGTTTAAAAGATGAGAAAAATTTGAATAATTGCCGGGAAAACTCTAAAAACAGCGCTTTTTTGTTCCCGTATAAACGTTTTCGAAATAAAATTTAGAGTCAATTTGAACTTTAATGCTTATTTAATAAATTTAATTGATTGTTGATTTTTCGATTGAGGCAGTACGAAGTCTGCCGGGTCAGCTAGTAAATTATAAAACAAAGCTCTTAGCTAACCTCTGTAATATTAAATTTCATACTAATTTACAAAGCTTCTGTTCTAAACCTAATAATTTAGAAGCATACATATTTATTAAACCTCTTTGAAAAACATATTTCGATGTTCTCACACAAAATTAACTACTCTACACCAATTATATGGGCGAAACTGACAACTCTCCATTTACGGATATAACGCGATATTAAATTTATTTTTAACATTCATTAGTATTTTTATAATCAAATTGTATTATTATGATTAGTGTAAGGTGTTTGGTATGGTTGTCAATTCATAATTTAGTATTTTTTTTTGTTTATATCATATAACAGTGTAGTGGTCTAACCACAAATCACCTGATGTTAAGTGACGATGTGGTCGAAGGTGGTGCCACGCTACACCTGGATTGGGAACTCGCTCTCAAGTGGGGCTGCCGGAACACACCGATAGGTGCCTGGCGACAGATAGCCAGGCGAGCACTAGACACCAAGCTATTTTTTTTAGTCATAGGCAAGCATTTGACCCCAGTATCACCTGATAGTAAGTGATGATGAGGTCGATGATAATAATAAAATAAATAATAAATATCGGGGACCATTGCACACAAATTGACCTAGCCCCAAATTAAGCTCGAAACTTGTGTTATGGGTACTAGGCAACGATATACATACTTATATAGAGAAATAAATACTTATATAGATAGAAATATCCATGACTCAGGAACAAATATTCGTGCTCATCACACATATATTTGCCCTTACCGGGACTCGAACCCGGGACCGCTAGCTTCGCAGGCAGGGACACTACCAACTCGGCCACCGCGTCGTCAATGGAGAATGCTTGCCTAAAAGATACCTATTCACTCTTGACTGCCACTACTCACTCATCCATTCACTCTTTCTCTCTAACATTACTTCTATGGAGGTTATGTCAAATTTCTATCTATATACCAGTAGGACAAATGGTGGATAGATCGGTTATTGAGAACGGCCGTAACTATGGTTATATCATATTTTCAGTCACTGGAAGCTCAAGCTCAATGTAGGATTCGTAGCCACGTTCGCAAGTCACCATTGAGCTATCCTCAATTCAAATTTTTAGAGAACAATGGCCAAAACGGACCTGAGGTTGTAAAAAACGAGTAATATATGAAAAAAATTAATTTTTTGCTTGTTAAGATTACACAAACGATATTTTGAGAAATGATAAGAAAAAACGATATTGAATTTTTAACTTCGTAGTATCTAATGACGTTTGTTTGCTTTTGCTAAGCTACAATACGTCTTATTTCACCAGTTTTGTTGTACTTTTTTTCTTTTTCTGAACTTATCGTTAATTTCGCAAACTAATAACTGTTTTAGGGCGGTCGTATAACTTCAATAAGCTATTCGTAATTTTTATACAAAATATATTTTTTTTTATAAAATAGGTACAACAGCAGTTAACAAACTATAGCTTACACAATAAGATAAAAACTTATGAAAACAATGAGTAGCAAACAAACACGGTGAATTTGTTAACCAAAAACATTGTACACAGCATTATCAGAATTATGTAACATAATGAATAAGAACGTCTAAAACTATACTGCCCCCGTTGTTATAGTTACAGTAAGTCGTTTTACTGGTGTTATGACTTTTTTGGACTGTGATCTGTAAATCAAGTCCTCCTTGAAATTTTTTTTCTTTTTAATCTACGCCAATTTAACTTTTGATGTCCGTTACAATATCCAAGTTATCTGCTATAATCATTAAGATATACCATTTTAAAAATGTTACATTTTTTTGATTTACTGTAATTATAATAACGGGGGCAGTATAGACAATTTACAAATCAATTTTGAATAGTGTGTATTGCTGTCAGGTCCAAGACAGTATGAAAAGTGGCCAATGTTCTTTGATTATTATTATAATCAACAGTAAGAATTTGTTGCTGGTTGCATGACAATGGTGTCTTCCAAAAGCGTTGTCTCGTTCCCAATAGCATTTGATAAGGTCGTTCGTTTTGTTCATTCGGTCATTCATTCAGTCAGGATTTTGACCGGAAGCCTCCCTTATCAGGCGGCGAGGCCGGAGGTGACGTCACGGCCCGCGAACAATCAATGTGAGCCGAACGTGATTGTTATATAAATAAAACACATTTTTCTCACTTAATTGTAAAACAATGCGAAACGGGAAATGTTTGAGTTTGCGTAAAATAAACAGTTTGTAAATGAAAATAAAGGCGGGAGGAAGTTTTGATTGTTTGAACGGTGCTACGTTCATTCATTATTCGAAATTTAAACGGTCCATTCATGAAACGCTATTTGAATCGTTCCAATTCTAATAACGGTTAGCCAACTTAACGGTCTAACGACAAGTTTCATTAACCTATCCACGGTTTGCCCTATCTATAGTTAGAAATGCACGGAGAAAAAAGACCTTCCGAAATACCGTTTTCCTTCTGAGTCAAAAGGGAAGGATTTGTAATTTAGAAGGAAAACTAATACAAAATAAAGAAGGAATCGGTCTTGGAAGTTAAAGACTCAGAAGGAAAGTCAGAATTTTTTCTCAGTGTGTGGTGTTGCCCTGCTACAACGCCTTCATTTACAACGTTCCATCGTGTGGACCTTTATTAACGACTATCGTTGTTAAACGAACACCACAAACCACCATCGTCACTTAACATAAGGTGACTTGTGGTCAAACGCTACCCTGTAATTAGGTAACAAAAAAAAACATTATTGCCACTTTAACAAAGATTTATTATAAAAAAATAGTTCAAAATTGATATGTTTTTTGAATATTGGCCGAACTTTAACGAGATACCGAGTTCGAATCCTATCTCGGCTTGTTAATTTAAACCATCAAAATCAAAAAGTAACTTTATTCAATGAAATAAAAAATATATAAGTATACAAAAACAATGGACCTAAAACTAAAAACCTTAAAAAATATAATATAACTAGCTGACCCGGCAAACGTTGTTTTGCCATATAAATTATTATTTCTATGTTATTTTTTTGTAGATATTTATAAGATCTACAATTAATTAGAACATTTTATGGTTCTATCTTTTATAGTTTAGGCAGCGTACGTAAAATAAGTAACTTTTCTGGTTGATTTTTTACACCTTGTGTCCGAAAAAACCCAAATATCTTACGGAACCCTATTTTTTTCCAAAATAAAATTTAGCTTATGTTACTTGTGGATAATGTAGCTTTCGAATGGTGTAGGAATTTTTAAAAACGGTTCAGTAGTTTTTGAGCCTATACATTACAACCAACCAAACAAAGTTTTCCTCTTTATAATATTAGTGTAGATAACTAAAATCTTTTAAAAGGAGTCCCTTTAGGCAAGGTTCCGAAGATACTGGCAGCGTTCCCTCTTTGAATAGCTAGACTTATTCTTTGAACCTGTGTTAATTTTCCATCGCTCAAAACGGTGAAGGAAAACGTCGTGAGGAAACCGGCATGTCTAAGAACTGCAACATTCAAGGGCATGCGACATCTACCAACCCGCACTGGGCCAGTGTGGTAGATTATGGCCCGTACGCTTTCCCAGCAGTGGGAACGTAATAGGCTGATAATGATGTAAAGCTACTATTTTTAGTGAACTTGCTCCAATTCAATAGTAAAATTTCAATTAGTAATAAGAATTGTCAAAGTGATCGCGCCAACAAAATTACCTGCCGGGCGTTTCTTGCCTGTTCTTTTACCGGCGTAAGGAAGTTGGAACAGGCATGGCTAGTTTTAAGTTTGACGTTTTAAAGTGACTGTTGACTTTACCGTAATAAATCATTTACCTACCCAAATAGTATCACGGAGCTAAGTGGAAACTCGTACGTGTGTCATAATTCCATTTGCTTCCAATTGTAATTCCGAATGTATTTCCAATAAAAAACACATTTCCTAATTTACGCCGACTCGATGTAAGTCAAGTATTGTCTCGGAACTCTTGACTCATAACGTGACTCATTCAAATAAAACGAATACGACAAAACCGTTTTCCATTTTTGAAATGGAACGAATATTTTTTTTAATGGAAAACTTCAATCTAAACAAATAAATAAAATTGACGTGTCTGTTTACAATTTCAAATTAACAGCTTTTCACTGCTTTTCACAACTGCTTAAGAAAGTATAAACGGTAAATACTAACAAGAAAAATCTATTTTTAATTTTTTACTCTGTCTGCCTGTTTGTAACTGCTATTCTCTGAAACGGCTGGACCGATTTTGACGAGACTTGCACTCGCAGATAGCCAATGTTATAAGGAGTAACTTAAACTACTTTTATTTTAGAAAATTTGAACCCAGGGGAAGACCATAGGATACTAAATAATCGTGATAAACTGTAGTTCAAGCGGTTAAAACCGCGGGCAACAGCAGTAACTAATTAATTAATTATTAAATTTGGAACTGGCTATCCCCCCGCGATTTCAAAAAAAAAACAAATCAATGATTTATTATTGCATTTATATGTATACATGTTTAAATGAGATCATAGCCAACCGCGTCAAATACATTTTAATCTGTATATATAATGCAGATTACCTACATATAACTGTCTAATAAGTTTCTAGGTCTATTTCTTCAAATAGAAATACTCGTGTTAGTAACACTATTTAGAACTCAAGAACGGCTGAACCAATTTGGCTGAAAATTGGTGGGGAGGTAGCTTAGAACCAGGAGACAGACATAGGATTTTATCCAGGAAAAGTTCCTGCGGGATGACGGGAAGACGCGGGTGAAACCCAGGCGCAACTAGTTATCAATATAAGACACACGGAAAAAAAAGACCTTCCAAAATACAAAAGGAATTTCCTTCCCTCTTGACTCAGAAGGAAAACTAAGGTAAAATAAGGAAGGAACAGGTCACATTTTGGAAGGAATCGGTCTTGGAAGGTAAGACTCAGAAGGAAAGTCAGGAATTTTTTCACAGTGCAGAAGACATATATTTCGTAGACATATTTTCTCACACTAGACTGTACAAAAAATGCATTTGCCATGTTTAACTTTTTACTAGCACATTAGCAATGAACTCATCTCAAAAAGTACATGACTACTACAGTTTTAGACCATAACGGGCGAGCCCTAAGACTGTCCGTCTGTCCGTCAGCACGACAACTCGCCCCTTCTACGGAGCATATTAACCATTTTAAAATTTTATGTAAGCAATTTATTTATTACTGGGTTTTAATCCCGTGCTATACATGGCAATAATTATTTTTGACGTCCAATGTTAACAGTTTAATGTACAAAGTATGTATCAAATTGTATTTATTGGTGTCGATTCGGGTTTGCATTCTCTAAAACTAAAACTAAGTTTGACAGGTTTAAAAGTAATGCCTTTTTCCTTTTTTTAAAACACTTTTATTAGCTTGACTTGTAACTAACTAACTAACAATGTAATCAAATCTTAAAAGTCAATTTTCACCCACTTCTGTTACTTTAGTGGTTAGAAAAAGACAGCAATACTTTTAGACTTGTCAAAATTAGTTTAGTTTTAGAGAATTCAAAACCGAATCGACACTATTTTGACTACTAACCGACATAAAAAAAGAGGAGGTTTCTCAATTCGACCCTATATATGCTTTTTTTACATTTGTTCGCGAATAACTTCGTCACTTATGAACCGATTCTGATGATTATTTTTTGTTGGAAAGGAGATATCCCAAGGGTGGTACCATGATAAGGAAACCAGGATCTGATGATGGTATCCCAGAGAAATCGGGAAAGACAAGTCGGTTATTTTGTTAAAAGTTATACTTGTTTGTCAGCTTCAAGTCGCTTTTCAATGTTATATCCTTAATCTGAATTTTATAACCGCTCGAATGTGGACATCGTTAATCAATGAACTAATAAAGTCTCTAAAGTATTCCATCGAGCATAATTTAGTAGAAAAAAAAACGTTAATATTGTTGAAACTTGTAAGCATTATTATTGGAATAATTCGATTTTGTCTTCGCATAATTATCATAATAAACGAACACATTGCAAAATCGTGCATTCGTCGTGCTTGCTCTTTCTTACCATATCGCCGTCCCTTTCCACACGTGCAGTTCCCGTAAACCAATTAGTAGACAATTCTCACTCTTTGTTCCTTGAGATAAGATCCCTTTTGGTTTAAGCAAACAAACTAAAGAATACAGCTGCTTTCCGTCCATTTAACCTAATTAAAGCTTTATCTTAGTTGAACAAGGCCGAATATTGTTCGGCGTCAAGTAATCAATGAGGCATTCGCGATGAAATGCGAAATGGATTATTTTTTCAAAAATGGAATTAAGAAGAGACAATAACGTTCATTGTTTTTAAAGATGGCGGCCGGGGCTGGCTCAAATATGAGATTATTACTTGTGCGTCTGGCTTATGATAATTTTATAGCTCGGAATGGCACAATAGCGACTTCATTTTAATGTAAAATCGTAGTGCTTAATACGAAAACGGAAACGTATCTCGTCATACCAGTTATTAGCAAAAACGTATTAAATGGGTACTTTGATCGCAGGAAATGATGGACCTACTTATTAAATTCTTTCTCCGTTCAAATAAAAACACTCAATAAAAGACTGTCTATAGTTTGAACTTTGTGGAGCTATACTTCAATCCAGGCGGTTTTATTGGCTATTAATTTGACATTTTGCAATCTACTAGATCTTTCCAATCATTAAACACATACAAATAAGTAAATTAGTATTGCCTTATAAAGCTGTTATAATAACATCGGGTACGATTTGTTATAAAATAAAATGTAATGCAGGAGTCGCTTACTAAACAAACTTCTGTTTATTTTTTTCTATTTTAAAGAAATCATGTTGTTGATTGCAGTTTTGCTTTACGACCGTGAACTACTCAACAAGTTTTGTGTGTTGTGTTGCGTTCACATTTTTTTTTTAGCTCTACAGTTTTTTCGATTACAATCGTAGCTGAACATTATTTATTCTTCAATATTTAACTCTACTTATTCTACAAATCACAAAACAAAAATATCAAATTGCAATTAAAAATATAAGTATACAAAAATCGAACGCTCAGTTTTAAAAATGGAATTGGTTCGTTCTCAGTTCTCTGCTTTATTGCTCCAGTTACTAGAGTCTAGTTTAGTTTTTTTTTTTACTTTATTATAGTGACGCTATTCCAGCCAGCTACAGCTGCGGAATATATTTATTAATTTAATCAATTATGTTCAATAATGTAATAAATTCGTCACAAAACATTAATTTCATTTCATAAGTGTACAAAAATTATTTTGTTTTAAACTATAATAAAGGTTAGTAATGACAAGTTCAAATTATGCAGTCATTGTAAAAAGAGACGATTAGAATATACATGTAAGTATTGCAACTATGCACACCATGTAACTTTTTTTAACACAGAGTCAGTGTTGCCATCACAAATATTTTAACTACCGTGTTTATGGTATTTGACAGCCGTGTTTATCACATATTTTTAAATAATATAATAGAATTGGCTTAAAATTAGTTAAGAGTAAATTATATTTTTTACGTTCAACATATTTTTATGATTTTAACATTGTCCTTCTGTTTTGCCTTCAAACTACATATATTAATAACTAGCTGTTCCCCGATACAGTTTCTCGCGATAAAAAGTATCCTATGTCCTTTCTCTGGCTCTAGACTATCACTGTTACAAATCAGTTCACCTAAATCAGTTCAGTAGTCTAGGCGTTAAAGAGAGACATACAGACAGACTTTCGCATTTATAATATATGTAGGGTTTTGCTTATTCTTTAGTGAGCGATTTTTTTCCTATTGTCTTACCTATCAACTAGAATCGACTTAACTTGAAGTAAGTATGTAAAGTAACGTAAATATAAAACAACTTGCTCGATTTTATTTTATTCTCTGATTGTATACCTACCGAGATTTAAACCCAAACCATAGAGTTCTCTATGCCCAAACTTTTTAAAAACTCCGCGCGGCGTGCAACCAGCCAGCTGCGCTATAGATTAGTGACGTGCCGCGTCAGTTCCAGAAAGCTGAATAACTAGCACATAACGAGTAATTTAAATAGATCGCTCTCTCAATTGGGGTTAATTCTTGTATTTAAGGAATATCGTGGACGTTTAATTATGAGAACTTGAGGCGCTCGGCGTGTTGTCCTGTTTATGGCGTAATTGTTATCATTTTTACTAAGTAACTTATTCAAGTTTGTTTTTCTTCTACATTTACAGCAAATGGTGATGGACTGGAAACTGTATACCAGCGTCTTTGTTCCCGATAGGTATTATTTGGGAGCCTTCAATTCAAGAGTGGGTAGGAAACTTCTAGGCAAGCATGCTCCATCATCAGCCTCGTCAACACTTAGTATCAAGTGAGATTGTGAACAAATGCTTACTTTTTCCTAATTAATAGAATAAATAATGTTTTCAGAGTTGACTTACAAGATTTTTTATGCAGTGTTGATAGAAGCCTAATTCGTCCAAATCAAATACTTACATTAATTACAATTGCCAATTAAGCAGCTTTAGATCCTTATTTGGCAAACACATCGTCACTTACTTGTGACTTACTTGTGACTTGTGGTTGAACTCCGCCTGCAAGTAGTAAAAAACCTACATATATACCTACAAACGTCACAGCATATTTGGGACATTAATTATGAAATAACCAGCTCTTCAGTGAATCTGTAATCTCAACCCGTTGACTATTCTTGAAATCCCAATTTATATCTACGTAACTATATCAATTAATCTATTCTACTCAAGTAAATAACTAGACACATCGAAACAAAAGACTATGGTATTGAGTTACAACAACCAAACGAGGTAGAAACAACAACAAGAGAAGCGAAATATCAAAACCATGCATACGTTTCAAAGCTCCTTAAACTATTTATTATTGCGGAAAGAAAGTTAATTTATAAAACTGTAGCGGAATTTGTCAGTCACGATGATTTGCGCAGAGCTGTTTGGCCGAACGGTAATCAAGATAATAAACTAGACTTTTTTATATTTTTATGTTCCGTAATTGCCGACTTCTTTTAGGATATTTCAATAAAAACCAATTTACTGGGAGCTAATAGTTATCAGATGCTTGAAAACTTTCAAATCAGTCCGGAAACTTCAAATTCTAATAGCATAAAGAAGCACGTCTGCTATCTACTTACATCACTCGTTTCGACTTTTTACTGAATCGTGATCCGCTTTTTTTTTCTAAAGAGCACATATTCAGATGTGTAATGACCAATCTCCGGGCGTTGAACAAAAAAAAGAAAAAGAGTATTAATGCATCAGTTACTAAACCGTCAGACGCATGCTCTTGCGCATCCTTAACGCATTCATAATAAGAACAAGACGTTCCATTTTCAAACGGACGAATTACAAACACGGGGAGCATTCCATCTTCGAATGTTGCTTTCAGTTCGTATTCAAATTTTGAAAATAGAATGGGATTTATTGAATGGAGATAATAACGCATACATTGAAAGCTTTTTGTATTGATCTGGAGTTTTCTGATTAAAGCGTTATTAATGACTAACTGGGGCCTGTGGCTGCGCTTACGAATGTTTTATCGGTTTTTTCTTATTAGATAAAGTAAATCCAAAACAATGTCGCATTACCAATACAATTCTAGCTAAAATTGGGCCCCGACATTTTGATTGAGACTTATATTGTGATATGTTAAACAACTTGTTAGTTCTAGTTATAAACCTGTTACAAATAAGAGTCATCTATTCTAGTTTCCAGAAACTGAGTCAGTGCAACTTTTTGAAGCGTTACATCACTACTTGACTCGAACAGGAAATTAGATAAATACCGCGAACGCACATTCGAAATACGAACAACAAATTTTTAAATTCAGAACAACAAGAAAAGTGTCCCCTAATAAATACAACTGGCTGTAATTATAAAATTCTGCTCGACAAATATGAGGGCGTTCTGACACGATATAAAAATTCTTCATACATTTTTAATTAACTTCAAAAACATTGTACGCTCCATACTTCATACTTCGAACCGGGGTCAATACTCTTAGAAAAAGTTACCAGTTCCACTTGACCCCTAGGATTGGTAATAATGTTTTAATGTCAGATTCACAGTTAGACTGGTCGGAAAGAATACACGCGGCGTGGTCACCCATCAATCAATGGGATCAGATCGAAACGAGCTTACATTATGATTTTATAAGTTTGAGTAATATTTTATTCAAATTTCTAGTTGATTGAATGTCTCAAACTTGTTCAATGTAAGTTTTAACTCAAATATTAGTGATTATGATTAATAATAACATTTGCAATTCAAATATCGAAACTTGATTCAAAATAGACGAAATAGTAACCGAGTCGATCGAAAAAGAAAAATATGATTTGTGGCCAGCATCAAGATATATTCCAGCATTCCACCGTCACCCCACACGCCCGTCATAATCCATCTCAAGCTTCGATATTTGAATACATATTCGAATTTGGAACGCGCCAGTAATACGAACTTGCTCCGTTTCGTTTTTCAATTGCTTCACTAATATTTTGAATTTAGAACGTCGGTTTCGAGATAAGAACTTGTTGCTTTTTATTTTTTTTAAATTGAGCACGCATGCGTCTAGACGAGCGACGTAGTTTTTAGTGGACAATAAATTGGCTAGCTATTGTGTTGTCATGAGTTTTGGTATGAAAGGTGATAGAGAAATCGCGTTGAACGTTGATATTCGTTTATTCCATTCGCGTTGCTTGTTACGTAACTAGGTGTGTAATGTAGGTGGGAGGTGTGTGTGTGTGAGTGTGGCGGCACGCGCCACCGCCACGTATCGGCAATAAAGCGCGGGGTGGCGGTGGCTGGTGGCCGCCGCATTCTTATACGCGTGCCACATAGACAAAAACGACAGTTCATGCTGCTCTGACGTAACGGGCTGAATAACTTTGCTAATATTTTTTTTTACAACTTATAACGTTTTTTTAATGTTTTTTATGACATGTAGAGTTTCTATATTATTTATTCTATTCCGTTGCGGGAATCGAACCCGCAAGCTCACGCTTCGCAGTCAACTATTCGCCCATTGCGCCACATCGGCCGTCAATTTTGTCTACATTTCATTTTAAATATTAGTTCAATTTTCGATAAGCAAGCATCAATTCTCGACATAAGTTAAAACTGGACATCACCTTTTTTCCATTTTTATACTAACTATTATTAATTTTATAATAATTATTTGAAAAAGCGTCTTGAAATACAGCTACTATCATCCAGTACCTCAGAGATAAATAAAACTTACCTGCTCTTATTAACCCTCAATTTTCTATACCAACGCCCTCATCTGAGTTATTCCCGACAGCAATGCATCATTATCGCGAGCCATCGTCACAGGTCAAAGACAATGCCGTATGAAGACATGATGCGAGGTGTTGGGGGCAATTACAACGTACCGAGAACACGCCCTCTCTATTGTACGAGGTACGCTTTTAGAGCTTAACGTGCTGAATGGTTCGACGGCAGAGACCGTTTGAAATTAGAAGTAAAATTGTTCGATTTTTTAAAAAATTGTGTAAATTATAAGATCTGTGTCGCATTTCCAATAATGATTATGCAACAGAGAACAGATTCCAATTTTAAATACCAATAACTAACTTCAAATTTATTTTTAAGAACACTGAAGTTGTCCATCTCAACTTAAAACACTTGAGTTCTAAAAATGTTTTTACAATCACCGCTATGAAATATGAAGAACCTCAAAAGTATTAAACATTTCTCTGTCCGTTCAAAAGCATTAATATTATAACTTATCTTCATTCGGAGCACTCAAAATATCTATTTTTAAGCTAAAACCAGCCTATACAATCAGTCGTTATTCAAAGGTAATACGCGCCAACGAAAAGACGTAAGTTTCAAACGAAAAAGTATTGACTTACGACGTTTTTAAACGAAACGAAATGTAAAAATTGTATCTCAGTGTTATGGAGGAAATGATTGATTTTATTGCCAGACTTTACAGATTCGACGTTTTAAACCACTTGTTCGTGAAATTTAGAAAATTACATTTCTGATATCGATGGTTTTGAATTTGGAATGACGCAGATTGTGTTTTGCTAGAACGCGAGAATAATGTTGTTGAAAAAATACGATCGGGTTTTATTTTGTTTCATTTTAAGTTTTGCTGATGTGTTTTTGTTTTATGATTGATTGTTAACTTACTCATTGCTACTTTTTGGCGGTAAAAAGATGACTGACGGATCTGAAAAAAATTGCATCTAATAAGATTTCTTTTACATCTCTTTGGTAAACGTTTGATTGACAACAAGTCACCTGATGCTAAGTGGCGAAGTGGTCACTACGCTAGCTATGCCTGGACTGGGAACTGGTTTTTAGTTTTAAGTTTGACTTTTTAAAGTGATCACAATGTATCCTATTAAATAAAAAACAATTGACTTTAACTTTGAGATGTGGCTTAACTTTAGAGTCAAATAACTGACAAAAGCTCGAAATTAAAATATCAACATCACGTTTAGAAAAACTAAACACACCAATATTAATAAAACCCTAACTAACGACGTATCCTCATAAAATCTTAACAAAACAAACAATATGATTGAATTAGTCATGTTATTGGAACTTGAAGCGCCTGGTTCATGTCTGTAGAAGACATCTGGTATTCTTGTAAGACTCAGTTTTACGTTCATGGGAATTTTGATGGATTTTATTGATTCATTTTGTAATAATAATATGAGTTGGAAAAGCCTGGATGGTATCCATTTTGTTATTTATTCGAATTGCGATTTGAAATCTTTTGTTTTATGACACATTGAGGTTCTGTTAGAAATATATTTTGAATAACGAACAATAAAGTTTATCGTAGTTTCTTTGTGTGGAATGTGGTGAGATATTGTACTTTTTTTCGCTCACCATCATTAGCCAATTACGTTCCCACTGCTGGGACTCTGGCCTTCTCTCGGAGAGAAAGTACGGGCTGTAGTCTATATACCACGCTGTCCCAGTGATTTTATTTTCGAATTATATTTTTTTTGACGCCAAGCCAGGCGTAGCGGGGCACCCTCGACCACGTCATTTTTAACTTCACTTGACTTGTCACCAAACGCTATGATATAAGATTTAAATATTCCACTGTCACGCGATTTATATGTATGCATCACCTCAATTGGTTGAAGATATCTGCTTCAAATTGAGTTGCAAGTTGCAAGATATCACCCGAACAAATAGACATTGCAAGTTAAATAAAAGCTTTTAAAAAAACCTTTGCTTTCAAATACGACATAAACAGACCCATTTAAAGGCTCTACTAAATTCTCGTTCGATCGAATTATTTCTGGATGTGACAGTCAATATTCCTCAAATAAGGGAAACGTAATTAACAATTCGTAAAAATTCATCGGCAAGCCGGCGCGGCGTCAATTTTCAATAATACCCGCGGAATATTCAACAAATAACCGGTACGGGTCAGAACTCACCGGGACGCCATTAAAATTACCGGACAATTTTAGCGCAAGATCGAAATTTTAAAATGATGACATTGCTGCATTTATCGCACTGTTTTTCTGGTGGCGTATTGAGTTGGAGCCCTGGTGGATTGTGACCGTTGCGATTCTGGAATCTGGCCGTTTTTAGCCCCATTCCGCGGTACCAAATTAAAAATGTAAGAATTCTCGCTTGCAAAGGAATTTATATTTTATTTCATTTGAATCCGCCATCGTTTGTTTCCAGCTTGCGATCGGAATTCATATTTTTCTGTGTTTTGTTTCGGCGAGCGTCGTATTGTTTTATTGTTGCGTCCTAAATGTTTCGTTCCCGAACGGGTATTAATTATTTTCTTACCGGCTTTTGTGAGGCTTGCTTCACTTCGACAAGTTCTGTCGATAACTTGTCGGAATTTGACAACTTTCCCGACTTACTTGGGGATTGGCCTGGCCTATTTTAATGACTTAACATTTTTAGTCTTCATTTTTTTTCTTTTCTTTTGTTTTTGTGGAAAAACAATAAAGCGCTGTGTATTTCGCCACATTTGGTGATACACACTTTTTTTTAAATCCATAAAGCTCTAACAGTTAGACCAAAAGTTACATGAAAAAAGAAAATGCTTATCGCGTTACTGTCTTTACCTTTCTCGACTAAATAAATACGCTTTAAAACATTTTATTGCATCAAAAACGATTGTTTTTTTAGTAACGATCGAAAAGACAGACGTATTGCTCTTAAATATAGAGATAAGACATTTGACGAACCCGCCCGACAAATTTTAAGGCCATTAACGAGTTCACGATATAATTTCGCTTTTAGAAACCCAATCACGAGTTTCATTAAAATTCTGCAGTTAAAAAATTCTCGTCGAATCGTCAGTCCGGATTAGAGCACGGTTACTTGCCATGCTTAAACTATTAGACGGCTCGGAGGTTCCGGACATTCCGGCCGTTCTGGACAGACGTAGAGATTAGAGATTAGTTTCGTGTGTCGAAAATAAGAGCCGTAATCTGACATTCCCGTAGAGTTTGATTTATGGCAGATGTGTCTATTTGTCTGTCTATTAGTGAATCCACAATGAAGCACAGGCATATTTAGTGGCAACATTTTACCATTGCAGGTCGTGGATACAAATCCTGCAATGAACTTGATTTTTTTTTGAAGGAAAACCATAGTTTAGTTGTAGGGTATTTTCTAGTGCTCGTCTGGCTCTGTCGTCAAGCATCTATCGGTGTGTAAGGGTAACATTACTTGAGAGCCAGTTCCCAATTCAGGCGTCGTGTGGCGCCACTTTTGACAACTTTAGGAAATAAAAGAACTTTCTTATATTAGCTAAAGCCTTAGTGAAAATATAATTTGTATGTATAGCATACTTTAAATTTAATTTTTAAATTAAAAAAAATGTGGCATTACTTAAATCACTGTTAAAATGTTTGTATAATTTCAATTAGAATATATTTCATTCGGCTGTCCTTTTTTTTTACAAAATTTTGTGTAAGTTTAAGATTGACAAAGTTCACGCGGCCTTCTTATTGACTCATACTTATCCGGCCAAAACTATCATCTCCACACTTCTCCACTCGTGTTCAGTTCAGAAAGTTGCGCAACACTTCTCCCGCCTTCCGACAACTCTAATATGTATATATATACGTTACTCATCAATCTCAAATAGACACGCGCAATCCATTGTTTCCGTGACATTTAGATCAATTTATAAATACCTACGCTCATTGTTCTAAAAATAAATAAATAAGCACGCATTATTCAAATTCAAAAAATTGGAACGCGACATTAACGCGTCAATTGTCGCAATTATAAATTTATTCCCAATTCAAATATATCACGTTTGAATTTGGAATAGTCGCATTCCCAATTGTTTGTCGCGCGCTGGCATTTTGGCAGCTCTAGCACTATTGGCCGATGCGTTCGCTCTATCGCCTCGCTTTGTATTCGAATTTAGAAAAGGCGATTATTTTGCTTTCTTTCGTGGACGTTGAACGGTTATTGTGTGCAAATGTAATTGTTCCAGCGGCTGGTTATTGCTGTAAATATGAGCGAGGAATAGTTTCGTCTCGCGGCTCACTTGTATAATGCGTTCTTGTCTGTCAACTGACATGTTGAGTGGCTCTTGACTCTTAACTTGAGTTAGACTGAGAACGTAATAGAAAACAACTGCGCTCTCAACGTCTTAGGAAATAGAAGCTTAGAACATTAGCTGATACGCTCTCAAGGCGTACCATAAGCTATAGACACTAATTAATAACATAAATCAACATCATTATGACGTATTCAAGAACCTCTCCATTCTAGATGCGCTACAAAATGCCAGGGCTGCCAGATAAAAGTGTCCAAATTACCGAAAACTGCTTGCTTTTTTTAAAACACTTTTATTAGCTTGATTTAACGATAATATAATCAAATACATTGCAAAAAGTTTGTCAAACAATTTTTTTTTATATTTCTTGTCTAGAATGCATTTTAGTCGCATCTGTTGGTATTTCAAAACAATAACAACATCTCATTGGGTGTCCATAAAGCAGTGGCATCTCATGTTACAATGACGTATGTCGCATCTACATTATTAGAGGTTACAATTGTCGTTTTCTCAGTTTATGGTACAGAAGGAATGTTAGTACCATAAACTGGTACTTTGTTCTGTACATTAATGCTCTTCAGACATAATGTCAGTGCAGCTTTACAATTTTATATGCTCGTCTGCTCGTCTTCAGTTTGTAAACCAAAATTGTATATTATCAAACACCAAATGAATTAGTCGGGCAAGTCTCTAAAAACTAACTGATTGTTTTGGAGTAAATCCTATACAGTCCCAAACTTTTTTGTCTCACACATAGTCTGATACTTCATACTTAATAAGCTTTTCTAATAAGAATTTGCTTCGTATGATAGTTATTCTAAAACATTGAAATTGGGGATTTGGTTGAAAAGGCGTACGTACCTACATTTTGACCTTTGAAGGAGTTGCCAACTAAGGAGCCTTGTAGTGAGTACAGTGATTCTCTCTCTCTGTTTCTAGTATTAAATCTTTATTATAATATTATGTAGTTTAGTAATAAAACTAAATAGTAATCAAGCGCCAGACATTCAAATACGATAAAAATGTTATTTACTTACGTCTTTGCACAATCGGATGACTCAATTGAACAAAACATGTCACGCTATATTGACGTATACAATATACATATATGTATTATATGCAGTACAATATTAAAGGAATCAAGTAAACAGTTAAGGCATGTCTGTGTTGTATGATAGCGCTGCCAAAATTACTAATAGCCAAAAGTATTTTGATTTATAGTGAGTTTTTTGTTTTCTATCCTGGCAATCAGGTTGATATTATACTAATACTAGCTGCGCCCCGCGGTTTCACCCGCGTGGACTACATTTAACTCGATAAAAATTGATTTAAAAAATAGATGTTGGCCGATTCTCAGACCTTCCCGATATGCACACAAAATTTCATCAAAATCGGTCAAGCCGTTTCGGAGGAGTATGGCAACGAAAACTGTGACACGAGAATTTTATATATTAGATTATCAATGAAAAATCTAAAATAGAACCTTTAGAACTATGAATAATACAGACTTATTAGTACAGTCTAAAAACAGTTAAAACAAAAAACAATTGTAATTTACCCGTTTTGAATCACAATTAGCTATAATTTACACCTGACACCATGTAATATTATTATGCAGTTATAATACTGAAATGAAACTACTCAGTTACTAGGAAACAACTGACTTTATTCGTCTACCCACAACCTATTTTATAATAAGAACCTAGACTTTTTTGGCGGCAATTGAACTGTCAACATGAAGATATTGTTATTATTTCCAAAACTTGTGTTTCTTCGAGTGATAATGTGTAATATTGGTGGATTATTAACCATTATGTGTTCGTTAATGTGTACGAGTGTGGGAAATTGAAATAAAGTTGTGAAAGTGACTTTTCAAGTTGCTCCAAAAAAGTCCGTGTAAAGTTTAAGTAAAGCGCCACTACTTTACTTAAACACTATCCTCATCCCATCATCTCATCGTCATCATCACCATTCACCATCATCATTTAAACTTGATTCAACTCTCTGAGTTTGAAATCTTTTATACTTGACACTGGCAAATACACTAATCGTGTGACGCCATAACAAAACAAAAATAAGAACCTACCCACATTTAAGCTACATACAACACAGTCAGCGACAAAAGTAGCTGATCGTTCTCGATTTTCCAAATGTGTTTCAAATCAGTAATTATTATTGTTGTTTTTTTTACATTTTACATGGTATCATTTTGACCACAACATAACACACCTGATTTTAGGTGATGATGAGGTCAAAAATTGGTGTCTAACATGATGAGGATAATAGAAAAAAGTGTGATTGTTCAGCGACTTTTGTCGTTGACTGTACCAACGTATTACAAAATGCAATACCCAGAGGACCTTTAGGCATTTTTTTTATTATTGCTAGGATTACCTATCTTTAGCAATTTTCGAAACGCTTTCGTTGCTGTTTGTTAGTCTCGCTAAAACTCGAGAATGGCTGGGCCGATTTGAATAATTTTAATCTTGAAATATTTGTAAAAGCTCAGGGAAGGTTTAAAAGTTGACTTTTATTGGTGACTTTGATTGGGCTTTTTTTTTTTAGTTCGCCGAGTCAGCTAGTCACTAATAATTTTTGGCTTTATTTGTAATGTCATAATATTATTTTACCTGTATTATTTGTATAACGTAACGCTGTTTAATTGCTGACCTAAATAATAAAAAGAAAAATTGAAATAAAAAGATCGTAAGAGTCAGGTTGAGACGGATTAAGGGAACTATTTGAGGGGCTAATCTAACATCAAAGTGAAGTGATTTATTATGTCAAACGACGTTATGGCGTTTTGCTATGCCTGTCGTAATTCTACGATTCAGTTTAAAAATCTTATAAGTTAAATTTACTTACCAACACAACGTATGGAAAGACTTCCAACACAAAGTATGGAAGGACTATCCCAATTGTTGTCAATCAACACGTTTCTTTATACATTTCCCACTAGAACAAAAATCAAAACGAACTACTTGAGACTCGTAAGAGCCAGTTGCTATAGTCAAACACAGCGTAGCGCCATCCTTAACATAAAGTGACTCATAGTGAAACGCTACTGTACAAAATATCATTGAAAAGTGCGTTACACCTTCGACCACTTCGTCACCTTCCATTGAATGAGATCTTGGTCAAACGCCAGTCTAGTCAAGAATAAAAACTTCTAACTTTATCATAAAATATGATGATGCCGGGGCATCTGCCCCTGTTCTCCCTAAGTCCGCCCCTGCCGCAGGTTATAATCAGCGTCGTTAGACAGGCATTTCAGTTGAAACGCTATTATATTATCTAAGGTGTCACGATGAGCCGTAACAGACAAATGTTCATTAAAATCGTTGCGTATAAATAAACATGGCGGTTCTCGGTAATATTGTAATTATTTCTCGTTATTGGAGCCGTGCTGAACTTTAAGTGTGGATTATCATAGCTAAGTGTAGACTTAATTGTTGAAGATATTTGATATTTTTGCGTTTTTAATTTTATCTTTTTGTTGCTGTGACAAGTTACTGTTGCCCCCGACGCAAAAAGAAGGGTGTTATAAGTTTGACGTCGATGTCTGTCTGTCTCTGTGTGTCTGTTTATTGCATCGTTGCTCTCAAACGGATGGACCGTTTTTCAGCAAGTTTTCTTGCGGTGTTTGATGAAAATCGATCCAAAGAGTCGGAGATCCAAATTATGTGGATAGATAGATATGTAATTAGGTTTTATAACGGGATAATTACCATGTATTTGTTTTTGTTTGAGTTCTCGATATTTCGGCACTGTTGCAAGCGCCATGATCACTAGAATACTGTGATGTTTTTGACCATGGTAGTTTAAAACAGTATGTAGATAGATATATGTGAATAGATAGGCTTTTATTTAACTTTAATAGATTTTTTTCTTAACTACTGAACATAGACCTTCCCTTTTAACGCTACCTTAAACAGCAATTAGCCATTTGCATCCATCTGCCCCCTGCGACTCTTACAATGTAGTCGTTCCACCTAGTGGGGGGCCTACCTACAGAACGTCTCCCGGTTCGTGGTCGCCACTCGAGAACCTTTCTTCCCCATCGGTTATCGGTTCGTCGAGCGATGTGTCCTGCCCATTGCCACTTCAACTTGCAAATTTTGAGAGCTATGTCAGAGAGGTTTGATATATTCATAATTATAGAATATATACAATTGGATAAAAAATTATACTAAATACTAAAGCTAAACTATCAATATAAAACTAAACATCTACAAATAAAAAACCTGATTTAGGTCGCTGCCTGCAGGTAGAGTGCCCAAGAGACTGGCGACATTACCTCTTTGAATGGCTCTTTGATATTATTGTACTTTTAACAGACTTCAAAAAGATGTTTGTTACCTCAGAGCTTTCGACTGGGTGAACCGATTTTGCTGATTCTTTTTCTTATTTTAAAGCTGGTGCTTTAAGTGTGGTCTCACTTTAATTTTGTCTAGTCTGACAATGGCATCCACATCAGTGTGAAAAAAAAATCCTTACTTTCGTTCTGAGTCTTACCTTCCAAGACCGATTTCTTCCTTATTTTACCTTCTGAATTACAAATCCTTCCCTTTTGACTCGGAAGGAAAACGTTATTTCGGAAGGTCATTTTTCTCAGTGCATCAGAAATCCTTCGAAGTTGGTTCTTTTTTGTTACAATTTTTAAATAAGTACCTAAGTAGTTACAGTGAGTGATGTACCTAGCGTTAAGAATGCAGTTCCAACAAATACCACATTGGTTCGAACAAAAACGTAACGAAACAAAACATCGTAACAATCCCAGATAATAACGCACTAGAATTAAATCTATCTAAACTGCAGTGCGTCTCGAAATAGGGCACGTTTGCCGCAATTATTTTAGCTCGTGTCTTTCTGAAAATTGGCATGCGTTTCGGATCTTTTACTGGCGGTATTCGGTTGGGAAACCGTTGTAACAACGACCATTCTACCAAGACTCCTCTATTGTCCTACGCGTGTTCTAAAATACAGTACCACGATGGGTCAGGTTAAACTGGCCCGTATATATAAATAAAGTGCACTGATATGCGAATAATAGGTAACTCGTCACAGCGTTCGATGTCTCATCTGAACTCGACGCGGTTTTATTTTAACTTGCGACTTGTTGCTTGTGTGTTAACCGCTTTATTGATTGGAAAGGTTACGCAATTTACAGTTTTATGTCTTACGCAATAAGAACGTGTAAATTAGATCTTAATTTATGGGTCTTTGATGCCGAGACTAATGTTTAATTGTTCATCATAACTTTTGAATATTAATAACTAGTTGCACCCCGCGGTTTTACCCGCGTCCGTTATCCCGCAGGAACCATTTTCCTGGATAAAAAGCAAGATGTGTTAATCCAGAGTATAAGCTATAACCATTCCAAATTTCATCAAAATCGGTTCAGTAGTTACGGTGATACGTGGTAACAAACATTCCCACACACACAAACTATCACATTTACAATATTAGTAGGATTCTACTCTGAAAATTTATTGAAAATTTTTTGTTCGACATTAAAATGATAATAACACCCACATAATATTATTTGTCTCGTAGCGGGAATTGAACCCGCGACCTCCCACTTCGCAGTTGGCCATACGCTCATTGCGTCATATTTTCACTTCTAATAAAATAACAACAGACAATAAAAATAAATAAAAATATCACAATATGTACATGGAATATAATTTCCGTTACAATTAATTTAATACCATAAAAAGAAATCGAACAGAAAAAGGCCAGCCAACGCCGCCGCGCGCTGAAAATTTACATTTGTAATCCAAACCATTAACGTCCACAATAAACTGCATTGACAAGCCGATGAGCGGGACAGAGCAATACCGGCGAAAAGAGACAGGAGACATCACAGATTCGCGCCAGACACAATAGCGACGCGTGCGCGGATAGAGCGAGACGCCCGTACGCGGATAGACAAGGACGGCTATACTTTCAACGGTGTCGCACGGATTCAATAATAGTCTAGTGAATTTTATGCGTTTGTGAAAAATGCACTCAGATTTATAGATTACGCTTTCCGCGTAGTCTATTATCGCGCGAGCTTTACGATTTTAGTGCTTGCATTTTGCTTTTTTAATTATGCAGATCAGTCGACGAAATATCGCGTGATTATTTATTGTATTGTCTATTTTATTGTTTAGCGATTAAAGTTTAGTCTGCGCGGTTTATTATTTATATTGGACACTCGTTTAAATGGATTGTGTGAAAACATCTCTATTTTATTTATGTAAATGGTATTATTGTTTTAACAAGCTTTGTTCTTAATGACAATTCAAGTATGGTAAATTAAATCAGTTCAAATCTTGTTGCTCAAAAATTTCATCAATAGTTACCGTGACAAAGCATTTAAATTGTACTTACGCTTAACTTTAGAACAAAAAAGCGTTTAGAACAGTAAGTTGACTATCGATTTCTTATGCCGCGATAAAATATTTCGTACATTTTTTAACTCGTGTCTTAATTCTTACAAACTTCACTAGCTAAGCGAATATTACCTAGTTTGCAAAAAAAAGTGCAGACTTCGTAAAACAAAAATGAGCAAAAAATTTTAATATCTACTACATACATATAAACAAATGTTATAACATTAAGTAATTTAACATTCTTAACAAAAAAAAAAAACGATTTCTGGTTCCCCTCGGTTTCTCTGGGATACCATCATCAGGTTTTCTTATCATAACTGAAGTCGGTTAAAAAAAGGGCAAACAATTTAATAATATCTACAAACAAATGTCATAACATAACATTATAAAAGAAATTAAAAGAGAACAAAGTCATAACATCGAAAACAAAACAGAACGAAGTCATAAAACTAAAAAGAGCTGTGCATCTAATGCCGAACGCACAAAGTGCATAACAGAATTAACAGAGTAGGCGACAGGTGCGTCCACATTCCCGCGCGTTGTGCGAATACAAGAAACGGCGATTAAAATGAAATACGTGCACTTTGATAATTAATTATTGTAAACTATTCTCGTGCGACGAAATATTGTTGTTATTTATGCGTCTGGATTGAGGATTCGGATTTGCAGTCTTGATGGCTCGTGACGGATCTGTAATGTCGACGCGAGTTCCAGTTTATTCGTCAAATCATTCCGAATGATATGTTTCGCAGCTCGCGGCGATTTATAATATTAAATGTATCGATTGTGGTGGATGATAATTTAGTCGGTTTATTAACATTTTACTTAACATAGTGACGTCCTATTTCTGTTAAATAATGTGGATTGATAAATTGATTAATTCTTTATTGGTACAAAGAAATTTAAAAATAAGTAAAACCACAAAATTAGTGCACAAAAGGTGGTCTTGTCCTTATAACACAAATATAGAAATTAAATAACTATTTAAAAATGTGGACTCACATTTTATTTTTTATTTACAAGCCACCTAAAACAGTATTTTTTTGTCGTTTTTGATATCTTGAATGACACTTTCTTGACAATCAAATAAACAAATTAAAGTTATTGAAATTGTTTGTCTATTTTATACCATCTTAAAGTAGATAATTTAACACATAAACTAACACTTTCTCCTAAGTAAAATATCAATGCGACCATTCGCCAATCCAAAGAACCTATCCAATTTATTTTTGTAACAAAACTACACACTACAAGTAACAAGGAATTGTGTTACATATGGAGTAACAAAACGTATCTACGCAAATAGACCGTCTGACGATTCGATCGCGGTACGAACGTTCAGTTATTAGATTAACAGATACGTTACGTTTTACAATTTAAATGTGGAATATGGATTTGAAAATGGAATTCGGATTTAGATATGTAACGAATTGGAAATATTTTGGTATAATAATTAGGAAGAACGAGGCTGAGGATTAAAATGAGTGCATCCCGCGCTACTGTTTATTTGTAGTGCATTTGATTTTAGAATCATTTATTTTTGAACTCATCTATTCGAAATTTAAATAAATTGCAATTTAAGTAAGTTGATCTTTTATTTTGAGACATATTCGGAATATGCATTTTGTTCTTTAGAGATCCACGACTAAAGAGATCGAACGAAAATAATGTATTTTCAATTGACGAAAGAAAGATGATCATAAATAAATAGTGTGGCACGCTCCGGGATTGAAAACTTAAACTGTGAAATATTCTGAACCATGCTCAAATCTCTACTGATATTCTTTTACGCGTAAACTACTGAACCGATTTAAATGAAATTTGGTACAGAGATAGTCTAGAAAGAAAACTCTAGCCTGAGAAAGGAGGCTACTTTTTATGGCGATATATTTTAGCCTACGTAGGTGAAACCGCGGGGAACAGCTAGTTGGTTCTATAATATGTTGTAGGATCGTCACTAAATTCAGTAATTATTCCATCAGCAATATTTCACACGTTTCGGTTTTCCGAATCTTAAACACTCATTTAGTTTAATTTATACAAGTCACAAGTCAACGATTTGGCAAATATTAAAATAATTTATATGTTTCACACACTGCTCTATCAACACACATGTTTTGCCAAATAACCATTCAACAAAATTAAATCATCTCTAAAATTTTACCATAGAGTTCAAAATCGTTTATTTACGAATGTAGGGACATGTGTCTCATGTCTAGCCTAAAGTTGTACGGGATAAATCGATTTGTACTTTATGTCTTTACGGATAGAGTTTAAATTGTTAAAGAGATGAAATTTACGAGAAATAAGCGAAATTCTTGTAACGAAGTGCTAAGAGCTGTGTTTATTGTTGATGCCATCATAAAGGAGAGTTTACAACTGTTTTATTAACACTGGTAGTGCTGTGGATAATCTTTTACTGCTTAATACAGTGTCATGTTTAGTGAACTATACGGCAAACTTTTCTAAATGTACGGTAGTACGGTAGCCTTACGTCTTTTAATACGGTTGAATTGACATCTCTAGTTTTTTTTGAGTTAAAACTTAGTTTTACCCTGAACTAGTTGCGCCCGGCGTCTTCCCGTTAAACTGCAGGAACCTTTTTCCAGAATAAAAGTAGCCTATGTGATAATCCGGGGTAAGCTATCTCCATTCCAAATTTTATCAGAATCGGTTTAGTAGTTACGGTGATACGTGGTAACAGACATTCACACACACACACACACAAAAACTTTCGCATTTATAATATTAGTAGGATTAGCTTAGAGATATTTAAAAGAGCCTACAGTTACTTCAAAGCCTCACAAAAAGCCTTTTTTTCTTAGTTTTATGCCCTTGTACTATAATACCTAGTTAAAGGTCAGAATTATGCATGTGGGTGTGGCGTTATTATTATTATTGCCTTGTCCGTTTTCTAAAAGGTTTACAACTCGTCTAATACGTAACATAATATTATTCGTCATCTCCTCGACTGTACTTCCCGTGACGTAACTTGTAAGGAAAGGGCGTAATGCATTGTTTCAATTCCATTGCTTGTTTAAAAATGTTATCAGAAACTGTTCAGGATTATAATCTTCGTGAAGTTAAGAGCTATACGTTATTAATACTTATATTAAAATTAAAAAATCATTAATATATATTTAGTATGATCAAACATGATAAAAAAGCTTGGGATTGTAGTGAACTTGCTCCAATTCAATTAATTAGTATAATAAAAATAAATATGGAAATGTGATCGCGCTAAAAAAAACATGTTTCTCGTCTATTCTTTTGCCGACGTAAGGAGGTTGGAACAGACGTGGCTAGTTTTAAGTTTGACGTTTTAAAATGTGCACTGTGTATCTATAGTCTATACAATATGTTTTAAACTACTAAATAAATATAGTTTGAATTTTAACTAAAAAATTTTTTAGGATGTCACATTTACTATTTTATTTTTGTTTGTTAGCAGTTATTTTTTGATACTTTTTAAGATACTCATAATATAATAATAATAATATATTTATTGATCCAAAAACAGAGCGAAACATTGAAAGAAAAATTTGATAGGTCTATACTTATAAATAAAATAATGTAAGCCCGCAATGTATTGTTAACTAAGCAACAACCCCGTCTATCAAAACCAGGTCACATGGTAATGTATACCAGGACATTCACCCGGTATTTTTTACTTGTTTTTTCTCCCAAACGGATCCTTTTTCGGACGGTTTTAATTTTTTATTCGATATTAATTATTGTGAAGGGTTGAGAAAAATGTTGAGTCAGTTTTTGTAATTGTTTTTTGAGTGTATTTTGTATGATTAAGTACGTATAGGTTTGCAAAGTAGAGTAATTTTTATTTTCAATATGGTAGCGCGTTGATGTCTTTTTAATTAACAATGAGGAGTGGTGTCGATTCGGTTTTGCATTCTCTAAAACTAAACTAAATTTGACAGATCTAATAATATTGCTGTCTTTTTCTAACCACTGAAGTAAAAAAAAGGACAGCATTACTCTCAAACTTATTTTAGTTTTAGAGAATGCAAAACCGAATCGACACCAGTGTAGTTCATACTACCTAAATCAACAGTAACTTTTTCTTTATTGTAACTAGATTGCATAAAATAAAAAGTATGATGATGAAAAAAAAAGAAAAAAAGAGTATGATGTTTCAGCACTATTTCAAAATAGGTGGACTTGGTGATGCGGGTGCGGAAAAAAGTGAAGCGAAATGCCGTGTTCACACCAATCGGGACGGAAACAAAATAAAGGGGTAAAGACACTCACCGTTAAGTTGTCGCTAAATCCAACCTCTTCCAGCCAATCTACTAAGGTTACTAAACGATGCAACCTACGCGTAATGTTTTTTTTTATTAATTAACTAAAACGCTACAATATATATCTTTTCTAGCAGATAACAGTTATGGACCAGCTTGGTAATCTTGGGGCGACCTGAAAGTTCCTACACCGTAGTGGGCCATTAGCGCTTGACCAAAAGTAGTGACGATGTGGTCGAAGGTGGCGTCACGCTACACCTGGATTGGGAACTGGCTCTCAATTGAGGCTGCCGGAACACACTGAGGTGCTTAATGAAAGTAGCTAACCAGGCGAGCACTAGAAAATGCTCTATGACTATATTTTCATTCACCGAGAGCTCAAGCTCATTGCAGGATACGAACCCAAAACCTACACATTTCATGTTAACGTCCACTGAACTATCAGATGATACATGATTTTAATTAATAAGTTTCTCGAAACGTTTCATTTATTAATAAAACCTCAACAATAAATAACAAAAAACTTGTATCAGGAACCCTTTTAAAAAATCCTTTACCAATTCAATTCAATTCAAAAAATTAATTCACAAACACACCACCCGCATATGGCGAACTCGAACAACTAAAAATATACCTTAAACTAAACCCAACTGAAGGGGTTTTATGGAATAAAAAAAACACCCACATAAAACCCTCTCCCCACGTTAAAATGTTCCAGAAATATTAAAAGATTCAAAAGAGTTAAATATAAAATAGTTAAAAATAAAAATGGAGGGTATAGAAAAACGTAATCCTTAAACTAACACAGCTGAGCGGAACTTGGAGAATGAATTATACATTGAAGGGATGAATTCTCTAAATCTATGATATAATACAAAAAAAAACTGATGTTAAAATTGTTTATTTTAGTTATGACACTCGCGAGTAAATTACGAAAAAATTTACGTCTCGCAATTAATCTGTGAGAAGTTTTTCAAATGTAAAACGTGCTCAACTTAATCCAGCATCCAAAGCTAAACTATAAAATAACAACAAAACTATAATACAAAAATTCCAAATTCAAATCTCTTTGTCTAAAAACGAAATGATATAAAACCTTTTTACTCGAGTTTCGTTCACAAATTCCACATTTCGTAGTTGTATTGTATAATAGTGGCAAAGGGAGCGCCATGACGAAAGCAATTTAAAAATGGAAGGGTTTCACTTTTAGTTCCAATTTTAAAAAATGAACCCGCGACGAGTGATTTGACGATTCGGACGGATTGTAAAACGGAACTTGTTAGGCGAGAATGAACAATTCTTTTTTCAATGTTGGGTGCAAACAATTTTTATTTCAAAACGAAAATACTACATTATTTTATAGTTAAGTAATCTTACTTATGACGTTTGCTTACGGACATGACATTTCATCTGACATAATCTCTTTGCGATGGCATAGCTCAGAACAGAATCAACTGACTGATTTAGAGTGAGTGTAAAAGCGCGATAGATAAATAAAATAACGATGTGGTGTCGAGAAAGTTGTAGTCAATATCTGGAACACAGATATCAATATTGGCGTACTCACTTACTCTGAAAATTTGCAATAAAATTATTTGAAAAAAAAAACGTACCTCGATTGTTTGTAAAATTGTAAGCACATTGCTCCGTGGTGTTTGAAGATAAACAAATTGGGCCTTATAAATACATTTAAAAGTTAATCTAATGTTACTGTTAAAAAAACCGGACAAGTGCGAGTCGGACTCGCGCACGAAAGGTTCCGTACTCTATAAAACGCCAAAAAATTATGTTTGTTGTGTTGGAGCCCCCTTAAATATTTATTTTATTCTATTTTTAGATATGTTGTTATAGCGGCAACAGAAATACGTCATCTGTGGAAATTTCAACTGTCTAACTATCACCGTTCATGAGCTACAGACGGACAGACGGACGGACGGACAGCAGAGTCTTAATAGGGTCCTGTTTTACCCTTTGGGTACGGCACTCTAAAAACCTTGGAAACGCTCTCATCCACTTGAACTTGTTACTTTACTTTAGAGTGATTACTCTCGCATGCATAAACCCCTCGCTGGGAATAATGCTCACACACACATCGCCGCGGCCGCAGATGTTGATTCCATAAAATAATATTTCATGTAAAGCACTAACCGCCCGACCGAGGGCGGAAGGATTGCGTTCTATTTTTAAATTTTTATATTTCGAACCAATTTGAAGTTGGAACTGGTACTTATTCCGGTTTGATACGTTTTTTTTTTGCTAAGTTTGTTGTTCTTGTTTCGTACATAGTTAACGTGATTAGTTAAATTATTATTAATTTAACCTCCGAATAACTACGATCAAAGTCAGAAATGATTAATTAATCAGTTATTCCGAATAAATTTGCAATAAATCCGTAATAAAACCTGTGCAGTAATAAAGAGCCAATAAAACAAATAAAGTACACCTTGTTACTGTTTTTGCACAATTTAAATATAGGTACTAAGCTACGATCATAATTTAAATAAATTGCATAATAGTAAAAGTACTTATACTTACCTAACTGGTATTTTTTATGCATATTGTATACCATGTTACAAAATGTCAAGTAATTATTGACCTCTAAAGTCGTTTGAATATTTCGCTCGTGACCATTCATCAATAAAATCGAAAGACTCGTTATTAAACGTATAAAAAGAATGAAATCTCGATTCGAGTCTTAAAAAGCCCCTCCGAAGTAAAGAATGTTGTGTACAATCTAGGTTCGGACAAAAAAGTGACAACGAATAAAAAAAAAGATGCAACACGGCCAAGGAACAGATTATCAGCGCTAAAAGGGTTGCTCCCGCTCTCTCCTTCTTTTGTTCCTTCCAAATTCAAACTCCGCATCCGTACAAGGAGCGTTCGAATGCGAATTCTATTTTTGAATATTCTACCGAGAATTTTTAATTAATGCAGCTCGGCCGCGCTCGTATTTTTTAAAATTCGTATTCTGTTTTAAATCGAATTCGATATTCAATTTTTGCGTTCGATTTCAGATGTTTTTATTTATGTTGTGCGATAATGACGTTTCGCGTTTAAGTGCTTTATTTCGATTGAAGATTTTATTCGTTTATTCGGATGTTTCTTGAAGGTTAGTATTGTGATTAATGGTGGAGATATGTGGAGTGCTTTTTAAACGAAATATGGGATTTAATGATGTTTGTGGAACTCGCGCGTTCTGTTTTGGTTCGTGCGTGGGCGGTGTTCTATAGGCGGTCTCAATGACATATTAATGCGTCTACATCATAGATAGGTGGTTATCGATTACCTCTCAGAAATGAAAGGTTTACCATAATCTGATATTTTTAAAGGTTAGATACGGTTACGACAAAAACTGGCAACCGAAACTAGCTTTTCCCACGGCTACGCTCGCGTCGCATTACCTCGGTAGGCGGAAGTGAAGCTTGTAAGGAAGTAATAAAAAGCTTTTGCAAACGGTTTTTTGTTTGTAATAGACTAGTTGTGTCCTGCGTTGTCTACAGTTAATCGCAACCAAAAGTGTCCTATGACCTTTTCTAATTCCCCCAGTGTTGCAAATGTCTATAGGGACGGTGACCACCACTTACCATCAAGTGGTATATGATTGCCACTCTATGAGAAACATATTCAAAAATAAAATTATCTCTTACCAAATACCATCAAAATCTGTTCAGTGACTACACGTAGTATTTAAAGTAGTAGTCATGCATTTTGTTTTTTTTTTCTTTAAATAGATTATCCCTACTTTAAAATTATAAATGCGAAACTAACTTTATCTCTCTGTCTGTCTCGCTTTCACGCCTATACTACTAAACCTATTTTAATGAAATGTGGTTCGTAGATAGTTTGAACTCTGAGGAAGGACATAGGATACTTTTTATCGCGATAAACTGCAGCCCACGCGAGTGAAACCGCGGGGAACAGCTGGCACTTAATAAAATGTATAATACACCCATAACGTCAAGTGAGAGCGATGGTGGCCGAACGGTTTAGGCGTGCGACTTACAAGACGCCGACACCGAGTTCGAATCCTCTCGGCCCCGCACCTATGACTTAATAAGTTATGTGCGGATTTGCCATCGCTCAAACTGGTGAAGGAAAACATCGTGAGGAAACCGGCATGTCCAAGAACTGCAACATTCAAGGGCATACGACATCTACCAACCCGCACTGGGCCAGCGTGGTAGATTACAGCCCATACTCTCTCTGTGAGAGAAGGCCGGAGTCCCAGCAGTGGGAACGTGAAAGGCTGATAATGATGATGATGAACGTCAAGTGACTTGTAGTCAACACTAGACTGAAAAAAGTAAAAAAAAAGATGATTTCTAGTATATTTTATTAGAAGTCATGTCTAATTAAATTGTTATTCTCGAAAAGAAAGTAGCTACCTAAGCAAGGCACGAACAAACCTTTTAAACGATCATAAAGTCATTGGGCACTCAATGAGTGACCAATAAGTCGCATTAAGGGGTCACTTGACGCATCGCACGCGGCCTGCATGCCGAGTCGACGACCCCGATACGCAAATGAAGTTCTTACTTCTTACTTAAGTATAGTTTATAATAAAAAAAGGTAAGGTTTTTTTAAATTATAGATTCTAGGATGACTTGCTCAAATCTCGTCTCGATCTTGTTTCGATACAAAATATGTATATGTTTGTTTTTTTTTTAAATCAATGTAATACATGCAGTTGCAGACTCGTGGGTAAAAGCAGAATTTAATTCAAAACTCAAATCATTTTTATTCAATAGGATACTTTGTGATCACTTTAAAACGTCAACTTAAAACTAGCTTCGCCTGTTCCAACCTCCTTACACCGGCAAAAGAACAGGCAAGAAACGCCCGGCAGGTAATTTTTTTGGCGCGATCACATTGACAATTTTATTCATATTACTAATTGATTGAATTGGAGCAAGTTCACTACAATCCCAAGCTTTTTTTCGTGAAATATCGTACTAATATTATAATTGCGAAAGTTTGTGGGAGAAACCGTGGAGTGCAACTACCATATATATATAATAAGTATAAGTTTGTACATATATCTCGGTCGGTAATACGGTCCCCCGATATTTATTTATTTATTTTATAAATAAATGTTTAATTTTAGTAACTTTTATTGTTTGCATTTTTAATGCTGATTCTGGCTAAAAAAATCTATTCCATAAAAATAATTGAAACAAAACATTTAATTTTCTACAATCGATGTTACAGCTAACTCGCATCACTACCTAAAACATAGAATCGATGACTAACATCTAACACAGCATTAAGTCATACAGATTTTAATAACACGTTTCAAATAGTGATCGTTCGATCGTATAATGGCTTCACTTAATATTCCATTTTCGAAAATATTTGAACCGTCATGCTCTCAGTTCTTTTGTAACCGGCCAATACGGTTGCTATCTGATTTTAAAATTGGAACGTTCGATCGTTCTTATTCGAAATTTGAATTTGGAATTTAATTGTGGTCCCGCGTGTTAATTAATTTAATTGCACCGATAAACGGATCTATACAAGTCTTGCCCGTAATGTTGTTAAACTTGTCGTGTTCCTCATAATTACTACATAGTCTTATTACAAAACAAAGTCGTTTCCCGCTGTCTGTCCCTATGTATGCTTGCTTTTTTTTTAGTTGCTCCTGTTTTCCCGCTATCCCGCAGGAACCTTTTTCCGGGATATTATGTACCCTAAATATTAATTCAGGCTCTCTCTCTTTTCCAAATTTAACTTTACTATATTATTATATTCATTATAAAACAGTTATAAATATTCCTAGGTAGGATTGTAATGTTCTAAATTTAAAACTAATCATTTTTATTCTTTGTTGCCAGGTAATAAAGGATGACATCGTGTTTAGAGATGGGCGCGCAAAAGGAGCGAGCGATGTCACGAGTACGAGCTGTCACGTCTTCCGAGAACTAGTGAGTCCCGCGGCTCTTGTAACCTTAATGCTAATAGAAACAAACTAATAGGAGTCAGACTCGTGTCACGTGACGTGACAATCTAATAGGTACTTAATTTGCATTAGACTTTTTATACATACTTATAGAAATAGCGATGGTGGCCGAACGGTAACGAGAAAAAGTTCAAATCCTTTCTTAATAAGTTATGTGCGGATTTACTATCGCTCAAAACATAGAAATAGAAATGAGGAGATCCAACATCCAACAAAAAAACTAAGCTCACCAAAACGCGTCTACAATTAATAATAATATAAAATGAATAATAATTTAATGATAAAACGAAATTCTGAACCAAAATAGTAAAGACACCATAAAAAATCTTAAATTCTAATTACAATTCTGTCCCCTCACATGCAATTTTATTAATCCCTCTCCCTCCAAAGTTTATTTTAAAAATGGAAAACTAAGCGCATTCACAAACATAATTGATGATGGTGGACGCACCCCTTTCATAATCTCATTGCTGTCTGTCCGTACACCTACGTACGAAATGGTAAAAGTATAGATAAAACGGCCGTAACGCACGAGGGTTCATTTACGAACGCTCTACTATCATCGAAAAATCGGATACGTACTGGTCAGGAATTAATTTAGAACAAAAATCGAGAATAGCTTTTTATTGGCGTCCTACGATTTGTGAATTTGCCAGTGTCAAGTGTAAAAAATATATCAAAATCAGAGAGTATCAAGTAAGTATTAATGATGATGAGATGACGGGACCCAGCGAAATGCCGGCTCAAAGAGGAAAGTCTCCTTTCTAAAGTACTTTACATAAACTTTACACGGATTTTCGGAGCAACTAGAAATGTCACTTAAAACCACTTTAATACTATCTCCTACACTCGTAGCACATAAACAAGCACGTAATAATTAATAATCCACTGGATATCACACACTAACACCCGAAGAATCACAAGTTTTAGAAATGGAAACATAATTTTCATGTTGACAGTTCAATTGCCGCCAAAAACTTTAGAACAAAAATCGTTGCAAACTTTTTTGAACACGAAATTAGAATCGTTACTACGCCAGAAAAAACTAAAAATTAAAGTAAACATTGAACAAAAGAAAAACCTTTTGCAGACGGTATTCAAATTTGGATTTAACAAACATAAACGATGATGCGCGTTGCACCCCTTTCATAATCTCACTGTCCTGTACAGTGCGTACAATGATAGAATGCTATTATAAATGTAGATAAAATCTATAACACACGAGGGGTCATTTTATAGACGACAGTTTTACTACATTATGCTATTCAAATATGGAATGCGAATTGGATTTTCGATGTTAAAACTTTTTATTAATACTGGCAGGTTACAAAAAAACTTAAAAACAAAAGTTTTACGAGACACATCATTCAAAATAATACACCCACTAAATGGAGATTTTTAACATAAAGCGTCTTTTATTTAAATACGAATTTCTAATTGGACTTTTTTGAAAACATGCAGATACCGGCCAGTAACATCCCGACATAATGATCGATCGCCACAAAAAGGTTTTTAAACTTTTAAAGGTTTTACGAACGTGATAAAAGCCTTCAATTCTCAAATTCGGGATATCTCAAAGATTCCCAAGAGGTTTAAACTTTAATTAAAACGCTATATATACGTTTATAATTACCTACATTTTAATGTGTTTAATTATAATGATGACTTGGAATCGAATACGAGGGTATTGATATTAAAATTGTAATGTTTTTGTCCGTTGAAACAAAGAGGCGGTAATTCGTATGAAGTGACTTGCATTTAGTCCTCCTTTGTCCGTCCATCTGCATTCACAAATGGATGTATTTAGTTTTTTTCTGTTCTTAGTTTCAAAACATAATTGTCGTTAATAATTGCGTTTGAGATTAGAGCGTTGATTGTGGCATCAACAATGTGTTCTAGGGTTTAATTTGAAAATGGAATTGGTTTTGATTGGTCAGCGGTGAGCGTTGCTTGACACTGGCGTATAATGGTTTCCTTATAGAGGTGGGAAAAGTGATGAATGTTCGAATTTAGAAAATTAACTTTTTTCTTTGCAGAGTCAAGTGTGAGTAGGGTTGCCAGTTTTCATAACTAAGATTTCTTCGCAAAAAGTCTTGATTATCAAGCAGTTATCGATGCGGTCCGGCAGCCTCTACTTGAGAGCTTATTTCTAAACCAGGTGTAGCGTGTAAACCAGACAGCATATTATGTTCCAGTTACTTACTAAACTAATATAGGGCGATAGGGCAGCTTCAGCATGTGCTGCATTCACATAACAATAATTATGTGAGCGCAGCGCTGTTTTTCAAACTACCCTATGCTCGGACAGACCTTCGCCGGCAAAATTCGTTATAAAAAAAGTGGTACTTTTCCGGGTTAGTAATAATATCATAATGTTACATAGGAGTATATCCTTAAAATTCTCAAAATTTCAGTCAAAAGTCAAAAAGTCAATTTTTCTTTATTCAATAGGATACATTTTGATCACTTTAAAACGTCAAACTTAAAACTAGCTACGCCTGTTCCAAACTCCTTACGCCGGCAAAGGAACAGGCAAGAAACGCCCGGCAGGTAATTTTTTTGGCGCGATCACATTGACAATTTTATTCTTATTACTAATTGTCAAACAATTGGAGCAAGTTCACTAAAATCCCAAGTTTTTTTTTGTCATCTAATGGTCCGATATTTTTTAATTAGCTTTACCTACTAATAAGATTTCTCTTGTTTGGTTTTTCACATTGGGATATGGGAACATGAATTTAGTCATTTCGTCCGTAAACCAACCAAACCCATAATTTCGTGTTCACTGCAACAATGTGTAGACTGTAGCAGTATATAGGTACGTAAATGCCGTTGAATAATTTATGAACAACTTCATACATCTTCTTGGTTCCACAAAGAGGTACGTTTTTGGGTATAAATACATCGAAAACGCCTTTTATAAGGCATTAACATTATTTATGCGGAGGCGAGCCGAAATGTTTCAGTAGAAAGTTGCGATCGGAAATAAGAAGAACTGTATTTTTTTAAATCTTAAACACTATATTAAAGAGGCTTAAAACAAAGGAAAAAGAATCTGAGAAACAAAGCGACACGATTTACTTAAAGTATGGTTTAATTTTTTAACTGATTGAGTAGAGTTTACTTCATCCATCAATTCTCGTGTGTTCCTACAATCTCACTTGAGAGCCAGTTCCCAGTCGCAGTTCCCAGTCCAGGGCCTAAGTCAACGCTAAGTCACGTGGTCAGAAATATGTCAAACCAGTACTTTTTTCTTGTTTTCTATTAGCGTCAACGATTGCAGAATGCATCTTGGCTACGGGCCCTGGTGTAGCGTGGCGCCATCTTCGACCACATCGTCACTTAACATCAGTACCCCTAGTACAAGGTTTGAAAACGATAAAAGTTTTCGTAAACGTCGACGTTTACCACCGCCGACTTGTCAAAGTGGCAACTCGATCTGCTTAAATTAAAAAAGTAACTCAATAACAAACCTGTACTAGGGGTACAGATGACTTGTGGTCTAACGCTACCCTATCACGGAGAAAAAAGACCTTCCGAAATACCGTTTTCCTTCTGAGTCAAAAGGGAAGGAATTGTGATTCAGAAGGAAAACTAATACAAAATTTATTTTTTAATTCAATTACAGCTATTATTACAGGTATATCCTAATTCAATAGTGTAGAAAACTTAATAATATTTTAAAACTAATCAATACAGTCATTTTTAATAAATAATTAATCAATAGTCAAATTTTCTAAATCGTAGCATAAGTCATATAACATTTTTCTTAAATTCTACAACCGAGCAAACAAATAGATCGGTTTTCTCGGAAACTCGATTCAGTGCTTGCAACGTCCGTATCAAAGGAAGGAAACGATCTTGGAAGGTAAAGACTCAGAAGGAAAGTTAGAATTTTTTCTCAGTGTATAAGTAACATGAAAAAGCCGCGGCACATATAGCTAATCATTATTTTGGTCCAACTTTAAATTCTAAACACGTAATTTTGCTATAATGACAAGTAAAGGCTATTTTAGACTGTTATAGGTAGTTAAAGCAAGTGCTCGTTATCGGTTAGAACTAAGGATTTGACAGGCGGATGTCACACACGTGCGTCCCGATTTTTTTGACCGACGAAAAAAGTAGGAGTATCAACGTGTCAACATGTACCTATACTTTTTACCTAAAGTAATATTATAAAGACAAAGATGATTTTAAGAATGTTTGTTTGTAATAAATAAATTCAAAAACTACTTAGGTACACGCATCGGAAACACCCCTAGTGTTGCAAATGTCCTTGGGCGACGGTGAGCGCTTACCATCAAGTGGGCTATTTGCTTGTTTGCCACTCGATTACACAAAACCAAAAAAACTTATTCAATTTAATTCATTTATTCACCATAATAACATGTGTCGTTACTCTAGGCAAGTCAGTTGTACAATATTTACACAATGATATTCAAATTAAATAATAATAATAATTGAACATTACATTAAAAAAATTAGTTGATTCATGCACAAAATAAAATTAACGATTTACTACTGTTAGTCCTCAAACAAAAATGAACCCTCATCCTTCCCCAAGATTGAAATTCTCTTCATAGACTCCTTACCAAATTTCATCAAGATTTGTTCAGTAGTATACATGTGAGAAGGTAACAAACAGTCGAAGGAATAAGATACAATTGAAGTTTGGATTAGCATTAAAAAAAATATTAAAAAAAGAAAATTATCGAACAATTTATTCTTTTGTATAGGTACATGCATAAGCTAAATTAGTTATCTGCCCGTGAACTTAACAAGTCCTGTACAACGCAGAATCTTCCACAAGGTTTCCGCGTCAATTATCGCCTTTTTGAACACCAAGTTACAAAGTCGAAATCACATAAACCAGTACCATCACAGCACCAGTGCCGGAACACTCAATTCCGATTGAATTACAATGCCTGCAGCCTACAACGAAACTAGGCATGGACATCTCCGGACACAACTATATCTTCAGATATATATCCAGAGGCGGATATGTGTCCTTCATTCCCTTTCTTAAAAATTAACATATCCCATATCCGAGACCGAGATCCTTTATCCAACTCCGGAATGGAACGCTCTAAGAGGTCGCCTGTAATGAGTGAGTGGACAGAGTGCATTTTTTTTTATTTTTTTTTTATTTTTATGTAATAGATTAGCAAACAAGCTGACGGCCCGCCTGATGGAAAGCGGTCACCGTCGCCTATGGGCATCTGCAACACCAGGGGAGTTGCCGATGCGTTGCCGACCTTTAAGAACTCTTTTTACACCCATCTTGAAGGATTGCATTAACCATTATATCGTAACTCATACAAGGAATTAATTAGTTTATAATATATTTTAGTGCATAATAAAAGTGTGTTTGTTAGTTTTTCAACCAATATCTTTCCATATTACATAATCGTTTCGCGGATACATGTTCACAGATACTACGTGGATATGTTTGGGAGCCGAAGTTATCTATCTCGGATACATTCTTGCAATATACAGTTCCTTCACTCCCGGATATGTTAAACGGATCTGGATATGCTAAACGGACTTATGTGCCTTGCTCCAATTAAATCAATTAGTAGTAAGATTAATATTGTAAATGAGATCGCGCCAAAAAAATTACCTGCCGGGCGTTTGTTGCCTGTTCTTTTGCCAGAGCGTAAGGAGGTTGGAACGAAAAAGATATTTTGATTTTTGAATTTCGGATACATATCTTTGCTCGGAGTGGGATATAACATATCCGATCGGAGTTAGTTAGTCCATGGCTAAACGAAACTACTTGTCGGCGTCATTAAATCAGCATACCACCAAATGCGTCACGGCACGCGTATGACTATATTTTATTAGTCAATAAAAAAAGAAACCACATTATGGACACCTATTCCGACGCCATACTGCTCGGTTCCATTGTGAAACCTCGATATCGCGCGTAACCCGCATATTAAGGACTAAGTACGAGCGAAAACGGGAAACAATCGCCAGTGCCATATTCATTCCAGTTTGAATATGGAACTATTTAAAATTTCGAATCCGTTGCGTTATCGGTGAGACGTGTTGGCGTTTTTCGATTGTTCTTTTTTAGTTTTTAGTGTTCCGCGAAGGGACGGTGGGCCTATCAGGGCTCAAGGAGGTTAATGCAAATTCACAAACTACTAATTTATTAGCCACGCTATTTTCATACTGGCATGTTTGGCAATATAATTAATTTAATTATGGAAAATATGGCAATCGCCATAAAAATGTAGCTGTATATTGTTATTGCGTTTTAAAACTGATAAAATATCATCCCCGTGCAGTTTTGACTTGTAACAAAAACATTAGACTTATTCTGCAAAAGTGTCTGAGTAAATGAGTGAGTGTGTTTGTAATGTTTGTATGTATAGTTATAATAATCATGTTTTACTTCTTCTTGCTGAAACGACTCAACATATTTAAGGGAATTTTGGAATGGATATGGCGTTGAGATTTCGTGTGGATAATTTGAAAACCACGGGTGTGTGTGTGTTAACCACGTGGCACAGCTAGTAAGTTATAAGACTTCTACTTACTCTAGCAAATGCAGCAGGGTTTTGTAACGTTTTAATAAATAAGCAAAATGAGTAAGAGCGAAAAAAAAACTACACTCAAAATTCTTCAACGTATAAAACACGTAATTCGTGGAAAATTTGCGCGTGTCCAAAAGTCGCAATAACCGAAGATACCAACGACATCAGTATGCATGTCCCAGGATCCATTCCCGCTCACGTCCCGGTGAAAATATTCTATTGTGCCACGTAAAATTATTATTACCTACTTTCTACGCCATTTTGGGAGTCGTTATGTGCGGAAAACTTATTTCGATCGTTCTAAATTGCTTCGACACTCGATTTGGGGACGTTGCGTCAGAAGTCAGAATACTCACCTATAAGCTATGAATACAAATACGTATTTATGTATGTAATTGTATTTTGTAACTTCATTGAATAATATGGTCTTGAATTTGAGACTAATTAATTAATTATTATTATTTTATTAATCAATTATGAACGTTATTTAGTGCACTTATTTAAAATTTGACGTAAAGTAATTCAATGATAAAATTAATATATGTACTTTAAAACCAATTAGTGTCTAAGCTATTACTTCTAGATTAGTGCCGGTTCATATTCTTTTTACAAACTTTAATACCCCAATTGACTCCAAAAAAAGGATTTAAAAAGAAACCTTCTTCATCCCTACACTACAAAAAGAAGCTACTTGAAAATTTCATGTTTCAAGTGTATTGATACAAGTAGGTCAATGAAACAGTGAGTCAGTCAGGCATTTAAATGTAATATATTACATTGATAGAAATTATAAGACGAGTCTCATACTTAAACCCAGTTATTTTGCCGCACAAGTGTTTTAAAGCAGCCATAACATAAACAATAACTCCCGGAACCGAATAACGCTTGAACTCTAGTGACGACCAAAATACTCCGAAACATAAAACAGACGCCCAACATACCTATCACTAAACGCTTATAAAAGGGACCCCATGCTACGGAGCACTAATTTAATTGATTTCACAATCTATCATAACTATACAAACAACTTCACAACCTACACGCAAAACTAGACTTTAACGCACAACATTTACGGTCGAGAAACCGTCGAACGTGGCCTATTCCGACTTCAAATTGGAAACTTCCTCAGGATTTTTATTTTTATTGATAAAACCGTGTCACAATTGGTACGGATTTGGTCTTGAATTGACCGAATCTCGGTGCGGGCCCGATCTTACGGAATATTACGACATACAGTCGAGCAGTCGACACGCGCAGGGTTGACGCCAATCAAGGAGTTCTATTGTCGACAGTGACAGACGTTCAGTTCGGAATTTGAATTTATGAGTATCATTTCTAATGAATTTTTTCTGACCTGTATTTTACTGTATTTTGTACCTATTTAATGTCAAAATACATAAAGGTTGCTTCATTTTTAAAGAAGTTCCAATTTGAAATCCTTACTTTGTGTACTTTTTAAATTCATCAGCGTTGAGTGGTTTTTTAGGCGCGAAAAGATACCAAACACACAGAGGGATAAAAAGAGTCGCTTTTGCATTTATAATGTAAAGTTTAGATTTAAAACTGAGCAGAATTCACGCTAAATCTCCCATCCCAATATCGATCCCTTACCCTCACGTCGGACATTGATCTCAGAAACTACTTTCGGACGAACAAAAACATGCAAAACTTTTTCACCCCATTTTTGAAACAGTGTTAGTGTCAAATTTTCATCCCCGCGTCCACTTACGCAACCCTTACAAAATAATAAAAAAGAAAACTAAAATAGTCGACGGAGGGGAGTTTAAAATCGTTATTATTATGATCTTGGACGCCATTTTTGTGTATATTGGGGACATTTTTGCCTACTGTACTGGGGACATTGGGGCTATAAAGGACGCGCCCTTCAATTTAAACTTTTTTTTTTGTGAAAACCCTTTGATGTTTATGCATTTGGGCAATATCTCTCGGCTCGCTAGACGCGACATTTGGCCATTTTAGGGATTTGGTTGATGCATATTCGAGATTAAAATTTAATACTTTTTTTTTTGCTTTAGTGATTTATGGGTGTGGAAGAGATGAGAGTGGAAATTTAAAGGCAAAATAGAGATGTGAACGAAAATCGTATTAAAAAATATGTACTTGGAAATTTAATTTAATATGAAGTTTTAAATGTTAAATTAAATATGATAGCTTAACAGGTTCCTCTATAAAGCTCTGAATTATTAATAAATAGCTACATAATACAAGTCCGCCTACGACAAAAGTAGCTGCCAATTTATTTTATAACTATAAATTTATATAATTGAATTTTCTCTTTTGCTCTAGAGTGCAATCAATCACGTCACAAACAGTTTAGTAGAGTAATTATGTCTGAGAGACGCGAAGATCTACGAAGTCGCTCCGCAACACAACAATGTAGAGTTGACTCTACACAGAGATTCTAGAGCAAACTTTCACGTATGTAGAGTAAAGGAACAATTGCTAGCAACACTGGCAACGTAACATCCTATTAATCAAACTCATTTAGAAAAAGAAAAAAGTCGTGTGGGAAAAACAGTACCAACCGACGCATTCCAAATTCGAATGAATCTGAAAGCGGGCCCAGGTTTGAAAAGAGAATGAGATTTGAAAATAGAACACGCCATTAGGAGTGAATACAATAGTCTCATTGGTCGATTTGAAAAAGGAACAATTTGTTAAACGTCAAATATGAACTTTTTATTTGAGTTGTAATGAAACACTCGCCGTGTGATGTCTGCTACAATCTTAAGCTTTTTGTCGGATCGACGCAGTCGTTTTTCATTTTGTTTTGTATGAGTTGTATGTGAGTACAGACACACTCATACAAATAACGCAGTTATGTTCGAAATTTAAATAAGTATTCGAGGGCAGAGCCGCGGGCGACAGCATTATTACGTTATCTAACGGATCGATTTTGGTATTAATTACATATATAAGTCAATTACGTGAGATCTTAGCCGGATAGCCTAGACATACTCTATTAAGATAAATATCTTTCATGCAATTGCAATAACTCAGTACTTGTCAAGTGCTTTTTTTGGCAATTAATAACGCTGAGGCAGAATTATGTCACCTTTTTAGTTAACCTAGTACATATGGCCTCACTATTGACTAATAGTCGAAAAGTCGACATAAGATGTTCTTCAGGGTCAGCAACGCTTTGACAACGCTCCTAGTATTGAAAAGTTACAATTGTCTATAGGCGACGGTGACCGCTCACCATCATGCGGACCGCCTGCTTGTTTGCCACTCAATTACGAGTACATTAAAAAAACTCATTATAGGCAAATTTGCAATGGAGGTCGAGTTCGAATCCCATTTTGGCCCGCATAGGTCTATGAATTTGCCATCGCTCAAAATGGTGAAGGAAAACATCGCGAGGAAACTGATATGTTTAAGATCCGCAACATTTAAGGGCATGCGACAACTACTACCGACCCGCACTGGGCCAGCGTGGTAGATCACGGCCCACTCTCTCTGTGAGAAGGCCTGTGTCAGAGTCCCAGCTGTGGGAATGTTATAGGATAGGCTGATATTAACAGAAACGTACTTTTTGTGATCATGACGTTTGCAACAGCGCCAAAAAATCGAACAAAAACTAATGCATGGTAAATATTCCACCTCTAAAAAGAACATCAAGATAAATAAGAAAAAAAATAGAAACCAATATCAAAATCTTTAAAACAATATAAAATCATCCAAAAGAAATTATCATAGACGATAAAAGAAACAAAAGAACAACTACGTAGAAAATAATGAGTACATAGAATCGTTAACACAGATGGTAAACTCCGTACATTTTTTGCGGCGTCTACCTACGCGCATCGTGCATTCAATTATGTACTGTCATACTTTCTATCTCCGAAACGTTTATCGGCGATCGTAGACAAGACCAATGACATGGAACTATCAATATTTCTAATAACGTTCAAAAACAAAGTATATTAGTTTCTGGTCGGCCATATTAATCATTGGAACGAATTTCCGTGCGCCTTGTCATACAGAGTTCGTTTATTAAAAATGTGACGTATCAAGATCAACATCTCATAGACAGAGATAGTGTTACACGAAAAGCTATGCGGGTGAGAGAGACGGACACGTGCTGACATTTCAACGGGTCAACAACCCTACGGGCGTCCTGCTCTAACGAGAATTCGAAGATTTGATTTGAATTGTTCCTAATTTGAAATATTGGCTCATTCGATCCGGCCGGCAATTTTTTCTTTTTTTATATAGTTTCACATGGTTTATTAAAATTTATTTCTAATAGATATGCTGTTAAGGCTTCCGTTTGATGTTTTAATGGGTTAGGTTAGTCGTAAAAGTTGAATAAATGGTGTAGCGTTTTTAGACAATTTTGTTATTTTAAAGATTAATGAAGAGCAATAAATACCGTTGGAAGTAAAGCGGCAATCTCGTTATATTCTTTTATGGTTTGCTAAGTTGTGTTTACGTTACACACTTATTTTGGAAGTTTATTTTCTGATTGAAGATTATTTATACGAAAATATTTATACAACTGGCACTATTGCAAATTCTCACACTTACTTCAAACAAATGATTTTCACAATCTACAGAAATAAAACACAACATCATCATTATCACGACCATAACCATATCACCCTTTCATATATTTGCACTGCTAGTATTAAAATCTTCTCTTTCAAAGAAAGAGTTTTGTTCACTAACGCGCCAGCGGCCAGTGGGCCAGCATGGTAGACTATGCGCCATACGCCTGGACTGGCAACTGGCTCTCAAATAAGACTGCCAGAAAACAACGATAAGAGTTTGACTATCATAACTTGATCTGCTTTCATTACAGTGTTTTCCTTCAACGAAAGCTCAGCGCGTAGCAGGACTCAAACGCAAGATCGCTAGCTACCACCAAGCTATATAATCGCCTCGAAAGAACCTCAAATGAATCACAAGGTTCCCTAACTCGGAATTAAAATGCATGAACACAATCTCATTGAAAACAAAAGCAACAAAAATGTTAAGCTATAGAAGAATAAGCTCTCATAACTAGTCATAACTGGTTACTGAGATCCGTTTAAGGCAATGTAATCCTATTGTGAGACCCTACCATACATATACGGGCTTTGAATGTGTGTTTCACAAACACACATACATTAAAAATGTGTTCAATCATTAATTTCCCCGGTAATTGAACGACTTGCGATCTGCGCGCGCGCAAAAAGCCGATGTTTCTCCGAATCCAGCCGAAGTATTGAAGTGTACCGATCGGTCGGGCCGACATCGCGAATTTATACGTTCATAAAATTCTTTTGTCAAATTTACGTCGGGGTTCCGGATAAAGTGGCCGTTGGATTCTTTACCGAAATCATCGTAAGTTTTTCTCCCAGTTATTATGTCGCGGTTTACAAAACGCTACGTTATTTTCCTGTGACTCCGCTCGGGGGCCACAGACGGACGCTTTGGTTCTTTTTTAGGCGACGACCAAAATCTAAAGTCAATACGTATAATTTATTAATTCCCTGCTTCGGAAGGAGGCAAAACGTATATATAACCCGCTTTCAAAGCTTTGCAAAAAGTCCGTCAAATCTGCTCAGTAGTGTAAGACTCTATAGAGTAGGTACCAAAGCCATTTCAACTGGCAAAAACCCTATTAAAAACAAACACACACACACACACACAAATAAAAAATAACTTCCTAAATACAGAAGAAATTTCCTTCCATTTTGATTCAGAAGAAAAACTAAGGTAAATTCTCAGTGCAAGTCCGTCAATCAGTCAGTCAATCAGTTCTGTCCTAGCCTTCAAACTAATCCTAATATCCTACTAATATTATAAATGCGCAAGTTTGTGTGTGTGAATGTCTGTTACCTCGTGCCAGCGTAACTACAAAACCGATTTAGATGAAATTTGGAATAGAGGATAATTTCCACACGGCGCAAGCACAACGACAAACAAACGGACACCAATAAAGTTCATCCTGGACTTTTCCGCCATCAAATATTTGTATGTACACCGCATGCTATTCTCACGGCGGTCCAAATCGAAACGAAAGTACCTACCGACCCGTAAAAATGCCGCCGATAATGACCCGATAAAAACATCTACCGAAAACGCGTTCATCATTTATCTGAGAGTTACATCGGCTACTTGGACAGTCTGGTTTTCTATTCATTAGCTGAATGTACAGTTAGCTACAAAACTCCCTGAACAAAAACAAATTTTCCGATTATCTTAAGCACCGTCCTTTGATCAAATCAATTCGTTTATTGTGTTGTGGTCACACGCTACACTGTAAGTTGTAAATCAATTAAAATGTATAAAACCCCCGACATCTTGGACCAATTTTCATCAAACATAGCTAAGAACCATCGTAAGAAAACTGGCTATCAAATGAAAAAAACCGCATCGAAATCGGTCCATCCGTTTGAGAGCTACGATGCTACAAACAGACAGACATCGACGCAAACTTATAAGCCCCCTCTATTTGCGTCGAAGGTTAAACAAACAACGAAAATTACTTATCTAATGTTCATTTGTAAAATCGAGTATGATCAGATACATCTGTGGCTGACTGTACCGGCCAACTGTGCTGCAACGACCTGAAATTCGGTAACCGCCTTTACATTAATAATTACTTCTCAAAATAATGCTAAGTTTGATGCACGACTTTGATAAAGTACGGTCGGCAACTACTAGATACTCGCCCAGGGGTGGACCGAGGACTCGGTGTTGGGGGCGGCGACAATGACATTCGCAGAGAAAAACGCCAGGTTGGCCCCCCCTTGAAAGTAAAAAAGTAATTGTTTTGCGCTTTTCCTTTGTTTTAATAACTGCCGGCTACATTCCAAATATGAACATAAATAATTTTAAATATAAAGAGCAAAGTTTGGTTTACAATGCTAACCATTAAGGCAATTTAAAAAAAATTAAGACAAAAAACAGCTCAAGTTAAGAATCTATCACTAACACGTATCGGTGTGTTTCGGCAGCCTCACTTGAGAGTCGGTTCCCAATCAAGGAACTCTTTTCACACCCGTCTTGGAAGGACTGCTGTTTGTAGCACTGTGGAAAGACTTACAAAGGAAGCTCGTTCCACACTTTGCAAGTATGCGGGAGCAAGGAGAGCATAAATCGTGAGGCGTGGGATATCCAGGACTCAATTGTGAGACTAATCGCAGACTTGTAGTTGACAGATGTTATGTCAAATCAAGGACCAGAAATAATTTAGGTACAATCGACCTTGTGTCAGCTAGCGTAAAAGAAGTTTTATATACTCCCCATTGAGCTAAGAATTTGGAGTATTTCGGAGGGGGTTGGGCCCCCCTTCTGAATCCGTCTACAGCCATACGCTACAGTGTACCAGTCACACAAGTTACGACCGCTCAGTACTCCTTCAATCAATACTTAAAGATTGGTTTTTAGGGTTCCGTCCACAAAGGGTAAAACGGGATGCTATTACTGAGAATCCACTGTCCGTTCGTCTGTCTGTCTGTCGCCAGGCTGTATCTCATGAACCGTGATAGTTAGACAGTTTAAATTTTCACAGATGATGTATTCTGTTGCCGCTATAACAACAAATACTAAAACACAATAAAATAAATATTTGACAGGGGTCCCATACAACTAACGTGATTTTTTTGCCGTTTTTTATAGAGAAACTAGCTGTTCCCCGCGGTTTCACCCGCGTGGGCTACAGTTTATCGCGAAATTCTTTCTTAGCGGATGCCTACGTCATAACATCTACCTGCATGCCAAATTTTAGCCCGATCCGTCCAGTGGTTTGGGTTGTGCGTTGATAGATCACTATGTCAGTCAGTCATCAGTTAGTCACCTTTGAGTTATATCTATATATATACTAGCTGCGCCCCGCGGTTTCACCCGCGTCTTCCCGTTATCCCGTTGGAATCTTTTCCGGGATAAAAAGTATCCTATGTCCGTTTCCTGGTCCTAAGCTACCACCCCACCAATTTTCAGCCAAATCGGTTCAGCCGTTCTTGAGACTCGTAACTAACACGACTTTATTTTATAAATATAAAGATATATATGGTACGGAACCTTTCGTGCGCGAGTCCGCCTCGCACTTGGCCGGTTTTTTCAAACAAGTTCTGCTTCTGTTGTTTTCACCGTAAGTATTGCGTCAGTTAATTAATTTCATGCGGTGTCAGGATCGATCATAGAGGATTTAGGTAGCGGCAGATCAGACAGATTATGTTTTTGTTGACGGGACACGAGACATCTGTACCTACACGAGCCATGGCGTAACTTGTATTGTAGACAGAAAACTTTGACAGCCAATGAATTCTATATAGCTGTTCTCGTAGCGTATTATTAATCTGTCCAAACTAGCTCTTCCCCGCGGTTTCACCCGCGAGTGTTACAGCTTATCGCGATAAAAAGTAGCCTATGTCCTTTCTCAGGCTCTAGACTATCTCTGTACCAAATTTCATTGAAATCGGTGTAGTAGTTTAGGCGTGAAAGCGAGACAGACAGAGTAACTTTAGCATTTATAATATTCGTAGGGATTGCAACTGTTTTTACGTGCGTAAGTCAGACGTTTGACTACTGTCCCTAGTACAAGTTTTAATAGTTTACACAAACTATAAACGTTTTCGTTTCCTACAATACAGCGTTTCATTAAAAAAAACTGACTTTCCTTCTGAGTCTTTACCATCCAAGACCGTTTCCTTCCATATTTTGTATTAGTTTTCCATCTGAATCACAATTCCTTCCCTTTTGACTCAGAAGGAAAACGGTATTTCGGAAGGTCTTTTTAAAACGGAAACTTGTAGGAACTTAAATTGGTAGTACGGGTTATTTCAAATAGTCGTATTCGAATTCGAACAAAGTTTTCGAGTTAAGTTTTGCATTTAGGCAGAACGAGTTACAAATTCACAAGTTAGCGACCATGTCGACTTTGATAATACACGGAGAAAAAATACCTTCCGAAATGCAGAAGGAATTTCCTTCCATTTTGACTCAGAGGGAAACCTAAGGTAAAATAAGGAGGGAAAGGATTAAAATTTAGAAGGAATTGGAAAGTAAGACTCAGTAGGACAGTCAGGATTTATTTCTCAGTGTTGTTTTTTTCCCTAAGAAAAAAAGAGTATATGTTTATTTGCAACAACAACACTCTTGGTACAAAATGGAGAAAAAAAAAAGAAACAATATTACAGTAACAGAACTCAATGTCAAAAAAATGTCAGATGTCGCAAATCGGCCCCAACTCAGCAAAATACTGGTTACTCAACCAGCGCTGGTCTTCCGTTGGAACCGTTTGGAACAAAAAGGAACAAGGAACTCATAAGGAACTGCTTTAATTGCAAACAATGAATTTGTTTCACAAAAATAACATTGATTGATTAACCTTAGATGCCGCCAACGTCGAGTTTTTTGTTTACTAACGAGAATTTACGTTGACCTCTGCGGTTACAAAAAAGCAATAAAATAAACAATCTGTTTAACTTGAACAATCAATCATAGACATTTTTGTTTGAAATTACTATTGGATTTGTTTTTGTTGATCTAGAAGAGAAGTGAATGCAGTCGTAACACGTTTGCTCGTTGCCCAAAATATAATAACCTTATTTTTGATACCTCGAAGCGACTTAACGATAGTTTTCATTTTAAACGAAAAAAACCTTTTTTGACGCATACGACCTTACGGCATTAGTCAGCTCGCTTGCGTTATTGCATAGTAAAGGAGTAGTAGTTCAGTTTCATATAAATCGGCCGTCGCCGGTTTGAATGTGTGCGTGAGTAGCGGCACCGTGTACGCACGCACTTTTCACGCACACAATCACATAAACGAAAGGAGGCGGCCGGGGCCGCGGCCATGCACTCAGTACGGAACGCGCCGCCTATGCGTCACCGCAAGAGTAGGCAATTAACTCGTCGAGCGGCCTTAGCTAACCTACTGTTCTTTATATACTGTGGTTATTGTATGGAGCTGATTTCAGATTCATTATTTATCACGGCGTCCTCTTAAGGGCATCTCAGAGTGACGAGCGCAGTGCAACATTTTAGGCAGCATTGAACTGAAATAGGCAAGCATGACGCTTACCATTAAGTAAGTGACTAGCTCGTCACGTAAATTAGTTACTTTACAAAAATTAATACTCGTCTAGCTGACCACCACCGTCGTGTTAAGAATTTGTCATCTAATGACGACCGATGTGGCGCAGATAACCGACTGTGAAGCGTGAGGTCGCGGGTTCGATTCCCGCTACAGGACAAATATTTGTGCATTGAAAAAAAAAGCAAGTATTTGTTCTGTGTCTGGGTGTTGTGGATCCCTGATCCTCGTAGTTTCTGATACCCTAGATATAGGGAAACCTAGTTACATAGTTACATTCCAAAAATCGTAAATTTATCTAAACAAGGGCTAACTGATATTTTTGTCCGCTAAATTGCGAACCGGCCCAATAATGACCTTATCGCGCCAATTATATAAAATACAATCAAAGCGCACACACGATCGTAACCGATTTACATAACAAAATATTGGAGCAATTAAATCGATTATGTTATATAAACATGATCTGTTGTAAATCTGTACATTACAGAATCCAACTAATCTATCTATGTATATATTTATAAAAGATAGTCATGTTAGTTACACTACTTATAACTCAAAAACTGCTGAACCGATTTGGCTGAAAATTGGTGGGGAGGTAGCTTAGGACCAGGAAACGGACATAGGATACTTTTCATCCCGGAAAAAGTTCCTACGGGATAACGGGAAGACGCGGGGCGCGGCTAGTATTTTAAACGTGAAAGTTTGTGAGTATGGATGGATGGATGTTTGTTACTCTTTCACGCAAAAACTACTGAATGTATCGGAATGAAATTTGGAGTGTAGATAGTTTATATACTGAACTAACACATAGGCTACTTTTTATCCCGGAAAATGGTTCCTGCAGGTTAACAGGAAGACGCGAGTGCAACCGCGGGGCACAACTTGTGTTATATAAACATGATCTGTTGTAAATCTATAAGTATATTAGAGAATATAGAATAGTACAAATTCCATACGTATAAATGCGAAAGTTACTGTCTCTTTGTTACTTTTTCATGACTAAACCGCTGACCCGATTTCGATAAAAATTTGGCATGGAGATGGAGACAGGGATGGACAAGAACACGCGAGAATGCAAATACTTTTAAATAGCTGTCAGATAATATGACTATAGTTTTTATGACTTATAAACTTCAAGAGAACGACGCTTTCAAAAGTACAACTTCTAAGTTACCTTTTGCTCAAATACCTGCCGCCCTAAACGTAACCACAATAATCGAATTCTTGTCAAAATGTGTTCCCCATTACGTTATTTCTAACTAGGGATATACAAACGCATCATCATCAGTCGGAAGAAGTCCACTGCTAAACATGGCCTATGTTCCTCCATGAACGGCTATTAGCCATTTGCACCCAACGTTCCCTCATGTCTTCGGTCCACCTAGTGAGGGGCCTACCTACAGAACGTCTTCGCCACTCGAGAACCTTTCTAAAAAATGTATGTACATGTTACTAATTACCTCAGTGAAGCAACAAATATTTAGGCAAAAAGAATTACACCAATCTTTCCTTCGCATTTCGTATTAATCATTGGCCGTATTACTTTACACGGACGTACAACGTACAAAATTAAATATATAATTATGTTTACTTGGCACACCCGCCGGCGGTTACGGTACATACGCTAGTGATCTAAATGTCTATTCTGTCAGGTTCCTATTAGAAATTTTTGATAGAAAACAGTTATTACACGTCAATTATTACGGAACGTTTGAAGTTTTGTAACGTTTTTTTTTGACGTGACAACGTCTTATAATTCGATAGAGCCGGCTGCACGCACAAAAAAACATGACTCATGCGGCGTTACCTCGCTCTGCGGCGTTACCTCGCTCTGAGGCGTTCCATGTAAAGCTTCAAGTGCAAGCGAGAGCGCGGAACGAGTGACAAAGAAGCACAATCGGCCAATCGACGTTGTCACGTTCAACCTTCGTCAGTAAACCGACTTTACAGACAACCAATTTTTTTTTGCTTCTAAGTCGGTGATGCTTAAGCGGTTTAATAGTATGTATTTATGTTCTTTGCTTAAACTCGGCTTAAATGTTAATGCTTTCTGTTAATTTTAAGACGAGAATTTATTTAGATAAATTAGAAAGAACAAAGGCCAAAACGGACCCGAGGTCGTATGAAAACGATTTATATACGATAAAAATTTTAATTTTTTGCCTATTAAGATTATACAAACGATACTTTAAAGAAAGTGTAGAAAAAAATGAAATCGATTTTTTAACTTCGGAGTTTCTTAGGACATTTTTTAACTTAATGCTGGGATGTTTTGAACGCACTCCGCATTTTCTTTTTCATTCCGTTTCACGCTTCGGAAGTCGGCCCTACTTAAATTAAGTCATTAAAATCAACATTATTTATCAAATATGAACAAAAACTAATCTTTTTAGTCTATGTACTAGCAAATTGATTGTCACTGTCAAGTGACATTGACAAAATATATTGCGTTCAGGTCCAGGGCAGTATGAAAGTGGCCAATGTTTTTTAGGAAATAGAAATACATGTTCACTACTTAACCGCTCTTGGTTCTCTCTTATCCCACGTAGTTATGTCAGTAAAAACTAAATTTAGGGGTGGGTATAGTCAATGACAAAAGTAGCTGAACAAGAACCAATTTCCCGATGCTTCGTATCATCTTAATCACCAATCATCACTTAACATCACGTGTGTTGTGTTACGGTGAAACGCTACCTTTTTTTTTTTGGTTTGTTATGGCGTCACACGATTAGTGTATTTGCCAGTGTCAAGTATAAAATATTTCAAACTCAGAGAGTTGAATCAAGTTTAAATGATGATGATGATGATGACGATGAGATGATGGGATGAGGATAGTGTTTAAGTAAAGTAATGGCCCTTTACTTAAACTTTACACGGACTTTTTTGGAGCAACTCGAAAAGTCATTTTCACAACTTTATTTCAATTTCCCACACTCGTACACATTAACGAACACATAATGGTTAATAATCCACCAATATTACACATTATCACTCGAAGAAACACAAGTTTTGGAAATAAAAACAAAATTTTCACGTTGACAATTCGATTGCCGCCAAAAAAGTCCAAACGCCACCTTGTAAGTTGTAAGGAAAACAAACATTACTGATCTAATACGCATTTGGAAAAGCTACTGTCGCTGACTGTACTTTTAGCTACATGGAAAACTTTCCACAGGATAACGGGAAGACCGCGGGTGAAACCGCGCGGCATAGCTAGTCAACATTAAATAAAAAGGTACCCATAAAGCTTAGCGCGTTGAAAATTAAACGTCTCAGCATGAATATCACTTTTAATCTCTAAGTAAACACACGGAAAATACGTAATTCTTAAATTATTCTAAGTGTTTGATGTGTTCTTCAGTTTACAAGAGTAAAATATACGTACTTTGATTTAAGAACAACATTGTTGAGACCTCTACAGCTTGTTATTTGTTTTTCTCAATGCTTTGTGAAAAAATCTTTTGATACACTAATGTTTTGTCAACTTGCGTCCCACTCTCCCACTGCTGGGCATTCTTTGGCCCACATGGTCACACTCTTGGACGGGGACGTGTATTTTTGATATGCAGATTTGATACGGCCGGTAGGTAAGTGTTTGTGGACTTACTCATAAGTACGTAGGATATCTGTTTAATTTTATAATCTTTGGTAAAAAAATTTGAGTTGTGTATACATAGATAGGTAGTACTTTTAATAGTTTTAATTCTACAAAATCTTCAATTTTCGTTTTTTTCAATAGTCAATAATACTAAAAAGAGGTTAAGTTTAAATGTAAGAGGTAATCTCCGGAAGTATTGATCTTATTTTGTAAGCCTATTTGTAAGCCTATTCCAACCTCCTTACACCGGCAAAATAAGAGAGAAAAAATGCCCTGAAGGTAATTTTTTGAGCGCGATCACTTTTACCATTTTTGTTTATTTCTAACTGATTGAATTGAACTAAAAGCTTAGAAAGCTGAGCTATCCTAAAATGTCATAGGATACATGACATTGAGATAAAAACCTTGTGGAAATTTCCACGCGGGTGAAACTACTGGAAGAGCTGGTTAAGAATAAAATAAAAACCTAATGTTGGCTTCACTTATGCAATCTAAGAAATGGATAAAGTTAAAACTACAATATCTGAAAAACCCAGACCACAGAATAAAAAATAGTACTTACCTTATTATAAGTCCGGACTTTACATCTATTAGTCTGTATTATTGTTAGGTAATATTAGGTATCGCTATCAACAAACAAAGGTTCAGATCTATATTACACCAAATCTTTCACAATAAGGTTTTATTCTAAACACTTAACAAGTTTTTACGATGCCAAATGGCAACCAAACCAAACTGGCAATCAAGATTACATAAAAATAGAAAACGTACGCATGTAACCGAAACAGGATTTCGAATATCGAACGGTAAAAAAAAAACAATACTCAACCATGTTATTATCAGATGTAAAGAACTGGCCACTCTCCGATCAAATCAAACCTCACGTGAAGAATTCGAATTTCAAAAAGTAATGATTGATTGTCAACCAATGACAATCGTGGCTATTCAAATTCTATTTCGATTTGAATTTAGAACGGGTTGCTTTTCCTGTTGAGTGTGTCGCCTGCCAGTAGTTACTTTTATTGGAAAAAATACAATGAGCAATTATTGTTATGTTCGTATTATAATTTTAGTTTTATGGTTTTATATGTATTGTCACATATACCGTACATGCCGTTCGTTGTAAGTACATCTAATCATCATCATCGTCATCATCAGCCTGTATCAGTCCACTACTGGACATAGGCCTCTCCAAGGTACGCCACTGAGCCCGGTCTTCGGCTCTTCTCATCCAACTACTACCAGCCACTCGGCGCAAGTCGACATCTAATATGAACCATAAATTACATTTGGCTCTACATCTCCAGAGCTTCCTTCAATTTACGATAATTACTTAAAAGAATCTGTTAATCTTACAGGAAAGTAATCCAATATTACTTCCAAGCCATTCAACTCCACCAAAGCGCTTAAAAAGCCATATGTTTATCTTACAGCGCTGCATACGTGTGCGTGCGCGCCAATGTGGGTGTAAGTGTAAGTACGTAATTAAAGTATGGAAATAGTCATATTCGTTTTGAAGTGTTTTCTCTATAAAACACTCAAGTGCATGGGAACCAGTGTCAATGACCCCCGTAAGTTTTTTCCCCCTTCTGTTATAATAACAGCTCTGTTTACCAGCCAGTGTCTGTTATTGGTGTTCCTTTTTTGAAATTTCAAATCTACAAAGAAACGTTTCTCGGAATAGTGATGTGATAGTGTTGCCTGAACTTGACAGGTGAACTGGCGGTTGAAAGGATTTGGGATAGTTCATTTTGTTAGTTACAAAAAATATGGAAATCGATTTCGCTTAATCTTTGTTTCGAAGGCTTAGAACTGGATTCTACCTTTAATGTTTGGATATAGTTTGAAAGGAAGTTGAAACTGAATGCTTAGCTTTGTTAGTTACATATTAATACTAATGGTCAAGTTCAAAGATGGACCCTCGACATAAAGAAAGAGTGGTATAATCAAAAAAAGCTTACACTAACCCAAATACAAACTTTCAAAGATAAACTTCTAAAACATAACCCTTCCTTTTGTCTTTGCCGAAATCAGGAAAAAACAACATTAATACTGGCAATTAATTTCTTACGTATTCACAGTTTGTCGTTAGAGATAGATTTTTGACATTACTTCTAATATTATGGAGCTTGTGTCAAATTCTATCTCCAGTGAGGCAAATCGTGGATAGATTAGTTATTTTATTAATAACAGCCGTAACTATTCAAATCAAATCAAAAATCAAATCTATAACCGATCTGATTTTGTCATTTTAAACTATAGTAGCATATTAACTTTTGTACGAATTAACAGATCAAAAGTCGCCTAGCTCTTAACAAACCACATTGTTGTTGCAGCGGCCATTTATCATTTTGATTAGCTCGCGATTTGGTATAAAAATAACTAGCAGTTCGCTGCGGTTTCACCCGCGTGGACTACAGTTTATTGTAATAAAATTAATCCTATGCCCTTCTATGTCCCAGATATCGCTGGAAAGACGATGTCACGAAGGATTTGCGCGAGCTCCAGGTGGAGGACTGGCAGGAGGTGGCGCAGGACAGACCGAAGTGGCGTCTTTTGTTATCGGAGGCCAAGACTCAGTTTGGGTCGTAGCGCCAAAGTTTAGTTTTAGTTCAGTTAGTTAGTTCTATGCCCTTCTTAAGGGTTCAAGCTATCTCGATACGAAGTTTCGGCAAGGTATGGTAACAGAGACAGAGTTACTCTCGTAATTATAATAATAGAATGTTTTTTATAAACTACTGTTTACTCTCTCTCGGAGACAAGGAGTCCCAGCAGTGGGAACGTAATAGGCGGATGACGATGATGACATGCACTTTTTCACTTTGTTTTTGTATTTTCCCAAACAAATTACTAAACCAAGTACAAATTTGCGGTCAAAAAGTAAGCGTTACAAAATCTGTCAACGTAACTATTAATCTTGCGCTGATCCGAAACTGTCTGTTTGTTTGAAAAATGTACGCGTGTTCGAAAGTCAACTGTGACGAGGGTCACCATTCATCCGGATGTGTCCGGATATGTGCAGAGTTCGGCCTTTTGTCTGGACTTTTGACGGATTTTTGACTGAAAAGTGTAAAAAAAATATTTTTAGGGTGACGAGCGCCATGCATTCAAAATTCTGGGTGGCACTGGACTGTAATAGGAAAGCGTGACGCTTACCATCTGACAAGCGAATGGTTCGTCTTTACAGTCAGTTACATAAAAAATATAATAATTACAAGAAGAAATGAGAAACGAAAACAGAAAAAATCAACTTCAATTTTTATCAAACACTAGCTGACCCGGCGAACTTCGTATCGCCAATAAAATTCACCTTTTAAATCTTCCCTGAACTTCCATAAATATTTCAAGATCAAAATTATCCAAATCGGTTTAGCCATTCTCGAGTTTTAGCGAGACTAACAAACAGCAGTTGATTTTTAAATATAAGATATTATATATAAGTACAACTACTTAGTTACTTTCAGTGGTATTATTTGAATGGATTTTTTGAAATCATTTCTTTACCAAAAATTCCAAACTTTTATTGAAATGTTTTGTTTAATTTCCCGCTCATTGTCAATAATGGTAACCCTACGCGTGTTTGAAAGTGAACTGTGACGTCATTGTGCCCGTAGGTGATAATTATCTTAGAAGTATTTCTCTTGCTTCTTGAAAAGTTTATTAGCGTAACACCGTAAGTAATCAACAATTTACTATAGCTTTGACTACTGTAGGTACTTAACTAGGCATATAGGTAAAAGTAGGCAGAATTTTATTTTTAACCAACTAAGCAGCGCGTTTTCACCCGCTTCTGCCCGTTATCCCGCAAGAACGTTTTCCCGGGATAAAAATTGCCAATCTAGGCTATAAGCTATCTCCATTTCAAATTTCATCAGAATCGGTTTAGTAGTAGCGTTCCTAGCGATGATGGCTCAGTGGTAGTGACGTCGGCTTGCGATCCGTAGGACGTGGGTTCGAATCCTACAATGAGCTTGAGCTTTCGGTGAAGGAAAACATCGTGATGAAACCATAGCTTGGTGGTAGGGTATTTTCTAGTACTCGCCTGGCTAGCTACCACCCTCTTGTTAAGAATCTGTCGCCAAGCATCTATCGGTGTGTTCCGGCAGCCTCACTTGAGAGCCAGTTCCCAGTCCAGGTGTAGCGTGGCGCCATCTTCGACCACATCGTCACTTAACATCGGGTGACTTGTGGTCAAACGCTACCCTGTAAACAGTAAAAAAAAAAAAAAAAAAAAAAGTAGTATGGTGATACGTAGTAACAAACATTCACACACACACACAAACTTTCGGATTTAGTATCGCGATAAAAAGTAAGTTATGTCCTTCTCCCAGGGTTCAAACTATTTCCACTTCAAATTTTCAAAACAAAACGCCCCCTGCGTTCAGTGAAACCACGACTTTTTTTTCAATGCATAATTTTTTTTCCATTGGGGGAATCAAACCCACTTCATGATTCTTAAGCTAATGTATGTATTACGTTAAGTGAATAAAATCAGTTAAAAGTTTTTTCTAATCAATTCTAATCTAATCTAATCAAAACAACACTATTCTTAAACTATATAGTTAGTTACAAGTGAAGCTAAAAAGCTGGAAAAACACAGAATATCGTCGTCAGCGACTCATAGTAATTGAAAATAATAATTGAATTGAATTCGAATTAAGAATAAAACGCAATCGGAATAACGCGTTCCATGTTCGAATTTCGTACTTTTTACTTTTTTGAATTCAGAATCGTGTATTCTATTGTGTAGTAAAATGGAATTGCAAACATTGCATTGCGTATGTAATTACATCCAATATAACATGACCTGCTTTGGCTAATGTCTGTTTTGTAATGCGAACCAATTTATATTGGTCACGTGCTTTGCAAAATTCTTCGATTTCGCTGATTAAATTGGGATAAAAATAACCAGTTTTCAATGATTTAGTTACACAATTAGATAACTAGCTATATGGATATTACACAATTGACCTCAATTTGCCGTGAGTTTTGGTAAACAAGAATTTTATTAGCGATTTAAGGTAATAAAAATGTCGGATTACCTACTCTTAAAAATCATCCGTTTGATATTTAATGTTTATTTCAATTAATTGGCGCTTTAATTTAGTGGCTACGTCGTAAAACGTAAAAGTTGTTTTTACATACATTTGCGAAGTCTCTAAAATAAACTAGTGGGTAAGCACATAATGACATAAGTAGGTTTCTTCAATTATATCCAGTTTGTGTGAATTTGGCTTAGCGCAGTTTCATCATTCTGCCAGCGTTCATATTTTCTCCACATTTTTTTACTTTTTTATTTTATGACGTTTTCATGTTGACAGTTAAATTGCCGCCAAAAAGTTGTTTCTTAAATTGTTTCTAGTTTGTTTCAATTTGGCATTGCGTGGTTTCATCATTCTGCCAGCGTTAACATTTTCGCCGCATTCATAAGCTCGTAGCCAAGTAAATAGTTAAATACTTCTTGCAACTTTTATAAAAAACAATTATCAATCAAATCACGCTTTCACACAGATTCAATAATAACGAATTCACAGTTATTGTTATAACCAGTAGCAGCGAATGTATGTCTCTAGGAATGTGTGAGTGTGTGTTTGTCTGCAATCGGCCGTACGTGCACAGAGTCACAATACAATTTTATATAGACTGACTGTCAGTATGTAAGGTTTACACAACTTCATGACACTGATGTATTTTGTACTAATATTTATTTGCATGTGCTGATTGGTTAATAAGGTTGTGGTTGTAAATTGAATTGTGATATAGCCAAGCACCAGTTAAGATGTAGCGTGGCACCACTGTCGTCACTTAACATCAGGTGACTTATGATCAAACGCTAACCAGTGAGGAAAAACTATACAGATAGGTATGCGAAAGAATGCTAGTAACTCGCTATCTAATCTATTTCGCTGACTAAAAACTTAAGCTAAATTCCGCCACTAGAACGCATAGCCCTTCAGGGACACTTTACTAAATATCTGTTCTGATCCAGAAGAAGAAACAAACAGCCGTTTTCCGAATGTATTCTCAAAATCAGTTAACTCTACATAACAGTTAAATGCTCTGTAAGACAAAACCTTTGTGAGTTCTGACGGTAAAACTTCAACCTTTCCTACGAACAAATCTAAAAGAATTCGAGACCCGCGTTTTGGTTTTAATTTGTTGATCTTAAAATTCGAACATAGTTTTCGAAGAGCATGCGTAATTTCTTACAATCAATATTCAATTGCAATAGACTCCACCAACTCATTAAGTATTATCAGTTCCAATCGTATTAGCCGCGTCTTAATGCAAGACCTTAGGTACTGTTTTCCAGCTCTTTGATAGAACACACCGGAAATTTATGAATTTAAATTAGAAAGTGTTAGGAATTTAATGACTACATTTCTAAGTAAAATCGAAGCGACGTCTTCCTGGTGATCTGTTATATAAATATTGAATAGTTTATTGTCTACGGTTGGCCGTAGACATTTTGTTTTTAATCGGTTACGCTTCCTTTTCCTTTTTTAGTTTTTTACTGGTTTTATGGCAAAGAATGTGATGGACGAATCAATCTTACTAATAAAGAAAGAATTTTTTTCGGATACATGACTCAGTTTTCTTAATGATTTTCTATTTTCAAACATTTATTTTCGTTTATTGTTTAAACAAATTTGGTCTGACTTATTTTTGACAGATCTTACTTACTTACTTATATATTTATTTCTATTTTTTTGTTATTCTACATAATTATTATGACCCATTTGTATAGTTGTAGTAGATACTTAAAAACTTCTTTTTTTATACATATTGTTTTATTAATAATAAAAAACTACCTGACATTGGGAAATACACAAGCCATGCAAAGTGACACCAAAAAGAAAATAATGCAAAAAAGATGTCTACCTTTTTAAATTAGATGTTCTAAAGGAGTGTAACAGCTAGCATTATCACAGCACTTACATAACGCAACCTAACCGTTAGCAACTTATGCTTAATTAGGCTGCACATGACAACTACAAGGCGTGGCTATATAACCACACATACATATAACATTACATATAACTAGTGACATACGGACGCACAGACGGTAATTCCCCTTTGTATGCAAAACAGTGAATTATCTAGGCTCGAAATTGTAATCTCGAAACTCGCTTGGAATTTCTTCATCTCTTGTTTATAGCGTGGCCAGTGTTCCATGAGCTGTCAGATTTGAATTTGGAATTGAGGTTCGTCGATTTTTTTACTTTGTTTTTTTCCGCGATAATTCCCGCTAAAAATCTATGTACTATTACTCTTTTAAATTTAGAAGATTATGGAGTAGAAACAGAGGCACCACGGGGTGTGGTTGTAGTCATAAAAATTACCTACACGCTAATGACCGTTCACAATTATTACAAGCTTGTTCCAAATAAAACATGTCTACGAATTATTAATCATAATTCAACCTTTCATTTTGTATGTAAGTACTTACGTATTGCAACAGATACCTACTTTCTTTATTCTGTCCGTCAGAATCACGAACAATTAGAAATGTGAGCATTGTCACTAATGCCGATTGTTGATACCGGTTTTATTTTACGAACTATTGCCTAAACCTAAGCTGTCTCTAACTTGAACAGGCGTGGTTAAATTTTCTTTCGAAACTTTTTTTTACAACTGAATGACATGATAAAAAGCGCTGATTTTTGATGCTTTTAAGAAAAATGACTCAATAAGGTAACAATATTTATAGTGTTTTTCACCGTGTTGTTTAATTAAAAGCTTTTCTTAGACAGTATATGTGTATATATTATTATATTCAAACTACTTTATTAATCCATCTGATTGATCTATTAATAACTTTGCATTAATAATATCTAAAGAAAAAATAAACTTATATTTACTGTACCTACTTACGACTCTCGTTCTGTAGGTTGGTTCAACTTTGCGACAAGGTATAATTCTTTTTAAGCAGATTTAGGCATCGTGTGGAGTGAAATTTATAAACCAGAGCGGTTCCAACCAACTGTCGGATCTGTGCAATAATCTTTGATAGCTGATGGATGAGGGAGTTTTGTTTCTTAATTTTGAAATAGATACGAGTGCCAGTCTCAATGCGGTTCTGTTTTTTTTTGGTACTGCACTACTTAGGCTTTCTGCCAGGGTCAAGGAATGCTTTTGTAATTGAAAAAGTTAAGTGAGTAGTCTTAAAGCAATTGATTGTTTTGTTTTTTGGGAAGCATTGAACTGTAATATACAAACGAGACGCCTACCATCAAGCGACCAGCACGTCTCGTCACCGAGATACATAAAAAAACAGACATGGTGCATATTACATATATTGATTTTTAAATTTGGAAATCCCTACTTAATTTATTATAAATGCGAAAGTAGCTCTGTCTGTCTGTTACGCTTTCACGCCTAAACTACTGAACTGATTTTCAAGAAATTTAGTACAGAGATAGTTTGAACCCTGAAGAAGAACATAGGCTACTTTTTATCGCGATAAACTGTAGCCCACGTGGGTGAAACCGCAGGGAACAGCTAGTTAATAATATACTTATGTGCTTCAGTAAAAATTACCTTATTTAAATAAATTATGAGACTTCTTCACAAAAGTTGAAAGGGAATCGTTTGGCTTGGTATGGACATGTTATAAGGAGGGATGAAAGTCATATTGCCATAAAAGTGATGTATATGACTGTGGATGGAAGGCAAGAGGAAGACCAAAGAAAAGATGGATGGATTGTGTGAGGACCGATATGAATGAAAGGGGAGTGAATGAAGCGATGACGGCTGATAGGGAAAGTGGAAAAAGAGTACATGCTGTGCCGACCCCATATAGATAGGACCAGGGCAAGAAAAAGATTTTTTCACAATCAAATTACAGTGTTTGATGTGATCGTTCGTCAAAATTGTTTTGTTTTCACGACATCGTCACTCAAGTCTCGAGTGAACTATAAATAAAGGTGAACAAAACAAGCGTCGTCAGTATTGTGTAGCCAAATATTTATAAGAACTCTCAATAATATAATCAGCCATTTATACTACATAAATACGTAAGCACTTCATCTGTCGGTGGCCGTTTGTCAAACTATGACTAACTCAGTACCCCTAGTACAGGTTTTGATAGTTTACAAAAACTGTAAAAGTTTTCGTTTCCATCCATACACATTTTTTTCAGCGAATCTTACCGAGACTTGGAGGAACTGCAATCGTTAATACGGGGTTATTTTAAATCGTAATAATCATATTCCAACAATGTTATTGAGTTACTTTTTGAATTTAAGCAGATCGAGCTGCCACTTCGACAAGTCGGCGGTGGTAAACGTCGACGTTTACGAAAACTTTTATCGTTTTCAAAACTTGTACTAGGCTACTGAAATCCCGAGAGAAATCCAAGACTTCTCGAGAACTAAAGAACATCGGCCTCTTTTCATACTGCCTTGGACCTGACTGCAATATATTTTGTATAAAAATTACGAATAGTCTATTGGAGTTATACGACCGGCCTATAACAGTTTTTGGTGTGTGAGATTTAGTCACAGAAAAAGAAATAGGAGTACAAACAAAAATAGTGACAAAAGCAAACAAAGGTTAGGGTTAGGGTTGCCTGATCTGAATCGATCTTTCAGAAGATCAATATCGAAAAAATCAATTTCATTTTTTCTGGACTCACCTAGAAAAATATCGTTTGTATAATCTTTTTAGGACTAAAATTAAATTTTTTCCATACATAGCTCGTTTTCATACAAGCTCAGGTCCGTTTTGGCCATTGTTCTTTCTATTCCATATAAAATGAAATCTTATTAGTAATGCTTAATAGAAAATACCAGTTGCGCCCCGCGGTTTCACCCGCGTCTTCCCGTTATCCCGCAGGAACTTTTTACCGGGGTAAAAGTGTTAATCCTGAGTATAGGCTATCTCGACTCCAAATGTCATGCAGATTCGTTCAGTAGTTTTTGCGTGAAAGAGTAACAAACATCCATCCATCCATACATACAAACTTTCACGTTTATAATATTAGATGACAAAAAAGCTTAGGATTGTAGTGAAATTGCAACATTTCAATCAGTTAGTAATAAGAAAAAAGTTGTAAATGTGATCGCGCTCCAAAAAGTTACCTGCCGGGCGTTTTTTGGCTGTTCTTTTGCCGGTGTAAGGAGGGAGCTTAGCTTGTTTTAAGTTTGCAACTAAATAAACACATCTTGATTTTGATTTGATTTTGAATCGTCTTAAAGTATTTACTATATAATTATGCAATACCTATGACCATTTTTTTGGTTTAAATCTTAAACCTTTTTTGTTTCCTATCAGTGTGTTCCGGCAGCCCCACTTGAGAGCCAGTTTCCAATTCAGACGTATCGTGGCACCACCTTCGACCACATCGTCACTTGTGGCCAACATCAGGTGACTTGACTAATAAACATATTGACTTATAAATATATTGTCTACTTGTGGCCAAACTTACCCTTTAATAATTATAATAAATAATAATAAAATCAATAATAATAATAGTAATAATCTGATATTTTACAACATACTTGTTAGTAGGATCTAGCCATATTTTCTGCTAACAACAAATTAGACAAACCATTTATCAGAGTCGAACAGTGTACTGTATTCAAAACACAAGCACAATTAAAAAAATAATAATTTCCAAAATGGCGTCACAAAAAACCGCGTAGGCCACATCCGTTACGGCCATCGCATTCAACACATATTTAGGTAAGTGGGTGCCACAATACGCAGCTCTGTATTAAAATTGAATACGCAATGCAAAAACTATTTATTCATTTTATATTGTTATAATAAATTTGATTACCATTCAGTGCACAGAGTGGCACAGTCAAACGCATTACAACATGTCCGTACGTCAATCCGGCCTTCGGTGACAGGAAAATGGCGATGCAGTAGGTGGAAAACTGAGGTTTTTAATATTAAAACCGTGTCTGTGACCTGGTAACTGCGCTAGCACGTAGGTTTCGAGTGCGTTTATCTACCTTCGATGGCATCTAATGCCTTGGTCTTAACTCGATTGCCACTATCATTTAGCTATAGCTAGAAAATATACTCGTGGATTTGAGAGTCTCGACCATTTTTTTCGGTAGAAAATGCTTTTGTTGTTTAAATGCTCAATTGTACTAAAGATTTGAAATTAAATTGAATTGTACTTTCAATTGTTATTTAAAAATGTTCTTGCGTGATAATGAAAAAACCGCGGGCTGCTGTGTTTTAATATTTTACTTTAGATGCTTGTCTTTTAGCCCTCTTTAGCAAAAAGTATTTACTTACATAACACGTTGTCCCAAATTTTCGAGAAGCACCGTGCTCACTAATGCTTGGTTGCAGAATACTATGTTACAATGATCTCAAATTGTGATTTCAGTAAAATGTTATTTAACAAATTTTTAAATATGGAATTTGTAAATACTTCTGACTGAAAACAGAATAGCGTAGTGAAAAATTCGACGAAGCAATTTTAAAACTCATACGTTTCAATTTCAAGCTTTGATTTAACTTTTTTAATTCAAAAATACTTCATTGCACATTTGGAAATACGTTAAATAATAGCTCACTTAAAAAAAATATCATATATGGCCTTAATATCAACAATTGTGACAATTTTAACTCTCGAAACGTTTCAAATGCGACTCTTATCTATACAGACTTAAAGTTCATTTTCGCTACTTTATATCATAGTTATTAGGACATAAGCCGTTATCGTAAGCTGTTATAATGTGGAGTGGGCTTCTCAGAAAATAAAGGTCTGTTAGATGTTACAATAACAATTTTTGCCGTGTTTATAATTTTATATATTGAGTGTTGAGTTACCGAGATTAATTTATGTGTTCGAAGATTTGTGCGTAGGACACTTTAGGAATGTTGCGGTGAGCATAATCCTCATTTCTTATTACGTCTGCTCTTAGGTGGTCTATCGTGAGGCTTCTGCAGAGTAAAGGTTGAGTATGCTGACTCAAGTTCGGTTCTCAAAGCGGCACTAAAAAGATTTTTTTTAGTTGTCTGTACGCATGTCACGTGTGTTAAGTGACGATGTAATCGAAGGTGGTTTCATGATATTAATGCTTTCAAGTGAATCTGCTGGAATACACTAACATGTGCTTAGCGACCGATTCTTAAGTTAAAAAGAAGAAATTAGATAACTTAACTCTTAATTGGTACACAATAAAAAAGCGATAATGGCTCACTTGTAGTGACTGTGAATAAGCTTAAGCTTTCGGTAAAGGAAAAAATCGTGGTAAAACCATAGCTTGGTACGACATTTTCTAGTGTTCGCCTGGCTAGCTAAGCTAAGAATCTCTCGCCGAGCACCTATCGGTGTGTTCCGGCAGACTCGCTTGAGAGCCAGTTCCCAATCCAGGTGTAGCATGGCGCCACTTTCGACCAAATCGTCCTTACAACGATCTCTTCCAAACAACATATTACAGTTTTCTTAATTTATTATCAACTCAACATAATCAAAAACTTGAAGTAAAGTTAATATAGCTTAAATAACATATCTGACAAGTAAACAATCAAAAGTTATGATTAAATTAGTCTTCTTTACTAGAAGCTTTGTTTTCATTTTATTAATTAATTTTATAGCTACTGTAAATGACGAGACTAAAATGAGTACATTTTTATGTAAAAAAAAAGTTTATGCGATTGACGACCGATGTCGCATAATTAGTGAAAAATCGACTGCGCAGCGTGACACGGGTTTGGTTACCACTATGGGACAAACATTTGCATTGAAAACAAGTGCAAGTATTTATTCCGTTGTGGATCTCTGATCAGCTGAACACGTCAACGTTTGGTTTTCAAAATGTAAAGAAAGTTGGAAAAAAGTGTATGCTCAGCCATTTTTGTTGGTGATAGAACTTCCCGAAGTGGACTCTGTATATATGTTTCTACCACTAGCATTTAGTGACTCATTTTCAACTTGGTTAAAAAGTAAAGATAAATTAACTTGAACAACTCTTTGTTTATGACATCGGATATGTGTTAATAATGTAAAAGGAATTCGCGCAATGTGTTGAGTTTGTTATTGTAAGATAACACTGCTTCGACAGTCTGGAGAAATGCAAGATCGGCGTCTGGCAACACACATGTGCCCTAACAACCTCCTTACTGACGTTTTCTCAGAAAAAAAAAACTTAACACGCTCAGCGCCAGACCCTACTTGGCAATTCTTTCATTTTAGGCCTTTATTTTATTAAATTTACGCCCCATGGTTACATCCGTGGTTTTCGCGCTATTCCGCAAGAAAATTCCGGGATAAAGATGTGCCTATGCCTATGTGTGTTAATCGAAGGTACTTATAACCAATCTCTAGCATACATCGATTAAATGGTATGATAAAAAAAATGACAGTAAACTTTTGATCCGCTCTTAGATTTTTCACCTCTCTATTCAGCCTGCATGGAAACAATGAGCAACCAGTACGTACAAAAGAGATGCACCAATAATTGTCGAATTTCATTTACGTTTGTAATATATTATTTATTTAGCTTCCACGGAGACATAAAACCAGCCGCAACTCATTTGAATAATCACAAAAACCAATTTACCCAAACGCCAAAAAATATTAATAATCACGGGAACATAAAACATTTCCCGAACAATAAAAAAGCCAACGTCAATTTGGAAACGAATAAAAAACGATCGCCGAACACATTTACATCTCCTAATAAATCTTAAAGCATTCGAAATACATAATAAAAACGAAAAATCACAAAGGCAGTAGTCGAACCGAAAAAAGGAATTAAAAATTCAAATAAAAGGAGGTATTCCTTAAGATAATGCTTATTCAAACTCGCGGCGGTCGATCGGTCGCGTGGGATGAGAGGGAGAGAGCTCGTTTTGGTACATGTGAGGGAGATGGATAGCTTATTATGATTGACAGCTGAGAACGGTTAGCCTTGAAATATTTGAAACATTATATTATTATAAAGTACACTATCTTCGTTAGACACGTGAGCAAAGCGGACGTTATAGGTTTATCTAGCTGATGGAGATGCAAGGTTGTCGAGTCCAGAAATAGATTTCAATACGTTTGTTGTTAAACCTTGTTTAAGAATATTAGTAACAAATACTATGTTTCAAGTAGGTAAACTATTAGTTAAAAGCTCGGCAGAGGTCGAGAAGGTTTAAATTAATTGAGACTTATTGACGTACAATGACTTTCCTGACAACATTGTTTGTTTAGTGTTGTTTAATGTATAGTGTAAAAAATAAATTAAGGAATAAATAGTGAATATTAAATACATTTAAACAGATGAACTCTATATTTGTGCACGTCTATAGCATTTATGTCATCAATGTGGAATCAAATAAAGCTATATTATTATTATTATTTATTATTATTATTATTATAGCGTGAACATTAAAATTAGAACAAAAATATAAGTTACATTAACTTATATTACTCTAAACACATATAAGTATTATTAAAGTAACATAAATACTTTGACACCATATTTTAAAGACTGTCATCATCATGTTTTATTTTTGTTTCATTAGATGATCTATAATTTTAAAGTTCTCCATCAATAATCTGTAGACTAGACAAACGTCCGCTTCACTCGTATGCATCACTCATTACCGTGTGTATAATGACGGGCGGGCGACGCCGCTAGATATACGTTTTTAGGAACGTCGAGTTTCTCCGGAACACGTTTTAAATCATAATTCGAACGCCGTTTTTGAATTTAGAACGTTGACTTTTTATTTTTTTAGATAAAGCTGCCAGTGTGATGTAAGAGTGATTCTGATGCGATCGGTGGGGCGTACAGCGATGGAATGAACAAGTTTTTTTCGCCTGTATTAAATTACCCAAATGTTTTAGAGTTTCATGGTAAACAAAACTTTTTTTCTTAGCTACATTGTATGTTCGTTAGTAAATTCTACTTTTTTGTTAGCTGTCTATAGATAAGGTTTCATTTATTATTATTCCTCTACCTCAAATAAAAACTTCCAATAAAATTGTACGTGCTACAATGACACTCAAATCTTCATTTAATTATTTTTTTGAGAGCTTTTTTTTAACAGGTATGTCTTTTGGTACATTTCTACTTTGTCTTTAAAGAATTTATCTAAAAGATTTTGATAGGTATCATTGTGAAGTATCAAGACCTGTATGTCTTTATTTTTCTGTAGCGAAGTATCAAGACTAGCCGTAACTACTGGTTACCAAACTCTCCAATATTTGGGATGACAGCTGTTTAATGATCGACTTCACATTCCGTCGGCCAATTATAATTACATCGGAAATGATTTAATTGCTATTGAAATTAATAAAATGCGTACAAAATAAGCGTTGGGCTTTTTATTCATGCATTACATTATAATTAAATAAGAGAACAAGTATGTAAATGATGTCTAGCTCTCTCAGACAGAGGTACTCACATAATTATACAAAACTAGCTGTTTCCCTCGGGTTTACGCACGTGGTTTACAGTTAATCGCAATAAAAAAGTATTCTATATCTTTAACAAAGGCCCAAACTATCTCTGTACCAAATTTCATCAAGATCGGTTCAGCAGCAAAAGCGTGAAAAAGTAACAAACGGACAGAGGGACGAAACAGTTACTTTCACATTTTTATTGTTAAAGTATGGATATCTATATTTATGTATCCGCATTGTTTTCATCAGGAAAATAAGCACTTCAAAATTACTTGTAGCTAAATAGATTTTTAGTTAATTAATTACTCTCAAAAAAACCAAATAAAAACTTTTCACTTCGGTATAATATATCTATAAAAAAATACATACTTATTTTATTTCGTATTAGAATTACACTATTACGCATGCTTCTTAATTCGTGTAAAATTCAAAAACGGAATGCGGACCTCTAACTAAAATAAAAAACTTGCAAATCTGCCGTAACAGTTCAAGCGCTAAACCACAAAAATAAAAAAATAAAAACAAGACTGTTTTGAGATAATATGCGAGAAAGCTTGCGTGCGCTTCCGTGTAGAGCTACGAATCTCGTAGAGCCACTACGAGACGCGTAGCTGTCTACTGCAATACAAATGACAAAAAGAAAATAAATTCACCAAAGAAGAAAAATGTTTTATATTAAACAATAACTAACAAAACTTAACACCTCTAAAAATAAATTACAAAGCCGACTCCACAAAAGATAACTTCTAAAATTTCATTCACATATTATTGGAAGCGGTGTTCGATATTTGAATATTCAAATCTGACGTTAATAGTTTTTATTGGTGAGTTTACGGCCTATAATGATCACTTGTGGAATACGCGCCTTTGAGTTATTGACCGGCTTCCGTGACTATTCGATTTTCAAATTCTCATGATTCGAAGTTCGAACAATTAGTGTTTGATTTTGTTTTTCTCTTTTGATGACTATTTTTAACGATAAGATTTTTATATCGATTGGTAGTTTTTATATCTTTCTGTTGCTTCATTATAAATATCTAAAACTTTGTTACGCGTATTAAATTAATGTTATAATAAAAATAATCAAGTTAATGTATGATTTAATGTCCCGTATCTCTTTCTTTTTAATACAGTTACTTGATCAGCAACTGTATTTCTTCTCATCGAACAAAAAACATAGACTGTCTGTCTGTCGACTTACATCATGCAAAATGCATGACCGATTTTAAAACGAGTTTGCTATTTATTTGTAATAAATATAAATCGATTAGTTTCTTTATTATAAAATGTCAATATTTTTCAAAAAAGATTTGACAATATAAGGTTTCTCAGAGACCAACCGGGAGTACAAGCTAGTTAATCGATATAATAAATCGATATCATAATTAAATTAGTCCAACCGTACGCGTGGGCGCAACTCTATTATTTCTTATCTGTTTCCCAAACATAAGTGATTCCGAAATCGGCGAGTTTTGTTTTTTAATTTATCGCCGGCCCGAGGCGATGTTTTTACTTTACATAGTAATAATTATGTATTTTAATTCAAAACAAGTGCGTAGGTCGATGTGTTTTTTTCTTGAAATTATCGTTGTTTTTGTTATTAAATAAATTAATGTTGATGTCAAGATTTATGTGCTTGATAGGAATTAGTTCCTTCTCAAGTCACTACTTGATTTTGCAAAATTTTCGAAACTAAACTCATATAGTAACTCTAAGACTAACTATTGCATCACGTAGGTAGGTAAGAGAGAAAGCTACTTCATTCCTTGCAGACCTTTATGTACACATTGTTTAGTCAAGCGTTTAGTGTTTAGTACACTATTAAATAAGTAGTGATTAGTAGGCAATGTCCTACACTATTTAGTACGGATGTTTTTCTTTTTTTTAAAGCGGAAACAAACATGAGTCTTTGATTGACATAAACTAAACACTTCACAATCCTTTCCAGAAATATTTTGTGTGCGTGTTCAGCTGCAAATGAGAGGTAAAATTACAACGCGCTACTAAAAACTGTATTTCATTAAGCACTAAACACTTTTTTCTACACTAGAACTATCCCAACGTATTTTTTACTAAACACTTAACAAGCCGCTCGCACTAAACACTAAATAAATGCATAGTGGCCATTCCATTTGACCTGAAGTTTCGAGTTTGCGACACAAATGTAAGACTAATTTTGCAAGAAACTTTCGAACATTCAGTATGATTCTGTCACCTTGAAACTTACCAAAAGAAACAAAACTCCATTGTGTCTGAAGTCAAACCAAAACGCATTGTCTAATAATTAAAACTATAATTGAACTTATTTCTTTTTTCATATAATTTAGTGGCAAAGGTCGCGGACTTCGTGGCTGAACGGAATGTAATTAGGAATAAAAAATGTTTTGAGACTCGTTGTGAAACCTCTTTGGTGAATTAAGTAATGTATCGATTTAATAGCTTTAAAGAGGACGTAAAGCTTTTGTCTATGATACGATTTTGTTACAATTACTATTGCGTAACGATTATTATTTCAGTGAGCATTCAATTAAAACTAAGTTGCTTATTGTTCTAGCTGTTTCCCGCGGTTTCACCCGCGTGGGCTACAGTTTATCGCGGTAAAAAGTATTCTATGTCCTTCCTCAGGGGCCCTCCTCATTTAACGAACACATATTGGTTAATAATCCTCCACTGTCACATATTAACATACGAAGAAACACCATTTTAGAAAATAGAAATAAAAAAACAATAACATTGACATAAAAAAGTCATGTTGACATTTAAATTGCCGCCAAACAGTGCAAGCAGGACTTTTTGGCGGCAATTGAACGGTCAACATGAAAATGTTGTTTTTATTTCCAAAACTTGTGTTTCTTCGATTGACAATGTGTAATATTGATGGATTATTAACCATTATGTGTTCGTTAATGTGTACGAGTGTGGGAAATTGAAATAAAGTTGTGAAAGTGACTTTTCTAGTTGCTCCAAAAAAGTCCGTGTAAAGTTTAAGTAAAGCGCCACTTTACTTAAACACATCCTCATCCCATCATCTTATCACAATCATCATCATCATTTAAACTTGATTCAACTCTCTGAGTTTGAAATATTTAATATGTGACACTGGCAAATACACTAATCGTGTGACGCCATAACAAAACAAAAGTGCAAGTAGGGTTGTGAAGAAATAAGGTTCGTGGCATACATGACACCAAAGCCTGTTTAAATATCAATAAAAAAGTATAATAATCATCAATTTACCGTACATTAGTCAATGCTCCGCCATATTGAACCAATCTTCCATAATTAACAGTCCTTACGTGCATTTGTCACGCTTTGATTATTATTGGATATTGTTCCGGCCAAGGCTGCACCGAATTTGGTGAGGCTCGCGCTTATGGAGGTTCTTAACTCTCTTAAGGAATTAGTTATACGTGTTGAGGATAATCGGACCCTTTAATGTGATCTGATGTCATTGATGGCTTTATAGATTTACTAGCTGCGCCCCGCGGTTTCACCCGCGCGGACTGCAGTTTATCGCAATATTCTTTCTTAAGAACCTTCTCTTCGCAATAACAAACACAACAATTGGCGAAATCGGTCCGGCCGTTCACGCGTGATGCCGTGACCAAGGGAAATAGGGAATCATTTTTATATATAAAGAAGAAGAGAAGAAGAGAAGAAGAGAAGAAGAGAAGAAGAAGAAGAAGAAGATGTTATTAGAGTTCATAATTTAGAACACTTTTTCAGGTTAGATCAAAAGTGTAGCGTTTAAAACTTCAAGTGGTGTTTCTTAATATATTAATAAACAAGCTCCGCCACGCGGTTTCACCCACGTGGACTTCGCTTGATCCCGTAAATGTATCTTATGTCCGTCTCCAACGGCTTAGTCGTGAAAAGATAACAAACAAGCAAACAGAGTTACTTTTGTATTATAATTTTAGTATACCTAGACATGGATAAAAAAGAACGTAAATTCTTTTCTATTTAATAAAGCTTGTTTTGAATTGTTAGTGCTATGCAACATATACTAGCGTTGCCGATCGATTTAATCGATAGTCTATCCACAGCCAACCAATCGAAACACTATCGATAGCTTAAAACGAGGCAATACTATCGATAGTATTGCTGCCCGAGAAGCATAAACTATCGATACTATCGATAGTACCGTGACTATCAATAGTTTTTTTTATTTACGAGGAGCAATACTATCGATAGTAAATACTTCGCGAGCAGCAATACTATCGATAGTATTGCACTTATTTGATAGTATTGCCACGTTTTAAGCAATCGATACTATCGATAGACCTTTCAATAGTATGGCATCTTTCGATGAAAACTATCGATAGTTTCACTATAGGTAGTTAGGCGACACTAAAATATACCAATTTCATCAATAATTATACAGTTTCTTATTTACTTTTACTCAGCCGAAATCGTTACAGTCTCTATTTCAGAACATGATCCAAATTATGATTAGCCATGAACTGTAATCATCGTATTTAATTGAACAAGCTCCGAATAACATTTACATCACAATACCGAAACATCCAACTGTATATTTCATTAGCTAAAACATTTTTGTGCGTCTATATCAAATTTTACAAGATCCGACCAACCTATACTTAATGATATAACCAGACTTTGACGAAACAGTTTTTTGTGAAGATTAACTCCACGAACATGTGTTGAGTTATTAGATCATTCACTTATTATAATATTCATAACCGGAGACAAAACCGGATGGATATCAAAAAGCGTTTTGTCACACTCTATTAACGGCGAGTTTCAATAACCTATCTAAACGCAGTATCCTCTACTAGAGATATTATAAATAATAAATAAATAAATATCGGGGACAGTTTCACACAAATTGACCTAGCCGCAAATTAAGCTCGAAACTTGTGTCATGGGTACTAACTAGACAACGATATACATACTTATATAGGTATAAATATCCACCAAGACTCAGGTACAAATATTCGTGCTCATCACACATATTTTTGACCCTACCGGGATTCGAACCCGGGACCACTAGCTTCGCAGGCAGGTATACTACCAACTCGGCTACTGCGTCGTCGTAAGCTCCTTAAAAGTAATGTCAAATTTATATTTTTATAATATAATTATACGGTCGTTGCCAATAACCGTACTATCCATGGTTTGCCCTACTGAAGATAGCAATTTGACATCAGCTTCATAGAAGTACAATGTCAAATTTCTATCCCTAGTAGGGCAAGCCCTGGATACATCGGTTATTGGTATTGGCCGATAGCTAACCGTGGTTATTGAAATTGGCCGTAAATGTACTCGTTGTGTCAATGCCCTTACGCCAGAAATTAATAATAATCGATCCTGATCCGTTTTTCGTGGTTTTGGTTTGATAATATGTCATGTCATCATATGTCATTTTAGGGGGGTAAAGCTTGCTAAAATAGATTGACATATCGATCCAAAACCGCAAAAACGGATCAGGATTGATTATTGATTTCGGACGTTAAACGACTATATAGTTAAAAAGTTAACGTTCGAATTTCAAAAGTAGGGTAAACGTTGATTTTGTGACGTTCCAATTCACGTAAAGTAGATACCGATATAACCGATAGTTATTTGTGAGCCGCGCGCGGCGAAGGCCGTATCTTTGTATTAGTTTTTAATAAGTAATTGTACACCAAACCACGTTACCAATTTCGACATGAATACACGTTTTTTTTCTCACCTCGCTCGGAGCAATCTCGTTTTCTCGAAAATAGATCTAATATGTTGAATATAATTAATTTCATACCGAGACGCTTGATCGATGCGTGTTACTTTTGGAGGTATTTTTTTATTTTGGTATCATTATTTTTAAATTACCGTGTATTACGTCAGTTCAAATAGAAACGGAACGGTTTTTTAAACAAATTAGTTTTACGCAAAATTCTCGTGTTTGTACGATTTTATTTTTCATTACGTGTTCAGACGAGATTCGGCTTCTATTTCATTATAAAAGTAATTTTGTTGTAATAATATAGAATTAATGAGACTAGACTATATAACCCGCCGCATATTTCATTTTCGTAATATGTAATTTTACTCAATTTTGATACGAACCCGTTCGGCCGTTGACTTCGCGCGGTACATTAACTAACATTGGACTATTTTTTGTTTCAGATTATGCATAACCATTGGCTGATATTGAAGACTGATTAAAATATTTATTAAGTCAACTATAAAATGATAGATCCATGAAGCATCACCCCAGGTGAGAACTAATTAATTCTTAAGCTTGTTTAATAAGTTTACATTCATCTGAACCCAATTCTGATGTAACATTAAGATGCTAACATTAATCAGTTCTGGATATTAAGAGGTACTATGACAGACACAAGGCGGATGCTGTTATACTCACCTCCAATCGCTTACATGAATTTTTAGATACCCAATCACACAAATACTTTATTATTTCCAAACAATGAAGAGAAAATTTAAATTCAAAACATTCCACAGTATTCAGCTAATCTTATTGTCAACAAAGGACTATTGTTTCTTCTCAATACATTGTTTCAATTTAAATCGAATATGAATCACTGTTATGGTTGGACACTAAACTGTGTTGAGTAAATTTTGATTGTTTATACGTTTTATATTAAACTAAACTTTGTTTTGGCAGGACGGACTCGTTTCAGGTCGTGGCCCTCGAAAGAGTCCAGATACTGCAATGACTACTACAATGGCTGCTCATCAGGAATCTTTACATGAGAGACTCCAGCCGGCTACAGAGGAACCTCTTTACCTTCACCATGGAGCGACATCCTGGCCTGAGCCTTCGGACCACCAAGAGGAGCACAGCACCGACCTGTCCCCTTACTACAACATGCCCAAGAGGAACAAGAGAAAGAACTTCAAGCCGAGATGCGCTCCTAACACGACCGCCTTCTCTGATGAATCCAACGGGGACAACTGCGATGAGTCAGGAAGTCCTATCAACGGAAACGACAGGACCACTCCCGACCAAATCGATGATGACAAAGAAGAGAGCTACGCTAAGATTGGAGTCAAACACTTCAGCCTTCTTAAAAGTGGAGCTGTTGATCTCAGCCGGAGACTCAGCACAGACTCCAACGAGAACTTAGACTCGAATTACCAAAATAGGTTACCTGAAGATAAGAAAGTGAACTCTTTCCAGCGTTCGTATATACACAGTTTACAAGACGTGGAGAGAGACCGCACGGTCTTGAACTTTAGTAGTTTACAAAGCAAAACTTTCTGTGCCAAAAATCCGTTCGCCATATCGCAGTTAATTAAGACAAATTCCCCACCGAGGAGACGGGACTCGGAATCTGATGAAGATGCTAAAGGTCAGGATATAAATGCTAATGAGAGATTAGGAGAAGGTCAGGAAGCTGGGGAAGCAACGGGAGTACCACAAAATGGAGACGCCTCAAACGCTACAAATCGTATTCTAAGAGACTATGCCATGAACACGATGAAGGAACTACTCGGGATTTATGGCCTATCATCCAACGAAGTAGCCGAAGCCATAACTGGACAGATTAGAGCTTTGGAAGCACTGCAAGGTGGGTTCATTACATATTAATAAATTCAAAGATATAAACTTAGGTGATAATTTTATAAGCATATCAAATAGCAATAACTTACTTTAATAGTGTTTGGACAAATAAGCTACTTTTATGGCGGTCTTATCTAAATGTGATTTATGTTTATGTTCTTAGGTAAACCGTTCAGGCAGTTGCCTCTGAGTTTGAAGCGAAGACATGATTCGGGAATGGAAGATGGGACTGATAGAAGTCTTCGGAGGTCTTCTTCAGCTACAGAGGACGAGGGGTCTACTAACATAACACCACCGAAGACGCCTGATAACGACATTGATGCTCAAAGGTATTTACACCATTTCATTAAATAAATAGAGACAAACTTAGTAAACTCCAAGCGTATGCTTGCTTATGCATTAAATTAATAAATTTTATCCATTCAACAAAATGGAATTTGGATTCAAGAGAAGAAAACTATGATTAAATATTTTGAATTGTCTAATGGTTTTCAATTTATAAACTTGGAAACTACGATACGGAGTTTGATGTAGTTTTAACTGTTTTTGCCTAAGTAAGGTATGTCCTTACGAAGTCATGTTTATGTATAAAATGTAACTTTTAACTCTTCAGGCAAAGAGCGTTGCAAATAATCAACCAGCAGTCGATGAGGCTTTTCAACCGGTCTCAAGGTCAAGAGGAGGACGGAAGCGGCTCTGATGATGGAGAACAAACCCTTGATCTCAGCGTATCTAGAGACACGGATGGACAGGTAAGGAATAAAAAGCTAATGCACCTATCGGTGTGTTCCGCCAACCCCACTTATAAGCAATCTTCGAGTACATCATCACTTAACATCAGGAGACATGTGGTCAAACGCTAACCTGAAAGAAGTGAAATAACTTGTCCGCCATTTTGGGTCTTCCGCCATATTGGATTTAGAATGGCGTCATATAGCACCATGCATTGTCATCCAAACTAAACGTGTATACAAAATATGAGCTCAATTGGTTCAAATTTCTGTTTCAAAATTTACTTGCAAGATTCCACCAGAACAAACATAGTTACATACATACATACATTGCAAGTTAAATAAATGATTTTTATAAAAATGATGCAAAAAGGATCCCCTGTGCGGACTCTACAAGAGAGTCACTATCACTACAAAATGGGAACTGCTTTAAATTTGCATAGTTTGCCACTGCCACCAATAGAAGGGTATTGAAAACAGTCATTAGTCAAAATTGCAATCTGTGTGTGCTAGTTTAAAAAACCTATTAATCTCCAAGACACAATCAGTAATCGCAGAATCAAGTTCCACTTACGAAAACGTTAAAGTTCTACGCGTGATCACGCATGACGCCCGCAGGCGTTCCAGCAGCAGTCACAACATTTACAAACACGAATCTGTGATTGTTATACCAATTAAAACTGTGATCCTTATCTGCTCCAATGTAGGAACAATCGACAACCTCGAGCGCTGGCAATAGTGTCTCGGAATTCGACCAGCAAAACATGCTGATGCGGAAAAATTTGGAGGACTTAGCCAATTTGCAGATGCAGGTTAGTTCGCGTTGATTTTCTTTGTTGAATAAACCTAGGTTAAAATTTATAGCTAAGGATACTGTAGATTAAGTTACCTTTCGAATAAAAAAACTAAATCAAAATCGGTGTATCTGTTAGGAATCTAAACGATGCCGCAGACAACTGCCCTTTCATTGGGGGATAATAACTGTAGATGCTATCATAAATGCAGATAAAAATTTCCTTTCCATAAAAATAAAGTAACAACACATAGTTTTTTTATGCAACCGAGCAAGCCGCTCGCCTGATGGTTAGCGTCACGCATACCCATTACAATTTAATGCCTCCCAGAATTTTGAACTTCAACATTTCAAAGTCCTGCGTGGCAATGCACTGCGCTCGTCAGCCTGACATATCAGTTGTTAAAACCTTGTTATACCCTGTAATTTCACTAAAAACCTTTCCCTTCAATCTGGAATGTTTGCACACTACCGCTTGGCGCTGGAATAAACCTCACAGCCTATGTATAGTTTATAATACTGTTACTGTTTTTCTTGCACGTCTAGGATGACTGGTAGAAAATGCTATCTAGCATTAAGTCCTTCCTCGTACAATTTTGTGCTAAAGTATAAATAAATAAATAAATAATCTAGTTTTTAAAAAAATATGTAATTTCAGGGTTTTTTTCAAAAACAATCAGCAATGGACGGGGAAGATTCGCAAGAAAGAAAACTGCAAGCGAGCGGTAAGTCATTTTTATTTTTACAAAACAATATGTCAATATAAATGCAATCAATTTAGTAATTTATACATCTACTGAAATTAAGTATTAAATACTTAATTAAAAAAAATGAAACATAACACACATTCATCAAAAACTTCGTCAATAAGTTGTCGAAATTAATTTAAACATCAAACGTCACTTGACTCTTTAATTTGCGATTGTCATTTATTATTAAGAGTCGCAGAAAGCCGATGGAAACAAATGGCTAATAGCCGTTCATGGGGCCGTTCAAAGAGGGAGGTCTATTCAGCAGTGGACTTCTTCCGGCTGGTGATGATGATGATAAATTATTAATTTTCTTTCACAATTCTGGAAAACTAGATTTTAAAGCAACGACACGTTTCCATTAGCTAACTTCGCGGTTTCTTAGTAAGAAACTAATTATTACGTTAATTAGCGCTAGTTAGAGACCTGGCTTCACTTGGCATTTGGTTCTTAGTTAGCCGCTTTACACTCAAACACTAATATTGTGTAGAAACATGTAATCTAAATATGTATATATAACTCAAAGGTGACTGACTGACATAGTGACCTATCAACGCACAGCCCAAACCACTGGACGGATCGGGCTGAAATTTGCCATGAAGGTAGATGTTATGACGTAGGCATCCGCTAAGAAAGGATTTTGATTAATTCTACCCCCAAGGGGATAAAATAGGGGATGAAAGTTTGTATGAAACTTTGTCAATTTTAAACCGATCGGGCTGAGACTTTGCATGCATAAAGCTGTAGCACACGCGGGTGAAACCGCGGGGAACAGGTAGTATTCGATATGTGTGTCATTTTAACCTTAGCCAAGTGAACTATGGACAAAAATGTATAAGAAAACAACTTTTAAGAATAGTTTAATATTAAAAAGAACTGTCAGTAGTACCTTTCAAAGCGAGAGGTCAAATCAAATCAAAATAATATGTTTATTTAATAGGATACAACATGTGATCACTTCAAAACGTCAGAATTACAACTAGCTACGCCGGTTCCAACCTCTTTACGACGACAAAAAGACAGGCAAACACTCAGCATGTAATTTTTTTGGTTGATTACTTCGTTATTGTCTTATTACTGATTAAATTGAGGCAAGTTGAGGCACTACGCTTGTTCCAAGCTTATTATTTCAGGGCATAAGTTATCTCGATTCCAAATTTCATCAAAATCGGTTTAGTAGTTACGGTGTTACGTGGTAACAAACATTCACACACACACACACACAAACTTTCGCATTTATAATATTAGTATAAATAAATATCGGGGACAATTGCACACAAATTGACCTAGCCCCAAATTAAGCTCGAAACTTGTGTTATGGGTACTAGACAACGATATACATACTTATATAGAGAAATAAATACTTATATAGATAGAAATATCCAAGACTCAGGGACAAATATTCGGGCTCATCACACATATATTTGCCCTTACCAGCATTCGAACCCGGGACCGCTAGCTTCGCAGACAGGGACACTACCATCTCAGCTACCGCGTCGTCATGTAGTTGTCATGATATTAGGATCTAAGACACTTTTGGGAAATCGAGTATTGATCAGCCACTTTTGTCGTTGATCATAACCATGGGTAGAACGATGACGTTTTTATGAGCTCCTAGTGGAGTAAGCACGCGTCCGCTCCCAGGTACTTACCAATTGAGTGAATTCGCTCTATTGACGCAGATTACTGCCGAGGTTTCTACAATTACGCTAGGGGGCCGCAGGATGGGAACAGATTGTTCACGGGAATTGGGTGGAATTGTGACAGCCATTGGAGCTATTTTTAAACCTGAATAATGGGTGTATCCGTCACCGAGTTTGAATCCTCACGGCCCGCACCTGTGACTTAAGAAGAGATTGCCGGTTTCAATAACCTATCTATCCACGGATTGCCTGCGCTACTGGAGATAGAAACTTGACGTATATAAGCTCCATAGAAGTAATGTTAAATTTATATCTCTACTAGCTGCACCCCGCGGTTTCACCCGCGTCTTCCCGTTATCCCGTAGGAACATTTTCCGGATAAAAAGTATTCAATGTCCGTTTCCTGGTCATAAGCTACCTCCCCACCAATTTTCAGCCAAATCGGTACAACCGTTCTTGAGTTATAAATAGTGTAACTAACACAACTTTTTTATATACATCTAATATATAAAATTCTCGTGTCACAGTTTTCGTTGTCATACTCCTCCGAAACGGCTTGACCGATTTTGATGAAATTTTTTGTGCATATCGGGAAGGTCTGAGAATCGGCCAACATCTATTTTTTATATTAATTTTTATCGAGTTAAATGTAGTCCACGCGGGTGAAACCGCGGGGCGCAGCTAGTATATATAATATATATAGATATACTAGTAGGGCAAACCGTGCTGATAATTGTGTCTTGTTACAGCAATTATTCTCTGTATTTATGATAGTAAAAAAATCAAATAAAAACATATGATAATCTACGTAATACACAGCAGAACGCTTTGAGAAGAAAAACACAAAAAAATGATTTACATATATCTTGTAAGAAAATATGCAAATTGCCCTCTTTTTGAAGCTACAGCCATTTTTCTCCATATCTGTAATAATTACTATCATCATTATCAGCCTATTACGTTCCCACTGCTGGGACTCTGCCCTTCTCTCAGAGAGAGAGAGTATGGGCCGTAATCTACCACGCGGGCCTAGTGCGGGTTGGTAGATGTCGCATGCCCTTTGAATGTAATTCTTGGACATGCCAGTTTTCTCACGATGTTTTTCTTTCACTGTCTTTGAGCGATGGCAAATCCCTCCACAAGTCTTTGCGCTGTGTTATGAAATGCAGACCTGCAAGATGGGTGTAAAAAGAATCCTTCAGGGTCGGCAACGCTCCTGGTGTTGCCAATGTCCATAGGCGACGGTGACCGCTTACCTTCAGTCATATAAAAAACTGCTAATTAGCAACATTTGTCTTCCGGTAAACTGCTACACGGAGAAAAAAGACCTTCCGAAATACCGTTTTCCTTCTGAGTCAAAAAGGAAGGATTTGTGATTCAGAAGGAAATCTAATACAAAATAAGGAAGGAAACGGTCTTGGAAGGTAAAGACTCAGAAGGAAAGTCAGAATTTTTTTCTCAGTGTAGAATGCTACCAAGGAGAGCCAAAAGAAATTCAGATTTCCGAACAGTTATACAAAAAAACTACCTAAAACAACAACAACAACAACAAAAAACCCGTTAACGCCCTATTCCAGATAATTACCATGAAAACACGAAAGCAACGCGGCACAAACAAACATTAAAGTTCATCGCACACCAAGCCCAATATTTATCCAGAATCGATAATTACGAAAAAAGATTCGAAATAACCGATCTGAGCATAAATTAGTACGCCGCTACATTTCACAGTTGCGTGTAAAGAATGCACTGTTTTGTGGAGATGCTATTTTTTTAATTTTTACGGTTGAATATCTAGTGGTTTCTCATTTAAATCGTGTTTGGTTAGGCATCTCATTACTGGTGCGTTTACCTCGTTTTATGGTCTATGACACAGTTCATGCTGAACACGAGGCGGGCTGCTTGTTTATGTAATCAAAAACCTCCCGACATCTTGGACCGATTTTCACAAACATTTGCTATAGCAAAAAATGCCTTTCATTATTTTTGGAAAAGAGCGGATACCCACACTGCTGGACCGATATTAACCAGGAAACTGGCTTTGAAATGAAAAAAACTGCACACACACACCCAGAGCAACCCCCCTTTTTGCGTCGGGGGTAAAAAAATGAGATCGCACCCAAAAAATTACTTACCAGGTGTTTCTTGTTTATTCTTTTGCCAGCGTAAGGAGGTTGGAACATTTATTCTACTTAAAGGCATAGTTTTTCTACAATAACGTTGAGCTTTCGGTGAAGGAAAACATCGTGATGAAATCATAGCTTAGTCGTAGAGCATTTTTTAGTTCGCGTCTGGCTTACTGCCGTCAAGTTAAGAATCTGTCGCCCTACCGGTGTGTCCTGGCATCCCCACTTGAAAGTCAGTTAGTGAATCCTAATCCAAGTGGCAACTTCGACCACATCGTCACTCAACTTAAGGTGACTTGTGAAGGCGTATCGGCAATAATCTAATCTAATATCTAGAAGTAAAGAATCTGTACCTAAGCACCTATGGGTGTGTTCCCGCAGCCACACTTGGAACCCAGTTCTCAGTTAACATCGGATGATTTGTGGTCAAACGTGAACTTAAAGCTAAAGAAACACAACCAGCGTCACCTTAAAACGATTTATAAACCATCACAACATTTAACATTAAAAACTAATTCCGAACTACCAGTTAACAAACCGAACCAACACGAATTTTATTACATTTTAACCAACTACAAATGGACATGTTAAAATAAAGTCATTCGAATAGAAACCTAATTAACAATACAACAACGTAATCGATTAATTTATCGAATCGATTCGAGGCAATCTCTCGTCTACCAAATTAGAACATAACTAAGAACATAATTACATATCTATACTTAATAAAAACATTTCGGTTGAGAGATAGAATTTAAAGGAGGTTCCGTACAATGTTTTAATTTATATCATCAAGCTTGAAATGTGCATATTAAAACACTTGGCTAAGAACTTATTAAATAGTTATGTTACATTTAAATTAATTTTATTTTTTAATTTTATTTCTGATACCTAGACAGGAATCATATTATGGGTCAGAGTTAACTATATGTGATTGTGTTTGGTGTTGTTATTATTATTATATATATACTTCGTGATTTAAATTAGGAGAAATCAATTCCATTATTACTTATTATTCCTTACTACCATCACCATAATCCATTAATCTTAAAAGCAAGTGACACAAAACCCTTCCACATACTTATCACGTCGTAAAAAAAAAATTCGTTCCACTAAAACACCAACGGACCCCCAAAAGCTGACTCTCACAAACTCAACTAACACGTAATCGTAATGCTGATAAATATCCAGAGTCACACCGTAAAGTACCAAAACATCGAAGGAGCTCCGTTAAATTATAGCAATTAACGGATTCCGAGTGAATTATCACTTTATAGCCTCGGGAGCATCACGGTCTAATAAAACCTCAAAGACAGACGCATAAACATTTTAATCGATATGTTGAATAGAGAGGAAGAAAATGGGATACTCGAAATAATCGATGATTTCTATCGCACAATCGGCGTGTCATTTCGGTTAATTTATGCGGTCCGGTCGTGTGGCCGCGGCTTTTTCAATGGTTTGTTGGCGAAATCGGGCCAAAATTTTAGTGCAATATTAAATTGTTTATTGCCAAGTTATTCAACTCAATGCTGAATTTGTGGATGTAAATAGACTTGACGAGATTATCCTATTTCCTCATTACTCATTAGCTTGATTAGAAGTATTGTCGGAAGCACTTTTTCAAAATGGTTTAATGATTTTTGTTTGGTGTCCTATAATTATTGGTTTCTTTTTTGCTAGATATAATAATATCATATTACAAAAACTTGCGCTCCACTCCCCCCCCCCCCCTGAACTAAATCACAAGGAATGCCCCTGAACGAAGTCCTAGGTCCATCCCTGCTTTAAACTAATAGAAACAATTGCTAAATGCGCCGGTACCTATTACCGGAAGTACCCACAAAGCTGACTTAAACGACAATAGTCATTTCAGCAACTAATCAAGCCATTGTGGCCCATAATAGAATTAGCATTAATAACTTTATAACACTTTCTGAATTAATGCTCGCTCACAACTGCGACCGGATATGGAAATGCGAAGATAATAACGCCATAAACAGACGCGAACTAGAACCAGCACGCTTCGTTTTTGTTTTTACGAAGTGACAAAAAAAGTCTTAACTTATTTTGATATTTATTTTTGTAATAGACTAGCAAACAAGCTTGATGGTGAGCGGTTACCGTAACCTATGAACATTTGTATTGTAACAAAGAAAAAAAAGAGAGGTGAAAATATCAAAGTTGTAAGGCAACGCGATCAAAAGATATGATCGTTTAACTTCCGAAATTAATAATCATTTATTTTATCATGGCTTGACTCAAAAATTAATTCTGATGCTAACAGCAACAATCCTGCAACTTGCATCATCAACATCAGCCTATTACGTTCCCACTGCTGGGACACAGAACTTCTCTACGCCCGAAATTAATAATATAATCGATCCTGATCCGTTATCCGCGGTTTTGGATCGATATGTCATGTCATAATATATCATTTTAGTACTAGGGCTCGACATATTACTACTAAAATGACATATTATGACATGACATATCGATCCAAAACCGCGGATAATGGATCAGGATCGATTAATAAGATCGGGCTTGGCGCATATTTTCGCATATTTTCGCATAGTTTGCGATTTCACAAGGGAATCAAAACCTTTAGGGTACTTCCCGTTGACCTAGAATCATGAAATTTGGCATGATGCAAGATCTTACAGCACATGTAAAGGGAAAAAGTCTGAAAACCACAAATATGCTTATAAATTGCTGTTGGTACCATAATCGTGAGGATCAAACGGCAAAGTTAAGTTTGCCATGTAAAGCGGAAAAGTATCAGACGGGCGAACTATCGAACATCCTACTAATATTATTTGTGAGTATGGATGGATGGATGAATGGACGTTCGTTACTCTTTCACGCAAAAACTACTGAACGGATGCGAATGAAATTTGGAATGGAGATAGCTTATACCCTGGATTAACACATAGGCTACCCCGGAAAAAGGTTCCTGCGGGATACCGGGAAGACGCGGGTGAAAACGCGGAGCGCAACTAGTATTATCATACTGGATTCTTCAATTGGCGAATCTAACTCCCCTTTGACCGGTTTTTAAAGCAGATGCAACCTGATTCAATTACCTAAGAATGAAATCCCCTGTTCCCCACAAACTAGCTATCAAAGTGTTTATTCCCCTCCCGGAGGCGCGAGGGCCCGACCGTTTCCCATTTACTGTGTAATGGACGGGCAGTAGTGTGCGTAGCTCGCATCCGGTGCGGTGATTTGTGCATTATTGTCGTGAGACTTGCCTATTACGACTGGAGACTACGTGTCTAGCTGACGACCTATTTCTGTACGCTTTATGCAGATGAGCAAGCCGCTCGATTGATGGTAAGCGTCGTGCTTGCCCGTTAGAGCTCAGAGTTATATCAACAGTTCAATATCAAAACTCAAAAAACTTGAAACTCAAGTATAATTTTATTTGGTAGGATACGATACAACCGTCATGATAGCATAAAGACGTTAATCTTAAAACTAGCTATATTCGCCTTTTTTTTTTTTTTTAAACCACTTAACGCCTTATGTCGGGGCTACGGGTACGCGTTGGAACTCTTCCGCGGCCCCGACGGCGATGAACCTGCAATGGGTCCCATCTCAGCAGGGTGATTTCACCCTGGTTTTCACTATGGCGCGCTGATTTGCACGCGCCACCTCGGGACCTATGACATCATCGGCGACGAACCTCCCCAGGTCCGTCGCCTAGGCCCCAGCTATATTCGCCTGTTCCAACCTCCTTACGCCAGCAAAAGAACAGGCGAGAAACGCCCGATAGGTATTTTTTTGGGCGCGATCACATTTACAATAACATTTTAAATCCCCGACGCAAAAAGAGGGGCGTTTTTACTAATTGCATTCATCCTGCGTGAGTTTTTATCATAAAAGGTAGCGTTTGACCACAAGTCACCTGATGTTAAGTGTCGAGGTGGTCGAAGGTGGCGTCGCGCTACACCTGGATTGGGAACTGGCTCTCAAGTGGGGCTGCCGGAACACACCGATAGGTGCTTGGTGACAGATTCTAGGCCCTTTGAGCTATAGTTATGCGCTAAATAATGTATTATCTCCGAAGAAATTCTATCTCTAGTTACAATACAAAAACTTCTTGATAAAATAATGCATTCATCATCATCATCATCAGCCGGAAGCATCATCATCAGCTAAACATAGGCCCTTGAACGGCTTGCATCCATCGGCTCCCTGCGACTCTTACAATGTCGTAGGTCCACCTAGTGCGGGCTTACCTACAGAGCATCTTCCGGTTCGTGGTCGCCAATCGAGAAATATTCGTCCCCATCGGCAATAATGCATTATCTCCGACGAAATTCTAACTCTATTTACAAGAACCTCTTGATAAAGGATGTAGTACACAAGCAATCGTCCATTGAGCACAACATGTGGACTTCGAATCAGCAACGTCTTTTGTTAATTAACTTTGACTGCGACTGCATATCCTTTCTGTTATTGGACAGGGGAAACTGTGGAGATGCAATAGAACGTAAAGATTTTTTTTTGGTAGAATAGCATTTTAAGATCTCTTACATCTTCTTCTCTTTCATTTGGATAATATTTTAATAAAACGCTGTGGAAAGTGATTTACTTTCAAAACATTTGAAATTAATTCTTAAATATCAATTACTTATAATCAGCATCAATAATCACTTAAAACAATCATGTCTGTACCTACAAAACTTTAGTATTTAAAAAGAATAATCATCAAAATCAACTACTCTGTTAAAATTAAATAAAAAAAAAATGATTAACTCGTTGACTTTACAACTTTTTCCAATATTAAGATTTAAGCATTATCTGAGACATTTTGTGGTAACTTTGTTACACATCAGTACATACTTTGCCACCTGAAACAGGCAATCGCAAAGTCCGAATTTTAGAGATCAGAAACCACAAGCAGACATTTTTATTCAAAATAAAAAATGAACCATTGTCCATAAACAAGATATTAATTTATTTCACGTAAAGCCTCACCTATAAAGCACTCCAGGGTCGCGGGACAAAAACCAAAAACAAAAAAAAATAAACTCACACCTCCACGGATTTAATGTGCGTATAATTTCTTTGTGGCACCGCGCTGAATATGAGCAGACGTCATAAAACATGCATTTCTTCGATGCGTGTGCGCAGCCCCACACACGGACTGCTTGGATACATGTACGGAGAGTTGTTAGTGTGGGTGTGCTTTTATACGGTGATAGAGTTAGGACGGTTGTCCGGGAAAGTTAGCTTTGTTCTGAAGACATATCAAACGGATTAAAAACATTTTGACTTTTTTAACTCTCAAATTTTTATACTCTTTTAAGTTAGCATCCCCAGCCCGAAGACACAAATGCTTTATATTGAAGTGAATCTCAAAATAGTATATGACTAAAGGCCTGTTTCAATAACCTATCCTATCCACGGTTCTATCTCTAGATAGAATATTGACGAGAAAGTGGCCGAAAGTCGCTAAATGCGCGTCTGTAGGTTTTGATAAGATAAAAAACTCCAATTAAATAAAAAAACTAGCAAAAAACGCCCACGCAATCATATACCTACATAGTTCTGAACCCTAACTAGGACTCCCTGTATCTAGGGTATCATATACCTACTACGTGGCTACTTGCGCTTTTTTTGTTTCAATTCACAATTATTTGTCCTGTAGCGGAAATCGAGGCCACAACTCCACGCTTCGCAGTCGGCTGTTCGCCCATTGCGCCATTTCGGTCATCAATTCAAAAACAATGAAAAGCCACAAAAAAACTAGAGCTTTTATAGCTTCGCCTCGCCTCGGTTGCGCCTCCACCCTAACCACGCACACACGCGTCCAATCACAATAACTCAATCGCAACACACGCATCGTCTTTGCATATTCATTTCTCGCCGTTTGTATCTTTGTATAAAATTATAATGCATTATGTGACCTCGCCGTGCCATACTCGACGTTTTTGTTATAAAAGGGAATACCTATAAATACTTATGCATACACTTATTCGTTCGTTCGTTTCGCATGTATGGCGGAGAGTGTGTTCGTAGCTTTGCAGTGTGGCGCGGGTTTAGGATCAAAACCAACGGGATTTAGGACAGTATTTTTTTTTTTGTTTACTCAGCTTTCTCGAGGAAATTTTAGAAATAATCCATTTTGCATTTTGCTTCCTAGACCCAATGCAGTCCTTCAAAATGGATGTGAAAAGAGTTCTTAAGAATGGGCAATGTATTGGTTCTAGAAAAAGAATCGTACAGATCAAAGTGGTTCATATTCTAGTTCTTTTCACTACAATTAGGCCCCAAAGTCAATGCTAAATGAGAGTTTCCAATAAATAAATCCCCCCGTCTATTCCCGCTTAGTTCGGAAAATATCAATCGGACGAAAAAAATAAATAGAGGATAAGATGTAGTCAAATAAGGAACAATTTTAGTCTGAATAACTTTTCTCGAAAATTGAGAAATGTCATATAGTTATTAACGAAATACATAAAACAAAGATGGCGGCTAAAGTCGGGGGTCGATGATGGTCGCCATTTTGAATTTAGAATGACCAAAGGCTAGTGCAATCATTGTCAGGATGAAAGTAAATGCAATGTGGAGGCCTTTTTTCTTCTACTCCGACTGGGCTATACGTTTCTTCTTCTCGGTCTACCTTATCTAGTTAAACATTACCCTATTTTTTTTAAATCTCTACTAATATTATATATGCGAAAGTGTGTCTGTCTGTTTCTCTGTCTGTGCTTTACGCTTTCACGCCTAATCTACTGAACCGATTTAAATGAAATTTGTTACGGGGATAGTTGGAACCCTGGGGAAGGACATATGATAAAGAATTTATCGCGATAAACTGTAGCCCACGCGGGTGAAATCGCGGAGAATAGCTAGTACATTAATAATTCTACATTTTTAGAGCTCGGTGGGTTCAGATCCTTTATTACATATTTGGATGGGTACATTGCTTATTAGGAATCTACTTTTCTAGCGACTGTTATGGTCTGGGTACGAATCAAACTGTCACGTTTGCCTTCCACATAATGGCATAATCAGAGGGCTTAGTCATTTCTAATCTTTTCTCGTATTACAGTGGCTAAATTATCTATTGTTTCTATAAGAACTACAAGCATAATAATAAGGTTATCTTAGCTAGCTGCGCAGAAACTTTTTTCAGAGATAGAAAGTAGCCTATGTGTTTATTCAAGGTATAAGCTATCTCCATTCCAAATTTCACTAAAATTTGTTCAGCCGTTCTAGCGTAAAAAAGTAACAAACATACGTACTCATACACAAATTTTGGTGTGAATGTAACGCTGTCTGTCTGTTTGTTTGTAACCTTTTCACGCCTAAACCACTGAACAGATCTTGATTAAATTTTGTATGGAGATAGTTTAAACCCAGCGGAATGACATAAAATACTTCCTAGATTCAATAAATCCATACTTAATATTATAAATGCCAAAGGAAGTCTGTTTGTTTGTTACCTTTTTTACACTGACCTGATTATGATGAGATTTGGTGTAGAGATAGTCCAAACTTTGGAGAAGGACATAGGATACTTTTCATCGCGAGAAACTGTAGCCTACGCGGGTGAAACCGCGGGATACAGCTAGTTACAAGATACTTACGATACAACTCATACAACTCACCTTGAGGCCTTGAGGCATTTCAAAGAATACAAATTTGCAACACAATTCATGTAGCAAACAAAACAGCAAATATTATTCGAGTGGTAGATCGAAATAGTCACCACCTTTATTGTGTTAACCATCCTATTATTCAGATTTTCTATTTCTAACATGGCTTTTAAAATCCGACGCGTCTAGTCTTCTGTATCATTTAACTTCCTTAGTAATTTATAACTAGCGACTGCCCTTGCTTTGCCCAAAAGTCTAGAATACTGACCTGTGAATGTTATGTGTCTATTCAAGATGAGTGTTTTTGATATTACTTGAAAGAATCCAGTTTAGTTGTATCGCCACCTTCGACTACATCGTCGCTTAACACCAGGTGTGAGGTCAAACGCAACCCTGCAAGATGTAAAAAAAAACAACTCAGAGTCAAAAATATGTTTATTTTACATCTGATCACTTTATAGCGTCAAACTTTAAACTAGTTTCAACTGTTCCAACCTCTTATCACCGGTAAAAGAACAGACAAAAAACACCTAGCAGGTAATTTTTTGGATGATCACATTAACAATATTTTCTTTTTACTAAAACATTTAATAAAACTCGCAAACCTTATTTAAATACTTATCACCTTGTAATTTAAGTAATTCATGTCGAAATTTCAGTTTCATGTACATATATGAAATCTGACACTTCATTCATTTGCTCCAGACTATACAGTTCAACGACCCCAAAGAACTATACAAGCACATAAGTAACGACAAAATAACGCCATTATCAAAAGCTCATCAGCATAAATCGAAATTGTAGCTGGCAACACAAAACTTAAATCGAGATAATCATCTAAAATCGATAACGAACCCAATAAACTAGCGACAACATAATCGAGTTACCGTCCGATATCACCTGCTGCAAACAAAAGGGGATCGATTTAAGCAAAAAGATATTATCAATGCAATCCTTATAATCGAGAATCGGAGACTATAATCGATCGATCGGTCCTGCTTCATGTCTATCTATCATTGCCCGCCTCTTTTTGTTTGCTTAGTAATTAGTGTCTTAGTGCCCATAGATGGGCCACCAAGTTTGTCCATAGTTTCTGCCTAGGAAAATAACTCTAGGAGTATGTTTTTATATTGAGAGGAGAGAAGTAAAAAATGTATCATCAAAGATTACTATTACTTTTAGCTTTGTTGCAATAGTAGAACTGAATCTTTTTTCTCAATACCATTGGTTTTATATGTCAAACTGTTAATTTCAATAACTCCAAAGTAATTAACCGAGAAAGAAAACGTACAGAAATAATAATCATCATTTATTCAGAAACAAGCCTTCACAACACAAACATGTAATTATGTAAAATATGACATTAGATAAATAACTAAAGTTAAAAAAAAAAAACAAAAGCTGATTATAAATAATATATATAAATACAGTTTGAGATGTACTCATTCTGAGAAAACTATATTATATTGTAAACCAACGCGTACCTATGCCCATGCTTAAAAGGACAGCTATAAAATTATACATTCTTAAAAACAGTTGAAGCACCCTTTAACTAAACCACCTACTCATTATTACCTCTGTTACCAATAACCGTTTATGTTAGCGTTTATTGTTAATGAAGTCTGAGAAAATGCCAACACGAATCGATGCTCTGATAAGAACCGTCACAAACTTACATTCATAGTTTACTTGAAAATAAAAATAAACACGCAAGAACACAACCATGTCACAGCAAAATTTTCGCATCTCTAATTGACTCAAGAGTTCAAAAACAACTAGCAAAACGCGAGCCGTCAAGTAAGACAAGACAAACAGAACAAAAACGAAACAAGATCATGCGGAATCATTTACTTCAATCAGAGAGGATACTGGCGCTGGAGATTCGTGTAATGATGGAGACTGTGTTGCCATAGTACACATACAAAATAAAGAATCTGTAGCACACTTCGAAGAACACGTGTTCGAAGAACTAGAAGAAACTGATAAAGAAGAAGAAGATGATAAACAATTAATATTGCAAACTATTATACGGATTATACTACTCTAATAGAAGGCCACAGTCCCAGCAGTGGAAACGTAAAAGCATGATGATGATAATGATCATTGTAGCGAAGAGTCTCCACCAACATTTAAAGAAGCTCTCGCTTGACTTCTGGATCAAGGGTCTAATGCACAAAGCACTTTTTGACACGGCACGTATTGTCAGGAGGTTCCACACTCTGCAGGCTTAGCTATCGGTACCTACTGCCCAGATACGTGAAACATAATTTTAATTTCACTATTTTTATAAAGTTATTTTATAAGTATCCATTTCTGATTTGAAATATCTGCGAGGCCACTGATTTTGCAACGAGACAAAAAAGTATGAATCACAAAAAAATACTTGTTGTTTCTCAGAATACTGCTTCGCAAACAGCTCGAATAGAACTTAAAGTGGACAAACAATGATTTTATTCTCCTAAAATATCATGAGCCTGAATAAACAAACCTCGAAGCGATCTGTTTTTTAGTCTTCAAGCAATTAATATAAATTACACCTATTTCACGCACCGCAGGCTTGTAGACGCTCCAATTTTTTAAACGTCTACAACACTCACAAGAAAGCTTTTTCTAACATATCCATCAGCACACTTTTAAGACTTGAAAGAATCTAACAGCACACATTTAAGTCTAGAATTGGTTAAAATAAGATAATTACAGTTTAAATCATTCCATGTCGATCACTGTAAAACTGACAAGCCAATCAAGCAACAAAGAAACAATTCAGGTCCATAATGAATTGCCATCGGGACACGTAATGCCTGCGCCGATCGGAGCTACATCTAGATCCCTTATCGATGGATGGACCGATTTGATCTACGCATGCGTTTGCTCATAATTATCTCTCTCTTTCATCCGCCGACGGAGTTTACGACCGCCTCTGCCGTGTAAAACGTCTTCAAATCATATCTACAGTAATTAATAGACGACATACCTTATTACGGACGATTAACTACACTGTACACAAAGAGTGTAATTATAAACGGCTAATAAGTCAATTTGGAGATACGAATACAGATTTCACCGTTATAGATCTAACGGACTTGCAAAACTGCACCGAAAATGGTGCCTTGGGGAACTCCACATTTGTAACGAAATGGAAGTAAATCATTTCAAATTTACAAAAGGATTCTTCAACGTTATCGCTTCAAATGATCAAGGAAAAGATGTATTTTGAAATAAGTTTGCGCACGTGAATATGTTGAATCAAACTAAGCATTGTACCCTTTGAAACGCACGTCAAAGATCCGAAGATAAACATGCAAAACTATGAAAAAAACGTTTTGTACTCGCACGGGAAAACGTTAAAAACATAATTTTAGATCGTAGCTACAATACGTCGAAAAATAAAAATAGACACTTCGCTCCTTATCTGTACATCTCGAAACGAAATATTGTAATAAAAAGTACGTAGAGTATTCAACAAAAATATTTGTGGGACCCGCATGAATAGTTAATATTCAATTCACAGTCATAATTCCCGGACATAGAGGTCACAGCATGTAATAAATGATCGTTTCAACAGCAATAACGTCTTGTACTTACATTGACGTAATGCTACACGGAATGATATGATTCATCTTGGTACAAATTGGGATATGAGATTCAAATTTTTATTCAATTAGATATGCAGGAACTTCAAGTACGCTCGAGTTAATGAATAACAAGTTTCGTATATCCGCGGATGAATTTAGTTTGTCAGCTGAACTTTTTTTGCTTATATACATCGTTGACTTGTTAATAAGCTCAAGAATAGTAAGTAGATGCTGATATATAAGTACTAACTTGGTGTGTGCTCAATAGCCAAGATCTTTGTCCGTACATACACCCATCGGCCCCGCCTCATTACCTCCTCAATACGATACAGCGTCACTTTAATATACTATTACCTCCACCAGCTTAATCTGATCTCTCGTTTCAATAAAAACATTAATAAAGTAATCAGCATCACATATCAGACTACATTGGTCGCTTACATTTGCCTTAACTCTAGTTTTGCCGTTGAATAGCTAAAAATTTTCCTTAACGCAATGAAGTAAAGATCATTATTGGATAACAAAAGTTTTTTAAAGGCACGAAATGTAGTGCGTCCTACACGAATTGGTATGTGTAGTAACCGCATTTACATTTTAGACATACTTGCGAGAGTAAATGTCAATTTAGATGGAAGACGAGTGCTCATGCAAGAAATTGATGCAGTTATTGAACCCGCGCTCGATGACGGACCAATTGTCGATGAAACAATGGGATTATTAATGAAACGGGTCTATAAAAATTTTGATACAACTTTCCAAATTGTATTACTTGTACTCGGTATCTACTTAGTAAACTCTTAGTACCCGGTACAGAATAGATACATATGAAAATAGCTTATCTCTTTTTATTACATACTAGCTGTCCCCCGCGGTTTCACCCGCGTGGGCTACAGTTTATCGCGATAAAAAGTATCCTATGTCCTTTCTCAGGCTCTAGACTATCTCTGTACCAAATTTTATTTGAATCGGTTCAGTAGTTTAGGCGTGAAAGCGGACAGATAGACAGACTTACTTTCTCATTTATAATATTAGTAGGGATAAGTAAAGTATTTTTCCTTGTATTTGCTAAAAGCAAATTGTCTTCGTAGATAGTTACAAATAAAAATCATTTTTCATATGGATTTGCATTTGTTTTAGACGTTCAAGGAAATACAATGTGACGCACTAGTAACAATCAAGACTCAAAGCATTAAACTTAACTTTCGAAACCCAAGATTCGTTTATCTAAATCTTAAGTGACATTCAATTACAATTAGTCATAGATCTGTAAATGGATCCAAAAAGTGATTTCGGACTGACATTTACTCGTTTTCCGCTTAACATAAATGCCAGGCGGGATTATAATATGAATTCCCAAGGAATATCGTGGTCACAGCTGTCTCACAAGAGAATTTTAAATCGTGTGAAATAAATCGTACATATATGTCGTTTTTTATCTCGCACACTTTGCCGTTTTGGCATATCTTTTGCTTTACCATCTCTTATTTCTGTTATAGATACAGATTTATGATAGCTCAGGGTGTAATTTAGGATTGTTTTTGAAAATATCTTTTATTGCTGAGATATTATAAAGTTCTTTCGTTGTAGTTGCGATTAAAATAGAGTGAGCCAATGTTGCTTTTAGAATAGCAATGAGGTAGTTTGTATCTAAGTGCAAAGATAGATCATTTCAATTTAACTCTATTTATAATGTTCAGAAGATATAAACTTCTCCTTGTGCTTATATGAATATTTGCTACTTTCCCTGAAAGTTGTTCCTGTTAAGGTAGTTAATTAGCCACTCAATTTATTACAACATTATTGCTGAGCCCACAACCACAATACAATTTTCTCTTCATTCCGTAGGAACCTTTTTCCGGGATAAAAAGCCTATCTGTTATTTCTGAGTATCTATTATTATCTTTATCATCACAAACTTTTTCAATTTATACCATTCGATAAAAGTGCAAATTCCTTCTTTTTGCTTATCGACAAAGTCAGCAAAGGCCATTTGTCATAATTCCAACTTGTTTCTTTAACATCACAAGAATATCAATTGCCTTAACACCGACCACCTGAAATCTTTAGCCATAAGTCACCCCGATCGGAAGTCCAAGATTTATTGCTGATTACAATCAGTTCAGCAATACAAGTATTGTTCACCATCATAATGCACTCGGAGGAAGTTCCACCCAAATATCCGAATCATAAATCCCAATACGCAGAACTTTCGTCGGTCTCAACGTGAGGTTCCATTGACTGGGCCCGAAAACTCATTATATAGACCATTATCATATTATATGACATAGCAGCAGTAGACTAGGTTGACACAAAAGTGTAATCAGAATAATCAGAATAATCAATTTATTGGTAAAATATTTTACATGTCAGAAATAATTGTATACAAAAGTACTTTTAAATAAATATTAAAAATAATTGCATAAATAATTGACGTCACTGTGACTCATGGGCACAACTTATCACCTCATCAAAAACATCCTACTAATATTATAAACGTGAAATTTTGTGAGTATAGGTCTGTTACTCTTTCCCGCAAATACTACTGAACGGATTTGAGTGAAATTTGCAATGGAGATAGCTTGTATCCTGGATTAACACACGAGTCTGAGGGATAACGAGAAGATGCGGGTGAAACCGCGGAGCGCAGCTAGTAAAGACTAAACAAACGATTAAATTGAAAGCACTTTTCTTATAAATGAAAGTACTTGATGCTCTTCACACACATCTCTTATTTAATACAAATAAAAAAATAACTGTTTATGATGTTGGGTACAAATTTAATGGCCAGAAAAGGACAGTAAGACTTTTAAACTTAGTTTAGTTTTAAAAATAGCATATCAGTAATTCAGAATTGATACCAGTGACCACTCAAACTGCTTGTGTAGCAAAAAGAAGACATGAATTGCAAACATATAAACTGCCAGCTTGATCTTAATGCGGTTTAAAGTTCCCATACTGTTTATATATCAACATCAGACATTACTGAGACCCCATTGTTTCGGCTGAATGGGCCGGCACAATATCTTACGAAATTTCCTAAAAAACACCACCTTAGTATTATAAACGTTCATTATGCCGATATCTGATTCCCTTCAATCCATTGTCTTTTGATGCATCAGAGATTTTTGTATTTTCATTCAAATCATTTGTGTTTGTAATCAGTATACGAAACATGGTAGAGTTAATTACTATAATACATAATAATGGAGTTTGAAAAGTTTTAAGACATTCTTCACCTCTTTTTCGTGTATATTTAGAGGTTCCATGTGTTATACTAAAGTTATTGACCATGGTAGTTTAAAACAATATGATCATCATCATCATCAGCCGGCAGAAGTCCACTGCTGAACATAGACCTCCCCCTTGAACGCCACCATGAACGGCTATTAGCCATTTGCATCCATCGGCTCCCTGCGACTCTTACAATGTCGTCGGTCCACCTAGTGGGGGGTCTACTTGCAGAACGTCTTCCGGTTCGTGGTCGCCACTCGAGAACCTTTCTTCCCGATCGGTTATCGGTAAAACAATATACTGTTCTAATATCTCTATTATATAAAAATAAGTCGGGTTTTCCTTCCTGACGCTATAACTCCAGAACGCATGAACCGATTTCCACGGTTTTGCATTCGTTGGAAAGGTCTCGGGCTCCGTGAGGTTTATAGCAAAGAAAAAATTTCAACAGAAAAGCGGGAAAATCTTTTTTCACATACAGCGCCATCTCTGATACATAGCATGTACTACACCGTATTCTTCAACAAATGATAGTTTGCAATTACAGATACAAGGACAAATTTAAAATTTGCATGGTTCAAAAAAAAAAATTCTTCTTTTTTTCACCAAACGAAATGTTACATAAAACGAAGCCATCTAGTGGCGAAACGGAGTTCGACGGGTTTGCTAGTTAGTTTATAAAAGAACTTGGGAGACTTTGTCATGAAGTCTTTTTTTATATAACTGAGTTCGACAAGCAAGTTTGCTCGCCTGAACGCAAACCGCGTTACAGTTAAGTGCCACACAAAATTCTGAACTACAAGAGTACAAAATCCTGCGCGGCTATGAACTGAGTCGTCACTTTGAGATATTAGATGTTGAATCTCTGCATACCCTGTAATTTCACTGGAAACACTGCCCTTAAATCTGGAATACAGTAATGCTTGCAAACCAATACTTGATGGTTGATCAACTGGCAAAGATGTGACTCAGTTAAACCACTATCACTACAAAAGTAGATACTTACTACAAACTGTTTAATACTTCTCATAGGCCCTTCTAGATCTACGCGGTATTCGTTATCAGCCTTTCACGTTCCCACTGCTGGGACTCTGGCCTTCTCTCAGAGAGAGTATGGGCTGTAATCTACCACGGCCCAGTGCGGGTTGGTAGATGTCGCATGCCCTTGAATGTTGCAGTTCTTGGGGATGCCGGTTTCCTCACGATGTTTTCCTTCACCGTTTTGAGCGATGGCATATCCGCACATAACTTATTAAGTCATAGGTGCGGGGCCGAGAGGATCTACGCGGTGTAGATTGGTAAATAACGCTTTGAGCAGATCATCGTTTGGATTGAATGCATTACAGTGATCTTCATTCCTTAGTTCCTTTATCACTTTATCAACATCAATACAGCCTCCTTTGAAAACATCTCCATCTTTCTCTCATTCAAAGGCACCTTCTTCGTACCTTGAAATCTCGTAAAGTATCATTATAGTTGATTCAATTTATTATCAACGTTTTGTTTGTCCGGTCACTTTTTAGGCCTCACAACTGCGTTAGTTATTACTACACCAATCTCGTTTCTATCGTACATATCGTAAATTAGAGGCAATAAACACGATTTCCCCAACGTTTCGTCTAACAATACGTGCTTTTTACAATAATACATTTGCACTTGTTAAATCGTGAGCTATTAAAGTTGTATTAAGATAGTTTGGATGTTGCCAGAATTTTGTGTCTAAATTACGCAAAAAAATATAGTTAAATATTTTTTAACTCGTAATTGAGTAATCTATTTTGTTTGTTTTTTTTTAAGAAGTTATTATACAACGCTGTAGAAACTTTACATCTTAGTGGATCTGCTATTCTTATAGGCAAGTTTGGTGCCCAACATCAAGTGAAAAACCTTCTTTTTTCTGCGCTCAATTATGTTATACGGTTAATAAAATGGTGTAACTTTCCTGCACAGTTTTACCAACAAATTTATATACAACATAAACAAAATCTTAAATTTTTGAAAAAGCCTCCCAGAGCAAAAAAAATATCTAATTATTTTCCATCAAACCCCAAACCTGGCCACACCAGCCTCACTGAGCATAGAACAAGTGATTTCTCTACTTCATTAATAACAAGTTCACTAAGCTCTATTATAAGAATCACGAGTATTCAAGCACGACTTATGTAACATACGAAATTATCAAGCGTATGCTAACCTCCATTGTTACAAACGCTAATCTACATAAGTATAGGTATTAATACGTCTTTCAAAAACGATTTTGTAAAAAGCTGAGGTGTTTCGTCATGACAAGACGAGATGAGGCGGCGCAGATGAGAAGCTGCGCGCGGTGGTAACGGAAACTATAAAGCTCCCACCCACTTTATACCTTACTAGCTGCGCCCCGCGGTTTCACCCGCGTCTTCCCGTCATCCAGCCCTTTTCCGGGATACAAAGTAGCCTATGTGTTAATCCAGGGTATAGGCTATCTTCATTCCAAATTTCATTCAGATCCGTTCAGTAGTTTTTCCATCCATCCATACTCACAAACTTTCACGTTTATAATATTAGTAGGAATAGCAACTATCGGTGTGTTCCGGCAGCCCCACTTGAGAGCCAGTTCCCAATCCAGGTGTAGCATGGTGTCACTTAGCATCAGGTGACTTGTGGATCAAACGCCACCTGTATAGTATATGTAAAAAATATATGCGATATATATACTGATAGTGCCGCGTGGTTTCACCCGCGTGGACTACAGTTTATCATATTACAGAGTATCCTATGTCGTTCCCCAGGGTTCAAACTATCTTCATACTAAATTTCATCAAGATTGGTTCAATAGTTTTTACGTTTATGGGGAACAAACAAACAATCATTTTTTTCACATTACCTATATAAATCTCTATAGGTTATCGGGAAATATGATGGTCACTAGGCTTAATTTTGCTTGAGTAGGTATTATTCAGCTATCTGTCTAATTTGAAAAGGCTATAGAAACTTTCAAACCAGAACTTAAAATGCTTGCACAAATGCACACTACTACTACCATGGTGAGATACTAATAGCAAAGTGATTTGAGGAATCCAGACTCTCAAAATAGAATGTTACCATTTTTTTAATGTTTTTATACAGACTTTAATTTCCTGCTAGTCCAACGGCATCTGTCCTACAAGCCGCTTCTATATTGCGCCAAACAAAGTTTTTAATCTCTATCAAACGCTCACATAAATCTGCTTTTTTCAATACAATAGACTGGTATTAGATTCAAATGGAGATCGCTGTAGAGATAAGGTGAAAAGTGGATCAACTTGACGCAATGTTTTTATTTTACCTCAATCAATGCCAGTAAAATGTCTTCTTTGACGAGAGGAGCAGGACTTTCACCTGATGGTAAGCGCTTCTTGCATGTAACAGCTGCATTGCTAAGACACGTACCTATACCATAGTACCCATAGTCCCACGCTTGTCTCCCTTAGATAGTACAAGTAATATGCCACTGGGCATCAAAATTGCCGAATTTCATTGAAATTGGATACGCTATTCAACAATTTCATACCTACGAAAACGTATTCAAAGGAAGGCATTCTTTAATGCTTGCCTGGCTAACTAGCACCCTATAGTTAGCCAAGTGAGCAATGGAAAACGCTTTACCACTAAGCCTGCTAAATATTTTCAAAATAAAGTTCTAAAACTTTTCACCTAATTCTGGTATTTTTCTAATTGCGGTACTGATTCTATAATGATCCTTTAAATCAAGTTAGAGGGTTTTGTTTGGTCTAACTCCTAAAAATTACTTTCCATACCTTGATAAAACATTACATTATCACCATCATCATCCTGTAGTACCAGTCGACTGCTGGACATAGGCCTCTCCCAAGGAACGCCACTGAGCCCGGTCTTCGGCTCTTCTCATCCAACTACTGCCAGCCACTCGGCGCAAGTCGTCGCTCCACCTTGTCGCAGGGCGTCCTACACTACGTCTGCCAACTCGCGGTCTCCACTTTCCTTTTCCCATTTTTATTTTCATCCAATACCCAGTTCTCAAATTTTTGAGTGAAAACATTCCTCAGAACCACAAAAAGTTAGTCAAGTATAAAGCTTTTACACACGATCAAATTAAAACCAATCCGAGTTTCCATCAAACGTTCTCATTTAAGCGATACGATCTGAGTAACATACGAGAAAAAAAAACGAGATACACAAAAAACACTTTCGTGATGTAATGTACAGTGAGCAACAAAAGTCGCTGATCATACTCGACTTTCCCATTGTGTTTAGATCAGCAAAAAGGGGTGTTATAAGTTTGACGTCGATGTATGTCAGCCTGTGTGTGTGTGTGTCTGTCTATGGCGTCGTAGCTCTCAAACGGATGGACCAATTTCGATGCAATTTTCATTTGAAAGGTCTAGCAGTGTAAGGGTATCAGTTCTTTTCCAAAATGATGTAAGGCATTTTAGCTATGTTTAATGAAAATCGGTCCAAGAAGTCAAGGGTTTTTTTATTTGAAATGTATCTTCATAACTTAAAAGATGGCGTTTGATCACAGCACAACACCTAATGTTAAATTTCGCCAAGTTATGGCTTCATCACGATGTTTTCCTTCACCGAAAGCTCAAGCTCATTCGAGCCCAAGTCCTACGCATCGCATGCCAACGTCACTACCACTGAGCCATCATCGCTATTAATATTGTTCAGTAACTTTTCTCGTTGACTGTACTGTCGGAGTCAACGATCACTCACAATAGGTCTGGAGTGACTTGGAGAAAACATAGATTAATTGTCATAATCATTTATTTGATACTCAAAAAGTTGATACGGGGAGGGGCGGGATGAGTTCAGGTTTTAATGTACGAGCGTATCATATGAGCGTATCCTTGTATCGATATTACATCCCTTTCATTGTGCGTAGCGTATTGGCGTTTCTTTATATCCGTTATATGGTTGAATACGCTTAAACGTCTTTGTAACCACAAAACATGAAATGAATGAAAACAAATGATGAATACGTATATAAGAAAATGGATATCATAAGATAAGTAAGAGCTACTGTGTTTATGACGTGTTTATACGACGCCCTGTAGTTATGCTTGGGGATTTCCCGCTATCCCACAGGAACCGAGCCGAGTTGGTAGTGTCCCTGCCTGCAAAGCTAACGGTTCCGGGTTCGAATCCCGGTAAGGGCAAATATACGTGTGATGAGCACGAATATTTGTTCCTGAGTCTTGGATATTTCTATCTATATAAGTATTTATTTCTCTATATAAGTATGTATATCGTTGTCTAGTACCCATAACACAAGTTTCGAGCTTAATTTGGGGCTAGGTCAATTTGTGTGCAATTGTCCCCGATATTTATTTATTTATTTAACTTTGCCTAGGTATTAGCCCAATAAACTAAGGTATCACCATTCCAAATTTCAGTCAAACCTGCTTGGGCGTTTGAGCAAGAAAGATAAACAAACATACACATTCACCAATTTAATAATTATAATATGGTAAATGATGAAACATGTCTTGAAATTGTGCATCAAAGTTTCTGGTACCCTAAGTACGGGAAGTTGTAATTAGAGTTCGAATTTAAGTATGTTTGATGTGATTGCGTATTTGAAAATAAAGACGATACGACGATACGCCGTGTACTCCGTGTACCTTACCAAGACAACACCGCAACGTAAACGCGAGCGCGAACGGAAACAAACGACTTGTAAGTTTTAAAATAATCCCGAACTTGATGAAAACAGATACATTGTTCGAGAATGATGCATGACGGTGATTTGACTGTTCCGAACAAAAGAATCACGTTTGACGGAAAAGGAATGGTGTTTCGTTAGCTATGATTGTTTTGAATATATTAGCATAAAGTTTTAAACCCACTGGGATATAACCAAGCACAAGGCGATGATAGCTCAATGCAAATGCACAACAAAATAGAAATATCATCAGAAGATGTCTGAACATAGGCCTCCCCTTTGAACGCCACCAAGAACGGCTGTTAGCAATTTGCATCCTTCGGCTCTCGCGACTCTTACAATGTCGTTGGTCTACCTAGTGGGGGGCCTACCTACAGAGCGTCTTCCATCTTTAATAAATATATGTAAATTAGAGAACTAAAAAACACTTTTATTATGCGGTTAAAAATATAAATTATGAAATTGAGTTGTATTAGTTACGTTACGATATAATATTTAATTCAAAAATTTTGGAAACTTATGGGGTTTACTAGTAACCACAGAAGATTTCTTCACCCATCATCAGATCAGGTCGATGGTACCAAATTATTGCCTTGTCATCAGAATTACATACATACAAAGTTTCCATTCGATATGACAGTTAAAAGTGGGTTAGAATTGAATTCTAAGATTTTATTACATTGTTAGTTAGTTAGTTACAAGTTACAAATGAAGCTAATTGAAGTGTTTTTAAAATGTGTTGGACTGATATATTTCAGAAAATTTCTTCAATGATTGCTACCTAGTCAAATATTTCAACACTATCAATTCCCCAAAACCGCACCTAATTCTATTCATCAACTTTTATAACAATACACCAACTCTAGATAAATACAAATGGAAGTTTTTCTTGTTTATTTAAAACGCTGCGCGTGGTCTGGTGGGCTTTGAGCCCAATGTTATTTTTACAGTTTTTTTGAACACATTGTTTTTTCCAGGTCTGCTCTCAGCTCTTAATCATTTGGACCAGGCGAGGAAGAATTCACTTCAGACGACGGTGGATTACTCTAGATATGTGAAAAGGTATGATCTCGAACTAGTTTATGTTTGAACTAGTCCATTAAGTAAGTTTATCTTGCTTTATTAGTTACTACATGATATGGTAAAAGAAGAAGTCTAGGTACATCCTTACAGAATGTAATTTAATAAGCAAGTTGTGCTCGCCCGGCTAGCTACCAACCTCTAGTTAAGAATCTGTCGCTAAGCAACTATCGGTATGTTCCGGCAGCCTCACTTGAGAGCCAGTTCCCAACCCAGACATAACGTCGCGCACCACCATCAACCACGTAGCCGATTAACATCAAGTAACTTAAGGTGCTACCCTGTAAGATGTAAAAAAAACAACCTAAATAAAAAAGAACTCTTGACAATCAGAGCCAAGAACACTTTTTTAATGAAAACGTTTTAAATATTTTTTTATCAAAATCGGTTCATCCGTTTTGATACTATGCTGCTACAGATAGACATAGACACACACGTTAAACTTACAACAACCCTCTGTTTTAGAGGGGGGTTGAAAAGACAATGAATAGAAGTTCAAAGTACTAAAAACGTTGAATTTTCAGTAGAATATCGTTGAGTGACATTGCTAAAAGAGTATTTTAATGTATGAGGCATGAGTACAGTTAAGTACATTACACACCATGCGTCATATACACGTGTTTTGTTTAAACTAGTTCGTATGTTAAACAAAAATAGGTCTACGTACTTACTTATCTACGTTTTTTGCTCAAACTAGTTCATGTCTTTTTTTGTAAAGCGACTTTTGTATAAATATTTTCCTTGTTTAAAATCAAATCCGTTGATTTTAAATTAGATTCCAAACAGGATCCGGATGAATGCAATGACCCCGTTCTATTATAATTACGGTCATTTACATTAGCAGACATGCTAAGACTTATATGCTACCTATCAACTGGATAAATAGTCTAGACATACATTTGACGCGATCAAGTAATCATAGCTCAGTGGTGGTGACGTTGACTTGCTAACACTGGTCGTGGGTTTGAATCCTGCAAAGGTTATCGTTATAAAACATAGCATGTTGGTAGGTTATTTTCTAGCGCTCGACTGACTACTCTAGTTAATTACAAGTCTCAAGTTAAGCATCTGTCATATCAACGTGTTTCGGCATATTGTCACTAATAACAGTAGGTGACTGGTGGTCAAAAGTTGCCCGGTATTTTACAATAAAATAAACCATAGATGCAGTTCTCGAAGATATTTCAGCACTCCCATGTCTCAATGAAAATAAACACCAGTTTTAAGTCAAACTGTTGAATTCGGAAAACCGTATCAAAATCCATTTAGTCGCTTCTAAGTCTTCTTGAAAGAAATAAACAGAAATTCAAATCAAACCATCGTTTATCAGACCTCTGAGTTTACGTTCTGAGTTGTGAACGTAAAGGGCTGATGATGATGATGATATTTCCAGGTACAGCTCAACTCTGGAGTGCGGTTCTTCCTACTGCAAAGATCTGGGATACCGGGAGCATTTCCACTGCATGGACTGCACAGCCAGGATCTTCTGCAAGAAGGAGGAAATGATCAGGCACTTCAAGGTAAGTGACTTATAGGCTATGTCGTTTTTATCTACGGTTCCAAAATTATTATTAGAGTAAGTCATTAATGTATGTATTCCGTATTATAATGTACCAATGAATATGAATAATGAATATGAATAATGAATAGTGCCCCCACAATCACATACATAGGCTCTGACCCCTAACTAGGTTTCCCTGTATCTAGGGTATCAGATACTACGAGGATCGGGGATCAACAACACCCAGACACAGAACAAATACTTGCGCTTGCATTGGTCCAAAACATAGATTCAACATTTAAAACTTTAAACTATTTACGCGTGTTCCAACCTCCTTACGCCGGCAAAAGAACAGGCAAGAAATGCCCGGCAGGTGATTTTTTGGGAGCGCTCACATTTATTACCAATTGATTGAATTGGAGCGAGTCCATTTAATATTATAAATGTGAAATTATGACTTTTTAGACCGAATAGTCTATTTGATACCTTTTCACACCTAAACCACTGAACAAATCTTGATGAAATTTTATATGAAAATAGTTCAAACTTTAGGAAAGAACATAGGGTGCATTTTATCGCGACAAACTAAAGTCCTCGTGGCTTAACCCTTTGCCCATCACATAACTACTCATCTTCTCTCTTCTTCTACAGTGGTAAGTAACTAACTAAGCTCATATCTTCTTCCACAGTGGCACAAGAAACGAGACGAGTCTCTAGCCCATGGCTTCATGAGATACTCTCCTCTGGATGACTGCTCGGAACGGTTCTCGGAATGTCCTCACAACCGGAGTCAGACCCACTACCACTGCATCCAGGATGGGTGTGATAAGGTAAGGAATATCTTCATATACAATAGGAACTCAACTGGCAATATAGCGAGAGGCGTCTAAATTGGGAATGGAAAGGTAGAGTAGAGTGTGTGTTTCCAGTGAAATCACAGACCACGAAAAGATTTTACGTATCTTAGGGTATCGGAGGAGGAGGAGTATCTTAGGGTTCGGAGGAGTGTATTGCCACGCAGGATTTCGAACAGTTAAAGTTCAAAGTTCTGGATGGCACTGAACTATAATGGGCAAAAATGACGCTTACCATTAGGAGATTGACTTGATTATCGCGTCACTCAGTCGCATAAACAAAATGAAACTCTTAGGAGAACAGAATTTTTGAGATGTGAACACAAAACTAAGGCACGCAGTGGCTCTACTTTGTTAGAGTGTAAAATTCAATCGATAACATAATTTTAATAATGATCAGGATGTAATTTACAACTTAACATCCTGTCTAACAATTTGAAGACACCAAAATCTACATGAAGAACTTGATTCAAACTTAGATATCCTCCAATCTTTTCGAAAGATACCAAAGGACTTCAAGGAAGATTATTTCAAAGGCCATCCTCTAGATCATTTACTTGTACCAAAACTAACCCCACAATCACTCCTTCTAGGTGTACATCTCAACTTCAGACGTGCAGATGCACGCTAACTACCATCGCAAGGACTCTGCAATCCTCCAGGAAGGCTTCCAGCGGTTTAGAGCGACTGAGAGCTGCGCGGCACCGCACTGCGTCTTCGCTGGTCAGAGGACCACGCATTTTCATTGCCGGAGACCAGGCTGTACCTATACTTTTAAGAATAAGGCTGATATGGGTAAGTAGATTGTGTTAAACTTAGTAGTATTGGAAAAAATGTTGGATTTGAAATAGCAAAAGCTATCATTTTCTTCCTCTGAGACAAGGGGTTCGTATCCCAGCAGTGAGAACTTAATAGGCTTATTATAACCATATTGAGGATGTTGTTGTTGATGATGATGATGATGATGATAGATATAAAACTAACAAGAGTTACAAGAAAATAAAACTTGAATAATAGACTGAAATTGTTGAAAGAAAACCAACCTTCAAGTTTCCTGATAGAACAAGTAAAACGAAATACAATACGTAAGGGTTTGTTCGATTCATTAATAGTCTAAGCAAACTAGAACACTCCTAAAAAAAACTCTAGTTACTTCACATGACAAATTCATTCGCAGAAAAACACAAAACTTACCACATAAAAGACGAGGCTCTCTCCAAAGACGGTTTCAAGAAGTACATGAAGAACGAAGCCTGCCCGTACCGAGACTGTCGATTCAGCAGGACCTGCAACCACATCCACTGCATCAGACCGCACTGCAACTACGTGCTGCATTCCAGCAGCCAGATCTTCACGCACAAGAGGAAACATGAGAGGAAGGAACAGGAGATGACATTTGGGTAAGTGTTTAAAGACTGAACTATTGCAGTCTCTAGAATGGGTCATAGGTGGAACCATAGAAGTAAAATAATGTATAAAAATAAAATGAATAGATGAGATACAGAATATTTTAGCGGCTATAGGCCAGGAGTTTATCTTACTAGATAAAATGTCATTTTTCTAATTGAATCTTATCTTCAACAGACTTCCAACATCAGTGATCCAGAACGCATTAATGCAGCAAGGTGCTGACCTCAGCATGTACTCTCCTGGGGGCAACCTCCATGATGACGACATGTCCAATCCGATGATGGACTCTGATTATTCTTTTGTAAGTATGACAAAAACCACTGGTCTTACAAAGCTAACAAAAGATATTTCTTTAATCCATGGAGACTTTTCAATTCACTACTCCCATGTTTTCACTCGTAACCTTTTCCCACAGAACCCATCAATGATGGAGGAGGTATCCAGGAAGTACATAGAGACTTTCAACGGAAGCAAAGAGGCTGAGGACAAATGTAGCAAATGCAGCGCTCTGAATAAGCACTACCACTGCTTGGCTGATTGCTGCAAGATGGCTCATAGGTAAGATATAAAAAAGTACATGAAAAAATAAAACAAAAAGAAAAAAAAAGTTAAAAGAAAAAGGGTAAAAGTTGCCAAAATATATACCAAGCCTGCGATATCTTTTTCCAAAGGTTGTTTCATGATACGTCGTTGATTACGGCTCATACTCTCTCTGAGAGAAGGCCAGAGTCCCAGCAGTGGGAACGTAATTTGCAGATGAGGATGATGATGACGATGTTTCGAGATCCTGATTTGGTTTAAGTTCCAAGATATCTCCATGGTTCCATATCTCCAACGAACACCCAAATCCGTCTGCAAAGACTCCTATTTTCCACTTCAAACAAAATATAGAGATTGCTAATACTACACAGTCTCATTCCTCATGCTTATAATCCAATGATATCTTTCAGTTGCCACACTACAATGATGAAGCACGTGATGGAGCACGAACAACAGAACCAAGTGACTGAAGCGTACTTCGTGACATATACAAGACACAACCCCTGTAGCAACTCTGCCTGCCAGCATATCAGGGATATCACTCACTATCATTGTACTTGGGTAAGTTTTAGTGCTGTCATCAATAAACATGTTCTAGTTTGAGATAAATTGACAATCGACATTCATCTACTTTGAAGCCAGAACTCCTCCTGAAAACCAATCTCATACCCAATAGATGATAAAATATTTCAAAAAGTTCTTATCAATAAGTGATAATGAGATACATAATGAGATTTGAATAATCTTTTGTCAATCCTATCAAACGCTTACCAGTTCATAATAGCAAATTAACTAAAGAAAACAAATTTTTATTACAGGAAAATTGTGGAGCAGTGATTCTCTCATCAGAAGAGCACCCATTCAGACGCTTGGAACATCACCGCCAGCACGCCATTTTAAGCCCTATGTCTCCCAACTTAGCGGCGAGATTCGCTCCCAACTTCACACCCCAACTAACAGCCCAATTGCACCCTAACATGGCTGCTCAACTTGGTCAAGTGCCAAGTCTGCCCAATCTGCCACCCAACTTGGCACAGTTGGCCCAAATGACACCAAGCCTCACTTCCCAACTGACTCCAAACCTGCAGGCTCAGTTGAGTCTTGGAGCCAATCCTAATGTGGGTCCACCACAGCACGTCAACCCTTCCACTTCTTTGGATGAAATGTTCAGTAGGAAAAGAGGGAGACCGCCCAAAAATCGGGTTGTAGAAGTTTGGACTGATAATGTAAGTATCCAAATCAAATTTCTTCTTGGTATCTTTATTTGTAGTGTTTAGACTTTTACAAAATAGGAAATGAATTTATTTTCCAGGTGACACCACAAGCTATCTTTACATCGTTCAAGCTCCCAAAAAGTAACCAGTATCCACCAATGATCCATTCACCTGCTATCACTACGATTGAAGAGTTTCCAGTAAGTGTCTTTACAAATTGTAAACTTACTGAAAGTCATTACAACTTTTCTGAAAAAAATCCCTTTAATGTGGTCTTTATTTCTTTTAGCGCATCAAATTCCATAGCTTTGAAGTCTTCACTAGTCCTGACACCTGTTTATCATCATACCCTGGCTGCCAACTACGTATGACCAGACTTCACCTCCACTGTTTCAACTGCAGTTTCTCATCAGAAACTCACACTGTCATGGAGACACATATGAGGGAATCTCACGCTGTGAGCCCTCTTCTAGACGGCTTTGACTACTTCACTTCTTTCGACCAATGTGGAGGTAAAAGCTGCTTCAAAAACCAGCTGAGGTCCCACTTCCATTGTGCTCAAGATAACAACTGCCCAGCAATCCTGACCCAGTACTCGGCTGTGGCAACCCACAAACACGGTCGAGGAACTCCAGTTATTAAGACTGAGGAGCAAGAGAAGAATTATGAGGAAGCCAAAGATTATTCTCTGAAGGAAAGGGCGTCAGCTGATAGCATTGGTTCGATGAAGGATTCTGGGGATTTCCCTACAAACTTCTCTATTAAGAGCGAGTTTGAAAGGGAACAGGATAATGTTTCGGGTGAGTGTTGTTCCATAATCTTTGTGTTTATTCCTTGCCTTCTACATAATTTCACAATCATCCATATATATACCGCAAGTAACATAACTTATTCTTAACATTGATCTTTATTCTAGTAGTAAAAGCGACGGGAACCTTCTATCCGTCCTCACACCTCCGAAGTAATACCTCATCTCCTCGAAGCATCTACGACGCCTCTCCATCCAAGGACCTGAAACTTCGAATGGAACTTGATAAAAGACCTTATGAAGCTCCAAAGATGACAAGTCCAACAATACCTCCGTCATGCCACGACCAGAGTTGTCCGTTGAACAAGAATGCTGGAGGAATGAATCTGCACTACCATTGCCCTCATTGTAGTCAGGCTTATGTGGATTTGAAGCTGCTGTTCAGCCATATGGTGAAGAAGCATAGTAATGCTATGGAGCCGGGACCAGTTGGATTGGCTGCCACTAAGGTAAGAAAACTATAATTTTAATGCATTAGAGAGAAATGTAAAAACTCTAACTATACATTAACAGATTTATATCTTAGAAATGTTCCTATAGAAATGTATGTCTTTCAGGAGACTTTGGAACGAGAGTACCCAGAAATCTCGATACTACCATCAACCGCATCATCGTCTTCAACTAGTCAACCGCAGTCTTCCGGGCAAAGGCCGCCTAATCCTGCTGATCAGGTAACTCTAAAGTATTTTTATGGTACAATTTTTTCACATTTTCAAACAGCATATCGAAGGCGAAGAAATAGAAAAGGCATTCGTGATTGTACTACAAATAAAGAAATGAGGCCTAACACTTAAAAAAAAGTAATTTATTGCAAAATGTATCGGCAAGAAATTTTTGAGCCTTTTAAAAGAAAATACAATCCTAATCCAGCAATCGATAATTCCAGCAGCCTCACTTGAAAGCCAGTTTAAAATTATGTTAGAACGTAGCTCCATCTTCAACCGCATCGTCACTTCATATTAGATGACATGTAGTCATAAGCTACCCCGTAAAAAATATGACGTAATTTCAAAAATTCACACATTTAATTCTCACTCATCATTCTTCATAAGTCCAATTTATCTCTTCATTAAATCAACCTTCTTCATCTTCAGGTCCAAGCAGTCCAAAGCCTGCTGCTCCAGCAATACCTAGCTGGTGGTAGGAAGGGCAGTCTCCAAGAACAGCTGAAGATGCAGCAGCAGTACACCGCCTCGCTGGCTGGTCTGCCGGGGCTGGCGCAAGTTGCACTGTTCTCTCAAGGGTATGTATAATAGACGAGATGGTTTCAAGATGGTGGCGATGGTGGCCAAACAGTCACGTGTGTGCTTTACAAGGCACCTTTGAATCCTCTCGGCCCCGCACCTATGACTTAAAAAGTCATGTGTGGATTTACCATCACTCAAAATGGTGAAGGAAAACGTCGTGAGGAAACCAGCACGTTCAAAAAGCAAAACATTCAAGGGCATGCAACATCTACTCTCTCTGAGAGAAGGCAGAAGTCCCAGCAGTGGGAACATATTTTTTGTTTTTGGGTTCATCGATTTTTCTGTTTAGCCAGTGTCAAGCATAAAATTTTATTAATAAACTATGAGGATGAGATGATGGGTTCTGGTTTCCTTTAGAAGATAATATTGCAATTGTTTATTAAGTAAATTTCACATTTTTCTTTCCACAGCGGCTCTCCGTTCCCCCTCTACCCACCGATGCTGTACCCCCCGGAACTGCTCCTGGAACAGAGTCTCCTGCAGGGTCACCTACCCCCTGGACTCGATAAGGAGGCTGAGATGATGGCTAAGACGTAAGTTCTGTACAAATTGCTATTTTTATTAGAACTTCAAACCAAGTTCGCCTCTTTATCACATTTGTATTGCAAGTGTCATTGATTCACATTTCTGTTGTATATATGTCTAAAGAGCAGAGAATTCATTGTTTCTTTGTTTCGGATAAACTAAAAGCTAAACCAATCTTGATGAAATTTGGTATGGAGACACCAAAGTAGTAACCACTTACTTTAGTTTGAACCCTAAAGAAGGACAAAGAATACTTTATAATGCAATAAACCACTGGGGCGAAACCGTGGGAAATTACTAGTCCTACTATAATATTAAAAATGCGAAAGTTTGTTTGTGTGTGAATGTTTATTACCACGTATCACCATAACACTTAACCGATGTTGATTAAATTTGGAATGGAGATAGCTTATTCCCTGGAATAACAGATAGGCACCTTTTTATCCCTAAAAAGGTTCGTGCGGGATAACAGGAAGACGCGGGTGAAACCGCCGGGGGCAGCTAGGTTTTAAAATATTAGTCTAGCCACTGGCAGCGGTTTATTAAATAAGGTAGTTTTACTTGATATTTTAAGCTTTAGCTAAGTGTTTTTATTTTGTTAATTAAGTTTCCTTATATATGATTAAAATTTCTTTACAACTTGAAGACATTAAGTATTTAATTCAAATTTGTAATTTGTAACCTCTACTTTGCCCCCATCAGCAGACGGACGCACTCCACCCGAGGCCCCCACATGCGAGTTTTGAAAGACGAGCCCATCCCTGAGGGCTACCTACGGTTTAGATTCAACGAGGACTGCGCTTACCCTCACTGCGGGTACAGGTCAGTAAATTTTTGGTCAACATTATTGTTTTTGGAGAAGCTAATGAAATAATACATTAAGGTCCGGTTTTATAACATTAATGTCGAATTTTCCACACTAAAATTTGACAATAAGATCAAATTTACCGAAATTTGGTACGACATTTAAACTTACGGATGTTTATAAAATCGGTCCATAGATACATAATTAATATGTAAATTAAAAAGCAATAGTGTGGTAAAGTAAAAAGTACGAGTGTATAATTGCTTAATTATGAACCTAAACACAAGCAGCAAGAATTTCATCTGATGGTAAGCGTCATTATCCATTACAATTCAATACCATCCAAAATTTTGAAACTATGTCTGTTAGAAATCCTGCATTGCGCTTGTAAACCTGACATATCAGATGTTAAATCTTTGTATGCCCCTAATTTCCCTGTAAATTATGCCCTTTCAATCTATAATTAATACAATAATGTGAGATTTCAAAACAGTTTTACTTAAACGATTACCGTGTTTCTTTTTATATGTTTGATCATTATTTAACTACAGGCTAAACAACTAAAAATTCATTTTTCAGGGAACACCAAACCCACTTCCACTGTACAAGAAAGGACTGCGGCTATTCATTCTGTGACAAAACTAGATTTGTCCAGCATACGGCCAGACACGAACGGTAACTATTTTTGAAATATTTAAAAAGAATCATCACAAGCAAACATGAATGTTTCTCTCAAAGATCGTTTCAGAAATGAAGTGACCCGACAGAGAACTAAGGTAACCGACATAGCTTAAAGAATCAGCAAGCTGAACTGGCAATGGGCTGGACATATTAATGCCCGCCCGCACAATCACATACATAGGCTCTGACCCATAACTAGGTTTCCCTGTATCTAGGGTATCAGAAACTACGAGGATCGGGGATCCACAACAACCAGACACAGAGCAAATAATTGCGCATTTTTTTTCAATGCACAAATGTTTGTCCTGTAGCGGGAATCGAACCCGCGACCTCACGCTTCACAGTCGGCAATCCGCCTATTGCGCCACATTGGTCGTCATATTAGCCGAAGAAGCGATAACCGTTGGGGCAAACGTGTTCTCGAGTGGAGACCGCGTCTCGACAAACGTAGTGTAGGACGCCCTCCGGCTAGGTGGAGCGTGACATACGCAAAATGGCTGGCAGCGGTTGGATGAGAAGAGCCGAAGATCGGGCTCAGTGGCGTGCTTTGGGAGAGGCCTATGTCCAGCAGTGGGCTGAAGTGGGCTGATTATGATGATGATGATCAAAATCAGACTCGCTCTTTTAAAATCTTGTACGCGTCATCTTATCATGTGACTACACGTCTCCTGATGTTAAAAGACGACTTGGTTGAAGTGGCGCCACCTGGATTGGGAACTGGCTCTTAAGTGGAGCTGCCGGAACGTACCAATAGGTGCTTGGCGACAGATTCTTAATGTTTGTAACTAACGACCACTTGAGGCGTCATAATGTAAAGTGACGCTGGTAAATGTTGACTTAACGACAACGAAATTTCATTAATCAGGGCTCCAAGTAGAGCCTCGTAACTTGCTAGTTGATATAATAAGATAAAACCGTAGGATACTAAAGGTTTTAATCTGCTAAAATTACACGTTTATAGAAAATATATACTTGACAGACTGTCACAATTGTTGTAGAACATTATTTCAAACCATTGCAACTCTAATGAGTTTCCATATCACCACACTAGTATAAAAACACGACCTGCAAGTCTAAAAGTTCATCATCAGCCGGAAGAAGTCCACTGCTGAACAAAGGCCTCCCTTCTTAAACGCCACCATGAACGGCTATTAGCCATTTGTATCCATCGGCTCCCTGAAACTTACTATGCCATCGGTCTACCTAGTGGGGGCCTAACTACAGAACGTCTTTAGGTTCGTGGTCGTCACTAGAGAACCTTTCATCCCCATCGGTGTTCTAATGTTACTTTATCAAATTTTCAGGTTAGACACTCTAATGGGCGGAGACTTCCAACAGTACCGCGCCAACGTGTACTGCCAGAGACCTGACTGCCCGCACGCCAGCACATTTAGTAAGTACTGTACGTTGTATACACCGATTTTTATAAATTATAGATTAAGTAATAGTATAAGACATCTAGATGACGTATTTTTTTCATCGTGGTTAAGTTTGACTACAAGTCACCTGATGGTAAGTGAGGATGTGGTTGAAGGTGGTGCCAAGTTACAAAAGAGTGATAAGCATTTTTATACAATGGGAGTCTCAAAATCCAGATTTGATGTTTGTTTTTAATTAATTTTAGCATATCATTACAACTGAATCTTATAAAAACAATATAACAAGTTGAAACATTTCTACTTTGATGGATTTAAAATTTCAGGAAGTAGTTACAATATAATAAAGTAGCGATAAGACATTGCAACACTAAGCTTCTTCTATTCTATCTATCTATCTATATTTTGTAAGCCAAATATCAAATGCCTTAATTGTCTCTACGTCTCCCTTCATATTTATAACCATAACATTTTCCTCGCCAGATACTGGCCAGAACAAGGCGTCCCACTTCCACTGCCTAAAGTGCGAGTTCGTCTGCACCGATACCAACAAGGTGGTGGCCCATCGCCGGCAGCACCAGAAGCTGGACTCTATCCAGGCCGCTGGCTTCGAGAAGTTCCCTCCTAGCAAAGGTAAGAATTATAGTACTCAGAACAATAAACACTGTCCAGAACAAAGATTCACTGGTCAGAACAAACAGACATTGGCTAGAACATAAAAAACACTGGCCAGAACAAACAGACATTGGCTAGACCATAAAAAACACTGGCTAGAACATAAAAAACACTGGCCAGAACAAACAGACATTGGCTAGACCATAAAAAACACTGGCTAGAACATAAAAAACACTGGCCAGAAAAACAGACATTGGCTAGAACATAAAAAACACTGACCAGAACAAACAGACATTGGCTAGAACATAAAAAAACAGAACAAAGAAACATTAGAAACTGGTCAGAACAAACGGACTCTGGACAGAAATAACCGATAGTTCGTCTACTTTTTTTATCGTCACTAAGCTTGCTGCGGTTAGCATGCCTTGGATATTCCCAAATTATAGCCTTTTAGAAAAATACGACTATTTCGTAGATTTACATTATTATTAATTTAATTAGGCTGCCTGAGAATCATTTTCCAAGAATTACCATCAGCCAAATAGAACTCATAAGAAAATATATGGAAAGATTTCTGGCATTCATCATTATCAGCCTTTCACGTTCCCACTGCTGGGACTCTGGCCTTCTCTCAGAGAGAGAGGTATGGGCTGTAATCTACCACGCTGGCCCAGTGCGGGTTGGTAGATGTCGCATGCCCTTGAATGTTGCAGCTCTTGGGCATGCCGGTTTCCTCACGATGTTTTCCTTCACCGTTTTGAGCGATGGCAAATCCACACATAACTTATTGAGTCATAGGTACGGGTCCGAGAGGATTTGAACTCGGTGTCGGCGTCTTATAAGTCGCACGCCTAACCATTCGGCCACAATCGCTACATCTCTGGCATTAATCCCACTATTCTTCCAGGTTGTGGTTACGAGCCCCAGTGCATACACAGCAAGAAGCAGACCCACTACCACTGCCTCCAGTGCGGGTTCGCAGTCCTAGGCCTCTCGCAGATGACGTCACACAAGTACAAACATCAAGACAACCTCGGACCTTCCACCAGTGGCACCAACTGACGGTGACGTCACAAAGAACATTTAAGAGGGTAGTTTGTAATAGTGATGATTATGTGTTGATTTTTGGTGGTAGATTGTAGATTTGAAAAGTGGATCACGAGAATGAAGATAAATCTGATATATCATATATATCTCATTTCAATAAGGACTTTGAAAAAGTAAAGGACGTACAAATGTAGATAATTTATCTAGGATGTGACAATAAAAACGCGGATTTACGTTACTGTAGTAATAAATTGGTAGGATTTTGTGTGAATCTACCAAAGATTTTATTAATTTAAGACCTCCGATATTTGGGATTACGGTCCGACAAGAACAAGTGTCTATAGAAAAAGTGAAATCCCAAAATTACAAGGACTATTTGAAACGCTTGAGTGTCTCAAATTTCATATCGACACTTGACACTTACTATATATCATAGTATACTATTTTATCGGTCGATATCCGACAGTAAAAATGTTGTGGTAGAAATGGGCGGTATCACTGATACGAAACTAAAAAATGCAATTGTCCCTCAAAATTGTGCCTTAGATGCAACTAGTTTTGGACCTGAATGTAATTTCGTGGCAAAATGTGTGCCAAATGAAAATGTAGACTTAGATGTTACAGTTGTTGACGATTGAACTATATTTATAATTACATATTATGACAATGCATAGTTTTGTAGTGAGTTTAAGGCGTTCTGCTAAAGTGCGAACGACAGTGTTCAAAATTATAATATGTAGGGGTGTATTGTAGATGCATGTTTGGTTTAAATGTGTGTGACCCTACTTCCTAAATCCCGACCAACTTAGAATGTAGTTTATATATTTAAAAAAATATATTTATTATTTTTCCCCATTAAAAAGACATTTTTACGAATAGTATTATTAATATAGATTTCGTGAAAAATACAAAATTGGGTTAAGAACACCATTTTGTGCCTGGGATTATGAAGTTGAGACAATATCACGTTTTGTCATAATTTCTGTTACGTAAAACAACTTTTGAAACAATAATACAAAAGGATTTCTAAAACAAACGGTAACAAGAAATTATAACAAAATGACGTAGTTTTACATTACAAAAATTATATTGAATAAAAACATATTTAAAAACGTGTCAATTCTATAACAAAACATTGTAAATAAGAATAGATTATATAATAACATTATAATGTTAATAAAAAAAATTGTAATTGTTACAAAAAATATAATTGGTATAATATAAAAATATAATTGTGTAAAAAATGATTAGGTTTAAAAATCAAGTGCTAATTTTGTGATTCATGAGGTAGCCATATTTCGCCATAACTCAATAGAAGTAAATGTTATCGAAAATCAGTATTAGTTGAAATGATCCTACAAAAATGAACCTTTTGCATTCCTGATATTTGATTCCTGGCGTCCGTTAGCCATATACTTTAGTTGTTAGAAAACTGACGATATACAGGATGGAAAAAAATGAGCCCTGGAGGGGGAAAAGGGGAAAAAGGTACCTTAAATTAAGTGAGATCATTTTACATAGCGGAAGATTCTTTTTTATATAACCGTATTCAAAGATTTTCTTAAATTCTCACCAGCTAAATATTCAAAAAATAAACATGCACTACTTTATTCTACTAATCGGTAGGATTATCAATCTCCCCAATAAACATTTGATCTTAGAAATAAAAAAGATCGTGAAATCTTACATCAATTTTATTTTATCATTAATTCAAATACAAAAGACACGTAAACATGAATGAAGAAAAAATATTAGAATGCAGTTTCGTTTCTTTTTTTTAATCAAATAATGTTTTATTTAAGTAAAATGATCTAACCTTAGTAGTTAGTGTAGGGCCCCTAAGGGTCCATAATTTTATTCCACCCTGTATAATATGTATGTACTCTTCTAATATATTATCTTCCATTGTAAGACCAAACGTTCACACCCTATTCCTAGTTTATATCAGTATTTTTAACCGACCTTCGAAAGGAGGAGGTTATTTGTAGCTTAAGACTCTGTCCAGTTGTTCCTATTACGTCATCTGCTATGTTAATTGTAATTTTATTTATTACAATACTTGGTTCATTATCATTTTTTACATCATTTGCATTATACTGTTTTAAACTACCATGGTCAATAACATCAGAATTAGGTTTTATAATGGGATAATTAGCATGTATTTGTTTTTTGTGTAATATCGAGAACTCAAACAAAAACAAATACACGGTAATTATCACATTATAAAACCTAATTCTAATATCATTTGCATTGTCTAATTCAATGAAGTTTAAAACATTTACTTACATATGTCTTAAATTTAATTTTATTAATGTATTTATCGTTAATGGGAATCAGATATTAAAATCGTGTCATATATAAATATTCGCGTATGTTTAATTTAATCTTAAATGCACAAAGTCTACATATTGTCTTCTATATATCTGATATATTTTGTATGTTTGTCAATACAGAAGATTTCAGATTTAACTACCTTGTTCTCTTTGTAATTTTTATTTATTATACCACAGTTCCGTGCCATAAATTCATTAGTCACATTTAATCATTAATTTTTCATACAAACTAATTTAGAATTTCCTATCTTTTTTTTCTAATTTAGAATTTCCTATCTGTTTTTTTGTAATTTTGTTTATATTTCTTGCTATTTTTATCGACATTATTTCACCAATTCATCGAATTATTCAATTGAAATCTATTTGCAATTATTAACAATTATTTATTATCTCTTTATTGGTTGTTACAATTCTTTGTTTTTTGTTGTCTAATTTTACGTTCAATGTTTTATTTCATATATAGATAATATTATTCTCTTCACAATCTTTTTTCATATTAAATAAATGCAATTTGATCACATATTTATGTATTTTAGCATACGTAGCTTTAATTTTAGAATTTATAAATTATTTTTGTCCTTACGTACGTCTCCAGTATTTTTGTCTGCGCAAGTATTATTGTATAACATGGAGTGTTCAACATTTTATGTGGAAATGTGTTTCGTACAAAATTTGACTTTCTTAGAATTACTTTAATCATTTTGTAAGTGCTGACATCTCTAGTATCATTGTGTTGAGATTATAAGAATTGGTATTCGATTAAATAGTTTAGTGTTGTTTACCTCATGAGTTCTAGAAATAAAACAAGAGTAATATCCTTTATTTTATGTGATTTCATTTTAACATTTACCCTGCCAGCGTCTTTGTTTCCCGATATGTGTAATTTGGGAGTCTTCAAGTCAAGAGTGAATAGGTATCTTCTAGGTAAGCATGCTCCATCATCGACCTCGTCATCACTTACCATCACATGAGACTGGGGGGGGGGTCAAATGCTTACCTAAAAAAAAACAAATAAAAAAACAAAAAACAAATATAACTAAAAACACAAAAAACAAATATTTAAAAAACAAATATTAAACAAACAAATATTAAACAAATATTAATTTATTATTATTATATATTGCTAAATAAACAAATATTTGATATACATTTATTTGCTGCATAAAATTGGGCTAAATATAGGTACTAGTTTAGTAAATTAACATTCTCGGAATGTAGGTAGGTGTATGTAAAAGACAAAGTTATCTGAGGATCCCTACACCTAGACTCAGGGATATTTCATAATTTTCATGTTGGGCGTATCCGTTAATTTCTATTATACTTATACATCATTATCACCATCAGCCTATTACATTCCCACTGCTGGGACTCTGGCCTTCTCTCAGAGAGAGAGTATGGGTTGCAATCTACCACGCTGGCCCAATGCGGGTTGGTAGATGTCACATGCCCTTGAATGTTGTGGTTCTTGGACATACCTGTTTCCTCACAATGTTTTCCTTCACCGGTTTGGGCCATGGTAAATCCACACGTAACTTATTAAGTCATAGGTGCGGGGCTAACGCCAGAAATTAGTAATCAATCCGATCCGTTATCCGCGGTCCTTTCTTTCTTTCTTTCTTTCTTTATTTGTATATAAAATACAAAAGACGAAAGACGAAAGACAATAGACAAAAGGTAAAAGATAAAGATGTTAGATAAGCAAACGTTATTTGAAATTACCTTCATGCTAGTGACGTCATCAAAAGCGGCTTCAACGGAAGACCAGCGCTGATCAAACGAGCAGCACAACGCTGAGTTGAGGCCGGTTTGCAACAATACATTACTTTTTCATAAATCTTCTTAATGTATTTGTCTTAAGTATTTGTGTATAATTTGTTGCAAATAAATAATTATTCTTATTCGTATTTCTTTTTTACATTTTACAGGGTAGCGTCACGTCAGCCACACGTCACCTGATGTTAAATGACGATGTGGTCGAAGATGGCGCCACGCTACACCTGGACTCGGAACTGGCTCTCAAGTGAGGCTGCCGGAACACACCGATAGGTGCACGGCGACAGATATGTATGTATGTATGTATGTATTCAAACAAGCGACATAAATGACATAATATTCAAATCATCGTTACAATCTTGATGGCCTTTCCAAAAATAAAACAACTAAATATAATATGTAGGCCATTCCAGGCACCTCGGCGCGGCCATAACTTGCGCCTGTGTGCGTAGCGGTGAGATATATACACTATTTGCCTAAAACGTAACATTCAGGACCGGGCACTTTTCCAATGGTCATCTAGAGTCGGAAAAATAACCCTACTCACGCCCGGCGGGTTGCCCGTGCCCTCTTCTATTAGTGACTTACAACTAGCCATAGGCTAACTAACTCCGGTCCCGGATTGGATATGTTTATATCCCACTCCGAGCAAAGATATGTGTCCGTTTAGCATATCCAGATCCGCTTTAACAGTGAAGGAACTGTATATTGCAAGAATGTATCCGAGATAGATAACTCCGGCTTCCAAACAAATCCACGGAGTATCTGCGAACATATATCCGCGGAACGATTATGTTATACGAAAAATATTGAATAAATTTTACACTTTTATTAGGCACTAAAATATAAAAAATAATTAAATTGCCTTGTATGAGTTACGATATAATGGTTAATTCACTCTGTCTCACTCACTCATTACAGGCGACCTCTTCGAGCGTTCCATTCCGGAGTTGGATATGGGTTCCGGTCACGGATGTGGGATATGTTAATTTTTTTGAAAGGGTATGATCATATCTGTGTTCGGATATATATCCGAAGATATTGTTGTGTCCGGAGTTACCCATGGCTACTTACAACAACGTAGATAGAGTAACCTTTCGCCAAACACATTTACCGTAGACAAAGCGTGTCCAAAAACTAAAAATGTACTGAAAAGCTGTGAGAAAATGACAATTAACTGCACAAAAAGTTATGAGTGCAAATTGTAACCAGCCACAGAGCATGATTAAAATGTAGGGTTTTTTAAATGTAGATTTCTTTAATTATGTTAAACAATAGAATTTTCACACACCTTTGTAAATTGTAACTTTATAAATTTAAACGATATTGGTTCAGTAGTAGTGACGTTGGCTTGCGACCCGTGTCGTGGGTTTAAATCCAAGAGTTTTCGGTGAAGGAAAACATCGTGATGAAACCAAAGATTGGTGGTCGACCTTCCAGTTAAAAACCTGTCGCCAAGCACCTATCGGTGTTTCGGCAGCCCCACTTGAAAGCCAGTTCCCAATCCAGTTGTAGCGTAGCGCCATCTTCGACCACATTGTCACTTAACATCAGGTGATTTGTTGTTTAACGCTATCCTATACCTAAATTGTGGAGTAAACAAAATAGAATAGATTGTCAATGACAATGCTTGTAATAGTTTTGTAATCGGCTCTACAGGACCATTGGAAAGCTCCCCCCGCCCCACCACCCCCTGCGCCGGATCGATGGCGCGCATGCGTACTACTCGCTAAAGTATTGAATGGGCCCATTCATAGCGCAACTGGTGACTTCAGAATGAAGCTCGCATATATATGTATATGTATACGCTACTATAGAACCATAGAGATAATGTACGTGTATCTACGTTACACTTTTCATCGTAGGCGTGAGTCCCGAATTTAAAATTGCTTTTGCTAGTTGAAGTTCGAATGATGGATCGTGATTCGGCGATTTTGAAAGTATACTTTTCTTTTTGTTTGCAAGCTATTTCATGGGTCTGCGCGCTTGATAGGGCTCGGTGTTTGTTTCCATTTCGAGCTTGTATTGGGTTCAATTTATTTAGTTTCGGGTTTTTGATATATCGGTCTATCGTTCTGCGTCATAAATAACGTCGCTTTAACTACATGTAGGGCTATTTTCTTTGAAAAATCGACTCTGAAATGAGATGAGCCGACCGAGAACTAAGGTCACTGAGGTCACAGAATTAGCATGCCGAAGTGGCTGGTCATATAAGCCGCAGAACCGATAACCGTTGGGGTAGACGTGTTCTTGAGTGGAGACCGCGACTTGGCAAACGTAGTGTAGGACGCCCTGCGACTAGGTGGAGCGACGACTTGCGCCGAGTGGCTGGCAGTGGTTGGATGAGAAGAGCCGAAGACCGGGCTCAGTGGCGTACCTTGGGAAAGGCCTATTTCCAGTAGTGGACTGAAACAGGCTGATGATGATGATATTTTCTTTATGTATCATTTGTTTGTCAATATCATTTTTGTGTTTGTCCCAGTATGCATTGCTGTAGAAGGTACGCGAAGTCATGTCTGTGGACTCCTACTGATAATCAGTTATTAAGAAAGCTCCGAGATTACGCTGAAAATTTGGACTAATTAGAAAAAGAAACACTGTAATTGTCATGGAGAGAAATCTAAAAAATGTATTTGTTAATCTTCATAAACAAGTAACCGTTTTCTGAAAAAAGTATCTAAAGTTTATAGTAAAACCTTTTTCAAAAGCGAACATTGAATTTTTTTTTCAAATCCATAAAAAGCAAAGACTTGTTAGTACCATCAAGATATTAAAAAATATAATACCAAGAGGACCTATTGGCTATTTTAAAAATTAATGCCTCAATTACATTTTTAGCAGTTTTGCCGTTTGTCCAAGATCGGCATGAGGTACCCCTCTCTGTCCCCTGTGGGGTAGAGCTGTAGCCCATCATGACACCGTGAGATTTTTGCTTTATAAGTCCCATGTTGTATTTCAATATGTAATATTGTATCTTCGGAACCTTGCCTAAAGGGACTCCTAAAATTGTCAATGTGATCGCGCCAAAAAATTACCTGCCGGGCGTTTCTTGCCTGTTCTTTTGCCGGCGTAAGGAGGTTGGAACAGGCGTAGCTAGTTTTAAGTTTGACGTTTTAAAGTGATTACAATGTATCCTATTGAATAAATAAAAATTGACTATCGACTATTGACTATCCTTTTATAATAATATATTTTAGTTATCATATTTTATGTTTTTAAGGTTGAATAAACATATTTGTAATCACACAGATGTATTCATATTGTGTAATAATATCCTGATAATTTTTTTTTCGCTTTACATCACTCTCTTTTCCAAAGAGTCTCGTTTCTTTTTCCAAACTTTTATTTGACGTAATTGTCACGCGTTGGTTTTATTGTGAAAGGGATTCTGACACCTACACGGTGTAGGCACTTACATACATGTCACCTAACAAAGCGTATATTTATAAAAGGTCAGGTGAAAGCTGCTTACGTTTCGTTTAGGAAAACGCTTTATAGCGATGATGGCTCAGTGGTAGTGACGTCGGCTTGCGATCCGTAGGACGTGGATTCGAATCCTACAATGAGCTTGAGCTTTCGGTGAAGGAAAACATCGTGATGAAACCATAGCTTGTTGGTAGAGTATTTTCTAGTACTCGCCTGGCCTCATAGTACTCTAGTACCTACTCGTCTCTAATAGCCGATCTATCCACGGTTTGCCCTACCGGAGATAGAAATTTGACATAAAATTCATAAATATCAATATAAATAAAATATCGGAGACCATTGCACACAAATTGACCTAGCCCTAAAATAAGCTCGTAACTTGTGTTTTGGTTACTAGGCAACGATATACATACTTATATAGAGAAATAAATACTTATATAGATAGAAATATTCCAGACTCAGGTACAAATATTCGTGCTCATCACATATATATTTGCCCTTACCGGGATTCGAACCCAGGACCGCTAGCTTCGCAGGCAGGGATACTACCAACTCGGCTACCGCGTCGTCAAGTCGTCATTGAGTCATTTATGCTGTTGTAGCATTATTTGTCAAAGCGATTAGACATACCTACCTACAAGCTACATGATCTATTTCTTCTGATTAAAAATTTATCAGGTTATTTTAACGTTATATTTGGTTCGAAACTGTGTATTTTAAGTTTATATTTGTACCTAGTTTCGTAGCATCTTAATTAATCAGCTCGCTTAATAGAGAACTGTGATCTTTTCCATAGAAATTTACCTATTTCCATTATGTAAATAAATCACATAAATCAAATTTCCCAAAATTAAATGCCATTCCATGTATGAAGCGGATTCTGTCAACTCCCGGACCGGACGTCGTGACGTAATAAATGATGACGTCACGTTTATTTGCTCCTAATTTTGACGCGACAGTTTGCTGAATTGAATTAAACAATTGGTGAGGAGGTTGGAACTGGCGTGGCTAGTTTTCAGTTTGCCGTTTGAAAGTGATCATATTATGTCATGTTGTATCTTCCTACTAATATTATAAACGTGAAAGTTTGTGAGTATGGATGTTTATTCCTCCGTCACGCAAAAATGAACGAACGGAAAAAAACGAAAATGAACGGATTTGAGTGAAATTTGGAATAGAGATAGCCTATGCCCTGGATTAAAACATAAGCTATATTTTATCCCAGACAAAGGTTCCTGCGGGATAACGGGACGCGGGTGAAACCACGGGGTACAGCTTGTACAGTTAGCCACAAAAGTACCTCATCATACTCGATTTAGTTATTTTGTAGGTAAAATCATGCAAACTAAAATATCATAAAGAAAATCTTCCACGAAATACTTTTTAAAAATTCTAAAACAAAAGTCTGCTTTCACTACAGTCTGCTCTATGGTTGTGTCAAGAAAAAAACTCACAAAGAGATTAAATTAAAAACTTCTTTCACGCAGACGACAAGCTCGCCGACCGGAAACAATCCCTTTTCTTTTTTAAAATTCATGCCGTTTTTATTATTGTACTAAATTTTATACTAGCTGCACCCCGCTGTTTAGTCCGGGCTCCTGAAATATAGTACATTATTTATACCACTTTAAGAGAATGGCTTGCGCCGAGTGGCTGGCAGTGGTTGGATGAGAAAAGCCGAAGACCGGGCTCAGTGGCGTATCATGGGAGAGGCCTATCCAGCAGTGGAATGATACAGGCTGATGATGATGATGATGATGATACTAGTTTAGGAGTCTATGCCATCGCTCAAAACGGTGAAGGAAAACATCGTGAGGAAACCTGCATGTCCAAAAACCGCAACATTCAAGGGCATGCGACATCTACCAACCCGCACTGGGCCAGCGTGGTAGATTGCGGCCCATACTCTCTCTCTGAGAGAAGGCGAGGGTTCCAGCAGTGGGAACGTGGAAGGCTGATGATGATGAGTCTATTGACTTATTGTAAAGTATCACATATTTGTGTTAGTAAATTTAATTAGGTAGGTTTCTATATTTATTTGATTTCATTGATTGATTTTGTTTAGTTTTTGTGTCTTGTTTGTCAATAAAAATATACTTATTTTATATTTTTAGAGTTTTTTTTTTATACTTAAGCACAGATTGAGAATGTGATTTTATACAAATATGTCATACAATCGCTACTTAAGTATTGATCTACACTTGAGCATTTTTCCAGAATACCGGCCTAAGATATTTTCAACAGCGAAATGTTTTCAAAATTAGTTCAGTAACTAAACTTACAAACTCTCAAACAAACTTTACAACATTGAACAATAATAGACTTTCTTCAAATTCTCTCTGGTCGTATTTTAAAAATCGAACGTGGGCGGCGCTGTCGTTCCATATATGAATTTACCGACCACAGAGCGAGGTATTTCAACACGGAACGTTATTTTTCAGGAATGGGCCATAAAAGTGTCGATGGCTTGAACCTACGATAATAGTATCGTCAAAATGTATTGAAAAACTACTCGATATCGTCACAGTTAGTGTTTATTTGGGGTTGATAGAAACCGCTGGTGTTATTCAGGTATTTTTAACCTTCTGATAAATAGATTATAGCGTCTAGAGGTCACAATTTTTATGGTCTCGTAGTTTTTTTTTAGCTTTAGATCTGGTAGCATTTGACACTATGTCATCTGATGTAAAGTGACGATGTGGTCGGAGTTGGGAACTGGTTTTTTAAGTGAAGCTGCCGGCACACACCGATAGGTGCTAGGTGACGGGTTCTTATCTTGAGGGTAGTAGCATCTGATAGTCACTACATCTAATAAAAAAAACAGATCTTATAGGATCTCTGTATGTCTGTCCGTCTGTCACTTTTGGTGGATCGCGCGCGAGAGCGAAAACAAGCTATTATAGTATAGCAAAAACAAAATCAATATGTAATTAATCAATATCAATCCGTCTAGTCCGTTTTATCACAATTCCAATTTGGGAATTCAAAAACAAATTCTTTAATACAAAGCTATAACAGGAAATAAATCCTTCTATTTTTATGAAGGAGATGGGTACACAAAATTAAAACGTGGGCAGTTCGAAATATGGATTCCTAACGGTGGAGCGAGCATTTCGGATGACAATGGCGCGCGGCGCGCGGTATTTAGAGGAAATATTGGACAAAATGTCGTCGCCAGACGTATTATTTTAAACTTTTGATTTGTAGTTGGAGTTTGTAATTAATATAGAAAGTACTAGCTGTGCCCCACGGTTTCACTCACGTCGATTATGCTTATTTTAGATCGATATGTCATGTCATAATATGTCATTTTAGTACGGTCAAAGACAAAAGTTGCTGAACAATAAAAAAAACAAATCACCCTTGGCAGAATTGTGACAATAAGTCACAGAAGCCATAAACCAAGAAGTCAAGTCAAGTCAAATCACCTTCATCATCTTAAGAACCAACCTATGGCCGCATCATCACTTAAATTCGTGTGAGTAGTGTTGTGGTCAAACGCTACCTTGTAAGTTGTAAAAAAAAATACAAACATTACTGACTCAATACGCATTTGGAAAATCGATTATGATCAGCTACTTTTATCGTTGACTGTACTAGGGCTTGACAGATTACTACTAAAATGACATATTATGACACGACATATCGATCCAAAACCGCGGATAACGGATCAGGATCGATTATTAATTTCGGTCGATAAAGCTTAAAAGCCGAAGAATAAAATCATCATCATCATCATCATTATCAGCCTTCCACGTTCCCACTGCTGGGACTCTGGCCTTCTCTCAGCGAGAGAGTATGGGCTATAATCTACCACGCTGGCCCAGTGCTGGTTGGTAGATGTCACATGCCCTTGAAAATGTTGCAGTTCTTGGGCATGCCGGTTTCCTCGCGATGTTTTCCTTCACCGTTTTGAGCGATGGCAAATCCGCACATAACTTATTAAGTCATAGGTACGAGGCCGAGAGGATTCGAACTCGGTGTCGGCGTCTTGTAGGTCGCACGCCAAACCGTTCGGCCACCATCGCTAAGAATAAAATATGAATATGAAAATTTTTATTTCCAATTAGTAATTATTTATATAAAAATACTTAAGACATTATGAAATGTAGTAACTACAATAATTATATTGTTGCAAATCGATCTCAACTCTTGTGCTGGTCAGCGCTGGTCTTCCGTTGAAGAATGACGTAGATGTTAACGAGCAATAATTCTTATGTCAGAATATAACTATAAAAATACATGTAACAATTAGAATTCATAGTAACTTCATTCTCTTACTTAAATATTGCCATTTCAATTTCAATTTCAATTTATTTATTTATTCAATAGGATACATTGTGATCACTTTAAAACGTCAAACTTAAAACTAGCTACGCCTGTTCCAACCTCCTTACGCCGGCAAAAGAACAGGCAAGAAACGCCCGGCAGGTAATTTTTTTGGCGCGATCACATTGACATTATACTCATTAATCCATTTAATTAATAATAATTATATCTGTGGCAGAATGTCTACGATCGCACACATTTTATGTGAATGGCAACTTTATATTCTTTCTATCAATTTTGATGGCGGTAGATTTTGGCGGGAAATAGTAGTGACAGTCGATTGTATAGAGAGTTTGGTTAGATAAATTATTTGGGTGGCTGGTTAGAGTGATTCATCCAGATCTGTGTGGGGTGCTATTTATTCTCCTCCTGGCTTGAATTACACAGGCTATATTTTATTCGGAAAAAATGCAGGATTCGTGTGGGAAGCCGCGGGACACAGCGAGTTAGATTTAATTTTACCTCTGTAATTACTCGTCTCCTCAATAAAGATCCTTCAGCTACTCGCTCTCATATTTTACGCGTGATGCTAATAAGAAATTCTTCAGACGTCGAGCACAATTCGGGGGAGTCTATAAGTACGTGTACGAGATGCCTGGGACGGCGGCAGGTGGGTGGGGCTAGGGGGCACAAACTTGGGAGCAACACTTAGTACATATTCAGGCTAGTTTTGCCGATCGACAGTCGACTATCGATAATTAATCGATAGTTAACTAATAAACGCAATACCATCGATTTTATCGCTAGCTCAAAACGAGGCAATAATATCGAGTGTGTGCTATCGATAGTGTTGTTGCTCGCGAATAATAAACTATCGATAGTATGGCTTTTTCAGGTGAAAACTATCGATACTATTTCGGCTACATTAGTTTTGGCGTTTTAATTATTTTTAACCCGGGACGCAAAAGAGGGGTGTTATAAGTTTCACGTGTCCGTCTGTTTGTCTGTCTGTCTGTCTGTCTATGGCACCGTAGCTTGCGAACGGATGAAGCGATTACAATTCAGTTTTTTTTCTTCATGAAAGGTGAGATACGGGCGAGTGTTTTTAGCTATGTTTGATGAAAACCGGTCTAAGATGTCGGGGTTTTTTTAATATTAAATATAAGGTAGGTCACAAGCTGAGATTTCAACAAGCAACGAGTCATCGGAGAAACTGAGGGTAGTTTCGGCGGCTACTTACTTCGGTTCAACATGACCTGTATCTTACTATACTCTTTGGACATGACCTTCAGTACACCACAGACTTGAACGCAAGTGTTATTTTGGCGGTATACTTGTGGTAATTTCTAGAACAATATTAAGTTTAAAAATGTGAAATGCAACGGCACTGCTCTCATCACATACAAATTATTTAGGTATTTTATATATTATTTGCCCCCACCCCCTTGCTCTACCACTTACGGTTACATCCCTGGAGAAAATTCTGGCTTCTCCATAGCAAGGTGCTTTTTTATTAGGTTTTTGAAAATTGAGAAATGTTTTCTTGTTATAACTTATAACCTGCTTAAACCTCTTGTTAAATTTTATAACTTTATCCAATAATGTGAAGTTTTTTTTATATTCAATTTATTATTTTCGATAATACTAACGACAATATTGAAGATAATTAAATTTTGTTAAAAATTTTTTGTTTATATACAATCAAACATTTTAAAACTACAATGCACCTAGCACCTATCGGTGTGTTCCGGCAGCCCCTCTTGAGAGCCAGTTCCCAATCCAGGTGTAGCGTGGCGCCACATTCGACCACATCGTCACTTAACATCAGGTGACTTGTGGTCAAACGCTAGTGTAAGAAGTACACCTGGATTGGGAACTGGCTCTCTCAAGTGGAACTGCCGGAATACAGTGACAGGTGCTTGGCGACAGATTCTTAACTTGAGGGTGGTAGCTAGCAGGAGCACTAGAAAATGTCCAACCACCAAGCTATGATCTCATCACGAAGTTTACCTTCACCGAAAGCTCAAGCTCATTGTAAGATTAGATCTACGGATCGAAAGCCGACGTCGTTACCACTCGGCCATCATCGCTTCAAAGGCTGTGGATAGCAGGGCTTAATCATATTCTAAGAAACAATCTATTTGAGACGGTAATATTAGAGAAATACAAGATCCGTTCTGCCATTTAATGAGCACATAACGACAAAATACAAACGGTCGTATCACTTCCCAGTTCAACACAAACGTGTATGTATGATAATGTATTGATATTCCGGCTTCCCCACAAATAGAACTTCCAGAACGAAACCAGCGAATTCAGCGTAAATGTGCGCAAAGGCAGTATGACCATACGTCGTCCCGATTTGAGCGGGACAGTCCCGCTTTGAAGCTACGCCTGGGCAAAGGTCTCCCCCATTTTTTCCAGATATCTCTATCCGCTGAACCTGAGGACATATCATTAGTAATGAGGTATTTGAGACCTGTACCAAAATCCAGCTTGTTGGGTGCATTTTAGTGAACTTGCTCCAATTCAATCAATTAGTAATAAGAATAAAATTGTCAATGTGATCGCGCCAAAATAATCACCTGCCGGGTGTTTCTTGCCTGTTCTTTTGCCGGCGTAAGGAGGTTGGAACAGGCGTAGCTAGTTTTAAGCTGGCATTTTAAAGTGATCACAATGTATCCTATTGAATAAAAATTATTTGAATTTTGAATTTTTGGGAATTATTGTAAGGTGGAATGTCTATTTTGACTTTTGACCGGGCTAATTAATAGCTTTTTTAATCAAAATAAATGGTCACCTTAGGCTTGGTATGAACCCAGATAGGATTTCACACTAAAACTGCCGTCGATGGCGCTGGCTCTTTGAAAGCATTTCATTAAACGATCACCGTTGAATAAAATATCGCTTTTTTTGTCAAAACGAGGAAAATGTTGGCACGACCACAACCCACGCAGTGCTTAAGAATTTTACTTTTATTAAATATTCTGAATATCAAAAGAGTCAAATTAAATGCTTCTAGATTTAAAATAACCTTTTATAAAATGAGCATAAGTTATTTTAAAGTAACAATAGCAAGGATAAAGGGTAATAAGGGCTTTAGACTTAAATCTAACTTTTAAGCGATGATGGTGGCATACGTCAGCCTACGCTCTGTAGGTCATGAGTTCGAATCCTGCAATGAGCTTGAGCTTTCGGTGAAGGAAAACATCGTGATGAAGCCATATGACAAGTGACGACGTGGTCGAATTTGGCGCCACGCTACACCTGGATTGGAAACTGCCCTGCCACCGAACTATGGTTTCATCTCGGTGTTTCCTTCACCGAAAGCTCAAGCTCATTGAATGATTTAAACCCAGGAACTACGGATCGCAAGCCAACGTCACTATCACTAAGCTATTGACGACCGATGTGGCGCAATGGGTGGATAGCCGACTGTGAAGCGTGAGGTCGCGGGTTCGATTCCCGCTACAGAACAAATATTTGTGCATTGAAAAAAAAAGCGCAAGTATTTGTTCTGTGGCTGGGTGTTGTGGATCCCCGATCCTCGTAGTTTCTGATACCCTAGATACAGGGAAACCTAGTTAGGGGTCGGAGCCTATGTATGTGATTGTGCGGGCATTATTTATTTATATATATATTTATTTATTATGGTTATAAAAGCTGTGGTCCACGTGTAGGTAACCTACACCTACAATACCTAGCTGTAATCTCCGCCTACTTTAGAAGGTTCTCGAGCGAGCTTCTTTCAATGGAGGGTGTTTAAAAGATTTATAAAAGCAAGTTCTGGGTAAAGTCGGATTTTTCCATATTTATTGTTTAAACTTGCATTGTAAAAGTGTTCAGTTACGGTTGTAAATCTTCAAGTTTTAACGTCAAATATATATTTATAGTCTATTACTGTACAAGATTACTTTCTCTTTTATTTATAAACAATTTAAAAAAGGAGAAGGTTCTTCAAAAGTTTCGGAAGACTGTAGCAATACAAAAACAAAACCGAACCTACTTCTGAAATATAGGGTAATTTTTCACTTTGCAAATGTTGAAGTCGGTTTTTAAGTTTTTGTACAGTCAGCGACAAAAGCCGCTGAACAATAATGAATTTTCCGATTTTCTTCATTATCATAAACACCAACCTTCGACTCAATCATCACTTTACCATCAGGTGTGTTAAATTATGGTCAAATGCTACCTCTACAATCATAGTAAAGAATCGTAGTTCAGCTTCATACAAATCGGCCGCCGCCGGTTTGAATGTGTGCGAGAGTAAAAAGAGAAGTGATTATCACAATTTTAATACTAGAAACAAAGATAAAATTGCTGTACCCACCACTAGGCTCCATAAAGTTAGCAACTCGTTCAAAGGTCAATGTGTACGCTTTTTCAACAAAATCCCAAGTGAAATTCAAGACTTGTCTATAACAAAATTTCAAATTCGTATAAAGAGAAATCTCATTAGTAAAGCTTATTATAAAATATCGGACTATCTAGATGACAAACAAGCTTGGGATTGTAGTTAATCTATCTATCTTTCTTTCTATCTATCTATTCTCCCTATTTCCCCTATTCTAACCATTTTCGGTAAACAGCCAAAACAGTCATGCTCACGAAAGTGACTTTGCTTGCAGCGGCGTCATGTGTCGGGTCGCCCTCTTCTCTCTCATATGGTCGAGGAGAGCGATGGCTGGCACATGCGTCAACTCGTGAACGGGTGCTGCTTGTGGGGTCTGGTCTGCTTTGGTTGTGATCCCGCAACTCGTTAATATTCATGTTCCCATATCCCAATGTGTACAACCAAACAAGAGAAATCTTCTTATTAGTAAAGCTAAATAAAAAATATCGGACTATTAGATGACAAAAAAAAAAGCTTGGGATTTTAGTGAACTTGCTCCAATTCAATCAATTAGTAATAAGAATAAAATTGACAATGTGATCGCGCCAAAAAAATTACCTGCCGGGCGTTTCTTGCCTGTTCTTTTGCCGGCGTAAGGAGGTTGGAACAGGCGTAGCTAGTTTTAAGTTGACGTTTTAAAGTGATCACAATGTATCCTATTGAATAAACATATTTTTGAGTTTGAGTTTGAGTAGCGGCGCCGTGTACGCACGCACTTTTCACGCACACAATCACAAACGAACGGGGCCGCGGACGGGGCCGCGGCCATGCACTCAGTACGGATCGCGCCGCCTATGCATCACCGCAAGAGTAGGCAATTAACTTGTCGAGCGGCCTTAGCTAACCTACTGTTCTTACTTTACTGTGGTACAATCGAACATAACTTTTATCGCTGCCTGTACTTATCTTTTCGCAAAATGTCTTTGGTTGGTGTTAAAAGAATACGCGAGAGAGCCAGAGAGACCAGAATGAGGGTCAGAGCAGATAGCGAGCGCAAGAGATGGCAGGGGGGTGAGGATGACAGAAAGAGTGGTAGCAAATTTATAAACGTGAACAGAACAGTGGAAGAGCCAGGTGAGCAGGTACCTCATCATCATCAGCCGGAAGAAGCTAACTGCTGAACATAGACCTCCCCTTTAGAACGCCACTATAAACGGCTATAAACCATTTGCATCCATCGCCTCCCCGCGACTCTTACAACGTCGTCGATCCACCCAGTGGGGGGCCTACCTATAGAACGTCTTCCGGTTCGTGGTCGCCACTCGAGAATGTATATAACTGCGAACTGTATGCAAGCAAAACCGCGTAGCTGTTGAAAATCTACTCGTTAGCAAAAATATTAGGGATGGGCAAGTGAAAAAATACATTGACAGTAACGTATCGATTTTTTTTAACAGTATCGATAATAATTAGCAAGGGAAAAATAACGACAAAACTTGCGTTTCCGTTTCCGCTAACAATACTATTGACATGTGTTTCTGCGTCGAGTCTGTTATGGAATTTCCGTTGCATTGTATATCTACTAGTAATATTAAATACGAAACCAGAGTTGCCTCAAAATATATATTGTCAAAAGCTGCGCCCCGCGGTTTCACCCGCATCTTTTCCTTGGAACCCTTTTCCGGGATAAAAAGTAGCATTTGTGTTAATCCAGGGTGTAAGCTATCTCCGTTCCAATTTTCACTAAAATCCGTTCAGTAGTTTTTGCGTGAAAGAGCAACAAACACACATACATACTCACAAACTTTCGCGTTTATAATATTAATAGGAAGTACAATTTATATGCATTTGATGCTCTAAAAACTTCGCATATCAACATGACGTAATCAAAAATCTCGATGATTTATTTATAGGTAGTATGGACATTTTATCGATATTTTTGCCCAAGCCTAAAAAAATATAACGTTCCTTTTCAGTAGATTATTCGGATCGAATAAAAAGGTTCTTTGCAAACGAATATGGATGAATGGCGTCCCAATGATAATATTTGTTCCGATGAAATTATAAGCTGATTGATTGATCGCTTGGTGGCTTCCGATATTTTTAGAAATGACCTCTAAAATGTCAGAAATGTTTATTATTTGTATTTAATACTATATGTTGCGCCCGTGGTTTCACCTGCGTGGGCTACAGCTTCTTATGTTTACGCCCTTAGGGGTTGAATTTCTTAGTACACCTCTATGCATTAAGACAAACACACCCTCCAATTTTCAAGTTTCTACGACCAGCGATTTAGGCTGTGCATTGATATCAGTCAGTCAGGACTTTGATGTAGGTAAATAGATAGTCGATACATATTAACTTATTTCATATTTCACAACTTTGTTTCAACAACCTCAAGCACATTTACGAAACCAATATTCATGTAATTTATAAACTTAACAAATTAAAAAACTTTCAAGAAGGATATCGCTTAAAACTTCCCAGTAAAAAAGTTTAATAAGCCATAGAACTTCTGCCAGGCGCGGAGACAGGGATAGGGGGTGCTATTGCCCCCCTGACTCCCGAACGTAGCACACAATTTTAACCACTTCTAGATTTTTTAAAGTCTTTACAAGAAAATCACTACCTTTTTAACAGGAATCGCTATATTGCTCACACAGGTATGTTCAAAAACGAAATTATTGATATAAATAAAATCGGAAAATTCGATTACACGATTCAAAAATTGAGCCTCAGACCTCTCGCACTTCGCATAGCAAACGAAAGATGGAATTAATAAGTAAGCATGCTCCATCATTGACCTCGTCGTCACTTACCATCAGGTGAGACTGGGGTCAAGTGCTTGCCTATTGCTAATAAAAAAAAATTAAAAAAAATTATATCGTAAACCTCGCTGATTGCGAGGAAGATTTTGGATTTTTCAAAATTTTTGGTGCCACGCCAAGTTTTAAGAAATGTATTCTATTGATGTACCTAAAAATTATTAAAAACAAAGCTTATGCAGTACGTGTTTTGTTTTCTAGATTTATAGCTCGAGTCTATTTGCCTCCCCAACACAAAAGTTCTCCCCCCCCCCCCTAAATGAAAGCCTGAATCCGCACCTGCTTTCTGCGGCTCCCCCAGTCTAGTTAAAAATAAAACTCCCTAATGCTGTGGTATTTTATAAAAGCCATCGTATTATTCATAAAAACGAGGAAAAGTTGATTTTATAAAGCAGAGTCGGCGGAAGAGCTTGGCTGGGGAATAATGTAATGCTCGTCGAGGGACCCTTACAGTTCGACACATCGTTTGGCACATCGGGGCTGATCGAGGAATATAAAAATATCCTACGAATACTATAAACGTGAAAGTTTGTGAGTATGGATGGATGGATGGATGTTTGTTACTCTTTCACGCAAAAACTACTGAACGGATCTTAATGAAATTTGGAATGGAGATAGCTTATACCTTGGATACACACAGGCAACTTACATAGGCTACTTTTTATCCTGGAAAAAGGTTCCTGCGGGATAACGGGAAGACACGGGTGAAACCGCGGAGTGCAACTAGTTTTACTTAGAGAATGTTACATTCTTAAAGTCTAAAAAAGAAACGAAACTGCATTCATAGATAATTTAAAATTAGCTTGTCATAAAAAACACATGCAGTTTTTTTTTACAAATTTTATAATTTTTCAGTGGTTTTTTTTGCAAGAACTTTTTGGACTTCAACGAATTTTTGAAAAGAAATTGCCGAATCATCCAGCCGATGTTGAGTTTTGCGCAGCACCTTTACGAGTTGCTGTTTATTTTCATAATGCAATATAGATTGGTAAAAAAAAAATATTTTTCAGATGTGCCAAATGACAAGGCTGGATGTGTACATAGGGACCGGCAGTTCCTGGAAGGAGGTAAGACACCGGCAATTGTAATGTTTCTTTGACGCTTCAATTTGATCATAAGTTTTTTTTATACAGATTGGGTACAACGAGATGTCATAACAAAATATTAATTGGGAATAAACATAAATAGATAGATAAACTCTTTGGCACACCACAATACATAATACAAAAATTATGTTAATAAAAAAATAAAAAATAAAATTTCATCATCATCATCATCATTATCAGCCTTTCTCGTTCCCACTGCTGGGACTCTGGCCTTCTCTCAGAGAGAGTATGGGGTGTAATCTACCACGCTGGCCCAGTGCGGGTTGGTAGATGTCGCATGCTCTTGAATGTTGCAGTTCTTGGGCATGCCGGTTTCCTCACGATGTTTTCCTTCGCCGCTTTGATATAAAATTTATTTAAAATTAATTTAAATTAAATAATTTAATAACATAATGTTTCATTTAATTTGGGCTTCACACGATTTGTGTATTAGGCCAAGTTATATCAAATCAAATCAAATCAAATATTTATTTATTGACATAAAAGTGGGATACAATTATAAATGGGTCCATGGACTCCTGAACTAGTTGAAACTGTATTTCAGGAGCCAAGGCTTCTTCCATCAAATGACAAATAATTATGTCAAACCTAATATATAGTACCTAATATATAATACTAGTCGAGCCCCGCGGTTTCACCCGCGTCCTCCTGTTATCCCGAAAGAGCCTTTTTCCGGGATAAAAGTAGCAATTGTGTTAATCCAGGGTATAAGCTGTCTCCATTGTGTGTGAATGTTTGTTGCCACGTATAACTGTAACTACTTAACCAATTTTCATGAAATTTGGTATGGAGATAGCTAATATCCTGGATTAACACACATAGGCTTTTTTCGCGAGCGGGTGAAACCGCGGGGCGCGACTTAATAAATTCCACCAATATCACAAATTAACACTCGAAAAACGAAAAGTTTTTGAAAATGTAATAAGATTTTCAGGTTGGCAGTTAAATCGCTCCCAAAAAGTTTCATAATATTTCAACTCGCATAGGTATGAAAGTTTGCTTGTCAAAGGTTTTTTAATAACAAAGATTAGGCATAGAATGTAAATTTAATTTCACCAAAGTATCAGTGAAACATTTAAATAATTAAAACTGAAAACTAACGCAACAATTATAAAAAAAACAAGCATACATTTATAAGCCTAAGCGTCCTTATATAACTTTTTTCTCCTTGTGTTTAAATTTTCAATATTTTATTACCAAAAAGAATGGCTTACTCCGAAATCATACCTTCTTGCGTAAATGCCGACCAATATCTCATCTAATAGATATAGGCATCCACAATATTAGGTCATCCAGGTCATTGCATAATCCTAGGTCAGACACGACCCAACCAAATCGGCTACAGGTAATCATCAAGAGAAACTCTAATAAAAAAAATTTAGCTGACAGGCACTGACAGCTGTCAAAAGAAGCCACTTATTAAAAACGGATACTTACCTCAATCAAAGGTACAATTACTAACGCCTACAAACTCTTCCTGGCAGAATACGTGAGCCCAGCGCCTCTGCGAATCTTCTGTCCCTTTCTAGCTCGCCATAGCTCACGTACGTTTGTCTCTTTCGTACGGACACCCACTCACGCACCAATGTAGCTACATCCCCCGGTTTTCAGCCTACATTTCAGTCGCACCCCCGACGGCTCCCGCTACGCGCGTCTTCGACTGAATAAATCAATTGAAAAAAAAAATAAACGACAATAATTTGAGTTCAGAACAGAACGCGTTTTGATTTACGCAGGGAGCTGTGTGGGAGAAAATTTTGACAATAAAGATTTATTCTGCCTAACGTTTTGAGCATAGATTTTTACGGCTTTTTTGTAAATTGTAGTTTTTATTTTTTATTTTTTTTGTCAAGGACAGTGGTTTGTGGCGTCCGTCGGGCGTGGGGTGAATTCCTGAACAACAGGTGAGTGTAGATTAGACAATTTTGTTTTTTTAGGAATTTCGGTGACACCGTAATGGTTTTGTTGGCACGAATGACTGTCGTTTGGGATATTTTTCGGGTAAATTTTTTTACGGACTTACAAAATTTAAAAAAATTCTACGTTATTTACATTTATTAACTAGGATACGTAACTTATTTTGTTTTATTTTTATATTTATGTACACGAAACACATTTTCAGATGAGGTTTTTATTTTTAGACCTCCGTGGTCACGATGCGTAACTCAAGTCCGCCCGTCGGGTCTTTCTAGCTGTATTTCCTTAGAGAACCCGACGACGGCCTTCTTGATCGTAAGCGTTCACCTTCACATCCGCATCACCTGCAGCATTGCTGATACGTTGCCTACCCGTTTTTAGACTTCTTTTGAAACGCCCTGTAACTGCGCGGAAAGATCTTTTGTGACGTTTTCTAGATTTTTCAGGTCTGTGGCAAATAAGATCTTTTAAATCCTAAAATTGTATCATCTATGAGTAGGTTTTTAAACTACAGGAGTATCCGTTATCCTCTTTCAACAAGGTTTTTTCTTTTTACAATGTAGTCTTTAACTACTTACTGGTGTTAAGTGACGATGTGGCCGAAGGTGGCGCCAGGCTACACCTGCATCGGGAACTGGCTCTCAAGTGAGGCTTCGGGAACAAACCGTGACAGATTCTTGTGGATGTTAGCTAGCCAGGTAAGCACTAAAATAGGCCCTACCACCAAGCTGTGGTTTCATCAAGATTCTTTCAGCGAAAGCTCTTAACATATTTCAGAAGTAGGATTATTTTATCTCTGTAAACTTGACATTTACTATTATATAAATTATTACTTTCTATAAACGTCCTCTTCCTTTTTAATTGTGCTGTGCCCGACGGGTTCATTACAGGCTAATATAGCCTAGGTATGTAATATACAAAACTACTTAAATTTATTTATTTAATACTTATTACCTTTATACACTATAGTTTTTATTAAAAACTTTGGTTCTAGTGTCTAATAGTGTAAATTAAATATAATCTTGAAGGTTTAACGATTAAATCTATATGGTTCCCCAAGGTTTCACCCGTGTGGACTACCTTTTATTACGATAAAAAGTATCCTATACCCTTCTCCGGGGCTCAAGATATATCTTTATTAAATTTCATGGAGAACGGTTCAGTGGTTTAGGCGTGAAGAGGGAACAAACAAACAGTTACTTTCCCATTTATGATATTAGATACTAACATGGGACAGTAGATTACAAATCTTTGAATTTTTCGGCTTTTCTGTACCATAATATGTATGTATTATACATAATAACTTTTCTCTTGAATCACTTTATCTCTTATTGAAAATTGCATCAAAATCCGTAAAATAGTGTAAAAGATCTAAGCTAATAAACAAAAGAAAATATCTTAAATCTTAGACTACCTAGTGAATACCAAGTCCACCCTTGCTGCAATCTGCAAATCTAAATTATCCCCTTTAAAGTTTTCAATAAATTATTTGTTCGTCCAGATAGTTCTACAGCAAAGAAAATGAGAAAAATGAAAATAAAGAAAACGTTTCTTCAGCATCGTTTCACAATAACTTTCATAATAGAAAAAGGTTAAAGAGAATAAGTGATTGTCCCATCAAATAGAAAACTTCAATGCAATTTCAAGAGCCATTAAAAAAGTAAACAAAATTTCAAGCATTTTCAATCAAACGGGTATTATAGCTTCAAGTTATTGATATGTATATATAATATACATATATACACGGGCAGTCTATGGTACCGGTATGCCAAAAAATTGCTTAACACCCTGCGCATCCAATATAACAACATTTTCAGGATGATGTTGAGACTTCCTCGCTTTTGCAGTGCCTCCGGAATGTTTGCACAAAATCGCACAGACGGCTTTTGCGCCGTTATTCGGAATAAAGTCGCGTCGCTGTTGAGGAGGGTGAGGGGAAGTAACAACAGCATCCTGAAAACCGTGGCAGAGGATCCGCATGCACCTGTACTGGGGCACTACGTGCGAGCGATGACTGAAATAGAAGATGTTAACTCTTCTGGTCATCGTGCGCCCGGGGTGCCTCGCAGGTTCATGATATATTAAGTACCCTGAACACCTTGGACTGGGGATTGTTGCTGCGCAATTCGCGCCTCGACAGCGACCCTTAGTCTAGGCCCTAGGCTATGTATTATGTTATTTTTGTTGTTTTTATTTGTTTTTGATTTAAAATTTCTGTTTGTTTTATTCTTAGTTTTAGTTTATTAACGTACTGTAAGTTACTCTGCATACTAACCCATGGATTATTGTTGTCCGTAAAAAATAACTTTGAATTGAATTGAATTGAATATATAATTTATATATATATTACAAGCAGTTCCCCGCAGTTTTCCCCGCGTGGGCTACAGTTTATCGTGATAAAAAGTAGCCTATGTTATTTCTCAGACTCTAAGTTTATAGCCAAAAGGCATAGGCTACTTTAACTTTTTTACTGATAGTCATCTCTGTACAAAATTTCACTTAAATCGGTTCAGTAGTTTAGGCGTGAAAGAGTAACAGACAGACAGACAGAGTTACTTTGCTGCGCTCCGCGGCTTCACCCGCGTCTGCCCGTTATCCCGCACAAACCTTTTTCCGGGATCAAAAGTAGCCTACAGAACCGATTTTGATGAAATTTGGAATGGAGATAGCTTAACCCTGGGATTAACATTATCCCGGTAAAGGGTTCCTGTGGGATAACGGGAAGACGCGGGTGAAACCAGTGAGCGCAACTAGTTAAACAATATAAGTCTTAAACCGTTTGAAAGCCTTCTATTTCGGTTTTTCACAGACAAAGAGCTAACTAAAAATAGCTTGGATTAAAATTGAAATAAAATAGGTAGGTAGGTATATAAAAATAAGCTTCGTTAATTGGCAGTCTGTAGAGTTCAACGACTGATTAATCGTTAAGTTTCTATAAATCTAATTTTACTCGTTTTACTAATCTACGAAAGAAAGGTTAATTAATCTATTTCTATTTTGCTTTGAATCAGTTAAGTAAGTTAACACACTGGTACCTAGTGCTTACGGTCTTCATAATAATTATGTAGTAAAAAAAATTGATAACGGCTGATAATTTTTTTTTAAATTTAATGTTTTGGCTAAACTATCACTAAAATTATTTACTGAAATATATGAATAACATTCAATAGCCGTCTCTTAACCTTTAAAATGAGACTGTCATAGTCATTAGTCACTTTTAGGACACAAAAAAATTGTTGCCATAAAAAAGTGACATCTCATGTTAGTATTACCATCAATTCACCCACTCCATACCAAACATAAGAAAACCAATCGGTTTACTCTTAAACCCTAGGAAAAGCTTATAAGTTTAATGTTTACCACTCATTAACATACGTTGGCATTATAAGTGTACACTGACAATTTAACCGTTGGTTAATGACAGTTTAAATGTTGGTGAAGGCGGGCCTTAGCTTCAGCAACATACATCACGGTCGCTCTCCCCAATTTTCGGCCATTAAATAACGCCAACACGTCATTTATCAAAATCGATCGAGCCAGTTTGACAGGCGTCAGTACACAGGTTGAATCTCGCTATAAATCCTTTTTCAAAGGTATATTAGTTTAATAAAAAAATAAGGGTACTGTTTTTATGTATGCGTCCCATTTCCTTTCCTATATTAATTGAGGAATTGCGAAAAATATATATACCTGTACATATATAAATATGTAAATCTGTGTGTTTATCGCTCGTACCGCCATCTATTCCTAAGGAAATACTTTTTCAGCTGTTAAAAAACCCACCAGTCGCCGCGCCACTGGTTTCAAATAGGGATGCTCGATGATCATCGATTTTCGATTACCATCGATATTATAAGATAAAACATCGATATTTTAACATTGACATTGCATTATGCAAGACATCGTAACATCAAGGTCACGGACATGTAATCGAAATTTGGTCACAGATAATCAAAATCTATGAACGCTTCCACAGAGTATTTATCAAAATGTGATGTTTGTTTTATTTATTGATGACGATGTTTGCAAAAAACCAGCTGACATCGATATTTTATATTTAGCTATCGATGTCATCATCGACGTTTTTGCAACATCGATCTGGCCTAGTTTCAAATGATCCAAACACAGCAAGCATCAATGAATGTAGCCGCTCCGAAACCACTTGTTTCAACCGGTCACGTATCCCCGGCTTACATGGCTCACCGCTGTGACATATAAGTTATTACCTTGCCTGATCACCAACGCCTGCCGCCATCAATTGTCTGTTCCCTTTTTCAGACCCTTCGCCAATTTGTCTGACGCGTACCTACCAAAGAAGTCCTACAACCACCGAAAATTTATTGAGGCTCATTTTATCTAGCATGAACTATTTTGTTTTCATTTATTTTTGTTGTATACCACCGTCCGTATAGTTGTGTACTATTCCTCTGCTTTTGGGTTGTCTGACGATGTGGTTGATGATTGCACCACGCTATACCTGGACGTCGGCCCCCCACTAGGTGGACCGACGACATTGTAAGAGTCGCAGGGAGCCGATGGATGCTAATGGCTAATAGCCGTTCATGGTGGCATTCAAGGGGGGAGGCCTATGTTCAGTAGTGGACCTCTTCCGGCTTATGATGATGATGATGATGATACCTGGCTGGGGAACTGGCTCTCTAGTGGGGATGTAGCATACCAGTGTGTTCTTGGACAGATTCTGATGGTGGTAGCTAGTCAGGCGAGCACGAGAAGATGCCCTACCATGTTTGAAAACAGTTCAAGTACCTAAGCCGTGGCACCTCCTGCCTTTCACTCTCATGGTAGAGAGAAGGGATGGATATTTCATCACATTACCTTCACACCACGTCCCCTTCATCTGGCGTAATGGAATGTTTGCAAACAAAGCAGAATCCTGGAAGAATTTTAGTCATTATGCATACTTGAACAACTCGTTAACATCCGTGAAAATAAGATACCCACTAGAGTGGAAAAATATTGTATGATAAAAAAAATGTTACCTTTTATACCGTGTTCAAAAAGGAGGCGGTTCTCAATTCGATTGGTATTTTTTTATGTATGTACACTCATTACGTTGTGATTTATGATCCGATTTAAGTGATGATTCTTCTTTAGTTTGCTGGAATAGTTGCCATTTGGTCCCATAAAAATTTTACAAAGTTTGGCATAGTTTTCATTTTATGAATATTTTTTACAGGGTAGTGCTTGACCATAAGGCACCTGATGTTAAGTGGCGCCACGCTACACCGGGATTTAATTATAAAAACCCTCTTGAAGCAGTTGTGTAGAAACAGGACATGCGATGAATTGCCAGGCTGAAGTGGCAGTGGGGTGGGTGGTCACATGAGCCGCAGAACCGACAAGCGTTGGGGTAGACGTGTTCGTGGAGACCGCGACTTGGCAAACGTAGTGTAAGACGCCCAGCGACTAGGTGGAGCGACGACTTGCGCCGAGTGGCTGCCAGGACGAGGAGAGCCGAAGACCGGACTCAGTGGCGTACCTAGGGAGGGCCTATGTTTAGCAGTGGACTGATAGTGGCTGCTGATGATGAGGACGTGCCAAATTGTCCGACCTTATTGTCTCCAGGGACACCCCGGTCCCACGGTAGGTCGTCTGTTCTGGAGACAAGTCAGAAAGCTACAGGCAGGGTGTATTCGACGTTCGCCGTGCTGTCTGGTCTGTGGAAAGGCAAGCCGTAGCCATTATATGTAGCTACGTAGAAACGAGAACCTACGTCATTTTACGGGACTAATGAATCCAGTTTCAACAGCGAACGATTCAAACGTAGACATGAATGAAAACATTTCGCAATATCCAACCATTCATGTTTGAACGAGCTTGTCGCATTCCTGACTTACAAATTACAAAGAAACTTTTCTTTAATCTTTTCAAAGACTTTTGTCTCGACTAAGCCGGCGCACACAAACGTATTGTTCTGTCGTGAATGGCTCTGAACAAATTAAATATTTCTTTGTGTTTGCGCCGGCCCTAATGAAGCTTGGTTCATTAGTCATTGTTTAAGAGAAATGTTTGTTTTTCGTAACTAATTAAACCCTGACCAGAATAATTAAATCTTTGCGGTTTTGCGGTTTTGCGGAAATATTTAGTTTTGTATAGGTAATGGTGTCGATTCGGTTTTGCATTCTCTAAAACTAAACTAAGTTTGACAGGTCTAAATGTAATGCTGTCCTTTTTTTACTTCAGTGATTAGAAAAAGACAGCAATACTACCATACATGTCAAACTTAGTTTAGTTTTAGAGAATGCAAAACCGAATCGACGCCATTGACGACATTTGAACAATTAAGTACTACTACTAGCAGGTAATTTGGCATCTACATAAAACTGCTTAAATCCTACTAATATTATAAATGCCAAAGTTTGTGTGCGTGGGCGTGGGCCGCAATGGCAATAATCCCTTCAAGGAGGCGATTACGAGAGCATGCTTAAAATTAGATTAAACTCAAATTGATTTATTCATTTCGGACACTGCTGGGATTCTGGCCTTCTCTCAGAAAGAGAGAGTATGGGCCGTAATCTACCGCGTGGGCCCAGTGCGGGTGGGTAGATGTCACATGCCCTTGAATACTGTGGTTCTAGGACATGTCAATTTCCTCACGATTATTTCCTTCACCGTTTTGAGCGATGGTAAATCCACACATAACTTATTAAGTCATAGGTGCGGGGCCGTGAAAATACTACCGGCCGAATGGTAACGCGTGCACCTTACAAGGCGCCGATACGGGGTTCGAATGAAATTTTTCTAGTGTAGGGGTGTAGGATTTGAATATTAAAGTTTGTATGGAGAAATTTCAACTTCCACGCGAGTGTGTCACATTAAATTAGTAAATTTCCGACTTAGCAACGAACCGTGCCTTTTGATCTTAGAGATTAGAAAACTCCACTTATTGTAACCTTCCAAAATAATCTTTTTAATTACATTTAATTCTAAAAGCGACGTTAATTCCAAGATTAATGAGAAAATTAATTCCTAAATCACATGCGAGCTCACGTCTTCATTAAGTTAACGAATCGTGAAAACATGTGTTTTGTGAGATTAAAGAAAATATACATTTGCATGATAAAATTATACATATATAGCAAAGATTATTATTATTAAGCTCATGAGAATACGGCGAAAAAACGGTTAAGGAAAACATCGTGAGGAAACCAGCATGTCCACGAACCACAACATCTATGGGCATGTGATATCTACCAACCGGCGGCCCGCGTGGTAGATAACGGCCCATACGTCTCTCTCTGAGAGAAGGCCAGAGTCCCAACAGTGGGAACGTAAAGGCTGACGATGATGATGATGATGATGATGAGAATACATTTATACATACATGGCCTCGTTTTTGTGTGAGTACCTACCTACATAGTTGCTGTCAAAATGTTTCTGGTGTTAATTTTATTTTCAAATCAACTTACAATTTTTTTGTGCCCTATTACTTCATTTCCATACCTACCGATTTTCATCAAATTCTGTTCGCCTTTTCAAAGGGAGGCCTATGTTGAGCAGTGGACTTCTTCTGGCTGATTTGCACACATAAATGGGAGAATAATCTGGTTCCTGAAACACATTTCCCACTAGTTCGGGAACCAGAGGCTTCATAATTAGTTTGTTAATTTTACTGTGTCAATAAATGCCTTTGATTGATTGATTGATTAATGATGATGATCCTTTTACCATTTCTACGGCTTTTATAAGCTATAATTAAGTATGTATACACGTTTGATGTCAACGTCCATCGAGAAACTAATATGTCATATTATAACAAAACGTATATCCCTACGACATCGCAAACATCACAATATACATAAAATTTAACAGTCCGTCTGTCTGTTGGATCGGCTTACTGCAATATAGAGAACTTACTAACAGTAGGGACTCCATGGACAAAGTCAGAATATTTGACCTATCACAGTGTCTTCCTGCAGAGTCCACCTGGGAAAGATCACACCTTTCATCATCATCATCAGCCGGAAGAAGTCCACTGCTGAACACAGGTCTCCCCCTTTGAACGCCACCATGAACAGCTGTTAGCCATTTGCATCCAGCAGCTCCCTGTGACTCATGGGTTACTTAAAACATAGGCTACTTTTCCACTGAGCAAACCGTTGCCGCGGGTACGACTAGTGAATTTTATTTCCAATACTATGCCAAGGTGTCATTTCAAGATAAACGAGTTTAGGTACTGCTGTGACTTTATCTTACTGCTGGTATTGTCTACTAAGCCTCGAGATAATCCGTTTATTCTGAACGTTTGTAAGGACAAAGTACTTCTAAAAGCCCCTTCCCACGGTGCGCGATATCGCGGACGGACGCGGACCAGCACGCACGACGCACCGTGGGAAGGGTCTCGTCCGTGGTAACACAGGCGGTGCGCCGGTATCCGTCGCGAAGCGGTAACTTCAAAGGTGCGGTGCGACGTGATCCGAGCGCGTACCGACGCGGTCCGAACGCGTCCGTGGTAGCACAGACGACGGTACATTCTCTGTCACTTTGCATTTTGAAATGAAGCTTCTGCATGCGTTGCCGTCCGTGGTCGTCGGCTGTGCGTGATGATCCGTAGAATCGCGCACCGTGGGAAGCTACTGTTATATATACAGCTCACTTTTGACGTTTATGTAATTCCAGAAGTTAATTGAATTAATGAAGTCAAACCACAATGGATAGAAGTGACAAAGTCTATTTTAAGGAAGGTTTCATTAACATCGATTTGAAAAATTGATTTTCTTGAACAATCAAATCGATTCTTCGACTAATCGATATCAGATTGCCATCCCTATTTTGAAACGCAAATCATTAGAAATGATGTAGAAGTACCCGCAAACGTTTACCAAGCAAACCTCTTCAAACAAACCGGGATATCGTTTCAGTTATCACCGAACTAATTAAAACAAAACTAAGTACGTAAAAGGGTTAACGTTTGCGCTTAAATTTTTACCAATATTGAATTCCATTACAGATTCCAATGGCTTATTCTGACTTGTGTTGAGGGTAGAGTTGAGTGATCTGTTTCCGGTCTAACCGGCAAAAATCTGCTCTCCGGTCTACTTAAGAACTAATTTTCAAGTAAGACGTTAGAAAATTGTTTTTTAGTATGTAACGACTGACTAAACATCTATCACCTCAAACGATATAATAAGTAGAATAATTTATTCAAATACCAAAACCAAAACCGTATGAGAAATATAATCTAGATCGAATTTAACCTAGTTGCAGTTAAGAGGCAAACTCCGCTATGAACACTTCGTAATTATGTCAAATGAAACAGTTTTTTTTTTAATCTCAAAACCTAACAACCTTTCATTACTCAGCCAACAAAGCACCTTTATTCAGACATGATATATTATTTTCATACAACAATCGGTACGCGTTTTCACCTACGGCAAACCTTCCGCAGAATCTCTCGGCCCGCTGAACGCTTTCATTGCGATTTATGAACAAAACAACATGGCTGAACGCCATTGCTTTAAAACATTTACCGAACCGCTAAACGACTGTATTGTTCTGAGTTTGTGGGGTACTGAAGTTAGGAACGTTTTGCTAAATAATAACTGATGACAACGAACTTGTTTTACTAAGAAAAAAACTTATACCTGTATTTTGTATTGATACGATATTGTAAAGTATCTCGTTAATTAGTAAAAACTATTTTTTTTTTCAAAAGCAATTCAATATGCACGGGTGTAGGAAACAGTCAGATCTATATTATATTTTTAAAAAAACCAGTTGAAGTTAAATAAAACTTTCTTCCGACTTTAAACGCGAGTAGTTTTTGTTTTTGGATCCAGCTAGTTTTTTACTTTTGCCGGATGAACTAAGCCCCGCATCTCTAGTTAGACAGAACTGATTTCCAATTCTGTCCTTTGGCGACCCAAAATACCAGATTCCAATGGACCTTTTCCCTTCCCGGGTTTATATTATTCCTCTCAGATTGACTATGTCCCCTCTTTACGATCTATTTTTGGGTATCTAAAGGTATTGAAATGGAATTGATTTGAACACTTTCTACAATTGTTAAATCGTAATTATATAAATACAATGACTATTAGTTGAACTAGAAGCAATGACAGCTCAGTGGTAACGTTGGCTTGCGACCTACAGGTAGCGAGTTCGAATCTTACAATGAACTTGAGCTTTCGGTGTAGGAAAATATTGTGGTAAAAATCTAGTGTTAGGCCCTCATTTTAAGACATCTAAGGAAGCAGAGATTGATTGAATTGGAACAAGTTTACAACTAACATAAGAGTATTCGGAAACGCGAAATGAAAACGCATTTCAGCGGTTGTCTGTAAGTTAGTACGAGCATCTGTTCTCTACTTGAGCTACGTCAACACAAGAATGGGCACTGTACAACTTCTCACCCCCTCCCCTTCACCTCCACACCCCATTCACTTCAGCCTGAGAGCAGTTTAACTTTGTCTTAATTTGAGCTTTCAAAACGCTGAGCAAAGCTTTATGTGCGGAGTTAAACTAAATGTACCTGATAAAATAGTTTTTGAGATTAAAATAAGCGAACTTTTGGCTTTTTGAGCAAGACTTATTATGAATCAGTGTTATTACTAGACATTAAGGTTTGTGTCGGCATTTAAATTACTTTGAAAGTGTTTTTCTACCAACTTGTAATTTTGTTAGCAATGTTTTTGTGTTTGCATAAAAATTGTGACTAAAAAAAAAAAAATTATTGCCAAATTGCTAAATTGCGCCAATTACATTTATAAAATAACACTTAATTATGTAACAATTAAATATATTTAAAATAGTTGAACATTAGTACATCTTATAACATTATCATTTATTGGCATCCATAACACTTTTTTTTTGTTTTGTTATGGCGTCACACGATTAGTGTATTTGCCAGTGTCAAGTACAAAAGATTTCAAACTCAGAGAATTGAATCAAGTTTAAATGATGATGGTGATGATGATGATGAGATGATGGGATGAGGATAGTGTTTAAGTAAAGTAGTGGATCTTTACTTAAACTTTACACGGACTTTTTTGGAGCAACTTGAAAAGTCACTTTCACAACTTTCTTTCAATTTGCCACACTCGTACACATTAACGAACACATAATGGTTAATAACCCACCAATATTACACATTATCACTCGAAGAAACACAAGTTTTGGAAATAAAAACAAAATTTTCACGTTGACAACTCAATTGCCGCCAAAAAAGTCCAATCCATAACACTTATCAACTGTCAAATCTTACTTTTTAAAATAATTACCAGTCATAGAGAAAAAATACAAATGTAAAAAGTTTTTACACTAAGTTTTAATTCCAACGAAACTATTGTTGTTGTCACAAACATAACGCCTTTTTTCCTATCGTGGCTTGACGCGTCTTCTTCATTCGTCCATTCATATAATTTTATGAATGTAATATATAAGCATATGTATATATATATCTTATCGTATGACGTCAACGGACCTGAGCCGCTGTATTATCTGGATAATCCTCCGCCTTGAGCTTAATGCGATATATTTAGCGAAGGCACATGATACGGCGGTAGGGTTGCCACTTGTCATCCGTGATATTAAATTTGACTAAGCCTTTAAATATAATTTTTCATGTAGGTAAATATTTTGTAACATAAATCTTAATTATGAGATTAAAATCCATCTTACTGCAAAACTGTACATTTACATCTCCATTATGAGGGCTCCTATGCAGGCCTAAATGAAAGGGATAACGTATTATACCCAGATTTCTGCGTGTGAAGAGAACGGCAAAGAGTGCCTCAAACGGGCCTAACCATAAACAATTATGATATAAAAGAAAATCATAGTATCGCAATTTAATAAAAAAACACTGTATAGAAAATTTACCTATCTCATAAAGATATCTTAAAACACTTAAAGACTTTACAAATTATTTACTTTTAGAAATTCCTGTTATCCTCCTGTAAATACCGTAATATTTTCGTGATTCAACGCTTCTAGATAACCTTTGTAAAAGAGTACACTGTCTAATAAAAAGCTAAGGGTCAACGCCATATGGAAAAAAAGATTTTCCAAAAAGAAAAAAGTTTTACATTGACAGCGTTAAGTGGTAGCCCTAGTAATTCCAAACTCAGGTGAACGAGAAACCTCGTTCATGATAACGAAACGACAATTCATTTCAAGTAGGTAACACAACACAATATTACTTGAATGAGTTTCCTATGTTACCTAAACCATTCACGATTTAGACCTATAACTTGGTCATAAAGACAAACTTACGCACACTACTACTACATACAAGTACAGCCAACGACAAAAGTCACTGAACAATAACACATTTACCCATTACCGTCATCATCTTAAACACCGATCTTTGACCACATCATCACTTAAAATCAGGTGTGTTTTGTTGGGGTCAAAACGCTACATTGTAAAACGTAAAAAAACCCAATCAATACTGATTTTAAACACATTCGGAAAATCTAGTACGATCAGCTACTTTGGTCGCTGACTGTACACAAGAATTTAAAGCTAGCACGTACAACACATCCACACACTTATGTAGTGTCTGTGAATGAGCACACGGCGTGCACGGCGCACTGCATACGCATAATGAAATATATCTTTGTCTCTCTCTCGCACGCTTAATGTTATAGTTTAGAGCGGGACAGAGATGTTGTTGTTTTGTTTTCACTACTGTATAGTGAAATTCAAACTTTTGAGTGTGTGTATGTGTGTGACGCAACTGCCGCAATACAATTATTACAGTTAAGATTGCTAGATAACTAATCTGCACTCCTCTTTCATTATCCCAACTGGCAACCACACGTGAGTCACATAAAAAGAAATCCTACTAATATTATACATGCGAAAGTTTGTATGTATGGATGGATGGATGGATGGATGCACTTGTTACTCTTTCACGCAAAAACTACTGAACGGATCTGAATGAAATTTGCAATGGAGATAGCTTATACCCTGGATTAACACATAGGCTACTTTTTATCCCGGAAAAAGATTCCTGCGGGATAACGGGAAGACGCGGGTAAAACCGCGGGGCGCAACTAGTATAAAATACCCAATTCTAAGCTAAGCGGTATTTGCGTCCGAAATTTATCGGTACATTGTAACACAGATTCCAGAATTCATATTTTTCATTTATCGGGGAAGCCCTTTGCGCCCGCCCTCGCTTTCCTCTCAACTAGTCCTCAGAATAGACAATCAAGTTTTCATTAAAAAGATTTATTATTTACAGAGTTTTTCCGCTGAAACAAGATTCCCGCCTACGGACTTCCGTTTTTACAAGGAACTTTCGCCGGCGGATTTTCTCGTGAGAAAATCGAAAGATTTTCTTTATTTCATACTAGTTGCACCCCGCGGTTTCACCCACGTCTTCCCGTTATCCCGCAGGAACCTTTTTCCTGTATAAAAAGCCTAGCCTATGTGTTAATCCAGGATATAAGCTATCTCCAGTCCAAATTTCATTCAGATCCGTTCTGTAGTTTTTGCATGAAAGAGTAACAAACATCCATCCATCCATACTCACAAACTTTCACGTTTATAATATTAAGTAGTAGGAGCAAGGAAGCGTAGGAAATTACATGATGTTAGCTAAGTTTTCATTACCTTTAACTCTTTGGTTTTTTCGATAGTAAAGTTTTCAGAAAACACGTGACGACGTGGTCAAATGTGGTGTCACGCTACACCTGGGTTGGGAATTGGCTCTCAAGTGCTTGGCCACAAATTCTTTACGCTAACCAGACGAGCACTAAAAAATGCTCTACCACCAAGCTATGGTTTCACCACGATGTTTTCCTTCGCCGAAAGCTCAAGCTCATTGTGGGATTTGAAACTACGACCTACGAAATCGAAAGCGGTCGTCAAAATTACTTTAGGTTTCCCAATAAAACAGGACACTTTTCATCCCGGAAATCCACGCAGGTGCTGCTGCGGGACGCAGCCGGTATAAATGAAGAAGCCTTTTAACCTGTCACTTAAAATTCGGGAAAACTTCTCAGCCGTTTTTCAAGGAAAACTCACGAAGGAAATTACCGATTACGAAGTAGAAAAGTTTTTGCGACATTTTACTTGCAAATGGCGTCCGTTTTAAGTTAAGGAACAATTAGCTAAGCGGTTTATTGAAGTACTTCCTCGAAGTGAAATGTTGGCTGAATTTCTGTGGTGATATGGAAACTCTTTAGAGTTGCAATGATTTTAACTAGTGTTCTACAATAATTGTGACACTGTCAAGTACCACTTTTCTATGAACGTGTAATTTTAGCAGATTAAAATCTTTAGTATCCTAAGGTTTTATCCTAGTATATTAATTTCATAAAATGACTAGGTATGTATTTCTTGAATATTATACTATAAATCCACGGTTAATCCCGCAGTTTTCACGTTGTCCCGCAACCTCTTTCCGGGATAAAAAGTAGCCTATGTTTTAATTCAGTGTAGAAACTACTTCCGTTCCAAACTTCACTCAAATCCGTTGATCCAACGTGAAGAGATAACAAACATACTTTTGCTCTCAAAATATTGTGTTGAATTTCGACAGTTATTGCTATATTTATCGAATGTGATAATAATAAATCACGCCGCGAGAATTGGGCCCCTAGACCTAAACCTGCGTTTTGTTTACAAACACGAGAGGTTTACTAGTAGCCACTGCAGAGATGCCCTACCCACCTTCCGGCTGCATCATCAGATCAGGTCGATGATACCAAATTATTGCATTGTCACCGAGATTACATACACATACAAAGTTTCAAGTCGATACGACAATTAGAAGTAGGTGAAAATTGACTTCTAAGATTTGATTACATTGTTAGTTAGTTAGTTACAAGTCAAGCTAATAAACGTGTTTTAAAAATAAACTTCATTTCAACACGCTTCCTCGTAACGTTCACAATTATGGCCATGCATTTAGGATCATTTACTAGACGCGATATTTCTTATTATTATTACTTAACTGCGTGTTTTATTTTCACCTTGGTACGACCTTGGTTAGGTATAATACCAATTTTATATTCAGTTGCAGTTCTTGTTCCAAAGAGTCTATCCACAAAGAGTTTTTATCACATATTCAAAACGTTTGGCTTCCACTTTTTAAAAGCAAAAGGCGCAGGAGTGGAACACCTTGCCAGCGTCTCTGGTTCCCAATAAGTACAATTTGGGAGCCTTCAATTCAAGAGTGAATAGGTATCTTCTAGGCAAGCATGCTCCATTATCGACGCCACTTTAGCTGTCAAGCAGGTTTCTTAAACCTGTTGTCAGAAAACCTAAGTACACTTATTCAGTGATTCCTTTAATTTGCGAAGATTAAAATTCGTAAGAATTTTACATTACTTCTCGTAGCTATTATTTATCAAGCGAAGTTTTTCCCTGACCCAGTTAGAAATTATTTGCTCTGATGAAATTGGATTAAAATTTTGGGACGGTCGCTTTGTATCAGCTGAGTTGTTGGGCAAACGAAAACATGACCACAATCTAAAATTTGTTACGTCCGAGTACCGATAAAAACTTGCTAAAGTATAAGGTGCAATGTTCCGTTAATAACATTAGTATGATTGTTGCTTGTATCATGAATAAAATAAAATGTTTTTTATTTAATATGATACATTATTCACTTTAAAATATCAAGCTTAAAAGTAGCTACGCCGGTTCCAACCTCATTACGCCGGCAAAAGAACAGGCAAGAAACGCCCGGCAGGTAATTTTTTTGGCGCGATCACATTGACAATTTTATTTTTATTACTAATAATTTTATAACTAATTGAATTGGAGCAAGTTCACTAATAATACACATATACTTAACTAGTTGCACCCCGCGGTTTCACCCGCGACCACCCACTATCCCGTACACGGAGAAAAAAAGAGTTTCCGAAATACCGTTTTCCTTCTCAGTCAAAGGGGAAGGATTTGCGATTCAGAAGGAAATCTAAGTTAAAAAAAGGAAGGAATCGGTCTTGGAACGTAAGACTCAGATTTTTTTCTCAGTGTAGGAACCTCTTTCTGGGATAAAAAGCAGCTTAAGTTTTAATCCAGGGTGTCTACATTCCAAATTTCATCCAGCAGGCCGACCGAGGTTGCCCGATCGTAATGGTTTTATTTTCGTTTACATTTACAATTGTCATTTACGCCAGTATAAAAATTGGTACCGGGATGAGACATCGTATTGTAATGATTAATTGAACCAACGAAATGTCAAATGTTTTTCAACTAGTGTTGCCAATCGCTAGTAGACTATCGATGATTAATCAATTTGTGTTTAAAAATGCAAGTGTTGTAACACAAGCAAATTTGGCGGAAATATGGTGTAAAAGGTTGCCCGAGACTCACCTTTTTCACCGTTGACTTTTACCATCGTTTTGAAATGTAAAAGTGTTTCCGCGGTACGAAATTTATCGTCTATTGTTTATTTTGGCTCAAACTGCGTACCTTTTTGTTCATTCAATGTAGCCATAATGGAAATGGCTAGTCGATGGACCACGTGATAGTTCGGCGGTACCAATTGTGTCAAATTAAAAGAGTTTACGATAAAGTTTATGTCGTTTTGTGATCCGCGGTAAGCCCGCTGATCTGTTTATTAGTTTTTGCGTGAAAGAGTAACAAACATCCATATATCATGGATATAACAAACTTTCATGTTTATAATATTGGTAAGATGAAATCCTTTTTATTGCTACAACACTTACACTTTCGCATTTTACATTAGTATGATAATTAAGAATATATTTAACCAGCAATCAAGACGCTAATGGCCAAGAACAGCTGTTCCCGTTAATTACAGAAATTTCTTTCACTTTTCTCGTATTTAAATAGATTGTAGGAAAAATTGCAGCCGAGGGAAATGACTTTGGAAATGAGCAGGAAAATGGCTAAGCTTAAAACTTAGTTTAGGTACTTTTAGGTCTTAGAATTTGGGTTTTAATCTTTCAGTGACGTTTTTGGTTGTTGTGGGGAAACAATATCGGCCGTTCCCAAGAACCGATCTATCCATAGTCTCTACTGGAGATTGAAATTTGACATAGGCTCCATAGAAGTAATGTCTATCTGAAACCATAGCTTGGTGATAGGCCATTTACTAGTCCTCACCAGGCTAGCTACCAATTTCAAGCTATATTCTATCACAAAGCACCTGTCGTTTTTTTTACTGCTTACAGGGTAGTGTTTGGCCACAAGTTACCTGATGTTAAGTGATGATGTGGTCGAAGGAGGCGTCACGCTATATCTGGGTTGGAGACTGGCTCTCAAGTGAAGTCGGTGTGTTCTAGCAGCTTCAATTGCGATCCTATTTCTGATATAGAAGTAGTGCCAACTTTGACCACATTAACATCAGGTGATTTGTGTTCAAACTCTATCTACCCTATAAGATGTAAAATAAAAAAACCGGCCAAGCGCGAGTAAGACTCTTGTACAAAGGGTTCCGTACCATCTATATAATTATATAATTATCACGGCATCCTCTTAAAATGCCGTCGGTCCATCTAGTGGTGGCCCACCTACAGAACGTCTTCAGCTAGCCAGGCGAGCACTAGAAAATGGCCTACCACTATGGTTTCATCACGATGTTTTCCTTCACTGAAAAATCATCTTAGTGATAATCTTTCAAGCAGCAGAGTAAAGGCAGCAGAGCGCGAAAACGTTCGCCTTGCCACTCTCCTTAACGAGAAGGGTAAAAATAACCCTCCGACGGGGTGGTTTTGATACATAGCTATTGTTAATTGGTGTGTGCGAGTTTTCTTAATGGAAATTGTTTTCCACATAAGCTAGCTGTGTAGTGGATATTTGTGGAGCTTATGTACAGTCAACGAGAGGGCGCTGCTGTGCCACGGTTCATATCAGTCGCGTATTTTATGCAAAATAATAATTACAATAGTGCTTATTTTGTGATAAACAGTGCAAAATCATTAAAATAGTGACAAAACCCATCAAACATTGTAAAAGCTAAGACTAAAAAACAGTGCTAGTGCCGAAAAAATACATATGAAAATAACAGCTGTGATCCATACGTAAACGAACATTTTGCAACCAGTTGCGTATGGCAAAATCAAACGAAGTGTTGGCGAACGCTAACAAGTCTAGCAGGACAGTGACGTACCTATTAATCGCTGTTTAACATTCAGTGCACAAACTAATAAAGTGATATAACCTAAAAACTAAATTAAAAGACATTATTCCATGTAATTCAACACCTACATTGCGAAATAGCGCCATCTAACGGCGAACCGGTAAACCGGAATTGGGAGTATTATCGACCATCGACCAACCTCTACTGTCAATTACTGTCAAAGTCAAAGGTTATAGACTAAAAATATCGATTTGTGTTTGTGCAGAATGGAAGAACTTACAGCTTTGATAAAAAACCTTCAAAGCAAATTTGATGAACAAACGAACGAAATACGTGACATGAAGCAAAGCATACCAGAGATTATAAATAAGAACATAGACACAAAGTTCGTAAACCTAGAATCAAAATACACTAACCTAGAAAAAACCGTGGAAGAACAAGGACGGCGTATACAACAACTAGAAAGAACAAATAGAAAAAAGAATGTAATCTTTTTTGGCATTATGGAAAATGAAAAAAGCTACTACGATCTACAACAAAAGATACTAGAAATTATTAACGTAAATATGCAGCTAAGCTACAATTTGGAAAGTATGGAAGAAGTGAGGCGTTTAGGGAAAAAACGAGAAGATGGGAAGGTTAGACCTGTCGTAGTAACCATAAGCTCGATATGGTTGAAAATTGAACTTTTAAAAAACAAGAAAAAACTAGATGACTCACAATATTACATAAAAGAAGACTTCCCTCCTGATATTTTGGAAGAACGCAAAAAACTAACTGCTCAACTGCTAGAAGAAAGAAACAAAGGTCGAAAAGCTTTTCTAAAGTATAATAAACTTGTAATAATCCCCGAAAACGAACAGAATCAACATTTTAAAACACCATATCGAAGCCACAACAAAAGAAACCTGTCTGAATCTCCAGAAACTACTGAAGAAAACCCTAAATCGGGCACCAACAACACTAAGAAGCCATTCAAGAAACAAAACTCTAACATACACCAGTATATGATAAGAAATCAAAATAGAAGCCGAGATTCAAGTACAACAGCCCCCCCGACCCCATCTGCAGAAACTAAGACGCCACAACCAACCACAAACCAGATCAAATACTGACAGAAAGCGACCTCTCCACACATACCCCCACCACGGCTGGTCACCGCGGGGGCTAAAGACCAAAACCCTCCACTCCAACCACTCTATATATGTACTTATAATGCAAGATCTCTTTTATCAAATGAAAGACTAATAGACTTCAAACAGGCAATATCAAAAATAAAATATGACATCATTGGGCTTGCAGAAATAAGAAGAACAGGTTATAATATTATAGAAGATAATGAACATATTTTCTGCTATTTTGGAGAAACAAAAAGCCACTATGGAGTCGGCTTTCTGATAAAGAAAAAATATAAAATGAACATTGACAGCTTCATTGGTATTTCTGAACGCATATGCATTTTAAATCTTCAATTCGAAAATAGTGGATTGTCAATCATTCAAGCCCACGCACCCACAATTGAGGCAAGCGACCTAGAGATAAAAAAATTCTATATTCAAATCCAACAAGCTCAAGTACACTGCAATAAACACCGGATTATACTAGGCGACTTCAATGCTCGTGTTGGACAAAGGTTACTAGGCGAAGAAAGAATACTGGGCAAATACTGTTATGGAAAAAGAGACAAAAGAGGTGAAACCCTACTCCACTTTTGCTGGGAAAACGATCTATATATTATAAATTCCCATTTTAAAAAGAATACAAATAATATGTGGACGTGGCTCTCACCAAAGAAATTCAAAAGTCAAATAGACTATGTACTAACCAATAGTAAAGAAAAAATAACAAATATAGAAGTATTAAGCAACCTGTCCTTCCCTAGTGATCACCGGTTTATAAGAAGCACAGTATTAATATCAAACTCAAAAAAAAGCAGAGCCAAGTACAAAAATAACAACAATGTCAAACTAAACGCATTAGAAGATAAAGAACTATTCGCTGAAGCTCTGAACTCAAGACTTAACACAATAAATTTGGAAGAAAATAAGGATGTTGAATCCCTCTATGATGAAATCAAAGAATCAATACACAACAGCTTACAAACAATAAGAAAAGAGACACCAAAAAAACAAAATACTATTCCTGAACACATAAAACATTTAATTGAACGAAGAAGTATACTAATTAAGAAGAAAAACTTAACAATTGAAGAAAAGAAAGAACGCTGCTACCTTTTTAAGAATATTTACAAACTCATGAAAAATGAAAGGAAAGAACACAGAATAAGAACACTAGAAACCTACCTAAAATCTGGCAGTCTGAAAAAAGGTTATAAAGCGCTCAACACCACCAAAAATTGGATTCCCTGCCTGAAAGAAAACTCAAAAGATAAAAAGACATTTTCTAGATCAAAAATAATGGAAACCGCCACCACATTTTATAAAAACCTATATGCAGCACCACAAAACTCAGACCAAACAGTATTACCGCTAACGCTGAACTCTGATGCTCTGCACAGATTCTCCACCTTTGAGGTCATGAAAAAAATGGAAGGTTTAAAATCTGAAAAAAGCTGTGGACCTGATGGTATCCCGAATGAAGCAATCAAAACAGGTAAATTTTCACTCGCATTACCTGTAACTATCCTATTCAATAAAATCTTAGATGAAAAAATAATACCTAAAGAGTGGGCAGAATCCAACATAATACTAATATATAAGAAAGGTGACCCTGCTGATATTGGAAACTACCGGCCAATTAGCCTACAATCAAGCATCTACAAACTGTTCGCTTCATGTCTGGAAGAGCGCCTTGCAACATACACTGAAAAACACCAGCCACCCGAACAAGCAGGCTTTAGGAAACATTTCTCCACCACGGACCATATCCACACACTAAACTTGATCATAGAGAAATATATGGAACATAACAAACCTCTTTATCTGGCCTTTATTGACTATGCCAAAGCATTCGACTCTATTTCCCATGATAGTATGTGGAAGGCACTGTATGAATGCAATGTTCCATCCGAGACTATCGAACTTATTAAAGACATCTATAGAAAAAGTGTGAGTCGTGTTAAATTGGAGAAACTAGGACCAGAAATAAATATCTGTAGAGGTGTCAGACAGGGTGATCCCCTCTCACCGAGAATTTTCATAACTGTACTGCAGAGCATAATGAGGAACCTAAACTGGAAAAGAAAAGGTATCAAGATAAAAAACGAATTTCTTAGCAACCTTCGTTTTGCGGATGATATTGTACTTTTCTCGGATTCAGCAACACAACTGGAAAATATGATCAACGAACTTCATGCTGCAAGCAACGCAGTCGGCTTACAAATGAATAGCATAAAAACAAAGATTATGACTAACCACCAAAACAAACCTATTATAGTCAATGATATCACACTAGACTACGTCCAAGAATACATATATCTGGGCAAACTGGTATCATTTTCGAAGTCCAGACTACAAGATGAACTAGACAGACGGATAACCAATACATGGAATAAATTTTGGAGCTACAAAGATACACTGAAATCAAATCTTCCAGTGAAACTTAAGAAAAAGGTACTTGACTCATGTTTACTGCCATGCCTCACCTATGCCTGCCAAACCTGGATATATAACACATACACACAAAATAAAATACAAGTATGCCAGAGATCAATGGAACGTAGTATATTGAACATAAAACGAAAAGACAGAATAAAGTGTTCAGAAATAAGAGAAACAACAAATGTAATAGATGCTCTAAAACACTGTAAGAAACTTAAATGGAAATGGGCTGGCCATGTCGCACGCATGAACACAAATAAATGGACTAAAAAAATAACAATGTGGACAGGACCAATTAGTAAAAGAAAAGTAGGAAGACCTAAAGAAAGATGGGCAGATGAGTTAATCAAGGTGGCTGGCAGGGACTGGATGATGAGAGCGAAAGAGAGAGAGACTTGGAGTAATATGGAGGAGGCCTTTACTCGTTGAGAGGTCCTTAATAAGACTGCATATGTTTAATTAATTAATCATTTATTTATAATTCTTTTGAAATACTATTATATATATCTAAGATTTAATTTTATAATGTCATGTAAATAATTTAATTTATTAAGGAATAAAGAGGCTATAATAATAATAATAATGTACAGTCAACGACAAAAGTCGCTGAACAATCACACTTTTTTCTATTATCCTCATCATCTTAGACACCAACTTTTGACCTCGTCATCACCTAAAATCAGGTGTGTTATGTTGTGGTCTAAATGATACCATGTAAAATGTGAAAAAAACAATAATAATTACTGATTTGAAACACATTTGGAAAATCGAGAACGATCAGCTACTTTTGTCGCTGACTGTACCAATAAAAATAACGCCCACAGTCTCACACAGATAGATAAATTATACACCACAATATAAGAGATAATATTTAGAACTAGAACATAGACATAGATAGATAGATAATTGATTCACCACAACAACAGAAAAATAGAACAACATAAAAAGAAAAAACTTAGAGCTAGCGTTGCTTAGAGCGATTTCTACCTTTGGATGGACAGAAAAAGTTTGAAATAAAATGCGGTTGATGGTGAAAAATTATGTTAGTAGTACACGGAGAAAAAAGCCCTTCCGAAAGACAGTTTTCCTTCTGAATCAAAAGGGAAGAGTTTGCTATTCAGAAGGAAATCTAAGGTAAAAAAGGAAGGAATCGGTCTTGGAAGGTAAAACTCAGAAGGAAAGTCCGAATTTTTTTCTCAGTGTAGTTAGTAATAAGAAAAACTCGCCTTTCATACAAAAAAAAACTAAATTGAAATCGCTTCATCCGGTCGCGAGCTACGGTGCCATAGACAGACAGACAGACAGACAAACACACATGTCAAACTTATAACGCCCCTCTTTTTGCGTCGGGGGTTAAAAAAATGATAAAACTGATCGCATGAAAAAAATTACCTGCCAAGCGTATTATGCCTTTTTTATTGTTTAAAAAGGTTGGACCAAGTTTGACGTTTTTAAGTGATAGAATATAGAATAGAATAGAATTTACGTTTATTTGCGACAAAGACACTCATGGTACATGGAATAAAATAAAAATAAAAATAACATATAACAATATTACAGTAATTGAAGGTACACAAGAATGTCACCGTCGCAAATCGGCCCCAACTCAGCAAAATGCTGGTTAGACAACCAGCGCTGGTCTTCCGTTGGAACCGTTTGGTGATCACATATTGTATCCTACTCTGACAGAAGACTCTGTCCCTAAAGTGGGAGCATCATCATCCTCGGCCTTTTACGTTCCCACTGCTGGGACTCTAGCCTTCTCTCAGAGAGAGAGAGTATGAGTGGTAATCTAACACGCGGGCCCAGTAGGTACTGGTTGGTAGATGTCGCATGCTCTTGATTGCGGTTCACATAACTTATTCAGTGATAGGTGCGGGGTCGAGAGGATTCGAACTCGGTGTCGGTGCCTTGTAAAGACTCGCGTTACCGTTCCGCCACCGTCGCTGAAGCGTAATAGGCTGATAAAATGATAACATTACCCATATACAAAATACACAAACAGATTTCTGCTTTGGCTTTGTAAGACTTACTACATATTCGGAATATCTTGTAACGTTTTCATTAAACACTTCGCTAAACCGTAAACCTTGTTTCATTAATAAACGTGGATTCAAAGCGGCTTACATGAAACGCCTGTGGTTTATCTATCTCACCTGCCGTTAAACTCAAGTATGGCTTTGTACGTTCACGTATGATACAACTAGCTTCCCACCGCGGTTTGGCTGCTCTTTCGCAGATAACTTTTTCTGGAATAAAAAGATCATCATCATTAGCCGGAAGAAGTCGACTGATGAACATAGGCCTCCCCCTTGAACGCCACCATGAACGGTTATTAGCCATTTGCATCCATCGGCTCCCTGCGACTCTTACAATGTCGTCGGTCCACCTAGTGGGGGGCCTACCTACAGAACGTCTTCCGGTTCGTGGTCGCCACTCGAGAACCTTTCTTCCCCATCGGTTATCGGTTCGTTGAGCGATGTGGCCTGCCCATTGCCACTTCAACTTGCAAATTCTGAGAGCTATGTCGGTGACCTTGGTTCTTCGGCGAATTTCCTCATTTCGGATTCTATCACGCAAAGAAACTCCAAGCATGGCTCTCTCCGTGGCTCTCAATCATCATTATCATCAGCCTATTACATTCCCACTGCTGGGACTCAAACCTTCTCTCAGAGAGAGTATGGGCCGTAATCTACCACGCTGGCCCAGTGCGAGTTTACTCGTTTTGCTCGCATGCTGGTTTTCCCACAATGTTTTTCTTCGCCATTTTGAGCGATGCTAAATCCGCATACAACTTAGTAGCTTTTCCCCACGGTTTTATTCGCATGGGTTACAGTATATCGCGATAAAAAGTAGCCTATGTCCTTTCTCAGGATTTAATCTATCTCTGTACCAATTTTCATTTAAATCAGTTTAGTAGTTTAGGCGTGAAAGACAGACAGACGAAGTTACTTTCACATTTATATTAGTAGGGAAGTAGGGATTAAGCCATAGGTGTGGGGCCGAGAGGATTCGAACTCGCTGTCAGCATCTTGTAACTTGTGACCACCATCGCTCATTTTTCGGTGTAATAACCCCAAATCGTTCATTCTACACTAACAACCGGACAGGTTGAAAAGGTTTTTAAATAGCTTTTGCAACGTCGGAGCGAATGATTAAGCTATAACAGCGTTACAAAGGTTTACAGGCCGCCCACGACATCTGCAAACATATTATGCAAAACGCGGGTGACGTGACCGCCCCTCCGTTAAGGGCTGTTTGACCCTTAAGGACCAGCGCAGCTCCAACGAACCAAGTTTCGTTTTAATGTTCAAACGAAATGCCGCATTAAAATACACTTGGGAATGATACATAACAAGCTGCACCCCGCGGTTTTGCCCACGTAGTCTACTGTATATCGCAATACAAAGTATTATATGTCCTTTTCCAGAGTTGAAGTATCTGCACACCAAAGAACAATGGCCAAAACGGACCCGAGGTCGTATGAAAACGATTTATATACGATAAAGATTTAATTTTTTGACCTATTAAGATTATACAAACGATATTTTAAAGAAAGTGTAGAAAAAAAATGATATCGATCTTTTACACAAATGCTTGGATGTTTTGAACACACTCCGCATTTTCTTTTTCATTCCGTTTCACGCTTTGGAAGTCAGCCCCCTACTTTAAATTAAGTCATTAAAATCAACATCATTTACCAAATATGAACAAAAACTAAGTGACATTGACAGAAACGAACATTTTTATAACATCTCGGAGGTTTGTTTAATTTATTTTATTTTGAAGTCACGAAGGACTTTCACTAGCTCTCGAAGTCGTTCTCTAGAGAGCTACCCTGTCTTCCGCCATTTCGCCCTGAGCCTTATTCAAGTTGCTACGATTGGGTTGGGATGTGGGGATGTATTTGTTATTTTTTATGGTTACTTGAGCCGTACCCCATGTCTTACCTAAGTTACGGGAAAGGAGTTTGAGTTTGAAAGCGTTCAGACATAAATTATGTCATTTTAAAAACTATAGGTAAGTTTTAAGGTGAACTCGACTAGATTAACTAATTGTATTATTGTATATTTAGAAAAAACCACGCAAAAAGCGGTAGCCCGGCTTTTCATTAATGTTCTTTTCAAATGATGTATGTATGGATACCAATATGGACTATACACGTAATGGCGTCACATCCCACTCTCTCTATAGTCATTACTACGGAGATGGGAAAGCCCACCCATCGCTAAGTCGATTAGATCGCGTTCGACAAGAGCGCTATAATAGAGTTAGGTTATATTGGGGATGAAATGAAATTAGTCTGAAAGTAGCAACTTGTCCCGGCTTCGCACGGATAGGGAAGGGTAGTCTTGAGTTCGTACAAAAACACCTTTTGACTATCCCAAATTTCCCAACTTTCGTACAAACCTTGCCGTGACAATTAAGCACAAATAAAAACGAAATAAATTCAAATCGGTAAAGTCGTTTTTGTGTTTTAGCGAGACTAACGAATAGCAATTTTTTATTAACTAGCTGACCCGGGGAACTTCGTATCGCCAATAAAAGTCACCTTTTAAACCTTCCCTGAACTTCCACGAATATTTCAAGATCAATGTTAGCCAAATCGATCCAGCCGTTATAGAGTCTTAGCGAGACTAACGAACAGCAATCGATTTTAAAAAAAAAAATAATAGGCAAGCATTTGACCCCAGTCTCACCTGATGGTAAGTGATGACGAGGTCGATGATGGAGCATGCTTGCCTATAAGATACCTATTCACTCTTGACTTGAACGCTCCCAAATTATACTTATCGGAAAACAAGGACGCTGGTAAAGTGTTCTACTCCTTCGCCGTTCGCATTGGAAGTGAAACTGATTATTATATAATATAATAAGAGAAGAAAGAAGAAGATATTATACACATACTAGTTACGCCCCACGGATACACCCGCGGTATTTCCTTTATCACGCAGGAACTCTTTTCGGGAAAAAAGTTGTTCGCTTGAACTACCGTTTCCGATACCTAAGTTCTAGATTTTCACTGAAAGAAAGAAAGCAAGAATATGTGTTTATTTGCAACAACAACACTCTTGGTGCATATTATAGAAAAAAAAAGAAACAATATTACAGTAACAGAACTCAATGACAGTACACAAAAATGTCAGTGTCGCAAATCGGCCCCAACTCAGCAATATGCTGGTTAGTCAACCAGAGCTGGTCTTCTGTTGGAACCATTTGGTGACGTCGCAAAGTGGCACCTAACCACACATCCGACAACAAATGAATAAACAAACAAAAACAAAAATTCATATTATGATAAAAAAACAAGACAAAACAAAAATTAAAAACAAGAAAAAAGAATAAACAAAAACCATACACTTTACTTTACACTGATTAGGGGTCCTGTTGTTCTGGGTTGTTATTCTTCCAAATACAAGGCAAGCCTTGAAACCGTTGAGCCGCCAAGTGGACTGTATAGCCGGCCGGAACCGTCCCTTCGATGGTCCTGGACACCCGGGTGCAGGTAAAAAGTCTAATGTTGCATAACATCACACTTAATTGTCCCAAAGTACCAAAAATACACCGCTGAGATCCGTTCGCTCTTGAAGTCCGAGGTGCACTGAAGGTCGTCAACAACTACCCTCGGTTTCTCCGGTAATTCTCCGCTCGCGTTCGTTGGAATCTCAGCTTGTGACCTACCCGACATTTAAAAGAATAACAACGCCTGAACAAAAGTTAACCTATTTGTTAATCCAGAGTATGACCTATCTCCATTCCGAATTTCACTCAAATCCGTTGAACGTGAAAAAGTATCCAACATACTCACTCGCTCACTCATAAACCTTCGTATTTATAATATTAGTATTTACTAACATAAATACGAGTAGGAACGTGCCATACAAGTCTTATGAATCTGCCCACTCTGTCCACTCAACTTAACCTTTTGGTTACGTAGGTTGCATAAACAAATAGCACAGTATATAAAGAACAGTAGGTTAGCTAAGGCCGCTCGACGAGTTAATTGCCTACTCTTGCGGTGACGCATAGGCGGTGCGTTCCGTACTGAGTGCATGGCCGCGGCCCCGGCCGCCGCCTTTTTTTTATGTGATTGTGTGCGTGAAAAGTGCGTGCGTACACGGTGCCGCTACTCACGCACACATTCAAACCGGCGACGGCCGATTTATATGAAGCTGAACTACTACTCCTTTACTATGCAAATAGCGTCCCGCGGGGTTCCGCTTCCTGGAATAAGAGAGACAAATATTTGCATAAAACAAACTTTTAGTTTAAAACTGTATAAATATAAATTATTATAAAATGGAACGTTGCTCTATGTAAATTGTTGTTAACTCAACTTTGACGACATCCTTTAACGCTCGAAATTAATAATCGATCCTGATCCGTTATCCGCGGTTTTGGATCGATATGTCATGTCATAATATGTCATTTTAGTAGTAATCTGTCAAGCCGCCCTTGTACTAAAATGACATGACATATCGATCCAAAACCGCGGATAATGGATCGGATCGATTATTAACTGTGGACATAAATCAATTTAGTATTTTAAGCTGCAAGAGCAATATAAAAGTGAATATTTGATCAATCTACTGAATAAAATTCTTAATACTCACTGACATACAATTTACAGCCTAATGGATAAGACCTAAAAATATGAAAGTCGGACTGTACACCTATATAGATATTATAATTTGAGGGTGGGTTTTTTGAAAATAATCCCCTAAAGGAGTCAAAAGGCGGAGCTATAGGTAAGTAAACTTCTGTCTATCCAAAGGTTGTCTGGTAGAAATGGCTCTAAGCGATAAGACCGCCTACTGTAACACTAGCGCTTAGATTTTTCCTCTTATGTTGTCGTGGGAAACAATAAAGTGCTATCTATCTATCTATCTATAGTTTGGATGGAAAAAATGTCTGCACACACGGGTGAAGCCATGAAACATGTCCCTTGTATTATATAACTAGCTGGTTTCATCCGCGTGTGCTACAGCTTTATGCATGCAAAGTCTCAGCCCGATCGGTTTAAAATTGACAAAGTTTAATACAAACTTTCATCCCCTATTTTATTCCCTTGGGGGTAGAATTAATCAAAATCCTTTCTTAGCCGATGCCTACGTCATGCCAAATTTCAGCTCGATCCGTCCAGTGGTTTGGGCTGTGCGTTGATAGATCACTATGTTAGTCAGTCAGTCAGTCACCTTTGAGTTATATACATATATTTAGATAATATATATAAGTCTTTAACTTAAGATTACCCTCTTTTAAGGTTACGCCGCAGTCAGAAGTAAATAACAATGAAAACAGTAATGATAAGGAAATTGTACTGAAATATAAATTTGGCGCCCAACGTGGGGCAAGCTCCGCTTGTTTCAAAGCCAAATCTGTGCAAAGCACACTACTGCATATATGTATTTAGAGAAATGAAATGCATCTATAGAAGCTAGTTGAAGTGGAAGTAGCACCTACGCGTAGTTAGTGAGTTTGTGGTAAGTATCTACTCACAATGATTGCATCCATAGTAAATTTTGTTGTTTAATATGTTGATTTTAAAGTACAGTTACTTTACAAAGTGAGTGGTTTGCTTTGCTGCAACATAATACAATGTTAAATTTAAAATCACAAACACACTTTATGTACACAAACATACATGAAACACACACATACATGAAAACATACCGCTGAACACAATTTCAAAAGTTTAGGTAATATTGTTAAATTCTGATTGTGAAAGAACAATGGCCAAAACGGACCCGGGTTCGTATGAAAACGATTTATATACGATAAAAATTGTAATTTTTTGCCTATTAAGATTATACAAACGATATTTTAAAGAAAGTGTAGAAAAAAAGATATTCATTTTATAACTTCATAGTTTCTTAAGAAATTTTTTAACTCACACGATGCTTGGATGTTTTGAACGCACTCCGCAATTTCTTTGCCATTCCGTTTCACGCTTTGGAAGTCGGCTCTACTTAAATTAAGTCATTAAAATCTACATTATTTACCAAATATGAACAAAACCTAATCTTTTTAATCTATGTACTAGCAAATTGATTGTCACTGTCAAGTGACATTGACAAAATATATTGCGTTCAGGTCCAGGGCAGTATGAAAAGTGGCCAATGTTATTTGGTGTACTAAAAAATAATAACACAGGAGAATTTGTCAATTTGCTTTGTCGTCTATAGAAAATTGTACAATACAGATATATGATTTGATTTGACAATGCTTAGAAAATGTACTGGTTCGGTCGCGAGTAGAAAATAATGGAGTAAAGAATTTTGATTTGATTCGATACAGTCTTTGTTCACAGCGAAAACACAATGCCAGTATGTAGTCATGTTTTTTATTGAAGAGAACTATAATACTACTTAATGCTATTGTGCTTAGTTCTGTAAGGGGTATAAATAATAAATTATGACATTTTGATGATTTCTAATTTTTTTTAAATTGTGTAGACCGATTGCGATTGCGGTTAACATTAAGTTCAAATTTGTACACCAGTCTTAAATATTAATAATAAAAGTTTGTGAGGATGGATGACTCTTTCACGCAAAAACTACTGAAAGGATTTTGATGCAGTTTGATTTGGAGAAAGTTCAAACTTTGGAGAAGTACGAAGCATTTCACTTTATGTATTCTTTTTTGAAACTTGTAATAAGTATAAGTCCCATGTTAAGTGATATCCTGAAAAGAAATCTGTCTTTGACATAATGACGTTCTCTCTATCTTTAATATTTATTTCTGTTTCTTTCGTAGCTTGAAAGATAGCTGTCAGCCTCAATAAAACTTCAGCACTACATCTGAAACATCCATGATCTGAAATGTGTGTCGCAGCCACGCAGGTCAAAAACGGTTCTATAAATAAATCGTAAAACAAACTTCCCGATGCCGAGAGCTCGTCGATAACCGCCACCATATGACCTTCTCTGCTGAATCCGGACCATCAGAGTAGTATTTATTTATCGAGTGAACAAGCAATTTCGACTTTCTCAAGCCATAATATGGGGTGGAATAAATTTCAGTACACAGTTCCGTTTCAGTTGTAAATAGTGCTGGGCATTATTTTTTAACTTATCCAAAAGTTAAGAGCAGAATGAATGTCCTAAGAGTTTGTTTGTCTAATATCAAATGAAATGGCGGGTACATAGTAGGTACATGAAAACGATAGTGACTGAGTTGCTGCAGTTACATCGGATGAAACGTGGTACAGACCCATAGGTCAGTGACCGCAAGGCCATTGACCTGACTGATTGTCATGAATTCAAATCCTCTAGCTAGTGCTTCCAGTTAAGGAAAAACTCACAATAAAACCGTAGTTTGATGGTATGGGGTTCTGTAGTGCTCTCCTGGCCAGCTACCACTCCAAGCTAGAAATCTGTCGTCAAGCATTCGGTGTGTTCCAGCAGCCTAAATCACAAAGTATGCCAATATCACAAACTAATTAATTAAGTCAGCTAATTGATTTAAATGGAATGACGATTATATCGGACCGCAGAATCCAACCGCAGGCCGATATTAATTAAAAGCTATGGCAAGCCATGCTAATTAAGAATAAACAAATGGTGCATTAAATTCTGTCGAAATAAAGGTATTTTCACCGCCACAACGTTCATTTGCCCATAAATTACCATCGTTATCAATACAACATTATATTTCAAAGTAAAACAGTAAGATTGTTTGTGCGCTTTTATCTCGCCGATGATATATTTGGTTCGGCCACCAGTTCTTCAATTTCCGATTTCTCTTCTTCTCCATTCTACATCCTCAGGCTTTACCGGGCCTAAAATCTTTCTTATGACCTTCCTTTCCGCAACTAAGAGTTTCGGAATTGTTGAATATTCAAACTTTGCTAGCTCGGCTACTTTGAAAGAATTGGAAAAGATCTTGCGTTGAAACGAGCGTTGGGCCGAGTGGCCAACGCCCAGTTGGCCGTCCCAGATATTGCTGGAAAGGCAAAGTCACGAAGGACATGCGCGAGCTCCAGGTGGAGGACTGGCAGGACGTGGCGCAGGATAGACCAAAGTGGCGTCGTTATTAATGGAGGCCAAGACTCACTTTGGATCATTACCAGGGGCGTATTTACTCTAGGACCAAAAGGACCATGGCCCGGGGCGGCAAGCTGCAAGGGGCGGCGCAAGCGTACCACGCTCAGCTTTTTGCGCCCTCTTTTTGAATTTATATGTCTAAGGAATTTAAAAAAGCCTACCTAATTAACAAAAACTATAACTTATTTGGTTGTATGTTTGAGATCAAGACACACTGATGGATTTTATTATAAAATACGCCATTACGCTAGTCCAGTTAGTAACTTATCTACACACAAAGGAGCTGGCTGATTGAACGGATTTTTGTTCCTTATTCCCAATATCAGGCGCGACATGTCTTAATTACACTTTGATCGAGTTGCTACTTCATTATTCGATGATTGATTGATACCCGATTCGGAAATAGAATCGATTACTTGGATATACTATTAAAGATTAGACTATACTACTTACCTACAATCTGTTAATAAAATAATGTTAATGTTGTTGGATGTTCGAAGTTGCATAAATATTGAATAGGTACATCTTATTTCTTTGATTATTTCCTCGCTTTTCTTTGACCACTTTTCATCAGGCAGTCTTTTTGTTTGCCACTCAATCATGTAGCTATATAGAAAATTATAGTACTGCCTGTGCCATTGCCAAAAGATACTGGCCACAAAAGAAAAAGGAAAAGAAACTAATCAGAAACGAGGTGATCCGACAGAGAACCGACATAGGGTCAGCAAGCTGAAGTGGCAATGGGCGACAGGTTCTTAACAAGAGGGTGGTAGCTAGCCAGGCGAGTACTAGAAAATACCCTACCACCAAGCAAGGCTAGGATTGATTATATAATTTTTTTTTTTTTTTTTTTTTTATTCATTAAGTTTTCCACTACATGCTTGAGGCCCGTACTGTTGTCTATACATTTTCTTATAAAATAATTCGGTTATTCCGCGTTTAAATTTAATTAAATTATACTATGAGCTAATTTAAAACTAAGAGGTTGTGCACATTGGGATATGGAAACATGAACATTATACAATTAAAACATGCAGGAAAAACATTTTAACAATTATTAGTTACGGGATTACAACTAAAACAGACCAGACCCCACAAGCAGCACCCGTTCACGAGTTGACGCATGTGCCAGCCATCGCTCTCCTCGACCATATTAGAGGGAAGAGAGCGACCCGACACACGACGCCGCTGCAAGCAAAGTCACTTTCGTGAGCATGACTGCTTTAGTTGTTTACAGTAGATGGTTGGAATAGAGAAGGAAATATAAATTGTGAGATATATAAATTGTGAGGATGAGTATTATTAAACTTAAATGACCAGCGATGCAGGGATCGGTGGAGGCTAAAGGCATTCCCTAGTCCGTATTCCAACAAGTTACGACTGCTATTAAGTTTTATCTATGCCCGAATCCCACACTCCGTCTTGTAAGTTTGAATCTTAGTGGAAAGCACTCGCAACTTCGTCTCGAAGCAGTTTACAGGCATCTGGAAACTGCATTAAAGTTTCCAACACCTATTTGTCATGTTAATTCATTGAAATGAGTGCTAGCTAGCGCTCGACAACTTAAACGACGCATCTTGTGTTCCGAGATTAAGTTGATATTTGGAGCAAACTACCATTTTTAACATTTTCTCATTTTTGACATTTAATATATATGTTATCAAAATAGAAATAGATAAGACATGAAACATTCTATATATACAAAATAAAGTCGTGTTAGTTACACTATTTATAACTCAAGAACGGCTGAACCGATTTGGCTGAAAATTGGTGGGGAGGTAGCTTAGAATCAGAAAACATACATAGGATACTTTTTATCCCGGAAAAGATTCCTATGGGATAACGGGAAGACATGGGCGAAACCGCGGGGTGCAACTAGTATATAATTATATATATGTAATCAAAATTGAAATAGATCTAATACATACGTGAAACATCCTACTAATATTATAAATGTGAAAGTTTGTGTGTGTGTGTGAATGTTTGTTACTACGTATCACCGTAATTACTAAACCGATTTTACAAAAAAATGGAATAGAGGTAGCCTAGACCACATAGGTAACTTTTTTTTTTTTTTTTTTTAATGTATGTTTTATACAATTGTCCTCGGACATGGGTCCGAAACATTTTGCATCGGCGAAAACATTTTTTTTTGCGTAATTAGCTGCAACTATTGAAATTGCATCTAATTACACAAAAGGTTTGCTCTATTTTCTTTGTGTGAGCAATATATATAAAATATATGCTCAGTCAGTTAGTGGGGTCAATAAACTAATCTACGGTCTTATACAATAGTCTCAGGCAGAACTACATAAACAGGCTTCATGGTGGCCTCATTTTACTTTCCCATTTTTTTTTTTTTCATTTTCTTTTTCTTGTTTTTCGTTTTCGTCTGTTTTTTTTTTCTATTATTTTTTTTTCTGTTTTTTTTTTTCTTTTTCAATTTACATTTCTATTTCTTATCATAAACTACTGACATAGGTAACCTTTATCCTGGAAAAGGTTCCTGCGGGTTAACGGGAAGGCACAACTAGTAATATATCCCAATAGTCCAATAGTTCCCAGTCCAGGTGTAGCGTGACGCCATCTTCGACCGCATCGTCACTTAACATCAGGCGACTTGTGGTCAAACGCTACCCGGTAAATAGTAAAAAAAAAAAAAAAAATTATTTGAGACAGAAAGGAAAATGTCAAAAAAAATTACAACGTTTTATTAAGGTTACGATATTTTTTTTCCAGATCTACAAATAACAAAGACTTGTTAGTACCACTAACGTATTAAAAATACAATAGCCAGAGGGCAACAAAACTGTTTTTGAAAAAAAACTGATAATGACGTACAGAGATACAAATGTTTCCTCCTTATAATGTTAGGTATCTTATTAAGATGTATATCAATTTACATAAAAATTGATGACGCGCAATTTTCCCGTCCCATAAATGCCAGCCTTTGTAGGTATAATAACTTTGGTACGTAACAGGGCTGGTATAATTATGTTACTCAGAAGTAAAGTGCTCTAAAATGAAGCAATTTATACATAAATTTAACCAAGAATGTCAACCCTAATTTTCGTCAGAGTTTTCACACGTCGCTTGTAGGTAAACAAAATTGTGAATTTTACTGGAACGTGAACGTGATGCTCTAGAAATTCTTTAATTAAACTCTTTCGTGACATATTTCAGTTTGTTGAATCCTGAATATTACTGGCCCTAGTGCGGTCCTCGCTTAATGTGACACCTCAGACCCAAATAATTTTAGAAATGAGATTAATTTTGTAAGGGTCGAGGAGTCGTGTTTAGCAAATTTTAAATTTAGATTAAAAATTTTCGTAACTCGTGTTGCTTTACATTGCAACATTATTATGTAGTTGGTTTTTGACGTGACAACGTCTTATAATTCGATAGAGCCGGCTGCTCGCACAAAAAAACATGACTCATGCGGCGTTACCTCGCTCTGCGGCGTTACCTCGCTCTGCGGCTTTACCTCGCTCTGAGGCGTTCCATGTAAAGCTTGAAGTGCAAGCGAGAGCACGGAACGAGCGACAAAGAAGCACAATCGACCAATCGACGTTGTCACGTTCAACTATCGTCAGTAAACCGACTTTACAGACAACCAATTTTTTCATCTTTCTTTTTCGCTCTCTTTCTATCTTTCACGCTGTCTCTTTCGCTAATAACATAATAGGCTGATGATGATTATTGGCCGATCTCAATAACCGATCTATCCACGGTTTGCCCTACTAGAGATACAAATTTGATATTAACTTCTATGGAGCTTATGTCGAATTTTTATCACCAGTAGGGCAGACTATGGATAGATCGGTTATAGGTAACGGCCGCATGTTGCAAAAATACGGCGCAGAGTTTGGCTACAAATCGCGTAATTGATATAGGTATCAATGAATGAGCTAACACTTTTAATTTTATATAGACATGGACTAGCTGTTGTGACTTGTGAACCGATAACCGTTGGGGTAGACGTGTTCTTGAGTGGAGACCGCGACTTGGCAAACGTAGTGTAGGACGCCCTGCGACTAGGTGGAGCGACGACTTGTGCCGAGTGGCTGGCAGTAGTTGGATGAGAAGAGCCGAAGACCGGGCTCAGTGGCGTACCTTGGGAGAGGCCGATGTCCAGCAGTGGACTGTCACGGGCTGATGATGATGATGATGATGCTGTTTTCCAGTTTTATACGCGTAGACTACACTTTACCGTGATATAAACTATTCCATGTCCTTCCCCAAAGTTCTAACTATCTCCATAACAAATTTCATCAAAATCGATTCGGCAGTTTAGGTGTGTAAATGTAACAAATAGACTTACTTTCGTATTTATAATGTTAGTATTGATATGGATAGTCAATAACATCGACGTACAAGAGAGAATGTGAATCTCACCGCTATTTTCCGAAAGAGAAAACAAATATCCTGATAACTTAGCGCGCCAATAAGCAATAAGACAACGGTAGTGGGCGCTTAAGATACGGTACAGATAAAATCAGTATGGACATTAGTACAGTCAGCGACAAAAGTAGCTGTTCGTTTTCGATTTTCCAAATGTGTTTTAAATCAGTAATTGTTATTGTTTTTCTTAGATTTTACATGGTATCATAGCGATGATGCTTAGTGGTAGTGACGTCGGCTTGCGATCCGTAGGACGTGGGTTCGAATCCTACAATGAGCTTGAGCTTTCGGTGAAGGAAAACATCGTGATGAAACCATAGCTTGGTGGTAGGGTATTTTCTAGTACTCGCCTGGCTAGCTACCACCCTCTTGTTAAGAATCTGTCGCCAAGCACCTATCGGTGTGTTCTGGCAGCCTCACTTGAGAGCCAGTTCCCAGTCCAGGTGTAGCGTGGCGCCATCTTCGACCACATCTTCACTTAACATCAGGTGACTTGTGGTCAAACACTACCCTATAAAAAGTAAAAAAAAAAAAAAATTGTATCATTTTGACCACAACGTAACACACCTGATTTTAAGTGATGATGAGGTGAAAAATTGGTGTATAAGATGATGAGGATAATAGAAAAAAAGAGTGTTTTGTCAGCGACTTTTGTCGTTGACTGTACTATATTGAAGCCTCTTTCAAGATCCTACTAATATTATAAACGTGAAAGTTTGTGAGTATGGATAGATAGATGGATGGAATTTTGTTGCTCTTTCACGCAAAAGCTACTGAACGGATATGAATGAAATTTGGAATGGAGATAGCTTATACCCTGGATTAACACACAGGCTACTTTTAATCCCGGTAAAAGGTTTTTGCGGGATAACGGGGAGACGCGGGTGAAACCGCGGAGCGATACTCGTAACTGCATATTGATATTATAATTTTTTTTCCTTTACTTGTGCAATGAATAGAGGAAATAACGAAAGGATTTGTAATTATAAGGTGCGTCAAAAAAAATCCAGAAACAGTTCATAGAAAAGCAAGATTTTTTTAAATTAGTTAGGATTTTTGGCGCCCAACGTGGGGCATCGTGAAGTTAATAAATTTTTATTATAAGCTATTCTTGAAACTACTGAAAAGCTTAGGCTTTTTGAGTATTTCGGATAATTATTTTCGGTATAAGTCACTTTATTCTGATTTACAAGACAGCATTTGACATTTATCGGTCCAACGACCAACATAGTGGGAGTGGACAAGGGACTTATTTGTGTCTCTAACAAACATAGAATTCTCCAATATTATATGTATATCTCGGCGCAATATCACAAAAGTACAAAAAAAAGCGTAGGTTTATCATCAAAGGAGAATGTTCAATGTTCAATGTACATACTGTTTCTTTATCGGGACCTTGGCAGGGCCGGATTAAGCATTAGGCAGAGTAGGCTGCCTTGGGGCCCCGTGCACGCACCAAGTAGAAAAAGAAAATTTCATCAAAAAATGAATCCTTCCAAAAGTACTCATTAAAGTCAATCAAAATCAAAACCAATAGTTTTTTATTCAATAGGATACATTGTGATCACTTTAAAACGTCAAACTTAAAACTAGCTACGCCTATTTCAACCTCCTTACACCAGCATAAAAACAGGCAAGAAACACCCGGCAGGTAACTTTTTTGGCGCGATCACATTGTCAATTTTATTCTTATTACTAATTGATTGAATTGGAGCAAGTTCACTAACATCCCAAGCTTTTTTTGTCATTTAAATAGTCCGATATTTTATAATAAGCTTTACTAAGACACTTGATTACTCTTGGTTGATTAGTTTTCATTAGTTTTTATGAAGAAGTGATTGAAAAAATGTATTTCAAAAAGCAAGAAAACAGTAAAGGTACGGGAGGCCCTGATATTTGCATTGCCTAGGGCCCTGACAGGGTAAATCCGGCTCTGGACGTTGGCAATTGTATTACGTTGGTATCATGATATCGTGGAAAAGTTTGGTAATACGCGAGCGTGATTGGTCACATTTTCACATTGTTCTATTTAGGGATACACAATGTGTAGGTAATGTGTAACTTCAAGCATAATGGTTCTGGAGCTTTATATAGGTCACTGCACTTGTGAGTTCGAGCGCGGTGATTCAAGGGTTTTCTATTTTTAGCATGTATTTTCACCGTATAGATTTATACGTTGCACAAAATTCACTAAACAATTACAAGTTTTTCGATTTTCTTTATCATGTTCAAACACCAACCTTTAACCGCACCATCGCTTAACATCAGGTGGTTTAAGGTCAGACGCTAACTTGTAAAAACAAACAATTCTAATCAAAGACGCGTTTGGTCAGCAACTTTTATCGCTGACTGTATTAGCGAACTGCTCCGGCTTCGCATAGATAAGCTTCAATTTTGACAACTACAAGTTTTATCAAAAGCGTCAAAAACCAGTCATAAAAGCTAGATATTTATTCAACGCGTGCATTTCTCTCATACATTACATCAAGTCTAATTAAACCGTTTAGGCAGTGTAACTTAAGAGGACGCCGTGTTATCACGTTTATACAATAAATCTTAAATCAGCTCCATGCAAAAACGCAAGCGAGCTGACTAATGCCGTAAGGTCGTATGCGTAAAAAAAAGTTTTTTTTTCGTTTAAAATGAAAACTATCGTTAATTTTATAGAACTAAATCTGTAGTTCTTTGAAGAATGTGTATATACCATACAGAAAAAAAAATCAACTATTAAATCGGTTTTGTATGCTTGTAAAATGAAAATCTTTTTTTTTAGAGGGCAGTTTTCGATCGTTATTCCTCTGTAATGAAAGTTAACCAATCGTGTTATCCTTCCGACAATTTGATGTCAAAAACATGATCTTTAATGTACATAAATAAAAGCTCTGTATGTTTTGTAATTGATGAAAAAAAAGGAGATCCCTGCAGCCAATATTGCCAATTCCTCGTCTTAATAAAGGTTCCTGCGAGATAACGGGAGGACGCGAGGCGTTACTAAGGTTAATAAAATAACATAAATATGATAAAACAAGGCAATATTGCTGCTATTAATATACCTTACCACTTGCCCACCCTCGGTAGTTCTGAAACATCAACAATCTCACGCATGACCGCTAAACCAGCGTGGGCAGACACTTCTAAGCTATCGGCAGTCGGAATAAACTTGTAATACCACTTTATTGCGAAGCAGTAAGGTTGAAAATGGAAAACAGATGGTGTAAATCACTTATTTTATCGACTTTCGTTCTCGTAACTTCGATGGGAGCTCAGCGCCGTATGGAAATAGTTCGGGACGGCTTATTAACCGCGAAAAATGGAAAAGTTTATGGGTATCAGGCACTCGGGTCTGCGGAAAATGGTGCGAGAAACTTTTATAATCTACTAGTTGCGAACCGCGGTTTCACCCGCGTCTACACGTTATCCTGCAGGAACTTTATTCCGGGATAAAAAGCCTATGTGTTAATCCAGGTTAAAAGCTATCTTATATTAGCCATTTGCATTCATCGGCTAAAAGTATCGATATCGATATTTTTACAATGTTGCTCAACTCTAGTAAATGTAAGTACTTCATTAGAACTGCATAGTCGCGTTTCCCTGAATAGCCGACTCTTTTGAATAATTTAGTCATTTGCACAGCAAATGGGGATGTGAATGAATCGTTGGAAATGTTGCTACGCTAGTGCTGGGCACTTCGTAAACCTCTGTCAACTTAGCATACATTAAAATTAAGGCCCTGCGTATAGCCGCCGTTGACCTTGCTTGATCAGGTGAAAGCATCCCGCACTGACTTTATGAGACTGACGCGGCGATTTGCGAGTATGAAATACGTAAAAAATTCGCAAAAAATAATTAAAGCAGTATTTTCAAAAAATGGCCTGTAGGTGTTTTGGGTATTATATTTCTTAATACGCTGATGGTAATAACAAGTCTTTGTTGCATATATAGTTTAGGAGTAAAGTAGTATTAAACTTTTAGAAAATGGTGCAGTTTGCACATTTTTTTTCAATATATAAATATATTTTTTGCATTTTTGCCCTGAAGGTGACTCCACACTTTTTGAATTAACCATTATATCGTAACTAATACAAGTCGATTTAATTATTTTATATTTTTCAGTGCGTTTTTAAAGTGTTTTTTTTTTAGTTTTTTAAACTATATATTTTATTTATTTGTATAGATGTAGATGTAGCGAATAATATAACGTATTGATATCTAATTTTCCAAGCTACAAAGGCTATAAAGGTACCGTGACCCAAAAAAGGGTTAATCATCTTTCAAAATATGTACATATAACCCCGTATTATTAGACAGATGGGAAACATCGGTGAATATTATAGAGACGGACAATTTGTTTGTAAGTTCCTTTTTCATTTGTTTTTGGACGTAGGAGTAATCTCATTAAGTGCTTACTGATCCGAAGCAGAAAACTCTTTCAATAATAGGGAGCTATGTTATCGCTGAGTAAGTAGGGTAAGTTTTACTCTTATAGAGTTTTCAGTTAGAAATCACGATATTTGTAAAGCAAGTCGGAGAAAAATGAGTCAATTGACAGCTTTATAAGTAAGAGTTCGTTCAGTTATGTAATAATGTATTACAAGTTATCCCGCAGGAACCTTTTTCCGGGATAAAAAGTAGCCTACGTGTTAATCCAGGGTATAAGCTATCTCCATTCCAAATTTCGTTCGGATCCGTTCAGTAGTTTTTGCGTGAAAGAGTAACTAACATCCATCCACAGTGCTGGATTCACACTAGGGGCACTCGGGGCTACTGCCCAGGGCGGCAAATTTTCAGGGGCGGCTAAATTCATCATCATTATCATCGGCCGGAAGAAGTCCACTGATGAACATAGGCCCCCTTTTGCATCTATCGGCTCTTACAATGTCATCGGTTCATCTAGTAGGGACCTACCTACAGAGCGTCTTCCAGTTAGTGGTCGCAACTCGAGAACCTTCCTTCAGGCGATGTGGCGATGTGGCCTGAACATTACTGCTTCAACTTGCAAACTCTGAGAGATATATCGGTGATCTTGGTTCTTCGGCGAATTTCGGCAAAATTCGGAAGGAGAGAATAAATAAAATTCTCTCAAAAAAATTCAAACATTGCAGAGTAGTCAACAAAACTTTATCTATTTCATGCAAAATTTCGGTAAGAGGGCGGCATTTTTAGAGTGCCCCGGGGCGGCGATAAGGTTAAATCCGGCTCTGTCCATCCATCGTCTGCCTGTTTGCCAATCTATTACATAAAAAAATTTAAAAAAACTTCTGATTGAGGCGCGTCCCTCGTATTTCATACAATAATATAATTATTCGAATATTATTCCATTTCCTGAGCGGCCCACGCAATCTTCCGTGGGGCCTTCAATCAAATTAGGTTTAGGGTCCGTCGACAAATACCGACGTTGATTAAAATTTTACTACAGAGGCGAACCTCGGGATGTCAGTCCGTTTACTTGCCTTAATGAATGTATACATTTGACGAGTATGGCCAACCGTTCACTTGATTGTGTACTGCGGTAACTGTACGTAATCACTACAAAACACACACACACACACACACTAACAACAACACACACTCACACACTAACAACAACACACACTCACACACTAACTAAAACACACACTCACACACTTACACTTAACAATACTAGCTGCGCCGGCGATTTTCCCTGCGGCCGTTCCCTTAATCTATAGATTTTTTTCCAGGATATAAAGTGCTGTGTTTTAACCCAAGGCATAAGCTATCTTCATTCCGAATTGCACTCAAATCCGTTGAGCCGTTTCATCGTGAATAAGTAACAGACATACACGCTCGCTCACTAAACTAAAAAATACACTTTCGCATTTAAAACATAATATAATAAACAAGTTAGACACAGCACAGTCCACAGATCAAAACGAACGAGTCAAAGGTTTATATTTCACATTTTGGTTGCATTCAGAATTTGAGAAATGTTAAATACACTATGGAAGCGTTCATAGATTTCGAAACAATATGATGTCCGTGTTAAAGTGGCAATGACTTTTTTGGCGGCAATCAAATTGTCAACGTGAAAATTTTGTTTTTATTTCCAAAACTTGTGTTTCTTCGAGTGATAATGTGTAATATTGGTGAATTATTAACCATTATGTGTTCGTTAATGTGTACGAGTGTGGGAAATTGAAATAAAGTTGTGCAAGTGACTTTTCTAGTTGCTCCAAAAAAGTCCGTGTAAAGTTTAAGTAAAGCTCCACTACTTTACTTAAACACTATCCTCATCCCATCACCTCATCGTCATCATCACCATCATCATTTAAACTTGATTCAACTCTCTGAGTTTGAAATCTCTCTCTCTGAGAATTTTATACTTGACACTGGCAAATACACTAATCATGTGACGCCATAACAAAACAAAAAAAAAAAAAAGTGGCTATAAATTGTTTTTTTTATTTTTTCTTTAATATTTTTGTGTCCACGACCAATGACATCGATGTTACGACGTTCTAAATAGTGTGATATCGATGTTTTATCTTGTAACATCGATGATTATCGGACATCCCTCATCCAAAACTTCCGTTTGACTACCTCTGCTACCTTGTAAATTAGTTTTATTTATTTAAGAGTTCGACGTTAGCCGGAGGTTGCATCAAGTTCGTAACTCTGAAACAAACTCGGTAAGTTAACAATCCGCTCAGCGACTTCATTGTTCAAACGCTTTGCCTTCACTTAGGTAAGCAAAGTATATAGAAGTTGAAATCCTGTGGTAAACGGTTCCGAGTTCAATTTCTGAGAGAAAACTGGAGCTAATATATTTAAGCTTTATATAAAGCAGCCTTTCGAGTGAATAGGGCTTCAATTTTAAGAGCTATTTCTGTTTTAAAACTTGTTTTGTGGTTCTTGTTTTATCCTCTTTATTATAAAGGAGTGGCTTCGCTCGCGCTGTAAGTACCTAGTTGATTTTTTCGATACAAACTAACGTTACGTTTTTTATATGTTGCATAGCGCGGCTTGTAGTTGTCACATCATCTAATCATCAAATGAACATTAAAATTATGCCATCCTACTAATATTATAAATGCCAAAGTTTGTGTGTGTGTGTGAGTGAATGTTTGTTACCACGTATCACCGTAACTACTAAACTGATTTTGATGAAATTCGGATGGGAATGGAGATCGCTTACACTCTAAATTAACACATAGGCTACCTTATTATTCTAGAAAAAGGTTCCCGTGGGATAACGGGAAAACGCGGGTGAATCCGTGGGATGCAAAAAGTTACTATTAAACGAGGTAATGTCATCTCTTTTTTGGCACTCTACCTACGGAAGGTCATCTTTTACAGGCCCAATTGGCCACTATAAATCCAGAGTGTGTAAATTGACCCGTGGAAAAGGCAACTTTCCCTAAGCCAGATTCCCTGTAGAAACTCCTCTTAATCCCACTGATTAGCTGTGACACTGACCACTTGTTGCTATTTACATAATATCCCTGGCCACAACACCCTGACACGCATTCTATGAGTACTCTGAAGGAAAGAGTGTGAGAACCACAAGATCAGGCTAAAATGGGCAAGGGAATCATTCAAAGTCGAAGTAGGGGCATCAATTTGAATTGTAAAATATAAATAATTTGATTGAAGGACGGACGATGGAACATTGTTTTGTTTGCTGGCAATTTGTTTCATTATAAAAGGGAATATTTTTTCCATTGACTCCATTGTTCTCCTAAGAATTTGTCGTTGAATTTAGACAATGTGTTGCCGGTCTCATTGTGGTTTAAAGTTAAAATAAATAGACATCTGGTAACAAAGAAGAGAGCTCGGAAACTTTTTAATACGAAAAGGTTTTATAGCGATGATGGCTCAGTGATATTGACGTCGACTTGCGATCCGTAGAACGTGGGTTCGAGTTCATTCCTACAATGAGCTTGGGCTTTCGGTGAAGGAAAACATCGTGATGTAACCATAGCTTGGTGATAGGGTACTTTCTAGTACTCGTCTGGCTAGCTACTACCCTCGTGTTAAGAATCTGTCACCAAGCACCTATCCGTGTGGTCAGACGCTACCCTAAGAAGTAAAAATAGATTAGTTAAGTGAAAGCTAAAGTTACTTCAAACTCGTATAGCTGAAGTAGCAGTGGGTGTATAAATATGTGGGTTGTCCAGTGGTCGTAGAAGTAATAACCTTTACGTAGGGATGTTCGATCATTATCGATATCAAGTTCAAAGTTCAAAATATCTTATTTAATAAAATACATAATATGATCACTTTAAAACGTCAAACCTAAGACTGGCTACGCCTGTTCCAACCTCCTAACGCCGGCAAAAGAACAGGCAAGAAACGCCAGGCAGGTATTTTTTTGGGCGCGATCACATATACCGTTTTAATCTTACTACTAATAATTGATTGAATTGGAGCAAGTTCGCTGCATACAATCCCAAGCTTTTTTGTCATTCATATAGTCCGATATTTTATGATAAGCTTTACTAATGAGATTTCTCTTGGTTGGTTGTGCACATTAATCGAATTCTATAAACACTTCTATATTGCCGCAGAGCATTTATCCAACTCTGAATGCAACCAAAACACGAAAAAGTTACCTATTGTCTCGTTCGTTTATCTGTGGATTGTGCTGTCTGGCTTGTTTATGTGTGCAAGTGTGCCGTTCATTCGTGGAAAATTAAAACATTATTGGAACTTATAATAATGTGTTCCTATCCTATTGGATTTAGTTCTTTGGTCACATCTCAAGAAAAGAGCTGTCTATGGAGAGACTTGTCGTGCAGGGTCCGGTTGAAGGGAAAAGAGCCAGAGGCCGTTCTCCGACTCGCTGGACTGATCTCTTCAAAAAGGACACAGACGCATCCATGACCCAATGCTCTCGTGACGCCATTAATAGGCAAAAATGGCGTCACATTGCCGTCAGAGGTGCCCAAGCCGAAGACAACGCATCACAGCAACCACGACCACTCTGACAAGAGTGAACCACTTAGAGATCCTATTGGCCACTATTCCTACGCCCAAATATCTCCAATTTAATAATTTATTTGTTAAGATCATATCGATGTCGGCTGACATCGTTTTCTTTTGTGTTCGATGAACATGTTCACACTCGATGTTCAGCTATCGATGTCATTATCGATGCCATCATCGATGTTTTAGCAACATCGATGTTTTAGCATCGATCATACCTTACCCTTACGGTGTTATTGACTGAAGACTGAACAGTTTGCTGCACTCATCTGAAGCGATGAAATCTCAGTGGTATTGACGTCAGCTTGCGAGTCGTAGGTATACCCTTGGGCTTAAAACCTGCAATGTGATTGAGTTTTCAGTGCAGGAAAACATCGTGATGAAACCACTTAGAATTAGGTTTTGTACGTATGTATTTTTTTTTTAGGCTTTAGGATTCCGTACCTCAAAAACAATTTCAGAACACTTATGTCCGTCTATCTGTCTGTTGTTTGAGTTCTCGATTGTCTAATGTTAATTACCAATATTTAGATGACAAAAAAAAAACTTGGAATTGAAGTGAACTTGCTCCAATTCAATCAATTAGTAATAAGAATAAAATTGTCAATGTGATCGCGCCAATAAAAATTACCTGCCGGGCGTTTCTTGCCTGTTCTTTTGCCGGAGGTTGGAACAGACGTAGCTAGTTTTAGGTTTGACGTTTTAAAGTGATCACAATGTATCCTATTGAATAAATAACTATTGACTATTGACAAGACAGTTAAAAAAAATCATACTTCGACCTTAGTTACCAATTTCTAGTGCACGCCAAAACTAAAAATCAATACCAAATAAATTAGGTGAGGAAAACAAAGAAAAATACTCTTTCCAGTAGTTTACTTCTATTCTATAAACTTCTGCATGCCATTAGCTTTTCAATTAGCCCTCAGTTTATTCAAAATGATACTATTTTGGGAAGGTCGCCTCCCTCGCCCCATATTATTTTCCAAACTTCCAAACAATAATTCAAGCTTTGGTATAAACAAAAACATTACGATCCAAACAAACAGACCAACTAACTTTAAATCCTTTGTTGTATATCCAAATACAAATGTATACTGATTTTGGCAGTTGATTGACTGACAAACAATGGCGTACGACCGCTTAAAAGTAATGTTAATTATTAGTTACAGGTTTCATAACGGAATAATATACAGTTAGCTATTAATAGAAATGATTAAACAGTCTGCCAACAACAGAAAACCTGATGTATTATTTCTGTTTTCTTTAGTTCTTTTGTTCCTGGCGTTTTAGAACCAAGCGTTCTTGTTCGTGGTGATGGCAAGAGACCGGACGGAAATATTATATGTAAATGAAATGAAATAAAATAAAATTAAATGAAATATATTTATTTCTGACATACACAATGTTGTCTATTCGGTTTTGCATTCTCTAAAACTAAACTTGGTTTGACAGGTCTAATGCCCTTTGGCCGCTGTCTTTTTGTAACAACTGAGGTAAAAAAGGACAGCATTACTTTAGAAGTAGACCTGTCTAACTTAGTTTAGTTTTAGAAAATGCAAAACCGTATCGACACCATTATCGCACGATACAAGGACAAAGACAAAAAGTCACAATCACACATCAACAAGACATGCGCGATGTCAAAAATAGGTTCGGAGGAGAATAGGTGTAGAAAATACTATTCGTTGCGCGAGCGAAAAACTAAACTTCACTAGCTAATAGATAAAAATGATAAGGATAAGCCATAGATATAACCAAGATGGTGGAACTTCACGAGAGTGAACCGCTTTTATACAAGGCTAAGCCTAAGCTGTCGGACACCTCGGTCCCACGGCAAGTCATCTGGTCTGGAGCGCCGTAATTTGCACAAACCACAGGCAGGGAATCTGTGGCCAAGCACCTAAAGGGCTGTTCCAGCAGCTTCATCTACGAAACAGTTCCTAGTCAAAAGCAAAAACTCAAAATCAAAAATTCTTTATTTAATCATCATTATCAGCCTTTCACGTTCCCACTGCTGGGACTCTGGCCTTCTCTCAGAGAGAGAGTATGGGCTGTAATCTACCACGCTGGTCCAGTGCGGGTTGGTAGATGTCGCATGCCCTTGAATGTTGCAGTGCTTGGGCATGCCGGTTTCCTCACGATGTTTTCCTTCACCGTTTTGAGCGATGGCAAATCTGCACAATCTGTGGTAACGTACTGGCTCTTGATGGTGGTAAAAAAGAAACATTTGCATCCCCAGTTTCATAATATGCACCATTGATGGTGCTAGTCAATGCTGCATTAAAAACTGGGGGTTTTATATATTCTTAAAATGATATACTGTTTTAAACTACCATGGTCAAAAACATTAGAATTAGGTTTTAAAAGCACCTGTCATAGCTCACGAGGGGATACCGTGAGTTTTGTGTGTCGAGATTTGAATCGAGTTGTGAGTGACTTGTGTGAAAATGGTAATTCCATCGTAAGCAAAAAACGTGCGAGGAAGCGGGTAGATTGATACGTCTGCCCGTTGTAACATCAACAATCCTCCCCGCAGAAACTTTTAGTATTCTCGTGATCGCTTGCAACAGTGCCGAAATATCGAGAACTCAAACAAAAACAAATACATGGTAATTATCCCGTTATAAAACCTAATTCTAATTCTTAAAACGGTTCTACTAGTAAGTGTCCTTACTCTAAACAAGTTTGTAGTGTTGAGGAAATAGGTTTCACATTTATCCTTTCGTTTCGTCGCATGCAAAGCAGGCCTATTTTTATCGTGTTGGCACCAAATATGGAGGAATATTGGCATTTGGGCCGCAAAGTTAAGGAAAGGCGTCTGGAAGCCCTTCCCGTAAACTTTTTATCGTTATTAAAAGGATACAGAATGTGCGCTGTAAAAAGGAAATATAGGTATACGCCATTCGCGAAGCATTTGGTCCAAAATAGCTATGTGTAGTGGAAAATGGTGATGTGAAATTGAAACTAAGTTGATATTTGTTATTAGAAATGTTCGATTAGTTGGATTTTTTTAAAATGTACAATGTACATACAGGGAAGCGCTTGACATCAAGGCACGTTGTGTTAAGTAACTCGTGTTTTAGAATCCGTCTCCAAGCATCATAGTTCTCACTCCAAGCTTAACATCACGTCACCTTCCACCACATCATCATAACATTAAGGATCTGTAGTCAAACCCTACTCAGTAAAATGTAAAAAAACACACACAAATTCATCATCATCATCATCAACCAGCTTCAGTCCACTGCTGGACATAGGCCACTCCCAACATACACCACTGAGCTCGATCTTCGGCACATATGACATACTAGTTACGCCCCGCGGTTTCCATAGAAACCTTTTTCCGGGATAAAAAGTAGCCTATGTGTTAATCCAAGGTATAAGCTATCTCCATTCCAAACATTCCGATCCGTTCAGTAGTTTTTGCGTGAAAGAGTAACAAACATCCATCCATCCATACTCACAAACTTTCACGTTTCATTAGTAGGATAGGTACATAAATGACATATTACCTTAAGTTAAGCTGCAATATCGGAAGGGAAAATGAGCTAGCTCTTTATAAAACTCCATGCAAGACAGGAATATCAATCCCTTGCCTGTAGGCACAACAATAGGGGAGATAAGCAAGCCACCTTTATACTCGGCTCGGTGCTCGGCAAGTTATGAGTGGGCGGCATGATATGAGGTGACATATCCGATCCGGATGATTCTATACAAGAGAGAAACTGTTCTCAACTTCAGTGACATCTTATTCCCCTTATAACAGTTTATGTACCCACTACTAGGCTCCATAAAGTCTTTATATTTGTAACTACGTTTTTTCAACCAAATCCCAAGTGAAATTCAAGACTTGTCGATAGCAAATGGTTAAGTTCATATAAAGAGAAATCAAAATTCAAAATTCAAAATTCAATAATGTTTATTCAATAGGATACATTGTGATCACTTTAAAACGTCAACTTAAAACTAGCTACGCCTGTTCCAACCTCCTTACGCCGGCAAAAGAACAGGCAAGAAACGCCCGGCAGGTAATTTTTTTGGCGCGATCACATTGACAATTTCATTCTTATTACTAATTGATTGAATTGGAGCAAGTTCACTAAAATCCAAAGCTTTTTTTTGTCATCTAATAGTCCGATATTTTTTAATTAGCTTTACTAATAAGATTTCTCTTGTTTGATTGTACACATTGGGATATGGGAACATGAATATTAACGAGTTGCGGGATCACAACCAAAGCAGACCAGACCCCACAAGCAGCACCCGTTCACGAGTTGACGCATGTGCCAGCCATCGCTCAGCAATCTTATTGGTAAAGCTAATTACAAAATCTCGGACTGTTTAGATTACAAAAAAGCTTGGGATTGTAGTGAACTTATCCCATTTTGTCGTTTAATACGTGATTAAAGCACGTTTAAATATTAACTTCTTAAAAAGTGTTAGACGCCAATTATGGTGCAATAATTTTGGAGCATAATATCATGTTCAATACATTTCTAACGTCCGGTTTTATTAATTGATCTATAGAGATAGAAATTTTAAATTACTTCTATGGAGCTTATGTCATATATCTATCTCCAGTTAGGAAAACCGTGGATAGATCAGTAATTGAAACCGGCATTAAGACTGTGTAAGACGATAATTTGATTGATTTTTATTCGCTACATCTACAAAACGTGTAATACCAAGAAAAAAAACTGGTTGAAATTGACTCTCGATGCGCTATAGATGGTGTTGTGTCACTGTGTCAGACAGGATTCGAACCCGGAACACTATGCTGGAAACCACCAACTACGCCATTGTCGGTATATTTTATTATGCCTACAAAAGAATTCCAGTGAACAAACCCTGACTCGATCAAATGCTAGGTATAACAAGAAAGAAGGAAAATTCTAAGAAAAAATCTTTTCTGTACCCGTACTTGGAAATGTTTTTCTAAACTCCAGGTTTATAGCAAAATAACATTGTAAGTTATTTTAAGAATTTCGCTAAGTCTCGGGGAAGGTACGGTTTGTAATTAGATAATTTTTAGACCGAAAAGAAGAAATTTCTAAGATTTGCCTCTGCGAGACTTTAACTATGTTTTTGGGATGAAAATGTATTTAAAATCATCACTAATAAGAACTACATCCCTACTAGGTATATAAATGCTAAAGTAACTCTTTTTATCTGTCTGTTACCCTTTCACGCCTAAACTACTAAACCGATTTAAATGAAATTTGGTACAGAGATAGTCTAGAGCCTGAGAGAGGACATAGGCTACTTTTTATCGCGATTAACTATAGCCCAGCACGCGTAAGAAACCGCGGGGACCAGCTAGTTAACTATATATAGGCATAGGCTTTAGTTAGAATGTTTTGGTTTGAAGAGTTCTTAAAGGTCGGCAACGCATCGGCAACTCCCCTGGTGTTGCAGATGTCCATAGGCGACGGTGACCGCTTTCCATCAGGCGGGCCGTCAGCTTGTTTGCTAAACTATTACATAAAAAAAAAACATGTCTTTCATGTCCACTATTTTAAAATGTCGGAAACTGTCCAAGCATCGAAAAATCTAAAAAGAAAAGTAATTTAGAAAAAAATTCCAGACGGGCTGTTGTAACGTACGGCCCCAAGAACCATGTAATTGATTAAGTATTAACCTTGGTTTTTGTTTGAAAGTTAAACAGATACACTAAAAACCAACTTTGTTTACTTATTTAACTTTTTCGTAAATATGTTTTCTTACCTAATACATTTAACGAACTTGATTTCTTCTGAAGTATTTAGAAATTCGCCTACCAAGAAAATCAATGTTTTTATACATAAATTAACGTGTGCCAATAAACTTAGACTTGCTTGTTGGTTTTAGGTAAGAAATTGATGAACTTTTCAATCACTTTGAAACCGCTTAAAGATTAGTGTTTAAAATGATGATGGTAATTGGAAAGTTTGTTATTGTTTAGTTACTTTTTTCGGTGACCATAACACAGCTTATTTCTCTTCCTACTTCATTCCATGATGCATTATTTGTCTTTAAAGAAAAACGTAAAGAATTTCGTTCAAGTTCTCTCAATATTTCAGTTAATTTAGCACAAAACGTTAGGTCAACAATCGGATAGCACTGTGAACTTGAGAGCTTGTTCCGGGAGACTGTCGGCCCGGATACCCCTGACACAAAACTATGTGAACAAGTTCATACAAAATGCAAGCAAACTTTTTTTGTTCGTGACGGAAAATTGACGATAACTCAAACCGGAAATGTGTGACACCAAGCTATGGTTTCATGTTTTCCATCACCGAAAGCTCAAGCTAACGTCACTACCACTGAGTCATCATTGCCTCAAAATGGTATAATGGGAAGACGCGGGGGAATCATGGAAAAACTTCCACGTGGGCAAAGCCCTGGGGCCAGTTCCATATGACATTACTAACCATGACCTCTCCTCCTTTCCCAGGATGTGGACCTTCTGGCGAGGGTGGAGCGTGCTCCTCTGCACCTGCTCAGTCCTGGCGCAGCGTCTGGACCAGGATGCCATGATGTCTCCCCGGGCGGCCAGGGTGCGGGACCGGGACATGAAGGGAGACGAGCCCAGCTGTGACCAGCTGAAGGCTATGTGGAGGTAAGGACCTGGTGCCGTCACAGATGCCAGCTATAATCTATCATCATCTTTTTAGATAAGAATCAAAGTCCTGACTGACTGATATCAACGCACAGAAGAAAGATACTTGAAATTTAGGTATGTTTTTCTTGATGCACAGGGGCGTACTAAGAAAGGATTTTTGAAATTGCCCCAACACCTAAGGGAGTAAAAACTGTAGTCCACGCGGGTGAAAACGCGGGGAACAGCCAGTCTTATATATACATAAAAAAAAGTTCGTTTAAGTCCAAGGAAGTTTCTTGTAAAGAGAAAAATTGTGAAAAAGTTGCCAGGAAAACATTACAATTTTGGGTAAAATGAAAGTGCTTTTTATATGCTTTTTGTAGGTTACGTTTTATTGCGATAAACTGCCGTGCAAAAAAAACTAAGGGGCGCAGCTAGTAATGTTATATTAACAACTTTGCAAGCAAAAAAAAACCACCTCCAAAGGTTTTCTCATGGATGCCATTAACAGAACTGGACCAATTTGGATGGGACCACACGAGAAGCACCAGCTTTCAAATAAAAAAAGAATCATCAAAATCGGTCAAAACATTAAAAAAAACATACAGTCGAATTGAGAACCACCTCCTTTTTGGAAGTCGATTAAAAAAGAATAAAATAGGAAAAAGATTTTAGAGACAATAGACAATTAATTTGTAATATGTAGGTATTCAGATATAAATAAATAACAAAATTTGCCAGCAGCCTCGAATTGACCCCCAACTCAGCATAGTGCTAACGTTTTCTGTATAATCCAATTTAAAATTCAATATTAAATCATATCTAAACTTCTGCTTTCCAACTTCATTTAAGGCGAGGAAAGCAGTTCCGTAAATTACTTAACTGAGTTTAATTGTGTAACGGCTCCAATGAAATATCTGCGTTCGAAGCCGGTATTACCATAACGACGCCGACCGTCCCCTAGGGTTGTCACGTAGGGGTTTGTCGGAACCTCCTACACGAAAAAAATTTACTCCTACCTTTTTACGCAAGATTGTCGATTTGTAGTAACTTATATAAAATCTTCGTAAAGTTCAAGGTATACTGGTTTTTTCTAGCATCTGCGCCCGCGCGTGGACTACAGTTTATCGTTATAAAAAGTATTCTATGTCCTTCTGTAGGGTTCAAACTATGTCTTTGTTGGAATATAATATGTAAAAAATTTTTTAATACTTTTCTTTTTAAAAAAATTACAGAGTTTTTGGAAAGATCATTTTCTTCGAGCATATTATTAGATCGAGAGAGAAATAGAGGAAAAATCACAAAAATTCATTGAGGCTAGTTTCGGTTTTGGTATAAGACATACTAGTTATTATCCATGATTTCACCCGCGTGGGCTACAGTTTATCGCGATAAAAAGTAGCCTATGTCCTTTCTCAGGCTCTAGACCATCTCTGTATCAAATTTCATTTAAATCTGATCAGTAGTGTAGGCGCGAAAGCGTGACAGACAGACAGACAGAGTGATTTTCGCAATACGAGTGATATTTAAAAAATTAACTGTATTCTTGGCAGCCCTAACTCCGGATTTAAACGTCGATATCCGATATCGTCTACAATTCAGATCAATTGATATTTAGCGCCGATTCAATTGCTTATTCAGTTCGAAGTAGGCTTGAGAGATAGCATCCGATGGGAGGAAATCGGCTTCGTATACGAGAGTCGATCTCAGTGTTTATTATTGAATATTCTACTACGGGGAAGTCATTTGCATGCTTTTGCGTTTCGCTTTGAAGAGTGCTATGAATAACGTGTTTTAGGCTTGGTATTCTAGAATGACGCTCAAGTGATAATCGTCAAATAAATTGACAAATATGTCAATTTATTGACAAATATGTCAATTTATTTGTGTTGACAAATATGTCAATTTATTTTTGTTGACAAATATGTCAATTTATTTGTGAATTTACCGGTTGCATTGTACAATTGAATAATTAAATAAATCCGTTAGTAAAAATAAAAGAAAATTAAAGAAATCCCGCCCAAAAAATTACTGGCTGAGTGTTTCTTACCTGTTCTTTTGCCGGTGTATGTTGTGTGCCACAAAATTAACGCTCTTCGAATCAAATTTAAATTGGTAGGTACGGGAAACTCGTTCCTCCTTTATAATCTACCAAAAATTCTATCATCGGTCGAGAACTGTCGAATACCAATTTACATTGCCAAAACGAGATATTCAAAAAGAAACAGCGAACTGGCTCCGAGCGCGTTTTCCTCGAATAAAATTCTCTTTCCCAATTTACATACGGCCATGTTCGGATCGTAAGTACGGTCAGCAACAAAATTCGCTGAACAATTACAAACTTTCCGATTGTGTTCATCATCTTAATTCCAGTGTAGCCTGTCGAAGTTCACAGAAGTGGCAGTGTTGCATTGAAATAACTTTATTGGAATATGTAATGTAATTGTTTGTATAATTTATGTATATATATATGTCGGAAACGGGTTCGAGATTTGAAATGGATTTGATGTAATCGGAACGCCAGTGCCACCTAGTGGCGCTCGACAGAGTCTTGATGGCATGACTCGACAGGAGAAACTGGACAGTTTGCTTGCGGCGGTCGAGGAAGCATCTTGGAACTGTCCCGCGTTCCGTATTACCTAGTGATTGTGGAATATTCTAGATGTACCTACATTGTTGAATCGTCAAGAATACAGTGTCAGTTTAATTTGTAATGGCCTTCTATTATTGCAACCAACACCTCCCTCAGAACGCCCACGTGAAACCTGCATACTATGGCAGATAGTAACGGAGTAAATCCAATAGTAAGGAAGGAAATAGACCCGGATTCGTCATCAGAAGTGCGATCAGTGTTGGTTCAATAGCAAAATGAGAACGCGGACAGTGATGGCACGCCGACGGAGTGATGTTTGTACAGCATACGCATCAATACCCTGCAAGCACCGAATCACGATGCATCACAGCAGATTTGTGTCTCGCCGAAAACCCACGGAACGGCGGTCAATTTGTTGTGGCGAGTAGTAAAGCGTTAAAAGGAGCGGAGTCGACGTGGCTATCGCAAATAACCTACGAATGACATGTAGCGAGTTCAAGATGAGCGATTTATGGTCACCGAGGATATGCACGATGCAAGATATCGTGTTGCCAAGCCAACGGCAAGAGAAGCTGTCCTCTTTGCTACGCCGGCCGAGTGAAAAAATATGACGGTGTCTCCATGGCGACAAGAAAAAACACGGCTGTCAGATACTTTTTGTTTTGCAAATTGAAGCAGTAAGATGGAATAAGTTTACAATATTGATAAACCACACGAAAAAGAAGCACTGGTTGCTACGAATTCCCTGCATGATGACGTCACTCACTATCCATTAAAAGGATGCGAATGAAGAACAAATCGTAGTATCAACTGTTCTTGCCTACATATTGCAAATTGATACGAGGTTACAACGGCATGCGTTTACGATCGACATTACTTCGAGGGATAAAATGCAACAAAAGCTTCATGCATTCTCACATCTAAAATGCAAGATAAGAAAAATAGAAAACGACCTACACCGTCTACAACATCGAGTCAAGCGGCCCAGCAGCCGGCACCGAAGCCCCTGGTGTGCTGCATGCGAGAAGCTGGGACTCATCGCGGTGCGGCGTATGAGCGGCGGCGCGGGCATGGCGACGACGGCGCGCGGCGAGCGACGCGTGCATGGATGTTTGTGTTGCACAAACACCTACGTGAACTTTAGATCATAACGGTGAGCTGTATTGTCTTTCTTACGATGATGATGATGATGATGATGACGATGATGATGATGATGATGACGGTGATTGTTATACGTTGAAAGCTTTAAATTCTAACAGTACCTACAAATATGCTCACGATAGATTACGTAGGATGCCAGTAGGTTATGTACCAGTCGAGATTGACGATAATAATGGTGATGATTTGTAAGCCGGAACTCGAGTAGGTGCTCTATCGGCCGTATTTGAGTGCATGGTGCACACGGTGATCCACATGGTTGGTGGATGCACGCGTGGTGTGACTGTGGTAGCAATTGCGATTGCTGGTCGGCTAGGAGAGCCGTGGCGTTAGAGGGATTTACTCGTGAGGTTCCAGAGGCTTGGTAGTGAGATTTATTGTGATGCTTTTTGAAGCGACGGTGGTACATGGCTCTGGTTAATCCTTTTTGCTAATTTATTTGTCAGAAATGTAAAGAGTTTGAACCCAGATTTAACTTGATTTTGAGGAGTTGGGGAGTTGAATAGTGTAAAGCCCCAATGTGGTCAGAATTGGCCGAGTCGGACGTGTTCTTTCGTTTGAATGTTTGGTTACAGATTAACACACGAGGACGTGTGTCACGCAGGATGGCCGTGTCGGAAACGGGTTCGAGATTTGAAATGGATTTGATGTAATCGGAACGCCAGTGCCACCTAGTGGCGCTCGACAGAGTCTTGATGGCATGACTCGACAGGAGAAACTGGACAGTTTGCTTGCGGCGGTCGAGGAAGCATCTTGGAACTGTCCCGCGTTCCGTATTACCTAGTGATTGTGGAATATTCTAGATGTACCTACATTGTTGAATCGTCAAGAATACAGTGTCAGTTTAATTTGTAATGGCCTTCTATTATTGCAACCAACACCTCCCTCAGAACGCCCACGTGAAACCTGCATACTATGGCAGATAGTAACGGAGTAAATCCAATAGTAAGGAAGGAAATAGACCCGGATTCGTCATATATATGTGTGTGTGTCTGTGTCTTATAACATTGCTTTGGCGTCAGCTGTAATGGTGTTGTATTGTGTCTAATAAATAAATAAAATAAATAAATAATACCAACCATTGACCGCATTATCACTTATCATCAGGTGTATTCTGTTATGGTCAAAAGATACCTAGAAATTTGTAAAAAAAACTGACTTCAGGTTCCCCTCGATTCCTCTAGGATGCCATCATCAGATCGTGGTTTCCTTATCACGATACCACCCTTGGGATATCTCCTTTCCAACAAAAAAATTATCATCAAAATCGGTTCATAAACGAAGAATTAATCCGCGAACACACTTAAACAATGTATTAATACGGTCGAATTGAGAAACCCCTCCTTTTTATAGAAATCGGTTAAAAAACAAACATTACTGATCTTAGACACTTTTGTAGCTGACTGTACGATTCTTGTCTATAGACAATGTGTCGTGCAAGTGGCTTGGTATGTGTAGCTGGGTAGTTCCCTCACCGCTCGGTTCCATTTTGCCGGTGCATTTGCATGTGCGAGTATTTGTAGTCCGTGCTATTTGTGAAATGGAGCTATTTTATTGCGCTTCGTAGTTTGTACCTACCTTACATTATTAAAACGGTGTCGTGTGCTAAATAGTCACCAGCTGTTCTACGGATAAGTGTCCTCGTGTCACTTTTTAAGTGACTACAGTAAAGATAAAATAAGGTTCCAAAATCACACGAATTCTACTATCCTACTTTATCTTTCGCTTCCGCTGTTTATTCGTTTAGATCTTTTAATGACGACGCGGCAGCCGAGTTGGTAGTGTCCCTGCCTGCGAAGCTAGCGGTCCCGGGTTCGAATCCCGCTAAGGGCAAATATATGTGTGATGAGCACGAATATTTGTACCTGAGTCTTGGATATTTCTATCTATATAAGTATTTATTTCTCTCTATAAGTAAGTATGTATATCGTTGTCTAGTACCCATAACACAAGTTTCGAGCTTAATTTGGGGCTAGGTCAATTTGTGTGCAATGGTCCCCCGATATTTAAACTATTCAACGGATTTTAATGCAGTTTTCACTAGATAAAGTGATTCAAGAGGAAGGTTTATATGTAGAATAGAATGGAATAATCATTTATTGAAGAATGTGGTATATCAACATGGTAAAAACAGTAATAAAAGGGCTCACACATTCTACCACTACAGTGGTGTGCAATAAGCATTAATTACAAAATAATTTAACTAACATCTTTTTTTAATTTATATTCTAATTGATACATATGTACAGGTTTTTTGTTTATTGCATGCATAATTATTATTATTTAAAGTGAAATATAGATTAGAAAAAAAAACAATTCGAAATTATGTCAAATAATAAATTTTACATATAATACACCTACAGCAAAACCGAAAAATTCAAATACTTGTAAAATACTGCCCTGTTTTAGTATCTACATTGCAACCGTGCGAGGTCAGGGCGGGTCGCTAGTATAAAATATTATTAAAGTGAAAGTTTGTGAGCATGGATAAATAGATGGTTGCTTATTACTCTTTCACACAAAAACCACTCAACTGGTTTTAATGAATCTTAGCGTTAAACTTAGTGAAAATAGTTAAAACCCTGAAGAAAGACACAGAATACTTTTAAAGAAAATCTTTAATCGAACGCCGTTGGAGACTAACCGTCCCAATAACCGATCTATCCACAGTTTGCATAAGCTCCATAGAAGTAATGTCGGATTTCTATCTCTAGTAGGGCAAACCGTGGATAGATCGGTTATTGGGAACGGCCGTAAAGCAAACACTAATTATTTTTTTCCTGTAGATTCTCAAAAAGGCAAGCGCGAGCCCCGGAAATCATGAATGAAGTGAGCACCTACCGCGACCCGCTGATGTACAATGAATGGCCGGTGTACCCAGCCGTACCCCGTGCAGCCCCAAGGTATACCCACCGTTATTGTAACTCATAACCATCTTTGTAATGCACCATCTTTGTAACACAACATCTTTGTAACGCACCGTCTTAGTAACATGATATCTTTGTAATGCACCATCTTTGTAATACAACATCTTTGTAAAGCATCATATTTAATTAATTAATGTGTTAATTAATGTAATTTTATTTATTTGAATACATAAAACAAATTACAGACAATTTCATATTATACAAATATAAATAAATTAAATAAATTCTCTCCTGGATTGTAACTCAAAAAGTTGTTTATACTGAAAAATAAACTATAGGAATATCGAGACGAATGTGATCCCATCCACAACGCAGTGAGCTTTGCAGTTGAGACCCCCAATACGGTACAATAAATAATGATAATCTTTGTAACACACCATCATTGTAACACACCATCATTGTAACACCATCATTGTAACACACCATCATTGTAACACCATCATTGTAACACACCATCATTTTACACGACACACGACACAGTAGACTTAAAATATGCTTAAATGAAAATTAATTAATTTCTTTGGCAGATTCCGCTATCAGTTCCCACCGGTAGCCCGCGAGGCGTTCGGGAGAGTCGTCACCAAAGCCCCGCCCAATGTTGTACGCACTCCGGACTACGATGAGGTAAGACTACGTGCATTACAAATTCTTAACTACTATTTGACGAGAAGAAATCTTTCGCTAGTAACGTTACTCGATTATAAATTTTGTAAATGATTATCAGTATTAGTATGTAAATAGTAAACGTATTTGGACTTTTTTGGCGGCAATTGAACTGTCAACATGAAGATTTTGTTGTTATTTCCAAAACTTGTGTTTCTTCGAGTGATAATGTGTAATATTGGTGGATTATTAACCATTATGTGTTCGTTAATGTGTACGAGTGTGGGAAATTGAAATAAAGTTGTGAAAGTGACTTTTCAAGTTGCTCCAAAAAAGTCCGTGTAAAGTTTAAGTAAAGCGCCACTACTTTACTTAAACACTATCCTCATCCCATCATCTCATCATCATCATCACCATTCACCATCATCATTTAAACTTGATTCAACTCTCTGAGTTTGAAATCTTTTATACTTGACACTGGCAAATACACTAATCGTGTGACGCCATAACAAAACAAAAAAAAAAAAAAAAATAGTAAACGTCTCGATTATGAAAATTAGTCAAGATTGCATACTGCTACTTTTAACAGAATTGGCTGTTACCTACTTATTACACTGCCTAGCGACAACAGTTACGTAAAATGTTGCTGTTCGCGAAATAAAAACTTGTTGTTGTTATTTTACAAAGTTTGTTGTTATAATTTTACAAAGTTACGAACACGGCAAAAGTTCTTGTTGCAAAGTTCAAGCTCAGTAATCGAATGAAATAATTTTGCAACCTTCCGAATTTGAAACAGTTAATGATTTTTGCAGTTACTTATATCACATTGGCAAAGTTTCGCGTTGGTTCCCGGAACGCGTGACTGATTTCCTAACTCCGTTCACGTTATTTGATAAAATACATGATTGCTTATTATTTTTGCAAGCCGAACACGTGGCTACTTACTTTTTATTATAATCTTTTTATCTATAGGCGTTGCTTACGAGTCTAACCAGCCATAGACCATAGTAGGGATATAGTTTTTTTTTCTTTTTATTTTCGTCGTTTTGTTCAATTGGCGTATTTGCAATGGCAAATAAAAAATAAAAAATAAAATATTAGAAATATTGTGTATAGTGTTAGTGTTAAAGTAAAGTAGTGGCACTTTACTTAAACTTACACGGAGTCTTTTGGAGCAACTAGAAAAGTCACTTTCACAACTTTATTTCAATTTCCCACCCTCGTACACATTAACGACCCCATAATGGTTAATAATCCACAAATATCACTCGAAGAAACACAAGTTTTGGAAATGAAAACAAAATTATTATGTTGACAGTTTAATTGCTGCCAAAAAAGTCCCACTTTTTATTTAAAGGCGTTGCTTATGAGTCTAACCAGCCATAGACCCGTAGGGATATACATACTCGTAGTTGTAAGATCTGACAAAGCTATATTGGCGCGAAACTCTTCGCTTTTATTGTTGCTCCCTACTTTGACACTCACTTGAAGCACCCTTTCTTTTTACAAAATTGTCTCCTGATAATACAATTGGTGACGTCAAAGCTAAAAGACAACAAACCTTTTTGCATCCTCATCCTCAAAGATATTTTCGCAAATTGGCAGAATGCCGGCTGAAAAATACTGTTATATCATTGGCGCGAAACGGTTTTGAACGAATGCCTTTGATGCGATCCCTCTTTTGTTTTGTCTATTGTTAGCGCGTTTTCAAACGGAATCATGGCTCGTTTGGTTTTTTCATTTCATTGGGTAAACAATCACTTAATGTACCATTATTAAAACGTTTTATCTTATCGAACACTTCCATTGTGTTGTTAATGTCTACTCACATAAGTATCTTAGGTAATCTCTAATGTAGTTTACCAGAAACACTGGTAAGAAACAATAATCCAGACTTTCATCCCTACTTTAATTTTATAAACTAGCTGACCCCGCGAACTTTGTATCGCCGATAAAAACACCTTTTTAACCTTCCCTGAACTTCCACAAATATTTTAAGATCAAAATTAGTTAAATCGGTCCAGCCATTCTCGAGTTTTAGCGAGACTAACGAACAGCAATTGATTTTTAGATATAAGAAAGAAGATACGAAAGTAACTCTGTCTATCTGTCTCGATTTCACGCCTATACTACCGAACCGATTTAAATGAAATTTGGTACGGAGATAGCTGAAACCTTGAGGAAGGACATATGATACTTTTTATCGCGATGAACTGTATAGCCCACGCGAGTAAAACCGCGAGGAACAGCTAGTAGTTTCATATATACTCGTTCCGTCACTACGTCTGTTACCTTTTCACTCCTAAACCGCTGAACAGATTTAGATGTTATTTATATAGTTTGGACTTTGGACCCTTGGGAAGGACATGGGATAGTCAAAAGTCAATATTTATTTATTCAATAGGATACATTGTGATCACTTTAAAACGTCAAACTTAAAACTAGCTACGCCTGTTCCAACCTCCTTACGCCGGCAAAAGAACAGGCAAGAAACGCCCGGCAGGTAATTTTTTTGGCGCGATTACATTGACAATTTTATTCTTATTACTAATTGATTGAATTGGAGCAAGTTCACTAAAATCCCAAGCTTTTTTTTGTCATCTAATGGTCCGATATTTTTTAATTAGCTTTACTAATAAGATATCTCTTGTTTGGTTGTACACATTGGGATATGGGAACATGAATATTAATGAGTTGCGGGATCACAACCAAAGCAGACCAGACCGCACAAGCAGCACCCGTTCACGAGTTGACGCATGTGCCAGCCATCGCTCTCCTCGACCATATGCGAGGGAAGAGGATAATTTTTATTAAGATAAACTGTAGTCTGCGTGGGTGAAACCGCGGGGCACAGATAGTAAATCTATATTAAAACTACGTAATAAGTATATAAGTGAGTAGGCACTTAATAAAATGTGTCTAGACTGGAATTTATTCCTATTTCTTGAATCTGTTAGTTAAATAAGTACCTCTAATACGTTCTCTACTAAGATCAGCTATATTTAGGCTACATAAGAAAATTAGACGCGATAGTAGATAGAGATCTTTCATCATTCGTGTTGTCAAAGTACCTATATTCATCACTAAAGAACATCGGCCACTTTTCATACTGTCTTGGACCCGCCCGCAATATATTTTGTATAAAAATTGCGAGCTTATTGAAGTTGTACGACAGACATATTTATAACAGTTTTTGGTGTGTTAGATTAACGTTAGCTTCAGAAAAATGAAAAAGAAGTACAAGAAAATTGGTAGAATGTGTGTATCTTCCGTTCAAAACATCCAAGCATCGTGTAAGTTAAAAAATGTCATTAGTAACTGCGAAATTAAAAAAATTATATCATTTTTCTCTACAGTTTCCGTAAAATATCGTATGTATAATCATAATAGGCACAAAATTACAATTTTTTTTCATGTATAGCTCGTTTTCATACAACCTTGGGTCCGTTTTGGCCATTGTTTTTAAAATACACTATATAATAAAGAAGTTAGGAGTTTATTGTATACTAGCTGTCCCCCGCGGTTTCACCGGCGTGGGCTAGAGCTTCCCATTTTTACCCCATTAGGGGTTGAATTTCGAAAAAACTTTTCTTAATAAACCCCAATGCATCAAGACAAACACACCCTCTAAATTTCAAGTTGCTACGATCAGCGGTTTAGACTGTGCGTTGATATCAGTCAGTTAGGACTTTGATTCTTATTAGATACCTAAATAGAAATATTGAAATTGTACCATAAAAATAATTATTCCTTTTCCGTACATATTGTAAGTCATAAAATTTGTTTGTGCAATTATCTTCATTCGTCGCAACTCTTGGCACAATAAGCTACACCTCCCGTGCCGACTCAACAAGTACCCATTTCCTCTTATCTCCCGCCATTTTGTGACAAAAGGTTGGCAGCGCCGTAATGGCGCCGGTGACCTTTGATATAGTTATAGAGGAACCAGGGCTGTGACAGAAGGGTCATTAGGGGCAGGATAGGGCAAACCACCGGACTCCCACGCTTGCACACTAATAGTGCGCGGTTAGTGTCGAAAAGGTTTGGACTTTTTTAAAAGAAAATAAAATAGCTATACAATGCTACATAGTTTATTTTATTTATTTATTTATTAGCTCACCAACACAGTGTACACTCATTCATACATTCGCAGATTTATAACAATTCATATAAGCTTAAAACCAAATGTCACAGCATTGACAGGCAAGGACAGCATGCATTACAATAATAATGAAAATTAAGTTCTCATTTGAGCGAGTAACAAAGAATGTGTGTTGTTAAAATGGTTAATACAGCGGATATAAAAATTACAACATAAAAAAACATATGATTATTTTAAAGCTGACTTAGTAGAAATTAGATTGAATTTAGATTATAAATATATTAAACATATGAATTACAAATTGTTGGAAAAAAAAAGTTAGATAAAATGTTACTTTAAAACAAAACATTTCTAGAAACATCAGGTAATCAGAGTCTTCTTAAAACGATGTATTTTGTCGACAAATATGTCGACTTCTTTAGTTTTAGAGTTTTTTTCTTTACTTCATAATACTTTAGTTTTAATTTTTTTAAATTTGACAGCATCGAGGTTTCATTACTTCAAGGCAATCAAATATTTGTCTTTTGTTTTTTATTGGATTAACAGATTTTGAATAAAATTGGTTTTGTTTTTTTAAAAGAGTGTTTTTTCTGTGCTGTGATTGGCTGAATTTTTTACACACACATAATTATAACAACGTATGAAGCCCTCTTTAATTAAAATAGAGCTGAAGCTTTTTTTCTTTCAACGAAAGTATCTTTTAGTAACGTAAGCGGAGTTCGAAATAATTCATTACAATCCTCAGCACACAAAACTGGCAAAATTCTTGTTTAGGAAGGTGTACTACGCCTACGTATGTGCTTTCAAGGGACACTTTCTAAAAACCAGTCTCTAATGAAATCCTGGCGGAGTCTATGCTTTTAACTTCTGGTCAACACTGGATTTATCCAGTTAGACGGAACCTATTTTCGCGAGTAACTTTCCGGTGACCCCACGCTGTAATCGAGCTATTGTCTACACGAGATTCTCACCGAACAATCTCTTATCTCACTTGATATGTACGTGACTTTGGCGAAATTGAGATAGCTGTTTCACAAATCCACGAATCAAGAATGGATCTTAAGATTTAAATTTATTGATAGAAGTTTGGGAGGGGGGTTTACGTATGTCATCAGACGCCCGCTTTTTCAATCAAATTTAATTATATTAGGTAAAGGCCTCTTCAGCGAGAAAATGCTACAAATGTCTATCAGATCAGTGATGTTTCGTATTCAAGATACTGAGTATCAGCCATGTTTAGTATTCAAGATACTAAATATTAGATATGTTTAGTATTCAAGATACTAAATATCAGCGATGTTTACTGATCAAGATACTAAGTATCGGCCTTGTTTAGTGGTCAAGACACTAAATATCAGCCATGTTTAGTATTCAAGATACTAAGTATCAGCCATGTTTAGTGGTCAAGACACTAAATGTCAGTCATGTTTAGTATTCAAAATACTAAGTATCAGCCATGTTTAGTATTTTAGACACTAAATCCAGTTCTTTTGCCGGCGTAAGGAGGTTGGAACAGGCGTAGCTAGTTTTAAGTTTGACGTTTTAAAGTGATCACAATGTATCCTATTGAATAAATAAAAATTGACTATTGACTATTGAAATATCAGCCACATTTAATGTTCAAGACACTTAATATTATCTAAAATAAAATATAATTTATAACACCAATAGATTATACAATCTCAGACACATTTCCTGCAATTAAAAAGCCTTCATTCCCAAATTGAGCGCCAAAAGCAGAACGTAATCTGATACCTTCATTAATTGCCGGCAAAGTGTACAAGTGAATCTAATTTGACAATTAATTTTCTTTTACGCGTAATTAAAGCTATTTCAAATTAAAAGGAAAATCCTCTAAGAAATCTTTTTAAGTACCTATATAGAAGCTTGAGTGGTAAAAAAGTTAACTTTTCTAGTAACAACAAACAACAAAGGCACATTTTATAATACACGTGTCTTTTTAAAGGCTTTTCTGTCAGCAACGAATTAACTGTTTTCCATTGCATGAACAGTGAACTAACTGTATTCCATTGACGAAACAACCGGTTTAAAAAACAATGACATTTCTAAACAAGTTGAAATTCATTTTTTATTTTTATTTTTAGCGTTTGACCACAACGCACCTGATGTTAAGTGACGATGTGGTCGAAGATGGCGGCACGCTACACCTGGACTGGGAACTGGCTCTCAAGTGACGCTGCCGGAACACACCGATAGGTGCTTGGCGACAGATTCTTAACAAGAGGGTGGTAGCTAGCAAGGCGAGTACTAGAAAATACCCTACCACCAAGCTATGGTTTCATCACGATGTTTTCCTTCACCGAAAGCTCAAGCTCATTGTAGGATTCGAACCCACGTCCTACGGATCGCAAGCCGACGTCACTACCACTGAGCCATCATCGCTATCATGTAGCATATCAAGTAACTCATTGATTAAGAAAATTCCATAAAATAATTAATGGGTTCACAAAATGTATTCAATTGATATAACAACCAGGTAAAAAAACATTGCCACTTAAAAACACGCTGTATGTAATATAACGCCTTTCACGTTAATTAATTATTTAAACAAGTTAAATTGATTTCTCAAGGTTTTTTTTAATTAACTGGTTTGTCAAATTTTTGGCGTTTTCAGTCATTAGGTTGCAATTAAAAATATTTAAAAAATGCCAAAGACCAAGACTATCAACGTGACTGACGTAACGTTAAAGATTCAAAATTTTACTATAATATTATAAATGCGAAAGTGTGTGTGTGTGTGTGTGAACGTTTGTTGCCACGTATCACCTTAACTGCTAAACTGTTTTTGATGAAATTTGGAATGTAGATAGCTTATAGCCTGGATTAACACACGTAATTTTTATCCCGGAAACAGGTTACTGCGGCTAACGGGAAGACGCGGGTGAAACCGCGGGGCGCAACTAGTGTTATTATAATAATCGATTAGTAGAATCGATATGTAATCGATTTAATTAAATTTACTACGTCTTTATACATATATAGGATAGGATAGGACACGCAATGAGAACAACGGTTCTTGTAAACAGATGACGATATGAATATTTTGATTAAGGTCAAAAGAAAGTGCTTTGACATCAGTCCGGGAGGGGTGGGAGGGAGGGGGGAGAGGTGATTGCACCCTACCCTTCCTGTATACAAATCCGGTTAAGTTAAAGTCCTCTAATTAATTCATGTAGCACTTGCTACGCGGTTTCGTGTCTTTTCGTAGCTTAGTAGAGTTTTTGTAGCTTCGTAGAGCTATTGTAGCTTCGTAGAGAATTCGTAGATGCGTAGGGTTGACAAAATGTGACATACGAGTAATTCTGTTGTTGTTTGTGACATTTTAATTTGATAAATTTTACTCAATATTTGTCAAACTTAAAACTAGCTGCGCCTGTTCCAACCTCCTCACGCCGGCAAAAGAACAGGCAAGAAACGCTTGGCAGGTTATTTTTTCAGCGCGATCACGTTGTCAATTTTATTCTTATTACAAATTGATTGAATTGGAGCAAGTTCACTTCGATCCTAAGCTTTTTTGTCATCTAAATAGTTCGATCTTTTATAATAAGCTTTTCTAATAAGATTTCTCTTGGTTGGTCGTGCACATTGGGATATGGAAACGTGAACATTAACGAGGCTACAAAATTCTTGCGGACTTTTGTAAAAAAAAATTAACGCCATTGAGTTCTACTTTAAGCAGGAAGCAATGATATTGTATTTGTCTTACTCATACACAAAGAACTCCCGCACAGAGTGAAAGAACACGATTTTAGTCGCCGCACAATACGAAAGTCCGGCACGAGATCTGATTCATATCCTAACACAACGAACGTGTTAATCTCAACTTTAGATTAATGTTGCTTTAGATTCTAAAGCGATGTGTGACTGGATGTAACTCTTAGCAGATGTTCGGGATATTGAACGTGCCCCACGCGTCCGGCAAGGTCCTGCGGTACCCGGGCCCGTCGCGGCCCCGCGGCGGTTCGACCTACATGGTGCCGCCACAGCGAGACAGGTATGCGACCAGGCATTAACTGTTCAAACCTTTTTTTAAACACTTTTATTAGTGAAGCTAATGAAAGTGTTTTAAAAGGGGCATCTTTCACATCCTCATATTGGAAAAATCATGTTTTTTGTAAACACTTGCCCATAATGTTATGTTTCTACTGTGGTGCAGGTTCGATGCCCTGAAGAAGTTGATCCGACAAGAGCACCTGCGTGAGCTACAGCGGAAGTACGAGACTGAACAGAAGCAGGAGATCAAGGAGATCACTTCCGGTCGCGGCGGGTTAGTACCAACATTCAAAAACTATAATATCCCATCCTATCATACTAATATTTAAGTTGGCCACAATATGTTGAACCTCCTTACACCGGCAAGAATCGTCCGGCAGGTCATTTGTTGGGCACAATCACTTATACAATTTTTTTCTTATATAACTAACTGATTGAATTGGAGCAAGTTCACTACAATCCCAAGCTTTTTTGAATAGTGTGAAATTTCACATTAAGCTTAGATTTATAACGAACACATGATCATCATCATCATCAGCCTGTATCAGTCCACTGCTGGACATAGGTCATAAGTTGGACATAAGTCGCGGTCTCCGCTCAAGAATACGTCTACCCCAACGGTTGTCGGTTCTGCGGCTTATATGACCAGCCCACTGCCACTTCAACTTGCTAATTCTGTGAGCTATGTCGGTGACTCTAGTTCTCTGACGGATCACCTCATTTCTGATTCGATCCCTCAGAGAAACCTCAAGCATACATTCATAACGAACACATTTTCCTGAAATAAAAGATGAGCCTGCTTTGAAACAAACAACGATGTGTCAAGAACATGATTTCTTTATATATTCCTATGGAGCATTTGCGAAAACAAAAGCGTTTCGCAGTATAATGTAATCTGACATTTTATTTAGTCGCTACATCAGTTTTTCCGTCACTTTATTATTTTTTTAATTGTTACATCTGTTGAGATGTTACGAGTCTTTGTAAATCTCCTCTCGCTATTTCCGTCTCCCCCATTGTTTTTAATTTAAATGCGGGTGTATAGAAATCGTATCGTTTGAAATATATTGTGAGGGTTTGATAAAAATATACAGCTTTGATAACATTTCATTCCATCGTTTTAATAAAATATCCTTGTACTTTGTAGTTATTTCTATTTATGTTTCAATTAATGAGGATTCAATACGCTCGAGGCCATCTGTATTCATAACTCTCTTCAGTTACTATTTAGGCATAACCTTCTCTCATTTTAGATTTTACCTATTATCTACTGTCTAGTTACCAGCTGCTATTTCCAGAGTTATTGAGTTGGTAGTTTGCTAAAGGACTAAAGCCATATTTGTATTCAAACATTTTAATATCGGGTGATATCGATCTGTCATTTTGTGTAGAACAAAATGATTCCTACACTTTCGTTTCCAATTCCCCTAATAAATGATCATCATCATCACCTTTAGACTATTACGCTCCCACTGCTGGGAACGCTGCTTCTGGTCTTCTATCAGAATATGGTCTTTACATAAATCCATCACACGCGCCCAGTGCGGCCCTCGAAGTTTGTGGTTCTTTGACATGTCCATTTCTCACGATGTTTTCCTTCACCGTTTTGAGCGATGGCAAATCCACACATAACTTATTAAGACACTGGTGCGGCCATCATCGTTCTTATCAATTGATACGAATTCGTTACTCTAAAATAAATGTCGAATATCAAAATATCGCACTAAAAATATCAACCATACATATCAGTAATTTTACGCCCAAACCTACACCACGTTACGTCTCAATTGCAAAGTCTTAAGTGAGGCTCTCTGAACACAGATAGGTCCCATAAACCTTGCCGCATCCATCAATGCTCTACAAGGTTTCTAATCACATCGTGAACCTCGGCACTAGGCACTCCTACACAACCTCTTTGTTTCCTTTAATTACGTCACTTGTCGTCTTCTAAACGTGGGCTGTCTCAAACACACCAAACGAAATGAACAACGAGCGGGCGTACTCAGGGCTTCAGGAAAGGGCAAGGGCCTCGTCAGTAAAAAAACATTATCGCACCCTTTTACGGATACAAAGAAAAAATGTCTCGGCTGAATAGTATGGAAGTCGAGCTAAACAAACAAAATAAACACAAAAACAGCAAAAAAAAAACATAAACAGCTCAGCATAATATATGGATAAACAGCTCGTGAAATATGGCAATAATAAGTGGGTGAAAATTGACTTCTAAGATTTGATTACATTGTTAGTTAGTTACAAGTCACACTAATAAAAGTTTTTTAAAAATAAATTATAAGCTTTTAATACTTGAAGTGAAATTGTTATTGTTCTCATGAATGCCATTGTCAGAACTGGCCCAAATTGATGTGGGACGACACGGGAAGCTTTCAAATAAAACAAGAATCATCAAAATCGGTTCACCCAGTCGAAAGTTCCGAGGTAAAAAACCATTTAAAAAAAACATACAGTCGAATTGACAACCTCTTCCTTTTTTGAAGTTGGTTAAAAAAGTTTTAATTGATTACCTCCCCCCGTGTCTTTTGGGAGGGGGGGGCTGCTCTACCTGGCTACGGCCCACAAACAGTAATCTCGGGGGAAATCGTGAACTCCGCTCTCATGTCAAACAAAAGTCACTCATTAGACTCGTTGCCACCTTGACAGAGAGGGCAAGTTTTCTCGTTATATCACTGGTTTTCCGACAGATGGGTAGACATTTATACATATTCTTCGTATATTATATAACTAGCTGTTCCCCGCGGTTTCACCCGCGTGGGCTACAGTTTATCGCGATAAAAAGTATCCCATGTCCTTCCTCAGGATTCAAACTATCTCCGTAGCAAGTTTCATTTAAATCGGTTCAGTAGTTTAGGCGTGAAAGAGTAACAGACAGACAGCAGAGTTACTTTCGCATTTATAATAAGTAAGGGATAAGGGATCTAGCAATCTGCTTCGAGTTAATTTTTTCTCTAAGTCTTTTTTACACACTATCTTGTTCACCCCATTTGACCCTCTTAGGGGATAATTTTCAAAAAATCCTTTCTTAGTGGACTCTTACACTGTATTAACTACACACACACATACATTTTTTGTATACATTCTAAATTTTATGTTAGTAGGACTTATTTAGCCTTAGCGTTGATTGTTAATTAATTTAATTAAAGAAAGTTAAATAACTTTACATATTGGTCCTTCGAGCCGGATACCCTGTGTATAGTAGCAATCAACTGTATTTTATTTCTTTATCTAACTTTATATGTAACTCTGAAGTTTTTAATACAATAAATGTATGTTACAGAGATGACTACGCATATGGAAGCTATGGCGAACAGGAACCTCGTGGACTGCAGCCCCTGCAAGTGGAATACCCAGCTGACGAGCCCCAGTCGAGGCAACAACAGTAAGATACTATTGTTATATCAATTTCTACTTATCATATCACAACACGCTAATCCTATCCTACTAATTAATATATACATTTTACTCTTTACGGTTACGAAAGTCATCAGACACTGCGTGACGAGAAGGTCAAAGGTTACACCTGGATTGGGAACTGGCTCTCAAGTGGGGCTGCCGGAACACACCGATAGGTTCTTGGCGGCAGATTCGTAACTTGATCGTAGCCAGGCGAGTACTAAAAAGGCCTTACTTCCAATCTATGGTTTCATCAGGATGTATTCCTTCACCGAGCTCATTGTAGCATTCGAACCCACGACCTTAGATCACAAGCCAACGTGAGAGTTGTGAACATGTGAAAGTTTGTCAGGATGATGGCTGGAGGATGGAATTAATATACATTTCTGAGTAGCACAAATGTGTCAAGATCCGGTAGCTTTAGCCTTATCACTGTCAGTCTTTTACCCAATTTTTATTTTCTCTGTATAGCAGGAAACCCCAGTCCGGAAGCCGCCAGGTGTCTCAGTTCTCCCGCTACTCCGACGTGATGCTACCCCCGACGCGCCGCAACTTCTACCACCCCTACTTCGACTACATCGTCCCCGAGCTCATCCCCTACTACTGAACCCTTCGCACCCTTCGGACCTAGAGGACGACCTTCTTTCCAGAAGATTCCAGGGACTCTTCCCTTATGCAAGCTTTAATTCCAATATATCAGTATTAAACGGTCATATCGAAAGCATATCGCGCTTTCGCTTCGACAATTCTAGTAAGTCAATCGCGAGCTTTCACTGCATTACCTTCTTGCAATATTTATATCTAATATTATATTTACGGAGAAACATTTTACTACGTAGATACGCCATTTATTATATATACTTACCCTTTGGAATAATAAGTATCAATTGTATTTTTCGATAGGTTTAAGGTTTGAATGCGAATCTACATAAATTCGAGTTCTTAGGCTGATGGCAACGGAGATTCTAGTACTTCCTTGGTGACAATAATTCACTATTCGTATACAACTCGATCAATTATATAATGACAATACAGTCAATTCCGTATTAGTTTAAAAATGACAATAAAATGTATTTGGACAATAAAATTTTCGATGTTATAATATTGTAATTTGGTGTTTAGTAGGTAATTTATAAAATTAGTGTCAAGAAGTTAATATTCAATTAAAATTAAGATCAATTTTACTGTTACCCGTTTTCGATTGCGGCGGGCCGACTGGGGGTTATTGCGTACCTACGAGTACAATTCGCTTCTTCTCCCTTTTGATAGATTTTTACTTTCAAGAAAATTAAATTTCTTAATCGTGCCGCGCATGCCGCTACCGGGCTGTTTGTTGGAAACTTTTTTATTAACATTCAAGAGGTGAGTCTCGGCCCGACAACCTCGGAGAAACGAAGCGAAAAAAATAACATCACACGACCTTTACGTGAATGTTTTTGCTTCGTTTACGCAAATTCTTTTTACCTGCTTTGCTAAACGTGTATTACAATAACTTAGTTTGAACTTTTTTCATTATTTGGTTAGGGATTAATAACACATACCTAATCTTTTTTTATTTATTTGAATTAAAGCTTTTTTTACTTCTTACAGGGTAGCGTTTGACCACAAGTCACACCTGATGTGAAGTGACAAGGTCGAAAGTGGCATCACACTACACCTGGACTTAAATAAAAGCTTTTCGTGTACATTATTGTTCTAATTATCTGCCACAATGCACTCAGTAATTTCTTTACATTATGAACCTATAGGAAAGCATAAATATACACAATTATTAATAAAATGTCGGTCGGTTCGATTGTTGTAGAATCACTAAAATAATCGTTATATTTATGGTTATTGTGATTAGTGGCTAAGTATGATATTACTGTGTATTCCAAAAGCCTTCGAGACGGCTGGTCGAATGGGATCGGATCGGCTGTGCGTTGTACGAAGACAGACCTTATTATCGGTGAGCTACGGACGCTAACCAGTTGCGCGACCGAATTCCGACGAATAAATGCTTTAACTATATTTAAATGTTTCATGTTTATTGTAACACATAGATAAATGTAATTTAGTGGCGCACCCGGCGCTTATTTACTATTCTCGTACTATCTAATATTAGTTGTAGGTAAGTTGTACTTAAGACAGCCTGATTTGATGCAAACTATCGTCTCATCTCTATCAGAAGTACTTACGTTATACATTTTCGACGTACTTGTATTCTCTACTTAAAGTGTAAGTTCAAATTAAAGAAAATGTTCCGCTCTATGCTTTGTTTGTGACTGTGTCTGGGTTAGCAATTATAATATTTTAGAACTATTATTATATTATAATTATAATTTAATATTATATAGAAAGAAACGATTGATCGAAGAGCTAGCTGGTGCAAACCTCGGCCAGCGAATTAGTTTGGCTATATAACAAGGCAATGTTGCCAGCTTCTTGGGCACTCTACCTCTAGAAGGCGACCTAAATTCTGTGTTTTGTTTGTAAGTAATATAACTTAGCTTTAATTTATTAGGTTTGTTTAATATTGTTTGTGAACAATAACCAGTTTATTATAGAAATGATGAATAACTTCTAAATAATGTCCAATGTAAAGAAATAGGTATACAACTTTGGAATTCTTGCTCGTTACGTCATGACTCAAGAGCTATGATTCTGCCCCTTCAGTTAGTAAAATTACAACTCTATGACTCTATGGTATTCAATGACGGCTCTCGTATAATTTGTGTTGCCACCCTTGATCCCTTTAGCTTTCGCTAATTACCATTCAAAAATATATAATTGGCATTGCACTGAAAGTTGAAGGCTGTAATTCTTAGAATGTTGTTATCTATTTGTGTACTATATTTATTAATATAATCAACTATCGACTTTATACTTATCGACGATAATTGTCGACATAACCACACAGACTAAAAAATTTAGCTTTAAAATTGTATTACAACATTGTAATTGTGGCTTTAGACAAGTCGATGAACTCATTATTCTTCTATTTATTATCGGAACGATCGTCCTTTCCTACATGACGTTGCGATTGACAAGATATATCTATCTATACATATTTTTATTTACATATAAAATTTCTAACAATATTCTGTAGTTTTACAAGTTATTTTATCGTCTTTAAATCATTGATAGTTAGGTACGTTACATGACAATAATAACTATGTAGTATGTATTTGAGCATATTGCAACTAACGTAAGTGGCTAAAATTATAAAATTTATGAATATTAATGTAGGTCTTTGTCGTGACATATCCTTGCAACTTAAACATATAAAAAATATATCCTCTGAGAATAGCTGTTGTGTAAACCATATCAATATAGTTAATGATATAATATCAAATGTAGGTACCTACCTAGTAAGCTACTTGGCAAATGTGTCAAAATATCACCAGCAGTTGAAGCTATCAATCTGTGTAGTAGCCACGAAAATAGGGAAATTGTATGGATTGGCAACACCAACAGTCCAACACCCATTTTAAAGTGCGTTCAAAGCACAAGCACGAGAAAATGTGTGTAAAAGGAAAGAAAATGCGGTCTTGTGATTAAAGTGACAATATTTAAATGAAATTGACAATAATAATGTTGAATAGCATTAAATTATAAGCTTTACCTAGTAATCGTGAATGTTTCGACGCGAGACCGCGTATTTTCGCGGTTGAGAGATGTTACTTAAATAATGTAATAATACTTACACGCAAAATATCCGTGAATATTAATGTTTTAAAAATGTGTATTTGGTGTTTCTTTTTTTTGAGAAATAAAGATAGTTACATACTCCTGAGCAGAATGTTCTATTATTAACCCTCACCATTTTTCTTTTCTTTAAACTTTTTAAAGGGTAGCGTTTGACTCACAAGTCACCTAAACTTAAGTAAAGATGTACCTAATCGAGAATCGCCTTGTCCTCGCTTTGACTGGACTTTGAACTGGCTCTCAAGCGAAGCTGCCGGAACATATCAAAAATACCAATAGTGGTGCTTAACGTCAGTTTTATTTTTAACTTTTTACATGGTAGTGCTTGACCGCAAGACAACTACCTAATGTTAAGTGACGATGTGGTTGAAGGTACTGGTAAACCTAGTTCACATAATAACTATAATATAATTGTAAAATGTAAACTTTAGCCTACTAATTTAACGTGTACCTAAGTTTGTGAGTACGGGTGTTTGTTACTCTTTCATGCAAAAACTACTGAACTGATTTGAGTGAAATTTGGAATGGAAATACGAGCCTCGTAGCCTCGACTAACACATAGCGTACCTACTATTTATCACGGAAAAGGGTTCCTGTGGGATAACGGGGAGACGCGGGTGAAATCGCGGGGTACAGCTAGTATGGTATATATACAGTTATTTGGGCCAGTTTGACCCAAAAGCTCACAGGCTTGTTTATAATGTGTAGGTAGTTAGGTACCTAATCACGAGCACCGAAGCTTAAAGTTTGCGGCCGAAGTTCACGAAGCTCTTTGAAAGTTACGCAAATTAAATTTCCTTTTCAAGTTGGGAAGAATTAATTTTTAATTAAACTCGGGATTATGTAACAGATAATGCTCACGGAGTTTGATGTTCACTTCAAGCCGTACCTTCCTACTTTGGACCTTCATAAAATATTACTGCACTACTTACCTAATCTATCATGCTTTGTCCTTAAAGATAAATTTACTTTTTTATCTATCTATTTATATACCTAAAAGAAAGTCGTGTTAGTTACACTATTTATAATTCAAGAACGGCTGAACCAATTTGGATGAAAATTGGTAGGGAGGTAGTTTAGGACCAGGAAACGGATATAGGATACTTTTTATCCCGGGAAAGGTTCCTACGGGATAACGGGAAGACGCGGGTGAAACCGTGGGGCGCAGCTAGTTTTTAATAAAAATGACTCGAAGTCAAATAAAACGAGTTCACTTCAGTAGTAAAAACAGTTCAATGCAAGTAAAAGAAACATCAATAAGGTAACAATAGAAAATACAATACAGTTACGATTTTAGTAGATAAACGCATCGCGCGGGACGCCGAACCGCTCTCTTGTTGGCGTCGCGTGCCCGAATAATAACTTTTGAGCTTAACTCATAACTGTGTATATATTTGTAATCCGTAATTGTTCTGTCAGTGTCCGTGTATTGTTTTACGTGCATTAAACTGTTTTTTTATCAAGAAGTCCTGTATTATTGGCTGCCAGTCGGGCTTTATAAATTTTTATTTTATATATGATGGACAACTAACAGTTACAAAAACGCTATATGGTAACAAAGGTAATGAAAACGAAAAAGCCTGTACAGTTTTCACTTATAGAACACAAAATGTATGTCTCTCTAAATATGTCTGGAATCAGGTTAGGTTACTCCATAGGTTAACACTGCCAATTTCTTTCTCAAATTCATGAATCACAAAAGGGCTCTGAGGGCACGTGCGCCCTCCAAACTATGATTTCAGTTAAGGCAGACACAGTGCCGGATTTAGGTACTATATACCTAAGCTAAAAAAGCTGAAGCGGCGGCAAAATTTGGGAGGGCGACAAAATTGCACCAAAAAAAAATTTGGTAGAGAAAAAAGTAAAGCTTTGCTTATCTTTAATATACCCAAAAAGTTGTAAAAATAATCTGGAAACTAGATTATTCCCCTACTTAATTTTTGTGTGAACAGTATATCTAGTTTTAGAAGTCTGAAGAAACGGCAAAAATTTTATAGCTTTTTAGGCGGCAAATGTGTAAATCCGGCACTGGGCAGACACAAATAAAAACTGTGCTAAGCAATGACGAAAGAGCCCTTTGAAAGTTTCGCGAAAATTACGTGACGGGGATGGCAATTTTGAAGGTTAGGTTTAACAAAAAAATCGCTTTACCAAAGCGATTGCTTTGAACGAAAATTTGTTGGGGAGATAGCTTTCATGGTCCAATTAAAGTTCCGCAGTTATCTCCGTGAGTAATCTCTATAGAATAGTTATAATTAAATTAGTTTATCAAACGCCCTAAAGCTGGCCTTTCACAAACGACCCAAACCAAATAAGAGGGATTACAATCATTTGGTAAAACATTATGCCGAAATTGCAAACTTTTGCGATTTTTTGTATATTTATAGCGTAATGGGAATCGAACCCGCGGTATCACACTTTACAGTAGCTTGTATGCCTATTGCACTGCACCACATCGGTCTTCAATGATCAATCGATCAATCTTAGCTTTGAACCTAACCTTAGTTTTTTTTAGCTACCACCCTGATTAAACAAAGGAGGTTTAAATAAAAGACACAAATTAGATAATTTCTTAACATTTATTTTTACATTTGACATAATACAGGCGGTTACACAAAAAATAAATAAGTCTTAAGTCTTACATTATAAGATTTACACTAATTACTGTGATGTTTCGAAGAACAAAACAAAATGATTACGATACAATATCACTACAAATAGTCCAATAATAAAACTGTACATGAAACATTCTGATAAATGTAAAACCATCTAGGTGTTTCTAGACTTTCTTATTTTTCCATTTCTAAACTAATAGGCATTCCATTTCAGAGACAAAAAAAATATTATATCAGTTCTGTAGGCCTATTATGAGTTTTTTCTACAAGAAAACGCGTTCTACGCGAGAGCGTAAACGCGATTTTTGTATAGAAAAATGTACAAAGCGTAGCAGCGAGTTGACGAATAAATTATTCTTCATACACAAAACAAATTCATGCGCTCGCAGTACGCGAAAACTGACAACCTACAGGCTCTACAGAGCCACCGAGTTCCTGAATATGTTTTTCCTCATACAAAAAAAAACGCGTTTACGCACTCGCGTAGAACGCGTTTTCTTGTAGCAAAATCTCACAGGCTTTCTGGTACTAAACAAAGGCAATTCTGGAGTATATAAGTCAATACGATTTATAAACATATAGGTGGTATCGTTAGATGTGCAGTGCTTAGCAATAAAAAAAATGTGCTAGCATTCTGTGTGCAGCGATAATAATTATAAACAAAATTAATAGTTAATTAATTTTTAATTTCTATAGTTGTGTCAATCAATTGATGATGACTTATCAATTTTCTAACGAAAATCTACCAAAAAGGCCTATTTTCGTTACTTTGAAATTTGTAACATTTAAAAAAAGTGATTACAAAAAAGGTATATGTAATGTACTAAAAAAAACTATACATTTCATAAAACAAATCGAACAAAATATATATATGGAATGCGTGAAAACAAACAGGAAGTACTAAAACTTGGCACAAAACAGTTCTCGAGCAGGCGCTATTTAATTAAAAGATAATCACAATTGTTACAGTAACCATGGCAACGATATGGCAAGTCCTAAGTTCAGTTACAGTGGGTACTTTTAGGCCCGATTTTATAAACATCCGTAAGTCGTACCAAATTTGATAGGCCCTTAGCTTTTCTGTCAATTAACTTCAACCTCTCAACAGATCTTGAAATTAGCAAATTGTAGTTATTACTCAAGTTTTTATTTTACCTCAAACATAGGCCTCCCTTTTTGAACGGCAATTAGCCATATGCAATATGCATCCATCGACTCTTACGACGTCGTCGGTCCACCTAGTGGGGCCTACCTCCAGAACGTCTTCCGGTTGGGAGGTACGAACTACGGATCGTAAATCTATATATTATATATGAATCAAAGTCCTAACTGACTGATATCAACGCACAGCCGAAACCGATCGTAGAAACTTGAAATTTTGAGGTTATGGTTGTCTTGATGCGTATTAACAAAGGATTTTTATAAATTCATCCCCTAAGGGGGTAAAAATGGGTAACAGCTAGTTTATGTATAAAAATTAACGCAAAATGTAGATTATGGCTTTGAATTCATTGCCCTCAACTTTTTTCGACTTGCCATACCACCGGTAGCCATTTTCCGATTAGTATTACAACCTGGCAACATTTGTACACCTTACAACTACTTACAGCGACACTGTCAGGCGTAGGTACAACACGGAACTTCATTTTTCTTTTGCATTTCTAGCTTTGTTAGTGTAATAAACATTACTTACCCTACGTATTACTTTTGAGTGTTAAAAAGGATCCTTTTTTTATTATCAACGTACAAAATTCAAGAAAATATTAATAGGTAATTGATTTGTACAAACAGACATTGATTTCTCATAGATAATTAAGATGCAATGTAGGCGAAACCACGACATCGAAAAAGCACGAAACAAGAAAAGCTTTTTTTTTAAATCGAGTGTGCTAGCTTTCCAATTTAGCAGTAGATAATGCGCTACCACCAAGCTACAGTGCACAATAGTCCAGTCAACTAAGGGTTACATCTTGGAATGAGAGATAATAAAACCTGCAAACTTGAAACTGAACTTGGCTGGAAACTTGTATTAGACTTTATTTGGTCATTCTATACGTTGTCTCAAGTCTTATAAAATCTCGCATCCGCGTCTTAAGAGGGATTCATGGTTAAACGTCATTCTAAACATAACATTTGGATAACAGAAACGCTCAGAATTGTAGTGAACTTGTTCTAATTCAATCATAAAAATGTAAATGTGATTGCACCCAAAAATCTACCAGCCGGGCGCAGCTAGTTTTAAGTTTGGCGTTTTGAAGTGATCACAATCATGTTATATCCTACTAATCCTACTAAATAAATATATTTTATTTTGATATTAAATGCAAGTTAGTAGCTGGAACTCGAACGCGCTGCTCCGGAACAGAATGCGCACTCGCACCCACCGTGCCATTCTCACCACTAATTGGACGTAATTTAATTGCATGCCGTGGTAACGTTCACTACAAATGTTTGATATTTAAAAAAACATGCCCAATTAGGCCTTTTAATGATGGCAATACCCTGATAGAATAATTGTTCAAATGAATAATGAAGAATGTATTCAATAGGCTAGTTGACTATGTTGGATATAATAAAGAGGTGACGAGTAAGTTGTAGCAATTCGTATGTATTCGTTACCGAGTAACGCAACGTAAACTCACGAATACATTTCGTTACTCACATGTTTCGTATCATGGCTAATTCAATCACGCAATGTACCGTTGCGTTGATGGTTACCGAGTAACAACGCCATAATACAGTACCGAGTAACGCAACGTAAACTCACGAATACATTTCGTTACTCACATGTTTCGTATCATGGCTAATTCAATCACGCAATGTACCGTTGCGTTGATGGTTACCGAGTAACAACGTCATAATACAGTACCGAGTAACGCAACGTAAACTCACGAATACATTTCGTTACTCACATGTTTCGTATCATGGCTAATTCAATCACGCAATGTACCGTTGCGTTGATGGTTACCGAGTAACAACGCCATAATATAGGACCGAGTAACGCAACGTAAACTCATGGTTTTAAATACGGAAAAGTGTAAAATGCAGTTTGGTATGTAATGTATATATGCATGCGATGCCGCGCCTTGTGGGTACATACATATACTTATATAATATGCGCCGCGCCGGAACGTATACTGTACGCCTACGCAATACGGCTCGATTCGTTTCTCTAACATAACATAGCATGTTATGAGGTATCAGAAGTAACGAGTAACGATACGACAGTAACGAGTACTGATTGTATAGTAACGAATACATACGGGTACGGTTTTTTTTACATCTCTAGTGACGAGAGTAGTGTGTGTGTGTGTGTGTGTTCCGGATTGAAGGTCAAAGGCGGATTGAGGGGGAGGAATGTTTCCAGTGAAATTACAAGGCGTAGGGATTTTACATCTAGTATCTCAGGGTGACGAGCGCAGTGCATTGACGCGCAGGATTTTAAACTGTTGAAGTTCAAAATTCTGAACTGTAATGGGTAAGCGTAACGCTTCCCATCAAGCGAGCGACTTGCAAATAAAGATAAAGATTGTTGTGTCCTGAAATACTGATTCGATTTTGATAATTCTTTAATGTAAGAAATTCACACTATCCCTGTGTATCATAGGCAATTTTTGGTGGCAGACTTCCTGCTAACAATTATTATAAATTAAATTAATGCGGATATGTTCATTTACTTTCTCTTTAAAACAATAATAGTCAACAAACCTATTCAAAAAATTAAAATGGAGAGAACCTGTTGAAAATTTTACAATCACAATTATAATGAATTTAGCACATACAATGCACGTTTAATTTAAATATATTTACTAAGCATTATGTGTGTCTCCGATTATCTCACAAGGAAACACGTTTACAGTACAATTATCTGATTATATATTTTTCTAGTATATAGATATTATGGACGTGGGTTTGAAATGCGGAACGTAGTAGCGTGAAACGGCGTGTTCACAAAAGGATAATAAACACCGCATTCCTGGAAAAAGCTATCGTACGACATTTATATTCCATAATTTTGAGAAACGTCGCTCGTTTTAAGCTACGCGTCGCTCGTTTTAAGCTACGCGTCGCTCGTTTTATCTACGCGTCGCTCGTTTTAAGCTACGCGTCGCTCGTTTTAAGCTACGCGTCGCTCATAAACGCACTTGTGGCTACCAGTGGCGTAACTAACCTTTTTCGGACCCGACGCAAAAAATGGAAGTGCCCTTTACATCGCGTGTGAGGAAATTAGAACACATTTTTCTTTTAGGCTAATATTTTAGTATGACGCTCAAGCGATAATCTCTACTTAAGCACAGATTCGACTCTCTTATTTCATACAAATATGTCACTTAAACGCTTAACACTTGAGCGTCATTCTAGAATCATCATCATCAGCCATTCACGTTCCCACTGCTGGGACTCTGGCCTTCTCTCAGAGAGAGAGTATAAGCTGTAATCTACCACGCTGGCCCAGTGCGGGTTGGTAGATGTCGCATGCCCTTGAAGTTCTTTGACATGTCGGTTTCCTCACGATGTTTTTCTTCACCGTTTTGAGCGATGGCATTCTAGTTTCACTTCAACTTCTATGAAAGCCTGAAGCTTCCATGAATCAGAGGGCTCCTACGCGACCAATTCGTTGCATAGTTACGCCACTGATTGCTACTGTCTACGTCCCGCGTTTCCAAACCCACAATCCAAGATCGAAAAAACAGTCAAAACATCGATCTTACAAATAGTACAGTAATCTTAAAGGAAGGTACCTTACACTTAAGTTTATTCTACATAGTTGCAACACTCGGGTTTTGCCTACGACGCTATCCTCCATTATACATAATAATCTATACATAGACAGACGCTCCTTGCTCTTTGGTTGATGTGATGGGCAGGGATGTTTGCACAGGCGAAACGTTATAAGGCAGTATTGCGGCTAATTAAAACAATTTTGCTTTGGAGCCCGCGATCGCAACATCGACTGATGTTAAGCGATGACGCGGTTGACGTTCAACTAACGGCTTCAATAATTTATCTATGCACGGTTTGCCCTTCTACCGTGGGTTTCTATAACATATCTATCGGTTTGTAAATTTGACATTACTTGTATGGAGCCTTCGTCAATATTCCATCTCTAGTAAGGCAAACCGTGGATTGATAGGTTTTTGAAACTGGCCGTATGACTACTCCGTCCGCTCTCGATTTGAAGACTACTTTTAGTATTAAAAAACGAGGGAGACCAGTCAGAAGATGGGTCGATGAAATAAAGGCTGTAGCGGGTGGGTCGTGGACCAGAACAGCACACAACAGGGATGAATGGAAGCAGTTGGAGGAGGCTATTGTCAAAAAATGGCAAACAGACATGGATGCCGAGGCATAATTTTTATTTTTATTATTTCAAAATGTACTTAATGTCTGAATAAAAAGCTTATATTATTATTATTATTTAGTATTAAAAAAAACTAAAAGTATTTCAAGCAACTGAAAATTTCTTCATGAATAAAACTAGGAAGTAATTTATTTTTTATCGATATTAATACTGTGACGAAACAAAAGGTTTCAAAACCTTTTTTTTTACTAAAATTAGTAAGTATATCTATCTATAACTACGGCATTAGAATTGTTACTATCTACACTGTATATTTAGCTATAAAAACTAGCTAAAAATGGCACATCTAGGTAAATTTTATGGTATAAACGCGTTTACGCTGCTTTTGAGTTAAGGTACATTTGTTTTACATATGACTGGGTAGCTTTTGACCACAACACATTTGATGTTAGGCGCTGATGCGGTAGACTGTGGCACCTGGATTGGGAATTAGATTTGGGCTATCAAAGGACAATAAATAGAACGCTTTGAGAAAACATAAACGACGTACTACTATAATGTAGCAAAATACTTTGTAAATTTGTCTTCTAGCGACCCAGACATAGCTCAAATGGGTCAAGATTTTTACAGCCATTTTTTTCAGTTATTCCGCGAAAAGTTTGTACTTTTGTGAAAATTTATGGTTTACGTGATTTATATGTGAAAATTCAATATAGCCCTGCCGTTTTGGCGTGACAGAACGGCAAACAAAATGATTACAGGCACTCAAGTGTAGGCAACGTATAGCAGCGTAAATTCGACAAAACTTTAGCGCGCAAACATCCCGCCCTACCTCCTTTCTTTTTATCTCTTTCCCAACACTCATCCACTAAGAAACTATTGAGACATGAAATTAATATAAACTATCATTATATCACTCTGGAAATCCAAAACTATAAGGCGATACAAAGTTTGTATTACAAACCTAATAATCATAATTCTGTATCTATTCTAATTTGTGCTTGTTCGGGTATCATGTCTCGATAGTTTCATCTCTTGACTGACAGTGGTGAAATAAAAACAAACCGAAACTACCTAAAAACTACTACAAAGATTATATTTCTCATACAATAGACACCTACCAACCTCACGCGATAATGAAGTCTCATTGGTTAATAAGAGCGACGCGAACAATTTAACCAATGGCATCGCTGGGATTCCCAAACGCGTGATATCTCTGCGATATCATTGGTTGGAACTTGTGCGTTTGCGTTTACATTTTTTTATTTACACCACTGTACGCAAACGAAACCAAATACATCTTAATTGACGAACCACTAATAAGCAGTCTTCACATGTATATTATAATAGTAAAAACTAGTGTTTATTATAATAAAAATACTGGACCATAAAATTGATTTAATAGGAATTACACGACGATGCCCAACCGATGAATATTTATAACTACCAATTGATGTTTGACTGATAATGTACTTTATTACATAGACATAAGACCGATTGTACAAAATCACAAATTCGTGAAGCTTGGAGAAAGAAAGCTCCTTGAAGTCTTAGAAATTCAGATCGAATATAGGTCTTAAAACTAACGGTGTACACAATCGAATACGTACATTCGATTAACTGACCAGAATCACGACAAATATTTGCACAGATCAGACAATTTACAATAAATACAACTGATAGGTTCTCACCTTAGATGAACAAAGGAATGGACCTCGGGTCTGCGCTCAAAAGCGTCCGAACCAAAAGAGTACTAAAACGCAAATGGATTACTAATCACACGCCAGTCTCCATTTGGTCGCCCGACACAAGACACGCGCCTACTCGAGTTTTTACATGAAATCTCATTTACATACGTTAAATCACTTTTATTCATGTTTGTTTTAGAATCTTTATCCATTCCTTTGGTACGTCAATATTAGGCCTGATTCTGGTCAATTGCGAACCATTCTCCATCGTACCTGGCTATAAACAACACACTTTTATACACAATTAAATATACGTACGTACTTACAATTTAGTAAATGAAATCGGTGACAAAAATATATCTCAGTATTAATTAATTAATTGTGCTACAATGAATAGTACTAATAAAATATATAATAATTACTATATTCGTGTTGTCAAACTATTGCACTGTGCCTAGAAAAAAAGTATAGTTCATCCATTGTTAAAGCTAAGTCAGTTTGTGTAGTGTTTGTGAAAAATGGAAGCTGTTACGAGTCTGTGGGACGTATCTACTCGAGTAAGAATGAGAACAGTAGTGCGATTCACACGGAAAGTTTCCGTGTCGGATTCGACGTAACTTTCGCTTCACGGAAATGTTTTCCGAGAGCAAACAGGTGGCGCAGCTGGTTTGTCCAATTAAATATTTGCTTGGTGGTTGGGTATTTTCTAGTACTCGCCTGGCTAGCTACCACCCTCTTGTTAAGAATCTGTCGCCAAGCCCCTATCGGTGTGTTCTGGCAGCCTCACTTGAGAGCCAGTTCCCAGTCCAGGTGTAGCGTGCCGCCATCTTCGACCACATCGTCACTTAACATCAGGTGTCTTGTGGTCAAACGCTACCCAGTAAATAGTAAAAAAAAAATAATATCTGTTTCCAAATTCAGATTAAACAATCGTGTCTAAAAAAAGGATTTTTGTTCGAATCCGTGGTGGGAAGAGTTTCCGTGTGAATTAAAATAGCACTGCAGAACTATGAATACTAATCACAATCATAATCTACGATGTTTTCTGCACAAAACAGTTAACCCTCTCCGCAGATGGCGTCGTAGCGTAATACGCGCTTAGTACGAGAGCTATACGAGCACGTACATGTTCAAACGAATCCGCAGACGAAGCGTTACCACAGAGAAGCGTAGGAGATATTAATTATCATTAAGATAGTCGTAGTCTAGAGTCACCGACATTGCTCACAGAATCAGCAAGCTGAAGTAGCAGTGGGCTGGTCATATAAGCAGAACCGACAACCGTTGGGGTAGACGTGTTCTTGAGTGGAGACCGCGACTTGGCAAACGTAGTGTAGCGACCCTGCGACTAGGTGGAGCGACGACTTGCGCCGAGTGGCTGGCAGTGGTTGGATGAGAAAAGCCGAAGACCGGGCTCAGTGGCGTATCGTGGGAGAGGCCTGTGTCCAGCAGTGGACTGAGACAGGCTGATGATGATCAAGATAGTAGGGCACTGGCGTACAAAAGCAAGCGTAGAAAATGCTCTTTCGGATGTTTCTATCATTTTTCAATAGCTGTGGTCCGAACGGTACGTCTACGCTACACTTCGCGTGTAGAACTCTGCAATTCTCGTACTCGTTGCCTACGCTTACGACTTGTGTGCGGAAAGTGTTATTTGAGGCTCTATAAACAGAACTTTGTTGTTCTATTATTTCTTTCTATTCTGAATTCATTAACGTTTAAAAAGCTAAACGAAAGCATCTCATGCAGCGGCCGGCTAATCGAAAAAACTGCTACAAAATACAACTTCATATTCATATTACCGTCAAAAATACTGCTATACACACAACCACATCTTATTTCATAAGAGACGAAGCCTTAGTAGTCAAATTAATTTAATTTTGTCACTTATTTATTGTAGAATTTGAGCATTATATTACAAAACATGAAGAGCAGTTACATTGTACAATCGCGAACGTAATTATTTTTTAACCCCTGACGCAAAAATAGGGGTGTTATAAATTTGGCGTGTCTGTCTGTCTGTGGCACCGTAGCTCGCGAACGGATGAAGCTATTTCAATCTAGTTTTTTTTTTTGTATGAAAGTTGAGTTACGGGCGAGTGTTTTTAGCTATGTTTGATGAAAATCGGTTCGAGTTGTCAGTTTTTTTTAATTTTAAATTTATTTCTGTTGTTGTTATATTTTGTGAGGGCGCGTCGGCTTTTTTGTGTTGAAAACAAGTCGGCACACGCGTGTGCTCGCACATGTCGCAGTCAACTAACTTAATTTTTCAATCAACAGCGTAGCCAACAGCGCCGTTCAACTAGCGGCCTCAATGATACACAGCCGCAGCGTCTGTTACAACATTCAATAAGCTGCTTTGATCATTCCTGTGCCGTTTGACCACAGATGAGAATAAACATGGCGGCTTAGGGGTGGCCCAAGGCATGACGCGTGACGCCATATATCATTCAGGCCACTAGTAGAACGGCGCTGTTTAGTAAATGAGCTGGACTGTTGATTGAACGGCTAATTAAGCAGCCAACTGCTGCGACACATACACCATGTGTGTGTGTGGGTAATGAGAATACCCAAACCAACATGTTTGTGTGTGTGGGTTTAGCCATCTTCCACAAAATGATCACAGAGGGCGCTGGATAACAAACGCAAGTAAAAAAATCCGAACTAAAAAAAAACTGAAGCAAAGTCTGTTCTGTTGACCTCTGTTATTGCAATTTTGATAGCTCAAAGCGCGTATATGTTACTTATGTTCGTTATTCAACGCCATCTATGACATTATTGCGGAAGCTAGTTGTGAAAATAGGTCATTTAAGATGATACTGTACGGCGCTAGTAAGCGCAGGTTCTGATATGAACCATGCTTGGACACCGGTTCCGGAACCGGTACAATGTTCATGTCATCTTTAGTGGTGTGAGTGTTTGTGTAAATCTGTGCTGCCCAACTTTCAGAAGACAGGCATAAATCAATAAAAATTACAAAAAATTGTACAGAAAAATCTTAATTTTCCTCGAACTACCAACTCAGCGAAATAGCTAATGGAAATTTCATATGATTCGTATGTATGTATTAATTCGCTCTATTTTTATATTTATACATAATATATACGACAGAATACTAACAATACCAGTCAAACTTTACAGAAACATATACACATATATGTTTTATGTATGTATTTTAAATCATATACAATTAATGTAACCAATTACATACATTTAGATGCTAGCCAACCTATCATGACGATTGACTACTAATGTTAAACGAGTACATTTCACGGGATTATTTACTGGAGTCAGTACGTTTCGGTGGTTTTGAAGGGTTATAATGGTGTGCTGTACACAACTCACTGAGTATTTGCTTCGTATCGGCTCTTTACTGTTCTACCGGACCGCGTGGATTGTGGTGGTGAGGACCTGAAGCGAAAGAAAATCTTTGGTCGGTGTCTTGATACAAGAAAAAATGACGAGAGTCGTTCTCTTGCACTAGACCAGCGATGGCGAACCATTGACACGCGCGCCATTGATGGCACGTGACAAAACATTTCAGGCATCGATCCAAAAGCGGATAACGGATTAGGATCGATTATTAATTTCGGACATTTGACAAGATTCTTTGACTACACTTCAAGGCCCAATAAACTTTTTTTTTTAAATGGCACGTAGATCAATAAAGGTTCGCCACCCCTGCACAAGACTGTATCAACTGCGTTATCATCATCATCAACCATCATCATTGCATTCCCACTTCCCTGTGTAACAGGATATGGGTCATAATCTACCACGCTGGTTCAGTGCGGGATGGTAGAAGTCGCATGCCCTTAAATGTTGTGCTTTTTGATATGCCGGTGACTTTATAGGTTTTGATTTCTTGGTGAAATCGCAAAACATGCGACATAAACGGGCATAGCCTTTGATAGCGTTGTCAAATAGTTTGATTTTTTCACAGCTGAAAGAGACCGTAGACCCGAGTATTTGACTTAAATTTCAACTAGATACCTCTACGCGTTCTTGAGTAAAAGGGTCTTGAATGACAGACGGACAACAAAGTGATCCTGTAAGGGTTCTGTTTTGAGTTACGGAACCCCAAAAGATCCAAAGAGGTCACATTTGTATCTGATACGTTCGGTAAGACGTTCGTTTAGGGTCACTGACGTAACAACGTACCAGGCCCAGCGCCGCCCAGCACTACTGGTCGCCGGGGTCGGTGGCCGCGGGGTCGCCGACCTCGCCGTAACAACGTACCTGGTTCACCTGACGGCGGGCCCGTAGCTCGCCAGCGCGCAGTAGGCGGCCAGCAGCGCGGAGTGCGAGTGCGCCCCCCTGGCGCCCACCCTGGCGTGCGCGCCCAGCGCCGCCCAGCAGTACAGGGAGGCGCACTCGTCGCCCTGTGCGCGGAACTGGGCGCTGGGGTCCGCGGCCGCGGGGTCGCGGGCGCCGCCGCATGCCGCCGATAGTGTGCAGAACGTCATCGCTTTCCAGCCTCCGTATCTGCGCGATGAAACGACGACGAAACTTTAAAACTAGGTGGCCATGTCAAGCGTACTTTCCAAGTATGCGAAATGAAAAGTACAAAACACTAGTGTTATCATATCAAGTAAAAAGCATGCAGGCGTAATAAGCTGAATTATGAACCTAAATACGACGCCTTCTTGGTGACCTCATTGAGACGTTCAAGATTTTAGGGGGTTTTTATAACCTACCAGACATCCACGACCTGTACATATACAAGGAGAGCATGAAATCTTTAACAGGAAATAATATGCAGATAATACGCGCACCATCTAAATCAAACACTGCGCACCACTTCCTAGCTTTTTGAGTAGTGCACAACTGGAACAGACTACCAGAAGACGTTGTGTCGGCACCTTCAGTGAATTCCTTTAAAAACAGACTGGACAAGTGGTTGCGAACGAACAATGCTTCCTTGCTACAGAATTGACTTTTCTCTGAACTTTTGGACATTGCTATATATAATTCAACACTGCATGATCTAGGCACATCAGCCTCAGGCTGCTCGGCTATTACCAAATAAATAAATGGTCATTAAGATCACTGAATAGGGGAATGAGACATATTTTAAAAAAATAATTAGATAAATATATACTCACTTATCAACAACGATGACGGGTCCATTCTTGTACTCCATCTGACACCCGGCCACAAACTCGATCAGTCCAAACGAGTCCCTGTACGGAGCTATGAGCCGATCTATCGCCTCCTCCCTCTCCGCATCAGTGGTTGCTTGCCTCACCGCCTTCACAAACTCGTTGTCATCCGGCTTCCCGGCCACATACTCCGTCGTATGACCTTCCAGCCACCGACTGCACTTGATGAACTTAACGCTCAGCTGGTAATCGTCTTGCAACGAGTGCACGCTCACGTTGGTCACTTCAATCACGCGGTCTGAAGGGATCGCGTCGGGAACACGGTCTACCTTCTCAAACGTGTAGACTGGTCGCCTTAGCTCGGCTTCTTCCTCTACAGACAGAGCGGGGGCGCAAGGAGGTGGAGGCGGGGCGGTATCAGGCGGGGAACCAGCCGTCCGATTCCCGTTCCCCCACTCGGGAAACTTAAACTTAGTCGGGGAGCTCAGCTTGAAGTTCTTCAGCGACATCTTCGAAGGACTCCGGGGCGACTTCGGACCTCCTTTCTTTTCAGATAGGGACGAGAACAAGTCTCCGTTGGCGATGGATTTCCGAGCGGACAGGTCGCGGTTGCCTGCGCTGAGACGTTCCAGTCGAAGCTCGGTTCTGTCGAACCGATACGCCGGTTCCGAGTCCGTTATGGGCGAACCGTTTTCCGGTATTAGTCTCTCGTCGTCCGCGCAGTCGCTGCATTCTTGCCTCCGGTAGCCGTTTGTTTCGGGTTCCGCGGGAGGTTCAGCGGGTGCTTTCCGGTCCGCCTTCCGGTACGCGACGTAGGTGTCCTTGGACACGAAGGAGGCGCGGAAGTTGGCCACGAAAAGCTCCTTTTCGTCTTCGGTTGGCCAGAATATTTCGCATTCCTGTAAGAGATATCTTGTACTGAAATCTTCGCTATTAATGTATGTTGATAATGAAGTATGGGAAATAAAGTTTCAATGGATTCATGCCAAATATCATGACGCTACGTCAACGAAAAGTACCCTGTATGTTTTGATTCCCTTGTGAAATCGCAAAAATTTGAATAATAATGATGAGACATAAACGGTCATATCTTTTGATCGCGTCGACTTACAAGTTTGATTTTATCACAGCTGAAAAATACCGTAGACCCAAGTATTTGATATAAATTACAACTTGATACCTCAACACGTTCTTGAGAAAAACAGTCTTGGCAGACAGACGAACAACACTGAACCCTAAAAACCAAACTTTACAGATCTACAACCCATGTGTTTAATCGAGTAAGATCAGCTAATTTTGCCGCTGACTATACCTCGTCCTCCGGCTCGTGTAGCAACAAAACGAGTTGTGCGGTGTGGTCCCACAGCAGGCGCCACAGCTCCGCCGCGCACTCCCGCGCCGGTTGTTGCGCCACCGCGTACTCCCGCTGTCTTTTTCTGCCGCACACCCACGATGCGTTCACGTATTCGCTGCCTGTAATCAGTATTAGAATTTTAAAGTTTTCTCGCTCGCTTCGCTCACGCCTCTATCACATTGCCTATGTTGCTTCGGAAATCGAAATGGCTTCGCTCACGCTTTGCGACAATGCCAACATCCCCCTTACCAGCTCGGTTTATTAACCCAGGTCTAATTGGCTCTGATAGCTCGTTCGCTCGCACATTTAAGATAAGCTACGTTCCATTGCTAACTTGGTCGTGGTTATATTTTCACCATTTGCTGAACTTTATGGGTGTATATATTTCGGCGCAGGGTTGATAGGTGAATAGGAAAACAGTAAAACACGACTTAATTTCGAAAGAGAGCGCAGGCGGGGGCGCATTTCGCTTGTTCACTCATGGCGTCCCGGCAACAACTAAAAAACTCAAAAACAAAATGGCGGAGCGCGGCTTCGGGCGCGCTCGGCACTTCTCGGCAACTACGCGACTACACCGCCGCCTCCCGCACCTCACCTTTATTTAATTGCCTACATCTCCGCCCCCTTGTTCAAGAACACAATCGTCAGTAGGCAATACAGCAATTTTTACAACAGGTCTTTTAAGGTACCCTTTACATGTTTTGATGGTCACGACACGAATTTGACCATCACTACCCGGGTGAACTGCAGTAACTAGACCCTTTGGCCATGTATTTCGTGGTTGGTTGGGGTCGAATATCAGCACTACATCATTTAATTTAACAGGGGATGTTTCATTCATCCATTTTTGTCTCTTTTGTAACGTTGGGACATACTCCCTAATCCAGCGCCTCCAGAATATGTCCGCCAGAGCCTGAGCCTGGGACTGCTTAACCAAAAATACCTCAGCATCACGAATATTTTGGACAGTCAACGAATCGGATTGTTTCTTCCGGCAAATGTTAACAAACGCGAGAACTCGCGCTGTTACTCTCACTGCTCGAATCCAGGAAGAAAACCGACCTACTTCAATCAAGGGTTCATACTGCTTTACGACGTGGACTTTTTGTAGACGCTCTACATCCACATCAGCATCATCATCATATTCATTAACCGGCCACTGTTCCTTGGGACGACACAAGAACGCAGGACCTTCACACCATAACTTACAACTCGTAGGCCAGTGCATTTTAGTGGCCTCATCCGCGGGGTTCTCAGCAGACGGAACCCAACGCCAATCACTGGTGTCGGACTTTCGATCGATTTCAGCCAACCTGTGAGAAACGAATTTCTGGAAGTCACGGGGATCTGAATGAATCCACTTCAAGACGGTTTTGGAGTCGGACCACAAGTACTTGCGAGTTATCAACGAACCTTGCTCTTTTTCAACGGTGCAAGCCAACCTACACGCTAGAACAGCCGCCTGAAGCTCCAATCGAGGCACGGATATAACTTTCAACGGGGCCACTCGAGCTTTACCAGCTACCATCGCCACGGCGGGCTTTCCACATGCATCTTGACCGACCAAAAAGGCAACCGCTGAGTACGCCAACTCACTAGCGTCTCCGAAAACGTGAAGTTCAAAACTCAAGTTCACCAACCCATACCAACGAGGCACACATATATCGATCAGCTGTTTTATGTCCTGTAACCATCTATTCCATTCCCTCATCTCATACTCCAACAATTCCTCATCCCATCCTATGCCAGATTTCCATACCTTTTGCAGCAAAATTTTCGATTTAATCGTGTATGGACACAACAGGCCTAAGGGGTCAAAAATACTCATCACAAATTTCAAGAAATCTCGTTTAGTTGGCGTAACCCTGCCCTCAACTATATCAGGCGGCAATCGCTTGAACGACAGATCAAAAGCCAGTTCATCACTTTCCGGTACCCAAATCATACCTAACGTCCGTTTACCGCTATTCGGAGACTTATCAAAATTCACCGTACCGGGAACGACAGCAGGTAACTCTCGACGCAGCTCGGGTGAGTTCGTCACCCACCCCCTAATCACGAATCCACCAGCAGCGTGAATCATGGACACGTCTTTGATCAGCTGACGCGCCGCACCGACCGACTGCACGCTATCTAAATAATCATCCATGTAGTGTTTTTCATGAATCGCCTTTACGGCCTCAGGATACGATTCCTGGAACTCACTAGCATTTTTATTCAAAATGTATATCGCCGAGGTCGGCGATGATTTAGCACCAAAAATCATGGAGTCCATGACGTACGTGTCTGGATCACACACCCTATCCTGGCCTCTCCATAGGAAGAGTTGCGCACCTTGATCTTCTTTACGGATTTTAACTCGGAGGAACATATCGGCTATGTCCGCTGTAAAAGCAACAGGACCAAAACGGAACCTAAACAAAACACCTAATAAAGAATTGAGTAAGTCCGGCCCTGACAACAAATAATCATTCAAACAAGCATTCTCACACTTGGCGGCTGCATCGTATACAAGCCTAAGTTTATTCGGTTTGTTTGGGTTCGTAACCCCGAAATGCGCTAACCACCATACTGGATTAACACTCAACGCACCATTCACTTTCTTGGCATACTTTTCGTCTAACAATCTATCTATCTGACGCGTGTATGCAATCGCATATTCAGGATTTTTATCCATTTTACTCTCTACGCCCCGTAAACGCTTAAACGCGTAATCGTGATTATCGGGCAAATTAACATCGTCACGTGACCAGAGCAACCCTACTTCCCAACCACCTTCGATACGGCGGCTGGTGCTATCTAGGATTTTACACGCACGCTCGGTCTCAACATTTTTACGCGACACTTCCGCTATACCTATAGACTCAAGTTCGAATTGCTGTTTGACAAGCTCATACAAATCGTCCGTCGTTTCAGACACATGATTGACAGACTCGCGGACGGACTCGGAGTTGATACCTAACGGCCCATGAACAACCCACCCTAACTTTGTAAGCGACGCCACGGGTTGACCGGATTTACCCTGCCGCATCTCTTGGTTCACTATCAACTCCCAATTATCCTGACCTAACAATATCAAGGGCTTGGCACATGACATCTCACAGCAATTCAAATCATTTAAATGTTTATTTTGCGCTAAAACTCTGGCAGGCACACTCTGTGGCGGTAGATTTAAATTTTGCATGGAACGCAAAACGACATTGTGACGAACACCATTGGGGCCACTAATTACTGCAGTTACCTTACATGAGTAATTATCGGTTACAATGTGGCCACTAGCACTAACAATTTTCAACGGTAATATTGGCCCGTTTACATTAGAACATAAACTATTATCTATCAACGATACTGTGGCACCGTCATCTAGGAGCGCATAACACTCACTTTCAAGATTGTTAACATAAACAGTAATTGGTATTACTTTTAGTAATGTTTTGGTGAGTCGCTCACCCATACTCGTTACTGACTCGGTCGACATATGCGCCGCCGCGGCGGGAGTACAATGACCCGCCGCGGCAGGCGCGGGCACACCGCGGACGGAGTCCGCCCCTGTATGTGCCGTCGGCACGGCGCCGGCGGCGCGAGCTCTCGCAGCTGCGCCGTGGCCGTGCGACGGCGCGGCGCTCGACTTCACGAAGTGTAGAAGCGTATGGTGAGGTGAACGACACTTCGCGCACCGTTTAGCGTGACAATCATATCGCGAATGTTGTTTCACTAAACACTTAAAACATAATTTATTTATTTTGACGAAGTCCCACTTTTCTTTCTCACTTTTTTCGGCAAAAATATCACACTCAGGCAAAAAGTGGTTTTCACTAAAACACAACGCACAGTTTTTCGATGTTTCTCGATTCGGGCGGGACGTACTCGGCGACGTAGGCAGCTCCACACTCGTATGCACTCGATGCGTTACTCGGCGGCCGGCTGCGTTTACATTGTAGCCGGAATCGGAAAAGTTTCGGTTTCGGTTGTTCGTATTCTCGGTTTTCAAGGGAAGATAATACGCTGACGCTCTTGACAGGTGACTGAGGAACTCAAGCACTACACTTAAGTTCGGTGATATTCGAAGATCTTTTTCACTGTTCGTATCTAATTTCATTACGTATTCACCGTACTGCGATCGTTGTACAGGTGTTAATTTACTCAATATTTCGTGCGTTATTTGCGGGTTATTTACGTAACCATCCGCTTTTATATTTTTCAAAATGAACACGCAGTTTCGTACTACGGAGGTCACATGACGTAATTCGGCGCCACTGTCGGTGACGCGCGGCAAACTCTTGATTTTCTGTATAGCAGTTTCCAAAAGCAGGTTGGGATGCCCAAACTCTTCTTCCAGGGCATCAATAATCTCCTCTGGGGCAGTCCCGGTGCGTAAAAGGTCCTCGACGGCACATTTCGCGGCTCCGCGTAGCGACGACTGTAGGCGTACCGTGTTTTGATAGGTGTTATACGATTTTTCGGTAACCTCGTACGCCTGCCGATAATAGAGCCAGTCCACCGGGTTGCCATCAAAAACAGGGAGGTCGCTGTTACATTGTAGCGACTTCTTTTGCAAGGACATAATTACATTTGCTAGATGCATTATATCGGACGACGGGGCAACGCCGGCCGGCGCGTCCGTGGCGGCGGCGGCGGTTGCGGGGGGAGCGGGGGGTTCGAGCGGAATATTCCGTGGCGTGTTCGAACATGTCGCGCCGGCGGCGGCGCCGGCGTCCTTGAGCCACTCTTCGACGCTACGAACACCACACACACTCCGTTGTTCACACTCTTCATCATCGATTTCCGCGATATCCAACGCTAACTTTTTCTTAATGAGTTGTTCTTGCACTTTCGCTAACTCCTTCGCAGCTTGGTACTCGGCACGTAGGCGCGAAGCTTCGCGGCTTGAGCGGCTTGATCTCGACCTCAACGTGGATACTCCTTCACTCGGTGGCGGTACCGTAGTGACACACGTTTTTTCAGAGTCAGATCGTTCTCCAGCTGAAGCATGAGCTTTGCTCCTCGTAATGCATCCGAGCCTGTCATCCATATTCACAACTATCCGGCTAATCGAAGGACAAACTGTATATATTTCGGCGCAGGGTTGATAGGTGAATAGGAAAACAGTAAAACACGACTTAATTTCGAAAGAGAGCGCAGGCGGGGGCGCAGTTCGCTTGTTCACTCTGGGCGTCCCGGCAACAACTAAAAAACTCAAAAACAAAATGGCGGAGCGCGGCTTCGGGCGCGCTCGGCACTTCTCGGCAACTACGCGACTACACCGCCGCCTCCCGCACCTCACCTTTATTTAATTGCCTACAATGGGATTGACCCGGACGTGTCATTATTAACTTCATCGTAAAAGTCTTGAAGTCTTTGCCTGAAGTCACTACTAAGAATCTGCCGCCAAGCACCTATCAGTGAGATCCAGCAGTCTCACCTGAGAACCAGTTCTCACTCCAGGTTTAGCGTGATGCCACCTTCGCCAATATCGTCACTTAACAACAGGTGACTTGTGGTCAAACGCAACACTGTAAAAAGTAAAAAAATTATATAGTTCAGCTCAGGGCACATATACATTTCACGACCTATAAGCGAAAAAAGGCTTCCATTATTTGTGTTATCATGAAACAATTAGCATCAGTTAGTTTTCCATGTAAAATAACATAAAAGTCAACTGCTCTAAAGAAGGAATAGACGGACAATTAAAATACTAATCCGTATTGCCATGTCGGTCCGTTCCTTCCTCTCACAGCACCTTGTCCCAAGCCACCGACCTTCGACTCCTGGTTTGGGCACCAGCATGACCCGCGCCGCGTCCGACGGCAGGATCCCGTTGGGCCGGTTCTTCTCCGCGTTGTGAGGTGCGCGGGCGCAGACACTCGCGTCCACACACGAACGGGTTATGAGCTGAAAAGGGAATTTGTTTTTAGTCTAACACAAACTTGACGAGAAAAATGGCTGAGTGTGTACCAAGTGACCCTATTAACGAGGTTTTAATATAATCTATACATCTAAACTAATATACATATATAGAGAAAATATTTGTTAGTTTGTATATTCCGGATAAACTTAAAAACTAATAAATCGACTTTAATGAAATTTGGAAGGGAGATAGTTTGGACACTGGGGTAAGTCATAGGGTACTTTTTATCGCATTTTAAACCTCTTATAGTTTGGACGCTTTTGAACGAAGGACCCGACGTCTACGTCAATGTTGCTAAGAAAATAATCTTTGTTTACAAAAGAGGTAACTTAAAATTTGTATTTTTGGTTGTAAAGATTATCGCACGACAAAAGGTCCTGCTTAAACTAATTGGTACGTACCAGAAACTGTTTTTCTAACAGATTAACCGGTGGCGGGCCCTGGTAGGTGTGATGTCGGTTCGCCAGCGTCCTCATGCGTTCTAGCAACGCATAATTTTCAACGCGATTCGCTCTGAAATCAAGTTTACTTATAAATATAGTTTCTCAGGCACGTCTTCGAGGTAAATAGAAATTCTAGAACTGGTTCAAAACACACCGGCCAGTGAAAGTAAGAAAATGTATAACTGACGTGTTGCCAAGCGGCAATTATGTCACTATCCGCACGTATTCGAAAAGATTCGCATCTCTTTCATAGACATGGCAAAAGAGCGAGACCGTATGAGCGAATTTTTTGAATCAAAATCGATTTCCGAATGTTTGGGAATATTAGAATTCGTAATCGAGACAGAGAAATAACGGACATCAAGAAAAAATTCAGTCAAAAACATACCTTCTTATTTCTTCCTTCTCTTGATCAGACATATTATTGTAAGCCTGCATCTTCTTGCTATACGTATCCGTAGATCGCGGCGCCAGATCATAAACCCCTTCCGACTCGTCCCCATTGACCATCACCTCTTTTTGTTCCTCAGAGTTCGTATTCGAATTGTTGGAATTGGAAATGTTAGAATTGAAATTGTTCGTATTGGAATTGTTCGAATTCGTATTGGAATTGTTCGAATTCGAATTGGAATTGTTGGATTCGTTAAGATCCCTCGCGGAAGACTTGCTCTGTTCGCTGTTCAAATCGTCAGTTTTCATCGATATCTCGGATCCGTTTTCGGCCGCTTCCTTTTCGCTGTTCTGACTAGATTTGATGCTCGACGTTTCACCGTTCACCGTGATGCCGTTGGTCAGGTCAGTGGTGCTTTTTTGCTTCGCGTTTAGATCCAGCACAGCTAGCTCATCTTCCGTTATATCCTCGAGTAGTTTGGCTAGATATTCGCGCGCTTTCGGGTATTCCACCTCTGTGTTGCCAGATCTCACGTGTTCTAGTAAGGCGTCGTGTACGAAGACGTATTGTTCTTCTGTTTGTACGAGGTGGTTGCGCTGGGTGCGCGCGCGGCAGAGGAAGCCGAGCGGAGACAGGGTGCCGGTTAGTCTGAGCTGGTTTAGCTGCGCGTCTAGGACGATGTAGGTGCCGGTGCGGCCCACACCAGCGCTGGAAAGAGAAAGATATACTGCGTTCTACAAACGTATTCGTACAGCAGTATCGCTGTCTTCGAGGTCTTTTGTCGTTGACTGTACTAGTGTAGAGGTACTAGTGTCACCTGCAGTGCACGAGCACGGTGGCGGGGTGCGCGGCGGCCGCCCTCACGAAGGGCAGCACGGCGAGCGGGTGGCGCGGGGTGCCGTGGTGTAGAGGTACTAGTGTAGAGGTACTAGTGTAGAGGTACTAGTGTCACCTGCAGTGCACGAGCACGGTGGCGGGGTGCGCGGCGGCCGCCCTCACGAAGGGCAGCACGGCGAGCGGGTGGCGCGGGGTGCCGTGGTGTAGAGGTACTAGTGTAGAGGTACTAGTGTAGAGGTACTAGTGTCACCTGCAGTGCACGAGCACGGTGGCGGGGTGCGCGGCGGCCGCCCTCACGAAGGGCAGCACGGCGAGCGGGTGGCGCGGGGTGCCGTGGTGTAGAGGTACTAGTGTAGAGGTACTAGTGTAGAGGTACTAGTGTCACCTGCAGTGCACGAGCACGGTGGCGGGGTGCGCGGCGGCCGCCCTCACGAAGGGCAGCACGGCGAGCGGGTGGCGCGGGGTGCCGTAGTGTAGAGGTACTAGTGTAGAGGTACTAGTGTCACCTGCAGTGCACGAGCACGGTGGCGGGGTGCGCGGCGGCCGCCCTCACGAAGGGCAGCACGGCGAGCGGGTGGCGCGGGGTGCCGTGGTGTAGAGGTACTAGTGTAGAGGTACTAGTGTCACCTGCAGTGCACGAGCACGGTGGCGGGGTGCGCGGCGGCCGCCCTCACGAAGGGCAGCACGGCGAGCGGGTGGCGCGGGGTGCCGTGGTGTAGAGGTACTAGTGTAGAGGTACTAGTGTCACCTGCAGTGCACGAGCACGGTGGCGGGGTGCGCGGCGGCCGCCCTCACGAAGGGCAGCACGGCGAGCGGGTGGCGCGGGGTGCCGTGGTGTAGAGGTACTAGTGTAGAGGTACTAGTGTCACCTGCAGTGCACGAGCACGGTGGCGGGGTGCGCGGCGGCCGCCCTCACGAAGGGCAGCACGGCGAGCGGGTGGCGCGGGGTGCCGTGGTGTAGAGGTACTAGTGTAGAGGTACTAGTGTCACCTGCAGTGCACGAGCACGGTGGCGGGGTGCGCGGCGGCCGCCCTCACGAAGGGCAGCACGGCGAGCGGGTGGCGCGGGGTGCCGTGGTGTAGAGGTACTAGTGTAGAGGTACTAGTGTAGAGGTACTAGTGTCACCTGCAGTGCACGAGCACGGTGGCGGGGTGCGCGGCGGCCGCCCTCACGAAGGGCAGCACGGCGAGCGGGTGGCGCGGGGTGCCGTGGTCGGGCCACACCGTGTAGTGGTACTGCACCACCAGCCGCCCCAGGGGGGACGCCGCGCCCGCCCCGCTGCCCGGGGAGCCCGACTGGAACACATTAGCGGCCGGTTTCAATAACCTTCTTGAAGCGATGATGGCTGTGGTAGTGACGACGACTTGCGATCCGTAGGACGTGGCCGCGTTCGAATGCTACAATGAGCTGGAGCTTTCGGTCAAGGAAAACATCGTGATGAAACCATAGCTTGGTGGTAGGGGATTTTCTAGTGCTCGCCTGGCTAGCTACCACCGTCTTGTTCAGAATCTGTCGCCAAGCACCTATCGCTGTGTTCCGGCAGTGGTAGCTAGCCAGGCGAGTAGTAGAAAATACCCTACCACCAAGCTATGGTTTCATCACGATGTTTTTCTTTCACCGAAAGCTCAAGCTCATTGTAGCATTCGAATTCGAACCCGGCCACGTCCTACGGATCGCAAGTCGTCGTCACTACCACAGCCATCATCGCTTTGAACACATTACACTTATGAGCATTTTATGTACGTATCCAACTATGTTAACCGCTTAAAACTTCGTTTCCATCTATGGAGACATTGAACGTGATGAACGGACAAAATAATAAACAGTATAATTATACTAAGGTATTCATTGTATCATAACACGGCCGCGCAGACGCCAACAGATAGTAAATATATTATACACTCTTTCAAGAAACATTATTTTGTCCGCCACGCTACGTGTCTGAACGTCTGTAGATGTAATAGAATGTCTCGATCTCTCTCTAGAGCCAATCTCCGTCACTGACCCCATTGTTGTCGGGCCTGTTGTTGCGCACGTCCTCGTGCAACAACGTCACGTGACGCCGCCGAACAGAGGCAGTTCCCCAATACTGACCCCGTTGTTGTCAGGCCTGTTGTTGCGCACGCGCATGTGCCGCACCGTGTAGGCGGCGCGCACGTCCTCGTGCAACAAGGTCACGTGACGCCGCCGAACAGAGACAGTCCCCAGTACTGACCCCGTTGTTGTCGGGCCTGTTGTTGCGCACGCGCATGTGCCGCACCGTGTAGGCGGCGCGCACGTCCTCGTGCAACAAGGTCACGTGCACGCCACCGAACTCCGCCGAGCTGCCGCGCCCGCCCGCCGGCCAGTACATGTCGCATTTGCGCTGAAAATTAAAAAAAAATGGTTATTATACGGATCTTATTAAACAAAATTACTTTGTCCCACAAATTGCAGTCATTCAAGATGGGTGTGAAAAGAGTTCTAGGGTCGGCATGCTGCTGTTGCATACCACCATAAGGACCGTCTGCTTGTTTGCCACTCTTTAAACATAAAATATCTACAAACTTTAGGTAATTTGAGTACCTATCTATACAAGTAGCTCATACATATCATCACATTGCCGTTGAAACTTTTTGCAGCGATAACAGATTTCACACGCGGTATCAAGATCTGCAGCAAAAAGAAAAGATATCTTCTATGGAAATTGAGACAAAACCCTACAAGTTCTAACAAGAGTAAATTTAAAAAATACTCTAAATTACTCAAAAAAATTATAATATTAACTAAACGGGCACAAAATAATTACAAAATTAAAACTTCTGATAATAAATCAAAAGCAGCGTGGCAGATTATTAATAAAACTAGATTGAATACACCTAAAGAACCAATAACTAAAATCAGACTAGATAATAAAGACATTACAGACCCTGACGAAATAGCTAACGCATTCAACAATTATTTTATAGATAAAATTAAGCCTATTACAGACTCTGGTAAAAACGTAACATCGCAATTTGTATCCTCAAAAGCCTCTATGTTCATGGCTCCAAGTTTACCCCAAGATATAGAGAAAATAATTAAAAATTTAAAAATCACTGCTAGTGTTGGGCATGACGGTATTACAACGAAAGTAATCAAGTCCGTAAATAAAAGTATAAGCACCCAGCTGAGTTTTATAATCAATTTGAGTATAGCTACGGGAACATTCCCTGAAGCTCTTAAAACTACTATCGTGAAACCACTGTTCAAAAAACTTGATAGAGAATTAATGGAATTTTATAGACCTATTGCATTAATTTCAATTTTTTCTAAAATTTTTGAGAAATATTTTTATTCTCAAATTAATAATTATTTTGATAAATACAATTTATTTTGTGGCGAACAAAAGGGATTTCGAAAACATAAAACCATAAATATGGCAGTTTATGATTTTGTAAAGAACGTTTTATCACATGTTGACAAATCATCTCGAATATGCTCGGTGTTCTGTGATATGACGCAAGCTTTTGATCACGTGGATCATAAGATTTTAATTGATAAGCTTGCAGCTTATGGAATCAGAGGCAACATTTTAGGCTTAATTCAAACGTATCTGACGGATAGAAAACAAGTAACCGAAATATCCAGAGTAAACTTTAAAACCAAATTCGAAGAAACATTTACGTCTGGAGAAAGAACTGTTTTATATGGTGTTCCACAGGGCAGTGTTTTGGGTCCACTTTTATTTATAATTTATATTAATGACTTGCCAAAATCTACCATCCAACCTATGACACTATTCGCAGATGATAGTACGGTAACTGTAGCTTGTAAGAAAAATGACTCCTATAATAAAGACATAAATGATTCCCTGAGTTCTATTATTTCATGGCTTGACAACAATAACCTGAAAATAAATGTTGGAAAAACGAATATTATTCACTTTAGTCAAAGGACACAAAACTTATCTGACATTAACTTAATACATGACAATAACATAATAAATGAGGTGGACATTGCAAAATTTCTTGGAATAATGATTGATAAAAAACTTAAGGTGAATGGGTTCGGGCAATTTCCCATACAAACTCAAGAAGGGCGATATAGATCACGCAAATTATTCTAATGAAGTTTGAAAATTTTCTTAAATTGTTCAGTTAATTACCCATTCGCGAACTATCAGTTTCTCTTACAAAAATTATGTTTTCCATCTAATTTTACATCGGAAAAATCGTATTTTTATACACATGTGTGCGTGAGTGGCACTGAAGTTGACGGACTTGAATTAGGTGATTTTAACCTGCCATCTATCTGAATTTCGATGAACTATTTAGATGTAGACCTTGTGCAGTGAGCGAATGGTGGCATACGATAACGTTGAAGCGTCACAGAAGAAATTATAGTTTGTAGTAGGTTCGGTCAATAGCTAAAAATTATGCGACGTTGCGAGATCGGGCGTGACTAGTGAAGAATGATTTTCTGTCTCGCTCGCCACGATATTGCGACTTGCCAAGTCGTGCATGAACGACTTTGTTGATTTTGGGGCAATTTTTACTTTCCGTTCCGAAGACGTAACGTAAATCGAAACGGGTTGGTAGTCAAGGCCGTGGAGGTCTAATCCACTTTGATAACCTAAGTGATAGAATTTCGCCCAGGTAATCAAAGTAGGAAATTAAGTTTATAAGTAGGTAGGCAAAGTAAATATATATCTTGCGATAGTTTCTCAGACGGCCATCTGACTTGTATGTATTATGGTAACTAGGCAGCTGACTACATACTTACATTAGAACGTAAATCGAAATACATACGGTCTACGTAGATAGGTACCTACTATTGATAATATAGTTAGTAAGGTACTTGGCGGTAGAACTAGAAATGGTAGATCGCCCTTGCAAGAGGTCGCCTACCACGGTGGTAGGTATGTACCTACCTGGCTAAAATAGTTTAGGGATGGGAAAAAAATAATCGATTTTTATATTAATCGTTTTTTTTAAATCGATTTAAAAAAAAATCGATAATTATATATTACAAATCGATTATTTTTATTTAAATAATCATTTTGTACAAATCGATTATTCAAAAAAAATAATCGATTTGTAAAAAATCGAAAAATAATCGATTTGTAAAAAAATCGAAAAATAATCGATTTGTAAAAAATCGATTATTAAGTCGATTATTAGTTAAGTTATCGAATCGTTTTTTACAAATCGATTTAATCTAAAGATATAAAAATCGATTATTTCTTAATCGATTTTTTCCCTTTCAAGTCACACCCCTATATTTGATACCCAGTGTGTTGGTACCGCACTACCGCATTATCAAATAAATATTTGGTAGGTAAAGGTATGGTAGGTAAGGTACTAACTACAACATAAGTAGCTAGCGAAGTTACTGGGCTAATGAGAGTCTTATCTACTAGGTAGGTATCTGATCTAAAGTCTCAAATACATATTACATAATAAGCCACCATGTTGTGGTTTGGCACGATATTTTTCTTCACCGAAACCTCATACTTATTGTTGGTATTTGAACATGTGCTGTGCAGCACGGAAGTTCAATGCGCAACCGATTGAGCTATCATCGCTTCAAATCATAAACGTCAAAAAAAAACCCGAAATCAACCGATATCTCTCAATGTAATGCTATACATATTGTTATCAAACGGAATAAGGTATATTTTTCAATAAAACAGTCTAAGCGGTAAAGATGACGGAATCCAAATCCACATTTACAACAAAAATCTATTTACCTATACATATAATAAAACTGTGACTGATCGCTGTCTGTACATCCTATCCTATCCTACTAATATTATAAATGCGAAAGTTTGTGTGTGTGAATGTTTATTGCCACTTATCACCGTAACTACTGGAATGGAAATTGCTTATAGCTACTTTTTATCCCGGAAAAAGGTTCCTGCGGGATAACGGGAAGACGCGGGTGAAACCGCGGCTGAAAACTAGTGAAAGATAAATGAGAAAGCTATTATTGGGGGTCTTTATCATCGACGCAATAGAACCCAAAACAATGATAAATAGAATTTTTATCTGTTTGACTGTATGTCTGTTTGTCTGTGCGTTTGTGCGCGCTAATTCCAAAAACGGCTTGGCCGATTAGGCGGCGGTTTTTTCACTAATGTATGTACTAATGTATATGTGTAGTAAGTGGTAAGCTTCACTTAATATTTAGTGTTCCTTTTACTTCAATAGTTATACAAAAAAAAACATCGCGATAAACTGTAGGACACGCGGGAGAAACTGCGGGGTGCAGCTAGTATAAACTAATCAGACTGTTCTATGAGTTTTTTGGTTACGTCATTCACGTAAAATGCATTTTTGACTAGTTGCTACGTTGCTAGGCAAGTTGTTGTTTATAGTTTTACTCTGTAAAAAAGGTTGATCAACGTTGGAAAATTATTGATGGAAATCAGCAGATACAATCGAGCACCACTACGCCAGCTGAGGCCAGCAACAGCCCTGCCACAGAGTACCTTTGTATAAACGGAAAAGCCCTGCTGGCCTGCGGGTCACCACAAATTTAATTTTCGGAGGGTCAAGGACGTTGTTCTACAACTGCCCTTGCTGAAAGTGTATTCAAATACCTTTGAAATAAACAATATGATAACATATAAATACATATAATTTTCCTAAGCTTATTTACTTCGTATATGACCTTGAAATAAACGAAATTCTATTTTACTAATATTATAAATGCAAAAATTTGTGTGTGTGAATATTTGTTACCACGTATCAACGTAATCACTAAACCAAATGAACTAACTGTGGAAACAGATTTGAAAGAAGCATGTCTCTCGAAACTTCGAGACTTCCAAAAAACAACGGAGGAAATAAAAGGAATTGAACTTCTGACCATAGGGCAACATGAAAATGATGTTTACACTACATATAAATGCGACAGGCCAGCCAGCCAATTTGGAATGGTTAGTTTTTCAAAGTCATGTTTGTTTTTTTAGTAGTGTTTAGTAGACATGAATCCGTGGTTTTCGTACGGCCAGGTTGGGATACAAATTAGAATATACATTAATTATAGCTTTGTTGCCTATATGTAAACGAAAAGCGACAACACCATGCCACAACCACGTCAAAAACATTTTGTATAAAAACAATGTTCTGACCAATAACATGGCATATGGCCAACACAATGAGTCTGTGGCCAGAACATAGTTGATGGAAAAAGTGAAAAAAACTGTGCGACCAGCAGGGCTTTTTATTGACGAAGAATTGTGAATTATTGAATATTTTAAGAATGTGTAAATAAGAAGACTATACTGACAAAGATATAAAATGATAAAGACTAAAAGGTGATCGACTGTTTTTTATTTTGATACTATGTACATATATTATATAATAAATAATCCTGATTGTTTCATAATAAAGTATTACAATAGCCAATGTCTTTATTGGTAGGAGAGTAGAGAGTATAGTTAATAAAGAGTATAAGCTATCTCCATTCTAAATTTCATCCAAATCAAAGAATTACCAAAAATCTGAGGCAGGGATCGAACTCGGAACCTCGTTATTAGTAAAGAACTACTGAGAGGTTTGACCACTGGTCTAACCTATACAGTAAACGAAAGGATGAAATTAGCAAATGGTTTCGTGTACAACAAGACCATTTTCTATGTGTGCGTGAGTAGTTAGCTGCCATACACCACTACCGCCGCGATATTGTTTGGCACAAATAAAAGTGTTTTGAAAACTAAAACACATCTAAAACATTGTTGGATACATAAAACATATTACGCCATTACCGGTAAACATAATTATTTTTATAGAATAATATGCACCTGTTCATTCATAATAAAATAAGATGCGTTAATTAGAAACAACGCCATCTATTGACGCTAGGCTGCTAGGCGGACCGCAAGCAACCACCTTAGATGCGTTCTAATGACATACTTTATGTCTACGTGTGCGTGTGTAAGTACGTAAATTTGTGACACCAGCAGTAAGAGAAGCGTTACGAGTAATTTATTAGTTTATTAAATGAAGATTTGGGTAATTTACAATTGATTAACGCTATAGAACGCGCGCTTTAGTGTTTGGTTCGAATAAGATTGTTATTTTCGACGTAAAAAAATAATTTAGGTAAAAAATGACATCAACGCCATCTCTTGACAACATAGCGTGTTGAGCTCCGGGATCATCCACCTTAACTGGAAGAAACAGGCGGAAGAAGTTTGTAAGAAAATCAGTAGTTTGGCGTACGCTTTACACAAACTCTCTGCTACGCTAAATATGGACGCGTTACTCTCAGCGTATTACGGTTTGATTGAGTCCTCTCTTAGGTTCGGAATTATCTTTTGGGGGAATTCTACCGAAAAAGAATCCGTTTTTAAAACGCAAAAACGTTGTATTAGAGCCATGTTTGGATTACAGACTACTGACAGTTGTAAGCCATATTTTAAAAAACATGGAATTCTAACACTTCCCTGCTTGTATATAATGGAAATTGCCTTGTTTGTTAAAAATAATCCTGATAATTTTCCAAAACTATCAGATATTGTTAGTAGAAATCGGCGATATGATAGTAGACTGTGTTTACATCCTTCTAAAACAGCTCTTGTGAGAAAAAGCGTACTGTGCATGGCTCCGATCATCTATAATAAAATTCCAAAACTATACAAAGAGCTTAATACCAATTTGTTTAAGATACGTTTAAAAAAATTATTGATTCAAAAATGCTATTACAATGTTAATGACTTTCTTAATGATAAATTGTAGCTGTGATATTAATGTAATAGTAGTGTTGTCGTATTTTAATCAAATTATTTATTATTATTTTCTGACATATTATTTTAAACAATTCAATTTATTATTATTTTATTTTTGTTATTCTTTTCAATTGTGCATTTTAATTTCTCTATAATATTATTACCCATTGTGATGAAATTGTGCATGTTATTAATTTTTTATCTTTTGAATTTTTTGAATTATTGTTAATTATTTTTAAGGTGAAGCGTCCTCTATTCCTCTAATTTGTACACCATAATTGGTAAAACGTGGAGACCAAAATGTAATTAACAACAATCATGCATGCAACTGTATGTTTACCTACTCATGTTTTTGGCAAATAAAAATTATCTTATCTTATCACATAAATAGCAGGTTATGTATCAACACATCGGAAAAATTCACAAACAAACTCAGTTGAATGTGAAAGTAACTCCACTCCATCTATCAGATTTTTAGATACTTTTTCACGCCTACACCATACTACAGGACTTATTATCACGAAAAAGTGTAGTCCACGCGGGTGAAACCACGCGGAACAGCTTGTTTGGTATAAAAATATTATCCATACAATATTGTGAATGCGAAAGTGACTGTTTGTTTGTTACCCTTTCACGCCTAAACCACTGCACTAATCTTGGTGAAATTTGGTATGGAGATAGTTTGAACTCTAGGAAAGGACATAGGGTACTTTTTATCGCGATAAAATGCAGCCAACACGGATAAAACTGCGGAAAACAGCTAGTTACTGCGAATGGGGTATATTTTTTCTGCTGCTATGTTTTTCAAGTGTATGTATGTATTGTATGTATGTGTAAAGAAATACCTAGAAATAATGTCTAGGATTCCTTTATGTTTGAATTATGGCGCGCTTTTTAAATGTCATTGTGTGTTGACATAACTAACTCAATAGGTGGCGCCAGCTATAGAAGATTGGTAAAACAGCATTAGATTTTTTCACGTAATGGCTGTCACTAAAAGGGTCAAAATAATAAGAGAAACAGTTTAGTTTGGTTAGTTAAAGAAAGATCGACAAATAAACTTTAAATATCGTTTCTTTGATTTACAGGTAATGTTTATAGCTTTATGATAATGTAATTAGTGTTTTATTTCTGAGTACGAAAATAAAATAAAAATCTTTGATTTACAGAGCAACACATAGTTTAATTTGGTGATCACGAAAGATACACTTATTATCTTATATATGTATTTTTCTTTGGAACGGTCGGTTTCAGTAATCAATCTATCCACGCTTTGCCCTACTGGAGATATGTCAAATTTGACAAATTTGAACATATGAAGTGTCATTAGATTCGTCTTTATTGTGGGAGTGACATAGGGCATACTTTGTTTTGGAGCAGTCGGGATTTTTGTTCCTTTTGCAATGTTTTCATCATTATTGTGACTCACCCGCCCTCGCTCGACGAGGTTAGTAATCATGACGATGGTGTGCACCCTGTGTTGCCATATCATCCGCCAGAAGGCGTCGAGGGTGGCCGGCGTGGGGCCCTGCGTGGCGATGTACCGCCGCCGCCACACCAACCATTCTAGCTTCACACGGGTTTGTACGCCGTCTGGGAAACGGAAACCAATTCATTAATGGTACGTCATTTCGGGGCCACGTACGGATGATTTTGGAGATTTTTGACCCCTCCTACCTCCACGTAAGGGCTCCCACACAAAACTGCGATGCGATGCGGCGCGATGCGAATCAGATCGTAAGTTCTTCTGGTGCATTCGGGCTCGCTCGCAGATATTTGCGATGCGATGCGGATTCACAGTTTTGTGTGGGAGCCCTGAGCCATAAGATTTCTCGACCCCTCTCCTCTCTCTTTTCTTACGTAAGATTCTACTTTTTAGTTTCCAAATAATTAAAATAAGGTACTCCCGGGAAGAATGGTCTTTAATTAATATTTATAAAAATTAACACATTTTAATAAAACACATAAAAAAAAAATTACAATAAAAATTTGTAAAAGAACTAATTTTACCCCTTTTCTTTTTTTATTGGATAAGGCAACGCGTGCGAGAGAGACAAATAGACTTTTCGTGATGCGTATGCAGTGCCGCGTCATGCCGTGCGCTCATTCACAGCCACGTGTGAATGTGTTGTACGTGCCAGCTTTACAACCGACCAAGTTTCGTATGAAAATGAATCCTGTGATAGAAGAAGAAGCTCACCGATATCGACATAAACGTCGTCCAACTCTGTGTCGTCGTCGCTGCGCTCGCTATCGCTGTCACCTTCCTGCTCGTCCGACTCCACGATGCCGGAGAACTCGATGTTGAGGAAGGCGGACTCTATGCCCTCCGCCAGGTTCGGTGGCGGCTTGGCAGGTTTCACTGATGGTTGTCTGTGGTCACAATAACTTTAACTTGGTGAACATTTTCCAATTTTTATTAGCAATCTACGGCCGGTTTCAATAACCTATCTATCCGCAGTATGCCCTACTGGAGATAGAAATTTGACACAAGCTCCATAGAAGTAACGTCATATGATAGGTCATTGAAACTATCCTTTAGACACCAAAAATTACTGATCTGTGAAAAATCGAGCATGATGTAGGTACTACTGTTGCTGGCCGTAGTTTGGATAGTTTACGAAAACTTGTACAATATGTAACATAATGTCCGTATAAGACCGAAGTGAGGTTCCACACAAGAAGGCGAACGAAATTAAATTTACAACAAAATATATTAAAAAAAAAACATATTTGAAATGCTCTTTCAATAGGGATATTATGCTACACGTTGTATGAAATTGTTAGTTTCCTTTTATACATTTTTTCTTTTCAGTATTTTTTCATGGAAAAAAAATTTTTTTTTTTTTTGCAGTGATGACATAGTTGAAGATGGCACCACGCTACACCTTGATGGGAAACTGGCTCGCAAGTGAGACTGGCGGAACACACCGATAGGTGCTTAGCGACAGATTCTCCTGAGGGTGGCTAGCCAGGCAAAAAGAAAGAAAGGAAGGCTAGAAAGTACCCTACCACCAAACTATGGTTTCATCACGATGTTCTCTTTCACCGATAGCTCAAGCTCGTTGTAAGATTCGAACCCACGTCCTACGGATCGCAAACTGACGTCACGTAGTAGCAGGGGGCCCTGCGCTCGAGGCGGCAGGTGCGGCGGGTGGGAGGTACCTGTGCGGGCGGGCCCTGCGCTCGAGGCGGCGGCGCAGGCGCGCCAGGTGCGGCGGGTGCAGGCGCGGCAACATGCCGTCGATGTAGTTCGCGTTCACGTAGTCGCAGGGCGGCCCCCGCCCCGCCCCCGCGCACCCCGCCGCGCCGCACCGCGCGCCGCCAGACACGCACACACGAGAGTGGTCGTCTGCAAGAGGAAAGTACAACACTATAACACGTCCAACATAAAACTAGCTCCGCCTGTTCCAGTCTCCTTACGAAAAAGAACAGACAAGAAACGTCCGGCAGGTCATTTTTTGGGCGCGATCACAATCTTATAAAAGTGAATCTATAATCCCCTTGGTCATCGCATCACGCGTGAACGGGTGGAACAATTTCGCTAATTCTTATTTTGTTTTGTTCGTTCAAGTCCAAGGAGGTTTCTTATGAAGAGAAAAATTGAAAAAGTTGCCAGGAAAGTATTTAAATTTGAATAAACCGGAAAGTGCTTTTTGTAAGTTACGTTTTATTGCGATAAACTGCAGTCCACGCGGGTGAAACCGCGGGGCGCAGCTAGTCATTTTATAATTTTACACACAATTTTAGTTTACAATTCCAACCTTTTTTATCATCTAAATATTCTGATATTTTATAATAAACTTTCGTTTCATATGACCTGAAATTTAGTTACCTACAAGTCCTGGATGGCGTCACTCGAATGTGTGCGGGGACAGCGTACCGACTTCTAATGTTTTACTTATGTATCATCAGCTATTGTGGAACTTTAGCATCATTACTTATTGTAATAGAAAGTCAGTCTGTCTGTACGCGATAAACTAAAAAATACCGAACGGATTCTCAAACTGTTTTCATCAACGGACAGAGAGATTCATGAGGAAGGTTTTGGTGTATAAATCATTAAGGTTTTATGTGTATTGGCTGAAATAAGACCATATTAGTTACAAAGGTTTTTGTAAACGACTAGGCACTTACATGCAGTGATGTTCAAGTAGCGATTCTTGGAGCGGTTCTCTGGTCGATGGCTGTGATGGCTCGTGTGTCCCAAGGCCGCCGATTTGGCTACCACTATCTCGTATTCTTTGCTGTGAAAATAAAAATGAGGATGCAAAAACTTTTCAACAAAAATTTAATCAGCGAGAATTGAGAAAATTATAAATAATATTTGATTATTATTTTTGAATTGTCTGTGTTAAAACTTTCCATTGCAAATCAACCTCGCCTGATAGTATTCTAAAATAACGATTAGATAGAAGATATATTAACTCTATCTTCTAATGCTATAGATTGGATTAGATGATATGGTTTTCTTTTCTTTCTTTTTTCTTCGTCTATTATTATATTAGTTAGTATAATATCATCCTTTTTATATAATTACATAAATGTTGTTATATTCTCCTAAACTTTTCTCGCTTTAATCATTACTTACTGGTCTGTTTAATTTTGCTCTTTCTAATATGTTCTAGTTTGCTTTTATTTTACATATTATATTTTTAAGATAGATAGATATAACGCTTAAATGTTTCACCACAGCAACAGAAAAATAGAACAACATAAAAGGAGAGATCTTAGAGCAAGTGTTACAATGGGCGGTCTTATCGCTTAGAGCGATTTCTACCAGGCAACTTTTGGATGAACAGAAATAGTAAGAAATAAAATGCGGTTGGTGGTGTAAATTCATGTACATAAAAAGAAATATATACAGTAAAATATTATAATTGAATTGCTTAAGCTGTTTGTTTTCCGCAAAATAAATAAATAATCTGTGGAAGTGCATAACGTTGCATTACAGTTTATGTTTTATCTGTAGTTACCTGAAGCCGATGTCCCCGTCCGCGTGGAGCGCCGCCACGTGCTTGGTGAAGTCCCGGGCGCGCACGGCGGGGTGCTGCGGCGCGGACATGCGCGGCGGCCGCGCCGGCGCCCCGCCCGCCGGGGACTCCGCCCCGCCGCCCGAGCACGCCCGCAGCGGGGAGCAGTTCACCACTGCACGGGGCGGACAACAGGGATTCACGTTAAGCCTTTTGAATATATCATTTTCTGGAAAGGTCTTAGGGGCCATTCATTGATTATTTACGTAAAGGCATAGTAAAGGAGTAGTAGTTCAGCTTCATATAAATCGGCCGTCGCCGGTTTGAATGTGTGCGTGAGTAGCGGCACCGTGTCACATAAACGAAAGGAGGCGGCCGGGGCCGCGGCCATGCACTCAGTACGGAACGCGCCGCCTATGCGTCACCGCAAGAGTAGGCAGTTAACTCGTAGAGCGGCCTTAGCTAACCTACTGTTCTTTATATACTGTGGTAAAGGTCCCGAGGTGCGGAGGGGTTCCAGATAATCTCTACACGGCCCTATCTCGGGTAGGAGGGGGAGAAAAACCATTCCTACGTAAGTTTTTGTAACACGAAATTTAATATTAGAAATTTAGTTCGTTTCAGATTTCAGATGCTGAATAGTTTTCTGCATTCCCTTCAATTCACATCTTATTATGCAACTTATTTAATGTTTACTTATTTAACGTTTATTTAATGTGTTCATTTTTATCCATTTTAAATGTTATAAATAATACAATTATACTACATTCTTCTCGCGTAATCATCATCATCAGCCCGTTACGTTCCCACTGCTGGGACTCTGGCCGTCTCTCAGAGAGAGAGAGTGAATATATGGGCCGTAATCTACCAAGCGGGCCCAGTGCTGGTTGGTAGATATCGCATGCCCTTGAATATTGTGTTTCCTCGCGATGTTTCCTTCACCGTTTTTGAGAGACGGCAAGTCCGCACGTAACTAATTATTTCTCAAACATGCTTGGAAATTTGAGCATTATTTTGACAACCTTCTTCGAGATAAATCGAAATTGCTGTTCTGGCCAAATACATGCGAGCAGCGGCCGGCAAAAGTTTTATGAAAATCCATATCTGTCGTGTTTAGCGGCCAAATAAATTACATAGTAAACTCATATCTAAAGTTGCTCATACACACAATCTCACCTGGTTTCTTGTTGAGCGGCGCTCTGGCTGTTTCTCCGCCCTCTTCCAGGTAGTTGTACGCCGCACTAATGCATTTACTGACGCGGGATCGGCATCTGAACGAGAGAAGACAACGTTTCTCATTAATTTAATTTAAGTACATACATACGCAAAAATTGTTATAGTTTCAAAAAAAGAAATGATTTTCACAATTGTAATATTAGGAACAGAGATAAATTGCTGTAATCACTACTAGACTCCATTAAGTCGGCAACTACTTCAAAGATTAATTAATTAAGTGTACGTTTTTTTTTCAATAAAAATCTAAGTAAAAATGTAACGACCTGCCGGCCGTTTCTTGCCTGTATGCCTCTTTTGCTGGCGTAAGGTGGTTGTAACAGACGTAGCTAGTTCTAAGTTTGACGTTTTAAAATGACGATTTATCCTTGTACGCGCAGCGGCGTACAGTAAATAGAAAGAGTTGGATTTCTTGAGATTGGTAGTTTATTTGTACATTCAAATATATATAGGTTAAAATAGGCAAAATAGGTGTAAATGAAATTCATGTATGATTCTTCATTTAGTTTTATATCACGTAATTAAAGTTTGTGAACAACATATAATATAGTTTTTGAACGCACGCTTAGATGTCATTAATGTCATTGCTGTCAATAGTGTCAATACTATAGTTTCTTTCTAAGAACACGCGGTGTCATAATAGTTTCGTTTTTATATAACAAAACTAATAAAAGTAGGAATAAATAAATAGCTTTAAATGTTGTTTCTTTCACAGGTTTGTAACATTTATAATAATTACTTTGATGGAACTACAGTGTCATGTAATTTATGGTTATTATAATAAAACATTTCTTTCACAGAGAAACGCAATTAAGTTTTTATTCCTATAACCATTGGTAGTGTGTTAATACACATAAATAGGTACAATGTAATATAGGTGGGCCTTCGTGGCCGTGGATTCCTCGAATGTTCGGCGCGCACGCAGCGCGCTGGTGAGCGCGGGACGCAGACCTCTCCGGTGTGGCCCGCCCCGCATCCCGCGCAGCCTACGTCGCTTCGGCTGCCTTATCATCACGTACAGTGTGCGTGAACAATCCTATACTAAAAAAGTATTTTTTGATTTGACTAGCCTCACCTCCAATACAGCAGTGCAACGACGACTGCTGCGATCAGCGCGGCGGGGCACACGGCCAGCAGCGCGGCCGTGCTGACGCCCTTCACCGCGGCCTCCGGGGACATCGCCTCCGAGTGCACGCTGCACCACTCACTAGACACCTCCTGAAAAGTGTACATAACCAATCAGAAACGATAAATAAAGCTGATGACCAATCGTGACGGTTCTCGCGACGACCGTGTGTCTGCGATATGACTTTTATCGGCCGGTTTTTAATAACCAATCAATCTACGGTTTGCCCTATAGAAATTTGACACGAGCTCCATGGAAGTAATGTCAAATTTATGTCTCTAGAAGGGCAAACTGTGTTATTGAAACTGGCCGTATATGACTATATGGCTTCTTTTGCCAGCGTAAAGAGGTTAGAACAGGCGTAGCTAGTAGTAAGTTGACGTTTTAAAGTGATCACAAAATGTATCCTATTGAATAAATATATTTGACTTTTGGCTTAGCGAAGATGGCACCACGCTATACCCTGGACTGGGAACTAGCTTGAGAGCCAGAGAGTTGGACTCAATTGGAACACACCGATTGGTGCTAAACTTGAGGGCGTTATTCTAGCCAGGCAAGCACTAGAAAATGCCCTACCACCAAGTTATGGTTTCATTGCAATGTTTTCCTCCGCTCAAAATTGTAGGATGTGAACCCACGACGACGGGTCCCAAGATGACTTCAATACCGCTGGGCCATCATCGCTGTATAAACTGTTTCAACCAAAACGCCTCTTCAGAATGTCCAATGACTGCGATAGCAAGTCCAAAATAGGCAAAACTTTTGAAATATATGTTGTCCATCATCAGCCTGTTCCATTCCCACTGTTGGGACTCTGGCCTTCTCTCAGAGAGAGTATGTTGTCCTTATTTTCAATCAATAGGTCCTTTATATTTTAACTTGTCAGTCCTCACCTTCGGCAGAGATTCGGTCCCGTTGACGACAACATTCTCCCGTGACACGGACTGCGTCACCGCGTACATTTTCACCTCGTATCGCGTCACATTCCATAGCTCCACCTCCTAATAATCAAACAAGATGAATATAAAAAATTACAATATGCAAGACTGTCATCAAAAATTCCACGTATCTTTACAAATTGTTAGTTGTTCGGTCGGTTGGTCGAAAAAAAGGTTCAGTAGTCTTCAATGGAACTACATACTGAGAATTAGAACAAGTATAAGGCTTTCCGCACACGAGTCGTAAGCGTAGTCGTCTCGTAAATTCACGTGGGTGTAACTCTAGTGCGGTTATACTCACTACACTAATAGTGGTCTCGATATCATTCTTGCTGGTGGGCAGCGTGAGTCTGGTCCTAGGCTGCAGCTCCGGTATCTTCCTCAGAGTGACCACATAGAGGTCTAGCGAGTTGTTGTACTCGATCGGTTGGCGCCACTGGAGGTACAGTGTACCTAAAAGTTACAATAAACATTTAATACAGAGATGGACATCGGATCCTTCGTTAAAAAGCGTCCGAAACAAAAGAGGACAAAAACGTGAAAAGAGGGCTAATCACAGTCTATGCTTGGTTGCGTGTGGTCAGTCGAAGCTGCACAAGCTGATAAATTGTTGCATGGAAAATTATGCTGTATGTTATTGTCATATGATATAACTAGTTGCGCCTCGCGTCTTCCCGCTATCCTGCAGGAACCTTTTTCCGATAAGGAGTTATCACGTATCACCTGAACTAACAAAACGATTTTAATAAAATTTGGCAAGGAGATAGCTTATACACTGGATTACACATAGGCTACTTTTTAATCCAGGAAAAGGGTTCCTGCGGGATAACGGCAAGACGCGGGTGAAACTAGTTGCATATACATACATACAGTTACATTTCGATACGACAATTACAAGTAGGTGAAAATTGACTTCAAAGATTTGATTACATTGTTAGTTAGTTACAAGTGAAGCCAAATAAAAGTGTTTTAAAAAAACTCACGTTTAGACTGATCGCAGGTGAGGTTGAGCACGATCGGTGCGGACGGCGGAATGACGTCAGTGAGGACGTAGAGAGCGTCAGAGCGCGGCCCGAGCCGTGACGTCACATCCCACGAGTTGAAATGCCCCTGAGAAAAGTTGTAGAACGCCTGCACCCAGATTTTGTACGGGGTGAACGGCTCTGTAAATTAAGGAATTAAAAAGTTAATGAGTGTTAAAAAGGTTTGTTGAAAAAAAGAATAGAGAACAATAAAGCGTTATCTATCTATCTATTCTTACTACATGTACTCTTATTGCAAAATTACAGATGTGTCATTATCATTATCAGCCTGCTGGACATAGGAATCTCACGAAGTACGCATGCGGCTGATGCAGCATGAGGTAGGTACATGCTAGTCTCACCACTCAAAAAAGAACGTATCATTACAAGCGTAGACTTAAAATTTAACGGACATCTAAATAGGTGAAAGTTTACTCACTCAGGTTTTGCAACCAGAAACCAACCACCTTCGTGACTTTCCCAGAAGTATTATGAAGAGTGAGATTCTTGACAGCCGCCGACGCTTTATCATCAATATCGGTAGCGAAGTAGTTCTTATTCTTCACATCGCTAGACCTCTGCACGCCACTGATGTTAATGACGTCACTTCTAGACACTCCCTCTTCATAGTACAAGACGTAAGCGACATCCGCAGAATCCCTGTGCTGGTTAATTTCCGATTTCTTCACCACGTTCTTCATGTATTCAAACTGAGCATAGTCAGGTTTCTCGACAGTTTCTGTCTCTGTCGCGTTCTCTTGCCGTCTCTTTCTGTGCCTGTGCGTTCGCAGGTCTCTTCTACTCCTGTGGGAGTCCATGATGTCAGATGAAGAGTATTCATCGTTGTACTTCTGTCTATCGTTCCGGTATAAATTGTACGCGGTGTACGACGACTCTTTTAAAGTTTCCGGTGTGAGAGAATCGCTGATGACGTCATTGTTAGGTGCTTTCTCCGTCTCTCGGGATTGTTCCGGGTCTTGACTGGACGCCGGGTTGGCGACGACGTGGACCGTCGAGCTCAACGGTGGTGCCCAAGACAAATGCACTTCACTCTCGGTCACGTAATCGGCTGTGAGGTTTTGTGGAGCGGACGGAACTGAAACAAAAATAATAATTTAGTTGGTTAGAGAGCAGTAACATCAGTTAACTATGACAATGAAAAGGAAGGGCTAAACGTGTTGCTAAGCGCAATACTCGAGAACGGTTGTACCAATTCAGTTTTTTTTTTTCACATTTACGTTTCTAAGTTCAAGGAAGGTTCTTATATAGAGAAAAATTAGGAAATGATAATTTAAAATTCCTGAAGAGACTGACAGTGCTTTTTTCTATGAGGTTTTTGTATGAATTCAAGACCTGTCTTCTAGGCGCTCCGCGGTTTCACTCGCGTTTACTACACTTTATCACGATAAAACGTATCCTTTATCGTTACCCAGGATTCAAACAATCCCTTTTCATAAAAATTGGTTCAGTGGTGAAAAGGCAAAAAAATAAGTACCTATACAACATTGTCAAAGTCAAAGTCAATTTTTATTTATTCAATAGGATACATTGTGATCACTTTAAAACGTCAAACTTAAAACTAGCTACGCCTGTTCCAACCTCCTTACGCCGGCAAAAGAACAGGCAAGAAACGCTCGGCAGGTAATTTTTTTGGCGCGATCACATTGTCAATTTTATTCTTATTACTAATTGATTGAATTGGAGCAAGTTCACTAAAATCCCAAGCTTTTTTTGTCATCTAATGGTCCGATATTTTTTTTAAATTAGCTTTACTTATAAGATTTCTCTTGTTTGGTTGTACACATTGGGATATGGGAACATGAATATTAATGAGTTGCGGGATCACAACCAAAGTAGACCAGACCACACAAGCAGCACCCGTTCACGAGTTGACGCATGTGCCAGCCATCGCTCTCCTCGACCATATGAGAGGGAAGACTGTAGTTGCTTTGCCGGCCAAAGGGGGTATTTGATGCTATTTTTATCCGACTTTAGTAAGTCAGGAAAGGAATTGCATTTATCAATCCATATCTGTTTGCCGAGGAAATTGATAAGAAAGGAAATACATATATATCACAGCTTTTGAACATGATCTTAGTCACGCTGGGTACTGCAAACTTGTCGCAGAAAAATGACATTTATATCTTCAACCATACAATCGACAATGCTTTAAAGCTAGGTGGTATGCAAAACGGCCACTTTCTAAGATGCGACGTTATCACGGCGAGTGACAGAAATATTGTCAATGCTTTTATCACAGAGATTGCAGCTTCCAGGCGAGGTTGGTGGACAGGATAACTATAAATAAACATACATGTGACGAAATATGATCAGAAATTATTATGACACTAATGCATTCTACGTGAATGTATGACTAACTTAGATAAAGGCCAACTTTCACCAACAGACCTCGCCAGGAAATCACCTGCCGGGCGTTACTTGCCTGTTCTTTTGCCGGCGTAACGGTTGGAACAGGCATAGCTGGTTGTATCCTACTAAAATAACCATATTTGCCTTTTTGTCTACAATCCGCTTTCAGTCAGATGTTAAGTATTTGTCGCCTTTTCATGTACAAGCTATATCAGATTTCTCATTATCATCAACAACATTTTCCTTCACCATTTTTGATGACAAATCCACACCATAACTAATTACATTTTTTATTTTTTATTTCTTCTAGGCAAGCATGCTCCATCTTCGGCCTCGTCATCACTTACCATCAGGTGAGACTGGGGTCAAATGCTTACCTATCTCATAAAAAATTTTATTAAAAAAAATTATAGTCGCGAGGTCGAGATGGGATTCGAACTCGGTATCGGCGCCTTGAATGGCGAAGGCGTTACCGCTAGGCCACCATCGCTCCAATATATCAGATTCAGTAGTACTTAAATTGACTAGCTTTTCCAACCATTGTTTTCCAGACTACAACTACTTTAAAATACAACAAACAAATTGATTTGTCATTGTCAATTATTGCGGGCTACTGGCCTACAACCACGTTTCCGTCGTAAACAAACGGTGTACAGTCACGCTTGCTATATTATAGGGGCCTTACCCTTGAATACCATGAGCCCGAATTAACAAAAGAAAGACAATGCCTTGTTTTTAAGGAGCTCAAATAATTTAATAATGTTAATATAAATCAACGAAATCCAAAGAAGTATTTGCATTATGCATGACTTGCGTGCATGAACATGATATGAAGGCATAATATATAAATAATAGATGGATATGTAAACTATTTTTTATGCAAGACGAGCATGTCGCTCGTCTGATGATAAGCGCTACATTTTACCCGTAACTGTTCAAAACCACCCATAGATCATTTTTTAATTAAGAATAAGAATAATTTATTTGCGACAAATCATGTAAATATACTTTCAAATAATAGGGATGTTAAAACTAATTACAAAATAATGTTCAATCTTACTTTTATGATAGTTTGTATTATTAGGATATCGAAAAACATATTTTTGTATTTAAATATAACTTAATAATTTAAATAAAAATGATTTTAAATGCTATATTTATAATCTTATGTCACGTGACGTGACTGCAAACACCAAAAAGAGCTTCTTACGTCACTAACCACTCAGGCGATTTGTGCTTCGATGGTCGGCGTCGGGGGTCGGCGCGGTGGTATGGTTACGAATCGCGACCATCGTGTTTTTCGGTCAGTGACGTCATGTCAGTCACGTGACAGTTGTTAGTGTTTTGGCGGAAAAATTCATATTTACTCTAATTTTGTATATTTTCTCATCGAAAATACTAATAATTTTAAATAAAATATTTTTTTTATGGTAAACAAGAGTCAATCTTTAAAATATAAGCAATTCCGAAAAATGGTTAAATCCCTCTTGCAGCAATAACTAAAAAAAAAAATAGTATTGTTGCAAACCGGCCTCAACTCAGCATTGTGCTAGTAGTTTGACCAGCGATGGTCTTCTGAAGATAAAACAGTCATTAAAAATAAATACTTACATTTCTTCAACTTAATAATCATTAGTGAGGATTTACTTTGTTATTGACTTTTAGTATTGTGTTCATCATATAGGTACAGCAAGCTTAGTGTTAAGAATAAAACAATAACAATAGGGTGCAGACACCAAGGAGCGTGATACCTCGGAGTCAGAGAAGGTCAAACCTATTAACTTTTGAGTCACCGTGTGCCAATGTTCCGTGAGTCTGCATGTGCTAATTATACGTAGGTATAGGTATATCACTGTCCTTTGGAGATCATTTAGTAAATACTATATTACCTGATATTAAGTGATGCCGGTTGAAGGTATTCATGTTCCCATATCCCAATGTGTACAACCAAATAAGAGAAATCTTATTAGTAAAGCTAATTAAAAAATATCGGACCATTAGATGACAAAAAAAAGCTTGGAGTTTTAGTGAACTTGCTCCAATTCAATCAATTAGTAATAAGAATAAAATTTTTAATGTGATCGCGCCAAAAAGTTTACCTGCCGGGCGTTTCTTGCCTGTTCTTTTGCCGGCGTAAAGAGGTTGGAACAGGCGTAGCTAGTTTTAAGATTGACAGGTCGCTAGCGGAGCTATCATTGCTTCAATGCTTAACATCACTTCCTTACATGACTAATATTTTTTTTTTAACTTATACTGTCCTACTGCTGGGCAAAGGTCTCCCCCATTACTAATACATATTATCTTCATTTAATTACTAGCTGCACTTGGCGTTTTCACCCGTGTCTTCCCATTATCTCGCAGGAACCTTTTTAAAAGTAGCCTATGTGTTAATGTGGAAAAGTAGCCTACATGTTAAAAAATGGGGGAGACCTTTGCCCAGCAGTGGGACAGTATAGGTACAGTATAAAAAAAATGTGTTAATCCAGGGTATGAACTATCTACATTTCAAATTTGATCAAAATTGATTTAGTATTTACGGTGATATGTGGTAACAAACATTCACACACACACACACAAAATTTTGCATTCATAATATTGGTAGGATTACTTAATTGAACAAAGAATTTTATCACTTGACCATTAATAGCTTATTATTTTAGCTGTGCCCCATGAATACCTGCAGTTCATCGAGCTGTTCTCACTGCCAATCTTTCGTGTTTTGTAGTAAATATTGATTGATGATGTTTAAGTTGGGTATTAATTAAGTTTTATTTATAAAGTTTGATAACGAATAGTGCATGTAAGGTGAAAAGTATGATTTCTCTTATCAATTCTTTTGATAAGTTATATAATGTACATATAATATAAGATATTTAATTATAATTTTACAAATTGTGCAATAACATACAATGCAGTAAACATTAAAATTTGCTCAACTAGGCATTTAAAGGAAATTGAACCACTTTAAAGTGGCAATGGGCAAGTTCACTAGAATTCAAATTCTAAAAGTTAGGTGATTTTGGTTCCTTAGTGAATTTCCTTATCTCGGATTAAATTTCTTTTATGATTATTGATTCTTAAATTGAAAAAAGGACCACTACTTTTAGACCTATAAAATTTAAACTCCACAATTTCGTTACCCAAAAGCGCTGAAACTTTATGACTTAGGATTAACTGTAACCTTTTTTTAAACTAAAAATTTAATGATAATGGGGCTGCTTGATTTTTGTATATTTTCACTAATAAATTAATATCGGGGGACCATTGCACACAAATTACTTACAGCTAAGTACTTTGCAATTATAAAACAAATATTTTGTATTTCTTTATAAATACACATATGCCCAAATGCATAGCATTTGCTGTACCTGAATTATGATCAGTTACAAGTTTAGTGAGAGCCTATAAATTGCTTGACCTGTACTGCCCCCGTTATTATAATTACAGTAAGCCAAAAAAATTTAACATTTTTAAAATGGTATATCTTAATGATTATAGCAGATAACTTGGATATTGTAACGGACATCAAAAGTTAAATTTGCGTAGATTAATAAGAAAAAAATTCCAAGTAGCACTTGATTTACAGATCACAGTACTGTAAAAAAGTCATAACACCAGTAAAACGACTTACTGTAACTATAACAACGGGGGCAGTGTAGTACTATCCCTAAGTCAATCCACAAAAGCCTCTAAAAACCTACCTAATTAAAAAAATTATAGAATTTCTGCAGTACTCATAGCAAGCAAACCGTGTTGATTACTCAGAAAAACAGTATGTATCCAATAAGAAACAAATTAAGGGCAATGGCTATCTAAATAAGTTTAATTAAGAAGCAGTGATTATGTGTTATGCAGCGCTCCTGGATCTCAAATCCAGTCCAGTCTGAAAAGAGATATACTTTGACAGGAGCACTTATGTGGACCCAACATCAGGTTAGATGGTGATTGGTGAACAATTAGAGCCAATTATTTAACTTTATGTACCTCTAAAGATCCTAGTTATATTGTCCGAAAGGATTGTCTTCTATTATTTCAATTGTACTCCGTAAATTTGCCATGCCGTGGGCGGTGTGTCAAAATTGAAATAGGTGTGATTCCAAAGCCGTCCCAAATCAACTTATTAGTCCGACAGCAATTGTACTAAGCAAAGACTCACCGTAAATCTTGATTTCGTTGTCTTTAGAATCATTATCACAATGAACGCACAAAATAAATACAATAAAAATGGCTCCTAATGAGTACTGAATATACATCTTAGATCACCTATACGCACGAAAAACGTGCGTAAGACACTTAAACTATATTTACAAAACGCATTTTCACTTCTTCATCGGATGAAAGCGCAAATAATATTGCTATTTGCTAGCGAGCCATTAGAATCGTAAAAACTGTTTCAATCAAGCTACCATCGAACAAGAACCCATCTGTCATTCGTCATGTCAATAAACAATTAATGTTGCCATAAAATATCTAAATTTTCTTCCATATCATTATCATCTCATTTAAAAAAAACGATTCTCATACGCTTGTTGAAATTTTCTTCCATATCATTATCGTCTTATTTAAAAAAAAACGATTCTCATACGCTTGTTGAAGGTAACATATAACGTAATATTTAAAACATTGTAAATATAAAGTAATTTTATAATTCACAGTTGTCTAAATGTCTAAGTAATTAAGTATTGAGTGAAACAACATTATTCTTTTAAATTTTATGCGTCATGTTTCAGCCGTAGTCGTAGTCAAAATCAAAAATAAAATGTTTAAATTGGAGTGTATCCGGAGCGGACTGAGAGATAAAAAGTTTTTGTTGAACTTGGTATGATGTGTCATAGGTCATACTCATGTGAGAGACAGAAGCTATACTCTGTCCATCTTTATAATAATCTTATTATCTTTGGTTTTTTGACAGATCGACGACTGACAAAGTTAGTGATGTCCTAAAGAATGCAATAATCGATATTGATAGTTGTACCTTTTGATTTAATATTCGCTTATTATTTTTTGTTATATGCTTCCATGGTCAATAATAATATTAGAATTGTGGTTTAAAACGGGATATAATTACCATGTGTTTGTTTTTGTTTGATGTTAATAGATATACATATTAATATCGAGAACAAACAACAAAGCTAAACAAATGCACGGTAAATATCCCGTTTTAAAACCTATTTCTAAAATTTTGTTGGATCTCCGTGTAAATAACATAATTATTGTGCTCTATTTAGAGCATTAGCATTTATTTCAACCGATAGAATAGAATAGAATAGAAACTTTATTTGCTAAAAATGTAAGTGAAACAGTTAGTTTTTTATTTTACCAATAAAATGGCATGCAAAATTCAAAATCTTAACTAAAACTAGTTTATCATGCCACATGTAAATTTAAAATTTTCAATTAGTAGTTAGGTAGTCATTTATGGAGTAAACACTGTGAACTATTAACCAGGCTCTTAATTTCTTCTTAAATCTAGCAAACGGTAGAAGCTTCATATATTGAGGTAATTTATTCTATATTCTAATAAGCATCAAATAACTGTTTTTTTCGTAAAGTGCGATTCTATGAGCATAGCTATCAACCAGTCTGTCTCTGTTTCTTGTGTTACGAGGAAATACGTCACTTGCTTTTGTAAATAAATTTTCATGTTGCCTTGAACGCTGTTGGATTACCTGTTATGTGTGGTACATCACTACCCGTCCATGAAGTACAATATTATTTGTATGAATTTTTAACATAGACAGAAACTCTATGGGCGTGAGCTGTCAAAAAACCATCTGTAAAATGGACTAAGTATAATGTGGGCATGATTCACTGCATCTTGTTGGAATCATTACTACCAAACCTACTATAACCATAAATGGATTTTTACTCTTTAACGTGCTTAAAATATAGAAAAAAAACCTAAAATCTATGAAAAGACAACCATTGCAAAAGACCTAAGAATTTAACTTTTTTATTGTCTGGTGTAATGTACTTGTTTTGTTTAAATGTGAGTTTCCTCAAAGTAGTAATTATTTTTTCTTTATCATATATATGACAGCATTATGGATGAATGACTCATAATACATATATCTTAAAAGCACCACAAGCCACAACTGTCAACACAACAAAGATAATTCAATCTGCTTCAACCGTCCAGCACCGTTATTATGTGCAAGCGCACGCGCACCATTCACATTCTTGGTTGGTTAGATGACTACCTAATGTTTAGTCTAGAACATTGACCTATATGTAATGGACTAGAAATACCTACAAAAAAAAGGTGTATACCTACAACTCATTTAGTCGCATAAAATGGCTGCCAATGCTAGGGCTGTAGCAATCAAGGAATATAATATGTGATACTACAACGAATATCGATACTAGATAGGAGTTTTTCTTGATAGGAAACAAAAGATACAGTTGGGAAAACGCATGCCCTCCATTCGTAGTCGTAGGTTCGAATCCCGGGTTAGGCTCCAAATCCAAAATTAGTTTATCAATCAGGTTTGAGTCGGGTAATAATAGTAAGAAAATCTGCTTACATATTACTTGAAGGGTGGAGTAAAATTAAATAAAAACTATTTTGTTAACTTTTTTTATTTGTGTGATAATAGGCTTACAAAAGCGGTTATTATATGATTTATGACTATGATTTATTTATTTATAAAAACAAATAGTAGCTTACGGTTAAAATACCAACACGCTATTTTAAATATGGCTTATATACATCACCAATACCCTTTAACCACATTTTCCTTAATCCTTCATTTTTAGGAAACCTATAAAAAGGTATTTTTATGCAAAAATCATTTTGGCTAAAGCTGCTCACCCTTACTCTGCTACTAATATTATAAACGCGGAAGTTTGTATGTATGGATGTTTGTTCCGCTTTCACGCAGAAACTACCGAATCGATTTGCCTAGAATTTGGAAGATAGGTAGATTGTAATCTAGAATAACACATAGGATAGTTTTCATCATCATTGTCATCACTTTTCATCATCATATTCAACCTGGGTGAAACCGCGGGACACAGCTAGCTATTTTTTTATACTCAAGTAAAATAACAAATTGGCTGACGTCTCATTTTAGGAACACATTAAACCTTGTGGGCCAGTCTCTGGGTGCTCTGAATTACGGGCCAGACCTAGGTCACTAGGATCGATAAGGACACGTAGAATAAAATGATTTATGTTAACATAGCACCGATAATTATACCGATATCGTTTCAGTGAAGGAACTAGTCCGGACAATAATACGGCTACGGTACAACACTATTCCACTGTACATATTATTGTAAACAAAAACGAATGAAATAATTCATAATAAAGGTCTGTTATGCGGCAATGAACCAAAATATCAATACTTTAGCCATAAATTCATGATCGCGTAGCCATTTTTTCATCGAACGTGCATGATTATTTGAACTATTGCATGAAAACCGGCTAATAACCTGTGAAAAGACAATTGAGGTTGATTTTTGTTCTTTCTTGCAGCACACTTCACAATACAACACATAGGCATGTTGAATTTCAGTTTTCCAACATTCACATGTAGTTTTAAAGGTAAACTCGTCGTAATTTTCTCGCAAATCGCATTAACACAAAAAGTAAACAATCATTTGACAGCTAAACTACCACGAAATTCGTCGCATAAAATGGCTGAAATGGCACTTACCTACAATTTGTCCTACGTCACCAAAAAATGTTGTCAGAAAGAGCATACAACTAAATATTGTTGTCTCTTTTAACACATACGATTATCATATTGGAAAGAATGAGACAAAACAATATTTCACATTCTGTATCGTATTTCACTCATATTTGTCTATGTAAATGTATGTATAGAATAACGCGGCATCTCCATATTTTTTTCTATCTCAATGAGTCTAGAACTCAAGTCTACTACACTCCCTCTACTTCTACTACACATGACATTAGAGATTTTTGAGCTGGTAACACTGGTCAATAAATTGTTAGAACTTGGTTCGGCTTTGGGTGTCAGCCGCTTTACTATTTTCTCGTTGCTAAAAATAATTAGTGAATTCGCTGTGTATGTAAATCGAAAATGATTTAGTGAGTGTGCAATGTGTTTATTATTGTGGAATTGCTCTAACTGAATGTAAAAAGAGCAGCTTCCGCCATGACAATGGGTCGCGCCGCCGTGAAGTGTCCCGCTTTAGTTGCTCTATATTTTGTGTGTATAGGATTGTTGTATCCAATTTTTGGTGAGTTTACAGCAAATTTACGTTACATTTACCGAAACAGGACACGAAATTGTGCTCGTCTGAATCAGTAAAAGTGTTTTGCTCGAGATAACATGAGTCCTGAAGCGTTTGACCGATGGAAGTATACGCACGTATTCTAAATTTGGTTTTATCCTCAAAATTGGTGGCAGACGGCGCTGATCAATCGACCGCAATGAATTTGTTTCTGTTACTATACTATTTATAAACTGTATCATGTACTGTTGTTGTATATATACGGAATAAAAAACAATATTATTGTTCTAAACATTTTAAAATGATCACCAACATTTTATGGACTTGTGATAATGAATACTTGTATTCTGAATTAACAACACCATTTCAATGATATCTCTTGCAGGAACAGGATCACAAATTTATATACATGTATGAAACTTATTTGCAGTTTGTAAAGTACCTCTTGATATGGTTGAAATACCTAGAAAGAGCATTAACATAGTCGGCAATTATTTCAGAAGCTGAACAGTGTTATGTCACAATCACAATGACGTACATGTACCTAGTTCGCTGATGGTATTTCACAGTTAACAATGTAGTTTATTCAACTTGAGCTGAGACTTGGGCTGAGATCTCTCTCTATTTAGGCTGGAAATAGACCAATTTTTGGTATAAATGTATTTATTTTATTTATTTGTCGAGCAGCCTGAGGCTGATGTGCCTATATCATGCTGTGTTGAATTATAGCAGTGTCCAAAAATGCACAAAAAAAAAAAGTAGCCTATGTGTTAATCCAGGGTATAAGCGATCTCCATTCGGCGCGGAGGACTTTGTTTTATAATAGTGATAGTAGTGATATTATCCTGTATGACTTCATGTTTTATAATCGCACAAAATTATTATAAAATTTGCAAATAATTACGGCATTCTATATTTGGGATTGAAATCACTTTTATTGTAAAATGGCATACTCTCTGAATATTGGTTTTTTGCACAATTATATCTAACTAGCTGTTCCATGCGGTTTCACCCGCGTGGGCTACAGTTCATCGCGATAAAAAGTATCCTATGTCCTTCCCCGGGGCTCAAATTATCTCTATACCAAATTTCTTTTAAATCGGTTCAGTAATTTAGGCGCGAAAGCGTATATATTCCGTATACTCCAAACTTATTCCCGCAATTCGGTGCCCCTCACCGCGTTATCTGCTGTATCCATTATCCTGCGCGCATTTGAACCGCGCTGCTAAAGGTCTTCCTGGTTCGCAAATTGCGACCGCAGTTTACCTTTTTCATAGAATATTCTCCCGCCTTCGGTCTCACCTCACCGCGTTTCCCGCGGCACTGCGGTGCAGCGGGTTTATTTTTCTACTACTACTTACATTTTTAAACTCGTGATATCTTTCGAATGGAATGTCCGAATTGAATAATTCAAAAAGTTATATGAAGGGATTGAAGCAGTTTTGAATGAGAAGTAATTTATTTTGATAAGGATTAATACCAAGATACAAATAAAGAGCCTTTTCTAGCGGCGGCCATAAAATTAAATATTTTAAATAAAAAAAACACTTATTGTGGCACAACTATAATAGTTAGACATATGCTCTCGCGGACTTTTTTGTAGATCTTAATGGGACCTACAAACCCGCAATACATTGTTTTGTTCTAGTGTCAATAGTTTTTGCAGCGCACGCAAAAATAGATTTTCGATTTCACACCTTGGGTTGTAAAAAGGCAATTTTCTTACGGATCCCTAATTTTTTTGGAAATAAAATATAGCCTAAAGCCTTCCTCGATAAATGGGCTATCCAACACTGAAAGAATTTTTCAAATCGGACCTGTAGTTCCTGAGATTAGCGCGTTCAAACAAACAAACAAACAAACAAACTCTGCAGCTTTATAATATTAGTATAGATTTTATTTATTGAATGCTATAGTAAATGATTAGGTATGCTAAATAAACAACAAATGCCATTATTTTGACTTCAATGAGTAATGGATATCCTATCATCCACATTGTTCATTGTGGTTGTAACATACCTATTTATTATTATTTGTATGTTTAGGGCAGACTGTTGTTTTATGCGGCCTGATTAAAAATGTATTAGTTTATTATTTACTTACATAATAAAGAGGGTGATTTGCCTATATCATGTGCCATGAAGAACTTTAGCAATATCCAAAATTTCACTATAATATGTCTTCATAAGTTTGCAACAGATAACTGCTTTTTTCTGCAGTATTTTTTTTAAAGTTAATGGATTCAGCAGTGGCCACCTCCTCTGGCAACCTGCGATCAGTGTGGTGTTACCAAAAAATGTGGAATGAGCTCCCCCCCACAAGTCTTTCCTCAGTGCTACAGGTTGCAATCCTTCAAGATGGGTGTGAAAAGAGTTCTTAAAGGTCGGCAACGCATCGGCAACTCCCCTGGTGTTGCAAATGTCCTTAAGGGACGGTGACCGCTTTCCATCAGGCGGGCCGTCTGCTTGTTTGCCAATCTATTACAAAAAAAATTATACCTAATCTTTATAATTATTTCAGCTCAAGCTGTACTAGAAATAAGAAATATATCTGCTGATGGATGGGTGGGCAGCAACGCTACTATCAGCTGTACCGTATCTCCGGAAAATGCTAAAATTGAATGGCTGTTCAATGGTGCGCCTGTTGAATTTGATAAGCGGTGAGTTAATAATCTACGAATAGAGAACTACAATTACACATCTACCGGGTAGAAGTATTCTTGAGTGGAGACTGCAACTTGGAAAACGTAGTGTAAGACGCCCTGCGACAAGGTGGAGCGACGACTTGCGCCGAGTGGCTGGCAGTAGTTGGATGAGAAAAACTGCAGATCGGGCTCAGTGGCGTACCTTGGGAGAGGCCTATGTCTAGCAATAGACTGATAGAGGCTGATGATGATGATGATGAAATTGACGTTTATGTAATAAACAAATATGAATATGAGATGAAGAGAGAGCTCATTGAAATAGAAAAAATACTTACAACTTTTCTTCATTTTCAGAATAACATCAGTGACTGAAAAAGGTACATTACCAGATAACGATGTAGACCCGGGTCTGAAAACTGAGATATCAACTATCACCATTGTTAATGTCACTTCTGCTGATGCTGGGAATTACACCTGCATGTCAAGCATGGAAGAAGGGAAAGAGGCTATAGTTCAAAGAAACGTCAGCCTTAGCGTTGAAGCAAAACTTGTCAACATGACAGCAGGTCCGATACGGATAAAAGTGACGGATAATCGTAACGTCACTATTGAGTGTGTTTTTGAAGGTAGGATCATCTAATTTTCGTTGGTTTGTAGAAAACTTACTATTTTAGTTTGTTGTTTTTTGACTAAAAGACTCCTTGGCTTGTTGGTTTACTACTGTGTGACATTAGCATAATAATATGCTTTAGCTTGTTAGTAAGGTATAAATTTACTTCTTATTAATTAATTAATCTTATGTTCGGTATTGTAACCGAACACCTTACTCAGCAACATCCGCGTGACGCAATTACCTCATGACAGTGCACCTTTGATCACCGCGTCATTCGGATGCGTTCGCAACATTCAACATTCATAACATCAAACATTTAACATTAAACATTAACATTCAAATTAGACTGTAATTAATAGCAATAAAATAGTGTAGTGAACAAACAATCTTTCAATCTCAAACAATCACCGCAATTCTAGATACGTACCCCTACATCTTATATCTTATATATAAAAATCAATTGCTGTTCGTTAGTCTCGCTTAAACTCGAGAATGGCTGGACCGATTTGGATGATTTTGATCTTGAAATATTTGTGGAAGTTCAGGGAAGGTTTAAAAGGCGACTTTTATTGCCGATACGATTACAGACTGGTTTGATGCGAACAATTTGATGTTAAATGGAAAAAAGACAAAATGCTTGAGATTTGTGCTGCCCAATGTCAAAGAAGTACCAACAAATGTAAAAATTAAGGACGAAGAATTGGACCTTGTCAAGACTACAGTATTCTTAGGCATAACTTTAGATCACAAATTGCAATGGGGTCCACATATTGTCAGTCTATCGAGCAGACTTAGCTCTGCAGCATATGCTGTAAAGAAGATCCGTCACCTTACTGACGTTGATACAGCCAGACTAGTCTATTTCAGCTATTTTCACAGCATTATGTCCTATGGAATATTGCTGTGGGGAAACGCTGCTGATATTAACACCATATTTGTATTGCAGAAGAGAGCTGTTCGTGCGATTTATAACATGGGCCCCAGAGAATCTTTAAGAATTAAGTTTAAAGAAACCAAAATAATGACAGTTATTTGTCAATATATTTATGAAAATGTAATGTACATACGGAAAAATTTAAATAGCTTCAAAAAGAGAAGTGATTATCACAATTTTAATACTAGAAACAAAGATAAAATTGCTGTACCCACCACTAGGCTCCATAAAGTTAGCAACTCGTTCAAAGGTCAATGTGTACGCTTTTTCAACAAAATCCCAAGTGAAATTCAAGACTTGTCTATAACAAAATTTCAAATTCGTATAAAGAGAAATCTCATTAGTAAAGCTTATTATAAAATATCGGACTATCTAGATGACAAACAAGCTTGGGATTGTAGTTAATCTATCTATCTTTCTTTCTATCTATCTATTCTCCCTATTTCCCCTATTCTAACCATTTTCGGTAAACAGCCAAAACAGTCATGCTCACGAAAGTGACTTTGCTTGCAGCGGCGTCATGTGTCGGGTCGCCCTCTTCCCTCTCATATGGTCGAGGAGAGCGATGGCTGGCACATGCGTCAACTCGTGAACGGGTGCTGCTTGTGGGGTCTGGTCTGCTTTGGTTGTGATCCCGCAACTCGTTAATATTCATGTTCCCATATCCCAATGTGTACAACCAAACAAGAGAAATCTTCTTATTAGTAAAGCTAAATAAAAAATATCGGACTATTAGATGACAAAAAAAAGCTTGGGATTTTAGTGAACTTGCTCCAATTCAATCAATTAGTAATAAGAATAAAATTGTCAATGTGATCGCGCCAAAAAAATTACCTGCCGGGCGTTTCTTGCCTGTTCTTTTGCCGGCGTAAGGAGGTTGGAACAGGCGTAGCTAGTTTTAAGTTGACGTTTTAAAGTGATCACAATGTATCCTATTGAATAAACATATTTTTGAGTTTTGAGTTTTGATGTTCGCCGGGTCAGCTAGTTATATAATATCACACATAAAAAAAAAAATCACACATTAAATTATTCAAAAAACCTATTTTGTTATAGCATACAACGTTACAAAAGTGAAATGGTACAAGAAAGACAAGACAGGCATTATGAAGCTAGATGAAAACCTAAAGCGATTAGGTTCAAAGCAGTTTATGAGCAACTACACTCAAAGCATACATAACATTGAAGACAACGGCACATATGTGTGTGAAATAGAAGATACACATACACACTCCAACGTATCTGGCAGTGTCGATATCTTCGTCTACGATAAACCGAAAGTGATCCTTAATGAACCTATCGCAATAAACACAACGGAGGTCTACCTAAGCTGGAAGGTTTTTAATTACAACTGTAAAATCAATGGCTCCTTTCTGTTCTACAACAAGACTGAGCCGGACAAACTTGAACTGTACCAGGATCATAAGATCGGTGCAAATCAGACTTCCTTCGTCATAGGGGGCTTGAAGAGATCAACAAAGTATATAGTGAAGCTTGAGGTGAGAACTGAGTATGGTATTGGTACATCAGATGTGTTGTCGGTGGAGACTTTGGCCGAGGAGCCTGTATTCGTGCCAAACATATCCATCAATGGGTTTTCAGCGACATCTGTGACTATTGGCTGGGTGGCGCCACCAAAAGATTTGGAACAGTATATACATTACTACCTTCTGGAAGCAAGAAAGAAAAATGAGAATGTTTCCAGAACAGCATACCATCCGCGTGATGGTAAAGACTTACCATACATGTTTGATAACTTGGAACCCCACAGCACCTATGTTTTTCAGGTATGTTTGGATAAATGTAAAGATTTTAAGAAAAATGTATGTTTAAAGTCATAATGGGGATACTGAAATAATCCGAATCAGTTTTAAAATAGGATATGTTGAAAAAGATTTTTATTTTTAATGTTACTTAAAAAGAAAATCTAATAATCTTCTTTCGTTCTTTCTTAAATACAAAAAACAAATTGATTTTTGCTGTTTGATAATCCCACAATAAATCAAAAAAGGTTCGACATTTGGCTGGCAAGATTTGTATGAAAAATAACAGTACAATATACCAGGAAAATTGGCAAATAACTGAAAGTGTCATTTTATGGGATTTTTGTATAAAATAATCCATTTTCAGGTGTGTGCATGTTCTGATTACGTCACAAAGAGATGCGGCAACTGGTCGGAGGAGATGGAAGCCGCCACGTTGGACGGTAAACCCAGCAAGCCAAGTAAAGTAGAAATCGACTGCAGCTACATGAACCTGACTTGGGACCAGCCTTTGAGGCCTAACGCCGAGATCAAAGGTTATACTGTAAGTACAACTCTGTTATTAGAACTTTACATAAAAAAAAAAAATATTTGCTCTAGCTGTGCCCCTATGCTGTGTATCCTATGTCCTTCTCCAGGGTTTCAACTATCTCCACACCAAATTTCATCGAAATCCGTTCAGTAGTTTTTGCATGAATGAGTAACAAACATCCGTCGGAAAAATAAAAATCGCTCAAGATAGGGAGGAGTGGCGCTCTCTCGTTTTGGAAGCCAAGTCACACTTTGGTTCGCTGAGCCATCGCAGTTAGTTCTTTAGATACCAGTTCCTTATGGTTGGAAGAAATGACGAAGGGGTGCTTTTCTTTCAGATGGAACTGACAGGGAACGCCTCATTCGTCGATAGATTTGGCAAAATGAAGCAAGTGACGTGGGGGCCGCTATCCAAGTTCACAACCAACGACTCTAGGAGTGTGAAGTATGTACATTATATATTACACCTTAATTACTTACCATCACTTATCATCAAGCCTGTATCAATCCACTGTACGCCACTTTTGGTCGTGATCCCGTAACCCGTTAATATTCATGTTTCCATATCACAATGTACACAACCAACCAAGATAAATCTTATTAGTAAAGCTTATTATAAAATATCGGACTATTTAGATGACAAAAAAAAGCTTGGGATTTTAGTGAACTTGCTCCAATTCAATCAATTAGTAATAAGAATAAAATTATCAATGTGATCGCGCCAATAAAATTACCTGCCGGGCGATTCTTGCCTGTTCTTTTGCTGGCGTAAGGAGGTTGGAACAGGCGTTTAAGTTTGACGTTTTAAAGTGATCACAATGTATCCTATTGAATAAATAACTATTGACTTTGCAAAGGTGTAGGATGCCCTGCGACTAAGTGGAGCGACGATTTGCACTGTAGCTGCAAGGAGTTGACCGAAGACCGGGCGTCACGTGCTGGAGGTATGTGTCGCTCTCTCAACACAGCGACACACACTTTCAGCACATGTAGGTGGGAACCTGTCTCTGCCGAGCATAATAGCTGTGATGCTCGGCAGTGAGACGGTGTGGCAGGCTATGGCCTCCTTCTGCGAATACGCAATCGCGCAGAAGGAGGCCGCGGAACGGATCAGGGAGGCAGATCCGCTTTCTGACCCAATCCGGCACAGGCGGAGGGGCGGTAGAAGGAGGCGTTTTGCTCGCCTCCCTCCCGCCCCACTAGTAACAGTGGTAGGGTGTAGTGGCGGTAGAAGGAGGCGCTTTGCTCGCCTCCTCCCGCCCCACCAGAAAGGTGTTGGGTTGTTGTATCTGAGGGGCGTCGCTTCAAGCTGGACGCCCCCCCCCCCCTAGGTGCTTAGTGTTGTGGGGCCCGGAATGTAGGAGTTCCGGGCCTCCGTCGGGGTGGGAGGGTAGACTGATACAGTGACCCCCACCCGCCCCTACAAAAGACGAAGGTCGGAATAATTAAAAAAAAAAGACCGGGCGTACTTTGGGAGAGGCTTGTGTCCAGCAGTGGACCGATGATGACGTAGTACCGTGTGTGCTGTGCAGGTTCGAGGACCTGCACCCCAACACGAACTACACGGTGCGGCTGAGTGCCATGACGCGCACGCGGCGCCGCGGGGAGGAGGAGGTGCGCCACTGCACCACGGCGCCCGCGCCGCCCGACCAGCCGCCGCGCCCGCGCTGGAGGAAGGTACTGCAGCCGCCGGACATGACGGGCTTGTGATCCCGCAACTCATTAATATTCATGTTCCCATATCCCAATGTGTACAACCAAACAAGAGAAATCTTCTTAGTAAAGCTAATTAAAAAATATCGGACCATTAGATGACAAAAAAAAAGCTTGGGATTTTAGTGAACTTGCTATATAGTGTATTTTTTTTTAGTTTTTTTTTAAACTATATATTTTTATTTTGAAAATAGGTCGTGATCAGCAGCTTTTATCGCTTACTGTTTTGATAGTTGTCATTTTTTCTTTACGGAAACTTGGAGGAACTAAAATCTGTAGTACGCGTTGTGTTTTGGGTTACTTTTTGCATTTAGGCAGTACGAGTTGTCACTTTGATAAGATAGCAGCAGTAAACTTTGACGTTTACGATTCAAAAGTTGTACCTATCGGTGTTTGCCGGCAGTCTCACTTGAGAGCTAAGCCAATTCCTTAGACGGGTGCATCCGCCTCAATCTCACATATCCTTATCCTTACAGATTCTGGAAAACGACAAGTATATGTTCAAAATGTACCTGCCGAGGATATCGGAGAGAAATGGACCGATTTGTTGCTATAGGTAAGTAAGTAGGATAGTATAGCGATGATGGCTACTGAGTAGTGACGTCGGCTTGCGATCCGTAGGACGTGGGTTCGAATTCTACAATGAGCTTGAGCTTTCGGTGAAGGAAAACGTGATGAAACCATAGCTTGGTGGTAGGGTATTTTCTAGTACTCGCCTGGCTAGCTACCACCCTCTTGTTAAGAATCTGTCGCCAAGCACCTATCGGTGTGTTCCGGCAGCCTCACTTGAGAGCCAGTTCCCAGTCCAGGTGTAGCGTGGCGCCACCTTCGACCACATCGTCACTTAACATCAGGTGACTTGTAGTCAAACGTTACCCTGTCAATAGTAAAAAAAAAAAAAGTTTATTTAAACAACGTAAAAACCAGACATATGATTTCCCTTTTGTTTTTTCGTTCTCGTGGTGTGCAAGGTTTACGTTTGTCATTTCAGGGTGTACATGGTCCGTCTACTGGCGGATTCTGACTGGAAGAATCTGCAGTCGCCCAAGGATATACCGGTGCTGGAGTACAAGAACGCTCACGCCGAGCGTCCCGCCCTAGGCGCTTATATCACGGACATATTCTCCAAGTACGTACATAAACATAGGCTAGACTTAGAAGAGATGATGGCTCAGGGCCTCTAGCCAAGATGCATTCTGCAATCGTTGACGCTAATAGAAAACAAGAAAAAAGTATTGGTTTGACATATTTCAACGCTAAGTCACGTGGTCAGAAATATGTCAAACCAATACCTTTTTCTTGTTTTCTATTAGCGTCAACGATTGCAGAATGCATCTTGGCTAGAGGCCCAGTTGTAGTTAAGTCCTTAAGTCTGAATTCTGAATTGAGCTTGAGCTTTCGGTGATGGAAAACGTGGTGAAGAAACCATGCCACTTTCAAGTTACGAATCTGTCGCCGAGCATCTATCGATGTGTTCATGCTGCCTCGACACTTGAGAGCCATTTCAGGCGTAACGTTGCGTCCCCATCGGCCACATCGTCGCTTAACATCAGGTGGCTTGTTTATAAACATTAGATTACTAGCAAACCCGGCGAACTCGGTTTCGCCACCAGATGGCTTCGTTTTATGTAACATTTCGTTTTGGTGATTAAAAGAAGATTTTTTTTTTTAATATATTTGAAAAGGAAAAATTTTATTTCATTTCACAACAGTAATGAATTCATTTCTACTTAAAATATTGACATGCTATGTATCAGAGATGGCGCTGTATGTGAAAAAAATTTTTCCCGCTTTTCTGTTGAAATTTTTCCTGAATTTTCTTTGCTATAAACCTCACGGAGCCCGAGACCTTTCCAACGAATGCAAAACCGTGGAAATCGGTTCGAGCGTTCTGGAGTTATAGCGTCAGGAAGGAAAACCCGACTTATTTTTATATAGTAGATTACCCGCTCTGGTGGCGCAAGGGTCGAACTAGTAAAACTATATCAATAAAAAATCAAAATAAAAAACAATCTTTTGGAATATATGTCACAAAATTCACAAAAAAAAATCTAGTAGCAAACCCGACAGACATCGTCCTGCTACCTAGATACGGCTGCAGTGCTATCTGCCGGGCTGATCCAGGGCGCCACACAAACGCATACAAAAAAAATATTTCAAATCAGTCCAGCTGTTAGGAGGAGTTCAATGACGTACACACGTACAGTAGAATTATTTATATAAAGATTGATACGATCGCTACCAGACTTCATCGGAACACCCGCTGATAATCAAAAGATTGTCTGAAAATTTCACAATATCGGTTTAGCTGTTTCAGAGTCCATAGGGAATAAATACACTTTATTCGTTCCACAGTAAAAACTTCCCGAAGGAATCAGAGCTAGTGATGGGAGACTCGAAGAGTCACTTTGACAAAAACGAGCCGACATTCAACTCGGAGACTTGCTGCCGCTGCCTGCGGAGGTGGCCGAAGCGATCCGACCCGGTGGTCACCACCACGACCACCACTACCACGCCGTCCACCACCACTGCTATCGGTAAGAAGAAGAATACACGGAGAAAAAAAAAACCTTCCGCAATCCATTTTCCTTCTGAGTCAAAAGGGTAGGACTTTTGATTCAGAATTAACACTAAGGTAAAATAAGGAAGGAAAGTCCGGAATTTTTTCTCAGTGTATCCTACTAACAGTATAAACGCGAAAGTTTGTGAGTGCTGAACGCAAAAAAGTACTGAACGGATTTGAGTGAAATTTGGAATGGAGATAGCTTATACTCTGGACACATGCTACGTTTTATCCCGGAAAAAGGTTCCTGCGGGTTAACGGGGAGATGCTGGTGACCGACGACATTGTAAGAGTCGCAGGGAGCCGATGGATGCAAATGGCTCATGACCGCTCATGGTGGCGTTCAAAGAGTGCAGTGAACTTTTTCTGGATGATGATGATTTATTTTTATTTATTTAGTTTTATAAATCAATTGCTAGTCTCGCAAAAACAATTCATTAATATTCATGTTCCCATATCCCAATGTGTAAAACCAAACAAGAGAAAACTTATTAGTAAAGTTAATTAAATAATATCGGACCATTAGATGACAAAAAAAAGATTTAAAGTGATCACAATGTATCCTATTGAATAAAGAAAAATTGACTTTTGACTTGACTTTTTGACAATGCTAGCTTTGATGATGATGGAGCATGTAGATAGAGCATCTTATATATAAAAATCAATTGCTGTTCGTTAGTCTCGCTAAAAGTCGAGAACGGCTGGACCGATTTGGCTAATTTTGGTCTTGAAATATTCGTGGAGGTCTAGGGAAGGTTTAAACGGTGAGAAATATTAGAATAATTGCCGGGAAAACTCTAAAAACAGCGCTTTCCTTTTTACCATATAAACGTTTCCTAAATAAAATGTAGAGTCAATTTGAACTTTATTACTATTCAATAAAGTTGATTGATTTTTAGATTTTTCGATTGAGGCAGTACGAAGTCTGCCGGGTCAGCTAGTCTTCTAATGAAAATTTGTTTCTACTTAATACTTTGTTTTCACAGATGATTTGTTGGATGATTATGGAACAACAGACATCTATCCAGCTCCTGAAGAAACTGGAACTAGGGATAGAAGATCTTACGAGAGGTAAGTCATCGTTTTTCAGGATTACGCTATCATAAGCTTCTTACCCCCGAAATTACTAATCGATCCGATCCGTTATCCGCGGTTTTGGATCGATATGTCATGTCATTTTAGTAGTAATCTGTCATGTCATAACGGATCGGATCGATTAATAATTTCAAGTATTAATCGTTGTACAGTCAGCGGTGAAAGTTTGTGATCAAACCCAATTTTCTTCTCTATGAATGCTAGGTAGAGCATTATATAGGTGGTTACGTGAAACTATAAAGGTGATTACGTGAAACTATATAGGTGGTTACGTGAAACTATAAAGGTGGTTACGTGAAACTATATAGGTGGTTACATGAAACATTGTAATTCCAGCAGCTGCACAATGTTGGATGGGCTGGCTGAGGAAGAGAAAGAGTTGAGGGTGTTCGATGGACCTCTCGACTCTACTGCCAATTACACTCTTTTCGTCGAGCTCATCCGTAAGTGCACTCCTACCATTACTACCGCCCGATATGTCATGTCATAATCTGACATTTTATTTATATATTTATTTATTACAAGGAAAACAAACAGCATATAAGAAAAAATAACATAAAAACAAAACATGAAAACAAATAGGCCTAACAGTTTTCACAAATAGAAGAAATTTTAACATTCCAGCAAAAGAACATAAAATATTAAATCTAATAATGAAAAAAAAAACTAAGGAAGAACATAACAAACATAAACTTTGGTATAAATAAGATAAGATAGATAGAACACATGATGATAAAACACATTTTAACATAGAATATAAGTAGACCAAGAAGAAAGTAAAAGGAGAAAAAAGTAAAGCATATCAACAATATAATTTTAGTAGTAATGTGTCAAGCCCTATTACTAAAATGTCATATCATGACATGACATCGATCCAAAACCGCGGATAACGGATCAAGATCGATTGTTGATTTCGGCCGTATGTCTATACTCTACTATCGGCCAGTTTCAATAACCTATCTATCCACGATTTGTGCTACTAGAGATAGAATATTGACGTAAGCTCCATAGAAGTAATGAATGGAATAGAATCCACACGACGACGCAAAATGAGTTGTCTGCTTCAGTTGAACCTAAAATGAGCGACCGAAAATACGCGACTCACGACTCACAAAATTACGCGACTCACGACTCACAAAATTACGCTCGTTTGCTTTCACTCTAAATCCAAATTTCTATACTAATATTATAGAAGCGAAAGTAAACTGTTTGTTACCTTTTCACACCTAAACTAAGATCATCAAGATCGATTCAGAGATCTTGATGAAATTTCGCGTGGAGATAGTGTGAACAATGGGGCAGGACATAGGCTACTCTTTATCGCGATGAACTGTAGCCCACGCGGGGGAAACTGCCGGGAACAGCTAGTAATGTTTGTAACCATCTCCTGCAGCGGACATTAAGAACGAGGCTCCAATATTCAGCAACTACGTGAACGCTCTGATGCCAGCACCTACCCCAGTGGCATCCCAACCGACTAGCCCAGTGGAAATAGCTCTTCAGGTACATCTGACACATACACTCTTTATTATGACGACCTTCTTTAGTAGTAGCGCTCGTGGTATCGCTGGAGAATAGACTTTAGTAATATGGCTGTAAGGCGGATATTTAATTGCACTTATGTACTGAAAATATATCGGTAGCGCTTGACTGCTAAACACGCCGCTAATCAGGACAGATATCGATTTTCATACAACTTTTTCCGGCCGCTGCTCGCATATATTTGGCCAGTGCAGCAACTTCGATTTATCTCGAAGAAGGTTGTCGAAATAATGCTCCTATTTCCAAGCATGTTTGAGAAAAATACATTTTTGCGTGGTTCCCGCAGGCGACGTGCGTGATAGCCGCGCTAGTGCTGCTGCTGATGATCCTGTTCTGCATCCGGCAGACGAGGCGGTCGCGCAAGATGCCGCCGCACGCGCATCTCGAGCTCAACCCCTTACAAATGGCCTACAGGTATCACTGACGTCACCACACCTCCCGCTTTGAAACTATGTTCCCCGCTGTCCTAGAAGTCTTCAAAACATTTCCCGCTTTGGCCGTCCGTGACAATAGGTTTCAAAACCGTTTATTGGCATTTAAAATTGTGCGCTAACGTACTTCGGAGGGCAAGTTAAGCAGGCCTTCTGGTCGCCTGAAATAATTGACAATAGAGTTGGTCACTTGCTCAAAAGAACAAGAAGTTAAAAAAAAAACAGATGGAAAAGCGTCGCACCTTATTGGGAAAAAAGAAGATAATTCACTAGGGTTCAAGAACGGTGGTAATTGATGTAATATATTCTGTGGTAAATGATTGTAGCCCAGTCTGGAGTTCAAATGTCAAAATAAAGCTGACTTGGTTACAATCATCCTACAAACCAAAGTACGAAGGATACACGAAGGATTTGCGCTCACTCCAGGTAGAAGACTGGCAGGAGGTGGCGTAGGACAGACCAACGGCGTCTTTTGTTATCGGAGGCCAAGACTTACTTTGGGTCGTTGCGCCGTCTCAGTTAGTTACTGTTTTTACAAACCAAAGCTGGCCTTTGGCTGATACAGCAATGTTGGTCGTTAAAACGTCATCCCCGTGGCAGGTACTTCACTGGGCTGGGCGGGCGGCCGCAGATGGTGCTGAGCGCGCCGCCGGACATGCCGCCCATCGCCAAGGAGGACCTCGCCGCCGCCTACGCAGAGCGGCAGCCAGACTCCGACTACGGCTTCCAGAAGGAGTTCGAGGTATTTATAGCGCCTACTAACCTCTTGAATGCCAATTTGCCGATAGTCCGATAAAACAAAAGAAAAAAAGTTTTTAAGGTACTCAATCAAAGTTAAGATCCGCGCCATCTGTTGGTGGAAATTAGGAACTTTTTTTTCACCATCACGCTCTATATCTGTGCAATAGAATGTAGAAAAATATCTAGTTACCAATAAAAAAAAATTACACTCAATGCTTTTGCGGTGTATTCGTGTTTATAATGGCAATTAATTGATTATTTCTCATATTTTATGTACCATTATGAAATTGTAACGCTGCTGTTTGTTCACAATCATCGTCTCCTTATTAAACTTAAAACAGTTAAGATGACGTGAAATTAGTTTAGCTAATTAGACTAAATTAGTTAGTTACAAGTCAAGCTAATAAAAGTATTTTAAAAAGGTTCTGTGGGGCTCATAATGATAGAAATTTCATTTCAATTTCATCTTTTTCTAATAAGATTTCTATGAACCCCATCTCGTTTCAGTTGTTCCTGGACCGGTTCCCGGATCGCACCACGCACGCGTCCGAAGCTCGGGAGAACCAACCCAAGAACCGCTACCCTGACATCAAGGCGTACGACCAGACCAGGGTGAAGCTCTCGCAGATCGACGGCATCGCCGGCTCCGATTATATCAACGCTAACTACGTTATGGGCTATCAGGTGAATATGATTACAGTATATCTTCTTCTTATTTTCTCTTTTTCGTGGCCGTTTTGTGCCCGGTCGGCCGTCCCAGGTATCGCTGGAACGACGAAGTCACGAAGGACTTGTGCTCACTCCAGGTGGAGGACTGGTGGGAGGTGGCGCGGGACAGACCGAAGTGGCGTCTTTTGTTATCAGAAGCCAAGACACAGTTTGGGTCGTTGCGCCATCTCAGTCAGTTGTTCTTTGTAGTGAAATTGTTCCAATTCTAAAAAAAGTAATTAAAATAAAATTAACAATGTGATCGCGCCCGAAAATTTTGCTGCCGGGCGTTTCTAGCCTGTTCTTTTGCCGGCGTAAGGAGGTTGTAACAGGCGTAGCTTGTTTTTCGTTCAAATTCTGTGGTCCAATTCTTGCCTATATTTTCTTGCTTCTAATTTTAAAAAATAGGTATCGAGAGATATACATACTAATAACATTTTAAATGCGAATGTAACTATGTTACCTCGTCACACAAACTTCTGAACCGATCTTGGTTTTATTGTTGTTTGATATGATTTATAGAAGGTTATTATAGCACTTTTTCAATAACCATAGACTTAGAATATTATGTAAAACAATGTCATGTTGTTAGCTTCACATAGACAATACTTTTCTGGCTGTAAACCTAGCTTTGTGTGACCTCTATGTATAAAACTATGTTTGTCTCTGTCCCTCTGCTTACTAAGGACCCCTCGGAACCTAATCAGGTATCGCATGCGGCGAATAGAATCTATTTCTGTTATATATACTTCTTTTCTATTTTTAGAATCTAGCAACATTATTTTTAGACTTTTAGTTTTATTTTTTTAGAGCTTTTCTTAATTTTGGATATCAGTAAAACGAGGCCAGTTCTCAATTCACGAATTGCGTGATGCCATTTTCGACCACATCGTCACTTAACATCAGGTGACGAGGCTTTTCTTTCATATGTGTTTGTATTCAACTCGTATTGTTGGAGTATCAGGCCCTTCGAAGGCCTCCGACATGGCTTTGCGACTGATTTATAGCCTGTGGGGTGCCCAGGTTATAAATGCCTCCAAAACGTCACCCTTCTAAGGCTGTTTAATTATTCTAGAATAACGCTCAAGTGTTGATGTCCGGTATTGTAACCGAACACCTTATTCAGCAACATCCGCGTGACGCACTTACCTCATGACAGCCTAATATAGCGACCGTCAGTGCACTTTTGATCACCACGTCATTCGGATGCATTCATAACATTCAACATTAACAGTAACATTAAATATTTATATAAACTTTCAAATTAGACAGTAATTATGAACAATAAGTGTAGTGAAAATAACAAACACTCTTTCAATCTTAACAATCATCGCAATTCTCGACCCCTACCCCTACATATTGATCCGGCTCGAAGGACCAATAATACCGAACAGTTGATCTATGCTTGAGTATCGATTAAGAGACGTATTTGTATCAACTGACAGCGTCAAATCTGTGCTCAAGTATTGATTATCGCTTGAGCATCATTCTAGAATACGGGCCTAAGTGATGACCGTGCTGTGTTGCTTAACTTGGTTGATCTGTTACTAGATTTGCCACGAGCGCTATGGTCAAGCGCTACCATACATATTACATTTTATAGTGCTTGAGACTCAACTGTACCCCTAGTAGGTACAGTCAACGACAAAATTCACTGAACAATAACAAATTTTCGATTACCTTCATTCTCTAAATCATCAACCTTTGACCGCACCATCACTTAACAGCTGGTGCATTTGTTGTAGTCAAAAGCTACCTTGTAAGTTGTAAAAATGAAACAAGCATTGCTGATCTAAAACAAATTTGGAAAATCGAGCATGATCCGCTACTTTTGTCGCTGACTTTACAAGTTTTGATACTTTAAACTATAAAAGATTTCGTTGCCTTTTAAATGTTTTATTTCAGCGTGCCTTACTGAAACTTGGGAGGGTCTAAAATCGGTAAAACGGGTTATATTAAATCGTTTATTCGTATTCCAACAAAGTTTTCGAGTTACTTTTATTGTTTTGGCAGTACGAGTCGCTACTTTGACAAGTTGGCGGTAATAACTTTGACGTTTACGAAAACTTTTATAGCTGTCAAAATTTGTACAAGGGGAACTATTCACGTAGCCGAAGCATGCAATCAATCGTGTAGTATAAATCAGCTCCCTTAAACTTCCATCTTATAGCCATAGTAATAAGGTCCATTCTCCCGCAGGAGAGGAAACGCTTCATCTGCGCTCAAGGACCAACGGACACGACCGTCAACGATTTCTGGCGCATGATATGGGAGCACGGCCTTGAGCTTATCGTCATGCTGACAAACCTTGAGGAGTACTCCAAGGTATTGTTAAACTCCATCATCGTCATCATCACCACCCTTTAAACGACAAAATTAACGATTTTTTAGCTATTTGCATCCATCGATTTCTCGCCATTCTAGCGATGTCGTTGGTCCTAGTGGGAGCCTACCTGCAGAAAGTCTTCCGACTCGTGATGGCGACCAAGAATTTTTCTACAAAGATATATTTTTTTTTACAATTATTTAGTATAATACCAGTACTAATAAACTTTTTTCGTTTATAGGTCAAATGTTCTAAATACTGGCCGGACGAAACGAAGGGTGCACGCGCATTTGGCAGCATCACCGTGCATTACGTGTCTGAGAAAAGGTTACAAAAATAATTATCGTAATACATTTTTAGTGTAGATTAAAATTTTGTTAGACTGAAAATGAAAAAATATGCCTACTTAGAATAAAAGTCACAAATTTCAAATCACATATGTATCAATGTTACATATCAGTGTGTTGAAGTGTTTAGAAATCGTCACAGGTGACATGCGGTTAAACGTTACTTTGTAAAATAGCCTGTATTCGTTTCAGATATTCAGACTACATAGTACGAGAACTGAGAATAACCAAACAACCCATGACGGCAGACGGACAGTGTATTGTAGAAAACAACGGCGTTGCTAAAAGGAATGGGGGTAAGTTAATGTTATTCCTATCGAGTCTGCAATCCAACGCTTCAAGTTAAAATGGAAAATTAGAGACGTAATAGGAGAGTCTTCCCGTTATCCCGCAGGAACCTTTTTTAGGGATAAAAAGTAGCCTATGTGTTAATCCAGCGTATAAGCTATGTCCATTCCAAATTTCATTCAGATCCGTTCAGTATTTTTTGCGTGAAAGAGTAAGAAACATCCATCCATCCATCGACGCATCCATCCATCGAGGCATCCATCCATACTCACAAACTTTCACGTTTATAATATTAGTAGGATCGGTAAGGATTTGATCATAGTCTCAACAGATGGAAAGTGATGACGTAGTTAATAATAGAACATGCTTACCTAACGTTACATATCATTTATTCACCCTTGTTGTATCAAATAGCCACAAAATATTGTGATCTGGGAAATGTTCTTATTCCATTATCCCCTTTTCATCATCTGATAAAAGAAATCCGTACATACCAATATGTATAATATGAGATCCTTCAAGTCAAGCGTAAATATGTATCTTTAAAGCAAGCATGCTGCACGACCTCGTAGTATCTTACCATCAAGCAAAACTGATCAAATTCATACCTATTCTCAATTAAAACAAAACCCGAACTAACTGTAGCAGAAACATGACCACCGCCATCCTGTATACAGGCCAATCTCCATGATTATTCCTATTACCAGATTGTAAAGAAGCAGCGGACGGTAGTGTGCCGACATCGCCGCGGGGCGCGAAACACGCGGACGCACGCATAGTGAAGCAGTATCACTTCCTGATGTGGAAAGACTTCGCAGCGCCCGAGCACGCGTACTCGATACTCAAGTTTATCAAGGTCGGTATCTTCATCAGCCTTATACTTTTCCACTGCCGAGACCTATTGCTTCTCTCAGAGTGGGAGAAAGACTTTATTTGGGAACACTGCACACAATAACAATAACAGTAGACGCATATAAAACCGGAAACATACATAAAACATTAATACTGTGCGAACACTGCTTCTGTGTCCAGTACCTTCCAAAAAGGGTTCTATCTGATAAGATCCATTCATTAGATCCATTAAGATTTTATTTTCTTAGATCCTTCTTCTTGAACCGTGGATCTAACGAGAAGTTATATATCATCTTGATACACCATTACTTCTAGTCGCTACAAACGGATCTAAGAATATTTTTCTCAATAGATATAACTTGTTGTTCGGCTTCTTCGGTCACATCGCCAGAAAGAAAAGCGACAACCTTGAAAAGCTTCTGCTAACAGGGAAGATACGGAAGGAAAGCGACCAAGAGACAGGAGTCCTTTGCGTTGGAGTGATCAGATCCGCAACACCACCAATAAGAATGTCCACGAGGCTATTCACATTGCCGAAGACCGGAACAAATGGAAAGCGATCGTCCAGAAAATAATTCGTGGAGGTCGTGAACTTTGTGTAGGTTTTTCCATATTTTTTTCATTAATATTTTAGCGCGTGAACGAGGCGTGGTCCAACATGGTGTGCCGGCCGTGCGTGGTGCACTGCTCGGCCGGCGTGGGCCGCACCGGCACGCTGGTCGCGCTGGACTGCCTGCTGGAGCAGCTGCGCGCCGAGGGGCAGGCGGCCATCTTCAACGTGGTGGCCGAGCTGCGCCGCCAGAGGAACTTCCTGGTGCAGTCGCTGGTGAGGACTCGCCCGATGGGGCTGCTTAGGATTCCCTTAGGTCCTAAATGACGTCAGAGGGACAAGGTGGTCAACAAAGTGACATCGTGTTACAAGGGGGACGAGCCATAAGCTTTGTTATTTCACAGGTATACATTCTTACTAATATTATAAACTAGTGGCGCCACCCGGTTTCACCCGCGTCTTCCCGTTATCCCGCAGGATCCTTTTTCCGTGCACTTCTTTCCGCTTTTGGGGGCTGGCGGAAGAGGGTATGCGGGGGCTCGAACCCGCTAAACACCCCTCCATGATGTCTTAGGGACTCATGCGCGGCATCCCCTTGTAAAAGGTGTAAACTAGCCTATAAGGTTTTTGAATCTATAAATACCTCAAAGGTACTGACTAACATACTGGTACTGACTGACTGACATCAACGCACAGCACAAACAAACCACTGGACGGATCGGGCTGAAAGGCATGCAGGTAGATGTTATGACGTAGGCATCCGCTAAGAAAGGATTAATTCTACCCCCAAGGGGATAAAATAGGGGATGAAAGTTTGTATGAAACTTTGTCAATTTTAAACCGATCGGGCTGAGACTTTGCATGCATAAAGCTGTAGCTAGTAAATAGATAATGAGCAATCCTGGACGCTGCGGATGTTAGTGGGGGCAAGATCTCGCCCCAATAGCCCACACTGGTGTGATCATGGAGCGCAGCAAGTTCTCAATAAACCTCATTTCCTCTGCAGAAACAATACGTGTTCGTGTACCGAGCACTTGTGGAGTACACGCACTACGGCGACACAGAGATACCGGCGTACAAGCTGAAGAGCAGCATCGACAGGCTGAGGAACACGCCGCCCGGAGCCGCCACCTGCCTCATGGAGATCGAGTTTGAGGTAGCGTTGCTGATCGATAGTCCACTATCAATAGGTATTCGGTAGCCAACCAATCGCAACACTGTCGATAGGCCTATCGATACCATCGATAGCTTAAAACGAGGCATCAGGCAATACTATCTATACTTTCGATACTATCGATAGTATTGCAGCTCGCGAAGCATAAACTATCGATACTACGGATAGTATCGATTATTTGAGACTATCAACTATCGAATGCTTGCAATATTAAACAATACTATTGTAAAACTATCGATAGTCTAAAATAATCGATATCGATAGTATGGCTGTTTCAGATGAAAACACTAGTTTGAGGTGACAACTGGAGCCGGAGAACTTTACTAGTGTTGTGTTATTAAAATGCTAATAGCGCCATCTAGGTAATGAAGTTGTCAATTTTTGTAAGAGATCTCAATGACTCAATGATTTATTGCAGTCTTATGTTAGTGTACATTACACATGAGATCATGAGGTTAAAATTAGCGAACATATGGACCTGAATACGGTACGTACGAGAGGACATAGCAGCATAATTGTCGATTAAAAACGTTTTCCAGGTATTTAGAAATTCATGATCTTTTCATTCTATGGTACAACGATACTGCTATCTGTGACGTGTCGATAGTTTTCGTCGCGTACGGAAAAAAATAACCATCAGTTCATCGTACGAGTTAATTGTGGAGTGTCAAAGATCTTCTTTTTCTATTTTCAAAACAATCTTTTTGTTATATAAAAATACCAGCATAAATAAATGCCATACAAATGCAAATAGCGCTTTTTCAAAGCTTTCAGCTGTTTTCGTAGACTGCGTTATCAGTGATTCAATTCTCGGCGCCATATGTGGCGTATCATACTCTCATATAAATAATAATCAGTCTTCTTTGTATATTTCCCTTTTAAAAATTCCATCCAATTTGTAAATAAATTGTTCGCAGAAAATCCTGAACAATCCAATAGCCGAACCGATAAAGTCATGCGCTGCCGGCAGCGCGGAAGAGTTGAGGGTGAAGAACCGGAGTCAGGAAATTCTGCCGTACGATAGGAACCGGGTTATACTGGCGCCCATACCCACTCGGGACTTCTCCACGTATATCAACGCATCGTTTATTGAAGGTAAGTGAACGTGTACTACGTGAACCGTTTTAATTTGACCCCCCCTCGGTGACCACCCGTACTATTACAAGACCCCCTTCTAGTTTGCAACGTCCGTATGTGCGTCTGCTTTGTCACATGTGAGTCTTAAAAACGCTAAACCAAGTGACCAAGCGTGGTATTTTGAAGACCCACCTCCCCCTCCCACTCCCCTCGCCAATGGACGAGGAGGAATGGAGGATGGTCTCCGAACACAATTTTACCTATTTATTTTATGGAAAACTTTCCCAATAAAAAGTATCCTATATGTTAACCCAGAGTATAACCTTTCTCCATTCTAAATTTAATTTAAATATGTTAAGCCATTTCACGTAAAGAAGTAACTAAGATACACACACACACACTCACAAACTCTCAGTCACCTGATTTTAAGTAACGATGAAATTTAAGCTGTCGCCCCTCTACGCCCGGATTAGGAACTGGCTGCGTCAGACCCGGCATATAATAAACGCAATTAAATTAGCTATTTGTTTTGTTTTTCCAGCATATGACAATTCAGAAGGGTTCATAATAACGCAAGACCCGCTTCCCAGCACTATCGTGGACTTCTGGCGGATGGTCTCCGAACACAACGTTACCACCATTGTGATGCTCAGCGAGGTACGTACCCTTAGGCCCAATTTACACCGCCGCAGAGTGGAATGGAAGCGACTTTTTGCAACGAAATTGTACATAGCATAATGAACTTTATGTCAATTGCATAGAAACTAAATACATAAGTCAAAAAAATGTCGCACGACTTCGTGGGAATCCTCGCGAATTCCCCTAGCTACTGTCGGCGCCGTTTGTGGAATTCGCGCGAAGTGGCGCGAACGGGTAGTCTATCGGCTCGCTCTCGGCAGTGCGTTTACGAAACTAAAACTTTTTGCAATATGATTGGACCAAGAGATACTACATACGGCGCTGACCCTCATAGTAAAATGGACCAGAGCAAGATGATGATTTTGATGTATTCCCCCACAGCTCGGCGAAGGCAAATGTCCCCGGTACTGGGACGACGGCACCGCGCAATACGATCACATCTCGGTACAGTACGAGGAAAGCGAATCCTGTCCGTACTACACGAGGCGGCAGTTCAGGGTCGCTAACAACAAAGTCACTGTAAGTATGGGACAAAATTAACTTTGCCGTTTGATCCTTAGACACGGTTGTTCATTTTATGCCTTTGAAAAACGAACACCAACTGCAAATAATAAGAATGTTGCTTGTTTTGGTTTTTAAATTACAGATATACATACGGTATTCAGGTTTTTTTTTCTTACATTTGCTGTAAGTTTTTAATGGGAAGTACAATGTACGACATTAACGGCCATATCTTTGATCACATTGACTTACAAGTTTGATTACAATTTGTTTGATTTTCGAGTATTTGATATCAATTTCAACTTATTTCGTCTCCCATTCCTGAGGAAAAGGGTCTTGGCAGACAGACAATAAAGTGATCCTAAAAGGGTTCCGTTTTTCCTTTGGAGTTACGAAACCCTAAAAATAAGTTAATAGTTTGTTGGTTGTTTTTTTAAGTCTGACGAATATAATAAAAAGTAACGTATCTAGATGTGAAACCCAAAAAAACGTACACACAGCTCCGAAATTTTTACAACAAAACATCTTAAACGTTCCTGTTGACATCTTCACACATTCATACCACCTATAGCCATTCGCCTTTGGTAGTATTCGATATCAATTTCAACTTGTTACCTCTAAGCGTTCTTGAGTAAAGGGACAGACAGACGGGCGACAAAGTGATCCGATAAGGGTTCCTTTTTCGTTTTGAGGTAAAAATGTTGTATGTACGTTGTAGAACGGAGACACGTCGCTGTGCGTGCGGCAGCTGCAGTACCAAGGCTGGCCGACGGCGCCGGGGGCCGTGCCCGAGGTGACGCGCGGGCTCGCCGACCTGGCGGACGCGGCCGCCGCCGCCGCCGCGCCGGCCGCCTCCGCCATGCTGGTGCACTGCAAGTGAGTCTAGTGACGCGGCAGTACCAGGGCTGGCCGTGCCCGAGGTGACGCGCGGGCTCGCCGACCTGGCGGACGCGGCCGCCGCCGCCGCCGCGCCGGCCGCCTCCGCCATGCTGGTGCACTGCAAGTGAGTCTAGTGACGCGGCAGTACCAGGGCTGGCCGTGCCCGAGGTGACGCGCGGGCTCGCCGACCTGGCGGACGCGGCCGCCGCCGCCGCCGCGCCGGCCGCCTCCGCCATGCTGGTGCACTGCAAGTGAGTCTAGTGACGCGGCAGTACCAGGGCTGGCCGTGCCCGAGGTGACGCGCGGGCTCGCCGACCTGGCGGACGCGGCCGCCGCCGCCGCCGCGCCGGCCGCCTCCGCCATGCTGGTGCACTGCAAGTGAGTCTAGTGACGCGTCAGGTGCCCTGGGCGAAATCTCCGATCATGGGCTCCCAGCCTCCCGATCAGGGTTACCACATATCAGAATTTGTCCTGAGATCTGAGGATTTTTAGGCACTACTCAAGATTGCGGCCGGATCATTGAAATCTTAGGAATACTCAGGATTTTTAGAGTTCCAATAAAATAGTTCCACGAAAACAAGTAATAACCTTTTTTTGGAGTACCGATTTAGAGAAAAACACTTTTGCCCATGTAAATTGCACAAATAAAATCAACACTTTAAATACACGAAACCTAATCTAATCATTAGTCAGAACATCTCAGTTTTTTTTCAATAGAAATCAGCCTTTTTCTCCGGACTTTTCAATTTTGTATCTGGTACTTTACTCGCGATTGACAAGTATAGCTTCGTAAGTGACCCCTGCTCTGCCCGCAGCCTGGGCACGGAGCGGTCGTCCCTGTTCGTGGCGCTGTGCACGCTGATCTGCCAGCTGCGCACGGAGCGGCGCGTCGACGTGTGCTGCGTGGCGCGGAAGCTGCGCTCGCAGCGCGTGCACACCATCGACACCTTTGTGAGTACTCATCTAACACCAACACCACGTTAGCTGTACACAAGTTACATTTTTAACAAAACAAAAACCGACCTCATATTCCCTTCGGTTTCTCTGGTTTCCCATCATCAAACCCTGATTTCATTATCACCACCTTTGAAATATCGTCTTTCCAACAAAAAAATAATTTTGCAACCCCGTTTATATTTGACGGCGTTATGCCCGAACATACATAAAAAAAATACAAACATCCGATTGAGAACCTCCTCCTTTTTTGGAAGTTGGTTAAAAATATAAAAAACCCCCCGACATCTAGCTAAAAATGCCTTACATCATTTTGGAAAAGACTTGATACTCTTTCACTGCTGGACTGATTACTGATATTAACCAAACGTAGCTAAAAACCACCGCAAGGAAACTGGCTTTTAAATGGAAAGAAACCGCATCGAAATCGGTCCATCCATTTAAGAGCTACGATGTCACAGGCAGATACACACACACACAGACAGACGTCGACGTACTTATAACACACCTCATTTTGAACAAGTTGTAAGTTGCTAAAACAAGTTGTGCTGCAACTAAGAAGAAATGTGTACCTAAACATAATATTCTGATGACGGGTGAATGACCGCCGTGCGCTGACCCGTCGATCATTAACCCGTAGCGGGGTCATTAACCTGCTAAACTCATGTGGATATGCACTGATTTCTATCAAAAAATTCTAAAAGTAAAGATTGAGTTTCTTAATTAAGGGACCTCTCCTTCATTCTCGTACACTTCACATTGTCAATGCTAATTCTAATCCTATGCTTTTGGACAAACACATTCTAACGATAGTAAAGGAGTAGTAGTTCAGCTTCATATAAATCGGCCGTCGCCGGTTTGAATGTGTGCGTGAGTAGCGGCACCGTGTACGCACGCACTTTTCACGCACACAATCACATAAACGAAAGGAGGCGGCCGGGGCCGCGGCCATGCACTCAGTACGGAACGCGCCGCCTATGCGTCACCGCAAGAGTAGGCAATTGACTCGTCGAGCGGCCATAGCTAACCTACTGTTCGTTTCCTCCCCAGTTACACTACGAATTCCTACACCGTGCCATACTAAACTACGCCGAGCTTCACAATCTACTTGAGGACAGTTAAACAAACGTACACGCGGCTGTAGTAGCGACACTATGGTTTTATAACTGCCCGTGTTTACACACCAAAATGTGTACACCATAGAATCATAGTAAAGGAGTAGTAGTGCAGCTTCATATAAATCGGCCGTCGCCAGTTTGAATGTGTGCGTGAGTAGCGGCACCGTGGGCGCACGCACTTTTCACGCACACAATCACATAAACGAAAGGAGGCGGCCGGGGCCGCGGCCATGCACTCAGTACGGAACGCGCCGCCTATGCGTCACCGCAAGAGTAGGCAATTAACTCGTCGAGCGGCCTTAGCTAACCTACTGTTCTTTATATACTGTGATAGAATGTATGCTGGTTTCTGAAACACTGAAGAGTTATTAAAATATCGGTCAAAGATAGGCTGTTGGGAAAAGAAAATTGACTTCTTGCCGTATGCCTAATTTTTGAACTGACAAGCTTCATAAATAACAGCTGGAAGTACTTTATTAAGGCGTTTTGTGCCACTGATATTCATTGCTGTACATTTTATTTATTGGTCACATAGCGCCGAAACATATACAACATTGGAGGTTATATTTTCGTTTATCGCTAGCGATTGCTTAGCGATAATAGCAAGTTATGTCTCTTTCCTTCACTGGCTGCAGTTTTTATGACTCGGCTGATTTTAAAGTGTTTCAGTGACCAACGTCAATGGTGTGACACAGTACAGTAGGCCTATTTGTATGCAAGTGTATAATATTTTACCAAGCGCTGACATCTAATCTACGAACAATTTTGTTATAATTTTATACCGTAGGCTAAGGAAACCTTTTGTATATTTGGTATAATTATTATATTCCGTCTCTTTTGGATGTTAAATTAATTATTTCTGTATTTTGTAAGATTAATCACTTTTTGTACAATTTTTTAGGCAATGCAGAGGAGTATTTGTCGGTGACCGACTAGTACAAAGTACAGTACTAAGATTAAAGATGTTTCTGAAATTAGTACGAATATTCAACCAATGCCACTTACTAACGAGATTCAAAATATTGACGCTCCTCAAGTAATTAAAGATTGGTTCGTTATAGTTTACAGTGTTATTCGTGTACTAGTACTGTATCATTCGTGTACTAGTACAGTATCATTCATGTTCTAGTATAGTATAATGCGTGTACTTTATATACTTTATATCCTTTGCGCCTTTGCCAGTTATTCGACCGCCAAGCAGTAGTATACAAAAATTACTGTAATAGTATATTCCAGATTACAGAGCACAAATAGATTTAACAGCAGCATTTTGAAGTGTTGATATTCAAAATTCTAGATGCACTGTGCACTGTGCCTACTGTAATGGGCAAGCGAGATGTTTACCATCAGGCGTGATGCGACAAGCTACTTGCTAGTTACTAGTCTCGTCACTTATTTGCATAAAAAATATATCATTCGTGTACTAATACAATATGATTCATGTACTAGTACTACAGATGACTATAGCTGGTTTTCCGTCGGTCGCCGACTGTCGTCTGTCCAAGCCTTTTTTCTTACTAAGTTCTTTTTAGTGGTTTTCTTGCGATTTAATTTAATTTCTCACTAATGTTAATTCACTAGCGTGCGCTTTGCGCTAGTACAAGCCAATGATAAAGTTTCTTTTTTAACTATTTACGTTATTATATTTTAATATTATGTACAAAAATCTTTTAACTCGATATTAGTTTCTAAGCTTAAAAGTTTGTTTATATTACAATAGATACCGTCTCGTTTCGCTACAAAAAAAATAGTTTCGTAAATGTATTAAGTAAGTATCTATTATGTAATTTTGTACACAAATTATGGTGAATTTAAAATTTCTAAAAGTGGAACTTCGCTAACGATCAGGGCATTTTTAACGTTTTTCCAAAGAATTGTTACATTTTAGAAATTTTGAATTCACTCTTTTATACCTATAGTCTTAGATTTTTCTTTAAGTTTAATTAGGTTTTTTAAATTAAATTTTGGTATCGAAAATACCAAACAGTAATCATGTCCAAAGAGAAGAGTGCTAGGAGTAAAAAATGATGTTAAAAAAATTAAAATAAATTCTACATATTTATTTTGGTAACGAAAGAGGCCATATTTTATCGCATTTTAGAACATTTTTAAGTTAATTATAATCTATCAGAGACTATTTGGTGTATCTTAAAGGGTTTTCTGAAAACCTGTTTAAAAATAAGGCCAAAATAATAATACCCCAAGGTAAGCAAGCACACATTTCTTGACATTCATTCAAACACACAGCGAGCCTTAAGCGTGCATGGATTTACGGTTCATTTAATACCCAATTAGACATAAATTTTTGTATTTATGAACAATGTATCATAAAAGTAGGTTTCAGCGTCACCAGTAAAGTTTTTGATGTATTTACTATTCTTAATTTCAATTAATTTTTGTATGGTAAAATGTATGAGACCAAATATTATGGTCTTTACATACGACTGTCTATACTTATCTAGGTATACTGTAAGCTATGCAATTAGATTTTGTATGAGCTAAATAAAATATACAATACGTTTTGACTGCGCGCGTGAATGACATACATTTTTGATGTTTTATGTTGAATGGAGTGGCGGGATACAATAATAAATTGTGTGATGATTTATAATTATTTCAACTCAATTCAGCTGTAGCTTGGAACTAGCTTTATTGTCAGTTCCGGCCCGGTTCTATACATCGAAACTGGTCAGTCAACTCTTACAGTTCATTGACTATCTATGCTATTATAAAACAGTAAACAAAGTCTGTACATTGATAACATTTTTATAAAAACCTAAAAATGTATAAATGTTGTATGGTTTTTTAATGTCTGTCCCTTTGTTACCCTATAACTCAAGAAATACTGTGTAGAATTCTTGGGCTTGTTTGGTTCTATATATTTGACACGACAATCATGCATACACAAACGTCGTTCTAGATATCCAGGCACAACTAAAAATGTACATTTGAATAACATCTCTTATTGTATTTTTATACCAACTGTAACGCACAAGAATATATCATTAAATTTTAACTCAATAGAAACGAATGTTAAAATGTTTCCGTACTATTACTGAATATCGTCTCACTTAGGGCTGGGACGTAGGCTTTATCGATATCGAGTAAACGGATCGTTATGAAATATTTATGGAAATGAAAAAAAAAATTATTGGGTTTTACGCTTTAAGTCCACCACTTAGAGCTTACTATTCAATGGCATGGCTGGATAAAAAGCAGACTTATTAGGGGGACTTGCACCACTAAGTATTATTAAGCCAATTGGAAACTGACTGTATTATTGAAAGAAGTTTTCTTTTATTACTCACCGCTAAGTGATCTCCTATTGAAGTGTTCATTTGATTTCTTTAAAAAAAAAACATCTGTGCAAGTCCCGCGAGCGACTGAAAGAATGTATTTTAGCTTTTTATATCGATAGCTAAATCTTGTAGGGATGTTGATTTTTATATGTAAACTAAATCAGAATTAGGTAGTAAGATTTAGGCTAGGAATATCAGAGATAAATAAAAACAAAATGGCTGCAAGCGGAGTGAATCCATAAGACATAGATTAACCACGAAAATACTCCCTATGTAGATCAAAATAATGTTATATAGATAGTGAAAGAGATCTGAAAGTAGTTTGAATTATTCATTCATCAATAAATTAATGCAATGGTTGGTTCCGTTTGTTGCCATTTGACAAGCTCCGATAAAGAGTGCAAAATTAGTTATTTTTAATTAAAAAAAAACAAGCTCAGATCGCTTTTAGATTTATACCGTTGCGCTTATTTATATTTAAGTGGGGGGCAAAAACTACATAGAAACAAGATAATTATTTTGTTAAAAGATAACTTTTAGAATATATGTTTTTTTTTATAATTTCGGAAACCTAATACGATTTTATCGATAAACTGTATTGTACATCACTATAATAAGTTCTTGTATTCATTATTTTAGAAATGTAACTTGTTATTAGTACCTACCAATGATACGATACATATTTTTTAAAGTGGTATAATTTCGAAACCAAGCTCTATGCGCTGATAATCACTATTCCATAATAATAAAAAAAAACAAAGGCGGTACAAACTTTATAGCCGATCTGAACATAGCGCAAGTGTACGCGCCTTTTGCTTACTGCCACGGGACCCGTGCCTATGTTCAGAATAATGATTAATCCACGCCAAGTACATAATATATAAGTATAGTGCAGGAAATCAGCCCAAAATAACGTATCTCGCTGGTAGACTAACCATTGGAACTATGAACTAAAAATATGGCTCTTTGGAACCGGACCGGGACAGGGCTTAGTTGTATATGAGACTAGTTAACCGGGCTGGAAGTGGCTGGCTGTCATAAGTTATAAGAGTTGTTGTAGTAATAGTTTTGAAAGGCTTGTCTAAGCGATATCATATAATAGGATTGTCAGTGCAATAGAGAATCTCGCATCAGGCCCCTGATCTTGTGCTTATATGTAAATATACATTATATTCACCGCAAGCACTACTCAAAATAGAGCTGACTATATATCTGAAATCAAAGAACTTAAACAATATATTTACAAGCGCAGGTATCGAAAAATGTAACGCGCAGTCCCTCCTATGACCGAATTTCGTTCATTCCTTCTCAATAAAGGCAGAGAAATATCACGTCATATTTTCGATAAGTACCTTAAAAATTAAAATACAAGGAGACTGATAAACCCGTTTTAGTTAAAACTAGATGACGTGGTGAACTGCATAATACCTGGAGACCAATTCTCGCGGCGTGATATATTATCACATTCGATAAATATCGCAATAACAGCCAAAATTCAAACCTATTTTGACAGTTATTGCGAGATTTTGAGAATTGGGCCCTTGGTAATTATTTACCTTGCCAATTTATTAATGTGTATTATTTTGGATTTCCTCATTTTTTGTTTATAGAAGAAGACGAAGATAAAAAAATCCTCTCGCTGAGGGTCCATCTGATGGTTCCTAGATCCTGCGCTTGGAAATAGTTTCTGTAAGCTCTCAAAGGCTCTCAATGGCGTCTGAATAGTAATTTGACATCTATTGTATTATGTTGACATCAAACTAAAAATGATTTGGTTTAATGTTTAGTTTTTTTTTGTAAATAGATAATGCAGGTCATGTAATTCAATATTTTTGAAAATATACCATTATTTAGAATGTTGTGTTTTTATTTCGCTTAGGTATAGTAAGAAACTTAAGAACTGCAAAAGGGTGAAATGCCTTTCCGTGGTCGGTGTTTCTGTTTGATGTGTATATTATTTTATGATGTGGGTTAGTAATGGCGACGTGAACAGTGCCAGTTTTTAAAAGAGGTGATTATGCAGGTGATATCCAAAAAGAATTTAAAATATAATTGTAGTAAATTTCTACCACGCCCACAGAAGCGAGATTTTCGTGCACGTAAAATGAACTTGCAATCTCAGTCCCTGCCTCCCGCGCGTTTATCCTTGGTTCTGTTGTGATCCTAGAGAATTTAGATCTTTAGGGTTGTGATAGTCTGCCCGCCCGTGAATTTAGAATGACCACTTACATTTTTTATGAACTCTGCAGGTAGTAGTGGGCACACAAAGTTACTCTATGGTGGGCACAGAACACTTACTCGTGGGTAGTAGTGTGCTGTGCTATCGGTTGAAAATCATTAGTGGCGTAGTGACTCGATCTCATCTCATTGGTCGCGAATCGGAACGTGCTCAGTTGCTCAATACTCTGACATTGACAATGACAGTTGAAGAGACGCAATGACGCAAGAACGAATGAACGAAGTAAACAACCAATAAATTGAACGATGCCGAAGGGCGGGACGGTGACGTTACGGAATAAATAAGAACCTAAAAGTTATAGAAAAACATAAAGATATGGTGAATTATTGTTGTGTTTTCGGCTGCGGCCGTAATAGTAGGCGTAATAAACATTTATATTACTACGGCGTACCGAAGGAACCTCGTCGGTAACTGTCTAATTTCTTCCGAATAACATTCTGGTTTCTTTGTTTACTTCAAGAATTAGATCAACTACTTTACTACTAATGTTTCAACAGTCAAGAACAATGGTTGGAGGCGGCTGGAAGAACGGATTTGCTGGAGAAACGGCCTGAAAAGCGGACTTTATACCGATTCTGTTCGCGACATTTCTCTCCAACTAGCTTTAAAAACAAGCACTTGTGTGCGGATGCCCTGCCTACTTTGTGTCTTCCTGGGTCTGAGATTGAAGGTGAGCTTGAAATACATCCTTTAGCAACCAACTACCCTGAACATACAGCTTAGCTGCTAAGCTAAACCAACGCATTATCATTTCTTATCATAATTTGTGCCTATTATTTACTTACATTTGTTCAGATTGCATTTTAGTCTGTTTGCCATATGTTTACACATTTACGTCTGTACTTGTCTGTTTATCAATCTTTTCTGTGTTGTGCGATGACTAAACTGAACTTTACAGAGGCAACAGAAGACTCCAATGATGATGAACGCGTCCATACCAATATTTTTTGCAACCATTGCAACATTGATATCACTGGGTTCCGGTACAAGTGTGTCTCCTGTCAAGACTATGATCTATGCTCCCGATGTGAGATGACAGAGACACATTCTCACCATTTCATGTTACGGATACCAGCACCTGCTAAGTTTGTAAGTCACTGTAAAAGTCATTTATAAGGATTAAGACTAACTTCAATATGTTATGTCTGGAATAACCTAAAACCTTTAAAAAAGTCCTGCTCTTATTACGTGATGCTATGAGAAAATAGGCTGTAATTATGCATGTGTCTTATTAAATTTACTCCAACATAGATAATACACAAAGCATGAATAATTAAATATGACTCGTATTTATTAATTCTCCCCCATTTTATGTTTCAGAAAAAACTTGAAAACATGTTCAAGAAATGGCAGGAGTTCTTTAAAGAAGTAAACACAGACCAGAATGATGATTCCAGCGATGATGAACCAATCACAAAGTATGTTAAAAACTATGACAGTGGCATCGACTTGTCCGAGGATGTTAAAGAGACAATACGGAAAGAAGTGTCCAGAGTTTTGAACGAGAAAAGCGTTGATACGAAGAAGAAAAAAGTTGTATCAAAGAAAAGACCATCGGAAACTGACAAGTCAAGTAAAAAGCAGAAGATTGAAACTATTGACATAACAGCCCTTTTCTCAAACGCCCCAGAGATGGTGTTTGCAGATGTCAATGAACTTCACAGTGTCGGAGGCAGCCAGCAAATGGATATCAAAACTGAGCTGCCTGCCACGTTTGAGACCAACTTAGGTATGTTCTAATATGTCTGCTTTATGGTTACGCTTAAAGTTGATCATCATAATTACCATTTATTTAGCCAAAATTCCTGTCCATGATAAAAATGATAACACAGTGAGTTAACTCCACAAAAAACATTATCTACTATATTCTTACAGAACCTGGACTGCCACTGATGCAAATGAAACTAAGCGAGGACCTGTCAGAGCTGATGATGGAAGTCAGCGAACAAAAAACAACATATTAGTTAAATCCTGTACCTTCTTTTAACAAGTTGTTTTTGGACTTATTTTAAAATATTTTATGGGCTTCAATGTCAATATTTTCTGCTCAGGTACAAAAAAAATTAAAAAGCAATTAATGTTTATAAACATTTTTATTTATCTTACGACAAACAGAATTCCAGCAGGACACCACATTAAAAATAATAAGCGAGTTAAGTACTACTTACTAACACAGCCTGCAAGTACAAGGGTGTGCGCCCTTTAGCCATTTTGTCTCTCTTGTGAACTCTCAGCTCATGTCTCATCAGAGCCTTCTTTGTGCCGTATTTACTGCCACACACTTTACAACAGAACTCTTTAATGCCAGTGTGGTCAGCTCTCATATGGACATCTAAATCCCTCTGCGTATAGAATTCTCGACTACATTCAATGCATTTGAATGGCTTCTGTTTATCGTGAGTCAACAAATGCCTGTTCAGGTTGCTCTTAGTTATAAAAGTCAGCGCACATTTCTCACAGGAGAACGGTTTCACTCTAGAATGTGTTCGCATGTGGATTTTCAGAGATTCCATAAATCTTCCTCTGTACGGACAAATTTGGCATTGGAACGGCAATTCGTTACTGTGTAGTTGCAGGTGTCTGAGTAAATTGTCTTTCCTATATAGTTTTCCGCAGATTTCGCACACAAGATGTGATGCTGCCCGATGTCTTTCCAGGTGCTTGTCGTAAAGCTGCGGAGTCAATAACTTCATACATACTCTGCATTGTATCCGTACATTTTTATGCTTTTTGGTGTTATTATGTGCGGTGTAAGATTCTAATGTTTTGAATGTCAACTTACATTTTTTGCAACCATATTGAATTTTGGTGTTGTTGACAATAGGTCTTTCCAATGTATCTATGTCATCTACAGATTCTTGGTTTACTACAGTTTCATTTAGTTCGTTTACGCTTACGATAGGATCATCTGGATCAGGAGTAGATGTTTGGCGTAGGATTTCATCACTTTCTAGAGCAGATTTTCTAAATAAAACAGCACCCTTCAAAAGGGAAAGGCAGTTTTCACACAAATGCTTCGGATATTCATCGTTTTCTTTCACTTCTACACCGCCGATAGTTCGTATGGCATCCGGTATATCAAACGTAACTTGTGCTCCATAAATAGGAATAAACCCCTCATTTAAACAAATCCTGCACCTGATAATTTGATTATCGCCTGTATTCGTTTTAGTAGAGGTAACCGAATTTTGTACTGAGCTGTTCAAATTTCGAAGTTCGAGCTGCTTCGGCTTTTTGTTCCGCTTCTTTTTTAACATTTTCAACTTAAAGTATGATGCCGACATTAAGCTCTATCTAACATTCCGAATTTCATTGCAGATACATTTTATTTTATATGCAGTAATAGTAGGAAGGAAACTTTTTAAAAATAATTTTCATGTCTAAAAAACATCAACAGCAATACTACAAACCACAATAACAAAACTGACAATGACAATTCTCAAGACTGACAGTGACAATAGCATGACAATTTGATAAAACAAAAGACAATCAGCTGTCTCATTCGATATTCATCATTCTAGATTTTCTAAATCTATGTCCTAGTTTCATAGTATTCTTAGCTAGTGAGTTGACACAGTTGACAGACAACTCACCAGCTCACCATAGAGTTTACATTGCACTCTGTGGCTATGCCCTATTATCTATTGTCGCGTTTCAATAACCGATCTATCCACGGTTTTCCCCACTGGAGATGGAAATTTAACATAAGCTCCATAGAAGTTATGTCAAACCGTGGATAGATCGGTTATTGAAACCGGCCATAAGTCGACACGTCAATCTAATCTGTAGCCTTGTTTTAACAATTGGCATGTTTGTGCTTTACCTGTGACTGTTGAGCATTGACCTATAATGTAGTGGACTAGAAATACCTACAAAAAAAAGGTGTATACCTACAACTCATTTAGTCGCATAAAATGGCTGCCAATGCTAGGGCTGTATCAATCAAGGAATATAATATGTGATACTACAACGAATATCGATACTAGATAGGAGTTTTTCTTGATAGGAAACAAAAGATACAGTTGGGAAAACGCATGCCCTCCATTCGTAAAGTCGTAGGTTCGAATCCCGGGTTAGGCTCCAAATCCAAAATTAGTTTGTCAATCAGGTTTGAGTCGGGAGGGTAATAATAGTAAGAAAATCTGCTTACGTATTACTTGAAGGGTGGAGTAAAATTAAATAAAAACTATTTTGTTAACTTTGTTTATTTGTGTGATAATAGGCTTACAAAAGCGGTTATTATATGATTTATGACTATGATTTATTTATTTATTTATAAAAACAAATAGTAGCTTACGGTTAAAATACCACCACTGCTAACTATTTTAAATATGGCTTATATACATCATAAAAAACTATATACCTATTAATAATAATAATAATGATATATTTATTTATTACTCCTCATAATTAGATACTTAAACAAGTAGGTACAAGCAAGATTGACAAGATGATATCTAACTGTATGAGGAGCTGGTGCCTGAAATAGGTTTTGAAAAACCTGTCCTACAGGTATTCATTTATTATATCTAAGAAGGTCTTAATTATGGAACTTTCTTCAAAGTGAAGTGATCAGACGTACCAATCTTTATGTCGCCGATTAATATTTTCTTCACCAATACCCTTTAACCACATTTTCCTTAATCCTTCATTTTTAGGAAACCTATAAAAAGGTATCTTTATGCAAAAATCATTTTGGCTAAAGCTGCTCACCCTTACTCTGCTACTAATATTATAAACGCGGAAGTTTGTATGCATGGATGTTTGTTCCGCTTTCACGCAGAAACTACCGAATCGATTTGCCTAAAATTTGGAAGATAGGTAGATTGTAATCTAGAATAACACATAGGATAGTTTTCATCATCATTGTCATCACTTTTCATCATCATATTCAACCTGGGTGAAACCGCGGGACACAGCTAGCTATTTTTTTATACTCAAGTAAAATAACAAATTGGCTGACGTCTCATTTTAGGAACACATTAAACCCTGTGGGCCAGTCTCTGGGTGCTCTGAATTACGGGCCAGACCTAGGAAGGTCACTAGGATCGATAAGGACACGTAGAATAAAATGATTTATGTTAACATAGCACCGATAATTATACCGATATCGTTTCAGTGAAGGAACTAGTCCGGACAATAATACGGCTACGGTACAACACTATTCCACTGTACATATTATTGTAAACAAAAACGAATGAAATAATTCATAATAAAGGTCTGTTATGCGGCAATGAACCAAAATATCAATACTTTAGCCATAAATTCATGATCGCGTAGCCATTTTTTCATCGAACGTGCATGATTATTTGAACTATTGCATGAAAACCGGCTAATAACCTGTGAAAAGACAATTGAGGTTGATTTTTGTTCTTTCTTGCAGCACACTTCACAATACAACACATAGGCATGTTGAATTTCAGTTTTCCAACATTCACATGTAGTTTTAAAGGTAAACTCGTCTTAATTTTCTCGCAAATCGCATTAACACAAAAAGTAAACAATCATTTGACAGCTAAACTACCACGAAATTCGTCGCATAAAATGGCTGAAATGGCACTTACCTACAATTGTCCCTACGTCACCAAAAAATGTTGTCAGAAAGAGCATACAACTAAATATTGTTTTCTCTTTTAACATATACGATTATCATATTGGAAAGAATGAGACAAAACAATATTTCACATTCTGTATCGTATTTCACTCATATTTGTCTATGTAAATGTATGTATAGAATAACGCGGCATCTCCATGTTTTTTATATCTCAATGCTGTTGAGCTGTTGACCGACACTACTGAGTTACTGACAGTGACAGCTGACAGCTGACTCTAGAATCTAGAATGCTTTGCTTGAATCTCGATTTTCGCTCTTGAACTCTTAAATACTCTTGACTATTCTTGATTCTTGAAAATAATGGTTTTCCTTTGGGATGGATGGAGTTCACCTCATGAGACGAGTTTTGTCGCAAATCGTACGATGTGATTAAGAATAGGAAGTGAATAGTGACAAGACTAGACCCCAGAAAGGTCACAAAAGTGTTAACTACAGTGAACTCTGTTGCTTAGTTTTAAATGTTTGCTAGTCTGCTACAATAAAGGCTTCAAAACATGGAGAGCAGAGGCCTCAACAACCCCAAATTGGGATCCGATTCGCAGGATTCTGATGATCTTCAGCCCTCTACCACTTCTGAATATGAAAAAGTGAGAAAGATTTGTCATCTATTGGGGTTTTTTCATGAAAAAGATGTTTTTTTTTTTTTACTATTTACAGGGTAGCGTTTGACCACAAGTCACCTGATGTTAAGTGACGATGTGGTCGAAGATGGCGCCACGCTACACCTGGACTGGGAACTGGCTCTCAAGTGAGGCTGCCCGAACACACCGATAGGTGCTTGGCGACAGATTCTTAACAAGAGGGTGGTAGCTAGTCAGGCGAGTACTAGAAAATACCCTACCACCAAGCTATGGTTTCATCACGATGTTTTCCTTCACCGAAAGCTCAAGCTCATTGTAGGATTTGAACCCACGTCCTACGGATCGCAAGCCGACGTCACTACCACTGAGCCATCATCGCTATAAAAATGAACCGGCATTCGGAACGTTCAACAAGCACCAAAGCACTCACTATGGCAGAGAACTAGTGTAGTACTACCAGTTTTATTAGTAGTGTGTGTACTTAAGCCAATAAGAGTCCTGCTTTTAGATGAATAAAATGTAGCCTATTTTCATATTATATGCAAGCTTTGTGATAGGGATAATTTAGCTTGCTTATTGTTAAATTGTTACCATAGATGGCAGGTTGTCTGATACAATAGCTCATCTATATTTTATGGATGAACAGCATTATTGGCACTAAATCTTCATCACACAGAGACAGAGTACACATCATATTTATGTCTAGCAAACCACAAAATAACCTGTTCATTTCTGTGCCTATGGGTTGTTTGGTTTAACATGTAATTTATTTTGGAACGCAAATAAATTAATAAATTCTATTTGTTTGATTAAGATGCTGTGTTTATTTCATTTTTTTTAAACAAGCTTCTCCCTGCTATTTTGCTAACATGTATGTACCTATTTCCAGGATGAAAAGTAACCCTGTTTTAATCCGATATGTTATAATGTATCTCTTTACAAAATTTCTCTCAAATCTGCACACGCATCTAAACTGCTGCGTTAATTCTCATAGAAGTTGTATAGTCAAATAAATTATATTAACACATTTATGCCCTTCCTAACATAAATACCCAAATATTAATTTCAGTCCTTCATCAAATTTTCAACGAAGGATCCAAAACCAGCCAAAAATATGCTGCTAACACACAAGGGTGTAGAAAATGCCAAGAAAAGGCTTCGAGCATTCTCTATCCAGAAGAAATGTTCGCTCTCACCGGTTTCCGTAGCCAAACCTGTCAGTACTGGAGGTAGGTTTATTTTATTTATGCACCTTTTGGTTTTTCTGTTATCCCGCAGAAACATTTTTCCATGATAAAAAGTGGCCTGCATGTTTATCCTACTGGCTATAACTATTCATGTCACTCAATTCCGTTGACTCATTTCAGTGTGAAGAAGTTAAATACACACACACACACACCCCCATTCTCTTACACAAAAACAACTCGCAACCCATTTTCAGTTTGGTCTTGTAACCTCTGTTTTAATATAAATATAAAATAGGTAAATATTTTATATACCCATTTCATAGGTAGCAAACAACACTACGCAAGTCAAATTTTGGAACTTTTCAGGCGAGAAATAAAACTGTTTATTTGTATACCAATTATTTAAAACGCTTTATCGCACATACGAAATTTCCGCTGTGTTCTGTCCAAATCACATATTATAACAAACATTCCAACTTAAATTTAAGAAACAAACAAAATACAAAACAATCAATGTCAAAACCGCAAAATTTTGACTTGTGCGGTGTTGTTTGCTAGCCGACGATATGCCTTGTAATATACTTTACTTGCTTGATTTATAAATTATATGTATTATGTATCATATATTGATTTTTATTTTGTTAATGTCATACATGTAAGATTTGTTGCTATTATTTGTATGTTTCTAAAGGTCTTCTTCCAAAAATCTGTTTGTAAACTATTATGGTTATTAAAAATAATCATTAGATACACAATTTTAGAGTGGACAGAAACAGACAGAACACCATATTTTTTATAGTTGATGGTGTATTTCAGCTGCAGGTGCCACTGTGTTTATCGGCAAGTTATCAGGCGTTAAGACTCAGCCTAAGCCGGAGCTAGACCCACTAGCTGAACTGAAGAAACCGCCCAAACCACCTAAGCCTGGGGCGAAACAACTACAAGGTAACACTAAAGCCACCCACTACTGGTGGGCCGCACTGCTAAACATCTTACATCTCAGCCATCATTTAATGTTTGAAAGAGATGCAGTAACGCATTGTGGCCCAAATGTGCGCGAGCCTCAATAGTACTTTTTTTTATAACACTCATATTTCCGCCAGGTTCAAATGCACCATTGACTAGCACCATCGATGGTGCAAACGGTACATAGCAGTGTCGTTTGCACCATTGATGGTGCTAGTCAATGGTGCATATGAAACTGGGGGTCATATTTTTGTGTCTACCTTCTGTAGTATGGTGTAATGTTATAGAATGTCATCTTTATCTCTTGTAGTGTAGCTTTTGATGTTATGTCACCTGATGTTGAGTGATGAAGAGTGTTTGATGGTGACGCCACGCTGCGAAAGGGGAGTCAAACTTAGTGACTAATGCCCGATATTAATAATCGATCCTGATCCGTTATCCCCAGTTTTAGATTGATTGTCATGTCATAATATGTCATTTTAGTACTAGGGCTTGGCATATTACTACTAAAATTACTTATTATGAAATGACATATCGATCTAAAACCGCGGATAACGAATCAGGATCGATTATCAATTTCGGGCGTTAGTCACTAGTGTTTTAATATACTTTACAAAACATTGAATCTTTAGAAGATGAAGAAATAATAACGCAAATAATTTCTTAGATGATAAAAATCAATGTACAGAAATGACTCGCTTGAGAGCCCTATCCACATGGAGCATGGCGCTACCTTAGACACACAACATCAAGTGACTTGTCGTGACGATGTACTCTGAAAGATGTCAAAAAGAAACAAAGTGAATAAAAGGAAAATAAGTAGTATAATATTATGTACCTACTAAAAGTGTCTTTGACTTTACAGGGCCCGTAGCCAAGATGCATTCTGCAATCGTTGACACTATTAGGAAACAAGAAAAAAGTATTGGTTTGACATATTTCTGACCACGTGACTTAGCGTTGAAATATGTCAAACCAATACTTTTTTCTTGTTTTCTATTAGCGTCAACGATTGCAGAATGCATCTTGGCTACGGGCCCAGATGTTGGTTAGTTATAGATAAAATGGGTATTATTTGTGATGTAGTACTTTTGGTAGTTAGTTTTGTAGTGTAGTATGTATCTTATACAGTATGTTACCAAAAACAGATGCCATATTTTTCTGGCCATTTCTTTGGTGAACACACTGTTTGTAATGTAGTTCTTGCCTATACTAAGCTAAGCGTTCCCAGTAGACAATAACGTTGGTGTTGCCGCTTTCAGGCTAAATAGTGAAAAACGAGTTCAACCACTGTAAGAAAGGCTAGATGTAGCCCAAAAGGAGCTATGGTGGCAACACTGGCTAATCTCAATCTTAACATCCGCAGAGTCCTACATAAACACTCAGAAGAAGACTTTGGCAGAAATCGAAGACATGAAGCGGAAGATGGAACTTGTCGAACTCGGCATTCCGCTTGGCCTTATATGCCCAGCGCCCAATAGTGATAAGGCTATGCCCACAAAGGCTATGCCTCCGATCAAATCTTTTATAGGTATGGTGAATGCCTTATTGAACACGTTTTGTTGTTTGTTTGTTTGCTTGAAAGTCATTTTGTTAACTTTCATGCTTCACGAATAATACCTATACATATTGAAGAAGCTAGGGCATGTTGCTTAACCAAATGACAATGGGCAAATGGGTTCTCAACCCCCCTCATAAGTAATAATGTTTCTGTTTCCATTGAATTGAGAACAAATTTGTTATTGGTTCGGAGAAATTTAGGCTCTCTCTGACAGAAAATAAAGGTCACGTTAGGTGAAATGTCGGCCGGTGTGCACGCACACATCCACGCGCGTTTAACCGCATTACCAACACAACTAAAGCTGACGCGCACTCGTGAAGTATTAACGTGTTTACGTGTTCTCGTGTTTTATTGTAAACGTAGGGGATGGAATCAGAACAAATTCAATTTTGCCCATTGTCTTTTAAATTTATATTGTTTTAAATGTATGTACGTGAAATTTTCAATGAGACCCTCATGCACGCTATTGAACTTTTCTCGCACCTACTGAATAACCACTCGTGTAATGATTAATGAAGATCTTTGACGATGACGTCTTAACTTGAAATTTACCATTCAAATATCGACGCTAGTGGTTATTGCTTACGGCACATATTGGCATGCAGGACATGTTGTTGTCAATTTTGCGAGATTTCTTTGCACTGACTGTTTTATAATATCTACCGCTTGTTCGCTTGTCCTTTCATTTTGTGTACGGAACCCCGCACGACGCCCGTACAGAAGAAAAACACAACGAAAACGCACCGCAATCGCGCATTATCCGCAGCTCTCGGTACATTGCGATTCGTAAGTTTTAAGGGTGAAGTTTACTATTAATTTCTGCTTGGTAGTTTGTGCGTTATTAGTTTGTTTTTTTATTGATTTTTATCACTAATTTTGTATGTATGATGTTGGTGTAAAAAAAGTAGAAGCTTTGTAAAATGTATTATAGAATTAGAGTATTTAAGAGGCAAGGCGGCGAGAGTATTTTCCATTTAAACTTATTCTCCTATTTTCTCCATGCAATTGATTATATTCCATAAATATATACCAGTAGATTGATCTTCAAGAACCCCTCAATTTGGCGATATAGTGCAAATATTTTAAACACTAACACAACAACATAAACACTGGATTGACCTCTAAAATCGCCTGAATTTGTATGCTGTCTTCAGACGTCTCGTATTCAAATCTAAACAACAAGTTTATAAAGTAAACACATTTAAAAATTGGTTAATCATTGGAGGAGAAAATGGGGGACTACGAAACCTTGAAGCATTAGGAAAGTACGGTGCACACTTTTCTTGCTAACTTCTCTGTGATAGCCTTTCCTCTTAAAAGTTGTGTAACGTTTCTAGCGCGTCCCTCTACATCTCTAGCTAAGGTGGATAGGCGCATAGTAGGCATATGTGTCATTCACTCGAAGGTACTATTATTTTAAATATTAGAAAAAGCTGTAATTATTATTATCGGTTATCGGAGGCCAAGACTCACTTTGGGTCGTTGCGCCACCTCAGTTAGTTAGTTAGTAATTATTATAGAATGCAATTTTAGTTAGATGATAATCGGTATTGATAAAAGGTAAGTTACAAAAGTGATGGTAGTAAAATACATTTGTAGTTTTTAGCGTAAATATATGTATGTTTTTTATTGTTAAAATCTTTGTTAAAAAAAAAATTTACCCCTGAGAAATGAATCCAAAATTTTCAAACATGCAACTCCGTTCAGCCGTTTTGATCAATCCAAGTTAAGCCCAAACTAAGATAAAAAAGATTTGCAAATAACGTTTCAATCTATACCTTAAAACCAAACTTGTTAATTACAGATCCAGCCAAAGTAGATGAAATAATTCGTGACGCAAAAAAGGCTAGAGCCGAAGGAAAAGAATTCAAATTTAACTATCATAAACTTCTACCTGATTATGACAATCCTTTTCAAAGGAAAAAAGATGAAGCTCATCCTGAAGCTAAACCTGATGAACATGACCAGAGAAAGAGTAGGGACATAGATAAAAGGAGAAGTGACAAATATGAACCTAGAAGACAATCTAGTCACCAGAAAAGCGAGTATGATCGATATAAAGATAAACTGGAGAGGCCTGGGCGGTCCTTCGGATCAGATAAGACCAGAGATGAGAAATACAGAGTCATCGTAAAGTCAAAAGATAAAGGTGCCAGAGATCTGAAACATAATGAAAGAGACAGGAAATCTAAGGAGAGAGATATCAAAAAAGAAGAAATTAAAAAAGAATTTCAAAAAGATGACAAAGAGACTGAGGTTGATTTAAAAGATTTTGTAGTCTGTGATAGTTGGTCAGACAATGAAGAGAAGTCGAAAGATTCCACACCTAAAATTGGAGAAAAACAGAAATCAGTGAAAGAGAAATCAACACCTGTTGTAACCAAAACAGATCCAATAGAGCAACTGCGAGGTAGCTTCTGTAAAAAGGCAACAGAAAGTCCTAAACCTAAAATGGAGAAGTTAAACCCTGTAAGAGACGCATTCAAATTTGAAATAGAAGATTACGAAGATACATTTGAAGATGAAATTATTGATATATTTGAGGACAATCCTTCCACGGACAAGTCTTCCAAAAATAAACCTAAGATAGATACACTGTATGATTCACCAATAGACTTCAAGCTATTTGAATATGACACTAAAGATGAGACATTGGACGGAATGGCAGACGATACATTTCTCGAATCAGTTATTAATGAAATTAAACAAGAAGAGCTTGACGAAAACAGTCAGGATAGAGCCTTAGTTGAATATGATGAATCTCCGTCTAGAGACGGTGAAATCGAGGGAAATAGAGACTCAGTAACGCCTGAAATGAATGATAGGGTAAGGGAACTGCATTCGACTCGGAGTGATCTATCTGATAGTTACAAGTCTGTAGAGAGTAGTTGCAAGTCTATCGAAAGTGGTTACAAATCTACGGACAGCTTGAAGCTGTCAGAAAGCTTCAAGAGTGATGATGCCGAGTTTATGGAAAAGGATGCTGAGGACAGAAAAATGTCTAAATATACAATGGATTCGTTGGAAACGTGGAGTTTTGTGATGAAGGCTTGCCAGCCAATACTGTTTAGACATGACAAAAACAAATGTTTTAGGTGAGCTTTTACAGTTAAAATTTTAATAAAGTACCTACACTAAACAGTCCGTAAACAATATAGTTTCTACTGATATAAAATTCTGGATTAAAGGAACATGCTTCCAGTGAAATTACAGGATGTAAAGAGATTTGACATCTGATACCTATCTCAAAATCTCAAGGTGACGATATAGGATTTTGAGCTGTTGAAGTTAAAAATTCTAGGTGGCCCTGAAAGGTAATAGGCAAACGTGACGCCTTACCATTGGGCGAGCGACTTGCTGGTTTCAGTTAAATAATGCAACATTTTTGTCTAATTCTCAATAACACATTGTTATCTGGTTTTAGGGAGACCCGGGTGAACCCAACGTTAATATTCACGGAGAACCCCAGGATCTGCATGTGCGTCAAAGACCGTGCCGTGGTCTACGGGGAACTGGAAATGCGCAAAACGGAACTTCTGGGAAATCTGAGTAGTGCTAAGGAGTAAGCACTAGTTTTTTTTCAAATACTAGGTCACTTTGAAAAGGTCTTAGCATTGGTGCAGAGCCAAAAGAAAGAAGATATCTTCAATAAGTATATGTCCCATTTCGGCCTTCGTCTGTTACTGTGACTAATAACTTATGTGCGGATTTGCTATCGCTCATAAACGGTGAAGGAAAACATCGTGAAGAAACCGGCATTTTCAAGAACCACAGTATACAAGGTCTTGCGACATTTATCAACCCGCACTGGGCTAGCGTGGTACCTCACTGAGAAGGCCTATGCCCAAGCATTGGGAAAGTTATAGGCTGATGATGATAATAATGATGAAGTGTGCGTTGTCATGCCAGTGATGACTCATAGTACTGACTACTGATGATTATCACACTTGTTTCGCAGAATACAAGAAGCGCCATATCCCAACTTTCGAGGCTGGTACCCTCGCCTAAACCAATGCCTAGTTGATAGCAAGTCAGTCTTGCTGTCCAATGAATGGGAGGCAGAAGACAGCCAGTCGGAACAGCTGCCAGCCACGCCGGAGCGGAGCGGAGATATTTCTCTTGATAAGGAGTACCAGAGGTGAGTTAAGAACAGCATAGTCTAGTGAATCGGATGCCGAAGACAGCCGATCAGAACAGCTAATAGCTAGAGGCAATCACGCCGGAATAGTATAGTGAATGACTCGACCTCTCATTAGTTTTAAACAGTAGCCAATCTTAACAGATGCAAGTTACGCTGGAGCGGAGATAATTGCCAATAAGCGATATTTTAATTGGTTGTGTAACAGTAGAAAAAGCACTTGTCATACTAGGCTCGCTAGTGGCTACCGTGAGTTTTGTGTGTCGAGATTTGAATCGAGTTGCTTGTGACTTGGGTGAAAATGGTAATGTCATCGTACGCAAAAAACGTGAGGGGAAGCGGGTAGACAGATATGTCTGCCAGTTATAATATCAACAATCCTACCCACAAAAACTTTTAGTATTCTCGTGATCATGACGCTTGCAACAGTGCCGAAATATCGAAAACTCAAATAAATTAATTGTCAACCCTAATTTAAAGTGATATATTTCTAGTTTGTATTACAAGTAGTAGTTTATGATACGAGAAACAGGCAACAAACATACTTTAAGACACACACATACTCGGATAAACCACAAAAAAAGCATTTAGCAGTTTCAACTGGTAAAGGTTCATGGAAGCCGTGTGGCCAGAAGTCGCCGAACCCAAATCGGAGACCCCGCGCTCCTCGCCGGTCCACCGCGAGGCCTCAAAGAAGAAGGCCGAAGACACCCTCGACGCGGACAAACGGAAGCACAAGAAGATGAAGCTCAGCTCAGAGAACTGGAGCCAGGAGTCGGATGTTGAAGGAGAGGGGGAGAAAAGGTAATTTAGCACCTGAAGAGTTGGAGGTGGCTACGCTAATAACGGTATAACAGACCGACAGGGCTTATAAGCACTGCTTTTTTAAAACTGGTTTGTTTTTTGCACCATGCCAACCTTGTGTCGAGCTACAAGCCTGTATATGCTACAGATTGTCGTGATACAAAAAGCAAAGGGTTTAAGGGTTTACATGTGTCTAAGTGGACTTGATTGCTGGTTGACAGAGTTACAACCACGAACTGATCGCTTAATGGGTGTTAGACCGTTAATGATAGTGGGGCCACAAAATAATAAGACTTCGTCGCTGCAGCAATAGCTTCTCTGCTTTTTGAAATAGACTTATTTATATTGATGCAATAAGAGCGAGCAGTCATTGGACGGCCAGGGGTCTAATTCCCGGTCAGATAAGGTAGTTTTTGAACGTAAGGTTTGCAAAGGCAATCTTACGCTCAGAATTGATCTAATTTTCCAGAATAACGACCAACGCCGCGGCGGCTGGTATTTTTAAGCGATAGGTCGCTTTTATTATAATTTATCATCGCACGACCTTGCACATTCACAGCATTATCCACTGAATTGTCTGTTTATGTCCACACCATACCACACCGGTGCTGGAAACTAAAAAAAAAACACCTTACTCTTTATACAACTCCGTACATTTTCGCGGGCTGAGTATAGTCACATGGACCACGCTTGCCGCCGCGACCTGGCCGCCTAACGCGCGTCCAAAAAGTATAATGTGTACCTTTAAGAGGTAAACAGAACTGAAGTTGCCATCAGTCCACATGGTTGTGATGTCCTAGGATACCGCATGGTGTGTGCTAGAGATACAAATGTGTATGTAAACGACTGCAAGACGCATGCTATACTTGCTTGTCTATGGCTGGACTGAATAGTACATTTTTGTGTCTAAAGATCGTATTGAGCTACAATAGTCGCATCGGATCTTTGTTACTTTGAAATTGTAAGCATGTTTTGATTACAAATATTGGCAGTAAGATAGCAAAATGCTAAAAATTCTGTAACAGACTGAATTATGACCTGCTGGTTTCTCAATTCATCTAAATGTGTAGTTTTTTTTTATGTAACCACTCGCTTGTTATCAAATAAACTTAAGGTAATCTCCATTACACACACACACACACACACACACACACATTACAGATAGAATGCTTAAAAACACAATGAAGGCGCTTGGTATACAGGGTTAGTCCAAAAATATTGCTCAATATTGAATGGGAATGTATGTTCAGTGTATACTGGGGCACCCTGTATATTCAAATAAATCATTTTCTTCTAGGCAAAATTGTATCGATTTTTTTTATGTAATAAGTATCGATAACTAAATAACTATTCAGCAATGTTTTTTAATTCGCTAAATAATATTTATCAATTAACTAATCAAAATCATGAATGTTGTGAATGGTACGTATATACTCAATAAATAATTTTATTATTCAATAAATAGTGATTTTTTCTGAAAATTAGATTTTTTTGCGAGTAAAAATTACGTGGAAAATAATAACTTGCTATTATTTTCTACGTAATATTTTACTCGCATGTAGTCTGCTGAAGGGTTTTTAGTTTGCGATACTAATCACGTGTATTTACTAATACTAATAATTGTAGTGGTGTCGGTTACACTTTGTACAATCAGAGGTATAAATACGGCCCACTTGTTCAACTCTGTTCCAGCTACAACACCCTTCAGGATTTGCTATTTGAGGCATTGCACTTCAAATCTAACCAAGAGACGTAAGATCTTTCTAATTGTCTGATCTGTTGTTAATTGTTAATTAATATTCTAATCAATTGTTTGTTTTGACGCCTTGTGTTGTGTTACTAATCCTGTCGCTAAGTATCTGTTAAGTTTTTTATAATATTATCTAAATAAAAAAAACAAGCTGGGTGTTAATAAGGCAATGCTTGCGTACACAAAGTTTCGGTTCGTTTAGTTAATTCAACAACGAGACAAACTCTTTAATGCATTAAAAGAAAGATTCCGATAACCTATGTTTCGACCTATGTAAGTCATAACGTCATAATTTTTAGATAAACCTTACCATCAGGCGATCAGGAGTTCAATTTTCGCGTCGTGATATATTATCACATACGATAAATATCGCAAAGACTGTCAAAATTCAATACATATTTTGACAGTTATTACGATATTTATCGGATGTGATAATATATCACGCCGCGAGAATTGGGTCCCAGGTTGCGTAACTGTGTAAAAGAAAAAAATAGCAATTGTCAATTTAACAACAATTTTATCGACTTTTTGCTCAAAGTTGCCCGTGACTTAGTGTTGCTTTATGAATACCCGGCTTTGTTCGTTAATTAATTGATATTATGTTTTGGATTCTACCCGCCTTTTATAGTAATGTTTTCTTTATATTTTTGTGTATTTATGTATGAAGCTATTATTTAGCACCCTTTAGTTTTATGTTCTGGCTAGAAAACTACATAAAATAAATTACATGGGTGCTCAGTTTAGTTAAATGCACAATGCTATTTTCTGCAACTTTTAGAATAAATGCATGATAATCTTATTTTTTCATAATCAGTGTGAAAAGTAAAGCTTAAAACTAGCTACGAAACAAACAAATGCCATTAAAAACAAAAATGTACGTGAAAATTCTTTGGGGCCCATATAATGGCACGATCAGCTCTCTTTGGCAATACAAATATGGTGTTAATATCAGCAGCGTTTCTCCACAGTAATATTCGAAAGATCATAATGCTGTGAAAATAGCTGAAGTAGATTATCTCTGTCCATCTTATTAATGGTTTTTTGACAGATCGTCGACTGACAAAGTTAGTGATGTCCTAAAGAATGCAATAATCGATATCAAAAAATGTACCTTTATAGTAGCCCATTTAATAAACGTGACGAAAAATCTTTAAAAACTTTTGCGTTGACCGAACCGAACACCCTTGTAAATTGCTTTGACCTATTTGGACTTTGTCATAATTAATAATCCTCCATAACTTTATACCAAATCTTAATGTTTAAGGTTGTTTATGGTTTCGTTAGACCTTAAAACCTCCTTTATAAGTCGCACACCGCCTTTTTTACGAATTTAAGTATGTGTTTTTTTTTGTGTTCGCATGAGTGTGTCTTGACTCTTGATGTAAATAATACTTGTTCGGGATATGAGCGCACATTGTTGATCTTACAATTGTCCGTATTTGTTTAGCAGCTCGAGTAAAAAAGTAAAAGTTGAGAAACAGAAACGCAAGCGGAAACATTCCACGTCAGTGTCCGTGACGGACAGCAGCGAGACGGAATCAAAGAGAAGAAAGAAAATGCAGAAAAAGAAGGTAACATTGAAAAGGGGGTAAAATTGAAAAGAGGGTAAAATTGAAAAGAGGACAAAATTGCAGTATCACTTCAATGTTCATAGTCGCTGCACGGTAGGCATGCCGCGTATGTGTGTGTGTGTGTGTTTGTGTGTGTGTGTGTGTGTTTGTGTGTGTGTTTGTGTGTGTGTGTGTGTGTGTGTGCGACCGCTAACCGCGCTTGCGCTGATTTTCGTAGCTAGCACGTAAGCACTAGAAAATGCAAAGCTATGGTTTCATCACGATGTTTTCCTCCACCAAAAGACAAATTTATATATACTCTAAGTTTTTAAGGTCAATGACACATTTCTAAACCCCGAAGGAAAAGAGAGTAGTTATTAGTTTGTAGTGTGTATCTGTCGGTGATATCGGATGAATTGATTATGATTTAGTTTTTTTTTTATTTAAAAGGTAGCGGGTTAAAATTAGGTTAGGGTATTCAACTTTTTCATTTTAGTATGGGATGTATTACAATACCTTTGTAGGTATAATTTTTTAATATTTACTTTTACAGGACAGCAAAAAGTCAAAGTCGAAAGACGCTAAGCGTCGCCGTGCCAAGAAAAACATTAAAAAACTTAAAGACAAACAAAAGAAAAAGAAGAAAATCATTAAACTGGACGAAGATTCGGATGTTCAGTATTTAGAAAAGGGTAAATAAAATATATTGTAATTAACTAACTACATAGAAGTCGTTGAATATGAATAAGTATTTTTTTTTACTATTTACGGGGTAGCGTTTGACCACAAGTCGCCTGATGTTAAGTGACGATGCGGTCGAAGATGACGTCACGCTACACCTGGATTGGGAACTGGCTCTCAAGTGAAGCTGCCGGAACACACCGATAGGTGTTTGGCGACAGATTATTAACGAGAGGGTGGTAGCTAGCCAGGCGAGTACTAGAAAATACCCTACCACCAAGCTATGGTTTCATCACGATGTTTTCCTTCACCGAAAGCTCAAGCTCATTGCAGGATTCGAACCCACGTCCTACGGATCGCAAGCCGACGTCACTACCACTGAGCCATCATCGCTATAATAGTATTATTGAGATATCGTCAAAAGCGTGTATTCAGAAAAGGAAAGAAGAATGATATGGTAAAAATAAGAACATGACTGACAAACAAATACATTTCTCAAAAACATCACATTCAAACATGACATAAAAATATTTATAATGATATAAAAATCTAAGCTTTGTTTTGAACGTTGGTTTAAATAAAATATACAAACTAATCTAATAAAAACCTCAAGTAATTACAGAAAAGAAGAAGAAAGAAAAGAAGGACAAAAAGAAGAAAGAGCTTATAAAGAAAAAGAAAAATCAAAAGAAGAAGAAGGCCAAAGCGAAGAGCTTACAGTCTTCTGCAGACAGCAGCTCCGAATCAGAATCCGAACCAGATACGAAATCGAAGAAGAAAAAGAAGAGTTCAGAAAAGAAAAAGAAGCGCAAGAAGTCTTCTTCGGAATCTAACCCAGAAGAACTATTCGACGTCAACATACTAAAAAATATCAAAACTGAAAGAATCACGGATGACGAGAAGACGAAACAGCTGGACTTCTCTCCAAGAAGGCACAAGCCTAGAGAAATCATCAACGTAAAAGAGTTGCAGAATGATTTCGTAGGCAATAGTATACAGATAAAGAAGGAAATAGAAATAGAAGAGCAGAGGCATATCGAAGAAGAGAGCACGGAACCGGTAGGGAAGCAAGCAGAAGAGAGCGTAGACCTAGGGCTGGAAGAGAAGCAAGAAGAAGACAGTCAACAATCGCAGAGTGATAATGTTGTGGATGAGAAGGAACTGCAGCGTGAATTTAAGGTGTGTTTATAGTAGACTAGTTGCATCCCGTGGCTTCCCGTTATCCCGCAGGAACCTTTTCTCGGAAAAAGTAGCCTATGTGTTTATCTAGGGTATAAGCTATCTCCATTCCAAAATTTATTCAGATCCGTTCTGTAGTTTTTGCGTGAAAGAGTAACAGATATCCATCCATCCATCCATACTCACAAACGTTCACGTTTATAACATTAGTAGGATTATTGTACAAGGGCTGTTAGTGACTATTTAGGTACGTGATAGTTCGAGTGCCTAGATAAATCTTTCACGCGATCTCAACACTCTGTTATCATTTCTAATACCTATATAAAAAGTAAAAACAAAACCCTGATTAGTTAAACAATACACAAATAAACAATATTCGTATGTAAGAAGATCAAATTGCCGTATTCCCACATTTTTTATTTTTCATTTTCTGTGTTTTCCAGGAGCAAGAAGAAAGTCAATCAACACCCCAGCTCCGCCCAGATGAGTCGAACATCTCCCAATGTTCATCTCAAGAGTCCATCTACAGCCTCAAAGATCAGCCCCTGTACGAAAAGGATGAAAGTCATCTCCGTCCGTCATCTCAGAATTCCAACTACAGTTTCCACGACGTCATGGCCTCTGGCATGTACTCGAAAAGCATGGAACGTGGCATGGTGGACCACGGCATGCAAAGGCATGAACACGATGTTACGCAAAGCCACGATCAAGATATGAGAAGCCACGATCAAGATATGCGAAGCCACGATCAAGATATGCGAAGCCACGATCAAGATATGCAAAGCCACGATCAAGATATGCAAAGCCACGATCAGGATATGCAAAGGCACGAGCATGGCATGCAAAGACACGTGTCGCATCACTTAGATGTCGATAGTCAGGAGACGTATGAGCAGGATAATTATGAGATGTACGAGCAGATGGCGATGGCTTACCAGAGCGATGTTGCCAGTCAGGTGAGTTCAGTCATAAAATGTATCTAACAGAACTTTACTGCAAGATGACAATATAAGCAAATGGTTGATTTGATGTTAAATTACACGACAGGTATGAGTTTAATATGTAATTTATTTGGCCGCTAAACACGACTGATATGGATTTTCATACAACTTTTGCCGGCCACTGTTCGCATAAAACGCACAGCTTGATCTATTTGTACTTACTGCTAAGCGTCCACCAGGCGTCACCTGGAGGATGGTCGGATCTTGTGGCAGCAGCCTGGTAGATCCTCCAGGTGGCAAAGCCTGGCAATAGCCGAAGTCCGGCAGCGCATAACGGCAACCATAAGCGTTACTTGTCCATTCCACTTGTTTTGTTTTAGAAATTATTGTTTTGGAGGCTTTTGAGTAAAGGTTCGACGTCCCGTCAATGAGTCTATTGGAATAAAATGATTATCCAGCAAACGTTCCCGCCGCATTCGTCGGGGGAGCAGCGCATAGAGACCGTGGTGCGCGCGCGCACGTGCGGAGAGATCAAGTGCGACTGGCGCGCCGGGGACTCCGTGGCCGCCGCCGCCCCCGCCGCCTCCGCGCAGCGCCCGCCGCGGCCCTCGCGCTGGGGTGAGTCACGTCTGCTGCGCGCCCGGACTGCATGGCGACTGCAACTTAGCGGTCTGTAGGGTGTTGAGAGCCAGTTCACAATCCAGTCAGCGAAACAAGAATATACATCACTAGACCACGTATTGACGTCACACGTTATTGGCAAGGAATCTTGATGGTCATTGCGAATAATAAGGGCCTAGTAATGTTGCTTTCTTTTTTACAACATGCAGTGTAGCGTTTGACCACAACACTACACACCCGATGTTAAATGATGATTCGGTCGAAGGTTGGTGTTTAAGATGATGAAGAAAATCGAAAATTTTCTTATTATTCAGCGATTTTTGTCATTGGCCGTACCTCCTTCGACCACATTGGCGATTAACATCAGGTGATTTGGCTACCTACAGGGTAAAAAAAGTAAAAAAAATAAGCTGGTACGATTGGATTGGAAACTAGTGACTTGCTTATCTTGTAAATGAAGCTGCCTGAATACACCGATATGTGCTTAAAGACAGATTTTTAATTTCTTATTTCTTGGTAGCTAGCCTGTAGCCATATCTGCACTTCCGCTGTCTAAATGTAGTCCGTCTGTACGCTATTCTTAGTTTTGTGTTATCACTGCTTTTCATATACATTTTAGCTTTATTTAAAAAAAGGGTCCGTTATCTAAAGCTGTCACGTTCACAGTACTCACACGAAAGCAATTTCACAATACAGTAGTAAAAACAAAACAGTAACTATCTCTGTCACGCTCATAACCTTGACCGCGTGCGAGAGAGACGAACATAATCTTTATGATGCGTATGCATTGCCAAGTCTTGCCGTGTGCTCATACACAGACACGTGTGAATGCCAGTTTTGGATAACTGACAGGGTATGCCGAAAGTGCCTCACTGAGATACGATGCATATGCGTGGGTGTCTATTTGCATACATTTGTTAGACATACAAATGACGTCGAAGTAGCGACCTAAACCATGATCCCGGAGTATCGCAGTGAGGCATATTTGACATACGTTTAGTTCAGGAGCAAAAAGATGATTTTTAGTGCAAGTGAAAAATGTATCGTATAAGAAGTTGAAGCTTTTAAGAAGCTAGATTTTTTTTTGTTTGCAAGTCCATCTCGCCTCACTCTGCCCTCTAGTGGGACACTACTTGCATGTTGCACTCGTACTTACCAATGTGTCAACAATCAACATATCTTTATGGTCTGCAATTCAGAAATTTACGATAATAGGCGAGTTTAATCACACATCTGTATTTACTCAAATACTGTGTTTGTTTCTTCTATTGATTTGCTTGCTCAAATTTCTTTACATATAAAATCATTTTATAATAATGTAATAAATAGCCTTTTTTTTGTTCTATTGTCTTTACTATTTTCTCCGTAAATAGATTTTTTTTTTATTTCATAGATTAAAATTAATATAAATAATAATTAATTAAACGTCTCACACTTCTTCTGTGCGACCGAGTTACGGTACATGTAGAAACCTTCATATTTGTGTCGTTTCAAATAATAATAAAAATAAAAAAATAAAAATGTTTATTTATGAAAAACAAAAAGAGTAGAATAACAAGAGCAAATAAATATTCAAAGTATAAAAGGAGCCTCGTTGTCTATAAATATTTGTCTGGCACGTTTAATGTCTGCAGATTTAAACAGATCTTAAAAGCACACAACACGACACGTCACTGTAACCCACCGCCGCCATAAACCATTGCTTCTCGCCCCGCCCACCCCGTTATGTGTTTAACGTGGCTACTGACTCGGCAGGTCTGAAACCAGGTGACGTGAACATCGTGCTGACGGGCGGTAGCGAGCACTACCAGCCCGCGGCGGTTGCCGAGCCCGTCTACAAGATACAGAGCATTGCTAATAGGACCGATAACTCGGCCACTGGGTAAGATTACTAAGAATAACTTTGGAATCAGCAATGTTATTTTATATCGCGTTTCAATAATCGATCTATCCGCTGTTTTCCCTACTGGAGATGGACATTTGACATAAGCTCCATAGAACTAATGTCAAATTTATGCGAAATCGTGGATGGATCGGTTATTGAAACCGGCCGTAAAGCGATGATAGCTGTGGTAGCGACGTCGGCTTCGACCTGTAGATCGGGGGTTCGAACTCAACAAGGAGCCTGAGCTTCCGGTGAAGGAAAACATCGTGATAGCTTGGTGGTAGGGCACTTTCAAGTCCTCGCCTGGCTGGCTACCCTCAAGTTAAGAATCTGTGGTAGACCCACTTTAGAGCCAATTCCCAGTCCAGGTGTAGCGTGGCGCAACCTTCGAATACATAGTCACTTAACATCAGGTGACTTGTGGTCAAACCATACCTCGTAAAAAGTGTTAAAAAAATATGTAATAATGTACCAAAAACTAAAAAATAGGGCGTGAATAGGTGGTTTTGGGCCAAGCCCCAAAAAATGACCTGCCGGGCGTTACTTGCCTGTTTTTTTACAGGCGTAAGGGTTCGGAACAGGCGTTTTGTAAAGTAGTGTAGTGGGTAAAGTAGTTGTAGATTTTGTAATACCTTCCGATCTGCCGTCATCAAGAATGATTTCTATTTCAGTTACGACGAAGCGTACATGGACATGTACGGCGCCGCAGACAAGCTGCAGTACGGCGACTGTTTCTCAACCAACGTCGAGGTGGAAGTGACGGACACCCGCCGGCTGAACGTGACCAAGCACTCCAGCTCGCTGGATGACAGGATCGACCTAGCTTTGAGAACCACAGGTGAATATACTAGAAGTTTACTTTATATTAGGTAGGTCCTAGGTACAGTCAACGATAGAAGTAGCTGATAAATAACAACTTTTCAGATTTTCTCCAAAGTCTAAATTTGTTTTATTCAATAGGATACATTGTGATCACTTTAAAACGTCGAACTTAAAACTAGCTACGCCTGTTCCAACCTCCTTACGCTCGCAAAAGAACAGGCAAGAAACGCCCGGCAGGTAATTTTTTTGGCGCGACCACATTGACAATTTTATTCTTATTACTAATTGATTGAATTGGAGCAAGTTCACTGAAATCCCTAGCTTTGTTTTCTTGTCATCTAATAGTACGATATTTTTTAATTAGCTTTACTAATAAGATTTCTCTTGTTTGGTTGTACACATTTGGGATGTGGGAATCTTCATGATCTTAAACACCAACCTTCGACCGAATCTTCACTTAACATCAGGTGTGTTGTGTTGTGGTCAAATGCGACATTGAGAGTTGTAGATATGAAACAAACATTACCTAAATCCTAAATCTAAATCCATTGATCAGACTCTAAAATAAAATATGTTAACTTCAAATTTCAAAACTTTTTTATTTAAAACGTCAACTTAAAACTAGCTACGCCTGTTCCAACCTCCTTACGCCGGCAAAAGAACAGGCATGAAATGCCCGGCAGGTAATTTTTTTGGCGCGATCACTTTGACAATTTTATTCTTATTACTAATTGATTGAATTGGAGCAAGTTCACTAAAATCCCAAGCTTTTTTTTTGTCATCTAATAGTCCAATATTTTTTAATTAGCTTTACTAGCTGCGCCCTGAGGTTTCTTAACACTGTCGCGTCGTGTATTTCAGTTCTCGGAGAGGTAGCGAAAGATTTAGAAGAAACAGATGAGAAGGATGGACCTGATAAAGGAATTCTAATCACGTAAGTGGATTCCAACTATTTATGTATCATCATAAAGATAAAACGATAAAAGCCTATGTGTTAAAACAGGGTATAAGCTATATTCATTCCAAATTTCATCAAAATTAGTTTAGTAGTTACGGTGATACGTGGTAACAAACATTTACACACACACACACAAAGAAACTTATAATATTAGTAGGATAAGATATGTTGTTATTTATGTAGAAAATATAGATGATACTTTAAAACGTCAAACTTAAAACAAGCTTTTACGGCCTCCTTATTGTATACACACTGGCAGGTAATTAAGAGGCACATCATTAACAGCCTTTCACGTTCCCACTGCTGGGACTCTGGCCTTCTCTCAGAGAGAGAGAGTATATGGGCTGTAATCTACCACGCTGGCCCAGTGCGGGTTGGTAGATGTCGCATGCCCTTGAAAATGTTGCAGTTCTTGGGCATGCCGGTTTCCTCACGATGTTTTCCTTCATCGTTTTGAGCGATGGCAAATCCGCACATAACTTAGTCACAGGTGCGGGGCCGAGAGGATTCGAACTCGGTGTCGGCGTCTTGTAAGTCGCACGCCAAACCGTTCGGCCACCATCGCTCCATTTATGTATGTACCGTATCTATTATATATTTTTTAGAATACCTTATAAATCTTTTTAAAGGTTAAATTATGGCGGTCTAACTATTTACTTCTAATGCCTTTATATTGCCAATAAATTATATTGATTGATTGATTGGCAAGGAATGTTGATGGTCGAAGCCTTGGATTGAGAGAGAACTGCCTCTCAAGTGAAACTTTCAGTGCACATTAATAAGATGGGATTTTAGTGTTACTTTACTGAATGTATTTATTTGTTCTGATTTGGCAGTAAGTCCCTGGCGGTGGCGGAGGGTCGCGGCGGCAAGCGCGTCACCTTCGCGGACGGGTACAAGCCGGGGCAGGACTCCGACGTCGAGGAGCCGCCGGTTAAGAAGGTAAATATTCGTTCCAATTGGAAGGTAATTATATAAAATCACTTTTTTGTCATCTAAATAGCCCGATATTTTTTAATAAGCTTTACTATTAAGATTTCTCTTGGTTCGTTGTGCACATTACAAATTATTTTGTGTATTTTATGTAAGTAAGTATATCTAGTACGTAACTTGTATGCTTCTTTTATTATATTTTAGCTGTATACCACCGTTCATATAGTGTCGAACTGTTCCTTTGCTTTTGGGATGTCTGGAAGAGATCGCTCTGAGCGATAAGACCGCACATTGTGACACTTACCATTTAGTTCTATTGTTGTTCTTGTTTTTTTTTAAATTTCTCTGTATTGTGGTATGCCAATAAAGAGTTAATCTTTCTATCTACATAGTTAAAAAAAGCTTTTGTTCACTTTGTTCTTTGTTCGTGTAGAGGAAGAAGCCCCGGCGGCTGGGGTGCGCGTGGCCGTGCCCCGCGACGCACTCGGACCACGTGCCCCTGTGGGACGCGCTGCCCCCGCCGCCGCCCCCGCCGGGCTCGCCCCCGCCGCCCGCGCCCGCGCCCCCGCCGCCCGCGCACCTGCTGCGCCGCCGCGCCGCGCCGCGCCTGCTGCCGCGCCCGCCGCACCTCGTGCAGCACAAGCTGGGTGAGTATGTAACGGTACATGGGAAGCTGTGGATTCATTTCAAGTTTTTTGAACTCGATGTCCAAGTTTTCCAGAGCCAATTTCAATGTTTTGAACCCAATTGCAAGTTTTTCAGAGCCAATTTCCATGTTTTTGAACCTAATTTGAAGTTTTCGAAATCAATTTCATTGTTTTTGACGCAATTTCAAGTTTGTTGGACGCATTTTCAAGTTTTAAGGGTTTGTACCTCAAAAGAAAAAACGGAAGCCTTTAAGGTTTAATCGATCACTTTATTGTCCGTCTGTCAAGAGCATTTTCGTCAAGAACGCGTTTTGAAATTTATATCAAATACTTGGGTCTACGGTTTCATTCAGCTGGAAAAAATTGAACTTATAAACGCCATCAAAAGATATGACCGTATTTTATAAAGGCCGGTTTTTATAAACGTTGACAAAAAGTTCAAATTTACCGAAATTTGGCCTGACGTTTAACTTACGGACGTTTATAAAACTGGCGCAATTTCACAGCAGAACAGTTAGTCTTTATCATAATAGATAATTGTATTGTTTCAGACCCCACCTCGTTGCCAGCATTCATGCCCCCCGAGCCCCCTCCCGGACTCATCTCCAATCTTTTCCAGAATTTGTAATAAATACCTACTCTCTCAGTGATTATAATAATATGATAAGTGATTATAGCGTAAGTTTTATGTTCTGACGTTGTAAATAAATGAACAAATGACAATATTGTTAAACAGTATCTTTGTCTTTATCCTTCACTAGTTGCGCCCCGCGGTTTCACCCGCGTCTTCCCGTTATCCCACAGGACCCTTTTTCCGGGATACGTAGTAACAAACATTCACACACACACACACAAAACTTTCGCATTTATATTAGTAGGATTATCAATTATCACATACATTAACAGAATAGGTAGAATAATAAGGAGTTTACAAACATGAGGGCTTGTTTTAACAGTAGTCCGAGGTCTATTATAGTTAAAATTCTACAAGGAAATTAACTAATAAAGTTATTCAAATTTTATCATACGAAGCAGATAAATATGTAGTGTATCATTAATAGAAGAAAATCCTACTATTATAAATGCGAAAGTTTGTGTGTGAATGTTTGTTACCACGTATCACCGTAACTACTGAATCGATTTTGATGAAATTTGGAATAGACATAGCTTATACCCTAGATTAACACCTATGCTATTTTTTATCGCGGAAAAGGGTTCCTGCGGGAGACCGGGAAGATGCGGGACGGAACTAGTTATTAATGACGGCTTTATAATGAAAAGTAGAAGAAAATGACTAATTATGGTAGCCTGTGCGCTACAACATACAGTTCTAGTTTAAGACGAGGAAAATACTGAACGGATTTTGATGCAGTTTGAAAGGTTCGACATCTCGGATATCAATTGAAATACTGAGGTATGTCATATCGCTCTACGATATCCTTTTGAACGAAGTCTGTGCAGGTAGAAGCTAAGAAGAAAAAGAAGCCGGGGGTAGCGTTTGAGCATAAGTGGCCTGATGTTAAGTAAAGATATGGCTACGCCATTTGTAAATGCTTTATATCTATCTATACCTTGCTTTCTTTCAGTGCTATACACTGCATAATAAGTTCCCTTTAAAGATTAAATCGGCGAAAGTCAGTGCAGTAGTTCAGGCATCAATCAATACAGGTACAGGCTTCATTAGTTACAATGAATTAGGGTTAAAATGAAACTACAGTGTTAAAAACAATAAAATAGATTTTCATTTATTGTGAGACGAAAAATACAACAATGGGACTTATCACCTAAAATGGTTAGTGGCAGACTGTTGTGAAAACAATTTGTTAGCTTCTAGGGTCTCGGTGGCTCCGGGCCCACAACAGTACAGACTCCTAATTATTACTTATGTCTTTCTTTGGGAAACTGTAACGAATATCAACGAAACAACAGTATATAATACACAAACCCATGACTTCTCTATTCACTGAAATCATAACTAATATTAATTTTATTAAACATTTATTGAACTTTCAATAGTTTTCATTTTTTAACTAATTTTTTTAAAAAGGCTTTATTGATTCCAAGCTAATACTTAATTACTTACAAGATTGTTTAATAGTTTGTCGAATAGTTTAGTCGCACCACTCGCGCGGGCCATGCGTGTCGGTCCGTCGGTCCGTCTCTAGGGGCTGCAGCACAGCGGCTAACTACGAACCTCACAAATAAAACGTAACAACTCTCAAATACCGCTACTATGAAACGTTCTATACAAAATTGAACATCGCCGATTCACTAGATCATTTGATTCATTTATATTATTCATATATTACTAAAAACAAGTGGGCGGCGAGCGGCGGCGGCGACCGCTCCGTGCGACTCTCGTCTCAACTCGTCTCACTAACTCGATTAAGTACATGTCTTATTTTATAACTTGAAAATGCCACTGCTGCGATCCTACGTCGCCTATGTCTGGGCGTGCGCGCGCGCAGCCGGCGCCGTGCGCGGCCGCGCGGGGCCTTGCGTAGCCGCGCGGGGCTGTGCGTGGCCGCGTGGGGCCGTGCGTAGCCGCGCGGGGCCGTGCGTAGCCGCGCGGGCCGTGCGTAGCCGCGCGGGGCTGTGCGTGGCCGCGTGGGGCCGTGCGTAGCCGCGCGGGCCGTGCGTAGCCGCGAGGGGCCATGCGTAGCCGCGTGTGCGCCGACTGCGCCCGCGCACCGCTATTGCTCATAGAGAAAAAATTCCGAAATCAATTCGTTACACCGTAGACTATATCTTGTTTAATAAACTTGAAGTATTATCAATAATCAATAAGTATATTACGATAATTGAATAATTAGTATTTGTTTCATAAGAGACTAGCATTACAAATAAATACCTTCAGCTATACAATTTTTAATGTTTATTTTCTATTTTTAAACATTTTGAAGATGTTCAAAGTGGACTACGTCGGTTTTTACACAAGAATGCTGTTTGTCGGTTCTTGTATACAAACTTTTCAGTTGATGCGTCTACGCTTCGAGATATGACTTAAATGTATACTTAGATTTAGGGGAAAAAGGTCGTAAAAACAAAAAAAAGTTATTGAAATGTATAACAAACACCTTAACTAATATTGAATAGTAGTAGAGGCGGCGCGCGGGGGCGCGGCGCGGCCGCCGCTACCAACGAAACAACTTTATACAGGGGAGAGGCCGCCCGCGCCGCGCCGCGCGCGCCTCGTGTCTTTGACAAAAGCAATATAAAACATTTCATTCCGTGTAAGAGATGACACGATGGTATGCGAATTTTTTGTTCATTTATTTTATTTCTTCAAAAAACACACGTTCCATTCGCTCACTCTCGCGCCTTAATCTAAAATTAATAATTAGACAATATTTTTTTTATTATTAATTTGTTCAACAGACGCGCGCGTCCGCATCGCGCGCGTATAATAATAAAATATTTTTTTAAAACAATCGAATAATTAAACACACTAGTTAACAATACAACTCGCGCTCGAGTGCCTACACGATGCGAGTCCGTCAAGTGTACACAATCGATCTGATAACCAAATACGTAACATCGTAAAAATATACACGTCAGCTATAATGAGAGGCGATGGCAGCGTTGTGTCGCGTCGCGCATGGCGTCCGTTATAATACTGATAGTGCGTGTGCGGCGGGGCGGGTTACACGGCCGTCTCGGTGTGGCTGTGGCTGGACAGGCGCTCGACGTCGATGTCGTGCGGCGCGAGGTGGTCGCGCGCGCCGCCCGCCGCGTCCGCGTACTCGATGCTCGACGAGTGCGAGAACCGCTTCGACAGCGCCGTCTGCTTGCGCAGCGCCTCCGCCAGCGCCGCGTCGGCCAGCGAGCCGCGCGAGTCCAGCCCCTGCCGGAACGCGTTCACCACGCGGATCTACCCCCCGCCCCGACGGTTAGTGGGCGCCGCGGCACGGGGCAGGGGCATTCGTGCCGCTCTGACCTGCGCGGCTGGCATTTCCAAACGTAATTTAAGCTTTGTGAATATTTGGCGCAGCGCCATCTGTTATCGGATAACGCGAACTGATGTTACAAATGCCAGCCGCTCGATCCGTTGTGAATCGTAATCCCAAAAGGACATAGTAGCGCATTTCAGGCAGAAATCTGTAGTATTTCAGTTACTAGTTTTATAAGTTGAGCCCGTTAGTCTTTTTGAGATTTGATCAGAGGAACACAAATACCATAAAAGTTGTAGTCACTTGACTCCTTCTATTTCGTCATTGCATTATATTTTTTGATGACGAAAGAGAGGGATGTATCGGTCAGTAATCAGTGATTATCGGCCGGTTTCAATCACTTATATATCCACGGTTTGCCGTACTGGAGATATAAATCTGACATAAGCTCCATAGAAGTAATGTCAAATGTCTATCTCCAGTAGGACAAACCGTGGATAGATAGGTTATTGAAACCGGCCCTATACCGACACCAATATCGTTAGAACCAGTGAATGATCTTTATAATAAAGTTACTATAAAGCCAGTCGGTCCTCCGAAACACTCGTGTCGAGATAGAACACAGAGCACTGCGACACATAATCTTTCAATTAAACATCAATATAAGCACACCGAGCCATAAAAAAGGGTAGGCAAGAAAGCGTTAGGTAATTCAAAATTCCAGTCACAGATATTGGAATCGTTGCGTCTGTCGCGCGACCGCGTCGGCCGGCCGCATGCCATGCAGTGAACACATCTGTGGACACAACCTCTGAATACAGACAGTAACTGACAGCTGTCAGCTCAACGTGCCGTTGTCTAACCGTGGTACATGCTTAATTAACAAAAAAAAACTGTGACTGCATTTGGACATTGACCTCTCTATGTGAGCTACTTCGCGGTTCAAAGCTCTAACCCTAATGTACATACTATAAAAGCAATATCGAACGCGGTACCCAACTTGTCCTATATCCGAAATTCGAAAGCAAGCTTACAAACGCGTTATCTTCGCCCTCGAGTTACAAAACATTGAAGCCTGATAGAGAAAAATTTGTAACTAGATATAATAAAAGCTATTATTTTGAAAGATGATTTCCTAAATGATTTAGTTATACCTGACGATGTATGGAGCTAAGTTACTTTGTAAATTGAAAATCCCGCGATTCTGTCAGTGCTGAATGTTTGGCAACTAAATATATTTCTACATTATGCCATGTATGGTTGCGAACACAAAGTTAAATCTATTCCTATGTCTCCTATGAAAAGACGATATCTACAGTAAATGATTATTACTTCTGTAAGTTTAAATTTATTATTTATCTCGTCGAATCCCCATCCCCAGTTCTTACGTTAGCAGTAAACACCAACGGTTATTAAAAAAAACACATTTAAAACATCGATTATGTAAACAATCCCATATACAAAGCGGACAGTCAAATATTGAAATTAAAAAAACAACTTCAATTATTCAAAATCTTAACGATTCATTGATATTTAACCATTGAAATATTGAAGCTGGTTAAGAAACATCAATAAAGGTAACACACATAGAATAAATAAAGATCAGAAAAAGACGCAAGAACTTTGCATCTCCCTCTGATGTTTAATTCATTTGAATGCTCGTAATTGACAATATATATATTTGTCCACAGACTAGCATAATACCATAAATCACTAGCACAAACTAAAGAGGTAGGTGTAATAGACACCAAATTATGGCCGATCTGAACGTTGGCAATTTTAGAAGTAAGAAATTTTAGAGACGCTGTTCATATCAGCCATATAGCTTGGCGCCTACTCCACCAACTAGTCTGTAGACCGTAGAGCCCTTTTGGAACATACGTTTGCTAAGAGACGGGAACATTTGCTCCGGAACAAACATACATTTGTCCCAGATTCCCCATGCCCTCAGACCATACAATTTGCCCCTAACTTTTCTGGATATAAAATAGGATGATAATAAACAGCGCATGCGATAGGATTCGTGCACAATGATGATTTGAAGGAAACATGCAAATTATATTGACCCTTTAAATTAGATTGTGCACTTAAGGATTTTAAGAGCGGGCAATAATTTTCATATTAAACGGCCAATACAACAACAACATACAAGAGTGGGAACAATATAAAAATGTAAAGTTTAGAGACAGAGTACAGAGTATTAGACATAAAAAACAAACGAACATAAAAACAGTCGAACAAAAAAATGTAAAATAATCAAAATGTGAGTGAAACAGCGGAACTCCGTTAATTCGTTTCTTACAGCTTGATCTGTAGAGGTCTTGCTGTAGGGCACTGGGATCAATCTCTCTTGAAGTTCGCCACCTATCACCTTCCGCGTGAATGGGGTATTCATGGAAAAGAAAATAAAAACGAGAACATGAAGTAAAGGGTTTACGAAACGAGAGTGGGGAGGCGCGAGCGTCGCGCTCTCTGCAGGGATGGTACATAGATCTTGCGGTGCTGGGTTTGGGATGCAATTCTATAATGTTTCTCATGTACTGATTGATGCTGTATGATTAAATCTCGTTCGTATAAAAACTTTCACTGACAAAAATTTATACTTTCATCACGAATCTCCTTTAGATGACAACGAAACTAAACGATGCGATGGAGCGAGTCGACTGTTAACATTTGAACAACTTGGCTATTAAAAAACTAGCTTATTTTATTTTTTATAATTACGGAAATAATCAGTTGTACCGAGTTGTTCTCTTATTAATACCGACAAACCCTTTTTATAAGACATCAAAGCTGATGGAATCCATAATAGAATTGCGTCCGCAATAGCTGTGGATATTCAAGAGTGTAGATATAAATACAGTAGAAATTCGTCAGGGGGACTATAACGAAGCAGTGCGCTTCCGAAGCAATGCACAGATTGTAGGAAGAAGATAGATAAATACACAGTAAAATAAAAATCAGGGGTTCTTCCTATGTGGTACTTTAAGAAGCACATTCATGGGGGGTGTGCATATAATATCTACTTTTTTTTATCTTCCATCCAGGGCTCCGTTACATATTTTAAAACATACTATCCATATAAAACTAAAAAAAATATCAAAAAATACAACGAAATACATAATAATAACATCGATTAAACATCGAACATCGATATCGGGATCCACTTTTGTAGTAAAGCGTATATTTATTTGTTTATTTTAAATAAAATGTGTGTTTTTGTGCGTATGTGTTTGTGTGTTTGACATGTTCAAAGTCACTCGTGTGTGTTTGTTTGTTTTCATGCGAACTAAGGACTAGAAGCACACACATAATATATAATCATCGACGTAGTTGCTCACATACCAGATCTCTAATATATGTACTGACTAGTTCAAGCTACTCACTATGTACACAAGCGGATATTTATATGAAAATCGTGGATTTGCAAAATAAATTGTAAAACAATCCTATCCAAAGTTACGAGCCCCCAAAATTATTGTTTAGGCCCCATTTTATATAATATAATATACACATATTCACATTTATTTTAGCTGCGATTCTAATACAGTTAAAGCGTTGTTACTATTCTATACATCTGTACAATTTGTCAAAGCATATACGATACAAATGTGTACTGTTATTGGAAATATTCTTGAAACTTATGCCGTGGCCATACGTTGGAGTCAACTTTGGGTCCAAACTTGGCTCCAAGCGACCAATGTATAGAACATCGCGAAGTTGGAACAAGGGTTTGCGCGCGCACTCCCCCGTTCCTTCCCCTCGCCTTTGAACGTGTCATAAAAACCGACTCCGCGCATGTACGCGTTGAGTATTGGACGCAAAGTTACACCAACGTCCAAGATCTGTCCAAATCTGACTCCATATCAATATATGGAGTTATAACTTTGGAGCATTGGCTCCAAAGTTATATCTTGGTGCAATATAGCCAATGTGTGTCCGTGGCATATGTTACGAAGCTTAACAGCTGCAGTTCTCAAAAACTTAGCTCTGTTATTTCCATTTCCAAAAGAATATCTTGGAGACATTCTTTCGTCAGGTCCTCGTATATGCAGTGACGTTAAGTCCATGCTGTAAATATAGTGAGTTCAACACATCATCTATGCTATTTATATCAGGAGCGTGTAAGCACTAAGCGTTTTCTAACATCGAACTAGACCGTACGACAATTATAACCGGCCAGCGTTGGCCGTGACAACAAACATTGGACCAACATATAAACACCAACATCATTTTGCTGCCAGTTACCTTTTTTAGTCGCTCTCCAAACGGCACGGTTGGGTGAAATCAAAGTTACTTTGGAGTATAGATACTTTATTACTAAATTTTAAAGACAAGAAGCGTTAAAAGTGTAACAGATAGTTTGGTTGGGTAAATCATGCTTTTCTCAATTTTAAAGTGATCAATTTCACTATTTATACGGCGTGTATTACCTACAAGCGTCTTGAGACTTAAATATAATCTAATTTTGGTGTACACCAAGACACGAATTTCATAATTTAAGTATTTATTTATTTATTTATGTGTATTATTCACTAAGTCTTAACATTCATGTAGCAGGCAAAGTATTTTAGATACTACACGAAGTGCATTTTAAAGATTTATGAATTTAATATGACATAATATATTTAAACAGTATAGTTTATTTTATTATACCTATCACATAAACAAATGCTATTTACCACAAACACATTTTATTTATAATTAAATTTGCTTGATAATATTCGGTATTTTAGAAATGTGTACGAAAATATATTGAAAAACGAAATGATAATAAGGGTAGGGAAAGATTGGAACATAAGGGAGTGGTAATCAAGTGTGAGTGTAAGTAGGAGACAGTTTCATGTAGACAAGTTGATAGTATAACTAAGTTAAGAATCTATAGAAAACGGGAAAAAAATTGAACTTTAAATGAAATATTGTTTCAGAGATAACATCGTCATGCAAGTTTAGAAAATGTTAAGTGCTGTTTAAATAAAAACACATTTCAAAAATGCAGCACTACATCTTCTATATCGATCTAAAAACAAATCAATAATATCGTAAAACAAACAAATATATCATAGAACATATCGAAGGAAATAAATAGCGTAGGCCAGTGTGCCAACAGTAGAGTTTGAAATATATAACATGTCAATGTCACAAACTACCAGACATCCACACCACGAGCCGAACACAAACACTAGGACACGCCATATCAAGAGGTCGAAACACTAAATCTAAAAACTGCATTCGTTCCCAACGACAAAACAAAACACCAAATAATAACAAGCAAATTTAAATATATCATCCTTAATTTAAAAAACGTTTATAAAAGCACTTGAGTAGCACAAATTGTGAGTTTGTATCATTTCATATATTATAAATATAAAATACAAAAATGGCACATGAATTTATTCGTATTATATACTTTTTTTTGCTAGCACAACACATAACTCCATTTAAAAAATAGAAGATTAAATATATGAAGAATAGCTTATTTACAGAAAGAGATTACATTTCACGTATAATCGTTAGAAATAATATATTTCCGAAAATTATTTTGTATTTTTATATATCCGGTATAAAACAGATTTTTATTTAAAACTCTAAATATACTCCATCTAAATAATGGTGCACCATAGTTATAAATCTATATGATTTTGCAAATAGTCTAATATATTTTTTAAACTTACTTCTAACATTTGTTTGGTAAACAATAAATTCTCAAATCTACTTCATTAAGAGTTTGAATTAGTTTTGCAAGGTTTAACGGTTTAGAATATTTTGTGTCTTAATGGCAGTTATTTTTTATATATAACGTCGCTGTTTATTACGATTGTCATATTTTAAAGCTTACTCAAATATCCGTCGCTTCTTACTACAAAGGGACAGAGTGTTTGACTCCATGAGTTTATTTGTTGGGGCGTTTGTATTTATTCATCGCTCTGATGCGATGTGGGGCTGAGTGCGGGCAGAGAGCTGCCTCCAGATTGCACGCTGATCCTCCGGTGTTCCGCCAAATAATTATTGACAAATATCCTGCGGCCGGCCAATATGTCCGCCTTTTGCTGCAAAACAACATCACGGACGCGTCAAGTCGGTCGTCCGGGCACCTACGCTACGCACGCTGAATACTGCGTAACCAAACTGCTTTCAAGTACACACTAGGTGACGTGGCATTCCAAACGGGGCCTAATTGTCTACGAAAGTGGTCATCAAAAGTCTCAATTGCAACTCCAGTCCCAGGCTCGAAATATTGAATTGAATTGACAGAAAAACAGCTCCGGCCCTAGATAAATATTTGCAAACGTCGACATTCTAATGACACTAATTGTCCTTGTTGTGTCAGTTATTTGCAAGTATTTTGAAAACATTTGCACTCGCTACGCTTGACAAATGTTTGAGACCGAAATGTGAAATGTTTTTGTTATAATTCGTGGAAATAAAGGGACTGGAGTAGACGCCTAGCTAACTGGGCAACGATTTATAAAAGTGCTGTAGAAAAGTGCTATCTTCTGTACTTAATTCGTAAAGCAAATAAACCTGGTATTTTTGCAAGATAGCGTGAAGATGAAATCTGCATAGTACTTTTATAAATCGGGACCGTAGTAAGCTCAAACAGCGCTCAAAACTTCTAATAGATGTCCAATGAAACTCACTTTGTCCACAAGTTCCTTCGGAAATGTGACCAATTGTTATGATTTTCATTTCGTATCTGCATTGTCAAGTATCAAAATGACAATGGCTCGGATCACTTGCTAGGCAAATAGGCTCCTAAAGTATCAAAAGCTACGCGTGAAGAGTTAGTGGCTAACTATAGAAAGGTATTAAAGCAGTTTAGTTAGTAAAAAGTGCCTAACTTGAAACTATGAGAGGGGCATTCACTCTAGCAGGGTCGGGGGTCCAGGGCATCCAGTAGCAAATACTAAATATATTATAGAAATAAATAAATTAGTTGTTAAAATACCGTGTCAGAACTACTACTACGCAGAAAAATGTAAAAATAATCCGGTATGTGAGCTACATCGCGATGGTAATCAGGTAGTTACCGCTCAATCATTGATTTATTAGTGAGTGAGTGTGAATCAACATTTTAGAGGTACAAAATAAAATAACAATTTTGCGTCAAATAAATACTTTTATTAAAATGAGTTTTAAGATTTTTTAAATATTAATGTGGTTGTGCCGGTAAGTTGTTTTTAAATAACCATTATAAAGTACGTAATCATTACAACAATATAAATAAAAAAATAAATTATAAAGATTACTAAAAGAAGTTAATAATTATAAGTACACACACAACCGAGTTAACTAATATTATAAAGAAATTAAGTGGGAAAACTCTAAAAGCTTCTAATTTTGTTCAACGATAAATATTTTTTACTTATCTAATTTTGGTGTAGTAGTGGAGATAAAAAGGTATGGGTATGTTTGTTACCGGTTTTTATAAACCTAATAATTATATTATTATGATTATTTTAATACAGTGTTAGCTTTGATAGTTAAGTATAATACTTGATTGGTCAGTTTTTTTTATTATCGAATACCTAACTTTTACCAACATGTAAAAAAATTCGGATATAAAACCCTTTTGGGTGATTCTGATAATATGTAAAAAGTTTTGCAATCGAAGCATATTATCAGAAACTATACAAATATCTACCCTAATAAAAAAAAATAAGGAAAAATACAAATTGTGCATACTCACAGACATCTGTATACATGCAATATAACACTGTAACATAAGCATGATCACACTGTAAATGCGAAGCGAGAATTAATCAAAAAAAAATAATAATTAAAATAACTTAAACAAAGAACACTAAACAACACTTGTACCAAAAACAATATTTCTCATCAGTACTTACAACTAAGTGGCGGCGCCGCCATTTTGCGAAACTAAAATGAACCAAGATGGCGGCCCGCGGTCACACCGTGTGGTGTTCGAATAATGGCTTATTGAACTAAGCTAAGTCGCTAGTTTCGATGATAAAATAAAGTGGCTAGTATTCAATAAGACATCGTGTAATTCGGACCACGCATCAGAAGTTACGTTAAGTTTAAAATCTGCTCAGGAGCGTGTTTGACTCCTGCGCAAGTTTTTACTAACTTTAGTGTGACGAATCTTTTTTTTGTGCTACTGAAATTGTTTTTTTTGAGTGACGAGATGAGCAAGTCGCTCGCCTGATGGTGAGCGTCACGCTTGCCCATTACAGCTCAATGCTACGCAGAGATCTGCGCGGCAATGCACTGCGCTCGTCACCTTGAGATATTAGATGTTGAATCTCTTATACCCTGTATCTTTTGTTCCGTGGTCAGAATTTCAATACAACATAGACTGGGGTTGCCAGCGTGCAATACATCAATATACCCATGCTTTAAGGTACTTATATTCGAATGTCGTACCTACATATTTAGCGCCGTCTCAGAGCATACTTACAAAGTACCTCTCCCTATGCGTCACACCTAAACTTACCGTTAACATCTGAAATAGAGCGATTCTGCTAAAAATGGGCGGCCCCCACCATAAAACCAAACGAGTGGCGAAAGAAAATGCTATGGAATTTGCTTGAAAATTTATTCAATGTAAATAGTTGTTCGTAACATTCGCAAAAACCAAGAAACTTTTTTTAATTAAGTAACCTTTTTAAAGATATATATTCATTTCTTTTAATAATTCCCCCTTTTTCATCCTCAATTAAGCGTGACGTGTCTCCTTCATACTAAACTTCAGGCGTATACTCATGTGAGATTTAAATTCATTCGATAGTTTTATATTATATAGATAATAATTATAATACTAAGGAAGGCATACACTGGATAAACTCTTAAGTCGTCGATATATCGTAGGTCTAGATTTCGGATTGGAATAGGTTAAAGTGGTCCCAAAATTTACTATGAAACAAAACACACAAGCTGCCGGAGTACCGTCAACACACTTTCAGATATTAATACTCCTCGATATAACACTATTATTATCTACTAACATAAAAAGCTAATCAAGTCGAAATACGAAATTTTAAAAAAGTTTCTCATAAACAGTAATCGAAGTCTAAAGATTTAAAAAGTTACTAAAGGAGTTTTTTTTTATCGCATTTTCATTTCGTAATAACTATCAAAATATCACTGCTCTCATATACATAAAAAAGACTTTAAAGTTTTCTTCTCATCTAACTTATGTACAAATAGGTTTCTCTCTAAAATAGCAGTGTTCATTGAACTGTCGGTAGAATGCCTCGTTTAACCTACTTACGAACAGGGGTCCCGGTACTAGATATGCGCAATCGTCAACTATTAAAATACTCTATTGAAATATTAACATCGTGAAACACCAACATATTATACACCTATGTATCGTAACATACATGTAACATGAATTGAAAACGCAGAGGCGCGCCGGAGCGACGCGTCAGGCACGATTCGGTGTGGAGCCTCCGACGAGCGGGCGACGTCTCGTCAATCGGTTTATTGCTATCGACTACCTAGCGCTAATATAAAACGTTTAACACTTAATTAAAAACTCTTAACTACGAAAGAATTAAGGACTCGCGAATCGTTCGAGACGGCGTCGAGAGATTACGCACGAGATTTCGTTAAGTACGATCGTTCGAACGGAACGAAAAGCGGGAGAAACAAAACGGTCTGCGGTGCAGTCGGGTGGTAACGGGTGACGGTGCGTGCGGTGCGGCTCAGAATATGGTGGTCTCTGTGCGCGGCGCGGCCGGCGCGTCGTCCTCGTCGATGTAGGGCACGTCGGGCGCCGCGCGCAGCCGCGAGCGCAGCCCGGCCGCCGAGTGCGCCGACAGCCGCTCCTCCAGGTCCTCCAGCGTGGACTTGAACGCGCGCACCACGCGCAGCTGCAACAACCCCTCCGCGCGTGACACCTCCCGCACCCCGCCGCGCCCCGCCGCAACACCCCAAGCCGCGGTTAACCCGAGTGTGGTGTGGATGTTCTTTGTGACGACCTTACGTAAGTCTGTATTCAGAGTTCGGTCCGAGGACTGCGGATCGCTACCGTGACTACGACATGCACTACCGAGCCGGCCGTGCCGGTGCCGGTGCAAGCTCGCACTGCTAAACAAACAAACGAACAGAGCTACGGTGCGGGGGCCGGCCGCTCCGAGTCCGCCGCGCGCCCGGACGGAGGAGCGGGCCGGCCGTCCGGTGCTGGGGACTTAGATACGCGATGGAGACAGGGTGCTCGACGGGTCGGGACCGCTGTGCCAAGGACGTGGAGAACGAACGATGGGAGCGATTTGTCGAGGAGCGGGTTTACAACCGGAATAGACGTGAGGAGAGCATTCCAGACGAGAAAACAGAACTAGAAAATGCTGCGGGAAGCCGACGACACTCCGAGTTGTGAGGTAACAAAGCACCCTGGGGACGAATTGACGGCGGTTTCACTCCGATGCGGCTCTAGAGAAGCCACGAAGAGGGTTTAGGACTGCGCGTGAGTGTCGTCCCGCTTTCCGTGGAAGGATGCCATGTGTTGAAAGATGAAGAGACCGATGTGTCGGCGCCACCTCGCGGATTCGGTATCTGTCTAGTCGCATACACGTTGTCTATTGATGTGATGCCAAATTAGAATTTTGAGCCTTATTTCCTTACATTTTTTTTTGTATGTAATCAGAAACTGTGATATCTAAACATCCATTTAAACTAAACCAAAATCATGTTCGGATATTTTAACAACATTCGATGAAGGCTACAATTAATTTAACTGTCCAAATTTTTTCTCTTTCTAATTTCTTGCAACTTATGTTTTTCATATGAATTTGGTTTGCGTAGCTACACATACACTGCAAAACAAATTCAAGTAATGGCTATGACGTTATGCAGTCCTATAACTAGAGTCTACTGACTGCACGTCGCCTACACATTTGTGTCAAAAGACCACTTGCATGAGACCAGAACAAGTACCGAAAATCGCGCGCCGCTTACACAGTGCCACAGTTTACTAGACAGAAACAATAAAGACATATTTTTGTGCATATAACTATTATTAAACTAATACTCAGCTTGCTTTGTGCAGATTTACAGACATTTTAGCATACAATTTTGTACTCAAGTTTAAATAACCCATTGGCAATTGATGACACGAAAGACCCGATTTAATTAATACATTTTGGCTATGAGCTCATCTCGAATATGCCTCGACAACTTCAGCTGTTTTGAGCATCATTAGTTTAAGCGAAAAGAAATGGCATTGTTAAAGTTCTTTGCGAAATCCTGCCGACTGCGCCAATTTTTTTTTCTTTTGCGACACCAATGCGAATATTTCTACCGCTCTTATCAGTCAATTATCTCTAAACCAATTACGTATTGACTTGGACAGCGTTAAACAGATTCTAGTCTTTAGTTCTGTCGCTTTCCCTAAACGTAACCAACGAACTGGACCCACTGTCTATGTAAACTGTGTCTTGTGTCCGCTGCGTTGTCGCCGAGCCATCGTGACACACGGGGACACTACGCGCTAGGGGTGTGCGAGTACCGTGAGTCTCCGTCGCACGCAGCGGGCCGCCAGCCGCCGCGCCCGCCACTACACCTCGGTCTCGAGCACGGGCCGCGGCTGCCAACAACATCTCTCTACGACGCGCGGCTCGGCACTCCATTCGACACCGTCCTACGTACGGCACAGCCCTAGCTTTTACAAACTGCCGTGGGGAGATATGGTACGCTGAGAGTGCTAACGTTTGACGTCACCACGTTCTCAATTCGGTAAATTAACATTTTGTAGTTTTGTAAGTGTAGATTTTCTACGTTTTTTGGTAAGTATGTCCGTAAAGGATTCATTTAGCTGTTTAAATAGTGTAGGTAAATCTTAAAAGTGTCCATGCGTACTCATTAGAAAGTAGGCTACATTAATAGACACAGTTAATTAGTTTAAGAAAAGAAACTGGTCTAAATTACTAAAGAAGGTGTCTCACTAATTTAGAGATTGTTTTGAAGAAACTTTAGGAAGCTAATTAGATTTCTAACGCAGATCTGCGCTTATAGATCTAGTGTCTAACATAGAATATTTCTAAAGTATTCATTGATGACGTCAAACGCACTTTAAAACATTACTTTTAGTTAAGAGTCCCATATCTGCCCCACCCGCAAGCAGGCCAACACGGAAAATCAGAGACCCTTTTGATAAAGAAATCAAATAAAAACGAACAAAATAACCGAAACATTGTGTATTCGTGTACGTTTGATGCGTGTATGCTGAGAATGCTGACCGGATGCGGTCTGTGTTCGCGTGATACGAATATGACTCGAGAAGAGTGACAAACGAAACGATAAACTAAAACATAATGGAAATGAAACATAACTGGAGTCGAACCGCCATAGCTGTCCTGAAGAGCGCCGACTACACTATGCCTATACAACGCAGGGGTGACCTATGAATGCTCGGGAGGGGTCCAAGGTGCACTAATCAACCACTCCTACACCACTCATGGCTTTAACGCTATTTATATTTACACAGGATACTATTTAGTTGTTGTATTTATCCAAATTCCATATTCACTCTATGGTGGTGGCTCGCTAGTCGTTATTTAGGTTACATTTACAACGGGTTACTTAATCTAGAGCATCTAACATGCCAAGTTATTTGCTTGTTTTAGTACACAACTATTCGGGAGCCAAGGAGGAACAAACTCACGATTGTTTTAGTATTATTTGACGGTTTATAATTGTGAAAAATCGGTATTAACGTTCGACGCAACGCGTAATAGACGTTTTCGTTACTGTTATAAAGTTGTTTTTTGTTCAAATTTGCACAATTATATCGTCAAAACGAGAGTTAGAAAGCTGAACGTGACCACTGCTTGTTAACATTTTCGTTTGAAAACATTTTCAAGGTATTGTTTTGTACATACAATAACTGTACTTACCGACATCGCCGCAACTAGCGTCGTCTATCTATATACAGTTACATAATATGGACACTACATCAAGCCTAACGTTACTAACGCAACTCAACACAAACAAGGCGGTAGTTAAACAACGCAAGGCAACACTACGCTATATGATGAGACCTGCAGTGTGACGCTTGCACCCACCTGACTGACAACACACCCCGACAACACAGTACGTCTCTAAGGGACAACATTCACAACAACAAAACAAAAAGTGTCACAAACAAAAAATAAAAACATAAAAACACTGACAACACAACGGCAAAGGAATAGGTACGACCGAAACAATCTTGTGTTAGTATGCGAGCACACTCGGCATGCTCTACGTCTCTCTTATTTAACTTTGACAATTATTTTTTTGAAAGAAAAATCCACTCCACACTCAAATTAACGTTCATGTCATATCCAACAGCAGTAACTGAACACAACTCGATACAAAAACGGAAATTATATTAAAAAATAACACAAACAAACGGGTGACGTTAATAGTTGGTAGCTGTTACTGCTTTTCAAACTGTTGGGTAAATCGGTAATGCGTTTGTTGTACGCCGTGCGGCCCTGTCTGGGGCGACAGTACGGCGGTGGGATCTGAGGCGGGGTGTGACGGGTTGCGTTTCACAAGCAAAATACTATTCCTCAAAATAACAAAAAAATAAAACAAGACATTAATATAAAAAAACAATAGTGAAAAAAAATCAAACAGTCAGTATGACTCAGAGTAAAATAAAAGATAGACAGAGATAGAGATAGTCATATTCATACCGCGATGTGGTTATGTTTAGTGGATTAATACTAGAATACCATCTATCGGGAAGTCATAGTCACTGTTTGGGTTTGAGGGATAAGTAACATCGTCACAGCCTAAAAAGAGCATGCCAATAGGTAGGGGGTGGTACAGTCAACTCAGGTAAATTAGAATATAGTATCAAATAATAATATAATGTTAAAAAACCGGGAAGCGTCAGACTGTATCGAACGTACATGCAGGGCGTTAATCGCGATGTTGCTAGCTATATAGTGAACTACCGGGACTCCCAGTTTCATGACAAAGTATATACATCAGACAGAGATAGAATATATAAGGGACAGACTGAAAATATATAAAACGGAAAAAAGAATCAGTCGTGTTGGAAGTAGATCAGAATATAATGTCATGAAACCAGGTAGCTGAGTAAATGAAAGTCAATTTGGAAACTAAAACTCTAGTGTGGGTTTGTTCGGTTGCCAATTTCAAACAGCGCGTTTCAGAAGGAGACATCGTAAGTGTTTGTTTATTATATTGTGTAGCAAAATTAGTGACCGAACAAATATCAAAATCTACGTTAATCTTGGGCCAAAAAATAATATAGCGTCACTACTGTTGTAATTTTACACTATTTGTAAAGTGTTTCTCTGTGTAGGTTCGAAACGAAAAATCTTTCAAAAAACAAACGGAAGTAATAGGAAAATTGAAATGAAAAAACAAACAATAAAATACAGAAAATAAACGAGGAAAACTGAAGAGAAGAAACAAAACAAGGTAATCGTACGATTATTACGTTATTTCTTTTTTAAATTATTTTTCTAGAAAAATTATTTTGTGTATTTTTTTATATTGATTTTTTATGGCAAACTCCGGCTTACTGTATCATGAAAATTAAATGTGTATAATAATATTTGAAAAAAAAAATGATCAGCGTTATCTCTAAGTTGTTTCTATGACGATATCATTCTATGGATGCATAGTATTGAAGATGGTGGTATTATTCGGTTTTTGTATATATGCGGAAATAGTAAAAGTATATAATATATTATATATATATAAATGGACAATATAATCGTTTAACTTAGCGTTAGGATGCCCAAAGTATCCGCAGTGTTGACCTGTTGACTTTGCTGTTTATATATTTATCATAACATTGTAAATAAGCTGTAAACTTAAAACTTATCCCTCGAGAAGTACGTATTTTTTTCTGCCACTCCTATTTTTTAAAATAGAATTTTATTGAAATTTAACTACCTAAGAAACTAGTAATGTTACTTATATAAATTCACTGTTTTAAAGTAAAGTTATAAAGTAACGAAGATAAACCTATTTTAAAGGTCATTACGATTTCATTATGTTTTTAGAATAATTTCAGTCTTCTGAAATCAGTCTTTGATTTCATGATGAGATCCATGACGCAATGGAAGCTAATGGTCTTTTAGGCATATAAAATAATAGATATAATTAACAAACAAATAAAGAAATAATTAATTTAAATACAAAGGCCTCGACTATATTTTGCTTAAATAACTTCAAAGTACATACAAAAATAGCTCCGTTAAAGATTTACAAAAAAGTTATAAACATAAAAGACCAATAGCTAATTCAAAAACATTGTAAAGTTTCATTTCATTTCCTTACATGCAGCAAAAACTAAGCTTTTCATCTTTGTATAGCAACAAATATTTGATGCCATACAAAAAGCTATCAGAAACAAACCATTACTACGATAAACTTTACATCGTTTTCAATATTCTTCAAAACTGACTGCCCAATCAGAGTTGAGTACAAATTTTTCCCCAAATGCTATAACAACGATATATATTTCTGTTACATATATCGTTGCTGCAGCACATACGTATATCCCAACACGCAGCCCACATTGAGATCCCTGACATATTTCAAATGTTGCCATATGTCTAATGCCAAATGTTGCCATGTGACGTCACAAGCCCCAGCTGATATATTCAGGTTTAATAGGCTACCCAGATGAGTTGTGCTTATCCCGCTGATTATATAACCTCTGCCAGTTGCCCAAAAAGCATCTCGAACTTTTTAATGGCAGCACTAGTGTTAAATTTGTGTTTGGCCCACTGAGATACGTATACAAGAAATTGTATAAAAAAGAGAATTTATTCGGCTATTTCATATATTATAACGATCATTTTCGGGTATTTATCAATCTACTTCTAATCGATAAATATCAACAACCCCTCCTGAAGACAACATATACATAGCTACTGTCAAAGATCAAACCCATTTCTTCCCTCCCTACACACAACTCACCCGCCCGGCCTCCTCAACCCACCCCTTCCCCTTTTCCATCCTCCCATTTCCTTATAATGCGTACCTGCGTCTGCAAACGCGTAAGACCGCGTATCCAGAGAATTTGTCCAGCTCGCGGCTTCTTATCGTCAGAATCGTAGTCCGGCCCTGGTTGGATGGACTCATGGTCAGGCTGGCCTCTGCCCCACCTGGGCACACGATAAACACATATATGAGTCAAGGATGCACTGGGTTCACCAACATCATCATTTACGTTCCCACTGCTGGGACTCTGGCCCTGTCTCAGAGAGAGAGTATAGCCTAATATGGTTATCTATTGCACTGGGTTAGCCAATAGCCACCTGTAATTAATAATTTAGGTACCTCTCAAAGAGACTAATCTAGTACATGAATGATGATGGAGTAGAAAGGTTCTCGAGTGGCGATGACATTGTAAAATGTTTGGAAGGAAACGAAAACTTTTCTAGTTTTCGCAAAAAAACCTGTACTAGGGATACTGAAGTCGTCGTACTCACGAGAGAGTCTTGGGTATTTTCCTTGTGGGCACGGAGGTGACCAGCTGACCCCAGACGAGGGTACCAGCGCCGAAGAACAGGCACCACAGCCACTGGTCTATCGAGAGCCCCGACGTGCTGAACGCCATGCCACCAAACTGGATTATCACTACCTGAAACGTGGTGGCATACAAATGTCACACAGGATGAATTAGATGGTCATAGCTGGACTGAGCTGATCTTCTTTAGTATATCCTACTAATATTATAAACGTGAAAGTTTGTCAGTATGGATTACCTGCCGGGCGTTTCTTGCCTGTTCTTTTGCCGGCGTAAGGAGGTTGGAACAGGCGTAGCTAGTTTTAAGTTTGACGTTTTAAAACGCCAAACTTAAAACTTCACTTTAAACACACATTGGAAACATTGTGATCACTTAAAGTGATCACAATGTTTCCTATTGAATAAAAAAAACTATTAAATTTGGATGTTTGTTACTCTTTCACGCAAGAACTACTAAACGAATTTGACTAAAATTTGGAATGGATACCTCCATTAGATTAGACCCTAGAATAACACATAGGCTACTTTTTATCCCGGAAATATGTGCCTGCGGGATAATGGGAAGACGCGGGGCGCTGCTAGTAAGTTATAAATCTTCTGCACTGAACCAGTGCGGTTTGGTAAATGTCGCATGCCCTTGAATGTTGTTCTTGCACTTGCCGATATTCCTCCTGAAGTTTTCCTTCACGTTTTGAAGCGGTGGAAAATGCGCAAAAAACTTCATAGGGGCCTTTAGATCTTCAAATTAATAACAACCAGTCATCTTCCCATCAGCTATCAGAAAACCTATTCTTTATAAGTAACGTCATAGCTAACACTATTATCACTAGAACCCTCTCTTGTAAGATCTTGCATACGCCACAGAGCTTTCACTTATCTGGCATTCGATCGCAAGTTTAACTAAGCCCTTCCATTCTACATATATTCCATAGCTCAAACAGAAATGCCTTTTTACATCTTACAGGGTAGCGTTTGACCACAAGTCACCTGATGTTAATTGATGATGTGGTCGAAGGTGGCGCCACGCTACGTCTGGATTGGGAAACTGGATCTAGTGAGGCTGCCGGAACACACGATAAGAAGCATAGAACACGAAGCAAAGGTTTCGTCACGATGTTTTCCTTCACCGAAAGCGTTACCTGAGAACCAGCCCATCATAGCTAGGCACCTCCATTATTTAAAGCTGCATACATCTAGAAGATCAGGGAATAATGGTGTTACCTGAGATAGAGCAGTGCCGATCCATATAGAGTAGAAAATGGGGTTGGTAAAGAGCCCCTGGAACACATTCCTCTGGCCGTGTATCTTCCTCGCGTTAATCTCATTGAAGAGGGTCATCATCACGAACGTGTTGAAGATTATGGTGAAGTGCTGAGATGGTTCGGAGTTGAGTGGATTCCCGCGACCCGATGGGATGTTGAACATTTTGTCACCTGCAAAGACGGACATCAGGTATGCTCAAACGTCAGGGAAGGTCTAGAATATTCCAGGGCATGTTACCCTACCCAAACATACTGGGTCAGAGCGTAGAGATTGTAACCCATACGACTGCTTTGAGAGACAGAACGTCGATGAACGAACGAACACAGAACAGAACGTGATGATGTGTGTGTGTGTGTGTCTTGATCGGAACCAGTTCTATACAAGTAAATTAATAGCCACGATCGGAACCAGTTCCCTACAAGTCATTTGAAAGCCTTGTATGGAACCAGTTCTGAAACTCCGGTTCTGTAGATGGCCGAAGGGGTGAGAGTATCATCTCGGAGTACCGACCTACAAACAGCAGAGAGAAGATGATAAAGAGCTGGTAGAGCGCCTGCCCCAGGATGTTCTTCATCATGGTGCGCGATATCAGCGGCTTGGTGCGTCCGTAAGGCTTGCGCTGGAGCAGGTCCGGGGTGGGCATCTCTGTGGCGAGCGCGAGGGAGGCCAGTGTGTCCATGATCAGGTTCACCCATAACATTTGTACTGCCTGGAATTAACGAGGGTTTGCGTTGATTACTTTATATTTTTTTATTTACTAGACAAACGAGCTACACCTTCGACCACCTCGTCGATTTCCATCGGGTGAGATCGTGGGCGAATGCTCGACTATTCAGTGGTAAGAAAAAACTTCACATTACTTGTCTTTGTTTTTTCAGTTACTTCAACGTCACCAGACATCAGATGACTTGTGTCAAACGCTACCTTATAAAAAGAAAAGAAAAAAAAGTTCAGTCACATTACACTTCAGCGAAAACAAATCTTTACTAAAAATGAGTTTATCAAGAGTTTTATGGCTAAGGGCTTTAGAGTTTACACACCCTACAACCCTCTAATTAATCTCCAACTTTACCTTGAGTGGACTGTCCTGTATCGCACAGGCTCCGATAAACGCGACAATAACCGCCACAATGTTCACTGTGAGCTGGAACTGGAGGAACTTGGCGATGCTGTCGTAAACGTTGCGGCCCCACATCACAGCCTTCACTATTGACGAGAAGTTATCGTCCGTCAGGATGATGTCGGACGCTTCCTTAGCCACGTCCGTGCCGGCGATACCCTGTGAGAGAAACCAGGGTTTAATATTGGTTTCAAAAATCGGGTTCAGCAGCGAGTCTTCGCAGAGGGCTATGTCCAGCAGTGGACTCCCACCCGCTGATGATAAAGACATTGGCTTCAAGGTGGCAAACGCAGAGCACGTTTTAGAAGAACTTCACTTACGAATAATGCGTTAAAAAGGCCTAGTAAAATAGCTAATAACGCCAGTTTACATTTGCGCCATGGTTTCAAGACACCTAAAACCGGCAGAATAACATACTTTCCGAAGCATGGGAAACCATTAGGGAAAGTCCAAATCGCCAAGAACCAAGCCGCTCCTCATAGCGAACACCTTGGACCCAATAATTCCTTCCCTTCACATTATCCAGGGCACAAGAACCAAGTTGAAAGAACTATGGCGCCAAAACTAGCTGACCTGAAACCAAGTTGCCGAAGTCACTCACCATAGCGAAACCAACGTCGGCCTTCTTCAACGCAGGTCCGTCGTTGGTGCCGTCCCCGGTCACGGCGACCACCTCGCGGGTGTCGAACGCCTTGGACTCAATCATTCCCTTCACTAGTGTGTACTTGTCGGTTGGAGAGGAGCGCGCTAGCACACGGAGCTTGGGCCACACTTTGTCGAGCAGATGTTGTTGGATCTGTGCGGAATGAACATGGGAAATTAGAACCTTTGAGTTCTGTATTAAGATTCTTTATTGAACGACCGCTGACTGACAGCCAATGAATGCCATTATCTGCCTATTCCGTTTCCATTATTGGTACTTTAGCCTTCTCTCACAGAGAGAGTATGGCTATGCAGACCCACTGCGGGATGGTAGATGTCATGAATGTTGCGGTTCTTGGATATTCCGGTTTCCACACGAAGTTTTCCTTCACCGTTTTGAGCGATGGTAGCTCCTCACATAACTTATTAAGTCATAGTTGCGGGGCTGAGAGGATTCGAACTTGGTGTCGGTACTAATGCAGAGGCTAAACATAAATAAATATTTGGTTTTATCGTTACGTTACCTCTCCATTGGCGTCTCTAACCCTGGTGTTGAACTCCTTGCCTTCGAGGATGAGGAAGTCGTCAGTCGGCTTGAGGATGCCGCACTTGACGGCGATGGACCGCGCCGTGTTTACGTTGTCACCTGTCACCATGCGTACAGTGATACCAGCCTTTTGACACTTCCTGATGGCTTCCGGTACCTGGGATATAGGAACAGGTGTCACGTGAAGTTTACCACACAGTATAAAATTGTCGAACCGGTATTGTACAAGACGACGTCTGTTGCGCACCACTTGCTAGAGGAAGAGTGGTGCACGACTGGAACAGACCACCAGAAGACGTTGTGTCGGCACCTTTAGTGAATTCCTTTAAAAGTATTCTAGAGGACTGGTTGCGATTGAACAATGCTTCCTAGCTACATAATTAACTTTTAACTGAACTTTTTTTTTATGTAATAGAGTGGTAAACAAGCACACGGCCCGCCTGATGGAAAGCGGTCACCGTCACCTATTAACATTAAGAACCTTAAGAACTCTTTTCACACCCATCTTCAAGGATTGCAATTTGTAGCACTGCCGAAAGACTTGCGGGGGATCTCGTTCTACATTTTGCAAGTATGCGGGAGAAAGGAGCGCATAAATCGTGAGGTGTGGGCCGTGTGGGATTTCCAGGACTCGATAGTGTGTGTGGTATATGTGGAATGATCATCATTGAGATTACTAACTTCAGGCCTGACAGGGTCTTCGATGCCGACGACGCAGAGGCAGGTCAGGTTGTTCACGATGTTGTCCTCATCATCCCAGTTGGGCTCTTGGTCTATGTGCACCTGCGGGCAAAACGCAGGTTAGTCGAGCGTTTTGTGGACAAGTAGTTATAGAATCTGCGATGGTAACTCATTTGCGATGTTTCCAGTGTAACCACTGGGAGATTTAACAACTAATGATATGAGCAGAATATTAAACTATTTCTAGATTGGTCATTAATTACGGGAGGTGATTTTGGCCATTTCTCGACCCTCTCTCCCCCTTTGGTGAGATTTAGTTAGATTTGGACCCCCCTATATCTCAAGTAGTATTTTTCTAAATGCGTGTTTTTAGTGCTTAGTCAGCGGTTTTGGGCTGTGTCAGGTACATTTCTGGAAGAAACTTTGCGGAGCATTTCGAGTATGAAGAAATTATTTAAATAGTTTTTTTTTTGTTTATGTAATTTTGTTTGCCTTGACGTGTGGAATACCCTCAATTCGGGCTTACATTATGTAACACGTTGTATAGGTGTACCTGGTTGATGTCCGCCTTGCCCCGCACGAAGTCCCGGAAGGCGACGGAGATGGTCCGCAGCCCGTCGCAGGCCATCGGCTCGATCACCTGCCGCACCAGCCGCTCCTGCATGTCGCGCGTGAACTTCTCCAGCCGACCCTCGTGTCCGTAGATGAACGCGCATCTGGGTTAAGGAAAGTGCTGTTACAACGAATCAAACTTGAGAATAACTAGTACGCCATCTTGGATATGCCGCCATGTCGGATTTAGGATGACGTCACAAAGTTAACCATGCATTGTCATCCAAATTGAACTTGTATACAAAATTTCAGCTCAATTTGTTGAAGATATCTGCTTCAAAATTGAGTTGTAAGATTTCACCCGAACAAACATAATACTACTACATTTGTAACCAAATATTCGAAGTTTCTATAAATAATATAGAAAACAAAAAAAAAAAAAAATATCGGGGACCATTGCACACAAATTAACCTAGCCCTAAATATATCAATACATCGAATACAGTAAATATTTGTCAAAACATCAAATCAATCCGATATATCATTATCGAAAACATCGAATAAATTCGATATATCGATGTTAAGGTGAATGGGTCCGGCAATTTCCCATACAAACTCAAGCCGAGCAATATAGATCACGCAAACTATTTTAATGAAGTTTGAAAATTTTCTTAAATTGTTCAATTAATTACCCATCCGCGGACTATCAGTTTCTCTTACCAAAATTATGTTTTCCATCAAATTTTACCTTTAAAACTTTCGGAAAAATCGTATTTTTATACACATGTGTGCGTGAGTGGCATTGAAGTTGACGGACTTGAATTAGGTGATTTTTACCTGCCATCTACCTGAATTTCGATGAACTATTTAGATGTAGACCTTAGTGAGCGATGTAGTGGTGGCGTGGCTACAACTTTGCCACAGAAGAAATTATAGTTTGTATTAGGTTCGGTCACAAAATAGCTAAAAATTATGCGACGTTGCAAGATCGCGCATGACTAGTGAAGAATGATTTTCTGTCTCGCTCGCCACGGCCCACGATATTGCGACTTGCCAAATCGTGCATGAACGATGTTGTTGACTTTGGGGCAATTTTTACTTTCCGTTCCGAAGACGTAAATCAAAACGGGTTGGTAGTCAAGGTCGTGGAGGTCTAATCCACTTTGATTACCTAAGTGATATAATTTCGCCCAGGTAATCAAAGTAGAAAAATTAGTAAATAAATAGGTAAGAAGTAAATATATATATTGCGATAGTTTCTCACACGGCCAATAGATCCCAAGATAGGCAGAGCTTGTATTATGGTAACCAGACAGCTGACAACATAATTACATTAGAACGTAATTCTAAATTCATACCTACGTAGGTAGGTACCTACTATTGATAATAATGTATAGTTAGTTAGGTACTTGGCGGTAGAACTAGAAATGGTAGATCACCCTTGCAACTCGCCTACCACGGTTAAATAGTTTAGAGATGAGAAAAAAAATGATTTTATATTAATCGATCATTTTTTTCTTTTAATTGATTTAAAAAAATCGATAAACAAATATTACAAATCAATTATTTACTATATTAAAAATCGATTATTAATTGTATTAAAAATCGATTATTTATTTTATAAAAAATCGATTATATTTTTAATAAAATAATCGATTTGTAAAAATCAAAAAATAATCGATTGTAAAAAATCGATTAAGTAAAAAATAATCTAATCGTTTTTTACAAATCGATTTATTCTAAAGAGATGAAAATCGATTATTTCTTAATCGATTTTTTCCCCTTCTAGTCACACCCCTATATTTGATACCTAGTGTGTTGGTACCGCACTACCAAATAAATGTTTGGTAGGTCAATAAACACGATATTTTTCTTCACCGAAACGTCATACTTATTGTTGGTATTTGAACATGTGCTTTCCAGCACGGAAGTTCGATGCGCAACCGACTGAGCTATCATCGCTTCAAAACATAAACGTCAAAACAAAACCGAAATCAACCGATATCTATCAATGTAATCTATACTAATCTATACTATAATATTATAAAGCTGCAGAGTTTGTTTGTTTGTTTGTTTGTTTGAACGCGCTAATCTCAGGAACTACTGATCCGATTTAAAAAATTCTTTCAGTGTTGGATAGTCCATTTATCGAGGAAGGCTATAGGCTATATTTTATTTCCAAAAAAATTAGGGATCCGTAAGAAAATTGCTATTTTTTAACCCAAGGTATGAAATCGAAAACCTATTTTTGCGTGCGCTGCAAAAACTATTGACAATAGAACGAAACAATGTATCAAGGGTTTGTAGGTCCTATTAAGATCTACAAAAAAGTCCGCGAGAGCATATGTCTAACTATTATAGTTATGCCACCATAAGTGTTTTTTTATTTAAAAAAATTAATTTTAATGCCTCCGCTAGGAAAGGCTCTTTATTTGTATCTTGGTATTAATCCTTATCAAAATAAATTACTTCTCATTCAAAACTGCTTCAATCCCTTCATATAACTTTTTGAATTATTCAATTCGGACATTCCATTCGAAAGATATCACGAGTTTAAAAATGTAAGTAGTAGTAGAAAAATAAACCCACTGCACCGCAGTGCCGCGGGAAAGGCGGGAGAATATTCTATGAAATAGGTAAACTGCGGTCGCAATTTACGAACCAGGAAGACCTTTAGCTGTACAAACGCGCGGTCAAAAAAAAAATTAGAATTAAAATAGGATAATGGATACCTACAGCAGGTAACGCGGTGAGGGGCACCGAAGTGCGGGAATAATTTTGGAGTATACGGAATATATACGCTTTCGCGCCTAAACTACTGAACCGATTTAAATGAAATTTGGTATTTTTATCGCGATAAACTGTAGCCCACGCGGGTGAAACCGCAGGGAACAGCTAGTGCTATATATATTGTTATCAAACGGAATATGGTATATTTTTCAATGAAACAGTCTAAGCGCTAAAGAAGACGGAATTCAAATCCACATTTACAGTAAAAATCTATTTACCTACATTTGTAATAAAACTGTGACTGATCGCTGTCTGTACATCCTATCCTATCCTACTAATATTATAAATGCGAAAGTTTTTGTGTGTGAATGTTTGTTACCACGTATCACCGTAACTACTAAACTGATTTTGATCAAATTTGGAATGGAAATAGCTTATAGCTACTTTTTATCCTGGAAAAAGGTTCCTGCGGGATAACGGGAAGACGCGGGTGAAACCGCGGCTGAAAACTAGTGAAAGATAAATGAGAAAAGCTATTATTGGGGGTCTTTATCATCAACGCAATAGAACCCAAAACAATGATAAATAGAATTTTTGTCTGTTTGACTGTATGTCTGTTTGTCTGTGCATTTGTGCGCGCTAATTCCAGAACCGACTTAACCGATTAGGGTGCGGTTTTCACTAATGTATGTGTATGTGTGGTAAGTGGTAAGCTTCACTTAATATTTAGTGTTCCTTTTACTTCAATAGTTTTATAAAAAAAAATATCGCGATAAACTGTAGGACACGTGAGTGAAACTGCGGGGTGCAGCTAGTATAAACTAATCAGACTGTTCTATGAGTTTTTTGGTTACGTCATTCACGTAAAATGCATTTTTGACTAGTTGCTACGTTGCTAGGCAAGTTGTTGTTTATAGTTTTACTCTGTATTGATGGAAATCAGCAGATACAATCGTGCACCACTACGCCAGCTGAGGCCAGCAACAGCCTTGCCACAGAGTACCTTTGTATAACCGGAAAAGCCCTGCTAGCTGGCTGACACCACAAATCTAATTTTCGGAGGATCAAGGACGTTGTTCTACAACTGCCCTAGCTGAAAGTGTATTCAAATACCTTTGAACTACACAATATGATAACATATAATTTTCCTACGCTTATTTACTTCGTATATGATACACCTTGAAATAAACGAAATTCTATTCTACTAATATAATAAATGCAAAAATTTGTGTGTGTGTATGTTAAATGTTTGTTACCACGTATCAACGTAACTACTAAACCAAATGAACCAATTGTGGAAATAGATTTGAAATAAGCATGTCTCTCGAAACTTCGAGACTTCCAAAAAACAACGGAGGAAATAAAAGGAATTGAACTTCTGACCATAGGGCAACATGAAAATGATGTTTACACTACATATAAATGCGACAGGCCAGCCAGCCGATTTGGAAACTAACCGTTTTTCAAAGTCATGTTTGTTTTTTAGTAGTGTTTAGTAGACATAAATCCGTGGTTTTCGTATGACCAGGTTGGGATACAAATTAGAATATACTTTAATTATAGCTTTGTTGCAGATATGTAAACGAAAAGCGACAACACCATGCCACAACCACGTCAAAAGCATTTTGTATAAAAACAATGTTCTGACCAATAACATGGCATATGGCCAACACAATGAGTCTGTGGCCAGAACATAGTTCATGGAAAAAAAAAAACACTTTAAAAACGCACTCAAAAATATAAAATAATTAAATTGACTTGTATTAGTTACGATATAATGGTTAATTCAAAAAGTGTGGAGCGCTTTTTGGTTGTGTGTACTTTTATTTACCCAGTAAAAGAAGCGCTCCACACTTTTTGAATTAACCATTATATCGTAACTAATACAAGTCAATTTAATTATTTTATATTTTTGAGTGCGTTTTTAAAGTGTTTTTTTTAGTTTTTTAAACTATATATTTTTATTTTTTTACTTTTTAGTCTTTTGTTACCAAGTTCAATCTATCGGACTCATCAAAAGGAATCATAATTATGAGCCCAAACTCGAGGGGTTTACTAGTAGCCACTGCAGAGATCCCCTACCCACCTTCTGGCTGCATCATGAGACCCTCGTCACCAAGTTCAATCTATTGGACTCATCAAGACGATCCACATGAGCCCAAACACGAGGGGTTTACTAGTAGCCACTGCAGAGATCCTCTACCCACCTTCCGGTTGCATCATCAGACCCTCGTCACCAAGTTCAATCTATTGGACTCATCAAGACGATTCATATAAGCCCAAACACGAGGGGTTCACTAGTAGCCACTGCAGAGATCCCCTACCCACCTTCCGGTTGCATCATCAGACCCTCGTCACCAAGTCCAATCTATCGTACTCATCAAGACGATTCATATGAGCCCAAACACGAGGGGTTTACTAGTAGCCACTGCAGAGATCCCCTACCCACCTTCCGGTTGCATCATCAGACCCTCGTCACCAAGTCCAATCTATTGTACTCATCAAAACGATTCATATGAGCCCAAACACGAGGGGTTTACTAGTAGCCAGCGCAGAGATGCCCTACCCACCTTCCGGCTGCATCATCAGATCAGGTCGATGATACCAAATTATTGCATTGTCACCGAGATTACATACACATACAAAGTTTCAAGTCGATACGACAATTAGAAGTAGGTGAAAATTGACTTCTAAGATTTGATTACATTGTTAGTTAGTTAGTTAGTTAGTTACAAGTCAAGCTAATAAAAGTGTTTTAAAAATGAAAAAAACTGTGCGACCAGCAGGACTTTATATTGACGAAGAATTGTGAATTATTGAATATTTAAGAATGTGTAAATAAAAAGACTATTGGTGATTGACTGTTTTTTATTTTGATACTATGTACATGTATAATAAATAATCCTGATTGTTTCATAATAAAGTATTACAATAGCCAATGTCTTTATTGGTAGGAGAGTAGAGAGTATAGGTAATAAAGGGTATAGGCCATCTCCATTCTAAATTTCATCCAAATCAAAGAAAATTACCAAAAATCTGAGGCAGGGATCGAACTCGGAACCTCGTTATCAGTAAAGAACTACTGAGAGGTTTGACCACTGGTCTAACCTATACAGTAAACGAAAGAACGAAATTAGCAAATGGTTTCGTGTACAACAAAACCATTTTCTATGTGTGCGTGAATAGTTGCTTAGCTGCCATTCACCACTACCGCCGCGATATTGTTTGGCACAAATAAAAGTGTTTTGAAAACTAAAACACATCTGATATATTGTTTGATACATAAAACATATTACGCCATTACCGGTAAACATAATTATTATTAAAATAATATGCACCTGTTCATTCATAATAAAATAAGATGCGTTAATTAGAAACAACGCCATCTATTGACGCTGGGCTGCTAGGCGGACCGCAAGCAACCACCTTAGATGCGTTCTAATGACATACTTTATGTCTACGTGTGCGTGTGTAAGTACGTAAATTTGTGACACCAGCAGTAAGAGAAGCGTTACGAGTAATTTATTAGTTTATTAAATGAAGATTTGGGTAATTTACAATTGAGTAACGCTATAGAACGCGCGCTTTAGTGTTTGGTTCGAATAAGATTATTATTTTCGACGTAAAAAAATAATTTAGGTAAAAAATGACATCAGCGCCATCTCTTGACAACATAGCGTGATGAGCTCTGGGATCATCCACCTTAAATGAACATCCTAGTCGGTATCTACTTACTTCTTGAGCACAATCTCGGAGGCACCCTTGGTGTAGAGTCGGTAGCCTCCCTTGAACGGGATCACGGTGGACATGCTTTTCCTCACGGAGTTGAATGTGTACACTTTAGTGAGGGACTCTTCGGTGTGTCTCTCGCGCACTGCGTCGTAGCTCTGCCCTAAGGCTAGCACGAAGCCTAGCAGGGCGCATTCTGTCTTGTTGCCCACTTGCATCGGAGGTCCAGTCGGCTCTTGTGATGGCTGGGGATTGAAGAATAGACTTGGTTATTATCTGCAGTCATTTCAAATTGTAACGCGTTGTATGAAGAAAAAGAGGTTCTGTACATTTTTCATACAAAAAAAAACGCGTTTCCGCGCTCGTGGTGTTACGCGTTATGTTGAAACAAAACACGCACTAGGCCCACAGCTGTTTTCGAGTCGTTTGAATTGTCACCTAATGTTAAGTGCGTATTAATTTTTTTTAAGTTGATCATGCGGTTGTCATAAGTTTTAAAAGAAACCTATCATCGTTCAAACGATTGATTAATATTGGCGAACTGTGTCGTAAGTCCTACACATCTTACGGTGAGGTTTGACCACAAGTCACGTCATGTTAAGTGACGATGTGGTCGAATAAGACGCTACCAGATTCTTAACCTGAGGCTGGTTTGTCATCATGATCATCAGCCGGAAGAAGTCCACTGATGGACATAGGCTTCCCTCTTTGAACGCCACCATGAACGGCTATCAGCCATTTGCATCCATCGGTTGCTGCTGGTTTTTCGTCGGGGATTAAACACTTACCATGATCCTTGAAGTGAAAGCGCTGTTGATCGCGATTGCCTCAACCAACGTCTCGGCCACATCGGGCGGCAGGTCCCTATAGTTGGGCGTCACTTTGCACAGCTTCTCGCAGATGTAGGATTGGACGACGGTCATCCGGTTGGTGGTGAGCGTGCCTGTCTTGTCGGAACAGATGGCGGTGGCGTTGCCCATCGTCTCGCAAGCATCCAAGTGCCGCACCAAGTTGTTATCTTTCATCATTTTCTGGAATAAATTTTAGGGTGAATTCGAGAGATGAAGAGTCAGTGGTAGTGATGTCGGCTTGCGATTTTGTGTTTCGAGATTTAAATCGAGTTGCGAGTGACTTTGGTGAAAATGGTAATATTATCGTACGCAAAAAACGTGAGAGGAAGTGGGTAGAAGATACGCACGTTATAATATCAACAATCCTACCCGCAGAAACTTTTGGTATTCTCGTGATCAAGGCGCTTGCAACAGTGCCGAAATATCGAAACCCCAAACAAAAACATGGTAATTATCCCGTTTCAAAATCCAATTCTAATACATATTACCACCATGGTAGTTTAAAACAGTAAATATTTTATGTCATTTAAAACAAAATTGTTTTTTTTTCATATTGATATACATGTACCTCATCATCATCATCAGCCGGAAGAAGTCCACTGCTGAACATAGGCCTCCCCCTTTGAACGCCACCATGAACGGCTATTAGCCATTTGCTTCCATACGGCTCCCTGCGACTCTTACTATGTCGTCGGTCCACCTAGTGGGGGGCCTACCTACAGAGCGTCTTCCAGATATGAGTCTTTCAGATATGTATCTCACCTTGACGGAATAAGCGAGCGAGAGAGTGACAGCGAGCGGCAGACCCTCCGGCACGGCGACCACCAGCACGGTGACACCGATGATGAGGTGCTTCACCAAGTTGTTGATGTACGTCGCCTTCCACGGGTTGGGGTGCAAGACGAACGTGTACACGCAGAAGTTGATCACCAGGATGATCACGGTCAGAACGGCGATGGTGGAGCCGGCGTAGCCGATCTGTCGAAAGAGAGTATTTGTTAAGACATTGTTACGTCAGCAAATCATCATAAGCCGGAAGAAGTCCACTGCTCAATATAGACTTCCCCCCTACATCCTTTCTTTTTTCGATTTTGTTGTAATTAAATTACATATCTGAGGTTTTCAGACATTTTCCTTTACGTGTGCTGTAAGAAATTGCTTCTTGCCAAATATGTATCATGGTTCTAGGGCAACGGAAAGTACCCTATAAGTTTTGGTTCCCTTGTTAAATCGCAAAATATGCGACATAAACGGTCACGTCTTTTGATCGCGTTGACTTACAAGTTTGATATTTATGCAGCTAAATGATACCGTAGAACCGAGTAAATTGCAATATATAAATTTTCAACTTGATACCTCTACAAATTCTACGGTGTTTGTGGGTTCGTGAGCGCATGTGCGTCCTTTTATTAGTGTCACTTGTAACTAACTAACAATGTAATCAAATCTTAGACGTCAATTTTAGCCTATTTCTAACTGTAGTATCGAAAAGAAACTTTTTCCTTTTAAGATACCTAAAAAGGTAAAGAAGAAGCTCACTTGAATAGCCAGCTTGGTGAGTTTAGCTTGCAGCACCGACTTCTCTTTCTTGTGGCTGGTCTCGGCGGGCGGCTTGTCGCTGGGCGGCGCGGGCACGTGGTTGTCGTCGGGGCGGGCGTGGTTCGCGCCGTGGCTGTTACCCGAGGCGGGGAGGGTCACCTCGTCGTCACCTGTTGGGGGCCCTTAATGGTGGGGGTGGTTTCACAACAAGGCTGTAGGGGCATCTTCAACACTTTAACATTACCTGCCGGCTTATTGGTGTCGATTCTGTTGTTCATTTTTTGAAACTTAACTCTTTTTGTCAGTTCTACAAGTATTGCTGTCTATTTCTGACCACTGAAGTAAAAGGACAGCATTAGTTTTAGACCTCTCAAAATTAGTTGAGTTTTAGAAAATGGACAAAAGAAACGATACTGCATTGTCTATATAGATTGGTGATGGGAAAATATTTCAATTCCATAGCCATGAGCGGTCCCAGCTATGGCTTTGGAGGAATTGTGTCAAACACTGGTGACTGGTACACTGGTGAGGGGCTTGGAATGAACGTAAGTGATTTATTTGCACCAAGGACGTGTGGTAATGGTATTCCACTCCAGAGACACTAGTGAAACAATTAAACAATTGATGTAAGCCCAGTTTGGAGTTCAAATGTCAAAATAAAGCGTCTTCCCATCCCCAGTCTAGTTAGAAAATAAGCCGGCTTTTCAAAAGTAAAGCTGGCTTCGGGGTTGATTTGACGAGAGAACAAAGAACGATTTAGTTTTTTAGAGGGCACTTTCTTTTAATTCAAATTTTTATTGAACATTTGCAGATATAAAACCAATAATATTTGGTAGTAATTATTACACTCGGGGACAAAATAATAGAGAGCAAAATCCAATAAACTTACGTGGTGCAGAATAATTGCAAGTGTTACATTTCAATCAAAATAAAATAGTAAATTAATTTCAAGTGATTACTGATTAATCAAATCAACATGGCAGCTCGCGTTATAATTGAAGAAAAAATTGGCAACATCGCTGTTAGTATACCGCTAAGGATTGGAAATTAATCAGAGATTGACTACTGTGAAACTACTCTACATTCTAAAATGCTTAAACATGTGAATGAGAGGTGTGATGTAATCTGTTATTTCAATTTAAGTTACATTTTAGTGCTTGTTAATTAAAGATGCATGCATACTTTTAACTTAACATCTACTACCAATTTCTAAAAAGAAAACGTTAATTCTAAAAAGTACACTAAAGGACAGGTTAACTACCATATTCCCTTAACACCAAGCTGCAAGTAAGCGTTAACACAACTTTTTGTGCATATAACATTGAGGCCTAACTCTGGCCCTCAGTGTACGGAAGGTTCAAAAAGCGGGGTATAGCCAAGGATTACTTACCGGATAGGCTCTTGCGCTGAGCGGCTTCCTTTTTCTGCTTTTTAGCCTCTACAGTCGTCAATTTATTTCCATGGGATATTGTTTGTATGTCGTACAAGCATACACAAATGACAACGATTCATATTTTGTTTTACATCATGCAGTCATCAACACGACATAAACACGATGCGGAATCAATGTGTATGTGTTTTTTTTTCGTCGGCGACATGGATGTGGGCGTGCGGCAGGCCGGGGTATCGAGGAGTGGAGAAAAAAAAATGGATGTCACTGAACAAGTCACACAATATGTTTGGTCGTGGCACTAGATCTAAAGGGGTAACATACGTTCCAGCATTTGAAGAAAAAAATTGGTAGGTCATTTTTCGGCCTCAAATGCTCGAGTGTACTATCTAAGATTGCATTTACAGAATGCTTTAAGGGTATTTCTTAAGGACATACATTTAATGGAGATCTTTTATTTATTGAAGACAGGGTTTTAACACTACAATTGTAATTGAATACAATAAATATTCGATGTATCATGCTTCAACAGTACGAATCAGGCGATTAGTGAAAGATACACATACGAACCAAGTGACCTTCGTTCACGAAAAAACACAGAGATAAAAATATTACGAAAAAGAAAATTAACGTCGTCAATAAATAAAATAATCTCGTTTCATGGACGAATTTGGTTTAATTTGTTTACTTTTGAAAGGCTTTTGCTTTATTATATTTCTAAATTTGACTATTGACTGCAAAGGTATTGGAGTCACCATTTTTGAAATAAGCTATCGAAGCTTTAAACTTTGAAAACGACCCGTAGTAGAGCTAATTTCTCTAACAATTCTTACGAATGACACCAATTTCGTCCACATTGTCAAAAAGCCTTCCTTCCCTCAAAATCTGCAGCAAATCAATAATGAGGGGGGAAGAGGGGGGATATAAAGGGGGTATTTAACACATCACTGGTGGTCACACTAAGATGTATGCTACTAAGCATAAATGTCGTACAATGCTCATTGAATTAATACTTTCATATAACTTTAAAAAAAAAACATTATTTTCTATGTATGAATTTACAGAACATGTCAGTGAAATGCCTTAAAATTAAGACTATAATTACATATATATTTATATCTTTTAACTGCTCCTGCGCTGTTAACTATTTTATGGTATACCTAGTCATAAAAGCAGCGTTAGAAGCACCACTTCACAACAGCTCCTAGTCATTAGCAGACGAGCAGGACGTTCGCTCTGATGGTAAAAGTTACCAGAAGCATTGCAGTGCCACCTAGACCTTTTCATTGCCAAGTCCTGCGTGGCAATGTACTGAAGAAGACATTGTCTCCTTTGCATCTATTCTATGAAAGTGAGATGAATCTCGCTCGTGAGACATTTAGAATCGTCCAGAGTTCTGTCAAATTGACAGCATTTGAGATATTCTCACATCGAGATTGAACTCTACACGAGAATCAATCTACATAATTCATGTTTTTCCAAAAGTCAGCTACATTTCGTTATAACATAACAGCACAAAGGTATTTGAACTTTGTTTCGTTTGAACTAAGACTTTTTATAGTCTGGAATCCGTGCCAGTTAGGTCTGGTACAGTTCTTCGAAAGCGTTCACTTTTCAACAGAAGCGTACTAAGAAGCGTATCTACTGACCATGTTCCGCGTTAAATGAACAGGGTAACGACGATGCTATTCTAGATTTGCAGGGTTTATGCTAGGTATTATATGGATACGCAGTGGGCTATTTGATGGCATCTGTATAATAAAATGATACATAATATAACATCATTTTGATGACATAATATTTGAACCCGTGAGATTTCAGGTAGCGTTTAACCACAAGCCATCTAATTTTAAGTGGTAACGTGGTCGATGGTGGCGCCACGCTACGTCTGGTTTGGGAACTGAATACACCAATAAGTGCTTGACGATTCTTAACGGTAGCTAGCCAGGCGAACAGTAGATAATGTGAAGCTATGGTGTCATCGCGATGTTTTTCTTCACCGAAAGCTCATTCTAGGATTCGAACCCAGAACCAAGTTAAGAATCTGTCACAAAACACCTTTCGATGTGTTCCGGCAGCACCACTTGAGAGCCAGTTCCCAATCCAGGTGTAGCGTGACTGCGTACCGCTACCTTCGACCGCATCGTCACTTAGCATCAGGTGATTCCAAACGCTACCCTGGAAAAAGTAAAAAAGTTCTAGGAACGTGAAATTTGAAATGTATGTATGTATGTACGAGTTGCAGGGGTGTACGGAGAAAGGATTTTGTAAATACATACATAACTAAAATAGGAAGGTACTGGTGTCGATTCTGTTTTGATTTCTAAACTAAGTTTGAAAAACTAAACTAAGTTTGACAGGTCTTTTTTCACTTTATTGGTTGGAAATAGACAGATATACTGTCAGACCTGTCAAACTTGGTTTAGTTACAGAGAATGCAAAACCGAATCGACACCATTGCCATCAAGGACGCCACTTTATACACAATAGCTGTGCTCCGCAGTGTCACCCGCGTGAAGATCCCCACAGGACTATTTCAAAACAAAAATAATCGCTTAATACACTCAGGAATGATGTAGCTTTCTAGTAGAGAAAGAATTACCAAAATCCTGTATGACTAAAATGAATTTGAAGTTTTCTTTCTCGTCCCCTCATCGCCATCAAAGAGCCCACCAGCAGACCCCCAGTCTACCAAGTCTACCGGAACAGTACACCGTGCGAGGACAAACAGACCTTTCTTCATCTGCTTGATCTCTTTCTCGTTGGTTTCCACCGCCGCGCCAAGGAGTGTGAAGATGATGCCGGCCTGAGAGTTCACGCCGACAGCTGTCACCAGCATCTTGCCTGAGCCTGGAATGATGTACTAGAGGGTTAGAACAGCCCCTGGACACGGAGTCGTTTTTCAGTCATTGAGGAACCGTTGTCTTCGTCAAAATTTTATGAATAGAACAGTCATCGGTGAAGGAAAACATCGTGAGGAAAAAGGCATGTACAAGAACCGCAACATTCAAAAACATGCGACATTTATCTACCGGCACTGGGCCCGCGTGGTAGATTACGGCTCATACTCTCTCTGAGAGAAGGCCAGAGTCCCAGCAGTGGGAACGTAATAGGGTGATGATGATGATACTTATTAGTCTTTTTTTCTTCTTTTCTTGCATTGGCGTCTGAACTGTTCATACTAGTTCAGGAGTCTATCGACTTTTTCTTTCCCCGGAAGACATTCGTTCAGTAGATTTTGACCACACATTGCGCCCTTAAGACGAGCTCATAAAAGCGGGTCGCTGAAGCGAAACGGGAACATCTTTTCAATTATATTTGGACTAGTTACTAACCCATATACATGACTATAAAAAATACCGGTTTCACTAGTCCCTATTCAAATCGGTATTTTTTCCTGATAGAATGATAAGAACCGACCTTCCATGACATGGGTTCCAGATAGCACCATAGGATCAAATGATTCACCCTTCTTGACATGGTCAGATTCACCGGTCAGCGATGATTCGTCGATCTGGAACAATACAAAACCTGTGCATTAGAGACATTTTGACAGTTCCGTGACGTCAGTTCGTATGATACCTTCTTCATACGGATGCGTTATTAGCCAGTATACTTTGAGCCCCTCAGTAAGACAAAATGTTTTTGATTGTACAGTCAGCGACAAAGGTAACTTGGTCATACTCGATTATCCAAATTTGTTTTAGAATTTTAGGGTTTTTTTTACAATTTACATGGTTGCGTTTGACCATCACACAACAAACCTGATGTTAACTGATGGTGCGGTCAAAGGTTGGTGTTTAAGATGATGAAGGTAATTGGAAAAATTTTAATTGCTCAGCTAATTTTGTCGTTGACCGTACATACTTCTACTCCAAGTAATCTATAAATCCCAATCCAGGTGTAGCGTGGCGCCATCTTCGGCTATATCGTCACTTAACATCAGGTGACTTGTCGTTTAACCCTACCTTGCAAGAAAAAGGTAATAAAAATATGTTTATGTAAATTCCAAGTTTCATGTTTCTAGAAACAAAATTTCTAGCTCAAAATTTAGGCCCAGTAGTTTGATCCGTAGTCAAGGTTAATTATTATAGTTAAAAATATATGAAAAACCTAAAAATCACTCATGTTTTCCATACATTTTTGACTAAACTACGGATTGAAAAACCAGATCTCAGACAGCGCGTTATCTATCACTCATTTTTAGAGTTTTGTAAGTATCTAAATAATAGTAAAGAATAGCTAACGCCCGAAATAAATAATCGATCCTGATCCGAATTCGAGGTTTTAGATCGATTTGTCAATCAATATGTAAAGGATTACCCCTAAACCTAAACATTCAAGGTAGTGCCGTAGGTAATGTTTTGGAGCTATGATGATGTAACATTTTTTAATTTTCCTGCTCCAACCAATTTAAGAGCTTAGCTTTTACAGTTCGCGAGGACAATAACAACGGCATGACACAGGTTTTAATGGCCACAGAGTAAATAGGAATTAGTGTGTTTCCATTCCAAATCCCGCCGGTGATCAAACATACGCCAGTTGATAAAAATGCCGCAAGCTGCTCATTACGTTATCAAATTACCGTATTGCTATCTATTTGTATAGTTTAGTAATATAGGGTTGCCACCTGTTTTACTTATCTGACTTTAATTAACAAACAACATTATATAACTTAAGTGTTTAACCCCCGACGCAAAAAGGGGGTTGTTATAAGTTTGACGTCGATGTCTGTCTGTGTGTGAGTCTGTATGTGGCCGGCCTCGTAGCTCTCATACATATGGACCAATTTCGATGAGCTTTCTTGCGATAGTTCCTAGCTGTGTTTGATGAAAATCGGTCTAATGATTCGGGGTTTTTTTTCAAATTTTAGTTATAAAATATAGAAACGTCTGACGAGACGATTCTCTTTCCTTATAATTATAATTTGGGAGCGTTCAAGTCCAGAGTGAATAGGTATCTTCTAGGCAAACATGCACCATCATCTACCTCGTCATCACTTACCATCAGGTGAGACTGGGGTCAAATGCTTACCTATTTTTAATACATAATAATAAGTTACGGCATTATAGTTGGAATGAAACATAACTTAAAATATTAAAAAACTATTTGAAAATTAAAAACACGGAGAGTTTTTAGTTTCAAAATCAATGAGACAACCCTGGCATATCCTATCAGCTCAATCTAGCTTTGTGCCTTTTGACGCAAATTCAACAATTACATCTTATCATTTGAAGGAAGCAGGTACATTGATAAGGATGTCTAGATAGTAGGTATCCAATCTGACCCTGAATCATATCTATTTGGGTAGACTGTGATTTGATGTTGAAATAGATAAATTCTATTGTTGGTTTTTAAATCTCTTCCTATTTATTTAATTTTTGTTGTACTCTTCATGTACAATGTACAAGTTTTTTCTTGTATGTGTTTACGTTTAATTTTTTTATAATCTTTTATTGTATTGTTTTTTGTAAAAGGAATTCTATTTGTCTTCCGTATTTGGTTGTATGAAAGTTCACTTCACATGATCAAATAGTTCTCCCGGGCCCCGGCACCAAATTTCTTTCTCTTTTTCTACCAAAAGGCAACCTACATTCCTGGTCAGGAATGGGAAGACATTACATTTGTCCATTATCTCTGTTAAATTAAAAATATATAATATAATAAAGCAAGATAACCCATGCACAGTAGTGCGATACTAATTAATCTACATAATCAATAAATCGTATAATCCTCGAAACAATTAGGGTAAACGCAGCAATTCGCGTTACGTAAACACTGCGGGCGATAACCCAATAGCCGATCGGTTATCTGATTATTTACCTGATATGGCCAACTTAATGCGAGAAGGCAAAAGTAATAATTCAAAATGTTACATAATATTTATAACATTATCTAGAACTAGATTATCGTAATTTAATTTCAACCAAACGTTTGTTTAGCACTGAGTCATTATTACGGAAAACTATGATCAGGCCTTAATCAAAATATTCTCATCAAGATGTAAAAATAAAATTCGTATGAGTACACACTCTAAAATGACCAGTCAAAAGATTTTAGTGTTAGCCAACCGTTCGCGAATTCCACTAAAATTAAAATTTCATATCATATAGGAATACACGTCATTCATTATGAATACTAGTTTTCATACCGATAAAGCATTTATTATTTATAATAACACGATTACTATTGTGTTGAATTGCGCAACAAGACTTATCATTCCATGCATTAAATTGCTGGCTGGTAAGGCATTGACGCAGGCACGCTGCGGAATTCAGATAACGGTCGGATATAGACATTATAGGTTACCGATTAATAATGCTATGAATATATTTTTGTTATTTTTGTTTCTAGTGACTTTTGCAAAGCATTTGAACATATCGATCGTTTAATTATCATAAAACCCGTGTTTTTCTGGATTAGATGCTTCATACTCGATTACATATTGCCTTCATCTAGCAGAAAGACGAAACAATGGATGTATAAATAACTAAGTTCCTTTCTCCTAGACTAGCTAAGATGGGGTGTTCCCCAAGGATCAATTTTAGGACCCTTTTTCCTTAAAACTGACCTGCGACAAAACATTTCACAAGGGATATGTTGACGACGATGACGTACCTTTAGATCGTTACTCTGGAGTAGAAGACCGTCGGCAGGAAGCAGATCACCGTATTTGATCTGACATATGTCGCCGACGACTATTTCGCTGATGGATATCTGTTTCACTTCATTGCCTCGGATAACGGCGAACTTGTGCTCGCCTTCTATCCGATTCTGGAGCCCTCTGAAAGTTAATATACATATTTGTGATAATGTTTACGTTTCTATTTTGCATTGACAGATAAAATGGATAAATAACTCTTGGGTGTAAAACTAAAACAATGCGCAAACCCTGAATCAAGTGTATTCTTGCCCACCTCGTCTAGATCATTATTTCCTTAATCAAATGCTTCGAAATCAAAATAATAGTTAAGCTGAGCATTTTTGAACATCATTCGCTTAGCAAAAGGTTAAAATTGAAATTTTCGTGAACGCAATGCTATAAAATGTGTATTTTTGTGATGCTTACCTGAATTGCCTTTCTTTCGTGTAATCGTTGAACGCTGTGACTAAAACGACGACTATGACTGATATTAAAATAGCGAGACCCTCGATCCATTGGTAGTGTCCTTCCTCTTCGTCCAAATGTCCTGAAAAATATAAATAAAATTAAACATTTGAACATAATACATTTCTACGCTTCAAACGTTATTACCACGACAGAAGAGCATGAAATTATAGCACGTCGTATTAAAGTTAAACATTACCCATCAACATTGATTGAGAAAGTCTAAAAGAAGCCGAGTTTGCTGTAATCTTCTTATACATTCATATCATACGCGGCTTAATCTATTACTATGTCATTTATATAAAAAAAAAAACGAAGTGATAGTGATCATGCAAGAGAACAAGTATGCCTAGGGAATAGTTACATTATAAAAAGTGCTTACTGGTACAACCCTATTAAAAATGGAAGCTTGCTAATTAACTACCTTAGCTCAATTACCATAGTTGATGATTTTCAACTCAATTAGCTGTTAACGTACTGTCAAATTACCCAAGCCTAAAAAGCTATCTTGTTATTTGTCCCTCGACTAGCCAGCCTACTCCGGCTTGCAAGCTTTACTTTAGGGTTAGGGTCCAATCAAACTAAATTATCGTGTGAAAAATCTCGTTCTGTAGCGACAGAGTGATTTCTGTGACACTAAGAAGCCTAGCCGAAACCTACTCTACCAAGCCTTTACTTGCAAGCTCCCAAGTCTTCGCTTGTTTAAGCTAGAAAGCATAAACGCGATTCAATAGAAACTATTTCCTACAACTAATCTTTTTTGATTTTGGTTCATGGTTTTGAGCACTGCTTCCTTTTGAAATAACATATCAAAACATATCCAAACATTCGATACCATTACTAATTAAAATCATTTAGTATTCAGAATATATGACCAACACCGAAATAGCAACATATAATGAATATCATTAATTCACGAAGCCAAATATATTGTTAGTACATTTGTTTAGGTCTATTTTAAAGGTATGTTGTGAACAGAGGTGGAAAATGTTACTGCAGATGTGGAGACTAGTAAGATTTAAGCTTGTTGATTAAGAATTAACCGAATTCGAATCTAACGTTATCATTATCATCTACTCTACATACACCCGTATCTAAACAAAGGCATTTTATTGGCTTTTCTATGTTATCCTCTACCTTTCCAAAATCATCGTTTGACTTATCAAGTAAACTACATGCTTCGAAATGTTTCGTATCAGCTTTATTAGCAACTAAGTTTACAAAGACAACGCTATTACGCTACCTACCGAGAATTTCACAACAATTATTAGATCTGGGCTATTTCTCAAGAAGTTTAACACAAGACCACTTTACTGAAGTTAGTGCTCGCTAACTTCGCTTCATAGCTTCAACTAAGCAAGGTCCGTAGGTGACCGCACAGCAATGAGATCATATCGCATAACAGTTAATGTAGCCGTATCAGCTGCACAGTCGATCGGTTTCCAAGACGGATTAAATTTTACAGCACTCGTATTTGGTATAACGGAATAAAAATAGATGAAGGGAGGCTTATATCCAGCAGTCGATGAAGCAAAGAGGTAGAACAACTCCACAATGAGATGATTTAGATAGGTATGTTAGTCTGCACTAATCCAGAAGTTATCACCTTTGAAGTTGGACGACTTCATTTTTAAACCTTATTTACTTTGACGACGGTACGATACAAGCAAGCACAAGATAGCATTTAAACAAATAGATTTTACTCGAATATCGCACGATAAACGTTTCGTCTTATTCAGTATCGCTTAGTTTCTCCGTAGAGAAACGTAGCTTAGTGGAACGGATCCAGACTTATAGTGAACAGACTGTCTAGCGTAAAATAATACTATAAAAGGGATTCTGGGAAAACAACCATCCTGTTCTTGGTAATACGTAATGAGCACGTGCGAGAGGAAAGTTCATTTTTACGCAAAGTTAAAGAGAAATTACTTTAAAACTTTTTACCAATAACTGATAAGGTTAGGAACTGCGTTTCGATCAGTTATAATACCTATAGTATTGTGTACTCAATTTACAGTAATTACATTGAAGTTTAAATAGTTCTTAATAAAATAGAAAACATTCTTGACAAAAACAACACATTATGAAATGCTTCAGTCAATCCGAAAGGCTTTGCCAATAGCAATTGCTTATAGGAAGATCTAGAGGAAGATTTAGATCACAGATCAGAAAGCATAGATGTGACAGATCGTACAAAACATAGTAATCGAATCTCGAGTTGTTGCCGCTTGAACAAACCTCCGCACATTTGATTATGCAGATGTACCTAAGTGTTAAGTTCGGTTCATTGAATACAGATAGGTACATCCGATTGTAATCTGCTCAGCCTTGTGTTCACTTTGTCTATACAGTGTATCGGTTAAGGCTTAGGAATTTGGTTTTCCATTCTCTCTCAATTCTTTTTTATTTTTACTTTTAATGAACACTTATTAACGCCAAATCAAAGCCCAAGTCGAAAATAGGTCTATTTAGATATAACATGTAAATTGAACTAACAAAGTCAATTTGAAAACTAGCTACGCCTGTTCTAATCTCCTTACACCGGCAAAATACCGGGTCTTTTTTGGCCGTGATCACATTTACAAGCTGATTGAATTAAAGCAAGTTCACTACAGTCCCAAGCTTTTTAGTCACCTAAATAGTTTGATATTTTATAATAAGCTTATTGAAAAGCTAAATCTAATTAGGAAATTAGATTTAGTTTAACGTAGACTTGAAGTTAAGTTACCGCCAAGTCTTGAATTTGAATAATTCCACTTGGGAATTTGTTAAAAAAAAGCGTACACGTTGGTTGACCTTTGAGAATTGCTTACTTTATGGAGTAGTGAGTTCAGCGATTTTGTCTTTCTTCCTAGTATTGAAATTATTATCAAGCGTGGTTGTATTTAAAACAATTATTGGTGCTTCTGTTTGTCTAGTCACTAATACAATAAGTGTCGCTAGTATATTAAACATCTACTAAGTAATTAGCATAGGAAAGCTTACATTTGTCAGCTATTATGTGAACACTCTTTTAACAAACATAACAAGCGAAATAGAGAATTCAACTAGAATTCTGTGTAACCAATTTTAACTTACACGATGAAACCAACATTCAAGCAGACAGATAAACAAAACCTACATGGGAAGGAAGGGCGGTGTAGGGTGTGAACACTACTCAAACGTGGTACTCAAGAGGTCTCAATGCAACTAAACCAATATCATGCCCTGTTACCATGGTTAAGTTTCGATACATTCATGGGAATTTACACAAAACAATTACGTGTAGTAGGCTTGTCTGCATCGAGCAAATCATTACTTAAAAATTTATCAATCAACTGAAAACTAGGCAATCTAACAGACAAATTATTAATTACATTTACAATTGATTTAAAATACAATCAGATCGACCGCAATCGTTTCAATATTAGTTAAACCATGGCAAAGTACTTGACGACACTAACTAATATAATAGAAAAACTATTCGAAAAACATTCACTTAAAATTGATTTAGTTGCAACATTCGTTTAGTTTTATTTTATGATAAACCAGAAGCCAATCGTCACCTCAAGTACATTACTATCATTACGAGCAGTGTTATATAATTCAGATAATCTTACCAGGATCGTCTAAATTTCCACATTGTTATTGAAAAGAGAAAATACAATGATTATTATTAATATAGAGAATGTTAATGCTGACAATAGAACATGCAAGATGACCCCTCAACTAGAAAATGACGCAGTTACATACCATAACCATAAAATGGACTAACTAACAATTCAGAACTAGCCACTCCTTAAAAATAAGTGCCTATAAAAAGTACGTAATATTCATAAACACAAAGACACACAAAAATAATAACACATGGTCACAGATTAAAGACTAATTAGCTTACTAATCTAAATAATTAGATCAATAATTAACAATTAGATTAACATAATCTAACGGCAATACAAGGAAGTAATTTAAAATCAAATCCTAATAAGCTGAAAAGTGATAACCTCAATGGAAACAATGCTATTTTTCCTAACATAGATAAAGTTCGTATGCGCTGTAATGTAAGTTGTTGGGTCTAATAAGTTAGAACAAAAATATGCTTTGAGCACACGAACATGTAATGATATGGTATACAATATACTTTTGGTATATGTTTGTGACGAATATGTATATCCAGATTCCAGAAGTGAATATAAAACAGCTGAAAATAAACTTAATTGAACACACGGAAAATATAAAACATAAAATTCCAATAAGACATTAAGTAATTAAAAAATATAGTACAGTAATCGACCTAGTTAACAATGACACAAACTTGTTAGATTAATCGATGTGTACCGACACACAATGAGTGAAATAAAAACGTACACTTGAGTCTTAATGTAACGAAGCATAAATTACAATGTTATCAAAACCTTAACATACCTCAGTTTCTTTTTTAAATATAAATTAGATTTTTGTTATTTTGATTCAAACTCAAATATTTCCAGCAAAAACTGGATACCTTAAATTAATGCCAGTTCCATTTAAACCCAATTGGTATTATGACTAAAATAAGGCTCAAACAAAGTACAAAGAATGTAGTAAAAAAATCACAAAAATAAAACTTAGATGAATATATCAACATGGCTTTAAACAATGAAGATATAAGAGTCTTAAAATCTGACGAGTAGAATAAAACAACCAATAAAATAAAGATAAACTTACCAATATCAGTGGGGTCCTCTGATGGCTTGTAGAAGCTCAAACCTAACGAGACTACTGCGGCTACCTCTAAGATGATCAGCGTCACATCTTGCAACGCCTCCCATACTAAGGTGAGGAAAGTCTTCGGCGGCTTTGGCGGGATCATATTTGAACCGAACACCTCGCGCCTGTGCTGCATGTCAGCTTTGGAACCGCTAAGACCTGGGAACAAGAGACATGGTCGTATTATTTTGGGTTCATCATCATAAGCCTTTCACGTTCCCACTGCTGGGACTCTGGCCTTCTCTCAGAGAGAGAGAGTATGGGCCGTAAACTACCACGTTGGCCAAGTGCGGGTTGGTAAATGTCGCATGCCCTTGAATGTTGCAGTTCTTGGACATGCCGGTTTCCTCACGATGTTTTCCTTCACCGTTTCGAGCGATGGCAAATCCGCACATAACTTATGAAGTCATAGGTGCGGGGTCGAAAGGATTCAAACTCGGTGTTGGCGCATTTTGAAGTCTGACTATAGTTAAATATATTTGCTAGGTTATGTTGTTTATTATCATCGTCAACCAGTTTTGATGGTGTGACTGTTCGTTGCCTATGTATTGATTGTCTATAAACACAGCTTCAAACACTAAAGATTCGCACTTCAACAATCACCAACCTTTGATCTATTTGCAATTCTGTAGGGTAAATATATATCTACTCCTTTTCTATTTTTAGATACTAAAGAAATAGGTAGCTTAGAGTACAGACAGAACTGTCCAAATACGTATAGTTGAATGATAATAAACTAAGGCCGTCCTTTTGAATATCAGGCACTGCAAATTCTTATGAACGAATTTCGACTTTATCTCAAATTGTGGGATTGAATGAAGTATCATCGTACAGTTTATGTTATAGCCGTTTCTGTAAGAAATATTGCTGCGAAGGACGCGTCGCCATTCATAATAGATGAACTTGAACGAACCGGCGACGCAGAGTTACGTGAAACGAACGACAATAAAACTGAGGGCGAATTAATTCAGGTTTCTTTAAAGAAGTGAAGGGCATAAAACCATTCATTAAAATACAAATGTTTAATAAGGTACATGGCAACAAAGATTCTTATCTACTGGTATATGCAGGTAATATAACTATGAATGATAATCAGGAAATTCCGATGCTTATCTTGATTTTAAAACTACTCGTAAAAAAAGATCAAAAAATGTACGTAGAGAGATAGCTTTAATTGAAAAACGAGATGATTAGAAAAAACTGCACGTTCACAAACAAAAAAGACAATAAAGAACCATTTATTACAAAGGATTCTAAACGTGCGACTCTGTTGGGTAAAAACTGAGCCATTCGTCGCGACAATAAAGTCAACTATGTACGTTGGCAGTGCCAATAAAACAAAGACAAGCGTCAAACAAATTTGCAATTAAAATATTTTCAAAACAGTCAAAGCTTGTTCTGTATGTTTACATTATTAAACCACTTTTGTTTAAAGTGCAAAATAAAAAACGTTTTACTAAAGTCATAGACATCGCTATCATTTACAATGAATACGGCTTTCTTTTGATCAATTGCATCTAGAATTAGAATTTTAAGTTATCTCTTAAGGGCAACTGATTAAACTTCTGTTGAAAGTCTTTGAAGTCTGAATTAATGTTGAATTTGAAAAAAAGGTTTACAATTTCAATTTCATTTCACAATCTGTCACAGTCATAGCACGATCCGGCGGATGATCACGCTAAGTGATAGATCGGATATTGGTTTTTATTACATGAAGGTTCACCGACCGGTGCACCTCAACATTTGCCGAATATCTACGTGTACGAGTCTAAAAATACATTATTTATGTGGAGCCGATGTAACAGAAAGCTGTAACATCTTTATGCCAGAACAAAACAGTTATTTTAATGTTGTGCACATTTTATTTATCTCAATGAAAAGAGCAGGCGACGAACATATTGCTGGTAAGAAAATATTAGTTTGGCAAAAGGGACGCGAGTTGGCGTTTGAATGGAATTGAAACGGTGCAGAAGAGAAAAATTACATCGACGCTGTTTTAAATGGGAAAAAATATTACGTTTTGAATTACATTCTATCGTTCGTGTTATTGTGTGAGTGGTAGAGCTTACGTAGCTAAGCGTTTTTTCCTCAGTATTATGCTAAGGTTTTATGAATATTTATAATAGCAGTTAACTTGCCGTGCCCCGCCGGGCAGGGTGGTAGCAATTTTCAATTCAGCCCCGTCAACAGAGGACGGAACGGCTCTTTGAATTATACAGTTTTCGTTCATTAGTTTGAGACACAAAAATATGGAAAATACATTCCTCTAGGGTAGTTCAATTTAGAGCTCAGAACATACGAGTCGTCGTCACGATTATCAAAGATCAAGTAAGCAAGATGGAGGCAGCCATTGAATTTCCTACAAAATAAATCATTGAATGCCATCACCCTATTTCGTATTGAAATCGCTTGTTTATAAGAGAACATAAAGAATAACTACCCGAAACATATTCGATAAATAATCGCGAACTTCCATAATAACTTTTTATATAATATCCAAAAAAGGAAAGGTAACGGGCCCATTCAGGCTCACACCGAATTGGTTCCTTATAATTTAGCAAATAAATTCCCTTCGCGCCTCAGGGGAGGAGCATCGAAGAATAAAAAAAAATTGTCGAGATTAAACTTCCCCTCGATATAATGGAAGCAAACTTTAGCTGGATGAATTCAGATTGAACTTTGTAATTTGTTTTGGGCAAACAATAAATGATGTACGCTGAAGGTTGTGGGTGCTTCGGGGATGCAAATAGATGGCTTCAATTGTCTTTTACTTCTCTGAAGGTATATTTACATGAGAGTTCATTGCAGACGATAATGTACCTACTCTCGTCTCATGTAAATCTACCATCAGTTGAAAAAAGTAATTCATCGTTGTTATTATCATTTCATTATTTTTGGAACGAGACGAGCAAGTCATTCTCTTGATGGTAAGCGCTACGCTCGCTCATTCCAGTTCAGCGTCACCCAGACTGAGAGAAAAACAGTAATTAAAAATATATTTTACTATTCTTAACATTATTTTCAATTTTTATGACAAAACAAAGCTTTTAAATAGTTATTGCGAAGAATGTATACCTACTACACCTACAGGAATGCTCTCTACTCTGCGTGCAGGACTGTGAAAAATGCATGTATCTGCAGGTATTCGTGTTTACACGTGTAAAACTTAGTTTTTGCACAGCCCCTTCAATAGTGCAAAAGTTTTCATCGAAACATTCCTGTGTAGACACGAACGCGAGGCGTATTTTGTTACAAAAAGATTTTTGAAAAGTTATGTGAAAATATTTTGTCAACTGGCTTCGTGTTGTGGTTTTTCCGCTTTTCCGGAATATTAAGTAGCTTATGTGTCAATTCAGAGTAAAATGTAAGAGATTTTTGTTATTTGCGCGAGGTCCAGGTGGAGGACTGGCAGGAGGTGGCGCAGTAAAGACCGAAGTGGCGTCTTTTGTTATCGGAGGCCAAGACTCACTTTGAGTCGTTACGCCATTTCAGTTAGTGTTTGTTATGACGTACAGAAAAAGGTTATTAGCATTTTTCCAATAGCCCTGTATACATATTTATTTGCATACATACAAATACTAGATAGAGCGATGGTGGCAGAACGGTTAGTGCGACTTACAAGACGCCGACTTAATAAGTTATGTGCGGATTTGCCATCGCTGAAAACGGTGAAGGAAAACATCGTGAGGAAGCCGGCATGCCCAAGAACTGCAACAAAGGCATGCGACATCTACCAACCCGCACTGGGCCAGCGTGGTAGATTACAGCCCATACTCTCTCTCTGAGAGAAGGCCAGAGTCCCAGCAGTGGGAACGTGAAAGGCTGATAATATAAATATGTAACGATAGTAAGTACTATTATTGTTATTGCGCAATCGACCGTATGATCGTAGGCTAATGGTATTTGTGCAAAACATTTGCATTTATTTTATGACTCATGAAGTCATGGCGCACCTAGTCGAAGCGCTAAGGTTTTCCACACACGAGTCGCAAGCGTCTCGTTAGCGTATTGTAAAGACGCAACGAGTACGAGACTTGCTAAGTTTTACACAAGGCGTATCGTTTGGACCACTTATACGCACGATTTTTTGCGTACTTGCGCTACGACTATCGTAATGACAATGAAACTATTCTACGATCCTCTGCAACAATGCCAACATCGTGATTACGAAAAGTAGAACATTGAGATTAAAGAACATTTGCAACCATCTATCTATCTCTGTAACTGTAATCGAAAAAATATTCAGAAATTGCTCATTTTCAAGTAAAATTTCTTAAATATAAATGAAAAAAAAAACGAATTTAAGAAGCCTACTCACGGTGCAATCACACACTTTTTTGGCTCAACTTGTGGTTCAACTTACGTTGCAATTTGCTTGCTAATTTAGTAGAAAATTTCACATTAATAGAATAATTTAAATTTTAAATGTGACGAAAAAATTTATCATGAAATTCAAAACCGGTTCACGGTTATCAAAACATGTTAGAAACATCACTAGTTGTTATCAATAAGAACACACGTGGACACAATCTATACGGTGCTTTCAATGGTTAACTTAATTAAAAATTCGAAGAACGTACTCAAATTATCCAATTGACATAAACAAAAATTAATAAAACCAGTTGTCGGCGGTAATTGCTTTCATGAATGCATTCATTCGAACAAATGTATGCGAAGTGGCGACAAGATATACGTTCACATGTAAAATAAAATATTATAGTATTTAATTTCTTTTTAATTTCTCAAAAATGTAAATACTGAGAATAAACTCAAAAATTATGTAACCATCAATTTTTAGCGTTACTTTCTATAAACATTAAAAAAAGACTATATTTAATAAGTAAAAAAGTTTATAAAAAGTTTACAAAAAATATATACATACATAAATATTGAATAGAACACAAACACACATGAAAAAAAATGTAATAAAAATAATCAGAAAAAAATATCCAAGATACATTTCTGACTGATAAGTCTCGTTTGTTGATGCATAATTTCTAAGTTAATGCTGATCTACATTTTTGAGAAATTTAATACTTATGACATTACTTTAATTTATTTTGAAGGTATGTATATAATCGCAGGCGAGTGTACCGCGTGTACGCGTGTGCCGTTATCGTAGTATTGAGTGGAGTCAATGTACGGGATGCTATTGGGAAATATAAATAAGTCTTCTAGTTATGAGTTGTGAGTGTATTTTTATTTTGATTGAGGCATAGATTACAAGATCCAGCTAAGAATTGAAGCTGATTACAATATTTTTCAGTAATTGTAACCTAAAAAAATTATTAAATAATTTTAATAATGTTAATGTAAAGCGTGTTCTTTCCAAAAATGTAAACTAAAAAATTATGCCGAATAAAATGCAATTGTTAACTCCTTCCGCAAACAAAAAGATGTTGTGGCGCCACTTTCGACCACACCATCGCTTTAAATCATGTGACTTGTAGGTAGGTCTTGTAGTTCTAACGTAACCCTTTAAAATAGAGAAAAACCGTTCGGTTTTCCGGATACGTATGTACATGGAAGTTTCGGATAATTTTTTTTTTACGACATTCTATCAAAGCTCCCACTATCCATCGACATCTTTATTCACAATAAAATCACCCGACTGCGTCTACCATCCGTCCCGGGCATGTTAAAAGCATTATCGACCCCACTGTGGTTACGTTAACATTCTACATTTTTACGATCAATATTCTTTCGGGTAACAAGTTTTACGTTTTTGTCAGATATGAGTTTATTTTCGAGGCAACAGGAATGCCTCATTTGTTTTATTATCTAGTTATTTAAAAATACCTTCATGCCAGTGACGTCATCAAAAGCGGCTTCAACGGAAGACCAGCGCTGATCAAACGACCAGCACAACGCTGAGTTGAGGCCGGTTTGCAACAATACATTTTCTGTTTCTTTTTTTTTCTTATTTCTACATAATGTGTTTGTCTTGTATAATTTGTTGCAAATAAATGATTCTTATTCTTATTCTAAATGGCTGGCAGCAGTTGGATGAGAGGAGCCGAAGATCGGGCTCAGTGGCGGGCTTTGGGAGAGGCCTATGTCCAGCAGTGGACTGAAATGGGCTGATTATGATGATGATGAGGAATGCCTCCGGTTGTCTATCATGTCATTCGCAACGATTCAATTTTCTCCTTCAGCTGGTACACGTGCCAATCGATAAAGCTTTTGAATAACTCATGCATACGCCATTTATTCGATTCGCGATTGAATTGGTTGTAGGAAATAGATAATAATCCTTCAGGGTTGCAGAAAATTGCAAGATGGTTAAGAATTACCAACGATTCGAGTAGTAGTAGTGCTGTCAATTGCTCTTACGTCACATATTTCAGTCACTTTTATACATTTTACTAGCTGCGCCCCGCGGTTTCACCCGCGTCTGCCCGTTATCCCGTAGGAACCTTTTCCGGGATAAAAAGTATCCTATGTCCGTTTCCTGGTCCTAAGCTACCTCCCCACCAATTTTCAGCCAAATCGGTTCAGTTGTTCTTGAGTTATAAATAGTGTAACTAACACGACTTTCTTTTATAAATATAGATATGTTAGCGTTTCGCCATAAGTAACCTGATGTTAAGTGACAATGTGGTTGAAGGTAGCGCCACGCTATAGCTGCTTTGAGAACTGGCTTTCATGTGAGGCTTCCGAAAGACACCCACGTTTACCTACTTGCGGTCAGATTCTTCACTAAAGGGTGTCAGCTAGCCAAGCGAGCACTAGAAAATGCCCTACCGCCGAGCTAAGTTTCATCACGATGTTTTCCTTCACCGAGAGCTCGCGGTCACAAGCCACCGAGCTAAACTTTGAAGCAAAGCACTTAGCTTTATGACTGGCAACTTTTACCAATTCCTCAATTAATCTTTCCGATCTTAGTAAAGTGTCAAATATCTTCTCTTAGCTTCCATTGCCCGCCCGTTCACGCGTCTCTCCCATTCAAAGTTTCAACTCGAGAGGCAAGCTAGAAAAAGATCGCTATAAAACGCGTTCCAATTTCGGGATCATCACTCTCCCGAGAATCCAGAGGAACATTTAAGTGTACGACGTAAAAATGTTTACTCGATTTAACATCTGCCGCTCAGCGCATTAACTTTGAAGTCGCTTAATTATCTCTGTGTAAACAATATCGCTTATTTATCGATTAAAAATCACATATTACGGTACGTTTTGGCGTGCGGAGCGGGTTTATTGGTGATAAATCGTCGGAACGGGGCCTCCCGCGATCTGTGTTGCAAACGTGTACTAAACAATATGATGAAAGTAAGGGCTAATATCATCTAGAGACGGGACGTTAACCGATTTTATATTTGCCGATTATAGCACTGAGCACTGTGTGCGAAATTGAAAACTCAGTGCAGTCAGTGCTAGTTTCAACCATACCCCCCCCAGCAGTGATTTTGGTAAGATATTTGTAAACCAACCGTCCTTACCCAATCCAGGTGTAGTGTGGCGCCACCACATCGTCACTTAACATCAGATGACTTGTGGTCAAACGCTACCATGTAAGTACTAAAAATAGTTAAAAAATCGAACAACTACCGATGGTTAGGACGGCAGAGTGAGGAATCTCTTGACAGTACGTGTCGTGTCAAAGAGTACGCCTTTTGCATCTGACCCTTCATCCAACCGTCAAGCGAGAGCCTCTCCAGATGTTGGTCGAGACTCTTCACTATGAGGCCGTTCGCCAAAACGACTATAACATCGGGACAATGATCGTTGGGTAATTATTACTATCGGAACTATTGAAGAAACTACCTCGCTTGTAGTGCGATTCTAATTCACTCGGAAAGATTCCGTGTCGGATTCAACGTCACTTTCGCTTTCCGAAAGCAAATAGGTGGCGGAATTTTTTCCGTGATTGAACAGCTGGTTTGTCAAATTAAATATCAGTGTCCGAAATTTAATTTTTCAAACCAGTAAATATCAGTGTCCGAAAAACGCCTAAAGCCTATAGGATCAGCAAGCTGAAGTGGCAATGGGCTGGACATATTAGCCAAAGAACCGATAAAATCGTTGGGCCAACGTGTTCTTGAGTGGAGACCGCGCCTCGGCAAACATAGTGTAGGACGCCCTCCGGCTAAGTGGAGCGACGACATACGCAAAATGGCTGGCAGCGGTTGGTTGAGAGAAGCCGAAGATCAGGCTCGATGGCGTACTTTGGGAGAGGCCTATGTCCAGCAGTGGACTGAAACGGGCTGATTATGATGTCTAAAAAAATCTCACGGAAACTTTTCCGCATCCGTGTTCGGAAGAGTTTCCGAGTGAATTAGAATCGCACTGCTGATGCAGTAAATCCCGAAGTAAGTAATCCGTAGTAAATCCGAATGAAGAGATCGCGAGCTTGTGGACTACCCATACCGTGTAAAACGAGTCGTGCGATAAAATTACTCGAGTTATAAAATCGAGTACGAAACCGGAGGCGAGTTTGGCGCCTACAATGCGGCGGTGGGCGCCAATATTTGAACAAACAACATACATTATTCATCGGCCCGATGGAAGATTCAGCTCAGGTGCTTATTTAGAAACGCTGTTTGGAGTTTTCACGTACCCCGTACTGAGGTATCAATCTACTCCAGAAATTAATAATCGAACCAGATTCGTTTTTCACGGTTTTGGATCGTTATGTCAATCAATATGTCAAGCTAAAATGACATATGATGACTTGACATATCAATCCAAAACCGCGAAAAACGGATCAGGATCGATTATTAATTTCGGGCGTTACAAAATATAAAATTGAGTCTGTTTGTAATGTCAAAATAACAGCTTCTTACTAAAACGGCATTTATAAATACAAAAATAAAACCCATAGATGAAATGTGTTATGGAGGCCCTCGTAAATTAAGCCCTGAAGATTTACATAGATTACCGTTTGTCGCGATAACAACTGTAGTCCACACGAGTGAAACCGCGGGCCACAGCTAGTAAAACGTGAAATTTGAATTCTTTTTCAAATTACGATACGTTTACTGACTCTGATTACGTTTTTCCGAATCGTTTGTGAGAATACATAAAAGAGGATCAAAACTATGACAAGCAGTTTACTAATCAATAAACCACACAAACGCTTTGTACCAATAATGAACCCCATAAATAACATAATTTCTTTAACTTGTCCAAACAACGTAGCGCCCTTGACCGCGGCTCGTGTAACGACCTTCGGAACAACAAAAACGCCTTCGAGGCTGCCGTGGGAAATCGCATGGAACCGACGGTGGGTGGTCATAAAAGTGTTTTAGGGTTGACTTTTCACTGAAACTTACACTTTTCTGAGTTTACTTTGGAATCGTATCGATTGGTCGCAGTTAACCCCTCCGCACACGGCGTCGTAGCGTAGCGTATCGTAAAACGCGCGTAGTGCGAGAGCACTACGATCACGTACAGTCAGCGACAAAAGTCACTGAACAATAACACATTTTTCGATTCTTTTACCATCATAAACACCAACCTTCTACCGTATCATCACATAACATCAGGTGTGTAGTGTTATAGTCAAACTCTACCTATTAAGTTGTAAGAAAAAAACCAACATTACTAATCCTGTAGGTACGCATTTGGAAAATCGTTGTTGCAGACGCTTCTCTGCAACAACGCTTCGTCTGCGGACTTGTTTCAAATTCAAAATTTCTTTAGTTAGTATAGGATACATGTGATCACTTTTTTTTTTTTTTTATAATGTATGTTTTATACAATTGTCCTCGGACATTGGTCCGAAACATTTTGCATCGGCGAAAACATTTTTTTGCGTAATTTGTGATCACTTTAAAACGTCAAACTTAAGTCTAGCTACGCCTTACGCCGGCAAAAGAGCAGCCAAGATGCGCCCGACAGGTAATTTTTTGGGTGCGATCACATTCACAATAATAGTTTTATTCTTAAGAAAATACTTTTTGTCTTTAGAAAATACAACTAAGAAAGAAAGAGAGAGAGAGAGAGAGAGAGAGAGAGAGAGAGAGACTATTAATTAATCGAATTGGAGTTTGAAAATGTGAGTGCTCGTATGGCTCTCGTGCTACGCGCGTCTTAAGCAGAGGTAAATGCAGATGCAGTTGTACCATACATAAAATGATTAGAACCTGTCATTTTTGAAACTTCTTCAGTTCAAACAATTTACGTCTCTCGTCCAGAAGTCTTTTCACACAAACCTTCTTCCAACGGATGTTTTCTTAATTGCTGGCATAAGATATCACCGCGACGAACACTATGTCAAAACATCTCCATCACGATATAGGCCAAGTTCTCGAAAATAATTCGATTTAAAGGAAGCATTTGCGGGATAAAACTAAGCCAAGGTCTCGTGACGTCACACAATGGATGATATTTCGAGTCGCCGCGCCGATGGCTCTTCTTTATTACCCGGATATTTTGACAGAAGAACTACATAATTAGTAATCTCATTAATTAATTATTTATTTATTCGTTTCACACGTTTTAATAACATAATTTATTCATAATGTAAACAGCATCCATCATAGATCGTATTTTAATTAACATAGGGTTCTTCCATTGAATGGTGTCATGGTAACAAAGACAGAAGAATACAAATGTAGACAGTGTCTCGTGAGTACAGTCAACGACAAAAGTCACTGAACAAAAATAAATTTTCCGAATATCTTTATCATCCTAAACACCAACTTTCGACCGAATCATCACTTAACATCATGTGTGTTGTGTTATGGTCAAACGCTACCTTGTAAGTTGTAAGGAAAAAACAGACATTACTGCCGAAAATCGAGTACGTATGATCAACAACAACTTTTGTCGCTGACTGTACAAGGTCAAAATGTGGAATCTTGGAACACCAAAAACCACATGGGCCGTAACTTTCTTTCCCTGATCTTATCAACCACCGCGTGGCGCAACATCGAAGATTCCCTCGACCTTCGCGCATCCAGTTTGAAGCGCTAACACGAAGAGCCTTGACAGTTCGGGGAACTTCCTAAAGACTTATAGTATCTCTACTAATATTACAAATGCAAAAGTAACTCTGTCTGTCTATCTCGCTTTCACGCCTAAACTACTGGGCCGATTTAAACGAAATTTGGTACGGAGATAGTTTGAACCCTGAGAAAGGACATAGGCTACTTTTTATCGCGATAAACTGTAGCCCACGCGGGTGAAACCGCGGGGAACAGCTGTTGTATAGCAGTCCATGGAGCTAAGGTCACGTGAGCGCACAATGGAAGATATTCTGAATAACTGATGGGGCGTCACATCGGCACAGCTGTCTGGCCGCGTCGCTACAGAAATAGAACATCGATATCGGACGCCGGTGTGCCACGCGGGCGATAGTGTCGGGAACACGGGACGTTTCATTGGGAAATCGAGGGTATAAAATACGTTTGGAGGGAGCCGGCGGCCGGATGGTTACCTGTTCGCCGTAACCCATGAAAAGGTATTGTGTAAGCCAACATTTTATGTCATACTAGTTGCTCCCAGCGGTACCACCCACGTCTTCCCGTTATCCCGTTTAATAAAAAGTTGTGAAAACTTTCGCATCCTACTAATATTAAAAATGCGAAAACTTGTGTGTGTGTGTGTGTGTGTGTGTGTGAATGTTTGTTACCACGTATCACCGTAACTACTTAACCGATTTTGAAGAAATTTGGAATGGAGGTAGCTTATACCCTGGACAAACAGACAGGCGAGCACTGGAAAATGCCCTACCACCAAACTATGTTTTCATAACGATGTTTTCCTTCACCGACAGCTTAAGCTCATTGTAGAATTCGAACCGGATCGCAAGCCAACGTCTACTACTGAGCAATCATCGCTTCAATTTGTTTGTCTGATTTGAGCCTTCAAGCTGAAGAAAGAGATAGTGGAAACCTTGCTTCTCGACAGCAATCATATCCTATCTACATAAGAAACCAGTTTGGCATCATAGAAGGTTAATACCACAACCCGAACTACACTCGCGTGCAAGTAAATCGACTCAAGCCTCAAATGCGCATAAAAAATGATTTATCTTAACAATGACTCATTTTACTTCTATATAATGTTTTACATATTTAAAGCCTAGTAATTGGGCTTTAAATTGGTAGCATTATTTCAGTAATTTAAATAAACACTTGTCTTTAGAATGCAACTGAACGCAACCTTCGTAAAATGCTCTACGCTCTATACACAACTTGCTCAACACAACCCCCTATAAAATCCCCCGTAATTGTTTTTTCTTATCAGTCGCTCATCAGACGTTGACCTAAACACATCTCTGCAAATTGAAGCCATTGTTTGAATAAAATTATGGACACTACACCTGAAGAAGCCGCTCAAGCTGTTGCCCTGTTGCAAGAAGGGTTAAACCAGCGAGAAGTCGCTCGTCGGTTGAATATGAGTCAGTCTGGTGTCTCGAGAGTGTACAGAAGGTTTCAAGAGACTGGTGCCTTCACTCGGAGGCCTAATACCAGCCGACGCCGGTGCACCTCGGAGCGTGACGACCGGTTTTTGGTCTCGACCTCTCTCCGAAATCGACACCTTACCGGTGTAGATGTGCAGCAGGAGCTACGTCAAGTTCGAGGGGTGACTGTCAGTCAATGGACAGTTAGAAGAAAGTTGAAGGAAGCCAACCTTACTCCCAAACGACCCAGTACAGGCCCGAAGTTGACCACAGCTCACCGTCAAGCACGCCTTCACTTTGCTCGAGAACACTTGGATTGGAGCATAGAGCAATGGCAGTCAGTCTTGTTCACTGATGAGACGAGGATGTGTCTCCATGGCAGCGACAGGAGAGGCCGGGTGTACCGGCGTCCCGGTGAACGGTTTTCACAGTGCTGCTTTGCTGAAACCGTTGCATATGGTGGCGGTTCTTGCATGATTTGGGCTGGAATTTCCTTAGAAGGAAAAACGAATCTTGTTTTCGTTCCTGGGGGAGGCCGGGGAGGAGGTCTAACCAGTGATCGTTACATTGAAGATGTTCTACTGGATCAAGTTGTCCCTTATCAAGGCTTTATTGGAGATAATTTCATCTTGATGCATGACAACGCCCGATGTCACACTGCTCGGGCCACACGTGTTTTCCTGATCGAAGTTGAAATTGACACTATGGATTGGCCAGCGCTCAGCCCCGATTTGAATCCCATTGAGCACATATGGGACAAGCTCAAAAGGAAAGTTAGAGCGAGGAATCCAGCTCCTACAAACATAAATGAGCTCAAGACTGCGTTGGTAGAAGAGTGGGGTCTAATACCACAGTCATCAATAAAAAAGTTAATAAGGTCTATGAAAAATCGCATGAGAGCAGTGATCAGGGCTAGAGGAGGGAATACCAAATATTGACACGAATAAATTTTTTTTCTTACTCACATTTTATTTCATTTATACACAATAACCTCATACTGAGAAATTGTATGAATTTTCAATATTTTTTACAATATCATTGACATACTCCTTTTTTACTAAACTACTGAATCGATTTTCATGCAACTTACACCATTTTAAAGCCCAATTACTAGGCTTTAAATATGTATAGCATTAATATAGAGGTAAGATGAGTCATTGTTAAGATAAATCACTTTTTATGCGCACTTGAGGCTTGAGTCGATTTACTTGCACGCGAGTGTAGTTGAGACTGTATTCAAAACGAAATGGGAAAGAGATTGGACTGTGTTGGACATAAATGGAATACATCGTGAAGGTTATTGTATGAATTAAAACAGGACACGAACAATTACGGATATTTACGTCAACGGAAGGCGGTTAACTAACTGAAATTTCTATTTAGTGACTTTACAGTATGAATTGTTAAAACGATATGGATATTCTAAATTGGGGTGGATGACTTAAATGGCATTGTGAACGCCGAGCGTGGGTTGGCTAAGCTTGTTTTAGATATAAAATGTTAATTTTTGTTGATTGGATTAGTGTTTTAGTATTTGGTCTTCTGTTCAAATAGTTTTAATGTCATTTTTTGTAATATGCCTTGTACTCGTATTGCCCTTTTTCAGACCAACAGCGCTGTGAAATGTCACTCAACATTTGTCTGTACACTTTTCAGTTTGTCACATGTCATCACAGTTGGTTTATGAGTTGTTTAGCATATAATGTAAATTCTGTATTCCATCCTAACAACGAAATATTGCCAAAGAAGATATAGAATTGGATCAAGACTAAAACACCTCAAGATTAGTTGCAAAGATTTCTAGCCAACAACATCTTGACTAGTTTCGTACCCTAATCGAAGACAACGGAATTAGGAACACGATCATTACCGGGCTCCAATAAAAGCCAATGCCGTTAGACGGTAATAACCCAATTTCGGCACACATGAGCACTGAACTAGGTAATAAATAGAGGTGTTGCCGTGTTAATGCAGAACGTTAGCTTATCTGGGGAAATCGGATGAAAGGGTATGGGAAGACCGGTCTCCGGATCGCCTTGAAGAATTGAATGCGACGAAAAAGGGTATAAAGGAGACGTGTAATGCCACACAGTTATTCAGCGACACAAACGTATTAGACAAGACCCGACCAGCGATAGGGGAGACAATAATTCTGCGCACTACCCATATATATATACCGTTTCAACATCTTATGTTGGCAGAGACAATTCACATTATCTATGCTGGACACTTATGTGCACTAGGTACATAGTCTGTCAATAGCAAGTGTCACCTGTCAAGTTTAAAAGGTTAAATAATGTAACATTAAAATCTACATAGCCAAGTCTCGTATACATTGACGACAATGCTGCAGTTGCCGCATAGTAAAACTTTCATCGGCGCCATCCTAATTATTATTTTTCTCCCCTTTTCTGGGGTAGTTTTTGATCTCAATTCACCTGATTGTTTATTGACGATGTGGTAGACAGACACAGTCTTTCAAAGTTGTGTTGGTAGCACGAGTTCGTGGTAAAGACATGACAGAAGGTGCCTACAGTATGTACTCGATTATGGAGTCAAAATTCCCCAAAAACGTTTCTGGAACTACCTCCTGATAGAAAACGCGTCAGCTCACGTACTGTTTACAACGAATCCATAACGAGCTCCTCAACTACAGCCGTATAACTGGAGGCATTCATTCTATGCATGCTGTTTATGGGGTAAAAGATGACGACAAAACTGGGTCAAGGAAATGATGAATCTAGCGAGATGGAGTAGTAAACGTCGTCGTAAAATCGGGAGTGCCTTTTATCTTTTGACGATTTTTCTGAATAATACGACGGATGACTGATTCGTAAAGGTCCAATCAGAGCGTATGCAGAGTGCCATAAATAATTAGGAGTGTTGTTAGTAAATTCGGTCCAGTCATACGTCGGAGACTCAAAGTGCGTACGTGGTTTAGGTCAAAGGATAAATAATAGGTAACTTGAGTGAAAATACTGTTGGAGTAACCAATAAACTTGTTTTCATTTCGAGTGTTACATCAGAAAAGAAAACATCAAGGATTCTTTTCTTCGTGAAAGAAGGCGATAGGTAAATCATTATACGAGCTCAAGTAAAACAAATAGCAAACTCAAGTCATGTGTTAAATATAGGGATGATTTAAAATTATAGCACAAAGGTATAGTGAAACCTTAACTTGCTGGTAGTACTTACTTGGTCAACTGCCTCGGGTAAAAAATAGGTTCAATAAAAGTTTGTGGGACTGAAACTCACAGATAAACGTTCACAAAGCTCCGAAACTTTTACAACACATCCAAAACGTTACCTGTTCACATCTCCAGATATTCATAGCGCCCATAGCCATTCGCCTTTGGTATTTCTAACGCTGTCAGTTTTATTACAGCTGAAACCCAGTGATTCGTATCGAATTAGGAACGCCAGCGTATTTCGAGTGTCCGAGTGTCGGACACTACGGTTTTATGGTGGTCGTAAAAACGCTCAGGTCTTTTCTAGCGTGCCCCGTTGTCAGAAGGCGTGGAAAGTTTCAAATTTGTCCGGGATGTGATTGGAATAAGTGATGCCGTCGATGGCTTATGGTATGCGAGCGACGCCTTCCTTTCCATTCATCGGGTAAGGCTTGCCGATGTCGTACGAAGACCGAAATTAGATGAGCAGAATGGCACCATATGCAATTGAATTTTATAGCTACAGTTACAAGGTAGTTTTTTTAGCGGATCTTGGTTTTAAGACTTTCTAAAGCTGTGTGGTCGGGTGTGTATCGCATTGGGCTCATATTTATTTTTAAAAGCAGCAGCAAAAGAGCCGTAGGAACTTCTGATGGAAGATTGTACATAGTTAGAATCTATAATCCATTTATACTTATACTATAAATGCGTCAGTGGATAAAACGTCATAAACTAGACTAAAATTTTGATATCATGCGAATTACCTCGACATTTTCGCTATTTTCCAATATCAGTGTGAAAAAGCTTAGCCGGATTAACGCGTCGACGTCGACCAAGCGTTAATTTGGCGCATAAGAGTTATCATTGCAGTTGATCTCCAAATATTAACTGGCTAGTGCAAACAAATTATTATTTATTGACTTTCACCGTGTTTCACAACGTATTTCGAATATTTCAATTTTATTTATACCAACCATAGTGATACCAAAACATGGCTTTACGCATAAATAACATGTTTCCTAAACAGGTGGTGTTCCGAATTCCCAATACGGTAGTAGAGGCCAATTTAGTAAGGACTCCTTTGGGCTCGCATAAATACATACTAATATATATATTTTTTTAAACTGTCTGTTCAGTGTTTGTTACATTTTCGCGTCTAGACCGCTTCATGTCATCAAATCCAAATTTGGCTAGGAAATAGTTTGAACCCCGACAGGCGTAGCTAGTTTTTAAGTTGACGTTTTAAAGTGATCACAATGCACGCGGGTGAAACCGCAGGGCACAGCTAGTAAAAAATAATTATTTGCCGCTACATATAGAGTCACCTGCTACATATTTAAATTATAGAGCAATAGGGGAACTTCAGCATGTGCTGCGTTTACGTCATAGCGAGCGCAGCGACACTTTACAAACTACCCTATGGTCGGAGAGACTTTCACCGGGAAGAGAGTAGATACTAGATACCCCAAAGAGCCAAAAAACGAATAAAATAGTAACCGTAAGCTTCTCGGAATAATTACTAACTTAATGAATGTTCATAATGAGATTGTAAAGCAACGTATGTACATAAATAACCTAACGAAAACAATATTTTGCTTGAAAACATGAGTACGTATTTCTTATAAATTTAATTTTTGCTACAAAATATCCCAAACATACAAATGAATAAAGCAAATTCTGAAAGTTCCTTGAATTTCACATGTGCCATGCTTCTCATACATATATGATGTTATTCAATAGGTATGTGTAATAGGTAGAATGGTCGGGCGATATCGACCAAATACGACTACTATGCGTTAGCCCGCAGCGGCTTCGAAACCTACCACTTTGGAAACTATAATATACGAGTACTTGATTGGTAATGGATAGTAGATTACTGATTACCGACTGACAAATAACTATGAAAACAGACAGTACAGAAGTGACATTTGCAGCTATTCTTTTTTTTACGATGAAATACATTTTCATTTGCTAACAATAAAGTAAATTCAAATTCAAATTTTTTTTATTTAATAGGATACATTGTGATCACTTTAAAACGTCAACTTAAAACTAGCTACGCCTGTTCCAACCTCCTTACGCCGGCAAAAGAACAGGCAAGAAACGCCCGGCAGGTAACTTTTTTGGCGCGATCACATTGACAATTTTATTCTTATTACTAATTGATTGAATTGGAACAAGTTCACTAAAATCCCAAGCTTTTTTTTTTGTCATCTAATAGTCCGATATTTTTTAATTAGCTTTACTAATAAGAAGACTTCTCTTGTTTGGTTGTACACATTGGGATATGGGAACATGAATATTAACGAGTTGCGGGATCACAACCAAAGCAGACCAGACCCCACAAGCAGCACCCGTTCACGAGTTGTAAGTGCTTTGCATCAAATATACATTCACAAAATGATGTTAGCAAAGTTCATTCTACCATTTATAATATTTCCTTCACAACATAATTATACTGCGACGCCTGTAGATGGAGATAGAGACTGACAAAAATAACATCTCCGGTGACGGAATATAAAAAAAATCTAAGTAATATGCTAAGAAACGGAGACATCCACCGCGCTAACTACAGAAAGCACTTACAATCTACTTACACAATATACATTTAGCTGGAACTAAAATACTCGGAACATAATATATTTAGACATCGGCTTAGCTTCCGCAATCCTTCAACTGCCACACGTAGGAAAATGAACTCTCTGCATCGAGAAAATAAAGTGACATTCCGATTGGGAAGATGAATGGCTTTGCATGAAAGCTATATTTGTATTCTGGATCGATTTACACCGTCGCGAATAATACACACGGGAAATTTTAAGCAGGTGTCTATGCAGTCTGCTAATGCGAAGTGGGAATAGGCCTTAGCATAAGCAACGGAGGTGTGAATGTAGACACTCTACCTGCTAGTGATCTAACCGATGAAAAATATAAGTTAAAACAAACAAAACATCAAGTTGCAAAATTTCAACGCTTTCGACCAGACATTGATGAATCCCTCGGAATTCCGACTCCGAACCAAAAGCTTCAAAACATTTACGTGATCAGATTGAATAAATCAAAGGAAGTTTCCAGACAATACTTTACCACGAAAAAGGAACGCGATTCATGTTTAATATTGAGACAGAGGACATTGTGTATAAGAGAAATATGTCGGAAGCGACTAAAGAAACCCTGAAACACATTACGTAAGACAGAAGAAAATTTAACTCCGTACAAATTACTGATTTGGGATTGTATATCGATGAACATCAAACCTTTATTGATCCCGAAAGAAAGGCACTGAGCAACACACGCACCGCCGTACACAAGTGAACTTTCTGTTGTAAAAAAGACCTTGTTACAAGGATTTAGGGTGCAAGTGTAATTGAAGGCGGTCGATAGCACGCAAATGGTTACGAAACTAAATTACTTCCGCAGCGTTCTATACGAGTTTTGATGAAAGATTCAGCGTTATTGTACCCACGTAGATAGTAAAAGGAACGAGTTTACGTTATGTTTGAAATTGTGTATGGTGTTTTTTTAACATTTCTTAGTTAGCCTAAAGTTATTTAATAAGAAGATTTAGATCATCATCACGATGATTCACACTTTTTGGGAAAAAGGCCTAATCGTTTTAAAGAATGAAAAAAAAACACAAAATATTTTAATGACATCTCAAAGTTAAAGTAAATTGTACAGATTTATTGGAACCAAATCACGGAAAAATACAAGTAGTCCTAGAAGCATAAAAACTTAATGGACTAAGAGGAGTCAAACAAATATTTTGCCAAATCGGTTAACATTTCCTCAATACTCAATTATTTATTGCAGTCATATATACATGAGATAAAATTAGTTGAATTGATTTAGCGATCATATATTATGCCCAAGAGTTATATAAATGACTTGAAAACCTCCTCCCAAAAGCGATCCGTTAATAAATCATGAAAAAACCATTACTATCATCCAATAACCTCTAACCACACCACTATTATTCTTTCTCTAATACGTCGACTCCATCAAGATGCCCAACCGCATTGCAGCCTTATCCCATCAGAGTGACGTCTGATCAGATCGCAAAGGAGAAACTAACTAATGATTTTGGTTTCCGAGATAAATCAGGAGTTTTGGAATTGGATTTTGGGCTCTTTTGTTTGAGGACTAGAAGAGCATAAGATTTTTAAGACAAAGTACACTTATTAACAGCGCACGTGCTATCGTTCGGTCATCATCACTAATCAAATTAGGAAGAGAGAAAATCATATATGCCGGATATTACAATGCTTTCAAATCTAAAATTTTTAAAATATGATGAAGATTATTGAAAAGGAAGTAGACTTTAATATTAACAGTCTTCCGCTTTTGTCATCGGGATCATAAAAAAGCTAATGAAACGTGTTCAGCAGCAGCTAATTTAGTTTCTATCCTTTTTCTATACTTTAACAAAAGTACCGATAGTTGTAAACTAGTAGTGTTTATCAGGATATAATTAAATTCATCATCAGCCGGAAGACCAACATCACTAAACATAGGCCTCCCCTTTTGAACAGCCCTTAGCCATTTACTTCTATCGGCTCCCTACGACTCTTACAATGTCGTCGGTTCACCTAGTGGGGGGCCTACCTACAGGACGTCTTCCGGTTCGTAGTCGCCACTCGAGAACCCTTTTTCCTGTTTAAATTCATGTTTAAATTAGATAAAAATAGTATATTATCGACCAGACATAAGTTGTGTTCAGCTCTTGTGGGATGTCAAAAGTGAATTAGCTTCTTGTTTACGATCCACGATTTTTCAACTAGAGATAGAAATGTGACTTTACTTCTATGGAGCATAAAGCTCAATATTCTATCTCTAGATTCTCTAGTATGACAAACCGTGGAGAGATAGGTTATTGAAACTGGCCGTGAATGGAATCTGTGGAGTTGCCATGCTACAATTATTCCGCATGTATCACGTAGTAGTAGACCGATAAATTAGGGAAAATTGTCGCCAGTAGTAGAAAAATAGTCGGTGTGTTCTGAGAGTAGAAGTATGACATAGCTTGACCGCAACATTGTACTGACCGTATTGTTGACGGCTTCATATGACGTTGTTCGCGCTACTGTCGCGACAGTGACAATCGCCAGACGTCACATATCATAATGTATAGTTTGTCTAACGTTAGCGATTCAACCGTCACCGTGACCGCAATGACGTCTGGACAAACGTCATGTCTGGACAGACGGTAGAGAAATTCTATCGGTTAATATCCCAAGTCTTTATTTATAAGTCGCACATGGCGAAGCCAAGTCTCGTTGTATACATATATGTATAGTGGGATTTCTATGAATTTGTTTATATTTGTATTGGTATTTCTATTAATATTTACAACGACATGTACATATGAGAAAGAATAATATTATATGTTATGTTGGAAGAGGAATATGTTACCCTTTTGATTGATTGATTGATTTTCAATGTATGTTTCCTATTAGTTGCCTACTTATCTTTACGATATAAATTATTAATTATATTTATTATGAAACATAAAGTCTTTCTGTCTGTCAGTCAGTTATCTTAGTACGTTTTAAAACACATAATATGGTTTACTATAGGTAACTTAGGATATCAGTAAAAGGTAGAGGTCAGTAGAGATAAGCCTAAATCTGTGACTTTTTAATCTATTGTTTTTATGGACTCGGAAAGTAAAGGATGGTTTTCGATGTGTTTTTCGGGTTTTAGACTTTATAGTATGTCTCGTAGTCTCATCTCATCACACTGAAAATGCCGATTGAAAAATAATAGCACAATATGATTAGAAATTACATGTATTTTACACAAATTTGTCTTTACTTTGGTTTAGCAAACGAGTTCATTATTTTTATCGTGAATAACAAGATTTGATTACCTAACTACTCCAGACTATTCAAATCAAAAAAGTAAGTACACAACAAAAAAAGATTCTAACATTGGTGGCTATATTTACTTACCACAACTGAGCTAATTAGACTTTCTACTTAGACGACGGTTATTGCCATTAACTTCGAAATAAATAGGAGTGGTTTCCCTTGCCGTCGAATTAAATTTGTAAAATATATCCAGACCACAAGACCTTACCACTACAAATCTCATAAAGATACGAGTTTGCTGTGGGCGCCGGCATTCAGTAGGCAGACCCTACTGTCTGTGCTTGGATATAAACTTTATTGTAACGAGCTTAGGCAGGCTCTACGCGGTAGTATTCTGTTTGAAATAGAAGCGATTATGAGATATACTAATGGAATCATTCGATTGTGAAAATGTATCGAGATAGCTCGATTGTGGCCATTAGTAATTAATTTTCATGATCGATTTGCTGTTTGCGTTGCGAAGTGAAATAGTAAATAACTTAGTAGTCACGTGACATGCGTGGCGAAGCATCGCGGCGGCACTGCGATAGTAGTAAAACGAATAGAACTAATCTCGGATTAGCAATACTAATTAATAACTTTATCAATTATGAAAATTAGATAGATCTTAATTAGTGACTTACAAATTTCATAATCGATTAGTAGTAAATAAATATAAATATAAATATAAATATAAATATAAATATCGGGGACATCTGCACACAAATTGACCTAGCCCCAAATTAAGCTCGAAACTTGTGTTATGGGTACTAGACAACGATATACATACTTATATAGAGAAATAAATACTTATATAAATATAAATATCCAAGACTCAGGCACAAATATTCGTGCTCATCACACATATATTTGCCCTCACCGGGATTCGAACCCGGGACGCTAGCTTCGCAGGCAGGGACACTACCAACTCGGCTACCGCGTCGTCAAATGTCTCGATTATGAAAATAAGTTTTCACACCGCAATTTAAAATACTGCCGTCCTTTGCACATGCCTATCCGTATGGTAATACCACATAGGGGTGGCAGCGGGGCCGGTGGCTCGACCTAATTAACCAGGGTACAACAATGATCACATGTAGTAAAACGAATGTTAAGCATTCATGGCGCGCGACAAAACGCTGACAAATTGGATGAGATACGGGGCTTTTATTGCGGAATTTTATTAAAAAAACATTGTAGCTACGTCAAAATAAACGAGGCGTTAAACAGCTGTTTTATAAAGGCATAAATAAATTGAAGAGACCGTCAACAAAATAATGTGTACGGTTATTACGTCGGCGATCTCGTATTCAAAGATATTAGAACATTGGCATTAGATCATATATCTATTACGAAAGTGAGTTACCTTACCTCCCACGTATTACCGTGTCAGAATCAAAGACGTGTAATTAAAGGTACAACTTTTGGCAAGTTTTGGCGGAGATGATGTATGCGCAGACACGATCAGTTACCACATGTTCGCTACATGCCGCTCTATATAGATACGTTTGTCTGCGTTTCTGTACACAAGGTATAATGTTAGCAACAGCAACAGAAGCGCGGGGAGCAACAAAACGAACGAAGCCGAGGCATCGCGTGCCAACTAGGGCTGTCTCGGAAGAGATTCCGAGCAGGCATCGCATCTGTGAATGACAAGCCCGCCCGCACCCTACGCACGCACGAGTACATTCCTCGTTAATGAAACTACCCCGGCTGTATTTATAATCCACGCAAATAAATCTACACAAAGCTAAATCACATAACGGGCTCGAGTGACCCTTGCAAGACAACCACAAAATAATCCTTTAATGTAACGGTTTCTCCCGGAACTAAACGCTAATCTGCCAACCCTAGCGCTATCTATAGCTACCAGAAACGTAGGAGCTTCCTCATCCCTCCACTGCAGTAACAAAACTGACGCCAGAAGCAAAAGCCAATGAACTATCGGAGTTCTATGAAAAATGGTCGTGCGCTACTGGCATCGACGTCTGCCAAAGGGCGGACGGTGTTATCAACGAAATACTGAATACATGTATGTAAATGTATGTAGACATGAAATGTAAAGTTTGGCAACGTTGCTTCATGTTGATGTTCATGTATTTTCATGAAATGTCTTAGGAAATTAAGGACCTAAAGGGCAAAAGTAAAGGGCGTACTAGTAGACGAGCGCCGTAAGGTCGATACGTACAAATACCAAATGACAAACATACAGTGACGTTACGTCACGCGACTAATGTACTCGAATAACAACGTTTTATGGCTGTGCGACATTGCGGAAAGTCATAGGTTTGAGTATGTAAAGTCGATGTAGATTGTAGAAACAAATACACAGTAATTATGGACGTTTAGTTTAAGGACATACATAAAGTCAAGTCAAAGAAAGGATTGATGTCATGTTGTACCGAGAGGTCAAAAAGATGGCTGAGGACCGAACAAGATTGAAAATGCTCCACCGACAAGAGCCTATAAAATATATTACATACATATTGTAATTAATGATGTACCAAATTATATTATTTATTTGCATTGTGTTATTTATATTTTAAACTGAAAACATCGGATTAACATCAGATTGGCATTCATTAATTATTAGTCTAAAATCTACTATATAAAAATAAGTCGGGTTTTCCTTCCTGACGCTATAACTCCAGAACGCACGAACCGATTTCCACGGTTTTGCATTCGTTGGAAAGGTCTCGGGCTCCGCGAGGTTTATAGCAAAGAAAATTCAGGAAAAATTTCAACAGAAAAGCGGGAAAAATCTTTTTTCACATACAGCGCCATCTCTGAGACATAGCATGTACTACAAACCAATATTTTAAGTAGAAATGAATTCATTACCGTTGTGAAATGAAATAAAATTTTTCATTTTCAAATATAAAACAAAAAAAAAATTCTTCTTCTTTTAATCACCAAATCGAAATGTTACATAAAACGAAGCCAGCTGGTGGCGAAACGGAGTTCTCCGGGTTTGCTAGTATTAGTTTAAAAATTTGCCACCATCATTTAAAATCATCTTACAGCGCCCAGGGCAATGACTACAAGAACCAAGGCAATTACTATAATTCTACAACTAACTATATACGTAACAAGCCAATAAAATCGTTTCGCTCGAACAACTTACGAAAAATCGCGTCGAAATGTTAATGCTGGCAATAAAGTCGTCGAAATAATTTCTGAATAAGCCGTTTCGTATGAACTTGTTAATAAATAAGAAAGGGAAGCACGCGAAACGGCCACTAGCGACCTCTGTGAATTAATGTAATTCCTTTAGTCGATTGTAACCCTAGAATGCCTATCGGGGGTTGAAGAGACGACAACATTTTAACGCGGGAAGAGCATATACCATATATTTACCATAAACGATAACATTAAATGAAAGAATAACTACTAGAAGTAGTAGCTCTAACAATAGGTAATGTAATAAGTAAATCAGCGATTGAGATCATGAAGTGACGTCGAAGCAACGACCCAAAAGCTTACAGGGAGCGTTAAACACCGCCATTTGTCGACAGCCAATGAGATTACGACCAGGATTACAAAAGGAATGGCAATTACGCCTGCGAAGAAAACTGAGGTCGCAAGTAAATGACACCTATTATTACGTCTTGTTCCGTACCTAACGCCACCAACGCACTCGTATGAAATACAATTTGTTACGCAATAAGAGTAACAGTTATGGAAACAATCCCCTGATTGCTTACCGCTGCGGTACGCGAACAATGTGAGAATATTATTGCTCTATTTTCTATTTGTACCGATATAATTAGCAGCGAGACCAGCTTTGCGGTCCGATAAACTCCGTATCATAAATACGCGATTTGCGTTAGTGAAATTACTTATAGCGATTAGTTTGCTATTGTGTTTGCGGTAATGGTGGTTTATAAAGAAATTAGTCGGCGTGATCGCGGTGAGATCCTTCGGCAGTGACCTCGCAGTAGCTTTCGATAGCGTGAACCGTCTGTTACAGACGCTCTCGACCTATTTCAGTCCGGCGGCCAACGAAGCTACACTCTGTAACAATGAACCGAGTGCGCGCAAACAGGAAAACTATACGTCTAGGTAGTAGGATAGAGCGGGACGCGAGCTCGCGCCTGGCGTCCCACAGGGAGCACACATAGTACCCGCTCCGTTCTATTTCTGATCGTCGCAAAACATGTCTCGGAATTCGTTTCTATGTGTCTGGGAACATCAGAAATCATGTGACTAATGAGACCTGTGTGCTGGACAGGTTTAAATTAACCTGAAACCTCATCAGGATTATCTTCAAGCGCGATCACATCCTCGCGGAGAGAGCGAAGTGTTCAGTCACAGCTTCATTCTAACAATGACGTGTTTCAGCTCAATAAAAGCATCGAGTTCGTTTGGCATTCCCATTAAACGTTGTGGAATGACACAAGATAATGAATTCAGGGCTGTTCATTTATCATGCCGTTATTCAACTTACGTTGGTAACATTAATGTCGTTTGCCAAATTAGATGTAAACACTTCGATCGGTTTACTGACACCGCGGAAAATTTTCACGATAACATAGTAGAACGGATAGTTCACGAGTGCTGATACCGTTTAATTAAATAATGTATGGTACAGTTCAAAGAAAGTAATATGACGTTAGATAACCGTGGTATGCCGTGTGGTGCGGACGCAACGAGCTTTTACATGTACCTTTATAATCTGGGCTGAAATTTACTCTTGCGTATAAACAGCACAAAAATAGCTCGATTGTTTCGTACAGTTTACCGTGCAGACCACATTAACCTGCTGCAGCTGTAAATAAAATGATGTAGCACCTCAATAACGGGCTTGCGTAACGCGTGTTGGTAGCATTTTGGTTATTTGTTTTAAGCGTTACAGTGTGAGAGGCGTTTGGTACGTCTTTCGTTATACAAAGTTTATTTTAATCTGTATATTAATATTGTATATGAAAATACCTGGGAGCTTTCAATCATAAACGGTTTGTTTCTATTGCGTTCGAGTTTTAAGCTTGCGCTTCTGGTGCTTACAGTTTATTCTTCACTTTTCCGTCGGCTCTTACATTGCCTAACGAATGTGTGGGTATTCCGTACCTACCAGCCACTCCATCATCGTTCAGAGAACTTTGAGGTTCGCATGAAAAATCACCTTTCAAATATTAAAGCGGACGCATCCTTCTTCAATCCATTTGAGAAAAGCTATTTTATGTAATACTAAGCCAAGTTAATCATAGCCGAAACTATCAACCTTGAGTGTCGGCTCGTAAAAACTTGTGATAAGATAAAGGAAGAATGAACGGCCCGAATAAACATAAGGCTTTCCCTGAAGAGGGAAAAATATCAACACTTATGTTTATGTAAGACGAAGCGTAATGGAAAGACAGTACTGCTTAAGAAGCGGAAGTAGCCTTATTCCTGTTTCTAGGAGCGGGAGGCGACAGGCGGGTGTGGAAATGGAGGGAGGCGTAGGTGACGTCATCGTGGAAATTGATTCGGAGGCGAAAAACGAGGCCTCAACAAAGCCGGCGGGCGCCGTCCTCAGCGAGGCATAAATTACAGGTTTATTTGTTAAGTCGGATAGGGACAAGTCTTTTATTCTCAGTAATGGTTGTGGGTATACATGTTTAGAGTGCTTATCGTGTTACCGTTTGTGGAGATGCATTAGGGACAGCGGTAATGGTATACGCTGACCTTCGTTTTATTAGCGACGATACGGTTGTGGATGATGCGAAATGCTCCAGTGTTGAAGTTACATTATACCAATGTGCATGTGTGCAAGTCAAGTGCAAACTGAAGATACATCCGATTCTATTTCTATAGATAATGTAGACAATTTCAGAACACGTGGCCGGGGACGTGATGATAAAAGGGATAAGTAAACATTAGTCGTGAATGCTGTAAATTGATCAGCGCAAAAGTCGAGTTTTCAGTGTTTTCACTCGATTATCATATTTGGCTTCAATACAAATACCCGCTTTTCCCGACTACTCGTTATGTAGTCGGTCCGGCACATCTCTACTAATGATGTAGATATAGTATTCCTAGAATTGACTACAAAACAACAGTCATTTCATGAACACGCTGCTCGTGAATCATATCTGTTGCCATTGAAACAATACTCATTTCAATAAGAATGCGGTGTCTGCAGTGGCACATCTGAATATACATAATTACGTTATATATAGGTAATATATGGAAGTTCGTTTAAAAGTCGATAACAACATTCTTCAAGCAATTACATTAAAAAATTGTCATTGAAGTAATTTTTATTATTAAACATCGCGACGTTTGAAAATACATCGTAATTCATAAAGATTTCCTACGTTTAGTTTGAAAGTTAACGTATAGACTATACTAATAATTAAAAAAATACAATGAGATCGGTACTTTCAAAAATTGTAATAATGTATTCCTCTAAATATAGACATGATTCGCAATAAAAAGACAATGTATCCTAAAAACTAGAATTAAGGAAACTAATTAAACATACAAAAAGCACATAATGAAATTCGCGAATGACTATATAAAAAATATCTCACAAACATTAATAGCTTCTGACTAACAGGTTGACTATCTCAATTCTCATCTCTGTAGGTATTACGATGACTAGATCTGCTGTTTCTACTGAACTCTTGACGACCTCAGGTTACTAGATTATTATTATTATACTAGCAAACGGATTTGCTCGCGTGGAAGTTGATATTTTTACATATATGTTTACCATTTGAATCCATTATTTGGATTTTAAAAAAACCTTCCTTAAAATAAAGCTAAGCAAAGGATTTGCGCGAGCTCCAGGTGGAGGACTGGCAGGAGGTGGCGCAGGACAGACCGAAGAGACGTCTTTTGTTATCGGAGGCCAAGACTCACTTTGGGTCGTTGCGCCATCTCAGTTAGTTAGTTAAAAGAAAGCTACTCTGAAAATCTCTAAGACCAGCGGTTGAGGTCACTTGAGGCTATGTGTGTTGTTATGTCAGTAAATGAGTCAAGGACATTGAACTTCATAGATTTACATAAGTTATGTCATATCAAAATATCTGCTCAGATTCGTCATACTAAAATCATGTCCTTTAGAACAATTCTGCGCGTCATTTAACTTCGCCATATCATTAGTTGGCTCATCTTTATATTCGTAACCTTCTAACACAATGGATGTTTAATAGAGATGCGCCGTACGTGAATTTCTAAATCGAACCGAATAGTGAATATTGTTCACGAACGAACGTTCGGCCGAACTCATTCGGTTTAATTTTATCACACTAAAAAGGATTGTCCACAGTACAAGTCTGAGAGGTGCCCAGCCAGCTAGCGATGTTCTCCAAGCAGCTTTCCAGCGGAGTGCACTTTACTCCAAGTTATTTTGAACATCAATGCAAATTACTGAATGATAATTTTAACAGGAGTCTATGTAAAACATTGCGAATTTGGACTTATTTTGGTGATTATGATACTGTTAAAATGAAAGCTCCTCTACATGGTCTAAATATTTTGAACTACCATATAATAAACTAGCTGTTCCCCGCGGTTTCACCCGCGTGGGCTACAGTTTATCGCATAAAAAGTATCCTACGTCCTTCCTCAGTGTTCAAACTATCTCCGTACCAAATTTCATTTAAATCGGTTCAGTAGTTTAGGCGTGAATGCGAGACAGACAGACAGAGTTACTTTCGCATTTATAATATTAGTAGGAGTAACTATGTATATTCGGCACTTCAACTGATAATTCGACCGAATACCGAACGTATAAATTTATTCCGAATACGAATAAATAACGAATATTCGGCGCATCTCTAATATTTATACACACTGTTTGACATCATCGCCACGTCATTTAGGTATTCAAGTCACAGTGTTGACGGAGTCGTAACGCCTTCTGATTACTTCTACGTACTTGCCCGTGTCCAGGCATAACCACCAAGTTGTTATTGACAAGATTACTGTAATCATCATCAGTCTAAGCTCTGTTTTATTACTCAAGCACCTATGCTGGCCTCAATGAAAGGGATGGCGTTATATACTTCCGTATGTGAAAGAAAGACGGGGAGAGTGCTACGAACACGCCAAACCAGAATGTTGTTACGAAAAAAAACTGTCTCAAAAGAATGAAGAATTTACTATAACCAACTTATTAAAGGAAAAATATATCTTGATGAGGATTTTGAAAATCTAACAAGAATCGTGTCCATAACTAGATTATCCGGTATTTTTCCATTGAGGTTTTTTTTATTCATATCGCGTTCTCACTTTGGAGGCTTTTAAGAAGCTGATGCTAAATTTCATGAATCCAAATATCAGAAACAGATTGGTCACTAAATCTGCATAGGTGTCCTCTTGTATCGTTTTTCTTATATATATGGCTGTGTTCGGCTAACATTCTGATGTGTTCTGACATAACATAAATAAATAAATAAAAATAAAATAAAATAATAACTAACTCCGATGCCTCAGCGACCCAGTGTCTTGACCTCCGAAACGAGATAGCGCCGCTCGTCCCTATCCTGAGCGATTTCAGCCCAGTTCAGAGTCTAGCGCTCGCGTAGAACATACTAGTTATTTATTTAGTGTCATCTTAATATATCACAAAACTAAATTTTATATATAAAAAATGAATCCCTATTTCCCTTGGTCACGGACGGCATCACTCGCGAACGGCTGGACCGATTTCACTCATTCTTTTTTTGTTGTGTTTGTTATTGCGAGGAGAAGGTTCTTATGAAAGAAAAACATGTTGCGATAAACTGCAGTCCACGCGGGTGAAACCGCGGGGCGCAGCTAGTCGCTTATAAAGAATAAATGAGAGCACGAGATGGATGTCAAGTGTCATCTCACTACATCGTGGGTGACTCTAAAAATCAAGTCTAGTATCACAACTATTTTTAATCGTGATTCATTCAATGACAGAGCCGTGCGAACATTTAAGACTACGCGTTAGGTCATTGATGACGTGTAACTTAGTACATTCATAATCACATGTGGCTTCCGTCATTTATGTCACGGCGTCGTGTCAATTCGGTATGATGATTTACGACCGGTTCCAATAACCGATCTATCCACGGTTTTACATAAATTTGACATTACTTCTATGGAGCTTAACATGCCAAATTTCCATATCCGGTAGGGCAAATTGTTTAATTCATATCCTGTTAATACTTTGACAGGTACTGTGAGAATTAGAACTTTTCACGTTTCACGTTGACAATTCGATTGCCGCCAAGATAGTTCATACCAAACGTTACTCTAAAACACATTTTGAAAATTGAGTATGATCAACTACTTTTGTCGCTGACTGTACGTGTGTTGGTGTTCCCACAAAGGCCTTCTCTCAGAGAGAGAGTAGAGGCCATAATAATCCACCAGTCCCAATCCATGTTGCCGGATAGTGGCCAGCCCTCCGACATAGCCTAACGACTGCTATCCTAAGACAACAATGTTGAGGAAAAAAAGCAATTAAATGTTATTAAAATCAGTGAACAGCATACTATTATTAGCATTCCTAATTCAAACCTAGTGTGACGTCACTTTTGACCACTACATCACTTAACATTGACATGTAGTTAAACGCTACTTTGTAAAAAAAAACACATGGTATAATAGAAAATGGATGGACCACGACACGCCCTTCGGAGGTAGTATTGGTTAAGCCTATTATTTTCAAGGAAGATAAAAGGGCTGTACATTAAGTAGGCTCGAATGACGTCACAAATTTCTTAAAGGTCTCGCTGGAGGCCAGAATGTGGCCTAGTTCCATTAAATAGAGCAGGTATATGTTATTTGTTGACCTAGAATGCATTAATTTATATGTAGACTTGTAGAGTATTATCACCACATATTTTACTAGTCGTTAAATTGAGTAGCCTTTATTCCCAATCTGCAGTTGTAAAACTTGTTTATTTACATTTTAATTCAATATTCTAGTTAGGAAAGTTATTAACAAATAAGTTTAGCGACTGGGTGTGTGCAAACCTAAGCATGGCAACTGCACGCGATTTAATGCATTAACACTTTTTTTTATTGCAAATTCTGTAACAGAGTAAATTATACTTTATTACTATGTTACTCGGTTGAGAATTGTAAAGCGAACTTACTGGGTATATTTCCAGCTTCAAGTTAAATCTAATAATAAGTTAGGGTTTATAACGGTTGCTAAAGGCTCTGCGGTTTCAGTAAACTCACCCGCACGCGATTGAGGGGATGCCTAAACATGAGATCAGTAATGAAAACGTTAATAAAGATAGCAGAGATCCCCTACCCACCTTCTGGTTGCATCATCAGACCCTCGTCACCAAGTCCAATCTATTGTACTCATCAAGACGATTCATATGAGTCCAAACACGAGGGGTTTACTAGAAGCCACTGTAGAGATCCCCTACCCACCTTCCGGCTGCATCATCAGATCAGGTCGATGATACCAAATTATTGCATTGTCACCGAGATTACATACACATACAAAGTTTCAAGTCGATACGACAATTAGAAGTAGGTGAAAATTGACTTCTAAGATTTGATTACATTGTTAGTTAGTTAGTTACAAGTCAAACTAATAAAAGTGTTTTAATAATTAGTTAGTTAGTTAGTTAGTTACAAGTCAAGCTAATAAAAGTGTTTTAAAAATTGACTTCTAAGATTTGATTACATCGTTAGTTAGTTAGTTACAAGTCAAGCTTATAAAAGTGTTTTAAAAATAAAAGTGTTTTAAAATGGAGCAAATTGTCAGCAAATAAGTTAATTCAGAATAAAGTCAACAAAATTTCGTGCATAGACTTTGCAAGTTTCTATTATCAGGTCCAAATCAGCATGTCAGTAAAGGCAGTCGTGCCTTGCCAGTAGCAACCCCCCAGTAAAACATTTAGCATAATTCATCAAAACACCCAGCAAGTTCAAGTTCCTCCACCACTATTAATTATGTCCAAATAATAAAAGGCGTTTTATGACCGTTCTTCAGTTGATAATATAATAAGGCGACCTCGAAACTTGAGAACTATTTAATTAATCACGCATTCGCTTTGGGTCATGGAAAGTCCATGGTGGCCATATCAATGGGGTCTTCTGTATAGGAAAATAAGACATTAACTTGGTATAATGTCTTTTGTTAACAATGTAGTCTAGACATGGTGAATACAATGATGGATAAAAAACCAATTCGCAAAAACGATACAACCAGCGAGGTTTTTATTTGCAATATTTTTTATCGTAGACGAAACTGCTTTCCATTCATTTTACGCCCGAAATTAATAATTAATAATGATCCGTTATCCGCGGTTTTGGATCGATATGTCATGTCATAATAAGTCATTTTAGTACTAGGGCTTGACAGATTACTATTATAATGACATATTATGACATGACATATCGATCCAAAACCGCAGATAACGGATCAGGATCGATTATTAATTTCGCGCGTTAGCCGCAACCCGATTATGTTGTAAAAGTTGATCTCTATGCGCGATTGTCTCGAATAGATCGTTCTAATTGATGATAACTTTTCACTACAATTTTCCCAGTGACAGAGAATTTCAACAGATATAAGAGAAACTAACACTTTACCCCATGTCTTACAGCTTTTGTTGATGTGTTGATGATTATTTTCTTTCTTCATCTTTAGATGACACACCACAAAGCTTGTCTTTGTAATATTAAAGACAATCGTACCCTTAAGATTAGCCATGAGACAGCCTCCGCCGTGAATTAAGGTCACCAAGATATTATCACTGAATCCAAAAGTGTGATCCAAAAATAAAATCTTCATCGTGCGTCAATGGCTATGGCTGATTGAGGGCTGAGAACAATGAAACACCATCAGTATAAAACAAAGGGTCGCGGTGGAGACGTGACTGAGCACCATTTGTACGGGCTGTCGATTGCAGACGGGCGAGGGTAGGAGAGGACGTGGTGTACCTACATGAGTGACGTCAGAGCTCGTCCCTACTCACGGTTGTCGATTAAACTTTGAGTAGGACTCACTGTCAGGTTAGATAAAATAGTATATCTGATGATGATAATATATTGAGCTAAGCAATCGTCCTTTTTCTGATACATAAACGCCTGTGACAACCTATTCTAAATTTGATACTGTTTTAACATAGTAGTGTTTAAGACTCAGATGAGGTACAAATAATCTTTTTTCGTGACCTGTATTCGAAGTCAGCGCTCAAGGATCTACTGAAGATTATTTTTACAACCCCGTCTCCAAAAAACTACAGCGAAACGCCTTAAAATAACCCTCCTCTCAAAAAGGCAGAAATTGTACCCCTACGGTTAGAAATTAATTAAAAACCACCGCACGCACTGCGTGAACTCAACGTATTAATAAACAACGGCAGCCTTTCCACCCTTATGCAAGTGGAGCAAAAAATAGCCCCGAGTCCTCGATCGAGCCTTGATCACCTGCTAATGCGATTTGAGTCGCCTTGCCGTACAGATCTGATACAACTGGTTCAGTCGAGTTACGATTTAAATTTATAAGCCCGGTTCCTAGCTGCGGAAAAACGGCTAACTTAACGTACTTAGTTGTTTTAAGCCGACCGGTGCCCGTTTGTTTGTGTGGTTTAGACTTGGCGAGTTTAGTCGCGCCCGCGGATTTTGGATCGTAATTATTTAGTAGGCGACGGAAGTTGGGATGTTTTGAGAGCAAGTTAGTGGATCTTCAATCTGAAACTTGTCCTGGGAAGGTCATTGTGATGGTATTCAAAGGTCACACTGTCACACGCAGAACATCAAAAATATCACTCATAAACTAACTTTGGACCGAAACCGGCTTAAGTTTGAAACGATAGATACCATATTAGAATGTTCAAGTGTCTGTTATAACCCAGAAAAAGAAGAAGATCAAGAAGGTTAAACCTCCAACCTGCTCCTGCACTGGGCCAGCGTGGTAGATTACAGCCCATACTACTCTCTCTCTGAGAGAAAGCCAGAGTCCTAGCAGTGGGAACGTGAAAGGCTGATAATGATGAAACCTCCAGAAAACAAGGGCAGCTATGCCATCGGTTCGTTACAACCAAATCTCAAAACGCCTGTACTACTGATACGACTAAATATTAAAATTGAAATTCACAACACTAATCATTATGTTTTGTTCCAACATACCTACCAAACGCCACTTTCTTACGTCAAAGTAATAAACAAACAAATAGTGTCGCCAAAACCTTTAACCGATAACAGACAGAGCAAAAACAGTATAAGAAAAAAAAATACTTGCACAGATGTCTAGCTTACATAATACCCCAGAATAAATTCCGTGATGCAATGCTAGAGAAGTATAGTATGACACTGTATTAAACACAATGTGTGGAGATTATATTTCAGCTACTTAGGTTTATTCCAATTGTGGCACAAGGCTCCAATATTTTAGAGACGTGACAACATTCAACGGGATTCGTCAGCGGAATATCTGTTTTAGTAATTTGCATTGATATGCGAAGAATTAAGTTTGCAAATTAATTTCAGCTTTGTTCGAAACCGGACAGTGCCGTTTGGGGACCCGATTTCTAATTATTCTAATGCTTCCACGGGGTTTAAGCTGTCAGAGAGTGAAAGGGGTTTATTACTCCTGTAATATTGTTTTAACTACTTTATAAAATGCCAGTTTGAATAAGCAGTCTATTTGCTGGCTGATAAAGAGCTGTGATGTGAACATGTGGTCAAGGATGATAGCGGAAGAATACATAATATATTAAGGGAAACCTAGACACTGGCAGAAACAATTTCCGTCTCTAGTTAGTAAATACTATCTTCCACTTGTCCACCAAATGGCTTCAGGTCAATGTCCTTACCAGTCAATTTAGCTTTCTCATACAAACCAACGGATAAATCACTTCCTTCGAGTTGACTAATTACAAATGTCCTAAACAAAGGTCGTCAGTATACAAACCTGGGCACAACCAACATATAGAGGTATACCTATAAGGGCTAATGTATTCGCGGGGTATGCTCGCCTTTAATTGCTCGCTTTGATTAATCCTCTATTTATTCATATGTGTAGAAGGGTTTTGTTTGTGAATGGGGTTTTTTGTTGCGGTTGAGTTAATTGAGCATTGGACAGTTTAGGAATTGGGAGAGATTCCACTTGGATACAGAGGATGACCTACAGACCTAGTGGCTTATGTGGGCGATTGTAAATTAAATACAACGGACTGGTCGAAACGAAACATATATTATTTAGCCTGTTTTAAATGACAGAACTGACGACGCGGTAGCCGAGTTGGTAGTGCCCCTGCCTGCGAAGCTAGCGGTCCCGGGTTCGAATCCTGGTAAGGGCAAATATATGTGTGATGAGCACGAATATTTGTACCTGAGTCTTGGATATTTCTATCTATATAAGTATTTATTTCTCTATATAAGTATGTATATCGTTGTCTAGTACCCATAATACAAGTTTCGAGCTTAATTTGGGGCTAGGTCAATTTGTAAAAAAAAAAAAAAAAAACTAAAGACACGATAACAAGTTGGAAGTTTATACGGGAACGGAATGATGTGAAGATAAAACATTTAACAAGACAGAAAGTGGTTCCTTTTACTTCCCCACCACAGATTTGGATCAAGTGGCAAGATAATGAAACAACAGCATTTCTTTAAATTGGGATATTTGCAGAGAGTTTCGTTTGTGTGGTACTCATTGAATTTCTGGTAATTACAAAGTAATTTCACAACACTCAGGTCGATATTCTAGAATGATGCTCAAGTGTAGATCAATGCTTGAGTAGCGAATGAGTGACATATTATGAAATGACAGCGTCAAATCTATGCTTAAGTAGAATTGAAAGTAGTACTATTGTTAGTAGAGATTACTGCCTGAACGTCATTCCAGAATCCCGGCCTCAGTCTAGATCTAGAGGCTAGACTCCCAGTTATTAATGTCGGAGTAAAAGATTCGTAAGCCAAACGTAATGAAATTCCGTTACACGTTGTGTTTCAACAACCGGCTCATGAACTAGTGCGCTGCACTTTTGGCACCGATCCACTGGTTACATTCAAGCCGGAAATTTAATTTAGCTAAACGTTCAAAAGTGTTATAATCCGTGAGATAAGATGAGTAATACCTATAACATTTTTCCTCTGGATAAAGACGTTCAAGTTATTTAACTGGTATGGGATTAAGAGAATAATTTTTCGCGAGCGCTGCTTCGGCGAAACGTTGACAGCTGCGATCCATCAGCTTACTCCGGAGGATAATAAACTTTATAAAGTTAAAGATACGGGCTAAAATCTTTTGAGACTTGCGCTGTATATTGACAAAGTATACCTGGGAATTCTGGGTGTAGCGGAGAAACATCAACTTAATATCACTACGGAGAGGAGTGAAATTCATTTGATATCATTTTGGTTTGCATATTTTCTCGTGGCTTATGCGAGCTGATGGAGATTTTTTGCTAGTATTGTGTGCTGACTTTATGTCATTATCTTTTTACATGTTTTTTCATACATTGTCAGCAATGCGAGCTTTATAACTTTAAAGACCTTCAATTTTACTTACATCTTTAATTTCTAAATAATGATTCTTATTGATGCTAAAATTATGTATGATATATCTAAATTTCTCGATTGAAACACATCAGTCTTCAAAAAGCTTTCAAATACAAAGGTGATTCAACATTTTAACTATTTTTATAGATCAGTAGATTCAATGGGCTATTAGAATGATTTGTGACTTTCAATTTGTTATGAAATTTATATCCACAATTAGATTTTTATAGTCATTATAACTCCGTCGTTTAATGATAAACGAATTACTTTTATTAACGCCTGGAAAGCACACTTTTTATTAGATCATTGTAATAAAGTTCGATCACCAATTTCGATAATAATGTCATATGAAAATGATCTGAAAACAGGAAAGTGTAAGGATGAAAATTGTGTGGGACATTTCGTAGCTCACGTATATTTCATAATGAAATATTAGCAGAACGTTATCAGCTCATTAGTGACAGCTGGCAATCGGACGCGTCCATTTGTTAGAGATACTGAATCTTGTCAAGTAAAATCGAATTTCGATGAACAAACAGCTCTATTAAATTATCATTTAATACTACAATGTCAAATTGTAAAAGAGAAAGAAATACTTACATTCAAATATGACTTCAGGGAATTAAAGATCGATAATAGTAATTGAAGAAGGACCATGATGGAAAACCAACTCAATGAACAAGGGTTCCGGCGGAAGGAGCTTAAGGCGTAAGGTGTCCTGATCATTTGTGACAGATCAATCAGGTAAAGCAACACTTAGAACGGTAATCACTTAGATGGGTGACTGTTTGTAGCTTTTACAACTGAGCGCCTCAGAGACGCGGAGGGCACTTTAAGCTCTCAGTCACGGCTACATCAGTCGTATCGACAAGTTGAAAGCCTTCGAATGGCCTGGAAACTCCGACGTTAGTTATTTATTTTAGTTCAACCACATATACATTAGTCACTTCAATAAAGCGTCATCGTCATTGTAATTTGTAACTTGTGTTTCGTCATCAATCCCTTCTTCAGCTCTATTCTTTCAACTAGCAACAGCAGCATCTGCGTTTAAAGTTAATTCACCTAGAACGTGTCCTAAACCACAGCTTAATCTTAGTTTTCCGAGGCTTTATTAAAATACTCATCTATCACTACGGTTATACGTTCTACGTCTAATACGTTCACTGTATAACGAAGTACGGCTTAGTTACACGAAATGTTTCTTATTATAATAGCTACCACGAAGTCTACCGTATAATGTTACACTAAAGATACGCTGCTCTGTATCGATCGAAATGGTTCAACGAACGCCTGTAATGGATGACGGTACAATTTTTATTCAGCAAGAGAAATGAGTCGCGCTGAATGACATGGTAATAAAATTGGTTATTTAGCGGAAGAGAAATTGCGATTTGGCAGGATATAAAACAGTTCGGATTGTTTCCGTAGAACTAAACTATTAATAGAAAGATGAAGTATTATTTTTTTGTGAATCTACCGACCGACGAAGTAACAACAAAATGCCCAATCATAATTTGTAAATGGGTTAACTAAATGGTTGCTAAGTTTGCCACCGCGATTTGGAACAAAAATAATTGTCAGTTTATAAGACGTTGTATGACTATTAATGGTGCTAACCAAGACAAAGAAGCAAGACGCCACCTAATGTCTTTTATTACGTAACAAAACATAGGTCGAGGTCACGGAGGAGGCGTCACGAGTCTTATACGAACTACTTTAGATAGAAAAGAACTAAAAAATCTGGAACTCACGGAAATAAATCCAAAGAGACTTCATGATAGTGAGCTAAAGGCTAAGAATTATGATGTAGCTATAGAAACGAAAGATAGGCTAGCAATATTTCATGAAAAACCCCTGTCTAGAATATCTGTATCTAATCTAGACCACGACGTGACGCCACGAGACTTCGTCTCTCAAAGCCAGACGGCGAACAAATATTTACCGAAATGGTATATGCTACTATATTATACTATTAGATTAAATTATTATAGAAGACACAATATTATAGTAGGAGAGCAACGAGAATATTTTATGAATCACTATTAGCGAGTAGCGAGACCCGCTCCGAGGCTTCACTTCCGCAGTTTTCACGTTTTTCCACAGAGAGTAATTAGAAAACTTGTCTCTTTTTCTAAGTGACGATACGAACATGTCGTTCGCCTGATGGTAAGCGTCACGTTTGCCCATTACAGTTCAGTGCCACCCTGAATTTTGAGCAAAATATCAACAAAATCTGCTCAGTCGTAATGGCGTGATATGTAAACAATACAGACAAATAGACAGTAGGGATTTAGAGGTCATCTCAAGAATCCTGAAGTAACGGAATCAGATTGTAGACCTTGGCAAGTTTAATGCTGCAGTAAAGCACCACTCTTAGATGCAGCATCGCTCGAAGATATTAGTGCAAATGATAATAACAAAGCATGCAAAATACCTGTTATTATGCTTTCGGAGTAAATGCAAAACCATCAGCTAGTTCTACATAATGGTCCATTCCACTGGCAGAATTTCGTCGCAAAAGCCTTGGAGAGATGTCGACACAATAAAAACCTCTGTGACCTCATTAACCGGGCGTGAAAGTGTCACGTGGGCTATAAAATCTTAAATAAATAATCTCTTATTAAAGGCAAACGAAATGTCTTCCCTCGAGTGTGACAGTTTTTATGAATTCAACCGAGTTTAAGGTATTATTGATATTGTGGGATGATGATTTGATTATTATGTAGACATGAGATGAAAATTCGGAGTTTTAAGCTAGATGACACGAGATTTTCATAAAATACATTCAGAAATACTGAAAGGTGTTTAGCTATCGTTAGTTCTACATATTTCAAAATTTGAGAAGGTTATCTTCACCCGAATTGTTATTCGTGGAATAAATGTGAAAATCAACTTTCTCTCTGTCATGGAATGGTTTACAGGAATCAGCCAGCATAACTGTCGAGTTATTGAAAGGCAATTCTGGCTAGACTTGGACTCTAGTTATTCTACAAATTTTAAGCGCTTAGCTTGACGTTCCGTTCTATTAGGTTTATGTTTGTATCATTTCTATATCTTGACCTTTTAACATGGTTGTTATATTCCAATTTGAATACTTATTAGAATGTCTGAGAATAGCGTGGTTTAAGAAATTGCAGGTATGCCTACTAATGGGATTTCTCTTGAAACATCAATGGTTTTACGAAACGGTAGAGGCGAACAGTCCAACTGTTTCAGTGTAAGTAGTAGACAGTCAGCTAAACGAGTCATTGGACTCACCTACTTTTACAGCTTCCCTAAGTTTCTCTACATCAAACATAGCTGATCTAATACATAATTGGTAACAAGGGCATGATCAGCAAATTTTCTCGCTAATTACTTAACATCTCCGTGAACCTGCCACCTATCGCTAGTGATCTATTTATTAACACTAACACTGACTGACAGACAACGTACAGCTTGAATTGTAAGTACTAGAAATTTGAAATGTTAGAGATTGTGTTGTGTAGGAGTGCACTAAGAAAATAAATAATCTTGATCAAATTATCATTCCCAAAGGGGTTTTGGAATTTGTATGGAAAAATATTACAGGTTTTTTCAGTGGGGTCGTTAGAAAATATAAGCTTTGCCTACTTGTTCGTTACTCTAACCAAACATGTTCTAGCTGCTTGCAAACTTAATGCAATTTAGAGCAACGTAGGTTTCAAAAACCACCGCCGCTCCAGGTATTTAGGTTGTCGGCCGGCACACTTTAGTCATAGATTATTTTAGCCGTCACTAATTACTTTTTGATGAGGTGAGTAGTTAAATTACCAGATGCATTAAAGGACGTGACACATATTTTCCATAAAAATGGATACCTATTTTGCGTCATAAAAATGCTATTTTCAACTTCGTTAGCATAGCGTCCGAGGCGATCTGGTAAACTCTGATACTTTACAGAAGAGCACACTGTGTATGGAACCCTTTTTGATGCAACCTTGCTAAAGCTTGTTTACGTAGCTTCGTTATGAAAATGAGTGTTGTTACATTTTGAACGAGTTTCTTTCAGACGGGGAACATGCAAAACGGCCTAATTAAAATGTTGCATTTTGTTGCGGGATTTAAATTTTTTTGTACTGTCGCTTTTTTAGCTCACACGGCTTCTATGACCGGCATAGAGAGGTAGAGTTATCAGATAAGAATGTGTCAAGTGCTATTTATTTTGTTATTCTCAAACATGCATAGAGCGACTTGAAAACGTTTGAAAGTCTATCCGTTATGAATTAAGACGGCTTTTGTCTCAAAACTGGCACACAGAAATGTTTTTAATTGCCAGTTTTCAAAGAAAACTTCTATTCGTTTCGTTTAACTCGCTGGATTCCGCGTGGGCTGAATACCTCTTCCAATCGTTAATTCAACACTGCCGATTGTTGAAACGTCTCAATTAAGGCCATTTGTTTTACCAGTTAGGTGTTCCTCGCTAAATATCCCTGGATTCCTCTTTGGAGGTATTCGTGCTGTGTAATGTTACTAGTTTTTATTAGCTTGAGAGTTTGAGAGTCATTCAAAGCAGACATGACTAGCTGTATTTATTTTCAGAGGTACCTATTGCTTACATAAAATTCAAAGGTACGAAATACTTTAAGTAAAACAAAATGATCTATTTGCGATTCCTGTTTTCTCAATGTAAATCCTACTCCTTTCCAATTTTTAAATTATCGACACTTTGCGTAATAGAACCCTTTCCACTTCTGAATTGGAAGTTTGGAGCCAACGGTCAAAGGGGTCAAATGAGCTATTTGTCGATAATTTATCGAGTGCTATCGAACCCGTGCGATATACTCCGACCTTCTCTACAGTAAGGCCACTTCGCTGTGAAAGCATCGAGTACAGACATAAAAGCAAGTTTTGCAAATCTCTGCTCTTTTAACTTGTCCATTGTTGTCTTGCTATTGTGAAATATTATGTTAATAACTTGGCAGAGTATCAGCTTTCTGAGTCATATCATTGACATAACTACCAGACACAAATAAACAAATTCTGTTACAAATGTCTACATCAGAGATTGGCTGTAATTTTGCACAAGTATTATATTTGAAGGGCAACATACATCCATGGCCACAACTAACATTTATAGAATCGATAGACATGTTGTTACTCGCGCTGATTGAAACCGATAAATTGTTTTATCGAATTCGATAAACCGTGTCGATGTAGTAGCTCTATAATCGAATCGATATAACTTTGATATTGGCACAGTCGGAACATTTGCGAGCGATGAACAGCCGCTGTCTGTCGTAGATACATATCAGGGATCGCGTTGAACAATATCGATAAGTATTCGCCGATAGTGTCACAACCGTTGGAGGGTAAATGTCAGATGATGTCCCGTTGGCCATAAACACGCTACTTGGTTGGTATCGAAATAATAGAAATAATGGGATCATTGGAGCTGAAAGATTTGAAGACGAAAATAAGCGAAAGAAAACCGGATAAGAGAAAACAGATAGAATAGTAGTAACAACAGCGATTTATTGTATAAATACCATTATCAATGGAGCAATGTTTCTATTGAAATTGAAAGTTTTTTAACATTTCTCAGGCGCATTGCCGAGAACTTTGATCAATTGAAGTTCAGTTGAGTACTGGCATTGAACTGTAATGGACAAATATCTGACGCTTACTAACATACATAAAAAAATCTACTCGTCTTCCAGGTCTTGGAAAGAAATGGTGATTGTAGCAAGTAAATTGTTGTTAACTAGAGTGCCTGCTTTAATCCATCATCCGTACACAGAGACAGAGATAAGCCGGCCACGTACGAGATACAACGGAAGTCACGTGCCGTAGACCATCTCCTGGGGATTTACCCGCGTCAGCGGAGGAACGGTTAACTTCACTATAATGTGCGTTCACGAAACTTGCGAACATTTTAAAATACAGATTTTCTACTCTAAAGCTAAGAAACTACAGTCCAGAATTCAAAGCAAAGAAATCCTTGTGGTCTGTTGCGGAGGACGTTTGATCGCAAACCGAGCAAAGGTTTATATTGTTACGGGCTGATTTACGACGGCGCCGATTTCTGGCGACGTCAAAGTTATTTCGGACATAGATTGTGGAAAATGATCGTGTGAACGTGATGAATGGCTCATATAAAGTAGAAAACATTTCAAAATAAATATTAGAAGTACATTGATGGATTTGCGTATTAAACATGAAATCGGGAGAATTTCGGGCTAAATTATTTGCTGAAGCAATTTATATTATTAGTGTCTAACTGGAGATACAAATAAGTCGTTACACAACATTACTAAGAAAGCCCCTGTAGATTTAAGGCTGTATAAATAACATATTCGGAAACGACTCTGAAAGGATTTATAAAGGTACTTTAATCGACCGAAATGTGATTTATATGATACCTAAAATAAACGCTCGAGAACCGAATTTCAAACAAAGTAAGAATATGAAATAATATTTGAAGCTTTTTTTGATTTTTGTGTTTTTCTGTCTGGGATTTTTAGGATTGACTTCAGAACATAGACGAAATTAGAATTCATATAAAAGATCGCTAAAAAAATATGTTTTATGAACGTAGAATATAAAAATAGTGCCATTAAAAAAGCTTATAATATACATAACCCTCCAGGAAATTCTACATATCATACCGGTCGTATTTTGTACTTTGATAAATTCATAGATAATATAATGAAATTTTATGACGACAATTTTTGAAGTCGCTTATTTCGATTTAAACAACAAAACAATGCAGACATAATTGTATTGAAAACAGAAGCTGATTTTCTCGAAGTCCCCTAAAATTTTTACAATCGCTAACTATTCTCAATTCTATACAACAGTACTAAAAAGAGCAATGTGTTACGAAAGAAATTAGTAATAAAATAAACTAACGGTAACAACAGCACAATGTAGTAAACAAAACGCATTAATTTCAAAAGAGGTCATTTATAGGAGCTATTACTAGCAGTTAAGATATTAACAGGGTAGCTAGCTATTAAAGAAACTATTATCGGGGACGTTATCGGGGTTGCCAAGGATAAGGACCCTGATGCCACCCCACTGCCACCTGTTCGTGATGACGCTAACTTAGATAACTATTGAGGTTGATAACGGATATTAACGTTTGGGACAGATTAAGATGTTGCGGTTGCTGCAAATCCTTCATTAGATGAAGGATCAACTATAAGAGACAAGCTCAGAAGATTCAAACGCGCAGCTTTGTGGACATCTCAGCTATTGTAAAGTTGGTATTGCTCTTATGAATTTGAAGTGAGCTTCGCCTTTGATAAAAGATCAAAAGAATACAATAATTTTAATAGAAACCTTTCGAAAAAAGGTAAATGAAATGATTTGAAAGTTTCAATGAGTAGATCCAAAATTAAAGACAGCTGTAAAAATAAATTGAATTTGAAGTGTTAATTTTGTAGCATTTCTCGACACTAACGAAACAAGGTCGTGTGTCACGCGAAGGGCCGCATCGAGTAAACAATTAAATATGACAGGGTAAGGAATGAATACTATAATTATAACAATTTGAAACTTTGATGAGGGCACCGACTTGAAACTAAGCTTTTTATTACCAAAGACCGTTAATTTGTTATCATTCAACTATAATACTTTAATATACACCTAGTTATCTAGAATTAATTCATTTCCACAGAACGATTTCTAATCTTTGCAGTGTTTTCGAAAATTAATGTTCTTTTTAGTGATTAGATTTACTGATATATTCTGTAACAGGCACGCAGATTATGGGTGTCAAAAGTGGCACCAACACTAAGCCTGGTTTGGGCAACTGGCTCTTGAATGAGGCTGCCGGAACACACCGCTGCGACAAGAAGAAGCAGAAGAAGGTATGAAGCTGTCGCCAAGCACCGCTATCGGTACATTTCAGCCGCCTCACTTGAGAGCCCGTCCAATCCAGATGCAGCATGGCGCTACCATCGACCACAATGTCACTTAACATCACGCTGCATCAGATACAAGATAGATGTTGTTAAGGTACTCACCATCTGTGGGCGACGTGTAAAGCTTCCTGCATATCTCCTGCGGCCCACCGAGCGCGTTGATCCTGGCGAGACCCTCGGAGCCGCGGGACTCCATCAGCTCCCGCAGCTGGCGCAGGGAGACGCCGTACTGCGCCGGCCGCCCCTCCACGGTAGCCATGGTGCCGGGCTCGCGGCCGCCGCCCGCACCAAGCCCGACAACCCTCTAGCTCTGGAACAACAAACATCACACTCATTAGCCACATGAAAAAATCAGAAACCCCGAAAGAATGGGAGAGGATCGTGCGGTCAAACAAGCATACATGGAACGGTCGTGTGACCGCAGGACAGACCGAAGTAGACGTGTGTGAAGTTAGCATCTCAATTGTTAGCATCTCAAAAAAAAATTGCATATAAAGTGGCATCCAGCATAGTTCTACAGTTCTAGATAGGTTTTAGCAATAGTTCCGTCATTTTTATAATTAAAATCGAATTTTGAAAAATGAGATGCTAACTTCGCAAATTAATCATAGCATCTCATCGAATTTCGATGATTGGACTACACTAGAGTAAAAATATCATAGTTCTATGTAGATAAAGTGCTATCCAACATAGTTCTACTGTTTTTGATAAGCAGTAATAATAATTAAGACGATTTTGATAAAAAAATAAAATTTTAAAACTGAGATGCTAACATCTCAAATATTTCATAGCATCTCATCGAATTTCGCAAGTTTCATCTTGCCAGAGTGAAAACTAAGGAAGTTCTACACCATAAACCTATTCTATGAATAGTTCTACTAGTTTGGTTAAATTCAACTAACTAAAAAATATTAAACTAAATTTATATTAAAAATTAATGTTATTAGTTAGGAGGCGCAAATGACCGGAACTATGTCGGCGCTTGTATAACGAACCCCTACTGCTAATTTAAAAAATTCACGCGACCCGGAACTCGCAGTTATAACGTAGCATCTCATTTCCCTACAGTACTTCGTATACAAGAAAAAAAAAATATTTTAGTTAGGAGGCGCAAATGACCGGAACTATGTCGGCGCTTGTGTAACGAACCCCTACAAATCATTTAAAAACTTCACGCGACCCGGAACTCGCAGTTATAACGTAGCATCTCATTTCTCTACAGTACTTCGTATACAACAAAAATAATATTTACTAGTTAGGAGGCGCAAATGACCGGAACTATGTCGGCGCTTGTGTAACGAACCACTATCAGTCATTTAAAAACTTCACGCGACCCGGAACTCGCAGTTATAACGTAGCATCTCATTTCCCTACAGTACTAAGTATACAAGAAAAAAAAAATTATTAGTTAGGATGCGCAAATCACCGGAACTATGTCGGTCCTAGTGTAACGAACCCCTACTGCTAATTAAAAAAATTAACGCGGCCCGGAACTCATAGTTATAACCTAGCATCTCACTTCAATACAGTACTAAGTATATAAGAAAAAAAAAATTTTAGTTAGGAGGCGCAAATGACCGGAACTATGTCGGAGCTTGTGTAACGAACCCCTACAAATCATTTAAAAACTTCACGCGACCCGGAACTCGCAGTTATAACGTAGCATCTCATTTCTCTACAGTACTTCGTATACAACAAAAATAATATTTACTAGTTAGGAGGCGCAAATGACCGGAACTATGTCGGCGCTTGTGTAACGAACCACTATACGTAGCATCTCATTTCCCTACAGTACTAAGTATACAAGAAAAAAAAAATTATTAGTTAGGATGCGCAAATCACCGGAACTATGTCGGTCCTAGTGTAACGAACCCCTACTGCTAATTAAAAAAATTAACGCGGCCCGGAACTCATAGTTATAACCTAGCATCTCACTTCAATACAGTACTAAGTATACAAGAAAAAAAAATGTATAAGTTAGGATGCGCAAATGACCGGAACTATGTCGGCGCTTGTGTAACGAACCCCTACAAATCATTTAAAAACTTCACGCGACCCGGAACTCGCAGTTATAACGTAGCATCTCATTTCCCTACAGTACTTCGTATACAAGAAAAAAAAAATATTTTAGTTAGGAGGCGCAAATGACCGGAACTATGTCGGCGCTTGTGTAACGAACCCCTACAAATCATTTAAAAACTTCACGCGACCCGGAACTCGCAGTTATAACGTAGCATCTCATTTCTCTACAGTACTTCGTATACAACAAAAATAATATTTACTAGTTAGGAGGCGCAAATGACCGGAACTATGTCGGCGCTTGTGTAACGAACCACTATCAGTCATTTAAAAACTTCACGCGACCCGGAACTCGCAGTTATAACGTAGCATCTCATTTCCCTACAGTACTAAGTATACAAGAAAAAAAAAATTATTAGTTAGGATGCGCAAATCACCGGAACTATGTCGGTCCTAGTGTAACGAACCCCTACTGCTAATTAAAAAAATTAACGCGGCCCGGAACTCATAGTTATACCCTAGCATCTCACTTCAATACAGTACTAAGTATACAAGAAAAAAAAAAAATTTTAGTTAGGAGGCGCAAATGACCGGAACTATGTCGGCGCTTGTGTAACGAACCCCTACAAATCATTTAAAAACTTCACGCGACCCGGAACTCGCAGTTATAACGTAGCATCTCATTTCTCTACAGTACTTCGTATACAACAAAAATAATATTTACTAGTTAGGAGGCGCAAATGACCGGAACTATGTGGGCGCTTGTGTAACGAACCACTATACGTAGCATCTCATTTCCCTACAGTACTAAGTATACAAGAAAAAAAAAATTATTAGTTAGGATGCGCAAATCACCGGAACTATGTCGGTCCTAGTGTAACGAACCCCTACTGCTAATTAAAAAAATTAACGCGGCCCGGAACTCATAGTTATAACCTAGCATCTCACTTCAATACAGTACTAAGTATACAAGAAAAAAAAATGTATAAGTTAGGATGCGCAAATGACCGGAACTATGTCGGCGCTTGTGTAACGAACCCCTACAAATCATTTAAAAACTTCACGCGACCCGGAACTCGCAGTTATAACGTAGCATCTCATTTCCCTACAGTACTTCGTATACAAGAAAAAAAAAATATTTTAGTTAGGAGGCGCAAATGACCGGAACTATGTCGGCGCTTGTCTAACGAACCCCTACAAATCATTTAAAAACTTCACGCGACCCGGAACTCGCAGTTATAACGTAGCATCTCATTTCTCTACAGTACTTCGTATACAACAAAAATAATATTTACTAGTTAGGAGGCGCAAATGACCGGAACTATGTCGGCGCTTGTGTAACGAACCACTATCAGTCATTTAAAAACTTCACGCGACCCGGAACTCGCAGTTATAACGTAGCATCTCATTTCCCTACAGTACTAAGTATACAAGAAAAAAAAAATTATTAGTTAGGATGCGCAAATCACCGGAACTATGTCGGTCCTAGTGTAACGAACCCCTACTGCTAATTAAAAAAATTAACGCGGCCCGGAACTCATAGTTATACCCTAGCATCTCACTTCAATACAGTACTAAGTATACAAGAAAAAAAAAAAATTTTAGTTAGGAGGCGCAAATGACCGGAACTATGTCGGCGCTTGTGTAACGAACCCCTACAAATCATTTAAAAACTTCACGCGACCCGGAACTCGCAGTTATAACGTAGCATCTCATTTCTCTACAGTACTTCGTATACAACAAAAATAATATTTACTAGTTAGGAGGCGCAAATGACCGGAACTATGTCGGCGCTTGTGTAACGAACCACTATACGTAGCATCTCATTTCCCTACAGTACTAAGTATACAAGAAAAAAAAAATTATTAGTTAGGATGCGCAAATCACCGGAACTATGTCGGTCCTAGTGTAACGAACCCCTACTGCTAATTAAAAAAATTAACGCGGCCCGGAACTCATAGTTATAACCTAGCATCTCACTTCAATACAGTACTAAGTATACAAGAAAAAAAAATGTATAAGTTAGGATGCGCAAATGACCGGAACTATGTCGGCGCTTGTGTAACGAACCCCTACAAATCATTTAAAAACTTCACGCGACCCGGAACTCGCAGTTATAACGTAGCATCTCATTTCTCTACAGTACTTCGTATACAACAAAAATAATATTTACTAGTTAGGAGGCGCAAATGACCGGAACTATGTCGGCGCTTGTGTAATGAACCACTATACGTAGCATCTCATTTCCCTACAGTACTAAGTATACAAGAAAAAAAAAATTATTAGTTAGGATGCGCAAATCACCGGAACTATGTCGGTCCTAGTGTAACGAACCCCTACTGCTAATTAAAAAAATTAACGCGGCCCGGAACTCATAGTTATAACCTAGCATCTCACTTCAATACAGTACTAAGTATACAAGAAAAAAAAATTTATAAGTTAGGATGCGCAAATGACCGGAACTATGTCGGCGCTTGTGTAACGAACCCCTACAAATCATTTAAAAACTTCACGCGACCCGGAACTCGCAGTTATAACGTAGCATCTCATTTCTCAACAGTACTTCGTATACAAGAAAAAAAAATTTATTAGTTTGGATGCGCAAATGACCGGAACTATGTCGGCGCTTGTGTAACGAACCCCTACAAATCATTTAAAAACTTCACGCGACCCGGAACTCGCAGTTATAACGTAGCATCTCATTTCCCTACAGTACTTCGTATACAAGAAAAAAAAAATTTAATAGTTAGGATGCCGCGTGAATTTTTTAAATTAGCAGTAGGGGTTCGTTACACTAGGGCCGACATAGTTCCGGTCATTTGCGCATCCTAACTAATAAAAATTTTTTTTCTTGTATACTTAGTACTGTATTGAAGTGAGATGCTAGGTTATAACTGTGAGTTCCGGGTCGCGTGAAGTTTTTAAATGATTTGTATTGGTTCGTTACACAAGCGCCGACATAGTTCCGGTCATTTGCGCCTCCTAACTAAAATATTTTTTTTTTCTTGTATACGAAGTACTGTAGGGAAATGAGATGCTACGTTATAACTGCGAGTTCCAGGTCGCGTGAAGTTTTTAAATGATTTGTAGGGGTTCGTTACACAAGCGCCGACATAGTTCCGGTCATTTGCGCATCCTAACTAATAAATTTTTTTTTCTTGTATACTTAGTACTGTGTTGAAGTGAGATGCTAGGTTATAACTATGAGTTCCGGGCCGCGTGGGTTTTTTAAATTAGCAGTAGGGGTTCGTTACACTAGGGCCGACATAGTTCCGGTCATTTGCGCATCCTAACTAATAAAAAATTTTTTTCTTGTATACTTAGTACTGTATTGAAGTGAGATGCTAGGTTATAACTGTGAGTTCCGGGTCGCGTGAAGTTTTTAAATGATTTGTATTGGTTCGTTACACAAGCGCCGACATAGTTCCGGTCATTTGCGCCTCCTAACTAAAATATTTTTTTTTTCTTGTATACGAAGTACTGTAGGGAAATGAGATGCTACGTTATAACTGCGAGTTCCGGGTCGCGTGAAGTTTTTAAATGATTTGTAGGGGTTCGTTACACAAGCGCCGACATAGTTCCGGTCATTTGCGCATCCTAACTAATAAATTTTTTTTTCTTGTTTATGAAGTACTGTTGAGAAATGAGATGCTACGTTATAACTGCGAGTTCCGGGTCGCGTGAAGTTTTTAAATGACTGATAGTGGTTCGTTACACAAGCGCCGACATAGTTCCGGTCATTTGCGCCTCCTAACTAGAAAATAATTTTTTTCTTGTATACGAAGTACTGTAGGGAAGTGAGATGCTAGGTTATAACTTTGAGTTCCGGGTCGCGTGAATTTTTTAAATGATTTGTAGGGGTTCGTTACACAAGCGCCGACATAGTTCCGGTCATTTGCGCCTCCTAACTAGTAAATATTTTTTTTCTTGTATACGAAGTACTGTAGAGAAATGAGATGCTACGTTATAACTGCGAGTTCCGGGTCGCGTGAAGTTTTTAAATGATTTGTAGGGGTTCGTTACACAAGCGCCGACATAGTTCCGGTCATTTGCGCATCCTAAATTATAAATTTTTTTTTCTTGTATACTTAGTACTGTATTGAAGTGAGATGCTAGGTTATAACTATGAGTTCCGGGCCGCGTTAATTTTTTTAATTAGCAGTAGGGGTTCGTTACACTAGGACCGACATAGTTCCGGTGATTTGCGCATCCTAACTAATAATTTTTTTTTTCTTGTATACTTAGTACTGTAGGGAAATGAGATGCTACGTATAGTGGTTCGTTACACAAGCGCCGACATAGTTCCGGTCATTTGCGCCTCCTAACTAGAAAATATTTTTTTTCTTGTATACGAAGTACTGTAGAGAAATGAGATGCTACGTTATAACTGCGAGTTCCGGGTCGCGTGAAGTTTTTAAATGATTTGTAGGGGTTCGTCACACAAGCGCCGACATAGTTCCGGTCATTTGCGCCTCCTAACTAGTAAATATTTTTTTTGTTGTATACGAAGTACTGTAGAGAAATGAGATGCTACGTTATAACTGCGAGTTCCGGGTCGCGTGAAGTTTTTAAATGATTTGTAGGGGTTCGTCACACAAGCGCCGACATAGTTCCGGTCATTTGCGCCTCCTGACTAGAAAATATTTTTTTTCTTGTATACGAAGTACTGTAGGGAAATGAGATGCTACGTTATAACTGCGAGTTCCGGGTCGCGTGAAGTTTTTAAATGATTTGTATTGGTTCGTTACACAAGCGCCGACATAGTTCCGGTCATTTGCGCCTCCTAACTAAAATATTTTTTTTTTCTTGTATACGAAGTACTGTAGGGAAATGAGATGCTACGTTATAACTGCGAGTTCCGGGTCGCGTGAAGTTTTTAAATGATTTGTAGGGGTTCGTTACACAAGCGCCGACATAGTTCCGGTCATTTGCGCATCCTAACTAATAAATTTTTTTTTCTTGTATATGAAGTACTGTTGAGAAATGAGATGCTACGTTATAACTGCGAGTTCCGGGTCGCGTGAAGTTTTTAAATGACTGATAGTGGTTCGTTACACAAGCGCCGACATAGTTCCGGTCATTTGCGCCTCCTAACTAGTAAATATTTTTTTTGTTGTATACGAAGTACTGTAGAGAAATGAGATGCTACGTTATAACTGCGAGTTCCGGGTCGCGTGAAGTTTTTAAATGATTTGTAGGGGTTCGTTCCACAAGCGCCGACATAGTTCCGGTCATTTGCGCCTCCTAACTAGTAAATATTTTTTTTGTTGTATACGAAGTACTGTAGAGAAATGAGATGCTACGTTATAACTGCGAGTTCCGGGTCGCGTGAAGTTTTTAAATGATTTGTAGGGGTTCGTTACACAAGCGCCGACATAGTTCCGGTCATTTGCGCATCCTAACTTATACATTTTTTTTTCTTGTATACTTAGTACTGTGTTGAAGTGAGATGCTAGGTTATAACTATGAGTTCCGGGCCGCGTGGATTTTTTAAATTAGCAGTAGGGGTTCGTTACACTAGGGCCGACATAGTTCCGGTCATTTGCGCATCCTAACTAATAAAAAATTTTTTTCTTGTATACTTAGTACTGTATTGAAGTGAGATGCTAGGTTATAACTGTGAGTTCCGGGTCGCGTGAAGTTTTTAAATGATTTGTATTGGTTCGTTACACAAGCGCCGACATAGTTCCGGTCACTTGCGCCTCCTAACTAAAATATTTTTTTTTTCTTGTATACGAAGTACTGTAGGGAAATGAGATGCTACGTTATAACTGCGAGTTCCAGGTCGCGTGAAGTTTTTAAATGATTTGTAGGGGTTCGTTACACAAGCGCCGACATAGTTCCGGTCATTTGCGCATCCTAACTTATAAATTTTTTTTTCTTGTATACTTAGTACTGTATTGAAGTGAGATGCTAGGTTATAACTATGAGTTCCGGGCCGCGTTAATTTTTTTAATTAGCAGTAGGGGTTCGTTACACTAGGACCGACATAGTTCCGGTGATTTGCGCATCCTAACTAATAATTTTTTTTTTCTTGTATACTTAGTACTGTAGGGAAATGAGATGCTACGTTATAACTGCGAGTTCCGGGTCGCGTGAAGTTTTTAAATGACTGATAGTGGTTCGTTACACAAGCGCCGACATAGTTCCGGTCATTTGCGCCTCCTAACTAGTAAATATTTTTTTTCTTGTATACGAAGTACTGTAGGGAAGTGAGATGCTAGGTTATAACTTTGAGTTCCGGGTCGCGTGAATTTTTTAAATGATTTATAGGGGTTCGTTACACAAGCGCCGACATAGTTCCGGTCATTTGCGCCTCCTAACTAGTAAATATTTTTTTTCTTGTATACGAAGTACTGTAGAGAAATGAGATGCTACGTTATAACTGCGAGTTCCCGGTCGCGTGAAGTTTTTTAATGATTTGTCGGGGTTCGTTACACAAGCGCCGACATAGTTCCAGTCATTTGCGCCTCCTAACTAGAAAATATTTTTTTTCTTGTATACGAAGTACTGTAGGGAAGTGAGATGCTAGGTTATAACTTTGAGTTCCGGGTCGCGTGAATTTTTTAAATGATTTGTAAGGGTTCGTTACACAAGCGCCGACATAGTTCCGGTCATTTGCGCCTCCTAACTAGAAAATATTTTTTTTCTTGTATACGAAGTACTGTAGGGAAGTGAGATGCTAGGTTATAACTTTGAGTTCCGGGTCGCGTGAATTTTTTAAATGATTTGTAGGGGTTCGTTACACAAGCGCCGACATAGTTCCGGTCATTTGCGCCTCCTAACTAGTAAATATTTTTTTTCTTGTATACGAAGTACTGTAGAGAAATGAGATGCTACGTTATAACTGCGAGTTCCGGGTCGCGTGAAGTTTTTAAATGATTTGTAGGGGTTCGTTACACAAGCGCCGACATAGTTCCGGTCATTTGCGCATCCTAAATTATAAATTTTTTTTTCTTGTATACTTAGTACTGTATTGAAGTGAGATGCTAGGTTATAACTATGAGTTCCGGGCCGCGTTAATTTTTTTAATTAGCAGTAAGGGTTCGTTACACTAGGACCGACATAGTTCCGGTGATTTGCGCATCCTAACTAATAATTTTTTTTTTCTTGTATACTTAGTACTGTATTGAAGTGAGATGCTAGGTTATAACTATGAGTTCCGGGCCGCGTTAATTTTTTTAATTAGCAGTAGGGGTTCGTTACACTAGGACCGACATAGTTCCGGTGATTTGCGCATCCTAACTAATAATTTTTTTTTTCTTGTATACTTAGTACTGTAGGGAAATGAGATGCTACGTATAGTGGTTCGTTACACAAGCGCCGACATAGTTCCGGTCATTTGCGCCTCCTAACTAGTAAATATTATTTTTGTTGTATACGAAGTACTGTAGAGAAATGAGATGCTACGTTATAACTGCGAGTTCCGGGTCGCGTGAAGTTTTTAAATGATTTGTAGGGGTTCGTTACACAAGCGCCGACATAGTTCCGGTCATTTGCGCCTCCTAACTAAAATATTTTTTTTTTCTTGTATACGAAGTAATGTAGGGAAATGAGATGCTAGGTTATAACTATGAGTTCCGGGTCGCGTGAATTTTTTAAATTAGCAGTAGGGGTTCGTTACACTAGGGCCGACATAGTTCCGGTCATTTGCGCCTCCTAACTAGAAAATATTTTTTTTCTTGTATACGAAGTACTGTAGAGAAATGAGATGCTACGTTATAACTGCGAGTTCCGGGTCGCGTGAAGTTTTTAAATGATTTGTAGGGGTTCGTCACACAAGCGCCGACATAGTTCCGGTCATTTGCGCCTCCTAACTAGAAAATATTTTTTTTCTTGTATACGAAGTACTGTAGAGAAATGAGATGCTACGTTATAACTGCGAGTTCCGGGTCGCGTGAAGTTTTTAAATGATTTGTAGGGGTTCGTCACACAAGCGCCGACATAGTTCCGGTCATTTGCGCCTCCTAACTAGAAAATATTTTTTTTCTTGTATACGAAGTACTGTAGGGAAATGAGATGCTACGTTATAACTGCGAGTTCCGGGTCGCGTGAAGTTTTTAAATGACTGATAGTGGTTCGTTACACAAGCGCCGACATAGTTCCGGTCATTTGCGCCTCCTAACTAGTAAATATTATTTTTGTTGTATACGAAGTACTGTAGAGAAATGAGATGCTACGTTATAACTGCGAGTTCCGGGTCGCGTGAAGTTTTTAAATGACTGATAGTGGTTCGTTACACAAGCGCCGACATAGTTCCGGTCATTTGCGCATCCTAAGTAATAATTTTTTTTTTCTTGTATTATTAGTACTGTATTGAAGTGAGATGCTAGGTTATAACTATGAGTTCCGGGTCGCGTGAATTTTTTAAATTAGCAGTAGGGGTTCGTTACACAAGCGCCGACATAGTTCCGGTCATTTGCGCCTCCTAACTAGTAAATATCTTTTTTCTTGTATACGAAGTACTGTAGGGAAATGAGATGCTACGTTATAACTGCGAGTTCCGGGTCGCGTGAAGTTTTTAAATGATTGGTAGGGGTTCGTTACACAAGCGCCGACATAGTTCCGGTCATTTGCGCATCCTAACTTATAAAATTTTTTTTCTTGTATACTTAGTACTGTATTGAAGTGAGATGCTAGGTTATAACTATGAGTTCCGGGTCGCGTGAATTTTTTAAATTAGCAGTAGGGGTTCGTTACACAAGCGCCGACATAGTTCCGGTCATTTGCGCCTCCTAACTAGAAAATATTTTTTTTCTTGTATACGAAGTACTGTAGGGAAGTGAGATGCTAGGTTATAACTATGAGTTCCGGGTCGCGTGAATTTTTTAAATTAGCAGTAGGGGTTCGTTATACAAGCGCCGACATAGTTCCGGTCATTTGCGCCTCCTAACTAAAATTTTTTTTTTTTCTTGTATACTTAGTACTGTATTGAAGTGAGATGCTAGGTTATAACTATGAGTTCCGGGCCGCGTTAATTTTTTTAATTAGCAGTAGGGGTTCGTTACACTAGGACCGACATAGTTCCGGTGATTTGCGCATCCTAACTAATAATTTTTTTTTTTCTTGTATACTTAGTACTGTAGGGAAATGAGATGCTACGTTATAACTGCGAGTTCCGGGTCGCGTGAAGTTTTTAAATGACTGATAGTGGTTCGTTACACAAGCGCCGACATAGTTCCGGTCATTTGCGCCTCCTAACTAGTAAATATTATTTTTGTTGTATACGAAGTACTGTAGAGAAATGAGATGCTACGTTATAACTGCGAGTTCCGGGTCGCGTGAAGTTTTTAAATGATTTGTAGGGGTTCGTTACACAAGCGCCGACATAGTTCCGGTCATTTGCGCCTCCTAACTAAAATATTTTTTTTTTCTTGTATACGAAGTACTGTAGGGAAATGAGATGCTACGTGATAACTGCGAGTTCCGGGTCGCGTGAATTTTTTAAATTAGCAGTAGGGGTTCGTTATACAAGCGCCGACATAGTTCCGGTCATTTGCGCCTCCTAACTAATAACATTAATTTTTAATATAAATTTAGTTTAATATTTTTTAGTTAGTTGAATTTAACCAAACTAGTAGAACTATTCATAGAATAGGTTTATGGTGTAGAACTTCCTTAGTTTTCACTCTGGCAAGATGAAACTTGCGAAATTCGATGAGATGCTATGAAATATTTGAGATGTTAGCATCTCAGTTTTAAAATTTTATTTTTTTATCAAAATCGTCTTAATTATTATTACTGCTTATCAAAAACAGTAGAACTATGTTGGATAGCACTTTATCTACATAGAACTATGATATTTTTACTCTAGTGTAGTCCAATCATCGAAATTCGATGAGATGCTATGATTAATTTGCGAAGTTAGCATCTCATTTTTCAAAATTCGATTTTAATTATAAAAATGACGGAACTATTGCTAAAACCTATCTAGAACTGTAGAACTATGCTGGATGCCACTTTATATGCAATTTTTTTTTGAGATGCCAACAGTTGAGATGCTAACTTCACACACACCCGAAGTAGCGTCTTTTATTATCGGAGACTAAGACTCACTTTGGGTCGTTGCGCACTCTCAGTTAGTTACTATTAGTTACATGATAAATTAAATAACGAACATTGTGGCGCAACGGATTTACAAATAGATATATCGGTTTCAACTAAAAAAATATTTTTTATTCCAATACATTATAGCCTCTGATACTCAGCGATACCGTAGCTGTGAGAGTTTTCAAAATAGGACCACTTGAACATGCACAAAATAAAATCTACCTCTTTATAATTTTATTATTGCATGTAGATAAGAAAACGAAGCTTAAACAAACGTAATGATCAACAAGGAAAAAAATAGTTTAATTATAATTGATGACGGATGTGGCGCAATCGGTGTACAGCCGCGGGACAAATAAATGCACTTTTAGGTGTAAGTGTTTGTTCAATGTATGTGCGTTGTGGACCCTCAAAAATCAAGCTCAGTACCCTGGATGGTGCTTCCTTAAAATGTTGTGAACAAACGGCAAGAACATGAGTGTCATAACCATGTGCACCGTTACATTTCCAGAAATTACTGATCATGGTTACTTGTTATATTAAAACAAAGTAAACTAAATTTGTTAATTACAAATGACCAATTTTTGAATACGTCAGTTATTTTGGCATTCTATTCTTGTACGACATTGTACTCATATATGTTGTTATGCTCAATAACCTTAATCAATAGACATTAAACGAAATACATCTTTCTACCTACCTAAATCTTGTCTTGTCCCAAGAAACATTAACACATCAAACAATGTCGCAGCTGAACTCAAACTATCGATATCTAAATCTAGTATATTTAAACAAAAATGGATACCCCACACCATTTCAAAATTAACGCCATTTCCGTCACATCAATAGATAAGTAATTGAAAGAAATTGTTGAACAAAAACACTTAATTAGATATCCGACACCGTAATTAGAAGATTTAACGCCGAAAGTATCAATTACAACTCCAATCCAATTTAAAACTGAAACGAGCAAGTAGATTGATTACTATTGTCTTCAGCAGAAGAAACGTCGGACGATCTCGTCGTTTCTAATCCTGGTGTAATATATACTATGGCTGTCTCTCTCGGACAGTTTGTAAACGATAGAGATGCAGAAGCAATCGATGGGAATAGGTCAGCTACCAAGGATGTTGTATACACCTGCAAAAGCTATTATCCACTTTTACGATCCAATAAAGTGATGTAACTGCTTGCAATGTCATACATAATTTAAGATCCGATGATATAGCTAAGTGTTCCTGTGATAGAATACTTGGTGAGAATAATAGAGTTTGATAGGTAGATGCTGAACTTTGAATAGATTATGTTAAAGTTGGTCTACAGGGTGGTTGAAGTGAAAGCTAGTAGAGCTATCTAGGTGTTGGCGATAGTTTAACTGAGTCTGATGAAGGTATTGGAAGTTATGTAGATGAACTTTGGAATGAATGTCGAGGAATTGATTGGATATATATTCTCGGATATACATATACTCGGAGAGGTTAGGGTTTGATCAATGATGATCTGAATTCACGGAATAATAAATCCGTTTAGACCAAACTACAAGTTTTACAAATGCGAATCCAGCTAACATTAGTATGTAACACGTAACTAAACTTAAAGCTCTCCGTAACCGAACAATACTTGAGAGCCCAAAATGTATGAAGCGCGTAACACAGAGGCGTCATAGTCATAAGTTAACAAGGCTTCAGGGCGATGCTTGCCAAAAATAGAGGGTTAAGTACCTCATAAATTCGCTGAGTACACAAAATAGGCGCAGTACATTAACGTAGACAGTGTTCAAGCTCTCGAGTTTGTAACTTCCAGAATTGTTAGCCAGAATGGAATTCTTTGCCGCCAGACGGCAGAGTGCAAATGCAAATCCTGATGTGTGTTCCGGTTTAAAAAGCAAGGCAATTACAGGGCAAAAAAGATTAATTAGCAGTGGGAATGAAAGTTTGTAACTACAAGTATGTTACGGCTAAGCCATCCATCAAATTTTGAAATGTTGTCACTTGTTGAAAGGTACCTGCGTGTCTCAAAGGCCTTTTTCCTTTTCTCTCTTCGCGTGGTTGAAACCGCAGGAGTGACATAATATAAAAGAATAAGAATCATTTATTTGCAAAAAATTCTATAAACATATTCAATACAAGTGCAGTGGTAATGGTAACTATACAAATGTATAATTTACACTTCAACAGTTCAGGTAGTTGTGTGAAGCTTTCGTACTGTGACGTAGAGTGCGGGGTGCCTACAAACCTTGTACTTTACATACAGGGTACTGTGGTGGAAGTTACGGCCAATATGTCCTTCAAGACTCTTGCAAATGTTTGCATTTGATTTCGTTCTCATTGTAGGTATAATGTGTTACATTTGTTTCCAAAGGAGCTAGCTATACAACATCGTAGTTAACACAAAATTCATCAAAGTCATTGAAGAACTTCCACTTCTCTGATAATACCTACACAAATTTCTTACTCAGAATACGAGAGTATGTCTTTCAATTAAAATGCACGAAAAGATAAAACAAGTGACGCTATTGGATCAGGAAAAACAATAACACCAGTGAAGATTATTAAAAGCAGTATACCAAGTGCAAGCTATAACGCCATACTAAAGAGATAGGGCTTTCTTAAGAGGGTTGTCCCCCACCGCAGCGCGAGGGTTGCCAACGGCATCCGGGTTGAGTGTCGTTGAACGGCCAGCAATTAGGTCGAGCGAATGCCCATCTCTGTAAGATGCTGCGCGCCTGGTAGTCGCCGATGAAACTTCGAGTTTATCTTCAAGATTTATTGGAACTTCTGCTTATTTACTGACCCAGAATTTTCAGTTAGGCAGCAATTGATTAAGATAGACAACCGCGTGATGTTGCGCTGGTGAACAGTATTTTACTATGTAATTGTTATTAGTACCTACTCCAAAAGCAGGCATCGATCTTCTACCGACACAACCTTAAATTCACCAGCATTACCATAAAGCACTCAATAATAAACAGTACCAACGACCAAATAAATAAAACCTTCCAGCCCTTCATAAGGCTTTCATACACAAAAGCAGTATGGTCAAGAGGCCTGGATCCACCGGCGCATTCATTAAACTTTTGCAGGAATACAGCTTATTTAGCTTTCATAAATTGCGTTGAGATGAAAAAAAAAAGGTTTTAATATGAGGTTGTAAACGTACTTAGTCTATTATATAGCGGTACGCTTTTCAGCTATGGATTGTTTATCAATACCTGCTTTCCTGTCAGTTTTCTCGTAAGCATCCTTACTGCTAATACCCGCCCTAAGTGGGTCAATAGACGTGTTCCGCAAACTTGGCACAGGCTGGCAAACAATCTTGATTGAAAGTGCGCCTAATCGGATACAGCGAACGGCTTTAATCGATGTGTGCGTACTGTACCTACCTGCTCGCCTGCGCATGATTAATGAACGTGAAATATTGGAGGCGGAATCCCGTGGGTGAAATTATTTATGTAATCTGCGGCGGTGATCCGCGGGTTTTTGAAAATGAGATGCCGTTGAATCAAACAGATACATTTTTGGAGTGTACCGTGGACTTGTTAATGAAAGGCGGTGTTACAAGTTTGTCTTCACCATTACCACATTCAGACTTGTAAGTTTGAGAGGCAATTCAAGAAATGATAAAGTTTTAGTGATAAGTAATATGTATGCTTGTTGGAATGGGCGGAATTAAGCTCCTGATATGATTACTGATTGAGGTTCTTAGAAGTATAGGGTAACAGATACCGATTGTGATGCAGATTGAAGCAAAAAGGGTAAAGAAAACAAAAAAGAAGGAGAGGAATAGAGACAAAGTCCAATCGAATATGGATTTTGTATGGACAAAACTACACCAAGAAATCAAAAATGTTAAATTGACACGAAACTAACTAACCTTCCTAAAAGAAGAATAGTTGGCACAGACTAAAATCGATAGTAGCACAAGCAATCAAATCACCAACCCACCAATCACGTATTGCAGCAAACGATTCAACCGTGGATAAATCAGTGTTTTCATACACCAAGGTCGACTGGCAAACGCCTTGATAAATCAACTCCGATACGTGGGCGTAGCCAGGAAGGGGGGAAGTTGGCGTTTCAACACCCTACATTTTAAGGGAGTATTACGATCCATTGAAAGTTTTATTTAAACATTAATTCTCAGTCACGCAAATGTTGCAAGAAAGAAAATTTAAACAGACACTAGAAGACACGATTAGCGTCTTTTGAACCAACGACGCAGACAGAAATGTGTAATAGGTCTATCATGTACAATGTACATATTTATTTTATCTGTGGCATCGTAGCTGCCAAACGCACGAACCACTTGATTGATTTAGTTTTTTTGTTTTATGGGGGGGGGGGGGGGGCTTGATCGAGAGTGTTCTTAGTAATGATCGTCAGGGGCTTTTAAATGTTTTTAAACGTCATTGAGCCCCCAAAATCAAAACCTAACAACGGCCACGTCCAATAGTACGATGTACGGCCCAATCGCGTGTTAGTACAAGCTTTATCTTGGCCACACCTGGCTTTCGCAACTTCTAGTTACTAAAACTGGGCCGGCCTAGGCGTTAAGTGTTGGCGGTGTTAATAAAGATGGTTTAATAAGCATCGGGGTCGGGGGTTGAGAATGACGGTGGCTCGGCGAGGATTTGCAAGCTCGTAAAGCAACTTGTAATTAGTTTAAGTCGTGAAGTGAATGTTCATGTACAAACTGGTACAGTTCCCAATGAACAACGGAATACTGTTAAAAGGAGTTCTGGCTAAGAGCCCGTTCTCTTTAAGCTTGCCTGTCTCGCTAAATCGCACATTTCATCCTTAAGCTAGAATACAAGGGATGTTTTCATTCCTACTTTAACATTTTTAATTCTATGATGGAAAAAAAGAAAACCAACAGATTCGATATAAAGAAGTTTGAATTTTGATAATATCATAAAGCTGGTAACAGAATTGTATTATAGAAGCCTCTCCACGCGATTTCCACCAGCTTTTATTTTAAAACAAATCACGAAAATGCCATCCTTTGACCATTTTTCATAACATGCACTAATGCAGACTGCATTTCATACAAAAAGATTTAAAGAGCGTTTGAAAGTAATCGAAAAGCTTTTGCAAATAATTGCGGAGTCTGAGAGTCTCGATAACAGAGTCTACGTCGCGTCGTAGCAATGCATTGATTACTAAGCTAAACACTATTACAGACTTCAATCAGGCGCTTCCAAGTATAATAGCAAACTAAAACGGATACGGCGAACTATTCACTAGCTTAGTTCAAGGGAACTGTCTTCGAAGTCTGAAGTAGCCGACACTTGCAACACTAGAACCACTTTGTTTTACTTCAACGGAGCCAGGAGATTAGAAGAGTTTTGCAATTATCTTTTAAAAAAGAGATTCTTTATGGAATAGTTCGCTAAAGAATCTCTCCATCATCGGACATCCGAGCAAACGGCAAAGCGCCTTCGGTATAAAATGAATATTCCGCCATTAAGCCTTCAAGATTCATCATTCGTACAGATAAGATGCGAAACTCTTTGCCAAGGCAAGCTATGGCTTCATCACAATGCTGTTCCTTCACCGAAAGCTCAAGCTCATTGGATCCGAAATCATGACTTATGGGTCTCATTCTCATGTTGACGTCACTAATACCACTGAGCTGTCATCGCTATATATATCTAAGATTTGTTAAAAAGTAGGCACCTAACATTAGTTCGACTTTAAAGTTGTGAGCGATCGATAAAACTAAGCAGGCCAATAACGATTATGTCCACAGAGCTTGTTAGACATTAGTCGTTTAAAGAAAGTTTGAAATTATGGCTGGAGTTAGTCATATCTAATTGAATAAAGCGAATAAAAATGCTCGACGAAGAACTAACTACCCATATGGCACAGAAACTCTTTTTATCTGATAAGCTCAAGCTTTTTTTACATGTCACGTACCCAACCTAAAACAATATAAAAAGCCATCAAACTGTTTATATGTAGTTAAAAGCTTATAAGGCAACAAAAACGTTAGAACAGAAGACAAAGAGAAAGTAGGCTTTAAAGGAGGGTGCGATAAAGTCCAAGTTGGCATCACTTGATAGAACGGCAGTGCAAGACTTTATATCGACAGCAATCTATGACGTCATGTCCGGTTAGCGGGACGCGTTGCAGGAAACAGCGAAGGCTGGCAAAGTTTGAAATGAGGGTAGAAAGAACTTTCCGACTGCACAGAATGTTTCAGTAGGGAATCTACCTACTCCCCTCTCGACGAAAAAGTGACATTAACGTCACGTGACCCACGTGACATCACTAAAGGTCACACATATATATAGAAAATAACGATCGAATCATATTAACAGCATAATATACAAATATAAAGTTATTTTTGGATCAAAGAGGACATTTTGTAGTACATGTTACACTCATTTGAAATCCAATAATCTATTGTCAATTTATAGTAAACTATCTATGCTTTACGGTTTTACCTGTATGGAGATTGCCATCACTGAACCTTTACCAAGAACAGGAACACTCAGGGATAGTAAGTGAAAAAATTTGAAAAATCGGTTTAGTATTTCGGGAGGTAAGCTGTAACATAATTAGATTAGAATAGATAAATTACGAAAAGACAGACTTTAAATCTGCATTCAACGGAGACCCGAGAACCCTGGGACTTCTAGTGTAGTCTGTAACAGTTCTGAGGAAACCATAGTCATCTGTAAAAAAGAAGAAAAGAAACCAAATCCTCCGTACTGTTTATGAACGGTATGTTACAACAGCTGAGTCACAATGATGAAGGCACTCATCGCGCAACGGATGGATATGAAACTGGGAAGGTTGCTTCAAAGTTTGCTGTTACGGTAGTTCTGCGGTAACAATTTGGTGAAGAGGAATGAGAATCTAAACAGAGGTATGAGTTTGAAGTTCCAGGGCGAAGTATAGACAGATCTATTTGTAAATGTCAAGATTGGTGTCTTGTTCGATATGACCATCTTTTTGTGACATATGGAACTTGTTGGCGTATATGAAGGGGAAATAATAAGTAAAGAAAAGAGATCCTGAAAATGATTAATCATCTTATATCTCAAAGAGCGAGCGCAGTGAACTGCCGAGCAGGATTTTTGAACAGTTGAAGTTCAAAATTCTGAGTGGCACTGAACTGTAAAGAGCAAACGTGACGCTTAGCATCAGGCGAAGGACTTGCTCTATTACACAAAGAAAAAGCTAAGTTAATGAGGGAGACGAAAGTGATATAATATGTATATGCTTCTGCTAACTATCCAATAGGCTGAAAGAAAGGAATTCAAATTGAGATCCAATATAGTAGACTTAAATATTCCCTTATTATAAAAGCCTAAAACGAAATTCTTCTATGTTTGGATACTGCATCCAATTATAATTCTAAAACTCAATATATATTCGACTCAGGCACACTACGGTATCACATAACCAAGTGGCATCCAAACGTGATAGGAAACGCTTCGAAGAGCTTTCCTAATTCTAAAATTCTTTTCACGTAGCCGACACCTATCTTCCAATGTTCTGCAGAACAGAATCCAAAAGGTTTACTAGCTATTATTATGTCGTTTTGTTTTAAAGCCATACTCATTGTTGTTTAGATTTGAGGTTAAAGATACATATAATAAGCGTGTGCTTAATAGTATCTAATCGGTTTACAAGTAAACCTCATTATCATTACTAATGTAGGTAATAAGTTAATGACTCATTACAAAAATAAGACAGGAACAAAAATATATTCTGTAGCTGCTTCAAAAAGATTTGAGTTAAAAATAATACTTGCAGAAGTACACGATACAAAAACCGCATCAACCAAACGGGTAGATATCGCAAATCCGGATAATAGTGACCGCCCCGCTCGGACCGGTGTCACCGCTAATCAGACTATCTCGTGACCTGTGGTCGACTCGTAATGGCGGCGTCGGCAACGGTAAGGTAAACGATAGTGCGGTGCATGCAACCGATAAACATTGGACCAGGTTTAAATCCGACACAAAACTAGGACGAATAAATACCACAAGAAAAGAACTGCCTAAGACTTTTTTTTTTTCAACAAAATCCCTAAATGTTATTCAAGACTTGTCGATACCATAATTTCAAGTCTACAGTCACAGAAATCTATTAAAGCCTTTTATAAAATATCGGATTATTTAGATGACAAAAAGCTTGCTCCAATGTAATCAATTAGTAAATTGAGGAAAATTGTTAATGTGATCGCACCCAAAAAATTACCTGCATAAGGAGGTTAGAACCAGCGTTACTTGTTTTAAGTTTGACGTTTTAAAGTGATCATCACATGTATCTTACTAAAACAACTTTTGATTTCGATTTTTTGATTTTGCTTTCTAAACCATTCCTAAACAATCAGAAACTTTTAACTGCGTATCCTTGTAAAAATTCACCTCTTTCGCACAGAACATAAACGAACAAAAGAACCGAGATGAGGGAGAGAAATCATATTCCTCGAACTCCCGCGGGAACCGAACAGAAAAGTAACGTTTTTCGGATACCTCGACACGCACGCACCTATAGAAAAAGGCGTCAAAATTCCGTGCGCAGCACCTTCCACTCCATATCGTCATAAAACAAATCCTGCAAATTCGCTTCCTGTAAATCTAAATTCATGTGACAGCGCAAGCCGTCACGCGGACACGTGAGCGATCAGTATTCAGCTGGTGTGCCGCCGGGTGGGAGCGAAGTAATAAGGAGCTGGAACAGGCGTGAGAGTCTGACCAGCAAAAGCGAATACGATGGGAATAGGCTTGGGCTCTATTTTGACATTTCTCCATAATCGGCTTCGATCTATTGGGAAATTGTCTTTGGACTTGAATAACCCAATGGAACTCAGTAGTATTGACATAACTTAGTAATCGATTCGATTCTGTTCTGCATTTCCTAAAAGTAATAAACTAAAAAAAATAAATTAAAGTAATAAACTGTCCTTTTTTCACTTCAGTGGTCAGCAAAGGACAGCAATACTTTCAGACCTATCAAGCTTAGTTTAGTTTCAGAAAATGCACAACAGATTCCACACCATTGTCCAACTTTAGGTAACGGTAATGCGACTTTAAGCCCATTTTGAAACGTCAATTCAAACCGAGCCCAGTGAATTCAATACACAATCAATTCCTTCAAGCCATAGCGATGGCGATGGGCTTGAAATATCGTTCCATCCCCATCGAAGTTACGTAACAGCCCCGCAGTAGTGCCGTTTATTAGTGTCATACATGCCTGATGCTGGGCCACACTAAGTTCAACGTCAATGGAATTGTCAATGCCTATCATCGCGATAAATATTACGTTAATTAATAACGCAATTATGTGTGTGGCTACAATTGAACGGTCAACGTGAATGCACTCGAGTTATCGGCTAACGTCAAACGCCAATGTGAATACCGTTGTCAAATGTCGTGGCCACACTTATGTCAAACGTCAATCATCGCGCTATTTAACGGCATTTCCCGTTTGTGTGGCCCCAGCTTTAGAGAGATATCGGACAATGAATTATTAACGAGAGAGACAAACGAATTCGCACCTTGTTTGTTGAAGAGATGCGCTGAGGAAACGAATAGTTCGGATCCATGGCTAATGACATGCCCTAGAGTTATCACACTTTATCAGTTCAGTATCATAATTTTTACTGATGAAGCTACAACATTTAACAGGACTTATGACACCGTAGAAAGTTTCACTAAAACGGTAGTTAAATTCAGCTTTAATTCATATTTCAATTCAATTCTATTATTTATTAGCGGTTTAGCAAACCCGAGTGATCAGCATTACGAACACGAACCAGTGTGCGGGACCAACGCGACGTGGAAGTAATCAGGACTTAGAAAGTTGGAACATATTATATGAGCTTAGTTGACCAATAAAGGAATCTATTACCCCTAGTTCTAATAAATGTCTTCTTTTCCGAAGAAACTAAGCTAAGTAGGTATGCCAATGAATCCCCTAATATTATTAAAGTTGTTATCACGCCGAAACGGCTGAGCGGGGTGCGTTGAAAAGTAGAGTATGAAACCCGGGAGATGGTGGTAAATAGGTTTCCCGTCTCGTTGCTGCTGTTTTCACTACGAAATAGCGTTGCTGATCGATAGTTAATTAGTTAATCGATAGTCTATCGATAGCCAACCAATCGAAACACTGTCGATAGCTTAAAACGAGGCAATACTATCGATAGTATTGCTGCCCGAAAAGCATCCTACTAATATTATGATCGCGAAAATTTGTATGTATGAATGGATGTTTGTTACTCTTTCACGCAAAAACTACTGAACGGATCTGGATGAAATTTGGAATGGAGATAGCTTATATCCTGGATTAACGCATAGGTTTTTTTTAACTAAAAAGGTACCTGCGGGATAACGGGAAGACGCGAGTGAAACCGCGGGGCGCAACTAGTAAACTATATAGTATCGATAGTATCTGTACTATCGATAGATACCATCGATAGTTTTTTATTTACGAGGAACAATACTATCGATAGTATTGATAGTATTGCACTTATTCGATAGTATGGCTTTTTTATATGAAAACTATCGATAGTTCAGCAACACTACTACGAAAGCGTATGAAGATGTCAAGCTACGGAAGTTGCACACATAGTGCGCTTTACAAGACATCCAAGTTTCAAATTCCGTTCCAGAGACACGTTTCAAGCTTACGGCATACTCCGAGAGCTTCATTAAAACTTGACAGATCGACATTTTAAGAGGGCGCCATTGTCCGATGTAGACGAAAGTTTATTCCGAAAAAGGCTGACGCGGATTACGAGTGCCTTTAATTAAGTGACGTTACAAACAAAAACGGTTGCGTTTTAATTACATTAAAGCCTGTGGGAATAGCGCGGGTAAGTGGGAATTTAGGACGATTGAGGGCGGGAATTGCCTCCGGGGGATATATTTGAGCCATTTTTTGGGCAGAGAAAGCGTTTTTGCGTAGAGAACTTATTGGGGTAGTAAAATGTTTTAATATCACGTCAGATGAAATGTGCTTTTTTTCATTAGGTAATAGAAGAAATATAATTTTAGTGTACCGTTGAAAATAATTAGATAAGTGAGTCAATACACAAACTATATTAATGCATATTCAACACTATGCAGCGGTAATATCAGTTTTCAAGTAGGAAATATCAAATCATCAATCAATTTCCTCTAGTTACTTTCTAGAAGCCTCCAAGCACACTATTAGTAAATGTTATCATCAGAAAATCCCGTTTCCGAGCAAGGGCTCTGAAATGGCTTGTTATCTTACACAAACTCAAATAAAATTACGGTGTAGCCAACAAGCCTGTACCCCCAGAAAACACATCCAACTGAAATAACTTGGTACTATATTTTATTGTCCTATTACCATTTTAAATGGATTGTAAATAGCAATTTCTTCGCAGCCTAGCCCCGGCGTCATTTATTTAAAAAAAACTTATTTTATTGCACGTTTTTCGTAACTTTTTAGGTAAACATATAGGTACAGTCAACGACAAAAGTTACTGAACAAAAACGAATTTTCCGATTTTCTTTATCATGTTAAATACCAACCTTCGACCGAATTATCACTTAACATTAGGTGTGTTGTATAGTTGAATTGTGGTTAATCGCTACACAGTAAGTTGTACAAAGCACCCGAACATTCAGTGCCGGATTTACCATAGAAGCTGAAAATGCTGTAGCTTAGGGCGGCAAAATTGCCCCAATAAAAATATTGGTACAGAAAAAAATTTAAATCATTGCTTTTCTTAACTTAAAAATATATACCCAAAAAGTTGTAAAAATAATCTAGAAACTAGATTATTCCTTTAAAAAAGGAATTAACTTCATTGTAAACAGTGTATCTAATTCTAGAAGTCAGTAGGAGCAGCAAAAAATGTATAGCTTTGGAGCGGCAAATGCGTAATTCCAGCACTGCAAACATTACCGATCTAAACACATTTGGAAAATCGAGTATGTGCAGCTACTTTTGTCGCTGACTGTACGTAATGAGTACATAAAAAAGATGTTGCATGTTCGTTATTCAAAGCTCGGATATGCTAGCTTTGGCTTATTTCTATGCACAAGCTTACAAATGAACATTAAACTGGTTAACCTAATTGTATAGAGCAGCTACAGCGACCTAAAATCCATACAAGTGTTGGCAATCGAATGGCAAATGTACATAATTTAGCTCGTAAATAGCTGGATACAAGCCTAACATACATAATACAATTATATTATACATGTACACGTATTGTACATGTACAGAATGTAGTTGTGCAGACTGCATACATATCAATACATAATTACCCATTTATTACGTTTCTATACAGTATTATACATCAATCTGAACAATAATAATAATAATCATTTTAAATGTTTCGTAAAACATTTCTGGAAATGTGACATAAAAGAGACAAAAGCTTGCAAAATTTTAATGTTCGAGGAATCGTCAAAGCTTCCTTGAACAGTGAAATCAGAATTGTTAAATTGTTCATTTACAGTTGGAATAAAATTTGAATAAAGCTCATAAAAAGAGGACAAAAGAAACATTGAACTTTGAGAAAGTTTTGAGCGGTGACGAATTAAATTGTAAAGCAAGGTACTACCTACTCGTACTGTCAATTGTCAGCGACCAGTCGGCGAGCACGCCCTATCGTCAAATTCTATTACCGGCAAAAAAAGAGCCGGTTCTAAAGTCGACCTAACTTTTTTATGTTTCATCATTTTATTAGTCATTTTACCAGTCTACTGCTGGACACAAGCCTCTCCCAAGGTACGCCATTGAGCCCGATCTTGGGCTCTTCTAATCCTACTGGCAGCCACTCGGCGCAAGTCATCGCTACACCTAGTCGCAGGGCGTCCTACACTACGTTTGCCAAGTCGCGAACTCGTTTAACCCCAACGGGTGTTGGTTCTGCGGCTTACATGACCCCTGCCACTTCAGCTTGCTAATTATGTCGGTGACCTTAGTTCTCTGTCGGATCGCTTCATTTCGGATTCGATCCTTCAGAGAAACTCCAAGCATAGCCGTTTTCATAGCTCTCTGAGCAACTTCAAATCGGTGGACCTTATTTCAAAGATTGTAGAATTTATTCTCTGGCGTCCACTTTATACAATGCTACAATAACAACGAGTGGTTAGTAATAATTCCACAGAACTTCAAATAAGGTATAGTTCTGTTAATAAACCACGAGAAAGCAGTAAATCTCGTCTACCAGTGAAGTGATTTCTGCTGAAATACAACTTTCTATTAAAACTTGCGACCTGCACCGCGGCTTCGCATGCGTGGAAGCCAACTTTTTTTCTACAGAAACTTTAACATCTCACATAGGGGACGATTTTCACAAAAATGCTTTCTCCCCTAAAATATAAGATCTATATAATAAAATATCTAATATAAGTTTCTAGGATATACCGTTGTCTGTCAGTAAGTCACTGTTATAATTAGATACATATAAATAATCGGTAAGATTATTTATTTCTTTAATCCAATTATAAGTTTTTTTTATCAATGTAATTATTCAGTTTAGAAAGGAAGTGAATGTAACCAATTAAAAGAGTAGGTAAAACTAACTACATACGAATACTGAATGTGTTGCGCGCAAGCATACATCATCATAAAATGCACAAACATTGAATCAGCCTCTGCAATGCAACAAACGGTCTCATTTCATTGTATGTACTCTGTTATTCATTAACAAACTTGCAACTATGCCAAACTTAGTTCGTAGCGGGCTTCATATGTGGACTTGGGGTAGACAATACGCAGTATAAGCAGTAGGGTTACTATAAGATGGGGCTAGATTTGACTCGCCACTCTCACATACTCACAAGCACACGTATCGTTTGTTTCAAACGCGGACACCATCGCCTATGGATATTTACAACACTGGAGGTGTTGGCGACCCAGAAGAACTCTTAACAAACACGCAAGGTTATATTGAACAGTATTTCATCTATTTTTAACCCTCGCATTTTTTCAGTGTTATGTGAAGATTATATGATGAAGCTCAAAATTAGTATTAATTACAACTTAAAACCGTTTTCCTTTGTTACTTTAACCGAAGGAGCAACTCAAAACATATTGTGGTTACATAAATACCTATAGATGTACACGACTTATAGCAAAAATCGTTCTATAAATAAGTAAAACAAGGAAAAGAACTGCTTTTGCAAGTTGACTGAATTAGCGAGTTCATCATTACTTTTTGCGACAAAAGGTGCATTTTCCATGCAGTCCTTACTGTTGGCATATGGTGAATGAAAAGCGAACTGCAGCGATTTCTGCAACTCTTGTAGGTGGCTTAAATCTCCGTCTAATAAAGTAAGTTTCTTAGGTAAACTTCTGTGAAGGCATAATATTATACTTAGTTGTTTTCTGTTCAATATGCTTCGTATTGAAACAACTTTTTAACTCGAATACTCGCAGTTGCTCAGTACATTGAAGCTTTAGTACGCACAGACTCTATTGACAGGGAAGCACAAAAGAAAGTCATTGGCAATGATGCTTGATGCCTTGTTACGGTTACTAATGTTGGCATTGAAGTCTAACACCAAATATGAACAGCGAAAGTAGAGAAATCCACGCACTAATTAGAGGCTTTTAGGAGCCACGTATCTTTGAAACTTCCGCTTCTGTATCCAACCATTTCGAAACTAAAAGAGCAATGAGAAAATGCACCTGTATTTACAAACTTCACTCGATCTTTTAGTTTCGCATTTCGCTGCTTCCCCATCAGGTAATTAAAAGGACGGTAAAATAAAAAGCCAACTCGAAACCAATGAAAATAAACGTACAAACTACGTTAATTACTGAAGACACCACTCGAAACTTCACTTTAACCTAAAGACCGCCACAAATTAAGCAGTGTGACTCCACATGTGACCGCAATAACCGGGAAACGGGACACGTCCCCCGTACCCCTGCGATAAGGTTCTAAATTGCACTGCAGTTGCAAGTTTGCGCTTAATGTTTGGCATGTTTGATCGTACGCTCGCCTTTAATCTCTTAGAATAAGACTTAGATTTGGTCATATCTCTTCGGCAGTGTTCCGTGAAGCTAGTGGCTGGATATCACAGGAGTTAGTGCCGAGATGAGGCCTTTAGCCTTTGGGAATAGGAGCTGAATTCGGTTAAATCGTCCCGGTACAGGCTTAATTGATTGCAGCGGAGCGCTACGGGATGTGGGACCGCAAACGGTAATGTTAGTTGGCACAGTTGTGTTCTGTCAACGGTAATCGGTATACATTTACCATTTTACTTTACATTAGAAAGTTACATGGATATACATATTTCATTGTAACGTATCATTTAGCCTTACAGCTGCACGCAGCGTTGGCAATATTGCTGTTGCCGGACCATGAACATTTTAGGAAAAATAACAACATTTCATTTTGCAGTGATATTCTGTGATAACTTTTAGGAGTAGCATAATATAGACCAGTGGTTTTCTATTGGTTTGGTACATTATATGGTAAGGAGACGGGCTTAATCTCTACTAATATTATAAATATCCGAAAGTAACTCTGTCTGTATGTCTGTCTCGCTTTCACGCCTAAACTACTGAACTGATTTAAATGAAATTTCGTACAGAGGTATTCTAAAGCCTGACAAAGGACAAAGGCTACTTGTCATAATATTATATATTCTAAGAAACAAAAATAAAATTATATAGTTGCGCCCCGCGGTTTCACCCGCGTCTTCCCGTTATCCCGCAGGAACCTTTGTCCGGGATAAAAAGTATAAGTTATCTCCGTTCCAAATTTCATTCGCATCCGTTCAGTAGTTTTTGCGTGAAAGAGTAACAAACATCCATCCATCCATCCATCCATATTCTTTTACGTTTATATTATTAGTAAGACATATCGAAAGTGCCCCCCCCCCCCTTTTCAATATTCTCTCGTTTTGGTGACACCCAGATCAGCCTGATGTACCTACCCCTCAGCCGTTTGCAGGGTGAGGCTATACCGAGACCTGAGCCTTAATCTTTTTAGAAACCTTGCCTATCAGATGTTCCCGCAATTTCAATTACACCCGCTAGGTACAAAACACGGCCGCCGACTGTCGGCTTTGGGAGACCTACTTTTGGAGCCAACATACGACCACTGGATATGAAATTCCATTACTGCATCCCAATATTGAATCTGTATCCATTTGATACAGGTTTAAAATCGAGCCAAGATTCGGTAGAGGGACCGGAAATGGCATCGTATTAACGTGAACATTTCTGCCTGACATTCTAATAATATATAGTTTAAAAAAACTAAAAAAAAAAACACTTTAAAACGCACTGAAAAAATAAAATAAAAATATAAGAGTACAATGACAATAGGATCAAACAAAGAAAATCCTACTGTCCTTGTAGATCGCTGCTATCTAGCTCATCTGAGAGCATAAATATATAAAGCTATATCGTTCATCATAAATATAGTCCCACCAAACCAGTTTTAGGCAGAACAAATTGAATTCCGCGTTTTGATCGCTTTAATGTTGTGATGAACGGTCAGGCTCAGAAGATTGATGATGATGAATCTCGATTTGATGGGGCTGTAATTGGTTTGATGGTTTCGGCGTTATGATGGATTATGCTGCACTGCAACTGTGCCTAGTTACCTCTGTAGCATTACTATCAGTGAAACTGGTACGAGTTTGGCATCGATTTTTGCAGTGGAACATTTGTATCTAGCTACGCCTCGTGGTGAGACTCGCGGGTTTCCCGTTATGCCGCAGGAACTCTTTTCCGGGATAAAAAGCTTATGTGTAAGGCATATAAGCTATCTATATTCCGTTTTTTTATGTTATACTAGCTGCGCCCCACGGTTTCACCCGCGTGGACTGCAGTTTATCGCAATAAACCGTCTTTTTACATTTTTTCTTTCATAAGAACCTTCTCCTCGCAATAACAAACATAACAAAAAAAAGAATTAGCAAAATCAGTCCAGCCGTTCACGCGTGATGCCGTGACCAAGGGAAATAGGGATTCATTTTTTTATAAATAAGTTGTTTGTAGATGTTTACAACTTTAGAATGATACTAATCACGTACTTTGGTGTTCGACTGAGCAACGTACATTTAACACGGCTTTGAAAATGTTTAAGAACTTTTCAGCATTCGGTTTTATACAGTACATCGATTTTCAAATGCTCCAATTTAACAGAAAATAAGAATATTATTTTATGAGTATTTCATCGGCAGAAAGTTCGTAACATCATTTGCATATCTAATGAATAATTCAAACGAGTCAATTCTATTGATCATGGAACGTTGTTCCGTTTGTGTTGCCAAAGTTACTTAAGGTTTTATTTAAACGTAGGCAGACCCTCATATAAATAGTTTACAGTATTTCTTGTTTAATCTTATCTTCTATCTTCTTCTATATATATATATATAAAAATCAATTGCTATTTGTTAGTCTCGCTAAAACTCGAGAACAGCTGGACCGATTTGGCTAATTTTGGTCTTGAAATGTTCGTAGAAGTCTAGGGAAGGTTTAAAGGTGAGAAAAACTAGAATAATTGCCGGAAGAACCCTATAAACAGCGCTTTCCTTTTTCCCATATAAACGTTTTCTAAATAAAATGATGTAGAGTCCCAACTGCAACATAAAAATTAGAAAATTCACCCCAAACGCCTTGAAATAGAATTGGTTTTTGACCGACTCAAATATATTTCGCGTCGAATATTAGGAGAGCTCCTAAAAGGCCAAAGTTATTTTAAACAAGAAACATTATTCACAATTATTCCTACACTACAGTTGATGATAATATAATTAATCGGCCATAGTTAACGCAAGCTAAATAAAGGTTCCGCGATACGTTTGCCCGGAGCGATGGGAGTAATTGAATTTGCTAGGACCTCGCAAGTGGCCGTGGCCACAATAAGGTCAGAATGTATGAGGAAATTATATTAAAATGGAAAACTGATAGAGGGAATAACTGTTATTTTTAGAAATGCTCTACTTATGCGCAAAGGTTCTCTAAGCGATGCTAGTCCAGTGACGTCACGTCGGCTTGCGATCGTAGGCCGTGGGTTTCGAATTTTATTCTGCAATGAGCTTTTGAGCTTTCGGTGAAGGAAAATATCGATATGAGAGTTTGGTGGTAGGACATTTTCTAATGCTCGCCTGGCTATCTACCAACCTTAAGGTTTCAATCTTTCACCAAGGATCGCTGTGGGTGTGTTCCGGTAGCCTCACTTGAGAGCCAGTTCCCAGTCCAGGTTTAATGGATGGATGTTTGTTACTCTTTCACGCATAAACTACTGAACGGATGTGAATGAAACTTGGAATGTAGATAGCTTATACCCTGGATTAACACATAGGCTACTTTTATCCCGGAAAAAGGTTCCTGCGGGATAACGGGAAGACGCGGGTAAAACAGCGGGGCGCAACTAGTTATATTATAAATCGGACAATAGAAGCGTAACATTGTAAAAAAAAAAATATTTTTGACAAAAAAGAAAACGAAAGAAGAAGAAAATTTACGCGACACAAAAATAAAGAACTAACAATCGACAACAACAAAGGAACTTGGAACGAGCGTAAGAAAGAAGTAAAGAGATGTACAGCTAGCTACTCATTGTTTGCGCCGACGGTAATGCAACTCAAATAAAAACACAAACTCAAATCGAACCAACAGCCTTGTCTGGTGTTCCGTACACATTCATAGACATAAAATATACGAAAAGACAAATTCGATTTGGATTGAAAACGTCTCGTCTGACACCAAACACAAAAAAGAACTGACGCATTGACAGCCGAAATGCGGACAAACCAAGTCTAATCAAATGGGAAGGAAATATACACTCTTTTGTTTACTTTTGTATACACTAGCGTTTCGCCTCGGCTTCGCACGAGTAGGCAAATATAAATGGTTAATGTTTTCATACAAAAATCCCGTAGAAAAAAGCACTTTCAATTATTCCCGAAATTTCCAATATACCAGGAATCTTTTCAAATTTTTCTTTCCCTAAAAACCTTATTCAACACGACAACGGTACGGCCGAAATCCTAGACAAAAACATGAAACTACGAATGTATCTATTTTATAATAGAGTCTATAAAATATACTGTGTGGGTTGCACTAAGAAAGGATTCTTTGAAAAACATTAAGAGGTCAAATGGGGTGATAATGTTTGTATGGAAAATGTCTACTTTCCCGCAGGTCAGACGCTTGAATGAGAACAATACTAAACGGAGAAGTTCAAAGGCTTACAATACAAATAGACAATAGACACTAGACAGTGACAATGTTAGGAGTGCAACAGAAGCGTTTGACGTCGATGTTACTATCGAGACTACATTAGACAGGCGGCAATTGAACAAAACTGGAGCAAATCGAAGCAAAGACACGTTTGCAATAAATAAAGGAACCTATCAATAGTTTAAAAGCGAATTTATCTGTCTGTTTGTTACCTTTTCACGCTCAAACAGCTGAACTGATCTTGATTAAATTTGGTATGGAGATAGTTTGGACCTTGCGGAAGGTCATAGGATACTTTTTATCGCGATAAACTGTAGTCCACGTGAACCCGTGAAGCACAGCTAGTCTTACCATAAATGCGAAAGTAACCTCTCCATCTCCTTTCTCTTTATAAACTTTTCGCCTTTAAACCGAAACAGATCTTGACGAAATATAGCATGGAGATACTTTGAACCTTGGGGCAGGACATAGGATACTTTCTATCGCGTGTGTTAAACCAAGTTTTACCACAAATGCGATAATAACTCTTTCTGTCCCTTCTATCTTCGTAACCATTTCACCCTTAAACCGATTATGACGAAATTCTTTTAGTTATTACAAGCTGTCTTATATAAAAAAAAACTAAAAAAAAAACACTTTGAAAACGTTTAGTCTATGTAACCAAGCCCATTTTAATGTACTCGTCAAAACGAATTAAATGAGCCCAAATTCGATGGGTTTACTAGTAGCCATTGAGGAGTTCCACCATCCATCTCCTGGCTCCATCATCAGATTAGGTCGATGATATCAAATTATTGCATTGTCATCGGGATTACATATACATACAAAGTTTCAAGTCGATACGACAATTAGGTGTAGGTTAAAATTGACTTCTAAGATTTGATTACATTGTTAGTTAGTTACAAGTGAAGCAAATAAAAGTGTTTTTGAAAAAAAAAAAGCTGTTCCTCGCGGTTTCACCCGCGTGGGCTACCGTTTATCGTGATAAAAAGTATCCAATGTCCTTCCTCAGGGTTCAAACTATCTATGTAGCAAATTTCATTTCAATTGGTACAGTAGTTTAGGCGTGAAAGCGAGACAGACAGAAAGAGTAATTTTCGCTTTTACAATATTAGGTAGGTAGTGTGGATTATTAATTTAATCATTCATTATCAGCCTTTCACGTTCCCACTGCTGGGACTCTGGCCTTCTCTCAGAGAGAGAGTATGGGCTGTAATCTACCACGCTGGCCCAGTGCGGGTTGGTTGGTATTAATTTAATAATGATGGATATTAGAATACATACCACGAGTGCGTGTCGCACCCGTCTTTCCGCCGCGGCGTATGGCTCCCTATTATGCTGCAGGATGCGACCTGGAACAACAAACAAACACTTTTTAGAACATAACACACTTCAAAATAATAAAAAAAACCGGCCAAGTGGAAGTTGGAATCACGCACTAAGGGTTCCGTACCGTTATCTATAAAAACAGAAAAAAATACTTTTGTTGTACGGGAAAATCCTTAAATATTTATTTTATTCTGTTTTTAGTATTTGTAGTTACAGCGGCTACAGATATACATTATCTGTGAAAATTTCAACTGTCTAACTATCACGGTTCGTGAGATACAGCCTGATGACAGACGGGCAGACGGACGGACAGCGGTATCTTAGTAATAGGGTCCCGTTTTCCCCTTATGGATACGGAACCCTAAAAAAGGACACTCACGATCGCATCGATCGAATACACTTAGGAAAATTTTTACTTTTATTTAAGCAGCTGCCGATAAACGGTTCGTAAATGTTAAAAAAGCACCCGCATGTGGCGTTTGTCATGCTCATGCCACTCTTGTTTCGAGTTAGGATGGGGAAGAATTCGTAATCGGATAGGCCTATTTAAGTCCATGCCTTCGCTCAATCGATAAGCAGCTATTCAAGTTGCGGAAACACGAACTCCCTACAACCCATTCGGATTCCAGACGTTCGCTTTGAATTGATTGAAATAGAACGTTTTGAGTGCAGTGTTGGTTTTGAGTAGTTAAAATTTAGTTTAGCCACGTAAATGTTGCCTAATCAAGTTAGGGCAGAATGTTTCCTGTTCGTAGACACGTTTTGAAACTATGATAGATCAGAGGTAGTGACGTTGGCTTGTGGGGTTTGAATCCCAATGCGACAGTAACTCTGTCTGGCTTCCACGCCTAAACTACTGAACCGATTTAAACGAAATTTGGTACGATAGTTTGAACCCTGAAGAAGGAAATAGCATAATTTTTCTCGATAAACTGTAGCCCACTAGTAGTTAGTAATGTAATAAATTTAAGCTTTCTTTGAAGGATGACATCATACTCGTAATGATGGATCAGTTTTATATACTCCGCGAAGAATATTCTCAGCGATCCATTTGCTAACCGCTCCGGCGGATTGCGTTGTTGCATTGTCGCATTTATTCAAACACTCGCAACAACAAAGGCAAATGAGCTCGACATGACTAATTACAAAGCTCGAATCGTCCGCATTCGTAACCATAACCACGTCGAACGAAACCGGATGCAGTTCCCGGTGTAAAGCCCTAGCCTAAACCCCTCCGCACACGGCGTCGTAAGCGTAACGTAAGCGTAACGTAATACGCGCGTAGTACGGTCAACGACAAAAGTCGCTGAACAATAACAAATTCTCCGATTACATTCATCGTCTTAAACACCAACCGACGGCTGAATCATCACTTAACATCAGGGTGTGTTATGTTATGGTCAAAAGCTACCATATAAGTTGAAAGAAAAAAAACAAATATTACTGATCTAAAACGCATTTAGAAAATAGAGTTTGATCAGCTACCTTTGTCGCTGACTGTACGAGCACGTACAAGTTTAAAGAAGTCCGCAGGCGAAGCGGTGCTGCAGAGAGGCGTAGGAGATTTTCACTGTCATTACGATAGCCGTAGCGGACTGGAGTAAAAGAGCAAGCGTAGAATACGCAAGTTCGTATCATTTTTCAATAGCTGTGGTCCAAACGATACGCCTGCGCTGCGATTCGTGTGTAGAACTCTGCAGGTCTCGTACTTTTTGCCTCTTTAGGATACGCTTGTGAGACGACTACGCTTACGACTCGTGTGCGGAAGGCCTTACTGTAATTTCTTTACGAGGGATCTGTGGCGCATTGACCGGTTCGCCGTATGGTCATCGTACTGAATAGGAACCCCCTTCTCTATTCCAACCATCTACTGTAAACAACTAAAGCAGTCATGCTCACGAAAGTGACTTTGCTTGCAGCGGCGTCGTGTGTCGGGTCGCCCTCTTCCCTCTAATATGGTCGAGGAGAGCGATGGCTGGCACATGCGTCAACTCGTGAACGGGTGCTGCTTGTGGGGTCTGGTCTGTGTTAGTTGTAATCCCGTAACTAATAATTGTTAAAATGTTTTTCCTGCATGTTTTAATTGTATAATGTTCATGTTTCCATATCCCAATGTGCACAACCTCTTAGTTTTAAATTAGCTCATTTTAGTATAATTTAATTAAATTTAAACGCGGAATAACCGAATTATTTTATAAGAAAATGTATTGACAATAGTACGGGCCTCGAGCCTGTAGTGAAAAACTTAATTCAATAAAAAAAAAAAAAAAAAAAAAAAAAAAAAAGGAACCCCTTTCTTTATATTGACCCCCCTCTTATATTGTGTGAATTCCCATGACCTATTTCTTTTCACATCCTTAGCTGCATACAATTTTTTTAAAGTGACTAAATCCTACTCGGAATCTACATCACATAACACAAATATTAAAACACTTTTATTAGCTTGACTTGTAACTAACTAACTAACTAACTAACTAACAATGTAATCAAATCTTAGAAGTCAATTTTCACCTACTTCTAATTGTCGTATCGACTTGAAACTTTGTATGTGTATGTAATCTCGGTGACAATGCAATAATTTGGTATCATTGACCTGATCTGATGATGCAGCCGGAAGATGGGTAGGGCATCTCTGCGCTGGCTACTAGGAAACCCCTCGTGTTTGGGCTCATATGAATTGTCTTGATGAGTACAATAGATTGGACTTGGTGACGAGGGTCTGATGATGCAACCGGAAGGTGGGTAGGGGATCTCTGCAGTGGCTACTAGTAAACCCCTCGTGTTTGGGCTCATATGAATCGTCTTGATGAGTCCAATAGATTGAACTTGGTGACGAGGGTCTGATGATGCAACCGGAAGGTGGGTAGAGGATCTCTGCAGTGGCTACTAGTAAACCCCTCGTGTTTGGGCTCATGTGAATCGTCTTGATGAGTCCAATAGATTGAACTTGGTGACGAGGGTCTGATGATGCAGCCAGAAGGTGGGTAGGGGATCTCTGCAGTGGCTACTAGTAAACCCCTCGAGTTTGGGCTCATATGATTCCTTTTGATGAGTCCGATAGATTGAACTTGGTAACAAAAGACTAAAAAGTAAAAAAATAAAAATATATAGTTTAAAAAACTAAAATAAAACACTTTAAAAACGCACTCAAAAATATAAAATAATTAAATTGACTTGTATTAGTTACGATATAATGATTAATTCAAAAAGTGTGGAGCGCTTCTTATACTGTGTAAATAAAAGTACACACAACCAAAAAGCGCTCCACACTTTTTGAATTAATCATTATATCGTAACTAATACAAGTCAATTTAATTATTAAAACACTTTTATTAGCTTGACTTGTAACTAACTAACTAACTAACTAACTAACTAACTAACAATATAATCAAATCTTAGAAGTCAATTTTCACCCACTTCTGATTGTCGTATCGACTTGAAACTTTGCATGTGTATGTAATCTCGGTGACAATGCAATAATTTGGTATCATCGACCTGATCTGATGATGCAACCGGAAGGTGGGTAGTGCATCTCTGCAGTGGCTACTAGTAAACCCCTCGTGTTTGGGCTCATATGATTCGTCTTGATGAGTTCAATAGATTGAACTTGGTGACGAGGGTCTGATGATGGAACCGAAAGGTGGGTAGAGGATCTCTGCAGTGGCTACTAGTAAACCCCTCGTGTTTGGGCTCATATGATTCGTCTTGATGAGTCTAAATTGAACTTGGTACCAAAAGACTAAAAAGTAAAAAAATAAAAATATATAGTTTAAAAAACTAAAAAAAAAACACTTTAAAAACGCACTGAAAAGTATAAAATAATAAAATTGACTTGTATTAGTTACGATATAATGGTTAATTCAAAAAGTGTGGAGCGCTTCTTTTACTGGGTAAATAAAAGTACACACAACCAAAAAGCGCTCCACACTTTTTGCATTAACCATTATATCGTAACTAATACAAGTCAATTTTATTATTTTATACTTTTCAGTGCGTTTTTAAAGTGTTTTTTTTTTAGTTTTTTAAACTATATATTTTTTTTTACCTACTAATATTATAAATGCGAAAGTAACTCCGTCTATTTGTCTCGCTTTCACGCCTAAACTGCTGAACCGATTTAAATGAAATTTGGTACAGAGATAGTCTAGAGCCTGAGAAGGGACATAGGCTACTTTTTAACGCGATAAACTGTAGCCCACGCGGGTGAAACCGCGGGGAACAGCTAGTTACAAATATGAATGTGAGTCAATGAGTATGTAATTAATATGTTTGTTACTTCTTTACGCTGAAACGGTTCAACGAATTTGAGTGAAATTTTATATGGAGATAGCTTATACCCTGAATTAACAAAAACCGCGTGTGTAATCGCGAGGCGCGCCTAGTTTGTATTTATTCGTAAAAAAAACTGGAGACAATAAGCATGTCTCTTCAATTTAATGAAGACACATTATACACGTGACTCAGACAGGAAGTGTCACGACAACATCAAAGTTTATTTAATAGTTTTAATGCGAAATAGCTTTAGCACCGAGCCGGGAGTGTTTCCACGAAACGAAGTCCCATTTACATTTGTAACTCGATTCATTTCGTTGTAGTGCTGGTATCGTTTAGCCGGGACGGGGCCCATAAGGCGCTGGTAAGGCGAGAGGCACGGAACCGGTGGCTTATGGATGCTCAGACTATAATGTACGATGGCATTGAGCTCGAGAGTGGTATCGACCGCAGTGGGGTTACAGGTTATAGAACACCAGAGTCTAGTCGGCTACTGTTATTAATAGCCTTTGGTTTGCTTGCTTTCGATCCAACGGGATGTTTGAACGGAACTATCGAATTCGCAGCGTCAAGGGAGTAATTTATGGTCATGGTACAAACTGAACTAAAATAATCAATTTTCATCCGTATCTAAATATATAGGTATTATAACTCAAAGGTGACTGACTGACATAGTGATCTATCAACGCATAGCCTAAACCACTGGACGGATCGGGCTGAAATTTGGCATGCAGGTAGATGTTATGACGTAGGCTAAGAAAGGATTTTGATTAATTCTACCCCCAAGGGGATAAAATAGAGGATGGAAGTTTAAATGAAACTTTGTCAATTTTAAACCGATCGGGCTGAGACTTTGCATGCATAAAGCTGTATATAGCCCACGCGAGTCAAACCTCGGGGAACAGCTAGTCTATCCATAAATGTGAAACTAACCGTGTCTTATGTTTGTTGGTTACCTTTTCACGCCTAAACCGTTGAACAAACCTGATTAAACTTAGTATAGAACAGTTAGTTTGAAGGTCATTTGATACTTTTTATCACGATTAACTGTAGCCTGTAACTGATTAACGCGGGTGAAACCGCGGGACACAGCTAGTACTCTTTATCTTCGCACCAAACAGCCGTCCCTTATCATTATTCGTTCAGCCGTTACAGCGAGATTGAGTTACAAACAAAAAATAGTATTAAAATTTTAGCAATGTTTAAATTAGCATTATTACAGATAAGTACTGGGTTCCATCCTATAAAATAAACCACTTGTGATGTAAACACGTTAAATATTTTACACCGAATAAGCCCTTGCTTTTTATCTTTCTATGTCATCTTAATGCCCTTAAGAACTTGCTTTAGGGTGAGCACACAAAAACGAGAGGTCGCAGAGTAAATAAAAATCATTTCGGAACCTTGGGGGACATGTCGAACAAATATTTGCCAAATGTCGTGCTGTGACGCATTAGAGCGGTATACACCGAGAGTTACTATCGATGTTTGTTTTGGAAGGCACTTTTACTGGATAATCAGACGGGTGTGTTCTTACGTTTCAGTACATGGAGTAGTACCTATACCTACATATTTTACGTAAGGTCAGCAGTGCGATTCTAATTCACTCGGAAAGATTCCGTGTCGGATTCGACGTCACTTTCGCTTCACGGAAACGTTTTCCGAGCGCAAATAGGAGTCGGAAACTTTTCCGTGATTGAACAGCTGGTTTGTTAAAATAAATGTCAGTTTCCAAATTCAGATTTATGATCGCGTCTAAAAATTTTACGCGGTAACTTTCCGAATCCGTGGTCGGAAGAGTTTCCGAGTGAATTAGAATCGCACTCCTGATCTCCCAAAGATTTAGAATGAAGGAGCAGCGACCAGCCTACTTGAAAGTTAACCGCGGTGGCGCCACTTCAATAGCCTTATTACGGATTTCATCAACTAGACTCGCTATTATCATCATCAGCCGGAAGTTCACTGCTGAACATAAGCCTCCCCCTTTGAATGCCACCATGAATCCTTGCCCTCCGACGCACGGAAGCGCTCAGTTGTAAATACCACTAGTGGTCACCCATCCAAGTAGTGACCGCAGAGAACCTTGCTCGGCTAAGACCGACTAGGCAAGCTCCACTACGAGCGAAGACGCAAAACACGTGATGTTAATTTTAATTCTGTTACAAGGCCACTAAATCCCCTGAAGCTTATTCGTCTTAATTTTCCCCGACAAATTTTTATGTTGGTAAATTAAACAAATAAAAATAGGAGCGCAAGGTTTTTCTGAATTATGTTTACCATATTTTTTTCTTATCTCCTCCATTGTAGCCAGTTACATATGGGTTAGTAAATAAAATGTTATCTCAGCCACCGCTCTTTGCACACATTTAATCCCGACAAGTGTAAAAATAAATATGGTAACTGAAACATATTTCAATTTTAAATGAAGTAGGTACGTATGTAAGTGACTTTACACACGTATTTAATATTAAAATCATCATTTATATCGTATAGGCAATAACTGTACCTATATAATTTTATACTGGATATTATGGACAAAGAGTTGGCATGTATAAATTTATACATAATCACGAATCAAACGATAAGCGGAGATTACAATATGAAGCCGAAAAGAAGATAAATATAGCATTCAACAAAATAGTCGTACAGTCAACGACAAAAGTCGCTGAACAATCACACTTTTTTCTATTATCCTCATCATCTTATACTCTAATTTTTGACCTCATCATCACCTAAAATCAGATGTGTTATGTTGTGGTCAAAATGATACCATGTAAAATGTAAAAAAAAAACAATAATAATTACTGATTTGAAACACATTTGGAAAATCGAGAACGATCAGCTACTTGTCGCTGACTGTACCTATACAAAAAAAAAACTTACGATACGTTAAAAAAAGTTATCATGCAATGTGCTCTCTTTTTAGTGTAATTACCTGTTTTTATCCTATTCCATAAATAACGAGGCCTTGTTAACACGATCAGTGAATTAAAAAATACAATACTCAGAGGACCTTCGGACAACAAGGAAATGTAATAGCTTGTAATAAGAGTAGCTATCAAGGCATATTTGCAATTAAACATCTGATTATTTGTTTTTAGTCACTTCTTTAAAGTTTTCTTCGCTCTTAAAGCTATAGGTTTCTGCATCCTCAAAACGTCATGTCTCTAGGATTAAGTTGACGTGTCAAGTGAATGAGTCATAAACTAACTAACTAACTGATATGGCGCAACGACCCAAAGTGAGTCTTGGCCTCCGATAACAAAAGACGCCACTTCGGTCTGTCCTGCGCCACCTCCTGCCAGTCCTCTACCTGGAGCTCGCGCAAATCCTTCGTGACTTCGTATTTCCAGCGATACCTGGGTCGGCCGACCGGGCGACGGCCACTCGGCCGTCCCATGAATGAATCATAGATTATGTAAATTAATCTTCTAATTGTAAAGCAATTGATTAATTAATTGAGACAGTAATGCTAGACTGATACTCGTATATTACATAAGGCGTGGTCTCAACTCTTAATCCATTCATGATGTCATACATTTGTAACCTTGCCTTGGATTAAGACTTGTTTTTGATTGAATACTACGTCATTTTCGGCTTGTTAAGTACTAGTAATTGTTTTCTTGTAATGAGTGCTGGTTGATCTGACTGGATACCTAACTTAGTTCTACCTGTCGCTTTTGGTCAGGGGCTTCCGGAATATTGTTTTCTTTATCCTTAATTTGACGTCGATACTAGAATTTGTCATCGTCATCAGCCTGTGTCAGTCTACAGCTGGGATGGCCTAAGACAGCAGCACTGAGCCTGGTCTTAGGTTTCTCTATTCCAGCTGCTGCCAGCCACCTTGTGGATATTGTTACTGTACCTGGCCCGAGCGCGACCTATATCACATTTGAGTCTCCACTGAAGAACTCGTTTCTCTTCAAGATTATTGCTTCTGCGGCAGTTATGACTAGCACCAGCTAGAATTTGTATTGACTTCTAGATAATCCGTAACTTCTATTTTGTGTTCCACTTTTCAGAATCTGCCAATTTCCATGGCAAGAAGTGTATGTACATCGCATAACTAGGATTTCATATTTCAATTTTTGTTGTTTTTTTCATGTGCGCCACAAAACAGTCCGTCTAACCAAAACAAAAATGTTAATGTTATGACAGTCAGGGCAGGCATTAATGGTTTCGTCATTAAAACCAGAGATACCATCAAAAAACTGTTTGAAAACCGCCAGTGTGAATACTAGTCGTGTAATTGCACCGTTTAATCTCACAGCACGGCGTGTTTGTGTTGCGTAAATCGCGACCCTGACTCAGGTCTACGATTACAAACGCCTTGCGGTGTCATTTGCTTATAGAAAAGGCCTGTGTGCAAACACCTTTAGCTATTCCTGTATCAGTTGAGAATATGATTTGAAAAGGGGTTACTAGTTACTAACTTTTACTTTGGTTTCATCCGCATTAACTAGAGTTAATCGCGACAAAAAGTATCCTATATGTCCTTACAGGTTTCAAACTATGCCCATTAACAATACCGTGCTTCGGAGGGCAAGTCGAGCTGTCGGTCCTGGCTTTAGCAATCGTAAGGCTGACGGGCAGCCAGAAAACTAAGACAATAAAGTTGGTATTGGTCAAAGGAACAAGCATAATATCAAATGTCATCAAGATAGCTTTAGCTCTTTAGTCGTAATGTTACTTCCCCATTTATAATATTTAGTACAGATTTAACAGATGTATGCGACCCTGTTTAAAAATACTTGAACCATTGTTTCTATGATAAAAGATTCCACCGGCATAATGTTAAAAGGCAGGATACAAGTTACTTCGGTATTCGTGAATTAAAAAAATCTTAAGAAACTTCGTGGTGTGCGATTTGATCTCAGAGTTGTACTTTTATTACTTCGTGATCTTCAGCCAGTAACTTTTCCATCATATTATCAGGTCCCTTTTTGACTATGAGTGGATCCGGGGTAGGTACTACCGTAAAATAAACTTTCCATCTTTCAATCAAAATCTCGCTCGTAAATCTATCAATGTTCATGAGTTGACTGGAATACAGGATCAGAATCTTTATATGAAATTCGCATTCCGAAGGCACCATATTGAGGCTTTGAAGGCCGTATGAAAAAATATGCAGATTGCAAACGTGAATCGGGCTGCAAGCGTACAGGGTAGGGTCGATGATGTCACCGCTATGACGTCACCGCACCAATACCATGGGCGCTTGTGTCACCCTCATTGCTGTTAATGAATAATTCACTCGCATTATAAGCGAAAGGTCAAACGTTTACACTCGTCTTCATTATCGTTTAAAATGACGTTCCGTGATCAGGGATTGGAAACTTGGAAAAAATCTCTGCACATTATTTCCAGTGAAGCGTGCGCTCCAATCATAATTATTATGATACAATAAGGCACATTTGATTGCTCAACCACGCCTGACCTCTTCGGCAAATAGCCCGAGATACGATCGATGTGGAAGACAGATTTGGATGAGTCACATCTCCAGCACACCCACCCTTGTTGGCTCGACATATGTATAATTATTATGTGCCGACTCCTGGCGCCAACCTAGTCTATGTAGCACAACGGTACATTTTTCTTACAAAACGGAATTTTGGTAACGGCAATGAGGTAACGACTGTTATATCATCAGAGTATCGCACGCGTAGAACGGAGCGTAAGGCAACACTCACCTGAAAGCACCACAAGTGCGGTAACAAGAGAAGAGAGTGCACGGGACGGAAAACACGAAGAGGTGACGTTCCCAGAAAGGCTCCTTATCTCCATATCACTTCACGGGAGCACCTAATTGTCCCCTAAAGCTGGGCACCTCGCACATCGCTAAAAGCGACATCGGTACTCGTTTCAGGCATATAATTCGACACCTAATACATCAGGCACATGACTCATAATTGGTTGTGAATTTTCGCGCGGTACCAAGGGGGCACACATTATATTATGGAATAGTAACGGGGACACGTGCTCTCGCGGCAGAGAGGGACGGATTCACTGAACGTCCTTGGTGAGGGGGCGCGCGGGGCGCCTGCGGCATCAGACGTTTCAATCATCCCCGGAGGGAGCGAGACGGACGCGCGGGGAGCGCACGGGCGCGAGCGAGAGGCGCTACGCCATGCTATTGACCGGCTCCGAGACCACGCCCACCCGGGCTAGACACGGGCGCTGATGCTCCAAGTGAAAATCGACCGTCGGCCCGGGCAGACGCGGCGAAGATGCTCAGCTGCACCATCAAGGTTACCAAATGTACTCACGATGCACTTCCTCCACTCGGGGGCCCACCAGCGCTCACCGCACCACTCCGAGCCGTACACACTTTAGGCACGCGCCGACTAAGTACCGACTCCGGCGACCCTCGCAACAATAGCTCAGGAATCCCAAGTAAAATCTATAAAGCTGGCTAGATCGTACGGTTCGATATACAGACTTGGCACGGAAACAATATAGGTTGCCAGAAAAGGACGTCAGCAGTCGCGGGAGTGAGAGGAGCCGAAAGAATAATCGACGCGGAATTACGACAGCCGACATCGACACAGGGCCTTTCATTTTTAATTAAACCCTCATACTCACACTACGGGTTTGTGATCATTTCATGGAATGAAAAACGGTCGCCGTAAGCTGCGGCCGCGGTTGTAGTAATAGTTGGATGAATATTGTTGTTAGGTAACATTGAAAAGTCAACGTCCTGATTACGTAACGTAAAAGAATTCAGCCCATGCTTATTGGAATGAGGAAATCGGGGCTCTATATCCGCTGAAGTTGTTTGTTCGTACAACTTTACTTGTGGATGCGGAACAAGTTAGCCGAGTTAAGTAATAGTTCGCATTTATGATGTTCAAGGAATAAAGATTACGTAACCGCAACCTTGCTGACGGCCGCTTGGCTTTTAATCGTTATGCGAGTGGTATTTATTAACGTTCACGCCCATATTTCCATTGAGGCTTTTGGAGATAATCAAGTTACGGAATTTATTTATCAGCCTTTTTGTGCACCTTAAACGTTTGGCCACAATTCACGTGATGTTAAATGACGATGTTGCCGACAGTTTCTTTCGTTTTTCTATATTGGCTTAGGTAGTACTTAATTTTACCTCGAAGTCTGTGGGCCTTTTTGGACAAAGACTCCAAAATGGTCCCATTTTTCTCTGTCACCTGCCACTCTTGTCCATGTGTTACCTTCCACCGGATTTATTTCATGAAAATTGTGGATGAAATATGGAACACATAGATGATTAATAACGAGAATTGTAGGTTAACAGAAAACAATGTTGATCACGACTTTTACGGTTAAAGAATTTCAGTAATACACGAAATTAGCTATAAAATTTCAACATTCCAAAACAATCAAGGATTTCGATAATCATAAATTCTGTCGCAGTATCGAAGATAAAACACTCAAATTAAAACATAACATTTCGGAGAAGTTTTTAATTGTTAAAGCTGCAGGGCTTTCGTAGGCTCTTTGTCACTGCCGTCAGTTCCTCTTATAAAGCGTTTAGAGAACGACACTACAAAACCAATTTATTCACGTCCTGACCTAAATTTGGGATCGACATCCGAACTTTTTGAAATTGGTTACCGAGCATACCTCGTAAGATTTTTAGAGGGTCTGGTGGGGTGCTCCTAGGGTTTGGTACGCGCCTTGACCTGGGCTATTTCCGAACTCGAACACACCGCGTGTTCGAAGGTAAATGACTGTACCTACCTCCATACGTTTATGGTAATGTACGTAGGTAGGTAAATAAAGATGGCATGAAGCATAACCTTAACTTTTTTCGCTGAATTCGGGAACATTTTTTGATTGCTTCTACATCTTTGCAAGCTTGAATTTTAATTCAACATTATGAAATGAACTTTGTAAACAAAATGCTGGTCTTCATTTTGCATAAGCATTGCCATTCAACGGGGCAATGCGAGCAGCATTTTAGGACCATTGCCAACTGGTAGTGGTTTATTATACACATTAGTTATTTCAATTGTTTAGTTTGATAGGTAGTTTCGTTTTATAGTCTAAGGGTTTGGTTTAGTGATGTCATCATACTACGTTATTTAAATTTCTTGAAATAAAAATGATAGAAACATGCAAAATTTCTACGGAAAAACGAAAAAACGAAGATATAACCGCAGGGCGATACTAGTAAGTATGACAAAAGTTCAAACACATATTTCAGAAACAAAAAGAGCAAGAAACTCTTAGAATTAGTTAGGTACAACAAAGTTGCTGAAGACTTTGTAAGTAAATGATAGCCGCAAACTGTAATTTACTTTCATGACGGTAGTTTTATAAGGGCTGTAAAGCTGTATGAGGGATGGGAGAGCAATCCGGGACTCATTGTTCATTTGAATTGTGGAACTTTTGGTGTTATTATTTCTGTGATTTGACACGGGGTTTTTGGACGACACTTGTTACAGTCGAAATAAATGTTTTGCTTCACAGGTTTACCTAAAATATATGATGGTATTTGATCTTTTTTATTCTAGCTGTAACAAATATTAGTAGTCAAAGGAAATCATAAAGACTTAGTGGAACTGTAAGATTACTAGTTGCGCCTCGCGGTTTTACCCGCGTCTTCCCGTTATCCCGCAGGAACCTTTTTCCTGGATAAAATATAGCCTATGTGTTAATCCAGGGTATAAGTTACCTCTATTCCAAATTTCATTCAGATCCGTTCAGTAATTTTTGAGTGAAAGAGTAACAAACATCCATCCATCCATACACACAAACTTTCACGTTTATCGGCCGGTTCCAATAACCGATCTATCCACGGTTAGACATAAATTTGACATTACTTCTATGGAGCTTATGTCAAATTTCCATCTCCAGTAGGGCAAATCGTGGATAGATCGGTTATTGAAACGGGCTATATAACATTAGTAGGATGTCATACAATACATAGGGTAGCCTTTGACCACGACTTGAGACGTTTCAAAGTGAAATAACGAACATTATACTCACTCACTCACAAACTGTCCCATTCACAATTAAATACTAGTGAGGTAATATAAATTATACACTGAAACAAGTCATCAGTCACGATGTATCCGATAACCTAGATGTAGACTTAAAACTTTACGACCCATGTGTACCGTAAAGCAGTAAACTAACCATCGTAAATAATACCGTAGCAAGCAAGGGCTACCGAGATAATGGCATGAAAGTACCGTTACTGTACCGCGTAAGTACTCTCAAAAGTAGATGAGTGAACACGAAACGTCGAGAATTGTAACCAATGTGCAAGCTGAGTACGCGGTCAAGGCAGGCGTGGATGCAGGGGAGGGGCATGGATGTAATTATCTCCCCTGTCTCATGATGCATTTTAATTTAACCAAATTTAAAATGTTCAAATCGTCACATATTGGAAGTCTTTACTAACTCGTGCATTCTGCAATCCTTATCAAACAAGAATTTATTACCCTTGCAATGATTCCGGTGACAAAAAAATGTACTGAAAAAGGAACTCGTTCACTTCGTTGCGTCACCTTAGAACCTATGTACCAACCATCTTTGAAATCTGCCTCCTTGGTGTTGCCCTTAATCACATCCATAGGTATGTACTGGTTAGAACGAATTTTCTGAGTGGTTATAAATCAGACAATAATTGCCCCTTTAAACGGCCCCTAAACGAAATCCTGAATTCGTGCCTGCATCAAAGAAGTTTAATAGCAATACACAGATATGTAACAGCATCGAGGACCCAAGCAAATGTGCTGTAATGTGCTAAAATAATAGCTCATTAAAGCACTAAATAGTTATTTAATGATTGTAAACTTGGCATGGAATGTGCGATCGATTGTTTTAACAGTGCAACAGTGCAATGTGGTTTATTAGCCGATGTCGAACGTTTTACTTCATGCGGGCATTTAATTGCAATGTGGGCCAAGGATGCGCGTATTCGTTGTAACGCGTTAATGGGATGAGACGATGAGCAGCGAGCGGCCTTGCGTTAAAGTCGCAGCTTCTTTTGAAAGGTTCTTAGCAGAGAGAGTATAATCACTGCGCTGTCGGGCCTGCGAAATGGCTTTACGACTGATAAAACCGAGACCGACCACTTCACGTTTAAGTACGTCGTGGACGTTTCGCCTGTACGCCAGAAGTGTTTCGCTTCCACATTCATCATACGTATTGCTAAGGACTGGAATTCCTTACTAGCCTGTACTTCCAGATTGCCATAGTTTAGAAATTTTCAAGGCAAGAGTGACCTGCCATTTGCATGTCGAAATGGCAATGGGCAGGCCACATCGCTCGGCGAACCAATAACCGATGGGGAAGAAAGGTTCTCGAGTGGCGACCACCAACCGGAAGACGTTCTATAGGTAGGCCCCCCACTAGGTGGACCCACGACATTGGTAAAGGTCACAGGGAGCCGATAGATGCCAATAATAGCCGTTCATGGTGGCGTTCAAAGGCCTATGTTTAGCAGTGGACTTCTTCCGGCTGATGATGATGATGAAGATTGAAGAGTGACACGGGACCTGTTACTTATGTGTGTGCTACCGCATTATTGTTTGGATTCAGGCAAAATAACTGTCCAACGCAGGACTGTTCTGCAATAAAATTATATAATAAAAGAAGAACGTTGTAAATGCAAGTCACCCATCCAGTTGCTTAACCTAGTTGATGTGTGACAAGCTATGCTACGACCGCTACAACCAAACATTTCCGACAATAGAGTTTGGCCACTAGCTCAAAAGAAAAAAATGTGAAAGAATGGGAGAGGACCGGGACGGTCAAACGAACATACAGTGGACGGCCGAGTGGCCGTCGCTCGGTCGGCCGTCCCAGGTATCGCTGGAAAGACGATGTCACGAAGGACTTGCGCGAGCTTCAGGTGGAGGACTGGCAGGAGGTGGGGCAGGACAGACCGAAGTGCGAGCACTTTGGATCGTTGCGCCATCTCATTTAGTTCATAATATATATATGGAAGAAGCGAGAAGAAGATCACTACATATACCTACAGTTTTCTAGTGACCAACTATATTGTCGAAGCTTTAAAAGGTTTCTTAAATTTTAAGATCATGTTGTAAAACCTGTTTTTACTATGAACATTTAGAATTACAGTTCCCATAGCAAAAAAGCCGCTAAGATAATACTTTCATTATTCATCTAAAATGTCTTTATTTGCTTAGTGATTACTTAATTTAACGGCGCCATTACGTGACGTCATAACTATCTGGAGGGTTCTCAGGACAGCGGCTGGACACTTAACGCAACCATGTTTATGACGGAAGACGATCCAGATTGCCAGAATTGGCGGTTGGAACGGCAGAAGACAGTAGATCTTTAATCAATATTGGTACATATAATTTAAGCGTCGTGTCGCTGATTGACTAATTGACTAACAATCAACGCACTGCCTAAACGGTTTGTCCTAGAAATACGTCTAGTTTTCTAGCGGAGCACTAAGAAAAGATTTTTTTTATTCATTCTCTTACAAAGACAATGTCTATCTATCAATCTATCAAATAGGGTACTTATGTATATAGTTTGTTCGGAAATCCTGGAAGAAGCAGGCCAGATCGCTAGTACCTATAATTAATAACCCATAACTATATGTATGGATAGTATTGTATTAATGTTATAAATGCAAAAGTGATGCAATTTAGGATGGAGATGATTTGTTCATTAGCGAAGGACATGGGATGCTTTTTATTGCAATAATCTGTTGTCCACGCGGGTGAAACCACGGGGCACAAATAGTAAAATGTATAGCACTTACTATGGGATTTATATTATGCAATAAACTATCACTAGAGTTGTCCTTGGCTAGCTTCGAGCCTATAAAATTTGTAAGAGATTCTACTTAGGATGAGGTCATCCTCTCCCATTGCCTCATGTTGACCATTAAGAGCAATATATTAAGATAATATCTATTATAGTACATGATACTTAATATTGTGTGTTGTGTCAAGTAGATTACGCGTGTAAAATACTACGCACGTATTGAGCTCCTCGTTCCAGGAACTCTTTATTCATTAGTTAGGGCAAGTTGCCATGATAGAAACCAGTCATCCTGTCTGAAGACATGAAGTCGACCAACGATGACAGCTGGCTTATATAGTATGTAGTAAGCGTATTTTAAAGGACCAATAGTAAAGTGTGTATTGAGTAGAGACCGCGACTTGGCAAACGCAGTGTAGGACGTCCTGCGACAAGGTGGAGCTTACGACTAGCGCCGAGTGGCTGACAGTAGTTGGATGAGAAGAGCCGAAGACCGGGCTCAACCTTGGGAGAGGCCTATGTCCAACAGTGGACTAACACAGACTGATGATGAGTAAAGTGCTGCTCGAAATCAACTAGCAAGGTCACTCTACCTGTGCTCTACCATCAGAGTTGCTGCCATTCTTATTTATTTTCTCAGACAGCTGGGATTCCTCTTTAGCGACGCTTGGGGACGTTCGGATAGCCCACAGGGGACCAAGAGGGGACATGTTTCAGACTCAATTCACCGGTTTTAGATAGTAACCAGTATCTATGTCACAGTGAGAACTTTTAAGGCCGGGTGCTTGGCAACATTTCTGATTCTGAAAGATAAGTAGTAGTAGAAAATTTAGGCTTTACTAATTCGAAGTTCTAAATCGTAAACTATAGAAATTAGAGCTAGAGACCTGCTTTCTTCGGGTGCCATTTTATTGGGCACTATTTTTTTTATATTATGCAACTGGTCAGTCGTCAAGATGGACACGTAGACACCGGTGACGGATCAGCGTGCGCTACGAGCATGCGCTGTAAATATGAACATATTTACGCGAAAGCGCATTGGGCATACGTTTAAATCTCTTTATGCCCTGTTTCTTATTGAAACACAAAAAGCACGCATTCAAAAATAGCTCTTAACAAAATGATAGAAGTCCCACAATGTTCGAAGTACTATGGTAGTCGCGTGTCACACAATTCAATAAGCGGCAACGCAAACTTACTGCCTCATTCACATCGAGTTAACAGCTCTGATGGGCGCACAATAATACTCAGCTGGCACAATGCTGATCTCGGACGATATTCTACTGCGGACATAAGCAGATATAAATAAACGAGCACAACTTAAAATGAAATGGTACCTACTCTTTTGTGACAATGCTGGTTGGAATCACACTCATACTAATATCATTAATGCGAAAGTTTGTGAATGACTGAATGAAAATATGTGTATGTTTGTTACTTGTTTGTTTGTTAATATTTGTGCGTTGAAAAAAAAAGCGCAAGTATTTGTTCTGTGTCTGGGTGTTGTGGATCCCCGATCATCGTAGTTTCTGATACCCTAGATACAGGGAAACCTAGTTAGGGGTCAGAGCTTATGTATGTGATTGTGCGGGCATTATTTATTTATTCTTTGGTGAAACGTATTAGAGTGAAATTTGGAATGGAGAGAGCTTATACCCTGGGTTAACACTGGCTACTTTTTATCCCGGAAAAGGGTACTGCGGGATAACGAGAAAACTGCAGATATGACCACGGGACGCAGGTAGTTCAACTTTTATTTTAAAGCGATGATAGCTTAGTGGTAGTGCTTTGAGCTTGAGCTTACGGTGAAGGAAAATACACTATAGTCTGGAGGTAGGGTATTATGTAGGGATCGCCTGTCTCGTTACCATCCTCATGTTAAGAATGTGTCACCAAGCACCTATCGGTGTGTTCCGGCAGCCTCACTTGAGTTCCCAGTCCAGGTGTAGCGTGGCGCCAACTTCGACCACATCGTCACTTAACATCAGGTGACTTGTGGTCAAACGCTAACCTAATTGTTCCGCGAAGAGCACCACTCAATATCTTGACTTGGTGCTCTCAATGTACTAACCAATCATCACATTACATTACCCTCCTTTGTAACAACACTGTTGGTCTTTTAAGTTTTAATGTAACAAAGAAGAAAGTTACAAGCGGCCGCTTTGTCACAAGGATTAACATTACAACCGTACAAACGGGAAAACTCTTTCAAATTTTAACTTTTTGACTTATCTGCGCCGATTTATCAAGCGGAAAATTTCACTCTCTGCCAAATAGGTAGGTGTTACTGTGTTACAAGTTCATTTCATTTCGGATGACTTGGCTCAAGTCTATTAACATTTGTGTAGTCGTTTAGGATCGGAGGGGGGGGGGGGGTCCATTCTGTGCTGTCATTGCGAAGTTTCGACTCCCTGATGCCTTTTGATTAGGTAATCTTCTTACTGTAAAGGCGATTTGTACTCTTATTATTCGCTCCAGTTCTATTTCTTCCTGTTTAGTATTGTTTTATTATTTTCTTTGAGGATTGCCCAGTTTTAATTGTGTGACCATAAAAACCAGTAGTAATGGTTTTTTTGTTGTTAATTCCGGTGTAATAAGCTATCGTTTATTGTAAGGATTTTATTAATTATCATTTAATCATTTAATTTTATTGTTTTATAATCGTTGGCATTGGCCTTTGTTAATCAGCATTGACTATCAAGCACGATTTTATGAAAAGACTAGCGATCTGCCCCGCAGCTTCACTTGCGAGTAAATTAAAAAAAAACCAGTGTACACTTTTTTCGTGTACGAACCTTAATGGATCATTTTCGAAAAACTCTTTTTTAGTACTTTACACAACACAATATACTTTTAATATACTTTCTATACATGTATATCTACTACCAACATAGATATTTTTAATATATATATAACAATAAGCTGTAGTATACGCGGGTATACTACAACTTATTGCTATATAAAAACCCCGGGGCGCAGTCAGTAATAAATATAATTTAAAAACAATAATGAAGAAGGCTACTATACTATACTATACTTCACCTAGTATAACGAAATGATTTCCTATGTAAAGTATGTCCGTGATCATCCAATATTGTTTTGAAGACAATAAACATAAGATTTTGTATGTAAATTTATCAAGTTAATATTATACGAACAGGGACCTTGTGTAATGTCGTACGTTATGACAATAACACAGTTTACTTCTCATTCAGTGTGTAAAGCACTTAACTGTGAAATGTTTGTCATTTATATTAGTTTACTTAGTTTCAAGGGTGAAGTTTAAAGATAGAGGCATTATTTGTACCGTCACACATTTAGAGGCTATTCATTCATTCATTCATCATCAGCCGTAAGAAGTCCACTGCTGAACATAGGCCTCCCCCTTTGAACGGCTATTAGCCATTCGCATCCATCGGCTCCCTGCGACTCTTACATTTTACAATGTCGTCGGTCCATCTAGTGTGGAGCCTACCTACAGAACGTCTTAGAGGCTATAAGCACTTATAAATCTATGTAACCACTTTGTTGTTAAAAAAAAGTGATGATGAAGTCGAAAGTGGTGCCTGACACGCTATAAATCTGAACTGGGGACTAACTCTCAAAACGAGGCTACCGCAACACACCGATACGGCCGTTCATACTGGAACTATATTTGACGAGATCAATTTAGGTGCAAGAAAGAGTAAAGTTCAGATGAAAATAACCACCTTGCAATGCGGACACGATGCAAAGCTTATAATAAAACGACGGCCGCCACTGCAAGCTGCCGACACCAGCCATGCCGTTTAAACTCATAATGAATCAACTATTTTTATAACAGCAGAATGAGGTTTAAGCGATGATGGCTCAGTGGTAAAGACGTCGGCTTGCGATCCGTAGGACGTGGGTTCGAATCCTACAATGAGCTTGAACTTTCGGTGAAGGAAAACATCGCGATGAAACCATAGCTGGTAGGGTATTTTCTAGTACTCGCCTGGCTAACTACCACACTCAAGTTAAGGATCTGTCGCCAGGCACCTATCGGTGTGTTCCGGCAGTTTCGCCTGAGAGTCAGTTCCCAATCCAGGTGTAGCGTGACGGCACCTTCGCTCACATCGTCACTTATCAGATGACTCGTGGTCAAAGGCTACCCTGAAACTAGAAAAAAAAACAGTTGAAATGTTTTCTTGGATTTAACTTTTAACGACAGTTCTGAAGTTGTCAATGCCCTAACATCTCGCAACCATTATCGTCTTTAAAAACGCGCAGAGTTCAAAAATATATTTTTAGATGAAGTTGAACACTTTACCTCGCGTCGTTGGATAAAATAATCGGTTGTTAAAAAAAAACAACTTTATTTTGTTCAACTGTTTACATGACAGTGTGTGGTGTCGTGACAGTTTGCTAATTACTTGACGTAACGTCATACAAACGTTCGTTTCTGGGTGTAATGAAGCGATTTTGAGCTTTCGCATGAATGTGTCCCCCAAGATTACGTTCCGTTTTAATCGGAGCTCCATCATCAATCCACCTACATACACCCTTACGTATATTAATTATGTATGCAACACGATTAAACATTTTTACTAGCGACTAGAACTAACTTGTTTTGCCAACGTCATTTGTTTGGTGAAAAAGTAGATTAATCATTTAAAGCCAACGATTTGACGCACCAAACTTTTAAAAGTTCTCGTTTTACTTTGGAATCTATAGGGTGCTTGAACATTCGGATTCCCAGCTCTATTGTCCTTGGATCGATCTGTTTATACCATAGAATGTTGTTGCTAGACTAACAGTATATAGAAAATTAGAACTCTTCAGTAAGTATCTAGGATTCAATTTCGAATGACTTAAATTCAAAAGGTTAGGTATTATATAAGACACTATCAGGTTTTTCTCATTATCGTACTAACATCTGAATCTACACTATTACAAGCTAATCTAACACAAACGTCATTACAACCGAAGCGTAAACTAAGAAAAAATACAACAGACTATTTACTTATTCCTAACCCATGAGTCACATCACAGCAACAAAAAAATCTTGCACAAACCAACGTTAAGAAAACGAAATGTAACTGGATAAATTGAGTGAGTATTAAAAATATCATGAGGGAATCTGAAGGAGCGAGGGTCTTTAATAAATAATAAGTGCTGAGCTCTCCCCGAAGCGGGAATATCGTCTTGCTGGGACGCAAATAGATCTCCATTTGCTAACAATAAGAAGGGAACAGGAAACTGCAGCACCCACTTAGAACATGGTTGAATCAATTTGAACCTTATATGCCGAGATGGGTACCACATTTACATTCGGCTATACTATATTGGCTACCTATTAGAAAGTCAATCAAACCAAATCAGATACATCCGCTACTTGACATAAGTGTGTGATACATTTATATATTATATATGTATATATTTACATATATAATATATGAGTCCATAGACTCCAGTTGTAAGAATCACAGGGAGCCGATGGAGGCAAATGGCTAAGAGCGGTTTATGGTGGTGTTCAAAGGGCATATGTTCAGCAGTGGACTTCTTCCGACTGATGATGATAGACTCCTGAACTGGTGTGAACACTGCATTTCAGGAGCCAAGCCTTTTCCCACCAAATCAATCAATAAGTCTAAACAAGAAGTATGTATGACACATTAAATTCGGAATATATCATTACCGTAAAACACTGCAGAAGCCAATAAGGTATGAATTTAAATTACATGTTGCAAGACGTTCTCGAAAAGGCGAAGTTACCCGAGACCGGTACTTGTACGTAGGTGTCGCTTGAGTCTACAGAAGTTATTGAGTTGAAACAGGATTGTAAATCAAAAGGAAGTGTCGTAAAAGCAAGTCGATCTATTTTTAAACATAATTTATCGATACATGTACACACATGTTCAAGACAAGTGGATACCTTTACGGGAGTTATTTTGACTGTTAAGACTTACAATATTGTTATTTTGACTGTTAAGACTTACAATATTGTTATTTATTTAAGTAGATGATTATTCAATTGATGGATTGTTCTCCTCTATTATGGTATGACCACCATAGCAAGCTCTTACTTCTATGGATGGATTGGGTTTGAAACTGGATCCACTCATCAAAATAACGGAAAAAGTAACGTTATGCGTTACCACATAATAACGTTAATCCAAAAACGTTGCCATTCATTAATTACATGGAATTATGCAATAAACTATCCAAGAGCAAGTTCTCGGAGCAGCCATGACAATGCCAAAGCGCGGTTTTTTTTCATCAAACCAACTTTCAGAGTTCCCGAATGTTCTGCACTGCACCGGCAAGTTTTGAGGATTGCTTGTTAAATTATGAATGGAAGCGTTCGAGTTTTCCTAATATTGCGAATGCAAACCAAACTCTCGGTGTAGTAACTTTAGGTTCTGTTTTTTCAAGTAGGATTTGTGGTGGAACTTCACCAGTGTTGTTTATAATGAACAGATCTTGAAAACACATTTGCATAACTCTAACTCTAGAACCAATTCATACAAAACTACTTTGCTACCTATCGCAGTTTTTCAGTTTGTTTCTGCTGGGTATCACTATCAACAGCTAGAGAAACGCGGTGGTAGCTTTACTTCGAGAGGTGTAATAAAAACTAATGTCGTGACGAAAAGGTCCCGCTGACGGAGTATGGGACAAATAGTAAATCTAGTCCTAAATGTTATAAAACTCAGGTTTGTACATAAAACTGCAAAAAAAAAAACAAAAACAATTTATCGCCACTATAACACAGACAGCATATCATGTTCCAATTACTTACTAAACTAATTATAGGGCGATAGGGCAGCTTCAGCATGTGCTGCATTTACATAACAATAATTATGTGAGCGCAGCGCTGTTTTTCAAACTACCCTATGCTCGGAGAGATCTTCGCCGATAAAAATGGTTACAAAAAAAAGTGGTTTCTTCGAACGTATCATTGAGGTTAGAAAGGTGCTGAATAGGCATTTCAGTCTGCTCTAAACAAATTTCAAATCAAGGTAACAGAACGTTTCACACTTTGCTCCGTTCACTTTTTGTTTGTTTGATCAATTCGCGGAGTTTTGGATTTAGCAAATTGAAACGATGCAGAGAGAATCCACAATTATTTTGGCTTTTTGACTACGAACCAAAGTAAAAAGATATTTTCGTTCAACCTATGAATGTATGTCATGGTAGTTCACAGTAATCACATTTATGACTTTTATGTATATATCCTGAAATAAAAGGTACAAGATAACACACGTACGTACGACAACTACTTGCAAAACCTTGAAAACCACGATTCTTGATACGGAAGACAGACAGGTGTCATCATGTGATTAGAAATATAATAAAAAATTACTACTTATAGGTACTACATATGGAAGTGCCACTAACAATTTTGGCTACCTACCTACATCAATAAAATGAATTCAATACTATAACATTATCTCGTTGGTATGGCAACACTTTCACGATAAGCGTTCATGAATTTATCGATAAAATTATCATATCTGTTCTGTACTGCGGCAATATTAACTCGATTTATCAATCGCCCCATTTAGATGTGTCCCATTGATTACGTTCGAAATTTTGATTGATTTTTAAACATTGTGATGCACAAGAAGGTATCGGACACAGCTACATATTTATCGAAGCGTTTCCAAAGCAATTTTCGATGCGTTTACCAAAGAGAAGTCTTATTGAAAACTGCCAAGCGGCTCGAATCGAGTGGAGCACAACGTACACAACACTTGGTAACAAACAATCCAGCAAAGCGGGTTTTTATTTGTCCAGAGCGCGAATAAAATGGAATAATACGAATTCGAACAAGTACTGGGGCGTTAGCATCGGAACGACTGACGTGGATTTGTTGTACGGCCAATACGGTAAAAGCCTGAAGTGGAAGTGGGTTAAACTGAGCAATGTTTATTTTTCACTACCTATGGCCGTTCGGCTGGCGATTTATTAGGAACGCTTTGAAGTTTAAATTGGCACGAGTGGTTTTAGAGACCAAGTCACCCTTCCCTATGAATCCATGCTGCTGAAAAGTAAATGGGAAAGGGCGGGCCTGAACCGAGTAGGATCACAGATCCAATTGATGGAGAAAATGCCGAATAGTTAGGAGTTGATACCATTTGCCAAAACTTCAGGGGGCTTTTTATCTATAATTCTCTTCGTCTCAGTGGTAGGGCATTTTCGACTGGCTAGCTACCACTATCAAGTCAAAAATCTTCTCCGAACACCTATCGGTGTGTCCTATCCGGCAGCGAGAGCCAGTTCCAGGCGCAGCGTGGAGGCACCTTCAACGATATTGCTTGCTTAACATCAGGTCCAGGTGACTAGCGGCTGTAGCTGCCGAAGTAGCGAACACATTCCTGCTTGAAGTATGGCGAAAAACTACAACTTTCGATGCTCTATTTTAAACGTAGGGTTTTTTGAAAAGTCACCGGTTGCGACCAACGAACATTATAAATTTTAATGAGATCTGGAAATGCAACCAACGTTGTGGATGTTTTTTTGTAATTTTGAAAAAGTCGCGAGTTGCGACCAACTTCGTTGTTTACACGAAGTTTGCGCGTGACGAGCTGCGAGTTGCGACCGCTTCGAAATATCGCAGGCTCTGTCCTTGAGGAGGCGACCGTAGTCGTAAATCATTATCACCCGTGCGACAAATGTACAAAAAAATCTAGCCAAGTGCATGACGAAACACGCACAGTTACATATGGCTCAGCCGTGACAATATTCACCGATATTTACGGTGTTTTTACAGTTAATTACACAAATAAGTTATTTTATCGAGCAGCGAGCTACTACTGAAACTGATGGTAAAGTCTATCGGCCGGTTCCAATAACTGATCTATCCACGGTTTGACATAAATTTGACATTACTTCTATGGAGCTTATGTCAAATTTCCATCTCCAGTAGGGCAGGGCAAATCGTGGATAGATCGGTTATTGAAACCGGCCGTAAGTGGGTAGAAACCTAGAAGTAACCAACCCGATGTAGTGAATAAATTAACTTGGTCGACTCCAATCACTCATGTATTCGTCGTGACGTGAATATATGTACTTTTACTTATCATTTTGTTAGCTTCTATAAAAGTTGTTAAGTTTGTAACATATTACATACGCTCTCCACTTTTTTGTAGATCTTAATGGGACCTACAAACCCGTAATATATTATTTTAAAAACAGCTTTTCGATTTCACACCTTGGGTTACAAAATGGCTATTTTCTTACGGATCCCTAATTTTTTTGGAAATATAATATAGCCTATGTCGGTTCAGTAGTTTCGGAGCCTATTCGATGCAAACTAACAAACAAACTATGAAATCTTTCATCTTTATAATATTAGTATAGATGTCATGTCATAATATGTCATTTTAGTACTAGGGCTTGACAGATCACTACTAAAATGACATATTATGGCATGACATATCAATCCAAAACCGCGGATAACGGATCAGGATCAATTAATAATTTCGAGCATTAGTACGTTACAACATCTGATCACTTTAAAACGTCAACAATACTAACAGATATACCTATGGTGATAACATGACGAGTCCTAAATTAACTGCCTTCAAAACCAAGTAGGCAGTAGGTACAGTCAGCGACAAAAATTGCTCATCATACTCGATTTTCCAACTGTGTTTTAGATCAGTAATGTTTGGTTTCTTAACCGACTACAAAAAAGGAGGCGGTTTCTCAATTCGACCGTATATATATATGCTTTTTTGTTTGTTCGCGGATAACTTGGTCGTTTATGAACCGATTTTGAGGATTCTTTTTTTGTTGGAAAGGAGATATCCCAAGGGTGGTACCATGATAAGGAAACCAGGATCTGATGATGGTATCCCAAGAAATCGAGGGGAAAGAGAAGTCAGTTATTTTATTTATTTTTTTTGTTAAAAAGCGTTTGACCACAACACAACACACCTGGACCATAAGCGAAAATGCGGGCAAAACTTGGTGTTTAAAATGATGAACGCAATCGGAAACTTTGTAATAGTTCAGCGACTTTTAAAAACCTACATCAGGCACCAGTCTCTGCAAAGCAGGTTTACTTTGATAGCCTACAATTTTATTATACTATGTCCATCTATGTATGTGCCTGTTTTGTTGGGAGAAATAAATTTATACTTTTATTATTATTATTACTTTTGTCGTTGACTGTACTTACTGGAATGATGTAACGTCGTACGGCCTCGACCGCGCCGGAGGACCTCCGAACGACCACGTGGGACGTCAGACAACACCGGACAGGTATGATTTCACTGTTGTGAGTAGTTGAGTAGTTGTGACAGCGTACACGTCTCCGAGCCAACACATCTGTCAGTGTGGTCCGGCCTAAATGGATGTTAGCTACTAGGGTCGATGGCCAGAGGCGATAGCGCCCGCATTCAGGATCAAATCGATAAAAGAGATGGGACGTCGATAAGAGCGCTTTGTGCAGTAGCATTAGGATGGCTTTAAGGATATGTACTTAAAAAACGATTTTTATAAAAATACTCGTAAAGAACACCCATGTATTTTTAAACAATCTATGGTGGGTGATACCTTCGACAGTTATTATGCAAGTAAGTAAGGTTGTAACAGTGAAGGAAAACATCGTAAGGAGACCGGCATGCCCAAGAACTGCAACATTCAAGGGCATGCGTCATCTACCAACCCGCACTGGGCCAGCGTGGTAGATTACAGCCCATACTCTCTCTCTGAGAGAAGGCCAGAGTCCCAGCAGTGAGAACGTGAAACGCTGATAATAATGATGATGAAGTAAGGTTGTCACTTCAATTATATCCAGTAGTTTATTTTAAAATTGTGAAGCGCTTAGTTTAAACTTGTTAAAAGTACACACAACCAAAAAGCGATGCATTACATTTAGATATTGTTGTTTTAGGTATTGTACCTAATTTTACCAGAATTAATGAATATGTGCACGTATTAGGTTTTGAAACGGGATTTAAGTAGTATTTGTTTTCAATTGAAATAACCAAATACAAGAATTTTAATCGGGAGAATGGGTTTCAACTGTCGAGTGCTTGGCATATCAAGAACTCATACAAATACGTGCTAACAAACCCGTTTCAAAACGTAATTCTAATGTTATTGACTATATTGACCATGGTAGTTTAACGGCCGGTTGCAATAACCGATCTATCGACGATTTGCCCTACTGGAGATTGAAATTTGACATAAGCTCCATAGTAGTAATGTCAAACCGTGGATAGATCGGTTATTGTAACCGGCCGTATAACAGTGTATAATATATATATGTGCATGTAGTAATAATAACCAGAGCAGGCCACACCAGATAGTGTTTTTCTAAGATTACATCGCTATAGAATCAGCATCACAGGATAGCTTTGTAGTTTTTTGGAACACAAGCAAAGTCTAAGCGATGGAGCAGCATAAATGATTCGCGGGGTCTGTAGCCTTACCCGATAATTGCTTATTGTTCCGCCGCACCGCCATCTTTGTCGGCTGAGTCATCGATTGCTCCTACGCAAACCGGTTTGACCAGACACCGCGCTATTTAACCAGTCCATCAAAATTTAGACACATTTTAAACAGTGCTTCTAGTACTGGTAGAGTTACCTCCGTGATTACGTCACATAGTAAATGGACAAGCTCTTGTACACAAGTATTTGTAAAGTACTGTGTCTCCTATGAACTTATGTTCTCCTGGTACCTACGGCGCTACTTTCGTCTTTTACTTGAGGGCTGCTTTATGATTTAAACCTGCGTGGGCTACATACAGTTTATCGCGATTAAAAGTAGCCTATGTATGTCCTTTCTCAGGCTCTAGACTGTCTCTGTACCAAATTTCATTTAAATCGGTTCAGTAGTTTAGGCGTGAAAAACAGTTACTTTCGCAATAATAATATTAGTATTCTGAATAATGCAAACATGTACCCATTTTAATGGTCCGGCCATTGTACCCCGGCAAGAAAAATATTAACCGTGTTACGGCAACTGTACCACTGCTAGCAAAAATTGACGCCTGTCCGGTCAACTGCACTACTAAAAAAAATTTTACCCATAGTCCGGTCAACCGAACTATCACAACTGTACCACGGCAATGGTAAGGCGTTCATCTTTAATTTGTGGTTGGACCAGCAAAACACGAACTTAAACCTACGGTTCATCAATAAGGAAGAATGACAATTTAAATTGCCTTTTTCAGAGGAATAATTTTCCTAGAGTTGAATTTGGTCACATACAATGTAGCTATTGTTAGAGTCATAATACAGTATATTATATATTATAAGAGGAAGTTGGGAATGGCATGCTACTTATGGTCAGTGGTTTAAAGTAGAAAATACTGTCCTACTCGTGTTTCTGTACGGACAGTGCAATACGAGTCTATTTTATCCAGGTAGGGTTGCCAGATTGGAAGTTCAAAATATCTGGAAAATGTTGGGATTTTTGGGTTTTTGTCGGAAATTAGTAAGTTACAAGTCAAGCTAATAAAAGTGTTTTAAAAATAAACATCCCCACTTAATATTATAAATGCGAAAGTAACTCTGTCTGTCTGTCTATTACGCTTTCACGCCTAAACTAATGAACCGATTTAAATGAAATCTGGTACGGTGATAGTCTAGAGCCTGAGAAAAGACATGGCTACTTTTTATCGCGATAAACTGCAGCCCACGCGGGTGAAACCGAGGCAAACAGCTAGTTAAGCATAAAAACACAAGTTTATTTTTTAAATTGTACAAATGACACGTGACTAATTTGTGTTTAAATGTTGCCACATGCATTTGGCATTGGCGCAGAAATTTTAAATTATTATTTCCTACAGAACTTTAGGAGAAGCTGTTTGTCTGGAGAATTTGAGATTTGTCGGGTGTCTGGAGATCACTGAAAGGGCACAGAGAAAAAATACCTAAGGGATTTCCTTCCCATTAGACTCTGAAGGAAAACTAAGGTGAAATAAGGAAGGAAAAGGTTACATTTTGGAAGGTAAGATTCAGTAGTCAGGAATATTTTTCACAGTGTGTCGGGAGAATCCAGGCGAATCCCGACCGTGTGGCAACCCTATATCCAGGATAGAAGGTCCGACACTGTTTTTGCACTGTGTTTACGCTAATAAATATCCTCGGTTACTTGCGTCTCGCTCTTTCACGGATACAGAGCTATTGTTATCTCTTACTTCTAATGTGTGTTGTGTAGGTGTCTCCCAGTTCCCTATCGCTGAATACGTAATGAGGCTATTTTGCAATGTTCTACGTCTATTCGTTGCTATTTTGCAACTTTTTGTTTTTAAGGCAGTTGAAACGATTCGGTTACGTAATGAAGGGATAACTTTTCGGAGATATTAGCGTATTGTTTGGTGCTATGTATGAAATGATTTCTAGTTGTACAGTCAGCAACAAAAGTAGCTGATCATACTAAATTTTCCAAATGTGTTTTAGATCTTACTTCCTACTAATATTATAAACGTGAAAGTTTGTGAGTATGGATGGATGGATGGATGGATGTTTGTTACTCTTTCACGCAAAAACTACGGAACGGATCTGATCTGATTACCAAATAGGCTACTTTTATCCCGGAAAATGTTCCTGCGGAATAACGGGAAGATGCGGGCGATACCGCGGGGCGCACCTAGTCAATTTTTTTTTTATATTTTCCAAGGTAGTAAGTAAGTACCACAGCATAACACATCTGATTTTAAGTGATGATGTGTTCAATCAAAGGTTGACTATTAACTAAGATGAAGAAGGTAATCGGAAAATGTGCTATTGTTCAGTGACTTTTGTCGTTGACTGTACGAAATTGTCGTCATTGAATTTAATAAGAATCTATTTAAATAGTTTTTTTTAATGATGTTGATCATCAAATAGCAGCTGATTAGAATGCTGACAAAACAAACTTGAATGAGAAGAGGTGAAGAATTACTATAAGTTGTGCTTTTAGAATCTAAGCAAATGAACTAAACAATAATGATAGTTAATTTAATTTAAATGGACATTTATTACTTCAAACTAAAAATAATATACCATAACAAAGAAATAAAAACAAATAAATCTGAACTAATAACTAAAATACATTATTAAAAGAAGTCCCTTTAGGCAAGGTACCGAAGATACTGGCAGCGTTCCCCTTTGAATGGCTAGACTAATTCTTTGTCCGAGGTAGCTGCCAGCTCTTCGGTCTCCGGTGATGTCGACTAACCTTTTTGTTATTTCCTTAAAAAGGCTTAAAGCGCTAGGACCCCACGGACCAAGGGTCTCGACACCGAATGGGACAAAATCATATTCGGAGCCTAGACCCCTGTATTTGCATGCCTTCGCTTTTTCAGCCGCTTCACACGCCGCACCAGCTCTGATGTTGGTTCCATGTAGATGGGAAGGGGCTAGCGTTATTTAAATTACTTATTACACTATGTACCTACTTCAAATACTGCTACTGCTATTAACTATGTAAGTACGGTCAACGACAAAAGTAGCTGTACAACAATACATTTTCCGATTTTCTTTATCATCTTAAACACCAACCTTTGACCAAATCATCACTAAACATCACGTGTGTTATGTTATGGTCAAACGCAAGCAGCAGTCGTAAGGAAAAAAAAACAAACATTACTGATCTAAAACGCATTTGGAAAGTCGAGTTTGATCAGCTACTTTTGTCGCTCACTGTACATTTTGGATGAAAACGAAGTAATACCAGCATCAATTCCTTCGGCCGTTTGCCGCCGTCACTCGGTCAATGCCTCCATATAAAATTTCCCAGCACAATAAATGAAATTGGCACAATTATTGCATAACATATTATAATATAAGAGAGGACATAAAAAGTGATGTCAATGCTCATTCCCACCCAGAAATTTTGCTATAAGAAAATAACTTGCCTACATTTTCTGTACCCATAACTTATTTAGAGCACAGCATACTTTTGGCTCAATGCCGGGACCATTTAATCAATGTAGAACTCACATGCGCTCTCAATTCTTTCACGGAATCTGCTTATTTGGTATTAATTAAAATGTCTCGGTATAAAATTTAAGTTCTAGAGCGTTAATTAGGGTTCCGTACCTCAAATGGAAAAAACGGTACCATTATAAGATCACTTTTTGTCCGTCTGTAAGTTAAAATGTCATCAAATACGTCTCTACGGTATCTTTCAGGTGTAAAAAAATCGAATTTGTAATACAACGCGATCAAAAGATATGACCCTTTATGTCGAATTTTTTCGCATATTTTGGAATTTCACGAGGGAATCAAAACCTATAGGGTACTTCCCGTTGACCTAGTCATGAAATTTGGCATGAAGCAAGGTCTTCAGCACATGTAAAGGAAAAAGTCTGACAACCGTACATACGTAGTACATATAATAACAAACAAAAAAACGAGTTTGCACGGAACCCTCGGCTCACGAGTTCAACTCGCACCTGGCCAGATTTTTGTTACTTAGTTCACCTTTAAAATTGGTGCTAGTGAAGTTCAAACGTAGTAGCAGGGCATAGCTCATTCTGTAAGGGTCATTAACCATTAAATTGTTAAAGGCGACACCCACTCGTCGGCAGGACGGTGCATGATGATGTCAGCGTGACTCTGACCCCTGACCCTCGTCAGGTGGCACACATCGACAGACTGGCGCGATAAGAATGAGCGCGCGTCTTAAAATAGTTGTGGAATCCTTATCAAGTTAATGATATCTACGTGATTGGTACGTTTTGGATCGAAACTGAGATAGGTTATGTTTGGTATGTGATTTTCGGATTTACTTTACCACTTATGTTGTACTAGCTGTCCTCCGCGTGGGCTACAGTTTATCGCGATAAAAACTATCCTACGTCCTTCCTCAGGGTTCAAACTATCTCCGTACCAAATTTCATTTAAATCGGTTCAGGTCTTTACGCGTGAAAGCGAGACAGACAGACTGAGTTGAACGCATTTATAATAGCCGAACAAAGTTGCTCTTCATTATGAAAAAAATTTCGTTGTCACTGCACTTTTAGCTCGAGACAAATTAATACCGAAACGTCAGAAAATATTCCCGGTATCTACCGAAAAAACGTCATTCCGTTTTCATTATCCCTAAGAAAATTGGCACCAAATCCGGATAGATTGACATCTTACGTTTTCGTCGCAAATTGAAAACTCGGGTGCCCAAGCCAAGTTGACAGGGTTACTGAACCGAAATAAAGCCGCGACAAAAGTTGGGGTTATCTGTGAAGCATTTGGTGCACGCTCAAGTTTTCCGTCGTCGCTTGGAATTCCTTTTTGGCACCTGCGCATTGGAAAATTTTCAAAATAGACGGTTGCTTTCGTACAATCTATTTCTTAATTACGGAAGAATGTTAATAATGCAGATCTTGTTTTAGACCGGTCCGGTCTACAATCTAATTTCGATCTCCCACTATTTGCTCCGTTGTAAACAATTTCGAAGAAAACTTGGTCCACATAGACGTACACATGATTAAATATACCAAAATTGTTCAGCGAAAACAGGACCGGATCTCGGGTGATAAATAGTGGATTCGCAACGTTTCCCTTGAGCGGTTTTTGTGTGTTTTCGGATAAGAGACATCATTTGTCATACTCCTTTTCTGATGGCAGTTGGGTCCGAATCCACTAAGATGCTTCAAGTACTTTCGACATAATAATTTCCGTCCGTTTTAGAAGTTCTATCAGAAGTTTTTATCCCGTTAACTTAGATGAATGTGCCAAATGATGCTTTCTATTGGTTGGTGACAAATGTATTGTGATTCTTCCAGTAGTACAGCTGGCAAGTAGTCTTTCTTTTCATAAATAATACACAGGATATAGTGACGTTTAAGCTTCCTTGAACTACTAGATGCCTAATGGCATCTTTTATGAACTTTATCCTTTCTTCCTTCCTATTCCTACACAAATGACGCTCCCTAAACACTCACTCGTCCAACATAGTATGAACCCTGACGGAGTTGATGCGTCCTTCACTCAAGAGTACGTCTACCCTAACAGTTATCGTTTCTACTGCATCTACGAACGGCGCGCTACCTTTTCCTCTTGGGGCCTTTGTAACTTCAGATTCAGGAGTAGTATTATGTCATCCTCGGAATTTATTCTGAGACTTTCACTCCGTGACGTAACGAGAACCTGTCATGATGACGCTGTCGTCAACGGCACGTCGCGAGATTCGCTTTGGCTACCTACGTCTAAAGATCAGTACGCACAGCCACGGACGAGGTTGGATACCCAGGTCCTACGACCGGTCGTCTGGTCTGGCACGGCTTCATTTGTTTGAAAATTAACCATAGGATCGATCGGACGAGCACGCACAACGTCAGACGGACACAGGTAGGTTGTATCCAACGTGCGCCGACCAGTCTGATCTGTTGAAAAGCAAGCCGTCGGCCCACATCTTAACATGACCAGCGCATTGCGCTTTCCCTTAGTGTTTGAGCAAACTCTGGAGTTCGGTTCTGTAGGTATGATGTGAGTGTTTATTTATCACGACACTTTCACTCCAGACTCCAGTGGAGTAACGCGAACCCGTCACGAAGCTGGCGTCACCATCGGCATGCCGCGAGGGTCACCGGTTTCTATTCGCGTTGTGAGTGACGCACGCGCATGACGCCTCGAGCTAGCGGCCGGCGATCTCAAGCTTTAAATACTCCGCACTCGATTGTGAACATATGCTTCTGGATTGGTGTTGTTTGTGATTGTTCCAAGTGAAGTGTTAGAAAAAAAGTTTTCACCTTGTACTTTTGTCCGTTGCGAATCAATGTGCACTTTGAGTTGGTCTGTTAATTTAGTTTTATGAGTGAGTCAATTATACGAGTCCTTGTTGACCCAGTGCATGTGTGTCAATGATGTAATGTAGATGACGAATCTGACACACATTAAGTGTCTAATTCGTGCGCTTTTCTTTACTCAAGTTATTTTTATTGAGGCTGAGTAGTTGTCATATTTCTCTCTGCATCGTTGTCACGTAATCGTCCCTCGCTCTTTACCCATTTCGCCCCTTCCCACCCCCCATTTTGAGGGTACTTTACATAGCAGTGCACTGCCAAATGGCTTTAACCGCATATTATTATATGGAGATTGAAATCTTCTATTAGGGTTGTATGGTTACTCAATTAGATGTATAAAGCATAGGGGTTGTCACATCCTGATTTCAAAAACGCTTCAAAATGTAAAAGTCCTGTTTCAAATATTCTTTAACAGTAACTACGGTTTTATTGAGAACTTCAAAACTACCTGTCTAAATTGAATTCCCTGTAATCAGTTATAGGCCTGAGGGGCACTCAACTCTCAGAATTGCACTCTAGCAATAACCTAGTAGCTGACAACCCTACTGAGTAGTCATATTGTTTTATTTTCTGAAAGAACAAGGACAACGGGCTAGATACCGTCCTTTTATGCATAAGATAGAAAAGATTTATTGCATTGAATGAATACTTAATTCTGACTACAAATTCAGCCTCCATACTACATTCTGGCAGACGGCCAAGCAAAATATCAATACGACAACATATACAATACATTATAATTATATTGTATATATTTGTAATAAAATATTTAGATTGTGAGCAATTCAAGTCCTCAAACTAAGGTAAACGTAAAGTAACTACTCTTTAAAAACCACCTAGGAGTTTGGAAACTTAATGTAGTTAAATTAAGTTTTCTTTTTAAATGAACCGACTTTAACCTTCCCAAATATGAATACAGTTTAATTGAGTAAAGGAAAAATAAAAATAGGTTGTACATATCACAAGCACACAAATACACTAGGGAAACAGAAAACCTCCTTTTTTGTTGGGAGTATTAGTCCTCATATGAGTATGATAAAAAGCCTTTTTCATCATCATCATCATCATCATCAACCTGTATCAGTCCACTGCTGGACATAGGCCTCTCCCTAGGTACACCACTGAGCCCGGTCTTCGGCTTTTCTCATCCAACTACTGCCAGCCACTCGGCGCAAGCCTTTTTACCAATGAGTAAAGTTGCAACCGAGTTTGCAGTGTTCCTTGCAACAAAACACAGAAACATTCACAGCAAACAACCTGCGACTAAGGCAGGAGAGCCAGCCATAAAGCGAGTAACCCATTTTTCCCTTTTGGGTAAATTTTGGGAATTTACGGTTTGTTGTGTAGGGTTCTAATGCTACAACATTTAAGTGCTTTTACAAAATAACAAATTTAAATTACATGGTAATTATCCCGTTTCAAAACCCAATTCTAACAAGAAATTTTGGTTGTGAAAAACATTTTATTCTCAATAGAAAACCTGTCTGGCATATATCTGAAAAAATCTCCTGCTGATATTTGGTCTTAGAAGACTTGCCTGTTTGCAAGAATAGCTTAGAGGATACAATACTGTTTTCATACATTCTGTATTGTAATTGTCGCTAATCTGCATATTGTTAGTGTTAACATGAAATGATGTAAATGGCAATGTTGTTTTGTTTAGTTTTGTTACACAATTCTTTATAGTCAAATGTGTTCTTTGAAATGTCTGGTATGCAGCAAAATTTTGGTTTTCGCTAGTCATAAAAATAGATGAAGGAAAGCCTTGGGGGGTAAGGAAAGCCTTGGGGGGTTTTTTTTTTTTTACTTTTTACAGGGTAGCGTTTGACCACAAGTCACCTGATGTCTGTCAAACCCATTTTTTCGATAAACAATGAAACATGAAAAATAATTCGTTATTAAATGACTTCCAAAGTAAGATGTATTTATTGGGACCACATTCATTACGGTGTTAAAATTTGAAAATGTTTTGATACAGTACTTTATAATATTTAAGAAGTTCTTAATTAGTCAGAATTATAACCTAGAATGTTACACCATTTCCTACATGAAATAACTGTCTGTAGCAACACAAATTAACTTTTAATTGTGTAGGTTAAACCATTTAAAAAGTTCTGGATTATGTTCAGCAGTTATTTATTAGTATTAAATCAGAAAAAAATTAGCAATTCAGAAATATGTACTTGGATCTTTAGCATATGGCAACCCAAAAACTGGCAAATGTATGTCAGTTCACACATAAAATGATAGTTTTGCGGTTTTTATTTTTATTTTATCTTATTTTATTTATTAAGGTAATCCAACAGTGTTCCAATTATAAAATAGACAAACATTTGCTATACAATAAGGCCACAACAGGATTACACAAATTACAATACAATCTAAATTAAGGGTAGGTAAGTAATAAAAAAGAACTATGATTTAAACTAAAATACAAGATGTGATGTTTATTTAGTACTTATAACATGTCTAGCTAAAATCCTTGTATTTTTTAGAATTTATTTGTCTAGCATTTGGCCTCATGTTACCTAATAGAATGAGAGGAAGTTGTAGTCTGTTGCATTTCATGCTTTACATTATGTATAATATATTATTATATAACCTACATAGTTACATATACCTATTTGTTAATGATTGTGTAGTCTGAGTAATCTTTTGCATGACAACTAAATAATATTCAGGCATTCATCAAATTAAATTTGAATTAATTTGTTCTGATGTGTGTGGAACGAAGGAAGTGGGTCAGATAACTATATACTATACACTACACACTATTTTACACTACACACACACACACACACTATACACACACTATTTTACTACACACTACTTTAATTTGTCTTGTTTCAATGTAATATATATATAGGTTACTGTCTAAAAAATTACATATTATGTATTTCATTTATTTATTATAGTGTAAGTTATTGGGAAATTTAGGTATATATTACATCAAATTAACTACAATTTTGAATTCTATAGCACAGGCTCAAGAGGTTCATAATTGAGCGTGCAGAGCGAAAATGCAATTAAGGGCACTGGAACAAGCCTTGAACCCTGATCAACATGATAAACATAACCTAAAACCATTTATTGTATAATACGCTCTAATAATACGGTGTCCTAGCAAAGCCGGTTTGTCTCGATAATACCCACGTACCTATTTATTTTTACACATTACGCACACAGCTGTGTGTCGGCTGACTGCTCGCCCGGACCACGGGACGAGAAAATCACGAATATAACGTGAACTACACAAAACCCAATTTAAACTCGGTAACTAGCGGCGTAAACTCGCATTATACGAGGCTAAAACGCTATATTTGGAACGAGTTTATCGGGTACGCAAGAGAAATTGCCCACCGAGTGACGCCGACCGCGGCGGTAAAAGTAACCAATTACAATAACTTGTATTCAACTATTTTTTATAATATAGCTCGGCACGTACCTCGTCGTCGTCCAGCAGCCGTAGAAACACCTCCACGAAACAATTTCCCAAAGAGAAATCACAAAATCGTGCACAACACGAGTAAAGCACGGGCGTGCTTCCACTCAACTCACAGCCGGTGGAAAATTCACAAATCCAGTCGAACACTCGAATATTAAAAACAGAAAAACACAGATTAACACTAACTTAAAATCTATGATTTCCACAAGAAATATCTAGTTGAACAAAAAACGCGCCAACTGTCAAACTAAAAACTACAAGCACCGAGAATGTGACGCGCCGCGCGACCGCGCAATCAGAGTCCGCTTTGCTGACTGGCTGTGGCTGTCGTTTTTTCTAAGCGCTGCGCTGGCTTGTGTGCTACACACGGGCAGGCAAGATACCGCGCGATTCCACGATCCACACGCTCACTGCACGACAACACCGCACCGCACCGCTCGGATGGCGCGTACTGTCGCATTTTACTTTTATTTATTATTATATAAATAGAGAAGCTGTTCCGTTATCTCATAATTGATAAAGTATTATATTATAACGTCAACGTTATCTATATCACGATGCGACAAAAATGAGATAACCGCGTGAACGTGAATTCTGAATACCTATTTATGTCGGCGCCAGACTATGTAAAGCAGACCGACAGAAATGGAACAAAATGAATGGCAAATGGCAATAAATGTTGTTTCCTTTTCATAGTTGCGTCCCTTTCATTATGTCGAGTCTTCGTCGGTCTGCATCAAATAGTCTGGCAGCCACATTAGAGTAATCGTAATGCGACCACGGTAAAAAGATGTCAGCGGACTAAGAAAATATTATATTTGATCCAACAGACCGATACTAAACTTGTCTAGATATACCCGTATGGGATAGACGTTGGCCAGCCAGACGCGCATGCGTCGGGCGAGCCGCGGATGCGACGTCAGTGAATGACAAGCCCTGCGCTTTTTTTATATTAACCGATCGATTTCAGAAGAAATATGCTATCTTGACTTGAGTAAAAATAGCTCTTCAAAAAAATATTATTACTCGATTACTTGACAAATAGTATTGAGTACATATGACTATGCGATTTAAGTTCAAAACAAACTAATATATAATAGTGTGTTTGTTTGTCACCTTGACCTGCTGTCGCGGAGCAAATTATCGACCTAGTGTTTTGCATACAGAAAGTTTATGGGCCCGAGAGTGAGATTAGGCAACTTTTTTTTATCTTGGAACAATTCATAGCTCCTGTGAGGCACAGCTAGTTACAAAGTAAAATACAAATAGCATACATTAATTACCACAGAGTGAAGCCACAGAGTGCTTTTTATAGGATAGGGGAAAATAAGGACTCTTTACGAGAGCCCGTCCGTGTCGGATAGGAAAGAGTACAATAATACCGCGTTACCAAACATTGTTCTACGGCCAAACAGTATGAACAAGCATTATATTAACCGTTTTCGGCTTCGTATCCATACATTAGAGATTGTACCGATAGCCGGTAAGGTTGTATTGAAACGGATCGAAACGACTGGGTTTGATTAATACTTACTTGGACCGTTTTCATAATGTTTGGAACCGTAGTTTCCAAATGTTTATCTAACAATCATCAAATCTAAAATATATACCTAATTTTTAGGTTTCTAACCTAAAAATTAGGTATATATTTTAGATTTATATGTAAATGAAAATATTGGTCACATAGAGTTAAATGTTGTAAGTATTTGTTACCAGATTGCCTTGCAGATACGTGTGTCTCGCTAAAAGTAGGTATGTATGCGTCAAAATGATAGCATTATCTTTCACAAATACAAACATATTTGTACTGAATGTACGGTGTACCATTCATGTCACATTATTTCTTTTTTCCATAGTGAAATCACTAGAGTAAAGAAGCATATTACATAACTACTTACATAAACATAAATTAACTAACTTATTTCGTTTTATGACCGAGTTTTGTTCAGCTAAAGCATCGTACACTAAGTATTTTTAGTGTATAATATCAGTTATTGAGTATGCCAAAAGGCCTTTATAATTTAAAACGAGTAAGAACTACTTTATTAAAATTTATATTTTATTATCTAATGATTTATGAGCGCTTTAAAGCAAAATTAAATTCTCATATTATATTATCCCACCTCAACCTGCTAGCGCTGTTACATAACATATTATTTATATTAGTAACGTAAAAACGCCAAACGAAAACGAAAACGTACGCTAAATTTTCATACCAAAAATCAAATAATTTTTGATTATCACACTAATATGTATTACAAACGCGAATATTTCTGAGTACCTATTTAAAATTTGTTCCTTTTTCAGCTCCATGTAGTTTTGAATTTTCGAACAGGGCCTAAACCCTGGATTAACACTTTAAACCAGAAAAAGGTTACTGCGGTATAACAGGAAAACCACGGGCGTAATCGCGAGGCACAGCTAGTACGTTAATACAAATCCGTTAATAAAATCAACATCATGATTTACTAAACAGGAACATAATCTAACAGTTCAAGGTTGATAGAACACAGAAAGCCGGGACCTTGCGTGTACCGAAATACGCGTTAAACAATACGGGATTGGCTGTACCATTGATTGTAGATTGACAAGGTGACGCGGTACGCGTGATTAACTTCATTTAGTTATGAGTGAGGCAGTAGATAGATAGATAGATAGATAGATTAACTCTTTATTGGCACACCACAATACAGGGAAAATTAAAACTAGAACAACAATAAAACTTAATGGTAAGTGGCACAACGGGCGGTCTTATCGCTCAAAGCGATCTCTTCCAGACAACCCAAAAGCAGAGGAGTAGTGCGAAACGCAGTACCTACTCTGAAAACATATTTTTATTAACTAGTAACTAACTTTACCTGCTTTCCAGTTAGTGTTCAATACGTTAATTTAGAGCTACTTTTTAAACATTCCATGTTTTATTATTTAATAAAGAGCAGAGAAAAATAGTGGGTATTCACCTAATCAGTTGTATGTATGATTCTTAGCTACTGTACTGTTATAAAATAATAACGGTTATTTTTTTAGTATAGGGTCTAGATTCGATCGGATAGTGAAGAAAAGAAATCTAAAATAACGAGACTCTGAATGTTCATAAAACGTAGGTGATTTATCACGTCACAAGTCATGCACACCAGCTATAACATTAGATCTAAAATAGCTAGAGTTCAATCAAACAATATACAGACTAAACAAAGTCAATCTGTCTATCCCACGATTTTATGAACCTAACTATATTTAGGTATTGATCTATTTACTATAGGAATGAGTCATTTCGTGCCTATTACATTACCTACTGGTAATAGATACGAGGATTAAGATTATAACGGCACATTAAGGACATCTTGATTTTTTTGTGTAACCTTATCATATAAATATAACGCCTTATTATCACTTGTATGTTGAGTAAGATTAGTAGGTATGATCACGCTATGTATCTACATGTTTCTTTAGACAAACTTTACGATTCACTCTAAATAGTTGCCGCATTTCTTTCAAACCCCCATTATGTAAGTAAGTAGTGTTTACCGAACCCTGCTAGTTAAAACGGTTTCAAAGAAAATTCAAATATGTAGCTTGTTTTATCACTACAGTCTACCAGCCACCACCTTGTTAAATTAACTATTAAAAATGCAGTTGGTACTTTTTCAATGTCCACAATCATGCCTTGAAGTAAGACTGATCAATTACAGTTAACATTTAGGTATTGTATTTCGTTATTTTGTTGGCTATTTGCTTAGTTTGTGTGAGAACGAGGTCACGGAGTGCATTAAAATCTTAACCATTCTAAAGATTCAATTGAAAGTGCATTAATACTTAGTTAATAGCTCGCAAAAGATAATAGTTTCATTTTAAAAATAGGCAATACCTAATTGTGTTATCAATTACGGTATAACAATCCAGGATCTTAACATTATTGTCTTAAAGATAAAACTAAATAAATAATTCTACATTTAATATTAATATCTACTGACGCACGGTGTGCCTCGTTTGACGCACTGTTTTGGAGTGATAAACTGATAAAGATAAGAATCGTAAGTTTTATCGTAATTCGTTTCCTAAGTAAATGCTTGGAATCGATAAGTAATAAGGTAGAAGTATTAAAAGGTAGTTTACCTACTTATTTCGAAAACTGAACATTGTAGCAATAAATCCTGTTATGAAAGAGGTACATACTTAATGTCTATTTAGAAGTTAAAAATTATTAAATACGTAAATTAATTAGTCCATGTGGGTGCGATTGAAAAACTAAATTTCTTCATGCAGTAAATTTTCTTACCAACTAAAAATAATAATTTATTTACATATCAATTATAAAACTAGCACAAAAACTGGAAACAATTCAGTTAAATTAAATAAAAATAGACCCAAAACTTTTATTTCAACTATAACAAAAATATTACCGTGTTTGAAACTGATTTTATTTATACTGTATGTGTGATCCTGATCAGCCTTATTTCACACTTTTTTACAGCTTACTGACAGTACTAAAACTTGAAACAGTGCATTAGCATGTTATTTAATTTTACTATAACGATTTGCAACTGAATTACCGATCCATTTTAAGATAGTCAGTATTGGTTCTTTTAAAATGATTTGGTCGACCCGCCCGACGACGACGGTGACGTCACCATGCCGGCGCGCGCAACACAGCATCGATCGATCAGCTGCCATCTCTAAATTCCTTTTAGAGGAAGATGAAGGGAAAACAATTGCACGTGTGTGATATTTTTGTTTAATTAGTGATTAGAAAAAATATATTTGTAGTGCAGTCAAACGATAGGATTAAAAAAATTAAGTACGTTAGGAAGTTAGTAGTTAATTACTTGTACAAAAATAGCTATATTGGCTTCTGTTTACAACGCTAATTTACATAGTTTAAGACTGTAATCACAACCAATGCCTAGTTGCATATCATAAAGTCATGACGAAAATAAATATGTAAGCCTTTTGATCTATTTTTGTATCAGAATTGATTATAATCATATTCGTAAATATAATTCCTACAAATAAGATCAATAAAATTGTCAATGCTGTCAAAATCAAATATCCGTGTGTAGTTTTATTGGTCATTTTTTTTTGTTGTCTATGAAGTTCGAACGGCTCGTGTGCATTTGCCATTCAGGTACCGAAGACAATACTTACGAGAATATTATAGGTACCAGTAGGTGGTAGGTAGGTATTATACCTTCTGATTTCGATGCCCTACTTCATTAATACGAATTTTAGTTATTTCAGTCTTTATCGAATTTCCTACAGAGATAATAGAATCGAATCGATTATATTCCCATACATACGAAAATGGAATGTTTGGATTAAATGAAATTTTGCCACAGATAAACTCGTCGGAGTCGTCAGTGTTGCAAACGTAGTGCTTTCAACACTAGACCTAGAGCATTTATAATAATACACTAATAGTCATGTTCATAAAATTCAATTTCACTTCGATGAAACTGACCGTTTACACTTTGAATGCACGTGCGATAATGCCGAAATCGAACTAGCTATGTACGCCTATTTATTATATCTATATTTATGTAAGCATATTTTTTGTATTACTTCGCGTAAAGTTAAGATACATAATATTATGACGTTTTAACTTAAAACGGATTTTTTTATCGTTGATAACATAGGAGTATAGGAGATCTGCCACGATCATCATCAGACTCGGGTTATAAAACCGTCCCAGGAAACTAAACATCTGAATTTTAACCCATAAAATCTTATTTACTGTAGCTATATATATTTTTATACAAAGGTACATTTTCATCACCAACTGCATTTCATTTCATTCATCAATTAGTAGGGGAAAGGGTGGCAAGATGGGGTAGCGGGTAAGACGGGGTACCCAGCGAAATTCACAGTTCAAATTGACCAATCACGCTCGTTCATTCATCGTTCGACGCGCCGCAATGACATATTTTGTCAGTCACCCGGTGTTTAGTGGTTTACAAATGCGCAGTGTTGAAAAAAATTCAAAAAAAGTGTTTTACTGCAAATCGCACATATTTTCTTTAGGTTTAACACGTGACTGTGGTTTATTAAATAACGTTAGCTGGTGAGGTGTTGCTGTGATTGACGCTTAACTAACCTATAATAAGGTAGGCATTGTGTTTCCTTAAGATTGTTGGCTGTATTTTCTATTTCGTTTTTTTTAAATAAAATGTCTATGCAGGCGAGATGGGGTAACGGGGTGCCCCATCTCCATTAGGTGTAAGATCTTTCTTGTTATTTTGTACTGTTTTTTTGGTTTATGTGACTTATTTTCAGTTGTTGTGGTGAAGCAATGAAGCGTTGTCTATCTATCTATATACCTACCTATTACACGTAAATCCCATCGAATTAGGTAAGCATATAAAGTGCTGGGTTTCTGCTTACCTACCACCTATCGAGGGTGCGAGGTGCGTCGCTAGAAAAGCCTGAGCATTTTATCATAGCAATGACGTTTTGAAGGAACTTTCGAGTATATTTTCTAGTGCTTGTCTGGCCAGTCACTTACCAACCAACCCTCTCGTTGAATATCACACCAAATACTACACAAGAAGTGTATTTATAGCCAGAAGGCACTATAGAAACCTAGTATCTTTTTATTTCTGACTAGCTGACCGGACGAACTTCGTATCGCCAATAAAAGTCACCTTTTAAGCCTTCCTTGAACTTCTACAAATATTTCAAAATCAAAATTAGGCAAATCGGTTCAGCCATTCTCGAGTTTTAGCAAGACTAACGAACAGCAATTTTTTTTTATATATAAAGAGAAGATAGGCCTGCGTTTTTGGCCACAATCCCGCTCGTTGTCAAGCGATGATGCGGTCGATACTTGCTAACACGCATGTCTAGTCTTGTCTTAAAGATTACAATATTATCGCCAAGGCCAGATCATCACTTTTCATCATTTAAACAAAAAACTAGGAAAACATCTTGATAAAACTATAGCTTGATGGTAGGGCATTCTCTAGTGCTCGCCTAGCTAGCAACCATCCTCAAGTTAAGAATCTGTCGCTATGCATCTATTTATTGTGTTCCGGCAGCCCCACTTGAGAGCTAGCTCTTAATCCAAGTGTAAAAAAAGCGCGTGGCTTGCGTGGCGCCACTTTCGACCACATCGTCACTCAGGTGAATTGTGATCAAACGCTACCCTGTAAAAGTAAATAATTGAAACTAGTTCGCGTTCTTATGTATTGTAGAAGCAAAAAGTAAAGTATTAGCTGGCTATTAAAGAGGATGTAAAGATTTTAAGCTCACCTGGCGTCTTTTCGTCAGACCAGCAACACGATCGGCCTCCTTGCTTCAAGTAGAGTCCGCCGCGACCGCCGCTGCATCCCACAAGCCACTCCGACACACCCACACCGTCCTACTTACTTACAATAACTACCTCACTACCAAACAACTACACGCATAGTGAAAGGCAAATCTAAAGTCTGACTTCTAGTCGTGCTTGAGTAATCCAATTTGATATTCCAAATCGGCTGGCTCCCGGACTATTATCTGCCGCGGTTTTTAGTTTTCATGCGTGACGTAGCACGCTTCCTATACCCGTCTCGCTCCATATAAAGCGTTTTTCAGGGAGTGTCGGGGTGTTCTGTCTCTGTCGCACGTCTTGTGGCACATTAACCTGGAACAAGAGAAGATCAGTTGAAATGTCTATGGTCCTTAATTACATAGAAGTTTGGGAAGTTGCGCGCCAAATGTTTGCAGAGTTGAAGTTGTGAGCTGTAAATCACGTGACGCTCCGCGCTACACCATCATCATCATCATCATCATCATCAGCCTATTACGTACCCACTGCTCGGACACAGGTTCTCTTACGTCTGAAATTAATAATCGAGCCTGATCCGTTATCCGCAGTTTTGGATCGATATGTCATGTCCTAATATGTCATTTTACTAGTAATATGTCAAGCCCTAGTACTAAAATTACATATTTGACATGACATTTCGATCCAAAACCGCGGATAACGGATCAGGATCGATTATTAATTTCTGGCATTAGTATCGTAATCCACCACGCAGGCCCAGTGCGGGTTGGTGGATAGGCTAATAAGACTTTTCAAACTTTTTTTTTGATACTTTGTACCGGAAAAAAGTATGGTGGGAATGTCCTCGCGGCTTAAACCGCGGGCCACAACTAGTTATAAAAAAATTAGAAATGACAAACGATTTTGTATGGAATAAGCCTCTCATTCCTCCTACGATTGTTTACAAGTAACATTTTATTGAACATTCTGTGAAACATAAAAAAATGAAGAAACAAGGCAATATACTTTTATGTATGGTCACAAAAAATACTCGTAAATCGTAAACCCTGAATTGTATAATAACGATTTTGTGCTTCGTAGCGCCGTTGCCTCGTAGCGGCGTAGTCGTTGCTTGTAGCCCTTCGTAGCGCGTAGCACTTTATCAATATAATCTATAGCCATATTTCATACACATAACTTTAATAAAAATAAAGCAAACTGCAAAGAAAATAGATGAAAAATAATTTTAGTTTTTTTCCACAAACCGCTTCTTCTATTCTAACTCGGCAAAGTTCTGGTTGGGAACCAGCGCTGGTCTATGTTATTTAATAAAGCAACATTCATTAATCATCATTCATCATCAGCCTTTTACGTTCCCACTGCTGGGACTCTGGCCTTCTCTCAGAGAGAGAGTACGGGCCGTAATCTACCACGCGGGCCCAGTGCGGGTTGGTAGATGTCGCATGCCCTTGAATATTGCAGTTCTTGGTTCAGTTCAGTTCAGTTCTTACCTGGTTAAAAAGCTTTAAAAACATTACTAAAATGTAGGTAAATATAGCTCGCAACTCTCTTCTAATTTTTAATATATGATTTGGCACATTATGAAAAATACTGTTGCATTTTATTCTACCCATGAAATTTGTTTTGGCCCGCTACGATTACAAACATATTAAACATGGCCTTTTACAAAATTGTGTTGGACTGGCCTGGCTTAACACAGGCTACTTTTTATCTCGGAAAAAGGTTCCTGCGGGATAGCGGGAATGACGTATCTGCGAGTGCGCCCCCTTGGTTTTCGTTCCCCACTCCTGCGGCCTGCCCCTAGTACGACGCTAGCTATATAGTACATATTATATACTAACTGGTAACCCCGTTGTTTTCCAACACAATAGTAATGTACAGCGAACGAGGAAAGTGGCCACAAAAGACAAAAGAGCTACGCTTATGTTTGCGTGAGGTTTGTTTGTTAAATAGCTTGGATTTTAGGGTAGTCGTACATTATAACGTAGTATGTGTATAAAAATCAATGTCTGTATTATGTTCCTTAGAGACTGCTAACCGTTGGAACTGATTTTGTTTAAATTTTTAATTTCTCTTCAGATTATCGCTGTGAAGTTTTTTTTTGTTTTTAATTAGTGCCAACCGCCGCCGTGTCTATACTAGTATACTCTTCTTCTTGCCCTGGTCCCATTTATTTGGGGTCGGCGCAGCATGTATTCTTCTTCCACTCTCCCCTATCAGCCGTCATCGCTTCATTCACTCCCCTTTCATTCATATCAACCCTCACACAATCCATCCATCTTTTCTTTGGTCTTCCTCTTCCCTTCCATCCATCAACATTCACATCCATCACTTTTTTGTAATACATATGACTATCATCCCTCCTCATAACATGTCCATACCAAGCCAAACGATTCCCTTTCAACTTATCTGTCACTGGTGCTACTTTCATACTTCCTCTAATATACTCATTCCTTATTTTATCCATTCTCGTCACTCCACACATCCATCTCAACATACAACATACATACTAGTATACATAATATAAAAATTATAAACACGAAAAAAAACTCGTAGATTTATCAGGCTTTTGATCTCTGTACTAAAATTGTAATGGTAGAAAATATTACTTCAATCAAAAACATGTTTCCAATCAATAACGATTTAACGTGATAAAATTAAGATATTGAAATTTGAGCCTTGGCTCATAAGCAATAAGGTTTACAAAACTTACCGTCAACAGTAAATTTTCCCAAAAAGATGGTCGCAGTGTTCTACATCAGTTGGATTGAGAACTTCTCTCTAAACGGTCAGGTGCCAGACTTTTTTTTTTCAATTTTGGGTTATACGAACACATGCAGAAATCAGAAAGTGTTGGTAGACACATAAGGCCGGGGGTTTTAAGACCAGCCCCCCGGTCACTGGTTTACTGTGTAGAAACTGACCACCCATGTGCAAGCCTCTTAAAGTTGAACCCAAGTTTAATGCTACGAAAATTTCGTTTGCGCGATTCAGGAAGTGAACTTTCACATCAATTTTGGACTATTTTTTCTACAATTCTTTAGTTAATTTCTTACGAAATATGTGTGATTTTCATTATAAAGAAATTATCTATGAAGAAAATAGAGTGTTTCTTTCATGCCTTAATAATTTCTTCCAATTCAAATTTACATTGTCGATTACTTGAAAAAGCGCCATCTATTGTGATCTATAGGTGCTAAGTTACTATTCATTAGTTAATTAGTCAAGAAAAGTGTGTGCGAATTTTGTTATAGAGGAAACATCTATGAAAAAAATAGTGCGTTTCTTTCATTTTTAAAACACTTTTATTAGCTTGACTTGTTTTAATGATTTATTTACATTGAAATATTGTTAATTAATCTCTCTCGTTTGTTATTTAAAGAAACGCCATCTGTTATGATCAATAGGAGTTACACTAGCAGCAACCTAATCATACAGGGGAAAATACTTCACAAAACAACATCAAAAAGTAAAAAAAACCCTATTAACCGTTCATAAAAGGCTTTCGTAAAATTAAATAATAATTTTTACATTTCCCACATAAATAATGTTACGGTGATTTTTTATTTACTTGTAGCGCTCCATTTCCTGAAATACTGAAATGAAATGGATAGTATGTTTACATTTTTTTAAAATAAATAATGCAGTTTGTTGGTTTGTCCTTTTGTCGCGCAGGAATGAAGCAACGAATCGACGTGATTTTTCGTACAAAGATAGCTTTTATTAAGCCCGAAAGTGACAATAAGCTACTTTTTATACTGTTTTAAACTACCATGGTTAAAAACATTAGAATTAGGTTTTATTACTGCGAGGAAGCGGGTAGATAGATGATACGTCTGCCCGTTATAACATCAACAATCCCACCCGCAGAAACTTTTAGTATTCTCGTGATCATGGCGCTTGCAACAGTGCCGAAATATCGAAAACTCAAACAAAAACAAATACATGATATTATCCCGTTATAAAACCTAATTCTAAAGCTACTTTTTATCCCAAAAAATACACGGTTCTTATGGGAGGTAAAACCACTGGGTACAGCTAGTAAATAGAATAAATCAGCCACACTGATCTAAATCCAAATGGCAGATAATTCATCATACTCCACACAATTTCAAACCATTGGCTCCCAACAAATTTAATATTGAAAGCAATCAAATAGCTATACGGAGCGTCAAATTCTTTGTTTTATAGTTATTTTATTTTGTATATAGAAGTCGGTGCAAGAGAAACTAATGTAACAAGAGCTTTAACCACAATGCACGCTATGAGCCATAGTTTTGAATGAAATGGGTCGTGGTTGGCTGGTCGTTATTGAAGAGAAGCCAAAATGTTGTGTGTTGTGGCCAAGAGAAATAAACAGAACAAGTTTATTAGAAGACGCACGCGCATCTATCCTTCTACTAGGAATCAGGTTTGTTTAGCCCCGCCACTTTGCTCGCGCCCTCTAGTGGCGAGTTACAACAACGTAGATATTATAAAAAAACCTTTTCTATATGTAACAATAACAATACAATTTTGCATGGCAATTTAAAAAATAATAGCTACATTTTTTTTTTCATTGTACCGTGGCTAAAAGTAGTTTTTTTTAGGGATTTAGATATTGAACAAATGAGATCATTAAAGTATACAATACCAAGATGAAATATACAACTGATACCAAACTTATAAATTTATAGGAAAAAAATATGCATACCTACGAGGTACCTACCTTTATAACATCACTAGCTGTTCCCTGCGGTTTCACCCGCGTGGACTACAGTTTATCGCGATAAAAAGTATCCTATGTCCTTCCCCGGGGCTCAAATTATCTCTATACCAAATTTCATTTAAATCGGTTCAGTAGTTTAGGCGCGAAAGCGTGTATATTCCGTATACTCCAAAATTATTCCCGCACTTCGGTGCCCTCTCACCGCGTTACCTGCTGTAGGTACCCATTATTCTATTTTAATTCTAAGTTAATTTTTCTTGGACCGCATGTTTGAACCGCGCAGGTAAAGGTCTTCCTGATCCGCGACCGCACTTTACCTATTTCATAGATTCTCCCGGTGCCCCCCCCCTCACCTCACCGCGTTTCCCGCTGCGCTGCGGTGCGGCGGTTTTATTTTTCTACTACTACTTACATTTTTAAACTCATAATATCTTTCGAATGGAATGTCCGAATCGAATGATTCAAAAAGTTATATAAAGGCATAGAAGCAGTTTTGAATAAGAAGTAATTTATTTTGATAAGGATTAATACCAAGATACAAATAAAGAGCCTTTTCTAGCGGTGGCATTAAAAATTAAAATTTTAAAACAAAAGATCACTTATTGTGGCATAACTATAATAGTTAGACATATGCTCTCGCGGACTTTTTTGTAGATCTTAATGGGACCTACAAACCCGTAATACATTGTTTTGGTCTAGTGTCAATAGTTTTTGCAGCGCACGCAAAAATAGATTTTCGATTTCACACCTTGGGTTGCAAAATAGCAATTTTCTTACGGATCCCTAATTTTTTTGGAAATAAAATATAGCCTATAGCCTTCCTCGATAAATGGGCTATCCAACGCTGAAAGAATTTCTCAAATCGGACCAGTAGTTCCTGAGATTAGCGCGTTCAAACAAACAAACAAACAAACAAACAAACAAACAAACAAACAAACAAACTCTGCAGCTTTATAATATTATTATATAGTATAGATTAAAACTAAAAAGTATGTAAAGATAGTTTAATCGATTCTTCATCTCCGGCACCGTGCCCAAAATGCTGGCCGCATTAACCTTTGTCCAAAATACAGGCCAGCATTTTGGCCACAAGTCTCCTAGCACTAGCTAGTATAAATTGGATCCGTAAACTCCTTTCAGAGTTATAGTTCATACAAAGTGCCTTCAGTGCATCATATGGGGAAAAACAAGGCAATATATGACATCATTTGACACAATTAATGTTGGCGGGTGCATATTGAAATCTCTTGTAAAATTCTGACCTACAAAAACATGCGTCAAGTCATACGAGATGTTAGCGCAACCGTTTTAGTTTACTACACGCTACAGGGAGTTAATCTGACACAATGCCAGTGTGACGTCATGACATGTTTGCTGGAAATGGATACTGCTTATCGAAATGACTTGTTGTTACATTTTTTTTAGTACATAATGGGTGCCTTCGACCGCAAGTGTTTGACCTTTGTCGCACCAATGTTATGTGATGACGAGGTTGACGGTTGTACTATTTTGCTATTATGGGAACTTCAAGTTAGGCTGCCGGATGCCTTTAGCGTTCGAAAGCGACAGATTCATAACTTGATGGTGGTAGCAACTAGCTACCCAGAAGAGAAAAAAAAACTAAAGAAATGCCCTACCACCAAGCCACAGAAACAAGCTATGATTTTATCACGATGTTTTCCTTCACTGATAGCTCAAACTCATTGCAGGATTCGAACGGGTCGAAAGCCGATGTCACGGTCACGGAGCTATCAATGCGTCATAAACTCATAATTATACATCTTCTTTTCTTTTTAATTTATGAAAATCTCGTGTCACAGTGTTTGTTAACTCCTCCGAAACGGCTTGACCGATATTTATGATTTTTTATTTGTTTATATTTGGTTGGTCCGGAAATAGGTCGTAGTCTCTACAGTTTTTTTATATACCTTTTATTTTTTTATGATTTGACAACAAAAATACTTACGATCCTAAATTTACATCCTTCTACCACCCACCCCTATTTTTCAAAAACGCTATATTTATATAAATAAATAAATATCAGGGACAATTGCACACAAATTGACCTAGCCCCAAATTGAGCTCGAAACTTGTGTTATGGGTACTAGACAACGATATACATACTTATATAGAGAAATATGGCAAAACAACATTTACCGGGTCAGCTATAGTCTTTATAATTATAAAAGAAACAACAAGCTCGCTAGCTCCCCGCCAAGGGTAGGTATCGAGTGTATGTACAGTCAATCTCGACCCCCGTCACATCTCTAGGCATCAAGTGGAAAGGGGGGGGGTAAGAGGCCTTGACCTGCCAGTCGCCTTGCGGACGGAGCTAGGGCTGCGCTGACTAAGCGTGTGCTAATTAATCTTTTTCGTATAATTACGTGCCATTTAATTCTTTTGATGCGAAAATGGAAAAAAGGACTAATTTAGGCGAGATTCGTAGCCGAAGTAACGTTTTCAACGTCATGCATATTGTAACGTCCACGATTAAGGAACGTCTGTTTTTGTTAAATTTTGTTTTTTATCCACCATGCGAAAGTTTTCTCTTTGTTTCCTTATCTGTTTGTCACCTGAACCGCTGAATAGATTTTTTATTTATTCCTTTGTCTGTTTGTTGCTACCTTAAGACAGATTTTGGTGATATTTGGTACAGATTTAGTTTAAACACTGAGGAAGAACATAGAAAACTTTATATCGCTATAAAATATAGGCTGCGTGTGCGAAACCACGGGTCACATCTAGTTAATTCGTATATTAGTACCAAAACGTCTTTTCTTACGTTACAGAATATGCAGCTCAGCGACAAAAGTTGCTGAAATTTCCTAATACCGTTATTAGCTACTTCGTTAATTGTATCAAAGAATTATATTTATTGCTAATTAATCCACAGGACGTGATCATACATTATTTTCCATGTTGATGTTTTTACTCGACTGCGAAAGAATAAGGGTTATGTTTTTCGAGTGTGTGTATGTATGTATGTATGTACTTATATTTCTTTGGCACAGCTTGTAGCCTAAATGGCTTGACGTATTTTAACTTTTAACATATGTATGAGGTGTCATTAGATTCGTCTTTATTGTGGGAGTGACATAGGGTACTTTATTTTGGTGCAGTCAGGTTTTTTGTTCCTTTTATATTGTATAATATTGGTATTTTAAGTAGTACCTTACTTGGCCTAAGCACCGGCTCAATTTTGTAGGTAAGACTGGTTTTCAAATTAAACTTTACACTATAACACACACTACTCGTAATCATAATAATATTGTTTGTAAATGAGTGTGTATGTTGTTACTTCTCCACGCTGAAACGGCTCAACGGATTGGAGAGACATTTGTAATGGAGATAGCTTATACCTACCCTAGATTAACACACATGATCCTTTTTTTATCACAGAAAAGCTTAAACTATTTTTAACTATTTTAAAACTTTAACTAAGTAATTTGAAAAGCTAAACTAATATCGAGTGGCAACCCTGACTCGCCCTTATACGCTGTAACTTTAGCTATGACCGAGTCACCGCCGTCGACCGACGATAAACCGAGTCTTGGCTAAATCCTTTGCGATGGGGGCTAAATATTATGTACTTACGAGTCAAATTGGAAACAACAAGAAGATCTACAACATGAATAAACCCCCGGCATAAACATTTGTTTTCAAAGTCGAAAGGCAAAAAGGAAAAAGTACTTTATTTACAGGATAAAAATTATTTAACACTAGCTGCGCCCCGCGGTCTCACCCGCGTCTTCCCGTTATCCCGCAAGAACCCTTTTTCCGGGATAAAAAGTAGCCTATTTGTTAATCCAGAGTATAATCTATCTCTATTCCAAATTGACATTAATATTTATACGATAAAAACGTCACTCAATTGTTTTGCCTTCCCGGAACCTCTCCACTAACACTTGAACTTTATGATATGGTATTAAAGTTCAAATCTACATTTTTGTTAGAAAACGTTTGTGTGGGAAAAAGAAAAGGGCTGTTTTTAGGGTAAATTTTCTCGCCGCAAAAACTTTTCTTGGACTTCAAAGAACATAGAAAAAACATTGCCAAAATTGGTCGAGGCGTTGTTGAGTTATGAGCTTACCAACACATTTTGCGATTCATTTTTATATTATAGATAGATTAAATTACATATTTCAAACACACAAATACACTTAAAAATTTTGTAAGTGTGTATTTTGTAAATTTTGTATTTTTGTTGTGTTTGTAATTTTGTAAATTTTGTAGTTTCACTAATAAATTGATCCAACTTATCCATAAACGGCCTACCTATCGCAGTTTACTCTTTAGCGCGTTAATACGGCAATTGTTTAGTTCCGCCGGCACGCGTGTGGTGGCGCAAATGCATTGTTCAACGCGAGACGGGTTCGTCCATAAGTTTCACGGTAAAAATAAATAAAGTTACGAGTAGAGGCCTATTTCAAGCATAATTTTAACAAAAAAAACCGATTGCAGATTCTCCTCGATTTATCTAGGACGCCGTCATGAGATCCTGGTTTCCTTATCATGGTAACACCCTTGGGATATCTCCTTTCTAACAAAAAAATAATCATCAAAATCGGTTCATAAACGACGAAGTTCTGTCATTCTTTTTTAAGTCAGTTAACTCAGGTGAGTTTTAGTCTTTAATTTAAATTCTTTCAAGGTAGCGTTTAACTCCTGCGTAACGTCACTTACCGGTACCAGCGGAAGACCACGCAGCGCTGGTTTACAAGAACCAGCATCATACTGAGTTGGTGCCGGTTTGTGGCAAAAAACAGAATTGTACAAGCATATTTAAGTATATAATTTAGCTTATTTACATATTTAATTATCTAATTTCGTAAGTGTATGTATTGTGTTTATTGAGTTTCACCCTGTAGGCGGGCCGGGCCACTGAGGGTTACCAAAATCAAAATATAGGAAACAACATGTCACACACATTTTAACGTCAAACTTAAAACTTTAGGTCTGTTCCAATCTCCTTACGACGGCAAAAGAAAAGGTAATAATGGCTAGCAAGTAAATTTTTGGGCGCAATCACATAAATAAATTTTATAATCTTCGCCTCAAATGAAACGCATGTAGGTAGATTTAATAAAATGTAAATTTGCATAGGTGAACTATAAAACTAACCCAGGAATCATTGTGTGACACGATACGATCACAGTGGAAAAACAGTAGGAGTACTCTGAAGGAAACCACCCAGCGTGTAGTGTAGCGTGACACAATCTTCGACCACATTGTCACTTAACATCAGGTGGCTCGTGGTCAAACGCTACCCAGTAAGTGGTAAAAAAAGAAACCACGTACCTACTGTCTTATTTATTTAATTAAAAAAATATAAACAACTGTCTAATTTAAGATGAAGGCCCCTCTTTCACCTTATTTTATGCCTGTAAAAATAAAATTATAGATACTTAATTCTAAATTTCACGCGTACTGAAAACACGGGCAAATATAAACATGCCTCGGGCCTAACTTGGCCAATAAGAAATACACTCCTAAGTAGGCTGAAACATCCAGTAATTGACTACAATATTGCTGGTTACTAGAGATTACTAAATCTTTTTGTGTCGCGACTTGTCCTACTGTGTTCACATTAACTGTGTCAACGTTAAGTACTTACTACGGTTTCATTCACAAATGGTTTTGGGGAATTAAATGATAGCGTGGGCTAGTCATTGTCCTCGCAACGATTGTAATAAAATGTGAATTACATTTTGTGGGCTTGAAAAGTAGCTTTCTACTGAAATTTGACGTCACTGGAGGGACTTAAATTGTACTTTTTACGCCCTGTTGTGATGTTTTGGTTTAATTGGTTTGATTTAATACTTTTTGTTTGACATTTTTTTAAGAAAGACTTCTACCATATTCCATGTAAATTAACATAATACTTTTATTTCTATTTAGACAAGAAGCCAAGCGTCTTTGCAAGGAATTGTCCGAAAGCATAATAGCTGGTGCGTACCTCGGCCAACAAATTAATTTATAAATATTTCAATTTAACTTTTTCAAATTATTAGGTAGATACTAGCTCCTCCCCGCGGTTTCACCCGCATGGACTACAGTATAATATATCACAATAAAAAACATTCTATGTCCTTCTCCAAGGTTCGAATTAGAACATCATCATAATCGGTTCAGCAGTTTAGTCGTGAAAAGGTAATAAACAAACAGAGTTACTTTGGCATATAATATAATTTAAGTAGGTAGTATTTATGTACTGTAATTTACTTATAATTTAGTTTCATGTGCCTATCTCTTATATTGAATTTGACGAAAGTGACTCAAATCGGATGGGGAAGAAAGGTTCTCGAGTGGCGACCACGAACCGGAAGACGTTCTGTAGGTAGGCCCCCCACTGGTGGACCGACGACATTGTAAGAGTCGCAGGGAGCCGATGGATGCATTTGGCTAATACTTAGCCGTTCATGGTGGCGTTCAAAGGGGGAGGCCTATGTTCAGCAGTGGACTTCTTCCGGCTGATGATGATGACTCAAATCAAGTTATATTTTCAGGTTAATCTTGTAATCTCCGCCATAGATAACTTTCCGTGTACTACACGTAAAAACGTAAAAACATTGTTACAAGCTCAGCTTAGCCACACCCCGCCTAGCGACATCGCAATAAATAATCTTGTCTAAAGCGAACGCGCATCGCTAATGTTACTTTATGTGGTCGCGTGTGTGACGCCATTTTAATTCGAAAATCCTGTTTAAATAGCATAATATAAGGTGAAGAGGTTTAGCGGACGAGCTGGGTGAATACAAGAGCCAAGGGGATGTTTTTTAAATTTGCGAATCCATATCATCATCATTATTTTGACCCTATTACGTCCCCACTGATTCTTTCCTTCTCTCAGAGAGAGAGTATGGGCCGTAAACTACCACGCTGGCCCAGTGCGGGTTGGTAGATGTCGCATGCCCTTGAATATTGCGGTTCTTGGACATGCCGTATTCCTCACGATGTTTTGAGTGATGGCATTAAGAGGCACGCTGGTTTACAATTTTTATCTGATTACTAACTGATTGAATTAGCTACGATTCCAAGTGTCCCCCAAGGTTTTCATCAAAATTTAATTTGACCTCTAAACTAATAAATAAATACATATCGGGGACCATTGCACACAAATTGACCTAGCCCTAAATTAATCTCGAAACTTGTGTTAAGGGTACTAGACAACGATATACATACTTATATATAGAGAAATAAATACTTATATAGATAGAAATATCCAAGACTCAGGAACAAATATTCGTGCTCATTACACATAATATATTTGCCTTTACCGGGATTCGAACCCAGGACCGCTAGCTTCGTAGGCAGTGTCACTACCAACTCGCTACTGCGTCGTCGTCAATATTATTTTCTAAAATTTTTAACATTTACCTTATGTAAAGATATTAAGTGAGAAATTTTTTTTGACAGATGGGGATTTGTGGACCAATAGTTCACAAATCCCGGCAAGTCAATTGAGATTGGTTGACTAATACCCAATATTAACGGTTATTTTCTATATAATTTGAACATTTCAAATTGTTTACCAACTCGTCCATGACCTACGAGAATAACAAGCTTTTACTGTAATAACCAGTGATCAAAACCACATCATACATGTAACAAACAAGGCGCATGTAAACTTGTAACCACTTCGACACATAATTAACAATGTTACTAAAATTATAGGGTAGCCGTCAATTGAATGGACAAAAATGTCGGTTAATTTGACGGATTTTAATTCTGTGAATAATTTAGGTGCTAGCACTTAGCGTTCTGTGGAGCTGTAAATAATTATAAATAGCTAGTTGTGTCACGTGGTTTCACTCGCATGAACTACAATTTAACGCGATGAAAGGTATTCCCCAGGGCTCATTCTATCATTCAAGGGCATGCGACATCTACCAACCCGCACTGGGCCAGCGTGGTAGATTACAGTCCATACTGACTCAGAGAGAGAAGGCCAGAGTCCCAGCAGTGGGAACGTGAAAGGCTGATAATTATGTGCCTCTTAATTAACTGCCAGTGTGTATACAATATAAGGAGGCCGTAAAAGCTTGTTATAAGTTTACGTTACGTTTTAAAGTACATAAATAACAACATTTCCTATCCTACTAATATTATAAGTTTGGTTTATGCCCTGGTTTAACACATAGGCTTTTTATATCGGAAAAGGGTTCCTGCGGGATAACGGGAAGACGCGGGTGAGACCTCGGGGCGCAACTGGTTTGTTTAAATCTGTCCAGGTGTAGCGTGGCATCTTCTTCGACTAGTAATCGCTCACAGACTCAGGTCCGGACACATTCCACTCAATAAATTTAACTACATAATGAAAACAACAGACTCCCCTAATTGTAGTTCTTGTGGAGTCCCAGAAGACGCACATCATCTTCTGGTGGAATGTGTGCGGAGCCAGACAATGAGAGCACACATGCTCACACAGTATGGCTCCAATTTTGTCGAGGTCGGAGTAGTTCAAGGTGTTTTGTCTGCTCCATTGAGTGGAGCCGCCAAGACACTTTACAAAATATTGTACGATTTGTTATGTAGGTAGACAAATTGATTGGATATAATGGAGCTGACATAATCGCTGTGCGATTCAAAGCTCCTAAAAAAATTAGATTAAAAAAAAAAAAAATCTTCTTCGACCTCATCGTCACTTAACATAAGGTGACTTGGGCAAATGGTACACTACAGTGTAATACTATATAATACTATTTACAAATAGTAAATTATTATCATTTTAATTAAAGCGTTATGTTCAGGAAATTAAGACGCTTGTAGAAGTATTTCTTTTTACTCTATCGAATACTTCTGTATTCTATTTATTGTGCTGTGTTTATTTTCTTCAATAATTAGTTAGTTAGTTAGTTAGTTACAAGTCAAGCTAATAAAAGTGTTTTAAAAATTGACGTTGTCGAAAATTGACTTGGCAAATGGCAATGGCTTATGGCAACACCAAACAATTGTGTAATAGTAAAAAAAAACAATAAGTTGCTAAGTAACATAAAGTTACGAAATTCACTGAGAAAAATAATCTGACTTTCCTTATGAGTCTTTACCTTCCAAGACCGATTCCTTCCTTATGTTACCTTAGTTTTCCTTCTGAATCACAATTCCTTCCCTTTTGACTCAGAAGGAAAACGGTATTTCTGAAGGTCTTTTTTCTCAGAGTAAAGCCCGGGGGTGCGGTTAGTTATTACATAATACCGTACATTACGTCAATTCACGTTACGTTTGGTACTCATCTCACGTGAATGTCGCGTGTCGGAACGTTACGTATTTAACGGGCCGGAAGCAAAATGGCGGCCGGAAGCGGTTTCAGTGACGTCACCTGAGCACGGCCGCCGACGGTAATGACGGACGGACAGGATTTTATGGTAGTTTTTTTTTTTTTTTTTTTTTTTTTACTATTTACAGGGTAGCGTTTGACCACAAGTCGCCTGATGTTAAGTGACTATGCGGTCGAAGATGGCGTCACGCTACACCTGGACTGGGAACTGGCTCTCAAGTGAGGCTGCCGGAACACACCGATAGGTGTTTGGCGACAGATTCGATTGTTTATTATATTATTATTTATTCAGATTGTTTTATTTAATAATAAGAGAAGTTATTTTTGGGGTAGAATAAATAATAAGTTTTTGCGTTTACTTCGATTGTTCAGAATCATGTGTTAGGCGGAAACTACGAGGCAAGATGGAACTTAAAGATAGACAATAAAATCACAATAATAGATAAAGAACTAAAAGAACTGTGTATTGTAAGGACTATACCAACGTTCTGCAGGTAGACGGCGAAATAAGAGGTTTGCTTCAAATTACAACACTTTATTTCCTCACAATATACTTCTTCGGTCAGGGTTCTCTCCCAGAATAATCCCCTGAGTTGTGTGACTGACCATTTTATTCTAACTATCCCCACCAATCGAGCTCCTTGATAGGTCTAGCGTCAACCAATCACCATCGATGTACAGTTCCCGCGCTTTTGAATCAGCTTCTGTGATTGGCTGACGCTGTCGTTCCATCATGGAGCGGCCACAGATAATTTACAGAAATAGATTCGGTCCGTCATGGAACGGCCACAGATAATAATTTACACAAATCGAATCAGCCCGTCATGGAATACCACAGATAATAATATATAGAAATCGAATCGGCATTAATTATTTATACAAAATTACAAAACCCTAACAATCGACCATCCTGACATCGTGTGCGTCCCCGCACACGGTCCCAGGTGGAACCCTAACAATCGGCAATCTTGGTCACTCATCACTCACACAACTCTTACAATGTAACATTTTTTTTGTACATACATTTCATATAAAAAAAGATGATATACCTGAACTGTTTGCTAAAATATACATGTACTTTATTCTACATAATATATGTCTTACCTATTTGCTTATGTAGGTATTTACAATAATTGTTATTGACATCGTAAAATATCAATCGAAAATAATACTCGATCTATTCGGGCACTATAGGTACCCACTACAAGTGATTAATCAACTAATGACTTATTTACAATTCTCTCATTCTATTCTTAAAATAAACTGAATCTGTCTTAACAAACCCCAATCAAAGAAATTTCTTTTGATCGACCATAACAAAATGATTACTATTTGAACGAACATAATATGGTTTACTTAGCTGATGTGCACAAAGCAATCGACTACTTATGACAGCCCAAAGTAATAACAAACTTGGCATTGAACGTATCAAGACACGGATCGATCGATTCGATTCCATGCATGATCGTCGAACTACCAACCCTAAAAATAGACGACACTAATTTACGTGCACATGCCGATCGACTACATGTAATAGCATGGTGGGAAACTCTTTGGCATTTGACGTATCAAGACAAGGACTGATCGATTCAGACTGACGCTTGCATGACCGCCAAACTACCAACCTAATGGCATGGTGGGAAACTCTCTTTGGCATTTGACGTATCAAGACAAGGACTGATCGATTCAGACGCTTGCATGATCGCCAGACTACCAACCTAATAGCATGGTGGGAAGCTCTCTATGGCATTTGACGTATCAAGACAAGGACTGATCGGTTCAGACGCTTGCATGATCGCCAGACTACCAACTTAATAGCATGGTGGGAAGCTCTCTATGGCATTTGACGTATCAAGACAAGGACTGATCGATTCAGACGCTTGCATGATCGCCAGACTACCAACCTAATAGCATGGTGGGAAGCTCTCTATGGCATTTGACGTATCAAGACAAGGACTGATCGATTCAGACACTTGCATGATCGCCAAACTACCAATCTAATAGCATGGTGTGAAGCTCACTTTGGCATTTGACGTATCAAGACAAGGACTGATCGATTCAGACACTTGCATGATCGCCAAACTACCAACCTAATAGCATGGTGTGAAGCTCTCTTTGGCATTTGACGTATCAAGACAAGGACTGATCGATTCAGACACTTGCATGATCGCCAAACTACCAACTTAAATCAGAAATCGATGCCAACCGGTATACACAAGCCGATCGATTACCTGTGACACACGGTGGGATGCTCTCTTTGGCATTTGACGTATCAAGACAGGGACTGATCGATTCAGACGCATGCATGATCGCCAAACTACCAACTCGAACCAGCTGACGTACACAAGCCGATCGATTACTTGTGACGAAGCTGTTGGTCGACAAAACACGAGCCGATCGATTCGACCGTGTTTTATCTGAAACAAGACAAACACTGATCTGTAGTTATATGCCTCTCATAAAGGTAAACAACATGGCCAATAAACTTGAAGGTTTTAATCGCTATCATCAGTTGCGTTAGAGTCAGTCATTTTCTTGTACGTCTAATGCAGCAATGTGGATCCATGGCCTCATACGATCCGTTGCAACCATAGTTGGGACTTATTGTTCGTGCTACCTAAACCCGGGGCTACCCTATACCGGTCTCTGCCTGAAACTTTAGCCACACGATAGGGGCCTACAAACGTGGGTATAAGTTTTTTGTTTTGACCATCGTTATTAAAACAAGTTTTGGTTATTTTGATCAATTCATCTTTATATTATACCCGTGCCGGCTTCTTAGTTTCGTTGTATTTGTCCATTTATACAGGTACCTACAAAACAACACACGAGGGAGTTCTACCTGTGGTTTTCTTGACCGTGTTTTAAGCCCCCACTGAATCCTATCCAATTGACAGTCCCAATCTTTTTCGCCATTATCAACATTTATCAAGAGCAAACCGTTTGAAGGCATGAGAGGTGAAACCACTACCACGATCACTCACAAGACGACTAGGACCTAAATGTATAACATATGCCTTCCAGAGTTTTGGCGACGTTTTGGGTGTTCGTGTTCCTAACAAGTTTGGCAAAACAAAATTTGGTAAAGCGTCAATGACTATCAGCAATTGTGTATAACCCCTTTTCGATTTAACAAACGGCCCTAGATGATCAACGTGTATAAAACGGCACTTCTCTCTTTGGAATAGGGTGGAATAAACCCTTGTATGCCTCCAAGTTATTTTCCGCATATGCGCATTTGGTACACGCATTTACTTTTTTTTTTTTTTACGAACATTGACATTTTGGAGAACCCGTAATTTTTCTTTATTCTATCTAAAGTTTTCTCAACACCAAAAAGCCCAATGTCATCATCATAGTTTATACGACACAATTGCCACCTTGCGCCCTTTGGTACTACCCTCCGAAGATTATTTTTGTCTCCGCCTAAGCAACGAAAGAGTTTATTGTCTTTCATCACATAATTCTCATTTATGTAATTGAGACAGTTTTCATCTAAACCGTTGCGCGTTGCTCGAAATTGTACTAATCCTACACCGCTCAGAGTCTCCTAGGTGAAGAGTATGCAACCAATCATCATTGCTGATTGTCATTACCGTCGGAAACTGGTCTGGAAGAGACTCTACATTCTCGGTCACAGGATTTCATAGTAATTCGTCTACGTGACTCATTTCAGTACCCGCTCTGTATACGATGTAACAGTAAAATTTTTGCAAGGTTAGCCACCAACGAGCGATCCTCGAGATTAGATCTCGTTTTCAAAAACGTAGAGAGTAATCGTTACTGCAATAGCCGACGATTTTAAATTCCCTACCTAGCAAAATACTTCCTAGATTTTGGCATAGAAAAACTATTACCAGCGTTTTCAATTCATACGAGTGGAAATTCTTTTCTTCTGGTGAAGTTTGCCTACTATAGAAAGCAACTGGTTGAAAAGGTTCAGACGCCATTGAACGCTGAAGAATACCACCTATTCCTACCCTGCTAGCATCGGTGTGGAGCTCAGTTTCCGCTGATGGATCATAGATCGCGAGTATTGGCCTATCTATCAATCTGGACTTAGGACTGAAAAGTTTGTTCCTGACTATCACTACATTCCCATGCCGCACCCTTCTTTAGTAATTTGCTCAGCGGAAAAGCTATCAAAGCAAAACCTTGTATAAATTTACGAAAGTAACTCGCTAATCCAAGAAATTTCCGAACATTGTGAACGTTTACGGGCCGTGGAAAGTTCTGAACGCTCACAATTTTTCCTTCACCCGGCCTCACCCCCGCGGCGCTGGAGTTGCATTTCGCGAGGTTCAATGTAGAAACTTGATCACCTACACGAACCTGGCTACAAATTCTTTCGCGCACTTAGTCATATCCGGAGGTGGCCCCACCACGACTTTATTAACAAACTGAACCCGATTGGCACGACAGAATACTGAACCTCCTCGGATCATACAAAGACTCGCGCAAGGAGTTATCGAAATATTAATACGTCTACCTTGCGCATGACAAAGCCCTCTTAGTACATGGTATTTTATCCTTTACTTTTTTTTTCGCTACACTATGTAAATGACTGACTTATAAGCATCTGTTTGTCTGACAACTCGTCATTTATAACCTTGCATACAACGTTAGCACTTACATCGTCATCGCTTAGATTTGAGCGATACTCCCCCTAACGACTGCAATATACCGTCCACAAAACCTTTCATAACCGATAGCACGTTATTGTGGGGTGAGCCTAAGCTACAAGCAATGGATTCTGTTATTTAGGTTACGTTACTGCCAAAATCTATAAAAGTTTTAAGGAGCTCCATTTATTTTAATTATAACCTCTTCATTGAATTTTGAATTTGGATTGTTTAACTTTAGACTGCACATCGTTTTTTGTACTGTATTCGCAGTTTTGTCGTCGGCTTTAAAACGACAATTATCAGCTATATGTCTAACCTTGTAACATTTTGAGCATTTTAAAAAAAAGGGTTGGTATAATACAAGTAACTGTGTGCCGTCTCTGTACAGTTATAACAACCGATAGTTGACGCTGAATTAGGCCTGGTACCGGTTCTCAATCTCTGTTTCGAGTGAGCCTACAGTTGAATTGTTACAGTCAGTAGGTTTGTTTTTGGACGGTGTACGGTCTAGTAATAGTTGATGAGAGTCTGTTGCTACATACATATTGCAAGAGCTGATCAGCACCTGAGAAGCGCAGAGCTAGAGCACCAGATCATAAAGTCTGATTGCTAAGACCGTGCATGACGCAATCTACAGCACGCTTTTCTACTACATTGCATTGGTTGAGAGGCGTCAGTTTTTCGTAATAGTATACCTCTATAGGCTCGTTAAATTTACTACCTACATCTCCTCCAAAGCCTGACCATAGTTCTGTTCACAAGGAAATGCATTCACTAGTTTTTCTTGCCATTCTTTCCAAGTGAAAAGAATCGAAGTAAGGCCCTCGTATCAGATTTTAGTCAGACCTTGAATTTTCTGCACAGCGAAATGAGTAGATATCCTATCGTCCTACCCATATACTGAGGCACACTCGTTCACCGTTTTTCAACCAAAAAATCAATGCGTTGTGTCTTTGCGGAAGGATCAAAGTCAGGTAACATGTTTTTGTGATTAATCTTTTGTGAATTTTGTGCACCGTGGGTAGACTGAAATATACCCATCTTTCATACATTTTAAATTATCGTCTTTCTTAGAAAATGAAGGGCTACGTGACCTTTTAGATTGTCCCGCGTTGACACGTGGCTCTGGGTGGCACTCTGCATGCCTCCGGTGCTCGATGGATGAGTAGCGGCGACTGTGGCTCCCTTCATGATGCTCGCTGGTTGCCGGCGATGGGGACCGGCGACGTCTTTCCACCGAAAGAAACTTCTCACGCTCGCGCTGCAGCTCATCTTCTAGTAGCTTCACTCGTTCCCGGCGGACGTGTCGCTCCAGTCCGTGGTCAAGGCGGCTATGGCTGCGAGTTCGCACCCGGATCCGACTTCGAGAAGCAGTACGAAGAAACTTGCAGACTGCTGTTTCACGACTTCGTCTGACATGGTCCCGACATCGGCGACCTGCCTCGTTCATTGTCTGAAAAGTTTTGCGTTGCGTAGCAACGCACAAAAACCATGTGTTTAAAAACCATTACAGTTTGATGCAGAATATATTGAAGGTAGATTGATTATCTCTTTATGTTGTGACGAGATGCGCAATCAATACACGAGAAAAATAAGGTCAGCAATTATACTACTATTATATGTTTATTTGGATTATTACTAAACTAGGTGGGTATTAGGGCTTCAAGAACAATAAAGATTACTATTGGAAATAAATGAACTTATAAGCTTTTTCTTCTTTTTTCAACACAAAATGGAATGTTTTACACACTAGACACAAATTTAACACTTGCTATGCTGGTATCTCTGTATCTAGACACATGCCACACGGGCACACGAAACAAAATGCATATCATACTAATAAAACAAAGAATAAAATCTCATAACCTTGACAAGGACGTTTACTGTTGGTTGTTCAATCTAATTAGAGCACGTGGCAAAAAAAATGACCACCTTCCACAACTTAAATTGTAACAAAAAATAAGCAAGCATAACAAATAGAAGGCAGTCTCTGCCTGTTATTAAAAGAAATACCTGGGCGTGTACTTACGTTTTATTTTGAGTTTCGGTTGCCACTTCTGAAATGTAAGGACTATACCAACGTTCTGCAGGTAGACGGCGAAATAAGAGGTTTGCTTCAAATTACAACACTTTATTTCCTCACAATATACTTCTTCGGTCAGGGTTCTCTCCCAGAATAATCCCCTGAGTTGTGTGACTGACCATTTTATTCTAACTATCCCCACCAATCGAGCTCCTTGATAGGTCTAGCGTCAACCAATCACCATCGATGTACAGTTCCCGCGCTTTTGAATCAGCTTCTGTGATTGGCTGACGCTGTCGTTCCATCATGGAGCGGCCACAGATAATTTACAGAAATAGATTCGGTCCGTCATGGAACGGCCACAGATAATAATTTACACAAATCGAATCAGCCCGTCATGGAATACCACAGATAATAATATATAGAAATCGAATCGGCATTAATTATTTATACAAAATTACAAAACCCTAACAGTATAAAATATAAAAATGTATAAATCTTGATACCTGTTGGGCCCTTAGCTTTATTTACCTACCAACCCTGTGCTGCTGTGTGGCCATTTTCTGCTAAAAGGTTGCCGATCGCTGACTTAAAGTAATAATAATTTAGTGCTAAACACAGAAAACCTTCTAAAGAACCTTCGAGAAGTCATTCTCATAAATAAACACTAACTGCACCCCGCGTCTTCCCGTTATCCCGAAGGAACCTTTTTCCGGGATAAAAAGTAGCCTATGTGTTAATTCAGAGTATCAGCTATCTCCATTCCAAATTTCACTCAAACCCGTTCAGTAGTTTTTGCGTGAAAGAGTAACAAACATCCATCGATCCATCCATACAAACTTTTACGTGTATACTCGTAATATTAGTATGATTTAATCGCAACAATGGAATCCCTATCCACTAGGAAGTCATAGTTATAAAGAGCTCATTGGGATTTTTATAGGTTCGCAAAAATACCCATGCCATCATCACCCGAGAGGTGCCAAGTGACGTCACCGTGACGTCACGGAGACGTGGTCAGGTCTGCTGATCGTAAAAAGTGTGGAAATTATGATAAACGGACGTGATGATGATGTTTTAATATGTGTTGGTGTTGATAACTCAATATGGAAACTCGGATGTAGTGCTGAGATTCGCTTGTCATCCAAGTTTCCACGAATAGAATTTATGGATGTCGGATGAAATTTACGGAAGGATAAAAAGTTGAATTAGGATGTACGAATCCCTACTTCTTAAGTAACTCGTCTGTCTGTTTGTCTTTCACGCCTAAACTACGAAACCGATTTAAATGAAACTTGGTAAAGAGATAGTCTAGAGCCTAACAAAGGACATAGGCTACTTTTTATCGCGATAAACTTTAGCCTACGCTGGTGAAACCGCGGGGAACAGCTAGTAACCTACATTTGATAGGAAGGCTACTATTTCAATTCAATTTGGATGGAAAGTGCACAGTAAATGCTCAAAGAGTCAACGGCTCCTACCCCTCGTCTTCTTATTTTTCGTGAAACTTTTCGTCGCTAAACAATATTGAACCAGTTATAACCGATTTTAAAGTCTGAATATAAACTTTTCTTAATTCTAGAAACGAGAGACCACTTCGCCGCCCACTGTGTCTGGGATTTACGAATATTTTGGCTGGTTCACAAGTAAGTACTGGTGGTAGTTTTTTTACGCGATGTCTGCTGCCACTAAAACTTTTTTAACGATAAATTCACATCTTGTCGCATTTCTGCATAAATACAAAATATACAACCGATTGATAACCGATATGGCGCAATGGGCGGACTGCGAAGCGTGAGGTCGCGGGTTCGATTTCCGCTACAGTACAAATATTTGTGCATTGAAAAAAAAAGCGCAAGTATTTGTTCTGTGTCTGGGTGTTGTGGATCCCCGATCCGCGTAGTTTCTGATACCCTAGATACAGGGAAACCTAGTAAGGGGTCAGAGCCTATGTATGTGATTGTGCGGGCAGTATAATATATTCTAAGCTTCTATAGAATATTTCTAAGTGAAAATTATACACATGAGCAAGTTTATTATTGGTGTAATTTTTTTCGAATATTTTGTAGTGTCGGTCACGTCACTATATTTTATTGACTAGCTGTTCCCGCGGTTTAACCCGCGTGGGCAACAGTTTATCCCAATAAAAAGTATCCTATATACCATTCTCCAGGGCTCAAACTATCTGCGTAGCATTTAAATCGACAAACAGACATACTTTCGCATTTAAAGTATTAATATATGTATACAATTAGATTTATATAGTAGGGTATATCTTTCACTTGGTCAGTTATGATATGACCTGGTTAGAAATGACTTTGCGGAAGATGAGGTATAATTACTGTTGGATGTATTAATACGAAGATTAATTAATAGCGTTCATTGACCCCTTGCATACCAAGAGCTAAATTTAGCACGAGTGACGAATATAGAGGCATGACTATGACAATAGATCACCGCTATGATAAGAATAAAGAATCGATGCTTTCTCAATTTTCTTAAACACTGCATAAACAAACCGGAGTGCTTTAAATTTAACTAGTAAATTCAAATCCACAGCCCTCTCCCCCGCCATTGTTAATCCTAATAGCTGATTTTAAACCCAATCTAATAAATCCAAATAACTTAATTAAGTCAAAATGAGCATTTCCGTCACTTCCGGCGTGTTCTGTGGCAGGCGAATGCGGACAGTCTTTCCTCTTTAAATATGCATGTTCCTAGCGGGAGTGACTGAATCTTTGATGATTGGACTGAGAAGGTGTTTATTAAGAAAAGGATTGGGACGGCGAGGTGCTCTTGTGAAAGGATTATGTAGCTTTCAGCCCGGCCTTGGATTCTTCAATTTTGAGAGATTGGTGGTGAATATTGAAACCAAGTACCTACCTTGTGGAAATTGGTCGTGTTTCTGGAACATTGTTTTAAAGCTTACCTAAATATAACTAGACTAGCTGCGCCCCGCGGTTTCTCCCGCGTCTTCCCGTTATCCCGCAGGAACCTTTTTCGGGATAAAGAGTAGTCTATGCGTTCATCCAGGGTATAAGATATATATTTCCATTTGATACCCTATTAATATTGTAAAGCGAAAGTTTATTTTGGAATGGAGATAGCTTATAACCTGGATTAAAACATAGGCTTTTTATTTCGAAAAAAGGTTCCTGCGGGATAACGGGAAGACGTGGGCGAAACCGCGGCGGGCAACTAGTTAAACAATAACAATTATGCGCAAGTCAAAAGGTAAGATTATATTATTAATACTGATTTATTACCATTTTAATCGGAATAAGGTCACAATAGAAATTGCAAAGAAAATCACAAAAACGCACGCGTCCGTGTTAGAAATAAACAATTCAAATTATTGAACCATAAAGTATGTGGTCTATAATTATGATATGCTACGTATTTATCTCGATTATAAACATTAGAGATGCATAATATTAAACAACTACTATTAAAAATGTGCTTTCGTTACCTCTATAGACATAAGGTTGAAGCTCGTTTGAAAAGCTTTAGAAACAATGGAACTCTATGAGAGTATATCACGATCCTATTCCGTATGATACAGAATTCTATGCCAACATTTCCACGTGATGCTTCCGAAGCCAAAACTGTACGTTACTTTTACGTGATTATTGTAAGCAGTGATGTTATTATTGTCACAGGTATGGGGCTATTTAAGGCTTAAGAGGACGACTTTAAGACTAAACTGATAAATCTGCTAATTACAACTCTATAACTCTGTATTTATAATATGAATATATATCAAAAAATATATATGTTAATCTATGTGATACATAGCAGAAGGAAGAGGAAGAATAAATACAAACACATAATATATTTACACACTAGCTGGCTCCCTGCGACTCTTACAATGTCGTCGGTCCACCTAGTGGGGGGCCTACCTACAGAGCGTCTTCCGGTTGTGGATAGCAGAGCCTTAATGTGCGCTTACGTTACACACGTGCCGTGATCGTGGTGACGTCACCGTGTCGTCGTCCCAACTATAGTATTATAAATATGGAAGGAAGAGTATTTTTATACTACTTATTCTAAACAAGTTGGCTTCGAGAGTTGAAATGAGTAGGTAGTTGGCTAGACTTATATATAGGCAGCACGAGATAAGATTTGAATTCTTCATTAAATGTAGGGGTAGGACTCTTTTGCAGTGTTCAAAGTCAAAGTACGATACAAGGTCTGCCTAGTGTGAAGGCTACTGATTTGATACACTCAGGGTAGCTATAAGATAATTTAAACTTAGTAGCATTTAGTTTCCTTATGTACCTTTAATTCTTGTTTGTTTAGTACATAATTTTTCATTTTTTTTATCATTTTCAAAGTCAAAGTTTTTTTTTCGATAGGATACATAACTTAAAACTAGCTACGCCTTTTTTTTTTTTTTTTTTTTTTTTTTTTTACCCGGGGAAATGCTGTTACGCACTAACCCCTCCGGTGCAATGCCCCCCCCAGAAGGGGAGGGGCTCGGAGGGAGTGTGGGACTCGCGCTGTACTAGTGCGCCATACCTCACTAAAACCCCGGGGTACTGTTCCGCATCGTCCATATGCGGGAGGGCTGGGTATCCAGCAAGCCTCGACTTCCAGCCCCCCAACGACGGGTGCCCGCTGTAATAGCGGGGCCTCTCCGCCCCTCTCTGATAGGAGGGGCCCGGGAATGGCCGGCAGTACTTCTCGGCCAATCCCGTCCGACGGGGTGGGTGGGGATGATATTATCCACCACCCGGAGGAGGGAAGCGACGGTCGTATTGCCGCCTTCTTCTGCCTCCTCTTCTCCTGCGGAGTGGCGCAGCAAGAGGATCCTCCTCTCGGGCACGCTCCGCCGCCTCCTTTTGGGACATCACGTTCTCGCAAAAGGAGGCGACCGCTGACCAGGCTGCCTCGTCGCCCAACATGGTGGCGACCACGCTGGGTAGTGAGAGGTCCGGCCCGGTGACCGCAATCAGGCTGTTCCGCAGCTCTGACCAGGCCGGACACTCTTCGAGCGTGTGCTGCGCCGTGTCGACTTCCGCGCCGCATTCGTGGCACGACGTGGTTTCCTCTCGTTGGATCCGGTGCAGGTATGAGCCGAAGCATCCGTGGCCTGACAACACCTGCACCAAGCGGAACGAGAGGAAACCGTGTGGCCTCTCAAGCCAGTCCTGTAGGACCGGCCCAACCGCGTCCAACGTTCGCCGCCCGAAGGAGGCGGAGGCGAGTTCGTCCTTCCAGTGCTTGACGACTCCTTCCTTCGCCTCTTGTCGGACGGCCTCCCGCTCTTCCGGCGTGGGGTGTTCCCCGCGCGCCTTGCGCTGCGCCGTCCACTCGTATACCCTGGCGAGCACCCACGCCTCCAGCTCCCATGGAGGGGTGCCCGCCAGGGCGCACGCTGCCGCGAAGCCTACCGATCGGTAGGCCCTCGCCACCCGTTGTGCAATGGCCCTTTGGGGCCTACGGATGGCGGTGGCGTTCTCCCTTCTCTGCAGGGAGTCCGCCCAGATCGGAGCCCCATACAGGGCCATACTACGTATGATGCCGGCGTACAGACGCCGGCATCGCGCCTTAGGTCCCCCCAGATTTGGGAGGAGCCACGAGAGGGCGCCCGCGGTTTTGAGCAGGCGCGTTGACAGCCCGCTGAAGTGCGGGCCAAAGCGCCACCTACTATCAAGAATTAGGCCCAGATACTTCATCTGGGCCTTTACTTCTATCCTGACGCCCTCCACCGTGATGTGGGCGTCGGGGGGGATGCGCTGCCGAGGCCCGTGGAAGAATACGGCCTCGGTCTTATGCAGCGCCACCGTCAGTCCTAGCCGACGGATCCTGCCCGCAATTAGGGATCCGCCGGCCGAGGCCAGATTGGCCGCCTCGCTGAACCTCCTCCCCCGGGCAGTGAGGAGAGTGTCATCAGCGTAGCATATGACACTCGTGCCTTGGAGGAGGGTTCCCCGCAGGAGCCAATCAAATCCGATGTTCCACAGGAGGGGTCCAAGCACGGACCCCTGTGGAACACCGGATTCGGCGCCATAGCGTCTGATTGACGCCGTCTTGTCCGCTAGTAGGACAACTCTGTCCTCTAGATAGCTGGCTAGCAGTCGGCGCAGGTACTCGGGCACTCCGTGATAGCGGAGTGCTTCCAAGATCGTTGAGTGGGGGACGGAGTTGAAAGCGTTGGCTATATCGAATGACACAGCCAGCACTCCGTCCCCGGTATCCACCGCTTCCTTCACCTGTCTTTTGAGCAGGGCCAGCGCATCCACAGTCGAACGCCCTCGTCGGAAACCGAATTGGGCGTCCGACAGGTCTGGCCCAACTCTGCTCAGGTGGCTATTCAGCCGGGCGGCGATGATCCCCTCGAACATTTTACCGACCTCATCGAGCAGAACGATAGGCCGATATGCCGAGGGGGAGTCCGCCGGGCGACCTTCCTTTCGTAGGAGACACAGTTGTCCCTCTTTCCAGCATTTCGGGAACCTCCCAGCCGTGAAACACGCGCTGAAGAGGTCCCGAAACCTCTCCTCCATTTGAGAGGCGGCGATTGCCACCACCCGTGCGGGAACACCGTCTGGTCCTGGGGCAGTCTTTTTGGCGCGGAGGCGAAGAGTCGCCACGGAGACTTCTGCCGCCGAGACCGGGGCTTCCTCCTCCTCCTCCGGCGGGGACGAGCTTCGCGGGGGGTCCATTACTGGGGGGATGAAGGGGGTCCTGCCCGGAAACAGGGACCGGACCACCCCATCCAGCAACGTCGGCTCCAGGGACTCTGTTACGGGGGGACCGCGGAGGCGCAGTTTGTTGCGCGCCGCCTTGTATGGCCTCCCGAACGGGTCCCTGTTCAGGTCTTCCAGCATTTCGGCTCTCGCCGAATCTTCGGAGGCATGCATTGCCACCCTGAGGGAGACCTTGGCCTCGTTGTACGAGGCGTAGAGGGTGACCTCGTTGGCCTCATCTCGAGGGTGGCGCCGCCGACTCCGCGTGTAGGACCTCCTGGCCGCAGTGCACGCAGCTCGGAGCTCTGCCAGCTCCTCCGACCACCAATAGACGGCACGGCGAGGAGGCGGGCGACGGGACCGAGGCATGCTGGAGTTGCAGACCTCGGTCAGGGACCCTCTCAACTGGACAGCGGCGGCGTCTACATCCTGGACTTCAGCCGAAGGCGCCAGCCAGTCCTGCAAAAACGCTGCCTCTTCAGCCGCCTCCCGATCCAAACGGGAGACAGCCCATCGGGGAAAGGGGGATTGGCCCGAGCGGACCGTCCCCTGAGTGGAGTGAATGGAGATGTCGAACCGCACGTAGCGGTGGTCGGACAAGGTCTCCACCATCTCCACCCGCCAATTCAGGACGCGTGCGGCTAGAACGGGGGTGGCGAACGACACGTCCACCACTGACCCTCCCCGTTGCCGCACACAAGTGTGAACTGACCCTCTGTTGAGGAGAGACACCCCAGACGAGGCCGCCCAGAAATCGACGGCAGTTCCTCGGACATTGCAAGAGGCGGCCGGGTTGCCCCAGGCCGTCGACTTGGCGTTAAGGTCGCCCAATACAGCGACCTGTCGGGACGCCGCCCTCGCGACCACCGCAGTGAGGACTTCGAGGAACGTCTCGAAGTCCGAGAGAGGGCGGTTCGGGGAGAAGTAGACGCCCACCAGGGCTATATCTCCCCACGCGGCGGCCACGTATCCCGGTCCCCTCTCTAAGAACGAGAGGGGAGGGGAGTCTGTGGAAGGCCGCGACACCAATGCCACGGTGCCGTCCTGGTCACCCAACCAACTGCCAGGCACCGAGTATGGCTCGGCGGCTGCCGCAACGTCTATCAACCCCTCAGCCATGGACTGCACCAGCAGGTCCTGGGCTGCTCTGCAGTGGTTGATGTTCGCCTGAAGGATGCGATATACGGACCTAGACATTAATCGGACATCGCATCCCCCTCCGCAGCCGCCGAGGTTCCCGTTGCAGGAACAGTGGCGGTGGCAACAGCAGGCTGGGTCGGCGCCTGTGCTTTACCCTTCTTAGGGGGAGGGTTGCAACTCTTCCCCTTCATAACGTGGCCCGCTGGGCGGCCACTGGCGGCACACACCGCGCAATGCGGCACGGCGGCCTTGCAGGACGCGGACTTATGTCCCTCTTTGCCGCAGCGGTAGCAGGTGTCCATCCTGTCTACCTTAGCCGGACAGAGGGCCCGCGTGTGGCCGATTCCGAAGCACTTGTAGCAGCGCAGAGGCTGCCGATCAAGTGCTCGGACCGCACTCGAGCTGAATCCGACGGTGAGCCGCCCTTTGTCGAGGACGGCTTTGGCTGCGGCGACAGGGCACTCGAGGCGGATAACCCCCATGCCGCCGCGCCCGGGTCTAATGGCACGGGCCTGCACCGCTGCGGCGCTGCAGCTTCCCGCTGCTGCAACTGCCGCTACCACCTCCTCTTTGGAGACGGAGTCATCAAGGTCGAGGACCTCTAAGGTCACCAGCTTGACAGGTCTGGCAACCTTGGCCGCATCCGCGATGACCTCTCGCATCTTGTTTGCGAAGAGGTCCGCGTCGGCGCCGCTCTGCGCCCCCGAAAACTCGAAAAGCCGAGCTCCCGCTTGCGTGCGGCGGCACGTGACCTTTTCGATCCCCAACTGGGTGGGGTCGGCGTTGGCGCGGGCTCGCACCAGGATCGACTGGTAAGTCTCCCCCCTTTCCGCTGCCTCCGCGGTGAGAGTCACCACTACGGCTGCGGTCTTGGGGGGAGCCAACTTCTTCCCTCCGGCAGAGGCCCTTTCGGCTGCAGGAGCAGCGGAGGCGGGCTTGGGGGCCGACTTCTTCCCCTTTCCCTTTCCTTTCCCCTTACCGGCCTTGGACGGTCCGGGAGGGGTCGTGGAGGGGGCGGTAGAGGCGGCCGCCGACTTCGGCTTCTTCTTGGCCTTACCTTTCTTCCCTGTCACCTTTGTCCACGCGTTGGTGGGGGTGGTGGAGGGTAGAAGGGCGTCCTCCGTCTGGGAGGATGGCCCCTGCTGTGGCGGCGACTTGCTCGCCGTCTTCTTAGCCATGTCCTTCCCTTGCATAGGCTGGGAGGATGGCCCCGGCATTGGTTGCCTCTTGTCCGACGCGAGCGGCGGTCGGAGGCGCTTCTCCGGCAGGAGCCGGTCTTCGATTCCTGCGATGCAGGCTCTCGTGAAGGCCCTTTCCTCCATGATCACCTTGCGGATGGTGTCCTCAAGGTTGGAGGAAGGGGCCTCAGCCGCAGGTCTTGGATCAGCTTTGTTGGGCCGAGCCGTGACCTCAGCCAGCTTTTGGTGCAGCTGGCTGACCTCTGACTGCAGGCGATCAACTTTCGCCTGCAGTTGGCGAGTCTCCTCGGTCGCCTTACGCATTGCCAGCTCTGTGACGATGCTGCAGAGGCTCATCGCCCTGCATTTAAGGGACTTCTGGAAAGTCCCTTTCAGATTCGATGACTTGGAGGCGATCGTCATGATCTCCTCCTTGTCTTCCGCAGCCATCTTCTCCAGTTCCGCCAAGGAGTAATCAGCGTAGTTAACGCTGGTAGCGCCATAGCCAGACTTGGCCCGGGCGGAGCGCGCCTAAAACTAGCTACGCCTGTTCCAACCTCCTTACGCCAAAGAAGAGGCAAGAAACGCCCAGCAGCTATTTTTTTGGCGCGATCAATTGACAATTTTTTTCTTATTACTTTCTTATTTATTGAATTGGAGGTTCACTAAAATCCCAAGTTTTTTTTTGTCATCTAAATAGTCCGATATTTTATAATAAGCTTTACTAATAAGATTTCTCTTGGTTGGTTGTGCACATTGGGATATGGAAACATGAATTATAACGAGTTACGGAATCACAACCAAAGCAGATCAGACCCCACAAGCAGCACCCGTTCACGAGTCCGCCTGGGGAAGTACCACACCTTTGTCAGTTACTTATCAGTTAAGCTAACAGCTAACTTTCGACTGCAAGTGGTGGCATCAAGCTATTTTGGGTGAACTATTCAAATTCTAATTTTTAGAGCTGTAACTTCAAAATCAAAGGACTTTCATACAAAGGTTTTCATCAATTTTCAAAAAATCCTTTCTTAGTAGGTACACCCCTACGCATTAAGACATACCCTCTAAATTTCAAGTTTCTACAACAGCGGTTTGGGCTGTGCGTTGAAATCAGTCAGTCAGGACTTTGATTCTTATATAGATAGATAGATAATCTATCTATTGTTAATACCAATGTTATGATTTACAATTCCGGTGCACCCACAAATAGACGTTCTGATCGACAGTTGTTCTGTTATTAATACGAACAAGGATGCCTCACTGACTGATTCTGTCGTCTTGATTGACGCCCGATGATCCGTCGTTAAACGATTTATAGGGCTGGGAATAACAGTTTGTGGTGGATAATGGAACGGGAAGTTTTTTGACAGCTGAGTAACATATTTTATAAACCAAGAATAGAGCTAGCTAGCCATGTACATGCTTTTTTACATTTGCTCAATGAAAAACGACATCGGAGTCTAGGTACAGTCAACGACAAAAGTCACTGAACAATAGCAAACTTTCCTCAACCTTCGTCATCTCAAACACCAACCTTTGACCGCATCATCACTTATCATCCGGTGTGTTGTGTTGTGGTCAATTGCTGACATGTATGTTGTAAAAAACCTCAAACATTACTGATTTAATACACATTTGGAAAATCGAGCATGATCAACTACTTTTGGCGATGACTGTACAGCCTAGATATTAGCACGTAGGCTTTTTATACCGGACAAAGGTTGCTGCGAGATAACTGGATAACCACGAATTTAACCGCGGGGTTCAGCTAGACATTTACATAACTGAGAACTACCTATAATAGTTATATCAAATCAATGTATTTGTGAAATTTCAAATCCGTATAAAGAGAAATCTTATTAATACAGTTTATTACAAATTAAAGGACTATTTAGATGACAAAAAGCTTGGGATTGCAGTGAACTTGCTCCAATTCGATCAATTAGTATTAAGAATAGAATTATGAATGAGATCGCGCCCAAAAAATTACCTGCATGTCATGTATCCTATAAAATAGAGAAATTAGAACTTGAACTTGTAAATGTAAAATCATTTAAGCTTACAACCTTTTGCAGTATAATAAACGTACTGCCGCGCCGAGTCCAAACAAAATGGAACCAGAGCAAGATGATGATGATTCTGTTATGTGTGGTGCTATTAAATAAATAAATAAATTCTTAAGAATGTCAGTGGCACCAAAGGAGCAGGTGTACTACTCAGATAAATAACTATATACTCGTATATCTTCTTGGATAAGGTATACCTAAAAAGTGCGCGCAAATACGGGAACTGGCGCGACCGTCGTCACTCAACTGTCAACGGTACCTAGGTTTTATGCGTTCTTGTAGAATGTTCAATATTTATGACGTTAATATATGAGATAAGTATTAAATGTTCGCCATCGCTCAAAACGGTGAAGGAAAACATCGCGAAGAAACCGGCATGTCCAAGAACTGCAACATTCAAGGGCATGCGACATCTACCAATCCGCACTGGGCCCGCGTGGTAGATTACAGCCCATACTCTCTCTCTCTCAGAGAAGGTCAGAGTCCCAGCAGTGGGAACGTGAAAGGCTGATAATGATAATGATGATTAAATGTTCTACAACGCATAAAAGCTAGAATGGGAAATGTTAGGAACACAATAGAAAACGGAAACAAGAACATGTCTTCTGGACTCGAAAATTTGTCGTTCTATGGCTTTATGAGATAGGACAATGAGTTTACGTCTCTTACGTCTATAATGTCCGAAATTAATAATCGATCCTAATCCGTTATCTGCGGTTTTGGATCGATATGTCATGTCATAATAAGTATGTCATTTTAGTACTAGGGCTTGACATATTACTACTAAAATGACATATTATGACATGACATATCGATCCGAAACCGCGGATAACGGATCAGGATCGATTTCGGATCAGGATCGATTTCGGGCGTAAGAAGAGTGGAAGACCAACAGCCTCACTTTGCAGATGGCAAAGTGTGTACCTCATGCCCATCTGTTAGTAACAAAAACGTTAAAGAAATCGCTAGAAATAAACTAGACAGTATTTTCAATAAATAGCTAAAATGCCTTTTGGGTATTATATTTCTTACAAAGTTGGTGAAGTCTTTGTTGTTTACAGATCCGGAGAAAAATGGTCGTAAATTTAAAAGCACTTTGCCTTTATTTTTCTCACATTCAAAAGGGACGATGTGGTCGAAGGTACCAGCTGTCTGGATCCACGCGCGAAATATTGTTTTTTACATACATTGCTATTTTATATTAATTACAACTAAAATTACAGATTGCTGATAACCGATAAGTAAAGTAATTGTAAAGGTACGTGCTACCACCCAACTAGTATGCCTACAAAACTCCGGACACATACCTCGTCTATTTCCAGTAACAAAGGCCGACTCTGGACAGTGTCCGATTGTTTTATAGCCATCGAGACAGATTTATTTGTTAATTGCATTTTGTTGGATTTAAATTAACTACAATGAAAACTATATTTGGACAGCGGAATGGAGTTTTATGTGAAATACTAAAGCAATATATAAAAATCGAACGTGTACTGACGTCAGTTGAAAGTTTATAGCTAAGCGGTGGCGTAGCGGTGCCGTAGAGGCGACGGAGCCGCGATAGAGTGGAGCGTTTACCGCCGCGTTACAAAAGGGGAGTTATGACGTCACTACACTGTATAAACGCCATTCATGCATTACAATACATGTAATTACAGTGAGCCTGTTTACATGTGTATTAAGACTCGTGACGTGAAACTAGTGTCATGCATGACACCACGACAATGTTGTATTTTAAATATTAAGTTGCAAAAGTTTCGCCGTACATTCATGCATAAAATTGCATGACATTACATCGTTTCACACGCTGAGTTTAAAGTCAATTTCAGTGATTTACACGTTGATTTCATTTCACTTTATTGTGTTGGTTTCGCGGCACTCATTCACGTGAATGGGAGTGTGGGTGAGTGAAATATAAAGCTTATAGTTTCTTCATAAGATTCAACATTCCATCATCATCCCCATCATCAGATTATCATCATACGTACCGTCTCCTTGTTCTACCTATACGAAAAAAACCCGTATAATATGTAGGCTTATAGCTGCGCCCCACGGTTTCAGCCGCGGTTTTCCCGTCATTTTTTATTTTCCGGGATAAAAAGTAACCTATGTGTTAATCAAGGGTATAAGCTACCTATATAAAAAATGATAAAAATGGAAACACTCTTGGGAATTAATTAATTGAACAAAAAAAAATATCTTATTTTTTTCAATTAAATTATAGATTTAACATTTAATATCTCAAGGCGACAATCACATTACATTTTCCGCAGAGTAATAATTTAAAACAGTTAAACTTTATAATTCTGGGTGGCACTGAACTGTAATGCAAGCGGCGCTTACCATCGGTAGAATGACTTGCTCGTCCCGTCACTCAGTTGCATAAAAAGGCAATTAAAGCACATGGGCAATGTCGCTACATGCTATTTTTGTAGGACTCTGGCCGGAAGCCAGGATGTAACTAGCTGATACCTATTCTGTGGTCAAGCGAGCGAACAGTAGTAGCGTGTAAAATAAAATCATGCGTATCCGGTGGAACAAATTAATACAAAAAAAACGACGGTTTATAGCAATAAAAAGTATATTTCCTGTTGCGTCCCAAGGGATCATACAAAAAGTCCATAGAAAAAAGCTCTTTCAGTTTTTCCGGAGTTTTCCTAAAAACTTTTTGTGCTCCAACTTCCGACGTTTGAAAACAATTCACAAGTCACCTGATAGTGTTATTTGGATTATTAGAAATACTGAAAAATATAATCGAAATCGGTCCAGCAATCCTTAAATGATGCCTTTACTAACAAAGCCTATTTTTTGCTACAAATAAAAATATTGTCCTTTGACATTTCATTTGTATTTATTCACTATAAATAAGAAGAAAAGTAGAATTTGTATTCACATTGAATTTGTATTGAGAGCCAGTTCCCAGTCCAGGTGTAGCGTGGCGCCATCTTCGACCACATCGTCACTTAACATCAGGTGACTTGTGGTCAAACGCTACCCTGTAAATAGTAAAAAAAAAAAAAAAAAAAAAAACATATATGTCCACATAGCTAGAAGATGAAATATGGAAAAATATGATTTAATAAAATACCTAGATGTGTTATTTATATTACCTTTACTTGCTGTAGAGAGTTCAAAAAAAATTCTTCAATGGCGGCTTGGATTTGAAGTGCTTACCTGAAACATAAAATATATCAATTTAAAACATACAGTTTAAACAAATTTGTAATTTGGTGACGATATATGCAAGTCGCTCGCCTAAGTGTCATCCAGAAATCTATGTTTTTACTGTTTACAGGGTAGCGTTTGACCACAAGTCACCTGATGTTAAGTGTCGATGTGATCGAAGATGGCGCCACGCTACACCTGGGTTGGGAACTGGCTCAAAAGTGAGGCTGCCGGAACACACCGATGCTTGGCGACAGTTGGTAGCCAGGCGAGCACTAAGCTAAGCTAAGGTTTCACGACGATGTTTTCCTTCACTGAAAGCTAAGCTCATTGTGCTCATTGAGGTTTTTGGTTCTGCGACAAATCATCATCATCATCATCATTATTACGTTATCACTGCTGGGACTCTGGCCTTCTCTCAGAGAGAAAGTATGGGCTGTAATCTACTACGCTGGCCCAGTGCGGGTTGGTAGATGTCGCATGCACTTGAATGTTGCAGTTCTTGGGCATGCCGGTTTCCTCACGATTTTTTCCTTCACCGTTCAGAGCGATGGCAAATCCGCACATAACTTATTAAGTCATAGGTGCGGGCCGAGAAGATTCGAACTCTGTGTCGGCGTCTTGTAAGTCGCACGCGTAACCGTTCGGCCACCATCGCTTCTATGTGTACCTACTTTAGTCGAATCATCTATTTTCAGATCGGATCTTTTAAAGATACACATATGTAACTCGCATAAATATACGAAGGTAATATGCGTAGGTATAATGCGTTTAGTTATATAACCCAATAAAAAATGGTCCACGTTTTTTTACTCTAAGCAATAAGAATCACAAACGTAAATTGTGTATAGTTTACACAAAATGTCGGAGTGAAACGTTCATGACGTCACTTCCCTTGTAGTTTCCTAGAGTTGAGTAATTTACTACTATGTAGGCAATATACGGGCGATTAGCGTAGGTTTAGTTATTTACAATCTACATAATGAATTTATTATATGGCTAGTTTTAGTGATACAATTGAATTGTATTAAGTAATTGATTATTTATTATTTGTATCGATTTGATTTACTTCTCTCTCTGTGAGAAGATCTGTGTCCCAGCAGTGTAAACGTGAAAGGCTGATGATGATGATGACTTGAATTATTAACTCATTGCTTAATGAAATCAACCTATCTAAACGATAGTTAAATACCGTGTTTACACTAATATTAGAAAGAACTAAAGTTTATTAAATTTTTCAGCTTATCTCTAAAGTTCCGATACTGAAAATTATTTCCCTAAAGGAAGCTAAACTATTCCTAATCTCCTATACTTTTATCTTGTGAAAATCTCTAAGTGGATTAAACCGCGGAGAACAGCAAGTTAAGTTTATCTATTATCACGATATAGACTAAAATTCAAATACATAATTTACCGTAGTATATAAGTGTTATGAATTATGACGTGAAACTTTCGGCTTCCTGTATAAACAGACCTCTTCGTAACAAGAGGGCAATCCATTATTAACAATGTAAGTGCGAAAGTAAATCTGTCCTTTTGTCTGTTTTTCTTGTTGTTTAGTACGGAGATAGTTTGAACCTCGGAGAAGAATGTAGGATACTTATTATAGCGATAAAGTGTAGTCCACGCGAGTGAAGCCGCGGGGAAGAGCTAGTAGGGAAACAAAATATCTTCGTAGAAAGGACCACCACAAAACTGTTTCATCCCACATTTCTAAAAGATGAATATCTGTAGGTTTCATAGAAGGAACTACATTTTGTCCCATTTACGACTTTTCGAGGCCGGAACACTGATACGGAATGCATTGTTCTAAAACTACAGCACCATATAGCTCGACCGTTATAAAATGGCCGCTTCATCGCTCTAGTTCGATCGTAACGTAAAACAGGCTGACATTTCCACAGGTCTCGGTAAACTGGAAGATATCGGAGGCATCTATGCAACTGGAAATGGTAAGGGTCACTGACTGACATTTAGATGAGAAAATATGGGTCAAAGGTTACTAGTGCAGTTAACAACTGGGTCGTGCTGGTAATAATAGACAGACATCTCGCGTGGTTTATTGGTACAGTAGGTTGACTTGGTACGTGCCTTATTTTAGGGCCGGTCTCAATAACCGATCTATCCACGGTTTGACATAAGTTTGACATTACTTTTATCGAGCTTATGTCAAATATCCATCCCCAGTAGGGCAAATCGTGAATAGATCGGTTATTGGAACCGGCCTTTAGATGTTTACGATTGACGCTTCGCCGTAATTGGAAACTGACAATAAAGAGAAAAAAACACTGTTTCAAAAAACTTAAAGACTATAAACCGATCTTGATAAAATTTAATATATATAGAGCATAGTTAAAATGTCTAACTATCACGGTTCATGAGATACAGCCTGGTGACAGACGGACAGATAGACAGCGGAGTGCCACACTAACGGGAAACGCCGTTCAATAGCACGATGATTGACGTTTGACATAAAGTGTGGCCACGACATTGGACAACGGCATTCACATTGGCGTTTGACGTTAGCCGATAATTCAAGTGCATTCACGTTGACCGTTCAAGTGTGGCCACTCACATAATAGCTCACATAAGAAGATAGGCATTGAAATTTCACTTGACGTTGACCTTAGTGTGGCCCGGGCATTATAAGGTCCCGTTTTACCCTTTGTGTCATCATCATCATCATGATAATCAGCCCACTTCTGGACATAGGCCTCTCCCAAAGCACGCCACTGAGCCCGATCTTCGGCTTCTCTCATCCAACTGCTGCCAGCCATTTTGCTTTTACAGTTCCGTACCCTTTGTGTACGGAACTCTAAAAGGGGGATAAGCTGAGGCAAATTCTTAAACTCCCACCAGCATAATAAAAACTTTGTCTTGCAATTAACCGTACGGGAAATAACTAGGTAGAGGGAATAATAACATCCGCTGAAACTACATTAATCTGTCGGCAACATATAAAACCTTTGGTCAACAACTCAACGCGCGAGATGGCCAATTAATTATAAGACAATGACTGGTAAATGTACTCGTTTTTTTATAGACGAGTATAGAGTTTTAATTAGATCTGAGGAAAGATATTAAACTGTTAATTTTGGCTGAACAAATATATATGAGAGCAAATGTGTTGGTACAGTCAACGACAAAATTAGCTGAACAAAAACAAATTTTCCGATTCTCCTTATCATCTTAAACACCAACCTTCGGCCGAATCATCACTTAGCAAAATGTGTGTTGTGTCAAACGTTAAACGTTACCTCGGAAGTTGTTAGGAAAAACAAACATTACTGATCTAATACGCGTTTGGAAAATCGAATATGATCAGCTACTTTTGTCGCTGACTGTACAGTCTGACCATAGTCAGTTTACAAGCAGCGTCTCGCGGTCTTACCCGCACTTTATCGCGATAAAAATGGGGGTATAAGACATAGTTTACGATCTACCGGATATATCATACAAAATTTCATAAAAATTGGTCAAGCCGTTTCGAAGGAGTTTGATATCAAACATTTTTTTTTATATTAGATTAACTATTAATTTAATTTTATCTATGTTTTATTTTATTTGTTCTTATATTATTTAAAAAAATGCAATTTTGTAGCCTAGATGGATTAATGAAATCTGAAATAAATGTTTTTTTTTTTATTATTCCGAGAATTGAATTCGCAACATCTGAGTTTTGAGCTGCGACCCGACTTGCTAATCTACGGCTGTTCCTTTTCTGCATTTTATGTTGATTTCGTAGCAAAACATTACGTAAATCAACCCCTTAAAATTTCAGGCATATTTCAACATACCTGATGTTGGAATCTTTAATCAGGAATAGCTTTCGTTACTCGCGTATATTTATATACCTATAGGTACAAGCAGTACAAATATTCATACAAAAATTATGTAGAAAAGTTACTTTAGTACAGTCAACGACAAAAGTCGCTGAACAATCACTCTTTTTTCTATTATCCTCATCATCTTAGACACCAATTTTTTACCTCATTATCATCTAAAATCAGGTGTATTATGTTGTGGTCAAAATGATACCATGTAAAATGTAAAAAAAACAATAATAATTACTGATTTGAAACACATTTGGAAAATCGAGAACGATCAGCTACTTTTGTCGCTGACTGTACTTCGTTGTTTATTCAATTTTCGGGCATAGGTTTTATGATATTAGGGCGGGGAAAGTTATGACCTGATTATGACAGTAATATTTAGTAGTCTATTGTCACACGGAATCCCTTATCCCTTACTTATTATAAATGCGAAAGTAACTCTGTCTGTCTGTCTGTCTGTTACTTTAATGAAACTTGGTACGGAGATAGTTTGAATCCTGAGGAAGGATATAGGATACTTTTTATCGTGATAAACTGTAGCCCACGCGGGTGAAACCGCGGGGAACAGCTAGTTATCTAATAAGTATCATACCTATAGGTAGGTGGTAATAGTTTTTATATTTATGTCCGAAAAGTCTTGTTTTTCTTATGATTGCGAGAAAATAGCTTACAAGTAAGGTCATAAAGTATACTGATTCATATAGGTTTAAATAGAAAGTTTTTTTAAAGAATATCATTTAAAACAGTGGTTAAGAAAATTGATTTTTTTAAACCTGTCTAAAAAATTGTCTGATCCCGTGAACCATTCTCAGATACTACTCGAAAAACCAAATATTTTTATTAAAAGTGGAAAGAAAAATCGATTATTTATTTATACTTTGATTCAAGTCGATTCAAAAACGACCTTTTCAGGAAAAATTGCGATCCTTAACCTAATCTAAACCAACATTCTCCTTCAATTCAACGCCTACGAGCTTCAAACAAGAACACCTGCTAACTTCACATAACAATGTTAAATAAGAACAACCCAGAATTGCATAATGTGAAAATGTTAGGCTCCGTAAAAGCCTTCAAAAAGTGAAAAGTTTATCCTACTTCCGTCCCATTGGCGACCCCTGCCCGACCTCGCTAAATGCCAGGGGTCGACAACATCTGGTACATTGCCACAAACTTATCCGGCCCGGTGGCTAAAATTGGAACTAACGATCATTGCAGGAAGAGTAGCGAGAAGTTAAAGGAATAAACGCGATGGCAGCGCCACCGTCAACGGACCCGATAAGTTTTGTAAATGCTGCCACCGCCAAGGGGCGTATCGCGTAGTAGAGACTATAGTAGGATGTGCAATGACAATGAAATCACGTACAAATGTCGAAATATATTTATTTAGTAGGATACATATTCTGAACACTTTAAAACATTTTAAGGTGTGTGTTGTAACTGAAACTGTATTTTTAAGCTGTAAGTTGTGGCGAATGCTCGTAGCATTTTTGTTTTTAGCTGTGTTAGAAAAAAAAGAATAAACATGCTATTTTTATAGCGATTTTAAAACGTTTTACTTCCAGATCGGCATGAGGTGAGGCCACTGATACCTACCAGGATAAAGAGTGCTATTGAACCCTGGCATTTAGTATTGTATTATGTCAATCAATATATATTTTTTTTACATTTTTACTATGATAATTACATAGTAAAATAGCTGTTGTAATTATCCCCAGTTATCAGTTTAATGACAGAGTCGTCCTCTTAATATACAAAGCATATATTAAATTATACTAATAGTCTGCATTTCGTGCGGTTGGTGACCCCTGCTTGAGCATGCTAAATGACAGAGTTCAATAGCACGCTTAAATGCTACAACCGCAGGGCTGGCGATGGGCGGATCGGGAGTCCGGACCTCTTTATACAGAGAAATCCTTTGAAACTTAGCACACTAAGTGGGCCATAATATATCAAATGTATGACCTTATAGTAAAGTGCGCTAATATAGTGAAGCGCCCATAGCAAAGCTTGCCTAGTCGTTCTTAAACTTCTTAACCGATTAAGACGAGGAATTGGCAATATGGGCTGCAGGATCTCCTTTTTTCTCAGCAATTACAAAACATACAGAGCTAATATTTATGTACATTAAAGATCATGTTTTTGACATCAAATTGTCAGAAGAATAACACGATTGGTTAACTTTCATAGCAGAGAAACAACGATCGAAAACTGCCCTCTAAAAAAAAAGATTTTCATTTTACAGGCATACAAAACCGATTTAAGAGTAGATTTATTTCTTTTGTATGGTATATACCTATACATTCTTCAAAGAACTACAGATTTAGTCCTATAAAATTAACGATAGTTTAAATTTTAAACGAAAAAAACCTTTTTTTTGACGCATACGACCTTACGGCATTAGTCAGCTCGCTTGCGTTTTTGTATGGAGCTGATTTCAGATTCATTGTTTATCACGGCGTTCTCTTAACGTGCTCTGTGGTCGCTACTTGGAATGGTGACCACTAGTGGTATTTAAAACTGAGCGTTTCTGTGCTTCGGACACGTTAAGCCGTCTATCCCGGTTTTTGTTTCAGGATTGCAGTCGTTAGACCATGTCGGAGGCCTTCGGGCGGTCTAAAAATTATAGCATGAGCCGTCAAACCGCACTGGGCCCGCGTGGCGGTTTATCGCCCATACTATCTCTGAACAAAAAGTTACGCGTGGTCATACATAAAAAAACAGGTCGAGTTGGGGACCTCCTCTTTTTTTGGCGTGAAAATAGTAACATTTGGCTAATTAAAACGTACTTTATTTCTTTTTAACCGTTCAAAAAAGGAGGTTTCTCAATTCGACCGTACACGGAGAAAAATGACATTCCGAAATACAGAAGGAAGAAGGAAAACTAAGGTAAAATAAGGAAGGAAAAGGTTACATTCTGGAAGGTAAGACTCAGAAGGAAAGTCAGGAATTTGATAAATGCTTTTTTTATGTTTGTTCGCGGATAACTTCGTCGTTTATGAACCGATTTTGATGATTCTTTTTTTGTTGGACAGGAGATATCCCAAGGGTGGTACCACGATCAGGAAACCAGGATCTGATAATGGCATCCCAGAGAAATCGAGGGAAAAGAGAAGTCGGTTATTTTTTTGTTAATAATTATACTCTTAAGGTGCTATATAGGTACTGCGGCCGTCTTTTTTCTTTTTTGAAAAACGCAATTTTTTCTATACACGGTGCCTAAACAAACATGTTCATTGCCAGCTTTAAACTTTATAGTAGTACGGTAGTATAGTCTAGAGTCTAGACTTATTAAGAAGTCCCTGAGGGCAGTCTCCACTATTCTATGCTCATGGTAGATTCCTGACCATAGCCAACGAACTCGATGTAACTGTAACTGTGCTGAGCTTATCTTGCGTTTCCGCAAAAGCCTCGTGTACCTTCTTTCAAACTATTTATTAGGTAGATAAAATCCTTCATAGCAACACTTTCCCACCCGGATGGAGTTATATCACTGCAAAATGGGTACTTTCTCGTTTTCTTTAAAGTATAAATGCATGATGCACGTATTTTGAATTTTCTTATCTTAGCAATGGAGGCTTCGAAGCGCCTTTCCAAATTTCTTTTGGTGCTTTGTACTGTAAAACCACAAGTAAAAAAAACCTTTATTAACATCTTGGTAGCGTTCAACCACAGGTTACGAAGGTGGTGCTACGCTACGTCTAGACTGGGAATTAGGTCTCAAGTTAGGCTGCCGGAACACACCGTTATGTGACAGTTTTTAACTTGAGGGTAGCAACTAGCCTACAACCAAACTATGGTTTTATCACGATATTCTACTTCAGCGAAAGCTCTAGCGCATTACAGAACTCTAACCTACGACATACAGGTCGCCAGTCAACTTCACTACCACTGAGCGAGTATCGTTTTGTACTTTAAGCTTTATTTATCGTATCTAGGTCATTTATACTTATACATTTAGGATTAAAAACAGTTTTCTTTTATGTTATTATTGCAAAGTTTGCGATCTCTTTTATACATTTAACGCAGAGACTACCAAAAGGCTAAACTCACTCAAATTTGCATTCGCTACTTATTCAACCAACAAAAATCTAACTCATGAATAAAACAATGATTATGAATAATATAAATTCGAGTCGAAAATAATAATTATGACGGAAAAAATACGCTGCGTTTCTGTAGCGGAGAGCTTGAAAGTCAATAAATGGGGCTAGCGCCATCTGTTATCGACATTTGGAACCTCGTGAATGTTAGGTTAGGTTAAAACCAACCAAGATTGGACATAGTCGGATAAAAAAGAACATAGTACAAGAACTATGCTATTAACAACAGTAGAGACTGTAGAGATAAAAAGAGGAAAGATGTTTGGCCACTTTACCAAGTCATGACGTATACATGAAAACCACCTTAGAAGGAATAGTAGAAGGGACGAGAGGGAGAGGTAGACCGAGAGGGACAAACATAGACCAAGTCAAAGAAAGGATTGACGTCAGTGCCATGAGGTTAAAAGGATGGCCAAGAACAGAACAGGATGGAAAGTACTGACAAGAGCTCCGCTCTCAAATAAAAGAAGAAGAATGTTAGGTTAGAACTAAATAATGTAGGTAAGTATTAGTCTATATTCTTTGGTACACCTACGCTTAGTACATTTAGTGCATCTAGCATTCTAGATTGTTTACCTACGAACTATTAATCTTCTGAACTAATACTTAAGGAAAAAGATTTGATTGTTCGTTCGTTCCTGATAAACTTAAAAAACTATTGAAGCGATCTGGATGAAATTTGGAATGGAAATAGTTTGAAAAATAAGGAAGGACATAGGATATTTTTTATCACGATAAAAGGTAGTTCACGCGGGTGAAACCGCAGAGAACAGCTAGTCTGTTAGATATTTTATAGCTGACATTTGTTTGTGAAGCTATGATTTATAGGTAGTCATAGTTAGTTGATGATCTTTGGCATGAGTGGTACTCGGATTTGATATTCAATTAAATATGACATTGGACTATGTTTAAATGATACAATACAACAGTTGTTTGCAACAATACATTGTGAGGGAACCATGGAAATAGAAATCGATAACATTTATGTCCGACTGACTGAATTTTGCTCCGAGTTTTCTTGTAGGCTCTAATGGTACAGTTTTGGTATAGTTCAGGGCAATCTTTGTACATATTATTATTGATTGGCAGATAACATGGAGGTTAGCTTTTATTGAATCTATATTCTGCTATCGGGGCTTTTGAAGTTTATATCTGACATAACCTACTCTACTTGGTAGAGTCAGGTACTGAGTTTGGTTTAGGGAATTAGGACTGAAACTAAAGGAAAACTATGGGGTTCATTTCCATTTCTAGTTCAGTAAAAATGATTTCTGAATATGCAGAATATGAATTGTCTACAATTCTGTTTTCTTGCATCTATTTGCGGTCTACATGCATGTAGAGCTTTAGGAAACGCTTTACAAATCAGAAATGGGTCAAGTGTAAAATGATTTGAGTAGAAGTACCTAGGTGAGGTGAGCGTTGAGAATGTCGTGTCGGAAATATTTGGCTGTGAAACTGTATGTTTTCGGAATAGCCAGGTCAGACGTACGGACAGTCAGACGGCTCAGTTTATATTTATCACACACTAGCACTACTTACTGACATCCAAAGACACTCCCACGAGACCGAAATGGATTATTAAACTAGGATATAAAGGCACACAGTCACTCGCGTTTCCCCACGCTTCTCCTCCAACAGAACCATATCCTAAACAGAATTATATCAGAACAACAACTACGGACGGTTCTTACATAATTCCGTCCGCCATTGCCTCGTGTTTGGCGCGGAAATCTCGCCCTTATTCCTTGCGGTTAAGGACTAGCCGATTTCCATGAGCGACGGTTTGATTTCAGCTGCGCCCGCGTTACAACCTTGAATTTGGAACGCACCTTTAATTTTAGCCGGTAAACCTAGATACGGCATGTGTCGTGATGCGATCGATAGCCGCATGCGCTGTGGTGGGGTTACTAGTGCGGGTGTGACGGGAGGCCTGCGCCGGTGCCCAAGGCTCGCGGGCGACTGACTGGCCGAGAGGCCCGAGCCGCCGCGACGCTTGCGCCCTCTGCCAGTCTCGTAACGATCGCCACTCTTCCACCGAGAAGAGCTTACCACCAAGGAACAGGTGTGACTCCCTTGCTCCACTTACGGCCCTTCCCAATAACCAATCTATCCACGGTTTGACCTACTAGGATAGAAACTACTAGAGATAGAAATTTGACGCAAGCTCTAAAGAAGTGGATAGATCGGTTATTGGGAATGGCCGTCAATAGAAGCTTCTGATCACCCAAGCCTACCGACTCTCCACCTGCATGTTTACTGGTCAAATGAAGCCAAAATAGCTTTGAAAACTTATTTAGGGAAGGTCTTGATAATAATTACATCTATTTTTAGCTAAAACAGTACTTTACATACAACGTTGAAGTAAGTGAAGTGGCGCCGCGAGCGGTGAAAATGAGAACTGATGCCCACCTATAAACAGCTTGACATTGTGAGTGCATCTGTCCCTGTCTAACAGCGAAAATAGGCATAGCATTCTCAGACATAAAAATCTCTATAGTTTCAAATTTTCAATGAAAAGTCGTTGTAATTAATGTTTGAATGTCTATTCCTGGGATATTTTTAGCTAGTGTTTCTAGGCATATTAATATTAGCCTGGTTTATAGATTTTGGTTTCAAAACTTTGTTTTCATTTCTATTAATTACCGCGTATTTGTATGTAGTCCACATCTTTACAGCTACTTCGCGGTTTCAAAAAGCTAAGTTCAACACTATATCTAGGGAGTTTCGATTTATTATCTTTAATCTTTGCAGCAGCCAAAATACAACCAAAGATAATTATAATAATAAAATAGAAAAAATAATAAAAAAGCAATTTAAATAAAATATACCTTACATAAAATAAAATGTAATACATAAGCAAAACGTTTTCCATTTGAATCAAATTAATAAACTTCCAAACTCCTAGTGACATCTCGTGGAATTTTCCAGAACTAACGTCTCGTGTCGTAGAAAACCATGGATTTCATTCATCGGCAGAACGGGTTTGCGCTTTGGAAAATATATAGGTGCTAGTACTCAGAAGTTTTCCCTATTTCACAATGGCGTTGTAGTGCGTGGTACAAATTACACAACTAGATCCATACGTCTTTAAAATTGGTTCTAATGAGAATAATTTCTCTACATAACCACAATGGATCTAGACAATAGAATAAACGAAAAATAAATGATCCTACAAACAAAGTACTTAGATCAGACTGTATCAAGTATTCGAAACTTCCTGCATTTCTTCAATAGAAATAATTATCTTTAGAAAATAATAAATAAGCAAGTTATTTCAAAATAATAAGGTTTGAGAAACAAAATTTAAAACTAGCTGTTTCAACCTCCTTTCACCGACAAAAGATCATGCAAGAAAAGCTAGGCAGGTGTAATATTTTAGGCGACATCTATCGTAATTTTCCGGAACAATTTTCTTGAAGCTCAAAATTCTGAAGAAAACGATAAAAAGAGTTTTAAGGCCCCACAAAAAGACGGAGTGCCCCGACTGGCCCACCACCACGCCCACCTGCTGTAATTGCGTGCATGCCAACCTAGATCTGGTAGACCATAATGCGTTTAATGAGGCCTGTCCGGTACGGCAGAAGTGAGAAGCGCTGGCTAGGGCAAAGACTGCGTACAGCTAAGAGTACAAGGTTAACCCTGCAAAAAAACGTAAAGAAATGTTTTTTATAATTATATTTTGTTTTCAAATAAAAATACAGGTAACATTATATTGGACATTACAATGTTAGGAATACATTCATGGTACACAGAAATAAATCTTAAAAACTACAATATAAATAATCGTAGGTACGTTCCCGATTAAAACTCCGTTAAAATATGCTTACAAACGGAATGTATAAGTATTTTGTGTTAGGAAATAGCAATAAATCATCTAAAACGAACTAAGTGCAAAATGACGGAGATCAATTTAAAGTGTAATTTTTTTTTTCGCAAGTAAACAGAACACAGTGTTATTATAACATTTAAATTACGATTAGAACTTGAAGAAACAAACACTGGCTCTAACGAGTTTTTAACTATGTTCGCAATCAGTGTTAGGATATTGAAAACAAGTTTTCTGATGTAGAAACGAAGTTAAAACCACGATAGATAACCAACAGATGGCGCTGGCGAGACATGTTTCTTTTTTCCCATTATTTCAATGAAGAAACAAAGGGAATAAAGGGATCTGAACCCGTAAAACCAAAAACGGCCCTTTTTTTGCAAAAAAGCATAGCACAAGGTCAATAAAAAAAAACTTCTCAGTCAGTTACGCCAATAGCCAGCGACCAAGCAACTGTCACTTTGTGTTTCTTTACGAGGCTTATTAATTTTTTTTTATTGAATTCGCTTCAAGTGCTTTCACAAAATATTCAGATTCATGTATCATCAACACCATCTATCGAATGTTTGTGAACTATTTAAATTGCATGACAGAAAATTTTCCTTTTTTTACACTTTTTGGTATTGAAGTCTCACGTCATCTCAAAAATAATTATTTAGAAAATGTAAATATTTATCAAAATTAATGAGTAACGGAAGTATATATACGTCTAACTTATGATCGATGTGGAAACAGCAATCTTAATCGAACCAAAATAACTTCATTCATCCATTTTTAACATAAAAATGAGCCATTGCCTATAACGGGATTTGCTAAAATGGTAACATGTCAGTAAATATAATTAAAACTAAAAAAATGTCTACTTATTTACCAAAATAAATCATCTAAATTATTTTAAATGCAATCGAGAAGTGCAATGTGTGGAAAGAAAAGCTTCAGAAGGTCTCTTGAAAATACTTTCTAGGTACGGGTTGACCACGTTGATAAATTTATCGTTCAGAATAGAGAATGCACTTAATATGTCAACAAAAAGTCTTTCACTTTCTCGTGCAACAATAATGATTAATTACAGTCTGTAAGTTATATAATATTTATAATTTATAATTTTGTTAATATAAATAGCGAGGTATTTCACATAAATGAAATTGTCTAGTTACAATCTCACATTTCAAAGGCAAGCAATTCCTAATTTCCACTATTCAACAGCTCATTTACTTACTACATAACAATTATTATATACACATTAAAAATCTCATATATATCACATCATTCATTCAAAAATATATCTTATTTTACACGTCAATCACTAAATTTTTGAATTTTTTACATAGATTTTCTATCCGAAACATTCATGACTGAATAGTTCTTTTATCAGAATAATTAATACATCCTTGTCATTGTATTGATATAATTTAAAAATGCAAATAACTTCTGGTCTATCACAAATTAATTTATAATTGTTCTGCACTTTCTTTAATTGTTAAACAATTGTTGTTGTATGGTAGTGACGCTTGGTTACTATTATTATTATATACATGGTAGGTACATAAAAATGGTATGTGACTCTAGGGGAATGCTTTCAAGTGTATCTAACTACGTAAAATAAAAATTTGGTGGTTCAGACAAAACTACACATTTTATTTTTATAAGTACTCGTACATTTACTTAAGAAAATGCTTTCTAATACAAATCGATTTTATTCATAAGATTATTTTTAAATAAATTAAACTTTAGGCCTTTCAACTTAAAAACTACAGAATTGCTTTATTGTACTCATTCTTCTCTAAACTAAATCTATTTTAAACTAGAGATTAAGTTTTCCTAGTAATTTCAACATTTTTACTATGTTATTTAGTGACATTTTACTTTATGAATCTTTAAAATAATTATCTACATTCTTAATTTAAAGTGTATACCTATTTATAACCCGTTTAGAAAAACTGTTGTGTAAGTAATAACAATTCATTTTTATCAATGGAATGGCATCTGTAACACATATTTTATTAATCTAATTACTTCATGGTGAATATCAGTTGTCATACTTTAATTTCATTTGCATTGTTTAGTTATCCAGTGAAAGTTGCTCGATTATTCGTATTTTTGAGAATAACTGGTCAAAAATATTTATCGATTAATTAGAAACAAGTCTAAAAATATACATTTAGCTAATGATTTTGGCAGCTAATCCCTAAAATGGTAAAAAAATATGTCTTTAATTTCTACGCATGCAATTAGACCACGGTGTTATGTTTATTTTTTAAAACCAACAAACGTGCCATTCTCTAGTTGAAAAAAATATGTTCATCAAATCCGAATATACATAATTGATCTTAATCACATTTTGATTTATATCACAGGTAACTCTCTCCCTAAAAACATGCCTAGTGGTAGGGGAGCCCATGATGCTAAATGTGGATTTACTCGAGCGTCGTAGAGACCTATTGGGATGCAAAGCTTAGATGATAAGAAGAAAAAAATGTTATATGATATATACCTTTACATCGGTGGGGGAAGCGGCTATAGATTTTTAAATATGTAAAAAAAAACTGTTGCATGGACATCCTCGAGCGCGTCAGATATTGATAGCATCAATGTCCTACGTATTTTTAATAATGTACGTATGTTAATCTGATCGTTTGCATGATGGGGGTGGTTGTATTAAAGGGTAGAAAATGAAAAAAAAAAAAAAATTAATCGAGCGCGTCAGATTTTCTAAGGGAGTGTTAAGTGCACCAAAAAAAAGCTCTCATTCACTAATCTGACGATTTCGATGGGACGCAAACTCGCGGCCATTTTCATAATGTGCAAAAAAAATTCGCCATTTTGAAATACTCAAGCGCGTCAGATTAAGATATATATGGTTCATCTTTATGTTCTAAACGTACTGTCTCATAATCTGACGATTATCTAGAGGGATTTGCCTGATCTGACAAAAAAAAATTAGAAAAACGGTTCACCTTAAAGGCCATCCCTGCAACTTCCCGCTAATTCCATTCCTGGGTGCTTAAAATTGTACCTATGACATTTCTGAGCTCAAAATATAATTTATGTGATATTTTGAGCTCGCTGAGTTCAAAGAAATAATATTTCTATGCATTTGAGCTCTCCCAGCTCGAAAGTCTGATAGAAGTTTCATAGAACACGATTTTTGGAATTTTCAAACCGCAATAACTTTTGAATGGATCAACCAATTTTCACGCGGTTGGCGCAACTCGAAGCAGTTTTATCATCCTCTTAAGTAATTTTGCAATTTTAATTGATCGAGCCACAAATTTCGGAGTAATCCCGAAAAAACACTTTTTCGGGTTTCTTTCGTTCACGATATCTCTCGAACGAATCAACCGCTTTTGACCAGCTTGGTGGCGATCGACGTGGTTTTTCAAGCTCAAAGGCGGATTAGTTTTTGAAGTTGATCGATAAAGCCGGTTAAAAGTTATTCCAAAAAAACCACTTTCAAGCTCAGGAAATAGCATGCAAATAAATAAGTGTATGCTTTTTTAGTAGAATACAACATGTATTTATAAAAAAATTACTTAAAAAAAAGCTTAAAACAATTTAATGTTTAAGGAAATGTAGGCATCACGCAGCTGCACGCATTTAACTTTATCGACGAATTTTTGATATTTCGGCTTGCGGAAATCGTCAGATTATATATTTTTCATTATTCTTGAATTATTTCCTTCAAAATAAAAAAAAATTTAGCTACGCTCGAGAATGTCGAGATGACGTTTTTTTTTTACAACTTTGTTGCCCTCCCCTTTTTTTACGTCACTCTCAAATTGTCAGATTAGTGGAATATACACTTTTTAGGATGTAATTAACTCACCCTACCTTAATCTGACGCGCTCGAGAATTTCTGATGGTCAATTTTTTTTTACTAATCTGATCCTGTATCCTTCACGGGCGGCCTTATATATGGGCCTCATGTTTTGTGGAGGTACTTATTAATATGTGAGGTATCCTCCCTTATATTAATCTGACGCGCTCGAGTAAATCCCAAAATCCCCTCTTGGGCTCCCCTACTATAGAATTTAACATTACTTTTAAAATGCTGGTAACCATAATTTATTGAAATGGGGTCGATTTATTGACTGTAATTCATTCAATTGTACAGGAACTGTGTAAAGTTAACTAAGTTTAGTTTAATCGTTCATCTAACTTTGGTAATAACTTCTGTCTTGTCAGACAGCGTAATGCTTGCCTCACATGCTCTCTCAGATCAGTTGTTGCATTATCTATTTTAAAACAGCCAAAATCCCAATTATAAAAAAAATATAGTGTCGAAACGTGGACAATATCACCAAATTGTCGCAGTAAATTGGCACTGTATTACGTTTTTTACTGACATTAATACTGATAAGGGGTAACTAACCGAGCGTGTCGCCGTCATTGTGACAACTATCCCGACGGTAGTGCATACATCTTAACGTAGTCAAACTATATCGCTACGGCGTCAATTATGGTGCACCAGAAATTATTCCGTCAGTCACTGAAATTTTCAACTTTCTCGATCTTTGGAGCAAACAAAGGGCTTGAACAAGCGTACCTCGAAAGAAGGTCAGTGATAGAGACCGGAGGCCCAATCACTAACCCACCTACTCTTCCGTACCCCCCTTAAAAAATGAAGAAGCCAAAGACTAACCCCTCGACCCGAAACACGCTCTAAAAGTCAAGGAGTCACTCTCAAAACGAGCTCTAGAAGCTCTCCAAATCTGATGAGATGTTCTCTCTTCAAAACCAATAAACTAATCCAAAAATTAAGTAAGCTATCTTCACTGGACATTGTTCCCGTAGCCGATCCCGAAGGATGACAGGATCACGAAGGCCAGGCCGAGGAACACGGATCCGAGAAGATCCCCCAGGGCGGTGAGGTAGGGGATCGCAGCGTTGTCGGGGTCCTTCTTGCGCTTCCACATAAAGTGGACCAGGATCCACGCGAGGTACAGCAGGACCATCACCTGGAAAGAGAATTTGGTCTTAAGCTTCGTTATCACCAGCTTTATACGTTTCCACTGCTGGGGCTCTGGCCTTCTCTTAGAGAGTTAGCTTAGGCTCCAGATTTGTAAACCTACAATGAGTTGAGATTTTCATAGATTTTCGATGATCATCGAGCATCCCTAACGTCAGCCTATCTCGCACAGCTGTAATGGATTTTTCTCATTTAAATTTGACTCACCTGCAATAGAGCGCACATCAGATACGTGATGCCAAAGGGCACCTGAATGGTGACCACCCCTTGGTACACGAAGTCAGCAACTATCATGAAGATGATCTGCCCTGATAGCGCCAGCATGAGCAGCATGCGGGCCACTTTAGCAGCGGATGCTGGAAGAAGAGAGTAGAATTGAATATAAATATATTAATTTGCAACAATCATCATCATCATCATCATCATCAGCCAGAAGAAGTCCACTGCTGAACATAGGCCTTCCCCTTTGAACGCCACCATGAACGACTACTAGCTATTTGCTTCCATCGGCTCCCCGCGACTCTTACAATATCGTCGGTCCACCTAGTGGGGAGCCTACCTACATAACGTCTGAAATTGATTATTTGGGTGAAATTTGTTATGGAGATAGTTTGAACCCTGGGGAAGGACATAGGATACTTTTTATCGCGATAAACTGTCGTCCGCGCGGGTGAAACTGCGGGGAACAGCTGGTATTTTACATACAGACACTTTGCTATAAACTGGCTTCAGGCAGTTCCTTTCCCAACAAAACTCACTTCCATAGAACAGCGTCTTCCACGGCCACTCCAAGATCTTGGTGTTCTCCGGCAGGATGCCAGGTATAGCCGTCTGGTGGAGGTGGGTGGCCATCCTCGAAGACTGCACGCAGACCAGGTTCCCACCGATGCCGTTCACGATGGGCTGGAAGACCTCGTATCCTCGGTAGTGGTCTACCGCTTGGTCTAGGACGATACCACCGATACTGAAATAAAGAAGAAACCGTTATACCAATAGCCTTTGGCCACAAGTCAATGTGGTCGAAGATGGCGCCACGCTACACCTGGACTGGGAACTGGGTCTCAAGTGAGGCTGCCGGAACACACTGTTAGGTGCTTGGCGACAGAATCTTAAATTGAGGGTGGTTGCTAGTCAGGCGAGCATTAGAAAATGCCCTACCACCAAGCTATGGTTTCATCTACGAATCGTAAGCCGACGTCACTACCGCTGAGCCATCATCACATCATTAGGATTAGTCGTAAAGCCATGTTGGAGGCCTTTTTAGGTGGCCTCATAACCTTGATCTTAGAGTTGACCACTAGCTTATACGAAAAGAAACAGAAAGAAAGATATCCAGGTGAAACAAACAGTTCCTAAACTCACCCGCTAATGAAGAGCGCGGAGATGACAGGCGTCCAGCCGCTGGTGAGGACCTTCTTGGTGTACCTGTTCCGCCAGACCACGAACACCCACATCGGGAGTAGACTGTAGTACACGCAGATCAGGGCTATTGGCTGCCATAGTGATATCTCTGTAGAGAATTAATGAAAGGGGTTAGAGCATTTTTGTGTGGAGCCTGCTGTTAAATTTTGACAATTATTTATTGCAGTCATACATGAGATCTTAGTGGTAAAAATTAGCGAACATATGGAACCAAGAAGGAAGTGGGAGTACCAAGGAAGGAGGAAGAAGAAAGGAAGGAGCGGACCGATCCATTCCAGTCGTTTTGTTAATTTGTCATTGAGGAAGTTTGCTTGGTGGTAGGGCATTTTCTAGTGCTCGCCTGACTAGCTACCACCGTCAAGTCAAGAATCTGTCGCCAAGCACCTATTGATGTGTTCCGGCAGGCCCACATGAGAGCCAGTTCCCACTCCAGGTGTAGCGTGATGCCACTTTAGCCTCAAGTGACTTGTGGTCTAAAGCTACCAACAACAACTAAAATTTGTAACAAATAAAAAATCGACTTCAGATTCCCCTCGATTTATCTAGGTTGCCATCATCAGATCCTGGTTTCCTTATCATGGTAGGTACCACCCTTGTATCTCCTTTCCAACAAAAAAGAATTATCAAAATCGGTTCATAAACGACAAAGTTATCCGCGAACACACATAAAAAAAATTATACAGTCGAATTGAGAAACCTTCTCCTTTTTTGAAATCGGTTAAAAAGGGTCCAGCAAGTAAGTACTTACTGATCTGTTCGTACATGTACTGCGCAGTGAGAGCAAGCACCGTGTTGCTGACAATGTCCCCGATGGAGGCCGCTAGAGGGGTCGCCACGTTGTCCGGGTTCACCTTCAACTTGTGCGACCCGTAGATCACCATCACCATTACGAAATCTGAGAATATTAACAATTTTAATGATTAGGAGCGATTTTTTTAATACCAGTTCATCATCATCATCATGATCAGCCTATTAGGTTCCCACTACTGGGATTTTGGCCCTCTCTTTATGACAATAGGTAAGCATTTAACCACAGTTTTACTTGATGGTAAGATACTACGAGGTCGATAATGCAGCAGCATGCTTGCTTACAAGATACCTACGTATTTACGACTTGAAGGATCTCATATTATACACTAGTTTTGCCCCACGGTTTAACCCGCGTCTTCTCGTTATCTCGCAGGAACCCTTTATATCTTTAACTATATATATATCTAGCAGAAAGTCGCGTTAGTTACACTATATAAAACTCAAGAACAGCAGAACCGATTTGCCTGAAAATTGGTGGGGAGGTAGCTTAGAACCAGGAGACACACATAGGATACTTTTTATCCCAGAAAATGTTTCTACGGCATAACGGGAAGACGCGGGTAAAATTGCGGGGGGCAGCTAGTCTATATATATGTGGGATAATAAAAACTCGATATTTGAAGAGTTCAAAGCACTTTTTATTTATATTTCAAAATCTTAACAATCGTAATCTTTTCACACTCTCTGAGTCTCTGACACTGACTGACATTACTGACATTACTGACATTACTGACGTTGACACAATGTGTAGTGAAAGCTACTAAAAGCTACTAAAATAGAAGGAAAATAATAGAATAATCCACACGGCCATCCTGTTTATTCATCTGCCCCAGATGAACTTTCATCTTCTGCCGCAGTCCACGGCTTCATGAGGTCTGCAGAAGTTGAGGTATTAATGGGTCCTTCCCCATTTCCCACCTTCTTGACGGTGTATCTATCATTACGTTTCTTAGCGGTAACTTCATATGGTCCTAGAAACTTTGGGAAAAGTTTCGATCCCTGTGAAAATTGAGTCTTTTTGATCGCAACAAGATCACCTACGTTGTAAACAATCGCGTCTTTTCTTTTCTTATTATAACTTCTTAAATTTTCCTCTTGTATTTTTGTGATCGATTCTTTGGCTTTTTCTCTAAGTTCTTGTCTTTTTTCATTAAATATTTGAATGTTTTCTTCCTCTATCAATTTCTGTAATTCTTCTTCTTTATCTCTTATTTTAACTCCAAATAATAATTCAAACGGAGTCATTCCGATACTTCTTTGTTTAGTTCCATTTATACAGCGTTGCACGTTGGATACTCTGCGGTACCATTTCGTAGGGTCATCCGCACTGAGTTTACTCAACACGGCGATGATAATCTGATGAATTCGTTCAACCTGGCCGTTTCCTCTGGGTTGGCCGGTAGTGATCGTATAGTGTATGATATGTTCATTTCTACAGTATTCTTCAAAATCGTTTGCGGTAAAGGCCGCGTTTCTGTCTGTTATTATTCTTTCAGGTGCACCAAAAGTTTGCTGTTGTAGTCTCAATTTATCCAGTGTCTCTTCAGTGGTTAAAGTTTTAACGGGATATATCCAAGTGAATTTGGTGTAGGCGTCGACAACAGTTAAAATGTACTTATAATTCTTAAGTGTTGATGTCAGTGGCCCAAGGTGATCGATATGATAAGTCGACAACGGCACATCTCCTTTATCTATCGGATGCAAGGAGCCTTCTTTCTTTCCTTTCTTATTTGATATCAGGATACACTCAATACAATTATTAATGATTTTTCTAATTTTGTCTTGTACATGTTCTATGTGATATTCTCTACTAATCAATTCTTCAGTCTTAGCAACTCCAAAGTGTCCTCTTTCATGGTTCTTTCTTATTATTTCAAATTGCATTTTCTTAGGTACAACGATCAGTCTATTGCCGTTTTTCTCTTTGTAGAGTATGTCTTTTTGTAAAATGTAATCTTGATACGACTCTTTCTCTAAAATTTTCTTAAGTGCTCTTATATAATCGTCTTCATCTTGAGCTTTCCTTATGCGAGCTGTAGTTTCCGCAATCATTAAACATATCGGATATCGACTTAATGCATCAGCGTGCTTCATTCTTGATCCTGGTCTATGCTCGATCTCGTAATCGTACTCTTCGAGAAGCAGAGCCCAGCGAGCGACTCTTGGTGGAAGGTCTTTCTTTTGTAAGGTCATCGTCAATGCAGAACAGTCGGTCACTATTTTAAAATGTATTCCTTGTAGGTAAATTCTAAATTTTTTAATAGCTTCTACGATAGCTAATACCTCCAAGTGGTAGCTATGATAATTTCTTTGAGTCGGAGTCGTCTTTTTGCTCATATAGTGAACTGGATGAAGTTTGTCATCATTTGGACTTCTTTGTAAAAGCACGGCTCCATAGCCGTCTGCACTAGCGTCTGTGTGTAATTCAGTTAGCAAATCAGGGTTGTAAATTTTAAGTACAGGTGAGCTGCACAGTGCCTTTTTCAGTTCTTGAAACGCTCTTTGACATTTGTCATTAAAATCAAATAGAGTATTATTTTTCTTCAGTAAATCGGTCATCGGTTTTGCTATTAGTGAATAGTCTTTGATGAATTTTCGGAAATAGCCGGTAAGTCCTAAGAATGACTGAACGGCTTTCACGTTTTCAGGCTGTCTAAAATTTGCTACAGCATTAATTTTGTCTTTTGATGGTCTGACTTCATTATCACGAATAATGTAACCAAGATATTCGATCTCTTTTTTCATAAAATGGCATTTTTTCCAGTTAAACTCTAAACCAAATTCTTCCGCTCTTCTTAGTACCTTTTCAAGCTTCATTAATCCTTCTTCTTCTGTTTTAGATGGTAAAATCAGGTCATCAAGATAAGCCGTTACGGTTCCATCAGTAATAAGGTCACTAAAGATGTCATTGACAAACCTCTGGAATACAGATGGTGCTGTACACAGGCCGAAAGGCATTTTAAGAAATTCGTATTGACCTTGAGGTGTAACAAAGGCTGTATACTTTTGGCTGTCTTTATGAACATTCACATGTAAAAATCCGTTACATAAATCAAGCGTAGTGAATAATTTAGCTTCTTTTAATTTGTCTATCTGGTCTTCAATCACTGGTAATGGAAATCTTTCTCTTAACACCTTTTTGTTTAACTTTCTGTAATCCATACACATTCGGCGTGATCCATCCTTTTTGTGAGCTAGGACAATTGGGCATGCAAAATCAGATTTACTTGGTTTAATTATTCCTTTTGCTGTCCATTCTTCAATTTGTTTGTTTACTGTATCCATTTCTAGTGGCGATAAACGTCTCGGACTTTGGAAGACAGGTTCTTCATCAGTCAATAATATTTTAAGCTCTACGTTGCTGTTTTTATTTTTCTTCTCGTTAGGTTTATACTCTTTACACATCTTATAAATTTCTTCTGCATACTTAGATTTTTCTATGTCATATTCTTGGTTAACGTCATGTTCATCGACTAAAAGAGTGAGGTGCATAATCTTTTCTATGTAGACACCATCAGAGGTAAAATGAACTTCGAAGTCTTTAAGTATAGGATTTCCAATAAGGATTGTTACAGGTATGTCGTGGTCGTTCACCAAATGAAACTTTATGTCTGTGTAGTACTGGTCAAACTGTACTTTGGCTGTAAATATTCCTTCGGTGTCAACTTTATTTTCAGCTATTCCTGTTAAACATATCGATTTTGATTCGTAGTCTTTGATACTGTCTTTAATCTTTTCAAATTCCGATTTCGTTATAAGGTTGACATCACTTCCAGTGTCAATTAGAGATGTAAAGTCTATTCCATTAATCTTTATCTTCTTATAAGGAACTTCTTCCTTCTCATCTTTACTTTGTATATTCAGCGTCTTCTTATTTTGAGTGTTGGTACATTCGGTGGATTTATGGCCAAACTCATTACATTTAAAACATTTGATACCCTTCGTACAGGATGGTGATTGATGGCCTAAGTCACCACAGTTGAAACATCTTTTCACGTGAGACATCTTACGGGTTGTATAATGCGCAGCTGATTGGCCAGCTTGTGCAGGTTTACTTTGCACCTTCTTTTTGAAGTCACTGTAGATGTCCAATTTCTTCCGAAAATCTTTTATGTCTGAGGCACCATAAAGAATAGTTTTGTTGGTCTCTAAGTCACGGATACCATCAATTACATATTCTATCAATGCAGCATCTTCAACCTTGCCATGGAGTGCTAACTCTTTCATAGATAGGAAATACTGTTGGTAGGTTTCATCGTTTTTCATCTTGCGCGCGGCGAGCTTCTTGTGTATTATTGCGCTATTAACCTTAGAGCCAAATTCTTCCTTCAGAACCTTTTTCAAGCTTGCGTAGTCTTTTACTCTTCCCAGAGAACGTAAGAATAACTTTGCTGTTCCGTTTAATAATCGTTTCGCATAAATCAGTTTTTCTACAGGTGTCCAATGCATAATCTGAGCAGTATCTTCAAATTCTTCGATAAATGATGAAATCGGGTATGTATCATCTCCAGTAAAAGATGTCATAGACTTTTCTAAATCTGAGAATGAAATCTGTACATCTATCTCTTGCCCTTCGTCTTCGCTTGCAGTTTCGGCGGCTATGTCTTTTTTCGGTGGCATTGTGGCAGTAAAACTTGTGTTGGCCTTAGAATTCTGAGAATTTCTCCTCTTAGTCTTCGTACAAAATGATGGCTTCTTAGCACTCATTAAGATCCAAATTAATTCAGTCTTCAGTCTTCAATAATAAATTAATTCAGAAAATCTTTTTCATAAGTTACCATTTTAGCAGAATTTTTCTCGGTTGGCAACATTTTCTACCATAATGTCATTGAAGTCATTTGCTGCGTCGGTAAAGCAGCACTGGTTATCGGACAGTCATCGGCGCTTGCACATCGTCGGTAAAACAGATGCAAATGGCAGCCCAAGCCAAAATCAACCGGCACTTTTATCGAATGAATCTTCGGTTTTCTTCTTCGATGCACTTCAAATATTGTTTCATATCCCGGACGAGCCCCCAAAAGTTGTGGGATAATAAAAACTCGATATTTGAAGAGTTCAAAGCACTTTTTATTTATATTTCAAAATCTTAACAATCGTAATCTTTTCACACTCTCTGAGTCTCTGACACTGACTGACATTACTGACATTACTGACATTACTGACGTTGACACAATGTGTAGTGAAAGCTACTAAAAGCTACTAAAATAGAAGGAAAATAATAGAATAATCCACATATATATAGCAGAAAGTCGTGTTAGTTACACTATTTATAACTCAAGAACGGCTGAACCGATTTGGTTGAAAATTGGTGGGGAGGTAGCTTAGAACCAGGAGACGGACGAAGGATACTTTTCATCCCGGAAAAAGTTCCTACGGGATAAGGGAAAGATGCGGCTGAAACCGCGGGGCGCAGCTAGTCTCCTACACATTATCTTCTTTTTGCTTTACCTTAAAGTAATATAATTACCGAGTACGAAGCACGTAGTGGTGGCGGTGAAAACTGCTGATGCTGTCAGTAGCAGCACGTACGACATGTTGAATTCACGGTCAGTTATGCTGTTGATCACTATGGCGAATATTGACACCACTGTCGCTGCGACTATGGCTTGCACCTGTGGGAAGACATACAAAGAGATTATTCAAAAGAAAATTATGCATTACAAAAGAAACAAGAAACCCAACTGCGCCAATATAACGTACTCTATGTCACTCCCACAATACAAACGAATCTAATGACACCTCATATGTTAAAATCCATCAAGCCATTTAGGCTACAGGACGTACCAAAGAAATATACATACATACACCTGAAAAACATAACCATTCTTCTTTCGCAGTCAGGTAAAAAACATTGAAACAGTAAAAACTGTGATGGCTCAGTGGTAGTGACGTCGGCTTGCGTAGATCGTGGGTTCAAATCCTACTATGAGATTTAGCTTTCGGTCAAGGAAAATATCGTGATGAAACCATCATCCAGGTGCTCGCCTGGCTAGCTACCACACTCAAGAATCTGTCGCCAAGCACCTATCGGTGTGTTCCGGCAGCCCCACTTGAGAGTAATCTACCACGCTGGCCCAGTGCGGGTTGGTAGATGTCGCATGCCCTTGAATGTTGCAGTTCTTGGGCATGCCGGTTTCCTCACGATGTTTTCCTTCACCGTTTTGAGCGATGGCAAATCCACACATAACTTATTAAGTCATAGGTGCGGGGCCGAGAGGATTCGAACTCGGTGTCGGCGTCTTGTAAGTCACACGCCTAACCGTTCGGCCACCATCGCTCGCTTAATTTACCAAATATGAACAAAAACTAATTTTTCTAATCTAGGTATGTACTAGCAATTTGATTGTCACTGTCAAGTGACATTGATAGAAATGAAAATTTTTATACAAAATGTATTGCGTTCAGGTCCAAGGCAGTAAGAAAAGTGGCCAATGTTCTTTCTATCTCCAGTGGGCCAGACCGTGGATACACAGTATATAAAGAACAGTAGGTTAGCTAAGGCCGCTCGACGAGTTAATTGCCTACTTTTGCGGTGACGCATAGGCGGCGCGTTCCGTACTGAGTGCATGGCCGCGGCCCCGGCCGCCTCACACATTCAAATTCAAACCGCCGACGGCGATTTATATGAAGCTGAACTACTACTCCTTTACTATGGTGGATATCTATCCAACCTAGATGGGTAATTTAAACCGGCCGTTAGTTAGCTACCACAGACAGTTATACGAGGGTTGATGTTATTACCTGGACTAATGATATGTTGCCCACGACCATGGATATCACTTCCCTCGTTGACTCCATATTGCCGAGGTTGGCTTGCGTTGACAGTCGCGACGCTAGGCACATGTCCAGATTACCTGGAAATTAAGAAAAAGGGAATTAGTTTTAGAGGAATTCGTATTGAACTATCTACGTCTCGGCTATCCCGCAGGAACCTTATTTCTGGGATTTAAAGTAGCTTAATTGTTAAGCCAAGGTATAAGCTGTCTCCACATCAAATTTCACTCAAATCTGAAGAGCCGTTTCAGCGTGAAAAAGTAACAAACATGCTGACTAACTTACACAGTTTTGTATTTTAATATTGAATGAATACGGTGTGCCCCGAGGTTTCACCCTGAATTTTTGAGCTTATGACCCCAAAATTCAATACTGATTTTTTTCAATTTACCATGCAACACGAAAAAAAAGTATGAAACATTTTTCGTGATGTTTTCCAGATTCATATTTATATTTTTTGTGTCTCTAAACCCCGCCCGGACGATTCCCGGACGCCTTCCAAACTAGTACAAATCCAGGGAAAACAGTATGACAACTCTACCACGAGTCACCTTGTTTATCTATACCTAGTGTATTTCGCCACCAGTATTTTAGAATGAGGCTCAAGCGGAAATCGCTACTTGACCACAGATAATAAGCCTGTCATTACAAACAAACACGACACTTCAGCAATGTAATGATTAACAACTAAGCGTCATTCATTTTCTTTCAGGGTGGTCTTTGGGTGCAAGTCACCTGATGTTATGCTATGATGTTAGAAAAATCCTACTAATATTATAAACGTAAAAGTTTGTGAGTATGGATGGATAACCATTCATCCATACTCACATATGGATGGATGGATGGGTGTTTGTTACTCTTTCACGCCAAAACTACTGAACGGATCTGAATGAAATTTGGAATGGAGATAGCTTTACCCTGGATTAACACATAGGCTACTTTTTATCCCGAAAAAGGTGTTTGCGGGATAGCGGGAAGACGCGGATGAAACTGCGGGGCGCAACTGGTAATAATATAACATCCATACAATCAACTGATTCCTAACTAGGACTCCCTGTATCTAGGGTATCAGAAACTATGTGGATCAGGAATCCACAGTACCAAACACGAAACAAATACTTGCACTTTATAATGCACAAATATTCACAAATACTTGCACTTTATAATGCACAAATATTCACAAATACTTGCACTTTATAATGCACAAATATTCACAAAAGCTTGCACTTTTTAACAAATATTCGTCTCGTAGCGGGAATTGAACTCGTGATCTCACGCTTCGCAGTAGGCTGTTCGATTGCGCCACATTTGTCGTCAAACTGACATATATCGACGCACTACCTCAAGAGCTGGTCCCCAGAAATATTAAATTTTCAGGGTAGCTAACTTTGGTAGTGTGATACTTCGAAAGTCAAGCCCTAAATGGATCAAGTGAAATTTTAATAATATGTATATAAATAAATAAATATCGGGGACAATTGCACACAAATTGACCTAGCCCCAAATTAAACTCGAAACTTGTGTTATGGGTACTAGACATTAACGTTTGTCCGGGAAAATGTCAAGTACACGCAGGCGAAGCCGCGGGGCAGGGCGCTAGTGTAATAAAAACTATTTGTTACATTAGTTTAAAAATGTCTTGCAACGATTTCAAGTGTAAGTACCTATTTTTTATCTTCACCTTTTTCGTAATAATTTCGTAAAGCAAGTTAATATTGCATTGATTAGGTACAGCTATTTCATCAGTTAGTTGGAAAATTGTCCGTGTAATGACTAATGATAAAAAAATGAATTTTAGTTTAAAAAAGCAACATTTTTAGCCGTTTGCTGTCTTACCCCCGAAATTAATAATCGATCCTGATCCGTTATCCGCGGTTTCGGATCGATATGTCATAATATGTAATTTTAGTTCTATCTATATCTATACTTCTATACTAATACATATTATAAAGAGGAAAGATTTGATTGTTTGTTTGTTTGTTTGTTTGCATCGAATAGGCTCCGAAACTACTGAACCGATTTTAAAAATTCTTTCACTGTTCGAAAGCTACACTATCTTTGACGGACATAGGCTATATAATATTTCCAAAAAAATTAGAGATCCGTAAGAAAATAGCTATTTTGTAACCCAAGGTGTGATATCGAAAACCTATTTTTGCGTGCGCTGCAAAAACTATTGACTGAAAACTCCGACACTAGGTTCGGCCACTAGTCTGATTATGGCCCATACCTTCTCTCTGAGAGAAGGCCTTTGTCCCAGCTGTAGGAACGTAATATACTGATGATGATGATGATGGTAAACTTGGCGAACGTAGTGTAAGAAGTCCTCCGGCTAGGTGGAGCGACGATATATGCAAAATGGCTGGCAGCGGTTGGATAAGAGGAGCCGAAGATCGGGCTCGCGTGTAGAGGCTTATGCCCAGCAGTGGACTGAAATGGGCTGCTGATGATGATGATTGTACAATACATCAATAAATAGGTACAGTCAACGACAAAAGCCGCTGAACAACCACACTTTTTTCTATACATCAATTTTTGACCTCATCATCACCTAAAATCAGGTGTGTTATGTTGTGGTCAAAATGATACCATAAATATAAAAAAAAACATTAATAATTACTGATTTGAAACACATTTGGAAAATCGAGAACGATCAGCTACCTTTGTCGCTGACTGTACCTACTTGCTTCGACTACATTATTTACAAAGCTGCTAATTAACAAATTACGTCGTGGTTTTGTTCGGCGTAGACTTTGAACTATATAGTCAGATTACATTACACAATACACACATTGTTTATTAAAATATATTATAACATAACCAAAGATTAAACAAACATAATGGTTAAATAGAATTTTAAACTGGACACCGCTACGTCAAACACTAACCCCCGAAACTAATAATCTATCCTGATCCGTTATCCGCGGTTTTGGATCGATGTCATGTCATAATATGTCATTAGTAGTAATCTGTCAAGCCCTAGTACTAAAATGACATATCGATCCAAAACCGCGGATAAAGGATCGGATCGATTATTCATTTCGGGCGTTAGCGGTTATACAGACAGACACGGAAAGCAAATTTGTTTTTAAACTATGTGAGAAATGACCAAATCCGTTCCCCGCGCTAAACATTCAAATCCAAACACCAATCATAAGAAAATACACAGAGGAAAACGATCAAAACAGAGCATTTAAGTTTTCAAAGCCATTAAAAACGCTGACACACACAACCGTTTCCCGTGTCCAACGCAGTTTAGACGATAAGCATCTGTCATTTTCTTCAATCGCTCGGCAATCTTCTGCAATTACATTTTCTATTGTCCAGGAAGACACAAAAGGTGTCCATGTAAATTGTAGACTTGTAATCATGTAGTCTAAAGCGTATGTATCTGTTTTTGTGTGTGAGTGTTATACATAGTTTATAGATTGCATAAAATTATATCACGTGTTGCTCTCTCTCTGATAAAGGGTTGATACAGGTTAGGGTTATTATTTTCTCGTGTTTAGCGCGTTCGATTCCCGGTTCAACCATGTTTATTATTAAAAATCTATGAATGGAGTTTAAATCATCATCATCATCATCATCATCAGCCCGTATCAGTCCACTGCTAGACATAGGCCCCTCCCAAGGTACGCCACTGAGCCCGGTCTTCGGCTCTTCTCATCCAACTACTCCCAGCCACTCGGCGCAAGTCGTCGCTCCACCTTGTCACAGGGCGTCCTACACTACGTCTGCCAAGTCGCGGTCTCCACTCAAGAACACGTCTACCCCATCGGTTGTCGGTTCTGCGGCTTATATGACCAGCCCACTGCCACTTCAGCTTGCTAATTCTGTGGGCTATGTCGGTGACTTTAGTTCTCTGACGGATCACCTCATTTCTGATTCGATCCCTCAGAGAAACCCCAAGCATAGCCCCCAAGCCCTTTCCATAGCTCGCTGAGCACCTTAGTTGAGTTGACTTGAGTTTAAATATTAAATTTTAATGTGACTAGGTATGTAATCAATTAATGTTGAGATGAGTCTTCGTTACTTGAAAGAAATGATTATTATTATAAAAATGTTTTTAGAGAAAATAATGTCTTCTTTCAGTAAAATGTTGCATTTACAATATTCAAGGTACTTTCCCTTCATGTGGCATAGGCGTGAGACGCCCTGTATACCGCGGATGAACCCGCGGGCGGAACGTTACTTACCTACATAAATATATTGAGAGTATGATTGTATAGTTGTGACAAATAGTATACCTGTAGCAAGTACATTAATGTAAACATATCCAATATCTACATTTGTTTAGACTGCCTTATGAATGGCTACACCTGAATTAAGTGCCTACTAGGTTTAGGTATACCTACATAACCTACATCAAAGGAAATTTTCTGATAGCTGAAAAACGTGGTTCCTGAACTATGGCTCTGATATCGACTTACATAAGTACATATGTGCAAAAAATGCACGAACGTCATTGCAATCCTACAACCCTTTAATATTATAAACGTGAAAGTTTGTGAGTATGGATGGATGGATGGATGTTTGTTGCTCTTTCACGCAAAAATTATGAACGGATCTGAATGAAATCTGGAATGGAGATAGCTTTTATTATACCCTGGACACATAGGCTACACACACACTACATATAGGCTACATATAGGCTACATATAGGCTACACATAGGCTACTTTTTTCCCGGAAAAAGGTTCCTACGGGATAACGGGAAGACGCGGGGGAAACAGCGGGGCGCAGCTAGTTTGTAATATTCCTTAACACTTATTCTTACCTTTTAATCCGGATAGTGATGGCACAAGAACGAATATAGCTGATATATTGACGAACACGTCCCAGTCCTGAAAATAAACGAAACAAACTACATTAACTGCTGTAGCATTCCGACAAAAAAGGTTTCGATGTATCGAAACCTTTTTTGTCGGAATGCTTGGATTTTTGCGAGAGGAGTACAATCGCAACCATACAACCACCTTTAAGGTGGTGATTATTGACACTTCATTATGTTGACATTCATTTGCTTGTATCTAGTTTTTTTTTCCTTGACATTGTATATGATTTATTTTTATATTGTTTTGTTTTTGACCTATATTTATTATTGTTAATTTTATTTTTCTACTATGTTTTTTTACATTTTTTATTTTTGTTTAATTATTTATGTAATAATTGGTTTTCGCCGTCTAATATAATGTAAATATTTTTTTTTTTTTTGTTGTAGGTACGAATAACTTGCGTTTCACCCAGTTTCACCTGTTGGTAAGTATGTTTTCGTTACAATGCTTTCCTTTACTAAAATCTGAAGCTCATAGCAGGATTCGAATCCACAACCTACGGATCGCAAGCCGTCATCACTAGCCGATTACATACTACCACATACTTCTTCAGTTTTGTTTATTTTCGTAGATACGGAAATACTCAACATTACGCGTAAAAACTTCGGAACCTTATCACAAATTACGTATTTTAACTGAGTATAATTGAGACGTGATATTAAACAATAGATTTAGAGTTGTTCATCATAATATGACGTCTGACTTATGGCCTAGAATCATCACGTCAATTTACGTCATATGACTTTGTTAGTTAGTCAATGGTGTCGATTCGATTTTGTATCTCTAAAACTAAACTAAGTTTGTCAGGTCTAATAATATTGTTGTCTTTTTCTAACCACTGAAGTTAAAAAAGAACAGCATAACTTTTAGACCTGTCAACCTTAGTTTAGTTTTAGAGAATGCAAAACCGAATCGACACCACTATAAGTCGTATTTTTTAATTAGACGAAGTCAACTGACGTTTACTGTGTTGTCAGTTTTGGATGAAATAAAAATAGTGTTGTGACAAAGTGAAGGATTGAAAAAAACTCCTGAATGAATGAATAATATTCTTTTATAGTTTGAAATGATTAACTATTCACACTCATTGTTCATTCATCTGATTGAACGAGAACTGAACGCATCACTATTACTTTAAATTTGGCCCAGTAGCCTGAGAGAGTCCTACATAACACTCGTTCGCCGTTATAACTTACCTACGAACGTAATGGTTATGAAAACAAATGATTCACTTTTAATATTATGTTTAGAAATCTTCACGGCTTTGAATGATTGCATTTTTTTCCCATTTCAAAACAATGGCCATGGGTTTACTTTAATGACCAGAAGTACCCACAGTAACGGAAGCACTGGTAAAGAGTTAGTGAGAGTCAGTAAGGTCATAAACTTCGAGGGCACATTGCCCCTCCCCCCAAAACTTATTTTGTTGCAGTTCCTAAGGTAAATTACAATCCTTACTAAAATTATAAAAGTGAAAGCAACCCTCAATCCCTCTGTTTGTTTTGTAACCTTTTCACATATATATCGCTGAACAGATCTTAATGATATGGAGATAGTTTGAAGTTGGCATATTTTAATTTTAACCCGTAGGTTGTGGGCGAGAATTACGGGGCGCAGAATTAATATATACAAACATTTCTGACAGAGTTACAACAATAGATGTATATTTGTAATAAAAAATATGTAACGAAAATAATACTTAGATTATAATATTTTTTAGTCCGAGTCGAAAGTTAATTTTTAGTAACAAAATCTGTCACATAAACCTGGGTTTAAAATTTTGACGTCATCAGAATCAATTCCTAGTTAGCATGTTTTAATATTAGGTAAGTTGCCCCAGCGGACCCCAGACTGCGGGTCTGCGAGTGCGCCCCCTTGGGATTTGCGCTCCTGGCGGCCGCCCCGCAGCCAGCGCCCTAGCTAGGACTCTGTAAAGAGTAGTCGAAGCCAAAGACGATTTAGAATTTACCTACTATTGTATTATATCACTACTGATATTCTTGTAACTTTGCTCGTTGAGAAATTAGCGTCTATTTCCTTTACTTGCGTCGGTATATAACAAAATATTCGAAGGATGTTTGTTATTCAAGCACGCTAAAGAGATTTGTATGAAATTTAGTACAAATAAAGCTTAAAATTATAACATTTAGGCTACTTTCAGCGTTGTTTCTTTTTTCTACTTCTTTCAGAGTAGCGTTTGGCCATAAGTCAACTGATGTTATGTGACGATATGGTCGAAGATGGCGCCACGCTACACCTGGATTGGGAACTGGCTCTCAAAGGGGCTGCCGGAACACACCTATAGGTGCTTGGCTATAGTTTCTAACTTGAGGGTGGTAGCTAGACCAACGAGCATTTGGAAATATCCTACCATCACTAAGCTATGGTTTCATCATGTTTTCCTTCACCGAAAGCTCAAGCTCATTGTAGGATTCGAACCCACGACCTACAGATCGCAAGCCGACGTCATTACTGCTGAGGCATCATCGCCCATAGATACAGGAAAACTTAGTTAGGGGTCAGAATCATGTAAATAAATGATTGTGTTGACGTTATCATCATTATCATTTTCAATATCATTAAACTTCCAAATGTAAGACATTACAGACAGACACTACCGCCTACCCAAGTTTTATTTATGTATTTACATGTAATACACATAAAATTGTGTTCAAGTAAACATTAACTGCGATAAAATCTTCGTAATTTGGTTTTTTGAACACTTTGCAAGTTTTTGTTATAAGCAAGAACTTCATTAGCACACTTATTTCCGTTGTGCGCACAATTCTAAATATGTAGTGCTATTAATAAACTGTGGCTGAGGAATTCCTACATACTATTATTATAAAGAAGCGCTCTGATCAACTTTGCGGCCGCTACTTGGATGGGTGACCACTAGTGATATTTACAACTGAACGCTTCCGTGCTTCGGAGGGTACGTTAAGCTGTCAGTCCCGGTTGTTGTCTTACGATAGCAGTCGTTAGGCTATGTCGGAGACCTTCAGGCGGTCTGCAAAGTCCGAGAAGGGCTGGCTACAAGCCTATTGTAAAATTGTACAATGTATTTTCCTTTTGTTCAATCAGTCGTAACCGAGTTTCATCATCATCATCCGGAAGAAGTTCACTGCCGAATATAGGTCTCCCTCTTTGAACGCCACCATGAACGGCTATTAGCCATTTCCTCCCTGCGACTCTTACAATGTCGTCGTCAACGTCTGCCGGTTCGTGGTCGCCACTCGAGAACCTTTCCTCCCCTTAGGTTACCGGTGCATCGAGCAATGTGGCCTGCCCATCACCTAAGTTCGGCTGTAACTTACTCTGACAGTTCCTAGCACCAGTCCAGCTCCGATGGTGCCGCAGCCGGCAATGAAGAACGGCACGGCCACCTGCATCAGCGTCTTCCACCATAGTTCCTCCTTCTTCTAGAACAAATAACACATAATTCAATCTAAATCCATTTAACATCATCATCAGTCGGAAGAAGTCGACTGATGAACATAGGCCCTTTGAAGGCTACCATGAACGGCTTAGCCATATGCATCCATCGGCTCCCTGCGACTCTTACAATGTCGTCGGTCCAACCTACAGAACGTCTTCCTTCCGGTTTGTGGTCGCCATACTTTAAAACCTTTCTTTCCGATCTAATTCTTCTTATTTCATGTAAGTAGGTGTATAAAAATCAATTATTACTGTTCGACAGTCACGCTAAAACTCAGAAACGGCTAAATCGATTTTAATAAGGTCCTTTCGTTATGTGCGTAATAATCAGGACTAGATTTCCATGACTTCTGGTTTTGGAAAACCTACCGGAAAATTCGGGGAAAAGTGAAAGTGGTTGATGACTTTTTACAGTTGGCAACCCTCATACCTACTGTCCGATCAACTAAATTAGCATTATTAGCAAGACTCACTTCGATGGTGTAAACCAGTCATCAGTTAAATTGTGACTAAAATCGCCGGATATCCGCCTGGCTTATCGCAATATACATATTCAAATTCATATTACAAAGTCGCTTCCCGCTGGCTGTCTCTGTATGCTTAGGTCTTTAAACTACGGAACAGATTTTAATGTAGTTTTCATCAATAGATAGAATGATTCAAGAGGAAGATTTATATGTATTGATACATACATATTTTAGTACAGAAAAGCCGAAAAATTCAAAGATTTGTAAAATGCTGCCCCATATTTGTACCTACAAATCTACATTTCACCCGTGCAAAGCCGATGCGCTAGTGTACTAATAACTAAACTGACTAACTGAGATCGCGCAACGACCCAAAGTGAGTCTTGGCCTCCGATAACAAAAGACGCCACTTCGGTCTGTCCTGCGCCCCCTCCTGCCAGTCCTCCACCTGGAGCTCGCGCAAATCCTTCGTGACTTCGTCTTTCCAGCGGTATCTGGGACGGCCGACAGGGCGACGGCCACTCCGCCCACTGTATGCTCGTTAGACCGCACGATCCTCTCCCATTCTTTCAAGGTGTACTAATAAGTTTTATGTTATTAAAAATGCATTCGTACACACCGGATCAAACGCACGCCCGGTTATGACAGACGGGCGGACTTTCCAGTCGATGAGGGCCTTGGCAATATCCGGTAAGGAGCCCGAAGACGATGTTCCACTTGATTCAACTTGCTCCCTTAAAATCCAATCAAGATATATAATAAACTAGCTATTCCTCGCGATTTCACCCGCAGTGACTACATTTTAACGCATTCAAGTGTCGTAAGTCCTTCCTCAGGGCTCTAACGATCTCCATACCAAATGTCACCAAGATCAGTTACAGACTGTTACAATACCTATACTGCTATTCTGGGTGGAGACAAATCCAACATATCAAAGCTCATAAAAATCTGTTCTCGAGCTATAAAATTAAATGGTGTACATTAACTAACCCGATTTTATGATAGAAGAAGATAAAATAGACATGAACAATTTAATATTTCTTCTAATCATCTACTTATATACGTATGTATTATCAAATGGTATTATATTCAAAGGGAGGAACAATAAAATTAGTTATCAAGTTATTTTTTTGGTTAAATAGAATAATTTGTGAGGTAATAATGTAATTATAATCAACCTAGGTTCACTTTGTGGTTCACTTGATTTGACAACGCCACTTGCATCCATGAAGACACTTGACTTATTTTTTTTATGGCATAGACAAGAGTTTTTTGTAGTCTATGCTCAACTATGATTGCTATGCTCCTCTTTACTTGTACCACGTCTCTAAGAAGTTTATCCATAAAACCAACCATGAAATCTTTGATGGTTTAAGAAAATTCCTCAATAAATTAAATTATATTAACTCCTCCTGATTATTGAAAGGGATGGATTAAATTAAATTATTTGTATAAAATACTTGTATCTTGTACATATTTGTCATTCCTTCATTTTGTTACAAAAAGCCTGAACATTTACCGTAAACGGACATTGCCTTCCCTAGAAACTATTTTAAGCCAGTTAGTCAGGTTTTATCTATCGCAAGATTCGCGTACCTATGCTTTGCACTTACGTAGTAATTACTAATTATACTTCGACCGATAAATTGATAACAGTCCATTGTCCACACAAATCCTGTCATGTAACGATACGTGATAAATAATATCACGTCACAATAAGAAAACTTGACTTTTCTTTGAGTGGTAAAGTAGTCTACACACGGTGCAATCTGATTGCCAGAAGAAGATGAATCGTAGATCTAAAACCATAGATAGATGCGGCGCTGTTTCTTTTTCTTTCGCACTTTTTCAAGGGAAAAGCAAAAGGATTGAACCTGATAGACGTGGTTCTTTATTGCAAATGATCAAAGTGCAAGGCCAGTCAAGATAATATTTGCCATGTCATTTGCCACCAACTAACTGCTACTTCGCTTTTTTTTGACGACGCAAAGACTCTCCCCTTGCGTTCTTTCTTTTTACTAAAAGCTAAAATGCAAGGTGCAAAATAAGCATGGCCGATTGGAGAAATTAACTAAAAGTTAGTTTTTATCGTATTATCAGCACCATAAACTGCCTGTCAGAAAACATTCAGATTGATAATACAATCTGATGTGAGCCTGCAAATTGCAGCGTAAGTTGTTAATTTTACTAATTATAGGCTATCGTTTGACGAAAAGTAACCTGATGTTAAGTGACGATGTGGTCGAAGATGGCATGCTGTACCTAGACTGGGAACAAATGAGACTGACGACATGTGACGATTTAATTTATTGGCTTACAGAAGATTGTGGCAACAAATTGGTAGACAGATTGTACCGTTAATAGGCTACTTTACGGGAATGTCTCAATGATGAATGTGGAAAAGTGGTAAGTAGGTATTTTATTGCTTTGCAATAAATAAATCGAAGTACTCTGAAATACGGTATTGTGTTTTGAAGTGCTTATACAATATTGATGTATTTGTGCAAATATAACGTAAATCAACACTTACGACGGGGTTACAATGTAACGACGCAGATTGTGACCAATATAAAAATTTAAATTGAAAAATATAACTACAAATATTGTAAATCTACATAAATGAAAGAATGAATCCATACTAATATTATATATGCGAAAGTAACTCTATTGTTTGTTACATTTTCACTACTAAACTGCTGAACGGATCGTAATGAGATTTGGCAAGAAGATAGATTAAATCCTGGAATCATACGCTATCTTATACCTCAAAGGATAATCTTGGAGGGAGTGAAATAGGGGATGAAAATTTTGCAATCATTATCAGCCTTTCACGTTCCCACTGCTGGGACTCCGGCCTTCTCTCAGAGAGAGAGTATGGGCTGTAATTAACCACGCTGACCCAGTGCGGGTTGGTAGATGTAATGTTGCAGTTCTTGGGCATGCTGGTTTCCTCACGATGTTTTCCTTTACCGTTTTGAGCGATGACAAATCCGCACATAACTTATTAAGTCATAAATTTTGCAATGAATAAATGATATTTAGGGACTGTTTCACACGAATTGACTTAGCCCCGAATTAAGTTTTAACTTTTGTTATGTATGGGTACTTGACAAGGATATACAAATATATATATTTATAGAAAAAAAAATGTCAGCGCGGGTTACATCGCGGGAAACAGCTAGTGATTGGAAATTTGCTTGCTCGAAATGTGACCAAACAATGTGTGTATTTGTCACGTTGGAGGCACTATTTCCGTCTCTTTTCATACGCGGAAGTACATAGCGCCACCCTTTTCAGTTGGAACTGCGTAGGTGCCCTCCTAACTAGACTTTGCACAGATGTTTCAGTAGTTTAAACAAAACTATGACGTAACAATTTCTTTGTGATCGAAGCTACATGGTCGGTATAATAATGAGTTTACCTAATTACAATACACAATAAAACATCGTGATGAAACTAAAGCCTGGTGGTAGGGCATTTTCTAGTGCTCGCCTGGCTAGCTGGAATTGGTCGCCTAGCATCTATCGGTGTGTTCCGGCAGCCTCACATTGGAGCCAGTTCCCAATCCCGGGGAAGCGTGGCAATTAACTTCAAGTGACTTGTGGTCAAACGCTAATCTATATGATGTAAAAAACATTTTGGTGAGCGCTTGTAGCTGGTTTCAAAACCTTATGTACTGGGAATGGCCGTTAGTCGTTCTGAACTGATCAACTAGGAACTATCAACGTGCTCTGAGGTCACTTTGACGGGACCATTAGTGGTGGTATTTACAACGAAGCGTTTCCGGGCTTCCGAGGGCAAATTAAGACGTCGGCGTCGGTTGTTTTTATATGATAGCAGTAATTGTTAGGCTATGTCGGAGGCTTTCGGGCGATCTGACACTACTAAGGCTGCCTACTAATATCCGTCAGCGAGAACGGGGCCTGCGCGGTGGACTATAGGCGATACTCTCTCTCTTATGCTGGGGCCACACTAACGGGAAATGCCGTTCAATAGCGCGATGATTAATGTTTGACATAAGTGTGGCCACGACATTGGACAACGGCATTCACATTGGCGTTTGACGTTGCCGATAATTCAAGTGCATTCACGTTGACCGTTCAAGTGTAGCCACTCACATAATAGCGTTAATAATTAACGCAATATTTATCGCGAAGATAGGCATTGACATTTCCCTTGACGTTGACCTTAGTGTGGCCCGGGCATGAGAGAGGTTCTGTATCCCAGCAGTGGGAACGTAAAGGTGACTGTGGTTTACGCAGCCTTCAATTCTTTCAATCTGAGTTTAATTAGACAAATTACTAAGCCGAAGAATGACTAAAAGCTGAGCGCAACAATAAAATGATTAATTTACGGTAAACAAAGAATTTACAGAGATAGGTTTATCAGCTAATAGCACTGATGATAAAGATTCGATAAAGCAAGATTGTGACAAATTTACTGAATCATTGCCCATAGATTTTCTAGCTTCTTAATAAATCATTCATTACTAGTGTGTTTTTTTTTTGTTTCAGAATGAAATATATTAGCTTTGCACGCGGCTTCTGCGACCGTCTGCGACACAATGTCGTCATTATAATCATAAAGTATTATAACTAATGTGAATTAGACGTCTGTTTGTTTATAGCTAAAACGTGGCAAAATGCTGAACAGATTTGGATAAAATAAATAATTCCCAGTTGCCACCATCACCTCCACCTGCCTGGTGACAATCGAGAAAAAACCCAAATTGCCACCAGAGTGGAGGCAATCAAACACTCTGTTCCCAATTGCTACTACCATCTCCGGGTACTAAAATACTTAGTTTACTTCGTAGTTACAGCAGGTTAACGCTTGACCATTAGTCACCTGATGTTAAGTGACAATCTGGTTGAAAGTGACGCAACGCTGCACCTGAAGGAGGAACCGTCTCTCAAGTGAGGAGCGAGTGATTGTCATAGTAGAAAGGGTACATACCCCTGACAGGGGTTGTTTTTCAGCGTCCGCTTCTGCTAGCTTTTTATCCGGGGGGTCTCCTGGACTCTTCAGGTCCCCGTTGGAAGAGTTTATCGATGACATGTTGTAGTTGCTGTCACCGTTGCCAATTTCATCTGAAACAAAGAAATTGGGGATGAATATACTTCATTAGAGGGTGCAACCAGGGGCCTAATTCTCGCGGCGTGATATTATCACATTCGATAACGCAATAACTGTTAAAATTTGTATTGAATTTTGACAGTTATTGCGATATTTATCGAATGTGATAATATATTACGCCACGAGAATTGAGCCCCCGGGTCTAGGGCGACTAAGGTGAGAGCAAGTTTTCACACGCTATCTCTTTCGCTTAGAGATGCAAAATTGTCTGGTAAGATTAGTAGAATTTAGAATAACTGATGAGAATTAGGTAGAATATACAACCATTTGCATATTTACTATTCAAATTCATACATCATTTATGTAAATGTAAATATGTATTAGTTATACAAATTGTAAAGTTATTATGTAATGTCACGCTTGTCTAATGAAGCGTGTAGCTATGTACTTATTTAAAAGAAATAAATGCATTTAAATAAATACATTAAAAGCGATGACAGCTCAGTGGTAGTGATGTTGACTTGTAACCATGTCGTAGTTTCAAATCCTGCAAGGAGCTTGAGCTGTTGGTGAAAGAAAACATCGTGTTGAATCCTTCGTTTTTTTTAAAACACTTTTATTAGCTTGACTTGTAACTAACTAACTTACTAACTAACTAACTAACTAACTAACTAATTTTTTACAACTTACAGCGTTTGATCACAAGTCACCTGCTAAGTGACGATGTGGTCGTAGGTGGCGCCACGCTACACCTGGACTGGGAACTGGCTCTCAAGTGAGGGCTGCCGGAACACACCGATAGGTGCTTGGCAACAGATCTTAACTTGAGGGTGGTAGCTAGCCAGGCGTGTACTAGAAAATACCCTACCATCAAGCTATGGCTTCATCACGATGTTTTCCTTCACCGAAAGCTCAAGCTTATTGTAGGATTCGAACCCACATCCTACGGATCGCAAGTCAACGTCACAACCACTGAGCCGTCATCGCTATAAAACTTACTGAGTTTTCCTTCCCATTGCATGTTGCGATTTTTGCAAAAACGATTGTTATGATTTTTTTCGTGGTATTGGCCGGATTTCTCTTCGTCTGTTACAGATATAACGTGCCAATGCGTCTGAGAAAGCCGTGCGACCCTCTAACAACTGTCAAGGTTACTTGGCAAATATTATGCGGCATTGTAGACTGGCCTTCACGTTTTACGTATGTGGGGTAGGCAGATGAGTGCTTACCTTTCCTTTGTACAAACAAGGAAATATGTAGTCATGCGGGTTATGTATCGATTATTGACTTACATATCCATAAATCCTATGCTAGCGCATCGCGCTTTCACCCACGGCTTCCCGTTATCCCACAGGAACCTTTTTCAGAGATTAGGTTCTTGCGGGATAACGGGATTTTTTTCAAAAAAGTAGCAACAACGCACTCACGCACGCATGCACGTTTATGGCAAACAGAAAATCGGGGAATACCCAAAGGAACAGCCGAAATATGGAAATTGCTCATTTTGTATGAAAATTGCCAGGTGGTACAAAGAACACTGGTTAATCTAGTATACGTCATATCTTAACATATAATATGTAATGTACTAGTAATCTGTCCGCAGCTTCGCTCGTGTGAAAGTTGTTTTTTTTCTTTAGGGTTTTAAGTTTTTGTCATACAAATAATGACACCTTTGGAAAGTAAAAAAAAAATCTGCATACATTCTAAATTTCATGGCTATTGGCCGTTCCTTGTGGCATCCGCCGCCTGATGATGATGATGATGACTTGACTCCATTCAAATGAAAACCAGAACATAACCCTGAAAACAATAGATTCTACGATTGGTTTGTTATACCACTCAGTTCCGTAACAGATTTTCATTACCGCGGAAAAGGTAACAAAAGTGGCTGAAACAGTGTTTGTTAATTACAATTAATTAACGTCACTGACATTCATTTTAAATACCTACCTTCTTTCAGAATTTCAGATGTACAACTAATATTATACCTTGGTAAAATTCAATATGTTACAATTTCGCTTCTTGCCCGTGGTACAGTTGTGATAGTCCTGTGGATCGGACCTTTTAAGAAAAAACGGTAGTACAGTTAACGACAAAGTCGCTGATCAATCACTACTTTTTCTATTATCCTTGTCATCTTAGACACCAATTTTTTACCATCATCTAAAATCAGGTGTGTATGTTGTGGTCAAAATGATACCATGTAAAATGTAAAGAAAACAATAATAATTACTGATTTGAAACACATTTGGAAAATTGAGAATGATTAGCTACTTTTGTCGTTGACTGTACAGTCGTGTACCACTGCTAATATTTTTCTTGCGGTAGTACAGTTGATCGGACTATTATAACGATGAAGAGCATCCTATGTCCTACCACAAGGTTCAAGGAGAAAGCAAGCAAAAAAAAATTTTGTGTTTCATTTATAAAATGAGACATGGACACGTTTTTCGAAGAATATAGTATGGATGACAAGGTGACGTGTTTTTGAATACATATTTAAGCATTAATTAATTATGATACGATATTATCATCGCCAAAGTGATAAAAAAATAAATAAAAAAGAGAGATAAAAATAAAAGGACGTAGCATAGTGAATCTGTTCAAGAAACAGCTTAAAAAGCTATTAATTGATGAATGTTACTAAACAATTAACGAATCCATTAATGACTGTGATGCTGATGACTTTGATCTTAAAATTACTACATATTTTCGTAAATTCTTTAGTTTATCTACCTAGTTTTCTATTAACTTGTATTGTATACAATCTTGGTTATAATATGACTGTACAAATTTCAAGTAGGGGATGAGTTCACTGCTAAAAAAATAACATTAAAACTGAAGGTGGCAACTGAAGTACGCGAGCAAACTTATTGCGGTCGAGATGACCACAAACTTCAGCCACCCGAAGGTCTCCGACATGGCAATAAAAGTCTCGAATAAAGTCTCAAGGACCATTCGCAAATACCAACTAGCAATAAAACGTACCAATAATAGTATATCCATGAAGTCTCTTCAAGTATTTATCGAGAGACTTCTCCAATGTAGCCCCCATGCTGAGTAGCGACATCTTTGCTATCTAAGAACTGGTTCAATTCCACATTAAACGAACAAAATCTCACAAACACTTCACTCCGAAGCACAAAACGCACTAAATTCGATTAGGTAGAACGAAACAATTAAATAGCGAAAGCAATTCGCTTCCTGCTCGAAAAAACTTAAGAAAAAGATCTCATAGAAAAACGGAACAATTACAGTTTTTGCTCACATCTTATCGTCTCCTCCCTATCGACGATAAGAATTAAGTATCTGCTCGAAACCGCTGATAAAATAATTTGATAACAACACTATAAATAAATGAAATTAACAGAAAAACGCGTAGGAATTTCAGTCACATTTTTGTCGTTATCTCGGCAAATTTACAATCACGTGCGATTTATTTTATTTATCGCTATTTAAAACACATTTTTCCACTACTGTTTTTTGTTCCGTTACCGTTATTACATTTTCTAATCGTTTTAAAACATATTTGACCGCGTTCGACCGCTGCTCAAACATATTTGTGACATTTTGTTGACTGTTTGATTCTGCAGTTAAATACCCTCATTGTAACTGATAAAATATTATAATTATTTATGAGTTTATTCACGCTATCTGTGCACTTTATGTAGGAAAATAGATTGCTGTGTCCTGTGTGACAAAGTTCATGCATAAAAGGGTCTACTCACGGTAAAATCTCACTACGATTTGTTGTTAAAATCTGCAAAGCCAACAAAATGCTACGTGAATAGGCATGCTGTGGCTTAACTTTCGTTCCTGTCAATACTTAAACTTATACACCCTAGGGCGTTATTTGAAACCACCTGTTTTATTTTTAATTTACTGTTAATATTTCAGTAGCACAGTCAACGACAAAAGTCGCTGAACAATCACACTTTTTTCCCCCCACAAGTCTTTCCGCAGTGCTACAGATTGCAGTCCTTCATGATGGGTTGAAAAGAGTTCTTAAAGGTCGGCAACGCATCGGCAACTCCCCTGGTGTTGCAAATGTCCATAGGCGACAGTGACCGCTTTCCATCAGGCGGCTTTCCATCTGCTTGTTTGCCAATCTATTACATAAAAAAAAAATCATCACCTAAAATCAGGTGTGTTATGTTGTGGTCAAAATGATACCATGTAAAATGTAAAAAAACAATAACAATTACTGATTTGTAACACGTTTGGAAAATCGAGAACGACCAGCTACTTTTATCGCTGATTGTACATAACTTATATCACAATATAGCTAGCTATTCATCTATATAATAACGCCTACACAACCACATGTATACATTTGACTCCACACTCGGATTTCCTGCATCTATGGTATTAAAAACTACGTAGATAGAGCCACAGGCACAGCACCCAGACACTAAAAAATAATCTCAAATTTTTCGTGCGTTACGGGATCGAACCCGCGCCCTCACGCTTTGTCCATTGTTGTCCATAAAACCATGTAGCCATATTGAAACGGTTTTCGTCTTTGTTTAGTTACCAAGCATATCCGAAACAAAAGCTTGTATATTATTAATTATGTTATTAAGTATCTCTGTCGCTCAATAAATTAATAATCACGATAATAATTCATGACAATACGTTACAAACGTGTGACATTATCAAGGTATGTTGAACATGCAGTGTTGCCATGCATGACATGTCAACACTGTTCTTAGAAACATTGAACTATAGTTTCTTATCACGGTCATTAACACAAAATCGGGATGTATGCTAAATTACCGATGATGGCTCAGTGGTAGTGACGTCGGCTTGCGATCCGTAGGACGTGGGTTCGAATACTACAATGAACGTGAGCTTTCGATAAAGGAAAACATCGTGATGAAACCATAGCTTGATGAAGGGTATTTTCTAGTACTCGCCCGGCTAGCTACCACACTCATGTTAAGAATCTGTCGCCAAGCACATATCGGTGTGTTCCGGCAGCCTCACTTGAGAGCCAGTTCCCAATACAGGTGTAGCATGACGTCACCTTCGACCACATCGCCACTTAACATCAGGTGACTTGTGGTCAAACGCTACCCTGTAAGTAATGAAAATAAAGAAAAATTACCAATTATCCTACTCTTTTACAACATTTATTTCATAGTATTTATTTATTTATTATTATTAGAACGGATATACCATTTACACTTATCATAACATAACTTATAACAAAATGAATACATAGGTCAAATAAATCGATGTCACAATAATTAAATTTAACAACACAATAGAATTAAATTTGAGCAATAATAACAACAATAAGACGGAAAACAGTAGAAAATTAGAAAATAAATTACATGAAAGGACACCACTATCACGCATTCGCCTCGCAATACTTCAACATAGTCTTAACCAATCACCTGGCATCCTTCGCTACGTTTGCCAAGTCGCGGTCTCCACTCACTAACACTACTACCCCAATGGTTGTCGGTTCTGACTTTCTGAGGCTCTGTAACTGAAAATGTTACTGATGACATCCTGTGTATCATAATATACAATGTGCTCGCACTAAGTGGTGCTAATGATAAATACTCTAATTTAATACATGTCACATCACGCAATAAAGGCGATTTTTCAATGACAGTCATGGAAAACAAGGAACTGTACTCAGAAGATTTATGAAGGAAAACCCAATGAAAATGCTACTTCCTGTAGTTTTTTAATTAATTACCAGTGTCAACGATCTGTTACATACATGTGTGTTTTATGGGGTTAATGAGGCACATAATAATAATATATTTCAAGTGGCTATAGTATTATTGTTTCCTCTTGCTAGTTTAAAGTATTACTTCGTAGTTATAGTTTGATTAGAGGGTACAGGATAAATTTAATAAAAAAGCTATAATATATGTATCTGGTTTCGCATGAGTAGGTAAATATAAATAAATGATGTACTGCAGCAGATCTCGAGTTCACACAAAAGTCCCATAACTCCCATAGAAAAAAAAGTCTTAGTGCTTCCCTAATTTTCCAAATTAACGGGCACTTTTTCCAATTTTTCTTTCTATAAAAACGTTGTACAGACTATTACGAACAATTAGAAATACGTCTGCCGAATAAGTCCAGCCGTTCTCAAGAAATGCTACCACAACTGTAGGCACGTTCTCAATCTTTTAGAAAAAGTCACGAGTTGCAACCAATGTCAGTGTTTACTCGAAAGGAAGGCACGAGTTACGACCAACCCTAACAAATGAACAGCATTTAATTTTTAATTACTACTAGATATTAATTACGAACGGACGAAGTCGTATAGTACAGTCAGCGATAAAAATTGCTGTTCAAACCCAATTTTCCAGAAGCGTGTCAGATGAGCAATATTTCATTGTTCAATTTGCTGTTATACTTAGTAATGTTGGATTATTAGGCGTGTTCAGCAACTTTTGACGCTGACTGTACCTACAGCTACATTCCTAACCTATCTATAGCTACTAGATAGATAATGGAATCTTCACAAGAAAGGAGATATATGAACAAGGAAAGCAATAACGCTGACAGTTTATAGATATTTTTATAGCTTTATATTCGTATACTGGTTTTACAGCCAAAAAAATTTATTACATTTCTGCGAGTTGAAGTCAATTTTTGAATGAACCTACGTCTTGATTATTCAAATGTCATTGAACTCAAATGTGTAATTATAATAATTGTTGGTTGTTATTTATATCTAGAACTAGCTGACCCGGCGAACTTCGTATCGCCAATAAAAGTCACCTTTTAAACCTTCCCTGAACATCCACAAATATTTCAAGATCTATATTAGCCAAATCGATAAAGCCATTCTGGAGTTTTAGCGAGACTAACGAACAAAACAAGCAAGCAATTGATATTTATATCTAAGACATATAATTGATATTTATATATATACTACAACAGTGCAGAATATATTGCACGTATTCAAATGGGTTTGCAAGAAATGCTGGTACTTATGAAGATAAGTACAATACCTACTAATGCGTTTTGTCGATAACAGAAAATATTTCAAAAAATTAATGCAAGTCTGTGTGTAAGTTACATACGTAATTACTTGTTATATTACAGATTTGTTTCGTCATCCAAAATGAGAAGGCATTGTTTATTCAATAAATAGACAGACTAATTGAACATAAAACAAACACTTGATGCGTCAGCGCCACACATATGCCATGCCATTAATTGTTTATTTATTAATTTATTACAATACATTAGAGAATACAGCCGAGTCCAATTAAAACAAAACTTACATTACAACATAAAAATGGGCCAGACGATTTTTGAAAAATAAAACGTAATACAAAACAACTTATTATAGTACACTGAGAAAAGAAATCTGACTTTCTTTCTGAGTCTTTTCCTTCCAAGACCGATTCCTTCCTTATTTTACCTTAGTTTTCCTTCTGACTCACAGTTCCTTCCCTTTTGACTCAGAAGGAAAACGGTATTTCGGAAGGTCTTTTTTCTCCGTGTACAACAACTTTTTATAAATGTTCTTATTATTATTTATTATTAGAATAGAATAGAATTTATGTTTATTTGCGACAAAAACACTCATGGTACATGGTATATAAATAAAAATAACATACAACAATATTATATTAATGTTTATTTTATTTATTAGTGTGGAAAAAAATTGCTTTACTATTAATTACAATTATATCATTATTACTGAAAGTACTTCACTATTGGAGTTTCGTATGAACTTAAGACCCACCGCAGGACATCAATTTTCTGTTTGCCAATCCAAGCGAAACCGGGACAAGTCGCTAGTAATTAACAATTCTGATCATCCTTTAAAAAGTCTACATCAATCATCATTCGATAATAATTTATCATCAATTAACGATTTATCATCAATTTTCAATTTGGATAAGTGTAACGATTTTAAATTATTTAAATTGGAAATTGATGATGAAACGTTTAAGTAGGTATTGGATTTATTTTGTAAACATGTATTAGGTATAAATCTACAGATAAAACAGACATTGTATGTCATAGATAACGTCATAGCTAAGGGAAGGACGCGGGGGCGGCTGCCAGGGGGATGGGGGGAGGGGGCAGTATCAAGGGGGTGATCACACGTACCTATAACAGCACACATAGTATGCAATCTATGGGCTTACTGGGACGGGTCAGTCGCACTTACACCAAAGTTGGTTGTGACTCGTGACTTTTTCTAAAAGATTTTAAAATATGGATGGGCTAGTTTTATTAGTGAATTAGATGATTTCAAAGCGAAATCCCATCCTACTAATACTATTATAAACGTGAAAGTTTGTGAGTAGCTTTGGATGGGTGGATAGATGTATGTTTGTAACTCTTTCACGCAAAAACTACAGAACGGATCTGAATGAAATTTGGAATGGAGATAGCTTATACCCTGGATTAATACATAGGCTACATTTTATCCCGGAAAAAGGGAAGACGCGGGTGAAACCGCGAGGTGCAACTGATGTACAGTTTATTTCGTTCAAAGCCAAGGAGTTTTGATGCCAGCGCGAATTGTACAGTCAGCGACCGAAGTTCCTGCACGCGCCAATGTTTTTAAATTTGTACCAGTTTGGGCTTTTTGGTGTTAGAGATGCTTAGGATAAAATCGGAAAGTTGAGTAAATTCAGCGACATTTGTCGTTGACCGTGCTGGACGGCGTCCACGCGACACTTCATTTTTGTGCTTACTCTCACGCTCACGGGAGGGGGGGACGGGGGGGGGACCGCCCATATAACGAATTTCCTACACTTGATAACAATAGCGCCTAAGAAAATCTTAAATCAAAAGTCATTTAGGCAAAAGATATCTGTTGCCGCAGCAGAAAAATACGTATAATATTTCTACATTTGTGTATCAAATAGTCAAAGTAAAAAGTCAAAAATATAGATCTATATTATTAGTTTATTACAACGCAGCACTTTACGACGTCAAACTTCAAACTTACTACGCTTACAGCCTCTTTCCACCGGCAAAAGAACAAGCACGAAATGCCCGGCATGTAATTTACTGGACGCAGTCCCAGTTAGTTTTCTTGTTATTGCTATAGGACAAGTCTTAGTTTTCAATTGGGATGTTGGGGAAAAGCGTGCATTGATTGACCTTTGGAGTTGCTGATTTAATAGAGCCTAGCCTAGTGCCCTAGTAGTAGAAACAGCGATTTTATCTTACTCCTATTTATTTAGAGAAGATACAAGATAAAAAATTACCTAAATCATGTTTTTTATTTGTAGATGTTTAGTTTTAGTTTTATATAGATAGTTTAGCTCTTAGTATTTAGTTTATTTTTTTATCCAATTGTATATAATATTATGTTGTTTTGTTATATTATATCTAATAAACATTACTAAAGGTTTAGTTCTATAAAAATAAAAATTATTAAAATTAAATTAAAAATAAAACAAACACAGTACACAAAAAATTTGGTAAGCCTCCAGAAGACGGTAAGATGCCCAAAATGCTGGCAGCATTGCCTCGTTGAATGGCAATGCTAATTTTTAGACCAAAATATGAGCCAGCATTTTGGTCACCCGTCGCGTCAAATAGAAGCTTTGCCAAGTCCCTAAATATTTCGTGACTGCTTGGCCCCCAACACAAACATGTACCCTGTATCGAGCGAGGGGTTTGGGGGTTTCAGCTTTTGTCGCGGCGCCACCAGCCCCCTTATGACTCTTACTCCTAGTATTAAAATAGTAATCACCACTATTAGTTATCAAGTTTTTAATATCTTTGAGAGATAATAGAAGATGATTAGAACATGACGTCGTGTGATTCTAAATAGAACTAGATGATTCCCGCGACTTCGTCCGCGTGGTTTTTATTATTCCTACAATTATTGTATACAAAGCTGTTTAATTAATTACAGTTTTTAACTATCCCACGGAAACTCTTTAATTTACCGGGATCAAGAGTATCCTATTATGTTGACCAGGATTATAAGCTACCACCATACAAAATTTCATTTCAATCGGTACAGCCGTTTCGGAGATTAGCCCCTACAGACAGACAGACAAACAGAGAAAAAAAAATGAAAAAAATCTAAATTATTTCTATTTTAAAACACTTTTATTTGCTTGACTTGTAATCATCCCCCTGACTCGGTTTTTATCATTTTTTTTCATTGTACAGAAATTCGACCTCTACAGTTTTATTACATACTATACTATAGATATAGATGGGAAAATGTATGAGTTTGTGTGTATGTTTGTTACTTCTTCACTTTGAAAAGCTAAACGGATTTAACTGAAATTTCGCCAAATTCAAGTCTTGCCCTTAGCTACGACCCTGGCCCATGATATGATATATAAATACCTTATGATAAGGAATGAAGATGAGTATCGCATTATCATTATCTCAAATATAAAATGATAAATTTAAATCAAAACAGGTTTGGAGACATCAATATAATATCATCATTTTATTGGCGATTGTTCAAGGTGACTTGGACATTTAGATTTTTATCACAATAGATTGTACTTACCTGAAGATAAACAGATATATATGAGTATCACATTAACATAATATAAACAAGCTGTTCCCTGCGGTTTCGCCCGCGTGGGCTGCAGTTTATCGCGATAAAAAGTATCCAATGTCCTTCCTTAGGGTTCAAACTATCTCTGTACCAAATTTAATTTTAATCGGTTCAGTAGTTTAGGCGTGAAAGCGTATAAATTATATACTACTACCTTCCTCGAGAACCACTCTATCTATTGGTGTACAGCATGAAAATCGGTGCAGTAGTTTTTGAGTTTATCGCGAACAGACAGACAGACGCGGCGGAGGACTTTGTTTTATAATATGCAGTGTTAGTGATAGATACAGAATATTAAATACTCGAATCGTAGGATTTATAATCATAACTATGATAATTTTATGGAATCTACGGATAGTATATCTGATAGATATTATCTGATTTCTGATTATCTGAATTATATTATGTTAAAAAAATAATTGTCGTGTTAATCTGGCAACAACTCGATAATGGTGTCGATTCGGTTTTGCATTCTCTAAAACTAAACTAAGTTTGACAGGGCTAATAGTAATGCTGTCCTTTTTTTACTTCAGTGGTTAGAAAAAGACAGCAATACTGTTAGACCTGTCAAACTTGGCTTAGTTTTAGAGAATGCAAAACGTAATCGACACCATTAGCTCGAAACTGATTTGGTTTATTTTTTGTTGTTGTTGTGTGTTTAGTAGTCAGCAGAAGTTTCGAAGGAAAGAAAATGTTTGCGCTCAAAAATTTACCTGGCGGACGTTTCTTGCCTGTCCTTTTGCCGGTGTAAGAAGGTTGCAACAGGCGTAGCTTTTATAGTGTTCACATGCTGTATCCTAATACACACCTTTTCACATAGTTTTTTGTTTTTAATTTTATCGACGAATTATATATATGTAAAAAGTTACATCTAAGCATTTTTTTTCTAGATATTTTATTCAGATTTAAATAACAGTCTTTTAGTTTCCGAGTACTATTAAATATTCTGCGGTGTGGTGTGGGTTACATCAGAAAACGCGTTATAACATTTTTTTTATTGATCAAGCAATAAAACAGTAAAATTTTATGTTATTTATAGACTCGTATTGTGTCTAACGTATTCATATCTATCAAATTTTCCGTCGTCAATTGAATAACAACTCGTTTCGATTTACACTGACGATTTCTTTTCTGTATTTTAATTTTTGGTGTTTACACATTTACTCCGCTCACAAATTTACGCATTTATTGTAAAGTAGTATTAGTAAGTAGTAAAGTAGTATTTAGTGTAAAGTGTAATTAATACGTCGTCTAGGCTCCGAATATGATTTTGTCCCATTCGGTGTTGAGACCCTTGGTCCGTGGGGTCCTAGCGCTTTAAGCCTTTTTAAGGAAATAACAAAAAGGTTAGTCGACATCACCGAAGACCGAAGAGCTGGCAGCTACCTCGGACAATGAATTAGTCTAGCCATCCAAAGGGGGAACGCTGCCAGTATCTTCGGTAACTTGACAAAAGGGACTTCTTTTAATAATGTATTTTAGTTATTAGTTTAGGTTTATTTGTTTTTATTTCATTGTTATGGTATAATTATTTTTAGTTTTACAAGTGAATACATTTATATCTGTATATTAATACGTCATATATGTATTAATTACACTGTACAATAATGTTAACGGATTGAATTGGAGCAAGTTCACTAAAATCCCAAGCTTTTTTTTGCCATCTCCGAGTCTGATATTTTATAATTAGCTTTACTAATAAGATTTATCTTGGCTGGTTGTGCACATTGGGATATGGAAACATACATATTAACGGGTTACGGGATCACAACCAAAGCAGACCAGACTCCACAAGCAGCAACCGTTCACGAGGTGACGCATGTGCCAGCTATCGCTCTCCTCAACCATATTAGGGGGAAGAGGGCGACCCAACACACGACGCAGCTGCAAGCAGTCACTTTCGTGAGCATGACTGTTTTGGTTGTATAGGTTCTCGAGGGGCGACCACGAACCGCAAGACGCTCTGTAAGTAGGCCCCTCACTAGGTGGACCGACGCCATTGTAAGTCACAGGGAGCCGATGGATGCAAATTGCTGATAGCCGTTCATTGTGGCGTTCAAAGGATATGTTCAGCAGTGGACTTCTTCCGGCTGATGATGATGATGAAAAGCGATCGAAGGTACTCACCGCTGATCGTGAAGACAGGGTTGTAAGGGGCTTGACCATCAACCTTTTCTGCGGGCTTAATAACATCGGGCGCTCCGACCATACCTATAACAAACGAAAGTATTTGGTAAGAGAGAGACTATGGACCATAAAATTATGGTTTTATCAAGGTTTACCTACTGCCCTTACCGCCGACTGTGCATGGAAGCCAGAAAAGTGAAAAAAAATGCACAATATCGATCACGTTCGCCCCAGTTATTGGCTTCGGAGTTTCGTAATACGAAATAAAATGGGCCCTTATATAAAGATAACATTGAAGTACGGTACCGTCGGCTACAAAAATCGCTGAAGAAGCTTCTTTTTCCAATTTGAACCGAAGAAAAACAGGAGGTTTCCAAGTCGACGTGTGTATTTTTTTCATGTATCTAAGACCACGCATTCTATCCTACTAATATTATTAATGCGAAAGTTTGAGTGTGTGTGTGTGTGTCAATGTTTGTTACCACGTATCACTGTAACTACTCAACCGATTTTGATGAAATTTGGAATGGATATAGCTTACACTCTGGATTTTTATCCCGGAAAAGGTTCCCGCGGGATAACGGGAAGACGCGGGTGAAACCGCAGAGCGCAACTAGTAACTCATTGTAGACCGATTTTGTTTCTTAAAATATTATTTTTCTTCACAAATTGAGAATAACAAGTCAGCTGTTATGACATGTCAAAATCTGTTTTAATTCTTACATACGATAGCGTTTGCTCAATCTGGTGAAATAACTGTTTTTTTTTAACATTAAGCGTTTACCATCATCGACTACATCATCACCACCGCTTATCATCACATGACATAAGTGATTAAAAATGAGTTAAGAGGTAAAGTAAAGCCTACTTATACAAAATCATAAGAGGAAACATCGCTAACAATTGCAGCATTGGCACATTTGTAAAACGGAGAGTGATCAGCAATTTTTACCGCCGACTGTTCTTATTATTGTTGTGATTGTTTACAGAAAATGTGTGTCAAGCAAATAAAGTATTGAAATGAGATTATAATAAGTATTTACTTGTAGCCGTAGCATCATATCTATTGCAATCTCGAATGTGGCAATAAAATGTACCTATTCTGTTATTGTTTGCCCGTTCATATTTTTTTATAGTGATATGTAACTTGTTTTTGTATGACACATAATTTACACATAACGGACTTCATTGATCCGCGTAAAACCTAGAATGTTTCTCAGCACCTTTCTTTCTGTTTGGATCAATGTCCAAGCTTCATATTCGTAATTGCAGGGGCCTAATTCTCACGGCATTATCGCATTCGATAAATATCGCAATAACTGTCAAATATCCATTGAATTATGACAGTGATTGCGATATTTATCGAATGCGATAGTATTTATTATCACGCCGCGAGAATTGGGCCCCAGGTCTACTGTTGGCGGCCAGCACCGCAATATATGTACAACCTTTTTTATACTTTTATATTCTTTTACATTTTGAATTTATATTTTGTTTTTATATTGGAAAAAGAGTTGCTCAATAAACGTCCTCAAAATCTACTGGCAGTTTTATTAATGCGGATCTTAGTGCGCTTGCTAAGGTAGGACACCAAAACCTTGTGAAGGGCTGCACTACAATGAATTTTATTGTACGCAAGCATCTATGTATTTCTCTATTTTTTCTCTTGTGTTATAATAATGCAGCTCAAGTAGCAGTGGATATGTGACCAACTAGTCACCTGATGTTAAGTGACGATGTGGCCGAAGGTGCGCAACGCTACACCTGGATTGGGGACTGGCTCTCAAGTGTGCCTGCCGAAACACACCAATAGGTGCTTGGCGACAGATGCTAATAGCTAGCCAGGCGAGTTCTAGAAAATACCTTACCACCAAGCTATGGTTTCAGCACGATGTTTTCCTTTACCGAAAGCTCAAGCTCATTGTAGGATTCGAACTCACGTCCTACGGATCGCAAGCCGACGTCACTACTGAGCCATCATCGCTTTAGAAACAGGATCCTTAACAGGTTTTTTTTTTGTCACACACCTGCAAGGTCTTCAAAGAGCTGCCACAAGAAGTCTTTCCACAAAGGCACATTTGACCCTCCCCTCACATTTGGGCGGCCTAGTTTTACTCAAGATTATAATAAAAAATGTAAGACAAAAATTGTATAGTCTCGCAGCAAACTGTGCTTAACGTTTCTCTTGAGATCCAATGCCATAGGATTACGTATCGACCATCGTCGACGATCACATTAGCGGAGATAACGATCAAAGTGAAGCCCACAGAAGCATAAAACGGTAGGTATAGCCCTTAGAAAGTTAGCAATTGCGCAAGAGTTGATTTGAGCCATAATGTAATCTATATTATTACCGATAATAACATTGCAATAGATTACAAAATTTGTCTTCTTTATAAAGGGCAATAAATAAAGTTATTCATGAACCTATAAAACATTATTGACTATTGTAATGCAAAATGAAACGCTATTTAATGGCGAATATTGTGTTTGTGTTTGGTAATGATATTTTGCTACTTTATAATATGGTACGTACATAAATGATCTCCCTAGACATAGTACTATGTAGAAATTAAAAAGTATTGATTTAAAGGCATTTTTTGTATGTAAGTGACGGGAAGAGACTTCGAAAGAAAGACAATTTGGCGTCAATTTTGACATTTACTAAAACTTCATTGAATTTGACAGGTCTAAAATTACCCTGTCCTTTACTTATTCTAGTGGTTTGAAGAGGACAGCATTGCTACTAGACCTGGCCTAAAAAAGTTTAATTCTAAATTCTAAAGAACATTAGAATCGACATTAATGTATAACTTTATAGTGCAAACGAGGAAAAGTATTAGAGGCATGCATAGGGAAATTGAGATTGATATTCCATGGCTTATAGGTCCATCAATCCGGAAGTCAATCGGCCCATCATGGCCACACGCCAGACCTCGGGGTCACATCGTTCTATCCGGAAACCAGAGCATCTTTATTCTTTACACATCTTTAGGTACCAATATTATAAATGCGAAAGTAACTTTGTTTGTTTGTAACCTTGATTAAATTTGGCACGAATTTAATTTCGGTAAATTAGATCTTATTGCCAAATTTTCTGTGCTTAAATCTGACAATAAGATATCATTTACCGAAATTAGGTATGAACGTTTATAAAACCGGCCCTAAGAATAAAAGTATGAAATTTGGTATGACATTTAACTTACAGATGTTTATAAAAATAATTGGTGTCTAGATCGTACAGAGTTTTGACAGTAAACAGTGTTCGGGCCAAAACACAAGCACCCGAGCGCCAATCAACGTCAACGTCAAATGTCAAACCTGCTGTCATCTTCTCTCATTCGCTCCAAAAATATGTCACATCACATTAACTTTATATACGGACTTTTTTGGCGGCAATCGAATTGTCAACGTGAAAGTTTTGTTTTTATTTCCAAAACTTGTGTTTCTTCGAGTGATAATGTGTAATATTGGTGGATTATTAACCATTATGTGTTCGTTAATGTGTACGAGTGTGGGAAATTGAAATAAAGTTGTGAAAGTGACTTTTCGAGTTGCTCCAAAAAAGTCCGTGTAAAGTTTAAGTAAAGCGCCACTACTTTACTTAAATACTATCCTCATCCCTTCATCTCATCATCATCATCATCATTTTAACTTGATTCAACTCTCTGAGTTTGAAATATTTTATACTTGACACTGGCAAATACACTAAACGTGTGACGCCATAACGAAAAAAAAAAAAAAAAAACTTTATATACGTGTCCCACGCACCGCCATTGCAATCTTCTACTCTGTAATTTTGTCTAAATTGAAATTGAAACAATGTAATTGTCGAACATACAAGGCATTTCATTTGGACCGCACGCCAGCTAAAGGCGCAAACAAACAGTAGGTCTTGGGTCTAATCAAGTTGGCTCCCCCTGCTATAGATGGTTTCGATTAGCTATCAATACCACAGAACAGATATACCTACTCGTATACCTAGATCTAATGTCGATGCGATCAATTGGATGATACCTACTGGCAATATAGCATATCGGAGATCTTGCAAACGAAGATATTATACCATTGTCATTGTAATTTGTGGTCATAATCTACAGATCTTCGTTGTGTTTGCGGTAAGATTATGTCTATGACTATCTATATTATGTCTTAGAATGTCTTAGATGATCTGTACTAATACGACACCACATAATCTCATGAATAGTCAAAGTATGTCTTCTATACTAATATGTTTTTTTTATTATTAATAAAAAAAATGTATACTAGAACAATGAACATAAAACTAAAACCATAAAAAATATAATATAAGTAATAACTAAAATAAATGATTAAATGTAGTAGGCAAGGTTCTGAAGATTATTTTTAATTTTATTTTAATTTACATTATCATCATCATCAGCCGGAAGAAGTCCACTGCTGAACATAGGCCCCTTTGAATGACACAACGAACGGCTATTAGCCATTTGCATCCATCGGCTCCCTGCGACTCTTACAATGTCGTCGGTCCACCTAGTGGGGGACTACCTACAGAACGTCTTCCGGTTCATGGTCGCTTCTCGAGAACCTTTCTTCCCCATCGGTTATCGGTTTGTCGAGCGATGTGGCCTACCCATTGCCACTTCAACTTGCAAATTATGAAAGCTATGTCGGTGACTTTATGATCTTTCTTCGGCGAATTTCTTCGGATTCTTTTTTTACTATTTACAGGATAGCGTTTGACCACAAGTCACCTGATGTTAAGTGACGATGTGGTCGAAGATGGCGCCACGCTACACCTGGACTGGGAACTGGCTCTCAAGTGAGGCTGCCGGAACACACCGATGTGCTTGGCGACAGATTCTTAACAAGAGGGTGATAGCTAGCCAGGCGAGTACTAGAAAATACTCTACCACCAAGCTATGGTTTCATCACGATGTTTTCCTTCACCGAAAGCTCAATTCTATTAATATATTAGCATAGATATAGATTATTACTATGATTAGTGTGTTATGCATAAGTGGGAAGAATGACGACTAAGTTTTCATACTAAGTATTGTTTAGCAGTCATTCTAGCTTGACTAAATATCGCTTAGACACGGATGTCGATAAATGCTATGTTATCTGTAACTGAGCACTAACAAAGGATTATAACAGTCTTCATATTATAAAAGTGTGATATGCTACCAAGGTTGTTGAACTCAAATAGCAATGGCAAGTTCACTTTGTTCCTACAATCACTACTGCAGTTAGGACTACGTGTACGACCCATAATCATTCCTTATAGAAAACTAAAATAAAAATGAGATTGACATATCAACCTATGTATGGTTTGGTCGCAGCCCGTGACGCTCAAATTTCGTGTAAACAACGAAGTTGGTTGCAACTGGTGACTATTTCAAAATGACAAAAAATACTTTTACAGCATATTTTTTTTTTGTTACTATTTACAGGATATCGTTTGACCACAAGTCACCTGATGTAAAGTGACGATGTGGTCGAAGATGGCATCACGTTACACCTGGACAGGGAACTGGCTCTCAAGTGAGGCTGCCGGAACACACCGATAGGTGCTTGGCGACAGATTCTTAACAAGAGGGTGGTAGCCAGGCGAGTACAAGAAAATACCCTACCACCAAGTATATTAGTTGCATTTCGTGATCTCAACATTTTTCATCGTGTTTAAAAGGTTGCAACTTGTGACTTTTCAAAACACCTTATTAAATATAGCACCAAAAGTTGTAGATGACATTATGTATGCATAAAAAAACAGTTTCGAGAGAAACTGCAAGTCTTCACGACCTTCAATCTAATCGTCCGAGCTAATGTCGCCGCGTCTCCGTGGTAACGCGATACGCTAGTCACGTGATCCTTTCATTAAGGCTAAAAAAAGAATTTCTGACCAGACGATCCTTCCTTGAATGCGCATTGCACACGTTTTTATAAAACGGCTTTTGGTCTTACATTTTACGTTCCCGTTCCAGGTGTAGCGTGGAGCCAACTTCGACCACATCGTCACTTAACATCAGGTGGCTTGTGATCAAACGCTAGCCTGTAGGGGAGACCTAGGAGAGTTGTGACAGAGGTGAGTTGTGACTGAATTTTTTTCTTGGCAAGATACTAATATTTCCTGTGTTTGCAGCCGGTTTTAATCAAATAAATTAACAACGTAACCTACTTGCAATGTGACCACACAAATGTGGTTAAGGTAATTTGTAGGTTTGAATAATTGATATGGAACTACTTGTCAAGCTAGCAGCACTATTAATACGACATTTTAAAATAACATAAGAAACATTTAAGCCAAAAACTAAGTACTACCTACGTACTAAGTACTAGCAGAGCCGGATTAACCATGTCAGGGCCCCTAGGCAATGCAAATCTCAGGGCCCCTAGGCAATGCAAATCTCAGGACCCCTAGGCAATGCAAATCTCAGGGCCCCTTTGTTTTACCCTCTTCTTGCTTTTTGAGATACATTTTTTCAATCAATTCTTAATATAAACAAATGAAAAAAACGAAAGCGTACTTTTAGGATTAATTTATTGAAATACAATGTTTGTTTGATGAAGACTATTTTTTCTTCTTGGTGCGTGCGTAGGGCCCCTAGTCGATGCTGGGCCCCTAGGCAGTTGCCTACTCTGCCTAATGGTTAATCCGGGCCTAAGTACTAGGGAAGTGTGTCACCTATATTGTCAGTTTTATTTACCCTGAAGACACATAATGAACTGGTTTTCTTATTTATAAATATTATGGCGTAGTTATGACGAATTAACAACGTGTATGGGATAAAGCACGTTTCAGAATGAACGTATATTATTACCTTATGTTTTTTATTACGTGCAATTATTGTTTATAGCCTTTTTTATTACAAGCTATTGTATAATTTGTCACCGATGCCAATGTAACGATCAAGAGTTTTATCAATTTCCTCTCATGTCTGGGGTCCAAATTAACATATAGGTAACATGTAGCGATCGATAGTCTATCGATAGCCAACCAATCACAACACTATCGATAAGCCTAGCTTAAAACGAGACAATTACTTTCGAGTAACTGGAACATAATATGCTGTTGTGTTATAGTGGAAATAAATTGATTTTTTTTTTATTTATTTATATTATTATACTATATTTCAATTTCAATTTCAATTTATTTATTTATTCAATAGGATACATTGTGATCACTTTAAAACGTCAAACTTAAAACTAGCTACGCCTGTTCCAACCTCCTTACGCCGGCAAAAGAACAGGCAAGAAACGCCCGGCAGGTAATTTTTTTTGGCGCGATCACATTGACAATTTTATTCTTATCACTAATTGATTGAATTGGAGCAAGTTCACTAAAATCCCAAGCTTTTTTGTCATCTAATGGTCCGATATTTTTTAATTAGCTTTACTAATAAGATTTCTCTTGTTTGGTTGTACACATTGGGATATGGGAACATGAATATTAATGAGTTGCGGGATCACAACCAAAGCAGACCAGACCCCACAAGCAGCACCCGTTCACGAGTTGACGCATGTGCCAGCCATCGCTCTCCTCGACCATATGAGAGGGAAGAGGGCGACCCGACACACGACGCCGCCGCAAGCAAAGTCACTTTCGTGAGTATGACTGTTTTGGCTGTTTACCGGAAATGGTTAGAATAGGGGAAATAGGGAGAATAGGTAGATAGAAAGAAAGATAGATAGATTAACTACAATCCCAAGCTTGTTTGTCATCTAAATAGTCCGATATTTTATAATAAGCTTTACTAATAAGATTTCTCTTTATACGGACTTGAAATTTTGCTATCGATAAGTCTTGAATTTCACTTGGGATTTTGTTGAAAAAGCGTACACATTGACCTTTGAACGAGTTGCTAACTTTATGGAGCCTAGTAGTGGGTACAGCAATTTTATCTTTGTTTCTAGTATTAAAATTGTGATTATAAATTATACTAAGACTACTGAACGGATTTGAGTAAAATTTGGAATGGAGATAGCTTATACCCTGGCTACTTTTTATCCTGGAAAATGGTTCCTGCGGGATAACGGGAAAAAGCAGGTGAAGCCGCGGGGCGCAGCTAGTATTTAAATAACTTTAAATCTAAATATCAAAACTCAAAGGTGACTGACTGACTGACATAGTGATCTATCAACGCACAGCCCAAACCACTGGACGGATCGGGCTGAAATTTGGCATGCATGATTAATTCTACCCCCAAGGGGATAAAATAGGGGATGAAAGTTTGTATGAAACTTTGTCAATTTAAAACCGATCGGGTTGAGACTTTGCATGCATAAAGCTGTAGCCCACGCGGGTGAAACCGCGGGGAACAGCTAGTAACAAAATAAAGACACTAAACTAAAAGTACTTTTACTATTCTATAGTCTGTGGTAAAATAGCACACACTGCACATCCAAACAAAGATTATACAATCCTAAACAAAATTTCGAAACGTTTGATCGCCAAGAAATGTCTAGTGTAGTTTATAAAGAAGCATAACAATATCAATTAAGTTTAGTTTGTTGTCGCAACGCAACGCCGCGCTCCGCTGCCTGTTGCTGTTGCTACTTGCAACATCAGCTTTCACAATGCAATGTTGTATTACTGATCTTTTGCTGGGTTTTTCGTCTTAGATTTAGCTTAGAGAACCTACCCCATACAACAGGGCCCGTTCAGGGGGAGCTTAGGTTTTTCGTCACGTAGCCAATATCCGAGTGGCCGTAAGCCGGTCGGACGCCCTAGATACCGCTGGAAGGACGCGGTGGTTTTTTTTTAATTTTTTACTATTTACAGGCTAGCGTTTGACCACAAGTCACCTGATGTTAAGTGACGATGTGGTTGAAGATGGCGCCACGCTACACCTGGACTGGGAACTGGCTCTCAAGTGAGGCTGCCGGAACACACCAATGGGTGCTTGGCGGCAGATTCTTAACAAGAGGGTGGTAGCTAGCCAGGCGAGTACTAGAAAATACCCTACCACCAAGCTATGGTTTCATCACGATGTTTTCCTTTACCGAAAGCTCAAGCTCATTGTAGGATTCGAACCCACGTCCTACGGATCGCAAGCCGACGTCACTTCCACTGAGCCATCATCGCTATAAATGATGCGGACCTACGCGAGCTCCAGACTGAACTGGGGCCAAGACGCACTTTAAACTTATTTATATATAACAGGTAAATTACCAACAACTACAGTGGATACTTAGATAAACAATGCCTGGAAAAAGTATTTTTCCCGTTGAATTATCTTTAATTACCTTCCAACATTGATGTTAGTGTAATTATATATTGATCATCAAGTACACCTACTTATGATATTCCAGCTACGGTGTTTGTGTAAGTAGAAAAGAAAATAAGCAGTAGAAATATATATATATATTTTAAATTGGGTCATATGTATGTAATTCTGTTTATTTTTATATAAACATGGTATTACTATTTTTTGCTATTTTCCTATTGTCCTGTTATCTCTGATGCTGGGGCTACACTAACGGGAAATGCCGTTTAATAGCGCGATGATTGACGTTTGACATAAGTGTGGCCACGACATTGGACAACGGCATTCACATTGGCGTTTGACGTTAGCCGATAATTCAAGTGCATTCACGTTAACCGTTCAAATGTAGCCACTCGCATAATAGCGTTAATAATTAACGCAATATTTATCTCGAAGATAGGCATTGACATTTCCCTTGACCTTAGTGTGGCCTGGGCATTAGCTTTTTTGTCAGCCTTTTGTGTGATCCGTGTGGACCGTGTGACACTGTGACATGCCTGGGCCCCAATTCTCGCGGCGTGATAACTGTCAAAATATGTATTGAATTTTGACAGTTATTGCGATATTTATCGAATTTGATGAAATATCACGCCGCGAGCATTGGGCCCCTGTAGTCTACGCAAAGTCGTTTCTCCCACACGTGGAGTACACGTGTGTTATATTATAACAACCCAATATGAGTCAGGAAGCTTAATACAATAATCATAATGTCGTAAAAGTGTGATAAAAATAATCTAAAGTCAATTTTTCTCACTAAAACTGAAAATTTTATGTTGAATTTATTTGTCTGACTACTTTTATAATGTAAAGAAACTATCAGACGCTTTTTGTTACTAATTTACAAACAATCTAACACCCGAAGTCAATTAATCGATCCTGATCCGTTTTTCGCTGTTTTGGATCGATATGTCATTCTATTTTAGCAAGCTTTATACTCTTAAAATGACATATGATGACATGACATATCAATTCAAATCCGCGAAAAACAGATCAGGATCGATTATTAATTTCCGGTGTACCTAAGTAATAAAATTTTAGAAGTCAATTTTATCCAATTTCTCATTTGTCATATCGAAACTAAAATTTGTAAGTATGTATATTTAATCCTGATGACAATGCAGTAATTTGTTGCTGACTGTACACCTATGTTTGTTTTGATAATGTTTTGCAGTCGTTCAACTTTGAGTTGTACAAAACTGTAACGTTGGTGTCAAAGCCCCAAAAAAAATAGGTACCTACATAAATTAAACCTGACCAGGTCCGTGTGAGTATACTTAATACATTAAGGTTTCTGTATTGTCATATATTTAATTTTATTATTATTATTGCTAGCGGCCTGTCCTGGCTTCGCACGGGCAGACATATTTTTTTTAACCATTCTATAAATGTATTTTTGTGCGGGACATACGTAGTTTTTTTCTGTAGATAACAAGTCAAGCTAATAAAAGTGTTTTAAAAATGAAGGGTCCACTGCAATAATGATGAATGTCCATTTTTTTTTAAATCTTAACGAGTAATACCATTCGGTCACATGACATTACATTTAGAAATCTTGTTAGCAAACTTAGCAATATCGCTTGCAGTCTCGTGATAAATATGTTTTAAATATTTTGGCTACACGGCTAGAACGCTCAACGTCACAGGTGTTCACGACTATAATAACATTTTATTATCTTCGGGTCTGAGTTTTTTTACACCGTTTATAAATTTAAAACCCAATTAACTCAAAACTAAAGTTTAAGGACATTCATCCCAGTCCAGGTGTAGCGTGGCGCCATCTTCGACTACATCGTCACTTAACATCAGATGACCTGTGGTCAAACGCTACCCTGTAAATAGTAAAAAAAAAAACATTATTGCATTTTTCCCTTCAAATATGTTCTTTAATTTGGCTGAAAATTTTATGTTTTATCATCAGTAGTTTCCGCAGCGCATGAGGTGAAAGACTTTTTTTGGTAAATTTTTTTACACCTTGGGTTACGTTTTTGAAGTTCTAGTAGAGATCCCTAATTTTTTATAGTAATAAATAAAGCCTATGTCACTCAAGGATAATGCAGCATTACATAATGGTGCAAGAATTTTTGTAATCGATCAAGTAGTTTTTGACTGTATTTGTTACCAGTTGCGCCTCGCGGTTTCACCCGCGTCTTCCCATTATCCCGCAGGAACCCTTTTCCGGGATAAAAATAGAGCCTTTGTGTAAATGCAAGGTTTAGCTATTTCCATTCCAAATTTCATCAAAATCGGTTCAGTAGTTGCGGTGATACGTGGTAAGAAACATTCACACACACACACACAAACTTTCGCATTTATAATATTAGTAGAATAGTAGGATAAACCAACAAAAATACATATCTTTACTCCTTATTATATTAGTGTCGACGTAGATTATTATTCCAGCACCTATGGCATGGCTTGTCTAGCCAGTTGTAACAGATAGCTGTAGTGACCAGCTCGCCTCGCCAAACAGTAATGCCAATAAAAAAAAATGTCACACGAACCAGTTTTTCTCGGAACACGATAAATTTGATTACTATTTTATTTTCAAGAAACTAAATTGACGCAAAAATAACTAATAAACTAAAACCTAAAAAAATACCTATCAAAAACTCTATTAATCAAGGTATGATTCAAACGATCCTTCATGTCCGGCATCGTGCCCAAAATACTGGCCGCATGAAATTAAATATTTCCTCATATAATCATATCTATCTTAGAATCAAATTAACGTAATTTAATGTAATTTAAATAAGTATATAATTACATTAAATTATATGAATCACATTCATTTGTGACATACACAATATCACACAACATATGAGTACAAACACAGTAAGAACATACACAATCTCAATGCAATTTTAACACAACGTGAAATGTAATAAAATTACAGACGTATCTAATATCCCAAATATATTGATTATAATGCATGCCATACTTAGTTATCACAATATTTTAATTAGCATGCCGATCTTGACCTTTGCTTTTGTACCTACGCCATACTAGGCCAAACATATAGCTCCTGGCTGAGCGACCCAAAGTGTGTCTTGGCCTCCGAAACGAGAGAGCGCCACCCTTCTCTATCCTGAGGGATTTCAGCCCAGTTGAGAGTCTGGAGCTCGCGCAGGTCCGCATCCACCGCGTCCTTCCAGCGGTGTCTAGGGCGTCCGACCGGACTACGGCCACTCGGTACTTTTACCACCTTCATTCTATTAATGATCTTACCCACTTTTGACATTAAGGGCCGGTTTTATAAACGCCCGTAAGTTAAACGTCGTACCAAATTTCGGTAAATTTGATATATTGTCGAATTTTCCATATTGAAAGAACAATGGCCAAAACGGACCCGAAGTCGTATGAAAACGATTTATATACGATAAAATTTTTAATTTTTTGCCTATTAAGATTATACAAACGACATTTTAAAAAAAGTGTAGAAAAAAATTTATATATTGATTTTTAACTTCGTAGTTTCCTAAGATATTTTTTAACATACACGAGGCTTGGATGTTTTGAACGCACTCCGCAATTTATTTGCCATTCCGAAGTCGGCCCTACTTAAATTAAGTCATTAAAATCAACATTATTTACCAAACATGAAAAAAATTAATCTTTTTAATCTATGTACTAGCAAATTGACTGTCACTGTCAAGTGACATTGACAGAAACGAAAATTTTTATACAAAATATTTTGCAGTCAGGTCCAGGGCAGTATGAAAAATGGCCAATGTTCTTTGATCTTATTGTCCAATTTTCCGTGCTAAAATTTGTCAATAAGATCAACTTTATCGAAATTTGGTATGACATTTGACTTATGGACGTTTATAAAACCGTATATGAAACCAGCCCCATAACCATCGTTCTTCTAAACTACGAAATTATTGTAGCAGTATTCTTGAGTAGGTATACATCCAATAATCCAATATTCATTACTATTAACATTTTATTGATTCAACTGTGTTTTAATTATTGTCTGCGTATTTTCGTAGTTGACACATTAATATTATCATTTAAGTTAATAATATGTTTATCTCATATTGATCCTTGTATTATATTAAGTAAACCTTTTGATATGAACGCAGATTAATTTTATTGGTATGTGAAAAGAGTCACGATTATATATCGTTGATTAAAAGCAATATAATATAGAATTATCTGTCTTCTCACAGCTATTTTAAGCCTTCTTTCCATAAGGCGCGATGCAATTCGAGCGATATCGACTCGATTTGGTCAGGAAACAGTTCCGATTGTCCATACATTTTCTATAGGTCGCATCTCCGAGCGATTACGACAATCGATGCAATTCTGTATCGAATCGCGTCTTATGACGCGATACTTATGTATTAAGTAAACACGCTAAGGGCATGTTTTTTTAACCGCAATAGTTTCCGTACTCAAACTTAACCATCAATATAAAAAAATATTTAAAAAATAACAATTTGTCAGTGTCAACATTTTTTACAGTTACCTTTGGATATGTATAAAACAATACGCCCTAAATGGGATAACGAGCGTTCAAAGTGTTACATAAACATTAACTTTCAATTAACCTTTATTTTGTTGTTATAATACTGTGTTTTGGAGGTTACTGTTTTATCTATTCTACTATAAGTATAGGTAGTAACTTATAAGGCGAATTGAGATGCGCCAAGAATTCGGTAATAAACTGTATTCGGCCGGATTATTTGATTGTTAAGCATTGTGTATTTAATTTAATAACGGAATAAGCTTTTGTTTTATGCTAATGAGTGACGGGAAGAGATACTCGCCTGATGGTGAGCGTCACATTTGCCCAAAACAATTCAATAACCTCCCAAAAGTTTGAATTCAACAGTTCAAAATCCTGCGCGGCAATGCACTGCGGTTGGCAACTTGACATAAGTACAATATTATATTATAAGTTACATCTTTGATAACCGAGCGGTATCGAGTTATCGACATTCGACGTAATTCTGTATCGAATCGCTTCATGAGTACATAGGCCCGTTTTACAAATCTGTACTTTACTATAAGTTTAGATAACAAACAATATGAATTGCGCTATAAGGCTTTTTAAGGAAAAAGCAAAAAGGTTAGTCGACATCACAGGAGATCGAAGAGCTGGCAGCTACCTCGGACAAAGAATTAGTCTAGCCATCCAAAGGGGAAACGCTGCCAGTATCTTCGGTACCTTGCCTAAAGGGACTCCTTCTAATAATATATTGTAGTTATTAGTTTAGGTTTTTTTTAGTTCATTTTTATAATTATGTAGTTTTTTTTGTTATATTTATATCAAATAACTTACCTACTTACACATAAAAAAATGAATTAACAACGACTCGTGTTTAGAAGAAGTTAGCGTAACAAATCTACGTTAGCGTAGTATGTGACCACTATTATGCGCCCGAGTTCTTGTAAAAAAATAGTTTTCGACGCAAAACGTGCGTCGTAGATGTTTCCGAAGCCATAAATACACTATTAAGATTTGGTCCATCATAAAACTATGTAGCTACGCCTGTTCCAACCTCTGGCACCAGCGAAAAACAGGCATTCTTGCTTTGCATTGTTAATTTGTTACCTGGCAGGTAATTTTTGGGCTCGATCACATTCACAATTTTTTTCTTATTACTGACTGATTGTCACTAAAATGGATCAAGTTCACTACGATCCCTAGCCTTTTTGACAGTAATTAATGTCGATTCGGTTTTGCATTCTCTAAAACTTAACTAAGTTTCTTCTTCTTCTTGCCCTGGTCCCGTTTATTTGGGGTCGGCGCAGCATGTATTCTTCTTCCACTCTCCCCTATCAGCCGTCATCGCTTCAGTCACTCCCCTTTCATTCATATCAACCCTCACACAATCCATCCATCTTCATCAAAGTAATGCTCTCCTTTTTTTTCTTCAGTGGTTAGAAAAAGACAGCAATACTATTAGACCTGTCAAACTTAGTTTAGTTTTAGAGAATGCAATACCGAATCGACACCATTGTCAGTATTTTATAATAAGCAAAGCGCGGTATTAAAGCAGTGCGAGCGAAAACGAAAAATCTTCGTGTTCGGTGCGTTTTCGAAAATCCAGCGCGTTTCTAGGTCATAGGATATCACAATATTAGTACCTGTTATGTCTTACCTATTATGTGGCCATTTTTGTGTTTATATTATTTTTATTGTTTGTAGTACATAGGTACAATAAAAAAATACTACAATAATATATTTAAGCAAACATATTTCTTACTTCGTTTTCTATTTGTTTTCTACCAGTTTAGATTCTAATGACACGGAATATTACCAACGAAAAATTAAGTAATTACATAACTAAAATATAAACAATTTTAATTATTAGGTATTATAGAAAAAAAAGCGATGAGCGATGGTGGCCGAACGGTAACACGACTTACAAGGCGCCTACACCGAGTTCGAATCCTCTCGGCCCGCACCTATGACTTGATAAGTTATGTGCGGATTTGCCATCGCTCGAAACGGTGAAGGAAAACATCGTGAGGAAACCGGCATGTCCAAGAACTGCAACATTCAAGGGCATGCGACATCTACCAACCCGCACTGGGCCAGCGTGGTAGATTACGGCCCAAAATCAAAATCAAATCAAAATCAAAATCAAAATCAAAAATATGTTTATTCAATAGGATACATTGTGATCACTTTAAAACGTCAACTTAAAACTAGCTACGCCTGTTCCAACCTCCTTACGCCGGCAAAAGAACAGGCAAGAAACGCCCGGCAGGTAATTTTTTTGGCGCGATCACATTGACAATTTTATTCTTATTACTAATTGATTGAATTGGAGCAAGTTCACTAAAATCCCAAGCTTTTTTTTTTGTCATCTAATAGTCCGATATTTTTTATTTAGCTTTACTAATAAGATTTCTCTTGTTTGGTTGTACACATTGGGATATGGGAACATGAATATTAACGAGTTGCGGGATCACAACCAAAGCAGACCAGACCCCACAAGCAGCACCCGTTCACGAGTTGACGCATGTGCCAGCCATCGCTCTCCTCGACCATATGAGAGGGAAGAGGGCGACCCGACACATGACGCCGCTGCAAGCAAAGTCACTTTCGTGAGCATGACTGTTTTGGCTGTTTACCGAAAATGGTTAGAATAGGGGAAATAGGGAGAATAGATAGATAGAAAGAAAGATAGATAGATTAACTACAATCCCAAGCTTGTTTGTCATCTAGATAGTCCGATATTTTATAATAAGCTTTACTAATGAGATTTCTCTTTATACGAATTTGAAATTTTGTTATAGACAAGTCTTGAATTTCACTTGGGATTTTGTTGAAAAAGCGTACACATTGACCTTTGAACGAGTTGCTAACTTTATGGAGCCTAGTGGTGGGTACAGCAATTTTATCTTTGTTTCTAGTATTAAAATTGTGATAATCACTTCTCTTTTTGAAGCTATTTAAATTTTTCCGTATGTACATTACATTTTCATAAATATATTGACAAATAACTGTCATTATTTTGGTTTCTTTAAACTTAATTCTTAAAGATTCTCTGGGGCCCATGTTATAAATCGCACGAACAGCTCTCTTCTGCAATACAAATATGGTGTTAATATCAGCAGCGTTTCCCCACAGCAATATTCCATAGGACATAATGCTGTGAAAATAGCTGAAATAGACTAGTCTGGCTGTATCAACGTCAGTAAGGTGACGGATCTTCTTTACAGCATATGCTGCAGAGCTAAGTCTGCTCGATAGACTGACAATATGTGGACCCCATTGCAATTTGTGATCTAAAGTTATGCCTAAGAATACTGTAGTCTTGACAAGGTCCAATTCTTCGTCCTTAATTTTTACATTTGTTGGTACTTCTTTAACATTGGGCAGCACAAATCTCAAGCATTTTGTCTTTTTTCCATTTAACATCAAATTGTTCGCATCAAACCAGTCTGTAACTTTGGAGAGAGCATTGTTCACGTCGTCAGAAATGTTATGTTGTCGCTTTAACTTAAATAAAAGTGACGTATCATCAGCAAACAATACTATTTCGTGATTGTCACTAACAAGGCTGGGCAAATCATTGATGTAAACTAAAAACAGAAAAGGTCCGAGTATTGAACCCTGCGGAACTCCCATTGTGACTACTGACCCCGAGGATCGCTTCCCGTTCACGTCAACTCTCTGAATCCTATCACTAAGGTATGAGGTTACAAGGTCCAGAGGAACACCTCGAATACCATAGTGCCGGAGCTTCCTGATCAGTGTCTCGTGGTGAACACAATCAAATGCCTTGGACAAGTCACAGAACACGCCTAGAGCGTCCCGTGACTCCTCCCAGGCATCATAGATGTGAGTTAATAACTCGACACCAGCATCAGTAGTAGAGCGACCACGCGTAAAGCCAAACTGTTTTTGATTAAGTAATTTGTTTGCTGAGAAATGTCTTTGCAATTGATTTAGAATAAGTTTTTCGAATATTTTACTAAATGTTGGTAATACTGATATTGGTCTAAAGTTAGTAGGGTCAGTCGTTGTACCCGATTTAAACAAGGGTGTTATCTTACTATGTTTCATCAGATCAGGAAACACGCCGTCGTCAATACATTTGTTAAATATTAGGGCTAATTCGGGTGCAATCATTTCAATTAATGGCTTAACAACGGTCACGGATATACCCCAGAGGTCAGTAGTTTTCTTGACATTAATCATATTAAAAGCTTTTACTACATCTTTGCAACTAACATAGTCAAATTGAAAAGGAATTTCGCACTCTGGTACATTTGTTTTTAACATAGATTCTGCAATGGTGTGCGATGAGTTTAAGAACTTAGTAGTAGAGACTGGAATGTCAGTGAAAAAGGTTTCAAATGCTTTAGCTACTTCAATGTCAGTCTTGACACTGGTATCGCCAATATTTAGGTTGTAATTATTAGCTTGAGACCTGACTTTACCAGTCTCACTATTTATAATTTTCCAAGTTGCTTTAATTTTGTCATTACTATTTTTAAGCTTAGAACTTATATAACGAGACTTTGCAATGTGACAGACCGTCTTAAAAATTTTTGAGTATGTTTTTACAGTTTCTTTAAACTCATTACTAGTATTATATTGTTTTTCACTGTAGAGATCGTACAGCTTTTGCCTGCTTTTGTGAATACCAACTGTAGCCCACTCCGTAAAATTAGGTCTATCAGAAACCATGATCGTTTTTGGAGTAAATATCGTGTTGAAAGCTTTGCTAAATACGCTGAAAAAGGAGTTGTATAAATCATCAGCATTTCTACGATCCGGTAAAAAAGGAAGTTCATCGATCAGCTTTAATTTTATTTTCTCCATCCGATCAACGGTCTCTGGTACATATGTGACAGATTTTTTTCCATTAATTTTTATTTTATTTTTAATTGTAATTAATTGACCACAATGGTCTGAATCTAATTTACTTATTACACTTTGACTAATTACATTCACATCTGTAAAAATATTATCTAAACAAGTAGCCGTAGTGGCAGTTATCCTTGTAGGCTCCATAAACAAATTTCTCAAATTAAATGATTTAAATAAATTAGTTATTCTCGTACTTAGAGTAGAAACATCCAAAAGGTTTACATTGAAATCTCCACAGATAATAATTTGTTTATTTAACTTGGATATTTTGAAAAGAACTTCCTCCATTAACTTTTCAAAATCATCATATGAACTAGTTGGAGGCCTGTACACACTTAAAATAATGAACTGCTCCAATTCTACACAAGCTATTTCGATTATTCGTTCAGCTGAGTAGTGGACGATGTCTTTGCGTTCTTTGAATTTAATTTTTTTATTTAATAGTATTAATGAACCACCATGAATTGCATTAACTCTGCTGAACGAACTACCAACTTGGTGATTGTTAAAACTAAATATGTGTTCATGATTTTTGAGCCAATGCTCAGTAATGCAAAGAATGTCAATGTTATTGTGATTCATGAACAACTCAATTTCTAAACATTTGCCCTTCATCCCTTGAATATTCTGGTGGACCAGGTTGAATTTATTTACATTTTCGTTAACTATGATTTGTGATTTTGGGCAAGATTTGTAAACAATATTTTTTGATTTAATTGGGCTAGAGACTTCCTCTATTGTCATGCCACTATGTTTAAATTATTTGGAATTGTTTCCAACTGTTGAATAGTGTTGTCAAGACAGTACTCAATAGAGCACATTTGTTTAGCCAAGTTATTGGCTGTCTTATTAAAATAATAAGATAGCGAATTAGCTACCCGTTGTTTATAATACTTTTTAAGACAATAACTGTCTTTGGTCAAAAAATATTTTTTACCAACAATATTGTTAGTGTCAATCAGATTAATTTTATTATAATTACATGACAATTCATGTAAAGTCAAATTTAACTTATACCTAAGGTTGTTTTCTGCTTGTGACAAACTGTGACTATAGGGGAAGGTAAACAATATAATTTCATTTACTTGTAATAATCTTAACGTTTTAACATATTCATTTAGCTCATTTTCATTGACATTTCCTCTATTCCCAATTAAAATTATCAGATTTGAGTTGTGGTTATATTTATATTTTTCTATTTTTGGCATCAACTCACGCAGACTAGAATTGGGCATACAATTATTTATGAGCCGGCATCCAGTGTTCATACCTACTCTTGAACCCATATGCTTACCAATTTCATCGCTGAACATAACATAATTTGTTTCATTTACACTATCACCAGACAAGACATTCAAACTGTCTGACATTTCTGGTAATGATGAAGCAGTACAAACCGGCATTGGCTGTTTTGTGAGTTGACAGTCACATGCTGTGTCAATATTTGACTCAACACACTCTAGGTTGCTGTGGCTCAATTTGAGCAATTCATCCATCGCCAATATATACTCCTTCATCATGTACTGAGACTGTTCATAACGGCCACTGATAGTAATTAGTGAAGTCTCAAGGCTGGTGATTTTTGTTTGCAGGTCCTTTATTTCAGATTGATATGTTATGCTGGTAGTTTGCAACTCTAGTTGATACATTTTAATGTTATCTAATAAAGTAATTTTATTTCTTTTGTTTTTTATTGACTTCACTAAATTTTTTTGGCTCTTTAACAATTTTTTTGTTTTATTGATAATTTTTTTAATTTTAACATATTTCTTTAGTTTGTTTCTGCTACAAGGGTAAATAGTTCCCACTGTGTCATCATTTGTAAGGTCAATAGTATGAGTGGTTCCCACACCCCCTGCAGCAGAGACGGGAAGTGAATCCCTACGGACTAAAACTAATTCATTAAAGAGACTAAGGGTTTTCAGTGCAGTACTGTCTTCTGTTCTCTCCCTGAGCTGAGAGATTACACGGTGAGCTTCCCGGAGTTCCCGTTCCAAGGTAGATATTGTCTTCAGGGCAAGATCGTACTCAGCAGCACACTGATCAAACCTGTCTATCGTTTCTTGAAGTCTGTCCCGTTCTTCAAGTATTGAATTTTGTTGTGAGTGTAACGCTGATAACTCACTTTTTAATTTATCATTTTTATTTAGGGTTTCAATCATAATTTGCTCATTGTCATCTCTTTCTCTGTTGAGTTGATCACACAATTCCTTGGTGGCCTTCAGTTCTTGCAAGGTCAAGAGGAGTCTGTTGGATTCCTCTTGACGAGATAAAGCTCTTCTAGTCATCATTTTGAGGTAAAATGTGAGCGATTAACAGATCCACCAACAAATTATTTGGCCAACAAGTGAGGTTATAGTTTGGAAATATTGTACTTACGTGATTGTTTCCGTTCTAATAATCATACGAAAGATGTATTGCACGTATATAAGTCACACAAACACAGTAAACACTTCCAAACCGAGATAACAACGTCACAATTTTAAACTAAACAAACGAAAATGCCTCAACAATAAGTTGACATTTACATAAAAAATACTAAAAATTTCACTATTAATACTACCTAAACACGTACATTAGTTTGTTTTATAGCAATGAAATTGGTAAGGGTCCAATAATAGTACGTAAAACAATTAAATTAATAAATTTTAACGGGACAGGTTTTAGTCAGCTGTTATTCGTAGGGTTGCCACAAGCAAAAAAAAAAAAAAAAAAAAAAAAAAAAAAAATCTGCCCATTCTCTCTCTCTTCTTCTGAGAGAAGGCCAGAGTCCCAGCAGTGGGAACGTGAAAGGCTGATGATGATTATATGCTGATGAATATATTTATTACTTCAAACTAAAAATAATATACCATAACAAAGAAATAAAAACAAATAAACCTAAACGAATAACTAAAATACATTATTAAAAGAAGTCCCTTTAGGCAAGGTACCGAAGATACTGGCAGCGTTCCCCCTTTGGATGGCTAGACTAATTCTTTGTCCGAGGTAGCTGCCAGCTCTTCGGTCTTCACTAAATTATATTTCATTTTGTTATTTAACTATTCCAATTTTAATCGTTGATACAAGTGTCATAAAAAATTAAAGAAGCAGTCAATTAATCATTGGTAGCCTGTATCACAAGTACTAAGTAGGTATTTATTTAATCAGCTGCTGGAATCAATGACTAGGTTGGTAGATTGATATCACGAGCAAGTAAATTAATAAAGATAATTAATAATTTATAACAATTAATTATTCAACATATTCAATTATACATGTTTTATTGTTTTAATTATATTTACTAAATATCTGTCTCCTTACGGAAGTACACGGAGAAAAAAGACCTTCCAAAATACCGTTTTCTGAGTTAAAAGGGAAGCATTTGTTATTCGGAAGGAAATTTAAGGTAAAAAAAGGAAGGAATCGGTCTACCTTCCAAGACTCAGAAGGAAAGTCCGAATTTTTTTGTCAGTGTAGGCGTCAAAATATTAAGGATTCCATACTTTTTTTTGACTAGAAAATTACTAAGAATAATTTTATTGGGGATCAAATGGTTTTCAAAGCCATTATATAAATATAACAGATGAATTTTATGTCAGTCATAAAAAAAAATTAAGTCTTTCGTATTCAGTCGTACAATATTTTGTGTACAAAAGAGTTCGCTACCATTTGCGCACTATTGTATTGGACGCTTTACCTGTCTTTAACCGTTTGGTTTATTTATTTTCTTTTCCATTCACGCTCCTAAACCCAAACAAAACGCCATGCACAAAAAAAAGTATTACAAAAATAAAAAAAAGTACTTACTTGCTTTTTCTCTGCCACTGCTCCTTAACTCTAATATCACAGGATTTTACAAAAAAAATGTAAAAAAAAAACTTAAAACACTTTAAAAAATATATATACAATAATATTTACACTGCCGAATTGATTCTCTTCTCTAATTACATTCCGGTACGAAAGATGTTTTCGAGGTTTCAATTACATTTCCGTCGGTCGCGTTTGCCGGCGGTGACTGCGAGAGACGTGCTTTCAGTGGCGCGTCCGCAGTGGTACTGACGGCCAGGTAAAACTCCTATAGCTTTAATATTAGTACTTCAATATCTGTTGGACAGCTCAATTAGATAAATGACAAGAATACAAAGCTTGCTCACCACGAATGTGGCGGAGGGCCTTACCCACATGGCAGCCATACCGGTTTGCAGTTCAACGTTCTTAACAATGAGCGTGCGAACTTTGCTGTGCTTTATCTGTAGTGGTCGATTCGCAAGCTTTTTTATCTGTACTCCGTAATCTCCGGAAGCACTGTTCCGAATTTGAAAATTCTTTCGCTTTTAGCACGCTAAACTATCACTGCGTGTCATCATAGGCTGTGATAAAATTTATGTAGGAATCTCCATGCGGGTGAAATCACGGGGCAGAGATAGTATTAGAAATAAATTAATGCAATAAATCACTAAGTAAACGATTTATATATCTGATTATTTTCTGATTAAAATCATTGACGTTGCTAAAGTGATTGTATTGAAATGCCTTCGTGTAATTATGAAGTAGACAGTCGCAAGTAATGTATTAGATTTAGATAAAGAATCAATAGAAGCGACGAAACATTTTTGAAGTCGCACTATGTAAATGAGTATCATGTTTCATGAAGTGACAATTAAATAATTGGAAAACAATAGTAATTACTCTTTCAGTAGGTACCTACCTATTACTATTTGTTTATATTAGTTCGTGTAATTATATTTACATTAATATATTTTTATTGTAATTATATTATATGACTGTTCTGTTTGTGTAAGTTTATGTTTTTTTTATCACTTGTTTTTTGCTACAAATAAAATTATTGTCTATTGTCTACCTAGCTTACTTCAAAACCCAAGTCAGTCTGCGTTATTAGTAAATATCTAATAATAACAGATTTCCATATAAGTTTATAGCAAAACTATAAATAGCCATCAGAACAGGAAAATATGATTCAACGAATTATGACTAAACTTACTCAATGAGATAAAACTTCATGGTAACACACTAACTACCTACCATAAAGAAATACAATTATAGAATTCTATTTTTTGTTATTGTAAAATGAATAGCGCGCTAACAGAGAGTGAGAAGCGCGCTAATGAAAAGTTTTTTTACAGCTGAAAAAACGTAGTTGAGTGTGGATAGATGGCGCTAGCGGATCATGATTATCTTTTTTCGGATTTTGTTCAATTAAATTAATTTTTAACAAAAAACCGACTTCAGGTTCCTTTCAATTTCTCTGGGATTCATCAGATCCTGGTTTCCATATCGTGGTACCACCCTTGGGATATCTCCTTTCCAACAAAAAAAAGAATCATCTAAATCAGTTCATAAACGACGAAGTTATCCGCGAACACACATAAAAATGATATAATTATGTAGGTATGTATATACGGCTAATTGAAAAACCTCTTCCTTTTTTTTGTGTCGGTTAAAAAGGCGTCAGAGCCCATACAGCCCAACACGATTCAGCGGCGGAAGGCTTGTACCCCTAGTACAAGTTTTGAAAACCATAAAAGTTTTCGTAAACGTCGACGTTTACCACCGCCGACTTGTCAAAGTGGCAACTCGATCTGCTTAAATTCAAAGAGTAACTCAATAATATTATTGGAATATGATTATAACGATTAAAAATAACCCGTATTAACGATTTCAGTTCCTCCAAGTCTCGGTAAGATTCGCAGTAAAAAATATGTATGGATTGAAACGAAAACTTTTATAGTTTTTGTAAACTATCAAAACTTGTACTAGGGGTACAGAAATAAAAAATGTTTCCGTGCCACTGTACTACGAAAATTCTAAGGGTGTCAAATGGAATATTAAAGTTTGTGTGGTAAAAAATCAACAAGCACGCAGGCGAAACCGCGAGGCATATCACTATTAACAAATATTAGTATAGACAAGAAATGTTTATATACCTAACAAAATTAATTTATAACTAGCTAAGTACAGCGATTAAGATAATGCTTGCTCAAAGAAGTAACTCGTCTACAAAACATTAGTCAGGGTCAGGGTCATAAAGTTGGTACAGTCAGCGACAAAAGCCGCTACTAATGTGGAACGAGCTCCCCCCGCAAGTCTTTCCGCAGTGCTTAAAACTGCAATCCTTCAAGATGGGTGTGAAAAGAGTCCTTAAGGGTCGGCGACGCATCGGCAACTCCCCTGGGCCCGTAGCCAAGATGCATTCTGCAATCGTTGACGCTAATAGAAAACAAGAAAAAAGTATAGGTTTGACATATTTCAACGCTAAGTCTTAAGTTTTAACGGTTAGAAATATGTCAAACCTATACTTTTTTTTTTGTTTTCTATTAGCGTCAACGATTGCAGAATGCATCTTGGCTAGGGGCGCTGGTGTTGCAAATGTCCATAGGCGACGGTGACCGCTTTCCATCAGGGGGGCCGTCTTCTTGTTTGCCAATCTTTTGCATAAAAAAGAAAAAAAAAAACTATTTTCCCACTGTGTTTTAGATTACTAATGATTGGTTTTATTTCACAACTTACATGGTAGCGTTTGATCACAACACACCTAAAAGGGATGATGGGATCATACGTTGTAGTTTAACACCCCAAAATTAATAATCGATCTGTTATTCAATTCAATAGTACTTTATTCAATAGGATACATTGTGATCACTTTAAAACGTCAAACTTAAAACTAGCTACGCTTGTTCCAACCTCCTTACGCCGGCAAAAGAACAGGCAAGAAACGCCCGGCAGGTAATTTTTTAGGCGCGATCACATTGACAATTTTATTCTTATTACTAATTGATTGAATTGGAGCAAGCTCAGATCGGAATCGTTCTTGGATTCCTACCGATTGTTTTGGACCAGAGGGCCAATCTGTCGATTGATTTATCCTCCCAAAGATAGATTCAATGTAGAGATTGCAAATTCTTGCTTATGCTTAATCGGAGTATTTTTCTATTTCTGTTTTTATTGTCTACTAGCTGCGCCCCGCGGTTTCACCCGCTTGGACTGCAATAAAACGTCCTTTTCCATTTTTCTTTCATAAAGGTTCTTATGAAAGAAAAAATGGCTCCTGGCAATAACAGACACAACAAAAAAATAATTAGTGAATATATATGTGATTATGTGGGAATTATTATTCTTTCTTAATCGGAAAGTTTATTAATTTTTTGTTCAATGATTTTGTCATTGACTGTACCCGGCGCGGCGAGACGGCAGCTGCGAGTCTGGTCCAGATTACATCCGACTATTGCTTCCACCCCATTTTATAAACCTTAGACAAACACTTTAAGGAGACAAAAAATGCAGACAAATCGGTTTGCATGTTCCTAATAGAGGGCGATGTAAAATCTAACTCAATGAGCAAATGAATACATTTTGTTTTATATAAACGAAATCCAACCGAAACCTGTTAGGAAACCTACTTCCCTACTAATGTTATACATGCTGTCTGTCTGTCTCGCTTTCACGCCTAAATTACTGAACCAATATATAAATAAATATTTTCATTTTTTGGCCTGAAGGTGTTCTGCTATATATCAAGAAGATTAATATATATTTTTATTAGATTTTTTTAGAGCAGAATTACACAGAGAGATAGTTTTAACTAACTCCGTTTATTAGCTTAGCTTCGGAACCAGCGCCTGAAGTCTAACAAGAAGTTATGATTCTATATATCGCGAGTTGTACCTACTGGGCGGGATCGCAGCTTCCACCACTATCTACGCCACCACGCACTGTGGCAAATGAGTGAATAAATCCTAATTGCCACCAGTGGTGGCATTGTAGGTTTTCTTTTTGTATTATAAGTGACGTCGTCGCTTTGAATCCGGCAATGGGCTTATAGCTCTCTGTGTCACGGCTTATTAGTGCTGGATTTACAAATTTGCCGCCCCAAAGCTATAACAAATTAGCCGCTCCTACTGACTTCTAAAATTAGATACACTGTTCACAATATAATTCCTTTTTTGAGGGAATAATCTAGTTCTGAGTTCTGAGTCAAAAGGGAAGAAAATTCCTTCTGTATTGCGGAAGCACTTTTTTCTCCGTGTGGCTAGTTATCTTCTTCTGCGGAGGTTGGCTATTAGCAGCTGCTTCTTGGAACAGGGATCTTGTGCTCATTTTGAACCACGTCCGGAGATTTTTGAGCCATGTACATCTTCTTCCAGGTTTTCTACCACCTCGGATACTTATCGTTTCTCATTATATGACCTAGGTATTGCAATTTACGCCTTTTTATTATATCTCAGAACTCCACTTTCTTGTTAAATTTCCGCAAAAACCTCTCGTCGTCGATATTTTCAATATTCTTCTATAATACCCATATTTAAAAGGCATTAAGAAAGTTTGGACATTAGGGGATGGAAAATTTTCAAAAATTACAGGCACTGTCGCGGGCGTAGGTACCTAATATGCACTATGCATCAATCAAAAATGATTATCTCTTATTATAATGTTTTGAACAAAAACGGGTAATTAATTAATATATTAATAATTGGTAATTATTGATGGATTGAAATCAAAGATAATATCTGCAAATTGATAAACAATCCATCAATAACCAATTAATGTTGAAGTTATTTTTAATTTTATATCTAGGCACTTAAATGAAATTTGGTGCAGAGATAGTCTCAAGCCTGAGAAAGGACATAGGCTACATTTTCTCGCGATAAACTGTAGCCCACGCAGGTGAAACCGCGGGGAACAGCTAGTAGACTATTTATAGTGAATGTTCCACCAGTACGCACGAAGCGTATTGCTTCGATATTAATGATGAACTCCTTGCCTTGAGTCTGTGTCTACTCATTGATTTCAATAAAACACTTTTGGAACTTCGCTAAATTTTATCAAGTGCCCAAGGAAGGATTCTATCAGGTGCCGCTACTGTCCGCGCCTAGAATTCTCGCTGGCCTTTTAAGACTTGCAACCTACAAGGCTGTGTGAAATCTTGAACCGGCTAACCGCCCGTGCCGTGTCCAGCCGTGTGTCATCCGCCTTAGCTATACATTACAAATTTCTACAATGGCGTTATATAATCAACACTCAAAGTAATTTGTAGATATTACAAGTCGATCATCGATACAGCGATCAATCAAAGCTAGTGACGTAAGCAGTGATATATCTGCACGTGCAAAACATTACATAGGTACCTTCCTAACGTGGCTACTCAAAATTTGTACTTTGACCTTTTTTGAACTTTGTACCCACCTAATTATAATACTGAAGTGGCAGTGGGCTGGTCATATAAGCCGCAGAACCGACAACCGTTGGGGTAGAAGTGTTCTTGAGTGGAGACCGCGACTTGGCAAACGTAGTGTAGGACGTCCTGCGACAAGGTGGAGCTACGACTTGCGCCGAGTGGCTGGCAGTGGTTGGATGAGAAAAGCCGAAGACCGGGCTCAGTGGCGTATCATGGGAGAGGCCTATGTCCAGCAGTGGACTGATACAGGCTGATGATGATGATGATGATGATGATGAAATATATTAAACTAATCTCTCGTATTACACAAAATTAGCCTAATTAGAAGACGTAAATTTAGGCTGGTATTCTCGATTGAAGCTCAAGTGTTGATCAATATTGAGTACCGATTAAGACATATTTATATGAAACTAGGTGACCCGGTCAACTTCGTATCGCCAATAAAAGTCACCTTTTAAACCTTCCCTGAACTTCCACAAATATTTTAAGATCAAAATTAGCCAAATCGGTCCAGTCGTTCTCGAGTTTTAGCGAGACTAACGAACAGCAATTGATTTTTATATATAAAAAAAGAAGATGACAGACTCAAAAGTGATTATCGCGTTAGCGTCATTTTAAAATACTGGCCTTAGAATCCTTTTAGGTCTAAATCTGGGCCTTCCAGCGCTTAATCTAGGCCTAGGGGTAAATGTTGCCCTTTTTATCCCGTACATTACATAATATAACCATCCCTAAATCAAGCCCAAAATTATCCCCTGGTTCTTGTACTAGAGCCGTTAGCTTGCTAAATCTGTGGGCTATGTCGGTGACCTTAGTTCTCTGCACAGCAAGTTTCTGTATCGGCACGAAATCGTTATTATTTTTGGTTCGTAAGTTTAAAATACTAATTGTATAAATACTTTAACTAACACTTTTAATTTTTTTATTTTTATTTTATACACAAAACAAATTACAATCAATTTCTTAAACAAATATAAAATAGACAAAATCTGAACTGGATTGCAACTCAAAATATGTGTATACATAAATACAAAGTAAAAGAGTATCGAGACGAGTTTGTTCAACAGTAAAAAGTATAATTTAGTGAAAACAGTATAGTTGGCAACCTTATGCGCACCAATGCACTGCACTCGTCACGCTGAGATATAAGATGTTAAAACTCTTTAGGCCCTGTAATTTCACCGGAAACATTGTAAGTATTCTTATGTACGGTTAACAAAAGTTGCTTACTAGACAAAGCTTGTCTTAAGCAACAAAAAATATGACTAATCTGGTACCTACACATTTGGAAACCGTCGCTGACTGTACCTACACCAGGTTCTCAATGAGCTGAAAACTGCCCCGCCCCATCCACCTCATTCGTCGAAAATCTTATGAGCATTGAATTGAATTACCTAATAGGTAAAATATTTTGCAATCTTATCTAATAAAATAGGTAGTAAAAAAATTTACTTATTCTTTCATAAATAAAGTTCAAAACTGCGTAGTTCCGAGTTTATAAACATATTTCCTTTACAATTTAAACGAATTCTATGTTTATGTTTTGCTTTTTTATTTATTTGCATTTTATTATGTCCTTGTGTGTAAATATTTTGCGCTGCGAAGAAGAACAACGTGCAATGTTAATGTATAATCTAATTTAATCACAGTAATAAACTACAAGTTTGCTAGCAGTAATCTCGGGAAATGTACTGGAACTACTAATTCTACAGTCTAAATAAATAAACCATTTTTAATTCTTTTATTTTTATGGTCCCCTAGTTATAATATACATACAATGAAATAACGAATCTCTTATAGAATCATTCTCATGTTTGTCTGTCTGTTACAGTTTATTTTCTCTGAATCGACTAGACACTAGACAAAAGGGAAGCTGTAAAGGCTTGGTATGAGAAATAGAAATATATTTTAACATTTTTTGCTTTATTATTATTTATTTATTAATGAAAGAAAAAAATCTAAAGTCGAGCGTCGTCCCTTCCCTCTCCTTTATTACAAACACATGAAAAATGGGGATTACAGTATATAATTATGCATGCGTGGGAATAATATAATCAATCCGTAAGTAGTACTCACGTCTACAGAGTCAGATAGAGGTGATTAGAACGTTTAGCGTCATATAATAGCGTGCTATTTTTACTCTGAGTATAGCGCCTGCAGCATGCAGCTCTCGCTTTGCGCTATGAAATCTGCACCGCTAATGTTGTGCGAGTTGCGTTTAGAGACTTAGCGTGGCAGCGGCGCGACCGGCAGTCTTCTCTTTCTCAAAGTTCATCGCGTGCTAATCGCTGCTATCGGACACTACGATAGTGTGAGAACTCAGATTACTCAGTCTTTGCCGTTGCCGCGATTTTTACTAAATATTAGATACTTTCACGCTAAAAACTTACCGTATAAAATAGCACGCTAAAAAGAATTAAGTATAAATAGTTTGTAGCGCGATATTTCTACGTAGCAGTTTTGAACACCATTACAGCCAGAGGCATGAGTGGTGAGGCATATGTGTTGAGCCATTTGCGGCGCATACCTTGCGACTTCTATAGTACTTGACTTATCTATTTAAGTAATTATATAGTCCCTCGGTCTACCCAGGAAAATCCAAGATAGGCAGTAGATGTGTCACTGAGTAGCTTGACGCAAACAGGGATGTTCGGTGTATTTTTTGGCATCTGTAGCATCGTGGCTCCCAGACGGATTAGCCAATTTTGATTTAGGTTTCTTGTTTAAGAGGTGAATTGATCTAGTATTTTTTTCCTACATTGGCAGTTTTTGTTTTTATTAAAAGCATATTCATTTCTACACTTGTTGCGCCCCGTTCCCCCGTTATCCCGCAGTAACCTTTTTCCGGGATAAAAAGTAGCCTGTGTTAATCCAGGGTTTAAGCCATCTCCATTCCTAATTTCATTCAGATCCGTTCAGTATAGTTTTTGCGTGAAAGAGTAACAAACATCCATCCATCCATCCATCCACACAAACTTTCGTTTATAATATTAAGTAGGAAGTAGGATGGATCGCAAATATTTATATCTTTAGTAAGACAAACCGTGGATGGCCATATATATCAGTTCTGCTGCATTATACATACCTAGATTTTCATGAACATATTTTCATCAACATTCCATTGATTTCATACCATTGATTTCCTTCACCCTTTAATATTGTTGTGGAGCGTGACAAATTATTCAGTTACGGTGAACGTGTTTGATTAGAAATACACGTGACGATTTACAAACCACATCTTGTTGATCCATTTTTCAGAGTCTAGAATCTGTTTGATTAACTACTCCTTACATATATTGCATTACCTACTCATAATTTAAATTACCAAGTTTTAAAGTTATGACGGAACTCGCGCCCTGCGAATACGACACGCACTTGACCGGCTCTTTTTAAGATTTTATTTATCAGTCACATGCACAGTCGGATTATCAAAAATAGAATATGTCATATCAACGATCATTGATCACTGTGACAGGAAATGTCGTCTTACTTAAATGATTGATGCGAAATAAAACGGTAATTGAAGACATCTTTAAATAAAAGCATGCGATAAGGTGTATGTAGTCTATGCGAGTGAAACCGCAGGACGCAGCTAACCTAACCTACATAATACTATACTATAATATATAAATGTGATAGTAACTCTGTCTGTCTGTCTTTCACGCCTAAACTACAGAACCGATTTAAATGAAATTTGGTATGCAGATAGTTTGAACCCTGAGGAAGGACATAGGATACTTTTTATCGCGATAAACAATAGACAATATAGAAAAAATATTTTTTTAACAATAATAATATATGTATATATATCATATTTTTATGTTATATATATAGAGCGATGGTGGCCAAACGGTTAGGCGTGCGACTTACAAGACGCCGACACCGAGTTCGAATCCTATCAGCCCCGCACCTATGACTCAATAAGTTATGTGCAGATTTGCCATCGCTCAAAACGGTGAAGGAAAACATCGTGAGGAAACCGGCATGCCCAAGAACTGCAACATTCAATTCATGTGACATCTACCAACCCGCACTGGGCTGCGTGGTAAATCACAGCTCTCTGAGAGAAGGCCAGAGTCCCAGGGTCCAGTGGGAACATGAAAGGCTGATGATGATGAATATTTTTAAACTGTAGCCCACGCAGGTGAAACCGTGGGGAACAGCTAGTTATATATGAACATTATTTGGCATAAACAGCCACCAAAATTGTCCAATGGACTCAATGGCACCTCAAGGGATTCAAAGGTTATTTTGGTAAGTTACGAAACCTTTGTATAATTGTTACATTGTATAATAAGTACCTATTTTGGAGTTCATAATAGTTAATCAATTATATTATTACTGACCCAAGGGAAAAGTTCCATAGAAACTATAACAAAGGGTTAGAATAATCCTAATAAAATATTTTAAACGTGAACGTTTGCAAGTATCGATGTATGGATGTTTGTTACTCTTTCACGCAAAAACTACTGAACGCATTTGAGTGAAATTTGGAACGGACATAGTTTATACCTTGGATTAAACAAATAGGCTACTTTTTATCCTGGAAAAGGTTCCTGCGGGATAACGGGAAGACGCGGGTGAAACCACGCAACTAGTATTAAATGCACTAAGTATGTACCAAGAATAATGTTTTAATTGTAAATTAATCCGTAGGTGCCTACATATCTACTTAGATGATCTATGATTGCTATCTATGGATTATGATGGAATTAACAGTGACGTTATAAAAATTGTCTAATAGTTAATTAGTTAAATTACTATCATTTATGTGTGACATCGTGTTATTTATCGATAACATCTCACCAGCTCACCGTTACATTGCATTTTAAAATTAACATTTTGTCTTTTTTAGGATTCCGTAGCCAAATGGCAAAAACGGAACCCTTTGGATTCGTCATGTCTGTCTGTCTGTCCGTCCGTATGTCACAGCCACTTTTTAACCGACTTCAAAGAAGGAGGAGGTTCTCATTTCCGAAACTATAAGAACTGTACTGTTGAAACTTGGTAAGTAGATGTATTCTATAAACCGCATTAAGATTTTCACACAGATAATGAAAATATGCAGTCGCAGCTTGAAGCAATCGATCCTGACTGCTTCAGGCTGTCCGTGTATGGCCAGCCTAAGAGTAAGACGCCACCAAGATGTCAAATATAGACTAAAATCAATTCAAATACATATTAATTTTGTACCACTAAATTAAGTACAAGGTTTTCTTGAATTCCTTGAATTATTACGGTACTTGAATTATTAGGTAGAAACGTTACTTTTTTATTCTTCTTGAAGGAGCTCGGAAAGAAAGAATGTCGATTTCTGTATAGATAACTGGGTGTCAGGAATATTCGCATCCGCAAATGCTGAATATTCGCATTAATTCAGACATCTGCATCCGCATTCAAATCCGCATCAATCAATGCGGAGTTTTTACGGACACAGATTCACATCAACAAGTAAAAACATGTAAAGAAAGTGGACAGAGTCGGAGTGGCACGTTCTTCGCGATTGTTTTGGTAATTGCAGATATTTTGTTGATATGTTTTGGTATATATGATTAAATAAATAAAAAGTTAATTTTAAATTAATTTTCAGTTATTTATGCACTTAAAATTAAAATTATTTTTTTTTAATCTTAAAATCCGCATCCGCATCCGCATTCAATCCGGATCCGCGGATGTGAACTTCTAATAATCCGCATCCGCATCTGCATCCGCGGATGTCTAAACTTTCGCATCCAGAACAACCCTGCTATGTACCTATCTACTTAACATTAATACATGTGAATCAACACCTTATTATTATAAGTTTTCATTTCCGGCTTAATATTAATAACTTAGTACACGATTGTGTTAAATAAATGATATTTTTATTATATTTTATGACAATGATATAACACTTTACCTACATTAAACCACTAATATCACGAACCTAATCAAAACTAAAGTTACCAAGCGTTGATATAATTAATCCCTGTTAAAATAACATTTGACTTACTTTATTGCAAATATACATATCTATTTTATTATATCGAACTCCAGTCAAGTGCGCGCCGAACTCATTCGGAGAGTGTTCCGTACCATTGTGGTTATTTTTTTTATTAATTTTTCCTTTGGGTTTTAATTTTAGGTGTTTCTGTAAACTATGGCTTTTATAACATTCTAGGGTTTATCTTTACGGAGATAAGGAATAGAATATATTCTTTAACATCTCCTAAAATTTGATATCCTACTAGTATTAAAAACGTGAAAGTTTGTGCGTATGATGAATAGATGGATGGATGTTTGTTACTCTTTTACGCAAAAACTACTGAACGGATCTGAATGAAATTTGGAATGGAGATAGCTTATACCCTGGATTAACACAAAGGCTACTTTTTATCCCGGGAAAAGGTTCCTGCGGGATAACGGGAAGACGCGGGTGAAACCGCGGGGCGCAAGTAGTTTTGTATATTATGTATGTATATTTTTGTAACGAGCCTTTTTATTTGATATGTTACTTGAAAAAGACTTGGATTCGTCACAAATTTTATTAGATATACAAGATTGCAACGTTCTCCATCTAGTAGGTAAAAGTCGGAAAAAAGCTGCGGTGGACGGACAAACAAACATGAGTGATACGGTGATAAGGGTTCCGTTTTTCATTGAATACGGAACCCCAAAAAGACGCATATCTTGAGTATTAAATTATTTACCATTTATCGCAGAAATGTTGTAAAAAGGCATACGAATTCATGATAATATATAATACTTTATTAATTACCTCAATTGATTAGAAACTTTTACATCATCGCCTCCTTCGAACCTTACCTATGTTGTTTTAACGACTTTATTTAAGTAGGACCGACTTCCAAAGCGTGAAACGGAAAGCCAAAGAAAATGCGGAGTGGTGCGTTCAAAACATCCAAAAGTCGTGTATGTTAAAAAAATGTCATTAAAACTGCGATGTTAAAAGTTAATTAATAATCTTTTTTTCTTCAGTTTCCTTAAAATATCGTTTGTATTCTTTAAGCAACTTTTTTTTTATATTATGTCGATGCTACCAAAATGCTGGCCGTTATTTTGCGCGACGAATAAGCATTGCCGTTCAACGCGGCAATGCGACCAGCATTTTGGGAACGTTGCCAACTGGTAGTGGTTTATTAGATTATGTAGTTTGTTTAGTTTGATAGGTTATTTTACATTTTAATGTTTAGTTAAGTGTTTTTATTTTGTTATTTATATCCTACTTCTCTTTTCTGAATATTATAATTTTTTTAAAACTTTTAACAATCACATTTTTTTTTTACTATTTACATGGTAGCGTTTGACCACAAGTCACCTGATGTTAAGTGACGATGTGGTCGAAGATGGCGCCACGCTACACCTGGACTGGGAACTGGCTCTCAAGTGAGGCTGCCGGAACACACCGATAGGTGCTTGGTGACAGATTCTTAACAAGAGGGTGGTAGCTAGCCAGGCGAGTACTAGAAAACACCCTACCACCAAGCTATGGTTTCATCACGATGTTTTCCTTCACCGAAAGCTCAAGCTCATTGTAGGATTCGAACCCACGTCCTACGGATCGCAAGCCGACGTCACTACCACCGAGCCATCAACGCTATAAAAAAAATTACAAAAAAATTAAAAAAATTACAGAGAAAATTGGTTTTAATTACCTATTTTTAAAATTGAGTTTAATTTTGTAGTTAGCGCTTGAACATGGAGGCAAAGGTGATATGAAGCCTTATTTTACCGGAACCCACATCAAGAAGTAATATAGGTATCACGGCGCTAAACGGAAAACGTAATAAAAAAATGTAAACAAGTTCGGATCCTGTCTCGGCCCCGCAGCTCACTTCATAAGTTATGTGCGGATATGCCATCGCTCAAAACGGTGAAGGAAAAGATCGTTAAGAAATCGGATTGTCAAAAAAAAAAAACACAATATTCAATATTAGATTTCCACTGCTGCGACATTTTTTTTTTCTTAGATACAGTGTAGCGTTTGATTACAAGTCACCTGATGTTAAGTGACAATGAAGTCGAAGGTGGCGTCTCGTTACACCTGGATTGGGAACTGGCTCTCAAGTGAGGCTGCCGGAACACACCGATAGATGGTGACAGATTCTTAACACGAGGGTGGCTAGCTAGGTCTGCTGAACCACAAAGTAGAGGAAAATCATCAGTAAATACCCAAGATTGCCATTGTGGCAGTAGATTTTAGTATGGATGGCTTGTCACCATATCCATACGTCATTGTTATAGGTTTGTGGCCGGTATATACCCAGATAAAACACGTATTGCTTAGAAGGAAATTAAGAAACAATTGCTTTACGTTGTTGGTACTATTGTTAATCTGTGGCCATGTCACGAACTAGGTTTTTTTTAACAACATTAGGTAAATGGTGAGTCGTTAAGGACTCAGGTCATTCACTCGGTGAGATCCCATTTGGGTAGAGTTGCCAGATGTCCGGTTTTCGGCCGGACAGTCCGGTTTTCTATAAGCATATCCGGTCAAGAAAATCTTGGTAAACCGTACAAAAGATTATGTTATGGGAAACGTATGGACAGGCGAAAGAAATCGTCTCACCGTAATTACTGTAAAAAGTGAATTGTGCGTAACTGCTAGTTGCATTGAATGCAAAGATATAATGGTGTCGATTCGGTTTTACATTCTCTTAAACTAAACTAAATTTGACAGGTCTAACAGTATTGCTGTCTTTTTCTAACCACTGAAGTAAAACAAGGATGGCACTACTATTAGACCTGTCAAATTTAGTTTAGTTTTAGAAAATGCAAAACCGAATCGACACCATTACCTACCATCAAAAGCAATAAAAAGTTTCAAGTCGATACGACAATTAGAAGTAGGTTAAAATTGACTTGTATTTTTTGTTCATGCAACCCACAAATGAAAAGATTGTATAAATTAGTTAGTTAGTTAGTTACAAGTCAAGCTAATAAAAGTGTTTTAAAAATATAACATAAAATCCGCAACGAGGAAATTCGCCGAAGAACCAGAATCACCGACGTAGCTCTCAGAATTTGCAAGTTGAAGTGGCAATGGGCAGGCCACATCTCTCGACAAACCGATAACCGATGGGGAAGAAAGGTTCTCGAGTGGCGACCACGAACCGGAAGATGTTCAGTAAGGTAAGTCCTCGTTTAAGTGGCCCACTAAGTGGACGCGTTTGACCGGAAGTCACCTGATGTTAAGTGACCATGTAGTCGAAGGTAGCGTCACGCTACGCCTGGATTGATGGTTCTAATGCCCGAAATTTATAATCGATCCGATACGTTATCCGCGGTTTTGAATCGATATGTCATGTCATAATACGTCATTTTAGTACTAGGGCTTGACAGATTACTACTATAATGACATATTATGACATGACATATCGATCCAAAACCGCGGATAACGGATCAGGATTATTAATTTCGGGCTTAGGGCGCGCCTCGGAACACACCGATAGGTGCTTCAAGAAAATGCCCAGCTATGTTCCATGACGTTTTCCTTCACAAAGCTTCAGCTCATTACAGGATTTTAACCTACGACCTATGAGTCGCAAGCCGACGTCACTACCACTGAGCAATCATCGTTTCAAAAAAAACTTGATGAAATCTCATCAACATTATCAAGTTACGCTGTTGAACTTGCGTCCTCTTACGATAAGCTTTAAAAAGTTTAGGCCTAAAAAGCCTTCAAATTAGTAGTACGGCTAACAAAGTTAGGTATCCAATTACTGAGGACACAGTTTCGTTTAGTTAAGGCCCTGGTCTTAAAGGCAGGGGCGTATTTACCCTAGGGCCAAAAGGGCCATGGCCCGGGGCGGCAGGCAGCAGGGGGCGGCGCTAGCCGCACCACGCTCAGCTTTGTGGGCCTTCTTTCTATTTATTTAGTTTTATGACACACTGCTGAATTTTAATTTATGACTAGCTGCGCCCCGCGGTATCACCCGCGCGGACTGCAGTTTATTTCAACAAGAAACCTATAGAAAAAACACTTTCCGTTTATTACTAATTTTAAACTTTTCAAGAGTTTAAAATCCTTCCTTGGACTTCAACAAACACAACAAAAAATAAATTTGCAAAATTGTTCCATCCGTTCACGCGTGATGACCAAGGGAAATAGTGATTCAATTTTGTATTTATGACATACAGATTAAAAGTTTTACTTTTTTCCGTTTATGGGGCGGCAAAACCTACAGGTCTGGGGAGCTGAATCTTAAAATACGCCACTGCTTCATTAAACGTCATAAGATATATAGATAACGCTTAATTTTTTGCAAGGGGCCGTCCATTTATCAACAAAGGCTCGGACAACAAGGGGATATCGCGACATATCATGTGTAAATATTTTTTTGTAATAACGCATTAAAACACCTATATTTCACCGTTAGAGTCTATTAATAATCAGACTAGCAATGAGTTTAGAAGTAATACGGTTCCCAGAACCAGTTATTATAAAAAATCGTATCAACGGGAAGAAAGGAAAAGTAAAATAGAAAGAGGAAAGATGAACAGGGGGGGGAGGGGTGAGGAAAGAGGAAAGGAAGGTGGGGTAAAAGAGTGGCCTGGACACCTAACTTAATGATTAATTAATGATGCCTAACTATAGGAACCAACTTCACTAATCAAGCTATCATTTATATTTTCATCTGTGAAGCACTTTCATTTTAGTAGGTAGGAAATAAATAGTGATCATCATCAGCCGGAAAATGTTCACGCAATAAAAAATAACCTATGCCCTTCCCCAGTATTCAAACTATACCCTCACTTAATTTCATCAAAATCGGTTCAGTAGTGTAGGCGTGAAAATGTAACAAACAAACAGTCAGAGTTACTTTCGCATTTACCTCTTTAGTCTTTACCAGTTTGTAAAATGAACTCTGTTGATTATTTTTTTACATTTCTCTTAAGGAAAAAAAAAATATAACACGATAAGTGAACGTCCAAGGTTCATGTCACGGCCCTAGGGGTTTTAATGATAATACGAGTATGTATTTACAAAACACGGGAATCCCCGCAGACCCGGGCTTTTTTTTCAGTCACGGACTTTTTTTCAGACCCGGACTTTTTTTTCAGACACGGACTTTTTTTTCAGACCCGGTCTTTTTTTAGATCCAGGCTTTTTACTCACTTATCCGGGTCTCAGTAGCCTAAATTTCGAAAATCGTTGGAAAAATAAGAATTTTATATATATTGATAGCGCTATTTGCAAAAAAGGCTTGACGGGCCTCGGAATATTGTATTACATACCTATTTATTTACTGACTAGTTGCGCCCCGCGGTTTCACCCGCGTCTTCCCGTTATCCCGCAGGAACCTTTCTCCGGGATAAAAAGAAACCTATGTGTTATTCCAGGGTATAAGCTATCTCCATTCCAAATTTCATTAAAATCAGTTAGGTAGTTACTGTGAAACGGCTCAACGGAATTGAGTGAAATTTGGAATAGAAATAGCTTATACCGTGGGTTAACACGTAGGTTACTTTAATCCCGGAAAAAGCATCCTGCGGGACAGCGGGAAACCGCTAGGAGAAGCTAGTGTGTAAAATATTTTTTTGAGTGTGCATTAGGGTGGGAATTGTGATCAACTTTTGGAAGTTATAATATTCAAATACGGGGCTTTACTAGATAAGGTAGGTACTTGAGTTTTCCTCAAGATACAAGGTAAAATAAGCCATAAAGAATAAATAAATCTTCGCTGCTTGATAATTAGTATAGCATTGCCTACCTTAGGAGCCTTTTGAGGTTAAACTTGAGAGTGCGAAGCTACGAAGTCATGAGTAGGTTGTATATGATTTGGCCCCATTTCAATTTAAGGAAAATGTCAAAAAAAATTGGTTGCCTGTAAAGTCGGTATACGGGCGAAAGTTTTACGTGACAACGACTTTTTATGTCTGTCTCTCTCGCTCTTAGGCGGGCTAACCATGCCCGAGTGGAAGGGACGCGTGCCTCTCACTCGCTCTCATTGTGAGCGCATAACGTGAGCGGAGCGTAACGCAGTTTCTTGAAGTGTCACCCGGCAAACCAATTTATAAGACGTTGTCACGTCAATATTGCATAGGTATGATAATTTTACACATCCCTACTATCCTACTCATATTATAAACGCGAAAGTTTGTGAGTATGTATGTATGTATGTTTGTTGCTCTTTCACGCAAAAACTACTGAACGGATTTGAGTGAAATTTGGAATGGAGATAGCTAGCAGTAGGTAAGCAGTAAGGAGTAAGGTGTAAGGTAAATGAAAACTATCGTTAATTTTATAGAACTAAACCTGTAGTTCTTTGAAGAATGTGTAAATAACATACAAAAAAAAATCTACTCTTGTATCGGTTTTGTATGCCTGTAAAATGAAAATTTTTTTTGTTTTTTGGAGGGCTGTTTTCGATCATTGTTTCTCTGCTGTGAAAGTTAACCAATCGTGTTATCCTTTGACAATTTGATGTCAAAAACATGATCTAATATTAGCTCTGTATGTTTTGTAATTGCCGAGAAAAAAGGAGATCCCTGCAGCCAATATTGCCAATTCCTCGTCTTAACGTGCCCTTCTAAGCACGGAAGCGCTAAGTTGGAAACACCACTGGAGGTCAGTGGCCACCCATCCAAGTTACTAGTTAGTTATTTTACTCTATATAGGTATTTGACGACCGATGTGGCGCAATGGGCGGATAGCCGACTGTGAAGCGTGAGGTCGCGGGTTCGATTCCCGCTACAGGATAAATATTTGGGCATTCAAAAAAAAAAGCGCAAGTACTTGTTCTGTGTCTGGGTGTTGTGGATCCCCGATCCTCGTAGTTTCTGATGCCCTAGATACAGGGAAACCTAGTTAGGGGTCAGAGCCTATGTATGTGATTGTGCGGGCATTAAAAAAAATAAAAAAAATACACATTTTGTCAAGCATACTACTATACCAATTTTCTTGTTGGATATGAAAAATAAATAAAATAAAATGACAAGATAATACAAACTTATAACTCACACTTAACTCTTCGGTTTATTAATAACTTATACCTACTAATTTTGATAATAATGCGGTATTTTTTATTATCTTATACTAGTTGCGGCCCGTGGTTTCACCCGCGCGGACTACACTTTACCGTGATAAAAAATATCCCATGTCCTTCACCAGGATTTGGTCTATCTCCACATCCAAAATGTATCAAAATTCGTTCAGTAGTTTTTGTGTGAAAGAGTAGGTAACAAATACTCACAAACTTTTACATCTATAATATTTGTAGGATTTATAATATTAGTAAATATTGCGCCTATGTGGTCGAAGGTAGCGCCTCACGCTACACCTGCATTGGTAACTGGCTCTCAAGTGAGGCTGCCGGAACACACCGATATTTGCAAAGCGACAGATTTCTAACACGAAAACGCGAGTCTACAAAAATGCCCAACCACCAAAAAAAATCCTATTGAACAACAATTATTGCAATACAGTTTTACTATTTTATCTTTATAATTACCTGATAAACGTTTTGTAATAAATATATTTATTAATTATCATCAATTCTATTAATAACTAAGGCCGGATTTAGTGGAGGGTAACCGTGGGGCCTTTACAAGTGGGGCCCTCACAGTAGATATGTCTAAGCAAAATTTTCTAACCAAATATGTACCAAAAAATATCATCATCATCATCACCTAAAAGACGTCTACTACCGAAATAGGCCTTTTGAATGCCACAATGTACGGCTATTATGGCCATTTGCTCCATAGGCTCCACGCGGCGAAATCAAAAGAAACTTTTTTTTTAAAATATGCATTCATTAAGTACTCGAGTATTATTGGATATGACGTCACAATAGAAGCTTAAGGACGTTTATTATTTATCGTAGGAAAACCCAACATAAATTATCAGGGGCCTCAGAGCCTCCAAACCCCTTAATCCTATCCTGTCCTTAATTATATCAAATATATCAAAAAAATATGTTTGTATCTTATCCTTCGAGTATATCCTATTCATATCAAGTAGGTATACAAAGGTAAGGTAAATCTCTATCTTTTATTACAACACCTCAGGATGGCGCTTAAGTATGGGGCAATATGGGCTTTTATTTGCTTGAGTCGTGGAAACTCACGGTACGACTATTCCACGAATATAAAGTTGCTCAGCGAGCTATAGAAAGGGCTATGCTTGGAGTTTCTCTAAAGGATCGAATCAGCAATGAGGTGATCCGAAAGAGAACTTTACACCTACAGAATGAGCAAGCTAAAGTGGCAGTGGGCTGGTCATAAAGCCGCAGAACCGACAATCGTTGGGGTAGACGTGTTCTTGAGTGGAGACCGCGACTTGGCAAACGTAGTGTAGGACGCCCTGCGACTAGGTGGAGCGACGACTTGCGCCGAGTGGCTGCCAGTAGTTGGATGGGAAGAGCCGACGACCGGGCTCAGTGGCGTACCTTTGGTGGTAGATAGCCAGGCGAGCACAAGAGAATTCCCTACTACCATCAAATTAAGGTTTCATCGCGAAGTTATGCCTTCACTGAAAGCTCAAGTTTGTTGCAAGATTCGAACCCACGACTTACGGCTCGCAAGTCAACGTACTACTATTGCGCTATCATCACTTCAAAGTAGATGAAAGAATGATAATAACAGCGAGTAAGTAAACAATAATCCTTACAATATAAATGCGAAAGTAACTCTATCAGTTTGTTTGTTACCTTTTCAAACCTAAACCGCTGCACCGATCTTGATAAAATTTGGTACGGAGATAGTTAGAACCCTGGAGAAGGACGTAGAATACTTTTTATTGCGATAAAATGTACTTATTCCAAGTGGGTAAAATCGTGGAACAGAGCTAGTCTTTCATAAAAAGTAATGTCTGAATATCATCAAAGATTGTCTTTACAAAACCAATTTTACAGCGGGGAAATCCCTCGAACACATTTACATTAAAGAATCGAACACACTGTATCCAGCTTTTCCTCAATCATTCATTCATTCGTGACCGAACGAAACGTGATTTGAATGACAATCTCTTGGGAAAACTGCCAATTGACGTATCTACTTAGTTCCTTATGAAAAGGAGGTAAAGTCCCTATAGAAAAGCATTATTATATTATGCCTACTACGAGTCATCGAGAGTCATGCTTGGAGTTTCTTTGCGTGATAAAATCCGAAACGAGTATATTCCCAGAAGAACCGAGGTCACCAACTCACCGACATATCTTTCAGAATTTGCAAGTTGAAGTGGCAGTGGGCAGGCAACATCGCTCGACGAACCGATAACCGATGGGGAAGAAAGGTTCTCGAGTGGCGACCACGAACCGGAAGACGCTCTGTAAGTAGGCCCCTCACTAGGTGGACCGACGACATTGTAAGAGTCGCAGGGAGCCGATGGATGCAAATGCAACTCATTAATATTCATGTTCCCATATCCCAATGTGTACAACCAAACAAGAGAAATCTTATTAGTAAAGGTAATTAAAAAATATCGGACCATTAGATGACAAAAAAAAACTTGGGATTTTAGTGAACTTGCTCCAATTCAATCAATTAATAATAAGAATAAAATTGTCAATGTGATCGCGCCAAAAAAATTACCTGCCGGGCGTTTCTTGCCTGTTCGTTTGCCGGCGTAAGGAGGTTGGAACAGGCGTAGCTAGTTTTAAGTTTGACGTTTTAAAGTGATCACAATGTATCCTATTGAATAAAGAAAAATTGACTTTTGACTTTTTGACTTTAATAGCCGTTCATGGTGGTGTTCAAAGGGGGAGGCCTATGTCCAGCAGTGGACTTCTTCCGGCTGATTATGATACTTAGGTACTTAGATATAAGTATACCTAACTTAGTTACCTATGTTGAAGCCTATTACGGTCTACGGCATTTTTTTAAGCTTTTAACCACCAAATCATCCATCGTCATGACTTAGTTCAATGTAGCGTAATAAACAGCAAATCGCCGACTGCGAAGCGTATAAGGTAGCGGGTTCGATTCCTGCTATGAGACAAATATTTGAGCGTTGAAAAAAGTTTTTATTCTGTGTCTGGGTGCCAATACATTAGATAAAGGGAAGCATAGTCAGGGGTCAGAGCTATGTATTTATGTGGGCGTTATTATTGTAAATATGTTTTATGTTAATACAGAAATGTCTATCAACTGTTTTGTTTAAAAAATAATTTCGCCTTAATTTCAAAAGTGAATTTAAAATGTGTCTTATTGGAAAATGCTACCTAACCTACCCCATTAAATGTACAATATGTACCCCAAATGACCGAGAATATAATAATGTATGATGTATAATTTTTGAGTTTGAACCAAACTCAAGGTATGTCAAAGAGCAATGGAGCGAAGCGTGTTGAGCATAAAAAGAATCGATAGAGTTCCAAACTCCACAATTCGCTCCAAAACGGGCATTGCAGATGTAGGGCAAAAGACTGCTAGACTAAAGTGGGACTGGGCGGGACACGTAAGCCGGATGCACCCGGATCGCTGGGCAAGGATCATCACGCAGTGGGTACCTGAAGACGGGCGACGTCGCCGAGGCAGGCCCCGAAAAAGATGGCGTGATGACCTTGACTCATTTGAGGAGCGGTGGCCTGAGGTTGCGGGGAATAGAGATATCTGGAAGGAAATGGGAGAGACCTTTGCCCAGCAGTGGGACAGTATAGGTTAAAAAAAAAATGCAAAGAAAATCCCTGAATGTGATTTACCTACGTACTAGGTGACCTAAAATAACATACTAACGTCACAAATAAGTAATTAATCATAGGTTAGAGTTACAACATGTTGATTAAAATTATTTCAGACACTTGATAATAGTAAATAATCTATGACCATGAAAAAATGCGTTCAACAAAAATAGGCCATATCTATTTCAGTCGCCATTAAGAAGTAGAGTCCAAAACGTAATTTCGACAAAACTAACAAGTGGTAGCGTGGCCGAGCGGTCTAAGGCGCTGGTTTAAGGCACCAGTCTCTTCGGAGGCGTGGGTTCGAATCCCACCGCTGCCAAGATCTTTTTGCCGTTTCGTTTTTTCACTGAAAACGTTTTCACTTCTACACACAACGAAAATACGACAAAATACTTACAAAAAAAAAACATGCAAAATCTATAAAGCATGCTAAATATCTATTGCATCAATCACGCAGCGTTCATAACTGCTACCGGCCTCTTTCAATAATCTATCTATCCTTGTTTTGCCCTACTAGAGATAGGAGCTTGTGTCTCAATTCTATCTCTATAAACCGTGGATGGATCGGTTATTAATAACAGCCGCAAATGACGTTTCTACTTTTTTTTTGTTTTGTTATGGCGTCACACGATTAGTGTATTTGCCAGTGTCAAGTATAAAATATTTCAAACTCAGAGAGTTGAATCAAGTTTAAATGATGATGATGATGATGACGATGAGATGATGGGATGAGGATAGTGTTTAAGTAAAGTAGTGGCGCTTTACTTAAACTTTACACGGACTTTTTTGGAGCAACTGGAAAAGTCACTTTCACAACTTTATTTCAATTTCCCACACTCGTACACATTAACGAACACATAATGGTTAATAATCCACCAATATTACACATTGTCACTCGAAGAAACACAAGTTTTGGAAATAAAAACAAAATTTTCACGTTGACAATTCGATTGCCGCCAAAAAAGTCCGACGTTTCTACTTATTCAGAACTCGATGAAGAGTGCCTCCTAAGAAAACACAAAACTTTTTGGTTAACATATTGCATATTTCCCTAATATTCAGCCAGTTCTATTAAAAACTCTACAGCCTTTATTTTACTTTTTATTTCTAAGAAAAATTTTTGGTCATTGAATTTGTATAATTTCAAAATCATTTGTATAATTATTCGTATAATCATTTGTATAATTATTGTATGACGCCAGTTAACGGCCAGTTTCAATAACCTATCTATCCACGGTTTGGCCTAAGAGATAGATCTCAGACCTACCCGATATGCACACAAAACTTCATACAAATCGGTCGAGCCGTTTCGGAAGAGTTTGGTAACAAACACCGCGAGTCCGCGACATGAGAATTTTATAGATTAGATCAGCCTTTCCCAAAGTGGGCGATAACGCCCCCTTTGGGCGCTGCAGGCCTAAAGGGGGGCCTGGTTAAAGACCCAGGAAAAAAATAGGGGCGTTGTGTAGAGGCTTGATGTAAAAGTAATTGATTCTCAAAGCGGGCAGTACTAGACAAAATAATCCCTGTGTTAGATTATTATTGCTCTTATTATATAGGTATTGCTCTTTAAATAATATCAGGCGTTACATTTTATTTTTAGTTTTTTATATTGTAATAGATTATCAAACAAGCAGACCCGCCTGATGGAAAGCGGTCACCGTCGCCTATGGACGTTTGCAACACCAGGGGAGTTGCCGATGCGTTGCCGAGCTTTAAGAACTCTTTTCACACCCATCTTGAGGGATTGCAGTTTGTACTGCGGAGAGACTTGTGGGATGACAGTAAACTGCTGAATAAGTTCAAATACCTACTCCTAGGTTTATAAAAAACGAACGCCGATGGCTCAGCGACCCAGTGTGTCTTGGCCTCCAAAACGAGAGAGCGCCACTTCTCTATCCTATAAAATCGTACTAATATTATAAACGTGAAAGTGTGTAAAGTTGTGAGTATGATAATAGACAATACTTTTATTTGAAGCAAAAAAACAATACATACACTTATTATACATACATCAGATCATTAAATATATAAATAAACAAACTAATAAAATATACACACTAAAATGGATGGATGGATGTTTATTACTCTTTCACGCAAAAACTACTGAACGGATCTGAATGAAATTCGGAATGGAGATAGCTTATACCTTGGATTAACACATAGGCTACTTTTTATCCCGGAAAAAGGTTCCTGCGGGATAACGGGAAGACGCGGGTGAAACCGCGGAGCGCATGTTGTAAGTTATATGGTCAGTGCTAAATTAATATTAGTGCGACCACCGCACTATACCGGGATAAAACTAAAACGCCTCAGAATATAGAAAGGCTTATTAGCCTTTTTTTAGTCCCTTTGGACTACGAGTAGGGTTACCTTATCACTCGTCTGAATAAGTAAACATTTTTTTTAATCAGCTTTAGTCGTGCAACGGCATTTCAGTCATTCATTTAGTCTCGCTGAATGAATGAATGAAATGCTAGGATCTGTTATTGGCTCTATGCATAGTTATAAGTTTTAAATGCATTATTAATATTATTATGCGTTTTTTAAAGATTTTTGTTTGTTTCTGAAAGCTGTGGATTTTGTAAAATATTAAAACAAAATAAAAAAAGATTTTTATTAGTAATGGCAACTCTGTCTACGTGTAGGTAGGTTAAGTACCTGCGTATTACTACCTGAAAACCGTATTAAACTTCGTCAAGTAGTTTTCGAGCCTGTTTGAGCAAACAAATGTCTAGGTACCTATACAAAACTTTTAAAGGCATAGGATTTTATTCCCATCTATGTTTACGAAACTAAATTAACCAAATTCTAATGTAAGTAAATAAATAAATGTAACAATATTTTTTTAACGTTAAAAAATAATAATAAAAATAAACATTTGACAAAATAAATCTGTATTTCTTGCAAAACCCTAATCAAAACGTATTTTAAATGTACTATAATTAATTACAATTGATAATTGTACACATGCGGTATAGTATTTATATGAATAGTTTAATACAGTGTAGAAAAACTAAAGAACAAATAAAAGAAAATGGTAAGGTTTGTTTGTATGTTTGTCAGGGATAAAATCTCTAAACTATGGTCCCATTTTGAAAATCCATCCACTGTTAGAAAGCTGCACTATGCCTGAATGTCGTAGGCTATCTAATGCATCGTAATTTTCGAAAAAAATATTCCATACCTAACTCATACGTAACCTATCTGACTTTTGCTTTGTAAAATTCTTTCTACAAAATGTTTAATTAACTTAAAAATGTTATTAAGCTCAGAAAAAATACAACATGCTTGTCAAAGAGTCAAATTATATTCTTATCATTGTAAATTGAGCTGTCCTCATAATAGACAAGGTATATTATCCCACAATCTTAGACCAACCACGTGTGTGCAAGACAAATCGTAGACAATCGAGTTACGTTTCAAAAGTAACTTCATTCAATCTAAAAACAAATCGAACTTAAACGATTAAAAACAGTGCTCTACATTGGCTAGGTACAACATCCAAATGCACTAAACGTTTCAAGCACATTCCACTCACAAAACTACTCTCTACACAGTCTAATTCAACATTCCGTGACTTTTCACTCTCTACTCACTCACCATTACATGGCTAGAGTCAAAATTCCGTGCGCACTCCGCGAGAGTTGACGTCAGACTGAGTGGCGAATTTCAGCGGCGACATTCGATTTTTTGAAAACAGCTGAGACCATAGCAAGTGGAGCTACAACTAACTACATCCAACACAACTAGAGAGTTCAACGCGAACTGGTCACCCTACTTTCATTATAAGCAGTCAAAGGTCACTGTCGAGTTTGAAATAGAAAACTACACGTTGCTTGTTTTGAAATTAATTTTCAAATTTTTCAACTGTACAATGTAAGCATATTTTCAGTGATATATTTTAAAATTTCTGTTCTCGGTAAGTTTTGATGAAACTTGAATGAAATGTTACGACTTGGTAGCAGACGCCATTTTGGTTTTAAGTTGGTCGTTTTGCGCATGCGTGAATTTTTAAGGGCAAGGGTGAAATGCTCGTATAGACAGATCCGATTCAGCTTTCCAGACACATGAGTAAGGAAATGTTTGAGCTGAATTAAGTTTGCAGTTCAAAATGAGCTGGAGTTACCAGGGTTTAGGATTCGAACGTCTTACAGTACCCAGTAGTACAGGTTTTGATAGTTTACAAAAACTATAAAAGTTTTCGTTTCCATCTATACATATTTTTTTCAGTGAATCTTACCGAGACTTGGAGGAACTGAAATCATTAATACGGGTTATTTTAAATCGTTATAATCATATTCCAACAATGTTATTGAGTTACTTTTTGAATTTAAGCAGATCGAGTTGCCACTTTGACAAGTCGGCGGTGGTAAACGTCGACCTTTACCAAAACTTTTATCGTTTTCAAAACTTGTACTAGGGGTACTGATCGCAAGCCGTCGTCGTCACTAACACTGAGCCATCGTCGCTCGAAAAATGTATTCTTATTGTTCAGCAACCATTGTCGTTGACTGTACATGTAAGATTGTACGTACTATTTAATTTACGTCTTATTGCTAAGAATAGAAATGGCTCGCCCACACAAGGTGTAAGATTTACCGATTTAGGATAGCTATTTCAGTAACTTAACTGATTAGGTCACGTTCACGACTACCTACATTTATTACGAAGGGCCTGTGTCTTAACGATATTATAAATTGCGAAAGTAACTCTCTGTCCGTCTGTTCCCTTTTTAACGCCTAAACTGTAGGGATGTGAAAAAATAATCGATTTATATATGAACCGATTATTTTTTTCTTTTAATTGATTATCAAAATATGAAAGATGTCCTAATAGCCCTCTAACTCTCTCTGTGCATCTCTACTGTAATGATTGCGTTGTTTTCTGAGGTCTATCGCCTGAAATTAATAATCGATCCTGATCCGTTATCCGCGGTTTTGGATCGATATATCATGTCATTATATGTCATTTTAGTACTAGGGCTTGACATCATCATCATCATCATCATTATCAGCCTTTCACGTTCCCACTGCTGGGACTCTGGCCTTCTCTCAGAGAAAGAGTATGGGCTGTAATCTACCACGCTGGCCCAGTGCGGGTTGGTAGATGTCGCATGCCTTTGAATGTTGCAGTTCTTGGGCATGCCGGTTTCCTCACGATGTTTTCCTTCACCGTTTTGAGCGATGGCAAATCCGCTTGACATGTTACTACTAAATTTATTTTTTATTTTGACAATTGCACACAAATTGACCTAGCCCCAAATTAAGCTCCAAACTTGTGTTATGGGTACTACTAGACAACGATATACATACTTATATAGAGAAATAAATGCTTATATAGATAGAAATATCCAAGACTCAGGTACATTCGTGCTCATCACACATATATTTGCCCTTACCGGGATTCGAACCTTCTTCGCAGGTAGGGATACTACCAACTCGGCTACCGCGTCGTCAAATGACATATTATGACATGACATATCGATCCAAAACTGCGGATAACGGATCGGGATAGATGATTAATTTCGGGCGTAAGTATGTACTCTACAAAGTTACACGTTATCAGAGAAAACGTACCTACTTAAATGAAACTTGACCTCGTTTTATAACTTCACGATTCCGTTCAAAAATGTATTATTACGCAAACAAATAATGAAAGGTACCGCAAACCGAGCGTCTTCAAGGTTTTTGTAAATAGCAACCATTATAATTATTAATAAGTAAAAAAAAACCAATTATTTGGCGGCAATTGAATTGTCTATTATATGAAAATTTTATTATTACTTCCAAAACTTGGTTTGTCGGGTGATAGCTTGGTGGTAGGGTATTTTCTAGTACTCGCCTGGCTAGCTACCACCCTCTTGTTAAGAATCTGTCGCCAAGCACCTATCGGTGTGTTCCGGCAGCCTCACTTGAGAGCCAGTTCCCAGTCCAGGTGTAGCGTGGCGCCATCTTCGTCCACATCGTCACTTAGCATCAGGTGACTTGTCGTCAAACGCTACCCTGTAAATAGTAAAAAAAAGTCATATTAAAATTTTGATCACTAGCTGTTCCCCGCGGTTTCACCCGCGTGGGCTACAGTTTACCTCGATGAAAAGTATCCTTTCGCAAGCTGAAGTGGCAGTGGGCTGGTCATATAAGCCGCAGAACCGATAACCGTTGGGGTAGACGTGTTCTTGAGTGGAGACCGCGACTTGGCAAACGTAGTGTAGGACGCCCTGCGACTAGGTGGAGCGACGACTTGCGCTGAGCGGCTGCCAGTAGTTGGATGAGGAATGCCAAAGTATAAAATGAAAGAACGAAATATAATTCATTAAATTTAATAAATTATGTACTATAACTACAAACACCATATCTAACTTAAATAATGTACTTACGTTATTTATACAAGCATATGTATAGTCATTAGAAGTCATAGTTATAGTCAATTTTGTAAATATTTTTATTATTTAGGTAGTTGATTTTAACGCCATCTAGCGGTAGGTAGCGGTGTTTGTTACAAGTTTCTATTTTCTACCACTGGAATTGGTTTTTATTATGTATGTACTACATACTTGTACCAATTAATATTATTAGCAAGCATTTTATGTAACGCCTAGACCTAGCCTAGATAATGTTTAAAATGTACCTAGGCCCGTGTAGCCAAGATGCATTCTGCAATCGTTGACGCTAATAGAAAACAAGAAAGTGTATTGGTTTGACATATTTCAACGCTAAGTCACGTGGTCAGAAATATGTCAAACCTATACTTTTTTTTTGTTTTCTATTAGCGTCAACGATTGCAGAATGCATCTTGGCTAGGGGCACTTGTCATAGATTACAGAAATTTCTGACTATAATAATCTATAAATGTACGACCATTTTTAGTTGCGAAATAAACGTCGTCAACAATGTGAGACCTATTTTTAGGTTTTACGTGGCGCCATCTAGGCATCCTTGTATGTAAGCTCTCATTTGAATCAAATTGTCAGACGTGTCTTCAAATAAACTGTTATAGGTATTTATTCTAAAAAATGTAAAACGACTAGTTTTATTGGCAAATTGGGTATTTTATACAATAGTCTAGGCTAGGCATTATGCAGATTGTCCGTAATCAAAATAAAGTGAAATAGGTACAATAAAAATAAATAGAAATTAACAAATAACATAATTTCATAGAAACAGTCATATACAATAAAATATATACATGCAATAATGTATCCAGTACAATATTCTCTAAAATATTTTAACTAAATTATGAATAAAGATTTATTCTCAAATCAATACTAATTAAAAATATTTGTATGCATACTTACGAAATTCAACCTTTTTGTATGGTATACTTTGTTGAAAGGTTCTCTAGGTCAAAATTGTATTCCCCATTCATCCCTGAATTTTGATTGTAGACCAATTACTTTTTAATCTATTCTTATCTATTATTTCTCTGTATTGTGGTGTGCCAATAAAGAGTTTATCTATCTGTTGAATTAAAAATTAAATGCCGTTTGCTGGTAAGCGCATAACTACACAACGGCTGGGCCGATTTGGCGATTTTATGACATTCATTCTAGTCCAAATAAAGTTTTTGAAGGGAGAAAAATTCGTCACATTCGTGGTCCAAAAACGGAAGGCAATACTTTTAAAAATGTCAAAGAACATTCATTTTACAGATATTATTAATAGGAACTATTTCCAAAGCGTGAAACACAATGTCAAAATGTCGTGTACGACAAAAAGTCCAAAGAAATTACAAACTTAAAAATTGTATATCTTTTTTTTGTGGCCTTACCTTGAAATATCGTTTGTATAACCATAATCAGCAAAAATTGCGATTTTTAACTCAGTAGTGCGATTCTTCGGATTCGACGTCACTTTCGCTTGACGGAACAGCTGGTTTGTCAAATTAAATGACAGTTTCCGAATTCAGATTAAAGAATCGCGTGCAAAAGTTCTCGCGGAAACTTTTCCGAATCCGTGGTCGGAAAAGTTTCCGAGTGAATTAGAAACGCACTGCAGGCCAGCGCTCTTTAGTTTAATTTTATTAATCTATGGCAGCTTTACTTTTTTTCGCTGAAAACTGCTCGCCTAGCAACTTCATGACTTGCGCATGAGTTTTGGTAGCGTCTTTAGTGGTAGCGTAATGCTCCTTCACGTACTGAGCGAATCCGTTGGTGGTGCCCTTCCTAGCCGGTGTTGCTATCACGACGCCATCTTTGTTTTTCTTGTTGACAACCACCACGAAGGTGCCGCGGCAATAACCGCAGCATTTCTTCGTGACGTCAATTGATTTCGAGTGGCGCTGGATGCTGGAAAAGGTAAGTATAGCATATTATGAGGGTAATATTGAATACGAGCTGTTCCCCACGGTTTCACCCGCGTGGGCTACAGTTACAGTTTTAAAAAATGGAAAACGCGTTCTTGGTCTTGACAGACAGACAGACGGACGGACGGACGAACAACAAAGTGATCCTATAAGGGTTCCTATAAGAGTTTGCGCGCTCGCTTTATAGCACGTTAACGTTTCACAAAAACTAGGGCCCTATTAAGGAAACTTGTAAAAAAAAATTCAGCTGTTTCAAAGTTGCTGACTTCTGCATTTCAGGCAAAGTTACTGACGTCTGTAAGACATCTTAGGCTGGCCATACACGGACAGCCTGAAGCAGTTGACTGTCGACTGCTTCAAGCTGCGACTGCATAGTGAACTACAGGCTTCTACGTACATGAACCGCTCAAGCAGCTGCAGCAGTTCACTCTGCAGTCGCAGCTTGAAGCAGTCGAGACCTTGAGGCTGTCCGTGTACGCCCAGTCTTACTTAACAAACATACCTGTATCCGCATTTAGTACATTTATACGTGTACTTGAAATGTATCTGCATATCGTGACATCTTGATATCTCTCCGAGCTCCGGATAAACGCGCAGCGCTCTAGTAGCCCTGAAAACGTAACAATTATTTATATTAGAATGAGTGGCGACCACGAACCGGAAGACGATCTGTAGGTTTGCCTCCGACTAGGTGGACCGAAGACATTGTATGAGGCGCAGGGTGTCGATGTATGCAAATGGTTAATAGCCGTTCATGGTGGTGTTCAAAGGGGGAGGCCCTATGTTCAGCAGTGGACTTCTTCCGGCTGATGATGATGATGATGATGATTTACGGCCGGTTTCGATAACCTTATGCTACTTACTACTGGTGATAGAAATTTGACACAAGCTCCATAGAAGTAATGTCAAATTCCTATCTCTAGTAGGGCAAACCATATATGGATAGATAGGTTATTGAAACTGGCTGTTAGATTGCCGGAACACACCGAAAGATGCTTGGCGACAGATTCTTAAGTTGAGGTCTAGGCAAACACATGAAAATGCCCTACCATCAAGCTAACGGTATCATCACAATGTTTTCCTTAACAAAACGCTCAATCTCATTGTAGAATTCGAACCCACGACCGTCAGATCGCAAGCCAACGTCACTACAACTGAGCCATTATCGCTACCAAACACATAAAAACACAAAAAAACGTAAAAACTAGTTCCGGAGGTGTTTGATAACATACACTGTGACACGAGATTTCATATTAATTTTTTCGTAAGTGATAGGCAAGCATTTGACCACAGTCTCACCTGATGGTAAGTGATGACGAGGTCTATGATGGAGCATGCTTGAAGGCACCCAAATTAGCAAAGACGCTGGCAAGGTGTTCCACTCCTTCGCCGTTCGTTTTGTGTGGGGGAATTTCGACCATGTACGGGCGACTTGTTTCCGTGCGTCGTTAGTAGGATTCAAACTGCTTACCACTTTTTCCACAGTGGGCCATGGCCGGCCCTCAGTTCCGCATCAATGAGCCAAGTGGCCGCGTGACACAGCTCATGTATCAGCGTGTCACGCAACCTTTGTGGTCCGTCCACCACCTTGGTAGAGAGCTTGATGCTCGAAGAGCGTATGCGATCACCCTTAGCGTTCTTAACGCGCCGGTTCGTTGTTGTACTGAAACGCGACGACCGATTTAATAGAGTGTGTGACCAGCCTAATACGAAGCGTGAAGTCGGATTAAGTTTTTATTTTTTACAAGCTTTTATTTAACTTGCAATGTATGTATGTATGTATGCGCCCAGCGGTTTCACCAGCGTCTTCCCGTTATCCCGCAGGAAACTTTTTCCGGGATAAAAAGTAGCCTATGTGTTAATTCATAGTACATATAAGCTATCTCCATTCCAAATTTCACTCAGATCCGTTCAATAGTAGGGGCCATCCATAAATTACGTTACACCAATTTTATGATTTTTTTACCCCTCCCCTCCCCTGTCCTTGTCACAGCTGGTCACATTTGTGAGATCCTCCCCCTACCTAGTGTGATGTCACATATTTTGAAATTTTGTGTTGTAATATTTACTATTATATTTTCAAAAAAAGTGATGTCATAAAATTTGAGCAGCCCCAGCCCCTTGTCACACAATGTCACACTTCGTCGACCCCCTCCGTCCCCCTTAACGTGTGACGTAATTTATGGATGGTCCCTAACAAACATCTATACATCCAGACATCCACATATCCCTACATCTATACTCTGGATTAACACATAGGCTACCTTTTATGCCGGAAAAAGGATCCTGCGGGATAACGGGAGGCGCTGGTGAAACAGCAGGGTGCAGCTAGTAGATCTATGGTATAAAAAGAGGGTTAATATTCACCCAGCGGTACTCCTTAGCTTGCCGTCCCACACTATAGCCATGTCAGCGTCCATAGCATCTCCAAACACGTCCTTGTTGAATTCAACGAACAACCGTCTCGTCAATTGCTCTCGTAAAGTTTTATACCCGTCATGGTACTTTATTGCTTCTGTGTGACACCGCCACGATGGGACGTTGTCTGAAAAGTTATCAAATGAGCTTATTGTTTGTAACTTTCGATGAAGAAAAAGCATTATGATGAAACCATAGCTTGGTGATAAGGCACTTTCTAGTGCTCGCCTGGGTGGCTGCCACCCAAGTTAAGAATCTCTCGACAAGCAAAAACCTATTGGTATGTTCCAGCAGCCAGTAGTATCAGTTCCCAGTTCAGGTGTTGCATGGCACCACCTTCGACTAAATTGTCTATTAACATCAGAAGACTTGTGCTCATAAGCTAGCTATAGCTATATAGATCTCACTGGCATCAAAAGCAAGTAGCCTAGTTATTTATTTATTCAATAATAGGCGAACAGCTTGAGGCTGATGTGCCTATATCATGCTCTGTTAGCCTTTAAGCAATGTCCGAAACTTCACTATAATAATTATGTCGTTGTAGGTTTGCAAAAGATAAAAGATTTTTTTAAACACGCCATCTATAAAAGAGTTCCAGGTTCTAGCAACTCAAAAGCAATATATAATATTAAGACTTTTACCTGCCAAAGAACCCATAAAACTAAGTCTTTTCACATCATTCTTTGGAGTAATAGACACATTTTCTATTCTATTTGTCAATATATGAAGATCGCCCTTCTCTTTTCTGCTATCAATTTTCTCTCTCTTTGCCAATTCATCAATATCACTGTCAATTTTATTCATCAAAGCATCAACAACGTCTACTTTGCGTTTCACATCATCAGCATCACTTTTCATAACTTCAACTAACTCCGTGACAGTCATACCCTTTTTGATTTTACCCTTTTTCGTTGTACTATTAAAGTTTCTTAATTTAGTTTTGTGCTTCGTCACATCTGGGGTATTAGGCACTTTCTCCGTAAACAACTTTTTCTTCGATTTCTTTTCTGTATCACCAAAGTTTGTCTCATTCCGTTTAACATCGGAACTTGTCAAGTAAAGCTGTTTATATATTTGCAATTCGTGCCTTATATTCACTTTTTCCTCATCATCTTCGTCGAATAACCTTTTCGTTATGCCATTTAAGTTTTCATACTTATGAGATATGGTTTTGAACAACTTTGGAATTGATTTCCATGCTTCTCCGTATAAGTCATTGAGGATTTTCTTTTGTGAATGTTGTATTTTTTTTATTGAACATTTTTCTTGTGATTCGTTGGCTATATCTTTTGGTGTAGATGGTACAGGGTTATGTCTTGGGTTAGCGGTGATTATGTGTTGTGCAGGTGACCATCCTCCGATGCTCGGTCTAGATTCTTTCGATGGTGATGGGCTATCTCTTGTACAGTTGAAAGATACCTGAAAGTAATTAATTGCTTTTATAGAAACATACTTTTATTTTCAGTCTTTATTAGTGAGTATTGTAAGATATAACTGCTAATCAATGTTTTAGATGTGCCTAAAGGTAGGGTAGAACAAATGATTTAATAATTAATGGGCAGATGTATTTACCTACCTTCTTCCTCTCACGTTTTTAGCATACATTTACATTACCATTGTCACCTCAGTCACCCACAACTCCATTCAAATGAAGACACACACAAAAAAACAGCCCAACCTTCAGAAAATTTTAGTACTCTTATGATTTTGGCACTTTGACGAGTTTAAAAACATATACATGAACAGTACAGTTTGGAGGTAATAACTTACACTGCCACCTTGGCTAGGTTCCTCCAATGCTAGTGTAATTTTAGGTAAATCCTGATCAGACAGTTCACAAGAATCGTTGATGACTATCGGTGAATAAGCTGTTGCTTTTGATTGAAACTGAAAAACACGAAATAAAGTATGTCAACAGAAATATATTACAAATACTAATAAATAAACAGACATCTTAATTTAATTATCTATTCTTTTAGGGTTCCATAGCCAAGGAGTAAAATGGGACCCTATTACTAAGACTCCGCTGTCCGCTCATCTGTCTGTCACCAGGCTGTATCAGAGCTGAAATTTTCACAAATGATATATTTCTGTTGCCGCTATAACAACAAATAAATACTAAAAAACAGAATAAAATAAATATGGGGGCTCCCATGCAACAAACGTGATTTTTTTATCGTTTTTATAGAAACGTCGAAACGTTTGTTTTTTTGTTTTCGTTTTTTAATACGGAACCCTTCGTGGGCGAGTCCGACTCGCACTTCGCCGGTTTTTATATTTATTTAATATTTACAAACCCTCCTTTATCTAGAATGAGTTCATACGACATAGACATTTAATTTTAGTAAAATGTACTTACACTTTTCGGAAATTGCAATTCCAATCTATCGCAAGACTCGTCTAATATAATAACATCGGAGCTGCGATTCAACTTCTTGGATGTAACATTCGGCTTGTTTTTCTTCAGAGAAAGCTTTATAAATCCTGCAAATATGAGGTAATTTTGTAAGAACTTAGCTAGTGCACGTCACAATTGATGTTTATTTCTTTGAGCTTACGGTTATTTTGTCTGCTTAGTACTTTATTCTTAGTGTCCATTTGATCCATCTTCCAAATCTACGTTCAACTTCAATGGTTAGAACTAAAATCATCCATTGAAAATAAATAAAAATATAACTTCAACGGAATGGGGATATGACAATTTTATTTCGCCATTCAAATTTCAAAAATACCAGCCGTTGGTTCTTTGACAGTTTTGATAAAATTTGATTTTGACAATGACAGCAATGATTGAGTGAATGAACGAATTAATGTAAATCAGGCTGTTCTCTATTACAACCTATAGACTAAATATCATTTTGTCATTTGTAATAACACCATCTAGTGTCGAGGAGCAAAACCTTACCTTCACTTAAGAAATACACAGAGACAGATGTCGCTACTTGCTACAATAAATAGAACTACTAAGATCTGTGTCAGCTAAAGAAAAATAGATTTGATTGTTTGTTTGTTCTAGATAAACTTATGAACCGTTGAACCGATCTTGATGAAATCAGGTATGGAGATAGTTTAAACCCTGGGGAAGGACATAGGATACTTTTAATTGTAGGCCACACGGTTGAACCCGCGGGAAACAGCTACGTAGGTTTTATTTAAAGCTACGGGCAAAAGCTCTTTAAGAGAACTAGTAGAAAATTAGAGATTATATTATTTTAGTACATACTAGCTGACCCGGCAGACTTCGTACTGCCTCAATCGAAAAATCAAAAAATCAATCAATTATTAAACAGCAATAAAGTTCAAATTGACTCTATTTCTTCTTCTTTTATTTAAGAGCGAAGCTCTTGTCGGTGGAGTATTTTTCATCCCGTTCTGTTCTCGGCCATCCTTTTGACCTCTTGGTACGACATGACGTCAATCCTTTCTTTAACTTGATCTATATATTGTTCTTCTCGGTCTACCTCTCTCTCTCTACATTTTATTTAAAAAACGTTTATATGGGAAAGAGAAAAGCGCTGTTTTAGGGTATTCCCGGCAATTATTCTAATTTTTCTCACGTTTTAAACCTTCCCTAGACCTCCACGAACATTTCAAGACTGAAATTAGCCAAATCGGTCCAGCCGTTCTCGAGTTTTAGTGAGACTAACAAAAACAAATAGCAATTGATTTTTTTTTTTACACTAGCAAACCCGGTGAACTCCGTTTTTTTTGTTTTATATTTGAAAAGGAAAAATTTTATTTCATTTCACAACAGTAATGAAAATTCATTTCTACTTTAAAATATTGGTTTGTAGTACATGCTATGTCTCAGAGATGGCGCTGTATGTGAAAAAAGATTTTCCCGCTTTTCTGTTGAAATTTTTCCTGAATTTTCTTTGCTATAAACCTCACGGAGCCCGAGACCTTTCCAACGAATGCAAAACCGTGGAAATCGGTTCGTGCGTTCTGGAGTTATAGCTTCAGGAAGGAAAACCCGACTTATTTTTATATAGTAGATTCAATTTTCGTATGCGTTTATTTCTCGGGTCTATGCCCGTAGTGGCCCGTACCTTTGTTAATATCAGCGAAACCGTAGTTAATATTTCCTAGAGGCACTGGATGCCAGAGGTTAATGAAGATAATAGACTAATAACCCTATAGGTCTAAACCTAAACTAAACAAAATAAAACGCCAAATGTTCAATACCAGTTTTTATTTTATCATACATTTTAATTGTTTTATTAAAATAATACCTAAACGATATAGGTACAGTCTTTAATTATAAAAAGAAAATCATATTTTACAAACAATTGGGACGCAGGCCCTTGGATACTTGGTACGAGTGTGTACCATAATATTTTTATGTACAAAAATTTCAAATAAGACATTCAGATAGGCAGGTACATAATCCGTTATATATACCTACCGTACTTATGTTCCTTAGTGATTAGATTTTTATTTACATAGGAATTTTTAATTAGAAATGTTATGCAGAGTGTGAAAAATGATAAAATGTAACAATTTTTTTTTATAAAATAAGGCGTTTTAGAAATTACATGAAATGATACGCCGTGAAATTATTATCCTTTGACATAAATGTATTGAAAAAAAAATGTCGAAAAAAGTTTTAAATTTTTAACACTTTGTATAACATTGTTATAAATGCCGTGGTATCTTGCAGTGTCATTTTTATTACACTTATTTTTAACAATTTCACCTATCTATTTAACTTTAACATCGAATCGATAGATTATTTTTACACAATAGGTTTTACATTCGTAAGAAAAAATATTTTTAACATTTTGAATACAATACTTGGTGCGTCATATATTTTAACGTAATATTTACTTTCAAGTGTTGCAATTATAACGATAATAATTAATATTTATTTGTATTTTTCAAAGTTACATCAGTATAATTAAGGTGATTTATTTTTAAACTATGGCAGGATGACTGTACAATTCTTAAATTAAATAATAAAAAACAATTTATATTTTTATTATTAATTCAATCGGTAGTGGAATTCTTGCTTTAAATATAAAAACTGGATTTCTCAGTACAGTGTGATGGCACTGAAATTAGCAATTTAACATTAGCACTGCAATTGCTTTGGGAAAGTGAGGATGCTGGAAACATCATCAGACAGCAACATGTTGCTTGACGCATCTCTTTTTATTTATCTTTTACTTGATTATGTATTTATTTCAAATTAGGTTTATGAATTTGGAATTTCACTCTTTTTGATATTATTAGGCCTTAATTTTTGAAAGCTGCCTGTGACAAACACGGCGGTAGGTATGTATAATCTTTTTGTCTAATATTATGTACTAGGATCGACCAAATACAATTATTCGTTGATGTGTTAAATAAATACCTATCAAAATTTTAAAATTATTTAACAAAAGAAATATAGCTGCCCTTAGTTTATCATAGTACACAAAAAAGTGAAAATATATTTTAATGCAGATTTTGATTTGTTTTAATTGTCATGTCATAATTAAAAGGTTATTCGAGATATTCTTCTTAAAATTATATTTTCATGTTGGAGCAACATTACTATATAAAAACATTTGATAGAGTCAATGTCAATTTGAATAAATTCGGTAAGTACAAGCTTCGGTTTCACAATGACTGATAAAATTATCATAAACAATCTTATTTGTTGAATTAAAACCCATTTGAAATTTTAAAAGTAACTTTTGTCAAATTTGACAGTTTTGAAATGCCGTGAAGAAGAAAGCGTCAAGCGTGAGAACGCATAAATGAAAAAAAAAATCTTAACTGCATCTGTATTAGATATTTTTCAGAAATTGTGAAATCGAACCATATTGTCAAAAGTAGTCAAATAACAGTTCATAGTTGGTCAGTAAAAGAGACGGACTTAAATAATTTATTCATATTTTAATCATTAAGCTATGGACAGTTTTGTTAAAAACAAATTTTCATTATATCACAATTAAATTATCATTATATTTAACACTAAAACTGTTAACGTTCTGTTAAAACTAAATGGCATGATATCTAGGGGGATTACAATTAAAATAGTCCAGAATATTTTAAATGATTCACTTATAAATTAAAAGAAAAAAGCTATTTACAAAAGGCCGTTATTTTCCAATTAATTTTACCATAATTTTAAAACATTTACAATTTTACACATTTTTACGCATAAAAAACTGATACATAGTAGTGATATTATTCTATCTATATCAATGCTTTTACAATTACGTTCTCAGAATGTCAATTACACATATTTTACCACTTGCAAAAACGATTGTTTATATAGTTTTTCATTTATTACAATACAACATTCACAGTAACTGTAATAAATACCGTTATTATACAATATGTTAATTACAACACATTCATAATAACACTTGGATCATAAAAAGCTGCTTGGAGTAAAAAACCTGCGCAAGTGTAATTTATACAGTAAATCTACTATTGCGTAGGTCTTCCCCAAACAACTCAATTCTTTCATGAAAACGTAAAGCAATGCCCACAGAGCAATATCATTATCAGAAGTTTAAGTCTGCTGCATGAGACAGCAAGATGGTAAATCAAGTAGACGGGTCTTCAAAATTTCGAATTCTTACAAAACCGTCTTGATCTACTAACATACTATTCCCTTCCTGCTCATTAGGAATCCCGTCTTGAGGTTGGGAATACGACGCTTCGTATCCACAAGTCCTAGGCGCAGGAGTGGGGTACGGCCTTTCACTTGGTTCTTCCGAAAATCCGTATAAATCCGTCGATTTTGGCCTATCAGGGAATCCATTCCCCTTCCCACGCTTCTGGCTCCCACTAGAATTAACAGTCAAAGGAGAATTTCTTCTCTGTGAACTTCTGATTGGACACTCATTGCTGTAACTCCGGTTTGGGTTCAGCGTTTGTATACCAGAAGCGTGGTAGGACGCATTTTCTGTGTCGTAGTTTCCGTATTCGTCGGGCAAATGTGGCTGGTGGTAATGGTGGCCCATGGAATCGTAGCCCATTGTCATGCAGTTCTGAACGTTCTTGTTCTTCGGCCGGTGCTTCTTTCTAGGATTGCTGTTCGTTCTAGAAGAAACCCTGTCATAAGACATGTGCTTGAAGTTGTGAGAACTTCGGTTAGAACCACCATTGTAATTCTGGTTCTTTATGTCTCTGATGAAATCGCTGTTACTGCCGTATTGGATGACGTTGTATTCGTGGTCCAATGGATCGTCACCTTGCAAGGACTGGATCGCTGGATCGCAGTTCGAATAGTGATCGTCAGATGCTGATTCAATGCCATTGTATCCTATGTTTGGATGGTGTTTGATCAAGTGATTGGTCACACCCTGACTTGAAGCAGCATTAGATGATTCCGTCGAACTGCTGTGGCCAGCGTTCGCTATGGAACTGTGGCCAGAATAGTTCTCAGTTCCCGAGTTGGTGTCGCAGTTTCCCGTCAAAGTATTGAGCTGGAATCTTTGATGGTCTATTACGGGGGCACAGCATGGGTCAGGCATGTTTGGATGATGCCCTGTGCCTTCGTATATAGGCTTTCCAGTTCTTAAGGTATACGTGTGGAGATTTGTATTGGTATTACATATAGCTGGATAGTCAGGGTCGAACTGTTCATTGCTCGAACCGGCGCCACATGCAAAGAGACCCATGCCAGGGATCTTGTGGCCATCGGCCTTTTCATGTGGCACAGCGACGATGCTGACTTTGAGACTTATCACCCAAGAAATAAGAGCTACTATACTGATCTCTATTAGACGAAGAGAGAACTGGTAACCCCATTGGAGCCAGTTGAATTTCGTCATATTGACTTGGTTCTTTATCCCGAAGATACCAAATATCTGTAACGCAGCCATCAAGACGAACAGCAACGCCGTCGCCAAGTTTATATGTATGGCTTGATACAGATTTTGGAAACCATTAATATATGTGTGGCTTTTCTTTTGCAACACAGATTTCAGTGTTTTGTACACATATACGTAGCACAAGCCCAATATTAGGCATGCTATTATGAATATAATTTGACATGTAAGACCTAGTACCCTTTTTTCGACTCCGTATGAAGTCCTGTATATAGTATTACTATTTTCAAAGATATGTAACATTAAACACGACAGCAGATGTATTCCACCCCCAACTATAATAGTTCTAGGACGTATTAGGAATGAGCAACATGTGTTCTTAAAGTTTATACTATTATTTAAAAGGAATAATATAGTGCAAGCGAACGCAATGCTAAGGAAAATCTCCGGAATATGGAGAAGAATTTCACTCAAGAAAATTGGCAATGAATTATTTATATTGTACGGATCGTAGCACATATAAAATATTCTCATGAGGCACACAAGTACCAAAATCAAATGTAATATAATGAAATAATACTGCGTAAACAGATGAGTGAACTTGTTGTAGCAAATGATCTTGAATATTGAATAAACTGCTAGTATAGTAAACATAATAGTTGCCAAGTAAATATGTACGTTCCACGCAAAGGACCAATTTGCTCCTGACCTTTGTATAGGTTCATTACTTTTATCTTGCTTTAAGACTTTCTTGTCAGAGTTAACGTTGGCTAAATTGTGGTATCTTTCCGTAGACATTTCAGGGTCTTTCAATTCGAAACCTATAGTCGTCGCTGTCATTACATCGTCCTTTCTACTGTCGTTGGTTTTAGTGGAATACTGAATATTTCTTCTCGTATTCGTTTCCCCATTCTGATCCACCATTAAGGGCCTATCTAAATTGCTCATTTCCGGGTCGAGAACAGCTAAAGCACCTTCTGTTGAGGTGTCCCTATTAGAGTCTGAAAGTGTTACACCAGTTTCTTTAGTGATATATATGTCACTTTTGGATGTCTTCTCTTGGTTGTGTTGAGGCTTCGCCGTGACGGTCCTCAGTAGGACGTCAGGTATGTCTTCCTTGCGACCGTTGGAGCCCGAAAGGATTCGAGAGATGGTCGGGATGTTGAGGGAATTAGGCACGAAGTCGGTGAAGTTCGCTTGGTCGGTCTTCACGTCACTGTCTAATTCCTCAGGCTGGAAAGAGAGAGAAGAATTATCATACATGTTTCATAACAGTAAAGCTGTCTATTTAAATGCTTTAAGTCATATTATAATTGAAGGTAAAATTTGTAGATTTTAGATAGCATCGTTCAAGGAAAGAGGAAAGCAGTCAGTTTTCCAACAGGCAACAGTATGTAGATTGATGATACATTTAACTAAATAAGAGAACCAGAGATGTCTACTAAATAATTTTGAAAGGATTAAACTTTAGGCTGCGTGTATGATAAATAATTCGAGTGTTTCCATTTCACCAAAGTAGGTAAACAGAATTGAGAATTCTAACGGCTTTGTTTCCGTTGTACCGTTTATATTTGTACAGTATTTACCACAATTAACACTTGTATTAGCATCTTCATTACTACCTCGCTTATTCGTGCCTTTCTCAATCCTACTTTCTATGGATTGACTCATCTATGTTGAATCATCTATGCCATTGAGCAGCAAGCTGATTCATGGTTTAACTACACCGATTTGTAAAATTTTCTGTTCAACAAAGTCTCGAGTGGATTTTTAAGAAATGGTATTTCTTTTAGTCCAGTCATGATTTTAAGTGCTCAAACTTTTATATTAGCGCTAAAGTTAGAATTTTATTGCTGTATTCACTCGAAATATATGATATAATGTTCCCTGATTGAAACAGCATGTTTTTCTTCTTGCGTCATCATCAGCAAACCAGTCATCTAACTAATACAGTGAAACTTGGTTAAGTGGGACCTGGATAAGTGAGAAACCTCTATTACTGGTACTCATGCTGAGGTCCCACCACTTTGGCACTGAATTACCCCTGTTAGTGGGACGAAGCAAACCTCTATATCTGGGATTCAATCTTTCGATTTTATCGTCATAGTTACCTCTATAAATGAGACAGCAAGTGAATTTTATATGCATTAACCTCTATAACTGAGATAACATCGTTATGTTTGTTTACTTATTCTTTTTCTAGCCATTTATTCCGTGTTTAACTAATTTTGAGCCTTAATGACCTGCAGTTTTAGTTTTACTTTACTTTATCATACGGATGTTTATTTGAAAAATGCCGAAATAAAGGCTCAAATCGTTATCAGTACGTGAAAAACTGAAGATAATATCCATTTCTGAAAGTCGGAAGATACGCGATGAAGTCTAATTCGAATGTATGTGCCAAAATCTACTCTTTCTAGAATCATTCAGAATTTTTCTGAAGGACTACGAAAACTAGGACGTGTACGTTTATCAGAATATCCTGAACATTTAATTACATAATACGTTATTTTATTTAATAATCACACCTCTATAACTGAAATAACCTGTATTCTGACCTCTATTAATGGAACCCACTGTTAATGAGACAGATATTTATTTATACCTGTATATCTGAGACACTGGGTAAGTGGAATACCTCTATAAATGGGACAAATTTGCAGGTCCCTTGAGATCTCACTTAACCAGGTTTCACTGTATTATAAATGTGAAAGTTTGTGTATGTGTGTGAATGTTTGTTACCACGTATCACCGTAACTACCGAGCCGATTTTGATGAAATTTGGAATGGAGATAGCTTATACCCTGAATTAACACATAGGCTACTTTTTATCCCGGAAAATGGTTCCTGCGGGATAATAAGGAAGACGCGAGTGAAACCACGGGGCGTAACTAGGCACAAATAATGCTTGGAATTGTTTCTTTTTTGGGTACGTATGATCGACAGTCGCTTTCTTTCTATTGCACTTTATGCGTCTTTTTCTTTACAGATTTTATGCTATTTGAATTTTCTACAATATTAACGTGATACTCTCATTCTGGATGCAAATGGCTAATAGCCGTTCATGGTGGCGTTCAAAAGGGGAGGCTTATGTTCAGCAGTGGACTTCTTCCGGCTGATGATGATGATGATGATGACTCTCATTCTATGAGAGAAGGCCTCTGCCTTCCTTTTAATTTTTTTTTACTTTCAGACATTAAAGCCTTTTTCTCCTTTTACCTTATGGCTAGGGGTGTTAAGTGCCTTCTTCTTCTGTGGCTCGATGCCTGGAGGTGGCATTGGCGGCGCTGGGGGAGGCGCCGGGACCTGAGGTGACGATGTCTCCTGAAAGATCAAATGGCACTGTTAGAACCTGGAGCTAATTGAAAAGTTTATTGGTGACTCCGCTGTCCGTCCGTCTCTCACCAGGCTGTATCTCATGAACCGTGATAGACAGTTAAAATTTTCACAGATGATGTGTTTCTGTTGCCGCTATAACAACAGAATGAAGTAAAAATTTAAGAAGGCTCCCAAAGGTGTTTTTTTTTGCCGTTTTTATAGACAATGGAACGGCACCTTTCGTGCGGAGTCCGACTCGCACTTGGCCGCTTTTTTATAAGAGATAGGCAAGCATTTGACTACAGTCTCACCTGATGGTAAGTGATGACGAGGTCGATGATCGTCTGGGGTCAATTTGATGCTCAGAACAGTTTCGTTTGTCATATAAACAGGTTACTAGAGTAGAGATAGGAGTGTTCTGCTTACCTGTCCAGGGGGCCTGATAGGTATCCTATCGTGGCCAGGTCCGAGCGAGGGCGGAGGGATAGGCCTCCGGTTGAGATAGTTGTTCCCATCTGTGTTTGTGCCTAAAAATGGAAAGGTTTTATCAAACAATATGGCTGACTGACACACTAGGAATTAATGATGAGACAGTGTCTGGTGATGATAACCTTTAATATTGGAGTGATCAAACGAAAACTGAAGACCAAGCAGCTAGTGAAATATCAAATGTATAACTTAATAAAATCTTTGATGAGGTAAAAGATAAGGTGTTCCATAATTTAGGAATTCGTCTGAAAGGTAACTAGCCTTTAGCCTATTCGCCAACCCACACTGGTCCCGCGTGGTGCATGGCTCTCTCTCGAGAAGGCATATGTCCCAGCAGTGGGAACGGCTAATGATGATGAGTCGAAAGGTAAAAAGACTAAAATAAAAGACTACAGAGCTTAAAAGTGGTCCTTCGAACTAAGTATGAATAATATCTTAACTAAATCCAACTAATATTATAAACGTGAATGTTTGTAAGCGTGGATGTATGGATGTTTGTTACTCTTTCACGCAAAAACTACTAAACGGATCTGTATGAAATTTGGAACATAGATAGCTTACCCTGTATTACAACATAGGCTACTTTTTATCCCGGAAAAAGGTTCCTACGGGATGAAGCAGAAAAGTAAATTATGGTCCTTCGAGCCGAATAACCTCTAACTCACCTCTAAGTGTAGGCTTGTCCGCGAAGGGGTTCCTATACTCGGGCGGTAGTGGGGGTGTGAAGAAGGCCCGTCCGGGGGGAGCGTACGAGGGCACCGCTGCTCCCCCCACGCCGGCGAGCAACGCCGCCCCGTGGTGCTGCGGAGGCCTAGTGACAAAATAGGTGAGGTAAGTAAACAAGAACCAATTACTAGATTTTAGTGAAGTAATGATGGCTCTGTGTTGGAATCCTAAAATGAGCTTGAGCTTTCAGTGAAGGAAAACATCACGATGAAACCATAGCTTGGTGGTAGGGCACAGTCTCATTTCAGAGCCAGTTTCCAGGTGTAGCGTGGCGCCACCTTCGACCACATCGTCTCTTAACATCAGGTGACTTGTGGTCAAACGCTATCCTGTAAATAGTAAAAAAAGATATTTGTCTGCCAAACTGTTGTGTGCAGGAGTTATTGTGAAGAGCAATACGATATTGCAGCTTTTAGCAATATGTCCGTATTTTGTGATAATTTTTTCTTTGCAGTCAGTAAAATTACTAGACATAGTTTGAAACATAAAATTGATGATGTTTGTATTGCTGAAGGGAGCTGTTTGTGCGATTTATGATAATATGGGCCCCAGTCACTCGTCTACTTGATAATGGTGACAAAAATGTAATAGTCTTTATTTGGAATATGTGTAAATCTGTCATTGATTATTTATTTATTAGCAGAAGTAACAAATTACATTTAATGCAAACATAAAATCTGTCAAAAGCGCACAATAAAGATAGAATAAGCACTTGATGCAGCAATGGCAAATGGCAGTGCAGCATACGTCTCCCGCCGCGCAGCGGGCACAGCGGCGTGTATTATTGAAATTTTATCCCGCCATTTTTCTATACGCCAATGGAATTTCCGGATTTAACTGGATTTGTGGATCGTTATTTGAATTGGGAATTTCAGATATACATATCTTCAGTTCAAACGGTTATGGGTTTTGAAAAGCGTTTCGGTTATAGGTGCGCTGAATAAGAAAATTAGGTGTAATTCAATTTTGCTGAATGTGCAGAAAATCCTGCCTGAATGAGACGAGAAGCCATAAACATAAAAAAAATATAGCTATGTACGATACTACGATCCGATCATGACTATTAATGTCATAATCGAGACATTTAGGCATGTACTCATAACTAATACTGATAAAATCGATTATGCAATTAGTAACTTACTAATATGCATAATGGCTATGTCTCGAGACATATTAATCGAATCATTTCATTATCTCTCAATCGCCTACCGCTAAAAAAATCGACACTTATGCAATCTTCTTTAAAAACTACGCTTAATAACTTAATTTCCAAAGGAAGAATTAAATGTTCTTGATCTTAATATAAAATCAGTCTTTTAACTTTTCCTACACGAATTGCGAAAACCTCGTTTTACATAAATAATTCCGAAAGCACAATACAAGGAGGTAGCCCTACATTGAGAATATTCTACCTAATGTCACCGACCTTATCGCTTGTAAATACGACCAGCGGACCTAGACCTCGCTCACCATCACATCGACAAGAAAACATAGATCACCGCAGCAGTTAGCAGTCTGCTATGGAAATGACAAAAATTGGCAAAACTCCAATGGACTCAGAAATTCAGTTAGCTGTATTTCTAGTACGCAAATCGCATTTTAATGAGCCGCAGTGAAAAAAAGAACAAATGCGCGGGAAAACGATTAAATTATGACGTCTACCTGTTGACGTGGCGGTCTTATTATGCACTTTTTGGCAGCGGCACTTAGGTGCATTATGCCACATTTTTAAGTTTATCCTTTATTTTTTTGTATAAATTAAATTCTTGCTAAATATTTTCGATTTGATAATTTAGAGTTTTCCGTAATAATTATTAGGTATGTACTTTTATTTTTAAGAACAAAATTCAAAAATAAATGACAGCACAAAGCGGTCACAGATAAAATAGAAAATGCAAAATAGAGGTGCACTTAGCATGATGTAATCGTGTGATTAATGCAGTTATGCAGGTGTAATTACGTTCACGACCCACATTTCGCGGCTAGAACAAGTCCAACGTTTCCAAACATCTCGGCTACGTGCGAAAATCGGCTTAAAAATAACTAGAGATTCTATTGTATTTCGGCAAACGTACTAAAATTATCAGAATCGAATTGTGTAGTTCCCCAGATTACCTGTTACAAAAATGTGTACCTAATTATAAACACTAGAAAGGAGTTCAGTTTAAATAGACCTAATAATTAAAAAAAAACAATTAAAAACTAATATATAAACAAATCTAATTATTTTTGTAAGCACTAAATTATTTAGTATCTAACAACCAAACAACGATAATATTATATATTTACAATATATTTGAATTATGTATTTAATTCTTATATCCTACTTTTTTTTTACTTTTAGAATTTGTTAAGTATATTATTATTGTTAAGTGTATTATTATGTATAATAGTTACAATACTCGTCCATAGATGGCGCTACACGATACGAAAATATCAGTTCAGATTAATGTTTGTTAAACCCAGTTAATGTTTGTTCAGGCTTTGCATGTTAACAAATTAGTAACACATTTAATGTAATACGTTGCAATCTGCGATATTAACACCGAAGATACTAGTTAAACTTCCCCATTTGAGCAACTTCTCCCAAACTTGCGTTTCCGCTACTCGCCGCTAGATGGCGTTACTAGTCTACACGCTTACTAGTCTATGTTTAGTAACATAACACGCGATTAGAATATTTGAATAACTAATGTTATTCGTGATAGAATGATGAATAGACAATTAGGCAACATCTACATAGATTTAATCCCAGATAGTTCTGATGAAATTAATTAATAATTTATAGAAGACGGGTTAACTTACGACCACCGATTATACTTAGGTACCTACTTAGCTAGCTATACTTGCTGTAAATCTATCAAGCGCATAACTTATTTCATGAAATAGAGATGTTAAAGTTGTTTTATGGCGATTGAATACAAAAAACTGTACAGAGTAACAGTATACAAACTTAGTTCTTGATAACATTGTTATTAATAAAGGAACCATTTAGGTAGTAATTGGCAGAATACACAAATCGGGTGAAGCCATGTATAAAAAAACTGTTAAGTGTAAACGCGCTGTCAGCCCGCAAAAAAGCGCTCTAAAGCGCTAAGTAGGCACTTGGTTTTACTAAATACTCTTTCAATGTAAGCATTTTGGTTTTTATTTCCAAAACTTTTGTTTCTTCTGTGTTCGTTAATGTGTACGAGTATGGCATATTGAAATAAAGTTGATAAAAGTGACTTTTCTAGTTGCTCCAAAAAGTCCGTGTAAGGTCTAGGTAAAGTGCCACTCCTTTACAAAGACATAGTCTCTTACTCGGCAAGTAGCTGGGTCCCATCATCTATCTCATCATCATCATCATCAAATATTTGATACTCTCTGAGTTTGACACATTTAATACTTGACAGTGGCAAATACACCAATCGTACGACGCCATTACGAAAAAAATAACTCGACTCTAAAAGTATTCCCGCGACTTTTTTGGCGGCAATCGAATTGTCAACGTGAAAATTTTGTTTTTATTTCCAAAACTTGTGTTTGATAATGTGTTATATTGGTGGATTATAACCATTGTGTGTTCGTTAATGTGTACGAGTGTGGGAAATTGAAATAAAGTTGTGAAAGTGACTTTTCTAGTTGCTCCAAAAAAGTCTGTGTAAAGTTTAAGTAAAGCGCCACTACTTTACTTAAACACTATCCTCATACCTTCATCTCATCATCATTAAAAAGTATTCTCGCGCATTCCAACAATGTCATTCTGAGACAATCATTAATCCAAAGCTTCATTGTTGAAACTACTGTTGCATTGTTCAGTTTTATTCGTGTTTTATCGCGGCGTCGGTTTTGGGTAGTTAAAAGTTTTGCAGTTGCAATTCATTATTCAATATTTCATAGAACTTTACTGCATAAGTAATAAAAATGAGCACACGAAGTCGAAACAACCTAAAACATAAAAAACAATATGTCACAAAGCGAAAGCTTGATTATTGTTTGTTTGTGGCTTCGCACGATTTGTGCATTCAGCCAGTCTCTAGTAATTAATATTTAGTTTTATTTTTTATCAATGCAGCATAACCGACTAGAAATCCTCAATTCTTCGATTATGTTAATAAATGTTACAGAAACTTTACTTAAGGACCTCCATGCTTTGTCTAAAATGCCTGTTGAAATAGAAGTCAGATGCAATACCTCACATTTCACGTGCCTGATTTAAAAAAAGTGCATAATTGCACATATTTCGTTTCACAGTAGGGCAGTATGCTTTTGGAAACTCGAGAGGGGCGCCAGTTTCAGGTAAAAACGCGCTGTTTGCACTTAACAAACAAAATTGCCTGTGACCTGGATTCGAGACTTTTAAGCCAATAAAAAAATTACGGTCCAAAGACTTAATCGAAAATGGCAGAAAATTGACAATAAAAATTACTTTTTCGCATTATTAAACGGTTTAAATAGATATGATGTATAAATAATGTAGGAAAGAAATGTAGACTTCAAGTAGGTCTATATATAAATCGGTGAAATATTATGTCTCACCGAAATTTTAGAAATTTAAAATTATTAAATGAAAATTAAATCATGTTCAACAATGAAAATAAAAGCATGTTTATCGCAAACAATATGACTCAACTACAGTAGTAGCTAATCATTAAAACGTAAACAATTTAAACCTTAAACAAAAACTTATGCCAGTAAATAACTCAAAACCACCCGACCTAATAAAAGTTCTAGCTAAAATCGATTTAAAACCGTGTTAGCGTTTGTCGCTTGAGACCACACTAAAAGCGAATTTATACCTTTTGACAACGCCGAATTAATGTTTCAATCAGGCTTAGTTGGATTTCAAAACGGCAGGGCACGCAAATCCTAGCCAGTTGGCGTGTTAGGGAAAATATTTGACTGTTTTTAAAACACTTTTTTACTATCATATGATTGGATTAGGAATTTTATATTGCTGGTAGGTAACCAATAGGTTTTTCTTTATGGCTTCACACGGTTTATGTATTTAGCCAGTGATATTAAAAAACTAATGCGATGATTTGATAACTAAAAACGGTGAAGGAAAACATCGTGAGGAAAACTGCACGTCCAAGAACTGCAACTTTCAAGGGAATGCGACATCTATCAACCCGCACTGGGCCCGCGTGGTAGATTACGGCCCAAACTCTCTCTCTGAGAGAAGGCCACCATTAACGGCTATCAGCCATTTGCATCCAAGGGCTCCCTGCGACTCTTACAATGTCGTTGATAGATGGATATCGGCCTTAGTGTTTTAATTTTAAGATGCTGTGACTCAGGCAGTGGCATAGCGTGTATTTCGCAGCCCGGGGCCGACTGGTCCCTAATTCTACGCCCCCTATTTTCATCATTAGGCCAAGATAATTGGTAAAAAGTCATAGAGACATTAAATTCGGGCTGGGGTCAACGTTAGGCCGTCTTGCACAACACGTTAAGCCTTGTTTAAATCTTTATTTAACTAAATTTACAATACGATTTAATAAGTGATTTTTTTCGGGCTGGGGTCAACGCGAACGCGCTCTAAAAAGGTATTTATTATATTTTTGTAGAAAAAAAAATTGCGACGCTAACCGCCCCTATTCGCAAAACTCTCAGAACTGTAAATACCTAGCGCTCCTAAAAATAAGTTTGGAATAGCAAAAAAAAAAGTTAACGCAATAAAATAAATTAACTTGAGGTTAGACCGCGATTCTAATTTCCCAAACTAAATCTTCAAAGTTATGAAACTTTCCTCCACTTAGATTATTTAAATTTTCTACAGACTGCCGCTAAGTGGTAAAGTTAAGGCTGCGCCTAATGCTGGAAAAAAAACAGACGGCCCCTGTGTTTAATATTTTATCTACGTTACTTTGTTTAGAGTTGAAAATCGCGTGACCGCGTACAGTTGACAATAATGATGAATTCGAGCTCCAAGCTATAATTTTATTTAATTATTCGAAATATAAGCATGAAATAAAAAATACTAATCGATTACTCGAGTAGAACATTAGTTTGGCTATGTAATTCGTAAAAAGTAATGTATGATTGTCGTTGATAATTTAGAACATTTGAACTAAAACAGTTTATTTTTCGTACAAGTTTTGTATTTTTTTTTAAAGACACCAGATTTTTTTTCAAAATTCTATTCGATTACTCGGCTTCTACGGATTCTACCCCTACCTATAATATTTTTTTAATTTCTACATTTACATTCTTTACCATTAAACTATGTGTTTAAAAATACACCTTTTGGGATTGATCGCCCCCTTAAGCCATTCTGCTTAGACGAAACATAATTTTTTAAACAGATTATAAACACGTTTATTCGTGAGTCGTGTCTGAACTCTGTAACGATTTACATAATTACTAACTGGGGTTTGTTAACAAAGAGTTAAGTACTGATGCTGGGATGGCAGTCACGTCTGTCTTGATGGCTCTTGACGAATTGTTCACAAAGCATCTAGATGTCAAGAAGTGAACAGGATGTGTGAGAATATTTGTTAGGACACAAACGTCAAAAAAAACCGAGTTGAAAAGTAGTTTTTTTTTATGCCCGCACAATCACATACATAGGCTCTGACCCCTAACTAGGTTTCCCTGTATCTAGGATATCAGAAACAACGAGGATCGGGGATCCACAACACCCAGACACAGAACAAATGCTTGCGCCTTTTTTTTTTTCAATGCACAAATATTTGTCCTGTAGCGGGAATCGAACCCGCGACCTCACGCTTCACAGTCGGCTATCCGCCCATTGCGCCATATCGGTCGGTAGTGAGAATTTATATCAATAAAAATAACATCTGACCTATAAGTTCCTTAAGTTTCTTTAAACTATGACTTCGACACAAGCTACCCAAGTCTTATTTTTAACACTTAAAAAAATCTTCAAATATTTATTGTACCAAAATGTCAGAAATTTTTTTAAGTTGACTACGCTGGTCTGCATGAATTGATTCACCGAAAACTACAACCTTACGGGTAATTACAACCAAAAATGCTAGTTTTTTTTTAACTATGGGCATTTTGTCCAGGTCTATAAATAACAAAGACTTTTTTTTAGCACCAACATAATTAATAAAAAATCCAAAACCCAGGCCTTGCTATTTTTGAAACTACTGCTGATGTTGGTGATATTAGAAGTCCCAAAGCCCAGAAGGCTTATGTCAATATTTTTTTTGAAAATTTAGGATTATTTTTAATCAAATCAAATCAAACGGTTTATTTGCTGGAATACATAATTATTATTATTACAAATAGGTCTTAAAAATACACGTAGGCCAATGTATTCAGCCTGCAAGCAGGCGTGCAAATGTCATAAATCATAATACAATTAATAAAACATAAAATTAGAAAAAAACATATCAAGTAACAAAACAAATCAAAATTACATAATTATAACAAAAATTATTAATAATTACAAATACTACATAATTATGTACATAGATTGTTTAAAATTAATATATTCGTCAATTGTATAAAAACACCTGTCCACTAACCATTTACGTAACTCGGATTTAAATTTGATAACCTGTAATAATCTAAGCGATTTTGTTAGCATTTTCGCTACTTCCAGATTGGCATAAGACACCCTGTCACCTGCTAAGTGATTCTGTTAATAGCACGGTCTTAAACCCACACTCTAAATAATGGATTCTTAGAAAAACTACCTACGTATCCAGACCCTAAAATCTTAAGACGACGAAACCTGTCATGTTATGAGAGGTCTAAAGAGGATTATTCGTTCAGTTAATATCTGAAATCTGAAAAGGTACGACTTGTACTTAAAGCGACATTTTTCTCGGGACGTTCCCGGAATATTAAGGAACTAAATATAAAATTTTATGCTACGTATTCTGTGAAGGAACCTTTTCTCTCGCTATTAATATCTCTGTGTGGTTTCAGAAATAGGCTAACCCATCTCATCTTGCATCGTGGAAGACTAAGGGAGGTTTGGGGCACGCACTACAAAGCACCTTGGGTCACTCTAGCGGTGGCGGACAAATCTATACAATAGCATTCCCAAGGTTTTTTTATGAGGAGATGAGCAAGTCGCTCACCTGATATATAAATAACAAAGATTTGTTAGTATCATGAACAGAATACATTACCCACAGACAGACCAATCAGATACATTTTTGAAAAAAAATTGCATTATAAAAATGATTTTCTCCCAAATCGGCATTAGATACTACCCTCTCTGTCACCTGCGGTGACACTGTTCAAACCAAGGCCTTAAAGTAGCCTAGTCACTTCACAATCTGACTTCCAATTTCTTGATACAATCTGTAATATTGTGAGCCAGCAAATGCAACGAAAATCGAGCCGCAACACACCTGTAACGTTGCAATTTGATTGTAACAACAAATCGTATCAGATTGCACCGTGAGAAGACAACATAATTTTCCAAACACCACGACGGTTTGGGGTGAAAGACTGACAGATGTCAAATTTGTAAGCAGACGCACGGTTCCGGATTTCAGAACTGTCACTGTAATGAGACTTTCGTTCCAGCTTTGTAATTTGACACTCTAATTGTGATAAATTATGTCCCGCTAATAAATTATAGAGGGGACATTGGATGTAGGTGTATGATAGCTATGACGTCATTGGAGTAATCCTGTGATGTTCTAGAAAAGGTTATTTAAGGAACTACCTATTTATTTTATATCTTGTGTAGCGTTTGACCACAGTTGATCCCATCGGGAGATGGCGCCACGCTACGATTGGATTGGGAACTGGCTCTCAAGCGAGCCTGCCGGAACACACCGATAGGTCCCAGTCCGTGTAGTGTGGCGCCAACTTCGACCACATCGTCACTTAACATCAGGTGGTTATGGTTAAAACAAAAAAAGAAACTGTGTGGCTGACTCGATTAGTTCGTCCCAATTTCTCAATTTAAAATAAAAAAATTGTACAATCAAAAACTTATTCCATTATTAAAATCAAAGACAATAGCCAAAAAGTCGACGCAATTGGAATCACAACCGATTACACCCGTTCGCACTTCCAGTAACAAAAGTAATTAAAAATCATTCGGCCGCCATTAATTTAGATGGAAATCCGACCCAGAGGAATCGGGAATCAAAACTCAAACATCGTAATTTGGCGCCAAAAAAACTTTTTCATCTGAACAAGTCTCGAGTTGCGATAATCAATGTTCATGCGAATAAGGTTTTGGGGTTCCGTAATACCCTTTTGGGAAACGGGGACGGTTAATTTAGAAGCGTAAGCATGACGCATCAAAATGAACGCAACTAAAATATATATAACTCGCGTCATTGAAAAAGGGGTTCTGACGAAAGTCGTAGAATGTCGTTTTCTCACTCGCACCATGCTGTCCAAAGTGTCGTGAAAGCGAGAAAACAATAGGAATGTAAAATGTGTGTTCTTTTCAGAACTTTTCTTTAGAAAAGCGTAAGTTATACTGACTATGAAATATTTAGATAAGTATTTTTAAATATTTAAAGGTTATGTAGATATGAAGTTATACCGTGACTTTTAAATTATCTTAGAAACATAAACTTTTTTTAATTAGGTATGTGACCATGAACGATGATAATGATGATGTATGTACTACACCAAACTTCATTAATGTCATTAATTAAATCATTTTGGAAATGGGCAAGTGAACCTTAAAGTTATAACAACGAATAAAATTCAATACTTTCGTCATCATCATCATCATCATCAACCTGTATCAGTCCACTGCTGGACATACTTTCGTCAAATCGTAGCTAATTAGCTACTAAATCTCGTGAAAATAACATATTTTATATTTTATTCGGTTAAAAGTTTAAACTTGCAAAGCTAACATGATAAAATTAATTTCATATTCTAAACGACGTAACATTCCCAGCTGCTGGAAAACAGAACTTATTCGATAAATTAGACCAATACAAAATCATTCAAGCACATCGTTTCCATATACGGAACACTTGGCACGTCTCCACTTCACACTTGACCTGTTTTCAAGTTTGTTTTCAAAGCAAAGTTGTGCAATCGATGACGTTGATTGATCGCGGGACAAAGTGAAAATACTGAAAAGTACAGTGAGGCATAAAGGTAGGGTCAGACCTAACATCGGGGCTTTGCATTTTCACGTAAAAATTAAGAGTGCAAGCGACAAAAAGAGATAGAGCTACTGTAAAAAGCTAATCAAATCAAAACAACGCTATAGCATATTATCTATATATATAAAAATCAATTGCTGTTCGTTAGTCTCGCTAAAACTCGAGATTGGCTGAACGGATTTATCATATCTTGGTCTTGAATTATTCGTGGAGGTCTAGGGAAGGTTTAAAAGGTGAGAAAAATTCGAATAATTGCCGGGAAAATCCTCAAAACAGCATTTTTCTATTTCCCATACAGACGTTTTCTAAATAAAATGGAGAGTCAATTTGTAATTTATTACCGCTGCATAAAGTTCAAATTCGTATCGCGTTCTGAAACTCAACAAAAGTGAAAGTGAATCGCGAACGCGACAAAATTGCATAGTCTCAAAATACATAGTACATAAAGCTAATTTTTTTTTTTTTTTTTTGTTGCTAATTTATACTATACATATACATACTCCAAACACAATTTTAGCTAACTTCAGTTGTTACTCTGTCCGATTATTTTTTTATTTTAGCTAACTTAATTTGTTACTCTGTCCGATTATTTTTTAATCGAAAGATAAATCAATAATAATAAAGACAAATTAAATTATAAATCTTAAGTTAAATTCTGAACGCAATCTCAATATGTATTTGACATTAGATTTGACAACCAACTGATATGTCATTCCATGAAAATGAGCGGGAAATTTTCTCACTTTGATTAATTACAATTTACGATGCCGAGGAGAAGACGACCTAACTTAGGTCGTCGTAGTCAATCAAATGTGCGAAGAGCTACCTCACGTGCTAACCGCACTGATGACCAGAGACAGACAGATCAAGAAAATAGTCTTATTGCTATGTCAGAATTGCGTTCTTTGGTGAGTGACAATGTAGGAGATAGGCTTAGAATGCAACGAGTTCGTGCACATCAAACACAACAACAGCAAGCTAGACATAATGAAATTGAGCGAATCCGCAGACGCAGTGCTCCTGTGATTCTTGAACGAGCTGCATTCCACTATGATCCGGCAATTGATTATTGTGCCGACAAATCGGTAACAATTGGGGAAATGAAAACAATCTTCTATATAAAAATCAATTACTGTTCGTTAGTCTCGCTAAAACTCGAGAACGGCTGGACCGATTTGGATAATTCTGATCTTGATATATTTGTGGAAGTTCAGGGAAGGTTTATAAGGTGACTTTTATTGACGATACAAAGTTCGCCGGGTCAGCTAGTCTTATATATAAAAATCAATTGCTGTTCGTTAGTCTCACTAAAACTCGAGAACGGCTGGACCGATTTAGCTAATTATGATCTTGAAATATTTGTGGAAGTTCAGGGAAGGTTTAAAAGGTGACTTTTATTGGCGATACGAAGTTCACCGGGTCAGCAAGTCTTATATATAAAAATCAATTGCTGTTCGTTAGTCTCGCTAAAACTCGAGAAGGGCTGAACCGATTTGACTAATTTTGATCTTGAAATATTTGTGGGAGGGAGTTCAGAGACGGTTTAAAAGGCGATTTTTATTGGCGATATGAAGTTCGCCGGGTCAGCTAGTATAATATACATATTATATATTATAGCTGCCGTGTATAACAGGGGTTTTACGAATAAGACGGAATGTATAGGTCTGACTCGGCCTTACAATATATTTTCTGTTGATTTCTCTATCCGTCATAACGACTCGGGAAGTTCAAATTGATTTGTTTGTTCACGATTTTCGTTATCCTCACTTTTGTTTGCAGTTTTAGACAAAAAAATGTTTTAGCATCGAAATTACTAGCAATTTTTTACCCGCTAGCTTATTTGTAGCCTTTTTAAATAGGTACATTCTAAGGTCTACGTTTACAGCAAAGTTTAGAGTCTCGACTGATGCGAATATTTTTCTTTATCTCCGATGGTTTTTACTTTTATAGTAATTATTTTTATTTTTTAAGTTATTGAGTTTTTTTTTTACTATTTACAGGTTAGCGTTTGACCACAAGTCACCTGATGATAAGTGACGATGTGGTCGAAGATGGCGCCACGCTACACCTGGACTGGGAACTAGCTCTCAAGTGAGGCTGCCGGAACACACCAATAGGTGCTTGGCGACAGATTCTTAACTTGAGGGTGGTAGCTAGCCAGGCGAGTACTAGAAAATACCCTACCACCAAGCTATGGTTTCATCACGATGTTTTCCTTCACCGAAAGCTCAAGCTCATTGTAGGATTCGAACCCACGTCCTACGGATCGCAAGCCGACGTCACTACCACTGATCTATCATCGCTATGAAAGTAATAATACGGACGATTGACGGCTTGTTTACGAGGGTTTGATGATGAAGCCAGAAGGTGGATAGAGGAACTCTTCAGTGTCTACTACTACCCCTCGAGTTTGGGCTCACTTGTACATGACAACTTGCTAGGTAGCGTTCGACCATGACACAACACAGCTGATGTTAAATGATGATGCGGTCAACGGTTGTTGTTTATGATGATGAAGGTAATCGGAAAATTGGTAATTGTTCAGCGAAGGTTGTCGCTGACTGTACTGACTAAAACGTTATTATTATCGTCCCAAAGAGATCTCGCGAAAGTTCTACAGGAGCTCCGAAGAAAACTTGATTTTATCTGTCGCCCATTCAATTTCTAAAATGCTCTTTATTCTAAAACATTCACGTAATAATACGATAAAAACTTTTAAAATATCCTTCGCGAGCTTCGTCCATTTTCAATTTAATTTAACGGTGCCTATTCGGTGTTGCCAGTTCGAGGGTTATGTCCCACCGCGCACGGGTAAACGGAAAATGAACCAAGAACCGGTATGTCCAAGAACCACAACATTCAAGGGCATGCGACATCTACCAACCCGCACTGGGCAAGCGTGGTAGATTACGGCGGGAACGTAAAAGGCTGATGATGATGATGATGATGATGATGATGATGATGTAGATTTTTGTTCTTGGGTTATTAATTGTCGAAATGGCAACACCCCTAGTGTTGCAAATGTCCAAAGGTGACGCTGATAAAGTGAATCGTCAGCGTGTTTGTCACAATAATGCATAAAAAAAATATAAGAACACAAGCACAGCCTTTTGTGAAGTTTTTATAAGCTTATGTTTTAACCACAATGGCGTAAATATATGTCGAAAAAGAGAGACATTTAATCCTGGCTTTTGCTATAAGCCATACCTGGCTTTTAGCATTTGAGCCGCGAACTCGGAGCAAAAGTTTATCTGGCCGGGATTAAAAGGGCCGGTGGGTTCGCGCCTTAAATAGGCAATTACCTCCAAACGAATAACGTCAGTATCTTAAAACACTGAAGAGTAATTCCCTAACTTAAATCTCAACAGTAAAGCCGCGATTAAAATGCGCGTTAGATTTAGACGGAACTTTACGTGTAAACTTTGTTTATCGCGTAAAAACTTCGGTGCCTACGCATTTGACGCGGCACTTGGCCGTAAAAAGCCGTGGGAAGTCGTAAAGCGTGCGGGAATACGCGTAAATTTCTCACTTGATAACCGGAATCTGGTTGAGTTGGATGAGGGATTGCTGTGGTAAAAGTCTTAAGTTCATCTTAACATTTGTAATCTGTGGTTAAGCGTTGACGCTTGTGAACTGTCAGATCGTATCTTTTTTTTTTGAATGGCTTCACACGATTGGTGTATAAAGTCACTTTCAAGTGTATTAAAAATTAAGATATATTAATGATGATAAGATGATATGAACCAGCTACAAGTTTAAGTAAAGTAGAGTAAAATAAAGTCACTTTACATGGACTGTTTGGAGCAAAAGTCACTTTTAGCAGCTTTATTTCTATTTCCTACACATAATGGTGGATACATAATCCAACAATATCATCATCCAAGAAAGGAATATAACAATAATTTTTTCATGTTGACAATTAAATTGCCGCCAAAAACCCTCTACCTGCCGCTACGGTTGGCAAACCTGCTAAATGCTTACCTAGGCTTGTGATACGTCGGATTGCTGTTAGTCTTGAGAATGTCGGCGTTGGGCACCGACGTGGGCAGCGCGTGCTCTCGCTCGAGCTCGCTCTCATAGCTTTCTAGCGGCACGTGCTTGCCTGGCAGAGGATCGGCTGGAACAAGGAGAAAAAAGAAATTAAAACACAGTTAAAAAAACAAGATGCTTATTATAAAATATTGGGCCATTTAGATGACAAAAAAGCTTGGAATTGTAGTGAACTTGCTCCAATTCAATCAACTTGTAATGAGAATGAAATTTTAATAGTGATCACGACAGATGGACAGATTAAACTTTTAGCCGTTCGGTTTACGTCGAGCGTTAAAAACGATACCGGTCGCCTGACGTTTTTTAAGCCGATTGGAAACTTGTCTCCTAAAAACAACCCCTCCTTTCTTGGCTTTCCCGTAGTGGGGTAAAAATTTAAGTGTCCATTTGTTTTGTCCTGTTCAGTTTCAAATACGCAAGCATTTGGATTTGAAAGTCTTATACAAGAATATTTCCTACAGTAGTAAGTACATAACTGAATTGTTTAAAAAAAACTGTGGTTGTTTTGAACCGTTACCGAAATGGCTTTTAAGAAAGGGGCAAAGGTCACGGCCGTACATACTGCCTTGTTAAACAATTTACGTTCCGTTTTATTATGTTTTTAATTTAGTTTAGCACCTACCTAATAATACCTATTGACATTTGAAGGTAATGTTGGTAGCACTGATTTAGATTCTGCAGCGACGTTCCGTTTTAAAACTGTATAATGATTACTTCATATTTATTTAGATATCTATCATAAGTATTCTACACGTTTAGATGACGAAAATAGAAATAAATATAAAGTTCTTGATGTCTGTTAAGATTGTTAAGCTTTAATTCTTGATTAAGTTTGTTGGAACATTTTTGAACGAAAAAACAGTTTTTCAACTATTTCTTCAGAATAATATTACATTTCTGATGGTCGCAATATTAAATGAAATGATATTGTGCCCGACAAATATGCAATTATTATTTTCAATAAAGCGAAGCGAAACCATAGACACCTTTTTTCTTTTTACGCAATAAACGAGTTTGCGACAGGCACAGCAATTTCTACTCCATTAAAATAAAATTGAAAGAGTAAGCCCTCGGTACTAAAAATTAATAGACACTAAAGTTAATTAAACACAAACAAGCAACTCTGCACTTTTACCTCTTAAAAATAATATTAAAAAAAAACAACAGGCAATCATCTAACTTGGCACCGAATTTCAAATTAAGAACTCGTGATTCCAATTTTTTCTTTTAAGGCCGCCAAAATGTCACTGACTAAACAATAACGGCCAGTGATATCACGCTCGTATCAAATTAAAACTATGTATTTGCTGTTCCCACAGGTTATCAAATTCAAAGTTCATTGGAACAAGATAAAAGCCATTGTTCTTAAAACGTCGGGTCAAATAGTGTTATAACTTCACGATGTTACTGTTTATCACAACTGCGCTCTTTGTTCGGTGACCTACATTCCGATTTTGACGTTTAAATAGAACCCACTTTTGAATAACGATTATTCGAATGTGCGTGGAGAAAGCACTGGCGCGTATTTATTCTTTTTAATTGCTACTGACAGGCTATGCGCTAGGAATGAGGTCGGCTTCCATTTTTGATTGTTTTGATTTTTAGAGCATAAGTGTTGTGTGCGATTAAAATCGAATAGTTATTCTTACAAAACCGTTACTTTGCAGATGAGAGTACGGCATTCCTCGCTTAGAAATTGAAATGCTTTTCACGTCATACCATTCAATAGTTCATAAAAAGACTAATAAAATTTCAAATACAGGAAGACACAAAATACCGCCACGTTCTTTTTCAACGCTCAGGTAAACAAAAAAGGCCCGATTCAATGCCACAGACTCCACGATTGCTATTATTCAGACACTATTATAACGAAACGTGCTAAGCAAGAAAGAAAAAAGTTAAGTGGGATTTATAACCAGAGATACTTGCGTGTCATATTTTTTAATTTGTACGCCCAATTTATAGTAATGCGGTAACTGACTCACGTCGTGATTTCATTATCGATTTCGAGAATACGAATTTAAAAAAACAGAGATAGATAAAAATTGCATTGCGGCCCAATGTGGGTCTGTTAAAATGTATTTATTATGCCAGATCGGCCCTTGTATTAATTTTACTGCTTTAGGATTTCACTGGAAATGTAACTTTATGGTTTAAGCTTGGGATAAACTGCTACATATTAGCATTCTCTAATAATATGCAATATAGCGTGTAATATAATTCTGTTATTTATAGAGATGATTCACAGGGTTCGACTCCTGCAAAAGACTAAGATATTATTACTGCTTTGCTGAGTGATCTAAAGACAAAAGAACACAATAAGTAATTCATAATATCTATTCATCATCATCATCATCAGCCTGTATCAGTCCACTGCTGGACATAGTACTAGGGCTTGACAGATTACTACTATAATGACATATTATGACATGATCGATATATCCAAAACCGCGGATAACGGATCAGAATCGATTATTAATTTCGGGCGTAAGCCGATTGTAACTCATTTGTAACACAATATCAAACCAAACACATCGCTATTGGTCCCTTCCCTACTGCTACCTAGAAATGAAGCCCCTTATCAGCTTCCAAAGCATTCCTGATTCTATTGTTAACACACCTATGAATAGGGTTACCATTCCAGAGTTTAAAAAGTCCTAGCTGGAAATAAAACAAAAAATCCGGATATATAACAAAAAGTCTGGAACTTTTTAGTCACAAAAAGAAATTATGAATCCCACTCGCAGATGAGACTGAATAACTAGTTTGTTACTTCTGCGCGCTGAAACGGTTCAAAGGATTTAACTAAAATTTGGAATGAAGATAGCTTCGCTGGATTAACACACATGGGCTGTTTTAGTCCAGCAAAAACGTTTCTGCGAGATATTGGGATACCGCGGAAGTAGCCGCGTGGCGCAACTAGTATGTACTATGTACTGTCATATTAAGTTATGTTTTCTTAAGCAATGTGTTAATCTAGGATACAAGCTATCTATCTATCCAAATGTCACTCAAATCCGTTAAGCCGTTTCAGCGTGAAGAAATATCAAACATACACACTAACTCACCAACTTTCGTATTTATAATATTACCTACTAGATAATTATAGCAATCCACCACGGCTTCGCACGGGTAGCACTAATTAATTATAGCCAGATGATTTCTAGTCGATGAAACGACTACAAAAAAAAACTGTAGATCCGGTCGCTACCCACTTTAAAGGATTACTCGCTGAGAATTACATCAATATCGGTCCTGCCGTATCGGAGTCCATTGTGAACATAAAAAAATACACAAAAAAAATAAAAAAATGAAATGATGATGATGAAATGATGTGTGCGAAATATTTCATTCCGCACATTTTCTTCATTGTAACTTTACGATTTCACCCAAAAATCCGGACAAAATACAAAGCCACGCACAGTTTGGACATGTCCGGAAATCCGGATAAATCAAATGGCAACTGGCAACCCTACCAATGAATCATAGTGTATCTTGTTTGTGAACCACTGAACCGGGACCATTTGTTTCCAATTAATACTCGGAATGGAATGGCGGACGGATTCAGACGGGACAATGTTAAGACGACTATTATATTTGTGGTTGTGGGCCGCGGCGGGGCATTCATGTCATACCTCACTACAAATGTATAATGATACAATTATTAACGTATCATTGGTAATGGTTACGATTTCGAATCGGCACGGGCATAATCACACCACACTATGCTAATGTATTACTACACGGAGAAAAAAGATCTTCCGAAATACCGTTTTCCTTCGGAGACAAAAGGGAAGAACTTGTGATTTAGAAGGAAAACTAAGGTAAAATAAGGAAGGAATCGGTATTGGAAGGTAAAGACTCAGAAGGAAAGTCAGAATTTTTTCTTAGTGTAGTTGCGCACCACGGTTTTACCAGCGTCTTCCCGTTATCCCCCAGGAACCTTTTCCGGGATAAAAAGCCTATGTTTTAATTCAGGGTATAAACTATCTCCATTCCAAATTTCATCAAAATCGTGGTAACGAATCCTAAATCCTGAAAGGTTTTAAACATATTCCATGCCACGTCTATCTACACGGAGAAAGAAGACCTTCCGAAATACCGTTTTCCTTCTGAGTCAAAAGGGAAGGAATTGTGATTTAGAAGGAAAACTAAGGTAAAATAAGGAAGGAATCGGTCTTGGAAGGTAAGACTCAGAAGGAAAGTCAGATTATTTTTCTCAGTGTACGCCTTAACAGCGGATTATCATAGTAAAATTACGGGTCCCGAGTCCCGTCCCTCTGATATTAATTGAAGTGTTCCGTTTTTTTTCGCCCGCACTAAGCAATTCGTTCATTGCAGTTGGTCGTTCGAGTTTTATTAAGTACGTACTCGTTTTTCTGTCATGCATCATTCGATATTTAGGCTGTGGTATTTCAGAATGACGCTCAAGCGATAATCTTTACATATTTTGCGTCGAGGGTTAAAAACTGAATTTACTTTTTATTTTGCCTAAAGGCTTCCCTAGTTACTCAGCGTTCATGACAATTAAATTAAAGCGCCATAAAAAAGATATTAATCATCAAATTCCAGATAATAATAACCTTCAAGCTTCAAGCCCTTAAAAAGTTCCCGCCATCTCTAAAAGACAATAACCCTAATCTATAAAGGGAAACACTGGCGTCTTCAAATGTTCCATAAAAAAGAAAAGTAGCGAGTTCGAAATTCAAAATGCAAGGAGGCCGTACGGGCTCAAGATTGAATCACAATCGCGACTCTGACTCACATCGAGCCGCCATTACGCACTAATGACAGCTGAATCACCGATAACGTTTAACGATTTAAGGTGAAGATTACGCGACTAATCTGAAAATTGGGGTTAATTGTAAATCGTTTTTTTATGAGACTGGGTGGCGAGACGAGAGTCAGTTTAGTTGTTACAATTCAGTACCACCCAGATTTTGCACTTCAACAGTTCAAAATCCTGCGCTGCGCTCGTCATGCTAAATACTAAATCTAAAGAGATTTATAAAGATATCCTATAACTTACTTTTTACTGTAATAATATAATTTTAATCTAAATAATATACAGCCAAGAGATTAGTTTGAAAAAAATATTTCGAAGAAAGAAAAACAAATTGTACCCATATTTCTAGTGGTTTAAACTATTTTTCTCCAATTTTCTATAACAAGGACTTAAAAAAATACAATCAGTAAATTAAAAATAAAAAAACTCAAAGCGTTCTTGAGTTATTGCTACTCGCAACTATTATTGATGTATTCTTCAGCAATTATTTTCAATACCTTGGTTACCTAATTCCCAGATCGGCATGCGGTACGCCCTCAGTGAGGCTACTAAAACCTGGGCCTTAACGATTTGAATCGTTTTTCTATATAATCGATTTATTTCCAGACAGAATCATTGGCAGTTTAAAAAACAATTTGGCTAACGACAGTCTGAAAATAGTGGAAAACGTATTGATAAACGTTTAGAAATGTAATAAATTTAGCAATGAATTTTATATTTATTTAGGTACGAGCAAAATCACCATGCTTGTATTGCTTGTCTCATGAACCGTGATAATTAATAGACAGTTGAAATTTTCACAGATGATGTGTACATATTTCTGTTGCCGCTATAACAGAATATAATAAACATTTAAGGGGCTCCTCATACAACAAACATGATTTTTTGCCGTTTTTATAGATAAACTGCCCCGCGGTTTTACCCGCGACTTCCCGTTATCCCGCAGGAATCTTATGCCGGGATAAAAAAGCCTATGTTTTAATCCAGGGTGTAAGCTATCTCCATTCCAAAAGTAGTTTTTACGTGAAAGAGTAACAAACATCCATACATCTATACAACTCATAAACTTTCACGTTTCTAATATTAGTAGGGTAGTAGGATTAAACAATTAATTTTATATTTAGGTACGTTGGAGGAGGAGTTGTTGTAGGATCGGAGTCGGTCAAACCGTTTTTTTTATTTATCCTAACTTTTACTATGAAATTTGAGGACGGAGTTAAACAAACTTTAACACGCGTAGTTTTGCAAAATAAAACGTCATGCCAACAAAACCACAGATCCTCTAACAGATGTCAAGTTAATCGCAGAGTAGGTAACTGGGTACGACTTTAGAACCTACTTTTATCGTTAATAGATAAGTCCTATCCGATAGAAGCTTTTAAGGCTGGTGTCTTAGTAGGCTTACCCCGCAAGCGGATGAGGAGGGGGACCTAATACACTGAGAAAAATAATCTGACTTTCCTTCTGAGTCTTACCTTCCAAGTCCGATTCCTCCCTTATTTTACCTTAGTTGTCCTTCTAAATAACAATTCCTTCCCTATTAACTCAGAAGGAAAACGATATTTTGGACGGTCTTTTTTCTCCGACCTAAGTTCATCTAGTAATAACGAAACCATTATATAAATAACTAAAACATATTCTAGGCAATACTTAGGAACGCTCGCGGAAACTACTAAAAAGTGGGGTACATAACTAAGTAACATATTTTTTTAATTTCTTAGAACGGAGTACCTTTTGCTGCACAATCCCAACTTTATTAATGTTATTAAATTAAATGCTAATGTCAGTTAGTGCTGTCTGTCTGTTACGCTTGATCACGCTTAAACCAGTGAAACGATTTAAATGAAATTTGGTACACAGATGGGCTACTAAAAAATGGGTGTAAATCGATTTTTTGGAAGATCGATTTAGTTCGGACAATCCTAACCCTAACCTTTGTTTGCTTTTGCTACTCTACAATACGTCATATTCTACCAATTTGGTTGTACATATTTTTCCTTTTCTGAACTTATGGTTAATGTCACAAACCAATAAGTGTTTTAGACCGGCCGTATAACTTCAGTAAGCTATTTGTAATTTTTATACAAATATATTGCTGTCAGGTCCAGCGCAGTATGAAAAGTGTCCATTGTTCTTTCAGCTTGAACTTGTAATCTTCGCCTTAACAGCCACAGATAACTCAAGTGTGAATAAGTAACGATAGCTAAGCGAAGAAGTAGATAAGTACTGTGTTGAACTTTTACGTACTCTATGGCACTATGTTGGGATGAATTCGAAATTCGAATGCTTGCCAAGGTCGGAGTGGAACTAAAAAAAAATGCCAACCGTCCGCCAGAATAAGAAAGAAGGTCATAATTTATATCTCTCTCCACTTTTTTTCAGAGCTAACACATAAAGTGCTTCAGAAGCTCTGAGAACTTAGCAGGTTCTAGTTTTAGTGTTCGAATTTTGTGAAGCGGAAATTTTATGTTTGGAACGGGTAGAGACAATTTTATCTTGTTTATGGGTAAAACGTTCGCTGTACTTGAGTGTATCGATAGAGACGATTTTCACGAATGCAAATTCGATTATACTTAAAATAAGTTAAGGTAAGTAAAGTGTTTTTTTTCTATTCGAATTTACCTCATTCAATCTGTTTAGAGAATGTTTTTCAAAAAGGCCTTTATCATTGCACCCTTGCACTACAAACGTTTACATAAACTTTGATTAACACAAAGAGGTAATGTTTGTGAGTGGTCCTACTGATTTTTTTAAATGAAAATAAGTACATACTATTAAATTATAGATAAATATCCTTCTGATTTACTTTGTCAGGCCAACAAAGCAGTCATTATATTTTTAATTATTAATTAAGATAATTTATAGCTACAACAAAATAAAAAAACAAAACATAGTATCGTATAACATACAACTTCTAACTGCCCCATCACTAAATTGCAAAGAACAATTGTATTCTAAATTCAAAACAAAACGAAATACAACGCTCGCTACTTTCGTGAACGCCACTTTAAATTCAGAATATGTGACGGTCAATTTTTTCGCGGAAGAAACAAGACAACGCGCGCAAATCGCACAGTGCCAAGACCGCATAAAAATAAGCAAACTAGAGAATTTTTTGGTGGCAATTAAACTGTCAACATAAAATATTTTTTTTCATTTCTAAAACTTGTGTTTTTTCGTGTATAATGTGTAAATATTGGTGGATTATTAACCATTATGTGTTAATAAACGTGTGTGAAATTGAAATAACGCTGTGAAATTGACTTTTCTAGTTACACCAAAAAAAAAACCGTGTAAAGTCTAACTAAAGTGCCATTACTTTTCATAAACACTATCCTCATCCCATCATCTTATCATCATCATCATTAATGCTTAATTCTACTTTCCAAATTTGAAATATTTAATACCTACTTGACACTGGCAAATACACTAATCGTGTGACGACATTTACAAAAAATAACAAATGGCCAACGAACAATCTCTGGAAAGATCTAGAAAGCTCTAGAATAATGGCTAAGAGCTGAGAGCTGTTAAAAGCAACGGATAAGAAGAACAAGAATGGCTTACGTATTGAGTGTTAAGAGGCAAATTCTATTAAGCAAGGAAAATGTTCTTTTATAAAAATGTGCACTAAAAATGAAGAGAACTCGTCCCGACAATAGCTTTGTTAGAGCTCACTCGTTATGCTTTTGTCTAATTTATCTTTTTTAAATGAAAATCAGGAAATGAACGTAAGATTAATATTGCCAGAAGGAAGAGAGAAGTGAATTTTGTTTTTGATGTTAACATTAAATTTTTATTAAACAGAGCCGTTGAGAACTCAAATAACGACAAATACAGACTAGCGCCCCGCGGTTTTTTCCGTTATCCAATTACAAAATGTCTAATATATCAATGATCATGACAGCTCAAAATAGTAGAATATAAATATATATATCCCTACTAATATTATGAATTCGAAAGTAACTCTGTCTGTCTGTCTGTCTGTTACGCTTTCAAGCCTAAACTACTGAACCGATATTTATATGAAATTTGCAGCGATATAGTTCAAAGCTTGGAGAAGGACATAGAATACTTTTTATCGCGATAAATTGTAGTCCAAGCGGGTGAAACCACGAGGCGCAGCTAGTATATTATAAGTTTATTTTTCCAATTTAGAACGCACCTTTTATTAAAACAACAATAACACGACAACGTATAATAAAGTGTCTCAAACACACAAACAAGTTCCGAACACGAGCAAAATGTAATAGCACGGCAACCCCGCGCGTAAAGAAAAACATTCCAAAATCGAAATTCAAAATTCAAACACGGAACAGGAGTTGAAAAGTAGAAATAGGATTTTATTATATAAGGGGGACAAGTAATTACGTTAATTCGGGAAAGTTTGCAATTATCCGGGACATTTTTGAGCGCGCCGCGCCGACCTGTTTATCCGCTTTTTGCTAACGAAATTGGGGTCATGATAAAAAGTTCAATAATTAAGATTTGATTAGATTTTCGTGCTTAATTTGCGATACGTGTCTGTTTCAACTCAATATAATTTTATTATTGTTTTTAGTTAGTTATTTATAGATATGGCGTTTTACCATAGAGATCCACAGATCCTACTAAAATTATAAACGTGAAAGTTTGTGAGTATGGATGGATGGATGGATGTTTGTTACTCTTTCACGCAAAAACTACTGAACAGATCTGAATGAAATTTAGAATGGAGATAGCTTATACCCTGGATTAACACATAGGCTACTTTTTATCCCGGAAAAAGGTTCCTGCGGGATAACAGGAAGACGCGGGGCGCAGTTATAAATAGTGCCGCTCCGCAGCGACCACACCTCGCAAATATCAAAGCCACACTAAACAAGATGCACGGATTGCAGTACAGTGCAGTTGAAAAGAGTATTGTAAATCTAGTATCACTAGAATATACTTACGATGTTAATGGAAAAAAAATACAAACACCATTTAAATAGAAAATCAGTAGAATAACAAAGGCCTCACAAAGCGAAAATAGAGCGAGACGAGGAAAGCTTTTTTTTATTATTCCCTTTACATATATACCGATGGCATTTTTTTTTGTTCGTGCCATACATCAAAGACGTCAAACGGTTTACTGGGCGGAGTAATGTGTCTTCCTTTCTCTTTTGTTTATAGAAAAATGGGTAATAACGCTTTTTCCTTATTTCATTTATAGGCCGGTGACATTATTGTAATGTACGGAACGTGATTTTTGAAGTAGCGCGGTTTTATTTTTGTAGCGTTTCTTTTGTTTTTTTTTAAGGTTCCTTAAGGAAAAACGGAACCCATATAGGATCGCTTTGTTGTCCGTCTGTCTGTATTTCACACCTAAATTGCTGAACCGATTTAAATGAAATTTGGTACGGATATAATATGAACGCCGAGGAAGCACATGTGGTACTTTTTATCGCGATAAACTGTAGCTTACACGGGTGAAACCGCGGGGAACAGCTAGTTACCCTTAAAAATCACGTTTGATGAAAAATATTCATTTTATTCTGTTTTTTATTATTTGTTTCTTTTTTATTCATAATAGGCAAGCATTTGACCACAGTTTCATGTGGTGGTAAGTGAAGACGTGGCCGACGATGAAGCATGCTTGTCTAGAAGATACCTATTCACTCTTGACTTGAAGACTCCCAAATTGTACTTATCGGGAAACAAAGACGCTGGCAGGACGTTCCACTCTTTTGCTGTTCGCATTATAAATGAAGAAGCGAAACGCTTTGTGTGTTGTTTTTATAGCGGCAACAGAAATAAATCATCTGTGAAAATTTCAACTGTCTAACTATCACGGTTCATGAGATACAGCCTGGTGACAGACGGACGGACGGCCGGACAGCGGTGTCTTAGTAATAGGTCCCGTTTTACCCTTTGAGTACGGAACACTAAAAATCAAACTTGTAACGCCCGCAATTAATAATCGATCCTGATCCGTTATCCGCGGTTTAGGATCGATATGCCATGTCATAATATGTCATTTTAGTAGTAATCTGTCAAGCCCTAGTACTAAAATGACATATTATGACATGACATATGGTGAAGCATCTTGTTATAGGAAATATATTTATCCCTGTAAATAACTGTCTACCTATTTTTAATTTACTCATTAATTATAAAAATATATGGAAAACACTTGTATTATGTGCAGTTGCCCATTTATAGGAAAAACTGTTTGTGTTTCGTTTGAAACTCCAGAGATGGCGTTAGCAGTTACGCTTCCATCTCATATGACTAGCTTGTGATTGGTCAGATCGCAGGCATTCTTACGACTTCACTTTTGGAATCCTCTGTGTGAAAACTGTGCTCCGCAGATTTAATTAAACCTTTTAGTGAAAGAACTGAAATTACTACTCAAAAACTACGTGTTTAGACAATACAGTGCTGCCTCCAACGTGTGGATAGTGATTCTGCTGTGAAACTTCCTTCAACTTGTCGATTCCCTGGATTTCGTTAGCCACCGGCCGGCTTGGCAAAAAACCAGCAGTTTGCTTGGTTTGGAAAGACGTCGATCTGCTGTGAATCGCTTCTCGAAGAGTGGACGGGATCGCGGATGGTTGATCTGGTGAGTGGGCATTATTCTCTTACTGCATTGTGTCGATACCTGTGTTTTCCATAGTAGGAATTTCAATAGTTTTTTCTCCGTACGCAAGTACACACGGTGTTGGTTATTTACACGCCACACCAACATATTATGACTATATCGATCCAAACCGGCGCATAACATATCGGATCGATTATCAATTTCGGGCATAAGTTAACGCGATCAAAGTGTGTATAAAAAAAAGGCTAATGAAAATTGTTCGCAAGTTTTGTCGCTGACCGTACCAAACGAGCACTAAAAACTTCCCTACGTACAAGCTATGGTTTCATCACATAGCCTTAATGATTCTCCTTACTCTTGCCTCATTTTTCAGTTAAAAAAAGCTATATAAATCCACCACGTATACACATACCATCCAAAAAACAAGCGACCACCAAGAAAATCAATAAAAATCCTTAAAATAGACGCGTTTACCACTTTCCCAGTAACCGTAGTATAGTAGTATAAACAAACACACGCCTGGAAAACGGCCTATCTCAGAACAGGCATAAAAATAAGCCGGGCATAAGTGTAGGTAAGACGAGGCATAAAAATGTGTGAAAACAATGACTTAACAGGTTTTGCCATGTGGCCAAAGTAAACAAGGTAAAACGATAGAAGTGGTTCAAGATTCATTCTTAGGCCGGTATTTCTGGCGCTCAAGAAGTAAGCACAGATTTGAGTCTGTCATTTCATACAAAAATTTAATTATTAACGCCTAAAATTAATAATCGATCCTGATCCGTTATCCTCGGTTTTGGATCGATATGTCATGTCATCGTCATTTTAGTATGTACTAGGACTTGACATATCACTACTAAAATGACATATTATGACATGAAATATCGATCCAAAACCGCGGATAACGGATCAGGATCGATTATTTCGGGCGTACATATATCGCTATTCAAGTTTTATATGCTTGAGCGTCATTTCTAGAATACCAGATGACTCCGAGATTCCAATTAAAATTGGGGAAATGACAATTATAATACAATTATATTACGGTAATTTAAATTATACATAGCAGAGATCTTTTATAGGAAATAATAGTCTTAAAAAAATTATTGTCTATTAAAAAATAAAGTTCAAAGTAGTTCCCCCTTTTTTTTAAATTACGACGATTTTTCTTCAGATCCATACATTAAAAAAACTTGTCTATGTAATATAATTTAAACATGTCGTAGACATAAATGTCATTTTGGATTTTTCTTTCTATTTGGAATGATATGAATCCAATCCAATTACTTCTTTAGAATAGCAGCATATATCTCAAAGAATTTTATAGATTTTAGAAAAATCCTTTTTCCAAACGCAACATGGTATGTATTGAAAATTATATAAAACATTGAACTAATGACATGTTCAAATCAATCATAAATTCAAATTGGTAACCAATTAATGTCGATTCATCAACAAATAAGTCATAAACCATAGATTATTTTATAAGTGGGTACTTACGACATTTTTAACGCTCTCAATAATAAAACAGAATAATAACATTTCATGACAAGCCAGCTCAATTATTACCGAGCAATAAATCAATACAATTAAACGTAAGTTTTAATAATCGCCAGTAGAACCGAAAGTTATGGGACGCGGTTAAAATTAACAACCGGTTAAAACCCTTTAACTGCGATAGTAAAACAAAATTAGCTGAAACAACTATCCTATGCGGCCGTAAAAAGTTTATTGCGCTTGTACGAAAAAATAAAAATTAGAAAGTTAAACGATTAAAAATGTCCGACAAGGCACTATGGTCTCTTTAGCACCTCTGCTAACAGGAAGGAGTTGTGTAAAAAAAAGTTTTTGATTACTTTTTAATTTCTGCCTTCGGCAATGGAGATCAAAGAGTAAAGATTGAAGTTTTAAGATTATTTTAAATATTAAAATGAAAAATAATTTAAGGCAACATCAAAGCTTAAGCTTGATAATCTTTTACCTTGTGGTTGTATTTATATTAACTACTAGCTCTGCCCCCGTTGTTATAGTTATAGTAAGTCGTTTTACTGGTGTTATGACTTTTTACAGTACTGTGATCTGCAAATCAAGTGCTACTTGGAAATTTGACTTACTGTAATTATAATAACGGGGGCAGAGCTGTTCCTCGCGGTTTCACCCGCGTGAACTGCAGTTTAGCGCGATAATAAGTGACCTGACCTTCCCCAGGTTTCGAATTTCTAAAACAAAAGTAACCTAAGTTACTCCTTATAACATTAGCTTTCTGCGAGTGAAAGTCCCGTCAAAATCACAATGAGCTTGAGCCTTTTTGGTGAAGGAAAATATGGTGATGAAAGCATAGCTTGGTGGTAGGGCATTTTCTAATGCTCACCTAGCTTAGCAGTTAGCTACCATCCTCAAGTTAAGAATCTGTCGCCAAGCACCTAATCAGTGTGTCTTGAGAGCCAGTTCCCTATCCAGATGTAACGTGACGCCACCTTCGACCAATTCGTCACTTAACATCAGGTGACTTGTATTCAAAGTTCAAACGCTGTCAGTTGTAAAAATTGAGCACTTATAAGTGTTACTTAAGCGTTCCGAAGTAGCCAAGTTATCAACGTTTACCATAACCCTTTCAAAATCCCCTAACAACCATCCAAAGCCCATAACCAACCGCTCATCTAAATCAAGACAATTTATTTATTTACCAAACTTCCTTACACCACTTAGTGTCGGCGTAAAAACACGTTTCCTCCCTTTAAAAATAGTTTTGTAACATCTTGAACGAAATAACTTCATCCCAAGTTACTTCCGTGCTTTTATAACAGTCTTGACTTGAGTTACTTGGCTACGGAAATTTCGTTAGATTCGCTTTTTGGATAAACAATAAACATGTTCACCATAGATATAGAATAACTTCCTACTTTTGTGATGTTCACATAAGTCTGTCTTGTCAAAATAATATTTTATCTGTGACCGAAGTGACATTTCTACATTATGTAGGGTTTTTTGGCGGCAATTGAACTGTCAACGGAAAGAAATATTTTCATTTACAAAATTTGTGTTTCTTCGAGTAGTAATGTGGTTATATTGTTGAATTACATTATGAATATTGTATTATCTACCCCGAGTATTAAAGTTGAATCGTCAAAGGCCAAGTTTGTATACATACAAAAGTTAAGGATACCTTTTTGTAAATCACTTTTTCAACGCGTATCTTTTATTTATTTACAATATCCAGTTTTCAGTGTTTCTAAATCAATAAATAAATCGCCACCAATGGCACAATACGCTATAGCAGTGTTATTGCAAAAGAAAATACTTAAGCAAAGTTGTCATTTCTTGCGAAAAATAATTAACTTTTAGGAGACGGAAATGGAGATGAAAGATAGCAAATGCTTCTAAAAATGATTAAAATAATTCAATTGAATGTGAGCAGTTATTTTTCAACTCGTATTCAACACAACTGAGTCTTGTATACTTAACAAACAAACTTAAAACTGTAAAACTATCTGTACGACTATTTATAGTGGGCTATAGCCCATACTATCTCTCTGAGAGAAAGCCTGTGTGACCTGTGTCCCAGCAGTATTAGGGTCATCATCATCATCAGCCAGAAGAAGTCCACTGCTGTAGATAGACGTCCCTCGCTCTCATTGTATTGTATGTCTTCTTTGACAGTTTCCACTAAAGTAACGTCCTACTAATATTAATTATGAAAGTTTGTGAGCATGCATGGATGGATGGATGTTTGTTACTCTTTCACGCAAAAACTACTGAACGGATCTGATTGAAATTTGGAATGGAGATAGCTTATACCCTGGATAAACACATAGGCTACTTTTTATACCGGTTCCTGGGGGATAACGGCGAGACGCGGGTGAAACAGCGGGGCGCAACTAGTATAATATATATCTACATTAAAACTTTACATCTCCATTTGTTTTACTGCTACGGCACTCGCTCCAAACATGCGATTCTCGTAAAATTCACAACAGAAGACATGAAAACTCGAATTGTCCCAAATGTATGTTAATTACAAAACTTCTTGAGCAAACTGGGAACGCAATAGGGATTCAAAAAGATCTCTCAAGATATTTCGGGAGTTTCAGTGTAACCCTTGGCTTTTGTAGCTCGGAGTTGCTATTTTAAAGGCACCAAATATTCCTTTGTTCAGTTTTGTGTAATGTTGGTGCAATACATATTATTTGCGTTTGTGCACGATTTTATGGCTAATTTTAAAGTTTATTATGGCAGCAGTATTTTCTTGTTTTTGTTTCATAGGAAGCGATAATGGCTACTGCCACTGGGCAGTGATTTCGGCTTACGACCCGTGGGTTCGAGTCCTACAATGAGCTTGAGCTTTGGTGAAGGAAAACATCGTGATGAAAACAGCTTGGTGGTAGGGCATTTTCTACCACCTTCAAGCTAAGATTTTATACCCAAGCATTTGTCAGTGTGTTTCGGCAGCCCCATTTGAGAGCCAGTTCCTAATCCAGGTGTCGCGTGGCGCGACCTTCGACCACATCATCACTTAACATCAGGTGACTTATGGTCAAACGCTACTAAGCAGCAGTAAAAAATATCAAAAGATGGGATGCGAGACGATGCATGACTCCTTTGACTTTTGTGACTGCAGAAAAATGATTTGATTTAGCAAAGGTCGTAGGTTTTTAATTAATTTCAATAGGTAAATAGATTTAATAATAGAGAAGTAACATATGTTTCTACCGGTCGGACGCCCTAGATACCGCTGGAAGGACGCGGTGGATGCGAACCAACGCGAACTGAAATAGCTCGGGATAGAAGAATATATAGAATAAATAATAAATTACCTCAATATATGAAGTTACTACCGTTTGCTAAATTTAAGAAGGAATTAAGAGCCTAGCTAATGGTTCACAGCTTTTACTCCCTAAATGACTACCTAGCTACTAATTGAAAAATTTAAATTTGCATGTATGCGTGATAAACTAGTTTTAGTTAGTTAAGATTTTGAATTTTGCATGTCATTTCATTGGTAAAATGTGTCAGATCTATATTTATGTTGTTGTTACTAACTGTTTCACTCACATTTTTGGCAACTTAAGTTTCTATTCTATTCTATCCTATTCTATTCTATAGAGAAGAGTGGCGCTCTCTCGTTTCGAAGGCACACTTTGGGTCGCTGAGCCATCGGAGTTAGTTAACAAATGTTTCTACTTTTTCAATAGTAAGTCATCCACCAAAGCTTTTCTCTCTCTAACTATAAATAGAAGGAGTTTGGATTTTATACAAATAAATTCTATTTGTCATAGATGTTTTTTCCCCCCTAACTAGCTTAATGTATGAAAACAAATTTAGGCAAGGGGCGTACAGTACATTCATCTTGTTATTTTTATGTTTCCTTTCGGTTCTTCAATATAAGGAAAAGGGGAATGAGAATTGAGAAATTATTAATCATATCCTATTTTGCGACTACGCTTTGAGCAGTTGGCTAGGTTATTAAACCTTGGCACTTTAATATAATAATTGAAGGGTACAATTACAGATAGACAAGGGACCGCCGAGTGGCTGGCAGTGGTGCGATGAGAAAAGTCGAAGATCGGGCTTAGTGGCGCAAATTGACTAATTTGACATTATGTAGGTACTTTTTATGGAGCTTGTGTCGAATTTCTATCTCCAGTAGGGCAAGACTAGATAGATCGGTTATTGGGATCGGCCGTAATTTGTACCGAAAACATCGCATATTGCATGCAAAACCGTTTGAATTTCCGATATTCCCACCAGTTGCGACGTCGGTTAAACTTCGCGCCAGACAACTTAACATTGGCATGCGCTGAGTCAAACCAATAAAATAATTCATTACATATGCTAACTTGGAACGGTTAATCAAATAAAACTTTACTGGGAAAGTTAACAATGCAAATGATGCAAGGTATTATGAGTTTAGTTCCGCTACTCGTCCAGAGATGGCGCTAGTAGTCGCGCAGTGAAACTTTGTCCTATCGTTTTCGAAGCGCGTGTAAAATGCTCCCCTAACAACATTTCCGTGGAATTATTTTTTGATTTAACCGTGTTTTCCAAGAACGCGTAGACAAATAAGCAAGCGAGCGTAATAGCTTCAGAATTACAGCTTTAATGCTTGTGTTGAGGGGATTATTGGGAATTTGAGGCGGAGGTTTAACATCGAGCGATCAGCTTTTCAGTAATTTTTTTGACTACAGTCAGAGAAAAATTTGTTGTATTTCATCCCAAAATGAATCTCTATATATCCATTGGTCGTCGCATCACGCGTGAAGGGATGTAACAATATCGCTACCTAATTATTTTTTGTTGTGCTGGTTGAAAGTCCAAGAAAGGTTTTTATGTAGACAAAAATTTATAAATTTGCCAGGAAAATATTAAAATGTTGGAAAACACGTTAAATGCTACGGGCTTTTTGTAGGATACTTTTTATTGCGATAAACTGCAGTGAAACCGCGGGCCGCAGCTAGTTTCGAATAAAGAACTATAAATCAAAACAGACGGCGTCCACCAAACCAAGATATACCCAACAAATTCTAAACGAATGAAAATAAAATGAGCCGCTCCAAAAAAGAAAACCAGCATCGTGCTCGGCAGTCACGTCCCCTTAATTTCGTTCGCTACGGTTTGTCGGAACACTTTCTAAAAAAAACACTTTAAAAATTGATTTATTGAAAATATTGGAAGTTAAATTGGACTTTTCATTTCGAAGTTAAAAGTCTAATAGAGATGCGAAGTTTTGAACGAATTCTCGGTACGAATTACCAGTTTTGTTTTCGGAACACCGGCCAATGTTGCTTTAGTCTTGCTATAGTTTTAAAGGTCTATTTTAAAAGGTTAGTGTTGTATGTAGGTAGTAAAACTTATTTGGTGAAATTCGGTTTCCGAAAACGTATGAAATAATTTATCTTACTAACAACTTTTTTAAATGTTTTGTTTTGCGTTCCCGTTTTTTTTTTTTTTTTTTTTTTTTTTTTGTTATGGCGTCACACGATTAGTGTATTTGCCAGTGTCAAGTATAAAAGATTTCAAACTCAGAGAGTTGAATCAAGTTTAAATGATGATGGTGATGATGATGATGAGATGATGGTGATGATGATGGGATGAGGATAGTGTTTAAGTAAAGTAGTGGTGCTTTACTTAAACTTTACACGGACTTTTTTGGAGCAACTTGAAAAGTCACTTTCACAACTTTATTTCAATTTCCCACACTCGTACACATTAACGAACACATAATGGTTAATAATCCACCAATATTACACATTATCACTCGAAGAAACACAAGTTTTGGAAATAAAAACAAAATTTTCACGTTGACAATTCGATTGCCGCCAAAAAAGTCCCTCCCGTTTATTTAAATATTGTTAGAAATTGCTTAAAGCAAAGAGGCCGTCCAGTGTACAACTCATAATTGGATTGATTTGCATTTTAGGTTTTATTTTTGTTTGGTATCCATTAAAAAGACAATTAATATACATAATATACGAACATTTATTACAAATTTAATTAAAACTGAGTTAACTACAAAATTTAATTAATTAATAAAGAGACTGTTTTGATTATATTTTGGAAATAATTTAGCTTTTTAAATGTAAACTTATTTATTTGGTAATAGACGAGCAGCCTGAGGCTGATGTCCCTATATCATTGTTGTGCGAATATTGCAAATTACACTCATATTGTAATGTCCGCCCCATTAAATTATGTAACCTATGATAATACATGACCCAAAGCGTTATTGAGTATTAACATGAATACTATCGAACATTCTTTGTAAAGCGTTTTCTACTTTAATTTTGCAAACTATACATTTACTGTAAAAACGTAAGTAATAAATGCGATTTTAAAACAAAACAAAAATTATTCCATTATGGTTTAATGAAATTTTTATTCGATCAAAGAAGCCGTTGTCGCCGATAGCATGCTTTACAGTCGTTAATTCTACATCATAAAACCTGATTCACACTCTGATATGTTGCGCCGAAGCTATTCGGTTGCTTCTCGTATGAAAAACTTTTATACGCGGATATAATCTCAGTTATTTCGCTGTGTTTTGGCATTGACGCTGAGATATTGGTATCCACAATGTTTCACGTCACTTTTATGCCTCATTTTGAAAAGATTCCAATACTGAAACTTATTGGTCTGTCTCCGACCTAAGTTATGTCTGCAATAGTAATCTGAGGTTCCTTTACGACCTAAGTTTATGTAATTATTTGTGGAAGACAATTAAAGTGATAAACTTCTCTGATTACTGTTTGTAATTCAGTTGTTTTATTAGGTTTTGATTTTGAGTGTCTTCTTTATCTTTAGTTTTGTTTTATTTGCCTTTTCACTAACGGCTTCCATGTTCAATATATCATGTCTACTTTTAATTAATTGAGGGACCCGCTTCGTTAGTTTTGCAATTTACTCTTCTACTATTTCGTTTCGGTTTTCAGGTGCGAGTTATCCCGAGAGAAAAATCTTGTGGCTGCAAGAATTCTCAAGTCTTAAGTTACTCGCCACGATTTTACAGTCCCCTTGGGCCATAGTTACTTATGTACGAGCAACAAACGCTCGGAGAATTTCATTCTCATTACAAAGGACGAAGCGAAACGCTCACCATCACAGTAAACTTGAATTAGGGATTACGGCTACAAAACTGTTAGTTATGTTTATACAGGATACCTCTGTCAAATCTTGCCCTTAGATAATTTGAACCAAGTTTAAGTCCCACGACATTTGAAGTTAAATCGCTTAGACACAGATAGGAAAATTACGCTTGTCAGTCAATATGGACGTATTCAATTTCTGAGAAGTTGGCTGATTTATTGACTATGGGTTTTATTACAAACTAGCTGTGCCCCGTGGTTTTATCTGTGTGGTCTACAGTTTATCGCGATAAAAAGTATTCTAAGTCCTTCCCCAGGGTTCAAACTATATCCTTGCCAAATTTTATCTAGATCGGTTCAGTGGTTTAGGCGTGTATAGATACCAAGCATACAGAGGACTGGGAGTTACTTACGCATTTATAATATTACGCTTTTATGTTTGATCTACTGAGATGGTTTTGATAGGATTGTTGGATTAAAATAAGAACACAATTGTGGAAATTTTATTCATATAATTTGATTCAAGAGACAGTAAATTTGGTTTTATATTGGGAACACGATCATTTTTAAGTTCCGTTGAAATTCCAAGCTTCTATTTTAGGACTTTAAATCAAAATACGACATAGACAGTGATTGTCTCAATCATTATTATTGATAGAGCGCTCATTTCAGTCACAATTTACTCGTAAAATAAAGGCATTGATGCATCAGAATTGCGGAACTGCAATTTAATTTAAGTGTCTACTATGGCTTTATTCGTTTTGAAAACGGTATAAAGTTTAATTTTGTTCGACGTAAATAGACTTAAATATTTTGTTGAGAGTTCTCTATGGTCCCTTAAGCTTTCTAGCGTGAGATATTTAATGAACTACGTACTAATTGACGTGAAGGACCGGGTAGCAGTAATAACGTCACGTTAACTAAATTTGTGGGTTCCACTATACTAGGAGATCTATTTAGTTTATCGCTGGCTGTATGCGGGCCTTCCTTTGCCTTATCTGCGTTATTTATGATGACCTTTTTTTTAGGTTTAAATTTTAGTAATTGAGAGATTTGTGCCGTGTTTTTCATAATTTTTAGTGTCACCATATGAAACGGCAGAATTTTATGTTATGCCTTTTTGATACGTATTTTTGGCTACTGTTAATGGACTGTATTTCATTGGTATGTAAAATTGTAATTGCATACACAGTTTTAACTAGCGTGTGTAACTATAGATTTCTCATTTAACCTACTTCCTTTATAAGTCTTCTTTTATGAGTCATTAATATACATGACTACAGTTGCATCATGATTACGATTAATCGTTGCACTGTCATAATTTAACTTATGGATGCAAATGAGGCTCAATAAATTTCCGAGATAACTCAGTCACGACGCGATGAAGCAACTACATAAATAACAAGCACTGTACTCACCTAAAACTACTAATATAAAACACAAACTAATGTACAAGATCATCAGGAATCTTTGGTAACTAATAACCTAATATTTTTATCACACACAAATACGGCAATCATCTACGCGATTGCCGAAATTTCATATCACAGTACACATCACTAACTACACTAAGTCGGCCGCACTGCGATCCCATCAGGCCCTCACTTTATTACGAGCACATATTTTTGGGGTACCCGATTGCATTCGGCACCACAACTTTTTGTTCACAACTTAAAGTTTCGGTCATCGTACGTTTTCGGCACTCGCGCGATAGTCAACGTCGCTTCCCATCACTATTTGTTGCGTTAAAATTTTCGCTTCGAATTTTGAACCGTTTTGAGTCACTTTGATTTGTTTGAACGTTTGTTGTCCGATAGTTTTTCGAGGAGTACCGGGCGGCGGTCCGTCACGCACGACGGTCGGGTCTCAACTGGCGTGAAGTTCGTTGGTGTGAAGGGAAGAATGCGCCGCGCATCGTTGGCACACCGGCCGCTCTCGACTTGAACCCCGTCCGAAATGAAGAGGCGTTTTTGAGTACCTAATTTACAGTAATCCGACGCGTCCCCAACTTGCCCGGGTAACATAACCAGACTGACGGCAGTGCATTGTCGGTGCCGTCGCCCTTAGGCCTACCCGTCCACAAACGTATTCTCTATACGTTTTCGAATAATCTTTGTGTTCCATCTCTTTCTATAAAGGTTTCGAATGAAAAAAAAAACAGGTAAACGCTCCGGACTACGTGCAATGCTGATGTTAAGTTATGATCATTTCGAAAGTTCGAATTTTATATGCCGTGTCGGGTCGCGTTTCCAATTTAACGCATTTTAACTAGAATTCGTATTGAGCAATGTCTGTTGTCGAAACTAAGTTATTTTCGTGTGAAAAGAAAGATACTCGTACATTTAACGCGGAGATGAATGTAGGATTTAGAGCAACGACCTCATAACAGATTAGTTGGCAAATAGAAGGGTAATTCTATACGTTGACATTGTAAACACTTCCTCAAGTCTACTTTAAAAAAAAATATATACTTTTTTCTTTGCTTTTGTCTACATGTCGTCGTGAGCCTAGCCAAGATACAAACATACAATCGTTAACGCCTTGTGACATTTCGTTTGAGCTTGTCATAATCTCATAATGCATCTTGGCTACCATTTTGTATGTGATGTACCTACCTAGTGATCGTCATTGTGACCACGTGATATAACGTTAATTCCATACATTTTATTCTATTAGCGTTAAAGATTAGAATGCACCTTAGTTAGGGACGCTGATGTTAAGTGACGAAGTGGTCGAAGGTGGTGTCAGGGTGTTACCAGACCAATCAATCGATCGATCGTCGATCGACGTCATCGATCGATGGTAGAATGGAATTGTCGACGTCGATCGATAGTTTTTACCAGACCAATGGATCGTTAGTCGATCGACAATCGATCGATTGGTCTGGTAACACCCTCACGCTACACCTTTATTGGGAAGTGGCTCTCAAGTGAGGTTGCCAAAACACACCCATAAGTGCTTGGCGACAGATTCTCCGAAAATATGTTTTCGATTATTTCTAAAGTTCAAAACACGTTAGAGGTTTGCTCTCTCTGATACAATACGAAGCACAAATTACAACTTGGTACCTACAGTTGAGAAGAAATAAGCTCCCTTTGATAGGTAGAGCTGTATTTATAAATTATATTCAATAGGACGTAAAAGCCTATTTATGTTGTTTTGTGTAATGTTTACACAATAATTTGTTATTTCAATTGTAGAATATGAAATTGTAGACAACGACACAACAGAGGCTGACGGAGTAATACTTGAATAGAATCGGTACTTAATAATATAAAGAGGAAAAATTTGTTTGTTTGTTTCATCATCATCAATCCGTTTCAGTCCACTGCTGGACATAGGCCTCTCCCAAAGTACGCCATCGAGCCCGATCTTCGGCTTCTCTCATCCAACCGCTGCCAGCCATTTTGCGTATGTCGTCGCTCCACCTAGCCGGAGGGCGTCCTACACTACGTTTGCCGAGCCGCGGTCCCCACTCAAGAACACGTTTGTTTGTTTGGATGCAGTTATCTCCTAAACTACTGACTCGATTTCGGAAATTCTTATACTAATAGGAAGTTACATTATCCCCATGTTTTTTTTAAGATAAAATAGAGGTTTCAATATATCGTGTCGGTTCTCGTTTGCTTCAGCACTAAATACTTAGCCAGCTGTCGGACTTCGCGCAAGAAGCAAGTTTCGCCATCAGAACTTGTGAACTTACCAAGATTTCTATGTAAACTATTTCCTTATCTTAACACTGAGCATTAATTCTTGCGAAGCGCCGTGTTGTGATTAAAAAACGCGATAAGGCTGGGAACATACGCAGAGTTATCTTTTCTATACTTTTAACTCCAGACGCAAAAAGAGGGGTGTCGCCTGTGGCATCGTAGCTCTCAGACGGATGGACCGATTTCGATGCGATTTTTTCATTTGAAAGCCAGTTTCATTGCGGTGGTTCTTAGCTATGTTTGATGAAAATCGGTCCAAGGTTTATTAAATTTTGAATTTATTAGCATACAATTTGACAAGAATTTTGGAGTCCTGTGGAAGATTATTAAGTCACTTTAGGCCAGTTCTAAATTTTTTGTTTACTTATATAAAAGCACTCAAAAACTGAATAGAATCGGCAAAACCAAAATACACTGACATTGTTGTTACAATTCTCGATTACACTTCAAGTTTGTAAGCCTTATTGCATTGTAACAGCCATATTTAAATACACTAGAGAGTTAATAAGAGGTACAATATGTACATGTAATAAATTATTCATTTGTTTTATGTTTAACCATAAGTCACCTAATGTTAAGTGACGAAGTAGAGGGTGGTGCCACTCTTACGCCTAGATGGGGAACTGACTCTCAAGTTTCACTCGCGTCTTCCTGTTAACCCGCAGGAATCTTTTTCCGGGATAAAAAGTAGCCTATGTGTTAATCCAGGGTATAAGCTATCTCTATTCCAAATTTTATTCAGATCCGTTCCGTAGTTTTTGCGTGAAAGAGTAACAAACATCCATCCATCCATACTCACAAAAGAGTAGGATAGGATGTATGTGAAACATTTTACCGGCCAATGTTATTATGATAAACAAAAGATCACAATATTACGAACCACCTTAAACTATGAAAAAGTATAGTTAAAAAAAGACCCTAAACTATGTACTTGTGTCGACCCTTCAAACCTTTAAAAAGTGGTTAACGAATTTCGAACAGTTTTTGTCAACGAAAGTTTTTAGGTATCGAATTCCGAGTTCGACTAAAATATGTGGCTTGTATTATGTCACATATAAAAACGATGTTCGTTTGGCAAATGAGTTAAATAATCGAAGAAAGGTAACTTTTTTTTGTTCTTTTTAGAGTTCCGTACCTCAAAAGGAAAACGGAACTTAGAGGGTTACCTTATTGTACGTCTGTCAAGAGTCTTTTTCTGAAGAACGCGTTGAGTTGAGATATCAAATTCATATCAAATATTCGGCTCTACGGTCTTTTTCAGAAAAATTAATATATAAATTAAATAAGTAAGTCAACGCGACCAAAAGATATGACCGTTTATGTCGCATACTTTGCGATTTCACAAGGGAATCAAAACCTATAACTTACCGTTGACCTAGAGTCATAAAATTTGACATGAATTGCTTCATGTCAAATTTTCAGACTTATTCCTTTAGATACATGTCTTATAGGTCATGTATCTAAAGGAATAAGTCTGAAAACAGTAAATACTGTGTAGTTTAATAACAAAAAAAACATGTTTGTACGGAACCCTCGGTGGGCGAGTCCAACTCGCACTTGGCCGGTTTTTTTTTTGCTTTTTTTTGCTTTAGAATGTATGTCGCATACAGTTTTTGACAAAAATGGTTGGAAGATAACAGATCTCGATTGCCGATGGTAATAAATTACCTAAAGGTTGGCCCTCTCGATTATGCGCTTGCGGTAAATTAATGCTCTTTTGTTTTGTAGCGATAAACGTCTCGTATCGATTACTTTTTAGCCGAATATCGAATTACTTTTAAATTATATCGTCTTCGATTTGTAAGCCGTGAGTTATAAAGCCAATTTAAAAATAATGTGAAAATCTTCTGAGCCAACAAAATGTAGCAGAAACTTTTATTTCTGAGTAGCGTTTGACTACAAGTCACCTAATGTTAAGTGACGATGTGGTCGAAGCTACGCTACACCTGGATTGGGAACTAGCTCTCAAGTGGGTCTGCCAGAACACACCGATAGGTGCATGGCATCAGATTCTAGCTAGCAAAGGTGAGCACTAGAAAATGCCCTACCACCAAGCTATGGTTTCATCACGATGTTTTCCTTCACCGAAAGCTCAATATCATTGTAGGATTAGAATGCACGACGTCACTAACACTGAGTCATCATCGCTTTAAACGTACACTCAGAAAAAAATTCTGACTTTCCTTTTGAGTCTTTACCTTCCAAGACCGTTTCCTTCCTTATTTTGTATTAGTTTTCCTTCTGAATCACAAGTTCTTCCCTTTTGACTCAGACGGAAACGGTATTTCGGAAGTTCTTTTTTCTCCTTGTAATTATAGGCAGCATTGCGATTAATATCCAATTCTTTTATAACTACTTACTAAAGGAATATTTCTAAACAGGAAAGATAAAATTTCTTACATTGCTTTGTATTCTTCATACGTGAACCTAAGCAGGTAAAACCTTTACGAAGCGAAACCTCGAAAACAACCTTAGCTCAGTTGGATACTTTTAAAGGTAAAATAAAACCTTCATGCCTCAATTAGCACGCGTGATTGCCACCAAAGCAAATTCAATACAGCCAAGTATTCTCAAAGAAGCTTCGAAAACACCCGCCTAAACAATTTTACGGATTTAAAAAATTTACTGGCATCACAGCACCAACTACACGAGCCACCATTGAAAGATGCAACGAAAAAAAAGTTCCCTATTTTTTTGGGTGGACGGTCGACGATATTGGGGAAAAGAGACAATAGACTGAAGAAAGAGATGGAACAACAATAGCAGGTAATAGAAGGTCCATGGACAGTGTTGCCAGCTTACTTTTTACGCGACTACGAAAGAAGGAGGGTTATGTTTTTCGAGTGTGTGTAGATATGTATATTTCTTTAGCACAGCCTGTAGCCTAAATGGCTTAACGGATTTTAACATAAGAGGTGTCATTAGATTCTTCTTTATTGCGGGAGTGACATAGGGAACTTTATTTTGGCGCAGTCGGGTTTTTTGTCCCTTTTCTAATGTACAATCTTGTTTTAATTTTGACTTTGGCACATTCAAGAATATACCGAAACCAAAAACAAAAATATCGATTATTGATATTCTCTCCTTACCTCAGGAAATGCTAACCTATAAACAAAATATACATATTCTATATTTTTATTTATAGATATATAGTTCAGTTAATTAACCTAGTTAAGCTCGCATTAATCAAGCTTATTTTCTGAAGCTCTCTCCTCATAATAAACTAATAGTAAAATTTAAATAAGTAGCTATTTTTTACATGTTATATATAGCGTAGCGTTTGAGCACAAGTCTCTTGATGTTAAGCGATGATGTGAGAACCTTTTTAAAACAGAAGTTTTAATGCTTTTAATGACTCAGTTCAATAAAAAAAAAATTTAGGGCATTTTCATCGTGCTTCAGTTACTTTTTTTAAACGTTTTTAATATATATTTTTAATACTGACAGGGTAGCGTTTAACCACAAGTCACCTGATGTTAAGTGACGATGTGGTCGAAGATGGCGTCACGCTACACCTGGACTGGGAACTGGCTCTCAAGTTTGGCTGCCGGAACACACCGATAGGTGCTTGGCGACAGATTCAATGATGACTCAATTCAGATGCTTTCAATGATTTAGTTTTTATTTAACAAAATTTATCAAAATCTAAAGGAATTTTTTTTTCACAATTGGTGAGTTTTTTTGGAAAGCGCTGGCAACACTTCATGGATCTTGAGCCCCATGGTATGTAATTGAATATCGTAGCCGCAGCGCATCTAAATGAGTTAGACACGGTATTGCCAAATCTATTCTTAAAAGTTTCGGTCCGTGGCGCTAAGCTACAACATTTCTTAATATTTTAACTGTACTTGCCATTGACGTTTTTTATTCGTGTCAAAATCCACGGTTTTGATAATTGATAGATCAGAAAAAGAATTGTATTATGCAACTTAAAAATTGTTTTTTTCTGTACAGTGCCACTTAGAATTTTGAACTTGAAACAGTTCAAAATCCTGCGCGGCAATGCACTGCGCCCGTCAGCCTGACATATTTTATTATTTCTACATACATATTAGATGTTAGATCTCTTTACGCCCTATAATTTCATTGGAAACACAGCCCTTCAATACGGAACAGAGAATATTTAAATTAACGCCTAACTTTACCTACATATTGTAATAATTTAACAAAAAAAACTGCTTTAGTTTTCCCTCGATTTCTCTGGGATGCCATCACCAGACCCTGGTTTCCTTATCATGCGTACCACCCAAGGGATATCTCCTTTCCAACAAAAAAATAATCACCAAAATCGGTTCAGAAACGCCAGAGTTATCCTCCTCCATTTTTGAAGTCGTTAAAAAAGAAACGAGTTTGTGACTTCAATCCCTCACATTCCTCCGACACAGTTTAAAGTAGCAGTAACTAACTACTCCAGTGGCTGGAGCCAGTGACTCGCGCCAGTAGCTCGTACGTACGCGGCAGCTGGCCCGTTAATGACAGGCCTGGGGGCATTGAGGCTTATCAGGGAATGCTTTAGTTTCGGCGAAATTAGGGAGAATTAGGGATAATCAGAATAAAGGGCACTTAGACCTCTATTTGTGTTTAAAAAGGTAGGTAGGTAGTGGGTACGGATTTTTGTATAAAGTTAGAAAAGGGAAAGTGATAATTAGTAAAAATGTTCACAGCGGATATATACCAAAAACTAGTAGTAACTGAACGCTACAATTTCAAGCGCACAATACGAGTATATCTATCTATATATTATATATATAAATCAAAGGTGACTGACTGACTGACATAGTGATCTACCAACGCACAGCCCAAACCACTGGACGGATTGGGCTGAAATTTGCCATGCAGGTAGATGTTATGACGTAGGCATCCGCAAAGACAGGATTTTGATTCATTCTACCCCCAAGGGGATAAAATAGGGGATGAAAGTTTAAAGGAATCTTTGTCAATTTTAAACCGATCGGGCTGAGACTTTGCATGCATAAAGCTGTAGCCCACGCGGGTGAAACCGCGGGGAACAGCTAGTATTATCCAGTAAGCAGTTAGGCCAAAACGAGGTTGTTATTGGTTCCGGCTAGAATTCTATCTAGACTGAACGCGTGTCAATTAGTGATGGTAAATCCGGTAACTGGTTCCGTACACCACTAGGGCTAGGTCAATTTGTGTGAGGATGTCTATAAAAAAAAAAATTGACATTTCCCTGGATGTTGACCTTATGTGGCCCGGGCATGAGACTATCAGCTGCTCCCAAAACTCAAAACACATGAGACCACCTGTTAGGTATTAATGTTGCCAGCTTAAAAAAATACAGACAATATTGCCAGTGTTGAAGGTTGTAATTTCGCGGGAATCAAAAGCGCTTATAATCGCCTTTAGGTTGGGTTTAATAACAGGTTTGGGGTGTAAATAGGGTTGCCAACTATACTGTTTTCAAAAGTATTATTCTGTTTTTCACTAAATTATACTTTTACTGTTGAACAAAAAAAAAAGTATCCAGAATACTGTTTTCAGCATCATCATCACCATTATCAGCCTTTCACGTTCCCACTGCTGGGACTCTGGCCTTCTCTCAGAGAGAGAGTATGGGCTATAATCTACCACGCTGGCCCAGTGCAGGTTGGTAGATGTCACATGCCCTTGAAAATGTTGCAGTTCTTGGGCATGCCGGTTTCCTCGCGATGTTTTCCTTCACTGTTTTGAGCGATGGCAAATCCGCACATAACTTATTAAGTCATAGGTGTGAGGCCGAGAGGATTCGAACTCGGTGTCGGTGTCTTGTAGGTCGCACGCCAAACCGTTCGGCCACCATCGCTCTCTTTTCAGCATGCAAACACATTATTATGTGTTATACTTTATACTTAGCGAGAAGTTCTAAAATATATGTATTTAAAACAATAAATACACAAATAAAAAACTGTTCATTTTTCTAAAATACTGTTTAATATTCTTCATAGACCTGAATATACTTTATTTCTTGTAAAAAAAGTTGGTAACCCTAGGTGTAAATCTGTGCGATTGACAGGAGCCAAGGTTTTTGTAGTGTTAGAACTCTTTTGGAACATTTTCTAGTTATTCAATCGCCAAGCAGTAGTGTGCAAACATTACAGGGTTCCAGATTGAGAGATTGAACGTCTAACTAGTTGCACCCCGCGGTTTCATCCGCGTGTTCCTGTTATCCCGCAGGAACCTTTTTCTAGGATAAAAAGTAGCCTATGTGTTAATCCAGGGTAAGCGATCTCAGTTCCAAATTTCATCAAAATCGGTTAGGTATTTACGGTGATACGTGGTAACAAAGATTTACTAACACACACAAACTTTCGTATTTATAATATCAGTAGGATACAATCTTAAGTTGTCAATAAATATAAGTTTTAACTCTAAATTAATGTTCTGAACGGTTATTTAAGGTCGTGATCTCAAGATTAATAATAGGTACAAACTTAACAAAATACGTGACTAAAAAATTTTTCAAATCTTTTACGTATGTGAAAATGTTATGCAAGGTGTTATTGTGTTAAGTAATTTTAACTGTTTTTCTCGTATTCTATATATTTCAATGACTTGTTAATGCAACCAGTACATTTTAAAATACAATTATAGACAAATGGTTTTCGAGCTTATTTGTCGCAATTTTTTTAGTTTTTTTTTACTTCGTAGTCGACATAAGGATGGATTGTGTGAGGGTTGATATGAATGAAAGGGGAGTGAATGAAGCGATAACGGCTGATAGGGGAGAGTGGAAGATGAATACATGCTGCGCCGACCCCAAATAAATGGGACCAGGGCAAGAAGAAGAAGACTTCGCAGTCGACATAAGTTACCTCAGTCCCCTGCCGGGAGAGGCTACTGGTATTAAGACCTGGCCTGGCCTTAACTGATTAAATTAGTGGATTATTTTGATTTAAACCGAATCTAATTCTCAGGTCCCGTTTCTCAAAATCAATCATACAAAAGTGACAGTTAGCTTTCATAACTTAAAACTTATAAATACAATTCTATGATTTATATCTCGTTTAATAACGTCGAAACAGCTTTTATTCACAGAGCCGATGTTATCAAGATTAATGACATTGTTTATTGTTTAAACAATTTTGTTTTATTTGATAGGTAGACCGAAACGAGGGCAAACATGTTGATTATTAAAATAAGGTGGAAACATACGGGATACATATTTCACGCAGCGTTTTTAGAAGCTCCATCTAAAAAAACCTGTCACCATTTTTCCTCCTCGACAACACGGACATATGTACTGAGACGATTGAAAAGGACGAAACCTTTTGAGTTAGTTTATCTGAGTGCAAACAATACGTAGTTCAGTGAGTACTCAAAGTGCTAAAGAACACAAAAACAAAGTGTCTTCCCCTTAATAGAGACAATAAGAAAAGTGCTAATGGACACATTCTTAGTTATGCCCTAGCAACTTATGTTATATTTAAATTACTTATGAGCCTTTATAGGCTAGATTGCAGTACTGTAGAAGTATCCACAAATAAGTAGAAAAATCATAAAAAAAAACATTTTACCTCCAAGCTCTATAGTGAGAGGCTGGTACTCGAGGATGATCCTCAAGCGACAATCACTACGTAAGCACAGATTGTTTTTGTCATTTCATACAAATAATGTCACTTAATCACTTACTCCTGTATCGAACTACACTTGAGCGTCAGTCTAGAGCCTTAAGCTGATCAATGCTTGATTAGCGATTAAGGGACATATATGACATATAAATATTGTATGAAATGACAGACACAATCTGTGCTTATGAAGTGATGGTCGCTTGAGCGTCATTCTAGAATTCCAGCCAGAGTGATATATTTGTATGGAATGACAGCGTCCTAACCTAATTCTAGTATGTATTGACAGCGTCAAATCTGTGCTTAAGTAAAGAGCTTGAGCGTCATTCTACAATACCAGCCTAAGGACAAGGGGCTTGTCAAGTTTATTAAAGTATTTGCTCGCTCTCTCCTACGAAACTTGCCCATAATTAGTATTTTTTAATAAATAAGGGTTAAATGTTACGGATTCATAGAAAGCATGTATGTATTGAAAAAAAACTAGTTCGAAACAGTCAATAAAGTAATAGTTTATCTTCAAAAGGTACTTAAGTGGTATATTCTACCGCGGCGTAACAGTCTGATATACCATCCCCTATGTTTCCAAGGGTAGTATCAACCCCCAACAATCAGTGTCCTGCTCATTACGAAATTTCACACTTTATACGGAAAACTTGACGGGTGCATGCAAATTTCACGAATATTATTTACATATTTTTTTGTGTAACGAAGCGTAGGGGTGTTTTGTGTTGCCACTTATGGTCGGTTGTGTCGAGCAGGGGAAGGTTACAAAGGTCATTCGTGTGCGTTGAAAGGGCGGAAATAAAAACCTGACTGCGCCAAAATAAAGTGTTACTCCCACAACAAAGACGAATCTAATGACACTTCATATGTTAAAATCCGTCAAGCCATTTAGGCTACAGGCCGTGCCAAAGAAATATAGATACATACATACACTCGAAAAACATAGTGAGCGATGGTGGCCGAACGTTTAGGCGTGCGACTTACAAGATCAACACCAAGTTCGAATCCTCTCGGCCCCGCGCCTGAGACTTAATAAGTTATGTGCGGATTTGCCATCGTTTAAAACGGTGAAGGAAAAGCATCGTGAGGAATCCGGCCTGCCCAAAAACTGCAACATTTAAGGGCATGCGACATCTACAAAGCAGCACTGGGCCAGTGTGGTAGATTACAGCCCATACTCTCTCTCTGAGAGAAGGCCAGAGTCCCCAGCAGTGGGAACGTGAAAGGCTGATAATAATGATAATGATGACATATACTCGAAAAACATAACCCTCCTTCTTTCGCAGTCGGGTAAAAACTAGCCTACACTAGGGCCCCGGGCCCCTAAAAGTTTTATTTCAATACCAAATTGTCATCATCATCATCATCAGCCTGTATCAGTCCACTGCTGGACATAGGCCTCTCCCATGATACGCCACTGAGCCCGGTCTTCGGCTTTTCTCATCCAACCACTGCCAGCCACTCGGCGCAAGTCGTCGCTCCACCTTGTCGCAGGACGTTCTACACTACGTTTGCCAAGTAGCGGTCTCCACTCAAGAACACGTCTACCCCAACGGTTGTCGGTTCTGCGGTTTATATGACCAGCCCACTGCCACTTCAGCTTGCTAATTCTGTGAGCTATGTCGGTGACTCTAGTTCTCTGACGGATCACCTCATTTCTGATTCGATCCCTCAGAGAAACCCCAAGCATAGATCTTTCCATAGCCATACTAAATTGTGCTTTAATGTATTCACGTTTTTATTTAAGTTCCGAATGGACAATGGCCGATTCATATTTGATTGGTGTCCAAATTTGGTGAGTGCGGTCGAATCTGCATTTATTTATATGCAACTGACAATTTGGACTGATGAAACCGGAGCGATTTAAATCTGGGTTTGATTGTTGTGACTATAATTTTAATATTGATTTAATAGCATTGGCATTTTATAAAAACGTATATCGGAGGTCTTTTACTTGTTTTTCTTTTTTCGTTTGGAGGTTATAGCGGTCGATCAAGTTCGATTATTGCTTATCTAATGTTGTGATATGACATCACAATCATAGACAAAGAAAAGGTAGAAAAAAAAATTGCTTAAGCTTGACGCTTTATGTATGTCAATGTCAATGATGATGATGATGAGACCCAGTTGTTGTTGTGGTCAAGCGATGAAGTGTTACCGATGGGGAAAGAAAAGTTCTCGAGTGGCGAGCAGGAACCGGAAGACGCTCTGTAGGTAGGCCTCCCACTAGGTGGACCGACGACATTGTAAGAGTCGCAGGGAGCCGATAATTACAACTGGCTAATAGCCGTTCAAAGGGGAGGCCTATTTTCAGCAGTGGAATTCTTCCGGCTGCTGATGATGATGATGATGAATAAAATGTTAGGTGTGTCTATTATATCTATCTACCTTCTGAAGCCATCGGGTAAAAAAATAACCATTCCACTGCCTAACGCTAAAAAACATTTAAAAAAATTACCCAATCAATTAAATCTATTTAGTAAACAACAAATAGTCCGCACCGAGCCATAAACAGCCATCTATTCAATTGACCTACATGTCCAATCATGTAAAAACGCTTTTTATTAACCACCTCGATTTTTATAACCTCTGAAATATGGTCTGTCGCAAAACAGAAAAGGCGCGACTGAATTAAACCAAAACCCAAATGACAGACATTGTACTAGTGAACATCAGTTAAAATAGAAATCAATAGAAAGAGATGCAATAACCATTATCATCATTATCAGACTGTTTCAGTCCACTGCTGGACATAGGCCTCTCCCAAGGTACGCCACTGAGCCCGCTCTTCGGCTCTTCTCAGCCAACTACTGGCAGCCACTCGGCGCAAGTCGTCACTCCACCTAGACGCGCGTAGCGTGGCACCACCTTCAGCCACATCGTCACCTAACATCACGTTACTTTTGGTCAAATGTATTACCAAAGTGTAAACAAAAACTACTGATCTGATTTTGATGCAGTTCCCATAGGTCTTAATTTAATTAGTTATATTTTACTGTTATGCTTATGTAATGTTGTGATATATAGGTACCTACAAAAGAAAGTCGTGTTAGCTGAAAATTGGTAAGCTACCTCAGCTTAGGACCAGGAAACGGTCAGGATATAAAAGTAAGTGTTTTAGTTTTTACGCCCCCAATCTCTACATCGTTTCTGTTTTAGACAGATTATTTAACTTTGCATACGACAAAATAATTGATGTTTATAATGCTAATAAAAAAGTAACATTGTCATCGGCAGGCGATAAAAAATTTGTTGTGTTGCCAGGTTGGGACTTATCCGAAATCGGTGTTTTTTTTTGTGGCGGTTCAGAGGTTTATTTATCAGAAGTCAAAGATAATTCATTAATAGCTGTACCCCGCGGTTTCACCCACGTGGGCTACAGCTTTATGCATGCAAAGTCTCAGCCCGATCGGTTTAAAATTGACAAACTTTCACCCCCTATTTTATCCCCTTGGCGGTAGAATTAATTAAAATCTTTTCTTAGCGGATGCCTACGTCATAACATCTACCTGCATGCCAAATTTCAGCCCGATCCATCCAGTGGTTTGGGCTGTGCGTTGATAGATCATTATGTCAGTCAGTCAGTCACCTTTAAGTTATATATATTTAGAGATAGCTGTTCCACGCGGTTTCACACGCGTAGGCTACAGTTTATCGCGATAAAAAGTATTCTATGTCTTTCCTCAGGGTTCAAACTATATCCGTACCAAATTAATTTAAATCGGTTCAGTAGTTTAGGCGTGAAAGCGAGACAGACATACAGACTTACTGTCGCATTTATAATATAAGCAGGGATTAAAATTTCATGAATATAATGTAGTGAAGTATGAAGAATTGAAGATACATAAGAATGAAGTATGAGATTAGTAAAATTTCAGTAGGCCATTTATATTAGAAAAGTAATTATTTAAACTTTAGAGATTTAACAATTTAAATGTTATATCTTCTATAATATATTTAGATAAACTTGCAAGGATTTTAGTATAAAAAAAGTAATTGTAAGGACCTTCATGAAACTTATCTGGCAATACTAAAAAAGTTTAATTTTTTCTATAAATTGGGTCACTTAATCCCGTCTTGAGTAGTAAAAACTTAAATAAAAAAAGTACCAAGAAGTTTTTTTATAGGGAAATACAAAGTTACATAATAGCTTACTTATTACAAGTTAAGAACCTTTGTTAGCCTGTTTTTGAGTTTAAAATCGGATTAAAAAACTTAAGTTTAAAAAGAATTACGCTGATTTTGCTTTGTTAACAAATGTTTTCTTTAAGGCTTAAGCGTCATACTAGAATACCAGCACAGTAAAGTAAGAACAGTAGGTTAGCTAAGGCCGCTCGACGAGTTAATTGCCTACTCTTGCGGTGATGCATAGGCGGCGCGTTCCGTACTGAGTGCATGGCCGCGGCCCCGCCCGCGGCTCCGTTCGTTTGTGATTGTGTGCGTGAAAAGTGCGTGTGTACACGGCGCCGCGCCGCTACTCTCGCACACATTCAAACCGGCGGCGGGCGGCCGATTTGTATGAAGCTGAACTACTACTCTTTACTATGATACCAGCGTGAGAAGAAATAGTTTATTCAAAAATGAAAACGAGATTCGATTTCTTTAACACTACATAGTATAAAACAAAGTCGATTGCCGCTGTCTGTCCCTATGTATGCTTAGATCTTTAAAACTACGCAACGGATTCTAATGCAGTTTTCAGCAATAGATAGAGCAATTCAAGAGGAAGGTTTGTATGTATAATACAAAATACATATTAAAGTAAAAAAGCCGAAAAATTCAAAGATTTGTAAAATACTGTCCCTTAGTACATCTACAAATCTATATTGCACCCGTGCAGTGTGTGCAGTCCTACCAAATTCCAACAGTCAGATATCCTACTACTATAATTTGCAATACGGCTGACCCGATTGCGTACACGCGTACGGCATATGGTGGTCATAACACCTGCGCCGGCGCACACCACTGTTTTTGACATTGTTAAAAAACGACGGAGGTTTTATGGCTTTATTTAAGGTTTATAGCGGAGTGGTTTGGTGAGGGGGTACAATATATATTTTAGGTTTTAAAGCAACAACTTAGGGTGCTATACCTATGTGTTTTTTTGTAACGCTGACGTTAACGGGACTTGTAGGAAATTAGAAATATGTTCGGTAAAAACGCTTCGCTATATTGAAATGGGTATTTTTAATTTAAACGAATTAAATATCATTTTGTTATTTTTTTATTTTATGTTAACTTTTAGCTTTGAAAGTAAACGAATCTTTTTTTTAATTTACTTTTTATTTTGTAAAAATAATGTAAAAAGAACATATAAATATGTAAATCGGTCCGCCATAAGTATTGAAAGAAATTCAACATCTTTTAACTTTTAAGTACCTAACTAAACAAACAAATTCAAAACGAACATGGTTTTAAATCGTGTATACTGTTCAGATTAAAAATTAACACTTAAATCGCCTCTACTTTGCATTTTGTCCTGCTATCAAATCAAAATAAACAGATATATCTTTGACATTTCAACCTTACGCCTATTTCAAGACCGAGTCTATAAAAACAACTTACATACAACTTGTAAAAGTGGCCATTTTAGCCAGTTTTATTTTTAAATAATGGCCGATAATGTTGGCCAAACATTTTTATGTTGTCCTCCATGTTTATGGAGTAGACACGATGCGGCAAGCTTCGTTAAGTGCTAATAATTGTATAAAATGTGTGAAGTGAGACTTGTTTCTGTTATTTGTAAGGATATTAGCATAAATCACGATTTCAAGGCAAGTTTTTGAAGCGATTATAGTCGTAAGCTTGAGCTTTCTGTGAAGGGAATCGTGATGAAACCATAGCTTGGTGGTAGGGCATTTTTAAGTTATCACCATCAAGTTTATAATCTGTCGCCAAGCACCTATCGGTGTGCTCCGGCAGCCCCACTTAAGAGCCAGTTCCCAATGTAGCGTGGCACCATCTTCGACCACATTGTCACTTAACATCAGGTGACTTGTGGTCAAACGAAACCCTGTGGTAGCACAAAAATAAATTGTGTTAGTAGTTATTCAATTATTAGCTTACAACCAAATGTTTGACACAAAATAAACCACAACCTTCAGTACAACAAATCAAAGCCCTCAAAGCATTGATGTCAAAAAAATACAGACTCAGCAATCGATCACAGTATCTCAAGCGCTTAAATCGCTTATAATTTCAAATGAGACTTTCCATCGGGGCAGCTTTTTTCCTCATTCCGCTTTACAAAGCGCTTCTGTTGCTGAATTCTAAATCAGCCTGTGCAAACGCGATAAACGGGTATAATGAACGAAGGGAAATCTGTCGGTTGTGGTACTTGCGTTGCTATTTTTGGCATCATTTCGGGTAGTATGGAATTGTACCATTCCGTTCAATTCCACTGCATTTTTCTTTATACCACAGACTAGTTGCACCCCGCGATTTAACACGCGTCTTTCCGTTATCCCGCAGGAACCTTTTTCCGGGATAAAAAGTAGCCTATGTGTTAATCCAGGGTATAAGCTATCTCCATTATAAATTTCATTCAGATCCGTTAAGTAGTTTTTGCGTGAAAGAGTAACAAACATCCATCCATCCACAAACTCCAAACTTTCACGTTTATAATATTAGTAGGATAAGACATATAGTTTACACAAACTATATAGGTAACTAGCTGTTCCCCGCGGTTTCACCTGTGTGAAACTTAAATTTGTAAAATAAAAGCCTCAGTTACTCCTTTACATTAGTTATATGTATTACATTAGTTATATTCGAGTGAAAGTCCCGGCAAAATCGGTCCAGCCGTTTCTGACATTATTGTTAGACCGACAGACTGACATACAGACAAAATATTTAAAAAACTATTTTTTGATGTAAATACCGTTTGTACTTTCATATGCATTTTATTAGTGAAAAGCTGATGAAATAAAAATATCACTTCAAGTAATCGATAACAAAAATGAATGAGATTCTATGAATAGACCAATCCCAAGTACCGTTTGCTTGCACACCAATCAATTGGCATTATTTCAAGTAGGTACCTACCCCTATCCCATTTTCAATCCAAAAATCACCATTAACTCTTGATTGATTGAAAACCCGTGACTTGACAGATTTTGACAAAACTATAGAAATATCAGCAAATCATTGCCGAATTGTTACCACCCTCGCTAACTCGGGGGTTGGCGTTTGATTTTTGGGGTGGAAAGGGTATATGCAATATGCATATGGCGACGAATCAAACTGAATCTTTCATTAGTTGCTAACAAGATGCGTTTTGTCACTGAATTTGAAAGGGTTTTTATTTCGATATGCATACTTTTATAATAAACTAGGTGTGCCCCGCGGTTTTGCCCGCGTTTAATAGCAATAAAGAGTATTTTATAAACGAAAGTACACAAAAATCCTATAGAAAAAAGCCACTTTCAGTTTCAATTTTTTCCTGACAATTACGAATACAACGAAAAAAGAATTATCTAATTTGGTGAAGTTGTTCTTAAGTTATGCGTTTTACATACATTTAAAGCGATTCGTTCTTATATTTATGTAACAATTGACTCAAAAATTAAAAAAAAAAGTTGATTGCCATGAAACAAATATAATAGAGACAAAAATTATTTTTAATTAACTACAGTTTTAAGCTTAAACTAATATTAGTCAAAAGTTAAGTAAAGAAGTAGTCTTAAGTTAAGGCATCAAAACCATCCACCACCCTTTAAAAAAACAGCGGACAAAATCATGACTTACCTTTTAATCCTTTCGGTTATACATGAAAGAAGAGAAATAAGCAATGGTTAGTAATTAATATTGAAAATGCACAAGTTATTTAATTATTATAAGTAATTTTATTATGAGTAAAGCGTGAATTAATGTTGAGGCAGGCAGATGAACCGCTGCGATTTACCATGATTTAGAAATTGGCAAATCCCATTTTCCTATTGAATGAGTCGGAACTAACTTTAAATTTAAATACATAAATAATATAACTAATACATATTTGTTTTAATAGCCTAATAGCCTAATAATCATTGTATAATTACATTTTAATTCTTTATTTTATTTATTTACATATTCTAATGTTAAGAACAAATCACATAAATACTAATATTTGTGACTGTGTTTGTTACTTTCATACGAAACTGGTTTAATTAACGCCTTTTTCTTTTCACGGGATAGATAATTAATAAATTTGTTTATATTTTAATCCAGGATACAAAATAAGTACATTTAATTTTATTTACTACTAGTTGCAACCCGCGGTTTCACCTGCGTCTTCCCGTTATCCCGTAGGAACCTTTTTCCGGGGTAAAAAGTATCCTATGTGTTAATCCAGGGTATAAGCTATCTGCATTCCAAATTTCACTCAAATCCGTTAAGTAGTGTTTGCGTGAAAGAGCAACAAAGATACATACATACTCACAAACTATCGCTTTTATAATATTAGTATAGGATCTATCGTGCGGAGAAAAGTTGTTAGTGCGTGCCTAGCCTTAGAAATATGTTTACAACTAAAATCTAGGCCATGTTATCTTCGTTACCTATGCATATATCAAATACTATCTATGTAAAGGGGTCTACGAACTTGATAAATAAATAATCTTATCAATGTTTATCACTTTTAAATATTAGTCACGTTTTGATGCAATATTTAATTTTGTCCCACCTTTGACGGCAGCGACTTTCCGATAACAGTTGCTGTCTATCACATTCAATTGTGACATCGTCAAAAAAAATCTGCATATATTTGGAGATTTTTATGTATGTCAGTGTGTGTGTGTGTGTGTAACCAGTGTGGACAAACGTACTTAACCTACTATACCGTCGACCGAATTATTGCTTCGCGTCAAGCAAGATAGTATTTAAACGCAGGCTTTTTTACCTTTTAAAAATATATGTATATACACAATTCCATAGATATTATTGTGATAGGTAGAAGGTACATATTTATATCGATAAGTACCAATAGTTGCAGTACAATGCATCTCTGTGTGGGTGCATGTGTTTGTGTGTCATATCATTCCTCGAATTGACACCAATCTTCAAGTTACGAGAACCAATGGCAATGTAAACATTTTTTTTAATAGGCATGACTCAAAGGCTTGCTAGTTGTGAGCAGGAATTTTACCTGCGAGGTATTTATGAGCTTTGTTGTCGCAAACTAGAACCAGCGCGGTGAATAGTAGAGTAGTGAACTTCTCTACCTTTAGTGCAGGTGCTGAAAACTTAGCGCGGTTTCACCCGCGTCTTCCTGTATCCCGCAGGAACCTTTTTCGGGATAAAAAGTAGCCTATGTGTTAATCCAGGGTAGAAGCTATCTCCATTCCAAATTTCATTCAGATCCGTTTAGTAGTTTTTTTTTGCGTGAAAGAGTAACAAACATCCATCCATACATCCATACTCACAAACTTTCACGTTTTTATGTAACTAGCGACCCGCCCCTGGCTTCGCACGGGTGCATTATGTAGATTTGTACCTAGATACTAATCTGGGGCAGTACTTTACAATTCTTTAAATTTTACGGCTTTTCTGTATTATAATATACATGTAATATACATATAAAACTTCCTCTTGAATCACTCTATCTATTAAAAAAACCGCATCAAAATCCGTAGTTTTAAAGATTTAAGCATACATAGGGATATAGGGACAGAGAAAGCGACTTTGTTTTATACTATGTAGTGATATTAGTAGGATTTCATAACTTCAAAAAGAAACTCGAAAAGTAGCCGGGAAAGTATTAAAATTTGGATAAAACGGAAAGTGTTTTTTTCCATAGGCTTGTTGTAGGTTACGTTTTATTGCGATAAACTGCAGTCCACGCGGGTGTCACCGCGGGGCCCAGCCAGTTTTTTTAGCGAAAAGTGCTACAGTTGAAATAGCAGTGAAAATACAGTATTTTTCGTACATAGTACAACTTATTGAAATATAGTACGTGAAATGTTTACGTACGTACTATTTGCATGAATGAAAAAACCATAATAAATACTGAAAAAGAAACATTTTTCATGCCAGCGAGCGCGGCGGACGCTAGTTTGTCATAAAAAAAAACCGACACTCAAATACGAAAACCAACAAATATTTGTACGAGCTAGCCTGACCGCAGTTAGGATACCCGGAGCCAGCTTTGTGGCCTCAAAAAAACTGTCTCCTTTACTCTGCTATTTCAGTACTTACAATATTGAAATACAATTCAGCTTATTGCTTCTGCTTGTACATTTTCTTCAGGTTAAATTTTTCGATAACAGAATGAGTCTAGCAATTTTTAAACGTGATATGCATTCATTTACAAAAGAAATACATAATAATTATGTAGAAATCGAAACATAGTGTAGGACGTCCTGCGACCAGGTGGAGCGACGACTTAAGTCGAGTGGCTGGCAGTAGTTGGATGAGAAGAGCCGAAGACCGGGCTCAGTGGCGTACATTGGGAGAAGCCTATGTCCAGCAGTGGACTGATACAGGCTGATGATGATGTAGAAATTATTATAATTTTAAGCGGCATCGTCAATTTTTGCGTTGCGACGACACAACGCAGTGTTGTGGCCTCGCCCTTTTTAAGGGTCGACAACGCATCGGCAACTCCCCTGGTGTTGCAAATGTCCACTGGCGACGGTGACCACTTACCATCTGCTGGTTTGCCACTCTATTACAAGTGTATGTATCTACGTATGTTTGTTACTTCTTAAAGCTGAAACGGCTCGACGGATTTGAGTGAAGTTTGGAGTTAAGATAGTTTTGATGAAAAAGGGTAAATACTACATCCTACTGAATTAAGGTTCTCGGATATCCCGGGTGACCCGGTCCCGGGTTATTGAGCGAGTAGCAAATCCGCTTTCCCAATAAAAAATCCAGTGACCCATAATGCAGCTTTCATCCCTTATCAGACGGCAAAAATATATTCATCGTCGACAAATAACCTAAAAACCATTTTTAACCCACAGTCCTTGTTTTCAACGGCCCGATAATTTTATACCCCAATACACAAAAACAAATCGCACCCTCCAACCCTTAGCCGCATACCAGACCATTGTATTGTAATCATCGATAAATTACCCCAATTTAAAACATCCCCCATAAAACGCAGCCCCGGTTACCTGAAACAATACAAAATAATATATTAATAAATTTGCGCTATTATATTAATTGGCGCAAATAAATACGGGGTGTGTCGCGGATTAACTACGGTCGGAATATTTAATTAACGTCCTTTGCTCTTTGATTCCATGATATTAAAAAGCGAAATAACACTGAATCATCAATCATCAATACACTACACACAAAACACTACACACTAGCTCCGTAATAAAGGAGTAGTAGTTCAGCTTCATATAAATCGGCCGTCACCGGTTTGAATGTGTGCGTGAGTAGCGGCACCGTGTACGCACGCACTTTTCACGCACACAATCACATAAACGAAAGGAGGCGGCCGGGGCCGCGGCCATGCACTCAGTACGGAACGCGCCGCCTATGCATCACCGCAAGAGTAGGCAATTAACTCGTCGAGCGGCCTTAGCTAATACTGTTCTTTATATACTGTGCTAGCTCTAAGATTTTTTTTTCCTTTATGTTGTTCTATTTTCTGTTGCCATTAATAGGCAAAAATGGCGTCACATTGCCATCAGAGGTGCCCAAGCCGAAGACAACGCATCACAGCAACCACGACCACTCTGACAAGAGTGTAGTACGACTTAGATATATATATATTGTTGTGGTGAAATAATAAAGCGTTATCTATTTATCTATCTATCAATATTTTCATTGTTCAGTCGTTAACGCCCGAATGTAATAATCGATCCTGATCCGTTATCCGCGGTTTTGAATCGATGTGTATCATGTATATGTGTAATATGTCATTTTAGTACAGTCAGCAACAAAAGTAGCTGATCATACTAGATTTCCTAAATGTGTTCTAGATCAGTATGGCGTGGGTTTTTTTACCATTTTAAGGTAGCGCTCTGACCACAACATAACACATCTGATTTTAAGTGATGATGTGGTCAACGGTTGGTGTTTAAGATGATGCCGGTAATCGGAAATTGTGTTAATGTTGAGCTACTTTTGTCGTTGACTGTACTAGTATGTCAAGCTTTACTTCTAAAATGACATATTATGACATGGCACATCGATCCAAAACCGTGGATATCGGATCAGGATCGATTATTAATTTCGAGCGTTATTCTATTTTCACTGGAAACATTGCCGGTGAAAGCGGAAGACAGTAATGTTTGCACACTACTGCTTGGCATTTGAAAAACTGGCAAAGGAGTGGACTGCTAAAGAGCCAACCAATACAATTTACTAGAATTACTAGACTATTACTTATACAGCTGTGTAAGAAGAAAAACTTAGATCATTTCGGCATCAAGTTTCCGACGGCACCCGAGTTCTAACACTATCAAAACTCGCTCTAAACCTTGTTCCGGCATAACGAGTGTAACGACACTTCAATCTTTCCGTTACTGATACTTTTTACGTTATTTAAGTTTGTACAGTCAGCGCCAAAAGTAGCTGATCATATTCCATTTTCCAAGTATGATCGGTATGTAGGGAGCCGCGAGGTAGATTACGGCCCTTACTCTCTCTGTGAGAAGGCCAGAGTCCCAGCAGTGGGAACGTGAAAGGCTGATGATGATGATGATCAGTATGTTTGTTTTTTTTTATAATTTATAAGGTAGCGTTTGACCGCAACACAACACACCTGGTGTTAAATGATGATGCGCCTAAAAGATGGTGTTAAAGATAAAACTAACTAACTCCGATGGCTCAGCGACTCGGTGTGTCTTGACCATCAATACGAAAGAGCATTACTCATCATCCACCGCGTCCTTCCAGCGGTATTCGCAGCATTCGGTCGTCCCAAATAAGAACGCTTTGCCGCCCGATCCTCCCCCATGAGCACTACGTGGCCAAGCCAACGCGTTCAGTGCGATTTAATTTCACCGACCACGTTGGGCTCACCCACTAGATCTTCGATCTTGGTTTTTCGGGATTCTCCACCTGCCATCTTGGCGACGAGTTTGTCCCAATATCTTTCTGCGAATCTTCCTACGGCTTGCCTTTTCGGACCAGACAGCACGGCGAACGTCGAATACACCCTGCTTGTAGTTTTCCTAAGGTTCATTTTCCAACAAATCCAGCCGCTCCAGACCAGACGACCTACCGTGGGACCGTGATGTAAGATGATGAAGGAAATCGGAAAATTTATTATTGTACAGTGACTTTTGTCGTTGATTGTACGAGCCAATGGCCTACTCTAGTACCGGAGTTTTCGAGCGGGTCGCAAGGTCTGCAACATGCCTTTATGACTGACAGCTGTACCGTACAGATTCCCTAAATAGGTATATAATAGGAGCCGAGACGTGAGACCATATATAAAGTCGCTCAGCGGGCTATGGAAAGGGCTATGCTCCGAGTTTTCCTATCAGAAATGATGTGATTCGACAGGGAACTAAGGTAACCTACATTGCCCTAGGGACAGCTTGTTGTAGTGGCAATGGGCTGGAATTAACCTTAGAACCGATAACCGTTGGGGCAAACGTGTTCTTGAGTGGAGACCGCGACTCGGCAAACGCAGTGTAGGACGTCCTCCGGCTAGGTGGAGCAACGACTGGTTAAATTCTTTCTTAGTTAATATAAAAACCCTATGAGTAAAAAGTCTCATTAATTCCACGGAAAAAAAAATCACGATGGATAGCATTCAGAATTTTCAATTTTTTTTTTTTTTTTATTACTTACAGGGTAGCGTTTGACCACAAGTCACCTGATGTTAAGTGACGATGTGGTCGAAGATGGCGCCACGATACACCTGGATTAGGAACTGGCTCTCAAGTGGGGCTGCCGGAACACACCGATAACTGCTTGGCGACAGATTCTTAACATGAGGGTGGTAGCTAGACAGGCGAGCACTAAAAAATGCCCTACCACCAAGCTATGGTTTCATCACGATGTTTTCCTTCACCGAAATCTCAAGCTCATTGTAGGATTCGAACCCACGTCCTACGGATCGCAAACCGACGTCACTACCACTGAGCCATCATCGCTATGAAATAGATATTGTTGGAATCTACTAAATCACGAAACTTTAACAAGTTGACCACTTCCGTGCCTGTCCACATCCCACGCTACCGCGTAGGTCCAAAAATATTATTTAACGACTAATAAACGTGTAAAATTAACTAATAAACGTTATATTATAACGTGTAGCTATAAAACTCGTTACGACTAAGCTAGTTATAGTTGTAAAGTTACAACCTTATCCGTTACGAGATCTGTATACTTATTTCGATCAAAACTAAAAAGTAACTGAGATGGCGCAACAACCCAAAGTGAGTCTAGGCCTCCGATAACAGAAGACGCCACTTCTTCCTGTCCTCCACCTGGAGTGAGCGCAAGTCGAGAGAATCTGTCGCCAATCACTTATCGGTGTGTTCCGGCAGCGTCACTTGAGAGCCAGTTTCCAATCAAGTGCAGCGTGACGCCACCTTCGACCACATCGCCATTTTACATCAGGTGACTTGTGGTGAAAAACTACTCTGTGAGTAATATAAAAAAAAGTCCATCGTGACTTGGTCTTTTGACCATATTTCCTACTAAATGAATATACCTAGTTTATATTGGTTTTACTAACCATGACCCCTGATCCTTAAGGGGTCCATAGAGTTAAAGAAACTCTGTGATAGATAATATTATTATGGGTCTAACTACATATTATATGGCAAAAATCGTACATGAAAACAATTTTTGTTACGTTTTCAGTTAAAAAACCTTTTTCAGATGTCCTCGAATTGGTAATAGGTTTTAATGTTGCTGTAAGCATATTAGGATGCTAGCAGTAACACATATTTGGACAAAATTAACTAACATTAACATCTGCTATTATGTTTATACAACATATATTGCTGCAACCAATGAGCTTGAGCATTCGGTGTAAGGAAAACAAGGAGATGAAACCATTGGCGGTTTTCAAGTGCTCGCCTGGCTAGCTACCAATCTATCTGTGTGTTCCGGTAGTCCCATTTTAGAGCAAGTTCCCAATCCAAGTGTAGCGTGACACCACTTTCGACTACATCGTCACTTAACATCAGGTGACTTGGGGGCAAACGCTACTCTGTAAGTTTTTAAAACACTTTTATTAGCTTCACTTGTAACTAATTAACAATGGAATCAAATCTTGAAGTCAACGAAACAATTGGTATCATCGACCTGATCTGATGATGCAGCCAGAAGGGCGAGAGTGGATCTCTGCAGTGGCTTCCTCGAGTTTGGGCTCATATGAGTCCAATAGATTGGACTTGGTGACGAGGGTCTGATGATTGTTTTATATTTCATAGTGCGTAATAAAACTGTGCTTGTTATTTATTTTAAACTGTATATTTTTTTATTAATTTTACTTCTTACAGGCTTTTGACGACGCGTTCCAAGGTAGCGCCACGCTACGCTTGTTTTAGGGGCGATTTGTCAGTGTGCGTGGGCATTAAGACGAGGTCTTTTGCACGAACCCGAGTTACTGATTAGTCTTATAGTTCGCGACCAAAGGGTATCTCAATACGTGCGTGTAAACTCTGAGCGTAGGTAATTCTAAAATCTCTTTGTCGGTATTTTTATATCGCAAAATACCCTTTTCAAGGGACGTGGGAAATGGGAATACAAAGGGTTTTCGCTTTGTAGCGTTTCGGAATCGGTCGGGGGCAGGGTGGCGTAAATATGTGAATAAATAAAAGCGGGGTTCAAGTTAAAGTTGAATTGTTACGAAGATATTTTGATTTCGAGAAGATAATTCCAATATCGGTCATTCCAATGATGTCAATAATCCTTTGTGTAAAAAATATATTATGTATACGGTCGAATTGAGAACCTCAATTCTTTCGTCGGTTAAAAACAAATTGCCGTCCGACCACGTGTGACGTCCAAAATATGTTGACCAGACCAAGGGAATCATTTTTTTTATCTACCTACCTAAAGTAAAATGATTTATGTTTCGACATGACCATAATTTAAGCCACTCAAAAAATATCATTTTAAATAACTATAGTGTGTCAATGCGATATTTAGGAACTGACATTGCATTATGCTTGTTTAAGCTGAATGTGCCGAAACATTAACAATATTTTTAACACCATATGTGTATAACATTTACGGCAATGAAATATTTGTATTTAACAATCTGTCGCCAAGCATCTATTGATGTATTCCGGCAGTCTCACTTGAGAGCCAGTTCTCAATCCAGCTGTAACATGGCACCACTTTCGACCGCATCATCAGTTACCATCAGATGACTTGTGGTCAAATACTACCTAGACGACTTCGCATCGCAATTGGGGCTTGAAGCCCTTTTCCACCAGAGATGATCGCATCTCTGGAAAAGATAGGAAACAGACGCCATCTTTAGTGATGTTTTCGTGGCTAACAGCTCAGCTACGAATACCACAGCTACCTAGCACATCATCATCATCAGCCGGAAGAAGTCCACTGCTGAACATAGGTCTCCCCCCTTAAACGCTACCATGAACGACTTGCATTGCTTTGCATCCATCGGCTCCCTGCGACTCTTACAATGTCGTCGGTCCACCTAGTGGGACGCCTACCTACAGAGCGTCTTCCGGTTCGTGGTCGCCACTCGACAACCTTTCTACCTAGCACAGCTCTGGTGAAAACGCAGACAAACAGACATCAGCGTAGGCGAGACGTTGCGATTTTTTAATTCACATTACAAAATGGGTTGGCAGTTGTCACCGGAGTAAAAAGTAGGTCTAACTACTAACCGGTAGTTAGCCAATGCGATTTACGCTTGGAAACACCTCGCCCACTGTACCGCCATGGAATAAAAAGGTACTGATCTAGTTTTATTTTTCTTTTATTTTGTTTTATTTTTATTTCTTTGCATTATCAATTACTAACGCGTCTTTGTTTTCCGCCTGCAGAGAACTCTACATCCAACTCAACTGTATCACCTGTCATCAGCATCAGCCTATTATGTTCCCACTGCTGGGAGTCTGGTCTTCTCTCTGAGAGAATTGGCCGTAATCGACCACCCTGGCTCAGTGCGGGTTGGTTTATCGCATGCCTTGAATGTTGTGGTTTTTGGACACGTCGGTTTCCTCACGATGTTCCTTCACAGTTTTGAGCGATGGCAAAGCTCAAAACGGTGAAGGAAAACATCGTGAGGAAACCGGCGCGGCATGTTCAAAAACTGCAACATTTAAGGGCATGCGACATCTACCAACCCGCAATGGGCCAGCGTGGTACCACGCTGGCCCATTGCGGGCCATACTCTCTCTCTGAGAGAAGGCCAGAGTCCCAGCAGTGGGAACGTGAATGGCTGATGATGATGATGATGAAATCCACACAACTTATCCTACTAATCCTACTAATATTATAAATGCAAAAGTTGTGTGTGTGAATGTTTGTTACCACGTATCACCGTAACTCCTTAACCGATTTTGATGAAATTTGGAATGGGGATAGCTTATACCCTGGGAAAAGGTTCCTGGGGGATAACGGGAAGACGCAGGTGAAATCGCGAGGCGCAACTAGTTAAGTCATAAGTGCGGGAACTTCGAACTTGGTAACGGCGCCTTGTAAGGCGACGCGTTACCGTTCCGCCACGATAAACAACTGCATCACCGTTTCATATACAAAATTGTCGTAATTAATTCACTTCGTTCGCAATTAGGGTGCAAAGAGAAATAGCACCTACCCTCATTTGTCAGGGTAGAGGGTTAACTTAATCTACAGTTACGTAATCAGGCTTGCGGTTGACGAATGTCCGAGCGTGGGGGATGATGGAATAATTATGACAGTTTAGGCTATTGTCAGGAGATTGACAGCTAAATGTTGTAAAATTGACCTTCTACAATTTGTAGAGGCTGGTTATTTTCTTCACAATACGCTGTTGGGGTAGACGTGTTCTTGAGTTGAGACCGCGACTTGGCAAAGTAGTGTAGGACGCCCTGCGACTAGGTGGAGCGACGACTTGCGCCGAGTGGCTACCAGTAGTTGGATGAGAAGAGACGAAGACCGGGCTCAGTGGCGTACCTTGGGAGAAGCTTATGTCCAGCAGTGGACTGATTGAAAACGGAAGTTGTCAAACGAACCACTTTCTATTATTCCATTAAACATCGACTTAAGACCTTTTTTGTTTTTCGTCAGTTAAGCATACGAAATTAGTCAAAATTGTTAAAATTTGTAGGAATAATCTAATTTAAAATGAATCATGTAAGTGCAACCTTACAACTGCAACTGTTATAGGCATAGCGCTTGACATCAAGCGAACATCCTGTTCGTTTCGTAGGTAACAATTATGAGTTTAATTACTCACAGTAAATTCAGTCGTTAGTGCGCACTGATCCTTATGAATCGATTTAATCCCAAGCTTAACTCTTAAAAGGTTTCAGTCAGATTACAAGTACTTGATACCTTAAAGGTTACCTAAAGGTTTATAGTACTTAAGCGGATTTCCGATTTGCCGCTTTTAAATAATACTCGGATAGTTTTACAAGTTGTAGGAAATGTTTGTAGTGAAATTTGAGGGCGAGATTTCAGAGGCAGAGCGGAAAACTGGGGCTAAATACAACAATTTTTCTGTGTACCTATGATTGTACAAAAAAATGCATGTAGAGCTTTGGGCCTTTAAGAAAAAATGAACGAAAAAAAAAATGTTTTTTAATACAGAAAAATAGTGCAGAATAATTTTTTAAAGTAACTACCATTTTTCTCCTGATCTATCTATACATAAAAGACTTGTTAATACTGTCATCCTATTAAGAAATACAACACTACAATAGAGGGACTTTAGGTAATTTTTGCAAATATTCATTTTATACATCAGGTGACTTGTGGTCAGACGCTTCCTGTCAATAGACTTACTTATTTACTTACTTATTTAATTTTAGTAGAAGATGTCTCGCCAAGTCATTCAACATAGCCAGTGCTAGCCATTTTGCATACGCTCCACCAATAATAACAGAGTCATTACAGCCTATCCAAAGAACTCGACGTCATAAGAATTGCAAATGACCAGCAATTTAAAAATTGCAAATTATACTTCGAATGATTCGCAAGATTCACGACTTCGTGTGAATCACGACACCGGGCGCAGGAACAATTCAAAAGCATCAAAAAGTATTAATTTTATATACTTATACTAGCTGCGCCTCGCGGTTTCACCCGCGTCTTCCATTATCAGCACGAGTAAGAAATAGAGAGAGAGAAAGACTTTCTTTGGGAAAAACTGCACAAAACATAAAATAAAGAAACGGACAAAAAACAGTAACATTGTAAAGGAGGAGTAAAGTAAAGTAAAGGCACAGTAAAGTAAGAACAGTAAGTTAGCTAAGGCCGCTCGACGAGTTAATTGCCTACTCTTGCGGTGATGCATAGGCGGCGCGTTCCGTACTGAGTGCATGGCCGCGGCCCCGTTCGTTTGTGATTGTGTGCGTGAAAAGTGCGTGCGTACACGGCACCGCTACTCTCGCACACATTCAAACCGGCGGCGGTCGATTTGTATGAAGCTGAACTACTACTCTTTACTATGGTAAAGGTAAAGGAGTCAGTAGGTAGTGCTAGACAACGTGTTTCCCACAATGTATTTACCTTTCTTTGGTTTTTATTTGTTTTCCTGTTACTCATTTCTTTGTTTGTTAAATGTATATGACACTCATGACGAATGTCTTACGATATATAGAGAATACAATCACACTAATAGGTATTAAAAACCGGCAAAGTGCGAGTCGGACTGGCGCACCGAGGGATCCGTACAAATCCTTTCTTTCTTATTTAACTAGGTATATTTTTTTTGTTTTCAGGGTTTATTCTTGACATGTGCTGTAAGACCTTGCTAAATTTCATGACTTTGATGGTTTTAATGAACTTCCCAAGGCGGAATCTACAAAAGAATCCTACCACAACGAAATACTAGTCCTGTACCTATATATATTTTTGTATAATAAACCAATGGTAAAAGCACTCGAAATGATTATCAAAATGGACAAACACTGCTTGCATTATCATATCTGTATACTCATATTTGCGTTGCGGGTAAACAAGTCTGTAGGTATAAGCTTTTTAAATGGATGAAAGTTGGTATACCCACTCGTACCTTACCTTTATCTGATCAGTTAAGTAAATATATACATATAACACAAGATGGTATTTATTGTGCTTTAGTGACCCGCCTCGGCTTCGAACGCGTAGGAAAATATATTTTATACTAACTGTTCCCCGCGGTTTCACTCGCGGGAGCTACAGTTTATCGCGATAAAAAAGTGTTTTAAAAAGTAGCCTATGTCCCTCAGGCTCTAGACTATCTGTGTACCAAATTTTATTTAAATCCATTCAGTGGTTTAGGCGTGAAAACATAACAGATAGACAGACAGACAGTACTACTTTTGCATTTATATTGGTAAGGATAAGGTGGCTCTTGAGTATTTTCCCGAATTTCACAATTTTCCGGGGATTTTTTCAAAAAAAATCTTTTGTACACACTTTGTAATGACAATTACGCACATAACAAATCGAACGAGTCACCTGTTAGGTGTACAGGTGACTTGTTTTACAAGAGACAAGATTTTATAGTTTACTATTAATAAATAGGTGCTAAGCGCCAGATTCTTAGCTTGAAGGATTTAATGAGATAAATATCGGGGGACCATTGCACACAAATTGACCTAGCCCCAAATTAAGCTCGAAACTTGTGTTATGGGTACTAGACAACGATATACATACTTATATAGAGAAATAAATACTTATACCTATAGATAGAAATATCCAAGACTAAGAAACATATGAATTGAATTGAATTGAATTTGTTTATTGTGATAAGAACGGCATGCCATTTACACTCATTACACAAAAATTACTGAATAACTTAACGAGTCATATTCACATAAAAATATTAGTCATCATAAGAATAATAAACAATATAAGGGAAAAATTACAGACGCTCACAATAGCCTAAACATGTAGCTAAAACTGTTCTCCAACTATCAACAAATAAATCAATATCAGTGTTGGTGTCCAGGAGTGCATTGAGATGGTGCAAGGATCGACAGAGAGGGGACTCAGCTCGGGCCACAGTACGACATCCGGGAACGTCAAAAAGTATGCGTCGTCGGCTAGGTATATATTCGTGCTTATTACACATATATTTACCCTTACCGGGATTCGAACCCGGGACCGCTAGCTACGAAAGCAATTCGGCTACCGCGTCGTCAAATGTTTGTTTCTAATGTTGGGGCCACACTAACGCCGTTCAATAGCGCGATGATTGACGTTTGACATAAGTGTGGCCACGACATTTGACAACGGCATTCACATTGGCGTTTGACGTTAGCCGATAACTCAAGTGCATTCACGTTGACCGTTCAAGTGTAGCCACTCACATAATTGCGTTAATCATTAAGCAAAAATTTTCTTTTCATTATTTCTAATTATCGTTCTACCTTACAAGGCTATGTTTGTCTTCATCTAAATCAAAGTGGGCCGTGTACTTCCGCGGAGTGGGGTCCTGGTGACCTGTAATACAGGTTTTTTTTTTCAAAAACCTACCGCAGGCACCAGTCTCCACAATGCAGGTTTATACCGCTAAGCTTCAACACTACTATGTCCATTTACGAGTATATGCCTGTATTGTTTTGGAGAAAAATAAATAAATTATTATTATCAATTAAAAAAAATATATATCTCGAAGATAGGCATTAACATTTCCCTTGACGTTCACCTTAGTGTGGCCCGGGCATTATACATACAAACATACATAGCTGATGAATACATCAAGCTTCTTTGCTTGTCGCAGTGGGGAATGTGAACCCCGTTCCAAGTCCGTCTAAATCACAATTACTTGCGTAAGTAACGCCACAAACTCCGTGAGCCGTCCAACCGCAACTTGAGCAAGAGTTCTCAGAATTCTGAACACATTAGCATCAAGTGTACATAAAGAGTTCAACGTGTTGTGTTATTTATTAAGGCTGATTCGATATCGTCGGCTAGCTAACAACACCGCACAAGTCAAAATTTTGCGGTATTGATATTAAATTTCCCGCATTAGACCTCCCTACTAGGTGGACGGACGACATTGTAAGAGTCGCAGGGAGCCGATGGATGCAAATGGCTTAATAGCCGTTTATGGTGGCGTTCAAAGGTGGAGGCCTATGCCCTATAATTAATTAGTTAAATAAGTAACTGGAACATAATATGCTGTTTGTGTTATAGTGGCAATAAATTGTTTTTTTTTTCTATGTTCAGCCGTGGACTTTTCCGGCTGATGATGATGATGATGATGATATTAGATGCAGTTTTGACGTGTGCTTCTATGAACCTGTAAGTTCCAAGCATTTTGATTAAATGGCTTCTAACACACACAAGTCAAGCCGTTTTATCGTCGTTTAATATAAAGAAAATATTTCACAATTGTGCATGTTTCTCTTGAAAAGTTACATAATTTGACTTGTGCGGTGTTGTTGGCTAGCCGACGATTTGGACTTTTTTTGGAACACATGTGGTTTTGTGACGAAATGAGCCTTTGGACTTGATTAAATTAGTAATTTTGGAACAGCCTTCATGGTGTAAATCTAGCACAGCTCTTTGCACAAAGATTGCTGTGGTATTCGGCGGTCGATGTGACGTAACGGCAAAGGTTCGCCTGCAAAGCGTGAGGTGGCATTTCGATTTCCGCTACAAAAAAATAGCCGTACCATTAAAAAAAGAATCATCAAAATCGGGCCACTCTTGGAAAAGTTATACGCGGTCAATCGGTCATACTTTAAAAAAAGTACTGAAAAAAGTCTTATTTTTTTATTTTGTCGGTTAATATAACATGTTTATTTGTATTACTGGACGTTGTGAATCTAGATATTTTTTATCTAGATATTATGCTGTTATTATAAAATAAGCAGAAGTTTTCTCTAACAAGTTATTATCATTTTCCAGTAACCCAGTAGGTATAAAACTATTTTATTTCTCCTGACAGTAAGAAACGGGCGCGAGGATGAACTAGCAATCACTTAAAAGCGTCCTGGGAATATCTAGCCGGGCTTGCTACACTATCTTATAGTCTGGGAAACAATGTTGCGTTTAATTACGAATGGAATGCTGATTGGCGTCAACTTGAGACGTAAAGACATTGTTATAATCTATCTAATACATAAATAGTCAAAAGATTTGATTGTTTGTTTCTTGCAAATAAACTAAAGAAACTATTGAACATATCTTGATGAAATTTAATATGCAGATAATTTGAACCCTGGAAAGGACATGGGATACTTTTTATCGCGATATACTGAAATCCACCCGAAGGGAATTGCTAGTACATAATGACGACGGACCCAGTGGTGAATATGCTGGTTATATACGACACAAATCAATGCTTTGCTTCTCTTATAGTAGAGTCAACAGTCAACACGTTTCTTACTAGGTACCTATTTGCATTTTTAGATACATATAATATTTCATTGTAAAATGTTTAGTACCCAGTATGTCATTGTGTTTGAATAATGTGGTCAGGTCGCAATCCTGAATTAATTAACTGCGACGTAAATACTTGTAAGTACCTACTGTCGATTGCGAAGCGCAACAGTGGCCTACGCGACAAAATCAAACGATAGTTTTGACATATTGTCCTGACCAGACTTGTGATTAAATTAACCACGTACCCCTATACTATGCAGACTACAGTAAAGCTGGATACAGTGATAGGTGGGTGCAAAGCGAACCAGGATTTGAATAGTAGGTATGCCGCCCGTTTGATGTGCAAAAGAGGTTTTAGTGTAGATGAACCTATACTGTGTTATTGGCTGCAGGGGTTATTTTCACTGTGCACGAAAATTTGATATAGTTTTCTTTCTATTCTACTAAAATTATAAACGTGAAAGTTTGTGAGTATGGTTGTAACTCCTTCACGCAAAAACTACTAAACGGATTTGAGTGAAATTTGGAATGGAGATAGCTGGATCTGATAGCTGATCTGGATTGACACCCGCGTCTTCCCGTTATCCCGTGGGAACCCTTATCCGGGATCAAAAGTAGCCTCTGTTTTAATCCAGGGTGTAAGCTATTTATATTCCAAATTTCATCCAGATCCTTTTAATAGATTTTGCGTGAAAGAGAACATCCATAAATCACACAAACATACATCCTCAACTTTCACGTTTATAATATTAGTAGGATAAAACTAAAGTACTTTTGGATATCTCCAGATAAGAGCAAGATGCTGTAGGAACCAGACTACTATAGATATATATCCACAGTTAGATCATTATCGCCACCAGATTAGGCTATGATCGGAGCTGCAACCGCAAGTCGGCATGTGTTACGAATAGGGCTGCCAGACACACACTTATCATTTCTTGGACTTTTCTAGGGGTATGAAAGGAAGGAGTTGGATGGAGGTAAGAAAACATCTTTAACTAGCTGTTCTCCCTGGACTACATAAAGGTTATCGCGATAAAAAGTATTCTCTGTCCTTCATCAGGGCCTAAGCTAACTCCATACTAAATTTCATCAAAATCGGTCCAGCAGTATAGGCGTGAAAGGGTAACAGACGGACAAATGGACAGACAGAGTTACTTATACATTTATAAGTATAGTTTACTGGGCATTCGAGGAGTATTTTTGAAAGGAAATAGCAGTGGGTTTAGCTACGTTAACGCAGATTTGTGATAAAAGAAACTAGTTTAAGGTGAATTCAGACGCAAACTTGCACGAAATTTCTAGCTTTCTGGCAACCCTAGTTACAAATGAGAGGTCCCGTTCGGTCTGATGGTCGAATTCAATTCTCCGAGATATTGGTTGTTAGAACATTAGTAGATAGATCGAAAGGTAATTTTGGTGCAGATCTAGTACAAGTTTTGAAAACTATAAAAGTATTTGAAAACATCTGTAGAATTCTCAAATGAAACACTTGAATCATGATAAGGTAGTTGTCGTAAACATACACGCAGCAGCTTGATACGTCCGTCCTCGACGGCGGTCACCTAGCGAATGCCCCACAACTATCTACGTGTACACTACAACATCAAAGTTTACTACCGCAAACTTTTTTTTTCTTACTATTTACAGGTTAGCGTTTGACCACATGTCACCTGATGTTAAGTGACGATGTGGTCTAAGATAGCGCCACGCTACACCTGGACTGGGAAATGGTTCTCAAGTGAGGCTGCCGGAACACACCGATAGGTGCTTGGCGACAGATTCTTAACAAGATGGTGGTAGCTAGCCAGGCGAGTACTAGAAAATGCCCTACCACCAAGCTAAGGTGTCATCAAGATGTTTTCCTTCACCGATTACAGGATTCAAACCCACGACCTAAATGGGCCACGAGCTATCATGCTCCAAAAACCTATTCGTGACGTTACAAGAATTTAGCCAATAATAAATTGTAACAATTTCGTCGAAAATTCGCAATTTCTAATGGTTCATCTGAATCGCTGTGAGCTGTAACTATTTTCCAAGAAACCATTAGAGAGTGACAAAATGCCCCACGTGAGGACTCGAGGCAGTGCCGTCTTTACCATTAGGGCCCAGGGCCCCCGCCCTCACGGGGCCCCTGAAATGACAACAATTTATAAAGAGAAACTGCACATGAGGATTAACTACGACAGTAACTACCTAACAGCATACCATTCCTTAAAATTTGAAAGGATAGCTATTTAAAAATTTAAAATGATTCTGTTGTTATTTTTTTTACATGATAGCGTTTGACCATAAATATTGAGTAACGACGTAGTCAAAGTTGGCACCACGCTACGCCTCGATGGGGGACTAACTGACTGGCTCTAAACTCTCAAGTGAGGCTGCCGAAACACATTGAAAGATGCTGATAAGAGTGTTTTTTTATTATTTATTAAGTTAGCTTCATTTTTTACTTTCCAAGGGGGCCCCAAATTATTTTGTGCTCAAGGGCCCCCTGCATGGCTCAAGACGACTCTGACTAGAGGTCAGATATCTATTCATATGTATATGTAAACAGCTTGAAACGTAATCTAGACACTAGGCGCGCCATATCGACCCCATTTTCGTGAAAATTATTGGGTGCGCCGACTTTGTCCCGGTTTTTTGAAAAACACACAAATTATCATTAAGTAGTAGTACAGTCGCCAGCAATAACATGTAACCATCATAATTTCATGAATAAAGTTTATCGCGATAAAAAGTATCTTATGACATGCCCCAGGGTTCAAATTTCTAAAATACAAGTAGCTTAAGTTACTCCTTACAACATTAGCTATCTGCGAGTGACGATCTCTTCAAAATCGGTCCAGCCGTTTCAGAGATTAACCGGAACAAATAGACAGACAGTTGTTTTTTTAAATTGTTTTTATGATGTAAGTGTCGTATATATTATACTTTCATATGCATTTAGTGAAAAGCTGTTAATTTGGAATTACAAACAGACAATTCAATTTTATTAATTTGTAGATATAGATAGACAGATACACATTTTTCAGGCGCTGTTATTCTTTTTTAATATAAGGCAGATCACAAGCTGAGATTTCAACGAGCGACGAGACATCGAAGAAACTGAGGGTAGTTTTGGCGGCTACTTACTTCGGTTCGACATGACCTTCAGTACACCTCGGACTTGAAGCGTGAACGCAAGTGATTTTGCAATTTCGGCGTTATAAGTGTGGTACTTTTTGGGACAACATTAAGTGTGATATTTGGACTTTTCACCTGCAGGAAGTGTTCAGGATTTTGGACGGTCCCTGAAGGTCCTATACACTTATACAGTCCACTTGGCGGCTCAAAGGTGAGTGGCTTGCCTTGTATTTGGAGGAATAGCAACCCAGAACAACAGGACCCCCAGTGAAAGTCTAGGACTAGGTATCTCTCTACTCAATCGAAGGCGAGAAAGAGTAATAAACATCCATACATCCTATGCCTAGGCTCTAGACTATTTCTGTCCAAATTTCATTTGAACCGGTACAGTAGTTTAGGCGTGAAAGCGTAACAGAGACATACAGACATGCAGACAGACATACAAACACACAGACAGACAGACAGACAGAGTTACTTTCGCATTTATAATATTAGTAGAGAATTTGGGATATATTTAGATAGTAACGCCACAATTTGATGGTTGTTTCATTTTAGAGTTTACGCTGAGTACATTTATTGAAAAAAATTTATAAAATCAATGATCTGTGATTTTTTACCGTGATATTAATTTTTTATTGCAGGCGACTGTACATAGGCCGATGACATATTATAGAATGAGGGAACTGGGTTACTCGTGGAGTCATGACGTTAATTTTAAGGCTTGCCGGAGTCCCCGCGGTTTCACCCGACTACACTTTATCGCGATAAAAAGTATTCTATGTCCTTCTCCAGGACTTGAACTATCCGTGTACCAAATTTCATGTAAATCGGTTCAGTAGTTTAGGCGTGAAAGCGTAACAGACAGACAGACAGAGTTACTTTCGCATTTATATATTACTAGCTGTTCCCCGCGGTTTCACTCGCGTGGGCTACAGTTTATCGCGATAAAAAGTATCCCATGTTCTTTCTCAGGATTCAAACTATCTCCGTACCAAGTTTCATTTAAATCGGTTCAGTAGTTTAGGCGTGAAAGAGTAACAGACAGACAGAGTTACTTTCGCATTTATAATAAGTAGGGAAGTAGGGATGCAGCGGGAATCGAACCCGAACCTCACGCTTCGCCGTCGGCTATTCGGCAATTTCCCAAATCAGGAAAAAGAAAAATAAGAGGGTTTTTTAACCCCAATTTCGAGCCTGATTTTGTAATCAGCCCCTTTAACACGATTCATTGATAACTAGATTTGTAATTCGATTCGCGAACGCAACATAATATATTCCGCCGCAAATTTTATCTTCGACATTTGCGATTAATATCGATATTTAAATCGAACGAGATGGCGTACACACGCTCTCCCATATTATCAGCAAATTTTCACGATCCTCCCGAATAATAAAAAGTTTCCCTTTCGCGATATTGCCAATACTTTTAGAAATAACGCGTAACTTTCAGACTACTATTTCTTTTATATTAGTTTTATGAAAACTGAGCCAAAAATGAGTGGAGATTGTGAGAGTGATATAATAACACTATTTTTCTGATATAAATTTGCTTTAATAATGTTGAAAGTAAAAAGGCTTTTGAAGTCGTATGCGTAGGTAGGGAACTTTATAAAATATTTGATTTTGACCTTTGAAATATTATTTCTTTTCTATGTAATGGAAAATTTAATTTTTTAACACAGCTTTCATCACAGTGCGCAAACTTACTGCCCCAGACTGAAGGGCCATATTTCGGGTACACAGAAAAAAAAGATCTTCCGAAATACCGTTTTCCTTCTGAATCAAAGGGGAAGGATTTGTGATTCAGAAAGAAAACTAAGGTAAAATAAGGAAGGAATCGGTCTTGGAAGTTAAAGACTTAGAAGGAAAGTCAGGATTTTTTTCTCAGTGTAGTTCCACTGTGCCCCACCGGTGAGGCTTGGTGGATTGCTCGGAAATTTGAAGTTCATTTTTTCTAGCCTCAAATTAAGCTCGATACTTGTGATAAGGGTACTAGACAACGATATATATACTTTTAAATAGAAATAAATACTTAGATGGAAATATCCAAGACTCGGGAACAAATATTTGTGCTCATCACATATATATTTGCCCTTACCGGAATTCGAACCCGGGACCGCTAGCATCGAAACTACTTTTGGACTTCAGTGGGACAAATTACACCTGTAAAAAAATTTGGTTGACTCTTCCCCACTAGGGATGGCAATGCTCGATTTACAAGGTCGGATCCAGTGAAATTACAGGGCATAATGTGATATCTCAGGGAGACGAGCGCAGTGCATTTCCGCGCAGGATTTGAAACTGTTGAAGTTCAAAATTTTATGTGGCACTAAACTGTAATGAGCAAACGTCAACCAGTTCCATAAAAAAAAACTACAGAGCAAAAGCATACCAAAACATTTTAGATATACCAACTAAAAAGTAAATTAACCGAACGACGTCTCCAAATTTAAAATTTATTAAAATGTGAATGCGACATGATTGGCTGGCGCTAGGAGAACCGTGAGGTGGGGGGGAGGACTGGGAGGTATAAAAGACGAAATGCATGTTTCATTATCACTATTGTACGAGCCGAGATGCCGAGCAGACGCGTCGGTAGTGGTAGCGATGCTTTATTGAAGCTTCAATAGGTAGGTTTCAAATCAGCATATGCGATTGAATATCGATTCTGGTGTGTTGGATACATGAATTATTCGTAGTAAAGATTGAAGCGAATTCGTTAATGATTTATAAAGGCTTCCGTTTTCCTTCATTCAGTGTTGAGGTCGTACATTCTTCTTCCTCTTCTCAAGTCTTTGAATGAGGAGCATTAATAAGTGCTTCTGTGAACACCACTTTGGAGAACATGATTACATATTAGGTTGAGTAGTTACTTACCAAGTATACTGCAACAGGTATATACTAACGTTTGGATTGGCAGATCTTGAGTTTTTCAATTAAAATTCTTTGGAAAGAACAATGGCCAAAACGGACCCGCGGTCGTATGAAAACGATTTTATTTATTTTTTGTCAAAATGATACCATGTAAAATGTAAAAAAAGACAATTATAATTACTGATTTGAAACACATTTGGAAAATCGAGAACGATCAGCTACTTTTGTCGCTGACTGTACCTACTGTTTATCGCGATAAACTGTAGTACACGCGGGTAAAACCGCGTGGAACAAGCTAGTCTATAATATAATATTCGTTTCACGGACTAAAAGATCAAGTAGATACAACCGATTCAGAATACGGCAAAAAGATTGAGACAAGCTCTTAAACAAGCAGCTAAAATTATAATAAATATCCAATATTTTATTCATATTGTCTCTGTCGGCGAAATCATCAAAATTTCCTAGTTTTTATTGCTGCGATTAAATGTTTTCTACTGGGGTTCAGTATAATATATGTATAAACAGTATGAGCGAAACCTCGAAAAGGAACAACTTGCTCCACATACTTTTTTTTTATTACATAGATTTAACTTTACTTGATTTTATTTAAAATAACAATTTATTTCGAAATTTGTACAGCATTAGTCATTTACAACGACATGGCCTATCTTTGATTTACAAACTTGAGTACAGCTTTGGTCAGATTTAATACCAGACAGTTTTTTTTTATGTATGGGCCTGCCTTTGACCACATATCACCTGATGGTAAGTGACGATGCAGTCGAGGGTAGATCACGCTGAACCATGAGGTTACTATTCACTCTTGATTTAAAGAGACCCAAATTGCATCCTTCAGGATACAGGATTATCAAATATTCATACAACTAAAAATGCATTCAATGCTCACATTTTTTTTACGGAGAAACATATTAACATGATTCATGGTAACACTGGTTTCCAGCCAAACATCATAAAAGTGAAGCGTAGGCACAGTCCATACTGACTTTACATTTGTTGTTACTAGCAGCAAATAAAGAAAAGATTTGAACAAAGGGCAGTGGGCCTTGAGAATTCTCGAAGGGTCTTCGGAAAAAACTTTCGATGTTATAATTGGTACGGTTGTGACACAGTATGAAGCCAAGCTATATAAAGCTAGCTTTTTTGCGCTTAGAATTGCTTTTAGTTGCTTTCGTTTTTTTATCTTTCGTTCGGTACCTATCGGTGTGTTCCGGCATCCTCACTTGAGAGCAAGTCCCCAATCCGAGTGCAGCGTGATGCCAATGCCACCCTTGTCCACGTGTCGTCGTCACTTACAGAGAGGTTTTGCGTATATACCGCATCTACGCTTGGCAACAGGCGGGATGGCGGTCAAACGAAAACCTATTTAAAGTAAAAAACAATAAAAAAATTTTAGACAACGACAAAAATGTAGAGGCACTTTCTCAATGTATTCACTGAGTGTGCAATGTATAGTGACATAGTCTAAACATAGCTTAAGAAGAAAAGCATAGCTTAGCTCGCGTGTAGAACGAGGTTAAACTCTTGACTGTCGTTCATTCCTTTTACCCAAGATTTGAAGAGGAACCATTCTGACCTTCTTCATAAAATATGGAAGAATTAATTAATAAAATGATCCTCGAGACATTTCCGATGTCGATAACAAACATTCTGTTTTTGGAGCTGCGTTTAGAGCTCGTTAATTAGTGATGGTCTGATAAAGATACAAGTTAGGAATTTATGTGAAGAACTAGCGACTCGCCCCGGCTTAGCACGGGTGTAATTTAGAAAAAAGGAGGTGAAAAATGTGAATGTTTATTTTACCAGCGGCGCAAGCTCCACCTAGTCGCAGGGCGTCCTATACTACGTCTGCCAAGTCGCGATCTCTACTCAAGAACACGTCTACCCCAACGATTATCGGTTCTGCGGCTTATATGACCAGCCCACTGCCACTTCAGGTTGCTAATTCTGTGAGCTATGTCGGTGACCTTTGTTTTCTCGGATTGTTGCTTAACCTGGTTGATCTGTTACGACCGATCGAACCAGCTATGCCGCGAGCGCTAGTTTTTCTAAATGTACCGATTCAGTACCACATTATTGTCCAAACAGCTCTATTGTACTAGAATAATACAGGATGGTACTATTTGGCCCTCGCACGGTAAATGCCGATTGCTTCCCGCCGGGTCCTGTAGCTTTCAATGGGTTATTCATTTATGGTTGCACGCGCACTTGCGATTTACTGCGACTGTGACACCTTTTTTTGTAGTTGATGAATGAGTAAAGCCGAAAACAGGGCTCAGAGGTGTAATTTGGGAGAGGCTAATGTCCAGCGGTGGCAGTCCACAACCTGTGTATCAGTATACAACCTGGTGATGATGATGATCACGACGCCATTTGGCTGTCGTCTTAGGTGACTCTTGGAGTGATATTTAAAAGTTATTAGTCAATCACATGAAACTAAACACTACATTTTTAATTACCAAAGTTTGTGAGAGTGAGAGAGTGTGTATATTTGTTACTTCTTCACGCTGAAATGCCTCTACATATTTGGGTGAAATTAAAATGGGACAGCTTAGACTTTGGATTAACCGATTGGTTACTTTTGATCCCGGAAAAGACTTCATGCGGGATAGCGGGAATACCGCGGGGTGCAGCTAGCTATTGCACAAGTTTATTAAAGCAAAATTAGAAAAAAAGTGACCATGACATCCAGCATTGGAAGACTAACTAGGTACTTAAACACTTTCAAAATTATGTATAACATTTCCTATCTACATTTACAACTTCAACCAAATATACAGCAGCAACTAGTTGCGTTGTAAAATGTTGCAATTAATCGATAGTGTACGTGGGACCTTATCCCTACGCCCTAATTATGTACGAGCTACGGGATTTTGATGCGGCATCCCGGGCAGCGGTATTAGAAGGCTATACGGCGACTAATTGGCCACTGCGGCCGACGTTGTGACAACACAATCGATTGTCGCGACGTTTGCGGGGGGCTTTAGCTTGTCTTTTAGGCTATTTGTATCGATATGGAGACGATAAAGGTTATTTTTCGCGCATGATAAATATTTTTAAGAATTTTAAAATGGTGAACTTTGAACTTTATATCGTGATAATTCAGGTGAAAATATAATAATAATGCGTTTTTCAATGTTTTCAACATTTTTGTTCTGTTCTGTTGTTTTTGTAGGCAGCGTTTGCTGATAAAGGAGCCAGTTGTCTCCTTTTCTCAGACATGTTTTACAAATATCTTGATTTCTTAATGATAACTCTATCAGAATAAAATGTAGCCAATAACACCTAGGGATAATGTAGCTTTGTATTATTAAAAGAATTTTCGAAATCCAATCAGTAGTTTAGGAGATAACGCCGTACATCTAAACTACCAAACCCATTTTACTTCTAAATTTTAAGGTACTAGTTACGCCCCGCGGTTTTACCAGCGTCTTCCCGTTATCCCTCAGGAACCCTTTTCCGTAATAAAAAGCCAGTGTTAATCCAGGGTATAAGCTATCTCCATTCCAAATTTCATTCAGATCCGTTTAGTAGTTTTTGCGTGAAAGAGTAACAAACATCCATCCATCCATCCATCCATACATACAAACTTTCACGTTTATAATATTAGTAGGATTAAAATAAAAATATACCTGTGTTCATGTGATCACAGATTGAATAGTAGTCTCTGTCCCTTATTTTCAGCATAATACCGTGTGCCCGGGGTGAATAATCATGCTTTTGAATAGAAAACTGATGAGTCGAATCAAATATTCCTATTGAAACCGGATTCAACTGAATTGTACCGGATCCTACCGGATTGTGTTATTCGGGTGAGAGCACGATGTTTGGTTGGTTGTGATCAGTGTAGATGGAATTACTGGGCAATACTGGGCATATTATGTCGACTTGAAAACTGATATTTTTTATTTTTTTTACTGTTTACAGGGTAGCGTTTGACTTCACGTCACCTGATGTTAAGTGACGATGTGGTTGAAAGTGGCGCCACGCTATACCTGGACTGGGAACTGGCTCTCAAGTGAGGCTGCCGGAACACACCGATAGGTGCTTGGCGACAGATTCTTAACAAGAGGGTGGTAGCTAGCCAGGCGAGTACTAGAAAATACCCTACCACCAAGCTATGGTTTCATTACGATGTTTTCCTTCACCGAAAGCTCAAGCTCATTGTAGGATTCGAACCCACGTCCTACGGATCGCAAGCCGACGTCACTACCACTGAGCCATCATCGCTATGAATCGTAGTGTAGTAATGGTTTCCTCAGGTGAAGTTACTTGCTGTCTTAGCCAGCACTTGTGAGGGGGTCCTCCTCGCCAGCCTAGGCTAGGTTGTTTGAGCACTAGTCACCCATTGTTAAGAGAACGAGTCTGAGGATGAACATTTACCATTAAGATTTGTTGTTCTAGTTTTAAATTTGTCTATTGTGGTGTACCAATAATGAGAGAGTAAAAGAGTAATAAAGAGTTAATCTATCTATCGATTTTTATCCCGGAAAATGTTTTTTTCGGATAGCAGGAAAACCGCGGGCCTACTTAGCAATGGTAATAAGTTAATAACAGATGTACTAAAGTACTGATTAAAGATGCTATTTTATAAGCGGTAATCAGTCAGCAGTAGGTACAAGGATCAAAAATCAGAGCGTTGGAGGGTGGCAACCCTTTGTGAGAGGGTTGAGAGTGCTCTAATGAACTTATTTGCATAGGCTGAAAGGATTTCGCGGACGGATGTATGAGTTGTTTAGTACATTTTAATATTGTATCAAAGCACCCATGAGTATACAATTTTGCGCAAAAGCTCTTTATACATTCTCTATAAACTTTGTCTAAATTTTTTTGAAGTGGCATTGGGCAGGCCACATCGCTCGAAGAGCCGAAAACCGATGGCAAAGAAAGGTTCTCGAGTGGCGACAGCGAACCGGAAGACGTTCTGCAGGTAGGCCCCCCACTAGGTGGACCGACGACATTGTAAGAGTCGCAGGGAGTCGAGGGATGCAAAAAGCTAATAGCCGTTCATGGTGGCGTTCAAAGGGGGAGGCCTTTGCTCAGCAGTGGACTTCTTCCAGCTGATGATGATGAGATAGATTGTGACGAGGACTAACTAATTTTATTTGCGCAAGCTAGATGATGAATAGATGGAGGATAGATCAAAACTTGGATCCAAACGCCAGGCCTTGCTTTGCGCTATCTCAGTTGGTTAAAAATATTAGGATTTTAATCTGTGTTTTCAACATGCGTAGTAACTAATATTAAATCTGTGGCAAGCCTATTATTTACAAAACAGTACCACCACGCGCACAAAGCACTTACCTCACCATTCATAACCTTCTTGGAAGGTAAATAGAATCTCGCACAAACTCGTAGACAATGGCCTCCTTTGTTTATAAATTAAAACAGTAATTATCGGTTTTTGAAAATGGAACATCCTGTCAACGCTGTCAAAGAAGAACGCGGGCTTCGAGTTTTTTTTTAAATTTATTGCGGATATTGTCTATGGACGCGGGAATTTATAGTTTTTTTGTTTGTTCAGGGGATGTTTTCGATAATGTGTGAGCAGTTATAAATTGTGTTATTAGTTGATTTATTGTTTTATAGGGAAGCTCGTGACATCTTAACTGTCTCATCTTGGTCTTAACGTATTTTTAGGGTTGTGAAAATTGATGTAATGACAGTTGTTTAGTTTGATATTTTAGGATTAAGTTTAGTGTTTTTATTTGTTATTCAATGTATGTACTCTGATATTATAGGTCTACCAGGATCTGATGGCAACAAAAAGTTTAATAAATAGCGATTTTCATATGGCAACGAAAAAAATGTCATCAGTCAACTGAAATTTCGAGGAATTGTTTTTGGTTTGGCTTCAAATTAGTAGGAATGACACGTCTTGAAACTTTGGTTTATTGCATTTTTCGTGTGAACTGAAGAAGCTTTCTCTCGAATAGGGATCGATGAATGGCGAAAATGAAAATCAGTTCATAGAACAAGATCGATTGAGATGCAGGAGGAAAGGTTTATCATAAATACTGCGTCTTCCTAGTCTTCCTCTTCCGTTGAAGACTTTTTATGGATGTGCAGTATTTGGAACCATTTTCAAGTTCTGATAGCCTTTAATTAATTATTAAACTCATGGACAGAGTAATTGGAGTTTTCATCTAAATTTCGAACCCCACATTCGCCACAGTAAGATTTTCAAAAATTATCCTTGATCATTGGATACATTTTTATATTTGCATGTATCACACACATCAGCCACTGTAAGGAAAACAATGTATCAAAACGTTTTACTCCAATTCTGCCTCCGTTATTATAATTACAGTAAGTCGAAAAAAATTTACATTTTTATAATGGTATATCTTAATCATTATAGCAGATAACTTGGATATTGTAACGGACATCAAAAGTTAAATTTGCGTAGATAATAAGAAAAAAAATTCCAAGTAAGACTTGATTTACAGATCACAGTACTGTATAAAAGTCATTACACCAGTAAAACGACTTACTGTAACTATAACAACGGGGGCAGAATTTCCCCCAGTATTGCTAGCGTCAATTTCTTTTTTCCCTTTTTGCCATCAGATCCTGGTAGACCTATAGTTAGAAGAGTTGATAAAGAACGTTACCTTTTCATAATTTTAGTAGAATGGGTATATATCATTGAACCCTACTAAGTAACGATATGTTTTCTTTAACAAAATTCTACGAATGTAACAATATGAACCCTCAAAATATTCTTACACGTGTATTTTATTGTTCTTTTTTGAATTTTGCCTTTATTTCACTGAAAGCGATGATGGTTCAGTGGTAGTGATGGAGACTTGCAATGCAACCAAAAGGTCATCATCATCATCATCATTAGCCTGTGTCAGTCCACTGATGAACTTAAGCATCTCCTTTTGAATGGCCATTAGCCATTTGCATAAGCAAATAGTATATTTATTTAGATAATCGATCCTGATCCGTTATCCGTGGTTTCGAATCGATATGTCATGGTCATAATATGTCATTTTAGTTGAATATGTCAAGCCCTAGTACTAAAATAACATATTATGACATGACATGCCGATCTAAAACCGCGGATAACAGATCAGGATCGATTATTAATATCGGGTGTTAAAAGTAAATCTTAAAACTATCTGCGTCTTTTCCAACCTCCACACGGAGAAAAAAGACCTTCCGAAATACCGTTTTCCTTCTGAGTCAGAAGGGAAGGAATTGTGATTCAGAAGGAAAACTAATACAAAATAAGGAAGGAAACGGTCTTGGAAGGTAAAGACTCAGAAGGAAAGTCATAACTTTTTTCTCAGTGCATACAAGGCAAGGCATCGATAAAGGACATAGGACACTCTTTTTCCGGCAAATATTTTATTAACAAAATACTTAGTTGTTTTAAGGTCGTGTGGTTTTATTTTATTTTTTGTTTTGAGTCCCGTTTAAACGAACGTAGGCTCTAATGTTTACCCAAAGGTATGTAATAGGTATCTGATACATTATGATGTATCTATGTAAAGAAATACCTAGAAATAATGTCTAGGATTCCTTTGTTTGAATTATGGCGCGCTTCTTTTTTCAAATGTCATTGTGTGTTGACATAACTAACTCAATAGGTGGCGCCAGCTATAGAAGATTGGTAAAACAGCATTAGATTTTTTGACGTAATGGCTGTCATTAAAAGGGTCAATATAATAAGAGAAACAGTTTAGTTTGGTTAGTTAAAGAAAGATCGACAAATAAACTTAAAATGTCGTTTCTTTGATTCACAGGTAATGTTTATAACTTTATGTCTTATAATTCTATGACTTTATGATAATGTAATTAGTGTTTTATTTCTGAGTACGAAAATAAAAATAAAAACCATTGATTTACAGAGCAACACATAGTTTAATTTGGTGATCACGAAAGATACACTTATTATCTTATATCTATACATACAATGAAATCTTAATGAAATGAGTTTCTTCAGGATAACGGGAAAACCTTGAACGCAACCGCGGGACACAGCTAAAGTTCCTTAATAACAACTTGAACAGCAGAATTAGGTTTTATAACGGGATAATTACCATGTATTTGTTTTTGTTTGAGTTCTCGATATTTCGGCACTGTTGCAAGCGCCATGATCACGAGAATACTAAAAGTTTTTGCGGGTAGGATTGTTGATGTTATAACGGGCAGACGTATCTATCTACCTAATTCTAATGATTTTGACCATGGTAGTTTAAAACAGTATATTGAACAGCAGAATCTTACATTTTATTCCGATACCTCGACTTAATGAGAGGCCATTATGCTTTTTTTTTCAATAAACATTATGCTAATGCGATCTCCTTCGTTCCATTCTTGCATCTTGGCAACATACCGGGATAGTGTTGCCATTGGAAAGTCCCGGAAGTCCCGGAGTTACTTAATTTTCTCTTTTCCTTTCGCTGTCTATTCGTTATTCTTTTGTTAACCGTAAAAGCGGCTTTTTGATATAACAAGTGTAACTTTAAACATAAAAAAACGACTTTAGTTTCCCCTATATTTCATTGGGGTGTTCCTTATCATGGTAACATCCTTAAGATGTCTCCTTTCCAACAAAAAAATAATCATCAAAATTGATTCATAAACGACGAAGTTATTATCCGCGAGCACATAAAAAAAAACAGCTGGTATAAAAAAACCAGGCGTAGCGTGACCTTAAACCTAAAAACATCGTATAGTACATTTATGTTTTGATTTTTTTAAATTTTTCTCTATCATTTTCCGCAAATGTCTCATCTCTAATGCCATAAGCGCACTTGCTATACGGCTATCGGCACCAGCGCGACGGACGTACAGTCAGCGACAAAAGTAGCTGACCCAACTCGATTTACTAACTTATCCGTGCTAAAATTTGACAATAAAATCAAATTTACCGAAATTTGGTATGATTTTTAACTTACGGATGTTTGTAAAACCGGCCCTACCCTAAATGTGTTTTAGATCAATATTGTTTGTGTTTTAGGGACATGGGCGGTTTTTGATACAACTAACGCAAACTGCGTTTGACCAAAACATAATGCACGTATTGTTACCGGAAATTTATTTATTTTTTTAGTTCATTGTTATTGTATTTATTTTTGTTTTAATTTAATAATTATTAAGCTAATAAAGATACTTTGGAAGTAGTATATATATATATATTATGATATATGATATTTTATTGTTCAGCGAACAATTACAAATTTTCCGATTTTCTTTACCATCATAAACACCAACCTTCGACGGAATCATCACATAATATCATATATATACTACTTCCAAAGTATCTTTATTAGCTTAATAATTATTAAATTAAAACAAAAATATTTACTATAACAATGAACTAAAAAAATAAATAAAAAAAACATTACATATATGGCCAAACGCTGCTACCTTGTGAGTTGTAAGAAAAAATCAAATCAAAAATTACTGATCTTTTCGCATTTGGAAAATTGACAGCTACTTTTGTCGCCGACTGTACAGCGTACACTCAACTTTTATAAAATACCTCGTTTATTATTATTGATACGTAAATATTCCAAATGGCTGCGTATTTTGTACTCGCGTCACATACTGGGTTGATTGACTGGGACTCTTTTGCGGGTATTTTATGAAGCACTACCGATTGCTCTTAAAAAATACTGATATTTTCTATACATTTTAGGTTTATGAGTATTAACGCTTGGCTAGCACAATGGGTACTCAAATGGATAGACTGTGATGCGATTTTTTGGTTCGACAGTTTTTTTAGGGGAAGGCAGCTAGCCTTTTGTCCATGGAAACTAAGACCAGGATTTTGATTCGCAGTTAAATTTGACTATGGTTAAAAAAATGGCTGACGGTTAAATCTAAATATATATATGTAACTCAAAGGTGACTGACTGACATAGTCATCTATCAACGCACAGCCCAAACCACAGGACGGATCGGGCTGAAATTTGGCATGCAGGTAGATGTTACGACGTAGGCATCCGCTAAGAAAGGATTTTGATTAATTCTACCCCCAAGGGGATAAAATAGGGAATGAAAGTTTGTATGAAACTTTGTCAATTTTAAACCGATCGGGCTGAGAGTTTGCATGCATGAAGCTGTAGCCCACGCGGGTGAAACCGCAGGGAACAGCTAGTTTTTCATATATTTTTATTTATAGTTAATGGGGGAGACCTTTGCCCAGCAGTGGGACAAAAAAAACAACTTAAATTTAAATAACTATGACAAGTTATCATAGCACTATAAAATGTTCAGATTGTGTAGGTACTAGATACGTTAATTCCTAAAATAGAAAATGAAAAAAAGAAAATAAGGTTGAAAACGTTTTTAATCGACAATGCTCCTACAGTATAAATGACTTCCTGATTGCTAATTTTAACCACTAAGATATCAAACATATTAATGCAATAAATTAATGCAATAAATAATTGAGTGTTGAGTATCCCTAATGCTGGAGCCACACTAACGGGAAATGCCGTTAAATAGCTCAATGATTGACGTTTGACATAAGTGTGGCCACGACATTTGACAACGGCATTCACATTGGCGTTTGACGTTAGCCGATAACTCAAGTGCATTCACGTTGACCGTTCAAGTGTAGCCACTCACATATTGCGCAATATTTATCGCGATGATAGGCATTGACATTTCCCTTGACGTTGAACCACACTATTGACAGGTTCTTGTCTAGCGTCAAAGTACACACATGGTTGACATGAAAATCCAATGTGTATCCTTGCTTATATTAATAAGTATCAATAATTCAAGACGGTTCTAAAACGTGAAGAGCATTAGTATTTTGACAAACAGGGCGTCATTGATTAGTATATATTCATATTCCAAATACATAGTCGATCTCAAGCACATTTTGAGGGGAACGACCTTTTGGAGACGAATGTGGGTGTTATTATACACGATCCTTCAACCCTCATCCCTATTCCTGCTCAAATTCAAATTATATTTAAATAAATACTAAGTAAATACTAGAATACCACGTGTGATCAGTTTAAAACAGCATTCCCCAAAGTGGGCGATAACCCCCTAAAGGGGGGCGGTAAGAGACCCAGAAAAAATGGGGGTTTTATAGTTATGCTGGACCACACTAAGATTAACGTCAAGGGAAATGTCAATGCCCATGATCGCGATATATATTGCAATAATTATTAACGCAAGCTTAGGACCAGGAACGGACATAGGATACTTTTTATCCCGGGAAAGGTTCCTACGGGATAACGGGAAGACGCGGGTGAAACCGCGGGGCGCAGCTAGATTAGATTATTAAAAAAGTCAGCTAGATTATTAAAAAAGTCATGTGCAGTAAGTTTCATCAAGTTGCGAGTATCAAGAGTAAGGTCTTAATATTTATTGTGCATAGATATGTTTACGTTCACTTTTATTAAACTCTCGGAAGTTGAGCACAAAGAGAAATGAATATGTTGCAGCTGCAGCACATGGCAACTCCTAGGAGCTTTATTATTTCAGTGTTGCCGTGAAATAAAATGCCCACGAGTAGGGCTGCCACGACTGCTCTGCGGGTTTAATTATGTTTTATTTTTTTATTCAGAAATGCACGAGGAACAAATCAATAAATCGATAAATCGGAATAAATCGATGATGTAGAGGCATTTTATCGATTTATATTTTCTGTTCCTTTTCTGTTCCAGAAAAAATCGATAATGTAGAGTTTTTGTAGTGTGATTTTTATGGGATATAACATTTTTTATTTACTTCTACAAATCTTATATCTTCTGTAAATAATTAAGTTTCTTGAATAAAGACTTGTTATAGATTTTAAGGTTTAGTTGAGTGTCTCAATTTTGTTATTTAAGTTTCTTATTAGATTTTGGTATCGATTCGGTTTTGCATTCTCTAAAACTAAACTAAGTTTGACAGGTCTAAAAGTAATGCTGTCTTTTTTTTTACTTCAGTGGTTAGAAAAAGACAGCAATACTTTTAGACCTGTCAAACTTAATTTAGTTTTAGAGAATGCAAAACCGAATCGACACCTAATTATAACTTAATAAAATCTTAATATATATTTTTTTACTACTTAAGGTCTATATTGGGTGAGAGTTCATTTTTGTTTGAGGACCAACAGTAGTAAATCGTTAACTTTATTTTGTGCATGTAATGTTCAATTAATTTTATTAATGTAATGTTCATTTGTTATTATTATTATTTTTATGACGACTAATGAGAATGTTTACTTACCTATAATTATTATTTAATTCGAATATCATTGAGTAAATATTGTACAACTGACTTGCCTAGAATAACGACACATGTTATTATGGTGAATAAATGAATTGAATTGAATTGAATATAAATTATACCGAGTTGGTTGATGTAATGAATTTACTGCGTTAAACTTTGTAAAAATATGTGTACCTTGTTTTAAACGTACTTTTGGGTTATTTGATAACATTATAGAATAAGTCAGTCGGTAAGTCAGTCAGTGATGAGCGTTACAAGGGATTAATTGACTTTATTTCTCTGAAAGTTTAAAAAGACCTAAATATAGTTAACGCTTTTCCAGCATATCTAATATATAAAATTCTCGTGTATCAGTTTTCGTTGCCATACTCCTCCGAAACGGCTTGACCGATTTTGATGAAATTTTGTGTGCATATCGGGAAGGTCTGAGAATCGGCCAACATCTATTTTTTATATTAATTTTTTTTTTTTTTTTAGTCCACGCGGGTGAAACCGCGCGGCGCAGCTAGTTATATATAGACTTTAAAAACAAAACATCGACATGGTAAATTATTTTCTTCAAATTTATATTTTCAACTAGAAGCGAGATATTTTACAAAGCAGCCAACCCTAGCCTTCAGAATATTTTATGAAAATGTTTAGTGTTGCCAATGTAAGGAGTACTTTTGATCCCCTCTATCAGAGGGAACAAAGCGGTAAAGGAAATCGATAGCGGTTTCTGTCATCTATTCTTACTCGGTTTATTAAATTTATTCCTTGCTTGAAAGTCACTTTTGAGTCCAGGTGTAGCGTGGCGCCACCTCGACCACATCGTCACTTAACATCAGGTGATCAAGGATTAACAAATTTTATTAATAAAAATGTAGCTTAAATCGCTACTTAATCCTATCCTACCAATATTATAAATGCGAAAGTGTGTGTGTGTGAATGTTTGTTACCACGTATCGCCGTAACGACTAAACCGATTTTGATGAAATTTGGAATGGAGATAGCTCATACCCTGGATTAACACATAGGTTTTTTATCCCGTAAAAAGGTACCTGCGGGATAACGGGAAGACGCGGGTGAAACCGCAGGGCGCAACTAGTATAAAAATAAAAAAGTAGCCTAAAATTTTGATACAAATTTAAGGATGTTTCCTAATACATACATAATACCTTTTTGGGAGGTACTGGACACGGCAGCAGAGTTCGCACGATCACATAATATAATACTTTATGTAAACAATTATGTTTCTGTTTTTTTGATCGTCTTTACATTTTGTTATTGTGTGAAGTTTTCTTTATCTTTAGATTTTGTAATCTGTGTTTTTTATTTAAATCCTTATTTTGTTTTATTAATTGTCTTTTAGTTTCTTACTTTGTTTAAATGATAATATTTTTTTTATTTTCTGTGAATACCTGTCCGTGATGTCATGAAGTGGGTTCCGGCTAAAAATCAGTTACTGAGGCTGATGAACAGCCTCAGTAGTGTGTCAGTAATAAACGTGTTTTCATTTCATTTTATTTCATTTCATATTTCTATCTCTCTAAAACCTCACTCAAAATTTAAAGGAAAACCTAAACAAAAAACTTCGCGCCGCGAGTTCGACTCCCTCTGAGCTAGTGTTTTTTGTAGTTTAATAATAATAACCTAAAAACCTTAAAAGTATCTTTAAATCGTATGTCAGTTGAATGTTGAATTTAATTTAATTTAATTTAATTGTGATTCTGATAATTATTTGACCCTATTTTATTTTTTTTGTTTTGACATTTTATTATAATTAGTGTAAGTGGTGTATCCGTGCTGATTATTATTAAATAAATAAATAAATAAATAAATAAATGTCAACGAGGATCATGTTCTGTCAAAATGGAATTATTTCAATAAATTATTCAAATTCCGCGACACTCCAAACATATAAAATTCATTTGCGAATCTCGTATGCGTCTTTTCTCACTTCCATCTATTTTTTAGGGTTCCGTAACTCAAAAATAAAATGGAACCCCTATAGGATCACTTTGATGTCCGTCAGTCTGTTTGTCCGTCGAGGCCCTTTTTCTCAAGAACGCGTTGAGGTATCAAGTTGTAATTTAAGTCAAAATACTTATACTTGGTTCTACGGTCTGTTTCAGTACTTGTAAGACAACGCGATCAAAATTTCTAACCGTTTATGTCGCATATTTTCACATGTTTTGCTAATCAAAACCTATATAGGCTACTTACCGTTTACCTAGAGTCATGAAATTTGGCATAAAGCAAGCAAGCGTTTGAAAACCGTAAAAAATTACATACAATTACATAGTGCAATAATAAAAAAAACTATTTTATACGGAACTCTCGCTGTGCGAGTCCAACTCGCCTTGGCCGTTTTTTTTAAAAACTTCTGTTTGAAAAACCGTCCTTAATGTCATGTCAGCATATGATTAAAATGCAGAACACGATTTATGGCGTCGACAGATTTTTTGCTGTCAAAAGTTAGGGAGTGTGTGCATAACTGGATTTGTCCTTTAAACATTCCCATAGGAATAATAAGTAATATACTTCATTATTTTCACGATATGGCAAAGTTCCATACATGTTATGGCTACTTACACACTGCTGTCACTTTTTGTTGAATCGATATCATTTGGGTAACCTTTCGAGTTAGTTTTTTCGTTTTTATCTTCATCTGTCTATCTATCCTTCCTACTAATATTATAAACACGAAAGTTTGTGAGTATGTATGTTTGTTGCTCTTTCACGCAAAAACTACTGAACGGATCTGAATGAAATTTGGAATGGAGATAGCTTATACCCTGGATTATTACATAGGCTACTTTTTATCCTAGAAAAAGGTTCACCGCGAATGTAATCGTAGGGCGCAACTAGTGCATCTTAAATATATTTGTACTTTAACGTAATATGAAGTAATAACGTAACTTTATATCTATTTAACTAATATTTAACGGTAGGAAATGTTATTTACCGATTATATTTACAACTAGCGGTTTTGTCCGCGTGAAGATTTTCACAGTGAGGGTTTTTTCAAGATTATTTGTATGAAATGACTGAATCAAATGTGATTATCGCTCAGCTACCAGCTTTGAAGTCTATGGCATTCTCTGTTTCATATACTATCCCTATGCCAAAAGCACTTCGATTCGCAGACTCAAGAAGAACAAACAAATGAACACGCTTACTTAATGTTTAATAGTAGCGATAGATAGAAATAGATACTTAGTAGATAAATAAATCAATCACTTCCAGACATTGATTTTTTTGGTTATCAAATAACATTCAGAATTATTTCTCAACGAACAGTAACCGCGGTGTGGCAGACACCTTAGCTTACTATTATTTATTCTGTTTCTTAACGCATTCAAATATAATTCGAGAGTTTAAGGCAGCTCGTCTGCTTTTACATTTTGTACCCTATTTCCTGCAAACTGAGATTTCAATTTACATTTTTGTCCGGGGCGTCTTCAAAGGTAACGTGAGACGCCGCTGATCGCATTTTGTTTATTTAGGCGAAGGGAAAACCGTGTAATAAACATGGTACCCTGTTTGCTCGCTTTTAACACCATGCTTTGGCTTTTTGCTCATTGAAAAAAAAACAGGTTTGTTAGGGATATTTTGAATATTTGTTTAACTCGCTCGGAAACTTGTTTGAACTTGGCCGTGTACTGCCTCCTACGGCCAGTTTAACAAGTAAGTGTTAAATAAATAAGCTTATTATAAACTACTAGTTTGGTAGTAATTTGTGAGAGATCGGTAGGAAACCACGCTGCACTTATGTAGTGAAAGATGTGAGGGTTGGCCAAGATTCGATCAAGATTGATAATAGGCAGATTTGATCCAAAATCTGGATCTGGATTCCAGATTGATAAATAATAGCTTTATATACTGTGATAATAGGCCCTGGTTTTTTAATGCCACTATTTCGTTCCCACTGCTGGGACTGCCGACCTTCTCTCAGAGAGAGAGAGTATGGGTCATAATACCCCACGCGGGCCCAGTGCGGGTTGGCGGATAGGCTAGGCAGCCAGTATGGGAGTTTTCAGACCGCCCAAGGCCTAACGACTGCTATCCTAAGATAACAACCAGGACCGACAGCTTAACGTGCCATCCAAAGCAGCTTCTTACAGTAGCGTAGTTTTTGACCACAAGTCACCTGATATTAAGTGACGATGCGGTCGAAGATGGCGCCACGCTACACCAGGACAGGGAACTGGCTCCCAAGTGAGACTGCCGGAACACAGGTGTTTGGGGACAGACTCTAACTTGAGAGTGGTATAGTAGTAGCTAGCCAGGGGAGCACTAGAAAATGCTCAAGCTACCAAACTCATTGTATTCTATGCTAACTCTATATTTTATCAGTTCATTAACCAAGTAATACTAAACATATACTAGATCGTAGGTTGTAATGACCTTTTTAATCTACCCCGTTTAAAGTTACATCTCGAGTCCCAGCCGACATCCCCACTTAGCCACGATGGATCCTGCTAACCCCTAAATCCTAGCCGGGGTAAATTGTATCCCCCGGGACCGAAACTAAATACGAGACGACCGAGGCGCATCTCGACTATAAAGTTACAAGTGTAAAGTACAAGTTTACATATTAAAGGAAGACTTGTAGAAATGTAGAGGTTCCATGAGACATCTTCATCATCAGCTTGTTATGTTCCCACTGTGGACTATAATCTACTACTACGCGAGCCCAATTTGGGTTGACGGATAGGCAGTCATACAGATCTTATGTAAGATTGGCCTACCTATCTTGGGCAACCTGGCAGTCTCACTTGAAAACGTCATATAACTCTTTACCTATGTATCAGGGCGACATATTCGACAATATTCTCACTTAGCATCGGTAGAGTTTGACTACAAATCACTCGATGTTAAGTGACGAGGTGGTCGAAGGAGGCATCACGCTACGCATGGACAAGGAACTGGCTCTCAAGTCAGGTTGCCGGAACACACCGATAGGTGCTTGGCGACAGATTCTGACCTTGAGGATGGGAGCTAGCCACCAAGCTCCTATTAGTAAAGCTTATTATAAAATATCGGAATATTTAGATGACAAAAGTGAACTTGCTCCAATTCAATCAATTATCAATCATATATCAATTATATTAAGATTATCATGTGATCGCGTCGAAAAAATTACCTGCCGGGCGTTTCTTGCCTGTTCTTTTGCCTGCGTAAGGTGGTTGGAACAGGCGTAGCTAGTCTTAAGTTTGACGTTTTATAGAGATCATCAGGCCGACCGCGGTTGCGCTGTCGCAAACCTTTCATTTACGTTAGCGATTACAACCGACCATTGAGACAGTATTAAAATTGGTACCGGGGTGGTAAACTATATTGTAATGGTTAATTGAACCAACGAAATGTTGAGTCGTTTTCAACATGGAGTATAGAGAAAATAGATGACGTAAAACAAGAACATCTCTATGGTTACAAAGTAAAAAACTGTCAAACTCAGACACAAGTTGACTTTGTTGACACAACATTCAAAATTGTTATTGTTGATTACACCGACTTTTAAACGTTTTTCTCCACCAAACAAACAATCTCCATCGCTTGTTTTCGCTCTATCCACGCGTTATTGGCAAAATTGTGGTAACGCCGCAGTAGTTATTCAAATAAAAAGTGGAAGTTGAAGTTTAGTAAGTAAGTAAATCTTTATAATCTAAAAAAAATTCATGCTACTGTTGAAACATTAGTTCGATGTTTTTGTTTAAATGTTGTGAGAATAACTATACCTACCTACCGATGAATCATTCAACATTAATAAATTTCAGTGCCTAGACCTCGTGCACTGAGTGAGGCCCAACTTCAAAAACTGTTGTCTTTCATGGAAGACAACAGGGACCTCGCCACGGGCCGCCTGGTTAGTGCACCTCTAGGCAGCCAAGTGATCGCAGCTACCTGGTACGATATTGCCAGGGAACTAAACTGTTTCGCTGAGGGATGCACTAAGAGTGTGGCTGCATGGAGAATTGTAAGTTCCTATTTTTTGTTTTGTGTAACTGTAAATTAAGTACAGCTGCATGATACTAACTGTATTTCTGCATGGTCTGTGTGGGTGCTTTGCATTTAAGGCATTTAATTTACTTTAGTACTGGAACGAATTAAAATATAAGGCGAGGAAGAGGGCTGCATGTGTGAGGCAGCATGCGCTGGGTACTGGTGGTGGCCCACCACAAAAGCTGGTGGTGCTCAGCGTTGTGGACGAGAGGATACTTGCATTGTTGGGCAGAGAAGCTGTGTACGGGAATGAAGAGGTTAGGATCCCTTTTCAAGTAAGAGCTGCTTCATTCTGTTGCTAACATTATTTATTTATTTATTATTATAGACGAGCAGCTCTGATATGTCTATTTCACAGAGCTGCTGATGAGTTTAGAGTTCACTTAATGAGAGTCACTTTGTCTGTAGCCACTTATCTACATAGTTGATTTTTGAGTATATTGAGGTTGCGGAAACTTAACATAAATAAAAGGGTGTGTGTATTATTATTACTGGCCTTACACAATGGATCATGGATCCCACTTATTGTTACCAGTATCACAATAATGTTGGCTAAAACCCAATTTTATGTAATCTATAATTATTATGTATTTAGCCAATGGAAGCTTCACCACCAGCTGCGCCAACCCTACAGCTCAACTCAGCACCACCATCAAGCACGCTACTAGGTAAGTAATCCTTTAACTATTATGCTTAATAATATTATTTATTTATTTATTAGTTTTAAGGTCACATTAATATACACATTATGTATACTTTTTCTTTTAATACAACTTGCTGTTGGAACAAGCCGATGGCCCCTCTGATGTCAGCGGTAACTCTCACCTATAACAGAGCATTGCCTCGCACGTCACGCACATTAAGAATGTGCCCTACGATACCTGCCCTGCATTCACTACCCTGAGGCCTCATGTGCCTGTAATTTCACTGGCACCCACACCTTTAAAACCGGAACAATGGTGGTGGTGGTAGTACTTTAGCCCGGAAGAGCCCTTCACAAGAGCTCTACTACTACTACTACTAAACTGTACATAAATAATTTTAGACCAAATGCATCTGCCTGAGCCGCCTGTAGACGAGCTGCCTGAGCCGCCTGTAGTCGAGCTGCTTGAGCCCTTGGAAGACCCCTTAGGCCAGCCGACAAGAACTCCAGGTCAACAGCGACGTGGAACACGAAGTGAGTGTTATCTATTACGAACAAGGTTAAATCAGTACTATTCTTAGTCTTTTTGTCCAACTGCCGAAGGAGGGTTGTTTTTCGAGAGTATGTATGTTTGTATGTATATTTCTTTGACACGGCCAGTAGCCTAAACGGGTTGACGGATTTTAGATTATAAGGTGTCATTTGATTCGTCTTAATTGTGGGAGTGACCTACGGTATTTTGGTGCAGTTTGGCTTTTTGTTTCACTTTTTTAAATGATTTCTTGTTTATTAACCTACTGACCCTTTTTGTTACAGGCAGACTGATGGTTGGCCCACCAGAGTGGGCTATAAACTTGGAAAACAGAAGAATAGCTGTGGAAGCCGAAAGTGCTCATGCTCTCACAGCTATTTCTTCCCGTTTGGAGCAGATCGAAAGTCACAATCGGCACATGGGAGCACAATTAACTGAAATCTTTCAGGGCATAGCAAACACCCTCGAGCGGATTTGTGAAAAATTAGGTTAAAAAATGATCTACCCTGGTTTAGTATGCCCATATACTAGACAAGAGTAGATAATTTTTAAAACAAAAAAAAATAATAGTAGGATTTAACCCATTGGAAAAGGAAGAGAATATTAAGTGTTTGGTTTTATATTGTTATCTTTTACAAATATTTTTTTTTCCACACAATTTGGTGAAAACTTACCTTTTTATGTCCCAAATACTCTGTAATTTATTTGAATTGAAATATTTATTTTTTTCAGCCTATTTTGACTAAACATCGAAAAAGTACCCTAAATTTCAATCGATATCACCCGTCAAAATATCAGCTTTTTTCAAAAAGTTGGTGGGTTTCACCCTACTATTATTTTATTTCTTTTTTTATTATTTTTAAAGGCTACTCTGGTCTATATCATGTGCAATGTAATTTATCGTTTGGATTGAAGCTCCTTTCAATCTTATTGTAGGTCTTGGGGCCGCCTTACGAATGACTGATGACTAAAAGACTTATTTGATTATATTCTAGAGTTATTATTTAATTTTGTAATGTTTGTTTTGTTACCTAAGTGTAGGTAGGTATGACCATTGTCTGATTAGAATTTATAAGAAAAAATTTAATGTTTTTGAGTTGATTTTTTTATACATATTTTATATAAGATTTTATGTTTTGGTTCCATTTGTTTGATTTTAAGTACCTAAATAAATAGAACATTTTAGTATATTTATTTAATATTTTTATACATGTCTACATGTTAGTATATTTAATATTTTTATACATGTATACATGTCTACTAGATAGAATTAAGATAAGTACAAATGAAAGATGGTGTCCATTGTAATGACAGTCATTTTAAAACAAAGGAAACTACAAGACTGATGTATCTCCTAATGTATTAAATGATAATTAATATTTATAAATGTCCTAGATAGAATCAAGATAAGTACAAATGAAAGATGGTGTCCATTGTAATGACAGTTATTTTAAAACAAAGGAAACTACAAGACTGATGTATCTCCTAATTTATTAAATGATAATTAATAATTATAAATGTCCTAGATAGAATCAAGATAAGTACAAATGAAAGATGGTGTCCATTGTAATGACAGTCATTTTAAAACAAAGGAAACTACAAGACTGATGTATCTCCTAATTTATTAAATGATAATTAATAATTATAAATGTCTTAGATTGAATCAAGATTAGTTCTAATAAAACTAGACAATAACAAGTTGATTAATGATGTTTAGTTAAGTATTTAGTACTTGTGTCATAATATACTGTTTTAAACTACCACAGTCAACAAAATTGGAATAAGGTTATGAAACATTATTACCATGTATTTGTGTCATAATTTAAAATGATGTTACCAATACAGCTTCAAAAAAGAAACAAGTTTTTTATTTGGTTGTATTTTAAAATCAAAATTTTTATTCAGTAAATGCACAAAATGTATATAGACTTAGTCAGTCAAAAACACTCAACAAAGTTTGTCAAGTCAAAAAAAAATCTCAATGAGGTCACCACAAAGGCGTCTTTCCTCGAAGGTGGTGAGGCGCAATGCGCGGAGCCTGTCCTCATAGGGTCTACGTCTTAGTGTCCGTGGTAATTTGGTAGCCCTTCGCTGCACACTTTCAATAAAGTCAATATCTTTTCGGAAGTAAGGACTCCAGACTTGGAAACCGTACTCCAACAGGGGTCTTATATACGTCTTGTAAATTTTTAAGAACACCTCGACTGTAATTGCCTGAAAGGATCTGCGTACCACATATAAGAAGGAGTTGGCTTTTTTGACCACGGAGGTGATGTGTTCTTCCCACTTTAAGTTTGAGGTTATTAAAATACCAAGATCTCTTTGGAGACTTACTTCTTCTATAATATTTCCATCTAAGTTATATGAAACTCTAGGGTTTGTACGACCGAGGTGAAGGACACAACATTTGGATATGTTCAGTTTGATGATCCAGTCTTGAGTCCAGACTTGCACACGGTTGAGATCGTCCTGCAGCAAACCAGAATTAATGATGAGATTTGCAAAAAATTTACCATCATCAGCAAAGAAGGCTGATTGACATTCTATTATATTAATCAAGTCTGTAATGTAGATTCCAAATAGATAAGCAGAGAGCACCGACCCCTGTGGTACCCCACTTAGAACTTTTTCTTCTGTGACATTGAGTTACCAACTCGCACTTGGAAAGTTCTATCTGTAAGGTAATTAATTCTCTATCCATTTCAGAAGTTTACCACGTATGCCAAAGTGCAGTGTATTTGGAGCATTTTCCCCTTAGTATTCCTCAACAATGTCTAGCTCAACTCCGTCAGGAGCCACTGGTTCCAGAGTAAAATGTGAACATACATAGTCTTGGTTTCATCCAAGTTCATTCGGAGGCTAATGCATTGATAAGAATGAGCCAAGTCATCCAGCATTTACTGAAAATCCTGCTAGGTTCCAAACATTGTGACAATGTCGTCTGCAAATCTCAAATGTGAGATATACCCGCTGTTAACTTTAATACCATGTCCACGCCAGTCCATAGTTATTAACATATCCTTCAAAGATCAAAAAAATATCCCATAGTATATAAATGCCATACACATACGCTGATTATGCTCTTAGGCTCTGTATAATCTGCCATATTTGAATTGGGTGTATGGTACCTTATTCTCCTCGAATCCAGGCTTGCTTCAATTGTTTGTATTCGTGAAACCTAAGGGCGGGACGATGCTAGAGAAGAGTAATTTCGATTTTCGATATTCTCTTTTTTTATGCACGACGGCTTCTCCACAGACGAGCAACAACGGCCTCTCTGCCTGTTGGCGCGCGATCCGCTGCATCTGCCTCAATCTGTCTCGAAACGTCAGGACGCCGGTCGATTTCTTCCAAATGGGGCACCGGAAGGCGGGCATGGTTGGCGATGTTGTGCAACACCGTACAAGCATTTACAATTTTTCCCGATTTTATCGGTGTATAATGCAGTGTACGGTGTGCCAACAAACATCTCCACCGCGCTTTCATGACCCCAATACAGCGTTCCACTACATTTCTAGCACTGCAGTGCTTCTTGGTGTAATAGTCCTCGGGAGACCCTGGTGCTGCATGCAGTATTGGGGTCATCAAAAATGGTCTTTGAGCATACCCGGAGTCACCTGAAAGAATTGAAACTACCATTAGTTATGAAACAATTGAAATAACTAGCTGACGTGGCATGGCATGTGAAGTGGTAATTCACTTATTTAAGTATAGATTAGCTACTGCTCACAGATTCTTTCAGATAAATGGGTTATCATTCATTGATCATGATTTACCAATGCACTCAGATGCAAAATAGGTTTTTGACAATTGATCAGCATCTGCTCGATCAATATAGATACAAAGACAGTAAAGAGACTAGAATTTATACTATAAAAAAAATATTAACATCTTTACACAAGAATAAACATTAGAAACAGGAGATCAAATGTTAATTCTTCAGTGACCATTTAAAAAAACCATTGCATTAATGTTGACATACCCAATAACCAGCAATTTTGCCCTTCCTCATTCAATTGTTGCAGGTGTCCCCTCACTGGCGATAAATTCCAAATATGGGAATCGTGAGAGGCACCTCCAACAGATGCATCCACATGCAATATTTGCAGATCTGCATCACATATCTGTAAAGAATGAAACAAAATCAATGAATAAGTGTACAATAAAATTACTAATTGAGATTGTAGGCATAGCATACATTCGTAATGTTGTAATAGGTACTTACAACCATAACATTTATGGAATGATACAGCTTACGGTTGAAGTATGCCTCTTCGTTGTGTTGAGGCCGTATCATGGCGACATGTGTCCCATCCACACACCCCAACACCCCAGGAAATCCATGCAACTCCATGAACCTAAAAAATATATAATATATACTAGCTGTTCCCTGCGGTTTCACCTGCGTGGGCTACAGTTTTCCTTGGTAGAATTAATCAAAATCCTTTCTTAGCAGATGCCTACGTCATAACATCTACCTGCATGCCTTTCAGCTCGATCCGTCCAGTGGTTTGGGCTGTGCGTTGATAGATCACTATGTCAGTCAGTCAGCCACCTTTGAGTTATATATATTTAGAAGTAGGTATATTATAATTTATCAAAATCAAAATGTAAGAAGATAATTATTGTGTTAACAGTAACAAACTTTTGACTTTGAACATAATATTACTAACCTTCTCATTGAGGCATGTCGGTCTTCATGTGTTGCAGGAAACTTGATAAATTTCCTCAAAATTTCTGGGGTGTTGAGGGCCGTTGTTACCTCGGACACGCAGTCACTGAGGCTGGTCTGTGACATGGCCAAATCACTGTTCTGGCACACGCTTTTCTGGTAGCTGCCTGTAGCATAAAATGCTAAAGCAGCTAGCACCTAAAATAGTAAAACAACATGTGGTTAGGTTAGGTAATTACTTACTTCAATCATTTGCTTTTGGTTGATAATTATATTTCATTTATGTAGGTAGGTTTAGTAATAGGTGGTTGTGGCTTATACCTTTAATTCCGGCCGAATTGCGCTGGACTTCGTCGTTAGCGGCAATAGTGGAGTGAGCTCCTCGCACAACCTCAGAAACGAATTTTGGTTGAGCCGGTAGTTTGCCACAAAATCAGTCTCCGGCACCTCTAACGGGTTACTGAGGTCGCGCAAGACTCTTCTCTTTATTATTCGTTGCCACTTTTGACATTCCTCTTCTGCAGCCCCGAGGAAATAGGCTCTTGCCGACATAATGTTTCTAAAAATTTAACATTTTTTAGTTCTATTGTAACAACATTATGTGATTAGGTGTACATCATTTTTTGTATATATTATTAGCACAACAAACGTATAAAATACTATCCAATATACAAAGCTTGCAATTTACACGTCAAATCACTATAATAATATTATTCTTACCTCACTTTCACTCTGTTTATTTCTCAATATTTGGCACAAACGCAAGCTAATATGGCGGACTATGGTGAAAAACGTAACCCGAGACTTACCTTAAACTATGATAACCATTACCATAGTTTTGAAATGTCAAAGTAGTTCCGCGGTACGAAATTTAACGTCTTTTGTTTTTTTTTGCTCAAACTACGTACCTTTTCGTTCATTCAATTTAGCCATAATGGAAATGGCTAGTCGATGGACCACGTGATAGTTCGGCGGTACCAATTGTGTCAAATTATAAGAGTTTACGATAATGTTTATGTCGTTTTGTGATCCGCGGTAAGCCCGCAGATCCTATTAAATAAAGAATTTTTTGATTTTGTTTTTGTTTTTGATGGTAAAAGGACTTGTAAACTTAACAAGCTCTTGTTGTGGTGCTAGAAACAGCACAATAGGGTCTCGGAATTGTGTTATTACCGTCAAAGCCTTCATTTAATTAATTTTAACTGGCTGCACCGAAGGCGACACCTTTCCGTGACTGCGTTAGGTAACGGCAGCCACTAGGTTTGTGCGGAATTTGATCAGGATTTTCAAATTTGTAATTAGTTCTAGTGAGGTTTCGCCGTAGCTCGAGTCTGGCTGAGAATTAGGGGGAATTCCGTTAATGTTTTGGACGAAACAGCGATGCACTACTAATTTCAAATTAAGGAATTTCAACTGTAGATATATAACTTCATTTTAATTTTAAACTAACCTCATTAGAACGCAGAACCGACAACCGTTGGGCTAGACGTGTTCTTTAGTGGAGACCGCGACTTGGCAAACGTAGTGTAAGACGCCCTGCGACAAGGTGGAGCGACGGCTTGCGCCGAGTGGCTGGCAGTGGTTGGATGAGAAAAGCCGAAGACCGGGCTCAGTGGCGTATCACGGGAGAGGCCTTTGTTCAGCAGTAGATGATGATGATGATGAACCTCATTAAAGGTTTTTGCTTTTGTGATCTAGTTAGGATGGCAAACGGCCCGGCCCGCCTTATGGTAAGCGGTCACCGTCGCCTATGGACATTTGCAACACCAGGGGAGTTGCCAATGCGTTGCCGACCCTTAAGAACTCTTTTCACACCCATCTTGAAAGATTGCCATTTTTGTATTTCCATACATTTTGCTAAATTTCGTTAACCAACTTTGTTTCTCTCTATATGAGATACATGTTACATAATATGGCTAGTGGTAACCATAAGACGGACCATCTGTTAATTTCCTTTACAAATACTATCGATCGATCAAGGCTTCGCTCAGGTCATGTGGAAATCCTTTATATTTTCTTGTTCATATTACGTAAAGTTTATTAAAAAGTTCATGTTAAATATATCTATTCAATTTCAAGCCCTTAAGGGATTGTATTCGCCATCAGTGTTTATAATTTGGAATTTGAAGTACAAACATAATGCAATGCAAGCAAACTTTTATAACGACTGCAGGCTCGCTTTTTCAATAAAATCCTAAGTGAAATGTCACTAGAGAACCTTCTTACAGAACGTCTTTCGTTTCGTGGTCGCCACTCGAGAACCTTTCTTCCTTATCGGTTCGTCGAACGATGTGGCTTGCCCAATGCCACTTCAACTTGCGAATTCTGAGAGCTAAGTCGGTGATTTTAGTTCTTCCTCGTTTCGGATAACCTTGCATTCACTGGTTGTAACTGTCACCTTCTAAATATACGTGGAGCGATGGTGGCTGAACGGTAACGTGTGTGTGGATTTGGCATCGCTCAAAACGGTGAAGGAAAACCGTTGAGGAAACCGGCATGTCCAAGAACCACAACATTCAAGGGCATGCGACATCTACCAACCCGCATTGGACCAGACAGGCTGATGATGACGATGACTATCGGCCAGTTTCAATAACCTATCTATCCACGGTTTGCCTTACTGGAGATAGAAAGAACATTGGCCACTTTTCATACTGCCCTGGACCTGAACGCAATATATTTTGTATGAAAATTTTCGTTTCTGTCAATGTCACTTAGTTTTTGTTCATATTTGGTAAATAATGTTGATTTTAATGACTTAATTTAAATAGGGCCGACTTCCAAAGCGTGAAACGGAATGAAAAAGAAAATGCGGAGTGCGTTCAAAACATCCAAGCATTGTGTAAGTTAAAAAATGTCCTAAGAAACTCCGAAGTAAAAAAATCGATATCTTTTTTTCTACACTTTCTTTTAAATACCGTTTGTATAATCTTAATAGACAAAAAATTACAATTTTTATCGTACATAGATCGTTTTCATACGACCTGGGGTCCGTTTTGGCCATTGTTCTTTGACACAAGCTCCATAGATGTAATGTCAAATTTCAGCGGAGAGATAGGTTTTTGAAACTGGCCGTAAATGAACATATTTTTGAATTTTGTTGGCCCAGTAGCAGTTTTAAAATAGCTAGTGCAGATGGATAGTGTAGGTAGGATAGCGAACCCGTGCCAGGCTGTCTGGGAAAGCCGTCAAGTGCGAGTAACCTGATCGGGAAGCCGTCGCAGGTGCAAGCTCACGCTTCACAGCTCCTAGCGGGTGGTACACGTGGGAACTTTTTTGTCTGTGGCAGGGCAAAATGTCTAATATCGAACTGGCACTTTTACTTTTTTGGCGGCAATTGAACTGTCAACGTGAAAATTTTGTTTTTATTTCCAAACATGTGTTTCTTCGAGTGATAATGTGTGATATTGGTGGATTATTAACCACTACGTGTTTGTTAATGTGTACGAGTGTGGGGAATTGAAATAAAGTTGTGAAAGTGACTTTTCAAGTTGCTCCAAAAAAGTCCGTGTAAAGTTTAAATAAAGCACCACTACTTTACTTAAACACTATCCTCATCCCATCATCTCATCATCATCATCACCATCATAATTTAAACTTGATTCAACTCTGAGTTTGAAATCTTTTATACTTGATACTGGCAAATACACGAATCGTGTGACGCCAAAACAAAACAAACAAAAAAAAAACTTTGTTTTATTTCCAAAAATTTTCTTCGAGTGATAATGTGTGAGATTGGTGGATTATTAACCAATATGTGTTTGTTAATGTGTACGAGTGCGGAAAATTGAAATAAAGTTGTGAAAGTGACTTTTCTAGTTGCTCCAAAAAAGTCCGTGTAAAGTTTTAGTAAAGCGCCACTACTTTACTCCTCATCCCATAATCTCATCATCATCATTAATACTTGATTTTACTCTCCGAGTTTGAAATATTGAATACTTGAAATACACTAATCGCGTGACGAAACTAGCACTTTTTTGACACTTTATAGAGAGTCTAACTGTGAGCTAGAAATTACAAAGGTGCTTACTTTATAAATTCAATTTCTAAAATAGGAGAGGATCGTGCGGCGAAACGAGCAGCTTTGCTTTTGCTTTGTGGTAAAGTATTTTCTAGTATTTGCCTGGCTACCACCCTCATGTTAAGAATCTGTCGCCAAGCACCTATCGGTGTGTTCGGGCAACCTCACTTGAGAGCCAGTTCCCAGTCCAGGTGTAGCGTGACGCCACATTGTCACTTAACATCAGGTGGCTTGTGGTCAAACGCTACCCTGTAAGTAAAAAAAAGCAGGTATAGTCAGACTGGCAGGACAGACAGAAGTGGCGGCGTTTTTTATCATCGGACGCCGTGGACTCACTTTGGGTCGTTGCGCCATCTCTGTGACATATATATGAATATAAAAACTAGAGTTATAATTAATATCATCTAAATAATGTAATCTAAATTCACCGCTAACCCCGAACGAAATAATAGTTAAATTCACTCCAATAGTTATAATAGAAAATCGATTCATTAATATTTGGTTTAGAGATAAACCCGTGAATAAAGGATATCTATTATCTAGATTCTAGTCTAATTAAAATTTCTAACCCTAGCGAACTTAAATTCCTGGCAAGACCAAAGTTTTATTCGCTATTTTTCCCAGTTTTCTCCTGGGTTTACCGACGCGCTTGTCCACCGTATTTCTATGCAGATTGACTGGCTCCCCAGGAGGATTTACTGTTATTTTACTGGAGGTAGGTACTATCACTCGGATAGTGACTTTATGTTCTGGGGCGAAAACATTTTCGACGAGTTTTGGGTTTAGAAAAAGTAACTTTTTGGCGCAAACGAAATATTAAGTTTGGTTATTTTTAACTAGGGAATGCAATCGCTCCACCAATTTTAATGCCGATATTGGCCAGACTAAAGGTTTTATGTCCCGCAGAAACTTAAAAGTCTGGGAAAGTATACATGTTTAATTCGTAATGACAACTTAACAAAAGGATGAGAAACAAAAAGAGAATCTCTTGATATCAAAATAAACATAAGTATGTGTATAATCAAATTTACATTATTTAATCTTTGTTGACCTTTGTAATAAGTGCGATGAAAAAAAAATTTAATCAAATTCTCTATACAACTACCTAACCTATATCTATTCTGTGACAGTACTACTTTGATGGAGACTAAACTCAAAGTTAAAAAAAACCCAATTTTTGACAAATTGGATAGGCATTCTTAGTTACAAGACGTCGTAAACCAGTAAATTCTGAACTGACGCTCGTCGGCGCTTGCCATCAGGTAAGATAGCGATCAGGGCTGTCCAATAAAGGCTCTACACAATAAATAACGCTACCGTAGATACAATAACTCAATCGCGCAGCCGACATAACTCATTCAGAAACACGCTTATAACTGTGGAAGCTTACTGGATTACCGTCAGCAGTACTCAAGTTCAAAGTGCAAGGAACGAAGTGCATAAAAAATCCGTCTAATATTATAAACGTGAAAGTTTGTGAGTATGGATGTTTGTTACTCTTTCACGCAAAAACTAATAAACGGATTTGAATGAAATTTGGAATAGAGATAGCTTATAACCTGGATTAAAACAAAAGAAAATAAAAAAAATAAAAATCTTAATTAAATATTTATCCCGGAAAAAGGTTCCTGTGGGATAACGGGAAAACGCGGGTGAAACAGCGGGGCGCAGCTAGTATATTATAAATATTATGATGCCGTATGTCGCATTAAAATCCGTTGCGTTGTTTAAGAGTTAGCGGATATATTATGCAGACACACAGCCGCGGAAAGCGACTTGTTACGTCAAATCAAGGTACAGCTCACAGAATTGTGACAATAAGCACAGAAGCCATAAATCATCAACTTTAAGGTGGAGACTGACATGACCATACACTCGATGTGAGCACGTTACAAGTCGAATATTCGTCATGTTTTCGCTGTACTGACATGCTGAATATTCGACTTGTAACATGCACACATCGAGTGAAGCCCATGTCAATCCCCACCTTTAGTCGTCACCCTCTTGCATTCTCACAGCTAGCCTCAACTTCGAGCCAGCTCGTCATCCGGCTCACAAACTATTTGTTTCAACCTCACCGACTGTCTTACAACAACTCCCAACTGAAGCAATTCAATACATCGCAAGCTCGTTTCAGACACTTCTATCATTCCGAACGGTCCAATAGTTCACGCTTCAATGCGTTCCGGCGGCAGGAATGCGTCGTGATAGGCATTTCTGTTAGACGCAGGGCTGGCTCGGGTTTCTTTAAAGTTTTGAGGTTATGGGTCAAGAAAATTTCGCACTAAACATGGTGAAATAGCGTCCAATTATTTATTAGAATCAGTCCTTTACCTATTTTGCAAATTTACTATTTAATGCTAGCATGGTAATTAAAATTAGAATTTGATTTAAGTTCTCGATATTTTGGCACAGTTGCAAGAGCCATGAATGAAGATATGAAGACATTCTAATATTTTGTCATAGCTGTCCCGAAAAATAAAACTCCAGAATTTATCAATTTCATAAAGATCAATTTAATCTTTAATGTGTAAAAACTGGCATCAACATCTTCCGTTGCAGTGAACGTCTCAAAGTTCTATTTGAGCTCGATTTAGAGTAGCAGAGTTATTATATCTTTTACACGCAATAACCTTAATGGGACTCCAATGAACAGATCTATTTATTATATATTTATTTTTATTTAAATATTCATAAGACCTTACAACCTCAAAATCATGTCCACCCCAAATAAACCACTTAAAAACCCCTATCGGACACCGTTGGACCACAAACCCGATGGAAACCATATCAGTCCAAGTCGACTGGAAACAGAACGGATGGCAGCCCTGACCGCAAAGACGTGCTCCGGGCAGCTGGCGATAGTTGCCGGACTTAATAAACGACGAGGTGAGAGCCAGTGAGACTTGCCGGACAATGTGGAAGCTGAGGTTCTTTTGTTTAGGGTATCAAGTGTTCCCGTACCTACACGTAATATGCGGGTTACTTGGGTAATATATAGTTAGGCGTGCAATAATATATCAATTACATTTATTTAATAGGACACATATTGTGATCACTTTAAAACGTCAAACTTAAAACTAGCTACGCCAGTTCCAATCGCCTAACGCCGGCAAAATAAAAGTAATAAACTCTTTACTGGTATAGCACAATTTAGAGAAATTTAAAAACTAAAACAATATTAAAAATTAATGGAAAGTGTCACAATGAGTTTTTTGAAGTGTCAACATGAAAATTTTGTTTTTATTTCCAAAACTTGTGTTTTTTCGGGTGATAACACTGATAACGTGTGCTATTGGTGTTTTAGCGGAGCGGAGCGTAGGAAATGTTCAATGAATTCTTGCTTGTTCTTATCCCGGCGTAAGGAGGTTGAAACAGGCGTAGCTATAAGTTTGATGGTTTAAAGTGATCCTGTTAATTAAATAAAGAACTTTGAACTTAAAATTGATTGGTGCTTGGCGACAGAGTACGAGTAGCTAGCCAGGCAATTACTAGAAAATACCCTACCACCAAGCTACTTATATAACTGGGGCTGACAAAACACACCTATAGGTAATTTTGAATAACAACAACACTCACACTGAGAAAAAAATTCTGATTTTCCTTCTGAGTCTTTACCTTCCAAGACCGTTTCCTTCCTTATTTTGTATTAGTTTTCCTTCTGAATCACAATTCCTTCCCTTTTGACTCAGAAGGAAAACGGTATTTCGGAAGATCTTTTTTCTCCGTGCACACTCACACACACACATCATCATCCTTAGTGTTGCACAAATATTGTCCCAATCCCTCAATGACATTACCTCGCCACCTTTGCTCCACAATGGTCCATCACCTGGTGTCGTGATGTATCTCCAGCCAAGTGTGAATTAATCTTGTAAGTGACTGACAAAAAACCGGTCGATGGCTGACAATGGACGGAACGAGGTCAGATGGTGGACTAGTGATGTGCTAATTGGGCGGTCGATGATCTACACTAATCTACGTGTATACATAAAGAGAAATGAAGTGCTGTTGGCTGGGTCGATATTGCATTTTTTTTTCAATGGAAACAATAGCTGTAAAAGCTTCCCGAAAATTGAAAGACTAGAAAAATTTCATGTGCTTTTTTATGGAAATTTTGTATTAACTCAATGCATCACATCAGCTGTTTTTGTTTACCTTGCCGTTAAATTTTTCAATTTTTCTTGGTGTAAGGACGATTGTCCAGACTTTTCATAAAGTAGGTAAGTTATGACCCTACGACAAAAAATAAATTTGCCGAAATATGTAATGCCGCTGACGCTGATCAATCATCTTTTTCACCCGATTTTAAGTGAAGATGAGGTCGAAGGTGGCGCCACGCTACACCTGGATTGGGAACTGGCTCTCAACTGGCTGTCGGAACACACCGACAGAGTCTTAACAGCAGCTAGCCAGGCAAAGCACTAGAAAATGCCCTATCACCAAGCTATCTATGGTTTCATCGCAATGTTTTTTTTCATCGAAAACTATAAATAAAAATGAGTTACTTTAAAAACCTTTCAGAAAACGTCCCATCGTAGCGGTGTCATGCAGAACCAATGAAGTACCATGACGGGTACAAAACTTCAAGGCAATAATATAACATACACTGTGGACACATAATCGATATAGAACATCGATAACGCATCCCGTCCCTAGTAGATCGTGTCAGTATCGATCACCTGGCGTCGAGATGTGTTTACGCGTTCTATGCGATGCGAGATGCGATGAGACCACGTACCATAGATTAGGTAACAGTACACATCACAAATTAGGTAACGAACATACACTGCTGACTGCATTGGTTTACTATAGCTAGCTATGCCCCAATTACGTAGGGCCATGATATCTTTGGAGCTTTTATTATGCAACTTAGTGACGAGACGAGAAAGTCGCTCGCATAATAATACGCCACACGCCATGGTTGCCCATTTTTACAATGTCAAATTGAAATGGGGATAGACTACTTTTTATCCCGGAAAAAGGTTCCTGTGGGATAGCAGAAAAACGTAAGTTGTAACATAATCCGAACATATCTGATATAAAACACATTTGATAAATTGAGTATGTACCTACGGCTACTTTTGTCGCTGACTGTACATACAGTCATATTTTTTTCTTTATGGAACTGATTTCGAGACAAGCACGTCGCTTGCTTGATGGTAAGCGTCATAGGTACTTGCTCTATAGAGTTCAATAACACCCAGAATTTTGTACTTCAAAATCCTGCGCAACATATTTCTTACAGAAGTATATATACTTTCTACATAATTATATACCATTAATATTATATACTTCGGCAATCACTTATTCCGTACTAATATTGTTATTCCGTGTTATTGACCTGAGTTTGCAACGCCGACATTACCTGCAAAAAAGAAAAAACAAATTAGAAAATAAACATCACAATGTTATTCTGTACTATCCTACAATCAGATTCATAACGGCTTAATGGATTTTCATGGAATTTGAGACTTGGTTACAGTGAGTGTAACCGCGGGGCACAGTTAGTATTGAATAACATGTTTATGGCACTAAAAAAAACTAGCAGCACATAAAATCATTACACAAAGCATTCCCATTATCAAAACAAACGTTTACGACTCAAAACAGATAAAAACTACGTAAAAAAACTAAAAAATACTATAAAAATAAGAACCCATAACGCCGTCAACGACTAAATCTATAAAAAATATATATATTAAAAGCAAACAGACGAATTTGTTAACGGTTTATAATAAAATATACACATACTTTTGTGACCCGTCAAATTGTAAATGGTAACAAATGGTAATGGGCCGGTCTGAGGGACCCCTGCCGTGATGTACGGGTTAATATCACGAACTATGGTCTCTCAGACCCAGCGTGGTATATTTGCTTTTTAATTTTATTGATATTAATTTTGGTGGCTGATAAAAAACATCGTGTGGGCTGGATTTTGGTCTTTGGTTTTGGCATATCGTAATATGTGTTTAAGTAAAGTAGTGGAACTTTACTTAAACTTTACAAGGACTTTTTTGGAGCAACTAGAAGAGTCACTTTCACAACTTTATTCTAATTTCCCACACTCGTACACATTAACGAACGCATAATGGTTAATAATCCACCAATATCACACATTATCACTGGAAGAAACACAAGTTTTGGAAACAAAAACAAATTTTCATGTTGACAGTTCAGTTACCGCCAAAAAAGTGTGGTACAATGCTAAGGTACCATTATTTCATGAAATGACATTTGGTCCTGTCAGTTCACTGACTCGAATTAAAAGTCAGAATATAGTACTGAATCAGTAACAAGCATAACATTAACATATAACTACCATTTATGACACACAACAAGTTTGTTTATGCCCATCAAGAATCTCCTTTGATCTTTATGATTTATTCACGTTTACATATTCAAAAAACTTTCTTACCTGTTGATTGTATCAATTTATATTCATACAGAAAATGTCAACGGACTGACACAAACATTATTGTTTGTACACATATATAATATCTTATTTGATCGCAGAACGGTTTTTGATTAGATTTATTTTTGACTTAATATTCGTGATGTGCAAAATGAATAAATTTACATTTTTATTTGAATTTATTTTTAGATGTCGATATTAGAATGTAAGTAACGTCTCTATTCTTCCCATAGTACCAACCTAATTATAACAAAACAATTGGTGATTGGTATTTAGAAATACTATGCGAAATTTACTGTCTCTATCGGTTTCTGACGGTTTGTTACCTTTTTACGCCTAAACCACTACACAGATCTTGATGAAATTTAATTTGGAGATAGTTTGATCCCTGGAGAATAATAAAGGATACTTTTTAATATACTACCAGGATACTTTTTTTTTGATAAACCGTAGTCCAAGCGGGCAAAACCGCCGGCACGGCTTATGTTATTACTATTTTGAAACCATTTTATTATGTGGACGAATGTGTTATGTAAAATGATATCTTTGTTACAAACTTTACGATTATTGCTTTTCGCAGAATATGTTATTTAATTGGAATAAGTAATTTTTTAAGACTAGCTGCCACCGCGGTCCCGCCCGCAGTGAATCGGTTTATCTCTGAATTTTATTATCCCGACTATCTAATACCTATTTCATGCAAATCCGTTCAGTCTTTATATGCGGTACCTATTGAAAGGGACGCCGTCAAATAATGTACCATATAAAAAATATTACAAGCAACTGACAATTATTCACGTAAAACATGTCAAAAAGGGGGGTCATTACTTATTTATGTACACTTGTACAGTTTATAATAAATAGTTAGTGTGTTTGTTCGTTTGTATTTTGTTTATAATTCACTAGCTTTTTCTGAACATTATTTCACTTGGATTTGAACAGACATTCCATAAATTATTACTTAAGTCTAAGTGAAGCTTATCGTGAACATTTCAATTAACCGACAGACACAAATGTAAAAAAATAATAAGAAAAGAGGCTTGTTACGTAGAACAACATTGCGTAAAACAATATGAACATAAATGAACAAGATTCTGAATTTATAACATGCCATTATTACAATGTTAAAAAGCTTTTGTGGGCAAAAAATATTAAATACTATTCCAGAATTAAAATTACAAAACCCTGCACACGATGTTAAAGCAGGACGTACTTAGTATTCAGGAGCCAGGGGGCAAATATATAATAAAATATATTCAGAAAATAGGTGCAGGAACCAGAGATAAACACCATTTTTTTTTAGCTGTAGTGGTTAGGTCGGGATTGTCATACATGTACTTTTAAACCTGTCAAATTAAATTTCGTTTTAGAAAATGCAAATCAGAATCAAACCTGGACCGCAATGTTTACTACAAAAAGTTTACGTGTTTATCATAATCAACGAATCATCATTGCCATTTCCATTGCTGAGACAGGCCTTATCTCAGAGAGAGAGCAATGATATATGACGCTGGCCCAGTGCGGGCTGGTATATATAGAATGCCATTGAATTTTGTGATTATTGTCCAGAGAAGTAACCTTTGCTTCTCGATGATTTCTTTTAGGTACGGTTTTTATTGATGTTACATCCGCACACATAACCTAAAATAAGTGTGAGGCCACGACGGGTTTGTGGGCGATTTTCGTAATACAAATGGCGTTTTACTTAATAGATTTTTTTTATTTTTTATTTTTTTGTAATAGATTAGCAAACAAGCTGACGGCCCGCCTGATGGAAAGCGGTCACCGTCGCCTATGGACATCTGCAACACTAGGGGAGTTGCCGATGCGTTGCCGACCTTTAAGAACTCTTTTTACACCCATCTTGAAGGAAAAGGAAAAAAGTGAAAAGTGAAAGTGAATAGTGCGGAAAAGCTCAATTAGTGTTATTAGTTTCTAATCCTCTCGTCAGGGGGCTAGCCCCCGCCTGCCTTGCACTGGCTACGCCCCTGAGATAAGCCTTTGTGTTTTGAATTTCCACTCAACGTCAGCTAAAACTTTTGAATTTGTAGAGCATATTTGCTTATTAATACAAAATGTTTCAAAGGCGTGACTGCGAAGTGACATTTCTAGTTGACTCCATTCTGCAATTCTGCTACTACACTTATTTACCTAACAATTTGAGAGTCGCTAATTATACGCTGCCCTCAACAATACCCAATAGTTTGCATACAATTTAAAGTCAATCTTAGAACCTAAGGAAAAGGATTCAAAATTGAATTCGGTTCGGTTTTAATTCGAATGAAGCGAATTTGAGGGATGCTCAGATGCAACTTTTTCCTTGACTTAAAAGAGTTTAAATTCATTTTTGGAATATTGAATTTTATACGCTCGGAGCAACAGATTACAGTCGAAGGTTGCTTGGTGTTTTGTTAGGGTTTATGACAGAGTGTCCAGTAGAGAATATGCCTTTGGGATATGCGTTTGCATTCATCCAATGTTTGCCATATCCGCCCTTTTTTTAACGCCAGATGTCTGTAAGGACGACCATTGTGAGTAGAAACACGACTGAGTGCCCAATTATATTGTTAATTTCGAAAATATTAAGCTTTGAAATATTACACGCTTGGTAGAATAATAAGCCATTATGGCATTGAAAAGTTTGTCGAGAATACGAATGCCGGAGTGTCAGATTTCGGTTAAATGGTAGGTGTGCAGAAATTAGCACAATGGGTGTGCGAAGTGTGATTCCGAGAGGAGGAAAGTTGAAAGTTCGAGAAATGTTTTTGAATATGAATACGAGTTTATACGACGTAGGTGTTAAAGCGGCATTATGTAGCTGATAAGCATTTATAAGTACATAATTTTGTAAGTAACATGAAAGTTAAATTATCAAACATATAGAAGTATATTGGATTAGAAGTTATGATTTTTAGGATAAAAGCATATTAAGTGTTTTTTGTTTTGGTAACTCAAAGCTGTCGAATTTCAATAAAATCAGTAACAACAGATACACGATATAAAACGAAATCTAATTAGAAAAGCTTATAAGAACCTATCAGATTAGTTATATGACAAAAAGACGTCGGTTTGCGATCCGTAGGACGTGGGATCGAGTCCTACAATGAGCTTGAGCTTTCAGTGAAGGAAAACATCGTGATGAAATCACAGCTTGGTGGCATTTTCTAGTGATCGCCGGGCTAGCTACCACTTTAAGAGTTAATAATCTGTCGCCGAGCACCTATCGGTGTGTTCCGGCAACCCCACTTGAGAGTCAGTTTCCAATCCAGATGGAGCGTGGCGCCACCACATCGTCACTTAACATCAGATGACTTGTGGTCAAACTATAAGTATATAATATCCCTACTAATATTATGAATGCAAAAGTAACCCTGTCTGTCTTTCTGTCTTTCACGCCTAAACTACTGAACCGATTTAAACAAAATTTGTTATAGAGACAGTCTAGAGCCTGAGAAAGGACATAGGCTACTTTTTATCGCGATAAACTGTAGCCCGTGCGAGTAAAACCGCAGGGAATAGCTAGTACGAAATAAAAACAGCTCCCTAGAAACAAGTCCTAGTTAAGGCTCACAAGATTTCCGATCGTTACGGGTTACTAATTTATTTATCCTTATTTTGCCCAACATCCAGATTAATCTCCCATTTAATTCCCCGTCTAGCTAAAACATTGAGTAGCTGGCCCTTATTGAAACTCACTTAACTTTCCAGCGCCGCAAATTAGATAAAGGAAGGGCAGGAAACAAAAAAGAAGAAAAGTTCAAGGGCGCACGAGTCTTTGCTTACTTTTGCTTTTTGACCGCTGCGGTGAGTGTAGGAATGGTGATTCTTCTTTTAATAGATCGATTTTTGAATCGATTTGAAGTTTAAATCGAATCAGAAACAAATAGAAGCCTAGAAGATTGATTCCTCATAAATAAATTTTTCTGTCTTATCTCTAATATAACATTTACCATTATGATATCCCATTAAAATTAGCTTTATGACAGCATATTAGCGTTATTGGAGTCATGGATCAAACCAATATTGATTGTCATCTATTGCATTTATATTAGGTAATTCATTGGGTAAGAATATGTTATCTTTATTATATTCAAGTGCGTTCAACTAATAAATTGTAACTATTAAATATTATTTATATGGTAGCTTTCTTACCGTATCAAAATCGATTTTTCGATTAATCGATCCAGAGGTATATCCCTGGTGAGAGTTCAAAACGTTCGAATTTCTGTCTTTCGCTTCTGCAACATATTATTTCGTCGTTTCGCTTTACGCTGTATCGGAAGATTTCACGAGTGCCTCTAAGTGTATTTTGATTGAATTATTTCTTATTCTTTCGCATAATTGAGAGGTTTTTGAGAGCGTCTTTGATTGAGTCAGGTTTTTTAAGTGGTTTCTGTCCTGAATGATCTTTTACAAAAGGTTTTTGAGGAATTGTTACGAGTATTTTGTGAGTGTGGTTATTTAGCTTTTTTTTTTGGTATTTTTAAAGTTGTTTTGTAAGTAAATTCTCTTTCTTTGTGTCTTAAACCTACCCCTACCCCCCTACGTGTAGCTAGTTTTAAGTTTGACGTTTTAAAGTGATCATAATGTATCCTATTGAATAAAAACAATTGAATTATGAATTCATTAATTATGAATTACTCTCTCTCTCGTAGAGAAGGCCTGTGTCCCAGCAGTGGGAACCAAAAAGGCTGATGATAATAAACTATAACACATTGTTACATGGAAGAGACGGTGAAGGAAAACATCGTGAGGAAACCGGCATGTCCAAGAACTGCAACGTTCAAGGGCATGCGACATCTACCAACCCGCACTGGGCCAGCGTGGTAGATTACGGCCCATACTCTCTCTCTGAGAGAAGGCCAGTGTCCCAGCAGTGGGAACGTGAAAGGCTAATAATGATGACACGGAAGACAAAATTATTTCTTCACATAAACTATGAAAAATCTTGGAATAAATTGCCTGTAGTTTCTGTTAGAATTTAAATGAACAATCAATTATTCATATCGACGAAGGTCCCAATTAGAGGAGCAATAGATCTAATCTATATATTGGATGTAAGATACGGTGTCGGTTACCACGGCGTGAGGTTTAGACTAGGAGCGGATGACGAAAAACAAACATTGTTTTAAAAAATGTCGTGTAAATTTTCCGTAGATGATAGTTTTTTTTTACCTTACAGGGTAGCATTTGATCACAACTCACCTGAAACTAAGTGGCGAAGTGATCGAAGGTGGCATCACGCTACGCTTGGACAGGAAACATGCTCTCAAGTGACATTGCTGGAACACACACTGATAGATGATTCAGATGTTGATTGCGAAAATTCATATTATATTCATTTTGATTACAAATAAATGTTTTAGCTTAATTTTGCCAGATAACACAGACGAGGAAACCTTAGGAGCACTACGTTTGAAATATAACTAGGTCGTTCATTTGGTAAAGTCAAGGACTGGAAAGGATACCTACCTATATTATTATGTGCTGGCTCAATATATATATTTATTGATAAAAAAGTAGGCAATTAATTATAAGTAAAACATTCATTATTAACAAACGAAATGAGAAGGTTCTCGTATATTTTGGTGACCCAAAAGACCAGTTTTGAAATTTCGAAGTGTTTTTTGCCACGGCTAGCTCCTCGTCTATTACCGCAAGCCTAGTCGGTTATTCGGTGTGACGTAGTACCCAGTTTCGGCTTAATTGGCCGTCGTGTTTACATGATTATATCTCATATTGGCTTTCACAACAAAATCTTATAAGAAAGAAGCAAGGCGATGTAATTTTTGGCCTTAAATACCTATATTTTTTTAACTTTACACATATTAATAATAATAATAATAATGCCCGCACAATCACATACATAGGCTCTGACCCCTAACTAGGTTTCCCTGTATCTAGGGTATCAGAAACTACGAGGATCGGGGATCCACAACACCCAGACACAGAACAAATACTTGCGCTTTTTTTTTCAATGCACAAACATTTATCCTGTAGCGGGAATCGAACCCAATATTAACAATTATGTATTAGAATAAAGGCAGGGATTACAAGAACAAGCTCAAAAGGTGCTACTTTGCTCAGTGGTACCTCGGCATGCGTAAGTCATTGGTTCAAATCTTACAATGAGCTTGAGCTGTCGGTAGCGGATATATCCAGATGAAACCATAACATGGTTTTACGGCATGTATTAATAATGCTCGCCTGGTAGCAGCCACAAAACTAAAGTTAAGGTTCTATATTCATTTCAGAGATTAGCCAGAACTAAACAGACAGACAGACAGACAAAAATCTTAATGATTGTTTTTTTATGTAAGTACCCTTTTATACTTACATAATTATACATTTAGTGAAAAGTTGTTAATTTGAAATTACAAACAGACACTTCAATTTTAATTACATGTACGTATAGATTTTTTTTTAATCTTTTTTTTCGCTAAAAGGCCGAGAGGTGTTACAAGTGAAAAATAAAGGCAATTGCGTATTCACTCGTTTCTAAGGCAACCCGCCTCACTGTCAGTACTTGAGGCTAAGGTTTAACTACACGCGTTTTAAAATGCAAAAATTTTATACGACATGAAAATAGGAGTTTTTTTTAAATCTGCAGATTTTTTGACGAAAACGAGAGATAGAGCGTATTTGTGATGTGTATCTTCTATGTATCAATCAATCAATCAATCAATCAATCAATCAATCATTTATTTGCAAGAATACATAATATACATCATAATAGGATCTTAAAGTAAAATTTGGTACAGTATCCAGCCTGCATGCAGACGTGCAAATGTTAACAAATGTTTTTGCTCGAACAATGCTCTATAAATTCTCTTAAACTATAAAAACAATATTTTAAAAGCCAGTCACTTAATTTTTTTTTAAATTGGTATCCTTCTTCATCCTTAATATTAGATGGTATGACATTATAAATATAAATACACATGTTAAATACATTTTTTTTATAAATATCTTTCTTGAAAGGAGGTTGATATAATAAATTATTGAATTTAGTTCTTTTTTGTCGGGTAAAAATTTCGCTGCGTTTCTGAAAATATTCCGGATGAGCTTTAGTAAAAAGACAAATATCTCTGATATAGATGCACGGCAGCGGAAGTATGTTGCAAGCTTTAAATAGTGGCTTACAACTATCCAAGAACCAGGCTTTGTTTATAACCCTAACACATCGTTTTTGCACTTTGAAAACTCGATCAATTTCAACTGAGTTGCCCCACATTATTAGGCCGTAACTAAGAAGAGATGATACATAGCCGTGGTAAGCAGTTAATGCAGCCTCCTTGGAAACAGTTTGTCTGAGTTTTTTCAGTGCGAAAACATAGCGTTCTAATTTTTTACACACTTGATCTACTTGAAACTTCCAATTTAAATGTCTGTCAATATCGATTCCTAAAAATTTAATGGTATCAACTTCATCAACTTTTTTGTTGTCATAATTAATGTCAAGATTTATTGAAGTAGTATTATACGAATTAAATTGAATTATTTTAGATTTATTTATATTTAAAGTCAAATTATTTATCTCCATCCAACGGATCACATCCGCTAAAGCTGTGTTTACCGTAGACTGACACTGTTCTTTTTTATCACATTTTATAACTACAGTAGTGTCGTCAGCAAAAAGTATACACTTATGTGGAGTTGCTTCTGGAAGATCATTAATGTACACAAGAAAAAGTAGTGGTCCGAGAATACTACCCTGCGGAACACCACTTTTATTTAGAAGCGGCTCTGATCTAAACTTTACTCTTGAAAGTCCTTTAACCTCATTCGATTTGGTATTTGATATTGTTTTAGTTACTTCAGTGCACTGCTTTCTTTCTATCAAGTAACTCGATAGCCAATCAAACGCTTTTCCTCTTATGCCATAAAAATCTAATTTGTGCAGGAGCTTCTTATGGTTTACAAAATCAAATGCCTATCTGTGTGTCTGTCTGTGACATCGTAGCTCCTAAACGGATGAACCGATTTTGATTTAGTTTTTTTATATGACAGGTGACTTGATCGAGACTGTTCTTAGATATGATCGCCAATTATTTTTTTAATTTAAATTTTTGCAAATTATCTGTTTTAGCTGTCTGTGTAAAGCGTCGAAACCACAATCTGTGGTCGAAACATAAATTAAATACTTTTAAAAAATATTTATATTGAAAAAAAAATTTCTTAGTGAAACTTTGACTTAAGTTTTGCAAATAATGGTGTCGATTCGGTTTTGCATTCTCTAAAACTAAACTAAGTTTGACAGGTCTAAGAGTAATCGGTCTTTTTTTTACTTCAGTGGTTAGAAAAAGACAGCAATATTATTAGACCTGTCAAATTTAGTTTAGTTTTAGAGAATGCAGAACCGAATTGACACTAATACCTTGTTTTGTTTGACGTTTTCGTCCTTTCAAATTGGTATGAGATTTGTTTTTTTAATTTACTACTTACAGGTTAGCGTTTGACCACAAGTCACCTGATGTTAAGTGACGATGTGGTAACTAACTGGCTCTCATGCTCTGGCGTTGCGTTACGGGGTTAGTCAAAAAACATCTATGTAGTCTATGTGTTCAATATGCATCGGTATGCAACTCACATCACCAAAACACGTCAGCGTAGTCAAACCTTAAAATCGTGGGCGTGTTATTTATAATGATCTGAAAAATTATTCTTTTGAAACGTGCTCGAGAGCTCCACAAGATTCCGACAACAATGTGTTAGGTGTTGTTAATATGGTAATTGTAGAACCGTCTTGGATGTTTAATGATATTCAACATAGAAATTATGGTTTTATTGTTGTGATTAGACTTGTGTATGTCGCGAACTAGATCGTAATATCGCTCCTAAAAAGGAACCTCGCGAACTAGTTCGCATATCCCGTGCTCCTTAGTTCGTTAGTTACGACCAAATTGTAATACACTTAGAATTAAGACATTTGTAACGTTTTATGAGTAATATTTCTATATCAAACTAGTGAAACAATAAATTATTAAATCAATTAAATTTAGCAGTAAATACTTAAAGAAACAAATAAATGCATGCAGGAGCAGTGGTAGCAAAGTGAGTAGATGATCTGCCTTTTTCTAGTTCGAGACGGAAGCTGACGAACTAAAAGAGCGACCTAGTTCGCAGAGCTACGAACTAAACTGAGCACTTCCGTTCGCGAACTCGTAAAAATCTATATGTGATCACTTTAACATATAAAACTTAAAACTGTTCCAACTTCGTTTTTGGAATTTATTTGGGCGCAATCTAATTTATATATATTTTCTTCATACTAACTGATTAGATAAGAGCAAGTTCACTACGATCAAAAGCTTTTTTGTCGTCTCAGCATTCTGATATGTTATGAATCCCCGCGTAGTTTCTGACACCCTAGGTTGAGGAAATCCTAGTTAGTGGTCAGAACTATGTATAGGACAGTGTGGGACTGTGGATGTTAGTATTTTATTATTAAGTTTGACTAACAAGACAACAAGACAACGTTCCCGGCACTGGACCAGCAATTCGTCCACAAAACAAGACATTGACAGTCCACAATTCCGTGACAAACAAACTGGCGGCACAAATCACTGTGTTTTGTTTGTTCACAGTCTCTGGGGACGGTAGGTGGCGGTCTAAATTGTGGATGGCAGGTACAGTCAGCGACAATAGTCACTGATCAATAACTAATTTTCAGTCTCGTTTTCCATCTCAAACAAAAAAACTTCGACCGATTCATTATTTAACATCAGCGCCTCTAGCCAAGATGCATTCTGCAATCGTTGACGCTAATAGAAAACAAGAAAAAAGTATTGGTTTGACATATTTCTGACCACGTGACTTAGCGTTGAAATATGTCAAACCAATACTTTTTTCTTGTTTTCTATTAGCGTCAACGATTGCAGAATGCATCTTTGCTACGGGCCCTGGTGTGTTGTGTCATGTGTCAAACGCTGCTTTGTTAATTGTAAAAAAAAAACATTACAGGTCTGACACGCATTTGGAAAATCGAGTATGCTTTTGTTGCTGTCTGTACTTGATGCTGTTGTTTGACATTTAAAATCACGGTGTTTTGATTTTGACATTCATACACAAAATGGTTCTCAAAATCTCGATGAAATTTGGCATGAGCATAGTTTGAACCCTGGGGAAGGATATAGGAGGATACGAAACGATGATGGCTGAGTAGTAGTGATGTCGGCTTCCGATTTGTGGGTTTTTGAATCATACAATGAACATGGGCTTTCGGTGAAGGAAAACTTTGTGATGAAATACATAACGTGGTGTTAGGGCATTTACTATCCACCACCCTAAAGTTAGGAATCAGTCATGATCATCATCATCACCATCAGCCGGAAGAAGTCCACTGCTGAACATAGCCATTTGCGTCCATCGGCTCCCTGCTACTCTTACAATGTCGTCGGTCCACCTAGTGGGGGGCCTACCTACAGAACGTCTTCCGATTCCTGGTCGCCGCTCGAGAACCTTTCTTCCCTATCGGAATCAGTCGCCAAGCACCAATTGGTGAGTTCCGGTAGCCCCACTTGAGAGCCAGTTCCCAATCTAGGTGTAGCGAGACGCCTTCAACGACCACATCGTCACTTAACATCAGGTGACTTGTAGTCAAACGCTAATCTGTACGTAGTAAAACAATAATCTTTAGTCCACGCGGGTGAAACCGCGGGGAACAGCTAGTTTCCAATAATTATACCGATTTATTCTTCGTTCACCACAAACAGTAGCGTAGAGGTAGTAATTCCGTAACCGCATTGCTGCTGAAATGGAAATAACGGTACAATACCGTTTCTGGATCGGAACGATAACGAATTCGTTTGTTCAACAGAATAACGGCCGAAACTAAATAATCGATCCTGATCCGTTATCCGCGTTTTAGGATCGATATGTCATGTCATCTTAGTACAAAAATGACATATTATGCCATACATGACATAGCAATCCAAAACTGCGGATAGCGGATCTAATCGATTATATTAATTTCGAGCGTTAGATGTCAAACTTAAAAAACTCGCGGGCGCGGGGGTTAAAAATAGCAACGTCGATGCTGGAGCACAAACTAGCTCATCACAACAATCCAGAACTCAAAATCAAATCGTGCCTCGGCTCAGCTCAGGGTTGTTTTCATCAAACACTAAACAAACAGTTGCATAATCAGATAACACTTCAAAGATACTCGTTAACCTAGTGTACTGCTATCCAGGCAGTACGTGAGCTTGCATGATTTGTTGAAACTAGGATTAGGGAAATGTGCAGGATATATGCAGTATGAGCAGTTCACTTAGTACAAGTTTTGATAGTTTAAAAAAATTATAAAATAGTTTTCGTTTCCTTTCAAACTTTTTATTTTGCGCGCCTTTATGGAAATCGGAGGGTCTACAATCGCTAATGCGGGTATTTTAAGGGCCGGTTTTATAAACATACGTGAGTTAAATGTCATACCAAATTTCGGTAAATTTGATCTTATTGTCAAATTTTAGTATGGAAAATTCGACAATAATGTCAAATTTACCGAAATTTGATATGAAGTTTATCTTACGGACGTTTGTAAAACCGGTCCTTTATCGTTTTAATCGTATTTCAACAAAGTTTTTGAGTCACTTTTTGAATTTAGGCAGTACAAGTTGGTATGTATAATAGATACAGATAGTGTGAACAATGGGAAAGTACATTCGTTAATTAGATAGTGATATAATAAATGCAAATGTTTGTGAGAGGGTGTGAACGTTTGTTACGTTGCGTCCCAACCTTTGCTACTGTCTACATCAATGTATTGCACCCAAAGTAGACACCCCAAACATGGGCAAAGCGCAAAGCGGACAAAACAACGCGGACAAAACAAAGCGGAATCTCATTAAGGATCAAACAATACTCAATCCAACTGTCAGACGAAATTACAACCAGTTCCGATACAAACCAGGTTCTGAAACAATCTGAGTTCCATGTAGAGGTGAGGCGCAAATATTGGACTAGATCCAGTAATCGGGTATTTTGTGGTACTAGGTCGCACCTCATTATTTAATATCATACTATCTTTCCACCTAATCTCAGTCCCTCAATGATTACAATCCAAATACCGAAGCGTAATGTAACAGTAACGCGAAAGTGATGGAAAATGTTTTGTGATACCTATAGATTAGGTTGAAGGAACGTAAAGTTACTATTCCGCTTCATCTCTGTCGATTTCGTATCTAGTACCATAGTAAAGGAGTAGTAGTTCAGCTTCATATAAATCGGCCGTCGCCGGTTTGAATGTGTGCGTGAGTAGCGGCACCGTGTACGCACGCACTTTTCACGCACACAATCACATAAACGAAAGGAGGCGGCCGGGGCCGCGGCCATGCACTCAGTACGGAACGCGCCGCCTATGCGTCACCGCAAGAGTAGGCAATTAACTCGTCGAGCGGCCTTAGCTAACCTACTGTTCTTCATATACTGTGCTAGTAAGTAGATTAGGTTGGATTCAATGTATTGAGTATTTGGTAAGGGGAACCGTTTGGCTTGATATGGACATGTTATGAGGCGGGATGCAACGTATAGGTACCAAGAATGTGATGAATATGAATTTTGGTGAATGGAAGGGAAGAAAAAGACCAAAGAAAAGGTGGGTTGAGAAAGGGTCGATATGAATTAAAGGGGGACGAAGCGATGACGGCTGACAGGGAAGAGTGGAAGAAAAATACCAAGGCAAAAAGAAAAAGTATTTGGTTTAGATTAGTTACCGTTCGTTCCTTGTCTATAAATATCGGGTACGGGATTAGGTTAGAAGCAACGTATTAAGTATTTGGATTAGGTAATCTTAGGGATTGTATCAGTTGGAACTAATCTCGAATTTACCTAATACTATAACCAATCTATAGTTTTGAAACATTCTGAGTTGGATACTAACCGAGTTACGTTGCGATATCGGATATCGTCATGCCGTGGCCGTGGAGTTCAGATAATTGTCCGCTTGCGGCTGTACAGATGCACTGATCGATGTGGCGCAGTGGGTGGACAGCCAGCTGAGAAACGTGAGGCCGTGTATTCGATGTCCGTTACAAGACAAATATTTTTGCATTGAAAAAAAACAGAGCAAGTACTTGTGCTGTGTCTGGATGTTGTGTTTTTATCGATGTCACGTCACTAACGTCTGAAAAGTATTTTTCTTAAAGACTTGCAAAAATATATCACTTTAGTAAATTTTAGGGGAAAAATAATACACATATATTTTTAATAATTATTTTTTGCCGATTATACTCTGCGATTTGGCCATCATGGTTGTATTATTTTCAAAATAATTACCTGCCAGGCGTTTCTTGCCTGTTCTTTTGCCGGCGTATGGAGGCTGGAACAGGCGTAGCTAGTTTAAATTTGACGTTTTAAAGTGATTACATCCACTAAATAAATATCTTTTGCTTTTGATTTTCGATGATGTGCATTCATCATCATCATCATCAGCCGGAAGAAGTCCACTGCTGAATATAGACCTCGCCCTTTGAACGCCACCATGAACGGCTATTAGCCATTTGCATCCATCAGCTCCCCGCGACTCTTACAATGTTGTCGGTCCACTTAGTCATCCGATTCGTGGTCGCCCCTTGATGACACTTACTCCTGATATGCATTGGTCCTTAAATATTATTACTACGTCCAATTTCCTGACCCATCCTGATTGATCCCCAATTCCATGTATAATATCTACCTCAGCTTGGCAGTAAATCAAGCGCGTAATTAATGCAATTACAGGACCACGCGAGTGACCTTATTTTACGGGTCAGAAGCCCAACACTGCGTGAAATGCAATTTAACTTATGTTCATCATTATCAGCCTATTTCTTTCCCACTGCTGGGACAGAAGTATTCTGTGAAAAGGCTGGTTCAATGCGGGTTGGTAGATGTCATATTTGCCCTTGAATGTTGTGGTTAATTACGTTTTGAGCGATGGCAATTCCGCCTTTAACTTTCTCCATAGCAAATTTCGTCAAAATCCGTCCTGTAGCTTTTGTGTAAAAGAGTAACAAGCATGCAAACTTTCACATTTATAACATTTGATTTAGTAGGATTAAAGCCATAGGCCGAGATGGGATTCGAAATTGATATCGGCGCTTTGCAAGGCGCAAGCGTTACCGTAAGGCCACCACAGAGTGTGAGTTATTTTCATCATCATCATCATCGGCTGGAAGAAGTCCACTGCTGAACGTATAATATGTTGCTCTTTCACGCAAAAACTACACGGAGAAAAAAGACCCCAAAAGGGAAGGAATTGTGATTCAGATGGAAAACTAAGGTAAAATAAGGAAGGAATCGGTCTTGGAAGGTGAAGACTCAGAAGGAAAGTCAGATTTTTTTCTAAGTGTACTAAACCGATTTGAGTGAAATTTAGAATGGAGATAGCTTACACCCTGGACTAACACATAGGCTACTTTTTATCCCGGAAAAAGGTTCCTGCAGGACGCAAAGCGCGGGTGAAACCGCAGAGCGCAACTAGTAAACCACTATATAAGACCCTGTCTAGTATCATCTTAGCTTGCCATTAAATCAAGCGCAGTAAGCGCAGTAATTAATACAATAACTGAATCCCACAGGCGACCTCATTACGGTTAGCGAGTGTCTACTATACAGTACCAAATCAAAATCAGAGTTGGCAAGCCACTTGTACTGTGTTAATTCAAGGATAATAAACTCGGCTCAGTGGGTTCGGCTTGATACGTTAGATGAGTTGGGTTATGTGTGCAAGTCGATTTCGGTCGTGACTTTGAAGTACCTTGGGACTGTAACCGATTTTGGCGAAATAGAATTAGGAATTGGAATGATATGAAACGATTTTTATGATATACGTAAGAAGAAGAGGAACTCTTTAGCCACTTCATACATCTTAATGCGATGGTGGCCGAACGGTTTGGCGTGCGACTTACAAGACGCCGACACCGAGTTCGAATCCTCTCGGCCTCGTACCTATGACTTAATAAGTTATGTGCGGATTTGCCATCGCTCAAAACGGTGAAGGAAAACATCGTGAGGAAACCGGCATGCCCAAGAACTGCAAAATATTCAAGGGCATGTGACATCTACCAACCCGCACTGGGCCAGCGTGGTAGATTATAGCCCATACTCTCTCTCTGAGAGAAGGCCAGAGTCCCAGCAGTGGGAACGTGGAAGGCTGATAATGATGACATCTTAATGGCCGACGCGACGCGACGGCTGGCTTTTAAACAAACGATATAAACCGAAGTGCACCGATTTTGTTGAAATTTTGTATGGAGATGGTTTAAACCCTGGGTTAGGTTTAGAATACGTTTTATTGCGTTAGTCTACACGAGTGCCACCGCGGGGAAAACAAGTAGAGAAAAAAAATGTAGGTTAAAAAACTACAAAACACACTTTTATTTTTTTCATCACTACTAATATATACAACTAGTTGCGCCCCGCGGTTTCACCCACGTATCGCGTCTCGCAGGAACCTTTTTCCGGGATAAAAAGTAGGCTATGTGTTAATCCAGGGTATAATCTATCTCCATTCCAAATTTCATTCAAAACCGTTTAGTAGTTATTGCGTGAAAGAGTAACAAACATCCATCCATCCATACTCACAAACTTTCACGTTTATAATATTGAGTAAGATTTATAGAAATACGTTAAAATTGACTTAAGATTTTATGACAATGTTTGTTAGTTAGTTAGTTAGTCAAGCACCTAAAAGCGCTTTAAAAAGCTTGGGATCTGACTCTATCATTGTCCCGGTATACTTTACTGGGGACCGTAAGTACCTACCTACCTACCAAACCCCGGGACTCCCTGCCGGTTAGGCAATGAAAGAGGTAGGTAACTTCAAACGGTGTAATAAAAAGACCCGGGCACGTCAGTAATAGATTTCAGTGGGATACAGTGGGTTCAGGCCTATACAGTGATGGTGACTCGTTTCTTTTCCCCTGGTCTTGCACTCCCCTGACGTCACGGCCGCTGCCGATGAAGGCGGCGCTCAGGTGACGACGGACAGGTTCGGAGGGAGACGATGGAGATCAGCCTCCTCTGATAAAGCCCTCCGCGCGGAAGGAAGGGAGATCTTCTAGGCAGGAACTTGAACCCTGTAATGCGCCGAAGTTACAGGCATTACTAATTGGCCATAATGTGAGCAGTGAGCACCCACGGCAACGGCCAATGATGGTAAGCGCTAAGCGTAGATGTGTTACCGGGGATGTTCACTATCAGAACGGAGATTACAACAGTTCGGAAAAAAAGCGAAAGATGAAAGTTGTTTTTTTTTATAAATGTTGAAGGTAGGAAAATTAAAATATAAAAATATGTTTTTGCAATAAAAAGAAAGAAAAGGCAAAAACGCAGTTATCAAATAGCTCAATACACTATGGAGGATGACAAAAGCTGAAAATAAAAGTTAAAACAATACATGTGAATCGAAAAGAGTAGTACAATAATGAGAAGCTAACGGTTATGAAAACGTAGGTACACCACTTACCCAAATCTGGGGTCAAATTCACACACTTTATAATTTAAGGAAAACAATGTCGGGGAACGTTATGGACGCCTTCTGTCTCCGCGATTACGAGAATATTTATTTAGTGATTTTCGTAATAAAGGTCGCGGAGCAGAGAAGCGTGCGTTCGTGTCGACAGCCTGGGTTCACCTGGCGGCCAATCGTACCTCTCGCATCGGCGGCGCGGGCGCATAGCGCGAGACCGGTTCACACCAGTATTTGAACGTATTTTGAATTTAAAAAAGGTTTTCTTAATTTGATGTAACGCGTAACGTTACATTATCTGTTCTATAAAGTTACTGATTTGCTCTAAAATTACGTCGAGATAGTTTCACATCGACGTCCAAATGCAAATACGAATATCTGAAGCGATTTCAATTCGGCGAACTAAGTCATTATGCGGTTACAATCTGGTTGTATCAATCTCGCCTGTGCGGAAATTTAACCGGCCCAATGGAGCGGCCTTTGAATGTATTCTGTCGAGTATTTAGCGCAGTCGCTGCGGTAACGCTGCGGCTGTGGTGCGGTCGGCGTGCGGGGCAATTTCGGCTTGGTCGCCAATGACTGTCCGTGATGACGCTAGCTGTCAAGTGCTGTGTTTGGATTGAACCAGTGGTAATCGATTGGGAATGCGGTAAGCAGTTCAACAGCTACTGGCTCCTTTAAACGTGTACGTTTTTGCAACTACATAACTAACTCCGACGGCTCTGAGACCCAAAGTGTGTCTTTGCCTTCGAAACTATAGAGCGCCGCTCCTGCCATCCTGAACGATTTCATCCCAGTTCAGAGTCCAAACAAATGTTAGTGTCCAAACATAAAGAAAAACCAAGATCTTAAATCTTTTGAACAAAATCCCAAGTGAAATCCAAGAACTGTCGATATCAAAATTTCAAGTCAATATAAAGAGAATTTTTTTAGTAAGGCTCATTATAAAATATCAGACTATTTAGATGACAAAGAGCTGGGGGTTCTAGAGAAGTTCATCATCAGCCTTTCACGTTTCCACTGCTGGGACTCTGGCCTTCTCTCAGAGAGAGAATACGGGCCGTAATCTACCGCGCTGGCCCAGTGCGGGTTGGTAGTTGTCGCATGCTCTTAACTGTTGAATGCTAGAGAAGTTGCTGCAGTTCAATCAATTAGTATAACTATGGGAATAAAATTACCTGCCTTGCGTTTTTTGCTCGTTCTTTTGCGAGAAACAGCTAGGTAGTTTGACATTTTTAAGTAAATACATATATTTTATTTCAATTTTAAATTTTGTATTTTTACGAAGCCAGAAGTTGCTAGTAACTCTCAATCTCCATCGTCGTCGGCTGGCTCTGAACACAATAATATGACGCATCTATTTTTATAACAATACAGTTAAGAGGGAGTGTCGTCTAATCCTACCCACGACCCATTCAACTCTTGACAATACTTTAATCAAGTCGTCCATGGACAAGTTAATGAAATTCTACTGTATGCCAGTCCGTCAAACCATCTTGTTGCTAATGAATTACATTGGCTTAGCTAAAAAAAGAAAATTCTTACATGGAGAGAGAAAAATTAGTGCTATTTGTTGTAGTAGACGTTTCTAATGAGCCACCCTAGTTGTGTGTAAGGATTTTTTTACCCTTTCACGCAAAAATTGCTGAACTTTTTATCCCACTTTTTACTTTCGCCACGCGGTTTCACCCGCGTCTTCCCGTTATCCCGCAGGAACCTTTTTCCGAGATTAAAAGTAGCCTATGTGTTAATCCAGGGTATACGCTATCTCCATTCCTTATTTCATTCAGATCCTTTCAGTAGTTTTTGCGTGAAAGAGCAACAAACATCCATCCATTCATACTTAGAAACTTTCGCGTTTATAATATTAGTAGAATTTGTAAACATTATTAATTATATCTGCTTTAATAATAAGTCGACAGACTGCTTCTAATCAATTACTTCTATATAATCTATTAAATAGGTCAGAGTATAATGCTAAAACAGGTCACATTGGATTACATTAAACCAAAATTGGATATAAATTCCCAAGCTTACTTCGGGCTCGAATATTGCTCTGAACGCAGTATATTCAATGTTCTATACAATGCCAATGCAACCAATGCGGTTGCAAAGGGCCCCTGATACAAAGGGGCCCCAGCGAGCTTCAATTATGATTCTCTTATTGGAAAAGATTTTTTGAGGAGGGCCCTCATAGCAGATTACAAAGACTCGAAAGAAAAACTGTCCTAAATGTCGATTATTTGCCAGCGTAAGGAGGTTGGAACAGGCGTGGCTAGATTTTTTAAAGTATGACGTTTATAACGTCGTATCCTACTAAATAAATATTTTTTGATGATGAATAAACAGAAAACTTTTTTGCCTCTCTCAATATATCACTAACCGAGATGGCGCAACGATCCAAAGTGAGTCTTGGCCTCCGATAACAAAAGACGCCACTTCGCTCTGTCCTGCGCCACCTCCTGCCAGTCCTCCACCTGGAGTGAGTGCAAATCCTTCGTGACTTCGTCTTTCCAGCGGTATCTGAGACGTCCACTCGGCCGTCCACTGTATGCTCGTTTGACTGCACGACCCTCTCCCAATCTTTCAATGTGGCCGAGCCAGCGAAGTTTTTGCGCTTTCATCTTGCCGATGACAATCCGCTCGACCACCAGTTCTTCGATTTCACTCTATATATACTAAGTTTTTGCATTAGCATCTGCAGATGCATTAAGCCACTACTTAGCGATAAGCCCTCACCACCAAAGCCAGAACAAAAAAGTACACCCTCAATAAACATTTCTCTTACCATAACGAAACTCAGCAGATTTCGCCCATAACGCACCCTTATGGTGCAATATATCAGTGCAGTTAAATCCCCCAAAACAGAGGACTAACAAGCCACCCTTTTCTAATCTCGGGGTAGCAGCCTCTCAACTATTATATGTTTGCTCTGGACCTAAATCAACTTACCAATTTCATTTGGGTATTGTTTATTTTTCATTACGACGTATGCGGTTGGAGCTTGCATTTTCCATTGTTGAATAGTTCAAGCCTCAAGGTTTGTCTACGATGTGCAGTCGGTACAATCAAACACAACACACATGTGTTGTTTTTCAAACGTGCGGCAACCGCAGTGTTTCTGTGTGTGTTTTTTATGGAGCTTATGTCAAATTTCCATCTCCAGTAGGGCAAATCGTGGATAGATCGGTTATTGACACCGGCCGCAAACCACTGAACAGTGTGTGTGTCAAATTAAAAGCGTTTACGATAAATTTTGTGATCCGCGGTAATCCAGGTGATCTTGATGAAATTTGGTTTCGAGATATTTTGAACCCTTGGGAAGAACATGCAGAGCACAGCTAGTATTTAGTTACTTGGAACCTAAGATAAGTCTCTGTGTTATAGTGGCAATAAATTGATTTTTTTATTGATTATGATTTTATAATTTTTTTAAAATAAATTAATATCGGGGACAATTGCACACAATTGACCTAGTCCCAAGTTAAACTCAAGCTCATTCTACCAATATAAAAAATCACTTTTGATATTTTAGGTCCTGTAATAAGGAATAGCGTGTTGTAGTTTTCAAATTACAATTTTGTCCTTTCTACCTAGCATATAAGGTAGATAGTCGAGCAGCCATCTGCTCGATTATATGATATAACCTTTCGCCTTGCAAAATTATGTAATCACAATCGTCTAAGTACCTGTTTAAGGCAACAAACATGTCTCAAAGCCAAAAGCAGTAAGATACACATTTGCCCAAAGTTCTATTTTAATAACTCGAAGGAAAGCGCCCCAAAGTTCCGTAATAAATCATATCAGGACCCTTGTCTTGGACGATTACTTACACGTCAAACGGTTCAAACGATGTTTGATATAATTTGCTTTGTTATTTTTGGGAAAACATTGATAAATTGCTTACTTTTCATTTGGTACTAGTGAGCCGCACCGGCTTCGTACGGGTAGGAAAATAAAACGGGTCAAAAACGGGCCAAAACAGGTCAAAAACGGAAAATGAAACAGGTCAAAACGGAAAATAAAACGGGTTAAAACGGAAAATAAAACGGGTCAAAACCCCCATAAAAAGAACTGTGTCTTTGCCACATTTTCCAATTTTCCGATGGTTTTTCAAAAAAAAAATGTATACGGCTCTGCTCAGGGTAAGCCTTGTGTCCCTGCGGGAACTATGTATTTTTCTGAGTGGCATTTGAGCACAGGTCACCATGTGATCGAAGGTGGTGTTACGCTACACCTGGATTGGGAACTGGCTTTCAAATGAGGCTGCCAGAACACATTGATAAATGCTTAGATAGCCTAGCCAGGAAAGCACTAGAAAATACCCCACCAGCTATAGTTTCATCACGATCTTTTCCTTAGAAAATATATAAGACTAGCTGTTCCCCGCGGTTTCACCCACGTGGGCTACAGCTTTATGCATGCAAAGTCAAAAATTAACCAAAATCCTTTCTTAGCGGATGCCTACGTCATAACAACTACCTGCATGCCAAATTTCAGCCCGATCCGTTCAGTGATTTGGGCTGTGCGTTGATAGATCACTATGTCAGTCAGTCAGTCACCTTTGAGTTATATATATTTAGATAAAGCATGCACTTAGAAAGTTAATACAGAAAATAGTAAAATAAACAGTTAATTAGAATCGAAAAGGTACATTTACTCTTGTTCTATGTATTTAGATTTCAGGCAAACGAATTTGAGCTAAATTGTGTTTACGTAAGATTCTTTATAGAACCTACCGCAGGTGTCTGTACCTAGACTATTTAGACCATACTGTTTTACGAATATATTACTAAAATTACCTACTTAAAAGGCAAAGTACCAATCCTTTTGGGTACCTACAGGCATCTAAGGGCTTGAAACGTACGTAGGGATTTTGTTAACTTTCGCCTAAAAGTTGCCCTGAAGCAAGGTAAGATGGGTTTTATAAAATACAGACATAAAAGTGAGACTCCAGAGTTTATGCTTAAAATTTGGGTTATTTACAATCTTTTTCTTAATAATTAGATTTAGAAAAAATCTGTATTCAAACTTTTAATATTATAAATGCGAAAGTAGCTCTCTCTATGCCTTCGTCAATTTGTTTCGGCTGAACAGATTTTGATGACACTTTGTAGGGATATAGCTCGAACACGGGGAAACTGGGAGAGGACATAAGGTAGTTTTTATTGCAATAAACTGTCCAAGTGGGTGAAACTGCGGGGCACAACTAGTGATATATATACAAGGATAATGTTAAACTTTTGTATAAACATAAAAACTATGCTTACTGAAGTTTTATTTTTGGTAAAAAAAAGTTACACCGAAAAAAAAGGCAAAGTGCCCGACCTTTTTAATATAGTTTTTAACATTTTCACCAATAATAAATTAGTCTTAGCACCAACTCTAGTATAATATTAGTTTTTTACCAAAAGGAAAAAAGTGATCAAATTCTTACGTTAGATATATCAGTAAAGCAGATTTAATAGAGTCATAACAGCTGCCCTGACTAAACCTAATTTTCGCCGAGAAACAATATCAATATTTTAATGAGATTGAAACAATATACTATTACAAAAATAGGGCTTACTGTAGTCTGGGAGGCTCCAGACTTACTAACTAAGGTACTTTACTACATACTTTAGTACTGAGGGTCTGTGGTAAAGTGACTTAAACATTAGTTATAACATAAAATTATACTTTAACAGGAATAATTTAATGCGTTAGTAACTAAATGTTTTAATTAAAAAATTATAATTAAAGACGTACAATAATATACAATAAACTGTGCCACAGCCCAAACATTTTACTTTTTTTAAACTAAAAGGTAAATGGGCCAATGGACACAAATTATTCCTTAAACAGGCTTGGGGAGATCTTTACCAGACAGCTTTAGATTAGGATCAAAAACTAACAGACTAACAATGAAATTTAATGGTTCTAGGTTCAATTAACTTAGTTAAAGATTTTTTCTCGGCAATGACGGATACTTTATTATTTTGAAAAGCTGAAAGGGTTGTAACCATGCGATATAACTCCAGCTTTCAAATGCTGTGTCCAGTCACATCTGCTTACAATTAATAACAAAAACAAGCTTGTTTTCGCACCTTACTCATAACAGCCGCTGGCTCCCCACTCCGCCCTAATATTTCTCAACATACAATGAAAGTACGAGCCCCTTGTTTTCCTTGCTCTCCTATTTTATTACTAAAATAGATACCAATTTTAGTAAATTGATTACATAAAGCTTCGATGAACCCACGAAAATGCGTAATTTAATAACTCACGGCCGCCATTTTGATTGTCTATGGATAGGGCGGCTAATTTTTGGGAATAGTAACCTATTTTATTGGGTTTATGGGACGGGCTCTATAACTGAGGGTATCGGGTAACCGACTTAAGTATTATTATTATTGATTGATGCCAATGTAATGCAAGTCACAGACTTGTCAAGTGATTTTACAGAGTTGGTAAAATCGGTTAACAACTTTGTTTATGGCTGCGTAGTGTATGTTTCTGTGAGTGTGTGTGTCTCTGTGTGTATGTTAACTTTTGTGTTTAACCCCAATTAAGCAGATGACAGTTCAAAGAAAATCGATTTTTTTTTTTACAACAATCTAGGCTAGGGTTTGACCACGATCTCACCCGATGGAAAGCGACGATGTGGTCGAAGGTGTAGCACGTTTGCCCAGTAAATACCTATTCACTCTTGACTTATAACATTCTAAAAAAACCATAAACTCACATCATTATCATCGTTATTAATATTTGACACTGGCATATACACCAATCGTGTGAAGCTGTAACAGAAAAATAATAATCGCCGAAATACATTTTGACAAGCTTAAACGAAACGTCACAAGGTGTTAACGATTGTAGAATAAGAAACGTTTGCATAATTATTCGTTAGGCCCTCAGGACCTTAATCGCTTGCGCTTGTCACTTAAATCAAATCGTCATATATATCATAATGACGCCTCAATCATAAAACACTAAATTACACCGCCCACATGTATTCTTCTGACCACGGCCAGTGCGTATCAAATCGCTTATCGCTGCTAAACGCGCGTACCCCTATACTCTAGCACCCTAAGGCTCAACTACAGTACAATAATCGTTTCGCATGACGTTTTCTATTATATGACTTCAATTGGATTACGTTTTTTTCATGTAATACCCGATTTTGTTTCTTTTTTCTAAGGATTTGTGTAATCGAGCGGGAAATATGAGTTTTGATGGTAGACTTTTTTTTTCGTAATATTTTTTTTTTACTTTTTTTTTTTTAGACAATGTGGACATTCGGTTTTCATCATCATCATCATCAGCCGGAAGAAGTCCACTGCTGAACATAGGCCTCCCCCCACCATGAACGGCTATTAGCCATTTGCATGCATCGGCTCCCTGCGACTCTTACAATGCCGTCGGTCCACCTAGTGGGGGGCCTACCTACAGAACGTCTTCCGGTTCGTGGTCGCCACTCGAGAACCTTTCTTCCCCATCGGTTATCGGTTCGTCGAGCGATGTGGCCTGCCCATTGCCACTTCAACTTGCAGATTGTAAGAGCTATGTCGGTGACCTTGGTTCTTCGGCGAATTTCCTTATTTCGGATTCTATCACGCAAAGAAACTCCAAGCATAGCTCTCTCCGAAAAATGTTACTAACTTATGACGTCAACTCACTACGTTGCATGAAAAATGTTAAAAAAGACACCAGAAAAACGAAAGAGTAAATAAGGTAAATATCTATCTGGATATTTTAATATCCCATAACAATACCGTAATATCTTACGTTATTAAATAAATCCGCATTATAGGTGACGTACCGTAACACCGTAAAATGAAAGGGTAATCGCACGGCACTATTCAATAAACCTTAAACCCTGATATAAAAGTAATGGTTCCCAACTTTAGTCTTTGCCCGTGACTTCGATTGTGTTTCCGAGAGTTTACTTTGATAGTGGTGTCGATTCGGTTTTGCATTCTCTAAAACTAAACTAAGTTTGACAGGCATAATAGTATTGCTGTCTTTTTCTAACAACTGAAGTAAAAAAAGGACAGCATTACTTTTAGACCAGTCAAACTTAGTTTAGTTTCAGAAAATGCACAACCGAATCAACACCACTATCAAAATATCATAGTTACACAAATCTAAGCCAAGATATATCTAAATTCTAACCTAATAAAGAAAATAGATTTTTTTTTTGAGGATTTGTTTGTTTGTAAAGGATAAACTAAAAAAAAACTATTAAGCCGATTTTGAAAAGTGTTTCAGTTATAGAAAGCTAAATTAATTATCAGCGATTTTCGTACGAAAATGGGAATTTATGTTTCTTTACCTATCTACCCATGCGGAGCCGGGTCAGGTCGCTAGTAGTAGGCATATGTAATTGAAACGCAATTTTTTTTGGTCAGTATTTTTTTAATTGGCATCAAATTCGGTTTCCTTAGAAATTCTCAGGGGCTTATTTTAAGATCGTATGAACAGCTATCTTTTGCAACACAAATATGTTTTTTTTTAACAGCAGCGTTTCTCCACAACTTATAGCTTTTTTAAATTGAAAAAAGACCTGTGCTTGACCGCAATCTAGCCTGATGCCAAGCTGTCATGCGATGCGGTCGGCGCCAGTACGCATGCCTATAACGCCCCTGTTCCCTCTTGCCTCGAAAACAAAAACATTACAAAATCTTATTCTGTCTGTACCCAAGTCATTGTTTGAACAAGTAAAAAGTTATTAGGTTCTTTTGAGTTTACTACGTAAACAATCGATACGATATCCAAGCTAGCGATGTTACCAGTCAAATAATCCTGCTACTCGAGTTGAAAATCGAGATCGAATCGAATCGAGTCAGATTGACTCAATTCTTAGAACTCGTAGCGTCGAGCATGGTCGAGCGTGTTCTGTATTCGAGATAGCGAGTACAATTATGACTCTGTATACTCGAGTAAAATTATTCAACTCGTAATTTAGCTTGTGACAATGACTTGTTTTTTCGATGATGGAACGAGTCAATTCTAATCGAGTTAGGCAGAAAGCTACCAGAGTCAACTAGTTATCTTCCTAAATTGAGTAACACGAGTATTGTTACTCTACTCGTAACATCTCTTATGTCATCATCATCATCATCATCGGCCTGTATCAGTCCACTGCTGGACATAGGCCTCTCCCATGATACGACACCGAGCCCGGTCTTCGGTTTTTCTCATCCAACCACTGCCAGCCACTCGGCGCAAGTCGTCGCTCCACCTTGTCGCGGGGCGTACTACATTACGTTTGCCAAGTAGCGGTCTCCACTCAAGAACACGTCTACCCCAACGGTTGTCGGTTCTGCGGCTTATATGACCAGCCCACTGCCACTTCAGCTTGCTAATTCTGTGGGCTATGTCGGTGACTCTAGTTCTCTGACGGATCACCTCATTCATCTCATCTCTTATGTGACAGTAACTATTGCTGCTGACGGAACGAGTCAATTCCACTCGAGTTTCGCAGAAAGCTACTCGAGTCGACTCGTTATCCGTCTGACTTTTTTTTTTTTTTTTTTTACAACTAACTAGGGTAGCGTTTGACCACGATCTCACCCGATGGAAAGCGACGATGTGGTCGAAGGTGTAGCACGACTCGAGTAAGATTACTCGAATTGTAACATCACTAACCCACACGTGTGTAAAACATAAAAGCATACGTTATCTATATGGGGCGTGCGTTGTCGGGTGGAAAATGAAAACTAAATAAAAACGGGCCCGCCCGCCATCTTCAAATATTGGAGCGACTGCTATCAAATCTTTATGCGATCCTCTACGACGACGATGCTAGACGCAGAATAGACAATTTGTTTGGCTATTGTAAAAAAATACCTATGAAAAAATAAGTGCTTGCTTATGCATGAAAATTGAACTCGACGGCGTAAAAAGTTACCTATCTAATAGGTATCGAAAAGGTAATTTTGTAGCGGGAACTTTTGTACATATTTAACATGAAATAAGAGAAAGAAAAAACATATCGTATAAAATGTAAGCACTTTTATGCTATAAAGAAATAGGTACCTAAGAAGAAGGCCAGTGTCCCTGCAGTGGGAACGTTATAGGTTGCTGAAGATGATGATATTTTGATGCGCTTCAATAATACACATTTTTTTAAAACTCATCTTTACCTCATCTCTTATAAAACAGTTGACGCTCCCCGTAGGTAACGGAAGGCTCGTTATTGCCCGGGGGGCAACGCTTTTTTTTATCCGTTTTTCGCATAAGACACGCCGTTCAGGCTCTGTCTGAAACTGTGAATGTAATGTAACTGGTACTAGGTACTTTTATGATTTGCACACTCCATATTTTACTTTAAACTCTCTATCAGAGAGAAGGTTTGTGTCCCAGTAGTGGGAACGTTATAGGTTGCTGACGATGATGATATTTTAAAGCGCTTCACAAACACACTTTTTAAAATTCACTACCTCATCCACCAATTCCTAGCTCTCACAAAACATTTGACGCTCCCCGTAGGTAACGGAAGGCTCGTTATTGCCCGGGGGGCTACGCATTTTTTTTAGCCGTTTTTCGCATAACACACGCCGTTCGGGCTCTGTCTGAAACTGTGAATGTTATGTAACGGAGTATAAACAGTTGAGTTTTCAAACGCGTCAGAACGGATCTGAAACATGTTTAAAACTTTGAGAACGAGTTGACGAGTGACAGAACAATTGGGTAACTTACCACCTGAACGGGCGGTGGAACAGTTTGGGGTTGACTAACGAACTTTATGTTTTGCTAGAAACTCTCGTTAGGACATAAATCATCTGGGTAGGTAGTAGGTACCTACATTTTTGTCTTGTGCTATTACGATGTTGTTATCTTAATAATCAGTTGATTAACTAATCCTATCTTATTAATATTGTAAACGTGATAGTTTGTGAGTATGGATGGATGGATGGATGTTTGTTACTCTTTCACGCAAAAACTACGGAACGGATCCGAATGAAATTTGAAAAGGAGATAGCTTATACCCTGGATTAATACATAGGCTACTTTTTATCCCGGAAAAAGGTTCCTGCGGGATAACAGGAAGACGCGGGTGAAACCACGGGGCGCAACGAGTAATTTTATACAAATTTAATTGAGTTTGATTTGTGAATAATGAATAAACTATACGATAAAGTTTGTATAGAGCGTGCTATCTTATAGTTTCATATTATTTTTCTGTTAATAACATTATACCTTATTTTTGTACGCCTGTCATGGCAAAACGTGTAGATATTTTCCTAGAATTTAAAACCTTGCATGCTTTCTATGTAGACACATGTTTGACAAATAAATAAGCTTTATCTTTATCTATCTCACGTTAATACAAGAAAAAATTGGATTGTTTGTTTGTTCCGGATTAACATAAGAACTATTAAACCGATCTTGATGAAATTTGGCAAGGAGATAGTTTGAACCCTGAGGAAGGACATAGGATTTTTATCGCAATAAACTGTAGTCCATGCGGGTGAAACCGTGGAGAACAACTAGTATACCAAAAATCAAACAATAAGAACAAATTATTTCAATTCCAATGATTTCAAAAATAAATGAATAATCTTCAATTCCAATGATTTCCGGGACAACAGGCGTCCCGCAAGGCCACTTGGCGGGGCGGCTCTTATTATCTCCAGAAGCGGGACATCCCGGAAATTCCGGGACAGTTGGCAAGCCTATTTACAATCCAATTGTTTTGTTATGGACACTGGAAATGGCGGCTCTTCATTTTGTGTAGCATGTTCGTTTGGAAACCATCGCAATCTTCTTCTCTGCCTGATCCCATCTATTTGTGGTCGGTACAGCGTGTACTCTTCTTCCACTCTCCCCTATCAGCCGTCATCGCTTCACTCACTCCCCTTTCATTCATATCAACCCTCACACAATCCATCCATCTTTTCTTTGGTCTTCCTCTTCCATCCAACAACATTCATATTCATCACCGTTTTGGTAATCTGACTTTCGTCTCTCCTCATAATATGTCATCGCAATAATATAATAATAACTCGGGGATAAAAAGAACCATGTGTTAATCCAGGGTATAAGCTATCTCCATTCCAAATTTCATCAAAATCGGTTTAGTAGTTACGGTGATACGTGGTAACAAACATTTACACACACATACACAGACACTTTCGCGTTTATAATATTAGTAGGTGATGATTTCATTTGACACAAGAGTGATCGTAAACAGGTTCCGTTTTATCATCGGATGTACGTAACCCTAAAAACTTGAAACACAAAAGCTGACCGTTGAGAACAAACCTCCCCCATATTCCCGGAACTCCTGACCGCAAACCACGGGTTTTTTTTTTATTCTAACGCACAGTTATTAGTCTAACCAGTGGTTAAACATGACATTTTGTTAGTTAAACATCTGCCGACACGCAGGGTGGGTCCGATGATCGTATGGCGTTAGATAAAAAATGCCGAAGGTCAATGACAATGTATGCGTTTTATCAGAAAACTAACGCGGTTTATAACATTAGCTATCTGCGAGTAAAAGTCCCGTCAAAATCGGTCCAGAAATTTCAGAGATTAGCCGGAAAAAACAGACAGACAGACAAAAAACAAAAAAATATTTAATTTTATATTGTAAGTACCTACCGTATATACTTTCATATGCATTTAGTTAAAAGCTGTTAATTTGTAATTACAAAAACTTCAATTTCATTTATTTGTATAATTGTGCGTTAAGTAGGTATGCGAATTTTTAATAGATCTTAGTTTTTTTTTCACCTTTAATTCACCTAATATTAAGCGACAACGTGATCGAAGGTGGCGCCACGCTTAAACTAGACTGCTGACTGTGGTTGCCGGAAACATACCGATAGATGCTTGGCGATAGCTTTTAACTTGAAGGTGGTAGCTAGCCAGAGGAGCACTAGGAAATGCCACCAAACTATGGTTTCATCTCGATGTTTTCCTTCACCGAAAACTCAAGCTCATTGTAGAATTCGTACCCACGATCTGCGGATCGCAAGCCGATGTCACTACCACTGAGCCATAATCGCATCGCGTTAGGTGACGGGTTTAAAAGGCATTTGAAACGTCACCTAATGAAAGGACATATAACTTAACCACTGTCTATTAACTACTTCCATCCTTATTATCGACGGAATCCAGGAATAGACTTGTCATAAGCAGTGTCCTCACAATTTGTGTTTAAAAGTATAATGTGAGGGAACGTACAACAATTTGACATGTGTACTCGTTCACACGTTGAAATAATAGCTTCGGCGACGGTTGTTTGGGGCAAGTGACAGCGGGGAGCGGGTAGCTTAAATATTGGTATCCTTCGACCAAACCATAACATCGGTGTTATGTTGTGGTCAAAACGCTACCTTGTGAAATGTAAAATAACCCAATCATTACTGATTTAAAACACATTTGGAAAATCACATACGATTATCTACTTTGTCGCTGACTGTACTAGAAAATAAAAAACACGTAAAGATCAAAATACATAATGATATCCTTGTTCAGAACAATTTTTTTTCTTTATAAACTTAGGCCCTTAAATTTAAATCATTTAAATGAGATTTATCAAAAAGTGAATTCCTTCGTCCATTTAATTCGGTAAATATCGGTCAAACGAAAAAATAAATAGCGAACTAAATGTAGGAAATCAAATAATTTACAACTTTACTCGTGATAATATTTCTCGAGAATTGAGAAATGTCCAAGTTATTAAAGAAAAACTTAAAACCAAGATGGCGGCTAAGTTAGTCGCCATTTTAAATTTAGACTCCCACTGACTGGGCTAATAAACATAATCTAAAACGCTTTAAGTGGGACACACCACACCAATAAACACTTGCGAGTTTCCCAATCGATTCAAAGTTAAATTATTACCATTATAATTGCTTTAAAATCGTTATACATTCGAAGGTAACATAGAACTAATTAATGCAAGCTTGTTTTAAAAGCGTTACCTACCTATTTTTGACTGGTACAAAGGAAATATGTTTCGAAGGAATTATTAACATACGATAAAACTTCTAAAAGCTTTGGATGTCTGCGGTCTTCAAATAATACGTTTGCATAAGTTTTAGGCCCTAGAATGTTTCGGCAACAAAGATAGGGATTTCTGAAATGTTGGGTTTCAAAATTTAAAACTTTTCTGAAGCCTCGACGCCAACATAGTAGTACATTCTGTCTGTCGGAGCTCCCAATCGGATAGACCGATTTTGATTTATTGTTTTGTTTGAAAGGTGACTTGATCGAGAGCCGTTTAAAAATCATCAGATCTTTTTTGCACGGGGGTTTTTAAATTTTAAAGTTTATTCTTTTAGTAAGATTACCCGTTTTGAAGAACTGCTTTTTGTAGAGCACTGCGGAAACACTGGAAAGCTCGTTCTACATTTTGCAATTTAGGTTAGCTATCTCCATTCTAAATTCCACCCAAATCCGAACAACCGTTCCAGCGTGTAACAAGAATTTCAGAAGTAACGAGTATACCCACTCACTCACTCAGAAACTTTCGCAATCATAACATTAGTCCAACCCAATCGATTTAGTAATAACAATAAAATATTCAACGTGATCCCACCCAAAAAATTACCTGCCAGACGTAACTAGCCTGCTCTTTTGTCGGCGTAAGGAGGTTGGAACAGGCGTAGCTAGTTTTAAGTTTGACGTTCTAAAGAGATCACTTGTATCCCACTAAATAAACAATGATTGATTTTGATTTGTGTGATTGTGCACAAATGTACAATAACTGTACATTACACGAGGCTCTCTCCACCATTTAGCAGGTATTGCCGAAGTAATTCAATACATTTTGAAGTTCTACGTGAAAAGTCCATAGACCTTGACCTTTTGTAACGCAATTATGAGCTAATGGGTACATGCCAATGAATTTCCGGTCCTACAAAACAACATACACACAGTATGGACGCTTAACGTAAACGCGCTATAGCACCGCGGTTTACGCACCAACATCATCATCATCAGTCTATATCAGTCCACTGCTGGACATAGCCCTCTCCCAAGGTACGCCACTGAGCCCGGTCTTCGGCTCTTCTCATCCAACTACTGCCAGCCACTCGTCGCAAGTCGTAGCTCCACCTAGTCGCAGCGCGTCCTACACTACGTTTGCAGAGTCGCGGCCTCCGCTCAAGAACACGTCTACCCCAACGGTTATCGGTTCTGCGGCTTATATGACTAGCCCATTTCAGCTTGCTAATTCTGGAGCTATGTCGGTAGCTGCCGTTCTCTATTTGATCACCTTGTAATGGGCGGGGCCTACGGCTTGTCTTTTCACAGACCACACAGCACGGCGAACGTCGAATACACCCTCTGCCTATAGCTAAAAAACTAACTGAGATGGCGCAACGACCCAAAGTGAGTCTTGGCCTCCGATAACAAAAGACGCCACTTCGGTCTGTCCTGCGCCACCTCCTGCCAGTCCTCCACCTGGAGTGAGCGCACGTCCTTCGTGACTTCGTCATTCCAGCGATACCTGGGACGGCCGAGTGGCCGTCGTCCACTGTATGCTCTCCCATTCTTTTTAAATTCTGCCTATAGCTTTCTTATATTGTGCGTGTGCGTTTATCGCTCTTATGGTTCATTTTCCAACAAATCAATCCGCTTCAGACCAGATGACCAACCGTGGGACCGGGGTAGTGAGAAAAGTCTCAACTTCTCATACTGTCACAATACTGTACATCTTTTATGTTAACACCTCAATAGTCATAAAACAAAAGAGCCGGGCGGCGGTACGGAGAATAAACCAATTAATTGTGTAACGGTATCCAATTCAATTCAATTAGGGTTGCCATCTGATAAATCGTTAACGAGGAAAATGAACTCGGCTGGCTTATGTACGGGGCAGCACTTTGTTCTAGGCAAGTATGTCAGTTATGAAGACCACTTCCGTAAGGTGATTATGAGCTTTAAAAACTGTTTCAAGATCTTAATTTGGACCAAACAAAATGTGTGGGTTACATTGATTGCCTAAGCGAGGTTATGGGTTCATTTTTCATAACAACACAACGGAAGAAGTCTACTGCTGAACGAGGTAATGTCGCCAGTTTTTGGGCACTATATATCCAATAGGTGAACTGATGCTGTGTTATTTGTAATTACTTTAACTTAACTTTTTAAATTAGATTTTATGCGATTATTGTTTAATGTTGTATAATAAATGATTGTATGTCTAGAAAGATCTATTTATTAATATAATTACTCAATCTAATCAAAATAAAGACGAATTCACGAAGGACTTGCGCAAGCTCCAGGTGGAGGACTGGCAGGAGGTGGCGCAGGACAGAGCGAAGTGGCGTCTTTTGTTATCGGAGGCCAAGACTATTTATTGGTCGTTGCGATATCTTGCGACATCTCAGTTAGTTTTTTTTTGTTAAAACAATCAACCTGTGGGGAACATCTAGTTTATAATAAGCTCATTTCTAGTTAATAACTACAAGTACAACCGCACTCATGGTAGCCCTACCATTCAATTGATTCCAGTCCAATTGATGTCGGATTTGCCGTTTGTCAATGGCTATTGTGGAATTTGTTCGTGATTAATTTAATTGGTTTGTAAGTTGATTAATTAATGGTTTTGTAACGATTCAATTAATAGAAAAGCTTAGCTGTAATTGGCCAACTTTTAATTATTGAGAGTTTTTATGTTGATTTTTATTAGAAGGTAAGCTTTCTGTTATGAAGTTGTTAAGTTATTGATCTACAAACTTTGAATGCTCCATTTTTCCATAATTTCTACCGTTGCATTGATTTACGCAAAAATCTAGAACTAGAAATTTTGACCTTACATAAAAACTTGAAATTTTGGTATCGACAAGTCTTGAGTTTCATATGGGATTTTGTTTAAAAAACGTACATGACCTTTGAAGGAGTTCTTTGAAACCGGCATGTCCAAGAACTGCAACGTTCAAGGGCATGCGACATCTACCAACCCGCACTGGGCCAGCGTGGTAGATTACATACTACATACTCTCTCTCTCTGAGAGAAGGCCGGAGTCCAGCAGTGGGATCGTGAAAGGCTGATAATGATGATGATTGATAGTCTAACGACTGCTACCTTCAAAACAAGTCCAAGATGAAGACACCCCAACCCTAAAGCCTTATCTTAAGAGACCGGTAGTAAATATTTGAAGAGTTTCACAAACACACGAGTCATTCTCGCGGGTCGTTCGCGCGAATTATTGGATTCTCAAAAAACATGGCATCCCCAATGAAAAATTAAATTATTTCCCCGCGACAGTTAGGGATTGTTGCGGATCGCTCGACGATTTGTTCGCGGCGGAGAAATTTGTGAAATTTGCTAAAAAAGAAGTACCTATCTGCGAGTAAACAAATTTTGTGATGGTAAATATTTCAGCAGGTTATATTGGATATTACGGTTGTTACGCGCTCATTTTATTACTTTACGTTGTGAGTTATTTTGCGCGAGTTTTATGTGTACGGAATGGGTTAAAGCTTTTTTTATGAACGGAGAATGTGAGTGAGAGCTTATTGAAAAAGTCTTGGTGTACGCGCAGCGTAATATGAAGGTTTATCCTCAAACGTTTTGCCTTTTGGTTATCCTGTCATTATAAAAAAAAATATTGTACTTAATTTGATTAAACATTGTGTTATAGGTGTACTTGGAATGCCTTTTTTATTACAATAAAGAAATTTGATTAGATTTGATTTGAAAACGCAACTTTTGCCGAGCGATGGTGGCGAACGGTTTAGGCGTGCGACTTACAAGACGCCGACACCGAGTTCGAATCCTCTCGACCCCGCACCTATGACTTAATAAGTTATGTGCGGATTTGCCATCGCTCAAACCGTTGAAGGAAAACATCGTGAGGAAACCGGCATGTCAAAGAACTGCAACATTCAAGGGCATGCGACATCTACCAACCCGCACTGGGCCAGCGTGGTAGATTACAGCCCATACTCTCTCTCTGAGAGAAGGCCGGAGTCCCAGCAGTGGGAACGTGAAAGGCTGATGATGATGATGATGAACTTTTGCCATTCTGTCTGTTTATAACTCCAAACTCCGTAATGTGGCTTGTTAGTTTGATTCAATAAGCTTGAGGTTTCAGCAAACGAAAACATTGCAAGGACGGCATTTCAAGAACTACAACATTCAAGAACGTGCGACATCTACCAATCCGGTTACGACCCATACTCTGTCTCTCTCTCTCTGAGAGAAAGCCTGTGACCCAGCAGTGGGAACGTGGAGAGCTGATGACGATGATGAATCATACACAGACACAAACACACACAGAGACAAACAGACAGGTAAGACTCGATTAATTGACCTTTCAAACAAAAATAAAGTAACCTAAATTAGAATATGAAGAACCTCGACAAATAAACACCTTTCAGTTAATGAAGAATTCACTTTTTTAAACTATTTACAGGGTAGCGTGTGACAACAAGTCACCTGATGTTAAGTGACGATGTGGTCGAAGGTGGTGCCACGCTACACCTGGATTGGGAACTAGCTCTCAAGTGAGGCTGCCGGAACACACCGAAAGGTGCTTGGCGACAGATTATTAACAAGAGGGTGGTAGTTAGCCAGGCGAGTACTAGAAAACACCCTACCACCAAGCTATGGTTTGATAACGATGTTTTCCTTCACCAAAAGCTCAAGCTCATTGTAGGATTCGAACCCACGTCCGGCGGATCGCAAGCCGACGCCACTACCACTGAGCTATCAATGTTACACGCTTAACTCACAATATCACTACTTGTGTCTAAGGTTAAAAGAATACAAGAAATATGTAAAGAAAACAGAATTTTTCGCAAAAAAAAAACATCTGCAGACGTCCAATTAACAAGCCCTTTTACGTCAGTACTATTATTTGTTTTTCTGCTAACTGTACAAATAGGCCATTATGCCTGTAATTGCGTGGCGTTGGCTCTGAGCCTAACACAGCTAGATAGCCTAGATGCGCCTTAAGTCTAGGATAGTCTAGATCCCTAATGCGCTAGATCAGTCATACTCAAACCGTGCCCCGCTTTCCTATGCGACCCTCTAAATAAAGCCGGCGCAATTAAGTTTAAGGCCCTGTTATCCACAGCCCCACCCCACCGGCAACAGAGAAGTTATCTCACCTCAAGTCGATCCAGGGATAAAAATAACATTAAAAATTTCGGAGAAAATGGTTGTAGGTTAAAAAAAAGGGGATAACAATTAATCTCGAAGTCGTTAAATTGAATATCTCACTTTTTAAAGTAATGAGAACGAATCTACACGCACGGTTTATTACTACGTATAATGTATTTTGTGTCGCCCAAAAAATTACCTAAAAAAACCGGCTAAGTGCGAGTCGGACTCGCACACGTAAGGTTCCGTACCATTATCTATTAAAACGGCAAAAAAAAACACGTTTGTTGTATGGGAGTCCCCTTAAATATTTAATTTATTCTGTTTTTTGGTATTTTTTGTTATAGCGGCAACAAAAATACATCATCTGTGAAAATTTCAACTGTATATCACCGTTCATGACATACAGCCTGGTGACAGACGGACTGACGGACGGACGGACGAACAGCGGAGTCTTAATAATAGCGTCCCGTTTGGGTATGGAACCCTAAAAATGACAACTTTTTGCGCCGAGCAGTGGGGGTAAAAAAGGCGCGCGCATGTGAAAGTTTGAGCACCGCTGCACTAAACTCCGAGACAGGACTCGTCTAGGCCGGATGTGTGAGCATGTTATCCAAAGTTTAACACCAAGTGAAGTAGTAGGTAACTCGTTAACTAACGCGGTTAACACTCGGATTGGCTGTTGGCGTTTAACGAACTTTGAGATACGGTGTGGTTAACAAAGCATTTTAGATATCATATCCACACTAATTAACACCTAACTTTACATGCGAAAGTTTTGAGTGAGTGAGTGAGAGTGATTATTACTTCTTCAACTTGAAACTACTCGACTTCTAAATTTTTTGATAGCGATGATGGCTCAGTGGTAGTGACGTCGGCTTGCGATGCGTAGGACGTGGGTTCGAATCCTACAATGAGCTTGAGCTTTCGGTGAAGGAAAACATCGTGATGAAACCATAGCTTGGTGGTAGGGTATTTTCTAGTACTCGTCTGGCTAGCTACCACCCTCTTGTTAAGAATCTGTCGCCAAGCACCTATCGGTGTGTTCCGGCAGCCTCACTTGAGAGCCAGTTCCTAGTACAGGTGTAGCGTGGCGCCATCTTCGACCACGTCGTCACTTAACATCAGGTGACTTGTGGTCAAACGCTACCCTGTAAATAGTAAAAAAAAAAGTCACAACAGATTTTTTTTATTGACAACTGACTTCATCTTGAGTGTTTCTTTATTTTATGATATAACTACATAGTTGCGCCCCACGCTTTCACCCGCGTCTTCCCTTTATCCCGCAAGAACCATTTTCAAGATAAAAAGTGTGTTAATCCGTACCCCCATTCCAAATTTCATCAAAATCGGTTAAGTAGTTACGGTGATACATGGTAACAAACATTCACACACACACACACACAAACTTTCGCATTTATAATATTAGTAGGATAAAGTTGTGATATGTATACCTTTAACCATATGTGGTTGAATAGTCTAATCTAGACATATTATCACAGATAACCTGTTTTGTTTACCTTTGGGGATTTTCGGAGACAGCGGGACATATGGTCACGTTACTCATTGAACAATACCCATGCAGTTCCAACATGCCACTTTCCTCGCAAAGTTTTCCTTCTGAAAGCATCTTAGTTACGACGCCTCGCCTCGCTCATTCTAAAGGAGCCGTTGAAATGTTTTCTGCGTGGAAACCCATCTGAAGCCTAACAATAGAGTCCGCTCTACCCCTAGGACAGTAAATAGCATTAACAGTTGTATAGAATCCCTGTACAAAGCCTGATATGAACCCACATGTGTCCCGATTGCACCCCGCAATCCGTTCTGCGCGGAGTAAAAAAATGTGGATAAGATTGTTTAAAACGCATCAAAGCTGGTGGCGACAGAGTTTGCAGAAACTCGTTCTTTGATTCATAATTCAATTGTTTTTATTCAATAGGATACATTGTGATCACTTTAAAACGTCAAACTTAAAACTATAGCTACGCCTGTTCCAACCTCCTTACGCCAGCAAAAGAACAGGCAAGAAACGCCCGGCAGGTAGTTTTTCTGGCGCGATCACATTGACAGTTTTATTCTTATTACTAATTGATTGAATTGGAGCAAGTTTACTATAATAAAATCCCAAGCTTTTTGTCATCTAAAGAGTCCGATATTTTATAATAAGCTTTACTAACAAGATTTCTTTCGGTTGGTTGTGCACATTGGGATTTTGGGATTCGTCGGTCGTAGGTCGTGGAATCCTACAATGAGCTTGAGCTTTTTGGTGAAAACATCGTGATGAAACCATAGGTGGTAGGACTTCTTCTAGTGCTCGCCTAGAGTCCCCAAGCACCTCCTATCGGTGTGTTCCGGCAGTCCCATTTGAGAGCCAGTTCCCAATCCAAGTGTAGCATGGCGCCAGCTCCGACCGCATCGTCACTTAACATCAGGTGACTTGAAATTAAACGCTACTCTGTAAGAAGTTAATTAATTAAAGATTTTGAAAATAATTGCGTCCGCTCATCACATTAATCACAGTAACATTACAAATGCGAAAGTTTGTGAGAGAGTTTATTAATTCTTCATGCCGAAACGGCTCAAACGTTTTGAGTGAAATTTGGAATGGAATAGAATAGAATAGAAACTTTATTTGCTAGTTAGTAATAACAACATAAACATTGATCTGACACATTGTACCAATGAAATGGCATGCAAAATTCAAAATCTTAACAACTAAAAGTAGTTCATGCACACACATGGAGATAGCTTATACCCCGGATTAGTTGATTAGGTTACTGTTTGATAGAAAACCGCGATGCGCCTCTAGTTAGGTCACAAAAGCCTATATCCTAGACTAACACAACGACTAGTCTATTTTTATTTCAGAAAAAGGTTCCTTCCTAAAATCGTAAATGACACATCCACGTTTCATACATGATCACAAGCAGCCGTGGCCTGTTTAGACGTTTGCCGTATTGTGGAACCGGCAAATACTAGCTCCACATAGAAAGAAACAAAACGAGTAGGTATTTTCCAGCTAGTGGCTGGTCACTGGCGAGATTGAGAAACGGTTTCACACTTCGCAAGATGTAGAGAGTATTTTGTACAACACCTTTAAGCTTTGCACCACAAGTCATCTGACGTTAAGTGACGAATTAGTTGAAGGACGCGTCACGCTACACACTACGCTACACCTGGACTGGGAACTGGCTCTCGTAAGGTGGTCGGAACACAGTACACACCGATAGGTGCTTGGCGACTGTGGTTAAAAATAAAATTAGCCTATTTAGTAATGTCAGAAACAAATGTACTAGATTAATTTTCAGCGCCAAACTTTACTAACTTAATTAATGCTTTATTTCACAAAATATGCAGGTTGATCTTGATTTTAATTTTATTCTTCTGTTTTACCTTTTGCTGGTACGTAATAATAATAATACATTAGGTACAATAATGTAATATGATTAATGTCACAGTTAAACAAGGTCTTTTTTTTGCGTTTGACCACAAGTCTCCTGATGTTAAGTGATGATGTGGTCGAAGATGGCGCCACGCTACACCTGGACTGGGAACTGGTTCAAATTATATTATTGAGGTCAAATTATATTATAACATTACATAAAAATTATGAAAAAAAATTATATCGTAAAATTGAATTGGTTCGGCCCGACTTCTACATATCTATTCTATACTTTTTTAGCCATCGCCACAGAATAGATACAGAATAGATACCTACATGTATTTTTAGGTACATATTAATTAATTATTTTTTTGTTTTTTAGTTTTTGTTGTAACCACTGTAAAGATGCTGCTACTGTTTAATAAATAAATAACCCAGTCGCAACCTCTAGAAGTTCTGAGACTTTAATGTTCTCTAGTTTTTCTAGTCTGAAGACGAGATAACCTTTGCTGTAAGCTAATTGCGCCAATTAATGTCTGTCTTGTTGCACGAGACACTTTGATTAAAGTTTCATTCAGATCTTGTCAATTAATGGACGGTTCTAGAACGCTGATCTTTCTTCATTATGAATCGAAATGAGGTCGTGTCTGTTTAATTTCTTTGTATTATACTGTACTCGCTGTTCGCCGCGGTTTTACTTGCGTTGACTCGCGATAAATAATACTATATGTCCTTCAACAACATTCAAACTATCTCCATACAAAATTTCATCATAATTAGTTCAGCGGTTTAATTTAAATATAGATAATATAGTGTACTCTGGTAGTAAAACAGACGATATGATCGCTTAGGGCGATCTCTTTCAAACAACCTCTATTGACAATCACAACGACGGACATCGCTGAGTTGACATCAGTTTGCAACAACACTCTTTTTTGTAGTTGCTACATATAAATGCATTTGTTCTAAGTATTTTTGCAAGATTTGTTCCGAATAAATGATTCGTATTATCATATAGATAGGTATAAATTATTCTTATTCTTATCAAAAGAAAATGCAAAATGTTTTACCTTTCTCGGGTAGGTAGACTTTAAACTAAAGCTCCATTAAACAAATCGAGTAATGTCAAAAGACTGAGTGAACCGATTTTGATGATTCTTTTTTTTATTTTAAATCTGGCGCCTCCCGTGTGGTTCCATTTCAATTTGGTCCAGTTCTGTCAATGAAATCCATGAGAAGAAATTTTTTTTGTTTGCAAAGTGTTTGACCTAGAGACCCGAGAACAAACCGAGCAATCTCAAAACGATTTAATCAGCGAAATGTAAAATAATATGATATGAACCCATACATACTCAGGTTACCCGGGCAAGTTTTAGTATTAAAGAGGTCTGATTAAAGTTTACCCGGGACCCTCAGCTCTCTCGACTGTTTGTGCACTGCTCTTGCAGTGGACTAGACAAACCATGAGCTCCAGTAACAGAACGGAAAAATTACAAGCAATTTTTATTTATTTCTTACAGTGTAGATAGAAAGATTCAAGAGTGGCGACCACGAACCGGATGACGTTCTGTAGGTACGCTCCCCCACTAGGTGGACCGACGACATTGTAAGAGTCGCAGGAAGCCGATGGATGGAATTGCTAATAGCCGTTCATGGTGGCGTTCAAAGGGGGAGACCTATGTTCAGCAGTGGAGTTGATGATAATGATGATGAGTAGGTATAGCGTTTGACCAAATCACCTGATGCTAAGTGACGATGTGGTCTATGATGTCGTCGAGCTGCCTGGATTGTGAACTGGCTCTCAAGTGAGGCTGCCGGAACACACCGATAGGTTTTTGGCAACAGATTCTTAGGTTGAAGATGGTGGCTAGCCAGGCGAGTACTAGAAAATACCCTACCACCAAGCTATGGTTTCAACACGATGTTTTTGGTCACCGAAAGCTCAAGCGTATTGTAGGATTCGAACCTACAACCTACGGATCGCCAGCCAACGTCACTAACGTCACATCATCACTACCTAACATGTATTGGGAACTGGCTTTAGTGGGATTGCCTGAACACCACAATAGGTGCTTGGCGACAGATTCTTAATTTCAGGGTGGTAAAAGTTGCCTAACGCCTAACAAGGCGAGCATTTCGAAATGCCTACATGGAAAATCATGTAATGGATCCCAAACTTCAGTTTTATTTCACAGTACAAACGGCGAAACTATGCACCTTTTCTTTCGTCTAATATTAGATAGAAGATTTCGTTTCCAGTTTTCTATAGTTCAATCTTTTAAGAGCCATCATGGTCACCTTAACCAAGAAAACGTCCAGGTATAATAATAGCTGACGTTATACTCAAACAGAATTAGTTTAAGTTTAAACTCAGCATCTTTACAAACACACTGTTAATCTTAATAATACTCATTAGGGTTTTTAGTTTTAATAATATTTCGCTCCCTAAGAATATTTTACCCCATATTTTCAACTGAAATAACTTTGATGTGCATTTTGCAAGGAGATTACGGACTCGTGTTAATTAATATTCAGCTGGTATCTTGTTAGTTAACTACTAACTAATATTATTATTTCATGAAAATACGACCGATATAGCGGCACGGGCAAACAACCAACGGCCGAGCGTGACGTCACTGGTTTGATTTACGCTGTGGGACAAATATTTGGGCATTGAAATAAGGTGGAAGTATTTGAGGTCTGGATCTCTGATTCACTTTTCTGATACTCTATAGATAATGGGAATCTTAATTAGGGATCAGAACAGCTATGTTTTTTTCTAGTTCACGCGGGTGAAACCGCGAAATTTGGAAATTTGGAATGGAGATAGCTTATACCCGGGATCAACACATAAGCTACTTTTTATCCTGAAAAGGTTCCTGCGGGATAACGGGAAGACGCGGGTGAAACCGCGGAGCGCAACTTGTTATAAATATTTATTTACGTTGTTTAACATCATATATGTAATTAGGAGCGAGTTGCATTCGATACAACTGCACGCCTAGATTGCTTCCACTGGCTTATAATCCATAAAGTCGCTGTAACTAATCAGTGTTATCGCACCGCTTCGACAGAGAACACTACAAACCATGCCTTAATCGCTAAGAAAATGCTCAAAAGCATTGTTCTGATCTCAGTTACCTTAATAACGGTCGACTCAGTTGGCGAAAAGGCCTTTGAAATGTGCAGGAACTACGGTCAATCCATGCTGGAATGCCACAACATTCTCTACCCAAAATCAAGAATAAGAGTACCCATTGACTTCCTCCTATATCCTCACATGGTTCTAATTGGCTTCAAACAGAACAAAGAAGATAAGCCGTCGTGGAAATGTGGAGGAACCCTCATAAGTAACCATTGGGTTATGACAGCAGCCCACTGCAACGAAGACCCTTCGATCGGACCAGCTAGCGTCATGAGAGTAGGCACTGCTACCTTCGAGTTTGATGAAGTCGATGAAATGGCTCAAGAAAGAAACGTCACTGCAGTAATTGTACATCCCGGGTTTTACCCCCCTTCAAAGTACAACGACATAGCTTTAATGAAAGCTGATCTACCTTTCATCCTGACCAGAGACATCCGAATCGCATGTCTTAACTTGGACGACAACATAGGTGAAGTCAATCTGACAGCAATAGGTTTCGGTGTCACTAAATCTGGAGCGATAACTGGCAGTCAAACTCTGATGATCGTCAAAGTCGATCAGGTAGCTAGCGCTGTATGTAACAAATCTATGGCACCTTTGATCAGGAGGAAGATACTAGCTGAAGGTATTAAGGAAACACAGATATGTGCTGGAGACTACGACCATGGAGGTCGAGATACTTGCCAAGGAGACTCAGGAGGGCCTCTGCAGTTCATGGTGGAAAAGGTCGATTGTATAAACACCTTCCCTCTGCATAAAGTGGTTGGAGTGACTTCTTTTGGAAGAGACTGCGGAAGGAAGATGGCGCCTGGAGTATATACAAGAGTTTCTAAATATGTGGAATGGATTGAGAGTATAGTCTGGCCTTGAAGTGTGGACGAGGTCAGCAAGACTGCTAAGGTTGTGGAGTATATGTATGTAAAATTGTGATAGGCGGAACTGGTGTATGCGTGACTGTGAAATTACGGAAGCGTGAATACTGTTTTTATGATTTGATGATTAGGTTAACTCAAACGAGTCGGTAAATGGTAAGTAGCTGATCCGACAGAGAACCAAGGTAACCAATATAGTTTATAGGGTGAGCAAACTGAAGTGGCAATGGGCCGGACATATTAGCCGAAGAACCCATAACCGTTGGGGTAAACGTGTTCTTGAGTAAGTAGAGACCGCGACTCGGCAAACGTAGTGCAGGACGTCCTCCGGCTATGTGGAACGAAGATATACGCAAAATGACTGGCAGCGGTAGGATGAGAGGAGCCGAAGGCTTGCGACTCGTTCGGTCATGGGTTCGAATCCTACAGTGAGCTTTCGGTAAAGAAAAACATCTTAATAAAACCATAGTTTGGTAGTAGACATTTTCTAGTGCTCGCTTGGCTAGTTTCCGCCAATATGTCCGACCAACAACTCGCTTAAGTACCAGTTTCTAATCCAGGAGTAGCAGTGCGCCAACATAGACCATATCGTTACTTAACATCAGGTAGCTTGGTCAAACGCTTCCCTGTAGGAAATATAAAAAAGTCACGCTTACGTCTCACCAATTCATAAAACTGGAATTCTTTAGAATTCTTTGGAATCACCTCTTATAATAAATTGCCGGTATACTCTTTACCAGCTACTCAAAAGGCTCATCATTTCGATGTTACAATAAATCAATTTCCATTTAATCAGATCCGTATTTATTTCCAAGGAAATATTTTACGAGTTCTACGCATAATATACTTAGCATAATGTAGCTACGCGTTTTTCCCGCCAAAATTATGCGAAGAATTTCCTTATTTTCTTTATTGTATTTTTTCGTAATTAAATTTTAAGGAGCGACATCGACGTTGCGAATTGAGCCCTAAAGTCAGGTCGATAAGAGTTATAATTGTTGTAAAAGGGTGTGTCTTGACTTACCGCGATTCCTTATGAAATATTCCGGTTTAGAGCTGTGTAAAAGGATAAAGGGCCTTACCTGAAACAAGAAGGTATCATGAAAAAAACCGGTGCGTCATTGTAGCCGCGAGGGATGGCGAGGAATAAGAAATATGTAAATGTCACGTTTGGGACGTTTGGACGCCTGTGAAGTTCCAGCGGGTGAGGTTACAGTGACAGGAGCAAGCGGGAGCGGCAATTAGGAATACATTAGCAGTTTCAGACTAGCGTTTATTCCGCGCGTATACGGTCGTTCCGTCCTACGCGCTAACAAGCGCGCTACATCTCGCGCTTCAATAAACCGGACTCGCGTAAACGGTCCGGCGTATTCGCTCAAAACAGTAGCGGCTCACGAGTATACGACCGTCAACGCTCGTACAAGTTGCGCATGTATCAAAAGACGCACCTATACGCGCGTATAAATCGCTATTTTGAAAGAGCCCTCAGGGTCGTTTTATTAATGAAAAACATACACATGCTTATGCTTAAATAATATCATGCAGTACACATATCAATATTAATATTATTAATATAAACGGGACTTGAATAAGAAAAATTAGAGTAAAATTGTATTTATATGTATTGTAAAATATAATCGGCGACGCGATAAAATTCTGATTTAATTTTGTTATTATTAGGTACTTTAAGAACATAAGAGTGTTTCGCTACAGCATTCTTAAAGCAGTCGTTTAATTTTTTTGATCCATAAATAAATGATGTATTATAATAATAATAGCTTAATTTAATTTTTATTCTAATAGAATACATTTATTGTGTAAGTAATTCGTTTATTCAATATATGTAGTTATAAATCAGTTAAAGTTGAATAAAACACAATCTTTTTTATGGTAATGAAACTAACATACCTACTTGTATCATATCGAAAGCCTGTTTTATTACAACATGTAACAGATAAAAACAAAGCCAAGCTATTGTTGTAACTTCCTATTGCAACATAAAAACTGGTTACAAACATAAATGTTAACAACTACAAGAATTACTCGAAAACTTGAAGACTTTTCGGTACATTTATGTAACATGTAACAAGTGATAAGGCTGCGGTTACATTGGGATACGGCGATTTACTCTACTTATAGAAAAGAGAGATAAATTAAGGAATTAATTGACTGCACGATCTGCAGTGTTAAACATGTCAGTAAGTAAAAAAGTTGTTTCATTCAAACCTACATACATACATATAAATAATTATTATTATTCATTCCACTTCCTTCCAAAGTAAAACAATTTATAAAAAAAAAACTCTTTTACCAGATACATATTTGAAACAAACATTTGATTGCTACTTGCAGGGTAGCGTTTGTCCACAAATAACGTGATGTTAAGTGACATTGTGGTCGAAAGTGGTGCCACACTACCCTGGCTTATGAACTGGATCTCAAGTGGAGCTGCCGAAACATAGCAAAAGTAAAAAAAAAGACCTATGTCAATTTTTCGATCCACGTACCTCAAAAGGAATCCTTTGCAGTCCATTTGTCTTTCTGTCAAGTTTTTCTAACGACTACACGGAGGTATCAAATTGAAATTAATATCAAATACCACAAGCGTTTGCAAATCGCGTCGCTACCACTTATGCAACACACTCGCACCCTAACCTTCCTCTAGAAAACCAGGTATTATTGTTCACTGTATCACTGTTTATGTTTCAGAGGGGTTTAAAACGATTCTACTTTAAGTTTTGCGTTGAAATTCAGGCTATCTACGAGTTTTTGTATAGTTGGATCGTAACTATTTCTTTTAAATGGAGACTGTGCGATTTAGCCAAATACTTTCCATTTAAATGTTTCAGGCTATGTATGGGAAGCTTATCAAGTGACATTTCAGAAATGCTTGAATTTGATTATAAACTGAACTCTTTCTCTCAAAGTCTCACCCCGATCGGTTTAAAATTGACAAAGTTTCATACAAACATCATATCATCCCTATTTTATCCCCTTGGGGGTAGAATTAATCAAAATCCTTTCTTAGCGGATGCCTACGTCATAACATCTACCTGCATGCCAAATTTCAGCCCGATCCGTCCAGTGGTTTGGGCTGTGCGTTGATAGATCACTATGTCAGTCACCTTAGAGTTATATATTTTTAGATATAACTCGCACTCATTTTCACCGAGCCACTTCAAAAAATTATCTCTCTCCAGTTACAACAACTCTACTTAAGAATTCAAATTATTAAAGAAAAATGCTTTGGTACAAAATAGGCTATTCGCCCCGAGATTAAGTTTTAAAAGTCATCACATTACAAGAAACGAAATTTACAACTTGCGACGCGAAAATGTGTTATATTCGTTACCGTAAATGTATGAAATCTAGGAATTGTATACAAATCCTAGGAAATTTACACAATTCCGAAGCTGTTTAGGAAATGTATAAAATATTGTTTCAAAAACTATTTAATGCATAAATGTCGTAGGAAATGTGTAAAATTCCTAGGAATTGTATATAATTCCAATATCGGATTAGGAAATGTGTAAAAACAATGCTTTCTGCACTAAAACACTCGACTTATTCTTTTATTTTATTGTTAGTATGTATTAGGTAAATAAAAGTGTAACAGTAGGTTAGGGCCACCCCTTAGCCGCCAATATTTTATTTCTATCTGTGGTTTTACATTTCCGATTGCTATTTAGGAAATGTATAAATTTCCTAGGAAATGTGTCTAAAATAATTTGTTTTACACATTTCCGTGCGATTTTAGGAATTACATTTATATCCTAGGAATTGTATACAATGACGGATTACATACATTTCCGTTAACATATTCATTTAAACTTCGCGTCGGGGGATTTACGAGATGGATTCTTACAAACGCGACTACATTATGTGTACGAATTACAAACGAAAGATTAGAGAATACAAATATCCGTCTCAGACATAATTTATAAACAGACTAGCTGTTCCCCGCGGTTTCATCCGCGAGGGCTACAGATTATCGAGACAAAAAGTAGCCTATGTCCATCCTCAAGGTTTAAACTATCTCCGTATCAAATTTAATCTAAATCGGTTCAGTAGTTTAGGCGTGAAAGCTAGACATGCAGACAGACAGAGATTTGTACATATTTTGAGAATTTTTCTCAATTCCTTTTGAAAGTTATGGCAAAATAATATATTTTTTAAAAATTTAATATTTGCAAAAAAAATGCGCCCCTCGGTTTTCCCGGCATCCCGCAGGATTTTTCCGAGTTTAAAATTAAATCTTCGTGTTAATCCAGGGTATGTATAATAAGCTATCTCCATTCCAAATTTTAATCAAATCCGTCGAGTCGCTTAAGCGTGAAGAAGTAACAAATTAGTTGAAGATGGTGCATGCCTAGACCAGGTATGGCAAACCTTTATATATACCTTTTTTTTTTTTTTATTGATAAGTTCGTAAACTGGCCGTAGCAACTAGATACATTTGAACGAATTAAATATGAGTGTCATGGCGGCTGTCTGACCTACTCGATACGAACACAACATGCATTCGAATATAACAGCTAGCTCTACATATTATATAAAAAAAAAAACACTAAAGAATTAAGATATAAATAAATGATAAAAAAAAATAAAAAAAAAACCTTACCTAACCTTTTTACGTGCCATTTTAAAAAAAAAGCCCATGAAGTTTGGCGTCAAAGAATCTTGTCGTAATGATTAAAGGAGTAAAATGGACTATCAACTGAAAACTCGTTATTTGCAGTAAAATATCTGTTGCTGTTTCGGCACTAATAGCACAATGAACCATGACTTTAAATGTAGTTAAAAGGATAAAATGATCAGTGGCACTTGTGCCGATGGTGCACCATCGCTGGCCTAGACTGACAACTGGCTCTCAAGTAAGGCTGCCAAAACACACCAAAAGGCGTTAGCTTGTTGTTTTGAAAGAGATAACTAGCCAAGCGAGTTCTAGAAAACACTCTACCACCAATCTATGGCTTCATTACGATGTCTTCCTTCACCAAATGCATAGTAAAGGAGTAGTAGTTCAGCTTCATATAAATCGGCTGTCGCCGGTTTGACTGTGTGCGTGAGTAGCGGCACCGTGTACGCACGCACTTTTCACGCACACAATCACATAAACGATAGGAGGCGGCCGGGGCCGCGGCCATGCACTCAGTACGGAACGCGCCACTTATGCGTCACCGCAAGAGTAGGCAATTAACTCGCCGAGCGGCCTTAGCTATCCTACTGTTCTTTATATACTGTGCCAAAAGCTCAAGCTCCAGACCTACGATCTCAGGTTGCAAGTCGACGTCACTGCCACAGAAGAATTTTAACGAGATCTGTTGAATGGACGTTTCTTAAATTGAGAAAGAGGGTATGTCACTCTTCAAATCCTGTCTCGAAGAACACAGGCGGCTGATTGAAAAAGTTTCATTTGACAATAATGTTCTTGAGTTAATGTTACGTCGACGTCGCACAGTTCTAGAAGAACGGAAAAGGGAAATGAAGGATTTAATCCTACTAGTAGTATTATAAACGTGAAAGTTTGTGAGTATGGATGGATGGATGTTTGTTACTCATTCACGCATAAACTACCGAACGGATCTGAATGTTTAGAACGTTTTTTTTTACCATTAACAGGGTAGCATTTGACCACAAGTCACCTGATGTTAAGTGACGATGTGGTCGAAGATGGCGCCACGCTACACCTGGACTGAGAACTGGCTCTCAAGTGAGACTGCCAGAACACACCGCTAGGTGCTTGGCGACAGATTCTTAACAAGAAGGTAGTAACTAGCGAGTACTAGAAAATACCCTACCACCAAGCTATAGTTTCATCACGATGTTTTCCTTCACCGAAAGCTCAAGTTCATTGTAGGATTGAACCCACGCCCTACGGATCGCAAGCCGACGTCACTATAACTGAGCGATTATCTTTATGATGATTGGCTCTGTGGTAGTTTATTTCGCAGTTGAGTAAAAAAAAAGTACAAATCGAGTTTCTAAAGGTAGCGCCAAAGGCATATTGATCAAGGGTGAAGCGGACAATATAGCGAGATGATTAAACCGAGATATTTCATTAGCACTCCACCCCGCATTCTACTAGGCTCCGGCATTCGTGTGTTCGAATATTTTCTGGTGTAAACGCTTCGGGAATCGATATAGGACAGGCTACAGATTAAACTAGGGAACAGGAAATGTCAGTTTGACGTTTAGAGAAAACTAAGGCGCGCCAAACACGGCCCGCTTGAAGCAGCTTCAAGCGGCTGCGACTGCATAGTGAAGTATTGCAGCTGCTCGAGTGGTTCGTGTACCTATGTAAAATCAATTATCAAAATCAATTTATTCAATAGAGAGAGAGTGAGACAAAGACTTTATTTGGAAAAACTGCAGACAATAACGAAACAAAAAATAAAGAAACGCAGAAAAAACAGTAACATTGTACATAAAAATATTATGTGATTGTGCGAACACTGCTGCTGTGTACAGTGCCTCCCAAAAAGGACACATTGATACAACAACAATGGGATACATTGTGATCACTTTAAAACGTCAAACTTAAAACTAGCTACGGCTGTGCCAACCTCCTTACGCCAGCAAAAGAACAGGCAAGAAACGCCCTCAACCCCCTCCGCGTGAGATTAGGTCACGCGAGATTCTTCAAAACGTCTATTTGGGCTGTAAACGTGTTGAAAAAAATAACAAAAACACAACTTGTTCTATTACGTTTATTGAAGACTAATATGAATATTGCCGTTATTTAAAATCACAATCATAAAATTAAATAGGTAATGAATATGAAAGAAAAGTTATTTTTCACACAATTTTACACCGTATTCCTTATTTGCCCTTCCCCCCTAAGTGAGATTTGGAAACATTTAGCTTGATCCCCTAGAACACCTCACGTAATAAATGGACGCCCCCCTCACTAAGAAGTTTATTTTTGCCGATGAAAAAGTAAATATTCTCAAGGCGACGCGCATACATTTTCTGTTTAGAAGTACCAAACTTGAAGGTTATAAAAATTAACCGCGCAACTTACAAAGCAAAGCAAGTTGCTTAGGCAAGCGAGTTGTTAACCCAAGTATGACCCTATCTAGTCCTCCAACTTGATAAGTTAACAAAGTAAAGCGTGGGTACTGTAGGTAGGCAGGCGAATCACGGGCGAGAAAGATCGCGAACTTGCTCGAAATCGCCGAAATAACTTAGAGATCTTTTCAAATTTTTAGTTCATTTTCAAATCTATTGATTTAAAATATATGACTTGTTAGTCACGAAACTATTATTACATAAAATAAATTAAAATAAAATTATAACATTTATTATCACATAATAGTAAGTGTGAGTAAGTAAGTAGTTATAATGTTTGCCTTCAAATTTCAGTATAGATACTGGATTGGCAGGCAATTACTTGGCATTAATGCGTGCTCATGATTTTTATAAAACTTACAGGGTAGCATTTGACCACGAAACACTTCATGTAAATTGTAAGTAAAGTAAGTAAGTTAAAAACGTTAAAACACTCATACCGAGCAAGTACAGTCAACGACAAAAGTCGCTCAACAATAACACAATTTCCGATTACCGGCATCTTCTTAAACACTAACCTTTGACCACATCATCACTTAAATCAGTGGGCCTAGACAACGTGCAACCGATTTTTTTGCAACCGTTTCGTTTTCTCCGATCGCTATCGCTTCAACGTCCAATGGAATCGATTAGCTAGCGTAATCGCCTGTCAAATGTGTCACTTGGCTAGGCATTTGTATGGCGGGTTTCGTTTTTCGCAGGAGATAATTAAGCGTTTCGTTTCACGAAATAGAAATATGATCCATTGTCTACCAATTTTTTATTCGTTTTTGCTTGACCACGTGACTTAGCAATAACTTAATATGTCATTCCCATACCTTTGTGTACTTTTCAAAATTCGTTAACGCTAGAAGAATGTGACATTGTCTAGGCCCGCAGGTGTGTTATGTTGTGGTTAGAGTGCTACCTTGTAAAATGTAAAAAACCCCACGCCATACTGATCTAAAACACATTTAGTAAACCTAGTATGATCAGCTACTTTTGTTGCTGACTGTACGACGCACTTATTCGCGAGCTCAAAGTTTGCACGTGTGTATCACCCACTTAAAACGGTAAGTTAAGTCTGAAAAGGTTCGCACTGAAGCCTTCAGGAGTTTAAAAAGAATTTGTTTACCTCAAAAGATAAACTCAAAAGAGATATCCAAGCTATTTCCCATTAAGACATTTTTTTCTTGCTTTTTTAACGAAAATACAAGTTATTTTAGTGACTGAGAAGTTTTTGAAGTGTTCATGAAGTTAGTGGGTTTATTTTATGACAAAATCGAGTTTTATTATAATGAAAAGTAATTGCTTGCTTTATTTTAGTGAAGCTGTAGTTTAGTAAGAAATTAATAAAGTTTTGGAAAGGTTAGTCAGACCTTGAAGTTTACTGGTTTCGCCGAAATTTCCATGTGTTTTCTTTAAACACTCGCCCACACGTAGCTATCTGAATCCTTACTGAGAATCTCTGTATCTAGGATAGTATAGGTATCATAAAGTATGTAGATCGGAGTTCCATAACACCAAGTCACGGAACAGATCAAGACATATAACGTCGCCAAGCACCTCAAGGTGTGTGCCGGCAGCCCCACTTGAGAGCCAGTTCCCAATCTAAGTGCAGATTGGCACCACCTTCGACCACATAGTCACTTATAATCAGGTGACTTATTGTTTGTTGGTTGTTGATCAAAAGTTATCCTGCAAGAAATAAAAAATGCGTTTTTTTTTTCATTTTTTGCAACAAATTTTATACAAGACAAATACATTATGTAGAAATAAGGAAGAATAAAAGGAAAATGTCTTGTAGCAAACCGGCCTCAACCCAGCGTTGTGCCATAGTAAAAGAGTAGTAGTTCAGCTTCATATAAATCGGCCGTCGCCGGTTTGAATGTGTGCATGAGTAGCGGCACCGTGTACGCACGCACTTTTCACGCACACAATCACATAAACGAAAGGAGGCGGCCGGGGCCGCGGCCATGCACTCAGTACGGAACGCGCCGCCTATGCGTCACCGCAAGAGTAGGCAATTAACTCGTCGAGCGGCCTTAGCTAACCTACTGTTCTTTATATACTGTGGTTGTGCTGCTCGTTTGATCAGCGCTGGTCTTCCGTTGAAGCCGCTTTTGATGACGTCACTGGCATGAAGGGGTTATTTCAAATAACTAAATAATAAAACAAATACATACATTTTTAAATTTTAATCTATCAGTGAGCATTTACTTACTCATTGGTGTTGAAACTTCTTAGCGGATAGGTAAGAAATGTAATGCACAAAAATTGTTCTGTAGAGAGAAACGAACTTGTGACCTCACGTTTCGCAGTCGGCTGTTTGCACCACATTTGTCCTTCCTATTTCATAATCGTTTATTATATAAAGTTAGAAAACTTGTAGGAATACTTATAAATAATATCGTTAATTTATACTGTAAACTAAACTCTTGCTTTTGAGCTACAGACTCCATAAAAATTATCATCATCATCAGCCTTTCACGTTCCCACTGCTGGGACTCTAGCCTTCTCTCAGAGAGAGAGTATGGGCTGTAATCTACCACGCTGGCCCAGTGCGGATTGGTAGATGTCGCATGCCCTTGAATGTGGCAGTTCTTGGGCATGCCGGTTTCCTCACGATGTTTTCCTTCACCGTTTTGAGCGATGGCAAATCCGCACATAACGATGAGCGATGGAGGCCGAACGGTAACGCGTGCGACTTACAAGACGCCGACATCGAGTTCGAATCCTCTCGACCCCGCACCTATGACTTAATAAGTTATAAAAATTATAAATGAGTAAAATTATAATTTTATTACATCGTATTTTTTTTTCGCTATATACACAAAAAAATTGCCAAGTAGCCCGACTTCTACCATTCCGTTTTTTTAAATAACCACCGGCGAAATATGAACAGAGATGAAAAGTGACCGCTAGCCCGAGCTCCCAGAACTAACCTCCTCGCCATAAACCAATAAGGGCGCAAACATCTGATATTGGAACTGAGAGGTAGGTATACCTAACTGTCAAAAGGTCAACAACCCTAAAACAACAAGGGACCGACACAGCCTCTACAATATGCATATTGAAGTAAATGCGGGGGAGAGAGATTATGTAATGTAGATGGCCAAGTGGAATTGAATTACTGATAGCCATAGTGGTTGTGGCAATTAGTGATGTCAAACTATCGATAAGTTTTATCTGGAAAAGCCATAGGTATAGGCCTATCGATAATATCGATACTATAGATAGCTCAAAATGAGAAAATACGCAATATTATCGAGTAAGTGCAATACTATCGATAGTATTGTTGCTCGCGAGGAATAAACTAATGATACTATCGACAGTATCGATTATTTCAGACTATCGATAGTCTGCCAATTTGCAATATTAAACAATACTATCAATACTATTGTGAATTGGTAAGGTATCAATGGTCTAAGTTAAAGAATCGATACTATCGATCGTATCAATACTATCGATAGGCCTATCGATAGTGTTCGGCAACACTGGCAATGGAGCGGTAGGAGTTTTAGAGTCAATTCCAACGGAAATTCTTCTAAAACAAAGAATTATTACAACAAACAAAGATTAACCCTAATGTATTGAAGCGATAATGTCCCATTAGTAGTAACGTCGGCTTTCGTACCGTAGGTCTTGGGTTCGAATCCAACAGCTTGAGCTTTCGGTAAAGGAAAAACATCTCGATGAAACCATAGCTTGGTGGATAACGGGCAGACGCGGGCGAAACCGCGGGGCGCAGTTAGTTAGGATAAATATCCCAATTAGCTAGATAGATAATTAATAGCTCACATTTCACATTATTTTCTATACATTAAAAACGTGATAGTTTGTGAGTATGGATGGATGGATTTTTGTTACTCTTTCACGCAAAAACTACTGAACGGATCTGAATGAAATTTGGAATGGAGAAAGCTTATACTCTGGATTACCACATAAGCTACTTTATATCCCGGAAAAGGGTTCCTGCGGGATAACGGGAAGACGCGGGTGAAACCGCGGGCCGCAACTAGTTCTCTATATAGATAGCTCACATTTATAACAGAATACCCATTATCCACTAATGAAATTGACCACACGCCGGCAATTATGTTAATTTCTGAAAGGACAGCTGAAATTTAGGGAAGTGACGTCAGCAGTTCTGCGGAATTAAGCTTGCCGTTTGATGATGTGAAATGTAACATTGTTCATTATGAATCATGGCATCACCAAACTTTAGTAATGATTTAGTTTCGTGTTTGTATATGGCAACACAGGTTACTCGGAAATGCTGTGATAAGTAGGGGCTTTTCCGCCCAAACTAGCTAGCTAGCCAGAACGTCAGACTTTGCAACGTAATTATTATATTTGAGTGCGTAAAAAATAATAATTATGTAATCCTAACAATATTATAAACGTGAAAGTTTGTGAGTACTATGGACGGATGGATGTTTGTTACTCTTTCACGCAAAAACTACAGAACGAATCCGAATGAAATTTTAAATTGGCGTCTTTTGTTATCGGAGGCCAAGACTCACTTTGAGTCGTTGTGCTGACAGTTAGTTTAGTTTTTAACATAGAATCTTTGTCATAGATAATTTATATATCAATGCAAAATAAAACAATTTACGCGAACGCCGCGTGTGCGTCATTAATGCCTATCAAACGTGCCCGACCTGGGGTGAATTCAAATGACCAATGAGCAGGGCTACCACGCATACTTTTAATACATTTTTTTTAATTCTAATCGCTCGATATTTGAATTAAAATATTTTTTATTTTATTTCTTACGGGGTTGTGTTTGACCAAAAGACTGTTTTCCATTTTATTCCAAGCTAGCTGTTCCCCGCGGTTTAACCCGCATGTGCTACAGTTTGTCGCGATAAAAAGAAGCCTATGTCCTTCCCCAGGGTTCAAAATATATCTGGGCCAAATTTCATTTAAATCGCTTTAGTAGTTTAGGCGTGAAAGCGTGACAGACAGACAGAGTTACTTTCGCATTTATAATATGACTAGCTGTTAGCTAGCCCCCGCGGTTTCACCCGCATGGGCTACAGCTTTATGCATGCAAAGTCTCAGCCCGATCGGTTTAAAAGTGACAAAGTTTCATACAAACTTTCATCTCCTATTTTATCTCCTTGGGAGTAGAATTAATCAAAATCCTCTCTTAGCGGATGCCTACGTCATAACATCTATCTACCTGCATGCCAAATTTCAGCACGATCCGTCCAGTGGTTTGGGCTGTGTGTTGATAGATCACTATGTCAGTCAGTCACCTTTGAGTTATATATATTTGGATATAGTAGGGACAACTTTTAAGTGGCAACCCTATCAACTAAATGCACAATCCATATAATGTATCCGCGGGCGATGGCGCGGATCAGAATTGACTTAATTTATACAGCACTATCCGTGCGTGTGCATTACGATTTTTATTGACAACCCTATTGAAACGAGCATGTGTGGGTGTATACGTCGCTGTTCGTGTGCGTGTGGGTGAAAGTGCATGCGTTTTAGTTTTAATCCCATTGTTGATGCTGCCTTTGATAGGTATTGATTTTCCTGGAAATATGACTAAGGTGGTATGTTTGCAATTTGTATTATTGCTATTCTATTATACATCTATTATACTCTTCTATATCCATACTAATTAATATTATAAATGTGAAAGTAACTCGTGTTTGTTTGTTGCATTATCACGCTAAAACCGCTGAACCGATCGTGATGAAATTTTGTGTGGAGATAGTTTGATTCCTGGGGAAGGTCATGGGATACTTCTAATGAAGATACAAAGTTGTCCACGCGGATAATAAATACAGCGGCATAAAGATGACGGAGCATAAAACCGCGACCAAAACTGTACAACACCAAATTGACAGCTTTCCAAGCATCGCCGGGGGTCGCAAAGGGTTAACTGCCCGCATTTTGTAAGAGGATTATACCACATAGCTGAGGAGCTAGCGGTTGATTTTATTAATATCCTTCATGAGACGGTGTGTTCCGGCAGCCCCACTTGAAAGTCAGTTCCCAAACAACATGTAGCGTGCCAATTTTGACACATCATCGTCACTCAACATCAGGGACTTGTGTGGTCAAGCGCTACCCTGTAATATGTAAAAAGAAAAATTTTAACAAAAAAAATAACCGACTTCTTTTTCCCCTCGATTTCTCTGGGATACCATCATCAGATCCTGGTTTCCTTATCATGGTAACACCCTTGGTATATCTCCTTGTCAACAAACAAAGAATCATCAAAATCGGTTCATAAACGACGAAGTTATCCGCAAACAAACATAAAAAAGGATATATACGGTCGAATTGAGAAAGCTCCTCCTTTTTTGAAATCGATTAAAAAGGCAAGAAGACAGATAAAAATGGAGTATGAGATTTTTATTTATTATTTATTTATTTTATTCATTCAAATTAATACGGCTAAGCCAATTACATTAATTCATCACTATTCATCATTAATTCATCAGTTAAACCAAAATAAATACGAATTATATCAATACAATAAAAATAAAATCTTAGATCTTATATCTCCTTATGTTTTTTTTTACAACAAACTAGGTTAGCGTTTGACCACGATCTCACCCGATGGAAGGCGACGATGTGGTCAAAGGCGTAGCACGCTTGCCCAGTAAATACCTATTCACTCGTGACTTGAACACGCGCGGGTTGTTGGTTTGTTGGGTTGTGTAGAATGAGAGAGACTTGAGTGGCTTGAAAGTTGTTTATCGTGAAATGTCCCATAAGTCAATAATTAATCAAACTATAGTTTCACAGACCAGATGCAGTTTTCTTTTTATTCATTTTCATATTTGCGTAGAATAGAAGCAGAGTTCTTATGACACATGACCAAAACTGAACAAAAAAGAAAAAAGTTCAGTCAAACCACCTCACTCAAAATGACCGTAAGCTCTCCGCCCAAGAAGAATATTACGCATTTCAGTAAAAATGACGATTCAATTGGGATCATTGCAAACGACGCGGTTTGAGCGAGTTTAAGCGCTTTATTCGCTTTTATCTCTCAAATCGCTTTTATACCGATTGCATTCGAAAGGGATTAGTCCAATATTGAAATTGTTGGGATCAGCTAATTGGCTGATTAATTGTTTACGCAAATGAAGAGCAGCGATAAAATCAAATCAATTCAATGAGATAACTGTAAATGTCTAACTGAAAACTGTCTACGCCTGTTCCAACCTCCTTACGCTGGCAAAAGAACAGGCAAAAAACGCTTGGCAGGTCATTATGTGGGCGCGATCGTATTTACAATTTTATTTATATTACTAATTTATTGAATTGGAGCAAGTTCACTATAACCCTAAGCCTTTTTGTCATTACAGATTGATGTTTTAATGGCATATTTGTTTGAGATAACAGCTTATCATTCAGAAAAATATAGAAACTAACAGTGTGCAGTTAAATTATGGAGAAAAAAATATTTGAAACAAAGAAAAATGCTTTAGTTGCGCGTCAGAGGGGGGTAATAGCGCCCACTACCCCTTGTATCCGCGCCTGTCCCAAATACCAACCCATAAAATCCACCTGCTAGCTTCCTGCTTCCGTCAAACGAGATACTTTCACGTGAAAAAAACAGCGCCACCAACATTCAAGTTATCGCCGCAAAACATCCAAATATCGCCATCAAAGAGCCTCGGCGAGTAATGTGAACCGCCACAGGCAGCCCTCAGAAAAATGACGCTGGTAAAGGAAACATTGCCTACGATTGACTGTGCTAACAGTATGGGCATTTGGCACAGTACGCACGAAGTCAGGTTGTGCCCAGAAGGAAGTATTCAATAGTCAATAGTACTTTATTCAATAGGATACATTGTGATCACTTTAAAACGTCAAACTTAAAACTAGCTACGCCTGTTCCAACCTCCTTACGCCGGCAAAAGAACAGGCAAGAAACGCCCGACAGGTAATTTTTTTTGGCGCGATCACATTGACAATTTTATTCTTATTACTAATTGATTGAATTGGAGCAAGTTCACTAAAATCCCAAGCTTTTTTTCTGTCATCTAATGGTCCGATATTTTTTAATTAGCTTTACTAATAAGATTTCTCTTGTTTGGTTGTACATTGGGATATAGGTAGCTAGCCAGGCGAGCATTGGTAAATGCCCTAATACCAAGCTGTGGTTTCATGACGATGTTTTCCTTCACCGAAAGCTCAAACTCATTGTAGATTTCGAACCCACGACCTAGGGATCGCAAGCCGACGTCACTACCACTAAACCATCATCCTGCTAATCCTACTATCCTACTTCCTAATATTATAAATGCGAAAGTCTGTGCGTGTGTGTGAATGTTTGTTTCCACGTATCGCCGTAAGTAACTAAACTGATTTGAAATTTGGAATGGAGATAGCTTATACCCTATATAATAATCTTTTTTGATTTGAGAAATCGAAGAACTGATGGCTGAGCCGAATGTCAACGGCGAGATAAAAGCGCACAAACTTCGCTGGCTCGGCCACCTTGAAGGAATCGGGGAGGATAGTGCGGTCAAACGAGCATACAGTGGACGGCCGAGTGGCCGTCGCCCTGTCGGCCGTCCCAGATACCGCTGGAAAGACGAAGTCACGAAGGATTTGCGCTCACTCCAGGTGGAGGACTGGCAGGAGGTGGCGCAGGACAGACCGAAGAGGCGTCTTTTGTTATCGGAGGCCAAGACTCACTTTGGGTCGTTGCGCCATCTCAGTTAGTTTAGTTTGTTACTTTTTATCCCGGAAAAAGGTTACTGCGGGATAACGGGAAGACGAGGGTGAAACTCGGGGCGCAACGAGTCACTTCATATAAAACTCGTGAAGCCATGTCAGAGGTGTTGAATACTCAAAAAATAGAGTTAGTCTCTTTATTCAAAAAAAGAAGAAGACTAGCTACTAATCCGTCGCCGGGTGACCAATGAGCTGTTCCGAGCCCATTAAACAGCCCCTACTGTTATAGCGATATTCCGGTGGCATGGCGATTTATTCACGTTAGAAGATACACGGAAACGTACTCAAATACCGCCGGCCTTGAGTAGGCAGAGCTTTTTTTTATATATAAAAAAAAAATATGGGCTGCGATAAAGATGGTCCTTCGCGATTACAGAACTAGAGATCATATTTTTAGGGACGAAAACTGTCTGTGACTGTGGCAATCTAATTAATTTAACATCCCATTCAAATATTGGATGATAGTATAATTGTAAAAATCTTTGACTGACTGACTTGTTGACAAAGATTTTTGTAGTGTTAAGAATTTAATTAATTTTGTACTAAAGTCATCTGATGTTAAGTGAAGATGTAGTCGAAGGTGGTGCCGCGCTACACGGTAGATTGGGAACTGGTTCTCAGGTGAGGCTGCCGGAACACACCGATTGGTGCTTGGCGGTAGATTCTTGTAGCCTAGCCGTGGTAGCCTAGCCAGACGAGCATCATAAAGTATCCTGCCACCAAGATATGCTTTCATCACGAAGTTGCCCTTCACCAAAAGCTCAAAAAAAAGGTATAAATAAAAGAAAGATACAAGATGATGATGATAAAAAAAGATGCTTAGAAAATCAAATACTTAAATATGTTCAGCGACGTATGGACTTTAGTCGTTTACGGAACTAGCTATAAAGACATTCAAGATAAAGAAAAAACATAGCTACATCAGATATATAGCAAATAAAAACAATAAATCCAAGCTAGCCTTTAGAAGAGCGGGGATGGAAAAAGTGCTAACTCGCGAGAACGGAAGTAGGGTTGCCAGTTGGCAGCTATTTGAAAATAATGATGACTAACAAGTCATAAATCCAAAAGAGTGTGATTTATTGTATCTTTATTATTTTTTTACTCAAGAACAAATAGGTTTTAAGTCAATATATCCATAATTTTTTTACGTATAATTTTTTACTCGAAACATAAACATAAGTACATATATGTATATCTTTCTAATGATAAAAAGCAATACTGCCGTTAATTAAATTTAATCTCAAGGCCCATAGTAATGGCTATAATTCAAAGAAAGCTACATCGGGCCCTTCGCTCAAAAGCGTCCAAACCAAAAGAGGTCTAAAACGTGAAAAGTGGGCTAATTACACTCCAGTCTCCGCTTGGTCGCATGTAAGACACAGTCGTCGAAACTGCACAAACTGATACATTTTTCAAGCAAAATTATACTGTATGTTTTTGACATATGAGATAAATTAAAATGTTTCATTTGTGAAACCTAGTTTATAGGTTTAATTCCTGCGAAACAATGGTTAGACTACGAACAGAGTCATGAGCGAAAAGCAAGTTTCATTTCTAGTTCGGGAACAACTTCGCTGGAAATGTTTTCAGGTAAAGACAAGAAGAATGCTTCTATTTGACAAGTTCGGCAAACTATGAGTATTTTATGCTGTCGATAGATCGTAAGTTCGTGTCTAGAAAGTATTTGTTCCATGTTTTTGGATCAATATATCTTGTTTGGACAGGAAATCTTAGAGGATGTCTAAATCATCATTCTGGATAGGAAAGTTTTACGAAGCGAAATTGCTTGGTAATTCCTATGTACTGTAATTAGCATATTTTAGATGATTTGCATTTTAAAGGATTGACAAAATAAATGCGACGATTCTTTAAACTCACAAAGACACGCCCTCGCAGTTTTCATTTCATTTATTACGTATACCTAAATAGTTAAAATATAAGGAAATGCTTACTGGTGTATTTTGGGGTAAAAAACTGTATTTGTTCATTACAAATTACCTGCATGCCAATGATGTCTCCTAATAAAATAATCAAATAAATAAAATAAATTAATAATCGATCCGGTCCGTTATCCGCGGTGTTGGATCGATATGTCATGTCATAATATGTCATTTTAGTACTAGAGCTTGTCAGATTTCTACTAAAATGACATATGACATGACCTAACAATCCAAAACCGCGGATAGCGGATCAGGATCGATTATTTCGGGCGTAAAACGGCGTCAATGGAAGACCAGCGCTGGTCAAACGACCAGCACAACGCTGAGTTGAAGCCCGTTTGCAACAATGCCGTTTTTGTAGTTACAACTAATGCACGTTTTTTTAAAGTATTTCATGGAATTAGTTGATTTCGACAAGCGCACCAGGAGCCAGGTCTAAATGCTCAGTTTCACAGGCAACCCTAGATTTTAATATGAAATGGATGCGAGTAACTTAATGCCGCTGCCGCCCCGATCTCGACAAAAACGGACACCCTGTACAAATGACTTTCAAATCTGAATAAAATGTTGCCGAGTGTACGGTTACTAGCATCCTAGTAGGAGGTTTTTATTACCTCACTTACTCAGGAAGTGTGCCGGTTAGGGATGACGATTTAATACAAATATAAACGATTTTCGAATCGATTCGAATCGAAGTCTCAATAAAAGATTCAGAAAAATAAAGCCTGGAGTATCGATTTTCTCAAAAATCGAACTAAAGTAATGAATTACTTAAAACATCACTTGAAAATTAACCTTATGATAGAATTAGCTTTATAGAAGCAAGCGGTGAATCCAGTATTGCCATCTTTTGGTAATTGATTAGGTAAAGAAAATGTCATCTATGACATTGACATATTTAGATAATATGGTTGCATTCTTACCGAAACAGAATAAAATCGCATCTCGATTTTCGAGTGTCTGAGATCGATTAACGGAATCGATTTTTTTTTTATCAATAAAATCGATGGCAGATCGGTATCCATTCAGTTTCGGTTTTGAGGGCGGGCGGCTTTGTCCGCGAGAAATGTTGAATTAAGTTTGTGCAGAACCTTGATGGCGCGATTCCTACTCTCACTTCACACGTGTTTTTTTTTTAAATTGGCAGCGTCCACTTACTGGAACATTTCACCAAATAATTCGAATGAATAAAACTAAAGTCGCGTTACTGCTCACAAAGCGTTGAGCAGTAAAAATCAACGGGCCCAAAGCGAACAAATTATATTTTGGCCGCATTCCCGCTCTTTGTGCCACGTTCTGCCGCGATTTCATTGAACGCTCTTGGCACGGGATAGGAACTGATTTCCGAAACTATAAATAGAATTATCGGGAAAATTAGGGAATTGGAAATATAAGTAAACATAGTTTGCAAGCTTGGCGTTTGAACCGAAAACAAATGTAGTGCATGAATCTAACTCTACACCAGGGAGTTTATTTTTCTCCCGCGTGATACAGTTTGTCGCGATAAAAAGTATCCTATGATCTGCCCCAGGATTCAAATTTCTAAAATAAAAGTAGCCTAAGTTGTTCCTTACAACATTAGCTATCTGCGAGTAGAAATCCCGTCGAAATTGGTTCAGTCGTTTCGGAGATTAGCCGGAACAAAGACATATACACAAAATCGATTATTTGTAAGTAACGTATATAATGATATACTTTCATATTATGAATTTAGTGAAAAGCTGTAATTTCATATTACAAACAGACGCTTCCATTTTAATTATTTTTATAGATTTACAGTGATAATAAAAAACATAAAACGATTCCTTAGCTGTAGCTGTAGTGGTAGGTAGTGACACGACCCGTCGGTCGAGTGTTCGAAACCTGCATGTGCTTGACCTTTTGGTGAAGGAAAACACTATGATGAAACCATAGCTTGGTCTCGCCTAGCTATAATCAAATTAAGAATCTGTTGCCAAGCACCTAGTGGTGTTTTCCGGAAGGAGCCTTGTCCAAGTAGCGTGACGCCACCTTCAACGACGTCGTCACTTAACATCAGGTGACTTGTGGTCAAACGCTAACCCTGTAAGAAGTAAAAAACACACAGATGGTTTTCGTAGAAAATGTTTTCCAACACCTAAGCCCAATTTAAAAAGACTTCATCATAATGCCATTCTGCAAGCGCTATCTCGCAAGCCAAGAAGGCTAATTTCGCGGAATGCATCCCCAATTTATCCTAAAACTCCTCAGAAACCCAATGCCGTTTTTCGGAATAGAGGATAACTCTTCAATCCGCATTACTTTCCCTCAAAAACTATCTCGAACGAAAATTGAACAATCCGCGCGGATTTCTCAGCAGATACGAACAAAAACATTCATGCTTCATTTGAAGGCACGTTTTTCTGAGATTTCAGCGTTCTAGGATTTAGATGGATTTGTCGCGAGATATCTGAAACGAGATAGGTTTCATAAAGCTTTCATTCAACCCATTCTTGTAGAAAGGGGCCAAGTGCCAATATTAGACAGTTTTAAAGAAGCGATACAAGAAAAATGGGTTCTACGTAGTTTGAGACAAAGCAAATATGTTTTTTTGTTCTCGAGAAGATCTTACACCCTTTCTGTTTATACGTATGCCGCCACCCTTGCCTGTCTATTCTAGGTATATTTCTCTAGTTTTATCGATACAACTCATCCACGTTTTAAGCAATGCCATTCAATTAATATTAACTAGTAACGCCCTGCGGTTACACCCATGGTTTTCTCGTTATCACACAGGAAGTAGGAACCCTTCTTCGTGAAAAAAAGTAACTTAAAATAATCCAACTCAATCCATACTTTCCTTGAGAGAAGGTCTATATCCCAGCAGCATGGTCGTTGATGATAATAATGGAAGACCTTAGCAGAACAATTGATTAGAGCCAGTAACGTAAGATCTAAAGTCTCATCATCATCATCAGCCTCTTACGTTCCCACTGCTGGGACTCTGGCCTTCTCTCAGAGAGAATATGGGACGTAATCTACCACGCTGCCCCAGTGCATTTTGGTAGATGTCCCATCCCTTTGAATGTTGTGATTGTTGTGTGCACGAATATTTGGCACCTTACCGTTAGGCCACGTCAGCTCTAAAGTCTAAACAACGATAAAATCCACCTGAATCCAAACACAGTGAAATTTCACTCAAATATCAATCCAGAAGTCGAGATGGGGTGCAATCGCTATTTTCCATCTACCCTCCGTGGACGTATCATAAATCAACGGCACGTGTGCCTGACGACGCAGCTGATGGATGTGGTTTCCCTGATGCTTTACCAGTGTTGCCAGTATAGCTGATGACCTCGTAATGGCGGATGTAACAGGTAGTTTAGATACCAAAATGGGCACGTTTTTGTTTCTATCAATCTTACTAAATGTTGCAATAATTGGGCTTATTCTATGGACTAGTTGCGGCCCGCGGTTTTCCCGTCATCCCGCAGGAACCTATTCCTGGAATAAAAATTTAGTGGCGTATATGTTATTTATGATATAGGGTATTTTAATTCTAAATTTTAACCAAATTCGTTGAGTCGTTTAAACGTAAAGAAGTATCTTACAAACACACACTCACTCGCAAAATTTTGTATCCTTCATTCTTCTCCTGTGTTTCGCTAGTTTAAACTCGAAAATGGCTCGACTCGACCAATTTGATTTTCTTTTTTGTGTGCGAAGAAGTTCGTCGTATGAAAACGAAAATTGTATCAGAAAACTTAAGACAAAACTTTACGAGGTTTTTTCTATGGGATTTCTATATGAACTCAAAACAGTCATTATACTTACTTGCCTACCCGTGCGAAACCGGGGCGGCTCACTAGTTGAGCATGTTAGTGTGATTCAAAGTGAAGTCTTCTTGAAGACGATAACAACTCATCGTCCTCAGCATATACATTCATATGGTATATATTCTCCTTTCAAAGTTCTGTAATATTGTGCTAATACTGCTTTAGTGTTAGTAATAACTACAGATTAGACTAAAATTAATCGAATCTGAACTGTAGGTAGCGTTAATTACGTGCAAGCGATAAACTAAGCTAAGCGCAGCGGCGCAACCGAAATCAAAATTAGGCAAATTGAACCAGTGCTGACTCGACAGAATGCGCCGCGTTAACACATCAGCGTAACAGGGCTCGTAACAATAAACAGAAAGGGGGAATACAAAAAAAATGTTCTTAAAAATCCGGTATTGCCGATGCTGATTCTTAGGAAACCCGAAGCAAGGTTAATAAAAGAAAACTTTTTTTTGATTTACTTATCTAATCGCATTTTAGATTTTTGCAAAAACAAAGGATCTTTGAATTATCTTATGAAGCGATGACGGCTGACAGGAGAGAGTGGTAGGAAAATAAATATTGCGTTGACCACAATGTCACCAGATCAAGAAGAAGAGGAAATTATCTTTTACCTCGTAAAGAAACATGAACTGACGGTTGGTGAGAAATGACGTTACTGGCAAAGTCTTTTTCTTACTATTGGCTTATGTACAATGTTACTGTTTTTTGTGAGTTTCTTTATTTTTTGTTTGGTTATTGTGTGCAGTATTTCCCAAATAAAGTCTTTCTCTCTGTCTCTCTCTAACAAGCCTTGCGTTTTGCTCTTCTACAAAATATGATTGATGAATTGAATCTGTCGCCAAGCACATATCGGTGTGTTCCGGCAGCCTTACTTGAGAGACAGCACCCAATCAAAACGTAGCGTGGAGCCAACTTGGATCATATCGTCACTTAATATCAATTGACTTGTGGTCAACGGCTATCAGGCGGATGATAAGCTCGTCTTTTCAGTTGCTTAAAAAAAAAATTAAATTGTAAATGACCTTCAATTACACTTCGGTGTAACAGCCAGCCAACCATTGCGTTCGAAAACGTGGGAATTTATTAACACGATTGCATATCAGAACAACATATGAGGAAATTAGGTGGCTGACAATCAAATTACATTGCCTAATTTTGTACATGTGCATATTTATAAGTCGTGGAAGCCGATGGATGCAAATGGCTAATAGCCGTTCATGATGGCGTTCAAAAGGGTGCTATAATCAGCAGTGGCGGCTGATGATGACGTCTGGGAACAAACCTGGCTACTTACCACCCAACGTTACTGTCGTCAATGGGGTAAGGGGTAAGTCGGGGGAGCCGATGGATGCAAATGGCTAATAGTCGTTCATGGTGGCGTTTAGGAGTGCTATGTTCAGCAGTGGCGGCTGATGATGATGTCTGGGAACAAACCTGGCTACATACGTGGATTTTTAAACTTTCAAATGGTCCAAGTTCAGTTTTTTAGCTTCATCACGATGATTTCCTTCACCGAAAGCTCAAGTTCATTGCACCAGAGCGTTTTTTGCTTGTTCTTTTGCTGGTTACGGATTTTGGAACAGACGTAGCTAGTTCTATGTTTGACGTTTTAAAGTGTGTTTCTTACTGTATAAATATATTTTGTATTTGGGTTTCGCAGGATTCAACTTACATGTCGCACTTCTAATGAGCCATCATCTCTGAAATGATCAACAATCATAGTCGAAGGCCCGCTCAAGTGTTGATCAATGCGTAGCGATTAAGTGACGTACTTATTTGTATGAACTGACAGCGTCAAATCTCTTGAGCGTCATTCTAGATTACGAAAGCTCATATGGAGCTTTGTTTCAAATGAGAACAGCCACAAAACAAACCTTCAAAAAACAAAAGAAAATAAAAAGACAAATTTGACAGCTCTTAAAATTCCTGCAACACAATCTCAGGACTTTGTTGGCGGCAATCGAATTGTCAACGTGAAAATTTTGTTTTATTTCCAAAACTTGTGTTTCTTCGAGTGATAATGTGTGATATTGGTGGATTATTAAGCATTATGTGTTCGTTAATGTGTACGAGTGTGGGAAATTGAAATAAAGTTGTGAAAGTGACTTTTCGAGTTGCTCCAAAAAAGTCCGTGTTAAGTTTAAGTAAAGCGCCACTACTTTACTTAAACACTATCCTCATCCCTTCATCTCATCATCATCATCATCATTTAAACTTGATTCAACTCTCTGAGGTTGAAATATTTTATACTCAACACTGGCAAATACACTAATCGAGTGACGCCATAACAAATCAAAAAAAAAACTAAGAAAAAAAACGACAAATTTGACAGCTCTCAAATCCCGCAACACAATCTCAAATATAAAATAAACAAGTGTCACAAAGTCGCAATAGAAGGTGTTGTAACATCTATTTTTTATGAAATATCCACCGCAACCCGCGACACTGTAAACATCCGACCAGCTGAGCATGCATCTTCCGCGGGCACTACTCTGACAGTGAGAAAGAATAATGACGCTACGTTGCCACATTATCGATTTAAAAGTAAAAAAAGCGCGCGAATTTTGTTCTCATACCGCATGTCGGATGTGTGATCGACAATAAACGAATGGTTCTGTAGGTTGATTTTAAGTTTCACAAGTGGAAAATGGAACATTGACGCAAGGTATATGGTGTTTTTTGGTGTCAGAAGTTGGTGAAAAAGACTCATTTTTATGACGTCAGTTGGCAACTTAATGAATAACTTAGGTATATTACTTACTACTACTACTTACTACTTATTTACTTACTTTACTTTGACTTTTTTTTTCATTATTACTTATTACTATAACGAAAACTTTAAAAAATAATCACCATAAGCGGACTACTATGTAAGAGATAATGAGTGGTTATAAAAAAAGAAAATGTATAATCTCCGTTTTGTTATAAAATATAAATATATAACCATTTAAACGTGACAAAAACAATAGACAGCAGATAAACGATTATAAGTTCTATGCTGTTACAGTTGGAGTTCAAATTCTATTTCCTACAATATTATAGACGTGAAAGTTTGTGAGTATGGATATGGGTGTATGGACGTTTGTTACTCTTTCACGCAAAAACTACTGAACGGATTTGAGTGAAATTTGGAATGGAGATAACTTATATCCTGGATTAACACATAGGCTTTTTTATTTTGTAAAAAGATTATTGCGGGATAACGGGAAGATCGCGGGTGTAGGTAACCGCGGGGAGTCAAAATGAAGCGCAAGACGATTCCCATCCAAGTCATTCCGCTGTGCTACAGATTGCAATCCTTCAAGATGGGTGTGAAAAGAGTTCTTAAAGGTCGGCAACGCATCGGCAACTCCCCTGGTGTTGCAGATGTCCATAGGCGACGGTGACCGCTTTCCATCAGGCGGGCGGTCTGCTTGTTTGCTAATCTATTACATAAAAAAAAAAGTTATGAAATAAACCGGCTATATCACATAACTATTCGATTCCCCACAGACGGAACCCTAAGAACCAGGGCAATAAGTTGCATTATTTATGTGTGTATCGAAGTTTCATCGCAACGCTTTAGCACTTCTCCGATAGTTGCGACTTTATCGCAGTTTGTCGGTCACCTATTGTCGTTCCTTATTGATCGACCGTCTGGACGTAAACAGGTACAAACAAACTACAAGCATACAATCCTAACTAATATTATAAACGTGAAAGTTTGTGAGTAGTAGTTTTTGCGTGAAAGAGTAACAAACATCCATACTCGCAAACTTTTCTTTTCAGACAAATCTGTTGAATATGAAAGTCTGTGTTTCTTTGTTACCTTTTCACGCCTAAACTGCTGAACGGATCTTGATGAAATTCAGTATGGATATAGTTTTAACCCTTGGGAATGGTATAGGATACTTTTTAATATCGTGATAAACTGTAGTTCAATATTATAAATGTGAAAGTAACTGTTGGTTACCTTTTCACGCCTAAACCACTGTACCGATCTTGATAAAATTCATTACGGTGGTAGTTTTAGCCTCTAAGAAGAGCATGGGATACTTTTTATCGCGATAAACTATAGTCCACGTGGATAAAACGACGAAGAGCAGCTCTCGCTTTGTTGTACAAGAAAAATATATAGATAAATATCTGGGACAGTTGCACACAAATTGACCTAGCCCCAAATTAAGCTCGAAACTTGTGTTATGGGTACTAGATAACGATATACATACTTAAATAGAGAAATAAATACTAATATAGATAGAAATATCTAAGACTCAGGTACAAATATTCGCGCTCATCACACATATATTTGCCCTTACCGGGACTCCCGGGACCGCTAGCTAAATGTCACTTATAACTTTTTAAAACAAACCTATGGAATTTGTCCCTTTGTTTCTGAATTGGGAAATAGACTCACGAGCATAGAGAGGGGAAAAGATAACATAGTCAGACAGAGAGTTCTTTTCAGTGCAGTGGGACTGCATCGTACGTGAGCCGAGGAGAATTGACCCCAAATCGAGTTTGTACGACCGGCACCCGTTGCAATGCAAAGTGTAGATTTTTTATTCGATTCTTCTGTCATATTGTTCTTAATCTGTGATCTTACATGATTAAGTACTAGCTTCGACCTGCGGTTTCACCCGCATCTTCCTGTTATCCGGACTTTTACCGGGATAAAAATTAGCCTATGTGTTATATCCAGGGTATAAGCTATCTCCATTTAAATTTTCATCAAAATCCGATCGGTAGTTTTTGCGTGAAAGAGTGACTTCCATCCATCCATTCATCCTCACAAACTTTCACGTTTATAATATTAGTAGGAAAGTATGGATCTATAAGTTATATCATCTGTCAGGCAGCTTCTAGGGCTGCCGTCGACCACATCATATCAACGCAACACTTTTAGTTAAACTTTCATATCATTAATACATTTTTTTTAATGTTAAGCGACTATGTGATCGAATGTGCCCTCTACGCCTAGATTTATAACAGGCTCTTCAAGTCAGGCTGCCTAAACACACCGATATACCTAATAATACAATTTACATCACGCAACAATCACAGTTAATAAAAAAAAACGCTATCAAGTCATCATTAAAATAAAAATAACCAAATCAAAATCGGTTTATCCGTTTGTAAGTTTGTAACAGACAGATACACACCCTTTTTTCGTCAGGATTTAAAAATATATGGTACAGCAAAGGTTATAACGACATGAATCAAACGAATCGCTCTCAGAAACTAACTACAATTTTTCAAAGAAAACCTCTTTACAGAGAAATATCTCCATTCTGCTTCAAAAGTAATTCGATCACGTAAGCAATTCCAAAGATCAACGACTCAAACATATAGAACTAGAAAACGATAGAAAAGAGTCCCTCCCCGGCTTGCACCGGCACCGGCGGCGTCGACCAAATTTGATTTGGTCTCACCCGAGTCGACTAACGAACGACATGCACCGCCATTCGCGTCGGCTAAAAATAACTGGCTGAATACAATGTTTTCTTTGCTGATGTAACGTTACGAACTAGAAACGGTAGTTTTTGAAGCTATATTTGGTCAGTGGTAGTCACTTGCGAATTGCAGGTCGACAGTTCCCAGTCCAGGGACCTTATTCGCTATGGCCATCCTACCTATAGAATAATAATAGAATCGAAGGTGGCGCCAGTTCCACCTGGATTGGGAACTGGCTCTCAAATGGGGCTGATCAAATATTATATTTCAAATTACAATATACAATTACTTTACAAGGCAAGTCGCCAAAACCAGTCATTTCCCAGCAGTAGAAACTTTATCAGCCGATGATGATGTAGAATAGAATAGAATATATGTTTATTGCAACAATAACACTAAAGGTACTAATGATTACAATTAATATAAACAATAGTGCAGTAATTGAATGTACACTAAAATGCCACCGTCGCAAATCGGTACCAACTCATAAGAGCAGCTCAATATATGACAGGTACTAGTTGCGCCCCGCGGTTTCTACCGCGTCTTCCTAGGAACCTTTTTCCTTGATAAAGAGTAGCCTATGTGTTAATCCAGGGTATAAGCTATCTCCATTCAAATTTTCATTCAGATCCATTTAGTAGTTTTTGCGAATTTTAAACATTCATCCATCCATCCATACTCACAAACTTTCACGTTTTTAATATTAGTAGGAAGTAGTACATATACACACAAACACATATTACACACACACATGCACATATGTTGCACATATTTAGTTCAGCAAAAAGTAAACCGGTTACCCTTCCCACAAATGCTTGTTGAAAATTTCAACTGACTCTCACCAAACATGGCGGCATGGAGTAGAAAATAAATCTCTTCAATCCACTGTTACCTCTAACAAACGTCTATCTCATTGAAAACAAACGCCAATGCATCAACCCTAAACACTTGATGTATTTATGGTACAAAAATACTGACCCCCTACTATGGATCCAAGAAGGCGAACACGATCTCGAAGCAACCTGGTTAAGGCGAGGGTTCAGAGCCTTGAACAAGCGTTCAAAGTTTAGAAGCGATAATTGCTGGTAGTGACGACGGCTTGCGATCCTTAGGTCGTGGGTTCGATCCTACAGCGAACTTGAGCTTTTGGTGAAGGAAAACATCGTGATGAAACCATAGCTTGGTGGTGGTGCATTTTCTAGTGCTCGCCAAACTAGCTACCACATCCTCAAGTTGAGAATCTGTCGCCAAGCACCTATCGGTGTGTTCCGGCAGCCCCACTTGAGAGCCCAATCCAAGTGTAACGTGGCGCCTTCCACGACCACATCGTCACTTGTCAGGTGACTTGTAGTCAAACGCTACCCTAAAAGTAGTAGAAAATATAGTTCAAAGATGATGATGAGTTGCCAGCTTATCGGTCTTTTATAGGTTACATTTCGGAGAGTGTGCAATGGAACTACATAACCTCATTTCACTATCAGATAACAAGACGTACGGTAGGGATTGAAGGATATCATGTAAATAAATGTCCATAAATGATATTCCCTCAATCCGCACAAAACACTTTGTAATGCGAACGGCGAAGGAGTGAAACAGCTTCTCAGAACGCTCCATTAGCAAGCTTTCGCACATCATATTATGTTCCCACTGCTGGGACACAAGAGAGAGTATGAGCCATTATCTACCACGCTCGCTGGTCCGTGCAGGTTGGTCGATGTAGCATACCCTTGAATGTTGTGGTACTTGGACATTCCGGATTCCTTACGATGTTACCCTTCACCGTTTTAAGTGACGGCAAATCCGCACATAACTTATTAAGTCTTATGTGCATATTATTTGGCTATAAGCAATACATACTCGTAAGTACTCAGAACCGCTATTTAATTAGTTCCAGACACTAAATGTAACCAGCTCTTAATGGGCAGATAGAATTACAGCTGATTTCATAAGATAGTGCCTTGTCATTCAAATTCCATAATACCATCAGGCGAACGACCTGGTCTTGTAATTTAATATAAGAATTGCTATCGTATAAAAGGAGTACATTTCTTTTCTAAAAGTTTCTCGACCTCAGACAGTACCTTGGTAGGCGCCAAGAAGCCAATTGATTCTGAAACAACGACGCGATCCCAAGAAATCCTTCGATACGAAGAATCCGAGCAAATCTTGGACGTGCGTCTACTTGTCTAGCCAACTAAACCTGAACCGCCTCCTCCTTTTCATAATAGGCAAAGCCGTACCAGCCTTCACTGGACTGTTACATGTCTAGTTACTTATCAGAAATAACCTGACCCTGGTTCGCTAACAATTGAAAAGCACACAAAGGTCAGGATAACTGGTCGTCACAGAGGTTCTGCCAATGCGTCCCAACAACATTCAAAGGTAATTGTGATCATGAATCAATCCTATCTGGGGATTCTTATATGGCGAACAGATCGGGCTATCGTTCGCGTATCACGCGTTCACATTACTTGCTTTGTAAGGCTAGTTGCTTTGTGAATTTGAATGTGACAGTCGATGTGTGTGGAATTTTCTTTTTTGTGTGCCCGTGATTCGTTTTTGTGCCTTGGTGCGGAGGGTAAGTCGACAGGACGTATATGAGAAGCGATAGTTTACGAAACTAATATATAAAGGAATTCTTGGCAATTTCGGCGTAGGCCTTATTGGTTGGTAATGTGATCGTGAACGGTGGCTTGATGTATGGTATTGGATAGTTTTCATCTGACTACTTTTATTTCCTTTAGCCGATTCATTTATTGAAGTGAGGTCGAACGGAATCTGGACTAGACGTTTACAAGTGTGCGACTGCGCTAAACAATGAAGTATTGAATAATGTTCCACTTTAGTGGCAAAAGGGATTGTTTGGTAATATTCAAGTAGTTTCTGTTAGTTTGGGATATAAATGATCACATAAATGAACAGTTGCTAAGTGAAGGTATCCTAATTAATAAAAATGCCGATTCATAAGAACTTTCTTCATACATTTTTTTTTGTGAATTTTTGCATGGTTTTTTTTACAGAAGAACCAAGTGATAAATGACGCTTCTGCACAACATTAATACTACTTAATATTTAACACAAGTTATGGAAAATATTCGAAAATTCATTATCACATATCAAACAAAAACGTAGATATAAATCTACGTTTTTGTTTGATATGTGATAATTTTGGGTAAGGTACAAATCACTACTTAGCCAGCGAAGGTTGTGCGCTTGCCGATGACATTCGGAGTGTTTACATACATAAACTGTTCTAATAAAAATATGAAGAACAATCCCACTACAAGCAGCAATGTACTCCTACCACATTTACAAGGTGAGGAACTGCCCCCCCCCCTCTCCCCTCCCACTTCCGGCGCTGATTGTGTTTGCCGGTACTCAATGGGACTTAATTTTCTCCACTGAGTTTTTTTACTGTTTATTTGTCGTGTCCCGGCGACTTGTAGATTTTATTATGGCCAGGTTTTTTCGTTAGACTAGCTTGAATAGGGATTTGGACAGATTTAGGATTCGGTTTTGTTTCCACTATTCTATGGCGTCATATAGGGTCTTATAAGGACCCTTTTCTCTTGTATTGGTACAATGTTGTTTGCTAATTAATTAGTAAATCACCTATTTTATTGAATTTTAACTCCATACTTACGTATTTACTTCAATCAGTTTGGATTTTGGTATTTTTTTTATAAATGTAAAGTTAATTTTTCTAAATTTTCTCGCATTTCTTTTTCGCATGCAGTCTTCACCTTTATATGTGATTACACTTAGCCATATTTTTGACAATTACTTTATGTTGGTGATCTGTATATATAAATAAACCAGCAAATGTGCCACACTAATTAATGGTAAACAGATTACTGTGCAATTCAGTTGAACACAGCGAGTGTTCAGAACCCAAAATCTAGTACAAAGTACATAATATACATCTTCGGCTTTACACCCGGTACAGCTGGGAACGACAACATAAGGTGCCCTCCGAAGCACGGTATTGCTAATTTGCTACTACTTCCCCACTCGGAACATTTGACTTGTAGTATTAAAGATTAAAAACTTCAATTCGGCCTAAAGTCCGGTCAAAACTGCATTTACCCCGTCTCTACTAGTTCAAAGGGGCGAGAAGATAATTCAATAAATAGCGGACGTGGTTGGCGTCGGAAGATGAATTAAGTCTGCTCATTATCGGTTCGGCTTGATTATAATTAAAGTGTATCTTTTGTTTCAGAGTTTTAAAGATATATTTATCGCAAACGAGACGTTTTAAAACGTATGGAGCCTATTAAACCTCTTTTAACACCATACTAAAAAAAACCGCCCCCGTACGTGTGGGACTCGCCCACGAAGGGACTCCGTACCATCATACTAATATTATATATGCAAAGTTTATGTGCGTGAGAACGTTTGTATCACCGTACCTACTAAACGATTTTGATGAAATTTGGAATGGAAATAGTTCATACCTTGGATTAACACATAGGCTATTTAGACATTATTTTTATCCCGGAAAAAGGTTCCTGCAGGAAGACGCGGATGAAGCCACAGGGCGCAACAAGTATGACTATAATTTTTGCAACTTTTAAACCTTAGGAACATGAAGCCATAGTAAAGGAGTAGTGGTTCAGCTTCATATAAATCGGCCGTCGCCGGTTTGAATGTGTGCGTGAGTAGCGGCACCGTGTACGCACGCACTTTTCACGCACACAATCACATAAACGAAAGGAGGCGGCCGGGGCCGCGGCCATGCACTCAGTACGGAACGCGCCGCCTATGCGTCACCGCAAGAGTAGGCAATTAACTTGTCGAGCGGCCTTAGCTAACTTACTGTTCTTTATATAATGTGATGAAGCTTTCAAAAGTACATATTTTTCCATCGCAATTTTTCAGGAATGCCCCTCAGCACGAAAAAGAAGCCGTTTATCGAATCCACGTCAAAAATAGTGTACTATATCATCCGAATAAGATTATTCGTATACGAAAATGATACTGCAAATAACATCATAAATCAGCGGACGCGAATATGATGTAAGTCGGCCCATGACATAATTGTCACATAATATGTCAACGTTATGGGAGTATCATTATCCGCGACCTTGGCTAGCACAAATGGGAGTAGGGGATTGTTTTCACATATATGACAAATGAGGTTGACGTGAATATTAGATTTGTAAACTCTTTATTAAGCGCTCGCTATTTTTCTGTTGGCCTTTTCACCCTTGCCTTGAAGATCTCCAAATTGTAGCGATCGGGAAACACAGACTCTGGCAAGAAATTCCACTCCTTAGCATCCACGCATGATGAGTGGAGACTGCGATTTGGCAGACGTAGTGTAGGACGCCCTGCGACTAGGTGGAGCGACGACTTGCGCCGAGTGGCTGGCAGTGGTTGGATGAAAAATCATAGAGATAATATAACTTTAACAAGATTATAGGTACATATACATCACAAAAGGAACAAAACCCGAGTGCGCCAAAATAAGCGTAGTCACTCCCACAATAAATTTTATTTTATTTTATTTATTTATTTATTTTATTTATTTATTTTACTTAATCTACAGCCCTTATTTATAAACAATAAGTCCTTAATTATTCAACTTAAGGCCAATAAAAGATTAACATTATATAAGTTTGTTTTTTGTTTGAAGACAGTTTTTTTAAAGTTAGTTAAAATTAAGATGATAATAAAAGTGTAAAAAGCACACCTGAACAAAATTAATAAATTAGTGAACAATTTTAAAGTTACAATAAGTACGAGATAACAGTACGTAAATATATCACATATTAAACGTAGATATAAAATATACATACTATATATGAAATATAACGTTATGATACTTACAGATAAAACTAATGGTGTATTTGTATGGTGAATTTACAAGCAGTTTTGTATGATTTATTTATTGTGATCCTTCCTCATTACATTGTAAATTTCTCTTTTAAATGATTCCTTGTTATTTAGAAATATATCAATTGAATCAAATTCCTTGTTATAATCCCTCTGAAGTCTATTAACAATAGAAAACTGTGCATAGTTCGTAGAAGAGTGCAAGACGGCAAACAGCTTTGTATGTCTAGTGCGAAACTTTGGCGTACAAAAACGCAGGACTCTTCCAGTGAGTTCCGGGCAATCGATATATCCATTACACAGACCATGAAGGAATGTCATATCCACAAGCTTACGTCGGTTTTGGAGGCTAGTTAGATTGTGATAATTGCATGATACCTTATAGTTATGAGAATAAATGTGTTTCCTAAAATTTAAATGTTTGACAAATTTGTGTTGTATGCGTTCCAAATCGCTGATATATGTTACATAATGTGGGTTCCAAACAGCACTACAATATTCTAGAATACTTCTGACATATGAAAAATAGAGCATTTTTATACATGCCGTATCAGAAAAAGGTTTACTTACGCGCAAAACAAATCCAAGACTCTTAAAAGATTTATTTACAATAGCATCAATATGTTGCGAAAAAGTTAATTTTACATCTAGAAGTAGCCCTAAGTCTTTAACTAAGTCTGTTTTATTTATGTCTAGTTTACTTATTTGATAATTAAATTCAACAGGGTTTCTCTTCCGAGAGAATGAGACAAAGTGACACTTTGACACATTGACACCTATACAATTTAGTTCGTAGTACTCTCCAAGCCGATCAAGATCAGCTTGAAGTTTCAAACAGTCCGAATAATCCCTGATTTTTACAAAAATTTTAGTGTCATCTGCATACATAAGGAACTTTGAATTATGAAAACACTTTCCAATATCATACAAATAGCATGCATATAAGAGGGGGCCAAGGATTGAACCCTGTGGGACGCCTGATGTTATGTCTATAAAGTCAGATCGAAAGCCTCCTACAACAACTGCCTGGGATCGCTTTCTTAGATAGGACTCCATCCATCTAAATAAGTTACCCCTAATACCCAGTTCATACAACTTACGCAGCAGTATGATGTGGTCTACACGATCGAAAGCCTTCTCAAAGTCAGTGTAGACCACATCTACTTGAGAACCTCCATCCATATTAGTCGCTACATAATCAATGAAAACACCTAAGTTTGTTGTGGTAGAGCGTCCCTTCATAAAACCGTGTTGTTCTTGGGGTATGGCAGGAGATACTACAGGATAAATATGGGTATGTACAATCCTTTCTATTAATTTACTAAGGACATTAAGTATCGATATAGGTCTATAATTTTCTATAGAGGTTTTTAGACCTTTTTTGTAGATAGGGACAACGAGAGCTTCTTTCCAGGCATTAGGGAAGTAACCGTCCTGAAACGATCTATTAAAAAGCAAAGCAATTGGGATAGCAAGTGACTTTGCACAGCTTACAAAAAATATAGGGGGGAAAGTATCATTACCTGGACCTTTGGTAACGTCTAGGACCTTCATGAGGTTTTGGGCTTCTTTCGGAGTAATATTAATGTCATTTATTAAGTTAGTGTGCAAACCATCAGCACACATACCAGAAGAGCTGTTACTACTACTGGTTGGCGTACTAAAGTTTGCTTTAAAATAGTCATTAAATGCAGAACATATATCACTTGGTGTTTCTAAAAGAGAATCACCGTATCTCATTTGCTGGGGGTAGTCAGTTGCGTTGTTGCGTTTAGATTTTACATAACTCCAGAAAGTTTTAGGATTAGATTTTATTTTCTCTTGAGCAAAAGTTATGTAAGATTTGTAACATTTGTCTTGTAGTATCTTCTGTCGCTTTCTAAGTAAAGAAAATTCGGCATAGTCGTTTGGATTATCATATTTCTTCCAAATTGCATGAATTTTACTTTTTTCTTTAATTAAGTTAATAAGTGCTCTACTGTACCAAATGGGATACGAATAGGAACCACCACAACGAACCTTAGGGACAAAAGTTTCTATTAGGTCATTCAAAATTGAATAAAATTTGTGTATAACGTCTTCCAAATTGTTCGTAGTAGTGATAAAAGACCAGTCCCGTTCTAATAGTGAGTCATTAATACGGAGAAAGTCAGCTTGCTTGAATTTATACCTCATCGAAAAGACGACTCATATGTTAAAATTCATCAAGCCATTTAGGCTACATGCCGTGCCAAAGAAATATGTTGCTTGGTGATAGGGTATTTTCTAGTACTCGCCTGGCTAGCTACCACCCTCTCGTTAAGAATCTGTCGCCAAACACCTATCGGTGTGTTCCGGCAGCCTCACTTGAGAGCCAGTTCCCAGTCCAGGTGTAGCGTGACGCCATCTTCGACCGCATCGTCACTTAACATCAGGCGACTTGTGGTCAAACGCTACCCTGTAAATCGTAAAAAAAAAAATCTACATTCGAAAAACATAACCCTTTTTTTGCAGTCGAATAAAAACAGAAATAAAACATTTTTGTCGCAAATATTTCAAATATTAAAAATAAAAACTATGAAAATTTCCACCATCTCAGTCAAGAAACTGGATTATTCAAAGTTTTAACAAAGAGCACAGATAATAATATTTCACCGGGACAAAAAACACATTTTATTATTCAGTTTTATTCGCGAGAGAACCACAAATTCCTTGAATAACAGTAAATTCGCTTTAGTGCGATTTTTTCTAGACGAACGATCGTTTTTAATGAAATTTTTTACATTTTTGCTCATACGTTTTCTACTGTGAGTTTTAATTTTTAACCCCCAACGAAAAAGAGGGGGTTATACTGTTATGAGTTTGTTTTGTGTATCTGTGCATTTTGAAGCGATGATGGCTCATGGTAGTGATAGTGACGTCGTCTTGCGACCCATCGGTCGTGATGGGTTCGAATCCTACATTATGTTTGAGCTTTTGGTGAAAGAAAACATCGTGATGAACCATAGCATAGTGGTAGGTCATTTTCTAATGATTGCCTGGCTAGCTACCCCATTCAAGATAAGGATCTGTCCCTGTATTCCGGCAGCTCCACTTGAGAGCCAGTTCCTAATCCAGGTGTAGCATGGTGCCTACTTCGACTACATCTTCCATTGACACAGTCGCATGCTTGCAACGGCGCGAGTAACACGCATCCTACGAACGTACGCGTCGCGCTTTATCAACCTAGAATTCTGTGAATTGATTCTGTCAGAATGCACTGTGCGTCGTGTGGTGATAAATTTAATGATGGTGTGCAGTGTGCAGCCTGCAAAAAACACTTTGATTTTGCCTGTGCGAACATTACGGAGGCCGGTTATCGCCGCTTAGGAGCTGAGAGACGCGCAGCCTGGAAATGCGCCGCCTGCCGTTTGTTATCGCCGAGCGCATTATCGACTCAGGCGCTTAGCCCGGAAATCTCGCTCGAAGCTATTATGACCAAGCTCAACTCGATGGCTTTGACGCTTGAAGCCCTGCCTAACCTTATCGAAGACGTTAAGGGTATTAAAGCCGATGTCGCCGAGCTGCACAGTTCATACAAGGAAACTGCTAGAAAGGTGCGGGAGTTTGACTCAACTTTGAACAAAATGGACTCCAGGGTCACTGCACTTGAAGCCGTATCGTGTGACCTAGTGGCGGTTAAGTCCCAGTTTACCACTATTCAACGCAGTGAGACCACAAGAGACCAGTGGTCGCGTCTCAATAACATTGAGATTAAAGGAGTACCGTTGAAGAAAACTGAGAATCTTTTTATGTTGCTCGACAAGATTGGTACATGTATTAACTACAAGATAAATAAGAGTCAAATAAACTACGTAAGTAGAATCCCATCGTACAGTAGCAACAACGACAAACCCATTGTTGTTAGTTTTCTCAATAGATACGTCAAGGAGGACTTTATTGCCTCAGCAAGATTGTTGAAGCTAAAGCTTGAGGAAGACCAAAGAAAAGATGGATGGATTGTGTGAGGGTTGATATGAATGAAAGGGGAGTGACTGAAGCGATGACGGCTGATAGGGGAGAGTGGAAGAAGAATACATGCTGCGCCGACCCCAAATAAACGGGACCAGGGCAAGAAGAAGAAGAAGAAGAAGAAGATTGTTGAAGCTACTGACCCCCGCGGACCTGGGATTCACTGGAGAGTTCAACCAACGCATATTTGTAAACGATCACCTCTCGCCGGATTACAAAAAACTGCTCAATAAAACCAAGCAAGTTTGCAAAGAAAGAGGTTACCAATATGTATGGGTGAAGCACTCGAAAATACATGTACGGAAGAATGATACGTCTCATGTCATAATGGTCAACTTTGATTCTGATTTAAACAAATTAACTTAACCTATTATTTATTTTTTCTAGGTTATTACTTAAATAATAATTATGGTACCAAGTGTCATAATTACAACAGCCTTATGCTTAGTTTCATTGTAAAAGCGCTGTTACTGCTACTTTTGTGTACATCTGCACTCATCTCGTCTCTTTATGTTGTAAGCTATTTTCTTTTAATTATACAAACATATTCATTCACGATCACGGTTGTTGGCTTGCTGTTTCTACCTGTCTCAACCGCGCCTGCGTTAACGCTAATCTTGCGCTCTCGCTCTCGCCGTATCTGGGCTGCTGAATGCGCGGGCACCGCTAGAACACCTCAGTATGCGATTTACCGAATGACTATTGCACTTCTGCTTCTTGTCGCGAATATTATTAATATCTGGTTAATATGCACTTTTAATGCCCTGCCACTTAACTATTATAATATAACCTATGGTGTGAGTTATATTCTACATATATCGTTAGCTAACTTATCTATCTTTATTTATCTTACTTTCGACGTAAACCACAAATTTTTATTTCATAAGAATACTACTTTACTATCGACTGTCCGTCGTGTTCTCGGCGGGAGCACATTTTTATATATTTGGCTATTGTTACGGAGTGAAAATGGATAAGTACGATTTATGTTGTTATTATCAAAATGTTCGTGGTTTGCGTACCAAAACATCAATGTTTCGCCGTAATTTAATGTTAAGTAATTATAGTGTGATCGCGTTGACAGAGACATGGTTAATGGATAATTTTTCTGATTCCGAACTATTTGACAGTAGGTATTCGGTGTGGCGTCGTGACCGTAGGTATGATTTAACAGGCCAGTCGATGGGTGGAGGCGTACTCTTGGCGGTTAGCAGAGACTTAAATGCTACTCTTCGCCAGGACTGGAGTTCTACCGCTGAGGACTTGTGGATAACTTTATCATTAGGTAAAAACAAACTTCACGTTTGTGTTATTTATTTATGCAATCAAAATATGGGCTTAAACTTTACTCAACAGTTATCTAACTTTTTGGTTAAATTGCGTGATATTATTACTATGAACCCGTCTGACAGTTTCTTGGTTATGGGCGACTTTAACATGAGTTCAATTTATTGGAGACCACCAACTGATGGAAGCGGTACCTATCTGGAGCCTCTAAATGTCACTGGCCACAATGAATGCACTTTTGTTGACGAGTTATCCCTAGTGGACTTACACCAATACAACCATGTAGCCAATCAATTTGATAGATTTTTAGATTTGGTATTATCCAACAATGATGTCTTGGTCAGTAATGTAACGGACCCCTTGGTACCACTCGACGCTCACCACTATGCACTGGCAGTGTCAGTAAGTATTACCTACCATGAGACCCTCAAGCCTGGTCCGCGTATGAAGTATTGCTATGATCGCGCCGATTTTAATTCATTTAGTGAAGATCTATCTAGGGTTGACTGGCAAGCACATCTCTATGACAAATCCCTAGACGATGCCGTGAACTCCTTCTATGAAATTCTTAATAACCTTCGTAATAAGTTTGTGCCAACCAAATATATACGGATGAGAAAATACCCACCATGGTACTCTTCTCCTCTAATTAAAGTACTTAGAGAAAAATTTAAATATCTTAACAAATATAAGAGATATGGTATGATTTCAGACCAGCATTCCATAGACTTTTTAAATAAGCGAGCTAAAAGACTGGAGGCTGAATGTTATAAATTGTATATATCTAATGTGGAAAACTCAATTAGAAACAACCCGAAATCATTTTGGTCTTACTTTAAATCATTATCTCAATCTAGCTCTATACCTAATGAAATGACCTATGATAACATTAACTCAAGCTCAGGTAATGGGATATGCAATCTTTTTGCAGATTATTTTCATTCCACTTTTCTAGTTCCTGGTGCCTCTCCAACACTACAAAATTCTTCGAGTCCTAGCACTACATTCCCTATAAATTCTATGTTAACTGATGGAAATATTTGCTCAATTAAATTAACTAAATCATTGATCAAAGCTAAACTTAGTAAGCTTGATATATCAAAGTCAGCCGGACCTGACTCTGTTCCACCTTTATTACTCGTTAAGTGTGCTGATTCATTATCAACTCCGCTATTTTTACTCTTTAGTAGGTCCATCTGTGAGGGTTATGTACCAGCTCTCTGGAAAAAGGCATTTATTACACCTATCCATAAAAAAGGACCTAAAAACGAAGTCACGAACTACAGACCTATCTCGAAGCTCTGTATTATCGCTAAAGTGTTTGAGAAAGTGGTGTATGAGCAGTTGTACTCAGCGGTAAATGCGTCACTTCCATCATCTCAGCACGGCTTTCTTAAAGGCAGATCTACCGTTACTAATTTGATACTTCTGAATGAGTTCGTTTCGGAATCAATGGACAATGGGCGTCAGGTGGATGTAGTGTACACGGATTACAGCAAGGCTTTCGACAGAATTGACCATCACCTGCTTATCGTCAAATTGCAAATGGCTGGCATCAGAGGTGACTTACTCAGGTGGTTTTCCTCTTACATCAACAATCGTTCTCAAGCTGTTGTTCTGGGCAATTACATGTCTAAATGGATGTACGTCCCGAGTGGTGTCCCTCAGGGATCGTTATTAGGCCCACTCCTATTTTTGATTTTTGTATCTGATATTGATAGTTGCTTTCAAAACTCTAATCTGCTAAGCTTCGCCGACGATATGAAAATTATTAAAGCTATTGGTTGTCAGGCTGACTCCCTTTTGCTACAACAAGATCTTATCAGGCTTGATAACTATTGTACTATTAATAAACTAGAACTAAATGTTAACAAGTGCTCAGTTATGACCTTCTCTCGGAAAAACAAACTGATTAACCAAAACTATTTTCTTAAAGGCCAGGTGCTACAGCGTGTATCAGATATGAGAGATCTAGGGGTAATACATGATTCTAAGCTGATTTTTCAAAATCACATTAACGCTATTGTTAAAAAAGCCTCTAAATCCCTTGGTTTTATAATGCGATCTTCAAAAGACTTTAACAACGCAAAAACCTTGAAAATTCTGTATAGTACCTATGTCCGCTGTCACCTGGAATATGCGTCTCAAATTTGGAACCCCAGATATAAAGTGCACATTGACCGACTGGAACATATCCAAAGGAAGTTTATACGCTACCTTAATTATAAAACAAAAAGTAGGGAAAAGGACTATCTTAAATCTTGTGCTAGGCATCACTTTCTTCCATTGAGTTATAGACGGGATACTTCTGACATTATTTTCCTTAAGAAGATCATTACCTCGGCTATCGACTGTCCTGCCCTGCTAAGTAAAATTAACTTCTATATACCGAGTAGGTCACGGCGTAGTAGTCCTCTTTTCTTTCTTCCTTCAGTCACCACTAATTATAGACAGAACAGCTTCATATATCGTGCTAGTAAGTCCTACACGGAATTGTGCAATAACGACGGCACCGAGTTTGATATCATTCACACCAGCATACCCGCGCTGAGGAGGCAGGTGGGCCAGCATTTCTTCGATCGTTTCATAAAATTTTAGCCTAGCTTAAGTTTGTGCAGTACCAGTTTAGGTATTGGAGATGTGTGAGTGCAGATCCATAATTTGTTTGTATTCATTTCTTATACGAGTATATATATATTTTTTAAGCATTTGTTAGCAAGTATTATTGTCCACTTTACTGCTACCAGTGGAGACTTATAATTGACTTTTTTGTTACCACTTAAGAGTAAGTTCAATTATTGTACGTCGTTAGTCTTCCTAAGAAAATAAAATAAAATAAAATAAAATAAAATAAAATTATCATCAAGTGACTTGTGAAGAACTAAAGTCACCGACATAGCTTTCAGAATTTGCAAGTTGAAGTGGCAATGGGTAGGCCACTCTCGCTTGACGAACCGACAACCGATGGGGAAGAAAGGTTCTCGAGTGGCGACCACGAACCGGAAGACGTTCTATAGGTAGGCCCCCCACTAGGTGGACCGACGACATTGTAAGAGTCACAGGGAGCCGATGGATGCAAATGGCTAAGCTATTCATGGTGGCGTTCAAAGGGGGAGGCCTATGTTCAGCAGTGGACTTCTTCCGGCTGATGATGATGATGACTTGTGGTCAAACGCTACCCTGTTAGAATTAAGAAACCAAAATAAAACAGTTATAGAAAAGAAAGCAGAAGGTCTAAGGAGAAACTCTAGCATTGCTCAAGCCTGGTTATAAAATATTAATCGCTAACATCGTAAGAGAACCTAACCGATCATTTCCATTCTTTTCATTCGTTCCTTTCAAAATACCCAGTACATAATACCCGAATGGAATTAACGATCTCTCAGATCCATCACTACGCTCGCAAACGTGAGAGATCGCGTGTTATACATCGTGATTCATTATCTACCCGGGTACGAACGCGATAAATACTGGCTACACGCACGCACACGATTTATATACTGGATCATCCTGTATACAGCTTCTTAAAATAGCATTATTTATAGTGAAGTCTTTTTGTGATCTTTAGAAGCACGCAGATTTGTTTCTGTATGATAGGCTTGTATTCTTGCATAGGACTATCTGTTCCTCGTGGCTTTACCCGCGAGTGCTGAAGTTTATAGCGATTAAAATTATCGTATGTCCTTCTCTAGTGTTCAAACTATCTTTATACTAAATTTCATCAAGATTGGTTCAGCGGTTTGGGCGTGAAAAGGTAACAAACAAAGACGAACGGGGTTACTTTTGCCTTTATTTACAACAGTTGCGACCCGCGGTTTTACTCGAGCGCACTACACTTTAGCGTGATAAAAGTATCCAATGTTCTTTTCGGTTCAGCGGTTTAGGCGTGAGAGCGTAACAAACAAACAAACTCACTTTCGCATTTATAATAATAGGATAAGGATAGTAATCTAACCTGCTCCCTAATTTCTCTATTGCTAACCTGCAAAGCAGAAGCTCCTTGTTGGATTCGAACCCAAGACCTTCGTTGTCCGTCCCGTCGCTCTATATACCTCTAAGAAAAGCTTCCATAATACAGTCCAGGTGTAGTGTGGTGCCATCTTCGACCACATCGTCACTTAACATCAGGTGACTTGTGGTCAAACGCTACCCTGTAAATAGTAAAAACATAAAACATAGTTTCCATAAAACTTAGTGTAAACATTAGCACAGTTCAAAATGTACTCGTAAATCTCCCTTGCACACCGTTTATTCGGACCCACACAGCATGGCCGTAATTATCAATACAATTTAGAGGCACGTTGCGATTACAAATATTCAAATGCAACGAACATACTAAACTGGCGACTTTATTGCGAATGCAATTAGGTTCGACGCTAAAAAGCGCGCATAATTTCGCCGCCATGATGAAAATTTCGCAAGCGCGGCGCTTTCAAATCTAAATAAATCCTGATAATCATGCACTTAAAATGTTAATTTTAAAGTTTTCTTCAATCTTTATTAAACGCTGTTTATCCTATTTACGTGATTTTTGTACTCGGACAACTTAACTTCAATGAAGTCACTTTACTTGTCTACGAAGTTAAAAGCCTTTCTCGTTTATCCCGAATTTTGTGAAACGTTAGTAGTGTTGCCGATCTATGATTAATCAACTATCGATAGCCAACCAATCAAAACACAATCAATATTATCGATTGCTCAAAACGAGGCTGGTAAACTATCGATAGTCTACGATAATCGATGCTATCGATAGTATCAATAGATTTTTAATTACGAGCAGCAATACTATCGATATTTTATTCTTCACGAGCAACTACACTATCGATATGACCGATAGTATTGCAACCACTCTTTAGTAGTTATTACTTATTGCATTTTGTTTTGTATTTTTGTATTATTTGTTGCAAATAAATGATTCTTATTCTTATTCTTTCACTGCCCATTGCCTAATTTTGAGCTATCGATAGGCCTATCGATAGTATGGCTTTTTCGATAGTAAAACTATCGATACTTTAGCAACACTAAACCTTATTAACTACGTCTGACGTGCGAGAAAAAAGCGCATAAAACTTAATCAAATTCATTGAAAAAACTTCGCTACATTTATTTTAATGCTGAGTTTCGCTGGCTCATCATAATTAAGGGGGTTTACAACCGAGTGTGTCCAGTCCGTTAATTTAAGGTGCAGTTTCAATGTCGCGTCTCCCGACGGTAACGAGTGGGTCTGGAGGAGCTACGTCATCTGCGGACACTCGCGGTTTGGAGCTTCGCCAGGGCACGGAGTGTGGGGTTTAAGGCCCAGGTTACAGGATCAAGTTGAAAATTGGGGTCAATTACTACTATTTTGCTTTGTCACTGAATCGAAATATGTAGTTGACAATTAGTATTATGTTTCTAAAAAAAATACTTATAGAAAAGAAAAAAGCCCCTCTCTTAGCGAATTTAACCGTTTTATTCCTATAAATTAGAAAATCCAATACTCAGAAGGTCTACGAACAATTTTTTCCAATTTTCTGTTTAATTATTTAAGCCTGTTCCCAAAGGGAATACGTATATGGGTCGAGGCCCACTGGTGGGTCTCACAACTCATGCAAAAATTGAATGGGCCCTGAAAATAGAACGACAGATCGACTGACCGAGCCATCAGATGGATTACCACTGACGGTAACAGCTATAAAGACAAAAAAAATAGCTCTTCTCAATAAAAACCGCACTCCTTGTATTTAAATAAAATCAACACTTTGGATCCAAACAATTTTTATAACAGTCCTTTATTCATAAATTTATGCCCCTTTTTCTTTTATAAAAACCAAAAGGTGAGTCCCGAATTAACTTTTTCTGTTAAAGTCCTGTCAACTTTAGGAACCACTGCCTTAGAAGTCAACAGGATGCTAAAAAGTGCCGGGCCTTAAACCACAGCCTAGTTGGTGTGAGCCGATAGCGAAACTTTTCATGACAAGACACTTTTGAGGTCGGCGGAGTGAATAATGGGATGCTGCATCAATTGGGCAAAACATTTGTCTTGCTTTGGGCTTTTCGTATGGGCATTTAAATAAAACCGTAATCTCACAGGTGAAAAAGTAATTAACAAGCATAATTATCTAGAGCGATGGTGGTTAGGCTTGCGACTTACGAGACGCCGACACCAAGTTCGAATCTTCTCGGCCCCGCACCTATGACTTAATAAGCTATGTGCGGATTTGCCATCGCTCAAAACGGCGAAGGAAAACACCGTGAGGAATCCGGCATGCCCAAGAACTGCAACATTCAAGGGCATGCGAAACGCGATAATTTTGCATAACTTTTTTTCCTCGGTTTCGCATCAGCCAAACAGCACCTTAAAAAGTGTCAACGCGTAATGGATATGTATCCATTACAGCAGCTCGCGATTACGCACTCAGTTTCGGCTTCAAAAAACGTTTTCTGATTTAGGAAATAAATTATTACATACCTCCTGACTCCTGGGAGGCAATTATAGATCATCGCGCCATCGTTTTCTAGGGATAGATTCGATTCTTCCTAAAAAATATCGATGTAAGAATCGATTCAGAAAATATCTAAGCATAAAATATCGATTTCTCAAAAATCGATTTTCTTTCGAATCGAATAAAAGTAATAACTAATTAGTTAGTTACTTTTATTATGTAATTACGTATCATTATAATCCCTACTTAATATTATAAATGCGAAAGTAACTCTATCTGTCTGTCTGTTACGCTTTCACGCCGAAACTACTGAACCGATTTAAATTAAATTTGGCACAGACATAGTCAAGAGCCTCAGAAAGGACATAAAAGGTTACTTTTTATCGCGATAAACTGGTAGTACTGAACAGCTATTATCACATAAAACTTTTGCGCACTACTGCTTTGCTTGATTAACTAACGGCCGAAATTATTAAATAATCGATCTTGATTCGTCATAATGTCATTTTAGTAGTAATGTGTCAAGCTCTAGTACTAAAATGAAATATTATGACATGACATATCGAGCCAAAACCGCGGATCGGATCGATTATTTCGGGCATTACTGATTCTATGAGCCATGTCGGTTCTTTTGGTTCCCCAGAAAATTTCCCCACAGATTTTACCACGCAAGGAAACTCCAACCAACGCTCTCTATAGCTCGTAATGAAGAGAGCAATTAGCTCTTTTTAAAGAAGATGTCTCTAACTAAACAAGCTCCTAAAATCTAAGGAACTTGAGCAAATAAACTTGGGCCTTATAAAGCGTTCCGAACTTCCAAACTCGCTAACTAGTTAAGTACGGCCAAGTTTTTGTTGTAAATTTTTAACAACACTCTCTTAACAACAAACTTGGGATGGACTTGCATATTAGATGAGCTATTGTTTACTTGCGAGTGTGTGCGTACATCACTTCCGGTTTTTGTGGGATTTCACAAGTTTCGTGAGAGTTTTACAAGATTGTTTATGTATTTTGTGGTTTCCAAGAGTTCGCTTCTAGCTGGAGTGAGTTTGCAATTTAACTGAGTATTTATTAGTTCTTGCAACTTTTAGAACTATCACAGATTAAAAATGAATTAATAATAACGCCAACAGATACACATCTGTCCCTTACTAGGGTTCCGATCCACAACACCCAGACACGGGACAAATAATTGCGCTTTTTTTTTCTGTTTGCCTATTGCGTAACGTCATATATGTATCACAGTCAAACATTTTTGAACACCTGACGCAAACAGAGGGGGTGTTATAAGAATTCGATTACATATACAAAACTTTGCTTTATCATTTTAATATAATTTTGTTTCATATCATCATTATTTTCAGCCAATTACGATCCCTTCCCACTGCTGGAGCTCTGGCCTTATCTATGAGAGAGAGTACGAGCCGTAATCTACCACGCTGGCCTAGTGTGGGTTGGCAGATGTCGCCTATGAATGTTGTGGTTCTTGGAGACGCCGGTTTCCTCACGATGTTTTCCTTCACCTTTTTGAGCGATGGTAAATCCACACATAGTGATAGGTGCGGGGCCGAGAAGATTCGAACTCGGTGTCGGCGCCTTGTAAGGTGCACGCATTGCCGTTCGGCCACCATCGCTCGCTTTAGTCAATCTATCTAAATATTTATAACTCAAAGGTGACTGACTGACTGACTGACGTAGTGATTGTTACAACTTCCAGCTTCCGCCGCTGACAACAATAATAGATAATTATAAGCAGATATTTTAAAAGGTTTATGGTAATATGATTTGTCACCTGATGTGACAAATGAATGATAATTAATATTGGTAGAATAATTATATTATTAGACTGGCAACTACTAGGAAAATACGTGGCAACACCAGAACAGTAGACTTTATTCTGAGATTTGGCGGTTGGTTAGTAGGATGGATTTTGGAATAATCTGAGGCATAAACGGAGCTCTGAAAAACTGCGTGTGGTAACTCATCTTCGTTACATGATCTATCAACGCACAGCCCAAACCACTGGACGGATCGGGCTGAAATTTGGCATGCAGGTAGATGTTTTTGACGTAGGCATCCGCTAAGAAAGGATTTTGATTAATTCTACCCCAAAGGAGATAAAATAATATTTTATCCCCAACAACGTATAGAAAGCGAAATGACCTGAAAGTTTCATACAAAATGAATGAACCCTCGATGACCGTATAGGTCGCCCTATCGGCCATCTTTCAGGTTATTTGACTATAAGCGATTTCATTTTCTAGAACATTGGCCAATGTTTTCGTTTTGTAGCTAAAGTGGACGTAATTAGGGCGGGGCCAGATGGGGCACTTGCCCCTATGAAACAGGCGACCAGCCCCGAAGCTTCACCCGCTAAAACGTAGACATTTTTCTATACATACTTTGCTCCCTATTTTACCTACATATGAATTTAATATATTTAAGCAAGCATCTAGGAGTCAAGAAGAAAGCGCATGCAACATTTCAGCTCCGTATTGTAGTCCCAGTCCAGGTGTAACGTGGCGCCATCTTCGACCACATCGTCATTTAAAATCAGGTGACTTGTGGTCAAACGCTATCCTGTAAATAGTAAAAAAAAAAAAAGTTCAAAAGGACGAAAATCGCTAAGGGGCAAATACTTGCGCATTGAAAAAAAATCTGAAGTATTTATTGAACGTTGTGGAATCCGCGATTCAAGATTTTTTTATACCCTTGACATGCGGATTCATAAGCAAGGGTCAGATAGCTGATTGTATGTTTTGGTGTGAACTTTATTATTACTAATTTACACTGAGAGTCTATCGAAAACTACCAAGTTTCCAATTAGTGAGGCGCGTGGCGCCAACTTTGACCACATCGTCACTATTAGGTGAACAGTGGTCAAACACTACCGAAGATGTCAATTTTTTTTTAAATAGTTGCCCCCTTTTTTTCAAGTAATATCCTTAATACGTCACGTCCCTGAAAGCGAAAATTACATTTTTCTTTTGGGCATGACGGTATAAATAAACACTAGATAAAAGCTTTTCTTCAATGGGTTGACCTTTTCTTAATGTTTTGAGACGAGGTTTCAATTACAAACATAATTGATGATGGGGCACTGTCTAGAAGTCTAGAACTAGCTACCTCAAGAATCTGTCGCCAAGCACATAATATATTGATCCTATTGTTGTTCTGGAAGCCTGACCCCGATCTAAGCGTCCATCTGACTCGTCCACATAACGTCAATTGCCTAATGTAAAAAAATCTATAAGAACGCCCACTGTAACACTAGAACCTTTATTTCTTCTCTTTTCAAATTTTTTTTCTTGTTTTTGGTATTTTCAAAGGTACAGACAAACACAAAACACCGAACGACTGTTATAGTTATTTAAAGTGGCAGCCCATTTTTCTTTCACTTACTACCATGAATATCGTTGTTTATTGTATTTTTGTCAACTTTGAACCTTTAATAACGTCTTCCAGCCAATATTCAACAAATAGCTTTCGCAGCAATTCCCTTTCACGCAACAAAAACTATTCAAACTTGCAAGAAATAAAGGCGAAAAAATAAATAGGAACGGTCGGTATTGGTCAATAAAATAGCAGTATAAAAATGCTGGCAGTAACTCATTTCAAGACAGTGCACATTCTAATTGAAACAGTTTGAAATACAGACAGGCCTTATTTTATGACAAGCACTCGCAGATTTCCTGCAGATTTATAAAAACAAACGTCAACGTTAAAAAAATCATACAATCTTTAAATAGCCCATTTTTCCGCTGTAAAATATGCTTTTGAAAATTTGCTAAATATAGCTCTTTGTTCAGGTTGAAGAATATACATAATATATTATCAAGTTTCTTAGAAATAAGATATTTATTCACGTGAGTTCGGCCCGCGTGGGCTACAGCTTGATGCATGCAAAGTCTCAGCCCGATAGGTTTAAAATTGACAAAGTTTCATACAAACTTTCATCCCCTATTTTATCCCCTTGGGGGTGGAATTAATCAAAATCCTTTCTTAGCGGATGCCTAAGTCATAACATCTACCTGCATGCCAAATTTCAGCCCGATCCGTCCAGTGGTTTGGGCTGTGCGTTGATAGATCACTATGTCAGTCAGTCAGTCACCTTTGAGTTATATACATATATTTAGATCTCTGCCTGTCACACAACATTGAAAGTAACCTTCTTCTTCTTCTATTTAAGAGCTCCACTCTCCACTCTTGTCGGTGCAGCACTTTCCATCCCGTTCTTTTCTCGGCCATCCTTTTGACCTCTTGGTACGACATGATGTCAATCCTTTCTTTAACTTGGTCTATGAATGGTCTTCTCGGTCTACCTCTCCCTCTCTTCCCTTCTAAGACGGTTTTCATTATGACGTACCAAGTGGCCAAACATCTTTCCTCTTCTTATCTAACCTGTTGTTAGTAACGTCATTTTTCTCCGACTATAACCTTACTGCAGCCCATTTATACTGTGACAATTTTATTCTATGCAAATAGGTCTCGCAAGTGGCCGAATAGTGTGTGAAGTAAAGAAGCGTCCTCGTGGATGTTAAGTGTAAGGTACACATGCAGAAGACACCTAGTTTGTTTAAAGACACTCGGCTTGTTTGGTGTCTCGGTGGGTTAATAGCTGTTTGTATACCAGTCGATAGGAGATGTTGTTTGGTGTGTTGATCGGCGTTGATATAGGCACCTGGAAAGAACATTGGCCACTTTTCATACTGCCCTGGACCTGAACGCAATATATTTTGTCTGAAAATTTTCGTTTTTGTCAATGTCACTTAGTTTTTGTTAATATTTAGTAAATGATGTTGATTTTAATGACTTAATTTAAGTAGGGCCGACTTCCAAAACGTGAAACGGAATGAAAAAGAAAATGCGGAGTGCGTTCAAAACATCCAAGCATTGTGTAAGTTAAAAAATGTCCTAAGAAACCCCGAAGTTAAAAAATCGATATCTTTTTTTTCTACACTTTCTTTAAAATATCGTTTGTATAATCTTAATAGGCAAAAAAATAAAATTTTTATCGTATATAAATCGTTTTCATACGACCTCGGGTCCGTTTTGGCCATTGTTTAAGTAAAGCGCCACAACTTTACTGAAACACTATCCTCATCTCATCATCTTATCATTATCATCATCATCTTTTATACTTGATTCAACTCTCTGAGTTTGATATATTTTATTCTTGACACTGGCAAATACACTAATCGTGTGATGCCATAACAAAAACGAATTTTGAGGGACTGACGTTAAAAAAAGCCGGTAAGTCTCTCAGGGGCTTCAATGCCGTAATCAAAAGAAAAACACTACTTAATCAAACAAAGAATAAAGAATCCAATCCTCAGTAGAATTGAAGTAACAGAGAATCGTTAATCAAAGCTGTAGTTAAGATGCCTTGAGAATTTGAAAGCAATCAGGATATTGCTTGAAATCCACCGGAACCATGTTGCTCATTGGCTATTTCTTACCGTTATAAAGAAATAAGGATCGACAGGCTGATGATGATGATGATGATGTCTATCTAAAAGACCTCCAACATCTTGGACAGATTTTCATCAAACATAGCTAAAAACACTCACCCGTAACTCAATGTTCATACAAAAACAACTAAATTGAAATCGCTTCATCCGTTTGCGGTGTCACAGATAGACAGACAGACAGACACGTCAAACTTATAACACTCCTCTTTTTGCGTCGGGGATTAAAACGGAGGAGGTTCTCGATTCAAATGCATTTTTTTTTTCTTTTATGTTTGTTACCTCAGCACTTTCGACTAGGTGAACCGATTTTGATGATTCTTTTTTTTTAAAGCTTCCCATGTGGTCCCCATATTTGAAGTCTGTTTAATTTTGTTCAAATTTTTATTATTGAATTTTAGCGAGGTTAACGAACAGATTGATTTTATATACAAGTATAAGAGAAGAAGATTGAAATGAAATTTTGCTAGAGTTGGATTTTCAATAATTTTGATCCCTAAAAACCGTATTCCACATTCGTTAGTCAGTACTCAGTAGCTTTAATGATAATTGAAATCTACTGAATAGTAAATTACGTGCCCTTAGGCTGATTAACAGACCTTTTAAGAAGAAGCTTTGTACAGACAATGGCATTACAAATTTACAATGATCTAAAGAAAGAATAAAAAAACGTATTAATTAGAGGCTTCATTAAACTTATACTTAATTAGCTGTCTCCCACGGTTTCACCCGCGTAGATTACAGTTTGTTACAATAATGTCCTTCTTCAGGGATTCCAGAGTTAGATATAGATAGCATAAGAGCTCCAAATCAAATTTCATCAAAATTGGTTTAGCGTTTCAGGCGTGAAAGGGTAACAAACAGACACACAGACAGAGTTACCAAGGTAACCGACTTACGCCCGAAGATATTAATCGATCCTGATCCCTTATCCGCAGTTTTGGATCGATATATCAATTCATAATATGTCATTTTAGTACTAGGGCGTGGCATATTACCGCACCTATGACTTAATAAGTTATGTGCGGATTTGCGATCGCTCAAAACGGTGAAGGAAAACATCGTGAGGAAACCGGCATGCCCAAGAACTGCGACATTCAAGGGCATGCGACATCTACCAACCCGCACTGGGCCAGCGTGGTAGATTACAGCCCATACCTACTCTCTCTCAGAAAAGGCCATAGTCCCAGCAGTAGGAACGCGAAAGGCTGATAATGTTGAAAAATGATGATTTCTCTTGGTTGGTTGTGCACATTGGGATATGGAAACATGAACATTAACGAGTTACGGGATTACAATCAAATGACCCAACTTGTTCCTTACCTTTTACCATTCTTGGTGGGTTTCAAGCTTTACACTAACTAAATCAGGCCTTTTAAGGGTAAAACAAAAGCGGTATAAATCTCAAAGATATTTCCGCCATACCGCTTAGTTAAGATAAGATCTGAAGACAATAACGTGGATAATTTATTATAGCGCGCTTAGGGATGCGGTGAGTCTAGCTAAGTTATAAATAGGACATAGTGACGGGGAAAGCCGAAAGTTGTGATTGTTGAGATAAGAGTTTGTTTACTGCGCTATATAATAGCAGGAGATGGCTATCGTACCGCTGGCTTATCTTTATTGGAGACAGAAGGGTTGAAATTAAGTACTTACTCGCTTAAATACTTTTTGGTTTTGAAAATTTGGCATGGGGAAGTTTGACAGAGATAAATTCGTGGTAAGATCTACGAAGATTTTCAAATCGAACTTAAGATTGGCGCTGATTGAAATCAATTAGCACTTTACCATAATTCGCATGATGTTAAATGACAATGTGGACGAAGGCGTCATGCTACACCTGGATTGGGAACTTAATATTAGCATGTCACTATTATTAGTTTGACAACATATTCTGGACCCATAAGTAGATAAATGGGTAAAGATAGACTCTTCATTAGCACACCACAAAACAAGGAAAGTTAAAACTAGAACAATTACAATAAAACTTAAAAGTCTCAACAAAGGGCTCAAAGCGATCTCTTCCAGACAATCCAAAATCAGAAAAAGCATATAACGCTACTAGTGGCACCCCGCGGTTTCTCCCGCGTCTTCCCTTTATCCCACAGGAACCGTTTCCGGGATGTAGCCTATGTGTTAATCCAGGGTATGAGCTACCTCCATTCCAAATTTCATCAAAATCAGTTCAGTAGTTACGGTGAAACATTCGCATTTATAATATTAGTAGGATATTGAACCAATACTTAAAGAAAACATTTATTTAACAAGAAATCTCTTGCGATCATGTCAACTATAATTTTAGTATTGCCATATAGCACAGTACCCTAGTTCCCCTCTGATCCCTGTTCCCAATAAACTGTCCAGTTTATTGACTCTGTAAGTGTCCAATCTGTAATACAGCCGCTATAGATTTTAATAGTTCAGGGTTGCGGCTTCCGATTTGGATCGATCTGCAGTTTTGGCATCCACTCAAATGTTCCGCAACAAGCAGTAGTGCGCCGCTCAGTACCAAAGGTTGCTAGAAGTGGCTTCAAACTTAGTAACCCGGATTAAAGTAGTTTCACATAGGCCCATCTATGAAGTAGTGAAGTGAAGGTGGGCAATTATGATAAAGAAGTCACTAAATCATGAAAATGTCTCGAAACATCTCGATTATGGTCATTTACTAATTTAGTAATTACTAATCTGATTTGTCGATTTGATGGTCACCTTATGGAAGGAGACATAGTTGTAGTAACGCGATGACGATTGAAATTCGAATAAACAATAACCTGCATAAGGCACTACGATACGAGTCTTTTGGACTCGAGTTTCTACTCGATTCGCTCAAGTTGCGAGACTATTTAACTCGTAACATCGCTTAGCTGCAAGTGTTTTGAAGCGCCTCTGAAGCTAAGTTTCCATAGACAGCAGTTTTACCAAACCTAATGCTTCGATCACAAACAGCCTTTGCGCTTACTGCATACTTAACACAGCCATACTACGTATAGGCTCGCGTGTATGTGTGCGTAAGCTACGTCTTTCCGATTCTGGAAACCTCATGTACTGTTTCTTTATCGCATGTCCAGCTGCCTTTGGGATAGCATTATAATGCGTTGTTTGCGACGGTATTGCTTTCTGAAAACGGTATTACCAAGTTTCAAGCCGGATTCTTCGCAACCTCGCGTACTGTCAAAATATGCAGTTGGCAAGGAAAAGATGTTGCTTTGCATCCAGAACGGGATAGCTGATGCGTGTGAAAGAGGTAGGTATTTTTCTAGTTTTTTACGGCCATTGGCGTACCAAGAGTTTGACTACTCTATTATGATTTTGTTTATTCTATTGTTTTCATATTGAGTAATTAAATTTTTTATGTAGTTGGTTTTGGCCGTCTATTAGAATCCTTATCCACCTAATATTATAAATGCGAAAGTAACTGTGTCTGTATGTCTGTCTCGCCTTCACGCCTAAACTACTGAACCGATTTAAATGATATTTGGTACAGAGATAGCTTGACCCTGTGGAAGGTCATAGGATACTTTTTATCGCGATAAAGTGTAACCCACGCGGGAAGCCGCGGAGAACAGCTAGTGTAATAATAAATTAAAAAGATTAACGTCGCGCTCTTCGCTCGAAAGCGTCCAATCCAAAAGAGGGCTAAACGCTAAAATTGAGCTAATCACACGCGTGTCCCTGCTTGGTCCCGTGTGTGTGACACGGCCAGTCAAATCAGCACAAGCTGATTTAATTGTGGCAAGCATACTGTAGATATCGACACATTATGAAATTATTTTTTCATAATTTTATACTTGTGTTTTAACCTAGAATGAGTTCAGTACAAAATGTACACATACACACGATAATATTACTTACTCTGTGATATTCCGTCAGTTACTATTTTCCCAATAATAGTAACAATTTTGTTACAAAATGGCAACATTTTATGGTGCGTATAGCAATATGGCTGCCCGTGCGATACCGTTCCGGAAAACGGTCACGTAAATATAAATACGTACGGTTATTGGTTATAGCTGTAATGCTATGGATTTGATATTAATAAGGTACCTTCCCAAATAGATGTTTTGAAGCTTTATTTGATATGAGACATCGTTTGCCCAGCACCAATAAATACAAAAAAATCTTCACGTAAACGTAGAAAGCTATTTTCTAAAACAAACAGAGAAACAGAGTCCCAGATCTGGTGTTAAACTCATAAAACAACGATATAAAAAAACGTGCGTATTATACAAGAACTAGAAGTGACAAGACTGCGGGGGGAGAATCTGCGACCGCCTGAGCGTACTTCAAATGAGGCAACATTTTTAACAGATAAATGGATGCCGCTAAATTAAGTACTGCTTTACATCTAAGAGAAGATTTTTTTTAACTTACTGACGGAACGAACAGTGCCAGCTTGGCATCTTTAAGGAAATACAGAAAAAGTAAATCGGGAAATTGGAAAATTACGGAAAAACTGTAAGAAGGTATGTGCTTTTTCCATAGGATTTTTGTGTAAGCATCTATGTACTGTTTATTATGACCGACATAGCTCACAGAATCAGCAAGCTAAAGTGGCAGTGGGCTGGTCATATAAGCAGCGGAACCGATAACCATTGGTGTAGACGTGGAGACTGCGACTTAGCAAACGTAGTGTAGGACGCGCTGCGACTAGGTGGAGCGACGACTTGCGCCGAGTGGCTGCCAGTAGTTGGATGAGAAGAGCCGAAGACCGGGCTCAGTGGCGTACCTTGGGAGAGGCCTATGTCCAACAGTGGTCTGATACTGGCTGCTAATGATAGGGATGACTTTTATTGCGATAAAGTAGTCCACACAGGTCAGACAGACCGCGGTCAAAGTTTTTTAATAATACTAATTATGTGCACATTCTCACTAAGGCCCGTGTTCTAGATTGACGCTCAAGTGTTGATCTGTGCTTGATTAGAGATTAAGTGACATATCTGTATGAACTGACAGCGAAATCTGTGCTCAAGTACTGACTATCGCTTGAACGTCATTATAGAAAACCGGCCTAAGTAAATAATACCTTTTCATTAATGCCACATCCAGTCCAAGCAGTTCCAAGCGACAAACATTATTATCCCAAGTAGTTTGAGTGCAACAAATGATATTGCAAGCGCAATACAGTTATAAAACGATAAGGGCACTTGCAGACGGTGCTAAACAAATTTTTAGGTTAGCGTGAATCAGTTATAACACGCCATTTTTATAAAAGTGTAACATTTAATATTGTTACGTATGTTATCCAATGCGTCTTTAACATTGTATTAGTTCAGCTAAATTTTAATGTTAACTTAACAAATAAATTAATTAACATAAAACTTTCTGCATTACTAAGAAACTTGCCAAATACCAGCGTCCAGCATCAACACGCTAAATCCAAAATTAAAGTCTGTCTGTCGTATTGTCTCGTTTTAAGCAATTCACAGGTTAATGACGACACTAAAAACAAAACTAAACTCGGGTAGAATGAGACTAATATCGCCTTCAATGTTGTTTTACTATCCTTTATTCTTGAACCGTTGTTTAGTTGCACTCTAATCTACATTAACAGTCTGGAATCACTTTGGAAATCTAAACTACACGAGTAACAAAATCCTTTCAGATACAATGACTCTGTTAATTAGCGCCACATTATCATTCCACACTAAGTTAAAATCACATTACGCGCGACAAATCGCCAGTTTATAAACACCCTAAGCGCGAGATAGTGTCGTTCCAGCGCGTCGCTCGAAGCGCTTTATGTTTTTCGCTCGCTCCGCTCGGCAGTTGCGAGCGCTTTTTAATGAGCTTTTTCGCTTTTTTGCTTTGGACTTTCATAAATGAGAAGCTATGAAGAACTATCGAGATCGGAATGGAATAACGAGCGTTTTCTTTGTGCTGCGGATAAATAAATGAAAAAACAAACAGAAAAATATTGTCAGTTTTGTGTGTTTTTCTGCTAATAAAGAGTTCTAGGTAAAAGCGATTACCAACAAAGGAATTAATTAATACGAATGGAGTCTTTTACTTCAATTAAATTAAATATCTGTAGGAAGTTAGAACATTTATTACAATAACAAATCTTTTTGCATCACTTTCCTTCATGATCGTTTGTATTTCTGCTATCGTCACACAAAGTGTTTTAAGTGTGACCAAACAACTCTGTACAATTCATTAATTAGCTCACCAGAACATCTTTGCAAACATAATTTTTCTTCACAGATATATCTAGACATACTATTCTGTAATTAATTAATCTGTAACATTTTCGTTTAATAAAACACATTTATAAATCAAAATAACGCGCTGAAAGTGACAGATATAAATTAAGGCTTACAGCGTAGGTGTTTTATGAAGCCCTAGGGATGTCAGTGTTGCCAGGAAAATTGTCGTTTTCCTAATCTTAACAAATCTCTTAAGATATCATACCTACTTGTGCAAGCTAACACTGACAATTTAGATGTCGCACGCCCGCTTTAATTCACTTAGCTTAGCTATAAAGTCAGTACAGTACAGGCTCGTAAATGTAAAGTACGATGTTAGCAGTAGATCAAATGGAGCTTAAATAACTTGTTTTCGGTTCTAGAAAAGAAATAGAGATGTTTATATGTAATCTATTTGCACACAAGACATCCGAAAGCAAGCCTAGCGCACTCCGCACTTTTAAAGTTACAAGAACTAGTCTGCCTCATCATCATCGGCCAAAAAAAGTCCACTGCTGAACATAGGCCTCCCCCTTTGAAGCAACCATGAACAACTGCAAGCCATTTGCATCAATCAGCTCCCCGCGATTCTTACAATGTCGTTGGTCCATCTAGTGAGGGGCCTACCTACAGAGCGTCTTCCGATTCGTGGTCTCGAGAGCCTTTCTTCCCCAATGGTTATTAGCTAGTCTGCCTTGGCGTGCCTATTCAATGGGTTTCCGCACGTCGGAAGAGTTAGAGAGAAGATAGTGGCCTTGTAGGTAAAAAATAATGTTAGGCACGCAGCGTTGTGCAAGCTGAATTGCACTTTATTGTGCTGCAGCTAGAGTAGTTATTTATTTAATTGTTTGAGAGTGACCCTTCTGTATATATACTAGTAAGTACTTTGCCGAGAGTGTAACAGTTTGTTTCGCTTTGTCAACTAAACTTCAGACGAACTCTGCTAATTTTAGTCGAATTTCAGTGCGGGTCGAGTCTCTTGGGTTTGAGATACGGTCCATAATAAACGGTCCATCGTCACTTAGCATCAAGAGGTTTGTAGTCCAACGCTACTCTGTTAGATCTAAGGAACTTTATTCCTAAGAGTAAACCTGAGGCCTCGGCCCTAGTCTTGCAGTGGGCACACAATGATGATGATAATAATAAATCTTGGAATAACTATCGTTTTCTGGTCACTAAGCCATGATCAGTGATTCTTCAAATGATCGAATCCTGGCCGAAGTGATCCGACAGAGAACCAAAGAGGTTGTCTTTTGCTATAGGTATAAAGCAAGCGGAAAATGTAGTGGGCTGGTTATATCTGCCGCAAAACCAATAAACGTTGAAGAAACGTGTTCTTGAGTGGAGACTGGAGACCTCAACTCTGCAAACGTAGTGTAGGACGCCCTCAGGCCAGGTGGAATGATGACGTACTCAAGATGACTGGTAGCATTTGGAAAGTAGAAGCCGAAGACCGCAAACTGTGGAGTGTCTTGGCTATTTCCAGCAGTGGCTTGATACAGGCTAATGATGATGATGTTTTTATTGCTGGAAAATTCTCAGGTAAGTAGGTATTCTGTTTGCCATTTTCTGGTCATGCCAGTTACTGCCAAAATTTATACAATTTCAACATAAACCCGAATAAACGTCTACACGTCTACTTGTCAGACGCTGATGCAGAATTTCGAGAATCATATCAGCGACTCAGCGTCTGGTGGTTAGTGATTACAGTGAAATTAAACTGACAATCTTGGTTACCGCTTGCGTGGGAAAACTGGAAATTGTTTTTCGTATCTTTTTGACGAGATCTTGAAATGAGAACTTAAGATGCTCTGCTGTTTTGCATCTTCGTTTGATTCACTATTTTTTTACACCTGGCAAGGTAGCGTTTGACCACGAGTCACCTGATGTTAGGTGCCGATTCGGTCGATGGTGGCGTCATGCTACACATGGATTAGGAACTGGCTCTCAAATGGGATTTTCGGAATAGATAGGTCATATAAGCCGCAGAACCGACAACCGTTGGGGTAGACGTATTCTTGAGTGGAGACCGCGACTTGGCAAACGTAGAGTAGGACGCCCTGCGACTGTGGAGTGACGATTTGCGCTAATGGGGAATGATGACGCCGGCTGAAGAAGATTCCCTACCTTTTGTAATGCATACCAATTTAAAATAATTGAAAATTGATAGAAACCTTAGACGAATTTGATTTCAAAGCCGCAATGATGAATTCTTTGAAGCGCAAACTTCTAGAAAAAAATCTAGACTACAATTAGAAGTAATCGTAAACGCACATCTTGAACTTTTTAATATATAAAGAAATCCCATGTCTACGCCAATTACCTTCCAGCGAATCAGTGTCGTTGTAGGCTTCTAACGTTATCAACAAAAATACCGTTTCTTAACAAAGGTAATTTGGCATAAGATCCAAAGCCAGAAGCCAGCACCAGACTTGACAAAGGAAGTCTTAATATCAGATCTAAGAATTTAGAGAACCTTATCCACTTCAGTCGTCAAGATTTATCAACAAGCTGTCTCCTCCAGGTAAGTCGAAGGTCTCAATTCAATTTAGCCCTTAATGCGAACATTTCAGACCCTAATCTTGTAGGGACCCCTAATCAAAGAGCTTCCAAATATGCGGTGAGAGTTGAGGGTCCATATTTGAACAACGGGTACCACTGGGGAGAGCTGAATAGTTTTATTAATTTTATTATACTCCATCTTTTAGGCAGTCAGAACTAATTAAGCTATTTAACAATGTATAAATGTTGGCATACATAATTAAAAATATCAACCCATATTCGCATGAGTGGGCACAATCCCACGATCCTACTATAATATTATAAATGCGAAAGTTTGTGTGTGTGTGAATGTTTGTTACCACGTATCACTATAAGCGTAACTACTACACCGATTTTAATGAAATTTGGAATGGATATAGCTTAAGTATACACTCTCTCTGTGAGAGAACACCAGCATCATCATCATCGTCAGCCTCTCACGTTCCCAGCAGTGGGAACGTGAAAGGCGGACGATGATGATGATGATGATGATGATGATGATGATGATAATGATACACTGGATTAACACATAGGCTACTTTTTATCCTGGAAAAGGGTTTCTGCGGGATAACGGGAGACAAAAAATTTAATTTAAAAAACCCTCGAAATTCTAGACCAATCTTCAGCAAACATAGCTAAACACACTCGCCCGCAACTCACCTTTCATACAAAAAAAACTAAATTGAAATCGCTTCATCCGTTCGCGACCTTTGGTGCCACAGACAGACAGACAGACAAACGACAGACACGTCAAACTTATAACACCCCTCTTTCTGCGTGGGGGGTTAAAAATAAAAATACTCTAATATAACTTTGTCATAGATCAACACAAACAGAAGAGAACGTCAAGTACAAAAACCACCTACAAAAACCTTTGTAAAGTATAGTTCAGTTTAATTAAATTCGGCGTCCCGCAGCGATGTTCCCAGGTTATTTACAGCTTTTTGTGAGTCTAGACTTGGTAGCTATTAGTTTATGGACTAGTTTGCTAGTGTGACATGCTATTTTAGGCTAAATTAGTCTGTGTGCGATCACTAGGAAAGGCAATCTTTTTACATCACTTCACTATCACTATCACTACTTATTATAAAACAAAGTCCTCCGCGCCGCGTCTGTCTGTCTGAGCGGATGTAAAGTACTGTCGTTGTCATGGCGGCTGCGTCAAATGTGCAAACCGAGAGGGTTATACAAGAAGTACGACTCGATCACGATCCGCATCGCACTGAACGACAAATTCATCCGCGACGGACGCAAAACCTAGTCCGCGTGCGGATGGTCCGCGTCGCACTGAATAGGGCCTTAGGAACCCCGCAAATTGTCCAAACAATAAAAACACTTACAACAATCGAACAGGGATTTAACTGAAAATGCAATCAAAATCTAATCAGCATTGTGCAAAGACTATAATATAATAACAGAAGGGCAAAACGTAAGAAAAGGCATTCAACTATCGCACTGAGCCGGGCAATAAAAGGCCCACGTATAGGCCGCGATCTGATATCTATAGAGATGTTGAAACACTGGAAGAGGCTAACCATTTTTTTATAAACTGTTTATGGTAATCACACAATCATAATGAGCCTATTATATAACTTCGCACTGCTGAGAATAACAGACAACGAAGATGATTTAAACGTGAATATGTTAATTTTTATTCTTAATGACAGTTATTAAAATAAATATACTATTCTCGACACCTAAAAAAAATATATAAATGCATCGGCCACTTAACATAAATGGACAAATTTTGCACAAAACTAACAGTGAAAAATTCTTAGGACTAATCCTGGATAGCAACTTAACGTGGAAGCCACATTTAGAATCGTTAAAGTCAAAATTACAATCCTTAATGGGGTTCTTACGAAGTTTTGTAAAATGCTTACCACGCAATGTCAAATATATTATATATAATTCACTCGTAAAACCTCATCTTGACTACTTAATAGAAATATGGGGATGTGCAGCCAAAACTAATTTGAGTATGATTCAGATTGCTCAGAATATAATTATTAAAATACTATTTAATTACGACTTCCTTAGAATCAACGGAAAAAATCTACAAAGAAACTAAACTTTTGAGTACTAGGCAGATATATACTTTGAACACATGTACTTTACTAAGAAAAATAATTAACAAGGATATACACTCTGAAATATTATTCAATACAAACATAGAAATTAAAAAATTGAATACAAGAAATGCTCAAAATATATATTTGCCATACCCTAGAACTAACTACGGGAAAATAACAATCTTATACGAGGGAGCACAACTATACAATAAACTACCAAAAGCAATCAAAGACGCAAAATCATTAAACTCTTTTAAAAAGCTTTTAAAACTCCACATTTTAGGTGACCAATCATTACTTCTATAGTCTTCATAATCTTTGGCCAGCCTTGCGGTGATTGTTTGTTTAGTTTTTACTCACCTACCCTACTTAATAATTGTTTTTAGTTGTAACGCCTGCATGCTCTAAGGCAAAAATGTACCCTACCTTATAATTATTTTTATGTTTCTCTAATAAGTGAAATAGGTTCTTTTGAGAAATAAATGTCATAAACCAGAAAATAAGTCTCTAGTATCTCTAGTACTATGCAATATGCATTACCTATTTTATTCTGATTTACTTTTGTTGTATACCACTGCTTTGCTGCTTTGCTTTTGGGTTGTCTTACTGGACCTGGATGAGCGCCTCAGGTAGTCTTACTGGACCTGGCTGAGCACCTCAGGTAGTCTTACTGGACCTGGCTGAGCGCCTCAGGTAGTCTTACTGGACCCGGCTGATGCCTCAGGTAGTCTTTGTTAAAAACGGAGCGCAAGGAAGGTGCAAGCCACTTCCATCAGCCCTAAAGCCTCGTTCACACCGAGGCTGTTATTAAAAAGAGCCCAGAACAATCTGAGCGGGCTCTGCGCGCTCATTCCACACCGTGTCCAATTACTAGCACAACTCCAACACCACACTGTGTACACACGTTATTACCGCGGCCTCCACGTTTTTGTGCCTTTATGGTTTTAAGAGGTGTTCGGCGTTTCAGGACAGCTTTGAGCTTAACGTGCCTAGTTGCCAACGTCAGGAATGAGGCTTTGATCAATACTCTTGTAGTACTCACCAGCTAGGCATGGCTAAATATTGGCTGGTATGACACCAGTAGGCAGTAACATAGCACAAGTTTTCGTAAACGTCAAAGTTGAAGACGCGGTAGCCGAGTTGGTAGTATCCTTGGCTGCGGTCCTGGGTTCGAATCCCGGTAAGGGCAAATGTATGTTTGATGAGCATGAATATTTGTACCTGAGTCTTGGATATTTCTATCTATATAAGTATTTATTTCTCTATTTATGTATGTATATCGTTGTCTAGTACCTATAACACAAGTTTCAAGCTTAATTTGGGGCTAGGTCAATTTGTGGGCAATTGTCCCCGATATTTATTTATTTATTTATTTACTACCCACATTTTGTCAAAATGGCAACTCGTATATACTGCCCATATCGATCGGCGCAGCTAGTTATAAAAGTATGGATTATAGGCTGAAACAGGAGAGCTGTAGTGAAGCGACAATTGATGAATGATATTTCTTTTGAGGAAATGAGCTCTCTTTCAACAGTGCAGAATTGTCGATTCCAACGCAGTTTCTTCACCTGCACAAAATCGTTATGCACCTGAAATATCCGGAAATATCCTCCGGGATCATTTCATTAGGCTTCGATTTGAATATCAAAAGAATACATTTCTATCGCAGAGTCGGGTTCCGCATTAATTATGTATACCGCTTTTATATATTGTGTCGAAAGGGATAAATCTTTTGATTCAATGTTTTTACGTTGGAATCGCTGTGAAAATGTGTAAATTTCAATATTGCGGTATAAGAATCCATCCTTTCAAGAAATCCGTAGTATTAGAAAAGGGATCAGTTATTTGCAACTAATTATACAAAAATACTTGTAACAACCCAAAATGAAAGGAAGGAAAACTAATACATAATGAGGGAGGAAACTGTCTTGGAAGGACTCAGAAGGAGAGTCAAATTTTTTTCTCATATAAAATTCAAAATTCAATTATGTTTATTCAATAGGATACATTGTGATCACTTTAAAACGTCAACTTAAAACTAGCTACGCCTGTTCCAACCTCCTTACGCCGGCAAAAGAACAGGCAAGAAACGCCCGGCAGGTAATTTTTTTGGCGCGATCACATTGACAATTTTATTCTTATTACTAATTGATTGAATTGGAGCAAGTTCACTAAAATCCCAAGCTTTTTTTTTTTTGTCATCTAATAGTCCGATATTTTTTATTTAGCTTTACTAATAAGAAGATTTCTCTTGTTTGGTTGTACACATTGGGATATGGGAACATGAATATTAACGAGTTGCGGGATCACAACCAAAGCAGACCAGACCCCACAAGCAGCACCCGTTCACGAGTTGACGCATGTGCCAGCCATCGCTCTCCTCGACCATATGAGAGGGAAGAGGGCGACCCGACACATGACGCCGCTGCAAGCAAAGTCACTTTCGTGAGCATGACTGTTTTGGCTGTTTACCGAGAATGGTTAGAATAGGGGAAATAGGGAGAATAGATAGATAGAAAGAAAGATAGATAGATTAACTACAATCCCAAGCTTGTTTGTCATCTAGATAGTCCGATATTTTATAATAAGCTTTACTAATGAGATTTCTCTTTATACGAATTTGAAATTTTGTTATAGACAAGTCTTGAATTTCACTTGGGATTTTGTTGAAAAAGCGTACACATTGACCTTTGAACGAGTTGCTAACTTTATGGAGCCTAGTGGTGGGTACAGCAATTTTATCTTTGTTTCTAGTATTAAAATTGTGATAATCACTTCTCTTTTTGAAGCTATTTAAATTTTTCCGTATGTACATTACATTTTCATAAATATATTGACAAATAACTGTCATTATTTTGGTTTCTTTAAACTTAATTCTTAAAGATTCTCTGGGGCCCATGTTATAAATCGCACGAACAGCTCTCTTCTGCAATACAAATATGGTGTTAATATCAGCAGCGTTTCCCCACAGCAATATTCCATAGGACATAATGCTGTGAAAATAGCTGAAATAGACTAGTCTGGCTGTATCAACGTCAGTAAGGTGACGGATCTAAATATATGTAGTAACTACAAAAGATGTATTGTCGTAGTTAGCGCACAAAAGCTTCGCTGCTACATTTATAATCATCATCATATTACGTTCCCACTGCTGGGACCTGGGACTCTGGTCTGCTCTCAGAGAGAGAGTATGGGACGTTATCGATCACGCTAGCACAGTACGCTTAGGAACTTTTGGTAGATGTCACATGCCTTTGAATGTAGTGGTTCTTAGACATGCCGATTTCCTCACGATGTTTTCTTTCACCGATTAAGTCTTTAAGTCCTAGGTGTCATGTCATTTAGTAGTGCACAACAGAGCTTCGCTTTGCGCAGTACTGTACCCCTAGTACAAGTTTTGAAAACGATAAAAGTTTTCGTAAACGTCGACGTTTACCACCGCCGACTTGTCAAAGTGGCAACTCGATCTGCTTAAATTCAAAAAGTAACTCAATAACATTGTTGGAATATGATTATAACGATTTAAAATAACCCGTATTAACGATTTCAGTTCCTCCAAGTCTCGGTAAGATTCGCTGTATGGAAAAATATGTATGGATGGAAAAGAAAACTTTTATAGTTTTTGTAAACTATCAAAACCTGTACTAGGGGTACTGAATGACGTTTGGTAAAGCTAAGCAAGGATTAAACATGAACCATTTCATTTTGAAATGTCGGAGCGTCTCCAATTCCTACACAGCATTATTATTTACGATGTCCACATTGTTTCCGACACGGAATCCCATTTGGTATCTATATCCTGTCATAGACAATCATCCCACTATTATGGTATACGTGATTTTACTTCATAACTTTAGGCATTAATTCGTATGTTCCCCGCTGCTCCACAATTTTATACCCTATGTCATGGGGCAATAGGGCTGATGTCATGGATTGGACATATAAGGGATAGTTTTACCGATCGAAGGTTTTATGGCAGTCAGTAAATATCAAATTAAACGTCATTTTGTAGGTTGTTATGTAACTAATAAATGTTTAATGTTAGGTCTTGGTTACTGTAGTGTGATGTTACTTGGGTATTATTTAAAAGCATCCAATTATTCTGTTTAAGTATCTGTGTTATAAAACAGTCATACTCACGCAAGTGACTTTGCTTGCGGCGGCGTCGTGTCGGGTCGCCCTCTTCCCTCGCATATGGTCGAGGAGAGCGATAGCTGGCACATGCGTCAACTCGTGAACGGGTGCTGCTTGTGGGGTCTGGTCTGCTTTGGTTGTGATCCCGCAACTCATTAATATTCATGTTCCCATATCCCAACCCCTATTGGTTAAGCTAATTAAAAAATATCGGACCATTAGATGACATAAAAAAAGCTTGGGATTTTAGTGAACTTGCTCCAATTCAATCAATTAGTAATAAGAATAAAATTGTCTATGTGATCGCGCCAAAAAAATTACCTGCCGGGCGTTTCTTGCCTGTTCTTTTGTCGGCGTAAGGAGGTTGGAACAGGCGTAGCTAGTTTTAAGTTTGACGTTTCAAAGTGATCACAATGTATCCTATTGAATAAATAAAAATTTACTATTGACTATTGTGCATCTCGATTATTGTTTAGTTAACTATGGACATGGAAAAAATACAACTTACCTACATACATACTTATACAAAAAGCATTTCACGGTCTTTTAGAAAACTTTCCTATTTCTATTTTGACGCCGCAGTAGCCGAGTTGGTAGTGGCCCTGCCTTGAGGCAGGCGGTCCCGGGTTCGAATCCCGGTAAGGGAAAATATATGTGAGATGAGTACGAATATTTGTACCTGAGTCTTGGATATTTCTATCTATATAAGTATTTATTTCTCTATATAAGTATGTATATCGTTGTCTAGTACCCATAACACATGTTTCGAGCTTAATTTGGGGCTAGGTCAATTTGTGTGCAATTGTCCCTTATTTATTTATATAATATAGTTGTGCCCATGGGTTCACCCGCGTGGATAAGAGTTCATTGTGATAGTAAATATCCTATGTCCTTCCTCAGGGTTCAGAGTAGTTCGAACTTTATCTTCATATTCATCAGGATCTGCTCAACATTTATTAACATTATAAATTTATAATATGGATAGAATAAGGGAGCTGTAGAATAATGTTTGTTCACTAATAACGATGTTCATAAAATGTCGTTCAAAGTCAAAGCCCGTCGTTTCTCATACAGTGCAAAACAACTATTTCTGGTTCATTTCCCCGATCCGGGACCCGGGATTTCGGCCAAGTCATCCGTTAATGGACATAGGATATTACTGATCCCGACAGCGGCTTAAAGAGGTTTATATTTAGAAATTGTATCGGGTAAAAATCGTGAAAACACCCGGGTAAAAAATGTGATTGATATTCGGGGATGTTTACCTATACTACCTTGAGGAAAGAGACATGGCTGATTCGATCAGATATCTTGTACTCTGAAGCTCGGAATAGGGATGTGACTTGGAGGGAAAGAAACGATTAATAAATTCAAATTCAGAGAGTTCAATCAAGTTTAAATGATGATGATGATGAGATGATGGGATGAGGATAGTGTTTAAGTAAAGTAGTGGCGCTTTACTTAAACTTTTACATGGACTTTTTTGGAGCAACTAGAAAAGTCACTATCACAACTTTATTTCAATTTCCCACACTTGTAGACATTAACGGACACATAATGGTTAATAATCCACCAATATCACACATTATCACTCGAAGAAACACAAGTTTTGGAAATAATAACAAAATTTTCACGTTGTCAATTGCAAAAAAGTCAAAAAAAAAACGGTAATACGAGCATCTCTTATCCTATTGGCTAAGAAATTTCCGGACTCGCCCGAAGTGTTCCGAAGACACTCGAACAGCTAAGGTTGTCCGCATCAGATGCCGTGAGCTTTATTGAAGGTAAAATACTTGAAATAAACGCGAAGGTCGAATAGGGTTGCTGGATGGGCTCCAGTGGAAATCTAAGGGAGATTTCTCGCACCAATACGGAATTAGGGATGACTATCATTATTTAACTTGTACCTCTTTTCTGTTAAGTTACTAATCTACTGCTATTAGTAGGACTAGGTACTGTAGAAAACGAAATAACTGTAAAAGACATTGTTTTAGTTTAAAAAAAATTAACCTTATGAGAAATAATGTACTATTTAAATATGTATTGAAAAAGCGCGAAGTGCGAGTCGGACTCGCGCACGAATTGTTCCGTACCATTATCTATAAAAGCAGTCAAAAAAATCATGGCTGTTGTATGGGAGCCCCATTAAAAAAAAATATTCTATAGTTTTTAGTACATATTTGTTGTTATAGCGGCCTGGTGACAGACAGACGGACGGACACCGGAGTCTTAGTAATAGGGTCCCGTTTTACCTTAGTGCCCATTATAGACTCTTCAAAATCGCAGAGTTTCCTCCCAAAACCTCTCCCCCTACATTTTCAATACTCATCTACTCCTTGACCAGTTTACCCTGACACCTCGTACCAAACTATCTCCAGCACTTTTCCAACATTACCACACCTTGATAGGTCCAACAGCGCTGGTCTCGTGAGATATTACCTTCGTTGGGACATGGCTAACGTCCTCTAATGTAATGTATGTTACATACATGGGGGAGGTAGGATTTTATAGTTTTTATAGTGACGTGATGAGATTCTCGAGTCAAGTTCTCGAGTTGAATATTCGAAGTGGTACAGTCAACGGCAAAAGTCGCTGAACAAAAACCGTTTTTTCTATTATCCTCGTCATCTTAGACACCAATTTTTGACCTCATCATCATCTCAAATCAGGTGTGTTATGTTGTGGTCAAAATGATAGCATGTAAAATGTAAAAAAAAACAATAATAATTACTGATTTGAAACACATTTGGAAAATCGAGAACGATCAGGTACTTTTGTCGCTGACTGTACTTCTAAATACATATAACTCAAAGGTGACTGACTGACTGACAATAGACAATAGGCAAAAATTTTATTTGTAGCAAAAAAACAAGTGTTAAAAAAAAATACATAAACTAGTGACATAGACATAGTGTTCTATCAACGCACAGCCCAAACCACTGAACGGATCGGGCTGAAATTTGGCATGCAGGTAGATGTTATGACGTAGGCATCCGCTAAGAAAGGATTTTGATTAATTCTACCCCCAAGGGGATAAAATAGGGGATGAAAGTTTGTACGAAACTTTCTCAATTTTAAACCGATCGGGCTGAGACTTTGCATGCATAAAGCTGTAGCCCAAACAGCTAGTTATCTGTACTTTCCTAGCCTCCGCTATTTTCCTGTTTCCAAAACTCTATCCACACTAATAAAAATCTGAGGAAACCAACATGTCTAAGAACCGCAACATTCAAGGGCATGCGACATCTACCAACCGACAGTGGCCCAGCGTGGTACCGACGGTTTGCTAGTAAATAAATAATTAAACGACGATACATTATATATAAACGATATATTTACGATAAAAAGTGGCCTTCATCGTAATGAAATGTTGTCGCCTTGTCTATGTCATACATTATCGATTACTATGCACAGAATAGACTACAAATAATAGGTACCTAATCTTAACGAGCAACGTTGTAAGCTAATAGTACCAAATACTCAGGGTCGTAGCAAGGATGGTCGCTGGGGCGGCTGCCAGGGGCGCCAAACTGAGGGGGCGCACTTGTATACCCGCAGCTGGTACGCAATAAGAAGACACCCAAAACCATATTTTAACTAAGCTATCTTACAAACTTGATTAAGATAACGACCGCCCAAATTAATCTTTATTTAAATATGTTTTAGGGGGCGCCAAAGTAAAATCTTGTGCCCTGGGTGCTCACGACCTAGCTTCGACTCTGTAGCTACCTAGCTCTTAAACAATATGCACTAACGATCTAGTCTAGGCCAGCCTGGACCGTCTGAAGCACCCCCCAAAGCGCACTTTGATACTAGTTTTACATACTAGGTACATTAAGTTATAAGTCTTGAGTAGGTTGGTACCTACTTCTTTTAAAGTTCTAGTAAATTCTAGAAGTTTTTTTTTTACCTATTTTACTTCGTTTGTTGGCGTGTGATTGGTCCAATTTTATGTAGTACATACTTATTTTAATTTTTCTTATGTATTTTTTAAGACCTATTGCAATAATAATATGTATTCTAGCAAATAAACGATTTGATTTGATTTTATTTACTTTTTGTTCTAATTTGATTTAATTTAATGTTGCTTACATTACAAAAATTACATAAGTTGAGTGACCTTTAAATTTTTTTGTTGTTGTATACATATACCACCGTCCATATAGTATTGTACTTATGTACTAGTAGTAAGTACTCTGCTTTTTGGGTTGTCTGGAAGAGATCGCTTTGTGGCATAAGCCGCCCTTTGTGATACAACATTATAAGTTGACTTGGATTCAATACAAATACCGTTCGAGAGCCCTAAATAACAAAAATCATCTGTTACAGATCAAATTTCTCGGTCGCTTACTTTAAACGAACAAGTTTCTCATCTAGTCACTCTGTTAAATAATGAAAATTAACCTACAAACCTACAATTATTTTATTAAATATTGATGAAATACATTTGCTTGGTTTCAAATATCCCCAAACAATACTCGTACAGCCTAAAATAAACATTATACAAACTTAATTGGATCAGAGACTTATTTCATAACAGTTTAAATTAAGGCCCTGGTTCAGTAGCCTCACCCTTAACCCCGCAGGCGACCGGAGGGGTTCTTCATGCCGATCTGTAGCTATGAAAAAAAGTTCAAAAAATCGTTAAAAATAAAATAAAAGAATTATTTCCCAAAAGTAGCCTAAAGGCCCTCTGGTTGTTGTATTTTATTACACGCTGATAGTATTAAAAAGTCTTGCTTATTTACAGATCCGGAGAAAAATAGTTCAAAAAAGGGGTACTTTGCACATTTTTTTCTCAATGTACCAGTACATTTTTTGCAGTTTTTCTTCTAAAGGGTCTCTGCTATGTATCATGTAGATTAACATATATTTCTTTTAAATTTTTCACAATAATAGTTATAGAGAAAAATGGGTTTAAATAACGCCAATTTTTAGCTTAATTTTGTAGTTCGCCCCTTATGGTTTCTGTGGAAACAATTACGAATTTCTAGCAATAAGTAGAGTTTTGGGAGGCACACGACAACAATAGCTGTCAGGCACGCTACGCACAAAGGTAACCATTTAATTTTAATAATGAATTGAGGTTACTGAGGGGTTTCGAATGAAACTCGCTTTTTATACGGGATTCGCAAAAATACTCGAATACCTGGTAAACTCGATACTTTATAATGATACCGAGTATTTTTTTACTCGATACCTACGATACTGAGTATCACTAAGTCAAATATGTTATTTAGTATGCAACTTGTGATCACTTTAAACCCTCAAACTTAAAACTAGATAATATGTAACACAATCTTGTTATTTTCAATTCGAAAGTAGGTATGTACTAGGTACCTAGTTAAAAATATCTTAGGTAACTTACCCCAGGCAGAACCGTATGTCTAGTTTAGAATAAAACTTATATTTCTTACCTGAAACAAAAAATATGACACTATTAATACACTTTTCTAAGTTTGTTATTTTAATGCACAGAAAAATAATGTGTAAAGGTAATGTTAATATTAAAGTTGAATTTACGAATAACTACACTTTTACCTAATACCGGTCAAGTGTGAATCAACCTCGCATGGAGAAGGTTCCTTTCCATTCTATTTACTATACCTACTTACCTACATAGGATTTCCATTTTTTGTTTTCCTATAACTTCGATTAAGGCCCTGCGGGTTCCTGTTTTTTTTAAATTAAAGGACAACTAGCTGCTCCCAGCGGATTTACCCACGTGGGCTACACTTTTTCGCGATAAACAGTATCCTATGTCCTTCCTCAGTGTTCAAACTATCTACGTACCAAATTTCATTTAAATCGGTTCAGTAGTTTAGGCGTGAAAGCGAGACAAACAGACAGAGTTACTTTCACATTTAAAAAGCTAAAATAAAATAATATTAGTAAGGATTAGTACTGAAGTTTAGGCAGTTTCGTAATTTTATCGTGGAAGGATTAACACACACTTGTCGCACCCAGTAACGTCTCAAGATCCACTTAAATATACCTATTATTAAATACTACACAACACACGATATTAGGCGTTTGATCTCACTTATGCTCTAATTGAAATAGATAACGTCTCGGCATATCATTGAACTATTTCCGACGAGCCTTTGAAATTTAAATCCAAACCCGTGTATCGAAACTTTAAGATTAGGGTTAGATCATGTTACGCGTACAGAGCGTCTGACGCCGTGAAATAAATAAAAAAATATTGCTACTATAAATCAATGACTTATCCTAGATTCCGGTTACTGTCATAAATAATTATTAAAAAGGCAAAATAGGGCAGCGGAAAAAAGGGAATAAAAAAACGGACATAGAAGAAGCCTCGCAACTCGCAAGACTAGCACAAAACAAACTAACAATAAAAAAAAACAAAATAATATTAACGCCCACACAATCACACACATAGCTTTGATAATTCAAGCCTCGTGAGCTACACTTTATCGAGATTTAAAGTAACCTATGTCCTTCCACAGCGTTCTGTCACGCAAAAAACTACTAAATCTCTATATATAAAAGAAAATCGTGTTAGTTACACTATTTATAACTCAAGAACGGCTGAACCGATTTGGCTGAAAATTGGTGGGGAGGTTGCTTAGTACCAGGAAACGGACATAGGATACTTTTTATCCCGAAAAAGGTTCCTACGGGATAACGGGAAGACGCGGGTGTACCGCGGGGCGCAGCTAAGTAATAAATAAATATCGGGGGACCATTGCACACAAATTGACCTAGCTCCAAAAAAAATACTAAATAAAATAAATACTTATATAGATAGAAATATCCAAGACTCAGGAACACATATTTGTGCTAATCACACATATATTTGCCCTTACCGGGATTCGACCCCGGGACCGCTAGCTTCGTAGGCAGGCCACCGTGATGTCGTAAAATGGATTTACATGAAATCTGGTGTAGAGATAGCTCAAACCCTGAAGAAGGCTATAGGATATTTTTTTATCGCAATAAAGTGTAATTAGTTCACGCGGGTGAAACCGAAAGGCACAGCTAGTAAATTAAATCCCACCGATGCCCTACTAATATTATAAGTGCAAAATTAACTCTGTCTGTCTGTCGGTCTTTCATGTTTAAACTACTGAACCAATTTTAATGAAATTTGGTACAGAGATAATCTAGAACTTGAGAAAGGACATAGGCTACTTTTTATCGCGATAAACCCACGCGGGTGAAACCGCGGGTAACAGCTAGTCCCCTATATTTTGATCGCTGCATGAAAATTTTTTGATCGCTATCGGAGACCCGCTACCGCTTATGAATAAAAACGTAGTCTACCGCTGTAGCAGTTATCTCTGACCCCGGGGTTACGATTTGCATGTAGCTTTGTATCCCAGTTCCATAGTTTTTCATACATTTTCGAATTTGCAATGTTTTCTTTCTTGTTCATGTACAGTTGATATAGAGTTTAGTTCTTTATTAAAAGTATTTACTATTCGTTTTTCGTGGATTTTGCCGCGTACTGAATAGACGTATGAAGCACGTCCTGATTTTTTTTTTACTTCTGATAGGCGGCTTTTGTCAATAAGTGACATGAATGTGGTCGAAGGTGGCGTCATTCTACACCTGGATTGGGAACTGGCTTTCAAGTGTCATCTTTTCCAATATTTTTGTCTAAAAACTTTTTCTACGACAAATATTACGAACTTTAGAATAATGCCAAATAGGCATACAGCCTTTCTTATGTAATGCGCTAACCATCGAAGACCATTTCATTTTTATTTATATATGTACTATCTGCGCCCCGCGGTTTTACCCAAATGGACTGCAGTTTATCGCAATAAAAAGTAACCTACAAAGTCCCATATTCAATTAATTCCATGTTACAAAAAGTTCCAGGAAACTGCTCCAATTTTTGTCTCCACAAGAAAGTGCACAATTTCCAACGAATTTAAAAAAATCGAAGATGCTTGCTGCGTTGCATGCTCGTCTCGTTGCTCCCCTTACCTCTTACCTCTACTCTAGCTAGCGCTATCTCCCTTCCACGCATCAAACCCATTCGTGCTATCGCGTTATACTCACCGCTCGCCGCCCGCAACCCGAAGTCCCGAACCCGCGACCAGTCTGACCATTACATTCAAGGTGACCGCACGTCCGCCGCCGCAAAAATAGAGCAGGTATTTCATTTTATAATTACTTACTTGATTGCAATGTTAGTTCTCACTATTTTTTCGTATTTTGCCCCTAATTTGTATAAAAAGAGGTATTATATCTCTTTTTATACAAATAAAAGTTAAAGTTATAAGTAAAAGTTACAAGTAGGTACAAGTTATTTTTTAATGCCACCATTAAATGCTTTTTAGAATAAAAAGTAGTGACGTCAAAGACACGTACCTACCTACCTAGCCTTTTTTTTGTAAATTCTACGATTTAATGTTTGAGAGGTTTTATTTGATTGATGTCACTTTTTCTTTATAATATTCCATTTTAGATATCTTTAATGCAAAATGAGCTGTTAAAAGTTGTATGAAAAATTTGCAAATCTCCCGCGGCGGGTTACTAGTTACTAATTTAAAACGATTTAAATTCTTAGTAGCTAGCTATTGTATTAATTAGGATTGCCTATTTTTGCGATACCTAATTAACAATTTTCTCGGCGAAAATCTGTCCATGGGGTAGTTTGAAAAACAGCGCTGGGCTCACTTAATTATTAAGCGAACGAGCATACGCTGAAATTACCCCATTGCCCTTAAACTAAATATGTAATAAATACTACCTACTGTTTTAAATAAGACTGTATAATGGCAATAACTCGTTTTAGTTATTTTTTATATGTGTAAAGTGTATCTCAATTTAAGACATCTACCAAAACAAAACAAAAATACGGTGCCACAGACAAACAAAAGAAAATCAATATATTTTGGTGTCAGTACTCCAACAATGAAAACTAATTATTTTAACACTTAATTAGTAGTAAAAACACAGTTTTTTATGTTTTTTTACAGTACAATGGACACGACGTGGAGTAATATCCAGCAAAATATCCTAGGATGCAAATTGGGCATGGCCCGCACCATCCTCATGTCTTGCAAAAAAGATATGAGCCTTTTTATGCATAAACCAGAAAGTCCAGAGGAATTGGAGAACACAATCATAACAATGACGTATCTTGATAAAGCAAGTGTCAAGACATACACGCAGTCGCTGTGTGCTAAACCCAAAACATCATTCCACTACTGGTTGAGCAAATCTGATAAACACATTTGTAAAATAACGCACGAGTGTTTAAGAAATATAATATACAATTCATACATAGAAGATGAGTCTGTACCGACCAAAGCCAATATACTAACTTCTATACAGCACGACAAAATCCCCAGTTATTCTCTAGCTGACCTTAATTTGGACTTGGAGGAGAATGGATTTATAATGATACCGCTAAAGACCAATAAAGGTTTGATAGTGGAAGATCCTGAGCAAGTATATAGCAGAATGAAATACCTGAACAAGATCAGAAATTACAGGCTCGTTGGCAGGAATTTTGTATACGTTTCGTGTCGAGACGAAAATTTTTCATTTGCTGTATCGCCGCAACACTGCTTTCTGAGCTTCAAACCTCACACGGATACCTATTTGGAGGGGACAAATCGAGTGTTCACGTATATATACAGCATAATACCGTCTCTACCGCCATCTTCAGTAGTCGTTATAGACTCTCCAGATCTCGTAATGTCGGATCCGCCGCCAAATCAGTACTCTACGAAGCAAACAATGAAGGAATGGTTGACTAAGCATGTCATACCGTTCGAGGCAGATGCCCACACGGCAGAACTGTATGCTCTCATTAAAAAATTCGGTCATCAACGCCAGGACTGGTGTCAATTACGGCGACTGTTAGAGAGTCAAGGGTTTGATGTCTTGAAAGTACCATCTATGTTGCCACGACTCAGTTACGTCAATCCGATCTTCGATCAGATTAAATATCTGCCTCATATGACCAAAAAAGAGTATAAAAGTATGATTTCGGGTAAGTGCAGCAAGGATCAGTTGTGTATCTTGGAGGACAAGTTGAAGGATGAAGAAATTAAGGTGTACAGTGATGATTTGAAACTGGAGAAGGTAATTGATGCGATCAAGTTGGCGGCGTCGAATGCGTTGTTTTTACCACATGATTTTAATTCGTGCGAGAGATATGATACAGAAAAGAAACCACCTTATTTTGTTCTTGATTAGGTTACAAAAATTATAAATTAACATTAAAGCATGCGTTTTAATATACTGAGATGTGTTTTATTAATATTGCGGTTCATAAAAAATTGTTGTTATTAATAAAATGGAACTTGCTCTCAATTGAGACTGCCGGAACACACAGATTTATAGGTTCTTAGCGGCAGATTCTTAACTTGAAGTAGCTAGCCAGACGAGCATTAGAAAAGATTTTTTTCAAGCTCAAACTCACTGTAGGTTTCGACGCCACGACCTTCTCCAACATCCCTGTGGCTGAGATAAAAAAAATGTGCTGCTGAGTTGCTGATTTAAAAACCAATACAACGCCGATACCCGTATTGACAAGGGCGGACCCAGGGAAGGGGCACTGCGAGTCCTCCCACACGAAACTGCAATGCGATACGACATCAATTCTAATTCGTGGAATACTGCTCTCATCTTTGGAACGGTGCACCCAAATATCAACTCCAGTCCCTCGACGCAATCCAACGTAGAGCGATCCGAATTGTCGATGACCCCCAGCTCTCGGACCGTCTTGAGCCGCTGAGCCTTCGCAGGGACATTGGTTCGCTGTGTATATTCTACCGAATATACAACGGGGAATGCTCGGAAGAGCTATTCAATCTCATCCCTCCATCACGGTTCTACCACCGATCATCTCGTCATCGGAACAAAGCTCATCCACACATTATCGGGTCTTGGAAATATCACACCTCGCGATTTATGCGCTCCTATCTCCCGCATACTTGCAAAATGTGGAATGAGCTTCCCCCACAAGTGTTTCCGCTGTGCTACAGATTGCAATCCTTCAAGATGGGTGTAAAAAGAGTTCTTAAAGGTCGGCAACGCATCGGCAACTCCCCTGGTGTTGCAGATGTCCATAGGCGACGGTGACTGCTTTCCATCAGGCGGGCCGTCAGCTTGTTTGCTAATCTATTACATAAAAAAAAAATGTACCTATTCAAAATTTATTGTACGGTACATGTAATAAATATGAATATGATTCTGATTTTTTTGATTTTGATAGAAGTTCTTCTGGTTCATGCGAGCTCGCAGATATAAGATCTTTGTACGTGAGTCCGACTCACACTGGCCGGTTTTTTTTATGTTATTGTATATGTATAACATTGATAAAAAAATAATTTTAAAGTAAAAATTGCATTGCAATATTTAGGGGAGAGACTGTGTTTATTTATCTGACCCTTGTGCCCCAGAAGTAAATTCTAGATCCGCCCTTGCGTCTTGAGGTACCATGAAGCTACCACAGTTTAATGGTCAGGTGCTCTTACTGTCCTGGCGGTCATTACCATTACTGATATTAAGGCTGAAAGCAATCACCATTACCGGGAAATACCTACTTACAGACCTGATACGGCAAATGGTATCTTATTCAAAGGCCATAAGAGTGGTTTTAAAATATTAATTGGATCATAAAGGCGGAATGTAGTTCAGCCTTTATTTTTATTTTTTCTGTTGTGGAATAATATATATAACAAGCATTAGGTACTAGCTTTGCCCTGCTGCTTTCACTCTATCCCGTAGTGAGCAGGGTTTAAGCTATCTTCATTACAAATATCACTCAAATCGGTTGAGCCATTTCAGCTTGAAGACGTAACGAACATACACACTCACTCAGTGTGATTTTTCTCTTAATTCCTATATATAAAAATAAGATGCAATAGATAATCTAATATCGTTATCTTCTTGAACACCACGAGCCCGACCAAACGAAAAGTGACAAGTATGTCTGGTATACAATCAAATAGGCACTACTTAGACAAATATTCCAACTCCTTCAAAGGTCAAACAAGGTTTGTGTGTATCAAACAGAATCTTATTATCAAGTATCAAACTAATTAGATGACAAAAATGCTTGTGATTGCAGCGCTCCTATAATTTATTTAATCAATTAAAATTGCAGTATGATCGCGCCCGAATATGACCTTCCGGGTGTTTTTTGCTTGTTCTTTGCCGGTGGCGTAGCTAGTTATAAGTTGGAGCTTTTAAAGTTAGATAGAGAGATTAACTCTGTATTGAAACACAACAATATAGAGAAATTTTCATAGCGATGATGGCTCAGTGGTAGTGACGTCCTCTTGCGATCCGTAGGACGTGGGTTCAAATCCTAAAATGAGCTTGAGCTTTCGGTGAAGGAAAACATTGTGACGAAACCATAGCTTGGTGGTAGGGTATTTTCTAGTACTCGCCTGGCTATCTACCACCCATTTGTTAAGAATCTGTCGCCAAGCACCTATCGGTGTGTTCCGGCAGCCTCACTTGAGAGGCAGTTCCCAGTCCAGGTGTAGCGTGGCGCCATCTTCGACCACATCGTCACTTAACATCAGGTGACTTGTGGTCAAACGCTACCCTGTAAATAGTAAAAAAAAAAAAAAAAAAAAAAATAACATGAATAATGAACTTAACGGTGTCACAAAGGGCGGTCAAAGTCATATCCTACTAAATGTAGATATAGGTTGAAATTTTAATCATATATGTATTATCTGTTACACCAATACTATAAAAATTAAAAAGATAAAATGTGTAGGTAGTTAGGTACCTAGTACTAGTAGTACCTAGCCTACCTAAACAAACATTTGTGGATAATTACTGTAGAATTTATCCTTAGATTGTACTTTATATCTACCTTTTTTAAAAACAAATGGACACAGGTGTTCTAAAAAAATTTGTCTAGCCTAACTGAAGGTAAGTAAAAAAAAGCATTTATAACATAACTATTGTTCTCATTTATTTATTTCTATCTTATTCAGAATCAGTGCAAGACGGAAGGTCAGAGTCTACGCAAATATCGCTCGGCTTCTGGCTCTCCGCCTTCGCCATCAGCGCGTCGTAAACTTCGTCAACTTTGTCTTCCATCGCCACCAATTCAGCCTCCTTCCTCGCAATATACCTCTCAAACTCTTCGATGTACAGTGCCGCAGCAGTAGTAATCACGTCTCTGAACAATGCCTTAATGTCAGCGACAGAATCTTCTTTGTTCATTAGCTGCATATCTACAATCGCTTCAGGGAAATTCTCGTTTATGGAGCGTTGTAGTAAAGCTGATGACGTGACATTGTTAATGCATCTCGGTATTCTCAACACCGCATGTCCTTTCGCTTTCAAAATCTGATCAATCTTAAACAGATCCGTGTTCACATCTGTGTATCTATCAGCTAGCGCGAACAACTCGTACTTGGACATCATTGGGTCGTAAGTGACGCCGTGTTTGTCCAACCATCGTACTATATCCGTTTTCAAACTGTCCAAGCTTGGGGTTTCTACGATTTTGCTGTTGTAATGCTCAGCGTTTTGCAATATGAATATGCTGGGCTTAGTTATTTTCGGCAGGAGAAAGTCGCGCACCCAATCTTCAACTTCAGCATTCGAAAAAGCGTTGATATCTTCTAAAGCATGGATTCCTTCAGGCCCCAAAGCGTAGATGACGCTTTGCACCCATTCCTTATTCGAAACATCAACTAGAAATTCCTTAGTCAATTTGTGGTCTCTGAATTTTCCTTTTGAATCGTAAGAACCGTTGTCTATGTAATAAATATCGGTGCATAATATTTCTCTATGCCGCTGAATTTTCTTAAGGTAGTTGTACCTTTCGACGCGAACTAGAGGGTTTTCGATGACAACTGCGGCATTGGCTGTTATCTTCTTCCAGACGAAGCCCATTTGCACGAGTATTTTCCGGAAATTGCCGATGTCTAAGTAAGGAGGTATATCGCCGTATAACGAATTGAAAAGCTCGTACGTGCACGGGATTTTGTTCTTTTCAGTGTAGAAATGCACTAGTTTTTCGTAAATAATCGATCGATCGACTGGCTCGATTATCGTTTCGTACACCGCGCTCGTTTCCAGTTCCTTCAGGGCCTTCGGATGCAGCCCAGTGTACTTAGAAGCTGTTGTGATATAGTCGTGATTGAGGATCGCGAATTCATCAGAGGTTAACTTTCTTATGAGCCGCTGAACTACGCGCCGCCTTTCCGTGTCGCTTGTGTTTTTACTCGTTTTGTTTAACGTGTGCTTCATTTCTAACTGATGACAAAGAAAACTGACGAAGAAAGGAACAAATTTAAACGAAAGAGCGAACTGATACGGCCTTTACAAAGTCTTCGTCGCAACTGGTACAGCGAAGCGTCAAGCGAGGCAAGCAAGAATGCCGCGAATAATAATATTCCAACGAGCGTTATGAGCGCGAGTGAGATAGCAATATCGCTATATCTTTATCTGATGCGGTGACGTAGCCGGCGGACCGCGTGGCGCGACTGGTTCCGATAGTAGACTAGGCCCACTGGCAGATAGTAGTTACGCTCGACAAGTGTGCGACCTTGTGTGGGCGACATGTTATAATTTAAAATTAATATTATTGATCCAAGTTGATAGAAGTGTATTGATTATGATAACGGTTTAAAATATTTTGTAAGCGATTTAAGATTCAATTTTTTACTACGTATGTAGCTACATACATAACATAAAATGTTAAAGGTATTAATAATATATATTAGTACTTTAATTTTGTTTTGTATATGTATATTTATGAATACCTATATTATTTTACCTGCATACTATCGAAATGTAATTTATTATAACTTGCTATCTGAAGCTGCCACACGGCGCACCCTTGTCAATCGAATAAGTCATAAACAATCTAAGCCAGTGCGTGCCAGTGCAAACCATACACAAAATTAAAATTACTTTTAATTCAAAACTGAATTTCATTAATCTTAATATATAATTATATATATATATTAAGTTACGAGTTAATAGAAGGTGATGATATTTTTGTTTTTGTTTTAGCTTTCACGTGTTCGTCAGGTGAGTATCAATAGGCGTCGGCGACGAAGTGGGAGGAGCGCGGTGGTGCGGTGCGAGGCAGGGGAAGGATACCGAACTGACTCACGCGCGCGGCGTTGCCGCTCCGTGCGGTCATTGTATCGGAGGCAGCCGAAGCGTCTATCTACCCTAGCGTCTCATCGAATAAAGAATTTGATAACATTATAAAACGTAAGTTATAGTTTATTAAAACTGTTGTTATTTGTGTTTATTTCTATTATACACTGTTTTTTTAAATTGTTATAGCTTCCAGGTGACGTGACAATTAATGCGAGCAGTTGCAGTGGATCTGCGAGTTTGAAGTTGTACAGACGTTACAGCGCGGAGTGCGTCCGCCATTTTGATTTTATTTCCGACAGACTTCTTGAGTTGGTAAGTTTTTTTTTATATTCGTTTAGATTGTACTTACTAATTTAAGTAGTTCGGTAATAACTTATCTATAACTTATCCTAAGTGATTTTGTTTATTTTTTCTCTGCTAGCATCATTTATAAAACGGTAGGTAGGTAGGTACCTACCGTTATAAAAATCATCATCATTTATAAAACGGTAGGTAGGTACCTACCGTTATAAAAATGATGCTACCGTACCTACCGTACCTAATAGGTTTAGGTACGGTAGGTACATTTCAGGTAAATAAATTGCATACTTCATGGAACGGTACCTACCTACAATTTAAACCTTAAAATTAATAAAAAGCACTAAGAGACGCTGGTAGGCCCCTTGGTATTCCAGGACAAACAAATATGTAAATTAGTAGAAATTAGGTACCTACTTGGTATTACCTACCCAATATAAATGTTTTAATTTATGTCTGGCATGCGTTTTTAAACCATTTATCCGATTGCCATAAAACTCGCGCGGGCGTGCGCACAACAACATAGGGTGTTTTGAACACCAGACAAAAAATTTAAAAAAACAACTAGAAAAAAGCATAACAATGCATTATTTGACTCGGTTAGTAAATAATAAAAATGCTAGGTAGATTGTTTAAGTTACAAATCTTTACCAGAGGCTACCACCATTGCATTGCACATAAGTAGGTATTATTGGTGTATCGAGAAAATTATGTTTTGACCTTATTCTTACCTATTTGTTACAGTCCTATAATCATGCCGAAAAAAAAGAACATTAAAAAGGTCAGAGATGGAGAAGAGCTTTGCAATAAAATTGATTTCAAAACATCAGAGTCATTTCACGAATACGAGAAAGATCACGTTTGTTCATCAGCATATAGCGATGTAGCTCTCACATACAAACCGCGAGAGTTGAAGCAAAAAATGATGATAGCCACTAATATAGTAATAACATGCCGGGAACAGAAGAAAAGACTTAAGGAAGGCAAAAATATAGATGCAAAGCATGAATCAACTGTGAAACAGTTAAGAGAATTCACGAATCTACCTACAGAGGAATTGAAACAAATAAACGATAGCATGAGAACCAGAGACAGGTCCTTTACAAAAGCATTAAGAGAAGTTAGAACGATCTATTATCCGACCTTGGGACTCATAGCTGACGATATTAGAACAATAATCTTCAAGTACATCGCAGAAATCAAAAACTTTCCTTCCAAATTGGACATAATGCGGGAACTGAAAACTTTAGCAAGTAAATACTTAAACGAAACCATACACATACAGAGACTTATCAAAAACAAGTTGATCAAATACAAACACTTCCCAGAATTCAACAGGTACCTCTTAATGGAGGACCCGGAGAGGGTCTACCACAGATCTCTGTACTTGCATAAAGTTAAAGAACTGAGATTGCAGGAGAAGAACTTCGTTTACGTAGAAGTCAGGAGAATTATCCCACGGAACTCTGCATGTGGCTTTATCGCGGGAATAGCAGCGTTTCCCAATATTAATGTAATAGAAAGGTTCTTCACAAAAGATTTAGCCGAAATGACTGCAAAGAAGTGGCTGCAGCAGCGGATTATTCCGCTCATTCAAGAAGGCAGTGTGGTGGTTTTGGCTCAACCGCAGAAACTAAACAAAGTGACGCCACAGGGGAAAAGACTTGATATAATGTCGTGGCTAGATGACAACGGAATACCGTATGCCAGTAAATCTCATACGGCTGAGCTGTACAGCCTTTATACCCACTTCAAAAGCAAGATGAAGGAAGCAGGGATATACGATCATGTACTATTGAATGCGGGCATTGACCTCATCCATTGTCCATCTGAATGGCGCAAACTGAACTTCTTCAGTCAGGTTTGGGCTGATGTTGACGTGATGGACTCGCATCATATTGGAAGACCAGAGGCTTTGAAACAGAAGATCCTGAACGCAGTTGGGAAGATCACGCCTCTGGATGAGACCGAGGAAGTATTGATCAAAGAGGAATATAAAATGTTGAAAGAAGACAGTTTAATGGAAAAAATTATCGAAAATGTGCTTCTAATGGTGAAGAATGGAGAAGTTCAAACGCTTGAGTTTCCAAAGGAATGTTGTGGAGATAAAACTGACTACTTCGAGACGCATGTTAGTGGTATTGTGATTGAATGAGTTTTAAAACAATGTGTTTTTTTAAATAAAGGGAAACAATTTAATTTAACATTTTATTACCAACCCCCTACATGCAAATGCTTAAATCTAGGAATCAAATCTGTAGTATATCCTACTAATATTATAAATGCGAAAGTTAGTATGTGTGTGTGTGTGTGTGTGTGAATGTTTGTTATCACGTATCACCGTAACTACTAAACCGATTTTGATGAAATTTAGAATGTAGATAGCTTATACCCTGGATTAACATATCCCGGAAAGGGGTTCCTTCGGGATAACGGGAAGACGCGGGTGAAACCGCGGGGCGTAACTAGTAATGATATATTTATCATCGCCAAAAGCCTTCGGTAATACATGGTACTTATGCTACTGGATGTTGGTTGGTACCTTTTTATAAATTCCCATTTCATTCGTTAGTTTCTTTGATGTTATCCCATTTTAGGAATGGTTCTGAGGTTTTTAATTAGGCTCAAGCTCAAGGAACCGATTGGCATATAGTTTGACCACGATGAGTTGGCATTATTTTGCTGAATGCTCCTCTCTAATTCCATATGTAAATGTACATATATCTATTCTTCCTAAACTAATATACTATATGAAGAAAAACAATTTGATTATTTATTCGTTGGTTTTCTTTATAAACATGGTGTATGTACGATTGTACGTATGGATTGCAGTCAATTTTGAAACATATATCTTCAACCGATTGAGCTGAAATTGTGTTTATTTCCCCATTTATATCAAGATTTTATTTTATTTTATTATTTTTAGAATAATTATAGGAAACTGAGCAGAGTTGAGTTATGAATATTTTTTTCGTACCTTGTTTTTTGTCTATAATATTTATTACATGTACAATCGATACTATGTATCATACATGGTACGGACAAGTAGGCTTGCCAACTATACTGTTTCCAACAGTAATATTATACTGTTTTTCACTAAATTATACTTTTTACTGTTGAAGAAAAATAAAATACATAAAATAGTGTTTTCAGCATGCAAACCCATTGTTATGTGTTAAACATAAACGCTCACACAAAGTTGTTTTTATTTAGTCAGAGGGTTTTTTCAGTAATGGATGCTAAGTGGCGGGAGGATAGAAATAGAGCATCTGTTAATTTTTGATTGATTGATTGAATTGTGGTGAGGCATATGAATTTCTTAAAAAAGATTGTAAATTAGTAAGTTGTGCGAGAAGTTTAAAAAAATATCGATCTAAAACAATAAACTAATAAAATTACTGTTCATATTTCTAAAATACTGTTTAATATGCTTCACAGGCCTGAATATACTTTATTTATTGTAAAAAAAAAAAGTTGGCAACCCTACGGACAAGCCTAATCAACGTGGTCAACAACACAGCCAGGTTTAGAGTTAGATCTATCGAATGTAAAGCAGGCTTCGTGCTTCGGTCTTTAATTAGTAAGATCAGGATTGCGTTTTGTTTAGTTTACACGGTTACCTGTTTTTTTTACACGACTGCACCATGCAATGGCGGTCAATGAACTTGCTGCGTATCGATATCAAAATCTACCTTCGTTAACTACTTCTGTAAGGCAAATATAAACTTGTAGTCATTGAAAAGTGGGGTAAAATAGTTATTTGTTATGCAAGGCTGCAAAGTTGTATTTTGGCGCGAGTACTTGTATTAAAACCTGAGCAAGCGAAGGATTCTAAGATTGAACCATGAGCGAAGCGAGTGGTTCAAATATAGAATCCTGAGCGTAGCGAGGGTTTCAAAGGTACGAGACGCAGAATAACTTTGCAGCCGAGCGAAACACGCAACTTTTCACTACAGCGAGGAAAATGCTAGATGCATGAAAAACAGATAAAATAGGCTTGTTTGTTTTTTCATGCAATAGTCATGCTGGCCAGTGCGATTGTTCCAAAAAGAGGTTGGTTGGCACTCTGATATGAAATAAGTATTGTTGCAATTTAAGTGGACTGGCGGTATGGATAATTATTGAATAGAAAGTTTCGAAGATTAAAAATACTTTCCACGCTAGCGCTCAAAATGCGCTTTTGCAGATTTCGAATGACAAACAGACTCTTTCCGAGCTTGTGAGGTGAAAAGTACCTTTAAAGCGAAGTTGTCTATCGCAAGACTATCTATCGATTGATCAATCATCGACTATCGATTGTCAACAATAAACTACGGATCGCAAGCCGACGTCACAACCACCGAGCCATCATGGCTTCAAACTTCAATCTTTCCCGAAGGCTGTGCGGCTAAAGGTTTACTCCAATAGGCCTCTACGTGTTAATATTACGCATTACATATTCCGTAGACGTAATATTACTGGAAATAAATCACGTTTAACTACGTTATTAGACGTAGGGTTGTAACGTTACGTAGGGGTAGTTCAAGGCTGGTTTTTTGCGGCGTTGTTTGTACTGTCAGCGACAAAAGATGCTGATCAATCACGGGCCATTTTCCAAATTGGCAATTTTTGGTGAACGGTTTTCTTTGGTGGTATGTTTAGCGAATTTTGTCACTAACCCTGAATGTTTCCAGTGTATAGTAATACCAGGGTATATATATCCTACTAATATTATAAACGTGAAAGTTTGTGAGTATGGATGAATGAATGGATGGATGGATGGATGGATGGATGGGTGGCTGGATGGATGGATGAATGGATGTTTGTTACTCTTTCACGCAAAAACTACTGAACGGATCTGAATGAAATTTGGAATGGAAATAGCTTGTACCCTGGATTAACACATAGGCTACTTGTTATCCCGGAAAAAGGTTCCTATAAGGGATAACGGGAAGGCGCTAGTATACTATATGGAGAGATTTAACACCTCATAATATTTCGTTACTGCGAAGAACTGGGTGTACCTAAATTGCGATTGTTTTAAGCCAGGAAGCTACAAAACAAACCGAACGAGGTCAAGTTAAGAATCTGTCGCCAAGCACCTATCGGTGTGTTCCGGCAGCCTCACATGAGAGCCAGTTCTCAATCCAGGTGTAGCGTGGCGCCACCTTCGTCCACGTCGTCACTTAACATCAGGTGACTTGCGTTTGAACGCTACCCTGTAAGAAGTAAAAAAAATGAGGTAATAAGTTGAACCAAACCGAATCAGCCTTACTTCAACTTTGTCGAAGAACTTCATAATATGTTTAATTGAAAATACTGTATTACATAATTTTGAAGGAACTTATCTCAATCGAGTTCGAACGGAGGCATTTTTTCGAGAAAGATTAAACGATATAGGCATTGTAGGTGTTACTTGTAACTGTAGGTCTAGGTACCTAAATGATCTCAACTCAAACTGACCTTAATTGCCAGATTGCCTACCTGAGGGATTTCCTTGTAACCTGAATTAAGTGGACCTACCTTAGATAAACTCAAAGATAAAGATATGTCACCTTCTCACATCGCGACTAGTTTTCAAATCTCGTGAAATGTAATCAACAACAAGTACTAGAAGCTGAAGTTCAACCGAATATATATTAGTCGTATCAAACATGTGAAATACCAGTCGGGCAGTCACTAAGGCAAATAATATAATATTATTCTACCTAAACCGGACTGAGGTACCCACTACTAGGCTCCATAAAGTTTGCAACTCCTTCAAAGGTTAATGAGTACGCTTTTCCAACAAAATGTTTGCGCCTTTAGCTGGCGTGCGGTCCAAATGAAATGCCTTCTATGATCGACAATTATATTTCGATTTAGACAAAATTACAGAGTAATAGAAGATTGCAATGGCGGTGCGTGGGACAAGTATATAATGTTAATGATAATTGACATATTTTTGGAGCGAATGAGAGAAGATGACAGCAGGTTTGACATTTGACGTTGACGTTGATTGACGCTTCGGGTGCTTGTATTTTGGCCCGAACATCTTCCCGGCCGTTGAAATAATATTTCAACATTTGAGCTCCTCCGCTGTGGGCAGCTTGCAGAGTCGAACCAGGGAGCGACGCACGCAGCCCTTGGTGGTGTGGACGTCGGCGACTCTTGATATTCCGTCGCTTCCGGGTAGGAGTCGCAGGACGCGACCAAGTCTCCAAGCGAGGGGTGGCGCGTTGTCTTCTGCTAGGAGAACCATGTCTCCGATGTTGAGGTTTGAGCCATTCGTCTTCCATTTTGTCCTCTGCTGCAATTCCGCAAGGTACTCCTTTTGCCATCGGTGCCAGAACTGTTGGCGTATCCTCTCGAGGCGCTCATAGCGTTTAAGCTGGCTTTCCTTGAAGTTATTGAGGTTAGGTGCCGGAAGAGCAGTCAACGGTCTCCCTATGATAAAATGTCCTGGAGAGAGGGGTAGGAGATCGTTGGGACAGGACGAGAGGGGGCACAATGGGCGGCTATTCAAAATAGACTCAATTTGTGCAAATAAAGTAGTGATTTCTTCAAAAGTGAGATTAGGGCCTTGCCCATTGCACGCTACCGATCGCAATAATTTCTTTGCTGATTTTACGCCAGCTTCCCAAATGCCACCGAAATGAGGAGAGTAAGCCGGAATAAACGAAAATTTTATTGATTCTTGACTTGCAAAATGAGAGATAGGTTCATGGGTTTGTTGTATGAATGCTGTTATTTCTTTCGCCGAAGCCACGAAAGCGCCACCATTATCAGAAAATATTTCCATCGGTTTGCCGCGTCGCGCTATGAAGCGCTTGAGAGTCATTATAAAGGCATCTTTCGACAGATCACTAACAGCCTCGAGATGAATACATTTGAAACGCAGACAAACAAACAAGCATAAATAACATTTTATCACACGACTTCCACGACCTTTTCGGTTTATAATGTAAAATGGACCAGCGAAGTCCAAACCAACAGACAAGAAGGGGTAGTCCGGATTCACGCGCTGTGGAGGCAAATTCCCCATTTTAGGTTGTAACGTTCTGCCTCGTAAGCGCCTACATCGCACGCAGTTATTGACAGTGCGTCTTGCCAGATACCTCCCATTGACTGGCCACACTGTTTCTCTAACAGTTGCTAATAACAGCTGAGGGCCAGCGTGCATGTTATCTGTGTGCACTCGTTCGAAATATAATTTAGTTAGTTTATGTGAAGCATGAAGTAGAATTGGATGCTTCTTTTCGTAAGAGTTTTCTGAAGCATCGAGCCGTCCACCCACACGAATTAACCTGCCTTCGTCTAAAAATGGCGATAAAGCTAATATTTTACTTTTACTACTCAAATTTTTACCTTTTGTAAGCAACTCGTGTTCAATAGGGAACGACTGCTTCTGAGCGATAACGCATAGAGAATGCAATGCCTCGCGTAACTCGTCAACAGACAACGTGCCTACGCGCCTATTGTGTGTGTGTCTTACATTGTATATGAATCTTTGCACATAAGCAAATGATCTTTGCAATTTATTTAAAGATGAATAATTATCAATATCAACAATTGGTTGAGTTACTATTACAGAATGTACCTTTAATTCTGGCAAGATTTCCGATTTACTTGCATTTAAGATTGGCCATTCCGATTCATGTTTGACTAAAAAGCTAGGGCCCGACCACCACAGGGTCATGGAAATGAAACGTTTGGCATCCACTCCCCGGCTGATTAGGTCGGCAGGGTTGGACTCGGTGGGAACGTATCTCCACGCCGACGCGGATGTTAATTCCTTAATTTTACTAATTCGATTTGACACGAATACCTTTAATTTCGACTGGTCACCCTTAATCCATCCCAGTACCACGCTTGAATCGCACCAATGTATTATTCTTCCCGGCCGATACCTGAGTGAATCTACAACGGAATTGGTAAGCTTAGCTGCGATGAGAGCTGCGCATAATTCTAAACGTGGCATGGTAGTAGCCTTCAGAGGGGTTACCTTAGACTTTGCACATAGTAACCTGACGGTGACATCATCATTAGGCCCAATCGTTTTGACATAAACGCATGCCCCCAGCGCTGAATTCGAAGCATCACTAAATGAATGAAATTCAACGAATTTAGGAGATTCACCCAGTACCAGACGTGGTATCTTAAAACCGGACAAGCATTTTATATTACCAGCAAACTTGATCCAATCATTTTTTATTTCCTGAGGGACGGGCTGGTCCCAATCTAACTTGAGTTTCCAGAGCCTTTGAATCATAATTTTCGGTTGTACAACGACAGGACTTAAAATACCTAAAGGATCAAATATTTTGAACGCGTTGGACATGATAAATCTTTTTGTTATGGTTTCATCAGTGTCGTGTGAAAACCCCTTAATAGGAAAATGTAGGGTATCACTGGAGGGTACCCAGCCGAGCCCGAGAGTACTTGACGACTCACTAATAGTCAAACTATCTTGTTCATTTGTGTCAATATGATCAAAAATTACTGGACAGTTAGTTTTGTATTTTCTGAGCTTAAAACAACCTGAGCTTAGTGCATTTGACACGGATTTTTGAATATATATCAATTTTTGTAAATCATCGGCCCCGGTTATCAGATCATCAACGTAGAAGTCTTGCTGAATGATGGTTTTGATGTGTTCATCATTTTGCTCTTCGCCTAGCTGCGAAAGGCAGCGCGTACTAAGGTAGCTAGCGCTCGCGGTACCGTAGGTCAAGGTGTTGAGAACTAAGGTCTGTATAGGGTTGGAGTCTTCTTCCCTCCAAAGAATTAACTGCAAGTGTCTATCGTCATCGTCTACTTGCACTTGGCGATACATTTTTTCGATGTCGCCAGTGAGTAGGTACTTGTGCTGCCTAGCCCGTATCAAAATGGAGAAAAGGGAGTCCTGAACCGTTGGGCCCACCATCAAAATGTCGTTCAACGCATACCCAGAAGTGGTCGGGGCCGACCCGTCGAATACTACGCGGAGCTTAGTAGACTCGCTCTCTTGTTTTAGAACTGCATGATGGCACAGATAGTAGCATGGGCTGGCACCATGATGAAAGTCAACCTTAGATAATGACAAATGACCTAGTTCCGCATACTCGTTGATGAACTTAGTATATTCTAATTTCAGAGTTGGATTACGCTTGAAGCGCTTTTCTAAATTGATAAAGCGCTTTTTAGCTAAATTAAAAGAATCTCCTAAACATTGTGGTGATTCCCTAAGAGGCAGCCTTACACAAAAGCGACCTGTGCTATCTCTAGTAGTGTGAGTGAGGAAATGATTTTCGCACTCATTTTGACCTTCACTCATAGTAGTTTTTCCAGGCACATCTTCTAAGTCCCAGAATTTTTCAAGTATTTTTTCGATATTTTCATCATCAGTTTTAGAAATTGAAGCATGGTTACAGTGAATCCTTTTGTGTGATGTCACCGATTGGATAGGGCCGGATATTATCCATCCTAATTGAGAGTTTCGCAGTTTAGGATTATTGATTCCTAACGTAAATTCTTCATTGCCTAATATATCCCAAAAAAGGTCAGCACCTATCAACACGTCTATAGGGGCTGGCTGATAGAACATAGGATCGGCGAGCTGAATATTATCAGGCAGTTTTAGCGAGCTGATATCGACGGGGGCCTTTGGCAATCGTCCCGTCAGTTCCTTTAACACCAAACATGAAAAAGTAACATTGTACCTACTGTTCATTGATTGCATTTGTACATTGCAGCTTTCCGTGATTTTGCTAGTAGCTGTGTTTCCTATCCCAATGACATTTAGAGAGTCAATGGGGTGAGATTTTAAAGATAATCTAGACTTGAGAGACTCAGTTATGAACGATGATTGACTCCCAGAATCTAACAAGGCTCGAACTTTGACCTTTCGCTGATCAACTGGATTCGATACCTCAATCATAGCGGTAGATAATAATACCTGTTTTGCATTTTGTTTAGAATAGTTAACAATTACCTCATCCTCATCATCGACTGCGGTGAGGTGGCTTGATGATGACGGTGGACGATGTAGCAATGTATTGTGCCGCTCATTGCAGTCACGCTCTCGGCACGGCCCCATGCGACACTCACCTTCTGGATGACCCTGCCTAAGACAGTTCATGCACAGCTTGAACTTCGACACATCCATCAGTCTTTCATCAATACCCTTAGCCTTGAATGTTGGACAGTCATAAATTCTATGATTCTCATTACATATCACACATAGAAACAAGTTAGGCCGTTTACTATTTTTTTTATTATTATTACTGGTGCTTGCAAAAGATTTTGTAAAGTTTTTCTGGGCCGGCCTATGATTGACATTATTGATGGGGGCAGACCGTGGTGGCGGCAGTGTAGCTCTTGATGTATTGCTAGTGTCCGACTTATGGTTATGACCTAAAGACTCCAATACATTAGCGCGGTCTGTAATAAACCTGAAGAATTGTTCTAATGTAGGAGCATCACCTGGAATGTTGCTACGGAACTCCTCCCATTTCAATAAAGTGTGGCTGTCCAATTTAGAGGAAAGCATAAATATAATGAGTACGTCCCATTTATCTGTTGGTTGTCCCAGGCTGGCCAAAGCACGCAAATTTTTGGTAACATGATCAACCAAAAACCTCAAAGATCGCTCCGACTCACGTGGAAGTTGCTTAATATTAAATAACGAGTTAAGATGATGATTTATCAGTATCCTTTTGTTATCATACCGGTTGCAGAGCAGCTGCCACGCTTCTGCATAATTTTTAGTAGTAACTTCTAGGTTTGAAATTATTCTGGCTGCATCACCTTGTAAATATGACGTTAAATAATGAAATTTATTAATATCAGACATACGCTCGTTTTTATGAATTAAATTTTCAAATGTATCTCGAAACTCCAACCAACGGAAATATTCACCTCCAAACTTTGCTATCTGAATCTGTGGAAGTTTCAAACCCACCTCATGATGATGATTGGCATCATCCACACAGCATGAAGAGTTGTGAGCAGAGTTTCGTCTCTGTTCGCATTCATTTTTCTTAGAAAACCTTTCGGCTAAAGTTTTGGCAGTGGCTAGGTTTATTATGATTTCACGTTCAATATTATCGCGCTCATCCACTTCAGCCGCTACATTTTCAGGACTCAAAACCTCTATTTCACTTTGCAAGTCATCAACCCTAACGGACAGTGCCTCAAACTTTGCAAGCCTTAAGGTTAGCTCGGTTAATTGAATATTGTCTAATTCCTCTTCTTTACAAATACTAGATAAATAATTCTTAAATTTAGTTATCTGTCCTTTGGCGGACGCTCTTTTTGTTAATAATTCCTTGTATCGTTGCCTAGCTTCAGACATTGTAACCAAAATATATTTTAAGACGAGGCACTATCAACTTTAAAGTTGCAATATGAACAAAAAAAAATAAAATAAAAATGATTTGGCTCACTTCCCTCTATTCTGTGTCACCTGGTGGTCCTGGTACTTAGCAGCTGGTCGCTCACGATGAGCCAGCCGGTAGATCAGCCGTCCCGACAAAACCGGTGCGTGCCCGGACTGATACCGTTCGTACGGTAGCGTGCGTGGCGATGGTAGGTACGCCCTGAAATAGTCGGCAACTACGCTAAATATATGGTAATGAACGGTTATGCAACTAAATACGACGAGCTGCAAGAAAAAAAAAATGTTGAAATGAAAATCGAATTTTGTACCTAGCTGAAGGCCTAAAGTGGGACCTAAGTTGTGGGCACAAATGTTTTATAGCTCGTACTAGTGAAAATATACTTTAGAGGCAAGAATAAACCAATATTTAATAGAATTAGAGCAAATTTGGTGATATTTTATTTTAAATGTGGGTTGCCGTGAAAAAAAAAGATGATGCAATTTTTTAGGAGTTTTTCGGCAATTGATGCACGAAACTACTTTGATTTGCACAAATAGATTAGTATTTTGAATAGTTAGATAGGATTGGATGGGTATTTTGGATATTTGGATGAGATTTGTGAGTGAAGGAAGGACACTTATCTTTGGGCGAAGCCGTTGATGCTCGTCGTGTAATTCCCTCAGTTTGCGGATTTATTCCCCTCATGGGCCACCATGTTTGCGCCTTTAGCTGGCGTGCGGTCCAAATGAAATGCCTTCTATGATCGACAATTATATTTCGATTTAGACAAAATTACAGAGTAATAGAAGATTGCAATGGCGGTGCGTGGGACAAGTATATAATGTTAATGATAATTGACATATTTTTGGAGCGAATGAGAGAAGATGACAGCAGGTTTGACATTTGACGTTGACGTTGATTGACGCTTCGGGTGCTTGTATTTTGGCCCGAACACAAAATCCCAAATGAAATCCGATATTTGTCGATAAATCAATCAAGTACATCAAGTACATTTAAAACGAAATCGTATATCAAACTATTCAGATGACAAGAAAGCATGGGGTTGTAGTTAAGTTGCTCCAATTGAATAAACTAGTAAATATTAAGACAAAAATTTAAAAGTGATTGCACCCAAAAAATTATATACCGGACGTTTCTTGCTTGTTGTTTTGCCGGAGTAAAAGGAAGTTGATTGCTGGAACTGGTGTAGCTAACTTTAAATTCCAAAGTAATTCTTTTTTTGTTTGAGCCAAATGAGGTTCATGCACCTAATTTAAGCGGTCCACGTTCGAGAAGCTAATACCTCATCTCCTCCTTTTAGTTACATCACTTGTACCTACACCTACGACCTATCCAGTTGGTTACTAACGAGCTAACGTAGTTTACATAGGAGGGCAATTTAATGTTTACACATTCACAGGATTCTTGTATAGCACATACACACATCAGTAATGTGTGATGTGACATCACAATATCCAAGAGCCGAGATCAAACGCGTTGGTGGTCATCTAAACAATCAATTCGATCCCTGAGAAAAGATATTTTATGACTTACCCAGTTGCGCCCCGCGGTTTCACCCGCGTCTCCCGTTATCCCGCAGGAACCTTTTACCGAGAATAAAAGTAGCCTATGTGTTTATCCAGTGTATAAGCTATGTTCGGTATTGTAACCGAACACCTTACTCAGCAACATCCGCGTGACGCACTTACCTCATACGGTCAATTACATTGACCGTCAGTGCACCTTTGATCACCGCGTTATTCGGATGTATTCGCAACATTCATAACATCAAACATTAAACATTAACATTCAGTTAGTCTCCAATCCAAATTTCATTTAGATCCGTTCAGTAGTTTTTGCGTGAAAGAGTAACCAACAGCCATCCATCCATCCATCCATACTCACAAACTGTCACGATTATAATATTAGTAGGTAGCATTAGTGGTATCGTAATAAGTGACAAGTACAGCTAGTTCATTTACTAACTCATAATGAGAAAAGATTTGATTGTTTGTTTGTTTGTTTCGGATAAACTTAACAACTACTGAACCAATTTAGATTAAATTTTGTATGGAGATAGTTTGATGGACAATGGTGTCGATTCGGTTTTGCATTCTCTAAAACTAAACTAAGTTTGACAAGTCTAAGAGTAATGCTGTCTTTTATTTACTTCAGTGGTTAGAAAAAGATAGCAATAGTATTAGACCTGTCAAACTTAGTTTAGTTTTAGTGAATGCAAAACTGAATCGACACCATTGGGTTATTTTTATTACGATAAACTGTAGCCCACGCGGGTGAAACCATGGGTCACATCTAGTATAACATATAAATTCTACAGTATTAACGTGTTTAGTGTTTTTTTCTTTCACGCCTAAAAAGCTAAACAAATCTTGATGAAATTTTGTTTGGAGATAGTTAAAACCCTGAGGAAAGACATAGGATAGGTACTTTTTATCGCAATAAACTAAAGTTACTTGAGTGGCAACAGCATTCACTTGGGCGATAGCAAATCAGAACAAAATTTCTTGTCACAGATTAGTAAGCCGTTCCTCAAACGAGTAGGTATTCTGCTGCCACAGCTAATGCCTTAGTTTCTACATAACCTGCTCTTTGGTAGCGGTGAGCGACTTTGAATGATTCAATTCGAATCATTCGACTTCACAAATCATTCGATTGATTCGATTGACTAACCTAAATTGGTAGAAACAGGAACTCGACTGCCTATCGTTAGTCATGCTAACGGCAGACTGGGCTCTGGCCCAGTCGACAAGACCTAAAACCGTCAACTGATGCATCATCATCATCATCAGCCTGTATCAGTCCACTGCTGGACATAGGCCTCTCCCAAGGTACGCCACTGAGCCCGGTCTTCGGCTCTTCCTATCCGACCACTGGCAGCCATTCGGTGCAAGTCGTCGCTCCACCTAGTCGCAGAGCGTCCTACACTACGTCTGCTAAGTCGCGGTCTCCACTCAAGAACACGTCTCCCCAACGGTTATCGTCAGATTAGTAGCTACTTATATTCGAATGATCTGATCATTTGCAGTGGCGCATCTTCACTCTTTGGCATTTACATATATGCACATGTTTAATATATGCATCTTGAACTCATGCATCATGTATGTATATGCAATATGCATGCAGAGAGTTAGTGCCTACTGCCTACCTGGCATATTACCTATTCTGTTTAAGAACAATGTCTCAGCAAGGACGGATCTAGGGTGACGACACAGTGGAATAGCTGAAGGAAGGTTCCTGTGGACAAAGGACATCCACGGGTGCAACCGATGGGCGCAGCTAGTCTTTGAATATTTGGACTTTCAAATGAGTCACTTGATTGTTAAGTGAAAATGTTAACTACTGCCAGAACGAACGATAGATGATGTTGGACGATATATTCTTAACTTGCTCTTTTATCAAACCATCACCATCATCATCATCAGCTTGTCATTCGATTGATTCGATTGACTAACCTAAATTGGTAGAAACAGGAACTCGACTGCCTATCGTTAGTCATGCTAACGGCAGACTGGGCCAGAGTCGACAAGACCTAAAACCGTCAACTGATGCATCATCATCATCATCAGCCTGTATCAGTCCACTGCTGGACATAGACCGCTTCCAAGGTACGCCACTGAGCCCGGTCTTCGGCTCTTCTCATCCAACTACTGGCTGCCACTCGGCGCAAGTCGTCGCTCCACGTAGTCGCAGGGCGTCCCACACTACTTTGCCAAGTCGCGGTCTCCATTCAAGAACACGTCATTAATGCGATAATTACCGCATTTATTACATTAACCGTAACAAATTAATTATGAAAGTAGGTACGTACGCATATAATGTTATATTATCACAATGGAACACAAAACAGGTGATGTCAAAACAACACGCCCTTTTGTCTTACGGGCGGCGCGGCGGTACAGCAGAGGACGAAGAAATGCACACTTTAGAAATAATTTGAAAGTTGTGTTTTTTTGCTCGTGGATTTAGTTGTATGACTCTTTACATCTTTAATGTCGTTAGAAGAAAATAGATTGGTAAAACCGACGATACGTAAGGAAACATTCATTTCATTTCCTGTATCCATCTAGCTAGTTACATTAATATCTTCAAGACGCCTCAAGTTAAGAATCCTTTGCCAAGTACTACTATCCAGTACTCAGTCCAGACGTAGTGTGACGTCACCTTCAACCACCTCGTCACTTAACATGGTGACTTGTGGTCAAAAGCTAGTACGCTGTATGTTGAAACAGACAGCTTTTCATGAAAGCGTCCGTAACGTTACCAACTAAATGTGATGTTGAGATGTTGTAAGATGTTTAAGATGTCCAATTTTACGGCCGCAACTGTACAAACACATGTGTACGCCGAAATTTACAATCAGAGATATCGCTGCGGGATTTTATTTGAATAATTTAAGGAGGCAGCTAGCTCGAGGGCGCGGGTTCGATGCTATCGCCGGAATTGCGAACCCTTAAGGTAGGCCTGTGTCTTGTTAGGGGTCGCGGATGTGCTGAGGGGTGGAGAGGGCACATGTTTCGAGGTACCGCTAAAGGCTTCCACACAAAATCAAAATCTCATAGAAAATATTTGCGAGCTCGCACGTATGCACCACAAGAACTTGAAGCGATGATGGCTCAGTGGTAGTGACGTCGGCTTGCGATCCGTGCGTCTTGGGTTCGAATCACACAATTTTTTTGAGCTTTCGGTGAAGGAAAAACATCGTGATGAAACCATAGATAGGTAGGTGGTAGGTAGGGCATTTTCTAGTGCTCGTCTGGCTAGCTACCACCATCAGGTTAAGAATCTGTCGCCAAGTACCTATCGGTATGTTCCGGCAGCCTCACTTGAAAGCCAGTTCCCAATCCAGGTGCAACGCGGCGTCTTCGTCCACATTGTCACTTAACATCAGGTGAGTTGTAGTCAAAAGCTACCCTGTAAGTAGTACCTACCAGCTACACATTTTTTAAAACTATTGCTTTAAAACTGGCGGGCAGCATTCGGCCTGCGGGCCGGGCAAAAAGAACGGAGAAAAAAGACCTTCCGAAGTACTGTTTTCCTTCTGAGTCAATAGGGAAGGAATTGTGACTTGGAAGGTAAAATAAGGAAGGAATCGGTCTTGTAAGGTAAGGCTCAGAAGGAAAGTCAGATTATTTTTCTCAGTGTATTTATATGCTTTGTCTGACAGAATTCGCCACATCAATTTCTTCGCACGTCCACAAGCAAAATGTGGCACAACAAATAAAAACTCAAATCGAGGTGTTGAGTCAAATGACTGTGCTCAAAGCGGGCGTAACCGCGAGGCGAGATATATTTTATCCAGATAACTTGAACGAAACACACAGACAACTTTCTACTCTAACTTTCACGAAGTAAGACTCAAAATTGAATGCGCGTTTTGGGCGAGTAATGCTGATTAGTTGATTACACACTCTCACGAACTTTTGATTGTAATGTCCGAGGGAACAGGGCTCTGAATGGGATGTACCGTTTTTGATGGTTCTGATTTGATAAGCAAGCGTTGATTTAAGGTGGCGTCGATTGATGTGATGATGTAGGGAATAAATTCTTCAGGTAGCGGTGTGTGTATAAAATAAATAAATATCGGGGGACAATTGCTCACAAATTGACCTAGCCCCAAATTAAACTCGAAACTTGTGTTATATGACTCAAAAAATGGTTTGCTTAATTGTATTTAGTTTAATAACTGTTTCCGGCAGATTTTATTACAATAAAACATAGTATAGGACAGTAAAGGATAGTGTTGCTTTCTAAATATGAAGTACTATCAAAATTGGACTAGTAGGTACTTTTGGATCCGAAGATTAATTAGTAAACAATAGCCATAGGTATCGTGTAGAACTGTAGATTCCCTTACTTACACTTAGACTTACTCAAAGGAATTTTACACAGCAAAACATTTATTTACCTGTAACAAAAGAATAAAAAAATTAGTGATAAAAAAATAACAAAAATATCAACATAAACTGAGAAAAAAAATCGAATTCACAAGTAGGCTTCGAACCCACGACCAACGAATCGCAAGCCGATGTTACTACCACTGAGCCATCATCGCTTTAAAAGTAGTAGCATTTGACTCTTTAACGAAGCTAACGGAATGGCTTCAAAGATGAAAACTGTAGGATTCACCACCACCACCGCCGGCACATCCCCTCCCCTCACCTCGGCACCTTTCACACATGTGTTTTCCATGACAAATGATTTCCTATTACGCCTACTTACTTTGAAATTATTTTTAAACAACTCTGAGGTGTTATAGAGACACACACAGTACATCAACTTTATATAAGTTTTAATACCAGCTGCGCCATTATAAGTAGTGTAGTGTACTATTGATAGGCCTATCGATAGTATCGGTACTATCGATACTATCGATAGTTTATGCTTCGCGGGTAGCAGCAATCCTATCGATAGTATTGCCTCGTTTTAAGCTATCGATAGTGTTTCGATTGGTTGGCTATCGATAGGCTATCGATTAACTATCGATAGTCGTCTATCAATCGGCAACGCTAATTATAAGCTATCTCCATTCTAAATTTCGCTCAAATCCGTTCAGTAGTTTTTGCGTGAAAGAGTAACCAACATCCAAGATATAAGCTATCTTCATTCCAAATTTCGCTCAAATCCGTTCAGTAGTTTTTGGGGGAGAGAGTAACAAACATCCATACATCCCTAATTCCATACTCACAAACTTTCACGTTTATAATATTAGTCGGATTTGATGCCGTGTCAGGCCAGCTGTGGGATACGTAAAAACAATTGGACTTAAATTAAACATATGAATTGAAGTAGTATATTTTTAATTCAATAATAGTCATTTAGTCTTATTTTATCTAGTCATTTTAATTTTTCTAACCATGCTTGCAGCAATAGAAAGTTCGAAACTGTAATCGTTGAAGATGATATACTGTTTATGACATACATTGCATCTCATAATAAATTAGGACGAAGTTATCCATCTAAATTGTCGACGCCACAAAAGTGGGTAGGTACACCTTAAGTTAAAGTTATTCAAAAAATAACTTTAAAGCTATGAGCTTAAGATTGAGATTGAAACAATGAATTTTTTTCAGACTGGGATCAAAAAATAAGTGGCCAGGTTTTAGAGTTTTGTATGAAGTATGGGCCATTAGGAGTTTTTAATTGATTGTGGGAAATTATTGTTTTAGTGGTGTTTTTGTGAGTAGTGAGTAAAAAATCCAAAAAATATTTATATATGAAGACAGCGTGGTCCATACTTTCTCTAAAGGAAATGATCTGAAAATTATTGTGTCGTTATATCGCGTAATATATAATTTTACATAAATAAGTTCCTACAGAACCCTCGGTGAACCAGTCAGACTCGCAATTGACCATTTTTGATGGTATGACGTAGCTTTATGTATTTTTTTTTAAATTTCTAAGTGACTACGGTATGCTATTACATAAAAAAAACTTTTAATATTTTGTAGCCATCTGATTGTTCCGGCTAAATTCGGAAACGGCTGGACCGATTTTAACGGGACTTTCACTGGCAGATAGCTAATGTTATAAGGAGTAACTTACGCTACTTTTAATTTAGAAATTTGAACCCTGGGGAGGATCATAGGACACTTATTACCGCTATAAACTTTAGTTCACGCGGGTGAAACCTGGAGGAGCAGCTAGTCTAAAAATAAAACCTGAAATATGTAACGTGCTATAATTAAACGTTACTACATTATACAGGCTACAGTTATATTATATACAGGCTACAGTTATATACTAAAACGTATCCACACCTAACCACATAAAAGTCCCATAACCAAGAATTGCAGGTAGGTAAGTATTTGATACCTACACCCAATCTGTACCCCTGAGCCCTTAAGCCTTCAATATGGGTATTAAGTACCCACCCTAATTGGGGGGTGCATTAAACGCTTACGTCCATATAAAATGATTTATGTCTCGCCCCACTGGCCGGCGAATTATGGCCCTGGGGTCGTACTAAGGGACTGTTAAAGTTTTTAACTAAACTTCATTCAATAGTTGGAAATTAAAAGGGTATTAATTTCTATGCTTATGTTAAGGTTGAAAATTGTATGTATTATTAGGGTTACCAATTTTTTTTTGGAGATTTAATGTGTTTTTGGTGTTAGAGATGGTAAATAAAATGTAAGGGCATAATTTCAAAAAATTAGGTAAAATTTAATTTAATTATTTGTATTAATATTATTTTATATATTCAAAAGTACACACACACACGGACAATAACGTAAGATAAGCAGGAGCTTAAAAATTTATTTTATTTAGATTTTTCTTAAAGAATGCAAGAAGAATGAATAATTTCGCTGAGAGTGACACAAAAAAGGACACTACCACAATAAATATATTTTTTTAAATTTTATATTAATTAATATCAATTTTCAAAAATCATCTTGTACTAACCGCAACGCGATTACAAAGTTAGTATACCTAGTAGGTTTTTTTCGATTGTAGGTAAGTATTACCTACAATCGAAAAGAAACAGCAAACAACTCGAAATTAAACCGCAACCAAACCACGGAAACAATGGTACCCCCTACCATCAAATATTTATGAAATTAACCCTGTGCTGTCTTGGGATCGCCGCGTGACGTCCCAAAGCTGGGATTAGATATAAATTAAAGTTTCAAAAGTCACGTCTGGTCCGTTTCCGGTAGTTAATCCCTATATAGTAGCTAGGTTAATGAGACATTGTACCCAAAGTTAATTAATAACTAATAAGGAAAGTATTAATTTTTTTTCTCTATTTATACTTGTCCGTGATGTCATGAAGTGGGTTCCGACTGAAAATTAGTAACTGAGGCTGGTGTACAGCCTCCGTTCCATAAAATCACTACACCTATATATATTTTGATAACTAGCAAGAAAGATAACTAGAGAATAGAGATGCCAGTTAACGTTAAGCACCAAAGCCACAACGCGTTAAGACAACGACTCCCATTGCGCCACTAAATGTATCCTCGCGTTTTCTTTTCAATTTACGATCCGTTCGAAACCTTTTCCCGAAATTCTCTAATTAATGGCCAGCTATTACTTACCTCTTGGCACAGTGGAAGAGGGGCAGTATAACGTCTTCAACTCTTCACACAAGCGGCCGAAATGCGCTTCGAATTCTCTAGGTAGTTGTATCGCACTATTTCCGTGGAAATACAAAATATATATGTACTTGGAAAAAATGGGGCAAGTATTTTTTCCAAATTAATAAAATTATAATTCATATAATATAGCCGCAATATAATCATATTCCATAATTTCCATTGCGGCAAAAAAAAAACGATATGTAGCGATGATTTATAGCGATAATGGCTTAGTGGTAGTGACGTCGACTTGTGATCCGTAGGACGCGGGTTCGAATGCAACAATGAGCTTGAGCTTTCGGTGAAGGAAAACTTCGTGATGACCCAAATAAAGTTCCAGTCAAAAGGGTGTCAAGTACTCGTTGATAGTAACACTTTCGAGTTCACGATTAAAGTTAAGACCAAAGAAAATGAAGTATTTTATTTTTACACCTAAAACAAAACAAAATCGCCATCAAAAAAATCAGTATATACCATGCAATAGAAGCCCTTGCGCGTCCCTAGCGCGTTTGCCTACCGTCCGGGCGTAGATAATAAATCTTTATGAACTCTCCCGTGATATTGTCCTACTCCCTTTACTTCTACTGTGCCCTTGGGCCAGCGATGTTCCGTGTGTATTAGCTTATTGTATTAGCTTAATTGTTTCAGACTTCAATGGCGGTTCTGATTTATTTCTGTAACATTACGTTTTTTTTTGTGGAAATTTTGCGCTAATCTTGCTGTTGCAACCAAAACCAGTGACCGGACGAAACTAGATTTTCAGCGGCAACCGAATTTCGGCTTATATTTTAAGTTTCAGCCGAAACCGAACCCGAAAGTTTTGATCGTCGATTCGTCGATGTTTGTAGAATCGACCTCTCGAGATAGAATTTAGAATACATACAAAACTCACAACTCACAAGTGAAGCAAAAGCTAAGCTTAGTTTTATTAACAGCGTGTTGATACAAAAAAAAATACATTATTTTAACTATATTTTTCGGAGCGGAGCTAGTTTCTGATAGTTTTTGCCCGAAAAACCGTTGCAAAAACTAGGATTTTGGCCGAAACCGAATCCCGGTTTAGTTTTAGTCTCTTAGTTTAAAAAAAAACCAGAGGGTGCTAGTCGAGAAATATTTTTAAAGGAATATTTGAAGCGCTTTTTTGTTGACATCGCTTTGATGACACACGACGTGTGCGAACTGTAAAATTAGATTTATTTAGAGGAGTTATTTCGACTACCAAAACTAAAATGTAATTCCAATATCAAATCGAAAAAGCGTATAGAAAGAACGTATAAATTTAAATAAAAATGTATCGAAATACGTAAGATTTCAAGAGCAATCGTAACAAAACGTTTCCATACCCACTCGCAATACTCCGCCAGTTCTATCCCAATAGCACCCTTTTTAATATCCCTTCGTGACAAGAGAACCCTTTCGGCCTGCCATTTGGACTACCATATTTCGTTCGTCTCATATCAGTACCTAAAGAGAAATCTATGAAGAGAGAAAGGTTTCAATAAAAATAAGCCCTTTTGCGTTAAAAGTTTCCTTTTTCTAGTAGTGGTTCTCAAGTTCTCAATCTACCATTCTACCATTCAATTCCTCCAGATTCATGATGTCCTGGTACATTCAAATGAAAATATAATTTCATAAAACTATGCCAATTCTAAGTTTATGTAAGTCTATATGTAGTAGTTCGTTCAAAAGATCACGAGTTGCGACCAACGAAAATTATGAATATTAATGAGATCACGAGTTGCCACCATTGCTGCAGGTACATTATTCATATTTTAGAAAACGTCATCACGAGTCGAGACCAACTTCGTTGTTTACATCAAATTCGCGCGTCACGAGCTGCGACCGGACCACCACATCGTCACTTAACATCACGTGATTTTGGTCAAAAGCTATAAGAAGTAAAACATATTGAAAAAATGTGGCTAAAATTTTCTCATTGTTAATTTCGAGTTTTCGTTAAACAGAGAGAATTTATTTTGCATTTATAAAGTTATGTATGGATTACGTTCCCTAAGACTCAGGGCTTCTCTCAGAGAAAGTGTGAGCCACACTGGCCCAGTGCTGATTGGGAAGATGTCGCATGCCCTTGAATGTGTGGTTCTCGGCTATAGCTTTCCACATCCTGCAAGTATAGAGCGATAAACTTTAATAAAAGGCCACACAAAGCCTATTGTCATCACTGTAGGTCCTTGTTAAGACCGTTCTCCATTCCTCATTATTTGTCACAAATAGCACCACAGTTTAATCGATTTGTTGAAAACCTTTTAGGTCCAAATTCTTCATCTAAAGGGCCCATACGTAGGTCACATACCTTTGTAACGCATGAGAAGGGTAGGGTGCTGGTGGTTACCCACAGTTTCTACTTTTTACCATACTTGGTTAGGTTTAGGGCTGATAACGGTCGTGATAAGTGTCATCTATAGTTCCAGACATCCCTAATTCTATATCACCATCATCATCAGCCTGTGTTCACAGCTGGATATAGCCACTCAGGCGCTGCCGTCGCACGCCTTACCGTCTCTAAAGCGCTGCGCGGTCGAACACATTCACCAACCGCAAAATACCGCGGTTTGGTTTTTGATATTGTCGTTTTTACTTAATTTTTAGCAAACTTATTCAATAGTCGATTATAGAGGCTTATTTACAACACTGTCGTTGGGTTTCGATCGTTACCCGCAGCGCTTTAGCGCGCGACGCGCGGGCAACCATCTAAGCACACATCGCCTGAGTGGATAGGCTTCTCCGAAGGTACAACATTGCATGAAGACCTTATAGAGATAATAATAAGCTGAAAAAGTATCGGATGACCTTCCACAGGCTTCAAATCCTACTAATATTATAAACGCGAAAGTTTGTATGTATGGATGGATGGATGGATGGATGTTTGTTACTCTTTCACGCAAAAACTACTGAACGGATCTGAATGAAATTTCGAATGGAGATAGCTTTTACCCTGGATTACCGCATAGGCTACTTTTTTATCCCGGAATCGGTTCCTGCAGGATAACGGGAAGACGCGGGTGAAACCGCGGGGCACAGTATAAAATTAAAATATTAAAAGAAAATTATAATCGTATTTTTTTTTTACTATTGATAGGGTAGCGTTTGACTACACGTCACCAGATGTTAGTTAGGTGACGATGTGGTCGATGATGGCGCCATGCTACACCTGGACTGGGACTCATATTCGCTAGGAGCAGCACTTGTGATTTCAAATTGACCATAGAGAAAGTAGGTATAAATAGGTAATGGTGTCGATTCGGTTTTGCATTCTCTAAAACTTAACTAAGTTTGACAGGTTTAATGGTAATGCCGTCCTTTTTTTACTTCAGTGGTTTAAAAAAGACAGCAATACTATTAAACCTGTATAATGTATATATATATCAAAGCGACTGGTCGATGCTACCCGTCACCAAAATGCTGGCCGTTATTTTGCGCAACGAATAAGCATTGCCGTTCAACGCGGCAATGCGGCCAGCATTTTGGGAACGTTGCCAACTGGTAGTGGTTTATTAGATTAAGTAGTTTGTTTAGTTTGATAGGTAGTTTTATTTTACATTTTAAGGTTTAGTTGAGTGTTTTTATTTTATCTGCTTGTTTAATAAAAGACTAAAATAATGTCAGTCCTTACAAATCGCGCTAAAAGCATCGATAAAAAAAAAAAAATTACACCTGTCAAATTTAGTTTAGTTTAGGAGAATGTTAAACCGAATCGACACGATTACCTACTAGCCATTATGATTTTAATTCTGTGTTAAATAAATAGATAATTTCTCTCTTTTCTTTCCTTTATTTGTGTTTGTTTTTTTATTTTATTTTGCCACTGGTAACCCTACTTGGTGCGTTTTTCCCCATAATCTCTAGTAGTAATGAATAATTCAGCGTGTTATCCGGCCGCTTTGCCGCCGACCTCCAAATGTAATGCCGGAATGCCGGAGTATGGAGAGAATGTCTTTGATTTTGCTTATTATATTAACGTTATCTTAGAGTACAGTGCAAATGTCGTTGGAGAGCTTTGTTCCAGAACTTGCGATTCTAATTCACTCGGAAAGTTTCGACGTCACTTTCGGAAACGTTTTCCGAGAGCAAATAGGTGGCGGTAACTTTTCCGTGATAGAACAACTGGTTTGTCATATTAAAATTCAGTTTCCAAAATCAGATTAATTAATCGAGTCTGCAAAATTGTTGCGGAAACTTTTCCGATTCCGCGTTCGGAAGTATTTCCGAAGCAATTGGCTTTGCACTGGAAACGTCATTAATTTGTGAGTGTGTATATTTGTTACTTCTTCTTGCTGAAACGCCTCAGCGTATTTACGTGATGGACGGAAAGAAAGGTGCTGAGAAAGATTTTGGGTCCAGTACAATCTGGGGATGGAATATGGCGGAGAAGAAATAAACCGAGTGGCCCTCAAACATCGTCACTCAGCATCAAATTCAAATGTTTTTTATTAGTTAGGATACATTGTGATCACTTTAAAACGTCAAACTTAAAACTAGCTACGCCTGTTCCAACCTCCTTACGCCGGCCGGTAAAAGAACAGGCAAGAAACGCCCGGCAGGTAATTTTTTGTGCGCGATCACATTGACAATTTTATTGTTATTACTAATTGGTTGAATTGGAGCAAGTTCACGCTTTACTTGTCATCTAATAGTCCGATATTTTATAATAAGTTCTACTAATAAAATTTATCTTTATACGGATTTGAAATTTTGCTATCGACAAATCTTGGATTTTACTTGGTCAAACGCTAATCTGTAGTAAGAAAAAAATAGGATCTAAATTACTAATCAAAAGAGATATATTCCATTACTTTTACGCCTCTTCTATAAATATCTTCAAAGCAAAAAATATTTCTCATTATCATGATTAATAGGGGTGGCACGGTGATAATCTAGAAATAATTATAATTAATTGCCTTTGCTTTGGTTAAGCATTGCATTCAACGTGGCAATGCCGCCAGTATTTTCGGAATAGATCTGCAGGCCACCATGTCTCCGAAACTTTGGACCGAAACGGAAAAGGTTAAAATTGCAAAAGAGTGGCCTTACTCCGTTTGTTCGGACCACTTCTTGGTAGGTAGGTCGAAAGAAACGTCAAGTGGTATCTTTGGAACAGATTCACGTGTGTTGAAACACATGGTACGATGATACGAGTCGCACAAAATTTCGGTCCGAAACTTCGATTTAAGGTTCGTGTTTTCGGATTTTTGGTTTATATGTTTTTACTTTTAAACATTATTTAAATTTAATCTTACATTGCATATCCTGCAAACTCAGTCCAAATTCTACATAGACATGCTTACAAGACAGAATCCCTACTTATTTTATATATGCGCAAGTAACTCTGTCTGTCTGTCTGTTAAGCTTTCACGCCTAAACTACTGAACCGATTTATATGAAATTTGGTACAGGGATAGTTCATAGAATACTTTTATCTCGTTTTTTTTTTTTTTTTTACTTTTTATTCCACGCGGTTGAAACCACGGGGCACAGCTAGTAATGAATATAGATTAAACGTTAAATCTTTAAATAGCATTGTCTCAAGGCATTAAAATTCAACCCTGTCACGTCTCAGATAGAAATTGTCGCTAAAACTCCATTTCGGTCTATTTTGGGCCATCTTTTACGACTAGATATCAAAATTTCAGGCGATCCAGTCTGTACCCAGTAATTTCCCAGTTGACTTTCACTTTCTGTCGTTTCGTTGTTTTATTTAACGGAGTGTTATAATGGGTTCGTGTAACGGGTTGGAGCAAGTTTACATAAGAAAGGGTACCGGATTTTATGACGCTGTTTAAGAGTTAAGAGGTATAATTATTCGTAGAAATGACTGTGAAACGTTTACTCTTTAAATAAAATTACTGTTAACTAAGTTTATCTGGGATGTGCTCAGTTAAACTTAAGATGCCTATCACTGCTTATTATAAAACAAAGTCCTCCGCGCCGCGTCTGTCTGTCTGTTCGCGATAAACTCAAAAACTACTGCACCGATTTTCATGCTGTTTTCACCAATAGATAGAGTGGTTCTCGAGGAAGTTTTAAGGATATAATTTGTCAAGTTTTTGTATAGATTTGCTAAAATATAATGATATTTGTTGGAGAGGTCGGAAAAAAAATAAGCCGTCTGGGAGCTTTCAACGAAAACGCTGCCCTGAAACCCCTTTGAGGTATAAAATGAAAAAAATTATGTATGGTGGAATTATGTATCTTATATAGGTCTACAAAAAAGTCCACGATGGCATATGTACCTTTACATTTTTCTTTACAAGTAGCTACTATTATGATTTTAGGTTTATCATTCTTTCTCGAGGAAACGTCAGCGTGATTTTTTGCATCATCATCATCATCATCAGCCTGTGTCAGTCCACTGCTGGACATAGACCACTGAGCCCAGTCTTCGGCTCTTCTCATCCAACTACTGGCAGCCACTCGGCGCAAGTCGTCGCTCCACCTAGTCGCAGGGCGTCCTACACTACGTTTGCCAAGTCGCGGTCTCCACTCAAAAACACGTCTAACCCCAATGGTTATCGGTTCCGCAGCTTATATGACACTAGTTGTGAGACTAATGATTTTATTCTAGACTTCAAGAGAATATAAAGGAAAGAGTTCATAAAATACACGTATATTTTACCTTTATGAATAATGAAATGACTTCGCGGAAGGGATAATATAATAGTACTGATACTGGGAAATTAAACAAACGATCAAATAGAAATTTACCATGAAATTTGTATTATGACTGAAAAGAAAATGATGCAGTAATATTGTGAAATATATATTAATATGGTAGAATATATTATAGTTGTATTTGTACTGCTTTGCAAGGACCTAATAACCGAATCTTTCAATTAAATTAGACTGTAAAATATAATACGTAGGTACTTACTTTATTTTGAATGTAACAAATATTAATAAGTATTAAAAAAATGATAAAAAATGAAATGATAAAATGAAATGAAAAAAAATTGAATTGAATTGAATGAATGAATTTTGATGAAATGATAAATGATTCTTATTCTTAATATTATATATGCGAAATTAAAATCTCTACATGTTCTACTGTTAGTTTGTTACATTTTCACGCTTAAACAACTAAACAGATTGTGATTAAATTTAGTATGGTGATAGTTTAAACCTTGGGGAAGAACATGAAGACTTTTTAACACGCGTTCACGCGGGCGACAACGCGGGGCACAACAAGTCCAAAAAAAATGAAAAATGAAACGCAAAACTGCAGTACCCCACATTTCCTGCAAGTCTTTATTACGAAATGAAACGTTCATTGCTTAAAAAGGAGAAAAACAATTTTAATATTTCACGTTTTTATTAATAGTCAAACAAAACAGGATACAAAAAAAAACAATTTGATCTCTGTGAACTCATATGTAGGATATACGTTATGTGTTTTAATGGCTTGAGTTATTGTTGGAGCTAAGTTATAGGCGACAGCGACTATGCAATAGGTGCAAAAAAAATGCTAAAGAAAAACTGGTTAACATAAAATACAGTTAAATAAACAGTAGGTTAAAACCTAAATTGCTGACTATTAAAATATACGTAACTAAACATCTACATATAGAAACCTGATATATTCCGCTACCTGTAGTGTGCTCACGAGACTGGTGGCATGACCTCTTTGGATAGTTCGGACATTTTATTGTATTAAAAAAATATAAGTATATATATACATATATATATTATAAAATAGAATATATGGTTATTTTCAACAACAACACTCTTGGTACAAAATAAATATAACAAAATGACAATAATAATTCTATGCACACAAAATATGTTACCGACGCAAATCGGCCCCAGCTTAGCATAGTAACAGACAGACAGACAGACAGTAAAAGTAAAGTATAAGCTCAAAAACCTGCAGAAAAACACATTTTTAGTTTACAGTATAATTTTAGAGCTTTCTGAGTAACTTTTCTCGTCAAGCCCAGCGGTCACTGTTCAAAATTATCCTCAGACGCATTAATCTCATACCTTGTCCCAATTTTTAATAGCAAACGAGAAAAATAGCTCTATTTGTCTCTCTCACCGTCGAGCCGGCCTATTAACCCACCGCCTGCAGGCCATGCTCGCCTGGTACTTATTAAACTTTCTATGAGTTTTATCGATTTTTTTATTTCTTAGATTCTTCAGAGAAGCTTTGCAATTTTTAAAACACTTTTATTAGCTTGACTTGTAACTAACTAACTAACTAACAAACAGTGTAATCAAATCTTAGAAGTCAATTTTCACCTACTTCTAATTTGTCGTATCGACATGAAACTTTGCATGTGTATGTAATCTCGGTGACAATGCAATAATTTGGTATCATCGACCTGATCTGATGATGCAGCCGGAAGGTGGGTAGAGGATCTCTGCAGTGGCTACTAGTAAGCCCCTCGTGTTAGAAGCGCTCCACACTTTTTGAATTAACCTTTATTAATTATATCGTAACTAATACAAGTCAATTTAATTATTTTTTATTTTTCCGTGCGTTTTAAAAGTGTTTTTATTTAGTTTTTTAAACTATATATTTTTATTCTAATAAGTACTTGCTATAGATTTATCTTTAGCTGCGTGGGTATATATTTTAATTTTTTACTTTTTAGTCTTTTGTTACCTAGCCCAATCTATTGGACTCGTCAAAACGAATCATATGAGCCCAAACTCGAGGGGTTTACTAGTAACCACTGAAGAGATCCACTATCCTCCTCCTGGCTTCATCAGCAGACCCTCGTCACCAAGTCTAATCTATTGGACTTCTCAAAACGAACCATATGAGCCCAAACTCGAGGAGTTTACTAGTAGCCAGTACAGAGATCCACCTTCTGGCTGCATCATCAGATCAGGTTGATAATACCAAATTGCATTGTCACCGGGATAACAATTAGGTATATTATGCATACAAAGTGTTCGATACGATTAATAATTAGTTAATTAGAAGTAGGTGAAAAATAACTTCTAAAATTTGATTAGTAATTAATAAGTAATTAGTAAGTGATTAGTAATTTAACTTCTAAAATGTATTGTTAGTTAGTTACAAGTGAAGCCCTTAGCGCCATTTTATAGACGTCCCTAAGTTAAACATCATACCTAATTTCAGTCAATTTAAACTTTTTGTCAAATTTTAGTATGGAATATTCGATATTGGAATCGATTCGGTTTTGCATTCTCTAAAACTTAACTAAGTTTGACAGGTCTAATAGTATTTCTTTCTTTTTCTAACCACTGAAGTAAAAAAAGGACCTGTCAAAACTAGTTTAGTTTTAGAGAATGCAAAACCGAATCGACACCAATAATGTCAATTTTACCGAAATTTGGCCCTAAGCGCCGGTTTTATGAACGTCCGTAATTTAAACGTCATACATACCAAAGAACAATGGCCAAAACGGACCCGAAGTCGTATGAAAACGATTTACATACGATAAAAAAATTATTTTTTTTCCATTTAAGATTATGCAAACGATATTTTAAAGAAAGTGTAGTAAAAAAAGATATTGATTATTTAACTTCGGAGTTTCAGACATTTTTTAACTTACACGATGCTTGGATGTTTTAAACGCACTCCACATTTTCTTTTTCATTCCGTTTCACGCCTTGGAAGTCGGCCCTACTTAAATTAAGTCATTAAAATCAACATTATTTACCAAATATGAACAAAAACTAATCTTTTTAATCTATGTACTAGCAAATTGATTGTCACTGTCAAGTGACATTGACAAAATATATTGCGTTCAGGTCCAGGGCAGTATGAAAAGTGGCCAATGTTCTTTCAGTAAATTTAAACTTTTTGTCAAATTTTCCGTACCTACTAAATTTTGACATTAAGATTAAACTTACCGAAATGTTTAACTTACCGACGTTTGTTTATAAAACTGGCCCTAAAAGTGTTTTAATAAGAATGAAACAGCCTATTTTCTCACTGCCAGCACTAAAGAGTCCCGATTCTCGCCTAAGGCACAACTATTTTTGTCTGGACTCGGCTGCGTTTGACATCGCTTGCCGCTGGTCTCACTGACCCATATTTGTCACGGTTGTATCGGCAATTTATTTTTTAACTAGTGACCCGCCCCGTTTTCACACGGGTAGGCAAAGGCGGGTCTTGAGTTAATAGCAAAATCACATTTTTAGAATACGACAGCGATTTTTCAAAAAAAAATTTCTTACGAACATTTTCCTGACAACACGCATACAACAAAAAAAATCTCAAATCGGTCTATCTGTTTTTAGGGTTCCGTACCCAAAACGTAAAACAGGACCCTGTTACTAGGACTCCGCAGTCCGTCCGTCTGTCCGTCTGTCACAAGGCTGCATCTCACGAACCGTGATGGTTACAGTTGAAATTTTCCCAGATGATGTATTTCTGTTGCCGCTTTAACGACAAATACTAAAAAAACAGAATAAAGGGGGCTCCCATACAACAAACGTGAAGTTTTTGCGTTTTCATAGATAATGGTCCCTTCGTGCGCGATTCCGACTCGCACTTGGCCGGTTTTGAGTTTTAGTACTAGAACTAGAAAACTCAGGCAATTCCTCAAAATCACCAATTTAAATACCCTGCACTTCTTGTATTTCATTTATTTTGAACTAGTTGCGCCCAGCGGTTACACACGTGTCTTCCCGTTATCCCGCAGGAACCTTTTTCCGGGATAAAAAGTAGCCTATGTGTTAATGCAGGGTATAAGCTGTCTCTATTCCAAATTTCATTCAGATCCGTTCAGCAGTTTTTGCGTGAAAGAGTAACATCCATCTATCCATCCATACATACAAACTTTCACGTTTATAATATTAGTAGGATTCCTTTCGAAACTCTACCAGATGGCTTTTTATAGTAAAGGCGTTGGCTACAACACGCTGGTATTATGTTCAACAAAAAGAACAGAACATAAAACCTGTTACCGGTTCTACAATGCCATTAGAACCGGGTCGAACCGACCGTCCGCCCGGCGTTCACAAATTGCAATTTAAACCTTTCGGTTCGGAACTGGTGCTTTGTGGATGCAGCCACGACTATGCCAATATTGTTGAAGCCGCGCAATTCGAAATTTGATTTTTTAAATAATCGTAATATTATAAAATAAAAAAATAAAAATAAAAAATCAATTTATTGCCACTACACAGAGACTTATACTAGGTTCCAGTTATACTTATCTAATTAATTGTAGGGCAATAGGGCAGTTTCAGCATGTGCTGCATTCCCATAACGATTATTATGTGAGCGCAGCGCTGTTTTTCAAACAACCCTATGCTCGGACAGATCTTCGCCGATTAAATTAGTTACAAAAAAAGCGGTATATTTCCGGGGTTTCTTATATAATAGCATTACCTATTGTAAATACTAAAACTAATACGGGTACGTTTACATGATTGACATCGAAAAAAGGTGCAGATGTATGTGTGTGTGTGTGTGTCTGTGTGTGTGTGTGTGTGTGTGTGTGTACGTGTGCGTGTGTGTGTGTTTGTGTGAGTGTGTATGTTTGCATGTTGTTTTAGTGTATAATTAAAAAGGAATATCGCTTGTCAGCTCTATCAATGTGTTTTGAAGGTTGCTTCGAAATTGTGCTTTTGTCGAACAAGTAAATTAATTTTTAGTCGTATTTTATAATTACTAGCACTCATTTTTCTTTTTTCATTTTCATTATTTTGATAGCATTATTTTAGTTGATTTCTGAACGCACATATTGACAGTTTACGTGGGTAGATTAAAAATTAGTTTTTTATATAGTAGTATTGCCGCTCACTGGTTCACATACCAGTCTCAACCGATCTCTCAACTGGACTTGCAACCCACGTTTATTTTGTGAAATTACATTGAAATATCGTCTTCATCGCAGCCCCAAGCACTCTAGGGCTTCAACAGTGGTGTGCGGACAATCACTAGTTGCACCTAAACTGTGTGTAGTTCTAATTTGGTGGATTTAGGACGGCGCCGTCACACGAGGTCCTGAGCTGAACTATGGTGAGTAGGCTTACGATATATTACGATCTCTCACTGTGTTGCATCAGGGATATTTAATAGTGGTTCTCTTGCGTTTGGGCATCCCCCCAAAATTAAAAAACCCGCTCCCTCAAATCGCGACAACAAATATTATGGGTGAGAATAATTTAGTTATGCTAGGTCTGTCTGGAGAAAGCCATGCTTGGAACCTTTTCGCGTGATAAAATCCAAAACGAGGAAATTCGCCGAAGAACAAGGTCACCGACATAGCTCTCAGAATTTGCAAGTTGAAGTGGCAATGGGCTGGCCACATCGCTTGACGTACCGGTAACCGATGGGGGAAAAGGTTCTCGAGTGGCGACCACGAACCGGAAGGCGCTCTGTAGGCCCCCCACTAGGTGGACCGACGACATTGGCTAACAGCCGTTGGTGGCGTTCAAGGGGGGAGGCCTATATTCAGCAATGGACTTCCTCCAGCTTATGATGACTAGCCTTTTGCGTTTCTACTGCTGAGATACCGACCTCCTCTCTGAGAGAGATTATGGGTATTAATCCACTGCGCGGGCCCAGACGGCGGATAAGCTAGAGGCCTATCCGCCGTCTGGGCCCAATTGTGTTGAAGTTTTGAGGCCTAGTTTACCGTGACTTAATAGTTATAAGTCTTATAAGTCACCCATCATTCAAGTCGTGACCGCAGAGAACGTGACCTAACCTAAGTGCTGAGTAAGCAAACCAGGCAAGCTCCGCTAAGCGCTTAAACGCTCATAGTTCAAAGTGGGCACCTACTAGCTACAAGAACAGCAAATCCTCGCCATAATCGATCCTGTATCAGCATCCGAACATTGAACCTAGAGACCCTTACAACGCTGCCGATTGGCACCGAGCCAGACCTCTCCAGATATGACTAGCAGAGAAAACTGCGGCTTGTCGTCTGACGTTTTTAAAGTTTTTTTCCGCGATGAATTTATCTCGCAGTTAGGTGGGTAGCGGTTTTTCAGGTCGGGTTGGAATGACTGTTAGGATTTATGGAGCAAGTTTACAAAGGCTTTGGTCACGGTTTAGCTGCCGCTAAGTTTTTAGTCATGGCTTTAATTTCCATGCACTCGTTTAGAAAATGGGTTATTGAGCAATTATTTCATCACGATGTTTTGCTTCACCGAAAGCTCAAGTTCATTTTTTAACGATGATGGCGTATATGACGTTGTCTTGTAATCCGTAGGTCGTGGATTCGAATCCTACAACGAGCTTGAGCTTTCGTTGAAGGAAAACATTGTGATGAAGCCGTAGCTTGGTGGTAGGGCATTTTCTAGTGTTCACCTGTTTAGCCATCCGTCGCCAAGCACCTTTCAGTGTGTTACGGCAGCCCCACTTGAGAGCCAGTTCCCAATCCAGGTGTAGCGTGGCGCCATCTTCGACCGCATCGTCACTTAAATCAGGTGACTTGTGGTCAATCGCTACCCGCTACTTTCAAACTAGCCCTAATAAGTAAAAATCTGGCCCATATCATCCCGTCCCAGTCCATATTGCTAACAATACGGACCTAAACAAACGTTAGGCGATTGTTGCCAGTTGTGTGTCAACAAAAAGGTGACCAGTTTTTGCGCAAAAGTTGAACACAATAAGTTATCCGGGAGGCGTGTATTCGATAGTGTCGCGGAGTGATAGGGATGGGACTACGATCCGTAAACTAAAAAATACGAAAATACGGATGTTTAAAACATTTTGATTAAAATTATTTATTTTTCATTTATTTTTGATGACCGATGTGGCGCAATGGGCGGATAGCCGACTGTGAAACGTGAGGTCGCGGGTTCGATTCCCGCTACAGGACAAATATTTGTACATTGAAAAAAAAGCGCAAGTATTTCTTCTGTGTCTGGGTGTTGTGGATCCCCGATCCGCGTAGTTTCTGATACCCTAGATACAGGGAAACCTAGTTAGGGGTCAGAGCCTATGTATGTGATTGTGCGGGTATTATTTTGATTAGCTTCACTCGTAACTATGAAATAAAATCTTAGAAGTCAATTTTAACCTACTTTTAATTGTCGCATCGGATTGTAACTTTGATCGTGTATCCTGAAGACAATGCAATAATTTGGTATCAACAACCCGATTTGATGATGGAGCCACCTCCTGATGGATAGTGGAACTCTTCAGTGGCTACTAAGAAATCCCTCGAGTTTGGGCTCATATGATTCGTTTTGAAGAGTCCAACAGATTGAAGAAGAAATAAAAAATATTAAGTAATGACACTGACTTGTATTAGTTATGATTTATAATGGTTAAATCAAAAAGTGTGGAGCGCTTCTTTAAAACTAATTAAAAGTACACACGCCTAAAAACTGCTCTACACTTACAAAAAAATCGATAAGAAATGTAAAAATAACAATATTTTCAACGTACTTCAAAATGTGCATTGTGCCCACAATACTTCCCACCCTAAAACCACTTTTCATCGAAACCTTACACACACTTGTTTTGTCTGCCTGTAATGTAAGTACATTTTTCTGAACTTACTTATGTATTTACGGATAGAGGAACATTACTAGCGCAGTATAGTCGGCAAATAGGCCGACTCCAGGCTAACCCGGTTGTGAAACAGAGTCACAAAGGCGTCCACATTTGATATTGTGCTAGCTAGACTTGGCCGTAGACTGGGAGATACTAGACGATATCATTACTCGTTAAAATTAAATATTTCAGTAGCCTTCGCGCGTATCGTGGTTAAGCTAATACGGATTTGAATAAGGGTTTTAATAGCCTGTACTGGTTAGTTGTAACTGTTCGGTATTGTAACCGAACACCTTACTCAGCAACATCCGCGTGACGCAATTACATTGACCGTCAGTGCACCTTTGATCACCGCGTCATTCTGATGCATTCGCAACATTCATAACATCAAACATTTAACATTAAACTTTAACATTCAGTAATTAATAGCAATAAAGTCGTGTAGTGAAAAAACAATCTTTCAATCTCAACAAACAAGTCACCGCAATTCTAGATCCGTATCCCTACAGTAACCTTTTAGTAATTAAAATATATATTTTATGAAATTATAAATGATGTGACCGTGGTCTTACAGTCAGCACTATAAATAAGGAAAAAAACATCTGATTCTATGTTTTTCCAGTCATGATCAAATTGACTTCCTGACGCAAGATTACAAGATATTTAGTTTAAAAACGAAGATTAAAAAGAACTCAAAACGGTTAAGGAAAAGATCGTGAGGAATATCGCATATCCCACTCTTGAACACCACATCATTCAAAGAAAGGCAAGCGAGACAACCCGTACTGGGGGCCTTCGTGGTCTCTCTAAAATATGGCCCAGAAGGATATCAAATCCCAGCAGTGGGAACGAAATAGACTGACCACGTAAATGTATGACAAATTAAATAAAGGTTTAACGTAGACAAAGGCTGGCTTTTCCTTACAATTGTGATTAGACTAATCTCGCCTAATTCGCCTAATTAGACTAGCCCGCATTAGTAATTAATTCTGGCAGCATCTCCCGACTTACTAAGTGACTGGGTGTTCACAGAAAGCTTTGATGTTTGTCACTGACAGCTAGCAGTTTTCTCTTAGGTGGTAGCTATACCACCAGGTGGCGCTTTGTACCTTCAACTTGAGTTCTATGCCGCACCGGTTTGGATGTGTCAACTGTCACTGTCAGTTGTTTTGGCTTGGAGATAAGCTGTGTTTGGATAGGTTTGACAATTTAGATCTGGCCCACATAGGAGCGGTCGCTAAGCACCTATCGGTGTGTAGTCACCTGATGTTAAGAGAAGATGTGGTCGAAGATGGCACAACGTTACACCTGGATTGAGAACTGGGTGTCAAGTAATGACTGCCGGAAAATACCGATAAATACTTGGTGAGATTCTTAACTTGAAGGTGGTAGCTAGCCAGGCGAGCACTAAAAAAGCCCAACTACCAAGCAATAGTTTCATGACAACATTTTCTTCCACCGAAAGCTCAAGCTCATTGTTAGATTCGAGATCGCGACCGACGGATCGCCAGTCGATGTCACTGCTACTGAGCCATCATCGCTTTACTTTTTTATCAGGGTTCCGTACACAAAGAGTAAAACGGGACCCTATTATTACTAAGATTTCGCTGTCCGTCCGTCCGACCGTCTATCACCAGGTGTCTCATGAACCGTGATAGTTAGACAGTTGAAATTTTCACAGATGAAGTATTCATGTTGGCACTGTAACAACAAATACTAAAAAAACAGAATAAAATAAATATTTAAGGGTTCTCCCATACAACAAACGTGATTTTTTTGCCGTTTTTATAGATAATGTCACGGAACCCTTCGTGCGCGAGTCCGACTCGCACTTAGCCGGTATTTTACTTTGACATTGACAGCAACATTTTTTTTTTTTTTTTTGTTTTGTTATGGCGTCACCACACGATTAGTGTATTTGCCAGTGTCAAGTATAAAAGATTTCAAACTCAGAGAGTTGAATCAAGTTTAAATGATGATGGTGATGATGATGATGAGATGATGATGATGAGATGATGGGATGAGGATAGTGTTTAAGTAAAGTAGTGGTGCTTTACTTAAACTTTACACGGACTTTTTTGGAGCAACTTGAAAAGTCACTTTCACAACTTTATTTCAATTTCCCACACTCGTACACATTAACGAACACATAATGGTTAATAATCCACCAATATTACACATTATCACTCGAAGAAACACAAGTTTTGGAAATAAAAACAAAATTTTCACGTTGACAATTCGATTGCCGCCAAAAAAGTCCGACAGTAACATTGATAGTCTTTGAAGTTATTGCCTAATTTGTCGTCAAGTAGAGATACAAGGGCGGTACACACGACCGCCCGCTAAGCGGATGTCCGCCGATGGCTTTTATAGCCCGGTCCTTTGAACACCAGTGTGTATTCACCATTATTTTCGACTTTCTTTTTTTATTGATCGTGTTAAAGGTTCTTTAGCATGTTAATTTGTTTTGGCGTTCGATGACAAAAGAGCGTTTAGTAAATAAATGATTAAAAGAAAATGTTTTGTTTGATCTTCGTTTAGGTATATTTTTAATCCCCGACGCAAAAAGAGGTTTGAAGTTTTTTATTAAATCGATTATTTGGTAGCTTTTCTATGTCTGTAGGAACAGTGTTGTATATGGACAAAAAGGAAAAAGTATCAAAAAGTAAAGTAATGGAAAAAGTATCCGGGATAACCGGGAGCCGCTAGTTTGATATACATAATCATATCGACACAATATACAATCAACAGTAGGTTAGCTAAGGCCGCTCGACGAGTTAATTGCCTACTCTTGCGGTGACGCATAGGCGGCGCGTTCCGTGCTGAGTGCATGGCCGCGGCCCCGGCCGCCTGCTTTCGTTTAATTTCAATTTCAATTTCAATTTCAATTTATTTATTTATTCAATAGGATACATTGTGATCACTTTAAAACGTCAAACTTAAAACTAGCTACGCCTGTTCCAACCTCCTTACGCCGGCAAAAGAACAGGCAAGAAACGCCCGGCAGGTAATTTTTTTGGCGCGATCACATTGACAATTTTATTCTTATTACTAATTGATTGAATTGGAGCAAGTTCACTAAAATCCCAAGCTTTTTTGTCATCTAATGGTCCGATATTTTTTAATTAGCTTTACTAATAAGATTTCTCTTGTTTGGTTGTACACATTGGGATATGGGAACATGAATATTAATGAGTTGCGGGATCACAACCAAAGCAGACCAGACCCCACAAGCAGCACCCGTTCACGAGTTGACGCATGTGCCAGCCATCGCTCTCCTCGACCATATGAGAGGGAAGAGGGAAGAGGGTGATTGTGTGCGTGAAAAGTGCGTGCATACACGGTGCCGCTACTCACGCACACCTTCAAACCGGCGACGGCCGATTTATATGAAGCTGAACTACTACTCCTTTACTATGATATCGATTAACATTGTAAACCGTGGTCACACACGGGTTGTCCTAAACAATACAAATGTGTGTATTATCTACCTTACGAATTACACGCTCGAGAAGGTCGGAATTAACTTTCATGTCAGGCGCACGTATAATATGTAGGAATACATACATAGAGACAAATAGTATACGAAACTGCTATAAGGCATTAGAGCGACAAACTATCCTATCACTAAGTAGGTACAACGTACAAAACAAAGTCGCTTTCTCTATCCCTATTTCCCTATGTATGCTTAAATCTTTAAAACTACTCAACGGATTTTGATGCGGTTCTTTTTAAGAGATAGAGTGATTCAAGAGGAAGATTTATATGTATATCTATTGTATATACGAGTATAAAAGAAAGTCGTGTTAGTTACACTACTTATAACTCGAGAACGGGTGAACCGATTTGGCTGAAAATTGGTGGGGAGGTAGCTTAGGACCAGAAAACGGACATAGGATACTTTTTATCCCGAGAAAGGTTCCTACGGGATAAGGGGAAGACGCGGGAGAAACCGCAGCTAGATATGCTAATATTGCTATTTTTTACTCCTCTTTCTCTTAATTCTATTTAAAATATGTGGCTATGTTTTTGAATATTAAAAAACATAGCCACATATTTTAAACACATATTTTTTTATTTTTTTTTTGTATTTTTTAATTATTTTGAATTTCTGTTTTAGATTTTTTGCGGTTTTTTAAGTCTCTCTTCCCTTCTAAGATCTATTACATAATATGTAATAGATATATTAAATGTATTTTAACATACTATTTAGCCGAGCATCTTTCCTCCTCTTATCTCGTCCCAAATATTGTATGACCCAAATTTTTAATTTCTAATTTCTAAACCCTCATCTCGTCGTAATTTATCACACCAAACATATAAAGCTAGATTCACACGCACGATCCGACTCACCCAATATTGTTCCCGAAGATAGATTGCAGGTTGTATGAGAGAGGACGATTTCCCCCGAGTGCGGGATATCCGCCGGCAATATAAATGAATTTTGGCGGTGGGAACGCGCCTTTTTGAGAACATCGCACTTTGGGTCGATCGGCTTTTTATTTTAACCTTTGATGTGTAATTGACAAGCTTTTTGCCTAGCTGACACATCATCATCACCAGTCTGTTTCAGTCCACTGCTGGACATAGGCCTCTCGCAAGGTACGCCACTGAGCCCCGTCTTCGGCTCTTCTCATCCAACTACTGGCAGTCGTCGCTCCACCTAGTCGCAGGACGTCCTACACTACGTTTGCCAAGTCGCGGTCTCCACTCAAGAACACGTCTACCACAACGGTTGTCGGTTTGTTAAGCTGAAAGAGGTCATGGATTTGAGTGAAATTTAGAAAAAAGATAGTGTAATTCAAGCCAGGAGGAGAATAAATATCACCCCACACAGATCTGGACGAATCACTTTAGCCAGCCACCCAAATATTTTCCCTACCAAAGCTCCCAATACATTCGACTGTCATTACTATTTCCCGCCAAAATCTACCCCATCAAAATTGATGGAAAGAATATAAAGTTGCCATCCACATAAAATATGTGCAATCGTAGACATTCTGCCACAGATATAATTATTATGATGAAATGGATTAACACAACAGTTAGTACGTTATAATTTATAATGGTAAGCTAAATTCTACGCAACAAAGGCATATAAAATTCAGCTTAAAACCCCCTTACACCAAAGGTAACAGAGCGCGACTGAAATCTGGATTACACGGAACGGTGGACACTAAACAAGGGTACATGGTCGCAACGAGGGCAGGGGGAAAGGGTAAGGCTTGCTTTTTATACTTGAGAACTAAATTCCCATTTTTTTCATACAAAGTAGCGTTTGACCACAGATCACCTAATGTTGAGTGACGATGTGGCCGAAGGTGGCGCCATACTACACCTGCACCGCGAAATGGCTCCAGAAGCCCGAAACGCACCGATGGGTGCTTGGCGATAGATTCTTACCTTCAAAGTGGTAGCTAGCCAGGCGAGCACTTGAAAATGCCCCCATGCAACATGGTTTCATCGCGATGTTTTTCTTCACCAAAAGCTCAAGCTCATTGTAGGATTCAAACCAACGGCCTAAAGATTGTAAACCGACGTCACTACTACTAGGCCACCATCATCATACTTGTTCATGTGTAATTGATACCGATTGTCTTTGTTCTTGTATTGTGTGATATTGTGTATGTCAGAAATAAATACATTTTCATTTCATTTCATCATCGTTTGACGAGAGTTACGTCTGCTGTCTGCGTAATCTCTACAGCTAGTAGAGAAAGGCAGAGCATGAGCCATCATCTGCCATGCTGGTACAGCTTAGCTTGGTAGATGACAGAAATGTGGTTTGATTCCCACCAAATATTTATACATTCATCATTATCATTATCAGCCTTTCACGTTCCCACTGCTGGGACTCTGGCCTTCTCTCAGAGAGAGAGAGTATGGGCTGTCATCTACCACGCTGGCCCAGTGCGGATTGGTAGATGTCGCATGCCCTTGAATGTTGCAGTTCTTGGGCATGCCGGTTTCCTCACGATGTTTTCCTCCACAGTTTTGAGCGATTGCAAATCCGCACATAACTTATAAGTCATAGGTGCGGGGTCGAGAGGATTCGAGCTCGGTGTCGGCGTCTTGTAAGTCGCACGCCTAACCGTTCGGCCACCATCGCTCATTAATACATTAAAAAAGTGCAATTACTTGTACTGAGTCTGTTTTGTGAATATGTGTTGTGTGTGTAGTATTTATTTATATATTTAATGTCTTTTTTGTGTGCCCTTGTCTATATTTTTTGGACTAGCTTTATTTAAAATTAAAATCAGCGTAATTTTATTACTTATTTTCGTTTTTCAGAATCACTGAAAAGCAAATAATTGTGGTTCGCCAAATAACCAAAAGCATTTTTAAGGCAAATTCAAAAGGATTGTTGTACGATACGCCCACAGGACAAAACTCGAGAGCTCGTATTTTTTAAAATCGTGACAACCCCCATAACTGAAATCCTGAGTACGCCCACGGGGTCGTTTACCCCTTTATTAAAGAGTGAAAACTGTAAGTTGAATAACCTTTTGTGCTGTTTACCTACAGAATCATTTACATGGTTTTAGGTGATTGTCGCTTAACATCAGGTGACTTGTGGTCAAACGCTAACCTGTAGTAAAATGGATCCCGTATCCATCTACAACATGAAAAATCACTTTATAAAGCTTAACAAAAATAAGAAAAGATAACAAGAAAAATCATGCTGTGATTTTCTGTACTACTACTTCTATAGTAAAGACTAATCTCATAAATTAAGCTCATCTTCATTCCCTGACGTCGTCAGTCGTCGCGTAGATTAAATGGACCGAATAACCTAAACAATCCGGCATAATGTTTTGAATGTTACTACAATGATTTCATTATTTCAGTAACGTAGAATTTGTTTCGGTATCGTAAAAACTGTGTACAGTACCCCTAGTACAAGTTTTTAAAACGATAAAAGTTTTCGTAAACGTCGACGTTTACCACCGCCGACTTGTCAAAGTGGCAACTCGATCTGCTTAATTTCAAAAAGTAACTCATTAACATTATTGGAATATGATTATAACGATTTTAAATAACCCGTATTAAAAATTACACAAATAAAAAAAAAACTGAGCTAATTAACTCAAAATTATGTTTAACTGATATTTTTATAATATGATATATTTTTTGTGTACATGATTGTGTATGTGCGTAATATATTTTGTAATTAAGTATTAATATACCTACTAGTAAATCAATTTGCATTGATTGTTACGGTTATAATGCCATGGTATTGACATGCCAAAATAGATCAAAAAGCTCCTAATAAAAAAAAGGATGTTTTAAAAAAAATTTGTGATTTTTAAGCACAACATTATTATTTTACGATAGTATCGGTAGCGTTATTTGTATATCGGTTAAATTCCGTTAAAGTTTCTGTACCGCTTTCTGTCCTTCATAGTTGTATATAAAACCACTTCTATTCAGCGATTTGGCCTTAACCCACATAGAAGAAGCAAAACACTTGAAAAATAAGTCAATGGAATTCGGTGGAGTCTAGGAAAACAATGTTTTTCCTCTTAGTCAGGGCCACTTCGGTCCGTCCTATTGTATTGGTCGACTGTTACACCGTAGCGTAAAAATAAATAATCTAAGGAATCAAAAGTGAAACATAGAACAGACGAGACATAGAATAGGTTTAAAAAAATAACGGTATAAAATACAACAGGAAAATGAGTTTAAAATTCTCGTATTCAATTAAACATCTTTTCGAAAGGGCATCCATCTTGGTCATGGCTTACTGATGAAGCTCCATACTCATTCTTAATTAATTGTTCGAAAATACAAGAGTGAAAGAAGGTTATTCCTTATTAATCTCATTAACTAAGACATTATTATGAATAAGTGACCAAAACTTTTATTTTATATACCACCTCATTTAATAAAGAAATAGCAAACCGTTAACAGGGTATTTTTTTAAAGTAACTTTGTCTGTCTGGCTGTCTGTCTTTCACGCCTAAACTAGAGAACCGAATTTTAACGAAATTTGGTACAGAGGTAGTCTAGGGCATAGGCTACTTGTTATCGCGACAAACTGTAGCCCACGCGGGTGAAACCACGGCGAACAGCTAGTAATCTTATAAAGAGCTGCAGCTCGATTCTCATCGAACATTCCACTTCGGTGTAAAAGTGTCCCCCGTAAACTACCCGCTCTATTTTCATCGAATAGCAAATAAACAATCCAGTGAAAAACTCTTATCGTTGTCCAAGATAATATCTGTCGAAGACAGTTGACGGGGCTTTTACTGAAAAAAAAGGCTTTTCTGGCGATTTTTTTATTATGTTTGTCTAGGAATATATTTGAGAAGGAAAATGTATAAGAGTAGAGGAACAAAGGGGATATTTTCTCTGTGCGAAATGTTTTAAGACCTCTCCTATTTTCCCGAGAATTCTTGAAGAGTATCGCGAGAAGATGGTGATGTAGATTCTAAGAATCGTTCTCTTTCTTACGCGTTGTCGCTTTTCGTTCCTATTTCATGTTTTTTCTGAAGATGTAATAGTGTCGCTTTACCGTGAATAATATACCTAATAACCTATTTTCTAAGGAACATAAATTGATACCATCAACCGCATTAAATTTCATAAAATTTAAGACCTACGGCCTACGGATCGGGAGCCGAAGTCTCTACCACTCAGCCATCATCGCTTCAAAACCTCTATAGGTAGGTACCTTAATTCATGATAATCGAGGTTAGTCCTACTAATCCAGGATTATAAGCTATCTCCATTCCAAATTTCACTCAAATCCGTTCGGTAGTTTTTGCGTGAAAGAGTAACAAACATCCATCCATCCATACACACAAACTTTCGCGTTTATAATATTAGTAGGATAATAATTATCTATTATTTAAAAATTTTTAAAGATATTTAATATAACATTTCCGACCCGGAATATGCAGATATGTTTGTTTTGACATGACAACAACTAGACAATGCACGATCTAATTTCCACCCCCATCAGATACCATTATCGCAATCCAGAACACGACATACGCCCAAAATGACCCCCAACTTAAATTAACCCTCCAAACTTTACAGTGCGTGGCAAACTAATGGGAGACTTTTGTCAGGCAATAAATAAAAATTGATTCTAAAAGCATGGATTTTGGGTTGCGGACTTTAAAAGAAAAAACGGAACCCATTATAGGATGACTTTGTTGTCCGTCTGTCTGTCTGTCTGTCAAGATCTTTTTTCTCAAGAACGCGTGAGGTATCAATATATCAAATACTCGACTACGGTCTCTTTCAGCTGTGAAAAAAACTAATTTGCGAGTAAACGCGATCAAAAGATGTGACCGCTTATTGACCGCATATTTTCATCGAATTTGCACTTTCACAAGAAAATCAAAACTTATAGGGTACATACTGATGAAGTAAGGTAATTGTAGTTTGATAACCAAAAAAGACAGATTGACTATCACAAACTTATTGCTTACGGTGCAATAACCGGATCGAACGGCAAAGTTACGTTTGTACTTTAGAGCGGAAAAAGTCTTCGATGGGCGTTTGTCCGGAACCTTCGGTGAGCGAATCCATCTCGCACTTGGCCGGTATTTTTAACTTTGTTCGACTAGTGGCCATTGATCCACAGTATATAAAGAACAGTAGGTTAGCTAAGGCCGCTCGACGAGTTAATTGCCTACTCTTGCGGTGATGTAAAGGCGGCGCGTTCCGTACTGAGTGCATGGCCGCGGCCCCGGCCGCCTCCTTTCGTTTGTGATTGTGTGCGTGAAAAGTGCGTGCGTACACGGTGCCGCTACTCACGCACACATTCAAACCGGCGACGGCCGATTTATATGAAGCTGAACTACTACTACCTTTACTATGATTGATCTTTCTTCGGGTTACCGATGTGTCAAATGGCTGTACACGAACTGTACAAGTCTACCCTCAAGATATCACCGGATGGGGTTTATGAAGACATCAAAACCAGATTATTGTCAAAGGGAGTTATACCTGTCACAAACATGAAAACAAACTTATTCTAACGCTCCTATAAACTCAAAAGTTGAGAAATGTAAACCTTATTGTAATAGCGATAAGAATTATAAATGTCTGACGATAATGCTCGATAAAAGTAAGATATATTTGTGTAGGGAGTAAATGGGATGATTTTATCAAGTAATATTTAATTACGAAATCTTATGGTAAGACTTTGTGCCTGTATTAAGGTCTGTAATTGTTGAAATAACTTCTGTTCATCGCGTTGTAAAGGAATTGGAACGTAACGTAGGTAATTGAGAGAAGGCCTGAAGCCTATTTGTTATCTCCGACAATATCACAATAAATCGTAGTAATTATTATAAACGCGAAAGTTTGTATGTAAGGATTAGGGTTGCCAACTTTTTTTTTACGAGAAATAAGGTATATTCAGGTCTATGAAGAATATTAAACAGTATTTTAGAAAAATGAGCAGTATTTTATGTATTTATTGTTTTAAATACATATTTTTTAGAACTTCTCGCTCGAGCGTTTAAGTATAACACATAATAATGTGTTTGCACGCTGAAAACAGTATTTTGTATACCTTAATTTGTTTAACAGTAAACAGTATAATTTAGTGAAAAAAACAGTATAGTTGGCAACCCTAGTAAGGATGGATGGATGGATGGATGTTTGTTACTCTTTAACGCAAAAACTACTGAACGGATCTGAATAAAATTTGGAATGGAGATAGCTTATACCCTAGATTACCACATAGACTTTTTATCCCGGTAAAAGGTTCCTGCGGGATAATGGGAAAACGCGGCTGAAACCGCGGGGCGCAACTAGGGTTACATAAAAAAAACTGTTTTTTTATATCATTTTCAGACTAGACCGCGGAGCTGCACAAGATTTTCAAAATATCTCTCGAGGCCAATACCAGTTCATCAGTACAGTCAGCGACAAAACTAACAGATCATGCCAAAATTTTCCAAAAGGTACCAAATCAACGATTGATTTTTTTTTCTTTTTCGAGAAAATAATTAGGGATGTTCAGTGACTTTTGTCACTGACAGCACAATAAGCTTTACAAATAAATCTACGCAACACCAAAATAGTTTTGCAACTTTCGCAACACCAAATGTCATGTAACATCTGCGACAGTTCAGTTCAACTTTTAAAAAAATCAACACCTTGTGGTTTCAAAATGGTTTCTCAACAGATTGCAACGCGTGACTGATGGACACCTATGAGTGACACTCGCCGACACTGATGTCAGATGTCAGGGACACAGTGTACTCGAGAGACAGTGAATGTGCTTGACACTAAGTTTAGAATGTGACAGAAGTTGCGTATTAGCGATGCAAGTGTCAGATACAACGGAAGCGTTGGCTCATTTGCGGCAATTTTGTCAACATGGAAATTTTATTTTTAATTCCAAACTTGTATTACTTCTGGTGATAATGTGTAATACTGATGGATTATTAATTATGTGTTCGTTAATGTGTACGAGTGTAGGAAATTTAAATAATGTTGTTTAAAGTGACTTTTCTAGTTGCTCCAAAACGTCCGTATTTCTGACATCGCGCAATGTACTTAAGTATTTATGTGTGTTCGTTCTTTACCATTGTGTATGTCAGAAATAATTATTTTTCATTTCATTTCTGTATTAAGTTTATTTAAAGTGCCACTACTTTATTTAAACAAGGGGACTATCGTTCTTGACCCGGCTTGTCGCTGGGTCAGACGTATTATCTCATCATCGTCATTTACATAACAATTTAATGCTTGACACTGGCTAAATACACAAACCGTGTGAAACCATAAATAAAAATATATAAAACACATTCGCCTACAGACGATGAAGGTAATTACTAATTTAAAAAACTCCCACGTGATCCTGACAACCAACTCTCGAGAGCTTATGTACTGTTTTGTATTCTACGAACGACAGATGTCACGAGTGTCAAATGTCAATGTCAGATTTAGCTGTGTCTGTCGCGGTCAGCTGGCTCCTTGGACGACGCGTGACTTGTTCAGGTGTGTACTGACAATTGCCACTAAAAAAAAAGTTGTGTACTGTAGTGATAATGATTTAGTGAAGCATATGAATGATTATCAGCTGTTATAATCTTAGACTGTTTCTAATTACGAAACGCTACTGGATTTTATTTGTGCCGATTTGTGGTTAAGACTTTTTATAAACCACAAATGCCATGGCCACTGGAATTGCTGTAGCAGAAACTCAGGGCCGCAAAAAGCTATTTAATATATCTAACTAAACTTAATATTATAGAAATAAAAGATTGTTTAGGTATGTTCGTTTGTTAAGGACAAACTAAAAAATTGCTTAACCGATTTCAATAAATCATTTACGTTTTTCTCCCTTTTTGCCATTAAAAAAAGTTACCACCCATACGAAAAGTTACCTAAATGCAATAATATTATTTTTAATGCATTTAAATTCGCATATTCTCTAAGCAGTTTACGAAGTTTTCTAGACGCGTCGGAAAGTTCATCTCAAGAAGGTATATTCTGTAACTCCAAGAAATGTTATGATTTAAGACTCCCGTGTCATTATATCTTCACGCTTCGCCAAATGGAATGGCGCGATGTTAATTCAAGGATGTATTCCTATTTCGGAATATAAATATCCATCCATACTCACAAACTTTAACGTTTATAATATTAGTAAGCTAAGAAGTAGGATTGATTGAATTGGAGCAAGTTCACTACAATCCCAAACTTTTTTGTCATCTAAAAAGTCCGATTTTTTATAATGAGCTTTATTAATAAGATTTCTCTTTATACGGACTTGAAATTTTACTATGGACAAGTCTCGAATTTCACTTGGGATTTTGTTGAAAAAGCGTATGGCTTTTTGTATGTATAATATGACTGTTTGTATGTATAAAGTACGTTAGGATAATCACAAAATCAGTGAGTGTGCGCGGATGCGGTGTTATCTGTAACAAATGGATGCGGAATTCACGGAGATGAATGACTGAGTTGCGGCTTAGTATGAAGTATGGTGGAGGGTAGAGTGGTAGCAGAAAAGTTAAAGAATATCTTATTCATTTTATACTAGAGCGATGATATACTAGAGTCACCGACATAGCTCACAGAGTTAGCAAGCTGAAGTGGCAGTGGGTCATATAAGCCGCAGAATCGACAACCCTTGGGGTAGACGTGTCGCGGAGACCGCGACTTGGCAAACGTAGTGTAGGACGCCCTGCGACTAGGTGGAGCGACGACTTGCGCCGAGTGGCTGGCAGTGGTTGGATGAGAAAAGCCGAAGATCGGGCTCAGTGGCGTATCATGGGAGAGGCCTATGTCCAGCAGTGGACTGATACAGGCTGATGATGATGATGATGACTAGAGCGATGGAGACCGACCGGTAACACCGAGTTCGAATACTCTCGGGCCTTTTTAAGTTACTAGCTATTCCCCGCGGTTTCACTCGCGTGAACTTAACTTTATCGCGACAAAAAAGTATCCTATGACCATTCCACAGGGTTCAAACTATCTCCGTACCAAACTTCATTTCAATCGGTTCAGTAGTTTAGGCGTGAAAGCGGGACAGACAGATATAAAGGCAGAGTTATTTACCAATATATAACACTAGTGCTGTTCCCCGCGGTTTTACCCGTGTGCACTGCAGTTTATTGCGATAAAAAGTATCCTATGTCCTTCTTAAGGGTTTAAGCTATCTCCATACTAAATTTCATCAAGATGGGTTCAGCCGTTTAGTCGTGAAAGGGGTAAGAAAATGACTTTTAGTATGGATGTGATTATGGACATAACTAGCTGTTCCCCGCGGTTTCAACCGCGTGGGCTACAGCTTTATGCATGCAAAGTCTCATCCCCGAGCCCGAACGGTTTAAAATTGACAAAGTTTCATATAAACTTTCATCCCCCATTTTATCCCCTTGGGGTTAGAATTAATCAAAATCCTTTCTTAGCGGATGCCTACGTCATAACATCTACCCGCATGCCAAATTTTAGCCCGATCCGTCCAGTGGTTTGGGATGTGCGTTGATAGATCACTATGTCAGTCAGTCTCACCTTTGAGTTATATAATATATTTAGAAGATACGATGTAATTTAATATTTTAAAGATATTTCTTTCTATGCTGACCGTACGTCCCTGGAAGCGCTGACGGAAATCCGTTGAAAACCCGACTTGAACCTGCAGTCCTCTTTGATATAGAAAAAATATAATTTTATAAGTCGGCTACCTTTTCGCGCTTAGAACTTGACATGTCTATTTATCATTTCGCTGCTATTTTTGGCGGCAACATCAAAGGAGTGTTATGTTTTCTTTTGCGTAGTTTAATAATAATAAACCCCGAGACACTCCCTGGGGTTTAATTCCTCACCTCTGCCCCCTGGCTTGCCTTAACTGGCCATCCAGTGGTGGAGTTGCAAGAGCTAAGAATCTAAGCTCTAAGGGTGGAGGTGTTAAAGGCATAAAGCCGGGAGTAGCGTTTAGTGAAACTGCAGCACACCTCTCTACACCCTTTAGACATTCACATCCACGTCGCCCCTTACGCGTCAATACTGGCGGCCCTTACTGGGGCCCCGTTTAGTGAGTGGCGAGTCACCACCTGCTTTGAAATTTTTAAATAATATTGAATTGGCGATATCTGGAAACAAATGGGGGAGACCTTTGCCCAGCCGTGGGACAGTTGGGAGACTCAGGCATTTGCCAATTAATTTTATTTTTAAATGTAATAGTTTGGCAAACAAGCAGACGGCCCGCCTGACGGAAAGCTTCACTGTCGCACAAGGGTATTTAAAAAGAAAAATATAGTTTAAAAAACTAAAAAAAAACACCTTTAAAAACGCACTAAAAAATATAAAAAAATCTCTTGTTGATGAGTATCAAGACGATTCATATGAATCCAAACACGAGGGGTTTACTAGAAGCCACTGCAGAGATCCCCTACCCACCTTTCGGCTGCATCATCAGATCAGGTCGATGATACCAAATTATTGCATTGTCACCGACATTACATACACATACAAAGTTTCAAGTCGATACGACAATTAGAAGTAGGTGAAAATTGCCTTCTAAGATTTGATTACACTGTTAGTTACAAGTCAAGCTAAAAAAAACACTTTAAAAACGCACTGAAAAATATTAAATAATTAAATTGACTTATATTAGTTACGATATAATGGTTAATTCAAAAAGTGTGGAGCGCTTTTTGGTTGTGTGTACTTTTATTTATCCAGTAAAAGAAGCGCTCGACACTTTTTGAATTAACCATTATATCGTAACTAATATAAGTCAATTTAATTATTTAATATTTTTCAGTGCGTTTTTAAAGTGTTTTTTTTAGTTTTTTTTAAACTATATATTTTTATTTTATTACTTTTTAGTCTTTTGTTACCAAGTCAAATCTATTGGACTCATCAAGACGATTCATATGAGCCCAAACACGAGGGGTTTACTAGTAACCACTACAGAGATCTCCTACCCACCTTCCGGTTGCATCATCAGACCCTCGTCACCAAGTTCAATCTATTGGACTCATCAAGACGATTCATATGAGCCCAAACACGAAGGGATTACTAGCAGCCACTGCAGAGATCCCCTACCCACCTTCCGGTTGCATCATCAGACCCTCGTCACCAAGTTCAATCTATTGGACTCATCAAGACGATTCATATGAGCCCAAATACGAGGGGTTTACTAGTAGCCACTGCAGAGATCCCCTACCCACCTTCCGGTTGCATCATCAGACCCTCGTCACCAAGTTCAATCTATTGGACACATCAAGACGATTCATATGAGCCCAAACTCGACGGGTTTACTAGTAGCCACTGCAGAGATCCCCTACTCACCTTCCGGGTGCATCATCAGACCCTCGTCACCAAGTTCAATCTATTGAACTCATCAAGATGAATCATATGAGCCCAAACACGAGGGGTTTACTAGTAGCCACTGCAGAGATGCCCTACCCACCTTCCGGCTGCATCATCAGACCCTCGTCACCAAGTCCAATCTATTGTACTCATCAAGACGACTCATATGAGTCCAAACACGAGGGGTTTACTAGAAGCCACTGCAGAGATGCCCTACCCACCTTCCGGCTGCATCATCAGATCAGGTCGATGATACCAAATTATTGCATTGTCACCGAGATTACATACACATACAAAGTTTCAAGTCGATACGACAATTAGAAGTAGGTGAAAATTGACTTCTAAGATTTGATTACATTGTTAGTTAGTTAGTAAGTTAGTTACAAGTCAAGCTAATAAAAGTGTTTTAAAAAGTGTTTTAAAATAGAAGTGAAGTGCGTTTCCTCCATGACATTAGAGTTGGGACAGATCACTAGTGATGCCACATTATATAACTATACCTCTGTACTTTAATGAACCACAATGAACCTGCAAGACCCAACATAAGTTTCTCTTGTCTCCTGAAGTAACGTTTTCACAAGAAAAATTATAACAAAGACAAAAGTGCAATAGCGAGTTTGCAAACTTAACGACATTTGTCACAAGGAATGTCCCCTACTACAGTACTCTACTTACATTGTGTTAATTAAAAACGAAGTAATTCCAATAGAATAGAATAGAAACTTTATTTGCTAAAAATGTGAGTGAAACAGTTAGTAATAACAACATAAATATCGACCAATGAAATGGCATGCAAAATTCAAAATCTTAACTAACTAAAACCAACTCATCTAATTACGCCCGAAACTAATTATCGATCCTGATCCGTTATCCGCGGTTTTTGATCGATATGTCAGGATCGATTATTAATTTCAGGCATAAGTTGGTTGGTGGCGGTGGCACTGGTTTAACGGACCAAACAAATGATGATGTGGTTGCGGGAGAAAACCCAAAGGGAGTGGACCTGGACTCTGAGCTAGCTTCAGAGAAAGAAAACCCAAAGGGGGTAGTCACTTATTACCCCCTTTGGGTTTTCTTCCGCAACCACATCATCATAAATTTGGTCCTTCGAGCCGGATAAACGCACAATTTTAGAAGTTGAAATTCAAAATTCTGTGTGGCAAGGAACTGTGCTTGCCATTCGTCCAGCGTCTTGCTCGTCTTGTTCTACAAAAAGTCACGTGGTAGGGTCTAAAACATTTTTCATTAAACCACGAAGAAGTTCCAACTATCGGATGGTGTTATTGCAAAAGTGTTAGGGATCCATTACGTGGCGCGCAGGCCGCACCGCGGTTGTAACTGTGTCTTGCTTTGCTATGATTTATGGCGGCCATTTGTTTTTATTGGGTTTGTTTTTGGTGAAAAAATATTGCCTCAGTATCGAGTCCAAGTCGGCAAAAAATCGTATTTATTAAAAAAACGTACTAAGTATTTTATCGCACCAGTGCCAGATAAGTTGAAAGGGAATTTGGCTTCGTATGGACATGTTATGAGGAGGGATGATAGTCATATTACAAAAAAAGTGATGGATATGAATGTTGATGGATGGAAGGGAAGAGGAAGACCAAAGAAAAGATGGATGGATTGTGTGAGGGTTGATATGAATGATAGGGGAGTGAGTGAAGCGTTGGCGGCTGATAGGGGAGAGTGGAAGAAGAATACATGCTGCGCCGACCACAAATAGATGGGACCAGGGCAAGAAGAAGAAGAAGAAGTATTTTATCGAATACCAGCTGCGCCCCGCAATTTGGCCGTGATCCCACTTCCTACTAATATTATAAACGTGAAAGTTTGTGAGTATGGATGGGTGGACGTTTGTTACTCTTTCACGCAAAAACTACTAAAAGGATCTGAATGAAATCAGGAATGGAGATAGCTTATACCCTGGATTAACACATAGGCTACTTTTTATCCCGGAATAAGGTTCCTGCGGGATAACGTGAAGAGGCGGGCGCTACTAGTTAATATTATAAATGCGTAAGTAACTCTTCATCTGTTACGCTTTCACGCCTAAACTACTGAACCGATTTAAATGAAATTTGCTACAGAGATAGTCTAGAGCCTGATAAAAGACAGAGGCTACTTTTTATCGCGATAAACTGAACCCCACGCGGGTGAAACCGCGGGGAACAGCTAGTACCTAATATACGATTCCAAAGTTTTTCTTGTCTTCCAACTTCTGATACATGGTGTAGTTTACACAGCTTTCGCTCATTTTCCATTTATCCTTAAATATTTTTTCTGACCTTTAAAAGGCTCCGTACACACGCTACATGTTGCGAACATATGTTTTGGGCGGCAGAGCAATATTTCACCAAGCTCACGCCCCTTGTCAGGCCTGCTCGCGTGAGATCGTATAATGTATACGGTTCTTTAGATGTTGTTTATAAATCTTTGCGAATATATGGGCGGAGATATTTTTTTTTATGTGAATTACAAAGCTAGATTAGCATAACGGGTGTATCTTGTGGGCTTTCGTTCTGTTTGCTTCGGAAGTTTTTATTTTGATAAAAAAAATACAAGATTACACATTAGAAAAGGAACGAAAACCCCGACAGCGCCAAAACAAAGTACCCTATATCACTCCCACAATAAAAACGAATCTAATGACACCTCATATGTTAAAATCCGTCAAGCCATTTAGGCTACAGGCCGTGCTAAAGAAATATACATACATACATACACTCGAAAAACATAACCCGCCTTCTATCGCAGGCGGTTAATAATGTACTGATTTTATTATCTAAATAGGATTTTATAAATGTCCCTAGTATTAAAACTTCAAGAACCATTTCTCTTTTTGAAGCTGTGAATCATTATAACGAGAAAACGCGGGTGAAATGGCAGGGCGTAGCTATCATAACGTCCTTCTTAATATTATAAACGTGAAGGAAGAAGAAGAACGACCTGGATAAAATTTGAAATGGAAACCCTGGATTAACACATAGGCTACTTTTTATCCCGGAAAAGGGTGCCTGCGGGATAACGGGAAGATGCGGGTGAAATCGCGAGGTGCAGGGTATTACAAAAATAATAAAATGTGATGCCTCACCTCTATTATAGAAAACTACAAAAGTTTATTCTCTCCATTTTTCCCCCACTTCCTTAAACTATAAAACACCAAATTCATCCCCCTGGCACAGTGCGATAACGGTCTTAAAACAATAGCATACAATCCAGTTTATTTCTTCCATAAATATTGGATTTTAAGTATAAAATAAAGTATTGGGGTTTCCGTCGCGTGCAGGGGAAAGATTGTGCCAGCGTCATTCCTGAATTCCTGAAGCTAATACTAAGAGCTGGTGGGGAAGGGGATTGTTATTTTAAAACGTTCCAGCGTCAGCACAAATACTTTTCGAAACATTTTAGGGTTATTGAACAGCGGAAATGGCTTGGGTTCGCGTGGTTTGCGGAAGATTTCGCTAAATATTGGATTCGATTGGGAAATAACTGTTATAAGTGTAGAAATAAGGAGGAGAATGTGATCTCTCTGGGTTATATCAATCGATTCTTAGATCAACAGCTTCATGCCGATCAGGGCGAATCGAAAATGTTAAAAAAAACGCTGGGCCCATAACCTATACAACGCTGCAACGCTGCGAGTATACTACATCACTTTACTATTCATAGTTCTGGGTGGCTTTTCAATACACATCAATTTCAAAACCAATTCTAAACTCAATGAAGTCCTTTGAAATGAAAAAATAATGGGCACATAACCTACAAAGGTTGGGCCCATAACCTACAAAAAATATATTAATACGAAATTGCAATTTAAGGTTGTAGAGGGGCTCTAGGGCAGACCTTTTATGTTTTTGGGCATTACAATCAAATACTTAATTAACAAACAATATTTGAACAAATACCTAAACCAAAAGAGTAGCATAAGCAACAAAATTTAACTACGCACAAAGTCTCGAACTTCTGAAAAGCTGACGTATTGCTTACATGCAAATACTTGCTCCGCTAAATTGTTGTATTTTCGAAACAAACCATTGAAAGCTATAACAGTGGAAAGTTGTTTTCTAAGCGCGCTCTCAGCAAACTTAAATGTACGAGTACAGGTTAAATAGTAACTTCATAAATTAAATTAAATGAAAAGAAAGTAAGAACCGAATCATCATTACATTTTCACATATATATATATGTGACTGTGATGACTAATGACGCGTTCCTGAAATTGATAATTAAAAATTTAGTAAAAAATAGTATTTACTTTTGAAGCATATTTAACAAGGTGCGTCCCACGGTTTCACCTGCGTCTTCCCGTAATCCCGCAGGAACCTTTTTCCGGGATAAAAAGTAGCCTATGTGTTAATCCAGGGTATAAGCTATCTTCATTCCAAATTACACTCGAATCCGTTCTGTAGTTTTGCGTGAAAGAGTAACAAATATCCATATAGAGTATCGCCACTTATCATCAAATGAGTTAGACTCACACACACACTAAGAACACACACACACACACACACACACACACACCCACACGCTACACTAAGAAGTTAGAAGCATAATAATTAAACATTATAGCAGTAGGTAGGTAAATCACCACTTTAATCTCCTTGAATGAGAATCTCAATTAAAAATAATTAAAACCGATCTAGTATGAGCCGAGGTCGCGTGGAGAAGGTTCCATACCCATTTCTTTTTTGTGTATACTTTACTACTTTTCCTTTAGGATTTACAATAAACTGTTGTAGCGACTCAAAATTGCTAGTTCTGGTTTTTTTGAAAGTACCTAACCAATTAAACGACACAGTATATAAAGAACAGTAGGTTAGCTAAGGCCGCTCGACGAGTTAATTGCCTACTCTTGTGGTGACGCATAGGCGGCGCGTTCCGTACTGAGTGCACGGCCGCGGCCCCGGCCGCCTCCTTTCGTTTATGCGATTGTGTGCGTGCGTACACGGTGCCGCTACTCACGCACACATTCGAACCGGCGACGGCCGATTTATATGAAGCTGAACTACTACTCCTTTACTATGATATAGCTCTATATAAATTATGTACCATGTGTTTGTTCAGTAGATTCAGAGAATAATTTATGACAAACGGATAAGAGTTTTTCTCATGAAACTGAATGAGGAGACGAGCAAGTCGCTCGCCTAATGGTAAGCGTCGCACTTGCCTATTACAGTTCAGTGTCACTCAGAATCCTGAATTTCAACAACTCAATATACTGCGCTTGTCACCTTGAGATATTACAGTAGCTTCCCACGGTGCGCGATTCTACGGATCATCACATTCATCACGCACAGCTGACGACCACGGACGGCAACGCACGCTGAAGCTTTATTTCAAAATGCAAAGAACAAACAAATTCTGACCTGTCGTCTGTGCTACGACGGACGGCGTCGGTACGCGCCGCAGCGCACCTTTGAAGTTACCGCTTCGCGACGGATACCGGCGCACCGCTACAGACGTCCTGTGTTACCACGGACGAGACCCTTCCCACGGTGCGTCGTGCTTGCTGGTCCGCGTCCGTCCGCGATATCGCGCACCGTGGGAAGGGGCTTTTATATGTTAAATCTCTTTATGCCGTATTTTCTCCACGCTCTCTCTTTTCTTTTTACCTCCTTATCCTATTAAGGATACATTTCTTTAATAGGATCTACGGAACCCTAAAAGCAGTACTGTTGTAAGCCCGTAGGCAGCTCTTTGATAAACTAAATTAGAGAAAAGAAACTCTTTTTTGTTCATCAAAAAATGTAATTTAACCAATGGCTGGCCTTTGAAGAAATATTTTAAATAATTCGTTGCTGGAATATACATGTTGACTTTTTAATTAAATTAATTCTTTCTTTTGTATTTAAGATTTATTTTACTTCTTACATCTGTACCCTTCCGTTTCAAATAAAAATCCTTTGATATCCTGGTAGCTAACCAACTAGCTAGGCGGTTGCACGCGGCTCGACTTGCAACAAACTAGGTACTTTACTAAACAAATTGTTCTTTATATCTGTTAAAATCAACAAAAACATTTTTTTTTACTATTTGCAGGGTAGCGTTTGACCACAAGTCACCTGATGGTAAGCGACGTTGTGGTCGAAGGTGGCGTCACGCTACACCTGGACAGGGGACTGGCTCTCAAGTGGAGCTGCTAATTTATGTATGCTTGATTTATGTTGATTTTTATCTAGTATGAATTATGTTCATAGCGTAGATAGCTCAGTGGTAATAACGTCTGCTTGCGATTCGTAGGACGTGGGTTCGAATCCTACAATGCGCTTGAGCTTTCGGTGAAGGAAAACATCGTGATGAAACCATAGCTTGGTGGTAAGGTATTATCTAGTACTCGCCTGGCTAGCTACCACCCTCTTGTTAAGAATCTGTCACCAAGCACCTATCGGTGTGTTCCGACAGCCTCACTTGAGAGCCAGTTCCCAGTTCAGGTGTAGCGTGACACCATCTTCGACCACATCGTCACTTAACATCAGGTGACTTGTGGTCAAACGCTACCCTGTAAATAGTAAAAAAAATGTTTATGTTGATTTTAACAGATATGAAGAAAAATTTGTTTAGTAATAGAGTACCTAGTTTGTTGCAAGTCGAGCCGCGTGCAACAGCCTAGCTAGTTGGTTAGCTACCAGGATATCAAAGGATTTTTATTTGAAACGGAAGGGTTTTTTCTTTACAGATGAATTTTTAATTCGCAAAGTCAAAAGGATGGCAAGCTAAATAAGGCAAAAAAGTAATTAATTAATTGAGATTGGAGCAAAGCTGGTAAAGGTTGGAAATCGAAGTATTGTGGTAATAAAGTACTTTCTATCACTCGACTAAATAATAACGCCCACACAATCACACACATAGAATCTAAGGGTGAAACCAAACGAGCGTAATTTTGTGAGTCGTGAGTCGCAGAATTTCGGTAGCATAAATTCTGCTACATTCGGTTTCATACAAACAGGCAGTTGGAGCCACACGACGACGTAAAATGAGTTGACAATTCAGTTGAACGTAAAATGAGCGACCGAAAATACGCGACTCACGACTCACAAAATGACACTCGTTTGGTTTCACCCTAAGCTGGCTTAGATAGGTCAGATTCTTACTTTCTTTCTTACTTATCCTACTAATATTATAAACGTGAAAGTTTGTGAGTATGGATGCATGGATGTTTGTTACTCTTTCACGCAAAAAATACTGAACGGATCTGAAAAGGTTCCTGCGGGAAAACGGGAAGACGCGGGTGAATCCACGGGGCGCAACTAGTCATTAATATTTGATATTTTCTTAGTTTGCTACATTTGATGCTTTTCACTGGCAAATACACTAATCGTGTGAAGCCATCAAAAAAAAAACTGTCAGCGATAATAATAAAACATCTACAGAATCTAAAGTAAAATTTCATGCAAAAGCAGTCTTCCATTATTTTCAAAGGTCACTCACGTCCATCAACCGCAGGTAGCACAATAAGCCTGAACAGTTGACATTTCACCACAATTCCCATCATTAATCATCGCGGAATTGTGCAAGAAAAATGTATGTACAAATTGGTCAATAACATAATGCTCTGTGCTCGGTTGAGCAAATCGAGTAATCGTGTAATGATTGAGTGACAGCGATTACGCAAATGTAATGTACAAACGAACATGTAACGAGACATGTGTGTGAAATCAAATTATTTAAGACGCGACGTTGAAGTGATGAGAAAACACACTATCGAGTCCTGGAAACCCACACCTCACGATTTATGCGCTCCTTTCTCCCGCACACTTGCAAAATGTGGAACGAGCTCCCCCCGTAAGTCTTTCCGCGGTGCTACAAACTGCAATCCTTCAAGATGTGTGTGAAAAGAGTTCTTAAGGGAGAGAGAGAGAGAGAGAGAGAGAGAGAGAGAGAGAGAGAGAGAGACTTTATTAGGCAAAACTGCACACAATAATAACAAAAGAAAGAAGCACACACAAAAAAACAGTAAAATAACGCAACGGTAACGCATCGGCAACTCCCCTGGTGTTACAAATGATGATGCATTCGGAATGCTAGCGCCGTGAAGAATACGGATAAGAGGAAATTGCAGGTAGCGGAGATGAGAATGTTGAGAGGAAAGTGTAGAGTGATGAAGAGAATAGATAAAATATTGAACGAGAATATTGGAGGAAGTATGAAAGCAGCACCAGTGACAGAAAAGCTAAAAGGGAATCTTTGGCTTAGTATGGACATGTTATGAGGAGGGATGAAAGTCATATGACGAAGATATGAATATGAATGTTGATAGATGGAAGGGAAGAGGGAGACCAAAGAAAAGGTAGATGGATTGTGTAAAGATCGATATGAATAAAAGAGGAGTGAATGAAGCGATGACGGCTGATAGGGGAAAGTGGGAGAAAAAACTAACTGCGCCGACACCAAATAGACGGGCAGGGCAGGAAGAAGTAGAAGAAGATATGGGTAATCGCCTAATTTTAAACATTATAAAATTAAGATAATATTTATAGCTTTTGTTTGTTCCTAGTTTTTCTATTGGTTTAGTATATTAAGTTCAGATTATGTTAGTAGATAGTAAGTACTTAAAATTATGTTAGTATCGCCCATAGCGGTAAAAACCTCCTCCAAGATACAACTAAATGGCGAAACAAGATCGCGAACATGTTAATATCAAGAGATCTTTTGAACTAAACTCGAGTCGATGATTCGATCTAGTCCGAAAAGAACCAATTTGGTCATAAAAACCGGAATTCAATCAGCGAAAGTTCAAAAGGTACTGAGACTCCTACTTCTTCTTCCTTCTTCTTCTTCTTCTTTCTTCTTCTTCTTTCTTCTCTTTTTGGGAGGTACTGCACACAGCAGCAGTGTTCGCACCATCGCGTAGTTTAATGGCTTATGTATAATTTTACTGTTTTTTTGTGTGTGCTTCTTTCTTTTGTTATTGTGTGCAGTTTTGCCAAATAAAGTCTTTCTCTCTCTCTCTCTCTCTCTCTCAATCTTCCGAGCCAAACATAAATCGATCAACCGCCGCCGCAAACTAGGTAAAGACGTATAAAACGCCGAAATTAAGTTTTGTTCGGAACTGGGACGCTTTCCAGCTCTCGGGTATTAAAGTGAGGTAAACAAACACAAGGGGAAACTTTACAGCTACGTTGCATCTTCGTATGGTGTGGACTTGGTGAAGGGAGTAGCGGGTACTACATATATTATATTGTTTTTTTTTTTCACAACTATTCGAAGAGAAAACCAACTATTCGTGAGGAAACAGGCATGTCCAAGAACCACAACATTTCACACACATAACGCATAAAGCTGCGCAAAGCGGTCTCACCCGTGTCTTCCCGTATAGGAACATTTTACTGGGATAAAAAGTAGCCTATGTTTTAATCCAGGGTGTAAGCTATCATCTATATTCAAATGTATATCTTTGGTCACCCAGATCCGTTAAGTAGTTTTTGCGTAAAACAGAAACAAACATCAATCCTAATAATATTACAAACGTGAAAGTTTGTGAGTATGGATGGATGGATGGATGTTTGTTACTCTTTCACGCAAAAACTGCTGAACGGATCTGAATAAAATTTGGAATGGAGATAGCTTATAGCCTAGATTAACATATAGGCTACTTTTTATCCCGGAAAGAGGTTCCTGCGGGATAACGGGAAGACGCGGGGCGCAACTTACATCCATTTATCCATGCGTACAAACTTTCACTTTGATAATATTAGTAGGATGTAGGGATGAAGTTAAAATGTCGCTCCGCTCTCCGGCAAGCCCTGAGCGTTACCAGCGCTATTGTAAGGCACGTAGGTAAATCGTGATTTCTTCTGCACCGTGTTCCGTATCGTCGGATTGCAGGTATTTAACTATAAAACGGCACGGACACTTTTAGAATAAATTCTACAAGACTTGAGGATAACTTTGAGACTGAGGATAAGTTCCGAAGAAGAACGGCTGCCTGTAAAGATTAGACTTTCCTACTGAAGTTTCAGAAGTATTTTATTCGATGGAATGGAAATCCATACTTCACACTTAATATTACAAATGCGAAAGTTTGAGCGCGTGTACGACTCAACGGATTTCAGGGAAATTTAAAGCAGCTTCTTACACTCTGTTGATGGGTCATCATCATCCGCCGGAAGAAGTCCCGAACATAGGCCTCCCGCTTTGAACGCCACCATGAACAGCTATTAGACATTAGCATCCATCGCCTCCCTGCGGCTCCAACAATGTCGTCGGTCCACCTAGTGGGAGGCCTACCTACAGAGCGTCTTCCGGTTCGTGGTCCCCACTAGAGAACCTTTCTCGGGTTGTAGATGTCGCATGCCCTTGAATGTTGCAGTTCTTGGGCATGCCGGTTTCCTCACGATGTTTTCCTTCACCGTTTTGAGCGATGGCAAATCCACACATTTAACTTTTAAGTCATAAAGGATTAGAGGATTCGAACTCGGTGTCGGCGCCTTGTAAGTCGGACGCGTTACCGCTCGGCCACCATCGCTCGCTCGTCGCAATAACGTCTATTATGACCGTTTGAAGTTCAACAAACCGGCACAATCCCAGTGGAACGGCACAATGGAACCGATTTTATTTTCCTTGGTTATTATTATGTTTACTGCTGAAGTTGGTTAGCGCCGATACCAATGGCGATTGGATGGAACTATTGCTATTTCTTATTGGAACCATGATTTTTTCTTTTTAGGGTTCCGTACCTCGGGGCAAAAACGGAACCCTTATAGGATCACTTTTTTGTCCGTCTGTCTGTTCAAGACTCTTGTTCTTAAGAACGGTTTGAGGTATCAAGTTGAAATGTATATGGCCGACTCTATGGTTTCTTTTAGCTGTAAAAAATCAAACTTGTAAGTCAACGCGATCAAAAGAAATGAGCGTTTAAACCGCATGGTGTAACATGTTTAGCGTTTTTACAAGGGAATCAAAACCTATAGGGTACTTCCCGTTGATCTCGAATCATGGATATTTGGCATGAAGCAAGGTCTTACAGCACATGTAAAGGGAAAGGTCTGAAAACTGGAAAAAAAAGAAAGTCTGAAAGTCTGAACCCTCGGTGCGAGAGTTCAACTCGCACTTGACCGGTTTTATGAAATATTTTTTTTCTATGACTTTACTAAGCACGTCTTTCGATACCCTTACGCTACGACGCTGTGTGCGGAGAAGGCTAATTAACAGTATGAATTAATTATTAACTCCGTGATTGCTAACAGATAATTAACCTACGGCGATACATTACGGGCGGCTATTGGGTCGGAATTTATACGCTGTCATTGGTGATTAGCGACGACCAATGACTTTGTGATTGGAGACAAATTTATTGTTATGTCAAACTGTAGTAATTTGGCTGGTGTTTGATTTGGTTAGAATTTGAGTTCGATGAGGTGACATGAGCATAATCTGCACTTTAGATAAAGATAATGGTAAAGATGTTTTATTTGTAAACATGTGCTGGTACATAACAAGTTTGCATGCAGATCTTAAATATAATGATTACAACATGTTTTGCCTAAATAGGCGTACAAATAGAGCGAGATGGCCGCTAATTATAAAATAAAAATAAAAAAGAACAAATTAGGTATGTACTAGTAAAATAAAATAATATTAATAAAAATATCACAAAAAAAATAAATTAAAATAGAATGATTGCAAATAAAATAATAAACAAGAATCGACAAAGGTCATAGAAGTAATTAAATAATAAAAATATAATTTGAATTAAAAAAAAATAGAAAAAAGAAAAACACTTCAACTTCTTCCGGCTGATGATGATGATGATGATGATCTCATGCCGCGTAGGATTTTGGGTGAAGTCACGGGACAAGGTCGTATGTATTAAAATAATTTACACCATTGTGCAATAAATACCTACGCGGCGTGAGAACTCACGACTTAATGCCACAGATTGAAGAGTAGTTGGAAAATACATTGGATTAATAATTATTTATCTCTATATTCTCAATTGTAGAGCCAATTGCACACTACTGGCCTGAGTAGGTAGGTTAGGTAATAGCACAGTATATCAAGAACAGTAGGTTAGGTAAGGCCGCTCGACGAGTTAATTGCCTACTCTTGCGGTGACGCATAGGCGGCGCGTTCCGTACTGAGTGCATGGCCGCGGCCCCGGCCGCCTCCTTTCGTTTATGTGTGCGTGTGCGTGAAAAGTGCGTGCGTACACGGTGCCGCTACTCACGCACACATTCAAACCGGCGACGGCCGATTTATATGAAGCTGAACTACTACTCCTTTACTATGGTAATAGGTACTATGAAGTTGCAGTCATTCATCTGTCAATGAAAGGTATGCAACCCTGTCACAGTATAAATTTCTATCTCAAAAATTATAGTACTTTTGCATTTCGATTTCAAATGACGTGTTCATTTATATGGCATTCAAAAAAACAATTCAACACAAAATTATTTATATATTTGATCCTAAATTATTCTGAAACTAGCGACCAGACACGGCTTCGCACAGGTACAGTCAACGACAAAAGTCGCTAAACAATCAGACTTTTTTTCTATTATCCTCATCATCTTATACACCAAGTTTTGACCTCATCATCACCTAAAATCAGGTGTGTTATGTTGTGGTCAAAATGATACCATGTAAAATGTAAAAAAAAACAATAATAATTACTGATTTGAAACACATTTGGAAAATTGAGAAAGATCAGCTACTTTTGTCGCTGACTGTACCTTCCTACCATAATTTTGTCATAATTTTGTTAATATTTTATAGACGTTTTTTGTTGCTGTAGGCTACATTTCCATACATTACATTAACTCTAATCAAACCTAATTATTAGCCAGCGTAAGCTGATAAAGCTAGCAGCTTTCTCATTTTACTGTTTTACAAATACCGTGATTTCTTATTGAAAACTCTATTTTATCAGAATAAATCATAATCCTACGAGTCCTATGATATTCAAGGATAAAAGAAAAACATTCGGAATCGAGTCAGAAGTTCAGGGAATTATTACCTACCCCTACATCTAGACAAACAAAGAAACTATTTTTACCCGGTCTTATTTAGGCATTTAGACAATGCCAACTGAAAGCAAGCATTTTCAGAATGCTAACTTTTACTTCATACTTTGAAAGCCATCCGTGCGCGAAGTAAAAATATTGTAGATTAATATTTTTACTTCATAATCTCGAAAGTTCTGTGAAATGAAACTGATTTGTGTAAAGATCGATATGAATGAAAGGGGAGTGAATGAAGCGTTGACGGCTGATAAGGTAGAGTGGAAGAGGACATGCTGCGCCGACCATAGATGGGACCAGGGCAAGAAGAAGAATCTCAAAAGTTCTGTTTAATTCTTTTTCACCCTAACCAGGTCGTTCCCACAATCCCCAATCAAAAGATTTCATATAACAAAATGACTGCGACAAAGTTCCACACCGTACAATAAACTGTAAAGCTGCGCGTACACGAATTAAAGTCGTTATTAAGGCTATCATTGCAGATACGATCACGAACTCCAAGTCCATCAAAACGCATGGTTTAATGGCTCCAGGCGGCGATGTGAAAGATTTAGTGGATGTGGCATTATCTTTTCTTTATTTATAAACTAGCTGACCCGGCGAACTTCGTATCGCCAATAAAAGTCAACTTTTAAACCTTCCCTGAACTTCCACATAATTCAAAATTATCCAAATCGGTCCAACCATTCTCGAGTTTTAGCGAGACTAACGAACAGCAATTGATTTTTATATATATGAGAAGATTTTATTGCAAAGGAACTGTGCATTTTTCCGGGATAAAAATGAGCCTATTTAACTTTTTGGCTCGTTAGCTATCTCTATACACACAACCGTGCCTTTTTCCGGGACAAAACAGTAGCCTGTCACTTTTCGGCCCGTAAGCTAACAACTAAACAACCACGCATAGTTCCGGGAAAAAAGTAAGTAGCCTATATCAATCTTCGGCCCGTAAGCTAACTCTATGCAAACAAACTTGCATGTTTCCGAGATAGAAAGTACCTATGTCCTAACCTATGTACCTAATCTATGTCACTTTTCGACCCATCAAAAGCTTTGTCACCGTGCATTTTTCCGGGAAAAAAAAGTAGTAGCCTGTCACTAGTCGTCACGGTGATACGTGGTAACAAACATTCACGCACATACACACGCACACACACACACACACACACACACACACACACAAACAAACTTTCGCATTTATTTATATTTTTTTTTTTTTGGATAATTGTTTGTAGTTTTAATTCAAGAATTTGCACACACAATGTACCTTCTCCATTGAACTTGTCGATCGAGGCAGTTTGAATTCGATACGGCAACTAATGGAGGTGCGGTAATTGCACCGACACATTGTGTTACCTTCATTATAGACTGATAAATAACAGCTAGTACTCGTTATGAGCACCAGGATACGTTTATAACAAGAGCCTGGAGCTTTAGAGCGAATGTTGTAAGAGGAATTACTGGGCCTAGGGCCATTTTTAACAGAATTCAAAAAACGGAATAGGTTTCTTCAGTTCGACCGGTGTTCGCGGACAGCTTTTTCGTTTACGAACCGACTTTGATGATTCTATTTTTGTTGGAAAGGACATATCCCAAGGGTACCATGATAAAGGAACCAGGATCTCATGATGGCAACCCAGAGAGCCCTACGAGTCACGTGAGACCGCCGAACAACACAAATGCAAACACAGTCATTATCACCACGTATCAGCCCACTGCTGGACATGGGCCTCTCCTAAGGTCCGCCACTGAACCCGGTCTTCGGCTCTTCTCATCAAACTACTGGCAGCCACTCGGCGCAAGTCGTCGCTCCACCTAGTCGCAGGGCGTCCTACACTACGTCTGCCAAGTCGTGGTCTCCGCGACACTTCTATCCCAACGGTTGCAAACACAGTAACAAATGCTAAACGGCCACCCATCTATGTCGACGTGATCTACGATCTACGTGATGGGCGTTCATGCCAAGAGCGCTAGGGGTATAGCGTTGAAAAAAAACTGAGGGGAAAATGTGAAACTTCCCCCGAATTCTCACAGCACACTTCCCACCCCTAAATGCAAAGACATACACCTCAAGACGGCATTGCATTCCCTTTAAATATTTAAAGCTCTCACGAATGGAAATTTCCTCACTCGTGTCAAGCGGTTGTTTGTTACAAAAATGCATACATTTTTCAAGTTTCTACTCACCACCTCAAAGGGTCTTTCGTACTTGTGCACTCTTGACAACATTTTCACTAAATAACAGTTAAAACCTACTTAACGAAAGATGAATAAATATGAATGAAGTAAAAAAACTGTATTAACGATATCCACTCCACCTAGTCGCGGGCGTCCTACACTATGTTTCCCAAGTCTCAGTCTCCACTCAAGAACACGTATACCCCAATGGTTGTCGGTTCTGCGGCTTATATGACCAGCCCACCGACACTTCTGGTTGCTAATTCTGTGTGCTATCTCGGTGACCTTAGTTATCTGTTATCATTTCATTTTTGATTCGATTCTTCAGAGAAACTCCAAGCATACCCCTTTCCATAACTTTAAATCACCCTTGGAGTAGATGGAGCAAACAACTATGTAGTTAAAAACATCCTCTCACCCCAAATGCATATTCCGATCTTCGTTCCGTCGTGGGTAAAAATAAAAAAGTTGGTAAACTTTGCAGACCGAAAGACGCTGCGTTTTCTGCGCGTTCAATTGGCGCTACTGCGAAAGAGCCATAGAGGCGAGCGAGGTGTGTTAAATTAAGCATGAAACTTAGAAATTGCTTGTTGGCAATGTGGGAACGTATTGGCGGAGTTTCGTGCAGGTGGCGGTTCTAGATTGCTGTAATCTGCCGTCTTCAGCTCGGCAGGTCGCTCTAAGTGATATTGGATGGGATGGAATATGTTCTGAGAAAAGAACGCAAGAGAAACACCGGTGTTAGGAGGGCCCAGGGAATGTTTGTATGTATGTGGCGTCGCTGATAGCTAGACTACATTATGCCGGACTAGACTTACTGCTAATCGAGCGATGGTGGCTGAACGGTAACGCGTACCATTTACCAACTCACAAACTTTCAAACGGTGAAGGAAAACATCGTGAGGAACGGCATGCCCAAGAACTGCAACACTTTCAAGGGCATGCGACATCTACCAACCCGCACTGGGCCAGCGTGCTAGATTATAGCCCATACTCTCCCTCTGAGAGAAGGTCAGAGTCCCAGCAGTGGGAACGTGGAAGGCTGATAATGATGATGATGATGAAACTTTCCCGTTTATAATATTAGTAGGATTTATCTTTCTCATTAGGTAGACCGGCGACATTGTAAGAGTCGCAGGGAGCTGATGGATGCAAAAGGCTAGGTTCATGGTGGCTGTCAAAGGGGGAGGCCTATGTTCAGCAGTGGACTTCTTCCGGCTGATGATGATGATGATAACTTCTCCCTCTTACACCCCTGATTTGTCCCAGTACCGCTCAGATCGTCAGATAAAAGTTGCAACTTCAACTATTCCAAAGAATGGATACACTTTTCCATAATGTCGACATAATCAAATCCGAATATAAAATTCCGGGTTAACAAAAGCAAATTCTTCAAAATACAGTCCTCTTGTGCCAAGTTTCTAGTGAGGATCTAAACTCACCATACCGAATGGATCAAATCGACGCGAATCAAAATATTAAGGAGATACAACATTTAAGAGCCTGCATTACGTCGTTGACCTTGCTTGATCAAGTGAAACTGCTCCGCGCACTCGGCGTATCCCCTCACCAAAATTACGCGATCTGCGGCCAACGCGCCCGAAGCGACGCTCTCGCCATGCGGCGCGGCGCGGTACCTCTACTAATCGAGCCCGCCGTATCTACATATACACAGTAGCAACATCCTACTATAATATTATAAATGCGAAAGTTTGTGTGTGTGTGAATGTTTGTTACCACGTAACTACTGAACCGAATTTGACTGATGAAATTTAGAATGTAGACAGTTTAGGTATTGGACTAACACATAAGCTAATCTAATTTTGAAAAGTCAACTCTGAAAGGGGTTAAATAAGGTGGATAAGTTTGTATGAAAAATGTCATTCCTTGGTTCGATTGACTCAAAAATAGGTACAAATAAACCTTAAAGTAAATCATTGAAAACGCATTTTTTATTTTTTGATATGTATTACTTCTACGGGGTGTGCCATAGAGTTTTAAAGTTTGTTTGGTTTTTTTTTATTCCTTATGTGGATTTTCTTAAAAGTAGGTACAAATAAACTATAAAGTAAATAATTAAATACGTATTTTTTATATTTAAGAAAAACCCTAGAGGTTGTGCAATGGCGTTCAGATTCTAAAGTTTGTACAACACATCAATTCCCACGCGGGCGAAGCCGCGGGGCACGGCTAGTAGTCGCTGCCGCGCCATTTGAATGTGCGCGTGAGTGAGTAGCGAGCGCCGTGTACGCACGGGCCGGCCTGGGACTCAGTAGGGCTGTGCCACGCGTTTGATCGCGCGCATTTATGTATGTACTACACTGCTCGCTCGCTCGGATTTGCTGCTCTCACTGACTATTTTATTTGTATAGTGTATTATAATAAATCGTATTTATTAATTTAAAATTATTAAAATGTCTTTAATATGCAACCCATTTATGAATTGGTAAAACATTTTAATAAATTACGTGATTAAACACCTTGCGCTGTCATAATACACAGATAATATAATCTATAAAAAAAGGCATGTCAGTTACAACACTTAGGTATAAGTCGATAACGGCTGGACCGATTTTTATAATCTTTGATTTTTTGCATTTGTCTTCGTCCGGAATAAGATAAAATATGATACTCATGAATAATAAAATTAATCATTCATTTGTTGTAAATGGTATACCAAAATGCAACTGACATGGTGTAACAAAACACAACTGACAGCTAAACGTAATGTTGTCTATTGTTGATATTGAAGTTGTGAATTGAAGATGTTTTTGTTTTATGCGAGTTTATTTATTATTAACGTAAATTAATTTTAAAATCCTAAATCTGCTCATTTATTGCCTCTTATGCGGAAAGAAGTTCGCCGGGTCAGCTAGTATTTAACTAAAAATAAAAGTGACAACCCTATGCATCACCGCAAGAGTAGGCAATTAACTCGCCGCGGCACTATGCACCTACCACTTATAGCCTATAGGTAGTTCATCGTACGACTTTCAGCTACAAAAATATGCGGAGAAAAGTGGCACAGGTCCGTTCAGCACGGCGGCTCGTCCCGCACTGACTTTATGGGCGACTGAGGGGTGTACGTGCCGATTTGCGAGTATGAAATACGTAAAAAATTCGCAAAAAATAATTAAAGCAGTATTTTCAAAAAATGGCCTGAAGGTGTCCTGGGTATTATATTTTTTTATAAGCTGATGGTTATAACAAGTCTTTGTTACATATATAGTTTAGGAGTAAAGTAGTATTAAACTTTTAGGAAATGGGGACTTTGCACCTTTTTTTTTCAATATATAAATACATTTTATGCATTTTTCGGCCTGAAGGTGTCCTGCTTTATATCAAGTAGATTAACATATATTTTTATTAGATTTTTTTTAGACCAGAATTACACAGAAAGATAGTTTTAAATAACCCCATTTTTGGAAACCTGCGCCTTAAAACGTCAAACTCAAAAGTGGAGAGCTACGCCTGTTAAGAGCGTAAGGCTCTTACACCGGCAAAAAAACAGGCAAGAAACACCCGGCAGGTAATTATTTGGGCGCGATCGCATTCGCAATTTTACTCTTATATCTAACTGATTGGATTGGAGCAATTTCAGTACAATCCCAAGACTTTTTGACATCTAATTAGTCCGAAATTTTACAATAACATTTCACTTCATATGGTGTTGAAATTTTGATATCGACGTGTCTTGAATTTCGCCCTAGAATTTTTAATTTCAATAGTTCAATATCTTCTGCGACAGTGCGGTGCATTCTTCGTTCACACACTCACAGTCCGCCAAATAAATCAGTTCGTTCCGTGGAAACACAATTTGCCCATGAAGACCGCACTGAGTCCCGGTGTGTCCCGGTGTATTTCGACCCCAACACACGCATGAACGCACCCTATCCCCGCATTGGGGAAAATCTGCATGCCAATAGTAAATGCTGTTAGAGTTAAAATCAATTACGTGTTATATTTGGTGAAAATACCGCAGAATTGTGTGTGGTTTCGAAAGGATGGATAGCTTCGTAGTAGTGAAGTAAAGTTTTTAGTAAGATATCACTATATTTGTACATCAAGTCGGAGAAAAATTACAACTGGCAAATGCCTTCTCTCAAAGGTTTCATTAGAGTTGGTGGTGGTTAATGTTATAAACAAGCTGTTCCCCGTGGTTTCACCCGCGTGGGCTACGTGGGCGTGGCCTTTTTTCGCCAAAAAAGTAGCCTATGCCCTTTCTCAGGCACTACACTGTCTCTGTACCAAATTTCATTTAAATCGGTTCAGTAGTATGAAAGCGTTACAGACAAACAGACAGACAGTTACTTTCGCATTTATAATATTAGTAGGGATGTACAATGTCAATATGTCAAGCCCTAGCACTAAAATGACATATTATGACATGACATATCGATCCAAAACTGCGGATAACGGATCAGGATCGATTATTAGTTTCGGCCGTAAGAGTACGTAATTCAAGTCAAAAACAAGTCAAACAATCTTGCTGGACCGTGAACGGCAATCCCTCTCTAGTACTGGACCTTACGTCCTCCAGATGTTTGAAGAGGGACTTGACATATGTCCACTGAAGCGTATCACTTCCAGCCAGGGTAGGCACCTACTAGAGGTGAAACGTATATATTGGACCAGCTAGCAGTAACAGTTTAAAGCGATAAAAAGTATTATCTCTATGTATATAAGACTCAAAGTCCTGATGACTAGGTGTCATGCGTAGGGGTGTACTAAGAAAGGAGTTTTCTTAATTCAACCCCTAAGGGGTTAAAAATGGGTGCATAACTTTGTATAAAAGTCCTTTGTTTTTTTTTTAATTAGTTTTTGTATAGTTCATTCATAATAAAAAATGACGTGTACAATTTTTTTTTGATAGGGGCAATTTAGGAGGGTGAAATGGGGGATGAAACTCCAGTCCAAGTGTAGCGTGGCATCACCTTCAACCACATCGTCACTTTTCAACATCATGTGACTTGTGGTCAAACGGTACCCTATAAGTATTCAAACAAAACAAATTATTTTTAGTTGCGGCACCCTTTTTAAATAGGGTTTCAAAAATAGCCTTATTTTTATTATTCTCAGACATTCCGAATTTACTAAACAAAATCATAAAAATCGGTCAAGCCGTTTTGAAGCAGTTCTATAACAAACACTGTCTGTGACGCGAGATTTCTAAGTCATTAAAATTTGTACTAAACCAAGAATTAACAGTAATAGCATAATGGTAATAGGAAACGCGATAAGAGCCTAAAACAAGGACGGTAAATAATCAAAATCTTCAATCCCATCAGAGCAACGAATAAAGCCATTTCCCAGAACTACCTTTCCACATCCTCAATCGTTTGCCATTAACCACCTCGCTATAAAAAATACCGCTTCAACGATACAAATGGCACCCCATCGAGCACGCAACCCTGTGATGCCAACTTAGCCCTTTCCGGGGGTATGTCTAGCCCCTTCTCGGCTTGTTACAACCTATAAATGAAAATTAAAACAAAAAATGTATAATTAAAAATCAATTCAAAATTTGTTCATTTAGTAGAATACAACATGTGTGATTATCACTTTTAATCGTCAAACTTAAAACTAGCTACGCCTGTTCCAACCTCCAACATATTTTTTTTTTTTACTATTTACAGGGTAGCGTTTGACCACAAGTCACCTGATACTAAGTGACGATCTGGTCGAAGATGGCGCCACGCTACACCTGGACTGGGAACTGGCTCTCAAGTGAGACTGCCGGAACACACCGATAGGTGCTTGGCGACAGATTCTTAACAAGAGGGTGGTAGCTAGCCAGGCGAGTACTAGAAAATACCCTACCACCAAGCTATGGTTCATCACGATGTTTTCCTTCACCGAAAGCTCAAGCTCATTCTAGGATTCGAACCTACGGATCGCAAGCCGACGTCACTACCACTGAGCCATCATCGCATATACAATTTCTTTCTTATTACCTAAGGATTTGGATGCCTACTAGCCCAGTCAAATAGACAATATATTTATTTGTGGCAAAAACAATTACATACACTTCACACAATTAAATTTGATAATAAACATACATAAAACAAATAAACTTAAATAATAAGCCAAAAAGGACGGTCAATTTCGGAATGAGAGATAATGAAGCTTTTTGGCTTCATTTGGTCATTCAATACGTTGTTTCACAAGTCTCTTAAATTCTCGTGTCCGGGTCTTAAGTTATTCGTGGCCAAACGTCAAAAAAATCGGTTGTTGACGTGACAACGTCTTATAATTCGAGCCGGCTGCACGCACGAAAAAACGTGACTCATGCGGCGTTACCTCGCTCTGAGGCGTTCCATGTAAGGCTTGAAGTGCAAGCGAGAGCGCGGAACGAGCGACAAAGAAGCACAATCGGCCAATCGACCTTGTCACGTTCAACTATCGTCAGTAAACCGACTTTACAGACAACCAATTTTTTGTAAAAATATCTCACTTCCTATGATTTCAATAATGTTTCCGTCTATTACAAATTTGTAGAACACAAAATTCTCTACAAGTTTTGGTAACATCATTTTTTTGTACGCTTAAACATTTTTGAAATAATAATGAAATGTTCAAAACGTGCAGTCATCAAACTCAAACGTCGACATTGAACTTTTTGAATACAAATAGTTATGTCTGACTCTAGTCAGTAAAGTTGTTTAAAACCTCTCGGCTATACAGCGTGTTACTTTTCGCCATCCCATTCTTCACGTGAGTAAAACCTAAGGTGACCATACATCTCGTTTTAATGAGGACAGTCCCGCTTTGAAGCACTGTGTCACACACTCCTCAAAAGCCTTAAGAATCTCGCGGTTTGAGAAAACAGGCTATCCGTGACGAGTAACTCAAAGAGGGTGCCACAATACACCAAAGTATGCAAGTCTTTGCCGATTGTCAAATGTCAGATTTAAAATTATGTTGATTGGTAAGAAAATACCTTATAATTGCAGAAATGCTCTTTCAAATATATTTGCTAGTACGAGACGTGTGCCATCTACTATTGGTAAATTGTTCTGCCCCTATAATCTGCTCTAAAGTGCAAGCAATAAGTTGTCAAAGTTTGATCACAATAAACAGAATAGTTGCTAAAAAAAATTGTTTATACATTGGCTCTAATTGACCCCAGTCTCATCAGATTGTAAGAGATGACGAGATCGATATATGGTCTTTGATTGGGGCATTTTTTTTACAATTTTCGTGAAAACGAGATGATGCTTCTCCTTTTTTACTAGTTTCAGGGGGTCACTTTTTTCAATGCCTAAACTTTTGTCTCTTTGCGGAATCGAACCCGCACCTCACGCTTCGCAGCCCGCTATTCACCCATTGCGCCACAACGGCCATTCGTATTGAATTACTGAGCAATTTTTCACCTAAAAGCATTACCGCACGTGCACTTTACGAGCTATTTTCTCGAATAAAACGGTAATATATTTTTTATACAACTGTTAAGATATTTATCGCCTCGTATCTCCTCGAGGCGATTTGCAACTATAGTAGGAAAAGCGTAGTTAGAGAAAATGGGGTATTACTATAGTGACCATGCGTTTAGCTTTGGACGGGACAGTCCCGCTTTGAAGCAATGATAGCTCAGTGATAGTGACGTCGGCTTGCGATCCGTAGGACGTGGGTTCGAATCCTACAATGAGCTTGAGCTTTCGGTGAAGGAAAACATCGTGATGAAACCATAGCTTGGTGGTAGGGTATATTCTAGTACTCGCCTGGCTACCTACCACCCTCTTGTTAAGAATCTGTCGCCAAGCACCTATCGGTGTGTTCCGGCAGCCTCACGTGAGAGGCAGTTCTCAGTCCAGGTGTAGCGTGGCGCCATCTTCGACCTCATCGTCACTTAACATTAGGTGACGTGTGGTCAAACGCTACCCTTTAAATGGTAAATAAATAAATAAAGAAATATCAATACCGCAAAATTTTGACTTGTGCGGTGTTGTTTGCCAGCCGACGATTTGTATTAATCAGCGATTCCGATCGGTGACAAAGTGACAAAGTTAGTGATGTGACAAAGCGAGAATTCGCACTTGAACAACAAAACTAGTGCTGCATTAATCGATAGCACTTTGTATTCCCTATTCTCGTACTAGCGTCGTGTAGACAGGCCATAAGTTAGCAGTACTAACAACGAATAGACAGGACATGGTCAAATTTTTCTAATGTGTAAAATTTCTTAGGTTTAATAGTTCAATAACGTAATATAGTAATGATAATATAGTAGTCATAATTATATTATACTATTAACCACTAACTATCCTACTTAATATTATAAATGCGAAAGTGTGTGTGTGAATGTACAATTACCACGTATCACCGTAACTACTAAACCGACATTGATGAAATTTGGAATGGAGATAGCTTTTACCCTGGATTAACACATTTTATCATGAAATGATTACATTGTTAGTTAGTTACAAGTCAAGCTAATAAAAGTGTTTTGAAAAGGTTCCTGTTACGGGAAGACGCGGGTGCGGGGGCGCAACTTTGAACGCGGAATAACTTAAAAATGTAACAGTATGGGCTTCAAGCGTGTTGTGCGGCATTTTGTTAAATAAAGAAGAAAAAAAAGGATGATTTAATAATAATAACAAAGTCTTTGATAAACTATCATCATCATCATCATCATCAGCCGGAAGAAGTTCACTGCTGAACTTAGACCTTACAGGCTATTGGCCCTTTGCATCCATCGGCCTATCAGTAACCTACATATTAGTGAAAACATTTACATAAAAATTCAGCGCAAAACAATTAAAACCCAGCGATGAAATTTGGCGTGGAGATAGTTTAAGGAATTCCTGTTCATGTGTTTTCTTTAAGGAATGCCTGTGGAATTACACACTTTTTTTAACCTATACTGTCCCACTGCTGGGCAAAGGTCTCCCCCATTTCCTTCCAGATATCTCTATCCCCCGCAATCGCTCCTCAAATGAGTCAAGGTCATCACGCCATCTTTTTCAGGGCCTGCCTCGGCGACGTCGCCCGTCCTCAGGTACCCACTGCGTGGTCATAGTAAAGGAGTAGTAGTTCAGCTTCATATAAATCGGCCGTCCCGGTTTGAATGTGTGCGTGAGTAGCGGCACCGTGTACGCACGCACTTTTCACGCACACAATCACATAAACGAACGAAGGCGGCCGGGGCCGCGGCCATGCACTCAGTACGGAACGCGCCGCCTATGCGTCACCGCAAGAGTAGGCAATTAACTCGTCGAGCGGCCTTAGCTAACCTACTGTTCTTTATATCATCATTATCAGCCTTTCACGTTCCCACTGCTGGGACTCTGGCTTTCTCTCAGAGAGAGAGAGTATGGGCTATAATCTACCACGCTGGCCCAGTGCGGGTTGGGTTCTTTATATACTGTGGCGTAATGGTCACTGCGTGCTGGGAATCATCACGCAGTGGATCATCACACCTAATTTTTTAATGCGTTAAACCGCGTGGCATGGCGAGTTTAACATTAAAATAGTAGAGGTTGCCACCGAATAGACGACTGAGAATAAAATCCTTTGAAATGTGTCAATGCCACAAAACGCTGCCGGTGGCAGTTCCAAATGGATTTCCTAAAAAAAAATATAGAGTATCTTAAAAATAGACGTTCGTTCTGAAAAGTGTTAATCGGAGCTTTTGGGAATTTATTCTAAAGCCTTTACAAAAAATACGATTTACTAACGGTACGTACATTTACCGTGCATTGCATCAACCTGTGTCAGTCCACTGTTGGACATAAGCATCTCTCAAAGTATGCCAACGACTCTTACAGGGTAGCGTTTGACCACAAGTCAAGAAGTAGATATAAAAAAATAAAAATACGCTTTTATCGCAATAAAATTCAGAAAATATTTAAATTGACTTGTATTAGTTACGATAACATACCCATGCATTTTAAACACAAATGACAAACATATTATATTTTTGCACAATACATGATGGGTGATAGCTTCGGTCGTTATTAGCGGGGTTTACACTGCTTTTATATCCAACTAGCTGTTCCCCGAGGTTTCACCCGCGTGAGCTAAAGCTTTATGCATGCAAAGTCTCAGCCCGATCGGTTTAAAATTGACAAAGTTTCATACAAACTTTCATCCCCTATTTTATCCCCTTGGGGGTAGAATTAATCAAAATCCTTTCTTAGCGGATGCCTACGTCATAACATCTACCTGCATGCCAAATTTCAGCCCGATCCGTCCAGTGGTTTGGGCTGTGCGTTGATAGATCACTATGTCAGTCAGTCACCTTTGAGTTATATATTTAGACTAGCTGTTCCCCGCGGTTTCACCCGCGTGGGCTACAGTTTATCGCGATAAAAAGTATTCTATGTCCTTCCCCAGGGTTCAAACTATCTATGTACCAAATTTCATTTCAAACAGTTCTGTAGTTTAGGCGTGAAAGCGTATATATTCTGTATACTCCAAAATTATTCCCGCACTTCGGTGCCCGCCGGCCCCGCCGCGTTTCCCGCTGCGCTGCGGCTACTGCATGGCCATGGCGGGGCGAGCGGGAAAAATAAAGTCCACCAGCCAAGAAGCGTCTTAAAAAGAAAGAAAAGTAAATGCGCTACCGCCAAGCTTTGGCCCTATCTTTGATAATAACAATTTCTCGATCGCCTTTCTAATGTAACTGCTCTCTACATTTCACCGACATCACCACTTGTCCGCGACACATCAGCTCCTAAAATAGCCAATTGACGTGTTGTGACCGCGACTCTAGCGACGATAAATCGCAGCTCACAGTCGCGCCGCGTCGCGTATTGTAACGTGCTTTAACGTTATTAATTGATTTAACTTTTTGTCCCAAAGACACAGACAAGTACAGTCAACGAGAAAAGTCGCTGAACAATAGCACATTTTCCGATTACCGACATCACCTCAAACACCAACCTTTGACCACATCATCACTTAAAATCAGGTGTGATAAGTTGTGGTCAGAGCGCTACGTTGTAAAATGTAAAAAAAACCCACGCCGTACTGATCTAAAACACATTTAGAAAATCTAGTATGTTCAGCTACTTTTGTTGCTGACTGTACATACCTATAGTAGCTTTATTAATGTAATAGAGTTCAGTATAAATAGGAAGACTACATTGGTGTCGATTCGGTTTTATATTTTCTAAAACTAAACTAATTTTGACAGGTCTAACAGTAATGCTATCCTTTTTTTACTTCAGTTGTTAGAAAAAGACAGCAATACTATGAGATCTGTCAAACTTAGTTCAGTTTTAGTTAATGCAAAACCGAATCGACACCATTGTCTCAAAAATATATATAATAAAATATATATCTGTCGCCAAGCACCTATCGGTGTGTTCCGGCAGCCTCACTTGAGAGCCAGTTCCCAGTCCAGGTGTAGCGTGGTGCCATCTTCGACCACATCGTCACTTAACATCAGGTGACTTGTGATCAAACGCTACCCTGTAAATAGTAAAAAAAAAAAATATATATTTTTTTTTACTTTTATTTTAATAATATTATAAAGGTGAAAGTTTGTGAGTATGGATGGATGGATGGATGGATGTTTGTTACTCTTTCACGCAAAAACTACTGAACGGATCATGGTAAAATTTGGAATGGAGATAGCTTATACCCTGGATTAACACATAGGCTACTTTTAATCCCGGAAAAAGGTTCCTGCGGGATAACAGGAAGACGCGAGTGAAACCGCGGGGGCAATAAGTTCGTTGAAAGTGGTAAATTTCCCGTTTCAAAACCAAAATATTTTCTTTACATCTGTTTCGTATTACAAAATGCTAGTGTGCGGTCAGCCTAACGGCTATTGACTTGTGCGTTTTATTGTCGCCAGTGTGGGACGAGTCTAATGCGTCTTTAGCAGGCGCGCCTTTCAAGTCTCAATGTACGATGAGATTTATTACTAACGCGTGAGATACCGCTAAATCTTAATTACCGAGATAAATTCTACTCAGTTCCTTTTCGTAAGTGCGATGATTCAATATCCTGTTTTAATATCAACAATTCTACCCGCAGAAACTTTTAGTATTCTCGTGATCATGGCGCTTGCAAACTTGCAACAGTGCCGAAATATCAAGAATTCGAACAAAAACAAATACATGTTATCCAGTTATAAAATCTAATTCTAATACAATGAATGATTCATAAAAAAATAAAAATTAATAATACCCCCGACATCTTGGACCGATTTTCATCAAACATAGCTAAAAATGCCTTACATAATTTTATAAAAGAGCTGATACTCTCACACTGCAAGGCCGATATTAACCAAACATAGCTAAAAACTACCACAAGCAAACTGGCTTTCAAATGAAAAAAACCGCATCGAAATCGGTCCATCCGTTTGAGAGCTACGATGCCACAGACAGAGACACACACAGACAGACAGATATCGACGTCAACACCCCTCTTTTTGCGTCGGTGGTTAAAAAAGAGAAAATGCAAACGTGTCCAATTTTTTTTTACATATTTCAGTGTCAACTATAAGTCACCTAAGCTGACACTGACAGCTGACAAAGGTTAGCATTCAAAAACAGACCGACAATTAAAAAAAAAATTATGATGTTAGTACGGTATATTAAATATACTTACTATATATTATATATACTTTCATATGCATTTAGTAAAATGCTGTTAATTTAAGATTACCAACAGACAGTTCAATTTTATTTATTTGTATATATGGGACCATTTCAACTGGTTACAACTTGGTAAGTTTATAACTTAGAGAGTTACAACGCTATAACGCCGGGTCTAATTTCATTAAGACAAAAACATCAATTTGCAGAACACATACGGCCATATTTATTCATATGTTTATGTTATTAAACCTATCTATCAACCGCACGTCACCCTTTCCTACCATTTGAGCTTAACAAGAACATAACTGCAGTATACAATTGGTAGCAGTATGGACTTTTCACTTTTCAGGCCAGCGTGCTACTGAGAAGACATAAAACAATATTTTATCCAAAGTACTCCATCCACTATTTTGATCCAAATAATTTCATACATTAATTCTAAAACTACTTCCAAAGGAAAAAATTAGAAATAAAAATTAAAATACTTTATTTTTGTTACACTCTTCTCCACGGATGGGTAGATAGTATTCCTAAAGTACTCCAAAAAAATTCCCAAATTGCTCCAACGAAAATATACTTGCATCCTTCCAGATAACGCCTCCAGCCATAAGCCAGAAGAAGTCCACTCATGGTCAACATAGCCCCCCCCCCCTTATACTTCATAATATATTTTGTAGTACTTACTCGCTTGGCTAACTTCTTTTTTATTAGCAATAGGCAAGCATTTGACCCCAGTCTCACCTAATGGTAAGTGACGACGAGGTCGATGATGGAGCATGCTTGCCTAGAAGATACCTATTCACTCTTGACTTGAACTACTTATCGGGAAACAAAGACGCCACCACACTCAAGTTAAAAATCTGTCGCCAAATACCTATCAGTGTGTTCCGGCAGCCTCACTTGAGAGCCAGTCCCCAATCCAGGTGTAGGCGTGAAGCCACCTTCGACCACATCGTCGTCAGGTGACTTGTGATCAAACGCTACTCTGTATGCAGTAAAAAAATTCAACAAAGTTACGAAGATAATTTTCTGAAACGATCCTTACTGTTGCCACGTCGCGTTGTGACATAACCCTTCAAATCCGGGTCCCGCCGGCCCCTTACGCACGAACAGCTCGATCGGGGGTCTCAAGGACCCTCTATCCGTCTGAGGAGTCCATATTGTGACGAATGAAACACATGTAACGGGACAAGTGCTCAGATATGAACACTCGGGGGTATATTGCGAAGATGTGCGCCTCAAGTCCTCAAGGAGCGATGCTGTCGTGTTTGGTATGTCTGTCTGACGTAAGAATTGGGGTTTCAGTTTTTGGATTCCTTACCTCGAAAGGAAAATGGTATGGGATCATTTCGTTGTCTGTTTATCTGTCTGTCTGTCTCTGTCAAGAGTTTTTATCGTAGTATTACGCCTTCCGAATAGTACAGTCAACGACAAAAGTCGCTGAACAATAGCACATTTTCCGATTACCGTCATCACCTCAAACACCAACCTTTGACCACATCATCACTTCAAATCAGGTGTGATAAGTTGTGGTCAGAGCGCTAACTTGTAAGATGTGAATAAATCCACGCCATACTGATCTAAAACACATTTAGGAAATGAATCTAGTATGTTCAGCTACTTTTGTTGCTGACTGTACAACGCAAAAAATTAAATATTACGGTCCCTTGTAACTATAAAAGATTAAGCTTCTAAGTAAACGTAATCGAAAGTAACAGCTTTTATTTTGACACTGGCAAATAGGATTTGTTGAACTCACGTCATCTCTTCTACACTCACGTGCTTCGTAAAGTAGATGTGTGAAAAATCAGCGCTTACCTGAAACAAAAAGAAAACGAATAAGCGGAAAGTAGTAACGTATGATTCATCATCATCATCATCAGCCGGAAGAAGTTCACTGCTGAACATAGGCCTCCCCTTTGAACGCCACCAAGAACAGCTGTTAGCCATTTGCATCCATCGGCTCCCTGCGACTCTTACAATGTCGTCGGTCCACCTAGTGGGGGACCTACCTACAGAGCGTCTTCCGGTTCGTGGTCGCCACTCGAGAACCTTTCTTCCCCATAGTTATCTATATTATTACTGATGATTTTTGTCGCGATAAACTGACGTCCAAGCGAGTGAAACCACGAGGAACAGTTAGTATTCTTATATAATGCCACATTAATCCTAGAAAAGTGTCAGTCAATAATGTACTTAAGAGACTAGAAGATTACGCTCGTAACTCCAAAAAACCATTTAGTAACCAAACCCAAACTAGCGCTTAACCGAACTACACTGAATAAATATCAATCGGGCGCACACAAACGGAACGATAATGGGTTCCGTACCGTAATTTAGGGTTAGCGATCGCCAATAGAATTGCAAACCTCGATCTTGGACGAAACGGCTGGCCTTTGGAGAATAGCGGTGAGGGCACAATGAGAGAAGATCGAGAATTCAATAATATGTGATCGAAAGTATTTATTAGCTTTCAGTTTTTTTTTTTTTACTATTTACAGGGTAGCGTTTGACCACAAGTCACCTGGTGTTAAGCGACGATGTGGTCGAAGATGGCGCCACGCTACACCTGGACTGGGAACTGGCACTCAAATGAGGCTGCCGGAACACACCGATAGGTGCTTGGCGACAGATTCTTAACAAGAGGGTGGTACCTAGCCAGGCGAGCACTAGAAAATACCCTACTACCAAGCAAGTTAGTTATTTATTCAATAGGCTACATTGTGATCACTTTAAAACGTCAAACTTAAAACTAGCTACGCCTGTTCCAACCTCCTTACGCCGGCAAAAGAACAGGCAAGAAACGCCCGGCAGGTAATTTTTTTAGCGCGATCACATTGACAATTTTATTCTTATTCTTACTAATAGATCGAATTGGAGCAAGTTCACTATGGCGTATGATGACATGACATATCAATCCAAAACCCTTGCAAAAAACGGATCAGATAAATTTCGAGCGTAAGTCAATTTGACGACCGATATGGCGCAATGGGCGGATAGCCGACTGTGAAGCGTGAGGTCGCGGGTTCGATTTCCGCTACAGGATAAATATTTGTGCATTGAAAAAAAAAAGCGCAATTATTTTGTCTGTGTCTGGGTGTTGTGGATCCTGTCCTCGTAGTTTCTGATACCCTAGATACAGGGAAACTTAGTTAGGGGCAGAGCCTATGTATGTGATTGTGCGGGCAATATTATATTTTTTTTTTTAATTATAAGTTGTCTAAAATTGCTTTACCGTATCGACGATAAATTATTAAAAATCCGCCAAGGTGGGATGTCGATGACGGCTCGAAACATGGAAGCTGTCAAAAGTTTCTGTTGTTTTCAACAAGACGAGTGTGTGATCCATTAACTGTTAATACGAAATGATCGATAGCTTCGGTAACTTTTCAAAGAAAATTGCTCTCTTTAACTCTACAAGCTTGTTCGATGAACAGTTGGCTGATAGATTGGTTACATTTTTAGGGTTCCGTGCTTCGAAAGGAAAAACGGACAGCCGAGTGGCCGTCGCCCGGTCGGTTCCAGGTATCGCTGGAAAGACGAATTCACTTGCGCGAGCTCCAGGTGGAGGACTGGCAGGATGTGGCTCAGGACATAGCGAAGTGACGTCTTTTACTATCGGAGTTAAAACTACTGATCTGTTTCTGAAATTTCTTTCAATATCAGGAAACCAGCGTCATTGTTTCCCGATAAGTACAATTTGGGAGTCTTCAAGTCAAGAGTGAATAGGTATATAGGCAAGCATGTTCCATCGTCAGCCACGTCTTCACTTACCATCAGGTAAAACTGTGGACAAATGCTTGCCTAAAGTGTACAAAAAAAATATAACAGGAAGCAACATTATCCCTGGATTTCATAAACTATGTTTCATTTATATTTGGATAGAAGGTCGAAGCTGAGGCGGCTTGCTAGTGTTAAACAAAAAGGCAATGTTTGACCATTTTCTGCTACAGATTTAAGACCGGATAAATCCCACTGTGTCTCAAACTCTTTTTTTATTTCCATGGATAGTTAACCCTTCCTTTACGAGGTCACACCTAAAGGGGCACTCGCGTTTTTACCACCTGTTATTTAGAATTAACCGCAATTTCGTTCCAACAGGTAAGTAAAAACATTTTGTACATAAATAAACAACAGACTAAAAAATTAAAAATAAAAAACGTTAAGGAAAATAAAGCAAAAACCAAACCTAAACTTCTAAAAACACATTTCGTTTTTTAATTGTTGAGATAGTGTTTTTTTATTACTTCTTATAAGGTTGCGTTTGAGAACAAGTCACTTGATTATGTGACGATTTGGCGAAGGTGGTGATTCGCTACACCTGGATTGGTTACTGAATGTTATTTTAACCATTTTTGGTTATTTATAGACGATTGTCTTAAGCTTTGACAACTTGGCCATCTTGAGAGTTTAATAAATAGTTAAATACTCTATCGATCGGCTTACCCAGTTCAAAGTTATGCGTCGGTAACCAATCAGAAACTACGAGGGTGAAAAATCAATCATCCCCAATTTCATATACTTAGGGGTGGATTTTCATTTTCAAATTCAAATAATAATAAATATCGGGGACAATTGCACACTAATAATAATTGATCTAGTCCCAAATTAAGCTCGAAACCTGTGTTATGGGTACTAGACAACGATATACATACTTATATAGAGAAATAAATACTTATATAGATAGAAATATCCAAGACTCAGGTACAAATATTCGTGCTCATCAACTTCGATGTTTATCACTGTCCAACTAAAATATTTTTTTTATATCTAACGATAAATAATATTCGCGGTGTAATCGCACAACAAACATACAAAAAAAAACAAAGTTGATTTGAGACCGTCCTCCTTTTTTGACGTCGCGTTGGTTAAAAAAATGTCAACAACGCCTCACCACGAAGTACCAGATGAAAAAAACCCAAAAAAAAAATTGTCTTGTTTTCAACGAATACAAAATTACAAAAAAAATCCGGGCCATTTTAAACGTGATATTAACATAAACCAAATTCGAGAACTTTTCTGACAATTCAATCTACGCATGTTAATTTATTTTTAGGGGGAAAAGGGGGTGACATGGGCGAGATAGGGAGGTGAAAAGGAAAAGTGGGGGATCAAATTGTGATGAGTGAAATGTATAGGTATTATGACGGGAATTTTCACACGAAAGAATTATAAATGTGTTTTTTATTTTCCTTGTTGGGTTTACTGCGAATTTGTTTGAGTTATTAGCCATTTCTTACCTGCTTTATAAATTTAGTACAGGTATACATTTGACGACAAATCAGCTAGCTGCTATCAGCTATAAGTGACAACGTGGTCGAAGATGGCGTCATGCTACATCTGGATTGGGAACTGGCTCTCAAGTGAGGCTGCCGGAACACACTGATAGGTGCTTGGCGACAGATGCTTAACTTGGAGTGGTAGGCGAGTACTAGAATATACCCTACCACCAAGCTATGGTTTCATCACGATGTTTTCCTTCACCGATAGCTCAAGCTTATTGTAGAATTCGAACCCACGTTTTCGATCGCAAACCGACGCCACTACCACTGAGCCATCATCACTATAGCTTACATGGCATATCACAGTACTACAGGCGTTCAAAATTATTAGGGAAATTACGAGCATACATGGGACTGGCGAGTGGCCGTCGCCCGGTCGGCCGTCCCAGGTATCGCTGGAAAGACGAAGTCACGAAGGACTTGCGCTCACTCCAGGTGGAGGACTGGCAGGATGTGGCGCAGGACAGACCGAAGTGGCGTCTTTTGTTATCGGAGGCCAAGACTTTGGGTCGTTGCGCCACCTCAGTTAGTTTAGTTTTAGGAAAATGGGCATGTTGAGCAATGTTTGTTCCAGACTGTACACTATAAAGGGAATCTCAACAGTCATTACCACAAAACTGTTATCGACACGGCTCCGTAGCATCACATAACGAAGTTGAAGCTCTCGCTATTTGCTGAAACTTTTTTCATATCAATGTTAACGCGGAATGATGTGACGCAGTAGAGCCAGTAGATACAGTATGGACAAAACAAAACACTTCGAAGTTATATAAAAGGGTGTAGAACTTTAGAAGATGTCCGTCATCTGCTTGTAGAGTGTGTCAAAAGTACTAGCCAAAGAAATGTATTAATAGACATATATGAATTCAATAGATTGGATACTGGATCATTTATGGACATTTTAGCGTGACCTGCGTGTGGTAAATAATTACATAATATGAAATGTTTAAATAAATAATAATATTTGTAGAAAAATTTTTAGGTTATGGTATGATGGGGCTGGCTTACCATGTGGTAAAAGCTTCTAAATTAAATTTAGATTATTTTTTTTATATAAATCCATTTTTAAGAGTCCCGTGCCCTTAGGGTAAAACAGGGTCCTATTACTAAGACTCCGCTGTCCATCTGTCAGTCTGTCACCAGGCTGTATCTCACAAAACCGTGATGGTTACACAGATGACGCATGTATTTCTGTTGCCGCTATAAAAACAGATATTCAAAATCAGAATAAAATAAATATTTAAGGGGGCTCCCATACATGCAACAAACGTGTTTTTACTGTCGTTTTTATAGATAATGGGTACGGAACCCTTCGGGCGCGACTCCGACTCGCACTTGGTCGGTTTTTCAACTGCCATGGTATTTTAGATTAATATTTGGTGCTGAAACGGGATATTTAAACAAACACAATTGTTTGTGGTTAGTTTGACAGGTCTAAAAGTATTGCTGTCTTTTTCTGACCAAGGAAGTAGGAACATGATAACATTACTTTTAAATCAGTCAAATTTAGTTTAATTTGAGAATATGTACAACAAAATCGACGCCATTGTAAATATCCCGTTTCAAAACATTTATGGACATTAACAACTGTAACGTAGCAATAATAGTAATAACTTAATCTTCAGGCTAAAATAACATTTGCTTGAAAATATTGATGTCTGGAAGGAAATGTGGGAGACCTTTGCCCAGCAGTGGGACAAGTTTACTTTCGATTTTACGTGACAAATGTTCGATAATAACGAAAAGGAGGGTACAATAGTGCAAGTTCGTTTACTGTTTCTTTACAATGTAAGTGTTTGGTGTAATATTAGCGAAATTACAAGGGAATTTGTGCAGTAGAAATAAACAGAGTAAATGAGAATTTACGGAGCTGCTTTTTTCTTGGTATTAAAGCATAAAGGTTGATGAGCTAGCGTCTAGTGTGGAGAGGTAGCGACGGAATTTTCTACAGTGTTTAACTTTAACCTTTTTATTTTTTCTGTATGCAGGGTAGCGTTTTATGACAGCTGATGCTAAGTGACGATGTGGTCTTAGGTGGCATCACGCTACTCCTGGATCCGCTACTACTTTTAACCTTTAAGATTTATTCATAATAATCAATCATATTGTTCAATAAATTAGTAAAAAAAAGGTTGTTGAAATAATATAAAAGTAGTGGATCTTTTGTAGAACCCACATTTGCTAGTTATTACAACTGCCAAGCAGTAGTTTGCAAATATTACTGTGTTTCGTATCGAAGGGCAATGTTTCTAGTGAAAAAACAAGGCATAAAAAGATTTGACATCTTATATCTCGAGTTGAAGAGCGCATTACAATGCCGCGTAAATGCTCAAGTTGAAAACTCTCCGTGGCTCTCAACTGTAAATAGCATGTCTAACGCTTACCATCATTCAGTAACATGAACAAGAAGAAACCGCTGAGCACAGCTAGTGAACCAAGTATCTTTCATACAATTCCTTGTTATCTTGGTTATACGATGAATCTCACGAATTTCACTCGTCGCCTCCCCGACTATCCAAGACGTCATTTAGGGTAAATGACAATTTGAGTTTACGACTCGCATATATCTGGGAATCTGGCATTAGGCACTTAGGTTACAGTGGTTGCCACACATTTTTAAAACACTTTTATTAGCTTGACTTGTAATGTAAAGTCAAATTGCATTTTTCATCCCATGTTGTTCATTTTTCTTGTTAGTTGGTATATTTCTAAGTTAAATTACGTATTTTTTTTATACAAACAGAGGCAGTTTTTAAACTGCATGTTTACATGCATCATCCAGGCGTAGCGTGTCAAACGCTACACAGTTTGATCTAAGAAAACAGTCAGTTGCGAGTCAAACTTGCGTGAAGAGAGTTAGTTCCGCACAGTCTTTTTTTCAGGGAACTTATGATTTTCTTATAGGTTTTTCCGGGATAAAAAGTAGGCAATGTGTTAACCCAAGGTATAAGCTATCTTCATTCTAAATTTCATTAAGTTTCGTTCAGTAGTTTCTGCGTGAAAGAGTAACAAACATCCATCCATCCATCCATGCTCAAAAACTTTCACGTTAATAACATCACATACGTCATATTCATCAACAGCCGGAAGAAGTCTGAACATAGGCCTCCCCCCTTGAACGCCACCATGAACGGCTATTAGCCATTTGCATCTATCGGCTCCCTGCGACTCATGATGCACTTAAAAACATTTTTTTTTATCATTTCCTAGTTTGCCCTGAACCTACCCTCAAAATTGGAATTCATTTATTTAAACATGTCCGTGATAGATTTATTTATATTTAAGTAGCTAAAGATTTTGTTTTGTAGATTCGAGGAAAGTAAGATGTGAGAGACGGACAGCCCAACATGAAAGCCATCCTATAAGTGTTCCGTTTTTAAAACACTTTTTTTATTCATATCTACGGAACCCCAAAAAAAACTACCGTAATCAAGCGTGAAAAATGAACTACGTAACCGGTATATCTTAACCGAGTCACTAAAACGTATTGTATCGCCTTTTTCACTGAAGATTGCACCGCCAAGCGACAATGCTTAATCGCCAGCTATTTGGTACAACACCCGGTTAGCCCCCACATTGACCGGGGGATTGCGCGGATCCGCCGGTTAAGCCTCTCCGGGTAAACTACGATAAAGGTTTAATTAAGTTTAGAATGTGTTCTTGAGCGGAGACCGCGACTTGGCAAACGTAGTGTAGGACGCCCTGCGACTAGGTGGAGCGACGACTTGCGCCGAGTGGCTGGCAGTAGTTGGATGAGAAAAGCCGAAGACCGGGCTCAGTGGCGTATCATGGGAGAGGCCTACGTCCAGCAGTGGACTGATACAGGCTGATGATGATGACGATGAAGTTTAGAATACGGTGTCAAGAGTGTCTTGTTGTTTTTTTAATTGTTCAGCTGTGGCGAGAATAACAGGAAATGCCGTTAAATAGCGCGATGATTGACGTTTGACATAAGTGTGGCCACGATATTTGACAACGGCATTCACATGGCCGTTTGACGTTAGCCGATAACTCAAGTGCATTTACGTTGACCGTTCAAGTGTAGCCACTCACATAATTGCGTTAATAATTAACGCAATATTTATCGCGATGATAGGCATTGACATTTCCCTTGACGTTGACCTTAGTGTGGCCTCAGCATAAGAAATTATAAAAGAAGCTTTCCGCTACCTTAGCTAACCTACTGTTCTTACTTTACTGTGATAATAATGAAGTTCACGAGAAGAGAGAAGTACGAAGTATGTACAAGAAAATTGTCTACCACCAAGCAAACTTGCTGTTCAAAATCCTACGAGACAATGCACTGCAATGCACCTCCGTCTATAGAAATTGCCTAAAAAGCAGGACGTACAGGTATGAACAATGACAAAATCAAAATCAAAATCAAAATCAAAAATATGTTTATTCAATAGGATACATTGTGATCACTTTAAAACGTCAACTTAAAACTAGCTACGCCTGTTCCAACCTCCTTACGCCGGCAAAAGAACAGGCAAGAAACGCCCGGCAGGTAATTTTTTTGGCGCGATCACATTGACAATTTTATTCTTATTACTAATTGATTGAATTGGAGCAAGTTCACTAAAATCCCAAGCTTTTTTTTTTTGTCATCTAATAGTCCGATATTTTTTATTTAGCTTTACTAATAATAAGATTTCTCTTGTTTGGTTGTACACATTGGGATATGGGAACATGAATATTAACGAGTTGCGGGATCACAACCAAAGCAGACCAGACCCCACAAGCAGCACCCGTTCACGAGTTGACGCATGTGCCAGCCATCGCTCTCCTCGACCATATGAGAGGGAAGAGGGCGACCCGACACATGACGGACACCCCGGTCCCACGGTAGGTCATTTGGTCTGGAGCGGCTTGAAAATAAACATTAGGCACGATGAAACGCGCACGCACAACATCAGAAAACCACAGCAGGTAGTATTCCACGTTCACCGTGCTGTCTGGTCTGTGAAAAGGCAAGCCGTAGGACCCGACCATAAGAAGCCAGCATACATAACTTTCAATTAGATTGACATAATTATAAAAAAAACTTTGTAGGTATAAAAGTAATGACGCTGCAGACTTACGATGAGGAAATCTAAAAAAAAAAACTTATTTATTAGTCGTTCAAACAAATGAATGACTTGCGTTTTCATTAACCGTTCATTCATTTCATTCACTTAATCTAATTACTCTGTAAGTAAACGAATGAACCGGGAGTGAGTCGCCAGTTATGCCGTGATTTTTTAATCATTTTTCTTTGTTGTTTGTTGAAGTTACATTAGTTTCAATTTGATGACAAGATCGTGTTTTTTTTATACAACGATGGGGGCCCTATCCAACAACTGGGGGCCCTAGCCAAGATGCAAACGTTTCTTTTAAAAACACTTATTTCTATAATTATATAATCGTTGACGCCTTGTGACGTTTCGTTTGACCTTGTCATAATGCATCTTGGCTAACATTTTGTATGAGATGCAGGGATTGTCATTGCAGACGTTTGTTCTGACCAAGTGACTTAACGTTGTTTTACTTTTTTTACTTTTTAAAGGGTAGCGTTTCTCCACGTGTCACCTGATCTTAAGTGACGATGTGGGCGAAGATGGCACCACATTACACCTGGATTGGGAACTTGGCAACAGATTCTTAACTTGGAGGTGGGAGCTAACCAGGCGGAAAATACCCTACCACCAAGCTATGGTCTCATGTTTTTCCTTCACCGAAAGCTCAAGCTCATTGTAGGATTCGAACCCACATCCTACGGATCGTAAGCCGACGTAACTACTGCTGGGCCCGTAGCCAAGATGCATTCTGCAATCGTTGACGCTAATAGAAAACAAGAAAAAAGTATAGGTTTGACATATTTCAACGCTAAGTCACGTGGTCGGAAATATGTCAAACCTATACTTTTTTTTGTTTTCTATTAGCGCCAACGATTGCAGAATGCATCTTGGTTAGGGGCGCTGAGCCGTCATCTTTTGAAATATGTCATTCGCATAAAAACATTTCTTTCATTAGCATAAAAGATTGTAGGATGTATCTTGTCTAGAAGCGCTGTACCACGGGTAATTAGCTGAATAAACAAGCAAAAACAAGGCTAAGTACATTAATTAACTGAGCAATTAATTAATTCAAAGCACGTTTAATCTGAACAACATTGATCACGCTCCCACCTGTGCTTAAGAAGACAACATTTGAGGGGATTAGTTCCAAATCCTATAAAGATTGCCTCCAGCAAGCAACCCTTTATGGGGCTTGGTGGAAGGTACGAGGGATTTTCAACCATAAAAAGAGTCAGTGTGAATATTTTTATTTTGATATAATGCTGGGGTCACACTAACGGAAAATGCCGTTCAATAGCGCGATGGTTGATGTTTGACATAAGTGTGGCCACGACATTTGACAACGGCATTCACATGACGACGCGGTAGCCGAGTTGGTAGTGTCCCTGCTAGCGGTCCCGGGTTCGAATCCCGGTAAGGGAAAATATATGTGAGATGAGTACGAATATTTGTACCTGAGCCTTGGATATTTCTATCTATATAAGTATTTATTTCTCTATATTAGTACCGAGTTGAGTTCTTGGCGTTCACAGATTTTGAATTTTGAATTTTATCCCGCAGGAACCTTTTTCCGGGATACAAAGTAGCCCATGTGTTAATCCAGGATATAAGTTATCTCCACTCCAAATTTCACTGAAATCCGTTCAGTAGTTTTTGCGTGAAAGATTAACAAACATCCATACACCCATATTAGTACAATTCTATTCGCTTATTTGTTTGTAACCTTTTCGCGCTAAACTGATCTGATCATTTGAACCATGGGGAAGGGACTTAGGACGCTATACATCGCGATAAACTGTACCACGCGGGTGAAGCAGCATGGAACAGCTAGTAACATAACAAATGAGAAAGTTAGTGAGTAAGTTTGTATGTTTGACACTTCTTCACGCTAAAATGGCATTAAGTTTGAAATGGTGACAGTTTATACACTGGAATAACAAACGGCACGAACGGTGTCTGAGCATTATTCTTTAAGCAACTATACGGTTTTGGTGTAATACAATTTCACAGCTGTCTATTTAATTCTATACTAGCTTACTAACATCTTGTAATCAAATTTTCAAGCAATCCCCGGATTAAATTGAAATTGGGAGTAGGTATACGCACGTGGGTAGATGTGGAGATATTAATCTTAAAGTTATTTGATTTCAATTATAGTAAGATTTTCTTGAAAACAAAGTCAATTTACAATAGAAAAATGTATGTATTTTATTCTAAACAATTTTAAATACATTTGTTGTAAAGAGACCACCAATTATCATCATCATCATCAGCCTCTGCTGGGCATAGGACGCCCTGCGACAAGGTGGAGGGTCGACTTGCGCAGAGTAGCTGGCAGTGGTTGGATGAGAAGAGCCAAAGACTGGGCTCAGTGGCGTACCTTGGGAGAGGCCCATATCCAGCAGTGGACAGAGACGGAAGAAATAAAAATTCACTAATTGAAGGACATATTTTCGTCTCACCGAAACTCCTTACGCACATAACGAAGGATGTCGCTACCAATTTCCGGAACTCGGCACTTACACCACACACGTCGTCAACATTCTACATTTAGTAGACAATAATCCAATTTATCTGTCGACTCGGGAGCACTCGTAAATTCACTTGAAAACTTCGTTAAGTAACAGCCGAGAACTCGCCTTGACCCGATTATTGTTATTGGAGATTCGGCCTCGTTTTAGAGTTTTAGCTTCGTTTACATGAGATGATATGTAGTGGTTGGTGTAACTGATATGTTAAGATTCAGAAGATCAGAAACGAAGTGATCCAACAGAGAACTAAAGTAACCGACACAGCCTATGGGATCAGCAAGCTGCAGTCGCAATGGGCTGGACATATTAGCCGAAGAACTAATAACCGTTGGGCAATCAAGTTCTGGAGAGGAAACCGTGACTCAGCAAACGCAAGACATCTTCCAGCTAGGTGGAGCAGTGACATACGCAAAATGGCTGGCAGCGGGGTGAAGCCGAAGATTGGGCTCAGAGACTTACTTTGGGAGAGTCCTACGTCCAGCAGTGGACATATAAAGAAAATCGACTAATGTAAATGAGCCTTTTGGTTGTTTTTGATGGAAAATAAGTAATTGAGAAAAGTTTTAATTGGCATCGGAAGCTAACTCCTGAATCGTCCTCGTAAGTAGGCCGAGGTTAACGAGGATTCCGAAAAACGGTTCATTCTTTTATATGTAAAGTTTTAATTATCCATATATTTTTTGTATTAAAATCCAAAATCCTGACTCCTGATATATCAACGAAAACCCACAGAAAAGATATGGATAAGGGTTTGCTACTTCCCCAGGCTGGCAGGTGTGCTGGTAATATAAGCCGCAGAACCGACAACCGCCGGGGCAGACGTGTTGTTGAGTGGAGACCGCGACTTGGCAAACGTAGTGTAGGACGCCTTGCGACTAGGTGGAGCGACGACTTGCGCCGAGTGGCTGGCAGTGGTTGGATGAGAAGAGCCGAAGACCGGGCTCAGTGGTGTAGCTTTGAAAAAATGGACAAACTGCAAACATCTGAACAAAACTTTTTAAAGTCATACGTCAAGATGGAATTCGAATTCAGTATCGGCGCCTTGTAAGCCGCATGTGTTACCGTTCGGCCATCACCGCTTCATTGTGACTGTTAACGTATTATTATTCATTTACTTGTACAGTCAGCGACAAAAGTAGCTGAACATACTTGATTTGCCAAATGTGTATTAAATGAGTATGGTTTGTTGTCCTTTTACAACTTACATGGTATCGTTTGACCACAACATAACACCCGTAATGTTAAGTGATGGTTCAGTCGAAGGTTCATGTGTAAGACCATAAAAGACAATCAGAAAATTGGTTTTGTTCAGCGACTTTTGTCGTTGACCGTACCTAAAGTCTTGTCTACGTTAAACCTCTTTGATTTTCGCCGCGCGGTCCCAAAATTCAGAGCTTCCACACATTACGGTATTAAGTTGTCAACGCCTATTACATCCGAGGTGATTTTAGTAGTTAAGTTAGTTTCCGGAACTGGTAATAGATAAGTGAATTTAGTAGTTTTGGGGATAATGTCGCGATTTACTTTCCAGAATTTTGCACAACATACTTCGTGATGTGCAAAGATCTGGTAATATAAAGACAAAGATAAAACTACGTTTATTTAAGAGTGAAAGGAAGAGATAGGAGAGGTTGCGAATTTTGCAAGAAGTTTGAGCTATCAGTGATGAAGCCTTAGCTTTGTTGGTATGGTATAGGATATTTTCTAGTGCTCGCCTAATTGGCTATAAACTACCCTCAGTCACCAAGAACCGCTTTCGATGTGTTCCTGTAGACTCACATGAGAGCCAGTTCCCAATCCAGGTGTAGCGTGGCACCACCATCGACCACACGCCACCTTTTAAGTAATGTAAGTTGTACAAAAAAAAAAACCATTACCGATCTACACCACTTTTGTCGCTGACTGTACATAACTATAAATTTAAAATTTAAAAATTCCCTACGTTTTGGACCGATTTTCATCAAACATAGCTAAGAACCAACCAAAATAGCTATCAAATGAAAAAAAAACCGTATCGAAATCGGTCCATCCATTTGACAGCTACGATGCCACAGATTGATAGACAGACGCATCGAGGTCAAACTTATAACACCCCTCTTTTAGCGTCGGGATTTAAAAAAGCAAAAAGAATCAGGGACGTAATCATCGAAATCACTGGCGACATTATCGATTAGAGCGATTCGACGTCGTGGCTCGTAAAGGGCCCCACTTTAGTGACAATCGACTCTCTCGGACGGACGCCTCTTTGTGTCAATTGGACGCCACTAAACGGTTCTCAAACTTTTGAGTGGATTTTTTTGTTATAATATTTGGGCGACAATAAATTAGCTATAGGGAAAACATCATGCGACTTTTTTATAGATACAATGGCAAACAAGCAGACGGCCCGCCTGATGGAAAGCGGTCACCGTCGCCTATGGACATTTGCAACACCAGGGGAGTTGCCGCTACGTTGCCGACTCTAAAGGACTCTGTTCACACCCATCTTGAAGGATTGCAATTTTTAGCACTGCGGAAAGACTTGCGGGGGGAGCTCGTTTCACATTTTGCAAGTATGCGGCTTGACTCTGTAAAAAGTTATAATGATCAGATGATAATAATATAGCGATCGGAGATTTGAGGCGATGACGGCTCAGTAATAGTACGACCCGTAGGTTGTAAACTCCAATCCTTCAATGAGCTTAAGCTTTCGGTGAAGAAAATATCGTGATGATAGCATAGCTTAGTGGTAGGGCATTTCCTAGTGCTCGCCGGCTAGGTACAACAAGAATCTTTCGGCTATCCAGGCATAGCGTGGTTTTTTATTTTTCATGAAAAGAATCTTTATGACAATGTACCTAACTATCATTATTTCAAGCTTTAAGAAGCTTTCAAAAGTACATGTTTTTTTTCATTACAATTTTCTGTTTACACTACGAGGGAATTCAGCCAATTCAGAGACACAATACAAAAATGTATCTGTAAGAAAACGTGCGAAAGTTTGAGATCCACTTGTGGGTCATAAAACGATATGTAAGCATGCTGATTGGCTGGAATCGACGATCGCGTCAACTAATTGACGAGGTTCGACAGTTACAAGCGGAGATAATAGAGGTCAGAATTGGACACGAGTTTATTTGTGGACAACTTGAGATAAGTGAATAAAAAGATACAGAGTTTTAGAGCGAAAACCTAGAGGGCAATGGGCAGGCCACATCGCTCGACGAACCGACAACCGATGGGGAAGAAAGGTTCTCGAGTGGCGACCACGAACCGGAGGACGCTCTGTAGGTACGTCCCCCACTAGGTGGACCGACGACATTGTAAGAGTCGCAGGGAGACGATGGATGCTTATGGCTAATAGCCGTTCATGGAGGCGTTCAAGGGGGGAGGCCTATGTTCAGCAGTGAATTTCTTCCGGCTCATGATGATAATGATGAACCTAGAGGGACTGAGAAAAGAATCCTGACTTTCCTTCTTCTTCTCTCATTTTGTGGGCGCGATTGCATTGGAGCAAGTTCAGTACAATCCCAAGGTTTTATGTCGAAGATTTCGTTTTATCTGGACTTGAAATTTAACTATCGACAAGTCTTGGATTTCACTTAGGACTGTTCAAAAAGCGTATACCTACCATCATTGAAAAAATTGACTGTGTGGGAGTTATTACATTGGGTTCAGTGACCTCTAATTAGTCAACGAAAAGTTTATATTTCAAAATACATCTTCATGATGTCCAGAAATGGTACAGTTACAGTTTTATAGGTTACCTTCTAAAAATATACTTAGTTTATAACGCTAACCACCTTTCCGAGTAGAAAAAAAATGCTATACGGTAATAAAACATTTAATATCCCAAACTATATTATTAATCACCTCGTTTCCTATATAATTGTCGTAATTAATACAGAATACTTTACGAGGTCTTAAGTGCCGTGTTGCGTAGGTGTCGGGTCGATGACCGGCTTGGACGTGAGATGAAACAGATAAGAGGTTTTGAAGAAAAAAGTTTGGAAAGGAAGACTTTGAAGGTTATTTTGGACGTTTAATAAAGCTGTGAGATTATTTTTATTTTCTTTTTAATGGAAAATGGTTTTAAGCTACAGAGATAAATTTGTTCGCACATCGTCCTTTAACATCGACTTGTGGTCAAACGCTGAAGTAAATAATATTATAAGCTAGCGGTCCCGGGTTCGAATCCCGGTAAGGGCAAATATATGTGTGATGAGCACGAAAATTTGTACCTAAGTCTTGGATATTTCTATCTATATAAGTATTTATTTCTCTATATAAGTATGTATATCGTTGTCTAGTACCCATAACACAAGTTTTGAGCTTAATTTGGGGCTAGGTCAATTTGTGTGCAATTGTCCCCGATATTTATTATTATTATGTTGTTTGTGTAGTGTATTTATAATTAATATGTAATGTGGGTAGCTTCTAAGAAATTAATAAAGCAGTCTGTACTGAGCCATCTTGTTGTTTACTTCATGGTGACAGCGGGGCGTAAAAAAATAATCTATTTAACAGTTTAAAGTGCTTAATTCCGTGCAAAAAGTAGTTAAAAACGTAATATCGAGGTTGAGAAATAAGTAACCGATGGAACACGCACGCCCCCCTGCCGAATTATCGTTGGATGGAGGTCCGGCAAATCGCGCTGACGCGTGGCGAAAGTGGCTCAAACAATTTCAAGTGTTTTTGAAAGCATCGGGGGTTTATAAAGAACCGAGTGACGTCCAGGCTAGTTTATTGATAAATCTTATCGGTCCCGATGGATATGATGTGTTTTCGACATTCAAGTTCGAAGAGAACGAAGATCGCGATGACATTCAGAGGTTAATTGAAAAGTTTAACAACCATTTTGGAACTAAAACAAACACCACGATGGTCAGGTTCAAGTTTTTTACCAGAAACCAAGAGTGCGGGGAAAATATCGACGAGTACGTCACGGCTTTGAAGCTTCTAAGTCAACAATGCGAATTCGAGCAGCTAGAAGATGGCCTGATCCGCGATCGCATTGTTTGCGGCGTACGTGACAGTTCCGTCCGGGACAGGTTACTTCGAACGGATCAGCTCACGCTAGATAAAGCTGTAATGATATGCCAGTCTAACGAAATCTCAAACGAGGAAAGCAGAGAAATTGATGGGGTTAAAATTGAGAAATCAAAGGGTGCCTCAGTGGATGCAGTGTGGAGTTCGCGAGGTGCGTGGCGCGGTGCGCGGGGCGGCACAGCGCAGCGCTGGCGCGGCGGCGGCGCCGGCACGGGCGCGGCCGGCCGCGGGTTCGGCGCCGGCGGCGGCGGAGCGCGCGGCTACGGGCGCGGCGGCTACGGTCGCGGCGGCTACGGTCCCGGCGCGAGCGGCCCGTCGGGGGCGCCGGTGCAGGATACATCCTGCGCGGCATGTTCCAGTACTTATTGCGATGGTGGTGTTCGGTGTCCGGCGCGTAATGTGAAATGTTTTTTGTGCGGTGAGAAAGGTCATTATAGAAAAACGTGCCAGTTGCGTAGATCTAGCAAAGTGTATGTGCTGCAGGAAGAACCAGAGGACGATTTATTTTATATCTCGTCGGTAGACGTACCGGATGATACGCGACCAGAGGAGTCAAAATGGTATGAGACTTTAGTTCTTATTAATAGTATGGAGAAACATGTGTTTAAATTAGATACGGGTGCAGACCTAAATGTAATATCGAGAAACAATTATGTCATGTTGGGTTGTAACATTAACAATATAAGTCCCGTCAAACCGAAAGCGATGTCGTTTTGTGGTAGTTTTTTGCCAATTATAGGATCAGCTGTAATGAAATGGATGTACAAAAATAAAGTATTCAATATACATTTTGTAATTACCGATCATGATTGTGAGAGCATTTTAGGTAAATATACGGTTGATCAAATTGGATTGGTGAAACGAGTGTATTCTTTAGATATTTCTAAATATGATGAATTATTTGAGGGTCTTGGTAGGTTGCCTGGGTTTTATACAATACCTATTGAGAAGGATGCCACTCCCTGCATATGTCCCGTAAGGAAAATTCCATTGAGTGTAAGAGGTAGCCTGCAAGTTGAACTGGAGCGTATGGAGAAGATGGGAGTGATAAGAAAGGTGACTCATCCCACTTCCTGGGTAAATGCGATTGTGGTAGCGGCAAAAAAGGATGGTAGTATACGTGTATGCCTAGACCCGCGGCCTTTGAATAAGGTCATTCGCCGTCAACATTTTCCACTGCCAACGTTAACAGACATTGCTACGAAATTAAAAGGTGCTAAATACTACAGTAAGCTAGACGCTAGATCTGGTTTTTGGATGGTACAACTGGATAATGAGAGCGCAGATCTTTGTACATTCGGTACACCTTTCGGTCGTTATCAATTTTTACGCCTGCCTTATGGAATTAACTCAGCATCAGAAATATTTCATTCTCGCGTTAAACAACTGTTGGAAGGGCTGGAAGGAGTAGATTCCTTTATTGATGATGTCATTTTGTGGGCTGCGGACGAAAGAGAACACGACGAAAGACTCAAAAAACTACTGGAACGGGCAAGACAGGTCGGTATAAAGTTTAACCGTGATAAGTGTGAGTTTAAAGTATCTGAGGTGACATATTTGGGTCACAAATTTAGCTCGAAAGGGATGGAAATAGATAGTAGTAAATTGAAGGCGGTGACTGAAATGCAAATTCCTCAAAACAGGCAGGAACTGGAAAGATTCCTGGGCATGGTCAATTATTTATGTAAATTTATTCCCAACTATTCCGAAAAAGTAACCCCACTGCGTAACTTACTAAAGAAAGACAGTGAATGGGTGTGGGGCGCATGTGAAGAAGAAGTAGTGGAAAGGCTGAAACGTGAGTTGTGCAGCGCACCGGTGCTGACGCTGTTCTCGACGCGGGAGCCGGCGGTGGTGTCGGTGGACGCCAGCTCGCACGCGCTGGGCGCCGTGCTGCTGCAGGGCGGGCGGCCGGTCGAGTTCGCCTCGCTCACTCTCACGGACACGCAGCAGCGGTACGCGCAAATTGAGAAAGAGATGCTCGCTATTGTATTCGCACTGGAACGATTTCACCACTATATTTTTGGTAAGAGCGATGTGCTGGTGGAGAGTGACCACAAGCCTCTCGAAGCGCTTTTTAAGAAATCCCTGAATTCGGTACCTGCCAGATTGCAGCGAATGATGCTTCGAACTCAGAGATACGACTTCACTGTTGTGTATAAACCCGGTAAATATATGTACATTGCAGATACGTTGTCACGGGCTCCCCTACCAGATTTAATGCCGGATAATATATCTGATGAAGTGCACAGTCAGTCATGCTTTCTGATAAGTAGTGTTGCTTTTAGTGATGAGAAACTAAATTTAGTTCGAGAGCATACGAAAGATGATGTGTTATGTCAGTTGTTGATCGAATGTATGTTAAAAGGCTGGCCATTAAATAAATATCAGACTGATGAGAGAATACGACACTTGTGGGAACATAGGCATTCACTAGAATACTGTGAAGGGGTACTTTTTAAGGACAATCTAGTATACATTCCGGAAAGTCTTCGAACGGAAATGTTAGCCAGAGTGCATGAGGGTCATTTAGGCATTGATAGGTGTAAAAGGCGAGCTCGCGAGGTCATGTATTGGCCAGGCATGTCGGGCCAAGTGGAGAGCACCGTGCGCCGCTGTCGTGTGTGCACGAGCCACGCCGCCATGCCACAGCGGGAAACTCTAATACCTCATAAAATACCCGGTCTTCCCTGGACAAAAGTCGGCTCTGATATCTTTGAGTATAACAAGAAATATTTTTTGCTATTAGTCGATTATTTTTCAAACTATGTAGAAGTGTCTGCACTAACTTCGATTACGTCGAAAAGCATTATAAAAGCACTGAAAGATCAATTTGCCCGCCATGGCATAGTAAAAGAATTTATATCTGATAACGGACCCGCTTATGCTTCGAAAGAGTTTCGGGATTTCGCAAAAACATGGGGATTTTTGCACATCACATCATCTCCCAATTATCCTCAATCCAACGGTCGGTCAGAGCGAGCCGTTCGGACAGTTAAGAGTTTACTAATTAAATCGATAAACGATGGTTCAGATTTTTACTTGAGCTTATTAAATTACAGAGCCGCTCCAAGGGACGGTATCGCTAGCCCGGCGGAGCTACTAATGAGTCGGAAACTCAACACCCGTTTACCCGTGCACACTGACAAGTTACGTCCTGCCAGAGATAATACGGTGGACTACAACAATATGCTTCGTAAGCAATACAATGCCAAATGTCAGTACGACAGTAGATCTCGCGATCTGCCCAATCTACAAATGGGTGACGAAGTGATAGCGATCGACGGTACCAAAAGACGTGCGGTGAGGGTAACAGGGCGCGCCGCTCAGCCGCGTTCCTATTTCGTGGCTGACGAGCTAGGTAAGCATTATAGACGCAACCGTAGGCATTTAGTAAAACTAGACTCATCTACTTCGTCGCCTTATAAAAATGTGAAGCATGTCGATGGAGATAAGGATGATAGTGATGGTAGTGTGTATGATGATCCTACTGAAGTCATGGAAGGAATAAATGATGAGTCTGATACTCCTAGCAGGGTACCTACAGCTAAAATAAAATCACAGGCACCTGTCGTTGCAAATCGCCTTGAACGCACAGCTGCACGGGAAGCAAAAGAAAGAATTTTGCATCAATTTAAAAAGTAGCATTATTATTATACTTGTTTATTGTAGGCAAATTGCTCGTTACACTAATCATAATACAACCTATTTATATTTCGTTCTATTAACTTACCATAAAATTTGATCTATTATCTGATGATTATATAGCAGGATTGCTTTAGAATAGCATATGTTAAGTTCATAACTAAGTTGTTAGTTATACACATTAATAAATTATAATTATGTTGTCTAATATATTATGTACAATTTTGTTCGATAAGTTTCTAATAATTTTGATGTCAAAACTATTTTGAGGCATGTCGCATGCCTATAGTTATTTAAAGTTGCATGTTTATTTAATTAATAACCGTCTACTTCTCATTTTGATGAAGGGAAAGATGTAGTGTATTTATAATTAATATGTAATGTGGGTAGCTTCTAAGAAATTAATAAAGCAGTCTGTACTGAGCCATCTTGTTGTTTACTTCAGTTTGAATAAAAAATAAGGTTTGAAATGGAATGAAGTAGCATAGAAGGTTATTTTGGATGTCTAATAAAGCTGTGAGGTTATTTTTCTTCCCTTTTTTAATTGATTGTTTAGCAAGAAACTTTATTAAACCTGAGACAGAGTGAATATGAATCATTCATTTGCAAAAAATTTTTTTGACCACAAGTCACCTGATGTTAAGTGACGATGTGGTAGAAAATGGCGCCACGCTACACCTGGATTAAACAAATAATACAAAAATACTTAAAACAAATGCTTTTTAGAAGTGAAGAGATATGAGAAGGGAATTTTTAGGAAGAAATATTTTTTTGTAATCCTAAGAACTTAAAAGTGAATTAAGATATTGGGATTGGGAGGTTCACTGAAGCGCGTGGTTATTTTTTAACAATGTTTTTACCAAACCAAGCTACAGTACCAGACATATTTGATATAAATACAACAAAAATATTTACTATAACAATGAACTAAAAAACATAAACTAATAACTACAACATAAGAACTAACAACTATACAAAATGACAGGAAATTTATGCGTAGATTAAAACTATTTTTATATGACAAAGCCTACTATTCAAATGACGAATATTTAAATGAAAATAATAATTAAGAATTATATTGACTATTTATGATTTATGACATTAGGGCGGCCGTCCTTCTAATTTGTGCTGTGCCCTACGGGGCCCATACGGACTAAATGTACCCTTCAAATTTATAGTTTTTTTAAGTTCTTTGTACAGTATGGTTGCAATAAAATATGAATATGAAAATTATTAAAAGGAGTCCCTTTAGGCAAGGTTCCGAAGATACTGGCAGCGCAGCGTTCCTTCTTTGAATGGCTAGACTAATTCTTTGCACGGCTACGCAGTGGCGGATTTACACATTTGCCGCCAGTAGGCTAAGTATTCAAATTTTGCCGCCCCTACCAACCTCTATAACCTCTACGGCCTCTGCCTTTCCTTTTTAAAAGTGTCATTTTTTATGCATCATACAAAAATTGAAGAAAATTCAAGTGGTGAACAATGTTTAATTGTTTGTGTGCACATAATAATATTTAAATGCATATATACGACTCTGTTAATATCATTAAAACATTTTTTTTAATTGACACTAAATTTGCCGCCCCTAAAAACTGCCGCCCTAGGCTACAGCCTACTCAGCCTGCTGCTAAATCCACCACTGCAGCTACGGTAAGATAATCTGAGGTTTCAATAAAAAAAAATTGAAATGAAGTTAGGAAGTCGCTTTATAGGACATATCTTTTGGGATGTGCAAAGATTTCGCTTGTAGATCAATTAAGCTTTTGCAAAAAAAAAAACGGATCACTGACAGTTGTGTGGTCTGACTCATATCTTGTATTTTTAACGATATTTTAACATAAGTAGACAAACAAGGATCGTGTCCATTCTCTATTGTCATAAATATTTCTTTAAATTGACAATTAAATAAATAATTCATAAACATGGTCGTTAATACAATAAACTTAAAAAAAACTACAGTTGAAAATACATAAAAACACAATGAAATCTGATACGTGGAATTTGGATACTTATCGAAATAATGATGTAACCTAATATCGATAATTTGAAATCGATTATGATGTTTGGATAGTTCGTTATCGATTGAAAATGTTAACGATTGCATATTTTATAATAATTTAGAAATCTCGTGGTTTCTTACTGAAAACTCTACTTTATAAGAATAAAACATAGCCTATCACACACGGGGATTATGTAGCTTTCTGTTAAAGAAAGAATTTTCGAAATCGGTTTAGTAGTTTAGAAAATTACCCCCTAGATTCAAACTAACAAACATATAAAAAAGGAAAAAAAAATTTGAGGGATAATTAATTATAAAGAACTAGCTGCGCCCCACGGTGCCACCCGCTTGGTGTTTTCATTGAAACCGTGCATTTTCCGGGATAAAATGTTGACTATATATCACTCTCTGGCCAATAAACTATCTCTAACAATAGATAACACGTCGATACGTTACTCCGTTGCTATATGTAAGAAGGACAAACCAACAAACAAACTTACTCATTTATATAGAAGTGTTAGGATAGGATAAGTGGTATAAAAGAGACTTGACATATGGCGTAGCAAAGAGGTAAGGTCTAAAAAAATAAAAATAAAGAGAAATCAAGTAGTCCTGAAATTTACAAACATAGCCGTCATCAATGATTATTCTAATTTATTATTTAAAAATATGATAAGCCATAGTAGTAAGTATTCATAGTGGCGTTCTAGGAGGGCCAAAGTAACACATCACTATTACAAATCTATAAAATATAATGTTTGTACAAAAATAAATTGTTACGCAGTAAAAAAAATATAAAACCACGTAATTAACACCTCAGCTCCTTTATCCTGTTAAATAATTGAAATAAAATGATAATTCATTTGAAAAACAGAAAAAAATTGGAAATTATTCAAATCGTGTAAGGCCCAGCGCAATATGGGCCGGCCCACACAACGGTGTACCCACTCAGGCGATGCGGGCTTCGATGGTTACCCGCGCGTCGCGCGCTAAAGGGCTGCGGGTAACGATCGAAGCCCACAGCTGATTCAACGACAAGTGTTGTAAATAAGCCTCTATAATCGACTATTGTCCTTGACACACGATTATAATCGACTAAAATAATTACTAGTTGAACAGCACTATCGGATAAAAGAAAAACATCTATGGATGTAGAAAAAAAATAGACACTGGCTTCAATTTGCTTTTTTAGGTACAACTTTACAAACATGTGGAGAATTTCGTATTTAGAATTGTGAAGTGTTTTACAGTATAACTAGTTATTGATATTTATTTTTAGCAACGTGTAACCTATCTAATTCTTATTTTGATAGAATTGTTATTTACTTTGCTATACGGAAATTCATAAACATTTTACAACAGATGAACGTAATAATTTCATGACGACAAAGTTAACGTGGTAATGTGTATTTAAAAATATCATATTCATTATAACAAATCATACTAGTGAAATGCCCAATCTGTCTACTTTCTGAAACTAGTTTCAGAAATTAAATAAGTTTGCTAGAAATTAAGTAAAAACGACAATATCAAAAAACAATACCGCGGTATTTTGCGGTTGGTGAATATGTTCGACCGCGCAGCGCTTTAGAGACGGTAAGGCGTGCGACGGCAGCGCCTGAGTGGGTACCATTTTGTGTTTAAAAAATGGTGCGATTTATTAAAAGTAAGAGAGTTCATTTAAAAATCTCGTAACTTATACATGTTCTGGATAAAGTGAAACTTTATTTTACTTGTTACCGTGTAGAGTTTGACCACAAGTCACTAAACACTTTACGACAGATTTTTAACTTGATGGTACCTTAGTCACCTTAGGCTATAATTTCATCGCAATAATTTCCTTCACCGAAAGCTCAAGCTCATTGCCAGATTTAAACTCACGACCAAAATACAGGTCGCAATTCGACATCAATACCAGCTGCACTAAGCACTGAGCTCTCATCATCGCTTCTTTTATTGTATTGCTATTTTATTAATAAATCGTGTTGCCGTACAACCATCAGCCGTAATATTTGCCGTACACCAATGCGCGCTGGGCCTTATCCACGTCTCGTCACGAAGCCACGAGTTTTACGTTTTCCTCGTATTTTTTTTAAACATTTTTGTTCGTTTTTTTTCTCGGTGGATAGATTTATAATTGTTTTACTAGCGCCCTGGACGAGTGCGGCGCGCCCTATTCAATTTGAATGCCAAATTCGTTGTGTCAATTAAAAACGGAGCGTTTTGTTCCCTTCAAGTGGGCTGGTGTTTACTGCATATTTTAAATCTTTTTTTAATTTACTTTTTTTTGTGAATATATTATCACATGTTGTGTGGATGTCCACATTGTTTCTGATACCCTAGTAGATACAGGAAATCCTAGTTAGGAAAATGTTGTGTTTGTGATTGTGTCAGTGATTCAATAAGAAAAGACTAGGTATGTTTCTTATAAAGTTATTAATTTACTATATATAAGTAAAGAGACACTAAACAAAGATTTTGAAAATTAATCCCTTTAGCTTAGCTTAATAACTTGGTGGTAAGTTATTTTCAAGTGCTCGCCTGGCTAGCTTCCACCGCCAATTTAAGAATCTGTCGCCAAGCACCTATCGGCGTGTTCCAGCAGTCTCACTTGAGAGCCAGTTCCCATCAGTCCAGGTGTAGCATGGTACAGTCAGCGACAAAAGTAGCTGACATTACTCGACTTTCCCATTGTGTTTTAGATAAGTAATGTTTGGTTTTTCTTCACAACTTACAAGGTAGCGTTTGAACACAACATAACTCACTTAATGTTAAGTGATGATGCGATTAAAGGTTGGGGTTTAAGACGACAAACGTAATCGGAAAGTTTATTATTGTTGAGTGACTTTTGTCGTTGACTGTACCATCTTCGACCAAATTGTCACTAAACATCAGGTGACTTGTTTTCAAATCTGCTACATTATAATAGGTGATAAAAATGTAATTGGATGTTAAACTTTGTTTATCAATAAGTCACTTGTTATTTATATTGTAACATAATAATTATGTTGATGAGAATCGAGACCAATCGACAAATCGATATCGATGCGAGTTCACCAAACTTGTCCCACCACTAACGGTCCGTAACTCCGTATCCACTATGCTAATCGCCTGATTTGCATTTTACAAATCTGTTGGTACCCAATTATTGTTATTGTCTATTAATTAAATCGACCACTTGTGAGGTCTAAAGGGTATTTAATACAATTAGTAATTTATGCTAATTAGTATCTAATGCTTCCTAGACAGGGATGGTTTAGACTGAAACAAGATTGTTGGGTCATCAACGCCCACCGCGTTTCTGTAACCAGCTGCGCTCTCGGCAGTGTTGCCATGTTGACGGATTACATTATTAGATTTAACAGATTTCTAGAAATGAAAAAAATAAAAAAATTAGTACAAAATTGTTTTTTTTTTATCGTAATTTTTTATTCATTTTGATGTTCCTTCTAATATTATAAATGCGAAAGTTGTTGTGTGAATGTTTGTTGCCACGTATCACCGTAACTACTAAATCAATTTTGATGAAATTTGGAATGAAGATAGCTTATACCCTGGATTAACACACATGCTACTTTTTATCTCGGAAAAAGGTTCCTGTGGTATAACGGGAAGACGCGGGTGAAACCGCTGGGCACATCTAGTCTGATTTATAAATGCATATTTTTCTTAAAGCAAATCAACCATTAACATATTGATCTGTCCGAGCATAGGGTTGTTTGAAAAACAGCGCTGCGCTCACATAATAATCGTTATGGGAATGCAGCACATGCTGAAACTGCCCTATTGCCCTACAATTAATTAGATAAGTATAACTGGAACCTAGGATAAGTCTCTGTGTAGTTGCAATAAATTGTTTTTTTTTTTTTATATTGTATGTTTTTTTAGGTATTTTACTATTACAGTTATAAATATCTTTTGATCGCGTTGACTACAAGTTTGATTTTTTCACAGCTGAAAGAGCAGAGTATTTGATTCAAAATTTCATCTTATTACCTCAACGTGTTCTTGAGAAAAAGGGTCTTGACAGACATAGACAGACAGACAGACGGACAAAAAAGTGATTCTGTATGGGTTCCGTATTTTCTTTATATCCGAACTAGCTGCGGTTTAACCCGCGTGGGCTACAGGTTTATGCATGCAAAGTCTCAGCCCGATCGGTTTAAAATGGACAAAGTTTCATACAAACTTTCATCCTCTATTTTATCCCCTTGGGGGTAGAATTAATCATAATCCTTTCTTAGCGGATGCTTACGTCATAACATCTACCTGCATGCCAAATTTCAGCCCGATCCGTCCAGTGGTTTGGGCTGTGCGTTGATAGATCAATGACTATGTCAGTCAGTCAGTCACCTTTGAGTTACATATATACATATTTAGAAGATAGACTTTTTGTACTACACAAAAGGTGTATTTGGAAAACAACTAAAGTGCCATAAGTACTATAATAAGGGTTTCGTTTTTAGCAACCCTAAAACAAGTAAGTAACTGGAACCTAGGATAAGTCTCTGTGTTATAGTGGCAATAAATTGTTTTCTTTTTTAACCTGCGATTAACGGCCAACACTCCAAACAAATACCATTTCACACCAGAAACGCAATGCGAATTTCTTGTCCCTTATCTTTAAATGGTTAAAGCGGGCGATAAAATCTGAAACACTCGGTTAAACCGGGAGATAGCCGACATTGTCTGCTAAAATGCTGTTATCGTAACTTATTGTTTAGATAAATGAGTGAATGGACCGTATCTTCTTTATCTTTTACTTTTAGTATTAAACTAGTTGCGCCTCGCGGTTTCACTTGCGTCTTCTCGTTATCCCGCAGGAACCTTTTCCGTGATAAAAAGCCTATTGTATATCAAAATCGGTTTAGTAGTTACGGCGATACGTGGTAACAAACATTCACACACAAACTTTCGCATTTATAATATTAGTAGAATAGGATAACACTTAGGCTGGCTTGCACAACACGTTAGGCCCTGCTTAAATCTGGGTTTAACTAAATTTTCCATACGATTTGACAAGTGGGTTTCGTTAAATTGAGATTTAAATCGGTGTGGTGCAAGTGGGCCTCGCGTGGGATTTCGCGATCGAAACACTCAATGTGTTCAACTGAACTGTACTGCAATCCGTACACCTTCAACTTTTACAGTTTTAGGAAGTTTTTTTTTGTGAGATTACGTTAGTCTATTACTTACCTCGCCTGATGAAAAATAATGGTGCGGTCGACCAACCAGCCTCCTAAATGCATGCTCTCATTTCTACATCTATTTATCTCAATTTTATTTCTTTCACGCTTTTCGCTTCCTTAAATAAGGCTAATATATCTAGTATAAACAGCCAACGAATTCAACTTAAGCATAGTACACAATAGAGACCAAGACTCACGCGATCTTCGACTCACTGAAGATTTATTAGATATTGAACTGTACAGTCGACTGCACAAGTGTCTAATTCGATGAATCCGTAAAAATCTAAAAGTTTAACTCAACAACTTTATTATATGCAAAAACAAAGGTTGGAGCGTGTAAAAACAAATATACCATTACAAAACATGAATTTATCGCGAGCGTCCTGCGACCGACGGTTGTCCGGTTCGCGCACTGCTCTCGCGCGTCATTTGCGGGGCGCGCGGGCGGGAGTTCACAATAACTAAACTAGTGTTGCGTCCTGACAATGCCCGCGCTACACCGTATATATAACTCAAAGGTGACTGACTGACATAGTGATCTATCAACGCAGCCCAAACCACTGGATGGATCGGACTGAAATTTGGTATGCAGGTAGATGTTATGACGTAGGCATCCGCTAAGAAAGGATTTTGATTAATTCTACCCCCAAAGGGATAAAATAGGGGATGAAAGTTTTTATGAAACTTTCCACTCTAGTGAAACTTTTACACTGTAATGCCCGGGCCACACTAAGGTCAACGTCAAGGGAAATGTCAATGCCCATCATCGCGATAAATATAGCGTTAATTATTAACGCAATTATGCGAGTGGCTACACTTGAACGGTCAACGTGAATGCACTTGAGTTATCGGCTAACGTCAAACGTGAATGCCGTTGTCAAATGTCGTGGCCACACTTATGTCAAACGTCATCATCGCGCTATTTAACGGCATTTCCTGTTAGTGTGGATTCAGCATATAAGAAGCATCATCATCATCATTATCAGCCTTTCACGAACCCAATGCTGGGACTCCGGCCTTCTCCCAGAGAGAGAGAGTATGGGCTGTAATCTACCACGCGGGCCCAGTGCGGGTTGGTAGATGTCGCAGACCCTTGAATGTTGCAGTTCTTGGACATGCCGGTTTCCTCACGATGTTTTCCTTCACCGGTTTGAGCGATGGCAAATCCGCACATAACTTACTAAGTCATAGGTGCGGGGCCGAGAGGATTCGAACTCGGTGTCGGCGTCTCGTAAGTCGCACGCCTAAACCGTTCGGCCACCATCGCTCTTCAAGAATTTTCATTTTTATATGAAGCATAAAATAAGCTAAAAAGTAAAGCACAAATTTCATAAACCATTATTTTAATTATAACATTTAGATTATGCCTTTAACTTGCCACGATCGCTAATAGCAAGTTCAAATTGGTTTTTTTTTGCGCAACTGCAATTTTACGCTCAAATGAAGTCGTTTTTGCAGCTGAGCGTACAGCAATGTACAGGCCGGGGGAGAAAGAAATCAGAACCGGTATTGTCGGTGTGTGATCAGTGGAATTTAATCTAGCGGGCGAACGTGTGAACTGCGCTTTATTACGGAGGGAGGCCTTGTTTGAGATATTGAACTACGCGCTGTGACTTCAAATAAATGTCACAGATACACTATAACTTCATTTATTTCTCTATATAAGTATGTATGTATCGTTGTCTAGCACAGTCAACGACAAAAGTCGCTGAACAATCACACTTTTTTCTATTATCCTCATCATCTTAGACACTAATTTTTGATCTCATCATCACCTAAAATCAGGTGTGTTATGTTGTGGTCAAAATGATACCATGTAAAGTGTAACAAAAACAATAATAATTACTGATTTGAAACACATTTGGAAAATCGAGAACGATCAGCCACTTTTGTCGCTGACTGTACCCAAAACACAAGTTTCGAGCTTAATTTGGGGCTAGGTCAAGTTTTGTACTTTGCCCAGCAGTGGGACAGTATAGGTTAAAACAAACTTCAGGGTTTCTGTGCACTACTGGCAGATTTTGGCTGCGGATGTCTACCTATACACATAAATAAAATTTGTTTGTAATTTGAAACTACCAGGTTTTCATTAAACGCGTATGAAAGTAAATACGGTACATGTAACGACAAAAGTTGCTCAACAAGAACACAATTTCCGATAACCGGCATCATCTTAAACCCCAACCTTTGACCACATCATCACTTAAAATCAGGTGTGATATGTTGTGGTCAGAGCGCTACCTTGTAAAATGTAAAAAGCCCACGCCATACTGATCTATGCATATCAACATTGAGAAATCTACTATGATCAGCTACTTTTATTGCTGACTGTGCTTACGTCTGAAAATATTTTTATAGTTTTTTTGTCTTTCTATCTGTCTGTTTGTTCAGGCCGATTTTGACGGGACTTTCACTCGCAGAACCTGGCGAAGGTCAAAGAATACTTTTTATCTCGATAAACTGTATGTAGTTCACACGAGTGAAGACGCGGGAAACCGCTAGGTTATTTATAAAAACTTAATGCTTCAAAAAGTGAAGTTATTATCACAATTTTAATACAAGGACTTGAGATAAAATTGCTGTACCCACTACTAGGCTGCATAAAGTCAGCAACTCCTTCAAAGGTGTATGTATGTTTTTTCAACAAAATCCCATAAAAACAAAATTAGTCCATATAATGAGAAATCTAATCAATAAAGCATATTATAAAATAGCTTACTGTAAGTATACGTTTTCAGTCTTGTATCTTCAGCAATCATATCAGAATCATTTCATTAAGAAAATTGGTTCACTTATCACGAGGGGAGGTTGGGCAAAAGTGGGTTCTCGCACTAAAGTTGAATCCATAATAAACACACGGCACTGACAATCGGCGAGAGTAATGTAAAACATTCGACAGTCAGGAAACACGGGGATATTTTGCGTTATTTTAAAACTGCGACACACGGTTGGGCCGAAGTAAATATCAATATTTAAAAAAAAACTGTTGAAACTTTACTACGTTAATTAAACACGGCTCCAGAGCTATTATTTATGCTTTTGTTGATGTCGTGAAACATAATATTCATCTCAGAGAAAATGTTAACTGAAAATAAAGCTTTCTGTTTTAATTTTTGGATGGACGGGGACGAAAATGAAACTCTCTTTCAAATACATTTTGTGGCATTGAAAAGAACATATTTAAAGCAAAGACTTATAAGAGTTAAATACTGGTTTTTAGAAACGACTCTCAAAAAGGTTTTGTTGGTAAAATAATAAAAATGGCATGAGATCTATATATATATGTAGTAGTTTATTTTTACTTGTTATATAGTATTAATTAGTTACCTATTTAATAAAATTTTCTAAGCACAAGATATATGCAGGTAATGCAGTCTAGTTTTCTAAGTTATATTCAATTTGATACTCATAATAAATGCGATAAATATAATGCTGGCCTAGACTTGCTGATGTTTGCAGATGATACCGTGCTATTACTTCATGAAAGAAATTGGCAAAAAGTAGTGGAGCTAGCTGAGGGTTGTCTTTCACAAGTAACCAGCTGGCTTGAAGATAGCCTCCTCTCACTAAACACTAACAAAACCAAATATATGTGCTTTAGGAAGACACACTCGCGTCTCACTGGAGAGAGTATCAATGTTAAAATACACACCTATCCATGTAATCGTAGTAACCCCCGACCAGCCCAATGTAAATGCGCAATATTGTCTCTGGTTGACGTAATCAAATACCTTGGAGTAACAATTGATGATAAGCTCAACTGGAACTCTCAAATAGAAACATTGGCCCCACGACTCAGAAAAATGATCTATGTATTTAAGACCCTTAGAACAGTTGCAGACTCTAAGTTAGTCTTGCAAACATATAGGGCTCTGTGTGAGTGCCTCATTAGGTATTGTATCTGTGCATGGGGCAGTGCGGCTAAAACTCACATCATAACAGCGGAACGTGCACAACGTGCTGTTCTTAAGGTGATACTATTTCTACCTTTTAGTCACCCCACCACTGATATCTATGAGAGTACTGGTGTCCTCAGTGTAAGAAAACTGTTTATTTATGAGAGTATTCGCAGATATCATAAAACAACTGTGCCATCCTTACCTGAAAATACTAAACGTGTCGACCGGTGCCCTGTTCCTAGAGTTAGGAGTAGGTTTGCTCAAAAACAATACAATGTTGTTGCTCCCCACTTATATAACAAAATTAACAAACAACACAATATCAAAAAGAAGAGTAACAACGAAATTAAAAAAAATATACAAGCATGGCTTAAACAGTTTGATTATAATGGTATAGAAAATCTTTTACAGGGCTTTTATTTTTGAGGTTTTTACCATCATACTTAAACACACATACACCCATACCCACCCACACACACACACACGCGCACCCACCCACCCACACACACACACACACACACACACACACACACACACACACACACACACACACACACACACACACACATACACACACCACACACTCACAATTATACTCTCCGCATATAAAAACTTGAATTTATATTTGTTTTCTTTTTGTTTCCTAATATTATATACTACTTTATTTAACTTTTCACATTCTCATTTATGTACATCTGTAGATTTAGCTTTCATTTGTATTTTATTTTATTTTTATTATTAATATTCGTTTTGTAAAATTTGATATATATTTTGTAAAATTTGATATATTATGTATAAAACTACCTTGTACATGCAATTGTTAGGTTTGACATAATTATTTGTCATTTGATGGAAGAAGCCTTGGCTCCTGAAATACAGTTTTAACTAGTTCAGGAGTCCATGGACCCATTTATAATTGTATCCCACTTTTATGTCAATAAATAAATATTTGATTTGATTTGATTTGATAAACACTATGTGACAAAAGGAGTCTACACGCGGGTGAGACCGCGGGCACAGCTAGTCTCTATTGTCTCTATATTCTAGAACCAACAGTATTGTGCAAAAGTACTCCAAAATTTGGTACAATGAAATAACAGTGTAACACGCACCAATAAGGGGGAGCATGGGGACAAACGGCAGGCATTTGATAAATAGATGTGTTACAACAATATAGAGTTACAAATTCGACCTTTTGTCACCGTATTAGGGCCAGAAGTACCTTCAATAGGTCGCCGTATTTTCACCTTTTAGTTCAGTATATTGAGGTAACAGCCTTGTCGCACTGTGTCGCGAAAAGAACCGATATATAACGGTTGACAGGTAATTTGGCAAATCGAACCGATATTAGATACATAGATAGATGAACTCTTTATTGGTATACTTGCAGAGAATTCTACAACTAGAACAACAACAAAACTTCATGGTAAGTGTCAAAAAGGACGGCCTTAGCGCTGAAGTGATATTTTCCATAAAAGGCAAAAACAGATGAATAGTACAAAACCTTACGCACGGTAGTATACATAAACAAAATAAATAATATATAAATAGATCATATCATACACATAGTATACCTACTGACGAGGTATATATACGTCTTATTCTTATTTCAGAAATAACGTTTCTCTTCGAGTTGAAACTAATTCAATTTCCTAATTCAACCGTCAGCCTACAAGGCCAACCGATTTTTTATCGGTCTTACAGCCGATCCGACGTAGTGTAAACCGGCTTTTTATGCGGTTTGCTAAAATTCGCCTGAGGTGTTGACTCACGAAGTTTGTTCAGTGTTGTAGGAACGGGTGATAAATCAAAATGTTTGTTTTACCTAAAAGGCAAACCGGTTTCAGTTTACCCTTTCGAGCTTGTCAACTTGCGATAGTGATTTAAGATGGGATAAAAATTATTAATTTAAAATAGGCTGCCTCCTAACTTTCTAAACACAGATAGCATTAATTTGAATAATGACTCCCTTTTTGTTGATACAGTAACAATAATAGTATAATATTATAAATGCGAAAACTTGTAAGTGTATTTGTAAAGAAACTGTGCAACGGATTTGATTAGTCCCTATTTAGGCGAGCTTCCTACACGATATCATCACTAACATTAAATTACTTGTGGTCAAACTCTACCCTACAAATAGTTAAGCGTTCCTTTTTACATTAAAAAAATGCGATTTTTATTTTATTTTATTTTTGAATTGTCTTGCCACTTTAAGTAATTAGGCTGAATTAAACTTCATGTGCATGTAATTTTATCCTTTTACCCTTCGAGCTAAAACACAGCAACATTGTCAAGTGGAAGGAATAGGCATGCTCATATTATTTACTTCTTAAAACGAATTCTGTCACAAGAAACTCTACCGAATAATATTTAATAATTTGTAAACACTACTAGGGCGTAAGTAAGTATTTGCATGATAATTTGCAAAAAAAATAGGGTCCTCTCTCAGAAACCTCAAACAATCTACTATTCATAACAGACTATCCTCGCCTACCTAATGCAACTCCTACAGTTTAAAACAATAGTCATTCCGGAAAGAGATTCTAATTTAAAAGTGACTGCATTGTATACAAATAATACATAATAAATGACTAAGAATATATTAATTAAATTAACTTCACACCCTGTTCAGCAATAAGTCACATTTCAGCCCATTATACGCATTCCAGATTAAAATATACGGCAGTAAATTACCGTATAAATCGTCAACAATCGATACCTAATAAGCTCAATAAGTTCTCGAATTAAATACGCATTTCTCGCGTATGACGTATAACTGTACCATTTGGGGCAGACCTTCCATTCATCAGCATTCGAGAAAGATGACGGCTCAATACAAAATAGTCGTTTTATTCCGTGATATACGGGAGGGTATTTTATTTAATATCGGAATATTGATTTATGGGTCTAGTAGAGTGTCCTACATTGGCCCAGTCTCCCCTAAATTGTGTGTAAGAAATAGAAGAAATATGTTTTGAATGTACCAATTTTTCATTTTCATTTATGGTTGTATATTTGTCACACTAATCTGATATTTATACATGCGAAAGTTCGCAAGTGTATATTTTCGTTTCATGCTGAAACAACTCAACGGTTTTGAGTGAAATTTGGAAATGTGATAGCTTATCGCCGCAGTTAGGTGTAGTATATTTTAATCATGACTCAACTGTTTTATGAATTGCTAGTGACAATCATTATTTGAAGCAAATTAACTAAAGAAAACAATTATCGAAGTAAAACGTGCGCTTAAAGAGCCTATACAGAGTTCGAATCCCACCTATAACTCATGTGCTGATTTTCTATCGCTCAAAACGACAAAGGAAAATATCGTGAGGAAACGGGCATGTCCAAGATCTGCGACATCTACCAACCCGCACTGGGCCAGCGTGGTAGATTACAGCCCATACTCTCTCTCAGAGAGAAGGCCTGTTTCCCAGCTGCAGGAACGCAAGGCTGATATGATGATGATGATGATGATGGTGATGACACTTCAAAATATATAGCTTGCTTATTTTACCTTTCAGTGATTGTGCCAGGACTAAATTTAACGTACCTGTAACAAAAATGACACATTATTATTATCATTGCTCGCTTTATTATTAACTAGCTGTACCCCGCGGTTTCACTCGCATCTTCCCTTTATCCCGCAGGAACTTTTTTCTGGATAAACAGTAGCCTATGTGTTAATCCAGGGTATAAGCTATCTCCATTCCAAATTTTATTAAAATCGGTTAACTATGTAGTTACGGTGATACGTGGTAACAAACATTCAAACACACAAAATTTCGCATTTATAATATTAGTAGGATAGGATAGTATTGCACAAATATTAGTCCCGTAGCGGGAATCGAACCCGCGCCCTCACACTTCACAGTCCACCAACCACTGCTCTTTTATGAATATCCAAAATGAAATACTGTATTTTGATACAATTTCCCTCGGGGTTAAAATCACCCCTCGTAAATCGAAAACTTTAAAAATCATACATCACAAAAAGGGTAATCTGAATAAGTTACACTGACTGAGTAAACAACCCCTAAGTAGGGTTTCAAGTTAAAGTTCTTGGCATAAGGTTCTAGAGCCACTGCAACCTTCGCTAATTTTATAAGCTTAAATTCTAAACTTTTGCGACGCGGCATTACCCCTATTCACCCAAAAAAAACCGGCCAAGTGCGAGTTGGATTCGCACACCGAGGGTTCCGTACAAGCTTGTTTTTTTGTTATTTAACTACATATTTACGGTTTTCAGTCTTTTCCTTTACATGTGCTGTAAGACCTTGCTTCATGCAAAATTTCAAGATTCTAGGTCAACGGGAAGTACTCTATATGTTTTGATTCCCATTTGAAATCGCAAAATATGCAACCTAAACGCATATCTTTTGATCGCGTCGACTCACGAGTTTGATTTTTTCACAGCTGAAAGAGATAATAAAGTCGAGTATTTTGCTATAAATTTCAACTTGATACCTCAACAAGTTTATGAGCAAAAGGGCCTTGACAGACCGACGGACAACAAAGTGATAAGGGTTCCGTTTTCGGTCTTGGGGTACGGAACCCTAAAAAACTATCTACTCTAATTAATATCACCTGTCTAAGTTTTACACCCGTTTTCTCTTTTAAAAACTTAGGGTACTCTATCTCAAGATTGCTTATCTAATTTCTCTATAGGCAATAATTCCACTTGAATTTAAGCTTTTTACATACTTTATCTTAAGCTGACTTTGATTATTAGGAGATCTGAAAATGCTTTTTCGATTTTATTCATAAGTTTTTTTGTTATTATCCGATTTGTTATTGTATACTTTAATTAACTCCGTTATAAAACACATTTTTCGCGATAATGACATAGTTTTTTTATAACAAAAAAACAATATCAATACTGTTTTTGAGTTCATCACATGTCAGTGTATTCCGGCAACCTTACTTGAGAGCTAATTCCCAATCAAGGCGTAATGTGGCGCCGTCTTTGACGACATCGTCACTTAACATAATTTGACTTGTGATCAAACGCTACCCTGTAAGATCTATAACAGCTGATTGACCACAACGTAAAAGGCTCCTATAACAAAAAAAAAATTGCTCGCTTCGCTCAATTTCTCAAATTGTATGACGTAATGAAAAAATGCTTACGTTGCTCAATCTCTGCTCGATCACGCATCGGGTAAGACGTAATGAAAATAAATTGGTCACCTTGCTCAAGCTCTTTGCTTAATGTAAAACGCTCGCTTCGCTTCTCCACAAACTCAAACACGGCGGCGATCCTTACGTACATCGTATTCATAAATATTCCACAGAGGTCTAACGTATGTAACTAAGTGAAACCACATGTTTACATAAGGAAATTTGTTTACAAATAATTTAAAAGGTCCTACATATAGGCTTACAGTTTCCTTTCAGATATTATGACAGAGTGAGTGAGCGAGTTTTGAAGATTTACGAGCGGCGTACTTAGACTCGAAAAACTACACCTGTCGAATTGAGAACCTTCTCCTTTTGTTACTTTCGTCGGTTAAATAAACTAACCGTTCCCCACGGTTTCACGTGGTTCCCACAGGATTTTTAATACAAAAAAACAGACTATTATCATTGCCGTGGTTTCACCAGCGTGGACTAAATTTTATCGCGATAAAGAGTATCTCCTATGTCCTTCTCCAGGGTTAGAATTACCTTCACACCAAATTTCATCAAGATTAGTTCAGCGGTTTAGTCATGAAATGGTAACAAACAAACAAACAGAGTTTATTTCGCATTTTTTTATGTATACCTAGTTGCACCCCGCGGTTTCACCCGCGTCTTCCCGTTATCCCGCAGGAAACTTTTTCCGGGATAAAAAGTAGCCTATGTGTTAATCCAGGGTATAAGCTATCTCCATTCCAAATTTCATTCAGATCCGTTCAGTAGTTTTTGCGTAAAACAGTAACAAACATCCATACATGCATCCATCCTTCCATCCTTACTCAAAAACTTTCACGTTTATAATATCTATTGATAGGATATTAAAATAGTATAGATGACACTCTGAGTTAGTGTATCTTCCAGTTAGTGAAATAAATTTTGGAGTCGGAACAGTATTTTTCCTAAATTACTCCCTAAGCCCCTACATCTAAATAAATAAAGAAATATTCAGTCCTTATAGCCAGCACTAATATTAGTGACGTTTCCTGAACACAAAGTTGTAATACGGAGGCAAACAATAGTAATTTTATTTGACATTCTCACAAACGTTTGTGTAACGCTGTTTGTCTGTCACACAATCCATTAGCTCCAACAGTTTTAGCACAAAATGAATGAGCGTTAGGTATACTGAAAGACTGAAACTTCCATTTCAAGCAAAAAGCCCAACGTTTCCAGTTTAGTTGCGCAAAAAGAGCAAGCAATGTTTGCTTGCCAAACACGGTAGATATGGGGCAAGAAAACGAGATGGGGGGGGGGGGGGATGGGAAAAGTGGACTATTTAACTAAAAATCCACCTTACACTAGCTGATATCGCAGTTCTACCCTCTAGCGGCGGCATTTCAATTAAATTTCTAAAATAAAAGAACACTTCATCATCAGCCTTTCACGTTCCCACTGCTGGGACTCTGGCCTTCTCTCAGAGAGAGAGTATGGGCCGTAATCTACCACGCTGGCCCAGTGCGGGTTGGTAGATGTCGCATGCCCTTGAATGTTGCAGTTCTTGGACATGCCGGTTTCCTCGCGATGTTTTCCTTCACCGTTTTGAGCGATGGCAAATCGCTTATTGTGGCATAACTATAATAGTTAAACATATGCTGTCGGGACACTTTTTGTAGATAATGATGTGTTCTGCAAAGTCGTAATACATTATTTTATTCTCTCATCAATAGTTTTTGCAGCGCACGCGGTGAAAAGTTACATTATTGAAGTTTTAGTAAGGATCCCTATTTTTTTGAAAACAGCGAAAGGATTTTTCAAATCGGTTCAGTAGTTTCGGGGCCTATTTATTCAATGCAAACAAATAACAATAATAATAATATAGCTACGTGATTCCGCACAAAGAAATAGTTTTAAGCCGGAAATGAAATAGACTACTTATTTCAAGGAAAAAATGCACGGTTTCCCTGGGAATCTCAACACAAGTGAAATCACTGAACACGGCTAGTGGTCTAAGTTATTTAATACCACTCGGGCCCTGTACACTAAGTCCTGGTCAAACTTATATTCAATTTATATCTCAGAAGATTGTTCACTCCAAATAATGAACGAAATCACAAGTAATTTCAATTCGAAAACTTTCTGTGACTGATGGTGTTATAATTAATTTCTGGACTTTTGTTACAAAACCTTTTGTCCGTACAGACAGACCTACAAAACGTTTAGTTACACAATGGAAAGTTTTGATACTATGATGATGTATGGGCGAAATCTAATTTCATTAGTGTTTCTTTGTCTAGAAATCTAGAACCAAAATATAAGAGGCAAAACCAATTTAGCTTTACGAAAAAAATTCTCGAAGATTAAGTGAAGAAATGTAAAAGTATTTTAGTAGCTTTTTTAAGCAACTAAGGGACGAGAAAGCAAGTCGGAAAGCTGATAGTAAGCGCCACGTTTGCCCTTTACAACTCAATACCACCCGGGGGTATTCAAGTCAAGAGAGAATAGGTATTTGTTAGGTAAGCATGCTCATTATCATCATCAGCCCGTGTAAGTCCACTGCTGGACATAGGCCTCTCCCAAGGTACGCCACTGAGCCCGGTCTCCGGCTCTTCTCAATCAACTACTGCCAGCCACTCGGCGCAAGTCGTCGCTCCACCTAGTCGCAGCGTGTCCCACACTACGTTTGCCAAGTCGCGGTCTCCACTCAAGAACACGTCTATCCCAACGGTTGTAAAAGAAAGCAGAATTTTGAATATCAACAGTTCAAAATTCTGAGAGCCAGCATTCGTCGCCAGATATCACATGACGAATCTTTTTACGCCCTGCAGTTTTAATGGAACCATTGCCCTTAAATCCGGAACACAGTAATCTTGCACACCATTGCTTGGCAGTAGATCAACTGGAAAAGGTGTGGAAAACTTTTTCAGACGGACTCTGCAAAAGTGTCTTTACCACTACAAAAACCTAGTGACCAAAAGACGCCGGAAGAAGGTCCCAGGGTGCCTACCCTCAAGTTCAAAAAATCTGTACCCAAAAACAAAAAGTGTAAAATAAATTCCGGCTATAAAAAATGGGAGCCATAAAAGAAAAATTTCCTGAAGGGTCATATAAAAGTCAAGCAGAAAACTTTTGATCTCACGTGTCAATCACAATCGCAATATCAGAATATGAAACGCCATCTGGAGTATCAGAAAGGTAAATTCCCACCTCCTCAATATCATCCCCTTTTACCCTCTTCCACCCTTGTCGATAGGCGGAATCCGGACTTATACGCGTTCAAATAAATTTTTTTTTCGCCTCTGTTTTTCTTATATTTGATACTGGGGACATAGAGCTAAGCAAAAATGGAATGGCCATTGGAATAACGTTCTAAAAATGTAAAATTCGTTCTTAAATCATTCAAGCGATGATAGTAGTTTAACAAGCTACGCCCTGCGGTTACACTCGCAGTTTTCTCGTTTCGCAAGAACCTTTTTCCGGGATAAAAAGGTATGGAGTATTGCTATTACTACCAATTTCATTCAAATCCATTGAATTTCAGTTTTGTTTCAGGGTAAAGAAGTAACGAACATATATACACTCACTCACTCACTCATGAAAATAAAAAGAGATTATGACTGAGACATTAAGGACCGATTTTATAATCGTCCCTAAGTAAATGTCATACCAAATTCAAATTCTATTAATAAAAAAAATATTAAAAAAAATAAAATAAATAAAATAATATTTATTGGTTTCGCATACATAATAGCAAAAAATTCTATTAGATAAAATAAAATTTACCGAAATGTGGTATACCATTTAACTAACGGACGTTTATAAAACCGGCCTAAGTTCTAATGTAATGAATCTAATTAAAAATGATCATCAACTCGACATTGGCTGTATGATTTTTGTTTTTTTCGATTCCAAAACCGAGAATCCGGTGCTGCTGCAAAGCCCTGACACATGTCATCCTTAAGGAGTCCATGGACCCTACTTTAAGAACCCCTGCTCTAGCTCATCGGGAAAAATGGTAACATCCATAAGAACACTCGAAAAACGTTACCTTGTATGTAACAGTAATAGACATATACTATCTGTCATAATTTGCCACTTCTACTTTACAATCCCGTTTCACGTAACACCCATAGCTCGGACGCAAGCATTATAACATGATGAATGTATTTACATACATACACACATGCAGCTTCTATAGTGAATGCTTGTTGGCCGGAATGCCTTCAAGCAATGATGTTCAAAACTGCTATACAGCGCGCTACAAACTAATTGCAATTTTTTTTAGCACGCTATTTTATACTCTAATTACCTAATAGTAAAAAGCACCGTGACTGTAAATCTTGCACAACCCCGAGCTGATTATGCCAAACTTGCACGCTAATCGTACACAAACGTGACGCGTCTGATAGTAGCAATTAGCACGCGATAATTGGCGGCCGCTGCCACGCTAAGGGCCAATATTTGATCCATAGTCACAAATGTCTGCAAAAATTATTTATTGATGGTTACGACGTTCTTTTCTCTTGCACTATAGTTAACCTAAACACTTGACTAGTCACTTAACGCAAATCGCTCCTTGGCACGCGAATCACGTCTCAACACTAGTATGTAAAGTACCAAGCGATAGTTGAGAAAACTAGCGCGCTAACGTACGGTGCTAAACGCTATGTTAACCATCTCTACCTGCCAGTTATGTTTAGGTAAACTATTTCGAGTCGTTGACCTTTGTGCATTGCAACGTACAAAGGGTTAACTTACTGATTAATTACGTGGGTTTAAATTAGGCTGTCATGACTTGTAAGAACAATTTTATTTATTTTCATTGCTAACTAACTGTGCCGCGGTTTCACCCGCGTGGGGCAGTTTATAGCAATAAAAAGTACACGACATAAACCTTTTACATTTTTCCGTATTTTCCATTTTAACTCCCGATGTAAAAAGTGGGGTGTTATCGCGAACGGATGAAGCGATTTCATTTTAGTTTTTTGTATGAAAGTTGAGTTACGGGCGAGTGATTTTAGATGAAAATCGGTCCAAGATGTCGGGGGTTTTTAAAATTTAATTTTTTTTCCAGTAGTATGCGGTCGTCGGTGTATCACCGATACCTACCTTTTCACTCTTGCCTTGAATATTCACAAATTATAACTATCGGACCGACGACATTGTAAGAGTCGCTGGGAACCGATGAATGCAAATGGCTAATGGCCGTTCTTGGTGGCGTTCAAAGGGCTTATGTCCAGCAGTAGACTTCTTCTGGCTGATGATGATGATGATAACGATCAAGACACATAGACAAAGAGTTCCACTCTAAAAAAGAGAGAACTAATTAAATATCTATACATTTTAGGGAGGAAAGCTTTTATTTTTAGATGTCCCAAAGCAGAAATACATTTTTTTTTTCATCAAATTTTTTAAACAAAGCCATAGATGTTCTAGCGCGCTAACCCCAAAGCTAACACTGATCTTGTAATATTACATAGGTTTCAACCACAAATATGACACGGCGAACCTCCCACTATAAAGGCTAAGTCAAACAGACTGCAACTTAGTTAGGCATTAGCAACACTAATACCTAAGTCCAACAGAACACAGAACTTGTGATATGATGCGATTACGTGCCCCTAGAGTTTTAGCGTTAGGAGGGTTGTACACTTGAACGCTTTATGGAATTTAGTTTTGAATGGCTTAGTAAAAAATGGTCTCAGTGTACAGATTTATGAAATACTAGCTGTTCCCCGCGGTTTCACCCGTGTGGGCTACAGCTTTATGCTTGCAAAGTCTCAGCCCGATCGGTTTAAAATTGACAAAGTTTCATACAAACTTTCATCCCCTATTTTATCCCCATGGGGGTAGAATTCATCAAAATCCTTTCTTAACGGATGTCTACGTCATAACATCTACCTGCATGCCAAATTTCAGCCTGATCCGTCCAGTAGTTTGGGCTGTGCGTTGATAGATCACTATGTCAGTCAGTCACCTTTGAGTTATATATTATATTCAGAAGAAGCAAATTCTGACTGCTGGTGTTACCGCGGGGATGACGCCTGGCGTTACCCTTTATTTCCAGGCAGTCTGCAAGTACCTTTACAACGTTTGCTTAACTACTTAAGCAGATATGATTCGATTAGCTAGCCCTCAGGTAAGTTATAAACTATTTCTTGTTCATACGAGATGTTTGTCTTGTATAATTCAGTTGAAAAACTTTGTCATTTGGGATCTAGTTGCTGATGAGATTAATACTATACAGGTTTACGATTCGTAGGTCGTGGCTTCAATGAGCTGGAGATTTCGTGAAGGAAAACATCGTGATGAAACTATAGCTAAGTGGTTTTTTTAGCTCCTTTTTTGACCATAAGTCACCTGATGTTAAGTGACGATGTGGTCGAAGATGGCGTCACGCTAAACCTAAATTGAGAGCTGACTCTCAAGTGAGGCTGCCGGAATACACAGATAGGTGCTTGGCGACAGATTCTTAAAATGCGGGTAGAGCATTTACCACCCTTGTTGGCTGAAAAGAGCCGAAAACGGGCTATGGCGTCACGCTAAACCTAAATTGAGAACTGGCTCTCAAGTGAGCACACCGATAGGTGCTTGGCGACAGATTCTTAACTTGAGGGTAGAGCATTTTCTTGTTTTCGCCTTACTAGGTGGTAGACCGTTGTTGGCTGAGAAGAGAGACCGTGGGAGAGGCCTATGTCCAGCAGTGGACTGATACAGACATGATGAGAATGAAAAGCAAAAAGTAGAAATCGGTGTTTTTTCTATAACTAAAGTTGGGCACTCTTTTGAAATGAAAAGAACCAGAAATGTTAATGCTAATTTCCCACAAGAGAATAGTTGCTCATAACCGTTAAAAATCCGGCCCAATTCTCCCGCTTTCCGCATTTCCGGGCCCCGTGCCAAATATCACCTAAAACACGCGCTTTATGATCTGTAAAATCAAATTAATAATTAATTACTCGAGACAAGCGTTAAATTAATGAACGAGGAAAAGTACAAGGTCCTGGGATATTAGAATTTACTGTCTCGGGTCAAGTTTTCTGTGAATTTCAGACGCTGCCGGGGACATTTCTAATTTGATGTAAGTGGTAACTGAAATTGTAATTTTAACCGAGTGATTAGTTGATTACTAGAGTTTTGAGAATTATAACAAACTTTGCCCGCGTAGGCCACACATTATCGCGATAAAAATGTATCCTATTGTAGAACACTGCAGCTACAGCTTAGCTATTAGGATGTGAATAAAACACTGGGATGCAATACAGTATTGCTTATAATGTAAGCATTAACCATTTTGGAATAATCAACCGAACATACAACATAACACTCCGTGACATAATGTTTTTATCTACCATAGAGTAGTTGCATCATCCTTAACCACAGACTATAATTGTGCAACTAGCTCTACACTCTACACCTATGTTCTTCCCCTGGGTTCAAATTATCGTCGTACCAAATGTCATCAAGATATATTTAGGTAAATTTGATCTTTTTGACAAATCTGTACTAAAATTTTACAATAAGATCAAACAAACCGAAATTTGGTCTGTCATTTAACTTAAGGATGTTTATAAAACATGCCCTAAGCTTCGGTTTTATATAGGTTTAGGCGTGAACGGTTATAAACATAATTATAGACAGAGAGTAACTTTCGCATTTATAATATCAACAGCTTTTCCCCGCGGATTTATCCCCATCGACTACAGTTTATCGCGTTGAAAAGTATACAATGTCCTTCCCCTGGGTTCAAACTATCTCCATACCAAATTTTATCTAGATCTATTTAGCAGTTTCAGCGTGGAAAGGTTGCAAACAGAGACAAACGGGAGAGTTACATTCGCATTTGAAAGTTAATTTGGGTACACAGGAGATGAAAAAATCACAATGTTAGTACAGTCAGCGACAAAAGTAGCTGATCGTACTAGATTTTCCAAATGTGTTTTCTATTACTTATGATTGGGTTTTCTTACATTTTACAAGGTAGCGTTTTGACCACAACATAACACACCTGATTTTAAGTGATGATGTGGTCGAAGGTTGGTGTTTAAGATGATGACGGTAATCGGAAAATGTGTTAATGTTCAGCGACTTTCGTCGTTGATTGTACATCCATAGTCTTACTTCATAATATCATACCCTACAATTCACATTTGTTGGACATTTTTGAAACAAGCTCGTCCTACATTCGAATGTTTCATCAATTTCCTATAGAATAGAGAGAAAATATAGATGACATAAGTCAAAACTTAGTGACAGCTAAAGCAATCAGCCAGAAACACTAACTAAATTATGTCACTGAAATCATTGAAACGTTTTTCGGCCAAATTGGAGATACTTTACCCATAAGCTCATATACTAATCGTAATTTATTGCTTTCCCACACATTTTATTCTCGACCATAAAGCTGAGAACGTAAGGTTGAATATTGATCCAATTGAGAAAGGTCGTAGAGCAGAAAATTTACAACTACCTCCATAAGTAAAATGTCTTAAAAGAATGAGATATGAGGTCAATCTTTATTCACATGTACGGGACCGCACCAATATTTCTGAATCGGCCATAATATTTGTCAAAATTTGTTTTATTCGTTCGGTTCATTGGATAGTTTAGGAATTGATTCAATTTGTGGAAGTTTGTAAGGAGTATTTATTTAGTTTGTTGGTAAACTTGGCGAATGGGACAAGAAAAACGAATCAAATAACAAATAAAAATTGTCTATTGTCTACATCCATCCATCCATACTCACAAACTTTCACGTTTATAATTAATTATTTATTAATTATTAAGTAGGATAGGAGGGTCAAGGCAAATTTTAATGATTATTTCCCAGAGGACTTTCGGAGAAGCTGTTTGTCTGGCAATTTTATGATATTTCGGGAGAATCCAGACGAATCCCGATCACCTGGCAACCCTAACCGTAAGCCCCTTCCCCCTCGCCCCTCTAATTGCATCCGCAACAATGGAGGGTAGCAAATGGTTTGAAAAGTAACGCACTGCTGTGCAGGCGTGTCCTAATATTTGGGTCTTATTAATATCGCTCGACATAATCTCGAACGCTATTAAGACAGTTTTCATAGATAGATTTTTTTTAGACAGAGATTTTTTTCATAGATAGATTTTTAGACAGAGATTTTTTTTCATAGATAGATTTTTAGACAGAGTTTTTCATTTAAGTTTACTGACTATTCCTTGCGATTTCACCCGGTTTATCGCGATAAAAAGTGTTCTTTGTCCTTCCCCTGGGTTAAAACTGCATATCTGCATACCAAACTTCATCTAGATTGGTATCGCTATTTAGGCGTGAAAGATCAACAAACAGACAGACATATATTCAGAGTTACTTTCTCATTTTTAATATTAGTTATGGAAGTAAGAGAATAATAACACTGTGTATAAAATTGCAACTGTCTTTATGATTCAAGTTTTTCCAGTGAATTGACTGATTTGCACGCTGATGATGATTATCACTAGGCGGACCGACAACATTGTAAGAGTCGCAAGGAGCTGATAGATACAAATGGCTAATAGCCGTTCCTGGTGGCGTTCAAAGGGGGAGGCCTATGTTCAGCAGTGGACTTCTTCGGGCTGATGATGATGATGATGATGATGATAATGATTATCACGATAGTGAGCTGAATTTTATGTACTTTTTTACACTTACAGGGTAGCTTGCGTTTGACCACAAGTCACCTGATCTTTAAGTGACGATTAGGTCAAAGATGGCACCACGCTTCACCTGTATAGAGAATTGGCTTACGATTGGAGCTCTCGGAACACACCGATAGTCATAGATGGTGTGGTAGTTAGCTAGATGACCAGTCTAAAAATGCCTCACCACCAAGCTAAGATTAAAAATTAATCACGACATCAAAACTTTAAAAAATTTGTAGAGATATTATCGCGAGTGACATCAGAATAAGAGCTTTGTTAATTGCAAACAGCAATACAACAGACGGTCTAAGAATTCATGAATGATGATTGCTATGAAAACCTTAAAATAAGCTTTAAGTTTACCGCGTTTAAAGATCACTTTCCCTTGCCGCTCTTAATTGGCGACACTTTAACAAAAGGAATGGAAGACGTTTCCTGTATAATTGGAGAAAATCAGCAAATTATGACTGGTCTTGGTTACAAATTGGTGGAAAGGCTTAGAAACATCAAAAAGGCTTTAGCGGTATCGTAAAAGCGAATTGGCAAAGCTTATTGAAGGCTCAGCGAAATTATCGGGACAATAAAATCGTAATCCTTCAAAGGTCCAATGAGTAAATAAAATAAATAAAAATTAAAAAAAAGCCTTTTATTTCATGCATATTAAAAACATTAAAACATTTGTACATGAGTAAAATGTGCGGCAATGCACTGCGTTTGTCACTCTGAGATATCTATACACATATATAAAAAAAACGCTTTGTTTTGAGGGACTGACTGACTCATAGACAACACATATAAATAGCCGGAACCGCTGGACGGATAAACCTGAAATTTAAAGGTAATGCTTATGGAAAATTCCCATCCCAAGGGGGTGAAATGGGATAGCAAAGTTTACATGAAAATTTTTAACTTCAACGTGGACGAAATCGCGTAGGTTGCTAGTTACAGTAGGTACTAGTAGAAACTAAAATTGCTAACTAATTTAGTAAGTAGTTAACTAACACATTTCCAACTAAAATATTCCACAAGACGTCTCCTTCAGCAATTAGCATAATTTAGTTCTAAATATGTAGTCATTTCGAACTAGGCCAACTTTTAGCCTAAATACAACATTGACCTGTTTTAGGCTAGATCAAGACTTGCATAGTAATGACCTAGCCTAATTACTTGCTGTTCTAATTTAACCAATTTGTACCGAATTAAAAGAAACAAGCACACAAGAATATAGGAAAACATCGTGAGGAAACTAGCATATCCAAGAACCACAACATTCAAGGTATGCGACATCTACCAACCCGCACTGGGCCATCGTGGTAGATCGTGGCCCATACTTTCTTTGAGAGACGGCCTGCGTTAAGGCCCTGTCGTGGTGAGTGTGAACGTTTTTTTTCAGATATGATATTAGAATTTTATTTTTGTATACCTTTCCGATTTTGTATGAAAATATAACATATCTGACTGATGATCCCAATTCTGACGACGCGACGGGCATCCAAATTCCGATTCTGGCCGATGGCAACAGATCCAAAACCATAGATGTTGATCTTCCAATTTCAAAATTGTTTCTTCATTGTTCTTACGCGTTCCAGAGTGGTATCCGGTTGTCATTCCCAGCAATCGAATGTCATTGTCATTCTCCCGTGACGTTTACAACGCATTGAAGTTGACACACATGACAGCTGGGTGAACTGACAAATGCTAAATACCGCCATCCATTAGGAAATGTGGGTACTTTGCGTCTTCTAAAATCAGCTGAGACGATCACGCTGCGACACATAGCTTATTTGAATTCGTTTATTGGATTATATTAAGCTACAATATTAAGGATAAAGTTTTTTTCCTGTTATCTAAATGGAAAATCGACATCCCTGGAGCGTGACCTGTAAATATGAATATTAAGAGCAATACCCGCCTAATTTTAATTTGTAAATTTTTGCATTCCTCAGTTAGGTTTTCGAACGAACATATACTTGACAGTTTACGTGGGTAGAATAAATAAGGTTTGATAAAATTTCTCAATCCAGTGAGGGTAGTTTTATATTTGTGTTGCCGCTCGCAGGTTCACCCGCCAGTCTCACCTGACGTCTGCTTGTGATGCAATTGATTCGGAAACACGTCTATAGCCCGTGTTTTAGAGTGACGTTCAAGTTTTGATCTATGCTTTATAAGTGACATATTTGTATGAACTAACAGTGACAAATCTGTGCTGAAGTACTTACTGATCATCGCTTGAGCGTCATTATATTAGCCTAAATATTTTCCAGCCCCAACGCTCAAGGGCTTTGTCTGTGGTGTTCAGAACAATATCATTAGTCACATCTGTTTCTACATCATCATCATCATCATCTATCATCTGTGTGTGTGTGTGTGTTACTGTTTTTGCGCGTTTCTTTCTTTTTTGTTTCTATAATGTGCAGCTCTCCCTCTAGACCTGATCTGTACCTATCTTTAGTGGAATTTGGTGGCCGTCACACGAGGTCTTTGGCTGGACTATGGTGAGTAGGCTTGCGACTTTATTACCATCTCTCACTGTGTTGATTTACGGCCGGTTACAATAACCGATCTATCCATGGTTTGCCCTACTAGAGATTGAAATTTGACATTAGGTACTTCTATGGAGCTTAAGCTGGTGAAGGCAAGGCTTCAGAGCCTGGAGCATCGCCGTAAAGTTATAGTCAATTTTTATTTATTCAATAGGATACATTGTGATCACTTTAAAACGTCAAACTTAAAACTAGCTACGCCTGTTCCAACCTCCTTACGCCGGCAAAAGAACAGGCAAGAAACGCCCGGCAGGTAATTTTTTTGGCGCGATCACATTGACAATTTTATTTTTATTACTAGTTGCCAGCTTATCTGTCTTTTACAGATTACATTTCGGAGAGTGTGCGATGGAACTTCATCACCTCATTCCACCATTGGACAACAAGACGCACGGAAACACGTCATCCGTACATGGTTGAAATTCCCCCAATCCGCACAAAACGTTTCGCTTCCACATTTATAATGCGAACGGCGAAGGAGTGGAACACCTTGCCGGCTTTGTTTCCCGATAAGTATAATTTGGGATTATTGACGATGGTGGCCGAACGGTTAGGCGTGCGACTTACAAGACGCTGACACCGAGTTCGAATCCTCTCGGCCCCGCCCCTATGACTTAATAAGTTATGTGCGGATTTGCCATCGCTCAAAAACGGTGAAGGAAAACATCGTGAGGAAACCGGCATGCCCAAGAACTGCAACATTCAAGGGCATGCGACATCTACCAACCCGCACTGGGCCAGCGTGGTGGATTACAGCCCATACTCTCTCGCTGAGAGAAGGCCAGAGTCCCAGCAGTGGGAACGTGAAAGGCTGATAATGAGATAATTATGATAATTTGGGAGCCTTCAAGTCAAGAGTGAATAAGTCTTCTAGGCAAGCATGCTCCATCTTCGACCTCGTCATCACTTATCATCAGATGAGACTGGGGTCAAACGCTTGCCTATTGCTTATAAAAAAAGGTTATGTCAAATTTCTATCTCAAGTAGGGCAAATCGTGGATAGATAGGTTATTGAGAATGATGGCCTATAAGGAATTTTGTTTATCCTAGATGCCAGTTGTCTTTGTTTACTACCCTGAAAAATAGAGCGAATTTTGAGGAAAAATATGGCGATTATTTTGGATCAGCCTAATATAATATGTATATCTAATATGTTCTCATCATCATAACCAGCCTGTGCCTGTTATGTAAAATATCATCATCACTCATCATCAGCCTTTTACGTGCCCACTGCTAAACACTAGCCTTCTCTCAGGGAAAAAATATGGGCCGAAATCTACCACGCTGGCCCAGTGCGGGTTGGAAGATGTCGCATGCCCTTTAATGTTGCGGTTCTTGGGCATGCCGGTTTCCTCACGATGTTTTCCTTCAGCATTTCTGAGCGGTCGCTGTAAAAATTGTCTTTCATCAATCCGGAATACAGTAAAGTCAAGTCAAAGTCAAATGTTTTTTATTCAATAGGATACATTGTGATCATTTTAAAACTTCAAACTTGAAACTAGCTACGCCTGTTCCAACCTCCTTACGCCGGCAAAAGAACAGGCAAGAAACGCCCGACAGGTAATTTTTTGGCGTAATTTCATTGTCAATTTTATTATTTTAACTAATTGATTGAATTGGAGCAAGTTCACTAAAATTCCAAACTTTTTTTTGTCATCTAAATAGTCCGATATTTTGAAATAAGCTTTAATAATAAGATTTCTCTTGGTTGGTTGTGCAACATGAAAGTAATGTTTGCACACTACGGCAAAATGTTTTTTTTTTTTATATTTTGAATTAAAATACTTGGAAAAAGAAATAGAGATGGCCAATGGAACTGGCTGGTCTGTCTGTTTGTCTGTCACTTATGAATAAAAAGATCATAACGTAGTGTTATTTATGCACAGGCTTTCAGGCCTAAATGTGTTTCCGTGTTTTTGTCGTTTTATTGCGCTTTTCACATTCAGGGAAAATATGAATTTTCACGCACGCCGGTAAGTATTTTTAGAAACTTCTGGTTTATTTATTCTTAAGCGAAAATGTGTTGAAATGTGGAATAAAACGCTTTGTCTGTATATAAGCGATAATGCTCTGTGGTAGTGTGGCCGGCTTGCGACACGTTGGTCGTGAGATCATGACTGCTCTCAGTTTGTTCCGGCTAATCTCTGAAACGGCTGGACTGATTTTGATGGATCTTTCACTGGCAGATAGCTAATTTTATAAGGAGTAACATGGTTACTTTTATTTTCGAGATTGTTTGATTTGAAGGAAGATATAGGTCCTAGGATACTTTTGATGGCGATAAACTGTAGTTCACGCGGGTGAAACCGTGGGGAACAGCTAGTATGGATTAGAATAGTTACCAACTGTTATACGTATGTTCTTCTAAAAGCTATTATACAATGAGTACTCACCGAGCCCATGATTACAAATCACGTATCCAACCAGTCTGCGCCTGCGCACGAGGTCTTGAGGTCGCGACCTCATCCTTTCGAATGTTGCGTAAGGTATATTGATTTAAATATGTATTTAATGTATTGGAATTCAAAGTGAACGTTTCTTTTATTGCTTGTAATTTGTTGCTCTTATATTAATCTTCTTCTTCTATCTATATATATATTTAACGCAAAGGTGACTGACTGACATAGTGATCTATCAACGCACAACCCAAACCACTGGACGGATCGGGCTGAAATTTGGCACACAGGTAGATGTTATGACGTAGGCATCCGCTAAGAAAGGATTTCGCGATAAACTGTAGCCCACGCGGGGAACAGTTGGTATATATATATAAGAATTAAAGTCCTTACTGACTGATATCAGCGCACAGCTGGTCGTAGAAACTTGAAATTTAGACGGTATGTTCGTCTTGATGCATAGTGGTGTACTAAAACTTTTTTGAAATTCAACCCCAAGGGGGTAAAATCGGGAAACTGGTTTTATAAACTTATCATGATTAAAAGTAGCATATGTCCTTCCTCAGGCTCTAGACTATCTCTGTACCGAATTTCATTTAAATCGGTTCTGTAGTTTAGGCGTGAAAGCGTAATAGACAGACAGGCAGACAGGCAGAGTTACTTTCGCATTTATTATAAAAATATCATTATCAGCCTTTCACGTTTCCACTGCTGGGACTCTGGCCTTCTCTCAGAGAGAGAGTATGGGCTGTAATCTACCACGCTGGCCCAGTGCAGGTTAGTAGATGTCGCATGCCCTTGAATGTTGCCGTTCTTGGGCATGCCGGTTTCCTCACGATGTTTTCCTTCACCGTTTTGAGCGATGGCAAATCCGCACATAACTTATTAAGTCATAGGTGCGAGGCCGAGAGGATTCGAACTCGGTGTCGGCGTCTTGTAAGTCGCACGCCTAACCGTTCGGCCACCATCGCTGTTATAAAAATATAAGTAGGGTTAGGGCTCTATTATTTTATTTAGCTTTATTAATAAGAAAGATTTTCAAAAACATCTTTTTATAGAAACAAACAAACATAAACATTTTTTTTCTTTTTCTATGTCTTGTTTCGTTTTATGCCATCGAGTGACGCAACGAGCATAAAATATGTTCATTACACATTAAAGAAAGCATGACGTCACGCTTCTATCTAAGACTTAGAAGCCACCGTTATAAAACAAAACCCGTCATGAAGTAGGTAGACTGGTTACTGATAAGGACAGGTTGGCAATGTTAGCTACCGGTGTTAGATGCAGTGATAGCAGCTATCACTTACTTGACCTGATGCGTGTAGGAATCTGGCTGTGATAAAAAGACAGAATAAGGAATGTTTATGAAGAATGTACGTTTAAGAATTGGAGTGCTGTGTAAAAACTTACGCGTGGTCATATGCAAAGGAAAAAATAAATTTAAGTCATAGTGTAAATATAATTAATTAGCTAAGGTATACTGAAGTGAATTTAAAACAAAGGATTCTTTCGTTATTATAGATCACTAGAATGGGTTGTTATTGTTTAATCAATTCTTCAACAGCAAATTCAGTGATTAAAATATTTTTATGTTATGTAAACATTTTTTGTTTTCTTTATGTTGTTCATATACTTATGTAATTGTATTTATTCGTGTTGACTTGAGAACTTATAGCTTTTGTCGTTGGTTTATCAAATTTGAAACGACGGTTATACGTGTATTTCATTAAAAAACTAAACGTTAATTATTACTCATTTTTAATCTTCGACGAAATAGAGGGTTTGTACAATACTTACTCCCAAACGGTTGGACCGATTTTGATTTATCTTTTTTCATTTTAAAGGTGCATAACTTGATCAAGAGCTTCAGCGCCCGAAATTAATAATCAATCTTGATCCGTTATCCGTGATTTTGGATCGATATTAATTTCGGGCGTAAGAGTGTAAAGAGTGTTCTTAACTTCTTAGGCTATTTATGATTGCCGGGAGATTTAAAACATAATTTAGGTCAGGTTATCATTGAACAAGACTCGAGCTTGCCTACTTAAGGGCGTGGCTACTTGCCTAGTGATGTAACAAGACAGATGATATCGCATACACAACTTTAGCTGCGCTCGCGCATCGCGATGGACGGTCTCGAGTTTCACGAATCGATTGCGAAATCCTCCTAGGGTCGTAAGGTCAGATACGCAGCTTCGTTATGTGCACAGGCGATTTTGTTGTTAAGTAGGTTTGTTTGTTTGCCTTTGCCTTTCCACGCAGGCGACCATGCCGATCTGGAAATCCTACTAATCGTATTATAAATGCGAAAGTTTGTGTGTGTGTGCGCATGTTTGTTACCACGTATCACCGTAACAACTAAACCGATTTTGATGAAATTTGGAATGGAGATAGCTTTTTATCCCGGAAAAGGGTTCCTGCGGGATAACTGGAAAACGCAGGTGAAACTGCGGGGCGTAACTAGTAATAAAAACATTACTTTTCACATTGATTTTTAGTATAATAACACTTTTTTTACATCATTTCTAATTTTTTCTTCTATTGTATCAAAAAATAATGGCTATAAGGAATTTGCACCCAATGATAAATACTTAAAATGTAGGGTTTCACAATTTTAATCAATCTGACAATAGTTTTAATGATAATTTAATAATTAATCTGAATCCCTTACTTACAATTGCAGTGCCACCTAGTAAAGTCCTGCGCGGCACTGCAATCGTCACCCGCTGACTTGTGATCTTCATCTACATCTCTTCTATCAATAATCTCGCAATCGATTCTCATTCGATTGCGATACCGATTGCCGACTCGTTCGATTGATGCATCGAATCATTAGGGGGCATTAGAAAGGTCATCTTGATTACGATTGCTATTCGAATGCTTTTAAACGCCCGAGGTCGTTTAAATTATGCGGAATATAATTGATAGTGCTCATGTACTGAATTTGTAATCTTCAACTTAAGACCTTGCTATCAAAAACCTCACTCTACAGGCGACAGAGGTCTTATGCCGATCTGGGCATAAAGAAAACGTCAAAAAACAGTTCTAACGCCACTTTTTAAACTTTAAAACTCACTTTTAACAACTTCATTTCATTTTCGTACCTTACACATTAACGAACACATAATCCCTACTTATACTTATATATAAATGCGAAAGTAACTCAGTTTGTCTGTTATGATTTCACACCTAAACCACAGAACCGATTGAAATGAAATTTCCTACAGAGATAGTTTGAACCCTGGGGAAGGACATAGGATACTTTTTATCGCGATAAACTGTAGCCCACGCGGGTGAAACCGCGGGGAACAGCTAGTCATTAATAATATAATCCAACAATCCTACTTCCTACTAATATTTTATATGCGAAAGTTTGTCTGTGTGTATATGTGTGTGAATGTTTGTTACCACGCATCACCGTAACTACCAAACCGATTTTGATAAATTTTCATGTTGACAGTTCAATTGCCGCCAAAAAAGGCCTGTCAAGTGTTCAATATATTCGAATTTTTCGTTCGCATGTCGCATGCTAGGTGTTAAATGCACTTTACATGTATTATGAACGAAAACTCTTATCTCTAAGCATACTTAACTACAATATTAAGTGTAAATTCACTAGCAACTAAAAGGCATGTCTATCTGTTTACAAATCTAATGGTAGACCTTGGATAAGAAAGAAAGAAACAAAGAATACATGTTTATTTGCAACAACAACACTCTTGGTACAATTTATAGAAAAAAAGAAACAATCAATATACAGTAACAGAACTCAATGTCAGTACACAAAAATGATAGTCCATCAAACACACGGTTTGGCTAGCATAACAACACTCTTGGTACAATTTATAGAAAAAAAGAAACAATCAATATACAGTAACAGAACTCAATGTCAGTACACAAAAATGATAGTCCATCAAACGCACGGTTTGGCTAGCATTTACTCCGCCGTCCGTTGCACAAAGGATTAAACTTCAACGTGTCATTTAGAGCACAATACAGGCTATCAAAATTCAGTATTGCCAGAATAGTGTGCTGGAAATTCCAACACTGGAAATAACGTCAAATTTTATTACTGTCAAAATGGTGAACGGTGAAATTAAGCAACAAACGTTCGTGTTACAATGAAAACTTCAGTTACGTTTTCATGAAATTTGTATTAAACAAATTGTAACGCCTCTCATTTTGTCGTGCTTTTTTATGAAGCAGATTGCCAGTCACGCGTGAAAGTTGCCATGTACTTTAGATCGGACAGAAAAAAAAAGTATGAGACTTATTTTGCATTTGTTAAACTATGAATACTTACAGTCATATAGGCAGAAGGTTTCGCAGGACAGACCGAAGAGGCGTCTTTTGTTATCGGAGGCTAACACTCACTTTGGATCGATGCGACATCTTAGTTTACTTCACCAATCTCAATCCAATAAATAAAATTGTAGTGTCTGTTTGTAATTTCAAATTAACAGCTTTTCACTAAATGCATATGAAAGTAGACACCGGACGGACATCAAAAAAATCAATTATTAAATTTTTTATCTGTGTCTGTCTGTTTGTTCCGGCTAATCTCCGAAACGGCTGGGCTGATTTCGACGGTGCTTTCACTCGCAGATAGCTAATGTTATAAGAAGTAACTTAGGATACTTTTTATCGCGATAAACTGTAGTTCACGCTGGTGAAACCGCGGGGCACAGCTAGCCTTTAAATTAAATTATATGTTTGTGCGAAAATTGCTACCTTATATTAAAACACGAGTTTGCCGTGGCAAATTCTCCCGAACTGGCAACACAGCTGGACAAAGGGTTGATAACCGTAGCCATCCTCAGGCATTTAACCCCTAGTTAATGCACATGTCAATCCTAGCTGCTAGACAATAACAACATGTTGTGCTAGCAAGAAATTTAATATCGCCGATGACAAAGGACGTGCTCTGCCCACCGATGCAAGGAGAATTAAGGCTTGTTTACATCAGACATTACATATATCGTGGCAGACACCGACAGACACCTTTTGTTTACATCTAAGCCAGATGAGTACCGCGTCAGACACCGTCCTGTGCGGCTCGGCAGTGATTGAATTACTTAACCACCTTCATCAAAATTAAAAATGCACAGTTCCGGAACACATAATGTTAGTCAAAATATATAACAAACTTGACAAATTGAAATCAGAAGAAAAATCACTTGAAAACGTTTTTAATCGACAAATGCTACTACAGCATAACTTGACTTTCAATAGCAACTTTATTAAATGACCAGAATGGATCTATCCGCTTCTACATTGCTATAACCTATTCAGGTCCATATGTCCGCTAATTTTAGTCACTCATGTAGGACGTAGCTATAGTAACATTAATTATGAATGCAATAAACAATTGAGTACCAATTTTAATAGACAAAAAAGATATCAGCACGGTTCGGTTCGACCGGTCGATCGCGTAAATATAACTCCAGTCAATCGTGGCAACACAAATAACATTTACGAATGATAAAAAATACGTAGAACAAGCAGAACAACTTGACTTTGCTAATATGACGGAAGATGACACACGCATTGCTTACAAGGAAACACTACATAATTGTATAGGTATAAAACTACTATCATTTAAAATTTCAAGAAGTATGTAACTGTTAGATCGCACAGTCGATCTTGGGTCTAATCAAGTTGGCCACTGCACATTGCTAGTCAGAAACCAACAGACATATATAAAGACATGAACTGCGCAGACATAAAATTATTTCCGCGAATACAGTCTGGGCACATTCTGTGTCTGTCGGCGTCTGCGGGGCCGAGTTACGATACATGTAAATACGTGCATATTATATACTGTTTCAAAGAATATTATTTTGTCTGCCACGGCATGTGCAGATGTAAACGAACCTTTACTCGGATGAGGTAGAGCGGTGAGAAGAGGTGGGAACGTAGGCGGTAAATAACATCTTAGATAAAATCATATCACTTAACATTATACACCAGCTCCTTTGCTACAAAAATATGTAATGTTAGGCATTGGAAAAAGCGCAAATATTTATTCCGTGGATGCCTGATCCCAGTAGCTAGGTTCTGATACCCTAGATAAAGGGAATCCTAGGTAGAGATTAGAGCTATTTACGTGACTCATCATCATCAGCTGGAAGAAGTCCACTGCTGAACATAGGCCTCCCCCATTGAACGCCACCATGAACGATTTTTGGCCATTCGCATCCATCGGCTCCCTGCGACTCTTACAATGTCGTCGGTCCACCTAGTGGGGGGCCTACCTATAGAACGTCTTCCGGTTCGTGGTCGCCACTCGAGAACCTTTCTTCCCCATCGGTTATCGGTTCGTCGAGCGATGTGGCCTGCCCATTGCTTCAACTTGCAAACTCTGAGCGCTATGTTGGTGATTTAATTGTATGTATGTGTCTAACTTCCAACGCTGAAGACGAAACTAGAAATGTTGTTCTACTGCAGAACAGCTTACCCTCATTTCTACATTTTATAGCCGCCATTATAAAATTCACAATAAAAATTCCGAAAGCATCTCCTTACCACCGAGATGCATATGAAGCGATATTTTGAACGATCCCGTTGTGACATTAGTGACACCATACGTGTTACACTTTCGGGTAGTTACGTGCGCGTGACATGCAAGACAAGTTTGATCTTGTGTTTTGGGTATTGTGCATGACGTTAATTTTTCGTTAGCTGGCGTACTTATGGCAGACAACTTTTTTTTTGTCATGGCATTTCACGATTCGTGTTTTTGCCAGTCTCCTTCTTTTATCTAGGAGCAGAGGCGACTTTTTTGGCGGCAATTCAACTGTCAACATGAAAATTTTGTTTTTATTTCCAAAACTTATTTTTTTTGTTTTGTTATGGCGTCACACGATTAGTGTATTTGCCAGTGTCAAGTTTAAAATATTTCAAACTCAGAGAGTTGAATCAAGTTTAAATGATGATGTTAATGATGATGATGATGAGATGAAGGGATGAGGATAGTGTTTAAGTAAAGTAGTGGCGCTTTACTTAAACATTACGCGGACCCTTTTGGAGCAACTCGAAAAGTCACTTTCACAACTTTATTTCAATTTCCCACACTCGTACACATTAACGAACAACACATAATGGTTAATAATCCACCAACATTTTTGGAAATAATAACAAAATCTTCATGTTGACAGTTCAATTGCCGCCAAAAAAGTCTACCAAAACTTGTGTTTCTTCGATTTAAATGACATTTGGTACGGAGATAGTTCGAACCCTGGGGAAGGACATAGGATACTTTTTATCGCGATAAACTGTAGCCCACGCGGGTGAAACTGCGGGGAACAGCAATACCTTAGTAAGCTTCAAATATGAGCTTATTTTAACTGACCGGTTAAGCGCCAACAGTGCTTGTAAAAAAATGATATTACAAGAATAATTATTGTGTAAGAGTTGTGTAACACTCCAATAAACAATCAAATTATCATCCCATAGACTCCTACTTGCTTCGCTGGTACAACGACATGCTTTCATCGTTGATAACATCTGACCTCAATACTCGAAGCTCTATTGAAAGGTCGGGTGCATTAACAGATGTCGCGAAGAGTGTGGACTTGACACAATTGAATCTTTTTACGACGTAAAGAGGCTTTTGAAAAAGAGTTTATTTCCGATGTAAGGAGGCTTTTTGTAAGATTTATTTAGAGAGGCGATGAGCTAGTCGTTGTTCTGATGGTAAGCATCGCACTGGCTCAGTACAGTTCAGTGAAACTCAGAATTTTTAAATTCAACAGCAACAAAAACTTGCCCTGAAATGCACTGCACTCGTTGTTACCGTGAGATATTAAATGTTAAATCTCTTGATGCTCTGTAATTTCACTGGATATAATGCATTTTGCATTTTGCATATTTGCATTTGTTGATGTAAAAATTATGATCATAATTAGTATGTTAAAGTAAGTACCTATCTAACATTAACAGTAATTAATGCAAGATTCTAGACATCCCTAGGTCGCAAAATATAGCAAAAAAAAAAAAACCTGATTGAATTTTCTCGATTCTTTTTGAAGTTGATCACGTTGTTTTCTAATTACTTAAATTATAGTGCAAACAAAACCTGTGTGAAATGAGGCAATCTATACGTGTGTCTTTCTATTATGTACGTAAATGTTGTTTTCATGTAAAACAGGGCAAACATATTTTTCGGTTGGTGCCTGTTACATATAATTTAAAGAGGCGAATTCTACGTTTTATCAATGATTCAAAATAGGTACGTATACAGAGTTGTTTAATAAATAATGAAGCAAGCGCGCATCGGCCGTTAAATTTTGTTTTTTTTTACCAAGTCCACAAGTCGCCACTTACGCAACGTGTTTAATGTTTAATACTCACAAAACAATGCAGATTGATTGTTTAAAAGTACACAAGTGAAATCACAAGGCCGTACACCCAAGCTTCACTAGCCCATTGTCCCAATACGAGTATGTATATGAATCATACATAACTTAACATTATAATGGTCTGACCTGACATTTTTGTCTTAGCGAAACCATGTTAGTGGAATTTGGGCCGAATAGACGCGCAGGCCTTTGCCTCAAACAAGATAAATTGTACATTTCCCGCCAATTCATCAAGCTGTCAAATTTTTTTTTTTTATTTCACAAGTAGAGTTATTTAGCCATGTATGTTGGCAATAGGTAATCAATTACCTAAATTTTGTATTGAAATAAATAGTGGAGGTGTGATTTTTTAAAGTGTGGCCGAAACTATGAGAGATAGCGAAAAGTGCTAGGAGTCTCAAGTAGGATTGTGATACTAAGTAAAACAGCATATCTACTTTTTTTTTTTTTAAACCAACTTCCTAGCTGGGAATTAATGGATCAATCAATGTTGCTGATATCAAACCTAACCTGAAAACTAAAAAAAATACTCACTCATTTTGGTTAAGTTTAGTTTTTTTTTCTTTGTTTAAAACGTGATAAATAGGTGCAGTGTAACATTAAAAAAAACCTTTAAAAAATATGTCGACTTGACAATCACACTTTTTATCGTCTGTTAAAAATGCAAAATTAAGGCAGAATGACAGCATGTTAAAAAGCCAATGCATACATCTACAAGAAAAAATTGAAAATATTAATTATTATCTATATTACAATAAAATCAAAGGCACAATGGCAGAATGATTTGGCTATTCAGTGCCATCACGCATCGATTAGAGTAAAAAAGTAGTATCTTTACCGCCAAAACGATCATATTCACGTGCTGGCAATAAATCATGACAGTCAAGAATCGAACTTCACATTTCGAAAAAAGAACGCTCTCCGTGATGCGTTCCGAATGCCGACGGCTTCGATTTTAGGATTGGCGCGTGTTCAGAATATTTGGCAGCTTGCGTTTTTGGTTATTCCCTTCGAATAATAATACTAAATCGGACAAAAATATTTCAAGAAATTATGAACTAAAATAGTTGAGCCCCGCGGTTTCATGCGCGTCTTCCCGTTATGCCGCAGGAACCTTTTCCAGGATGAAAAGTAGCCTATGTGTTAATCTTCGCATTTATAGTCTTTACATTAAATTTGTTATTGTGCACATTTTTCCTAAACAAAGTCTTGTTCTCTTTCTCTTTTGTCCAACTTTTTTAGTTAGTGAACATGGAAGTTAAAGCAGTTAGTTCGAAAGTTGGCATCAGAAATGGCAATAAAAATCCCGGCCGCCATGTGACGCCTCCCATCGCGACATTCCAATTTAACGCTACGAGACTTTAAAAATTAAACAATAATTTATCGTTTTTCGATTCAGGGCCACTGGTGTGCTGTTTACTGAAATTGGGCCCGTGTTTTTCTTTTCTTGGCTTTCGCTGAAATAGGTAAGTACATATCGTCGGCTAGCTAACAAAACCGCGCAAGTCAAATTTTGCAACTTTTCAGTAGAGACAAGACTGTTTTACTTGTATGTTTGTATGTAAATAATTGACTTGTGTGTGTTACAAATTTTAATTAACGGCTTCTATTTAGTAAAAATGCTTGAAACTGACAAGTTCATAGAAGCGCACGTCAAAACTGCTTTAAAGTGATCACAATGTATCCTATTGAATAAAAAAAATGATTTAAATACCACAAAATTATATGAAAAAATGTGTGAAAACTGATAAAGGCCAACTGTACTCAATTTAAGTATTTTAACTCTGTTGATTAAGGCTGTTTGTTTTCCTGAAGAGTAAAATAATTAAATAAATAAAATTTTGACTTGTGCGGTATTGTTTGCTAGCCGACGATATTTTTCTTGACGTAACGGTCTAAGGAGCAAAAATAACAGAGATCTAATTAAAAATGTTAAGTTTTGTACACGTTAATACAATTCGACTTATATGACTTTAATTTTGAATTTGAATTGGAATATGCCAACAGAGTGACGTAGGGTTTTTCGCTCAAAAGTGTCCGAACTAAAAGAGGTCTAAACTCTAAAAGAGAGCTCGTGTTAGTGTCGCGGTCAGTCAAAATAAATTTATAACACACTAAATTTTTAACATAACGTTCAAGTATGTTTGTATATAAATGTAATTAGAAAAAAAAACTGCGCCCGCGGTTTCATCCGCTTTTTCCCGTTATGCCGCAGGAACCCTTTTCCGGGATAAAAAGTACCCTTTATCTTCATTCCAAATTTCATCAAAATCGCTTACGGTGATACGTGGTAACAAACATTCACACACACAAACTTTCGCTTTAATAATATTTTTAGGATGCTTTTAGAATGACCTAATGTAAGAAATCTGAACCGGACACGAGCCTTTTGAGTCATTACGAGTTTCGTACAAAACACAGCAGCAATCATTGCGATTCTATGCGCGTAGATGAATAATTCTACGTTATTTATCATGTATGTTTACAATGCAGACAGACAGAATGTTCCTCTACATAGTTTGAATAAATTCTGGCAAACTGCATGTGACTAAGAAATAAAAACATAAGGTTGAACTTTCTCGAGTTCTTGAAATCGTACGTGGTGAACATGTGACTCATTTGAAATGTAGTTTTTAAGTAATGTGAATTGTACAGGCTGCTGTGGTAAGATGTATTCAACTATCTACGTGAGAAATACCCAGATATATAAGAAAAATAACTTGGAGAAATTTATGTTTAATATATCGGTGTGTTACGACTTCTCTTGAGAGCCAGTTTCCAATCCTGGTGTAGCGTGGCGCCACCTTCGACCACATCGTCACTAAATATCCGGTGATTTGCGGTCAAAAGATGACATGATGTCAGGTTCATCTCTTTTCATTTAGTTTTTGATAGATTACCAAGAAGGTAAACAGTTTGTTTTAAAATAATAATTTGATTATGACTAATTTACTAGCGCTTATCGCTTTAAGTAATTTACTTTTATGATCTAAAAAATATTCAATACCTAATCCTACAGCCTATTAAATTTTCCGTCTAAAAAATCGTACGTATTTTACGCGTTTAAATTATACGCTTATTAGAAAAACACAATAAACAAAAAAAAAAACAAAAATACTAAATTTACTTAGGTACCAACTTAAAAAAGATTAAACTTGGTCACAGAACTCAAAATCAGTTCATCACTGTAGTGTATGCGCTATAGCATACATACGCTGTCTCGTGTGTCACTGTATTGGTTAACTGAAACGTCACTGTCACGAGAGCCGCGGGCGAGAGTGCACGGTGGAGCTGATGGCGGATACGTGGGCATTGCCGAGCCAGTATAAGGTATTGTAGACGGGGTACCAGCAAACCCTACAATCACCATTCTTATAAACAAACTAGCAGACAAATTTCCGAGCAGTGACGTAAACACGAGAAAATCCGCGCGACAAACCTAACCACACAAAGCGAAGTAACCCAAAACAAGATAAGGCACGGCGCACACTCAAACTTTAATTAATTGGGTCCACACTCCATACACTCGCATGTGCGGGGAAAAAACTCGAACGTGCTTGTAGGCTTATAAGGGTAGATTGTGTTGACATTGGTCGTACGGCGAATATTTTATGGTAAGTGATTTTGTCTATGAAGGTTTTTATAGGAGGTTGTTGACCCTACCTGTCATTGTGACATTACGGCTAACGTCAGCGGTCTTTTAGCAAAAGGAATAACGAAACACTATAGTACTTGATTCAACAGTATATTTTATACTTGACACTGGCAAATACACTAATCGTGTGACGCCATAACAAAAAAAAAAACAAAACACTACGGCTCGTACTCTAGAATCAAGTGTTTTTTTTTAGTATTGGCGTGACACGATTAGTGTATTTGCCAGTGTCAAGTATTAAATATTTAAAACTCAGAGAGTAGAATCAAGTATTAATGATGATGATGATAAGATGATGGGATGAGGATAGTGTTTAGGTAAAGTAGTGGCACTTTACACGAACTTTTTTGGAGCAACTAGAAAAGTCACTTTCTCAACTTTATTTCAATTTCCCACACTCGTTCACATGAACACACAATGGTTAATAATCCACCAATATCACACATTAGCACTCGAAGAAACACAAGTTTTGGAAATAACAACAAAATCTTCATGTTGACAGTTCAATTGCCGCCAAAAAAGTCAAGACTAAAAAGTAAAAGGCATTTAAACATAATTACTTGTGCCAGACCTAGTGTCAAATGCAAGCACTATGAGCATTTTAATTTCACGCATACAAAATTAATGCTTGGCAGTTAATATAATAAATTTTAAGTACCGTTTCATATTAGCTTTTTATATTTCACAGTTTTTTTTTTTTTTTTTTTTTTTTTTTTTACAACTAACTAGGCTAGCGTTTGACCACGATCTCACCTGATGGAAAGCGACGATGTGGTCGAAGGTGTAGCACGCTTGCCCAGTAAATACCTATTCACTCTTGTCTTGAACACCCCCGGGTTGTATCTTTCGGGAAACACTGACCAAGGCAGGGCATTCCACTCTTTTGCAGTTCTAATCAAAAAAGTTGACGCAAACCTGTTCGTGCGTATCGGTGGTATTTCCACGATGAAAGGATGGCGCTTATCGGAACGCCTGGTCGTTCGGTAATGGAATGGTGCTGGGGGAATAAGGTCGTGCAGTTCTTGTGCACACTCTCCGTAGTGAAGTCTATAAAAAACCGATAAACTTGCCACTTCACGCCGATGAGCCAGACTCTGGAGCCTAGAGTTCACCAAGAAGTCGTCATTAATTAATCTTTTGGCACGTCGCTCTATTGAGTCCAAAGCAGCCAGCTGATACTTGGCAGACCCGTCCCAAAGGTGGCAGCAGTACTCCATACACGAACGGACCTGAGCTTGGTATAGGTTTAAAAGCTGTCCCGGTGTGAAGTACCGCCTAACCCTTGATAGTATGCCAAGCTTTTTCGCTGCTACTTTAGCTTTGGATTCAATGAAAGAGCCGAAGTTGAGATTGGACGTCAGTGAAACACCCAGAAGCTCCAGATGGCTGCTAATCGGTAAAGACACACCACGGAAAGACGGAGACAAGTTAAGTGGGCTCTTTTTTGAGGAGAATAAACACGCCTGAGTTTTGGCAGCATTAAACCCAACCAAGTTAGCGTCACCCCAATCGGACACGGCTTCCAAAGTTGAGTTCAAACGCTGAACCATGGCCTCTCTTAAAAGTAGGACGTCGTCACTCCTGGCCTGAGCACTGGATGTGAATCTCTCAACAACAGTACTGTCATCTGCATACCCAAAGGTACCGGGTTTAAGCAGGTCGTTAATGTGCAGTAAAAAAAGTGTTGCTGAGAGAACCGACCCCTGAGGTCACCGGCATTGATAGCCAATTGGTCCGACGAGCAGCCGTCAAGGACTACTCGAAGTGACCGTTCTCTCAGGAAGTCGGACACCCAAGTGCACAGTCCAGGAGGGAGTCCGTAAGAAGTCAGCTTACTTAAAAGACTTTCATGCCAAACCCGATCAAACGCCTTAGAGATATCCAGAGAGACAGCGAGTGCCTCTCCGTGCATCTCAACAGCTTCGCTCAATATGTGTGTGGCATACGCTAGAAGGTCACCAGTAGACCCACAGTAGACAGTTAAATTCAGCCTCTGTAGCGTGTAACTGAAAATGGTTTAATTTAATTTAATTAAGCCTTAAAATAGTCTGTATAAATGAAAAGGTATTTAACGCCACCAAAAGGTTTAAGTTTTTATTTTATACCTATGCATTATTAAAATATTTTTACTAATATAATTAACTCTCTATGTCCCTTTTTGTTTGACGCCTAAACCGCTGAACAGATCTTGATAAAATTTGATATAGAGATAGTTCTCTGGGGAAGGACATAGGTTAATAACACTCTGGGGAAGGACATAGGATACTCTTTATTGTTACAAAACGGTTAATAACACTCTGGGGAAGGACATAGGATACTCTTTATTGTTACAAAACGGTTAATAACACTCTGGGGAAGGACATAGGATACTCTTTATTGTTACAAAACACTCTGGGGAAGGAATTAGGTTACTCTTTATTGTTACAAAACACTCTGGGGAAGGAATTAGGTTACTCTTTATAGTTACAAAACACTCTGGGGAAGGACATAGGATACTCTTTATTGTTACAAAACACTCTGGGGAAGGAATTAGGTTACTCTTTATTGTTACAAAACACTCTGGGGAAGGACATAGGATACTCTTTATAGTTACAAAACACTCTGGGGAAGGACATAGGATACTCTTTATTGTTACAAAACACTCTGGGGAAGGACATAGGATACTCTTTATAGTTACAAAACACTCTGGGGAAGGACATAGGATACTCTTTATAGTTACAAAATACTCTGGGGAAGGACATAGGATACTCTTTATAGTTACAAAACACTCTGGGGAAGGACATAGGATACTCTTTATTGTTACAAAACGGTTAATAACACTCTGGGGAAGGACATAGGATACTCTTTATTGTTACAAAACACTCTGGGGAAGGAATTAGGTTACTCTTTATTGTTACAAAACACTCTGGGGAAGGAATTAGGTTACTCTTTATAGTTACAAAACACTCTGGGGAAGGACATAGGATACTCTTTATAGTTACAAAACACTCTGGGGAAGGAATTAGGTTACTCTTTATTGTTACAAAACACTCTGGGGAAGGACATAGGATACTCTTTATAGTTACAAAACACTCTGGGGAAGGACATAGGATACTCTTTATTGTTACAAAACACTCTGGGGAAGGACATAGGTTACTCTTTATAGTTACAAAACACTCTGGGGAAGGACATAGGATACTCTTTATTGTTACAAAACACTCTGGGGAAGGACATAGGATACTCTTTATAGTTACAAAACACTCTGGGGAAGGACATAGGATACTCTTTATTGTTACAAAACACTCTGGGGAAGGACATAGGTTACTCTTTATAGTTACAAAACACTCTGGGGAAGGACATAGGATACTCTTTATTGTTACAAAACACTCTGGGGAAGGACATAGGATACTCTTTATAGTTACAAAACACTCTGGGGAAGGACATAGGATACTCTTTATAGTTACAAAACACTCTGGGGAAGGACATAGGATACTCTTTATTGTTACAAAACACTCTGGGGAAGGAATTAGGTTACTCTTTATTGTTACAAAACCAAGGGGCAAAGCTAGTAATCAATGAAATTTGCAGCGCCACGCATTACTATTAAAGTTAACCATAAAAGTTTATCTTCCCAGATTAAAGGTCCTTTTTTGTCCAAACTACATAAGGCTACCAAAGTAATCATTCAGGAGAAGTCTACTCGGCATAGACAAACAATGGCCACCATAGCGCCACTTTTAACCACATCGTCACTTAACATCTTGTGACTTGTGAACAAAAACTACCTGCAAGTAATAAAAACCAAGAACACTTTTATAGCATTAACAAGAATAACCTCTTTCAAAGTATCCCCCACGTGTGTTTCACACCTTAGCATTATTTTCGACTATACGCAAATTCGAGTACTAAATACGCGTTTAGCGTATACGCTCGAATTCCCGCGTTTTTGCCGCATTTCACAGGTCCGTACTAACTGGTGTTGTCTGTCCGGAACTTTTATCGACGTGGCACAAAGGAGTCGCAAGCTAAAAGAGGTTTCATTCGGCCCATCAATGTAGGCTGCAACTGCAACCCTTTTCGACAGACATTAGTATTTCACTCAATACTCACAAACTCAACCTTTTTACATAAACTTTTTTAACTTAGTAACTCGCTAGTTACAAGCTCAAAGAGGTTTCATTCAGCTAAGCTATGTATTCTATGTAGGCTGCAACCTCTTTGCATATTATACGTCTTACTCTTAACTACTCTTAGGACATTTTTGGCGGCAATCGAATTGACACGTGAAAATTTTGTTTTTATTTCCAAAACTTGTGTTTCTTCGAGTGATAATGTGTTATATTGGTGGATTATTAACCATTATGTGTTCGTTAATGTGTACGAGTGTGGGAAATTGAAATTAAGTTGTGAAAGTGACTTTTCTAGTTGCTCCAAAAAAGTCCATGTAACGTTTAAGTAAAGCTCCACTACTTTACTTAAACACTATCCTCATCCCATCATGTCATCATCATCATCATTTCAACTTTATTCAAGTCTCTGAGATTGAAATATTTTTACTTGACACTGCAAATACACTAATCGTGTGACGCCATAACAAAAACTACTTATAACTAACTCACTACGGAGGCTGTCAAAACCAAAAAGATTGGATACTTATGTGCTTTCGTTATTTCGCAAGCACCTTTTTACATGAGGGAGTGGTTGGATCTTATAGGTTATCATTAGCTAAAACCAGTCATCTATACTAATATTATAAAGCTGCAGAGTTTGTTTGTTTGTTTGTTTGTTTGTTTGTTTGAACGCGCTAATCTCAGGAACTACTGATCCGATTTGAAAAATTCTTTCAGTGTTAGATAGCCCATTTATCGAGGAAGGCTATAGGCTATAATTTATTTCCAAAAAAATTAGGGATCCGTAAGAAAATTGCTGTTTTGCCACCCAAGGTGTGAAATCGAAAACCTATTTTTGCGTGCGCTGCAAAAACCATTGACACTAGAACAAAATAATGTTTTACGGGTTTGTAGGTCTCATTAAGATCTACAAAAAAGTCCGCGAGAGCATATGTCTAACTATTATAGTTATGCCGCAATAAGTGATATTTTATTAAAAAAAAATAATTTTTAATGCCGCCTCTAGAGAAAGCTCTTTATTTGTGTCTTGGTATTAATCCTTATCAAAATAAATTATTTCTTATTCAAAACTGCTTCAATACCTTTATAAAACTTTTTGAATCATTCAATTCGGACATTCCATTCGAAAGATATCACGAGTTTAAAAATGTAAGTAGTAGTAGAAAAATAAACCCGCCGCACCCCAGCGCAGCGGGAAACGCGGCGAGGTGAGAGAGAATCTATGAAATACGTAAAGTGCGGTCGCGAACCAGGAAGACCTTTAACAGCACGATTTACACGCGTGGTCCGAAAAAAAATTTACCTAGAATTAAAATAGGATAATGGATAGGTACCTACAGCAGGTAACGCGGTGAGGGGGCACCGAAGTGCGGGAATAATTATTACGTGACCGAGGATTTTTCAAGTAAAACTCACCCAATAAATGGATCTCTGTTTATATTTAAATATTGCTACAAATGTCTGCACTCTACCAGAGCGCCGACTCGACTGACTATGTTCCCAAGAATATCCCACCGCCATCACTTGACGGTCACGTCAAGAAGTGGCGGTCAGATCGAGTACTTTTTAATAAACCGGAAAAGGATGTCAACGCTAAGTGACAGCACTCTAACGTCAGTACTGCGCAGTGGAAGTCAATAAGCAGTACTTACCGGAAATATTCGAAATGTCTTGGGAACATATTTACAAATTCACAATAATAAAAATAAATAGTTTAAAAAACTAAAAAAAAACACTTTAAAAACGCACTGAAAAATATTAAATAATTAAATTGACTTGTATTAGTTACGATATAATGGTTAATTCAAAAAGTGTGGAGCGCTATTTGGTTGCGTGTACTTTTATTTACCCAGTAAAAGAAGCGCTCCACACTTTTTGAATTAACCATTATATCGTAACTAATACAAGTCAATTTAATTATTTAATATTTTTCAGTGCGTTTTTAAAGTGTTTTTTTTTAGTTTTTTAAACTATTTATTTTTATTTTTTACTTTTTAGTCGTTTGTTACCAAGTTCAATCTATTAGACTCATCAAGACGAATCATATGAGCCCAAACACGAGGGGTTTACTAGTAGCCACTGCAGAGATCCCCTACCCACCTTCCGGTTGCATTATCAGACCCTCGTCACCAAGTTCAATCTATTGAACTTATCAAGATGCATCATATGAGCCCAAACACGAGGGGTTTACTAGTAGCCACTGCAGAGATCCCCTACCCACCTTCCGGTTGCATCATCAGACCCTCGTCACCAAGTTCAATCTATTGAACTTATCAAGATGAATCATATGAGCTCAAACACGAGGGGTTTACTAGTAGCCACTGCAGAGATCCCCTACCCACCTTCCGGTTGCATCATCAGACCCTCGTCACCAAGTTCAATCTATTTGGCTCATCAAGACGAATCATATGAGCCCAAACACGAGGGGTTTACTAGTAGCCACTGCAGAGATGCTCTACCCACCTTCCAGTTGCATCATCAGACCCTCGTCACCAAGTTCAATCTATTGGGCTCATCAAGACGAATCATATGAGCCCAAACACGAGGGGTTTACTAGAAGCCACTGCAGAGATGCCCTACCCACCTTCCGGCTGCATCATCAGATCAGGTCGACGATACCAAATTATTGCATTGTCACCGAGATTACATACACATACAAAGTTTCAAGTCGATACGACAATTGGAAGTAGGTGAAAATTGACTTCTAAGATTTGATTACATTGTTAGTTAGTTAGTTAGTTAGTTAGTTAGTTAGTTACAAGTCAAGCTAATAAAAGTGTTTTAAAAATAAAATAGTGGTTCTTAACTGAACAAAATAATATGTTATCAAATTAGCATTACCAAAAATAGCAATAAAAGCTAACATAATTTTGGAGTATACGGAATACGCTTTCGCGCCTAGACTACTGAACCGATTTAAATGAAATTTGGTATAGAGATAATTTGAGCCCCGGGGAAGGACATAGGATACTTTTTATCGCGATAAACTGTAGCCCACGCGGGTGAAACCGCAGGGAACAGCTAGTGTTAGTATAATTTAGTAAAAATCGCTAGTAAACGAGTAAAAATCAGTGTGAAGAGATGCAATACACGTTCATGAAATAGATTTGTGCAGGTTATAAGCATTTAATGAGTCATTAACTCATTACGATCATACAGTTTGTCTCACCCTAGATTCAAAAGCCAAAGAAGGAAAAAAAACAGCAAACAGCTGATTAGCAAAACAAACATTTTTGATGGACTTTTTTGGCGGTAATCGAATTGTCAACGTGAAAATTTTGTTTTTATTTCCAAAACTTGTGTTTCTTCGATTAACAGCACGATTCAAACACGTGGTCCGAAAAAAAATTAACCTAGAATTAAAATAGGATAATGGATACCTACAGCAGGTAACGCGGTGAGGGGGCATCGAAGTGCGGGAATAATTTTGGTGTATACGGAAATATACGCTTTCACGCCTAAACTACTGAACCGATTTAAATGAAATTTGTTATAGAGATAGTTTGAGCCCTGGGGAAGGACGTAGGATACTTTTTATCGCGATAAACTAAAGCCCACGCGGGTGATACCGCGGACAATAGCTAGTTTTCTTATAATTATCCAATTATTAATATTTTCTTGCATCCTGAAAAGCTTCCCGCCAACAAACACGCGCATTTATAATTAGTAATTACGGACAATTGAATAATTACGTGACAATATAAAATTATTGTTCTGTGTATACGAAAATTATTTTAACCTAATTAAAATTGCACTAGATTGGATTTTATTGCATAATTAATAGCATGTATTTACGTGATAATAATTGAATACAATTTTTATTACATACTTTGAATTTACAATACACAGTTAGAAACTTAGAGTCGCCTCTTGCAGAACCGATGGCAGCATCTGCCAGACGTCCAAACACCTAGCATTAACTCCGGCAAACGACTAAACGCATGTTCACATTCCAACAAGAACAGCAATCAGCATCAGATGTTCAGAACAGAACTAATGGCGACTGGCAACTGGCAAGCATCACGGAGGCAAAGTTGCGCAACTAGCGAAGTATCCACAGACAAAAGTTGCACAACTGCAGGTAACCGTTCGCTCGTTGACAATCTGACAAACATCCCACGCTTTGTAGTTCAGGAGCTGCCGAAGTCATAACTAGAAACAAGATTACATGCAATGACATATTTGCATAATTGGACCATTTTCTTCGGCTATTGCATGTTTTACCTAAAGCCTATTATTTTATCGCGCCCAAAATATGACCTACCGGGCGTTTGGAACGTGTGACGTTTTAAAGTGATCAAATGTAGTATCCTACTAAATAAATATGTTTAGATTTTGGTTTGATTTTAAGTCGATATTAAAAATGAGGGAATAAATATTACCTCATAATTTTTTTCATGTGTCATAAAAAAAGTCAATTTTTCTTTATTCATTAGGATACATTGTGATCACTTTAAAACGTCAAACTTAAAACTAGCTACGCCTGTTCCAACCTCCTTACGCCCGCAAAAGAACAGGCAAGAAACGCAAATTGTAAGCCAGCTAGCTCCCCGACTATGGAATGCAGCTCACACGTCTGCAAGTTGGAGCAGCTCCGTGAACTCACAAATAGTATTCATAAAGAAGAAATCCACTTTGCATTTTAGAATTCAACACGGTTCGAATTACAGGGTGTCTCTTTCATTCAACGGAGACGAGGGAGTTTATTTTATTCTAGCAATTTAAAGCAAAAAAAACACGGTTTTATATACCTGCGTGGATTAGTCTCATCATCATTGGCGTTTTTACGTTCCCACTGCTGGGACTCTGGCCTTCTCTCAGAGAGAGAGTGTGGGCCGTAATCTACGCTAGCCCAGTGCGGGTTGGTAGATATCGCATGCCCTTGAATGTTGCAGTTCTTGGACATGCCGGTTTCCTCATCTATCGTGATTAATAATATCCTGATTCCCCTTCGTCATACGAAAATTTAATTAACAAACGGAGAGAAAAAGAGTCACTTTTTGGATTGTCAAAATTAGGGACAAAAATGGCTGAATTTTTTGATTGAGTTGACTTTAAAGCTTGATTTTTTAACGGCTTCTAAAATCCGTACTGTAGTCGAAAGTGGTACAGTCAACGACAAAAGTCGCTGAACAATCACACATTTTTCTATTATCCTGATCATCTTATACACCAATTTTTGACCTCATCGTCACCTAAAATCAGGTGTGTTATGTGGTCAAAATGAAACCATGTAATGTAAAAAAAAAAACAATAATAATTACTGATTTGAAACACATTTGGAAAATCGAGAATGATCAGCCACTTTTGTCGCTGACTGTACCACACTACATCTGGATTGGGAACTGGTGCTCAAGTGGGGCTGCTAAACGACATCGGTGGGTGCATGGCGACAGATTCTTAACTAGAGGATGGTTAGCCAGGCGAGCACTAGAAAATGCCCTACCACCAAGCTATGGTGTCATCACGATGTTGTTTTTAACCGAAAGCTCAAGCTCATTGTAGCATTCGAAATGTAATTAGCGCCAATTATCTGTTTAATATCGGAATGATCCTCTAACGAATGTATATCTCTAGTAGGGCAAACCATGGATAGATCGGTTATTGAAACGCGAAATTAAGCAACAATAACCAACTACGCTTCCCGGCATCCAACAAATACCATCATCATCATCATCATCATCAGCCCGTATCAGTCCACTGCTGGACATAGGCCTCTCTCAAGGTACGCCACTGAGCCCGGTCTTCGGCTCTTCTCATCCAACTACTGGCAGCCACTCGGCGCAAGTCGTCGCTCCACCTAGTCGCAGCGCGTCCTACACTACGTTTGCCAAGTCGCGGTCTCCACTCAAGAACACGTCTACCCCATCGGTTGTCGGTTCTGCGGCTTATATGACCAGCCCACTGCCACTTCAGCTTGCTAATTCTGTGGGCTATGTCGGTGACTTTAGTTCTCTGACGGATCACCTCATTCACCTCACAAATACCATAGTCTAATGCTAAGCCGGCGTAACACAAGCGCATGCGTTTGACAGTAAAAACGGCATGAGTAATGGCGGACGTACAGACAGACAGACAGACAGGAACACGGCTGATTAACGAGCCGGCTACCGAGGTTTGATGTCGAGATATATCGGCTGTCTCACGAGCACTCGAGCGCAACCGGTTTACGATTGGCTTAGCATTTCATTGTTGGATTCTTTGATGGAGACGAGATTATCGCTGACAGTACAGGGGACACGAATCTTAATATAAACTAGTGCCCCGCCTGGCTTTGCATAGGTAGGCGGCGGGTCTTTAATTTAAACCAAAAATCTCATAGAAAAAATAACACTTGTTTTTCCCGAATTTTCTAATTTTCCGATTGTTTTACCAAAAAAACCTTGCATACAACCATGTCACGACAAAATAAAATAAACAAATCGTTCAAGCCGTTTTTAGGGTTCCGTGAAACGGGACCCTATTTCTAAGACTCCGCTGTCCGTCTGTCACCAGGCTGTATCTCATGAACCGTGATAGTTGGACCGTAGAAGTTTTTACAGATTATGTATTTCTATTGCCGCTATAACAACAAATACTAAAAAACAATAAAATAAGTATGGGGCTCCCATACAACAAACGTGATTTTTTTGCCGTTTTCAAAGATAATGGTACGGAACCCTTCGTGCGCGAGTCCGAATCGCACTTGGCCGGTTTTTAAGTTTTAGTGAGACTAAAGAACAGTTTATCTGTTCACTTACCGTTGACATCGTGACGTTACTAAATCAGCCCATAAAGAAGATTAACCCATTTTTCGTGTTGTCTTACCTGAAAACAAAACAAAAATAGATTAATTAAATTACTCCTTCCCAGTGATCTATTTAAAATCTAAAATTAAATTAAAAATATTTATTTGTCAGAATATTGTGCTTATGATAGTAGTAGTGAGTACAGAGTTTCAAATATTCTACCGTTTCCGGTGTACAAATATTACATTCCTTTCATGCAATGTCAAAAGGAAATAAGAAAATAATAATAATAAAATAAGAGATAATAATAATAGAAAATGTCAATGTCGATAGCAGGAGATGTACCTACTTCGTAGATTTCGTGATCCGCACGCTCAATGTGAACTGCCCAACTGAACTGTACTGCAATCCGTACACGTTGATTAGTGTGGCTTTGAGATTTGCAAGGTACGGTCACTGCGAGAGGCACTATTTATTTATACAAGAAGAGACAAGAAAAACATAGAAATATAAGTAGGTACCTAAGTGTTAATTCAAACATGAATAAAATTGTTATTTTTTAATTTACTGCAGAATTTTTAGATAAAGCAACACGAGAGTGAAGCAAGAAATATGCGCTAAAGATTTGTAAATAAATATAACTTAAACAAAAATTACTTGATTTTAAAACTTAATTCCGAAACTTAAGTTAGGTATTTTTTTAAATGCAGTCAAGTTAAAACGTTTTAAGGAAATGTGTATTTAAGATATTTCTCCAAGCACACATTTCCGTGCCGTAAAACTTCACCTACGCCCATCAACGGCAAATCCGTTCATGGAGATAAGACGGGCGCGACTCTCTTCAGAGATAAATCACTTTCGCTCCATTCGCGCATTCATCAATCTTCGTGCTTTCTAGATTCAGTTAAATTCACTTGACTGTATATAAATAAACATATTGGAGAACGTGTGAAATTTAATAAACACTAGAACACATTTGCCCCCTTTATTTAATAATAAAAAAAGAATTACTTACAAGGCAACGTTTGACCACAAGTCACCTGATGTTAAGTGACGATGCGGTCGAAGGTGGCGTCACGCTACACCTGTATAGGGAACTGGCTCTCAAGTGAGGCTGCCGGAACACACCGATAGGTGCTTGGTGACAGATTCTTAACATGACGGTAGCTAGCCAGGCGAGTACTAGAAAATACCCTACCACCAAGCTATGGTTTCATCACGATGTTTTCCTTTACCAAAAGCTCAAGCTTAATGTAGGATTCGAACCTACGTCTTACGGATCGCAAGCCGACGTCACTACCACTGAGCCATCATCGCTACTCTGTTTCAAATATATTTCAGCTGCGCTCCATGGTTTTACCCAGATGGACTATACTTTGTTGTAATAATACCTGCCAGGCGTTTCTTGCCTGTTCTTTTGCCGGCGTAAGGAGGTTGGAACAGGCGTAGCTAGTTTTAAAGTGAACACAATGTATCCTATTGAATAAATATAATTGACTTTTGAATAAAAAGTATCCTATGTCATTCATTCTCCAGGGTCCGGCACTATCCCAACACCAAATTTCATCAAAATCGGTGCATCGGCTTTATTAGGCGTGAAGACAAATAGAGTTTCTTTTGCTTATTTATAATATTAGTATGGATACAGAATTTTTTATCTCTACTTATTCTTAAATAATTATTATACATACAAAAGTAACTCTCTTTATCCCTCTGTCTGTTTGTTACCTTTGCACTGCCCTTTTTATAGCGATAAGGTGTTGTCCACGCGGGTAAACCCGGGGAGCACAGCGAGTCAAAGATATCTCAGCACTCCAGTACCACAGCGCAGTAATATTTTACAAAAAGCTTCAAAAATGCCTCTTTTTTCAGCAATGAAACCTTTTTTAACAACAAACTTTATGCTCAGAATATGCAAAGTCACGCTCTTGTCACGCCCGTGGCACTCAAAAGTGGGGATTTCCATACTGCGCTATTTAATTTCCCAATAAAACTACGTTTTTTAATATCAAAGCGCTGCCAAAGTCAACAATCCGATACTGAGCCGCGACCCATTTGAATCGAGCCTGGATCACCATATATATAAATACAGTAGATCAATGATAATAAAACACACACACAACCTCACTCCGCCATTCCCATTCCACCAATGAACAACGACGCACGGAAACACGTCATCCGTGCCCGGTTGAAATTTCTCCAATCCGCACAAAACATTTCGCTTCCACATTTATAATGCGAACGGCGAAGGAGTGGAACACCATGCCAGCGTCTTTGTTTCCCGATAAGTATAATTTGGGAGCCGAAGAGTAAATAGGTATCTTCTAGGCAAGCACGCTCCTCCACGAACTCGTCATCACTTAACATCAGGTGAAACTGCGGTCAGAAACTAGCCTGTTATAAAAAGAAAATAAGTCAAAAAAATACCCAAGGCGCCAATACCGAGTTCAAACCCTCTCGGCCGCACCTATGACTTAACAAGTTACGTGTGGATTTGCCATCGCTCAAAACTGTGAAGGAAATTGGAACAGGGCAAGAAGAAGACAACACCTTCTCCTTTTGTTTTTCTTCGTGTTTTTCTTCGTCTTGCTAAACACTATTTTTGTTAAATCTGACTGAACTTAAAATTCGCCTGTCCGTAATTGAGTTACTGCTTGTACTGTACAAACATTGAAACTGCAATATTTAGATGGGGTTCGCGTTAAAATAACCACATATAGTGCTCGATAGTTAAAGCATTTGAGTTACGAGCTTTTCGATGGAAATGTTGAATCATTTTTTTTTTAGTTCTTTCTGAGTAGCTTTTGATCGTTAGTTTTCTTGATGTATAGCAGCCGGTTTCAATAACCGATCTATCCACGGTTTGACATAAATTTGACATTACTTCTATAGAGCTTATGTCAAATTTACATCTCCAGTAGGGTAAATCGTGGATATATGTGGTCGAAGGTGGCGCCAAGATACACCTGTACGGGGAACTATCTGGTTCTTAAATGAAGACGCGAGAACATACCGAGATACTTGGTGACAGATTCTTAACTTGAGGGAACTAGGCGTAGAAAACGCCCTGCTACTGCTATACAATGGTTTCATCACGGTGTTTTTTTTTCTTCACCAACAGCTCGATTGCAGAATTTGCTTGGTGGTAGGGTATTTTCTAGTACTCGCTTGGCTAGCTACCAGCCTCAAGTTAAGAATATGTCGCCAAGCATCTGTCGGTGTGTTCCGGCAACCTCACTTGAGGCTCTTGAGAGTCAGTTCCCCTTCACTAATATCAGACAACTTGTGGTCAAAAGCAGGTAATACAAAAAGTTCTAACCTACGACCGACATCATTATCACTTCAAAATGAAAGTACATTTTTGAAATTTTAATTACGTGTTTCATACTCTTTCTATACCGTTATTAGGCGTGTTCCTAATGAATTCTCAGAATTCTCGTACAGTTCGCGTTTTATTAACATTTTTCAGTGCAGGAACACTGTTAGCTATAAACTCGTACAGTCAGCAACAAAAGTAGCTGATCATACTAGATTTCCTAAACGTGTTTTAGATCAGTATGGCGTGGGGTTTTTTACATTTTACAAGGTAGCAGCACTCTAACCACAACTTAACACACCTGATTTAAGTGATCATGTGGTCAAAGGTTAGTGTTTAAGAAGATGCCGGTAATCGGAAATTGTGTTATTGTTAAGCGACTTTTGTCGTTGACTGTACACGAATTATTATTATCGACAAAACACACTACGTAGTTTGAAAATCATCCCCTTAAAAGGCCTAGAGGGGTGAAATGGGGTGTAAATGGAAAAATGACAACTTTCCCGCAGGCGAATCACTGGTGATCTGATAATCATGTTTGTGCAAGTTCGGAGTGAATACGTATTTGATAATGACAAGCGCGCTAAACCTTCGACTATATCGTCACTCCATCGGGTGCGGGAAGAAAAATGTTTTTTTCGATTACGTAAGAAATTATTTTTGTCCGTATCAAGTGGCATTTTTAAAATTTTCCCCTTTTTATTATTCGCACGACACGCGAAATTTGAAATGCTTGGGGTAAAATAAACACACGTAAAGGTGTACGTCCGCGCCCGTTTAGATGTGTGAGTATGATATACGCACCTTTATACGTGTCCGCGTAGAGGCTTAACTGTGTGAGTGAGTGTTAGCGAGTGCGTGCGTGATCGATGCACAGTTTCACCACAGTATATAAAGAACAGTAGGTTAGCTAAGGAGCTCGACGAGTTAATTGCCTACTCTTGCGGTGACGCATAGGCGGCGCGTTCCGTACTGAGTGCATGGCCGCTGCCCCGGCCGCCTTTTTTCGTTTATGTGATTGTGTGCGTGAAAAGTGCGTGCGTACACGGTGCCGCTACTCACGCACACATTCAAACCGGCGGGCCGATTTATATGAAGCTGAACTACTACTCCTTTACTATGGTTTCACTCTGTCCTTACTGCCAGTCTCATGTATGTAGTATGATATCGTGTTGAGCGCGATAAATTGCATTTTTATTATGGGGAAGTGTTGGCGGTCGACCGATACCATCAGTCTATTGAAGTTGGGATATGACTTGTGTTGATAGATTGGAGATAATGCACGTTATAGGCAAGTTATTTTATAATGACACATAGTTATTGAAATATACGGTAAAGTACAGCAGGGCGATTACGTTACTTGGGAATGGGCCTGCGCTTTATTTTGCTACTAGCTGTTCCCAGCGGTTTCACCCGCGTGGGGAGCGAATGAGCGATGGTGGCCGAACGGTTACGCGTGCTCTTTACAAGCCGCTGACACAGAGTTCGTAGCCTCTCGGCCCCTTACCTATGGCTTAATAAGTTATGTGCGGATTTGCCATCGCTCAAAACGGTGAAGGAAAACATCGTGAGGAAACCGACATGTCCAAAAACCACAACATTCAAGGGCATGCGACATCTAGCAGCCCGCACTGGGTCCACGTGGTAGATAACGGCCCATACTCTCTCTCTGAGAGAAGGCCAGAGTCCCAGCAGTGGGAACGTAATAGGCTGATAATGATTGATTGAACTTCCAATGTTAGCCAAATAATATGTTGGTATACCTATCTACCTACCATCAACCTCCCACCCCCAGTATCGACTGGGGGTCGTAAACAACTCTTTATTGCCGCGATGACAGGGCGAGCGTAATTTTGGCGTCCAGTGACAACGGCGATGCTATCGGTAAATGGCAAACAGTGTTCCGTACACGAATCATTGTAATAAATCAGGGTTTTAGAGAAAACGTGCATGTTTTGACAGAAGCAGTGACATTAAATATTTTTTTGTGATAACAATGTGTGGTGAACGCGTATTCTCATTATCTAGGTAGGTTTTTGTTTTAAAACTAAGAGTAACAAAATTAAAAACATTGATTTTTGTAGGATATGACATGTGTGTGATACAACGTCAATTTTAAAACTAGCTACATCTTTTTTCACCTCCTTATGCCGGCAAAAGAACAGGCAAGAAACGCTCGGCAGTGAATTTTTGGGCGCAGTTACATTAAAGAATGTTTTTTTTTTATTACCGATTGATTTAATTGAAGCAATCCCATTACAATCTGAAGCTTATTGTCATCGAAATAGCCGGGTATTTTATAATAACCTTTACTAATAAGATTTCGTTTTATAAGGACTTTATCGTTATCGACAGAACGCGGGGGTTTGTTTGCCTCCACTGCACAGGTGGCTGAATTTTCCTTTCTCGATCGCCACCAGTGTTGACGGAGATGATGGTGGCAACTGGAATTAGACCTAAGAGACATTACGTCAAACTGAATTTGTTTTTTTTTTTCAGGCCTCCCGGCACCGTCCAATTTGTGACGTAACTCTCAATATATTTACATTAAAAAGAATATAATTAGATAAACAGTTGCCAAAACAAACTACATAATTGAAAACAAACAACCTAGCTTTTTCGTACCATAGACAAGTTCCTTAATTGAGCATGAAAACGGCATACTACTTAAATTGGACAATTTAATTTCAGCTACACAATTTCCCCTTATTTATTTTTGTTAGGATCGAAGGTAGAAATACACTATTTAAATTTAAATCAGCACTTTATTTCACTTCACTTCACTTCACTATTATTTATACACGTCTTCACCATTCCACTGACCAACCTCAACTCCCGATCATTCTACATTTCTACGGCACGTGCTACTTCCCCCACCAACCGTCTTCTGAACCGGAAATAAACAATTTAAAAGTTGGAAAATATTCCGGAAGTAGCACCTGCGTTTACATTTTGAACAAAAATAGTTTTTATAATATTATATTTAATTATTTTATACTGACCTTTAGTTGTAAAACATTTTAGTAACTTATTTTAGTTTTAATTAATTTATCACAACCGGAAGTACGAAATAGCACAACTTAAGTTAATCCCGGAAGTAGTCATAATTCCACTATAGAGTAAACTTAAAACTATACAGAGGTATTACATTAAATTATACGATAATTGATACAGATTCTTACAGTCGGCCTTTCCTGATTTGTTTCACGTCCCGGGAAATACTCCGGTATTAAATAAAATGAATACCAAAATGTACAAATCATATGTGTTAGACTATACCTACAATTCATGGAGAAATACAATTAGTGTTCAATTTTTTTTTTTTTTTTTTTTTTAAGGTATAAATTCTTTTTACTCATAATAAATTATTCATTAAATTATTATTTAGATTGCAGCTAATGATATTCAGAAATTAAATATACTTGTCTCACTCAAAATCTGTCTTAACTGAGACCACCTGCATATTCTCAGTTACTAAGATATTGAAGCCTCCTGCATATCTTCAATATCTGTCTCAGCTGAAACCTCCGACATGTTATCAGCTGAGCCATTTCTATTATCACAATTAAGGTATTAAAGCTTCATACATATCTTTAATACCTGCTTTAGTTAGAACCTCAGACATGTTCTGCAAAATGAAATTATTAACAAATCAATAACATCAAATATTTAAATTACTCCATCATAAATATAATAATCATACTAATATAAAACAACAAACCCAACCAAACGCTATTCCGTGTCGTCATTATTGGATAATTCTTTTTCTTCTTCAGACTCTGTATCTACTCTTGAAAAGACCATCCAAGGGTGGATCTTATCCACTGAAAATACACCACTAAATTTTCTGTTACCTTTCTGAGATAATGGTGTATCTTCAATGATATATCGATCGTTGTCAAGAACTTCTGCAATACGATATGGACCTTTAAGTTTCGGTACTAACTTCCTACTCTTTCCTAAAGATGGTATTTCTCTCTCTACTCTAACTAATTCTCCTACTTTATACGTTACTTCTTTTCTAACTTTGTCAAAACGTTCCTTTTGTTTTATTTGGTTATCTTGAATGTGTTCTGCTACCTTTTCTCTAGTATCTTCTAATGTTGAAGATACATTTTCTGTTTCGTCTGTGACACTAAGCTGTAATAAGGAACTTGAAGTACCTACTAAATTCAAACCAAATAGGGCCTGAGCAGGGCTCGTCCCAGTTCCTTTATTTAAGGTGTTATTTAGGCCCCATTGTATCTCAGATACACATTCGTCCCATACATTTTCGGGTTTGTCATGATTTGTAGCCGTTAGTGCTGCCAATACTGTTCGGTTATATCGTTCCACTTGGCCATTGGCCCGCGGAGTGGCTACAGCATTCAAAATGTGTTTTACACCTAACGATTTTAAATAGGATTGAAAGCTTTTTGATGTGAATGATGTACCTCGGTCAGAAACTATGCGTTTTGGAACACTAAATGTGTGAAAATAATTTTTCATTGCTGCGATCGAATAAATAGATTTAGTACTTTTAACCGGCACAAGCATCAGAAATTTGGTAAATGCATCTACTATTAACAGAAGGTAAGCATTTTTACGTTTACTTCTAACAAAAGGACCTAGGTGGTCTATATGTAAGGTATGAAATGGTTGCTCAACTTTCTCTATAGGATTTAATTTGCCTGCTTTTCTTCCAGATGGGACCTTGGCATGTGCACACTCCAGACAGGCCTGAACATACTTTTTTATAAATCGCCTCATTTTCGAAAACCAGTAGTTACCCTTTATTAATTCTAAGGTCTTATCAAAACCGAAATGTCCAATCTCGTCATGATTTGATTTTAAAATTTGCCATCGTACGCCTTTCGGTACAACCCAACGATCACCACTTTCTGTTTTTCTATATAAAAGCCCTCGTTTAACCACAAAATTATTTTTAACCTCTACTACATTTTCAGTTTCTTTGTCATTTAATATAGCAATTATTCTTTGTAGCTCGGGATCGTTCTGTTGTACCGTAGCCACCCAATCGGTATCAAGTTGCCTTACTTGAAATTCTACTTTATCTGATGGAATAGGATTGCGACTGAGTGCATCCACGTGACTCATAGCTGTACCGGGTTTGTATATAATGTGAATATCAAATTCTTGCATAATATTCCACCATCTCGCTACTCTAGGTAACGTGTCTCTTTTCTCAAAAGTGGCTCGAAGGGAATTACAGTCAGTTACTATTGTAAAAGGGATCCCTAATAAATATACCCTAAATCGCTGTAATGAAGCCACAACGGCCAAAGTCTCCAAATCATAAGACGTGAACTTTGATTCTTCAGGAGATGTTTGTCTACTGTAAAAGGCAACTGCACTAAAAGGGGACTCTTTATTTGGTCTTTGCATTAAAATCCCGGCAACACCTAATTTAGAGGCATCAGTATGTAACTGTGTTTCATACTCAGGATTATAAAACGATAAAACGGGCCGTTTCACTAATTCCTCCTTAAGGGTCAAAAATGCACGTTCTTCCGTTGGACCCCATTGCCATTTAGCATCTTTTTTTAATAGCTGTGTCAAAGGTTTTGCAATCATCGAAAATCCTTTAATGAATTTACGGAAAAAACTAGCTAGTCCTAGAAATTGCCGGACTTTATGTTGATCTGTTGGTTTTGGAAATTTGTCTACAGCTTCTATCTTTTTCTTCCCTGGCTTAACTCCTAACTCATTGACCTCAAAACCCAAATAATCGATCGATTGTTTCAGAAAATTACATTTTGACAAGTTAAGTGTAATACCAGAAGCGCGAAACAGATCTAAAACATCACGAAGTTTTTGTAAACCGTCATCGATTGACTTTGACGGGATGATAACATCATCCATATAAGCAAAAGCCTCTTTGAATCTCGCATTTCCTAGGACATTATTTATAGCCCTTTGAAACGTAGACGGGGCATTAACAAGCCCAAACGGCATGCGGTTAAACTCATAATGACCGTCTGGGGTTACAAAGGCCGTGAGGTGTTTTGATGTTTCAGCCATGGGTATCTGGTAATATCCAGAGGCAAGATCCAAAGAAGTGTAATACTTATGACCTGACAGATTATCTAATTGATCGTCTATTCGCGGAAGAGGGTAGTGTTCTTTGATCGTTTTCTTGTTGAGGGCCCTAAAGTCAATACAAAGGCGATAGTCACCCGTCTTTTTCCGCACAAGGACAACTGGTGAGGCGTAATCCGACGAAGACTCCCTAATTATACCAGATTCTTCTAGTTCCTGAACCATGTCACGAACTATCTGACGTTCTGAATGAGATAACCTATATGGTCTATACACAACTGGAGTAGGGTCACTGAGATTAATGTTCATGTCCGTGCTAGTTATACATCCTAGCTCCTTAGCCGAGAAAGCAAAGCAATCTCGGAAGTCATTTAACAGTTCTGTCAGTTTTACTACATGTTTGGATTCAATATCTCCATCTACCTGTATCATATTAGTGTCAATTTGAGATATTATGCTATCACCAGGGCAACGTTCGATCCTACAAACATCTAATGTTTCTGCTTCATTTAATGGCAACGCTCGAACTAATAAAGTACCTTTGGTTAATTGGAATTCCGAATTAAGTCCCTTGACAACAATATTCCCTTGTCCGTTAGTTATTCGTATTACACTTTGTAATATTTCATATTGTTTTGTAGAGTTTTGACATAGGCTTGGTTCAATAAACAAATCACCTGAGTATTCTGGCTTAGTGTAGATATCTATCATCGTATATCCGTTAATGGTTATAGAGCTATCGACGTATAATTGTATATTTTTCGTAGAATTTGTAGATATTTTTAATTGGTCATTAGTCTTATAAACTAGAACGTGTTCTTGTTCTGTGAATGTTTGTCCGAGCAATAATGGTGTTTGTAATAAGTGATCCGGTATCACGAAAGCTTCTACAGTAGCTCTGGCTGAATCTACATTTATATCAACCGTACATCTACCTAAACAATTTACAACACTATCGCCAAATCCTCGTAGTACAGGTAAATCTGAGTCTGACCAAGAACCTACTAATTTCTTAGCTACAGATTCTTGCAACATAGTACATTGACTCCCGAAGTCAATGAAGCAGTCTAGGTCTTGACCGTTAACCTTGGCAACTTTAAAATACTTAGAATCATTGTCTTGTTCCTTTGAAATCCGTAGGACGGTCTTATTACCATTACCGACTTTGGGATCGTTTTTATTTGGACAATTATTAACTACATGGCCTACTCTATGACAACTGTCACAGCGTTTGATTGGTTGTGTACATTTAAAGTAGGGGTGTCCATTTTCTCCACAATTATAACATTTGGTTGTCTTAGCCGTATTAATAACCTTACCACTAGATTCGTTATGAGATGATCTAAATGTTCGACGAAATTTACTTTCAGCATTGCTGGCTTGCATGGGCAGATTTGATTTGTCGGGTTTCTTTGTTACTCTAACATTTCTAAGAAAAACCAATAATTTATCAGGTTCTGTAAATTGAGCTGCTTCAGCACTAGTTCTTACCGATCTGTCTTCTATCCCAAATAAAATACAATCTATTGCCCCTTTGTCTGTTATGTTACAACGGTTCAATAGTACCATCTTTTGATAAAAATATTCCTCTAAAGACTCACCAAATCTGGCCCTGCAAGCCAGCATGTCTGTTAACAATTGACCATAATTTTCATCGCTAGGAAATGCCAATTTTAACTTATTTTGCCATTCAGCCCATGAAAACAGTAGACTAGGTAAGCCCTGGTACCACTTCTGTGCTAAACCGGTCAATTTTGGGAGAGCATAATGAATAATTTGTCTTTGAGACCAATTGTAAATTTCGGCACACTCGTTGACTTTACTTAACCACGTCTCAATAGATTGATTACGCTTTGCGGGGTCAAACTCTGGTACTACATTCAGAACGGGATAACGCTCACTGCCTCCATCTGTTTTCATAGTCTGAATAAGTTCCTTAAACGTCGAAAGTAAAATGTTACTACTAGAGTCCGTATTAACTTGGGGAGTACTCACTGTTGGTGCGGCTACAAGTGCAACGTCGCAGCTACGCGGCACGTCGCAGCTACGCGGCACGTCACAGCTACGCGGCACGTCGCAGCTTCGGGACGCGTCGCGGCTTCGCGATGCGTCGCGGCTGCGTAGCACGTTGAGGCTTGGCGTCACCAAGCGGCTTCGCGACACGTCGCGGCTTCGCGACACGTCGCGGCTGCGCGACACGTCGCGGCTGCGCGACACGTCGCGGCTGCGCGACACGTCGCGGCTTCGCGACACGTCGCGGCTGCGCGACACGTCGCGGCTGCGCGACACGTCGCGGCTGCGCGACACGTCGCGGCTGCGCGCCACGTCGCGGCTGCGCGCCACGTCGCGGCTGCGCGCCACGTCGCGGCTGCGCGTCACGTCGCGGCTGCGCGCCACGTCGCCGCTGCGCGACCCGTTGCGGTTGCGCGCCACGTCGCGGCTGCGCGACACGTCGCGGCTGCGCGCCACGTCGCGGCTGCGCGCCACGTCGCGGCTGCGCGCCACGTCGCGGCTGCGTGACACGTCACGGCTGCGCGCCACGTCGCCGCTGCGCGCCACGTCGCCGCTGCGCGCCACGTCGCCGCTGCGCGCCACGTCGCCGCTGCGCGACACGTCGCGGCTGCGCGCCACGTCGCGGCTGCGCGACACGTCGCGGCTTCGCGACTTTCGCCGTCTCCGCACTGGAGCATCTGATTCATTCTGCGCTCTTTGGTGGGCTTTTCTCTTCCGGTCCATTATCCCTGTAATGATAAAACAAACCGCAAAATCGGGTGTTCCCAAAGTACCTATTGTTTGTTATCTAACATCTAAAACGCATGTATGTAATTATTATGTTTCTTATCGACTATAACATCTTAATCTTAGTAAAATTTGTGTACACCAATGTACTAAATATACAAATACAATAATTACCGCAGATTTGAACACTTACTCCAGCCTCCTTTCCCTTTATCAATAACCGTTTGTTCCATCATATAAATCAGAAAGAAGAAGCTCATCCCAGCACAGGTTTTGACTTATTTGGATAGCCTAAGTCATACCACCATAATGTTCTTGATTAGCTAGTTTTAACAAGTGTTGATTACCCATGAGTGGCATCCTCTTGTACAAGATGTAGACTAGGCGATTAGTTATTAATAAATAAATAAATAGTATAACGTCAAGATTATTTTTGTATGTAATCGACTCATTTGATTAAATAAAGAAAACATCCAAAACAAAAAAAAAATCACAAATATTTAAAATAGAGAATTAATTTTGATGTAATAATTTACTCACTTTTATGGGCGTTACGTCCATTCGCCGAGGGCGATTCCGATCGCTTATCACGGCTATATCCCACCTTCTGATCTGTTAGGATCGAAGGTAGAAATACACTATTTAAATTTAAATCAGCACTTTATTTCACTTCACTTCACTTCACTATTATTTATACACGTCTTCACCATTCCACTGACCAACCTCAACTCCCGATCATTCTACATTTCTACGGCACGTGCTACTTCCCCCACCAACCGTCTTCTGAACCGGAAATAAACAATTTAAAAGTTGGAAAATATTCCGGAAGTAGCACCTGCGTTTACATTTTGAACAAAAATAGTTTTTATAATATTATATTTAATTATTTTATACTGACCTTTAGTTGTAAAACATTTTAGTAACTTATTTTAGTTTTAATTAATTTATCACAACCGGAAGTACGAAATAGCACAACTTAAGTTAATCCCGGAAGTAGTCATAATTCCACTATAGAGTAAACTTAAAACTATACAGAGGTATTACATTAAATTATACGATAATTGATACAGATTCTTACATTTTAATAGTCAAAAATTAATAAACCTAACAATATACTCAACATAATTAATTAATTACATTCTAAAATTCATGAACCAGAAATTCGTGATTCAAAAGTTTGGGTACTTTGAAAGCTACGCTGGGCGATGACTACGCTATTTTAAATGCACATAACCTCGTGTTGTTTACTAGGATACAGTACCTAAGGTAGGTTGTTTTACAAGTTACAAACGTGTTGAGGTATGCAGTAAATTTTTTAAGCAAAATTGTGTCGTGTAGTTGAGAAAATAAGCTTCAAATAACATGTGATGTGTTTATAGCCAAGTCCCAAAAGGCTGTTGCAAAACGACACATCATTTTGTCGTCCGATCAACCAATTGACCTGTCAAAATTCAAACAGCTTCGAATTGAGTATTTATTCATGTCAATTGTTAATAAATAAAGGAAAAATGTAGTTTTTTTTTCAATGGCTGAGGCGCGTTTGACCTCGATCTCGCCCGTAGTTGTAGTACGTGTAGGTAGGTACACACTGAGAAAAAAATCCTAACTTTCCTTCTGAGTCATACCTTTCAAGACCGGTTCTGTTCAAAATGTAACATTTCCTTCCTTATCATACCTTAATTTTCCTTCTGAAACAAAGTCCTTCCCTTTTGACTCGGAAGGAATCAAAATTCCTTTTGTATTTTGGAAGGTCTTTTTCTCCGTGCAAATCTTAGGTTCTGTCTACATCTATACGGTGCTTTCGTTATGAAGTTAAGTACATGAATGCGTGACTGTCACCTTAGGTGGACAGAATGACAATCATTGATGATGACTCGGTACTTTCCGTCGTCATTGATGGACAATACAACAATTTGGCTGGCACCTCCTCAGATTGTGTCACTCATTTTTTATATGGTACAGCGTAGTCATGATAATGTTTTATTAATTAACAGACAGGTTACTGTTGAAGCTAACCTTTATATATAACTAGTTGCACCCCGGTTTTTCACCCGCGTCTTCACGTAATCCCGCAGGAACCTTTATCCAGGATAAAAAAATAATCCTGTATTAATCCAGGGTATAAGCTATCTCCTTTTTAAATTTTATCAAAATCGGTTTTGTAGTTGCGGTGATACGTGGTAACAGACATTCACATAACACAAACTTTCGCATTTATAATATTAGTAGGAAGTAGGTTACTAATATATAAAGTAGACAATAGACAATATATTTATTTGCGGCAAAAAAACAGCATGCACTTCACAAAATTAAATTTAATAATAAAGTAGGCTGCACCCTGTTTTACTCACGAGGTTTTACGTCACTTTATCACGATAAAAAGTTTTTTTTTGGTCAGTGCCACCCTTATCACCTAGGAGTATAAAAACAAATAGCCTAAAAACTATTCTCAGACCCACCAAACACACACATATTTTTTTACATACATAATTTTTTAACCTTTTTGTTGCTCTAAGATTGCCATGTTGATACCAGAGCCTTAAGTTTAGAAGATGTAAAACAAGGCTTGTAGACTGAATGCCGTTAAAGCTTTACTATATCTTTAATTAGCATATCTATCTGTGCTCGCCAACCTTTCTATACTGTAATTAAATTCTCCAAAGGCCAGTAATTATATGATAGCATCGCTGCTAGCCCTTAGTAACCCTCTTAAAGAGATGATTGTAATTTGTTATACTTGAATGAATAGCCACAATAAGCTGAATATTGACTTTCATTATTTTATTAACAATTTTGATTCATTTTTGAGATAATTTTCAATTGAATTTGCCATTCTTTGGTAGGCGTCCGTAGTTAATCGCGCCTATAGTAACTTGTGGCTTTTAGGACAATACAATAGCGCGCTATTTTTAGAAAAGAAGAAACCCATAAAGGATCGCTTTGATTTCCGTCTGTCTGTGTGTCTGACAGTCTGTCCCTTTGTCTCAGGAACGCGTGACACATTTCCATATCAAATACACGGGTTTACGCTCTCTTCCAGCTGTGAAAAATCAAACTTACTAAGTTATGTGTGGATTTACCATCGCTCAAAACGGTAACGTTAAAAAACATCGTGAGGAAACCGGCATGTCCAAGAACCACAACATTCAAGGGCATGCGACATCTACCTACCCGCACTGGGCCCGCGCAGTAAATTACGGCCCGTATTATCTCTCTGAGAGAAGACCAGAGACCCAGCAGTGGGAACGTAAAAGGCTGATGATGATGATGAATAATGCAGTTTTGTGATCGTTGATAAGAGAAAAGTCGTGAGTGCAACCGAAGGGTGCATCTACAACCTCTATAAAGTGCATATTGTTCATTCAACATGAACGATTGTTCACTTCACACACACGGAGCTGTGCGCTAGAATCTGGGCCCTCTCCATTCCATCACAAGATCGCGTTACGCGCAAACGCGTGTAAAATTGAAGTGAGATTGCTTCGAGCGCGGTTGTGTTTGCAAGGCAGGTGGGTGTCACACCGAAGTGTAACACTGGATGCCACTGAAATATTTATTTATTTCGCGGAAATATTTTTTGATATTTTGACATCAAATTGTAAACCGGAAAATTCCGTGAAATTCCGCGAAATTCCACTTTGCAGAAGCTACGTGTCCGGGCCGCCATTTTAAACTCACTTTGGTATATCAAACTGCAAAACCGAAATTTCCGTGAAATTCCGCTTTGTGTGGAGACATACATTGGTCAAAGCGATTAGTCAAAACCGTTGCACATCTTGGGTAAAAGATTGTTAGAAAGAGCGGATAATTAAAATAGCCTTTATTGCTGCTTTTCCTTACAATTAGTATAATATACATGCCTACTTACTAAACACTTAATTAATTTAATCTATTCTATTATTTGAACTATCGGCAATTGGATGCCGAATTGTGTAGAACAGCTTGTCTGTCGACAAAGGCCTCCTCTAAAGATTTCCACGTATTCTTGTCTCTTGCTAGACGGGTCCATACCGCACCAAAGAGCGGATATCATATGGATAAATGACTTTTAGTGTGGAGATAGCTCGAATCTTGGAAAAGGACAATTTAAATACTTTCTATCGCGATAAAGTGTGGAGTTGTAGACAGCGCGGGTGAAATCGCAGGGCATAGCTAGCTTTATACACGAAAGTTTCAAAAGAGTGTGTGTTTGTATGTTTGTGACATCTTCACGCTGAAACGGCTCAACGGATTTGAGTAAACTCAAAAATATGTTTATTCAATAGGATACATTGTGATCACTTTAAAACGTCAACTTAAAACTAGCTACGCCTGTTCCAACCTCCTTACGCCGGCAAAAGAACAGGCAAGAAACGCCCGGTAGGTAATTTTTTTGGCGCGATCACATTGACAATTTTATTCTTATTTTATTCTTATTCTGATTGAATTGGAGCAAGTTCACTAAAATCCCAAGCTTTTTTTTTTATTGTAAAAAAGTCAAAGTCGTGAAGTAGATTGCTTATACTTTTAACTTAGAAAAAGGGTTCATGCGGGATATCGGGAATATCACGGGGCTGTAAATAATAAAGTTTGAAAGAAATACTCTTTTAAAAGAAATACTATTTTTTAATAGGAACAGTTTAAACATGTAGGATACTTTTTGTCCCGAAAGAAGTTTTCTGTTGGATAACAGAAAAGCCACCGATATCAGCACTGTACCCAGATAATAGCAAGAATGTATAACCGTATGTAAGAACATCCGTAATATTCGCTACGGTACGGTGTGACACACATCCAACTTAATGCGTTTTATTATGTGTGAACGTAAATTCGATGTTCCCGCGTGATGTGGACCCCTAAATGCGGCAAAGTGGGTTCTGATGAAACCTCTGATTTAGGGTCTAATAGCCAATTCCGTTTTTCAATTGCTTTTCGCATTTTATGATCGATGCGGTTGGAGGCTAACTGTTCAATCCGGTAAACTAAAAATGGTAAAGATGTATCTTGGCAGCAGTGACGTCAATGCGCTAATCGACCTTTTACAATAAGAAAAAACAAACGACGACTTGCGGCCAGTGGTTGGATGAGAAGAGCCGAAGACCAGTGGCGTACCTTGCCTATCCAGCAGTGGGCTGACACGGGCTGATGGTGATGATGATGAAGATGTATAAAACATAAGGGTACAGTCAGCGACAAAACTAACTGAGCATACTCGATTTTTCAAATCTGTTTTTGATCAGCAATGTTTGGTACTTTTACACTTTAGAAGGTTTTAACCACAAAACGACACAACTGATGTTAAGTGATGATGCGGTCAAAGGTTGGTGTTTGAGATGATGAAGATAAATGTAAAATTTCTCCTTGTTCAGCGACTTTTGTCGTTGACTCTACTATAGTGTGATCTTATCGCTCAAAGCCATCCCTTCCAGACAACCAAAGAGCAGAGAAATACATACATATACACACATACATACATATACATATGTAGGTACATTCTGTATGTACATTCTGTACCTACTATTTCTCTGCTCTTTGGTTGCTGGACATAGCCCTCTCCCAAGGTACGTCACTGAGCCCGGTCTTCGGCTCTTCTCATCCAACTACTGGCAGCCACTCGGCGCAAGTCGTCGCTCCACCTAGTCGCAGGGCGTCCTACACTACGTCTGCCAAGTCGCGGTCTCCACTTAAGAACACGTCTAAACCAAACGGTTATCGGTTCTGCGGCTTATATGACCAGCCCACTGCCACTTCAGCTTGCTCATATTTTGAGCTATGTCGCTGACAGTGGTATACCAAAACAAAGTAAATAGAACAGATCCAAAGAGCCAAGAAGTCATAGTAAAACCGAATGGCTGAAAAAAAAATCTCCATTTCACCCTGTTGGCCACAGAAACCCCAACTCATTGTGAAACGTCACAAAATGAAGGGTGAATCCACCCCATTGGCTGTTCAATGGGAAAATACTTAGGGAAAGTGTATTTTCCTCGAGTCTTTGAATTGCGGTCAACGATTTCATCCCCTCTTCTTTATCGCCTTTCTATTTGTAGCGGAGGAACACTACGGGGCGTAAATAGGCATTTTAAATGTTTATTTTCCTGTGCTTTTTTTCGCCAAAAGCTTTATGCAAGGAAAATGATGTAATGAAAGGAAATTTACAATCTATCCCAGCGCCTCGGAATTTACAATCTAACCCAGGGCTTCGCGGTTACATTTCTGCAGGAACCTTTTTTTCGGGATAAAAAGTAGCCTATGTGTTAATTCATGATATAACCTATCTCCATTCCAAATTTAATTAAGATCCGTTCAGTAGTTTTTTTTCGTGAAAGTGTAACAAACATCCATAGTTAGTTTTTTTCCCGAATTTTTTTTTTCTCGCTCCAAACATTCATACTTACAAACTTTCACGTTTATAACATTAGTAGGAAGGCGTAGGAAACTGCGCAAGATATAGCTACTATGCTTGAAAAATGGCTGTAGCGCGAGTGAAACCGCGGAGCACAGCTAATCCTTACTCCTTACTAATATTATAAATGCGAAAGTAACTCTGTCTCTCTGTCTATCTGTTACGCTTTCACACCTAAACTACTTACCCGAATTAAATGAAATCTGGTACAGAGATAGTCTAGAACCTGTGAAACGACATAGGCTACTTTTTATCGCGATAAACTGTAGCCCACGCGGGTGAAACCACAAGGCACAGCTAGTGCATTATAAAAGTCAAAAGTCCCTCCCGAGTGCCATGATTCATCCACCGCTCATATTTGTCAATTTATTATTCAAAGCACAAAAGCCATAAATCCAAACATTGCTTTGTGCACTGGATCAAATTTTCCGGTTCGTGCACATAGAATGATATGTAGGTAGACAAGCTATAGCTATAATAGTATAGCTAGCTACCTTCACGGGCCGACGGTTTGGGACCGGTCGGAGATAAAAAGTAGGTGTAGATAGCCCTTACTGGCTCAGTGGTAGTGACGTCGCCTTGCGATCCGCAGTTCGTGAGTTCGAATCCTACAATGAGCTTGAGCTTTCGGTGAAGGAAAACATCGTGATGAAACAATAGCGTGGTGGTAGGGCATTTAGCTACCACTGAAACTGTCGCCAAGCACGTATAGGTGTGTTTCGGCAGCCGCACTTGAGAGCCAGTTCTCAATCCAGGTGTAGCGTGGCGCCACATCGTCACTTAACATCAGGTGGTCAAAAGCTACCCTAAACGAAGTAAAAAAGGAAAAACTTCTGTATCTCTACATGGTATAAAACAAAGTGCCGCGTCTGTCTGTCTGTATATCTGCAATGGATTCGAACCCATGGCCATGATGATTCTTTACCGAGCTGATTTTACCGAGGTGTATTATTCACCGAGCTGTATTCATAAAGACGTAACTACCACTGTGCCATCACCGCTTCAAACATACAACCAGCCGTGGTTTCATAAGCAAAACAAAACTTTGACTTCTCGTAATTCAATTAAACTGTTATCTACTTTATTACCGAGATAGAATGAAACCAAAACTTTCAAGTGCTTCGAGACTTAATATAATTCAATTGCCGACTTTTCAATTGATTAACGAGCGAAATATAATACAAAGTTTTCGCCAAAACCGTCTTCAAAAGATTAACCGACACCAGATTAAAACGGCCGCATTGACTCTGTAAGTAATGCCTCGCCTGCTGACTTGAAAATCATAGGTTCGAAATTAGGCAAACATTTGTATCTTTTTCTTATTTCGTATGAGCTAATAGCAAACTCTATCGTCTTAGATCTCAGGCCGCTCGAAGACCAATGATTGATACAGCCGGGACCAACAGCTTTTGCCATCTCAAGCACGGTAGCGCTCAGTTGAAAATGACACTACTCGGTCATCTATTTAAGTGATGCCACCAAGGCTTGGACTGCGGCCACGGGCTGTATTCATCACCTAGCTGTGTTTATCACCGAGCTGTATTCTTTACCGAGCTGACTTTACCGAGCTGACTTTACCGAGCTGACTTTAACGAGCTGACTTTACCGGGCTGTATTCTTTACCGAGCTGATTTTACCGAGCTTTATTCTTCACCAGGCTGATATTACTGAGAGCTATATTCTTTACAGCGCTGATATAATAACGCTGTATTCTAAAGAGAGCTAATTTTATTGAGCTGTAATCTTAACCTAGCTTAATTTAACCAAGATGTATTCTTTACCGAGCTGACTTTTCCGTGCTGTATTCTACATTGGACTGCATTATTATTGAGCAGGTTGTAAGAGCTGTATTCTTCACCGGCCTGTAATGCCCGGCTATATCATTAATTCGTCCCGAGAGAATCCACAATTTCAATAGCAGATGAGATAAACCATGTAGCACACTCGTATCGTGGACCCAAAGGATTATTCTTATTGAAATTAAAATTTCACATATTGCCCTGGCATTATGGTAAAATGCAATTTCACAATTTCATACCTAAATGGCTCAGGTAAATCCGCCGTACAAGGTACAATGTGTAATAGAAAACCTTTCGAAAGATTTTTAAACTAAACAGATTGTGACTAGATTTTACATGTACTCGTATACTAGCGGACTCGACGGACGTTGTCCAGCTACCTAGATAACGACTGCAGCGCCATCTGCCGAGCTGATTTGTGAATCTAAACCATCCAGGGAGACAACCAAACGCATAAAAAAATCATTCAAATCGCTCCAGCCGTTTAGGAGGGGTTCAGTGGCATACACACGTACAGTAGATATGTATACAAGTATATAAAGATTTTAAGACGCTTTACCTATCTTGTAAAATATCAGATTACCACCGTCATTACCTAACGCCTGCTATCCTATTACGGTTGCAAATACCACTAGTCAATCATCCAAGAAGTGACCACGGCGAACGTTGCTTAACCAAGTTGAAAATGTTTAAATGTTACGATCGACTACGCAAGCTCCACTATGAGTGCTTCAGCCGATAGATGCAAATGGCTATTGAGTCCTGGAAACCCCACACCTCACGATTTGAGCGCTCCTATCTCCCGCATACTTGCAAAATGTGGAACGAGGTCCTCCTGCAAGTCTTTCCGTAGTACTACAAATTGCAATCCTTCAAGATGGGTGTGAAAAGAGTTCTTAGGTAAGGGTCGGCCAATCATCGGCAACTCCCCTGGTGTCGCAAATGTTTCTATACAGGCGATGGTGACCGCTTTCCATGAGGCGGGCCGTCTGGCCGTTTGCCATCATATCTTAGGTACCTAGTTAAGCGATGGTAGCCGAACAGTAACGCGTGTGCCTTACAAGGCGCCGATGCCGAGTTCGAATCCTCGACCCCGCATCTAAGGTATTCCAATGTTCAAAACCGTGAAATTAAATAAAAACCACTCACTGTTGCGGTCACAGGGAGAGGCCTAAGTTCAGTAGACGACGTCTTCCGGCTGACGAAAACGAGATGAAATCCCAAAGGCTGGACCGTAAATAAACAATTCCCTCTAAACGCCAATGAGTGTGAGTCGCGAGAGGAAAATGAAAAAATACTGGAAACAATTTTCATGTGAGATTAATCTTTCAGCCGACAACTCCTTTCAAGCCGCGCAAGTGTGCTGGGGTCTTTTAGCGCGTGGTCTAAGTGAAATGCTTACTGCTTTTTAACAAAAATGAAAAAAAAAATATTTTTTATTTTTATGTAATAGATTAGCAAACAAGCTGACGCCCGCCTGATGGAAAGCGGTCACCGTCGCCTATGGACATCTGCAACACCAGGGGAGTTGCCGATGCGTTGCCGACCTTTAAGAACTCTTTTAAAAAAAAAGTTCTTCTCTTTTTTTTCTTTTTTTTTCTTTCTCTCTTTTTCTTTTTTTTTTTTTTCTTTTTTAAATTAGGAATTTTTTTACCAATAACAGTTTTGCGTTCGACCACAACTTACTAGTGACGGTGTGGTTGAAAGAAAAAGCATTTATTGCTACTATAACACAGACACTTATCCTAGGTTCTGGTTATTTACCTACTTAATTAATTATAGGGCAATAGGGAAGCTTCAGCATGTGCTGCATTCCCATTACAATAATTATGTGATCGCTGCACAGAAGGAAGGAAGAAGATGTTGAAGGTGGCGTCACGCTACACCTGCATTGGGATTGGCTCTCAAGTGATGCTGCCGGAACACACCGATAGGTGCTTGGCGACAGGTCCTTAACTCTCTCTTCTTCTTTATTGTCCTTATTTAGAGTATAAGCCTCCATACCAAATTTCACTCTAACCTGTCGAGCCATTTCAGCATAGAGATATAAAAAACATACACACTCACAAACTTTTGCATTTATGTTATTGCCGAATGACATTTTTTAATACTCTAACTGAGATGTCGCAACGACCAATAGTGGCTCTAAGCCTCCGATATGATAAAAGACGTCACGTCGCGTCGGTCTATCCTGGAGCTCGCACAAATCCTTCGGGACTTCGTCTTTCCAGCAATAACTGGGACGGCCGACCGGGCGACGGCCATACGGCCTTCCCAAGTATGCTCGTTTGACCGCACAATCCTATACCATTCTTTTTTTTCATAAATAAATTTAATATACTCGCGGCATCTCCCGACTTGCGCCCCAGCCCCCTTCACAGCAAGGGTCGTTAAGTATTCAGCCATCTCCCACCTGGAACTGACTCCGGCCCTGCACCCATTGTGACGCCCAGACAGACATGCCGACACACTATGCATATAGATATTAGTAGCACGAAGTGGTTTTATGAAGAAGGCTCATTGTTAATCTTCATAATAGACCTTTAGTAACGTTTTTTTTGTAAAAATATGCTTGAGTTGAAGTTGTTGTTGCAAGTTGAAGTGGCAATGGGCAGGCCACGCTCTTCCTGCTAGTGTGTCGACCACATCCCTCAAGACAGAGGAAGCCCTTTGGAGACAAAAAAAAAACTTGGGATTTTAGTGAACTTGCTCCAATTCAATCAATTAGTAATAAGAATAAAATTGTCATAGTGATCGCGCCAAAAAAATTACCTGTCGGGCGTTTCTTGCCTGTTCTTTTGCCAGCGTAAGGAGGTTGGAACAGGCGTAGCTAGTTTTAAGTTGACGTTTTAAAGTAATCACAATGTATCCAATAGGATAAACACATTTTTGATTTTCGATTTTGAGGCGGCCGACAAACTCTCCCTTTAAGTTGCCCGATTTTTGGGCAACCTCCAAAATGGTGGCAATGCCCTCACCTGCCTGGGCCCTTAATTGCTGGGCGTTCATAGAGCCAGCATCCCTGGCGATTGTCACGACGTCGGAATCGTAAAATCAAGAATTTAATTTATAAGACCTACGAAGCCTTCCTAAATAGTTCGTTCAGTGTTGATACAAGACCTAAAAGCAATGCGTGAATATACGAAGCCTTCCCATTGGCCATTCGCTCTTGTAATAAGAAACCATTATGTTACTCGTTAATTTATTTATGAGCATGTTTAATTCAAACAAATTTCAGACATTGTCCGCTGGGCCACGTAACGAAACGTTGTCACATAACTTCACCGTTATAACAGATTGGTTTAAAGATAACGTTACAAACAGCTGTTGCTATTTGCATCAGGAATGCTTGTTCTATAGTATTGTAATATACAGTACTGAAGCTTGTATGTACATATTTTTTATCACTATCCAAACTACTTCATCACCATCATCAGCCGGAGGAAGTCCACTGCTAAACATAGGCCTCCTTTGAATTTTACCATGAACGGCTATTAGCCATTTGCGTCCATCGGCTCCTTGCGACTTTTTCAATGTCGTCGGTCCACCAATAGAACGTCTTCCGGTTCGTGGTCGCCACTCGAGAACCTCTTCCCCATCGGTTATCGGTTCGTCGAGCGATGTGGCCTGCCCATTAATTGCCATTTCTTCGGCGAATTTCCTTACTTATGAATACACTTAAGACCCACACTTGTAAAGTATTTTTTTTTACATGCTCAAATTTTTTATATCTGTTTTTGGTATAAGAGTATGTCGACAATTAATCTATCAATGTGTTCAGTGTGTTTTTGAAAGCTATTTCTCAATAGCGTGGCACATTGTTAAATAACATCAGATGACAGTTCCCTACGAAACATTTTTTAATTCTACTCGTACAACGCATACTTATCAAATAGATAGAGTAAAAAACAACCGAACAACGCGCCCGAGTCAAAACTACAAGTTCCGCAGAACCTTCACAACTGTCGTACACTGCAGTTTCGGGTAACGCGTGGGCTGTCAAACAGACAAACATAAACACTTATCAGTGGTGTACACATCGATAACTGTCATCGTTGACTGATGCTTGGCATGTGTTAGTTATGGTTATCGTAAAATCAAGGCTGGAAGCTTTATGTCTCACTAGCTACGCCCCGAGGTTACACTCGCGCTCATGCCAGTGCTCGTAGGAACCTTTTTCCGGGATAAAAATTATATTAATCCAGAGTATATATAATAAGCTATCTCTGTTCCAAATTTCATTATAATCCGTTGAGCCGCTTCAGCGTGAATAAGTCACAAACATTACACACACTCACAAACTTTCACATGTTAAAGAGGCTATTGTCTGCTTAGAATTTGACTCCACTATTATCAAAATGATCTTAGTATCTTTTTGACGTGACAACGTCTTATAATTCGATAGAGTCGGCTGCACGCACGAAAAAACATGACTCATGCGGCGTTACCTCGCTCTGAGGCGTTCCATGTAAGGCTTGAAGTGCAAGCGAGAGCGCGGAACGAGCGACAAAGAAGCACAATCGGCCAATCGACGTTGTCACGTTCAACTATCGTCAGTAAACCGACTTTACAGACAACCAATTTTTTAATACAATGTTGTAGAAAACTGACGAAGTAGTATGATTTTCATCATAATAAAATACAGGCGTCGATACCAAGTTCGAATCCAAAATCCCTGCTTCGACTAGCCGACTCCACGGTGATACTATTTCTGACCTGTCACTGTCAACACAATGACATTTCCGGCCAAGACTAGAGTTTCCACTTAAGAACAGTCTTAGGCTGGTATTATAGAATGACGCTCAAGTGTAGATCAATACTTGATTAACGATTGAGTGACATCCTACTCCTACTATTCCTATACTACTAATGTTATAAATGCGAAAGTTTGTGTGTATGCGTGTGTGCGTGTGCGTGTGTGTGTGTGAATGTTTGTTACCACGTATCACCGCCGTAACTACTAAACAGATTTTGATGAAATTTGGAAAGGAGATAAATTAAGTTTAAAGAATTTATCCTCAATAAATTACACCCTGGATTAACACATAAGCTGCTTTTTATCCCGGATAAAGGTTCGGGGAACGGGAAGACACGGGTGAAACCGCGGGGCGCAACTAGTATTTGTATGAAATGACAGCGCCAAATCTGTGCTTATGTAGACATTTCACGTTGCTACCACAGTAAAGTAAGAACAGTAGGTTAGCTAAGGCCGCTCAACGAGTTAATTGCCTACTCTTGCGGTGATGCATAGGCGGCGCGTTCCGTACTGAGTGCATGGCCGCGGCCCCGTCCGCGGCCCCGTTCGTTTGTGATTTTGTGCGTGCGTACACGGCGCCGCTACTCTCGCACACATTCAAACCGGCGGCGGCCGATTTGTACGAAGCTAAACTACTACTCTTTACTGTTACTACCACCTATAAATACCTACCTACCCCAGTTAGCATACCTCCCCTACCGTCTGGGGGTAACCAAATTGTGAGACAACCCCTGCATCTATTGTTCGAAGTCAGAACACGTCTGGCGCAGACGGTGGGGATGATGGGAGATCAGGGGTTCTCAAAGTTTATTTTGAAAGGATGAGTCTACGGAAATGTTGGTTTTCACTTTCATCGTAGAAAATGATTTAGCATGCCTTTTCATAGGCATCCCTCGTTTAGGGCAAACAGCTCTTTAGGCAAATCTCATGTTTAGTAACGCCTTCATTGGCATCTTACGTTTAAGGTAACTAGATCAAGAGGGTAAATATTATACTTACCTAGATATATTTACTAAGAAAACACGTAAAAGAGGCCTGGAATTGTTGCTAGGGTAGCCAACTTCTTTTGGGAAATTAATTAATTTTCGATATCAAACATTGAAAATGAAAATAAAATATTATTTTATGCGCGGGAAATTAAGGTATTATGGTTAGTAAGCAAGCAGCTTAGCTTTCCTGTATCTAGAATTTACACGGATCGGAAATTCGCAACAAGAAGCAAATTCTTGCGCTTTTTTTATATTGCACATATATATTTGTCCCATTGCGGCAATATCAAGAGATTGATGTATCGAAATCTCTTTTTCACATAATACAAATAATCATGGATAATTTTAGCCATAAAATCCTTAAAACAGTCTCAATGGCCTCAAAATTCTTCAATTATAATTTAGTTTGGGTCAAAACCGTAAACCAAACTCCTCAGTCAAAACTCTGATTAATCATAGACATAAATCACGGATATCGGAATATGTTGTCTGTGGTGTAAATGGATACAATAGAAGTCAGCTGACATACTGTTAGGGTGTAGCGACAGCCTTGACATATTATACGTATCCGAAGCTAACGCATAGAGATCCCAAATTGAGAAACTATGGCCTCGAGTGCATTTATAGATGTACCTAGGAAGAGTAATTTGAAGGGACATATCCCTATACATATTTGAAAGCATTGTGGTGAAAACAGTCTTTGTCAATCAGAGACAAGAGTAGCTGATCATACCTGATTTTCCAAATGAAACACCTGATGTTAAGTGATAGATGATGCGGCCAAATGTTAATGTTGAAGATGATGAAGTTAATCGGAAAAATTGTTACTGTTTAGCGACTTTTGTCGTTGACCGTACGTATCCAATGTTAACGCATAGAGATTCCAAATTGAGACTGTGGCCTCGAGTGCATTTATAGATGTACCTACGAAGAGTAATTTTAAGGGACATATCCCTAAAGCATTGTGGTGAAAACCTTCTTTGTCAGTCAGAGACAAAATTAGCTGATCATACTGGATACTACTGGATTTTCCAAATCGTCGGCTAGCTAACAACACCGCGCAAGTCAAATTTTGCAACTTCTCAGGGGAGTCATAATACTATATTACTTGTATGTTTTTTATGTAAATTATGTGTGTATTATGTGTGTGTTATTAATTGTGTGTGTTACAATTTTTAATAAACGGCTTCTATTTAGTAAAAAATCCTTGGAACTGACAGGTTCATAGAAGCGCACGTCAAAACTGCATCTAATGGCATTAAAATGTCAATACCACGAAATTTTGACTTGTGCGGTGTTGTTTGCTAGCCGACGATATGTGTTCTAGATCAGCAATGTTTGGTTATTTCGTACAGCTTACAAGGTAGCGTTTGACCACAACACAACACAGCTGATGTTAAGTGATGATGCGGTCAAAGGTTGGTGTTTAAGATGATGAAGGTAATCGAAAAATGTGTTACTGTTCAGCGACTTTTGTCGTTGACAATCGATATCGATGAAAATCCAGAAAAAACAAATAAATTGCGCAGAAATTCCAACTGCCCGCTGCTGCTGTTTTTTCATAACCCAAAAACACAAACACATGTGTCAACATAAACGATAAAACAAATTTCAACGCGAGATATTTTTTTAATATACCGCGATAGGCATCGAAGGGGTGAACGGTTTATAATGGAAACTGCACCAATATGTTGCGACGAAAGACCGGGTGCAGAAGCTGTGAAGACAGTAAGGGTTCTGCTGCTATTTCATTCAGAGATTTGCTCGATCACATGATCTAATAGCCTGATTGTTATCTTTGATACTATTACTTGTTTTCCAAAAGGAAAAACGTAACCCTTCATCATCATCATCATCATCATTATCATCATAATCAGCCCATTTCAGTCCACTGCTGGACATGTGCCTCTCTTTCCCAAAGCACGCCACTGAACTCGATCTTCGGCTCGTCTCATCCAACCTCTGCCATACATTTTGAGCCATTTTGTTGTTCGTTTGTCTTTCTGTCTGTCTGTCTGTCTGTCAAGACTCTTTTTCTCAAGAATGCGTTGAGGTATCAAGTTGGAATTAATATCAAATTTTCAGCTGAAAAAAAAATCAAACTTGCAAGTCAACGCGATCGAAAGATATGACCGTTTCTGCATATTTTGCGATTTCAAATGAGCATCAAAACCTATAGGTTAGTACTTCCTGTTAACCTAGCGTCGTGAAATTTGGTGCGAAGCAAGGTCTTTACAGCACATGTAAAGGGGAAAGTCTCAAAAATAAAAACATGTGGGTAACGAAAAAAACCGGCCAAGTGCGAGTTGGACTCGCTCACCAAGGGTTCCGTACGTACTACGTACAAAATCTCTCGTCGTCGTCTTTGATTGTTATTAAACTACATATTTACGCTACCCTGTAAAAATAGATACAAAACAGCAATTTTAAATGGCGTGCCCATTTGTCTTAACAGTCCTAACTGTCTGAAATATTTACCACAGTCATATCCGGGAAACGCTCGGAAAAAAAACCGCGTTGTGTGAAGTTCCCACATACGCAAACCTCTTTTGGCGACAAAATATTGTGGAACCGAAATGGTTTTGGGGTTCCGTATGCATAATAATTTATCAAAAGGGTCTTTTTAGAACAAGTGACTTTTCATTTTTTGTAAATCTTACAGCAAAAGTCACCTGATGTGATAGAAGGTGGCGCCACTCTACACCTGGATGGAAAAATGGCCCTCAAGGGGGGTTCCGTAACAAACCGAAAGTTGCTTGGATTCTGAACTTGAGGGTGTAATTTAATTCTAATTCTACAAATTGTAACTCAAACATAGTAAAAAAAAGCAGTTGTTCTTAAGAAAAAGACATTTTGCACATAATAATATTTGAATGAAAACTTATTTACGTAGGAAATAAACAGTAAAAATAAGTAACGTTTTGCGTTTAAAATATTTTGCTAAATTAGACGTTTTTCGTTTTAGACATTTTGCGTGTAATACAATAGAATAGGAGCTCGTCTAATCGAAGTCAGTCGTTTTCATTTTGAAAACCGTAACGTAAGTTCAGTATGTAAATTAGGTAATATCTATGTAACAGCTGACAGCAGCAAAATTGGTTTTGCTTTATATTATGTTTTCTCTCTCTTTCACACACACATACATAATAATAGCTCTCTTTGCAGCTCTCTCTTTCTACTTTTATGAAAAAACAATACGATTTTATTCTTCCTTTTCATTTTTTACGCATAGTAAAAAGTTCAATAAAAAATATAGATCTAAATACTGGCTTTGGCATTTATAACAATAAAAAAGTATGGATTTGACAAGCTGAAGTGACAGTAGGATGGACATATAAGCCACAGAACCGAACCGTTGGGGTGGACGTGTTCTTGAGTAGAGACCGCGACTTGGCAAACGTATGTAGGACGCCCTGCGACTAGGTGGAGCGACGACTTGCGCCGAGTGGCTGCCAGTAGTTGGATGAGAAGAGCCGAAGACCGGGCTCAGTGGCGTGCCTTGGGAGAGGCCTATGTCCAGCAGTGGACTGATACAGGCTGATGATGACGATGACATTGAAAAGTATACATTTGACGCCATTTTTAATTTTTTTTCCTATACGGAACCGTCTAGTTAAAAACTGTCACAGCGTCGTTTTTTTTTTGTTTCGTTTGTTTGAAAGTTTCGCAATCAACCGCACCGTAGCAGTTATTTTGAACCATGGAGCGCGGTTCAAAATAACTAACTGCTGGCGGGTTTCTATTCTAACAACTGGAGTTATAAGCATAGATTTAACTAGACTCGTTAAAAACTTTAGATAGTGTCGGGGTGGGAACAAATTGTAAATGGTCGCTTGGACCGGCTACAAGGGAAGAGCTCAACCAGCTGAGAACCTACTTACTGATATTTAGAGTCCCAGGTTCAAATATTTTTATTTGTTTTTTCATTTGTTGTTTGTTGGATGTGTGGTTAGGTGCCTCTTTGCGACGTCACCAAACGGTTCCAACGGAAGACCTGCGCTGGTTGACTGACCAGCATTTTGCTGAGTTGGGGCCGATTTGCGACACTGACATTTTTGTGTACTGACATTGAGTTCTGTTACTGTAATATTGTTTCTTTTTTTTTCTACAATTTGTACCAAGAGTGTTGTTGTTGCAAATAAACATATATATATTCTTTGTTTCTTTCTTTCAAATCATGGCTGGAATAAAGATTTCTGTAATAAGCTCAAATGTACATATTATCGGTTTTTTTTCTTATTACAGTTCATTGCCGAGCAGAATTAAAAACTTCAAAGTACAAGATCGTGACACAGCAGATTTGAGAGATATTTGTATGGAATTTGAAGCGATGATGGATCATGGGTTACGTTACGTCGGTTTGCGATTCGTAGGTGGTGAGTGCGAAACCTAAAATGAGCTTGAGCTTTCGTTGGTGGAAAACATCTTGATGAAAACATAGCTTGGTGGTATGGCTTTTTGTAGTGCTTGACAAGCTATCATCCTCAAGTAAAGAATCTGTCGTCTAGCATCTATTTGTGTGTTCCGATAGCCTTCGATCACATCGTCACTTAGCATCAGATGACTTGTGGTCAAACGTTACCCTGTAAAAAGTAAGGAATCAAAAATGATGTGTAAGCTTATACCCTGAATTGACAAAAGGTTACTTACTTTTCATAGTAATAAGAATAAAATTGTCAATGTGATCGCGCCAAAAAAATTACCTGCCGGGCGTTTCTTGCCTGTTCTTTTGCCGGCGTAAGGAGGTTGGAACAGGCGTAGCTAGTTTTAAGTTGACGTTTTAAAGTGATCACAATGTATCCTATTAAATAAAAAAGTTTTGATTTTGATTTTGATTTCATCTCAGAAAAGAGGGCAAGCGTGTAAGAAAAAACTAAGAGTGAAACCACAAGTAGCAGCTAGTGTAAAATAAATTTTCCGCAACCAAATTCTCTATTTACATTAAAAACTTTAGTGTAAACATGAATGGTGAAAGTTTCAAAAGCTCTCTCAAGTCTGAACAGTAAAAAAGCTTTTGACTGAAGTTGTAGTCTCTTTTCAGACCGCGAATGTTTTTGATTCTAAATAGCATAACTCCGTTATTTTCATCAACAATATTACAGACTAGCTGGTGCCCGCAGCTTCACCCGCGTGGATGTCGGTTATCGCGACCAAAAGTAATCAAGAAATTTTGATCCAGTTTCCGCAACCCGAACCTATTCCAGGAATAAAAAGTATCCTATATATTATTCCGTCCTATTATCTATTCCTGTACCAAATTTCAGCCAGATGAATTTCTGAAGTTATCCCGAAGAAGATATAAAAAAATTGAGCTTTATACTTTAACGAATTTAGGGTACTAATTTATACAATTGCACTTCCTGTTATCTGCCCAAGTAACCACAAACCAAACTCTATATTCGCAGGATGTTCTTACCTGTACTATTATATAGGGGGCATGCACAGAAAAACTTTCAGCTTTTACATTAAAAAACGAAGGTCTGGCTGTCGTAGGCTCTGGGTCTATATATCCACACCATTAATCTTTTTCTACTACATATCGAAACTATTTCATAAAAAACAAAACAAATCTATGCAAACTCTTTGCTTCCCAAGTTCCCACGTGTCCAAATCTTTATTAGGCTAAGCGTATATTGAGACGCAATCGATGCAGTGCGGGGCAGCGCTGATTTTTGTAATATATATGCATAAGCAAAGATCAGCATACGATGTTTCTTTTTTCTTTTTGTGACAACAATTACTATTTTTCTAAATTAAGTTAGTGCGTATTAATCAATGCGTAGGATAGTATTTATATCACACGTTCATACATAACACGTATTTTAAAAAAGCATGAAGACATAGAAGCAACGCTATTATAAACTGTAACTAACAATAACTCATTAATTTCATAATCTAACACTAATACTGAAAAAAAATCTTTAGGATGGTACATAGCCTCCTCCGAAATAGTAAACGTTATCGCGCCAAAAAAAAAAAGAGAAAATCACCAGAAAAGTACCTGCCGATCGTTGCTTGCCTTTTCTTTTGCTGGTGCAAGAAAGTTAGAACAGACGTAGCTAGTTATTAGTTTGTCTTTTTAATGTGATTAAATGTTGTATAAGTTTAATATTAAACCCAGTTTATTCGTCAACTTGAATACTGTTCTTGATACCAGTTTTTTGTACTTTATTACAGTGTATCTGTGTAATTTACAGCATCGCTCATGGACTATGCCATGCGCTTCCGTCGCCTGCGTCTCAACATACGCTTACCCTTATTGTAGCCCGCAACATCAACGTCAATACCAAGTAGTTCTAAGTAAATAAGGTATAATAAGATAATGTCTGCTACACACGTAACGATATATCGTTACAAATTTAAACGTCTTGGGTTTGATTAGAGCGTATAATAGCCATCTATTATATTACATTACGTAATCACTAACTTAGGATTAAATAGATGGCTGTTTTTGTAGCTTTGTATAAAATGTTCTAATATTTTTCTTTTTTAATTTTCGCGCGGACGCGTCTTACAAAGAGGTCCTTTTTGATTGCCCGTGTCCGACGTCAGTTTTATTGCAGCAAAACACACGCTACCATCAAAATTATGCAAATACGGTCAAGTCGATCAACAATGATTTATCGAACAGAAAATGTTACTGCCGTCGCTCATCTGCGCAAACCAGAAATTCTACAACGATTTTTCAGGCACACTTTCGATGTAACCGGAGATCGGTTAGCAATTAGAACAGATACATCGCTTTGATAAATTGTTACGTGTGTATCCACACCAATAATTGTCATGCCAATAATATTCTTCCTGGCATGTAAACAATTCAACAGAATGATGCCTAGCAACCATGTAAAAGATTTCGAAAAATTTCGTTATATTAGATTTTCCCACGGAACCCATGCATTATTCCGGGATAAAAGTAGCCTATATTACTCTCCGGCGCATAAACAATCTTTATGCAAAATAATACCCTGAGTCGTTGTTTTGTTACGCCTTGAAAGCCGAACAAACCAACAGAAAAACACACTTTCGCATTTACATAAATGTGGGGATGGGGATGGTGATAGGGGTAGCTGCGGTTCGCGTTTACACCCATGGTATTCCCTACTATCCCGCAAGAATCTTTTTCCGGGTTAAAAAGGAACCTATATGCTATCCGGGCTACAATAATCTAATCGACTCGACCAAATTTCCGACGTGATGCTTTAAACTGATATAACTTTTTTATTTATGAACCGATTGAAATAAAACAAACACTAAATGTTAAGTGGAGAAAACCACAATATATTAATGAAAACCGCATTCAAATCGGTTAAGCCGTTTCTGAGATTAGCGCGCACAAACAAACAGACAAACAGACAAACAGACATACAGACAAACAGACAAAAATTCTAAAAGCCATTGTTTTGGGTTCTATTGCGTTAATAAAGTCCCCCAGTAAAAGTTTTTCTCATTTATCTTCAATGTACAGACAGTGATGAGTTACAGATTTATTATATGTATAGATTTTTTTCCATTTTCTTTTAGAGCATTTTAATTTTATTCGTATATTTTGAGACTTAGTGAAATTTCTTCTTTATCAATAATATTGGGCCGCGGTTTCACCTGCGTGGACTACAATTTATCACGATTAAGAGGACGCCGTGATAAACAATGAATCTGAAATCAGCACCATACAAAAACGCAAGCGAGCTGACTAATGCCGTAAGGTCGTAAGCCAAGTAGTGTTTTTTGAATTTGTTTTTTTTTTTTTGTGTTTTTTTTTTTTTTTTTTTTGTAAGTTTTTTTTATTCTCCGACCACGTCGTAAATTGTCTAACAAAACCGATCCTTTTCAGACGAATGGGGTAAGTCGCCGATAACGTATCAGGGTTCAATTAATGTTGTCACCGAGCGAGCGTCGAATATACGGAAGTTTACCCGGGAAATTGCCGGGAAACAGGGACTTTGTAACCTATAAATTTTCGGGCCTTAAAATTGCGATATGTAAAATTGCGGTATGCAAAATAGCGATCAGATAACTGCGACTGTCGCAGTCGATGGTAATTAAACTAAAGGTAACTAACTCTCATAGGGTTTCTAATCACCGATATAGTCGATGTATCACGGAAAAGGCTAATCTGAAAATAATAAAATATAGGCAATACGCTGTTTTCTTTATTGCATTAATATGTAATATTAATATGTGTAATGAAAAGTAACTATTACCTATCCAAGGGAAATAAATAGTGATCGCAAAATGAAGTTGAAAATTAATATCAATTAAAATCGTTTTTATCATATGCTACATAAGTATACTAAAATATCTGTTTGGGTTCTATTTGTTTTACCCAAATATTGTCTTGATTATTTTTAGCGGCTTATTAACCACTCACTCTTTCGTCTGAGCAAAGGGGCTACTAAAAAATACCGTAATACCGGAATATTTACACTGAAACGATCCTTGCCGAGAAAGACAAACTTCGCAACATTCGAAGTGAATTTGTGAGCAGACGCGTTAATTGAACAAGATTTCCGGTAATAACGGGAATTGGTGAACAATTAATAAATAATTTATGAAAAGAAAACAGAATTTTAATTCAACCAGTAATATAATACAAAGAAGTCTCTAGAAGTCGATCTTGGTATCAGGTTTTCCTGCAACACAAATCCGTTCATAACTTATTGATTCATAGGAAAAGCACTAGCCGGTTGCCCGCGGTTTCACCCGCGTCGCTACAGTTTATCGCGATAAAAAGTACCCTATGTCCTTCCTGAGGGTTCAAACTATATCCCTACCAAATTTCGTTTAAATCGGTTCAGTAGTTTAGGCGTGAAAGCGAGACAGACACAGTTACTTTCGCATTTATAATATTAAAGTAGGGAAGTAGGGATATAGTAGGTATTAATCTTCTTCTTATATATAAAAATCAATTGCTGTTCGTTAGTCTCGCTAAAACTCGAGAATGGCTGGTACGATTTGGCTAATTTTGGTCTTGAAATGTTCGGGGAGGTCTAGGGAAGGTTTAAAAGGTGAGAAAAATTAGAATAATTACCGGGAAAACCCTAAAAACAGCGCTTTTCTCTTTCCCATATAAACGTTTTCTAAATAAAATGTACCTAGAGTCAATTTGAACTTTATTGCTATTTAATAAAGTTGATTGATTTTTTGATTTTTCGATTGAGGCAGTACGAAGTCTGCCAGGACAACTAGTGTATAAATATATATGCCTTGCTATGACCATAATACGAGTAATTAAGGTTCCATTCACTTAGAAAACTAAACAAAGAACAAACTTGTCTGTTAAATCATCACGACGAAATGGCGTCTAAGAACAAATAAAAAGTTCCATTAGTGGCGAAAAAGGCCTACTGTTTGTCTTTGGTGTAGTGCAATGCAGTAGTCAAAGTTCAAACAAACTGTTTAATCGGACACACACACACACACACATGAGACAATTAAAGATTTAATTTTAAAAATTCAATATCTTTAAAATTGATTTAATTTTAAATCATATTTAACGTTTCGCTCTAAAATAAAATTAGAATAAATAGTTAATAAAATAAATAAATAGTTAATAAAATAAATAAATAGTTAATAAAATAAATAAATAGTTGGTCTTAAAGGCTAGATTAGTTAAAGCAACCTAGACTCTAGCTCTATGCTATTTTGTCTAGACTCTTAAGCTAGAAAATGAATGTATCTAGTTTTTTTTATTGCCTTCGACAACGTATGTATGTTTTTTTTTTCCATTTGATTATCTAATACAAGATACAATACAATACAATTCTCTAATTTCAATTTTAAAAATCACGAAACCTTTGATACTGTTCTCTCGAATCTATCGCGTCTCTCTTGAACTTAAAACCACGGATGCGTATTTAAGTAAAGAATCCACGCAGTGGGAATTAATAATTTCAGTTTCAAGAGTTCATTAAGATTATATTGATATTTATAATTATGTTACAGGACCAACGTTTGAATTACAATCTCACCAGATAGGAAGTGACGATGCGATCAAAAGTGTAGCACGCTAGTCTACTCTCGATAAGTCAAGACGCAACCTACCACTAACGGCCGGTGTCAATAACCGATCTATCCACGGTTGGACATAAATTTGACATTACTTCTATGGAGCTTATGTCAAATTTCCATCTCCAGTAGGGCAAATCGTGGATAGATCTGTTATTGGAACCGATCAACCTGGGTTCCAGGCGGAGAGAAGACGAGACAGATTTTTCACTTGTGGTAGCTAATAGAGGACGAAAAAATGCTCTACCACCAAGCTATGTTTTCATGTTTTCCTATGTACTATGAAAGCTCAAGCTCATTGCAGTATTCGACCCTGTAAAGCCATATGGTACCTACGTCATTATCACTTATAAGGCCCGAAATTAATAAATCGATCCTGATCCGTTTTCCGCGGTTTGGAAGCTTAACTTATCGATCCAAAACAGCAAAAAACGGATCAGGATCGATTAATATTTTTTTTTTTAATATTCACAGGGTAGCGTTTGACCAATTTCGGGCGTAAGAGGATTTCAGTAGCCACTCAGATAGATAGTCACTTAACATCAGGTGACATCAGGTGACTTGTGGTCAAACGCTACCCTGTAAGTAACCTGAAAAAAACTGCGTCTGTTAGTCCCACTGATTGCTAAATCCTTCAGTAACTCCTTTTTTACTGCAATTAGAAATATTACTTGACCCAAACAATATTTAAACATTAAACACAGAAAACTTGAAACATAAAAACAGCGTTTAAAGTAGTTCAACTATAGAAAACTTCTGTAGTTTGGACGTGTCGCATAGTTTTTGCAGCGAATTGGTATGAAATGAACAACCTTTTTTTTTTACTATTTACAGGGTAGCGTTTGTCCACAAGTCGCCTGATGTTAAGTGACAATGCGGTCGAAGATGGCGTCACGGTACACCTGGATTGGGAACTGGCTCTCAAGTGAGGCTGCCGGAACACACCGATAGGTGTTTGACTACAGATTCTTAACGAGAGGGTGGTAGCTAGCCAGGCGATTACTAGAAAATACCCTACCACCAAGCTATGGTTTCATCACGATGTTTTCCTTCATTAAGTCATAGGTGTCGAGAGGATTCGAACTCGGTGTCGGCGTCTTGTAAGTCGCACGCCTAACCGTTCGGCCACCAGCGCTCTTATAACTTTATATATCAATTTCAAACTCTCCATATCAAGGGAGCACCGAATGGAATAACATTTCAGGTATTTTTATTGAAAATTCAACGTTTCTGCCACATACTAGTTGCGAAGTCCACTGGGAGGCTCGTTTCAGACCGATGCCTTTATGTGGAAAGTTCCTTGAATTTACACAACTCCATGATACATTTTGAGTTTTGTAAATGGGCGCTCCCGAATGAGACTGGTTTTGCGATGGAAAATGATGGTGGAGATCGAATAGCTTTGAATTTTGCGCTTTAAAGAAAGCGTAAAAAATCTATAGCTGCAGCAAATTAGATAGATAGATTCAATCAATTAGTAATAAGAATAAAATTGTCAATAAGATCGCGCCAAAAAAATTACCTGCCGGGCGTTTCTCGCCTGTTCTTTTGTCGGCGTAAGGAAGTTGGAACAGGCGTAGCTAGTTTTAAGTTGACGTTTTAAAGTGATCACAATGTATCCTATTGAATAAAGAAAAATTGACTTTGACTAGATTAACTCTTTATTGACACACCACAATACAAGGAAAATTAAAACTAGAACAGAAATAAAACTAAAAAAAAACAAGTGAAATTTGGAATGGAGATAGCTTACAGTTATACCCTGGATTGGCATCATTGGCATCCCGCTCCCCCCTCTCAAAACAAGAGATACATACCTAAATTATATTTAGTCATTCACTTATATCAATACCAACTCTTGCATAAAGAGCCTTGCATATCGAACACACCAGACCTCCTGGGGATGCCCTTAGGGGCCTCACATTCATATTCAAATGTAACTGCCAATTTTAAACTGATATGTAAAGTGAATCTTTTGGAGAGGGAATTCTTATTTCCTAAAAAATTGAGAAAGATGTAGCATTTTTTTGTTGTAGTTTGTCTGTTTATTGCTTAGTGTATACATTTAAACCGTTTTATAAATAACAGCTGCTGTATTATATATTGCTGTGCCCCGCGGTTACACTCGTCGCTATCTTGGAAGAATATTTTTCAGAATAAAAATAGCCTATGTGTTAATCCAGGGTGTATAAATATGTATATAAATTATATACCTCCATTCCAAATTTCACTTAAATCCGTTCAGTAGTTTTTGCGTGAAAGAGTAACAAAAATTCAAACATCCATACATACATTCATACTCACAAACTTTCAAGTTTATAATATTTTAGTACGGTACGGTATGGATTTGACATTGCACTCGGTTCTAGAGATAGCGAACGCAAATTACCAGACTAATAAACTCAGCATAAGCGTAACCCAATGTTAACGACAAACCACCCTTATGTACCGAACTATCCCTTAAATGTGACACCATTGTCCGAGGACGATGTATAGTGTATAGAGCAAACATAATTGAACACTATCCACATTATGTGTAGAGATGAGACATCCGGCCACATGTTATCGACATTTTAGTCCTCGTTTTACTATTTACATGTTAGCGTTTGACTACAAGTCACTCTGATATTAAGTGACGATGTGGTCGAAGGTGGTGACACGATACACCTGGATTCGGAACTGAATCTCAAGTCGGAACACACCGATAGACACAGATTCTTAACAAGAGGGTGGTACCTAGCCAGGCGAGTACTAGAAAATACCCTACCACCAAGCTATGGTTTCATCACGATGTTTTCCTTCACCGAAAGCTCAAGCTCATTGTAGGATTCGAACCCACGTCCTATACGGATCGCAAGCCGACGTCACTACCACTGAGCCATCGTCGCTATAAACATTGTACACACATTGTACCTCACATTGTAGCGTTTGTTAGGCGATGCGACGTTGTGGCCGGACGTGGCGCCACGTTATCTTTTGACTGATAACTAGGTTACAAGTGACTTTGCTATAAAACATTGACAGGGGTGCTTGCTGACAGATTTTTAACATAAGGATGGTAGCAATCACTATTAGTGACGTCGGCTACGACCCGGTAGGTCATGGGCCGAAACCTACAATGAACTTGAGCTTTCGGTAAAGTAAAACATCGTGATGAAACCATAGCTTGGTGCTAGGACATTTTCTAGTCCTCGCTTGGATAGCAAACCCCTTCTAGTTAAGAATCTGTCGGCAAGCACCTTCGGTGTATTTTATCAGTTCCGCTTACCAATCCAGGAGTAGCATAGCGCCACCTTCTTCCACATCGTCATTTCAGGTGTCTTGTGATCAAGCGCTACTATAAAAAGTAAAAATGAAACTATCCGACATAACATCTATCCGGCTAAATCTCTAAACGTTACAGCTCTAAAGTTCACCATTTAGGGTTAAATAGACCTCCACCCGAGGAGTGAAAGCCGAGGGTTCTGTATAGAAATTATCTCGTCCTAATTTTAACAAAAAAAACGGATATCTTAATCCTTTTTGGTGACAAACCCGTAACTCGTTAATATTCATGTTTCTATATCCCAATGTGCACAACCAACCAAGAAAAATCTGATTAGTAAAGCTTATCGTAGTATTTAGATGACAAAAAAGCTTGGGATTTTAGTGAACTTGCTTGCCAATTCAATCACTTGGCAATAAGAATAAAATTGACAATGTGATCACGCCAATAATTTTACCAACCGGGCGCTTCTTGCCTGTTCATTTACCGGCGTAAGGAGGTTGGAACAGGCGTAGCTAGTTCTAAGTTTTCCGTACATTGCAGACGTTGAACAATTTTAAGATTCAATGCTAATTAAGTACCGCTTCTATCACCTGCGGAATGAAACCACCAAACCCTGGTTTTAATGAATGAAATCCTGATCAGCAACCTCTCACCCCGTGTGACGTCACGTACATCCTCCGATGATACGCGAACCGTGTCTGCTCGTTGAATACCTCTTTTAGTTGCTTTTACAAAAAACCACTCCCTTTCTTTCCTTCAATGTGAGAAAATTTCTATAGGGGAAAATAATTTCTATTTGGGGTGCCTTTTACCCTTTGTGGAGACGTGAATGGAACACTTTAGGGTCGAAGTGTTGGCGGTACTTTCGATTGACGTAAAATGATTGATACTTTACGTCTGATAGCTCGAGTTAAGTTGTCGAGTTAATTTTGGACCGGCTTGGGGATATTTCGGTTCTCTACCTCTCCATTCTAACCTTATTTCACTAATAATCCACCCTGGAACCCTGGGGATGGACATAGGATACTTTTTATCGCGATAAACTGTAGCCCACGCGGGTGAAACCGCGGGGAACAGCTAGTACTTATTATAAATGCGAAAGTAACTCTATCTGTCTGTTTCGCTTTCACGCCTAAACTACTGAACCGATTTAAATTAAACTTGGTACGGAGATAGTTTGAATCCTGAGGAAGGACATAGGATACTTTTTATCGCGATAAACTGTAGCCCACGCGGGTGAAACCGCAGGGAACAGCTAGTCGTGTTATAAATGTGAAACTTTGTGAGGATGAATGTTTGTAACTTTTTTACGAAAAAACTACTTATCACAGTTTGATGAAATTTCGTATGGTGATAGTTTTAACCCCAAAAAAGGACATAGGGTACTTTTTATCGCGATATTCTGTATAGCCCACGCGTGTAAAACCGAGAGGAACAGGAAGTAAATATTTGATTTGTGTTTGATATTCTGATTGAATATCTTTTCTTTCTTCTGTCTTCACATATATCTATATAACAGTCATGTCGCTGATGCAGCCTAAACCAAAAGTGATCATCATCATCATCTTGAACGCCACCATGAACGGCTATAACCAAAAGCGATAGCGACGTGAAATTTTTAGGGTAGCTAGCTAAGTTTTTAGCTTCCTTTAAAGTTTTTGTATTGGAAACAGAGTTTGAAAGTTGAAACGCTCCGACAAGGAGACTAAAGTCCGAAAGCTGTCAACTTAATGGCCAATGTGTAAACCAGGTTTGAAGCTGCAACAGATGCGATCCAAACATCGACGTTTCACTTCCGAGTTCCGAACTCCGATACTAGGGAGGGGAAGAACTACACTTTGGAGTTAGGCAACCGTCTAATTTTGTCGCACTAACATGTGTTCCGCCAATTTGGTACGAGAGTTTGGTTCAAGAAAAAGTTGAAGAAAATATAGCGGAACGAGGAAATAAACATGATTAGGTTTTGAAAGGGAATTATAATACTAACTGCGTCACGCGATTTTACCCTCGAGGACTACATTTTATCGCGATAAAAAGTATCCTATCCCTTGTCCAGGGTTTGAACTATCTCCACAACAAATTTGATCAAGATCAGTTCAGCAGTTTAGTCGTGAAAAGGTAACGAAGAAGCAGAGTAACTTTCGCATTTATAACATTACTAGCTGTTCGTCGCGGTTTTACCCGCGTGGACTACAGTTTATCGCGATAAAAAGTATCATATGTCCTTCCTCAGGGTTCAAACTGTCTCCGTACTAAATTTCATTTAAATCGGTTCTGTAGTTTAGGCGTGATAGCGAGACAGACAGAAAGACAGACAGAGTTACTTTCGCATTTATAACATTAGTAGGGATTTCCTACTCCTCCTACCTAACTCGGGATTGGCCTCCTTCCACTTGGATCCCATGCTTATAAACCCATGGGATTACAGTATAATATTTTTGTCGCTTTGCTCCCATGGGATCATAGGATATATTTTTATGTCTTTTGACTCCCATGGGATCATAGAAGATACCAATTATATAAAATTATTCATATAGCCTCAAGCCAAAGATGAAAGTAGCGACGTGGGTACCAGGAGAACAGAAGTTCATAGGAGTCACAGTACTTTATTATATTCATAAAAAACAACGAAAAATCAACTAATACTTGATATTTTTGTCGTGGTGAATTTTGGAAATAAGTCCCCTGCTGTACTTACATTTCATAACAATTTAATAGTAAGCATCAAACTAATATCACAAACACAAATTCCTTCGGAATAAGACAAATATTAATTTCTGTACGAGTTAATACCGAGTCAGAGTAAATTATTTCCTAGATACGCCGGCGCGGGATGAAATACGGCCGTTGTAGCCGCGTGATATATTTGCCTTGTATTATTGTGTATGCCCGTCCTTATTTTACCATCATAGCCTATGAATGCTGTTAGGTAACCGACAGAGCTTCTTGTAACGACCTAGTCGCAATAATAATCTATCCTTTAATATTATAAACTCTCGATCGAACGCTTTCGGTGAAGGAAAACATCGTGATGAAAACATAGCTTGGTGGTACAGTAAACGACAAAAGTCGCTGAACAATCACACTTTTTTCTATTATCCTCATCATCTTAGACACCAATTTTTGACCTCATCATCACCTAAAATCAGGTGTGTTATGTTGTGGTCAAAATGATACCATGTGAAAAAAACTATAATAATTACTGATTTGAAACACATTAACACATTTGGAAAATCGAGAACGATCAGCTACTTTTATCGCTGACTGTACGGCATTTTCTAGTGCTCGCCTTGGTAGCTACCATCCTCAAGTTAAGAATCTGTCGCCTAGCACCTATTGGTGTGTTCCGGCAGCCTCACTTGAGAGCCAGTTCCCAGTCCAGGTGTAGCGTGGCGCCATCTTCGACCACATCGTCACTTAACATCAGGCGACTTGTGGTCAAACGCTGTAAGATAAAAAAAGAAATACATATATAACACAACAAATAAAGCAATACAGCGAACTGCGAAGCAAGGGCTACGATTCCCGCTAAGGACCAAATATTTGTGCATTTAAAAATAAGCGCTTCAAAGCGTCTACACGAACAACGGCATAAAAAACGTATCAAATACGTCAATAACTAGCCATCATAAAACTATATTCGCACTTGTGAAGTGCGAAGCGAATTGAAATCCGGGAAAACTGCAGCATTTTTTAAAAGTCATAAAGTTGGCACTAATAAAAAGCGCAGCTTTCCGCAACAATGTGTCACAAAATGTTCGAGTTACAAATTAGAGGGTTTAATATTCAACAATCCCAAAGGATTGGGGATAAACGCTACTGGGTACGGCAAGGTTACCAATATCTAAATATATGTAACTCAAAAGTGACTGAATGACATGGTGAACTATCAACGCACAGCCCAAACTACTGGACGGATCGGGCTGAAATTTGGCACGCAGGTAGATGTTACGACGTAGGCATCCGCTAAGAAAGGATTTTGATTAAATGTACCCCTAAGGGTATTAAATAGGGGATGAAAGTTTGTATGAAACTTTGTCAATTTTAAGCCGATCGGGCTGAGACTTTGCATGCATAAAGCCCACGCGGGTGAAACCGCGGGGAATAGCTGGTAGCCTATAGGATCAGCAAGCTGAAGTGGCAATGGGTTGGACAATGGACATATTAGCAGTAAAACCGATAACTGTTAGAACAAACGTGTTTTTGAGTGGAGACTGCGACTCGGCAAACGTGGTGTAGGACGCCCTCCGGATAGGTGGAGCGACGATATACGCAAAATGCCTGGCAACGGTTGGATGAGTCGAAACAGCTAGCTGCTGTATCAGCTAACATTTTTTCACTACAGTTTAGTATGTCTACAACAATTTACCCGTAGCTTACTAGCTGTTCCCCGTGGTTTCACCCGCATGGGCTACAGTTTATGGCGATAAAGAGTATCCAATTTCCTTCCTCAAACTATTCAAACGGTTCAAACTATCTCTACCAAATTTCATTTAAATCGGTTCAGGAGTTTATGCGTGAAAGCGAGACAGACAGACGGAGTTAATTTCGCATTTATAATGTATTAAAAAGTGGGGATTTAGCTTTAAAATTTATGGGCGATTTCTGCGCGTATACGATCGCTCAGCATACGCGCGCTACATTTCGCATTTAAAGTGATCATTTATTATGTATCCTATAAAAAAAAAATTGAATTTTGTTACCATGTGTCACTGTAACTACTAAACCGACTTTGATGAAATTTAGAATGGAAATAGTGTATCCCTGGGGGACACACTTTTTAACCCGAAAACAGGTTCCTGCGGGATAACGGAAAGACGCGGGTGAAACCATGATAGAAATAAACTAAGTAACTGAAACTCATAAAACCAACGGAAGCTGGAAACATTTTCAAAGGAAGCTTTCCAAAGGTTTCTCGCGCGACCCATCTCTCATACTAATAGTAATAATCCAAGATCTAGAAGCACTACCACTTGGCTACGTTCCCAGCTCTAGCTCTGAGCTCATCTTATGTGAAAGGAAACATTCTCAACTTTATAAAATCTAGTGCCATCATAATACAGTTTCAAATAAAAATGCTGACATGTACAGGGGGCCTAGCCAAAGACAAAGAAGGTGTAGATAAAGATTACTTATTTGTCACGCACGCATACATATATAAGTATAACTAGCTGTATATAAACTATATATATAACTTCTATATACCTAGTAGGTCACGGCGTAGTAGTCCTCTTTTCTTTCTTCCTTCAGTCACCACTAATTATAGACAGAATAGCTTCGTATATCGTGCTAGTAGGTCCTACACGGAATTGTGCAATAACGACGGCACCGAGTTTGATATCATACACACCAGCATACCCGCGCTGAGGAGGCAGGTGGGCCAGCATTTCTTCGATCGTTTCATATAATTTTAGCCTAGCTCAAGTTTGTGCAGTACCAGTTGAGGTATTGGAGATGTGATCCATAATTTGTTTGTAATAATTTTTTTATATACCTAGGTATATATATTTTTTTTAGCATTCGTTAGCAAGTATTATTGTCCACTTTACTGCTACCAGTGGAGACTTATAATTGACTTTTTTGTTACCACTTAAGAGTTATTTCAATTATTGTACGTCGTTAGTCTTCCTAAGAAAATAAAATGAATAAATAAAGGCGATAAGTAGTAACGTGAAATGTCTACATAAACACAGATTTGACGCTGTCATTTCATACAATCTCAATCATTTGCATTCATATGTTAGTACTAGCCGCGGTGTCACCCGCGTGGGCTACAGCTTTATGCATGCAAAGTCTCAGCCCGATCGGTTTAAAATTGACAAAGTTTCATACAAACTTTCATCCCCTATTTTATCCCCTTGGAGGTAGAATTAATCAAAATCCTTTCATAGCGGATGCCTACGTTATAACGTCTACCTGCATGCCAAATTTTAGCCCGATCCGTCCAGTGGTTTGGGCTGTGCGTTGATAGATTTATATGTCAATCAGTCACCTTTGAGTTATATAGGTATTTAAGATTTGGGAGTCTTCAACTCAAGAGTGAATGGGTATCAAACAAGCAAGCATACTTCATCTTCGACTTCGTCATCACTTACCATCAGGTGACACTCAAATGCTTGCCTATCCCTTCTTCCCTACTATTATAATAAATGTGAAAGTGACTCTATCTGTCTTGCTTTTACGCCTAAACTACTGAACCGATTCAAATGAAATTTTGTACTGAGATAGTTTGAACCCTGATGAAGGACATAGAATACTGTTTATGGCAATAACCTGTAGCCTACGCGGCTAAAAACTTAAATAGTCTTTTATTAAAAAAGGAATAAAATTTTAGGCCAAAAGGAAAATGGTCGCTATATTCTACGAGTATGATTGTCCACTGCTGTCCACTGTCCACTAAATAATCTGAATACTGTGGCGCCGATGACGTGACACAGTCAACCCACAACAATAAAACTGTCCGCATTGTCCGTCGGTTTGTCATTCTGAAATAACTATTGTCCCAGTTTTGCGTTATAAAAATAGTTAGAGTTTAGACGGTTCAGTGATATTGAAAGAAATTCCATTGAAAGGTGCAAAAATATATGGAGGAAAATATACATAATATGTTTTATCATTAACATCATCAGCCGGAAGAAGTCCACTGCTGAACATAGGCATGCCTCTTTGAACGCTACCATTAGCCTTCGTTTGCCTTTTTAGCCTTGTGCTCTTCTCAACCAACAACTGCCAGCCACTCTGTACAAAACGTATCTCCAATGTGGTTGGGACAGAGGCCTTCTCTCAAAAGAGTACATCATCCCATGCTCTACCACGCGGGTTCAGTACGGAAAATTTTAAATTTAATTGCGCACAAAAAATTACCTGAAGGGCGTTTCTTGCCTGTTATTTTGCCGGCGTATGGAGTTTGAAATAGGTGTAGCTAGTTTTAAGTTTGACGTTTTAAAGTGATCACATATTGTATTCTACTAAACAAAAATGTTTTGAATTTTAATCGGCGTTACCGTTCGGCCATGATTGCTGCTCAATCAAATTGAAAGGCGATATTAACGAAAATACTACTTCCTGTTTTAACTATAAAACGACTCAAACCACTCGTTACCAAACTAATATACTACCACTCAAAATTACGAGTAGCAATGTGTAGTTAAACAAACATTTACACCAAAGAAAGTTAGTTATTAGTAAACAAGCAGCGAATAAAATAAACAGAAATGAGAACTTTACTAACGCCTGTGTTTTGTCAGTGTAGTCATTCAAAAACTATTCGTAGATGTGAAATAAATATAGAGTTAACATTTCTGAACGCAACACTAGTTGTCAAAGTTTTCCCGCCTTGTCACTGTCAGAAAACGTGAAGTGTGAAATAACGGAATTATCTAATCTTCGAATAGATAAGAATAGATATTTCGAGATAAAACAATGAAGGCCTTTAGTATCGCGATTTACAATACTAGCTGTTCCCCGCGAATTCTCCCGCGTGGGCTACAATTTATCGCGATAAAAATTAGCCTTTGTCCTTTCTTAGGCTTTAAACTATATCTGTACCAAATTTTAATTCAATCGGTTCAGTTGTTTAGGCGTGAGAGACAGACAGCGTAACTTTCGCATTTTATTTTTTTTTGCTATTTACAGGGTAGCGTTTGACCAAATGTCACCTGATGTTAAATGACGATGTGGTCGAAGATGGCGCCACGCTACACCTGGACTGGGAACTGGCTCACAAGTGAGGCTGCCGGAACACACCGATAGGTGCTTGGCGACAGATTCCTAACAAGAGGGTGGTAGCTAGCCAGGCGAGTACTAGAAAATACCCTACCACCAAGCAAAAAAAAAACATAATAATAATTCTAATATTAATTATAAATAATATTAAATATAGGGAAGTAGGGATTTCAACAAAAAACGGTTCAGCCGTTTTAGCGTGACAGACATACAAACAAAGAATTCAGCATACAGTAACCGTTTCGTATGGTAAAAATAGTTGAAGTAAATTCAAATACAACCAACACAATACAAATGTTGCCAGAATACCTGTTTACCTTTCAAATTGCTACAAAAAGCCAAGTCTGTCTGCGTTCATAAACTTGACGACGTCACAAGCGCTCACTCATTCTGTAAAAAGAATAGATTGCAGCTTTAGAGCAGTCCTCAGTATAAAATGGTGTACTTAATCGAAGGACGTGACTAATTTACCCGTTTTATCAAGAGCAAACTCCTTAAGGTCACCATTTCGCAGTCATAACTCAGCTAAAATCGCGGGTAGTCTGAAAAATGTTCAAGAGATGCTGGGCCGCGTTAGGTGTCGCAAAATCGTATTTAAATGAGATGAATGACGGCCGCTCAGCTCTCTGGGGTGAGGGTAGGGTGAAATGTTTCAGCGATTTAGTATTTCATTCATAAATTTTAAAATTTTGAGCGGCGCTAGCGCGACGCTTACTTGCTCGTCGCTTAGTTACATCTAAATAATATTTTTTAACAACACAAATAACCGACTTCAGGTTGCCCGCGATTGCCATCCTAATATGCCATCATCAGATCCTGGTTATATGCTTAACCAACAAAAAAAAAATCATCAAAATCGGTTCATAAGCGACGAAGTTATCCGCAAACACACGAAACCCCTTCCTTTTTTTGATGTCGGTCAAAAAACGACTGGCATCACAATTAAGTTATCTCAAACTGGCCCGCACTACACATTCACATGTCTGTGTTTTTTTCAATAACTGTAATGGACAGTGTATAAATACAATTTTTTGCATTATTTCTTCTCAAGGCTGTGTGTTTCATGTTATATATATTTTATAGACTTTTTGCTATTATTATTATTATTATTATTATCATTTTATATATAAAATTCTCGTGTCACAATGTTAGTTACCTTACTCCTCTGGAACGGCTGGACCAATTGGTATGAAATTTTGTATGCATATTGGGTAGGTCTGAGAATCGGCCAACATCTATTTTTTATCGCGATTAAGTGGACCCCACGCGGGTGAAACCGCGGGCCACAGCTAGTAATACACACAGCTAGTAGTACACAGTAGCAGTCATAGTTATAGTAGCATTTTTCTATGGTTGTAATTAGCCTTAATTATCAGCTTAATCTCGGAGTGGTACTCTTAACGCTTGTATTAATTTAACTCCTCATAAAGAATATTGGCCACTTTTCATACAGCCCTGGACCTGAACGCAATATATTTTTTTAATGTCACTTGACAGTGACAATCAATTTGCTAGTACATAGATTAAAAAGATTAGTTTTTGTTCATATTTGGTAAATAATGTTGATTTTAATGACTTAATTTAAGTAGAGCCGACTTCCAAAGCGTGAAACGAAATGGCAAAGAAATTGCGCAGTGCGTTCAAAAAATCCAAGCATCGTGTAAGTTAAAAAAATGTCTTAAGAAACTACGAAGTTAAAAAATCAATATCTTTTTTTTCTGCACTTTCCTTAAAATATCGTTTGTATAATCTTAATGAGTAAAAAATTACAATTTTTATCGTATATAGATCGTTTTCATACGACCTCGGGTCCGTTTTGGCCTTTGTTCTTTCCCTATCGGGGGCCTAATATAAAATTGGAGTAAACTCCAAAAAAAATAAGTTTCCGCTCGCTTCGCTCGTCCCACCAAATCGCTCCCTCACCGCCAGAAGCTGGAAACTTGTTTGTACAGCGCGCGCGGGTCCGTGTATTTTTGGTGTAACATATAGAATGTTTGTAGGTTTGTCAGTAACGTAACAGCTTTGTAACGGATTCGGCGAGGTGATACGTGTTAGCATAGATGTAGCGAGGGTTTGAATTAGGGGGTTGCTGACGTAGAAAAGGCAGAATCAAGGTGTGAGAGAAGAAACAGGTATCTTTTGTGCAGGATATTTGAATTTAGTTGACGTTTTGCAAGCAAACAGACTAGGTACCTCCTGATGGTGAACAATCACAATCACCTATGCATTATTATTATCCAGGTGCTGTCGAGTCTCGAAAAAGGGTGTCAAAATGTGACAAAGCGATAACATTGGTCGCTATTTTCTCGAGTATTCGTATCGGTGAAAGAATTTGTCGCAAGTCAAGCGATATTATTTTATTTGCTTATGGCGAATCTGAATATAAAATTAATTCTATGTTATGAGATCCTAATGGTTAAGATTTTGTTAAGGTATTGACCTAAACTAAGGTCATAGCAATGCGTTTTGTTGCTTTTTCTTTTGTCGGCGTAAGGAGGTTAGAACAAGGATAGCTAGTTTTTTAAATTTGATTTTATTATTTTGAGTTTAGGAGCTTATATTCATTCCAGACATTTTGCATTATGCATTTTTTGTTGCGGAATGATGCTTGCAACGCCCAAAACCCCTCCTTACCTGATTACGCCCCTGCGTATACGCTTTTGTTAAATAAGCGATGCGGGATTAGACGCGGAGTTCATTTATAAACGCTTTGCGGAATCATGGGAGTGAGTAATTTTGTTCATTGTTTACGCATGTTTTTGGAACGTGACTTGTAAACAATGATTACAATTGAGGCCCTTTGTACAGAGGAAATAAAGTTTAAATTACTTTTAAAGTTTAAAATATTATGAACCATCAAAGAGCAACTATGTGAATATAGTTTCATTACTCTGCCAAAAACAAAAGAAATGCGATTATCACAACCTCGACAACGCGGTAGCCGATTTGGTAGCCTGTCTACGAAGCTAGCGGTCCCGGGTTCGAATCCCGATAAGGGCAAATATATGTGTGATGAGCACGAATATTTGCTGCTGAATCTTGGATATTTCTATCTATAAGTATTTATTTGTCTATATTCATAAGTATGTATATCGTTGTCTAGTACACATAACACAAGTTTCGAGCTTAATTTGGAGCCAGGTCAATTTGTGTGCAATGGTCTCCCGATATTTATTGATTTAACTTTATTAATACTAATGACGATATAATTCTATGTCGATATCTCCATCCATAATTTCTTTGGTCTTACTCTTACAGTTTTACGGCATGTTGTATGTCATCATCATCATCATCATCATCACCATCAGCCGGAAGAAGTCCACTGCTGATCACAGGCCTCGGTCCACCTAGTGGGGGGCCTACCTACAGAACGTCTTCCAGTTCGTGGTCGCCACTCGAGAACCTTTCTTCCCCATCGGTTATCGGTTCGTCGAGCGATGTTGTAAGTATTAAAGAAAAACAGTTTTTGAAACGATTCAACCAATAAACGAAATACAGCAATAGAAATATTGGCCAATATCAAGCCTCGGTGTTACAAAAGCGATTCTGATAAAAGGTAAAACATATATTAATTGTCGCACTCCATCACCTATCACCGGAACGGCGTAACACGTCTTCGGGGACCCAAAATAAAGTATGGACCCGTAAATCTATGTCTGGCCGTCGGCGTCGGGCGAACGATCGTCGGACAACGGACAACCGATCGTGGGACGGTCAACGACAAAAGTCCTGAAGAATAACAAATTTTCCGATTAACTTCATCATTTTGAAGCGATAATGGGTCAGTAGTGACGCTGGCTTGCGAAGATGGGTTCAAATTTGACTATGAGCTTGAGCTTTCGGTAAAGAAAAACATCGTGATAAACCATAGCTGACATACACAATATCGCACAATACAAGGACAAGGACGAAAAATAACAAGGTACAATATTGCGTGATGTCAGAAATAGGTGGTAGAGTATTTTCTAGTGCTCGTCTGGCTAGCTACCGCAAGTTAAGAATCTGTCGCCAAGCACCTATCAGTGCGTTCCGGCAGCCTCACTTGAGAGCCAGTTTCCAATCCAGGTGTAGCGTGGCGCCATCTTCGACCACATCGTCACTTAACATCAGGTGACTTGTAGTCAAACACTCACGTCTTGCCCGTGTTACAGTTGTGATAGTCCTGTTGATCGGACCATGGTTAGTAAGTGGTAAAAAAAAATCTTAAACACCAACCTTTGACCGCATCATCACTTAACAACAGGTGTGTTTGTTGTGTTGTAGAGAAACGCTACCTTGCAAGTTGTAAAGAAAACCCAAACATTACTGCGCCCCTAGCCAAGATGCATTCTGCAATCGTTGACGCTAATAGAAAACAAGAAAAATGTATTGGTTTGACATATTTCAACGCTAAGTCACGTGGTCAGAAATATGTCAAACCAATACTTTTTTCTTGATTTCTATTAGCGTCAACGATTGCAGAATGCATCTTGGCTACGGGCCCTGATCTAAAAGACATTTGGAAAGTCGAATATGATCCGCTAGTCTTGTTGCTGACTGTACCACCGATATATGAGTGTGAGCAGACATTTCTTTTCAATGCGGCACAATAGATTCCAAGGAGTTATTACGTGACGATCTAGGAGAAAAGTTTTGTAGTTTCGTTTTAGATGGTGAAATCTTGTATCTTGGATAGACAGGACAGGGGTCGGCAAGTAATTTACAATCGGGGTCAGGATGTTTAAAATCTTTTAATCGAGAGTCAATAAGAATAATTAGAAGCGATAAATGACACTTCTGATATTTGGCTAGACACAGACCATTGATGGACATGCCGGTTTCCTGACGTTGCTTGTTTCCTTCACCGTTTTGTGCGATGACAAATCCTACTCATTAAGTCATAGGTGCGGGGTCGAGAGGATTGGGACTCTGTATTAGCGCCTTGTAAGGCACATGCGTTACCGTTCAAAACCTTGGACTACGATAACTTTTAGCAAAGTCATCCATCAGCTCCCCGTGACTCTTACAACGTCGGCGAACCACCTAGTGGGGAGCCTACCTACAGAACGTCTTCCGGTTCGTGGTCATCACTCGAGAACCTTTCTTCCCCATCGGTTATCGGCTCCTCGAGCGATGTGGCCTGCCCATTACCACTTCAACACAAACTGCTATAGAAATAACCATGAAGTCCGCAATATGTAATAGAGACACTGACCCTGCTCCCTAGAGTCTCACCCCTTCGACATGGAACCATGTCAACTATTAATTTAACAGTTCTTGGTATATATTGGATTGTATTGACATCGGCAAACATCAGGTGACTTGTGGTGAAACGCTACTAAATTTGCTAAAACATCGGATTATTCAAGCTACCACGAGATTTAAACAGATAATATTATTTTATCAAGTGAAAAGATCAACAGTCCTTTCAACGGGAGTACAAAATTACAAACCCTCAAATATGGAAATCTCGTGAAGATGATCCACAAAACTCTTATTATGAACCCAATAAAGTATAAAAAGACCCCAAAATAACAATCCGCAGGCGTGCCGCAAGCAAAACCTCACAAATTATTTCAAGCATCCAACTTCTGAGGTCAAAATTCACCAATCTCATTATTTGAATATCAGTTGTCCATCTCCCCATTCGCAACACGCCTTGCAGACGATTTGAGAACCTTGTCCATTGGGTACTTTAGACATTTTGGAACAGTATTTCCTTAGTTTTTGGAGCACAATTATTTTATTTAGGTATTTGAAAACAGTCGACATTGTGATGAAACCATCCATAGCTTGGTAGGGCATTTTTAAGTTCTTGCCTCGCTCAAAATGTCGCCATACTACATCTGGATTGGGAACTTGCTCTCAAAGGGCTGCAAGAACACACCGATAGATGCTTGGTGACAGGTGCTTAACTATGTTATTTTCTTATTTTATACATATAATGAAAGCAATAAGGTCTTTGGTGGATTCCAACCCTTTTTTTTATTTTTTTACGTGGGGAAATCCTGATGGATACCATTCAGCCGATGGGGTCAGCCGAATGGTTATGTGGGACTTGCACCCTAACTAAAACCACCACGATGAGCAATCCAGGCCGCTGCAGATGTTAGGAGGGACGGGTCCGGTTTGCGGTTGCAGTCAAACTTTTCCGCCTCTCAGCGGCAGACCCCGGGTGCTGGGTCGCAGACCTAAGGAGGAGCGTCCTGGCTCATAGGAGGACGCCCCTCACAGACAAGTGGGGCTATACAAGCTGGCAAGGGCCCCGGTGGACTTCAACCCTAGCCAGCTCCACCTTATAGGTAAGAAAAAACTTTTTGACCTCCAGCCAGACTCTCTAATTTCCCAAAAAGTTGTATTACAGTTGTTGTTCAAAGGGCCCTCTGAAGGGCTATCTTTGTAATACGAGAATTTCGCTTTCTGGCCCTTTGTTAATAATGTAAGTAATTATAAGGCCTTTAAGGATGGGATGAAGTTTGGAGATGAAATTATTATGGTATGGAGGTGTATTAAAGGTTTGTGGAGCATGATTAAAGGGTTAATCGCTAATTTTAAGATGAGAAGGGAATATAAATTGCGGACTGTTTGTGTAGCCGGCCTTTTCGCCCGAGGCCTTAGACGCGTAATGTTGGATTATGGCACTCTCAGTTGAATTACGTAATGATTAAAAATTCTCCTTGTAAGGATACAGAGCAAAGCGTAAGGGTCAATTCACGTTGGTGCGGAAGAGGACGGAAGGGAAGAGTCAATTTCGCTTCGATGCGCCAGAGGGCGCGCGAAGTCGTAAGAAAGGAACTCGTGAATTCACAATACACACAACTTTAGACACTTGACGCCGCACTGCGCCTCTTTTCGCCCCACTTCTTATAGTTACACAAAAGCTCCTTTCCCGCGTTTTCGTCGCCATTTTATTGGTCCTTCGAGTCGAATTCGTCGTTCGAGCGGCGATAATAATTGTACCGCTACAATTAGCGTTGAAATTTCGAAACCTAGATCGCACGGAGGAATTTCAAACTCATAATCTGTGGATAAACTAACAAATCTATTAAAACTAGAACAATTAAAAGCGAAATCCTCGTCTATCCGACTGTAATTATTAAAGTTATTCAACTGCAAGTCCGTTACTGCAAACCGAATACTTGTAAAGCTAACGTAAACGTAACTTAGACGATTTCATTTCCATGAGACTTCCTACGATCCTGAGAATCTGCATAACTTTGTCTGTACCATTTTACATGTAAATTGAGTGGCTGTTACCGTTCGGGTTTACATTGCGGGATTAGAGCGTGGTCTCGTTAGAGGAATGGTACGGAGGCGGTAATGTATAAATTGAGATTTTGCCTGTCCACAGTTGCGCAGGTGTTTTGTGCTGCTAGTTACTGGGACACACGGGGTTTTTCTTTCAACACTTTAGATGCGCTATTTTTAATTGATGTTACTTTAGAGTTTTGAACTTGTAATGAAGAGGAGACTCAATGTTGTAGATTCTGATGTGCATTTTGTGTAAATCTAATTTCGTCAGGTCTCAAAATCTCACTCACTCAAAATCTTTGGACAAAAATATGTTAAACTATTATGTTATTCTTACCCAAAGACGTACCAAGATCAAATTATAGCACTAGTAAGGTAATTATAATGAAAAAAGCACGCGGGGACGAATTCGCTGAGTTATAATCGTAAATGCATGACTGTAAAGGTCAACTTTACGAGGAAGTATGTTGAAATAGTACATTATGAATGAATAATTAATTACACTGCTTAATGTTCCCTTGAATTTAGTAGAAGCAATCATGAGATGTTGGAGTGGATCATTCAATAAGATTGTCTCCGTTAATGTATGCATCTTTCAAGGAAATTGCTTTCGGTCTCACTGAACCGTGTAACCATCTGATTGTCATAGATACGACATCTGACAAAGTAGGTTTGCCAGTTCTGAGAACTTCCTTCATAACACGAGATGGAACTGTCAATGTGATTATAATTTTATTTCTATTTCTGAAACTTGTGTTTCCTTCAAAATGGGTGTGAAGGGTGTGGCAATGCAACGGCAACTCCCCTGGTATTACAAATGTCCATAGACAACGCTGACCGCTTACCATCAGGCCGGCCGTTTGCTTGTTTGCCACTCTATCCCTCCCTACTTCCCTACTTTTAATATTATAAATGCGAAAGTAACTCTGTCTGTCTGTTACGCTTTCACGCCTAAACAACTGAACAGATTTAAATGGAATTTAATACAGAGATAGTCTAGAGCAGTGTTTCCCAATTAGTGGTACGCGTACCCCCAGGGGTACGTGAAGTTGCATCAAGGGGTACGTGCGGCTATCAGTAAAAACAAGAACAATGTCCAAAATATCATTTTACAAGCTGTGCCCCGCGGTGCGATTTACGTAGCCTATCTGTTAATCCGGGGTGTCAACTACCCGTATACCAAATTTCATCAAAATTGGTCCAGGCGTTTGGGCGTGAAGAAGTAACCAACATACACACACACTCACAAACTTTCGCATTTATAATATTAGTGTGATTGCTACAATAAGAGGTACGCAGGTATGAGGTTTTTTTTGTAGTGTACGCAGGATTTAGGTTTTTTTGTAGTGGTACGCAGCAAAAACTAATTGGGAACCACTGGTCTAGAGCCTGAAAAAGGACAAAGGCTATTATCATCGCGATAAACTGTAGTTCACGAGGGAGAAACCTCGAGAATGGTAACAGAACAAGTAAAAAACGAGAATGGAGAATGTAAATGCTCTGCCGTCGCCATGTTCGTATGTCTCATACAAAATCGCGGCAACACTGTCGTCTGACCGTCTGAATAGTTACCATCCAACGTCCCGCGAATTTGAATAACTTGCAAATTATGCCGTCCCTTGCAACGCATTGTTCAAGCACCTTTCCGCCTTTTAAACGTTATGAACCAGCCAATTTTGCGCCGGCAAAGTTTGGTGGTGACACGGTGGAATTTAAACGCTGCCGGATCATTTTTGAATTGCTGAATCGCGAATAGCGGAGCTTGCCTGCTCGTTCTTAACTGATCAACTAGGTTGAGCAACGTTCTCTGCGGTCACTACTTGGATGGGTCACCACTTTATAGTAGCAAAAACATCTGAGCGTTTCCGTGCTTCGGAGGGCACGATAAGAGGACGCCGTGATAAATAATGAATCTGAAATCAGCTCCATACAAAAACGCAAGCGAGCTGACTAATGCCGTAAGGTCGTATGCGTCAAAAATAAGGTTTTTTTTTCGTTTAAAATCAAAACTGTCGTTAATTTTATAGGACTAAACCTGTAGTTCTTTGAAGAATGTGTATATACCATACAAAAAAAAACAACTCTTAAATCGGTTTTGTATGCCTGTGAAATGAAAACTGTTTTTTAGAGGGCAGTTTTCGATCATTGTTTGTCTGCTATGAAAGTTAACCAATCGTGTTATTCTTCCGACAATTTGATGTCAAAAACATGATCTTTAATGTACATATATATAGCTCTGTATGTTTTGTAATTGCTGAGAAAAAAGGAGATCCCTGCAGCCAATATTGCCAATTCCCCGTCTTAAGGCGTCGGACCCGGTTGTTACCGTAAGCGGCCATTATTAATAACCTATCCACGGAGAAAGAAAATTGACACAAGCTCCATAGATGTAATGTCAAAAATCTATCTCTAGTATGACAAACCGTGGATAGATCGGTTATTAATTTCGAGCGTTAGGATAGCAGTCGTTAGACTATGTCGGAGGCTTTGGGGCGACAGGCTACTTATTTACACTGAAGCCGCTTATCGGATTTGAGTGAAATTTGGAAATGGAGATAGCTTATACCCTGGATTAACACGTAGGCTGGCCTGTCTTTACTTTTTTGTCCTGGAAAAAAATTCTTAGTGAAAAACCGCGTGGCGAAGGTTATTACGAGTATGTCCTAGCGATGATAGCTCAGTGGGAGTGACGTCGGCTTGCGATGACGTGGGTTCGAATTCTTCAATGAGCTTGAGCTTTCGGTGACGGAAAACATCGTGATGAAACCATAGCTTGGTGGTAGGGTATTTTCTAGTACTCGCCTGGCTAGCCACCCTCATGTTAAGAATCTGTCGCCAAGCACCTATTGGTGTGTTCCGGCAGCCTCACTTGAGACCCAGTTCCCAGTCCCGGTGTAGCGTGGCGCCATCTTCGACCACAGCGTCACTTACCATCAGGTGACTTGTGGTCAAAAGCAGCAAAAAAAAATTAAAGTATATTATAAAACAGGATAAGGAAAAACTGAAAAATACCTAGTTGATGAGTAAGTTACTTGGCAGTTTGAAATCTCACGACCACCTAAACATTTTTCAAAACGACTCCTTATGCTCGAACCCTGTAGGGTCATCAATTGCCGTAGGTATCTCCAACATTAAAAGGAACTTACAGACAGTAAATCGAGCCAAGAGACGAGGGGAGACAAAAAACCAGCTGAGTAATGTTCAGCAATCAGTCTCCGAGATAAAAAGCCCTTTCAGGGCGTCGTGGGTCGTGACTCGCCCATAATTAGTTTACTACGAATTTGGTAGCGACTTAGATGAATAAATGTAGATGTGCCTGGAGAGAGATCGGATGGCACTTTATTAAACTAAGCTCCCATAAGAACAAGCATCATAATCGCTGAACACACCCAATTTTCCAAAGCATCTTGAACACGAAACATCGCTGCGCTAACCGTATAACCCGATAGCAATTTACTGAACTGGATGTCATTGATTTTAACACCACACCACACCACTAATCCCTATGGCATATGGCTTAGCTCGCCACATATCCCGTTAGCATGCCACTAAGCCCAGTAGCATGCTATAGAGCCTGATGGCCCATCAATTAGTCTGTTAGCTGGCCACATAGCTCGAAATCATGCCAGTTAATCCGATAGCATGCCACTGATCCTAATAGCTCGCCATATATCCCTGATAGCATGGCACATAACCTACTAGCATGCCACTTCGCTAGCATGCCTTTGAGCCTAATAGCTCGCCACATATCCCTGATAGCATGGCACATAACCTGATGGCATGCCACTTCGCTAGCATAGCATGTAACTGAGCCTGTTAACTTGCCACATAACCTGATAGCATGCCACTGAGCCTAACAGCATGTCACTAAGCCCGATAGATGTTAGATACCAAAAAGTTTGGTTAACACGCCATTGAGTTTAATAGCATGTCGATAGCATGCTGCTTTTTTTTAATTTTTTTTTATTTACTATTTACAGGGTAGAGTTTGACCACACGTCACCTGATATTAAGTGACGATGTGGTCGAAGATGGCGCCACGCTACACCTGGACTGGGAACTGGCTCTCAAGTGAGGCTGCCGGAACGCACCGATAGGTACTTGGCGACAGATTCTTAACAAGAGGGTGGTAGCTAGCCAGGCGAGTACTAGAAAGTACCCTACCAACAAGCTATGGTTTCATCACGATGTTTTCCTTCACCGAAAGCTCAAGCTCATTGTAGGATTCGAACCCACGTCCTACGGATCGCAAGCCGACGTCACTACCACTGAGCCAACATCGCTATAAAAATGCTAAGCCTCATAGTACACCCACTTAATAGTATAAATATACAGAGCCACAAAAAATGTGATCGAATACATAAAGTGATACGTTTATAGCTGTGCTTCACATCAAAGAGACTATCTTCCTTTTTTGATAGACCCCACATCTATTTACTATCTATCTGAGGTCACTGCGAATTTGGTAGCATTTGCCCCGCAATTTGGAAAGGTTACTGGGACTTCTTTCGTAAAATCATCGATATTTTGACCTGATTCTTTGAAAGATATTGCAACATAATTGAGTGGAGGTATAATTAAATTGATTCGGCTTTCAAGTTTAGCCTATTTTCTTTTCGCTGTGATGTTGTTACCAAAGCTAAATTGTTAAAGGGCTATAGTATTTCTAAAGAGTTTAGGAAAGTATTGGGGACAAAGATTTAGAGCAAATTAGACCAGCGGTTTTGAAACCTTTTTGGCGAGTCTTTCCATTGTAAGTCGACGAAATTGTTTCTATTGGGAAGTTATTATTTTATAATTGAATGATATTTTTGATTTTAGCCGACGAAAATTGTTATTCATTTCGATTGGAAATTAAATTTAGGCATTTTGTTATTTATCTATTATTTATATATCGTAGTTTATCTATACTGACATCATCAGTAAATAACCACGTTACATTTTTTTCTACACATATTTTATACTGCGTTCTTCAGAACTTAGCCCTCGCATAGACTTTGCGAAGCCCCAGGGCTCCGCGGAGTAACATAAAAATATTGTCAACAGTATAATGATAGCTCAGCAGCGGGGTTGTCAGCTTGCAATTGCGGAAGTCTTGGGTTCAAATTCTGAAATGTGCTTAAGGTGAAGAAAAATATCGTGATGAAACCATAGCTTGGTGGTAAAGAATTTCCTCAAGTTAAAAATCTGTCACCAAGCATCTATTGGTGTGTTCCGACAGCCTCACTTGAGAGCCAGTTTCCAATCCTTGCCTTCGACCAAATGATTAGTGGTCAAACGCTAGCTTGTAAAATGTAAAAAAAGGTAAAAGTCATTTATTATGTCTCATCACTTTGACGTAGACGAATAATGCTACCAAATGAATTGCTCCCAGTTTAACTGCAGTTTTATTACAGCTGGGAATATTAACGTTAAAAATTGTGAAAAAGTTCGGTAATAACTTAATAGGACGAGTTGACGTTTCGAAATGGAATTGGTGGCTTAACGGGTTAACTGCTTAAGAGTTTGAAATGAAATTGAAATGATTTGTTAGCTTTAACTATTGGTACATAATATATAAGGTCTCAATAAAAAGTAGCACAAGTTGTGAAAACTATAAAAGTTTTCGTAAACGTTAATGTTTACTATCGCCATAATGTGAAAGTGGCAACTCGCACCTAAATTCAAAAAGTAAGTCGTAATCTTTGTTTTTCCATCCCATTCTCTTCCCTTTAAATCAACCCTGGCAAAAAAAAACACTGTCGTATGTATTTATGTTAAAAAGTCCTTCTTCATGTCAATTTTCATCACTATAACTTCAAAAGACAAGAACTTCCCATAAAAATTGTCATCATCATCAAAGAATATTGAACACGTCATTTTTTATTTCGGATGAACTATCCAAATACTATAAATTTCAGAGCTGTAACTTCAAAATCAAAGGACTTTCATACAAAGGTTTTCACCCATTTTTACCCCCCTTTGGGATTGAATGTCAAAAAATCTTTTCTTAGTACACCAATTTCAAGTTTCTACGACCAGCGCTTTAGGCTGTGCGTTGATAACAGTCAGTGAGGACTTTGATTCTTATATAATTATATAGATAGACAAATAAATACAGAACGATCGAGCGCCTATAAATCCATTCTTTTTTTTTTTACTATTTACAGGGTAGCGTTTGACCACAAGTCACCTGATGTTAAGTGACGATGTGGTCGAAGATGGCGCCACGCTACACCTGGACTGGGAACTGGCTCTCAAGTGAGGCTGCCGGAACACACCGTTAGGTGCTTGGCGACAGATTCTTAACAAGAGGGTGGTAGCTGGCCAGGTGAGTACTAGAAAATACCCTACCACCAAGCTTTGGTTTCATCACGATGTTTTCCTTCACCGAAAGCTCTAGCTCATTGTAGGATTCGAACCCACGTCCTACGGATCGCAAGCCGACGTCACTACCACTGAGCCATCATCGCTATAAATTCACAACCTACTTCGCTGGAGTTCAACTTGTATACTGAAATGGAATCATTGTGGCCAATGAAGGAGAAAAATGTCGTAAGGCGAAGTTAGCGCGTTTATAAAGATGGCCAGATGTGGACGTGTCCTCAACAATCCCTCGAGAGTTCACGATGGATACTCCAGACAAACTTTATGTACGACGTTTTGGAAGACAGTTACGAAATTTCGTTAAAAAGGACACTAAATCATACACGCACACATAAGCATAGGTCCATATTCTCTGTTCTGATTCTAGAATGATACCTTGAGTGTGAATATACAGTGATTTATAGCGATGATGGCTCAGTGGTAGTGACGTCGGCTTGCGATCCGTAGGACGTGGGTTCGAATCCTACAATGAGCTTGAGCTTTCGGTGAAGGAAAACATCGCGATGAAACCATAGCTTGGTGGGGTATTTTCTAGTACTCGCCTGGCGAGCTACCACCCTCTTGTTTGTCGCCAAGCACCTATCGGTGTGTTCCGGCAGCCTCACTTGAGAGCCAGTTCCCAGTCCAGGTGTAGCGTGGCGCCATCTTCGACCACATCGTCACTTAACATCAGGTGACTTGTAGTCAAACGCTACCCTGTAAATAGTAAAAAAAAAAGATTTAACGCTTCACAGTCGGCTATCCGCCCATTGCGCCACATCGGTCGTCAGTAATGAGACATGTTTGTCAGCAATGCAATTTTTTTTTTGCTTTTGTTTGTTGAACCTTAGCTACCGACTTCCACTTACAGCGCGCTTAAACTTTTCCTTTATTAATTAACGAACTCCGGCAATTACCGGGTTTGCTCTTTTCGGGAGAAACTTGGGGTATCGTCGGATTTAGGGTATTGTTTGGGGTTGCGTTATGAGTTTTTGTGAAGGGAAAAGGGGGATCAAATATGAATTGAATTTTCCTTATATTTATTCTAGCTTTTAACTCTCACATCACACTTCTTCTCGATCATAATAAGCCACTGCTGGACATAGGCCTCTCCCAAGGTACGCCACTGAACCCGGTCTTCGGCTCTTCTCATCCAGCTACTGGCAGCCACTCGGCGCAAGTCGTCGCTCCACCTAGTCGCAGGGCGTCCTACACTACGTTTGCCAAGTCGCGGTCACAGACGATGCTAAAATATAAATTAATTAATATTCTCCAATTTACCTCCAACTCCAAAGTACTTACTAAACACTTGATTTGCTTCTCTTTAAGCACAATAATGTAAGTCTAGATTGCTTTGACTCAACTTCAGGGACTTCAAACTTGGGTAAAGCGTAAGCAGGTTTCTTCTTGGTACTAACTTGGTAAGTAATTAGATTTAGTAGAATAGTTGTAATATACAGGGTGATCAATCCAAATGGGTCAGTAGGGAGAAGTCAGAAACTATGAGAGATAGCGAAATCCGTTCTTAGGAACCATGGCTTCGATTTTAGATTTAATAATAATGGCATTCAAACTTTTTTTAATCTCTCATACATAACCTGGTCGAAGTCTTGTAAACAATGTTAGGTGTAAATCTGAAAGACTTTTTTTTATTGTTGATGGTACAGTCGCGAACGGGGATTGTTGAGCCACCATAGAACCCTCTCACAGAAAACTGACGGTAAATGTGGTTTAGAAAAGGCTCGATTGATTTAAAACACAACATTAATTCCAAGAAAAGGAAAGTTCTATATTCAAATTTTAAATAAGTTGGCACGCCGGCTCAACGAATGCGCTCTATTATATATATTTATATTAGCTCTATTATATATATATATTTCAAATATATTTCGAAGCCATGGTTCTTAAGAACGGATTTCGCTATCCCTCATAGTTTCTGACTTCTCCCTCCTGACCCATTTGGATTGATCACCCTGTATATGTACTCGTGTATATACTTGAAGGGTTTTTGAATATCAGTCTGATTACTTAATTTCGCTTCGACAGCCAACTTATCAACAGGTCGAATGGTATTAAAATTAAAAGAAACCCCGAACCATTGGATCGATTTTCATCAAACAGGTCTGTCTAAGCTAGCTAAGAACCACCGCAAGGACGCTGGGTTATCATCTTCTTCTTATTTATAAAAAAATCAATTGCTGTTCGTTAGTCTCGCTGAAACTCGAGAATGGCTGGACCGATTTGGATAATTTTGATCTAGAAATATTTGTGGAAGTTCAGGGAAGGTTTAAAAGGTGACTTTTATTGGCGATACGAAGTTCGCCGGGTCAGTTAGTTTAAAATAAATTTACTTGTATTAGTTACGATATATTGGTTAATTCAAACAGCGTGAAGTGCTTTTTGGTTGTTTGTACTTTTATTATTTGGCGTCGTCAGGTTCAGACACCTACCTCCATCTTCAGGAATGTTGAGCAGCTTCTTCGCACCAGGACTGGGTCCTCGGCCAGCAGACAGTGCCCGCTGCAGCGTCTCGCTCATCTGCTTGCCGCCGGCATGCTGCAGCAATGCTGCCAGCATTGCCACCAGCATCCAGCGCGAGACTGCGCTAGACGCCATTGCAGACACTACGGCAGTCATGCTCTACATGGCTGGTGGTTGGGGCATCTGGAAGGGAGAAAGGTTTTGATTAGCTTAGCAATCTGTTAGCTGTTTCAACTGCATTGACTAAAAAAAGTAATCTTGTCATGTCATGTCAAGCCCAAGTACTAAAATGACATATTAATATGACATTACACATCGATCCAAAACCGCGGATAACGGATCAGGATCGATTATTAATTTCGGGCTTAAGTGACGATGTGGTCGAAGGTGGCGTTAACATCAGGTGACTTGTGGTCAAACGCCCACAAATGCTGGCTCGGGAAAGTCGCATGTCAAACAATTACTAAATACTTAAGTAAACACATAAAATACACTCATAAACTTCTACTTTCCCTAATTACAAAGAATCTCGATTAATTCTAATGTTTCGAGATGCGATAATGTCGATAAAACTGCATTGATTATATCGACTTCATATTATCGATAAATGCATCGAATATCAATCAATCGCCATCTGCACTGCGGCTTAACCCGCGTGATATTTGTTTTTTTCAGGATTTGCAATTATTTGACCAACTTAACTTTTTTAGAACATGCACCGCACAATATACACACATTCAAAGCTTCATGTTTATATTATTTACTGTTTCGAACTTTAGACTGAACGTTCATTCTCTGTCAGTTACAATAAGACAATCAGCGATACAACACGACGGTGTTATATATGTATATTGGATTTAGTTGTTTAAATAAATTAAATAATTTTGGTAATATTACAGGCATTTGCATACCGATACATAACAAATTGGTGGTTACGAGTAATGTCAACACAAAGATGTTAATATTTGTATTCGTCGAAAAATTTCAGCGAATCGCTGATTTGGAAACCCCAATATTTTGAGGACGTTTCCGAGAACCAACCCATCACTGAACGAAATATTTATATTCTGATACTATCTTTATAAATCAATAGAAAAAAAAAATTGAATAATAATAAAAAAAAATTTATCGACTAGTGACCTGCTTTCGCTGTTTCAATTTTTATATTCAAACCTTAACATCTCTTCACCTCCTTAGAGTTAGTAATTTAACAAAAATACTTTTTAGTCGATGTTATAATGAGATAATATTTTCAAGTTTCGAGAATCAGCGATATGGCTCTCAGTCAATCAGTCAGTCAAAAAAAATCTCTTATATACATTCCAATAAAAAAAACTTCTTTGATACACAAATGACTTTACATGGTGATGACTGTTGACCGAATTGTTTTGACAATTATTTCATTTCTATATTACTAACAAAACAATAAATCATGTAACTATTTAAAATCTTAGCAAAGATTTGTAATTAAGTCAGAAATTGAACGTCCATTAAATTGGACAAAATAAATCATTATTATCGATAAGATATCTCTGTTTTCGTTAAGCGCCACATCTCTATTGATGTTCCTACGTTTTTCCTTGGGCAAACAACCTCTTTAATGAATATTGGAACGGCCTTTGATGATTTTTAATTCCGTAGAATGCGATTTATGTTAATCTTCATTATGGAAATAAAAATAATCTTCCATAGTAGAGACTTTCAAGTTAATTCGAAATATCGAACTGTGTGAACTTTCTGTTTTGTATTTATGAAGTTATTATCTGTATTATATATCTATGGTCAAAGTCAAAGACAATGTCAAAAAATATTTATTCAATAAGATACATTGTGATCACTTTAAAACGTCAAACTTAAAACTAGCTACGCCTGTTCCAACCTCCTTACGCCGGCAAAAGAACAGGCAAGAAACGCCCAGCAGGTAATTTTTTTGGCGCGATCACATTGACAATTTTATTTGATTGAAGTTCACTAAATAAATCAAACTTGTAAGTCAACGCTTTTTTTGTCACCTAAATACTCCGATTCTTTATAATAAGCTTTATTAACAAGATTTCTCTTTATTGGTTGTGCACGATGGGACATGGAAACATGAAATACATATTATACAGCAACAAAAATGATATTCAAAAAAATTGTGTTGGAAAAAAATGCGTAAAGTCAGTGCTAACTTTGAGGGAGTTTCAGACAAGCAAAAACAGATTCCAAAGATCTCCAATATCAAAAACAAACAAGCATATTATTATTTAAATCCACTCCACCCTCCAAGTCATCGCGGAAAAGTTGCGAAAAAGCTAAGAAAAAGCTTTCCACCTTCATCTTCACAAATTTTATACCACAAATCCTCGACATTATAAATTTACCCAAGTTCACAATCTCAGCTCAAAGTTTGTGGAACTTTGTAACTTTTCACACATCAAGATTGTTGCGGCCTCTTTTCTTTTGAAAGATATCTTTTTTCCCCTCTTCCTTTTAAAAGCAGAGACGTTTTAAGGTAGCTGAGAAATAGGGGTGATTTTTACTAGTTTACTAACTACTGATCACTTTTACTGATTTTTAATAGTTTATGTATAATTTTACTGATTTTTTGTGTGTGCTTCTTTCTTTTGTTATTGTGTGCAGTTTTGCCAAATAAAGTCTTTCTCTCTCTCTCTCTCTCTCTCGTTCTCTCTCTCTCTCTCTCTCTCTCGTTCTCTCTCTCTCTCTCTCTCTCTAGTGATGAAGGAAAATCATTTCAAAGGCCTTATAAACTGTTCTAATGTTTTTTTTTTAACTTTTTACAGGTAAGTGGTTGACCACAAGTCTTCTGATGATTAAGTGACAATGAGGTCGGAGGTGGCGTCACGCTACACCCGGATTGGCTGATTCTCATGGATGATAGAAGTTATCCAGCATAACCTTAAACAAGTCAAGCTAATAAAAGTGTCTTAAAAAGGGACGCGAATCATGCGTGGACATTTACCATAATAACGATTTAATTTCAAATCAAAACCTATTAAATTAAATTTATCCAAATGTGCTAATGAGTGATGACGTCTTAAGTAACCCCCTCCCCCCTAAGCCTCGCAAGATTAACGGACGACCCCTTCCTTGTTACGTCCCTGTGCTTCAGATAATATTTTTCCTTTTAAAAGAGGTCAGGGATTAGCTGTGTCCGACAGGAAGGAAGGAATAAGGGCCGATATTGTAAGTGCGAAGACTTATTATTTTTTATCGTAGTATTTCTTAGCTGTCGACGTTGAGGCTAAAACGTTGTCAATGGCAACACCACTATCCCATTAAACGTGCCAATTATTATAATTGTACACTTTGACACTTCTTTTTTTTTGTTTAAGGTTTGTTTTTTAATGTTAGTTATTTTTGTTATCTGTTATGATGACGATGCTAAAATTCAATTCAATTCAATAGTACTTTATTCAATAGGATGCATTGTGATCACATTAAAACGTCAAACTTAAAACTAGCTACGCCTGTTCCAACCTCCTTACGCCGGCAAAAGAACAGGCAAGAAACGCCCGGCAGGTAATTTTTTTAGCGCGATCACATTGTCAATTTGTTCTTATTACTAATTGATTGAGTTGGAGCAAGTTCATCACAATCCCAAGCTTTTTTGTCATAATATAAATAGTCCGATATTTTATAATAAGCTATACCTACTTCTAGAATTTCTCTGGGTTGGTTGTGCACATTGTTGAATAAGAGATAGCGAGTCGACAGTATCGTGCAGTCGTGGGTACGAATCCTGCAATGAGCTTGAGCTTTTGGTGAATGAATAATCCTAGAGTCCAGGTCAACGGGAAGTACCCTATACGTTTTGATTCCCATGTGAAATCGTAGAATATGGGAAGGTATGCGACATGAACGGTCATATCTTTTGATCGGGTTGACTTACAGGTTTGATTTTTTCACAGCTTTAATAGACTATAGAGCCAAGTGTTCGATATAGATTTCAATTTGATACCTCAACGCGTTCTTGAGAAAAAGGGTCTTGACAGACATAAAGACAGACAACAAAGTCATTCTAGGTATAAGAGTTTCGTTTTTTTAGGTACGGAGCCCTAAAAAAATGAGTTTTTATCGTTCCGACACAGAATAAACAGTGTCATTGGGAACGTAATATAACATGTTCTAAGTGACAGCTCTATCTACATGGTTTAGAGCACTTCTCGATAAAAACCGGTCTCCAAACGCTTCTGCTGCCACTTTCATATTATTTATTTTTTAATTTATCTTGTCCAAACTCATATCAAACGTGTCAAAGTAAAGATAACGATGTAAGTAGTAATAACTGGCGATGGGCGTTACATACCGTAAAAAATTTCAGTAAATAAATAAATATCGGGGGACCATTGCACACAAATTGGCCTAGCCCCAAATTAAGCTCGAAACTTGTGTTATGGGTACTAGACAACGATATACATCACTATCTAGATATTAATCCAGTCGATCGTGGCGAAAAGAATACGTAGATCAGGCAGAAAAACTTGTCTTTGCTAATCTGGCGGAAGATGCCAGACGATTTCTCGAAGCTACTGAACTACAGTTTCATTTCAAATGTTAAGAAGTAAATATGTATGTACCTTTTAGAGTATGTACTCGTAGGGTTCCATCAGGAAACATTCGATCTTGGTTCTAATCAAGTTGGCCACCCCTGATATACATACTTATATAGATAGAAATATCCAAGACTCAAGAACAAATATTCGTGCTCATCACACATATACATATATAACAGAAGAAGTAACAAACAAACATACACACTTACAAACTTTCTTATTAATATTATTTATAGAGAGAAGTGTGATGCCAATCTTTCCCATTTTTAAAACACTTTTATTAGCTAGACTTGTAACTAACTAACTAACTAATTCTCTTCATAAGAACCTTTCTCGGACTTCCAAAGAATGTGTGAAAAACAACAGCCGAATTGGTACAGTTGTTCTAGAGTTTCGCGCTTAGCATACATTTACGGCCGATTTCAATAACCGATCTATCCACGGTTTGCCCTACTGGAGATAGGAATTTGACACAAGCTCCATAGAAGTAATGTCAAATATCTATCACTAGCAGACATCCATAGAAGTAATGTCAAATATCAGTGTCTCTTGCAGGGCAAACCGTGGATACATAAGTTATTATTGAAATTGGCCGTTAACCATTCATTTTTATTTATTCAGATAGATAGATTACCTTGTCAAAAGCCGGAACACATCCAAATAGGAATAGCAATCCAAAGGAAACACTTTCTAAATAACGCAAACAACAAAACAACACTTTAAAACTGTTGACACACACAAACACAGAACACGAAAACAACATCAAAATCACAACAGAACATTCAAATCACAACACAGAAGTAATAAAATTCCGTAAACAAAACACGTTGATGATGATTGAAAACTAAAAACAAATTAAAAATCAACGAGCATCATCCCGAAACCGCGAAACGAAACCGACTAACCTAAAAATTTCGAACGCATTTACGCTCAGCCGTCGAAACACTTCGAACATAAAAATTTGACCGGAGATACTCATTTCAAAGGAACTTAGACTCAGTGACGACCATTTACGACCAGAAAACTAGAACGCAGACGAAATCAAACCCTATCCCCATCGCAATAAAGAAGGAACGAAACTTATCGAAGGCACAAAAAAATGTCGAAAAAAGGAACGCACTTATCTTTTGTATTCATTTTCTACCTGCGTCCTGTCCCTTTTTTCTATGGCCATGTGTGGGGAGGAAACGAAGCGTTTCGAAAACTGCATCTTGCTCTTTATCAAAAGACCGTAAGGTTCATATTTGCACTGCGAGAAGTTAATTAGTGGCAAGGGTATTGTGGTCAATGGTTGCAAAAGCCCCGTTTTTTGTCTAAATGCAGTTTTTAGAATCGATCAATAGTGCAGTTATCGGATGCCTCTATAATCCCACAACTTTCTACTAGTTTCTTTTTGGAATAAATTAAAGATATACAAATTTTAATACATATATCTACAATCTACCTATCTCAGGAGTTCCCTTATTTAATCAAAAGTTGTATCATCAAGAACTATACAAAACCAAGCACCTATCGGTGTGTTCCGGCAGCCTCACTTGAGAGCCAGTTCCCATTCCAAGTGAAGTGTGACGCCACTTTCGACTAATAAGTTATGTGTTGATTTACCATCGCTCAAAACTGTAAAGGATCAGATCGCGAGGAAGGAGAAGAAGTCCAAGAAGCAAGCACATGGCCCGCTCGGTAGATTACGGATTTATTTTTCTCTCTCTCTGAGAGAAGGTCAGAGTCCCAGCAATGGGAACGTAATAGGCTGATAAATCATCATCATCATCAGCCGGATAAAGTCCACTGCTGAGCTGAACATAGGCCTCGTCTTTGAATGCCACCTTGAACGGCTGTTAGCCATAAGCATCCATCGGCTCCCTGCGACTCTTACAATGTCGTCGGTCGTCACCTAGTGGGGGGGCCTACCTACAGAGAGTCTTCCGGTTGGTGCGTCAACTTAAACTAAACGTCAAACTTAAAACTAGCTACGCCTGTTCCAACCTCCTTACGCCGGCAAAAGAACAGGCAAGAAACGCCTGGCAGGTAATTTTTTTGGCGCGATCACATTGACAATTTTATTCTTATTACTAATTGATTGAATTGGAGCAAGTTCACTAAAATCCCAAGCTTTTTTGTCATCTAATAGTCCGATGTTTTTTAAGAAGATTTCTCTTGGTTGGTTGTGCACATTGGGATATGGAAACATGAATATTAACGAGTCACGGGAGTTTCTTCCCCATCGGTTATCGGTTAGGCTGAAAATAATAAGGTTTTTTTTCTTGTATATTGCGAATAAAACTCACGGTGTAACTTCGATTATTTAACCACACGAGCAGCTAAAATGAGGTAGTAAAGTATTTTAACCAATAAATTGTAACCCGTTGTTAACCCATATCGCGCTCGAACATTGTTGAAAAGTTACGCGGTGTTATACAACATGACTATATAAACACAGTATGGACTCTTTTCATTTCGCAAAAAACTCACGCCGCAGTTGACCTGCGGTCTACGCTACCCGTAAGATCACCTCTTCACATCAATTGAACATTTTATATTTTTACATACGCAATACTCCACTGGCATTGATAATGTTACAGTAGGACTATTACAGTGTACTAATTACAGTAACAGAATATTGAAAGGAAATTAATCTCATAGATTTATGGGGCGCATTTAACTTAATCTGCTGCCCGCGATTTCACCCGCGTGAACTAGTGTATTGCGATAAAAAAAAACTTTCCCCAGGGTTCAAATTTCTAAAATAGAAGCCTAAGTTACTCCTTATAACACTAGCTATCTGCAAGTGAAAGTCCCGTTAAAATCGGTTCAGCTGTTTCAGAGACCAGCCGGAACAAACTGACATAATTACCGTATATACTTTCATATATATATGCATTTAGAAAGCAGTTAATTTAAAATTACAGACGCTTAAATTTTACTTTGATAAGCTACAATGATACTATGTCCATCTATGTCTATGCCTGTTTTGTTTGGAGAAATAAATACATTAATTATTCTTATTTATTATTATCATTTGTTTGTGTGTATAGATTCAGGGCCGGATTAACCATAAGGCAGATTAGGCAACTGCCTAGGGGCCCCGCATCGGCTAGGGGCCCCGTGCTCGCATTCAAAAACTTATAACGAACGAAAATTTTATTTGAAAATTGATATCCTTCCAAAAATACTGATAATTTACTTACATTTGTTTTCTATGAATATAATTGAATAGTGATGGAAAAAGTATATTTAAAAAGCAAGAAAAGGGTAACATAAAGGGGCCCCGACAACTGAAACCTAGAGTCTAGGCGATTCAGTTCAGGCCTCTAGGCCCTAGACATGGTAAAGGAGTAGTAGTTCAGCTTCATATAAATCGGTCGTCGCCGGTTTGAATGAGTGCGTGAGTAGCGGCACCGTGTACGCACGCACTTTTCACGCACACAATCACATAAACGAAAGGAGGTGGCCGGGGCCGCGGCCATGCACTCAGTACGGAACGCGCCGCCTATGCATCACCGCAAGAGTAGGCAATTAACTCGTCGAGCGGCCTTAGCTAACCTACTGTTATATACTGTGCCCTAGAGGCCCTGACAGGGTTAATCCGGCCCTGTATAGATTACCCATACTGCCATCGCGGTGTGTCAACGCGATCAAGTAGCGGGTCGCAGTTCGCAGTCTAAGTTTAATAGACTATAAACTAATCTAGCCAGCGCGAAGCAAAACAACGCCGCTGCAATTTTGTACGTGAACGAATCGAGAGCCGATATTGCTCCGTTACCTAGTTGGAAGTGGCGTTTCATTTGGAGCTAGCAACACCAAGCTAGACGCAACCTCGGGCTATTTGGTGGTGTTAGGTGAAAAAATGGATTTTATATAGTCTGAAACTACCATTGTCAATAACATTAGAATAGGGATGTTAACCATTTTTCGGAATTGCTTTTATTTTAAAGATTGACTCTTGTTTACCATAAAAAGATATTTTATTTAAAATTATTAGTATTTTCGATGAGAAAATATACAAAATTAGAGTAATTATGAATTTTTCCGGCAAAACACTAACAACTGTCACGTGACTGACATGACGTCACTGACCGAAAAACACGATGGTCGCGATTCGTAACCATACCACCGCGTCGACCCCCGACGCCGACCCGCGACTACCGACGCGCGGGCAACCATCGAAGCACAAATCGCCCGAGTGGTTAGTGACGTAAGAAGCTCTTTTTGGTGTTTGCGGTCACGTGACAAAAGATTATAAATGTAGCATTTAAAATCATTTTTATTTAAATTATTAAGTTATATTTAAATACAAAAATATGTTTTTCGATATCCTAATAATACAAACTAACATAAAAGTAAGATTAAACATTATTTTGTAATTAGTGTTAACATCCCTATTGTAGAATTGAAATAAAAGTACGACTTGCAACACTTTGTTTAACCTCTTAAATACCACGCACCCGACTAAACAAGAGAGAAAAACATGTCTGGTTTTTACGGGCCTGAGACAGCAATAAATAGTAATTGTTGCTACACAAAAGTCTGGAGAACTCATAGTATTCATACAGAGCAGTTAAAACCCCCATAATTCAGGCTAGACGGTTGGTAACAGTAAAATGTTTGGTTTATTATGTTGGTACATACGAGAATGGTTGTTTGGTGTGACTGTGACACCGATGTGTGACTGCGTAACATTGGAAATGTTGACATTTTTACTTGTTTTGAAGTTTTATTTTAATTATAGGTATTTTATTCCCCTGTTATCTGTTTTTTAGTGTTCATTATATAGTTTTGTCTAGGAATGCTAAAAGTGATGAAATGTGAATGCCACTGATTTTATTTCTTTGACAAGTGACAAACATAAATGAAATAAAATAAATAATATTATGATAATAACTGTTTTTTTCTTTGTATGTCATTTTGATTTCACATTTTTAATTATTTAGAATTTTACACTATCGACAGAAAAATTTAGATGCATACGGATAACATTACAGTTAAGGTTGAATTTTAGTTTTGGAGCTGGCAATACAAAGCAACTGCATCGTTATTGATAACTCTATGAAATATATTATTATGAATGTAATGTTATTGTTGTTAATGTTGCTAGTAATAAAAGTATTTTAAAGCACGAGAGGTGGACCGACGGCATTGTATCGTAAGAGTTGCCCCTGCAACTCTTACGCCGCCGATGGATGCAAATGGCTACGACTCGTTCATGGTGGCGTTCAAAGGGACTGTGTTCAGCAGTGGACTTCTTCCTGCTGATTATTATGAAGGCACGAGAGATTTGACCTTCTTATCGCAGCGCTGTCAAAATTACCACTTGACTTTTGACTGCATCTTTTTTAATCACTTGTGTTTTAATTTTTGATACGCATCGGTGTAACACACGCCCAACACAAGAGTCTCCGGATTAAGAAGTTGCTTTTTCGAGTATACTGCAAACAGAACGCGAGAATGCAAATGTACTGAACACTGTATTTGACTGTCAAATTCGGAGAGCACGGAAACGCAATATACTCTTCGACAGTAGATGAGCTCGTGTCAACGACAAATTGACTTTTTTGGCGGCAATCGAATTGTCAACGTGAAAATTTTGTTTTTATTTCCAAAACTTGTGTTTCGTCGAGTGATAATGTTAAATATTGGTGGATTATTAACCGGTATGTGTTCGTTAATGTGTACGAGTGTGGGAAATTGAAATAAAGTTGTGGAAGTGACTTTTCTAGTTGTTTCAAAAAAGTTCGTGTAAAGTAAAGCGCCACTATTTTACTTAAACACTATCCTCATCCCATCATCTCATCATCATCATCATCTTTTATACTTGATTCGACTCTCTGAGTTTGAAATATTTTATACTTGACACTGGCAAATACACTTATTGTGTGAAGCCATAACAAAGCCAATTTGTAAAAAAAAATCTAACGATTACTGATCTAAGACGCATTTTGAAAATCCAGTCTGACCAGCTACTTTTGTTGATGACTGTACACTAGAACTAAACAGAGACGGAAGGGTGTGCTTTTTCTGTTCTTCAAAGAACTCTGTGTATTTTGACAGCCTCCTTGAGAGCCAATTTTAATATTTATCGTTGTTCAGTCCAGTAATTTCAGCATGACTGAAAAACAAACAAACACCTATTTGCTAGTAAATACCTTAAATTAGATAGAAGACATTCGAGAAATAATTAAGGTAAAAAAAAAAACGGGAGGGAAAAAGTCTACTACTTGATTTTTTTTGTTTTACGTCTAAAACTACATATAAAGTATAGAGTTTTGTATAATTTTCTTAAATCTGAGTCATGCCTAACCTAACACGTAAAAATCACGTATGTGTGCGTAAGTCAAATCGCAGCTGTTCCACGTTCATTACTGGTTTCCACATAGCTAAGGGGAAACATGGGAAGAGAGGGGAGATTTATAATGGAAATGCTATGTATTTGTTTATGATAAGAGGCTGATAGTGGTGTCTGAAGATGGTAAGTAAATGTTGATAAGCACCGCTTGGAAACGATTAGTTGAAAGTGGTTTTTGGTAAGCGTCCCTTTGTTGAGGGCAACCTCATCGGCTTTTGGTGGGATTAGAATATGAGAGCACACGTCATTGTTAATCAGCAAATAGTCTCAATAACTATGTAGTAGTATACTTGAGAGCATTCACGGGACGGCCGAGTGGCCGTCGCCCGGTCGGCCGTCCCAGGTATCGCTGGAAAGACGAAGTCACGACTTGCGCTCACTCCAGGTGGAGGGCTGGCGGGAGGTGGCGCAGGACAGACCGAAGTGACGTCTTTTGTTATCGGAGGCAAGACTTTTGGCCGTTGCGTCGTCTCAGTTAGTTAGTGTAATACTTGTAATAATATTCGGTTTCACGATAATTAGTTATTGGGACAATTATTACGAATTCGCTGTAATTTATTTATTTATTTAATCAGAACGGATTTACCACTTATACTAATTATAATAACATGTCATAACAAAATGATCGGTAAGCACCGACCCCAAGCACGGACCATTAGTGCTAAATACCAGTGGTATTATACCACTAATGGTCACCCATCCAAGTAGTACCCGCAGAGAACGTTGCTAGTCGATTGGTTAAGAACGACTAGGCAAGCTCCTACGAGCGCCTATATCGTACGCATACAGGGATTGCAATCCGGTATCATTTTCAGTCCGGCCGGATCCGGCCGGATTGATCAAATCAGGATGATTTTCACATTTTAGTTCAAAATGTCATTGTACATGTACCATTGTTTGTAAAAAATTAAAATCAACTTCAAACTTAAAACTAGCTACGCCTGTTCCAACCTCCTTCGGCAAAGGAACAGGCAAGAAACGCCCGGCAGGTAATTTTTTTGGCGTGATCACATTGTTAATTTTATTCTTATTACTAATTGATTGAATTGGAGCAAGTTCTCCACAATCCCAAGCTTTTTTGTCACAATATATATCGTACGCATATGGAACAAATTCCTGTTAAACTTAATACCTGTACCCATCGCCAGCTGATAGATTCCCGCTACCACTCAATGTCTCCAAGATTAACAATAGCTCCAAGAGGCGGTAACCACCGGTTCCTTCAATAGATTAGTGTGCACCGGCAAAACATGAGCTTCATTTGTCGCCTAACTTCGCCTCCCCTAGTCTAGGCTAGACTAGACAAATTAGATAACGCTACACTTGGTGTTGTAGCTTGGCTAGATATGGCTCTAGAAAGGAAGCCGGACAACTTTTCAGAATAGAATAGAATAGAATGAATGAAATAAAAAAAAATGAAATATGAATATATGAATAGAATAATGAGAATGTGTTAGAAGTTCGGAGGCTAACACTCAGTCGTCGTTGCACCATCTCAATCAGTTTTTGTCTTTAGAGACTCCAAAGTTTGGACCCCAAACAATCATTGTTCGTGGTCTTTTTAGGCATCTAACTGATGAGATCAAATCGAAAGAATTGAAGTGTTTTTTACATCTCTTTGACCAAGAAAAGCGACGATGCGGTCGAAGGTATAGCACGGTTTATTCTTAACTTGAACTCCTCCTAGTTGTACTTGGAAACTCTATGTCGGGTTTCATAGTTTAATCACTATACATGTGGTTACAGTAAAAAAAAACCACACATGTTAACCGATGTTTATCAAACATAGCTAAAAATGTCTTACATCATCGAAAGAGCTGATACTCTTACACTGCTGGACCGATATAAACCAGACACCAGCTAAGAACCACTGCAAAGAAACTGGCTTTCAAATGAAAAAACCGCATCGAAATCGGTTCATTCATTCGAGAGCTACGATGCCACACACACACAGACAGACAGACATTGACGTCAAACTCATAACACCCCTCTTTTTGCATCGGAGGTTAAAAATTAAGTCTCTTCCACGAACTCTAGATCTCGTTTTACCAAACTCTGTATTGCCAAACTCATTTAGTCTGCAGCACTGGGTACTAATAAACTACACTCAATTAACTGAATCGCGAATTTGCTACCTGAACATTAAGGCTCGGGTCTCAGTAGCCTCCCAGGCGACTGACATGGTACATTCAACGACAAAAGTCGCTAAACCAAGCACCTATCGGTGTGTTCCGGCAGCCTCACATAAGAGCCAGTTCCCAGTCCAGGTGTAGCGTGGCGCCACCTTCGACCACATCGTCACTTAACAACAGGTGTCTTGTGGTCAAACGCTACCCTGTAGTTAGTAAAAAAAGAAACATATCACTTTTTCCGATTACCGTCATCATCTAAAACACCAAACTTTGACCACATCATCACGTAAAATCAGGTGTATTATGTTTTGGTCGAATTGCTACCTTGAAAAAAGTAAAAAAAAACAATCATTACTTATTTATTTATTTGGTAATAGGCGAGCAGCCTGAGGCTGATGTGCCTATATCATGCTGTGTTGAATTATCGCAATGTCCGGTGCAGAGAAAAGTCAATTCTGTAGCAAGGAAACATTGTTCGTTCGCAACGCCCCATTTTAGCAGGAATCTGTCAAGCCCTAGTACTAAAACGACATATATTATGACATGACATATCGATCCAAAACCGCGGATAACGGATCGGATCGATTATTAATTTCGGGCGTTAAACACCAATCTTTGACCACATCATCACTTAAAATCAGGTGTTGTTTTGGTCAAACGCTACCTTGAAAAAAGTAAAAAAAAAACAATAATTACTGATCTAAAACAAAATTGGAAAATCTAATATGATCAGCTAATTTTGTCGGTGACTGTACTTCATGCTGGTTTTTTTGTAATGTACTACGAATGGGACTGCGTTTGACCACAACTCGGCTGATGGTAAGCGACGGTTCTGTCGAAGGGCCTTGAGGTGTCTATTCACTCTGGTTTTAAAGAGACCCAGGTTGTTATCCTTTTGGAAACAAACACAACAACAACAACAACAGACAACAGCAACAGCACAACAACAGCAGGGAGCAAATTCCAGTTCCCTTTAACGGTTTGCTTGCCCCAATTTAATCAATTAGTAATAAGAATAAAATTGTCAATGTGTTGCCTGTTCTTTTGCCAGCGTAAGGAGGTTGGAACAGACGTAGCTAATTTTAAGTTTGACGTTTTAAAGTGATCACAATGTATACTATTGAATAAAAAATAATTGACTTTTGGTTTGCGAATTGCACGGATAAAATTTCAATCGTCTAACTATCACGGTTTATGACATACAGCCTGGTGACAGACAGACAGACGGACGGACACGGACAGCGGTGTCTTAATTATAGGGTCCCGTTTTACTCGTTGGGTACGGAACTCTAAAAATCAGTTATAAGGATTTAATTTTCACACATTTTATGCAAAAGGGTTCTAATACCCTAGCCTTTCTAAACTTGACGTTTTACCGTCACATAACAAAATCAGTCACATCCAGGCCACAGATGTGACCGATAAATATTCAGTAGACACGGACGCGCCCAATCCGGGTCGTCCCGGGCTAGGGATGGCCATTTAAAAAATGTATCGATATTTATATTCGATGTAAAACGTCGGATCCCAGCATCGATGTTTATCGATATATCGCTATAAAACATCGATATTTTTTCACTATCGAATATTTTCTTTTTTTTTCAATTGAAACGCAAAGTTTGTGTTCCTTGATTTTGTATGTGTGAATGTAAAATCAGAGACCATATCTGAACCAAAATAGTAGTGTAATAATAATGATTTTCTATGAGTGTTACATGAATAATTGTACAAGGTACTAAAATAGTTGGGAGATGACTGAGTTATACCTACATTTGTAAGCAAATATTCGATGTTTCTATAAATAAATACGAATATATCGAAATACATTTTTTTTTTACTTGTCCGTGATCTCATAAAATAGGTTCCGGCTGAAAATCAGTACTGAGGCTGATGTACAGCCTCAGTTGCTAAGCCGCGACCTATTTCTGACAACGCGCAATGTCGTACTTGTTTATGTGTGATTGTTACTGTTTGTCCTTGTCCTTGTATTGTGTATGTCGGAAATAAATACAAATATGATTTCATTTCATTTGTCAAAAAATCGAATCAATCGGATCGTATATCGTATGGAAAACATCGAATAAATTCGATATATATCGATGTTAAGTGGGTATCCCTATCCCGGCTCGGACGGCACCCGGACACCCGGACGTCCGGGCGGTGCGAATTTTGATAATACGCGGGTAGTCCGATATTAATAATGGATCGAATTTTGATTTGTGGCATTTGGGTGTAGGAATAGAATTTTGTATTTTGAAGTGCGGTCTCGGCACAAGTCGCTGAAAAATGACAAATTTTCCAATTTTCTTTGTCATCTTAAACACCAAGCTTCGACTCTCGCATCATCACTTAACATCCTTATGTCCTACGACTATGTTTAGTGTTTTGGTCAAACGCTAACTTTTAAGTTCTATAAAAAAACTTTACAGCTCTAATACGCATTTAGAAAGTTGAGTATGTGTCAGCTAAATTTGTCGCTGACTGTACCTGCAGCGCGAACGTATTAATAGATTGATGATAATGATTAATGAGATACAAAAATAATCACTAGAAGCGGAACCGCTGATAATAGCAAGTATTGAAACTAGGGATACCATACCATCCATAGTACTTAACTTTCCATCAGCTAATATACCGGTCAAATATCAGAACAAGACGAAATAATGGATCCGAAGAGCTCCCCAAACTTTGAAACTGCAGTCCATTAGCAAACACGCTGAAATCTGCGTTAAGAACCGCCGCGAACTAGTTCGGACCGCCACAAACTGGTTTGTACCGGCTTAAGGTGGTTCGAACCAGCCCGAAGTAGTTCAATTCAGTAAGTCCCATGCAAAAGTGCGCCGGCTAAGTGCAGGTGCGTGGCATGCAAAGTTCTGGGTTAAACTTTGACTCGACTTTAACCGCTTTGTAAGTAAAAGGAGGTTAAGTTTAACTGGGTGGTGCAACAAGCATTTAAGGCGGAGATTGCAAGATGATTTCTTTTGCCGGCGTAAGGAGGTTAGAATAGGTACTTAGCTAGTTGTAATGTTGACTTTTTAAAGTGATTAATCATGTATCCTACTAAATAAATATCTTTACTTTTTGAAGCTGAAAATTTTAGTCAATTAATACCATTTTTCTCTAAGACTGTATACGTAGTCGTAAATGTAACCATATATATGTATATGATTCGCCCCGCGGTTTCACCTGCGTGGACTACACTCTATCGCGATAAAAAGTATCCTATCTTTCTTCTGAGTTCGTACTATCTGCAAACCAAATTCATATTCATACTTTATTGCAACCATACTGTACAAAGAACTTAAAAAAACTATAAATTTGAAGGGTACATTTAGTCCGTATGGGCCCCGTCGGGCACAGCACAAATTAGAGGGAGGAGGACTTGCATCAAGATCGGTCCAGCGGTTTACGCCCGAAATTAATAATTGATCCTGATCCGTTGTCTGCGGTTTTGGATCGATATGTCATGTCATAATACGTCATTTTAGTAGTAATAGGTAGGTACGTCATGCGCTACTACTAAAATGACATATTATAACATGATATATCGATCCAAAACCGCGGACAACGGATCAGGATCGATAATTCATCGATTATTAATTTCAGGCGTTAATTCGTGAAAAGTTAACAGAGTGTTTTGCAGTTATAATATTAGTATGGAATCTACATACTTACTCTACATAACTAACAGAAGAGGGTCTTCCATTCAAACAGACAGGCAGACGCACAGCAAAGTGAACCCAAAGGGATCCGTTTTTCCTTTTGAGGTACGGAACCCGAAAAATGAAAAGAAAGTGTAGGTATGTATGTGTGTGTATCTTTCGACACAAGTTTTCAAAGTGACCTTTTCTAGGCAACCTTAGTAATTTGAATTTCATCAAATTTTATTGCGATGCCTACTAAGATATATCTATGACCATTAAAGCTCGTTATTTAGTACCTAGACGACCTAGGCTCTAGTACTAAACATGGCATTAAATGATCCTGAAACTTGGATAGCACCTAATGTTACTATGAAAATGTGGTAGCACATTAAATATAGATTCTAGCTAGATTTAACTTTGAGAAATTACGAGCTCTCTCCACCGTTTAGGATTATAAAGTAAGATTTGACTTAGTTTAGTACAATCAGCGACAAAAGAAGCTGATCATAGTCGATTTTTCAAATGCTTATTAGATAAATAAATAATTATCGGGGACAATTGCACACAAATTGACCTAGCCCCAAATTAAGCTCAAAACTTGTGTTATGGGTACTAGACAACGATATACATCTAATGTATAAAATTCTCGTGTCACAGTTTTCGTTGCCATACTCCTCCGAAACGGCTTGACCGATTTTGATGAAATTTTGTGTGCATATCGGGAAGGTCTGAGAATCGGCCAACATCTATTTTTTATATTATTTTTTTATCGAGTTAAATGTAGTCCACGCGGGTGAAACCGCGGGGCGCAGCTAGTACTTATATAGAGAAATAAATACTTATATGGATAGAAATATCCAAGACTCAGGTACAAATATTCGTGCTCATCACACATACATTTGCCCTTACCGGGATTCGAACCTGGGACCGTTAGCTTCGCAGGCAGGGACTACTACCAACTCGGTTACCGCGTCGATCAGTAATGTTTGTTTGTTTTTTACAACTTACAAGGCAACGTTTCAGTGGTGGATTTAGCAGCAGGCTGAGTAGGCTGGAGCCTAGGGCGGCAGATTTTAGGGGCGGCAAATTTAGTGTCAATTTAAAAAAAAAGTATTAATGATATTAAAAGAGTCGTATATATGGATTTAAATATTATTATGTGCACACAAACAATTAAACATTGTTCACCACTTGATTTTTCTTCAATTTTTGTCGGATGCATAAAAAAATGACACATTTAAAAAGGAAAGGCAGAGGCCGTAGAGGTTATAGAGGTTGGTAGGGGCGGCAAAATTTGAATACTTAGCCTACTGGCGGCAAATGTGTAAATCCGCCACTGCAGCGTTTGACCATAACACAACCCACCTGATGTTTAGTGATGATGCATTCGAAGGTTGGCGTTTAAGATGATAAAGAGAATCGGAAAATTTGCTTTTGTTCAGCTAAGGTAATAGCGACAGTCGCGCGGTTGTTACCTTGTAACCTTGTAACCTTTTACTGACTACTGATTTGTCACATAACTGTTAAAAACAGATTAATTTCCCTTTATTTTTCACTGTTTTCATAAGAAACACATTCCTTGTTAGTTTTACCATTACTTCACGTTTTTTCTTTATTTGAATAAAAATTTGTTTACGTAAAAAATAAGGTTTTCTTTTATTCTGGAGTGTAGTCTGATAAATGGGCTTTATAAAAATATATACATGTTGTAAGTTATTTTCAATAAATTTTGAGTAAATTGAGTAAATCCAAAATATCCCTAGACAGTGTTGATGTGTGTAGTTACATCATACAAAATACCTACAACAGCAGGCAACCATGAAGGGATTGCCTCGCGTATTTTTCAACCAAAACCCCGTAAACGTCCCTCTTTTCAAAGAAAACCGCTATCAAAGGGTTCTTTTCTTTCTTTAACGTTTACATTATTTCTGTAATTCATGTTACAATATGTTTTTCAATACGCAGAATAATCCAATCCATTGTAAACAAAAACGTATTCAATCAAACCGCAACGTGGAATTGAATATGTATACACAGATTATAATAATATCTTCAAAGGAAAAGAAATGCCAAGTAAACAAAAAGAATTAACTTTTTAACATGCGTAAATGAAAAAGAATACAGTATTTAACAAAAATGATTGCACCTCGTTTCCACCAAGTTTCCAAAACACGTATCGTCGTCCGAAAGGCAAAACCACGCATCTCTATCATCAACAAAATAGAGCTGATATTTTCCAAGCAGATATTTTTCTGGATGTAAAATAAACTTGTGAACGTACAAGGTATGGTCTTAATGGTGATCCATCAATGTCTCGCGTGGTCTGCTCTGCTCTCGATCAAATTGTAAGTCAGTACAGGTATTATTAATTGTATTTACTTACATTGGGCGAGGTATTTACCGTGGTTTCGTCACGGTGCGGTGTGATCGAAGGTTTTTGAAGATATATTGTTTTTTGGTACTTATTTATTTGCTGACCTTTTCGAATTTAACCTTTCAAGGTGTGGGGTACTCCCTGGGAAGTGTTTGATGGTCGGATTGAGAGATCGATTGACATCTATATCTGGATCCTGGAGTTCTGACGTTCGGCGTTTAGAATTGACTTATTCCTTACTCCTGCCGCCCATCTGATGTTGTTTCCATTCCAGATTTTGTACTCGTATACTACAATGTATCTTTGGCCCCGTGACTTGGTATATAAGACTACCCAAGTTAAATATCGATACTACTATGTTTTGCGACAGTTACTTACTATATTTTACTTGCAATAAAAAACTGTGATATTTCAAAACGTGAAAATTTAAAAAAATTAGTACGATACAAGTCAAAAAAGTTTTCTTCACAAGAACAACAACACAACGAGTACAAGTAGTTGTATGTCGTATCTGTTTTATGTGTGATTGTTACTTTTTGTTCTTGTCCTTAATTTGTGCGATATTGGTGTCGATTCGGTTTTGCATTCTCTAAAACTAAACTAAGTTTGACAGGTCTAATAGTATTGCTGTCTTTTTCTAACCACTGAAGTAATAAAAGGACAGCACTACTTTTAGACCTGTCAAACTTTGTTTAGTTTTAGAGAATGCAAAACCGAGTCGACACCAATGTGTGAGTCAGAATTAATGTATTTTCATTTCTTCAAGAAGCCTTCCTCATTGCACTAACGTGTATAGATTTTAAATCATTGTTCTTTGATACAAAAGGTTCCCACAAATTTTAGAGTGAATTTGTAAAACAATTTCGTTGATGACTGATGTCTGATCGGTATCCATTATCATCAGTATATTGCGTTCCCTCTCACCGGTGGGACACAGGCCTTCTCTTCCTTTCAGAGAGAGAGAGAGAGAGTGAAAGGGAGAGAGAGGGAGAGAGGAGAGAGAGAGATAGTGCGCCCACTAACACGCTGGTTCAATGCGGGACTTCGTGAGAAAGCAGGCATGTCTAATAACCGGTATCCAAATCATTTGTGAACTTTGTAATCTACCTAAATATTATATAACTCAAAGGTGACATAGTGATCAACGCACAGCCCAAACCACTGGACCGATCGGGCTGAAATTTGGCATGCAGGTAGATGTTATGACGTAGGCATCCGCTAAGAAAGAATTTTGATTAATTCTACCCCCAAGGGGATGAAATAGGGGATGAAAGTTTGTATGAAACTTTGTCAATTTTAAACCGATCGAGCTGTGACTTTGCATGCATAAAGCTGTAGCCCGCGCGGGTGAAACCGCGGGGAACAGCTAGTCGTTAATAAACCCATGCAGAGAAGGCCTGTGCCAAACCAAGCACTGCCATTTTCCCACGCCTGACCTACAAACCTCCACTACCCTTAAAAAATCTCATACAATTTATTTTAATTAAAGCAAGCTGATTCAGCTGCACCAAAAACTAAAAGTATCACCAGTATGAAAACCAGCACTCATACGAGTATGAATGACCAGCCAAAATTAATATCATATTCCTGCAAGCGGGAGTCGCGTTCGCAAATTTTTTAATTTCTCGGTTATTAAGTTTGTCCGACCGACTTAGGCCCGAATCGGGTCCGGCTGAGCGTCGTCGGCCCGATTGGCAGGACGCCAAAAGCATTTGGCACTGGGCGTACGCAAATTACTGTTTACATTATGTTGGATGCACATATGAGTTAAGATTGCAGTGTAGAGTGCGAAATTGGAGTTTTAGATAGAATTGTGGTTAACTTTACGGTTTCTGTTTTAATGGTGACCAGAATAGGACTAAACTAAGATCTGTCCGAGGATAGGGTAGTTAGAAAAACAGCGCTGCGCTCACATTATTATTGTCATGGGAATGCAGCACATGCTGAAGCTGCCCTATTGCCCTATAATTAATTAGATAAGTAACTGGAACCTTTTTTTTTATTTAATCCGTCAGCCGCCTTTTGGTGGGGCGGGAGGGGGTCACTGTAACAGTCTACCCACCAAGTAACTGGAACCTGGGATAAGTCTCTGTGTTATAGTGGCAATATTTTTTGTTTTAAATCTCTATGAAGAAGCAAGAATAATAGTGTGGAACATGATATCTTTGCCCTTTAGAATGCCTCATTAGAGCTTTTTTGTGGTTTGTTTTTCTTCTCATATTTATGGTTACTAGTTATACCCACGTGGATTACTGTTTATCGTGGTTAAAATTATAACTAAGGCTTGAAAAGGTAACAAACAAACAGAAGACAGAATTATTATCGCATTTATAATATTACTAAGATTTGTTCAGCTTCAGCTCCAGTTTCAAATAAGTTATGGTTTTTCTTTCTCATACTTTTACTTCATAAACACTTTCGTATTCAGCATTTTTTATGGATTCGACATATTATCTCGTGCTATACAAAACAACAACAATTAATATTAAATTAAGTATTTTTGTCAAACATTACGTAAATCAATTTGGGAGAAAGGGGTTTCTTATTAGTTCAATGACGTCACTGTTGACGAGTTAGGTCGGATGAAAAGCTAGAGCATGTAAAAACCAAAATGGAGAAACTAAAGAATCGTTTTAATCCAATGACGTCATCGTGTTCCATAAAATAAAAGGGACCTATTAAAAAATGTTGAATAAGTCGGATCATTATTCACAAATTCACAATTTTCGTGTTGCAAAAATCTGATTCATATGAATATCGCTCCGAACTGACTACTTTCAGCCTACAGTTTTTGATGCGCCATCAATAAATTTCGTAGAAACCTTTTTCCCATATTGTAATTCCAACTGCATACCCAATACACATTCAAAAGCGAATAACGGTTCCAATACGAACATCGGTCGCCACTTAATGAATTCACTTCACCGCGAATCATTAGTATTGGTTTCGAACGCGCAGATTTGTGATTTTACAACTTACGTACATTTGCTATGCAGCCGGCGATTTATGGAAATATAAATTATTATTGCTGCACTAACGGCAGGGGTATAAAACTATAAACACTTATGGTAGAAATGCAATGAAAATGGCACCTTTTATTATTGAAAATAAATAGCAAGTTGGTATTTAAATATGCCGTAGAAGAAACAAAAACTAACTGAGATGGCGCAACGACCCAAAGTGAGTCTTGGCCTCCGATAACAACAGAAGCCACTTCGCTCTGTCCTGCGCCACCTCCTGCCAGTCCTCCACCTGGAGCACACGCACACGTCCTTCGTGACTTCGTCTTTCCAGCGATACCTGGGACGGCCGACCGGGCGACGACCACTCGGCCGTCCCATGTATGCTCGCATTGAAGAACTGGTGAAAGGAGGCTTGGCGACAGGTTCTTCACTTCAGGGTGGTACCTAGCCAGGCGAGCACTACAAAATGCTCTGCCACCAAGCAAATTCAATTTCTATACAGGGCCTCAATATTTCACCCCAAACTCCAAACTTAACTGATTATTAAAATTATGCAAACGTTATCCGATACCTATTACGAAACTGTTATTCTTCCACGGAACCCAGCTTGGGTAGGCGATAACATCTTAATAGGGTTCCTTGAGAACGGGAACGCTGGAGAAGCGCCAGCCAATTACAGATAATGTTTAGTGTTGGGGTATTTGTATTTTGGAGGAACGCTGGCTGGTCACAAACTCGTCTAACCATTCAACACCAACCAAATCAACACTTTTTTAATCACCCCCTGATGTTAAGTGACGATTTAATCGAAGGTGGCGCCACACTACATCTGGATTGGGAACTGGCTCTCAAGTGAGGCTACCGGAACACACCGATAGGTGCTTGGCAATAGATTCTTAGCATGACGGTGGTAGCTAGCCACTAAAAAATGCCCTACCACCAAGCTGGCATCATCACGATGTTTTCCTTCACCGAAAGCTCAAGCTCATTGTAGGATTCGAACCAACAACCGACGGTTGGCATGCCGACGTCACTACTACTAAAGGCCGGTTTCAATAACCGATCTATCCACAGTTTGTCCTACTAGGGATAGAAATTTGACATAAGCCTCATAGAAGTAATGTATGCCAACATCGCTTCAATCTCGCGGTAACCACCCTACGGGCTTCCTCCAATCATCATCATAATCAGCATATTACGTTCCCACTGCTGGGCCTCTCAGAGTGAAAGGTACCTTCAATAGCATTACATCTGTTTGACAACCTCCCAATGAGAAGAGCGAAAAGAAACCGAGCTCAATTAAATGATTCAAAAGATTTCGTTTAAAAACACATTTCACCGGCGGCCATCTTGTATGCGCTTGCGCACTGACAAAGGTACTGTCAATTATACTGACAGCGAAATAATTTAATGCTTGAATATGGAATGACCGAGTACATACATGCTAATGCAGAAGGGAAACTTCGTTTTATTTATTTAGGTATTCCAATAGCGTTCCAATTAGGTATAAAATAGATATAATTTTCTTATAAGATAAGGCCAAGACAGAATTTAGAAAAAATTACAAAAAAATATGCTAATTTAAGAATATAGCAGAGGCGCCGACACCGAGTTCGAATCCTCTCGACCACACACCTATACGACTTAAGAATCCATGGGTGGATTTACCATCGCTCAACACGGTGAAGGAAAACATCGTGAGGAGACCGGCATGTCCAAGAACCGCAACATTCAAGGGCATGCGACATCTACCAACCCGCACTGGGCCCGCGTGGTAGATTACGGCCCTTACTCTCTCTCTGAGAGAAGGCTAGTGTCAACAGCAAGCAGTGGGAACGTAATAAGCTGACGACAATTTTATTAAACTGTTCGTTTTATTTGCCATTCATAACCCATCGACGCTGGTATATGAAAAAGGTGGTCAAGTGCGAAGTTTTAAAATTAATTGCAGTTTTTACCGAACAGACATACAAGCAGGAAAACAAAAATACAAGGTAACAAAAACGTGGGATCGTATTTTTAATCACTACCCCCAACTTTAACCACTAACTCCCATTTCATCAAATAACCCCTTTTTTAAAACTAACCCCCGTTTCAAAAACTTATCCTTTAGTAACCACTAACCCCCATTTCAACATCTAACCCTTTTTTAACCACTAACCCCATTTTCAACAGATTATCCTACTTTAACCCCTTTTTAAACAACCTCTACTTCTAATCATACTCCTTTTGTCCTCATTCCCTACTGTTCAAAGGACACTGTGTCCTGAAAAACAATTTGAGCAGTGCAGCTGGACAGACCCTTTTTGCATTAACTGGAATGGCAGTATTTTCTTTTGCATATGTAATTAGGTTTCAATATGTAAAGGCGATAGGTTAAGCAAACTTGTCTGATTTTTCTTCAGACGATTTCAGGTTCTCAACTGATTGCAATAAGGTTTAGTTTAAGTTGAAGGCGTTTGTAGTTAGGATATTTAGGGACGAAGACTGTACTTGTGGACCTGAGTTAGGAAGCTTCTTCTTCTGAGGTCAATGACCATTGAACTGAGACAAAATAATAAAAAAACAAATTTATCAATATTACACACCGTCTTTATCTTTTCATCCCCAAAAATAACTATATATATATATATATATATATAAAATTTAATAAACCCGATACTTATCTTGTGCCGATTTTCAACACTCGCCCATAACTCACCTTTATTTCATACAAGAAAAACTATTTCTATTTATTACTTACAGGGTAGCTTTTGACCACAAGTCACCTGATGTTAAGTGACGATGTGGTCGAAGGTGGCGTCACGCTACACCTGCATTGGGAACTGGCTCTCAAGTGAGGCTGCCGGAACACACCGATAGGTGCTTGGCGACAGATTCTTATCATGAGGGTGGTAGCTAGCCAGGCGAGTGCTAGAAAGTACTCTACCACCAAGCAATGGTTTCATCACGATGTTTTCCTTCACCGAAAGCTCAAGCTCATTGTAGGATTTGAAACCCCTACGGATCGCAAGCCGACGTCACTACCACTGAGCCATAACTAACTCCGATGGCTCAGCAACCCAAAGTGTGTCTTGGCGTCCGAAGCGAGAGAGCGCCACTCTTCTCTATCTTGAGCGATTTCAGCCCAGTTGAGAGTCTGGAGCTCGCGCAGGTCTGCTTCCACCGCGTCTTTCCAGCGGTATCTAGGGCGTCCGACTGGCCCACTGAGCCACCACTGAGCCATCATCGCTATAAATTGAAATAGCTTCATCCGTTCGCGAGCTACGGTGCCACAGACAGACAGACAGACACGTCAAACTTATAACTAGAACTAACACTACTACAAGTAACTAGAATCTAGGATAAGTCTCTGTGTTATAGTGGCAATAAATTGTTTTTTATTTTATTTTTTTATTTATTTATAACACCCCCCTTTTTGCGTCGGGGGTTAATAAACACATTATTGTTCCACGATAAAGAAAAATGGTCTTGACAGACAGATAGGCGGACAGCAAAGTGGTCTTAACCACCTTCGATAGGACTCTCGAATTCTGATAATTTAGGTTCTGGTATTATCCTATGAAGGCTGCGCCTAATGCTGGAAAAAACAACAGACAGCCCCTGGGTTTATTATTATATCTACGTTACTTTGCTTAGAGTAGAAAATCGCGTGACCGGGTACAGTTGACGATAATGATGGATTCGAGCTCCAAGCTATAATTTTATTTAATTATTCAAAATATAAGCATGAAATAAAAAAACTAATCGATTACTCGAGCAGAACATTAATTTGGCTATGTAATTCGTAAAAAATAATGTATGGTTGTCATTGATAATTTAGAACATTTGAACTAAAACAGTTTATTTTTCGTACAAGTTTTGTATTTTTTTTTAGACACCAGATTTTTCTTCAAAATTCTATTCGATTACTCGGCTTCTACGGATTCTACCCCTACCTATAGTATTTTTTTAATTTCATTATTTACATTCTTTACCATTAAACTATGTGTTTAAAAATACACCTTTTGGGGTTGATCGCCCCCTGAAAATAAATATCTTGGCTCGCATGGGCGCCATTCGCTCAGCAAATATCTACAGTTTACACACAAAGTTATTAGCTGTGCCAACATTATGTAGGGAAGGGGTAAAATCTATCCGTTTATTGATAAAAACTATCCAGAAGATTCCTACAATGGTTATTGAATGGATCCTATATTATAAACGTGATAGTTTGTAAGTATGGATGTATGGATGTTAGAAAATTCTTAAAATGGTTATTCAATAGATCCTACTAATAATATAATCGTGAAAGTTTGTGAGTATAGATGTTTGTTACTCTTTCACGCGAAAACTACTGAACGGATTTGAGTGATACTTGGAATGGTGATAGCTTATAATAAATAAATAAAATAAAAAAAATAAAAAAGCCTTTTATTTCTCGCTTTTCATAAGAAAATTACAATAATAAATGCATGCAAAATTATTCACTTTAAATTGATTTTCCAATTTTGGTGACTTTAAAATAAACAATAAAAATATACAAGTAATTACATATTGATTTATATTATAACACAATCATAATAATATTTGAACTATTATTACATTTTGAATTTATGTTTCATTGGATATTGATTTGATTTTGTTAAAATATTGATATAATTAATTTAAATATAATATAATTAGGGTTTGTATTTCGCTAAGCAAGCACCCTTTCAATGAAAGGTAAAGGTCTCCTCCACAGATAACCAGTAGGTACTCTCTATTCTCTGCCGTTATATAAGGAACTATCCGTAACTCCCGTAACCTTTACCCCAACACTACTATCTAATTGACACTGGAGGGTGGTAATTCTAGTGCGTAACAAGAGGTGAGGAAATGAATTTCCCTCACTGAATAAATCAACCGGCAACATTACTTCACTTGTGCTTAATTAACGGTAACATCGCCGCGAATGCTTAAGCTTTAGGCATTCCTAAACATTACATCATTGCGTGTGGGGGGGAGGGGGATTGTTTTATAGCGTGCTTAAATTTACAATTAACAATAATACTTTAAACTAGCGCCCGCCCTGGCTTCGCACGAGAAGTTGTTTTATTTTTAAATATAGCCAATTGAAAAATTGGTTTCATTACGATGCTTTCCTTAACCGAAAGCTCGAGCTCATTGTAGGATTAGAACCCGCGACCTGCAGATCGCAAGCCGACGTCTCTACCACTGAGCCATCATCGCTTCAAAAGTTTCGGTTTCACTAGGGCAGGTCCTTCAGGGGTTTCATTTAAAAGTACAAAAAGTTCTTTCACCATTACTACATTATCTGTGAGTACAGTCCATATCGTCACATAACGTCAGATGACGTGTGGTCAAACGCTATCATGTAAGAAGTAAAAAAACCCTATACCAGTGGCTATGTAGGCTGACTACACGAGCAAATCCCCAAAAGCAAAAGCTAGTTTACTTTAAGTAAAACCACACCCACACCACCAAAGAAAAACCATTAAAAAAAACCATTACCAACTCTTCCAGAAATAACCGGTCCGAAGCAGTCAGAGCTGCATTTAACGAGAATTCATTGGACATATTTAAAATTGTTTTAATGTAAACACATAAAAATATTGAAATCATACTAAATGGACGGACGTGGATGTAATTTTGGTCGTAAAATGTCGTGGGGTAGAGTGACCATGATTCAATACAAGCAGCAGGACAAAGAAACTGAAGAAGACGTACCTCATGGCTCAAAAATCTCCGGACTTGGTTCAAAATGAGCACAAGACCCCTGTTCCAAGCAGCAACATCAAAAATTAGGATAGCCCTAATGATAGCCGAGTTCCGGTAGGAGATGGCACCACAAGAAGAAGAAGAAAGTAACTGACGTAACTAGTCTTAAGTTTGACGTTTTAAAGTGATCATATTATGTATCTTATTAAATAAAGAATTTTGAACTTTAACTGTTTAGTAAAAGTTATGAATTAGATTCAAAATTTACTCTTACAATGTGGAAAATTTGAGTGTATGAATCTGTCACCAAGCACACATCTGTGTATTCCAGCAGCCACACTGAAAAGCCAGTTCCCAATCCAAGTGTAGCGCAGCGTAGTCACTTATCATCAGGTGACTTGTGTTCAAATCAGATTACTTTAAAACGTCAAACTTCGTTCAGACCTCGTAACGCCCGCGCCGGCAGTTCTAACCTCCTGCCGGCAAAATAACAGGCTAGAAACTCCGGGCATTTACAATTTTATTTTTATTACTATTTAATTGAATTGAAGCAAGTTGACTGCAAACCTAAGCTTTTCTGTCATATAAACACATATTATGTTTATTTTTCTTTGTGACACTTACCGTTAAGTTTTTTGTTGTTCTTGTTTTTATTTTAATTTCTCTGTATTGTGGTGTGCCAATAAGGAGCTAATCTATCTGTCTATGTTTTTTGTTGCAAATAAATGATTCTTATTCTTATAAGTAATATGACATTTTATAATAAGATTTCGTTTTGTGTGAACTTGAAATTTAGTTGCGCTACATCGAGCGTTAAAATTGCGAGACTATCCATCTTTTTCAGAACGCATGGTAACTCTATATGCGACCGTACACCATGCAGTAATAAACGCGTGTGGTCGAATGTGACCATCACTTTACGATAACTCTCCGAAACAGATTTTTTAGTTCTTTACCTTTACGAACAAATTTAGATTCACTTCGGCGTTCTTTTTTACTGTGTCACAGCTGTTTTACTTACGCCCGAAGTTAATAATCGATCCTGATCCGTTATCCGCGGTTTTGTATCGATATGTCAGGTCATTTTAGTAGTAACTAGCTGTTCCCCGCGGTTTTACCGCGTGGGCTACAGCTTTATGCATGCAAAGTCTCAGCCCGATCGGTTTAAAATTGACAAAGTTTCATACAAACTTTCATTCCCTATTTTATCCCCTTTGGGATAGAATTAATCAAAATCCTTTCTTAGCGGATGCCTACGTCATAACATCTACCTGCATGCCAAATTTCAGCCCGATCCGTCCAGTGGTTTGGGCTGTGCGTTGATAGATCACTATGTCAGTCAGTCCGTCACCTTTGAGTTATATATATTTAGATATGTCAAGCCCTAGTACTAAAATGACATTATGACATGACATATCGATCCAAAACCGCGGATAACGGATCAGGATCGATTATTAGTTTCGGGCGTTAGCAACTAGCTGCGCCCCACGGTTTTCCTTTCCCTCGCAGGAACCTTTTTCTGGGATTAGAAGCAGCCTATGTGTTTATCCAGGGTAAAAGATAGTCAGTCAGAATTAAGAATGGTACTTACACGTAAATTTTTCAAGCGTGTAATAGGTATCTACGAAATAACCCCTCTCCTAACCCTAATTGCTAAAATCTGTTATGAAAAGTACTTAAGAGGGGTACTCCAGTACCCCGTTTAAGTATATATTGGTACGGATTCAAATCCGTACCAATATATTAAATGCGAAAATAATTCTGTCTATATGTTTGTCCGTTATCTTTTAACGCCTAAACCGCTGAATCAATCTTGATGACATTTACTATAAAAATTAATTAATTTATGTGGACCCATAAACAGTATATTAATACCTATTAATTACTATTAACTTTATAATTTGTAGATAAAAACAATATACTCCTATGCATATGCAATCGGAGAATTAAAGTACTTACTCATTGAAATGTCTTTGAAATAATGCATGCCTATGTTCAAAAAAGTAATTTAAAATATTAACTAACTGTACTCACAGCATTATACAACAGTTTAGATATGGTGATAGTTTCAATTGAACTCTGGGGAAGGACATAAAACAAGTTTTACCACGATAAACTGTAGTCCACGCCGGTAAAACCACGGGGCACAACTAGTCAAACATAATCCTTAAAAAGCTTTTACACTAACGTTATACAGGGAAAGCTTTTCATTTTAAAGGTGTGATAAGAGTTTGCATTATGTAATAATGTAGTTTTGTTACAAAAATAATGAGTAACACAAAAATCTGATGTGTCAGTCCACTGCTGCACATAGGCCTCTCCCAAGGTACGTCACTGAGCCCGGTCTTCGGCTCTTCTCATCCAACTACTGGCAGCCACTCGTCGCAAGTCGTCGCTCCACCTAGTCGCAGCGCGTCCTACACTACGTCTGCCAAGTCGCGGTCTCCACTCAAGAACACGTCTACCCCAACAGTTGTTGATTCTGCAGCTTATATGACCAGTCCACTGTCACTTCAGCTTGATAATTCTACACTATGCTAACCAACTACTGGCAGCCACTCGGAGCAAGTCGTCGCTCCACCTAGTCGCAGCGCGTCCTACACTACGTCTGCCAAGTCGCGGTCTCCACTCAAGAACACGTCTACCCCAATGGTAGTCGGTTCTGCGGCTGATGACCAGTCCATTGTCACTTCAGCTTGCTAATTCTATGCTATGCTTTTGTTTGCTGGCAGTTACTTGGCGTAAGTCGTAGCTCCACCTAGTCGCAGGGCGTCTTACACTATGTTGAACCCCTTATTCGCCTGCGAGGTGAGATTAGTAAGACCCCAGCTTTTATCGGTAGGAGTGAAGTCAAGTGTGTGGCATTATTATTAAGTGAGGGAGGCTGTTAGGCTATGTATGGTTATATCTATGCTTGTATTCGAAATTTAATTTATTTTTTATGTAGAATATTTAATAAAATTGATTCTTTGACAAGTGTGCGACACCTTTGACCACATCATCGCTTTCCATCGGGTGAGATCGTGGTCATTCGTGCTTTAGTCAGTTGTTAATAGAAAACACTATGTGTATTATAGGGATAAAAACACTTCAGTTCCTGTATGCTTAAAAAAAAAGAGCAAATCCAACATATTATCAAGCCGTCATTTGCTAACATAACCAAAAGTAGATATGTATACCATCGATCAAAGCTATAGCAAACCACTGAAATCGATAAAATCTGATATTGACATCAGTTTCAAAATCTAAAATCGGATATACAACGATCTAGACGTACAGATTTACGTCTAGATCGTTGTGTTTCTTTCCTGATGGTATAATAGTCTACAACGAAATATACTTGTCTAAAAAATTGTATTCTAAAGTTCCATTCTTCTTTAACTTCACAACTTTAACCAAATCGCTTATCGTTTTAATCTAAAATTGTGACAAACCAAACACAGTTGTGAAATACGCGCCCCCATCTCGTCTCGGCTTATTAACCTCTGCGACAGATTTATGTTAATGCAAGACTTATTGCTTTAGGAATAGAGATGCTATACGTCATTTAATCAACTGACTTATTATAAGGTTTAAGAGAAAGAGCGAAACTGACAGCTCCTGAATTAGCTTCGTGGTGGTGACAGATATATTGTAAGTGTCAAGATAAACTATAGAAACTTTTATGTTTTCCTCGAATTTGATTTGTTTTAAGTTCATTTATTTGTTTATCGGAAAACTAAAAGATATTTTCAACAACAAGTAGTAGTGTCCCAGTAGTGTTGCCGAATTATCGATAGTTTTCCTCTGAAAAAACCATACTATCGATAGGCCTATCGATAGTCGATAGCTTAAAACGAGGCAGTATTATCGAACAAGTTCAATACTATTAATAATATCGATAGTATTGTTGCTCGCGAAGTATTGTTTGTCGTAATTAAAAGACTATCGATAGTAGGTATTGATTTACTTACACCCGAAATTAATAATCGATCTTGATCCGTTATCCGCGGTTTTGGATCGATAAGTCATGTCATAATATGTCATTTTAGTAGTAATCTGTGAAGCCCTAGTACTGACTGTAGATGACATATTATGACATGACATATCGATTTAAAACCGCGGATAACGGATCGGATCGATTATTAATTTCGGGCATTAGGTTATCGATAGTTTACCATTTTACATTAGTATGTTAAAGATTGGAAATTGGCAGACTATTGATAGTCTACATTAATCGATACTATCGACAGTATTGCCTCGTTTTTAGCTATCGATAGTGTTGGGATTAACTATCGATAGTCAATAATCGATCGGCAACGCTATTTTCCAGTATATCTCGTTTGAATCAACAAATCGGTTCCATGATAACAACGCTAGTTAACTGTGCTATATTTAATGTACTTAGTACCACAGTTTGTGCCAAAACACTATTCGACAAAAGGCCGATTAACCTAATTTACTGTCGGTTACTGTAAATATTTGGATGCTCGTTAAACCGCGGTCCTGATGGAAAAACTGCGGGGGAAAGCTGTAAACGGAGCCTGCTTTTCGAAGCTGTGAGTCTATATAGCATGTTTTAATGAGTTTTTAAAACCTTACACTTTCACTCTGAAAAAATATATGACATAGTAGCTTCGCCCCGCGGTTTCACCTGCGTCTTCCCGTAGAAACCCTTTTCCAGGATAAAAAGTAGCCTATGTTTTAATCCAGGGTGTGAACTATCTATATTCCAAATTTAATCCAGATCCATTTAGCGGTTTTTGCGATAAAGAGTAAGAAACATCCATACATCCATACTTAAAAACTTACACGTGTATAGTAGGATTTTAACGCCTTTTAAGTTTATGTTTTTATTTCCTAAAAAAGCTAACCATAGATTAAATTAATCTTGGTTTTCAACTTTCCAACTAACCTTTTTTTGTCTCCTTACGCTTCGTTAACGATTGTAGAAAAATAAACGCTTGCATCTTGGTTAGGCCCTCAGTAAAGTTTGCACAATACTTACTGGCAGAGGTGCGGTTAGGTCTTTATAAAGCAAGTTCCGAGAACGATCTACCACTGTTATACAAGTCTTAAACAACAATTATAGTTCAAGGGCTTGTTAAAACTCTTGTACAACAAAACTTGTGAGTTTCGAGAAATGGGATCCCAGTTATATTTAGAAACTGGGTCGATTTGTGGCGTAACATCCCACATCGAGATGCTAAATGTTTATGGGACGTCTAATCTGTTTAAATTATACCTAGAGATGGCGATTCTTTCTAAACAAGATCGATTTTTAAATCGATTCGAATCGATAAAATCAAAGATCGATTACAATATCACACAAAAATCATGATGGCATTACATTATTGAAGCCAGCGATAAAACCAGTATTGCCATCTATTTATATTAATGTAATTAATTGAATAACAAAATGTCACCTTTGATTTGTTTTAAGCGTTCAACTAATGGTAATTATTATTATTATTATTATGTGATTGCATTCTTACCGCAACAAAAAAAAACCACAGAATCGATTTCTTCCAGTGACTGAGTTCGATTTACGGGATCAATCCATTGTTTACCAATAAAATCGATTCTACGATATATCGATCTCAGGTCATCCCTAATGATACCTATTGCCGAGATTTTGTAATTCCACCGAGTATTTTTGCTGTGAATTGTAAATTATAAACTTAGAGGTGTTAATGAACACCAGAGCTAGTTGGGAGGGCCGCGCCGCAATGCAATACTCTATCGCTTTCAAACGCTGTAAAAGAGACAGATATGCATAATGTTTTGCGGTGTGGCCCGCCCGTAGTGAGCTAGACAACAGACGTTTAAAACTAATGAACGTGTTTAAAAAAATGTTAATTATTTGTTCTTTTATCATCATCACCATCATCAGCCGGAAGAAGTCCTCTGCTGAACATAGGCCTCCCCTTTGAACGCCACCATGAACGGCTATTAGCCATTTGCATCCATCGGCTCCCTGCGACTCTTACAATGTCGTCGGTCCACCTAGTGGGGGGCCTACCTATAGAACGTCTTCCGGTTCGTGGTCGCCACTCGAGAACCTTTCTTCCCCATCGGTTATCGGTTCGTCGAGCGTTGTGGCCTGGCCATTGCCACTTTAACTTGCAAATTCTGAATGTATTTTTGAATTATCCCTACTAATAAATAAATGCGAAAGTAGCTCTGTCAGTTACGCTTTCACGCCTAAACTACTGAACCGATCGTGAAGAAAATTGGTATGGCGATAGTTTGTAAACGGAGGAAGGACATGGAGTACTTTTTATCGCGATTACCTAGATTAGATTAAGTCAAATTACGTAAATGGCTTATCGATCATTGTTTTTATGACATCAAAGAATTTTTAGCTTATAAAGATTGACATTAATTAATTATTATTCACTGTTTCTATGTTATCTTTATTATAGACTATTATTTTTATTTAATTTTATGCAAGCATGTAATTGGAATTAATCAATCCGTTAATTAATTACGAGTATTACTTTTTTTTCGTATCAATCGCTTTAAATTTGTGTTTTATTTTTTATTACTTCTTTTCTAATTGTAACAATTTTGTATGCCAGCAATGGTGAAGCACGCGGATCTAATAATCAATACCAATATCCTGACCTTAACCGTGTTTCGGACAAATAAATAAATCATTTCATTTCAATTAAAAAAAAAGATGATCTGTATTCCAAGCGGGTGTAACCGCGGGAAACAGCTAGCATGTTATAAAGGTCTCTGTTAATTAAAATCGCATATTTCAAAACCCATTAATTAGAGCGTCGACAACTTTAGCCAAGTTCGTTTTATTCAATTGAAATCAGTCGAGTTGAGTTTGGTAGAGTTGTAATATTCAATTGAGGTTTCATCGATCTTATTTAGAAGTTTAAACGCTTGTGTATCGTTGAAAGTTTTCATATCTCGATGTTGTGCAATGGTTTTCAATTTTTATGTGCTATTTATTAGTTCTAATTTTGTATGTATATCTCTCTGATAGAATGCCTGCGTCCCAGCAGTGGGAACGTAATAGGCTGATGACAAGGACCTAATCCCTACAAATATCATAAATGCAACAGTAACTCTGTCTGTCTGTCTGTCTTTTGCGCCTAAACTACTGAACCGATTTGACCGATGAAATTTGGTACAAAGGTAGTCCTGAGAAAGGACATGGGCTACTTTTTATCACGATAAACTGTAGCCTACGCGGGTGAAACCGCGGTGAATAGCTAGTTTAAAATAGAACAGTAAAAATATACAATAATCTATTTATTCATCTATATTTATAAAAAAAAGTCGTGTTAGTTACACTACTTATAACTCGAGAACGGGTGAACCGATTTGGCTAAAAATTGGTGGGGAGGTAGCTTAGGACCAGGAAACGGACATAGGATACTTTTTATCCCGAAAAAGGTTCCTAAGGATAAGGGGCAGACGCGGGTGAAACCGCGGGGCGCAGCTAGTACTTAATAATAATAATCTTTTTTATTCAGAGACACAAAGATCCATCCATTACCTAGTTAAATAAAAATACTCAACATTAAAATAAAATGTGTAGGCAAAACAAAAATGAAACCTGCAAAATGTATGGAAATCAATGATAGATTGCGAGACAAAACATATTTTATGAGTCACAGTAAAAATTTCAGTCAAACACTTTCTAAATTGACTCCCTAAAGCATTGTCTACTTAAACGTTTAATTGGTTGTAAACGTAACATTGAGCGACAGAGCAATGAAAATAATGATTCACTCGTTAATGTTGCCATATCTAAAACTCAAAACCCACCATCCAACACAACAATATATTGCCAGATGAAATAACCTACCGGCGATGGAGTTGAACACCCACCCTGTCAGCATTTTATTTCCGGCTAGTATGATTTGAGAGCCATGGAGAAAGCCATGCTTAGAGTTTCTTTGCGTGATAGAATACGAAATGAGGAAATTCGGCGAAGAACCAATGTCACCGACATAGCTCTCAGAATTTGCAAGTTGAAGTGGCAATGGACAGGTCACATCGCTCGACGAACCAATAACCGATGGGGAAGAAAGGTTCTCGAGTGGCGACCACGAACCGGAAGACGCTCTGTAGGTAGGCCCCCCACTAGGTGGACAGACGACATTGTAAAAGTCGCAGGGAGCCGATTGATGCAAATGGCTAATAGCCGTTTATGGTGGTGTTCAAGGAGGGAGGCCTATATTCAGTAGTGGACTTCTTCCGGATGATGATGATGATGATTTGGGTCCTTCAAGTCTAGACTGAATAGGTATCTTCTATATCACACTGACACGTCACACTTAACACGTGTTTCAACCTCCATACATTGGTAAAAGAACAGGAAAGAAACGCCATATTAAAAAAAAATGTTATCATAAACTGATTGTATTGGAGCAAGTTCACTACAATCCTAAGATTTTTGTCCTTTAAATAATCTGATAATTAATAAGTTTATAATAAGCTTTTCTAATTAGAAAATCACTGTTGACTCTGTGGATTGATCTACGAAGAAAGCTCAAGCTTCTAGGATTCCTTCTTCGCTGACTGAGTAATTAGCGCTATCAAAAGATGAAAAAGCAGTTGTTTTTAGTTTTCAACTTGATTCAAGTCCCTTTCAACCCACCAGTTGAAAAACTATCAAGGAACAGGACGGACCAATTAAAGCGCCGTGTCCGCTTTGTTTTGTTCACTTCGCTTTCGGGCGAAATGCGAATAAAGCGTAGAGATGCGCGGATAGAAGTGCCGACTAGTTTTAAACTATCGACTGTCGATAAAATCGGATGACGAGGAATTGGCAATATTGGCTGCAGGGATCTCCTTTTTTCTCAGCAATCACAAAACATACAGAGCCAATATTTATGTACATTAAAGATCATGTTTAAGACATCAAATTGTCGGAAGGATAACGCGGTTGGTTAACTTTCATAGCAGTGAAACAATGATCGAAAACTGCCCTCTAAAAAAAAGATTTTCATTTTACAGGCATACAAAACCGATTTAAGAGTTGATTTTTTTTTTTGTATGATATACACACAAACTTCAAAAAACTACAGGTTTAGTTCTATAAAATTAACGATAGTTTTCATTTTAAACGAAAAAAACCTTTTTTTTGACGCATACGACCTTACGGCATTAATCAGCTCGCTTGCGTTTTTGTATGGAGCTGATTTCAGATTCATTGTTTATCACAGCGTCCTCTTATGGTGTTAAGTATATGTTTGTAATGTCTCCTACGGCCGATTCCAATAACCGATCTATCCACGGTTTGACATAAATTTGACATTACTTACTTTTAGCTTATGTCAAATTTCTATCTCAACTGACATCTCACGGTTCTCGTATTAGCGTTTGACCACAGATAGCAGAAAAGATGTTGTAAACGAAGTACTTTAAATAATAAATTACGATGTATCAAATTCTTATTAGAATTAGCTAAAAAGAGCCTTTGCGAGCGGTTTTTCCGATACCGCTCTCATCTTGAATTTTTTTATTACTTGTGACATCGGAATTCTGACATAAATCAGCTCTTTTTGTTATAAAATAAAAGTGTTTTAAAAAGAGCGTACGAAATTACGTAACGAACGCTATTCAAAAATTACTCTCCCAATTACCTTATATCAATTTAGATTTTACCAAATAAATACCTTTAAGATAATATTTTATATGAAACCAGCTGATCATTTTTGTATAAAAATTCAGTATTTAACATTTTCATTCTTCAAAGAATGTGATAATTATACATATCGAAATATTACAGGCAAATGTTTCGCTGGCAGTATGTAATATGTATACGAAACAAATATTGACAAAATTGGAAATCTCAAAACATCTTGTCAATGCGAAGAGATTTTATATTTTTACTTTCTACAGGACTGCGTTTGACCAAAAGTCATGTGATGTTGAGTGACGATGTGATCGAAGATGGCGCTACGTTACACCTGGATTGAGAATTGGATCTCAAATGGGGCTGCCTGAACACACCGATAGGTGCTTGCCGGCAGATTCTTAACTTGTGGTAGCTAGCCAGCAGCGCAATTCTAATTCACACGGAAACTCTTCCGACCAGGGATTCGGAAAAAAATCCTTCAGACTTTCTTAGACACGATTCATTATTCTGAATTTGGAAACTGATATTTAATTTGACAAACCAGCTGCTCAATCACGGAAAAGTTTCCGCCACCTATTTGCCCTCGGAAAACGTTTCCGTGAAGCAAAAGTGACGTCGAATCCGACACGGAATCTTTCTGAGTGAATTAGAATCAAAATTAGGTCAGTTAAAAATTAGCAATATTAAGGTTTCTTGTAGATGCGAAGAGGTTGATCAATTACTTAAATGGATTCGATATCGATTAAATTATCGATACTAGCTCTACCACCCCTAATAAAGTGGCGAGGGGTCAGTTATATTGGCAATCTCGCGACTTTAGTACCGTTTGATGGCTTTACCCTTTTTGGGGGTGAAATAAAATAATTTGATTGGTCGTTTGCCGTTTTTAAACGAGCCGCGTAACGGGGAGGTTAGCTTTGATTGGGCTATTGGTAAATTATTTTCCTTTTTGCAGTTCGCTCTTGCTTTCGATGTTACATGTTACGAATTAGATAAACTTTCGATATAAATCCATACCTACTAATATTATAAACGTGAAAGTTTGTGAGTATGTATGGATGGATGGATGTTTGTTACTCTTTCACGCAAAAACTACTGAACGGATCTGAATGAAATTTGGAATGGAGATATTTTATACCCTGGATCAACACATTGGCTCCTATTTTTCCCGGAAAAAGGTTTCTGCGGGATAACCGCAAGACAACTACTACTATGACGCGCAACTAGTTATCTGTAAAAATGGCAAAAAAACGTGTTTGTTGTATAGGAGCCCCCTTAAATCTTTATTTTATTGTTTTTTAGTATTTTTGTTGTTATAGGGGCAACAGAAATTATCATCTGTGATAATTTCAACTGTTTAACTATCACAGTTCATGAGATACAGCCTGGTGACAGACGGACAGACGGACGGACGGACGGACAGCGGAGTGTTTTACCCTTTTGGTGCGCAACTCTAAGAAAGTCATAGAATGTGAAAAGCTAAATAAATTGACTGACGTTAAGTGACTCATGCGCACCCGCATGCCATAATGACAGTCTGACATATCAGAAGGACTTGTCACAGACATTCCAAAATGACATCATTCCTGATGTCAAACTGTCTCTTTCTTTTGTCATTTCAATGAAAGAGACGACACTATCTGTAGTTTGTATTCTCGCGAAATACTCTCCGAGCGTTATTAAAAAGGATTTTGCTCAGATGTCTGGCTAGTTTTTGTAATGGATTTCTTGAAATATATCCTGAATCATTCTATAGATGACGCTGCGACATTTTTAAGAAATATTCTCAGGATTGTATTAACAGCTGTTGTTGTATCAAATCATAACAAAACCTAAATTAAAAAAATCCTGACAATTATTAAAGCTAATCAGAACACTCTTGATCGAGTCACTTTTCAAATAAATAATGGCGTCACACGATTAGTGTATTTGCCAGTATCAAGAATTAAAGGGGGTTTATTATAAGAAGATACAAGATAAAAAATTACTTAAATTATTTAGTAGTAATGTGTAAAATGTTATATTATGACATTGACATATCGATCCAAAACCGCGGGTAACGAATGAGGATCGATTATCAATTTCGGACATTAGACGATAAACTACAAAAATAAGGATAACCTTCCTTTTGACGTAACTACTACGTCAAAACTATTTTTTTTTATTACACAAGTACTAAAAATCGGACGTACCATACCATGAAAATGTAGTATAGTAAGTACGTATATGAAATAGTAGTAGACTAGTAAATAAATCAATGGACGGGATCAACTATTACAACGATACAACGTTCCTTCAATATATTTTACAGGCACTTTACACAGAGTGCAAGTTGCCAGTTTAAAAACTTGATGGTAAGCGGTCTTAAAACCACGCACCGAGATTCACAAGCGGCGCTACCCCGCTATCCGCTGCGAACGAAACGCTTGCGAGTTCTAATTTTTCCACTAACGCCATCTAGTTTCATTTCGGCGTACTAAAAGCTTCGACGGTGAGGCGCAGATTGAGTAATAGTTACTATGGACGTTGGCGCAGATTGAATAGTAGTTACTATGAGAGTTGGGATAGGGAGTGGTGTATAAAGTAATGAGCGATAGCGATGTTAAATTTGCCCTTTCGGGGATAATTCTAGTCCTTTTTCGGATTGTTAACCCTTTAAATAGTGATTTAGTGATAGTGCCCTAGCCCCGAATTTTGTCCTAAAGTATGATGTATAATTTTGAGTATTTAGTAAATTAATTAGTGTTTTACTACAATCTTTTTACTTTTTATGTAGTAGAACAGCCCGGTTGATGGTAAGCGCCACAGTCACCTAATGACCAAAATAACAACTTTAATAATTACAATATTTCTAAACATAGCAGATGTAGTAATTTTGGTAAAATACACATTTTGGAAAAGTTAAAGTCAAATTTCAAAAATATTTATTCAATAGGATACATTGTGATCACTTTAAAACGTCAACTTAAAACTAGCTACGCCTGTTCCAACCTCCTTACGCCGGCAAAAGAACGGGCAAAAAACGCCCGGCAGGAATTTTTTTTGCGCGATCACATTGACAATTTTATTCTTATTACTAATTGATTGAATTGGAGCAAGTTCACTAAAATCCCATGCTTTTTTTTGTCATCTAAATAGTCCTTTTTTTTTTAAAACACTTTTACTTATTAAGTTTTATTACCAAGATTTCACTTGGTTGGTTGTGCACGTTGGGATATGGAAACATGAAAAAGAAAAAGTTCTCATTTCGGATGTCTACTTTTCATTATGAGTACCTACCACCCAAAATATCTTACCAATATGGCTAGATACTACTACTACTCCAAAATGTCTACTTTATCAAAATAACAAAACACGTTGTTTATGACCGTGCGAGTTGGTGTTCTGGCGTGGATCGTATGGAGATCAGCTCTTTGCATATTCACACCTGAGTATTTAGTGTTTGGATAATGTGCATACGAAATAAATAGACCGCTTATGATTCCGACAAACGTTTTAATCGAATTACCTTGATTTACTTAAAGTGTCATCAATCATCGTCATTATAATCAACTGGAAAACGTCAATTGCTGAACATGGGCCTCCCTCTTCTCATCCAACTACTGGCAGCCACTCGGCGCAAGTCGTCGCTCCACCTAGTCGCAGGGCGTCCTACAATACGTCTGCAAGTCGTCGCTCCACCTAGTCGCAGGGCGTCCTACACTACGTCTGCAAGTCGTCGCTCCACCTAGTCGCAGGGCGTCCTACACTACGTCTGCAAGTCGTCGCTCCACCTAGTCGCAGGACGTCCTACACTACGTCTGCAAGTCGTCGCTCCACCTAGACGCAGGACGTCCTACACTACGTCTGCGAGTCGTCGCTCCACCTAGTCGCAGGGCGTCCTACACTAAGTTTGCCAAGTCGCGGTCTCCGCTCAAGAACACGTCTACCCCAACGGTTATCGGCTCTGTGCTTATATGACCAGCCCACTGCCATTCAGCTTGCTAATACTGCGAGCTACGTCGTCGATGCGAGTATGAAAACAAAAAACGGTTTCACATTTTTCATATCCAGTTTTCCAATAAATAAATCGTTTGAACACGACCAACCGAATGTTTGTTTGTTTTGTATATGTATATGTGTTTCTATGCTCCCGTCACCGCTAACGTTTTCCTGTAGGTATCGTTTGTGTGGATTAATCGGATCGGTGAACTAGTTTGGGAAAGTTAGAATGAAATCTATATTGTATGTATTCGTTTGTGACTGACTCACAGTCAGACCAGTGAATAATATTGGAGCAGGTATTTTTTAATTTACTTTCTACAGGGTAGCGTTTATAAAGGTCGCTGCATACGTAACGAGCTAATGCCTCGGACGGGAAGTGAACGAGACAGGGACGTGACTGCCTCGTTCAAAACAGGATCGTGGTGTAAATGCAATGCATACGCACCGTGACAGTGACTCGGATCTAACATGCTAGTGTTGTGAACACGTGCCCGTCCCGTCTATGTGTGTCTCCGCGACATATGTACATCATGTACATTTTCTATGAAACGATATTTTCAAAACTTCCCGTCCCGTCCCGTCCGTATAAAAACCCGTCACGTATGCAGCGACCTTTAGTTACCTAATGCTAAGTGACGATGTGAAGGTTAGAAGATGGATAGCTAGCAGGCTTTTAGATTAGTAAAGCTTAATACAAAATATCAGACTATTTAGATGACAATAAAGTTATTACCGATCGTTTCTTGCCTGTTCTTTTGACGGCGTCAGGATCACGCGTAACGCGTTTTAAATTTCACGTTTCGAAGTGATTACATGTCGTAATAAATAAATGCATTATTTTCAATTTTATATCGATAGCAACCATTCAATGAATACCCAATACCATATCATCTCTGAATAATTAACCCTTAATGTGAATTAGGCCAGTGTTCAATTAGTTATTGCAAATCAATTTGTGCTGGCACAGTTAGTGATTTAGTAGGCGGATGATTGCGCGGGAGTGCTGACTGGGGGGTTCAGTGTGAAACGATTACTTGTTATCGTATCGCTGATTCATGAAAAAATGACCAAAAAAAAAAAGATTAACAAACGATTATGATCATGATGATTCAAATTGACCTACTGAGTTGGATTTCTAAGATTACCATTAGTGGATTTCATCGCTTGATGCTTAGCAGAATAACGTCCGAAATTGATAATTGATCGATCCTGATCCGTTATCCGCGATTTTGGATCGATATTTCATGTCTTAATATGTCATTTTAGTACTAGGGCTTGACATATTATGATTAGGTGTTGACAATAGACAATAGATTTTTTTTTTTTAATTTTTTTTTTTTGATGGCTTTTTAATAATGGTAACAATCAATGGTCATTGATTACTTACAATGATATGAGCTCCCACGTTAGTGGGTGTATTACTACTAAAATGACATATTATGACATGACACATCGAACCAAAACCGCGGATAACGGATCAGGATCGATTATTAATATCGGGCGTTAGAAGATTTGGTTTCTTATCTAAATATTTATGTATGTTTGTTTTTTTAATATTAAATTTCAAATAACAAAAGTAATTATTTAGTATAATACTTGTGATCACTTTAAAACTAGCTACGCCTGTTCCAAACTCCGTACACCGACAAATTAACAGGCAAGTAATTTTTGGGCGCGGTCACAATTTTTTCTTATTACTAACTGATGAGCAAGTTAACAATCGATGTACATAAGTATGTGTCGGTACAGTCAACGACAAAAGTCGCTGAATAATCACACTTTTTTCTATTATCCTCATCATCTTAGACACCAATTTTTAACCTCATCGTCACCTAAAATCCGGTGTGTGTTATGTTGTGGTCAAAATGATACCATGTAAAATGTACAAAAAAAAAAAAAAATTACTGATTTGAAACTCATTTGGAAAATCGAGAACGATCAGCTACTTTTATCGCTGACTGTACGTTTGTGTAGACAGACAGACGGCAGTAAATCGTAAATTTTATGTTAAAACGAACGAACTGTCACCTGTCAATTCATAGTACCCCTTTTTTCCAAAATATTTAACGCTTGCTACAAATTTATTAATACTTCAACTGTGAAATGAAAATATAAATCAATTGTGCTGAATAACATTATGCGAGTATAAGGTTGTAAATATTGCATCAATGGAATAAACACTGTTTTCATTAATTTTGTATGAAACGCATTGCACAAAATACATTTTGAATATTATATCATTTGAGTGAAATGATTATTAAAAAAAATATTTTTTTTAAAAACCCTTGTAAAAAAATTACCTGCCGGGCGTTTTTTGCCTGTTCTTTTGTCGGCGTAAGGAGGTTGGAACAAGCGTAGCTAGTCTTAAGTTTGACGTTATAATGTGATCATATTAGGATACACCTATTATAAACTAAGAGCCCACGACAGCCAGACCTTCGTCATTTTATTAAAGCTGAAAGTTACAAGTAAGAATGACCTGCGAATATAGAGTATGGGTTGTGGTTACTTCGGCAGATAACAGGAAGTGCAGGTGTATAAATTAGTACCCTAAATTCGTAAAGGTATAAAGCTCAATTTTTTTATATTTTCTTCAGGGTAACTTCAGAAACCTCTTTTTCCATTACCGGACACTTATGACAGTTGCTTCCCCCCACCAGACACCCATAAAACTTTCAGCCTTTATAAAATGACGAAGGTTTGGCTGTCGTGGGATCTGGGTCTATTAAGTAAGAATGTTGAATTGAATTGAACAAAACACATAAAGGCTATCGCACATTCTTCTCGCTGAACTAACTCAAAGCACTTTACTTTGCTCTTCTCTGTTATGAGTACAAACGAAGCATTTCGAGCAATTATTCCTTAGAATCGCTAATTAAAATAACTTTTAATTGATACAAGCGAGGCGTGAAATTAACTCAAGCCTAAATAATTATAGAAACATTCTAAGGATACTTCTGAAATGGAGCTTCTGCCTGTACAGGGTAGATCGGGGATGGTTCAGATCTGTCCAGTATTTTTACTTATAGAAAAAATATATATGTGTCGCATTTGGCCATAGTCACGAAAGCGCACCTGCTTTGTTTGGCAGCTCTCTGAAAACTTCACGATGGTGCGCTTTGACACAGTCTCGGTGTCATTGCTCAGGGTGATCGGAGTATCAAGCTCGGCTCGGTCACCAAGAAGTAAAGGCGTCTTGGAACTGTCCTACCGTTACTTTCGTAACTTACATCTTCGTGACTTCGTCTTTCCAGCGATACTTGAGACGGCCGACACCCGTTAATATTCATGTTTCCATATCCCAATGTGCACAACCAACTAAGAGAAATTCTAGAAGTATAGCTTATTATAAAATATCTGATATTACTATACTTTTTATATTATGACAAAAAAGCTTGGGATTGTGGTGAACTGGCTCCAATTCAATCAATTAGTAATAAGAATAAATTTTCAATGTGATCGCGCCAAAAAAATTCCCTGCCGGGCGTTTCTTGTCTGTTCTTTTGCCGGCGTAAGGAGGTTGGAACAGGCGTAGCTAGTTTTAAGTTTGACGTTTTAAAGTGATCACAATGTATCCTATTGAATAAAGTACTATTGACTATTGACAGGGCGACGGCCACTCGGCCGTCCACTGTATGCTCGTTTGACCGCACGATCCTCTCCTATTCTTTCAAGGTGGTTGAACCAGCAAAGTTTGTGCACTTTCATCCTTCCGATGACATAATAGATAGATAGATTATATAAACCGACCGTAACTATATAAAAATAAATTGCCATATCTATCAATTCTCTAGCTCTACATAGATTTAATTACAAGAGCCATTCTGGCACCACCGAGGTGATTTATACGTTAACAGAGAAGATAAAAAAAGTAAGTTTTTCTGCTTCGGAGGTATTGTTTTCTTTACTAACGAAGGGAAATAAAGGAAGGAAAAACTAACTCTGTATTAACATTTACCATCCACAGTCGGAAGGGAAGTAGCGGCGTGCATTTGCCATTGTGGTCCATTTTTTGCCTCTTATTTGATGTTGAAGAGATTATAGTAAACTAGCAGATGTCTGCGCTTTCACCCGTCACTTTATCGTGATAAAAAGTATTATATGTCCTTCTAACAGAGCGATGGTGGCCGAACGGTTAGGCGTGCGACTTACAAGACGCCGACACCGAGTTCGAATCCTCTCGGCCCCGCACCTATGACTTAATAAGTTATGTGCGGATTTGCCATATTTACAGGGTAGCGTTTGACTACCAGTCACCTGATGTTAAGTGACGATGTGGTCGAAGATGGCGCCACGCTACACCTGGACTGGGAACTGGCTCTCAAGTGAGGCTGCCGGAACACACCGATAGGTGCTTGGCGACAGATTCTTAACAAGAGGGTGGTAGCTAGCCAGGCGAGTACTAGAAAATACCCTACCACCAAGCTATGGTTTCATCACGATGTTTTCCTTCACCGAAAGCTCAAGCTCATTGTAGGATTCGAACTCACGTCCTACGGATCGCAAGCCGACGTCACTACCACTGAGCCATCATCGCTATAAAATGTCCATGATTCTGGCTCTAATGTTGAAAACAACATCGTTTTGAGGCAAGTAATTTAAATACTAAATCCTGTATTATAACGCGCACAAAGCTCTAAAGATCGTGCTTAACCCGTTCAAGTAGAAGAAATAGAGAGAAAAAAAACAGGACAGCCTGTTGCGGCGGCTGTGTTCTTATTTTTGTGCTGCAGTGAAGACGCTGGGGAGGGGAAAACATCGATAATATTATACGATGACGATATATTTACGGCGGTAAAGGGAATGAGAAAAAAAATCGTTCTCGGAAATGTATGTATACCTACTAAAAATATTTAAAATACACGGAAACATACGATAAAATAGCTTAGTTTTTTACAGGGCAGCTTTTGACTACAAATGTATAATGAGACATATGGCAAGAGTGGTGACAGTGACAATCTTTAAAATGTCAAGTTGTAATTTATTTCTTTTTTACATTGTATGCAACTATGCAACCCCTAAGACAAGTTGCGCTTTGTTTAATTATCACATTGTATGCGACCGCAATCGCATAATAAAGTACATACTCGTATATATACTTTGACAATGTCAATGTATTTGTGAATTTGCAGATTGCATTCTGTTTTGTATGCTGGTCAATAAAAGTCAAAAGTCAAAAGTCAATTTTTATTTATTCAATAGGATACATTGTGATCACTTTAAAACGTCAAACTTAAAACTAGCTACGCCTGTTCCAACCTCCTTACGCCGGCAAAAGAACAGGCAAGAAACGCCCGGCAGGTAATTTTTTTTGGCGCGATCACATTGACAATTTTATTCTTATTACTAATTGATTGAATTGGAGCAAGTTCACTAAAATCCTAAGCTTTTTTTGTCATCTAATGGTCCGATATTTTTAATTAGCTTTACTAATAAGATTTCTCTTGTTTGGTTGTACACATTGGGATATGGGAACATGAATATTAATGAGTTGCCGGATCACAACCAAAGCAAAAATTCTGTATCAAATACCATCGATATTTATTAATCGCAGCACTACACGACACACCCGTTCGCTGTACATGACGCGTCCAATATCCTTTGTCTACCTTCGCCATAATCGATAATTTAAATGCACGTCACTACGATGTTGTTGAAGCGTGCTCACGGCGGCGCTTAAGAATATTTATGTGACGTGTAGAATAACACTTTGTTACGAATCGATTAGTAAGACAAATAACTGACTCGATTAGTAACACAGATAATAGTAACAGTCACTGACATAGCTCACACAATTAGCAAGCTGCAGTGTCAGTGGGTTGGTCATTTATAAGCCGCAGAACCGACAACCGTTGGGGTAGACGTGTTCTTGAATGGAGACCGCGACTTGGCAAACGTAGTGTAGGACGCCCTGCGACTAGGTGGAGCGACGACTTGCGCCGAGTGGCTGGCAGTAGCTAAGACCGGGCTCAGTGGCGTATCTTACGAGAGGTCTATGTCCAACAGTGGACTGACACAGGCTGATGAAGATGATGATGAATGATCAGTAATGTTCTGTTTCAGAAATTATTAAATGTAAATGAAAGACCCAGAAATTATGTAAGGCAATCGGCACCCCTGTTTCAGTTTTAAGAGCATTGTACTCAGTTAAATTACTGGCACAGAACAAGTAGTACTGAGAGAGAAAAAAAGATAGAGAACCCATTTAGTTAAGACATCAGACAGCACTACATTTTTACATACAACAAAACAAACAATCTCTGTCACGCTTGTGACTTTGACAGCGTGCGAGAGAGACAAAAATACTTTCATGATGCTTAGACAGCGTCATACCGTGTGCACATTTACAGACAAATGTGTGAATGTGGTTATACGACGTACGTGCTATATTCAGATGACCAACGATAGAATCTTCTAATTTCTCAAGTCGAAAATCGATAAACACTGACACATCACTAGACATCGCGTGCGCACAACACTTTTCAATGGCCCTCATTGTCGTGCGGAGTAATAAAATTTGTTATGTGCATGTACATGTATGTAGCACCATTATTTTAGTGCCATAATTCAACAGTGCTCTTTGTAGAATGTACTTTTGATGGTAAGCGTCAGACTTGTAGTTAGGTACTACATAATGTACTTGTTTAAGGTATCCTACTAGTATTATAAACGTCAAAGTTTGTGAGTGTGGATGGATGGATGAATGTTTGTAACTCTTTCACGCAAAAACTACTGAACGGATCTGAATGAAATTTGGAACGGAGATAGCTTATATCCTAGATTAACACATAGGCTACTTTTTATCCCGGAAAAAGGTTCCTGCGGGATAACGGGAAGACTCTGGTGAAACTGCAGGGCGCAACTAGTGTTTACATAAATAAATATCCTGGAAATAAAATAAAATAAAATAAATAAATAACTCATATTCTTTAACATGAGAAAAAGGTTAGAAAAAATGTATACTTAGAGCATTACATTATATGGCTACGAAACGTGGACAGTGACCAAAAAGGGCAGGGAGAGATTAGAGGCTTTTGAGATGTTGTGTTGGCGACGTATGGAGAGAATCAGCTGGATAGAAAACTAACCAGGCAGTTCTGGACAAAGTCGAAGAAAAAAGAAACAACAATAGTAGAAATAAGAAGAGGAAAAATATTTGGTCACTTGGTAAGTCATGACGAATATGTAAAAACCATCTTACAAGGAAAAGTAGAAGGGAAGAGATGGATAGGTAGACCGAGAAGGAAAAAGATAGACCAAGTCAGAGAAAAGATGGCTGAGGACAGGACTTGATGGAAAGTGCTCCACGGACAAGAGCACTACTCTTTAAGAGTAAAAGATGAATTCTTCGAGGAAAAAAATGGTTCATTCTAGTCGAAGGTTTTTGTGTTACGCAAAATACAGAATTTTAGTTCGGTATATTATTATTCAGTAGCTACATCATCAACACATCGATCAATTGCTTCCCAATCATAGTACAAAACGCAACCCCTTTCAACAGGGGCTGATTATTATTATTAAACCACCGATTTAACAATAATAATAGTATAAGCATCTATTGTTAATGCCGATGTCCGCCCGAACTTTCATCGCAAAGCATGCCGCCCCAAAATTCTATTGAATATCATATTTTTATGACAGCTCCGCACTTTCTTTACTTATGGGGTTAAAGCTACCCCTTCAAACGAATAACAACCCTTATTTCTCGGGGTTTAAAGTCGTAAATAGCAGGGACAAAAAGACCCTTAGTTTGAAATTTGAGTCACCAGTTTGTGCCCCAATTATAATGAGGTCTAAAATGCTGTATTGGTTTTTGGTATTAATTTCTTTATTGAGATTTTGGTGCAGATGTGGTTCAAATAGAGCCGCAGGGAAATACTGCTGATTGACAGAGTAAATAGGCGAGTTATCACACTTTGGCACTTATCACTATATAGTATAAAACAAAATCGCTTTCCGCGTCATACTATCGATAGCTTAAAACGAGACAAAATTATCGATACATCGATATTATTGCTGCTCGCGAAGTATATACTGTCGATGGTATTGTTCCTCGTAAATAAAAAAATATCGATAGGCCTATCGATAGTGTTTCGATTGGTTGGTTATCGATAAACTATCGATCGGCAACGCTATAGAAGACGCGGGTGAAACCGCGAGGCGCAGCTAGTTAACCATACAAAATACGAATGTGATAAAAAGAACAAAGCGTTGGAAGAAATGCGACATTGCGTGTAACAGATACCCGATACCTGATCCTCTCTGTTCTTATTTGGCACAGGACCCAAATAAAAATACTATTTTGAACAAATACAGGCGTAATCAATACTTCTTTTTCCAAATTACTCGTTCCTGTAAGTTTAATCAAACGAAAACGGGCTCACACGATGCCCAATAAATTACTGGAAGTCTTAAATACGCGATCGAGCCTTGAATTTTTTTATTTTATTTATTTATTTTATTATCGAGTTGTAACCCGACACTGCGGGTGACACAAGGCGGCGCAGTAAAATGCAATACGTGGTATATGTGAGGGTTCCGTAGGATATTTCTTTATTTACTTTTTACAGGATAGATTTTGACCACAACCTGATGTTAAGTGACTCTGTGGTAGATGGTGGCCCCACGCTACATCTAAATTGGAAAAACAGAATAGCAGAAGAGGTTCATATTAAATTGATATTTATGTAAGCGATGTTAATTTCATTGTTTTATTTACAAATAATGTACCTACTGTTTTTTTGACGGACACGTTTAAAATTACAACTGGAAACGTTTTATTTAACCATTTTATTTTATAATTTCACTGGACATTTCAGAATTTAATGATGATTATTTTACTCATTTTCTCATATTTTTGTACGCATTTCTAGGAAAAACATGATACTACTGAAATAACTAGAATTTACACCTTACATGCTTTGTTATGACACATGTTTGACAAATAAAATATTATCTATATCGAGACCTTTGTCCAGCAGTGGGTTTATTTTAATGGTAAAAAAAGAAAAATACGTAATAGGTATTACTTTTACGTGGTTCCAAACCTCAACCTGCGGAACCCCGAAAAGGCCAAAGATAATAAATAAAAATAAGCGATCAGAGCTCGGCTGTACAAGTTGTACAACACTTTATTGCAGTTTTTATGCCCTCGTTTATAATTGAATCTGGTTTTGTAATGAGGCTTTATTGATTAGTGAGCCACGATTTTTTTACGAACGGTGCTGCCAGGTTGATGAAACGTTTTACCACTATCTTTGTGATGACAGCTGCGGCTGCGGCGGTTTGGGCTATTGTAAACTAATTGATGTTAATTAAAGCCATTAACAGTTTTGATGGATGTGATTTACTTTTGAATAAGATTTTGGAGTTTAGTTTTTAATATATAGTTTTTAATATTACTTTTTGAACCATGGGAAAGGACATAAGATACTTTTAATTGCAATAAATTGTAGCCTGCCGCGAGTGAAACCGCGGGGAAAAGCTAATTTATTTTTACTTACAGAGTAGCGTTTGACCACAAGTTACCTGATGTTAAGTGACGATGTGATCGAAGGTGGCGCCACCTGGATTGGGAACTGGCTCTCAAGTGAGGCAGCCGGAACAGACCGATAGGTGTCTATTGCCTGAAATTAATATTCGATCCGATGACATGACATATCGATCAAAAACCGCGGATAACGGATCAGGATCGATTATTAACTTCGGACGTATATAGATAAAAGTATGTAATCCAAATATCTGAAAATGTAATAAATAAACCTCCATAAATCTCTACGCTGTTCAAGAACTTATCTAAGTTGACACGTGTATCTATCACCCGTCAAGTTGTTAGGGTTATCACGCACCATATGCACTAAACAGCGCGTAATATAGCTAGGGTTACCGCACTTACCGCGGGCGATATGTACTAAACAACTTGTGCGATATAGGCAGGGTTACCGCAACATGTACTAAAACAGCGTGTGATATAGCTAGGGTTGTCACTTCACTTGCAAATCGCGCGAGTAATAAGTTGCCCGCTTAGGATGGCGCGTGCTATGCTTGGGAATGTGCAATAGGGTGGTTGCGGTCGGGACGTGCTGACAAGCGGAGCGGGAGCGGTTTGTTAAACATTGGATATAGGAAAAGAGGTTTAGTAATTGAAGTTGAGGCCAAAATCGATTTATCATCGTAGTTTATGAAAGTAATGTTTTGGCTACACTTTTACTTAAGATATCTTCAATCTGTCTCTACTTATAATGTACCTCTCTCCATTAAATTCTCCATCACACGCAGATCACAGGAGTCACGTACACGTCTCTAATCGCTATAACTACGCTCATGAACGTCCGCTCTCGCTACCACTTCTCACTACGTCATCGCTCTCGGCCATACGTCGCAATCGAATGAACCTGATCGCAAGTGATGACGAGTTTGATGATGATGCAAGCTTGCCTAAAAGGCAACGTTCACGGTGGACTTGATGGCTTCTTAAGTTTACTTTTCAAGAAACAAGACAAAGACGCTGTTCACTTCTTCGTGGTTCAATGTAGTAGTGAAGCGAGAGATTACGTACTCTAACCGCTACCTCTCCGCTCATGGCTGCCCGTTCTCGCTGCCGCTCCTCACCACGTCCTCAACCACACGTGGCACGCGTATGTCATCATCCCACTAGGTTTGCTCACAGGATTTGCGCGCACGTTTCTTGCGATGCCTTTACTTGTGTAACTTTGGTTATGAAATGATGATGGCAACTGGCAACTTTGATACTAATTATGGTAGAAATGATCACACTTACTTTAATTTTATAAATGCTAACATTATCCATGTATGTCTAAGGTTCACGACGTTTTTTCTTCATCGAATTGATTTTCGGGTTGGGTTGCCAGTCTAGCTGGTCCGGTCAGTCGTAATATATCAATCAATCTATACAAATAAATAAAATTGAAGTCTCTGTTTGTAATTTCAAATTAACAGCTTTTCACTAAATGCATATAAAAGTACATAGGGTACTTACATCAGGATATCAATTTTAAAAATTTTGTTTGTCTGTCTGTTTGTTCCGGCTAATCTCTGAAACGGCTGGACCGATTTTGACGGAACTTTCACTCGCAGATAGCTAATTTTATACACACCCCACTTGAGAGCCAGTTTCCAGTGCAGTGTAGCGTGGCGCCACCTTCGACTACACCGTTACTTAACAACTGGTGACTTGTGGTTAAACGCTACCCAGTAAGAAATTAAACAACAGCGTCATTGAAAATGTTTTGACCACAGAAAAATTACAAGAAAGTTCACATAAATGTAGTCATGGGAACAATTTTTAAAACAGAAACTGACAAAATTGATCAACGTTTTCACAACAAATTGTCATCCATTGCTACATTTAATTGAAAATATCAACGGGGGAGTCGTACGGCCGTTGAAATGTATTCGTGTGCCGTTGTTCCATTGAATTAGTTTTATTTTCGACTGCCCCTTAGCGAAGCGTCGTTAATATCCCCGAAATGTCGGGGGATACTTTAGGCTGGCACTAAATGGCTTAGGATTTGGGAGTTCAAACCTGGGTGTCTAGAGGGACCTTTAAATGTCAAACTTGGTTATTTTATTATGACACTTTATACCTTTCGTGTTTATTTATCGTTTGTACTTGACTTGAGTCTGTATTTTAGAAATTGATACTATGACAGGTGTCAAAATAAGTTTTGTATTGAACAGATTTGGTTACAAATGGTTTGTTGTTTTATATAAATAAATGTCTTTTGACATATTATATTGATCTGCCAATTTTATGTCATTTCAACAAACAATATGTCTGATTTGAGCACTCTGGCCTGGACAGTCTTACAAGGTTGTGACGTCATATGAACAACTATTTCAACGTAAATTTAAATTGTTCGTGTCATTAAATATATGATTTCTTTTTTTATAGATCTACAAGCTGCGCCCCGCGATTTCACCCGCGTCTTCCCGTTATCCCGTAGGAACTTATTCCGGGATAAAAAGTATCCTATGTCTGCCTCCTGGTTCTAATCTACCTCTGCGCCAATTTTCAGTCAAATCGGTTCAGCCGTTCTTGAGTTTCAAATAGTGTAACTAACACGACTTTCTTTTATAATAAATATAGATAGATAGACGATATGTATATAACTTCACTCTAATAATCTACTAATATTAATAAAAACACCGACATTACAATGGCTAGCGACAGGTAATTATCACGTGACACTTTGACATAACGGAAATAGGGGAAAAAAATAAGGACAGTCATAGCAACACCAAAATAAGACGTGATGATTTCCCGCGTTTTCCTGGTCTTATCGCGATTTAATGTGACAGATGAACTGACTGACTGACGTTCATTAAGTGTCAGGGTAAGACTATAAATCTATGGGTAAAACTTACTGTTTTTCAAAAAACAATCAGGGCTCTTATTGGCTATGACCATTGCAAAGAATGCTGATTTAAGAGTAGATAAGTATAAACACTTATTGCACTATACAAATTCACAAAAAAAGTATGTGTGTATTGTGTATATATGTGTTGTGTGTGTGAGTTATGCTGGGGCCACACTAACGGGAAATGCCGTTCAATAGCGCGATGATTGACGTTTGACATAAGTGTGGCCACGACACTGGACAACGGCATTCACATTGGCGTTTGTCGTTAGCCGATAACTCAAGTGCATTCGCGTTGACCGTTCAAGTGTAGCCACTCACATAATAGCGTTAATAATTAACGCAATATTTATCGCGGAGATAGGCATTGACATTTCCCTTGACGTTGACCTTAGTGTGGCCCGGGTATTACCATAGTAAGGAGTAGTAGTTCAGCTTCATATAAATCGGCCGTCGCCGGTTTGAATGTGTGCGTGAGTAGCGGCACCGTGTACACACGCACTTTTCACGCACACAATCACATAAACGAAAGGAGGCGGCCGGGGCTGCGGCCATGCACTCAGTGCGGAACGCGCCGCCTATGCGTCACCGCAAGAGTAGGCAATTAACTCGTCGAGCGGCCTTAGCTAACCTACTGTTCTTTATATACTGTGGTATTACACAGCCAAGTGAGTCAAAATGGTGGGTCTACGCGAAAACAGGCAAAAAACGTAGAGCAAACATTTTTCACGTTTCTAAACAAGAAAAACTCCTTATAACGCAAATGCTCTTTATGTAACACAATACATTGGCTTCACAATAAGCGAAAGGAAGCTGATTTGGGGCCGATGCCGCGGTAAAAATATCAAATTTCGGCATAGAGTTGGAGAAAAACTATGGGATTAGATATGACGCGGTAACTAAGGGAACTCGAGAGAGACTTTTGTTCAAAGACCTTCGCAGCGTCTGTTCACACTGCGACTGAGCAATTATGGCCGAAGAGCTGTTTTTAGAGTTACCTCAAAAAGAAAAACGGAACCGTAATCGGCTAACTTTGTTGTCCGTCTGCCTGTCTGTCAGTCAAGACCCTTTTTCTCAAAAACGCGTTGAGGTATCAAGTTGAAATTTTTATTAGACTAACCCCACGGTTTCACTCGCGTAAGCTACAGTTTATCGCGATAAAAAGTATCCTATGTCCTTCCTCAGGGTTCAAACTATCTCCATACCAAATTTCAAATTTCAAAACTTTTTTATTTAATAGTTCATTGTGATCACTTTAAAACGTCAACTTAAAACTAGCTACGCCTATTCCAACCTCCTTACGCCGGCAAAAGAAGAGCTTATTTCATTTCATTTACCAAATTTCATTTAAATCGGTTCAGTAGTTTAGAAGTGAAAGCGAGACAGACAGACAGGGTTACTTACGCAGAGAGAGAGATATTAGTAGGGATATTCGGCTCCCCAGTCTCTTTTAGCTGTGAAAAAATCAAACTTGTATATTTTCGCACATTTTGCGATTTCACAAGGGAATCAATAGGTACCTTTAGGGTACTTTCCGTTCACCTAGAATCATGAAATTTGACATGAAGCAATGTCTTACAGCACATGTAAAGAAGTGAAAACCGTAAATTTGTAAATAACAAAACAATAACAATAACATATACACAACAAACAACATTTTTTTTTCTTTTTTCTTTATTTTATAACATAAAGAAAAAAAACGGAACTCTTGGTGCGCAAGTCCACCTCGCACTTGGCCGGTTTTTTTTTCTTTCGACGGTTTTATCTATGGTATAACATGTAAGGTCGGGTTGCACCATCCACAGTTAATTTTAATTATCGTCAAATCTGCAGCTAAGCAAATATTTCTTGCACCAACTATTGTAATATTTCTACCTTTGATTTAGAATCTAATTTAGACTAACGTGTAATTTAAGTCACTTTTAGCTTGAACTCGAACGCATTTCCATACACGACTGAACTTCGAAAATCCTTAGTAACAGCCTATGTAAATCTAAGCGTTCATATATCCAACAATATATTCGCATACAGTAATCCTCGTTACCCCGAATAAAGTATTATCGAGTTATGATCAGTCGAATCGGCAGGATTATTGTTTCGGGTTTACGGTATTTCGGTTAGAAACACCACGCACTTGAAACTTTTAGTGCAATTTGTTTTTAACCTTCGAAAACAATTAATCACTTTAATTTCAATCATATTTCAGAAGGCCAACTATGTCATCATCATCATCAGCCTGTATCAGTCCACTGCTGGACATGGGCCTCAGCCAAAGTACGCCACTGAGCCCGGTCTTCGTCTCTTCTCATCCAAATACTGGCAGCCACTCGGCGCAAGTCGTCGCTCCACCTAGTCGCAGGGCGTCCTACACTACGTCTGCCAAGTCGCGGTCTCCACTCAAGAACACGTCTACCCCAACAGTTATCGGTTCTGCGGCTTATATGACCAGCCCACTGCCACTTCAGCTAACTATGTACTAATCGATAACAAAATTATAAAGGAAAAAAAACTCGACTGCGCCAAAAAAAGTACCCTATGTCACTCCCACAATAAATACGAATCTAATGACACCTCATATGTTAAAATCCATCAAGCCATTTAGGCTACAGGCCGTGCCAGAGAATTATACGTACATACACTCAAAAAACATAACCCGCCTTCTTTCGTACTCAGGTAAAAACGTCATAATTAGGAATCTAGAGCAACTTTTTATTTTTCTTCTTAAGGTTTCGTTTGGCCACAAGTCACTCGATATTAAGTATATTTGTACATATGTATATTTGAAATTATATAGGAAACTAGCTGACCCGGCAAACGTTGTTTTGCCATATAATAAATGGCTATTAAAAAATAAGGGTTGATCGTAGAAGGGTGAAAATTGAGGATTGTATGTATTTTTGTATGTTGTATCATAAAAAAATAGAAATTAAAAATGTTGTCTAAAAAATAAAAATAAAAAATTAGGGGTGGACTACCCCTAACATTTAGGGGGATGAAAAATAGATGTTGGCTGATTCTCATAGATACCGGATAAGCACAAAAAATTTCATCAAAATCGGTCAAGCCGTTTCGGAGGAGTATGGCAACGAAAACTGTGACACGAGAATTTTATATATTAGATTATATAGGGCTTTGGCCGTCTAATATAATGTAATAATAAAATTACACATTGACATTTTCTCCTAAACTTCTACGAAAATCATAAAAATTCCACTTTTACCCCAATACCCCAAGTCAAACAAAATAATCAACTAAACGACGATACGCGCATAATAAAACCATCAAGAGATAAACAGAAGACCAAAATCATCCCTTAAGTCCTCGATTACCATCTGTCCAAGCGAAAATACGAAATATCGAAGTGAAGGAGTTTGGAATAACGCCCTCTGTACACTTGATGCTTTTATTTAAGTCAAACCGAGACTTGCCCAAAGGGTACAAGTATGTATAATTTTTAACAAAAAAAACTAACTTCTCTTTCCCCTCGATTTCTCTGAGATACCATCATCAGATCCTGGTTTCCTTATCATGGTACCACTCTTGGGATATCTCCTTTCCAACAAAAAAAGAATCATCAAAATCGGTTCATAAACGATGAAGTTATCCGTGTACAAACATAAAAAATCCGTCCGTCTGTTACCAGGCTGTATCTCATGAACCTTGGTAGTTATAGTTGAAATTTTCACAAATTATGTGTTTTTGTTGCCGCTATAGCAACAAATACATATCGCTATACAACAAATGTGTTTTTTTTTGCCGTTTCTATAGATAATTGTACGGAACTCTTTGTGCGCGAATCCGACCCGCACTTAGCTGGTTTTTTTCTATCGTACATTGAGAATCTGTTGCAGTGTCTATCAGTGAGTTCCGGCACTCACTTGAGAGCCAGTTTCCAGTTCAGGCGTATCGTCACTTAATATCGAGTGACTTGTGGCCAAACGAAACCTTAAGAAGAAAAATAAAAAGTTGCTCTAGATTCCTAATTATGACGTTATGAATTATGAAGTAAGAAAAAAAAAAAAAAAAAAAAAAGACATCTGCCATATATTACTAAATTTTATAATATTTATTAAAAATACTTGGCGCGTATTTAAGCGGCCTTTTACCCAGTGAATACGACCCACTTTTGATGGTGCTCTGATACAGTGGTTTTGTTTGAGCGGCCTTTGTACCCTGGTGTTTTGAAAGTGAACTGAGTCAGCTGATATTATTTAAGAATATTTGACATCTATTTTGACACGAGTCGGCTCTACGCTTACTGGTTGCCGTGGTGACAATGGCACCAAGTCGCGGGTGCCTTCGTCTGCGCAATGCGCAGAGTGAAAGCGCATGTGCACCCCATATCACTGAAGTTTTGACAATGAGGATGACGTCCGTCAAGCTATTTTTATAAATATTGCATGTTTATTTGGACAATTTTTTTAGTGGTGTTTGTATATATAATTTCTAGAAAACTAATGTCATCTGATGCGCCGCGATGCGCGCAGGTGGACGGTGGTGATAATGGAATTTTGCAGGCGATTGTGTCACAGGATAATTTGGTTCAGTGTCCAGATTGTACGCAGGTTCGTTTTTTTAAAGGACAGAGAGGTTTAAAAATACACCAAGGGAAATGCCACAAAACCTTACACATTTCTCTTTCAGCCCCAAATTGCTCACAACAGGTTGTTGCTGAAGCGTCTCAAAATAACGAACCATTTTGGCAAACTTTGGCTAGCTGCAAAGCTAAAAAACCCGTCTTGAAACGCATACCCCGCGGTGCTCGCCTCTCTGTCGCAAAAGCTTTGTCTGGCGCTATCAAAGCTGTAGTATTGCAGAATACAAAGCATGCCTGGGAACACTTGCTGTCCTTTCCGTATTCTGTACTTCACGTCCACTCCGAAACTAATAATCGTAAATCACTGACAACTCGTGTTAAAGAAAACTGCGTGAAGTACAGTGCACAGGAAGAAATCCCTTCACTTTCGACAAACAACTTGGACCAACATCAACATTCAAAATTTCCAGTGAGACCTTTTACTGAGTCGGACACTTTCAAACTAGTAGAGAGCAAGATCAGTGATGGCGATATCAAGGGTGCAGCACGAATCTTGTTTTCTAGTGACACAATCGCACCTTCAGACCCGGAAACCCTCGCGATTTTGGAGGGAAAACATCCGCCTCCGGCAGCAAGTCTCCAACTTCCAGAGGCACCGGGGGACAGTGATGGCGCCATTGAAGTGACGGCATTGGACGTGTCAGTAGCCGTCATGTCCTTTCAAAGCGGCTCCGCGGGTGGCTTAGACGGCTTGACACCACAACATTTAAAAGATTTAACTTGTGGTGGAAGCGGAGAAGCTGGTGAGTCGCTTTTGAGAGGCTTGACGGAGCTGGTCAATCTAATGCTGTCGGGCCGGGTCAATGGTGACATCACTGAAGTCCTCTACGGTGCCAATTTATGCGCTCTAAAAAAGAAAGACGGTGGCATTAGGCCTATTGCGGTAGGTATTACGTATCGGCGCCTTGCGTCCAAAATCTGCTGCAAACATATAGCACCGGTTTTAGCTAATCTGTTTCAACCTGTGCAGCTAGGTTTTGGATCGCGAGGTGGCTGCGAAGCCACCGTCCATTCTGTTCGAACTTTTTTGGATCAAAATTGTGGGGATTTGCTGCTGAAGGTGGATGTGAAGAATGCTTTCAATTCGGTCGATAGAGGAGCCCTTTTAACGCAAGTCAAAGACAAAATTCCAAATTTATATCGTTATCTTTGGCAATGTTATGGAAATTCTTCAAAATTAACATATCATGGCAACGAAATTTCATCTGCTGTAGGCTGTCAACAAGGTGACCCTCTTGGCCCTGCTGTATTTAGTCTCGCTATCCATCCCATCATCAAACGACTTCAGTCCAAGCTAAATGTTTGGTACTTAGATGATGGGACACTGGGTGGTGATGCGGACACCTTGTATAATGACCTGGATTATTTAGTCTCTGAATTTCGCACTATTGGTTTAGAGTTAAATTTTTCTAAATGTGAACTTTTTATTCCGAAATTTTACCCCGCGAAAGATTTGGCAATTCAAAAATTTAGTTTTTTGGCCTCTGGTATTAAGATAGTGGACCATAGTTCGCTTCATTTGCTGGGCTCCCCTGTACTAGACGAATCTTTCCCTCTTTTCATTGATGAAAAAATTCAAAATTTTTTACAATGTTCGGACCGCCTTTCAAAAATTAACACTCACATGGCTTTTACGATTATAAAATTTTGTTTATTTGTTCCTAAATTTACATATCTCGTAAGAGCCTCTCAACTTTGGAAACACCCAGATCTCCTCGAAAATCTGGACAAAATTATCAGAAACACTTTGGCTTCTATTTTAAACATTTCATTTTTAGATCGAGAGTGGTTTCAGGCTTCACTTCCGGTGCGTCTTGGAGGCCTAGGCATCCGGTCCATCTCGGGTGTCGCCCTTCCTGCGTTCCTGTCCTCGGTCCATAGCAATCAAAATTTGATACATAAAATTCTTGGCACTGACAATGTCAGTATTGCGCATATGGACGAGGCTAGGAACGCGTGGATAACCATGTGCCCAAGCGCTGAATTCCCAATACATCCATCTTCACAGAAGCTGTGGGACCGGCCGATCTGTGAGCAAGTACGGAAACAACTCCTAAATACGTGCTCAAGCTCTACAGATCGCGCCCGTCTTCTAGCAGTTTCTGAGTGGGAATCAGGTTTGTGGCTACAGGCCCTTCCTTCACCAAGCACTGGAACTCTGCTCGATTCCTCATCTTTTCGGATAGCGACTTCCCTCCGCTTGGGTGCATCGTGCTGCGCTCCTCACCGCTGCCAGTGTGGCAGTGCCGTCGACCAGCTCGGTCACCACGGTCTTTCCTGCACAAGAAGCGCAGGTAGGATACCCCGCCACACCGCTCTTAATGATCTCATCCGCCGGGCTCTTACCACCGCCAACTGCGCGGCCGTTTTAGAACCAAACGGCCTCGTTCGTAGCGATGGTAAGAGACCGGATGGTATGACATTAATACCGTGGAAGATGGGGCGGCCTTTGGTGTGGGACGCTACTTGTGTCGACACCCTAGCGCCGTCACATCTTCCTATAACTAAAAATAGAGCTGGTGCGGCGGCTGAATCTGCAGAGGGCCTCAAAAGGCGCAAATATGGTAATCTCGACAGTGGATACATATTTGAGCCTTTTGGGGTCGAAACGCTTGGACCGTGGGGACCGGGAGCAAAATCGATATATAATGATATATCAAAGCGACTGGTCGATGCTACCCGTGACCAAAATGCTGGTCGTTATTTTGCACAACGAATAAGCATTGCCGTTCAACGCGGCAATGCGGCCAGCATTTTGGGAACGTTGCCAACTGGTAGTGGTTTATTAGATTAAGTAGTTTGTTTAGTTTGATAGGTAGTTTTATTTTACATTTTAAGGTTTAGATAAGTGTTTTTACTTGTGTTATTTCTTTTTAAATTGATTAAAAATTCAGTATATTAAAATAAAAATAAAGTACTGTACAAATATACATACAAGAAATAATAAATTTGAAAAGAAAAAGAAAAATAAAATTAGATTAGAATAATAATAATTAACAATAATAAATATAGCTAAAGCAAAATACATTAAAATAAAAATAAAATTAGAATAGAAAAAAATAACAATATTTTATTATTTATTTATTTTATTTTTATAGAAAACATACAGTGTTATGACTAATTAAATAACTATATATAAAAACATGCACACCATTTAAAACGTTTTCGCATATTGATTCTTTATAAACTTGTTTGCCTAAAGAAATAAATGTAATGATAAACATAGGTCAAGTGAAACAAAATAATACATCAAATTCCAAAATATATACGAAACATACATGTCAAAGAATATATATATAAACAAAAACAATTAAATATAATCACAATCATACATCTCCTTAATATGTAATATGTGTAAATAAGTAAATAACACACAAATTCATACAAGCGAAGCGATGTAGCTCAGTGGTAGTGATGTCGGCTCGCGAGACGTAGATCGTAGGTCATTCTATAATGATTTTGAGCTTTCAGTAAAGGAAAACATCGAGATGAAACCATAGCTTCGTGGTAGGGCATTTTCTAGTGCTCCTGGCTATTTAGCTACCTACCACCCTCAAAATAAAAATCTGTCGCCAAGCACGTATTCCGGCAGCCCCACTTGAGAGCCAGTTGCCAATTCAGGTGTAACTTAGCGCTATCTTCGACCACATCGTCACTTAATATCAGGTGACTTGTAGTCAAACGCTACTCTGTAAGAAGTAAAAAAAAACATAGTTGCTACGGCAATTTATTTTTTTATAGCGATGATGGCTCAGTGGTAGTGACGTCGGCTTGCGATCCGTAGAACGTGGGTTCGAATCCTACAATGAGCTTGAGCTTTCGGTGAAGGAAAACATCGTCATGAAACCATAGCTTGGTGGTAGGTTTTTAGTACTCGCCTAGCTAGATACCACCCTCTTGTTAAGAATCTGTCGCCAAGCACCTCGGTGTGTTCCGGCAGCCTCACTTGAGAGCCAGTTTCCAATCCAGGTGTAGCGTGGCGCCATCTGCAACCACATCATCACTTAACATCAGGTGACTTGTGGTTAAAGGCTACCCTGTAAATAGTACACTTTTATTAGCTTCACTTGTAGCTAACTAACAACGTCATAAAATCTTAGAAGTCAATTTTAACCTACTTCTAGTTGTCGTATCGAAATGAAACTTTGTATGTATATGTAATCCTGGTGACAATACAATAATTTGGCATCATCGACCTGATCTGATGATGGAGCCAGGAGGTAGTGGAAGTCTTCTGTGGTTGCTAGTAAACCTCATGAGTTTGGGATTTCTCAATTCGACCGTATATATGCTTTTTTATGTTTTGTTCGCGTATAACTTCGTCGTTTATGAACCGATTTTGATGATTCTTTTTTTGTTGGAAAGACAATATACCAAGGGTGGTGCCATGATAAGGAAACCAGGATCTGATTATGGTATCCCAGAGAAATCGAGGGGAAAGAGAAGTCAGTTATATTTCTTGTTAAAAACTATATGTACTTGTTTTCCTCAGCAAAAATACAATAAAATCGTGATATAAGCAGCGGCCCCACATTGTTAACAAGTATATCTGCACAATGAGCTTAGTGCCGCACAACACACTGCTATGATACCGGGAACAGGGCGTGGCGCCACTGCGAGAGAGAAATCAAAACGCTCATTCAACACACGTGGCTGAAAACTGAAAACGATAGTGGCCGAACGGCGACCGCGAGCGCCTTACAACGCGCCGACACAGAGTTCGAATCGTCTCGGCCCGCACTTTTTTTTTATAAATCTATTTACAGGGTGGCGTTTGACCACAAGTCACCAGATGTTAAGTGACGATGTGGTCGAAGGTGGTGCCACGCTACACCTGGACTGGGAACTGGCTCTCAAGTAAGGCTGCTGTAATACACCGATAGGTGCTTGGCGACCTTTGACTTCATAAGTTCATAAGTAAAGAAAAACATCGTTGGGAAACCGTTATGTCCAAGAACCATAACATTCAAGGGCATGCGACATCTACCAACCCGTATTGGGCCAGCGTGGCAGATAACGGCCCGTACAACCTCTCTGAGAGAAGGCTAGAGTCCCAGCATTGGGAACGTAGAGGCTGATGATGATGTGGCTGAAATAAGCATTTCGGCAGCCTCGATTGAAAGCCAGACGCCAGTTGCCAATGTAGCGTAGCATGTCATCGCGCAATGTGATCGCGTACAAAAACCTGCCAGGCGTTCCTTGAAAGCAGGTTGGAACAGACACAGGTACCTAGTTTATGATTGTCGTTTCAAAGTTATCATATGATGTATCGTACTAAATAAACAAATTGAATTGAATGGTAATGTTTCCAGTGAAATTAAAAGGCATAGATTTAATATCTGTGATGAGCGCAATGCGTTGCCGCGCAGGATTTTGAACTATTAAAGTTCAAAATTGTGCACTAATAGGCAATTGTGATATTTACCATCAGGCAAGCGACTTGCTCACACGTTACAAAAACAACACACTGTTACAAAAAATGCATTTAGACTTTCGTTTTTAACCTTCATTTATTGTAATTCTAACCAAAACAATGTACAACATTTTCTACACTTACCATACTTTTTTTGATAGTCTCTAGTTTTCGCTCATCAAAAACTTTCTTTCTTTTTGATTTTTTCCTCAAGAATCCCCAAAAAGCTGCAAAACTTTTCCCGCTACCTGCTCCCACTCCGCCCAAACGGTCATAACTCCGGTCGCGAGCCTTGATCCCGGGATAAGTTCTAAGCTTCTACAGGGAATATATAAGGAACTCGCATTGTAAACACTTTGATATGTTTCTGCTCTCTACGCTTTGTATGAATTCTTTATGTGATTTAAACAAATACTCGCATAATAAATTTTGTTCAAAAACTCCCGACTGTTTTATTATAGATCCAACCAACTGCACAAGTCTGTTGCAAACAAGGTAATACTAATCTAAATGATATTAATCTCATTAATATTAGAATTTGGGTTTGCAACGGGATATTTACCAAAAACATGGTGGTAGGGCATTTGCTACTCGCCTGGCTAGCTACCCTAATGATAGTGCTGTCGACTTGCGATCTGTTGATCGTGGGTTCGAGCTTGAGCTTTCGGTGAAGGAAAACATGGTGATGAAACCATTGCTTGTTGGTAGGGAATTTTCTAGTGCTCGCCTGGTTAGCTACCCTCAAGTTAACAATCTGTCGCCAAGCACCTATCGGTGTGTTCCGGCAGCCTCACTTGAGAGCAAGTTCCCAATCCAGGTGTAGCGTGGCGCGTCCTTCGACCACATCATCACTTAACATCAGAAGACTTGTGGTCAAACGCTACCCTGTAAAAAGTAAATAAAAAGAATGTAATAAACAGTTCATTCTAGAAAAGTCCAACTTTTATACCTAAATCCACTCCAAGTCCCGTACTTCAAACTTTAAAGTGCCGTCATATTTATGACGTCATACATTACGTGTTGATCTGGCCCCGGTGTCCAGCTTACTGTGGGGGTAGTTATTTAGCTTCTGTGCTAGGTGTTGTTTGATGGCAGAAAAGTCTACAGAGTGTTTTTTTTAGTGTTTGACCACGAGCCACCTAGACAATTTGGTTGACGGTGGCGCCACGCTACTACTGGCAACTGGCCCTGAAGTGAGGCTGCCTGAACACACCGATAGATGCTTGGCGATATAGCTAGCCAGGCGAGCACTAGAAAATGCCCTACCATCAAGCTATTGTTTCATCAAGATGTTTTCCTTCAGCGAAAGCTTAAGCTAATGGTAGGATCTACCACCGCTCAAAACTGTGAAAGAAAACATTGAAAGGAAACGTGCATGTCCAAGAATCACAACATTCAAGGGCATGCGACATCTACCAACCCGCACTGGGCCAGCGTGGTAGATAACCCATACTCCAAGGCCAGAGTCCCAACAGTTAGCACGTAAAGGCTGATGAATTAATGATGAGAATTCTAACCCACGCCACGGGTGGCAATCTAACGTCACTATAACTTCCATTAATAATAATAGTTTTGATATAATATAATATATAGTTTAATTCCTGGTATAGGACATATACCAATTATTCTAATACTGGAAAATGTATATTTCCTGTGGTTAGAGGGAAAACCGTGGGTGTAACCGGGGGGGCGTAACTATATAGTAAAAAATTTAAATCGCAACGGAAAATATTAATTTATCAAGCGTAACATTTACTTGCATCAGCATAGCACTGAAATTTTAGTAATTAGTATTCTATCTGAAGTTATTACGTGGAATACACGGGACAGTATTTCGGCCGGGGCCGCAGAAACTAACTCCTATGTTACCGAATTTTTGACCTCTGTCTGAATTTTCGGCCCTACACTAGCGTAAAATTAGACAGTGGGATAGTTGCTTACTTGTAATAGATAAGTTTAGTGTGCTCGCATTTTTAGCAAGTAAGCATCCTAAAAAGTAACCTTATTAGAAAAAAGTACCGAGTTAGAATCCAGTGTTAGTCCTATGACTTAATAGTATGAGTGGATTTTCCACCGCTCAAAACGGCGAAGAATAAAATAAATAAAACTATAACTACAAGAACTAATTGCATTAATAATAATCTTCTTTTACTTCTTACAAAGTAGCGTTTGAACACGAGTCATCTGGTGTTAAGTGACGATGTGGTCGAAGGTGGCGCCACGCTACACCGGGATTAGGAACTGGCTCTTAAGTGGGCAGGCATTAATCGACATAGTATAGCTATTGAAACTTGAAATATTATTATCTTTTCCTTTGTCAACAACCTACCAACATTAGAGACCACTAGTATTTAATGAACGGCCACGTCCAAACCGGTACCCTCTATGTTTCCAAAATAAAACGTTCTCAAACGAACTTCTCCCGTCTCTTCAGTTGCAGTTCCTTCACTTTTCGAACGAAATAACAAAGTTTCTCGCTATTTAGTGCTTTCTGCTATAAAGTTGTTCTTTGAACGTTTATTCTGGAGCTTATAGCGGTTTTTTTCCCCAAAGTTCTGGCCGTGGCAGATGCCCGCCTCATAGTACACCTAAGTGGTTTCTTTAAGCTTCTCTCACAGCTTATTGAAAACTGTAATAAAGTTTTCAACTATTTTGATCTCAGATTTTATTACATTTCAATTTTTGTTGGTTGTTTTTAGGGTTCCGTACCCAAAGGTTAAAACGTCTGTCACCATCTGATCAACCGTGATAGTTAGACAGTTGAAATTTTCACAGATGATGTATTTCTGTTGCCGCTTATAACAACAAAATAAAACTAAAAAACAGAATAAAATAAATATTTAAATGGGCTGTTATACAACAAACGTGATTTTTTTGCCATTTTTATAGATAAGTAGCTGCGCCTCGCAGTTTCACCCGCGTGGACTGCAGTTTATCGCAATATTTTTTTTCTTTCATAAGAACCTCGCAATAACAAACTCAAAAAAAAGAATCAGTGAAATCGGTTCAGCCGTTCACGCGTGATGCCGTGACCAAGGAAAACAGGGATTCATTCGGACTCGCGCACGAAGGGTTCCTTACCATCATGATACATATATAAGATGGTAAGGAACCCTTCGTGCGCGAGTCCGACTCGCACTTGGCCGGTTTTTTATCTTTCTAACAGGCTAGGACCGTTAGTTAGGCTTTCCGCACAAGAGTCGTAAGTCTCGTCAGCTTGCATTGAGAAAAAAATCCTGACTTTCCTTCTGAGTCTTACCTTCCAAGACCGATTCCTTCCAAATTGTAACCTTTTCCTTCCTTATTTTACCTTAGTTTTCCTTTTGAGTCAAATAGGAAGGACATTTTTATGTATTTCGAAGGTCTTTTTTCTCCGTGCGTATCAGTAGTTACGTTTTGTAATTTACCTGGAACAAAAGCAGAAAATATGATAAGTAGGAGTTACTATGAGTAATAACAAGTACACATTACATTACTGATGATTAAAACTAACTAATAACTGAGATGGCAACGACCCAAAGTGAGTGTTGGCCTCCGATAACAAAAGACGCCACTTCGCTCTGTCCCGCGCCACCTCCTGCCAGTCCTCCACCTGGAGTGAGCGCAAATCCTTCGTGACTGAACTGATACTGATGATTAAGAAAATAATAATGGCAAGGCTCGAAACCATTACGAGTAAAAAGTGCTAGTTATAGATTAAGTACAGGTTACGTATCGTTTGTGATTAGCGCCAGTTCCAACCTCCTTACACCGGCAAAAGAACAGGCAAAGAACGCCCGGCAGGTCATTGATTGTATTGGATCAAGATCACAAAAATCCAAGTCTTTTTGTCATCGAATCTAATCCGTTATCCGCGGTTTTGAGTCGATATGTCATATCATAACATGTTTTTTTAGTACTAGGATTTGACAGATACTGTAATGACATAATCTGGCATGACATATCGATCCAAAACCGCGGGTAACAGATCAGGATCGATTATTATTAATATCGGGCGTAAATGGGCTTATATTTTACAATAAACTTTTCAAATAAGATTTCGATTTATATGGACTTGGAGTTATCGAGTTGTCTGTTGAAACACAGAATACATAATAGTTACTACGGCAAGCATGACTCATGAACTCATTGAGATAGCAATCGAAACAAGCCAATTTCAGCTGAAAAATAAAGGAACAACCAACAAAATCAAAGGTAAAAAACCAAAATTCGTCACAAGTGATTCAGAATCAGATTCGACTTGAATTCTTCAAGGGCTCGTCAAAGGCCTGATTCACGTCGTATCGCGTATCGGTCTTTCGCGAAATTTCCAAAAAAACTGGGCACAATCCGATAAATATGCTAAATATTTCGCGAAAACGTCGAAAGACTGAGATTTCATCGTGAGATCACTACAAAAACAAGTTTGTATAATTTTTAACAAAAAAAACCGACGTCAGGTTCTCCTTTGATTTCTCTGGGACGCCATCATCAGATCCTGGTTTCCTTATCATGGTATAACATCCTTAGGATATTTCCTTTCCAACAAAAAAGAATCTTGAAAACCGACAACGACGAAGTATATAAAATTGTATGCTACTTTTTCTTTCTACGAATTGGTCTTTTTTTTTTACCAAAACCATCGTGAGAACACAACAACTCACCATAGTTCATTCGCAACAGAAAGAATAATACACTGAGAAAAAAATTCGGACTTTCCTTCTGACCGATTCCTTCCTTCTTTTACTTTAGATTTCCTTCTAAATCACAAATCCTTCCCTTTTGGCTCAGAACGAAAACCATATTTCGGAAGGTCTTTTTTCTGCACGTAGGCCGTTTGGTTCGAATCCTACACAACCTTAAGCTTTCGATAAAGGAAAACATAACAAACCATACTAGGGGGTCCTTTTTTAGTGCTCGCCTGGTTAGCTAAATATATAAAAATTTGCTCGTCCGAAAAGCACCACCATTTTTTTAATTATGTAGCGACATTAAATTGACTTTTTATACATATCTATACTGATACTAAAATAAAAGTGTTTAAAAAAACAAAAAATACTTTCGCAGTCGCTGAGTAAAAATATTTTGTAACGTAAAATTATCATCATGATAATAAAATAGCAACAAATCGATGTAACCCAACCCCTAACCGAGTAACTCGATCCTCAATCTCGATCCGATCGAGAATCGATTAAGGCCCAGGTCTCAGAAGACTTGATGATTTTATTTTAATTTTTTTCTGAGTTGGGAATTAATGAAAATTAATAATAAATAACTTTAACGAAAAATTAGATTGCGAAACAAGATTATATATACATTACATAAATTTGGCCGATGCAGCAAGATCAATTATCTCGAAGAAGGTTGTCAAGATAATGCTCTTATTTGCAAGCATGCTTGAGAAAAATGTATTTAAAATATCAAGTTTGACATTAAGGTAAAATAACTTTGTGAGTTTGAGTATAAAGCTTTGTTATTTAGAAACAGTTAAACTTCTATTGCAGCCACAGAGAAAAACAGTCATAATTGACGCCAAATTCTGCTTGATCTTGTCATCTTGGCCTTAACGGAAAAATTCGCATGTTCTCAACTAATATTACTCGATGGTCCAAGTTATAAATTGTGCCGCGTAAAATGATTGGATCTTTTAAATTAGTCCACGATGAGTTGATGCGATTTTAATTTTTTATAATATTTTTTCCATTTTTTAAATAATGGTGTTTTTATGGAGATGGGACGTGATTGAATTCGATAGGCTTTTGTTGTGTGGAAGATCTGTTTGGACAAACGGCACAAGGTTTTTTTCTATATAAATAATTACAACATGTATCCTATTTATTTATTATTTTAATACATTAGACGGCCAAAGCCAATTGCCGATATATTTCCAAATATACATTAGAATTATAGAAATAATAAATTTGAAAAGAAAAATAAAAATAAGATTAGAATAGAATCATAAAAATTAACAATAATAAACATAGGTCAAGTAAAACAAAAAATAAACGCATTAAATTCCAAAATATAAACGAAACATACTCGTACATGTCGACTTTTTTGGCGGCAATCGAACGTGAAAATTTTGTTTTTATTTCCAAAACTTGTGTTTCTTCGAGTGATAATGTGTAATATTGGTGGATTATTAACCATTATGTGTTCGTTAATCTGTACGAGTGTGGGAAATTGAAATAAAGTTGTGAAAGTGACTTTTCTAGTTGCTCCAAAAAAGTCCGTGTAAAGTTTAAGTAAAGCGCCACTACTTTACTTAAACACTATCCTCATCCCATCATCATCATCATCATCATCATTTAAACTTGATTCAACTCTCTGAGTTTGAAATCTTTTATACTTGACACTGGCAAATACACTATTCGTGTGACGCCATAACAAAACAAAAAAAAACATACATGTCAAAGAATGTATAAACAAAAACAACTAAATATAATCACAATCATGCATCTCCCTTACACACTCTTCTCGCAAAATCCCAAGCATTCCGACAAAAATTGTCCTTTCCCAGGGTAAAACTATCTCTGTACAAATTTTTATCATAATCGGTTGAACGTTTAGGCAAAAGAGCTAATTAACGATTTAAACAATACTTCCACGAACGCTTTATCAGTTTGATTATGGTATTGTTATTTCATTAAATTATGTTGGTACTGCCAGTTTTCTATATCGAATTTTTTTTTTTTTTTTACTATTTACAGGGTAGCGTTTGACCACAAGTCACTTGATGTTAACTGATGATGTGGTCGAGGATGGCGCCACGCTACACCTGGACTGGGTACTGGCTCTCAAGTGAGGCTGCCGGAACACACCGATAGGTGCTTGGCGACAGATTCTTAACAAGAGGGTGGTAGCTAACCAGGCGAGTACTAGAAAATACCCTACCACCAAGCTATGGTTTCATCACGATGTTTTCCTTCACCGAAAGCTCAAGCTCATTGTAGGATTCGAACCCACGTCCTACGGATCGCAAGCCGACGTCACTACCACTGAGCCATCATCGCTATAAATGAATTGAAAATAAAAGCCAGAGTAAATTATGATATTCCTTGGTTTTGTTTTAACGATGCTGCAGGCCTCCCTATACGTTGATGAGTTACCCATTCTGGTTCATTTTTTATTCTTGCAACACATTTAACTTATTTGGAACAATGCAATTGGAATTTTGCTACATTTACTTTTTAACTGACGCCGCACTGTATGGAATGAGATTTACATATAAATTCAGTCTTTAAATGGCAAAGCGCTGCTATTCAAATGGGGATTAAAATAAGTATTGGCGTTCGAGAGATCCAATAAAAAGATACACTATTCTTTTGTTTGTACAGTCAACGACAAAAGTAGCTGAACAAAAATATTTTGACGTGACAACGTCTTATAATTCGATAGAGCCGGCTGCACGCACGAAAAAACATGACTCATGCGGCGTTACCTCGCTCTGCGGCGTTACCTCGCTCTGCGGCGTTACCTCGCTCTGAGGCGTTCCATGTAAGGCTTGAAGTGCAAGCGAGAGCGCGAAACGAGCGACAAAGAAGCACAATCGGCCAATCGACGTTGTCACGTTCAACTATCGTCAGTAAACCGACTTTACAGACAACCAATTCTTTTCCGATTCTCTTTATCATCTTAAACACCAACCTTCGAATGAATCACCACCTAACATCAGGTGTGTTTTTTTGTGGTCAAACGCTACCTTGTAAGTTGTAAGGAAAAAACAAACATTTCTGATCTAATACGCATTTGGAAAATCCAGTATGATCAGCTACTTTTGTCGTTGACTGTACAATCCGACAAAAGGTTTTTCGATGATGGCTCAGTGGTAGTGACGTCGGCTTGCGATCCGTAGGACGTGGGTTCGAATCCTACAATGAGCATAGCGATGATGGCTCAGTGGTAGTGACGTCGGCTTGCGATCCGTAGGACGTGGGTTCGAATCCTACAATGAGCTTGAGCTTTCGGTGAAGGAAAACATCGTGATGAAACCATAGCTTGGTGGTAGGGTATTTTCTAGTACTCGCCTGGCTAGCTACCACCCTCTTGTTAAAAATCTGTCGCCAAGCACCTATCGGTGTGTTCCGGCAGCCTCACTTGAGAGCCAGTTCCCAGTCCAGGTGTAGCGTGGCGCCATCCTCGACCACATCGTCACTTAACATCAGGTGACTTGTGGTCAAACGCTACCCTGTAAATAGGAAAAAAAAAAAAAAGGTGAAAGTGATATTTTTGAATAAAATAAAATCAAAAAAAAAAAAAAAATAACAGCAGCAGTAAAAAAGTAGCAGCAAAGTGGCAGTATTAAATTGAAAAATTGAAAATGAATTTATTACCGAATAGATCTTTTTTTCGAGGTTTATCTATACTAATATTATAAAGCTGCAGAGTTTGTTTGTTTGTTTGTTTGTTTGTTTGTTTGTTTGTTTGTTTGAACGCGCTAATCTCAGGAACTACTGGTCCGATTTGAAAAATTCTTTCAGTGTTAGATAGTCCATTTATCGAGGAAGGCTATAGGCTATATTTTATTTTCAAAAAAATTAGGGATCCGTAAGAAAATTGCTATTTTGCAACCCAAGGTGTGAAATCGAAAACCTATTTTTGCGTGCGCTGCAAAAACTATTGACACTAGAACAAAATAATGTATTACGGGTTTGTAGGTCTCATTTAGATCTACAAAAAAGTCCGCGAGAGCATATGTCTAACTATTATAGTTATGCCACAATAAGTGATCTTTTATTTTAAAAATTTAATTTTTGATGCCGCCGCTAGAAAAGCCTCTTTATTTGTATCTTGGTATTAATCCTTATCAAAATAAATTACTTCTTATTCAAAACTGCTTCAATGCCTTCATATAACTTTTTGAATTATTCAATTTGGACATTCCATTCGAAAGATATCACGAGTTTAAAAATGTAAGTAGTAGTAGTAGAAAAATAAAACCGCCGCACCGCAGCGCAGCGGGAAACGCGGTGAGGTGAGGGGGGTACCGGGAGTAATTTGAGCCCCGGGGAAGGGACATAGGATACTTTTTATCGCGATAAACTGTAGCCCACGCGGGTGAAACCGCGAGGAACAGCTAGTTTTGAATAAAAGGTAAAGTGCCACTTCACTAAAGTGTTTCACATCGAAATGCTTTGAGTGTTCAAAGGCAACAATACTATTTTTTTACGAATTTATTTAATGGTCTAATGTTGTCCATCTATCTATATAATATACAAGTGGCGCCCGGCGGTTCCACTCGCGTCTTCCCGTTATCCCGCAGGAACCTTTTTCATCAAAATCGGTTTAGTGGTTACTTACGATGATACGTGGTAACAAACATTCACACATACACAGAAACTTTCGCATTTGTAATATTAATAGGATATGGGATTTAACATTTGTATTTGGTTTTGTTTCTTTAAGTTTCCTTTCATAAATAGCTTGTATTAATACTGTTCCCAATAAAAACCCGTAAATAGCATTATGTCCAAGAATAAAATCATGATGCAAGTAAGTTGCAAGTTAAAGCCACAATTCCTCCCTTTTAGAGACCACTAAGGTTTATTTTTAACTCCCCACTGGATTATTACGTAAGATTCAGCCAATCCCATTAAGGCTTGGATCTCAGTAGCCTTCGCAGTAGGCACCTACGTGCGCTTTTTCAATGCATTTAAATAATAATAATATTTTTTTCTTTATTCAATAGGATACGTTGTGATCACTTTAAAACGTCAAACTTAAAACTAGCTACGCCTGTTCCAACCTCCTTACGCCGGCAAAAGAACAGGCAAGAAACGCCCGGCAGGTAATTTTTTTGGCGCGATCACATTGACAATTTTATTCTTATTACTAATTGATTGAATTGGAGCAAGTTCACTAAAATCCCAAGCTTTTTTGTCATCTAATGGTCCGATATTTTTAATTAGCTTTACTAATAAGATTTCTCTTGTTTGGTTGTACACATTGGGATAAATATTTGTAAATGCTATTTCTACATTACAAATTCTAAAAGAAAGACCTTTTTAATGCGAAAATAACTCTGTCTGTTACGCTTTCACGCATGAACTACTGAACGGATTTAAATGAAATTCGTTACAGAGATAGCCTGTGAAAGGACGTAGGCTAATTTTTTATTGAGATAAACTGTAGCCCACGCCGCGGTACACAACTAGTTCATATTTCCAACTACTCGTAATATTATAAATGCGAAAGTTTGTATGACTGTGTGAATGTTTGTTGTGTGAATGTGTGTTACCATAACTACTAAACTGATTTTGATGAAATTCGGAATGGAGATAGCTGGACTCTGCATTATAACATAGGCTACTTTTTATCCCGGAAAAAGGTTCCTGCAGGATAACGGTATATTTTATAGATAGATGGATAACATTAGACCATTAAATAAATTCGTAAAAAAATTGTAGATTGTTGTCGTTGAATTTCAAAGCATTTAGATGTGAAACACTTTAGTGAAGTGGCACTTTACCTGTTTTTCAAAATAAACCTTGCTACTAAAAAAGATCTTTTTATCCCGGAAAAAGGTTCCTACGGCATAACGGGAAGACGCGGTTGAAACTGCGGGGTGTATTTAGTAAGTATTATTTATGTAGTTAATATTTCAATGATAGAAAGAAAAAATGGTTGAAAGGAACCCCAATTTCCAGCTTTGTCTTGTAATCTACGCCTTAAGTATCCTTCACTTTGCGGAGGAAGATCATAATTATTTCACTCGCAGCCCCTACTACAGGAACTCGACCGAGCGCTTTTTACGGGTTTACAATTTATTCCTATTCAAGAATTATACATTCACATTATAAGGACAAACAAAATATTAATTTAGAATTAAATACCGGTAAAAATAGAGTAAAATTAGATAAATTATTGAAGCATGATTAAGACCTTGCAAACCACACAAAGGAAGGCGGCTCATGGATCGTAATCTCCGGCTACGTTTTCGACGTGCGTGCGAGGGTGCGACTGCGAAAGCGCCAGCACCGCGGAGCTGGTGCGGCGGATGGTAGGATGCGACGCCACGGCGGCGCTGAGCGTGGGACCGCACGCGGCGTTCCTATCCCAGATCACGGAGAAGTGTGTGGGGATCTATGCAGATTATTAAATAAACGATAAATTAATTATTGTACCATGAGTGTTTGTGTTGCAAATAAACATATGTTCTTTCTTTCTTTCTTTAATAATTTATTAATGACGAATAAATATGTAAATGTTATATATATTTTGCGAAAGATAAACAGGTTAGTGAAACATTTTTGTCATTAATTAGTTGTTTAATTAGCAAATGTAAAAATGTGTATGCTCTCGTCCTTTTCTTTTTTCTTGCAACGTCTGTCGAGGTTTGTTTTAGTTTATATGTAACTTAACTGTGTAAGTGTATAGTGCAATAAATTAATAAATAAGATAAATTTTATAATTTTAATCTAAATAGGTACATATGTAACTCAAAGGTGACTGACTGACTGACATAGTGATCTATCAACACACAGGCCAAACCACTGGACGGATCGGGCTGAAATTTGGCATGCAGGTAGATGTTTGACGTAGGCATCCGCTAAGAAAGGATTTTGATTAATTCTTACCCCCACGGGGATAAAATAGGGGATGAAACTTTGCATGAAACTTTGTCAATTTTAAACCGATCGGGCTGAGACTTTGCATACATAAAGCTGTAACGGCTAGTAAATAAATAAGATAATTGATTATAATTTGAATCCATAGTTTTTTAACACAGTTTACATAGTTTTTTTTTACAATAAATTTGTAAAAGAAACAATTTATAAAGAATGTATACAATCCAACCGACAAAATCTCTATGTTTTGGCAAAAGATTGGAAAATAAAAAAAAAATGTTCCAAAAATTTACTTTTAGGCTATGTACAATTGTACAGTGTTTTCTGCAAATAATAATGCGCCCGATGGTTTCTTCGAGTTCCAAGAGTAGTGGTGGTACAGTCGAGAAGTCAAGTGCAGACCTAATAGTCCTCCCCACTTTATTCCCTTTATCCAAAACAAGTCTCGGCGAGAAAGGATGGACGAAGCAATAGTTTACAATACGTAAGTAACTTGAGAACCTAAGTTTAGTTCCTTAGAAAATCTGGTTCTCCCTTTGTAAAGAAGATGCGCTTGCACACCACGAACCCGACTAAACAAAAACAAAGCAATGTGTTTGGATTTTACTGTACTCAAAGAGACAATGAATAATTAATTTTACATTTATTTGGTATCTTCTAAATTATGCACGTACATTTTTCCATAGTCCGGTTAACAGTACTACCGAAAGGAAAATATTAACCGTGGCACGGCGACTGTACCACGGAATGTAAAAATTAACGCTGGTCCGGTCAACTGTACCGATAAGATTTTTAACCATGATCCGGTCAACCGGACTATCGCGACTGTACCACGGGCAAGAAGTGCAAGTTTCATTATGTCATCCAGCTAGTGTGTTGTTCACCTTGAAACGACTCGACGGATTTGAATGAAATTTGGAATAGAAATAGCTCATAAATCCTAGATTAACACATAGGATACATCTTTAAAAGTTCTTGAGGGTAACGGAAAAACGGCGGGTGTATCCGCGGGGCACAGCTAGTAAGTTATTGTGTAGTGTGTTGTTCACCTTGAAACGACTCGACGGATTTGAATGAAATTTGGAATAGAAATAGCTCATAAATCCTAGATTAACACATAGGATACATCTTTAAAAGTTCTTGAGGGTAACGGAAAAACGGCGGGTGTATCCGCGGGGCACAGCTAGTAAGTTATTTTAGCTTTTTAGGTAGGGTTATGGCCACAAGTCACCTTATGTTAAGTGACAATGTGGTCGAAGGTGGCGCCACGCTACACCTGGATTGAGAACTAGATAGCTAATAGCTACTACAGGAGGTACAATTTTGTTAAGAACATGCTTTCTGTTAACATTTTCAAAACGTTAAATTAGCGACTACGAGCGCAATTCTGAACTTTACCACTTTTGAATGTCAAACAAAGAGTCTGATCAAAAGTTTTCGTTCAAGCCATTGACGTAACAAGGGATGGATGTCGGGTCCATTGCTCAAAAGCGTCCAAACCAAAAGAGGGCTAAAACGTGAAGAGAGTGCTAATCACACGCTAGTCTCCACTTGGTCGCGTGTGTGTGACACGGTCAGTCGAAGCTGCACAAGCTGATAAATTGTTGGAAGTAAAATTGTGCTGTAAGTATGTTATTGATATATGACATAAATTAAAATGTTTTTCTTTGTTCTTTGTCTGGATGTTGTGTTTCTGCGATTCGAGTGGTTTTTAATACTCTAGGTAGATACAGGGGTCAGACAGAGCCTATGTATGTGATTGTGTGAGCGTTTATTTATCTGTATTTGTTTATAATCTTACCCACAGGACCCTTCTTCCGGGATAAAAAGTATGTGTTAATCTAGGGTATAAGCTATCTCCATTCCATTAAAATCAGTTTAGTAGTTACGGTGATACGTGGTAACAAACATTCACACACACACAAACTATCGCATTTATATTATTGAGTAGGATACATATTGTTTCTAGTTTCAGTACTCACTCTATTGTCAATATTGCTTCAGACCCGACGTCCAGCACTTTGTAAGTTAACGCTTCCAGCTTTCAATTTAACATTCTCTTTTAGAATATGCGCCGTACGTACAGAGGATATTAAAACTAGTGATAATATTGACTTTTAAGTTATAACACATTTAAGGCGCTCGGTAGCTTATTGTTACTGAATTAACTTCAACTTTTGTTTTAAGTTTAAGTTAAAACCTAGTGGTAGGTCTAGTGTAAGTTTTACTACAAGGCAAGGTTTCGCGGTTTCGCCCGCGGTTGCTTCAGTTTATCGCGATAAAAAGCATCCTATAACCCTTTCCCATTTTTTACACTTTATCCAATCCTATTATTATTATAAATTATAAATGAAAGTTTGTGTGTGTGTTTGTGTGAATGTTTGTTACTTCGTATCGCCGTAACTACTGAACCGATTTTAATGAAATTTGAAATGGAGATAGCTTATACGCTGAATTAACACATAGTCTTTTTATCCGGAAAAAGGTTCCTGTGCGATAACGAGGGTGAAACTGCGGGGCGCAACTAGTTCATACTAAATTTCATCAACATCGGTTTAGGCGTGAAAAAGTAACCAAAAAACACACTTCCTTTCATATTTGTTTTTGTGGTATGGATTTAATCGACGACGCGGTAACCGAGTTCGTAGTGACCCTGCCTTCGAAGCTAGCGATCCTGGGTTCAAACCCCGATAAGGACAAATATTTGCGTTTTGAGCACGAATATTTGTTCCTGAGTATTGGATATTTCTATCTAAGATATAAGTATTTATTTCTTTATGTAAGTATGTATGTATATCGTTGTCTAGTACCTATAATAGGTATAATAGGTCAATTTGTGTGCAATGGTCCCCCAATCATAGGTCTAAACAATACTAAGTAAAAAAATTTTTTTTGCAATTTTTTGTGTTAAGAAAACCTGCTGTTTTTCTTTCTCTGTGGATCATTTAAATAAACATTTAACAAACATAGAACTACACCGATACAGAAAGGGCAAGCAGCCGATTAGTATGCCCGACGCCCGTTGCCAGTGTTGCCATAAAATGGAAATATAAAAACATTCTTCTGAGAGCAGACACATGGCAACTCCGCACTGGATCTATGCATCAGCCATTTGACTAAGCCACTTTACTGTGAGTCCTAACGTGAGTGTATGGTATAAGTTACATGATTTAAGCGTGTTATTAAAATGTGTCTGATTTGAAAAAAAAATACAGCCAAATATTATGCAACTGAATAAGTAATGCATGCTTTGTACAAGAAATAGATTAGAAAATGGCGAGCGCTGAGCTGAGCAACTATTGTATGCAGGGTTAGTGCTTTCTTATAGCCGGGGATGATGGTAGGTGAATTGAAAAATGAAATAGGGTACAGTCGACGACAAAAGTCGCTGAACAAAAACAAATTTTCCGATTCACTCTATGATCTTAAACACCAACATTCGACCGAATCATCACTTAACATCATGTGTATTGTGCTATGGCCAAACGCAACCTTGTAAGTTGCAAGGAAAAAAACAAACATTACTGATCTATTAGAATTAGGTTTTATAACGGGATAATTACCATGTATTTGTTTTTGTTTGAGTTCTCGATATTTATGTTTTTGACCATGGTAGTTTAAAACAGTATATTACTGATCTAATACGCATTTGCGAAATCGAGTATGATCAGCTACTTTTGTCATTGACTGTACAATGAGAATTAACTTTTGTTTGATTTTTATCGAACTTCGAAGAAGCAAAAGGCAAGTTCACCATAGGAATTTTTTTAAACTAAATGAATTAAAAATAGAAAGTAAGGAATGCATTCATGACATGTGGTAGCAAATCTGTTATGTGTCTTTCTCCAGAGACAGAGAGAGAACATGAATTGACCCATTATCTCTCTAATCGAGACTAAATGACGATAGCACAAAGTATCTTTCAAGTCAAAAAATCTTATAATAATATATCAGAACTATTTAAATGACATAAAAGCTTGGGATTTTAGTGAACTTACTCCAATTCAATCAAATAGTGAGATATCAAAGACTCCTACTTTTATTCCGATAACAAAAGACGCCACTTCGTTCTGCCCCGCGCCACCTCCCGCCAGTCCTCCACCTGGAGCTCGCGCAAGTCCTTCGTGACTTCGTCTCTCCAGCGATACCTGGGACGGCCGACCGGGCGACGGCCACTCAGCCGCCCCATCTATGCTCGTTTGACCGCACGATCCTCTCCCATTCTTTCAAGGGGGCCGAGCCAGCGAAGTTTGCGCACTTCTAACATATTTGTACCTTCAAATGAACAGAAGCATTACTACTAACTCAATTTACTTGAAGCACTAGATATAATTCACACCGAATATCTGGAGCAAGACGCTAGCTCCCTAAGGAAATCTAAAGCTATCTGAATGCTTGAATACAAATTAATAAATGGAATGTAGAGCACAATTTGCTTAGTATATACACCAAACGTGACCATTATTTTTAATTATTTGAACAAATTTGAACAAAATTAAATCAGATGAGGTTTTTATGTAATACTAGTGTCCCGCCCGGTTTTACACGGGAAATATAAGGCGGGTCTTACGTTCATAAGTTCATACAAGAACATAACGTAATAGTATTTATTAGTGGGGAGCCTTTTGATGCAATTGGCTAATAGCCGTTCATAGTGGCGTTCGAAGGAAAAATGGCCCATGTTCAGCAGTGGGCTTCTTGATGATGAACGCCCCAAATATATTATGTCGAAGGCGATACCGGTTTTACCGCTTTACTCCTATGTAGACATTTGTTGGACTCGAAACAAAACAGGTCGACTTTGAAGAAATCGATATCTATTTTTTGCTGAATCAATTCCGAAATCGATTTTTTTAGAAAGGATTGCCATCCTTGCTTCCGATCGTATACATTACATACGTTTCCTCGAAATGTAGAGGGCATAAAAAGTAAAAGAAAATAATTAAACATACCACGCGGGCGGGCCAAGTAACAATTTTAATTAGATTTTTTAACGATGCTGTGGGGGGAAATGTATTTTAGGTTTCGTGTAGTCTTTTAAGTGAAGCGAAGCGCTCGTAGTGAAGCTTGCCTAGTCGTTCTGCGGTCACTACTTGGATGGGTGACCACTAGTGGTATTTACTACTGAGCGCTTCCGTGCTTCGGAGCAGGGTTGTTACGGATGCAAAAATTTAGACATCCGCGGATTTGATGCGGATGCGATGCGGGTGCGGATTTTAGAAAAACAGTTATTTAAATTTTAAGTGCATAAATAACTGAAAATCAATTTAAAATTAACTTTTTAATTGTGTAATCTCATTTTTTTTTTCTGCAAATGTGAAGAACGTACCACTCTGACTCCGCCCACTTTCTTTACATGTTGTTACTTAGTTATTAGTTTAGATTTATTTGTTTTTATTTCTTTGTTATTTAATAACTTGTACTTGTAGGTAAAGCAAGATAATGTTACTTGTTGATGTGAATCTGCATCCGTAAAAACTCCGCATTGATTGATGCGGATGTGAATGCGCATGCAGATGTCTGAACTAATGCGAATATTCCGCATTTGCGGATGCGGATGCGAATATTCGTAACACCCCTGCTTCGGAGGGTCCGGCTGCACATACAAAGTTTCAAGTCAATACGACAATTAGAAGTAGGTGAAAATTGACTTCTAAGATTTGATTACATTGTTAGTTAGTTACAAGTCAAGCTAATAAAAGTGTTTTAAAAAAGCTTGGAATTGTAGTAAACTTGCTCCAATTCAATCAATTAGTAGTAAGATTAAAATGGTAAATGCGATCGCACCCAAAAAAAATTACCTGCCGGGCGTTTCTTGCCTGTTCTTTTGCCGGCGTAAGGGGGTTGGAACAGGCGTAGCTAGTCTTAAGTTTCACGTTTTAAAGTGATCATATTATGTATCCTATTAAATAAATAATTTTTGAGTTTGAGTAGAAACAAAGTCAAGCATAATAATATTACAACATATCATTGCTATTTTCACTATCTGAATTACATATATGAATTGCACGATTTGTTTCTCATTTATGATAGGCATATATAGTGTATCAATCAATCTAGGTTTAGCATGGTGCTACCATTGACCACGTCGTCAGTTAACATAAGGTGACTTGTGGCCAATCGCTAGTTAGTAAAACGTAAAAACATAATAAATTTATTTCCAGCGCCGCACCGCAATTGCACCCAGACCTTTGTAATCTTACCCAAATTAATTTCCTTTCTACAATCAGCCCTAATCAATTGCTTTCAATCAAGCAATTAATCCTAATACATAAAGGAGGCCTGCGGAACCCCCGAATCAATCCCACCGATTGATTTGAGTCAGAGGTCCTCGGATATAAAACGGGATATTTACGGTATTTTCGAGGTTTATTACAAGGGTAGATGCTGTTTATATCTTTTTGTTTGAAAGTTGCAGTGCGTTTCTGATGGTACACATCAGAAGTGGGTTTATTCCAATTGTCAACGACGCTGTTTATTTTAGATTAATAAATAATTTCATTAGTTAACCTTTTTTTACTACTTACAGGGTAGTGTTTGACCACACACAAGTCACCTGATGTTAAAATCAAAATCAAAATCAAAAATATGTTTATTCAATAGGATACATTGTGATCACTTTAAAACGTCAACTTAAAACTAGCTACGCCTGTTCCAACCTCCTTACGCCGGCAAAAGAACAGGCAAGAAACGCCCGGCAGGTAATTTTTTTGGCGCGATCACATTGACAATTTTATTCTTATTACTAATTGATTGAATTGGAGCAAGTTCACTAAAATCCCAAGCTTTTTTTTTTTGTCATCTAATAGTCCGATATTTTTTATTTAGCTTTACTAATAATAAGATTTCTCTTGTTTGGTTGTACACATTGGGATATGGGAACATGAATATTAACGAGTTGCGGGATCACAACCAAAGCAGACCAGACCCCACAAGCAGCACCCGTTCACGAGTTGACGCATGTGCCAGCCATCGCTCTCCTCGACCATATGAGAGGGAAGAGGGCGACCCGACACATGACGCCGCTGCAAGCAAAGTCACTTTCGTGAGCATGACTGAAATTAAATGACGTTGTTGTCAAAAGTGGCGTCAACTGGATTGGGGACTGGCTTGAGAGAGGCTGTCGGAAAGTCGGAACACACCGAAAGGTAGGTGCTTGGCGACAGATTCTTAACTTGATGATGGTAAGGCGAGAAAAACAAAAAATACTAAACTAAACCTGAACAATAAGTGTATGGCCATCTTAGACCACATCGTCACTTAAGATCTGGCGTCTTGAGTTCAACGCATACCAGAAAAAAGAAAAAAAATTAGACATTCACCGCATATGACATTTGCAAATGGGACATGCTGCGAAAAGAAATGTTTGAGAATGTATTATACTCCCAATTAGACATGTTGCTCCTCAATTTTACATATAAAACTATTCCATATTGTCTTTAGTCAGTATTTGTCTAAATTACATGATTATCTATTTATTTTCACGACGCAGCACCTTCAAGACCTCAAGGCCAAAACTGACGAAAGCAACCTCAATCATAACACCTTCGCTAACGCTAAAAAGGGGGATGAATAAAAATAACACCTTTAACGTTAGCAAAAGGAGGCTGAAGAAAAAAGGATTTATGATTCGCATAAGGCATGACGTCTCATCCTATCCGCCAACACCCCCGGGATCACGCTTGAAGATACAAAGCTTGATAAAGGTTTGACTGTTGAAATAGTCTGAATTGGATCCCGATATCGAGAAAGGGTTAAAGGTAATCTAAGGAACAATAACACCTTTATTCTTGTTATTTTTGCCGTTACGCCGAATTCCTTTTGGGATATCGCGCAAATTAAGTTAAACTATTTTCCTTGTTGTTATTTTCATTGGTTAAGGAACGATAACGTTACCATCGTTTGAAATGATGAAGGAAAACTTTGTGAGGATACCGGCATGTCCAAACACCGCAACATTCAAGGCCATGCGACATCTACCAACCCGCACAGGGCCAGCGTGATAACGGCCCATACACTCTCTTTGACAGAAGGCCAGAGTACCAGAAGTGGGAACGTAAGGGCTAATGATGAAGCAACGTTCTCTGCTGTCTACTAAGATGGGTGACCTCTAGTGCTTTCGTGCTTCGAAGGGCAAGTTAAGTTGTTTTGACCTTCGGTCATCTTGAAAACTCGACCATAGAGTTAGCTACTAGCTCATACGCAAGAATGGAGAAAGATTCAATTTTAGAGCTTGATTAGTTGCCGTTTTTGATTAAATGCAGCTGCAGTGAATGATGACCTCATATACTTGTGACAAACCAAAGCAAGAATCCTCCTTCTTCCTTTTTTATGATGATATATCTAAACCCCTTAAAAATTTAGCGGTTTTTTGGATCATCGGGAGGTACGGAATAACAGTCAGTAAAGAACTCTACAGACCACTTGACCGCTAGCTCATACGACAGAAGAAGAAACATTTTGCATGATTAGTACAGTATTGGCACGTGTTTTGTGGCTGGCAGTAGTTGGATGAGAAGAACGAAGACCGGGCTCAGTGGGCGTACCTTGGTAGAGGGATATGTCCAGCAGTGGACTGATATAGGCTGATGATGGTGATGATGACTGGTTGGTATTATTACAATACCAATTGTGAAATCGTTGACCGCAGAAAAGCGGAATAGGTACGTTAGGCTTATCGCGAACGAATTTGACGACCTTCAAAATGGCTTAATATGGACACAAAGGCTTTACACTCGATTAGTCCAAAACATACTTGTCTCGCATAAACCCATCCGTCAATATGAACCGTGGATTAGAGCCACGAAACGGGATTACTGTGTCCGACAGCGATCTAAGGGTCGGACGGACCCGGAAATTCGTGTTCTGACCGTTTTGTGTATATCTAGTCGTTTGTTTACGAAAATAATGTGCATATAGAGCTTTCGATGAAGGAAAACATCGTGATGAAACCATAGCTTGGTGGTAGGGTATTTTCTAGTACTCGCCGGGCTAGCTACCACCCTCTTGTTAAGAATCTGTCGCCAAGCACCTATCGGTGTGTTCCGGCAGCCTCACTTGAGAGCCAGTTCCCAGTCCAGGTATAGCGTGACGCCATCTTCGACCACATCGTCACTTAGCATCAGGCGACTTGTAGTCAAACGCTACCCTGTAAGTAATAAAAAAAGAGAGCGTATCAAGGAAGTAAACATAGATATACTTAAAAAACATTACCCTCCTTCTAAGGCGAGCAGGTTAAAACGAGTTCAAATTAATCTACAAAAACAGTTCCCAAATCAAGACGTAACAATTTAAACATTAAAGTTTAGTTTAGACACTTTAATTGTCCGGCTAACCAGTCCACGCCACATTGACACACCATACTTCACTTTCGCATCAACCCATCCTTTACCCGTCAATACAAACCGTGGAGTACCGCATCAGCTACTAAGGATTATAGCGATTTGAGGTCTATCGGACCCCGGTTTGACCTTGTCCAGTGATAAAATGAAATAAACAGCAGAATTCAGAATAATTTTGATGAGTTTTATGGCTCCCTGTTGGATATTTTTACTGATTACGATACAAACTTTGTAGGAGCAAAAAAGTTGCCGGATTTGTCAAATACACGAAATGTTAGCTGAGTTCATTACATACCTACGTAGGTGTGGGGTTCAATCAGTAAACCGGAAGAGACCGGCTGTTACCGGGGGTGCCGTCAGGCGAGAATCATGGTGACGTCGCCAGAAAACAATATTAGGCCATGGTTGTTAAGGTTTTAGTCTAAACCTTGAGAGAAAGCGACTTAAACCAATATTGAAGCGATGGAATCTTATAGAGATAAAAGTTTAAATGTGTTTTTGATTCGCTTTTAAATCATTGCGGATGCCTTTTTTGTATGTAACTGTGTTAGAAACCAGTCGAGCATGTCGCTTGCTTGATGGTAGCGTCACGTTTACCCAATATAAGTAGTACTAAAAATTCATGTTTCAAAAACCTGCACTTATCACACTGAGATATCACATGACCAATCTCTTCATTATAACAGAACGTAAGTGCATAAAAACTCTCATAGAATTCTTTAGTTAGGGGCATAGATAGTTTAGGCAGTGACGTCATCTTGCGGCCAATAAAGCGTTATCTATCTATCTATAGTTTGACTTTTTTTCGATCATATAGATGTAATTTTTTTTTTACTATTTACACGGTAGTATTTGACCACAAGTCACATGATGCTAAGTGACGATGTGGTCGAAGATGGCGCCACGCTACACCTGGACTGGGAATTGGCTCTCAAGTGAGGCTGCCGGAACACACCGATAGGTGTTTGGCGACAGATTCTTAACGAGAGGGTGGTAGCTAGCCAGGCGAGTACTAGAAAAGACCCTACCACAAAGCTCTGGTTTCATCACGATGTTCTCCTTCACCGAAAGCTCAAGCTCATTGTAGGATTCGAACCCACGTCCTACGGATCGCAAGCTGACGTCACTACCACTGAGCCATCTTCGCTATAAATGACCGGATTGCAATCCCGAATCCTATACAATGCTGAATTGAATTAATGAATTAATCGACTCAATTTTATGAGTTCTGCCAAGAAGCCGCCAGAAAAAGGCGGTGTTTCTTTGAAGCGTCTCGCCCAGCCCGTTATTGCTTTCACAAAAGTTGTGCAAACAGCTCAGTGTAGTAATGAAGTGCTGCAGGCGCTAAGACACTGAAGAACAGCTTTGCGTTCAGAAATTCATTTCGTTGTAAAATACCTGGGTACGGTTCGCATATAAATTAACGTGAAATTTTCATCATGAATTATTTGTAGCGATGATGTCTCAGGAGGCGGGACCCAAGTGCAAAAGTTTCTTTTTCTGTACCAGAAGCATACAGATTAATATTATAATAATTATTATTTGTTTAGGTGGACCGACGACATTGTAAGAGTCGCAGGGAGCCGATGGATGCAAATGGCTAAAGCCGTTCATGGTGGCGTTCAAGGGGGAGGCCTATGTTCAGCAGTGGACTTCTTCCGGCTGATGATGATGATGATGATGATGATAAATTATTATTTTTGTTGATTGACTTGTAACAATGGTGTTATTAATAAATAATTTGTATTTGGATTTTCTACAATTCCACATTTTAAAATTTACAGTTTTCCGTCATTAACAGTTTTCATTTATTGTATCATGACATATTATGACATGACATATCGATCCAAAACCGCGGATAACGGATCAGGATCGATTATTAATTTCGGGCGTATATCTCCAATCCAGATCCGTTTAGTAGTTTTTGCGTGAAGGAGTAACAAACATCCATACATCCATGCTTGCAAACTTTCACGTTTATAATATTAGTAGGATGTCAATTCTGCTTTATAATATGTTTCCCCGTTATATATTTGGTGGCGAACCTGTTTTGCCATCAGTACAGAACTCAAATATATAGAGAACTTGTCGTAATGAAGCTCTCCCTTTTGGAAGTCCTTTGCAACGGAATTTATTAACTTTGTATTGATTCGAGCGCTTCAACGATTCAAGTTTTAAAGCTTTCGACAGTTTGTAGAAGTGTAACTCATTATCGGCACAGTGAATTTAAGAGTGGGTAGAGATTAGAACATTCAAGGGCATGCAACATCTACCCACACTGGGCCAGCGTGGTAGATTACGGCCCGTACTCCCTCGCTGAGAGAGAGCTAGAGTCCCAGCAGTGGGAACGAAATAGGCTGATGATGTGATGATGAAGATAATTACGATGATTTTATGTTATTTGTTTTTATTCTTGTGCTTAGCAGTCTGTGGCTTAGAGGAATCGATTGCGTCGGCGTTCTTATAATTATTACTAGATTTTCCCCGCGGTTGTACCCGCTTAGGCTGTGGTTTATCGTGATATAAAGTTCGTTGCCCTTCCCCAAGGGCCTAAACTCTTTCTCCATACCAAATTTCATCAAGATCGGTCAAGCCGTTTAGAAAGAGAATTACTGTGAACACACGCACTTATATTATTAAAGACTTTTTTTTTTTTATTTACTATATTTTTTTTATACAGGGTAACATTTGACCACAAGTCACCTGATCCTAAGTGACAATGTGGTCGAAGATGGCGCCAGTAAAAGAAGAAAATCATTGTTATAGATCTAAGTAGTTCTAAAAAGAAAACAGTTTAACAAATTCCTTCCCCTAACAAGGGCGCGACCCCATCCATGGTTCACACTGACCTATGGTGACAAACATCTTAATTCAATTGAACTACCCCATTTCATAATTGACTTCCACCCCTGACAACACTCCCCTAAGAACGGGGAGGAAATGTTCAAGTTTCACGGCGTGTCTTCATATTTTATAGAGGTAGTAAACTTTGACCACAATATCATCACACTAACTATTTTGATTTCTTATTTACTAAGTAGGTTTAATACGACATGTTTCTAGAAGACAATGGAAAGTTTCTTGATAGGTGACAAGAAATGTAGTTCTGGAACTCACGGATAGATGGCGGTGACGAGACATGCTCGCCTTTGTCCAATGAATAAAATTATTAAAAAAAAACTACTTTTAAACTGTAGGCACCTACACATTTTAATTTTACCAACTTAAACTAAAAATTAAAATAATATTTTTTAATTACTTCAAACCAGGAATATTAAAGAATCCCGGAAAAAGGTTCCTGTGGGATAACGGGAAGACGTGGATGAAACCGCGGGTCGCAACTAGTTTATTATATTAACTAGGTTTAATACGACATGTTTCTAGACGAAAATGGAAAGTTTCCTGAGATTTGACAAGAAATGTAGTTCTGAAACTCACGTATAGATGGCGCTGACAAGACATGCTCGCATTTGTGCAATGAATGAAAATATTAAAAAAAAAACTACTTTTAGTGCTACATATAATTACCAAATTAAACTAAAAATTTGTGTTTATTATATACAACAAATCAAATATATACAATTGGATAAAAAATTAAACTAAATACTAAAGCTAAACTATCAATGTAAAACTAAACATCTACAAATAAAAAACCTGATTTAGGTCGCTGCCTGCAGGTAGAGTGCCCAAGAGACTGGCGACATTACCTCTTTGAACGGCTAGGCTAACTAAAAATTAAAATAATATTTTTTAATTACTTCAAACCAAGAACATTAAAGGATAATCAACGAAAATATTGATACTTGATACTCGTAGATAAATAGATAGATAACTTGATACCTATTTACAATTTTATAATCAATTATTTTTGGAGTCGGTGCCAGCCAGCCATAACAAAATAACACACCTGATGTTAAGTGATGATTCGGTCAAGGGTTGCTGTTTGATGCTGGGGCCACACTAACGCCGTTCAATAGCGTGATGATTGACGTTTGACATAAGTGTGGCCACGACATTGGACAACGGCATTCACATTGGCGTTTGACGTTAGCCGATAACTAAAGTGCATTCACGTTGACCGTTCAAGTGTAGCCACTCACATAATAGCGTTAATAATTAACGCAATATTTATGGCGAATATAGGCATTTCCCTTGACGTTGACCTTAGTGTGGCCCGGTACAACCCAGCCTAAGCATTTACCTATCTATTACCAACGCTAACGGTATCAAATTCTCAATACACCCCTCTAAGCACCTAACTCAATCTTAATGCCGTTGCATTTGCCAATACTCCCTAACTCCCTACCCTGAATGTCGTTAGTCGATTCCCGTGGGATAGCATTAGCACTGCACTGTTACGACACTAACTAGTGAAGAAACGGGATTGTAGTGAACTTGATCCAATTCAATCAATATATACCTATGTATACATCTATACATACAAATAAATCACATTTTAGGGTCTGTTTGTAAAGCTTTATGCAGTAAATGCATATAAAAGTACATATATGATTACATAAAAAAACTGTTTCTAAAATTTTTGTTTTGTCTGGCTGTCTGTTTGTTCCAGCTAATCTCTGAAACGGCTGGACCGATTTTGACGGGACTTTCACTCGCAGATAGCTAATGATATAAGGAGTACCGTGGCTACTTGCATTTCTATTTGGAATCTGCGTGCTAGATATAATTCAAAATTTTAATTTTTTTGTTATAATTTGTACACTATGATGTCTCATTTTATTTTCTTATCATGTACTGCTATTAGAAAATATTAAGTTTAACATATTGACATGTAAATTGCACACAAAAATGGGAGAAGAATCTGGTTCCTGAAACACAGTTCCCACAAGTTCGGGAACCAGAGGCTTCATAATTTCTTTGTATATACTACTGTGTCAATAAATGCCTTAGATTGATTGATTGATTGACTTTCATTTTAGAAATTTTAACCCTGGGGAAGGTCGTAGGAAACTTTTATCGCGATAAACTGTAGAACAGCTAGTTATATAAAAAAAGAAGAGAAAAATATGCAGTAATTTCACTAGAAACATTGATCTTTATAATTTAGTCATTTGAGTGATTAACATACAGTAATTACAGTATCAATTAACTAAATTCCGCCGTCACATCAACGGCTCAGCTGGCAATCAACACGCCCTAATCCACGTCAGGAAGTTATAAAGTTATAACATACCTCCACCCACAGGCTTTATTGAAAAAATCAACAATTGTACATTAACATATTATATTATATCATAACACGCACACATGCAAACCGGTATGCGCTGCAGGGCCGGATTAAGCCGTGTAGAGGCCCGTAGGCAATGCCTCAGGGGCCTCAGGAAGCATATAAAGTCCGACCTTTGTTTTTTTTTGTTATGTAATAGATTAGCAAACAAGCGGACGGCCCGCCTGAAGGAAAGCGGTCACCGTCGCCTATGGACATCTGCAACACCAGGGGAGTTGCCGATGCGTTGCCGACCTTTAAGAACTCTTTTCACACCCATCTTGAAGGATTGCAATCTGTAGCACTGCGGAAAGACTTGTGGTGGAAGCTCATTCCACATTTTGCAAGTATGCGGGAGAAAGGATCGCATAAATCGCGAGGTTTGAGATTTCCAGGGCTTGATAGTGTGTGGATGAGCTTTGTTCCAATGACGAGATGATCGGTGGTAGAACCGTGATGAACAATTGTTCACACGAAGCTAATCGATAATTTCTTATTTTCTTTAAAGTAAGCTTGTATTGCGCCGAGTGGCTGGCAGTAGTTTGATGAGTAATACCGAAGACCGGGCTCAGTAGCGTACCTTGGAAGAAGCTCATGTACAGCAGGGGACTGTCACAGGCTGATGATGATGATGATGATGATGATGGTGTTATAGATAAATGTATAAAACACTAGTTGCGCCCGTTATCCCGCAGGAATCATTTTCCAGGATAAAAAGTAGCCTATGTGTTAATCCAGTATATAAACTGTAACACTCCAAATTTAATTCAGATACGTTCAGTAGTTTTGCGTGAAAGAGTAACAAACATCCATCCATCCATCCATCTATACTCACAAACTTTCACAATAATAATATTAGTATATTATTTGAGGCATTTTAATGACTTTCAAAATTTTTCTTATTTCTTCACCTCTCTACTCTGTAAAGTTAGATTTAAGCCCCCAAATAAAATAACAACACCAAAATGTCTCTTCACTAATGAATGTACCTTATGTCAATTGTAAAGTAATCAAAATATGACATATTATTTTGACGTATTGGGGGCCCTAGTCACTTTAGCCAGTTACCTACATCGCCTGTAATATAGATAATCCGGGACTGTGTGTATGTTGGATTGTATGTATGTATGTATGTGCAACCGGTTTGGGAAACTCGCTCGGGGGACGTCTGCCGGGTATAAGGTAGTGTGTACAGTGGTTGAGCGTGAGCGAGTTATTCATTCAATTATTAATTATTATCGAATCATCTATCAACAAATAGAGTATTACAAATACATTATAACGGCGACCAATGCAATGGACAAACAGCTGACTGCTAAGTGGGTTCGACTCCCGCAGATGCAGCAAATATGTATTTGTGATTGGCAAAATATGCATAATACTTTCTTTTTTTCACTACACTGTAGCGTTTGACAACAAGTCATCTGATGTTAAATGACGATGTGGTCGAAAGTTACGCCACACTTCACCTGTGTTGGGAACTGGCTCTCAAGTGGGGCTTCTAGAGCACATTGGCAAATTAAAAAAAAATGTCTTAAGACTCATTATCATCATCATTAGCCTTTTACGTTCCCACTGTTGGGACTCTGGCCTTCTCTTAGAGAGAGTATGGGCCGGAATTCACCACGGAGGCTTACTGCGGATTGGCGGATAGGCAAGTGGCCAGCAAAATAAACCGTTTTCCGCTACCGCTTCCGCTTATATCTGTATCTCTCCTTTAACAGAGTCAGTGACACTGGCGCTTGCGCAGCCTTCAGACGAACTCTACTAGATCACGAGTCACGAAGCTCATTCCAATAGTAATGCTTTTGCCATGATTTATATGAAAACGTAATATTAGACCTTAAATATGTAGATAAAACGAGACCGTTGCTCGCTCGGTTGGTAGCCTTGCTTGATCGCGCCTAAAAAATGGCCTGCCGGGCGTTTCTTGCCAGTTCTTTTGCCGGCGTAAGGAGCTTGGAACAGGCGTGACAGTTGATTGGCGACGGATTCTAAAACCAAGTTTCATCTTAGCGTTATTATAAGACATCAAAAATGAATTTAAAATTAATCTTTTCAATGAGTTTAATATGAAACAAAACACGAAAATAAATAGATATAATAGATGAAATAAAATCACTTTTTAAGTCATAAAATGAAATCCCAGTCCTCATAACCTGAACCTTAAGGCTGTGCTCCACCAGAGCTAGGCGAGGTAGCTAAACTGTTCGCGAAAAAAAATCCTCTAGCCTCTTTCAACGAGGCTGCGGTTGATAACAGCGAGTGGTGCGAAGTCTTTATACAAAACCAGTCAAATCCACGTAGCCTTCTCGAAATAAAATTATCTTATCCTTCCCTAAGGATCACACAAAAATGTCATAATAAGAGCACATTCAGTTTCTCCCCAATTTCCAAATTGTTGAGTATCTATTTATTTTTTTCTCTTCTGAAGATCCTACCTCAGACTTCAACGAAGATTTCAAAATAAACAAATTAGCCGAATTGGCCAGCCATTTTCGTGGTTTGAGTTTAGCAACACATTTAGCCATTAGTTTTTATTTTAAATATATAGTTAGCTGTAAAAAATACACGTGATGTTGAATTAGGGAAGGGAGGGGGAGAAGCTTTATCCTATCTTATAGTGGGCGAGATAAAAAACTGGCCTAAAAACGGTAATGTAATTAATGAACAACTCCTTAGCTGTCTAGCACAGCTCTTTTGGAAGAACAGCCTTAAGGTATCACGGTGTGATACCTGACATTAATATTAAACAGGGATCAAACCCTCGGGGTAGGGTCACTTATTCTATAGCTAGATAACACAACACGGACCTAAAACTACTATTTATTCTGTGGTCTAGACCCTTTCTCCACCGGTGGATTGCTTCTTTAAACAGCTCAGTGGTTGCGGCGACGGTTTGCGGTTTTATAAAGAAGTTTTGGTAATGAGTCCGAATTTTGCAATGAGCTTGGACTTCTGCCATAGAGAGAAACTGTGCCATAGCTATGTTACAAATACATTATCATTTTTATAGTCGTTCTTTGTGGCGTTCAAAGGAGGAGAGCTATGTTCAACTGTGGACTTCTTCCGGCCGATGATAATGATTATGATGACTAGTTCATTTATTTGTCGATATAAGAGTATACACGGAGAAATAAGACCTTCCAAAATACCGTTTTCCTTCTGAGTCAAAAGGGAAGGAATTGTGATCCAGAAGGAAAATTAATACAAAATAAGGAAGGAAACGGTCTTGGAAGGTAAAGACTCAGACGGAAAGTCAGAATTTTTTTCTCAGTGTACGTTCATTGCTGGTGTTAGTCCACATGTCTTATACGTCATAGGTACCTGTTATTTTTTTACATACATATATTCTAATATTAGATATAAATGTATTTTAGTTTGTTACCTTTTCACGGCTGCAGTACAATTTAGTTGAACACAGTGAATCGGGGATCCACAATACCAGAGAACATAAATGCAATTTTTCTTACAACTTTTTTTACTGCTTACAGGGTAGCGTTAGATCAAAATGTTAAATGACGATGTAGTCGAAGATGGCGCCACGCTACACCTGGACAAAAACTAGCTCTCAAGTGACTGCTAGAACAAAAGTATAAAAATACAAATAAAAAAAATATTAGTAAAAATTTTCGACCCTGCGCCTCCACGCTTCCCAGTCGGAATTTTACCCATTGCGTCAGATGAGTAGTTCAAGATGAGAACAAAGGCTGAAGCCGGCAGGCAAGGAAACGGTGATCGTGACTGCATTATCTTCGCGCCGCATTCCGAAGGATACAACCAGATAGCATCGGGTCTAACGGGATCTATAGGATATTATACAGAGGTAGACACCAGTTACCAGTATGGGCACTTCGGCTTTTATTACATTTTTCTTCAGTTTGTAACGTGAAAACTGGGAGTGTACACTAACAAAAAGTCCTTGTGTCCGTAAGAAGGTGATATATATTATATTGGCAAATCCGCAAAAACAGTTAAACAAAGGAATGAAAATCAAAGAAAGTGAGGTTATTACCACAGTATATGGAGAACAGTAGGTTAACTAAGGCCTCTCGACGAGTTAATTGCCTACTCTTGCGGTGACGCATAGGCGGCGCGTTCCGTACTGAGTGCATGGCCGCGGCCCCGGCCGCCTCCTTTCGTTTACCAGATTGTGTGCGTGAAAAGTGCTTGCGTACACGGTGCCGCTACTCACGCACACATTTAAACCGGCGGCGGCGACGGCCGATTTACATGAAGCTGAACTACTACTCCTTTACTATGTTATTACAATTACCGGGGCGTGCGCTCTTGCTCGACTGTCCGGCGCAGCGCGACACGAGCGGGAGGCACTGCGGGAGCGGGGTGCGCGGGCGGCAGTGGCGAAGCTCGGTTAATCGCGCCTAGCAACGAACCATTGTAATGCTAGTTCTTACAAGTTTATTTTTACAAGTTGCGCCCCGCGGTTTCACCCGCGTCTTCCCTGTATCCCGCAGAAACATTTTTCCGGGATAAAAAGTGGCCTAAATTTCATAAAAAATCGGTGTAGTAGCGGTAACAAACATTCACACACACATAAACTTTCGCATTTATAATATTAGGTGGCCATGCCCTAACTTTTTATTCAGCCACTCTATTCATAAGTCTGTTTTTCCTCGCAAGTGTTTTGAAAAACGCCGTTTAAAAGAGATGTGCATTGAGTTCTATTTTACATATATTAAGGTTTAATTTAGTTTTATTCGTTATAGCTGCGCCCCGCGGTTTCACCCACGTCTTCCCGTTATCCCGCAAGACGCCTTTCCGGGATAAAAAGTATCCTATGTCCGTTTCCTGGTCCTAAGCTACCTCTCCACCAATTTTCAGCCAAATCGGTTCAGCCGTTCTTGAGTTATAAGTAGTGTAACTTTCTTTTATAAATATAGATTTCTTCTGTTATTTAAAATACTTGAAAATAAACCTTGTTTAGATGTAGATACAGCAAAATGGTTAGAAAATCACGCGTGATCTGGTTTTGTCGCTGACTGTACGTGACGTCACAGCTCCCTTACTGCTTCTAAAAGCAATGGCCGAAGCTTGAACTTGAGCGGTTTATGTTAGGCAGGTGTTCTTAACCGACAAAACCGACAGATATACCTAGATGGGGATCTCTGTAAAGCTTTGTAATCTGAGTTCCTCGCTTCTCTTAAGACTTCTCATAAACTTAAAATAAATTTCTCATAAGTCCTTTCTATGAACATAGTATCAGTAAACAAAATTATTTCTTTAGGAGGACACAACATGTGATCACTATAAAACAAACTACGCCTGTTCCAACCTCCTTACGCCGGCAAAAGAACAAGCAAGAAACGCTCGGCAGGTAATTTTTTGGGCGCGATCACTTTTATAATTTTATACCTAGTTAGAGGTCAGTGCCTATGTACAGTCAACGACAAAAGTCGCTGAACAATCACAATTTTTTCTTTTATCCTCATCATCTTATACACCAATTTTTGACCTCATCTTCACCTAAAATCAGGTATGTTATGTTGTGGTCAAAATGATACCATGTAAAATGTAAAAAAAAACAATAATTATTACTGATTTGAAACATTTGGAAAATCGAGAACGATTAGCTACTTTTGTCGCTGACTGTACGTGATTGTGCGGGAACAAGTAAAGTAAGAAACTTGTGGTCAACCGCTACCTAAAAAGGTAAAAATATAAATGTTTATTTACACAAACCTACTCGGTTACAGAGTAGCAAATTGCTACCTTAAAATTAGAATAATCCTCTTATCTCCTAATCTAATTCTTAATCAACGCCTGCGAAGGCATTACGAGCATCATAATAACTCTGGGAATTACTTCTCCCGCCCAGCAGGTTGGGTCTAGGGACCGGTCATTTTACTTTCAAATGGGGTCATCGAATTCTTCACAGAGTAAATGTATGAAAAACTGTACAGAAGTGCCTTTTCTTTGCGTGAGTCACGAAAAGACAAAAAGTAAAAAAAGAAACTGGTAACATTCAAGGGCATGCGACATCTACCAAACCGCTGTGGGCCAGTGTAGTGGTAGATTATGGCCCATAGTCTCTCTCTCTGTCTCTGTCTCTCTCTGTCTCTGTCTCTCTCTGTCTCTGTCTCTCTCTGTCTCTGTCTCTCTCTGTGTGTGTCAGAAAGCCAGAGTAGGGATGTGACTTGGAGGGAAAAAATCGATTAATAAATAATCGATTTTTATCTCTTTAAAATAAATCGATTTGTAAAAAATCCATTATTTAAATAAAAAATAGTCGATTTTTTGTATAATAATTTTCTTTTAACTATTCGAAAAGTTGCATTTTTTTGTACAAAATTACTTAGAGTAACTTATAACTGCAAAATTCGATTGAAATGTGTTGATTGGTTTAATCTCCAATAATACAAACATTATCTTATCATTTATTACTTTAAAAAATGTGAGTAGGTAAAATAATCGATTTATTTTTTAAAGTAAAAAAATCGATTATCGATAAATCGATTTTTAGATAATCGATTATTATAAATCGACGAAAAGAAAAAAATAACCGATTAATAAAAATTTCGATTATTTTTTCACATCCCTTAGCCAGAGTTTTGAGCCAGAGCCTGAGTGATGATGTTGATGAAAAAAAGATATAAGGTAAAAATTAAGTTAAAATGAGTTGGTCCCAACTAACTGCGAGATATTTAAATTATATATTTTTCTGACAACAAGATCCATGGGTAAGACTTATAACTAGTATCAGCAAAAACACGATGTACGGTCAGCGGCAAAAATTGCTAAACTTGTTCATATTTCCTACTTTTCATTGCTACATTTTACTGATCCAAATATGGAAAATTTGACACCGGAAAAAAACCCTTACAGAGAAAGACGTAAGAGAATTCGCGCCCAGTGTAGTAGTCCACTCGGGTGAAACCGCGGGTGAACTTAATAATACAATACAGATGTAAGTTCTGGTATTGGTTAGCTAATCTCTGAAACGACTGTTCCGATTTTAAAACAAAAGAGGCGCTTCTCTACAAATCTCATTTATAATCTTTGCCTTCCTACAGCTCAACTTGCCGGTTCAATGTCAATGATAAAACTAGCTATCAGTTACTATTTATAAATTCAACAGGAGATTTACATCTATTTAACTATTTTGGCTACAAAACAAAACAAAATTTATTATTGAACTAGCTGCGCACCGTGGTTTCACTCGCGTCTTCCCGTTATCCCGCAGGAACCTTTTTCCGGGATAAAAAGTAGGCTATGTTTTAATCCAGGGTGTAAGCTATCTCCATTCCAAATTACAGTCAAATCCGTTCTGTAGTTTTTGCGTGAAAGAGTAACAAACATCCATACTCACAAACTTTCACGTTTATAATATTAGTAGGATGAGCAAGTTTATGAGGATGGATGTATGGATGTTTGTTAAAATACTCTTTCCCGCAAAATCTACTGAACGAATTTTAGTGAAATTTAAAATAGAATAGAATTTACGTTTATTTGCAAAAACAACACTCATGGCACAAAAAAAAAAATTAAACAATATAACGGTAATTGAAGGTACACAAGAATGTCAGTGTCGTAAATCGGCCCCAACTCAGCAAAATGCTGGTTTGTTAACCAGCGCTGGTCTTCCGTTGGAACCGTTTGGTGACGCGACGTCACGAAGAAGCACCAACAGTACCAAACATCCAACAGTAAAAGAAAAAACAAAACATAAACAGCAAAAAAAACAACCACAAAAATAACACATATTTTGATTATTAAAACAAGACAAAAACATAACTAAAAAACAAGAAAAAAATCACAAGTAAACCAAAAACCATACACAATTTTTTTTTGTAATGTGTAATATGTAGCTTATGCTCTGGATTAACACATAGATTACTTTTATCCCGGAAAATGGATCCTGCGGGATAACAGGAAGACGCGGGTAAAACCGCGGGGCGCAGCTAGTAAACAATAAGCAGGCAGACGAGTGATGGTAAGCGATCACCGTCGCCTATGGACATTGGCAACACTAACTTCCTATAAAACATTATCTATTCAAAGTTCTCGCAAAAAATAATCTGACTCAGGTTTATTAAGGGTCTTTTAAATATTATGACGTTGCAAAAACTGAACTGCGGCATTACGCGATTAGGGTCTACATTGTTTGGAAGCGATAAAACTTTGTCGGAGGTCATTAGGGTCCTGCTTTACCTACGGCCACAAGACAAGAGCGCGGCGAGTTGTACTATCTTACTAATGAAATATACGTGAAAGTTTGTGAGTATGGATGGATGTATGTTTGTGACTCTTTCACGCAAAAACTACTGAACGAATCTGAATGAAATTTGGCATGCAGATAGCCTATACCCTGGATTAACACATAGGCTACTTTTTATCCCAGAAAAAGGTTACTGCGGGATAATGGGAAGGCGCGGGTGGAACCGCGGGGCGATACTACTATGTGATATAAAGCTCGATCACAGCGAATATGACGTTCACAAAGTCCTCGTAGAAGTTCAGGCAGTGGAGCGACGTGGATAATATTTATTAATTTGATTGGGACAAAAAACCGCAATACAGTAATGTATAAAAACTAATGATAGAGAGCGGGTGGCTGAACGGAACGCGCGCACCTTACCAGGCGCCAATACCGAGTTCGAATCCTCTCGACCCCTTGATGACATAAGAATAAGGACCTTTGATCTTCGTTCGTATTCTAGAATGATGTTCAAGTGTTGATCTATGCTTGAGTAGCGATTAAGTGACATATCTGTATGAACTGACAGCGTCAAATCTGTCTTCAAGTACTGATTATCGCTTGAGCGTCATTGTTGAATACGAATCTTAATCATAATCGATTAAAGAACAATGGCCAAAACGGACCCGAGGTCGTATGAAAACGATTTATATACGATACAATTTTTAATTGTTTGCCTATTAAGATTATACAAACGATATTTTAAAGAAAGTGTAGAAAAATAAGATATCGATTTTTTAACTTCGGAGTTTCTTAGGACATTTTTTAACTTACACAATGCTTGGATGTTTTGAACGCTCTCCGCATTTTCTTTTTCATTCCGTTTCGCGCTTTGGATGTCGGCCCTACTTAAATTAGGTCATTAAAATCAACATCATTTACCAAATATGAACAAAAACTAAGTGACATTGACAGAAACGAAAATTTTCATACAAAATATATTGCGTTCAGGTCCAGGGCAGTATGAAAAGTGGCCAATGTTCTTTTTACAGTGCACGGGTAAAGCTCAAGTGTCCAAGTATGAACTAGATCAAGCACACATCAGCCATGTGAGGACGCATCATCATCATCACCATTTTGAATAGCCCGCTCAGTAAGTCGCGCTTATCTTTATTCCCGCTTTCCGCCTTTTCATTCTACCATATAGCCGTTATAGTGTTTGGCAAGCTTTTTTAATGGACAACTTGAAACAATGGTACGTAGCGGAGATGGAAAGATCATATTTCATTTATTTTTTAAAACTAATAGTCAGACATGATGCGTCACTCACTGTTTCATATAGGGGCAAATACAGCACAGAATTTGAAGCAGAAGATTCCACCATCAGTGATCTTTTGTCGATTTTGGGATTCAAGATATGAAAAAACTAGCTGCGCTCCGGGGTTTTATCCGCGTAGACAACTCTTTATCGCGATAAAAAGTATCCTATGTCCTTCTGTTGGGTTCGAACTATCTTCATGCCAAATTTCATTAAGATCAATTCAGCAGTTTAGACGTGAAAGGCAACAAAAAGCAGATAGAGTTACTTTCACAATCCAATGATTTTATTTTGGGAATTTTTTTATTACAGTTGTACAATTTTACCTAGATTTTAGCTACCAGTTGGATACAACTTATCTATCGGCCGGTTTCAATAAGCGATCTATCCACGGTTTGACATATATTTGATATTACTTCTATGGAGCTTATGTCAAATTTACATCTCCAGTAGGGCAAATCGTGGATAGATCTATTATTGAAACCGGCCGTATGTGTATTTTTTTTATTAGAGTTTGACCACCAGTCACTTGGCTTTGACGATGTGGTCGAAGGTGGCGCCACGCTATTTCTTAATGGGGAACTGGGTTCCAAGTGGCGCTGCCGGAACACACCGATAGGTGCTTGGCCACAGATAACCAAGTTATGGTTTCATCACAATGCAATCAAGCTCAGAGTTCAAACCCACGACTTACGGCTCCCAAGCCATCACTACCATCGCTTCAAAGAGCAAAAAAAAGTTTTAAAGTCACTCAAAATGAACTTAAGTTCCCCATACATCTGCTCCAATACCCATATGGAGTCACATCTCGGCAGCATATAAAGGCAAGGCAACAGCTTATGAAGCCGGTGTGAATTATCGATGTGTAGCGAGGGCTTATTTATCGACGACGCGTGGGCGAAATGGGGGGGAGGTTGCTGTGGCAGGAGGAAGCGGAAGCGATATCGTCGGCTAGCAAACAACACCGCACAAGTCAAAATTGTGGTATTGACATTTTAATGCCATTACATGCAGTTTTGACGTGCGCTTCTATGAACCTGTCAGTTGCAAGCATTTTTACTAAATAAAAGCCGTTAATTAAAAATTGTAACACACACAAGTCAATAATTTACATTTAAAACTTACAAGTAAAACAGTTTTATGTCTCTCTTGAAAAGTTGCAAAATTTGACTTGCGCGGTGTTGTTAGCTAGCCGACGATATGCTGAAACATTTATTTTTATTAGGATAGCAATGGGGGCTTACGCGGCGCCGACACAGAGTTCGAATCCTCTCGGCCCGCATCTATGACTTCACTAGATAGTATAAAACAAAGTCGCTTCCCGCTGTCTATCCCTATGTATGCATAGATCTATAAACCTGTTGGTGTGTTCTGGCAGTTTCACTTTGAGACAGTTTCCAGTCCAGACTTGCTGTCAAAAAGAAGAAGAAGAAAGATCCATGTAAGATAACAAAAAGCGTCATCTCCCTCAATTTCTACCCTTCAAACCCACATGTTTTTACTACTTACAGGGTAGCGTTTGACCTAATGTTAAGTGACGATGTGGTCGAAGGTGGCGTCACGCTACACCTGGACTAAGTGAGCACTCAAGTGAGGCTGCCGGAACACACCGATAGGTGCTTGGCGATAGACTCTTACCAAGAGGGGGGTAGCTAGCCAGGCGAGTACTAGAAAATACCCTACCACCAAGCTATGGTTTCATAACGATGTTTTCCTTCACCGAAAGCTCAAGCTCATCGTAGGATTCGAACCCACGCCCTACGGATCGCAAGCCGACGTCACTACCACACCATCATCGCTATCTAGTAAGTGCACCTTCTAGTAAAGAAGTGTAGAAGTAACTTCTTCAACACTCGCTATTTCTTCAGCACTAAGTCATGACCCTCAACATGTTAAGCTAAAGAGCTCACCGTAATGACTGTATTGATGTGCATTAATTATGTAACACTACCAGAACTCGGCGCCTGTAGTCTAAGGCTGAGTTCCCACTGTAGTGGAGAAAGGAAGAGAGAAGAGACGGCGCAGAGAAGAGACGGCCGGCGGGACACGCGGCGTAGCGGAAACGCGTGGACCGTGGAATGTTTTCTCTAAAGCAAGTATTATCGATCCGCTGTCATTCCTCTTTATACCCTATACCATGGGAATTTCGAAAAATCGATTCTTGGTGAATTTAACTTACATTCAATAAGGAACAAGCTCTGCAAATGTAATTTCCGTAAGACTGGCGGTTAAGGCTGTCCGTTGATTTGTCAGTGAATGAGTATATGAAAGAAAAAAAAGATCAGAGCAATTTTTATTCATAAATGTCCACGCAAGCAGTGGAAATTACCTCACCACCAAGCTGTGGTTTCATCGCGATGACACATTATTTAACTGAACTTTTAAAAAACTTAAATCAATTTAATATCCTCTCTGCTGATACATCTCCACTTAATCTAAAGAAACAATACTGATTAAAGGGTTCCTGTCAAACTAAAGGAAATAAAGAGATTTTTTAAACATCAGACATTTTTTGTTTAGAAATAAACCAGTTTTAATTAAGTTTATGTATTTATTTTCCAATGTTGTTTTCAGCTACAAATAAAATTATTGTCTACTAGCTGTCCCGGCGAACTCCGTATCGTCAATAAAAGTTGTCTGAAGGAAATTTCTTTGTATTTTCTCACATTCTAAACCTTCCCTGAACTTCCACAAATATTTCAAGATTAGCCAAATTGGTCCAGTCATTCTCGAGTTTTAGCGAGACTAATGAACAGCAATCGATTTTTATATATAAGAAGAAGATTGTCTATTGTCAATTTTAGCCACCGGACAAGATAAGTTTGTGGCACTGTAAATCTTAAGCCGCCAAAGAATTAACTTCCCTCTTCTCCGCTTTAGTGAGTAACAAGCTTTACAACTAGTGTAGCGCCAACTTGAGCGAGTGTCGGGGTAATGTATGTGGGTGTCGCGCTAGTGTATGCAAGTGTCACGGTGCTCAATCATGCATAAGGTTTTACATTACAGCACTATCAACTATGAAAAATAGGTGTTTTAATGCTTTAAAGATGATTTACAGCAAAAACCAATGCATGATGAAACCATAGCTGTTGGTAGGCCATTTTCTAGTGCTCGCCAGGCCAGCATTCCAGCGATTTTTGTCGCTGACCGTACTACTTACTACATAATAAAAAAACTTACATTTATTACCAAAACTCTATTAAAAAGCCAATAAAAATCTTTTTCTCTTTACAAAAGGGAAAAAGGGTTTCGTTTCCGTGTCTTCTAACCCTAAGAAAATCGGGGACCAAGTCACACATATTGACAGGGGGGGGACTTATCCTAGGTTCTAGTTAATTACTTATCTAATTAATTATAGGGCAATAGCTTAGCTTCATCAGCATATGCTGCATGCCCATAACAATAATTATGTGAGCGCAGCGTCCTCAGCGTGCTCGGACCACAGATTTGTCCTGTTCTGTGGCTCGGAGAGATCTTCGCCGATAAAATTGGTACAAAAAACAAAAAAGTACAAAAAAAAGCGGTAAAATCCAAGCTTTTTAAAAAAATGATACATTAAAGGGTGCAGCTGTATGTGTGTTCGTGTGTGTGTGTGTGTGTGTGTGTGTGTATCTACTATGTTGAGTGTAGTAATAACGCTGAGCGCAAAACTCGTTAATGCACCGAAAATCCGCTTGCCGCTAATTCTGTTGTAGAACGCGAACTATGAAGAGTTGGCACTTAAATTTTATGTTGTTTATGAATATAGATTGCAGTTTAGTTTAGTAGGCTAATGGGTTATTGGCGATGTGTAGGCGATGATGGTTATACCAATTTCAAACATAGACACGGATATATAGGGCTCGCCTAGCTATCATCATCATTATCAGCCTTTCACGTTCCCACTGCTGGGACTCTGGCCTTCTCTCAGAGAGAGAGTATGGGCTGTAATCTACCACGCTGGCCCAGTGCGGGTTGGTAGATGTCGCATGCCCTTGAATGTTGCAGTTATTGGGCGTGCCGGTTTCCTCACGATGTTTTCCTTCACCGTTTTGAGCGATGGCAAATCCGCACATAACTTATTGAGTCATAGGTGCGGGGTCGAGAGGATTCGAACTCGGAGTCGGCGTCTTGTAAGTCGCACGCCTAACCGTTCGGCCACCATCGCTTTTGCTTAGCTATACCACCCTTTATTTAAATTGCTGTACACACACTGAGTAAAAAATTCGGACTTTCCTTCTGAGTCTTACCTGCCAAGACCCTTCCCTTCGATTCCTTCCCTTTTTTACCTTAGATTTCCTTCTGAATAACGAATCCTTCCCTTTTGACTCAGAAGGAAAACAGTATTTCGGAAGGTCTTTTTTCTCCGTGCATTACTAGGCTCCATTAAGTCAGCAACTCCTTCAAAGGTCAATTATGTACGTTTTTCAACAAAATCCTAAGTGAAATTCAAGACTCGTCGATAGCAAAATTTCAAGTCCATATTAAAGAGAAATCTTATTAGTAAAGCTTCCGACATTTTGTAAATGTCGGACTATTTAAATGAGGAGAATAAAGCTTGTGATTGTAGTGAACTTGCTCCAAGTAGAAGGAATAAAATTGACAATGTGATCGCACCGAAAATTTTACCTGCCGGGCGTTTCTTGCCTGTTCTTCTGCCGGCGTAATGAGCTTGGAACAGGCGTATCTAGTCTTAAGTTTGACGTTTTAAAGTGATCATATTATGTATTCTATTAAATACAGATATATTTAATTTAGTAATAGGAAAAAGGGGTAACATTCAGCTTGTCCTGTACACATTTGCATACATGTGCACATTTCATTGGTTTTCAATATGAGAAACAGACATCGAACTCAATTTTGCGTTAAATAACTCTGAGGATGACAAATAAACCAATAGTCCTGTTCATTAATTATTTATTGATAATATCGCATTTCGGCGAGCCAACCTGCGATCGCCGACGGCGGCCGGCTAACAAGATCATTTCACGTTAATTAACGTATCGAAGGTTTAATTTCAATTACGAAAATGACACCGCGGTCTAGTGAATCAGCGCTGGCGAACTTTAACAAAAAAATATATCCTATGCTACTAATATTATAAACGTGAAAGTTTGTGTGTATGGATGTATGGATGGATGGATGTTTGTTACTCTTTCACGCAAAAACTACTGAACGGATCTGAATGAAATTTGGAATGGAGATAGCTTATACCCTGGTATTATGTCGCTGACTGTGCTTAACCCTCGGTGCAAGATGACGTCCGAAAATGACAGCCTGGAAACTTGTCAAAACACAGATAAACAAAACATTGCGATTTCATCATCATCATCAGCCTGTATCAGTCCACTGCTGGACATAGGCCTCTCTCAAGGTACGCCACTGAGCCCGGTCTTCGGCTCTTCTCATCCAACTACTGCCAGCCACTCGGCGCAAGTCGTCGCTCCACCTAGTCGCAGGACGTCCTACACTACGTCTGCCAAGCCGCGGTCTCCACTCAAGAACACGTCTACCCCAACGGTTGTCGGTTCTGCGGCTTATATGACCAGCCCACTGCCACTGCAGCTTGCTAATTCTGCGATCTAAAATCTCTAAACAGCTGTAATTTCACTGGAAACATTCCCAATATATAACATAACTTATTTAAAGCCGCAGATACTGTGACTTTCCACTTTTGACAACCCATTGGCTCCAACCAGGCGGACGGGCGCGAGTCACGGATAATTACCCGCAGGGGTCAGATCTGAGCCCGAGATATTTTAAAACGCGTCGAATGCAGCTGATTGATTAATTTTCCGTTATGATTGTTTGGTTGAAAATTGTGTTAAAATACAGCTTTTGTTTCGAGACCTACATCGAAACACGAGACGATGACGTCACGAGGTTTGATTGTTTATTGAAATTGCTTCGTTATTGTTTATTTTTTTAAAGCTATTTTAGCTCAGCGCCCCTAACCCAAATGCATTATTGAAAGCAAAAAAAATAAATATGGAAATGACATATATATTTTTAAATGAGTACTGGCCCTCAGTAAATATCGGTCTTGACCCATTCCTTCCAAAACCTAACCTAACCTTTTACCCTTTTAACCTTTTACCTTTTACCTTGTAACCTTTTCCTTCTTATTTTACCTTACTTTTTCCTTCTGAATTTCGGTAAGTATTTTTTCTCCGTGTCGATTACGGCCCATACTCTCTCTTTCAGAGAAGGCCTGAGTCCCAGCAGTGGGAACGTAATAGGCTGGTGATGATGATGATGATATAAAAGTATCTACTTAGGACAACTACATCATTTATGAGTAACTAGAAAATGGTATTGTTTTAAAACGGCCTCAAGTAAGCATTGTGCTATAGTCGTTTGACCAGCCCTGCAGTGCGATTGTCGGAAAGTTTCCGTGTCGGATTCGACGTCACTTTCGCTTTCCGAGAGCAAATAGGTGGCGGAAACTTTCCCGTGATTGCGCAGCTGCTTTGTCAAATTAAATATCAGGTTCCAAATTCAGATTAACGAGTCGCGTCTAAAAAAATCTCGCGGAAACTTTTCCGAATCCGTGCTCGGAAGCGTTTCCGAGTGAATTAGAATCGCAGTGGGCTTCCGTTGAATGTCAAACTAGCCCCAATTTCTCTTTCCAGCGTTTCCAAATCTTCATTTCCAGTGCATTCGAAATCAATTCACGTGGCAATTAGCCCCTTCTAAACATTATCTGTACACACACAGCCACTCGGCTGAGCCAATTATTCCCATCTCGTAGCGAGAACACACGAACGCTTTTAGACTTTCCGCTATTTCTTTATAACCCCCTCCGCACACGGCGTCGTAGCGTTAGCGTATCGTATAGGTAGTTAGGTACGTACTGCGTACTGACCGGTGTAACGGGGAGTAATGTAACACCCCGGTCCCACGGTTGGTCTTCTGTAAGTACGATTCTAATTCACTCGGAAAGTTTCCGTGTCGATTGGACGTCACTTTTGCTTCACGGAAACGTTTTCCGAGAGCAAATAGGTGGCGGAAACTTTTCCGTGATTGAGCAGCTGGTTTGTCAAATTAAATATCAGTTTCCAAATTCAGATTAATGAATCGTGTCTAAAAAAAATCTGAAAGAAATTTTCCGAATCCGTGGTCGGAAGGGTTTCCGTGTGAATTAGAATCGCACTGCTGGTCTGGGTTAGCTTGAGTTGTTAGAAAATGACATGACATATATCGATCCAAAACTGCGGATAATGGATCAGGATCGATTATTAATTTCGGGTGAAAGACAACGCTTCGTCTGCGGACTTATTTGAACAAGTAATCATAATAATCGTAATCTTTTTTTTTTTTTTTTTGTATTTTTCTGCTGTTGTGGTGAAACAATAAAGCGTTATCTATCTATCTATCTTTCGTGCTATGCGCGTCTTACGATACGCTAACGCTACTAGGCCGTGTGCGGGGGGTTTAACAATCCTGTCTCTTTCTGATGGTGGAAAAGTCGGAAGTTAGAAGGGCAGGGTTGTTTATTTGGTTAGAATTCAGGAAACCAAGTGTATAGTTTTTTTAATGCCGGTGCGCTTTGGTGACACTTTAAATGGTGGATATTCCACCTGTACGCACGAAGCGTTTCGCTTCTACATTCTTAATGCGTACCGCTAAGGAGTGGAACTCCTTGCCGGAGTCTGTGTTTCCCGATCGCTACGATTTGGGGATCTTCAAGGCAAGAGTGAAAAGGTACCTTCTAGGTATGCGTGTTACACCGTCGACCGCATTTACGCATGGCAACAGGCGGGATTGCGGTCAAATGCATGCCTAATTGCAGTAAAAAAAAAAAACGTGATCGACATAAGTTATTTTAGAATAGGAATGTGCGATTTGATAACTTTGGCGTTTACTCAAAAATTAAATTTAAGCATCCTCCTTTGAACGCCACCAAAAGAAATAAAATTGAATGAAACAATTAAAGTTATACTGTATTGTGTGTGTGTATGCATGTGTGTGTGAGTGTGTGCGTGTGTGTGAGAAGGTACATGTGTGCGTATGTGACTTCGATTTTGATTTCACTCCAACTTTGCCTCCAACTCCAACAAATGAAGACGAAAAATTCGTTCTGGCTTTGAAAGGCTTAATTTAAACTAAGGTTGTTCTCATATCCATTCACACTTTCTCCTGTTAACCTCTCCGTGCGTGAGAAACGAAAACGTAAGCCGAATTAGCAAGTTACCGCTAATACCGCAAACTAACCGTTACCGCTCCAGTTCTCCTTTTAGAGCGATATAATATAACAATAGACCCTGTACGTTTTATCTAACCGGCACTTTGCTGGTTGTATTCTAGCGATGGTGACCGAACGGTAATGTATGCGCCGACACCGAGTTCGAATCCTCTCGGCCCCGCACCTATGACTTAACAAGTTACGTGCGAATTTGCCATCGCTCAAAACGGTGAAGGAAAACATCGTGAGGAAACCGGCATGTCCAAAAACCACAACATTCAAGGGCATGCGACATCTTCCAACTACCAACCCACACTGGGCCAGCGTGGTGTGATCAGAAAAGAACAACAGCAATGCGATTCTAATTCACTCGGAAAGTTTCCGTGTCGGATTCGACGTCACTTTCGCTTCACGGAAACGTTTTCCGAGAGCAAATGGGTGTCGGAAACTTTTTCGTGATTGAACAGCTGGTTTGTCAAATTAAATATCAATTTCTAATTTAGATTAATGAATCGAGTCTATAAAACTCTTCCGGAAACTTTTCCGAATCCGTGGTCGGAATTGTTTCCGATTATATTAGAATCGCACAGCTGGTGTCTTAACATTAGGTGCCTTGTGGTCAAACGCTACCCTGCAAGAAAAAAATATGGGTTCAATTTTTTGCCATTTGGCATCGGAAACCTAAAAAAGCGAGAGAAAATGCACAACAGGAGCACATTAAACGGCTAAAATATATCCAACTCTTTCTACAAAGCTTAACCCCCTCATCGGAAATGTGAATTGCCACTATCATCTTTGAAATAACGCTAATTTCATACAAAAGAATATTTTTAGCGCGAACATCTCGCCCGGCATTGTTTGCGGGCTCTTTTCTACACGCAAATGTATCTAATTAGTATAATTTGCAGGGTCTCGTTAGATCTCAGCGGGTCGGTGCAAGCGACAGGCGACTAGAGGGTTTTTATTGATAAAATTTTCTTTATTATGCTTATTTTTAACCCCCGACGCAAAAGCATAAGTTTGACGTGTTTGTCTGACTGTCTGTCTGTGACACTGTAGCTCGCGAACGGATGAAGCGATTTCAGGTAAGTTATGGGCGACTGTTTTTAGCTATGTTTGATGAAAATCGGTCAAAAAGATGTCAGGGGTTTTTTTAAATTTAATTTATAATATATGATATTATATTATTTTATATATATATTTTTTTATTTTATTTATTAGACTTTCCAACAGACGTAATACAAATATAAGCTGATATTATATAAATTTAAAAAAATATAAAGCACATAGTGAAAGTCCAATAACAGGAAAACACAACGTGGCAAAAAATGCTTGGGTGTGCAGTGTGCTGGCCGTGCCCTGCACACACGAAATTTTGCTCTCACATATAAATTTATATTTACTGTTAGATAAATTAGAAAAGAAAACGTCAAGAAACACGCTACTACCTATGAACGTAAGCTTTATTTATTAATTTATTCTGATATACGACAGAATTTCAGAAAGGAAACTTATTGGTTTATTCGTGACTGCTGATCTTAGTGCCCGGTGTCGAATCCTGCCTGGGGTATACTTTTCTTAAAGTATTAAAAAAAGCCCAGGTATTTTTCTATGTTTGGGTGTAGTAGATCCCAATTCCACGGAGTATCTTATCAGATACAGGGAATCCTAGTAGAGGTTAGAGGTATTTATGTGATTTTGTGGGTCTTATTATTAAACATTTTGTTTGTGTATCTTGACAGTGTATATGCGCGTTTTCATGCCTCTGAAGACACAAAGGACCTAAGTGCTAGATAAATAAAAAAAAACGCTTATTTCTTGTAAATTACACCAAAGCTAAAACACCTGCTAAGGCGTTGCAATAATTGCAGCGAACCGGGTGCCGCGCGCCGGTTAACAGATGTTTGGAGCACCCTGTATAGCTACAGTTGTACTTGTTTGAAGCACCCTGTATACCGACTTTTTAGAGCAACCTGTGTGTATAGCTTGAGTTAATGGTGAGTCTGTCTCTTACAATCTGAGAGTCTGTGAACAAAATTATAACATTTTTTTTTTATTTACTGTCCCACTGCTGGGCAAAGGACTCTCACATTTTCTTCCGTAAGGCATATTTTAGTGTTCACCTGGCTAGCAATCACCCTCAAGAACCTGTCGCCAAGCACAGCTTATCGTGTGTTCCGGCAACCAGTTGAGTGCCAGTTCCTTCGACCACATCGTCACTTAACATCAGGTGACTTGTGGTAAAATCAATATCAGTAAGTATTTAATAAAATAGCCCTTAGTAACAGGTACGTTAAAATAATGTCCTTGATTGAATTAATACCTGGTTATGAGTAAGGGTATTTATTCTAATACCTACCTTACCTACAATAAGATTAAGTTCAAAGTTGAATATATTTGCTTGAACAAAACAGTAATAGTAAATTAGGGCTGCCAACTGTATAGTACTAGTTACTCTCCGCGGTTTCACTCGCGTCTTTTCGTTATCCTACATGAACCTTTTTCCGGGATAAAAAGTAGCCTATGTATTAATCCAGGTTATAAGCTATTATCTCCTTTGCGAATTTCACTCAAATCCGTTCAGAAGATTTTTGCTTGAGAGAGTAACAAACATCCATCCATCCATCCATACTCACAAATTTTCACGTTTATAATAATAGCAGGCTGGGCAACCCTAACCTCAATACCCACGTACAGGGTGTTGCCATGTCAATGCAAATGAAGATTTGTACGGATGCGTGTATGTACCTGGCAATCACCCTCTAGGGAGGTGTGGATTACTGTGTCACATGACATTTCCACTGCTTCAAATCCCTAGTAACTCGAGTTCTCTGGAAACAAGCTTTTGCCCGTGACTCCGCCCGCGCTGCGATTAAAACTGAACATTTTCTTTACGTCGCGTCGCATATTTTTGCGATTTCACAAGGGAGTCACTTCCAGTTGACTTATGGTTTCATCACGAAGTTTTCCTTTACCGAAAGCTCAAGCTCATTGTAGGGTTCGAAGCCACGACTTACGGATTGCAAGCCGATGTCACTGCCACTGAGCCACCATCGCTTCTTGTAGGGGATAATTTCCTAAACTACAGAACCTATTCCAAAAAATCTGATATTTGTAAAACAAATTAAATAGAAAGAGACGACTCTATCTTTCGCTGGCTAAACGGTTTGATTAAGGTTTATGAAATGCATGATGAGCGATGGTGGCCGAACGGTAACGCGAACAACTTACAAAACGCCGACACCGAGTTCGAATCCTCTCGGCCCCGCACCTATGATTTAATAAGTTATGCGCGGATTTGCCATCGCTCATAAACGGTGAAGAAAAACATTGTGAGGAAACCGGCATGTCCAAGAACTGCAACATTCAAGGGGTTGCGACATCTACAAACCCGCATTGAGCCAGCGTGGTAGATTACGGCCCATACTCTCTCTCTGAAAGGCCAGAGTCCCAGCAGTGGGAACGTGAAAGGCTGATGATGATGAATGCATGAAAGAAATATGTAGATCTCCAGTAGGTCTTCAGAGTCTGCGACATTAAATATCTAGCTTTTTATTTTTGAGATAACTTCTGGTTGTCAGTATCTTTGCTAATCCGTGCGTAGCTGGGTTATTAATATCAGTATAATTAATGAATATACAATCCGTCGCCGATTTAATTGAGTTTCAGCCCCCTTATCAACCGGACTCCATCTGCAAATTGATATAAGATAATGTTATCAAATATTTTGTTCGTATAACTCGACTGATTTATAATCGTCACTTCACGTTTTACGAGAGTTTTCTTTTAAAATAGTTGAGTTTGTTTACAAATGTTTGCATGTGTGACAAGATTTGACAAGGAGGAGTTTTCTTCATCATCATCATCATCAGCCGGAAGAAGTCCACTGCTGAACATAGGCCTCCCCCTTTGAACGCCTCCATGAACGCTCAAAGCTCTCGCTTCTTAATACACTGTAATGCTAAACCCCGTTAAATATTAAAGCTAGATATTTAATATTCTCGACTTTATTGTAGACCTAGTAAAAGCCTACATTTCTTTCAAACATTACATCAACTTTTATCAAACCGTTTAGCCAGTGTAAGCTCATTTATAAAGCAGCCATTTTCTTTTTTTTTTATGTAATAGATTGGCAAACAAGCAGACGGCCCGCCTGATGGAAAGCGGTCACCGTCGCCTATGGACATTTGCAACACCAGGGGAGTTGCCGATGCGTTGCCGACCTTTAAGAACTCTTTTCACACCCATCTTGAAGGACTGCAATCTGTAGCACTGCGGAAAGACTTGTGGGGGGAGTTCATTCCACATTTTGCAGGTATGCGGGAGAAAGGAGCGCATAAATCGCGAGGTGTGGGATTTCCAGGACTCGATAGTGTGTGGATGAGCTTTGTTCCGATGACGAGATGATCGGTGATAGAACCGTGAAGGAGGTATGAGATTGAATAGCTCTTCTAAGCATTCCCCGTTGTAAATTCGGTAGAATATACACAGCGAGCCAATATCCCTGCGAAGGCTAAGCGGCTCAAGACGGTCCGAGAGCTGGGGGTCATCGACAATTCGGATTTTTCTCCGATTAGTTTTACAAATAACGGAATCTTTTCAGGAGTTTGAGAGATTACCTACTTTAAAACAAACAATCATAATGTTAATATTCCATCAATTGTTTCAGTCTTTACATAATATAATAATTAATGAAGTACTTGTTAAGTTAGTATTAATCATTTTGTACAGACACTAAGAGGTACAATATTCCGAGAAGATTTGATTTAAGTCGAGTCGAGTAGGTCGAGGTAAAGTTGTTTGTAAGTAGCGTATAATTCAATATCGTAGCTTCGTTCTTTAGATATAGGTATAATTAACAAGGTACCTACCTACTTCTATTGTACTAGCGTCAAGTAGCACAATTTTTCAAGACAGTCAATTAAAAATGTATTTTAAATATTTTTTGTTTATCCCTCCTCACTACCCAAGCGTTACGTGTTACGTCCTACCTTGATACTTAGTAACTCATTTAATTAGATTATGATCAAACTTTAGTTGATCTAAACTATAATAGGCAAGCGTCAGGCGAGCAACTTGCTCGTCTTGTCAATTAGATCCTTACAAAAAAAATGTCAACGCAGCAAATCCCGAGAGATAGTCCCCAATCGGTCGTGTTACATCAATATTAATTTGCTCCTACAAGCTCAGAATTATTAGACGCCGTGTTTACGATCTAGCTGTTAATATGTTATAGAGTATGTACTTGTACATACATGGTAATTATACATACATCTAGCATATGTATTGCTAATGAGCGTGGCGAGATTATGTAATCGATTAAGGCTGGATCTAAGTCAGTAATAATCTGTCACCAACCACCTTCAAACAAAAACATCGAAGTATCGTGAGGATACCGGCATGTCCAAGAACTACAACATTCAAGGGCATGCGACCTCTACCAACCAGCACTGGGCGAGCGTAGTATAGATTACGGCTCATGCTCATACTTCTCTGAGAAGGACAGAGTCCCAGCAGTGGGAACGTAATAGGCTGTGATGATGACGGTGATGACTTTCGTGTTTTCAGCCTCTACTTTCTATATTCTGTAGCTTCCCATGAGAGCCAGTTCCCACTCCATGGCACCTTCGGGTACATTGTCACTTACCATCAGGTGACTTGTGGTCAACCGCTGCCGATTAGTTAGATGAATTTCGCGAACGCATTATTCAGTTGCAGGCATTTGTAATATTAGTGTGCCTTTACCACGCTCTTTGCTGGCTCGGCCACCTCGAAAGAATGGGAGAGGATCGTGCGATCAAACGAGCATACATTGGACGGCTGTCCCAGGTGTCGCTGGAGAGACGAAGTCACGAAGGACTTGCGCGAGATCCAGTACCCCTAGTACAAGTTTTGAAAACGATAAAAGTTTTGTAAACGTCGACGTTTATCACCGCCGACTTGTCAAAGTGGCAACTCGATCTGCTTAAATTCAAAAAGTAACTCAATAACATTGTTGGAATATGATTATAACGATTTAAAATAACCCGTATTAACGATTTCATTTCCTCCCAGTCTCGGTAAGATTCGCTGAAAAAAATATGTATGGATGGAAACGAAAACTTTTATAGTTTTTGTAAACTATCAAAACCTGTACTAGGGGTACAGGTGGAGGAGTGGCAGGCGGTGGCGCAGGACGCAGGGCGTCTATTGTTATCGGAAGCCAAGACTCACGTTGAGTCGTTGCGCTATCTAAGTTAGTTGATTATATTAGTGTTATACCGGCAACGGAATAAATCCACTAAACACGGTGAAATATCACCGAAGTCGCCAGTCTATTTCAGAAATAGTCCGCCTGGACTACTGAACAAAACGACTTTGATCGCCGGACGTCGAATATCTAGTTACCATGTCATGTAGTTTTATCGTTTTGCGTAGGAAATGTTGTATTAAATACTATAGGATAAGTTATGTCGCGACGGGAGTATTACATTTGTCTGTACGCTAAGAGAACCGACATGGAATGATTTTATTTATTTACTAGCTGTTCCCTGCGGTTTCACCCACGTACGAACTTCCACAGGGTTCAAATTTCTAAAAAGAAGTAGCATAAGTTATTCCTTATAAAAGTAGCTATCTGCGAGTGAAATTCCCGTCGAAATCGGTCCAGCCGTTTCAGAGATAAGCCGGAACAGGCACAGACAAAAATTTATAGATTTGAATTTTTGATTTTTGTATCATATTATATACTTTTATATGCATTTAGTAACAAGCTGTTAATTTGAAATTATAATTCACACTTTCATTTATTTGTATAGATAGCAAACACTTCGCCTTAAAATCATTTTACTAAAAGTTTTTAGAACAAAAAAAAGACAACATCTCCACCCCACCATAAATCACCCCCTATCCCAGGAAAACAACATTACAACCCCTAAAGTTTTCGAGTTATAATCGTTAATTAAATCCCCGGGATTACCAAAGTGAATTATTACTAAAAATCCACCCTTGACGTTGTGAATAATACAAGGGTAGCTTGCATTTTTGTTAACGTTTAGAAAACAACGGTTACGGGATGACAGTCCACTGCGGTAAGCGAACGAAAGCTAAGCAAAAGTACCCTTGAAGCCTAGCTCCTAACGCCCGAAATTAATAATCGATCCGTTATCCGCGGTTTTGGATCGATATGTCATGTCATAATATGTCATTTTAGTAGTAACTAGCTGTTCCCCGCGGTTTCACCCGCGTGGGCTACAGTTTTATGCAAGCAAACTTTATTTATATACGAATGGTCTCAGTTTGACCACATCTCACCTGATGGTAAGTGACGATGCAGTCGAGGGTGGATCACGCTGGCCCATGAGGTGCCTATTCACTCTTGATTTAGAGAGCACCAGATTGTACCTACTTTTTCTGTCGCTATAGCTTAGCTTCGCAGTGGATCCCAACCCTGCTTTTATTATTACACCTCTCAGACTTCTACTTCGACACCTACCTATAAATGCAAAGTTTGCTCATTTTTAATTCAGCACCATTTCTCTCGGCCAGCATTTACATTCTATGCAGATTGCAGATTAGGGCATCGTAGTAAGGCTGTTTACTATGCAATTTACAAATAATGGCTCGGCTTAAGTGACTGCTGCGAAAGGTATTTCAGGACCATTGACGTACCAAAAAATGGACGTCTGTTCCTTCGCTCAAGTGTCCAAACTAAAAGAGGGCTAAAACGCGAAAGTAGGACTAATTACACGCCAGTCTTCGCTTGATAGCATGTGTGTGACAAGGTCAGTCGAAGCAGCACAATTTAATAAATCGTTGCTTGTAATATTATATTTTATGCTATCGATGTATGTTGATAAGTTTGATAGGACTACTTATCAAACTAAACAAACTACTTAATCTAATAAACCACTACCAGTTGGCAACGTTCCCAAAATGCTGGCCGCATTGCCGCGTTGAACGGCAATGCTTATTCGTTGCGCAAAATAACGACCAGCATTTTGGTCACGGGTAGCATCGACCAGTCGCTTTGATATATCATTATATATCGATTTCGCTCCCGGTCCCCACGGTCCAAGCGTTTCGACCCCAAAAGGCTCAAATATGTATCCACTGTCGAGTAGTTTTATTTTACATTTTAAGGTTTAGATAAGTGTTTTTACTTGTGTCATGATAAATAAATATCATATATGTAGTTTGATAGGTACATCGTTTTATTTGTTAGTTTTATTTTATAGTTTAGTTTACTAGTAATGTAATTAAATAGATTTCCAAAAATAAACGGGAACATAAAAACTTATTGTCATAAATTAAAACATTTTCACACTAATGTTGTATATGCGAAAGTTTTGTAAGTGAGTGGTATTGGTGTCGATTCGGTTTTGCATTCACTAAAACTAAACTAAGTTTGACAGGTCTAAAAGTAATGCTGTCCTTTTTTACTTCAGCGGTTAGAAAAAGACAGCAATACTATAGACCTGTCAAACTTAGTTTAGTTTTAGAGAATGCAAAACCGAATCGACACCATTGTTTATGTTTATTACTTCTTCTTATTATTCCGGAAAAAGGTTTCTGTGGGATGACGGAAAAACTACGAGGGGTTGCTAATCTTTCATGAGGTGTTCTACTGATGCTGTATATGTTTAAAGTGAAATCTGATAAATTTCGCTTGTTTAATTACGCAAAGACAACAGTAAAACTGATTTGACAAAAGACTTACCAATCCCGGAAAGAATTAGGCCCGGAACAAAGACTTATTAAAGTTTCAACGCAAATGATCCCGCCCATAGCCGGAGCTCATTAAAGAACTTCGTCTGACTCGGATGAAGGTACGGCAGGAAGAATTACCTGAAAAAAAAAAAGAAGTTGGTTACAAAATTTGGCAAATAAGGTTTTATTTCAAAGTTTGAGTAAATATATAGTATCTATAATATATATATATGATAGCGCCGCTACTTTCAATAATTTAATTCAATCTAAGTTAAGTTGATTTTGTATGTTTGAAGAAACAATTATTATTTTCTTTTTATTTAATTGGAATTTGAGTTTCAGTTGTTTAACGATTTCCGTAAGTTGCTATTTTATTAATAAGAAATCTAGTTTATATTATGTTAATTAAATTAATGAACAAATACTATTTATTAAGCTTACTTTACGTTAAAAATGAATTCATTTATTATAAAGAAGATATTTGTAAAAGTTGTGATTTGAGTTGACGTAATCGCGTGACACTTGTTGACATCTCACTATAAATACGGGTGTAAGTCTGTGGATCGGGGCATTCTGAGCTAGGCTTCGGTCGAGGCAACAACTCTGAATAAAGTCTTATGAAACTATTTCTGCGAGTTTTAATTACGTAACAATGAACCCTCTAACATCGGAAGAGGAGATACCCGAAAATGTCGCCCAGCCAAGATCAAGATATTCGCCGGCTATTGAACGAGACAATGCTGACTTAAGCCCGTCAAGATACTCGCCGATTTTTCAAGAAACTCGACCTGTCAGAAATCGTCAGGAAGATACAGAGCTTATACTTCTCCGACGACAAGTTGCCCTTTTAGAGCAATTGATGACTCAACAAAACTTGACACTGACTTAACTGACACGACTGAATTGGAACGAATACTTTCAAAACACTCTAAGACTTTTGGTATAAGAACTCCTATCACAAAAGTAAAAACAGGTAGCTTGAATATTCGCCTCAAAGACCCATCTCGTATTGTCCAAAGACGACCTTATCGGTTATCACCAATAGAAAGAGGAAAAGTAAAAGCAATAACATGACTTAAAAAGTAAAGGTATAGTCCGGGATAGTTGCTCTCAGTTTGCCAGTCCCATTCTTCTTGTAAAAAAAGAAAAACGGTGATGACCGGTTATGTGTTGACTTTCGAGAATTAAACACAAATACCTTACGTGACCATTTTCCAATATCACTAATTCAAGATCAAATCGACAAACTTGGATCAGCAAAATATTTCACAACTCTTGACATAGAATCAGGCTTTTTCCTATTGATGAAGACTCAATAGAAAAAACAGCATTCGTAACTCCTGATGGGCAGTACGAATACGTCACAATGCCATTTGGCCTCTGTAATTCGCCATCGGTCTATCAGAGAGCGATAAATAAAGCTCTTGGAGATTACAGGGACAAAATCGCCCTTGTATAAACGCAACAAGAAGGCCTTGAGCGCCTGGATTTGGTGCTTAAGAAATTATCTGAAGCAGGGTTTACCGTTAATATGTCAAAATGTAAATTCCTTAAGAAATCTGTAGAATATCTCGGAAATATAGTTGAAAATGGTAATGTGAAACCCAGTCCACGCAAAATAGAGTCACTAAAAAATTCAAGTCCTCCTAATTGCGTCAAACAAGTTCGCCAATTCAATGGCCTAGCCAGCTACTTCCGTAGATTCATCCCCGAGTTTTCTCGCATAATGACACCACTTTATGATCTGACAAAAAAGGACGCCAAATTTGAATGGACTGATATTCATGAAAACATTAGACAAAAAATAATCTCTTACTTAACATCTGAAGCAATTCTGAGCATCTTCAACCCTGATCTACCTATTGAAGTACACACCGACGCCAGTTCCTTAGGCTATGGAGCAATGCTAATACAAATGGACGGTGAGAGGCGCAAGGTAGTCAGCTATTTTAGTATGCGAACCATTGAAGCAGAATCCAGATACCACTCGTACGACCTGGAAACATTAGCAGTAGTAAAAGCCCTAAAACACTTTCGCCATTTTCTTTACGGTCGGCATTTTACAGTGATAACCGACTGTAACGCACTTAAAGCTAGTCGTACAAAAAAAAAAAAAAAAAGATCTTACTCCCCGAGTTCACAGATGGTGGGCTTATCTACAAATTTTTGATTTCGATGTTAAGTACCGCAAGGGAGAACAAATGTCCCATGTAGATTATCTAAGTAGAAACCCAACCGTCAATATCATAACCAAAGACCCCTCCTGGATAGTTGTCGAACAAGAACGCGATCAAGAACTGAAAAAAGTGCGTGATGCAATAGTTAATAAAGAAGATTACGATCAAAAATACAGCTTAAAAATTGGTTGCCTGTAAAGTCGGTATACGGGCGAAAGTTTTACGTGACAACGACTTTGAGTGCCTTTCACTTTTTATGTCTGTCTCTCTCGCTCTTAGGCGGGCCAACCATGCCCGAGTGGAAGGGACGCGTGCCTCTCACTCGCTCTCATTGTGAGCGCATAACGTGAGCGGAGCGTAACGCAGTTTCTTGAAGTGTCACCCGGCAAACCAATTTATAAGACGTTGTCACGTCAAAAATAACCTTTTGATGATTTACATTCAAAATCAGAAAGGTAAAACAATATCTCGCACAGTTGTACCGAACTCTTTAGTTTACAACCTAATAAATCGATACCACGAAACACTCATGCATGCCGGTTGGGAGCGAACTCTCGAAAAAATCAGAGAGCAATTTTGGTTCCCTAATATGACAAAACGAGTCCGATCTTTTTGCAATCATTGTCTAAACTGTAAAATTGGTAAGGGCATTTCAGGTAAACAACAAATAAATCTCCATCCTATTGAGAAAATTGCTATTCCTTTTCACACCTTACATGTTGACTTGATGGGTAACCTTACCGGGTGTGACAAGAAAGCCTACGCGTTTGTATCTATAGACGCATTTACTAAATTTGTGATTATACTTCCCTTGCGCGATAAAAGCACAAACCTTGTCTTAAAAAGTTTGCAAGAAATAGTCAATTTATTTGGGACCCCAAGTCGAACAATTTCAGATAGAGAACAAGCCATTATGTCCAAGGACGTACAAAATTTCTTTCAGTCCGGAAATATCGAACATCATGCTATAGCACGTGGCGCACCAAGAGCTAATGGCCAAGTTGAAAGGTTGATGCGTACTATCCGCGATCATTTAGGCGTAGTATCTCAAAGTCAAGTCAAAAAAATAGAACTTGGGTAACCAAGTTGGCGGAACTGCAACTATCCATCAATACAACAAAGTCAAAGTCAACTGAACACTCGCCACTTGAACTACTTATTGGAAAAAAATGTTCACACCATTCAACAGTTAGCTTTAATAGAAGATGACACTAACAGAGATGAACTCCGACAAGACGCAACTAACAGAATGACCGAACAAGCTTTAACAAGCAAAAATCGTTTCAATTCCAAAAGCGCCACCATTGTCCCTTTTAAAATCAATGATTTTGTATTACGCAAAAACACCCAATGGTCAAGTAATAAATTAGGACCAAAAATTTTAGAACCATACAAAATTCATAAAATTCTGGAGAATGACAGATATGAAGTTAAGAACCTTAAGTCCGGTAGCAGAAAAATTACAGTAGTTCCCCATGAACACGTAAGAGAAATTCCAACAACAAATTTTAGTGAAGAAAATATGAAAATATACATGATAACCATGATAGCGAATAAATAAAATATAATAAAAAAAAAAAAAAAAAATTATCTCAATAAAAAAAAACCCCCATAAAAGAACACAAATTAGGTGTCAAGAAAAGAACACAAATTAGGTGTCAAGAAAAGAACACAAATTAGGTGTCAAGAAAAGAACACAAATCAAGTGTCAAGGAAAGAACACAAATCAAGTGTCAAAAAAAGAACACAAAAACTGTGTCATCTACACAAAAAAATAATAATAATAATCATAATAATTTAAACCTAAACGCTTATTACAGAATATACGCCCAGAGCACGAGCGTCACTGCAGAATGGCCGTGATAGCGCCGCTACTTTCAATAATTTAATTCAATCTAAGTTAAGTTGATTTTGTATGTTTGAAGAAACAATTATTATTTTCTTTTTATTTAATTGGAATTTGAGTTTCAGTTGTTTAACGATTTCCGTAAGTTGCTATTTTATTAATAAGAAATCTAGTTTATATTATGTTAATTAAATTAATGAACAAATACTATTTATTAAGCTTACTTTACGTTAAAAATGAATTCATTTATTATAAAGAAGATATTTGTAAAAGTTGTGATTTGAGTTGACGTAATCGCGTGACACTTGTTGACATCTCACTATAAATACGGGTGTAAGTCTGTGGATCGGGGCATTCTGAGCTAGGCTTCGGTCGAGGCAACAACTCTGAATAAAGTCTTATGAAACTATTTCTGCGAGTTTTAATTACGTAACAATGAACCCTCTAACATATATTTAATTATAACTCAAAGGTGACTGACTGACATAGTGATCTATCAACGCCCAGCCCAAACCACTGGACGGATCGGGCTGAAATTCGGCATGCAGATAGATGTTATGATTTAGGCATCCGCTGAGAAAGGATTTCGCGATAAACTGTAGCCCACGCGGGCGAAACCGCGGAGAACAGCCAGTTGTCAGAATATAATCATCAGCCTATAAAAAAAAGAGATAAAAATCCAGACTTTCCTACTGAGTCATCATCAGTGATCGGAGTAGGCAAAGCTATTTTGTGTACTTATGGCAAGTTAGAATAATGTGGATATTCCCCGAATCCCGAGACTGTCGGTGGACCATTGAATTCTAGTGGTGCAGAAAGAGACAAAAACAGATGCGTCACTCTAGCGACAGAAACTACCCGCTATTGTTTTCGTTTGTTTCCATAATGCGGCGATATTACAAGATTCAACAAAGCGGCAAAAAAGTTTGGCAACGTGTTGCTGATGTAAAATTTACAACGTCGCTCATGCGCTTATTGGCATACGTACACCATTTTTAAACTTATTAATTAAAATAATTATCTATACTAATATAAATTTATTTATTTATCATGACACAAGTAAAAACACTTATCTAAACCTTAAAATGTAAAATAAAACTACATATCAAACTAAACAAACTACTTAATCTAATAAACCACTACCAGTTGGCAACGTTCCCAAAATGCTGGCCGCATTGCCGCGTTAAACGGCAATGCTTATTCGTTGCGCAAAATAACGACCAGCATTTTGGTCACGGGTAGCATCGACCAGTCGCTTTGATATATCATTATATATCGATTTTGCTCCCGGTCCCCACGGTCCCAGCGTTTCGACCCCAAAAGGCTCAAATATGTATCCACTGTCGAGATTACCATAAATAACATAGAATAATAATAATAATTACCATAGATACTAATATTATAAAGAGGAAAGACTAAAGGGTAGTCTGAAACCCGTAACTATTTAGTTTAATAACAAATGTTACCTCGGTACGCGAGTCTAACTTGTCCGCTTTCAGGATAGAAATTAAAAACAGCGGCTTAAGCAATAACCGTACAATGAGAACCCCATTAAAATTCCCAGAACCCTTAATCCCATTCATAAACTAGAACTTTAGGCTTTCTATTAACAACTTGTCAACTTCAGAAAGATAATTTAAATCTTTCGCAGATTAAATTTAACGATCCATCCACCCGTTCACTCCGAAGGGCCTCGCTCGAGAACTTGCGGAGGAAGTCATAATTTGACACTTAAAAGTTTTGTCTATTGGAACGGTATAGAAGTACGTCGATAGGTACAGCGATCTCTACAGTTTATTTTCTGAATTAAATCGTTAGACCCAGTAACTGAAATACATTGAGAAAAAATTCCTGACTTTCCTTCTGAGTCTCACCTTCCTGGAACGTTTCCTTCCAAAATGTAACCTTTCTTTCCTATTTTACCTTAGCTTTCCTTCTGAGTCAAATGGGAAGGAAATTAATTCCTTCTGTATTTCGAAATGTCTTATTTCTCCATGTATAGTATGTTTCAGTACTTCAGTATTATCAGAAAAAAGTTTTAATAAACATGTTTTTTTATATATAGGTAAGTGATAGACGAGAAGAGCAAGTCACTCTTCTGTTGATAAGTAGAGCTACGCCTCTTTGAACCTCCTAACACCAGCAAAAGAACAGGCAAGCAACTCTAGGTTATTTTTTGGGCGCGATCATATTCATAAATATTTCCTAATTAATAACTAACTGAGATGGCGCAACGACCCAAAGTGAGTCTTGGACTCTTGGCCTCCGATAATAAAAGACACCACTTCGCTCTGTCCTGCGCCACCTCCCGCCAGTCCTCCACCTGGAGTGAGCGCAAATCCTTCCTTCTTCCTTAGTCCTTCCTCCTTTCCCCTTTACTCTGATTGAATTGGAGAAAGTTCACTACAATCTAAGCTTTTTTTTCATCTTAATAGTCATAATATAGTAAAAGTGATATTTTATGATGATTTGTTAGATGAATTTCGCGAACGTATTATTCGGTTACACTCTGGTTTTACTCTCTCTCTGAGAGAAGGCCAGAGTCCCAGCAGTGGGAACGTGGAAGGCTGATAATGATGATTATTCGGTTGCAGCGAATTTTAGAATCGAATTTTTTAGCGAATCAATGTTTCATGTTGGTTTGTTGGTGATAAGCTTTTCTAGTTAGATTTCGTTTTATTTGAACTTATAAGTATGAATCGACAGTATTTTTTGAACAGTAGCCATGAAATCGTTTAAAATAGGTAGGCCACGTTTATGTCACAAATTCACATTATTGACATTAGATTAAAGTGTGCATTTCCATTAATACAGTGACTCGTTTAGTTCAGTATCGATAAAGCGTAATCGATTGCAAGCGATCGCGTCATCGATACAAACAACTTATCGAAGTACCGCCGGCGGCCGTAAAATGGTACACTACATTACCGCTGTGAGGGGTTTTTATTTTTATAGGTCAGCTTTTAAACCATAAGTCTCCTGTACCCCTATAGAACAAGTTTTGAAAACTATGAAAGTTTTCGTAAACTTCAAAGTTTACTACCGCTAACATGTGAAAGCAACTCGTACTGTCTAAATTCAAAAATTAACTCGAATACTTTGTTGTAATTCGAATACAAGTTAAGATAACGATTTGAAATAATCCATGTTACCGATTTTAGTTCCTCCAAATTTCGGTAAGATGCGTTGAATAAGAAATGTATGGAAGGAAAAGAAAATTAATTGTAATAGAATAATACATCTACACGAAGAAAAAAGACCTTCCGAAATACCGTTTTCCTTCCGAGTCAAAAGGGAAGGAATTGTGATTTATAAGGAAAGGTAAAATAAGGAAGGAATCGGTCTTGGAAGGTAAGACTCAGAAGGAAAGTCAGATTATTTTTCTCAGTGTAAGCTATTCAAATATAATATCTTCGGACATAGACTTGCAGAAAAAATACTTGCGCTTTTTTATTTTAGGTTTTCTATTTTATAGCTTCACAATAACTTTGTCCCGCATTGTAAAAAGGCCTTGCTATAATATATGCGGCGTCGACTGCACGTTGTATCGGCGATGGACTTTACGATCCGAATAGTTAAACTGACTCTACAACATTTTTATATATAGTTAAACACTCTTTTAACGTTATTTGTGTAGTTAAATTTATTAAATAACGTTTACCTGCAATACTGTGTCGCTAGTGTTTTTAGTCAAACGAATACACAAACACACATACATATAGGGATGTGACTTGGAAGGAAGAAAATTAATAATTAATCGATTTTAATCTCATTAAAATAAGTCGATTTGTACAAAATCGATTATTTAAATAAAAAATAATCAATTTTTTATATAATTAATAATTTTTTTCGTTCGGCCATCGTCAATGCTGACGGTACATTAAGCCGCGAGGACCGCGGCCTGCTTGGCGTGCTTTGTCCCCGCGGGCTCTTGGCAAAGGTTGCCGAAATTGGCGAAGGTTGCCAGATTTGGCCAAATTCGGGCCATTACAACGCTGTTCGTACAATAATGGGCCGCTTTGGGGTCAGTTTTAGTGCGGGGTTAAACTCTGATGGCTTGTAATGGGCGTGATATATTGGCGATTGTGCCAATTAGGGCACGGCATTTAATTGTTGGGCAATTTTTCGAGATAACGTTGTTTTTATGGCTTATTAACTACTACCTGTTCCCTTAGTTTCGCATGCGACGAGATACCTTGTATTTTTCGAGATAAAGGTAGCCTATACAATTTAGATCAGCGGCTCTCATACTTTTGTGGCAACAGAACCTTTTTGAAACATAATACTTTTGGAGCCTAAAAATATGTATAAAAATAAACAAAATAATATAAAAAAAAAAAAAAAAAAAAAAAGTAAATATGTGTAATAGGTCTGTTCATGCAGTTAGTTTTTTTTTAATTAGATATAATTTTTATTAAATGTTTTTTCAAGGACTTAACGTAATGGAGTCGAATTGGAAATGGAGATATGTAGCTTATATCCTGGATTAACAAATAGGCTCCCAGAGAGAGTATGGGCCGTAATCTACCATGCAGCCCAGTGCGGGTTGGTGTTGGTAGATGTCGCATGGCGATGAATGGAGTGGTTCTTAACATATTACCTCACGCTTCATGAGTTTCTTTCTCCCACATACTTGCGAAATGTGGAATGAGCTCCACCCGGAAATCTTCCGCTGTGCTACAAATTGCAATCCTTCAAGATGGGTGTGATAAGAGTTCTTAAAGGTCGGCAACGCATCGGCAACTCCGCTGGTGTTGCAAATGTCCACAGGCGACGGTGACCGCTTTCCATCAGGCGGGCCGTCTGCTTGTTTACCAAATATAACTACAAAAAAAAACCCTTTACATATTTCACAACAAAACAGACACAGTAAATATTATTGTAACAAAAAAACAACTCCAACACGACTCACGTCGCATAATACAAGCAACCCGTGTTACATTGAAATTCTTACAATATAACCGTAATAACATCATTATAACTTGACACAAAGGGTCCGAACCGGTCTGAGGGCACAAAGGACTCTGGAGGACCTTCGGGATGCTTGCAGGACCTGAATAGACATGTAAGATCATGGCAGTGTAACGAAAACATGTTTCGGAAATGAGTGGAAATTTTCTGTGTCGAATAACAATCTAAAGAAACTATATACACGGAACGTAATACTCAGAAGGAAAGTTCGAATTTTTTTCTCAGTTTATCTCCAAACCAGATTTCACCAAGATCAAGGCAGCTAACCAGATTTTGATGAAATTTGATATGGAGATACCTAGTGTGCAACTGCGGGGAACAACCAGTACAATACAATAGTAGTAAATTTTTTTTATTGCTTACAATAACAAAACATATTTCTAAACATAACGTATAAGAAATAACCCTAAACAACATGTCATCCGCCACGGCCCATTGCGCCTGGTCATTCTGACCCGATTTATGACTTCATTTCTGAGCGCCGTGCTCCACTGCGTTTCTGGTTGCCTGGTACTTTGAAATTATTTATTGCTAGCTAATTAACTAATATTATCTATTTTAATTGTCATCAATTATTAAAAACATCCTTTTGTAAGGTTGCCTGCTGTTTTTGTCCTTTTGCCTTTAGAACTTAATTGAGTTGCGATATAAATGGATAGATAGATAGACAGATAAACTCTTTATTGGTCTTAAAACTAGAACACATTGGGTGGTCTTATCGCTCAATCTCTTTTAGGCTACACTGAGAAAAAGACCTTCCGAAATACCGTTTTCCTTCTGAGTTAAAAGGGAAGGACTTGTGATTCAGAAGGAAAACTAATACAAAATACGGAAGGAAACGGTCTTGGAAGGTAAAGACTCAGAAGGAAAGTCAGATTATTTTTCTCAGTGTACCCAAAAAGCAGAGGAATAGTATAAAACTATGTATATTGTTTGTTTGTATGTTACCTTTTCATGCCTCTACCGCTAAATTGATCTTGATGAAATTTGGTATAGAAGTAGTTTAACCCTGGGGAAGGACATAGAATCATTTTCATTGCAATAAACTGTAGTCCAAGCGGGTGAAACAGCGGGTAACAGCTAGTTTAGTATAAAATTTCAAGACCCGTGAAATCTTTTAAGTCTCATTAGTAATGTTGCCAGTAAATCTCGAAATACCAAGTTTCTCGTAAAAAGTTCAGACTTATTACATCTCAAAACAACAATATCAGCATCACCTAAATAAATACCCGCGCCGTAAAAAAGGATCATTGGCTACAACAATACCGCCGAATAAAATATTTCATTTCTACAAGGGACCATTTCGTTAATGAACGCCCAAGTAGCTACAATACATGATATAAACACAGTAAGGACAGAGCGTGCGTTTTACAATGCGCCGACACCGAGTTCGAATCCTATGACTATGTTACGTGCGGATTTGCCATCGCTCAAAACGGTGAAGGAAAACATCTTGAGGAAACTGGCATGTCCAAAAACCACAAATTTTTTTTATTTTTTTTTTATCGTACAATCACATACTTAGGCTCTGACCCCTAACTAGGTTTCCTGTATCTAGACAGAGACTACGAGGATCGGGGATACACAACACCCAGACACAGAAGAAATACTTGTGCTTTTTTTTTCAATGCACAAATATTTGTCCTGTAGCGGGAATCGAACCCGCGACCTCACGCTTCACAGTCGGCTATCCGCCCATTGCGCCACATCGGTCGTCAAACTCAAAGTTCAAAGGCATACGACATCTACCAACCCGCAGCGTGGTAGATTACGGTCCACACTCTCTCTTCCCGAGAGAAGGCCAGAGTCCCAGCAGTGGGAACGAAATAGGCTGATGATGATAGTGAAATTTGGTATACAAATAGTTTGAACCTTGGAAATGGACATAGGATATTTTTTACCCGACAGCGAAAGAAGAAGGGTTATGTTTTTCGAGTGTATGTATATTTCTTTGGCACGGCCTGTAGCCTAAATGACTTGACGGATTTTATTAACATATAAGGTGTTATTAGATTCATCGTTATTGTGCGAGTGACATAGGGTACTTTATTTTGGCGCAGTCGGGTTTTATGTTCTTTTTGTCATCATTATATTCATTATCAGCCTTCCACGTTCCCACTGCTGGGACGCTGGCCTTCTCTCAGTGAGAGAGTATGGGCTTTAATCTACCACGCTGGCCCAGTGCGGGTTGGTAGATGTGGCATGCCCTTGAAAATGTTGCAGTTCTTGGGCATGCCGTTTTCCTCACGATGTTTTGCTTCACCGTTTTGAGCGATGGCAGGTTCTTTTTGTAATGTATTATAATCTTGTTATCGCGATAATACAGTCACCGCAAAAGAAACCGTTGGACACAGCTAGTTTCATAATTAAGTTGTCGCGGGGCGTGGTGCAAGTGACAGCGATAAACGACGTCCAATAAAGGGCTGTTAAAAATAGCAGTTTACAGTGCCGTGTAGCTTTTTTGAATGCATTATAATGCTATACTAACACACTTTAATGATTTATGTATTTAAATACGCTGCATTTGATTTACGATCGGATTGCTTAGTTGTTAGACTCGCTTCTGATTGCTTGCGCGGCGATAAACATTTTAACAAGTTATTTTAATGAATTATTGCAAAATTAATTATTATTATTAGGTATAATTCATTTTTTTCACTAGTCTTATTTTTTTTATTATATTAATAATGTTTCTGCGGGATAACGGAAAGACGCGGGTGAAACCACGGGGCGCCACTAGTGAGATTTTAAATTCAAAAGCTCTGCTTCTGTAAGTACATATATTGTGTTTATTATCTACCTTTTCACACCTAAACCGACGTAACAGCTACTGATAAAAAAGACATACTACTGATAGAAAAGAAGAAAGAAAAATGTGCAATAACTTACAGTAATTTTGAGTTTCGTATTTCAAACTATGTAGATCGGGGATCCGTATAAAAATAAAAAACGGTGTAAAAGTAGGCAATTCTCATTTGTATTTACAAAAAAAAAAATGGTGAAAAAACTCCAATACCGTAATTTAAACGTAATACCCCGTAACACGAACCGCCTGTCAAATATTTCTACTCCATAACAGAAAAAACTTCCTCTATTCCCACTTAAATCCAAAACGAACCTCGCGTGTCGTAGCCCATTAGACACCGCTACGTAAATCACATCCGCTCCCTTCGACGGTCGACGCGCTACTGACTTGATTTGTATGTTATGACTACCAACGCCATCTCGCGTGATCTATGCGCTTTAAGTTTTCGGCAGAATGATCTAAGTGGCAGTTATAACGGGTCTAATTCAATTTGAAAGTCGTTTTCCGTGACAATATTATCAACTATGGAGATGTTATCAACTTTTATATATATTTAAATGGTTTAGTTATTATTTAAGCGGTCTATAAATTATTACAGTTCTTTTCGATGCGTCCATCTTATTCTCGTAACATGTTTGGATGTGATGTCAAAACAAGTCAGTCTTGGAGTGACTTATGGGCAAAAAACTATATGAATTAATTTTGCGTTAACTTTGATTAATCCCTACTCCTTACTAATATTATAAATGCGAAATTAAATCTGTTTTTCTGTCTGTCTCGCTTTCACACTACTGAACCGATTTAAATGAAATTTGGTATGGAGGTAGTTTGAACCCTGAGGAAGGACATAGGATACTTTTTATCGCGTTAAATGAGTACCTCAAGTACTACGTTAAAAGCCGTTTCAGTATGGAGAAGTAACAAACAAACTTTCGCATTTATATATACACATACTAGTTGCGCTCCGCGGTTTCACCCGCGTCTTCCCGTTATCCCGCAGGAACCTTTGATAATAAAAATATATAGTTTAAAAAACTAAAAAAACACTTTAAAAACGCACTGAAAAATATAAAATAATAAAATTGACTTGTATTAGTTACGATATAATGGTTAATTCAAAAAGTGTGGAGCGCTTTTTGGTTATGTGTACTTTTATTTACCCAGTAAAAGAAGCGCTCCACACTTTTTGAACTAACCATTATATCGTAACTAATACAAGTCAATTTTATTATTTTATATTTTTCAGTGCGTTTTTAAAGTGTTTTTTTAGTTTTTTAAACTATATATTTTTATTTTTTCACTTTTTAGTCTTTTGTTACCAAGTTCAATCTATTAGACTCATCAAGACGAATCATATGAGCCCAAACACGAGGGGTTTACTAGTAGCCACTGCAGAGTTCCCCTACCCACCTTCCGGTTGCATCATCAAACCCTCGTCACCAAGTTCAATCTATTGAACTTATCAAGATGAATCATATGAGCCCAAACACGAGGGGTTTACTAGTAGCCACTGCAAAGATCCCCTACCCACCTTCCGGTTGCATCATCAGACCCTCGTCACCAAGTTCAATCTATTGGGCTCGTCAAGACGAATCATATGAGCCCAAACACGAGGGGTTTACTAGTAGCCACTGCAGAGATGCTCTACCCACCTTCCGGTTGCATCATCAGACCCTCGTCACCAAGTTCAATCTATTGAGCTCATCAAGACGAATCATATGAGCCCAAACACGAGGGGTTTACTAGAAGCCACTGCAGAGATGCCCTACCCACCTTCCGGCTGCATCATCAGATCAGGTCGATGATGCCAAATTATTGCATTGTCACCGAGATTACATACACATACAAAGTTTCAAGTCGATACGACAATTAGAAGTAGGTGAAAATTGAGTTCTAAGATTTGATTACATTGTTAGTTAGTTAGTTAGTTAGTTAGTTAGTTAGTTAGTTAGTTAGTTAGTTAGTTAGTTAGTTACAAGTCAAGCTAATAAAAGTGTTTTAAAAAGTAGCCTATGTGCTTATGTCGGGTATAAGCTATCTCCATTCAAAATCGGTTTAGAAGTTACGGTGATACGCGGTAAGAAACATTCACACACACTCTCTCTCTCTCTCTCTCTCTCTCTCACACACACACACACACACATACACTACACAAGGAACTAGGATAGAGTGAAAGTGGCGTGATCAAGTTTTAGATTAGTAACAATAGGGTATGTAGTTGGGTAAATGCTGCAATATCAATTTAATTTCATTCTAAACAGACGAGAGACATCTGACCTTCTCGTATTGCGGGAATCTAATACAATTTATCCCAACGACTACCAAACGCTCTCCGACGGTAAAATCTTCATTCAAACTCATGTCTTGGATCTATATTTACATAAAACTGAATCTACGGAGACTCCGACACTCTCCCGGGACTATCTGGACTAATTTACTGCCTGTTGGGCGGCAAAGAGTAGGGACGAGTCATCGAAATTACAGAAGGGACATTTTTTACTACTGTAAAAAATAGAACACAAGTCTCCTATTACGGGTTTCGTCAACTTACTGTATCGAGTTCCGTAATTTTTTTGATGAAAATTAGTACAGCGCCTACAACCTACAATTATTAACTAGAATTAAAATCACAAAAAATGTACGATAGTTGCTATCGAGTACATTCTAATGATAAAACTAATAATAGAAGTGGTCAAAGGAGGCGCAACTTTATACCTGGATTGGGAACTGTCTTTTAAGCGGGGTTTCTATTTCTGAGCACCAGATAATGCACTGCAAGCAAAGCATTTTGATAATACTTAAGTCTATCATCGTATCATCTAAAGACGCATAGGTTTTAGTACTATTACAATGTGTTTATTATATTTTCAAAAACTGAAATGTAATGAATACGCGAAAAGTAAAAAAAATGTTGTTAAGTTAATATTATTAGAGTGTCTTTCGTAAAACATGGCAAAATAAAAATGTAGGTAAAATGTTTCGACTTCACCGGATTCGTGAGTCCATGCCGCCTCTGCGTCAACACATATTTTAGTCTTTGCCCATAGTTGGGTATTAGGAAGAATTTGGAATTAGTAATTTGGCAAAGGGAAGTGTTTCATGGAGAATTGCTTAGGAATTGAATTTCAAGAACGCTTCTTAAGCTTTTAAAATGTTTTAATTACAATGATATAATTTAAAGTTTTCTTGAAAATAGGGTGAAAGTAGGGGGTTGGAAATGAATGTATTTTGGCAAAATATTGTACTCTAGCTGCGTCCTGCGGTTTCTCCCGAGCGGACTACAGTTTGTCGCGTAGTATTCTATGTTCTTCCACAAAGTTCAAAATATCTCCATACCAAATTTCATTACGATCCGTTCAGCCGATTAGTCGTAAAAAGGTTACAAACAAACAGAGCTACATTCGCATCCATATTATTAAACAGTACCTACATAAAGCGGCTTATGCACAATTACTTCCCCATCAATTACTTATTTATGTAATTTGTCCCCAAAACATTACAAACTAAAACACAAAATAGTTCGCGTACTAGGGATGCTCGATGATTTAATGTTTTATCTTCCAACGTCGATGTTTTGATTTCGATAATCGAAACATCGATGTCACAGACACATAGTTGTGACACACACAAACACATGTACCTACATATAATCGAAACCCATGAATGCTTCCACAGAGTATATCTCTAATTCTGTGTTTGTGGACTGTGTTGTGTCTGACTTGTTTATGTGTGACTTGTGTCTGTGTATGTGTACTTATTGTGTATTATTGAAAATTAAAAAAATATTGGATCTTATCATGTGTAATGAGTTCCTACGCCCTATAATATCTCCAATTTAATTAAGTTCCTTTGTTAAATTGAAAAATCGTGAAGTTTATGGTTGTTTTATTTATTGAAGACGACGTTTGTCTGACATCAATGTTTTGTGCTCGATGAACATCGAGTATCGATGTTTTTGCTACATCGATCATCTCTATCGCGCACGCTTCATCATCAAACACTGACATAGAAAATTCTAATTCTCCCCCCTATTTTCAAGGAAAAGTAACTCTTGTTCCGAAATGTCAGAGTTTGAAATCGCGTTACACAAGCACGGATTACCATTGCAAATGCCACGGATTTAAAACACGACTGCTGGAAGAGACAATTAGCAACAAAAGCCGTTCGATCACGCTTTGATACATAATTCAGCGAGCGCACTTTGCGTTCGTGATGTTGTTTGGGGACACACGGGCGGTCAGTTTGATGAGCATTATCCCTACAAATACGAAAGTAGCTCTGTCTGTCTCCCTTTCACGCCTAAACTACTGAACCGATCTAAAGAAAATTTGGTATGGAGATACTGAGGAACGACATAGGATACTTTTTATCGCGATAAACTGTAGCCCACGCGGGTGAAACCGCGAGGAACAGCTAGTATTAGTTATGTGAAAGTTTGTAAGTATGGATGTACGGATGTTTGTTGCTCCTTCACGCAAAAACTACTGAACTGATTTAAGTGAAATTTGCAATGAAGATATACACCCTGGTATAACACATAGGCTACTTTTTATGCTTCTAGAAATACCCGTAATCTTGACAGACTGGTCTATGAAACGCGGCCTAGAACAACATTGTAGGAGTACCAGAAGCAATGGCATGGTATGTGTCAAAGTTGTCATACTCTACTGATGCACATAAAATCCGACTTGCACGGGTAGGTAAGAAAAAAGCACATTCAGTTTTTTTCCTAATTTTTCAACGTTCCGAATGATTTTCCATAAAAATCTTTCATGTAAACGTTGCTATAAAAATTACGAATACAACAAAAAAAATCAGGCAAATCGGTCGAGCCGTTTATAAATATAGGTAGATTGAGATAGAGTAGAAAAACTTTTAACAATCGAATGGAACCACGTAATCTCCGATTTACAAAAGTATCAAAAGTAAAATCAAAGACGTACTCCGTACGACATTTACCATCTCCGAGATGAAAAAAAAAGCTTTGAATTTCCGGAGTGCACACAAGATTTCCCTTACAAAACGAGTAGAAGCGGAAAACATCAAAAAGCAATTTCTACCAATCACGACTGTTACATGAAAGCAGGAGGCGATTTACGAACACGAACGTCTGACACGTTCGCCATTCGCTTCGCCATTCGCCTGCTAAGCTAGCGTTCGTAAACGCACCTTATGAATGTTTGCACGTGACTTTTTTTTTATTAAACGAAATGAGCAACTTGCTGGTTAGATGGTAAGCGCCAGGCTGGCTCTTTACAGCTCTGGGGGCCTAGATGCAAACGTTTCTTTTTCTACAATCGTTGAGAAAACCTTTTTTTGCTTGCAAAGTTGCTTGTTATTGACCTTGCTTCGGGCGTTCTTGAAAAAACTTTAGATTCATGTTTCGTCAACGCCATCTACCGGCTTTTTAAAACACTTTTTATTAGTTACTAGTTGCGCCCCGCGGTTTCACCCGCATCTTCCCGTTATCCTGCAGGAACCCTTTTCCGGGATAAAAAGTAGCCTATGTGTTAATCCAGGGTATAAGCTATCTCCAGTCCGTTTTTCTTTCAGATCCGTTCAGTAGTTTTTGCGTGAAAGAGTAACAAACATACAAACATCCATCCATCCATCCATCTATCCATCCTTACAAACATTCACGTTTATAAAATATTAGTAGGATATATACTATTTTCTTTTTAATTGCCTTTCAGAAAACTTCCCATTGCATCGCACGAAGCAAGAAGCAGCGCAGTCAAAAAAGCTCTATCGTTAATGAATGCACATTCGATCCAATAATGAATGCTAATCCTATTGGATTAGCTCATCGTAGGCGTAAGTGTTAATAACTTCGGATTAAAGCATATTTAGATGTTCAATACGCAATTCCATGTTAAGTAGAGATTTAAAAACAGTTTAGATAAAATCTGTAATTGAATTAGACATTATTAATAGTAAAATTATTATTTTGCGTTAATACGAGTGTTATTTATAATGTTTTGTAACGTTTATTGAGGTTTTTACAGGAAAAAATGATGTAACAGGGGATTAGGCGATATCAGACCATCTGTTATTTTAAATTCAAAACCGAACATAGTACATTTTGGGTTTTATTTAGGACTAGTTGTGTTTTACGGTTTCACCAGCGTAGACCTCAGTTTATAGCGATAAAAAGTATCCTATGTCCTTCCTCAAGTTTCAAACTATCTCCATACCAAATTCCGTCAAGATCCGTTCAGGGATTTAGACGTGAAAAGTTAACAAACAAACATTCTGACAGTGTTACTTTCGCATTTATCATATTACTAGCTGTTCCCCGCGGTTTCGCCCGCGTGGGCTACAGTTTATTGCGATAAAAAGTAGCCTATGTCCTTTACCAGGTTCTAGACTATCTCTGTACCAAATGTCATTCAAATCGGTTCAGTAGTTTAGGCATGAAAACAGGCAGAAAGATAGAGTTGCTTTCGCATTTATATAGTAGGGACTATAGTAAGGATTTAAGGCCATACTCTCTCCCTCTCTCTCTCTCTCTCTCTCTCTCTCTCTCTCTCTCTCTCTGAGCAGAGGGAACGTAATAGGTCGATGCTGATTTTAAAAGATATGGTACAAACTATGAATGAATGGCCGTAGGCCGGTCGGACCGCCCTAGATACCGCTGGAAGGACGCGGTGGATGCGGACCTGCGCGAGCTCCAGACTCTCAACTGGGCTGAAATCGCTCAAGATAGAGAAGAGTGGCGCTCTCTCGTTTCGGCAGCCAAGACACACTTTGGGTCGCTGAGCCATCGGAGTTAGTTAGTTTGGTACAAACTATAAATATTATATAGTTAAAAAGCAATAAAGACAGTCACAAAAATGTCACTGTCACAAATCCACCCCAACTCAGCATAATGCTTGTTGGCTGATCAACCAGCGCTGGTCTTCCATTGGCCATTGGCCGAGTTGGTAGTGACCCTGCCTACTAAGCTATCGATCCCGGGTTCGAATAACCGGGATCGATAGCTTAGTAAGCAGGTTGCCCGGTAAGGGCAAATATAAGTGTGATGAACACGAATATTTGTTCCTGAGTCATAGATATTTCTATCTATATTTTTTATTTCCCTGTGTATAAATAAGTATGTATATCGTTGTCTAGTACCAATAACACAAGTTTCGAGCTTAATTTGGGGCTAGGTCAATTTGTGTGCAATGGTCCCCCGATATTTATTTATATATTGGAACTGTTTTACATTCTTGAGGTTCAAATGAAATTTTTCTTTTAAATAATGTAGACTATAAAGACCAGCAGCCTGTGTCGATCTCTTGCGCTGGAAATGAATAACATATCTATCCAGTTTGCCTTACTAGAGATAGATTTCTGACATGTAGCTGTAGCTGATGTAGCTTGTGTCAAATTACTATCTCTGGCATGGCAAACCGTGGATAGATCGGTTATTACTAACGGCCGTTAGTCTTATTATCCCGGAAAATATAGCTTTTTCACGTGAAAACGGGTAAAGCTGTAAATAAAATCTTCAATATTTGTTTTTTTTTTTTTTTTTTACTTTTTACAGGGTAGCGTTTGACAACAAGTCACCTGATGTTAAGTGACGATGTGGTCTATGATGGCGCCACGCTACACCTGGACTGGGAACTGGCTCTCAAGTGAGGCTGCCGGAACACACCGATAGGTGCTTGGCGACAGATTGTTAACAAGAGGGTGGCAGCTAGCCAGGCGAGTACTAGAAAATACCCTACCACCAAACTATGGTTTCATCACGATGTTTTCCTTCACCGAAAGCTCAAGCTCATTGTAGGATTCGAACCCACGTCCTACGGAACGCAAGCCGACGTCACTCTCACTGAGCCATCATCGCTATAACACAAGTTTAAAGAATGTTTACAACTCATAAGCTTCAATAACATAAATTACCCCTAAAAATTGAAAAGACCCTATCGGCCATCTTGTTTCCGATCCCCACAAAAGATAACGTTATTCTATTAATGTATTATTTACCAAGCCTTGCTCATTTTACCCCCTACCCTCGCGTTGATGTTATCGCTTTCGACCCTACACGAATTATTTGAAGTATTCACTGCTGATTGCTACTTTGTAAGATAAGATCTGATCGTTTTATTATTGCTACATCCATACTCCATACTAATACACACACTGTAATCACTACTATCATAAGCACAATATTCTGACAAACAATTTTAATTTTAATCTTTTATCTTATACGAGTATAGGCATATAACTCAAAGGTGACTGACTGACATAGTGATCTATCAACGCACAGCCCAAACCACTGGACGGATCGGGCTGAAATTTGGCATGCAGGTATACAGCTAGTCTACTATACGATGGCCCGTAGCCTTGTTATTCAGTTTAATTGTTGCAAATGAACATATTCTATTCTGTTCTATAGAACGATCCACTTAAATGGTAGTGTGATGCCACGAGGCAGATCGCTAGTGATAAAATAATAATAATCTAATGCTATTAAATAATAGTTATTAATAATTATAAGCGGCGTTAATTTCGAGGGGCGATCATTATCTTTGGTGCGAACTTTGATTCGTCATTGTGTGCTTCTTGTTATTTAATTAATTTGGTAGTTTTTTTTTTTTTTTTTTACTATTTACAGGGTAGCGTTTGACCACAAATCACCTGATGTTAAGTGACGATGTGGTCGAAGATGGCGCCACGCTACACTTGGACTGGGAACTGGCTTTCAAGTGAGGCTGCCGGAACACACCGATAGGTGTTTGGCGACAGATTCTTAACGAGAGGGTGGTAGCTAGCCAGGCGAGTACTAGAAAAGACCTTACCACAAAGCTCTGATTGTAAGATTGTTGAGATAATTATGAAAAGGAAATACCTTTTGGTATAGTTTTAATAATAAAAAATAACGTATTTTTATATAACTAGCTGTTCCCCGCGGTTTTACTCGCGTGGACTACAGTTTATCGCGATAAAAGTATCCTGTGTCCTTCCCCAGGGTTCAAACTATTTCTGTACCAAATTTCATCAAGATCAGTTCAGCTGTTTAGGCGTAACAAACAAACTTTTACATTTATAATATGTATTAAGGTATTATAGATTTAGGTATGGCTTGTGACATCGGAATAACCATTGAATATAGATTTTATCAATATTAGCCGGTTATGATGCCACAGCTGGAATTCAAACTTGTGTCACAATAGGCGAACTTATCGCTCAAAGCAGTATCTTTCAGACAACACCGAAGAAAAGCAATTATGAATGTTCCCGCGCGGGATTTCGAACTGTTAAGGTACAAAAGATTAGGTAACTGAACTGTAATGGGGCAAGCTTGGCGCTAACCATCAGGCGAACGAGCTGATCGTCTCGTCACACAGTTGCATAAAACAAAAACGAAAGGTGAAAGATGAAAACTCAAGAAATATCTACACAGATACAAGCCAAAAATTGAATCAAAACTCACAAGCGCGGAACGCATCAATCAAAAGTCGATTTCCGTTCACAATTAAATTGGGATCCGCAGGGGGTAAGCGGGACCCTCAGAATGGAATTACCCTCAAAAACTCCTAATTTCGTATGCATCAGTTCTGTCGCGGACGCTGAGAATATTCGTGAAGAATTCAGGGTTCCGCGTCGGGTTTTGAAGAAATTGTACGAAATTGGTTTATGAAGATATAATTTTACGTATTACTATAGGTACACCTTCGTCGAACTTTAACGTCAGTAAAATTAAAGGAAGAGATTGTTGTGTAAAATTTTAACATTAACATTTTTTTTTTCAATAAAACAGCGAATTCAATCTTTTCTGTTTGTTATTTTTTCACGCCTAAACGTCGATAAAATTAAAGATACCTACTTTTTAACGCGATAAAATGTAGTTCACGCGGGTGCAACCGCTCAGCTAATTATGTTTTATATATGCCTTTTTTTTGTTTGCTAGGGCGTCACACGATTAGTGTATTTGCCAGTGTCAAGTGTAAAATATTTCAAACTCAGAGAGTAGAATCAAGTTTAAATGATGATGATGATGATGATGATTATGATGAGATGAAGGGATGAGGATAGTGTTTAAGTAAAGTAGTGGCACTTTACTTAAACTTTACACGGACTTTTTTGGAGCAACTCGAAAAGTCCCTCACAACTTTATTTCAATTTCCCACACTCGTACACATTAACGAACACATAATGGTTAATAATCCACCAATATTACACATTATCACTCGAAGAAACACAAGTTTTGGAAATAAAAACAAAATTTTCACGTTGACAATTCGATTGCCGCCAAAAAAACCTATATGCCTTTTGCTATACAAACTTAATTTTCATTTCAAGTTTTAACCTCCATGCAAGAAGTTATTAAATATATTTCAAGGTTAATCAAAAATACCTTACCTATTTTAATTGTATCTACATTCTAAGGTAGTGGCACAATTTAGGAAAGCTAAAGTTTGATCAGTACTAATAGTCAATAATAAATATTATGATGCGTTTTAAACATAACCTACTACTGTGCCACTACAGCCCTTTATCATGCCCTGGACTTGGCCTCCTAACAATCTCTCTCCACTGTTACCTTTCTCTCACACAGTTTCTATTTCTCCATTCGTTGCTACTCTTTCACTGTGCTATATAAATCTCCTATTTCCTACGGAACCGTCGTCCTTATTACCCTAAGAAACAGCAACTTACCCTCAGTGTAGGGTGACAAGTTTAATTTAAACTTGGCCGGACCCGAGCGACCGATTATAACTTCTAAGTGTTATTTTTAATGACTTTTTGAGGATTTCCGAATTATTAATGCGTCATATTTTTCGCCGTGCATAAGGTATAATTTATTTTTGAGCATTTTTGCCTTTTTGGGAGTTATCTTTTATGTATAACTCTCTCTATTCGTCGGTTACTGTTACTTTTGACGCCTAAACAGCTAAAGTTCAGAGCGGCGTGATATATTATCAAATTCGATAAACATTTGACAGTTATTGTGATGCCGCGAGAATTGGGCCCAAAATCTTAGTGGCATTTGGTATGGACTAGTATAGAGTATGGAGATAGTTTGTTTAATCCCAGATAAAGACAATCGTAGCTTACTTTTTATTGCGATAAATTGTAGTCAACACGAGTGAAACCGCGGGGCACAGCTAAACACATCACACTATCCGTACTTTATATCATAAAAGCAAAAGTAAGGGCTAGCGCTTACATACAACTGTTGCATCGACTAAACTGTTTCGTCGAGTTGTGTACTTTTCGTGATTTCTACTCAACTGAACAGTTTAGTTGATGGAAGTGCGTATACAATCGATTTTATATCTTCTCAAATCGACCAGTCTTTATTCAGCAACGCTCGAGTCAAGGTGTTTACAAACCATGTCAATTAACAACAAAGTTTTAGTTTGTGCTTTGCTTTATAGAAATTTTAAGAGAGATAAAAAAAAGAAGATACTGTGTACATCCTGTACTTAGTGATAGATTATCTAGTGGAATATTTCATACGTTACATTCTAAGCTGAAAGAGCACCCAGACAAGTTTTTCAAATATTATAGAATGAGTGAAGAAACGTTTAATGAAATTAGTCGCGGTCAGTCACGGATCGACTGTTTAGTCGATGGTCTGCGCACATCAATACAATGCAATACAAATTAAGCGCTTGATCGATAGTTGTCCAACTTTTAAATCAAAAGCAAATCGATATAGCTTTTTGGCTTTTTTGTCGAACAACTATCGAGTTGACTGTATGTGCGCTTTAATATATTCTTTTAAACATATGATACACAACAAAATAGTTGTTCAACTAAAAGTTGTATGTAAGCGCTAGCCCTAACTCTGTCTGTCGGTTACGCTTTCACGCCTAAACTACTGAACCGATTTAAATGAAATTTGGTACGGATATAGTTTGAACCCTGGGGAAGGACATAGGATACTTTTAATCGCGATAAACCGTAGTCCACGCAGATGAAACCGCGGGGAACAGCTAGTAAGACATGAATAAAACACATCCTTACTGTAAAAACATGTTTACTAGTTGCGCCCCGCGGTTTCACCCGCGTCTTCCCGTTATCCCGCAGGAACCTTTTTCCGGGATAAAAAGTAGCCTATGTGTTAATCCAGGGTATAAGCTATCTCCATTCTAAATTTCATTCAGATCTGTTCAGTAGTTTTTGCGTGAAAGAGTAACAAACATCCATCCATCCATCCATCTATCCATACTCACAAACTTTCACGTTTATAATATTAGTAGGATATCCAAAGAATCAAACTAAAAGAAAGAACATAAAAGTGTTATACACTAACATCAGAAAAAACGAAGACCCGCAGAGCGAGTTTTTAAAAATCTCGCCAAAGGAAGCTACTGAACCCGACCGCTATTTGATGACCTCAAGTTACAAAATGCGAGTTTGAGGGTTACAGGAGCATCGAAGTGTCATTGGAGAACTAGGGCAAAAGTATAGTTTGCGAAGCTGGCCAACTGAGCTTTGGTGAAATATGATGGGGAAATATTAAGCCGGAACTTGCCGACTTTGTATGATGTACTTCGTATGTAATTTTTTTGTCGTAGCATCTAACTACCGGATCGGATTTTTTTTATAAAATAAACCAGTTGTTCCCTGCGGTTTCACCCGCGTGGGCTACTGTTTATCGCGATTAAAAGTATTTTATGTCCTAAACATGTTTACTAGTTGCGCCCCGCGGTTTCACCCGCGTCTTCCCGTTATCCCGCAGGAACCTTTTTCCGGGATAAAAAGTAGCCTATGTGTTAATCCAGGGTACAAACTATCTCCGTACCAAATTTCATATAAATCGGTTCAGTAGTTTAGGCGTGAAAGCTTAACAGACAGACAGACAGACTTACTTTCACATTTATGTATTAAAAAAGCAGGGAAAGTAGGGAAGTAGGGATAGGGATAGATACTGTCTATGTGTGTGCCATTGCCGGCGTGCTCCCGACGGATAATTCAATTTCTTTAGATATTACAAACTATAACTTGCCGGTCGTAAAGACTAGGTAACAAGTTTACCGGTCACAGGAAGTGGGTATATGTTGCGATACTTGTTGTACCTAATATTTTAAAATTCGTTTAGTGGTGCGAGTCCTTTGATACGAGCTAGTGGCCAACAATTGAACTATTGTCGGCGTCAGGCCACCCGAGTTTCGGTTTGAGGTTTCCGATATGTTTTATTACTGATATACGAACATAAGGCAGTAACAAACAAACTACTACTTATAAATTTTAATAGACAATTTTATTAACTTTTATACCGCCGCGCCCTTGTGTTTGTTTAATCACAGAATAACTATAAATTAAAAATTTTAAAAAACTCCAACATCTTGTACCGATTTTCATCAAACATATCTAAAAAACACTCACCCGTAACGCACCATTCTACAAAAAAAAACTAAATAGAAATAGCTTCATCCGTTCGCGAGCTACGGTGGCACAGACAGACAGACAGACAAACAGACAGACACGTCAAACTTATAACACCCCTCTTTTTGCGTCGGGGGTCAAAAAGGATCCTGCGGGGTAACGGAAAGACGCGGGTGGAACCGCGGATCGCTAGTCCAATCTAAAGGACATTTCTTACAAAACAAATTCCCACAGTGCTATCTGCGCATCGCGACATACGCCGGTAAACGTTTCAGCTATCTGCCATCGCCAGTTACCGCTGGACATGAATTTAGAATTAATCTGACAGCTCACCTTGGATTGTGAGGTGAGACAAAGTGGAGCTTTTGTCTCAAAGATAAAAATAAACCGGCCAAATGCGAGTCGGACTCGCGCACGAAGGGTTCCGTACCATCGTACTAACATGAAAAAATTGGTTGTCTGTAAAGTCGGTTTACTGATGATAGTTGAACGTGACAACGTCGATTGGCCGATTGTGCTTCTTTGTCGCTCGTTCCGCGCTTTCGCTTGCACTTCAAGCCTTACATGGAACGCCTCAGAGCGAGGTAACGCCGCAGAGCGAGGTAACGCCGCATGAGTCATGTTTTTACGTGCGTGCAGCCGGCTCTATCGAATTATAAGACGTTGTCACGTCAAAATGCGAAAGTAACTCTGCCTGTCTGTCTGTCTTTCACGTCTAAACTACTGAACCGATTTTAATGATTTTTTTTGGTACAGAGTTGTCTAGAGCCTGAGACAGGACATAGGTTACTTGTTATCGCGATAAACAGTAGCCCACGCGCGCGATCTATAAAAAAGGCAAAAAAAAATCACGTTTGTTGTATGGGCGCCCCTTTCAATATTTATTTTATACTTTTTTTAGTATTTGTTGTTTACAACATATATATAATAATTTTTCAACTGTGTTTTTAACTAGGTTCATGAGAAGGCGACAGACGTTTGTTACTCTTACACACAAAAACTACTGAACGGATTTGAGTAAAATTTGGAATGGAGATAGCTTATACCCTGGATTAACACATGGGCTACATTTTATCCCGGAAAAAGGTTCCTGCGGGATAACGGGAAGATGCGGGTGAAACCGCGGGACGCAACTAGTATGTAACTGAACTGTAAATAAGACGATATAAACAGTACTTATTTACCCCCAAAATGGTTGGGTTCCGCGACACAGGAAGCGCCATTACAGGCGATATTTTCGTTTTTCGCAGATCAACAGTAATGCTCTTTATCAGTCCACACGTGATGTGACCACGTGTCCCAGTTTTTGCGGGACACTGTCATTGCCCACAAAGGTGAATTAGATGACACATAATAATAAATACATAAATTTCAGATTTTTCAAAAAACATAATTTAAAATTCAAAACAGTCAAAGCATGTTGAGCGATGGTGGCCGAACAGTAACGCGTGCGACTTACAAGACGCCGACACAGAGTTCGAATCCTCTCGGCCCCGCACCTATGACTCAATAAGTTATGTGCGGATTTGCCATCGCTCAAAGCTGTGAAGGAAAACATCGTGAGGAAACCGGCATGCCTATGCAAGAACTGCAACATTCAAGGGCATGCGACATCTACCAACCCGCACTGGGCCAGCGTGTTAGATTACAGCCCATACTCTCGCTCTGAGAGAAGGCCGGAGTCCCAGCAGTGGGAACGTGAAAGGCTGATAATGATGAAAGCATGTTCATAAAAATAAAATAATAAAATTAAAACCGCTGAGTACTTCCTCTCCGGCATTGCTACTGACACTACTGACACATTTATACTAGGGTAGAATAAATGGAAATTAGGAAAAACCAAAAGCGAAATTATTTTTCCTATGTGATACTAAAAAAAAAAGCAAATAGTTCGATCCATTTTCGAGTTTGTTTGTTTTAGTTTTGCGAGACTAACGCACGGCAATTGTTTTTTATCTTTAACAGATGTCATTATCCCGTTTTTGCGATTAGAAAAAATGGTCATCCCGCTATACGTCCCGGTTTTTATTTACGTCTCAGTATTTGCAGACACGGGAGTGCAATTCGCATTCCCGGCTGTTTGCCGAGTTTGCCGGCCCGTTGTTGGATCCCGGTTTTTCCTTCTCTAAACATTGACCGGGATATACGGTTTGTGGTTTAAGATATAAGAATTTCAAACCTTTTTTTTTACTTTTCAAAGGGTAGTGTAGCGTTTGAATAAATAAAATTATTCTCAGGCTAAGTGATGATGTGGTCAAGGGTGGCGCCACACTACATCTGGATGTGGACCTGCCTCTCAAGCGGGGCTGCTGAAACATACTGCTATCAGTAACTTCTATAAGTTAAGAATCAGTCGCCAAGCACCTGTCGGTGTGTTCCGGCAGCCCATTTGAGAGTTAGGTCCCAGTCCCGGCGTGGCGTCACCTTCGACCGCATCTTCACTTAACATCAGGTGGCTTGACATGACTACCCTGTTAGGTATAAGCTCTTAAGTCTATAAAAACGACTTATCATCCGGAAAGTCCACTGCTGAACATAAGCCTCCCCAAACGCCACCATGAACCAGTTAGTCATTTGCATCCATCTGCTCCATATGACTCTTCCGATGTTACGAGTCTGTAATAGTCTAGAACGTCTTCCAGTTCTGAAAGACAGCTGAAAGTTTATCGTTCTCTGTCTAACTCTTCTAAAACCTGTACCCCTAGTACAAGTTTTGAAAACGATAAAAGTTTTCGTAAACCTCGACGTTTACCACCGCCGACTTGTCAAAGTGGCAACTCGATCTGCTTAAATCAAAAAGTAACACAATAACATTTTTGAAATATGATTATAACGATTTAAAATAACCCGTATTAACGATTTCAGTTCCTCCAAGTCTCGGTAAGATTTGCTGAAAAAATATGTATGGATGGAAACGAAAACTTTTATAGTTTTTGTAAACTATCAAAACCTGTACTGTACTGATTTAATCGCTGTCAGTTCGTCGCTTCCACCAATAAATCAGCTTCGCATTAAAAGCGGAAAGAACGGAATATAAAAAAGCGGAAGAGAAGGAATGGTGTAGGAATACAAACGAAGTTACGGATTTTTATGCCTCTACATTCTTCTCTCTTCTCTATATTTAGTACCAGCGCGCCCCGCGGTTCTCCGCTGTCCCATAGGTACAATTTTGTGCAATAAAAATAACCTAGGTATGTGTTTATCCGAGGTATGTATATATAAGTCTGAGTATTTATTGATCAAGTGCCGTGTAAGACAAACAGTACTTGTAAGCAACCTCGCAAACTCGCACATTAACACACACACACACACGCACGCACGCACACGCACACATACAATCATACACACACACTATCAAACACACACTCGCAGTTTTAGTTTTAAATCCATTTCTTATAAGCGAAACAATATAAAAATGCAAATTCCACTGATATATTTTGGGTTTAAAAGTTTCTTATTCTTAAGCTATCTGTATTCCAAATTTAATCGACATCCGTTTTGCCGTTTGAGCGTAAGAAGTAACCTACTCACTCACAAACTTTCGCAATTATAATTTTAGTGTGATTTGTAGGTCTAGGACCTAGACTTTTCTCACTATATCTAGACTCTAGGTACCAACTGAAAATGAAAAATCAGAAATGGCATGCTCCACTTGCATCTTATCTAACCATCACATCCGACTTGACACTTCCGACAGCCCTTCATCCGTCAGTTCTCGGCGTTGCACGAGCGAACACGATCTTTCACGAAGCGTCATCCCGGGAACACATCGTTTGTTTACAGGAGATGGGAAATGGATTTGGAATTGTTGAGAGTTCCGCTTATCAGTATTCTGGTTTGCTATTCGATATCGCCTGCAGATCGGCTCGATATCAAATAGACAGCCAGACCAGTAATTTACAAAAAAAATATCTAAAATATAGTTTAAAATAAAGTGTTTAATGATAAAACACATTTACAATTCTATATCTACAAATAAAATATATAAATTCTAATACTTAATAGGGATCTGTTCCAAAACGTAGCATATGACGTCATAAGTTTGTAAACAAGCAAAATGAAACTAAACTGACGTTTATTTACATAAGTTTGACGTCAAACTATATCAATTAGTAACAAAAATAAATTTTAAATGTGATCGCACTTAGAAAATGACCTGCCGGATGTATTTGCCTATTTTTTGTCGGCGTAGGTTGGAACAATTTCAAGTTTGACGTTTTATAGTGATCACATGTTGTATTCTACTTAATAAATCCTTTTGACGTGACAACGTCTTATAATTCGATAGAGCCGGCTGCACGCACGAAAAAACATGACTCATGCGGCGTTACCTCGCTCTGCGGCGTTACCTCGCTCTGCGGCGTTACTTCGCTCTGAGGCGTTCCATGTAAGGCTTGAAGTGCAAGCGAGAGCGCGGAACGAGCGAAAAAGAAGCACATTCGGCCAATCGACGTTGTCACGTTCAACTATCGTCAGTAAACCGACTTTACAGACAACCAATTTTTTAAGTAAGTATTATAAGTATTCAATTAGTTTTCAATTCGCTGTCTCACCTACATAACTAACTTGTTTGAGGGTTCTTGAAGTGAAATCGTCAACTAGCCTTTGATGTTCTAAGGAATGTACACTCCACATGACATGGAACAATTTACAGAACAACTTGACCCTGAAGCTGTTATTAGTGTTGCCGAACTATCGATGGTAAAAACATCGATAGTTTTCATCCGAAAAATCCATACTATCGATAGTTTTTATACCATCGATAGTTGATAGTTGATGCTTCGCGGGCAGCAATGCTATCGGTATTGCCTCGTTTTACGCCCCAAATTAAAAATCGATCCTGATCCGTTATCCGCGTTTTAGGATCTATATGTCATGTCATAACATGTCATTTTAGTAGTAATATGTCAAGCCCTAGTACTAAAATGACATGACATATCGATCCAAAACCGCGGATAACGGATCAGGATCGATTATTAATTTCGGGGGTGAAGCTATCAATAGTGTTTCGTTTGGTTGGCTATCGATAGACTATCGATAGTCGATCTATCGGCAATGCTAGCCTGTGCTCCAAAAGGACCAGTTTCCAGTGAAACCTCACATCTTTGTTTCAAGTTAAAGGTCCTTTCGCTTTAGCGGTCTAATACTCAACAGGTCGGATCAATGCGGAATCCCGTAAGTCCCAATGTTGGACTTACGGCCCAATAAACTGGTCCGCTGACCGCAGGCCCGCCTCTCCTATTCCACTGAAATTGGTGTAAGATACAAGCTTCTTTTCTAACTAGAATTAGGTTTTATAACGGGATAATTACCATGTATTTGTTTTTGTTTGAGTTCTCGTGATCATGGCGCTTGCAACAGTGCCGAAATATCCCGTTATAAAACCTAATTCTAATGTTTTTGACCATGGTAGTTTAAAACAGTATATTTCTTTTCTAATATTAAATTAAATCCTACTTCCTAATAATATTATAAACGTGAAAGTTTGTGAGTATGGATGGATGGATGTTTGTTACTCTTTCACGCAAAAACTACTCAACGGATCTGAATGAAATTTGGAATGGAGATAGCTTATAGGTACCCTAGATTAACACATAGGTTACTTTTTATCCCTAAAAAGGTTCCTGGGGGATAACGCAAAAACGAGAGTGAAATCGCGGGGTGTAATTAGTATTAAATTAAAACTAAGAGAAAAACTTTATTTACTAGCTACAATATGATTATTGATTAGACTATGATTGGGGCGTGGTAGTGCATTTTCTAGGGCACGCCTGGCTAGCTACAAAAGAAGAAGTAAAGAAAGAATCAAGTCATGAAAATAATCTAAATAGAAAGAAAATGCTTGTCTGTCGCCAAGCACCTATCGGTGTGTTACGGTAGCACCACTTGAGAACTAGTTCCCAATTCAGGTGTAGTATTTCGTAATCTGGAAACACATCGCCTCATAACATCAGGTGACTTATAGTCAAACGCTTCCATGCTACCTTCAACATTGTACTGCATAACGTTTTATTTTGTGTTTTTTTAATGTAATAGATCAGCAAATAAGCAGACGGCCCGCCTGATGGAAAGCGGTCACCGTCGCCTATGAACATTTGCAACACCAGGGGAGTTGCCGTTGCGTTGCCGATTGCGAATTTTCGCGTTTTTCCTTTGCCTAAAATAAAACAATTCAATTACAATAGCTATGTTAAAATAGATTTAATTTAATTAACTTAAAATCGCTACCTCTCCCAACTCACACGCAAAACCGAAGAACAAGACGAACTTTCTTCATAAGACTGCGAACGCTCGAAGCGATCACAGCGTGAACTTCATGGTCCCGAGTGCTCCAGACCCTTATTACCTTAATGTGCCATTAGGTGACCCTACCCGTACTGCGGTCAGATGATTTTTATTTAACCGCCCTTCGGTGGCCCTTTGATCTTGAAGTTGATTTACCTGAAATAGAGACAATACATACATGTATTTGATATACCATTGGCAATTGTGGTTTCTTTGTTATTAGGGACTAGCTGTTCCCTGCGGTTTCACCCGTGCGGGCTACAGTTTATCGTGATAAAAAGTATTATGTATCCTTTATATTTATGTCCTTTTTCATGCTCTAGACTCTAGACTACCTCTGTACTAAATTTCATTTAAATCGGTTCAGTAGTCTAGCCGTGAAAGCCTGACAGACAAACAGAGTTACTTTCGCATTTATAATACTAGCTGTTCTCCGCGGTTTCACTTGCGTGGATTACAGTTTGTCGTGATAGAAAGTATTCTATGTCCTTACTCAGGGTTCAAACTATCTCTGTACTGAATTTCATTTTAATCGGTTCAGTAGTTAGGCGTGAAAGCGAGACAGATAGACAGAGTTACTTTCGCATTTATAATATTAGTAGGGGTAAAGTAGGGATTAGTAGTATTAGTATTAGTGTATTAGTAATTATTATGTATATGGTATATTAGTAGGGATTGTAAGACATTGTACATTGTAAGAGTCGCAGGCGATGGATGCAAATGGCTAATAGCCGTTCATGGTGGCGTTCAAGGAGGAAGGCCTATGTTCAGCAGTGGACTTCTTCCGGCCACAAGTCATCTGATGTTAAGTGACGATGTAGTCGAAGGTGGGACCACGCTACACCTGGATTGTGAACTGGTTCTCAAGTGGGGCTGCCGGAACACATCGACAGGTGCTTGGCGACAGATTCTTAACTTGAGGATGGTAGCTAGCCAGGGGAGCTGTAGAAAATATCCTACCACCAAGCTTTGGTTACATCACGATGCTTTACTTCACCGAAAGCTCAAACTCATTGCTTAATTCGTAAAAACGACGGATCGCAAGTCGACGTCACTACCGCTGAGCCATGGTCGCTTAAAATCGATGAGAGAGGATATAAGAGAGAGCTATTCAAAAATATATACTCGTATATATTAATAAATACCGTCTAATCTGGAAAAGTATCTTTAACACGATAAAATAGAAGGTTTTAATCTTTTCAATAAAAATATAAGTACACCATAAACTCTTACCATAAAAGATTTATTCCATTAAAAACCCCAAAAGACGTATTTAAATTTAAGGTATGAATTCCAAAACGGAATTTGATAACTTAAAAATACAATTAGATAAAACTAATTTGTAGAAATCTAATCAAACCAGTATAAGAAATACGCCCACTGGATATCTTGGCTCCACCTCAAAAGAAAAGTTAAGTCATAAGCGACAACGGGGTTTTAATAATTTAATCATTAAACTTATGGGAACTCTGTCCTCTTTCCTGTCAAAACTTGAACAAGCAAGGAAAACTTAGACTAACTTAATAATGTAATTTTTATAAGAATGTATTCCTACGTTTGTCAAGTATGTATAATATTATGATGGAAACTTAGATTTTCTAGAGATAAAAGTGACAACATGCCTTCTATGCTTTTAAAACAAGAACTTGAATAAATTAAAAATACAACTGTCAGATAGCCTTTAAAAACTTTTAGCACGTAATACAGTGTTTATTTCTTTTTTGTGTTGAGCATTGTTTTAAATCCATTAACTTCTTGATTGACATGAGACACCCGGCCCGGGCCTCAAATCAATTTAGCACTGCATGCTAATAAAAGGGTATTAATAAATTTAAAACCCTTTTGATGAATTATTTGATAAAAATAACAGCGTCATTGCTCAACTCTCGTCTCTCGTGTTTGTTATTATTCCTTATGTCACTTAAATATAGTTACGTTTCATATTTTCACAGCCATTTTAGATTTGTAATATTATAAATTTTAGTATTCCAATAAAAAAGTTTTTTGTGCTAAGTTTTTACAATAGGTACTGCGTTAATCTTTGGTAACTTACCAAAATCGCTAGCGCTCTTGCCTCGGCCCACACCATGCTTACTGTACCGTAAGATATGGCCGAAAACTATATCCCGGGCATAATTACGGCAACATGTGAACCCATTATATATAGATTAAGGCAAAGCTTATTAACAAAAAGATGGATTCTTAAGATAGCGAGGTTTTCGAGCGGTCGAAATGGTGAGCGATCATGTGCGAATTGCGCTTGCACGTTGGGGGTTCCGTAACTTACATTGTACCTATAAATCGAGGCCAAGTTCGTTTTGTTGATGTCGGATTGGAATGAGAAATATTGAGCTACCTTTATAAGGTACAAAAACAACGAGACAAGAAGCCACAACAATAGACACTCTTAAAAAAATCTTTCTAACACTCCAAAAATTGTTTAATGGATAGACTACATACTCGTAATTGATCTCTTCGTTTACACCCGCCACTACAGTTTATGGCGATAAACAATATATATTTTCTTCCCCAGGGTTCAAACTATCTTCGTAGTAAATTTCATCAAGATTGGTTCAGCGGTTTAGACGTGAAAAAATAACAGCTAAAACTAGTTTGACGTTTTAAAGTGATCACAATGTATCCTATTGAATAAATAAAAATTGACTTTTGACTTTTGAACAGACAAACAGATAAGTATTACCTTTTTGACGCCTAATTATCAAAATATTTTTTTACGTATTCTATGGTATCGTTTGTTTACAAGTCACCTGATGTTGAATGACGATGGTAGCGTCACGCTACACCTGGATAGGAAACCGACCATAAGTAAAGTTGCCGGAACACACCGCTAGATGCTTGGCGACAGACATAATTTGCAGATTCCGTGAGTGAAGGTTCCGTCTTTTCGGCGCTAGGAACTCCGAATCTTGAAATAGATAATATCGATGTAATGCCGTTAAAGTGTACGGTAATTTTGATTTATCTGGTGTGATGGGACACCGTTTATTCCGAAACAACCATTACCTACCACTGAACTTTGTAAAAATCAGGATAAAAGGAACGGGTTTCCGGGATAAAAAGTAGCTAAAGTAACAAACTTGGGATTGTGGTGAACTTGCTCCAATTCAGTCAATTAGTAATAAGAATAAAAATAGTCAATGTGCTCGCGCCAAAAAAATTGCCTGCCGGGCGTTTCTTGCCTCTTCTTTTGCCGGCGTAAGGAGGTTGGAACAGGTGTAGCTAGTTTTAAGTTGGCGTTTTAAAGTGTTCACAGTGAATGCTATTGAATAAAGTGCTTTTTTTTACTACTATGGTTTAAATCCAGGATATAAGCTATCCCCATTTAAAATATCACTCAAATCCGTTAAGCCGTTTTTTTATTCGTTCAAAATTCACATTACATTTTTCTTTATTTAATAGGACACAATCATATGATCATTTTAAAACGTCAAACTTAAGACTAGCTACGCCTGTTCCAATCTCTTTACGCCGTCAAAAGAACAGACAAGATTTATTTTGTTAGTTTATTATTATTAGGATTTTACACACAGCTCAGTCAGGTAGGTAATATATTCCTTTAAAAAAACTAGTTTTTATTAAAACTACAAATTTCCATTTCCGTCTAATCACAATACAATACAAACAATCAAAATTCATGTCGTAGTAAAAAAACGCGTTAGCTCCCGTGCTAATAGCATCATCAAGCATTAGTCGCGGAGCTGACGGTGATTATAATTACGGTCACTGTGGTCGCTTTACGCATTAGATGGGGTAATGCAATATTGAGGCAGGAATCAAATTATATTTGGTCCCTGATGCAGGTTTGTTGTGTGGTCACCTCCGGTGGGATGTACTGTTTGTTTGTCCCCAATATGTTTGTTAAATTGTAAATAAGTTGCCCTACAATAATTTTAAACGCGAATTTTGGGGATGAAATATCAAAATTTATATAAAAAGTGGCATGTTTGTTTTTATTTCATCACTAGTTGCGCGCCGCAGCTTTACCCGCGTCCAGGGTATTTATAAGCTGTCTTCATTCCAAATTTCATCAAAACTAGTTTAATACACGGACAAAAAAGACCTTCCGATATATAGAAGGAATTTCCTTCCCTTTTGACTCAGAACGAAAACTAAGGTAAAAATAAGAAGGAAAAGGTTACATTCTGGAAGGAATCAGTCTTGGAAGGTAAGACTCAGAAGGAAACTCAGGATTTTTTTCTCAGTGCAGTTAGGTGATACGTGGTAACAAACATTCACACACCCACACACACACAAACTTTCGCATTTATAATATTTAGTACATTTTTTTTAATTTTTTACGGTCGGTGTTTCATCACAAGTCACCTATAAGGAAAGCTGCGGTCGAAGATGGCGCCACGCTACACCTGGATTGGGAACTGGCTCTCATTTGAGACTGTGGTCAAAATCTTGCCTATACCTAAGAGAAAAAAAACTAGATAATACAACTTTAATATTGTGCTTATCAATATTTGTTAATAACTTTGTACATGTTTTATCATTATTACAATCAGAAACTGATGGGCTTATTATTGCATCAACTAATGGACTTGGACACTCAACTAATACAAGATATGTGAGAAGTTGAGATAGATAACTGCCTAAAATTAATCTGACAGCTGAGTGACAAGCTAGGGGCTACTGAACTGACTTCTTCAACGGCTATTTTCTTCGCTTTCGGGACTTTTTTCTAACTCAATCTAACATGGAAATTTGATTTTTTACGCTTTGTAATAAGGTTGAGATCGATGTAATATAATAATGTGTTAAATAATGGACATGACTGTATTTATACATACTTAGATATACCACAATACACATCCTTGACAAGTTATGACGGTCGTTTCTTTTACAAGTTTAATTTATTTTTTAACTAGCTGCTTCTCGAGGTTTTTCTGTCATTTAACAAGAACCATTTCTGGGATAAAAAAAATGTAGCCCATATATTAATCTAAAGTATAAGATACCTCTATTTCAAATCCTACTATTATTATAAATGCAAAGTTTGTGTGTGTGTGTGTGTTGTTACCACGCACCACCGTAACTACTAAACCGTTTTTGATAAAATTTGGAATGGAGATAGATTATACCCTGGATAAACAAACATACTTATACCGGAAAAAGGTTTCTGTGGAATAACGGGAAGACGCGGATGAAACTGTGGGGCGCAACTAGTAAATTTTTTTTTATTAATAATGGCTTACTGTCTTACTGCATAATATCGTCCAAAGGTGTGGTTACTTGAACATTTTTCACGGTACCCTCTCCCAAACTAAATAAGTTATTTTGTAAACCACAAACAAACTATGTAATTATTTGAACACCTCAGTTTCCCACAATTCAGACCCTTTTTTACATCAAAAGCTACACTTACAATCTCCCATTTTCTATTTACAGCTCCTTATTTCCAAAGCGCAGAGAACATTTTCCTTTGACAAGTTGTTGCTGATACGAATATTTGGTGTAAGAAGTGACAATGATAGATTTGTTTAATTATTTGAATATTACAAAGAATTTTTTGTTTGTAACTTTAGTGTTCGGTGTGATTCACTAATGACTGTTTTGTGATGTCGGTCGTTTATTAAATCTACGCATACAAAAAATATGCAAATACATAGTTACAAGTTTTGTAGTTGGTTTACGCCCGAAAGTAATAATAATCGATTCTGATCCGTTATCCGCGGTTTCGGATCGATATGTCATGTCATACTATGTCATTTTAGTGTAATATCTCAATCTTTACGAGTTTACTCGTATTCTATTGCGCTTTTAGAAATCGCGCCGATTGTCGTAAATGTATGGACAATCGTAATTTATTATTTCCAAACCAAAGCCCACATTCCGTCGATATCGCTCGCAGATCTACTTGATGATGGCTTAATAGTTGTGGTTGTGACGTTGGTTTGCGATCCGTAGTTCGTGAGTTCGAATCCTACAAAGATCTTTAGCTTTCAGTGAAGGAAAACATCGTGATGAATCCATAGCATTTTTCTGGCAGCCCCACTTGAGAACCAGTTCTCAATCCGTGTGGCGTCACCTTCGACCACATCGTCACTTAACATCAAGTGACTTTTAGACAAACACTACACTGTAAGTAAAATAAAGGTGACTTGTAGTATCTAGCGGCCATTTTAATACCCTTCATTTGACCAGCTCCAAACAAAATAGGTCTGTAACTCTGTAGACATAATTTACAATTCAGCATTTTCTGAACGTGGACTTGAATACAAACAAACCTTCAAAACTTTTAAGCACTGATCTTTATAATATCGTAAATGCGACATATAAAAGTTGTAAAAACATTACCATATGTGATGTATAAAATGAAACTGCTATCTCCCAAACTACAGTCGTTCAGATCCCAGTATCTGTGAACCATAAAATTACAAGAACTAGCTTTAGGTCACGGTTCTGCTCGCATTTCCTTAGATTTTAGCAGAAAATTTGACTTGGCATGTCCAAGAAACACATCATTCAAGGGTATGCGACATCTACCAACCCGCACTGGGCTAGCGTGGTAGATTACGACCCTTACTCTCTGTGAGGCCAGAGTCCCAACAGTGGGATCGAAATACGCTGATGATGATGGGGTGAAAATTATCCTAAGTTTTTTTAGCTGGGTGAATGTTAAGGTTAGTGACAAATCTCGTTGGAGTGTTTAATTGTAACAATCGGATACAGACAAACTAAATTAGCATTAGCAAGTGGCAGTAGGCTGGTCATATAATCCACAGAACCGATAACCGTTGGGGTAGACGTGTTCTTGAGTGGAGACCGCGACTTGGCAAACGTAGTGTAGGACGCCCTGCGATTAGGTAGCGACGACTTGCGCCGAGTGGCTGCCAGTAGTTGGATGAGAAGAGACGAAGACCGGGCTCAGTGGCGTACAGACAAACATACATTATGCTTTTTGATTTGTAGATAATATTAAGTAAATATTTGCTGAGCATTTGAAGCGGTGCCAGCGAAAACTTCTGCGATTCGATGCTCTCTAGTGTTTATTGACAGTTAGTTGAGAGTAATGGTATATCAAAAGTTTTACTAAATGTGAAACGTTTTATCTGAGTGTTTATTAGTAGATCGCGTATGTACGTTTCAAACAAAGAAAATAAAGTTAGTAAAATATTGTATCCACTGACTGGCCTATGGCGACGAAACATGGCCACTGACGGGTTTCTCGTGCGAATTTTCGTTTTCGTTTTTCGTTTTCGTATTTCAGAGATGCGGGCACTCGCCCCAAGCACAGCGAACAAATTTATAATTTTTTTCGTAGAATTTTGCCAGAGTTATTAAGTTTTGAAATGAATTTTACCAATTTTACAGGTTATTCAGTTTTTTCATGTAGGTATTTTTTTACCAACGTGCTTCTTTATGATTGCAGGTCAGCTCGCGGGGAAGTTGCAAAAAAATCAAAAAGGTGTCTCACAAACCGCTGTCACTCACAGTTTCATGCACTAAAAATATCGCAATCTCTATTAATATGTACTATACATGCAAAAGTGACTGAGTGTTTGTCTGTCTCGCTTTCACGGCTATACTATTTGAACCCTGACGAAGGACATTACTTTTATATTACTTTTTATACTGTACTGATAAACTGTACCTCACGCTCACTACAGTTTATCGCGATAACAAGTATCCTATAACCTTCCTCAGGGTTCAAGTTCCTAAAATAAAAGAAGCCTAAGTTACTCTTTATAACATAAGCTATCTGCGAGTGAAAGTCCCGTCAAAATCGGTCCAGCCGTTTCAGAGATTAGCCGGAACAGACAGATAGACAGGCAAAAAAAGTTAGTCCCTTAGACACTTTCATAGTTACGCATTTTGTGAAAAACTGTTAATTTGAAATTACAAACAGACACTGCAACTTTATCTATATAAATTGCATTTCGGAGGCATTTACGCGGTCGGAACACCTCGACACAAGGGCTAACTCATTCTCAGCTATTGATTTAAAACTAGCAACTGAGTTACAACAATTAGTAACACAGAACACGTTTCACGAGTGCCTAAATCGTCTTAACCAAACCAGTCTGGTTAAATCCCTTAACCCTACAATCCTCGCGTCGTTTCCATATCCACCTCCGACGGTATGTGGTAGTACATACGTACGTGCTCGCTTGCTCCTATAAAAATGGCTCAATGTCAGTTTTATAACCGATTTTATGCCCCACTTTACTGTCTGGGAGAGTGTTAAGTAAATTCACGGGTTGAGAATTTTGAGATCGTTGCTAAGGTGGATGCGAATTTGGTTGGAACTGTAGAAATTTCCGCTACAAGTCTTCTCTTTTCTTGTTTTAATCTTCAGGGAGATTTAGATGGCGCTTTCCGACTAGAAAAATAGAAAGTAGAAGCAAAGCTGCAAGAAAATAATGTCGGGAGTCTTTAAGTTTTTTAACATTCAAAATCAAGTTTAAAGCGGCGCGCTGAGTGGAATGACTATTGGTGTGACACAGAGAATACTGCGCTGATGCGCATTCGCAGTAAAATTGAACATGCTCAATTCAAACTTTTGGCAAATAAAGTTTCTATTCTATTCTATTCAAATCACGGCGCACTCAGCTCGCGGCGACTGTATCTATTCGCAGCGAATAGCCAGCCTGTCACACACAGCGAATACTCGCCGCGAGTAGGCATTCGCAGCGAGTCTTCGCTGTGTGTGACCGAGGCATTAGGTAGCTCAAGATGGAAAGGCAAGTTCTTAATATTAAGTAGCATGGTATCCCTACCTCTTGATAGCATGTGTACCAAGCCTGTGAAGTTCCGCTTGTTTACTGCCACTTCGCATAATTGCGTCTTGTAACCAATTTCCACGATTTCCGCGATGATTGCCGGTTGCCTTTTTATTTCTTCACTTTACGAGGATTTTCGGGGAAGATAATAAGTTTTATTGTTGTTTGGATTTAACAGGTGGTACGGTTTGGATGTTTGATTTTCTCGGCCCCGCACCTATGACTTAACTAGTTGCGCCCAGAGGTTTCACCCGCGTCTTCCCGTCTTCCCGCAGGAACCCTTTTCCGGGATAAAAAGTAGCCTATGTGTTAATCCAGAGTATAAGCTATCTCCACTCCAAATTTCGTTCAGTTCCGTTCAGTAGTTTTTGCGTGAAAGAGTAACAAACATCTATCCATCCATACTCACAAACTTTCACGTTTATAATATTAGTAGGATACTTGCACACTACTACAGTTGTAGATATTAGATGTACCTATTACCTACCCAGATGGATTCGCGCAATACCATTGTTAAAATCTTGAATGCTACTAGTAATGAAATCGTAACATTATCTTCTTGTAACAATACGAATGCTTATGACAGTTTCAGACAGAGAGCCAATTTCGTGAAATAAACGTCTCGCGTCTAGATCGCTTTAATTAAATAAACACCCACAAAATAATATTGTAATTAATAATCCCATCTCTAAGATAGTTGGTGACTATCAATTTCGTAACAAAAACAAATGGATCAGTGGCAGCACTACGTAATATCGAAATCAATTGAATGTATTCGAGTTCATCTAAATTGGATACACATCCAATAATCTCGATGTCAGACTCGGTTTAGAATCGATTTCCATTGACTGTAGCAATACAACCTACTGACACAACACAGGGTAAAGGATAAGATAAATCTATTGTTTAAATTGGAATATATTATAATATACTAGCTGACTCGGCAAACTTCGTATCGCCAATAAAAGTCACCTTTTAAATCTTCCCTGAACTCCCACAAACATTTCAAGATCAAAATTAGCCAAATCGGTCCAGCCATTCTCGAGTTTTAGCGAGACTAACAAACAGCAATTCATTTTTATACGAGTATATATATAGAGAGATATCTAACAACTACACTTTATCGTTATAAAAAAAATATCCTATATCCTTTCATAGGGTTTGAACAATCTCCATACCAAATTGCATCAAAATCTGTTCAGTAATTTTTGCGTGAAAGAGTTATAAACATCTATCCTATTCTACTAATATTATAAACGTGAACGTTTGTGATTTGTGACTATAGATGTATGGATGTTTGTTACTCTTTCACGCAAAAACTACTGAACGGATCTGAGTGAAATTTGGAATGGACATAGCTTAAACCCTGGATTAACACAAAGGCTACTTTTTATCCCGAGAAAAAGGTTCCTGCGGGATAACAGGAAGACGCGGGTAAAACAGCCGGCGCAACTAGTATATTATAATGTATCCTTGAATAACCTACTTCAAAATCCGTTTGCCATCAAAACATTATGCATATTGCAAAAACACCGGCGTTTAATAATAAAGTGTAACCTCATACGTGCTCTCATACAACATGTATGGCGCCGGCTGGGTTTCAATTTAGGCAAGGTTCAGCCTGTTTGGTAGATGTAGCTAGGCGATGGAACGCGAAAGATATTGCGTGGAAGCTTTGCATGTTGACACGAGTAGTTATATAAAAGCATCATCAGCTGGAAGACGTCAACAGCAGAACATAGGCCTTCCCCTTTGAATGGCTATTAACCACTTGCATCTATCGATTCTCTGCGAGTAGGTATAACCCCGTCAATTAACTACTTTAAACTAACGTTAAGTCGTTACCTTTGTATGAATTTTGACAGAATTGATTGAGCTGTAACTGATGTGTGTAAATATCGTCCTTTTTGCTCTCCCTTTCGTACTACAACTGTAAGAAAAGGACGGCATTATTTTAGTCCTGTCAAATGTAGGTTATGAGAATGCACGTTGGAATCGACACACCTATATTTCTCTATTTTAGTTATTTTATCAGGTACTAGATACTTTAGCGGTATGTAATATGTATAATATATAGTCCTGTTCCTTGAGTAATTGTGTCAAATGAAAATGGGCATTTGAAGCGTTGCTTGTAGCCTACGCTTTTATGCAGCATCAGATAATGTAGCTTTGACTGGAAGGCCGCCCTAACCCACAGAATATGTCTAAGGCTTGAGATGGCTAAAGGAGATGGAGTTAATAATTACATAACTCGTAGGTATGATGGAAGCAGAGTTACCTAAAATCTCCTAATCTTAAATTGAGTATTAGGATTAACGTGAATTTGAGTTATTGATGATGTATTGATACAATACAGCTATGGTATAATACCAGATATATCTAGTAGCAGGCAGCAAGCAATGTATTTAATGCAACTTCGACCGTCGTTTTCCGCCATTTTTACTGAAATACTGCGAAAACTCCGCATACATTTTCCATAGATATTTTTTATTTCATTTTCCTTTTTGGTCAAGAATGAACTAAGAATTGAGTGTCCCTGAGTTTTTTTTCTTCTTACAGTGTAGCGTTTAACCATGAGTCACATGATGTTAAGTGACGATGTGGTCGAAGGTGGCATCACGCTACACCTGGATTGGTAAATCTGCCGGAACACACCCATATATTAACATGCCTGATTTTTTAATCATATAATAATATCACCAATGACAGAAAAATTAAGCAATAAATTAATGCCTGTACTTATCATTTTGACAGATGTTTTAATTTGTAAGGTTGTCACTCTTTAGTACCAAGATTCGTTTCACTTGGCGCCAACGCTAATGTGAGTGGAGGAGTCCAGATGTCGTTTGACAAACAGAACTGTCAAAATAATGGTTCTTGTTTGACACGGTTGTCACCAAACCTTGCGCTGATGATACGGAATTCGTCACGCGTCTGTTTGTTGACTAATTAGGTATAAGGATAATTAACTAAAAGGTAGCAGAGGGGGCACAGAAAGTTTCTATCGCATTTATTTAATTTGTATGTTATACTTATATGTACATTGAAATAGAATTTGTACTTTTTATCCCTCGCGCTCACTACGAGCAGGCTACCCTAACGCCCGATATTGATAATCGTCCCTGATCCGTTATCCGCGATTTTGGATCGATATGTCATGTCCATAATATATGTTATTTTAGTAGTAAAGCTTTGTCGCTTTTGATGTAGGAACGTTGTTCACGGAATATTTAGAAACAAACCTAAACTAAAAATCACTCGTTTTGTCTTATGTTTATAAATAATTAAAATTTCATACAATATATCCATTTGTTGACACATTTTTAAATCTTGATTGATATTGAAACAAGCAAACGTAAAAATGCACGACGTGTTAAGACAGCTATACGTGATAAAATAATCATCATCTTACGCTAGGGGTGTCTCAGTCCAGTTTCGCCACATGAAATCAATTAGCTAATAAACGTCCGGCGGCTGCGGTTGCGCCGTGCGCGGATCAATTTCGGAGCGTAAATGAGCGATCTCCGTTCTAGAGATCGACGCACTTCGGTCGAATAGGGTTGTCAGTGAAATAAATATTCCTATACTTTTTTAAAGATGTAAATGTATGATAAGTCATGTAACCAATCTAAAATTAATAATAATAATAATAATTTATGAGATATAAACTGCCTTGGCGCTAGCGGTGTTAGAAGCGATAAAAATGACAATAATTAAAATCAGCAATCTATATGTTACATATGTTGTGTATCGCCCGTCACAAAGTACGCTACTTAATATTACTAGATTTATTAAACAAAGATGTTAATAGGTTTTAGTCAAAAATTGCCGAATAAAGTGCTGTATGACATTAAATTAAATTATTACAATAATAACTTTATTTTTTGTAATAGTTTAAGCTACAGAGCGCAGTGAAACAATTAAACATTGTTCTCAAACTCAAATGTTCACGCTACGTGCTTATTAACTAGTCCTGAAAACTTTGTTAAAAGTACCCACTATGGTACATTTTAAAGCGATTTAAGTAGTTAACAAATGCAAGCGTTAATAATCTCGTTAAGTGTAGTGGCAGCCCTGCGCGGCGTCACGCGATGGCGCGTGACTCGCGAGCGTGCGACGTGACAACCATTGCTCGCATGTGTGCGCCTACCCTTAATGTGCCACCTTGCTTAGGTTTGAAGAGTGCTAATTCAAATAGGAGTAGAGTTTTTTTGCTTTTGGAATGTTTTAAAGTTGGAGAGAAACATAAAGGACGATTTATAAAGAAACTAGCTGTTCCCACGTGGGCTACAGCTTTATGCATGCAAAGTCTCAGCCCGATCGATTTAAAATTGCCAAAGTTTCATACAAACTTTCATCCCCTATTTTATCCCCTTGGGGTAGAATTAATCAAAATCCTTTCTTAGCGGATGCCTACGTCTTAACATCTACCTGCATGCCAAATTTCAGCCCGATCCGTCCAGTGGTTTGGGCTGTGCGTTGATAGATCATTACGTCAGTCAGTCAGTCGCCTTTACAACAAACTGGGCTAGCGTTTGACCACAATCTCACCCGATGGAAAGCGACGATGTGGTCGAAGGTGTAGCACGCTGCCCAGTAAATACCTTTTCACTCTTGACTTGAACACCCCCGGGTTGTATCTTTCAGGAAACACCGACCAAGGCAGGGCATTCCACTCCTTTGCAGTTCTCACCCAAAAATGTTGACGCAAACCTGCTCGTGCGTATCGGTGGTATTAGACCTACTTTTAAAATGTATCATTTCAACACAAGTTCTTAACCCACCTCATTTCTCGGCTAATTTCGTCCTCTCTTTCACCTCATTAACGACAGCCGCGGACACTTACTGCCTCATCAGCTGTAAACATGTCGAGCTCGTATTATGACAGAAATAATTCTTGTCTGCATGCGGCACGCCTTTGCAGGGAATGATCTAATTAGACGCAAATAGCAGAGGTTATGGTACCAAAAAGAGGTTATGGCACAGTCAGTGACAGGAGTAGCTGATCATACTCGATAATCCAAACGTGTTATTAACCCCCAACGCAAAAAGAGGGGTGTGATAAGTTTGACGTGCCTGTCTGTCTGTCTGTGGCACCGTAGCTCGCGAACGGATGAAGCAATATCAATTTAGTTGGTTTTTTTGTATGAAAGATGAGTTACGCGCGAGTATTTTTAGCTATGTTTGATGAAAATCGGACCAAAATGTTGGGGGTTTTTTTAATTTTAAATTAATAGTTATAGATCAGTAATGTTTGGGTTTTTTACAACTTACAAGGTAGCGATTGACCACAACAAAACGAAAACACACCTGATGTTGATTGATAATGCGGTCAAAGGTTGGGGTTTAAAAGTTTAAACAATGAAAGTAATCGCAAAGTTATTGTTCAGTGACTTTTATCGTTGACTGTACCTAATTATAGGTGGAAGAGTTATAAACTTTAAATTTGGTGATGATTTGATTGAGTTTCGAAATGGTTTGGAATTCAAATTTGGTCTCTTTCTTGTTTTATTTTAGTAAGTAGGTTTAAAAGATGCTGAGATCGATGTGTGGAGTGACGAGAATAGATAAAATAAGGAACGAGTATATTAGAAGATGTATGAAAGAAGCGCCAATAACAGAAAGGACATGAAACATTGACATTTATTTGTGAATTGAATGAAATATTGTGTCTATGGTCCGGTCTTACATACTTTTTCGTTGGTCTGTGTACTTAGTGTTTTAAAAATGCTGTCTGTGGGCGGCAGTGATAGATTTATTTTAGCTCTGTGGCAAGGAGAGGATGACTTCGAACCAGTTATAAACTTATTTGGTGTTTCCTTACTTATATGTAATACATTCTATCACGTACTAGGTTCCAGATTTATATCAGACCTTATCATTACCGAACAGTTACTTAGAGTTTGTTCGATTACGATGCATTAAACAACAGTGTTGAACATTTTAAAGTGTTGCCAAGTTAGTTTTACAGCGCACTAAAAACTACCGCTTCCTTTAAACGGTTCCGTTCAAAAACGGATTAAAACAAACTTTGTGGTTATTGAAAACTCCACTGCTGGCTTTGAACCAAATGAAACGAAACATGCTTTTGTATATTTCGTTAAATTTGAAACTGGTGTTTGGAGAGAGCAATTTTTGGGCAAACTTTTTTTCAAGCTGAATATGTGTTGTTTTTTGGAGGCTCACACAGTTTTTACATTCAGCCAGTAGTTTTTTTTTGCTTTTTTTGCACTTAGATTTGATTGTATAGAAACTCCGTTCTTTTACCAATGATACTTCATGTAAATATAATTATAAATCCAGTTATTAATTAAAAGTGCTGGGGCAACAAACACTGCAATTTTAAAGCCCCCAATCGTAATAAAATTGAATAGCGATGACACATTTTCACATTTTCGGTTAATTTATTAAATGATTCCCGTAAGTTTTCGGAAATAAAGCAAATTAACATGAACCGATAACCACAGCAAAGTGGTTCCGTGAAACAAAATACTTTTTTCATGGTTTCACAATTCTGTGTTCGTTTGAATAAATATTCCAAACGGAAAACAAAGTAAATAAGTAAAAAGAAACAATGTAAAAAGTTAACGCTCGCTTCGTTGCCATTCTAACATAATAAGAAATTACCACAGAACCTAACCTGGAATCCACGATCAAATTAAAAAAGCTCGCGCAAAAAAGTTTCGCATAATAAAATTGGCGCGAAAACTCGACGGAGTGTCAAGTAATTCAATTGTACCGCAATAAAATAATGAAATTACCCGTCAAACACATTTTAAGCGAAATGGTTCCCCCGACGTTTAATGCAATTATGTGTGGTTTGCATAATCGCGGGATATGTCAGGCCATGGAATTGGCGATGAGCGATTTATTAAGTTAAGGCGAGTCCTGCGTGAAAGAGGCCGTGACGTTTGCGGGAATATTAATATTCTAGTCTATATCTATTCTTTTATACCTGCTAATCTTATAATGAGGAAAGATTTGTATTTTTGTACCTATATTTGTAACGAATAAACTCAACAACTACTGGACCGATTTCAAAAATTATTTCACCATTTGTATGCTACATTATTCTTAATCAACATAGGCTATTTTTATCATTAGAAAAAAATTGGAATTGCTACTAAAATGCTGAAAAATAAATATCCATCTGTGCGAAGCTCGGACAGGCCGCTATTTTTCTAGGCGGGCTTAATAAAAGCACGTTTTGGACCAAGCGATTGAATGTGCATTTTATATTGGATTCTTAAACGTTTTCACTTAATTAATGAACTTCTTAAGGAAACTATATTCTAATTAGATATTATAAATAGAGCGAAGACACGCTCAAAAAGTCTATTGTAGCAGGTTTTTTTTTTCAATGTCAAAGTCAAAAGTTTTTTTATTTAATAGGATATATAAGGATCACTTTAAAACGATATTCACAGCCCTTTTATTCATAGCATGTGTAATGCAATGAATGAAAGTCACAAAAAAAGTCACAAAATTTGTGAAGCTCAATTAGTGGCCCCACAGTGGCCACGAAGAACGACGTGACTTCGTCGACTCGACTTTTCGCCCAATGCTTAATTTCTAATTACGAATTAGAAATCTAATTTCACTAATTTTCTTGATGCTTTTTAAATGAGTTAATTTCATGATTTCATTTGAACTAATTAATGACTTATTCTTATTGAAACGCTAACCGTGCTGTCTGCTCTACCACTTTAGAAGCACAGACTAATAATTACATTGTCTAGGTTTTTTTTCTTTTTTAAAGGTAAGCAATATACAGAGAACAAACAAATTCGAGAAGTTTTTATACATTGAACCTTAGTTACTTTGAAAATATTGTAGTAATGAACTGTGTCAGATAAACAAAACTTACTAATAAAATATAGACCGTACAATAGCATCAATAATGTTCTGCACTTTCAAAATAGTATATAGTTACAACGGCCGAATTTTCTTTGAGGTTTTCGAGTGGCTTTTCTTCGCACTTCATACCAAGTTGTTAAAAGCGCTTTAAGCGCAAATCGGAACGTATCCTACCTAACCTAGTCGGATATTTAATTATGCATCTATTTGGTACGTAGCACACGTGACTACCCAAGACGGGAGCGTTGTCAACATAAGTGGGCTACCCAACTCTAGCTCTCCGGTAAAGCCTCTACCTGTGTTGCAGTATAGAATGTAGACAGTAAAGCATGTGCGCTGTTTTCTGTGCGGATAGGTAACTTGTTTCCTTCTTGGCAACTGGTTGCGTAACAAGAATGAATATTCTTCTATCACAACTAGTTGCCAAGACTAAAAATCCTCGTAGAAAACTGGTTGCGAAACGCAGTTGCGATGGCGGCTGGAAGCGTATTGCTACCTATTATTTAGCAGAGCGGCTAGCCAAGCTAGTTTACTTTTATTTATACATGATATAATACGTGATGAGCACGATTATTTGTTCCTGAATCTTGGATATTTCTATCTATATAAGTATTGATTTTCTCTATATAAGTCATGTACATCGTTGCCTAGTAGCCATAACACAAGTTTCGAGCTTAATTTGGGGCTAGGTCAATTTGTGTGCAATGGTCCCCGATATTTATTTTATACAATCAAGAAAAAAAATCGTTGGTAACAAAGATGAAACAAGGACGGCGAAAAATAACATCCTACGGTTTAAACACAACTTTTAGGTGAGCGTTAAATGAAAATGAAAAATGAAATGAAAATATTTATTTGCTACAAAAGATACAAACATAAACATAAAGTAGGCATTAATCAAAACATGAACATGATCCTTATGTAGGGCATGCTTTTCCTTAAAACTAAATGTCTTAAGGTTACCTCACTAGGCAAGCCTGTATCGAGGTAACCCGAGATCAAGGTGATTTAATCGTAAAAAACATTCTCAGTATACATTAAAAATACGAAATTTACTACATATTAAAATATAATAACTATAATGATAATAACATATTTTTAATTAATGTAATTGGTGTTTACCGTTTTAATAAAATAAATAAATAATAAATTAAATAAACATTTTACTTAAATACTTATTAATTAAATAACAAATTTATTTTATGTCAGTTAGAATAATAGTGACATAACGTTGAAATACCTGTCATTGCCATACTTATTTATTTTAGGCTAGGTCTCCACTTCTCCAGGATTATATAAGACGAGAATCGCTCAAGGTCTACAGTTAATGTCAACGGATATAAAATAAAAAATATAGAACAATAGCACAGCGGTCAGCAATTTGATTCGTTAGCGTTTTAGCGTAATTCGCAGGATATTCTTTCGAGTTTTCGTACAAAATTAGCTATAACAATGACTGCAAATTTTTTTTTTACTTCTTACTGAGTAGAGTTTGAACAGTCACATGATGTTGAGTGACGAAATGATCAAAAGTGGCGCCTGCACAAGAAACTAGCGCTCAAAGAGCTTTAGGCCTGCTCCAATTCTACTTTGTATGAAGATTCCATACTGATCACAGGCGTGTACTGCGCTTGCTTGTACTCCCGTGACGCTGTCCTCCAATTATTCCACACTAGAGATGTCCAGTGTCTTGGCCTCAAGATGCACAGTTTGATTTAGTTAGTGCGCAAGGGCGGCCTTATTCTGGGGCTGTTGTGTGAACGGCCTTATACGAGATTTTGAGGTTAGGATCTATTCAACTGAGCAACTGAGTAAGACTCAGAAGAAAAGTCAGGAACTTTTTTTCAGTGAAGGCTTACACCGAGTTCGAATCCTCTCAGCCCTGCAGCTATAACCCAATAAGTTATAGGTGAATTTGCCATCGCTCAAAACGGTGAAGGAAACATTGTGAGGATATCGGCATGTCCAAGAACCACAACATTCAAGGGCATGTGACATCTACCAACCCGCGCGGGCCAGCGTAGTAGATTACGGCCCATACTCTCTTTGAGAGAAGGCCAGAGTCCCAGCAATAGGAACGTGTGAGTACTGGGAACATCATCATTATCATCATCATCAGCCTGTATCAGTCCACTGCTGGACATAGGCCTCTCCCAAGGTACGCCACTGAGCTCGGTCTTCGGCTCTTCTCATCCAACCACTGGCAGCCACTCGGCGCAAGTCGTCGCTCCACCTAGTCGCAGGGCGTCCTACACTACGTTTGCCAAGTCGCGGTCTCCACTCAAGAACGCGTCTACCCAAACGGTTGTCGGTTCTGCGGTTACTGAGAGCATGCTTGCTTTATATTTACAGACTTGTAAGTGTAACAAGATTTTGGCTGAAAGATATCAGATAAAAATGTTAATCGCAAACTCTTTTACGCAAATATTCCCGTAATAACCGTTTCAGCAAAATGTAACGCGCTACGGCCTAACCGTAATAACTTCATAACATATTTATTACGGCATTTAAATATGTAAAATCCAATATGGATTTACAGACACGTGCGCCTTTCCCATGTGAAAGCAACCCTTCGAGGTAAACACTTGAGAGGCCGGGTTTAGAGGGTGTTAATAAAATGAGATGAAAATCAGTGACTGAATTTACCTATAAGATAAGGTCTAGAGCATCCTATCCTCATCATCATCATCATCAGCCGGAAGAAGTCCACCGCTGAACATAGGCCTTGAACGCCACCATGAACGGCTTTTAGCCATTTGCATCCATCGGCTCCCTGCGACTCTTACAATGTCGTCGGTCCATCTAGTGGGGGGCCTACCTACAGAACGTCCATCCTATCCTATGCGAAAATTTGTGTGTGTGTGAATGCTTGTTACCACGTTTCACCGTAACCACTAAACCGATTTTGATGACATTCGAAAATTAAATGGAGATAGCTTATACCCTGGATTAACACATAGGCTTATCTGTTATCCCAGAAAAAGTTTCCTGCGGGATAACGGGAAGACGCGACCAGTTTTTAATACATTGAGGGAAGATTGTTCACGTGATGGTATAAGCACTTGTTTAAAGGACGAGCAAGAAAGTGATCTTCTAAGGCTGGTATTGTAAAATGACGCTTAACTGTTGATTAATACTTTAGTAGCGATTGAGTGACATATTTGTAGGAAATGGCAGGCTCAAATCTGTGTTTAAGTAGTGATTATTGCTGGACCGTCATTCTGGAATTCTAGGTTAAAGGTTCCATTTTTATTCAATAAATATGTAGTTCAACGACATAGCTCTCAGAATTAGCAAGCTGAAGTGGCAGTGGACTGGTCATATAAGCCGCAGAACCGACAGCCGTTGGGGTAGACGTGTTCTTGAGTGGAGACCGCGACTTGGCAGACGTAGTGTAGGACGCGCTGCGACTAGGTGGAGCGACGACTTGCGCCGAGTGGCTGTCAGTAGTTGGATGAGAAGAGCCGAAGATCGGGCTCAGTGGCGTCCTTTGGGAGAGGTCTAAGTCCAGCAGTAGTCGATATAGACTGATGATGATGATAAACAGAATTTTAAAAACAAAACCAATCAAAGACGCGTACTTAAAAAAAATATAGACGCTGCACTAAGGTCAAAGAGATTATAACCAGTAGTTATCTACCTAAGCGTTTTAGAAAAGAGGTACTAGACATCTGTTCCCTTTTAGTAGGATATCAAAATCTTAACTCAATGGAACACAGGCGAGGTACTAAACCATTTTATTAACAAAAGTAATTCACTTAAGCGCAATACATATCTCTAGCCATAGGTTTAGGTACTTAAGCGCAGAAACAAGCATAACATGAGAGTCAAGAGGCCTTTTACGACTTCTAACATTTTACACAAAACATCCTGTATACGCGCAAAGGGTGTATTAAATTTAATGTCAGAAAAAGAATTTACATGTCAAAAGAGAATATGAAATTCCTAAGCGTATGGCGACGTTTTTTTTGTGGCCATGTTTGTAAGTTACACTTTATGGAATGAAATGTTTAAAAGAATGTAGGTACTTGAGTATAATGGATATTGTATATTGTAGGTAAGGTAGGTAAATAAGGACATAGCGACTTGTTGTTTTTAGGTTATCTAATCTATGAGTGAAGTGAACTGACAGTTGGTCGTCCGTCGCTAAAGATTTCTTTTTTTATTTATGTTCTTTCGCCGCTGAAATGTGTTGGGCGCCGATGGCTTTACTTCTTCATAGAACAAATGCGAAGAAAAAAAATCTATAGCTAGAGCCATCTAAGACCTATTTTTGTAAATTACGTTTTGTCAGCTGACAAACTCATTTTTTTTATTAAATACCAAAATATGATCATTTTAAAACGAGCTCAACCTCTTACGCCGCCCGGAGAAAACACAGACAAGAAACCTCGGCAAGTCATTTTCTGTCAGAAAACCTCCTCTTGTAATTTCCACACAAACGCCCAGAAACGAATGATCACTTTGATTACTGATTACAAAATCGTTTGCGACGAGAATCGATTTATGGAAAACAAGTTCCAATTCTCTAACACTGCATGACACCGACACTAGTCCACGCGGTTATTTTTACTTTAAGTGGAAGACTGCTTTAAAATAAACAAAAGATAACTCGCTGTGGGCAAAGATAGCTGCGTTACGTATTATGACTAACACTTATGGTTTGTTTACACGACGCCAGTAGTCGGTCGAGACAGCCGGTCAAAGCGGGCGAGTGTAGTCGCTTATTCCCCTCTTAATTAAATTAAAATTAAAATTAGCCTTTATTGCTGTTAAACTTACAAAACATTGATTTTTACTATAATTAATCTTATATTGCTTAAATTTAAGTTTGTGTATCGGCGTCCGGTTCAATAACAGCTTGTCTTTCGACATAGGCCTCCTCTAAGTATTTCCAATTCTCCGTTTTTTGCTACTCGGATCCATTCTGGGCCAGCCACTTTTTTGATGTCATCCTCCCATCTCTTAGATTGTCGCCCTCTGTTTCTTTTATTATTCCCCTCTATTGAGTGCTAAATTACTGTAAAGTAAGAAAGCATTACCTACATAATTTATTACCACGTGTTCGGGTTTACCTCTTTAGGACAGATATATGTTGATATCTATCAGTTTTGTTATCATAGTAGTTTTGTTAGGGCCGGTTTTATAAACGTTTAGCACGGAAAATGCAGTGTTTGCACCATCACATAATATTAATGGCTTATGTACCAGGGGTGTTACGAATATTCGCATCCGCAAATGCGGAATATTCGCATTAATTCAGACATCTGCATCCGCATTCACATCCGCATCAATGAATGCGGAGTTTTTACGGATGTAGATTCACATCAACAAGTAACAACATGTAAAGAAAGTGGGCGGAGTCAGAGTGGCACGTTCTTCGCGTTTGTTTTGGTAATTGCAGAAATATGATTAATTAAGTAAAAAGTTAATTTAAAACAGATTTTCAGTTATTTATGCACTTAAAATTTAAGTAATTGTTTTTTTTTAATCCCACAATCCGCATCCGCGGATGTGAACTTCTAATAATCCGCATCCGCATCTGCATCCGCGGATATCTAAATTTTTGCATCCGTAACAACCCTGTTATGTACAATGTTACTGTTTTTTGTAAGTTTCTTTCTCTTGTATGCAGTTTTCTCAAATTAAGTCTTTCTCTCTCTCTCTCTCTCCATTAATAATTAATAGAGACAGAGATATTATTATTATTATAAGTGTTAAAGTGACTGTCTGTCTGTCTGTTACACTTTCACACCTAAACAACTCCACCGATTTAAATGTAATTTGGTACGGAGATAGTCTAGAGCCTAAGAAAGGACATAGGCTACTTTTATCGCAATAAACTGTAGCTTACGCAAATGAAACTACAGGGAACTAGTTTTCAATTATTTATATCTGTAAGTATTTTACAACCTCATTTTTACACCAAAAAACGTCAAATCCTACAAAAAACAGCCACAAATAAACATAAGCTGTCATAGCTCAGTGTTTACTGTATATTTAGAAGCTTAAGGGCGTCCCTTGGTATTTAAATGGACTGCATTCAAACGAGCAAGACGGATGTGGCTTAAAGCGTAGATAAAAAAAAAGATTTAAAAAGTAGAAATATGTGGCGGGAGATTAACAGTGTTTACCGAATTTCGATCATTACATTCTTGAGTGTTTTCTTTCTGTAGTTTTTAAGAAGTGTTGTTGATGAATCTTAAACAGAAACTACAGTTTTTGTTGAAATTCAATATTCTGCGTGTAGTTTTATCATGTTTTAATGAGCAAGCCAAAGAAAACTCGTTTAGTTCTTTTCTGGTAGTAATTTAAATTTAATTTACACGGTTGTAGTTCTAACCGTAGAAAGAGGATGGGTATTATAAAATTAAGGATCTGTTACACAATACAGATCGAGATTGGCATAAAATCTTTTTTGTAAAATATCTGAGAAAAAGTTCAAGTTCCATGTAGATTTTATTCCATACCTAATGTATTGCTTTCTTGTGTTTCTAGTTTCCACGCAGAGAGAGAATTTAGCATAGCGCATCCATTATTTACTTTACTGTATTTAATTAAATAAGTCAAGTGTTAAAAATATTCACGAACATCATTTTGTCTACAAGAAATTAATGAAGCGAAACGTTGCGACTAACAGAGAGATAATTAATAAGAATTTCTAACAAAACAAGTCAAATCATTCCCCCGAGTCCATTTACACTCCGATTCGCGAAGAGCCAACAAAAAAGAAATGTCCTCTTATAATTTATCTCAAAAACAATACTCCGCCTAAATTAAGTCGTTAAGGACGTTGTTATGCAAAAGGGAGTGGAAAAAAACGGAGCCAGCTAATTGTCCGGCTGACAGGACGCGACGGACCGGAAAAAACCGGAAAAATGTAAGGAAATACCGGACAGCTAGTAGGAAGCCTTATGAATGTTTGACGCTCGAGTTATTCTACCAATATTGAGTGTTTCCGAAAGAATGCTTACAAGTTGATTGTGAGCAAGCTAGATTAACTCCGGTCAAGGTTATTTATGCTTTATCAATATTGTACTTGTAATGTCTATTCTTACTTATCTAATTCTGTTTACGTTATTAAAAATGAGACTACGTAGGGAGGGAACTGGTTATTAAAAAGTGAAAATAATAGTGCGTTTTGTCGTAGCTGGTTATAAAAAATAATTATGAATGTAGACTAACTTGTTGAACTAAACTTGTTTGATATTTCGTAACACGTTATGAATAGTTGAATAAATGTGGCTGCACGGATCATTTATTCATGTTGATATTCATGACTCTATTCAGAAACTTTTCATGAAGAATCTAAAATAACTTATTGTTAGAATTATAAATTGAATGTTAATGCTCTGCTATGTACGTCGTGTGCTTGTTTTAATAACCACGTACAATTAAATAGAACTATAATAAATAATATTTATTTGCTACCTTTTCTCTGAAACTAACTAGTTCAAACATAAATGGCGCGTCGCGTGAACTGAAGTGACAAGAAATATGTTGGGTGAGCTTTTTATTTTATACACTAACGGCCCTTAAAAACCTGTTCGTGTGACTAAACCTTTACAGTACTCAAATAAATATGCAAATGAAAAGTACGGCAAGTGCAATCAAAGAGCAAAACACTAATAGCTTCTGTGGCGAAAAGCACTGCTCCAAAGCAAAAATGTGGTCGAAATAAAAAAGAAAAAATTTGAAAACTCGTTCTAATATAACTGAGTAACATAAATACAGTTTTTCGTGAAATATTAAACCGTATCGCGACGTGATACGACACAGAATTAATCATTCAATCTCCTATAACTAGAGGGTTGAAATGAAACCATCCGTCACTAGATATAGGTCGAATTTCACAGAGTTCTTTAAATACATGCTGACAAGGGAATATTATAAATCGAACAGCTTGATAAATAGACTTCAATGTCGTTTGATGGTGAGATTTTACGGTATCTGTTGGCCTATGACCCAGAGATAGGAGCAGAACATATTAGGCATGTAGTCGGTACGGTAGTGAAGTATTTCTATCGATTTAGTGAATCGATAAAATTTAATGAATGTGAATTTATTACCCACACATTCACATGTACATTCAAATAGTAATATTAACATAATTTTGATTATGATAATAAAACTTTAATAACGGAGTTGTTTTAAAGGTTATAAACTTAATTGGCTATTGAAGTTTATTAGCTAGAAATGCTAAAATATGCATAGGCACCTGACCTAGTTACCTACCGCAATATTAATGATCATAGTTTGATTTTATCCAGATTTCTGTAGTTGCATGATTTTATTTTTAGTTGTCCTAAAATTAACCAACTAAAACGTGACGTATTTATAAAACGATCAGATAAATTATAAAAAAAATACCTTGTATTTTTGTAATGTAATGTAATAACGGCCGCCTAAAAACTGTTTTTTCTTCTCTTAACTACATTTCATTTCGATTTTTTTAATTTGCATTGTTCATATAATATAATCGCCATTCATCAACTTATCGATATCAACAAAAATGTTTACCGTGTACCGTACCATCACTAGTGCAAAGAACAGCATCTGCACAGGCCGTCGATGGCTGAGATAGGGGCCGTAATAACTTCATGGGTACAATCAGTAGTTGTTACAACACTGGCTAAAACGCTTGCCGGATTATTACCATTATTGTATCGTTGTGCCCTTTGGGATTAGAATCAATTTCATGCAAAACTTTGCTTGCTTCATTCATGCAATCATGCATGATTCTGTTATTATTTTCTTTTAATATTTTGTACTTTACTGGCCACTATCATTGCGCATTAGTTATTTTTCTTAAATTTTGTAGATTCAGCTATGTAGTGTTAATTTCTCATAACATTTTTTATTTTTATTTTAAAATCAAATCAAGATGTTTGTATGTTTTTTTATTTTTGTTTCATTAACTTCTTACAGAGAAGTCTGATTTCGATGATTATTGTTCATGAAAGAAAATAGCAAAGGATCGAAATGAGGGACGGCATCGTAACGTGAGATCAATAAAATTAATTAAATTTTTTTTTTGGTGGCAACACTTTTTGACACATAGTTAACCTGGCGTTTTAAATTAAGGGCTAAAAGTCGCTAAAACAAGCAAAGTAGCACAACCTACTAAAAAGAAATAAAAATTGAATTCAACTGTCAACAACTCTTTCACGATAAAAGAAAACGTAATACGTCGAGTTGTCTGCTGAGGGCCTAAGAGATAATTTACGATCTTAACGACAATAGGATTCGATTTGGTGCCAAATAGTTTCTACGCTGTAATAAATAAGGCAGAAAATTGCATTTCTTTTACGTGTTCATTTCACGCGTATAAAATGTAATAAGCAACATAAATCTAGGGTTGCCTTACCGCCGAACGGCAAAAACTAACTCTATCTGTTTTAAATAGGGTTCAATTTACACGAGCGTTTGCCTGAAGAGATTATGGCAATATTACGAATAGAAACAGCCCCTGTAGCAGAGGGGATTTTGAGTTAGCAAATAACATGTTGTAGAGCAATTGTATGCAATATTTATTGCACAAAGTCGTAACATTTGGGGTTGGGAGATTATGAATATTTTTCTTATTTATGGTTTTTGTATCATTCGAGCAAACGCTAATGTTATGTAGACGTAGTTTAGGATCAAAAATTAGACTGTGTTGTAAACAACTCTTTCTTTATGTACGAACCAGCTGCGCCCCTCGTCTTCCCGTTAGCCCGCAAAGGTGTGTGAGTGTGTGTAGTGTACTATTTGGAAAATCGAGTATTATCAGCTACTTTTGGTACTGACTGTACAAAGGAGATAAGTTTTATAATTAGGTAAATAATAAATGTTTAAGTGTGAGAGTGGAAAAGCGTTCAACAAATTTCTAGAATAATCTACGTACCTAAATATGATCTCTCAAAGGCACCCTTAGAAATATGTTATCAACTTTCTAGACAATAAGTAAAGTAGATGGAAGTTTTATTATTCTGCATTGTATGAAAGTTGAATGAAAAATAACAGATTCAAAGTCGTTTAGCAACTTCATTTATAATGCTGCTCAGGTAAATATTTTATAAGGTAAGTTTACAGTTTTTAAGTCACTATTCAAGAAAGCAAAACCTTGTTTTTCAATCTGGCTATAAGTTATTTATTTCATCTTCTTCGTTGGCTAAAGGACAAGGATCAAAAGTTGGATAACTGGATGACATTTAGTTCAATATTAATAAAAAGCATTTCATTCTGAAGGTGCCTGCTTCGTTATTTTGTTTTACTGTAAATCGAAGGTGGCACTATGCCTGGGCATAGATAATGCCATTGGTAGTAGCCAAGCCATAGCTTCCATTACGTTTTCGTTCACCGAAAGCAGGATTCAAATACACGATCTTAGACTGGTATACTAGAATGACGCTCAAGCGATGATCAGATCACAGATTTGACGCTGTCAGTTCATACAAATATGACACTTTTTTTCTTTGTTATGGTGTCACACGATTAGTGTTTTTGCCAGTGTCAAGTATAAAAGATTTCAAACTCCGAGAGTTGAATCAAGTTTAAATGATGATGATGAGATGAGGACAGTGTTTAAGTAAAGTAGTGGTGCTTTACTTAAACTTTACACGGACTTTTAAAAAAAACTTGAGCGTCATTCTAGAATACGGGGGCCTTAGGTCTCAAGCCCACGTTACTACCACAGCTATCATATTCTAAATGTCAAAATAAAGTTTTTCTTTTTAATAAACTTTGACAACGGAATGTTTGTACATACCAAACAAAGTTACAATTTGTATAGTGCACCACAGATTAAGCAACACCAACTAGGGTTGACACAAAACAGATGTTTCCTACACTCCGGGCAGACGAAGTTGTAACGAAGCAAGTCGTAGGTTTAACTGCGTGCCAACTAAAAGTTTGTGCACGTTCTTCGGGGATAGGGTTATTACTTCTTTCCTAACTTTTGAGAGCCACTTGTGTTTTTAAATTAAATTGTCATTGCGGACTTCTTATAGTGATATATTATTACATAAATTAACTTGTTGAAATTAGAATACAGATTGTAGTGCTGATGCATAACTTAACCAAGCTAAATAGGTACCTACTAGTTGAGAAAAACATTATGTAAGGAGGTCCTTACACTAAAATACTACCTACGTACATATATACATTTTATGTTTTTTTTTTATGCAACTGAAGTGACAAAACTATCTTGCCTGATGGGAAACGTAACGCTTGCCCATCACAGGTTGGTGCCAACTAGAATTTTGAGCTTCAACCGTTCAAAATCCTCGTCACCCTGATATATTGGATGTGAATTCTCTTTATGCCCAGTAATTTAACTAGAAACCTTGCCTTTCAATTTGGAACACATTAATGCTTGCACATAACTGCTTGGTGCTTGAATAACTAGCAAAAAAGTGGTAGGTACTTCCCCAGACTCCGCTAGAGTCCCTTCTGAGTCTTACAACTACAATAATCTAGGCGTAGTGTGGCGTAAATTGGTTTTTCTTTGCTTTGGTTTTCATTGTCTTCTCAACTTAGTTTCGGCTATAAGCGATCGATAAATCAATACTTGATAGCAGCATGTATTTTTACAATAGATGTCAATCACAATCGACACCACTCTATGTATGCGCTCCTTTCTCCCGCATACTTGCAAAATGTGGAACGCGCTTCCTCCACCAGCTTTTCCGCGGTGCAAAATGCAAAAAAACATTAACATTTTTTACAACAAAAAAAAATTGAAAGAATGAAGAGCTAACTTGGAAATAACATGATAAACAATATACTTGCGGAGTAAAGTAGGTACGCAAAAGATACTTCTAGATCACGACCTTCATGACCCAGCGAGATACTGGAACTTGTCAGCAAACATCGTATCTACGCAAAAGATAATACTTCTAGATCACGACCTTCATGACCCAGCGGGATACTGGAACTTGTCAGCAAACATCGTATCTGTTGAAAGATATACCTACCTACAAGTATGTACCTACGTTCAATAATTCAGCGGCGATTTAGTCGTCCAGTCACGGACTTTGATGTGTGCTGGTTATTTTATGAAGGGCCCCTTGGATATGTATCAAATTGGGAACGTGTTGCGGCGCTACAATCTGGATACTTGCTAGGAATAATGTGAAAATAAACTATTATTTTTAATATGAAATGTACACGGGTCTTTAGAGCAAATTTACTCAAAATAAAGTAAAAAACAAACATCTAAAGTAAATTCTCAGAGAAAAATATATGGTCACTTTCATCAAATCGGGTGTTAAAACTGAAAATATTCAAGTAAAATCTTCCGCGAGCGAAACTGAGGGTTTCATCATTATCAACCTATTACTTTCCCACTGCTGGGACTCTGGCCTTCTCTCAGAGAGTATGAACCGTAATTTATCACGCCGCTCAGTGCGGGTTGGTAGTTGTCGCATGACCTGGAAACTAAGGGGTTGCTTTTTTTAGTAGAAGTACGAGTATGATGAAAAACTATCTGCAATCTAAAATCTAACAATGCTTAACAGGTCCTTGAAGATGTAACTGAACACCTAGTTTTTCTATGAGGTCGTTGCTGTAACTGAGCAGTGAGATGTAACATTATGTTAAAGCTTTAGTAAAGACTTCGTACTAATATTTTACATGAGGCCATAAGTACTCATAACATGAAAATTGATACCCTGTACTTTTGTAAGGGTTTTTCCTTAGAAAATATTGGTAAAATATGGTAAACAAACTGCTTCAGTACCTATTTGAAGGGAAAAAATGTTTTATATACTGCCTAGCGCTGGTGGCAAACAACTGAGATAAAAAGACGTCAAAATGTGAAAGGATTTTAAAGGCACACGGGGTCTATGTAGCCTCACTCAGTCGACTGAGAGGGTACCTCATTCAAGCCTATCTGAGGGTGTCACGATTTAAAAAGTTGCTTATAATAATAATCAAGGCAATGTCTGTGAAAGATAGCTCGAAGACTCTATTACTGATAATGATCATAATATTAAGTCTGTGGTTATTTTGTAGGTTATGAGGAAAATGTTTGAAACCAATAAAAACGGTGCTCTTTTTTTCGGACATCCTCACGAATCTGTTCTAGTTTTTTGTCAAAATAAGGGTGAAAACAAACGAGCGTAATTTGGTGAGTCGTGTATTTTCGGTCGCTCATTTTACGTTCAACTGAATGTCAACTCATTTTACGTCGTCGTGTGGCACCAACTGCCTTTTTGTAGGAAACCGAATGCAGCAGAATTTATGCTACCGAAATTCTGCGACACACGACTTACAAAATTACGCTCGTTTCGTTTCACCCTTACTGATAAACTGGAAAATTATATTTGAGAGTCTGTTTGTCTAAAGTTTAGATAATCAGATACGGATTTAGACTCTAAGGCATCGTCATTCTAGTAGTCCAGTAATAGTAAATATCCGTTTTCTTAACGTGATTCGTGATACGAGTATGTATTATAATTTCTACGTCATTTGTGATTGAAGACGGCGCCATGCTACTCCTTGTCTGAATCTCAAGTCCTGGCCATATTTGCTTGAAATCGGTCTAGCCGTTTTTGATATTCATCTTATTATCATGTCGGCAGTTGGGGTGGGTTTCGTAATTGAACATTTTTTTGCCCAAATTAGAAGTAAATTCTAGCTATACTATTATCAAAAACTATCGAAAAACTTAGAGGTACATTTTTGACGGTTTTTTCTTGATCGGCGCGCCCCTTATCTTGATTAACCGCCGATTAAACAATTAGTTGACGCCGGTAATGAAGTGAGTAAGCTTTTATTAAACCGGTTAGACTAGACTCCTCCCGGCTCTCTGGTTTGATTTTCGTTTAATATTTGTTTTATTGGTGAACGGTATAGCATTAGGTTCATGAAACTAAATGCAATATTCATCATTATCATCAGCCGGAAGAAGTCTACTGCTGAACATAGGCCTCCCCCTTTGAACGCCACCATGAACGACTTTTAGCCACTTGCATCCATCGGCTCCCCAATGTCGTCGGTCCACCTAGTGGGGAGTCTACCTACAGAACGTCTTCCAATTCGTGGGCGCCACTCGAGAACCTTCCTTTCCCATCGGTTAGCAAGTAAGAATAAGATTATTATTTTCTACTAGCTGTTCCCAGCGGTTTCACCCGCGTGGGCTACAGTTTATCGCGATAAAAAGTATCCTATGTCCTTCCCCGGGGCTCAAATTATCTCTATACCAAATTTCATTTAAATCGGTTCAGTAGTTTAGGCGCGAAAGCGTATATATTCCGTATACTCCAAAATTATTCCCGCACTTCGATGCCCCCTCGCCGCGTTACCTGCTGTAGGTACCCATTATCCTATTTTAATTCTAAGTTAATTTTTCTTGGACCGCACGTTTGAACCGCGCATTTAAAGGTCTTCCTGGTCCGCGACCGCACTTTACCTATTTCATAGATTCTCCCGGTGCTTTATAATATTAGTATAGATTTATAGAATAAGAATTATTAATTTGCATACAAATTAAACAAACATATTCATTCAATACAAGTGCAGTGGTAACTATAAGAATGCAATGTTGCAAACCGGCGTCTTCTCAGCGTTGTGCTAGTCGTTTCACCAGCGCTCGTCTTCCGTTGAAGCTGTTTTTGATGACGTCACTGGCATGAAGGTATTTTAACATAACTAATTATTAAGAGAGATACATATTTAACCTAAAAAATAACAATGAACATTTAATTTCAACATTTTGTCTCCTCAGTGCTACAAAATGCAGTCCAATAAGATGGTGTGAAACAACGCATCGCCAACGCAAGTGTTGCAAATGTCCATAGGCGACGGTGACAGCTCACCTACAGGCGCTGTCTGCTTGTTAACCATCTTATTTATTCAAAAACTTTGTCACAGTCAGTATTCACGCCTAGATAGCTATCACATAATTTTACACCTATTAAAGCTAGCGAGTAATTCATTCGCATTCACATCACAATCGCAGCTTACCATATTTACAACAAAGACGATTGTCCCCGTGCAGTTTCGCATAAAAATTAACCAAACACGGACTCACTGCCGCCGGTGAAATATTGAAATGCGGCATTGAATACCAATGGACTTGCGGCATTTCCTCTGATTTTCGCTGAAGTTTTTAAACATTTCCTGTCAGAATTGCCAGATGCACATTTGTTACTTTAAATTTATATTATTTATCCTACTAATATAATAACCGTGAAAGTTTGTAAGTATGTCGGTTTATTACTTTTTCACGCAATAACTACTGGACGGATTTGAGTGAAATTTGGAAAGGAGTATCATACATTTTACACCCCGGAAAAAGGTTCCTGCGGGATAACTGGAAGACGATACAATAAAATCAAGCGTATACTGTATTATACATACTTTACTACATAAACTACTTACTTTCAATACCTATTTTTGAACTGAAACAAACTAGAGGCATGACTATCTACATGCTATGCCTGGATTGGATTGCTTTAGAAACTGGTTCTCAAGTGAGGCGCCTAAAAATGTACCTGCCGGACGTTTCTTGCCTGTTCTTTTGCCGTTAAAAGGAGGTTGGAACAGACGTAGCTACTTTTAAGTTTTACCTTTTAAAGTGATCACATGTTGTATTCTAGTAAATAAGACATATTTTGTGTATTACACAAAATTCACAAAAATAAAATATAGTCGCCTATTTCAGAATCTTTTTTTCGTCTGATAATGAAACAAGCAAACAAACAAACATTTTATTAATGCTGTAAATAGAAATAAATACGAAGTAATTTCGATTCTTAAGTTGGAGTATATCTTCAGATTTTTCAGGATTTGGTGAGGATAGGAATGGTGTTCAGGGTGAGGCAGGCAGGTATTCAGTAAATTGGAAAAATTACATTAGTTTTAATTGTAATATAAAGTCTCATCTCTATTACACTAGTGACTTTAAGCGCCGGTTTCATAAACGTCCGTAAGTAAAACGTCATACCAAATTTCGGTAAGTTTGATTCAGATTTAAAAAAAAAAGTTTCAGATTCATTTATTCACCCTAATAACAATTCGTCATTTTAGGCGAGTCCGTTAATTATACAAATAGAATTACATAATAAAAATGAGTAGGTATCTTATTGTACATTCTTTTCATTCGCAGAATTGATCTTATTATCAAATTTTAGTACGGAAAATTTGTCAAAAAGTTCAATTTTTTTTATTTTTTTTTAATTTTATTTGTTAAAAATGTGAAAACAACACATATACCAATTGAATGGCATGCAAAAATTTAACAATTATAGATCTTATAAAAAGTAACAGGCACCTAACAAAAGCTTAGTAAATTCACAATAAATTCATTAATTACATAGATATGTCAAAAAGACATTTAAAAAAAATATTTAAGGTTTAACTTACGGACGTTTATAAAACCGGCGCTAAGTCAGTCTCTTTTTAACCGACTTCAAAAAAAGGTGGTGGTTTTTCAATTATTTTATGTGCGTTGGCGGGATAACTTCGCCGTTTATACCGATTTTGATCATTCTTTTTTTTGTTAGAAAGCAGATGATATATCGCAAGAGAGGTACCATGATAAGGAAATCACAGGAGATCGATAATTAAATAGATAAAAAAAAAACTTGTTATTTATTACTTTTTAACATGTTAGGATGGTAGGAAGATGATAGGTATGCGGAAAATCATTCAACTAGGCAGTTATTTAATTAATGAAATAGTGTTTCTGACACCTTCACGCTCAAACGGCTGAACGGATTTGGATAAAATTTGGAATATAGATAGCCCAAATAACATACAGGCTACTTTTATCGCAAACAAAAGTTCTTGTGGTATAAATATATGCGGGTATGTGTGTATGACTGTGGGACGCTGTTAGTATTGTCATATTAAAAAGAACATAACTGAACCAATAAGTGATTTATTGGTTATAACAGCCAGAGCAGTTTATTCAAACGCTTCAATAATGTATCCAATTGACTAGTGATTTTTAAATGTAACACGACAATATTGATTGAGTTTAATCGATGCTATTTGAAAGTTGCTGACACAAACTCTGTATCTAAATTAAAATAAAAACTACAGCACTTGGCTATGTTCTGTCTATTTCTATTGTTTAAGAATAAGAATCATTTACTTGCCACATATTATTTAACTAGCTGCGACCCGCGGTTTCACTCGCGTGAACTACATTCTCAGAGATAACTAAACCTTAACGCGATAAAAAGTATCCTAGTATGTCCTTCTCCATGCAGGGTTTGATCTATCTTCATTCCTCCTATGATGTATTGATGGATTATAAGTATATGAACTGGATTGTTTTGTAGTATGGATTGGTAGTGACGACGAAGTGCATTAAATGTAGTAATTACAAAAAAAATGTTTAAACCGACCTCAACTCAGCGTTGTATTTCTAGATGCAAGTATTTATAATAATCCATATCCATATTTATATATATTATAAATGCGAAAGTAACTCAGTCTGTATGTTTGTTACCTTTTCACGACTAAGCTGCTGAACTGATCTTGATGGAATTTGGTACAGACATTGTTTGAACACCGAGAAATAACTCAAATAGCAGATTTTTTTGTAATGTGAGAAATGGAAGTGATATGGCCACTGGTTTTCTGTCATACATATTTATTTAATAATATTAAGAAGAGGTAAAGGTTGTTAATTTGGATGGTAGGAGGTAATCGCCAGAACTACTGAACCGATTTTGAATATTCTCGCTATGTTAGATAGTTCTCTGAGTAACTTTTGCTGTTTTATTGTGATAAAAATCTTGTTGGTAAATTTCTTACATTTCACCTATGTTATGTTATTATAGCTATTAACTATTTTTTAAAAATAGATAAATATAATTATGTTGGTTTTAGTATTCTTTTTATTTCTAGCAGAATTATTGAATTATTAACCACTAGGATTATGTATAGGACATGAAAAATACCATCACAAGTCTATTTTGTCTTTTAATTTATTGTTTTATCATGTTGTCACATATTATATTATTGGTCAAGGAATTTTATAGAGGCAATAATTTCCTACTTGATTTTGTTAAACGACAGATGCCATTGCAGTAACATAAATTTACTTTTGTATTATTTAATTTTATAATTGCGAAAGTAAATCTGTTTTTTGTTATATAATTGCAAGCTGAACCAATCTTCATGAAATTTAGTGTGCAGATATTTCGAATTCGAACCCTGGACCCATCAGATACTTTTAATCGCGGTAAAGTGTAGTCTATGCGGGTGAAACCGCGGGGCGCGGCTTGTCTACAAGAAAATTGTTTTATTTTACATAATTAACAAGTAATAAGTAGACGTATGTAAGTTAACGGTTTTTTAGTGTTTCGTAATAAACTAGAGCATCTACGATGGCTAACTATACCTATCAATTTTTTTAATAGCTCGAGATTGTATGATACGCGTTGCGAGATGCAGAGTTCAGTGACCGGTTATGAAAAGAAAAAAATATACTTGTCTTGTCTTACTACAATAGACATAAAGAATTACCGATATCACTGCGATATAACTACAAACGTTCATTTTGTTTGTTAGATTTTACAATGTATTCTATACTATTTAGTATAGGGGTAATTTATTTGCATCAAAAACTATTAATGGAATAGAATAAAACCACTGTTTTGGTAGCTCGAATTTCGATCGTGGTTTGGTATTGTGAGAAAAAAAGTTTCTCCAAATAGGTTTTATTTCAACCTGAATTACTAAAGCTTGCTAGTCGCTACCCCACCGATAAACATTCCGCACCAAACTAAAGTTTCTTCCGTAAACTTCTGCTGATCATGCGCGGTAAAAGGTAAACAAACTAAGTTACAAAACTTTTCCAAACTAAACAAAACCTACCTTGAGAGTCGAATGGAGCTGTCCCAAGTCCAACTTCAATCACAAAAGCACTATTCACTAAATATATTCACAACATTCCAAAAACACTGACTTGAAAACTAGTTGGGACACTCACTAACTTAGCCGCACTTTTTAGGTGAAATTTAACTTGGAACAATACACAAATACACTAATATCGTATCACGAACAACTTTTTCACTTAGTTTTGTGTCAAATGTTACGATTTATAGCGTAAAAACTTTATTAATCGTAGTAAACAATCGGAGCTTCGTTCGGCACGCGACAGCCATCTTCCGCCAGCGCGCAGTTTGAGGTTAAATACGCTAGAGGGCGCTGCGTCATTTGACGATGTTATTTTCATTCAGTAGCGCGAAATGAACTCATTGTTATTTTCATCTTATTTCTTTTACAAAACAAAACGTTTGAATTGATATGTTTCACGTGGATGAATTTATTTCTAGTGCAGTTTACTATTTTAGAATCGTAACGAAAATAATTTCGTCTGGCAGCACTGTAGAGAGCTTTAGGGTGACCATATGATTTTAAAAGTTACTATTTTGGTATTTTTAGTTACCTATCACAATATGATATAAGTTACATTTCATAATATGGAAGTTATGAGCTAATCTAAAACACTTATTATAAATTTGAAAGTTTCTGTGTACCTGAATGTTTTGGTCCATTTTGACACCGCAACGACTGATCGGATTTCAATGAAATTTTGAATGTTTTTTTTATTTTATGTAATAGATTAGCGAACAAGCTGCGGCCCGCCTGATGGAAAGCGGTCACCGTCGCCTATGGACATCTGCAACACTAGGGGAGTTGCCGATGCGTTGCCGACCTTTAAGAACTCTTGCTCTCTCTTCTTCTCTTCTCTTTTGTACAAGATCACATTGTACAATTAAAGGTTAATTGTTTTAATATTGTTTTATCCTATTAAAGTTGATAGTAGGATTTGAACTCAGGATCTTTTTTTTTTGTTACTGTGTCAACATACTGACACCCATCTCTGATGAAAGATAATTTGCTATTTATCTAGATCACCATAATATAAGCCTAAACGTTCCCACTGCTGAAATTAATTTACTACGGTAGCTCAGTGCGGGTTATGAGATGACTCATTTCTGTGTAACAAAATTATCAATTTAATATTCATGACCAAATAAATGCAAACAACCAGATAAATACCTAGACTGATTAAATAATATTTTACGACTATAATTATTTAAGATACAAGAAATGGGACATTGCAGTAAAATTAAGTACAAAAAATAGTGACTATAGGAAATTGATGTACCTACACATTTTAAACTTATGCTCCTAATTAGTCTAAAAATAGACAAACATTATTTAAAGTATTACTGGTAAAAATGTTTTACGTGCACTGGCAATGGTGGCATTTTTGGCAGCAAATAAAAAAAAAGTCAGACTTTTTTGGCGGCAATCGAATTGTCAACGTGAAAATTTTGTTTTTATTTCCAAAACTTGTGTTTCTTCGAGTGATAATGTGTAATATTGGTGGATTATTAACCATTATGTGTTCGTTAATGTGTACGAGTGTGGGAAATTGAAATAAAGTTGTGAAAGTGACTTTTCAAGTTGCTCCAAAAAAGTCCGTGTAAAGTTTAAGTAAAGCACCACTACTTTACTTAAACACTATCCTCATCCCATCATCTCATCATCATCATCACCATCATCTCATCATCATCATCACCATCATCATTTAAACTTGATTCAACTCTCTGAGTTTGAAATCTTTTATACTTGACACTGGCAAATACACTAATCGTGTGACGCCATAACAAAACAAAAAAAAAAAAAAAATTTCAGAACATTTTCCCAAGTTTTCCTCAACTCGCTAAGCGTTGAAACCTATACAGCTAGTAGAAACATTTGAACATTTTTTGATACAAGAAGGTACTACCAGAATATTTGAAAACGTTGAACTTTAAAAATTGTTTTCGGTTGTGTACCACATAATTATGTGGGTACAATTTTTTTTGTTATATGTTTGAGGACTTACTATTTCCACAGAATAGATTTATAAACCTATTTCCTAATGGACGAAAAGATGTCAACAGGTATTAAGTGATCGCAATTCAAAAATTTGAAATTCAATCAACACAGAAGTGTGGCCTTTGACCACATTGTCCTATAACATCACGTGACTTGTGAAAGAAAGTAATCGAAACTAATTACTTCCCAGTGAAGAAAGTCATACAAGGCCGAGGTTTTCAGCATTCTGAAAATCGAAAACACGAGCAAAAACTTTATCCCAAATACACACGTTAACACTACGTCGCTTCGCTATTAAAGCAACAACATTAAACTTCGATGGTAAACTTTGAAAACCAATAATAAGTTACGACTCGCAGCAATGCAATTGGAAAATAGCATTAAAACTGAAATGGACTTGCGAAACCAGTTCTGAAGTGCTAACCTCTAGGGTCAAAGCTTATTCGAGATGAAATAAGCCCGAAACTCACTCGGCCCGCTTATGAATGCGTTCTTCAAAAAATGCTAGTGAGTGGCGGTAAGGCAGAATTTTTTTACAAAATGGGAGGATTTTTTTGATAGCTAAAATGTAGTTCCTAATTCCTGAACCATGGATAGATCGCGCTTACGAAAAATAAATATCTGTTTTTTAGATAGTTGTTCAATGAAAGAAGCAAAAGCGTCGGACCCCATACAGTCAAAGACAGTTCAGCGGCGGAAGGCCATAAATCAACAATCTCTATGTACTTCCAGAAATAAATAATATTGACTGTCAGCCACGGCATTTTGCTATCAACGAATCTGTATCTACGTACTACGTATATATTTCTGTAGCAAAGGTATGATGACTACAGGTATTGAAGTCTAGGATAGGGAGAAACAGAGACTCTGCCTGATACCTGATTTTAATAAGGCCTTGATTTTAGTTGCCCCACCCCAAAGGGCCTTTGGGTATTAATTTGATTTCGTAGTCAACGCCTAACGCCCGAAATTAATAATCGATCCTGATCCTTTTTATCCGCGGTTTTGGATCGATATTTCATGTTATAATATGTACTATCGATCCAAAACCGCGGATAACGGATCAGGATCGATTATTAATTTCGGGAATAAATAGAATTTGATAAATAAAATGTATCTTTCTAATCCGCGATCCATAAATCGTCACTAAAATTATTAAAAATCGAAAACTTCTTAACGTGAAATCTTCAAGTAAACCTACTTACACATTTTGCACCAAAATTGAGATGAATACCAATCTCAATATATTTACCAAAGCTACGCATAAAAGGATCACAGGCGAAGTTATAATAAGGTTGAGTTAATAAATTTTTCTGTCAAGTCCCGTCGTGCCCGGAAAAAGTTTAAATTGGGCCTGTCGTATTAAAGTATCTCGAAAGTAATCCTATAGGTTCGAGATTTTGGTGTACATTACAAGACTGTTGCGGTGCGGGCCCAATGCGAAGATTCGCACTTCGCAGAAGCACTGAATAATGGTAGAATTTGCGTTAGTGCAGTGGCAACACCATACATGTATGTTTTGTTTGGTTACTTTGGTTTTGTTTTTACTTTTTAGTTTTACAGGGGATAATCTTGTAACCTATTCAAAAATGATAGTCAGCTACTATAATTTTGTCCTTCGTTAGGAGTAATGTGTTGTATTGTGTAATGTGTTCTGTGCTATTGTCGCACACTGTACCAGATTTAAAAAAGTTTTACTAGTTGTTAGTCTTAACTTAGTTGCAAAACTAATTTTCTAGTTCTTTTGTTATTGCTTATTTCAATAATTAACTAAGACTTTTTGGCGGCAATTTAGCTGTCATCATGAACATTTTGTTTTTTATTTCCAAAACTTTTGTTTTTGAGTAATATTTGTGGATTATTACCGAAACATACCTATGTGTTCATTAATGTACGAGTGTAAAAAATTGAAAAAAAGCTGTTATAAGTGAGACTTCTAGTTGCTCCAAAAACTCCGTGTAAAGCTTAAGTAAAATGTCACTACTTTAATAAGACAAAAAAGGTAGGTAGGTTACATAACTTATCCTCTTATCGGCTTGTTGGTGGGTCACATCATCATCATCATCATTTTTGATGCATTTAATAATTACTTGATACTAGCAAATACACTAATCGTGACATCGTGTGGAGCTCACAACAACAAAAGGCTTTGTAAAACCTTTTGAAAAAATATTAGCAACTACAGCAGCGTTCAAAAAGGTTAGCAAAAAGTTGTCCCAGATTTTAGTCAGGCGCTAACGGAGTGTTTTAAAATTGTATAGTATTGTCTATATTCTATTGCAAACAGCGCAGTGGCGAATGGCGTTAAAGTTAGATTACGTTAACAGTTCACTTATTTATTTATCACACATACGAACTTTGAGCTAATGTTATTCCGTGACGCGGAAAAGTCTAAAATACTTTTAATTGAAACGCCACAGTGGCGGGCGAGAGTCTGAATTTTTTAGCTCGTATTTGCGAAGCTTGTTACTAAAGCTTCGAGTTGTGTTTATTTCTGAATTAAAACTTTGGCGGCCATCTTTTTTTGCTCGCATTGAATAATAAATAGATTTGAAACTGAATATAGTCTGATGCATTCGGGGAATATAGAAATATCAGCTTACGTTTCCACATCTGGGACACGCGAATTCAGAGAGAGTGATTATATAGGCCATAATCGACCATGAGGGGCCCAGTGCGGAATGGCGGCTAATATTAATAAGAGCTAAAAGCTTGTTTGTAAACTATAAATAACTATCCGATTCCGAAAATTATTTCATTTATGGCAAGCCACATTATCCCCAAGTGGCATTGTGTATTTTGCTAATGTATGTCAAAATTTAATCATTTTTATTCAATAGGATACATTGTGATTACTTTAAAACGTCAACTTAAAACTAGCTACGCCTGATCCAACCTCCTTACGCCGGCAAAAGAACAGGCAAGAAACGCCCGGCAGGTAATTTTTTTGGCGCGATCACATTGACAATTTTATTCTTATTACTAATTGATTGAATTGGAGCAGTTCACTAAAATCCCAAGCTTTTTTTGTCATCTAATAGTCCGATATTTTTTTGTTAGCTTTACTAATAAGATTTCTCTTGTTTGTCTGTTTAACAGGTCGGAGAAAACTTCTTATTTCAAATATCTGCCCTAAACCCGTGAGAAGCCGGGGCGGTATGAATGGTATGCATATAATTATGTATACAATTTTTTTTTTATATCAAAAGGGCGCTACCCTTTGATCACAAGTCACCTGATGTTAAGTGACGATGTGGTCACACCGTCATAATATATGGTAATATAAGATATGGTTGTATACTAAACATACGATAATAATATAATCTTTTTACCTACATGGGTGTAATAGTCGTCGGTCATCATCAGCCTTTCACGTTCCCACTGCCGGGAATCTGGCCTTCTCTCAGAGAGAGAGAGTATGGGCCGTAATCTACCATGCTGGCCCAGTGCGGGTTTGTACATGTACAAAACCAGCGAAATAAGTAATTCTTTTCCAGCATAATTCTTCTGTCCTAATTGAACATGGCGGCGGCAGCCTGTTTGCAATGAATTTCATTATCTGATTTTGTTTGAACACAAAATTTGCTGCGGGAAAAGTGCCTTATCTCTAACGAGGTGGGAATTGGACCTACCGCTTGTTTTTGGATAGATTACGGATGTATTTGGCTTGATTCAGGCCGTTTAGTAAGATAAATCTGTTGCCAAGCACCTATCGGTGTGTTCTGGCAGTCCCACTTGAGAGCCAGTGCGCAATCCAGATGTACCATGTGATGTGTGTGCTACCTTCGACCACGTCATCACTGAACAGCAGGAGACTTAAAAAAAGGCACTTGGTGCTTATGCAATTAAGCATACAGTTCTGTGAGTTCTGTGACTACCACCAAATTAAAAAAAGGAAATAGCCTTAGAGTCTTTAAACTCTAAGCTATTTTTTGAGAAAACTGCCTTGATTATTTTTAGCGTTTATTTTACTCTCTCTGTCGCCTCCTGGGATAAGGCTTGATCTCAGGGCTTTAAACGTCAAACTTACACCGGTAAAAGAACAGACAAAACGCCCGGCAGCACATTTACAATTATTTTCAAGTTTACAAATCCTAACCTAAGCTTTTGTCATCAAAATAGTCCTGCATTTTATAAGCTTTGATTGTTATTTACAAAATGTTGGATAATTGTTTGCTCGTGTCAATTTACGAAAATAACTGCAAACTCGTGTAAAATTCACACGTGAAAAAAGTGTTTTAAAATCCTGAAGTGTTTTTATCGTTCGTCCTATAAATTTGAAAATCATTTTGATATCCGTCACATGGATGTTATGATGCCGGCAAAAATGACAGACGGATCGCAGGATGTTTAATTTCCTTTTGCAAATAAGTATTTTTAACTTTTTTTTTTTATTTGTTATCGACGGAAACAAGTCGCGGAGTTTTAGTATTTTTCCGTTTGATTTGCAGCCCGAGTAAAAAGCTGGACATGTTTTGCTGATTTATGAAATGGGATGGGACAATATATTTTGTTTCAGCATAAATAATTTATTTCATTCATCATGTTTAGAGTTTAACTTTAAGTGTAAGTACATAGGTGTCTAATTTACTATCTATAAAACAGTTCTTTTTCGAAATCGAAAAATCCTATCGTACTAATGTGTGTGTGTGTGTGAATGTTTGTTACTAAGTATCACCGTAACTACTTAACCCATTTTGTTGAAGTTTGGAATGGAGATAGCTTATACCCTGGATTTACATATACGGCTACTTTTTATCCCGGAAAAAGTAATATACTAGCTGCGCCCCGCGGTTTCACCCGCGTCTTCCCGTACCGTACAGGAACCTTTTTCCGGGATAAAAAGTAGCCTATGTGTTAATCCAGGGTATGAGCTATTTCCATTCCAAATTTCATTCAGATCCGTTCAGTGGTTTTTGCGTGAAAGAGGAACAAACATCCATCCATCCATCCATCCATACTCACCAACTTTCACGTTTATAATATTAGTAGGATTTACCTACTAACTTGTAATATGTCTCCTAAGGGTTAGTAAATCACAAACAAAGAACTCTAAAATACATATAATCCCCTTAAAATAAACGCGTCTAAATAATCTCGTAATAACAGATAATATTATTACGTTAAAAGAAAGAAATAACGCACATTGCGTTAATAACTCCGAGACAAATAAATCAAAAGAGCTAATGCTTGGCATTACGTTGAGAATTGTATGGACATTCTGAAATTTACGACACAAAAATTTTACTGGACTACATTTTTTTCTGGTTCATAAAATATTTGTCAAAATCCAGTTTTGATCTAGTCTCAATCTCATGAAATTGTTACAAATCTATATCTAATATTGTAAATGCGAAAGTAACTTTGTTTGTTACATATTACGCCTAAATTGCTGAACCTATCTTGATGGAGTTTGGTTTTATATATTTTTTCTTTTTTGTTTTCACATCTTTTTATCGCGCGTTTTTTTAGAGTTCGCGGGTGAAACCGCTAGGATTAGGTAGTGTTTGTACACAAATAAAAACTTACCGATTTGTTTACATTTATAGGTACGCGGTATGTATGAAATACCATTGATATGAAGTTTTCAGAGTAGATTCCTTTGGTAGAGTAGGCAAGGGTGCGCTAAGAATTAATTTCTGGAATCAACCCCGGAAGGTTTTTAGTCTAAGTTGTTGATAAAATAATAAAATTAATTAGTCATCTGGTAATTAATGGGAGAATAAAAATCCGTCTTCCGGCCTTCCGTCACTTTCTAAGATATAGCATCAGGTGAGTTGAGGCCAAACGATAGAATTGAAGAAGTAAACATTTTTTTTCTTTTTATTTCTTACCGGCTAGCGTTTGACCACAAGTTAAGTGACGATATGGTCGAAGATAGCGCCACGCTACTCCTGAATTGGGAACTGGCTTACGAGCGAGACTGCCAGAACACACCGAAAATCACCGGAATCTTCTTGCATATCCATGCTATTCTCGACCCGAAAATAATATGTTTTTCACATTACCACCCGAATCCTGGCAACTGGCAAGGTGTTCTCGTAAATCCAGGCGAAGGTTTTCATAAAAAAACCGCGTTTATAATTTTCTATTACGCAATTATTTACAACGTTGATATGCTAAGCGTGTTGCCATTTTATTGTCAGTCATTATTCCACTGAATGTCCTCATTTGAATTTTTATTTTGGGTTTTAGGGGATAAATGGCTGGAGGCGGTCTGAGCGCAGCTTTGGGCCTAGTATTTGGTACTAAAGCACTGGGTATATAAATAATTCTGGCATAGAAATAGTACATTAACTTTATCGAAACGTACCATTTTCTAATCTATGCTAATCCCTACTAATACTATAAATGTAACTCTGTCTGTCTCGTTTTCACGCTCTACTGAACCGATTTAAATGAAATTTGGTAAAGAGATAGCTTGAGCCCTGAGGAAGGACATAGGATACGTTTTTATCGCGATAAACTGTAGCCCACGCGGGCGAAACCGCGGGGAACAGCTAGTGTTTTCTTTAAATATATATAAAAGTAACTCCTTGTGTCCTTTTGTATGCTTAAATTACTTACCTTTTCACGCCTAAATCGCTGGGCTGATGGCGATAAATGCATAAGTATGCATATTATATAGGATACTTTTAATCCCAGTTTTCCCAGTAGACTGTAGCTATAGTCTTCTATTCTCTTCTTATCTAAAATTGGTAGATTTGTATGGGAATTGAAAGGTGGTACAAAGTTCATCGGATCATCTAGTTTGCAATAAAAATAGAGCCGAAATTTACTAAAATCTACCACTAAACCTTCATAATAAGCTTTAAAAGTCTTAAAACCACATAAAAATGGATATAAGTACCTTCGTCTCAGTTTTTACTATATAGGTATCCATAAAAACATTTTAAACGCGCCATCACAAAACATTCAAGTAGACATCAGACTTCAGAGGAATTGCACGGAATAATGGGCACTCATTAATTACTAGCGCCTGAGAAAAACATCTTTCAGTACCTAGCAGACAAGGGGCAGGCAACAGGGTGTCTGTTCCATCAGACTCCACGACCCAATCTGATGTGTTTACTGAATAAAGGTCATTTATAATCATCGTCATCATCATCATCAGCTGGAAGAAATCCACTGCTGAACATAGGCCTCCCCCTTTGAACGCCACCATGAACAGCTATTAGCCATTTGCATCCATCGGCTCCCTGCGACTCTTACAATGTCGTCGGTCCACCTAGTAGGGGGCCTACCTACAGAACGTCTTATACGATTCGTAGTCGCCACTCGAGAAACTTTTTTCCCCTTCTTCCAATAATAATAACTTGTTAGTGAGAAAAAGAGTCATGAGAGTCATGACAGACAGATGGAAACCAACGGAAGACCAGTACTGGTCAGCATCATGCTGAGTTGGTGCCGGTTTGTGGCAAAAAAAACAGATAAATAAAATAAAATAAATAAATACCAACCCGCACTGGGCCAGCGTGGTAGATTACAGACCATACTCTCTCTCTGAGAGAAGGTCAGAGTCCCAGCAGTGGGAACGTGAAAGGCTGATAATGAAATAAATAAAATCAATTTATCAGTTACTGTATACGTAGGTACATATTAGTTCGTATATATATATTTGAAATGTTCTGTTTTGCGTAAGTCTATCTATGTCCATATATTTTTTAATAATAATAATAATAATGCCCGCACAATCACATACATAGGCTCTGACCTCTAACTAGGTTTCCCTGTATCTAGGGTATCAGAAACTACGCGGATCGGGGATCCACAACACCCAGACACAGAACAAATACTTGCGGTTTTTTTTTAATGCACAAATATTTGTCCTGTAGCGGGAATCGAACCCGCGACCTCACGCTTCGCAGTCGGCTATCCGCCCATTGCGCCACATCGGTCGTTTTACCACTGTTGTTTTTGCTACAAATAAAAATATTGTCTTTTGAAAACAAAGTAATCCTATAGTTGAATTTTCCTAAATCCTAAAAACGGAAAATACAACTCTAACTGACATTTGACACAACTTGCGTCTCGTGTGCGTTTCTGCTATCAATTTTTCCATTGAAACTTTAACAACCCCATAGTAGTAGATTTTATAGTAGATTTTTGAGAATTCGTTGTCCTGTAAACGTTTAACCGATGGCCACCCCCGTAGGAGGTTGGAGAGAAGAAAAATATGGTCTCGAACAGATAGCGAGAATTATAGCCGACCTACCTAGGGGTGCTATGTTAAACCTTTATAGCTCTTACAACTTATTCGAATGTATTTCCTTGCTTTTCCGTAACAAAAAAAACTGAGCGGAGATGAACACGTGGAATAACAACTTTTTAAATTCTATTATTTTTAGTTTATTTCTGTCATCTAGTAGTGCTCGTCTGGAATCTGTCGCCAAGCTCCTATCGGTGTGTTCCGGCAGCCTCACTTGAGAGCCAGTTCACAATTCAGGTGTGGCGTGGCGCCATCCTAAAAAAGACAAAAAGAAACCGCCCAACTGTCTGTTGTATGGGAGTCCCACATAAATATTTTTATTCTGTTTTTTAGTAAGTGTATCTGTTGTTAAAGTGGCAACAGAAATGCATCATCTGCTAAAAAATCAACTGTCTAACTATCACGGTTCATGAGATACAGCCTGGCGACAGACGGACGTACAGCGGAGTCTTAGTAAATAGGGTCTCGTTTTACCCCACGTGTACGGAACTCTAAAAAACGCTATCTTGGTTGCCAACAAACCTTTTTGAGAAAGAAAAATAAGCGTTTGCATCTTGCTTAGGCCCTTTGAGCCATCATCGCTTCATACAATTATCTTTTACCTACATAACTTAATCATACAACATAGTCTTTTCCAAGCATAGAAAATATATTACAGTACATCACTGTGCTCTGCAGATCATTTATCTCCGTAACCGGTGACACCTGCTGACATGGCGTGACCACGACTCTGACAACACGGCAAAATTGTTCGCTATAACAATATACCTACACAATGTTAGTAGGCTTCCGTTCCGGTATATACGACAGCATTTGTCCAACTCTCAGTCTGTCTGAAAATGTTGCAATGGGCAGGCTATATCACTCGACGAACCTATAACCGATGGGGAAGAAAGGTTCTCGACTGGCGACCACAAACTGGAAGATGTTCTGTAGGTAGGCCCTCCACATGGTGGTCCCGATTGATACAAATGGCTCATAGCCGTTCATGGTGTCGTTCAAGGGGGGAGACCTATGTTCAGCAGTGGACAAAACGCTTTTGTACCTCTACAGATTATTATAGATCTAGTATATTGCCACCACAACTTCATAGATAAAGAGTACACGGCCTCCAAAATGTAAGTAGGTTATAATGTCACAAGTCGGTGTCGCTTCATCATGCGAATTTCCATATAAATACGCGGCGAGGTCTCCTAGCGTATATTGTCACACGGAGTAACAACCGCTGGAAGGCCTAGATAATATTAGTTGTATATTTATAGCTTTTTCAAAAAAAGCAAGTGACTTGTAGGTAATGAAATTTGTAAGAACTAAACAAACAAGCGAGCGATGTTGGCCGAACGGTTAGGCGTGCGACTTACAAGACGTCGACACCGAGTTCGAATCCTCTCGGCCCCGTACCTATGACTTAATAAGTTATGTACGGATTTGCCATCGCTCAAAACGGTGAAGGAAAACATCGTGAGGAAACCGGCATGCCCAAGAACTGCAACATTCAAGGGCATGCGACATCTACCAACCCGCACTGAGCCAGCGTGGTAGATTACGGCCCATACTCTCTCTCTGAGAGAAGGCCAGAGTCCCAGCAGTGGGAACGTGAAAGGCTGATAATGATTGATGATTGAAACAAACAAGACCGAAATTTCCAGTCTATTTTTGGCAGTATTTCAAATATAAATAAAAAAAGACATGCATAAACCATTGAAGCCATATCTCAAACATAGTGTCAGCATCCGTGTAAAGTTATACGAGTACACACACTGCCGTTACAGGAGTGTTTAAATCATCGGAAATGTATCACCGGGCGGCAATGGTGTTTGTCGCGAGCTTTACGCACCGTGAAGTGAACAATGCGTCATTTTGGCAGAATTATGCGATGCTATACAATGTAAATACTACCAGTTACTAGCAAATTTCGACCGGCTACCTACTAGCAAAATTCTACCTACTAGCTACCTACTAGAAAAATTCAACCGGCTACCTACTAGCAAAATTCAGCTCTGGTGTCTATGGCATTCTAAATGCTGAAGGATCGGATCAGAAATGAGGTCATCTACAGAGAGCTAGGGTCACCGATGACAGAAAAGCATGGGATTACACTAAGCTTGCTCTAATTCATTAATCCCTTACTTATTATAAGTGCGAAAGTAACTCTGTCTGTCTGTCTCGCTTTCACGCCTAAGCTACTGAACCGATTTAAATGAAACTTGGTACGGAGATAGTTTACTTACCTTTTCACGCCTAAGTCGCTGAGCTGATCTCCGGCTGAGCTGATCGCCGGGCGTTATTTGCCTGTCATTTGCCGGCGTAGGGAGTTTGGAACAGTTTTAGGTTTGAAATTTAAAGTGATCACATTTTGATATGTTTGAGTTGGAAAAGACATCTAGTGGTTAGGACTCTTTAATCGTAGGATAGGTAGACAGGTGGAAAGATGAACATAGGTTGCCGTATCGGAACGGTAGCCTTTCAAAGCGCCAAACGTTCCTGTCGCGCCTTCCAGTAGAAAGTTTTTAATTGTAAATTACTCGCTCAGATAACGTCAAAACAAAAGGGATGCCCTTTTGTTTTGACGTTATCTGAGGGGTTGGATCGGTAGGTATTTAATATGTGATCAGATCAAAGTTAAAAGTTTAGCGGTAGAGTTAAAAAACAACCCCTTGTTAATCGAATTCGAAAATGTGTTTTTATTACTCTTTTTAACCCCCGTCGCAAAAAGAGGGGTGTTATAAGTTTGACGTGTCTGTCTGTCTGTCTGTGGCACCGTAGCTCGCGAATGAATGAAGCGATTACAATTTAGTTTTTATTGTATGATAGGTGAGTTACCTACGGGCGAGTGTTTTTAGCTAATGTTTGATGAAAATCGGTCCAAGATGTCGGGCGTTTTTAAAACACTTACTACTCACACTCACTTACTTTTTTTGACGTGACAACGTCTTATAATTCGATAGAGCCGGCTGCACGCACGAAAAAACATGACTCGTGCGGCGTTACCTCGCTCTGAGGCGTTCCATGTAAGGCTTGAAGTGCAAGCGAGAGCGCGGAACGAGCGGCAAAGAAGCACAATCGGCCAATCGACGTTGTCACGTTCAACTATCGTCAGTAAACCGACTTTACAGACCACCAATTTTTTTTACTTTTTTATTAGCTTGACTTGTAACTGACTAACAATGTAATCCAATCTTAGAAGTCAATTTTCACCTACTTCTAACTGTCGTATCTACTGGGTAAATAAAAGTACACACAACCAAAAAGCGCTCCACACTATTTTAATTAACCATTATAATAATATCGTAATATGTAATGCAAATCAATTTAATTATTTTACATTTTTCGGTGCGTTTTTAAAGTGTTGTTTTTTTAGTTTCTTTTAACAATATATTTTATACTTCATTTGAAGGAGTAAGACGTGCTGGACGAGCCTGTAGTAGTTAATTACACCTAGTACTGCGCTGGGAAAGTATGTCACAGAGTATTTTTGTCAAAAAGAATTTGTAATTTAGCTTAAAACTATACCAATCTTCTCACAAGGCCTTCTCTTTGGAATAGAGAGTATGGGCCATATATAATATACCACGCGAGCCCAGTGCGGGTTGGTAGATGTCGCATGCCCTTGAATGTTGTGGTTCTTGGACATGCCGGTTTCCTCACGAAGTTTTCCTTCACCGTTTTTAGCGATGACTAAAACCTAATTTATTATTAAAACCACCCAAATGCGAGTCTGACTCGCGCACAAAGGGTTCCGTACCATTATCTATAAAAACGACAAAAAAATTACGTTTGTTGTATGGGAATTATTAAATATTTATTTTATTCTGTTTTTTAATATCTGCTGTTATAGCGGAAACATAAATACATTATCTGTGAATATTTCAACTGTCTAACTATCACGGTTTATGAGATACAGCCTGGTGACAGGCGGACAGACGGACGGAGTCTTAGTAATAGAGTCCCGTTTTTCTCTTTGGGTACGGAACCCTAAAACAATCCTCATTTTCTTTATTAGATTTGAAATTTAAGTCAATACAGAATCAAATCAAAGTGGCTACCGATCGCTCATCGTTTAAATTTCCACAAACGGAAAACGGAAGTTGCGTGAATTTCCGGCGCATATCCGCTTCCGCGAGGCAAACGGTTTTCAATTATTCCGTTAGAACCGCCTCCCGTTATTCCTCTATTGCCTACAATCTTTTGTGCGCTGGATATAGCCTACCTTTTGACATTTAAAGTGCTATCCATCATCCATCCCCAATAGATATTAATACTAAAAGCGAAGCAACGAATAAGCATTGTCGTTAATATTCAAGTTCCCATATCCCAATGTGTACAACCAAACAAAAGAAATCTTATTAGTAAAGCTAATTAAAAAATATCGGACTATTAGATGACAAAAAAAAAGCTTGGGATTTTAGTGACCTTGCTCCAATTCAATCAATTAGTAATAAGAATAAAATTGTCAATGTGATCGCGCCAAAAAAACTACTTGCCGGGCGTTTCTTGCCTGTTCTTTTGCCGCCGTAAGGAGGTTTGAACAGGCGTAGCTAGTTTACAGTTGACGTTTTAAAGTGATCACAATGTAGGATACATTGTGATCATTAAATAAAAATGTTTTGAATTTTTAATTTTTGCCGTTCAACGCGGCAATGCGGCCAGCATTTTGGGAACGTTGCTAACTGGTAGTGGTTTATTAGATTAAGTAGTTTTTTTTAGTTTGATAAGTAGTTTTATTTTACATTTTAAGGTTTAGATAAGTGTTTTTATTTTGTCTGTAAATATAGTAAAAAGTAGAAAATATTAATAGGGTAAATTACATTTATTTAAAAGTTAAAAGCGAAGCGATTTGGTTTTATTGTTGACATTTTTTTTCCTTTTTTGTTTAGATTTAGATTTTGTTTTTATGTAATAGAGTGGTAAACTTGCAGACGACCCACGTGATGGAAAATAAAAAAACCAATAGTTTATAATTCAATGGGCAAAATATTAAAAAAATAAATAATAATAATAAAATAATATAATAATAATGTGATCACTTTAAAACGTCAAACTTAAGACTAGCTACGCCTGTTCCAACCTCCTTACGCCGGCAAAAGAACAGACAAGAAACGCCCGGCAGGTAACTTTTTTGGCGCGATCACATTTACAATTTCAATCTTACTACTAATTGATAAGTTCACTACAATCCCAAGCTTTTTTTTGTCATCTAAATAGTCCGATATTTTATAATAAGTGTAATTCAAGCCAGGAGGAGAATAAATATCACCACACACAGATCTCGATGAATCACTCTAAACAGCCAACCAAATATTTTCCTACCATAGCATAGCTCCCAATACAATCGACTGTCAGACTGTCACTACTATTTCCCGCCAAAATCTACCCCATCCAAATTGATAGAATGAATATAAAGTTGCCGTTCACATAAAATGTGTGCAATCGTAGACATTCTGCCACAGATATAATTATTATAATTAAATGGATTAATGAGTATAATGGCAATATTTAAGTAAGAGAATGAAGAATAATGAAGATACTATGAATTCTAATTGTTACATGTTTTTTAAAGTAATTATTACTTCAAACTAAAAAGAATATACCATAACAAAGAAATAAAAACAAATAAATCTAAACTAATAACTAAAATACATTATTAAAAGAAGTCCCTTTAGGCAAGGTACCGAAGATACTGGCAGCGTTCCCCCTTTGAATGGCTAGACTAATTCTTTGTCCGAGGTAGCTGCCAGCTCTTCGGTCTCCGGTGATGTCGACTAACCTTTTTGTTATTTCCTTAAAAAAGGCTTAAAGCGCTAGGACCCCACCTTTTATAGTTATATCATGACATAAGAATTATTGCTCGTTAACATAAGCTTTACTAATAAGATTTCTCTTGGTTGGTTGTGCATTGGGATATGGAAACAAAAATACGGCTAATGACAGACTCATTTAATTATATTATACTGTATTTTCTCTGTAAGTGAATTTTGTTATTCTTTTGAGAGATTAAATTTAAATCATCATTCTGTTCAATATTGGAAGTCAGGAGACTAACATCCTGCTTTTAATTAACGAATCGCACGTTTCTGACTAAAATCTGTTTAAAATCTCACGTTGACTAAAATGTCTAAGGTATGTATACTAGAATGATACCTACCTAATTAAGTAGCAAATGAGTTATCTTAGGTAGAGATTACTACTTAGCGTAATTCTAGAATTCCAGCCTAAAAGTCTGATCTGGAGCGAAACCGGCGCTTCAGACTTAGATGGTGTAAACCAGTCATTACACCAAGTCATTGAGATTCCAGACAGGTGAAACAGGTTGCTAAGGGATGAAGGGAAGAGTGGGGGTGAGATAACTAATGTTATTTTTTCGCCCTTTCGGGTCATTTATCAGTCTACCTTTGAGACATTGATCGTCAGCCACGTGAGGGACAAAAACAATTTCCTTCCTGTAATGATAACTACTTAATTCTAAAAATAGTTTGTTGTGTAAGAGATATTCTTTTATGGAAGTAAGAAAATCCTATCCTACTAATGTGTGTGTGTGTGTGTGAATGTTACCACGTATCACAGTAATTGCTAAACTGATTTTGTTGAAATTTGGAATGGAGATAGCTCATACCCTAGATTTACATATACCTAAGCTACTTTTTATCCCGGAAAAAGTAATATATTAGTTACGCCCCGCGGTTTCACCCGCGTCTTCCTGTTATCCCGCAGGAACCTTTTTCCGGAATAAAAAGTAAATGTGTTAATCCAGGGTATATTAGCTATCTCTCCATACCAAATTTCATTCAGATCCGTTCAGTAGTTTTTGCGTGAAAGAGTAACAAACATCCATCCATCCATCCATACTCACAAACTTTCACGTTTATAATATTAGTAGGAAATAAGGTTGTATGTATCTCTATTTGTCTTTTGAGGTAGCTTTTGGACGCAATCATTGATGTGGTCGAAGTGACGCCACAGTAGGCCTGAGGCCTAGACTGGGAACTGGTTCCCAAATGAATTAGTGAGTGAAAGTAAAAAAAACGAAAAAAAAAACAAATACGTCCAATAAACAATTTAATACCGTACATTGCATAATTAAACCATATTAGGCTGGAATAGGCAAAAACACAAAATAAAGACTTACATAAACTGTTAATGACATCAATATCCAGCTAGAGTTCACAATATTGGCGAAATCTGTCCAATTCTTAACGATTTCTCTTGCACACGCATCATCTTCATCTTTGGATTTCCATCGCGGCCAAATTATGAACTCAACAAATTTCGTATCAAAGACAAAGTGGTTCAAAGACACGATCCAATCGGGGCATGTCTTCCTTTGTCTACATATCAAATTCAAGGCAAAGCACAACGCTATTAACGTACCAGTCATGATAAGAGATCCCCGGTAATACATTAAAAGTCTAGGCGGTTCTTCACTGTGCTTCGGAATAATCTCCGCCAATTCAGATAGGAAATTGAAGTGGCACATTAAACTGAAACACATCACTAGCAAGCGAATGTTACGTCTAGCATCGATGAGTAGACTTGAAAGAGTCAGCACGGTAAGAATGGAAGAAGGATAGATGACAACAGCTGAGATACCACCCGCGTTCCGCCGCAAAGTTAACGTTACATTCAACTGCTTTTCAACAGTTCTATTCATCTCCTCTTTTAAATTAATTACTGACCATTCCGATCCCCCCATTATTGACGAGCGTAAAGCTCTTTCTGTAATATTAATTTGAATTTTTTCCCCTGCGTAATGGCCTAGTTGCAACTTACATTTCTGCGTATCAAAAGGCCAGTCTCTCAAATTCATAGCGCATTTGGTCTTTAAGTTTCTCCTAAAGTAGCTAGACACCGCACCAGCGCTGGTGACTTCACAGGAAGTGAAGAACTTCTGGTTAAAGTATTCATCGCGATCGTCATCGATGCCGTTGAACAGCTTCAGGACTGGAAGCCATATTCTTGAGCCCTTGACCACAACTGAGTCTATGCCGTCATATTTATTTGGATCCCACTTTATCATCACATCGTTCCACTTGAAGGCGGTCCAAAGAGAAACGGTTAACTCTTGTTTCTTGCTGATGAATTCGTAAGATTGCAAAGCCAATTGCAGATGAACTTGTAGAGGTTCCGAATCATTTTGGATGGGCGGCTTGTGCGGAGAGGTACACTTCTTCAGGTCTTGCATTAATCTTCTTTGCGGTGTATTCTGTGGAGTGACGTCAGTGTCGTTACAAGCGTCTATATAGCCTCTTCTATAATAAAATGCCAGAGTGTGGCGCAACAACAGCAGAAATACGAGTTGCCTCATTTTTAACTTGGTACTGGTATGGATTGGCTCGGACAATGTGAGTTTGGCGTTTGGTGATACTTGATCTGCCAACGCCCACTTATTTATATTATAGACTGGTTGCGCCCGCGGTTTCACCCGCGTTTTCCCGTTATCCCGCAGGAACCTTTTCCGGAAATAAAAGTTGCCTGTGTGTTAATCCAGAGTATAAGCTATCTCTATTCCAAATTTCATCAAAATCGGTTTTGTAGTTACGGTGATACGTGGTAACAAACATTCACACATACAGACAAACTTTCGCATTTATAATATTAGTAGGACAGTATATGTAGGCGTAGGCTCATCTCTTATCTAGATATACCTACTTTACCACAATTCTGCACATTAAATATAAACAGTTATTTTCTAATCCAAGTGTCGAGACGAGCAAGTCGCTCGCCTAATGGTAAGAGCGTCACGCTTACAGAGCAGTACCACTCAGAATTTAAAACTAAGTACATCACTTAAAAATTTTGAAGCGATGATTGCTTGTGGCAGTAACGTCGGCTTGCAGTCGCGGGTTCGAATCCTACAATGAGCTTGAGCTTTCCGTGAAGGAAAACATCGTGATGAAACCATAGCTTGGGCATTTACCATGCTTGGTTAGCTACCACCCTCTAGTTAAGAATCTGTCGCCATGCACCTATCGGTGTGTTCCGGCAGCCCCACTTGAACTAAATGTGTGTATCGGAAACGTACATGAAAAAATATACTTACTGAAAATGGGCTACCGACAAGAGTTCTGCTCTTAAATAAGAAGATAAAATATACTTAATGTGTATTAAATTTAACTAGAAAATATGTGATATGAAATATTATATTCTTGAGGTTTGTTAGATATATGTAAATCTAACATGAGGTTATCGTAAATTAGTTAGTTACAAGTCAAGCTAATAAAAGTGTTTTAAAAAAAATTAGCTTATCGAGGGGTAAGCAAAACACAATTTTTCCAATGCGGACAATATAATATCATCACAAGGTGACAAAGTCATTTATAATACCTGTTTGGTTAACACACTATTCCGAATACAATTTAATAACAATTTCTCCTTACACTGCCATAATATTTAGGCCTTACTTGTGAACGATATCGCCTATTGGCGAGAGCACTAAAAATCGTCGAAGCCAATTATGAAACAACGCGACAAAGATAGCAAGCCTCTCTTTTGCATTATAGACGCGACAGGGATGGAGCGACATCTCTCGCTCTTAAAATTGATGTCTCCCAAAGAGAAATCTCATTAGTAAAGCTTATTATAAAATATCGGACTATTTAGATGACAAACAAGCTTGGGATTGTAGTTAATCTATCTATCTTTCTTTCTATCTATCTATTCTCCCTATTTCCCCTATTCTAACCACTTTCGGTAAACAACCAAAACAGTCATGCTCACGAAAGTGACTTTGCTTGCAGCGGCGTCGTGTGTCGGGTCGCCCTCTTCCCTCTCATATGGTCGAGGAGAGCGATGGCTGGCACATGCGTCAACTCGTGAACGGGTGCTGCTTGTGGGGTCTGGTCTGCTTTGGTTGTGATCCCGCAACTCGTTAATATTCATGTTCCCATATCCCAATGTGTACAACCAAACAAGAGAAATCTTATTAGTAAAGCTAATTAAAAAATATCGGACTATTAGATGACAAAAAAAAGCTTGGGATTTTAGTGAACTTGCTCCAATTCAATCAATTAGTAATAAGAATAAAATTGTCAATGTGATCGCGCCAAAAAAATTACCTGCCGGGCGTTTCTTGCCTGTTCTTTTGCCGGCGTAAGCAGGTTGGAACAGGCGTAGCTGTTTTAAGTTGACGTTTTAAAGTGATCACAATGTATCCTATTGAATAAAAATTATTGAATTTTGAATTTTGATTATTCCATTAATTTCTTTCTTTCCATAGGAGCCCTTTCGATGCCCAAATCTCCTTTGAACTCATCTTCGATCTCTTGCAGTGTCTTATCTTTAGTTTCTGGTACAGTAAAAAACAACAAAACTAAACATAGTGCTAGACCCACTCCGTATATAGCATACGTTCCGTGCAGGTTGGTGTGTTCCATCAAAAGTGGTGTAGCTTTTAAAGATGCACCATAAAGAATAGTAAACACAATACCAGATGCACCCACACCTAAACCTTTGTGCTCTAAAGAAAATATTTCGCTACATAACGTAAACACTATTGGTATGAATCCAATGTTAGCAAAGAAGCATTGTAGGATTATTATCAACCCTGTAAACGTAAGAAAAGATGATGAAAAAATTGAATGTGCAGTCTTTATATAAACTAGTAAACTGATTAACAACATTAATAACACAACAAAAACTCCCGAAGATAACAATACCGTGCGGCGTTTTACGTGACTTATAACTATAGTAGACAACAACAAAGCAATTACTATAAATAAATCTGCAGCGAGAGTAAAATATATCGCTGAAGTTTTGCTGTCCAATAATTCCATCATTATCTGAATGGCGTACGCCATGAAATAGTATCTTCCACATAGATCTAAAGACAAAGTCAACACAGAAGTTATCAGAAATGCTCTTTGAAAATCCTTAGTCAGGAACATTCTCATCAACTGCACTAAACTGAGATTATTTTTTGTGTTTCTCTCCCTTTTTTTCTTTTGTGCTTCCACCAGAGACTTAAGGTGTTTCTGGCTCTCCTCTGAGTTTCCATTCAGCCATTGGAATGATTCCTCACACTCTGAGAACCTGCCCTTCAACGCCAAATGTAATGGACTTTCTGGCCAGAAGAATGTCAGTATGATAGATAAAAAAGGTAGTACTGTTGCAAATATTGCAATTTGTCTCCATGTCCAAAAGATACTCATTCCGTGGCAGCAAAAAACGCCGAATGCAATCATTATTTTCTTACAAGTTACGAAGTATCCTCTTCGACTAGGATGGGTGTATTCACTTATGATGATTGTGCTGATATATATGTTGCCAATACTGACGCCCTGGATGAACCTGGCTACGTATAGGGAAGTGATATCTTCGGCAAAGAAGATAATGATCCAACCCACGAGAAGAAATACGTTGATGCTGTAATGACATGATTTTCGGCCCAGTATCACCATAATTGGAGATAGTCCGATGCAACCTACGACACCTCCCATGCCATTGATGGAAGCTGCAAAAAAAATTAGCTAACTTATTTTTCATTTGATTTTGGTAAAGGAAAATATCGCGGTAGGACCATAGCATGGTGTTTAAGTACTTTCAAATGCTAGCCTTGATAACCTCAAGTTGAAAATCATGGAGAAATATGTGACACATGGCGAGCATGTGATATCAGCATTCAACAAGCCTGTGCCTAGAATAGGTCCATCACTTGCAAAATTCTTTTGAAAAGTCCATGCGTGGCAATACTTTTCCCGATACTAACCAAACTGAGAAGGCTTATCAAGTAGATTTCTTACCAATCCAAGATGCATGGTCTCTCGTAATTATGATATCAGTGCTGTTAGGAGTCTGGCTAGCAGTATTCAGGGCCGCTGGGAATGCTAGCGTTATGCCAACATTTAGTGAGTAGAAAAGACTAGCGCATAAGACGAACCACTGAAATACAAAGGTCATGATAATGATTTCGTCGCCAAGGATCTATCGGTGTTTTTCAATGGAGAGCCAGTTTCAGTTTCAAAAGTATCCTATGCCCTTCCTCAGGGTTCAGACTATCTCCGTGCCAAATTTCATTTAAATCGGTTTTGTAGTTTAGGTGTAAAAGCGTTACTTTGGCATTTATTATATTAGTAGGGAGTAGGGATAATGACGAAAAGTTCAAATATGACTTACCTGTCTCCAAAAATAAAGGTCGACCATAATTGTAATATTCAGCAATTCCAATGATTCTTGCTGGAATATGATGTAATCATTGAACTAACTACGAGGACTCACTAATTAGGTGTTGGTGCCACTGACATTAAGAGCCTGCATAACGTCGTTGACCTTGCTTGATCAAGTGAAACTGCTCCGCGCACTCCGCGCATCCCCTCACCAAAATTACGCGATCTGCGGCCAACGCGCCCGAAGCGACGCTCTCGCCATGCGGCGCGGCGCGGTACCTCTACTAATCGAGCCCGCCGTATCTACATATATACACAGTAGCAACATCCTACTATAATATTATAAATGCGAAAGTTTGTGTGTGTGTGAATGTTTGTTACCACGTAACTACTGAACCGAATTTGACTGATGAAATTTAGATTGTAGACAGTTTAGGTATTGGACTAACACATAAGCTAATCTAATTTTGAAAAGTCAACTCTGAAAGGGGTTAAATAAGGTAGATAAGTTTGTATGAAAAATGTCATTCCTTGGTTCGATTGACTCAAAAATAGGTACAAATAAACCTTAAAGTAAATCATTGAAAACGCATTTTTTATTTTTTGATATGTATTACTTCTACGGGGTGTGCCATAGAGTTTTAAAGTTTGTATGGCTTTTTTTATTCCTTATGTGGATTTTCTTAAAAGTAGGTACAAATAAACTATAAAGTAAATAATTAAATACGTATTTTTTATATTTAAGAAAACCCCTAGAGGTTGTGCAATGGCGTTCTAAAGTTTGTACAACACATCAATTCCCACGCGGGCGAAGCCGCGTGGCACGGCTAGTAGTCACTGCCGCGCCATTTGAATGTGCGCGTGAGTGAGTAGCGAGCGCCGTGTACGCAGGGACCGGCCTGGGACTCAGTAGGGCTGTGCCACGCGTTTGATCGCGCGCATTTATGTACTACACTGCTCGCTCGCTCGGATTTGCTGCTCTCACTGACTATTTCATTTGTATAGTTTATAATAAATCGTATTTATTAATTTATAATTATTAAAATGTCTTTAATATGCAACCCATTTATGAATTGGTAAAACATTTTAATAAATTACATGATTAAACACCTTGCGCTGTCATAATACACAGATAATGTAATCTATAAAAAAAGGCATGTTAGTTACAACACTTAGGTATAAGTCGATAACGGCTGGACCGATTTTTATAATCTTTGATTTTTTGCATTTGTCTTCGTCCGGAATAAGATAAAATATGATACTCATAAATAATAAAATTATTCATTCATTTGTTGTAAATGGTATACCAAAATGCAACTGACATGGTGTAACAAAACACAACTGACAGCTAAACGTAATGTTGTCTATGGTTGATATTGAAGTTGTGAATTGAAGATGTTTTTGTTTTATGCGAGTTTATTTATTACTAACGTTAATTAATTTTAAAATCCTAAATCTGCTCATTTATTGCCTCTTATGCGGAAAGAAGTTCGCCGGGTCAGCTAGTATTTAACTAAAAATAAAAGTGACAACCCTATGCATCACCGCAAGAGTAGGCAATTAACTCGCCGCGGCACTATGCACCTACCACTCATAGCCTATAGGTAGTTCATCGTACGACTTTCAGCTACAAAAATATGCGGAGAAAAGTGGCACAGGTCCGTTCAGCACGGCGGCTCGTCCCGCACTGACTTTATGGGCGAATGAGGGGTGTACGTGCCGATTTGCGAGTATGAAATACGTAAAAAATTCGCAAAAAAATAATTAAAGCAGTATTTTCAAAAAATGGCCTGAAGGTGTCCTGGGTATTATATTTTTTTATAAGCTGATGGTATTAACAAGTCTTTGTTACATATATAGTTTAGGAGTAAAGTAGTATTAAACTTTTAGGAAATGGGGACTTTGCACATTTGTTTTCAATATATAAATACATTTTTTGCATTTTTCGGCCTGAAGGTGTCCTGCTATATATCAAGTAGATTAACATATATTTTTATTAGATTTTTTTTAGACCAGAATTACACAGAAAGATAGCTTTAAATAACCCCATTTTTGGAAACCTGCGCCTTAAAGCCTGGAAACATGATACAATAAAGAAATTTAACAAATATCTCAAAGTGACGAGCGCTGAGCGTTGCCGGTTTGCCGCGCAGGAATTTGAACTGTTGAAGTCCAAAATTCTGAGTGGTAGGTACTGAACTGTGACTTCGCATGGATAGATAACATTGTAAAACCCGGAAGGTCTCCTTAAACCATTAAAACCTGTTCAATTTAAAAGCTAGATTTGTAGTCTATTTTGTGGACTTACTGGAAGCCTACATTTCCATTGTTTACATAGCGTAAGCTTATATAGAGCAGCCAGTTCTCTCATTTCCCCCAATTTGTTCAATTTGTCTTACAAATACCATGATTACTTAGGTACTAAAAACTGTACTTTATCAGAAAAATACATAGCCTACCTCACTCATTCTAGGACTCGAACTCGCGACGAGTCGCAGGACAATGTCACTATCACCATTATGCTATCGCCGCTTCAAAAATTCACGCTTTTACATTTTTCGAAGCCACAATATTATTTACACCGTTACTTTCTCTTTTCTCCTTCACATAATACCAAAAATAATTAAAAATCCCTTAACATTGTAATCACTAGACGGTTTATTCTACAAAAGAAGAACGCGACTACTCGTTGCAGCGTCCAAATTCTATGTAAAGAATTGTCTTCGTACTTATCTCAAGTTTGGCCTAGATAGGTAGGCTTCTACTTATACTTTTAATGAGTTTTGAATCAATACGATTATCAAAATGGGTATAAAAAATTATGAAAACAAAGAAATATATACAAACATTTCTACAAAAAAAATCTTACTAAGCGCTTAAAGATTGCATATCTGCTACTACATTGCAAATCCGTGGCGGGTCGCGAATAGAACTAATATATATAACATATCTTTATGGATTCATAAATAATATTGGACACTAGAGTATAATGCTTCTAAATCGTTATGCTCACAGTAGAATGGTAAAAATAATTGCCTAAACATTTACGCATAAATGTTAAAATAAACCACGCGTAACGATAGTAAGGTATTTCAATGTTATTTACATTAAATTTTATGCAAATCAATAGTTAACCTAGTTCCTTTCTAGAAACGTTTGAAGTGCCAACTTTTTTTTACTAGAAATAAAGTATATTCATAAGTACAAAGTTATTCTATGAAGAATATTAAACAGTATTTTAGAAAAATGAACAGTGTGACGTGAGAACTGGGAGTGTACACTAGCAAAAAGTCCTTGTGTCCATAAGAAGGTGATATGTATTGGCAAATCCGCAAAAACAGTTAAACAACAGGAATGAAATCAAATAAAGTTAGGTTATTACAAATACCGCGGCGTGCGCTCTCGCCTCGCTCGACTGTCCGGCAGTGTCCGGCGCAGCGCGACACGAGCGGGGGGCACTGCGGGAGCGGGGTGCGCGGGCGGCAGTGGCGAAGCTCGGATGATCGCGCCTAGCAACATTACGAACTATCATAAATGCTAGTTCCTACAACAATATTTTATTTATTTATTGTTTTAAACACATATTTTTTAGAACTACTCGCACAACTTACTAAATCACAATCTTTTTTAGGAACTTCATACGCCTCACCACAATTATAACTGAAATTAAAATAAATGAGGAGCTCATTTTTTTATTAAATTAACAGATGCTCTATTTCTATCCTCCCGCCACTTAGCATTAATTACTGAAAAAACTCTTTCAGTAAATGCTGAGGTGGCGGGAACAGAAAGTACATAGATAAGAGACAATTTTAGTTATATTTTTAAATTCTTCTGACTGAAACAAATTTGTGTGAGCGTTTAAGTATAACTCATAATAATGTGTTTGCATGCTGAAAACAGTATTTTACTTATTACCTTATTTTTGTTCAACAGTAAAATTTATAATTTAGTGAAAAACACTATAACACTGTTCAAAACAGTATAGTTGGCAACCCTAGTTTGAAGCCACAGATAATAGGTATCTCATGTTATAAATGGCATTACCAATTTGTTGACTTCACGGCGTATTCACATGCCCGTACGTCAATCTATTAAAAAATAAAATACCCAGAGGGTTCTGAAGCTGCACTGAAAATACTGCGTCGATGATTTTTAGCAATTTTTTTAACGTTTTTATTAATTCCAGATCGACACGAGAATAGAATAGAATAATTTATATGCGTAAAATGTTGGTTAGTAAAGATGGAATTAGTACAAAATAGTGCCAGATACATTTTGCCGCACAAGGCGGCGTGCGAGATGGGTACCCCCTCTGTTGCCTGGGGGCTTAGGCTATAGATAGCAAAGCCTGACGCCGAAATTCCAAACAGACGGACTAAACTGACAGATCAGCAATAGAATTGTCATTTTTAATTTTAAAAAAGTCGAGTTGCACTCCGGGAGCGCCGGCAGAAGTGAAAACTGCAACTGCCCTGCAGGAGCAGGCACATTTTCGCCGCGCGGTAGAAAGAGAGGGGGATATTACTTCCTTTCCCGCGCCGCGCCGGCGGTCTACTCTCCCTCCGTCGTACGAATTTTCGATCAGGTCACGTGTCCAGACGCGAGTTTAACATTTTTTGACCATCCCAAAAGCCGTTTTCACTTCAAAAAATTGAATAAACAAAAAACAAAAGGAGGAACCGGCCCCACACCTATGACTTAATAAGTTATGTGCGGATTTGCCATCGCTCAAACCGGTGAAGGCAAACATCGTGAGGAAACCGGCATGTCCAAGAACTGCAACATTCAAGGGCATGCGACATCTACCAACCCGCACTGGGCCAGCGTAGTAGATTACAGCCCATACTCTCTCTCTGAGAGAAGGCCGGAGTCCCAGCAGTGGGAACGTGAAAGGCTGATGATGAAAAGGAGGAACGGGTGGGACGATATTTGATGTAGTACACACTACATATTAACAATGTAAAACGGCTGTGCTTGGAGTTTCTCTGAAGGATCGAATCAGATATGAGGTGATCCGAGAGAGAACTAGGTCTAAGGTCACCGACATAGTTCACAGAACTTCCATTCCAGGTTAAAGGTTCCATTTTTAAAACACTTTAATTAGCTTGTTATTCAATAAATATGTAAGTTCAACGACATAGCTCTGAGAATTAGCAAGCTGAAGTGGCAGTGGGCTGGTCATATAAGCCGCAGAACCGACAGCCGTTGGGGTAGACGTGTTCTTGAGTGGAGACCGCGACTTGGCAAACGTAGTGTGGGACGCCCTGCGACTAGGTGGAGCGACGGCTTGCGCCGGGTGGCTGGCAGTAGTTGGATGAGAAGAGCCGAAGACCGGGCTCAGTGGGTTTTCGCGGGAGGGGCCTATGTCCAGCAGTGGACTGATACAGGCCGATGATGATGATGAATGTAAAACGGCTGGTTCGCCGGCAACGGGCATGTGTGAATGCCGTAGTTATCGATGTATTGTAATATTGTTGTATTGCCAGAAAAAAAATAAGTGTATGGTTTTTGTTTTTGATTTTTTCTTGTTTTTTAGTTTTATTTTTTGTGTTGATTTAATAATCAAAATATGTATTTACTTTTGCTATTTATGTTTTGTTTTTTCTTTTATTGTTGGATGTTTGGTACTGTTGGTGCCTCTTCGCGACGTCGCGTCACCAAACGGTTCCAACGGAAGACCAGCGCTGGTTGTCTAACCAGCATTTTGCTGAGTTGGGGCCGATTTGCGACGGTGACATTCTTGTGTACCTTCAATTACTGTAATGTTGTTTTATTTATTTTTATATTTTATTTTCCATGTGCCTTCCTTGAGTGTTATTGTTGCAAATAAATGAAAATTATATTATTTTCTATTCAAAAGTAATTTTATTTTAATATAATTCCAAGGCTTTCTGTATCAAGAGACAAAAATGGCAATTATGCAAAATGTCATGGAATGACTCTTCAGATATTTTTAAAACACAAGCTAATTTAAATTTTCAGCAAACATTTGTTCGGTGATGTATTTTTAAGTGTTACTTATTAGTTAAAAATTTTTTTTGTTGGTATCTTATTATTTATGGACAACACTACTTTTTTTATTTTTTACTATTTACAGGGTAGAGTTTGACCACAAGTCACCTGATGTGGTCGAAGATGGCACCACGCTACACACCTGGACTGGGAACTGGCTCTCAAGTGAGGCTACTGGAACACACCGATAGGTGCTTGGCGACAGATTCGTAACAAGAGGGTGGTAGCTAGTCAGGCGAGTACTAGAAAATACCCTACCACCAAGCTATGGTTTGGTTTTATCACGATGTTTTCCTTCACCGAAAGCTCAAGATCAATGTAGGATTCGAACCCACGTTCTACGGATCGCAAGCCGACGTCACTACCACTGAGCCATCATCGCTATATAACCACTTAGCCTATATAGACAGCTTATATGGAATTCTTAATTATTTGTGTCCCACTGGTTCACCCGCGTGGGCTACAGTTTATCGCGATAAAAAGTATTCTATGTTCTTCCTCAGGGTTCAAAGTATTTCCGTGCCAAATTTCAATTAAATCGGCTTAGTAGCTTAGGCCTGTACCCCTAGTACAGGTTTTGATAGTTTACAAAAACTATAAAAGTTTTCGTTTCTATCCATAGACTGGGAGGAACTGAAATCGTTAATACGGGTTATTTTAAATCGTTATAATCATATTCCATAGTTATTGAGTTACTTTTTGAATTTAAGCAGATCGAGTTGTCACTTTGACACGTCGGCGGTGGTAAATGTCGACGTTTACGAAAACTTTTATCGTTTTCAAAACTTTTACTAGGGGTACTGAAAGCGAGACAGACAGACATACAGAGTTATTTTCGCATTTATCATATAAATTAGGGGTGAAAGTAGTATAAAAAGTGATGTGTTATGTACAGAAATGGTAAATAAATTTTCTCGAACAACTAACACAGTTATTTCTTGTCACCTAGATGTAACCTCCATCATTCACTTGTCCGCACGTCACCTGGTTAACGGACAACATGAAATTATCTGCTTCTCCCCCGGCAGCCTAGCTCGGCACAAAAACACGAAATGGTACAACACTAAATTTCGCCGTTCCGAACTGAAAGCCTCGTAAGTCTAAAAAATAAACTTTCTGAGAAAAACAACTAAGAGAAAAATACCTAGAAAAACTACCTACAACTCGTTTTTCTAGAAAACTTAAATTTATATATTTTGATTGTAAATACTTACTACAAGCAAAGTAAACAACAATGTACATACATACATGGCCTTAGACGTCTATGACAGACGATTCAAACCGTGTCAGTGTGGTTTGAAGAACACTTTTGTTGGTATAGGTGGAGTGTCCTCTTCACAGACACTGTGTCGCCTGGGACACAATTTAGGAAGTGCAGGTTTGCCCACTGCCTACACCTCCCTCTCGACCTAACCGGCTGCACCCACAGGAACGACAAGTCGTTACGTGTGGAGCCGGGTCGGTTGTAGGGCCTGGCTCGTGCCTCACGGAGATACCAATCCGGGTTTGTGTCGAGTTTTCCTTCTCTGAACGCGACGATGCTGCAGATTAAAATCCGCAACACCATCAAGCACCTCAGTCGGCTTCTACGACACCTGGTGCTAAAGGGAGATGCTATTCTACTCCGCCGGCATCTCACGGCTAAAACAACAATGTACGATACGGTATTTATAATATGTATGTACATAAATTGTTTGACAATCATAATTAGTTTTAAATATATAAAAATAAGTCGAGTTTTCCTTCCTGACGCTATAACTCCAGAACGCACGAACCGATTTCCACGGTTTCGCATTCGTTGGAAAGGTCTCGGGCTCCGTGAGGTTTATAGCAAAGAAAATTCAGGAAAAATTTCAACAGAAAAGCGGGAAAATCTTTTTTCACATACAGCGCCATCTCATCAGAGATGTATCAACATAGCATGTACTACACCGTATTCTACAAATGATTGTTTGCAATTACAGAACAACAAGTCAAACAAGGACAAATTTATCATTTGAATAAATCAAAAAAAAAAAATTCTTCTTTTAATCACCAAACAAAATGTTACATAGAACGAAGCCATCTGGTGGCGAAACGGAGTTCGCCGGGTTTGCTAGTTAGTTTTAAAATAGGAAGCTCTTTTTTATTTGTTCACATAAGGCATTACTTGCAAATTTTCTTCCATCTTGACAGTTTTTTAAGAAGTAAGAGAAAGTGAATAAGAGAACATTGTTTCTATCGCACTTGACGCGCGTTGTGAATTATTATTATTACTATCTCTCGTTTTTTAGAAGAAATTATACATAGAAACAAAAATTACTATATCACGCACCGTAGGGTCCGAATGTACTTCATAAAATACTTTTGTTCACAATTTTTTAAAACCATTCCACATTAAGCCTTTTATGTGAACATCATAAAAAGCAAAGAGCGGCAGAGTTATTTTGATGTACAATAAAATGTATAATATACAGTTGTGATAAGTTTATTTTGAAGTGGTATAACTAGCTAAAATCATAATATATTCACATATAAGTATTTGCAGCGGTTCTTTGAATTCATGCCAATTAGCTACCCAAATATTTGCAAAACTCATTTTTGTCCAAAATGTTGCATAGGAGATTTTGAATTTGCAACGACGATATTCAGTCTTTCCCTTTCCCGTGCCTACTGGGGGTCGTTTGTCATTTGGTGTTGACACTGTTGACAGGTGCTAGTTTTTTTAATACCTCTAATATTAAAACTACACGACATTTGGCTGCATTGTGTTATGGCATCTTCTCAAAATCCATGTAATCAAAACCTAGGAACAAATATAAAATCGCTGTATAAGTACCTACTACTAGGCTCAATAAAAGCAGTAACTCCTTCAAAGGTCCGTATTTTTTCAACCAAATCCCAAATGAAATCCAAGACTTGTGACCAAATTTTCAATCTATTTAGAACGAAATCTTATTAGAAAAGCTTAATAAAATATTAACGCCAGAAATTAATAATCGATCCTGATCCGTTATCCGCGGTTTTGGATCGATATGTCATGTCATATATCATCTTAGTAACAGGGCTTGACATATTACTACTGAAATGAAAAAACCGCGGATAACGGATCAGAATCGATTATTATTTTGGGCGTTAGAAGCTTACTGTACTATGTTAGAAGACAAAAAAGCTTGAGAATGTAGTGAACTTGCTCCAATTCAATCAATTAGTAATGGGAATAAAAAGATTATGTGTAAACCCTTCTGCACACGGCGTCGTAGGGTGCGCGTATCGTAAGACGCGCGTAGTACGAGAGCAGTCCGCAGACGTGGTCGTAGCGCACTGGCACACATCACTGGCGTAAAAAATACTCTCATGCATTTTTGGATCATTTTTCAATAGCAGTGCATGGTCCTAAAGATGCGCCTACGCTACGATTCGTGTGTAAAACTCTGCACTACTGTAGTGCAATTTTAATTCACTCGGAAAGTTTCCGTGTCGGTTTCGACGTCACTTTTGCTTCACGGAAACGTTTTCCGAGAGCAAATAGGTGGCGAAAACTTTTTTGAGCAGCTGGTTTGTCAAATTAAATATCAGTTTCCAAATTTAGATTAATGGATCGTGTCTAAAAAAATTAGAAGGAAATTTTTCCGAATCCGTGGTCGGAAGAGTTTCCGTGTGAATTAGAATCGCACTGCAGGTCTCGTACTTGTTGCGTCTTTACGACGATTCGTGTGCGGAGAGCCTAATTTTATACCCACAAACTTACACTAACCTGTGTTTACTGCACAAAAGAGCTAACTGCAGGTTCAATGGTGAATTGTTAATAAGTAAATTCTAATCTGCTCAAGCGTCTAGAGCGTAAGCAGCGGTTATTGAAAATTCCACCTTGAAATAACGTTTCTAGTAATAATTCAACTCATATACTGCACTCGGAATCTTTTACCAAAACGTTTATTGTTAAAATAAACATGCTATTTATAAATTATCTGCATGTGTAAGCGATTTTCTACAGTTAGGCTCCTATTTTAAAATTTAAGGATACTAAGACAAAGCACTATTTTGGTGAACTAATTTAGCACATGAATGTTCATTAATATTTTATTTATGAGGATGACATGACGTGATTCTTTTTAAAACGAGTTACTAGTGACCCGCCCTGGTTTCGCCCGTGTATTCAAAGACAACCGGAAATTTTCTTATGATGAAGAATTGGCAATATTGGCTGCAGGGATCTCCTTTTTTCTCAGCAATTACAAAACATACAGAGATAGTATTTATGTACATTAAAGATCATGTTTTTGACATTAAATTGTCGGAAGGATAACACGATTGGTTAACTTTCATAGCAGAGAAACAATGGTCGAAAACTGCCCTCTAAAAAAAAAGATTTTTCATTTTACAGGCATACAAAACCGATCTAAGAGTTGTTTTTTTTTTGTATGATATATACACATTTTTCAAAGAACTACAGGTTTAGTTCTATAAAATTAACGATAGACGATCAAATTAACAACTATTTTCATTTTAAACTAAAAAAATTTTTTTTTTGACGCATACGACCTTACGGCATTAGTCAGCTCGCTTGCGTTTTTGTATGGAGCTGATTTCAGATTCATTGTTTATCGCGTCCTCAAAAGTGGATATAAAGGCTACATAAGCTAAGCAAGCATAGCATAGCTAGCTGAGGTTCTTTTAGTTTTTACGTAGTGTAGGACGCCCTGCGACTAGGTGGAGCGACGACTTGCGCCGAGTGGCTGCCAGTAGTTGGATGAGAAGAGGCGAAGACCGGGCTCAGTGGCGTACCGCGGGAGAAGCCTATGTCCAGCAGTGGACTGATACGGGCTGATGATGATGGTGATGACGATATTATGACCATGCACCTAATGTGTTTGTTGGACTTCTTTCATGATCATTTAGCGCTTGTTACAGCTGAAATATCGAGAAAGCAAAAAACAGATACCAACATTCCTAAATTCTAAAATATTCTTTTTTGCTGCCCACTTTTTGCTTTTTGTTTAATGCTGACATCTCCATTACTTCGTTATAGAATAATTATACCTAACCCTTCAAAAATACGCTGGATTTTATGAATACTTAATGCGGCCCATCAGCAATGCTAATGAGACACAAAGGTGTTGATGTTTCATAAAATTTGAATATTTTCCCAAATTATTCAATGAAAAATACAACTTTTATGTGAAACTAAGCCATTAATCACATGGGGTTATTAGACCATTCTCACCCCCTCTCGCCCAACACCAAATGTGTTTTAACTAGTTGCACCCTGCGCCGCGTCTTCCCATTATCCCGCAGGAACCTTTTCCGGGATAAAAGTAGCCTGTTAATCCAGGGTATAAGCTATCTCCATTCCAAATTTCATCAAAATCGGTTTAGTAGTTACGGTGATACGTGGTAACAAAAATTCACACACACAAACTGTCGCGTTTTTAATATTTGGTAGGAAGTAAACGTAAATTTTGTGATAAAATTTCAAAATTCAATGCAAATTTGATTACGGATAGACAAAGGATTAAAAGCAAATACTCTCTGAGAGAAGGCCCAGCAGTGAAAACGTGAAATAGGCTGATAATGATGATTTAAAAAACGCGCGAATTTAATACACGTGATAAACAACAACGCGTGGTTGGGACTTTTTTGGCGGCAATCGAATTGTCAACGTGAAAATTTTGTTTTTATTTCCAAAACTTGTGTTTCTTCGAGTGATAATGTGTAATATTGGTGGATTATTAACCATTATGTGTTTGTTAATGTGTACGAGTGTGGGAAATTGAAATAAAATTGTGAAAGTGACTTTTCTAGTTGTTCCAAAAAAGTCCGTGTAAAGTTTAAGTAAAGCGCCACTACTTTACTTAAACACTATCCTCATCCCATCATCTCATCATCATCATCATTTATACTTGATTCAACTATCTTGAGTTTGAAATATTTTGTACTTGACACTGGCAAATATACTAACCGGGTGACGCCATAACAAAAAAAAAAACAACGCGTGGCCACAGATTATGCCTATCCCTACTTAATATAAAATATAAATGTAATATGTTATATATATAGTTAGTTTAGTTTTTAGTCTTTAGTTTAATTAATTTTCTATCCAACTGTATATTTTTTGTTGTTAATTAATAAATACCTTCTAGTCTAAAAAAAAATGCGTTTGTAACTCTATCTGTCTTTCACGCCTTAACTACTGAACCGATTTAAATGAAATTTGGTACAGAGGTAGTCTAGAGCCTGAGAAAGGACATAGGCTACTTTTTATCGCGATAAACAGTAGCCCATGTGTGTAAAACTGCGTGGCTCTGCTATAGAAAATAAATATTTCGGAACGGAACACAGAATTTGGAATGAGATGTCAGGCAATTTCTATTCTGTCACTGGATAGACGACAATGGAAATGTTATTTTCTATTCTGATAAGCCGCCACTCAAGTGAAAGCTGCATAATGATTCCAGAGACGAAATTAATTACGACAGTCTAGCTCTTGTAGTGTCTGGCTAAACAAACGATAATTATACTTGCAGTAACTAGATATCGGTGTGATAACTGATACACGGTATTCGGTTTCACGAAAACTAGTTATTGAGCTGTTTATCGCCGGTAAACGCGAACAGACTGCAGACCAGGGGCCCAATTCTCGTGGCGTGATATATTATCAATTTATCACATTCGATAAATATTGCAATAATTGTCAAATATCTATTGAATTTTATCAGTTTTTTATTATTATATATAACGACAAAACAACAAAATATATACAGTTCGATAGAAAATTAAACTAAATACTAAGAACAAAACTGCCTATATAGAACTAAACATCTACATATAAAAAACTGGTTTTATCAGTTATTGTGATGTTTATCGAATGTGATAATATATAACGCTGCGAGAATTAGGCCCCTGGCCGATGCGCGATACCGCAAGAACCGAGAATAGTGAAATAGCCGAGTACCTAGTCGAATAATAACGGTACTCTAGTTATCAAATACCAGCCAAATTAGCAAACCATATCAATCAATCAATCTAGTTCTTTGTTCTAGGGGGGGGGAGGGGATCAAGTTAAATATTTCCAAATCTCACTTACGGGGGGGGGGGCAAATATGTATATCTTGGCAAATATCACGTAATTATTTTTCTCGCAGAAAACGGTGTAAAATTGCGTGACAATTTTTTTTTTGTTTTTTTTTTATTAATCCAACACGTTTAGAAGAATAGCAGTTTTGAAGAATCTAGCGTGAGATTTGGGGGGGGGGATGAAAATCGTACGATATCTCACCAAGAGGGGAGGGGGGGTCGAAAAATTCTCAAAAATGCCTCACGTAATTAATGGACGCCCCCTAACCTATCTATCCACGGTTTGTCCTACTAGAGATAGATATTTGACATTATCTCTGGAGCTTACATGTTAATTTTCTAACTGGCCGCGAATTACAGAATAAGTATTAAACATCAGAAAAAATCACGCAAAAGAAACAGTTGTATATGAAAGTAGCTATCTGTTTTTTTTGTAACCCTTTCACGCCTAAACCGCTGATCTTGGTGAAATTTTGTATAGATTTTGTTTGAACCCTGGAAAAGGATCCCTGGATAGTTTTAACAATAAATTATCACGATAAAATGTAAGCAAAGGGTGCAACCGCCGAAAACCGGTATTAGTTATAATAATTTCAAAATCCGTTATCGGTATTCAAACCGATACTTAGTTTCGGTACTCAGTATTACGAATTCATACCGATCCACCTCTTGTACTGCCTGTACACGGTACACAAGAATGCACTCAGACACTGTCAAATACTGAGCTGTCACTATCACTTTAATTATGAGCATATAGTCTGCAAGTCTACAGACGCGGATTGCATCGAAAATGTTTTCGATAGCTTTCGTAGGGCAGTGATTGTTTTGATTGTTCACACGGAAGGTAAAGGTTGGATTTCGGGTAATCGACAGTTATTTATTTTAATGAACTAGATAGATAGATAAACAACGCTTTATCGTTTCACCGCAACAACAAAAAAATAAAATAACATAAAAGCAATCTTAGAGCTAGTGTTACATGGGCGGTCTTATCGCTTAGAGCGATTTCTATCAGACAACCTTACAACCTTATAGGTAGGTACGTATTTATGAAATTTTTGTTTAGCATGTTTTTTCATAAATCCTGATTCCTAGTACTAGGTACAGTTTAATGCAATAAAAAGAACTATATACAAGTTCCTGCAATATCATCTGCGAGATAAAAGCGTGCAAACTTCGCTGCTTTGGCCACCTCGAAAGAATGGGAGAGGATCGTGCGGTCGAACGAGCATGCGGTGGGCGGCCGAGTGGCCGTCGCCCTGTCGGCCGTCCCAGGTATCGCTGGAGAGACGAAGTCACGAAGGATTTGCGCTCACTCCAGGTGGAGGACTGGCAGGAGGTGGCGCGGGACAGCCCGAAGTGGCGTCTTTTGTTATCGGAGGCCAACACTCACTTTGGGTCGTTGCACCATGTTGTTAGCCTTTTTAAAGTACTATAATATAAATTCACAAAATAATGTGAAATTATGGAAACCAGCCAACTGAACGCCGCTGAAATACAGTTTTAAACTCAGCACAGTCAATTGAATTGAGAGGAAATTGTAAATAGCATCGGTTTTCAATATTAATAGCGATTGTGGGGCAACGGCTGACAGTCGGACAGGCCGCCGACGATTCCGGGATATCCGGAAATAAATAAATACCGGAATTTTTAAACGGATTAATTGCGTAATGCAGTCACGAATTATTTATTGTTTTCAACTTCAGACCTTGTAAAGAGCTCGTTTGGGACACTATAACCCCTACATAATATCATTAATATTATAAATGCGAAAGTAACTCTGTCTGTCTGAAATTTGGTATCGAGATAGTCTAGTCTATAGCCTGAGAAAGGACATATAGCTTTATCGCGATAAACTGCAGCCCACGCGGGCGAAACCGCGGGAATGGCTAATAATTAATATCTCTGATATTTTTTTAGCATTTTCCTTCCCTTACACAATTGCTTGCTTCGTCAACGTTTACCATCTGGTGAGACAGCCTATATTTGTTAAACGTACACTAGACTCATCATCATCATCAGGATATTACGTTCCCACTGCTGGGACTCTGGCCTTCTCTCAGAGAGAGAGTAGGGGCCGTAATCTATCACGCTGGCCCAGCGCGGGTTTGTAGATGTCAGTTGTCACATGCCCTTGAATGTATCTACCTACCGTATTATAATTTTGGTTGTACCAAACTCCACGTAATTAACTAACTCCGAACCGGCATTACGTAGTACGTCTGTACTCATTTATAAAAGTGTTCCGTCCGCGAGTTAAAATTCCTAATTCGTTTATATACTGCATCGGGCCCGGCGAGTGCGAAACTATTTCCCCGCGTTTATTTGAGGTTTGTTGGGTTTAGGAGATGAGATGGAAGCGGTGCATCTTCATAATCTTAGCATCACAATGTCATCATCATCAGGAAGTCATCAGCCGGAAGAAGTCCACTGCTGAACATAGGCCTCCCCCTTTGAATGCCACCTTGAACAGCTGTTAGCCATTTGCATCCATCGGCTCCCTGCGACTCTTACAATGTCGTCGGTCCACCTAGTGGGGGGCCTACCTACAGAACATCTTCCGGCTCGTGGTCGCCACTCGAGAACATTTCTTCCCCATCGGTTCGTCGAGCGTTGTGGCCTGCCCAGTGCCATTTCAATTGAAAATTCTGAGAGCTATGTCGGTGGTTTTGGTTCTTCGGCGAATTTCCTCGTTTTGGTAGATCGTATGGTCTTTAGATCGATTTAGATCTAAAGATGGTTACGGATGGTCTGACGATCGAGTGTTGATCAATTCTGGGGTAGCGATTATCCTACTAATATTGTAAACGCGAAAGTTTGTGAGTATGTATATAAATATGTATGTTTGTTGCTCTTTCACGCAAAAAACTACTGAATGGATTTTGATGAAATTTGGAATGGAGATAGCTTATATCCTGGATTAACACATAGCCTTCTTTTTATCCCGGAAAAAAGGTTCCTGTGGGATAACGGGAGGACGCGGGTTAAACCGCGGGGCGCAGCTATAGTGTAACATATTTGTTTGAAAAGACTTGAGACGAATTTGTTAGTTAGTTACAAGTCAAGCTAATAAACGTCATTCTAGGATACCAGCCTAGTGTACGGTGAGCTGGTTTATTTATGTCACAGAATGATTTCAAAAATCCCGCTTCTGCTTCTCGCATGCACTAGCTAAATAACCTAATTGAGTGTACAGTTAAAGCGGTCAGGGAGGCACAAATGAGATTTATCTATTCGCTGTCACACAGAGCTCGCTGTTTCACTCTGTGCATTCTAAAAGCAGAGTCCTACGGCTTGCCTTTCCATAGACCAGACAGCGCGGCGAACGTCGAATACAGCCCGTGGCTATCTGACGTTGTGTGTGCGCGTTTGATCGTTCCAAAGGTTAATTTTCCAACAAATCAAGCCGTCCCAGACCAGACGACCTACAGTGGGACCGGGTGGTACCGCTCGGGCGTAATGAAAGCTCGGACTTATAATCAACATTATCATCAATAGATAGGGTATTAGTAATAAGTTTCTTCTGTTCTGTGGTTAGGAGAATTTTTGGCAGCAATTGAACTGTCAGAATGTTTTTTTTTTATTACCAAAACTTGTGTTTCTTCGGGTGATAATAGGTGAATTTGGTGGATTATTAACCATTATGTGTACGTTATTGTGCTACGAGTGTAGGAAATTATAACAGAATTGTTAGAAGTGAATAATAATCTAGTTGCTGCAAGAAGTCCGTGTAAAGATTAAGTAAAATTCGACTAAACTACACTTTACTTAAAGACAATTGCAGGACAATCGTCTTTGGCCCAGTTTGATGCTGGGTCACATTATCCCATATACTCGACACTGGCAAATACACTAATCTTGTGTTTCATTAACAAATAAAAAAAAATAGTCCACTGCTGGATATAAGCTTTTTTCTTACGCCCGAAATTAATAATCGATCCGATCCGTTATCCGCGGTTTTGGATCGATATGTCATGTCATAATATGTCATTTTAGTACTATTGCTTGACAGATTACTACTAAAATGACATATTATGAAATGACGTATCGATCCAAAACCGCGGATAACGGATCAGGATCGATTATTAATTTCTGGCGTTAAACTACAATGGCCATTAACATTAGAATTAGGTTTTTAAAACGTCGTACATCACTGAGCCCAATCTTAGCTCTTGTACAATTACAACAATTAACGTAGGTACAAATAATTAATTAAACAAGAATAATAAAGATACCCTACTTAATTAATTAGTTTGTAGTAAACATTCTAAAATGCGCAGTATTTACTAATTTATTATTTTTTTTGTAGTAAAAAAATCGCACCGACTACGTTGACTTCGCCACGTAGTCCGCATGGGGGAGGATCGCGCGGCAAAGCGTTCTTATTTGGGACGACCGAATGGCCGTAGGCCGGTCGGACGCCCTAGATACCGCTGGAAGGACGCGGTGGATGCAGACCTGCGCGAGCTCCAGACTCTCAACTGGGCTAAAATCGCTCAAGATAGAGAAGAGTGGCGCTCTCTCGTTTCGGAGGCCAAGACACACTTTGGGTCGCTGAGCCATCGGAGTTAGTTAGTTAAAAAAATTGACTACGTTTGTCGAGACAGTGTTTCCATGTGGAAATTATTACTGAAAATAATGTAAATTTAATTATTATAGTTTTAATGGTGGTATTTTCTGCCTAGCTAGTCTAGCTACCATCCTCAAGTTAAGAATGAGTCGCCAAGCACCTCTAAATATAAGTATATAAATATCGGAGACCATTGCACACAAATTGACCTAGCCCCAAATTAAGTTTGAAACATGTGTTATGACAACGATATACATACTTATATAGAGAAATAAATACTTATTTATAGAGAAATGTCCAAGACTCAGGAACAAATATTCGTGTTCATCACACATATATTTGCCCTTACCCCGGCATCGGAGTGTTCACTGTCAGTTTAGTATCATCATCATCATCATCAGCCTTTCACGTTCCCACTGCTGGGACTCTGGCCAACTCTCAGAGAGTGAGTAATGGGCTGTAATCTACCACGCTGGCCCAGTGCGGGTTGGTCAATGTCGCATGCCCTTGAATGTTTTGGTATATAACGAATATATTTCTATACTATTTACAATAACTCCTCTAATAATATTTAATTATTTTCGTGTTTACAGAACCGATATATAAATCACAATGTTTTTCTGAGTACATACCATAGTACAAGCTTAGGCAGAGGTAAATAAGGTTACTTCTTTTACATAATTTATAGCATGTACTGGTCACATTACACAAAACTCTAGAAACATCTGTTCAAGCACATAATATATAATTGGTATTAAAATAGGTGTAAGAATGTTTACCTAAGCAATTCTTATATTGTTTAAAAACGCAGGTAAGACGTAATTCCACATCTTATATAGTGTTACTAGCTGTTCCCGGCGGTTTCACCCACGTGGGCTACAGCTTTATGCATGCAAAGTCTCAGCCCGATCGGTTTAAAGTTGACAAAGTTTCATACAAACTTTCATCCTCTATTTTATCCCCTTGGGGGTAGAAATAATCAAAATCTTTTCTTAGCGGATGCCTACGTCATAACATCTACCTGCATGCCAAATTTCAGCCCGATCCGTCCAGTGGTTTGGGCTGTGCGTTGATAGATCACTATGTCAGTCAGTCAGTCACCTTTGAGTTATTTATATTTTGATTACATCACAGAAAAAAGGTGTTGATATATATTTACGGTTAAAACTAAAAAAAAACACTTTAAAACGCACTGAAAAATATAAAATAATAATGGTTAATTCAAAAAGTGTGGAGCGCTTTTTGGTTGTGTGTACTTTTATATACCCAGTAAAAGAAGCGCTCCACACTTTTTGAATTAACCATTATTATTTTATATTTTTCAGTGCGTTTTAAAGTGTTTTTTTTAGTTTTTTTAAACTATACATTTTTATTTTTTTACTTTTTTGTTACCAAGTTCAATTTAGACTCATCAAGACGAATCATATGAGCCCAAACACGAGGGGTTACTAGTAGCCACTGCAGAGATCCTCTACCCACCTTTCGGTTCCATCATCAGACCCTCGTCACCAAGTCCAATCTATTGGACTCATCAAGACGAATCATATGAGCCCAAACACGAGGGGCTTACTAGTAGCCACTGCAGAGATGCCCTACCCACCTTCCGGTTGCATCATCAGACCATCGTCACCAAGTTCAATGTATTGGGCTTATGATGACGAATCATATGAGCCCAAACACGAGGGGTTTACTAGTAGCCACTGCAGAGATGCCCTACCCACCTTCCGGCTGCATCATCAGATCAGGTTGATGATATCAAATTATTGCATTGTCACCGAGATTACATACACATACAAAATTTCAAGTCGATACGACAATTGGAAGTGGGTGAAAATTGACTTCTAAGATTTGATTACATTGTTAGTTAGTTAGTTAGTTAGTTAGTTAGTTAGTTAGTTAGTTAGTTAGTTAGTTAGTTAGTTAGTTAGTTAGTTAGTTACAAGTCAAGCTAATAAAAGTGTTTTAATTAGAACGGATCCACTTAGAACGCGATACGCCTGAGGGGTGAAGGCGGAAGTGGGAGGCAGAGATACCTGAATAACAAACAAATGACGTTATAAATTCTTCTTTCGTGTGATTTAAAGGTGCTCTATTTTCGAAGATTTGAGGCCGCCGATATGACTTTAACAGAGAATATGGTACCTACTGCCTCTTCGGAATACACATTAATCAGTCGGTCCCGGTTGTTGTCATAGGATAGCAGTCGTTAAACTATGTTGGAGGCTTTGGGGTATTCTGAAAACTCTGACATTAACGCCCGAAATTAATAATCGATCCTGATCCGTTATCCTCGGTTTTGGATCGATATGTCAAGTCATAATAATTATGTAATTTTAGTAGTAATATGTCAAACCCTAGTACTAAAATGACATATCGATCCAAAACCGCGGATAACGGATCAGGATCGATTTTTAATTTCGGGCGTAAAGTTGGCCTATCCACCAACCAGAACTGGAACCGCGTGGTGGATTATCGTTATGGCACATACTCTCTCTCTCTCTGAATGAAGGCCTTTGTCCCAGCAGTGGGAATGTAATGATGATGTGATGATGATGATAGTACCTACTACTGCTTTATACATTTAATAATAAATATCTTCATTGAGTCCTACGATTTTACTAATGAGAAAGATGAGTCACCTTCACACAACGCTCATATAACAACTGAAACTGTTACTACTTAAGCTCACAGCTACATAAGTATAGGAACATACATTTGTATGTATAATGTATCAACAACAAAGATAGAATGGCTTAAAGGCATAGGTGTGACTGAGATAGCGTTATTTTTCATTAGGATAATAATATAATTGTATCAATATGAAACACGAACGCGAGTCGGACTATGACTAAGGGTGAAACCAAACGAGTGTAATTTTGTAATAATTTCGGTAGAATAAATTCTGCTGCATTCGGTTTCATACCAAAAGGCAGTTGGTGCCACACGACGACGAAAAATGAGTTTAAAACTCAGTTGATCGTAAAATGAGCGACCCAAAAATTACGCTCGTTTGGTTTCACCCTAAGACATGCTAGCCTAATTAAGCACAATATAGGCGGTCCACGTTCGGAAAGCCAGTACACCATCTTCACCTTTAACCTTAACCTTTAACTACCTTTTAACTAACATGTCTTAAATTTGAAATTTTAAAAGAAATTTATGAGAAGTATAGCAATTGGCAAAAAATTTTTACGGACGGATCTAAATGTACGAATGGCAAAGGGATGGCATTTTATGACTCAACTTCAGGCATTTCTGTTATGTTCAAAACGAATGCTGATATTTGTATCATGACGCTGGAACTCATTGCAATTCTAGAGGCATTAAACTACATAGATAGTGTGAGTAATACAAATGTTGTTATATTCACGGATAGCAAAAGTGCCTTACAGCATATAGCTCGATGCGCCTCTGGTTTCAGAGGTGTTTCGGTAGCTTATGACATATTAAAAGGTATTAATAACTTGACTGCAAAAGGTTTTACTCTAAAGTTGCAGTGGGTTCCATCTCACATAGGTATCAGGGGTAATGAAGAGGCGGACAGGTTGGCAAAATTAGCGGCTTCAGAAGGTAATGAATATTCAATTAAACCAAATTATGTAGAAAAATTATTTAGATGTAAAGAGATTTGTTACAACAGTTTTAAAGAGTATTTTGATGAACGCAGTAGAGAAAAAGGTATATGGTACAAGACTATTCAGTGTCAGCCTCCTCGTATACCCTGGTTTGTTAGAAGTGAGATATCCAGAAACGATACTGTACTAGCGCATAGATTAAGATCTGGACATTATCCATGTAAAAAATTTAGTTACATGATGAGAAAATCTGATTCGCCGAATTGCGACCTGTGTGGAACTTTAGAAGACGTCCATCATCTGCTTGCAGAGTGTGTCAAAAGTGCTAGCCAAAGAAATTTATTAATAGACAAATATGAGATCAACATATGGGATACTGGGTCATTCATAGATATTTTAGCGTCACCTGCGTGTGAGGCTGCTAAGTTTCTTTACGAAATGTTTAAATAATGTATTATATAGTTATGTAGTAAAATCTTAGGTTAGGGTATGATGGGGCTGGCATACCATGTGGTACAAGCCTCTAAATTAAATTTAGAATAAAAAAAAAAAAAAAAAAAAATCTTCACCTTTTAGTTATAATTTCCGAGTAAATTTGTGAGTCTATAAAAATGCATATGATGTTCAAATTTAACAAATAATTGTAATTATATTGGGAAATGTTTCAATAAAAACACTTTTAATTTGCCACGTGTATCCAGTAAGTTTAATCCAGTAAATCGCTAATCTTACAACGCCAGTATTCTAAAATATCAGCATAGTAAGTGTGAAATTTGTTTAACAAAAAATTATCTTGTTTTATCTGCCAACCATGAGAAAAAATGTTATTTTCGTTTTGTTTATGGACATTCCATTGCTTGTCTTTATAATCTGGTCTTTGAGAACTGTCGTCTTTTTTTGCGACGTCATCAACCTTGTTGTTATCTTTTGTTTGTTCATCATTCTCACTTTCCTTTACAGCATTATGGTCGGTATGTTCTTTTTTTATATCACTGGAAGGCTTTATTTCATCATTATCGTAGTCATTTTTGTGAAGGGTATCATTTTCTTCTATTCCATGATTGACATAATCTTTATCCAAAGCTACTGCTTTCTTTGTTCCGATGTCATCACTGTTTATGTCAGCGTCGTATTGTTTTACATCATCAACCTTGGTGTCCTCTTGTATTTGGTCGTCATGATGATCTTTCTTTAGATCATTTGGGATGTTGTCTTTTTCTTTTACATAATTAGAATTGGTTTGGTCAATTGAATCATTTCCTTCTTTCACTTTATTTATGCTATCGATTCCTTTATTTCCTTTTTCAATATTCTGACTTTCATTATCAGAGCTGGCATCATCTTCCTTATCTGTGTCAAAAATGTCGTCATTTCTGTATTTATGATGACGACTGAAACGATCGTTGCCTTTTCTTCGCTTATAATGTTGATGTTGTTCATCTGAAGCTGCTTTTTTCTTTGTTTCAATGTCGTCGATGTTTTTTTCTTGTCTATCATCATCAGTGATGTGTTGTTTTACATCATCAGCCTTGGTGTTCTCTTGAATATGGTCATCATGGTGATCTTTATTTGCATTATTATGGTTGTTGTCTTTTTCTTTTACATAATTAGAATTGGTTTGGTCAATTGAATCATTTCCTTCTTTCACTTTATTTATGCTATCGATTCCTTTATTTCCCTTTTCAATATTTTCACTTTCATTTTCAGAGCTGGCATCATCTTCCTTATCTGTGTCAAAATTGTCGTCATTTCTGTTTTTATGATGACGACTGAAACGGTCGTTGCCTTTTCTTCGCTTATAATGTTGATGTTGTTCATCTGAAGCTGCTTCTTTCTTTGTTCCAATGTCGTCGATGTTTTTTTCATGTCTCTCATCATCAGTGATGTGTTGTTTTACATCATCAACCTTGGTGGTCTCTTGAATATGGTCATCATGGTGATCTTTATTTACATCATTATGGTTTCCGTCTCTCGCTTTATGTATGCCATTGATTCTTTTATTTCCTTTTTCATTATTCTCACTATCATTTTCATAGCTGCCATCATCTTCGTTATCTGTGTCGAGATTGTCACCATTTCTATTTTTATAATGTTTTTGTCGTTTCGAAGCTACTAAACCAGTAGTTTCTTGATACTCGTCATCTGTCATTGAATCAGTATCATGATGTTCTTGTGTCGAATTTACTTTTTTATGTTTTCTGAAACGATCGTTGCCTTTTCTTCGCTTATAATGTTGATGTTCTTCAACTGTAGCTCCTTCCTCTATTCCAGCTGGTTTTCTGTTGCTTTCACTTCTTTCGTCATTGGTACCGTTTTCAACATCATCAACTTTGGTGTTCTCTTGTGTTTGGTCATCATGACGATCTTTCTTTACATCATTTTCGATGTTGTCTTCTTTTACACTGTTAGATTTAATTAATTCATTTGCATCATGATAGTTTCCTTCTTTTCCTTTATGTATGCGGTCCTTCCTTTTATTTACTTCTTCAAAACTCTTATTTTCATCCTCATAGCTATCATCTTCTTCCTCCTCAGTGTCGAGATTGTCATCATCTTCACTTGTATCATCTTGAAGTTGTTCCACCGAAGTGGCGTCTTCCTGTGTTCCAACGTCGTCATTGTTTTTTTCATTTCGATCGTTATCAGTTACCTTTTCTTGTGCATCATCAACTTTAGTGTCCCCTTGTATTTGGTCATCATCGTTATTTAGATCATCATCTTCTTCTTTTACATTACTAGAATTTGTTTGTTCATTTGCATCATAATAGTTTCCTACTTGTGTTTTATATACGTTTCTTTCATTTGTTTTTTCAAAATTATCATTGTCGTATACATGACCGTCGTCGCTGTTGTTCTCATTTACCTCGTCATTAGTGACGTTCTCTTTTACATCATCAACCTTCATTTTATCTTGTACTTGGTCATTGTGGTGATCTTTATTTATATAACTATGGCTCCTGTCTTCTTTTTTCACATTATTATAATTGGTTTGCTCGTTTGCATCATAGTAGTTTTGTACATTTTCCTTATTTTCGCTATCGTTTCTTTCATTTATTTTTTCAAAATTATCATTTTCATGGCCAGCATCTACATTCTCTGTGTAAAGATTTTCGTCATTTATATTTTCATTATGGTGGTGTCTTTTCGAAGCTACTAAACTAGCGGTTTCTTCCCTCTTTGAGTCATCATCTGTCCTTGCATTAGTATCTTGATGTTGTTGTGTCGAAGATACTACTTTCTCTGTTTTGAAACGATTGTTGCCTCTTCTTTGATTATCATAACTGGCGTCTTCTGTGCCAAGATGGTCATTATTATTATTATTTTCGTTATCATAATGACTTTGTGCAATCGAGGCTTCATTTTTCTTTGTATCAAAGCGGTCGTTTTCATCTCTGGTCGCATCATTACTAAAGCTTTCTTTCGCATCTGTGTCGCGATAGCTGTTATCTTTGCTTGTGTCAGCATGGTTAAATCGTCTAAACTCTGTTTCTTTTCTTTCGCTGAAGTTGGTGTTTTCATTCGTTTGTTGGGAGTCTATTTTGCTTATATCAGTACGAGTGGTCGTTTCAGTTTGTTCATGATTTTTATCTTTATCATTATAGACGATATTTCGATTCACAGAATGTGGGCGTTTCCTATGTTTAGCTGTACGGCGCTTACCTTCTTCTGGTTCAGCTGTAAAAAACGATAAAAAACAGATGTATTAGTTACATATCTATATATTATTCCTATTTTTTATTTCCTTGTTGTTTCTAGTCAGAATGGCCTTACTAAAATGTGCGCAATTATAGCTCACGTAGCAAGATGGCTATTTTACCCAGATAAGTTTGCTTTAACTTCCAGTTTGACGGGCTAAAACGTTTGTATTTTTTTTTTTAGAAACAAATAAGAATAACAAACAAATAACCTCCGTTAAGAGCAGAAAAGAAGCTGAAGAAGGAATAGCGTTAATAAATTTCAAAAGCTACTTACAAAATACAAACCGCAGTCGGTAATTTCTACATTTCGTCTGATCTATTTCATCCATGACAGTTTTCATGATTTCCGCGTGGTCGCGAGGCTTTCCGTTCAGCATCCTCAGCTGTTTCTCATAGTTCCTCTGAATGTCTCTCACGCATTCTTCAGGTAGAGATGCAGGTAAAGCGGAAGCTGCTGCTAGATAGAAAATCAGGAGGAATGTCGCGTACATCTGTAAGTAAACGTCCAGGTTTAGGACTACTAGACTCCATAAAGTCAGCAACTTCTTCAAAGGTTTCGACAAAACTTGACGATGGCAAAATTTTTAGTCCATATAATGAGAAAACTTATTAGTAAATCTTAATATGAACGATCGGACTATTTAGATGACAAAAGCATGGGATTGTTATGTACTTTTTCCAATTCAATCAATTAGTGATAAGAATAATATTGTAAATGTGATCGCGTCCAAAAAATTAGCTGCCGGCCGTTTCTTGCCTGTTCTTTTGCCGGCGTAGGTAGGGTTGAAACAGGCGTAGGTAGTTAAGTTTGTCGTTTTAAAGTGATCACATATATTCACGTACCGTCACTCACCTACCCTAGTTAATAAGTTGAGATACGAACTATCAAACCTTGAAGCAGGCTTCAAAATCAGTTCAGCATTTACCGAGACAAAAGAAGCAACGTTGAACACACGTAATGATGAGAAGTTTTGTGAATGCTAAAAAATTAAGGTTATAATATCATGGTGTAATATTGACAATGTCCTTCCTACCTTACATTCTTTGATGCCGCTGAAGACACTAACTTCAAATCCGTCTAAGCTTAAGTGTAGGAAAGCAATAACTGAAACATGTCACTTGCGCAAATTCGCAGGTTGGATTTTAAAATAGTAATAAATTAGTTTTATTGATTCAAACAAAATTGGCTTCGTAATGGCATACAGCTGGAAATAATTATTGTGTTTGTTTAATAATTACGTAATGTTAAGAAGACTCACATATCTCTTGCGTCTTGACTGATGCAGTAGGTATATTACCTCATCATCATCAGCCTCTTAAGCTCCCACTGCTGGGACACAGCCTTCTCCCCAGAGAGAGTGACCGCAGAGAACAATGCTTAATTAACGGCCGAAATTAATAATCTATCCTGATCCGTTATCCGCGGTTTTGGATCGATATGTCAATGATATGTCAGTTTAATAGTAATGTGTCAAACCCTAATACTAAAATGAAATATTAAGACATGACATATCGATCCAAAACAGCGGATAACGGATCGAAGGGATTATTTATTAATTTCGGGCATAAGTTGATCGGTTAAGATTTCTAACTGAACTTAAGAACTTGTATTAAGAACGACTAGGGAAGCTCTGCTTTGAGTGCTGCTGTAGGTTAGGTAATTTAGATATACATATTACCTACCCACTTACAATAAAGGACGATAGAACCAAGGAAATTCTTAATGTGCAATGACTCATCATTATCATCTCATCTCATGAGCCTGTGTGATGTGTCAGTTCTACTGCTGGACATAGGCCTCTCCCAAGGTACGCCACTGAGCCCAATCTTCGTCTCTTCTCATCCAACAACTGGCAGCCACTCGGCGCAAGTCGTCGCTCCACCTTGTCGCAGGGCGTCCTACACTACGTTTGCCAAGTCGCGGTCTCCACTCAAGAACACGTCTACCCTAACGGTAGTCGGTTCTGCAGCTTATTTGACCAGCCCGATGCCACTTCAGATTGCTAATTCAAGGTGAAAATTCATATATTTATTCAAAGCATACGTTTTTATTCAAGAAAAGTATATTTTGTTAGTTATTAACAGGTCTACGTAATTAAAACACAAGAAGTGTTTTCTTCTACTGTTAAAAACTGAGATCTTATCGGTAGACAATTTTCCATCTTGTTCTGTTCTCGGCCATCCTTTTGACCTCTTTTAGAAGAAAGATTAACTCTTTATTGGCAGACCACAATACAAAGAAAATCATAACTAGAACAATAAAACTTAATGGTAGGTAAGTGACACAACGGGCGGTCTCCCTTTCTACTTTTCCTTCTAAGATGGTGTTTATATATTTGTCATGACGTACCAATTGGTCGAACATTTTTCCTCTTCTTAAATAATGCCCAGTACCTACATAGTAAAGAAAGAGAAAAAACTGACTTCCAGGGTTCGATTATTGGCCGTTCCCAATAATCGATCTATCCATGGCTTACCCTACCGGAGATAGAAATTTGCCATAACACACAGCTCATGACAGCATGCCAATTTTCTATTAGGGATGTGACTTAGAGGGAAAAAATGGATTAATAAATAATCGATTTTTATCTCTAATAAATCGATTTGTAAAAAAACGATTATTTAAATAAAACATAATCAATTTTTTATATAACAAATTTTTCTAACTATTCGAAAAGTTGCATTTTTTTGTACATTGTAATAAAATTACTTAGAGTAACTTATAACTGCAAAATTCGATTGAAATGTGTAGTTTGGCTACACATTGGTTTAATCACCAATAATACAAACAATATGTATCTTAACTTTTATTACTTTAAAAAAAGAGAGTAGGTAAAAAAATCGATTAATTTTATAGAGACTAAGTAAGAAAATCGATTTTTCATATTTATTTAGATAACTGTTTATTAAAAATCAATATAAAGAAAAAATAATCGATTAATATAAAAATCGATAATTTTTTCACATCCCTATTTTCTATCTCTAGTAGGGCAAACCGTGGATAGATCGGTTATTAATTTCCAGCCTATAAGAACAAGCAAGAAAATCGATTTTGGAAATTTCAGGGTTTGATTATGTGCTTTTATTCCGGTACAAAACAAAATTCCTAAATTCTTATATCAACGAGTAACATATTTGGTTGAAAACGCTGTTTACAGTTCGACGTACGTCGCCATGTTTGCAACGCCGCATCTGTTGAAGCCGCGGCGGATTCTGAAAAACAAGAATGGGTTTATGGACGTCACAATTATGAATTACCTGCGTAATATAATAATTAGAAAGGGACAATGAGGTTGTGTATAAAGCAAAATAGATAAATAACGCTTCATTGTTTCAACACAACAACAGAAAATACTACAACATTTAAGGAAAGATATTAGACCTAGTGATACAATGGGTCGTCAGTGTCAGTCCTTAAAACTTCTGTCCATCCAAAGGTTGTCACTGACAACCTTTGGATGGACAGAAGTTTTAAGGAATAACATGCGGTTGGTGGTGTAAATTTATATATTTCAAAATATATAGCAAATAATAACTTGTACTCAAACCGCGATACGCAGTTAAAATTTTCACAGATGATGTATTTCTGTTGCCGCTATAACTACAAATACTAAATACGGAATAAAATAAATACATATTTAAGGGGCTCCCATACAACAAACGTGATTTGTTTTGCTTGTTTTTGATAACGGCAACAGGTAGACGCTGTTTTTTTTGCCGTTTTATTGCTGTTCCCCGCGGTTTCACCCGCGTGGGCTACAGCTTTATGCAAGCAAAGTCTCAGCCCGATCGGTTTAAAATTGACAAAGTTTCATACAAACATTCATCCCCTGTCTTATCCCCTGGGGGTAGAATTAATCAAAATCCTTTCTTAGCGGAGCCTACGTCATAACATCTACTTGCATGCCAAATTTCAGCCCGGTCCGTCCAGTGGTTAGGGCTGTGCGTTGATAGATCACTATGTCAGTCAGTCAGTCACCTTTGAGTTCTAGATATTTAGATAAAAGTATACAGTAAAGAAGAATTTCTGTTCAATTAAACACAAATAATTAGAACTTCTTACTTTCGCATTTAAAATATTAGTAGGATAGAAAAGAATTTAGCTTGGAAATGTGGCATATTATTTATATTTTCACGAATTGTAAAAACAAATCAAATATCTGCCAAAATGTTTAGAACTTTTTAAAATTGAAAATATTCGCAAAAAAATTAACTATCTAACTATCACATTCTTATGACTTAAGATATTAACCCTCACCTCATATACCCATCCTCTCCCCAGTTTTTCCCCCACCAGTTCAGCAGGATCCAGTACTGTGGCGTGTACCCGACGAGAAGCATCGCATGGTTCAGCTGCCAGGGGGTGCAGAACAAGTCGTCGTAGATCCCACTTCTGATAATGAAATTTTTCAATTATTTTTTTTCAAACTGTTTAGGCTTATGTATTACAGACAGGTATACATTGGGGCAAACGTGTTCTTAAAAGGAGACCGCCAACTCCACAAACATAGTGTAGAATAGTTGCGCTCCGCGGTTTCACCCGCGTCTTCCCGTTATCCCGCAGGAACTTTTTTCCTGAAAAAAGTAGCCTATGTGTATGTGTGTGTTAATCCAGGGTATAAGCTATCTCCATTCCAAATTTCATTCAGATCCGTTCAGAAGTTTTTGCGTGAAAGAGTCACAAACATCCATCCATCCATCCATCCATACTCACAAACTTTCACGTTTATAATATTAGCAGGAAGTGGGATATGTAACCTACCTATAAAGCTGGAAGGTGAACGGAGCAGCATTGACAGCAACAGCCAAGGGTCCGATGGCAGCCAGTGCCTTCTCCATAGCCTGTTCGTCGCCAGCCGGTAGCATGGCCCACCGACGGGGGTGCACCTTCGCAAGGAATCTTGTGTATTTGCAACGCCCTTTCTGTGAATTACAAATTGTGTTTTTGCAATAGCCAGCCCTATGAGATCGCGATTCTTCCTAAAAAATGAGGATTTTTAGGGTTTAGTACCTAATATAAGGAAAATTGGAACCCTATAAGGGTCACTTTGTTGTCCATCCGTCTGTCTGTCAAGACCCTTTTTCTCAAAGACACGTTAAGGTATCATGTTGAACGTATATGGAATACTCAGCTGTAAAAAAAATCAAACTAGTAAGTCGATGCGATATGACTGTTTATGTCGCACATTTTTCGCATAGATTGCGATTTTGCAAGGGAGGCAAAACCTATATAGGTTTTGATTCTAATGAGCTCCTGAGTTCACCAAGATCCCCTGAAGAATCAGGGTCCTGGTGGTCTGAATGGGTTTTGTTATTCTATCCAAATCGAAGTCTGAAGAATCAGTTTGTGTGTGTGTGTGTGTGTGTAATGATTACGTACCCTCCCGATGTAAGGGTAAGTGCTCTCGGTTGCCAGGCCTGCGCGGGCGGAGTACCGCAGCGCAGCCCTAAGGGAGCCCCCGGAGCACCCGCTGTTACCATCTGGATAGCTACAGTCCACTATCTGTTGAGGGCTGAAGACATGGAAGAAGACAAGACAAAGACCTAGTACAAGTATTGCTAGTTTACGAAAACTACAAAAGTTTTCGTTTACTTCATAACATTTTTTCTTTTAACTACGGAAACTTGAAGGAACCTAAATCGGTAGAAGGTAGATACGCGTCGGGTCTCGGCCCCGCACCTATGACTAACACCCGAAATCAATAATCGATCCTGATCCGTTATCCGCGGTTTTTGATCGATATGTCATGTCATAATGTGTCATTTTAGTAGTAATCTGTCAAGCCCGAATAACGGATCGGATCGCTTATTAATTTCGGCCGTAAATAAGTTATGTGCGGTTTTACCATCGCTCAAAACGGTGAAGGAAAACATCGTGAGGAAACCGGCATGTCCAAGAACTGCAACATTCAAGGGCATGCGACATCTACCAACCCGCACTGGGCCCACGTGGTTAATAGCGGCAAATACTACGTAATACCTACGGCAAATACTACGTAATACCTACGGCAAATACTAAATACTACTACTATAAATACGTTAATAGCGACAATCTCTCTGAGGGAAGGCCAGAGTCCCAGCAGTGGGAACGTAAAGGCTGATGATGATGATGAGACCCATTTGTAAGATGATAATTGTATACCTAAGTTCACCCCATTCCCCATGGGCCTTGTACAGTTGTGCTTGCAGGGCATGTGTGATGGCGAAGGCATAACATGCCCCGCATTGGTGCTGTTCCTCGCGACGTGGCCTGAACCCTCGTCTGCGCCAATCCACCTGAAACCATGGTTGTGGAGCTGCAATCATCGTCATCGAATCTGTCGCCAAGCACTTATCGGTGTGTTCCGGTAGACCCACTTGAGAACCAGTTCCCAGTCCAGGTGTAGCGTGGCGCCATCTTCGATTACATCGTCAGACTTGTGGTCAAACACTACCCTGTAAGTAGTAAAAAAATTGATCATTGTCAGTCCACTGCTAGACATAGGTCTCTCCCAAGGCACGCTACTGAGCCCGGTCTTTCGCTCTTTTCATCCAACTACTACCAGCCACACGGCGCAAGTCGTCCCTCCCCCTCGATGCTGGGCGCTCTACGCAACGCAAAACGAAACATTTTTTCTAAATCGCTTCTTCAAGAGTCGATTCGAATCGATTCAAAAATCGATCTTTTTTAGGGAGGATCCTCATCCCTAACTTAAGGTCAAACGCCACACTGTAAAAGTTAAAAAAAGTTCTATAAGTTACATGGGCCCCGCCCGGTCTTCAGGTTGGCCATCCCAAGTATCGCTGGAAGGTCGAAGTCACGAAGGACTTGCGCGAGCTCCAGGTGGAGGACTGGCAGGAGGTGGCGCAGGACAGACCGAAGTGGCGTCTTTTGTTATCGGAGGTCAAGACTCCCTTTGGGTCGTTGCGCCATCTAAGTTAGTTTTTAACATACATGGGTGGGAACGGTTTTCTTCAAGATCTTTCGGTAGGCCGATTTGTGATGGTCTTCTGCAGGATCGAGCAGTGGTATCGTCTGGAACAGCTTTAGAATCTTCTTGAAGTAATCGGCTGCACTCTGAAATTTGTCATCATCATTATCAACCAGAAGTCCACAGGTCTTCTCTTTGAACGTCACCATGAACGGCTGTTAGCCATTTGCATCCATCGACAAAAACGCGGGGAACAGCTCCATATCGGTAGAGGTAGGTACTATACTACCTAGGTACCTACTATATCCCATTATTTATTCTCATCCTTCCTAATCCATACAATATCCAAACTAATGTAATGGTTTATTTAACTCTTTCTATCTGTCTGTTTGTTTGTTTGTTTGTTAAATTTTCACGCCTAAACCGCTGAACAGAATCGATGAAATTTGGTATGGAGATAGTTTCAACATACCTAGGATACTTAGGAACTCGTTAATATTCATGTTTCCATATCCCAATGTGCACAACCAACCAAGAGAACTCTTATTAGTAAAGCTTATTAGCTATTAGATGACAAGAAAGCTTGTATTGGGATATTGGGATTTAATGAACTTGCTCCAATTCAATCAATTAGTAATAAGAATAAAATTGTCAATGTGATCGCGCCAATAAATTACCTGCCGGGCGGTTCTTGCCTGTTCTTTTGCCGGCGTAAGGAGGTTGGAACAGGCGTAGCTAGTTTTAAGTTTGACGTTTTAAAGTGATCACAAAGTATCCTATTAAATAAAAATATCTGAATTTTGAATTTGTATCGCAATAATCTTTAGTCCACGCGGGTGAAACCGCGGGGTATAGCTAGTCGTTACGAATGTCTAAATCACACCATTTCTAGTTAGGTAAATCATCATTATCTTCCGTCTATCTCTTCTGAATTCATAGAATAAGCAATCAATCTGACAAATTATTACCAAGGCTGTGTTCCATTACCCGTAATTGGTTTACGTGATACTATAGAGTATATAATAGTAGTACAGTGATAATATCTGCTCTAAGCTATGATGACTAATTACCCAATTATATATTATACCTAGTTAGTAAGAAGTTAGGAAACTAATAATTATCTAACTAATATCAACGAGTATCGTTCTATACTTATTACAATTTATAAGTCTCAGAATATAATTTACTGTCGACCTTCTTCACACGGGTAAGAAAGATTTTAACAGCCAAAAGTTTTTTCTAAACCGTTAAATACCCCTTAATTATAGAAGCGTGGATTATAATGATAATAATTGAAAAAAATTGGGCATTATATAATTTACTTCCCAGTGACTTATTTTAGCCCCATCTATGCACAACACGCGGAACTAAGTAATCACTGACAGTTGCATACTTAAAAATGAACCATACCTCTAGTACCTCTACTGTCTCCATGTAGTTGTAATTATACTCACTAGATGTCGCTATCAACAACTTCGTAGATGTTAATTTACTTACCAAATCTCCAAATAGGTTTAGATGTAAGGAGTACGATTGTTCTCCAGCTAGAAACTGCCTGTTGTGCTCCGCGACGCGTCTCAAGTTTTCCCGCCATTTTCGCAGTGCTGCCATCTCGTGGTACGCCGTTGGATATTCCTTTTTTTGGACTGCCTTTAGATTTAAAAGTCATGATAGTTGGTGAGAAAAAAAACCTAATCCATTTTAGTCAACTTATAGTATAGGCTTCACTTCTTTGGTAAGTCTAACATTTAACTAACTAGGTATGTATGTACTCAAAATTCTATATTTTGACGACGCGGTAGCCGAGTTGGTAGTATCGCTGCTTGCGAAGCTAGCGGTCCCGGGTTCGAATCCCGGTAAGGGCTTATGTATGATGAGCACGAATATTTGTACCCGAGTCTTGGATATTTCTATCTAAGTATGTATATCGTTGTCTAGTACCCATAACACAAGTTTCGAGCTTAATTAGGGGCTAGGTCCATTTGTGTGCCATTTTTCAAGATATCTATACATATAAACAAAAACAATACAAAGAAAAAAAAATTACTAAATCTTACCTTAAATTCATGCCAATGCGATTCAGGCACGTCATCATTTACCAACAATCCGTGCAAAACGTGTTCACCAAAATAGCTAGCACTTTTGTCGCTATCTGCACATTCACTTACATTTGCGTACTTTAAAAACTCTCCATACCTTTGAGTCTTATCAAAAAAGGTCAAGGTTTTACCCACGAAGCTGTCTAACTTATCAGATTTGAGACATCTAGGGTATCTAGTGTTTAAACTATTTTTGTATTTTTCTAAAATCGTTTTGACTTTGATTGTGTCTGTTAAGTTTAAGTCGCAAGTAATTAAAGAGAAGTTAATTAAAATTAGTAATATATACATTTTTTAGTTTTAGTAGGTAAGATTGTACTATACTGAATGTTGAATCGAACTGAAGTTTAGACGACGACGTTGCTAAAACTTTTTGCTTGGTTAGCAGAAATTCATTGAAAACACTTGCCAATCAAAATAATTAAGCTTAATACCTACCTCGCCTTTATTTTATTGAGGGCAGCCAGTGATTAACTGTACATAATTGGATACATAATATGTACATGTACATACATAATGAAACTACCTCCATAAATATCATACTATTTATATTATGACAAAAAAGCTTGGGATTGTGGTGAACTTGCTCCAATTCAATCAATTAGTAATAAGAATAAAATTGTCAATGTGATCACGCCAAAAAAATTACCTGCCGGGCGTTTCTTGCCTGTTCTTTTGCCGGCGTAAGGAGGTTAGAACAGACGTAGCTAGTTTTAAGTTTGACGTTTTAAAGTGATCACAATGTATCCTATTGAATAAAACAAATTATGAATTTGGAATTGAATTTTGGATAAACAAACAAAATACATAATAAATTAGAAATCTTATTTATTTGTCAAAAAATTCATCCTATACTATATTTTCTAAAACATGCCATCACATTTTACCATCAGTATCGAGCGCCCACTGGAAAAATGCAGTAACTCCAAAACTGAAGAAAATATGTCAAAAAATAAAACTAAAATAAAATTTCCTAGGAACAAAATGGCTACAGATAAAACTTGATAGGATTTATTTACAAAATAATATACTTATCACAAAAGAGCCTGGAGGTTTACTTGTTAATACATAATAATATATAAAAAATACAATTTACTTAATATTTGTATATCAGCTCAGTTTCATTAAGAAAAGACAGTGAAAACAAAGCTTTTCTTTAATCGTTACTAAAACAGTTTATACAAAGCCAATTGCAACATTTTATCCAACATACCCATAATATATGACTTGTAAGTAGCCACTGACAAAATAGATTGAATTTAAATCTTACTGGATAACTGATTTCACAATTAGCGTTATATCAACTGTCATAAATTATTCTATAGATGGTAAACGTCACAAAATACCTCCAGTAGCTCAATTCATTAACATAAAGCAACAATCGATAAATGAAGTCAAATATAAGACATATTTTCTAACATATATATGCATGATACCTATGTTATGTTTGAAATACTCATAACGTGTCATGATTTGACTCTATATATGTACATAACTACAAGATGAGGATTATTACACATTGATGACAAATACATATTCATGACTTACTACCCTTTGCCCGGAGCCCCGACAATGGCCAGATTTTCTTTAAAAAAAAGGCTATTTTCAAACCAACCGAGAGAGTTTGGTTATCTGTTTATTTTTTTTATTTCTAGGCTTTAGACACATTACTATCCTTAGCAGAAAACAAGAAATATATTCTAGATCCGCCCTTGCGTTTCATGTGCTTAACTTAAAAACCCAGTAGATATAACAAAGCACTTGCTACACTCTATAATACCTTGAATACTATAATATATTATTTTGGTGACCAGCACCTTGAATTAGTTAAACTTGAGATTGCAAACGCCGTTTACGCTTAAACTAGAAAAAACAATAACTTTATTTTATGAGCATAATGATGTATCTGTATTCTACTTGTACCTGTGAGTGTGTGTATGAAGCACGACTGACTACGCATTGAGGCCAATTTCAATCGGCAGAACACTATGGGGCCAATTTCAATTGCCAGAACGCATTGGGACCAATTTCGATTGCCAAAACGCGTTGCTGTTTTTTTTTACACTATGTGTTTAGTTATGCAGTTTGTTGAGCAACTTTTGACAATAATTTGTTTAATTGTACCTACAATAATTTGTGTAAAAAGGAGGTGTTTACATTTATTTTCCTGTCAAAAAGTTGCTGAACAAAAGTTACATTTATGTAATTGTATTTCAGTATATGGGGACTTATGGCTACTTACAATTAAGTCTAATTAGGTTTATAATCACCATTTAATTGTTTTTTTTAAAACTTTATTCTTACGCATTGTCTATGAATTACTTACACGACTTTTCTAAACAAAACAAGCGTAGGCATAACAAACATTTAAAACGTGAATATAAAAAACACAGTATTTTGAAATCACATTGTCTATGAAATAAATGCAATAAAATACATAAATGACGTTTATTATCCTACAAATTGTACTAAATAGATTGTGAAGGATATATTTTGCATTGCCCATTGAGTCTTGCTTATTTTCAGCAGAGGTAAGCGAAAATAATTAGTTTCAGCGACACATTGGCATTGAGGCCAATTTAAATTGGCAGAACACTATGGGGCCAAACGCATTGAGGCCAATTTCAATCGCCAGAACACTATGGGGCCAATTTCAATTTCCAGAGCGCGTTGTGAATATTTTTTTCGTATTTTCTCTTAAGCTCTTTTACTTCTAACAAAACTTTGCAAGAGCGCAGACAAGTAAATCAACCAATAAGACCCCTTTATTATGGCGTGCTATAAATAATCAGGCCATCCTATTGGTCGAAATTTACCAAGCTCTGCGCTCTGCTACTTTGATTGGTGGACTTTTAGGCAGACGAACGAATTCCTTCAAAATCATTCAGTACGTGAATTTTATACTGAACAGAGAATTTATCTACTTAAAACTATACAATAACGGCTAAATACAACTAATAATACTCTGTTAATACCTATTCATACTATGATGTGGCATAACATCGCCCGCGCTGGGCCAGCGTGGCCTGAGAATGCCCGCACTGTCTCTGAGAGAAAGCTTGATGTGTACTTCGTCCTAGTACTAAAATGACACATTATGACATATCGATCCAAAACTGCGGATAACGGATCAGGATCGAATAAAATTTCGGCCGATATGTAAGTAATTAAAAATCTATACACAACACAAAAATTTACAATGAGATTTCAAAATACTGGACATGTGGGACAACACAAATGTAAGTATACAATTACAAAATATTGCTTTTACAGACATAACGCTTTGAGCTTTAATGATTTTATATACTTACACATTTATTAAATACAATAAATTTAAAAACTCAAATAAAAACCAGTTTATTTTTTTTTCTTTCATTTTTACATTTTTTGTCCTATCTATTTGTATTTAATCTATGATATTATTGTATTATTCCAAGTTATTAAAGAAATATTTATGCTTTTTTCAAGTTCCGTGTCATTATAAATATTGTGACAAATATTTGGTTTGTTAGAGAAATTGCATAATATCTTTATTGCGATAAGGTACTGATTGAATGTATTTTATTTCGCTTTTTGAGGGCACACAAATATATCTTTATAACTTTAGACAGAACTATATTTTTGGAAGCATTATAATTATAAGCAATAATACTAGCGACCCGCCCCGGTGTCGCTCGGGTAGGCAAAGATTTTGAAAGGATGATGATTTCTCAAAACTATTATATTATTATATAAAAGCTAAATACTTGAATACAGACCTACTTAATGACTTTCTATTATATATTTTGAAGTATTTATGTAGAATATTGTATTCATTCATTTATATAATTATATTAAACCGTTTGGGCAGCGCAGGCCCTTAAATAATCACATCAACTCCATTTTTCAGCGACTTAACATATAAATATAATGATTTCATACAAAAAAAAACTTTTGTCTATTACAACATAATCTATGACAGGGATAGTGTAGCTTTCCAACAGTGAAAGAATTATCAAAATCGGAACAGTAATTCCTGAGATTACCCTCTACAAAAATATAAACAAACATAACCTCTTTATACATTTGATGGTAAATAAATTGATTCACAGCAGCGCTTAAAAAACTGGGTATATATACACAAGTTTTTTACCTATATATAAAACGAGATGTTGTCTATCTGTAGTTCATGTAGTTATTAAGATTAATGTTAATAACAAAATGTTTGTACGAGATTGACTTAATGAGAAAAATTCAGAGCTTACTATATGAGCTTTAGTAACCGATAACAACTCGTCTCGAACTAGAATTTATTAATTTAATTTGTAATTAAAACAAGTATCGGAGCTAATTTAAAACACTGTGTTCTGAATTTTATTAATTCGCGAAACGACGTGATACTGGTACTTTAATGATTAACCTTAATTCTAATTTAATTCCACAAAATGTTATCTTTTTGCTCTGAAAATTTTAACAGTGCAGTTTTACCGCACTCAATTTCCTTGAGCTCGCACAGTATTTGCCATTATTTAATTAAAAATACTTTGTATTCCTTTAAAATAACCTTTAAATACACACACTCAAAATAGATAATAACCATTTTTGTATCAAAGTTATCACAATGATATTTAAACATGCTGTATATTGACAATAGGGTATTTACACCTATTTTTATAAAGTTTCTTAATTAGATTTTATAGTTCTAGTGAACCACTAAAGAATTCACAAAATTTTTATTCAATCGTTATGTGCCATAAAAATGCATTTATTTTGTATTTTCGAATTTCGCGCGTAATTTGACGAAAACGCTAGTCGCAGTGGACGCCATATTGCTCTGTGGTCATGACGTCAGTCGGCTGTGTAAACAAAAGGTACGCTGATAGTAGACAGGTGACACTTCTTAAGTTTACATAGCCGTGTGACGTAATAACATGGCGACTGCTATTTAAATGGTGTCACTGGTGTTATTAAGCAGATTAAAAAAAGCTGAAACTAAAACTAAAACTATCGATTTCCGACTGCTTTTTGCCTAAGCTATGTCAATAATATGTTTTTTAGAATTTTTCAAAAATAGATTAAAATACCCTATTCTCACGACAGTAGCTTCAATTTGATGCCACTTTTTCTCTAAGCTGTTCATCGTAGTTTCCTAAAAGAGCACTAAGACCGGTATTCTACAATGAAACTCAAGCAGCAATCACTTATCTTCTTCTTGCCCTGGTCATGTATTATTCTTCCACTCTCCCCTATCAGCCGTCATCGCTTCATTCACTCCCCTTTCATACATATCGATCCTCAAACAATCCATCCTTTTTTATTTGGTCTTCCCCTTCCCTTCCATCCATCAACATTCATATTCATCACTTTTAGTAATATGAATTTCATCCATCCTCATAACATGTCCATACCAAGCCAAACGATTCCTTTGCAACTTTTCTGTCACTGCTACCTTCAGACTTCCTCTAATATACTCGTTCCTTATTTTATCCATTCTCATCACTCCACACATGCATCTCAACATTCTCATCTCCGCTACATGGAGTTTCCTCTCATCCATCTTTCACTACTTAGTATGAAACAAAGACGCTTCCCGCTGTCTGTCCCTTTGTATGATTAGATCTTTAAAACGGATTGTAATGCCGTTTTCAGCAATAGATAGTGATTCAAGAGGAAGATTAATATGTATAATACATACATATTACACTACAGAAAAGCAGAAAAATTCAATGATTTGTGAAATAGTGCTCCATAGTAGTATCTACAATTACAAATCTACATTGCACCCGGGGCGGGACGCTGGTCTCTCTCTACATAAGCACAGATATGAGTCTGCCATTCATACAAATATGTCACTCAGTGGTTACTCAAGTATTGACCTGCACTTGAGCATCATTTTAGAATACCAGCCTAAATCGGTTAATACCAAAATCAATCAGTCCAAAGGTCACTATCGCCTCGATGTCAACTCGCTCAAAACCCATGGTAGGGTGCTTTCGTTCACCGCTGCCGCTGTCCCGAAGCCCCGTTCATGTTTCTCAGCTCGGTGTATGGTCTTCTAGAAAGGAGTTTCACATCGTCTCCAATACCTATGTGGATGTAGTCTCTCCTTTTTCGGTACACCATAAGCCTGGAACGGAAAATTTTAAACTTTTAGATAGCATAAAGTTTCACGAGTCTTTCCGCAGTGCTACAAATTGACTTGGCTGTGTGTGGGTTCGTATCCTACAATGAGCTTGAGCTTTCGATGAAGGAAAACATCTTGATGAAACCATAGCTTGGTGGTAGGGAATTTTCTAGTGCTCGCCTGGCTAGCTACTAGACTCGAGTTAAGAATCTGTCGCTAAGCACCTATCGGTGTGTTCCGGCAGCTTCACTCGAGAGCAAGTTCCCAGTCCAAGTGTAGCGTGGCGCCATCTTCGACTAAATCGTCACATAACATCAGGTAACTTGTGGTCAAACGCTACCCTGTAAGCAGCAAAAAGGGGGTTCATCAAGATGGGTGTGAAAAGAATTCTTAAAGGTCGGCAACGCATCGGCAACTCCCCTAGTGTTGCAAATGTCCAAAGGCGACGGTGACCGCTTAACATCAGGCGGACCGTCTGCTTTTTTGTATTAGAATAATATTAGAATAAATGAAACGAAATGATTATGGGATTCGCGGAAATCGTAGATTTTTCACATCATCTCGTAATAGAGCAGCTGATTACGTATCTTAGTTCCAAATTTTAATTAGGAGCGTTTAAGTTGACTTTTCAGAATGGGAGAGGATCGTGCGGTCAAACGAGCATACAGTGGAAGGCCGAGTGGCTGTCGCCCTATCGGCCGTTCCAGATATCGCTGGAAAGACGAAGTCACGAAGGATTTGTGCTCACTCCAGGTGGAGGACTGGCAGGAGGTGGCGCAGGACAGAGCGAAGTGGCGTCTTTTGTTATCGGAGGCCAAGACTCACTTTGGGTCGTTGCGCCATCTTAGTTAGTTAGTTAAGTTGACTTTTCAGATTAAATAAACATGTTTTCACCTCTTGGAAATTATCTGGTAGGTAAATGTTTGAAGAGAAACTTGTTTACGTTGTAGTAAGCCTATTTGAATGCTATCATTAAGTAAACTAAACTAGGTGGTTAGCCTTATCAACAATAATGAGTTATAACTGTTATAATTAATACTAGACTTATTGTTTTAATTACAGAAAAATACTTAGAGTTAGTTAACTTTACTACATTATAATGTATAGGTTCTCTACCTTTTATTTATTCTAAATTGAAAGGCCTTAGTTATTTACTAGAATAGAAAATAGTAGTAGATACAAAAATGTTTGTTGCACTTCACATGTAAATTTTACAATATGTAGGTACATACCTAACAGGAAAAGCAATAAAGGAAAAACCACAACGTGATAATTATAAAGAAATCACAAAAAACTACATAATTTTTTGTCTTTTTTCACGCGTCACTTAAAGTGAGTCAGCAAAACAAAAACACTGCATAGTCATTTTTACAAAGAGGCAATATCAGTCGCATATTCTATTCACTCCTTTCTCTCACGCACATAGAAAATGAAGATTATTTTGATTTTTTTTTTCGCACAATCACATACATAGGCTCTGATCTGACCCCTAACTAGGTTTCCCTGTATCTAGGGTATCAGAAACTACGAGGATCGGGGATCCACAACACCCAGACACAGAACAAATACTTGCGTTTTTTTTTCAATGCACAAATATTTGCCCTGTAGCGGGAATCGAACCCGCGACCTCACTCTTCACAGTCGGCTATCCGCCCATTGCGCCACATTGGTCGTCAAAATCTGTGTTCATAAATAATTAAGAGCCATTTTCTTTTATCTTAACGTGATAGAGAGGGGGTCTCAGTAGCCTAAACCCAAAGTCGACTGAGAAGGCACCTCAGACAATAACAAAAATAACGTTAAAAATTATTAAGGCAATATTTGCAAAAAATTACTTGACGGCTCACTGTCTTTTTAATTCACCGATCGTATTAAGAGTTCTTTGTTATTTATAGAATAGCAGAAAAACGGTTGAAGCCACTGCAATTTTTTTCGATTTATGTTATTGTTTAATTAAGGTTTTTTATATTAATTATAGCGTATTGACTATTGTATATGGTCAGCTACGTCACCACTTATCACCAAGTTGTATATTGGTCAAACGTAAAATTCATAAACAAGTTACGACCTTCGCCGCAATGTAATGTAAAATCTATGTACATAAAATAAAACTGTAGACCGTATATAGGGTGTCATGAAATCTTTTTTTAACGAGACAAGTAAAAAATCCAAAATTTTGAATTATTGTCTGTTTGTCTGTCTGTTCATTGGGTTGGCAAAAATGCAAAACACAAAGAACCACAAATTCAAGAGCATGCAACATCTCAAGTTAAGAATCTGTCGCCTAGCACCTATCTGTGTATTCCGGCAGCCCCACTTGAGAGCCAGTTCCCAATCCAGGTGCAGCATAGCGCCTCCTTAAACCACATCGTCACATAACATCAGGTGACTTGTGATCAAATGCTAATCTGTAAGAAGTAAAAAAAAAACTACTTGTACTGGGCCAGCATGGTACGGCACATACTTGGAATTGGATGAAACTACGGGCAACAGCTGCTGGTATAGATAAATATATGCTAACAAAGGCAGAACATAGAATAACATCTATAAAGCAGAATGTCTATGATCACATGTTTACAATGTACAGATGTGCTACAAATGTCACTTGTTTACGTCATGTGACATCTGCTGTCAGGCAGATGGACATTTCCTATGTTTACATCACGACAGTTTATTTATGAATCGTAATCCATACTGAATACAGATATTATAACGTCCTAGGATATTATACAGAGTGACTTCTAACTCGTAAAACCAAATATGTTTTTTGGCTCTATACCGTTATATTAGTTACAAGACAAGACAATCATAATCCAGGTGTAGCATGGTGCCATCGTCAACTGCATCGTCACTTAACATTAGGTGACAAACGATAATAAGTAAAAAAACGATTCGAGTCAACTCTAGTCCTTTATGATAAGTTTCTATTAAAAAAAAAGAGTTTCAAAAAGAGATATATTAGCCATATAAAAAGAAACAGCCTGTAGTAAGCTGAAGCCATTGAATCAAATTATATGCGCGTACGCAATGAAATCAGTGAATGTGCGCTGCACTGCACCGCTTTGCACTTCATTCAGTGCTCAGGTTTCGGACCGAGCGGACGTCTAGCGAAACGTTTCGCAAAAAAAGAAATAGTTCGTTCATTTCATTTATACAAACAACGTAAATAAATATTAACTCTTAGCACTTATACCTATTTATTACGTTCAAGTTAGTTGTCGGTTATTTTTTTCATATTAATTAATTGAATTGGTTGATTTATAGTAAGAATTTATTTAAATGCCTGTGGTGGAATTGAAGAAAACATGTAAGTATTAAAGCTTTTCTGATAACATTCACTATTTCGAAATCGAGACCAGTATGGGTTAGAAGGCTAAAGTTTTTTTTATTGCGCGCTGTGATTGTTGGAAATAAGAGCCAGATTAACAATAATTATTTTGTTGTCTTTTAGCGCATGTTCAACGATAAGTTATTAGTAAAACAAGTAAGAAATATTGTCAACTTTGATTTATGATGATGAGAAATCTAGAAAACCGCATCAAAATTTTGCCAGTACAGTTTTTGAATCGATTTTTTTAGAAATATATTTTCCATAGCGTCGAAAAAATTTGCAAATGTAGTGCAGTATTCATTAAGAATTACAGTTCCGCAGAACTTTACATTGCAATATTTTTGGGCGGTCGGTGATGTGATGTACTACAGTCAGCGACAAAAGTTTCTGAACATTTTCTTAACCATACATTGATTCTTATACTACTCCAAATAACCATTACTTTTTGGGATTCAGAGCTACTTATGTATTCTTATTAATAAAATTGTTTAGTTGTTTATCTAATTAATAAAAGTTTACATGTCTTTGTGTTTCATTTCACAATATCTACTGTCCCAAGTATTTACATTACAGTACGTCTATTCTAAAAGAGTATTTATTTCATAGCTGTTCCCCGCGGTTTCCCCCCTCGTTTATTGCGATAAAGAGTATCCAATATCCTTCCCAAGAGTTCAAACTATATTTATACAAAATTGTATCAAAATAGATTCAATCATTTTTAAGTCTATACAAACCAACATTCAAATCTTTTCTCTTTATGTATTAAGTATAGAGACTATAGAGCAGGGGTTCTCAAACTTATTTTGTCTACTTCCCACTTTGTTTATTTTTTAACGCCCCCTCTACACAACGCTCCCATTTTGTTCTTGGTCTCTTACCCTTTAGGCCTGCAGCGCCTACAAGGGGGCGTTATCGCCCACTTTGGGAAATTCTGCCAGAGTATGGATAAATCGGTGGACAGCGGTGGCGCCACGCAACGCCTGGATTGGGAACTAGCTCTTCAATGAAGCTGCCGGAACCCACGTCTTATGAATACTATCGAGATTATCAGGCAAGAGAAGGCGCAGGACAGACCGAAGTGACTTCTCTTATTATCGGAGGTCAAAACTCACTCTGGGTCGTTGCGCCATCTCAGTTTTTATCCTCAGTTTCAGCTTAAAATTGGCCTCTTAACATATAACAGGAAAATTCAAATACCAATACGCATCAAATAACATGCAAAAATTAACAACTAAGTAAGTACATACACGATTTGAAATAGTGATAACAACTCATTCACATGTAGGACAGACAAAGCTTTTGATATAAGGAGGCCTAAGCCATGAACTCCAAGCGAATTATTATTAACAATTTCAACGCTAATGACACATACTCTCATATAGTTACATTATATATATTATCTACTTTAAATTAATGGAATCCATTTTTGTTTTGTTTCTTTTTTACATAGATGTAATCTTATGAGGTAGAGTTTGACCACAAGTCACCTGGGCCCGTAGCCAAGATGCATTCTGCAATCGTTGACGCTAATAGAAAACAAGAAAAATGTATTGGTTTGACATATTTCTGACCACGTGACTTAGCGTTGAAATATGTCAAACCAATACTTTTTTCTTGTTTCTACTAGCGTCAACGATTGCAGAATGCATCTTGGCTACGGGCCCTGATGTAAGATTGTAAATAGGCACTCATTACTAGGTACCCACATCGCCGCTTTCCACCAGATGAGAGAGTGGTCAAACGATAGTCTAATAAGTTAAAAATAAAATACTTAACATAATTTGTTTTAAATTCAGAAAGAATTGTTTTTGTGATTTGTATGGCTACTAACTTGAGAATAATTGAAGCCTCTCGATTTATTCTCCATTTTAATTACATATAAACCCATTTAGTGGTTACATTTAGGGGTTGTCATATCAAAGTCCAAAAGACATAATAATTATAAATGTCCACAAATGTTATTAACCATGAAAAAAAAACAATTTTATAAAACTAAGGCTATTAATAGATTGCATGGTTCGCTCTCCGCTTATGATTTAAAACTGTTCATAGGCACCATAATAATAGAAATCACTACGACAAAAGAGGTTTTGTAATGGGAAACCTTGACGCTACGTACTTGTATACAAATCATAATTATTATATAGCCTATGGCGATGGACTAGTTAGAGTAATTACAATTGTGAAAATGGACTTTTTTGGCGGCAATCGAATTGTCAACGTGAAAATTTTGTTTTTATTTCCAAAACTTGTGTTTCTTCGAGTGATAATGTGTAATATTGGTGGATAATTAACCATTATGTGTTCGTTAATGTGTACGAGTGTGGGAAATTGAAATAAAGTTGTGCAAGTGACTTTTCTAGTTGCTCCAAAAATGTCCGTGTAAAGTTTAAGTAAAGCGCCACTACTTTACTTAAACACTATCCTCATCCCATCATCTCATCGTCATCATCATTTAAACTTGATTCAACTCTCTGAGTTTGAAATATTTTTATACTTGACACACTGGCAAATAAATACACTAATCGTGTGACGCCATAACAAAAAAAAAATGTTAAAATTACAATTACATGCTGTATGTCCATAAAGTTATTACTTCCTGTTACGAATATGTATAGCAGGGGTTTACAAACATAACAAATAGGTGTATTTGATATTCTTCTTGTGTCGTCTTACAAACTAACTATTATCTACCTAATTATAAAGTTAAGATAAATTTATCAGATCATTTAGGACGCCCTCTGCAGGTAGAGTGCCCAAAAAGCTGGCGACATTACCTCGTTGAAAAGCCAAACTCAACTAATTCGTTGGCCGATGTATGCGCCAGCTCTTTGATAACTCGTCTCATCTTTTAAAATAATATTGTCGGATATAAGTTGCTAAGGGTTTATTATACTCAGGTAGTGAACATTTCAAGGCGTCGCGAGAGCCCCACTTTGGGAAGCGAGGCCCCCACTTTGGGAAGCGAGGCCCCCACTTTGTGAAGCGAGGCCCCCACTTTGGGAACCCCAGATGTACCTATCTATAGTATAAACATTTTATTTAGTGTTTAGTGGAAGCCGCTAACTTAGTGTTTAGTAAAAAACAAATTCGGACAGTTCCTGTTCAGTGTTTAGTGCTTAGCGAGGTACAGTGTTTAGTAGAACGTTTTATTTTTTCTGTGAGTAGCTCTAAACGCACATCTAGCCTAGCATTCGTCCCTCAGTTAAAGCTTAGCACGCACTAAACTCATCTGGGCGGGAAGTATTTAGTGTTTAGTTAATGTATGAAATTGTTTAAAGAACTTTGTAACGTTCTATGTAGTGTCAGACATTTCCCACTAATCACTACTCACTAAACACTGTACTAAACACTCAGGATTTGACTAAACAAGGTGTGAGGCATGAGGCCTGAGCATGCCTCTCGACTTAAACTGATACAATCAGCATGACAATGGCAGGTTATCTCAGAGACCTTGGTTTAAATATAATTACGAGAGTTGCAATCATGAGGGTTCATTATTATAATTGTGTGTTAAAATGCGAACGTACATACATACATACATTTTATAAGTTAAATGCCTTGTTACGTAGTTTCACAATAACAAAAACCGCAACAGCTGTGTACTGGCACTACTGGCAGAAGTGAAATGGTTAGGTCCGTTGGGACATAAAATGGAGGTTACAGATTCGATTTTTGCTATAGAATACAATGTTAATGGAAGTTTAAAATAATCTATTGTTGATATAAGTAAAGCACCTTTAATGTACAATAGTAGCTCTTACACGCGTGTAGATTTGAACAGGATTTTCATTACAACAGAATTAAGATGAAGAATTGGCAATATTGGCTGCAGGGATCTCCTTTTTTCTCAGCAATTACAAAACATACAGAGCTAATATTTTTGTGTATTAAAGGTCATGTTTTTGATATCAAATTGTCGGAAGGATAACACGATTGGTTAAATTTCATAGCAGACAAACAATGATCGAAAACTGCCCTCTAAAAAAAAAGATTTTCATTTTACAGGCATACAAAACCGTTTTAAGAGTTGACACTTTCTTTGTATGGTATATATACACATTCTTCAAAGAACTACAGATTTAGTTTTATAAAATTAACGATAGTTTTCATTTTAAAAGAAAAAAACCCTTTTTTGGCGCATACGAACTTACGGCATTAGTCAGCTCGCTTGCGTTTTTGTATGGAGCTGATTTCAGATTCATTGTTTATCACGGCGTCCTCTTAAACTTAGCCTATGATTCAAGGATAGATATCGCTTTTTAGCAGTAAATATAATTTACAGAACCGGATTTAATCTTTGTATCTTGCTTTGTTGTTTTTTAGTTAGCACTTAAACCATCTGCTGTAGGTAGTCTGTGTAAATTAAGCAGTTTTAAGTTATTACTAACTTAATTATGAACTATTGACAAGTTCTATAGAGTATCTATAAATGCCATCAGCAGATCTTCACCAGTCTGGATCCACTCTTATTAGCGAGCGGAGCACATTTAGATGCTAAATGTACTAATCATTTTAACACTTATCATTATGTACTAAAGGAACTTGTAGCGCAAATGACATGATAAGTCCAACGTGCTAATTTATGACGACAAACAAACATTTTCAAATAGATCTAGAGAATTTTCCATTTACATATTTACCTAACTACGTATGCAGATAGATTACAATTATTAGAGTAAATATTATTTTAGCATCAGCTGAAGACGTGATAATGATAAAAATACCTATTTTTAACGCAGGCAAGGTTAAGTGAATGCAGTTTTTTATTATGTTTTCGAACACAAACTGATTTTCCCTAACAAAACTGAGGTTTTGAAGTGCCTTACTTCTTCTTCCAATGAGAACTGGTTATTAAGATTTTTCAATAACTAATGTACAAATATAAAGTAGGTATAACACAGAGTTCAAATCCTCTCGGTAAGTTATGTGTGGTTTTACCGTCGCTCAAAACGGTGAAGGAAAACGTCGTGAGGAAACCGGCATGTCCAAGAACCGCAACATTCAAGGGCATGCGACATCTGCCAACCCGCACTGGGCCAGCGTGGTAGATTACAGCACATACTCTCTGTCAGAGAGAAGGCCAGAGTCCCATCAGTGGGAACGTAATAGGCTGATGATGATGATGAGGAATGCACGTAAGTTTTAGGTACTTTTTTATATATAGGTACTTGGTTGTTATATTTGAGTCGAGGCGTATGAAGACCGAGTTTAAACTGAGGAGTTTTTGAAAAGTCCTTTTCTTTTGGCTTTCTAACGGACAGTTTCAATAACCTATCTATCCACGGATTGCCCTACTGGAGATAGCATTTGACACAAGGTAGAGCTTGTGGAGCTATGGAGAAGTAATTTCAAAATTTGGTTTTGGAACGGGATAATTGCATGTATTTGTTTTAATATAGGTATGGTAGTTTAACGCCCGAAATGAATAATCGATCCTGATCCGTTATCCGCGGTTTTGGATGGGTAAGTCATGTCATAATAATTCATTTTTGTATTAGGGCTTGACATATCTATATTTTTTTTTTTTGTTTTGTTATGGCGTCACACGATTAGTGTATTTGCCAGTGTCAAGTATAAAATATTTCAAACTCAGAGAGTTGAATCAAGTTTAAATGATGATGGTTATGATGATGATGGGATGAGGATAGTGTTTAAGTAAAGTAGTGGCGCTTTACTTAAACTTTACACGGACTTTTTTGGAGCAACTAGAAAAGTCACTTTCAAAAATTTATTTCAATTTCCCACACTCGTACACATTAACGAACACATAATGGTTAATAATCCACCAATATTACACATTATCACTCGAAGAAACCCAAGTTTAGGAAATATAAAACAAAATTTTCACGTTGACAATTCGATTGCCGCCAAAAAAGTCTCATATCTATATTTATAAAGGAAAGTCGTGTTAGTTACACTACTTATAACCATAATAAAGGAGTAGTAGTTCAGCTTCATATAAATCGGCCGTCGTCGGTTTGAATGTGTGCGTGAGCAGCGGCACCATGTACGCACGCACTTTTCACGCACACAATTACATAAACGAAAGGAGGCGGCCGGGGCCGCGGCCATGCACTCAGTACGGAACGCGCCGCCTATGCGTCACCGCAAGAGTAGACAACTAACTCGTCGAACGGCCTTAGCTAACCTACTGTTCTTTATATACGGTGTTATAACTCAAGAATGGCTGAAGCGATTTGGCTGAAAATTGGTGGAGAGGTAGCTTAGGAACAGGAAACGGACATAGGATACTTTTTATCCCGGAAAAGGTTCCAACGGGATAACGGAAAGACGCGGGTGAAACCGCGCGGCGCAGCTGGTTACTACTAAAATGACATATTATGACAGGACATATCGATCCAAAACCGCGGATAACGGATCAGGATCGATTATTATTCATTTCGGGCGTTTGACAGTATATTAGTAATGTCAAATTTCTATCTCTAGAGCAAACTGTGATAGATAGGTAATTGAAACTGGTCGTAAAAGGGCCCAACTTTTGACTGCTCTAAGGCTCTGGCCTAAGACGACCCTGGGTTTCATCACTATATTTTCCTTTCCCCAGACCTTAAGCGTTGTAAGACGACCTAGCAATGACCAAGCACAACCACTGTACCACGGAAGCTGAGAAGACGAACTATCCTTGACAATGGCAAACCGTGACAGCAATGACTATCTATTGCTACAAGCAATTAAACGACAGAAATAGAAGGGGGAAGTCACTTAGTACTGTCAGCTACAAAAGTCGCTAAACATAAATCGGTTACTTACCAAATATTATGTTCTAGATCAGCAATGATCCGATCACGGATTCGGAAAAGCAACCCCCGAGAATTTTTTAGACGTGATTCTTTAATCTGAATTCGGAAACTGACATTCAATTTGACAAACCAGTTGTTCAATCATGCAAAAGTTTCCGGCACCTATTTGCTCTCGGAAATCGTTTTCGTGAAGCGAAAGTGACGTCCAATCCGACACGGAATCTGTCCGAGTGAATTAGAATCGCACTACAGGACCTTTATTCGCTATGACCATGTAAGCACGTAACGCGGGCACGTTACGTTATCTGCGTGACTACTACTAAAGCACGTAATGACGAATAAGGTCCCAGTAATGTTTGGTGTTATAAGATGCTTTTTTTATGTAATAGATTGGCAAACAAGCAGACGGCCTGCCTGGTGGAAAGCGGTCACCGTCGCCTATGGACATTTGCAACACCAGGGGAGTTGCCGATGCGTTGCCGACCTTTAAGAACTTTTTCACATGTTAAAGACGTACAAAAAATTGTATAGCGACTTTTGTCGCTGATTGTACCTAACTACCATTGTACGAGGCAGGCAATCTCACGGTACTCGTCTAATTTTCGACGTCCTGTGTTATAAATCTAGAGTAACGAGTTCCTTGTAGCGATGGGCGATTATGCGCAGTTCCGTCCTAACTTTAAGGGCACAGGGGCCCTGAAATGATTAGGTGTCTAGACTACTAGAGTATTTTAACGAGTTTCTTGTAGCGATGGGCGATTATGAACAGATCCCGTCTTTGTCATAAGGGCACAGCCCTAGGCTAATGGGGGCCCTGAAATGATCGGGCGTCTACACTTCTAGATTAACGAGTTTTTTGTAGCGATAGGCGATTATGAACAGATCCGTTTTTATCATAAGGGCACAGGGGGCATGTGCTTAGGGCCCTAACCCCATGGGGGCCCTAAAATGATCAAGCGTCTAGAGTAACGCGTTTCTTGTAGCGATGAGCGATTATGAACAGATCAGTCTTCTGTTCAGAAAAACTCGCTATCTTCAATGATCGTTAATACCAATTTTGGCACAGGACCAGATAAGTTTGTGGTACCTACTGTATACAGCTGAAATAATCTAAATGGGCTTTATCTTTACAGCTGTCAAGGAGAAGTAACGGTCTACGGGTTATAAATATAACAGAACCGGACGCTCCCCAGACTATCCCGGATGTTAATAGAGTAGTAGAGGAAATTTGGTTTTTTCCACATTGACAGGAAAAATTATATTAGTCTGTTAGCTTTTGACCATAAGTCACGTGATGTTATGTGTCGAGGTGGTCCAAAGTGGCGCCACGCTAATACGCTTAAAATGTTAAATAAACCCAAAAAAGAAATCCAAAAAAAACATTTTGTCATATTTTTTTTTTACGTTTTGTATGGAACGTCAACTAACATTTCGAAGGGACTTTCATTCATTTGACCACCTATCCTTTTTTTTACTACTTACAGGGTAGCGTTTGACCACAAGTCACCTGATGTTAAGTGACAATGTGGTCGAAGATAGCGTCACGCTACACCTGATTGGGATCTAACTCTCAAGTGAGGCTGTCGGAACACGTCGATAGGTGCTTGGCGACAGATTCTTAACTTGAGGTTGGTAGCTAGCCAAGCGAGTACTAGAAGGTACCTATGGTTTCACCACGATGTTTTCCTTCATCGAAAGCTCAAGCTCATTGTAGGCTTCTAACCCACGTCCTACGGATCGCAAGCCGACGTCACTACCACTGAGCCGTCATAATTCACTCTTGACTTGAACACCGCCGGCTAATCTTGAATGACTGACACAAATCTTAAGTCATCGCGGAATGAGGATAGCGGGTTTATTACCGTAGATCGTACAGTGGCACGACATCTAGATTTATCCAGATTGACAGGAAATACACAAATTACATAATGTCAGTGTGGCAGTTGGTTATTAAATAGTTAAGGTGCATTGTAGAGATGAATTGTAGAGAGATCTAGTGGTAGAAATTGCTGAAGCTTGGGTACCTTTATGTTCTGTGGCTTGGGATTGTAGTGAACTTGATCCATACTTCATCATTCATCACCAGACTATTACGTTCCCACTGCTGGGTCTCAACATTCATATTCACCACTTACTTGGTAATTGAGTTCGTCAGAAAATATAAATGCGATCGTACCTAAAAAAATTGACTGCCGGACGTCTTTTGCCGGTGTTAATAGGTTGTAGCAAGCGTAGCTAGTTTTAATTTTGGCGTTTTATTGTGATGACATGTTATTTCTACGTTATTAAATAAAGATGTCTATGAATTAAAACGGAGTTTTATTGTTTTGATCTACAATCACATATAAGCATTGTAGAAAACAAACTCGAAAAACCTTAGGCAAAAATATTCGAATACCGGTTTGGCGATGAATGGAATATTAATCCGTGTGTGAATTGCTGTCGACTTGTTCACTTTGTTATACCGTAATTCAAGGCCTGTGGCAAATTGACGTCAATTTTTACAAGCAAAAACAGCCTATTTCGGACTAAAGGAACTTCTTTTAGGTTTTTAACACCTTGCATGCTTTATCTGTATACACAATATGTTTAAAAAAATCATCTTTATCTTCCAACCCTCTGTTTGATGACGTTCTACATGGTTATTTATAAAATATGGTATAGATAGGGTGTTTATTGTCAATATTATATTTATAACAATTTCATGTACATACGCAAAAATGTTAATAGCTTCAAAAGAAAAGTGACTCTCTCAACTTCGATACGGGTAAAGTTTTAAATGTGGACTACATTTATTTGTCCATCAACTCGCTTGATGTTAAGTGATGGTGCGGCTTATTTAAAGAACAATGGCCAAAACGGACCCGAGGTTGTATGAAGACGAGCTTATACATAAAAAAAATGAAATTTTTTGCCTATTACGATTATACAAACGATATTTTACGGAAACTGTAGAAAAGAATGATATTAATCTTTTAATTTCGTAGTTTTTAATGACATTTTTTAACTTGCACGATGCTTGGATGGATTGACGACGCAGTAGCCGAGTTGGTAGTATCCTGCCTGCGAAGCTAGCGGTCCCGGGTTCGAATCACGGTAAGGGCAAATATATGTGTGATGAGCACGAATATTTGTACCTGAGTCTTGGATATTTCTATCTATATAAGTATTTATTTCTCTATTTAAGTATGTATATCGTTGTCTAGTACCTATAACACAAGTTTCGAGCTTAATTTGGGGCTAGGTCAATTTGTGTGCAATAGTCCCCGATATTTATTATTATTATTATTATATATTGGATGTTTTGAACGGAAGATACATATTCTACCAATTTTGTTGTACATCCTTTTCATTTTTCTGAAGCTAACGTTAATCTCACACACCAATAACTGTTAAATGTCTGTCGTACAACTTCAATAAGCTCGCAATTTTTATTCAAAATATATTGCGGGCAGGTCCAAGGCAGCATGAAAAGTGGCCGATGTTCTTTAGACACTATGTACTATGTAGTAGGCACTACAACCTACCTATTCACACAAAACCCCTTACATATTGTTCAAAAAGTAATATTTTAAATTAAAAAAAAACTATTTTATTAAACTAAACAATATTCAAAACAAACTAAAGATATTAAAGTAGTATTGAAAAAGAATAAACGTTATGATTATCAGTAGTATTATCATAAAAATTAAGCTTTAAATTAGTAATTCTAGGTAGATAGTAATAACATACAAAAGAATACATCTAAATACAGCAAAAAAAAACACAATAAAGATAAAAACACGGAGAGACGCAATAGAAACTCCTATAGTTATAATTCCTGTGAAAGTACAGTACAGTCAGCGACAAAAGTTGGTCATACTTAATTTTTCAAATGTGTTATAGATCATAAATATTAGGGGTTATTTTACATCTTAAAAGGTAGCGTTTGACCACAACACAACTAAAAATCAAATATCAAATCAAATCAAATATTTATTTTACTGACATAAAAGTGGGATACAATTATAAACGAGTCCATGGACTCCTGAACTAGTTGAATCTGTATTTCAGGAGCCAAGGCTTCTTCCATCAAATGACAAAAAGAATGTGAAAAGCTAAAGGGCTAAAGTTAGGTGATGATGCGGTCAGCGGTTGGTGTATAATATGATGAAGGTAATCGGAAAACGTGTTATAGTTCAGCGACTTTGTCGTTGACTGTACAAGTAGCTTGTTTCAAAATAATATCCTGTTACGTTGCAATAAGTTTATATTTTTAATAAAGAAGAAAAAAGCTTGTTACAATGAGATGGAACTCCCAAATGGAAAAACCAATTATGATTTAGCCAGTTTCTTTTGCTTCTTTCCGTGGATGTACAACCAGTGGCATAGCTACCGGAGGGCTAGATGGGGAAGTGCCCCGGGGGTCCCAAGCTTAGGGGCCCAAACTCAGGGGGCCCCTCGGACACTGTATTACGAATACGAAACAAACGATTTCGAATAGTTTATTTGGGGCCTTAGTTTATTTTTCGCCCCAAGGCTTTTGGTTACCTAGCTACGCCACTGTGCACAATATTATAAAATCTATATACACATACGATATTACGAATAAAATACGTGTAACATATATATAACTATTTCCTAAAATACTGTTTATTACATCATATCACAAATTGTACATCGTTTTTAAATACAAGTACTAGTTTTAGCTAGTATCAATACTATGTTCATTTGAAATGATACAAAGCAAACAAGTTTCAAAGTACAGATCTACATTTTTCTAAATAAGCATCCAATATACATTGCCAGAAAAAAGTTTACAGTACAAGTTAATATGTATATAAAAGAAACAGACGATTGCTATTATTAACATTTCATTGCTATTAAATAAGAAACTTCATAACGTGAACAAAAATCGTATGTTTTGGAAAACATATACAGCACCTACTTAAAAGGACGATGAATAAAAAACAGAGGATGGGAGTGGCATGCCAAATATGGTTAAAGTCCCAAAATATAACCAGAATAAAAATATAAAAACAGACCTATCCGTAAAACTACAATGGTAAACAAGCTTTTTTTAATTTATCTGGATGTAGAAGTCTATAAAAAAAATGTCTACTCTAAGGCATAGAAAGGCAAAGGCAAAAGGCATGGTCTATATATGGTATTCTCTAATGATGCTCAGCCGCTACTCAAGTTTTGATCTACATTCGAGCATCATTCTAGAGTACCAGACCTAAGCCAGTGTAGTGACGTCACTGTACTTGATATCTATCACTGGTTTGAAGTTCTAATAATGAATTTGCACTGGACCATCTTAATTTCTCCAATCAAATATCTAGTAGAATAAAAACAATATAAAAAAAGGAAAAAAATTACCTGATGTTTCTGATTACCTGATGTTTCTAGAATTTTTTTGTATTTATACAATTTTTTTTTTTCCAACAATTTGTAATTTATATGTATAATATATTTATAATCTAAATTAAATCTAATCCTACTAAGTCACCTTTAAAATAATTAATTTTTTGTTGTAATTTTTATATCCGCTGTATTAACCACTTTAACAACATTGTTTGTTACTCGCTCAAATGAAAACTTAATTTTCATTATTATTGTAATGCATGCCGTCCTCACCTGTCAATGCTGTGTGACATTTAGTTCTAAGCTTCTAAGAATTGTTATAAATCTGCGAATGTATGAGTGTACACTGTGTTGGTGAGCTAATAAATAAATAAATAAAAAAATGGAATAATCTTACTTTATGGGCCTCACGTGGTGCTGTGCAAGTAGGTTATAAATATAAGCCATAAAATATCTGAAACAATAGAAAACATCACATTACTAACTATACTTTTTTATTGTTTGTGAATAGGCATCCCGCCGTAAAAAATGATGAAGTCGACAATGTAACACGCATACCTAGATGGTACAGTCAGCGACAAAAGTAGTTGATCATACTCGATTTTCCAAATGCGTATAGGATCAATAATGTTTGTTATTTTCTTACTTAACATCACACATCTGATGTGTTAAGTGATGATTCGGGCGAAGGTTGGTGTTTATGATGGTTTAGAAAATCGAAAAATGTGTTATTGTTCAGCGACTTTTGTCGCTGACTGTACCTGTTCACTCTTGCCTTGAAGATCCCCAAATTATAGCGATCGGGAAACACGCACTTTGGCAAGGACTTCCACTCATTAGCGGTGCGCATGATAAATGTAGAAGCAAAAGGCTTCGTGGGAACAGGTGGAATATACCACCGTTTATACCGATGGCGTCCCGACATTTGTTCTGACCACGCGACTTAACGTTGAAATACGTCATTCCTATACATCATTGTCTTTTCTATTATCTTTAACGATTGTAGAATGCAACTTGGCAAGGGGCGCTGATCTATCATCGGTTAAGCCAAGGCCGGATTTACCCTGTCAGGGCCCCTTTTCAACGCAGTTCTCGGGGCCCCTTTTCTTACTTTATAAATATTTTTATCTATCACCGTTCCTTTACATTCATAATAAAAACAAATGAGTATTTTTGGAAGGATAAAAATGTTCAAATACAATTTTCGTTCGATAAAAAGGTTGTAATTTATCTTGGTGCGTTCACGGGGCCCTTAGTCCATGTGGGCCACTAGGAAGTTGCCAACTTTGCCTTATGCTTAATCCGTCCCTGGGTTAAGCTAGAAAAATAGAACAAAGAAATGTGATACATACCTCACCCAAGCGTTCCAGCTGCCAAAGAAGCAAGGACTACTAGAACTGCGGTGGCGACGCCCCCCGCCCCGACCTGCGCCCCGTACACTGCTCCTGAGTCCGCCCCCGCACCAAACGCGTCAGCTGACGTCATCGTGTCTGTCAAAGATTCATCGGTCAGCGCGCGCGCTACCGATGGGCGTATCTACAGGTTTTATAGCTTGGAATAGTTATTGAAGCCAGACTTAGCATATAATTTCTATTACCTACTAGCTGTTTGACTTGTTTGAAAAAAAAAATATTAGTAAAAATAGTAAGATCAGTTGAATAGTTTTTAAGTTTTTACGGACCAACAAAGGGTCAAATCTTTTCTCTTTATATTAGTTTAGATTACAGAAGTAAAAAAATTTAAAATGAGTTGAAAAACACTATGTTAACACTTAAACACTTTAACACTTGTGATCAAGAGCAACAATACTATGATTTTAAAAAAAATATCTACAAATTAAGCACTATTATTAAAAAAATAAATATTTTAACAAGAAATACATTTTTGGTGAACTTGCGCCTTAAAATAATGAATTCTAAAAAGCCAATCAGTTGCAAATAAAAACTTGTGACAGATTTGTTTAACTCTGTGATTGGTTGCCAATATTTGCCTGTTGATTTTTACATTCTAATTTACGAATTAATATAATTATAATAAATAGTACCAAGCAATATCTACCGTAACCGAAATAATAATTAATTATATAGCTGTATAAAATAATTTACTATAAAGATTAAATCATATATAAATAGATACCAAGCTATAAAACCCAAATTAGTAGTAGATTTACCCATTGATATCATGCAGATAAAAATAAAGAAAATATAATTAATTAGATTCCTGTAATTATAAACATAAGTGCATTAAAGAAAAAGAATTTAAGTAGAAAAAAAAATACAAAAAAGTATCTGAAATTGAAAATACATTGTTGTCACAGAAACGACATGCACAAACAAACAAAACGATGCACTTATGAATTATAAAACAGAACGAAAGCGTTATGAAATCATTAGTATGTAGGTAAATATATACACTTACAAATACAAAAATACTACCCAAGTTATTTCAAATTAATAATGAAGGTCAATTGGTTATGTAAAGCTGGCACCTTCACAGTACTCACACCAAAGGGATTTTATTATACAGTAGTAAAAACAAAACAGTAACCATCTCTGTCGCGCTCGTAACCTTGACCGCGTGCGAGAGAGACAAAGAGACTTTTCCTGATGCGTGCGCTCATTCACAGACAAATGTGTGAATGTGTTGCACGTGCCAGCTTTAGATAAACGACATCAAAATTAATGTAGTAAATTTGGAAAAGATTAGATTTTTATAATTATTTTGTTAATGGTATTGATTCTATTGTGTATTTTCTAAAACTGAACTATATGTAATGCCGTCCTTTGTATACTATTGTGGTTAAACAAGGACAGCAATACTTTTGGACTTGTCAAACTTTAAAAACTAAAATGCACAACAGGATCGATACCACTAGCTATATCTACTAAGTAACCAATGTTAAGATGTTTTTTTAATGGAATAAAAATGTTTAAAAAATTTTCTAAATTATGTCTAAATATGTAAATATACGTTTGTAGATATGTCTGTATGTCTGTGTCGGCGTATCAATGTATAATACTTTCACATTGACACGCCGATTGGATAAACTTGTCTTTTGCGCGCTAATATTATTTCTAACAAAAAAATAAAGTAAAAAGAAATGCAATAAGTATGCTCTACGCCAAATGATCTACAAAACCTATTAAGCATTTTTAGTTAACATACTAGTAGTACTAGTTAACATATTAGTAGACATTTAATGAGAATGTATGGAAACATACCAATTTCCGGGACTGCCAGGCGTGAAATGAACGAAAAATATATTCCTTAGTTACATTATATGGCAACACAAAAACAAAAATGCTGTTGTTAATTGGACAAAACAACAAGTCAACTTTTGTTTAGTCAAAACGTATTTTGTGAAAAGCAGCTTTAGGTTAAAAAAAAACTTCAAAAACACACTGGTTATTTTTGCGTTGTAAAACATATCGGGTTTTGAAATGGGCACTGGGTAAATAACTAAATACTCAAAAAGTAAATAATGGGCACTAGGTAAATACTCAAAAAGTAAATAATGGGCACTGGGTAAATACATACTGAGAAAAAAGTCAAAGTCAAATGTGAGAAGAAAAGTGAACAAAAATGTGACCAGGGGTCCAAAAATGATGAAATCATGTGACATAAATAATTTATGGATAGCTCCATATGTAAAAACAATATTAACCAGGTATCGCTAAAAATATTAATCGCTAGCACCATCTATCCATCGTTTAGAAAGCTTCATTTTATCAGCTGTCAGAAAACGGGCATAAACTATCGATAAACTCGATAGAACAATCGCTATTCTTACAAGAATAAGAATCATGTTGCAACAGATTATGTATACAAAACGCATTATGTAGAAACAAGAAAAGATGTATTGTAGCAAAGCGGCCTCAAGTCAGCGTTGTGCTGGTCGTTTGATCAGCATTGGTCTTCCGTTGAGGCCGTTTTTATGACGTCACTGACATGAAGGTAGTTTCAATTCTTGGTATCTCGATCGATAATAATACAACAGCTGTTATAGACAGTGAACTAACCTCCATATCGGTTCAGCATCGCCATGATGACTCCGTTGGACCACCCGAACCCGGTCTGCAGTACATATTCACCCCCGCCGCCTATACCGCCGAAGATTGTTGCGTCGTACTGCAGAACAAGATATTTGTTTGACATTTAGGTGTCATTAGATTCGTCTATAGTGTGGGAGTGACAGATTACCTATAGTGTGGACAGACCTTATTTTGGCGCAGTCGGGTTTTTTGTTCCCTTTGTAATGTGTAATCTTGTTTGCAGAGAAACTCAAATTTAAAACGTCAATTTTATAACAATGTACAAAAAATTCAACTTTTCGAAGAGTTAGAAAAAAAATATTATATAATAAAAATCGATTATTTTTTATGTAAATTATCGATTTTTTACAAATCGGTTTATTATTGAGATAAAAATCGATTATTTATTAATCGATTTTTTTCCCTCCGAGTCACATCCCTAAGTTTGGGCGCACTCAAAGGCAAACCAAGTCGTCTTATCGAATAGATGGAATGAAAAATAGTAGTACCTTCTCCAGCATGGCCGTCTTCTGCTTCCAGACCTCGTAGTTGCTGCGCACCCACTTGGCGGCTATCTCGTCCGCGTAGCGCATGGCCTCGGGCAGGCCGGTGTCGGCCAGCCCCATCACCACGATGTACTGCAGCGGCGGCCACGCGTTCGGGTAGTCCCACTGCTCGCCGGAGTGCTCGAACGTCGCCGGGATGCCGCCCTCGAAGATGTCCACCTGGCCCGGGGAGAAAAAAAACGGGTTGAACGGAGTGCCGGCAGAAGAGAAAACTGCATGCGCTCTGCGCCACCTGAACGAAACAGCAGGGGCAGGCATACATTTTCGCCGCGCGGTAGAAAGAGAGGGGGATATTACTTCCTCTCCTACGCCGCGCCGGCGGACTACTCTCCCCCGTCGTATGAATGTTCGATCAGGTCGCGTGTCCTGACGCGAGTTTTACACTTTTTACCCATCCCAAAAAAAAACCCAGCACCACTAAAGAAGTTTTCACTTCAAAAATGTAAATGGACCAAAACCATTTACTACCTAAAAACTAGTGTCCGGCCGAAAGTTCGGTTTCGGCCAAAAATCAAGTTTCGGCGGCAGTTTCGGTTTCGGTCAAAATTGGCCGAAATGTAAGTTTTTGTTTCGTTTCTGTACTTGAATGACTTATATATAGTTAATTAAATATTGAGTCAGTAACTTTGTTTTGTTGTAAATAACAAATCATGTAAAAAAAAAGATAGTTAATGAAAAATCTGAAGTGTTTAATTTGAGTTTCGGTTTCGGCCGAAGCTGACACAACGGCCGAATATTCGGTTTCGGCCAGAAAACCAGTTTCGGTCGGACTCTACTAAAAACTGGTTTACAAATATCATGATAGAAGATAGAAAGCTTCTATAATAGAAGAGATCAAAACAGCTCTTCGCTTTGACTCACCTTAACTTTATCCAGATAGTTAATGACTCTGTTGACGTAGTACTCCTTCCGGCCCTTGTCGTAACATCCGGTCCAGAGAGGCGCCATGTTGGAAGGGTAGAAGTAGTCGCGCCGCCGGTGGGACTCCAGGCTGTAGTCCAGCCACACCCCGACATCTTCATGCCAAAGAACCTGGAATTAAACTAGTATATTACTACTAGTTGCACCGTTATCCCGCAGGAACCTTTTTCCGGGATAAAAAGTAGCCTATGTGTTAATCCAGGGTACAAGCTGTCTCCATTCCAAATTTTATCAAAATCGGTTTAGTTTTAGTAGTTACGGTCATACGTGGTGATACGTACAGTCAGCGACAAAAGTAGCTGATCATTCTCGATTTTCCAAACATGTTTCAAATCAGTAATTATATTATTATTGTTTTTTTTACAATTTACATGTTATCATTTTGACCACACCATGACACACCTGATTTTAGGTGATGATGAGGTCAAAAATTGGTGTCTAAGATGATGAGTATAATAGAAAAAGTGTGATTGTTCAGCGACTTTTGTCGTTGACTGTACAAACAAGTTTTTTCCTTTCCTTGGCTATATTGCGGGAGGTATTTTACATTTAGTTATCTATCTCTAATCTCTAGTAGGGATGTTCGGTTCCGATAAAACCACCTCCGCGGTTTTATCGGAACCGAAGTCGGATTCGGTTTCAAATTTGGTTTGTCGGAGTCGGAACCGGAATCGGAACCGAAGTCGGAGGCGGAGGTGAAAGAAAGGCGTGCTAGTTAAGGGCAGGTCTTCATCAAAGTAGTTCCAAATGACACTTTTTTTCGGTTTCATTATACTTTTCAACAAGGTGCTAGATTATGTCTATTTGTCACAAATCGACTGAAAACGTCACTATAAACACGATTAAGTTTATTTTATTTGAAGCGCAACGCAAACTCACTAAACGTAAACAAAACATATGACCGAGTAATCGACAGAAAGAAAGGCACGTGTACATAACGAAGGGAGGGAGAGGCATTTCCCGTGCGACAAGCACAAACTTGTTTATACGCCGCGCCATTTCGATATAACCACCGGTTCCGAAGTCGAAGTCGGAGGTGTAATGTAAATGTGTAATGTCAATCGGTAGTTCCGATTTTTCGGAATCGGAACCGTAGCTCCGTAACAATTCAATTTATTTATTTATTAAGAAACTCAACAGCGTAATACAATTATATTGCTTATAGGATATTTAACATTGTAAGGCCAATTAACGAATTTCACTTAGAACATGGCACAAAATGAAAAAAAAAGAAAAACAGATTAATGAATGAATGAATGATAATTACAATGGTTGCAAGTTTGGAGAGTAGTTTTGTGGTAGTGTGTGTAAAAAAGGGGGGGGGGGGGAGTTGGGTGAGGAAATACTGATGAGGATAATTTGTTTTTATTCAATAGGATACACTGTGATCACTTTAAAACATCAAACTTAAAACTAGCTACGCCTGTTCCAACCTCCTTACGCCGGAAAAAGAACAGGCAAGAAACGCCTGGCAGGATTATTTTTTTTGGCGCGATCACATTGACAATTTTATTCAAATAACATCCATATTTAACATCCTTAATTTCTAGTATATACCTGTTCAATAGCCTCCATGAACCTCGCATGCACATCTCTGTAGTACTGCGCCTTATCATGGTTGTCCAATCTCGAGTGAAATTCCGACATCAGCTGCGCGTTCCAGCACATGATCGAGTTCAAGTCGACTGGAATGATCGAGCGGGTCTTCAGGTTCGTCAGGTTGCCTGGAAGACAAGTTAGTAGAGGTTCAATCGTCATCATCATCACAAGCTTTCTTCTTCTCAGTAAGAGTATTGTCTTCTACTTTTGACGTAATAACGTCTTATAAATCGATGAACGCTGGCTGCACGCATGAAAAATTCATGACCCATTGTCGCGTTGCGCCTGAGCCGAGCGTGCAAGCGAGAGCGCGGAACAAGCGATAGAGAGGCACGATCGGCAGCATTCGGCTTGTGACGCATCTATCTCTCTTCCACTCCATTGGACGTCCGAGTAGAAGATAGACAGCGACGAACGTGTACTGCCTTTACAGAGTTACGTTTGACCACACAGGAAGTAACGAACATATATATGACGACGCGGTAGCCGAGTTGGTAGTGTCCCTGCCTGCGAAGCTAACGGTCCCGGGTTCGAATCCCGGTAAGGGCAAATATATGTGTGATGAGCACGAATATTTGTACCTGAGTCTTGGATATTTCTATCTATATAAGTATTTATTTCTCTATATAAGTATGTATATCGTTGTCTAGTACCCATAACACAAGTTTCGAGCTTAATTTGGGGCTAGCTCAATTTGTGTGCAGATGTCCCCGATATTTATTTATTTATTTATTTATTTATATTACATACACACACACATTCACGCACACACTTTACCATTAAAAATATTACCCTTTAGCGTACATAATTAAAACATATTTGATTTTCTTTTTAAACGACGACAAAGCAAATTATTATGTTTTGTGTATGACCACTCATAACTTTTTACAGAGTGGTCCGATTTTGATGATTATTTTTTTTAACCCCCGATGAAGGCAAAAGGGTGTTATAAGTTTAACGTGTGTGTATGTGGCATCGTAGGTCTTAAACGGGTTAATTCATAATGATTTAGCTTGTTTTAAAGGTGCCATGATCAAGATTGTTCTTAGCTACATTGTCGTGGGTTTAAAACAAAAATAAAATTTACCTTTATTTGTCCCATTAAGAATGAACCATCTTGAAGAGAAGTCCCATCCTGACTCCGCAGCCGCCTTCAGCTCTGCATACAGTTCCTCCTTATCTTCAAATTTGTCGAAATGTCTGAAATATATAATGTACATCATCATCAGCAGCCTGTATCAGTCCACTACTGGACATAGATCTCTCCCAAGGTACGCCACTGAGCCCGTCCTTCGGCTCTTCTCATCCAACCACTGGCAGCCACTCGGCGCAAGTCGTCGCTCCACCTAGTCGCAGGGCGTCCTACACTACGTCTGCCAAGTCGCGGTCTCCACTCAAGAACACGTCTACCCCAACGGATATCGGTTCTGCGGCTTATATGACCAGCCCAATGCCACTTCAGCTTGCTAATTCACTCCACCTCTAAGACCTCTGGACTATCTCTGTACCAAATTTCATTCAAATCGGTTCAGTAGTTTAGGCGTGAAAGCGTAACAGACAGACAGACAAAGTTACTTTCGCAGGAATGTAGCGATTTGTTGTCAAAGTATAGATCTGTTGAAAAGGTTACCTTAAATTATACGACATAATGTCTTTACTTACCTGGCAACATCTACATCTTCTTTATAACTCTCTGGTCGCGGCCCTTGTGATTGGTCGTTATACCTCGCCATTTTGTATCTGCAATTTAAAAATGGCGTTCAAAGGGGATGCCTATGTTCAGCAGTGGACTTCTTCCGGCTGATGATGATGATGATGATGAATTTAAAAATAAATTTTAATAGCAATTTGTTTTGAAGCGACGATAGTACAATGGGTTTGGAGGAATGAAAAACAGATAGCTTGGTTGTAGGGCATTTTCTATACCTCGTCTTATTACCTACCAACCTAAAGTTAAGAATCTGTCTCCAAGCACCTATTGGTGTGTTCCTGCAGGCTTACTTTAGCAACTTCCCAGTCTAAGCATCCCGGCTAAATCTTCACTTAACATCAGGTGACTTGTAGTCAAATGATAAACTGTAAAAAGTAAAAAAACGTACCTTTGTCCATTGTGATCAATATTGACAGTATGATTAGTCATCCAGAAGTCAAACTCCTTGTCAAGTGTATGGATATGTTGTCTTAAGAAGTCGGTATCGTAGAAATCGTCCATGAGTAGGCGAACCATCGGGATTAGGAGAGGAGGCTGGGATCTGTGGAGACAAAAAAGAGAGAATAGTCAATGTTTTAAACATTTCATTGCAGTAAATAAATAAATATCGGGAGACCATTGCACACAAAATGACCTAGCTCCAAATTAAGCTCGAAACTTGTGTTATGGGTACTAGACAACAATATACATACTTATATAGATAGAAATATCCAAGACTCCGAAACAAATATTCGTGCTCATCACATATATTTTTGCTCTTACCGGGATTCGAACCCGGGACCGCTAGTTTCGTAGGCAGGGTAACTCACTCGGCTACCGCTTCGTCATAATACAGTATAGAAGTATAGATATGGGCGTTTTCATACAATAAATAATAATATTTTTTAATTTCCGCCCAACATATCATAATCAATACCATCAGTTTTATGTACAGCATCACCCCGACGCCCAATATAAACATCATACATTTTATGTACAACATCACCCCAAGCCCGTACACAATTGGTCCTTCGAGCCGGATGTACGGGCCGACCCGTACACTAACCTCATGACGTAATAGATTCGTCCACCATTCGGAATGAATCCAATCCTCTCGACAATGTCTATGTAGTTGGAGATCATGCCGCGCGCCGTGCTTCTCATCTCGGAGAGGAGTAGACCCTTGATGATCCAGTACGAGTCCCAGTAGTAGAACTCGCGGAAGCGGCCACCTGAGATACCAGGGAGGAAGGTTTTATTTTCTTTCTTTTTATAGCAATGATGGCTAGATGACGGTAGTGACGTCGAACGTGGAACGTGGGTTCGAATCCTACAATGAGCTTGAGCTTTCGGTGAAGTAAAACATCGTGATGGAACCAGAGCTTGGTGGTAAAGTATTTTCTAGTACTCGCCTGGCTAGCTACGCTAATGTTAAGAATCTGTCGCCAAGCACCTATTGGTGTGTTCCTGCAGCCTTTTTTTGAGTGCCAGTTCCTAGTTCAGGTGTAGCATGGCACCATCTTCGACCAAATCGTCACTTAACATCAGGTGACTTGTGGTCAAACGCTACGCTGTAAGTAACAAAAAAAACCGACTTTAAATGTTCTCTCATGGATGCCATTGTCAGAACTGCTCAAATTGACTACCTATCACTTCTTGTGTTCCTTACCAGGCACTATCACAGGGTTGTCTACGTAAATGATGGAGTACTGATCCTGGTTTTCCTTGACTTCATGCTTCATCTTCCTCCCGAGCTGCAACCATAGCCGGTTCAGGTCTGACGCCCACTGGTGCAGGAAGGGGTCTTTTATGTTCTTCAGAAATGCTGGAAAAGAGAATGGTTTCAGTTCAGTTTATTATCGTTTCAGAGCTGGGTGGGAACTAATTGCCAGCACTTAAACCTGCAATTTTCCTACGTTTCTGCAGGACCTTCGCATTTTCTTAAGATTTAAAGTACTCTGAAGTTATTCTATCAGGGCGCCAAATTTTATCGAAATGCGTTCAACAGTCCATTATATTAGCAACATCCGATAACCGATGGGGAAGAAAGGTTCTCGAGTGGCGACCACGAATCGGAAGACGTTCTGTAGGTAAGCCCCTTACTAGGTGGAGCGAGGATATCGTCGCTGGAAGCCGAAGAAGTCCACTGCTAAACATAGGCCTCCCCCTTGGTACGCCATCATGAACGGCTATCAGAATTTGCATCCATCGACTCCCTGCGACTCTTACAATGTCGTCGGTCCACCTAGTGGGGGGTCTTACCTACAGAACGTCTTCCGGTCCATTGTCGTCACTCGAGAACCTTTCTTCCCCATCGGTTATCGGTTCGTCGAGTGATGTGGCCTGCCCATTGATAACCCAAGGTAGAAATCACACGCTCTTTAGTGTCATAGTTCTCTCACGATCTCACAAAATCCATTTGGAACTAGACAAAACTCACCAGGGTTATCTTTCCAGTCTGTAGGCTGCCATTCCTCGAACTCTGATCCTTCAGGGTCGAAGTTCTGGTTAACGAACTCCAGGATATCAGCCTTGGTCGGATGGGAATCTGTCCTGGATAAATAGTTGTATTATATAATAAATGTCGCGGTGGGTACATCGGAGACTGAATCCTTTTTTCGGTACAAGCGAGTGGCCCACCAGATTACCTCAATCTTCGTAGGTACATAAAACGTTTTCAAAAAGAGGAGAACTAACAATGTTTTACTGTCTTATATTATGCTCGTATTACACAAAAAACATTAAAAATTGCTATGCGTTCGAGTTGTGTCGTAATTGTCAAGACAAAGTTTGTATGAAAGGTTTCATTCGGAAATGTGGTCAAGCGCCACCATGCCCGAAGTAAAAAAGAGATCCAAGTAATTACCTGTTCATCATTCTGTAGAAGTGTTCCATGGTAATGTTGGCAGACATCTTGATCTTCATGTCCACGAAGGTCTTCGAGTCATTGTACAGGCCGGCCATCTGCACCGTGTCTAGAAGGGGTCCGTGGCAGTAAATCAAACTGAAATACAGAAACGATATGGTTAGAGAATCAGGTACGAGTACCTTTAATAAGGCAATAAGGTGACGTGCTTTGGGAGGGGCCTATGCCCAGCAGTGGACTGAAACAGGCTGATTATGATTATGATGATGAGAAAGGTAATTTTTGTAAACTACTACATACTTAGCGGTTCAATAACTGACAAAAGTGTGGTACTTCCCCAGGTTATACTTCAGATGATGGAGAACACTATCATCATCATCAGCCGGAAGAAGTCAAACTGCTGAACACAGGCCGCCCCTTTTGAACGTCACCATGAACGGCTATTAGCCTTTTGCATCCATCGGCTCCCTGCGACTCTTACAATGTCGTCGGTCCACCTAGTGGGGAGGGCCTTCCTACCGAACGTCTTCCGGTTCGTGGTCGCCACTCAAGAACCTTTCTTCCCCCATCGGTTATCGGATGGAGAACTATGTTAGGTTCAAAAGGGTCATTATAAAGAGATCAGATAAGTAGATTGAGAGCCAGTTCCCAATCCAGATGAACCACCTTCGACCAGATCGTCATTTAGCATTATGTGACTTGTCGAGCATAATTTAAAAGCCTTCAAGTTAAGAGTGAGTGTCTACTAGGCAAGCATGCGCCATCGTCGAGCTCGTCATCACTTTATGATAATAAAATTATATAATAATAATAATAAAGCCGTTTATTCTGAAATACAACTATTAGGTACATATATAAAGGTTCGATAAAACTAGTATTATAATATATCTCGTAGATCAGTGTGCCTCTGGGCATAGGCCTCCTCTAACAATTTCCATTGGGTTCTGTCTCGGGCTACCCTTCTCCAGTGGTGTCCAGCCGTGAGTTTTATGTCGTCCTCCCACCTCTTTTGTTGACGTCCTCTACGGCGTTTGGAGTCATTAGGGTACCAGTCAGAGACAGTCGTACTCCACTTCCCATGTATATCTCGTATCATGTGGCCGGTCCATCTCCACTTCTGTTGGTCTATTCGAGTGAGTAGGTCAGCTACTTTAGTTTTTTCTCTTATTTTGCTACTTCTCACTTTATCTTGTTTTTTAATTCCTGACATGCTTCTTTCCATGGCTCTCTGACAGCGTTCCAGCTTTTCTCTATGATGTTGGGTGAGTGACCAAGTTTCGCATCCATATGTTATGACTGGGAGTATGCTGGTGTCGAAGGCTTTCCTTTTGATTGACATGCTTAACTCCTTGGATTTGAAGACTTCTTTCAAAGACCAGTACTTCCTCCATCCGTTTGCTATTCTTCTATTAATTTCCTTAGTGGTCTGGTCTTCGTGAGAAATTATCTGTCCTAGATAGTTATATTCTTGAACATATTCGATTGGCTGGTTATCAATTTTCATATCTATTGGTTTGGAGTTTGTAAGCAGTTTTGTTTTGTCTTTGTTCATAGCAAGACCTACCTTCATACTTTCTTTGTTCAGTGATTTTATCATGTTTTCGAGGTGAGTCGGGTTTTCTTCAAACAAGATTATGTCGTCCGCAAATCTTAAATGGTTTAGTTTCTCGCCGTGTACATTTAGGCCGAAACCATTCCAATCCAGTTTGCGGAAGATACTTTCCAGTACGGCCGTGAACAATTTCGGTGATAGGGGATCTCCCTGTCTCAGACCTCTCTCAACCTTGAACTTTTTTCCTAAGGTTTCTAGTTGTATCCTTGCTTCGCCATTGGAATAGATGTTTTTGATGATTTCAATGTACTTTGAGGGTATTCCTTGCTGTCCTAGGCTTTCCCATATGGCTTCGTGACTTACACTGTCAAAGGCTTTGGAATAATCAATGAATGCCATATATAGGTTTTTGTTATATTCCTTGTATTTTTCCATTATTTGTTTCACAGTGTGTATGTGATCTAGAGTGGAAAATTTTTGTCTGAAGCCAGCTTGTTCTCGCGGTTGGTTTTCATCAAGCTTTTTGCTTATCCTTTCCAGAATAACTTTGGAGAATACTTTATAGATATTTGACAGCAGGCTAATGGGTCTATAATTACCTATGTCTTCTTTTTTCCCTTTTTTGAATATCAGTATAATATGAGATGTTTTCCATTGTGAAGGTATTACACCGGACAAAAGTATTTCGTTGAATATTGATGTAAGTATGGGTAGTAGTTCCTCGAGAGTACCTTTGAGAAGCTCGTTTGTTATTTTGTCAGGGCCTGGAGCTTTTTCCATCTTCTGACTCTGTATAGCTTTTTCTACTTCACTAGGAAGTATTTTTGGTTCTTGTTCCTCAGTTTCCTCGCTATGCTGTCTTTCATGTAGATCTTTCCTTTGTTCCTGTTTTTGCTTTTTGTCTGGGTTCGAGTACAGATCCTGGTAGAATGTAGTAGCTATTTCATTTATGCCTTTTCTGTTTGTGTACATATTTTCCTTTTTATTGAGTTTTGGTATCCATTCCTTGTTTATTTCTCTTAGTTCCTTTAATGCCTTCTTTACGCCTCCTGTTCTCTTTATGTGCTTTTCTAATGTTTGCAGTCTATTAGTCTTCCTGTCTTTCCTGATGCTCACTCTGATTTCCTTACTTAGTTTGGTTACTAGTCTAATATTTTCTTTTTTGGGTTGGTTCAGTAGCAAATTTTTCCGTTTATCTATCAGTTGTAGTGTTGTATCAGTTAGTTTGTATTTATTGTTTCTTGTGTTCCTAGTTTTATTTATAGTAAGTTGTTTTTCTAGCTTTCCATACTTTGTAAGGACATCGGTGTTTCTATCTCTCAGTGTTATCTCACTTAGAGACTTAGCCAACTCCTTTAAACATTCTTTACTGTGGTGTTCCGTTTTGGGTACAGCTATATGTTTTCTAGGTTTTCTTGGTGGTTCTATTCTTAGAGAGCTTCTTACCATGCGATGATTAGTGTTGAAGTTGAATCTTGTTAGTACTGATGTGTCTGTGAAGGCTTTTGGATGATTTGTTATTATATAGTCAATCTCATTCCTATACCTGCCGTCAGGAGAGATCCAGGTCCATTTGTTCTTCTTGTTTTTCTTGTACATACTGTTGAGTAGCATTAAGTTGTGTTCTAATAGTAGTTCAACTAGCAGTTCCCCGTTAGGGCTTCTCCTTCCTTGGGCAAAATTTCCCAAGACATGTTCATCTTTACATTGTTTTCCTCCGACTTGAGCATTAAAGTCTCCCATTAGTATGATATGGTTGTGTGAGTACTTTGTTAACGCTTGTCTTAGTTCTTCATAGAAAAGTTTAGTTTCACATTTTTTTTGCTTGTTCAGTTGGAGCATAGGCTTGAATAATTGACCATAATCTATGGTATCCCGGTATGACGATGTTAAGTACGGCTAGGCGGTCAGAGATCCCTATGAGCTCTTGAATATGGTGTTTCATTGATTGTTTAATTAGGAATCCCACGCCTCTATGGCCGGCTATTTCTCCTTTATGGAATAATATGTAGTCCGCACGTTCTTCAATTTTTTCATGCAGTCTTCGCATTTCACTTATGCCCAGGATATCCCATTTTATGTCTTCTAGGGCTTTTTCTAGTTCGTGAAGGCTGTCTTCTGTTCTAAGGGTTAAGGCATTTAAGGTTGCAATAATGATTGTTTTTGTTCTTCTTGTTAGAGGGTGATGGTCTGGATCTCCCGCGGGGACCAGCCGTGGTGGGAGACGTTTTAATGGTTGGTTGTGTTTAAAATTATTTGTTGATACAGTTATTGTTTTCTTCCGCTGTTCCGTGGCACTGATTAGTTTTTTGGGATATTCAGTTGTGGGTCAGATCTAGTTCTCTCTACGTAGTTCAGTATGTTAGGTCTGAGGATGTCTTTCGAATGAGGTTTGGGTAGCGATTGTGTTGGCTTACTTTTGTTTATATTAACTTTCTTCTGTGTTGATGACTTGGGTGAATCTGACGTTTCTCTTTTCCTCTTCTCTCTGTTGTAGTCTTTCGGTTTTTTCACTATCAGTTTATCATACTTTAAATATGCAATGTTTCCTCTCTCTTTTTCTTCTAGCATTTGTGGTAGAAGCTGTTTACGTGTCTCTAAGATTTCCTTGGAGAAGTCTTCCTTTACGTTAACTCCTGATGGGAGGTTTGGCTTGTTTTTAAGTATAAGATGTTTTTTCCATTGGGTTGTAATTGAAACTACTACTGGCCGGTTCTTGCTTTCGGTCTGTCGCCCGATTCTATAAACGTTGCTAATTTCTTGGCTGTCCATATGTACTCCCATGTTCACTATAATTTCTTTGATATAATCAACTAAATCTATTTCTGATTTGCCGCTTTCCCCGACTCCAAAGAAAACCAGGTTACTCTTTCTTTTTTCTCTTCCTGCCAATTTGAGTTTGTGTTCAAGTTCTGATACTTTATTTTTGAGGCTATTGTTTTCTTCGATAATAGTTTTCAATTTATGGTCTAGTACTTCCATAACGTTCTTTGTTACTGAAAGCGTTATGAGCTCTGCTTGTTTCGTTAATTTCTCATCGAGTTTTAGTAGGAGTAATTCCATATTTTTATCCATAATGTTGGAAATAAATTGTTTTGGTAGGAGGTTCCAAATTTTAGTGTGGTATTACTATTTCTTCGATTGGTAGAATTTTCGTTTTCTTCTAATGGCAACACCGCTACTGCTAGTGACACTGTCAGAGTTTTGACATTGACATTGTCAGAATTGCCGTGTGGTTGGCAATACAAATGAATGTAATGGCTATGGCGGTGAAATGACTGTTTTAGGTTATCTTGCTGTAAATAGATTTTAGTTTTTATCACAAAATATAGCACTTGCACTGTGTCCTCTTCTTGTGTGTGATTGTTAGGCTAAGCCTTAGTGGTTATGCGCTTCTTAACACGAAATTGTCACCGTTTATCACTATTTTTCGATTTTTTCTCACGACAGACGTTGATGTACGTGTTTACAATTTAGCCACCGGAAGCGGAAAACAATAAAATTATATACCAATTGACAAATTCACCGTCAAAATAAATCTGCTAGACTATTAGTGTCGTGACCTTTCTCATGTCATTGACATTACTCATTTTACCTAGCTGACGTTATCAGCGTAAGAAGACGTAACTATTGGATTATCCGTGACGTAATAGAATTGAAGCCTGTGTAAATCTGAATAGCCCAGTTGGGTTCAAACTCGGCTTGCGATCGTGGGTTCGAATCCTACAATGAGCATGAGCTTTCTGTGAAGGAACAAATCGTGATGAAACCACGGCGCATTTTGCTGGTGCTCGCCTGACCAGCTACCACTCTTAACTTAAAAATCTGTTGCTAAACACCTATCAGTGTGTTCCGGCAGCCACACTTGAGAGGCAGTCTGCAATCCAGTGTAGCGTGACGCCATCTTCGACCACTTCGTCACTTAACATCAGGTGACTTGTGGTCAAACGATACATTGTAAGTTATTAATAAAACATTTTGCATTAATTCCTATAGTTAAGGGTAAGCGATACAAAAAAATTTAACGACAAACCAATTTTTTTAATCAACTTTGTAGAAATGGTAGCCATTTTAATTTCGACTAAGCAAGGGGGGTACTTGCATTTATTTAGCAATTTCTCATGATGCAGTCCTACAGACACAAAACTAGTTTTGTTCAATAGCTAAAAAATGTACCCAAAAAATTGGTGTCATATAAATATTGACTAATTTTGTTATTTAGATGCAGAAAAAAATAAATAAACCGAAAAAACATGACAAAAATTAAATTCTTTTTTGTTTTTTAAAGATTTTTGCTTCCACAAAGTTGATTAGAACAGAAAAAATATTGATTTGTCGATAAAATTGTTTGTATCGCTTACCATTAGCGGGTCCGACCGACAACCAGACAGATTGTCTAAAATATATACCTTGTAACTGCAATTGACATAAAAAGTACCTACCTACCTCAGCTGCAGATTAATTAATAGTATCTACCTATAATACAGATTCGCAATTGTAACAGACGTCAAGGTCGCAACAAGAGCGTGTTTCCGCTACATATATACTTATGTACTTTTAACAACATGGCATACTGACCACAGAACAGTGTTCATATATTGTGAACGATTAACATATTGTTACAATTATTATCATTGTATGTATTACTTTCCGTTCGGTTTAACAATGATCTTGACTTTGTTATATATGTATTTATGTATACAACAATACCGCTAAACATCGATGTATCCACGATTGGTCCTACCTAGAGGTAGACATTTGACATTATCTCTATGAGGCTTATGTCAAATTTCTATTCTATCCTAAGTAGGATAAAACGTAGATAGATCGGTTACTGAAACCGGCCTTAACTCAAACATTGATAGTACTCGTATCCACCTGACAGCTGTCAAGGAAGTCTAATTCTGCATTCCAGGAAACTGTCGTGTTTAATCTATTGATACTGCATATACAATTTTTGAATCTATTGCAGAAATCACTCTTATTTACATCATCATCATCAGCAGCCTGTATCAGTCCACTGCTGGACATAGGCCTCTCCCAAGGTACGCCACTGAGCCCGGTCTTCGGCTCTTCTCATCCAACTACTGGCAGCCACTCGGCGCAAGTCGTCGCTCCACCTAGTCGCAGGGCGTCCTACTCCTACGCTTACAGCTTATACCATCGTCAATTAGGTAATCTGCCAACTAAATACCAAATCTGCATGTTTAGAGAGCTAAACTACTCAAAAAATGCTATAGTGCTTACCACCCTCGACCACATAATTACTATCAGATGAGATCACAGGAATGTACCACTGGTCGTTTCAGCTAAAATAACGCAAGTCATTCAGGTAGATGTAAGTAGAATTGAAGTTGGAACTCACCTGTCACATGTAGGAGGTAGCTTACTCCGATCAGCGGCCACAGCCGCGATTAACAACGCACTTAACAAACACCACATCTTAATCAATATCCTCTTCTAATTAAATATCAACAACTATTTAACTATCAGTAATGGCACAGCACTAATAACTTAACACTAATATCACTCAATAAATTAAAGGAACTTAAAATCACTTTAGAGTTTTATTTGGTCAGTTGGGTTTTTTCTTGTAGTTTTTTACGTGTTCAAGTAAGTGCTTAGGATTTTAAACGGCTTCCTTCTGAAGGGCTGGCTGGTCATCTTGGGTGGTATGGTCGTAGTGGTGGAAACTCAAGGAGTGGCATGTGGTATGCCAGGTTTGAGCCTGAAACGAAGAAAAAAGTACGTTAAAAACATATTAATTGTAATTTTGGAGTTGTCGAAGGCTTTTGACATGGTGGCATGTGTTATTTTTAAACATACTAGCAGTTTTTAACACAAAATACATTCTAAAGATATTTCTAAATTGTTTAGAAATATAATGATTTAGTTTTAAGTTATTTCCAACAATTGAAACGAAAATATTCTTCACGAAACGCAATGAAGTGGAGGTGTGCCTCTCAAGGTTACCTCCTAGCCCCACATTCACAAACTATTTTTACCGGCAACCTTAAAATCGGTTGATGACAAACGACAATGGGAATTGTGCTTCAAAACGAATGTCAGCTCGACTAAAATAAACTGAACCGACGCGACGAATGACAAACTGACCGACGTACGTTATTGTTGTCGAATACAATAGTAACGTGACAAAAGTTATGTTTGATGATATTGGAGCGGATGGGATTTCTACGATTCTATTGTACGAAGATTCACATGAACTTTGAAGATGTGGTCGAAGGTGGCAGCATGCTGCACCAGAATTTGGGAACTGACTCTGAAGTGAGGCTCCCAGAACACACCGACAGGTGCTTGACAACAGATTCTTAACTTGAGAGTTGTTGATTGCTAGCTAGAGAAAATACTCTACCGCCAAGCTATGGATTCAAGACGATGTTTTCCTTCACCGAAAGCTCAAGGTCTGCAGTATTCGAACCCAAGATCTACGCAGGTCAACGTCACTACTAATAATATCGCAGTTAAAGTAGAGTAGCGTTTTCAATGCCAATGAATGGGTTTGAAGACTTGTAATAGTTACTCAATCACATCAAAACGAATGAACGGATACAGATGAAATTTGGCACAGATTAAACTTCAAAGAAACACATAGGAAACTTTACATTCCGGGAAGACACAGTGTTCTTGCAGCAATAGTGTAAAATCAGCAGCGTGTGCTAGTTCCACGGTTAATATCTACTATTTACTTTAGCTTCGACCACACTGTCAATGTCATGTTTGCACAGTTATTTATTTGTCGAAACGATAAGCAAGATTATGTTTGTACACCGATTTAAAGTCACTCAGCGAGCTATGGAAAGGGCTATGCTTGGGGTTTCTCTGAGGGATCGAATCAGAAATGAGGTGATCTGTCAGAGAACTAAAGTTACCGACATAGCCCACAGAATTAGCAAGCTGAAGTGGCAGTGGGCTGGTCATATAAGCCGCAGAACCGACAACCGATGGGGTAGACGTGTTCTTGAGTGGAGACCGCGACTTGGCAAACATAGTGTAGGACGCGCTGCGACAAGGTGGAGCGACGACTTGCGCCGAGTGGCTGGCAGTAGTTGGATGAGAAGAGCCGAAGACCGGGCTCAGTGGTGTACCTTGGGAGAGTCCAGCAGTGGACTGATAGACTGATACGGGCTGATGATGATGATGAATAATCAATTTGGGAAGTCAACAAAATTGGAAAAGTTTCCGACCAGTTCGGAGTGGAATTTTTGCTAATCTAAGTAATTATTACACGTAATTTGAGGAGACTTGTATTTTTAAACTACAGTTGTTTTGCCTAGAAACTAATTAAAGAAATGCCGTGACCAATTGGTCATGGTTATGGTAATTAATATTATACCTATACTTAATGACAAACTTTGTAAGTTAGAGATATGTGTAATGGAGATAGTTTGTGTATACCCTGGATTAAGAAATAGGCTACTTTTTAGCCCGAATAGAAGTTCTCGCAGGATAAAATCAAAACAGTTTTTTTCGCGCGGTTATTCATGTCGCATCCAGTTTTTATATAAATAAATACAAAGCGAAAATTTAGATTTTATTTACTGTCCATTTCCGTTCTATTTCAAAACGAAAACTATGGCTGTGGCTGACAAACAAACCCTAGTAAGTTCTAATCAAGAAATTAGAAAAGGTGAAACTAATTAATGTGAAAATTTATTCCACTTAGCAATAGCATTAGTTACTATTTACATACAAGGTGTCACGTATCAAGTTCTATAAATAAATGTATCACAGAATACTACAGCAAATTTCATCATCATCAAAGAAATCAAATAATTTGTTGACTTTAGAAATCGTAGAATAGTAGTCATGGAGCCTCCGGCACCCGAAATGTAGATGAGAAGGTACATCAACTCAATAACTCAATCAATCAATCTGGTCAATGTTATATTAGGTCAAAAATATATCACATACAAATATCATGGAGGTAAAGTGTGTTAGTGAATTTGGATTTAGGAGACAATCTGCAGAATTACTGATGCGATTTTGCAAATCCTTTTACTGTAAGAAAGCTACATTATCCATTAGTGTCATAGACTTTCAGTAGGAATCTTCACATGGGTGAAACCGCACAACTAGTAATTAAATAAGATGAAATGTATTCTTCTAAAGCTCAATTCTAGCTGCCTGATTGGCAAGAAGCCGTGCAATGTAGTACATTGACGTCTCTGCGTAATATATTACGAAATAAACTGCTATATATACATGTATTCTTTAATTTATGACGGTTATTTGATAAGGATTACCACAATGTTGCACAAAAACTAAATGAAATGAAGTAGATAAGACATAAACTTGCCTTAAGTTGACTTTGGGAGATGCCTATGTCCAGCAGTGGACTTAAACGGGCTAATTATGGTGATGATGAAGATATACAAACAACGTTGATGACTACAGCAAATTTGTTTTCAAAACCTGCCAAACATCATGAAATCACGATTCAATTTCATAAATAAGTAGTTTTTACGTTCTGTTGTACATTCAAGACCTTGATTGTAACCCTAAATTCCATGAGGTATATAGACCAGCACAATTTGACCTGGCATCATCACAGGTTGCAGACAATTGGCTTATAAATGTAATTAAACGTGAATTCGAGACCAGAGACGTAACTGACAATATGCCACACGCTATTTAGGTAAGAGAAGTTAATGATTTAGAACCTTATTGACTAGATATTGTTGGCCGTATTGACAAGCAATAAAATGGACTATAGTAATTATTGAAGTAAACATTACATGGAGATAGTCTAAAGCTGAATTGGCGGATGTGTGCCACAAAATAGATTGCAGTACGTGCTGAGAATGATGATGATGAAGTTATGTACCGCTGCTTTGAGAATCTTAAATGGTATTTAACTTACATGCTATTTTTAGAATTACTATAAAACTAATCAAAACAATGATCATGAGCAAGAAATCGTTTCTATCAACGCATTAAATACAGGAAGTACTAAAATAGAAACAGAAATTACTATAAACAAACAAGCCAGTACAAAATCGTATGCAGTGGAACGCTCGGAACAGCAAACTAAGGTCTTCCTGCGTTGATTTAGCCAATTGACTCCTGTATCAATTGGAAGATTACCTTACCTTTAGCCAACCTTGGGCGAGTGTGAGGATTCTAGACGATTCTAATATTTCGCATGGCGGTAAAATTGTGGAAAATAACTGGAAATAAGCTATTTTTAATCGATATACCGGCTGATCCATCAAAACGGGACAGAATTGGGACGGCTAAAAGCAACTCCCTACCACCAAGCTTAGGTTTCATCACGACGTTTTCCTTCACTGAAAGCTTAAGGTTATTGTAGGATTCGAACGCACGACTACAAATCGCAAGCCGATGTCACCACCAGTAAACCATTATCGCTTCAAAAAAGAAATGAAAAATCAAATGATGAAGAACAATTTAAAGAAAACTCTGTAATTAAATACACTAGCAACAGAAGTCCATTATAAAGAATGAATATGTCTAGGCAATGAACTTGACAATCGTGACACGGTCGCTGCAACACAGCTGAGCAGAGCTAATCTTGTTAGACTGTAGAGCCTATATATAAGTACACGTGACTCGGCTCCAGTAGTATGTACCAAGACTGAATCAGTTAAACTTGTAGCTAGATACACAATGGAGCGTAATTTCCTTAGAGCGGTAGAAACTATACTCAGATCTGTGACGACTGATGATGTAGTAAACTAATAATGAAGTAATGATGTTGAAATCCCGACAAACAGGATTGATTCCTTTTTTGATTAGGTCAGGATAAAAGTCTTGTGTCCTTCCCCAGGGTTCAAACAATCTCCGTAACAAATTTGATCACGATCTATTCAAGAGTTTTTAAGTTTATCCGGAACAAACAAACAATCAAATCTTTCTTCTATGTATTTGTACAGAAGTATATAATTATATAGAGGACCATTGCACACAAATTGACCTAGCCCAAAGGAACTTGTGTTATGGGTACTAGACAACGATATACATACTTATATAGAGAAATAAATACTTACATAGATAGAAATATCCAAGACTCAGGTACAAATAGTCGTGCTCATGACACTCATCAGATAAGTAAGCATTTGACCACAGTCTCGCCTGATGGTAAGTGAAGATGACATCAATGCATGCTTGCCTACAAGACAGACATTAATTCACTCACTCTTTAGCTTGAAAGCTGCCAAATAATACTTATCAGGAATCAAAGACAGCGTGCGCATTATAAATGTAGAAACGAAGCGTTAAATTATTCAAGTCAACGATAAAATTTGCAAACAAAACCAGTTGCTCATAGAATTCCAACACAAACAACATACCACTATGTTATTCGCCTTGAAATGAAAGCTGCAACCACCGTCACTGCTTGTCAGTGGAAAAATTGACCAACAAAAGCGTCGAGGAGAACAAACTAGTTGGAACAGTAGCCAGAAAAATAAGTCCGTCGCCAAAAACGACATTCCACAATGAGTTTTAATTAGTCGACATCACATACATGGCTGACATCACGTGAGGGACCCACCCACGATGCAGTATCAAGCCAGCAACAGAATGCGAACACAAGACGCGTGCGCAAAAGCACGTGCGCATAAACCTCTGCCAAACCACACGGTCACACCCCCAAATCTATGACGTCAACTTGTAAAGTTAGTCACAGACTCATAGATGAAGCTATAACAATAACTAATTATACATTAGCACAACGGATTGTGGAACATGTGATGTTGTTTGCACCAATTATTGCTTTCAATCCAATGAAATTAGAGCGTCATTTTTTTGGTATGACAAATATTGGTAAACAAATACGTCAGCGCATATAATTACTAAGGTTACAGAGCTGGGTGTGTCCAATTATGAAATACCATAATAGGCGCGTAGTACGTGCATTTCTAGATATAGATACATTTTGTTTTAAAGACGAATAAACTGATGTAACAATAAATGAAGATGCTGATTAGAAGTGTTCAAGGAAGATGACTATCAAGAGATAGCACGTATATTAATTTATCGCTAAACAAAGATAGTATAATCAGCTAGCTGTGCTTGGCGTGTGTTGTAATGTAATGATTTTCTCGTGTCTTATTAATTTCGCCATTTCCTAGCTTTGATTTTGTCAAAGAATTGCTCAAAACAACTCAACAAACTTTCGTGAACTGAAACGGGTGAAATAAACTATATATTATTACAGAAAACTTTATAAAAATCATAAGAAGCAAATGAAGCAAATTTTGTTTTTGTAAATATTCCATATCCGCATTTTTACATTGTAAATGCGAAAGTAACTCTTCCCGTCCCTCAATCTGTTTGTAACCTTTTCACGCCTAAACTGATTAACCAATCTTGATGAAATTTGGTATGGAGATAGTTTGGACGCTAAGGAAGGACATAGGATACTGTGCCATGAACTAGTCCACGCGCGTGAAATCGCGGGACACAGCTGATTTTCAATAAAGGTAAACTAAGACACACCTACTAGAATAATGGACGGAACAAACTTTCAAATTAGACATGATTATGGTACAGAACTTAATTATATAATTAAGTACCTACAATTTATTTATAACACGACACAATAACAATAAAGTCACGTGGGAAAACCGTGACAAATGTTTAATCAAATAAGGAAACATCCACGAATAATTATTATTAGTTCTAAGCACATGGCGATACATATAATAAGTGTAAATTAGTTTTCATTTAGTATTTACAACTTTTTACTTCACTTGTTACTAATACGTTCTCAAAATTGTAACAGTACAGTCAGCGACAAAAGTAGCTGATCATATTCAATTTTCCAAAACTTACTAGATCTGTAAAGTACAATGTTTAAGATAATAGATAAAACCGGAAATTTGATCATGTTTAGGGACTTTTGTCGATTTTTTTATGATCGATAACGCTGGACCAGGGTTATTTAGGTCATAGATATTGAGTCACCTGGATTTCAATCGATAACATCGATACATACAAAATATCAAGTCGATGAAATGTTGCTTGTTGAATAAATTATTTTTTCCGAAGACTGAAATCCTGTTGACTAACCTGTTTCTAGAATATACTAGATTAAATCAACTCCCGATCCGTATTTTCAAAATTTAAATACGAAATATTTCAGTCTCTTACATCAAAGACATCAAAAAACACTTTTCTTTTAATAGGCATGTTTAAGAAATAAAACTGGAAACCTCACAAGGTCAATTTCCATACAAAATTTCATTCAAAAGATTCCGCATACATTTTTACCAAAGGAAACCTTTTTCAAGGACAATTTTCACTTGTATCATAATGACTCACGCTGCACATCTATATATAACCGGTTGCCACCATCCGGTGTGACTGGATGAATCGAAGGGGTCGACAATTCACCTGACGACCTTCTACTTCTACTATCAAATCAAGTGGTGATAATAAATAGCTACCACGTACGACAAAATAAGAAGAAGTTATCAGAAGAAAGGATTGACGTCATGCCATACCACGAGATCAAAATGATGGCTAAGGACTGAACAAGATGGAAAATGCTCCAACGACAAGAGCTCTGCTCTGACATGAAGAAGGTAATAAATCTGATTTCGTATTGGAAAATGTTCTTAAAACTAATAAGGCAATCATTGGCATGAACTACGAGAACAACTTTGCAGCCTTGCATAACAAATAACTATTTAAACTTTCAGTAGATAAAAACATTATAGAAAAGGACAGTATCCCCAATGCACTTGATACAATTGGCATGAATGGGATGGTATGGATAAAAGAGAATCGAAGGACATCTGCAAATAATGGCGCATGACGCTCCGCACTCGTGCTTTTGGCAAAATCTTCTGGCACAAGCTCAACAATTTCCACTACTAGTATTCTAATTGATACTGCTGTAATACCTGAACATGTTACAAGCACTCGCGTTGAAGGAGTTGCTATTTCAGGAATCTTATCAGCTGTTGCAGCTATAATAGAAGATCAACGAACTTTTCTTCTAAGGCGCTGTCCATTAATCACGTGAGGTTCGAAAGGGGGGGGGGGGGGGGTGTTCGGTAAAAATCACGTTATATCACAAGGGGGGAGGGGGGTATAGTAAGATATCACGTGTATTTATTTTTTCGTCAAACGCGTGATTTAAGCTATATAGCTTTAGAAATCACGCGTTTGACGAAAAAATAAATACACGTGATATCTTACTATACCCATCAAGGAGGAGGGAGGGGTCAAATAATGTTGAAAATTCATGTGATTAATGGACATTGGACAGCCCTTAAATTAATATTGTAACGCGGTAAAATTTGTCGATGTATTCGATTCTGAAACTTCTTCCACTAATGGTATCCATAAGAGCTTGAGGATATATTTTAATGTGATAAAAAAGTAAAAAGAAAGAATATAAAATAGTAGGTTATTAACGAATGTGGGAACACTCGTTGTTTCTGTTGGAATCTTGGCAGTGGCAATGTCTGGTAGGTGTTGATTTATTGATCACTTTCCCAATAGCTCTTATAATAACTTTTTATTCTACCTTACTTATGATTGTCATATTATCTTACTTGAAAGTGTTTGCCAAGTACTTCCGCGGAGTGGGGTCCTGGTGACCTGTAATACAGGTTTTTTAAAAACCTACATCAGGCACCAGTCCAGTCCTCAAAGCAGGTTTACTTTGATAACCTACAATTGTACTAAGTATGTCCATCTATGTATGTGCCTGTTTTGTTGAGAGAAATAATAATAAAATAAATACATTTATTATTATTATTGTTTATAGTGTTTTATTATTATTATTATTTATAGTGTTTTATTATTATTATTATTTATAGTGTTTTATTATTATTATTATTTATAGTGTTTTTAGAGTTATATATTGACTAGATTCGCCCCACGGTTTCACCCGCGTCTTCCCTTTATCCTGCAGGAACCTTTTTTCGGAATAAAAAGTAGCCTTTGTGTTAATCCAGGGTATAAGCTATCTCCATTCCAAATTACATCCAAATCGGTTAAGTAGTTATGGTGATACGCGGTAGCAAACATTCACACACGCACATACTTTCGCATTTATAATATTATATTATATTAGTAGGATAACAATAACGCCCGAAATGAATAATCGATCCAGATCCGTTATCCGCAGTTATGGATCGATATGTCATGTCACATATATATTTTAGTAGTGAAGCTTGACATACTAGTACTAAAATGACATATTATGACATGACATATCGATCCAGAACCGCGGATAACGGATCAGGATCGATTATTAATTTCGGGCTTAAAGCAATATGATGTAACCGCACACGGCCATTGCGAACCACCAGAAAGGGCATAAAGGAGTTATGTAATTGAAAATCAGCCAAAACTGTTCAAGTTTCTACGAAGCAGACCATTTGGCATTCCGTCAGGTCGGTAACCTTGTGAAGGTTGTTGGAGAATATCCTACAGGTGGAGATTGGAGACAAGTCAATGAACGCAGCTTCAAGAATGGATTTAAATAGAATATTTATGACTCCAATGATATTAATATCGGTAAGAGATAAGTAGTTGTACAGAAGTACAAAACTGCATGGTAAAAGTTTTTAGTAGTTTTGTGTTGTCGACAAAAGTAGCTGATCATTCTCGATTTTCCAAATACTATAAAAAAAAAAAACATTAATCATTATTGTTTTTTCACATTTTACATGGTATCATTTTGACCACAACATAACACACCTGATTTTAGGTGATGATGAGGTCAAAAATTGGTGTCTAAGATGATGAAGATAGTAGAAAAAAGTGTGATTGTTCAGCGACTTTTGTCGTTGACTATACCTACCACGCGGCTTCCCTACGATCCCACATTTGTCCAGGACAAAAAGTAGCTTATGTGTAAATCTAAGGAATAACTTATCTATATTTCAAATTTCATCCAAATCCTTTTAGCCGTTTGAGCGTAAAGGAGTAACAAACACACTCCCTCCCAAACTTTCACATTTATAATGAAACTAGCTGCACCCCGCGGTTTCACCCGCGTCTTCCCGTTATCCCGCAGGAACCTTTTTCCTGGATACAAAGTAGCCTATGTGTGGATCCAGGATATAAGCTACCTCCATTCCAAATTTCATTCAGATCCGTTCATTAGTTTTTGCGTGAAAGAGTAACAAACATCCATCCATCCATACTCACAAACTTTCACGTTTATAATTTTAGTAGGATCTAAGGAATGTAACTTATCTATATTTCAAATTTCATCCAAATCCGTTCAGCCGTTTGAGCGTAAATGAGTAACAAACTACGCATCGCTCACTAACTTTCGCATTTATAATTTTAAGTGGGAATCAATGGATTCGATATTTTTCTTTAAATATCGATATTCGATAATATCGCGCATCCCTACCGTGAATATAAGATGGTAATGATGAAATGGACTTTTTTTGGCGGCAATCGAATTGTCAACGTGAAAATTTTGTTTTTATTTCCAAAACTTGTGTTTCTTCGAATGATAATGTGTAATATTGGTGGATTATTAACCATTATGTGTTCGTTAATGTGTACGAGTGTGGGAAATTGAAATAAAGTTGTGAAAGTGACTTTTCAAGTTGCTCCAAAAAAGTCCGTGTAAAGTTTAAGTAAAGCACCACTACTTTACTTAAACACTATCCTCATCCCATCATCTCATCATCGTCATCACCATCATCATTTAAACTTGATTCAACTCTCTGAGTTTGAAATCTTTTATACTTGACACTGGCAAATACACTAATCGTGTGACGCCATAACAAAACAAAAAAAAAATGATGAAATGACAGAAAATCTTTATTTCCTGTCATAATGACTGACTGTAAAAGTCTAGTCAGACTTTTGACTCATCGCGTGTAGAAACTACTCTGGATTTTATATTACGCAGAAGGTTATGCAATGTAAGATCTTTTTATCACGATTAGTTATATTATATTTACTTTGCCATTAATATAAATGTAAATGTGAAAAGATACTAATATTTTGTAGATATCTTTATTATCTTTTTATCAGTATAATAATATCACTGCTTGCGCTTGTTGATAAACATAGAATGCTTGCAAAATTTTCGCCACAATGCGCTTGATGTCTGGAAAGAAATTGAGAAAACTTTTGCCCAGCAGTGGGACAGTCAAGGCTAAAAAAGTGCTTTGTTTTTTTGGTCGAAGGTGGCATCAAACTACACGTGGATTGAAACTGACTCTTAAGTCAGGTCGAAACACATTTGTGCTTAGCAAAAGATTCTAAATTAAGGGTAGCCAGGCGAGCACTAGAAAATGCCCTATTGTACTACCAAGCTATGGTTTCATCACGAACACGATATTTCCCTTCGCCGAAACCTCATGTAGGATTTGAATTCGAACACACGACCTACGGATCACAAGCTGACGTCACTACCACTAAGCCATCATCGATTAGAAATTTCTTTCTTTCTTCTTCTTTCTTTCGGTCTTTCTTCTGCTTTCATTTTTTTTTTTACGTTGCCGATCGATTGTTAATCGATAGTCTATCGATAGCCAACCAATCGCAACACTATCGATACTATATATAGGATAGCTTAAAACGAGGCTAAACATCGATACTATCGATAGTATTTATTGCTGCCCGTGAAGCATATAAACTAGTGAGAGGCAAATCGATAGTATGGCTTTTTCAGATGAAAACTATCGATAGTTTTACTATGGATAGTTCGGCAACACAAGCAGACGGCCAGCCTGATGGTAAGTGGTCACCGTCGCCTATATTTGCAACACTGGGGAGTTGCCGATGCGATGTTATGATTATTGTTATTTTTTATTTTCTCTATCAACTTCAATTAAAACGTTTGACATTAGGCTTGATAATAATGCCTTTATCAACGACAAACCAATTTGCGCATATAACAGGTAGGTAACTAGGTATCAAGGTAACCTTCTATTTTGGCTGACCGAGGTCGACTAATATTAAAATATCGCTAACTAATTTTGCAATGTGTTGTAAATGTAGGTACTTACTTAGTATTGAGTTAAATGAAAGTTTAATCACGTAATAATGTCAGAGAAACAATGTGGTTTTCTCATTATCTATAGCGTATACCTAGGTACGATACATTTCTAGTCACTCTGCATCCTAATCTACTAATACATATTATAAATGCGAAAGTTTTTACTGAACCGATTTTGATGAAATTTGGAATGGAGATAGCTTACTCCCTGTATTAACACATAGGCTTTCTCCCGGAAATAGGTTCCTGCGGGATAACGGGAAGACGCGAGTGAAACCGCGGGGAGCAACTAGTTAGATAAAAACCTTTTTTTATTCAGGTAGGACACACATATTTTTTCCGCTATTTTACACCGTTTTCTGCGAGAAAAACAATTACGTGATATTTGCCAAGACCCCCCCCCCCCCTAAGTGAGATTTGGAAATATTTAACTTGATCCCCTCCCCCCCCTAGAACACCTCACGTAAGTAATGGAAGCCCCCTTAGCATTTATAAAAACGTCCGCAGCTATGCAAATTAGCTTTTTTCATCTTCTCCGAGAGTATTTTAATCAAACATACCTTGATCTTTGCAATAATAAACCCGAGCCGGATAAATCCAGTTAAAGCACCACGTGCATGTATGGAAAAACACTGACCTTTTATGATGATACTTTTGTGTGGGTGTAGAACTTTATGGGGGATAATGTGGCATATATTGGTGTATCTGACTCTGTGACATCGTATAAAGCTCTCAAACGTCTGGACTAATTTGATCATTAGGGTTAAACCAAACGAGCGCAATTTTGTGAGTCGTGAGTCGCAGAATTTCGGTAGCATAAATTCTGCTGCATTCGGTTTCATACGAAAAGGCAGTTGGTGGCACACGACGACGCAAAATGAGTTGTCAAACAACAAATTGTCCTAGCCCCAAATTAAGCTTGAAACTTGTGTTGTGGGTCAACGATATACATACGAAAATAAATAGAAATAAATACTTACATAAATAGAAATATCCAAGACTTAGGTACAAATATTCGTGCTCATCAGACATATATTTGCCCTTACCGGGATTCGAGCCCAGGACCGCTAGCTTCGCAGACAGGGACACTACCAACTCGGCTACCGCGTCGTCATATATAATAGATATTCATGCTGTTCTAACAGATTGTTTCAACAAGGAAGTGTTCCCACGAGAGCATGACTCCGATACTTCACAATTTTCAGTCAGTTAAACAAATTATCGTTCTGCAATAAACTACCTATTTTGGCAGCAAATGTATTAGCGGAGTTTGAAGGCTGTTTTAAAGAGAATCGCAATATGTTTACAGCAAACACTGCTTATTGATAATCACGTAGACACAGAATAAAAACTAGTGGTACAAAAATTTAGGGTTGGCAATGGCTTGTTTTTTTCAATGATTTAGAAGCCATTTTCCAAGTTTTTTATAATTATTTTTGATAAACAAAACCAACTACAGTCGATTTCTTATACATTAAACGCAGAAAATGTAACGAGTTATAACTGTTCCTCTATAAAAAGGAACTTCATTTATGTGTTCTTCGTCCTATTAATATTAAAAACGTGAATGTTTGTTTGCACGGATGTATGGGTGACGGGTGTACCTAAATAATATGGATGTTTGTTACTCTTTCACTCAAAAACTACTAAACGGATCTGGGTCAGGAAAAAGGTTAAAAAGTTCCTACGGCATAACGAGAAGACGCGGGTGCAACCGGAGGGCGCAGCTAGTACTTTTACAAAACTAGCTTGATTCAAAGACACAATAAAATGAAAAATATTAATCTTTAGATCAATCATACATTTTGCCGAGCAAGTTTTTCCATTGGCAGCCCTTAAAGAAACTTCTACTTATTATGTTAGTGTGCAGAAATGATGATATGCTTGAACAGCAGGTGGTCAAAATGCGACCTTTTATCAAGCAGTTACAGTTCAAAATTGGCGACGAGGTTTCGCATGTAAGTGTGCAAGTACTTTACTACACATAATGTTATACAGTTTGTGTTGCAAATTGTCTCTAATTCGATCTAATTTTCTTGTTACAGACGCCCACGTTATTCTTACCAATTTTCTAATTATAGCATCTTGAGAACGGTTGTCGCATGTCGAGTGATATTTTTGTTTTCAGGTAGGTCTGAGAATCGGACAACATCTATTTTTCATCCCCCTAAATGTTAAGGGTAATAACCCCTACTTTTTTTTTAATTTTAGATAAATTTTTTTTTAATTTTTTTATGATTCAGCACTAGTAAATACATTTAACCCTGAATTTTCAACCCTTTACAAGCTACCCCTATTTTACCATCGCGATTTTTATTTTTAATATATTTTTTTTCTCAATTCAATTTGATCTTCCACCTTCACCGGTCGATAACCGATCAACGATCAATCGATCAGTTATCCCCGCTAGATGTCTACCTGGGTCACCTCTCATCCAGCAAACATCACGGAGTAGGGATGAGAAGGAAGTCGGTCTCCTGTCTTACTCAATATACAGTTTTCGGCCATCTATATATATAAAAGAAAGGCGTGTTAGTTACACTATATAAAACTCAAGAACGGCTGAACCGATTTGACTGAAAATTGGTGGGGAGGTAGCTTAGGACCAAGAAACGGACATAGGATAGATGACGGGAAGATGCGAGTGAAACCGCGGGGCGCAGCTAGTAATTATATATAAATCAATTGCTGTTCGTTAGTCTCGCTAAAACTCGAGAACGGCAGGACCGACTTGGCTAATTTGGTTCTTAAAATGTTCGCGGAAGTCTAGGGAAGGTTTAAGAATTAGAATAATTGCCGGGAAAACCCTAAAAACAGCGCTTTCTTTTTTCCCATATTAACGTTTTCTAAATAAAATGTAGGTAGAGTCAATTTGAACTTTATTGCTATTCAATAAAGTTGATTGATTTTTTGATTTTTCGATTGAGGCAGTACAAAGTCAACTGTACGCGGTCACGCGATTTTCAACTCTAAACAAAGTAACGTAGATAAAATATTAAACACAGGGGCCGTCTGTTTTTTTTTCCAGCATTAGGCCTTAAGTTGACGCGTTCTTCAAAACCAGTTCAATTTTCCCCTCAAAGCTTTCCATCGCCTGTACAAACTACGGACTCTACCTATATTTTATGGTATAGTCCTTGATATTATGCAAAATCTCATTCCTTATACAATTTGATGCGTCGGTTCTTTCCGTGTAAGCTGCTATCAGTGTTATCAGTATTTTAACGATTGCCATATTTGATTCGATGCTATATATCGAATATGGTTGGTTCTTCACGTTGCATAGCAACCGATGTTAAAAAAAATCTAAAAGTCCTGAGGCAGGTCACGCACGTTTGAGTCTTGTCATTGGTTCATTTTTAAGGTTCCGTTCTTGAAAGGAAAAACGGAATCCTTATAGGTTCACATTGTGCTTGCTCCGTCTGTCTGTCTGTCGAGAGTTCAAGACCCTTGTTCTCTAGAGCGCGTTGAGCATAATATGACCATTTATGTCACATATTTTGCCATTTCAAATGGAATCAAAACCTATAGGGTACTTCCCATTGACCTAGAGTCATGAGCCAATGTCTTACAGCACATGTAAAGGAAAAAATTTGAAAACCGTACATATGACGTGACGTGGCATGTTTTGTAAGGCAACATGAAAACTTATTTACAAAAGCTAGTGACGTATTTCCTCGTAACACAAGGAACAGAGACAGACTGGTTGATAGCTATACTCATAGAACCGCACTTTACGAAAAAAACAGTTATTTGATGTCTATTAGAATATATAATAAATTACCTCAATATATGAAGTTACTACCGTTTGCTAAAGTTAAGAAGGAATTAAGAGCTTGGCTAATGGTTCACAGTTTTTACTCCCTAGAGTACTTAGTACCCTTACTCTAGGGAGTAAAAACTGTGAACCATTAGCCAAGCGATTAGCCATTAATAAGCCATTAGTGTAGCTAGGTAGTCATTTAGGAATGACTACCTAGCTACTAATTGAAAAATTTAAATTTGCATGTGTGCATGAACTACTTTTAGTTAGTTAAGATTTTGAATTTTGCATGCCATTTCATTGGTAAAATGTGTCAGATCAATATTTATGTTGTTATTACTAACTGTTTCACTCACATTTTTGGCAAATAAAATTTCTATTCTATTCTATGTAGTTTGATAACAAAACATAAACAATTTTCTACGGAACCTTCGGTGCGCGAGTCCAGCTCGCACTTGGCCAGGTTTTTTTTTATGTAATAGAGATACAAAGAAGCAGACAGCACGTCTGATGGCGAGCTGTCACCGTCGCCTATATAGACGTTTGCAATAGTAAGGGCGTTGCTAATGCGTTGCTGACCTCTTATGACACCCACCAAGAATAAAATTGACAATGTGATCGCGCCAAAAAAATTACCTACCGGGCGTTTCTTGCCTTTTCTTTTGCCGGCGTAAGGAGGTTGGAACTACTTGGAACAGACGTAGCTAGTTTTAAGTTTGACGTTTTAAAGTGATCACAATGTATCCTATTGAATAAATAAAAATTGACTATTGACTATCTTGAAGACATTTTGTTGTACTGCGAAAAACTATCTTATGAGGTTATGTGTGAGAGATTAAAAAAAGTTTGAATGCCATTATTATTATTATATTATTATTAAATCTAAAATCGAAGCCATGGTTCCTAAGAACGGATTTCGCTATCTCTCATAGTTTCTGACTTCCCCCTACTGACCCATTTGGATTGATCACCCTGTATATTATCAAGGTACGTAATTAGGTATGTCGTAAAGCGGATACGGAAATTCAATTACTTCAAAAACGTAGCAAGGTTACCGATTTTGCATGTTTACTAAACAAACTGGGTTTTGCAATACGAAATACATATACTAACACATATACTAATAATACATATGACGACCGATATGGCGCAATGGGCGGATAGCCGACTCTGAAGCGTGAGGTCGCGGGTTCGATTCCCGCTACAGGACAAATATTTGTGCATTAAAAAAAAAAGCGCAAGTATTTGTTCTGTGTCTGGATGTTGTGGATCCCCGATCCTCGTAGTTTCTGATACCCTAGATACAGGGAAACCTAGTTAGGGTCAGAGCCTATGTACGTGATTGTGCGGGCATAAAAAAAATACCTATATGTACCTAAGTGTAGATATTTAAGATTTTTACAGGGTATAGTTTGACTACAAGTCACCTGATGTTAAGTGACGATGTGGTCGAAGGTACACGGAGAAAAAAGACGTTCCGAAATACCGTTTTATCAAAAGGGAAGGACTTGTGATTCAGAAGGAAAACTAAGGTAAAATAAGGAAGGAATCGGTCTTGGTGGTCTTGACTCAGAAGGAAAGTCAGAATTTTTTTCTCAGGGTAGCTTTACGTTACACCTTGATTGGGAACTGGCTCTCATATAAAGCTGCCGGAACACACCGATAGTGAAAACCAGTTCCAATCCAGGCGTAGCTTGACGACACCTTATCGATCACGTAGTCAGTAGTCACTTAACATGAGGTGACTTGTGATCAAACGCCACCCTGTAAGAGTAAAAAAGTCAACCTGTTTCAGCCCACTGTTGGACGAGGGCTATTCTATATTCTAGGCACATTCCCTCACAAGTGACCTTTACAAGTTGACCTTAAGTTTGACCTGTGTAAAATTCAATTACACTTGCAATTTGAGAACAATTCAGTTAATTAACACACCCTGGATTGCCACAAATTGGATGACGTCACCACAATCACTAGTCCTGGTTTATTTTGATGAAACCTGTTTCAAATAGGATATTGTACGGTGTAAAGACTCTTATGCTAAACAAAAAAAATTGCTTGAAACTTGTGTTATGGGTACAAGACAACGATATACATACTTATATAGATAAATAAATATAGATAGAAATATCCAAGACTCAGGAACAAATATTCGTGCTCATCACACATATATTTGCCCTAACCGGGATTGGAACCCGGGACCGCTAGCGTCGTAGGCAGGGTAACTACCAACTCTGCTACAGTGAATAGAAGCAATAGAAGCGTAGGTACGTAACAACACGGAAAATACGGTTTTGTTTGTTACCAGCTCTTCAATTCACACTCTTGAACTAGGAAGAGAGAGAATGCCTCGATTTCATTAGACCCAAATTATACCTCACGTGACACCTGACAGCAGGTACAAGCAACATTAAAATTAAAAAGCAAAACTGGGTGATGACAGTTTGACAGATGTGACGCAATGGGCAAACAGCTGACTGGACTTTTTTGGCGGCAATTGACCTGTCAACATGAAGATTTTGTTTTTATTTCCAAAACTTGTGTTTCTTCGAGTGACAATATGTAATATTGGTGGATTATTAACCATTATGTGTTCGTTAAATGTAGACGTGTATGGGAAATTGAAATAAAGTTGTTAAAGTGACTTTTCTAGTTGCTCCAAAAAAGTCCGTGTACTTAAACACTCCTCATCCCATCATCTCATCATTATCATTATCATCATCATTTAAACTTGATTCAAATCTTTTAGTTTGGAATATTTTCTACTTGACACTGGCAAATACACTAATCGTGTGACGCCATATCAAAAAAAACTGGGTGATGACAGTTTGACAGATGTGACGCAATGGGCAAAACAGCTGACTGCAAAGCGAAAGTCGATTTCCGCTGCAGAGCAATTGCAATTGTGCATTGAATGAATGAAAAAGTGCAAGTAATTGTTCCTTGCCTAGGTAGATGAATTACATCAAATTTCTGATACAGGGAATCATAGTTAGAGGTCGGAGATGTAATTGTGTATATAGGCTTTAGTGATATTTCTATTTAGGTATATAAATAACAATGAAATGGTGTTATTTCGTAAGCATCACATGAGAATGGCTGCATAGATTTGGCAATTCTTTTTTGATAATACGTACTCAATGTATTACGCATGAAGCTTTCTGGGGGATAAAACGGAAAGTTGTACCTACGAGAAGTGTTTTTTCTATGTGTTTTTTTGTGTCTACTATCAACTATTTATATTAGCCTACAAAGCGAAACCGGACAAAACTGTCTTTCAAATAGATGCAATCTTAAACTGTGCAAAATGCAAAAATTAGACAAGAATTGTTTGGTTTAAAAATCACGTCAAATCTCATGTAAAAATATATCATAAAAAACCTAATACAAATTGAAGACAGGATGCATGTCAGACAGACGTGTGCAAATATTGAAGCAAGCATTATAAAAATCGCGGAACAAGTAACACGTGAAGACTTTGAGAGCACAATAGAAGTAAGACGAATTGATAGCATGCGAGTTGTGTTGTGACATAACCAACTCATAATGACTGCCAAGAACTGTGACCATCACGGGCTCACTGCAATGGCAATCGTTAAAATAACACGAAGTAAAGCGTAACACACTTCAGCAATACGTCAAGGGTAGAGAATGCTTGCCAAAACGTTTATTTCTGGACGAAACGCACGAGTGAAACTTCTTAAGTAATAAAAGAAAATAAAAAAGGAACACTTACCAAATAAATCTAGTGAGAAATCACTGCACAACACAAACGCACTGTTGCATTAACTCCCTTGACGATACTGCGCGATCCGCGGTTAGAAACACGTCCGGCCCGTACGGAGGCAAGGTATCAACTGAATAGTTTTTTCGTATTTCGTATTGTGTGGCTACTACTCACACATGCGCGCAATAATTGTAAGGTGGTAAGGTGGCTTTAGATTATGCGATATTCAGTCTTAATTTAGACTGCAGAAGTGGGGGAATTTCAGAGCGCGCTTTTTACATCATGCGAGTTAGCGATAGAACCTAACTTCCACTCTTCCATTTCAAGTAACTCTCTCAGTCCCTCTGTTTTTTACCTTTTCACGCCTAAACCGTTGATCACACCTTGATGAGATTTGAGATGGAGATAGTTTGAAACCTGGAGAAGGACACAGGATACTTTTTAGCGAGATAAACTGCATTCCGCGCGAGTTAAACGCGGTATTATTCCATTATGACGAAAGAGGATTTAGCACACTAACTTTCTTTACATTATGCTAAATCGTACGCTAACTTGATTTAGAATGACGGGCCCACACGATGAATCTAATTAGTGTTCTATTCTAACCAGCATAAGAGTCTTTACACCATTCTAAATTTAGGGCGTAACTCATTTAGTGCACTAAAAATCGCAACATCTAAAGCTACATTTTCATGTACGTCGTATACTGTGTATGTTTGTGTGCGCACACCGGATTGCGATTCAATCATTGAGAACTGTCTTTAGTGACGTACGGACTCTGATTTCGTTTACTTTTATTTCTTTCGGACTTGACGTCGTGCTGTACTGTTCAGTATTCTGTGGCGTTGTTGCTACCAGGTTTGTTGCTGATGGCAGCAATTGCGGAACTTCAGCATAATTTTTAACAAGATGTTTGATGCTGATTTTTGTGTCACGACATCACGACTGAAAAATCAAGAACACGACCGACCGCAAAGGATATAAATAATAAGGTAATTGGGCACGTGTCACTTTCGCTTAATAGTTTTAACCAAACAAAAATTGAAAATTTAAAAGAAATCGACCAAATGAAATGCGATACATACTACTTTTTTAAGGAGAGTAAGTTAAATCATTGTGGACATAATGAGAGAAACAAGGACATCACTGACATTAATAGAGGTAGGAAGAGGAAAAATGCTAGGACTTGGTAAGTCAACAAGACGAATACATAAAAAACGATCTTTTAAGAAAAAATAGAAGAGAAAAGGGGGAGAGATAGACTAAGAAGAACCACATACTAAGCCAAAGAAAGGATTGACGTTATGTCGTACCAAGAAGTCAAAAGGATGGCCGAAAACCGAACAAGATTGGAAACGCTGTACCGACCTAAAGGTTTTTTTTTTATAATAAAGTGCATAATAAAGTGCCCCTTCTGTCGCCTGCGAGGTGGGAGCGTTAAGAAGTTAAGAATAAGGCCGAAAAGGCAGTAGAATCTGCAGCAGCATCCGTTGATGCGACAGAAATCTATTTTAGCAACAACTCCGGTAAGGTTCTTGAGTGGCGATCACGAACCGGAAGACGTTCTGTAGGTAGGCCCCCACTAGGTGGATCGCCGACATTGTGAGAGTCGCGGGGATCCGATGGATGCAAGTGGCTAAAACCGTTCATGGTGGCGTTCAAAGTGGGAGGCTTATGTTCAGCAGTGGATGATGATGAAGATGATTCATTCTACAGGCATTATTACATAACTGTCAGTTGTCTCGCTTAGTAACGTAAACTATGCAAAGATGTAGTTGGCAACATTGACAAACATAAAAAAAATGGTACTCTAATCTAATATTAGTTCAGTCTGGAATCCGAACGTTCAACTGTATTATTAAATAACTGATGAGTATTTGTTCAGATATATTTGTTAGTGTGTTTTAGATTTTTTAGTACTAGTCTATGTTGATGATATTAGAATACCGTTATTTTAAACTCAGTGACGAGTTGCAATCAAATTGCAAATAAACAGATGGGCCATCCGGTTACACGGAACATTATGTGAGGGCTGTAAAAATGATGTCACAGAAGTAATAAAAAGGTACGCAAGTACACAGTCACAATGTAGGTACTAATTACTGATAAGAAAGACACGAAAAAACAATTTGAGATTTACTAAGAGTCACCTATATAGCCCATTGAATTAGTAAGCTGAAGTGGCAGTGGGCTGGTCATAATTCCGCAGAACCGATAACTGTTGGGGTAGACGTGTTCTTGAGTGAAGACCGCGACTTAGCAAACGTAGTGTAGGACGCCCTGCGACTAGGTGGAGCGACGACTTGCAGACGTAGTGTAGGACGTCCTGCGACTAGGTGGAGCGACGACTTGCGCCGAGTGGCTGCCAGAGCAGCCAGACAGACAGACAGAGTTTAAGTTGGGAGACTAAGGAGGGAAGTAGGGATTTTATGGCGATTTAGATCAATTTTGGCGAATGATACAGAATAATCGTTAATCGATTATCCGCCATAACAACTACTCGCGGCATCTTTAACTGACATCCCTACGGAAGTAATTTTAATCCGATCTAACATCGTAGACGAGGAGACGACAAAATCTATCATACACTTAACATCGTACTGAAAGATTATACAACCCGTTATTTATAGGCGCAAGGTGAAGGTCTCATGGCAGCAGATGCCAAAACAGAAAACAAGACACCGTGTTTGTTTTAATTGTTCAAACTGACAAAGCTAAATTAAAGGTAAGACATAGAATCAACCTGCCATAGATTGTCCAATTTTCTACTCATATCTCCTTCTTGTAATACGTAATGTTTCTTAAATTTTTTTTGTTAATCGCTCAGCAAAGATTGTATTTTATTATAGTATCTAAACGGTGGATAATGCTGTGGGTGATGCATTTATTTCGATTTTGTATTCAATATTACTTATTATTACTGTAGTACTGTATTACTCTTTATTGTCCCTAATAAATAAAATAAAATTTATAAGAAAAATATTCAGTTTTTTTAGAACTTGATCGTCCCATTTCTGGGAAAAGGTTTCTTCCATTTCTTTCCGGGCATCTCGATGCCCTGCAACCTCAGATCACCGCTCTTGAAATGGATCTGTTGTATTGAGTTGTCCACATAAATTTCAAATGGACTGATGGTTTTGTACAAAATGGCTTTGATAAAGTCTTAAACACGGGATAATATATACACAGGGGTTTTGAAGACTAGTAAAAGATCTATTAGAGTCTAAAGTAGAAGAACTAAGTCTAAGAAACAAAACACCGCCAACCAGGTGCTTTCTAATTAAGAACATTCTAATCAATATGTAAATTTAAAAGTCCACGTATCAGCTAAATATAAATTAATGTAAGAGAATGCCAATAAACATAATATATTTCTGCACAAACACCTCGCAAATATCAAGCATATTGAATTAAATGGCAAACAGAATTCTATAGTAACAAATATTATAGCTATATCACATCGTTAAAAACATAAGTAGGTAAAGAAGAACATGTAACAATAAAAGGATTTTAATAAAAAACATAGAAAAGTATATTCTACGTTGCACTACCTTCGGCCACATTATCACTTACCATTACCTGACTTGCGCACAAGCTAAATTGTAAAAAACAAATTAAAAATGTAGAACCCCTGACATCTTGGACGGATTTGCATCAAACATAGCTAGGAACACTTCAAGTTGAAAGAAAATCCCACACGTCAAACTTAAAACTCCCCGTCGTTTTTGGGGAATAAATTAAAAATAAAGTGGTACAAGGATCATCACGCAGTGGGTACCTGAGGACGGACGACGACGTCGCCGAGGTAGGTTCCGAGAAAGATGGCGTGAGGACCTTAACTCATTTGAGGAGCGGTGGCCTGAGGTTGCGGGGGATAGAGATATCTGGAAAAACAAATGGGGAAGACCTTTGCCCAGCAGTGGGACAGTATAGGTTAAAAAAAATGTTGATATGCGTAACATGTTTGTTTTTGTTTACATTAATTACTTTTTTAAAAGCAACGAGCAAGTCGCTCGCATGATTACTTTTGCCCATTGACCATTAGAGTTCAGTGCCACCCAGAATTATAAACTACAAAACTTTATTCAACGTCAACACCATTTTTTTATTAATTATATTATATTAACCGTCAGAGAACAGAGTTGAAAAGACCCATTAAGGAGACAATAAACTTAACGCAATATAGTACAGCTTGTAACAGTCATTTTACGATAGGTAGGTACCTATATATGTAGTTGTGTTTATCAAAGTGTTTAAGACAATAGATGCAGTTGAAACGTCACATCTGGCAACTTTGCTGTTGTTATTCTACAAAATGTCTGGTTCACGTGACAAAAGACGTGTAAAACATACTAAAAATATATATTTTCTAGGCATTTTAGGGGTAGCTAAACGGTTACGCATTTACACTACGATGATTTACCTCCAGCAGTATTTTGTTAGAACTCTTTTGCAGACTCCGTCTGGGAAGTTGGTACTGACAAATGTATGGACTTTTTTGGCGGCAATTGAACTGTCAACATGAAAACTTTGTTTGAACTTGTGTTTCTTCGAGTGATATTGGTGGATTATTAACTATTTATGTGTTCGTTAATGTGTACGAGTGTGGGATTTTAAAGTAAAGTTGTTTAAGTTACTATTCTTAGTTGCTCCAAAGAAGTTCATGTAAAGTTTAAGTATATTAGAGTAGTATATAATAGTAGTTTGAGTATAGTATATAAGGTTTAAGTTTAGGTATATTTAGTAATACTTGATTCAAACCTCTGAGTTTGAAATATTAAATACTTGACACTGGCAAATAAACTAATCGTCTGACGCCAATACAAAAAAAAAGTGTGGCAAACCTTTGCCAGTCATTCAAAGGTGTGCAAACATTACATTACTGTATTCGATAGGCTTATCGATATTATCTATAGTATCACACATATTTGATAGTATTGCCTCGTTTTAAGCTATCGATAGTATCGGTAGACCTATCGATAGTGTTGCGATTGGTTGGCTATCGATAGACTATACATATAGTTGACTATCGATCAGCAACGCTATACTATAGTTATTTCTCTTCTACCTTGCACCGGTACATCTATTAAACGTTTGATAGCCTATAGTTTGCATCTTCCTGCACGTGTCAATTCACGTTTCTATATCATGCATCAACTACCTGAAGAATACAACGGAATAGGCAAAACACCTACGTGCTTGAGAAGCGTTTGACCACAAATATGATGATAAGTGAACATGTGGTCGAAACAGGCGCTACGCTATGCTTGGATTGGGAACTGGCTTTCAAGTGAGGCTGCCGGAACACACCGGTGTGTGTGCTTGGCGTCAGATGAGTGGCTAGTAAGCTAGCTAAGCTAAGTAGCTAAACAGGGAGCAATAGAGAACGCCCTATCACCAAGCTTTGGTTTCACTACGATGTTTTCCTTCACTGAAACCTCAAAATCTATGGAGAATTCGAACCCACGACTGAACAGACATATAGATTGATAAAATCCTCATTGGTACAAATGGTACACCATAATACAGTTAAAAACTAGAACAACTATACGGTGTAGCGTTTCACCATCAGTTTTACATTTACAATTTTATTCTTATTTGAGCAAGTTCCCTACCACCCCAAGCTTTTATTGTCATCTAAATAGCCTGATATTTTCTAATAAGTTAGAGCTAAGCGCCAGTCCTCTCACCAATAACGCAAAAACATTAATTCAAACAGTAACAGAATCATAAAACTAAACCTCTAATATAAACAGTAGTTATTCCCCAGCACTTATCAAACAACTAAACCCTTCAACGATTTCAAGGAATTACGCACACAAACGCAAACCGGTGTCCATGACAGTACCACGCCAAGCCTCTGGAATCGAGCCCTGTGATTGGCGGAGAGCAACGCGCCTACATACCGGGATGACGTCATGCACTCAGGCGCACGCAATTTATAGGAAAATTGTGTTTCATGCACCACAGACGATAAGCGAGCGATTCCAACTAAATTCGTTTTCCCCAAGCTTAATAACTCGATTTTAATCTGAACTACTGAAGTCACGCGATTACCTACTTGCCTCGGAGCAAGTAGTAAGAGAGGTCTCGGAATTCTCTCTCTCTCTCTTCCTCTTTCTCCCTCTATTTTTCTCCGGCTATTTATCAATTACACAACATCCATACAATACATCCACTTCACTCGCTAATACCGTTTTTAACGGGTGCCAATAATCAATGCTTGATTGAATCTGACTTTATGTCCGATTTTTGGCTCGGCTTCGGCTGATTAACAGCCGAAAACGAAAATATGGCCGAATTATGGTCGGTCACTTTGGCCACTAACAAAAATGTATTTGTCTTGTGCTTTAGAATTTCTGATGAAAGAACTATTTCATGTAAGAAAAAAAACACCACCTGGCCTTGCCCCCCACCAAATTGTCTTCCGCAATAAGTGAACAACCCCTGATCAGGGCATCATCATCATCAGCCTATTTACAATCCCACTGCTGGGACTCTGGCCTTCTCTCAGAAAGAGAGAGTATATCTAAAATCAACTCGCTATCTCAAGCACCTAGTCCTAAACCCTTTTGAAAGTAGTCGACCTCAAGTACACTGCAGTGCAGGTAGCTGGACCACATTGGAACAGCTATTAGAAAGGCATGGCATCCGAGACACACCCACCGGCGTGCCATATTGATGATGCGTTTTGTGGAATTGTAATACGGAAGGTTTACAAAAGGTTTGGTTTACAAAACACGATCTAAACATATTTTTTTAGTTGTGACAAATAAGGTTTAGCTTAATTGTTTTTTTAGTCTTTGGAATTTATTATTATTTATGTTGGATCAATTTAATTAAAATTTAACTTTCTTGACTTGGTGATATTGGAATTTTTGACTATCTGGCTCTTTATTAAATTGTTGCTAGTGTAATTAAATTAAATACAATTTAATACTAACAATTGTAAAAATATACATAAGAAAGTATGTAGTTACCAAAAAACATTCGCACGTCCTCCAGACCGAAGACAGTGTCGCCAATATTTAAGATCTTTATATCTCTTACATATATGTATTCTGACGAATAAATGATTTAATTTGAAACACACGTCAACATCTTGGACAGATTTTCATGAAACCTAGCTTAGAACACCGGCAAACTCTTCCAACCTTTCACCTTTCAAACAAAATCAAAATACATAGGTTCTTCCGTTCGGGTGCTACGATGCCACAGTCAGACACACTGTGACCACCAAGGTTCCTGAGCTCTTATTCGCTATGACCATCAAGATTCCTTGCCAATAACGTGTGACGTCACTACGGGTTTTAGCGGTCATTCCACGCAGATAACGTAACGCATTATATAGTGAATCCCTTATCCCTTATACATATTATAAATGCGAAAGTAACTTTGTCTGTCTGTTACTCTTTCACGCCTAAACTACTGAACTGATTTAAATGAAACTTGGTACGGAGATAGTTTGAATCCTGAGGAAGGACATAGGATACTTTTTATCGCGATAAACTGTAGCCCAAGCGGGTGAAACCGCGGGGAACAGCTAGTAAGTAATAAACTCTGGTGTTCTCTCATTATCCCAGTCTACCGGACGGGCGTGTGCATTTGACCTTACAGTGACTTTCAAATTCATTTGGACAGGTCGCTACGACGCTGTCTTGTTTACATGCTCCATCACAGTCATCTGTATAAACATCGATCTGTCACCGTGACATCGTGAGTCTGCTTTTGCCTTAATACCTACTTTATTGTACGAAATGTCAAACTTCAATTTGGTTGTTTTATTTTTGAAGTAAGTTTTATTCATTGGTTTGGTAGAATAAAGTTGAGCTGTCTAGACATCTTTGTTTGTTAATTTATGTTAATATTTAATTTTTTAGCTGGTATTTTGATGACTTTTTGTGTGACTGACTGGAAACCGGGTGCAAGTGGTCAAGCGTCTGTCTGCCAAGTGGTTCTTGCCTGTTCTTTTCCCGGCGTTAGGAGGTTGGAACAGGCGTAGCTCGTTTTAAAGTGATCATATGTTATATCCTACTAAATACATATGTTTCGATTTTGCTTCCTTTTTATAACACTTTTATTTACATGAAAGACCTATGCATATCCTACTTCCTACTTATCCTACTAATATTACAAATGCGAAAGTAACTCAGTCTGTCTTTCTGTCTGTCACACTTCAAATTTGGTACAGAGATAGTCTAGACCCTGAGAAAGGACGTAGGCTACTTTTTCAAACACTTTTATTAGCTTAACTTGTAACTAACTAACAATGTAATGAAATCTTAGAAGTCAATTTTCACCTACTTCTAATTGTCGTATCGACTGAAACTTTGTATGTGTATGTAATCTCGGTGACAATGCAATAATTTGGTATCATCGATCTGATCTGATGATGCAACCAGAAGGTGGGTAGGGGATCTCTGCAGTAGCTACAACGCTACTAGTAAACCCCCGTGTTTGGGCTCATATGATTCATTTTGAGTCCAATAGATTGGACTTGGTGACAGGGTCTAATGATGCAGCCAGGAGGGGGAAAGTGGAACTCTTCAGTGATGATAAGAAATCAAATATGTATTATTACATATTATGTAACGAGTGCATAGCATATTATGCAAGACAGATGCATACGGTAAAATCTGGGTCGCATCGAGCATGGGCGACGTTAGTCACTGAAGTGACTCCGCGCGAGTGCGTGCGTGACCACAAACGCGTATGTATGCGCAAGCGCATGCTTGGATTTTTTGCATAGTGGGACACGCGGAAATCCAAGTGGGCACGTGGCTAGGCGTGGTCTCTGATACAGATCATACACGCAGACAGATTTGACATGACTAGACTGATGGAACTGACGAATCAGAACAGTCTGATTCTGACATAACCGAACACTGATTCTGATATAACCGAACACTGATTCTGACATAACAGAACACTGATGAGTTACTTTTTCAATTAAGGCAGTGCGAGTTGCCACTTTGACAAGTTGGCGGTAGTAAACTTTGACGTTTACGAAAACTTTTGTAGTTTTCAAAACTTGTACTAGGATTACTAGCCACTATATGATAAAAAGATACCTACCATGCAAAATGGCAAAAAAGGTTTCCATCAAACTACCTTGAGATCAACAAGAAGTTTATACAAACGAAGATAAGCTTCATTACGGCGGCATTGCAGACAGATGTGCCCATCGATCTTACGAGGTACCAAGTGTTTTATAGTACATACACACATCGGCACTTTCCACTGAGACGTGATGGTTGGACAAACATCTTGATAGTATAAGGGTGATAGTACTGTTCGTGTCGTCGAGCACGATGGATCCATTCAAAATATTGTGTATTTACGAAGAGGAGGCCAGAAAAAGAAGCTGGGTAAACCCACTCAATAGTCAGAGGCCGATCTGATGAAACATAGTAAGATAACACCCTTGTTTAAATCGGGTACAACGACTGACCCTACTAACTTTAGACCAATATCAGTATTACCAACATTTAGTAAAATATTCGAAAAACTTATTCTAAATCAATTGCAAAGACATTTCTCAGCAAACAAATTACTTAATCAAAAACAGTTTGGCTTTACGCGTGGTCGCTCTACTACTGATGCTGGTGTCGAGTTATTAACTCACATCTATGATGCCTGGGAGGAGTCACGGGACGCTCTAGGCGTGTTCTGTGACTTGTCCAAGGCATTTGATTGTGTTCACCACGAGACACTGATCAGGAAGCTCCGGCACTATGGTATTCGAGGTGTTCCTCTGGACCTTGTAACCTCATACCTTAGTGATAGGATTCAGAGAGTTGACGTGAACGGGAAGCGATCCTCGGGGTCAGTAGTCACAATGGGAGTTCCGCAGGGTTCAATACTCGGACCTTTTCTGTTTTTAGTTTACATCAATGATTTGCCCAGCCTTGTTAGTGACAATCACGAAATAGTATTGTTTGCTGATGATACGTCGCTTTTATTTAAGTTAAAGCGACAACATAACATTTCTGACGACGTGAACAATGCTCTCTCCAAAGTTACAGACTGGTTTGATGCGAACAATTTGATGTTAAATGGAAAAAAGACAAAATGCTTGAGATTTGTGCTGCCCAATGTTAAAGAAGTACCAACAAATGTAAAAATTAAGGACGAAGAATTGGACCTTGTCAAGACTACAGTATTCTTAGGCATAACTTTAGATCACAAATTGCAATGGGGTCCACATATTGTCAGTCTATCGAGCAGACTTAGCTCTGCAGCATATGCTGTAAAGAAGATCCGTCACCTTACTGACGTTGATACAGCCAGACTAGTCCATTTCAGCTATTTTCACAGCATTATGTCCTATGGAATATTGCTGTGGGGAAACGCTGCTGATATTAACACCATATTTGTATTGCAGAAGAGAGCTGTTCGTGCGATTTATAACATGGGCCCCAGAGAATCTTTAAGAATTAAGTTTAAAGAAACCAAAATAATGACAGTTATTTGTCAATATATTTATGAAAATGTAATGTACATACGGAAAAATTTAAATAGCTTCAAAAAGAGAAGTGATTATCACAATTTTAATACTAGAAACAAAGATAAAATTGCTGTACCCACCACTAGGCTCCATAAAGTTAGCAACTCGTTCAAAGGTCAATGTGTACGCTTTTTCAACAAAATCCCAAGTGAAATTCAAGACTTGTCTATAACAAAATTTCAAATTCGTATAAAGAGAAATCTCATTAGTAAAGCTTATTATAAAATATCGGACTATCTAGATGACAAACAAGCTTGGGATTGTAGTTAATCTATCTATCTTTCTTTCTATCTATCTATTCTCCCTATTTCCCCTATTCTAACCATTTTCGGTAAACAGCCAAAACAGTCATGCTCACGAAAGTGACTTTGCTTGCAGCGGCGTCATGTGTCGGGTCGCCCTCTTCCCTCTCATATGGTCGAGGAGAGCGATGGCTGGCACATGCGTCAACTCGTGAACGGGTGCTGCTTGTGGGGTCTGGTCTGCTTTGGTTGTGATCCCGCAACTCGTTAATATTCATGTTCCCATATCCCAATGTGTACAACCAAACAAGAGAAATCTTATTATTAGTAAAGCTAAATAAAAAATATCGGACTATTAGATGACAAAAAAAAAAGCTTGGGATTTTAGTGAACTTGCTCCAATTCAATCAATTAGTAATAAGAATAAAATTGTCAATGTGATCGCGCCAAAAAAATTACCTGCCGGGCGTTTCTTGCCTGTTCTTTTGCCGGCGTAAGGAGGTTGGAACAGGCGTAGCTAGTTTTAAGTTGACGTTTTAAAGTGATCACAATGTATCCTATTGAATAAACATATTTTTGATTTTGATTTTTGATTTTGATATATTTCAAATAAAGAAAAAGATATGTGGACAATTTCATACTTTATTTGCCCTTCCCTCACGACGACCGAAATTCGGTCGAATTTACGCGCATTGAGTCGGCAGACTACTCATTTTGCATCGTCGTGTGGAACCAACTGCCTTTTTTAAAACACTTTTTTGTATCAAACCGAATGCAGCAGAATTTATGCTACCGAAATTCTGCGACTCACGACTCACAAAATTACGCTCGTTTGGATTCACCCTTAAGAGATAGGTGCAGTCACTTCATACCTAAGGGTGAATTTCCACCAGAGCTGTGCAAGGTAGCTAAGCTGTTTTATAATATGTAATAAAATCAAAGCTTTTTATTCAATAGAACACATTGTAATCACTTCAAACTTAAAACTAGCTACGCCTGTTCCAACCTCCTTATGTCGGCAAAAGAACAGGCAAGAAACGCCCGGTAGGTAATTTTTTTGGAATAAGACACAGAGTAGGGGCTGATTTAAGAAAAAGAAGGGGCCAACTGCGGCCCGATCGCGCTAATTTTAAACAACTACGAACGTCTCAGGTCTAGCTGTAGTTACGGTGCGCATGGGGTTCAATTCCGTTCCAGCTAATATGGAATTCGGTATCGCGTTAATGTTTAAACGCCAACTTGACATGCACCGTAACTGGACCGTAGCGCTTCAGCGATCGTTGTTAGAGATGAGACATATTAGCAAATATTTGTGCTATTAGACTGCTATAATCGACTAATTGCACAGAAAATTTGACTTTCACTACTCTAGTTTTGACAGATGCTGAGATGACAGCGCGACATTTCGTTGACTCATGTAAAATAATAATAGTTTGAGGAAAGTTTTTCCTACTTTTACAAGTATTTTAACTATTAAAAACCGAGTTATTGAACTTCCGCATCAAGTATTTGGTTGGTGCTGTGATGAAGTATATTTTTGTGCCGATACTGACCTATTTTATGCATAATAGGCACAGTATTTCACCTATTTGTGATTGTGAACACATTGGACTTTGGAAATGGAAGAGCGCTGCTGATGCATAGCTGCTACTGATAGAATTCCTGGGAAGCCACCGGCACCTTGCTCTGGGACGGGTATGGTCCAAAGAGGCTCTTGCAGTTGCGGCACAAATATGGCAAGCATGCGCCGAGGGCCATATCAATGCGGAAGGTCCTGCCAGAAGAGGGAAAGAATGGGCGAAGGTATTATTTACCTAGTTACTTAGAAGTAACAACAACACAGTAACAGTAACTTTGCATAGATGCAAAGAAAATATTGTTGGATATGTGGAAGACCATAAATGCAGAGCCAGGGAAAAATGATGAACGTAAATGCTAGCCCAGCTTGGACCCAGCAATATCCCTACTGTACTACTTAGATATTGGCCTTCTGCTTGATGTGAAACAGAATCAATTTACCTCAAATTATGATGTAAGTATATTTGTCATAGTAAAATTTTTATGTGTACATAATACTTTACTTTATTAAACCAATTCTCATAATGTAAATGTCATCCACAAAAACAGTCTGACATGGATGAGAAAGCCTAAGGATAGACAGACAGTACCTTGCACAACTACATTGTAAGGGTGATGATCCTTCGCAGTTATGAAATGCAGGCAGAAGCTGTATAAACAAATGTCCAAGCTGTCATATCTTTTTATATTACATAGTTTGACCGCAGCTCACGATTAATGATGGCCTAAATGGGCCTAACCTTTGAAAACAGAGGCTGGCAACTGATTTTTCTTTGAACTTGTAGGTGGTAGCTAACCCTAGCACTACAAACACAGCTCACACAGCTCTATGATGATGCTCAAATTTATTATTGTTTTAGTGTACAGTCAGCGACAAAAGTAGCTGATCGTTCTCGATTTTCCAAATGTGTTTCAAATCAGTAATTATTATTGTTTTTTTTTACATTTTATATGGTATCATTTTGACCACAACATAACACACCTGATTTAAGGTGATGATGAGGTCAAAAATTGGTGTCTAAGATGATGTGGATAATAGAAAAAAAGTGTGATTGTTCAGCAACTTTTGTTGTTGACTGTACCTACATAAATTATGTAGTAAAATAACCCGCAGTATCCTTCCTATCATAAAGCTGCCTTTCAAATATTGATACTAATGAAACTCACTATCTGTTATCTGTTGTTTCAGTACCTATTGTCAACCACCGCAAGGCCCACACAACCCCAAGTCATCCTGTGAAGTCGGAAGATGAAAAATAGTTATAACTATATTATATTATCTCAGAATAAAAACATGTTTTATGTAAAGTATTTTTTATTATACCTTAAGTATTTTATCTTGCTTCACTGAAATTCCTCTTAAAATATTCACACATTAGTCATAATATTAACTTAACACATAAAATTAAATTACAAGAAAAATGAAAGGGATAAACCTAGTAGTTAATCTAATGAAATGACACAATACTTTGCACAGCTATCAGTGAATAATGTAACATCATGTCTACCAACAAGCACCGGCAATGAAATACCTTTATTACAACACTTTTATTAATTTGAATATATAACCTAAAATTCATTTATTATTATATAAAGTGCTATGTTTTGTTTATTACACAATTAAATTATACCTGAAACAAGCTTTAAACACTTCAACAATGTTCAGCAACATTTCTAGTTTTCAAGTGTATATCATCTATCTTGATAATGATAGCCCTCAGCCTGGATCTCAGACTGAGATAGGTGTCCTAATTGTGGGTCTCAACTCCTCAATGGATATCCTAAAATAACAAGAACATAAATAAATTAATCTCAAGAAAATACTAACACATCACATAGTTTTTTTTACAACAGAGGCTAGGCTAGCGTTTGACCATAATCTCACCCGATGGAAAGTGATGATGTGGTCAAAGGTGTAGCACGCTTGCCCAGTAAAGAACCAGTAAGAACATAAAATCTAGATTAGTTTGTACATACTCAAAATATACAAATCATCTGCAGTGACAGTGTGAAGCCGTTCAAGATAACCATTCATTGGATGGTTGGACCACACAACCCTGTCATGTGTAGACCCAGGGTAACATGCACTCATAATATATTTAAATTTGTGGCATATATCTGAAAGAAAAGGGTAGGAATTACAAGGGTTGTTCCCATAACATGACCAATTGGCAAGTGTAAAATATAATACACTAGGTACTTACTATCAGAATATTAAGGGAATGGAATCCTTTTTCTATTAAAATACCGTTCGATGTTCTTAGCAGAACACACACCCCATCGATACAATGCAGTAATCCAGGCGTTTTAAACATTCTAATAACAAAAAAGAAAATTGTTTTTTTGTTTCTGGCATTGTTCCTAGTAAATAATCACAACATTATAGCCTAGCCTAAGGTAGGTGATCTAGTGGACCACATAATTAGGCACATACCAATGAGTTTCTTTTAATAGTAAGAGGATTTATAGCCCGCATTACTTGGAACTACTTTGGTGGTTTGTGAATCAAAGCAATGTAATTTTATATTAGTAGGTATACCTACATGTTTATTATGTATTCTTTGTAATTATATTAGTTGATTTATGCACTTATTCTCATTTATCATGTTCCCCCTCTTACATTGTTTAAATGGGAAGGCTTTATTTATTACAATTGACTTGTATATTAATGTATATGGCTATTGTAACTTGCTGAATGGCTTTTGATACACAGCCTGTGACACACAATGCTCCTGACTATCTCCTACAATCATCTGATATGATCCAGTGGCATAGAATGCCCCAAAACCTAGAACAATTTTATTGTCAAGAAACTTAATTTTGTTAACATGAAAAAAACAATGTAGGTACAAACATAATGTAAAGTTTCGCCTATCGCTAGCGCTTTAATGTAAAGCCTATCCATATTTCGCTTATTCACAGACTATTAGGGAAAGACAAAGTAAGATTTTGATGGCTATAATGCGGAATTATCATAACATAACCTTACCTTGGTTTCAATAAACAAAGCATCAGAACGAAGCGTGGGTGGCTTATGAGTGGTTAACTCTGTTATTACTTGGCGAGTTAACTCCTTAAACAGTCTATAACATTTTATAAACTGCCTATCACTCATATAAAAAGCACTAAGTCTTTGCACTTGTATTTTTCTTCCTCGCAAGGTTCCGAGCCGCCGCTACATCTAATTCATGTGCCCTTTCCAATTAATCCATGTACGCATACATTTTACCTAAGTTTTTGCTGTTTTTGTTGTATAATTTTGTCTAAAAGTGGTAAAGCACCGCACAACGATCGTGAAAAAGTTGTAATTTACTAACTTTAGCAAAACCGTTCGTTTGACAGCGTTAACGATCCAACTCTAATTACGCTACGGCTCAACTTACGATAAAATCATTAGCGCGATACGAAATGTTCAAAAAGTCAAGAAACGGCTGAGGTTCAGTAGCGGTTCAGCTGTAATTTATTAGTGCGATCGGGCCGCTGGTTTTCGCTCTTGTTGGCGGGATTTTCTTTGCAGGGAGCAAGGAAATATAATTTTGAAATAATTACTTTATGGAAGTTCTGATTCTATGCGGATAACCCTACTAATATTATAAACGTGAAAGTTTCTGAGTATGCGGATGGATGGATGTATGTTTGTTACTCTTTCACGCAAAAACTACTGAACGGGTTTGGATGAAATTTGGAATGGATATAGCTTATACCCTGGATTAACAAATAGGCTACTTTTTTCCGAATAATGGTTCCTGCGGGATAACGGGAAGACGCGGGTGAAACCGCAGGGCGCAGCTAGTATCTAAATAGTAGAATCGTCTTGGAAGAATCAAAACAAGCCTTGGGGGTCTCTCAAGGCCAATATCATCTACATCATTGAAACAGACAGATCTCCCGAAGGCGTCATTTATCTTGATTTTACAACACTTTACAACAAAGCAAATTAGACTAATAATAAATTATTATATTACTCGCTGCGCCCCTTGGGTTCATCCGAGTGGAAATTCCCATTGTATTTTTATCACTATAAAACATAGACACACGGGGGTAGTGTAGATTTACAACAACAAAACTTTTTTTTAAATAAAATGGAGATTAACTCCTAAATGCCGCTTCTTGCCCGTGGTACACTCGTGATAGTCCTGCGCCTCTAGCCAAGATGTATTCTGCAGTCGTTGACGCTAATAGAAAACAAGAAAAAAGTATTGGTTTGACATATTTCTGACCACGTGACTTAGCGTTGAAATATGTCAAACCAATACTTTTTTCTTGTTTTCTACTAGAGTCAACGATTGCAGAATGCATCTTGGCTAGAGGCGCTGTTGTGAGTCATCGTAATTTTTTTTTTCGGTAATATAGTTGACTGGACCACGGCAAAAAAACTATCTGTGTTCCGAGATTCATCATCATCATCATCATCAGCCTGTATCAGTCCACTGCTGGACATAGGCCTCTCCCAAGGTACGCCACTGAGCCCGGTCTTCGGCTCTTCTCATCCAACTACTGGCAGCCACTCGGCGCAAGTCGTCGCTACACCTTGTCGCAGGACGTCCTACACTACGTCTGCCAAGTCGCGGTCTCCACTCAAGAACACGTCTACCCCAACAGTTGTCGGTTCTGCGGCTTATATGACCAGCCCACTGCCACTTCAGCTTGCTAATTCTATGGGCTATGTCGGTGACTTTAGTTCCCTGATGGATCACTCGATTCGATTATTCGATTCTGAGGTTGCAACCGCGTAAATATTCCCACGCAGAAATCGTGCGTTTTCCCGGGATAACAAGTCTATGTCCATAAACAATCTCTATGCAAATTCGTAGTAGCATGAAGGAAGGGCTAACCAACAAACATACTTTCGCATTTATATATATAAAATCTGTGAGGATGTCCTGTTTCAAAGATGCGTCATTTATTACGGAACGTTTCAAAGGATCATGGAGCTTCACAGCTAACGTTTAGAGTCTAAAATAGGTATTTGAAAGCACAGATTGACGTAGCAATTGACGTTGGCATTTGTATGGTCAGCAATATATTCTCATCGCATATATTATTTTAGTTTAATATACAGGCAAACAGATTGATTAATTTCTCAAACACAAACATTGGTATGTTTTGGCTCATCATGGGCACTTGTGAGGAAGTTTTATAAAAAAATATTGTAGGGGTAACTTGAGCAAACAGTCGACTGTGATGCGTGTGGCCAGGAGTTTGATTTCCGCTACGGGACAAATATTTGGGCATTGAAAAAGGCACAAGTATTAGTTCCGCGTCTGTGTTGTAAGACATATATTGAACTAGTTGCACCTCGCGGTTTTACCCGCATCTTTCCGTTATCCCGCAGGAACCTTATTCCAGTAAAAAATAGCTTAGCCTATGTATCCAGGGTATAAGCTATTTTCATTCCAAATTTCATCAAAATCGGTTTAGCAGTTACGGTGATACGTGGTAACAAATTCACACGCACACAAACTTTCGCATTTATAATATTAGTAGGAAGTAGGATCCTAGTTGAGGGAAAAACTAAATAACTAAAGTAACTAACTAAATGTCTCCCGGCAGCCTCACTTGAGAGCTAGTTCTTAATGCAGATGTAGAATGACATCACATCGTCACTTAAAATCAGGTGTCTTGTGGTCAAAAACTGCCATGTCACTGTCAAATGTGAAAACAACACTTTTTCCACATTCGTCATGCAGCCACATCTTTGACGTCAACATATTATCTAAAATGAGTCGCATTACTATCTCTGTTGTTTAATTAAAAATAATAATTTATTGCGCAATAACCACACCCACTTGTCATATCATAGTCATGTGACCGAGACAGAATAAACTTTATTAGTATTAGTTACTAGCTGTTCCCCGCGGTTTCACCCGCGTGGGTTACAGTTTATCGCGATAAAAATTATTCTATGTCCTTCCTCAGGGTTCAAACTATCTCCGTGCCAAATTTCATTTAAATCGGTTCAGTAGTTTAAGCGTGAAAGCGTAACAGACAGACAGACTGAGTTACTCGCACCGCTTCGGTGGAAACGCGCCCTAATGTTATTAAATTCCTTTCAACTTAGTTTTCAAACTAATTCGTACTTTACTGAAGTCCTCGATCTTAAAGATAATATTGTAGGGGGGCGTCCAGTGAGGTGTTCTTGGGGGGGGGGAGGGGATCAAGCTAAATCTATCCAAATCTCACTTAGGGGGGAGGTAGGGGTCTGGCAAATATCACGAAATTATTTTTCTCACAGAAAACTGTGTAAAAGTGCGAGAAAAATATTTTTTGTTTGATGTTTGAACACGTTTACACAGCCAAGTAGAACTTTTGAAGAATCTCGCGTAAGATTAGGGGAGGGGGTAGGAGTTGAGGAAAATCTTACGATATCTCACCAAGGGGGGAAGGGGGGGGGGGGGGTCGAAAAAATCTCCGCCCCCTAGGTAATCATCACCTCAATCATCGTCAATAACGACCAGTATTAGTCCACTGCTGGACATAGGACTCCCGATACCAGTCACTGAGCCCAATCTTCGGCTCTTCTTCTGATCACTGTCAGTTGACAGTTATAAAAGTATTTGACACAAAGACAGCATGATTTATATCCCTTTCTTCTGCAACAGGAATTTCAAAAGATGGCACTAAAGTTTACAGAGAAAACGTTTTTGATCATCCATCTAATCAAAATAATAAATATTTTTAACTTTTGCTTCAGATTTTATGTATTAATTGTTTTATGATTAAAGAGTAGCTAATTAACATATATTAAACATGTTTTAGCACTGTTTATTGTTAAAACGAACATAATTTGCTTGGTGTCAAGATAATTCTAGAATAAATTTACATTGTTAGCGTTTTTTTTTACATTTTTAAGCACTTATTAAAATGCCAAAAGACTGACCAAAACATGTTAAATTGCTTTGCCAAAACCGTCAAGGTTAACCAGAAAAATTATTTGCAAACACGTGAGTTTTTATAATACCTATACCTAACCCACATACCTATCTCGCAATTTGTAATTTGATCCTCAACTTTCAAGACATAAGTCGTAAAATCAAAATTAATAATCGTTCTTGATTCGTTATCCGCGGTTTTGGATCCATATGTCATTTTAGTACTAAAGCTTGACATGTTTCTACTGGAAAACAACGACAGCAATACTTTTAGACCTGTGAAAATTAGTTTAGTTTTTTTTATAGCGATGATGGCTCAGTGGTAGTGACGTCGGCTTGCGATCAGTAGGACATGGGTTCGAATCCTACAATGAGCTTGAGCTTTCGGTGAAGGAAAACATCGTGATGAAACCATAGCTTGGTGGTAGGGTATTTTCTAGTACTCGCCTGACTAGCTACCACCCTCTTGTTAAGAATCTGTCGCCAAGCACCTATCGGTGTGTTCCGGCAGCCTCACTTGAGAGCCAGTTCCCAGTCCAGGTGTAGCGTGGCGCCATCTTCGATCGCATCGTCACTTAACATCAGGTGACTTGTGGTCAAACGCTACCATGTAAATAGTAAAAAAAAAAAGTTTCAGGAAATGCAAAACCGAATCGACACCATTATATTATCAGTTCTACCTATTTCACTTGATCTGAGGCTAATAGCCGTGCATGATGGCGTTCAAAGTGGAAGGCTTATGTTTTGCGGTGGACATCTTCCGGCTGATGGTGATGATGATAATGATGAATAAAAACAATAAAGTTGTAGTTGCTACTTACTGGCAATAGCAAGAACACAGTACTGATCTTTTAAATACAACAATGTGTACTTTTTACGTCATGTTGGGTATACATGAGATCTTAATAGTCCGAATTTAGCGAACATAATATAGACCCTTATAAGGTATGGCAAAGTCAGCGTTGCCAGATTTTTTTTGCCAAGTCGGGATTTTGGAACTATTTGAATGAAAAAAGCGGGATTCTGTCTTCAAAAGCGGGACATAGTAAAAAAACGTATATAATCAGAACAGGTGTTGAAGTTTTGAAATATGTGTCTCTTTATTATGTTAACGTGACAATAGATAGCATAAATTTGATATTTTAAATCTGATTTACCCTATCGTTAAATAGTCCACACTTTTGTGTGCCACCCGCCCGCGAACATTTTATTCGGGACATTTTATTTTGATTTAATAATCGGGACGTCAGGCAACGCTGAGCAATGTAGAAGCCTTCTATCCCAAAGCCATTCTGTACAGTCTTTAAAATCCACAAAATATTAGAAACGTTAAAGGTGACCGGTCTCATAACGCTGCCTTGGGGTGCGCCCGCGCCTGCATACGTGCGCGGCGACAGCGCATGCGTGCAGAAGGTCACGTGCGACCAATCACAAGCCTGGCAGAGAGAGGCTCGGCTGTGACGCGGGCTGACGCAATCGTGACAAGTCACCAAACCGGGTTTGTCAAAGGCTTGCTGCTTTATGTCGCGTTTCAAAAACCGATCTATCAACGGTTTGCGCTAATAGAGATAGATTTGACATTACTTCTATGGAGCTTGTGTCAGATTTCTATCTCCAGTAGTAGGGCAAGCCGTGGATAGATCGGTTATTGGGAACGGCCGTTAGGCTTGTTGATTTACGGCCAGTTTCAATAGCCAATCTATCCACGGTTTCCCCTTATAGATAGGTATAGACATTTGACATTACTTCTATGGAGCTTGTGTCAGATTGTGTCTATCTCCAGTAAGGCAAACCATGGATAGAGATAGGCTACTAAACGTTTTCTAAATAAAATGTAGAGACAATTTGAACTTTATTGCTATTCAATAAAGTTGATTGATTTTTTGATTTTTCGATTGAGGTAGTACGAAGTCTGCCGGGTCAGCTAGTCTATACTAATATTATAAAGAGGAAAGATTTGTTTGTTTGTTTGCATCGAATAGGCTCCGAAACTACTGAACCGATTTTAAAAATTCTTTTACTGTTGGAAAGTCACACTATCTGTGACGGACATAGGCTATATTATATTTACAAATAAATTAGGGATCCGTAAGAAAATAGCTATTTTGTAACCCAAGGTGTGAAATCGAAAACCTATTTTTGCGTGCGCTGCAAAAACTATTGACAATAGAACAAAATAATGTATTACGGGTTTGTAGGTCCTATTAAGATCTACAAAAAGTCCGCGAGAGCATATATCTAACTATTATAGTTATGCCACAATAAGTGCATTTTTATTTAAAAAAAGTAATTTCAATACCGCTTCTAGAAAAGACTCTTTATTTGTATCTTGGTATTAAATCAAAATAAATAACTTTATATTCAAGACTGCTTCAATACCTTTATATATAACTTTTTGAATAATTAAATTTGGACATTTCATTCGTAAGATATCACGATATTAGAAAAAAAAGTTGCGTGGTAGCCCGGTAGCCGCTCACTCTGCTCGGCAATGTAGGTGTGACTGGGGCACGGGTCGCACGGGAGGAAGGGTTTATGTGCGGATAATATAATTTTTAAATTAAAAATTTTTGTTATTACCTGCGAAGCCGGGGCGGTCCGCTAGTTTACAATAAAATTACATATTCCTATTTCCTATGGCTATATGGCCATAATAATTATATGTCTTGACTACCACAAAACTACTCTCCAAACTTGCAACCATTGTAAATATCATTCATTCATTAATTAATCTGTTTTTCTTTATTTTTCATTTTGTGCCATGTTCTAATAATATTAATGCGAAATTCTTTAATTGGCCTTACAATGTTAAATATTCTATAATCAATATAATTGTATTACGCTGTTGAGTTTCTTAATAAGTAAATAAATAAATAGATATTATAAGGCTCCTGATGTTAAAGTATTGTGTCAACAATACTTAATTTTGAAGCTCGTATGATGTGATAATGCTATAACTTTTCAATCAGGCAATTACATGATAAGGGATATAATTTATCTCATCTTACTAAATATATAATATGCAGAGAAAAGAACTGATTGATTGTTTGTTCTTAATAAACCTAAAAAATATTGAACCAATATTGATGAAAATTGGTATGGAGAGAGTTAGAACATTTGGATAAGAAATTCAAAAAATTCAAACCAATAGTATTTTATTCAATAGGATACATTGTGATCACTTTAAAACGTCAAACCTAAAACTAGCTACGCCTGTTCCAAACTCCTTACGCCGGCAAAAGAACAGGCAAGAAACGCCCGGCTGTTAATTTTTTTGGCGCGATCATTGACAATTTTATTCTTCTTACTAATTGATTGAATTAGTAATAAGAACACAGGGGGCACTTTTTATAGTGATAAACTGTAGGTAGTCCACTCGGGTGAAACCGCAGGGAACAGCTAGGATGTTTATAAGTTTTGTTACTAAATTTGGATGCACTCAGGTACTAGTGATTTGATTTACAAAATACATTTCTTGTTACACTAAACAAAATTTTTTTTTTTAGATTTTTTAAAATTTGTATTTTTAGTGTTAAAAAAATCCTGAGCAATTTTTCACGCAGCTGAAACCGCAGACGCTCTGCTAGTGTTACTAGTCATTGTCACTTAACAACAAGTGACCTGTGATCAAATGAAAATTTGCAAGAAGTAAAACTAACAAATAAATTACATCCGCAGTCCCCAATATCCTCAAAAAAATCTGCTTTGACAAAACAGGCCACATGTGACAACTTGTTTAAAAAAGATGCCAAAGCGTTGCATCAAATTGATTCTTGAAATTGAAAGGATATGAAAGTAGTTACAGTGTTGAATGTCTTTCGGGTAACCAAGGGTAACAATTTGTTACCCTACAACTTGTTACCCTGTTGTTACTAACACGAATGCCCTAAAATCTAGATGACCTAGACCCTGGCAATTACAGGCCAAAATTATTAATTTTGGTTTTATCAGGAGTGCCTTTGGGTTTTTTTCTAAATTTATTTTGTCCGAAACCACCCAAGTATTGAGGCGAATAAAGCTGTATGCCCAGCCAAAGAAAAGGTATTCAGTAAATACCTAGTGTTTTAAACTTAGAAGCGTTAGACATACATATATTTTTAATATTATCATAGTGTGGCCGCAGTGGCCACAGGACGTAGATTGCAAAGGTGTGGGCTTAGTTAGAATTTATCTGTATATTTAAGGGATTACTTTCTAGTTATTCCTGTTATGTATGCAATTATTTGCAAACAAAATTGAAGTTGAAACTCGAGTCAGCTAGTAGTCTGGAGCAAAATCCGTAACTAAACAATAATTAAAAAAGTTGTATCCACAATGAATAAAAACTTTTCAGAACCTGTAGAAAATAACACTGGCCACTTACTTGAAAACTTTGTATAGAAAGTCCACTTTCGAAATTTGAACTAACTTCACAAAATAAAGTCACTGTAGGAGAAAGCCCTAGTTATCGCTTTTACGGACTGTCAATTCAATAAATCGGCTCGAGCTTAAACTAAGCACAGCACGACCCGGACTAAGCGAGCATTATCGATTTAACGGACAATTTAAAAAAATTGCATTGAAAATGATAATTGAACCGAAGGAGGAGGAATTCAATCTGACATTTTGAAAATATTTGACAAGCATGAAAGAATGAAACAGCTGTTTCGGTTGGTGGGCAAGATTTTAGTGATGGGCAATGGGCGACTCGCAAGTAGCTCATAGTAGCATACGAGTCAACTCGAATAGGTTGTTTAGGAAACAAGTTTCAAAACAACACTGTCACCGCTGCCTTACTCTTGACGGTTAACTCAATCCCAATCTCAATACAACGCAATTCCGATCCTGCGCAATAGTCGGTACTCTTGACGGCATTGATATTGAGATCGGGATTGGATTGTGAATTGGCTGGGCATTGGTTTGAATTTAGTGATGTAATTTTTATGGGACTCAGATTACAGACTAAATATAGAAATCAGTGAATGAAATGTCACTTGTAGGCGTAAAAACCTGTGGTCGAGACGTTTAAAAAAAGTTAAGATGTCAATCAATCTGTCATCACATCACATCAAAGTTGTTTATTTACGTTGAAAGTTGCACTTAAAGTTTTCAGAGCTAATAATTTATTACCAAAAAAAATATTGTTAAGTTTAAGTATGTGCTTTAAAGTGCTCTGGCCATATCAAACAAATGCTGCTTCTATTCAGATTCCTTCGAAGTTTCAAAGAAGAAAGAACGTAAGGTAAGTGCGCGTAAATGTTTAAATAGGCATAATAATAACAAATATTATTCATAGCATAAAATTATAACTTTTTCCCTTAGATATCATTGAATAATGGCTCGCCCCACTCAAGCCCAACTGGAAGCCTTGGTGGAGTTCCTAGAGGAAAACCAGGATGTTGCGAGGGGGCTCTTGCGAACCCATCTAGGCAAGCAGGGAATTAAAAGAAAGTGGAGTGAACTTGCCACTACCATCAATGCTTTGGGTGGTGTGGTCAAAGATGGTCCTGGCTGGTCTAAGGTAATATTCCTAAATGGTCTATTTTAATTAAATAGGTTTGTTTATTGTATTATATATAAGTAATCACTGTATAATTTTTTACAATTTAGTATTGGGCTGAAAAGAAGTGTGGACTTAAAAAGCTGTGTGCGCAGCAGTCACATTCAATGAGGCGCACAGGTGGAGGACCACCAAATGCACCAAACTTATCAGCACTGGAGCTGCGGCTGGTTGCTGTAATGGGAGGGCAATCGTTTGCCACTGGAAACAGCCAAGTCGCTGTTAACCCATTCCCACAAACAGAGAGGGTAAGAAAATTGACATTAAATATGATGCTTCTTTCAATGTACATTTAGGGATATTACACATTTTCCCAAATCACTATTAACTAGTCAATAATAATTTTATGAGAGGCAGTGGATTCATTTTTTTGCTATTATTTTTAAATAAAGTCAGTAATGTTTACTTGAATATCCTTCTCTATGTTGATTATTACATTTCCCTTTACATTTATTATTATACATATGCTACTGTGTATAGGTTTATAAGCTAAAAATCTTCTTTCAGACTATCAGCCCAATCCATCTTAGTGAAGTGCAAGCTTCACCGATGATTGTAGTGGATATTGTTGAGGAACAACCTCTAGCTCAGGTGGATCCTATAAGCAGTGGTCAGCAGCCATCAACATGTATGTTATTAAAGTCAACTACCATTGAAATACTGTTACCGTGGCTATTATTTTATGTAATACAAATTTGTGTTTTCAGCAACTCATAGTGCACCACACACTTCACAACATCGTGCTCGTCAAACAAGACTGGATGCTGAGGTTGAGCAGTTTGCCAGGATAGAAGAGAGGCGTGTGGATGCAGAAGTAGTCACTGCACATGCATTGGCTGACATAGCAACAGCAATAAACAAATTGGCAGATGCTGCTGGAAACATTGCTGGAGCACTATTAGAAATATCAGCTAAATTACAGCCATCACCACCAGAGTAGAATCAGATGTCCTATTTACATGTTAATTATTTATAGTTTTTTTATTTAGTTTAATACCTAATTAACCAAATTTATTAGTTAGTATGAGCGATTATTGTCTAATTAGATGTGATTTTATTTCTTTTGATGATTTTTTTGATAATATAGAACCAATTTAATTTTAAGGTTTATAACTAAAAATGTTTTGTTTAAAATATAGTTTAGCATATATTATGTAGTAACCTACTCATTTTTTATAATAATATATTTAATGTTATCTCCACGATTTTCTCACTTTGTAATTGATCTGTCTCTAAATAATGGTGTCGATTCGGTTTTGCATTCTCTTAAACTAAACTAAGTTTGACAGGTCTAAAAGTAATGCTATCCTTTTTTTACTTCAGTGGTTAGAAAAAGACAGCAATACTATTAGACCTGTTAACCTTAGTTTAGTTTTAGAGGATGCAAAACCGAATCAACACCAATGTCTGACTTATTTTATTAAATAGATTTTTCTGTTCATTTTTTATTGTTTTATGCTATATTTTACAATTTGACATTAAATAGTTATTATTATTCATGCAATTTATGTTTTTATTATGTTATTGCACACCTCTGTGGTGGTAGATTGTGTGAGCTTATATAAGATTGTTACCATGTTTAAATACCACATTCTGCAATAAATGATATTCTATTCTGATTCTAAATATTATTTCAAACAAGAAACACACTGGTAATTGTAGGTAAAATAAATAGAACAGTTGTCTAGAACAAAATTTTATTAAACTTATAGGGTAAAATCCATAATGGCATTTTTTTTGAATTTATTAGATATTATATGACAAAACAACAAAATATATACAATTGGATAGAAAATTAATTAGACATAATGGCATTAATTATATATTCAAATTCAAAACTTATTGCTTATTGGCTACATAGCACTTGCTAGCACTTTACAAGTCAATAATATTAAGATACATAGATAGAATAAAATATTTTAAACAAATCACATAAGAAAGTGCGTATGGAAATGTTACAGTCTAATCTTACTTACAACATAGACTGCAGAGGCTCAATCTACTACAATTGAGTCTTATATTATATAGTAGGTCTTGTATTTATAACAAGGCAAGAATACAGCCTTCCCCCAATTTTCTCTAGTAAATATACTACCAATAAAAGATCTTTATCTATCTGCGAGCTGTCCACAATTGGTGTACTAGGTTTGCACGAGCCTCAACACCTCTTCTTAGATCTATTCCGGTCCTGGATCTTACCTCGAGTGTTGGATGGACAGTACTATGGCTCTCTTCAACATTGGATGTAGGATCTATAGGATCATCAAAACCTAAACGAGCTGAATTGCATAAGTTATGCAGTACACAACAAGCATTAATTATTGTTGCTGCCACATCGGGATGATAGTGTAGGACTCTATGCCTTAATAAACACCGCCATCTATTTTTTAATATTCCAATTGCCCGCTCTACTGTGTTTCGTGCTGTGCAATGCAATTTTGTGTAATACTCCTCTTGAGAGCCTTCAACAGCATTTACTATGGGAGTCATCATATACTTTCTTTGAGCATAGCCTGAATCTCCTGAAATAATTTATATATTATGGTACAATACAAACTTAAAATGAAAAATCACGAGCTTAGGTAAACTTACCAAGTAAATATACTGTTTCACCAGCATTGGTCAACTCTCTGAGATGTTGTTCGACCGGATTTTGATTCCACACAAAACTATCATGTGAGGCTCCACCAAATGAAGCATCCACACTTAAAATATTCAGGTCAGAGTCACATATCTGAAACAAATGATTGCATATTATTCATGCTGCTATTTAATAATTAGGTACATGAAGATTGTTTAAAAAATAAAACAAACATACAATCAACACATTCTTTGAGTGAAAATGCTTTCTGTTGAAAAACCTTTCTTCATCTTGGGAGGGTCGTATTATGGCTACATGAGTACCATCAATACACCCTACTACACCCGGGATACTAAATTTTTCATAGAATCTGTAAATAAGTAATATTATTATTATTTTATCAGTCATTTTGTGAAAATTAAAAAAGTTACAACATTTAAACACTAACCTATTGGAAACTTAATTTACTTACTTTCTTTTAATGGCATCCCTTTCTTGACGAGATTGGGGAAATCTAATATATTTACTTAGTATCTGCCTGCTGTTTAGAGCTTTTGTAACATCTCTTATGGCTCGCGACACAGATTGCTGAGACATAAGCGTTCCGTGTGTTCCTCCTACTAGGCGCTGATAGCTCCCTGTGGCATAGAAGGACAGCGCCACCAATATCTATCAAAACAATCAACACACGATGTTGTATTTGTAAAACAAAACAACCACAAAATCACGGTTATGATATACATACCTTGTATTTTGTAGAAATATCACTCTTTCTTTTAGGAGTCGGCATTAGGGGCTGTAATTCACTACAAAGGGTGTCAAATAACTCCTTTGTTAGGCGATAATTAGCCCGAAACTCATTTTCGGACATGGATAACGCTTCATCGTTATAACGGGTCATACGACGCAAATTCCTTCGCTGCCGTACATCTATTTGATGGGCTAATCTTAAAATGCTGGTTTGCATTCCCAATCGTGACATTTTATTATAGTATTTAGTTAAAAACGCAAAACACAATTTCACAAAAGTTACTCAATAGCTATTGGAAAATACCCAATGTAAACACAATGCCAAACGCAATACAATGTGTCAAAATTGCGTCAAGAGTACCCATTCTCAATCCCAACGTCTCAATTCCAATTTCATTTAGTTCACCAAAATTACCACTCAATTTCAATCCAATGTGGCGCTGTTCTCGATTTCAAGAGTACCAAACAGCGTTTCTTGGATTAAAATTGACATTGGGCATTGGAATTGAGTTTCAAGAGTAAGGCAGCTGCTGCCTTACTCTTGACGGTTAACTCAATCCCAATCTCAATACAACGCAATTCCGATCCTGCGCAATAGTCGGTACTCTTGACGGCATTGATATTGAGATCGGGATTGGATTGTGAATTGGCTGGGCATTGGTTTGAATTTAGTGATGTAATTTTTATGGGACTCAGATTACAGACTAAATATAGAAATCAGTGAATGAAATGTCACTTGTAGGCGTAAAAACCTGTGGTCGAGACGTTTAAAAAAAGTTAAGATGTCAATCAATCTGTCATCACATCACATCAAAGTTGTTTATTTACGTTGAAAGTTGCACTTAAAGTTTTCAGAGCTAATAATTTATTACCAAAAAAAATATTGTTAAGTTTAAGTATGTGCTTTAAAGTGCTCTGGCCATATCAAACAAATGCTGCTTCTATTCAGATTCCTTCGAAGTTTCAAAGAAGAAAGAACGTAAGGTAAGTGCGCGTAAATGTTTAAATAGGCATAATAATAACAAATATTATTCATAGCATAAAATTATAACTTTTTCCCTTAGATATCATTGAATAATGGCTCGCCCCACTCAAGCCCAACTGGAAGCCTTGGTGGAGTTCCTAGAGGAAAACCAGGATGTTGCGAGGGGGCTCTTGCGAACCCATCTAGGCAAGCAGGGAATTAAAAGAAAGTGGAGTGAACTTGCCACTACCATCAATGCTTTGGGTGGTGTGGTCAAAGATGGTCCTGGCTGGTCTAAGGTAATATTCCTAAATGGTCTATTTTAATTAAATAGGTTTGTTTATTGTATTATATATAAGTAATCACTGTATAATTTTTTACAATTTAGTATTGGGCTGAAAAGAAGTGTGGACTTAAAAAGCTGTGTGCGCAGCAGTCACATTCAATGAGGCGCACAGGTGGAGGACCACCAAATGCACCAAACTTATCAGCACTGGAGCTGCGGCTGGTTGCTGTAATGGGAGGGCAATCGTTTGCCACTGGAAACAGCCAAGTCGCTGTTCACCCATTCCCACAAACAGAGAGGGTAAGAAAATTGACATTAAATATGATGCTTCTTTCAATGTACATTTAGGGATATTACACATTTTCCCAAATCACTATTAACTAGTCAATAATAATATTATGAGAGGCAGTGGATTCATTTTTTTGCTATTATTTTTAAATAAAGTCAGTAATGTTTACTTGAATATCCTTCTCTATGTTGATTATTACATTTCCCTTTACATTTATTATTATACATATGCTACTGTGTATAGGTTTATAAGCTAAAAATCTTCTTTCAGACTATCAGCCCAATCCATCTTAGTGAAGTGCAAGCTTCACCGATGATTGTAGTGGATATTGTTGAGGAACAACCTCTAGCTCAGGTGGATCCTATAAGCAGTGGTCAGCAGCCATCAACATGTATGTTATTAAAGTCAACTACCATTGAAATACTGTTACCGTGGCTATTATTTTATGTAATACAAATTTGTGTTTTCAGCAACTCATAGTGCACCACACACTTCACAACATCGTGCTCGTCAAACAAGACTGGATGCTGAGGTTGAGCAGTTTGCCAGGATAGAAGAGAGGCGTGTGGATGCAGAAGTAGTCACTGCACATGCATTGGCTGACATAGCAACAGCAATAAACAAATTGGCAGATGCTGCTGGAAACATTGCTGGAGCACTATTAGAAATATCAGCTAAATTACAGCCATCACCACCAGAGTAGAATCAGATGTCCTATTTACATGTTAATTATTTATAGTTTTTTTATTTAGTTTAATACCTAATTAACCAAATTTATTAGTTAGTATGAGCGATTATTGTCTAATTAGATGTGATTTTATTTCTTTTGTTGATTTTTTTGATAATATAGAACCAATTTAATTTTAAGGTTTATAACTAAAAATGTTTTGTTTAAAATATAGTTTAGCATATATTATGTAGTAACCTACTCATTTTTTATAATAATATATTTAATGTTATCTCCACGATTTTCTCACTTTGTAATTGATCTGTCTCTAAATAATGGTGTCGATTCGGTTTTGCATTCTCTTAAACTAAACTAAGTTTGACAGGTCTAAAAGTAATGCTATCCTTTTTTTACTTCAGTGGTTAGAAAAAGACAGCAATACTATTAGACCTGTTAACCTTAGTTTAGTTTTAGAGGATGCAAAACCGAATCAACACCAATGTCTGACTTATTTTATTAAATAGATTTTTCTGTTCATTTTTTATTGTTTTATGCTATATTTTACAATTTGACATTAAATAGTTATTATTATTCATGCAATTTATGTTTTTATTATGTTATTGCACACCTCTGTGGTGGTAGATTGTGTGAGCTTATATAAGATTGTTACCATGTTTAAATACCACATTCTGCAATAAATGATATTCTATTCTGATTCTAAATATTATTTCAAACAAGAAACACACTGGTAATTGTAGGTAAAATAAATAGAACAGTTGTCTAGAACAAAATTTTATTAAACTTATAGGGTAAAATCCATAATGGCATTTTTTTTGAATTTATTAGATATTATATGACAAAACAACAAAATATATACAATTGGATAGAAAATTAATTAGACATAATGGCATTAATTATATATTCAAATTCAAAACTTATTGCTTATTGGCTACATAGCACTTGCTAGCACTTTACAAGTCAATAATATTAAGATACATAGATAGAATAAAATATTTTAAACAAATCACATAAGAAAGTGCGTATGGAAATGTTACAGTCTAATCTTACTTACAACATAGACTGCAGAGGCTCAATCTACTACAATTGAGTCTTATATTATATAGTAGGTCTTGTATTTATAACAAGGCAAGAATACAGCCTTCCCCCAATTTTCTCTAGTAAATATACTACCAATAAAAGATCTTTATCTATCTGCGAGCTGTCCACAATTGGTGTACTAGGTTTGCACGAGCCTCAACACCTCTTCTTAGATCTATTCCGGTCCTGGATCTTACCTCGAGTGTTGGATGGACAGTACTATGGCTCTCTTCAACATTGGATGTAGGATCTATAGGATCATCAAAACCTAAACGAGCTGAATTGCATAAGTTATGCAGTACACAACAAGCATTAATTATTGTTGCTGCCACATCGGGATGATAGTGTAGGACTCTATGCCTTAATAAACACCGCCATCTATTTTTTAATATTCCAATTGCCCGCTCTACTGTGTTTCGTGCTGTGCAATGCAATTTTGTGTAATACTCCTCTTGAGAGCCTTCAACAGCATTTACTATGGGAGTCATCATATACTTTCTTTGAGCATAGCCTGAATCTCCTGAAATAATTTATATATTATGGTACAATACAAACTTAAAATGAAAAATCACGAGCTTAGGTAAACTTACCAAGTAAATATACTGTTTCACCAGCATTGGTCAACTCTCTGAGATGTTGTTCGACCGGATTTTGATTCCACACAAAACTATCATGTGAGGCTCCACCAAATGAAGCATCCACACTTAAAATATTCAGGTCAGAGTCACATATCTGAAACAAATGATTGCATATTATTCATGCTGCTATTTAATAATTAGGTACATGAAGATTGTTTAAAAAATAAAACAAACATACAATCAACACATTCTTTGAGTGAAAATGCTTTCTGTTGAAAAACCTTTCTTCATCTTGGGAGGGTCGTATTATGGCTACATGAGTACCATCAATACACCCTACTACACCCGGGATACTAAATTTTTCATAGAATCTGTAAATAAGTAATATTATTATTATTTTATCAGTCATTTTGTGAAAATTAAAAAAGTTACAACATTTAAACACTAACCTATTGGAAACTTAATTTACTTACTTTCTTTTAATGGCATCCCTTTCTTGACGAGATTGGGGAAATCTAATATATTTACTTAGTATCTGCCTGCTGTTTAGAGCTTTTGTAACATCTCTTATGGCTCGCGACACAGATTGCTGAGACATAAGCGTTCCGTGTGTTCCTCCTACTAGGCGCTGATAGCTCCCTGTGGCATAGAAGGACAGCGCCACCAATATCTATCAAAACAATCAACACACGATGTTGTATTTGTAAAACAAAACAACCACAAAATCACGGTTATGATATACATACCTTGTATTTTGTAGAAATATCACTCTTTCTTTTAGGAGTCGGCATTAGGGGCTGTAATTCACTACAAAGGGTGTCAAATAACTCCTTTGTTAGGCGATAATTAGCCCGAAACTCATTTTCGGACATGGATAACGCTTCATCGTTATAACGGGTCATACGACGCAAATTCCTTCGCTGCCGTACATCTATTTGATGGGCTAATCTTAAAATGCTGGTTTGCATTCCCAATCGTGACATTTTATTATAGTATTTAGTTAAAAACGCAAAACACAATTTCACAAAAGTTACTCAATAGCTATTGGAAAATACCCAATGTAAACACAATGCCAAACGCAATACAATGTGTCAAAATTGCGTCAAGAGTACCCATTCTCAATCCCAACGTCTCAATTCCAATTTCATTTAGTTCACCAAAATTACCACTCAATTTCAATCCAATGTGGCGCTGTTCTCGATTTCAAGAGTACCAAACAGCGTTTCTTGGATTAAAATTGACATTGGGCATTGGAATTGAGTTTCAAGAGTAAGGCAGCTGCTGCCTTACTCTTGACGGTTAACTCAATCCCAATCTCAATACAACGCAATTCCGATCCTGCGCAATAGTCGGTACTCTTGACGGCATTGATATTGAGATCGGGATTGGATTGTGAATTGGCTGGGCATTGGTTTGAATTTAGTGATGTAATTTTTATGGGACTCAGATTACAGACTAAATATAGAAATCAGTGAATGAAATGTCACTTGTAGGCGTAAAAACCTGTGGTCGAGACGTTTAAAAAAAGTTAAGATGTCAATCAATCTGTCATCACATCACATCAAAGTTGTTTATTTACGTTGAAAGTTGCACTTTAAGTTTTCAGAGCTAATAATTTATTACCAAAAAAAAGATTGTTAAGTTTAAGTATGTGCTTTAAAGTGCTCTGGCCATATCAAACAAATGCTGCTTCTATTCAGATTCCTTCGAAGTTTCAAAGAAGAAAGAACGTAAGGTAAGTGCGCGTAAATGTTTAAATAGGCATAATAATAACAAATATTATTCATAGCATAAAATTATAACTTTTTCCCTTAGAATATCATTGAATAATGGCTCGCCCCACTCAAGCCCAACTGGAAGCCTTGGTGGAGTTTCTAGAGGAAAACCAGGATGTTGCGAGGGGGCTCTTGCGAACCCATCTAGGCAAGCAGGGAATTAAAAGAAAGTGGAGTGAACTTGCCACTACCATCAATGCTTTGGGTGGTGTGGTCAAAGATGGTCCTGGCTGGTCTAAGGTAATATTCCTAAATGGTCTATTTTAATTAAATAGGTTTGTTTATTGTATTATAATAAGTAATCACTGTATAATTTTTTACAATTTAGTATTGGGCTGAAAAGAAGTGTGCACTAAAAAAGCTGCGTGCGCAGCAGTCACATTCAATGAGGCGCACAGGTGGAGGACCACCAAATGCACCGAACTTATCAGCATTGGAGCTGCGGCTGGTTGCTGTATTGGGAGGGCAATCATTTGCCACTGGAAACAGCCAAGTCGCTGTTAACCCATTCCCACAAACAGAGGGTAAGAAAATTTGACATTAAATATGATGCTTCTTTCAATGTACATTTAGGGATATTACACATTTTCCCAAATCACTATTAACTAGTCAATAATAATATTATGAGAGGCAGTGGATTCATTTTTTTGCTATTATAATTTTCAATTACAAATAAAGTCAGTAATGTTTACTTGAATATCCTTCTCTATGTTGATTATTACATTTCCCTTTACATTTATTATTATACATATGCTACTGTGTATAGGTTTATAAGCTAAAAATCTTCTTTCAGACTATCAGCCCAATCCACCTTAGTGAAGTGCAAGCTTCACCGATGATTGTAATGGATATTGTTGAGGAACAACCTCTAGCTCAGGTGGATCCTATAAGCAGTGGTCAGCAGCCATCAACATGTATGTTATTAAAGTCAACTACCATTGAAATACTGTTACCGTGGCTATTATTTTATGTAATACAAATTTGTTTTTTCAGCAACTCATAGTGCACCACACACTTCGCAACATCGTGCTCGTCAAACAAGACTGGATGCTGAGGTTGAGCAGTTTGCCAGGATAGAAGAGAGGCGTGTGGATGCAGAAGTAGTCACTGCACATGCATTGGCTGACATAGCAACAGCAATAAACAAATTGGCAGATGCTGCTGGAAACATTGCTGGAGCACTATTAGAAATATCAGCTAAATTACAGCCATCACCACCAGAGTAGAATCAGATGTCCTATTTACATGTTAATTATTTATAGTTTTTTTATTTAGTTTAATACCTAATTAATCAAATTTATTAGCTAGTATGAGCGATTATTGTCTAATTAGATGTGATTTTATTTCTTTTGTTGATTTTTTTGATAATATAGAACAATTTATTATTTAACAATTTCAATTTAATTTTAAGGTTTATAACTAAAAATGTTTTGTTTAAAATATAGTTTAGCATATATTATGTAGTAACCTACTCATTTTTTATAATAATATATTTAATGTTATCTCCACGATTTTCTCACTTTGTAATTGATCTGTCTCTAAATAATGGTGTCGATTCGGTTTTGCATTCTCTTAAACTAAACTAAGTTTGACAGGTCTAAAAGTAATGCTATCCTTTTTTTACTTCAGTGGTTAGAAAAAGACAGCAATACTATTAGACCTGTCAACCTTAGTTTAGTTTTAGAGTATGCAAAACCAAATCGACACCAATGTCTGACTTATTTTATTAAATAGATTTTTCTGTTCATTTTTTTTCTTGTTTTATGCTATATTTTACAATTTGACATTAAATAGTTATTATTATGCATGCAATTTATGTTTTTAATATGTTATTGCACACCTCTGTGGTGGTAGATTGTGTGAGCTTATATAAGATTGTTACCATGTTTAAATACCACATTCTACAATAAATGATATTCTATTCTGATTCTAAATATTATTTCAAACAAGAAACACACTGGTAATTGTAGGTAAAATAAATAGAACAGTTGTCTAGAACAAAATTTTATTAAACTTAAAGGGCAAAATCCATAATGGCATTTTTTTTAATTTATTAGATATTATATGACAAAACAACAAAATATATACAATTGGATAGAAAATTAATTAGACATAATGGCATTAATTATATATTCAAATTCAAAACTTATTGCTTATTGGCTACATAGCACTTGCTAGCACTTTACAAGTCAATAATATTAAGATACATAGATAGAATAAAATATTTTAAACAAATCACATAAGAAAGTGCGTATGGAAATGTTACAGTCTAATCTTACTTACAACATAGACTGCAGAGGCTCAATCTACTACAATTGAGTCTTATATTATATAGTAGGTCTTGTATTTATAACAAGGCAAGAATACAGCCTTCCCCCAATTTTCTCTAGTAAATATACTACCAATAAAAGATCTTTATCTATCTGCGAGCTGTCCACAATTGGTGTACTAGGTTTGCACGAGCCTCAACACCTCTTCTTAGATCTATTCCGGTCCTGGATCTTACCTCGAGTGTTGGATGGACAGTACTATGGCTCTCTTCAACATTGGATGTAGGATCTATAGGATCATCAAAACCTAAACGAGCTGAATTGCATAAGTTATGCAGTACACAACAAGCATTAATTATTGTTGCTGCCACATCGGGATGATAGTGTAGGACTCTATGCCTTAATAAACACCGCCATCTATTTTTTAATATTCCAATTGCCCGCTCTACTGTGTTTCGTGCTGTGCAATGCAATTTTGTGTAATACTCCTCTTGAGAGCCTTCAACAGCATTTACTATGGGAGTCATCATATACTTTCTTTGAGCATAGCCTGAATCTCCTGAAATAATTTAGGTATATATATTATGGTACAATACAAACTTAAAATGAAAAATCACGAGCTTAGGTAAACTTACCAAGTAAATATACTGTTTCACCAGCATTGGTCAACTCTCTGAGATGTTGTTCGACCGGATTTTGATTCCACACAAAACTATCATGTGAGGCTCCACCAAATGAAGCATCCACACTTAAAATATTCAGGTCAGAGTCACATATCTGAAACAAATGATTGCATATTATTCATGCTGCTATGTAATAATTAGGTACATGAAGATTGTTTAAAAAATAAAACAAACATACAATCAACACATTCTTTGAGTGAAAATGCTTTCTGTTGAAAAACCTTTCTTCATCTTGGGAGGGTCGTATTATGGCTACATGAGTACCATCAATACACCCTACTACACCCGGGATACTAAATTTTTCATAGAATCTGTAAATAAGTAATATTATTATTATTTTATCAGTCATTTTGTGAAAATTAAAAAAGTTACAACATTTAAACACTAACCTATTGGAAACTTAATTTACTTACTTTCTTTTAATGGCATCCCTTTCTTGACGAGATTGGGGAAATCTAATATATTTACTTAGTATCTGCCTGCTGTTTAGAGCTTTTGTAACATCTCTTATGGCTCGCGACACAGATTGCTGAGACATAAGCGTTCCGTGTGTTCCTCCTACTAGGCGCTGATAGCTCCCTGTGGCATAGAAGGACAGCGCCACCAATATCTATCAAAACAAACAACACACGATGTTGTATTTGTAAAACAAAACAACCACAAAGTCACGGTTATGATATACATACCTTGTATTTTGTAGAAATATCACTCTTTCTTTTAGGAGTCGGCATTAGGGGCTGTAATTCACTACAAAGGGTGTCAAATAACTCCTTTGTTAGGCGATAATTAGCCCGAAACTCATTTTCGGACATGGATAACGCTTCATCGTTATAACGGGTCATACCGGTCATACGACGCAAATTCCTTCGCTGCCGTACATCTATTTGATGGGCTAATCTTAAAATGCTGGTTTGCATTCCCAATCGTGACATTTTATTAAAGTATTTAGTTAAAAACGCAAAACACAATTTCACAAAAGTTACTCAATAGCTATTGGAAAATACCCAATGTAAACACAATGCCAAACGCAATACAATGTGTCAAAATTGCGTCAAGAGTACCCATTCTCAATCCCAACGTCTCAATTCCAATTTCATTTAGTTCACCAAAATTACCACTCAATTTCAATCCAATGTGGCGCTGTTCTCGATTTCAAGAGTACCAAACAGCGTTTCTTGGATTAAAATTGACATTGGGCATTGGAATTGAGTTTCAAGAGTAAGGCAGCTGCTGCCTTACTCTTGACGGTTAACTCAATCCCAATCTCAATACAACGCAATTCCGATCCTGCGCAATAGTCGGTACTCTTGACGGCATTGATATTGAGATCGGGATTGGATTGTGAATTGGCTGGGCATTGGTTTGAATTTAGTGATGTAATTTTTATGGGACTCAGATTACAGACTAAATATAGAAATCAGTGAATGAAATGTCACTTGTAGGCGTAAAAACCTGTGGTCGAGACGTTTAAAAAAAGTTAAGATGTCAATCAATCTGTCATCACATCACATCAAAGTTGTTTATTTACGTTGAAAGTTGCACTTTAAGTTTTCAGAGCTAATAATTTATTACCAAAAAAAAGATTGTTAAGTTTAAGTATGTGCTTTAAAGTGCTCTGGCCATATCAAACAAATGCTGCTTCTATTCAGATTCCTTCGAAGTTTCAAAGAAGAAAGAACGTAAGGTAAGTGCGCGTAAATGTTTAAATAGGCATAATAATAACAAATATTATTCATAGCATAAAATTATAACTTTTTCCCTTAGAATATCATTGAATAATGGCTCGCCCCACTCAAGCCCAACTGGAAGCCTTGGTGGAGTTTCTAGAGGAAAACCAGGATGTTGCGAGGGGGCTCTTGCGAACCCATCTAGGCAAGCAGGGAATTAAAAGAAAGTGGAGTGAACTTGCCACTACCATCAATGCTTTGGGTGGTGTGGTCAAAGATGGTCCTGGCTGGTCTAAGGTAATATTCCTAAATGGTCTATTTTAATTAAATAGGTTTGTTTATTGTATTATAATAAGTAATCACTGTATAATTTTTTACAATTTAGTATTGGGCTGAAAAGAAGTGTGCACTAAAAAAGCTGCGTGCGCAGCAGTCACATTCAATGAGGCGCACAGGTGGAGGACCACCAAATGCACCGAACTTATCAGCATTGGAGCTGCGGCTGGTTGCTGTATTGGGAGGGCAATCATTTGCCACTGGAAACAGCCAAGTCGCTGTTAACCCATTCCCACAAACAGAGGGTAAGAAAATTTGACATTAAATATGATGCTTCTTTCAATGTACATTTAGGGATATTACACATTTTCCCAAATCACTATTAACTAGTCAATAATAATATTATGAGAGGCAGTGGATTCATTTTTTTGCTATTATAATTTTCAATTACAAATAAAGTCAGTAATGTTTACTTGAATATCCTACTCTATGTTGATTATTACATTTCCCTTTACATTTATTATTATACATATGCTACTGTGTATAGGTTTATAAGCTAAAAATCTTCTTTCAGACTATCAGCCCAATCCACCTTAGTGAAGTGCAAGCTTCACCGATGATTGTAATGGATATTGTTGAGGAACAACCTCTAGCTCAGGTGGATCCTATAAGCAGTGGTCAGCAGCCATCAACATGTATGTTATTAAAGTCAACTACCATTGAAATACTGTTACCGTGGCTATTATTTTATGTAATACAAATTTGTTTTTTCAGCAACTCATAGTGCACCACACACTTCGCAACATCGTGCTCGTCAAACAAGACTGGATGCTGAGGTTGAGCAGTTTGCCAGGATAGAAGAGAGGCGTGTGGATGCAGAAGTAGTCACTGCACATGCATTGGCTGACATAGCAACAGCAATAAACAAATTGGCAGATGCTGCTGGAAACATTGCTGGAGCACTATTAGAAATATCAGCTAAATTACAGCCATCACCACCAGAGTAGAATCAGATGTCCTATTTACATGTTAATTATTTATAGTTTTTTTATTTAGTTTAATACCTAATTAATCAAATTTATTAGCTAGTATGAGCGATTATTGTCTAATTAGATGTGATTTTATTTCTTTTGTTGATTTTTTTGATAATATAGAACAATTTATTATTTAACAATTTCAATTTAATTTTAAGGTTTATAACTAAAAATGTTTTGTTTAAAATATAGTTTAGCATATATTATGTAGTAACCTACTCATTTTTTATAATAATATATTTAATGTTATCTCCACGATTTTCTCACTTTGTAATTGATCTGTCTCTAAATAATGGTGTCGATTCGGTTTTGCATTCTCTTAAACTAAACTAAGTTTGACAGGTCTAAAAGTAATGCTATCCTTTTTTTACTTCAGTGGTTAGAAAAAGACAGCAATACTATTAGACCTGTCAACCTTAGTTTAGTTTTAGAGTATGCAAAACCAAATCGACACCAATGTCTGACTTATTTTATTAAATAGATTTTTCTGTTCATTTTTTTTCTTGTTTTATGCTATATTTTACAATTTGACATTAAATAGTTATTATTATGCATGCAATTTATGTTTTTAATATGTTATTGCACACCTCTGTGGTGGTAGATTGTGTGAGCTTATATAAGATTGTTACCATGTTTAAATACCACATTCTGCAATAAATGATATTCTATTCTGATTCTAAATATTATTTCAAACAAGAAACACACTGGTAATTGTAGGTAAAATAAATAGAACAGTTGTCTAGAACAAAATTTTATTAAACTTAAAGGGCAAAATCCATAATGGCATTTTTTTTAATTTATTAGATATTATATGACAAAACAACAAAATATATACAATTGGATAGAAAATTAATTAGACATAATGGCATTAATTATATATTCAAATTCAAAACTTATTGCTTATTGGCTACATAGCACTTGCTAGCACTTTACAAGTCAATAATATTAAGATACATAGATAGAATAAAATATTTTAAACAAATCACATAAGAAAGTGCGTATGGAAATGTTACAGTCTAATCTTACTTACAACATAGACTGCAGAGGCTCAATCTACTACAATTGAGTCTTATATTATATAGTAGGTCTTGTATTTATAACAAGGCAAGAATACAGCCTTCCCCCAATTTTCTCTAGTAAATATACTACCAATAATAGATCTTTATCTATCTGCGAGCTGTCCACAATTGGTGTACTAGGTTTGCACGAGCCTCAACACCTCTTCTTAGATCTATTCCAGTCCTGGATCTTACCTCGAGTGTTGGATGGACAGTACTATGGCTCTCTTCAACATTGGATGTAGGATCTATAGGATCATCAAAACCTAAACGAGCTGAATTGCATAAGTTATGCAGTACACAACAAGCATTAATTATTGTTGCTGCCACATCGGGATGATAGTGTAGGACTCTATGCCTTAATAAACACCGCCATCTATTTTTTAATATTCCAATTGCCCGCTCTACTGTGTTTCGTGCTGTGCAATGCAATTTTGTGTAATACTCCTCTTGAGAGCCTTCAACAGCATTTACTATGGGAGTCATCATATACTTTCTTTGAGCATAGCCTGAATCTCCTGAAATAATTTAGGTATATATATTATGGTACAATACAAACTTAAAATGAAAAATCACGAGCTTAGGTAAACTTACCAAGTAAATATACTGTTTCACCAGCATTGGTCAACTCTCTGAGATGTTGTTCGATCGGATTTTGATTCCACACAAAACTATCATGTGAGGCTCCACCAAATGAAGCATCCACACTTAAAATATTCAGGTCAGAGTCACATATCTGAAACAAATGATTGCATATTATTCATGCTGCTATGTAATAATTAGGTACATGAAGATTGTTTAAAAAATAAAACAAACATACAATCAACACATTCTTTGAGTGAAAATGCTTTCTGTTGAAAAACCTTTCTTCATCTTGGGAGGGTCGTATTATGGCTACATGAGTACCATCAATACACCCTACTACACCCGGGATACTAAATTTTTCATAGAATCTGTAAATAAGTAATATTATTATTATTTTATCAGTCATTTTGTGAAAATTAAAAAAGTTACAACATTTAAACACTAACCTATTGGAAACTTAATTTACTTACTTTCTTTTAATGGCATCCCTTTCTTGACGAGATTGGGGAAATCTAATATATTTACTTAGTATCTGCCTGCTGTTTAGAGCTTTTGTAACATCTCTTATGGCTCGCGACACAGATTGCTGAGACATAAGCGTTCCGTGTGTTCCTCCTACTAGGCGCTGATAGCTCCCTGTGGCATAGAAGGACAGCGCCACCAATATCTATCAAAACAAACAACACACGATGTTGTATTTGTAAAACAAAACAACCACAAAGTCACGGTTATGATATACATACCTTGTATTTTGTAGAAATATCACTCTTTCTTTTAGGAGTCGGCATTAGGGGCTGTAATTCACTACAAAGGGTGTCAAATAACTCCTTTGTTAGGCGATAATTAGCCCGAAACTCATTTTCGGACATGGATAACGCTTCATCGTTATAACGGGTCATACCGGTCATACGACGCAAATTCCTTCGCTGCCGTACATCTATTTGATGGGCTAATCTTAAAATGCTGGTTTGCATTCCCAATCGTGACATTTTATTAAAGTATTTAGTTAAAAACGCAAAACACAATTTCACAAAAGTTACTCAATAGCTATTGGAAAATACCCAATGTAAACACAATGCCAAACGCAATACAATGTGTCAAAATTGCGTCAAGAGTACCCATTCTCAATCCCAACGTCTCAATTCCAATTTCATTTAGTTCACCAAAATTACCACTCAATTTCAATCCAATGTGGCGCTGTTCTCGATTTCAAGAGTACCAAACAGCGTTTCTTGGATTAAAATTGACATTGGGCATTGGAATTGAGTTTCAAGAGTAAGGCAGCAGGTCTATGTAAGTTTATTCTTGATTTAATTAATATTTTAGTATTATGTTTGCAAGTAATATGGAGGAGATCTTTTCTCAGCCGTGGGACGATATAGGTTAAAAAAAAAGTAATTCCTACCACTTTTAATTGATTGTTGATAGTTGTGATATTCCTAGTGTATACGAGTATAATATAATAAAATATTTATGTGACACCTGCGCAGATAAGAGCCATAATGTCAACAGAGATGTATTTTTTCCTATTAGCTTGTAGATTCTATTGTAATTTTATTATTATTTAATAGCAAGTAATAAAATGAGAAACATGCTTTGACGCATCTGTTTACCTCATAATTTATGAAAGCGAGTTGAGCAACTCGAGCTTAACTCGAGTCAGGCATCATTTTCAACTCGAGTTACAAATCGGTTGCCTTGTCCATCGCTATCAGTGACTTGACTCTGACGGTGACGCTTTTTCATGATATGTGATAACGTTTTACGTTCCATTTCGGTTGAAGCTGGTGGCACAAGGTTATAGGTACAGTCAGCGACATAAGTCGCTACACGTGTCCACTTTTACAAAACCGCTGTACAAAAATTTTCACAAAATTCGCTGATTCCCCATTGAGACAAAATTTAATAAACGTCGTAATATTACAGAAGTCAGTGAACACTCATAAATTAAAAATCGGTAAACATTTTATAAATCGAAAAGCGAGCTGAGTGACCATCGAATTATGGAAAAGAAGTATGTTCAGGATGTTTTGTTGCGTATAGACTTGTCGGTGATAAAGGTAGCAGACAAGTATTGGAAAACTTGATTTTATTAATAACCGATGACAAAAAATTGAGGTTTTTCTATTTAACACGTATAATGTTTGTCAGTGATTTTAAACAAATAAATATAAATGATATATAATACATAAATGGTATACTGTGTGTTTTCTTTTCATTCCTTGACATTGTAGTTATTTTTTTTTTGGTTAGGTATCCTCGTGAAAGGCTGGATCCAGCTTTAAATCAGGGGGGAAGTTATTTAGTAGGGGACTAGAAGTCTAGTCAGGACAGGCTCCAATTCAATTACAATAATGAATCTAACTAAAACGATATACTCGTAGTATTATTGTTATACTAATTGCGCCCCGCGGTTTCACCTGCGTCTTCCAGTTTTCACGCAGGAACATTTTTCCAGGGTATAAGCTATCTCCATTCCAAATTTCATTCAGATCCGTTCAGTAGTTTTTGCGTGAAAGAGTAACAAACATCCATCCATCCATACAAACTTACACATTTATAATATTGTATGTAGGACGTCAAAATAATTTTAATTAGATAAATGGAAGCACCGAAGCACCGAAGTTCTCACAATGCAATACCAGAAAATTTCGCTGAATGAAACCACTGCTAGGAAATTTCTTCAATTTAAGCGATATGACCTTTGAGTCAAATGAACTAACATTTATTACTCTAACATAATTTAAAATTGATATGGACCCTTGTTCCTAAAAATTGCTGAAAATATTATTCCGGAATATCCAACTAAATTTTGGTTTTTTTTTCCTGCTAACTTTTTTTTTTAAAATATACAGTCAGAAGCGGACATATTTGATTTACTTAAATAATAATAATATTTTTGTGAGAAGTGTAATTTAGTGAAAACACCCGTATATTATTTTTGTTAAGTGTGTATTTTCATTTATAACTATTTCCTTATTATAGGTCTACTAATCTGCCACTGGCTGCATCCTACGGAAACGCATTTTAACACCTTGTTATGTTCTTTAAGCCACTTTTCACACACTAAGATTTGTAAAATCAGATCAGTCTTTTATGTGTGGTTTTTCGATTCATATTCAAAATTGGTTAACTTTTTCGTACACTTTTGGTAATAGGATAGTAATAGGTAATAGGTAGGAAGTGGCAATGGGCAGGCCACATCACTTGTTGAACCGATAACCGATGGGGAAGAAAGGTTCTCGAGTGGCGACCACGAACCAGAAGACGCTCTGTAGGTAGGCGTCCCACTAGGTGGACCGACAACTCTCTCTCTCTCTGTATCTCTCTCTCTAATAGGCCGTTCATGGTGGCGTTCAAAGGGGGAGGCCAATGTTCAGCAGTGGACTTCTTCCGGCTGATGATGATGAGGTAATAGGTAGGTAACTATTTGATTATAATAGTATAAATCATACACGACACTATTTGAAAGGTCTGCAAGACATAAAGGGCAGTGATGATAATGATGGTCCATAGCTAGCAGTGCAAATACACGAGCTGATGATGATGAGGATACCTGCCTAAAACTACAATAATAATAATAATAATAATAATAATTTTATTTCAGACAAATTGGTCCATACACAATAACTCATTAATTAATTAAAAACAAAATACATATAAAATCACATTTAAATCAATTAATTACCATGTCAATTACAATGTCAAGGAGTGAAAAGACAAACACACATAGTATATATACCATTTACTTATTTTATTTAAAATCACTGACAAACATTATACGTGTTAAATTGAAAACCTCAACTTTTTGTCAACAGTTATTAATAAAATCAAGTTTTCCAATACTTGTTTGCTACCTTTATCACCGACAAGTCTATACGCAACAAAACATCCTGAACATACTTTTTTCCATAATTCGATGGTCACTCAGCTCACTTTCCAATTTATAAAATGTTTACCGATTTTTAATTTATCGGTGTTCACTGACTTCTGTAATATTACGACGTCTATTGAATTTTGTCTCAATGGGGAATCAGCGAATTTTGTGAAATTTTTTGTACAGCGGTTTTGTAAAAGTGGACACGTGTAGCGACTTATGTCGCTGACTGTACATTACTTTGTATTGTTTTATTCATAGCATAATGGTTACACAAAGAAAGCGACTTCATGACAAAATTATATGTCTATCAGAAAATATGAAGATAAATAGATATCCAATTAACTTAAGATTATGAATGAAATGATACGTAAAGGTGGAACAATAAAATATTTTTAAAGTTGCTAGGTGTAGGTGTGTAGGACTGTAGGTACATATTACCTACTTCAAAAGTCAAAACCGTCTCCGTAACCGTAATGTAGTTTAAAAAAAAGATTTTTAGTTTTAATACTTTTATTTTTAAAACACTTTTTTAATATTTGTGTTTCTTCCTGTAATATTGGTGCTTTAGTAATCATTAGTGTTCGTTAATGTGTACCAGTGTCAGAAATTTAAATAGTTTTTGTAAGTAGGTAATTTTTCTAGTTGCTCCAAAAACTCGATCCGTTTAAAGTAAAACTTTAAAGTGCCACTACTTATACGTCCTGCGACTAGGTGGAGTGACGACTTGCGCCGAGTGGCTGCCAGTAGTTGGATGAGAAGAGCCGAAGACCGGGCTCAGTGGCGTACCTTGGGAGAGGCCTATGTCCAGCAGTGGACTGATGCCTACAGGTTGATGATGACTTAAACACAAAGGAGACTATCTTATTTGGCCCGGCCTGTAGCTGGGTAACATCATACCATTCATTTGATAATATTTAATGCAACTCTAATCAAATAAAGCCATAAAATTTTATTTTGCAGTGATGAGTATGAATAACTGAAAATTTACTTGAGTACCTCTAACAAATATAAATTATTTTTAACCGCAAGTAACTACTTGGGCAAAGTCAGGTAACTGGTACAAAAGTCAAATAAAAAATAATACAATCAGAATATTATGTTCATGTTTTTTATTTTGTTTTTCTTTTTGCTCATTATTTCTATTCCATAATATTATATAATAAGTAATACTATATTCACAATTTCATTTTATTATAATAAGATATATATTTATTAATATAAAAAATACATACATACATAAATATATACAATAAACATATTTGCACAAATAAATAAGATTTTGTTATATATTTTATACTATACCGTCAAAAGTTAATACAAATACAATAATTATAATCTAGTATTAAGTATGGAGAGTTCGTTGTCATTATTTCAAGCCATTTTCATTGCAGTAGGTATGTAGTACTGATTACTTAAATTATAATCAGTTACGCTGAGCACGAAGTAGGAACCTTGTACTGCTGAAGTGTCGGCACTCCAGAGACCTGAGGGCTCTGTCCTTGTTGGATCTCGTTTTTGTATGCCTGGAACTGCTGGTCTAACTTAGGTCTGCAGATGACCTGGACGGCCTGGACCGTGTAGCCGTCGCCGCGACAATGAGACTGGCAAGCAGGCAGAGGGGTCGTCGTGATGCAGATCTCACCATGGTTCTCGTAATACTGGACTTGCCCCTGCATCTGGCAGGGACCTCTGAGCCTCAGGTAGCTTCTAGGCCTGTAAACAGTGTGGCCACTCGAGCTCTCCTCAGAAGACGACTGCATGTTGTTGGTCCATTCAATGCCTGAGCGTAGAATTGAGGTGTACTTGTTCTTGGGCTGGTATGCCTGCTGCTTAGCCTGGTCCTGGAGTTGTTGAGTTTCAGGGTCAGCATTTTCGCTGTTTAGGGCGTAAGAGGCACCGTAGAACTCGGGTTTGTCGACGAGACCGATTGGGGTTTCGTAGTCATCACGGGGTTCCCCAGTCATGTGGCCGCAGATACCCCTAGCAGTACTCCTGTGACTGTGAGCTAAGAACACAGCCCTTTCTCCGTCATACAGAACGCGAAGCCTATTCTCTCCAATTGTCAGCACCAGAACACCATCAGGCTGAGTGTAGTAGTAAAGGAGGTGGTTGTCAGCGACCTCGTCCCAGTACATGGTGAGTTCACCTTCGGACACCTTCTGGCCGTTGGTCTTCACGTTCATGTTGGGTTTCTGCGAGCCTGGAGTGGGCTTGATCTCGATCTCCAGGTCTTTGCCAGTTTCAGATCTGTAATTGTAATTGGGATTTGTTATAGGAACTCGTTTGATTTTATTATCTCCGCTGGGCGTTAGGATGTTGGCCAAATACTGACACATGAAGATTCGTAGATTTTATATGCCGCATTGGTGCGTAAAGTGTTAATTATTATTCTTTCCTTTATAATAATCAACTTACTTGTAAGAAATGTATATTTCCTGCTGGTTCTCGCTGGGTCTCCTGGCCAGGACGACGATGTCATGCCAGTGGCCGAGTTGGTTAGCCTCGTCCTGAAGCACGACGTGCCACGAGCGGCTCAGGGTGTAATCGTAGGTGCGGTTGCTAAAGGTGCGGATCTTGGTGCCGTCAACGGAACAGTAGGCTGTGGAAATTGAGAAGAGTTAGCATTTGTTTAAGCAGAACTGGACGAAATATGATTGATCCAGAGGTATTATGTTCAAATGTTCAAGTCAAGAGCGAATTTGTATTTTCTATTTATTAGATGAGCTTAGCTTATTAGATGAGATTCTAAGCATGCTATATCTCCGATCACATCAACACATTCCATCAGAATAATTGAGGTCAATCGCTGACCTGGTCTTTTGTAAAAATGTTTACTTACGTTGGTATAGGTGGCCAGTGTAGTAGTTCTGGACGCGTTCGTAAGCCTTCAATGGTGTGTAGAAAGACAGAGCTGCAGCGCTCCACCTTGGGATTTCAACATTGTTCATCTGAATAAGCCCATACTTCGTAGTCATGGACCAGCTCAGATAGTTGCCTTCCATGTAGTGAACGTCAGCTTTGATATCGATCTTTCCCTCAGGGTTGGTCTTCAACGGGTTCACATCACTGTTCCAGAAGCCAAGGTTCTTGACCATTTCATAAACGTGGAAGGTCATGTTCTTGAATTGTTGGTCGACGGACTTGTAGTTGACGGTGGCCTGGAAGCTGTCAGGAGCGTGAGCCCTAACGATCATCTTGTGGCAAGCTGGTTGGTAGTTGTTGTGTTCAGAGATGTCTTGAGCGCATTGTTTGCCCATGGCCGAGTTCTGGAGTTGTTCAGTGTATTTCTGGCTGCGTTGAGCTTGGCCCTGCAACTGGATGCGGCTGTTCTGACCCTGTCCGTATTTGATGTCGAGCTTGAACGAAGCCTTAAGATCTTTCTGGACAGCTTGCAGGAAGTTCATGGTTGTGATTTCAGGTTTATTGACTGTGCCGACGGCGTTGACCTGACTCTTGCTTTGAAGAGAGTTTATGCCAGCGAACATGACGTATTGTATCTTAGGGTCAACGTTGCTTTCTCCGAAAGCAGCAGTCAGGATGTATTCTACCTTCTGGGGGCCTTCAACGATGGCGCTGAGGTCTACGACCTGGACCCTGGCAGTGTTAATTCCAGCAGCAGCGCGCTTCACGAATTCTTGGCGACGAGCATCACTGTTGGGAGTGACGTCACTTATTTCTTTAGGCTCACCGATTTCACCGCCCTGTTTTTGGTTGTGGATCAGGTCTGAAAATTAATTAAATCTGTAATTTTGTTCTTATATATAAAAAAACCTCTTTTCTATAAGTAGAAGACGTCGTAATTCTTACCATAAACACCGTTAAAGGTGACGGCCTTGCTTTGAGACTGCTTGCCAAGATGCCTGAAGTTGAAGTGGGTAAGAGCCACATCACGTTGGTTGAATAAGTCGACCATGTTTGACAACAGGTCACTTGCTGGGAACATGTTGTTGATGCTCTTGAAGTCCTTGGAGTAAGAGTAGCCTTGCAGATGGAATTGAATACCAATCTTTTGACCGAACTTAGCATCAGTGGAAACAATCTTCCTCGAACCCCCTTGAATGACTTTGGTGGTAGGGTCTTGAGAGATGGTCACGAGAGATTCCTTCTTCTGGCTTGCGCTGTAAGGCCAGACGCTGTAGTGAACTACGGTGGTATCTTGTTCAGGGTGTAGGGATTGTACCCTCACTTTGATTTCCCTGGGCTTCGTTTCAATGTTCAGCTTGATGGGTAAGTTTAAGTGCAGCTTGTTAACCACACCGACGCTGGAGTACTGGTTGGACAGAGTATCCATGAAACCAACACTGCCGTCAATATTTCTGGCATAAGTGAACTGAATTTCCTTATCCATGTGGGCTTGGAAACCTTGTTCATTAGGCAAGAACTTAATTTCACCTTTGGCTTTGCTCTGGATATGAATAACTGTAGGCTCTTTGTATTTGTAGATGAAGGGCATGCCCATTGCAACTGGGAACATGATGGAAACCTGAGCCTGGTTAAGGACTTTGGTGTAGTGCTTGTCAACTCCTTTGGAGGCAACTTCGTCCATATAGTTCTTAATATCTTCAGGCAGCTGTTTGAGGTCATCTTCGCCAAAGGTGAAATATCTCTGTTGGTTCAGGAGATCAATGTACACGGAGGCTTCAAGAGGTTCCTGGGGGTCACGCTTGATCTTAAGCATCTGAGCGATTTTCTCAGCGGAATACTTGTGGTTGTTCTCGGACTTGGTATATGTTGCAAAGACCCTGGATGCCATGTAGCTTACAAACTGCTGGACACTAGAGAAACTGGTCAGGATCTGTAATATAAGCAAATTAAATTAGAGTCTCTTAAAATTCGTTAACATTGTTTCTACTGAAGGTACCTCAATATGTATATAATAATTACCATGTTTTGCCTGTTCCATCCATCGTTCTTGTTCCTGAAGGAGTACTTGAACTGCTTGGGGAAAACGCTGTCTTCACTGCCGATAAGCGCAAGTGAACCGAAGATGTCCTGCTCGTACTCGTCATCATAGTTGTCAGTTAACTTCTTGATGGATAGTTGGTAGTTGTACCTTTCCTTTGTAAGTATCCATCTGGCAGCTTGAGCGGTTCTAGCGCTGTAAAGTAAACAAACGATTGCTATAATATTTGCAACTCAAAAATGATCTGATTACGAAGTGCTGAAATACTTACAGTTCCTGGTTGCGTGGGCTCTTCAGGTCAGCCGCGGACTCGATACCAGTCTTCAAGAAAGCGCGGACGTGCACGCTAGGATCGTTGTGGGTCATCTGGGCCATAGCTTGCATCATCAACCCAGTTGGGTGAGCTATGAAGATGTTGTCAATGGCAGCTACTCTCACTTCGTAGTGTTCACCCGTGTTTCTCAAGATGCTGTAGAGCACAGCGCGGACCTGTTTGTCTTTCTGCTGAGCTAATACTCTCAGATTGCTAACCATTTTGACGCGCAAGTATGTGGTTGTGGGGATCTGGCCTTCCAAGTAGGGAGCGAACACCTTGAGGATTTCACGGTGACCCAAGTTTCCGATAGCCTTGATGTACACCTGAGCCTTTCCACTGTCGCCTTGTTGGACAGCATTCTTTAAGAATTCAGAAAGTTCCGGCAGAATCTCATCGAGTACAAAGCTATCATGCTTGCGCGCAAGGCGTCCGTACATGTGAGAAGGATAGAATGAGTGAGCAGTGTCGTTATTGACCTGGCCTTGGTTGATGAATCTGGTAGCAGAAATCAAGGCAGATGTGTTCAGGAATCTCTGTTGGCGAACTTCAGCGCTCACAGCAAGCTTGTAGAATTGCGTCATAGCTTCTTTGGTTGGGTAGCGAAGAGTGTTGGCTAAGGTGGCAATGACTTGGGCGGCTTCCTCACCCTGGATCTTCTTGTTCTGAATCCAGGTTTTAATCTGTTGGAAAGCGGGAAGAGTGCCCGCCTGGACCACGGCATCGCGGTAGACCATCCACATATCGGATTTTATAATGTTGTTGGATGACTTGGCAACCTCAATGCTGCGGCTAGTTTGGCCCAGCTGTTCGGTACTCATGGTGGCGATGAGGCGTACGAGTATATTAAACTTTGAGAGGAAGTCTGCTTTGGGCATGTTGTTAGGGTTTTGCAATTGTTGAGCGATGTCTTGGAGAAGTTTCTGAGCGTTCATTATGTTCTGCTTCTTATCGGCGTGAGGCTGAGGGCTCATGTACAGAGCAGCATATGCGGGCTCGTTGAGGTTGGGAATCTCGTCGTTTACATACGCAGATGAAGAATCACTGGAGCTGGAAGAGCTTGACTCAGAGCTGGAAGAGACATCACGCTTAACGTTGGGCTTCTTTGCTAGTACCATTTTTGGGTTAGCAGAGCGACGTACCCTGCTTGGCCCGTGGTTGATAGCGGCTTGCATGTGTTCGTGTGATTCAGAGGATGAAGATGATGATGAAGAAGACCGGTCGTGGTAAGCTTGTTGCTTTGCAGTCATGGAGTACAGAAGACTCTTGATCAGGCGGTTGCCCTCAGGTTTCTGCCATTCAGCTTCGCTGTCTTGCTCCAATGATTCCAAGGTGAGTTCCACTTTGCTGTACACTTCAGCCTTTTGCTTGCCATAGAGGTGGGGGTGGACGTGGACGGTGCTGGTGGTCTCGGACTTGTAGATGTGACCTTTTTTGGAGGCAAGGATTCGTGAGACGGTTGCGCGTCTTATGAACTGTTCTTCTTCACGCTTGTGAGCGGTTCCGGTCCATTCAGCACCATCGGGTACTCCGAAGTGGTACGCAACTCTGTGGTGGCAGTGTCCGTAGTTCTTGCTCTTCGTGATTTCTATGGGATCTTCATCCGAAGCAAAGTTAGGGAGCTCGCGGCGCCACTCAGAAGCGAGGGGAGAAACGGCATAGAGCGTCTCGCAGTCACCTGTTACGTCAGCCTCCATCTTCCTAAAGAGACCTTGGTTCGAGTCCTTGTCATAGGAATCCTGGGAGCCATGGATGTTATGGTATGTAGACAGATCTACCTGCAACGCTCCGATGAGACCCTTGAGGAGATTCTCGTGAGGCAGAGAGAGAGCTGAAGGCAGACTGAGGGAAAGGACACGTCCTCCATCGAGTGAGATCTCGAAGGGTTTGTCTAAGTTCTGCACGGCCTCGTATTTAAGGTCCTCCGGGAGTTCCCGGTTGTTGTCGAGTTGTTGGTGGACTTGTGCGTGCTCTGGTTTCTCCAGCTTGGCTTGGAGGTGTCCGGGGGCTCGGACGCGGACGATGAAGTGAGCACGGAAGGCTGTGCCGGAGCTAGCGGCGTCCTTAAGGCGGGCCAGAGTGTGGGAATGCACATCGTACCGGTACTGCTTGCCAACCTGCCATGGGGACCGTTGGTCCTCCGAAGGAGGGTTTCCGCTTAGTTGAGTTGTTGAGACAGCGGCTGAAAAAAAATAAAATGAAATTAATTATTTGTACGAAACACGGTTAAAATAACATGATAATATGTAAATGGTATTAGTAATAATGCTGGTCAATGGTACAGTCAGCGCCAAAAATTGCTGATCACAATTTATTTTCAAAATGTGAGTGAATGGACAGTTTTTGGTGTAACGGATGCTTTGGAAAATGGTAAATTTGAACATGTTCAACGACTTCTATCCGACATGGACAGTAACACCAATCAACTGTGTCTAATTTACTGCAATCTTGAAAATTCCTCTTTCTAGTAGTTAGTAGGACCAATTACCAAACCAAATCAGACCTAAATTTATAGTTACGTTTGCACTCGATTTTAAACTGATTTCCCGATGAGCTACAGACTTGATAATATTATAAATAATTCCACACACACTATATATCACATAATATTAACTACATTGTAATACGAGTATTATTAAATGTGTGTGTTTGTCACTTATGTAAATGTAACAATGAAATAAACTATTCAATGGACATATGTAAATATTTATGTATTGTTAATTATATAGTATTCATCTGAAATAAATGATTTAAATTGAACAATTGCGGGATAGCAGGCCATCATTGCCTGCTTAAGCCCGAAATTAATAATCGATCCTGATCCGTTATCCGCGGTTTTGGATCGGTATGTCATGTCATAATGCCATTTTAGTACTAGGGCTTGACATCATCATCATCATCATCATCATCAGCCAGAAGAAGTCCACTGCTGAACATAGACTTTGAACGCCACCATAAACGGCTATTAGCCATTTGCATCCATCGGCTCCCTGCGACTCTTGCAATGTCGTCGGTCCATCTACAGAACGTCTTGACATATTACTACTAAAATGACATGTTACGACATGACATATCGATCCAAAACCGCGGATAACGGATCAGGATCGATTATTAATTTCGGGAGTAAACAGCTTTGTAGTGAATTTATAGAAACCCTAACAGACGAAGCAAAAAATTTATTTTTTTAGAGAAATATTAAAACATTTTTTTTTGAGTGTTATAAGTGATATATTTACTCACCGATAATCGCCGTCAGAACTAGAAGCTTCATCTCAGCGCCGTCCGAAGAGCCGTCGGTTGTCGAAGAAGCTCAATCGAACACTTCTAATGTTCCTGATCCAGATTGCAGCTTTTATACCAGACCTACACGTGTAGCTACCCAACACTGACCCTAGATAAGACACAATGTTGCAACTTGCTGATCCAAAAGATTCGCCTGTTCGAGGCTATGTTTGTCGATTTTGTGATTGGCAGCAATGTATTTATCTAAATCTAACGTGCGTAATATGTAAGCATTACTTTTATAAATATAATAGACAATAAACAATTTATTTGTGGCAAAAAACAGCATACACTTCACAAAATTAAATTTGATAATAAACATAAACAAAACAAATAAACTTAAATATTAATACAAAGACAATTACAGGTTTTTTTTGCCACAAACCGGCACTAACTCAGCATGATGCTGGTTCTTTCGAACCAGCGCTGGTCTAATGATTATAAGATTGCTCAGCCGATTGCCGATTTATGGTTGCTCAGCGAGCTATGGAAAGGGCTATGCTTGGGGTTTCTCTGAGGGATCGAATCAGAAATGAGGTGATCCGTCAGAAAACTAGAGTCACCGACATAGCTCACAGAATTGGCAAACTGAATTGGCAGTGGGCTGGTCATATAAGCCGCAGAACCGATAACCGTTGGGGTAGACGTTCTTGAGTGGAGACCGCGACTTGGCAGACGTAGTGTAGGACGCCCTGTGACTAGGTTGAGCCGAGTTGAGCGACGACTTGCGCCGAGTGGCTGCCAGTGGTTGGATGAGAAAATCCGAAGACCGGGCTCAGTGGCGTACCTTGGGAGAGGCCCATGTCCAGCAGTGGACTGATACAGGCTGATGATGATGATGATGATGATGAATGATTGTAATAGGTAGTAAGAGGTTCATAGCAGGGCCTTAAGCGCGGTCCTAAGCGCATTTCAAAACAGCTGGACTTTCACAAATATTTTTTTGTACAATTTATTATTCGTATTTAACAAGAACGGCATGCCATTTACACCAATTACACAATAATTATTCAATCATCGTCATCATCATCAATAGCCGGAAAAAGTCCACTGCTGAACATAGACCCTTTGAACACATCATCATGATCTCAATTCATCGGTAACTAGGTAATAACTATACAAAATCAAGAGGTTAATAAAAAAAGTTATATTTTCAGACGATTTTATTTGCTCCCTAAAAACACATTGTCTTTTAGTACCAATATTTTTAGTACATTTTCTAATGTTTCATTAAAATTAACGACAGCAACTGTCATAAAACTAAACATAGTAATAAAATTAAGATGTTCAAACATCTTTAGAAAAAATATGAGCAAAAAACATTGAAATTAATATTTCAATGAAAAACAGAGATCTCTTAAATGGAAAAAAATACCTTATAATATTCCTAAAACGAGATTCTTTGGAAAGCATCTATTTGTACATTAATTTTAGTTTTATTTATCTAGGTAAATAGTACCTACATAGTTTTTTTAAAAGTATAATATATAATTAGAATTGCAAAGATATTCGCTAAATTATCTTTAAAAACCTAAAAAAAATGTTTGATTGTATTTTTACTTAATATTTGTCTTGAAAAAAGTTTTGCTAATGCATTAAAAATGACATGAATTATAAAACGTCAGATAAAAACAGAATAAAAAATAAAATCAATAGAAAGTAGATACTTAAGATGCAATTAAATTAATAGACTAATGAGCGAGCGTGACGCCTACCATCAGTAATATTACAATAATATTACATTTCTGATTTCATTAAAATAAATAAATTGTTAAAAAAAAATTAAAAACCCTCGAATTCTCGGACCGATTTTTATCAAACATAGCTAAAAACACTCGCTCGTAACTCATCTTTCATACAAAAAAAAAACAAAATTGAAATCGCTTCATCCGCTCGCGAGCTACGGCGCCACAGACAGACAGACACGCCAAACTTATAACACCCCTCTTTTTGCGTCGGGGGTTAAAAATAATCAAAATTATTACGCACTACCTTATTAATTAGATAGTTAAAACAAACATTAATTTAAAAATTAAAACACATATTGAGCAATTGTAGGTGCATTTGGAAATGTATCATAATTAAGTATCTAAGTCCACAATAATTATGTCTTTGAAAAGAGATCCATTTAGTTAGACCCTAAAATAATAAAAATAACGCTAAATTAACATATTGTATGTACACAGTACTTATCTTTGGATTAAGTTTTTTTTTTATATATTGTGTTCGTAACACAATATAAGTAATAATATAGGGTAAAACCAGGATAGTTGCCTCACTTTTTGAAATTATGTACTTTATATATCTTTGTACAAAAAGCAAGATTCTCTATATGTGGAACGAGTAGATACTTTGGTTTATTATCTTTAAATTTATGAAAGGAATAAACATTATCCATGATATTTTCAGAGTATTGGCGATTTTTGCGGACCTCTAAATTTTGGGACAACTATCCCATGTAGGGGATAGTTGCCTAATCCATGTTAATTACGTTTAGGATAGATGCCCCGTCAAGAAAGAGGATATTTATCCCGCAAAAACTTTGATTGCACCTAGCCGTCCCATGCAATCATACAGAGACATGCAACACGGTCATCTTAGTTGCAGTTGCAGAATCTCTCGATAGGTGAATTTAATAACATGTGTTTCATTCGCGAAACTATAGTAATTGCAATCAAGGCAACTATACCCCCGGGGCAACTATCCGGGTTTTACCCTATTTACTTACAAAGAAAATAAGAAAGGAGGGTCCTAAATTTACGTAACTAATTTGAGCCAATTTTAACCTTTCAGTCTTTTACTGAGCCATACCATAATAACAAAAAGTTGAGCTTCCATTCTCCTAAAATAATAGAAAAATATTTTAAAATCTTAATTTAATATTACCTAGATTGTACATTGTACAAGTCCCTATATAAAAACTTAAGTGGAATAAAAATTGGTCCTCGCTAAAACATTTCAAGGAAAACTGGGCATTGTGTTTGAGGTACATAATACAAAAAGTGTTTAATGATAATATTATGATAGCTACTATTTGAAGATTGATACAAAATAGAAGTACGATGATTAAAACGTAGTGCAAAATGAACTACTAGTAATAACTAGTTTTAACTCGATTCGTATACAATGTTCTGAGTAGGGTTCGCAAACCGGAATATCGAATATCGAAATTACCGGAATATCGGACGATTTTTGTCGATCTGAAATACCGGGATTGAATTTAGCGATATCGAGATTTTCGATATTTTCGATATTGCATAATTTAAAAACTTGATCTAATCATTTCCTAATTTAACGATAAACAAACATTAAAAGAAGGCCAGTCAGTCCACATCTGCATAAAATACAGGTGTGTGGACAGCGTTCTAGCTTCCAACTTCGACACGAGATGCTGGACTAGCCGGGTCGACGTAATTTTATTCAGTAATCCAGTACCTTTTGGTGAGGAGTTCATTGTTGTATAAAAATAAGGTGCAAGGAAGAACAGCAACGTCAGCAACTGCTGTATTAACAACACGGCAGTAAAGCATTGACCAAAGTTCACATAAATATTATATTTTTTGTCTAGGGCAAATATGTTCTTTTTTATAAAATGAGTATTAAAAGTAAGCGTTATCTATCTAGCTATCTATTTTAAAGTGGCAACTGAATTTACCTTAATTAATTCTTTAATGTTCCCTTTTCTGTGAGATCTCGAAAAGCATGGATCATTTTGTTTTTCAATAGAGAAAATTAATCTTTTGCAAACTATTGACCTATCCTGTTCTCCTGCTGTAAACTCTTCTTGTCCGTAGTTTTGACGAATACTAACCATCGAAGCACACCTCGATTCAAGGAAGATATGGTACCATACACCCAATTCACATGTTACGTCAGATTATACAGAGCTTATAGTACATTACTGCAGTGGCCATCAACGTAGGCATTGAGGGAAGAAGGTGTAAATGTGGGCCGAGGCAAAGCCGAGGCACACATACCTGAGTTCATCAATGCCTAGTTATGGCCAAGGCTTGTATAGTACTTTTCTCAAATAATGCGCGGAAATTAAAACTAAGTAGCACCTGAACAGAACTTTTTTCTTTCGATTTTGGCAGTAACAAGTTTTCTATTACGGCTCTTGCTGCCTCTTGAATTTCAGGTGACGGTAAGGTTTAAGCATCAAAGCAAAGCATCACACTTCACTCATTGTCTTCACTTGAACTCATTTTGCCAAATATAATTACTTTTCAAAACCAATGACGAACAACGAACAACAACAAAATATTCTCGCGTTATAGTGATCATTTGCTTTTTTTTCAACAAACAGGTTTCTATGTGCAAGCCGGTTCGGAATTTAAATAAAACCTTTGATAAATTGCCTCCTTGGTTGCCATGTTTCAGAGTAAAAGTCGTTCCATTTTTAAATAACACGACAGATATGAGTTTACTATGTAATTTATTTGGCCGCTAAACACGACAGATATGAGTTTTCTGTGTAATTTATTTGGCTGCTAAACACGACAGATATGGATTTTCATACAAATTTTGCCGGTTGCTGCTCGCATATAATTGGGCAGTGCAGCAAGTTCGATTTATCTCGAAGAAGGTTGTCAAAATAATACTCTTATTTCCAAGCATGTTTGTGAAAAGAGTATAACCAGCACCTGGGTATGACATTTATGGACTATGATAATCCATTGGTGTGTTATGGAGTCCTATTATGAGTCACTATTTAAATTTATAAACCTATTTTGGATTGTTCTACAATATATAATTCTTAGAAGATCTGTTTTCGTTTCAATTGTTGATTATATAATTTATTTTAGTTTGTTATCAGAGGTTGATGTTAATTCAAATTAATAAACAACGTGAAGTATACAGATTTAGGTTATTTTAACTTTTTCACACTTTCCTGTCGTTTTCATTACTATTTTGAATTACTTTTAAACTTCTTAACACTAAGGGTTAATATTCTTATGACATTTATGTCGAAAACTATCGTTTCAACTGATTTATGTGAAGCAAAACAAATTTTTTGTAAAAATATCGAAAATATCGAAAATCCCGGGATTCCGGAATTGAAAAAATAGCAATATCGAAAATACCGGTATTGAAAAATGGTATCGATATTGCGATCCCTAGTTCTGAGAGTGTCCTTCTAGTTGATTTATATTAGGTACAATAGTTCAAGCCCCAATTCGATTCCAACACAACTCAATAAGTCTATTCATAATTAAACGCTACTGTCGAATGTATGTAAAATAAAAACAGACGAAAACCTGATAAAAAATGGTCTAGATTAAAAACTGCTTCATCTACAGCTAGCTGATTTTCCACACATGTCATGACATGTCATGACACATGACATGTCTACTAGGTCAGTAATGGTGTTTAAGATGCTAAAGCAGGTACCAGTATATTATATCGGTGACACGCGTTTTCCCATTATTCCGTAATAACTTTTTCCGGGATAAAGAGTAGTCTATGTTTTAATCCAGGGTATAAGCTATCTCCATTTCAAATTTAACTCAAATCCGTTCTGTAGTTTTTGCGTGAAAGAGTAACAAACATCCATACATCACACTCACAAACTTTCACGTTTATGGTATTATTAGTGAGGTATCCAAAACCTTTTTCTGTCTCTAAATACGTTGCAACTTCGGAACAGTGAGCTTGTCCCTAATACACCTCAACGTCGCTAGCTTAGCTGGTGAGCTTGGCACCGACAGTTCCTCTGGTCTTCGCATCGATCTGGAGGCAGGCATGCAGGTGCGAGGTACCGTCGCCATGTGGGGGTGGGTCTTCACGTGCTTGCGGAGGGATGAAGGGTCGGTGTAGCGCTTGCCGCAGCCGATTGCACCACATGCGTATGGTCTCTGGAATAAGGCAGGTATGATGTGATTTGGTGGTTCCATCAAAGTGATACTTAGGGCGATGTTTTAGAATGACGCTTCAAGCGTACTGATTAGTACTTACTTGAGCATAGATTTGACTCTGTCAGTTCATACTAATACGCCACTTATTCGCTACTGAAGCATACACTGAGGAAAAAAATCTGAATTTCCTTCTGAGTCTTTACCTTCCAAGACCGATTCCTTCCTTTTCATAATTTTCATCATCAGCCTATCAGAGAGAGAAAGAGAGAGAGGGACAGCGAGAGACACTATAGACCTGATAGTGAGTAATTTTCTTTTTCTTTTTACTGTGTAGCGTTTGACCACAAGCCATCTGATGTTAAGTGATGATGTGGTCGAAGATGGCACCACGCTACACCTGGACTGGGAACTGGGTCTCAAGTTTGGCTGCCGGAAAACATCGACCACCATATCATCATCATCAGCCGGAATAAGTCCACTGCTGAACACAGGCTTTCCCCTTTGAACACCACCATGATGGGCTATTAGTCATATGTATCCATCGGCTTTCTGCGACTCTTACAATGTCGTCGTGATAAAATACGTCAACATAACTATTTGAGGAAATTAAAGAAAGTACTTAGTAGCAGACCATAAAACATTTGTATTTTATTTTAGTAGTATCTAGCCATAGCCAACATCCTAATAACGTCCATACAATCAGTACCCCCTAGTACAAGTTTTGAAAACGATAAAAGTTTTCGTAAACGTCGACGTTTACCACCGCCGACTTGTCAAAGTGGCAACTCGATCTGCTTTAATTCAAAAAGTAACTCAATAACATTGTTGGAACATGATTATAACGATTTAAAATAACCCGTATTAACGATTTCAGTTCCTCCAAGTCTCGGTTAGATTCGCTGAAAAAAATATGTATGGAAACGAAAACTTTTATAGTTTTTGTAAACTATCAAAACCAGGGGGTACTGGCTCATTGCCATTAGAAAAATAGCTATTCGGACCTTCTGCAGACCTAAATGGTTAGCGATTTCTACAAAAGCAACCATTATTTCTAGACTTGCGAAAGTCACACTAACTTTCGTCAGTCTTTCCTCATCACAATAGCGACGGAAAACGCCGTATTAAACAATAGATCACTTAAAAAGTTAGACTGGAAATTGACTGGAAAAAATAACCAGATGCTAGAAAGCTTACCGCGTTAAAGTGTGTCCGTTGATGCTTTGCCCTATCCGAAGAGTTCGAAAAGGCTTTTCTGCAATGCGGAGCGGGGCACGCGTAAGGCCGCTCCCCTGTATGGGACCGGACGTGGATTTTGAGGTTCTCGAGCCGAGAGAAGGCTTTGCCGCAGCCAGGGTGCTGAAAAAAAAAATACCGGTTGAAAAATTTAAGAAGAGCTTAAAGTGATCGGCTATGAGAGAGCAAGGATTGGAATAAAGGGAAAGGGTCCAAGAAAGGAGCTCAAAAAGGCTTTGATGACAGCATTGTATACTTCCTATAGGAAACTAGCTGTTCCCCGCGGTTTCACCCGCGTGTGCTACAGTTTATCGCAATAAAAAGTATTCTATGTCCTATTTCAGGGTTCAAATTATCTTCGTACCAATTTTCGTTTAAATCGGTTAAGTAGCGTGAAAGCGAAACAGACAGACAGGCTGACAGATTTACTTTCGCCTATAAAATATTAGTAGGGTTAACAAAGGGATAAGCACTTAGTTATGGCATTATATAGCTGTACCTATATGTATAACAATATACTAAACATGTAGATTCAGCTAAAGGTGTCACTTACATGACAGCGATTCGGCTTATGTCCTGAGTGAACCCTCATGTGAATCAGAAGCTTGTATCTTGCATTGAACGGCCGACGTGCGCGAGCGCAATCTCGCCAGAGACAGCTGAATTCATCACCTTAAAAGCAACGATATTAAAGTCATTAAAGAAATAAAGGAAGAAAATACAATTAATCAGGACATCACACAGCATTACATTTTAACATACAAAAAGGAATTACGAAATAAAAATGACAAAAAGAATAATACAACTATTCAATGGGCTGTGAAATAAGATTCTAGTTATGGAAGTAAGAAAAGAGCGAGATCCAATAGTATTAAAACTGTCAAACTCTCACTTAATGCCGTTTCTGCAACCTTCAATACGAAGCTAATGATAAAATCTAATAGTAGAGTAGAAATAAACAAAACTCACCTTTGTAAGTGTTCACGTGGGCTCTTTCAATGTGTTCAACCAGAGTATTCTGATTTGGGTACTTTTCATAGCAATGTTCCCATAGGCATACTTTTTCACCTGCAAAACATATAAGTTCATTATTCCATACAAAATGAAAAGGAGCCCTTTGCAGTTAGAATTCAAATGTGAATATTGCATTTAAAACTGGGGGAAAAGGTTCCCTAGGTATATTTTTCTCATTAATGTTAAACTTTTCGTTTACTCTGGTTTTTGTTTTTGTTGATGAACCCCATTTTCTCATCTATCTTTCATGTGATCTTTAATTAAAGAACTATTTATTTACTTGTATTATAATACATACCATGAGTCTTATCCTTCTCAGACTTCCGTTGATTGTTCTTACAATCGGAGGAATTCACTAAGTTTTCATTATCACCTTCCAAATGAATACCAAAGTCATCCAAATTGATAAACAGTTCATCTTCATCAAACGTTTCTGAGTTTTCATCATAGTAACTTGAACTGTGCACATCGCTTTCTATTGACTCGGATACTGAAACTTTCCTCTCATTTTTATCAAAATTAAATTCTGTACAGCTTATTGGCGTATCAGGTAAAATATATCTATTATTGCTGTCCAAATTGTAAAGAATATTATTTGGATAGCTATATTGATCTATATTGTTTACTTGAAAATTAGGAACTAAAGTATTAACATTGTCAAAGTTCGGTACTTGAGTTTCTTCGTGGTTGAAATTGTACCGCTTTGAAAATACTGTATCTATTGGTGGTAATAAATTCTTCTCAGCCACGTTTGTTTTTAGGTACTCGTCTTTGAAGCCATCGGGAGTGAGTCTTGATTCGTCTTCTCGGCAAAGCTCATCTATCAATGATTCATCGTCAATGTAATCATTGCTTTTATATGTTTTCATTTGCTCTTTACTATTTAGCGAGTCAGTTTTATAACTCTTTTCTTCAAAATCAATGCTATCCAGATCCAATAGAACTTCCTTAATGTTTTGATCGTTAATATTGCTATCAATGACTTCATCTATAATAACGAAGTCTGTGTCAGTATTTGCATTACTATTCCAATTGTCTAGTACTTCAAAATCGAAGCTTTCTTCGAGGCCAAATTTGAAGTTATCATTCTTCTTTTTGTTGCTATTTTCCAATTCAAGATTGAATTGTGTCATGTAATAAGCTTGTAGATCAGTGACATTGTTTTTTTTATCGTTAAATAGCTCTTCATCGTCGTAGCAAGGTATGATATCATATTCTGCCATGCTGTTAGGTTCAATTACCTTTTAAAGTTCAGTAATCTTTAAGAGGTGTATGGTAATTGCCATGTGGTGTTTACTGCTAAGTTTCGCGCATGTGGTTCTTGCTATTATTATGAAAATAAACTTTCTATAGTTTCATCGCGCGCCCCGCATCTGCGAATTGTAAATTTAATCATCAGAACACGACACGTGTTGTAGGCGCTGTTACTGCCTATCTTTTTTATTTGATCTGAGAAAGTGTTACGGTACATTTGGTTAGTGTAATTAATAGTTTTAAGCACTTAATTACATCTGCTATTGTTGTAGTTATTAGAAACTAGGTGTCTTTTATATTTATAGCTGATGTAGTTATTTGATCATGTACCGTGATGAATGACGATGCCTTGTCAATTAGCTTTTTAAATTTTTTTGTTTTCCTTTTTAAATCGGTTTAATCATTATTTATATTTTATACAATCTCTCAAATATTTGAAAACATTTTAGTATTTGGTACTACATGAAATGCCTTATTTTACAAAGAATTATTTTAAAATATTAATAAATTTAATATAATATCGTGCTAAAATACTTCTTTTTGTGATTTTTTTAATCTAATCTGAAAAACCTAGTGAAAAAGAGTACATAAATGAAAAGTAAAAGTATCACCTGAGTATCACAAGTTATGTTTTATTGCGTTAAAAATCCTGTTAGAATTTCCCCGCGGGCTAAACTACCCTATATTTTTTAGTTTATGGACAGACGTATTTTTAGATTATGATAAAAAAAATTTGTAATATAGTTAGTAATAGACGTTATTTTATTTTATGTAGTTTTAATTGTTAGTTTTATTTTATAGTTTAGTTAACTTTAATTTTCGTTTTTTAGTTCAGTGTTATCACTTGTTATTGAAGTTACTTGAATAAAGGAGGAAATTCTACACTTCTAAAGATCTTTATCTAACCACTAAAGTAAAAAAAGGATAGCATTACTCTTAGACCTGTCAAACTTAGTTTAGTTTTAGAGAATGCATAACCGAATCGACACCTTTATCAACTTCTCAAAAATACAGCTATTATAGATGCATATTAAAATTAACTGTTAAAAAGAGACAGAGTTTTGTTTATTTTATTATGGTATGACATAAAAATATAAATAATATTGTTTAAAAAAACAAAAGAAAATTTCTTAAGCCGTTAAGTATAAATGTTAAATTTAACATCAAATTCAAAACAAAAATGAAATTAAAACTCACCCCCAAAACTAAAATCACACTTTCAAACTCCGAACGTCACAAAAAGGCGGGTAACTACAACTGTCAGTTTGACACATAACCTCAACTCTTGCGCACGACCTCACGTCACCGAGTGTATCACGGAAATGATACGGGATCAGGGAGCTTACCGGGAATGACTGGGATAACACTCCTTAGGGAACGTGGAGGTGACATGCGCTAGAAATCGCATGATCTTTTGTAAGTTGAAACAAAAAATAAGGTACCTAATTCATCATACTCTCATACGAGTTACAAAATAAATAAAGGTGGCCTACACTTTCCAACTTTCTATTTTTTTCGTTAGTTGATTTTTTTATTATTTATTAGTAATTAACGGTGTAAAAAAATGTTTTTATCTGTAGCTAAACTTTTAATTTATATAGATATTGGGGGTAGTTAAAGATAGTCTCTACAATAATATTATAAAAATATCTCAGAAAAGGGAAAGTTTGAAATTTTTTTTTTTATTTTGTAACAAAATGAAACATTCGCTCCGTATAGTAATTTATTATTATAAAATTGTATTAAAAGAGTAAGTAATAATTATAAGTGTTGCTCCTTCTAGTCACTCAATATCCATGACCGTAACATGTGCTTTTCAGGAGCCAAGTTATTATTTTCAGCTGTAAAATAAAAAATCACACAATTTTACTCATTAATACGGATCAAAATGCTTTATCTTCACATTTTTGTGTGAAAACATAAGTTGGTAAGTAAGTTTAACCATCTTTTGGCGCCAAAAGTGTTTTATTGATAATTTAAGTACTTACAGGTCTTTTTAAATGGTTGTAAAATTGCTCCATTTCATTTATAACAAGAGGACTTATTTAGTTTTAATGGTTTTACTACCTTAAATAAAAATACATAATATACAACTATAATGTAAAGCTATCAACTGTCAAACTCAAACGCCGATGACAAATTATAAGGTGACACATGTCATGATAACTCTACGTACCTACCTAACGCCTCTACGTATAATTAAATGAATGTTAATAAAGAAATAATTAAATGATGGATCCTTTGTTTTTTTAACTAAGTAATTTGTTTATTAATAAAACAAAACAACAAAATATAATTATACAGTTGAATAGGAAATTCAACTATACTAAAAACTAAACTACTTTAAAACTAAACATCTACAAATAAAAACAACTTGATCTTAATCGCTTCCTGCAGGTGCCCAAGAGACTGGCGACAGTGGCGACTTTACCTCTTTGAATGGCCAGGCTGATTCGTTGACCGAGGTAAGCGCCAGCCCTTTCGTCACCCGTGGCGTCAACGAGGCGCTTGGCGAGCTCTGAGCGGCAGGACATGCTAAGTTGTAGGTACCTAAGTACCGTGGTGTGGTGTTTCGTGTCTGTTTGTAATTAAACAAATGAAAATTAAGAAAACAATTTTCATAAAATTTTAACAAATTAATAGAGAAAAACATAATCGACATTTAAATAAAAAAAAAAACTATAACGGCCAAACCGAAATTTTTTGAAAAATATTATAGGTACTTATAAAAAACAATTTTTTTGGATTCATTTTTTCTGTACTTTTATTCCTCCAAACATTACGACGACACCAAACAAATGTTTCATGAAAATAAATATTAAATTTCTTAACAAATGTCGTCAATAACCTGTCACAAAAAAAAATGTTACGGCAAAAACTCGCTGAGTACATCGTTAAAAATCTTCTACAGCACTTTTTTGTGACGATTCGTTAATTTTACAGACATAGTTTTTTTCCCTAAAAAGGATTTAATGATCTCCCGAAGAGTTGTCTCACTTTTTCAAGAAGGTTATAACGTAACGAGCTTTTCCCTCTGGATTCACGCGCGCGGAGGTTGCTACAGGATTTTTATCACAATAAAACATAATCTATGACTTGACTTTGTTGACGTGACAACGTCTTATAATTCGATAGAGCCGGCAGCACGCACGAAAAAACATGACTCATGCGGCGTTACCTCGCTCTGCGGCGTTACCTCGCTCTGAGGCGTTCCATGTAAGGGTTGAAGTGCAAGCGAGAGCGCGGAATGACAAGCGACAAAGAAGCACAATCGGCCAATCGACGTTGTCACGTTCAACTATCGTCAGTAAACCGACTTTACAGACAACCAATTTTTAGGCGGCAATTGAACTGTCAACATAAAAATTTAATTTTTATTTCCAAAACTTGTGTTTCTTTGTGTGATATTGGTGCATTATTAACCATTATGTGTTCGTTGTTGTCACATCTTCCTATAACTAAAAATAGGGCTGGTGCGGCGGCTGAATCTGCAGAGGGCCTCAAAAGGCGCAAATATGGTAATCTCGACAGTGGTTACATATTTGAGCCTTTTGGGGTCGAAACGCTTGGACCGTGGGGACCGGGAGCGAAATCGATATATGTATAATGATATATCAAGCGACTGGTCGATGCTACCCGTGACCAAAATGCTGGCCATTTATTTGCGCAACGAATAAGCATTGCTGTTCAACGCGGCAATGCGGCCAGCATTTTGGGAACGTTGCCAACTGGTAGTGGTTTATTAAATTAAGTAGTTTGTTTAGTTTGATAGGTAGTTTTATTTTACATTTTAAGGTTTAGCTAAGTGTTTTTATTTTGAATGAACATAATAGGGTTAATTTAGTTTAGGTTATATAAGGGTAGTTTTAATTTTATTACCGTAAAATCTTTGTGTTCGTTAATGTGTACAAGTGTGGGAAATTGAAATAAAGTTGTGAAAGTGACTTTTCAAGCTCTCCAAAAAACTTCGTGTAAAGTTTAAATAAAGTGCCACTACTTTACTTAAACACTATCCTCATTGCTCATCCCATCATCTTATCATCATCATCATCATTTATTGGTAGGATAAAAGACAAAAAGTCAAAAGTCAATTTTTCTTTATTCAATAGGATACATTGTGATCACTTTAAAACGTCAAACTTAAAACTAGCTACGCCTGTTCCAACCTCCTTACGCCAGCAAAAGAACAGGCAAGAAACGCCCGGCTGGTAATTTTTTTGGCCCGATCACATTTACAATTTTATTTCTATTACTGATTGATTGAATTGGAGCAAGTTTACTAAAATCCCAAGTTTTTTTTTTAATAATATATTTAATATATTTTTTCTTCTCATCGCCCTCTGCTATGTATCAGGTAAATTAACATATTATATTTATTAGATTTTTTTACTATATTATTAGAAAAAGAGTTGTAATTAGCCCCAATTACATCAGCTTAGTATCGGAGTCGTTCTCTTAACTTCTAGACTTCTAGATCTATAAACCTAAACTAAATAGATACCGTCTAACCTATGGCTCGATCTTGATACATTATATTATAATATAATTGTAATTTTACACATTAATATAATGTTGCATATCAAAGGGTGAACAAACTATTAATGACGTGATCAATTAACACGTGTAAGAGGATCAAAGATCGATTAATTGCGAATGTATCCTGGAGGAAGTTGCTTGGAAGCAGCCTGAAAAAACAGTAAGATAAAAAACCAGTACGTTAAAATGTTATGATCCCCCGACATTTTGACGGTTTTTAAGAAACACTAGCGGACCGCCCCGGCTCGCACGGGTAATAACAAACATTTCAAATTTTAAAATTATAATAAATATACGCACATAAACCCTTCCTCCCGTGCGACCCGTGCCCCAGTGACGCCTACATTGCCGAGCAGAGTGAGCGGCTACAACGCAACTTTTTTTCTAATATCGTGATATCTTTCGAATGGAATGTCCAAATATAATATTTCAATAAGTTACATAAAGGTATTGAAGCAGTCTTGAATATAAAGTAATTTATTTTGATATGGATTAATACCAAGATACAAATAAAGAGTCTTTTCTAGAAGCGGCATTTAAATTAAAATTTTAAAATAAAAAAAACACATATTGTGGCGTAACTATAATAGTTAGACATATGCTCTCGGGGATTTGTAGATCTTAATGGGACCTACAAAACCGTAATACATTATTTTGTTCTATTGTCAATAGTTTTTGCAGCGCACGCAAAAATAGGTTTTCGATATCACACCTTGGGTTAAAAAATAGCTATTTTCTTACAGATCCCTAATTTTTTTGAAAATATAATATAGCCTATGTCCGTCACAGATAGTGTAGCTTTCTAACAGTAAAGGAATTTTTATAATCGGTTCAGTAGTTTCGGAGCCTATTCGATGCAAACCAACAAACAAACAATCAATAAGATCTTTCCTCTTTATAATATTAGTATAGATAGCTAAGAACGCTCCCGATTAATACACCTGTCTAAAGGTGAGCACTGACTTGAGCATTCACTCGTTGTGACCACGTTACAAGTCGTATATTCGTAAAGTCAGGATTTTTCATATCGGTATGACCCCCTTTTTCGCCTGCAGGGTAAGGTTGTAGATAGCAGGGCCTTAGCCTAGTTGATTGTTTAACTACTCCCTTACAATGTAATAAGATAAAATTATTAGCACAGGATGGATTTATAACACAAATAACCATCTCATTACAAAAAGTCATCACAACGGTTTACAAAAAGAGTTGAATAAGAAAGCATGACTGCACGCGCAACCGGCGTCTTTTTATTTGTATTATTTTCGTTTTATTATCTTGTATGCACTTATGGATGACACGTGTGAGTCTTTTATAAAGGTTGACGTGCATTTGTTGAAGAACGCGTCGAACGCGCCGAACGCGATCCGCAAGAGATGCTAACTTACGCGACGCGCAGAAAAACGCGACTTCAGACAAATTCTTTTAAAAAGTAGTTGTAATCATTTCGACTGCTGTTGCGTTCGGCGCGTACGCAGCTGACAGATGTGCGTTTGCCTTAACTAGACGTTATGCCATAATATAGGAGATAAATGTTGCAGTATGAAGGCAAGTGCACATCACAGTAGACGCAATGCATTATCTCTGTCAAACATTATAGAAAGACTAGCTGATTCCCGCGGTTTCACCCGCGTGGGCTACAGCTTTATGCATGCAAAGTCTCAGCCCGATCAGTTTAATATTGACAAAGTTTTATACAAACTTTCATCCCCTATTTTATCCCCTTGGGGGTAGAATTATTCAAAATCCTTCCTTAGCAGATGCTTACGTCATAACATCTACCTGTATGCCAAATTTCAGCCCGATCCGTCCAGTGGTTTGGGCTGTGCGTTGATAGTTCACTATGTCAGTCAGTCACCTTTGAGTTATATATATTTAGATAGAGATGCATGATGTTTTGAAGTGCGGCCCGACTATAGTGTGCGCAAGGCTTTAGTTTACAGGGTGCATCTGTGTACCATATATTTATACAGAATGAATAGTTAATTAACCTGGCTAGCTACCATCCCTCAGTTAAGAATCTGTCGTCAAGCACCTATCAGTGTGTTCTGGCAGCCTCACTTGAGGGCCAGTTCCCAGTCCAGGTGTACTGTGATATGACGCCATCTTCGACCACACAGGTGACTTCTAGTCAAACGCTACCCGGTATGAAACAAAAAAGTTTTTAAAGTTTTCTTTATTATGGTGTGTAAATAAAGACTTACAATCCATTTATTCAGCTTACAATTTTTTTTTGACAAAGATAGATTTTCACCACATTTGGCCAATATTAGTCATAACATCTCAATCTGTCCAAAAATATTTTCAGCCAAGGCCTTACTGACCTATAGGCGTTAAAGAAGCACTAATGAAACAATAGGCAGCTTTAGAAGTAGGTATTTATTATGATTAATGAACGTGTATTACTTTATCTAGGACAGAAGTTGTTGGAAATGCTTACACTTGTTACGTTGCGTGGTGCTCAAACTTTTTGCGGACTATTTTTCTTTAGTTTGGCTCAGTTTGGCTGAATGTCAGAGTTCTGTAAATAAGAATTATAAATTCTGTATTTGCGCGGTAGTTCTGTGTAAGATTCTATAATTTTTTTTTTAAACTAGATGTACCCCACGGTGTCACTACAGTTTAGCTAAAACTATCTCCATACCAAATTTCATTAAGATTCGTTCAACGGTTTAGGCGTGAAAAGGTGACAAACAGACCAAACAATAGAGTTACTGTAGCATTTATAAAATAAATAACAAAAAATCAGAAAATGTGATATAAAATATATGTCTTCGACCACATCGTCACTTAACATCAGGTGACTTGTGGTCAAACGCTACCCTATAAATAGTAAAAAAAAAAAATGTTCATTTTATTTTATGACATTTTAAAATTGATCGTAGTACTTTGTTTTCGCAGCAGTTTTCGCATAGTTGACATAAATCCTAATTCTTTTTCCTATAATAGTTACTCTCAAACCGTTAAAATGTTTGTATTTATCTCTATTTATAGGGCTACAGCACTACAAAAGTTTGAGACCCAGTGATCGTCGCGGTGGTACACCAAATTAACACACCCGTGCTGAGCACAGATTGTCAAGAACGGCCTGTAGAAAAATGGGTTAAAATGTGTTTTTAGACTTGTTATTAATAATCGCGTCACTTTTTAGTGTTTTGTGTTAGTGCTTCCATAGCTGGAGGTGTTTTTTTTTATAGATTTTTATAATTCACCACATCTGCTTCAAAAATTACTAGGACTTTTGGTAAACCCAAATTACAACTTGTCTTTGAATTCCATGATAAAATTGAATGTTTTGGTTTTTTTTTGATGTTTGAATGTTTTAAGTTTTTTTTTTTTTACTATTAACAGGGTAGCGTTTGACCACAAGTCACCTGATGTTAAGTGACGATGTGGTCGAGGATGGCGCCACGCTACACCTGGACTGGGAACTGGCTCTCAAGTGAGGCTGCCGGAACACACCGATAGGTGCTTGGCGAAAGATTCTTAACAAGAGGGTGTTAGCTAGCCAGGCGAGTACTAGAAAATACCCTACCACCAAGCTATGGTTTCATCACGATGTTTTCCTTCACCGAAAGCTCAAGCTCATTGTAGGATTCGAACCCACGTCCTACGGATCGCAAGCCGACGTCACTACCACTGAGCCATCATCGCTATAAAATTAAACCGTGGCCGCTGATTAACTGACTGACACAGCCTCTGCCATAAGTATAATTATAGTAGAGACGTGAAATTTGTAAGGTTGCTTCCTTTGGTAGTATCGGAGGTACACTAAGATAGGATTTTTCCATAACGGGGTCAAACTGTGTTAGAACCATTTAATTGGCTTTGAAAACTATCGCTATGTGTCAAACTGTCACTGTCAAAAATGAGCTTACGTATTTAGGTTATAAAGTATGCAAGAAAGTGTGCTGTAAGATGGTGGTTTATTTTATCAAAAGGATCCCTTATTTAGGAGAATTTACAAATTTGATATTTGTGTTACTTTGGAACAATATCAACTTCGATACGAGTGAAGCCAGGGGGTTTGCTAGTCTAATGTATTCGAATCTCTAGTTTTACTGCTACTACCATCATGAATGTTCTTGTTCTGTTATGATAACATTAATTAAAAATAAAAGTAAATGCATATTATTTATTTAAACCTACTTTAGTAGTAAGCTTTTTAAGTTAAATTTCTAGCTTAATTGGGGGCTAGGTCAATTTGTGTGCAATTGTCCCCGATATTTATTTATTTAGTATTGTATTTAGTTTATGTATAAGTACAAGCATGACGTAATTCTAGATAGCATTTTCTAGTGACGATGCAGCAGTATTGTTTTATGAAGAAAACTGTTAAATACAATTAATCAACACATTTTAATAAGTACCTATACTTAATTAATATTATGCATTTTTATATACTTACTTTTAAAAAAACATGGTTTGCTGGTAAAACTTCAGCGGCCCCAACGTTGAAAGCCACTGCAATAGGTACGAGAAAGCGCACGCGCACACATGTGTTGAAAAAACAGAAATAAATACAATAATGGTAGCGAGTAATTGTGCCACACTCTTTAGGCAGATGGTGGTAAAAAAAAAACAAATTTATAAATAAACTTTCCTTTGAAAAAAGATAAGCCGAAATGTAGAGGCTAACATCTCATCTGACTGACTTTTACCAGACAGCAAGTGGGATAAAAAATACTATTCATTATCTACATTTGATTTATTTTTATACAATTTTCATGTACATTTATTTATATATTTATACACAGCACATATCATTGTACAAGGAGGACTTAATGCTATATAGCATTTTCTACCAGCCATCCTAGACGTGCACAAAAAACGGTAGCGGTGCAGCAAAAGGAAAGAAATAAGAATACGATGGTAGCCAAACGGTTAGGCGTGCGACTTACAAGACGCCGACACCGAGTTCGAATCCTCTCGGCCCCGCACCTATGACTTAATAAGTTATGTGCGGATTTGCCATCGCTCAAAACGGTGATGGAAAACATCGTGAGGAAACCGGCATGCCCAAGAACTGCAACATTCAAAGACATGTGACATCTACCAACCCGCACTGGGCCAGCGTGGTAGATAACGGCCCATACTCTCTCTCTGAGAGAAGGCCAGAGTTCCAGCAATGGGAACATAAAAGGCTGACACACAATCGAGCCCAAGAAATCGCACACCAACAATAATAATTTTACTCCTAATGTAGACAGATTTTACTACGAGTACCATAAAATAAAAGCTGAAAACATCGACATAAACGTGTCACATTTAAAATAGAAGCTCTGACACAAGTTCCTAATAAAATTCTCACGTGCATCGCATGACTTCCAAAAATCATTCCCATATGCTCAAATCATTACTCATCTATGCCTAAAAAAAGCATTAAACACCAACAAAAATATCATATAAACCTTTGACTTTTCATTTCGAATCGAAATGACACTTTCGACAAAAAAAGAAATGTGAAAAAGTAGTTCTTTAGAATCTTAACTTAACCCATTCCTTAACATGTGCTGTAAAAAGTTATGAAAAAAAAGGAGTTTTTCTCTATAGAAAAAGTGTAAGAGTTCAGTAACCAGATCGTTTGGTTTTGAAGACAGTTATTTTAGATTTTTTGTCGGCTCAGTGGTTTTGTAGTTGGTATTATAATTAAGAGCCACATGTTCTGCAGTTAGTGATGGGGCAAGGATTTTTAAATAATTTTACTATTTATCGACATTTTGTCAGAAAGTACCTAGCACGTAAGCACGTAGCCTTTCTATCTTAATCTACCCGAGTCATGCTATTTTTTTTGGTAAAATGTTTGTATTTTTTTTACTACTCTCACCTAACCTAATGATGTGGTCAAAGGCACCACACATCAAATGACGCTGCCAGAACATAAAAAAAACGGTGTATTTTTCTAGTTTTTAGATCGAAAAAGCAAAAAGTCGGTATGTTTCGGCAACCTCACTTGAGAGCCAGTTCCAAATCCAGGTGTAACGTGACGCCACCTTCGACCATATCGTTTTAACATCAGGTAACTTGTGGTCAAACGCTACCCTGTAAGTAGTAATAAAAAAGTCTTATAAATTAACTTTCAATAAGCCACAGAGCTTTTTAAATAGTTTTGAGTTAATTTGGGTATACTATTAAATACCCTTTTGGCACTTATTAATGTACAAGATAATGAAAGAGACCTACTGGTGTCGATTCGGTTATGCGTTCTCTAAAACGTTTAAGTTTGACAGGTCTAAGAGTAATGCTGTCCTTTTTTACTTCAGTGGTTAAAAAAGACAGCATTATTATTAGACCTGTCAAATTTAGTTTAGCTTTAGAGAATGCAAAACCGAATCGACACCAATGGGTGACAATTTTAATTTCACGTCTATCTTATCGACAAAGTAACATCCCTAATGCACTTGTTACCGTCCATAAATCAAGCTAGCGCATGCGTGCGGCGTGCCACGTCGGCAATATCACCATCTCTCGGATCATACACTGAAGCTTCTCATTGATGTGTTCTTGATTATAACAATATCACAATGAATTAATTACAACTAATAAGTAGGTTTTAAATTTTGCCTAACCAATTTTCCAAGTTAAGAGGACGCTGTGATAAACAATGAATCTGAAATCAGCTCCATACAAAAACGCAAGCGAGCTGACTAATGCCGTAAGGTAGTATGCGTCAAAAAAATGTTTTTTTCGTTTAAAATGAAAACTATCGTTAATTTTATAGAATTAAACCTGTGGTTCTTTTAAGAATGTGTATATATCATACAAAAGATAAAAAACAACTTTTACATCGGTTTTATATGCCTGTAAAATGAAAATAAATTTTTTTTTTAGAGGGCAGCTATTGTTCATTTTTTTCTGCTATGAAAGTTAACCAATCGTGCTATCCTTCCGACAATTTGATGTCAAAAACATGATCTATAATGTACCTACATAAATATTAGCTCTGTATGTTTTGTAATTGCTGAGAAAAAGGGAGATCCTGCAGCCAATATTGCCAATTCTTCTTTTTAAATCCTGATTTAAACAAGGTTTAACGTGTTGTGCAAGCCAACCTTAGTTTTTTTTTATACTATTTACAGGGTAGCGTTTGACCACAAGTCACCTGATATTAAGTGACGATGTGGTCGAAGATGGCGCCACGCTACACCTGGACTGAAAACTGGCTCTCAAGTGAGGCTGCCGGAACACACCGATAGGGGCTTGGCGACAGATTCTTAACAAGAGGGTGGTAGCTAGCCAGGCGAGTACTAGAAAATACTCTAACACCGAGCTATGGTTTCATCACGATGTTTTCCTTCACCGAAAGCTCAAGCTTATTGTAGGATTCGAACCCACGTCCTACGGATCGCAAGCCGACGTTACTACCACTGAGCCATCATCGCTTCAAAAGTATTTAAGTCGCTTAGTATTTAAATAACCTATAGAAAAAATAAAATAAAATACCTACGTCCTGTATTTTATATGCCAAGTGCCTACTTCAAGATCGTGTGTCATTCAATAGGATGCTATGAAGCTAACGAATCGTTTAATTAGATTATGGCCGTAATTAATTAACACTCGGATGCGGCTGTCTCGTCACCTGCACTGCAAATGTGCCAACACAGGCCGTGACTCGCGGTGAATCATGGCTTACCGACATTCCGATTAAAATACCCGAATGTCTTCCAGGTATTTATTTTATTTAAGAAACAACAAGAAAAAATTGGCATATGTAACTAAAATAAAATCCCTAATAATAGCAATGCGAAAGTAACTCTGTGTGATTTACCGTACCCGTTTTACTGTAGGGATTTAACGTATTTTTTATCATCAAAATAAAACTCGCAAACATATTGTAATGAATTTGTTTAATACAACACTAATTAAGTATAATTTACAATGATCTATAAATGTGCCCAAACATGGGCTTCTAACAGTCATCCATCCTTATAGACAGATTGAGAAATAATTGTTTTACAAAAAACTGTGAATGTTCCAGATTCCACACTAGTGTAAAAACTCACACATTCCAAACACAACAATTGTGATAGATTGTTTATTTTAAACACGAACAAATTGGTGTTAAAACTGAAACATTGAAAATAGTTGTGTCAGGTGGTTTGTATAAAACAAAAATAAATGGATCGAAAAAAATATTGCACAATATGGTTTCCGAACAAAACAACAACATCGAATAAAACATAAAAAAATATGAAAAATTCATAATATTTTATGTAATAAGAATAAGAATCATTCATTTGCAACAAATTATACAAGACAAACACAATAATATGTGTGTCTGTGTGTATATTTGTGTGTGTGTGTGTGTATAATATGTTCATTTTATGAAATCGTAAACGTAACTTAATAATTATTTCTCATTTTGTCTATAAATATCAATTCGTATAGCAAAACCAGCGCTATAAATCTTAAAATTATTGTTTCACAAATCAATTCCAAAAAACAAAATTCTCTTTTTGTGCATCTATGTTTTTAATCGTATATTAGTACAATATTGTACTTAGGGTTTGTGTCGGATAAATAAGCAATGTGTCCAATATTATTGTGTGAAATAATATATCAAGTGAGAAACATGCAAATACAATTTCCATACCTTAACTTGTATACTTCCAAAGGCGGTTATAATAAGTTCTATAATAATAATAATGCAAAATTTGTATGCTATTTCAGATAAATTGCAATATAAGTACATTTTACAATTATTTATCTCGTATTACAGCACTAATTTATAGTAAGTATACATACAAAGTTGTGATATGGTTATAATCACCCATGTGAAAAAAATATATCAAAAAATAATATAAAAATTACTCACAATCATATTTTTATGTAATAATATTGGGTGATATTAAGACAAAGTCAATAACAAAATGTATTTATTCCACGTGTATTTAAATAAATGCAGTAAAATGCACGAAAGTGCTTAGCATAAAGAAAATGAAATAAAAATTTCGTAACTGGTTATACGTACATTTAGTGAAAATTTTAAACTACACTTTGGTGTCAATCCTGATTGTGTATTATTTAAAACTAAACTAAGTCAGTTAGGCCTTACAGTTATGTCATCCATTTTAAAACACCGAATTGAAAAAAGGATGACATTATTTTTAGACCGGTCAAATTTAGTTTAGTTTTATAGAAGTTACCTAAGAGTCAACACCATTATTTCTCTAAATTCTCTACAACATGAACGATTTATAAGCAATAGTTTATTAAACGTTTACATGATTCTAAGTTTTTTTTTATTATATTTAAAAGGAATTTATACAATTCATGATAGTCATGATAAATATGTACAGCGTAAACTTATTCGCTAAAGTTTAAAAAAATGGAATAACTGACACGAAATGCGCCATTTTAAAAATAATGACATGCCACTCAATACTAAAAATAAAGTTGTTTTAAATATTCGTCAGATCATTCATCATCATCACAAGATTATTAAAGAACTTAACAAAATATTTTAAATATTTAACCTGTTGGTGTATTTTGTACCTTTTGTCTGAAAATACTGAGATCTTCGGGTCCAGATTTCTAATTTAATTTTCAGCAGTTTAAGTAGTTTCATCTACGAACTAAAATTCAAAGTCAACTGAAACGCTTAGCGTATTTTTTATCAAGACCAATACAACTACTTATTGTTCTTATCATTTTACATTACAAACAATGATTAAATATTTTTAAATATTGATATGGACCTTTTAAGGTTACAATCGTTGACTTCTTGATTATTTCATCGCAATTCGTTTCGCCTACAATTCCCTAAATCTTATTCAACTATTTTATCAACTAATATTTTTGATTAGCGCAGCTACCAAATCTAACCAAAACTAACAAAATGATAAAAAATAAAATCGTAAAACCTATTAATACTTCAAAGTGTCCCGTTAAAACCGGGTAAAAAGAACGCAAAAATAATATTTGGTTAACTAACGTACAATTCCTCAATCGAGATCGTCCTTTATTATAAAAATTCCGTTTTATGTGAACACATTACACTTCTATAACACCATTCTAATAACTTGAAATAGATCTACACCCGTAAATATATGTATTACATACTGTGATATTTTGTAGCGTCCTTTCGCAACACAACGTTCGCCTTCCACTTTGGTGAACATTTCCATCAACTTTGGTGAACACTTCCATCAACTTTCGCGAGCACGTTCATCAACTTTGGTGAACACGGTCATAAACTAACGACCATAGCGAACATGTTCACTTATCATGTTGCTAAACATGTTTCTTATCCGAAATGGATAATTACTGTTTACTCAAGTAAACGATTGCCAAATTTGCTGCACAAATCTTTCCAAGCAAGATGAGCTCCGTTACTCCAGTGACCATTCCGAATGTTACTAGGCATCTATTACAAAAAACATAATCATCAACTGTTGAGAACACAACTCTCACCACCCGTGAACCAGCAACGAACGTTTCTAATACTTCTCAAGTTATTTGTCAGATCTCTGTTCGTTGAGCGACAAGTTCTCGGCCTCGTCTTTGATGTGTGACATGGAGGGGCGGTATCTGTCGTCGGTGCGAGGGTAGTCGTCGTAGGGACTGGTCTCGCCGGAGCGATTGCTCGAAGTCTCCTTGTTGGAGTTTGAATAGTCGCCTGGAAGAGAGAAGGGAAGAGGGAACTGCTTAAAATGAAGAAATGGTGAAGGGACTTTTTATATACTTAACGAGTGACGTGCTGAGCTTGTTGCCAGTTCAGTGCCATCAAAATATTGAAATGCTAAAGTTTGAAATCCGACACGCCAATGCACTGCGCTCGTCATCCTGAGATTTTAAGATGTTAAATCTTAGCTTATCTAGAAACATTGCTCTTCAATCGGGGATACAATTGTGTTTGCACAAATCCTAATACTCTAGTATAATAGGATAATAGGAAGTATAATAGGTCCTAATATTCTAGTATAATAAAATTATACGATTAGATTAGACAAATTATTTAGGTTCTCGGACTAGAGCTGAAGCTTCGTTAGATGGTCTGTCAATTTCGGACCATTAGAAAATGTTTAGGTAAGGTCAGGTTAGCGCTTATTGAACGGAATACCAAAAACTTTACGTCTCAACGAATATGTATGATTTTATATCTATGCATACCTGGATGATAAGATTGCTGCAGTTTCACTGAAAGCTAGGTACTCCCGGGTTAATCGTTATCTAAATATTAAATGTTTTTGTCAAATTTACCTTTGTGAGAATAATCAGAGGCCTGCATTTCGTTCTTGAGCGCATAAATATTAGGTTTGACGTCCTGCACCTCGTTGGCGCTCAAGTCTTCAGCCTTCACGTCGTGGGAAGAACTGCTGCTTCCATAGCCGTTCATCATTGGAGGTCGGCTGTAAGTGATGATTATATTTTCATATATTATATTGTAGGAGATGTTTGGCCACTTGGTATGTCATGACGAATACCTATATAAAACCATCTTAAAAGTAAAAGTAGAATGGGAGAAGTAGAAGCCCATATATAGAGTCAAAGAAAGGATTGACGTAATGACCATAAGGTTAAAAATATGGCTGAGGGCAGAACAAGATGGAAAATGCTTCACCGTCAAGAACTCAAAGAAGAATTAGGAACAAATTTATATGCTGATTTGACCTCTACAGCATTTAATAATCAAAATGAATGGATCAGCATAGTGAAAATTACAAAATAGGCTATTTACATATAACATTTACGTTTTGAATGTTTAACCAATTGTCTAGGTTAATTTGATGAAGTATTTATTACTAAAAATCTGATGATGCTAGCCAAAGGCATACCTGTAGTCATCGTGCGAAGATGGGTATTCCTCAGTCTGCATCATGTGGTCCTCTCCAGACATGTATGACAGATTGCAGTCTTCCATCATCCCCTAAAAAAAATCATCCTTTTAAATATTATACTTTGAAAGACAAACTAATAAAAAATTGTAATATTTCAAGGTAAGATGTAAAGGAAAATTGAACGCACGGAAAATACCTGAAGGTTTCTCTTTAGAGCTTCGTTGTAACCATGAGGACTGGTCAACATAGGTGGACTTTGAGCTCCCATGAACCTGAATAAAACATATTGTTGTAAGCAAACATATTAACTTGTTAAATAGTATTAAATTTTTGTATAACAATTTGACTTTTATCAGACATTGAATTTTTAAATGAAAGTTTTCAATAATTTTGATACAATTGTTACGATAAATAATAAAAATCATACCCCGGCGAAATCAGACCTCTTCTAAAATAATGATTCTTATATAACCATCATTTTAAGAGCACCGTCAAGCAGTGGTTTTTGTATCGTGTAATTTTGTGAAGTGTATAATTTTGATTCATAATCCAATTGGTATGTAAGTGATTTGTGTCACAGTAGATGTGGGCGTGTGTGTGAAAGAGAAAGATATAAATAGAATAAAATAGAAAATAGATAAAGAGCAAGCGTATTAAAAGAGATATAAGAAAAATATAGAAAAACAAACTATTGTACCATGCGACGACAATGCAACATGCAAAGCTCAAAGCCGACACTTACCTGGGGTAACATTTAGGGATCATACATGCCAAGACAATGATGGGAATAGAAAAAGATTAAAATTATATTTTAATCTTACTTGGGAGAGTCCAACGACGATCCTTTACAATAAACGTTTTAGCGTAACATGCACCATTATAACATTTTCATATATCGGAACCTTCCATCAAATACAAATTAAAATATCGAAAATTACATCAGCAACATATGGATTAAGCTAATTTATTAAACAAGTCGTATTAAATGTGATGTTAAAATCTAACGCAAAACAATCGGTTATAGCTTTGCAGTCTAATGTTTATGAAACTAGTGTGAACCTTTTGCAATCTAATGACTATTATGATCTTGGTGAAAAATTGTTCAGACCACACTGTTTCATAAAAGCTAAGTATATTTTTAAACAATCACGTGTTTCTAGTTACATACTAACATAACAATTGAATTAATCTAAGCTTACACAGTGATACACTTTACATAATGGTCAGAAACATCAATCTAAATCGAACACCAAGAATTATCTTATAATTTTTGTTCGATAATTTTCGGTTATGTCACATTCAAATTAAACTATTGGACGCGATCGTCCAACGACTCTTTCAAATTATAAAAAGTCCTAAAATAGAAGACAAATAAGAAAAAATTAGAATATTAATTGTCAATTTGCAAAAATATATAAATAAGTTTACTCCGTTGCATTTTGCACTGATTGATTTTCGAATCATGATTTTCATATTGAGGGCTGCAAGGAGAATTCTGGTAGGTGCGTCAAAACAAAATATGTTATTCATCTTTGGAGCCTTCAATATACAATTGACTTGAGCAGTATTGTTTATCATGATTGGCCTGATCGTTTGTAGATTCGTTGGACGGTCGCAACATTCGGATGCTGCAACGCCCTTACTGTGGAGGGTTGAGTCCCGGCGCCGGCTCATACTTCCTGGGGCGACCACGACTCAGGTGGCGTCTCTTGACGAACTCCGCGTCGTCCACCATCCAGAACGAGCCGAAGTCATCCTCGTACCGGACGAAACATTTGTGCAGGGACAGGTTGGTCCGGATAGCGTTCTATAATGTATCGCCATTTAGCACAAATCTAGTCAATCACTGAAAACTTTCACAAACATTTGTGCTTTCATCGTCATTGCTATTAAATTTATTAATTGTGAAAAGATCGGTAATGAAGCAACGATGAAAGCACAGTTAGATCGTCGTGGAGATGAACGTCGTCAGATCATGCAGGACATCCCAGACACCCGAAGGATAGGAAGTGAAAGGAGCAAGGTTAATAGGCAAGCGAGAAAAACGTTATCCACCCTTGCGCTGAAATCCACGTACACACACAAAAACGGAAAAATGTACAAGACCTAACATTTGGTGACGTCACAATTGATTTTCCAAATGTAGCGCCACTCACAAATTCAAAATTCACTACACAAATAATTACAAATTCAAATCTGGAACGAGATAAAACTTTTATTTACATAAGAGTTAGATACATTGCTAGATTAGATAGAAAATATTTAAGAGAAGATTAAAATGTAGGTACCGAAAACTGTTTAGTGTAAGTAAGATGTGTTTGTGTATTGTGTTGTTCTAAATTTCCTTTACAATAATGTGATAATGATGTTATTTGAGCAATAAGTACGCGCGATAGGAGTTATGGCAAAAACGATTGGATATCTTATTTTAATTCTGTGGCATCCAAGGTTTTGGAAATCGCATTTTGTTTTAAATTTTTGATCAACTTTATTTTGAAGTCATCAAGATACTTTTGAATTGTAATGTGTCATTATCTTAACATCTGACAGGGTAGCGTTTGACCACAAGACGCCTGGTGTAAATGACGATGAGGTCGAAGATGGTACAACGGCATACTTCGATTATGAACTGGCTTTCAAGTGAAGTTGCCGGAACACACCGATAGTGGTGCTTGACAGATAGTCACAATGTTAGTAATGTAAGTGATTTGTGTAACCCCTTCCTTCTGTAAGTATTATCTGATGGTATGTAAGAGAAGTTGATATAGGTACCTGTTTGGTACTTATATTTTGTGTTTGTCAGAAACAAGCAATAATTTGGAAGTATTCTGTCGAATTAGACTTTTCGTTTAATATTTTTGGGTGAAGTACTTATTTTGTCGTATTTGTGGTACATTGTTTTGTGTTTGTGTAAATGAAGATTGATTGATTTGATAATATTTTTGTTTTAGTGTTCATGATTTCGTGTAGGTTTATGTTGTTTGTGATGTGTAAAAAAGTGTGTTTATGTTCATGCATTGTAGGTACTCGTAGATAAACTTATATATAAATCATATACTCTTAGATATTTTGTTGATGTGTATGTGTGAAGTTGTATGTTCTTAAATGTCAAAAATAAATGTAGGAGCAATAAAATTGACATTTGGTTTGTTTTTGTGTTTAATGTCCGTGTGCATAATATTGTATCCTGTATAGTGTTTCCGATTCTCAGTCCATAGATGTGTATATTTTTTTTTATTAATTCTTGTGTTAAGTTGTGTGAAGTATTTTCTGTTGTTCGTAAGCACATTATAAGAATGTGAACAATTTTTTTGTGTCATTACTGTGTAATGAGTATGCGTATAAATGTTTATTACACAAAATTAGTGAAAATATGTTTATGTGTAGAAATGTTTTGTGACAAAGTGTACAGTTATTGATTTGTACAAATAATTTAGTTATATGTCTTTGTGTGAATGGCTTTGTGAGCTTTGTGGCTTTGTGTTCAGTAATTTCTTGTACAACATATATATCTGCGTAAACATGTTTAGTGTAAAATTGTTCACTAGTATCTTCCACAAAATTGTGTCTTGTTCGTGTGTTTACTATAATCTTTACTAAACACAAAATATTTGTAAAGAATTGTTTGTTTTTGTGTAAAAGAGTTACGTGTACAAAGTATATCGTGTGACGAACAAGCATATTCTAGAACAGGTCTGGTCGGCCGCGGGCCGTACCCGGGCATCGGCGGCGGCGGCGCGTGCGCAGCCCTCTGCGGCCGCCGCTTGTAGAACTCCACCTCGTCCACCGTCCACACGGCACCCTTCACGTTCTCGACCCTCATGAAGCATTTGTGCAGCGACAGGTTGTGACGGACGGCATTCTGTGCGCGCACTCGGCGAGTATTTATAGGTTCGACAATTTATTGACAATGCGCTATTTTTTTACGACGAAAAAACGGTGGATGTTTTCAATTGGAATGCATTTATTATTTTCTATTTTTTATGTTTGTTACCTCAGAAGTTTCGACTGGGTGCAATGGACTAGTCCCATTTCTATTTGGTCCAGTTCTAACAATGACATCCATGAGAAAATTGAAGTCAGTTTTTTTCTTATTTTTGTTTTATCTATGGCATTCAATGATCAATGATCACAATTAAGAAGTAATATGTGTCAATGAATCCGATAATGCAAATCTAATTTTTAAAAGGTGGTTCTCATGGCGAAATATCTTGATAAATAAACATTTAGTTCCTAGCTTTAATGTCCGTTAAACTAAATGACCACAGATAAGAAAGGCCAGGAAGCTCCCACCTTAATTTTATAGTCCTACTAAAATAATTTTCTTTGTTTTAACAGACAACATAGATTGGTGGTTTAATTGATTGATCATTTTATTAACATCGAATTGAGAGTCAATTTTGAACACCTAGTGAACCCTAGTGTCAGTCCAAATCGTTATATCGTTATGATTTTACTATGTCACGATCCAAACCGTATCTATTGAAAATTCTAAGACCACTTCTAACTTATCATTGTTACCAAAACAATGTATAAATCTAGACCTTTTCATCGTGAGATACACAACTTTTAATCTTTATATTTTACATCTTCAGGGTAGCGTTTGACGACAAGTCGCCTGATGCGAAACTACAATATGGTCGAAGTCAGTGCCACGCCACCCCAGAGCTGAGATCATTATAGTAACGAACCAATAGCGCATTGTCATCATTGATCGAAATTCCGTTATTGATAGTATAACTAAATAAAGTTATTTTACATCAAACAAATGTATAAATAATTACACAGTCACTATGACATTAACTACTTCAAATGTTACTATCTTCAATGAACTTAACATTATAGACAATGATAACATGGATCTTAATGAAAATGAACGTTTATAAGAAACTGGAGTTCCACCTTAAAAGAGCTGCGAATTTTAGTAATTCCCGTAGGAAAGTTATAGATTTGATTGAAGATAGTAAAAACATTATATTACTGTAGGCTATGCATTATGCAATGATTAGAATTTACCTTGTTCTTCTAACAGCATTAAATAAACATTGAAAACATTAAGAAGTACAAATATTTTGTTTGCTGGTTGTTATACAATAATCTATACAGATTCGTCCTGTAACAGTGCACAATACATTTATTTCAATACAGTATTAGGTTTCTTTCTTTTCTTCATAGAAAGATGGTTAACTGACGTTTACATTTGACGAGTAACTGGACAACAAGGCAATATTTATATGAAACATTTGAATAGAAATAACAAAAATTACTGAGTTCTCTTTTCCTCTGTTGTTTTCATTCATGATACAATGACGGAATAAGAGAGTTTTATTAAATCAAAAAACAATTCTTTACAGCTTTTGGTCCAGCATTTAATTTCTTTCTAATGAATTTAAATTTTATAAAAGTTGTAGGTTAATATTGTGCTCTGTTATAGGACGAATGTGCATAGATGTACTTCTCTCTTTAAAGGTGACAAATTTAACTTTTATGATTTTTAAACTTGAATTTGAATTTTTGGGAATCCTTCTTGTATAAGATGTAAAGGGTCTATAACATACCTTCCACGTGGCAGCATTGCGTCGGAAGTAGCAGAATGTGGTCTGGAACCAGTTGTAGATCTCATTCAGGGTCAGCTGCTTGTCTGGAGATTCGATTATAGCCTGAAATGTAAAGAACAGCGTCAAGTAAAACATTTAAAAGTGGTGCCAGAAGGGAACCTAGAGAAACACCAAGCAAAAGTTAAATTACTAATAACTCTCACTTATGTATGCATTTAAAGTGGATAATATAATCAACTCCATTCTGTTAAAACATAGAAAAAAATACTTGTGTTGAATTTAAAGGAATGGTCCCATAATGGAGCCTTGAGGTAGTCTCAAATATTAGCAAATTGTTTTCAAGGTGCTTAAGTTTTAACACTTATTTAGAATGATCATCTCGGACCAAAAGAAATAAATGAAAATGTTAAACAATAATGACATGAAAGTATGAATAAGTTTAAGTTGAATGTATTAACAAAGTCAAAAGCTTTATCAATAGCAACTAACCTGCCGTATAAGCGAAGCATATGTAAACGGAGGCCGCACATCCGCTGACTTGTAGAATTCACGATTGCGTTGGATCTCTGAAAGCGATCAAAATGTACTTTAATTCAGGAATCAGATTGTAGTAAGTGAGGAATATAAAAATTGAATATGTATAAGTATTTTAGTAAGAATCGTCAGTGACTAGTGTGCATGCTTTCTCACCTTCTTTGTTGAGGTGTTTTCATAGCATCATGTAATAAAGGAAATGGACTCACTTTAGATCATAGTTTAAACATATAATTTCTAAGCAACTACTAGAAAACAATAATAATATAAATAATCATAAAATTTACATGAAAAAACAATAATCATTGTTATACATAATTATCTCTTCATAACGTTTAGTAAATTTGAAACAGAAATAGTAAGAAGACCAAACATAAAACAATGACTTATCAAAGAAACTATTATCATGGTTTCTACTGAATTTCGTTACCTTGTTGCACATCTAATCCAGCTCTTTCGAGCATATATGGAAGACCTTTGAGACCAAAACATTCATACAATTTATTCACACGTCATTAAATAATTTTTACTAATAAATAAATAATTTAACAATTGTTAGTGATCGATGCATTATTGTAACCTAAAAAGGACGATAGATAGATAACACAATAATGGGTATGAGAAAAAGCGGATGAAAATAGAACGTTGCCTAAATTAATATTCCTGTTTATTTTACATCTAAATTCCTATTACAATTAACTTAGTGACGCACTGATAAGCTAAACAAGATTTTTGAAGAACTGATAGCTGTATCGATACACCGATGAGGTAGAAAACAACCCTTTAAGAAGTAAAAAAAGGTAGACAATCTCTGGTGAAGACTTGGACACCATGTGTGAACAGGTAGTTATAGTGTAGAATACTTTCCAGCTAGATGAAGTAATAATCTGCGCTGTAAAGAGCCGAAGATCGTGCTTAGTGATGAACATTGGAAAAAACTTATCTGAAGCAGCACTAATACTGATAAAAATGAATATATCATTACCTCCAGCGATGGCGACTCCAGATTTGTCGGAGACACGACGTCTGACCGGACCGGGTGATGCTCCCTCGCTGGCTCCTCCTGAAAAATAGTTAGCAAGATTTTAGTGTGTACTTTTAGAGATACTACCTAACAGAAAACCCCTTTGACTAATAGATCTTAATACAACAATACATCTTACAGGGTAGCGTTTGACCATAAGTCACCTGATGTTGTGACGATGTGATTGAGGGTGACGCTACGCTACGCATGAATTAGTGACTGGCTCTCAAGTGAAGCTGCCGGAGCACACTGATAAATTATTCATGACGACAAAATTTTAATTGCGGATGGTAGCTAGCCAGGCGAACACTAGAAAGTGCCCTCTCACCAAGCTATGGCATGCTCATTGTAGTCTTGCGATGAGAGTGTCTGGTCGTCACGTCAACGCAACTCCCTAAGAGCTTAGTTCCCTTACCATGTGCGTGTTTAGCCGCATGATGGGAGGTATCCCTCGTGGCGTGCAGGTGTCTCATCATGGCCGCCGCTCAGATATGATGTTGCGATGAGAGTGGCTGGTCGTCATGTCAACGCAAGTCCTAAGATTTCAGTTCCCTTACCATGTGCGTGTTTAGCCGCATGGTGGGAGGTGTCCCTGGCGGCGTGCAGGTGCCTCATCATGGCCGCCAGCCGGTCGCGCTCGCGGCGCAGCTGCAGCTCCAGCTGGGCCACCACCTGCATCTGCACGCGAGCCTGAGCAGCTGAGCGGTCGTCTAGAGTGTGGGATGCTTCCAGGTGCCTGGGCAGATGAAGAACGTCGAGATGGAGAATTAAATACAAATGTAAATGTGCAAAGCAAGCATTTTTCGTCTGTTCTTTTGCCAGCGTAAGGAAATTAGAACAGGCTTCGCGTAGCTAGTGCTAAGTTTGACTATTTAAAGTGATCATAATTATGTTGTATCCTACTAAATCAATATTGTTGAATTTGAGTTTGAGACAGTCAAGAAGAAGAAACGTTGAGTTGGACAGATGGCAGCTTATGCCAACTAATCAACCGCAAAGCAGTGAACTTGAATGGAAATGTTTAGAGTGAAATTATAGGGTTTAAAGAGATTTTAAATTGCCTGGCAGCATTGCAAATGCAATACCGCACTTATTTTCAACTTGTTAAAGTTTATATTTCAGGGTCGTTCGGACTGTAATGGGTAAACCCAAGCCTTCTCGTCATTTAGCTGCATCAAAAAGAGGTACTCCCAATTCCCCATGTAGTAAAAACCTTTGCGCATTAAGAAAAATGAAGAGATAGAGAACTTTAAAACTTGACGTTGAATAAATAAGTCTTGCTTACTTGAGGAAAGCCTGATAATCTTCAGCGAGAGCATCACATCCCGGCCATTTGCAGACTCCCCTTCCAAACAGAGGGTGTTCTTCCATTTCGCTGCCCCATAGCATCAACCCTGGGGGTGCGTTAGGCGGTACAGACAGTGGGCCATGCATGAGGTACTGCCGTTGTACCGCTTGAAGCTGTTGAACCAACTGCTGTTGTTGGGCGCCAAGTTGCTGCTGGAGAGATCCTGAACATACGACGAGCTATGGTTTACACGAAGCTTTTTTGGTTTAAGGCGTGATATATGTAAGATGGGCTCTTCTCTGTAACTACTTTACACGCTTCATAACGAGCATTTCTAATAGTTTCAATCGATACGAGTAGAATGATAATGCTTAATCTTCACGGAAAATGTGGTCGAACTCTTTACGAAATTCCTCTTCAACCTAAATACCTTCTCAGGGGGAAATTTGGAACTTACCAGGCGAGCTGTCCGGTGGTGGGAGATGGGGCTGCGACAGCAGGTTTAAGTTCAACTGGTCCTGGAGACGGGACTGTTCTAGCTGCCTCTTTGCAGCTTCCGAAGACATGTGCTGGAGATAAAAGGCAATTGGTAGATGGAAGGGAAAGAAAAGCGTAGGAAGAAAAATATGTCTGTCAAAGACTAACCTTGACTGCTGGCGTTGCTTTTGGTGGCAATTAAATCCAGTACGATTTATTTGAAGGATCTTTTGACACCAAGGACATTACAGTTTTTTAATTTGTGTTTCAACAGCATGCCTTTAATCAGAGTCGGTTGATGTACATTACTTCTGAACCTCAGAAACAAATTAATCATGCAAACTTGAAGTTACCATGAATCATCATCATCATCAGGAAGAAATCTACTGCTGAACATGTTGAGCATCTGAACTTCATACATACTTGCAAAATGTGGAATAAGCTTCATCCACAAGTCTTTCCGCGTGCTACAAATTGCAGTCTTTCGAGATAGGTGTAAAAAGAGTTCTTAAGGGTCGATAACGCATCGGCAACCCCTTTGTGTTGCAAACCACACTCACCTGCTTCTGCATATGGTGCTGATGAAACAGGCGTTGCTTCATCAGCGCCTGCAGCTGCGAGTGTTGGTCTAGCAGCTGCATTGCCAGCAGATCAGGTGCTACTAAGGGCAGAGGGGAACGGCCCCCTGCTCCGGCTGAACCAGTGGGGGAGACTGGAGCGGGACTGGAGTGCGCTGAACCACCGCCGGTGGGCGAGGTTGGGGCTGATGCCTAGGAAAAAGGGTTATGTTGAGTTGAGACCAAGATATGTACATGCACTAGCACTTGGACTTGGAAACTTGAACTTCTCATTTCACTTCCTAAAGTGATAAGGTACCTAAATATAATACCCTTGTGTTGTGGGCCAAATTTCCTTCTTCAAGGCCCGATTGTAGACAGTTAGACAGTCAGGCTAAACTCTTTTATGGATATAGTGTAGACTGATATGAGACTATATAAAAAAAGCGTTTTTTTATTACTAGAAGGGTTGCGTTTGACCACAAGTCACCTGATGTTAAATGACGATGTGGCCGAAGCTGGCGTCACCCTACACCTGGATTGGGAACTCTCAAGTGAGGTTGCCAGAACACACTGATTAGTGCTCGGCAACAGATTATAGGGTGCTTTATCTAAAAGTTTTTACGGAAAACCCTGGCTGGTTTTTCTTTTGACATTTGTCACTGACTTCATTCATTTTCTTTATTTTTTTTTTGGCTATTAGTTTTGACCGAATTAAGACCCTTATTAGTAATTACTTACGCGTGCAAGAGCGAGAGGCTCATGATCGCGGGGAGGTGAGGCGCGGCGCGGGGGCGAGCTGCGCCGGCGTCGCCGCGCCGCCTCGCCTCCCCACCTGGACTCCTCACTGGAAGAGAAGCTCTCGTCAGCAGCTGCCTATGAAGCATTAGCTTACAAGGCGTTTCCACTGATTTCGAATCCTCTTCACCGCCGCGCTATGACTTAATAAGTTATGTGTGGATTTACCATCGCTCAAAACGGTGAAGAAAAACATCGTGAGGGAACCGGCATGTCCAAGAACCACATTCAAGGGCATGCGACATCTGCCAACCCGCACTGGGTCAGCGTGGTAGATTACGACCCATACTCTCTCTCAGAGAGAAGGCCAGAGTCCCAGCAGTGGGAACGTAATAGGCTCATCATCATCATCATCATAGCCAGCCGGAAGAAGTCCACTGCTGAACATAGGCCTCCCCCCTTGAACGCCACCATGAATGGCTATTAGCCATTTGCATCCATCGGCTCCCTGCGACTCTTACAATGTCGTCGGTCCACCTAGTGGAGGGCCTACCTACAGAACGTCTTCCAGTTCGTGGTCGCCACTCCAGAACCTTTCTTCCCCATCGGTTATCAGTTCGTCGAGCGATGTGGCCTGCCCATTGCCACGTCAACTTGCAAATTCTGAGAGCTATGTCGGTGACCTTGGTCCTTCGGCGAATTTCCTCATTTTCTCACGTAATAGGCTAATAATGATGAATGATTGTTTGTATCCATCGGCTCCCTGCGACGCACACACGCTGCTTGGCGGTTGAAAAACTGGCAAATGAATGATGATGATGGTGATGATTTACCGATCCAGACAACGGTCCAGCTCGAATGAGTTGAGGAGCGGCGGCTTCGCAGCGCCACCCGGGTTTGAGTTCAGTGCCGGCTCAGGACCCTGCAACAAAACAAGATTATACATTACAAAAGGAAGGAACAAAAAAAAACCGACCGCGCCAAATGAAGTACCCTATGTCACTCCCACAATAAAGACGAATCTAATGACACATCATAATTATGTTAAAATCCGTCAAGCCATTTAGACAACAGGTCGTGCCAAAGAAATATACTCGTACATACACAACCCTTCTTCTTCCGCAATCTGGTAATACCAGTTCATCAGCTAACTTGATTTCAAATCGCACGTATCATCACCAACCTCTGAGCTCAGAAAAAAGACCTTCCGAAATACAGAAAGAATTTCCTTCACCTTTGACTCAGAATGAACTTTTTTCTGCTTACAGGGTAGCGTTTGACCACAAGTCACCAGCTGTTTGCGACGATGTGGCCGAAGATGGCGCCACGCTACACCTGAACTGGGAACTGGCTCTCAAGTGAGGCTGCCGGAACACACCGATAGGTGCTTGGCGACCGATTATTCTTTTAGGCCCGTATTTTATAATGACGCTGAAGTGTAGATCAATACGTGAGTGACACATTTGTATGAAATTAAAAACTCAAATCATTACTGCTTGAGCGTCATTCTCAATACCATATACCAGCCCAGAATACCAGCCTCAGTCTATTCGTGATGGGTACGGATACGACGAGTTTGCCCAAAAGAAGTAGTTCTATTTATTATTCAAGACATCATTCGCCTATTACAGCCCTCGAGTTCATAGTTCATAAAAAAGGGCCCATGTTATCGCACTGTTTCACTGCCGTCGCAAACATATTTACGTTATGAGGTCACCGTGTATCGTAGAGATTTGTTTTGATAAATAATCTATTGCTATTATAAACATGAAACCCTACAGCTGCTGTATGTAAACTATTTTTAATAACATCCTTAGTACTTGGTTTCAAAACAATCCTTGTGGTGCTGAAAGAAAGTCTTAAGGGACAGCATTCTCTTGTGACAGATTGATTTTTAAGCGATGATGGTAGTGACGTCAGCTTGCGATCCGTAGGTCGTGGGTTAGAATCCCACAATGAGCTAGAGTTTTCTGTGAAGGTGAACATCGTGATGAAACCTTAGCTTTGTGGTTGGGCATTTTCTAGTGCTCGCCTGGCTAGCACCTGTTGCCAAGCACCTATCGGTGTGTTCCGGCAGCCTCACTTGAGAGCCAGTTCCCAGTCCAGGTGTAGCGTGGCGCCATCTTCGACCACATCGTCACTTAGGATGCGACTTGTGGTCAAAGACTTCCCTAAGTAGTAAAACAAAAATTGACGCGTGTCTCATGTAAGACCATCGTTCATTTTCTAGGAGAATTATATGTATTGCACCGAAAGTCCTATACTTAGGTTACTATTAAGTAATCTATAGCTCAAGTTCATTGCAGGGTTCAACCCTTTGACCTACGGGTCGCAATGCAAGCCGACATCACCATTGAGCTATCACATTCACATCACTTTCAGATGACAAGAAAGCTCAAGATTGTAGTGAACTTGCTCCAAATTATTCAATTAGTAATACGAAAAACTGTTAGGGCCGGTTTTGTTAACGTCCGTAAGTTAAATGTTATACCAAATTTCGGTAAGTTTAAGAATAAGAATCATTTATTATTATTATTATTTACAGGGTAGCGTTTGACCACAAGTCACCTGATGTTAAGGGACGATGTGGTCTAAGATGGCGCCACGCTACATACACGCTAATGTACTGTGTGATTTGATTTATAGCGAATCAATATAAGGCCTGTGCAAAGTTTACATTGTGATAATAAATAATAACAATAAAGTGCTGATTCATTGTTAGCGGGACACGTATCGTGTATTATATCGTATTATCGAAACGTGCCGAAAGACAGACATACAGATTGGAGGACAACATTATATAATTATAATTTAGTGCAGCGTTGCAAATATTATTGTCATGTAAACAGTAATGATTACTACTTATTACGTAATTCGTTTTTTTTTTTGATGTAACTGAGTGACGAGACTACCAAGTCACTTGCTTGATGATAAGCGTGATGCTCAGTGCTAGATTCCTTGGTCGCGGGATCGAATCCTACAATGAGCTTGAGCCCTCGAGGAAGAAAAACATCGTGGTTTAACCATGGCTTGGAGCTTGGTTTCTAGTGCTCACTTGGCTAGCTACCACCCTTAGGTTAGGAATCTGTCTGCTCTACCTCTAGCTATAGCTTGCTGGTAGAGCATTTTCTAGTGCTCGCCTGGCTAGCTACCACCCTCACCCTGAAGTTTGCAAACACCCGGTAGCTAGCCAGATGAGCACTTGAAAATGCTGTACCACCAAGTAATGGCTATAGATTGGTGGTAGAGTAGACAGATTCTTAACTTGAGGGTGGTAGCTAGCCAGGCGAGCACTAGAAACCAAGCTCCAAGCTATGGTTTCATCACAATGTTTTCCTTCTCCGAAAGCTCAAGCTCATTGTAGGATTCGAACCCATGACCTACGAATCGCAAGCCGTCGGCCATCATCGCTTCACAAACGTTTGTAAGTCTAAATATATATATATATAACACAAAGGTGACTGACTGACATAGTGAACTATCAACGCACAGCCCAAACCACTGGACGGATCGGGCTGAAATTTGGCATGCTGGTAGACGTTATGACGTAGGCATCCGCTAAGAAAGGATTTTGATTAATTCTACCCCCAAAGGGATAAAATAGGGGATGAAAGTTTGTATGAAACTTTGTCAATTTTAAACCGATCGGGCTGAGTCTTTGCATGCATAAAGCTGTAGCCCACGCGGGTGAAACCACGGGGATCAGCTAGCATATATAGCTCAAATCAAAACTCGCATTTAGTATTTTCCTTTGACTCAATACTGAATGATGTTTACTTATCGTGTTTCATTGTTTTGTGTTTTTTAGTAAAACAACGTGGCGCGGCCCCGTAACACAATAACATGACGACATGCAGTTGTTTTTGAAACGCTAAACTAATGTACCTATAGCTAGCTGACTAACAGCAACATGTACGTGATTATAGTCCTCTAGGTCTAGGCTTCGTCATATACGAAGATATTTGTACTTGGAGTTAGCCATGGGCTAACTTACTCCGGTCCCGGATTGGATATGTCATATCCCACTCCGAGCAAAGATATGTGTCCGCTTAGCATATCCAGATCCGCTTAACATATACGGGAGTGAAGGGAGTGGGATAAAGGAGTGGGCAAGAATGTATCCGAGATAAATAACTACATATCACGCAAAGAAACTCCAAGCATGGCTCTCTCCAATTTCGATTAGAATTGCCAGGTGGTTCGTTCACCAGGTAATCTAGTCATTGATATCCTTACTTCCTTACTTATATTATAAATGCGAAAGTAACTCTGTCTGTCTGTTACGCTTTCACGCTTAAACTACTGAGCCGGTTTAAATGAAATTTGGTACAGAAATAGTCTAGAGCCTGAGAAGGGTACTTTTTATCGCGATAAACTGTAGCCCACGCGGATGAAACCGCGGGGAACAGCTAGTACTTAGGTAAATATATGATGATGAAGAGATGATGTGACCCAGCTACAAGCTGAGCACGACAGTCCCCCCTCCCCATTGTGTACTAACGGCCGTTCCCAATGACCGATCTATCTACGGTTTGCCCTACTAGAGATACACATTTGACATTTCTTCTATGGAGCTTGTGTCAAAGAACAATGGCCAACGGACCCGAGGTCGTATGAAAACGATCTATATACGATAAAAATTGGAATTTTTTGCCTATTAAGATTATACAAACGATATTTTAAAGAAAGAGTAGAAAAAAATGGTATTGATTTTTTAACTTCGTAGTTTCTAATAACATTTTTTAACTTACACGATGCTTGGATGTTTTGAACGCACTCCGCAATTTCTATGCCATTCCGTTTCACGCTTTGGAAGTCAGCTCTATTTAAATGAAGTCATTAAAATCAACATTATTTACCAAATATTAACAAAAACTAGTCTTTTTAATCTATGTACTAGCAAATTGACTGTCACTGTCAAGTGACATTGACAAAATATATTGCGTTCAGGTCCGGGGCAGTATAAAAAGTGGCCGATGTTCTTTCTATCTCCAGTAGGGCAAACCGTGGATAGATAGATTATTGGGAACGGCCGTTTATAGGGTAGATACATACCTGTCTTACAGCATACAGCATTTCAATGTCTTCTGGCTTCACACTTTGTTTTAATCACTAAAATGTCACACTTTTCACTTCAGCCTGACAAACTGACAGCCTACTGACTAACTGACAGCCTATAACTAACTGACAGTCATATTTTTTACCAATATGTACGTTGTATCACTTGTTTCTAAGCTCATTTTATACGATGACTATCATGGTGCTTTCTGGAACGTTTTTGTGGTTAGAGAAGGTCGCTGAACAGTGTGATCTTATATCTTCTTCTATAATACAAAAAATGAATCGCAAAATGTGTTGGTAAGCGCATAACTCAACAACACCTGGACCAATTTTGCCAATTCTGTTTTTGAAATGTTCGTTGAAGTCCAAGAATGGTTTTTACGACGAGAAAAATTCTAATAATTTCCGGGAAAACACTAAAAAGAGCCCTTTTCTCTTTTCCCATACAAACGTTTTCTAACTAACATGTAGAGTCAATTTGAACTTTAATACCATACCATAAAGTTTAAGTGTTAGTGGAGAGGTTCCGGGAAGGCAAAACAATTGAGTGACATTAGTATCGTATAAATATTGATGTCCATTTTCAATAAAATTAGGGATCCTTACTAAAACTCCAATAATGTGTGTATTATAAATTATTAATGATTTTTTTGTTAAATACCCGTGCGAAGCCGGGGCGGGCCGCTAGTAATAATATAAAAATCAATTGCTGTTGGTTAGTCTCGCTAAAACTCGAAAACGGCTGGACCGATTTAGCTAATTTTGATCTTGAAATATATGTGGAAGTTTAGGGAAGGTTTGCAAGGTGTTCTTTATGGCCATACGAAGTTCGCCGGGTCAGCTAGTAAATAATAAAATTTTCTATAAATTGAAAGGCGGAATTGTATGAGTGATTTAAAAGATGCCCATATTTCTTGTTTAGTCTTTGCCATAGAGGAGCCGATACCTACATTTTAATAAACCCTTTTTTTAAACTATAACTAATTTGACAGGTTTCTTTTCTTAGTCCCGTTGTCAGAAGAAGACTCCATTACTTTTAGACCTGTCAAATTTAGTTTCGACACCAGTCTTTTTTATTGATATATCCTGCGTTTCTAACTGATATTAGTAAAAAAAAGGAAATAGCATTTTGTTATGTAAGCAAGAATACGTAGCTTACATAACTAATAAACTATTTTTTGTTTTCAATGTGACAAAAAATTACTTTTTATATTACTCATTCATTTTGATTATTTTTTTCGTAAACTAATTTCATTATTATCAAAATGTAAATTTGATTAACCTTCAAATAAAATTGCAAAATGTGTCTATTATATACGGTAAAACTATAAATATTAATCAAAAATTCTGCAACAGGTCTAGGCTGAAATTTGTTTATTTAAATTTTAATAATTAATATGTATAATAATCATATCATTGTATTTAAAAATTTATATCTCATAATTATAATTTACAAAATGTTTGATGCGGGATAAAAAAAAAATACTTAGTTTAAAATATTATATGTGTGTGAATGTTAGTCATATTTAATCATATCAAAAAATATACATCTTTAATTATTATTTAACTAAGAAGTTCTAATTGAACTGAAAGAGAAACATAGAAATTGAAATCATTGGTATAGTTTGACAGATAAACAAACTGTAATAGCGACCACAGAACCACTATAACATTTCGTGAGGAGATACTTAAAAAACATGACCCTCCTTCCGAGGAAGTTGGATAAAAGTTACAAATAGCTGGCCAATTATTTTATAAGAACTGCAAAGGTGTGGAATGCCCTTTCGTGGTCGGTGTGTCCTTAAAAATACAACCCGGAGGTGTTCCAGTCAGGAATGAATACACGGAGAAAAAGACCTTCCAAAATAAGTACCTACATTTTCCATCTGACTCAAAAGGGAAGGAGTTTTGAGTCTGAAGGAAAACTAAAGTGAATTAAGGAAGGAAAAGGTTACATTTTGGAAGGCAAGACTCGAAAAGTCAGGAATTTTTCCTCAGTGTACTTATTTACAGGGCATGCGTTTAGTAGGTTTAGTAGTAATCTGTCAAACCCTAATACTAAAATTGCATATTATGACATGACATATCGATCCAAAACCGCGGATAACAGATGAGGATCTGAGGAAATGAGGAAATGAGGAAATAAATAAATAATATTTCGGAAGGTCTTTTTCTCCGTGTAAAGAAGGTTTGGCTATCCTACAGCCGTTTTGGTCCTATAAAAACAAGAGCACAATTGATTTTCAGCTGACCCACTTTTTCAATTGTGTCTCAAAGTATTAGGTATATTTGACTTTTATGTAACCCAAAAATAACCTACAAAATGTCACTGATAGATAGATAGATAGATAACGCTTTATTGTTTCACCACAACAACAGAAAAATAGAACAATCTTAGAGCTAGTGTTACACTGGGCGGTCTTATCGCTTAGTGCGATTTCTACCAGACAACCTTTGGATGGACAGAAATAGTAAGAAATAAAATGCGGTTGGTGCTGATAGTTATACTTTTGTTACAAAATTGTGTAAACCTCATCATATCAGGCAGCTATAATGTATGTTAACATAACTGTGTAGGTAGGTACGTATCAACGCTACCGTATCCACTATCCACATACGATATAGAGTTAATATCTCTTGCATTTTTGCTTGGTGGTAGGGTATTTTCTAGTACTCGCCTCTACCACCCTCTTGTTAAGAATCTGTCGCCAAGCACCTATGGGTGTGTTCCGGCAGCCTCACTTGAGAGCCAGTTCCCAGTCCAGGTACAGCGTGGTGCCATCTTCGACCACATCGTCACTTTACATCAGGTGAGGTGTGGTCAAACGCTACACGGTAAATATTAAAAAAAAAGTTCTTACATCTAATATATTGAGACATGTATTGCGATATTTCATACTAACTGCTCCCCGCGGTTTCACCCCCAGTTTATGGCGATAAAAAGTAGCCTAAGTCCTTTCTCAGGCCATAAACTATATTTGTACCAAATTTCATATAAATCGGTTCATATTAGTTAAGGCGTCAAAGCGAGACGGACAGATTAGTTACTTTCGCATTTATAATATTGATTAAGTAGGGATTATAGCTGCTGTGTGTGACGGGACTAGTCTCTAATAATAAATTAGCGCTTTGGTACATGAAATTGTAAAGTTGTTAATTTAAACCTGAACATTTGTACACAAGCTTGTAAAATAAATCCTATTATCTTAAAAGTGATACCTTGTGGTACCAATTTGCGTAACCAAACGATGTCCCAATATATACAGGTACCTACGCTTACATCCTAAAATCAAATTATTGAAAACTCAACGAAAATGTATGAAAAAGCTCGTGATAAATCATTACCTCCTAATTACAGCGGCAGCTACATAAATTACCATAAAATCTACTTCAATATATAACCTAAAACCTCCTAAAACCGTAATAACCTCTGAAAAGCGCCACGACGTCCCACTTTTCAGTGACGGCGGCGAGAACAAAGCTGCGCTCCGCCAATCGCTGAGCTCCGCTGAAAAGTGACACGCCCACCCGCTTTATAGTGCCGCCCGCCTTGATCTTAGCCGACAATTTTCCCTTGTTTTCCCTTTTTTCGCGTGATGTTTTTTTAATGATTATTATTATTAAACATTAGTACTAGATAACGTAATTTTATAAAAGCTACTTGCTGTCGTCATATAAAACACTACCTGTACTCTGCGTCTAAACTCGTGGTTTCCCCCTTTTCCTGCAAAATCTTTCAATCTGTTGCAATCAATGCTTTTGATTTTTATAGTACCTACCTACCTACCTATTTTAGATACAAAGAGGCTATTTTTCATGTCGAATTAATGTAGACTTTTACGGGAAAAATTAAAGAGCGTGTAAAGTTACAGGGAGCGGGGGAGAGGGGGGAGGGTATTTGCAATTTATAATATAACGATATAATTATAGCGCTTTTTTTTAACAAAAAGCAGCTATGAAATATGAAAGATACAAAGAATATAAATATATCAATGACATAGGTACACGCAACACAACAATATTATAATCAGCAGAGAGAACATGGCATACAGCAAGGACATGCCTATCATAAATTTTACAGTAATCAAACACTTACTAATCTGCTTACAGTTTCGGTGAAATCACGAAAAAAAACTAGGTGCTTTAAATAAAGGTAAAAATATATGGCGACTTATACTACCCTCCCTATAAATTAGTTTAAGATCCCGAGGCAAAACTTATCCCCCCAATTCCATTTAAATATCATGATACAACATAAATAAAATAAACATACACAAATAAGAAGGTGTAGTTCAATCTTTTTGTAAAATAAACTATGCTTGATGATGATACCAAATATCTGCGGCCCCCTGTTATCCTGCAGGAACCTTTTTCCGGGATAAAAATTAGCATAAGTGTTAATCCAGGGCTTAAGAAACATTCTAAATTTTACTCAATCTGAATCTTTTCCTTTACAGCATGAAGAAATAACAAACATACAAACTTACTTACTCACAAACTTTCGCATTTATAATGTTAGTGTGAGTCTCATAAAGAGTTGAAAATGTATTAAAAGAACGAAGCGTTCCATTATTAAAATTGGGTGATAGCAGGTATTATTCTGTATAGTTGTATATAGATAATATTTATTCTCTTATACATCAACAATACACAGACTAGATACCCATTCCAGCCTTAGTCATAATTAAAGTTGCTTCTCCTTTTTTTCACACGACGTCTGTATGACTCATGACAGTGACAGCACGGGATTGCCTCTCTATTTTTATAAACTACTTAACCTAAAGACTGCGTTCTAATATTTCTAACAGGAGAAACCGATAGCAAAAGACTAGTGTCAAAGTGAAGTAGGAAGTAATAAAAGGCTCAGACAGAGTGACGAACACATCTGCGTTGTAAAAATGTAAATTATTGCTTATTATTTTGGCAATAAATTTGATAATGCCAAGGTTTGAAATTGATTAAAAATTTAGATCAATGTAATCTATATTCGTCCAGTATTAAAACAATTATTGCAATCTTTGTTCAATGTTACTGTAAATATTTAAATTATACGTATTTTACAAAAATCTGGGCTTAAGAAGAACCGGTTTTATAATATTTTTATTATTTCTAAAGTAATTAATTGCCACCACACAAAGAGGTATATATATATATATTACTGCAGTGCAGTTCCTATAACATATTTTAACATTTTGTAAATATTTTAATTAAAGGGCAATAGGGTTGACTGTTGGAAATCGTACTAAGTCATTATAAATAAAAATATATAGTTTAAAAAACTAAAAAAAACACTTTAAAAACGCACTCAAAAATATAAAATAATTAAATTGACTTGTATTAGTTACGATATAATGGTTAATTCAAAAAGTGTGGAGCGCTTTTTGATTGTGTGTACTTTTATTTACACAGTATAAGAAGCGCTCCACACTTTTTGAATTAACCATTATATCGTAACTAATACAAGTCAATTTAATTATATTATATTTTTGAGTGCGTTTTTAAAGTGTTTTTTTTAGTTTTTTAAACTATATATTTTTATTTTTTTACTTTTTAGTCTTTTTTTACTAAGTCCAATCTATCGGACTCATCAAAAGGAATCATATGAGCCCAAACTCGAGGGGTTTACTAGTAGCCACTGCAGAGATCCCCTACCCACCTTCTGGCTGCATCATCAGACCCTCGTAACCAAGTTCAATCTATTGGACTCATCAAGACGAATCATATGAGCCCAAACTCGAGGGGTTTACTACTAGCCACTGCAGAGATCTCCTACCCACCTTCTGGCTGCATCATCAGACCCTCGTCACCAAGTTCAATCTATTGGACTCATCAAGACGATTCATATGAGCCCAAACACGAGGGGTTTACTAGTAGCCACTGCAGAGATCCCCTACCCACCTTCCGGTAGCATCATCAGACCCTCGTCACCAAGTCCAATCTATTGTACTCATCAAGACGATTCATATGAGCCCAAACACGAGGGGTTTCCTAGTAGCCAGCGCAGAGATGCCCTACTCACCTTACGGCTGCATCATCAGATCAGGTCAATGATACCAAATTATTGCATTGTCACCGAGATTACATACACATACAAAGTTTCAAGTCGATACGACAATTAGAAGTAGGTGAAAATTGACTTCTAAGATTTGATTACATTGTTAGTTAGTTAGTTAGTTAGTTAGTTAGTTAGTTAGTTAGTTAGTTAGTTAGTTAGTTAGTTACAAGTCAAGCTAATAAAAGTGTTTTAAAAATGAAGGTCTGTGAGTTTGTGATGTTGTATACAATTAGTTCGATGATGTCTAAACGAATTTTCATGAAATCACAACACACTATTTATATTATTCTAATATAATAAAAGCAAAAGTCTGTGAGTGACGATTTATGGTTGTAACTTATTCACGCTGAAATAGCACAACAGTACATAATGCGATGCGCATCAATTCAATCTTACAGGTTTTGAACTGCTACCCAGAAAAAAAAGACGACATTCGATAAAACATGTCAAGATAAGAGAAATAAATAACAATCCCAAGTTTACACTATCTGGTAGAATCCAAATTTATGTGGTTTTGTATCCGTTTGTATAATTCTTACTTACTTTGATTAAAATTTGGAAATATGTATGTATGTTCTTCAATTAATGGTAAAAAATTACAGCTGCGATATGTCAGCGCCGGACTCGTTTTCGAACATTTATGTGAATAACCGAGCTGGTTGGGATTAAATGACGAAAAAAGGATGAGATTCCCGAGACCTTTCCCAAGTCCTTTTTGGGAGGTACTGTACACAGCAGCAGTGCTCGCACCATCACATAATATTAATGGTTATGTATGCCTAATGTTACTGTTTTTTTGTGCGTTTCTTTCGCTTGTTATTGTGTGCAGTTTTCCCAAATAAAGTCTTTTCCCCCTCTCTCTCTCTCAAGACCACACGTATATTTATACTTTTGCTACGTTTATCCTGGATCTTTTTAAGACTATGGCTAATAGGTACACCATCTCTCGACTGCATCGTTGCTTACCATCAGGTGACTTTTTCTGGTCAAACGCTACCATGTAAGTTGTAAAGAAGAAAGATTGATCCTCGATTGAGGTTAAGTAAAATGACAAGGGCTAGAACTGATGCCAGAATACGCTTCCCCAAAAATATAGACAGGAAATAAAGAGCTAAGAACTATACAAATCACTGGGGCATGTGACATCTAATAATCCATATCGGGGAAACTAGGTCGACTATGGCCATATGGCCAATATATCATTTTTCTCAAAGTCAATACGGGTCAATCCAAATATTGGGTTTTTTTTCACCTTAACGTGGCGTTTGATTACAAGTCACCTGATGCTAAATGACAAAGTGGTCGATGGTGGCATCACGCTTCACCTGGATTGGGAACTGGGGCTGCTGGAACACACCGACAGGTGCTTGATTTTGCCACAATGCAAGTGTCTTCATCTTACGAATGATTCTAGTTAAATTGATTTCAATCTCTTTAGTTGACTAGTTGTAAAGGTGTCTTTATGAATCACACTCACACATAGGTGAAGAGATTTTGCTTCGGGATCTTGTACTATTTCGAGTACAAATTCATAAGTTTAATCGCTATATTAGCTAAAATTATATTTCGTTTAAAATACTTATGAATTATATGAAATGATGAATTATTAAGCATGTTTTATAACGTTTTTCGATAAAGTTTACCTACCTATCTGTCCCTGAAATATATTTACGAAATAAATACACCTGGTCTACCGATAATAGAGCTAAAATACCAAAAACTAAAATAAATACTTAATCAAGAGTTATACAGGATGGCTTTATGAGACGGGGCCATGCAGGATACCATTAACAACTTTTGAGATATTCTGAAGTCCAATTACAGATTTTTGAAAAAAAATGGCCAAATTTCAAACCCTTTAATCATACATAAAAATTAGGACAAAAAAAAACGAATGATAAAAAAACTGGTCGCAAAAAAAGTTGCGCAAGCCTTAAGCAAAACATGAAGAAAGAAAATATAAATGATGTAACAAAGGTAAAGATAAAAAAATGTGTAACAGTAACAGAAAGTGAAAAAATATTGTGAAATAAATACCTTGACCACCATTTCAAAGGAACAATTTCAATAACTGCAATTAAAATATGTAACAACCAAACATTTATAGAAACCGATTCTTGTAACTACAGTTATGCGAATAAATGCGAAATGTTGATAAATTATATTACGATATGAAAACAAAACGTGCCAAAACGCGCATTTTTTCATCCGTCGCGTATTAAAAACGCAATAACATGCAATTATCTCTGCAACTGTAACGCTTTCTTCGAACGAATCACGTAACGATATTGCCATTTAAAAAAAAAAAAAAAAAATTAATTAGTAGTTATTAATGTAAGCAACACCCACGAAGTATTTAATTAACGTATACATGAAAATCCTATGAAAATAGCAAAAACTTGTATCTTAAAATCCATGAAAACCAAGCATAAAAAGAAAATATTCTTATTCGTCTTGAAACAAACTTGAAAATGAAACCCCCTTTTCCCGCGTGTCTCTCATCAGCTGTCAAAAGTAGTGCTTTACAGTGGGCGCTTCTCATTGGCCGAACCGCTCATGAGCGACGCTGCGATTGGTCGCCGCGCGGAGCACATGAGCGACAGACCACGTGCTTATAAGTTCCGCTGTGGAAATCCAAACTTTTCACGTAGCGCAATGCGTTGCGTTCACTTTCGATTTACAAATATATTTTTTTAAACTGTGCTGGGTTTTTGCAAAGATTTTGTTACTGAAAAGGTTTTATGTTTTAGTCACGTTCATTTTAGTGTTTTCAGATTCATAATTAATGCTCCTTTTGTTTTATTAGATTGTAAAAAGTTCACAAAAGTTTGTATATTTTGTTTAAAATTGCACTAATTTGCATAAAAAAGCAATATTTCAAAGCTGACTAATTGCATTACCTCGTTGAAATCACCAGAAAACGCCTCTCTACGTCAAAAACTTACGCGCATGTTGCGAAAAATCCGCTGAAAAAACGTTATTTCACTTACGGCGTCCACGAAAACCGAAAACAAATACTAATCGACCATTAAGAAGTGCTAAAAAAATTAAACACTGTTCAGCGACAGAAACTACCACTCATGAGCACCGTCCCGACTGCAGTTCAAAATGCAAATTATTTACACCACTGCAACTGTATGCACCCTACACAAAATACGTTTAAAATTCGAACATACTACATTCCAAAAAGTATCCGACCGTTAGCAGTACTCTGTGGGCATTAAAAAAAATATTTGCTTCGAAAGCGCCCGGATAAACAATACACAACAGTCTTCGACGCGGCGGCAACAACAATGCTAGGCGAAATAAGCAAGAAATATTTAACTACCGAAGAGGGGTGGGGCGGGCAGTGGCCCTCAGTATTGGCGCTATGCCTGTGGTAGTTATAGTTTACGTGATACACAGCTCAAATACAAATAATATAAACATTTCTGCCGAGCATGCGCCGTGCTACCCGACAGGGACAGCAATAACGCTTGCACAGTACTTTTTAGCACACTAAAAACTGCATTCGGTGTAGAAAAAACGCTAGTTTAAAAAAAATATCGCTTTATAACTACATTTGATGGTAGTGTTGATGTTAAATCGCTTTTTTATACATTAATTTGCATATTTTTGACAGGTGCGGCGTCGGTCGGCGCTCCGCGCATGCGCGTGCCGCGAGCTGTTATCGACGATGCAGTGTGCTTGTACTTTAAATTTTATCCTTCACAGATGCTGGGTCCTGCGAAATTTTACGAATACTCTTCTTAGATTTTAGGGCGAATAATCTAATTCGTAACTCGTGAAAGGAGCTGTTCCTAAAGCTAAAATAATTCACGTAACATGGCCGTTTCCTAGAAACTTTTGACAGAGTCAGAGCGTTGTATGCGAAAGTAACGTTATGCCGTTAAAATCATAAAGAACTTGTGAGAGTTGATGTATGACGTTCAGACAAGATAAGAAAGTAATCAGTTCCCGTCTGCGGTGGTTTCAGCCGAATTTATTTCAATTATAATCCGATATGAATGCAGGGCGCATGCGTGCGGCGCCATTTACACCGTAGCGAACTTTGATACCGAACAAAAACTGAAAAAGGCATCTTTGCTGATTTCATGATGTTTAGTTATGATTTGTTTTTTACTACCTACAGGGTAGCGTTTGACCACAAGTCACCTAATGTTAAGTGACGATGTTTTTCGAAGGTGGAGTCACGCCAGAACTGGATTGGGGACTTGTGTATTTCATTCACGCATCATCATCAGCCTTTTACGCTCCCACTGCTGGGGCTCTGGCCTTCTTTCAAAAAGAGAGCAAGGGCCGCAATCTACCAGTGACGGCGCCTTGTAAGGCGCTCGCGGCATCGTTCATCCACCATCGCTCTATTTCATTCCCTACGAAGGTTAAAAGTACATAAAATATGAATCTCATAATCAGCCCGTTTCAGTCCACTGCTGGACATAGGCTTCTCCCAAAGTACGCCATCGAGCCCGATCTTCGGCTCCTCTCATCCAACGGCTGCCAGCCATTTTGCGTATGTCGTCGCTCCACCTAGCTGGAGGGCGTCCTACACTACATTTGCCAAAAATATGCAAATAATACTCATTTTCTTAAAAAAAAACTAGAAAATAACAACATATGACGCTGTTATAGCTATATAGCCAGCTAGGCGAGCTCTAGGAAATGCCTTGCCAAAAACCCATGGTTTCACGATGTTTCCCTTCACGTTAAAAGCCTAAGCTCATTGCACTTTCTCCATACAAAATGAAAATAAGAAACGTTTCATATAAAATACATCTAATATCGCAGGGTGGCGAGCACAGTCCATTACTACGCAAGATTTTGAACTGTTGAAGTTCAAAACTCTGGGTGGCACTGAACTGTAATGGGCTAGCGTGCCGCTTACCATCACATGAGATACTTGCTTGTCTTGTCACTTGCTTAAAAAAAGCAGTGTCATTTGAAAGCCAGTTTTCCATGCAAGCGTAGCGTAGCGCCACCTTCGATCACATCGTCACATAACATCACGTGATGTCAAACACTACCCTGCGATATGTAAAAAATATATATATATGTATATTGATGATTCATTAACTAAATTAAACAGTATTAAATTTCTTTGAATTATTCATGAAAATACAGATAAAAAAAACCATAAACTTCAGTTTTTTTTCTATAATAATGAGCTCATTCCTAATATTTTAGATGACGTACCTATATGACAAAAATCAATTAAAAAAAACAATAATTGAGTTATTAAATAAATGCATAAGAAAGGATTTTAAATTTAGAGGTTTGTTACTCAAACTGGCCAAAATGGTTTTTTTTTTTTTAGTATTTACATGGTAGCATTTGACCACAAGTCACCTGATGTTAAGTGACGATGTGGTCGAAGATGGCGCCACGCTACACCTGGACTGGGAAATGGCTCTCAAGTGAGGCTGCCGGAACACACCGATAGGTGCTTGGCGACAGATTCTTAACAAGAGGGTGGTAGCTAGCCAGGCGAGTACTAGAAAATACCCCACCACCAAGCTAGGGTTTCATCACGATGTTTTCCTTCACCGAAAGCTCAAGCTCATTGTAGGATTCGAACCCACGTCCTACGGATCGCAAGCCGACGTCACTACCACTGAGCCATCATCGCTATGGATGAGCAAAGCTTTTGCTGTAGGCCTTCATGAATGATTTGTCATAATCGAGGCGATTACTAATTTATACTGGTATTAATCGATTACAAATCTAGTAGTTTACTAATTTTTTTACCCGGAAAACGTTACTAAATTGTATGACTAGTCCTAAAACAGTTGTACAGTCAGCGACAAAAGTAGCTAATCGTTCTCGATTTTCAAAATGTGTTTCAAATCAGTAATTTTTTTTTTCATTTTACATTGTATAATTTTGACCACAACATAACGCACCTGATTTAAGGTGATGAGGAGGTCAAAAATTGGTGTCTACGATGATGAGGATAATAGAAAAAAGTGTGATTGTTCAGCGACTTCTGTCTTTGACTGTACCTATAGCTACACAGACAATACTTTGTTGACAGACGTTGAAACCATGTTTTAAATGTGTGGCAATACAGCTATGGTATATTTTTAATACCAGTATAGCATAATTAACTAAAAATAAACGAAGCAGGGCTATCAAATCTAATATCATTATACTAAATTTAATGTATATAACTGAGCTGTTGTTTTGTTTGCATATTTATTGCTTATGCCAAAATTATACAGGATAATTCTTAACAAGGCCGACTCGTTCCGCATTTTTTGCATAATTCAGTTAGTATATTTTGATTTTGTAGCCCCTACTTTTAAATTGTATTTGCTACTAGCTGCGCCCGCGGTTTCACCCGCGTCTTCCCGTTATCCCACAGGAACCTTTTTCCGGGATAAAAAGTAGCCTATGTGTTAATTCAGGGTATAAGCTATCTCCATTCCAAATTTCATCAAAATCGGCGTAGTAGTTACGGTGATACGTGGTAACAAACATTCACACACACACATACTCAAATTTTCGCATTTATAATATTAGTAGGAAGTAGGGATTATATGTTATATTATTTTTTGTTAAAATTAAACATTAAGAAAGTCAGATTTACAGACTTTTCTTAATTGTTTTAAAATCTTGACACCCAAATCAGATATAGCATTCATTATTCTGGTTTTCGCTAGTTACTAAGTAGGTAACAACTACAATGACCTTCGCAAATCAAGTTTTTTCCTTATAGCCAAAACTCCTTAAAATAACTTTGGATATACATTATTAGTTTTATGTATGTTAATTAAGTTAAATAGGTACATATATATGTTCATAAGTTTAGTTAGTCCCTCAATCAGTCTCAATTAGTCAATCAAAAAAAAACTTAATATTAAAAACAAATATTGTTCTTCAAGTCAAGGATCTATAGATAAAAACCGTTGTACACTCAACGACAAAAGTAGCTGATCGTTCTCGATTTTCCAAATCAGTAAATGTTATTGTTTTTTTTATTTTTACATGGTATCATTTTGACCACAACATAACACACCTGATTTTAGGTGATGATGAGGTCAAAAATTGGTGTCTAAGATGATGAGGATAATAGAAAAAAGTGTGATTGTTCAACGACTTTTGTCGTTGACTGTACTGTCAGCGAACAAAAGTTGTTGCTTATCTGATTAAGAAAATTGGTATGTTCAGCAAGTTACGTAGCTGACTGTACCAATAAGTTTAGAGGCTTTAGAGTCTACCTTATTGGAATGTAAATGTAATCAGTGTTTATTTAAACTAATTTATATATTTGATGAATATGGAATGCCTTAAAACTAGCTACGCCTTTTCCAATCTCCTTACGCCGGCAGAAACAGGCAAGAAAAACCCGGCAGGTAATTTTTGCGACACATTTACAGTTTTATTCTTATTTTACAAGGTTGATTGAATTGGAGCTAGTTCACTACAATCCCAAGCTTGTTTGTCTAAATAGTCCGATATTTTATAATAAACTTGGAGTCATGAATTTAATGAATAAATTTTCAGTTTCGCAGTTTTTACCAGTAAGTTTTTTTTCTATATAGAGGGTAGTGTTTGACCACAAATCACCTTATGTTAAGTGACGATATGGTCGAAGATGGCGCCTCGCTACACCTGGATTGGGAACTGGCTCTCTAGGTGCGCTGCCGGAACACACCGATAGGTACTTGGCGACAGATTCTTAACATGAGGGTGGTAGCTAGCCAGGCGAGCACTAGAAAATGCTCTACCACAAAGCTATGGTTTCATGACGATGTTTTCCTTCACTGAAAGCTCAAGCTCATTGTAGGATTTTAGCCCACGACCTACGGATCGCAAGCCGACGTCACTACCACTGAGCCATCATCGCTATACTGAGCCATCATCGCTAAATTATCATATTACAGTCAGTTTGGCCTTTAGAATATTAATTTTTCTCAACGTTCGTTTCAACATTTCTGTGTAACACCATTCCGTATTAATAGGAGCCCATTGACGTTTTTATCGGCAGATGATTTAGGAACTATCGATTGTCGACGCTACTTGCCTATTGAGAAATTAGGATTTATACGACAACCTGACTTATTGGGATAACTTGAGAGACAGGTAAAGTCAGGGACATCGGTGATTTAGTTTAAAGCTTGAAATGTACCGATTCACGAATTATGATTTTTTTTTGACCCTGATGCTAAGTGACAATGTGGTCGAAGATGGCGTCACCTGGTTTGGGAACTGGCTCTCAAGTGAGGCTGCTGGAACACACCGATAGGTGCTTGGCGACAGGTTCTTAACAGGGTATGCCTTTTCTACTACCAAGCTATGGTTTCCATCACGATATCTTTCTGAAGCTTGCGTTCATTGTAGAATCGTCGACGTCACTATCACTGAGCCATCATCGCTTCTTACACATCATCATCATCATCATCAGACTGAGAAGCCCTCTGCGGAACAGAAGCCCCCCCCCCCCTTTGAACGCCATCACCATGAACGGCTATAGCCATATGCAATAATATGCATCCATCAACTCCGTGCGACTCTTACAATGCTTAACGAAAGATAGAACAAAAAAGATAGACATTGCCTCTTCGTAATCCAATCAAATCAATTCATAAATTTATAATTTAATTTAAAAAAATCCCCTGACATCTCGGTCCGTTTTTCATCAAACATAGCTAAAAACACTCGCGCGTAACTCACATTTCATAAAAAAAATTAATCGCGAGCTACGGTGCCACAGACAGACAGACAGACACGTCAAACTTATAACACCCCTCATTTTGCGTCGGGGGTTAAAATATGTTTATTAAGCAACAATGTGATCATTTTAAAATTCAATTTCATCGTTACTAAAAAAAATACTGTTAAAACTAAAATCGACCGACCAACCAGTAAGCACCAAACAGTTTCTACTTCACCTCTTTGCTCGTGAATCCTAAAAAACAAACTTTCCAGCATAAAATTAAAACCAGCCAGCATTGCAGAATGCTGGCTTACAATTATTAATTAAAAAGTAACATCCATTGTTTGTACAAAGTAGTACAAAGACTTGAAAGTAGAAAGCTCTGAGCGACGCCCCGCCCACTGTACAGTGACGCCCAGGCTAGCTGTTAAGCGACGCCTACCGGTCGAGGAGACGGGGATTATAATAAATGCTGGGGAAATAATATTTTATCGTCAAACATGTTTGGAAATAAGAGCATTATTTTGACAACCTTCTTCGAGATAAATCGAAGTTGCTTTACTGGCCAAATACATGCGAGCAGCGGCCGGCAAAAGTTGTATGAAAATCCATATCTGTCGTGTTTAGCCGCCAAATAAATTACATAGTTAACTCATATCTATCGTGTAACTTAAAAATGGAACGATCTTTTACTCTGAAACATGGCAACCAAGGAGGTAACTTAACGAAGGTTTTATTGTCAAATGTCGAACTGGCTTGCATAATATATAGTTCTGCCTAGGTAGTACTCTTTAGTTTTAATTTCCGCGCATTATTTGAGAAAAGTACTATACAAGTCTTGGCCGCAACTAGGCATTGATGAACTTACGTATGTGGGCCTCGCCTTCGCCTCGGCCCACATTTACATGTTCGTCCATCAATGCCCCTATAGCTCGCCGCTGCAGTAATGTACTATTTCTATTTTCCTAAACATTCCAAATTTTCAGTGGAGTTTTCAAAAAAAAATTTCATTTGAACCTTCTCCAACATTAACAAAAAAATGTACTAAAATCGTTCTAACCGTTTTTGAGTTTTAGCGAGACTAACGAACATCAATAATCGTCAAAATTGATTTATATATTTAAGAAGAAAGATAGGTACATATTATTATATACATATATTATATAAAATGGCACAAATTTGCTATGCATCTAGGTAGCTATTACAGCTATCTACTTCTAAGGTCACTCCCCGAAAAAGCGGTTAGCATTCTAATTTGATGTTTATTTATTATTATGTTTCTTTTTATGTTCGTTATCTTGACGATTTCTTTTAAATAAATAGTGACAGGCCACTTTATTGGATGTTGAAATTAAAACTGTTGAAATGTTTCTTATAGATAATTCTTTTTAGTTCTGGCACATGCGTCAACTCGTGAACGGGTGCTGCTTGTGGGGTCTGGTTTGATTTGGTTCTAATCCCGTAACTCGTTAATATTCATCTTTCTACATACCAATGTGAATGTGCACAACTAACCAAGAGAAATCTTATCAGTGAAGCTTATTTTAAAATATCGGACTATTTAGATGACAAACAAGCTTGGGATTGTAGTGAACTTGTTCCAAACCAATCAATTAGTAATGAGAATAAAATAGACAATGTGATCGCGACAAAAAAATTACCTGCCGGAGTGTTTCTTGCCTATTGTTTTGCCGGCGTAAGGACGTTGGAACAGGCGTAGCTAGTTTTAAGTTTGGTGTTTTAAAGTGATCTCAATGTATCCTATTGAATAAAAAACTATTGACTTTGACTCAAATACCTGTATGTAGCTTTTTATAGACCGCCTTCTACCACGATTTTTTCAGAAACGTTGTTCGTTTCTTAAGCTTTGACTCCTAGACTAATGTTACGTAGACGTTATTGGGTGAATATCGTAATATAGCATGCTAGCTCTTTCACCGAACAATAAAGCCCTCAGCACGGGCTGTCTAGGAGGGGGTTCCCCCTACTTTGGGAACTAAAGGGGGGAGGGGGATTGCTCGGTTTACTAGGCTCTGTCGCCGATTTTAGCTCTACGAAAGAGTGGGTGTTTAAAAATGTAAGTTTAATTTGACTGGAGGTGTGGAACTTGTCAGAACAAAGGTATGATCATATTGGAGCATGGGAAGGTGATCTACTAAATACCAATACAGGGAAGTGTGTAAGGAATTTCGGGAGGCCTATGTCGAGGGACAACCTGTAATCCTCCTACTACTAATATTATAAATGCTACTTTTTATCCCGGAATAAGGTGTTCAAGACATTCACAGCACTATTGTAAACAAATTAGTAGAGTTACTCGCATCACCTCACTGAATCGTTCACTCTTAATTTTAAGTCTTTATTGTCTGTAATGTTCCGGAATCAGTTCATTGTCCTTTCACTACCTTTTTATTATCCATTTTCATGCAGTCTTGTACGCAACTAAAATTTTGTCATATCAAAATAAAACAATTATTTTATGTAAAATAGGCTTATTATTTCGCCTACAACATAAGGTTCCTGCGGGTCGCGGGTGAAACCGCGGGGCGCTACTAGTGAATGTATAAAGATTTTACGACAGGCCAGTAAATGTAACGATCCGGAAAGATTCGGTCGACGAGAAGCAGTTTTTTTACGACAAATAGTTGAAAAAATACCTTTTACTGGTTGTTTTTATATTCACGACGGATTCAGATGTTCTGTGGGTCATCAATGGAAGGGCTGTTTTGGGGGTTTGGGGTGGGAATGATTGTAGCTGAGAAGTTTTTCGTAGGCGTCTGAAATAACAGTCTGGCTGACTAATGAAAAGTTTACTTAGACATTGACTGAAAAGTCAAGAGTTCGATTCAAGATCAGTAAGCGAGACATGTAACTATAAACTCGAAGTATAATAATATACTTATAGTTAATATTCTATTATCCCTACTAATATAATAAATACGAAAGTCTGTGAGGATGGATGGATAGATGTTTGTTACCTTTTCAAGACTAAACCGCTGAACCGATTTTGATGAAATTTGGTATGGAGATAGTAACATTCGAGAAAGACATATAATACTTTTGACCACGATAAAGTCTAGTGAAACTGCGGGACGAAGCTATTGTGTGTTTATAAAACGATATCTGTGTTATAGTGACAATAAATTGTTTTATTTTTTGGTATAAAACAGCCAGTTCTGTCATTTTTCTCCAACTTGTATTACAAATAATATTGATATCTTATTAGAAACTCTACATCCTACTAATATTTTAAACGTGAAAGTTTGTGAGTATGGATGAATGGATGAATGGATGTTTATTTCTCTTTCACGCAAAAACTACTGAACGGATCTGAACGAAATTTTAAATTTGTGTTAATCCAGCTTACACCCTGGATTAACACATAGGCTACTTCTTATCCCGGAAAGAGGTTCCTGCGGGGTAACGGGAAGACGCGGCGCAGGGTGCAACTAGTTATGATATAATAGTACCTACATAAAAAGGTACCAACATCGAATAAAACAATTCTACATTAGGGGTTCTAAGAGGTAGTACAAACTTGCCCTTCGAATATTTTACAGGGGTTCGAAGGCTTCGAACCCCTGTAAAATATCCTAATTTCCCTTTGTATAACTTGCAATACAAGGTCGAAACTCCTATCTTTCCAAAGGAGCTTAAAAAGTTCAAAACATGGACAGATCTGATGCACAAACAAGGGTGCGGCCATTAGCTGTAGGTATTGCCAGGTTTGGGGTGAGATTATTGACTGGAAATTGCTAATTTGAGAAAAAGCTTATGAAATAATAACCTTTGGGTGGATTTTTTGGCTTTTTTTCAAAGGGGAAGGCTTATGTTCAGCAGTGGACTTCTGTCGGCTGATGATGATGATGATGATGATGCCTTTCACCATCCTTAGTTAACTAGCTGTTCCCCGCGGTTTCACCCGCGTGGGCTACAGTTTATCGCGATAAAAAGTGGCCTATGTCCTTTTTAAGGTTCTAGACTCTCTCTGTACCAAATTTTATTTGAATCGGTTTAGTAGTTTTGGCGTGAAAGACAGACAGACAGAGTTACTTTTCATTTATAATTTTAGTAGGGATTATAGTTTAAACTCAACATTCTAGTGAAACTATCAAGTTTTATACATACTGTGTGTTGTTTTATTAGGTGCTGCCCCGCGGTTTCACCTATACCTACGAGAAAGTTGTCATTTTTCTATACAAACAAACAACCCAAGATTTGCAACGTTTGCGGATAAATTTTAAAATTTAGGTTTTTTAATTAATTAGGTTTACTTACCAGTAAAGGTAACTGCACCATTGGTCTCTGAAAAAAAATGACCAATTTAGTAAAAAAAATTTTAATGTGTAAGAGATAACTTTTGGTTGTACAATCTTGGCTGGCCATACATGACAATAGTCAATTTTTCTTTATTCAATAGGATACATTGTGATCACTTTAAAACGTCAAACTTAAAACTAGCTACGCCTGTTCCAACCTCCTTACGCCGGCAAAAGAACAGGCAAGAAACGCCCGGCAGGTAATTTTTTTGGCGCGATCACATTGACAATTTTATTCTTATTACTAATTGATTGAATTGGAGCAAGTTCACTAAAACCCCAAGTTTTTTTTTGTCATCTAATGGTCCGATATTTTTTAATTAGCTTTACTAATAAATAATCTCTTGTTTGGTTTTACACATTGGGATATGGGAACATGAATATTAATGAGTTGCGGGATCACAACCAAAGCAGACCAGACCCCACAAGCAGCACCCGTTCACGAGTTGACGCATGTGCCAGCCATGGCCAGCCTGAAGCAGTCAGCAACAACTGTTTGAAGCTGCGACTGCATAGTGAACTACAGCAACTGCTCGAGCGGTTCGTGTTTGTACGTAGGACGTGGGTTCGAATCCTACAATGAGCTTTTGGTGAAGGAAAACATCTCGGTGAAACTATAAATATCGGGGACTAAATAACTTTAAAATATTAATAGGTAATTTTTCATTCATACCCATCTCTTATCTCAAATGATATATTGACATTGTTGTATAAATATTTATTGAAATAACTTTAGGTAGGTAGGTACAGTCAACGACAGAAGTCGCTGAACAATGTCATATTTTTCGATTACCTTCATCATTATACACACCAACCTTTGACCGCATCATCACTTAACATCAGATGTGTTGTGTTGTGGTCAAACCTTGTAAGTTGTAAAAACCCCCAAATATGTCATTTTAGTACTAGGGCTTGACATATTACTACTAAAATGACATATTATGACATGACATATCGATCCAAAACCGCGGATAACGGATCAGCGCCCCTAGCCAACGCTAAGTCACGTGGTCAGAAATATGTCAAACCTATACTTTTTTTTTGTTTTCTATAAGCGTCAACGATTGCAGAATGCATCTTGGCTAGGGGCCGAGGATCGATTATTAATTCCGGGCGTAAGACGCCTGCGCTGGCATGAAGGTTTCAGGTTCGAATCCTGCGAAACTATATAACTAAGGATAGCAGTCGTTAGGCTACGTTACCCACATGTGATCTATAGTTTATCACAAAGTAAAGCTATCTCCACCACTTATCAAGATCGGTTCAGTAGTTTAGCCGTGAAAATGTATCAATAAAGAGAATTATGTGCTATCGAATGTTTATTATTATCGATGGATGCAAAAAAATGTATGTGAGTGAGTGAGTGAGTGAGTGAGTGACGAGTGTGTATGTCTGTTACTTTTTCATACTGGAAGGGCTCAACGGATTTGTAACGGGAATTTGGAATGGGGGATGAAATTTAGAATTGACAGCTCATATACCTACGCTGGATCAACACATGATTTTATTCCGGAAAAGGGACTTTTGCAAAAAAAAAATTATTCTTCTTCTCATTAAATATTTATCAATTGCTGTTTGTCAGTCTCATTAAGCCTCAAAAAGTCTAGAAAGATTTTTTTTTCTTAAATTTATTTTTGGTTTTAACCTCCAATAATTTGGAAAAATGTAACAACTGATAGCGCTTTTCTAAGTGATTTTTGTATTAACTGAAGCCTTATTAGCCTACCCGTGCAAAACCGGGGCGGGGCACTAGTAATAAACAATTTTCAACAAACATACTTATGTACTAAAGAATGGAGTTGTTTTTGTTTGCACCCACTATCTCTACAGAGATATGCTTTAGTAAATACAAAGATAACACTGCGCGTAGGTTAGTATGTCTAAATATATATATATATATAATAATATAGAGGTCGGTATGCAAATTCGCAATACCGAAACTAAGTATTGATTGGGATACCGATATACCGTTATAACGGGTTTTGAAACTATTATTTTTAATAACTAAGTATGTATTTGTGATAACTGATATTAAGCTTTAACAATGGACGGCCGAGTGGCAGTCGCCCTGTCAGCCGTCCCGGGTATCGCTGGAAAGACGAAGTCATGAAGGACTTGCGCTCACTCCAGGTGGAGGACTGGCAGGAGGTGGCGCGGGACAGAGCGAAGTGGCGTCTTTTGTTATCGGAGATCAAGAGTATCAGGACTCACTTTGGGTCGTTGCGCCATCTCAGTTATTTAGTTTAGATATTAATATTGGTTTCTAATGTTTCTAGGTTTAGGTACTCTTTTAGCTGGTATTCAATAACTAGCGTACTGTCTCAGTATTCGACGAAGTAATAGGTATTCGGCTATTCTCAGTTCTCGCGGTATCGCACATCGGGTTGGTTCGCGTTTTGCAGCGATAGTTTTTCTCAATAAGTAGTAATTGCAATACCGAATACCGTGTTTCAGGTATCAGCTTGAGCTTTAAGTGTAGGAAAACATCGTGATGAAACCATAGCTATCTCTCAAGTTAACGTTTTGTCGCTAGGCAGTCGGTGTGATCCCAAACCAGGAGTAGCGTGATGCCACCTTTGACAACCTCGTTACTTAAGATTAGGTGACTTGTGGTCAGCTTAACTACTATGAAATATGTAGATTTTACATGTAACAAGATTATACGTTACAAAAGGAACAAAAAATTCGACTGCGCCAAAATCAAGTACCTCTACCTCATATGTTAAAATCCGTCAAGTCTAGGCTACAGGCCGAGCCGAAAAAATAACGCATAAAAATAACGCGTTTAGTAGCGATAAATAGTTTGTCTAAATAAGTATATATCGTAATACCGAGTACCGTATTCAGTTATTGAAACTATTTACGGTTTGTAACGACCATCGCCACCACTATATCCATTATAATCTATTCTGTGGGGTAAGAATGTTGTTGTTCAGATTGTGGAAAGACGTGAGGCGATGATAGCTCAGTGGTAGTGACGTCGGGTTGCGTCGCGACCCGCAGGTCACGGGTTCGTATTTTAGGTCGGAGGTCTTGAGCTTTTGGTGAAGGAAAACATCGTGATGAAACTATAGTTTAGTAGGGGTTGTTAAGTGCTTGACTGCTTGCCTAGCTTAGCTGTTTCCCGTGGTTTCACCCGTGTATATTAGATTTTATCGCAATAAAAAGTATTACAGAAAGAAAGGATGGGGGAGGATCGTGCGGTCAAACGAGCATACAGTGGACGGCCGAGTGGCCGTCGCCCTGTCGGCCGTCCCAGGTATCGCTGGAGATACGAAGTCACGAAGGATTTGCGCGAGCTCCTGGTGGCGGACTGGCAGGAGGTGGCGCAGGACAGACCGAAGTGGCGTCTTTTGTTATCGGAGGCCAAGACTCACTTTGGGTCGTTGCGCCATCTCAGTTAGTTAGTTAAAAAGTATTACATATTCTTCCCCAGAATTTAAACTATCTCCATACCAAATTTCATCAAGATTAGTTAAGTAGTTTAGGCGTGAATATCTCTATCTTCTATCTATATATTATATAAGAATCAAAGTCCTGACTGACTGTTATCAGCGCCCAGCCTAAACCGCTGGTCTGAGAAACTTGATTTCTTTACATTCCCGCTGCTGAGACTCTGGCCTTCTCTCAGAGAGAAAGTATGGGCCGTTATCTAGCCAGCTGGCCCAGTGCGGGTTGGTAGATGTCGCATGCCCTTGATTGTTATGGCTCTTGGTTTACATAAAGTACACAAAACAACTGTACTGTATATAGGTACACCAATAAGCGTCACACCTGCACATATTTATAAAATAAATCAGCCGAGTAGCCGCGTGAAGTGTGTATGTTTTCATTCGATTTTCATGTTTATAATAATCGATGAAAGCGTTCGATAAATCGATACGTAAAGAAAAATTGTTTAGATTTGCGTTTCTTCTCGCCCGTTTCGAGTTTACCTTCGCTGTGTTATGTTTTTTATAAACACGCACAGTTTTTGTTTGAGCGGTATTGGACGATAATGGTGCTTGTTTTGGTTTGTGGGTGGTCTATTTTTTTTAAAGCAATGAGTTTGGCTACTGCGTAATGGAGAGCAGTAACTTTTATGAGCCTACGTTGAATGAATTGAACCTGTAGTTATTATTTTGCCGCATTGCAGGAACTTGCGATGCGAATTGTTGCGTACGGCAAAGCGTTGGTTCAGGTGATCATACGACAAAACTGCGATGCAATGCGGTTCAGATTGGAAGTTATGTGGAGCATTCGTGCGAGCTCGCAGATATTTGCGATGCGATGCGAATTCGCAGTTTTGTGTGGGAACCCTAAATCATCAACCTATATTACGTTCCCACTGCTGGGATACGGATCTTATCTCTGAGAAAGAGTATGGGCCATAATCATGTGGGCACAGTGCGGGTTGGCGGACAGGCTAGTGTTTTATACTGTTTTAAACTACCATGGTCAAAATCATTAGAATTAGGTTTCAAATTTCGGTAAGTTTGATCACAGTAAAGTAAGAACAGTAGGTTAGCTAAGGCCGCTCGACGAGTTAATTGCCTACTCTTGCGGTGATGCATAGGCGACGCGTTCCGTACGGCCGCGGGCCCGTCCGCGGCCCCGTTCGTTTGTGATTGTGTGCGTGAAAAGTGGCGGCCGATTTGTATGAAGCTGAACAACTACTCTTTACTATGGTTTGATCTTACTGTCAAATTTTGGTATGGAAATTTTGTCAAAAAGTTCAAATTTACCGAAATTTGGTCTGACGTTTAACTAACGGACGTTTATAAAACCGGCGCTAGGTAGGTACACATAGTACGTAAGTATATAATATCTTCATCCGCATTTTTCCCTTGCCGTCAGCGCTCGTGACCAAAATATGTTTTTCCAAAAAAGGGCCGAGTCATTTCCGAAAACGCAGTCTCATCGCAGAGAAATCAAAAGGGGCTTCGAAGGTTCAATAAATGTTTTAAAATGTTGTCGGACTTGCACTTTCATTGAAACATTTCAAAATATGTTTTGGTTGGCGTAATGTTTTTGAAATGTTTTTCAATTGTGATTTTGCAATTTATTTCTAATTATTTTTTTGTTTTGATTTCTACCTGCGGGGGGTGACCTGGTGACCTGTAGGACAGGTTTTTCAAAACCTATTTCAGGCACCAGCTCCTCATACAGTTAGATATCAGCTTGTCAATCTTGCTTGTACCTACTTGTGTAATTTTCTAATTATGAGGAGTAATAAATATATTTTGATTTGATTTGATTTCTTACAGAGTAGGGTTTCATCGCAAGTTTAGTACAAGTTTTGGAACACTATAAAAGTTTTCGTAAGCGCCAAAGTTTACTACAGCCAACTTGTCAAAGAGGCAACTCATACTGCCTCTAAATTCAAAAAGTACCTAACTCGAAAACTTTGTTAGAATACGCTTAAAACGATTTAAAATAACCGATTTAAAATTACCGATTTTAGTCCCTCCAAGTTTCGGTAAGGTGCGCTGAAAGAAAACCTTTGGAAGCAAACGAGAACTTTTATAGTTTTTGTTAGTAGCAAAACCTGTGGTACAATCAGCGACAAAAGTCATATAGCTGGTCATACTCGATTTTCCAAGTGTTTCAAATCAGTAAAGTTTGGAGTTTTTTTACAACTTACAAGGTAGCGTTTGACCACAACACGGCGCACACGATGTTAAGTGATGATGCGGTCAAAGGTTGGTGTTTAAGATGATGAAGGTAATCGAAACATTTGTTATTGTTCAGCAACTTTTGTCGTTGACGGTACTGTCGATGTGGTCGAAGCTTACGCTACACCTGGATAGGGAACTGGCTCTCAAGTGGGGCTGCCGGAACCAGGGGCGAATTCTTGCCGGACGGTTTAGAAGATGGACATTGATGGACAAGCTTTATAAATCAGACAGCCCGACTGATGGTGAGTGGCCACCGTCGCCTATGGCCATTTACCACACTCGGGGCGTGGCTTACGATATATTAGACATGCGCATACAAATAACATTTCAAAATAAAACCTAGCCTACCTACATGTTATCAACATTTATCTATGCATATAACGACACATTTACATAGGTTAAAAATTAAAAAAAATATTTAAATTTTATACGCAATTAATTATGCAAAATAAGTGACAAATCACGAATTAAGTGCAGTGCGCGAGGTTGTCGCTAAAAGCATCTTTTTCAGACTAAAAAACTAACTGAGATGGCGCAACGACCCAAAGTGAGTCTTGGCCTCCGATAACAAAAGACGCCACTTCGGTCTGTCCTGCGCCACCTCCTGCCAGTCATCCACCTGGAGCTCGCGCAAATCCTTCGTGACTTCGTCTTTCCAGCGATATCTGGGACGGCCAGACTACCAGACAGACTACCTTTAACAAATTACAAATTTATTTTAAAGGTGAATAGATGATCGTGGGAAATTTTAAAATTTAATTTAGGTTACGTCATTTATGACTTATTTTTACATTTATTACAGGTTACCGTTTGACCACAAGTCATGGCGCAAGGGGACTGGAAACTGGCTCTCAAGTGAGGCTGCCGGAACACACCGATAGGTGCTCGGCGACAGATTCTAGTCAGACGCTTTGCAAAATAGACAAGTTTTATAAATATGTTTTAATTGTTACTCTTTAGGGCACGATTTGAGCCGTTTAAGGATTTAAAGTAGACCTTTAAAGGTAAAGTAGTTTTCACCGTCGACGTTCCCACCACTTTTTATCCCTCGATGAAAGTTGAGGCTTGTTATAAGTTTATCTTGTGTATCGTGTGTGTCTGTATCTGGTATCGTATATCTCTTAAAACGGATAAACCGATTTTGATTTAGTTTTTGACTGATTGAGAGTGTTCTTAGCTATATTGTCTAAGAACACTTGTCAGGGTTTTTTATGTAGTTTTCGCAATATGTGTATTTTTTGCTAGAATTTTGAAAGATTTGCACTCACCTAAATGGGGTTCAAAAATGCTGGTTTGTACATTTTAAAGGACAGCAGTGAAACCGAGTCATTTAGGTTTAAGCTTCTGTTAAGCATTATCAGCCTTCTTGCCGTCGCATTTGTTGACAGAAGCCTTAAGGCCACATGAATTCCAGGCACTACGGTTTTGTCCTTTTGCAAATAGTTAGTAATTTTGGCAATAGAAATTAAGTACAATATGTACCCACTCACCCTTTTAACTACGTACTCGTCTTCATTCCTTTGAAGACACATCCAGATGGCACAACCAAGTCCAAAATCACTTCACTATCAATAAGTCCAGAGGGCCCAACACGGAGCCTTGCGGTACACCTCATCCGTGCTCTTGAAACGACTGAGCCAATGCAAGTCCGATGTTTTGAATACAATCTGTAACGGAGAGAAAAAACAATAATAAACTCTGTAAGGCTTGTACGTTTGTTTATGTGGTGGTCAGGAGTGTTTCGTGATGGTCTACAATGTCTAACGCTTGGGAGAAATCTAAATATGGTTGGGAAAGTTGTGTCTTGACTCATCGATAGGTAGGTACGTAGTTTGTATATCTTCCTACACAATTTTTTAATTAATTATTCGCATAATAGGCGTGTCTTTCAATAAGCTAGTTCCTAGTCCCAATCCTTAATAGGAAATGAGATAATTTAGTCCTTAATCATAATTCTATCAAGTCCACTGAAATCTCAATCAAAATTATTTCGGTACCTCAGAGTCACAGTGTCAAAAGCGTTGCGGTAGGTACAATAATGTCTAATTGTTTTAGATAGGTTTTTTTTAATGAAACGATGATAGTAGGAGTCAGGTGACCGATGCAGTTTGATAATTTACTTGTTTTATCACCGAGTTCTAATTAGCATAAGTTTTACAAAATGCCATTTCATTTCACCTGTCGTCTATAACTCTAACGAAATTCGATGGAAGCTACTCCAACGCTTAATATGGCCACATGTTACGCTACGTTTTACAGTATGACATTTCATTTCACCAGTCGTCTATCAAATGTAACGAAATTCGATGCAAGGTTATATTTCTGCACTAATTGATTTTGACACTGATCTAGTTGACTCAACTGTTGAAATGGCCTCTTAGTTACGCGGTGTACCTATGAGAATATAGTATTTACTAATCAATGTCCTGATGAGCAAGTTTGAACATCCATAAATCACATTTACTTTGCAGATACAAATTATCTAGGTACAATGTTGCACTATACATCGTATAGCTAATTTTTTTGGCGCGATCACATTGACAATTTTATTCTTATTACTAACTAGCAAACCCGGCGAACTCCGTTTCGCCACCAGAAGGCTTCGTTTTATGTAACATTTCGTTCTGGTGATTAAAAGAAGAAGAATTTTTTTTTGTTTTATATTTGAAAAGGAAAAATTTTATTTCATTTCACAACAGTAATGAATTCATTTCTACTTAAAATATTGGTTTGTAGTACATGCTATCAGAGATGGCGCTGTATGTGAAAAAATTTTTTCCCGCTTTTCTGTTGAAAATTTTCCTGAATTTTCTTTGCTATAAACCTCACGGAGCCCGAGACCTTTCCAACGAATACAAAACCGTGGAAATCGGTTCGTGCGTTCTGGAGTTATAGCGTCAGGAAGGAAAACCCGACTTATTTTTATATAGTAGAAGATTGATTGAATTGGAGCAAGTTGACTAAAAACCCAAGCTTTTTTTTGTCATCTAAATAGTCCGATATCTATTTATATTTTATATATATAACTCAAAGGTGACTGACAGACATAGTGATCTATCAACGCACAGCCCAAACATGTAGGTAAATGTTATGTTAACCAATCGCTGTGGCATTCAAAGGGGGAGAAGCCTATGTTCAACAATGGACGTCTTCTGGATAATGATGATGATAATATGATGATGTAAAAATTAACCTAAGAAGAAGAAATGTTACTTGTCCTTGTTGTACCTAAGTTTTGGTTATGTATGTATGTATGCGGTATTTGCATTTTTAGTACAGGTTTTATTCAATTCTTACTTATCAAGTATATTGTTAGTTAAAATATAATTTGTTTTGTTTTCCTAATAATACCAAAAGTACAAATAAAATACGCGTCGACTTAAGAACCTCCTCATTTTATTTTTATAGTATAAGAAATGCCTTTTTCTTCACAAGACACACAAACACACACACACATTACATCTATTAATTTTTACATAGTACTTACAAAGTACCTTTTCTCAAACATGCTTGGAAATAAGAGTATTATTTTGACAACCTTCTTCGAGATAAATCAAACTTGCTGCACTGCCCAAATATATGCGAGCAGCGGCCGGCAAAGTTTGTATGAAAAACCATATCTGTCGTGTTTAGCGGCCAAATAAATTACATAGAAAACTCATATATGTCGTATTTAGCGACCAAATAAATTACATATTAAACTCATATCGTTCGTATTATTTAAAAATGGAACGATTTTTACTCCGAAAATGGGAACCAAGGAGGTAACTGATCAAAGGTTTTATTTAAACTCCGAACCGGCTTACACATAGAAACCTGTTTGTTGAAAAAAAAACAATCGATCAATAGAACGCGGGAATTTTTTTTGTTGTTCGTTGTTCGTCATTGGTTTTGAAAACTAATTTATTGAGAAAAGTACTATACAAGCCTTGGCCACAACTAGGCATTGATGGACCCAGGTATGTGTGCCTCGGCTTTGCCTAGGCCCACATTTACACCTTCTTTCATAATGCCTACGTTTACGGCCGTTGCAGTAATGTACTATATCTACTATGTAAACTATAACAGGTCTATTGTACCGGTAGTATCTAGTTTTGTCTATCAACATGCCTTTCTCTACATTCTGTTTCATAAACAATCAGGAATATTTTTTAAATATAGCCTCGCTATCTTGGTTTATGACTAATTTAATTAACATAACAATTAACTGAACTTCCTTTTATACATTCTACTTGCTTAATTCAAAGAGTTCTACTACACTTGTAAGAAACATATTTTCAACTGAATTAAAAAAACATTATTCTTCCTAATTCCGTGATAATTTAAATGAAGCTAGATAGACAACAAAATATCTGTTTGATTTATGCTTTGTATAGCGGAGCAAATTCTTCTTCATCATTATTAGCCTGTATCAGTTCACTGCTGGACATAATCCTCTCGCAAGGTACGATACCAAACCCGGTCTCCGCCTGCTCTTATCCAACTACTGGCAGCCACTCGGCGCAAGTCGTCGCTCCACCTTGTCGGAGGGCGTCCTACACTACGTTTGCCAAGTCGCGGTCTCCACTCTCTACTCAACAAGTTCAACAACACGTCACACTAGTAAATTTTTGTAACCAACCAAATATGCAATGAAGTGCAGTAAATTATCTACCTATCTATGATATATAACTAAAACATTAGTAAATATATAGTTAGTTGGGAACCACTTTCTTGCGGTTACGCGTAATTCACCGAATCGGATAATTTAAAAAAGTTTGCGGATTGATACAAGTAGGTATGTCATGTCATCATAATATGCCATTCTAAGGATAAAGCTTGACATATTGATTGATATATCGATCCGAAACCGCGGAAAACGAATCAGGGTCGATTGTTGATTTCGGACGTAAGATTAGACAAAAAAGAAAAATTGGCAGAGTTGCCCAGTAAATTGGAAAATTCAAGAAAAACTTAAATTGCTTTTTCTATGGGTTTTCTTTTATTAAATAAAGAACCACAGCACACATCAACGATTTATATTTATATGCTTACTCGTGCGAAAATAAACTCAAGTTCTGAAAAGTGAAACTGAACCACCCCTGCAAAATCTTTCCCTATCCAACTTTTACTTTTCCGCCATCTATCTCACGACAACGGAACTACTTAGCCACGAAGTGTACCAGCGACAGCCAACGCCACCTATTGAAGATAACCTGTAGCATTGTTTTTTTCTGAGGCAGGCACGTCACGCCTGTTGCATACGGCCAGCCAATTGTTTACACAACACAAAAGACCCTTGTTTCATGTTTGTTTTTCGCTAGACGTTTCCTGGTTTGTTTTGTGTGTGAGCCTGTGAATGTGTGCGTCTCGGTATGTTTTCACAGCCGGCTGTGTGTGTCGAGGACGGTACACACAAAATGTTGTTGTTTGCGTGGCCCGACTTGAATAAATTCTGCTTGAACGGTGATGAAATATTTTTATAATATGAGAATTTTGAGAATCATTTCTTTTCTTTGTCATTCATTAGTCATTAATACTCTGTAGACAAAGCTAAGCATTTGTAGGTACGTGAGTTACGTGACTGATCCTGATCCTGACATAACTTTTTGAAAAGAAAATTGAGTTTCACAGTTATAAAATTGCTGTACCCATCTCCATAAAATTAGCAAAAAATATACTCCTACCAAAATCAATGTACCTACGTATACAATGTTTTTGAATAAAATTCCAAGTGAAATTAGACTTTTCAATAACTAAAATTGAGCTCCTTAGAAAACGGTAGGTAGGTAGGTAAAGCTTATTATAAAATATCTAACTATTTATGACAAAAAAACTTCGGCTTGTAACTACCTGCAATTCAAAAAAATATTAAAAAAAAATAACATGGTAAATGTGATCGCGCCCAAAAAATTACTTGCAGTGCAGGACGTTTCTTGCCTGTTCTTTTGCCGGCGTAAGGAGGTTAGAATAGGCGTAGCTGGTTTTAAGTTTGACTTATAAAACTCATAAATAAATATATTGGAATTTCTTCAACAAGTAGGTAAGTACGTTGGTTTACTTTTTTTTGTTTTGTTATGGCGTAACACGATTACTGTATTTGCCAGTGAATAGATGATGGAATGAGGAAGTGGCGCTTTACTTAAACTTTACACGAACTTTTTTGGAGTAACTAGAAAAGTCACTTTCACAACTTTATTTCAATTTCCCACACTCGTACAAATTAACGAACACATTATAGTTAATAATCCGCCAATATGACACATTATCACTCGAAGAAACACACGTTTCGGAAATAAAAACAAAATCTTCCTGTTGACAGTTCAAATGCCGCCAAAAAAGTCGTTGGTGTAGGTACTTACTAATCCAAACTTTTAAACCTTACAAATAAATGCGAAAGTATAATTTGACTTTTGACAAAATCGTGGGAAACAGCTAGTTTCTAACAATTTTGAATATCGAAGCCTCCAATCCAATAAAAGATTATCCAATCCATGGCCAGATCAAGACAGATAAAATATTTAATGCGAAAATTTAAATTCGACCCCAAAACGAGATCTTATCAAAAAAACTACCCAAATTTATTCATTTTACGTTGCACTTATCATAAATAATTACTGAAATAGCATACAACAAAATTAATTTTGATTTTTAAGCATGATAAAATAAGACAAAACACATAAATTTTATTTTTTTCATATATCTATTCGAATTAAAAATATGTAAAGTACCTAGTACTTAATTCATTATGTTTCAAAACAGGCAGATTAAGTAGGTATAGGAAATACATTTTTTCTTTGTTAGCGTTTAACACGAAATAGGAAATTACATTGAAAAACTGACGAAGTCTTGTTTTCACATTAAAATTTTTATTAAGTATTATTTGTGTATACGATCCTTTTTAATTTATCTGTGACTTCACACATTTTGTGCCTTAAATATTACGAAAAATCCCTACTTATATTAAAATTCAAAATTCAATAATTTTTATTCAATAGGATACATTGTGATCACTTTAAAACGTCAACTTAAAACTAGCTACGCCTGTTCCAACCTCCTTACGCCCCGGCAAAAGAACAGGCAAGAAACGCCCGGCAGGTAATTTTTTTGGCTCGATCACATTGACAATTTTATTCTTATTACTAATTGATTGAATTGGAGCAAGTTCACTAAAATCGCAAGCTTTTTTTTGTCATCTAATGGTCCGATATTTTTAATTAGCTTTTTTTTAGATAGTCGTGTCCGGAGTTACCCATGGCTAGATCGAAGGTGGCGTCACGCTATACCTGGACTGGGAACTGGCTCTCAAGTGAGGCTTCCGAAACACACCGATAGGTGCTTGGCGACAGATTTTCAACTTGAGGTAAATAGCCAAGCGAGCACTAGAAAATGCCCTACAACCAAGCAAAACTTAATTAAGACGAGGAATTGGCAATATTGGCTACATGGATTTCCTTTTTTCTCAGCAATTACAAAACATACAGAGCTAATATTTATGTGCATTAAAGATCATGTTTTTGTTATCAAATTGTCGGAAGGATAACACGATTGGTTAACTTTCATAGCAGACAAACAATGATCGAAAACTGCCCTCTAAAAAAAAAGATCAATCAATCAATCAATATAATTTATTTACATAAACATGGGGTACACAATAAAGGGTGTTAGAACAAAATAGTTAGATCGCCATATTTTAACCTTTCGGTGTGCAAATTGGGTTGCAATATAATAACAGCTTAAGTACATTAATCATCAATTTTCCATGCATGAATAATTATCAAATTTTATAGCAGTTACAATTATAATAGTTAACAATAAATCGAAATGTCTAGGAATAAAGCTATGTCAAATAAAAAGATTATATATTACATAAATTAATAGAGTCAGATCGCAATATACTTAGTGCCAATTGAGTTGAGTAGTAATTACAGTTTCTAGATCATTAGAGCAGTCAAAACTGATATACTTATTATAAAAAAAAATGACAAAAAGCAGTAAAAAATAATAATAATAATAAGTTACTTATGTACTATTCATATTATTTCAATTCGTATTCTTCAATAAATTCATTAATTGTATAATATGCCTTAATGGTAAGAAACTCTTTTAATTTATTTTTAAAAATATGAATTGAGCTAACTTCTTTTATATTGTGGGGTAGTTTATTGTAAATTTTAACCCTCATATTAAGAATACTTTTATTGTACATAGTCGTTTTACAGACAGGACCTATAAGCCTGTCTTTATGCCTTTTTGAATTGAAAGTCTCATATTCTTCAAGATTTCTTCTCACTAGCAGGGCAGCTTCGTAAATATATATCGAAGGAAGGGTTAGTATGTTCAGCTGTCGAAAATGTGGTTTGCAAGAATCCGTTTGTCGCAGTTTGCACATAGACCTAATGCACTTTTTTTGTGACCTATTCAAATTAAAGCCAATTCTTTATTTGTAGAATTTGCCCAAAATAAGACTCCGTATCTCAGCGTAGATCCTACATAGGCATGGTATGCAGTTAAGAGGGTTCTCTGATCACTAAGATTTCTTAATTTATAAAGTGCATATGAAAATTGGTTCAATTTAGTACAAACATGGTCAATGTGGGGCTTCCAAGATTTTCATTTTACAGGCATACAAAACCGATTTATGAGTCGATTTTTTTTTGTATGGTATAGATACACATTCTTCAAAGAACTACAGATTTAGTTTTATAAAATTAACGATAGTTTTCATTTTAAACGAAAAAAAACATTTTTTGGCGCATATGAACTTACGGCATTTGTCAGCTCGCTTGCGTTTTTGTATGGAGCTGATTTCAGATTCATTGTTTATCACGGCGTCCTCTTAAGTACTTACTTACATCAAATTTATGTGAGTAATGAATAAATAATACCTAAATGTCGTGTGAATTCATCAGATTGAACCGGATTAAACAAGATTATTTACATAACATCACAATACTGTGCCTGGCTATAATACCTACTACACTTTGAATAATTATTCAAAAATAAATTTGGCACATACATAATTGAATATATATTATATTTATTCTTAGACGGACTTTAGTTATGATTATGTTACACTAGTTGCGATCCGCGGTTTCATCCGCGTCTTCCCGTAATCCCGCAGGAACCTTTTTAGAAGCAGCCTATGTGTTAATTCAAGGTAAGTATAAGCTATCTTCATTCCAAATTTCATTCAGATCCGTTCAGTAGTTTTTGCGTGAAAGAGTAACAAACATCCATGCTCACAAACTTTCACGTTTACAATATTAGTAGGATTATTATCTTTCCCATACCGTATGAATGTCTAACGCCCGAAACTAATAATTGATCCTGATCTGTTATCTGCGGTTTTGGATCGATATGTCAAACAATAATCAAGCTTTACCATATACTAAAATGACATATGATGACATGACATATCGATCCAAAACCGCGGATAACGGATCAGGGTCGATTATTATTAGATACTATCTGACTTGACTTCTTGATTTGGAGATGGAAATTTGACATAAGCTCCATAGAAGTGATGTCAAAATGTCAAACCGTGGATAGATCGGTTATTGAAAACGGCCGATAGGCATTCTATATTCAGTTACCTAGGTGTATACTCCGACGCCATACATGTAACACTTTCCTCTTCTATATTAAAGCGGCAGAGTTTGTTTGTTTGTTTGTTTATTTTAATGCCGCCGCTAGAAAAGGCTCTTTATTTGTGGTACTGATCCTCATCAAAATAAATTACTATTTATTCAAAACTGCTTCAATACCTTTATATAACTTTTTGAATCATTCAATTCGGACATTCGATTCGAAAGATATTACGAGTTTAAAAATGTAAGTACTGAGTAGAAAAAAGTTGCGTGGTAGCCTTATGCATGTAGGCGTCACTGGGGTACGGGCCGTACGGGAGGAAGGATTTAAGTTTGTGTATTATAATTTTTACTATTGAAATTTCTTTTTAATACCCGTCCGAAGCCGGGGCGATCCACTAGTTATATATGTATAAAGTTATGTAATCTAGTTTGTAGCACAACAGCCAGGGGAAACGAATAACAATGCGATGGGAACCATTCTTTTTACATTGTGTGTACAAACAGACAAATAAATTAATTGTTCGTGTAATTATGGTCGTAAGGTTTGTTAGGGTAACACCGGATCACATTTTGTTGTGTACGTAGACCTGTGTACCGCAATTTACGGTAGGTGTAATGAACTAGCTGTTCCCCACAGTTTCACTCAAAATTAATAATCTGAGGGCCGGTTTTATAAACATCTAATAGTCAATAGTCAATTTTTATTTATTCAATAGGATACATTGTGATCACTTTAAAACGTCAAACTTAAAACTAGCTACGCTTGTTCCAACCCCCTTACGCCGGCAAAAGAACAGGCAAGAAACGCCCGGCAGGTAATTTTTTTGGCGCGATCACATTGACAATTTTATTCTTATCCGTAAGTTAAATTATGTCATATACCTACCATCCTACCAAATTTCGGTAAGATTGATCTCGTTGAAAAGTTCCTTAGTTCCTTGCCGGCGTCTTTGTTTCCCGCTATGTATAATTTGGGTGCCTTTAAGTCAAGAGTGAATAGGTATCTTCTAGGCAAGCATGCTCCATCGTCATCACTTACCACCAGGTGAGGCTGGGGTCAAATGCTTGCATATCTGTTATAAAAAAAACAAGTTAAAATTTACCGAAATTTGGTATGACGTTTAACTAACGGACGTTTATAAAACCGGCGCTTAGTAGGCCATTTTGTTTTGCACCACTACTCTACTTCTTTTTTTTTACTACTTACAGGGTAGCATTTGGCCACAAGTCTGACGATTTGGACGAAGATCGCACTCTGGACTGGACACTAGCTCTCAAGTGAGGCTGCCGGAACACACCGATAGGTGCTTGGCGACAGATTCTTAACATAACTGACATTCTGTATAACTACAAAAAATCCGAAAAAAAACGCAAAAAAATATCTGTTGAATTTGAAACTATCTGTCTCGTTGTTACCTTTTCACGCCTAAACCTTGAACCGATTTTGATGAAATTTAGTAAGGAGATAGTTTAACATTTAAGAAAGAACATAGGAACTTTTCATTGCAATAAAACGTAGTCAACGCGGGTGAAACCGCGAGGAACAGCTAGTAGTGTTATATAGATAGATAATACAAAATGCTTACATTCCGCCAACGCAACGCTGGTAAGTACATTATGGTTGATAACGGCTTGCGTGTGAAAGAAAATAAATATTTATACGTAAGTAAACATGCCATTAAATTCACGTAATACAAGAGTGGTTAATGCCTGCCCCCGCCACATTCTTGCAAAGATTTTCAAGAAGTACTAGTTTTGTTTCGAGCTGTTTTTTTCTTTTGAAATAACGAACTGTCCTTTTTTTATTCCTATGTTCTCGTGGACAAGGTCGATGGTGGAGCATGCTTGATTAGAAGATTCACTCACTCTAGACTTGAAGACTCCCAAATTATACTTAACGGGAAACAATGACGCTGGCAAAGTGTTTCACTACTTCGCCGATTGCATTGAAGCATAGCCTTCCTCTACTATAATATTACAAATTATAAGAAATTAGGACTATATAGGTATACATAATTATAATTATTAAGATATTTATCACTCAAAGGAAAAACATAATTATTAACCTTAGTTCAATTCAACCGTTCGATCTTACAAAATGCTACTACCGTAAAGTGGAATGCGGTATCTGACAATCTCATCAACGCTTTCCCATAAATATTATGTCAAATAATTATGGTAAATCAGAAGATGTATTACCACAAATAAGATTAAATACTTTTTTTTATTGGAAAAGAAGTATGTATTTAATCTTATTTGTGGTAATAATATTTGTAAAAATGATAACACAATTTTTTATTTATTTGTAGCACTGTAGTATTGCATCTCGGCAGTTTTAGAATTTCTAATTGTGTTTATGAAAAAAAAGCTATAAATGATAATAATAACAATAATTTTAAACACCATTTATTTTAGCAAACAATTTTCTTGCATTAAAAAGTTTACAAAATATGAAGGCACGCACCAGTTTCAGAATGTTTAGGCAACAAAAGGAGGTCGGAAGCGTAGCTGATAGGCATTTATTTAGATTTCGAGGCCACTACATTATTTGGGTTGTTTTGTTTTATCAGTAGGAAGGCGCAATTTCATACTAAACACGCGTACTCGCGAATTTTTTAGATGAAACATGTATCTGCCTACTTTTTTAATAATCTTAGTAGATTTTGTTATGTCACACGTGAGTCAGGTCATTATGCTATTTTTATATTTTATTATTTAAAGTAGGTATATAATATGATTCAAGATGCCCAGTGAGTTTGGGTATTTTTGTCTACATTAGATTACATATACATAATCATATGCTTTATTATTGAGTTATTTCATTTATTTTTGTAACATGAGAATATTATGTTTAGTAGAATTTTTATCAGAATCTTTACATTATAAAAATGGTTAAGTTTGTTTGTCATTTCATTGTAAATTTCCTTCACTCTTAGAATGTTACACTATTCCTGAGTGTCATAGGTCTCCATGCAGGCGAAACCACGGGGCACAGCTAGTTTACGTTAAAACACATCTAAGTTTTAAGCAAATACTAATTTATTATTTTACTTATTAGCCTAAACAAATAAAAGCAACGTGCGATATCCAATTCAAACAAAATCTTACGACTAGAAAATATTTCACGCGAAATCTCATACAAACAGCCCGACCATAAATGACCGTTTTTTTATTTATTTTACCTACTTAATTATCGTCACACTAAAACAACACCACACCTGTGTTGTATGTATGTATGTGCGTATTATACATATACTGTGCTTATGTTTGTTGTGTATTTTTGCAAGGCTCGTAGCGATAACGCTATCGCATGTTACGCCTACATGCACACACGAACGCACACAAGCATGGAGTGTATGAAAAAAAAACATGGCTCATACATCTAGGGTTGCCAACTTTTTTTTGTCAAATTAACCTATTTTTGGGCATACAAGTGGAAAAATAGATTGAATTTCAGTCAGTTTATAACTGTACGCCTATCAATTTAAATTTTATACTAACTTGAAATGAAAAGTGTTACTACTGTCAGTAAATCAGTGTACGTTTCGTTCGCTTTGTTTCTCTTCTTTTATTTGTATTTATTTCTATTGTTTGCAATGGTAGTAAAAAAATGTTTTGAATTCGAATAAATTCAAGGTTGAAATAGAATATATTCGCGTACTTAATCACTATTTTAAAATATAAATTACCTAAATTAATGTAAGATAGTTTATCCCTCTGTCTGTCTGTCTTTCACGCTTAGGGCCGGTTTTTTAAACGTCCGTAAGTTAAATTACATACCAAATTTCGGTAAGTTTGATCTTATCAGGTATCTCTGTATATATCCCAATGTGTAAAACCAAACAAGAGAAATCTTATTAGTAAAGCTAATAAAAAAATATCAACCCTTAGATGACAAAAAAAAACTTGGGATTTTAGTGAACTTGCTCCAATTCAAACAATTAGTAATAAGAATAAAATTGTCAATGTGATCGCGCCAAAAAAATTACCTGCCGGGCGTTTCTTGCCTGTTCTTTTGCCGGCGTAAGGAGGTTGGAACAGGCGTAGCTCAATACAATGTATCCTATTGAATAAAGAAAAATTGACTTTTGACTTTTGACTTTTATTGTCAAATTATAAAACTGGCGCTAAAACTACGTTTTTAACCGATTTAATTGAAATTTGGTACAGAGATAGTCTAAAGCCTGAGAAAAGGCAAAAGCTACATTTTATTGTGATAAACTGTAGCCCACGCGGACGAAACCGTGGGCAGTATGATTAGTAGTAGTGTAATATGATTGACAACCCTACATAAATCGTATGTTGCTAAGTTGTCCAAAAGAGCCTTGTTTATTTAACGTTTGCTAGGCGATTGTGATCGGTACCTAAAGCTTAAGCTTGAGTAATTTTAGTCTTCTATTTAATTATGTATCTAAAAGTTAATTTAATTATTAAGTAACTCCAGCCTTTTGGATTTCCGAAAATTTTAATCAAGACCACAAGTCACCTGATGTTAAGTGATGATGTGGTCGAAGATGGCGCCTCGCTACACCTGGACTGAGAACTGGCTCTCAAGTGAGGCTGCCGGAACACACTGATAGGTGCTTGGCGACAGATTCTTAAAAAGAGGGTGGTAGCTAGCCAGGCGAGTACTAGAAAATACTCTACCACCAAGCTTTGGTTTTATCACGATGTTTTCCTTCACCGAAAGCTCAAGCTCATTGTAGGATTCGAACCCACGTCCTACGGATCGCAAGCCGACCTCACTACCACTGAGCCATCATCGCTATACATGTTGCATGTTGCTCTTTCACGCAAAAAATAATAAACGGATTTGAGTGAAATTTGGAATGGAGATAGCTCATATCCTGGATTAACACATAGGCTACTTTTTATCCCGGAAAAAGGTTCCTGAGGGATAACGGGAAGACGCGGGTGAAACCGCGGGCTAGTGCAGCTAGTATAATCTAATTGTTTTGTTGTGTTGTACTTTTGTCTAGTTCAAAACTATTTAAACAGTAAATTCAATAAATAAACCAAACATATTCTAGTTATAAATATTAGGAATATGTAGCTAAATTAAATGATTATCCTGTACAATAATGTATACAGGATGGCAACGTAAATAGTGCCAGATTATACAAGACTGACCTTAAACAACATAAATCATTGAAAAGTAAGGAAATAATAATATTCGAGTTTTTATTTTAACTTTTTACAGGGTAGCGTTTGACGACAATTTACCTGGTGTTAAGTGAACATGTCTTCAAAAGTGGCGCTAAGCTATACCTCAATCAATAACTCTCAAACGGAGCTGCTGAAAAACACACCAATAATATGTGCATTATTAATATTCTTAATTTTGCATGGCAGTTTCCAAATCTCTTCACTAACTTCATTTTACCCCTTTTTTTACTATTTACAGGGTAGCGTTTGAGCACAAGTCACCTCATATTTTTTTAATACATTAGGCATCTGGTTGCACGTAAGCACGAAAGACTATCTTGCTATCTCATTCTAGCCCCCCGTCCATTTTGTAGGTATTACTTAACATTAAATATAATGATTTTTTCGTGGATATAAAATTAGATTTACTTCCAATACTTTTTAAGAATCCAGTACGACATTGTTGTCGAATACTTACTTACATAAAAGTCATCCTGTATACGCTTATTGCCTACCTATTCTGGTACAGTAATAATATGACATAATTAATTATTCTGATAAATGTTTACCTTAACCTAAATTTGTATTTGTTGAGAAATATTTAATCACAAAGATTTTTTTGTTGGTTTTTTTACTTAAGGGTAACTTTTGACCTCAAGTCACCTTATGTTCAAATAAAATAAAGTACGTGATAATGTGCTTTGCATAGATGATTTTTATATAAAATAACAATGTGCAATAAAATGAACATTATGAAATTTATTAACATGTATTTTTACAGAGGTACTCTGATTGTAACTGATGTTACCGAAAATGTAGATACTATTGATGCAACAGGATTATTATCGTAATATTTGCGGTAAAAAAAACATAGATAAACATCAGTATTGATGACAAAATCGTACTTATCTCTGACGAATGATTGTGGTACAATATTTTATGAGTCACCACTCACTGCTAACTCCTGAAAACCTGGTAGTAACGTTGACTCGCAACTCTTAGGTCGTGGGTTCGAATAATGATATGTGCTTCAACTGAAGGCAAAGATCGTGATGAAATCATAGCTTAGAAGTAGATCATTTTCTAGTGCTCGCCTGGATCAAGCACCTATAATAAATGGACACTGGACAGTCAACAAACTTGAGAGCCAGTTCGCTGTAAGAGTGGACTAAAAAAGGACATTTCAAAAATAAACCTTATAAGGGTCAACTGGGGCATTACGTTTTATAGACAAAAATATAATATTACACGCAAATGAAACCGCGAAGCACGCGAATAGTTTAAATATAAAATAAAAAAAAAAAGAACTTCATGAATACCTAAAACTCTGATAATCTTTGAAAATTGCAAAACAAAGATGGCAAAGGTTACGATTCTGAATAGTGAAGGTGATCACTGTATAATTTATTATATTATTGATAGAGTTATATAACAGTTTTATATTTTTGTAAATACTACTATTAAGATTGTAATAATAATAGATATAATTTATGCTTCAACACATTGTAAATGAAGAACTTAAGATGTTTTTGTCGCTAAGTGGCAATGGTACAGTAAAATTCTAGTTGCAGGTGCACCGTCGGATGTAGCTTTTGATTCTTCCAACGATTTAATAAGTATTCTTTAATGTTATTTCACTAACAATTTTATAAGGTATGGCAGTCATAAAATTCACGATTTAGTCATAAAATATAACATAACAACAAACATAACATAACATGCAATAAATTCTTTGAATCTTTGAATCTTGAATCTTAACATTTGATATTATTAATAATTATTATAATCCATTTTCAATGTTAAATATTTATTTGTATAACAATGTTAGAAACAAAATGCGAAGGTTTTGTTATTGCGGATAGACCTTCATTTGACCCTCTCGCCTGTTGTCTCTCGATGATGAAGGTGTAGCATGCATATCTAGAAGGTGCCGTTTCACTCTTGAAAAGTCCTAATTTATTTATAGCGATAGGGAAACAAACTCTGGCAAGGAGTTCCACTCCTTAGCGGTATGCATGATCAATGTGGAATCAAAACACTTCGTACACAGGTGGAACCATCACCAAAAGCCATTTATCTGACTCTGAATGACCTGTAATGCATAATTCACCTGATGTTAAGTGATTATAGCGTCACGCTAAGCCTGAATAAGGAAATGACTCTCAAGTGAAACTGCTGAAATACATCAGTCGCGTTGCTATGTGACAGATTTTTATCTTGGGCCAGGCGAGCGCCAGAAAACTTAAAACTATAACTTGGTGCAACCGAAGTTGTATATTTTACTTTTCATTTTAGTCTTATTTATTGTGCCTCGACAATTTGTACTTTTACTACAGGTACATTTTCAATAAATGAAAATCAAGATATGTCTATGTTCTAATTTAGACTTTATAATATGTATGTAATTCTTATATGGAATTGTGGAAACAAAATATCTAATCTAAACACAGACAGACGCCGAGAGATTGAACGGAAGAAAAAAAAGCCCAGCTGAAGAGTCTACAAACCCTTGTTTTTGTAATTCCATCCCCTTTATTTGCCTTTCCCAGTCCCGGCCGAGCGCGACATTTCAAAGTTCAAACCCTTTTTAAAATTTTCAACAGGAATGATAAAAATGTATTTCGTAGAATTACGATGTGTTTAATTATTACATTTATATACCATCAGGCTCTACTGGATAGACTGTCGTTTTGTATTTAAAGTTAGATCTGGCCAAGGTGTGTTTAGTACAGTCATGTTCATGTCTTATATCAAGTTTGGGAAGACTGGTGTTAATAACAGAGTTCTTTATTATGCCCTTTCTATGGTAGAAATACTATGATTTCACGAGCAATCAGTTCTGAGACTTCACCCGCATTCAAATTGATATTGTCCGCAACCTCCTTAGGGTTTGATTGATTTCATAAAAGTTCATTATCAGTACACACTTAGGTACTCCTTTCAATCTACATACATTCTGAGTTTCATCTAGGAGTTACCTCTTCATTAGTTATTTTTAATTAATTTTGTTCTAGCAGGAAGAATAAAGGCACAGTATTATTAGGCGTAAAAAATGTATTACGTCTTTTAATTTTATTACAACCATCGGTTCAATAAACTAATATCACGAATTGCAAGAGCCTTGGTTATAGTCTAAAACAAAAAAGAGTGTGTTTAGATTTATACATAGAAGAAATTCTGCTACGTCAGTATCAGTTGCAGTTTTTACTGCTTCACTTAACATTTCTCTTAAATTTTAAATAATGTAGAGGTTTGATGTTAATATCCAAATGCATCCCCGACTTTTTACAATATTAAGCTTTATGCTCACGTCCATTCACTCGTCTTACTGCTGAAGATTTAGTTGCCATCAAAATTTCATGTATGAGTGCAGTAAATAATTGTGTTTTAAGTATTCTTAGAATTTCTATATCATATTCATAACACATACATCAAATTTCCTGTCAAACTGATCTCTAAACATCCTATAATTTTTGTTTGATATTCCTAGTTTAACAAACGTCTCTAAAAATCTTATAATTACAATTATTGCTTCAAATTATTATTTATTAAATACTTAGCATGGAACTTTGAGTTTTTCAAGATATAAATTAATAATCACGATATCCACTTAGGCTTATATTTATCACTGCGTGGTCCATTTCTGTTAAAAGATCGCGAACCGGTATCCTTATGTTATTCAAGTAGAACTTTTTGATATTATTATTATACGCTATTTATATATAGATAAAGAATTACTTTATATCGGTGTTATTAAGATAACTAGCTATATATAGTCGTATTATTAGTGATTCCGAACCAGTCAACAAGCTAAATAGGTACATAAGTATATTATTTCGCTATTTTGATGATGTAGACAAGCACCTATTGGATCCAATTATATTAAGGCTTACTTATAATATGCTAATTCAGTTGAGGAAACGCAAAAACTTGTGGGAAATAATGTTGTTGCAAAATGTTTTGCTTGCTGATTTGTTGGTTAGAGACTCTTTTATTAAGCGTTGTTTTACCTAGAAAATTCAAATTTAATATGCTTTTTATATCTTTGATTAAGTTTAAAGGTAAAAAGAGGCTAGAAAAAGGGGGGGGGGGGGGTTAGAAAAAGCTATAGATAGATAGATATATTCATAGGTAATGAGTAAAAGTTAAGTTATTTAAAAATTGAGATATTTCTCATTTTTAAGGACAACTATAATATGTGCCTAAATAAAATTACAGTATACTTTTAAGTACCTGTTACAGGCACAGGATTTTTGCGTTTACTCATTACTTTTGGTAGTGTGCTGTCAAAAACCAATAGTATATAAATTATATAGTAATAGTAATAGTATATAGTATATTAAAGATAAATAAAAGGTTCCTTAAGTGTGTAAATATATTATTTAATGCCGTTCCAGTGTTTCGTCATTTATTCTACTTCCATAAAAGGTGGAAAGTAGGTATATGAATAAATAGTATAGAAATATATAGAATGTAAAATAATGTTTTAAGGCGAGCGCATCTATTTGAATCCAGAGCGTAACAAAGGATTCTAGAGTAGAATCCCGAGCGCAGTACGAGGTTCTACAGTAGAATCTCGAGCGTAGTGAGAAATTCTAAAGTACAATCGTAACCGCAACTAGGGATTCAAATAAACTTTGTCACCCGAGAATAAATTGTTTTGTTGCCAAGTCATAAACTACACGTTTCATTTCCCTTTTCTTTTCGTAACTTTTTTCATACAATACCTACTTTTGTTCCATTATCAAGGACTGATAACGAAAAACTAAGAATTCATGTTCTTAATTTAATCCTCACTAGGACAGTCTCTTAATAAAAATATTGTTCGTACTTATCAAAGAATATTAGTGTTCAAATACATGGGATGAAAATTAAAAAGTCAATTCATCAAAGTTTCATCTTTGCCTAAATACATGACAAGTTACCTCTCCCTCCTTGTCTCTACAAAGTGACAATAAGTCGCATACGCACACTGGCTCATTGTTTGTGCACTCACACATACAAATAACCGGCTAGGTATTCGGTTTCCCGCCACCGGCGCGAACACGCACACAAAACACGAAGAGCAAACAATACAAACACCAACACACAAGTAAATTTAAACTCACCTCAAAATAAATCCATTAGAAAACACACTTGTTCAAACAACTAGCGCTTAGCCTCGAAAACGCGTTGAAAAAACACTCGCAAGCATCCGATATTGTGTACTCAACACTTTTCTAAACTTTCTGTGCAGCCTACTTCTTGGTTAGCACCTTCCGAAATTCCCGCCAAACTTTTATGATTAATTTGAAAATAGATTGAACTTCACTCACCAAATAAATGACAAAAAAAAGTTATCAACTTTTTATCTTTTCTAATAAAACTTGTTCCCTTTTCACTGAATTGTAAACGCACAGCCCTGAGTCAACGGCGTGAATTCGCGAACATTATTTTTTTGCACTCCTAAAAACGCTTCCGCAATTGAACTCGCGAGTCAATCAAAAATACTACAACTAAATAAATGAATCGCGACTAGTGGCCCCAACACTTAACACACGTTTCGCGGTAAAAATAAACTATGATTAACTGCTATTAAGATTCGCGGAGACAACCGAGGCAGGCGACCGACAAAAAAATAAATAGGCAGGCAAACAAAAAAAAACTCGACGATTATTTTAATAAACAAAGTGAACCTGCCAATAACTTCGCGAATTGTTTACCGTGTTGCTATTTCGGTCGCTAGAAGCGGTTTCGATATGAATAATTATTATCGCCGGTGAGCGAACATCGACGCATAGTTGTCGTTTCATAAAACGTGCGCGTTAAAACTGAGTCGAAAGGCTCGCCCCGTGTCGGAGCATAGCGCCGAATAAAATAAACAACAATATACCTAAATAAGCGGCTCGACGGGAGCGGCCATGTGTGCGTGCGGCGCGCCTGTGTGCGTGTGTAAACAAGGGGCAGCAGGGCATGCATGACATCCTTGACGAATGGCCAACACTGATCTTGTATTTCTTGAGACATCCATCAGAGCCCTGAGTTGATTTGTTTGTCAGAATTCGATGCTTGCTAGTGTTGATAAACAGCATTTGAAAATGGCAACACCGACCGCTGTAACCTTTATGCTTTCAGTGAAAACTGACTTTTAATTGATTAAAAAATTAATCGAGACAATATATGACTGAAAATACACCAATAGTCATTGAGGGCTTTTATTTTGTTTCTCATAAATTATTTGTAATAAGTTCTATGGGAGTTTCTTTTGTAACATTTTCATTAATTTTCACAAAACATTGCCTAACATGACTATGACTGCAACTTAGTTAATTATTTCATATTCAATCTTCACCGTCTTTTGGCGAATGTATATGCATTGAAACTTCAATGAAACATGAATTTAACTAACAAGAAAATATTAGCCAGTAATATTCTCAAATCACACATAAAAAAACGGATAAAAACATTTCATGAAACACAATAGTCAAGCAGGGTCTATCCTACCCCACCTCACTCGCGAGAATAAACATATGACGTCACCGGCGGGTAAACAAACAAACAAACACATGCGCCTCGCTCATGTTTCCTTAATACAATTATTATTTCGAATGTGGAGCGCGGGTGGGACGGACGTACCGCACTGCCGCCGTCGCCGCTATGTTTTATTTTTAATTTTCGCGAGGTTATGTATGCTACAGTAGATATTATAATTATGCCTTGTACCGGCTAGGCTAGGCCTCACCGTGTAGTTGTACAAACGGCTAAGCATGTTGCGGAATTCAGACATTTTTCACGCACGCTCATCGTTGCACGATGTCGACGCTATGATTTCTCAGGATGATTAGGTTTAGCGATTAGAACCTTAAGGTCTTATTCGCACGAGGGTTAAAAACCTTTAGATTAGCTATTAACGTGCTTTAACTGCTTACACTTTGTCACAACATTTTTAATGACATCTAGTTACGCTACGAAGCTAAAATACCATAAAGATTTCACTATGTATAGTGACCAGTTTTTTTAATATTGTCATAATTTCCACCACTACAGATGGCCCGATGGGGATTATGACAAATTGATAACAAACCGTTTGGGTTTAAAAAAAAAAGCCTAGTTTAAAAATCAATAATATCTGGAGTCCTAGACTTTTGTTCGCATTAATTACACGCATCATAAAATTTAAACAACAAACAATAGGTGCCTCGCCGATAAATAACTGGTAGGTAGGTAGGTACCATAAAACATCTTGTCAAATTGACGTCATTGAAAAACAATTATATAATATTATTGCTGTTACATACGAACGTCTATGAATAATCAGTTTGTACTAAGTATTTATATCCTGGAACAGGCACTACAAGATAATAATAATAACTTTAAGCAATTCATTAATAGTTTTATTTAACTGATAGTTAGCCTAAGCTAAGTGATATTTATATTTCAGCATTTAAGCAATTCATAAGTAAAATTATTTAACTGTCAAAAGTCAAATGTTTTTTATTCAATAGGATACATTGTGATCACTTTAAAACGTCAACTTAAAGCTAGCTACGCCTGTTCCAACCTCCTTACGCCGGCAAAAGAACAGGCAAAAACCGCCCGGCAGGTAATTTTTTTGGCACGATCACATTGACAATTTTGGTCTTATTACTAATTGACTGAATAAGAGCAAGTTCACTAAAATTCCAAGATTTAAAAAAAACTGACAGATAGTAAGCTGATTAAATTTTTTGATATGGGTCTAGGTCTAGGATGGTAACACGAGTGAAGATATACTATAATTTCCTATATTACAACAGCTGTGCCCCGCGGTTACACCCGTAGTACCTATTCCTGTTACCGCGCAGGAACAACAAATTCCTAGTTAAAATTAAAATGTATACTCATTATGTTATTTAATTAATAAGTAATTGTACTTCCCTGTTCTTACAATGTGGAGATTCTCACAGTCACTGGAAGCGTGCATTTTCTGAAACAAGAAGTAGCATAGGTCCACTCTCTGCTGGTCTATAAATTATCGGTACGCAAAAAAATGCGTCGATCCGTTGTTATGTTGCTGCCTGAAAGAAGAACAAACCAAGAAACTCTTTAAATGTAAATCTTTATCTTTATTATCAGTTTTATGATTAAAGCTCTATTTAGTAGATAAATAATAATAATATACATCCCTCAAATTCATCACATTTCAGCTTTACAACGATTAAACAAAATTCATTGGCCTAACTACATAAAAAAAGCCAAAAAAATTACCTGCCGGGCGTTTCTTGCCTGTTCTTTTGCCGGCGTAAGGAGGTTGGAACAGGCGTAGCTAGTTTTAACTTGACGTTTTAAAGTGATCACAATGTATCCTATAGAATAAAAAACATTTGACTTTTGACAGTTAAATAATTTTACCAAATAAAAAAATAAAAGAAGTTAATGCTCTTCCTTCCACAAGCACAACATTTCGTTTGTCTTCAATACAATACACAAAAAAATGTGTCATAAAAATAATTATGACAAACTAAAATAAACATTAGGCGAAAACGGAAAGCGCCAATTCGTAAAATGGCATGTACCACGTTTCTCTTCAAGGCCGTGGCACCAAAATAAAATGCTGGCATGTTTAGGCCAATAGATTAATTTGCCTAAACTATTTATTGTGGGAGTATTGTTTTTGGTTTTTAGATTTTACCGCTTCCTTATTACATTTAGGGATGCGTAACCAAAAAGTTACGATATAGTGGGAGAAAACGAACGATACTGACAGCAATAGAGATAAGCAGAGGAAACATGCTTGGCCACTTGGTATACGTCATAGTCATGACGAATAAATTGGTCCGTCACGACGAATACGTACATCATAAAATCCATCTTGAACATAAAACTAGCTATGCCTGTTCCAACTTCCTTACGCCGCCGCCGGCAAAAGGACAAGCAAGAAACGCAATTAAATTTTTTTTTAAATTAATGTCATTGATAGCTGTTTCCCGCGGTTTCACCCGCTGGACTACAGATTATCCAAATAAAATAAAAGTGCTGCTAAAAATTTACCAACGACCAGTTTCAATTACCCACGGATTGTCCTTCTAAAGATAGAATATTGACGTAAGCTCCAAAGAAGTCAAATCAAATTTCTTTTTTTTTGACGACGCTGTAACCGAGTTTTTTTTTTTTACTATTTACAGGGTAGCGTTTGACCACAAGTCACCTGATGTTAAGTGACGATGTGTTCGAAGATGGCATACACCTGGACTGGGAACTGGCTCTCAAGTGAGGCTGCCGGAACACACCGATAGGTGCTTGGCGACAGATTCTTAACAAGAGGGTGGTAGCTAGCCAGGCGAGTACTAGAAAATACCCTACCACCAAGCAAGTTGGTAGTGCCTTCGAAGCTAGCTAGTAAGTATATGTGTGATGAGGACGTATATATTTGTACCTGAGTCTTGGATATTTCTATTTTTATAAGTATATATATATCTGTATATAAGTATGTATATCGTTGTCTAGTACCCATAACACAAGTTTCGAGCTTAATTTGGGGCTAGGTCAATTTGTGTGCAATGGTCCCCCGATATTTATTTTATTTTTTTATAGATATAGGTTATTGAAACTGGCTTCTGTGGTGATATTAAAAACCACGTTGGAAACCTTTAGGTGCCAGCACAGTTCCAAGATAGTTCAATAGTTAAATTCGCATCTGTTCATGGCCAAATCCTCACGCCGACGGCATACAAATTCTCACCGAACTGGAGTCGAGCCTGCGACCGTCCACTGACTGCTAATGGGCCGTGATTTATCGCCGTGCCACGATATGACGTAACACTATATACCTGCTGCTATGTGATATGCTGTCACTCAAAGAGATGTATAATATAATAGTGTCACTGTTTTTGAGCGATAAAAGCTGTAGAGTGGTAGTGGCATCGAATTGCGACCGTCGTCGGTTCGAAATCTGTATTGAACTTGATGGTTGGGCATTTTCTGACAGACGAAAACTGCTACATTGCTAATATGTACTTACATACTATTTAGAGAAGAAGTTCATCTTATAATTCATGCTATGAGTAAATTATTTATCTAAAACAAAAACTTTTAGCCGTTTCAGCATGAAGAAATAAAAAAAATACTTGCTAAGTATTATTTATCTATGCTGTGTGACCGTCGATAGGCCTTGGAAGGCCAAACAATAGATAAAATAACCTCCCCACTTACTCCCCCGCCTATTACTTCCTGCTTCCACTACTCCCCGCCCGCGTCAAAACTAGGGCGTGAATACCGGAATTTGAGAATTTCGTCATACCGGAATTTTGAATGAGTTATTCAATATTTCAATACGGTATTGTGAATAGGTACTATATTTCATGTGAAATTGGGGTGAAATGCTTATCTACCTACATCTAATAAAAAATAAAACGAAAACAATTTCATTTTACGATCAAAATAATAAGTAAAAAATTGTTTTGTTTGTATTAAAGGTTAGATTTAATAATTTAAGCATGTCCGAGGTGAGGTGTTGCATTCCTGTTATGTCAAATTCAACGGTGTGGTAGTCAGAACTCAGTCACAATAATGTTTTTTTTTGTATATAACTATAGGGGGCGTCCATAAATTACGTGAGATGTTTAAGGGGGGGAGGGGGTCGAGTCAAATCTCATCTAATCTTACGTTGGAGAGAGGGGTCTCGGCAAATATCACGCAATTTTTTTTGCAGAGCACAGGCGAGCAGCCCACATTCCCACATTGCACCAGCTAAGCAAGAGCGTATGTTCCGCAAAGTGCGACCCTCACGGAATGTCACAAGACGAGCTAATGAGTTACTGTGCGCAAGCGCCAACGGCTTAGAGTGGCTAGATCAGAAGGAGCAGATGATTTTACTGAAAATCAAATGGACATGTTGATTCCAATAGTCTCACTTACGTTACGTTTACGTAAGAAACCCACATTTTAAAAATCTCACGTGAGATTGGGGGATGGGGAGGGGGTTGAATAAAATCTCACGACATCTCACCAGGGGGCGAAGAAGGGACAGACAATTTTAAAAAACACTTTTCGTAATTTATGGACGCCTCCTAATAGGGTAGCGTTTGACCACAAGTCACCTGATGTTAAGTGACGATGTGGTCGAAGGTGGTGCCACGCTACACCTGGACTGGGAACTGACTCTCAAGTGAGGCAGCCGGAACACACCGATAAGTGCTTGGCGACAGATTCAAAATGTAGCTTAAAACTTACTGTCTTACTGTTCCTGTGATGCCACAGACTTTTTTCATACAAATTGCTAACACTGGCATCAATACCGGTATTCCAAGATAGAGCTTCCAATATCAGTTTCAAATTCGGTATTGACAACGTTCCGGTATTGCACGCCCTAGTCACAACCACTATATACCACTATATACTCGTATATATATAATCTACCAGTAGTCTATTCTAAATTAACGTAGACGTCTAGACCAAAACAAGACCGGTTAAACCAGTATGACATGTTCTGACATCACAGTTTCGACAGCTATGGACGCGATGTCACATGACATAAAAAAAACATAAAGCTGATAATATCCAGTACCTAATCTATCTTTAGCAGTATATTATTAAATACCTAGTATCGATTTTACCATTAAAAACCCGTAACTGGTCCGTTCCTGTACTGCTTAGAATATTTTGTATAACTGGATTTGACGATATCACTATACCCAATGGTAATAATGTGGTCTGTTTGTTGTTTTTAATCTAATTAGCTGTTCCCTGCGGTTTCACCCGCGTGTAAAAAGGTATGCTATCTATGTCCTTCCCCGGGATATAATCTCCGTGCCAAATGAACCTCATACCTACGATCCGTTACTTTATAGCGATGATGCCTCAGTGGTAGTGACGTCGGCTTGCGATCCGTAGGACGTGGGTTCGAATCCTACAATGAGCTTGAGCTTTCGGTGAAGGAAAACATCGTGATGAAACCATAGCTTGGTGGTAGGGTATTTTCTAGTACTCGCCTGGCTAGCTACCACCCTCTTGTTAAGAATCTGTCGCCAAGCACCTATCGGTGTGTTCCGGCAGCCTCACTTGAGAGCCAGTTCCCAATCCAGGTGTAACGTGGCGCCATCTTAGACCACATCGTCACTTAACATCAGGTGACTTGTGGTCAAACGCTACCCTGTAAAAAGTAAAAAACAAAAAAAAAACTTATAGACAATAGACAATATATATAAGTATATTTGTGGCAAAAAACAACATACACTGTATTTTTAATATTATAATGTATATGGATAATTTTATATAGACCAGGAAAAGGTTTCGTTTGACGGTTTTGAGGGATAAGCGTGGAGGCGTGCTCGTCGCATCCCTCGCCGGCCCTTCGGGGTCGCAACTCCACTTGATTCAGTGGTGGTAGGGCCTTTTCCAGGTCCGCCTGGCTTACTAACCACCCTCCGGTTTTAAATGTACCGCTAAATGTCAACGCGTTAGCTGTTGTCGTGTTCCGGTACCAGTGCTGGAGCGCCAGTCCCTATGTGTGGTGCATACCCATCCTGTCCTGGGGACCGGTTCTATGTGTTGTAGGGGTAGTTGACGCTGAGCAGTCGTGACGGGGTGTCGCGGGGTCCAGGGAGACCCGGTGAAACGGCTGTCCGCTGGCCGCCCGCGGGTCAGTAGGGGACCCGAACCCAGGGAACACTTTTTAACTCCGCCCTGGGAGGCTGTCCCGCCAACCCGCGCATAATCCTGTAAAGTAGCTAACGTGCCGGAGTAGGAGACCGGAGTGGATCCCATTAGTTGCTTCCAGGGGGGACCGGGGGCCCTTCCGTCCCCCGCGCCACCCATTCACACCACTGTTCGTTGAAACTATCCCACTCCATGGATTCTTTCCTTTGCCCTCTGAACAGGATGAGAATGCCCCACATTTCCCAACTCAATTTTTTTCCACCCATGGCCAAAAGTAAATTTAGAAAGAGTGTATCTTCAGCGGCTTCAAATTCCACTTTTTTAGTGGACTTTTGCAACATTCGGGGACTTCATTCGAACCTCAATGCTGTTCACCACCATCTTGAAACGGCCAAGCCTGCCCTTCTCTTTTTAACTGAGACCCAAATATCTTCTTTATCCTGGGTACACGCTTGAGCACGCTTTTATGCGCCGAGCCGGGGTGTGTCTGTACATCCGGGAGGATATTTGTTGTCGCCGGCTCAATGGTCTTGAAGGACCAGATCTATCGAATCTGTGGGTTCGTATTGACTGCGGTGGCAGAACCATGATTTATGCCTGCCTCTACAGGTCTCATAGCGGTGATTCGGAGACGACAAACCTATTCGAGCACATGGCTAGAGGAGCAGACGCGGTCAATGAGCAGTACGCATCTGCAGAGTTCGTGGTTCTTGGTGATTTCAACGCTCATCACATTGAGTGGTTGGGTTCCAAAGCTACGGATCATGCAGGTCGTACTGCTCATGACTTTGCCTTAACCTATGGTCTTTCACAGTTGGTCACTGATCCTACAAGGATTCCTGACATTGAAAACCATACTCCCTCTCTGTTAGATCTAATGCTGACCTCTCATCCAGATCGCTATCAAGTGTCGGTTGAGGCGCCTCTGGGTTCTTCTGACCACTGCTTGGTACGGTCTAAGGCAGCAGCCGTGCAACAGTGTACTGTTCCTCTTGCGAGTCGTACAGTATGGCACTATCGGGCAGCTGATTGGGATGGGCTCAGAGAATTCTTCTCCTCTTACCCATGGGGGCAGCTTTGTTTCTCCTTGGATGATCTCGACATGTGTGCAGACTCCATTACTGACGTCGTGCTTCAGGGTATGGAATGCTTCATTCCAAACTCTGTAATACGCGTCGGTGGGCGGAGTCGTCCATGGTTCAATAAGTCTTGCGCTGACGAATCTCGTCAGAAGTCCGCTACTTATAGAGCCTGGACCAAAGCGCGAGCATGTAAAGATCCAAATACCGCCAAGTTGAAGAAAAAATTAAATGCTGCCTCAAGGTCTACAAAGAAGGCTATTGCCAAGGCCAGGTCTGAGCATATCGGCAGAATTGGCGATCAGTTAGCGAGTTATCCCTCTGGGAGTCGTGCTTTCTGGTCTTTAGCCAAGGCTGCCGAAGGAAACTTTTGCCGGGCCTCCTTACCTGCCTTACGAAAGCCGGATAGCACTTTGGCCCACAGTGCAAAGGAGAAAGCCGATCTCCTGGGCATTCTCTTTGCCTCTAACTCGACTTTCGACGATGGGGGTGCCACACCACCAGTAATTGACCGGTGTACGAGTTCCATGCCAGAAGTACGCTTCTCGCAGAGGGCGGTACGGAAGGAACTGTGGTCCCTTGATGTGCGCAAGTCGAGTGGGCCGGACGGCATTCCGGCTGTTGTCCTGAAGACCTGTGCTCCAGAGTTGGCTCCAGTTTTGACGCGTCTTTTCCTGCTCTCTTATTCCAAAGGACGTGTGCCATCAGCTTGGAAGGAAGCCCTTGTCCATCCGATCCCCAAAAGGGGAGACCGGTCTGACCCATCCAACTACAGGCCTATAGCAATAACCTCTCTACTCTGCAAGGTTATGGAGCGAGTTGTTAATAACCAGCTCCTAGGTTACTTAGAGGATCGCCAACTGATAAGTGACCGTCAATACGGTTTCCGTCATGGCAGGTCTGCTGGCGATCTTCTGATTTACCTCACACATCGCTGGGCTGAAGCCGTCGAGAGTAGAGGGGAAGCTTTGGCTGTCAGCTTGGATATTGCCAAGGCTTTTGATCGGGTCTGGCACAGGGCGCTTCTTTCGAAGCTCCCTTCATATGGCATACCAGATGGGCTTTGCACTTGGGTCGCCAGTTTTTTGTCGGGTCGGAGTATTAAAGTCGTAATCGACGGGGTGTGCTCCGATTCCATGCCTATTAACGCTGGCGTCCCTCAAGGGTCTGTGCTGTCGCCTACGTTATTTATTCTGCATATCAATGACATGTTACAAGTTGGTGACATGCATTGCTATGCAGATGATAGCACTGGTGACGCACAATACACCGGTCGTGCAAATGCCCTTCCATCCGAGGTCAATGAGAGCAGGGCCAGACTTGTGTCTGAAGTCGAGAACTCGCTAGATCGAGTCTCGGAGTGGGGTCGACTTAACCTAGTCCATTTTAACCCCAAGAAGACACAAGTCTGCGCGTTCACAGCGAAAAAGTCTCCCTTTATGATGGCGCCGCGGTTCGAGGGGGTCCCCCTCGAGACTGCCGAGAGTATTGGAATTCTAGGCGTCGACATTTCGAAGGAAGTCCAGTTCCGTTGTCACATTGCGAGTAAGGCTGGAGTTGCATCCAAAAAGTTGGGTGTACTTAACAAAGCGAAGCGGTATTTCACGCCGAGGCAACGACTGTTGCTTTACAAAGCACAAGTCCGTCCTCACGTGGAATACTGCTCTCATCTTTGGAACGGTGCACCCAAATATCAACTCCAGTCCCTCGACGCAATCCAACGTAGAGCGATCCGAATTGTCGATGACCCCCAGCTCTCGGACCGTCTTGAGCCGCTGAGCCTTCGCAGGGACATTGGCTCGCTGTGTATATTCTACCGAATATACAACGGGGAATGCTCGGAAGAGCTATTCAATCTCATCCCTCCTTCACGGTTCTACCACCGATCATCTCGTCATCGGAACAAAGCTCATCCACACATTATCGAGTCTTGGAAATCCCACACCTCGCGATTTATGCGCTCCTTTCTCCCGCATACTTGCAAAATGTGGAATGAGCTTCCCCCACAAGTGTTTCCGCTGTGCTACAGATTGCAATCCTTCAAGATGGGTGTAAAAAGAGTTCTTAAAGGTCGGCAACGCATCGGCAACTCCCCTGGTGTTGCAGATGTCCATAGGCGACGGTGACCGCTTTCCATCAGGCGGGCCGTCAGCTTGTTTGCTAATCTATTACATAAAAAAAAAAAAAAAAAAAAAAACGGTCAGTGACAAAAATCGCTGAACAAGTAGACATTTAGGAAGTCGAGGATATCATATCAGCTAATTTTATCGCTGACTGAACATAGTTTAGGACCTTTTTATTCTGTGGTTTATCTTACAAACCAAAATACTAGCTGTAATACTAGATACTAATAGACCTATAGGTACCCCATCTCAAATAGTGGTGTGTGAAGTGATATAATGTCACAGGTCACAGGCAGGGGACTTTTTTGGCGGCAATCGAATTGTCAACGTGAAAATTTTGTTTTTATTTCCAAAACTTGTGTTTCTTCGAGTGATAATGTGTAATATTGGTGGATTATTAACCATTATGTGTTCGATAATGTTAACGAGTGTGGGAAATTGAAATTAAGTTGTGAAAGTGACTTTTCGAGTTGCCCCAAAAAAGTCTATGTAAAGTCTATGTAAAGCGCCACTACTTTACATAAACACTATCCTCATCCCTTCATCTCATCATCATCATCATCATTTATACTTGATTCAGCTCTCTGAGTATGAAATATTTTATACTTGACACTGGCAAATACACTAAAAGTGTGACGCCATAACAAAACAAAAACAAAATGTTACACGGAAAATTCTGTGATAAGGAAATTTTTGACTGTTTCGCGGACATAGTTGCGGGCGAAGGCTAGTGCATTGTTTTATGTGACTATTATTGTAATTTAAGTTGTTTCTGTAAGAGATTATGCTGTAAATACTGAAAATAATCATTAATTAATATTATTAGACAGGAAATAGATTGACTACGGGGGGCATCCATAAATTATATAAGTACCTACGTCACACGTTAGAAACGCGGGCTCAGGATTCTAGGAGTGAACCCTGAGCGAAGCGAGTTCAAATATAGAATCCTGAGCGTAGCGAGGGTTTCAAAGGTACGAGACGCAGAATAACTTTGCAGTCGAGCGAAATACACAACTTTTCACCTCACTACAGCGGGGGAAATGCTAGATGCAAGATTAGCAGATGAAATAAGTTTTTTTTTCGCTTACTCAGGTTTCAATACAAGTATAATATACTCGCGCCAAAATACAACTTTGCAGCCTTGCTTAGCAAATAACTATTTCTATTTAGATTTGCCTTTAGCCATATTATCTAGAAACTTGAACATGGACTTTGTCGTCTGAGGTTGCTATTTTTTTGTGTTTAAGGTCAAAAATCTTAATTAGACACGTGTACGCATTTATTTGTCCCTGATTTTATTAAAATTACTTAGTTTCAATAGGTTTGCATAAATAATTTACAAAATATTGCGAATGGACAATTTGCATTTCATTATCGCTCTAAATGTTATAAACCAAAACTGCTTAAATATAGGTATGTTGAAAAACTACCTCGGTATTTCGGTGAAGAAGTTTTGCTGGTAGTTGAGTGAGAAGTTGACTCGATGCCCGCAGCGGAATTCTTAATTGTAATGAAGAATACCTACCGCTTTTTGTAGTAGGTACATGTCCAATTGTCAATTTTCTCCGTGAAATTCTGTCTATCCACCGTTTGACGTTACTTTTATGGCGCTTATGTCAAATATCTATCTCCAGTAGGGCGAACCGTAGATAGATCGGTTATTGAAACCGGCCGTAGATTGGTTATAGGGAACGGCCGTTACCTAGGAACTATTTAGGATTTGTCTTGTAGTGTTGCCGCACTATCTTTAGTAAAACTATCGATAGTTTTGATCTGAAAGAGTTATAAGTAGGTACTATCGATAGGCCTATCGATAGCTTATAGCGAGGCAATACCATATACTATGTACTATGTACTACACTATGTACTATGAAATTACTATCGATAGTATTGCTGCTCGCGAAGTATATACATAGCGATCGTATCGATACCATCGGCATAATAAATTGGCGTAACATGATATAATTTGCAAAAAAGCGCCATCTCTTTGTTTAGCTTAATACTTTTACAGAAAAAGGCGGGGAAACAGAATTACTTGTTGCTTTCAATCAAAACTAGATGGCGCTATATTTAAAACATCAGACTAATAGCAACACTGACACGATTTTTTAATTAAAAAACTAATAAAAAAATATTTTGCGATTTATAATTTTACAACTCTTGATCAAATATTAAATTCACAATTTTTTTAAAGCTATTCAAAAAATATTTTTAGGATGAAATATGTAAAGAAAGTGGCCGTATAGATGAGTGTTATTGCTCCACGTAGCAAGTACTTTCAACTCGCACAGCAGCCCGCAAAAAAGTAAAAAAAAATAAAAAAGTATGAGGCAGCGAAGAAATGGCGTCGCAAGTTGTTTTTTATTCGCAATTTATGTGTTTCTAATCGTTGTAATTGCTAATAAGTGCTGTAAGCGTTATTGAGATAGCCTAAATCAGTTGCGTCGATGTTTCATTGACAAACAGCATTTATTTCCCGTCGATTTCAACTCTCACTGTCGGACAATGGCGTCGTCGGAAGAACCCAGAAACTCTCACGTAAAAGTCGGTGAAACTCGCGATGGCATGCGCGATTACTGTGGTTCGAGCAGCGAGAAAGAAGCCGGCGAGGCCGCGAAGCGTCGTCGAGTGTCGCACGACTATAGAAAACTGTCGAAATTGGGATACGGTCCAAGTGTGTCAGCCGAGTCAAGACATGCTATGTCCCCAGATTCCAAAGGTAAAATCACATCTGTAATAGCCTTTCAACCTATTCAACAGTTCCTGACCTCGATCTGATGCAGATTTGAGCTAATTTCTTTCATTGTCTCGTGTTATTTTTTGGTGGGAAAACCTTTAACCTATCATTTCATTTCTTACATCACAACAGAGGTCAGTAGTGTTTGTAAACATACATTGAAGGTTTTCATCTTATTTTATACTGTTTTAGCATCTTCCTCGTGGTATTTTGGCGTCATTGAGCGGTTTCTGAGACAGGTCAAAGGTGTATAAAGTTTGGTAACAATGCATTGTGAAGTGACCTTGTTGCTATGTGCATTGGTACTTTCTATTGCTCTAGCAGCTCACTTAGAGCACATTATAAAGCCTTGAGAGGTATAATGTTACTGTCAAACACCTTGATGATACTCAAATGTTCTGCGTAAATGACGGTTTCTATAAATTGAAACTAATATTACAGAAGTAGAGTTTGTCCTAGTCTATGTAGAAATTAAGCTTCATTGAAGTGTTAAGAACATACAAGTAGTGGTAGGTGTCTGTATTGTGGACACTGGTGGTTGAAACACACTAGTCAGATGTAAGGCAAGTTCCAAACAATCTGAATCTGTCGCCAAGCACCTATCGGTGTGTTCCGGCAGCCTCACTTGAAAGCCAGTTCCCAATACAGGTTTAGCGTGGCGCCATCTTCGACCACATCGTCACTTAACATCAGGTGACTTGTGGTCAAACGCTACCCTGTAAATAGTAAAAAAAAAACAAAGTAATCCCTACTTATATATAAATGCGATAGTAACTCTGTCTATCTGTTACGCTTTCACACCTAAACTACTGAAACAATTTAAATGAAATTTGGTACGGAAATAGTTTGAACCCTGGGGACGGACATAGGATACTTTTTATCGTGATAAACTGTAACCACGCGGGTGAAACCGCGGGGAACAGCTAGTTTGTAATAATACTGGACTAATGCCTTTTTTGCATCAATCAAATTCTCTGAAACATAATAATCAATAGATCTTCCATCAACACACCAAGATCTTCAGTCTGGGCTGTGTCAATGACCCGGCAAGGTGTTAAGAACTAAAAAATAACCAAACAGCAAATTAAAATAGAGTAGAGACAGCGACTTGGCAAACATAATGTGGGACATTCTGCGACAATGTGGAGCGACAACTTGCGCTGAGGGGCTGGCAGTAGTTGCATGAGAAGAGCCGAAGACCGGGCTCAGCGGCGTACCTTGGGAGAGGCCTATGTCCAGCAGTGGACTGATATAGGTTGATGATGATGATTAAAAAAGAACAGAAATTCTTTTAGAAATGTCAATCTTAGTTTTAGAAAAAGTACAACCAAATCAACACCCATTATTGATTAGTAAATTTTGTATTCTAGTTTTGATCTTTCACCATATACATTGTACTGTTAGCATTAAGAAAAGTCACTACACTGCTACACAATAACTCCTAGCCAGCCAATGATAGAATGATTGTAAATTGCACTGCAAAACTTCAATTGATTAATTGGTGCTACCATTCAATGCATTATTCACAAACTTACAATGCAAATGGCTATCACTTGATTCCCTTCTGGAGACTGTAATTTACAATAAGGGACCATCTATAAATTGCGTCACATGTTAAGGGCGAGGGAGGAGTTCGACGAATTGTGACATTGTGTGACAAGGGGCGGGAAGGGGTCTCAAATTTTGTGACATCAAATTTTTCTAAATATAAAATTAAATATTACAACACGAAATTTCAAAATATGTGATCATCACACTCGGTAAGGGGGGGTCTCCCAAATGTGACCAGCTGTGACAAGGATAGGGGAGGGGTAAAAAATCATCAAATTGGTGTGACGTAATTTATGGATGGCCCCTAAGTATTATCCATACTAATATTATAAATGCGAAAGTAACCCTGTCTGTCTGGCTTTCATGCCTATACTACTGAACTGATTTAAAGAAATTTGGTACAGAGATAGTCTAGAGCCTGAGAAAGGACATAGGCTACTTTTTATAGCGATAAACTGTAGCCCACGCGGGTGAAACCGCGGGGAATAGCTAGTTTGCATATAAATTTGCATATAAATTGAGTGTAGTTAGTGATCTTAGGCTCCTACTTTTTATAGCAATAAACTGTAGCCCATGCAGGTGAAACCGCAGGGAATAGCTAGTTTGCATATAAATTTGGTTTTAAATTGAGCGTAGTTAGTGATCTTAGGCTCCTTTAAAGGTTTTATGATCAATAGTATTGATTGACACTCAAATAGTGGAAGGTCCAATAATGTAAAGGTCTAATAAACAAATTGTCCATGTAGCAATTTGTCTAGGTACTGACACTTCTCTAAAAATGTATTCTATTCTATCTATATTTGTTGTGATGGCAATGAAATGTCATATAATCTTGTCAATCAAAGATTCTTTGTCACAAAATTGTTGGTTCCGAATACACCAACCATATTTTATCTCCACCAAACAATCTCCATCGCTTGTTTTCGCTCCATACACGCGACATTTGCAAAATTGTGGTTAATAAACACACATGATGTGGTTATTCAACACAGCATGATATAGGCACATCAGCCTCAGGCTGCTCGCCTATTACCAAAAAAATAAATAAACAGTTGATGTTGAAGTTGAAAGATTCTTTGTGTTGCCATGACTATTCACACGTTCATTCATTCATTAATTCTATTTATTCATTTTTTTTGTGACATTCTTTCCCCACATGGTAGCTACATCCCAATCGTGCGAGGACAATGAGTGCGATCTTTGAACTCAAATAAGATCATAATAGCCATTGTCAAATAGTGGCTCACTGCGCTAAACTCTTAGGAGAAATATGGTTCTATAATTTTCCATTTCAACATTCTATAGAAATATTACACCTAAAAAAATAACAGTATAACAGTTTGTTTTATTTTTGGGAACAAAATCCTGAATTGAAATCAAACTTTTGCTAGGTTCAGGATAACATATCTTTTCTGTACATAATACATTAAAGCATTGGTTATTTATTTTATTTTCTCTTTGTTCTTCAGGGAGAAAGCGCAAGATCAGCCAAAACTCCCAAGACCTCTGCGTTTGGGGCGAGAATGCAACTCCAGCCAAGCTGACCAAGATATGGCCTGTCTTCGACTCTGGAGGCTTCGGAGACGCAACCATCTTCAACCTGCTTGCCCGCAAGAAGGCGGGATTAGCTAAAAACCCGTTACTCTACGATGTTGGCGGAAACTATCTGTTAAACTTCATCAATGATCCTTTCCAGACTGATTGGTTTGGAGGGCTTCATGCGACATGGCAACAAACAAAGATAGCAAACAAAATCTCTCACGATGACATAACCAAAAGACTCTTCTCATCAGTATCTCGTCAGCTGCGGATCATCAACACTCACTTTCAAAATTCAATGTTCCGTTACAAGTACCCACGAGTGACTCGCTCCAACGTCCTTTTGGAAACATCGAACATGAGAAGACCGGCTACACACTTCAGTCTTACGATGAAGGCCATACGTTTCCATTCTATACCGAGAAGAGAGTTGCCGTGTTATGGTAATTTAGAGCTGCCGTTCAAGATTAAGCAGGAGAACGCAACGGCACCGCAGTTCTACCCAGCGCTGGGGAAAAGTATCATGACGGACACGGATAAAGTGGCAGATGTCAAGGTGAAGATTGAGAGCGAGAGGAAAGATAAGGAAAGAGAAAGGGAGAAGGATAAAGAAAGAGATAAAGATAGGTGAGTTGTCATTTTACTTTGGGTAAAGTAAATAGTTACGTCCTGTTTTATTATAATGCCTATACATAAATACAATAGCAGGTGTAGCGAGGCGCCAGCTTTGTCAACATCATCACTTAACATCACGTGACTTGTGGTCAAATATTAACCCTGTAAGTAGTAAAAAAAAATGAGTATATTGAGTAAAGTGAATGAACATCCAATCAAAGGGCGATAGTGGCCGAACGGTAACGCGTGCGACTTACAAGACGCCGACACCGAGTTCGAATCTTCTCGGCCCCGCACCTATGACTTAATAAGTTATGTGCGGATTTGCCATCGCTCAAAACGATGAAGGCAAAACGTCGTGAGGAAACCGGCATGTCCAAGAACTGCAACATTCAACGGCATGTGACATCTACCAACCCGCACTGGGCCAGCGTGGTAGATTACAGCCTATCTGAGAGAAGGCCAGAGTCCCAGCAGTGGGAACGTGAGAAGGATGATGATGAATGAACACCCCCGGCAGGTCGCACTCGTCTCGGCACTCGTCGTGCGCGGGGTGCCGGCGCCGGTCGCGCGTGAAGCGGTGCTCCATCGGCGTGCAGTGCCGCCGCGACCGGCCCGCGCTGGCGGAGGGCTGGACCGCGGTCGCGGGCAACCCCGCCGTCAAGGGGCTCAAGTACCACAGGTGGGCTAGAAATCCAGCAATGTGCTTGAGAAAAACATCAAAAAATTCAAAACATTTTTATTTAATAGCTACGCCTGTTCCAACCTCCTTTCGCCGGCAAAAGAACAGGCAAGAAACGCCCGGCAGGTAATTTTTTTTGACGCGATCATTTTGACAATTTCATTCTTATTACTTATTGATTGAATTGGAGCAAGTTCACTAAAATCCCAAGCTTTTTTTTTGTCATCTAATAGTCCGATATTTTTTAATTAGCTTTACTAATAAGATTTCTCTTTTTTGGTTGTACACATTGGGATATGGGAACATGAATATTAACGAGTTGCGGGATCACAACCAAAGCAGACCAGACCCCACAAGCAGCACCCGTTTACGAGTTGACGCATGTGCATTGCGATGAAAGTGTACCATGTTGTAAACATAAAGCTGCTTTCCTCCTTCGGATACTAGTGGACTGTATATTCATGTATTGAGGTAGGCGTGGAGGACACTTGCAGGGAAACCAGAACGATTTCACTTTATATTGCAATTATTGAAAGGAGACACAAAGCACCGTCGTTAGTTAAGTAGCGGAAGTTGCAGAAGTCACAAAGTTTGAAACGTTTCGCGAACGGCGAAGGAGTGGAACACCTTGCCGGCGTCTTTGTTTCCCGATAAGTATAACTTGGGGAGCCTTCAAGTCAAAAGTGAATAGGCATCTTCTAGGCAAGCCATCTTCAACCTTCTCATCACTTACCATCGGTGAGACTGGGGTCAATTGCTTGCCCATCTATCTATATAAAAGAAAGTCGTGTTAGTTACACTATTTATAACTCTAGAACGGCTGAACCGGTTTGGCTGAAAATTGGTGGGGAGGTAGCTTAGGACCAGGAGACAGACATAGGATACTTTTTATCCTGGAAAAGGTTCCTACGGGATAACGCGAAGACGCGGGTGAAATCGCGGGGCGCAGCTAGTATCTTATAAAAACAAACATGTAAGCGAGAATTAATATGAAAGGAAAGTTGAAAAAAGACTTGTCTTGATCAGAGGAACAAACTCACGGGCCGGGCCGTAAAAAATAAGTAGCTTGACGGTAGAGCGTTTTTAAGTGCTCATCTGGATACATCTTCAAGTTAAGAATCGATTAACAAGCTACCTATCAGTGTTTTCCTTCAACCACATTTGTAGTTCCCTATGTAGGTGTAGCATGGAGCTTGCTTGTACCACATGGTCACTTAACGCTACCTTGTGAGATGTAAAGAAAAACTTAGTTCACTGTAATAGGCAACCATCAGGCAAGCGTTATGCTTGACACCTCCCCTCGGTTTCCAAAAAAGTCTGTTTTAAGCTGACGTTGCACACCTCTAGTCATTGAAATCAAAGTCTAAATATTTATTTCGTAGGATACAACATGTGAATAACTTAAAGCGTCATACTTTAAACTAGCTTCCTTACCTTCCTGACGACGCGGTAGCCGAGTTGGTAGTGTCCCTGCTTGCGAAGCTAGCGGTCCCGGGTTCGAATCCCGGTAAGGGCAAATATATGTGTGATGAGCACCAATATTTGTACCTGAGTCTTGGATATTTCTATCTATATAAGTATTTATTTCTCTATATAATTCTGTATATCGTTGTCTGGTATCCATAACACAAGTTTCGAGCTAAATTTGGGGCTAGGTCAATTTGTGTGCAATTGTCCCAGATATTTATTTTATTTTATGCCAAACAAACAGTCATGAAACGCCCGGCACATGGTTTTTTGAGCGAGATAACACACACTCACTCAAACTCGTTCGAACTTAGTGATTTTTGTAACCATGACCGGTTTTTTAACCCCTCGTCTTATCCCAGACTGATGCGAGTGGAGACCCACCCCAACGGTGGTGCCAGCGTGGTGTACCTGAACCAGAGAGACGTGGACATGCTCAACGGGCACCAGCAGGAGGCGCTGGCCAAGGAGTTCCTTAAGGTAACCACGGCAAGGTCTTATAGATAGAGACTATCTTTATTCTTTGCTTTTCACTCCAACGAAAGCTATTCGGAAACCTTCACATCTTCTGATGTACCGCGTTGAAATGTCTCTGATAAAAACAGTGAAGCAAAACATTGTGAGGAAAAACCAGCATGTTCAAGAACCACAACATTCAAAGGCATGCTACATCTATCAAACCCGCACTGGGCCACCATGGTAGTTACGGCCCATACTCTCTCAGACAAGGTCAGAGTCCCAGCATTAAACTACTGAACGGATTTAAGTAAAATTTGGAATGGAGATATATATATTTTTTATAACGATGATGGCTCAGTAGTAGTGACGTCGGCTTGCGATCCGTAGGACGTGGGATCGAATCCCACAATGATCTTGAGCTTTCGGTGAAGGAAAACATCGTGATGAAACCATAGCTTGGTGGTAGGGTATTTTCTAGTACTCGCCTGGCTAGCTACCACCCTCTTGTTAAGAATCTGTCGCCAAGCACCTATCGGTGTGTTCCGGCAGCCTCACTTGAGAGCCAGTTCCCAGTCCAGGTGTAGCGTGGCGCCATCTTCGACCGCATCGTCACTTAACATCAGGTGACTTGTGGTCAAACGCTACCCTGTAAATAGTAAAAAAAAAAAGATAGGTTATCGGAGTGAATTAACACATAGGCCACTTTTTATTACGGAAAAGGTTCCTGCGGGATAACGGGGAGACGTGGGTGAAACCGCGGGGCGCAGCTAGTATAGAATAATATATTGTTCCGTTAAAAACTTCATTATAATGATTTTTTTTTCATATGACGATGAAGTCTCGTTATTTCACTTAGAAATTTAATTCGTCATTGTTCCCAGCTGGTGTTTTCCGAAGACAGCGAGGGCTGGGCGTACTTCGTGTGCGGCGTGGTCCGCGGCGCGGCGGCCGCCTTCCCCTGCCTCCTGCAGTACCTCACGGACACCCATCCCAACCTGACCGTCAAGGCGGGCGTGCTGGCCAGGGCGTCCGACATCGAAACTACCACGATTAGCCGATATTATCAACAGGTAAGACGTCTTTTAACATCTAGATATTCTTCCAAACTTTTGCGTTTAATATAATAGTAGGATAGGATTAGGTGAGCGACTTGAGGCTGATGTGCCTCTATCATGCTGTTTTGAACTTTGGCAATGCCCAGAACTTCACCATAATGTCCTCATAGGGTTGCACGAGGCGACTTTTTTTCGGCTGTCGGTGACCACCTCCTTAAGCAACCAGCATCAGCAGTGCCATTCTAATTCACTCGGAAATTCTCCTGACGAGTTTCCTTGAGATTTTTTTTAGACGCGATTCATTAATTCGGCACATAACATTTAATTTGACAAACCACCTGTTCAATCATGGAAAAGTTTCCGCCACCTGTTTGCTCTCGGGAAACGTTTCAGTGAAGCGATAGTGACGTCGAATCCGACACGGAATCTTTCAGAGTGAATTAGAATCGCTCTACTGTTCTAGTCTTGAACGACTGTTGCCGTGGATGTGTGAGCAGTGTAAACAAAAACATCTTAATAATGCCAAGCTAGCTAGTTATAACTAGCGGCACGAAACTCTAGCGCTCGGCGTCATTGCGCAGAAGTCAAAAATCAGGTATCACAGGGGGCTACAGGGACGAAGAGTGCGCGTGCGTGGCGCCGGTTGGCTAGCCGTCGTGTTCCGTCCCCCGCGCCGATACGACGACCCGCGGACATCTGACTTACAGTCGCGTTCTAAAGTGAATTGATATTGCCGTTCATTGTTATTGTTTTTATTTGTGTTAATTTTGAGTTCGTTTGTTATCGGTGTTTTTGTCTTAAATAAAAATTGACAAATTATTATTTTTTTCTACCCCCTATAAACTAAATCACAATAAATAAATAGAAAAGAGGTTAATTTTGAATAGTAAAACAACCTGTTACAAGCTATTCAAAACTTTAACATTAACTATTAAATTCATGTTTGCGCGCGCACAGTACCTACCTAATATCCTCCACATTTCGCTCAGTGATAGACTATTTTTTTTAAAAATATGTTCTTAAAATTATTTGGTTTTATTAATTAAAGTTATAATTGTATCATGCTCGCGACTGTACCCATGCGCAGATATCCGCTCCACGTTTCACTCAGCGCTGAACTTCCGTGCCGCTACCTATACCACCCTAGCCACTTCAAGTTTCTAAGCAACTTTACTAACAATACCTCTGATCTTCGCAGGTGCAACAATCGTACGCTGCAGGCACGTTCCGCTGCGGGCCCCTGCACCAGATCTCCCTAGTGGGCACCGTGCACGAGGAGGTGGGGGGCTACTTCCCTGACATGCTGCAGATGCTGGCACGAGACCCATTCTTGAATCTGGTTCGTAGTACTATTATTTTCATATGTAATGAGTGTATGTATGTGTGTGTATGTGTGTGTATGTATGTGTATGTGTATGTATGTGTATCTGTGTGTGTGTGTGTGTGTGTGTTCTTCGACCACATCGTCACTTAACATCAGGTGACTTGTGGTCAAACGCTACCCTGTAAAAAGTAAAAAAAAAAAAAACTTCACTCTCGGGTCTTTGCGCGGACCTTTGTTATGCTGGGGCCACACTAACGGGAGATGCCGTTCAATAGCGCGATGATTGATTCATTGATGACGTTTGACATAAGTGTGGCCACGACATTGGACAACGGCATTCACATTGGCGTTTGACATTAGCGGATAATTCAAGTGCATTCACGTTGACCGTTCAAGTGTAGCCACTCACATAATAGCGTTAATAGTTAACGCAATATTTATCGCTAAGATAGGCATTGATATTTCCCTTGACGTTGACCTTAGTGTGGCCCGGGCATTAGGCATTAGCGAAGCCGTAGCCGACGCTAAGAGGCCATTTTAAATTAAATATCACAAAAATAAACTATGGTGCTGAAAGGAAGGAAGGGTGAAAATGTAAAAAACTATTTTAGAAGGAAATTCGTTCATAAAGAGCTCAATGTCCTAATATTTTTTAAATTCTTCAATCAATCAATCATTATCAGCCTTTCACGTTCCCACTGCTGGGACTCTGGCCTTCTCACTGAGAGAGAGTATGGGCTGTAATCTACCACGCTGGCCCAGTGCGGGTTGGTAGATGTCGCATGCCCTTGAATGTTGCAGTTCTTGGGCATGCCGGTTTCCTCACGATGTTTTCCTTCACCGTATTGAGTGATGGCAAATCCGCACATAACTTATTGAGTCATAGGTGCGGGGCCGAGAGGATTCGAAATCGGTGTCGGCGTCTTGTAAGTCGCACGCCTAACTGTTCGGCCACCATCGCTCCATGCTCATTTAATTCTTAGTAATTTTTATTTTCCTTTCTAGACCATGCCTTGGGGGCCTATGTCGGCTGTGGAAATGGAGCCGCAGGAGTCGAACGACGGCCCCATCTTGTGGATCCGGCCCGGGGAACAGTTGGTACCCACCGCTGAACTTGGCAAGAGCCCTATTAAGAAGAGACGGTGAGAATGCTTAACTTTTAAATCATTAGTCTATTATATTCTCACTGTGGAGATACAGACCTTTATTAGGATTCCTTACCCAAACGGAAAAACGTCCATCCGTCTGTCTATCCGCCTGTCACCAGGCTGTATCGCATGAACCCTTTCTTTCCTTTTTCTAAGCCTGAACTGTGATAGTAAGACAGTTGAAATTTTCACAGATGATGTATTTCTGTTGCCATAACAACAAAACCTAAAAAAACAGAATGAAATAAATATTTAAAAGGGGCTCCTATACATACAGCAAACATGTTTGTTTTTGCTGTTTTTATTAAAACACTTTTATTAACTTCACTTGTAACTAACAATGTGATCAAATCTCTTAGAAGTCAGTTTTGTATGTTATGTGTAATCCTGGTGATAATTAATTTGGTATGATCCACCTAATCTTATGATGCAGCCAAAAGTTTTTTTTATTTTTTATTTTACTATTTACAGGGTAGCGTTTGACCACAAGTCACCTGATGTTAAGTGACGATGTGGTCGAAGGTGGCGCCACGCTACACCTGGACTGGGAACTGGCTCTCAAGTGAGGCTGCCGGAACACACCGATAGGTGCTTGGCGACAGATTCTTAACAAGAGGGTGGTAGCTAGCCAGGCGAGTACTAGAAAATACCCTACCCACCAAGCTATGGTTTCATCACGATGTTTTCCTTCACCGAAAGCTCAAGCTCAATGTATATGTAATCCTGGTGATAATGCAATAATTTGGTATGATCAACCTGATCTTATGATGCAGCCAAAAGGTGGATAGGGAATCTCTGCAGTAGCTGCTAGTAAACTCTTCGAAATTTGGCTGATATGATTCATTTTGATGAGTCCAATGGATTGAAGTTGGTGACGAGGGTCTGCTGATGAAGCCGGTGGATAGCGGATCTCTTCAGTGGCTGCTAGTAAACCCGTTCGAGTTTGGGCTCATGTGATTCGCTGTATTGAAACCTTTCTGTAATTCCAGGACCGGTATAAACGAGCTCCGCAACCTGCAGTACCTGCCCCGGTACAGTGAAGCCCGGGAGTTCCTGTTCGAGGACCGCACCCGGGCACACGCGGACCACGTGGGGCACGGCCTCGACCGCATCACCACCGCCGCGGTCGGTCAGTACACTACTACAGTACCCGCTCGTACTCGACTTAACTAACGTGGTATATAGACCAGGGCCCGTAGCCAAGATGCATTCTGCAATCGTTGACGCTAATAGAAAACAAGAAAAAGTATTGGTTTGACATATTTCAACGCTAAGTCACGTGGTCAGAAATATGTCAAACCTATACTTTTTATTTTGTTTTCTATTAGCGTCAACGATTGCAGAATGCAACTTGGCTACGGGCCCAGTAACCCCTAGTACAGGTTTTGATAGTTTACAAAAACTATTAACTAGTTTTCGTTTCCATCCATACATATTTTTTTCAGCGAATCTTACCGAGACTGAGAGGAACTGAAATCGTATTATTTTTTTTTTAATACGGGTTATTTTTTTTGGTATGGCGTCACACGATTAGTGTATTCGCCAGTGTCAAGTATAAAATATTTCAAACTCAGAGAGTTGAATCAAGTTTAAATGATGATGATGATGATGATGAGATGAAGGGATGAGGATAGTGTTTAAGTAAAGTAGTGGCGCTTTACTTAAACTTTACACGGACTTTTTTGGAGCAACTCGAAAAGTCGCTTTCACAACTTTATTTCAATTTCCCACACTCGCACACATTAACGAACACATAATGGTTAATAATCCACCGATATTACACAAGAAACACAAGTTTTGGAAATAAAAACACAATCTTCATGTTGACAATTCAATCGCCGCCAAAAAAGTCCTCACGGGTTATTTTAAATCGTTATAATCATATTCCAACAATGTTATTGAGTTACTTTTTGAATTTAGGCAGATCGCGTTGCCACTTTGACAAGTCGGCGGTGGTAAACGTCGACGTTTACGAAAACTTTTATCGTTTTCAAAACTTGTTTCGGTTTTTTAACCGACTGCGAAAAAAGGTGTGTTTTCGAGTGTATGTATGTAATATGTATCATCATCATCATCATAATCAACCGGTTTCAGTCCACTGCTGGACATAGAATAAGAATAAGAATCATTTATTTGCAACAAATTATACAAGACAAATACATTATGTAGAAATGAGAAAGAATAAAAAGAAAAATGTATTGTTGCAAATCGGCCTAGTAGGCATCTACGTCGTACGTCTATTCCATAAATTTAAAGTCGCTCAGCGGGCTATGCTCGGAGTTTCTCTTAAGGATCGAATCAGGAGTGAAGTGATCCGACAGAGAACCTAGATAATCGACGTGGCCTATAGGGTCAGCAAGCACCCTCTTGTAAGAAACACTCGCCAAGCACCTATTGTTGTGTTCCGGCAGCCTCACTTGAAACCCAGTTCCCAGTCCAGGTGTAGCGTGGCGCCATCTTCGACCACATCGTCACTTAACATCAGGTGATTTGTGGTCAAACGCTACCCTGTAAATAGTAAAAAAAAAGCTGAAGTGACAATGGGCTGGACATTTACCCGAAGAACCGATAATTGTTGGGGGCAAACGTGTTCTTGAGTGGAGACCGCGTCTCGGCAAACGTAGTGTAAGACGCCCTCCGGGTAGGTGGAGCGACGACCTACGCAAAATGGCTGGCAGCGGTTGGATGAGAGAAGCCGAAGATCGGGCTCGATGTATGTATATTTCTTTGGCACGGCCTGTAGCCTAAATGGTTTGACGGATTTTAACACATGGTTCGGAACATTATGTCAATCATTTCGATCTCCCTCTTTCCTAGTAAACAAACCACATTTTTGACGTCTATCTTTGTTGCGATCTCCAGGTGTTCTGAAAGCGATCCACTGCAGCGACGAGTCGGACCGCGGCCGGATCACCAAGGACGTGGTCGCGTTCCACGCCGCGGACTTCAACAAGCTGGTGCAGCTGCTGCAGCTGGACCTGTACGAGCCGCCCATCTCGCAGTGTGTCACGTGGTGAGTGACGCTCAAGGAAATGTATTTATTTATATGGTAATAGGTGAGCAGCCTGAGGCTGATGTGCCTATATCATGCTGTGTTGAATAAGGTATTTTTATCTATTTGTAAAAATATTCTAAAAACATAATATTATTGAGATAGCTTTAGGCAAGAAGCAGTCGGAAATCGATAGTTTTAGTTCATAAAATAGAAAACTAAATTTTAAAATTGAATTCAAAAGTTTCAGCTTTTTAAATCTGTTTGAAAACACCATTGACATCATAGCAGTCGCCGGCTATGTAAATATAAACAACTAACAAAACGTCACTGCATTTCTCTACATAGCCGACTGACGTCATGACCACAGAGCAATATAGCGGCAACTGCGACTAGCGTTTTCGTCAAATTACGCGCAAAATTCGAAAATGCTAAATTTGATTGCATTTTTATGGCACATAACGTTTGAATAAAATTGTGAATTTGTTTAGTGGTTCACTAGAACTATAAAATCTAACTGAGACACTTTTAAAAAATGGGTGTTATACCCTATTATAGCAATGTCCTAAAATGCAGAGAAAAGTCAATTCTGTAGCAAGGAAGCAATGTTCGTTCGCAACCACTTGTCCAATCTGTTTTTAAAGGAATTCACTGAAGGTGCTGACACAACGTCTTCTGGTAGTCTATTCCAGTTGTTGTAGAAGCCGGGAAGTACTGCGCAGTGAATTATTATGAATGTCCTATCTCCAGGCTGGAGGAAGCCAAGTTGAACCAGTTGCGGCGCGAGGGCGTGAGGTACTCGCGGCTGCCGCTGTGCTCGGACGACGTCTACTTCCTGCCGAGGAACATCATCCACCAGTTCCGCACCGTCTCCGCGGTCGCCTCCGTCGGTGAGTACTGCTGGCTCCTGGCTACTGGCTGCTGGCTACTGGCTACTGGCTGCTGGCTGCTGGTTACTGGCTACTGGCTGCTGACTAGAACAGTGGATCTTGACCATTCATCATCATCATCATTATCAGCCTTCCACGTTCCCACTGCTGGGACTCTGGCCTTCTCTTCTCTTGACCATTGATGATCCCTGATAGCACCGGAAGTAGTCCGCGAAGTAATTTAGAAAATATTGAATAGGAGACAGCGAGTGGAAACAAAATATGAAACAAGCTACCCAACAAATTGATATTAGAAGATAAGGACCGTGTATTTCTAAATCGCTTGAAAACGTTTTTAACCTACAAATGCTACTGCAGCATTTATAAATGATTTCCTCAATGACGAATTCACAAAATGGCTAGAATGGCGATCCATTCTTGGTCCACTCCGACATTGCTATGTACCCTATTCGGGTCCATATATTATTTGCAGCTGCTACGAATAGAGAGTTTATATCCTGGATTACCTGTTCCTCTTCAGTTTCACCCGCGTGGGCTATAGTTTCCCATTTTTACCCCGTTAGGGGTTGAATTTTAATAATCCTTTCTTAGTACACCCCTATGCATCAAGACAAACATAACCTCCAAATTTCATGTTTCTATGACCAGCGGCTTAGGCTGTGCGTTAATGTCTCTCAGTCAGGACTTTGATTCTTATATACATAGATAAAAAACTCACCTTCCATCAATTCTGTTAAAAAAAGGTTTATGCAAAATTTGAAGTAGACTGGACAAAAGAATCACGTAGTCCCACAAACTTTGCCCTCATTTTTCACCCCCTTAGGGGTAGAATATCGGAAAATCCTTTCTTATCTGATCCCTACGTTATACAAATATCACAATCTCCAAGTTTCAGCTTTCTATGATCAGCGGTTTGGGCTGTGCGTTGATCCATCAGTCATTCAGGACAAAGCCTTTACTATGTACATAATATAGATAGATAGATAACGCTTTATTGATATAGAATCTATACTATAGATAAATCATGAGCTACTTTTTATTCCGGACAAAGGGAATACCGCGAGGTGGAGCTATTGTCCTAAACCGTTGTCCCCGTTGCAGCGTGGCACCTGCGCCTGAAGCAGTACTACCCGTCGTCGGAGGCGTCGTCCCCGGCCGACGAGCGGCCGCCCCCCGCGCCCGCGCCCCCGCCCCGCGTCCTACAAGTGCCGCTCACACCGCCACCCACCACGCCAGGTAACTACATAATATTATAAATAAATAAATATCTATATAATATATCCTATTTAAAAAAATATGTATGGACGGATGGATTGGTGTTTGTTACTCTTTCACGCAAAAACTACTGATCGGATCGGATCAAACGGATCTGAATGAAATTTGGATTGGAGATAGTTTATACCCTGGATTAACACATAGGCTACTTTTTATCCCGGAAAAAGGTTCATGCGGGATAACGGGAAGACGCGGGTGAAACCGCGGGGCGCAGATAGTACACTATACATATAAACGTATGGGGATGATTTGGGTAGATGCTGATGGAGGAAATGCTATGCAATATACTGTTTTAAGCTACCATGGTCAATAACATTAGAATTAGGTATTGAAACGGGATAATTTATTTGTTTTTATTTGAGTCCTCGATATAAAACAAATACATGGTAATTATTCCATTTCAAAACCTATACAATGCTATACACCTAAAGCGAAATCCCAGTCCCAGTATTATGAATGTTCCTATTTATGTGCCTCGTAGAATTGCATAATATGATATTACTTTATTATCATATATTAAAGATTTGCTTTATTTTGTTGCAGAAACTAAAACACCATCTTCCACCACCAAGCACAAAGTCGGTGTGATAGAAATGCGGGCGCTGAGCGCGAAATTCCACGAGAAACTGAACAAGCCACAGAAACTCTCGCATACGAGGAAGAGCCTCGACGTGCACAACAAAACGCCGGACAAAAAGACAGAAAAAAATGACAAAACTGACGTCAAGCCCAAGATAGAAGTGAAAACAGAAAAAACTGAAGCGAAACTCGATAAAGTTGACAAAGCAACTGAAAAATGTGACAAAGTAGAGAAACGTACTGAAAAGACGGACAAGGTCGAAAAAGTGACTGAAAAAATATACGGTATCGAAAATGGTGTTGGGGAAGAGGCAAAGATAGACGTGAAAACAGAGGTGCCAGAACATAAATCTGTGAAGACTGAGACAAACTCCATCAAACCTAACTCTATCAAAACTGAACTGAAACTGGACAGAAATGATATCAAAAGAGACAAGTCAGAACCACGGTCGGAGAAAACTGACAAACCTGACAAGTCAGAGTCTAAACCTGACAAAGAACGGTCGGAAAACAAAACTGACAGAAACGAGAAGAGTGAAAAGACGGATCGAGTAGAGAAATCAGAATCGAAAGACAAGAATCATTCGCACCGAGACAGGCATTCAGAAAAGCACAGATCGGAGAGATCAGACAAGCATGATAATCATAAAAGACATTCATCATCATCCCGTCACAAGTCCTCGCATCACAAGTCTGACCGGTCACGTGACCACAAAAAGGAGCATAAAAGCTCGGACGACAGAAAATCAGACGAGAGAACGTCAGAACATAAACATAGAGAGAAAGACGGTGTAAAAGAGGTTAAGAGTATTTCGCAAGCGGTGGAGAACGCAAGGATACCGGAGGTGTTACATCGGCCCCCGGATTAGTGTTTTAGTGACGTGTAACGGACTCAAATTCTAAATTTGTGCGTGTCAGTGTTGTGCCGATGCTGAGATGGTATGTGAATTATTTATGTACGAATCAAGGGTAAGGACGTTGTTTGCAGATGTTTTAGTGATCTCAAAAGTTTTGAAATTGATCTATATAGGGCCTAGGGTTGTGGGAAGATATTTGAAGAGCAACAGAGATTGTCTCATGACTCCGTTGTTTTTATTAGTGCATTATTATTTGGTAGGTATTACCAGACAAAAAAAAAATTAAAAGAAGTTTTTGTTATTTGCTTTGGAAGTGATTGTAGTATTGAATGATTGAAGCAATGGGTAATTGACCTATTGGGGACCATTGGTACTGAATGTTTGAGCTAAACATTATGTCTAGTTTTTTTTTAAATTAGCAATAGTCGAGCATTTGACCAGTCTAACCTCATTAGTCATTCATAATGAGGTTGATGTTTATAGTGTAAAATATTCCCATTCACTCTAGATTTGAAGACTAGCAAATTGTACTTGTTGGGTGACAAAGACGTTGGCAGGTTGTTCCACTCCGCTGTTTGCATTATAAATGTAGATGCGAAGCTATTTGTATGGTTCAGGGGAATGTCAATTGTCAACTGTACGGATATTGCTTAGCCAGTCTGAAAACGATTTTATGCAATAGGTATTAGAGTATCATTTTGGTATACATTAGAATAGCATGTAAGTACTTTGAAGGCTTGAGTATACCGATTTTTTGGACTAAAATGATCTTTTGCTCTTCATTTATCTCACCAGAGTCATTATTGAATTGAAAGGTGACACAGAAATTTTAGTTCAGACAAGACCGTTGTACATCTTGTCCTTTGATTCATAAATTTTCATTGGAAAACAAAAAGTACGATGAGGTTTATGTATTGCGGAATAAATAGAACCAAGATAGTGCCTGTTGCGAATCAAATGTTCTGAAGAAAATTAACGAGACCGATTTCTTATGGAATCGATTCCGTTATCGAAAAGTCTGAATTGGTCTGTCTTGTTGCTATTTTCAAGCATACAAACAACGAACAATAGTTTTGCTAATTTTAGGTAGCGATGTACCTATGTGATATTTTTTTACTGTGGCCCTTGTGTGTTTTTGCGCGACGTTACCCCAAGCGCATACTCTCTTTTTCTGTATGAAAAAATGTACTCATAAAGGCGTATTTTTTGGGCCAATATTTCTTCGTCGTTCCTCTAGAGCAAATACGTCACTAGGGCCGCTGGTATGAAAACACTTTCAAGTTTTACAAAATATATCAAAATAATTGGAACAAATTGATGAAAGATCTCTATTATCACTAAAAAAATATGATTACTTATTTTATGTCTGACATTGAAGATCAGGTGATTAAAATATATCATTCTAAGAAAAAGGTGAAATTATCCCAAGACATTTTCGCCTCGTATGAATTTAGTAGAAGAAACACTGCAACAATCCTCTCCCTTGATGTTTTAAAAATATATAGGATTACTTGTAAATATATTGTAAGTAGTCTCTTAGAGGCTAAGCGTAAATGATTATATTGAAGGATGGCTGAGCAGTTTTAGATGAATCTTTAAACCCAGTGCATTTTTTTCTATGTGAAAAGGTTCTTCGGTTGACATATACATAATGTGTACTAACATACAAATTGCACCCCATAGTGGCACTGAAAAGTAGCCTATGTCAGATTTAGCTCTCTTGTTAAACTTCATTGAAATTAGTTCAGTATTTCAGTTATGAAGGAGCAACTACCAGACAGGAACCAATTTTAAGTTCATAATATTATTAGTTAGTAATAGATAAATCTAAAACTGCTATATGTATGTGATTTGAAAGAGTAACAAATAAGAAGAGAAGATTAATTAAGATAAATAATAAATAAAAATAATACGTATTATATATACCCTTTCTACTGCACTACAAATAAATTATTATTTTCATATAGATGTAAACAAATTCTTTATTGACACTGAGTTTGTGATATAAACAATTTTCAAGGCTCTTATTGTGTCTGCAGAAATAATAATAAAAACCACTATTCCTCCATTTTACAATTAATCTAAACGAATTTTTTATTATCAAAGTCCTATCATTTTCATGAAACTATCCATAGGTCTCGGAGTCTTGTATAGATGATAAAATAATGTTTTTATTTATTTCTACCACAGGAAAGAGGCATAAGACATTAAATTAAAATAGTTTTTATTAATTAGTTTCTTTACTATTATGGTAATGACCACGGACTACACTGTACAGTCAGCGACAAAAGTGCAAAACAAAAACAAATTTTCCGATCGTCTCTATCATCTTAAACACTAACCTTTGTCTGAACCATCACTTAACATCGGGGGTGTTATGTTATTTTCAAACGCTACCCTGTAACATGTCTACTTTTGTCGCTGACTGTACCATACAAAAACAAAACTTGTTTTTCCTAGCAATACTAGGTTTTGTTTATACTGACTTTCACTGGACAGGGGCAATGGATGATACCTACATTAGGGTGTATTTCCACCAGAGCTGTCCTAGGCAGCTAAGCTGTGCGACGAGGCATAGCGGAGCTATCGTAACTTTCCACCAAAGAATGAGTGTGAAAATCATTTATTTACTACAAAATATATAAAAATACATTACTATGTAAAGCACTGCGGGGATGCGTAGCGGACTGTTTTCACTTGCTGGTAGCGTTATGCTCTACTCCTCATACGCCTCCCTCGCTCGCGTCTCTCACGAACATCGTTCGATTATTTTGTACGTACAAAGACCTCGCTCTGCTAAGCCTTTATCCACCAGACTTGCGCTCAGCGAGGCTAAGAAATTATTTTTATTTTTTTCCTAGCGCATAGCTTAGCTACCGCACAGCTGTGGTGGAAATGCACCCTTATTATGTGGCATAAAAATTTATTCACCTCTTTGTATAAATGGTCGGTTTTTGTCGTGACAAGACATTGTTGTAACTGTCCAAAAGACTTTTTGCCTATTGCAGACTGTATGCAGGACAGTTTATTTCAAAAGTGGTTTATGAACATGATTTCTTTATTGTATCGGAGTGTACCATGATGCGAGAAAAATGTGTAAATTGTAACATTATAAGACTTGAAGAAATAAAGAATATAACGATGAATTTTGATCTTTTTACTTGATTGGATTCCTATATCGCCCATTTCATTGTCACTGTTTTTTATTCATATTCGTGTTTTTGTTTGTTTGTCTGTGAGAGTCTTCCTCGCATCATGGACGTTTTCACTTTCATAATAAGTTAATTTTATTTATATCAATACAGTATTATTTATAGGTTAAAGTTGGTCCAATCAGCCCGACCACATGTTTTTTTGAAGGCGGTTTGAATAACTAACATTTTGATGACATTGCGTTTTGGGATCTCTCCAGTTGGAAGGGACGTTTTCGGGTTGGAAAGGAGTCCTAAAAACTGATACCTCAGAGTGACGTGTGTCTTTGCAATGCAAGGCACTGCAATTTAAGTGCATTTTGCCTATCAGGTTAATGACAAAAGTGGTAGATTATACTTGATTTTCCAAATGTCTAGAACAGTAATGTTTGGGTATATCTTACAAATGTACAAGGTAGCGTTTGACCACACCATAATACCTGATGTTAAGTGATGATGCGGTTAAAGGTTGGGTGTTTAGGATGATGAAGGTGATCGGAAAATTTGTTATTGTTGAGCGACTTTGTTGTTGATAGTACTATATTAGCAGTTTCGACACCAAAAGTATAATACATATTTATACTTGTCTCATGTTGGCTACATAGTGGAAAGATGTTAAAATCTGCAACTGTCTTATTTCGAACCCGGCAGCTTCTACCGGTTCCTTTTATGTGTAAAACCTTTTTTTTTGTATTCATAGACTCGAAAGACGGTTTTTAGGTTAAGCATTACAGTTTAAGTGTTATTTTTTTTGTATATTTTAGACCTTATTTCAGGACAGAGTAGAGTTTACGAAAATGCGAAAGACGTAGATTGTTTCGTTTATAATTTTGACAGAACAACTGGGAAAGATCTTGTGTTAAAAAATTGGTTGTCTGTAAAGTCGGTTTACTGACGATAGTTGAACGTGACAACGTCGATTGGCCGATTGTGCTTCTTTGTCGCTCGTTCCGCGCTCTCGCTTGCACTTCAAGCCTTACATGGAACGCCTCAGAGCGAGGTAACGCCGCATGAGTCATGTTTTTTTGTGCGTGCAGCCGGCTCTATCGAATTATAAGACGTTGTCACGTCAAAAAATAATGAAGCACTTGAAAATGAGTTTGACAATTTTGTAGACTTGTGATTATACGAGAGAACGTTTGTTATTGTGAGAGAATAACTCAAAATGTGGAAACTGCCGTGTTACCACCACTATTAAGTACGGATATGCCTTATTTTTGTATATTATAATGATCTGTCTACATTCAGTTGAGGGCAGAAGTTTTGTGATCTAAAGAAATAATAAATGTATTTATGTCTAGGCGTTAATTTATTGTTTCACGTTTACTATATTTTTGAAATAATAAATAGCAATATGAATAGAAAGTTTGGTTGTTTTATTTTCTTGTAATCCGTCGAAACTAATATATTACTAGCTAGCGCCCTGCGTGGGCTACAGTTTATTGCGATAAAAAGTAGTCTATGTCCTTCCTCAGAGTTCAAACTATCTGCATACTAAATTTCACCAATTTTTTAATTTTTTTTAATATTTACGTTTGACCACAAGTCTGATGTCAAGTGGCGATGTGGTCGAAGATGGCGCCACGCTACACCTGGACTTGGAACTGGCTCTCAAGTGAGGCTGCCGGAACACACCGATAGGTGATGGCGACAGATTCTTAACAAGAGGGTGGTAGCTAGCCAGGCGAGTACTAGAAAATACCCTACCACCAAGCTATTCCAAATATTTTTACAGCGGTTTTGGCGTGAAAAGGTAACATTATTTCGCATTTATAATATTACTAGTTGCGTCCCGCGGTTCCACTCGCGTCTTCCCGTTATCCCGCAGGAACCTTTTCCGGGATAAAAAGTAGCCTATGCGTTAATCCAGGGTATAAGCTATCTCCATTCCAAAAATTCAGATCCGTTAAGTAGTTTTAACGTGAAAGGGTAACAAACATCCATCCATCCATCCATACAAACTTTCATGTTTATAATATTAAGTAGGAAGTAGGGATGGATTATAGTGATGATTGCTGTATCTATTTGACCCTTAGAAGAAATAAAACCAAATGATTTCCGTTTTGACGTTTATTTTCTTATACCAACAGTTCCAAGGTATACAGTAGAAAACATGAAAAAAAATCGCATATTAAGTACAAACAATAAATACAGATCGATATTCAGTCAGATCGAGTAATACCTAAACACTATTGAAAATAAGATACAATTTTAAATATTTAAATAATTTGTTAGTGGATTAATGAATGGCACATTGGCAAGATTCAACAATGAAAGTCATGGAAAGGTGAATAAATATGAAAAATACTGGTAGAAATTACATAAATAAGTAATTATTACAAATAAGGTATAATAAAATACCGTATTGAACAATTTATAGACTTGCTTGTGCGCAATTAGCATATGTTTTTGTTAAATTATATAAAACACTTCAAAGCTTATGAAGGTTCCTAAAAAATAATGATTTATGATAATTTTTATTATAGTTGTAACAAATCGTTCCGCTTACAATACTTATTAGCTTATTACCTACAATATACAATAAATTTTGAGATTATAATTGCACTATTACAAGGCACTTGAAACACCTGACAAAATCAATTAAACACGTTACCTAGTTTTAACGACTTTTTATTGACGAATTTTTGTAAGTTTTAAAATTTTGAGAATATTTATTTAATATAAGTAACCTAATAGAAAATTGTATAAGAATAATGTTCTTCAATAGACTACATAATAAAGAGCAAAAGAAAAAATATTTATCATGTAAAATGTGATTTTGTTTTTATTCATCGTAGTTGATTTTGCTCTCAAGCTCTTTTAATACGAGTCTTTTTTTTTTGTTTTCTTTTTATATAAAAATCAGTTCTAAACGTAAATAAATATATAGTTTTTTTTAACTAAAGAGCTGTAATGCTCCGCCGGAAGGTAAATAACCAAAAACTTAAGGGTAGGCACAGTCACATAATAAAATAGGGTAGCACTTTATCAAAATCAGAAAATGTCACTATTCTTTGACTAAGTGAAGATTTTAATTAGACTTTGTACTGTGACAAGGTGGCAGCAGGTTAGTGTATTTATGTGTGTATCTGATAAAGTGCCAAGTTGTATGAGAATGACTATACAACGTTAAAAACAATACCCTCCCTCTGGGGGAGGCGGGTTAAAAGGGGTTAAAACGCTTTGGTACATTGAGTGTCGACGCCCACTTGACGGTCACTGAAATGAAAATGATAAAAATTTTAAAATGCATAAAAAATACACCAAAAAACGAATTTTGTGTAAAAACATGAAATTTAAACCTGTATTTTAATAATTTTACTAACTTTAAATTTTATATCTAAACGCAAGCTGCGTCAAATAGATCAAAATAACAGAGTTCCATTCATTCACTGGGGTAATGTTATTCCAGAGACAGTGACACAATTGATCGAAGCCCATGGAGTTTAAATGTCAAAATAAAGCGTCATCCCGTCCCCAGCCAAACTTGTGACTACTAAGCCCGTCGGTTCAGTACAAAGTACTCACCACAAATCTGTTGACTTTAGGAGCGAAGGTCGACTTGGAGACCGAGGACTGCGTCACGTTCATGCTCTCGAACTTCTGGCGCAAGCTGGAAAGTCAACATTGGCGTCGGTTTTGCATTCTCTATTCTCTAAAACTAAACTAAGTTTTTCAGGTCTAAGGTGGTAGGTCTAGGTAGGTGTATTGCTGTCCTTTTGGCTTGGTATGGACATGTTATGAGGAGGGATGATATTACAAAAAAAGTGATGAATATGAATGTTGATAGATGGAAGGGAAGAGGAAGACCAAAGAAAAGATGCATGGATTGTGTGAGGGTTGATATGAATGAAAGGGGAGTGAATGAAGCGATGACGGCTGACAGGGGAGAGTGGAAGAAGAGTACATGCTGCGCCGACCACAAATAGCTGGGACCAGGGCAAGAAGAAGGTGTATCTTCCGTTCAAAACATCCAAGCATCGTGTAAGTTAAAAAATGTCATTAAAAACTACGAAATTAAATAATTAATATCATTTTTTTCTACAGTTTCCGTAAAATATCGTTTGTATAGACATAATAGGCAAAAAATTACATTTTTTTTCATGTATAGCTCGTTTTCATACAGCCTCGGGTCCGTTTTGGCCATTGTTCTTATATCAAACCGTGGACAGATTAGTTTTTGAAACCGGTCGATAGTAAGCCCGCTGGTGAAAAGTGATGTGTGCCTTACCTCTTGGCGGTCTCGAGCTGCGAGTCGTCGTCGTCGTGCAGGTCGCGCTCGATGACGACGGCTGATGGTGAGCGCTGCGGCTCCGAGTCCGACCACTTCTCGAAGCGGTCGCGGAAGCTTTTGGTGCGGGCGAGTTGTTGCGCCTGGTGCCAGGAATGGGGGGTTGAAGTTTTACAAGTTTTTTTTTACTACTTACAGGGTAGCGTTTATGGTCAATAGTAATTTGGGAGTCTTCAAGTCAAGAGTGAATAGGTATCTTCTAGACAAGCATGCTCCATCGTCGGCCACGACTTCACTTACCACCAGGTGAAACTGTGGTCAAATGCTTACCTATAGTGAATTAAAAATAAATAAAAAATATTCAATAGGATACATTGTGTCACTTTAAAACGTCAAACATGAAAACTACGCCTGTTCCTTACGCCGGCAAAAGAACAGGCAAGAATCGCCCGGTAGGTAATTTTTTGGCGCAATCACATTGACAATTTTTTTATTACTAATTGATTGACCACAAGTCACCTGATGCTTAGTGACATGTGGTCGAAGAAGGCACTTGGAATGGGAACTGGCTCTCAAGTGAGGCTGCCGGAACACACCGCTAGGTGCTTGGCGACAGATTCTTAACTTGAGTGTGGTAGCTAGGCAGGCAAGCACTAGAACATGCCTTACCACCAAGCTATGGTGTCATCACTATGTTTTCTTCTGAAAGCTCAAGCTCATTGTCCTCCAGGAAATGTGTGTTGGCTTTATAGAGCCTAGTAGTGGGTACAGCAATGTAACCTAGTGTTAAAATTGTGTACCTGTTTGAGGGCCTCGTCCCGCTCTCTTGCCTCGAAGTATGAGCGGCGGCGCTCGTCCTCCGAGTCCTCGGACTCTTCATCCGAGTACTCCTCCTCGGAGGTGGTGTCCCCCGTGTGGGTCTTCTCGCCCGGCGGCGGGGGCGTGAACCGCTTCAGGGGCTTCGGGCCTGCGGTGGAGATGTAAGGAGGATAATTAATATAAGAAACAGGAGTTTCGTCGTTATCGCGCAGGAACAGGGACAAGAAAAATAGTTTAAAAAAGTAATAGTACATTACTGCCGTGGCGAGCAAAAGAGGACTTGATGGACGAACGTGTAAATGTGGGCCTAGGCAAAGGCGAGGCCCACATACATACGTCCATCAAGGCCCAGTTGCGGCTAAGGCTTGTATAGTAGGTACTTTTCTCAAATAATGCGCGGAAATTAAAACTGAGTAGTACCCGGGCAGAACTTTTTTCCCTCGATTTTGGCGGCAACAAGTTTTCTAATACCACCCTTGGGATAACTCATTACCAACAAAAAAAAAGAATCATCAAAACGACAAAGTTACCCGAGAACAAACAAAAAAAGCATATATACGGTCGAATTGCGAAACCTCCTACTTTTTGAAGTGGGTTACTAATGTGTCTGACCTTGCGGCTCGTCGGGCCTGGCCTGCTGGTGCTCCATCTGGCGGAAGACGTCGATCATCCTGGAGGCGGTCTGCCGCTGCGCCGCCAGCCCCGCCCCCGCGTCCGGCGCGCCGTCCGCGCCGCGCGCCACGCCCGGCTCGCGGTACACCTCGGGGGACGGGGACTTGGGACGCTGGGGAGACATTGCGGGGTCAATAGAATTGATTTTCATAAACATGCCCCCATGCACACTATAGGTACAATATAGGGTGTTAGAAGTACCTAGTTAGATCGCCATATTTTAACCATTCGGTGTGCAAATTGGGTATAACAGTATAGATTATCAATATTCCATGCATAAATCATCAAATTACAGTCGTATCTATATCAATTACAATAATAATGGTAGTTCCAATAATAATAGTTATCAATAAATTTAAAGGTCTAGGAATAAAACAATATCAAATAGAAAAATTACATATACATTTTGGAGAGTCAGATCGCCATATATAGTACAGATTGAGTGGAGTTGATTGATGATTTGTCATCATCATCATCATCAGCCGGAAGAAGTCCACCACTGAACATATGCCTCGAGCGAGCGATAAATGCATGTAGGTAAATGCGAAAGAATAGGTAAATGCAAAACAATAAGTAAATGCGCGTATAATAGGTACATGCAGGTCAATATGTAAATGCAGAACATAGACACATGTAGGTAAAAAGGTTTGTCTATTATAAGTATAAGTATAATTATAGGGGGACCATTGCACACAAATTGACCTAGCCCCAAATTAAGCTCGAAACTTGTCTAATGGGTACTAGACAACGATATACATACTTATATAGAGAAATAAATACTTATATAGATAGAAATATCCAAGACTCAGGAACAAATATAAATAGCTCTAAGCGATTAGATTGTAACAAGCTCTAAGATCTTTCCTTTATTGGTTACTAGCTGCGCCCCGCGTCTTCCCGTTATCCCGCAGGAACCTTTTTCCGGGATAAAAAGTAGCCTATGTATTAATCCAGGGTATAAGCTATCTCCATTCCAAATTTCGTTCTGATCTGTTCAGTAGTTTTTGCGTGAAGGAGTAACAAACATCCATCCATCCGTCCATACATACAAACATTCGCGTTTATATTACTAAGTAGGATTGAGTTATTGACCTGTCACCATCTGCATAATGGCCTGCATGTATCCATCGACATGCATGCATGTGCCCATCGACATGCATGCATGTACCCATCGACATGCATGCATGTGCCTACCTGCGTCTGCCTGGGCGGCGTCATGCGGAACTGTTTCCGCTTGTTGTCCGGCCGGTAGGTCTCGAAGAACTTAAACCGGTCCGATATATCAGCGGTCTCGATCCGGACCTCTTCTACTTTGTCGTCCGCGCGGACCACGTCTTTGGGGACGAAGGGCTGGAGAATGAAACAAGATTAATAGTACATTGCTGCAGCGGCCAGCAAAAGAGGCTTTGATGGATGAACGTGTTAATGTGGATCGAGGCGCCGAGGCACACATACGTAAGTCCATCAATGCCTAGTTGTGCCCAAGGCTTACTTTTCTCAAATAATACGCGGAAATTTAAACTAAGTAAAAAGTAACTAACTAAGTAAGTAGTAGTAAAAAGGCAGAAAATTTTCTTTGCATATACAATTACTTTTCAAAAATGACGAACACAATATTTTACCTGCGTTAAAGTGTTCATTTGTTTTTTTTAGTTCATTAAACAGCTTTCGTTTTGCAAGCCAGTTTGAAACTTAAATAAAACCTTTGATAAGTTAACTCCTTGGTTGCCATGTTTCAGAGTAAAAGATCGTGCCATTTTTAAATTACACGACTGATATGAGTTTACTATTTAATTTATTTGACAGCCAAACACGACAGATATGGATTCTCATACAACTTTTGCGGGCCGCTGCTCGCATGTATTCGGCCAGTACAGCAATTTCGATTTATCTCGAAGAAGATGGTCAAAATAATGCTGAAATTTCCACTAGTGTACCGCCGCGTGTTCACTTACAATTTCCTTCCTCTTGGGCACGTCTTGCGGCGGCGGCGAGGTCGGGCCCATTGTCTTCGCGTTGGCATCCAGCTCGAGGAAGATGGAGCGGGACTTCTTCGATATACCTAGAGTGGATAATGAATTCGTCAGAGAATATACGATACACGAGCAAGGCTATTTATGGTGGTTTTCATTCTACGATATGGTTATTTAGATTCAATAAAATTGTATTTGGATTCTGTGTTCTGGTTATTTTCGTCCCACGACCTCGTGATTTTATAATTTCAGTTCATTTCATTTATTGATAATAATACCGGGTCATTATGATTTTATCACCTGGTGATGGTGGTTACCTTGTGACTTTGATCCTACCACCTGCTTATTTTGGGCAAATCGCTTGCTTATTTGGACCCTATCACCTGGTTATTTACATCTTACTACCATGTTATATTGACCCTACCAGTTGCTTATTTTAGACAAACCATGTGGTTATTTGCATCTTCCCACTTGGTTATTTTGATCTTAGCACTTAGTTATTTAGATCTTAGCACTTGGTTATTTGCATCTTCCCACTTGGTTTTTTTGATCCTACCACTTGGTTATTTTGATCTTAGCACTTGGTTATTTTGATCTTAGCACTTGGTTATTTTGATCTTAGCACTTGGTTATTTGCATCTTCCCACTTGGTTATTTTGATCTTAGCACTTGGTTATTTTGATCTTAGCACTTGGTTATTTTGATCCTACCACCTGGTTGCTCTGAGCCATCTGTGAGCCTTACCTTCATTGAACAGTGCCCTGTCGTCGATGTCCCGGTTCTTAGGGGGTTGGTTCTCGTCGTTGAACACACCGTTCTCGAATCGTTCTTTGATGGCACGAGATTTTTCCGCGTCAAGCTCGTACTCTTTGGCTATTTTGTCGGCTGAAGTTACACCTGCAAATACATATAAAAACTAATATTATAAATGCGAAAGTTTGTGTGTGTGTGTGAATGTTTGTTACTACGTATCACAGTAACTACTAAATCAATTTTGATGAAATTGGGAATGTAGATAATGTAGATAGTTTATACCCTGGATTAACACATAGGCATATAATTTTTTTATCCCGGAAAAAGGTTCCTGCGGGATAACGGGAAGACGCGGGTGAAACCGCGGGACGCAACTAGTAATGCAATAAGCTCAAAGGAAAACCAACCTTGTTCACTTTGCAGGACGGACTGTTCGTACATCTCCTTGATTTTAGCTTGTTTTCCCTGAAACATTCAAAGATTTTGTCATTAATTAACTGTAGGGATTGTAAACAAATTTGGTTAAAGGCCTAAAATTAATTTTAAATGGGCACCAATTTGTTCAGCGAGTGCTTGAAATATTCTACAGGGCGAGGGCACCAATTACTCAAGAGAGGTCACCAATTACTCAAACGAGGGCACCAATTACTCAAGCGAGGTCATCAATTCCATCAGAAAAAGTATTTTTTAGCAGTGATCTTACAATAAACAGCCTACTTCCTATGTTCTGTATCTCCTGCTTGAGCTTGCGATGCCGCTATTTTTTCTTATAACTTTTGCTAAGGCACTAGTTATTTTAACGAGGGCGCCAATAACTTTATCGAGGGCACCAATTACTCTAGAGAGGTCAAAAAATACTCAAGCTAAGGCACCAATTACTCAACCAAGGGCACCAATTTCATCAGAAAAACTCTTTTTTACCAGAGCTCTTACCATGAACAGCCTGCTGCGTATGTTCTGTATCTCCTGCTTCCGCTCGCGGTGCCTCTCGCTCGCCGAGTGTTGCCCGTTCTCGAACTTGCCCACTATCTCGCTCATGTTGCAGAACGGCACCGGCTGCTCGCGACTCGTCGTGTGCTTGTATGAGTTCTTGAGGACTGAGTCTTCGTCTGTAAACGGAAAAAAGAATATAATAAACTAGGTGCTACCAAAGTCACGATTGAAGGTGCATCTTCTTGTACATTGGTAATGGCAATCCTACTAATATTATACTTAAACGTAAAAGTTTGTGAGTATGGATGGATGGATGTGTGTTGCTCTTTCACGCAAAAGATCCTGATCTATTCTAGTCTCTAGTGAGATGGTAGCCATACCTTCTTCATCCTCAGGCTCGCTGGAGCTGGCCTCCACCGCCACTCCGTTGAGGTAATCGTCGGAAACGCCAATGTCCATGCCCTTCGCCTTGAATCTGGAAGAAAGGAAATTTCTTTTACATTTGATCCTTCCTCTTTAAAAGAATCGTGGATGATCAAAAATAGTGCATATTGAAAGCCGTTTCCTGAAAGCAAATATTGCAAAGCAATAATTCAATAAGTTTATAAGTTGTCTGTACAAGTTACTAGAATGGATCGGTGCGCTCCAACATTTCTATACCCTATTGGGGTCCATTCAAAGGCATGCGACATCTACCAACCCGCACTGGGCCAGCGTGGTAGATTACAGCCCATACTCTCTCTCTGAGAGAAGGCCAGAGTCCCACCAGTGGGAACGTGAAAGGCTGATAATAAATGATGAATGATGATTGGGGTCCATTATGATGTAACCACTAAGATCGCATGTATACTATGTACATATGAATGCAATAAAAGATTTGATTTGATTTGCGTGAAAATTTATAAATCATCAGCGATACATCCCGGCTTTGCCCAGTAGACAAATATAAAAATGCCATAGAAAGAAAGCACTTTTAGCTTTTCCAAAATTTCCCATTTTCCCGGGTAACTAACCCTGTATTTCTTTCCTTAAAAACCTTAATCGGACTTATACTAATGATCACTTTCAAAATCTTCTCCATCTCGCAAAAGCTCAAAAATGACCGATTACAATTTCCATTTTTTTTATGTACGAATGGGGCTGCGTTTGAGCACATTTCACCTGATAGTAAGTAACGATGCAGTCGAGGGTGGGTCACGCTGGCCCATAAGGTGCCTATTCCCTCTTGGCTTAAAGAGTCCCAGACTGTAACCTTCAGGAAACAAAGCAGCTGCACTGAGAAAAAAATTCTGACTTTCCTTCTGAGACCGATTCCTTCCTTATTTTACCTTAGTTTCCCTTCTGAATCACAATTCCTTCCCTTTTGACTCAGAAGGAAAACGGTATTTCGGAAGGTCTTTTTTCTCCGTCTGAGAGCAAATTCCAGTCCGAACGTTTGAAAGAAAATCCATCAGAAAAATTCGGAAAGAACTGATAGTGCAATTTTATAATGGGATTTTTGAATAAACTCAAAACGCGCCTTGTATTTCCCCACCCGAAGCCGGTCACTTACTCTAAAATAAATACCTGTTCATATTAAATGTAACCGCACACCTTTTTAAAGTAATTCACTCACTTCCCATCGTACAAACACACTAAACTAAAACACGACTATTCTATACTTACTCCAATAAAACGGTAAACTGGTACATAACCACAAAAATATATAAACTAACTTACGTCTCATAAAATATTTCATCACCTTTAAGTGAAGGAACATAAGGTTTAATTTGCGTACGAAATGCTTTTATCATTTGATTCAAAACACGCGGTCGAACAGTTGACTGAAAACATATTTCTTTACCAACATCGATTCGAAGTCAAAGATATCGATTGCTTTCCGATACATTGCTTGTTTAATACAGAAATTTCAGTATGTTAATTTCAAAACGTGCGTGTAACAAGCAATGTAGTCTAAATGATGCGATGATTTGGCAGTTGAGGGCGTTTCGGGAGAGTTCTCAAGGGATTCAAAAATAGACGAATTCGACGCCTGTGTAAATGACGTAAATGGTTCCAGGAGGTGCGACATGCATTGATACTTTGATATTTATTTCATAAAAAAAAAATATCAAAAATTCAAGCCGGAAATAAGTAGTTAGATATTAAATGGTCATTAACTATGGGCCTTTTGAACAAGCTCAGAGCCACACTTGGTGTTTCTTTGCGTGATAAAATCCGAAATGAAGAAATTCACCGAAGAACTAAAGTCACCGGCATAGCTTTCAGAATTTGCAAGTTGAAGTGGCAATGGGCAGGCCACATCGCTCGACGAACCGATAACCGATGGGGAAGAAAGGTTCTCGAGTGGCGACCACGAACCGGAAGACGTTCTGTAGGTAGGCTTCCCACTAGATGGACCGACGACATTGTAAGAGTCGCAGGGAGTCGATGGATGAAACCCCCGTTCATGGTAACAATAGAGTAAATTGGCGACAAGGTGTGTCAGCTGAGAAGTCTCCGGACATTATTGTCCGAAGAAAAACCAAAAAGACTTACAAAAAAAAACGTGCTCACATAAAGTGAATGCTCGTGTCAGTCTCCATCTTAAAATGTAACCTTCAATAAAATATAACAGATCAAGACTGCTCCATCCACAAACAGAAAATGAGACAGACCATCTGATCTCCTAATCGCCCACTCAACATTGAACTATAAATCCACGCCCCTACAGCTGTAAATAGCCTGACAAATAACATATGCTCTTTAAAAAAAAGGGAACATGAAAGAACGGTATTAATTTTAGGTAATGTCGGTTATCAAAATACACTTATTGCGTGTGGTTTCGATTTTGATCTGCGTTCTCTTAAGACTCCGAGATGAAGTTTATAATTGGGGCTTAGTTACAATTATTTTACTGTAATTACAATATTCCTACTATAAAACATAAACGTGAAAGTTTGTGAGTATGGATGGATGGATGGATGGATGGATGTTTGTTACCCACTCTTTCATGCAAAAACTACGGAACGGATCTAAATGAAATTTGGAATGGAGATAGCTTATACCCTGGATTAACACATAGACTACTTTTGATCCCGGAAAAAAGTTCCTGCAGGATAACGGGAAGACGCGGGTGAAACCGCGGGGCGCAACTAAAGATAAATAAAGATAAAGATATTTTATTTGTAAACATGTGCTGGTACATAACAAGTTTGCATGCAGATCTTATATATAAAAATGAATCACAAAATGTGTTGGTAAGCGCATAACTCAACAACGCCTGAACCAATTTTGCCAATTCTTTTTTTAAAATGTTCGTTGAAGCCCAAGAATGGTTTTAACGGCGAGAAAAATCTGAATAATTGCCGGGAAAACCATAAAAGCAACCCTTTTCTTTTTCCCATACAAACGTTTTCTTCCTAAAATGTAGAGCCAATTTGAACTTTAACACCATACAATAAAGTTCAAGTGTCAATAGAGAGGTTCCGGTAAGGCAAAAAAATTGAGTGACGTTAGTATCGTATAAATATTGATGTCTATTTTCAATAAAAGTAGAGATCTTTACTAAAATTCCAATAACGTGTGTATTATAATTTTTAATGAATTTTTTGTTTAATATCCGTGCGAAGCCGGGGCGGGCCGCTAGTCTTAAATATAATTATTACAACATGTTTTGCCTAAATAGCCGTACAAATAGAGCGAGATGGCCGCTAATTATAAAATAAAAATAAAAAAGAACAAATTAGATATGTACCTATGTAACTAGTTTATAATATCAGTAGGATGGTACCTTCGTGCGCGAGTCCAGCTCCCACTTCACCGGTATTTTTAACCCCCGACGCAAAAAGAGGAGTGTTATAAGTTTGACGTATCTGTCTGTCTGTGCCCGCGAACAGATGAAGCTAGTGTTTTAGCTATGTTTGATGAAAATCGTTGCAAGATGTCAGGTGTTTTTTACATTTTAAATTTACAGCGCTATTTTTTAAACACTTTATGCCTAATACTATTGCAAAATGATGCAAACATGTGAGAGCGTACAGAAAAAAGAAAAGGTGTGTAACGACTCCTACTTAGCGCGGGGTGCTAGTTTTAAGTTGACGTTTTAAAGTGATCACAATGAATCCTATTGAATAAACATTATTGAATTTTGAATTTTTGTGTAGATATTAGATTTGGGGAGGAATTATGATTTAAACCACGCTTTAAGGCACGAACGATCTTCGCATTTATTTCTTGATCACATTTAGTTACGTGGGCTATGTGACGGGCCCTGCACTCGACTGACCGTCCACACCGAGGGGGCGCGGGGAAGACAGCGTCTCACAATACAATCTGATTACAATATGTGTGTCTACAAGTGTCACTCACTTGGCAAGCTTAGCGAGCAGCGCCTGGCTTTTCTCCTTGTGGTGGACGGTGGTGGGCGGCGGCGGCTGCTCCTCCCTGCCCGCGCGCTCGAACACCTCGAACCTGGACTTCACGTCCAGCTGGGACAGCTCCTCGAGCCCCAGCTCCGGCTTGTCTGATGCTGCAGAGGAAACGAGACGAGACATGCGTTCAGAATTATAATATTTACGCGTCATCATAGACATTCAAACTTCAAATTATATTTACAGTGTAATCTCACTAATCCGGCACTATTAAAAACCGGAGGGTGCCGGATTATTGGAATGTTCGGATTACTGGGTTATACTGAAAAAGTCATCGGAAATAAATAAATTTTATTATCTCCGTTTTATTATTTAAATCGGGTGTTTTGTGTTTGCGTTTATTTGACATTTTTAACTATAAACTAGTCTCACTTGAAAGAAACAATACCTTAGCACGTGCACGTGATAAGTTTTGAGGTTAGACTGCTAGTCGATGACGCAGCGACCTGGTATAGAGGGGAAAGGGAGGTGTGGGCGGAGGGTGCCGGATTATTGGACGTGCCGATCTATCGAAGTGCCGGATTAGTGAGATTGTACTGTATTTAGTACTAGTTGCGCCCCGCGCCTTCTCGTTATCCCGCAGGAACCTTTTTCCGGGATAAAAAATAGCCTATGTGTTAATCCACGGTTTAAGCTATCTCCATTCCAAATTTCATTCAGATCCGTTCAAAAGTATTTGCGTGAAAGAGTAACAAACATCCATCTATCCATCCATCCATCCATTCATTCATCCATACTCACAAACTTTCACGTTTACAATATTAGTAGGACTTTTTTTTTTTTACTATTTACAGGGTAGCGTTTGACCACAAGTCACCTGATGTTAAGTGACGATGTGGTCGAAGATGGCGCCACGCTACACCTGGACTGGGAACTGGCTCTCAAGTGAGGCTGCCGGAACACACCGATAGGTGCTTGGCGACAGATTCTTAACAAGAGGGTGGTAGCTCGCCAGGCGAGTACTAGAAAATACCCTACCACCATTCAAACAAAAAAAAAAAAAAAATAAATACGAAAGTAACTCTGTCTGTCTCGCTTTCACACCTAAACTACTGAACCGATTCAAATGAAATTTGGTACGAAGATAGTTTGAACCCTGAGGAAGGACATAGGATACTTTTTATCGCGATAAACTGTAGCCCACGCGGGTGAAACCGCGGGGAACAGCTAGTGTAGGTACATACAATCCTGATGTCAGTACAATAATTTGGTATCATCGACCTGATCTGATGATGGAGCCAAGAGATGGATAGTGGAACTCTTCAGCGGCTACTAGTAAAACCCTCGAGTTTGGGCTCATATGATTCGTTTTGATGAATCCAGTACATTGGGCTTGGTAACGAGGGTCTAGTGATTGAGTGTATGATAAGAGGATAATTTTTAGTCTGCACATTTATACATACCTCTGACGACATCTGGTGGTAACTCCATGGGGTTGTTCTCACAGATTATCATTTGATGCTTTTTGGGAGCAGCTGTAATGAAACAAATTCATATTATTATGTACATACTTGTAGATATATCTGTTAATTTTATTTTTTATAACAAGTTTGATAAAAAATGTAGCTTAGGTGTGCACGTGTTAGGAATGTGACGAATCAGGAATGTGACGAATTAAGAATATGACCAATTAGGAGTGTGACGAATCAGGAACAAATCTTTTTTACTACTTACAGGGTAGCGTTTGACCACAAGTCAGCTGATGTTAAGTGATGTGGTCGAAGATGGCGCCACGCTACACTTGGACTGGGAACTGGCTCTCAAGTGAGGCTGCCGGAACACACTGATAGGTGCTTGGCGACAGATTCTTAACTTGAAGGTGGTAACTAACCAGGCGAGCACTAGAAAATGCACAACTACCAAGCTATGGATGTTTTCCTTCACCGAAGGCTCCAAGCTCATTGTAGGATTCGAAGCCGACGTCAATCGCAATTCGACGTCACTACCACTGAGCCATCATCGCTATAATCTAAAAATCAATAATATTCACTTGGGATTTTGTTGTAATAGCGTAGGCACAAGTGTTGTAATAAATAAATATAAAGGCACTTTACCATCCGTCTCGTCGGCTTCGTCGACAGGCTTGGGTTCAAACAGCTGTTTGAAGTGTGGTTTGCAGTATAGGGTAGTGTGGTCACTTTGGTACGCCTCCACGCTGCAACAAGTTATTAATGTATTATTATGATTCTAGTCGAAGATTGGAGATAAGCACTTTCAGTTAAATTTTAGTAAAGTAGTGGCGCTTTACTTAAACTTTACACGGACTTTTTTGGAGCAACTAGAAAAGTCACTTGCACTTTATTTCAATTTCTCACATTCGTGGCACATTGACGAACACATAATGGGTGACGTTCCACCAATATCACACATTATCACTTGAAGAAACACAAGTTTTGGAAATAAAAACAAAAAAGTAAAAAAAAAAAGTCCTAAGTTTGTTTTGTGTACGAGTGTGGGAAATTGAAACAAAGTTGTGAAAGTGACTTTTCTAGTTGCTCCAAAAAAGTCCGTGTAAAGTTTTAGTAAAGTGACGCTACTTTACTTAAACACTATCCTCTTGGACCCGGCTTGCTGCTGGGTCCCATCATCTCACCAAACCAAACGAGCGTAATTTTGTGAGTCGTGAGTTGCAGAATTTCGGTAGCATAAATTCTGCTACTTTCCGTTTCATACAAAAAGGCAGTTGGTGCCACACGACGACGTAAAGTGAGTTAAAAATTCAGTTGAACGTAAAATGAACGACCGAAAATACGCGACTCACGACTCACAAAATGACGCTCGTTTGGTTTCACCCTAATACTCTTGATTCTACTCTCTGAGTTTGAAATATTTAATACTTGACACTGGTAAATACACTAATAGTGTGACGTCAATACCAATAAAAGTTTCTTTATATATTTTTTTTATTTGTGTTGTATACTCACGTAAGTTGCTTGTTGCATTGGACACAGCGGAAGCACTCCTTGTGCCAAACTCGACGCTCCGCCTTTACACGCTCCATCGCGAACACGGGCCTCGCGCATTTCTCACAGTGCGGGTTGGACTGACCGTCTGAAGACGCCTTTAGTTTCTTGTATAACTTCTCCGAGCTCTTGGACTGGGGAGAAAGAGAATCTTGAAACTAGATTCAGCGATAAAAGGTACCTAGCTAGCTTTGTGACATCCACTCGGCTTGAATCCTGTAGGCCAGCTATTAAAATGTCTCTTCGAAATGAAAAGGTTAAAATTATTAAGTAGGGACTATCGATGTGTTGTAGCGATGGTGGCAGAACGGTTAGGCGTGCGACTTACAAGACGCCGACACCGAGTTCGAATCCTCTCGGCCCCGCACCTATGACTTAATAAGTTATGTGCGAATTTGCCATCGCTCAAAACGGTGAAGGAAAACATCGTGAGGAAACCGGCATGTCCAAGAACTGCAACATTCAAGGGCGTGCGACATCTACCAACCCGCACTGGGCCAGCGTGGTAGATTACAGCCCATACTCTCTCTCTGAGAGAAGGCCGGAGTCCCAGCAGTGGAAACGTGAAAGGCTGATAATGATGATGATCGATGAGTTCTGGCAGCCTCACTTGAGAGCCAGTGCATGGTCCAGGACCATCTTCGACAGCATCGTCACTTAACATCAGGTGACTTGTGGTCAAACGGTACCATGTAAGATACAAGGTACATTAAAAATAAAAGAAAAATGAGCAAAATTCAATATTTATTTCCCCTCGCAAATAGAAAATAGCAATAAGGAGTGTTAAGTCAATATCTAAGTTCAGTCAGGTCCTAACTGAAAAGCATTATCATCAACATCAGTCGGAAGAAGTCCACTGCAGAAGATAGGCATCCCCCTTTGAACGCCACTATGAACGGCTATTACCCATTTGCATCCATCGCCTCCCTGCGACTCTTACAATGTCGTCGGTCCACTTAATCAATCAATCAATTAATCAATCAAAGGCATTTATTGACACAGTAGTATATACAAAGTAATTATGAAGCCTCTGGTTCCCGAAGTAGTGGGAACTGTGTTTCAGGAACCAGAAGCCACTTAGTTCTAACATTTGTTGTTTTTGCTTTGTTTGTTTTTTGTTCTGAGAGAAGGCCAGAGTCCCAGCAGTGGGAATGTGAAAGGCTGATGCTGATGATGATAATGATGATGTTTTTTGTTTATTTTGTTGTTGTTTCTTTTTTTTGTCTTTTGTTTTGTTAACTGTTGTTTTTGTTTGTAAGTACATACCACAGAGATGGTACCCTCATCCTTATGCCTCCGCGACTTGACCTTCTTGACCTTCCTCTGCTCGTTGACAGTGACCTCCTGGTAGCTGCTTCTCTGCACCCTGGACTCCGACTGGATCAGGGTCTGGGAAGACTCCATCGTGGCTGTAGCGGTCGCCAGCGCCATTGTGTTGTGCTCTGTAAGGGAGTTGGTGAGATTAGGGGGTTTGGTCGGTAAATACAGGTGGAGGTGAACTTGGTGACTTGCTGGATACCCAGCCCTCCCGCATATGGACGATGCGGAACAGTACCCCGGGGTTTTAGTGAGGTATGGCGCACTAGTACAGCGCGAGTCCCACACTCCCTCCGAGCCCCTCCCCTTCTGGGGGGGGGGGCATTGCACCGGAGGGGTTAACAGCACTTCCCCGGGGACAAAAAAAAAAAAGGTGAAGTTGGTGAGATTAGGGGGTTATCAATTTCGAATCTTACACATTCGTTTATTTAAACGCAATGACTGATTCTTTAAGAAAATGTTTAGAACATAATGATGCGGGAAGAAAATTGTGGGTGGTAGATAACACTGCAAGGGCATTGTTTTTTGGCGGGAAGCCAAAAGTGCATGTGTTTTAATTGGTAATTTTACGAATTTGGCTTGTAAGGAGGCGGCAAAAAGCTATCAAACAGACGAAAAAATTAAAAAAACAAGCTTTCAACGTTTCAACCTCTTTTTATTTTCAAGAAATAAGATAAAACGGAACAAACCCTCTGAGCCTGTTTTATACAAACTTGTACTACATTCAAAACATTATCAAACACTAGCTGTTCCCCGCGGTTTCACCCACGTGGGCTATCTATGTGTCAAATTTCATTTAAATAGGTTCAGTAGTTTAGGCGGAAAAGACAAATAGACAGACTATAGAATTAGTTTCACATTTATAGTATTGGCAGGGACAAAACACTGATTCGGGCATAAGTAACTTAATTCCATAAAATCCAGGAAACGAATTATACAGCCACCAAGCGCGCGCCAAAACAAGAGCATGGCAACACACAAAAAGTCAATTTTCTAAATTTAAAACAGCGCCCTAATTAAAACCGGTGCTCGCGTAACTCGACACCTATTTATCTTCCATTTAATTTGGAGAAAAACAAAAGAGCTAACAAAATACACTCGTCCAAGACGGGCTGGCTACACAGAAAATTAAGGCGGGGATTACAAAAATAAGTTGTTGGGTTATGTATGTTTTTTAAACTATTTTTTTAACAATTAAAAAAAGAAAATTAGTCCACATGTAAAACATGCATGCATTAATCCTGATCTAGAAGTACCACACACATACTTGTTAATACCGTCAGTAGTATATTAAGAAATACAATATCCAGAAGATCTTAAAGCTGTTTCAAAAAATTACTGCCTTGATTATATGTTTTTTTTAGCGTTTCTGTTCCTCTCAGATTAGCATGCCCCTCTGTTGCCTGCGGGGTGAAGCTACTAAGAGCAGCAATGCGATTCTAATTCACTCTGAAACACTTCCGACCACCGATTCGGAAAAGTTTCCGCAAGAATTTTGTAGACTCGATTCATTAATCTGAATTCGGAAACTGATATTTAATTTGACAGCTGTTCAACCACGGAAAAGTTTCCGCCACCTATTTGCTCTCGGTAAACGTTTCCGTGAAGCGAAAGTGACGTCAAATCCGACACGGAATCTTTCCGAGTGAATTATAATCGCAGTGCAGGGCCTTAATTTGAAGGAAAACAAAAGAGTTAACAAAATACACCCAATCAAGACTGCCCACAGAGAATATTAAACAACTTTTCTTTTTCCATCGCGTCCAGTCTTATTTCTGTTTTTCATGGATCGACGAACGAAATACGTTCGGCTTGTAAAAATAGAAAACTATAAAGTTCATAATGTGTCAAAATCGTGTAGGTGATAATAAAATAGTGGTGATGCTATATCGGTGTTGAGCTTCGGTCAAAGACATTTCAACTGCTGGTAGATCAAGCATTTCACGCGCGAAACGACGTGAATAGGTGAAATGTTTAATCTGTGATTATTTAATTCAGGAACTGTACAAGTTTGATGATAAACCAAATGATACATTAGGCTTTTATTTACGGCTCGTAAATAAAAGTTTAATTGCAAAAAATGTCTTGTCGGGCGTTTTTACCTGTTCTTTCGGCTTATGGAGGTTGGAACAGGCGTAGCTAGTTTTAAGTGTGACGTTTTAAAGTGATCACATGTATCCTACTAAATAAATATAGGTACAGTCTGCGACAAAAGTAGCTGATCGTTCTCAAGTTTCCAAATGTGTTTCAAATCAGTAATTATTATTGTTTTTTTATTTACATTTTACATGGCATCATTTTGACCACAACGTAACACACCTGATTTTAGGTGATGATGAGGTCAAAAATTAGTGTCTAAGATGATGAGGATAATAGAAAAAAGTGTGATTGTTCAGCGACTTTTGTCGTTGACTGTACCTCTAGGTATTTAAGTTTTGAGATAATTAAATCAACAATTATTCAGAATATTTTTTAACGATCTTCACTTCGAATAGAGTCTTTTAACTAAATTACACACATTCTTTGTTACTCGCTCAAATGAAAACTTAATTTTCATTATTATTGTAATGCATGCTGTCCTCACCTGTGAATGCTGTGACATTTGGTTCTAAACTTCTAAGAATTGTTATAAATCTGCGAATGTATGAGTGTACACTGTGTTCGTGAGCTAATAAATAAATAAATTAAGCATTATTTTTTTTCTACTTACAGGGTAACGTTGGCCACAAGTCATCTGATGACCCATCTTTACATATTTATGTAAAGTACTTACTACACACTAACTGACTAACTAATTAAATAACATCTCCATCGCAATCTCCGGAATGCAGGTCAGTTGGGTTCTAAGAATTATAACCGCACGTTAAAAAGTAAGGTTTCTTTAACATGTCGGTCAAACGGCTTGTAAACATTAAACAACCGTGGAAAACTGTGCTAACCGGTCTTTCGGCAACTAAATCTTATAAACAATTCATGTTCTATGTTATAATACACTGGTTAACTTCACTTGAGGGTCTGGTAACCAGTAAGATTTAATTTCTATGGCATCTAATAATAGACAATTCTTCCTTACATTTTACTTTCACTCTTATATTTTTTTGTCTCTTATATGTAACTAGCTAATCCCCGCGGTTTCACCCCCGTGGGCTACAGTTTCAGGAAGAGAGCCCGAGGCCGTTCTCCAACTCGCTGGACTGATCTAATCAAAAATGCCACTGACGCATCCATGACCCAATGCTCTCGTGACGCCATTAATAGGCAAAAATGGCGTCACATTGCCATCAGAGGTGTCCAAGCCGAAGACAACGCATCACAGCAACCACGACCACTCTGACAAGAGTGTACGACTTGGATTACATTTTTTTGTTTCTTATATGTAACTAGCTGTTCCCCGCGGTTTCACCCGCGTGGGCTACAGTTTCCCGTTTTTACCCCCTAGGAGTTGAATTTCAAAAACACCTTTCTTAGTACGCCCCTATGCATCAAGACAAACATACCTTCCAAATATCAAGTTTCTCTACGACCAGCGACCAGCTGTGCGTTGATATCGGTCAGTCAGGACTTTGATTCTTATTATTTAAAGATAGCGTTTGACGAAGCGACGATGTGTTCGAAGGTGGCGCTACGCTACACCTGCATCGGGAACTGGCTCTCAAGTGGGGCTGCCAGAGCACACCGATAGGTGCTTGGATCCGTAACTTGAGGGTAGCCAGAAGAGCAGTTTTTCCTACCTAAATTTTCCTATTTATAAAACACTTTTATTACCTTGACTTGTAACTAACTAACTAATTATATCGTGGGTTCGAATCGTGCAATAAGCTTGAGCTATCGATAAAAGAAAACATCGTGATTAAACCATAGTGAAATCTAGTACTGTAATCAGATCACTGAAAGCAACCTTTGAATCCAATATCTTGGTGTTTTTACACGTTTCTGAACAATCCCAAAACACTAAAACATTCCTGCCACGTCGGTGCGCATCGCCCACCCACTCAATTCCAAATTTACATGTAAACAAGCTAAAATCGCGCTCTGAAATGTATACGAGGAGCGAACGCATTGCAAGCACTTGCGATTCACTTTGAGATCGAAGCATTTACAGAATTTGCACTCGTCATTTTAACAGTGAATGTTTTGTAGAATTTTCGAGAAGGAATCGGGAGAGTTCTAATTTATATTAGGTGAGGTGACATTTAGACATTGCATACAACATAAACCCAAAGATAAATTAGGGAGCAAGGGAAGACGACAAAATAAATGTAAGGAAAGATAAGCTACAAATGGAGAAGAGTGGAAGAGAGCCGAAGAAAGCCAGAGAAGATAATCTTGATGATATTCAGTATGAAGATGGTTTGAAACCTCAGAAAGGACTTTTCTTATAGCGATAAACTGCAGTCCACGCGGGTGAATGAAACAACTTATTGCCAGAATTAGAAACAGTCATTCATAATTAATGGTTTTAAACTGATTCAAATTGAATGTGATATCATTCAATAAACAGACTTAAGAGTTTAACATTTAATTTAAAATGTATACCAAGATATTATTGCCAGTCTGTTTGTTTTGTAATGACATCTTTATAGCTGCGTAATTAGCTATAAATATTGTTTAATGCTTCAACTGAATCAATAAACTAGAACGTGGATCATATATATGTTACAGTCCAATCGTCTGATCTTGGTTTGGATTAGCCTGAAAATGCGCTCACGTATATTATAAGTTTTGTAGCGATGATAGCCCAGTGCTAGTGACGACCTGCGACCTATATTATAGTTCATGGGTTCGTATCCTACAATGAGATTCTGGTGAAAGAACATCGTGATGAAACCATAGCTTTGTAATTTCTAGTGTTCGCCTGGCTAGATACAAGTAGGTATTTCAACCACAAATGAAAACTCCGTTGGCACGTTTTTAATTAATAAAAATAAAAAACTGTTTGTTGTTCTCCAAACGTAAAATCTAAACCCTGACATAATTATAATCATATATTACGGTATAGGTCATGATCATCTTCAGCAGGAAGAAGTCCACTGCACTTTTCGGTGTACTCCGGCAACCTCACTCGAGAATCAGTTTCCTAATCAAGTAGGTATAGCATGACGCCAACTTCGATCCCTTCGTCACTTAACATCAGCGAATAAGGGCCTAGGTTTTTTCATATTTTATTTTACTACTATACAGGGTAGCGTTTGACCACAAGTCACCTGATGTTAAGTAACGATGCGGTCGAAGATGGCGCCCGCTACACCTGGACTGGGAACTGGCCCTCAAGTGAGGCTGCCGGAACACACCGATAGGTGCTTGGCGACAGATTCTTAACATGAGCTAGTCAGTCGAGCACTAGAAAATGCCCTACCACCAAGCTATGGTTTCATCACGACGTTTACCTTCACCCTAAGGTCAAGCTCATTGTAGGATTCGAACCCACGTCCTACGGATCGCAAGCCGACGTCACTACCACTGATCTTCGCTTCAAGGTGACATGTGAATTGAAAGAAACGCCGTAGAAATGCTTCTACTGTATCGAAAGCTCAGACTCATTGTAGAATTTGAACCCAGAACCTGCGGGTCAATACCACTGATCATAGTTTCAACATCATTCCAGCGAGACAAGGGGAAAAACGCGAGTGTACGCGCGGGGCGCACCTAGTCTGTTCTAAAGATAACGCAACAAATCTCGCAGCAATGCTGTTGGCATTTACAAATTGGAGCAAAAACTGTGACGCGCTGATTACGAGCAGCCAACCGTATGTGGCGTACAGTTACGGTATACGGGTACGTCAGTGACCGTTCCAACTTGCCGGTGCTGATATTTGGTATGTTATTCTTTTTTTTTGCTGCCCTGCTATCCCTATCCCTACTAGATAAACACACCTATGCCATCGCGGACTTTTCTGTAGACTTATATACACAATGCCACCATACAGCGGCAGCGTTTTTGTTGAAAGCTCCCAGACGGCTTATTTTTCCCGTCACCTACAACAAATATCAAATTTTAGCCAATGTATACAAAAAATTTACAAATTATATACTAAAACCTTCATTGAGAACCACACTATCTATTGATGAAAACAGCATGAAAATCGGTGCAGTAGTTTTTGAGTTTATCGCGAACAGACAGACAGACAGACGCGGCGAAGGACTTCGTTTTATATTATGTAGTGATGTGAAAGCATTCTTCTATATTCATCCTTAACACAACGGTTTTTTTGCGTTTTGACCGTGCATTAGCTTTGCCGATCCATAGTCGATTATCGATCGCAACACTATCGATAGGCTTATCGATAGAATGGCTTTTTCAGAAGAAAACCATCGATAATTCGGCATCACTACCTATCCCCTTTACAGCTTTCCGCAGCGACGTCACTCTCGACACCTGACATTTAGAAGCGAATCGTAGCCTAAATCAGTGGTGCCGCTGCCGGAATGGCGCTCGGTTATTGATAACGTTTCGCACCTGAGCACCGCTGGCACCACTTCAGGGCGAAAATAAACCTGGGTTTATGCAATTGCTGCTACCATTTCGAGTTTAGACTAAAGAGAAACGTTTGCAATGCAAATCAGTACACCCTCAGAGAAATTAGGTAGGTAGTAGGTACAGTCAGCTACAAAAGTAACTGATCATACTCAATTTTCCAAATGCGTTTTAGATAAGTAATGTTTGGGTTTTTTACAACTTACGAGGTAGCATTTGAACAAAACACAACACACCTGATGTTAAGTGATGATGCGGGTTAACATGATGGAGGCAATCGTAAAATTTGTTATTGTTCAGCGAATTTTGTTGTTGACTGTACCCCTAATAATATTTGGCCCTTAACTAGTTTTTAAATGACCAAACTAAAACTAGAATAAACTCCGTTACCCACGGCAGCTATATACAATATATACGAGTATAATGTACATTATAGCAAGACATAGCTCCGCACAGCTCAATATTCTGACGTAAGAACCTGCAGGAGACCACAGATGGGATTCTGTTTTGCATTTTATTGAACAAAAACATATTTGTCAGGTCTAACTAAAAGTGTTGCTGTCAAATGTATTTACAATTATCCGTCTTTATTAATCATACTTTGCCACATAACACTGAAATTCATCATCCCAAATCCGGGGCGAATTTTCTCGCGCGGCAACACTGCGCACCTGCACGGATGCGCCTGCGCATGCAGCGTTCGATCAGCTAATTTTAGAAGCGGTTATGTCACACGCGGTACAATGCTTCGGCACTTCATCTACTCCAGATATAAACTTAGAAATATATCAGCAGTTATAGAAGCTTCCCGGTTGTTAACGCCAGCTTGGAATGTGAATTGTTTTGGCCTGATTGGTGATTTGATTTGAGGTCAAAACAAACCACTTTTGTATATCGTCATGCGTCAACTCGTGAACGGGTGCTGCTTGTGGGGTCTGGTCTGCTTTGGTTGTGATCCCGTAATTCGTTAATATTCATGTTCCCATATCCCAATGTGCACAACAACAACAAAAAAGAGAAATTTTATTAGTAAAGCTAATTAAAAAATATCGGACTATTAGATGACAAAAAAAAGCTTGGGATTTTAGTAACTTGGGATTGCTCCAATTCAGTCAATTAGTAATAAGAATAAAATTGACAATGTGATCGCGCCAAAAAAATTACCTGCCGGGCGTTTCTTGCCTGTTCTTTTTCCGGCGTAAGGAGGTTGGAACAGGCGTAGCTAGTTTTAAGTTGACGTTTTAAAGTGATCACAATGTATCCTAATGAATAAAACAAATTTTGACTTTGACTTGACTATCTAGTGACCTATTATACCGCTGTTCATCATTAAGATCAGCCGGAAGAAGTCCACTGCTCCCCCTTAGAACGCCACCATGAACGGCTAATACCCATTTGCATCCATCGGCTCCCTAAGACTCTAACAATGTCGTCGGTACCTAGTGGAGGGTCTACCGACAGAACGTTTTCCTGTTTCTGGTCGGCAAAGGGCCTATGGTTCAGCAGTGGCAATTTCCGGCTGATGATGATGATGATCTATACGTTAGTTTACGATTGCCATTGTAATACAAGTTGATTTAACAGCTATTTTCTACATATTTAGATTTGACTATTTATTGACAGTCATTACCTACTTTTACGGCGACAAATTAAACTGAATCCCTAGCGTTTATTAACAAATGCCGTCCTTAATGGTCACCTGTCCACCATTACTTGAATTTAAGGCCCATATACATTTTTACCCGCATGTTAAGGCGCGACACTCGATTCATTAAAGAGGTAGACAGCTTCCGTTTAGAATGCTTTAATTGCAACTTCGTCCCAGATACGTTTAATTAAAAGAGAATTAAAAGCTGGAGTTGTAAGTTGTAATGCAATTGCGACTTCCTCTTGCTTGTTTTATATTTGGAGCACATTCCTGGATGTACTGAGTTTTAGTATAAGATAAAAGATAAAAAAAAAAAAAAAAAACATTATATGTACTCTAAAAATTTGGTAATTTGGTAAGTCTTCTGGAAGACGGTAAGGTGCCCAAAATGCTGGCAGCATTGCCTCGTTGAATGGCAATGCTTATTTTTTGACTAAAATATGAGCCAGCATTTTGGTCACCCGTCGCGTCGAAAAGAAGCTTTGCCAAGTCCCTAAATTGTTCGTGACTGCCCGGCCCCCATGGACTCAAAGTTTCTACCCCAAACGGCATAAACATGTACCATCTATCGAGCGAGGCATACTTATGAAGTTTGAGGGTTTCAGCTTTAGTTGAATTGAAAAAAGCTATATTTTTGCCTTTGTCAATCGCAAGTCCGTCACTTTTTGATGAAAGCTCAACGATTTCGAGTGCCAAGAAATCGCATGGGATGAGGTGTTTGTAGTTTTGTTACAAATTGTTACGCGAGTTTTTTTAAAGTAGTTCTGAGCCAAAATTTGTAGAATTAATTATCTGATTAGATCAGTCTCAAAGTCGTCAGTTCGCATTGAAGGTTATGTACACTTCTTTTTTGGGTTCCAGACATGACAGATGTTAAATCTCTTTACGATTTGCGATTGAACAACTGGCACAGGTGTGGTAGGTACTTCTCCATTCTCCAGATCGACTCTGCAAAAGAGGTCTACCACTACAAATCTCATTGGTTACTGGTACCTAGGTACTTACTCATTGACAAGTTTATTGTCACCTGTTACAAACAGCAGTCCAGTCTAGGTACTCTATTGTTTCACGTCCAAGTAAAACACTTTTACACAACACAATCTACCTATCACTTTTAGAATAGTTTTTTAAGTAAAACTAAATCACTTTGTTAATTTAAGATCAGAGACACTGACCTGGCCGTTGCAACGAGACACTGCGTCTAATGACAAGGTTTACGCACATCAGTACATATGTGTGTAATATATTATCATACACATATATATGTATAGATGACGCTTTGCTATATGACACCTCTCAAGTTCAGACCACACAAGTCCATGCAGAATAACTGCGATTTATTGCTGTGATTTATTTATTCACGTATGTTTGTGTAGTTTTCAATAAAAGCCAGTCTTAGACCGAAACATTTGGGTCTCTTTATAAAGTTCTTATAGGATATCTTTGCTGTCAGTATGTCTGTCCGTTAAGACCCCTTTCCTCAAGAACGCGTTGAAGTATCTAGTTGAAATTTATACGGGCTCTACGGTCTCATTCAGCTATGAAACAATCAAACTTGTAAGTGAACGCGATCATAAGATATGAGCGTTTTTGTCGCATATTTTCGACTATTTTGCGATTTCTCAAGGGAATCAAAACTTCTTCTTGGTCTTCTATTGTATGAGCTAGTGGCTAACTCTAGTGTTGAAGTTATCAGGCCGCCCGAGGCCCTGCCATACGCCGCTGACCTTGCTTGATCAGGTGAAAGCATCCCGCACTGACTTTATGGACGACTGAGGGGTGTACGATGTACGTGCCGATTTGCGAGTATGAAATACGTAAAAAATTCGCAAAAAATAATTTAGGCAGTATTTTCAAAAATGGCCTGATGGTGTTTTGGGTATTATATATATCTTAATACGCTGATGGTATTAACAAGTCTTTGTAGCATATATAGTTTAGGAGTAAAGTAGTATTAAACTTTTAGAAAATGGGGCACTTTGCATATTTTTTTTCAATATATAAATATATTTTTTGCCGTTTTCGGCCTGAAGGTGTTCTGCTATACGAGTATATCAAGTAGATTAACATATATTTTTTATTAGTTTTAATAAACCCTGTTTTTCAGCTTAGCTTGAGAACCAGCGCCTTAATATAGCCGGGACCGACAAATTGACGTGCCCTCCGAAACACGGTAAGATCGGTCGTGGTAGCTAGCTAGCCATCAGTACCTAGGTACACAATGTTTCACGTAATACCTTTATCTTTGAAGTTTCTCGTACAGTCAGCGACAAAAGTAGCTGATCATACTAGAATTTCCGAACGCGTAGTAGATTGGTAATGTTTGTTTTTTTTCTTACAACTTACAATTTTGCGTTTGACATTAACACAATACACGTGATGTTAAGTGACGATTTGGTCGAAAGTTGGTGTTTCGCATGATAAAGAGAATCGGAAAATTTGTTTTTGTTCAGTGAATTTTGTCGTTGACTGTACACTCAAATATTATTTTAATACATATTGGTGGGAATGTGATTTGTTAGCTCGGCAGAGATCGTGGCGTGTGTGATTCATCTTAAAGTTTACGGGAGGAAATTCCTTTCAAGCAAATGTATTATTAGTATTCTGATATATGTTTTGTGAGTTGGGTTTGGCTGGAAGTAGGGTTATTGGTTGAAACAAAAATGTCAACATATCGGGTACCCTGGAGAAGTGATGACAGCGCATTCCTGCTTTAATCTCAAAGAATTTCCTCTGCTGCAAGATTGTTTTAGCGAAAGATTGTGTTATGTTGGCAATGGTTTACGGTTTATTTATATTTGTTAGAGTGGCAACAGTTTCGTTTAAACATTCGAATAAGATTTGAATGTACAGTCTGGTGTAATTTAGAGATATGGCGTTTTCCTAAACATAAATGAATATCTTGAAATCAAGGTTACCCTTTCCGGGATAAAAGCAGTGCAGGATTAACCACGTAGCAAGAGTAGCAATTGCTACGGGCCCCGCGTGAAAGGGGGCCCTGCCCCCGCGTATCACTCATCTTTGCCTGAGCGTATTTTTAGGGTGAAACTTATTAAGATATTGTGGGATATTGAACTTACTTGATATCATAAAAACGTGGAACGTTACAACTTTTCCTACTAAGAGACAATCCACGCCAGACAGTTGGTAACCCATCGTAGATCAAGGGCTCGTTGAAAGTGTTTGCTACGGGCCCCGCGCTTGCTTAATCCGGCACTGGATAAAAGTAGCCTATGTCTTAATAAACGGCAGCCAGTTCTGTTTCAAATTTCACTAAAATCCGTGCATTGTTTTAAGCGCAAGGACGTAACAAAACATTCTGGTACACACTCGGTCACAAACTTTCGCATTTATTATATTAGTGTGGAGTATGATTTCCATTCCTATACTCTACTTATGTAAAAGATATTCCAATAACGGGCATCATCATCATCAGCCCGTTTCAGTCCACTGTTGGACATAGGCCTCTCCCAAAGTACGCCATCGAGCCCAATCTTCGGCTTCTCTCATCCAACCGCCGCCGCCAGTCATTTTGCGTATGTCGTCGCTCCACCTAGCCGGAGGGCCGTCCAATATAACAGACACATAAACAACAAACCCCTCTCAATTCCACAACTCTTGCACAACAAAAAAACGAAGTCTGGTTTAAAAAAATAAAATAAGATGTATCGCTCAACTTTTTGTAAATTTTTAACTAAGTACATGCACAGGCAAAACACAGTATAAAACAGTATAATGCACAGGCAATAACCATAATACGTCTTACTATAAAATAACTCTTCCCAACAATGTTAATTCCATTGTACCAGTTCCGAAAAGCAAGCGAACAAATTAAATTGCATCCAAACAATGCCCTTTTACTTTTGCCAGCGGTACCGGGAACGTAATGGGTCCACTGACTCACCCGTTGGAGAGATGACCTAATGTCGGAGTTATTTCGCCCTTATGTAAGCAGTAACAGAAAGCAGCCAATGTCTGGGTATGGCGGTTGCATCGTTCGAGCCTTTAATTTCCTTGCATGAGGAAACCGCGATCTGATGACCAAATATGCAGTGACTTATGTTCCAAGAATCCTATTAGGAGAGACATTTTGTATGCAATAGGTTTAGGTTGACACTTGCTCGACTTGTACGTCGATAAGCAAGAACCAGACATGTTTAATTAATGCTTCATTTAAGTTAGAAGTGTCTAAAATGGCGTAAGTGTCTAAGTCCAACATTCTAGAATAACGCTCAAGCAGTGATCTCTGCATAAGCACAGATTTGAGTCATTTCATACAAATGGGTCACTCAATCGCTACCCAAGTATTGATCTACACTTGAACGTCATTTGAGTCAACGAGAGAGTATCATAATCAGTACAGGTTAGCAATGTCGTACGATTTGGAATATTATGGTTAAACTGCATAACGGATTTGAGTGAACTTTCAATGGATATAGTTGGATTAACACAGGCTACTTTTTATCCCAGAAAAGAGTTACTGCGGGATAACGGGAAGAAGCGGATGAAACCGCGACGTCCAGGCTAGAAATCTATATAATTATATAAAGATCTATCAAAATCCGACTGAACAATGTGTGGTCGAGCGCGTGTCTATCAATAGTGACACCGTCAGCGTGCTTCGATTTATTTTTACATCGTAAATGTCAAACAAACGCTGGACATAATTGGGTCGTGTAATCATTGGAGTGACGGAGCAGTGACGAAAGGGATTAGGAGAATATTGTAATAAGGTAATAAGGGTAATAGTATCTAACGATGTGCCCTAAAACACTTTCAAATACAAAAAAAAATACTTCTCACATAAGACAGTGTACGCTCGTGTAGATATGAGTGAGAATCGGACGTACAATCATGTCCAATCCCTACTTCTTATATATAAAATTCTCTTGTCACAATGTTAGTTACCTTACTCCTCTGAAACGGCTGGACCGATTTGTATGAAATTTTGTATGCATATCGGGTAGGTCTGAGAATCGGCCAACATTTTTTTTTTTTTGTTTTTATATCGCGATTAAGTGTGGTCCACGCGGTTAAAACCCCGGGGCGCAGCTAGTAATATTATAAATGCGAAAGTAACTTTGTCTGTATGTCTGTCTGTCTTTCAAGCCAAAGCTTCTGAGCCGATTTAAATAAAATTTAGTGTAGAGATAGTCTAAAACCTGAGAATGGACATGGGCTACTTTTTATCGCGATAAACTGTAGCCCACGCGGGTGAAACCGCGGTGACCAGTTAGTAAACTATATACTTAGCTTTCATTAGGTACTTATGTATAATATTAACTGTGCACATGTTGTATCTTAACTGGACGCAACATATTATGGTCCTTCGAGCCGGATATTTTGGTCCTTCGAGCCGGATATCATGGTCCTTTAAAACTCAGTATCGGTATTCAAGCCAATAAATACATTTCGATATTACGAATACGCATACCGACTCACCTCTCTACTTTAGATAGATGTCAAGTCCTAAAACTAGCCGTTACATTAAATCTGGAAGCGACTGGACAGCACTTTGTCACGTACCGTGTGATGTTTATTTTACCACGGCAGATATTTTGAGTTGGCACATGTGAATGTGATTCATTACGATTACAAAGTCTACCTACTGATTGCTGCCGGTGAGACATGAATCAATAGTAAGTAGCTGTAATAAAAAGCGATTTCAAAGTGTTAATTTCAATATTTCCAATCCAAATGTTTGTTAGTTTGATGCGAGGGGTTTGTTTTGTCAACGAGACATTGTATCAGCAGGTACTTGAGAGCCAGTTTTCGTCCAGGTACACGGAGAAAAAAGACCTTCCGAAATACCGTGTTCCTTCTGAGTCAAAAGGGAAGGACTTGTGATTCAGAAGGAAAACTAATACAAAATAAGGAAGGAAACGGTCTTCGAAGGTAAAGACTCAGAAGGAAAATCAGATTTTTTTTCTCAGTGTATATTGTGACACTACCTTCGATCACATCGTGGCTTAACATCAGCGGCCCGATCGCACTAATAAATTACAGCTGAACCGCTACTGAACCTCAGCCGTTTCTTGACTTTTTGAACATTTCGTATCGCGCTAATGATTTTATCGTAAGTTGAGCCGTAGCGTAATTAGAGTTGGATCGTTCACGCTGTCAAACGAACGGTTTTGCTAAAGTTAGTAAATTACAACTTTTTCACGATCGTTGTGCGGTGCTTTACCACTTTTAGACAAAATTATACAACAAAAACAGCAAAAACTTAGGTAAAATGTATGCGTACATGGATTAATTGGAAAGGGCACATGAATTAGATGTAGCGGCGGCTCGGAACCTTGCGAGGAAGAAAAATACAAGTGCAAAGACTTAGTGCTTTTTATATGAGTGATAGGCAGTTTATAAAATATTATAGACTGTTTAAAGAGTTAACTCGCCAAGTAATAACAGAGTTAACCCCTCATAAGCCACCCACGCTTCGTTCTGATGCTTTGTTTATTGAAACCAAGGTAAGGTTATGTTATGATAATTCCGCATTATAGCCATCAAAATCTTACTTTGTCTTTCCCTAATGGTCTGTGAATAAGCGAAATATGGATAGGCTTTACATTATAGCGCTAGCGATAGGCAAAACTTTACATTATGTTTGTACCTACATTGTTTTTTTCATGTTAACAAAATTAAGTTTCTTGACAATAAAATTGTTCTAGGTTTTCGGGCATTCTATGCCACTGGATCATATCAGATGATTGTAGGAGATAGTCAGGAGCATTGTGTGTCACAGGCTGTGTATCAAAAGCCATTCAGCAAGTTACAATAGCCATATACATTAATATACAAGTCAATTGTAATAAATAAAGCCTTCCCATTTAAACAATGTAAGAGGGAACATGATAAATGAGAATAAGTGCATAAATCAACTAATATAATTACAAAGAATACATAATAAACATGTAGGTATACCTACTAATATAAAATTACATTGCTTTGATTCACAAACCACCAAAGTAGTTCCAAGTAATGCGGGCTATAAATCCTCTTACTATTAAAAGAAACTCATTGGTATGTGCCTAATTATGTGGTCCACTAGATCACCTACCTTAGGCTAGGCTATAATGTTGTGATTATTTACTAGGAACAATGCCAGAAACAAAAAATCAATTTTCTTTTTTGTTTTTTAGAATGTTTAAAACGCCTGGATTACTGCATTGTATCGATGGGGTGTGTGTTCTGCTAAGAACATCGAACGGTATTTTAATAGAAAAAGGATTCCATTCCCTTAATATTCTGATAGTAAGTACCTAGTGTATTATATTTTACACTTGCCAATTGGTCATGTTATGGGAACAACCCTTGTAATTCCTACCCTTTTCTTTCAGATATATGCCACAAATTTAAATATATTATGAGTGCATGTTACCCTGGGTCTACACATGACAGGGTTGTGTGGTCCAACCATCCAATGAATGGTTATCTTGAACGGCTTCACACCGTCACTGCAGATGATTTGTATATTTTGGGTATGTACAAACTAATCTAGATTTTATGTTCTTACTGGTTCTTTACTGGGCAAGCGTGCTACACCTTTGACCACATCATCACTTTCCATCGGGTGAGATTATGGTCAAACGCTAGCCTAGCCTCTGTTGTAAAAAAAACTATGTGATGTGTTAGTATTTTCTTGAGATTAATTTATTTATGTTCTTGTTATTTTAGGATATCCATTGAGGAGTTGAGACCCACAATTAGGACACCTATCTCAGTCTGAGATCCAGGCTGAGGGCTATCATTATCAAGATAGATGATAGACACTTGAAAACTAGAAAGGTTGCTGAACATTGTTGAAGTGTTTAAAGCTTGTTTCAGGTATAATTTAATTGTGTAATAAACAAAACATAGCACTTTATATAATAATAAATGAATTTTAGGTTATATATTCAAATTAATAAAAGTGTTGTAATAAAGGTATTTCATTGCCGGTGCTTGTTGGTAGACATGATGTTACATTATTCACTGATAGCAGTGCAAAGTATTGTGTCATTTCATTAGATTAACTACTAGGTTTATCCCTTTCATTTTTCTTGTAATTTAATTTTAAGTGTTAAGTTAATATTATGACTAATGTGTGAATATTTGAAGAGGAATTTCAGTGAAGCAAGATAAAATACTTAAGGTATAATAAAAAATACTTTACATAAAACATGTTTTTATTCTGAGATAATATAATATAGTTATAACTATTTTTCATCTTCCGACTTCACAGGATGACTTGGGGTTGTGTGGGCCTTGCGGTGGTTGACAATAGGTACTGAAACAACAGATAACAGATAGTGAGTTCCATGAGTATCAATATTTGAAAGGCAGCTTTATGATAGGAAGGATACTGCTGGTTATTTTACTACATAATTTATGTAGGTACAAACAACAACAAAAGTTGCTGAACAATCACACTTTTTTTCTATTATCCACATCATCTTAGACACCAATTTTTGACCTCATCATCACCTTAAATCAGGTGTGTTATGTTGTGGTCAAAATGATACCATATAAAATGTAAAAAAAAACAATAATAATTACTGATTTGAAATACATTTGGAAAATCGAGAACGATCAGCTACTTTTGTCGCTGACTGTACACTAAAACAATAATAGATTTGAGCATCATCATAGAGCTGTGTGAGCTGTGTTTGTAGTGCTAGGGTTAGCTACCACCTACAAGTTCAAAGAAAAATCAGTCGCCAGCCTCTGTTTTCAAAGGTTAGGCCCATTTAGGCCATCATTAATCGTGAGCTGCGGTCAAACTATGTAATATAAAAAGATATGACAGCTTGGACATTTGTTTATACAGCTTCTGCCTGCATTTCATAACTGCGGAGGATCATCACCCTTACAATGTAGTTGTGCAAGGTACTGTCTGTCTATCCTTAGGCTTTCTCATCCATGTCAGACTGTTTTTGTGGATGACATTTACATTATGAGAATTGGTTTAATAAAGTAAAGTATTATGTACACATAAAAATTTTACTATGACAAATATACTTACATCATAATTTGAGGTAAATTGATTCTGTTTCACATCAAGCAGAAGGCCAATATCTAAGTAGTACAGTAGGGATATTGCTGGGTCCAAGCTGGGCTAGCATTTACGTTCATCATTTTTCCCTGGCTCTGCATTTATGGTCTTCCACATATGCAACAATATTTTCTTTGCATCTATGCAAGTTACTGTTACTGTGTTGCTGTTACTTCTGAGTAACTAGGTAAATAGTACCTTCGCCCATTCTTTCCCTCTTCTGGCAGGACCTTCCGCATTGATATGGCCCTCGGCGCATGCTTGCCATATTCGTGCCGCAACTGCAAGAGCCTCTTTGGACCGTACCCGTCCCAGAGCAAGGTGGCGGTGGCTTCCCAGGAATTCTATCAGTAGCAGCTATGCATCAGCAGCGCTCTTCCATTTCCAAAGTCCAATGTGTTCACAATCACAAATAGGTGAAATACTGTGCCTATTATGCATAAAATAGGTCAGTATCGGCACAAAAATATACTTCATCACAGCACCAACCAAATACTTGATGCGGAAGTTCAATAACTCGGTTTTAATAGTTAAAATACTTGTAAAAGTAGGAAAAACTTTCCTCGAACTATTATTATTTTACATGAGTCAACGAAATGTCGCGCTGTCATCTCAGCATCTGTCAAAACTAGAGTAGTGAAAGTCAAATTTTCTGTGCAATTAGTCGATTATAGCAGTCTAATAGCACAAATATTTGCTAATATGTCTCATCTCTAACAACGATCGCTGAAGCGCTACGGTCCAGTTACGGTGCATCTCAAGTTGGCGTTTAAACATTAACGCAATACCGAATTCCATATTAGCTGGAACGGAATTGAACCCCATGCGCACCGTAACTACAGCTAGACCTGAGACGTTCGTAGTTGTTTAAAATTAGCGCGATCGGGCCGCAGGTGTCTTGTGGGCAAACGCTACCTCGCAGAAGTTAAAAGTACATAGTAAAATTTACTTATACCTTCTCCAGTCTAAAAAGTATAACACTTACGTTCTCAGATACTTTCAGACAGAAGAGATTGTACCGTTCGTATTGAAGCGCTGAAAATATCCGAGCAGCATGTAGAAATTCAGACAGAAGACGCGTTTAAGACTAGAATACTGTAAACAACCAGCAAAAACGTTTTGAATTGGATTCAATAGGTACGTGACGAATTCGTCTTGCGGTATTTATAAGCGGTACCTACCTACTCATTTAGATACCTACATAGGTAGATAATACAGTACATTTACTGGAAATCATTTCAAATCCAGCAGCCAGAACTAAATGGCTTAAAATATACACCTGTGTTTACGCCATTTCGGCATATTATATAGTATTCTGGCACAGACCCATCTCTCTACAGCATGCAAATCAAAAATGTCAAGCCGAGAATCTTTTACTGCGTAGGATACGGATACTTCCCGTTATCCCCCAGAAACCTTTTCCCGGAATAAAGAGTAGCCTATGTGTTAATCCAGGGTATAAGCTATCTCCATTCCAAATTTCACTCAAATACGTTCACTAGTTTTTGCGTGAAAACATCCATACTCACAAACTTTCAGGTATATAATTCAGATATATAAATAGTGTCGATTCGGTTTTGCATTCTATAAAACTAAACTAAGTTTGACAGGTCTAAAAGTAATGCTGTCCTTTTTTTACTTCAGTGGTTAGAAAAAGACAGCAATACTATTAGACCTGTCAAACTTTAGTTTTAGAGAATGCAAAACCGAATCGACACCAATATGAATCTTTTAATTTCTGAAAGACAAAAGATTTGGGCTCTAATTTTAACGCCCCTAATGTCTGCCGCCCTATATAGGTTCTAACCTACTCAGCCTGCTGGAAAATCCGCCACTGGTTAGCTGCGTAGGTTCTCTGCCATCGTCATTGTCATCATCAGCCTGTATCAGTCCACTGCTGGACATAGGCCTCTCCCAAGGTACGCCACTGAGCCCGGTCTTCAACCTGGTGTGAACGAAGCGTGACGTATATTAAAATTCGCACTGACTCGCTTAAATTAAAAACGTCGTGAGAGTAGCGTGAGTCTTGTGTTTTCACGATTTATTTTCGTCTGCAGTTTACGTGTTTTGATTTAAATACGTCTTTCGCGCTCCGTGAAACTGCTTCATTTGACTAGCCGAGCTCCGCGGTTTTTCTTCTCTCCTGTATCTTTTTCCGGGATAAAAAGTAGCCTATGTGTTTATCCGGGGCAGAAGCTATCTCCATTCTAAATTTCACTCAAATACGTTGAGCAGTTTTAGCGTGAGAAAGTAACAGACATCGCTAATTAATGTCGACGACCGTCATCTGACAAATACTAAATATTTGTCCCGTAGCGGGACTCGTACCTACGACCGTAAGTGATACTGAGCAATTACTTAAATTATATTAATTTTGTTGTATTTATAACAACGTAACATAACGTACATCTTTTATATTTATTATTATTTTCATTGTCCAATCGTAATTAATTAATTAGATAATAAATAAATCAATTCAAACCCCAACAATTATCCAAAGACAACAATGTCAACAAGAAGTTCATTGACGCTAGATTAAAATAATATTATGTAGTATTCGTATTTCGTACATGCTATAATGATATATATGTCCCGTTGTTTACATATGTACCGACGGACGAACAAAGATTATTGTAACGCTGTCCCTAATTGAATCACTGTTTCCAATCGAGCCAATTGTCTTGGAGGTAGGGTTGTCACCACATTTCATGGTATTAGAAAGGAAGCAATTTGATGGCTGGAAGGGAAAAGGAAGTTAAAAAGATGGATGGTTTGTGTAAGGATCGATATGAATGAAGGGAATGAAGCGATGACGGCCGACAGGGGAAAGTGGAAGGAGAGTACATGCTGCGCAGACCCCATTTAGGTGAGACCAGGACAAGAAGAAATAAAGCACTTTTGTGAACTTAAAAGATAGAAGGAAGTGTGTAAATATAATATGTATACAGAGTAAAGTAACTATAGTGGTCCGCTTTACGGCTTCATCGCGGGAAAGTTGTACCTAATTTTTTTCCATACAAACTAAAACCCCATTTTACCCAAAAGTTGCCATTGCCTACTTCGTAATTCGTAATGTCACCAAGAAGATCTGTATGTTGTTCACGACGTTCCAGTGTAGTGACAACCCTAAACTAGGTACGGAGCGGACTGCAGACACAATGATTAGCTGTCTAGGAATTAACTGTACTAACTATACTATCTATTCTGAACTAACTATCCTCTGAGTTTTCACCCGAGTGGAATATAGTTTATAGCGTTTAAAAGGGATCCATCCTACTAATATTATAAACGTGAAAGTTTGTGAGTCTGGATGTATGGATGTTTGTTACTCTTTCACGCAAAAACTACAAAACGCATTGGTGAGAAATTTGGAAAGGAGATAGCTTATACCCTGGATTAAAACATAGGCTACTTTTACTAAAGTGACCCAAATAGACTCTGTCTCTCTTTCTGAGATAAGGTCAAAGTCCCAGCAGTGGGAACGTAATAGGCTGATGATGATTATGAAATAGATCAGTTTTTTTCATCTGGTGTCACTGAAAAATTAGGACATAACAGGACAAAAAAAAATTTGGTTGTCTGTAAAGTCGGTTTACTGACGATAGTTGAACGTGACAACGTCGATTGGCCGATTGTGCTTCTTTGTCGCTCGTTCCGCGCTCTCGCTTGCACTTCAAGCCTTACATGGAACGCTTCAGAGCGAGGTAACGCCGCAGAGCGAGGTAACGCCGCATGAGTCATGTTTTTTCGTGCGTGCAGCCGGCTCTATCGAATTATAAGACGTTGTCACGTCAAAAGAACGTTACTGGCACCAATAGAGATAAGAAGAGGAAAGATGTTTGGCCACTTGGTACGTCATTACGAATATATGAAAACCATCTTCGAAAGAAAAGTAGAAGGGAAGAGAGGAAGAGGTAGGCCGAGAAGGACATACATAGACCAAGTCAAAGAAAAGATTGACGTCATGTCGTACTAAGAGGCTAGAAAGATGGCTGAGGACAGAACAAGATGGAAAATGGGCTACCGACAAGAGCTCTGCTCAAACGAAGAAGAAGACACTGAATTTCATCCTGACATAGTATTTTCATGTTGAGTGACGAAGTGATCGAAGATGGCGCCACGCTACACTGGATTGGGAACTGGCTCTCAAGTGGGGCTGCCGGAACACACCGATAGGTGCTTGGCGACAGATTCTTAACTTGAGGATGGTAGCTAGGCCAGGCGATATTAGGTTTAAAGAATTTATTCTCAATTTGCTTATTTTGAGTTAATTTCGTCGGAGTTAAAAAGTCGCAGACCAAGGATTTTGTCTGCCAGGTTTTCATTTTATCAGGTTTCTGATGAGCTTAAAACCATTGTGTCACAAGAATGAAATATTGCGAGCGATTTACCTCTATTATTCGCGGTTTTAATGTGGCCCGAGCAATGACGTTAATGTCCTAAGCATTTAAACGACACAACAGTATTAAAGTACAAAGGATCGACACCATTCTAGAATACAGGCCTTAGTTTACGTGCTTAAATTTGTTGTTTGTAAATTATATATTTTTGTATTTATAATTTAATATTAATAATATATTTCTCCCGACAACAACCCCAAAAACCCGACATTTTCAAATTATCTTTAGAGATTTTGTACTGCCGATCTGACAATCCTACTCGTGGTATAGAATAGCTGGTTGGTAACAGCCTAACAGATCAACTTGGTTGCGAAATATTATTTTTTTCTACTGACATAATATCTTAAATAAACCTTCCGAGAAAAACTTTTTAACTAATAGTGAAAAACGCATTAAAAAAGCTTGGCCGGAACAAACAAACAGATAGACAACATTTTTAAAAATTGTATTTCCATTGTAGGTACAGTCAACGACAAAAGTCGCTGAACAATCACACTTTTTTCTATTATCCTCATCATCTTAGACACCAATTTTTGACCTCATCATCACCTAAAATCAGGTGTGTTATGTTGTGGGCAAAATGATAGCATGTAATATGTAAAAAAACAATAATAATTACTGATTTGAAACACATTTGGAAAATCGAGAATGATCAGCTACTTTTGTCGCTGACTGTACCATATTTATATTTTTTCTTACTTTCGATGCATTTAGTGATAAACAAGTAATTTAAAATTACAAACAGACACTTAAATTTTATTTATTTGTATGTAATAAAGACTATGTAACTAATTTAAAGTTGCCAGTAAACTATCATTTTGCAGCTCTTGGCACTTTGGCACCCAGGCGATATATGTTTACGCCGATTTGCGCGTTTCGGTGTTATTTACGAAATCGTTAGGCTATTTGGGGGATAATTTATTTATTCTAAAAGTCACATGCATGACTGAAGGTAGGTAGAGAATACTATTAGACTTTTTTTTTTGTTTTGTTATGGCGTCACACGATTAGTGTATTTGCCAGTGTCAAATATAAAATATTTCAAACTCAGAGTTGAATCAAGTTTAAATGGTGATGATGATGATGATGATGATGATGAGTGTGTAGTGGCGCTTTACTTAAACTTTACACGGACATTTTTGGAGCAACTCGAAAAGTTACTTTCACAACTTTATTTCAATTTCCCACACTTGTACACATTAACGAACACATAATGGTTAATAATCCACCAATATTACACATTATCACTCGAAGAAACACAAGTTTTGGAAATAAGAACAAAATTTTCACGTTGACAATTCGATTGCCGCCAAAAAGTCTCCTATTAGACTTGTCAAACTTAGTTTAGTTTTAGAGAACCCAAAACCGGGTCGACACCATTGTGATACTTATTTTATTTTAAACTAGCTACGGCCCTCAGTTTCGTCCGCGTGGACTAACTACACTTTATTAAAAGTATGTCCTTTTATGTCCTATGTCCTTTTTCAGGATTCAAACAATCTCCATACCAAATCTCATGAAGATCGGTTCAGCAGTAAGGTCGTGAAAACGTAACAAATAAACCGAGTTACTTTAGCATTTATAATCATTATCAGCCTTTCACGTTCCCACTGCTGGGACTCCGGCCTTCTCTCAGAGAGAGTGTATGGGCTGTAATCTACCACGCTGGCCCAGTGCGGGTTGGTAAATGTCGCATGCTTTGAATGTTGCAGTTCTTGGGCACGCCGGTTTCCTCACGATGTTTTCCTTCACCGTTTTGAGCGATGGCAAATCCGCACATTACTTATTAAGTCATAGGTGCGGGGCCGAGAGGATTCGAACTCGGTGTCGGCGTCTTGTAAGTCGCACGCCTTACCGTTCGGCCACCATCGCTATTAGCATTTATAATATTAGTATGGATTTAGAGTTTGTTTTTCATAGGTGTTCAAAGAATACTTTTTATCGGTGTAGTCCACGCGAGTGAAACCGCGGGGCACAGCTAGTAAAGTTATAATTTTGAGACAGTCTTAGTACAGTCAACGACAAAAGTCGCTCAACAATAAGACAATTTTCGATTACCGGCATCATGTTAAACACCACTTTGAGCAAATCATTACTTAAAATCAGGTGTGATAAGTTGAGATCAGAGCGCCACCTTGTAAAATATAAAGAAAACCACGCGTTAAGCCGGATTTACATTACGAAATTAGTTGCATGACATTAGTTTTATAACACTAATTTCACGTGTGAACGTTCAGTTTTACAATGCATGCATTACTTTTTTGACACTGGAGTAGTTTCGTGCTATGCGCATATTTTTTGTAAAACTAATGTCATGCAACTAATTTCATCATGTAAATGCGACGCGAAACTAGTGTCGCGACAGCATCTGCGCAGAGTGGACGTGTGGACGTAAATACAGCTTTGATTTTGACAGGGCCATTGTCTACGCGATACTGATAATTTCACGACACTATAATTTAAACGAAAGTAGTTTCACATGTGCAAAATTAGTTTCACGAAACTAGTTTTATCATGCATGACACTTGTTTCCTAATGTAAATCTGGCTTTATTGATCTAAAACACATTTAGGAAATCTAGCATGGTCAGCTACTTTTGTTGCTAACTGTACAACTCAAATATCTTATCAACCGCAAGTCTGCCTCATCCAAACTGTTACCGTTCTAATGAGACAAAAGCTTGCCTTTATCTGACCACTTACTGTCCCAACTATTTGTGCTGATAGTGCTTGACCAAGCTATTTGGTATTACGGGTACTGCATATGACATTAGTCAATATGTAGGTCTGTAGATACACCTCGTAGGGTTAACCTAATCCAGTAAATAATAACAGAGAGGGAAGACTTCAAGCCCTAAAAAAATTTACCCGACATAAGAACTCTTTTGGTGAGATCACCTCTCATACAAAAAAAAAAACAGTTGCGAAATGAAAATTTAAACATTGTTATCATTCAATGTATCATGATACTAGTTTCGCCCCGCAGTTTCACCCGCGTCTTCTCGTTATCCCGCCTTTATTCGGGATAAAAAGTAGCCTATATGTTAATCCAGGGTATAAGCTATCTCCATTCCAAATTTCATTCAGAACCGTTCAGTAGTTTTTTTGTGAAAGAGTAACAAACATCCGTCCATCTATAATCACAAACTTTAATGTTTATAATATTAGTAGGAAGTAGGATAGGCACATCAGCCTCAAGCTGCTCACCTATTATTAAACAAATGTATAGATTAATCAAAATCGGTTCATCCATTTTGAGTGCTACAGTGCCATTTAAACTTATAACACCTGTCTGTTTGCGCTAGAGTTTAAAAGCTAAGGTAAGCTTTTATAAGCTGCCAGCAGACTCTACCTTACTCTAACTTTATTCCTTCCGTTATTTAATTCTTTATCATATATGGAACGGGATAAGAAGAACTTTAAGTAGTTTTCAATTCTACTAGAACATAAATAAAATAGTATAATATCCAATAGGAACCGTAGAGTTAGCAAGAAACTTCTAAAGTGAGCATTTTGAGATTATAAATAATTTATCTATTCCTGGCTTATGGTAAGAATCTGTCAAGCACATATTGGTATGTTCTGGCATCCTCACTTGAGTCAAGTCAAACTTAAAATGGCACCTTCGACCACATCTTCACTTAACATCAGGTGACTTTCAGTCAAACAATACCCTGAAAGACCTAAAAATATTACCTAATATGTATCAGGAAAACTGGCTGATGTTATATTTAGAACTCAATTTATAGGCATGGTAGTCATTTCTGTAGTTATTTACCTCTACGTAGAAACCAGAGATATTATACAGAAATACCCAACGTAATACAAAAAAAAAAAAAATGCATAGAGACTCAGTAAATTTTTTTTATGTTACAAGACAGGATAATTAGTTACACATTTGTTTTTAAAGTAGTTTTAATTTTACAATAGCAAGTTATTATATTAAAAATTCAATTGTTTTCTTTATTATGATGTAGCATAGTATCAACTATTTGAATACCTAGTAATAAAACAAAAGAACAGCAGTAGTTACCAACAACAACTAAAAACTCATTAGCAAAGCATGTTGGACTTGAAAAAAATAAATTTATAAAAAGAAAATTATGTCATTCAGCACACATTTTTCACAAAATAACTAGGCTAAGGTAACACTTATTTCGGCCACCTGACCATCACCTCCTGACACATTTTCTATTGAGTCATTGCAGTCACGAGTTTGCCAATCATTTAGCTATTTTAGGATCAAGAAAACTCACAGTAGAAACGGTTTGAAACTTCAATATTTGCGCCAAAACCCAGTAAATGGAAGTTCTATGACCCCGCGGACGTAATAACATCGGAATGCACAGATGATATCCCACAAAGGTTTTATTTTCACTTGTTTTTCTTCTTTTTTTACATAAAAGGCCGGCGTAAGCGCAACAGACATTTCCGGGAACGTATCAAGTTTTTAAAATCAAATTAACTTCTACATATCGTCTAGTGAAAGTACGCATGCATAATACTTAAAAGTTAAGTGAAAAAAACTTACGATTTCCTTGTAATCACTACATAAAAATAAATAATTCTTCAAAAACAACACACACGTTCACTGCGTTCACTACTACACTGCGAAATGTCAAACTTTTTCTCAGTCAGTGTTGCTAGAACACGTATAATTTTCTCCCAACTTTCTTATTTAGACAACTTTACAAAACTTTGCACATGATTTGTTTAATAGCGTGAAAACTACTGTTAATCAGTTTATTTTGTTTTTTTTTTAAATTCTAGTAATAAAATGAATTAACTAGCTCTATCACAGTATGCAAGCTAGTCAGCCGGACTGTGACCAAAGAAAAGCAATTTCCACCTAGCAGAATTCTTCGTCAGCTGAGAGGTTCACGTTACCTTTCGTTATTATTAGCATTAACTAAAAATAGGTCAAATGTTTAAAAATGCCTGTTGGCACGCATTGCAATCCAAATCGGTTTTAATAACATTCGTTCAGTGAGAGAGAGAATAATGTATCGTATCTTTGCACTGTTATTGTAAAACTTCAACGGGGTTAATTATATTTTACGAAGCCATTAATTAAATATACATTATGCAACTAAGTACAATCGAGTTAAAAATATTCGGCGCTATAACACTGACCTACATTTATTTTAGAGTACTCGTCAATGAAATGTACAACGCGATGGCTTGTATTTACGATTGTAAGTCGAAAAATTCGAATAATGTATGGGCAGTATAGAGATTCTAAAGATGTAAAATAGATGCCCATATTTATGGAGTAGATATTCATTGTGTTAAATAAATACTAACCTAACAATCATCATAATTAATAATTTTGTTTTGTCGAAGTTAGCTATTCTAAAATGTTCTATAAATTTTATTCTCTAGGTAGGTAATTGAAATATTAGAATAGCCAAAATATTTCCCAGTCCACTTGATGACGTATTCTCCTAATCGAATCCTAAAATGAAAAACACATAATTTTATATTTTGTTTCGAATGTCTCTTGTTTAGCTTGTTTTAGGTTTTAGGCTGTTAACTTTTTGAAAATAGGTAATGTAATAAAAATTACGCATACATTACATGTGTATCGTTAAAATATTGTGCATAATATTAATATTATGTCCTGTATTATGCTAATGGGATTTTGTTTTCCATGATGATGATATCAATAACATTTGAAGGACTTTTAACAATACCGGACTAGAAAAAAATGTAGTAACAACATAATTCTTTTAAAAAGGTACCTACTGTCATAACTCATAACATAAACCAGGGTTTGCTGAACTGGTGTAGTACTTAGTGTTTTATGGAGCGTATACTTACAAAAATATCCTGCGAAAAACGATACATTTTAAGATTTATAGCTTTTTTATTGTCTGTCTGGTGATTTACTGGAACGCTTTAAATTAAATAGTACGACACGTATATAACTTTGAGTTATTGTTATTACAATGAATGCAGTTTTTTTTAAAGAATTTAATCAATTTTGCCTACTTGCAATTATGCAGTAAATTGAATTATTGTTACTAATTTTATGAAAGAGATATTACAATTTCATACTTATGTCATTCTGTACGATTTCTACAGTATACGAATGACGAATGCTTTGCTTAGACTTTTTCACTAGGCGTTACGTTAGTTTTCAGCATTATTTTGCTTAACTACTGAGGTAGTTAGAAGTGTACAGTGATTTAATATCATTGAGATGCTATTTATATTGATAGGTATAATTATAACGAGTTATGAGAATAGGATATAAATAAAAGAGCATAAGAACAGTAAACATTTTTATTGTAAATATTTTTATTGTATCTCTTACAATCGCGATGCACTTGATGGCATTTTCAAGCATTACCAAACCCACAATGACTTTTGTTAACAAAATGTTTCCAATGTTTCTTTATTATTTATTTAGAATTTATAATTTTAATAGGCACGTTACGCTTACTTTGAATTTTGCTGAATCCATTCTATTTCAAAATTATAGAAGCATTCTACTCAATTTTCAGTCAGCTTATAATGCACTTTCTGACTTTACACTTTTTAAATTAATAGTAGGTATAGGTAGGAAAAAAATTATATTGAAAACGTGTTTGAAAATTGCTTGTTAGTATGCATTGACACGTCTTTTAAGCAAGTTAAGAAAAAAAAAGGATAATATTAAATTAACACGATACTGAAAGTTTGGGTTAACCGATACAATTTTCTTGAAATTAAATCAATTGTAAATTAAGATGATGAATTAAATAGAGTCACTGCGAATATATGAATGATTAATTATAGAGACATCTTAGATTATGAGCGCTACATGATTATGATCCTTTACATACTTTCCTATACAGATCGTGTTTTACTGTTCTACATTATCATGCATGGTGTTACTACTATTCTTCTTTTAAGTAATTAGATATTGAAGAATAAATATTCAATATTTTTGCAAACTTTGTCGATTCCTATGTGCATTTATTCTCGCTACTAGATAACCTTTATTCCTTCGTTTCAAACTTACATAGCCCATACAGTGATAGATAAAGAAAAAGATAATAATATACGTGAATTGTGAAAGTACGGTCTAATGTTTTACACTACAAGAATGTGATCATATTTAACTAAAGTAAGTGTCTAATAAGATATATATGAAATTGTGATGCGCAATCAAATGGAATGTACTTATTTAGATTGATAATAAAGGATTCTATAATGAATCTAAAAGAGATTCTATTTCAAGCCATTTAACAAGATTTCATAAGGCAATTCAGCATAGCGACTAATCGCTGTTAATTTAAATTTAAGTCCTCAATGGTTTATCTAAGACTTTTAATTTTCCTAGTTCAAAAATTTGTAAGGTATTTAGCGTAGAAGAATATTATTATTTTAATAATAATATTTAACTATTATAATATATTTTTAATAAATAGTTATTATTTTTCACTAGTTAAAAGTCCCTAGATTAGGACCTAGAGAGCAATAAAATATTATTATAGAAGTATGCTATTAGCAAAAAGTGGCTAATGATATAAATAGGTATGCATTCTTATAAAAAACAAACGCCTTCTCCCAAAAAATGGGATATTATTTTGTTACAGGCAATAATCGAGCTCGAAAAATAAATTAGATACTTCGCGCCATTTTGCATTTTTATAAAAATGCATAGACGTGCATTTCTGTTCGCAGATAAAATGGATGTTTCTAAAAATTGAGTTTTATTTAGAAAAATATGTTTGATTTCTTAGGCTTAGATAAGATTGCATTGAATTCGCCGGAACTAGGTATGTGCTATCACTCGTAAGTACATATTATAATGGAAGTGACAGATATTGTTTCAATAGGTATTAGGTAATACGTAGAAGTTGATAACAAGATTAAAGAGTTTCAAACGTAACACTAAATCTCTTATAGATAAAGGAACCAACCATCTCACACAAATTCCTTTCTCACATTAAATAGAATTTTGTAAATAAAGTTAAACGTACCATCGCGATAGTATAATTTAAATAACACAGATATATTATTTTTGTTTTGCCAAAGCGATATGTATTTTTATTGTAGCATTGTGTTTAAATGTATGCTTTTCGTAAATACTTTTCATTACAATTATTTTTTCAATCGTGATATCAAATACTACACCTTATTATACACACCTATTACATTTGCCCGACAAACGAATAATGCCTAACTGTACATAAAGCTTTATAAAATAAAATCTAGTCCTTACTAAATAGTCACTCTAAGCTATGCGTTAACTGACCTCTTAATTAATTTCCTAGCACGAAACACCGAGTTTAAACCACAACACCCGACATAAAGACACTCTTCTGGCCGCTTCAATACCTACTGATGCTGCACCAATTTCTACAATGCCAAGGTGCAGAATAACTGCTAGGTTATAGTTGTAGTCACAAAACACTCACAGCTATGGTGTTTATTAATTATACACTCATCAGTAACCCGTCTAAATTATCTTCTCTAAGTAAGCATCGGTCCTGTTTGTAAAACTAACTAACTAAGTATTATAATGTAGGTAACTTTATTTAAGGCTGATTAGAACGTTACAGGGATCGTGAGTGTTGAGTGTCTGGGGTCGCAGTTAAAGCTTGGTACGTGACGCCATTTTGTTTAGGCGTACCTACCTACTTATATTCAAAATGGCGGACTAGTTTGTCGAATGCACAAGAAGGTTAGTTTTCTCATCACAGAATAGTTTTAACTTTTTGTTAATGCATCACCATTGTAAAAAAAAACCCCTCGCGCATTCCTTTCTGACTTCTAGCACAGTGTCCCTGAACTGTGATTGCCTACTATGTGCCCATTGCCCATGTATATTTGAGTAAACTGAGAGCTCACTGACCAATTATATTATTCCAACGCAAAGGACCTTTCCACGTTCACTGTTGCAATTTTGATCTAAAATTAACCTTTCTAATAGTAACGTGCTTGGGATCTGCTAAGAATGCTACCATCGGTAAAGCACCTTTCAAAACCGAAAATTTCCCGAAGACTTGAACAGAAAATGATGTAGGTATCAAAATACCTAAATCAGTAGGTATATACCTAGTTATCTGTTAACGATGATGCATTATCAATAAGTTTTAAGAACACCATCACCTAGCAGCAATATAAGTTAAGAAAGATAGATGTGTGGTGAAATGTGTGTTATTATTGTTTTTGTAATGCTAAAACCAAGACGAAGCGCCACCCAGCTTCGTGGACAGCTCGCCGATGCCACGGCCGAACATGTTGCCAACCTAGAAAGATGGAAACCAAATGTATAATACTAGGGACATCCACGGCTCCAATTATTGTGAATTTGTGAATCAATTACATAGTTTGTTGTCGTCATTAGTTTAGTTTGGACTGCGCTCACCTTTCCAACAACTGCAGTGACGTTTCCAAGTTTAGCTTCCTCGGTGAGAGATTCCAATTTGGATTTGCCACTCCTCGACCCTTCCTCCGACCCATCGTCACCACCCCTGAGGAAAAATAAATCATCGCAATATGTAAATAACGTAAGAGAGCAATCGTACCTTATAGTTATGTGCTTACTGGTAGGTAGCTTAGCTAGACTAGCTTGGTAGGTATCAAAATACATAAATGTAATAAAACGCAATGCAAATTCTAAACTATAAAAAAAATTGGTAAAAAGGTGGTGGTTTAAGGTGTTATAAATAAATAATTTGTATTTATATACAAATACTAATCATTTATTGAATAGATTAAAATTTGTAAGTTTAATCGATTACTTAAAAATTCAGAATTTATCAAGTTTTACTATCATTTATTTTGTTGTTATGTGCTTGCTGTTCTAATATTTATAAGTTGTTGAATTTTTGCATGCTATTTATTTGGTAAAATGTGTTGTTTTCATTATGCACTTTTAGTAATTAAAGATTTTTTTATTCTTTAAAACAATGCACATGACATGCCAATATACAAATTGCTTATGGTAGGTACTAGCTACAATGTTGCCACAATTCGTTCCTTTAAATGTCATTGGTAGATTTACGGCTGGTTTCAATATAACCTCCATAGAAGTAATGTCAACTTTCTATCTCTAGTAGGCCAAACTGTGGATAGATAGGTTACTGAAACTGGCCGTTAGTAGATCGCTTACCCAGATTCTTGCTGAGTCAGCAGAAGACTGCACGTTGCTTCCTCCGTGTGCATGCGACTCGCTAGAGCCTGGTACTTCTTTGAATTCAACTTGTCGTCGATCACGCCTTGCAGCTCGAAGTCACTGTACATTTTCTAAGAAAAAAGTGTGATATTAAAAAAACTTACTATAGATTTTTTTAATTGTTCAAAGATTGCAATATTAATTGTTGTTCAATGTCGTTAAATTTACCCCAAATACGAGGGTAAAATTTTAAGTGGTAACAACAATATTCGAAGTCACGAAGGATTTGTGCTCACTCCAGGTGGAGGACTGGCAGGAGGTGGCGCAGGACAGACCGAAGTGGCGTCTTTTGTTATCGGAGGCCAAGACTCACTTTGGGTCGTTGCGCCATCTCAGTTAGTTAGTTAGTTAGTTAACAACAATATTACAATATTTTGTATGTCTAAATATTAGTGCAATACCTTCAGAACGATGGAGAGACACGCGACTTGCTGGAAGTGAAGTGCCGGCCGGTCAGCAAGCCAGGTGGTGATCATGTCGATCTGGATCCCGTACCAGTGCTCGAACAGCTGCAAGATCCACAGCTCATCGGTCACCTGGAAACACAGAAATGAACACCTGAAAAAATTGAAGACCTAGAAATCCAAAATTGAGACCTCCCGTGCGGTTCTAATTCACTCGGAAAGTTCCCGTGGCGGAATCGGCGTCGCTTTTGCTTCACGGAGACTTTCCGAGTGAATTAGAATCGTACTACAGGTCTGCTATCCAAACTATTAATTCGACTACGAAAAAGCTTTGGATTGTAGTGAACTTGCTCGAATTCAATCGATAAGTAATAGAAATGAAATTCTTAATGTGATCGCGCCCATAAATAACCTGCCTGTTCTTTTGCCGGCGTAAGGAGGTTGAAACAAGTGTAGGTAGCTAGTTTTATAGGGATCACATTATTGTTTCCTGCTAAGTAAAGTAAAAATAATTTAATTTGATCAATATGAACCTAGGCTAGGCCTGTAATGGTCGATTTTGACAGTTTTGAAGCTAAGAATTTAGTATCTTATCGTCGTTAATCAAGATTGATTAAATTTCAATATGGATCTACCGGACTTTTATGGACCAAGTACTAGCTGCGCCCCGCGTCTTCCCGTGATCCCGCAGGAACCATTTTCCAAGATAAAAAGTAGCCTATGTGTTAATCCAGGGTATAAGCTAACTCCATTCCAAATTTCATTCAGATCCGTTCAGTTGATTTTGCGTGAATGAGTAACAAACATCCATCCATCCATACTCACAAACTTTCACGTTTATAATATTAGTAAAATCTTGGGAGGACTTGCTACCACCCATAATGTGAACGTTAGTTCATAGGTCAAATTATAACGCAAGAAAACCATTGCATTAAGGCCCTGCCATATGCCGTCGACCTTGCTTGATCAGGTGAAAGCATCCCGCACTGACTTTATGGGCGACTGCGTGCCGATTTGCGAGTATTTAACACGTATAAAATTCGCAAAAAATAATTAAAGCAGTATTATCAAAAAGTGGCTTGAAGATGTTTTTTTTTGATTATATTTCTTAATACGCTGATGGTATTAAAAAGTCTTTGTTGCATATATAGTAATTAGGAGTAAAGTAGTATTAAACTTTTTAAAAATGGGCACTTTACACATTTTTTTCAATATTTTATAATTATTTTTTTTCATTTTTCGGCCTGAATATGTTCTGCTATATATCCAGTAGATTACCATATTTTTTATTAGATTTTTTTTAGACCTGAATTACACAGAGAGATAGTTTTAATTAACCCCATTTTCAGCTTAGCTTGGAAACCAGCGCCTTAAAGATGAGTAGGGAGTAGACTCTAAGGGCCGAAACTTTTCATACAATTATGTTTTTACAAAAAATATGGTTTAAAACTTAAGTTTAAAATGATGAAAACTCTACTTGATTTTAACAGATCATCAAGATGGGTGTGAAAGGAGTTCCATCGCCAACTCCTAGTGTTACAGGTGTCCAGAGGCGACGGTGAGCACTTACCATCAACCGCGCCGTCTGCTTGTTTGCCACTCCATGACCTACACAAATTAAAGAGATTATAATTATAATTTACTGACTTTAGATCTAATTTGGTCCATAGAGTTCCTCATGAAGTTAACGTATCCTTGGCCGATGTCCTTGCCTGACCCGGACACGTTGGCGATCGTCAGGATTGACCCGATCAAGCTGAAATTAACATTGACTCATTAGCTAAGAGTTTTAAATTCATAGCGATGATGACTCTGTGTTAGTGACGGCGGCTTGCGATCCGTAGGACGTGGGTTCAAATCCTACAATGAGCTTGAGATTTCGGTGAAGGAAAACATCGAGATGAAACCGTAGCTTGGTGGTAGGGTATTTTCTAGTACTTGTCTGGCTCCACCCTCAAGTTAAGAATTTGTCGTCAAGCACCTATCGATGTGTTCCGGCAGCCTCACTTGAGAGCCAGTTTCCAGTCCAGGTGTAGCGTGGCACCACCTTCGACTATCGTCACTTATATGCTTGGCGACAGATTCTTAACTTGAGGATAACCAGGCGAGTACTAAAAAATGCTCTACCACCAAGCTATGGTTTCATCACGATGTTGTCCTTCCCCGAAACCTCAAGCCAATGTGGGATTCAAACCCATGCACAAGCCGAAATCACTAACACTAGGCCATCATTGCTGCAAAATCGGAAAAAAACGCATGCATTTGAAGTATCAAATTCTAATTCCAGTTTCAGGTTGTGTTCCTTTACACAGTAGATTTTGGAGTAGATTCTAGAAGGGATGAAATGTGACTTGCGCCGAGTGGCTGGCAGTAGTTGGATGAGAAAAGCTAAAGACCGGGCTCAGTGGCGTATCTTGGGAGATGTCTATGTCCAGCAGTGGACCGATACAGGCTGATGATGACGACGTGTCTCTTACCTTCCCTCGTCGAACCTTGCAATCTTAGCCAGGGTAGCTTCTAAAACGGCAGATAGCCTCGTGGTCATGCCAGTTGACATGGCCATAAGGCACGCGTCGATCTGGGTATCCATCTTGCTGTGGAACTGGTACTGTAAACGGAATCAAGGGTAAGGGACCCCGAGAGATTGGAACGTGGTTTGTCATGAGGGCCTAGCCTAGATGCATAGATGCGCCTTGTGACGTTTAGTTTGAGCTTGTCACAATGCATCTTGTCTACCATTTTGTATAGGATGTAGCTGTCGCAGCCAACCTGCTTAGTCAGCCGTTCAATCAACAGCCTAGCCTCTTTACTAAACAGCACCGTTTAAACTAGTGGCCTGAATGATATTCAGCCATTTGATCAAACAGCTAGACATTTGACAAATGACAAATGACTTGGATCGACGACGTTTAATTACTCGCCTAGCCTGTTCATTTCAATTTACTTCCACTATATAACTTAAACATAGTGTAACAGTAGGTTAAGGTGCGACGGGGGTGGCCCTTGTGTCACCCCTAAGCCGCTAACTTGTTTATTTGTTCAGCAGTGGACTTTTGCCGGCTGAAGGTGATGATGATGATGATGACAATACAGAGGTTTAAAAAACTAAAAAGCTGAAACTTACAATATCAACTCCATCCACTGCGCAGAGCTTGAGAGCTTGGTTCTTAGCATCAAGGGCTACATTGACCATGGCGCAGGTTTCAGCGGGCAAGATGTAGTCGGTAGACATAAAGGTCACGCTTTTTTTGAGCCATGACTGTAAAGAGCAATATATAATTTATTGCATATCAAAGTCACAAAATTAAATGTAGGAGTAGATTTTTCCTCTATGCATTGGTGTCGCCCAAAACTTTGAATCTTTAATATCTAGTGTGATAATGACCAAGACTCGTCACCCTCAGACATCAGTTCTCGCACAACCCTTACAGATGCACATTCGCAAAGAGCCCTAATAAGTTACTACCAAAGAAATTTAGCTAGGTGTCTTTATTCGAAGAGTTGTTAGTTACATCTTTCTTTTACAAAGTTCATACAAACCTGGAAAGAAGCCTCAGTCCTCTGGATGCAAGTTTCCATCATATCACTGGCCATCAGCTTAAGCCGTTGTTCCAGATGTGACCTAAACTCCGGCTCCGGCCAGTGGAGGTCCCTAATGAAGCACTGGAGAGCGTCTAGCTTCCAGAACAACTCCTCGCTGGTTGAGCAGCCGTTACTGGACAAAGGTGGTGCTTTTGAGCTAGACCGCCAGGGTAATGAGTGAGTAATGAGTGGTGAAGTCAGATATGAAAATCATATTCGCTATAGTTCAAGTAAATAATAATATCTAAACAAGTTATTTACCAAGCAAGCGACTTAATCAATACAGGCAACAAATTGTTTCTAGAATTCCACAAGGCAGTATATTGGGACCACTTTTATATATTCAATGCGAAAATCTGTTACTTAAAAATATAGTACCTATCAAGTTTATGTTAGTTAAATTAGCAATAGAAGTACATTTATTATGTACAGCTTACAGAAAAATACGAATTCAATGTGACTAGTAAAGTAAAAACAGGAAATTCATACCCCTTGATTTCCCATCGCTCCTTTTCAAATCCCTTATGCAAAGACTGCGCGATAGAAGACTCCATTAGATCTACATATCGAACCACGAGCGGCGCAAACGTCTCTCTCAAGTGCTCATGGAACCTTCCTCCCTTCAGATTTTCTGAAAACACGGAAGAAATGTTAAAGTTCCAATACAATCTTATTTTTATCTTATCTTATCTTTAATCTCTAATGAGAGGAATTGTAAAATCACCTCATGGAAAACTCTTTGAATCTACACGTTTTTCTTTAATGTTGATACATTACAATACCTATGATTTCAATATAATTATTTTCATTGAATGATTTCAGTATCATATCAAATCAAAAAATATTTACGAGTAGGAAAAAACATGTCATGATCACTTTAAAACGTCAAACTTAAGCTTTAGCTACACCTGTTCCAACCTCTTTGCGCCGGTAAAAGAACAGGCAAGAATCGCCAGGCAGGAACTTTTTGAATTTTTCTGATTAAGCTCTACTCTACTCTTTTATTATCAGACTAAGCACTAACCATCAGTCCTCAGGTAATCATTTAGGATCTGGAACAGTGGGAAAGAGTCCCAGGTGTCTGGAGGTTGCTCTGCCAGCACACGGTCCATGTCCACCCCGAACAGCGCCCAGAAGATCTCAGCATGTTCCACCAGTAGTTCCGAGAACCACGCGAACGCCTGTATAGAAGATCATGCTTATTATTCTGAGATGGAAGCAATTGAATCATACTACCTAATCTTGGTTGAGTTTTATTAGACTTGAAATATATGATTACACATCATGTACATGACGTGTTAACTCTTTGTTGAGGAGTTCAGACTTAACAAGATTTGTAGTAGTCAAATGCTATATTTAGAGGGAAGAATATCAAATGTTTCTGAAGTTAATTTGCTATCTTGATGACATAGTTGTAACTAGAAGTAACATTGAGGTTACTTGTGAATTTTATTTTTAATAAATGGTAAGATGCTTTGTTATTAAGCTTATTGTTGGGATTATCAAGGTATTAATTATCATATTAAATTCATTAATTTCGCAAAATAGCCATTGTTACCATTAAAAAAATAATGAAGATGTCGAAATAGTGTTAAATCCACGTTCTCAAAAGAAAAATTACTCACCAAAGAAGCTTATAGAAACATCGCAAGACGTAAACTTTAGTTGTATTGTGCTGTAATTATATTGTGCTTAATGTTTGCATCTTGCTGATATTGCAATAAACTTAAATTATAACAACTAAAGTATTAATACAGAAAACCATGCTATCAATACAAATCATTCCAGACAGGAGAGGATTGAAGCTGACACTACCTTTCAAATTCTAAAAAAGCCAAAAGAAAAGATATATTATTTTGTATCGGAACTTGGAACTAATGTTGTTTTCAATGTGTGTGCTATAAATGTATCAACTGTTTATGTTTATGTATATCATTTATGATTGAATTGAAAGCGCGAATTTACTTGAAATATAGTTTAGCATTCTACAAAAGCTTAAACTTGGTGTCTTGTGCTTAATGTGGGTTTACCTATAATGTTTAAGTATGCATTTTGTCATTTATTGTGAATGTAAAAACTGGAGTAGACTGCATTGAAATTAAAACACTTTTCATTGAAGACATATTCCAGATAAACCCTGCCAATATAGATTTAGTAATTTCTAACGTTATCAAAAATTTAGGTGAAGTCAAAGCCTAAAATGAAAAGTTTGGATCTCAATTCGTGAATCTAGTAATTTGTCTATGTTTGAAAATCCATGCTATGCTTATGAACATCTAAGCATTTGCCCAAGCGAGTTCGAACTATCATCGAGTCTACTCCTTTAACGTGATCAAACCAATCAAAGTGAAGTATGATCAGTGTCGAGTGAACAAAACGATCGACAAGTGATTTGATCAGCCGAGCAATATGAGTAGTTACATTTGGTTGACCGCTAGAATCCGGTTTTGTGTTATAAACCTGTGGAGAGATAAAATATAAGATAGAAGTGGAATACAAAGTCATAGATATTATTGTTATGCGGACATCTAGTGTCGGAAAGTGAATTGAGAATTATGATTTTTCAGTGGAAGTTATTTGAATCCTTAGTAATCCACCAAATAAAGCACTAAGGGCTGAATATTACAACAGCTTTGAATTTATTCATATAGAATTATTATAATTACTGATTAAATAATTCACTTTACGACTAAGCGACATTAAGTATAAGGAAAACAAAATACTTATAATAGCTAACGCCAATTCTCACGATAGAATCTCAGCAGTAACAAAAACACACTCACATAAATCTAATTACTTGACAAATTATGTCTGAAAAAAATCATCGTGTGCAAATCAGATTAGAAAATTTTCAAAGAAAATGAAATATTTTCTGTTCTGATGAAAAATAAATGGAATAACCACATTGCCTTATCATTTCCACACTAATAGCGACAGGAGAGTAGGGTGCTATTCAGTGAAACAATAATAGTTCTAATGAAGCATTTCAAAAGGTTTTCAGAAATACGAGGGAACAAATACCTGAGAAAAGGTCTTAAATTGTAGAGGAAGGAAATTCCAAGACATTTAATTTTGATTCCTCATAATAGACCAGATTTTATCGACGATAAAGATTGAAATGGTTCATGAAAACGAAGGGTACATTACGACATTGATTGTTATATAGACACGGACATAATACCAATATACAATTTGGAGTATAATAACTATCATTAATACCTTTTAGAAAGGTTGAAAATGATTGATTGTTGACTTTATTAATTTTATAATAATTCCTCTTTCTCAAAGTTGATATTAGACTCCAAAAAGTTCCATTCATAGGGTTAACAATGATCTACCTTTTAAATTTCTTACCTCCGCGTAGTGTTCTTCGTTTTGTTGTAAAAGGTCAACACATAGCTCTGCTAAATGAATAAGGTCTTCCAGCTTCTTGGATGGCGTTACCATTGTTTCCCCTCTTAGATCCTCTGCAAGGAAATGAAACGCATGTTCGAATTTTGTCACATATAGGTATTTCAGAGTCGTAACTAGAAAACCTAGCTCTTCTTTATTTCTGCTACAATCCTGTTATTATATGGATTCGACTGGTTTTCTCATGAATTTATTTGAGGCTTTACTTTCCTACTAGTTTCATCACCATATACATCTTTATTACCAATTATAGTTTCCCAAATTGGTATCCAGTGGCTTTTCTCGATTGTATCTTTACGTATACTTGATTATGTATTATTATTGAACCTATTTCTACAGTAGTTGCATGTCTGTTTTCCCTTCCATTTCAAATAAACTCGTCTTCAATTTGATAAAATAGTGTACCTTCTATATTCGCCTTTTGACTCAACGTCGAGTAGTTTAGCAGTGCAGCATGCTCTAAGCTGGACTGGATCATCGACCGCACTTCTTCTGGCGCTACGGGTGTCACGACGTCTTTCATCAGCACTCGTTCTAGGAGGGATAGTGTTGACTGGAAGTGAATTATTACAAGTTTTATTGAACATTTCTTGTAAAAGATTCTTAAATTTTTTATTACCCACTTTAAATTAATTATCACATGAAATCTTTTAGCGTTATCTTTAAACTCACACGTTTACAATTTCGTAATTCTAATCAGTCCGAAGCATACCTTCAATGCTCCCTCGGGCCTTCCAAATGGGAATGCGTATCGGAAATTAGTAATCTGATTCTGCAGCAGCGTCTTCAACCGTTCCTTGATCTCTGCGAATTTCTCCTTCTCTTCCACCGTGATGCTTCCCACGCCGTCGGGCCTGCCAGGCAACGTCCCGTGACTGTGAACCACTTCCATGGTGGGGCTTACTCTAGTAGGGCACAAGCGGGATTAGGTACGGTTGTGGTGTTAACAGGTAATAGTTAGCTTAATTTTTCAGGATTCAATAGTTGCTTAATGTCATCATTGCCAAAGAAAACTGATTGAGCTTCATCTTGCTCTAATTTCAACTGGGACTTTAAATGCTGCCAATTTTGATCAACCCATTTACATGGAACGAAAAATTATTTTTGTTTAATTTATGCTCTTTCACATATTTTATATGATAAATTTTGAAAGTTGGATGTCATCATTGCTAAAGAAAACTATTAGAGCTTGTTTTTTTTCAACTGCGGCTTTAAATTTTGAAATGCTAATTAGCAAAATGTCAATGTTACGAGTTGATTTTGATAAGAACTCAATTTTGTGTGTGATGATAAAAAATGGTTAGCTCATAGCCATACAAGTGATTTTTGTTTAATTCGTGCTCTTCCGCGTTGTAACTCTTAATTCAAGTGTGATTTGTAAGAATCAATTTCATTGTAAACTTGAGATCACAGTTATTGTTTAAGAAATCACTTCACTGCTAACCCCACAAACCAAGGAAATATACATTAGTAAGGTAAGTAAGCAGGCACAGATTAATAAGCACATCCATTAGAACCACTGCATAGATAGGGCAATAGCAGGTTTATTTTAGAGGGTAGACTAATAGTTTTAGGAAGCACATATTGACATTCAGTGTGGCGTTAAGATAAGGGGGCGTGAGCATATTTTCATTCTAATTTTTATGAGCTGTATATAGCCAGTCTTGGAAGATACCAATCAGAATTAATGTAGAATAACAATTTACAAGACAAATTCTAAGAACATTCGAGACAAATATCCCGTGTAAAAAAAAATATAAGTTACGTGTAGGCAATAGAGATAATTAGGTGTACTTTGAAATGTAGCTAATACACAAATTGCCCAGCATTTCTTTCCAATGCAAATTCTGACTGTGTCAAAGTCATAATCTAATTTGGTTATTAGTCAGTTGTATGTATTAAGTAAGTTACAATAGTCCCGTGTATTTCCTGGATGCGAATACTGGCGAATACAGCTCATAATACTATACTATCAAATATATTTGGCTAATATTACAACATAGACATTCAATAGTAAGGGACCTAAAGCACTTCCTTGTACGACACCGAACTAACATCAACAGTTAATGCAAGTGTTACCAACCTTATTGTTCACTTTTGGGTTTGATTCCTATTATTACATGAAACCTTTAAAATATATACAAAGATTCATTGATTGTTATTGATTTTTAATGCTATTTACAAGAATAGTACGTGATCAAAGGCTATCGTTATGTTGAAGGTACGGATTTGCTAACGGCGTCTTACTTGATTTTGTCAATGTGTTAGTGTGTCTTGTTGTGTTGTCGATTGATACACAACAACACAAACACAATAATACATGTACGTTATATACATAAATGTTGTATGTCCGTGTGGGACCATGAACCTAATAACGGATTTTGATAGACAATTTTTAATAACGCGCTAATAATTATTATTTGCCAAAGAAATTTAATTCAATGGCTCACTACCTTTCGTTACTTTATCATAACAAGTAGTTACTACCGTTACACTATCAAGTCTATCAGCCTGTATATCAGCACTCAGTTCCTCATCAATACAGGTACTTGTGAAATGCGTTATTTATACTTACCTATTCCCATGTACATGACTGGCGCAGAAGGCGAACGAGAAGTGCATGAGTGTGGGGTCGACGGTCTGGGTGCCGCTCTCGGCGACGTCCAGCAAGTCGTAGAGGTAGCCCAGGTGGCGGTAGCAGCCGCGGGCGCCGTACCGAGCGCAGTACTCGTCCAGTACGAAGATTTGGCCGGGGGAGAACCAACCCTGGAGGTAGGACATGTTTTTGAGACGACGATAGCTCAGTAGTAATGACATAGACATAAACACAACACATTTGTGTACATCTATGCAAATAAATAATTTATACAAATATGTTTGTATTTTCAATTTAACAGTTTTTCACTAAATGCTTGTGAAAGTGCGTTTACCGTTCGGCAACCATCGCTCACATTACACTATTATTTAGTAGGATATTTATAATTATGCATGTATACGATATTGTAAGAGTCGCAGGGAGACATTGGATGCAAATGGCTAATAGCCGTTTATGGTGGTGTTTAAGGGGGGAGGCCTATGTTCAGCAGTGGACTTCTTCCGGCTGATGATGATGATGCATGTATGTACATACCAAAGAACAGTAAGGATCTTGCAGACGATACTTCAGCGTCAACGACTGCAGCGTGGTGAACAGCTGATGATGGTCGAACTTGCAAGGATCTGCCTGGATGTAGTCTTCCATGCCATGCTTACGGGCTTTGTCTGCATCTGCAAGTTAGAGAAAAGACAAAAGGACAAAAGAAGGACAAATGGTACAGGTTCTATACATTACTCAGAGATGGTATTCCGTCTCATCTATTAATTGATGACGTATTTTCCCAGGTGCGATATTAGGAGCAAACGTTCGTGTGTCAAGCAAAAATGTTATTTTTCTTGGATCTTAGATGTTTGTGTCCATAACGGTTGCCAACTTTATTTGTCGGTCTCAAGAAATAAATTAATGATTAGAACGCTTAAAAATAGAGGTTTTAAGCTCCCCGATTTTATCCGAGACAAATAAAAGACATTGCATTTTCAGTTTTTAAATTAAACAGTAATTATCAAAATATGGGACAAGACTTGTCGCACCAAGACATTAAAATAATATTTAAGAAACGCTATAGGATACGCGAAGCGAACTCCAGACTGAACTGGGCTGATATCGGTCAAGATAGAAAGAAGTAGCACTGAGCCATCAGAGTTAGTTAGTTGAAAAGTATTGTACTCCCGCGGCTTCTCCCGCGTCTTCCCGTTATCCCGCAGGAAGCCTTTTCCTAGCCTATTTGTTTCAGGTTATAAGCTGATTTCCATTCCAAATTTCATCCAAATCCGTTTAGTATTAATTGCGTAAAAGATTAACAAACATCCATACACTCACAAACCATCACGTTTACGAGTATAATAATAGTGGGATAGGACTAGCTGCGCGACGCGGTTTCAGCTACGTCTTCCCGTTGTCTCGCAGGAACCTTTTTCCGGGATAAAAGTAGGATATAATTAGGATTACCTCCCATAATCTTATGGTGCGACAGATCCGAAGTGGTGGGTGGTGTGGGCTTGTGACTCTGCCCCGTGGCCCGGTACAACGCCATCACCCAGAGATGACACTCGTTCTCATCTGTCACTCCCATCAGAATAGATTCTCCATCTTTTACCGCATTCATGAAGTATTTGGCGCCTTCCAGTTCTGACAATTATAACTTTTGATTAAAGTTGGTGATTAGAACTTCTAAATTCAGAAGGGTCTGTTGAAGAATGTCCCTTTTTACAGATGTAAATGTTCCAATTCTCGTTAACTAGGGATTATCTATTAGGAAGTAACTAGCAATAGTAGTACCTACAGAGGTTGAAAATAACTCACCTTGTCCAACAATTAATTGAGCTGAAAATAGAAATAAAAATATATGACATTCAGGTAAAATATTACAAAAATGATAGTCAAAACAAAAATACTTCTAATGTAAAATCTAGTGGTAAGAGAGATTCTTTCAAACGAATCAAATGAATTAGAAATGAAAAAACATTAAGGACCTCGTCAAAAGATAAGCCTCGTTTTGACTATTGGCTCTCAGCTCACAAAAAATCGTCTAGTAGAAATTCTTCAATGCATTTGATACTTTGGATTCCTTTTTTACTGATTAAGTCAGCAGTTAACCAGTCGTCCCATCTTGGGACAACACGATGAGACTAGTCAAATGATTAGAACTACTGGAACTTCAATATATTGGTGACACAATCCCCCTGGGTCAAAATATTATCTACTGTGTTACTTTGCCTTACATTTGTTTCTTTAAATTTGTTGGCGAAGAAATCATCAACCATGAGAAAACTTGATGTGTCCCGTAGAACGGAATCCGTAAGTTATTCCTTACCACTAGCAAGCTCGATGTAGTCAACAGTGAAGTTTTCTAGCTGCATCATCTCGGCCGGCTCAGACTTCTTGTCCTTGTACGAGCACAACGCAAACGTGTACTGAGACACTTGCACCAGCACCATGTACCGCCGCTTCCACTTGCGCCACGAGCTCTTACCGATCACGTGGAGGTAGCTGAAAGTCAATTGGAGAAGTGTTTACTTGCTGGTAGGTCATCAACTCATTACCTAGTGGTCGCCTAGCTGTTACCTGAAAGTTAAGAATTAGTCACAGAGTAACAGCGCCTCTAGCCAGCCCCGGATCTTCGATTTTTTTCGCACCGGGGCAGATACTAAATAGTGATACACAAACATAATTATGATGATTGGAATTTTTTGTGAATGGGACAATAAGAACCCTGTAATAGATTTGTGCTAGGCGCGTTGTGAAACAACCACAGCTATTCGTGTCTCAGACCAACCTGATTTGAGAGCCGGTTCCTAATCCAAGCACCAAGTTCAACATTGACATCGTCACTTTTAAATTCAGGTGCTTTATGGTTACAGGCAATATCATAAAAAAAATTGATACCTATCACCTTTAAAAGCAGATTCATTAAGGTTATGAAGTTTACTCACCCGCAGTGTTTCATATTCAGTGGCTTGTCCATACGACATGCTATTTTGATCCTGAGATCTTGGTCAGGCAAATTTTTCGGCACATTCATGCGATGCCATTCGGGTACCTGTGTTATTAAAACAATCTTTACAAAAAACTAAACTGAAATGGCGAAACGACCCAAAGTGAGTGTTGGCCTCCGATAGTAAAAGAAGCCACTTCGATCTGTCCTGCACCAGCTCCCGCCATTCCTCCACCTGGAGTGAGCGCGAATCCTTCATGACTTCGTCTTTCAAGCGAAACCTGGGACGTCCGACCAGGCGACGGTCATTCGGCCATTCCAAGTAAGCTTGTCAAACAAGATCCTCTCCCATTTTTTCGCTTACTGAAAATATGTCGCTTTCACTCATACCTACCACTGCGCATAGGTCTTCTCCATAACTTTCTTTGCAGAAATCCTCACCTCGCATTGGCGAAGCTATTTTGCCTCACCTTGCTAGACAGAGGAGTAGGTCTAAGCACCACTTTTCCAAGCTCCTTGTCTTCGAGAGCCAAGACTCCTGGGTTTTCAGTGTAGAGCTTGATTTTAACGGCTGGAAGGGGCTGTGTTGTACTGAAGTCGCCTTGCGTGTCCCACCTACATTCGATTTTGGATTAAGTTGAAGTAGAATTTGAAAAGAACCAAAACTACTTAGGTACATATTTTATTAAAAATCTCGTTTAGACCTTCAGGTGTCATCTTATCACATTGGATAGTTCAGTACGAGTAGTTTCATTAAATGTTTTTTTTCGTAACACGTAAAATCAAGTTAGAGTGTGTGTCTCATGTCAAGAAAAAAAAAACGATTTCGTTGAATTTACATCCTACATTATACTTTTTTTTAAACTAACTGAGATCTCGCAACGACCTAAAGTGAGTGTTGGCCTTCGGTAATAGAAGACGCCATCTTCCGCCAGTCCTGGACCTGGAGCTCGCGCAAGTCTTTCATGGACGGTTGACTAGGCGCCGGCCATCCCATGTGTGCTTGTTTGACCGCACGATCCTCTCTCATTTTTTTGAGGTTTCTTGTTTCTTTGGCTATGATATTTTCCACTATGATTATAAGTATTATGTGAAATACTCACATAGGTTTAGATGCCTCAGCTTGGTCCGTCTGCAGCTTATCACCTCCCTCCACCTCCATGGTACAGTAGACTATTCTATTCGGCGCTAAAGACTTCAGACCTTTAACTTCCATCACAACCACCTACAATTGTGTCAAGTATAATGTAGAAATACCTATTGTTAAGAACAATAACAGAGATTAATTAAATAGCTAAGTTCGATTGTGCCATTGAATTTAACTGGAAATGTATAGTGTCTTTTTAAGATCTGCTTTTATTACATTTCTAAAAATTGCTGGAGTATGTAGAGTATTTTGTTTACATATTATTATTTTTTTTTTTATTTCGTTTCTTTTTCTTCAAAACAAATGCCATTGAAAATGTAAACAATTTATGTTAAATCAAAATGGGCCTGTATCATATCGCTGGAGTGCTGGACAGGCCTTTCTTAAGTCCAATCTTCAGCTCCCTTATAAGCAACTCTCACTCCATACTATACCTCAATCTGAAAAGTCAATACAACATCCATTTTCGTAAGCTGAGTGGTAGTATTTTCTTCACTATCGCCTTCTCCTGTCAGCTTATTGGCCAGAGAGCCTTGTGATCTGAAACATAGCTGCTTACTCAGCCTTGGACTCGGATCAGGTCCCGCGTTTGATCTGTTACCACTGCCATTGAACCAACCATCAAAATATTCCGGTATTGAATTGAAGGTCACCAGCATAAAACTCGGCGTTTGAAAACGGTAGCATTTTATTGAAATGAAATTGGAAGTTAATCATTGTAATTCAAGTTGAAAGAATACAATTAGATTTGTCAAAAACAGTAATCCAATCAATGATTTTACAGAAACAGTTAAACATTACAGAGACAAAGATTTTGTGAATTTCGGAAGTAGCGATGACATTGTTAAAATTTTCGATACAAAAAGGGATGGAGACACAGGGCACGATAAACATTTAATAGTTAAGGTAAATGAAGCGGTATTTGGACCAACATTCACAAGCCCGTGGGACAAAATGCAAATAGTGGCATACACAGAGGAACCATCACCGATTACCAAGAATGATTAAGCATACAGAAAGAAAGGTATTACTAATACTTCTGCGGCACACATAGGAAGCGTAAGAACTAGGATTAAAATACGTGTGGTATGTAATGTGGAGAATGAGAATTTGGTAATAGACAAAACTGCACAGTATAAAGTTTTGAGTATTAACAATGTTAGTGATCTTAGTGGTGATATAAAAGATGTGTATTATATAAGCGAAGCTTATTTTAAGCTTGAAGCTTTGTTATAATATTAAAAGATTAATTAAAATTGAAAACACAATATAAAAAAGAAAGTGAAACAAATTTTTTTGAAGCTGTGATCGTAAGAAGCTTTTCTATTGTAAAGTTAAAGTTATTTGTAATTATTTCATCAAAGATACGCTAAGCTTTTGTAGGTTTTACTGTAGCTCTATTATCTATTGGGAATTATTATTTATTAATTATTCTACAGTCTTAAGTTCTATAAGCTTATTATTTTTTGGCAGTGTTGTGGAAGCTAGATTTTATCCTTTGTTGTCATTTTTCACTCATTTGTCATGGACCACGTTATTTCAGTGTCTACAAGGGGTATTACTTTAGCTATAAGCTGTATCTACTATTAATCTAGATGTCTACAGTGGTCGAATGACAACATTAGGATTTGAAGAGTTGATTTTCAGGCTAGGAAAGTGTAGGGGTCCCTCTACACAAGACACGTGCGCATAGTTATCAATTCTGTACTCATTACTTGTACTTCCTTCATAGTTTACCATCCAGATAAGTGCCAGGGACAGAAAAACCAAAATAGAAGTGAACAGTTGAAATTAAAACAGTGTGTCTGGATGTACGTCTAAATGAATAATTAAGAAGGTTCTATAAATTTTACACTAAATATGACTTGACATGTTCCAAAGGGCTTAGGGCAAGATGCTGATAATGTACATCAACACAACATCAACAGACTAAACAAATTCAACAATGCAGAAGTAAAATTAGTTTATGAAAGTATTTACGTTACATCCAGACTAAAAGTATCAAGAAACCAAACCCAAGTGTAAAGAAGACAGAAAATTGAAAACAACCAAAACTCAAACTTTTGTTGATTGTGGTTGGTGTTTGGTATTAGAACATGTTATTGAAGATGATCACAATAATTATGTTAATACACACTTAAAAATAAGTTACAAAACAAAAACCATCGATCCGCGTTTACTTATATAATTGTTTTTGATTGATCAATTGGCAGTAATGTTGAAATTAGTAATACGCGCAAAAGAAGCCCAAATTATCCCAGAAACTAAGTTTTATGACAAAAATCTGCTCGAATATGTAATACTTAACTTAAATAACAGCGCTGCACCCGTATTTATTATTTGAACGACTCATTTGTCTTTTAATAAATATATTGTATAAGGCACTGTTAGGTTTTGTGTGTTTTCTGTGTTTTGACAAGTAATTTAATTTCATATTTTCGTTTGTTTGGTAGAAAATATTGAACAAAGTGTTAATATTAGTCTTTTTAATCAATTTAAAAAGAAATAACACAAGTAAAAACACTTATCTAAACCTTAAAATGTAAAATAAAACAAAGTGTTAATACAATTGATCAACCATTAGCGACAACATTGACCACATCAAATAATGTTGAGATGATGGTAAATATATTTAAAATCACAAAATATTTTTTGACTTAGAAGAATGCAAAGATATGTCAAAGAATTTAACAATTTGTAAGATTTGATTTATCTTTCAACAGTCGCCTTTTTATTTTTATCGCTGAGTCATATCTTTACACTCGTTCTCTTCCATCCATAACCAAGTCGATGATTAAGAGACCAGTTACACTCTGCTCATTTTATCTATTACTCTAATTAGTATATTGCATCCTGTCAAAACTCATACAAAAATGAAGATTTAATGCTAGTTAAAAGTCAATTGTCTGCGGTAGATAATGTTATACAAAATACTATTATCAACGGTTACGAATGTTAGAATAGATAAAATAAGCGTCGTGTGGCCGATATCTAAATTATTATTCTTTGTCACTTTAACATCATTATTAACTCTCGAATACTATAATTTCTACATTTAATCAAATCTTATCCTATCAACTCATCTCAAAGTGAACACTGACCTGTGATTATACCGCTTGATTTTATGCAGGCCGTACTTAGAATCGGCCCCGCCTTTGGACACTGGCAATGACTCCAAGTTGGCCATCAGCAAGTTTATTGCCGACTTCAGCTCTTCGATGTAGAGGGATTCCATCTCTTTGAGGACGAACTTCGGCATCAGCTTGCGGTTCTAGTTTATAATTATTTAAGTTACATTTTGTCTAAGAACTTTCAATGAATGTAGGAGCAACGTCATTATCGCAGTATATTCTAAAATTGGATTAATATTTCTCTCCCTATTTGTATTTACCTACTAATTCAAGGACTTTAGCAATTCTGTCTTCAACAAATGCTATTAATATTGTAGTTTATTGCATGCAAACTTCAGCTCTTCGAAGTAGGGATTCCATCTCTTGCGGTTTTAGTGTATAATTATATAAGTTATGTTTTGTCTAAGAGATTTCAGTGAATCTATGAGCAACATGATTATCAGACCGCCCATTGTAACACCTAGCTCTAAGATCTTTCTTTTTATATTGTTGTTTTAATCTATCTTATTCTAAATATCACACTTTATTGGCGTAACTACATTATTCTAGAATTTGATTCATATTTCACTCCCTGTTTGTATGTACTTACAAGGACTGTAACATTTGTCTTCAACATAGGCAATCAGTGGCTTTTAATATTATACGCTATCTTTGGTATTCTAGACTGTATCTTGTTTTGTCATTACAGCATCTATCACAATATTTTCTATTGACAATAAGTCTATTCTTACTTTCTCCATTTCGTTGACCTTCTGCATTCTTCCATCCAGTTCTCTTCTGATTGCCGCCGCTTGTTCATCAGCTGAGTCCAACTGTAAACAGTTTTTTTGAGACTTTTTTATTGCGATATACCACAGGCTGTGGTCTAACGTGGCATCACGTTACACCTGGATTGGGAACTGGCTCTCAAGTGGGGCTGCACATACACACACATACACACACACACACACATACACTACCAGTTTACCATTGTAAGTTAGTTTCAATTGCATTATAAGAAATTGAACTAAAATCGGAATATATATTTAACAGATAGCTAGATAGGTGTCCATTTTATTTGAAACTCTTATTTTATGACCAGAAGGGACCTGCTGCAAAATACCTAGTACTTTGTTACTTTGTAAGTACTTAAATAAATAAGTAAATATCGGAGGAACATTGCACACAAATTGACCTAGCCCTAAATTAAGCTCGAAACTTGTGTTATAGGTACTAGACAACGATATACATACTTATATAGAGAAATTAATACTTATATAGATAGAAATATCCAAGACTCAGGAACAAATATTCGTGCTAATCACACATATATCCCCGTGATTCTTTGGAAGAAGCCTATGTCAAGCAGTGGACTGAAACAGGCTGATTATGATTTTAGGGGACTTGCTGATTTCAGAGTAAATAAAAATTGAGTACCTATAGAATTGTACAAACAAACCAAGTTGAATATGTGTCTTATAGCGTTGTCTGCCAAAAACAGGTTCCCTTGAGCGTCAGCATCCTAAATAAGCTCGAGCTTACAGCATTATAATAATCGTTGAGTTTACGATTTTCATTTATGCCTTACATTTTGAATTTCTCATTTCTGTTATACTTCACGATCTGAGAGGTACGTAGCAAAGGATATAAAAGGTTTAACTTAAAACTGTTAAATAATTATGACTTTCGTAGAGCTTTTTCAATAGACGTTTGCGATTGGTCCAAAAAAAAGAAAACACTAACAATTCTAATTCATGAAAGCATCGTGTTTTTGTTTAAATATCTATTGAATTGCGATATTTATCGAATGTGATATATCACGACGCGAGAATTGGGCACCAGAGAAGAGATGATGAAACGCAAGCTTAGATTACACGTCCTAATATATCCTAATATAACGCTGTTAAAAATACCAAAACCACCTTTATGTGCTACGTTTTAGGGTATTTTTACCTTCCCCTGCCTTGCGGCTGGTGTTCCAGGTGTTATAATTTTATTCCCACCTTCTATAACTCCCCAAAGGTTACTACACTGAGAAAAAATTCCTGACTTTCCTACTGAGTCTTTACCTTCCAAGACGGATTCCTTCCTTATTTTACCTTAGTTTTCCTTCTGAATCACAAATCCTTCCCTTTTGACTCAGAAGGAAAACGGTATTTCAGAAGGTCATTTTTCTCCGTGTACTCAACGTCGTTCCGAGTACGAATAATTACGCACTTCAAAGGTAATATTTGGCTTTGTTATAAACATAGAAATTAATTAACTTGTGCATAATTAAAACGGGAGAACGAATATTTATCTTTGTTCTCCGGTCTGCGCGTAAATTGTATTGTATTGTTAACGTAAGCATTTGAGTGCCTAATTCAAATGCTGACCATGCAGGAATAAGGAAAAATGTTGTAAGCTTTCAAATAAATTAGGACATTGTGTAAATCCTTCCTAATAGGAAGGATTTGCGCGAGCTCCAGGTGGAGGCCTGGCAGGTGGCGCAGGACAGACCGAAGTGGCGTCTTTTGTTATCGGAGGCCAAGACTCACTTTGGGTCGTTGCGCCATCTCAGTTAGTTAGGTAGGCACTAGCTGCGCCCGGCAGTTTCACCCGCGTCTTCCCGTTATCCCGCAATAACCTTTTTCCGGGATAAAAGTAGCCTATGTGTTAATCCAGGGTATAAGGTATGTCCATTCCAAATTTCACTCAAATCAGTTCGGTAGTTTTTGCGTGAAAGAGCAACAAACAAACATACATACATACACTCACAAACTTTCGCGTTTATAATATTAGTTGGTTATGATGATACTGATACGTCTGAACAACCGTTTTGATATTTAAGAGATAAAAGTCTTTACGGAAAAAGAAAATCAGGAAGGCAAAAGAAAAAAAGATGGCGGGACATTTTAAGAGGAAAATTTGGACCGGAGTGCATAAGGATGGAAGAGTGGAAAGGTTTAGGGGAGGCCTACGCCGCAGAGGTGGATATTCTTTTCACAGCATACTCTAGCACTAACTCACCAGTAAAGCGTTGAACAGCAACTGATGCTCAAACTTTTTGACTCCAAGGATCTGCTGGAACATGTCGTAGAGCTGTTCCTTGCTCAGGATGCACTCAGCGTTGAGGCTCTGCTGCTGCGCCCGAGAAGGACGCTTCGAGTCATCGTCCCCAGGAATGCCTGAGGACCAAGAGCTGATGTCAGAAATTTGAACAATGAAGATAGTGAACTTCTGATAATAATACTACAAGAAAGAGGTGAAACTGTTGAAAGAAACGACACGAGTCGCTAGTTGAAAGTTAAACAGGAAGTGTGCTCAAAAGATTGTTGGAGTTTAACGGAGCGCTTGATGCTTTGAGATAATAACAAATTGATATTTGATACAAGAAAAGTTCAGAAACAGGGGAAAGTTGAGTAGAATTATGCTCTCGATATGTAAAAATACAGTAGCTCAATAAAATTGTGACTAAAAACTTGATCCTCGATAAATAAAGTTTTGTATTAACTATAACAAAGATAACGTTTAAAGCAACATTGAGAATAGAAGAGAACATGCAGTGCTTCTTACCTTTAGAACCTCTCAGGAAAAGTAAGATATTTTGGTTAAAATAACATGTATTGACCTACCTATATGTAGTAGAAATATAAACAAGTGTAAATGTAAAGATTAAAGTGTAAAATTAGCAAGTTTCTTCAATTCTAAAAAAGACAACAATTAAAATGTAACTTAAACAATATTTTTTAAATAAAACACTGTCAATGTAATAAATAACAATAACAATAATAAATTAATAAATAAAAGAGCATTGATAATTTTTACAGATTCTTTACATAAACATTAAAATAAGCATAAACTAAGCAACATCACTTGACGTAAGCTTAAAAATATAGAAAAATAGGGTAGAAAAAAATGATAAATTCTGTCAAATGATACCTGTTATTCCTGTTCAGGGTGTGTGAGAGAGACATGTTGTGAAAGACAGGGAAAGAAACACAGACAATGAGACAGACGCAGCCACACACAAATATAGGATACAATACTCACATTTTAATATTTAGGACTACTGATTCACTAATTCTAGTGATGTATAAAATGATCTAATGTTATATTATGTTGTATACTAAAAGGCCAACACACAAAAAACTGATGGTGATTCACACTCTAATAAAGAAATCAAACATACTAAAAATTTATTTGAATTTAACTTTATTAAGTATGTTTTAAAATTAACAAAGACGATAATCAAAGAATTATTCACAGTAGTATATTAGAAAAGGATAAAGTAATAAATAAAAAAAGAGTTTAATAAACACATAAATATTGGTCTAATAATGCAAGTTAGGACAAAAAGGAGAAAGTGTACAGTTTCTGTATTTGAGACTAAAACTGGTATGACACCTGAAACTTAATTAGCTTACCTGATAGCTAGCTGTTCTTTTATTAATAAATGAAGATCCACCTGTTATTTTAAAATCTAGATGACATTACATTGTTAATGTATGAGAGACACAAGCGTTTCATACAAACATCCATGGCACATTGCAAACACAAGCTTTTTTTATTTGATGCATGGACACACATTGCTTGCAACATGCTTGCAATATTAATTTTGTATTTCGACTGATTGTTATCGAAATTTCAATGTTAACTTTAATCTTCGTTTCGCTTTGTCCCACCCAATCAATTAAAACTCACTAACATCAAATTATGTGCTATCTATAAATAGCTTTATTTTTGTATTTGAGTTTTCATCTTAAAACGTTTTTAGAGCATTGTGTCGAAAACAATCAGTGCTAATATTATATTAAAACCCAAGAACATTGACATCTTTAATTAATTTGTTAACTACATAGCTAAAATATACACCTGCATTATTTACTGATTCATTAAAACAAACAAGGTCTCTTTCAAAAATATCAAATTTTCGTTCTATGTTCTTGAGTAGGTACTATTGATATTGTATTATATGCAAAAATCTTACCCGTTCCTTTCATGATGCAGTCGAACTTAGCTAGCCATGACGATAGTACTGTTTCTTTGCTTAATCCATCTATTTCTGGTAAAGACCTGTCAAATTTTAGTAATGATAAAGCACTGAGTACTCAACTATACTAAGTCAGAAGTCTAAATTTTTAAACGATACCAATTAAATTTGTTCATAATTTGTTGATCATAATTTCATAATAGACGATAAAATCATCAAACTCATATTCAATACACAAAAGATTATAAAAGCACTGCGAAATAAAATCAATCAGTCAATGGAAAATAAATGTAGGTACTTAATCCAAGTAGAGTCTCTAGGAGACAAAAATCCGAAAGTAACGTTTGTAACATTTAAGGAGTTAGGTAATAGGCTTTTAAGTAATATCATTGAATTACGTCCTGGCCTCAGAGGAAATGGAAATACGATGCATAAATTAAACCGAACGATGCCAAAGCCAATGAATACAAATTATTGTTCCAACACTAACAACAACAAAGTTTATTCACTTAACAAACAGGAAATGAAACAAGTTTCTCGCAGTGTAGTGAATAATTTTAAACTAAGTAAACTTCCGAGGATTTATGTTAGTAATAAATTAACTAAGACTCTTTGCATAGAGAATAGCAAAAGCTTCCTAGCTTTCTAACTCGGAAACGTAGAATTCTTGGCACTATGCCATAAGAGCAACCTTCTCGCACAGGCTTTTTATTTTGCGTCTCATTTCCACTCAAAGTTTTCTCTATATCTATGTTTATTCCTATTTTAAGTCAAACCAACTATTCTCAGTGGCTCCTATGTGATTGAAGCTAACAATGACGCAGTATAAAATTCCTCTATCACTGGGATTAACGCAGGATTCATCATCCCTACATCAAAGAACAAAATATTGTTAGTAACTATAATTTTGCACTGAAATTTATATATATAAATTCAATTTTAAGGATCTAATGGAAATATTGTTCACTTTATGTAAATAGAGTTGGTGAACTAAAGAATTTATTACAATAAATCTTACAAAAATACGAATAGCACTGTAGCATAGAACAGCAATATTAATATAATTATGTCTAATATCAAACCTGACTCTCTTCTCGATGTTATTTCTGAAGACCTCACGAAAGTCGTGGTGCGAGCACGCGCCAGATTTCACCATCTGCTCAACTCTGTCCGACTTGAGGAACACGTCGTGGTAAGATTGGACAGCATTTTGGAAGGCCTCGTCAGCCAGGATCTGGGTTTCACCTTTGAGGAAAGCCTGGAAAATATGTCGAAGTTCTTGCTAGATTACTGAATAATTAACTTTTACTTTCAAGTTATTCTTTGGAGACATAGATTTGTAATTATTGTGTAGTGCTCCAAGATTTCGACAGTGCCCTTCCCTAGAATAGGCCTGAGCCGTGAGTTAGTCATCATCTTCACATTGAAGTCTGAATTTTGGTGTTGGCTGCTAGTCCTTATTATTTCCAGCATGTCTCATGATAGCATCGTGTCCATCTAGAATCTTAGCTATTAGATTACTTACGTTAAACTTCGATGCTACCTCTCGCACCATTATCTTCTTTTCTTTACAAGCTATTTCTAGATTTTTGGAAGCCTAGTTACCTGAAACCGCGCCTGTATGGTCTCCAGTTGGTGCGGCGTGAGCTTCGTATGACGTCTCGTCATGTCGGTCGGCTGCTTTGCGTTAAACGGATGCGCGATACATCGAGACACGAACACATAGAGCTGTAGTCGCCGCTTCTTGTCCTCTTCTAGCTTTTCGATCTTTTCCTTTAGATGTGCGGAAATGTAATTGAAAATTATTGTGTGAACGTGTTTGGCTGTTTACACTATCTTCTATATCCAGGTCTATCGCCGTAAACTGGTGCTTTTTCAATGTTATTTTTTTTATAAGTTGAGCCTTACGTTTGATTATTGGTAAGCAAGCATCATAACGTTCATTAATAATTATTTGTATTATGATATGATTGCTATATAGTTAGGAAAGAGAATACGTTAGCAGTCGACTATTTCTGTAACATTAAGTGTAGATAGAATGAATAATTCATCAAACACAAGAGCCATATTATTACGTGAAAAAGAAAATGCCTACTAAGTTACTTTACGTCAAGTGAGGTAGTAATAAATAATTAAGTCCAGAAATAAACCACGCATTAATTATAAATTATTCTTTCACCCTTTACTAGTTTCTTTACATTTTAAATTTCGCTTTACGTACTACGTGGTTATTTACGTAGTGAAACATAACAGTCACGCACATGGCTCGGTTTGACATGAGTCGGCCATAAATTTCTTGATAGTGTCATTAATAAATTCAACCATAGCTCGTTAACTTTTCAGAACAGCTACTGAAAGGAATGACAAGGCAATACACTAGAAACATTGCCTGTTATTTCCATATAGATTTCATAAATTATGGCAGTACGAAGGATGTTACCAGAATACTTGTGCGCAGTGTTTTCACACTGATTTTTCTAATTGTGTTTACTCACTGTTGTCATTATGCGAGTCTTAATTCTCCAATCTTGCGCGTGAATAAAACACTTCTATAGTAAAACAGAAAAACATGACACTACGAAATTGTAAGAAGTAGCCTATGTGTTACTCCAGGCAACAAGCTATCTCCATTACAAATCTCACTCAAATCCTTTCAGTAGTTGAAAGTTTAACAAAGAATATCCATCCATCCTCACAAACTTTCACATATAATATTAGTCCAATAGGATAGGATAGAAAATATTAAGTACCTGAGTAGTAACTTGAGGGTCTTGGTCCTTGTCAGAATGGCTGGCACCAGAGGGACTCGGTGAAGGTGCTGGTGCCTCCCCCGAGCTGGCACTCCCAGTTGAGGTCCTGCGCAGGAACGATCTAAACGCTCTATAGCATTAGGTCATCAATGTACATGAAACGGTCCACACAAACAGACTTCCCTTTTACCTATTTCACCTATTTCTCCATCTTCAGGTGTGCAATATAATCTCTCAAAACATAGAAAGGAGGATTCTGTGTGTGTAAACTATCGTTAATGTAGTGCAACTACTGTTTAAAAACTACAGCGTGATTTGCTAGTAACTGCTGCTTACATCTAGTGTGCTAAAATAGTTAGCACCTACTCACTAAACTTTAGTTGGCTAGACTTTTTAAATTACAATCACATTTTGTTATTGATCAATTTATACGCCTATTTAGGCAGAACATGTTGAACCCCAACAATATTTAAGACCCACTTGCTTGTTTGCTTGTAATATAACAACACTAACGACACACTTGTTTACAAATAATAAATCTTTATCTTTATCTCTTATTCAGTTTAATAATAACATTGAAGCATGATTTCATTAAGTTGCTAATCTTATTAAAGCTCCATTTCTATTTCTCCGATTTTCTGACTAAAAATAATATTTTCTTAGCATATCTAATCTAAATTAGCTCTTTCTAGAATGGTCCATGAAGGTTAATGGACGTGAGTTATTAGAACAATGTGATCAGTATAAGTTCTACAGTTCAGACACTTACGCATGAGGTGGTGGAGCGAGGGCAGCTTGTTCTCTCTGCCTGGTAGCAGGATGGAGAGGAGCCGCTAAAGGGGCTGTTGTTAGGGCACTTGGAGCTAAATGAAACAGATCCTAATCAGTTTTTTGAAGCAATAAAAAATTAGCATAGTCGTGAAAGTAATTTATATATCAAACACTTATATTGTTTACAATGAGGTAATTGCATCAATATAACCCACGACCACTATCACAATCGTCAGCCTATTACGTTCCCACTGCTGGGACTCTGACCTTCTCTCAGAGAGTATGGGCCGTAATCTACCACGGTGACCTAGTGCAGGTTGGTAGATGTCGCATGCTCTTGAAATTGCGGTACTTGGACATTTCATTTTCCTCACGTTTTGAGCGATGGTAAATCCAAACACAACTTAATAAGTCATAGGTGCGGGGCCAAGAGGATTCAAACTCGGTGTCGGCGCACGTGTTACCGTTCGGCTGCCATCGCTCACTTTGCTCACATGATTCCGCAAAATAACAAATTTGTTCTATACATAACAATATTCACGGAAGAGGACGTTGATTGTTATTTTGACAGATTACCTGGAAGTCCAGCGGTGGAGCCCCGAGGGAGCTCGGGCTTGCCCCGGACTGACGGCCGCCCACCTGCTAACGTTCCGGGAGGTACAACTACAAACACATTTCTTTTATTAGCCAGATTCCATATAACCTGACAACCTTAACTATGACTTCTGTAGTAAACCTTAACGATATCACTTTACAAAATTTTTTTCTTGGTACACTAATTAGTTAATTATTATACAGTCAGTAATCAAAACAAATCCTTTGGAAAGGTGCGGTAGCTTTCTCAACAGGAACAGCTGCTTCTCTGTCAGGTTTATAATAGGAAATGGTTTTAGTTATATCTACTTGATTATATTTATTACTTGAAGTAGTTAAAGTTGTCACTGTGTCTAATGTATTAACTTAATATCTCGAACCTGGTAATTTAGATGGCTGTTTCTTATGATGCTCATCATCACTGTCTTCTTCGGATGAACTTGGGTCAATCATGTTGCTATTTCTGAAACAATAGAAATATAATTTAGGATATTACCAGGCCTCCGATTCGGAGACCAACTACTGCTTAGAATCAACTTTGATTTCATTTAAGAGTTAGGAGCTAATCTCCAAGACTGAAGATTTGATTTAGGGATAGTGTATAGATTAATTATGTTTTAAAGTGAAAAACATCCTGAGGGAATTGACACGCGAGTTAAACTATGAGAAACAACCAGTGATTTATGTTAAAGTAATTGGCTCGCTTAAAGGTCAACCCCTAAGAGATCCAGACTTTATTAGTGTAGATATATAAGAGTCTAGTCGAATCAACTCACTGTCAATCATACCCAACCTTTGTTTCCAATCACATAACCTATTCGATCTATCACGAATCAATATCAACCCAATTCCAAAGAGCTAAAGTTCGCAATCGATATCCAAGAAAAGCCACTCTGAAATAGAACAATGAAATCGACGTGCGCATGCAAGGTATGAATAATTTATTAGAATCTGTAGAACCCTCTGGCCATGCTATGTCGAGAATAGGGGCATTGAGTTATTGATAGGGTTTTTAGAATTTCATCATAGTATTCAAATGAAACTGCTTAGGATAGCTGCTCGTAAGTCAATGAAAATCGAGGCTACATTGTCCGTGTTAGATAGGTTCTGAACTATTACACGAATAACCGATGGGGAAGAAAGGTTCTCGAGTGGCGACCACGAATCGGAAGACGTTCTGTAGGTACACCTCCTACTAGGTGGACCGACGACATTGTAAGAGTCGCAGGGAGCCGATGGATGCAAATGGCAAATGGTTCACCGCGGATAACAGATCAGGATCGATTATTAAGTACAATTAATATCATCACCTTGCCCTCGCCTATTACCTTAGACGCCCTTGGTATAACACAACCACAAAAATCTCCACCGCACTAAGTACCGCAACAAAGTAGAAGTTACAGAAAAACTGAAACACACCTTGACTTCATCTTCATTTCATCAGATGGACTCCAAAGCCAGCACCACAGCCAACATGCTGTTTCACATACAAGGTTCCAATTGGAACAACATCGAATCTTCCCAACATCGGACGACACAAATATCTCCACCGCAATAAAAAACCCAACAAAGAAGACGTTACAGAAAAACCGAAACACACCTCGCCTTCCATTCCATCAGATAAAACTCCAAAGCCAGCACGACAGCCAACATGCTGTTTCACAGACAAGGTACCTAATTTAGAGGCTATTGGAACAACATCGAATCTTCCCAACATCAGCTGACAAATAATTCCTTGGATCAGACATCATGGTCGTTACTACTCGTATGAGGAAGGAAACGAACATTTGCGACAAAATACTTGGGACGTTACCGACTGGAACAAATCGGATGAAATTCTTTAGATGTCGTGCCACACGGCAATTGGCATTGTAGTCGGAAAAAATGTTCAAAACATATGGCTATGGGAGTTTATAAATGTTATTATTTTTACTAAATATTAACCCTTACTTTTATATCTTTTATATCTTTTATATCTTATATTCTTTTTTTCGGCCACTGACTTTTGTATCGAGCGGACGTGTTGACGGTTCTCAGTTAATATTTTGCGTATTTTTGGAGTATTTTGCATAGATGCTTTAATTCAAACATCGGCCCCTCTCGTTTCTTCTTGGGGCTATCTCCGTGCTGCCCCGCGGCCATCTTGGATTGTGTCGGACCTCCCGTTCTTTCGCGCACATTGGACCCCCTCCACTATCGGCGGACTCGAAGCTTGAAGTGTGTGAGTGAGTGCAACTTCACATCTATTAATTATTGCTTGCAAATTGCATATTTGGACGAGTGCACAAAGTTTTGTCGGCGCTGGGGATCGAACTCGCGGCTCGAGGGCTGCTTTGCATAGCCTGCGCCTATACGACTGAGCCGCGGCGACGTGACTCGCCGGCCCGAAACAAGCTAACGCATCAGTGAAACGCTGTCTTAACTCTGCTATTGCTAATTTTTGCACTTTATAATTTTGTGCAGATACTTATTGCAAATATACTTGCTTGGCACACACCTGCACTAAATATAATTTATTGAAACTTGTACGAATGAAAAGAAGACCAAAGATGAAGTGTCACGGTTGCATGAATACACTGAGCGTTAATAATTTTTTAAAATGTAAAACTTGTGCCTCGGAATATTGTTACGAGTGCCTAGGATTGCCTGCTGAGCCTTCAAAAGAGCTTTGTCGTGAAAAAGTAGCTGCCCTGAGCTGCCCTAATTGTCAAAATGTTACCAGGCGCAAAAGAGACGACAATACTACGTGTCGCGAGAGGCGTAAAAGCTCTTTAAATGACACGATGAATATGTCATTTGGCTTACCTGAAGAAGTGCACGATAGTGTTGTTGCTGCGAGAATTTCACCAGGCACTCACACGCGAAGTGAACCAGTTACTATGGAGAGTATCAGTAAACTATTTGATATGAAACTGGCTCCTGACTCAGCAATTATGACCAACTTAAGATCCGCACTCAAAAAGGACATAGAAAAGATGGTGGCTGTTGAGGTGGGTCACGCCATGGAGAGGGTGGTGGGTGATTTCTCTGCCACGACGGATTTTATTTCTGCGGAGCAGCAGGATATTAGAGCTCAATTAATTAACAGGGATGAAGCTATTAAATCGCTGGAATCTGAACTCTCTGTCTCCAAGAATTCAATATTAAAATTAGAGGCTCGCTTATCAGGTGTCGAGAGGATTTCTCGTAGCCTTAATCTCGAAATCCATGAAGTTCCTGAGACCAAAAATGAGAATTTGATAGCCTTGTTTAGAAGGCTTTGTGAGTGCTTGCAGGTTGTTGTATCTGACGATGACATCAGAGCCTGCCGCCGTGTTGCGAAGATGGACACTACATCAAAAAGACCACGGAATATTCTTGTCTCTCTCTCTTCGCAGAGAATCCGTGACCTCATCCTATCTTCTGTAACGCGCTTTAATAAGGCCCACTCAAATGATAGACTTGCTACCACCCACATCGGCTTCTCCGGTGAAACTCGAAGAATCTACCTGTCAGAGCATTTGTCTCCTGAAACTAAGGAGTTGCACTCCGCTGCTAGGAGTTTTTGCAAGACTAGTAATTTTAAATTTGTATGGGTTCGCTTTGGACAAATTTACATTCGCAAAAATGAGCAAAGTCCGGCCATTCATGTAAAAAATCTTGAAACCCTTAGTAATTGTAAGTGATTAGTGTATATACTTCCCTTTCCCTCCTAATAAAAGTTGTTTTACTGTTTAGCACTAATTAACGGTTTATAATGATTAAAGTCTATTATCAAAATGTAAACAGAATACGTAGCAAGTTGTCGGAATTTTATTTGAATCTCTTAGGCGCGGATTATGATGTTGTATGCCTGACGGAGACAAACCTTAACAAAAGTGTGTTTGACGGAGAAGTTATCGACGCTCGTTATAATGTTTTCAGGAGAGATCGATTGGACACCAATTCATCAAAGGATGAAGGTGGTGGTGTATTAGTTGCCGTTAAAAAAAGTTATCACGTTACCCGTCAAGCTTCTTGGGAAACTGGTATGGAGGATATCTGGATCACTATAACATCGCAAAGTCATAATACTCCCAATCTCAATATTTGTGTTTGTTATTTGCCATCTTATATTTGTATCAATAAATTAGAAGAATTTTATGTTAGTTGCCATAGATTGCTGTTAAATGAATGCACTGAGGACAATTTTCTTTTATTAGGGGATTTTAACACGCCTGACTATTGCGCGTGTCCTGTCTTTAACCCTAATATATCTTCTGTTTTGACCCAAAGTAAAAGATTACAACTTTTACACGAGTTAACTTCATTATGTAACTTGAAGCAATTTAATAAAGTCTCAAACGCTAACGGTAGGCTTCTGGACTTAGTATTTTCAACCATCGATTCTGTCACTGTTAGTGAAACACTCGCATTAAGTAGACTGGACAGACATCACCCTTCTCTCTCCATTGAGATATCTTGTTTGGATATACCCAAAGGCCTTATAAAACGTAATAACAAACGGTTAAACTTTGTAAAGTGCGACTACCAAAGCATTAAAAATGAATTAGAATCCATTGATTGGTATGATACTTTATCAAACACAGACATTGACTTATGTGCTGAAGCTTTCTATGCAAAACTGTTTGAAATTATAAAAAGACATACGCCGACTATGGTTGAGAAGCCTTCAACTTATCCTATTTGGTACAGCAAAGCTCTAATTAAATGTAATGCGGAAAAAAATAAGTATCATAAACTATTCAAGATACATAACAACCCTCGTGATTACGATTCATTTTCATTACTCCGTGAGAGATTTAAAAAGATGGCTGATGAATGTTACAACAAGTATCTCTCCTCAACTGAGGATTCTATTGATAAAAATATAAAAGTTTTTTGGAGGTTTGTTAATAATAGGAAGGGACATGTATCAATACCTAATGTTATGGAATTTGGTAGTACTTCATCATCGTGTGGACAAGGTATTTGCGAACTCTTTTCACAGTACTTCGGTTCTGTCTTTGATAGCAACAATCATGGCTCAGCTTCAACTTCTTTTGATGAAAATGTAGTGTTCTCTGAAAATTGCCTTAATAGCTCGTTGTCATCTATTATCATCTCACAAAATGATATTTTGCTTAAAATCAAGCAACTTGATATAAACAAGGGTGCTGGCCCTGATTTATTGCCTCCTTCTTTTATCAAGATTTGTAGTAGGCAGTTGGCTGTGCCATTATGTATTATTTTTAATAAATCTCTCACCAGTGGCGTTTTCCCTAAGTGTTGGAAAACGGCACACATTATTCCTATTTTTAAAAGTGGTGACAAGTCCAAGTGTTAAAATTACAGACCAATAAGTATATTATCTTGTTTTGCGAAATTATTTGAATCTTTGGTTTACAATTACTTATATAACTACATAAAGCCTATGCTCTCGGACAAGCAGCATGGTTTTGTAAGAAATAAGTCCACAGTCACTAATCACCTTGAATACAAAAATTATCTTTGTAAAAGTTTTGCTGTTAGAGGTCAAGTGGACTCTATATACACTGATTTTTCTAAAGCTTTCGACAAAGTTAACCACAGGTTACTTTGTGGTAAACTTGCATCGTATGGCATCCACGGAAATTTATTTCGCTGGATATGTTCATACCTGAACAACAGAAATCAGCTTGTTGCGTTGAAGGGGTATGTCTCATCTCCAGTCAAGGTGACTTCGGGAGTACCTCAAGGATCCCATTTAGGGCCCCTGCTTTTTGTCATTTTCATTAACGACCTTATTGAACGCATTTTTTGTCAATGTCTACTATATGCTGACGATTTGAAGATCTTTAATGTCATATCATCCCCTAGCGACTGCCAGATATTACAAAATGATCTAAATGTGGTGTCTGATTGGTGCGAGGCCAATTATATGCACTTGAACATCAGTAAATGCTTCGTAATATCTTTTTCAAGCAAGCGGCACAAGATTATTAATCAGTATATGATCAATGGGCAGGTCTTAGAACGTTCTTACATTGCTAAGGATCTCGGCATTATGTTTGATGATGGGCTTTCATTTAGACCACACTATCAGCACATCACATCAAAAGCTAATCAACTACTTGGGTTCGTCTTAAGGTCCACTAAAGGCTTTAAAAAGCCACGTAGTCTTTTATATCTTTACTTTTCCCTTGTAAGAAGTGTTTTGGAATATGGTAGCCCGGTCTGGTCTCCGCACTATTTAACTCACTCTGATGACATTGAGCGGGTGCAGAAAAAATGTCTAAGAATACTTTGTTATCGTCAGCATGTTGGACGCACCGATTTAAATTACGAACAGAGATTGATCAATTTCAATGTTCAATCTCTAACATCGCGTAGGAAATACTTTGATCTTGTATATTTATATAAAATTGTTCATTCCGTAGTCAACTCCCCTGATCTGTTATCTCATATATCTTTTAATATTAAATACAGCGCACGTAGATCCAAAAATACTAAACTCTTTGCACTTCAAGTATACAAAAATAACACTTCCTATTTCAATCCTATAGTTAGAATGGCTCGTCAGTATAATGAATTGCTAATTAATAATTCTGAATTAGACATCTTTGACAGGTTAAACAGTTTCATAAAAACCATTAAAAATATCCTCCATCCCAAACCGGATGGTTTGGACGCAGCTGTTGTGCGTCCAAACAGTCCATCCCATAGTTAGTATTTAGTTTGTACTTTGTAAGCAAAATTGATTGTACCGTGTTGGGGTGCCCATCTGCAAAGTTCCATGCTCTGTGGATGGGTACTTTCATCTCACTCGTCTCGATACGTCTTTACCTTGTTTTAATGTTTACACACATTTTGAGTTGCAATCCAGTTTAGATTTTGTATATATTATATTTTGTTTAAGAAATTGATTGTAATTTGTCTTGTGTATTAAATAAATAAATAAATAAAATAAATCTTACTTTAACGCAGGTAAGGTTTCGGCCCGTGCTTTCACCCACGTCTTCCCGTTATTCTGCAGGAACCGTTTTCTGGGATAAAAAGTACCCTATGTGTTAATCCAGGGTATAAGCTATCTCCATTCCAAATTTCATCAAAATCGATTTAGTTGTTACGGTGATACGTGGTAACAAACATTCACACACACACACACACACTTTCGGATTTATAATATTAGTAGGATTGTAAAGTTTGGTTGTTTGTTTATTGCCAAAACTGGTAAGAATAAATGAAGGATAACGGTGTCGATTCGGTTTTGCATTCTCTAAAACTAAACTAAGTTTGACAGGTCTAAAAGTCATGCTGTCCTATTTTTACTTCAGTGGTTAGAAAAAGACAGCAATACTATTAGACCTGTCAAACCTAATTTAGTTTTAGAGAAAGCAAAACCGAATCGACACCATTATGATGTGACCATAGATAGCTTGAGGGCGCGTTTATGCGACTACCATACCTACCACTTCATATATTTTGACATAGGCTTTTTATCCCGGAAAAGGTTCCTGCGGGACGAGAAACGCGGGTGAAACCGCGGATCGCAACTAGTTATTAGATCTCTAAGTCGTACACTCTTGTCAGAGTGGTCGTGGTTGCTGTGATGCGTTGTCTTCGGCATGTGACGCCATTTTTGCCTATTAATGGCGCCACGAGAGCATTGGGTCATGGATGCGTCAGTAGCCTTTTTGATGAGATCAGTCCAGCGAGTTGGAGTTATTAGTTATTGGAGTTAGTTATTAGATATACACTTAGAATAAGGTAAGTTAAGATAAGAACAAGCACGATTGTGACCCCGGCATATTTTCTTTTTGCATATTTCAGGTTTTCCATACATTCTTGCTATATCGCGGCGTAATGACTTGGCTGGCACCGTTACCCGCGACACGTATTGTACATAAACAACCCTCCCACCCCCCTCCTCCCCCTACGGCATCAGGAACAAGTCAACTACCTACGCCTACTTGATCGGTGTCGGCGACGATGTAAGACTAAAATTAGATGTGCTGTTGACAAATTTCAAACTTCAAAATTCTTTATAATATGATCACTTTAAAACGTCAAACTTAAGACTAGCTACGCCTGTTCCAACCTCCTTACGCCGGCAAAAGAACAGGCAAGAAACGCCCGGCAGGTAATTTTTTGGGCGCGATCACATTTACAATTTTAATCTTACTACTAATTGATTGAATTGGAGCAAGTTCACTACATACAATCCCAAGCTTTTTTTTACATTGCGCCACATTCGTCGTCAAAATATGAAAAGAAACAAACGAAACCAAAAATTGGTTCCAGTTACCTTTAAACTGCTCGATCCCAGTAATAAAGTTTCAAAAATATTTTCTAGAGCATTTTTTGAAAGGCCAAAGTAACAAAAAAAAGTTCAAATTACAGTTGCTAAAGAATTTCAAGCGTCGCAATTAAAACTTGGTAAAAAATGTTAAGGACCACGCAACAATTTTAAAGATTTTTTTCCCTGAAAAATAGAGCCTAATTAAAGGAAAGTCACGTTCGCCTTAGAAATGGGAAAACAGTCGGTATGCCGGTCCGAGGTCCGAGGCAAAGAGAACCATTGTGCCTTGTAAATAGAGTGCAGTGTAGTTTGGGTCTAGCGATACGCCTCGGCTTCGTAAGGGTAGGTAAATAAATACCTATAGGACATAGGTATAATAAACAGGCAAAGTTTGTGAGCTTAGTTTTTGGAGGTCAATCTCCGGAACCACTTATCCGGTTTTGAAAAAAAAACACGGTTTTACCCGCGTAGGCTACAGTTTATCGCGATAAAAAGTAGCCTATGTCCTTTCTCAGGCTTTAGACTATCGCTGTACCAAATTTCATTTAAATCGGTTCAGTAGTTTAGCCGTGAAAGCGAGACAAATAGACAGACAGAGTTACTTTCGCATTTATAACATTACAACTTAGTCATCATCATCATCAGCCAATTACGTTCCCACTGCTGGGACACAGGCCTTTCAGAAAGAAAGAGTACCTATAAGTACTTATTTGCTAATCGGGGCGGAGACAAATCCAACAAATCAAAAATCATAAAAAACGGTTCAGAATAAGAATCATTTATTTGCAACAAATTATACAAGACAAATACATTATATAGAAACGGGGAACGGCTAGTTTAGAATATGCTGAAGTCAAAACACGAAAGCAAAACAAATTACCTCACGGACGCCACAATGGTAACAATGTTTGTGTAGTGTAGCAGGACTATTTAATGAGTGCCTACCCCTTAATAAATACACAAGGGTAGCATTTTAATTTGCCAAATGGAACCGTGTTGTCTGACGTATACGTATCGAAAATTCTAATTTCAAAATGTTTATCTATATTAGAATTAGGTTTTATAACGGGATAATTACCATGTATTTGTTTTTGTTTGAGTTCTCGATATCCCGTCATAAAACCTAATTCTAATGTTTTTGACCATGGTAGTTTAAAACAGTATATGTTTAAATATAGTCTGTTTCTTCAATGGAACACATTTTGTAAACTTATTAATGGAAAACAGTTGTTTCGTTGCTAAATCAATACGTGAAATATGCTTATTATTATTTTTAACGTCTTATTATTATTTTTAACGTCTTGATATGGCTTCTAATTTGCAAATCTTTTATTTTGTCAATGGAAATACATTTTGTCAACCTGTTGTTTAGCAATGGAACAAAGTTGGGTTGAACACAATTTCGTTACTTAATCAACACTTCATGTGAAATGCGTTAATGATAATAATAAACATGACTGTTGTTGCCAAATTAACTAATATATTGAGACACTATACGTTGCAAGGCATTTCTGTTATTTTTTCTAAGTTTTTTTTATACAAATACATACAACATGAATGTTGTTTAAAGTATGTTTTGGACCGTCTGTTTCTTCAATTGAATACATTTCGTCAACCTGTTATTTAAGCAATTGAATACATTTTTGAACAGAATAGCAGTATTAAAAAAGTGTTTTAAAAAGCCGTTCGATGATTCAATGCCCACTTCTGATATCTAGTACTTACCAACCTTGTCTAATCGGACAGTTTTGCTCGCTTGGCACCAACAGATAATGCCGCGTTCAAAGTGGAACAACATTGACGTTGTTTCGGTTTTGCGACAAATAACACCACTAATGCTGGACAGAAGGATTAATTATTGGTGAGTAAGCGCCTACACAACTAATCGCGTTTGTGTGGGTGGGCTTAGGCTGGACTTGCTGAAGGCATGAGACACGAACGAGTATTTATATATTCTAGTGGTCACCTAGTGGTAAAAAATCCTACTAATATTACAAATGCGAAAGCTTGTGATTGTGTGTGTGTGTGTGTGAATGTTTGTTACCACGTATCACCGTAACTACTAAACCGATTTTTATGAAAAAAGGCTAGGTTATCTCAGAAAAAGGTTCCTACTTATTTGTACCGGGTCTATTAAACATCTAAGAGCGCTCAGTTTTAAACTGTGGTGTAAACATATAACTATGCTGATGCAACAAATGCGGTCGCACAGGGAAATACTAGGGGACAGCAGCGGACCACAAAAAATTGTTATTTCAGATTTTTTTTCATAAAAGTTTAAAAAGTTCCGCAAGAAATAAGTGACCAAAACTTCCGCACACGATATTATTTTTTACGATGACTACGAGGAGTATTATCGTACCTTCCCGTCCAGCGCTCGGCAGTCCACGTTCGTTTTCATCATAATAGGCAAGGTGGGGCACTTCCACTTATTTGCATCGGGGCCCGAAAAGGCTAGCAAATACCACTGTGTTTACCCATTCACGTAGCGATCGAAGAGCACGTTTCACCAGGCAAGATCCGCTACGAGCGCTTTAACTCCGCTACGAGCGCTTCAACTGCGCTGCGAGCGCTTCAACTCCGCTACGAGCGCTTCAACTGCGCTACGAGCGCTTTAACTCCGCTACGAGCGCTTCAACTGCGCTGCGAGCGCTTCCTACGTCGCACCATACGTCATAATACAACAAACATTCGTATTTATAAGTTTGCTAGTCTACGACGCTACGACATGAATAGTTAAGCTAAACTCGTAACGTACCGTAGCATTTCGTGCTGAATCGAGTAGTCGACACAATAAAGGCACATTAAAATTTTCGTGTTGTTAGCGAAGATAGGGGTGGCCAAGTGAAAAAAAAACCGTTATTCGACGTACTTACTCATTTCATCTTCCTCATTTCATTTGTTCAGTTCTTTTTTATACCCGATGCTAATACGACAGAGTGTTAATATCTTTTACGTGTGTTTGTCTGTGGCATCGATTTTGATTTTGTTTTTTTTTGTCTTAAAGGTGTAATATTCGGGACGCTTTAGTTGTGATCCCGTAACTCGTAATATTCAGGTTTCCATATCCCAATGTGCACAACCAACCAAGAGAAATCTTAAAAAATATCGGACAATTAGATGACAAAAAAAGCTTGGGATTTTAGTGAACTTGCTCCAATTCAATCAATTACTAATAAGAATAAAATTGACAATATGATCGCGCCAAAAAAAATTACCTGCCGGGCGTTTCATGCCTGTTCTTTTGCCGGCGTAAGGAGGTTGGAACAGGCGTTTTTTTTTTTGACTTTTTTTGGCGTATAAAGTAATCACAATGTGTCCCTATTAAATAAAAAACTTTTGAATTTTGAGTTTCGAATTTTGACGGGAGTGTTCTTGGCTATATACGAGTCTATGTTTGGTATTTATTATTTACTAGCAAACCCGGCGAACTCCGTTTCGCCACCAGATGGCTTCGTTTTATGTAACATTTCGTTTTGGTGATTAAAAGAAGATTTTTTTTTTTTGTTTTATATTTGAAAAGGAAAAATTTTATTTCATTTCACAACAGTAAAAATATTGGTTTGTAGTACATGCTATGTATCAGAGATGGCGTTGTATGTGAAAAAAGATTTTCCCGCTTTTCTGTTGAAATTTTTCCTAAATTTTCTTTGCTATAAACCTCACGGAGCCGGAGACCTTTCCAACGAATGCAAAACCGTGGAAATCGGTTCTTGCGTTCTGGAGTTATTGCGTCAGGAAGGAAAACCCGACTTATTTTTATATAGCAGATTATATTTCATGAAAATCGGTCCAAGACGTCAAGGGTTTTTAAAAGTTAAATTTATGTTCTTTGTTCTTTAGCCGTTTGCATCTTGGCTAGGCCCCTTGTAACGGAATAAATAACTAAATTCTGGGAGAAACAAGAAAAATACGTACAAAAGTCAAATTTCCAACGACAACCTTGTCGTAAAAATGCGAGCATGTTGCTCTCATGGCCCAATGTTTTGCATAGAGCCATAAAACGTGTAAAGCCATCAGGGGCGGTTATTGCCTCTCCACGGTGGGTCGCTGTAGAATAACGGCAACCCGAGGACCGAGGGTCGCATGCGGCCCGCAGCCTACTTTTTAACCAGATGACGAAAAGGAGGGCTGTTTTTTTGTTTTTGTTATGGCGTCACACGATTAGTGTATTTGCCAGTGTCAAGTATCAAAATAGATTTCTAACTCAAAGAGTAGAATCAAGTATTAATGATGATGATGATGACACCCTGATGATGTGACCCAGCAGCAAGCCGGGTCAAAGAGGATAGTCTAAATATATACGAGTATAACTCAAAGGTAACTGACTGACATAATGATCTATCAACGCACAGCCCAAACCACTGGTTTGACATATTTCAACGCTAAGTCACGTGGTCGGGCCCTGGTCGGATCGGGCTGAAATTTGGCATGCAGGTAGATGTTATGACGTAGGCATCCGCTAAGAAAGGATTTTGATTAATTCTACCCCCAAGGGGATAAAATAGGAGATGAAAGTTTGTATGAAACTTTGTAAATTTTAAACCGATCGGGCTGAGACTTTGCATGCATAAAGCTGTAGCCCTAACAGCTAGTGTTTAAATAAAGTAGTGGCACTTTTTATCGTGACAAATTGTAGTCCGCGCGGGCGAAACCGCGAAGCACGGCTAGTACAGTCAGCGACAAAAGTAGCTGATCATTCTCGATTTCCCAAATGTGTTTCAAATCAGTAATTATTATTGTTTTTTTTTTACATTTATATATAATTTTGACCACAACGTAACACACCTGATTTTAGGTGATGATTAGGTCAAAAATTGGTGTCTAAGATGATGAGGATAAAAGGAAAAAGTGTGATTGTTCAGCGACTTTTGTCGTTGACTGTACAATCATACACAAACAATCATAAGTAGGTTTCATAGAAAAAGCAAAAAAGCTGAGCATGTTTGAGCACTTTCCACGCATACTTCAAGTACGTACAATAATGTACAAGTCACTCTGAAAAACTTTCCGTGTTTGTGAAAAATACATAATTACACTTCGACGTTGCATTCTCGATATTTATTCACTTTGTAGTATCCTATTTATTGCACAGGGCGTTGCACATAATTTTTAGAGCTGTAAAAATAAAAATCAAATCACAAAAATATAAAGTTCACTGTTTCTGAACGATACCTTCCATGTCATAGGCAGTGCTGTCATCTCCGTCATACTTCATTCCTTTTTTATGTGCGGGCGTCGCAGCTTCGACTTATCGATTAAATCCGTTATTTTATTGGAAATTTTGTGAAAAAGTTAGTTGAAAGCAGTGTTATGGAGAAAAGATCGTCATAAGTCCAAATAATGACGAAAAATAACATGTTGGGAACGCAAGATACGAAACTCGCCAACTAGTTCGGACGATCAAGGTTAGTTCGTGGTCATTAACTGCGTGTTAGTTTTATCTGTAAATTTGCCTTTGTCCCTTCCTTTTTAGGGAAAAGGCGCATACTTTGGAAAATAACTGATATTTTTTCCTCATGATTTTTGCGTAGTTTTTCTTTTGTAACTACCCACATAATTCATGATTTTTTCCATTCTTTTTTCTTGCATGATGCTCGGCTGATAATGAGTTACTCCGGCGGCGTATTGTAACCTTCAACACTGCACACGCTGCTTGCTGAATCATATAGTCTAGAGTCGTACCATGAGTGCGTACCATGACTTTAAATCATACAGTCATAGGATGTAACGTGAGTGCGTACCATGAGTGCGTATCATGACTTTAAATCATACAGTCATAGGACGTAACGTGAGTACGTACCATGAGTGCATACCATGACATACAGTCTAGAGGCGTAACGTGAGTGCGTACAATGACTTTAAATCATACAGTCTAGAGACGCAACGTGAGTGCGTACCATGACTTTAAATCATACAGTCTGGAGGCGTAACGTGAGTGCGTACCATGACTTTAAAAACCTTCAATACTGCACATGCAGTTTATGGAATCATACAGTCTAGAGGAGTAACGCGAGTGTGTACAATGACTTTAAAAACCTTCAATACTGCACATGCAGTTTATGGAATCATACAGTCTAGAGGAGTAACGCGAGTGCGTACAATGACTTTAAAAACCTTCAATACTGCACACGCAGTTTATTGAATCATACAGTCTAAAGGAGTAACGCGAGTGCGTACAATAACTTTAAAAACCTTCAATACTGCACACGCAGCTTGTTGAATCATACAGCCAAGAGGCGTAACGTGAGTATGGACAATGACTTTAAAACCTTCAATACTGCACATGCAGCTGGTTGAATCAAATAGTCTATAGGTGAAGCGTGAATACGTACAAAACCTGATATGGCGCTGGATCTTCTTGACCAGACAAAGCTCGACCATAATCATCCAAGGTCACCGACACCAGACCCGCGACAATGGTCTTCTGATGATGATAACCGGGTTAGATCCCGTACATTCATTCCGACAGGTCTAGTTACAGATACTGCAGATGCAGCTAGCATGTCCCAGCTCAAGCGAAAAGCCAATGTCTGCCGCACCAGAGTTTTTATAGCCAAAATGCATTCATAGATCCAGTACGGAAAGATGAATTATTTGGTGGGCGATTTATGATAAGGTATCTAAACGTTGGGGTAGAATCCTAGTGTAAATGGTAAAGGCAGAAGAAACCACGATAAAGGAAACCCTAATACCTGAAGACCTAGCTTACGGAGGGCACCAAGGTTCAACTTAGAATTTTCTGCAGTCTTATACACGAACTTAAAGAGTCGGGATAAACTCCTTATAAAGGCTAAAACAAGCCAGTCATTTTCTAGACTTATATCTGTGGGACATAAATCATAAACAAAAAACAAGAACACAAAACACTTGTCTTTTATTATATAACAACAAAACAACGAAATATATACAGTTGGATAGAAAATTGAAATAAATGCTAAAAACTAAACTTCTTACAAAGAAAACATTTGAGAAGGCTCTGGCCTTCATTCAAAGTTTAGCAAGGCTGGCGTTCTACCTACATCTCTAGACATCAGGTTCATTTTGAATATGAAGGACAATAACAACTGAAGACTTTAAAATGAAGATATTCACACAGCTAATATTTACCAAGTAAGGTTTTTTATATACATTATGTCCACATCAAGGAACCGTAATTTTAAGTTCCTATCCATAATTTAAAACTTCAAGATAACCTATGTATTTCAATGACTTCCTTTGGTTTGTCATTGGCTTCTGTACCAGTTGGTAATTATCTTAGAAACCGAGATCTGTTGTTACTTGTGTGTTATTTTGATGTCTTACTACACATTAATGACCATAATTTAAAATTTGCTTAGAGGGTTCATTAAACTTTCTCAAAAGGTTAAGATTTGTGTTAAAACAAGCAAAAATGTATTTTGATTTGGAACAAAAAACACACACATTTCGGCATTGAAATACTACATATTTACAGAAAAGTCATTATATGTGTTTAAAGTTTACAAAAAAGAAACTTAAAAATACCTGACGAAACAAAATATTTTTCCAGATTAAGCAGATTGACAATCAGGGCCTTTTTACCTTTTTAACCTTTGTACCTTAGGTTACTTTTCTTAGCCTACCCTGCAGTTTTCTTTGTATAGAAAGAAAAATTACAAACTGCATAACATTACGAATGATTTATATGAGAAATGTATCAAACTCGAAGTCAGAGTCGTCTTGGGAAAAATAATGTTTTAACTCAGTGGTAAGTACCTTCTAGAAATCTTCATAGGTGCCTCCCTTATTGGGCGGGGTGTTTTTTTGTAACGTGAGTTTTTTGTTTTGGGACCACACAATCACAACTAGCATACTTTATTATTAGAATTGAAATCAGCTTACATTGGCCTTCAATGCTTTGCTAAGGATTAACAGAATAAATATGGGCAGAGTACCGCTGTTGTCTGCATTAATGAAGATGTCTAATATACTCTCAGAGATATCTTGCACTAGCTTAAGCAAAGATAGCTTAATATACGTACAAAATAATATATATTAATTAATAAAGGACCAAAACATTGAATGGGACCTGGCTCCAGGTGCCTGTGATCTATCATGATCATAATCACGAACTGTTTTTTGGAGTCCCTAAATTGATGTTTATGTACAAGAATATTTGTGCGAAGCATATAATATTAAAAAAAAAAAAAACTTACATCATTAAAAAACTAAGCAAATGATATTTACTTATGCATGTTATACACTTTCTTATAATTCATTAAATTTCAGATTCATTCACAGAACTGGGCACCCATTTAGACCACAATTGTTTTGTATGTGAAGTTGACAACCAAACATACCATCACAATATTGAACTTGTCTCACTTTTTTCACATTTATGTTTTAGATGGTATATTATACATATTATTACGGATAAGAGATCCTTTGGCATAGCCTGACCTTATGGACCCTATGGGCAATGCATTCATTGGATTGGGAAACTCATTTATTTTACGTCTTCCTTCTATTCTAGTTTATCTGTATTTTTAAGAAATATTATTTTGATCAAGCCACTGCACGGGAGTCATGGTCAGCTAATAGGCCTAAGAAGGCCTTTAGTTACTCTTATTATTTTTATTTTTCCAAAGAAGATTGATCCATTTCACCCTCTCTGGTAGCATTATATCCTGGTTTCGAAGGTATTATCAACCAAACATAGTTATATTTCCAAGGGGTATCAAAATTAATTATAATTTAAACTTAGAATAAAAAAATAATAATAATAATAATTTCAGAAAAAATAATAATTGGATATCAATAATTTCAATAAGAACTCAGATAACTTTTTAGCATTGTTGTAATAGTACACTTCACCCTTAGCGTGGCCTCTTAGCTTTGGCTACGGCTCCGCCAATGCCTAATAAAGGTCCGGGCAAAGACCCGAGAATAAAGCCACATGGGATAATAATAATAATTCAAAGTATTACCATATTTTTTCCTGTTTTCTCAAATAGGATTCAAATTCTCGTCTCTGAATATCATTCAGGTACAGACTCGCCGTTCGGCTTCTGTTTTAATATCAGGTAAATGTGTTATTTAGATGACCAAATTATAAGATTCACAAAAGAAGTTTACGGAATTAAACTTTGCTATTCAAAATACGTATCTACATGAGATCCTAGTACGCAATCACTTGTAGTAATTTTATCCAAACGAGAGTTAAGCTTTTGATTCCATATCCAAAAAGCTTGTGCCTTTCCTCGCGTTGTCAACTATACAACGAGTGCGAAATTAAAGTAAGTCGCACGAATGGAAATCAATATTTGGCTAGAAGCACTTACTAGAAATAGACTAATTACTGATTTCGCCTACAAATACTTTGGTGCCTAATCTAGTAATACTTTTTTACCTCACAGAGAAAACATATATCCAGAGAGAGTATTATCATTTTAGATAGATGCCATGGCACCTAAGAGCTACCTCCATCAAAGAAATTAATTCATACATCTAAGAGATAATCCATTGCTCCTACCACAAGTCACATATACATTAGACATACTTACATTTATAGTTTGGTGCAAATACTGGTATTTGCGGCACATAGTAGCCGTTACACTTCTACCTCGGCTAGTTATAAGGAGTTCTGTCCATGTTATAAAATGAACAACAGGATGGTCAGGAAGCTTATAAGTGTTGCATTCACAAAGGTAATTCATAATATCTTCAAGCAAGAATGCTAATAACGGTAATTGGGCTTACATTATCAATTGACTTATTGGTTTTAGGTTGAACGTAAGGTTCATAATAATGTGGATAATCACTCCACTTTTTTCGTTTATATGTGTTAATGTATCTTTTTATTTTTCTATCTAGAATCCTGCCTGCCTATCTCGTTTGTGTGAAAGCGCTAAACATCTACAAAGTGAATAAATATCGAGAATGCAACGTCGAAGTGTAATTAATGGTTAAACGAACTTACCTAAAGTGATGTTCGACCATAATTATACTAGACGTTGCATTCGAAGATATTTATAGTCCCACCCGAACCCAGCTACTAAAGCCCATACAACTAACAAACGAGATAAGTGTCTCTGAAAGAATGAAGTATGACGGAGATGACAGCACTGCCTATGACATGGAAGGTATCGTTCAGAAACAGTGAACTTTATATTTTTGTGATTTGATTTTTATTTTTACAGCTCTAAAAATTATGTGCAACGCCCTGTGCAATAAATAGGATACTACAAAGTGAATAAATATCTTCGAATGCAACGTCTAGTATAATTATGGTCGAACATCACTTTAGGTAAGTTCGTTTAACCATTAATTATTTATGGTAAGACATTACGGGGTAAAAAATTACAGGCTTTGTTGCAAAAAAAAACTACCAGGCGTTGATAAACACTAGCTGCGCCCCGCTGTTTCACCCGCGTCTTCCCGGTATCCCGTAGGAACCCTTTTCCGGGATTGAAAGTAGCCTATGTGTTAATCCAGGGTATAAGCTATCTCCATTCCAAATTTCATCCAGATCCGTTCAGTAGTTTTTGCGTGAGAGAGCAACAAACAAACATACATACATACTCACAAACTTTCGCGTTTATAATATTACTAGTAAAAAAAACATCGTGATGAAACCATAATAGCTTGGTGGTAGGGCATTTTCTAGTGTTCGCCTGATGGTTGGCTACCACTCAAGCATCTGTCGCCAAGCACCTATCGGTGTGTTCCGGCAGTCTCACTTGAGAGCCAGTTCCCAGTCGTGGCACCATCTTCGACCACATCGTTACTTAACAACTTAACATCAGATGACTTGTGGTCAAACGCTACCCTGTAAGTAAGAAAAAAATAAATAAAAATTGGTTGTCTGTAAAGTCGGTTTACTGACGATAGTTGAACGTGACAACGTCGATTGTGCTTCTTTGTCGCTCGTTCCGCGCTCTCGCTTGCACTTCAAGCCTTACATAGAACGCCTCAGAGCGAGGTAACGCCGCATGAGTCATGTTTTTTCGTGCGTGCAGCCGGCTTTATCGAATTATAAGACGTTGTCACGTCAATAAAGCTCTAGAACCCCGTCAGACAACGTCCGAAGGCTTTGTTCGTTGACCCGAACACGAGGGGTGGCAGTGACCTTCAGACTGATCAAAGTGGTATGATGTACCTACTACGGTTTCTGACACAGATTTAGAATCAACTAGAGTGCGTCAATTACATACACATGTGTATGTGGCACAACGACACAAATACTCACATACACATTCCCGTTTATCGCACACCTACGTAAATATGAGTGCTAACAGATGAGTAAGGAGGCTCATTTGCAAAAAAGCCTTCAAATGACGGAGTTCGTTGGACTGAACAGTATTATAGCGACAACCGAAATCATCGTGCAATAGCTGCTTTCGAAGACTTCTATAAAAACACTTTTATTAACTTCACTTGTAACTTTATCATCATCATCATCATCATCATCAGCCGGAAGAAATACACTGCTGACCATAGGCCTCGCCCCTTTAAAGCCACTCAGAACGGATAGCCGTTTGCATCCATCGGCTCCCTGCGACTCTTACAATGTCGTCGGTCCACCTAGTGAGGGGGCTACCCACAGAACGTCTTCCGGTTCGTGGTCGCCACTCGAGAACCTTTCATCCCCATCGGTTATCACTTGTAACTTACTAACTGACAATGAATTATTTAGTATCATTAACCTGCTCTGATGATGGAGCCAGGAGGTGGATAGTGAACTTTGCAGTGGCTACTAGTAAACCCCTTGAGTTTAGGTTCATATGATTCGTTTGGATGAGTACAATAGTTTGGACTTTGTAACGAGGGTCTGACGATGAAACCAGGAGGTGGAGAGTATACGATATCTAGTTCATTCTATATCTTGGTTTCTACGGGTAACCGACTTCATATATTTTTATTATTTTCAACCCTGACATTTAATCGTAGAAGATGGCCTTTTATAATTACTACCCATCCACCATGCGTGGGAGAGCAGATGAAAACGAAATAAATGGCAAAATGTGAACTTTCAAAATGATTTTTTTTTTCCACCCCCTGACCCTCTACTTTCAACCTCCAACCAGAAAATCGGGTGGCTAATAGAGTCCAGAATTCTACTGAGTAAAAATAAGCGTCATCGACGCAGTGAAACCATAGCTTGGTGGTAGGGCATTTCTAGTGCTCGCCTGGCTAGCTACTACCATCATGTTAAGAATCTCTCGCCAAGCAACTATCGGTGTGTTCCGGCAGCCTCACTTAAGATCCAGTTACAATTCCAGGTGTAGCGTGATGCCACCTTCGACCACGTCCATCAGGTGCCATGTGGTCAAACGCTACACTGTAAGTAAAAAAAACCTATAAAAGTCATAGCAAGTCCGTGTTTAAATATCATCCCCATTGATAAAATATCAATTGATCATCCCCCTACCAAAGTTTTGTTAAACAAACAATTCTGAAGTAGGTTTAAGGGTGGATGGGAAGTAACAGTCTAACCTAACCGTTAGGTAACAACTGAGTTGTCTGGGCTTCAAGTTACCATTCCAATTAGGCCGGCGATGACGTCATTAAAAGCTTCCTTGTTATTAACTTCAGACTTGGAGAAATTGCTTTTCAGGAAAATTTTGTGGAACCTATTCTTTATTTGCCGTCGCCCGGTCGGCCGTCCCAGGTATCGCTGGAAAGACGAAGTCCCGAAGGATTTGCGCGAGCTCCAGGTGGAGGACTGGCAGGACTCACGTTGTTAGTCAGTTAGTTAAGTAGTTAGTTTTTTATTCTTTTTACAGAACGGAAATGACTTTCGCATAATATTCCTAAAATCACACACTAATATTGTATTATACGAAGGTTTGCGAGTATGTTTGTTACTCCTTTAAGGTGAAACGGATTTTAATGACATTTGGAATGGAGATAGCTTATACCCTGAATTAACACACACTTTTTATCCCGCAAAAAGTTTTCGGAGGGATAAAAAGTATACATAGCTAGCTGCGCCCCTCGGTTTATTTCCAGTATTGCCGCAGGAACCTTTTTCTAGGATAAAAAGTAGCTTATGTCATAATCCAAGTTGAATTTTCACTTAAATCCATAGAGCCAATGTGAATTTTAGTGTTAATGAGTGACAAAAAAACAAACACTCGCAAACTTTCTTTTTTTTATCCCTCTTCGTAAATTATAGTACATAACAGTTTAGAATGAGCAGGATTTGAACCTGCATCTTTCGGAATACCATTATGAAGCTTAACTACACCACTGAGCAACCGCAGTCGCAATTATTTTTGTTTGCTACAGCTTTGCGAACCAAAAACTTAAGTCATTCATCTGTATTTAAATTAAATACGCTAGACTAATTAAAAGTTACATCGATTATCAAAGGCAATTAATTTGTACGAAGCCTTAAATAAGCTGGTAGGTAGGTATTTCAGGAAAGTTATTTCTTTTGCTCCGGCTACACATTGAATTTAGCTTTCAAGTCATTTATGGAAAAAGCTACACTTTGTGATGGAATCAAGCCTTCACAGGAATAAGGGATGAAAATAAGCTATTTTCGGTGCAGCGGTTAAGCTTTCACCCCTTAGGATCAAAAATGGTAAAAAAATCATTAAAAAATGTGTAAAAAATTCTACAACATCAAAGCGTGCACCACAATGGTTAAACAAATGTAAAAAAAAACTCCCTAAAAGCTTACTTTCGGATTGCTAATTCGTTAAAATTAAATTAAACAAATTTTTATTCAGTGGTTTTCAAGTGATGCGCTTCGACGAATATTTCTATTTAGATACATGCATGTATAATCTATAATTTAATTATTTAGTACAGATTTACCATTTACATAATTATAATAGGTATAGAAGACATATCAGATCGCTTGAATTATCCGGTTTAAAATCCTTGAACTACTTCCAAGCTTTTTTGCCGCCCTTGAGTCCTTTGGAGGACGGACTTGCGCTTACTGCAGGTGAAGGACTGGCAGGAGGTGGCGCAAGATAGAGCGAAGTGGCGTCTATTATTATCGGAGGGCAACATTCACTTTAGATCGTTGCACCATTTCAGTTTCAGTTAGTTTAGTTGGATATATAGTTTATTTCTATTGTAAACCCCAGCAAATAAGTTGAAATTGCATATTATAAAGATTTTTGACATCTGTAGCTAATGTAAGCTGGTCAAATGAACTATGTCATCATTATCAGCCTTTCACGTTCCCACTGCTGGGACTCTGGTTTTCTCTCAGAGAGAGAGTATGGGCTGTAATCTACCACGCTGGCCCAGTGCGGGTTGATAGATGTCGCATGTTGCAGTTCTTGGGCATGCCAGTTTCCTCACGATGTTTTCCTTCACCGTTTTGAGCGATGGCAATGAACTATGTGACGCTATATAGTTGCTCACTATCAATTAATTTGTGATAAGTGACATAGGTAGGTACCTAAGTAATAAAAACTCGCGCCATAAATTCCCCCCCTCCCCCTCGCTCCCTTTTAGGCTCAAGCCTACTCACCCTGCTGTTAATTCCACCCCTGGGCGTCATATTTGGACAGAACGCAGGCTCTCTGCCAAAAAGGCCACGGCAATTTATGCCATGAGCTGACTACGAAAAATCTAGATGAAGAAAGTCTTGTCTAAGAAAAGAACTCTGACCCTGACCTAAAACTTATCTCTATCGTAGTGTTGCGAAAATAATTGTTTTTGCCGGATAAATGTTCTATGCGTATTTACGTATCTTGAATATCTGGACACATTCAAAAAGTCGTGATCAGTTACTTTTGTCGCTTAATGTACGTAATTTTTTAAAAGGGAGTACTTACTTATTACAATTATAAAATAAACATTATGTAATTGTAATGCTAACTAATTATAAGGTACATCAAAACGAAATTAAAACCGCAAAAGAGCTGTTTTATTTTTACTATTCAATTCCTCCATACGCATTCCATCACCGGACATTAAGACAAACGGCGAGACGCCATTGGTATAATTATGCTGGATAATCCACCTGTTCGCACGAAGCGTTTTGCTTCCACATTCACTGCGTACCGCTAAGGAGTGGAATTCCTTGCCAGAGTCTTTGTTTCCCGATCGCTATAATTTGGGGTTCTAGACATGCGTGCTACGCCGTCGACTGCATCATCGCTTGACAACGAGTGGGATGGTGGACAAACACCATAAAATAAAATAAATAAAAATGTAGCAGAAAAAGTATCGACGAGTTTAGTAGATAAAATATCTAGGAAGTCTACCTATTACTACGTAAGTTAAATGCGTATTAATTTTTATAATGTCACGTCCATGTTGGTAGCATCCACTATCCGGCGAAAATATTGAAAAAATGGCCCGATACGAAAAGTGTCCGGATACCTACAACACTGACACTATCAAGCACTCTCCGGTCGAAGTTTATAGAAAACTGTAGGGTGCCAATTGAGAGAGAGCCAAATAGGCTATTAAGTCCATTGCTTTTTATTGCAATTTTATTCAAGTTGGTTCCTCGGGTGCTTCATTAAGTGGCCGGATTTATTAAGTACAGACCCACATATATGAGAAGATCTATTTGTTTTAATTTCTTAAGACTAATTCTTAATCTCTTTCAAAATCTAAATAGTAAGATACAACATAATCTGTGAAAATGTAAACTACTACTTCAATTCAAATTTCAAATTTCAAAACTTTTTTATTTAATAGGATACATTGTGATCACTTTAAAACGTCAACTTAAAACTAGCTACGCCTGTTCCAACCTCCTTACGCCGGCAAAAGAACAGGCAAGAAACGCCAGGCAGGTAATTTTTTTGGCGCGATCACATTGACGATTTTATTCTTATTACTAATTGATTGAATTGGAGCAAGTTCACTAAAATCCCAAGCTTTTTCTTTGTCATCTAATAGTCCGATATTTTTTAATTAGCTTTACTAATAAGAAGATTTCTCTTGTTTGGTTGTACACATTGGGATATGGGAGCATGAATATTAATGAGTTGCGGGATCACAACCAAAGCAAAAACTTAATATTATAAACGTGAAAGTTTGTGAGTATGGATGGATGGATGTTTGTTACTCTTTCACGCAAAAACTACTGAACGGATCTGAATGAAATTTGGAATGCAGATTAGCTTATACCCTTTTTTTTAACATGGGGAAATCCTGATGGATACCTACCATTCAGCCGATGGGGTCAGCCGAATGGTTATGTGGGACTTGCACCCTAACTAAAACCACCACGATGAGCATTCTAGGCCGCTGCAGATGGTGGGAGGGACGGTTCCGGGTAGCGATTGCAGTCACTTTCCCGCCCCTCAGCGGCAGGCCCCAGGTGCTGGGCCGCAGACCTAGCAGGGGCTTCCTGGCTCATATGATAGCTTATACCCTGGATTAACACATAGGCTACTTTTTATCCCGGAAAAGGGTTCCTGTGGGATAACGGGAAGACTCGGGTGAAACCGCGGGGCGCAACTAGTCTAACTATATATCACGGAGTCTTAGTAATAGGGTTCCGTTTTACCCTTTGGCTACGGAACCCTAAAAACCAAACTATTCACTTTTGCAAGTGAACTATGTAATAGCTAACTCTTGTTACATAATCTCAGTGTCAAACTATATAAGCGTTGAGCCCATCCAATCCAATAAAGAAACCTCGGTCTATGATCTTATTAGACTGGTGGCGACGGAAAAAACCTTTTCTTAAAATACACAAACATACATCGATATACCAAGGGATGGACGTCAGATCCTGCGTTCAAAAGCATCCAAACGAAAAGAGTTCCAAAAAGCGAAAAGGGTGCTAATCACACACCAGTGTCCGTGTGACAAGGTCAGTTGAAGCTGCAAAATTATGTTGAATAATATTGTCATTTTGCTAAAGTTATAAACGTGAAAGTTTGTGCGTATGGATGTATGACAATAGACGTTTTCCTTCTGAGTCAAAAGGGAAGGAAATTCCTGTCGTATTCGGAAGGCTTTTTCTCCGTGTACTTCCTCAGCCAATTATCTCGTCAGGTTTGTATAAGACCCGAAGTCCATCCCTTTGTACGTTAACGAAAACATATCTTTAACATACCTATTTATTAATGAGTATCTATTATTCTCCCTTTTATTGTCCTGTTTATATTCGAAGGAAAAAGACAAGGAAGTAATTTGGGGACGTCTTGTTCCCCGTTTTTAGGGTCCCTTACATCCGATGAAAAAACGGATCACACTCGCACTTGATAGTTGTAGTTATAGTCATGATAGTCAGTGGTTCATTATCATCAGCCTGTATCAGTCCACTGCTGGACATAGACCTCCCCCATTATACGCCACTGAGCCCGGTCTTCGGCTTTTCTCATCCAACCCAACCACTGCCAGCCACTCGGCGCAAGTCGTCGCTCCACCTTGTCGCAGGGCGTCCTACACTACGTTTGCCAAGTCGCGGTCTCCACTCAAGAACACGTCTACCCCAAGGGTTGTCGGTTCTGCGGCTTATACGACCAGCCCACTGCCACTTCAGCTTGCTAATTCTGTGAGCTATGTCGGTGACTAGGTCTCTGACGGATCACCTCATTTCTGATTCGATCCCTCAGAGAAACCGAAAGCATAGCACTTTCCATAGCTCGCTGAGCAATCTTAAATCGGTGGCCTAGTAGTGCCGTGAGTGTCCATGACTCGGCTCCGTATGTCATAACAGGTAGGACGAACTGGTTGAAGACCTTTGTCTTCAAACATTGTGGTATATGCGTTAGTTAGTGCTTGACGACAGATTTTTAACCTGAGGATAGTATAATTTTGCCAGCTAAAGGTTGCCCTACCACCATGCTATGATTCATCACGACAGTCGTCGTCACTATACCAATGAGCCATCATGTTTTCAAATCGGCTTTATTTTCAGGGTTAGCACTAATTTATAAACGTATATCTAAACGTTGCGTCATTTCTCTTTATTGTTATTTCTACGCTTTTAACGACCAAGCTAAATATTTACACAGAAATGTAAAATTCCTATTTTCACGTCTCCCTGTCAAATTGATTCTTCCACCCCTACCCATTTGCCTAATTGGGAAGTGATTTCCCACAGGGTTTTGGGGGAAGTTTGGTGGGAAGTGGGAACGTCCTTCCGTGAAATATAATTAGGGATAATTTGGGACAAATTGCCTGTATTAAAAGCCCTGGACAGTTGGCTAGAAGTTGGTAGAGGGTAAATTGATGACGTTGAGTTTTAATGTAGACGTGTTTTTGGTATTAAGTTGTTGTTTAGCTTACGACGTTTATTGTCCTGAGTTTGAGCTTTCAGTGACGGAAAACAAAGTGATGAAACCAAAACTGGGTACACGGAAAAAAAAGACCTTCCGAAATACCATTTTCCTTCTGAGTCAAAAGGGAAGGATTTGTGATTCCGAAGGAAATCTAAGGTTAAAAAAAGGAAGGAATCGGTCTTGGAAGGTAAGACTCAGAAGGAAAGTCCGAATTCTTCCGTCTCGTCTCTCAGTTGTTTAACAAAAACTTTTTTTTATGTAATATGATTGGCAAACAGGCAGTCGACCCGCCTGATGGAAAGCGGTCACCGTCGCCTATGGACATTTGCAACACCAGAGGAGTTGCCGATGCGTTGTCGACCCTTAAGAACTCTTTTCACACCCATCTTGAAGGATTGCAATTTGTAGCATAGCGGAAAGACTTGCGGGGGGAGCTCGTTCCACATTTTGCAAGTATGCGGGAGAAAGGAGCGCATAAATCGTGTGGTATGAGATTTTTAGGACTCGATAGTGTGCACGGAGAAAAAAGACCTTCCGAAATACCGTCGTGAGTCAAAAGGGAAGGATTTGTGATTCAGAAGGAAATCTAAGGTAAGAAAAGGAAGGAATCGATCTTGGAAAGTAAGAATCAGAAGGAAAGTCCGAATTCTTTTCTCAGTGTGTGGATGAGCCTTATCCCGATGACGAGATGAACGATGATAGAACCGTGAAGGAGGGATGAGATTGAATAACTCTTCCGAGCATTCCCCATCTCCATTCCCAAAACTTGAGTATGTAAGGCTCAGGACAGGCAGCCTTTTAAATATTTATTCCAGACTAGACAAGCATAGTAAGTAGTAAGTAAGCACTTAAGTAGGTACTCATTTCGCTTTACAAAGTGCCGACTCTACCTCGACTATCTAGGAGCACTGTAGAGGCTTAAGCCATAGAGAAGCTTATGGAAGTAGAGAGCTGATGTAGAGATACTGTTTAATTAAATTGTGGGTACTTAAAGACTAAACTTTTGACCACAGCACCGGTATAGAATAGAATTCGTAGGAGGTTACTCTAGATGGTGTTTTAAAAAAACTTTTTGATCTTTATTACGGGAAGAATGGGAAAATATTTAATTCAAGAAACTTAAATAATGAATAACTAAAAACACTATTTAAATCCCTACTTTCCTATCCCTACTTAGTTTTATAAATGCGAAAGTAACTCTGTCTGTCTGTCTGTCTGTTACGCTTTCACGCCTAAACTACAGAACCGGTTTAAATGAAATTTGGTACAGAGATAGTCTAGAACCTGAGGAAGGACATAGGCTACTTTTTATCGCGATAAACTGTAGAAACTGCAGGGAACAGCTAGTATAAAATAATATATTATAAACGTGAAAGTTTGTAAGTATGGATCGATGGATGGATGGATGGGTGTTTGTTACTCTTTCACGCAAAAACTACTGAACGGATCTGAATTAAATTTGGAATGGTGATGGCTTATACCCTGGATTAACACATAGGCTACTTTTTATAACGGGTAGGGGAGACCGAGGAGAGTTGTGACAGAGGTGAGTTGTGACAAACACGATTTCTCCCAACCTAGCGAGCTGGCAATACCGCATGCATGACGCTTTTGATACGCACTACTCGACTCAGTACTTGCCGGGGACGCACGAGTCGCTGTTGCGTAAATACGACGGATGTGTGCAAAAAAATTCAAAAAGTAAGTTTTTCTTCAATATTTTATTTGAATTTATATAATTTCTTATTAGATGTGCTTTGCTTTCTTATTTTTTCTTAAGTTGTATGGTTATTCAACTCTCAAAACGTTGCAACATTTTTTTGTGTGCGCATCAAGTTAGCAAATATGAATTATATAGGAGAGTTGTGACAGCCTGTCACAACTCTCCTATATTACTCCATTTTTAACCTTGGCTAATTCCATGTTTTTAAATAAATTTAGATTTTTGTTTATGTCTTAGTCGGTAGGTATATAATGGCATACTGCATGCTGAATGGCTCTTTTTTGTTTCAGAATGCCTATTAACTATACACGAAAAACTGATAGAGGAACCGCTTGTCTCGAAATGTACGACCTAGCTTTTGAAGAAGTTAAGTTAAGAGGTAAAAGTTTAAGTGATGCTGCGGCCTCTTACAATCTAAACTACATGTCTTTATCAGAATATATTAAGAAGAAAGAGGCTTTTTAAGCAAACCCAGAAGGCGAAGCTCCGTCTATTTTTACAGAAGAGGAGGAGAATATATTAAGCGACTATTTGCTAACATGTGCAGCATCGAATTATGGTCTGACAACGAAAGAAACTAGAGTCATTGCATATAAGTTAGCCAAAAAATATAATAAAAAAGTGGGTAAAACCTACACGCGGGTAATACCGCGGGGCGCAACTAGTATAAAATAAAACTGCCGCCAAGCACCTATCGGTGTGCTTCGGTTCCGACAGACTCACTTGAGAGCCAGCTCACAGTTCAGGCGTAGCTTAGCGCTGCCTTCGGACACATCCTCACTTACTTCAGAGTGAAATAAAAAACTTTTACGTAACGAAACAAACCCCAATCGTAATAAAAGAAACCTTGCAAAGAACCCAGATGCTCAAACAAATTTGTTCACGAACAAAGTTTCTTCAACTTTCTTATAAATATCAATAACTTTTTGCGCAAAGTTTCAAGTGCTGTTTTTAGCATTTTCGAAGAGTTAAAAGAAATATTTAACAAGCGTTTGTTACTTACCGCATTTTTAAGTGAGAACAGGGTGGGGATGATGAAATTAACTTGATTTTTACTTACAGGGTAGCGTTTGACCACAAGTCACCTGATTTCGAGTGACGATGTGGTCGAAGATGGCGCCACGCTACACCTGGACTGGGAACTGGCTCTCAAGTGAGGCTGCCGGAATACACCGATAGGTGCTTGGCGACAGATTCTTAATTTAAGGGTGGTAGCTTGCCAGGTGCGCACTAGAAAATGCCCTACTACCAAGCTATAAATACATCACGATGTTTTCCTTCACCTAAAGCTCAAGCTCATTGTAAGATTCAAACCCACGTCTTACGGATCGCAAGCCTACGTTACTACCACTGAGCCATCAATCAATCAATCAATCAAATCTTTTATTTGCAAAAATACAACTTATATACATGAGATGTTACAAAAATATACGTCAATGTATTCAGCCTGCAAGCAGGCGTGCAAATGTTTCAATTACATATTAAAATTTAAAATTATATGTAAAAAAATAAAAACATGTAAAGTAAAAATCAGTAAAAATAAATTCATCAATTGTGTAAAAACACATGTCCAATAGCCATTTTCGTAGTTCGCATTTAAATTTGTTGCCCCGCATTACTTTAATATAATCTGGTAAATTATTATAGATTGTTATGCACATATTAAATACATTTTTCTTATAAATGTCCTTGTGGCATTTAGGTTTGTAGAGCAAATTTCGAAATTTGTCTCTTTTCTGTCTTGTAATAACATCACTACGCTTTGCAAAATAGTTAGGATGAGCTCGAACGAACATCATCACTATTGTTTTGTTGTTACTATAATAGTCCTACGAACCTATATCTTTATATAAAAAATTGTAACATCTTAGGTCTTTATCAGAGCAACAGAAGCCATAAACAAACGTTTTTAGATTTTTGATCTGTCTATCTGTTTCTGTACAGTCAGCGACAAAAGTAGCTGAACATACTCGATTTTCCAAATGCATAAAATATATACCTAGGATCAATAATGTTTGTTTTTTCAAAACTTAAAAGATAAAGTTTAACTATAAAATTACACAACAGATGTTAAGTGATGATTCGGTCGAAGGTCAGTGTTTATGATGGTTATGAGAATCGAAAAATTTGTTTTTGTTCAGCGACTTTTGTCGTTGAGTGTACCTACCTACGAGTATGTTCGTATAACATGCATCACGCATTCACGCAATAACTGCTGCAATGGAATTGAATACAGTTGTCACCGATGCATTGCTAGAGGTCTGATGAAAATTTAGGCCATTTTATCGCAGGAAAATGTATTAAAAAAATATATATATAAATACCAAATTCCTGCGTACGGTCGAAAGAAAAAAATTGTAGTAAATAATTACCTTTCTAGCTAAGAATTAATTCATATTGCCTGTAAAGGACTCGTGGGATTTCATGGAAGGTAATCCTACTTGAAGTATCCCGATTGCCGATAGAAGTCGGCCCAGAGGGGCTTAGGGGCCCCACGGGACGCCGCGCTAGACTAAGGGAACTAAGGTTTAGTAAGGGCCCAGGGCCTTTTCAATAGGCAACCGGACAGTAATCACAAGAAAAATTAAAATATAGTTTAAATTTATTATTTTTAATTATGAAATAAATCAAATAGTGTAATTTTTGTAAAATAATATGTTTTAAATCAATAAATAAAAATGTATAAATTCTAATATTTATAATCTGTTTCGAAACACAAATTCTCGGATATGACGTCATTTGTAAGTAAATCAAAAAATATTATAATAGGTATATTTTATGTACATAAGTAACATAATTTTCGATTTGCCGCGCAAACGTTCCATTTTGAATTTTATTACGTCACATTTTGTCATCTTTGCATTTTGTAGAGTTCATACGTTTGCGTGGCAATTCGAAAATTATGTTACATACATAAAATATACACCTATTATAATGATTATTAGTGTAAAATTATTTTGCGGCTTATTAGAGCCCTAATGAATAAATTCCAACACTTTCTGGCAAGTTGTTTGGTGGCCAATTACTGAGTGTGTCAGAAACGTGCCTTGATCAATGTTCAGACATTGTCATCCCTAAGGGTGTTTACCCGTACTGTAATCAAATGGTGTTCGTTGGTAAGCGCATCCCTTGAGAATTTCTGGTACGATTTGGCTATTCTTTTTACGTCATTACGTGGTCGTGGATTCGAATCCTACAATGAGCTTGAACTTCCGGTGAAGGAAAACATCGTAATGAAATCATAGCTTGGTGGTAGGGTTTCTAATGCTCGCCTGCCTAGCTACCAACCTCGAGTTAAGAATCTGTCGCTGAGCTCCCGTCGGCGTGTTCCGGCAGTCCCGCTTGAAAGCCAGTTCCCTACCTAGGTGTAGCGTGACGCCACCTTCGGCCACATCGTCACTTAACATCAGGTAACTTGTGGTCAAACGCTACCCTGTACCTAAGCAGTAAAAAAAAACTATCGTACTTTTTAATTTGAAAGAACATTTAATGTGTTCTTCCAAGTAAAATCTTAAAACTAAATAAAAAAGAAATGTATTTTCAGTATGATTGAAAACTCCTTTCTAAATTATTACCTACCTTTATAACCTACATACAATACAGTAACCTAAATGAAAGTCAATTTAAAAACCGTGTTCTTTAACATACCTATATATTATATTCCACTTGATGTCACCATCCGAAGTTAACGCGATAAAGTTGTCGACAAATGCCTACCCAATACCTACCTACTATCTACATATAAACGGAAAAAACGTCGGACACAAAACCTCATATCGTTGTCTCGTCACTGATTAATTCTATTTTTAAACGCAAAACCTAATATGCACACTAAAAATCGTAGACCGTAGTCTAGCACAATATTGTTAAATCGATAAGTCAAAACATTAATCGCATAAATCACATAAATCGATTTTCTCAAGGAAAGCGTGACATAACCACTGCAGTTTGGTCTAATTAATATTTAAAAACATACGTAATAATTATTCGGAATTTTATAATGCATTATAAAACATCCCTCATCCCTCAAAATATAGTTAAAAAATAAAATGTACATAACATTACCAACTCTTTTCGAGTGTAAAAGATACCCTTGAAAGTTATTGCCTCTCTGTCCTCGAATGTTCAGTTGCCATAACTAATTAAATTTTATCAAGTATGTCCTCATACGAGTTACATAAAAGCAAAGAGGTTTTATGCCTATATCTTATAAAACAATAGACAATTTACTTAGACTGGGGTAAGTTAATAGAAAATTAAAAACTGTACTTACCGCTTGTCTGCTTCTAAAACACGTCCTATTTATACAAACACACGCATTTTACTATATTTTTGCGAATTTATTTACACTTATTTACAGTGTTACAGTCGGCACGGACTGAGGGGATCGGCGGAAACGTCAGTTTGTCGCATTTTCGCGCGCATGCGTATGCAACATGGCGGATAAAGTGTTGTCAAGAGTCAGATGTGAAATTTTGTGCTATTATAGTAGTTTTTCTTATCGGTGCTCCTTTTTCTATTTTGCGTTTTTTTTTTATATTTAGGAGTTATTCATCTGAATGCAGTATTACCAGATGGTAAGTGACGACGTGGTCGCTAATGAAGTATGCTTGCCTAAAAGACAACGTTTATGAACACATTTATTGATCTACTTTAGCTTTACTTTTTGAAAATAGGAAGTGTGAATCTTATTCGCGCACAAAAGGTTTTGTGCCATGTATACCTATACTATATACTTAGGTAATGTTTGTAAACCAAACAAAAGTGTTCATTGAAATCAGATGAGCGTTAATTGAACCTGAATACATTTTGATAACAACCTACTTGACTCAACGCATTACCAAAACAAGAAAAAAGTATTTAAATAATATATGTTATAAATACTGTAATAATAATTACTTTACTTAATTATAATTTTCACTTATAATAAGGTTATAAGAAAATTCTTTACCATATTATACATATCAAAAAGCTTTGCTACTCTAAACGACCTTACTTAAAATTCAAAACTGAAATGGAATTTTTTGGAATTTTATTGATTATTTATCGGAGCATATCAACACTAGCATATGGCAACACAGAATGCGTGGTTGCCGCGGCGCGGAGTGGTGCGGCGGAACGGTCGATATTGCGATAACACATCGAAGGCTGCGCGCCCCCATGGTTTGGGCTTTAGCAGTCACTCGCAGACAGTGACGTAGCTAACGGAGGGCTAGACGGGCAGTGCCCCAAGCTCAGGGGGCCCTCGGACTCTGACTTACAAACTATAAAATGAACTAGTGAAAATGTCTCCCAAATTCGGAAAATAAATGAACCAAATTCCAAGAACGCGACTTTAATAATAGCAACTTATTTTTAAAAAAACCGGGGAATTTCCTTCAAGCCTCGAACATCTATGTTTGAAACATAAGGTTAGCAGGAGTAGGTAGGTACGTCGAATTCGGAACGCGACGAATACCTACGGAATAAACCATTTGGGGCCCTAGTTTATTTTTTGCCCCGGGGCCTTTGGATACCTAGCTACGCCACTGCTTGCATAACTAATCTACCACAAACCTGTCCCCTACGCTCTGTATTTCGTGAACCTTATCACTAAGGGAGGAGATGCTAAAGTCCAACGTACCAGCTTCAGTTTGGGCTTTTCACGGTAGCAAGTTAAAATGGTGAGGGGTGACGAATCGAGGTCACAGATTTGTATTGGCGCGGTTTTCCGCTAGTCTAGTGTTGCCAGGTTGATTATTTGCGGGTTGCTATTTCGGAAAAAAAATGTTTTTAATTTTGAGTTATTTTCTGAAGAGTAATAGTATTTTTGAATATCCCTACATGGCGGCGTTTGACCACAAGTGTGCTGATGTTAAGTGACGATGTGGTCGAAGGTGGAGCCACGTTAAGCTTGGACTGCAAGAACTGGTTCTCAAGTGAGGCTTTTTTACCACTCAGTTCCTTAAATAAATTAAAAATTAAAAAAACCCGACATCTTGGGCCGATTTTCATCGGAGTTTCAGGGAGTTGAGGAAAATCTTAAAATATCTCACCAAGGGGGGAGGGAGAGTCAAAAATTCTCAAAAATGCCTCACGTAATTAATGGGCGCCCGCCCCCTAAGTAGTAAAAAAAATACAAACATTAAAACACGAAAGTCTCAAAAAATAAATAAAATTTATTACAATCATTACAAGTCGTCATCGGTAGAGTTCAAGTACTGCACTTCAGAGTCATTAGTGGCCATTACCCTGCCTCGAAGTCTCGCTAGGGCCACCCTTCCCCTGGTGGTTCTAGCTGCCACTCCTAGGTACACCAGGGCAGCACATAGAGCCAGAACTACTATGGTGATGACTGGTGCCTTCCATGAGCCAGATTTCGCTGAAACGGGATAAAAGTAAAAAATAAGCGAAGTACTAATTCGATTCGCGCCCCGAGAGTTCAGTGGGAACGTGAAAGGCTGATGATGATGATGATGATTGATTGTGTTGACATTGCGGTATCTTCGGTGGTTTAGATGTATCTACGACGATTTACCATCGTCCGAAACGTGAAGGAAACCAGCATATCAAGAACTGCTACATTCAAGAGCATGCGACATCCACCAATCCGCACTGGGCCAGTGATAGATTAGCACATAGTACTCTGAGAGAAAGCTTGAGTCCTAGCAGTGGCTTGAGTCCTAGCAGTATGAGTGATGATTTGTATAACATCCAGTCTCTGATGATGATGATGATAAAATAACTTACTTTGCACAGTTTTCACTGAAGACAATTTCTGTATATTATTCTCTTTTTCTTTCTTATTCAATTCCACACGATAGTCCGAAGTAGTTGTCGTTGTCAACACAGCGACAGCGGCCTTGGTCGTTGGCAACAACTTCTTTGTCGTAACCTGTTGTGTCGTTGGTGCGGTTTTTTGCGTTGTCGTTGCCAATTGTGTCGTTGGAGGTTTTGGTGACGGTGTCGTAGCTACTGAAGGTTTTGTCCATTTAATTGTAGGGACTATCAGTTTGGTCGTTGGCAGAGTTGTCGTTGTTGTAGTTGTGTCGGTCGTTGTTGTCATTGGTCTAGCGGTTGTGGTGGAAAAAGTGTTGATTGGTCGAAGGATAGAAGTACTAGACATAGATATGGTTTCAGCGACTAACTTCTCAGTTTGGGGTGGCTCGTCCGACGGCGAGGCGTCGTCTGGTTCTAATGACCCATCTGAAATTTAAAATTATTTAGGTATTGCAGGACAAAACATTGATTTATTGTTTCACTAGCAACCAGGGATACAGGAGGGATGAGCAATGGGGCAATTGCCGGCTCCACCCCTGACGGACGACCAAAGCACTTTATTTTATAATTTCTATATTTTTCAAAAATGTTGTGAAGTGACGGACGATGTGGTCGAAGGTGACGCCACGCTACACCCGCATTGCGAACTGACTCTCAAGAAGGGCTGCTGGAACATACCGATAGGTGCTTGACGACAGGTGGTATATAGCTAGCTATAAAAATAAAATTTTGTCCTCTGAGAAACGCACGTTAATGCCTAAAACATGTAACATTTCAACTACTAGGCGAGCACTTGAAAATGCCCTACCAACTAGCTATGGTTTTATCACAGTAAATAAATAAACATCGGGGACCATTGCACACAAATTAACCTAGTCCCAAATTGAGCACGAAAATTGTGTTATGGGTACTAGTCAACGATAAATATATACTACTTATATAGAGAAATCTTAGTTATTGAATATCCAAAACTCAGGAACAAATATTCATGCTCATCACACATATATTTGCCCATACCGGGATTCGAACCCTAGACCGATGTTGTTGGACCGATAATGTTTACCTTCACCGAAAGCTCAAGCTCATTGTAGGATTGACCACTGTCAGGTTAGCCAGCCATCAAATTTTTTTGATTGTGATTATGACTTACTTTGCGAGTTGTCGAAGATACAAAGCTCCATGAAATCAGGACAGCATCTGTCGTCTCTCAAGCACGACAAGGAACATTCACAAACGGATGTTGGTTTGGAATTGGAGATGAGATGACATCGGCCTGCGCAGGAGTTCCCTGGAAAGTGGACTTGTATTTAGTGGTATGCAAATTCAATAGACAATATATTTATTAGTGGCAAAAAACAGCATACAATTTGGTCGTAGTTTAATTTGGTAGTAATTCGAAATACTTTTTAATAACTAACTAACTAGGGAACTAAGATGGCGGACTATTTTGGCGGCAATTGAACTGTCAACATCAAAATTTTGTTTTTGATTCCATAATTAATGTTTCTTCGAGTGACAATGTGTGATATTGGTGGGTTATTAACCATTATGTCATTTATGTGTTCCTTAATGTTAAGGAGTGTGGGAAATTGATATAAAATTTTATATTTTTCAGTGCGTTATAAAAGTGTGATTTTTAGTTTTTAAGTGATATATTTTACCATCGCGATAAACTGTAGTCTATACGGGTGAAACAGTGGGGAACAGCTAGTAGTTCCTATGTTTGAAACGCGAAATAATCTAGAAAATGTGTTGACACAGTACGGGGCTCGCGCCTGTAGTGCGGAATTTGGTATAATGAAAAATGGAATGTGCCTAATAGACTGATGATGATGATGATGATGATGAAGATGATGAAGTAGTACTTTATACTCACAGGAGAGGGTTGAAGGTGTGGTGGCAGCAGTCCTGAAATCTGTGCAGTTTGTCCCCTGCAAGACCGCCACGTCGTCGATTGCGATGTCGCTCGTAAAACTCTTGCCACGGATGCCTTCAATCACGATCTAAAATATAAGCTGTAGTGTGCAATTGCGCCCAATGACGTGCGAGGTGTTTCTTGCCTGTTTTTTTGCCGGTGTAAGGAAGGTTAAATCAGGTGTTAGCTAGTCTTAAGTTTGACGTTTTAAAGTGCTTTGCTGTGATACTGTAGACTGGAATCAAGAATCTACCTGGAAGCTATCATTAAAGTTCTTCAGCGCTGGCGCAGCGCTGTACCAGAAGTCGTCCAGGTTGCCCCACTGTTCGAAGAGTATGTACTGCTGCTTGTCAGCCTCCGACTTGTCCAGCATGTCGTACATGGGCAGCCGGTCTGGCTTCTGGTAAACCCTGAGGCCGCCTATACTCCTAGAAAATGTACAAGGGGAAGCTATTGAAGGGTTTATGGACCTTATCATCATCATCATCAGCCGGAAGAAGTCCACAGCTGAACATAGGCCTCCCATTTGAACGCCACCATGAACGGCTATTAGCCATTTGCATCCACCGGCTCTCTGCGACTCTTACAATGTCGTCGGTCCACCAAGTGGGGGGCCTTACAATCAAATTAAAACGTTTTTCGTCATACTAGTTGTTCCAATATCGCAATAAACTATCTCCATACCAAATTATATACAGATCGGTTTAGCCGTTTAGTCGTGAAAAGGTAATAAACAAACATACAGAGTTACTTTCATATTTATAACATTAGCTGCACCCCGCGGCTTAACGCTCGTGGACTACACTTTGTCGTGATAAAAAGTTTTCTATGTCCTTCATTAACATCCGTTTAGTAGTTTTTGCGTGAAAGAGTAAAAAACATTCATCTACCAAAATCAAACTTTAACATTTTATTTTATAACAGTAAAGTAGGATTAGTATGGAGGCCATTGGTGTCGATTCGGTTTTGCATTCTCTAAAACTAAACTAAAAGTTTGACAGGTCTAAAGGTAATGATTTCCTTTTTTTACTTCAGTGGTTAGATTATCATACAAAATAATTAATTTATCAGCTTGTGCAGCTTCGACCGTTTCACAAAAGAAAAAAAAGCCCTCCTTTCCGCGTTTTAGTCCTCTTTTGGTTTGGACGCTGTTAAGCGAAGGGCCCGACGTCCATTACTTGGCTCATCAATGGATGAATCATATACTTTTTTGATGTTTTACTTACGCGCCATACATGTGGTAGAAAAACGAGAAGCACCCATCAATGGCTAGGCGTCCGTCATAGATAGGTGACACTAGACGAGCGGTGTTGTTCTCTGCCCTACTCGTACTTTCTATGTACATGTAGTAACCTGGAGAGAGAGAGATAAAACATGATTATCAGATAAGTGGAAGTGAAATACAAGACGTGTCGATAAAAAAAATGTCGTCTATATCTTATTAGCAAAGCTTATTATAAAGCACTAGAGGAGACTTCGCACGGGTAATAAACAAAAATTTTAAACACATATCAACCGAGCGATGGTGGCAGAACGGTAACCGCGAGCGTTTTACAACGCGCCGACACCGATTTCGAATCCTTTCGGCCCCGCACCTATGACTAAGTTATGTGCGGATTTACCATCGCTCAAAACGGTGAAGGAAAACATCGTAGCACGCTAAGCCCCTAAAAAATTGAGTTGACAGATGCCCAAACTTCAGTGCCTTTCGATTCGAATCGATAATATATAAAAATAATCGCTAACCTGTATTTCCAGGTCCCAAAGTATGATCATAGGAAGGTCCAGTATTCAGGAAGGAGCTGGGAGTCTTCAAATTGCGTCGCATCCAATCAAAATCGTGCAGTTCGTCCTGCGTCCAACCACATATATCGGGTTTCTCGAAATCACAGCTTAGACTTGTTTCTAATGTCGAATCTGAAACAAATTTGAATAGATACTAGATAAAGCCCAGTCGGGTTAGACGAAATAATCATTGCATTAATTCCCACCCCAACAATTTTTCCATCAGTCTTTAGGAGGGCTCCTACACAAAACTGCGATGCGATGCGATACGATTTCGTGCGACAAAGCGTTGGTTCAGGTGACCATACCACATTCAGATCGGAAGTTCTTGTGGTGTATTCGGGCGAGCTCGCAGATATTTGCGATGCGATGCGAATTCGCAGTTTTATGTGAGCCCTTAGGAAGTGGAAGTGGAAGTCTAAATTCAAAATGGCGACAATCCTTGACACCAACTTTAGCCGCCATCTTGGTTTTTAGGTTTTTCGTTAATAACTTGGCCATTTCTCAATTTTTCTTTACTTAATTCATTACTTAATTGTCTACATTTTATTCCTGAGTTCTTTTTCGTTCGACTGATATTTTACGAAGGCAAGAAAAGACAGAATAGAGGTCAATCCGTCAGTCCTAGATGCTTGGTCCCACCTTAAAGAAACTCAATAGCTTACCAACACATCTCGGACTTGTCGAGTTCCATTTAAACCCGTTACAGTAGATAGCCGAAGAGCCAATCAGCTGATGGCCTGGCATGCAGAATGTTACCACCCAAGCTTCGTGGTGGGCTTTGATTTGTACTGCATTCTTTGGTAGGGGGAGGTCTGGACATCCTGGTTCTGGAAAATGATGGGCATTGAAACGACTTGAAGAAAAGGTATGTTTTACCCCTTTGCGAAAGATGGAAGGTTATGTTTTTCGAGTGTATTAAGTATGTTTGTATATTTCTTTGACACGGCCTGTATAGCCTAAATGGCTTGACGGATTTTAACATAATATGAGGTGCCTTCATGCCAGTGACGTCATCAAAAGCGGCTTCAACGGAAGACCAGCGCTGATCAAACGAGCAGCACAACGCTGAGTTGAGGCCGGTTTGCAACAATACGTTTTTCTTTTTATTCTTCCTTATTTCTACATAATGTATTTGTCTTGTATAATTTGTTGCAAATAAATGATTCTTATTCTTATTCATTAGATTTGTTATTTGTGGGAGCAACATAGGGTATTTTATTTAGGCGCAGTCGGGTTTTTTATTCCTATTGTAATGTATTATCTTGTTTATTTCTTAATGGTAGAGTCAGCGACAAAAGTAACTGATCTTACTCGATTTTCCAAATGTCTTTTAGAGTAATGTTTGGTTTTTATTACAACTTACAGGGCATTTGAAAATAACACAATACAAATGTTAAGATGTTAAGTGATGATGCAGTCACATACACACACACCCTCGTATGCATACACAACTCACACATAGTACCTACGTGTTCTTGTACCTACTCTTAATTTACCTACATTTTATTGTAATTTGTGAAATCCTGCTTTAACCTTATTTTATAACAAAATCATGTCTATTGTGTAATTGAAACGCTGTTAGATGACATTTTATTTTTTACAAAAAAACTGAGTTTTTTTTTCTCATGGATGCCATTGTCAGAACTAGGAAGCACCAGCTTTCAAAGAAAAAAAAGACATCAAAATGAACCGAACCCAGTCGAAAGCCCTTTAATAATTTTTTTGTACTCAGTAACAAAAATTACCTAAGATATGATTCTCTGTTTATTTACTCTTAAATTACTTACTGACACACACAGGCGTGGGTACGTCCCACTCGCCATTCCTGCAGGTGGCGTATCTGTTCCCGACCAGCTCGTACCGGTTGGAGCACATGAACTTGACCAGCTTGGTCCTCTGGCGGCGGACCCGGCCGTGGTCCAGGTGCGGGAACGGACACGTCAGCTGCGGTCGGTAAGGCATGTCGTAATCTGAAACTAATATTAAACAATAATAATAATATTAAATAATAATAAATATCGGGGACAATTGCACACAAATTGACCTAGCCCCAAATTAAGCTCGAAACTTGTGTTATGGGTACTAAGCAACGATATACATACTTGTATAGAGAAATAAATACTTATATAGATAGAAATATCCAAGACTCAGGTACAAATATTCGTGCTCATCGCACATATTATGTTTGCCCCTACCGGAATTTGAACCCGGGACCGCTAGCTGCGCAGGCAGGGACAATACCAACTGAGCTACCGCATCTCAATAAAAAAATGAATTTTATCAAAAACTAGCTGCGCCCCGCGGTTTCAACCGCGTCTTCCCGTTATCCCGTTAGAACCTTTTCCGGGATAAAAAGTATCCCACGTCCGTTTCCTGGTCCTAAGCTACCTCCCCACCAATTCTCAGCCAAATCGGTTCAGCCGTTCTTGAGTTATAAGTAGTGTAACTAACACGACTTTCTTTTATAAATTTAAAGATTGTACACATCCGGCAGCGCCTGTTAAAAAAATAGGCAGTTCTTCTACCTAAATGTAAATGTATTGTCAAAAATTTAGAGAACTGTTCATCTTAAACACATTAGCATTAGCGCAAGTACTTATTTGTTCTGTGTCTGGGTGTTGTGGATCCCCGATCCTCGTAGTTTCTGATACCCTAGATACAGGGGAACCTAGTTAGGGGTCAGAGCCTATGTATGTGATTGTGCGGGAATTATTATTATTATTATTAATTAAACTACGAAAAGAAAGATCAATTTGTTTATTACAATGGTAGCTGTTGATTTTTTATGTTTCTCAAATGATTTGCAAATGAAAAAATTAAGTATTTCCCATGGTCATAATTATATATACTACTTACTTATTCTTTCCTAAATTTATGTCAAGAACGCGTTAGAGCATTCAGTTGAAATTTTTACTAGATACTCGGCTCTACAGTCTCTTTGAACTGTGGAAAAATCAAACTTGTAACTCAACTCGAACAAAAGATATGACCGCCTATATGTATGTCGCATATTTTCGTACATTTTGCTATTTCACAAGGGAATCTAAACCTATAGGAAACTTCCCGTTGACCTAAGGTCATGAAATTTGGCATGAAGCAATGTCTTACAGCACAGGTACTTATAATCAAAAAGCCTGAAAACCGTAAACATGGAGGTTAATAACAAAAAAAAGTGCATTTACTATTACAATCTTATTATTTGCGGTTGGCGCAGTAGCGCCAAAAAGACTTCGATGGGCGTTTGCACGGAAACCTTTAGCGTTAGTCCAACTCGCACTTAGCCGGGTTTTTTATATTTTATCATCGTGTTAGGTATTTGTAATGACAAGCTTAGGTCATCGAAAGGCGCCTCCCACGCCGCATTCCCTTGTCACAACGGAAGCCTGGTGCGAGGACACGCCAAGAGCCCGCGTCCGGCATGATAACTCCATGTTGACAATGTAGCATGGCGATAACTTAGCACGTTTATTTATACTTAACAATTTTTAACAATATTTAACATCTAAGTATGCGAAATCTACCGAATTAGAATTAGCAAGCTGAAGTGGCAGTGGGCTGGTCATATAAGCCGCAGAACCGATAACCGCTGGGGTAGACGTGTTCTTGAGCGGAGACCGCGATTTGGCAAACGTAGTGTGGGACGCCCTGCAACAAGGTGGAGCGACGACTTGCGCCGAGTGGCTGCCAGTAGTTGGATGAGAAGAGTCGAAGACCGGGCTCAGTGGCGTACCTTGGGAGAGGCCTATGTCCAGCAGTGGACTGATACAGGCTGATGATGATGATGACGTGACATCTATGCGGCCCCAGAGAATCTCTACGGATTAAGTTTTATCATCATATTTATCAGCCTATTACGAGTTTTACGTTCCCACTGCTGGGACTTTGGCCTTCCATCAGAGAGAGAGTATGGTCCGTAATCTACTACGCTGGCCCAGTGCGGGTTGGTAGATATCACATGCTTCTGAATGTTGCAGTTTTTGAACATGCCGATTTCCTCACGATGTTTTCCTTCACCGTTTTTGAGCGATGACTAAGTTTGAAGAAACTAAAATAATATCAGTTGTTTGTCTATATAATTGTATTAATAGCTGTTCCCCGCGGTTTCACCCGCGTGAACTACAGTTTATCGCGATAAATAGTATCCTATATGACCATCAGCTTTCTGCGAGTTAATATGTACGGTGTATCTGTATATATACAGCACTTACACCAAAAAATATCGATTTTTAAAATTTTTGTTTATCTGTTTGTTCCGGCTAATCTCTAAAATGGCTAAACCGATCTAGACGGGAGTTTCACCAACAAAAAGCTGATTTTATAAGGAGTAACTTAGACTAGGTACTTTTATTTTAGTAATTTGAACCGTGGGGTAGGATAGGCACTATTATTCGCAATAAACTGTAGTTCACGCGGGTGAAACCGCGGGGTACAGCTAGTTATAGACAAAAACGAATCCTTCCTTTTGGACTTGCCGTAGTCACGTAATAAATACACTAAGTACCTTCACATTATACTTCTAATTACGATTAAGAATGCTTTTTTGACCAATATTTTTTGAATGCCCTATAGTCAAGTCAATAGTTACTAATAGTCAATAGTTAATTATTCAACAGGATACATTGTGATAACGTTAAAACGTCAAACTTAAAACTAGCTACGCCTGTTCCAACCTCCTTACGCCGGCAAAAGAACAGGCAAGAAACGCTCGGCAGATATTTTTTTTGGCGTGATCACATTGTCAATTTTATTCTCCAAGCTTTAATCCAAGCTTTTTTTGTCCGATATTTTATAATCTTTAGTAATAAGATTTATCTTATTACATAGATCTCAACCAAAGCAGACTAGACCCCCACAAGCAGCACCCTAAAACCACCTATCTCAAATAACATTTTTTCTTTCTAAGAAATGGCAAACAAGTAGACGACCCGCCTGATGGAAAGCGGTCACCGTCGCCTATGGACATCTGCAACACCAGCGGAGTTGCCGATGCGTTACCGACCCTTAAGAACTCTTTTCACACCCATCTTGAAGGATTGCAATAAGTAGCACGGCGGAAAGATTTTGCGGAGGGACAACGTAACGCTATACAATTAAAGAAAAGCATCTATGAATAAACAACGTAAAAAAGATTGAAGCGATGATGGCCCAGTGGTAGTGACGTCGGATTGCGATCCGTAGGTCGCGGGTTCGACTCCTACAATGAGCTTGAGCTTTCGGTGAAGGAAAACATCGAACCATAGCCTGGTGGTAGGGCTTTTTTAAGTACTTGCCCCTCTAACTACCACCCTCGTGTTAGGAATTTGTCGCTAAGCACCTATCGGTGTGTTCCGGCAGCCTCACTTGAGAACCAGACACCAGTCTAGGTGTAGCGTGACGTCAACTTCGCCCGCATCGTCACTTAACATCAGGTGACTTGTGGTCAAACGCTAAACTTCACTATGTAAAAAAAACAATGAAGAAAAAGATACTAAATTAACTTAAATTAAACCCTAAAAAAAACAAGCAACAAATCGGCAAAAAAGAGTGAAATTTTGTATGGGAATTACCACTTTTCGCTTATATAAGAGAATCAAAACAATTTTAAATGATATAGGTATACGAAGTTCATCGGGTTATCTATAACAATAAAAATTATACTCACTAGCATCTATAAAGGCAGAAAAGCACAAAAATATTAAGCACTTAAAAAACATTTTTCACTTCCTATTATTTATAACATAAAACTATTAATTAAAATATATTTTAATAAATATGTTTATGCTACTACATTTGGGACTAGACTGATAATTACTTACTCACACACAATTTGTGTTCTCATACATTGCAGCAAGTAGGTATTTAAATTGTTAGGTCCTGCAAAGATTAAAAATTACGCAGAAGGGACGAACTCGAAAATTGGTTTGACCGTTTTAAAATTAATGCTGTGCAGTGTGTTTTAACAAAACCAAAATCACAGCTTAACTCTTTTTATAGAAAACTTCATCACCAAATAATATTTTATAATTATTTCAGTTATTATAATTCTTCAGGTCGGCAGTTATGAATGAAACATGAATCGGTTAAATTAAGTAGGTACTTATATCTGAAAAAAAAACAGTCAAAAGTAGTTTTGACTGCAGGTACATAAGTGGCCAGAGCGAAAAAAAATATAGGTGCAAAGATGAGCGAAGCGGTTAGATTGCTACAACAACGCATGAGCCGAGCGAGCGAAGTGTAAGAAAGTTAGAAACAAAACAGTTTTATGCATTAGAGGTTTTCAGTCATAATTATGTACCGAAAAACTACTTCTGACTGGTGTTTTAAGGATTTTCATCTTTGTAAATAACATAACAACAAAAATTACATTAATCAATGGTTTAAATTATAAACTAAACAAACATGACGGTAGTTGCACCAAAACTTTTGCGAGTTTTGAATTATCCAACTGTACCATATAAGTTAGTGTGAAAAAAAATCACTAAGATAACTACTAGGCAATAATTTATTAATGCCAAATATAATTATTCTTTGCCCAAAAATACATTCAAACTGTTATCAATATCAAGCAGGAAGAGAGGCGGAGAGCTCTTTTCACGGAATATTTTTGTGAATGATATCAAATCATGGTATTTTGGGTAAACAGATTAGGTACAATGCAACTTTTTTTGTCTTATCGTAGTCGTTGCCGAACAATGAATACTTAAGTAATTACTAATCAATTAATACTCAGAGCTCCTGTTTTTATTCATTCCTGAATATCTGACAAAAAATGCATTGCTCATTGCAAATATGTTTTTGTCACGCAGGGATTCCGATGGATGCAAATGGTTAATAGCCGTTTATGGTGGCGTTCAAAGGGGGAGGTCTATGTTCAGCAGTGGACTTCTTTCGGCTGATGATGAGGGATTCCTAAATTATTGAGATTACTTGGCTGAACCCCGTGGGTTTCCTTTCTCCACCAACGCTCACTCAAACACATATTTACATAGCTCTGACCCTTAACTAGGATTTATTGTTAAGAGGGTATGGTTCCATGCTAACTTTAAAATTCTCTACAGCTAAACTAAATTTGACAGATCTGAAAGTTGCGATGGCAGCGATGTTTCTTTTGTGGCAACTGGTTTCGTAACAAGAATAAATATTCTTCTATCACAACTGGTTGCCAAGAAAGACTAAAAATCCTCGTAGACAACTGGTTGCGATGGCGACCGGAAGCAAGTAATGCTGTCTTTTTTTTTTCGTAGTAAGAAAAGGACATCAGTACATTTAAATCTGTCATACTTAGTTTAATTTTAGAGCATGCACAACAGAATTAACTCCATTTTGTCAGTAATTCTTCGCTGAGCATGACTGCTATAGAAATACGATGTGTAGCTTAGGTCTTAAATTAAACACAAATTAAAGATAAAGATAAATTTATTTCACAAAAAGTAATTACTAGAAACAGATACAGAAAATCACTTAATCAAACAATATATTCTACTTAGTAAAAGTTTAACGATGGACCCCAAACTAAGCACGAGGCCTGTATTTTGGGGCCCGAAAAAATTATATAGCAAAAAACATTTATTACTGTATAAAAATAGGATCTAAGTAAATAGACGGACGACGCGGTAGCCGAGTTGGTAGTGACTGCCTACGAAGCTAGCGGTCCTGAGTTCGAATCCTGGTAAGGGCAAATATATGTGTGATGGGCACGAATATTTGTTCCTGAATCTTGGATAGTATTTATTTCTCTATATCGTTGTCTAGTACCCATAACTCAAGTTTCGAGCTTAATTTGGGTCTAGGTCAATTTGTGTGCAATTGTCCCCCGATATTTATTTATTTATTTCGATCATTTTTTCAGTTTTCTTTAAAAACTATTAAAAGTTCCATCCTTTTTACTTCCCGGGATCTTATTGTCTTCCGTGTTATCAGGGTGGCGTCTGAAATTAAGCAAAAACAAGATTACTGTTGGACCATTGGCTTAGTCATGCGGGAAAATAGTCCTCATCTGTGACTAAAAAGTTGCGTGCGGAGTTTCCATCGCTCAAAACGCTGAAGGAAAACATCGTGAGGAAACCGGTATGTCTTATAGCTGCAACATTTTTGACAATAGTGTCGATTCGATTTTGCATTCTCTAAAACTAAACTAAGTATGACAGGTCTAATAGTATTGCTGTCTTTTTCTAACCACTCAAGTTAAAAAAGGACAGCATTACTTTTAGACCTGTCAAACTTAGTTTAGTTATAGAGAATGCAAAACCGAATCGAAACCAGTATCCTGCTAATATTATAAACGCGAAATTTTGTGAGTATGTATGTTTGTTGCTCTCTCACGCAAAAACGACTGAACAGATTTGAATGAAATTTGGAATGGAGGTAGCTTATACCCTGGAATAACAACACATGGGCTCCTTTTTATCCCTGCAACCTTTTGCCTTTTTCCTGCGGGATGACGGGCAGACGCGGGTGAAACCGCGGGGCGCAACTAGTGAAGGAATAAATGAGTGAGTGAATGAAAGAATGAAGGATTGTAATTCTAGCGCCACACTAACGGGAAATGCCATTCAATAGCGCGATGAATGATGATTGATGTTTGACATAAGTGTGGCCACGACATTTGCCAATGGCATTCACATTGGCGTTTGACGTTAGCCGATAATTCAAGTGCATTCACGTTGACCATTCAAGTGTAGCCACTCACATAATTGCGTTAATAATTAACGCAATATTTATTGCGATGATAGGCGTTGACATTTTCCTTGACGTTGACCTTAGTGTGGTCCCAATAAAGAGAAGAATTAGAATGAGAGAGTGAAAGAACAAAAGATTGAAAGAATGAAATATTATTATCTACTAGCTGCGCCATGCGGTTTCACCCGCGTGGACTACATTTAACTCGATAAAAAATTAATATAAAAAATAGATTTCCCGATATGCACACAAAATTTCATCAAAATCGGTCAAGCCGTTTCGGAGGAGTATGGCAACGAAAACTGTGACACGAGAATTTTATATATTAGATTGTATAACTGTAGTATGTACATAGGTACATAATGACATAAATATTTAATATAACAAATTTTGATTTTGAAAGAACGAAGGAATGAAAGATAGAATGAACAGATTAATGAACGAATGAACCCATTTCTTATGTCCTTACTTCCTATGATGCCGCAGCAGGGTGCTCCGCTGAAATGAAATGAAATGAAAATGAAATGAAATGAAATGAAAATGACAATAAAAATTATACTCACTAGCATCTATAAAGGCAGAAAAGCACAAAAATATTAAGCACTTAAAAAACATTTTTCACTTCCTATTATTTATAACATAAAACTATTAATTAAAATATATTTTAATAAATATGTTTATGCTACTACATTTGGGACTAGACTGATAATTACTTACTCACACACAATTTGTGTTCTCATACATTGCAGCAAGTAGGTATTTAAATTGTTAGGTCCTGCAAAGATTAAAAATTACGCAGAAGGGACGAACTCGAAAATTGGTTTGACCGTTTTAAAATTAATGCTGTGCAGTGTGTTTTAACAAAACCAAAATCACAGCTTAACTCTTTTTATAGAAAACTTCATCACCAAATAATATTTTATAATTATTTCAGTTATTATAATTCTTCAGGTCGGCAGTTATGAATGAAACATGAATCGGTTAAATTAAGTAGGTACTTATATCTGAAAAAAAAACAGTCAAAAGTAGTTTTGACTGCAGGTACATAAGTGGCCAGAGCGAAAAAAAATATAGGTGCAAAGATGAGCGAAGCGGTTAGATTGCTACAACAACGCATGAGCCGAGCGAGCGAAGTGTAAGAAAGTTAGAAACAAAACAGTTTTATGCATTAGAGGTTTTCAGTCATAATTATGTACCGAAAAACTACTTCTGACTGGTGTTTTAAGGATTTTCATCTTTGTAAATAACATAACAACAAAAATTACATTAATCAATGGTTTAAATTATAAACTAAACAAACATGACGGTAGTTGCACCAAAACTTTTGCGAGTTTTGAATTATCCAACTGTACCATATAAGTTAGTGTGAAAAAAAATCACTAAGATAACTACTAGGCAATAATTTATTAATGCCAAATATAATTATTCTTTGCCCAAAAATACATTCAAACTGTTATCAATATCAAGCAGGAAGAGAGGCGGAGAGCTCTTTTCACGGAATATTTTTGTGAATGATATCAAATCATGGTATTTTGGGTAAACAGATTAGGTACAATGCAACTTTTTTTGTCTTATCGTAGTCGTTGCCGAACAATGAATACTTAAGTAATTACTAATCAATTAATACTCAGAGCTCCTGTTTTTATTCATTCCTGAATATCTGACAAAAAATGCATTGCTCATTGCAAATATGTTTTTGTCACGCAGGGATTCCGATGGATGCAAATGGTTAATAGCCGTTTATGGTGGCGTTCAAAGGGGGAGGTCTATGTTCAGCAGTGGACTTCTTTCGGCTGATGATGAGGGATTCCTAAATTATTGAGATTACTTGGCTGAACCCCGTGGGTTTCCTTTCTCCACCAACGCTCACTCAAACACATATTTACATAGCTCTGACCCTTAACTAGGATTTATTGTTAAGAGGGTATGGTTCCATGCTAACTTTAAAATTCTCTACAGCTAAACTAAATTTGACAGATCTGAAAGTTGCGATGGCAGCGATGTTTCTTTTGTGGCAACTGGTTTCGTAACAAGAATAAATATTCTTCTATCACAACTGGTTGCCAAGAAAGACTAAAAATCCTCGTAGACAACTGGTTGCGATGGCGACCGGAAGCAAGTAATGCTGTCTTTTTTTTTTCGTAGTAAGAAAAGGACATCAGTACATTTAAATCTGTCATACTTAGTTTAATTTTAGAGCATGCACAACAGAATTAACTCCATTTTGTCAGTAATTCTTCGCTGAGCATGACTGCTATAGAAATACGATGTGTAGCTTAGGTCTTAAATTAAACACAAATTAAAGATAAAGATAAATTTATTTCACAAAAAGTAATTACTAGAAACAGATACAGAAAATCACTTAATCAAACAATATATTCTACTTAGTAAAAGTTTAACGATGGACCCCAAACTAAGCACGAGGCCTGTATTTTGGGGCCCGAAAAAATTATATAGCAAAAAACATTTATTACTGTATAAAAATAGGATCTAAGTAAATAGACGGACGACGCGGTAGCCGAGTTGGTAGTGACTGCCTACGAAGCTAGCGGTCCTGAGTTCGAATCCTGGTAAGGGCAAATATATGTGTGATGGGCACGAATATTTGTTCCTGAATCTTGGATAGTATTTATTTCTCTATATCGTTGTCTAGTACCCATAACTCAAGTTTCGAGCTTAATTTGGGTCTAGGTCAATTTGTGTGCAATTGTCCCCCGATATTTATTTATTTATTTCGATCATTTTTTCAGTTTTCTTTAAAAACTATTAAAAGTTCCATCCTTTTTACTTCCCGGGATCTTATTGTCTTCCGTGTTATCAGGGTGGCGTCTGAAATTAAGCAAAAACAAGATTACTGTTGGACCATTGGCTTAGTCATGCGGGAAAATAGTCCTCATCTGTGACTAAAAAGTTGCGTGCGGAGTTTCCATCGCTCAAAACGCTGAAGGAAAACATCGTGAGGAAACCGGTATGTCTTATAGCTGCAACATTTTTGACAATAGTGTCGATTCGATTTTGCATTCTCTAAAACTAAACTAAGTATGACAGGTCTAATAGTATTGCTGTCTTTTTCTAACCACTCAAGTTAAAAAAGGACAGCATTACTTTTAGACCTGTCAAACTTAGTTTAGTTATAGAGAATGCAAAACCGAATCGAAACCAGTATCCTGCTAATATTATAAACGCGAAATTTTGTGAGTATGTATGTTTGTTGCTCTCTCACGCAAAAACGACTGAACAGATTTGAATGAAATTTGGAATGGAGGTAGCTTATACCCTGGAATAACAACACATGGGCTCCTTTTTATCCCTGCAACCTTTTGCCTTTTTCCTGCGGGATGACGGGCAGACGCGGGTGAAACCGCGGGGCGCAACTAGTGAAGGAATAAATGAGTGAGTGAATGAAAGAATGAAGGATTGTAATTCTAGCGCCACACTAACGGGAAATGCCATTCAATAGCGCGATGAATGATGATTGATGTTTGACATAAGTGTGGCCACGACATTTGCCAATGGCATTCACATTGGCGTTTGACGTTAGCCGATAATTCAAGTGCATTCACGTTGACCATTCAAGTGTAGCCACTCACATAATTGCGTTAATAATTAACGCAATATTTATTGCGATGATAGGCGTTGACATTTTCCTTGACGTTGACCTTAGTGTGGTCCCAATAAAGAGAAGAATTAGAATGAGAGAGTGAAAGAACAAAAGATTGAAAGAATGAAATATTATTATCTACTAGCTGCGCCATGCGGTTTCACCCGCGTGGACTACATTTAACTCGATAAAAAATTAATATAAAAAATAGATTTCCCGATATGCACACAAAATTTCATCAAAATCGGTCAAGCCGTTTCGGAGGAGTATGGCAACGAAAACTGTGACACGAGAATTTTATATATTAGATTGTATAACTGTAGTATGTACATAGGTACATAATGACATAAATATTTAATATAACAAATTTTGATTTTGAAAGAACGAAGGAATGAAAGATAGAATGAACAGATTAATGAACGAATGAACCCATTTCTTATGTCCTTACTTCCTATGATGCCGCAGCAGGGTGCTCCGCTGCGCGAAGTGTTTCCCACAGACCTGGCACAGGTGCTTGTGTCCCGCGTGCGCCCTCTCGTGGACGCTCAGGTTAAACTTCTTGGCGAACTTCTTATTGCAAATGCTGGAGGGAAATAGAAATAACCGTAGATCATTATCAGCCCTTCACGTTCCCACTGCTGGGACTCTGGCCTTCTCTCAGAGAGAGAGTATGGGCTGTAATCTATCACGCTGGCTCAGTGCGGGTTGGTAGATGTCGCATGCCCTTGAATGTTGCAGTTCTTGGGCACGCCGGTTTCGTCACGATGTTTTCCTTCACCGTTTTGAGCGATGGCAAATCCGTACATAACTTATTAAGTCATAGGTGCGGCCTGCGGGGCCGAGAGGATTCGAACTCTAAGATTTCTCTTGTTTGGTGTAACTCAATAACATTGTTGGAATATGATTATAACGATTTAAAATAACCCGTATTAACGATTTCAGTTCCTCCAAGTCTCGGTAAGATTCGTTGAAAAAAATATGTATGGATGGCAACGAAAACTTTTATAGTTTTTGTAAACTATTAAAACCTGTACTAGGGGTACAGAACTTGTACTGGGGGTAATGGATCTAGGACTGCCCTACACGCGTATAGTAGTCACCTGCAGCCGAAAGGCTTGAGTCCCAAATGCGAGTTGTTGTGGTGCTTCAGTTGTTCGCTGGAGGCGCACACCTTGCCGCAGAGGTCGCATAGGAAACTTCTCTTACCATTCAACTCCTGGAATTAAAAAATAAGTGGGTTTTAAAAAAAAAATTGGAACGATTTTAGAGTTCCGTCCCTCAAAAAAAACGGAACCCTTATAGGATCACTTTGATGTCCGTCTGTCTATCTGTATTTCTGTCAAGGCCCTATTTGAGGTATCAAGTTGAAATTTATCTCAAACTAATTGCGCTTTGCGGTTTCACCCGCGTCTTTCCGTTATCCCGCGCGAACCCTTTTCCGGGATAAAAAGTGGCCTATGTGTTAATCCAGGTTATAAGCTATCTCCATTTCAAATTTTATTCAGATCCGTTCAGTAGTTTTTGCGTGAAAGAGTAACAAACATACAAACTTTCACGTTTATAATATTAGTAGGAAGTATACACGGCTCTACAGTTTCTTTCAGCTGTGAAAAAAAAATCAAACTTGTAAAAAGTTATGACAGTTAAGTCACATATTTAGGGAATCAAAACCTACAGGGCCAATGCAAGGTTTTACTGCAAATGTAAAGTAAGCCTCAAAACCTAAAATATGTAGTTTCATCATCATCATCATCATCATCAATCAATCATCAGGACGACCGATATGGCGCAATGGTCGGATAGCCGACTGTGAAGCGTGAGGTCGCGGGTTCGATTCCCGCTACAGGACAAATATTTGAGTATTAAAAAAAAAAGCGCAATTATTTGGTCTGTGTCTGGGTGTTGTGGATCCCTGATCCTCGTAGTTTCTGATACCCTAGATACAGGGAAACCTAGTTAGGGGTCAGATCCTATGTGATTGTGCGGGCATTATTATCTTATTATTATTATCATCATTATCATCAGCCTGTATCAGTCCACTGCTGGACATAGGTCTCTCTCAACGTACGCCACTGAGCCCGGTCTTCGGCTCTTCTCATCCAACTACTGCCAGCCACGCGGCGCAAGTCGTCGCTCCACCTGTGTACCTATAATATGTATTTTAACACAAAAAAACGAGTTTGTACGGAACCCGCGGTGCGTGAGTCCAACTCGCACTTGGCCGGTATTTTTAGTTTATTTTTAAACGCAGAAATGTTTTTACAAAAACTTTACCTCCAAATGTGCCCTGAAGCTTTGTACATTGCAGAAGGCTTCATCGCAGTGTGCACAGATGTACCGTTTCACGCCCTTTGAGACATTCGTATGAATGGCTGTCCGGTGAGACGTCAGGTATCTGCAATCATTAATTGCTTTCTCACATCTTATAAGGTAGCCATTGACCACAAGTCACCTGATGTTAGGTGATGTGTCAACTTTGTTAACAATAGTCAATAGTACTTTATTCAATAGGATACATTGTGATCACTTTAAAACGTCAAACTTAAAACTAGCTACGCCTGTTCCAACCTCCTTACGCCGGCAAAAGAACAGGCAAGAAACGCCCGGCAGGTAATTTTTTTGGCGCGATCACATTGACAATTTTATTCTTATTACTAATTGATTGAATTGGAGCAAGTTCACTAAAATCCCAAGCTTTTTTTTGTCATCTAATGGTCCGATATTTTTTAATTAGCTTTACTAATAAGATTTCTCTTGTTTGGTTGTACACATTGGGATATGGGAACATGAAAATTAATGAGTATTAATGAGTTGCGGGATCACAACCAAAGCAGACCAGACCCCACAAGCAGCACCCGTTCACGAGTTAACGCATGTGCCAGCCATCTTCACAACTTCAGAACGACTGCACCAAATAAGATACGATTTCTTTTTTTGTTCTTTTATCCCACTAATATTATAAACTTGAAAGTTTTTGAGTTGGATGTTTGTATTACTCTTTGACCCACAAACTAATGAACATATTTTAGTGAAATTTGGAATGGAGATAGCTTATACCCTGGATTGACACATAGGTATACTTATAACCCAGAAAAAGGTTCCTGCGGGATAACTGGAACACGTGAGTGAAACCGCTTGTTTTTTAGTAAAGCGGGACATTTTTTAGGATTTGAGGATAGCGGGACACAGTTTTAAAGTGGGACTGTCACGTTCAAAGCCGGACGCATGGTCAGGTTACCCATCCTCTCTCTCTGAGCGAAGGCCTGAGGCCCAGCAGTGGGAACGTAATAGGACACATTTAACATTTTAAGTGACCAATCATTACTTCTATAGTCTCCATAATCTTTGGCCAGACTTGCGATGATTGTTTGTTTAGTTTTTACTTACCTACCCTACTTACTAATTGTTTTTAGTTATAACGCCTGCATGCTCTAAGGCAAAAATGTTTGTACCCTACTTTATAATTATTTTTATGTTTCTCTAATAAGTGAACTATGTTCTTTTGAGAAATAAATGTCTTAAACCAGAATAGGCTGTAGACGGTGGTGGTGGTTACCTGTGCATATGAAACGCCATACCACAGACATCACAGACGAACGGCTTCACATTATTGTGTACATTCTGATGCTGCTCATGCCAAGTCTTCACATGGAAGCCAGCGCCACATGTCGCACATTTGTACTGAAAGAAATATTAACAGGTTAGGGGGCGTCCATTAATTACGTGACTACTATTACGTGTACTAGGGGGGGAGGGGATCAAGTTAAATATTTCCAAATCTCACTAAGGGGGGAGAGGGGGGGTCGTGGCAAATATCATGTAATAATTTTTCTCGCAGAAAAAAAATAATTCTCGGTGTAAAATTGCGGGAAAATTTATTTATTTATTTTGGTAATAGGCGAGCAGCCCAGAGGCTGATGTGCCTATATCATGCTGTGTTGAATTATAGCAATGTCCAAAAGTGCAGAGAAAAGTCAAATCTGTAGCAAGGAAGCATTGTTCGTTCGCAACCATTTGTCCAGTCTGTCAAATTTTTTTTTTTGTTTCTTTTTCTTATTAATCCAACACGTTTAGAAGAATAGAAGTTTAGAAAAATCTCGCGTGAGATAAGGGGAGGGGGAGTTGAAATTGACGCCTTAGTAAGCTCCAGTCAAGAAGATTGGTTCAAAACCGGAAGACGTTCTGTAGGTATGGCCCACACTAGGTGGACCGATGACAGTGTAAGAGTCGCAGGGAGCCAATGGATACAAATGGCTAATAGCCGTTCATGGTGGCGTTAAAAGAGGGAGGCCTATGTTCAACAGTGGATTTCTTCCGGCCAATGATGATGATGATGATGATGAATATCTAGAGAGCTTATTTTTACTACAGACGAGTGACCTGATCAATGCATAAAAAAAAGATTTAACATCAGGTTAGCCAACTGCTTATTCCGTCTGCTAGTGAAATAGTCATAAGAGGTTTTACCCTAAAGTCCTTCTCATGCCGTTTCTCGTGATCTCTCAGAGCTCCTCTGTACACCGTACTGTATCCGCAGCCTCGGGAGCAGTAGAGATGTCGGTCACCATGTGCGCGACCATGGCGGATAATTGCGTACACACTTGTGAATGTACGTCCTGAAAATAATAAGGTAAAGCTGCGTGACTATGTTCCCATTGCTGGGACTTTGGCCTTCTTTCAGAGAGAGTATGGGCCGTAATCTACCACGTCTGGCTCAGTGGAGGTTGGTAGATGTTCCATGCCCTTCAATGACTTCTTAAGGCTTGGCAACGCGTAGGCAACTCCGGCGGTGTTGCAAATGTCCATTGGTGATGGAATGCTTACCATCACGTGGTCCACTTTATAATATAAAAGAAAACCGGAAGACGTTGTGTCAGCACCTTCAGTGAATTCCTTTAAAAACAGACTGGACATGTGGTTGCGAACGAACAATGCTTCTTTGCTACAGAATTGACTTTTCTCTGCACATTTGGACATTGCTATAATTCAACACAGCATGATATAGGCACATCAGCCTCGGGCTGCTCGCCTATTACCAAATAAATAAATAAATGAAAACAAACAGAGCTCCCCTGAAGCTCTGAAGATAGCATAGGCTTAGAAACTCGACCAGAAAATAGTGATCTTACCACATTTTTTACAATAGTACGGCCTGTCAGGTACTTTTGCAGCCACTTGTTCTGCAATTTCTTCTTCATTAGTACAAAAATTCAATTTATCTGCCGCATCTTTACTTTCCGAAGTATTTACTACGGCCAACTCTGCTTTTTTACATTCATTTAAGTCTATGTTGTCATAAGTAGTGTGTACTGTTTTATAGTGTTTAATCAATTCGGAGTTTGTAACCAGATATTTAAAACATGTTAGGCATTTGTGTTTATTTATATTTAACATGTTTTCTATTTCATTTGCAGTATCTACAGGGTTTTCTGTTTCATTTAAATTGTTTCGGCTTTTATTTGTATGCGGCATTAATATAGCGTTGTTTGGTTTTGAAATATTAGTTTCATTTGATTCTATGTCATTTTTTATTTCTGCCATATTTTCTATTGTGTTTAATTTGCTATTTCTCCTAGTTCTAGCTTTTACAGTTCTGATTGTATTATTCTTTGGTTTCCTTTTAGTTTTTTTAGTAGCTACGGTATAATTTTCCTCCGGTACGTTTTCTTTTCTCAATGCAACTTCTTTATTGTCTTCTTCATGATTATTTATTGCAGTTATATATTTGTTTGATTGGTCAATAGGTTCATTAAACACAGCTGCATAGCAGTCATTCTCATCTCCACTTTCTACTTCGGCTTTGAAAAATTCAAAGCTAACATTTTTATCTCTCAAACTCTCGTAGAAGTCATCTAAGTTTTCACAAGTGTTATGAAGGTGTAGAAGCTTGCTCTCATTTTGTGAAACGGCTTCTCGGAAGTTTTCAACATCTTCGAGAATTTTAAAGCATGTACGACAAACATTGCTTGGTAGAGAATCGTTTATATAAATCTGTAGAGAAAAAAAACAAGTTTATTTAGTGACTAGCTGACCCGGCTAACTTCGCGTCGCCAATAAAAGTCACCTTTTAAACCTTCCCTGAACTTCCACAAATATTTCAAGATCAAAATTATCCGAATCGGTCCAGCCATTCTCGAGTTTAGCGAGACTAACGAACAGCAATTAATCTATACTAATATTATAAAGCTGCAGAGTTTGTTTGTTTGTTAGTTTGAACGCGCTAATCTCAGGAACTACTGGTCCGATTTGAAAAATTTTTTCAGTGTTAGATAGCCCATTTATCGAGGAAGGCTATAGGCTATATTTTATTCCCAAAAAATTTAGGGATCCGTAAGAAAATTGCTATTCTGCAACCCAAGGTCGAAAATCTATTTTTGCGTGCGCTGCAAAAACTACGGACACTAGAACAAAATAATGTATGACGGGTTTGTAGGTCCCATTAAGATCTACAAAAAAATCTGCGAGAGCATATATCTAACTATTATAGTTATGCCGCAATAAGTGATCTTTTATTTTAAATATTTAATTTTTAATGCCGCCGCTAGAAAAGGCTCTTTATTTGTATCTTGGTATTAATCCTTATCGAAATAAATTACTTCTTATTGAAAACTGCTTCAATACCTTTATACAACTTTTTGAATCATTCAATTTGGACATTCCATTCAAAAGATATCACGAGTTTAAAAATGTAAGTAGTAGTAGAAAATAAACCCGCTGCACCGCAGCACAGCGGGAAACGCGGTGAGGTGAGGGGACCGGGAGAATCTATGAAATAGGTAAAGTGCGGTCGTGGACCAGGAAGATCTTTAACTGCGCGGTTCAAACGTGCGGTCCAAGAAAAATTAACTAAGAATTAAAATAGGATAATGGGTACCTACAGCAGGTAACGCGGTGACCCCCTCACCGAAGTGCGGAAATAATTTTGGAGTATACGGAATATATACGCTTTCGCGCCTAAACTACTGAACCGATTTAAATGAAATTTGGTCTAGAGATTATTTGAGCCCCGGGGAAGGACATAGGATACTTTTTATCGCGATAAACTGTAGCCCACGCGGGTGAAACCGCAGGGAACAGCTAGTTTTTATATATAAGATTTGAGTTCAAACAAAGACTGGTGTTGTTTATTCTTCTCGTTGTAATAACTTCTAAGGAAGTAGAGAATAAATCTGAGTTTTTGTTTACCTGTACGTTCAAGCAAGACAATCGCTGCATTAACTTCAGTTCTTCACCAAGTTTACATGCCATTTCACTGGACACGGTCAAGCACAATCTACATACTTCATCCATTGTGTTCTGTGCTGTTGTTGTTAAACTTGTTGATTATTGAACACCAGAACTTGGCTTAGACTTTCAATATTTACATAAAATTAAAAATGGAGTAAACCGTGTAGATGAGTATTGAGTAAAGTAAACAAACAAAACATTTAAATTGAATTTGAAGTAAAATAGGCTTGTGCAAAAAATATTGCAATAACGATATTTTTCATAAAATTATCTGCATCTGCGTAGATATTATTTTCATTTCGATATTATTTTATATGGAGGATTGAATTAGTTGTATCTATTTCAATATTTTTTTTAACATAACTATGTTTTTCTATTCAATGTTACGTTACGCTAAGAGAATACTGGAAAAGATACATTGGAAGATTTGGATGGAAGTGTCAAAAGAAACAGAAGCAGAAATAGATCTCAAAAGTGTATTCTAATGGAAGTGGAAACGGAAGTAATATTAATAGTTAATATTAGTTATAGTTATGAATAAAATTGTCAATGTGATCGCGCCAAAAAAATACCTGCCGGGCGTTTCTTGCCTGTTTTTTTTGCCGGCGTAAGGAGGTTGGAACAGGCGTAGCTAGTTCTAAGTTGACGTTTTATAGTGATCACAATGTATCCCACTGAATTTATTTTTTTGATTTTTGAGTATGAAAACTATATAATTATCGTTAGTCTTGACAAAATATATACATCAATTTAAAACATCGTCATCATCAGCCTACACGTTCCCATTGCTGAGACTCTGGCCTTCTCTCAGAGAAAGAATATGGGCCATTATCTACCATATTTTTCATAGATAATATATCTAATTATTTTATTATATATTTTTCAATCGAAAATAGTTATCAATATGTTTGTCCCTTACCCATCTCTAAGATGACCAGTGACATTACAAGTGCTGCCACTTCTGAAATAAAATTAATACAGTGGTAAAAATATAGTTCAATGGGAATTTTTCTGACAGCAGCAAAAGCGTAGTTCTTATGTCATGGATAGTTGACGATAGTAAGCGCTGACGAAACATGTACATTATCGATGGCTTTAGAACTAGTACGTTTTAAGCTGTCAAATAATTTTCCATTTTCCTTCTATCGTTTGATGGTTCTATTATGTCATAACAGTAATAACAGTGCTATGATTCACATGATATTGCTATTAGCACACAGGAAACTTGTGTTGTGGTATGGTATCCCTTTCTCCAGTCTGACTGACATTGACATAAAGTGACAGTAGAGTGAGTAAAGAGCTATACCAAAAAAAAAATTTAAATTGTCGAATCGAAGTGTTGAATGAAGACGAAATTTTGTTGAAAATATTTAAAAAAATTGTGTTTTACTGAATGATCTAAACAAAAAATGAAACAATAATACCTCTCTGCTAGTTACTGTTCATATGTCAAACGACACGATGGAGGAAAGTACAGAAGCCGCTGAATATCGTTATTGTTTGGGGTGCCTGTGTAGTACCAATGAATACAAAATACAGGACTATAAAATTCAGTATCCACATTTCTGGGCGATTTTTGAGGTAATAACTATAGAAATATAATTTCTTACGCTCCCTAAAGTACAGCCACATTCCACTTCACATAAATGATAATTATAATTATGTAGGTTTTGGGACCAAGAAAATTACATTTTAATGTGTCTGGAATTTGGATCCTATTAGACATAATTATGATCTTTTTTTAGACAACTGTCTGTAAATCGCTGGTAGCCAATCACGGTAACACGTGCGCCTCACGACACTTGAGTTCGAATTACAAACCTTGTTGGAAAACGTCATGAGGAAACATGTTTATGAACCACAACATTCAAAAGCATGCGGCGTCTACCATCCCACACTGGGCCAGCGTGGTAGATTAGGCCTCAGAATGTCTGCGAGAAGGCCTGTGCCACAGCAGTGGGAACGTAATAGGATGATGATTGTACGGTCCGTAGCACCGCACCGTACAGAGTGTTGATGCAGCATTATTACCTATACTATGTGTTATGTATTGATTGTTTATTTTCATATTTATTGTATTTGTGGGTAGTTTAATAAAAGCGAGTTTTTGGAAATGAACTCGAATGGCGTGTATCTTTTAGTGGCGACTGCGGAAAATAAATTGCAATTGTGACGAAATGGCATTTAATATTACGAATATTGTGTTGCCCGGGCAATTTAACGCGAAAACTGATGTGTGGTGCGATTATAAAGAACAGTTACTGTGTGCGCTCGACGCGGCGGGACTCGTGGAACAAGATGACGCGAAGTCGCGATCATTGTTTCTGTCTCAGTGCAGCAAGGACACGTATGCTCTAATCTCATCACTATTAGTGCCGTTACGCCCGACTCAAGTGAATTTTAGGGACATTTTGAGTGTCTTGGACAAATTCTATGAACCTGAAGTTAATGAAATTTTGCAAGCGGGCAAATTTCATCGTCGTGTGCAATTGCAAGATGAAAGCGTGCAAGATTTTGTGGCTGCGATAAGTACATTATCGGCCAAGTGCAAGTTTGCGGACATTAAACGCCAGTTACGGGACCGGCTTGTTTTGGGGGTGCATGACGATCGTTTAAGGCGGGAGTTGTTAAAAACTAAAGACTTGAAATATGAGACGGCGGTACAGATGTGTCTAAACCATCAAGCATCATGTCAGGATATGTACCCCAGTACAAGCAATGTGACTAATACAACTTCATCTCATGCCTCCAAGCCAATGGATATTGGCAGAATTAAGTCAAATGAATGCAGACGTTGTACCCGGGTGCACAGACCAGGGGAAGTGTGTACCTTTGCGAGAGCAAAGTGCTATAAGTGTCAGAAGTATGGGCATATCGCTAAAGCTTGCAACAAGAAAACCAAACTTCATCAAGTGGAAGACAAGCAGGAGTCTTCTGATGGAACTGAGGACATGATGGGTGTATATGTGTGTTCAGACAGTTATCGACCCCCAATATCAGCAGATGTAGTTATCGATGGAGCTCATTTGACAATGGAAGTGGACTCCGGAGCATCTCGCAGTATTATATCAGAGAAAATTTTCAAGAAGTTGTGGGTGACACCTCCTCCATTACAAAATACTACGGTGAAGCTGGTTACATGGACTCGGGACTCATTGAAAGTGTTAGGACTGGCAAATGTGTTTGTGTCATTGGGAGCTAAAGAGGCTCAATGTGAACTTGTAGTCGTGTCTGGGGATGGACCTAGTCTTTTGGGTCGCAACTGGTTTGTGCCCCTAGACATTAAAGTGACAGGTTTATACTGGGCCGAAGAAGATTTGGTGCCTTTCAAGAATGAATTTCCTGATATGTTTAAGGAAGAACTGGGCTCATACAATGGCCCTGAAGTGACACTTCACCTACGTCCTGAAGCTACACCACGTTTTCTGAAGGCTCGCGCGGTGCCTTATCCTTTGAAGATGCAAGTCGAAGCAGAACTTAACCGAATGGTGGACACAGGGGTACTAACCCCAGTTAGGTACTCAGAATGGGCCACTCCGTTGAGGATAGTGAAGAAAGACGATGGTTCGTTGCGTATCTGCGGTGATTATCGGTCTACCGTAAACGCATCTATAAAGGTGGATAAATATCCGCTTCCGACTTCAGTGGAAGCTTTTGTAAAGCTAAGCGGTGGTCAAGTTTTTAGTAAACTTGACTTGAAGCAAGCGTACACCCAATTGAAGGTTGATGATGAAACGGCCAAGCTGTTAACGCTGAACACACCCATCGGTCTCATGAAAGTGAATCGTCTTGCTTTTGGTGTAAGTGCGGCACCATGTATTTTTCAAAGAGTGATGTCTTCCGCTCTTGCAGGCATAGATGGAGTGGCTTGCCTGCTTGATGATGTAGCAGTGGCTGGTGCGACTTTGGAGCAGCATAATCAGAGACTTCGTCAAGTGATGCAGAAGCTAAATGAGATGGGACTGCGATTAAATAGCAAGAAATGTATTTTTGCAGCCAATAGCATAACATTTCTGGGACACATGATTGATGGCGAAGGACTTCATCCAGCACCGGCTAAAATTAAAGAAATTCAAGAAAAGCTGCCACCTACTAACAAAGAAAGTTTGCGGGCTTTTCTGGGGTTGTATAACTTTTATCAAAAGTTTTTGCCTGACAGAGCTACAGTGCTGGAGCCCTTGTATCGACTGCTGGAGTCGAAAACACCATGGACGTGGAAGGAACGCGAGCAAGCAGCGTTCGAAAAAGCAAAAAACTTGCTGTCATCGGAGCTCACACTGGTGGGGTATGACTTGGAGAAAGAGTTACTGCTCATCTGTGACTCATCTGAATATGGTGTTGGTGCTATCATAGCACATGTCATGGCTGATGGTTCAGAGAGACCGATCATGATGGCGTCGCGAACTTTACATGATCATGAAAGGCGGTATGGACAGATCGATAAGGAAGCTTTGGCTATTATGTTTGGATTGACAAAATTTCATGAATTTCTGTTGGGTCGCAAGTTTTTGATTGTTACTGACCACAAACCTTTAGTTGGCTTGTTTAATCCAGCAAAACCTATACCCGATCAGATCTCACCCAGAATGCTGCGATGGTCTCTGAAGCTAGCGTGTTATGATTACACTATCAAACACAGACCAGGAAAATCGATCGGCAATGCGGATGCATTAAGTAGATGGACAGCACCGTCTATTGGAATGGTAGCTGTAGAGCCCCTGCGAGAAGTATTGTTGTTAGAAGAACAACCTAGTGGTTGGAAGTTGACCGCAGAAGAGATTGCTAGGGAAACCAAGAAGGATCCATTGCTCCAAAAGGTGGTATTCCATGTACATCATGGTTGGCCAAATAAAGTTTCAGACCCAGCCCTACAGCCGTTTTGGACCAGAAGAGAGGCTCTTTCACTTAATAAAGACTGTTTATTATGGAGCAACAGAGTCATAGTACCTACCAAGTTACAAGAAGGGGTACTGATAATGCTACATGCCCCACATGCGGGTATAGTTCAAACGAAGGCGTATGCTAGAGGCTATGTATGGTGGGTCAACATGGACAATCAAATAGAACAGATTGTGGCCAGCTGTGAGCGGTGTCAGATGGTGAGAAATTGTCCTCCTAGAGATCCTCAGACTTGGATTATGTCTGAAAAACCCTGGAATCGAGTACACATTGACTTTGCTGGCCCCTTTCAAGGAAAAACATTTCTTGTTTTGGTTGATAGCCATAGTAAGTGGATTGAAGCGGAGATTATAAATTCAATGAGTAGTGGAGCTGTTATAACTCTATTGAGAAGAATTTTTGCTTCACAAGGTTTGCCTGAAGTGGTTGTATCAGACAATGGTAGGGCATTTACATCTGAGGAATTTGGCAGCTTCTTGAGGAAGAACGGGATAAAGCATTTGCTCTCCCCGCCGTACCACCCGGCAACCAACGGGCAGATTGAGAGAACCATACAGACCTTTAAAAATAAAATAAAGAAAATGGATGAGAATCTACCATGGAGTGAAAAATTGAGCAAGGTATTGTATTATATGCGCACAGTACCAAATAGCAGCACAAATAAAACACCGGCGGAAATGCTCAATGGCCGAAAATACAGAACGGCGATATCCTCACTTCATCCGGATTCTACGCCCAGTCGGGGCGAACAACAGCTGGAGGCGGCGGCGCAGCGGCCGCTCGCCAGGACCTTCTCAGTGGGACAAACCGTACTGATTCACATGTATGGACCCGGAGAAAAATGGCGGAGAGCCACTGTAGAGGTAGTGGAAGGACCGAGCTCATACAGGGTAAGAACGGAAGATGGTGAACTACACCGCCGTCATGCTGATCAGATGCTGGCTAGAACAGTTCATACAGACGCTAGAATGACTGTTGAAGATAGAGCTCAGGTAGATATAGACTCAGGAACATCAGAGGAGCCAGCAATTGAAATACCACCACCGGAGATGTGGCCTGACATTATAGGCATACCCAATTGCTCGGATTAAAGAAATTGTGTTATTGTTAGAATTTCAAATTAGTTTGATTATGTTATAAATTGTGTATATATGTTTGATTTCTCTTGTGTACTTAGTTTATCAATAATTTATAGAAGGGAGATATGTTATGTATTGATTGTTTATTTTCATATTTATTGTATTTGTGGGTAGTTTAATAAAAGCGAGTTTTTGGAAATGAACTCGAATGGCGTGTATCTTTTACTATGCAATAATGCATTGATTACTCAACCGAGCGCGTCAGTACGCATTCACTGACTCATCAACATCCATGTCATTAAAATAAGCTTTAGTGTCAAAATATACAAATCCATCTAAAATAACAGCAGTTATCATTTCGGTGTGGCAGCAGCCCCCACATCAATCTACAATGATGATGATGTAGACTTAGACACTTAGATATCTCTCTTTTTCTGATGATGAGATAAATGTCAGTCTCTACTAGGGTTGCCAACTATACTGTTTTCAACAGTATTATACTGTTTTAAACTACCATCTTCAAAAACATTAGAATTAGGTGATCATGGCGCTTGCAACAGTGCCGAAATATCGAGAACTCAAACAAAAACAAATACACGGTAATTATCCTGTTATAAAACCTAATTCTAGTATTATACTGTTTTTCACTAAATTATACTTTTAACTGTTGAACAAAAATAAAGTATACAAAACACTGTTTTCAGCTTGTGAACACATTTTTATGTGTATACTTAAACGCTCACACAAATTCGTTTTTATTTAGTCAGAGGGTAAAAAATATGTATTTAAAACAATAAATAAATAAAATACTGTTCATTTTTGTAAAATACCTACTGTTTAAAATTCTTCACAAACCTGAATATACTTTATTTCTTGTAAAAAAAGTTGGCAACCCTAGTCTCTACTGACCTTATTTATTCCTTAAGGGCCGGTTTTTTAAACGTCCGTAAGTTAAATGTCAGAAAAGTAATGTCGTAATTAAATGTCAAATTTTTAGTACGGAAAATTGGTCAAAAAGTTCAAATTTACCGAAATTTGGTCTGCCGTTAACTTACGGACGTTTATGAAACTGGCGCTAAGTAAGTATTGTCAAATGTACAAAGGTCTTAGAAAAAAATTTCAGGTAGCTACAATAAAACTGTGTTATTTATGCAAACGAATAGCTCAGCATGCAGAACTATTTATACAGAATGTACAAAGTAACCAGATACTGCTGCAAAACTGTCTTGGGGTAAGTAAAATACAAAATCCTACTCATTCATGCATTATATTCCTCAATGATGAGGAAAAATATTTTTTTATTTTTTTTTTATAGCGATGATGGCTCAGTGGTAGTGACGTCGGCTTACGATCCGCAGGACGTGGGTTCGAATCCTACAATGAGCTTGAGCTTTCGGTGAAGGAAAACATCGTGATGAAACCATAGCTTGGTGGTAGGATATTTTCTAGTACTCGCCTGGCTAGCTACCACCCTCTTGTTAAGAATCTGTCGCCAAGCACATATCGGTGTGTTCCGGCAGCCTCACTTGAGAGCCAGTTCCCAGTCCAGGTGTAGCGTGGCACCATCTTCGACCACATCGTCACTTAACATCAGGTGACTTGTAGTCAAACGCTACCCTGTAAATAGTAAAAAAAAAAAAAAAAAAAGACAATTATAAATATGCTGTTGGTCCCCCTCTTCCTTTACAATGCAAGCTCCTGCAGCAATAAAGAAATAGTAGCCATCCATCTACAGATTGCTATAACATTAAAGAAACTAACATGAGTCATATTAGTATTAGTATTAGTAATATGCTGTTTGTGTTATAGTGACAATAAATAAAAAAATCATAATTAATAGTCTAGTGTGTCTAGTCTAGTTACTTGTGTTATTTCTTTTTAAATTGATTAAAAATTTTATAGATTCATAGAAAATAAGCTGTGATAGACGAATAGACAGACAATAAATTGTTTTTTTTTTTGAATTTTTTTTTTTGGTGAAAAATGTTCAACATCCTGCACTTATGATCGTAAATTAAAAATTTGCCATGGTTTTAATCTACTATAAATGCCAATCTTCATAGAGGGCAAAATGTCCTCTATTTTATTTATGATTATATTAATAGGCGAGCAGCTTGAGCAGCTTGAGACTCGTAGCCTGTACAATACAAATCAACTTTCTAACTCCAGAACTGCTCATTGACAGTGGTCTTTTTTTAGGAACTGTCTTCCACAATACAGGAAGCCCATTCCCAACTGCAGCCTTCAATAGTTCTCACCCGTACACAGTTAGACACAATTATTTTAACCGGCAACGACTCGTCCGACTCCGAAGTCACTGTCATCCACTCCAAACCTAGAAAAATTGACGAACCTATGTTGGTACGCAATGAAGACGTGAAGCAATGTGAAGATTATATTGATGATACTTCGAACGTAGACAGTCTGAGTAATCTGAAGATAAACCGTTCTGCCGATGATGAATATGGTAGTAAGCGAGAGCCTAAGAGTTCTATTAAGTTGGAATGTAAGGAGGAAGATATACTATTGGATCATTTGAAAGGAGAATTTGTTGATGACAATGATGGTAAGTAGCTAATATTTCTAGTTGGTAACGCTAATATGAAAGAAAAAAGAAAAAATATAAAAAAATAAATAAAAAATTGTATAAAATAGTGAAAATAAAAAATGTAATTGAGTGTCCAAAATTTTTTAGAATATCAGTGAATTTCTTTACAAACAAGTTGCACAGCTGATTGCAAATGAACAATGTTTCTTTTGGACATTGCTTTAATCCAACACAGCATGACATAGGCACATCAGCTTCAAACTGCTTGCCCATTACAAAATAAAAAATGTGATAAAAAAATCAAATGATATATTTTTAATTGATTTTCTTGTAAATTCTTTTCAGATTTCTCATTGTCCTATGTGAAAGAAGAGGAAGATGATTTTCCGCTTAAAGCGTTATTAAAAGAAGAAATCCAAATAGAAGGTAGTGAAGTCATGAGCTTGAGAAAATCTCTCAGAAAGAAGAAAGTTAAGAAAAAAGGAAGAAGAACTAAGACAATAAAGAAGGACATCCCGCCAAAGGTTGTACATTATGACGGTAGGTATGTCATCAAAATACACTAATTATATAATTAAAAAATTAACTAGCTGAGATGGCGCAATGACCCAAAGTCTTGGACTCTGATAATGAAAAATGTCATTTGTCATCTAAATAGTTGGATGTTTTTATATATTTTTACGACTTACAGGGTAGCGTTTGACCAGAAGTCATCTGATGTTAAGTGACAATGTGGTCGAAGATGGTGCCACGATACACCTGGATTGGGAACTGGCTCTCAAGTGGGGCTGCCGGAACACGCCATGTGCTTTGCGACAGATTCTTAACTTGAGGGTCATGAGGGTGCTAGCTAGACAGGCAAGCACTAGAAAATACCACCAAGCTATGGCTTCATCACAATGTTTTCCTTCACCGAAACCTCTACCTTATTGTTTGTTTGTTAAATTAATAAATTTTGGGGAAAATTGAACACAAATTGACCTAGTGTTTCAAATCAGTAATTATTATTGTTTTTTTTACATTTTACATGGTATCATTTTAACCTCAACATAACACACCTGATTTTAGGTGATGATGAGGTCAAAAATTGGTGTCTAAGATGATGAGGATAATAGAAAAAAGTGTGATTGTTCAGCGACTTTTGTCATTGACTGTACTGCTAGCTTTGTATAATAAATACTTACCTTTACTTACAGAGGCATCGGGAATAGAAGTGATATATATTACAGAAGAGCAGTGTATGGATGAACGGAAGCAATTAGCGCTGGATCCGAAATATTTAGACTGCGCATATAAATGTGAAGATTGCTTGAAAGGATTCAACTTCAAAGCTAGCTTCGAAGTGCATTTGGAGAAACACAGTTTGGTAATTTTTTCTCCCATCCCTACTATAGGCGTGACGAAAGATTTTGAAATACTCTTCCATAATGGCGGTACATATTTACTATTTACGGAAAAACCTTTATTTCGGTAATAAACTTGAGTTTAACACCATTTTGATAATATTTTTGAAATAGTGTGTCAAAACATAATTTTAGCTAATAATTAATAAGCTCATAATTTTAAGTAGAAAAAACTATTTTTTTGTTTTTAGAGTGCGGGCCAATTCCAATGTGACATTTGCAAGCTACGCATGGACTCCCAAGAAAAGTTACAAGGACACAAAAGATATCACACGATGTAAGTAACTACATTTTTAAACATTACTTTGTTACATTACATTACATTTTTTTTGCCGGCGTAAGGAGGTAGGAACAGGCGTAGCTAGTTTTAAGTTGACGTTTTAAAGTGATCACAATGTATTTAATTTCTTTTTGAAAAAATTTAGATACATTGTAATTTTTTTTTGGAATTTTGAATTTTCTGAATTACTACTACCAGCCAGTTCCCAATCCAGGCGTCACTTAACATCAGGTGACTAGTGGTGAGCGATGGTGGCCGAATGGTAACCGCGTGCGCTTTACAACGCGCCGTGTTCGAATCCTCTCGCCCACCCCCTCGCGCCTATGACTTAATAAGTTATGTGCGGGCTCAAAACGGTGAAGGAAATAACCATGAGAGCTTTCGGTAAAGGAAATATCATGATGAAACCACAGCTTGTGTGCAGTTTTCCTAAACAAAGTCTCCCTCTTTCTCTCTCGCTCTACCTCACTCTCTCGCTCTATCTCTTTCTCTCTCGTTATCTCGCTCGATCTCTCTCTCGCTCTACCTCACTCTCACTCGCTCTCTCTTTCTCTCTCATTCTCTCTCGCTCGATCTCTCTCTCTTTCTCTCTCTCTCTATCTTTCGTTCTATCTCTCTCTCTCGGATCATTAATGGCAATAGATAAATAACCATGTATCTAACTACCCATTTGTGAGCAAGTAAACGTTTTGACTTGATTTCAGAAGGTACAAATGCACCGAGTGCGGCCTCGTTCGCATCAGCCGTGTGACCATAAAGGACCACTACGCCGCTTACCATCGACAGGGCGAGAAGCAATTCGTCTGCCCTTATTGCAGCAAGGCTTTTAAGTGAGTAAAGTCAAAAAACAATCCTACCATCTAATCCTAATATTATATACGTGAAAGTTTGTGAGTATGGATGGATGGATGGATGTTTGTTACTCTTTCACGCAATAACTACTGAACGGATCTGAATGAAATTTGGAATGGAGATAGCTTAAACCTTGGATTAACACAGCTTTTTTTTTTTTTACTATTTACAGGGTAGCGTTTGACCACAAGTCACCTGATGTTAAGTGACGATGTGGTCGAGGATGGCGCCACGCTACACCTGGACTGGGAACTGGCTCTCAAGTGAGGCTGCCGGAACACACCGATAAGTGCTTGGCGACAGATTCTTAACAAGAGGGTGGTAGCTAGCCAGGCGAGTACTAGAAAATACCCTACCACCAAGCTATGGTTTCATCACGATGTTTTCCTTCACCGAAAGCTCAAGATCATTGTAGGATTCGAACCCACGTTCTACGGATCGCAAGCAGCATGGACTACTTTTCCCGTTATCCGGCAGGAACCCTATTTCGGGATAAAAAGTAGCCTATGTGTTAATCCAGGGTATAAGCTATCGCCATTCCAAATTTCACTCAAATCCGATCAGTAGTGTTTGCGTGAAGGAGCAACAAACATGTAACTACATATATACATACACACTCACAAACTTTCGCGTTTATAATATTAGTGGGAAAGGATCCTAATAAATAAAGATTTTTGTTAATTTGAATTTGACTTTACATTTCCACTGCTGGGACTCTAGCTTTCTCTCATAGAGAAAGTATGGGCCGTGATCCACCACGCTGGCCCAGTGCGGGTTGGTAGAAGTCTCACGCCCTTGAATGTTGTGGTTCTTGGACATGCCGGTTTCCTCACGATGTTTTCCTTCACCGTTTTGAGCGATGGCAAATCCGCACACGATATAGGGTATGTAGTACTAGTGATGTAACGAATACTGGATTTTTCACATTCGCGAATGCGAATGCGATTGCGAATATTTATCTTTAACATTCGCGAATGCGAATGCGAATATCCGTTACATCACTATTATATAATTCCTCATATATAAAAAGTGGAATGAAAAATATACATGTAAAGCCAAAGGTTATAAATACTTAATACATTAGATATTTCAAGTTTAATAATGTTGTTTCAAGTAATTGTTTAGTTTTTTAGTAAATACAAATTGTAAACTTTATTTTAAAATGGTAGTAAAGTAATATACTACTAAATGAATGCAAACCTTACATAGTTGTAACAAGGCTGATTAATTTTAGATTTGATAAGATCTCTGAAGTTCTTTTTTCATAAATGAGGCTTTAATTTAGAATGTAGAAGTATGATTTAATAAAAATATCTAAGTGTTATCTATTATATTATTATTTCATATGCATGCATATAATAATTTCCTTTTTGATTATTAAAAACATTCGCTAAATATTCGCATAATTTTTGCGAATGCGAATGCGAATCCGAATATTGAAAAATACGCGGATATTCGCGAATGCGAATGCGAATATCCGTTACATCACTAGTATGTACAGTGCCAGATTTTAACTTAGCGTCACCCCTGGGCATTCTAAAAATTTAAATGTATTAAAATTTTGCCTATAATGGATAAAGTTTCCTTGATTTAAACTGCAAAGTATGAAATTTAAAAAAAAAAGGTTTTTATATAAAAAAAAAAGTAAAAAAAAAAGATTTTTTATTTAGATCTCGTAATTTAAAGATGTGTTTAGCACGATTACAATTTTTAAAGCATTTCAGATGTCAGATGTGATTCAGAATTTTTTTTTTCTCTTGTTTCTAATTTGGCCGCTCTGGGCACTAGCCCCTACTGCAAATCCAGCGCTGGGTATGTATATGTGTGTGTGAATGTTATACATGAAATGTTTGTTTTGCAGACGTCAAGTGTCCCAACGGAAGCACGTGAGGTACACCCACCTGAACAAGGACCGAGTCACATGCGCTTACTGTCACAAAAGCTATGCGAACAAGGACGTTCTCAAATCTCATCTCATGACGTAAGTATGCGATCATCCTTAATAACATTATAAATGCAAAAGTATCAATTAATCAATCAATCGAAACATTTATTTGCCAGTATAAATGCGTACATTGTTTTTAAATCGCCATAACTGCTCCGTTAGGAAGGCAAATATTAAAATTAATTAACTCTGTCTGTCTGGCTTTCACGCCTAAACTACTGAACCGATTTAAATTAATTGGACCCTGAGGATCTGTCGCTAAAAACCTATCGGTGTGTTCCGACAGATTAGCCGAGCTATCAAGTGAATCTCTCAGCTTCCAGTCCAAGTGTAGCCTGGCGCCACCTTCGACCACATCGTCAGCTTTGACCACAAGTCACCTGATGTTAAGTGACGATGTGGTCGAGGATGGCGCCACGCTACACCTGGACTGGGAACTGGCTCTCAAGTGAGGCTGCCGGAACACACCGATAAGTGCTTGGCGACAGATTCTTAACAAGAGGGTGGTAGCTAGCCAGGCGAGTACTAGAAAATAAAGCTCAAGCTCATTGTAGGATTCGTACCCGCGACCTACGGATCGCAAGCCGATGTCAATACCTCTTACCCATAATTGCTTCTATAATGTCATCATATAGAAATTTTCTTTGTAGGGTTCCGTACCTCTAAAAGTATAAACGGAACGCCTATAGTTTTTATAATGCCTTTCCATTGTAACTGACAGGTCTCACCCAAAAGAAGTGTCAGCAATAGATTCAGTGCGGCGATACCTGTGCAAGGAGTGCGGGATGGCGTTCAAATCGCCGTCGCAGCTGCGGAACCACGGCACCAAGCATTCGCTCAAACGGGACTACTACTGCGTGGAGTGCGACAAGTCAGTATATACATACATACATACCTACCCATTTTTACAATCTAAATATATATAACTCAAAGGTGTCTGACTGACTGACATAGTGATCTATCAACGCACAGTCCAAAACACTGGACGGATCGGGCTGAAATTTGGCATGCAGGTAGATATTATGACGTAGGCATCCGCTAAGAAAGGATTTTGATTAATTCTACCCCCAAGGGGATAAAATAGGGGATGAAAGTTTGTATGAATATTTGTAAATTTTAAACCGATCGGGCTGAGACTTTGCATGTTTAAAGCTGTAGCCCACGCGGGTGAACCGGGGAACAGCAAGTTCTTACATAAAAAATAAATATTATATTAGAATTTTGAATTTCTTTACTTAAATATAATTTTGTCTCATTTAATTTCAGAGCTTTCAAATCGGAAGCCGTATTGAAACAGCATTTAAAAACTGCGCAACCTCATGTCAATTATTTGGAACTGCCGTAAGTTTATATATCACACTGTACTTATCACCATCATCACCCTATGACGTTCCCACTGTTGGGACTCTGGCCTTCTCTCAGAGAGCGTGGGCCATAATCCCTAGTTCTAATCTACTATATAAAAATAAGTCGGGTTTTCCTTCCTGACGCTATAACTCCAGAACGCACGAACCGATTTCCACGGTTTTGCATTCGTTGGAAAGGTCTCGGGCTCCGTGAGGTTTATAGTAAAGAAAATTCAGGAAAAATTTCAACAGAAAAGCGGGAAACTCTTCTCACATATAGCGCCATCTCTGATACATAGTATGTACTACACCGTATTCTTCAACAAATGATTGTTTGCAATTACAGATACAAGGACAAATTTATGATTTGCATGGTTCAAAAAAAAAATTTCTTTTTTTACTAAACGAAACTATTATCTAAAACGAATCTGGTGGCGAAACGGAGTTCGCCGGGTTTGCTAGTTACTAATATTATATGAGATCACAATGTTTCGTATTGAATAAAAATAATTGACTTTTGACTTTATAAAAAAGACAAATTTCTTTCTTTGGTGTGTGTATTTTTTTGTTTTTTTTTATGTGTGTTTCTTTTTCTGTGGTTTTCTTTTTATGTGTGTTAGTGCTTTTTTACCTTTATGAGTAATCTCGTAAATTACTGAACCGATTCTAAACATTCTCTCACTAATAGAAAGCTACATTAACCCCGAGTGTCATAGGCTATGTTTTATTCTGATACCAGTTGCGCCCCGCGGTCTCACCCGTGTCGTCCTGCTATCCCGCAGGAACTCTTTTACGGGACTCCATTCCTAATTTCATCTAAATCGGTTTAGTAGTTAAAGTGATACATGGTAGCAAACATTCACACATACACACACAAACTTTCGCATTTATATTTTTTTTATATATATAAATGTTTTTATATGAGTAGGTTAATGTAGAGATTTCAGTAAGAAACCACGATATTTGGTTTGTATGTCAGTTTTTTTTTCAGACTATCCTGCCTGCATTGCGAAAAGAAGTTCGCCATAAAGAGAGACCTGGATAGACACATGAACAGGGTTCATTTGGATATAAAACCTTTCAGATGCGATCGATGCGATAAGGTAAATATTTTTTTTCGACCACAAGTCACCTGATTTTAAGTGACCATGTGGTCGAAGGTAGGCGGGGCACATTACACCTGGATTGGGAACTGGCTCTCGAGTGAGACTGCCGGAACACACCGATAGGTGCTTGGCGACAGATTCTTAACTTGAGGGTGGTAGCTAGCGAGGCGAGTACTAGAAAATACCATACCACCAAGCTATGGTTTCATCACGATGTTTTCCTTCAACGAAAGCTCAAGCTCATTGTAGGGTTCGAACCCACGACCTATGGGTCGCAAGCCGACGTCACTACGTCGACTTCCTTGAGCCATCGTCGCCTCTAATGTATATTTTCAAACAATAGGATATCTATTGTATACCAGCTGAGCCAATAAAAGTTGTCTGAAGGAAATTTATTTATAGCTTCTCACCTTTTAAACCGTCCCTGAACTTCCACAAATATTTCGAGATCAAAATTATCCAAATCGGTCCAGCCATTTTCGAGTTTTAGCGAGACTAACGAACAGCAATTGACTTTTAAATATAAGACTAGCTGACCCGGCAGACTTCGTACTGCCTGAAACGAAAAATCAAAAAATCAATCAATATAGCAATAAAGTTCAAATTGACTCTAAATTTTATTAAGAAAACTCTTATATGGAAAAAAGGAAAGCGCTGTTTTATAGGGTTTTCCCGGCAATTATTCTAATTTTTCTCACCTTTTGAACCTTCCCTAGACCTCCGCGAACATTTCAAGACCGAAATTAGCCAAATCGCTCCAGCCGTTCTCGAGTTTTAGCGAGACTAACAAATAGCAATTGATAAGAAGATTGTATACCTATTGTATTGCCGCAGGCGTACGTGAACAATTGGTCTTTGATAGACCACAAGCGCCACGTCCACGACGGGTACAAGAGACCCCTGCGGTACCCTTGCAAGATGTGCGACAAGATATTTGATGTAAGTACCACTATATCAATAGACAATATTTTTACAATAATCCAACACGTTTACAGCCCAAATAGAAGTTTTAAAGAATCTTGCGTGAGATTAGGGGAGGGGGGAGGGAGTTGAGGCAAATCTTACGATATTTCACCAAGGGAGGGGAGGGGTTCAAAAATTCTCAAAAATGCCTCACGTAATTAATGGACGAATAATGGATCCTATTAAATAAAGAATTTTGTACTGAATTAAACTGAACTGTAAAGTCTTTGTCCACAGCGCAACTCGATACTGAAGGCGCATATTAGAACCCACACGGGCGAGCGTCCCTACCAGTGCAGCAAGTGTCCCGCCCAGTTCAGCCAGTCCGGCGTGCTCGCCACACACGATCGGCTCATACACCAGAAACTGACCCGGGACGGGAGGCCTAAGGCCAACTCCTTCAAATAATCATCATCAGAAGTGACTGTAACAATTTGAACCAGAAAAAAAGATGAAATTGCTGTACCCACTACCCATTATAGAAGAGAGCTGTTCGTGCGATTTATAATATGTGCCACAGAGAATCTTTAAGGACTTTAAAGAAACCAAAATAATGATAATGGTTTGTCAATAACATATTTATGAAAATTTAATGTACATACGGAAAAATTTAAATAGCTTCAAAAAGAGAAGTGATTAACACAATTTTAACCAGAAACAAAGATAAAATTGCGGTACCCACTACTAGGCTCCTTAAAGTCAGCAACTTATTCAAAGGTGTCTATGTTTTTTTCAAAAAAAATTTCACATGAAATTCAAGGAACCTTCGTGTTACACCGTGGACCGCATCAACGCTTGGCAACAGGCGGGATGGCGGACAAATGCATGCCTATATTCTTATAGATAAAAATCAATTGCTGTTCGTTAGTCTCGCTAAAACTCGAGAACGGCTGGAGCGGTTTGGATAATTTTGATCATGACATATTTGTGGTTGTTCTGGGAAGGTTTAAATAGTGACTTTTATTGGCGATACGAAGTTCGCCGGGTCAGCTAGATTGCAATAAAAAAGAAGCCTATTACGTTCCCACTGCTGGGACCCTGGTATTATCTGAGAGAGAGAGAGAGAGAGAGAGAGAGCGCTCAAATAGTAACCTTTATTTTCCTTCCATTTTTATTTATTTTACAAAATCTACAGCTGTTATATCTAAAACAAAAATTCTTACTGCCAATAAAATACTACTAAATTTTAATAGCTAGAGGTATTATATTAAGTATTTAGTCTTAAGGGCCTATTCAGTGCGACGCGGATGACCTACGCGGACGTCCGCGACGGACGGTAAAATGTATGAAACCTTACAGCGCGTTCAGAGCGACGCGGAGCTGTCCGTGTCGCGGAGAGCTATCCGCGCGCGGTCGAAATCGCTCCGCGCCGCTCCTCCGCGCCGCGGGCGGACGGTGCTTGGTTCTAATGTATATGTTCAGTGCTCGGCGGACAGTCGCGCGGAGCGGATGTAAAGTACTGTCGTTGTCATGGCGGCTGCCTCAAATGTGCAAACCGAGAGGGTTATACAAGAAGTACGACTCGATCACGATCCGCATCGCACTGAACAACAAATTCATCCGCGGCGGACGCAAAACCTAGTCCGCGTGCGGATGGTCCGCGTCGCACTGAATAGGGCCTAAGACCTATCTTTGTTTAGTAGAAAATGCAACGTTATACTTAATGTTATTTAGTACTTACATAATATAAGTTATTTATCAATAAATTTACTTATTAATGATTGAATTGAATTTGTTTCTATTATCCTTCTATTCTGCTAATTTTTACACCAGGATGATATAATTATGTTTATCGTCAAGGGTGTGTTGGGCTATAGTCAGTCCTGGATTTATAAATAGGCCGTGTAGGCCGCGGCCTAGGGGCGGCAGCGTCCTAGGGGCGGCAGATTTCAGAGGACGGTCACTCGATTTCAGACGATAAAAGTCAAACACGTTCACGGGTTTAATCATGGTTTATCCGCTTTCTTAATGACTAATTCATTCGTTTATTTAACTTTAAGGCATTCTAAATGTAATAAACTACAAATGGAAAATTATTATTTTAGAAAGGTATGTACAGTCAGCGACAAAACTAGCTGATCGTTCTCGATTTTCCAAATGTGTTTCAAATTAGTAATATTATTGTTTTTTTTACATTTTACATGGTATCATTTTGACTACAACGTAACACAGCTGATTATAGGTGATGATGAGGTAAAAAATTGGTGTCGAAGATGATGAGGATTTAATAGAAAAAAGAGTGATTGTTCAGCGACTTTTATCGTTGACTGTACATGAGGCGGCGGAAAAAAGTGGCCTACACTCATATAAAATATAAATCCGGTACTGGCTATAGTGGTGTGTCTACGGATAATTAAAATTAAGCATAGTCACACCAGTGTGGCAAATTGGCGTGACTACGGAACGGTTGCTGATTCTTGAGGTCTGTCGTATAACTTCAATAAGCTGTTCGTATTTTTTATACATAATATATTGCTGTCGGGTCCAGGGCAGTATGAAATGAGGCCAACAATGTCCTTTGGTGAGGAGACAGTCTGAACCCTGGAGAAGAACATACGAAACATTTTATCGCGATGTGAGTGAAACGGCGGGGTGCAGCTAGTATTTAAATTACTGGCAAAAAGTACGATGTCAGCGAAAACCAAGCAAGCGTAAAGCTGAGGTATCAGAATTGAATCATACGAGCTTTGATTTCGCTCAGTTCAGTTTCCAAATGAGTCACGGAAACTCCACATCAATTTAGCTAGGAATCCGGCCCGGAAGTAGCATTATTCCACGAGTCAGTGGCAGTGCCGGATTAAGTAAGCGCGGGGCCCCTAGCAAATTCCTTTAAAGAGCCATTCATCTACTGTGGGTTCTTAAGGCCTTGCCTTACGCCGTTGACCTTGCTTGATCAGGTGAAAGCATCCCGCACTGACTTTATGAGAGACTGCCGTGGCGATTTGAGACAATGAAATACGAAAAAAATTCGCAAAAAATAATTAAAGCAGTATTTTCAAAAAATGGCCTGAAGGTGTTTTGGGTATTTTATTTCCTAATACGCTGATGGTATTAAAATCTTTGTTGTATATATAGTTTAGGAGTAAAGTAGTATTAATGCCAGCCTTACGGTCGTTTTAATAACCTCTACCCACGGTTTGCCCTAGAAATGTGACACAAACTCCATAGAAGTCAAAAATCTATCTCTAGTAGGAAAAACTATGAATCAAATCAAATCAAATCAATCATTTATTGCATTCATATGTTAGTTAGTATACATGAGATCTTAGTGGTTATAATTAGTGAACATATGGACCCGAATAGGGTATAGCAATGTAGGAGCGCACCGATCCATTCTAAATAGTAACAATTACAGACAACTTATAAACATATTAAATTATTGTCAAAAAAAAAGCAGAAGGAAGTCATTATATTAGTATAGTCAAGTAATAATTATATTCATTTCATTGCATTCAATCCGATATTGACAACCAAAATAAATAAGTTAATTACATGCTCATTTTAATTGCAGAAACTTTCAAAGAATAATAGATAGGTTATTCAAATGTTTTTATTCTGTGGATGAATTCTTCAAATTTAAATTTAATTCTATTTTAATACAATGACAATGGTGTCGATTCGGTTTTGCATTATCTAAAACTAAACTAAGTTTGACAGGTCTAAGAGTAATGCTGTCCTTTTTTTATTTCAGTGGTTAGAAAAAAAACAGCAATACTATTAGACCTGTCAAATTTAGTTTAGTTTTAGAGAATGCAAAACCGAATCGACACCAATATGTACTAACTACTATACATTTATTTTTATTTTATTATTTACTTGTGTGAATGTGTCTGACGTTTCGTTTTTTTTGTCTTTGTGTATTTGTGAGATCTATTAATTTATAAGAATAAGCAGGCATAATAATATGTAACGTAATAATATATTTATAAATATTTGTACAACTGTAAAGTTGAACGTAGAGAAACTTTAGCTAAGTGACCAACCATGTAACCTATGTTCCAGCAAATAAATAAACATTCATTCATTCATTCATTTCCAGCATTAGTAGGTATGTAAGTTGTAAAGCTACGTGCTTAGTGAACGCTCACATGCACCTATGTCCTAAATACTTACTTAGCCCTGAATCCCTAGGAGGAAGTGACACCGCTTCCTACCAGGCGGTAATCACTTCCCGTTGGTGCGAGCTGCGCTACACGGGGCGTGGTGCCGAGACGTGTCTGACGATAAATTATGTACTTAAGTATCATGTAATTGTCGATAAATAATGTAAGCAATATTTGTATCTTTTTCGTTTTTTAGGGTTCCGTACGCCGATAGGAAAAACGGAACCCCTTAGGACCCTATACGAAAAAGGGTTTTGACGTCTCAGAAGAAGTAATGTCAAAAATCGATCTCTAGTTGTAGGGCAAACTGTGGATAGATTGGCTATTAATGTCTAGTGTTAGGTCTACAGTTTATACCTAGTGATAAAAAGTATCCTTTCTCAGGGTTCAAACTATATTTGTACGAAATCTCATTTGAATCGGTTCAAAGTAGATTAGGCGTGAAAGCGAGACAGACAGACGGACAGACAGACAGATAGAGTTACTATCGCATTTATAATAATCATCATCATCAGCCGGAAGAAGTCCACTGCTGAACATAGGCCTCCCCCTTTGAACGCCACCATGAACGGCTATTAGCCATTTGCATCCATCGGCTCCCTGCGACATATCTACATGAACATTTATAATATTAAGTTAGTAAGTATTATGTATGGAAGTAGGGATTATAAATGTGAAAGTGACTCTGTCTGTCTGTCTGTCTCGCTTTCACGCCTAAACTACTGATCCGATTTAAACGAAATTTGTCCCGGAGATAGTTGGAACCCTGAGGAAGGACATAGGCTACTTTTTATCGCGGTACATTGTGACGTACGCGGGTGAAACCGCGGGGAACAGCTGGTACCAAATAAATACATTTGAGTTTTGATTTTTAGCCTGAGTAGGTCTCGCGACACGTCGTCTGACGGGGTCCCGTCACCCACACCGGATCCTTCCACATCCGCGCTCCCCTCCGGATGTGCTCGCTCCCGTGGGAGTGAGACACTAGCGCCGCCCCTGCGTTACACGCAAACATATTCAACAACACATCTTTTACTTGTCTCTGGTCACGAGTGGTGTGGCCAAACTTCAAACTTCACGTCATAGGTACAAGGTGGACCAAAAAAAGTCATGTGGGCCAGAAGAAGTCATCCAATGTTCTTTGGCTCTCTTTTTTTTCTAAAGGAAAGCTTTGATTATCGCTATTTTCATCACGGTATGGAGTGGATTAATACTTAGCCTACTTTTTATCCCGGAAAAGGGTTCCTGCGGGATAGCGGGAAGACGCGGGTGAAACCGCGGGGCGCAACTAGTTCTATAAAAAAGGTTTAAAATCATACGAGCCCATATTGATGGTATGTAATTCAGCTGAAAAGTTGACAGTGACAGCGTCAAGTTCGTAGTATCGACCGCGTGACCCAGATTTCTCCTCAAATCTCGGTCGACAGGTCATGGGATAAAAGGAAATTGGTACTTTATTTAGAAGAAAGAAAGTACCAAGTAACATATATTTACAACTTGTTGTGCCCCGCGGTTTCACTCGCGTCTTCCCATTATCCCGCAGGAATCTTTTTTCCGGGATAAAAAACCTATGTGTTAATGCAGGGTATAAGCTATCTCCATTCCAAATTTCAACATAATCGGTTTAGTAGTTACGGTGATACGTGGTAACAAACATTCACACACACACACAAACCTTCGCATTTATAGTACTATGAGAAAATTTTACTAAAATCATATCCTAATTGTGAAAATTAAATGGAAAATTGATTAGATTCTCTCAATTATTTACAACAACTTTGACAGACGCGACTGGTTTGATGTCGAGGTTTAGCGTTAGACCATGACTTGGTCTATGGTTTTTCGAAAAACCACATTTTGTACCATCATTTTTGTTTAGATCCTGGTTTAATAGAGGCTTAGACCTGGGATTTTAGTTAGACCACGTTTTGTAATAAGGCCGTGTGAGTTTGGAGCAACGCTCTGCCTTTTTAGTTTTCCTTTCATATTTCTTAGAGAGGATCTATGTCCAGAATTAAATAACAATAGTCTACCTGCCTACTTTATGTGCATGTGCATAACTTTATTCAAATCGGTTCAGTCGACGTTTAATTCGAAAGGAAACTAAAATCAGACCAATCATGTGTTTTTTTTACCCTGCTGCTAAAATTAAATATTTATTAAAAGTAAATTGACTATTATCTTTCACATACTACTTCTAAAAATAGCTGTCATATTTAGAAATATCAATAGATTCTCGGGGATTCCCCTGAATAAAATCGTAGGTACCTTAACTGTCTACATCTACTATAGAAGATGAGACATGAGAACAACCTTATTCGAGAATAGCCTTGAGAGCCAGTTCCCAATACAGGGCTACGCCACCTTCGACCACATCGTCACTTATCATCAGGTGACTTGTGGTCAAGGGCTACCCTGTACCTACATAATAATGTTAAAACAAATCTCTTCGGTTTTTCTCAAGTGATGCACTTACAAACAGGATTTAGGCCCGAAATTAATAATCGATCCTGATCCGTTATCCACGGTTTTGGATCGATATGTCATGTCATAACATGTCATTTTAGTGGTAAAATGTCAAGCCCTATTACCAAAATGACATGTTATGACATGACATATCGATCCAGAACCGCGGATAACGGATCAGGATCGATTATTAATTCCTGGCGTTAGTCTTTAATTAAAGAGAAGTTATTTAACTTTAAAAACTTCGAGCTCGCCCCTGAAACTTAACAATGTAATCGGGAAAAATCTTCCACAAGGACCTCCCCGAATCCAAAGCGCATGCGTAAACATCAGGATGCTGTATTCAACGACCCTTTGTCCACAAACGAATCTTTCCCGGGACCACCCGCACGTCTCTCCCGACCCTGCCCGCTCTACAAGTGGTAGTGAGACACGCGAGCCTTCTTAATGGTAAGTAGTTAACCATACCACACTCAACTCAAGCTAGAAAATTTTAGCAAAATTATTAACATAATTAGGTACTAAATCAATTGCAAATTCAAAACATATTTATTAAGTAGAATACAACATGTGATTAAAACGTCAATTTTCAAAATACAAATTTCAAGAAAAAAAATATTCAAAAGGATACATTGTGATGACTTTAAAACGTCAACTTAAAACTAGCTACGCCTGTTCCAATCTCCTTACGCCGGCGCCGGCAAAAGAACAGGCAAGAAACGCCCGGCAGGTAACTTTTTTGGCGCGATCACATTGTCAATTTTATTCTTATTACTAATTGATTGAATTGGAGCAAGTTCACTAAAATCCCAACCTTTTTTTTGTCATCTAATAGTACGATATTTTTTAATTAGCTTTACTAATAAGATTTCTCTTGTTTGGTTGTACACATTGGGATATGGGAACATGAATATTAACGAGTTGCGGGATCACAACCAAAGCAGACCAGACCGCACAAGCAACAACCGTTCAGAGTTGACGCATGTAAAAAAAAAAAAAGTGCCAGCCATCGCTCTCCTTATAACTAGCTACACCTGTTTCAACCTCCTTACGCCGGCAAAAGAACAGGCAAGAAACGCCCGAAAGGTAATTTTTTTAAGCGCGATCACAGTCATTGGTAATTTTATTCTTATTTACACATATTATGACATGACATATCGATCCAAAACCGCGGATAACGGATCAGGATCGATTATTAATTTCGGACGTTAGACGACAACCAGGTCCCGTGCCCTCCAAAGCACTTAGTTGTAAATATCACTTGGTCAACCATCAAGTTATTTAGTAAAAATAGATGTAAAAGAACTTCAGCTTTCACGACGTGGTAGCCGAGTTGGTAGTGATCCTGCCTACGAAGCTACCGGTCCCGGGTTCGAATCCTGGTAAGGGCACGTGCTTACGTGCGTGTGCTGAGTACGTAGATTTGTTCCTGAGTCTTGGATATTTCTATCTATATAAGTACAAGCTGTTCCCCGCGGTTTCACCCGCGTGGGCTACAGTTTATCGCGATAAAAAGTATCCTATGTCTTTCTTTCCCCAGGGTTCAAACTATCTCCGTACCAAACTTCATTTCAATCGGTTCAGTAGTTTAGGCGTGAAAGCGTAACAGACAGACAGACAGAGTTACTTTCGCATTTATATATAAGTAGGGATGTACCTGTATCGTTGTTTAGTACCCATAACACAAGTTCCGAGCTTAATTTGGGGCTAGGTCAATTTGTGTGCATTGGTCCCCCGATTTGCCCAAGAACTGCAACATTCAAGGGCATGCGACATCTACCAACCCGCACTGGGCCAGCGTGGTAGATTACAGCCCATAAACTCTCTCTCTAAGAGAAGGCCAGAGTCCCAGCAGTGGGAACGCGAAAAGCTGATAATGATGATGGTCCCCCGATTTCTTTTTTAATCTAGCCTCAATTTCCCCACGTCTCTTTGCCGCTCGCAACAGGCTACGTAGACCAATTCCCCAGTCATAATACCCGCCGTTCAGGACTCGTATCCATTACCCGCAAACAGCTCGGGAGGGTCCCCAACAATCCTTCCGGAGGGTCTCAATTGGCGACAACTGCAAGCCCATAAATTCTTTCATCGCCTGACAGGCGGGAGGTTTACACTTGTCCTCGTGTGATGGAGGGTCCCGTGCTAAGCCACATTCGGGTTCAAGCATGTGGTCAGGTAGCACGCCGCCGCTCTCCTGCCAGATTTGACGTCTGTCTGTCAGTGCTTCAGTTTCTGTGTTGTGTTCTGACAATGTGTGTGCATTTAGGATTGTGATGCTGTGTGTGTTTTTGACGTGAGTATTGTGTTTTTTGAGTAGTTCTGATTTGTTGACGGCAAGGATAAATTTTAACAAAAATATAACCGACTTCTTTTCCCCCTCGATTTCCCTGGGATACCATCATCAGATCCTGGTTTCCTTATCATGGTACAGTCAGCGACAAAAGTAGCTGATCATACTAGACTTTCCAAATGTGTTTTAGATCAGTAATGGTTGCTTTTTTTACATTTTACAAGGTAGCCTTTTGATCACAACACAACACAACTGCTTTTAAGCGATGATGTGATCAAAGGTCGGTGTTGAAGATGATACGGGCAATCGGAACATGTGTTATTGTTCAGTGACTTTTGTCGTTGACTGTACCACCCTTGGGATATCTCCTGTCCAACAAAAAAGAATCATCAAAATTGGTTAATAAACGACGAAGTTATCCGTGAACAAACATAAAAAAGCATATATACGGTTGAATTGAGAAACCTTCTCCTTTTTTGAAGTCGGTTAAAAAAACAATATGGGACAAAATAGCACTTTTTTTCTCCTTTCCATAGAAATAAATAAGTAGCTGTTCACCCGAGTCAACCACCATTGAACAAAATGAGAATCATATATTTTCTGATAATCTTCCACGACATAATATATGTCATTGACCATTGATAATGATTGACAGCGTTGTTTTGCTGCTAAAGTTGGATTGCACTTCAGTCATGGTGCAAGTTGCACAATAACCATTGTCAAAATTATTGGTACAGCTACAATTTCAACTGTTTATCTTGTACCTATAACTTAGCCATGGGCTAACTAACTCCGGTCCTAGATTGGATATGTCATATCCCACTCAGAGCAAAGATATGTATCCGTTTAGCATATCCATATCCACTTAACATATCCGGGAGGGAAGGAACGTATGTTGCAAGAGTGTGTCCGAGATAGATAACTTCGGCTTCCAAATATATCCGCGAAACGATTATAATATTATGTGATATTTAAACATATTAAATGGTTAAAAAAAACTTACATTATACCTATTTAAAATAGTAAAATTGCCCTAAATGAGTTACGATATAATTGTTAACTCTATCTCACTCACTCATTACAGGCGACCTCTTCAAGCGTTCCGCTTTGATTCCGGAGTTGGATATGGGATCTCGGATATGGGATATGTTTATTTTTGGATAGGTAATGAATCTTTCGGATACATATCCGCCTTCAGATATGTATCCCAAGATATAGTTGTGTCCGGAAGTCTAACTTCAATTACGTAGTGAATTAGATTGAAATGCCGAGAGCCTTTGTCCAATTCCATATTTCATAGTACCATCTGGTAGGTTGTGGAGTTTCCCGTAAGGATTAGAAGCCCCTTAAAGCTTGGGATAGGGACATTGAGGGATGTACTTCAGACCCTTATCTTGTCCCTCTTGACTCATTTCAATCAGTATTAAAGACAGTGACTTATCTCTACATTTTTACTTCTTCTTCAGTGAGCAGTGCATTTGTCGGTGGAGAATTTTCCATTTTGTTCTGTCCTCAGCCTTCATTTTGACCTCTTGGTACGACGACGTCAATCCTTTCTTTGACTTGGTCTATTTACCTATATATGTTCTTCTCGGTCTACTTCCTCCTCTCTTCCCTTCTACCTTTTTACATATTTGTCATGACATAGGTACTAAAGGCAAACATCTTTCCTCTTTTTTGTATATTTGCTACATTACCTATTTTTTGTATTACTACACATTATGTGACCTGCAGAGTTGAGGGGTTCAAAAATAGCATGATACATTTATTTTTAACTAGCTAACCCGGCGAACTTACGTATTGCGAATAAAAAACACCTTTTAAACCTTCCCTGAACTTCCACAAATATTTCAAGATCAAAACTATCCAAATCGGTCCAGCCATTCTCGAGTTTTAGCGAGACTAATAAACAGCAATTGATTTTTATATTTAAGAAGAAGATATGTGTGATAAATGTAATTGATGGAAATCTTTTTTTATCGCAATACCTAATTCTAATGTTAATTGCCATGGTAGTTTAAAACAGCATACCTAAATCAATTTTTAATTTCCAGCTTTGAATCAATATTTTGTTATGCATCTTAGTGAAGAGACGAGCAAGCCGTTCGTTGGATGGTAAGCGTCAGGCATGTCCATAACAGTTCAATGGCATCCAGAACGCACTTCACTCATTTCTCTTAGATATATTATTAGATCCCTATAAGTATGTATGTACCTATGTGTAATTCAAAACATTATGAAACGAATTTTAGCTACTGTCTCATTCAGTACAACGTTTAAGTCATAGAGGTTTAGTTGGTATAGTACGATAGCGATTAGAGATAAGCTGGGTAGAAACCTTTTGAATATGGGCACCAACACGCTAACTATTTTAAATGTGGCTTTATTATAAATATCATGAAACTCTTACAAACTATACTTGAATTGTCAGCAAACAAGTCGACATGTTGGCACTCGCGTGTGAACGCATTAAGACGAGGAATTGGCAATATTGGCTGCAGGGATTTCCTTTTTCTCAGCAATTACAAAACATACAGAGCTAATATTTATGTGCATTAAAGATCATGTTTTTGATAACACGTTTGTTTAACTTTCATAACAGACAAACAATGATCGAAAACTGCCCTCTAAAAAAAAAGATTTTCATTTTACAGGCATACAAAACCGATTTATGAGCAAAAATTTTTTTGTATGGTATATATACACATTCTTCAAAGAACTACAGATTTAGTTTTATAAAATTAACGATAGTTTTCATTTTAAACGAAAAATCCTTTTTTTGGCGCATACGAACTTACGGCATTAGTCAGCTCGCTTGCGTTTTTGTATGGAGCTGATTTCAGATTCATTGAGTTTATCACGGCGTCCTCTTAAGGAGGGCCAGCGCTCGCAGTATAGGTGCATTGTTGCAGTGGTGGGTCCGCGGCAGCGGGCAAGCGAACAACTGTTGCCGTCGACGCCCCGTTCGCAGATAATTGTCAGAAACATACAATTTAATATTAGCCAGGATAGCCGGGTTGTTAATTTGATTGTTTATTAACTGGCAGTAATTAAACACAAGCAGTAATTTTCGTATGGATTCCAATGTATCTGGTCCAATCATTCCTGATACAAATAGAGACGGGTAGCGGTATTGTTGTGATTCATCCAATCCCATTCATCATAATTTAATACCACTGAATTGAATAACTACGTTCTGTGAATCGATCTGGATCAGTGCTAATATTCCTGACTAGGGATGAGCATCAATAACACCGTATCGATATCGATATTGGTTGCTTAACATGATACTACGATATTATCGACTGCAAAATATCGCTCTTATTAAACAATTTAAATGCGTATCTTATTGCGGGAAACGGCTATTGAATTGACAGAAGTGAACGACAGAATAGAGTTGAGTTGAGTGCTTGAGTAAAAATTAATGAGATAGTATTATTTTTACTTGAAAAGAGAAAGATACCCATCTCATACATCCAGCGTTATATCTGAAGTAAAGCAGCGTCAATAAAAACTTTTTCTTCAATTGTATTTAATAGTTTGTATACTGGATAGATATGGGGAGACCTTGGCCCAGCTGTGGGACAGTATACGTTAAAAAGATTTATACATTAATATACAATTTTTCTTTTTTTTACATCTTACAGGGTAGCGTTTGACCACAAGTCACCTGATGTTAAGTGACGATGTGGTCGAAGATGGCACCACGCTACACCTGGACTGGGAACTGGCTCCCAAGTGAGACTAATGATGATACATTACTGATGGTAATGTCGATATTTAGACATCAATATCGATAAACATCGATCATCCCTATTCCTGACGCGGCATCCAATTATTCTATTGAGGTCTAGAGTCATGTGCAGATTTGCATAAAGTACATATTAGGTACTTGTGCAGACAATATCGATGAGGCAATGAGGGCACATTCTCCGGAATACCCTTCACCGATGGAATGCTGTATCGAAGGCACTCTTCGTCGAAGGTTGTTTTAACAGACTCATTTCTCGCCGGTTTCAAGGCTTACGATATTCAATTGGAAAGAAAAATTGGCTTCATCATCATCATCACCTGTTAATTAGCAATCACCAGTGGCCCAAGTTAAAAGACGACATTTCTCATGACATGTTCAGCTTGCTAATTCATTGGAAAATTATAAAGATCATGACTTGGCAAATTTTGATTCATTTCTGATTACAATATAATTATTTTACATCTGACGAGCGCCCCGCATTGCCACGCGAGATTTTGAACGTTCAAAAATCTCGGTGGCACAAAACTGTGACGCTGGCCACACTAATGGGAAATGCCGTTAAATAGCGCGATGATTTACGTTTGACATAAGTGTGGCCACGACATTGGATAACGGCATTCACATTGGCGTTTGACGTTAGCCGATAACTAAAGTGCATTCACGTTGACCGTTCAAGTGTTGCAACTCACATAATAGCGTTAATAATTAACGCAATATTAATCGCGATGATAAGCATTGACATTTCCCTTGACGTTGACCTTAGTGTGGCCCCACAGCATAATAGACAAACGTGACGTTTACCATCATTCAAGAGACATGCTCGTCTCGTCTCGTCATAGAAAAAGAATTACAAAAGCTTCGGATGTTATTTAATAATGCCCGCACAATCACATACATAGGCTCTGACCCCTAACTAGGTTTCCCTGTAGGGTATCAGAAACTACGAAGATCGGGGATCCACAACACCCAGACACAGAACAAATACTTGCGCTTTTTTTTTTCAATGCACAAATATTTGTTCTGTAGCGGGAATCGAACCCGCGACCTCACGCTTCACAGTCGGCTATCCGCCCATTGCGCCACATCTGTCGTCATCGGTCGTATTTGTATAATGTAATGTCTGAAGATGGAATCATACGAATTCTACATCCATCCAACCTCTTCACTGTAAAATAAAATGAGCTCAAATAAACAAAACCGAGTCGTAAAATGTGCCACATTTATATATGTTTAGACACCATAAGCCTCTCGAGGCATCGCATGACGCCTTAACCCTAAGCCCTTCTCCAATGTAGATGCCAAAGGGACCAGCTCCATACAAACTAAATTTCATGGAAATTGAAAACTGAATTTCAAAGAAATTTCCATTTGTTATAGGAAGTAGGTGGGTGAATATGAGATATATACTTTTGAGAAGACGACTCCATGATTCAGTCACAGATTTAGTGGAAAATTGGTGCTAATTAGAATCATTTTTTTTTGTAACTATGATGGTTGAGAAACCTTAAAAAATGTAATTTAAAGTAATTTAAACGATGCTGATGCTACGACGATGGTAGGTACTATATCTATTGGGCTATTAGAAAGGGAAAAAATGCATATATATAATGTACAAAGTACCTACCCCCTTTTTCTAAGGTTACAACCATTTTCTCTAGATCTAAAAGCAACAAAGACTCAACTTCTGTCCACATATTAAAAATTAAATACCCAGAGGATCTTCAGACTATTTCTTTGAAATACTTGATTATATTTATCGATTTTTTTTACGTTTTCTTCTTTACCAGATCGGCATGGGTACCACATGCCGATCTGGTCTTTATTTTCCTGCGGGGTGAGGTCACAGAGACCTCAACTAGGGCCTTAACTATTAGTGACGTATGCGTATCGTCATGGCGGCGATACATCATCATCATCATCATCTTCATCTGCCTATTACGTTCCCACTGCTGGGACTCAAGCCTTCTCTCAAAGAGAGTAAGGTACTAGTTTTTTACGCAGGGAACGACCTAATAAATATAAATTCCCTTTATCCCAAACCTTATTTACCTATTTTATGCGTACATTTGATTCTATTTCGGGGTGTCTTTTACTAAGCTTTGATAAACATGGTAATATTTTTTTATGTGACGGAGAAGCTTATCTCCTCATTGATTTTATGTATACTTCGCTCTTTTCCAAGGTTTTTTCTTTGCTTTCAATATCTTTCTTGACACTTTTGATCTCGTCGTTTTCCTCCAAGAAAGGGAGTCGGAGAGAGAGTTAGGCGCATTGTAATCGCAAATAAGTGTCGTTCTTAAACTTGTTCAGCGGTGTAGACGTCATTTTGAGATACTTCTTACATCAACTTCATTTATATTCGTTTTGACTTTTTTTCATTGGTAATGCTATATTAGTACCTAATTTTGTAAAGTAGTCTTATGTACTGAAAGTTTCTACCATTTCAGATTCAAGCTCATTGGAGGCCCGATCTAGTCCATGTACTTTAAAAATGTTAACACAGTTTCCTTAACCTAAATATATAGATAGATAATTGGCCAAGGAACGGGACAAAACGTTGGGAAAGTCAAAAGTAAGAAAGAGATAGAAATAAAAGAAGATGGACACAAAAAACGATGAGATCGAACTTAGCGCGCAGGGCACCAGCAACAAACCTAGGTAAGTTTCTAACGGTCTAGATCCATACTACCCGCAACTGGATATGCAATTAATTTCGTAATGAAAACATTAGGTGGTAAGGCATTTCAAGTGCTCACATGGCTAACCATCACTTTCAAGTTAAGAATCTGTCGCAAAGCACCTATCGGTGTGTTTCGTCAGCTACACTTGAGATCCAATCCCCAATCCTGGAGTACTATGGAGTTACCACATCGTTCCTTACCATCAGGCGACTTGTGTTCAAACGCTATAATATAAGAGGAAACAAAAAAAATCTCAAGCGGATTTTGATATTTATCTGGAAACTAATAAACATTACTTCTTCCAGCGATGTGGCTACCAAATCAGATCTACCTGAAAGAGGCTCCTGGGCTAGCAAGCTGGACTTTATTCTGTCAGTCATCGGCCTGGCCATTGGTCTTGGCAACGTCTGGCGTTTCCCCTACCTCTGCTACAAGAATGGAGGAGGCGCCTTCTTGATACCTTACTTCTTGACGTTGATCCTGGCAGGAATACCTATGTTCTTTATGGAGCTGGCGATGGGTCAAATGCTGACGATTGGTGGGCTGGGCGTGTTTAAGATTGCGCCGATATTTAAAGGTGAGGTGATGAAATGTGATGGATTGTGTTCGACTTGGTGTAGATGATATACACTGTGGTAAATGGAGAAGGTATTGTTCAAAGATTAAATACATTGGGTTCTTCAATCTGAAATCTTTCGAAACACTGGATTAAAGGAAAACTTGTCTCGGGATATGTTATAGTAGAAATATAATAGAAATTGACTATGTAATGATATATTTTACAAAGAAAACATTTCTTGAAGGAAGTTTAGGGCCTTGACTTTAAAAAACAACAATAAAAAACATCTCATTAGGAAAAATTACAATTTTCTGGTAACACAAGAAATAAGTCTCACAATAGCTGAATAAACAACGACACCTCTGCGTCAGAAACTTTAATTGAAAATTCCGTTAAAACATTTCACTTCCCGAGACAAATTAAACATTATAATACTTATGAAATGCTTTTGAAAATGAGGTCGTGGACGCACCCAGCTTTGGGACAAGGGACTGAAATAAAGCTAAGAATATACATGAGAGGCCAGCGTGATTTTGATGCGAGAGATTTCAATTTATTTTAGTTGTTTCTTATTAATTTTCATGTAACACTTTGCACTGAAAAGTCCTATGCGATACGGCACTGTGCTTAGTTTAGCACACATAAGGCCCTCAAGTTAAGAATCTGTCGCCATGCACCTATCGGTGTGTTCCGGCAGCATCGCTTGAGACCCAGTTTCCAATCCAGGAGTAACTTTGCTCCATCTTTGAACACATTGTTTCTTAGGATTAGGTGTCTAAAAGTCATACGCTACCCTGTTTCCTTGATTCAGTGCCTGCATATACGAAAGGTTTTCTGTCCAGGTATTGGTTACGCTGCAGCTGTAATGTCCTGCTGGATGAACGTGTATTACATCGTCATCCTTGCGTGGGCCATTTTCTACTTCTTCATGTCTATGCGATCCGGTAAGTATCACCCAAAGCTAGGTTCTTTTAGTTTCCTTTTACTCTAAATTTTAGTCTTAGTTGGTTCTGTTACCTACAGTAACTTTATCCTTCATAGTGTTCTTCATAATCATCATCAGCCTATTACGTTCCTACTGCTGGAACTCTGGTCTTCTCTCAGAGAAACAGAATGGGTCGTATCTACCGCGCTGACCCAGTGCGGGTTGGTAGATGCCACATGCCCTTGAATATTGTATTCTTGGATATGCCGGTTTCCTCACGATGTTTTCCTTCACCTTTTTGAGCATAACTAGGTGCTAATAGGTGCGGGGCCGAGAGAAACTCGGTTTCGTCGACGCGTTACCGTTCGGACACCATCGCTCATGTTTTTGGTTGCAGAATATTTGGCAGTGTGGTGGTGCAAGTCACTTGTTGTTGGTCTTGCTCATACGCTAGATCTATCTAATTTCATCCAGATATCCAGTTTATCTTGAGCTTTGTATATCTCTTCAGCTCTGTATCAAAACCCATCTCCTCAGATGTACCGTGGCGGAACTGCGACAACTACTGGAATACGGCCACGTGCGTGAACCCCTACGATCGGAAGAACCTGACTTGCTGGTCTTCACTAGCTGATACCAAGACCTACTGCACCCTCAACGGGAAGAACATTAGCAAAGCGATCCTATCTGATCCTGTCAAGGAGTTTTGGGAGTAAGTTTTAGCTTGTACTATTGGATCTGAGTTGGATTATTTTTCCGTTTAGGTACATCATTTAAGCATCTCGTCAGTCTTCTTTGACTATTTTAAGGAAGGGATGTAAGGGGTTAGCTATAGTTAGGTACCCGATCTTTCATAAAACTTTGAAAACTTGTAAGTTAGTAAACTTTGCATATTTACTTAGACAGTATTCCTTCTCGCAAAACATCTGATTTGTTTTTATACTTGTGTGTCATACTTTTAAACAAAGTAGCATTCTTAAATAAATTTCAACTTGCTTACCGTTGAGTAAGGTTGGTAATAACGTGTAGCAGAGTTCCTTCATTAAAATATGATCGATATTTCCTTGAGCTTATGCCATTTGCATTTTATAAGCTGACAAGTAATACGTTCAACCTAGACGATAATTTATGGAAATTGAATGTCTCCCATCCCATTAATTCCTTAGTAAACAACTTTGGATGAACCTTGCGGTGATTGCCATTGACAGGATAAAGGGAGGCCATATTGATGGCAAACAAATCGATTATACCCCGGACTTAACTAAGTTACTTTTCCAGTTTTACTTCTATTAAAATATGGTGGTGATAAATAGCTTCTTAATGAAATTAAAGATAGTAAATTATAACTCGGTTAAGTTGGGAAATGATCGATTTGATTCGTACAGGCGGATTTGACATAGATACGAATGCGCCTTGATAAAAAAGTGAGTTTTGGCCTCCAATAATAAAAGACGCACTTCGGTCTGTACTGAGCCACCTCCTGCCAGTCCTCCACCTGGCTCTTGTGCTCTAAATCATGATATAGATGCTGCAACTTGGAATCAGCTATCCTAGACATCCATTCTAAATTGCTTTTCCTCTGCCTCAGGCGTCGTGCTCTCCAGATCTCGAGTGGTATAGAACACATTGGCAACATCCGCTGGGAGCTGGCCGGAACTCTACTCCTCGTGTGGATCCTGTGCTACTTCTGCATCTGGAAGGGTGTCCGGTGGACCGGCAAAGTGGTCTACTTCACGGCGCTGTTCCCATACTTCTTGCTTACTGTGCTTCTAATTAGAGGTAGGGTGCTGAGAATTTGTCTTAAATCTAGCATTCTAAAGGTTTGTGAAGGAAATTATGACTTGACAACTAAGCACCTTTTAAACTTACGATTGAAACGCTTTCCATATTTTACTTATCTAAACTAGCTTGTTCTTTCCTGTCTCATAACTGGTCGAAAAGATTTAAGGACTGGTTTGTAGTAATATGAAGTTTTACTACTGTGAGCAAGACAAAAATCAAGATAGACTATGGTATGTGTTAAAGTGTTGGTTTATGCAAGCACAAGAAAAATATGGTAAGGCCTTAACAATACTAGATGACTGGAGAAGCTGATAGGTTTTTTCTTATTTTGTTAATTCACAATACGACCACAGTCTCACCTGATGGTAAGTGAAGACGTTGTGGATGATGGAGTATTCTTCCCTAGAAGACACCTATTCATTTGGTCTTTCTAATGTCAAGCGGTAACCACCGCTTGTTCTTTAACTAAGCATTACCTTGTAGCTCTTGTTCATCTAAGAAGTGACACTTAATTAAGTCTGTCACCTTGTATTTCTTCCCCCCAGGAATCACCCTCCCCGGTGCGATGGAAGGCATTAAGTTCTACGTGATGCCCAACATGTCCAAGCTCATGGAGTCTGAAGTCTGGATTGACGCCGTCACACAAATCTTCTTTTCCTACGGCCTCGGTCTCGGAACATTGGTCGCTCTCGGCAGCTATAACAAGTTCACTAATAACGTGTATAAGTAAGTGAAACTACATATTATATACGTGTACACTGTAAATACTGCTAACTTCTTCTTGTTATTTTGTAACAACTAATTTGAGTTCCTTATTAATATTTTATAGAATAGAAAAAGTAGAGGGCCTAGTGAGCTCCCTGAGAAACTCTAAACTAGCTTGTATAAAGAGTGTTGTCCTAACCAAATTATCTTTGCGTTTATTCACTTGATTGTTTAAATAATTATTGAACTAGTCTTTTCTCTTGTTTGTTTGTTATGCATTGTCTTCGATTAAATAAATTTGAAACAATATTTTTTGCTCAACATGATCAAAAGCTTTAGATATGTCAACAAAAATAAGACACTTATTATTCTAAGCTACATTGAGTTTGTAATTTAACTTTAGGTATCTTAACTGATAATAAGTGGTGATACGTAATGTTGTCGACAACAGAAAAGAATCATGCAATCCTAGAAAATGGCTTCACAATAGTATTTTGATAGAATCTTGATAGTATCGACACTACTACACAATAAAACCACAACGCACCGAGGTTATTCTTTCTACAATAAAGAGTTTTGTATCTATCTCTCTATAGTTATTCCCATGTAAAGTCCTATTCTCTTCCAGGGATGCCCTCATAGTCTGCTCGGTGAACTCCAGCACCTCCATGTTTGCTGGCTTCGTGATCTTCTCCGTGGTTGGTTTTATGGCACACGAGCAGCAGCGACCAGTCGCTGAGGTTGCTGCTTCAGGTAAATTAGCGTTAATGATTTGTCTATCATTACTCTGTTGTATCCCACTGTTGGGCAAAGGCATTGGCCGATTTTGTCCATCTCTGTTCTGGTCTAACTTCATACAGTTTTTTTTCAACAGTTAATTCCTAGATTTCTTTGTTGTACATCATCATTAAGGTCATTTACAAAATGTTTTTTCATGTCGTTTACTTTATGATGTACGGAATTTTGATTGTTATTGTTTTACTAATGAATTCAAGGCTGCGCGGTACAAGTTTGTATGGGTGGGTAATGGAAAGAAAAATAAAATGATTTATTTCCTTTGCAAATATTTACATAGGTATATTAATGTACCTCGTCCCAATGCCTTTATACCTATATTTTTAAAAGCAAAACGTGTTCATGTCTGTTATCAAAACATTCGTTCAATGCAATGGTTGACAAAAAAAGGTTTGTCCACACCTCTGCGTTTTCATGTTCATCAATTTGTCTTGCATCAAGCGTATGCAATATTGATTGTCTTAGCACACATGCAGTTATAGTGCAAGACCTATGCGGGCACTTTGGTTGCTCAGGCATTCGTTAGAGGAAAACGCAAGATGAAATATTATTTGTGGAGATACCGCATCATCATCATTATCAGCCTATTAAGTTCGCGCTACTGGGACTGTGGCCTTTTCTCAGAGAGAGAGAGAGAGAGTAAGTCTACCACGCTGGCCCAGTGCGGGTTGGTAGATGTCGCATGCCCTAGAATTTTGAGGTTCTTGGACATGCCGGTTTCCTCTCAATGTTTTCCTTCACCGTTTTGAGCGATGGTAAATTCACTCGTGACTTATTAGGTCGAGAGGATTCGAACTCGGTTTCGGCACCGTGTAAAGCACACGCGTTACCGTTCGGCTACCATCGCTCTACCTATTTTAATGGTATCTTTCTGCCATTAATTTTTGCTGCTCATAACAGATTGTGACGATGTAATCGCTTATTCTTGTCAAACAACTCTTGATTCCAGGACCTGGTCTAGCCTTCCTCGCGTACCCATCAGCTGTACTCCAGCTGCCAGGAGCTCCACTCTGGTCGTGCCTGTTCTTCTTCATGCTGCTCCTCATAGGTCTGGACAGCCAGTTCTGCACGATGGAAGGCTTCATCACAGCTGTTATTGATGAGTGGCCGAAGCTGTTGAGAAGAAGGAAAGAGATCTTCATTGCTATTACTTGTTTTATCTCGTATTTAGTTGGTCTCTCTTGTATCTCAGAGGTGAGTTGTTAATTTCTGTTATCATAACTAGCTTCCTTTCAAATATATTTACTTTCATGTTTGGGTCTCAATAGTGTGGTAATGCTGAAACCAATTTGGACTTGTTGCAATAATAATATGCTGAATATTCATACATGGTATCGGATAACTTTGGCAATAGCTGTATAGTGCTGATCCTAACTCAGATACTGACATATTCTCATCCTCACTTTGTTTCGATGATGATATTTTGATTTATTTAACTATAATACTACATATATATGCTTTCCAGGGTGGCATGTATGTCTTCCAAATCCTCGACTCCTACGCCGTCTCCGGATTCTGTTTGCTCTTCCTGATATTCTTCGAGTGCGTCTCCATATCCTGGGCGTTTGGTGTGAACCGCTTTTACGATGGAATCAAGGAGATGATCGGCTACTACCCTACCATCTGGTGGAAGTTCTGCTGGGTCGGGTTCACGCCTGCTATTTGCATTGTAAGTAGATTTCCAAATGAAGTGATGAGTTTTTCAATAGTTAATGGCTCAGGTAGAGGTTGCAGGTTTGCATATTGCAATGAGCTTAGCTTTTGATGAAGGTAAACATCGTAATGAAGCCATAGCTTTTTGGTGAAGCATTTTTAAGCACTTTATTGGAAGATATGTTTCCTTTTGTGACTTAGTTCCCAAGGTAAGCGTTGTATGGCGTCACCTTCGACCATGCAACTTATTTTCAATTCAATTGACATGTGTGTGTTAGTTTATTTAGTATCTTCATCATTTTTTTTTCTTCTTTTAGTTTCTTTAGTATCGCTACTACCGACTCTATCATATTTAACATCAGGTGACTTAGGGGTAAGATGTAAAGAAAATTGCCCACTATCATCATCATCATCAGCCGGTAGAAGTCTACTGCTGAACATTGGACCACGTTTGAACGCCATGATGAATGTCTATTAGCCATTTGCAGTTTGCACCCAATGCCATAGGCTCCCTGCGAGTCCTGCGTCTGCACATCTAATTTGATGTTTCAATTTCAGAGCGTATTCATCTTCAACCTCGTCCAATGGAAGCCGATCAAGTATATGAACTACGAGTACCCGTGGTGGTCGCACGCCTTCGGCTGGTTCACTGCCCTTTCTTCCATGATGTGTATCCCAGGATACATGGTCTACAAATGGCGGGTCACTACCGGCACTTGGAGAGAGGTGAGTTTACTGTATCAAAGATATAAGAGCAACATTTTCAGTGACATTACTAGGCATAAAAAGGTTTTTCATCTTATATCTCAGGGTGACACCCTAAACTGGGCTTGAGCTTGCCGTGAAGGAAAACTTCGTGATGAAACCATAGCTTGGTGGTAGGGCATTTTCAAGTGCTCGCCTGAATAGCCCTCTCACCTCTCAAGTTTTTGTTTACCTATCGGTGTGTTCCGGCAGCACCACTTCAGAGCCAGTTCTCAATCTAGGTGTAGCGTAGCGCCACCTTCGTCTTTATCATCACTTAACATCAGGTGACTTGTGGTTATCAGATTTTCATTAATTGCCATGACGTTTTCCTACAGAAATTCAACAAAATCGTCCGGATTCCGGAGGACGTACCCTCCCTGCGTACCAAAATGCAGCAAGAAGAGATCGCCAAGCACTGCAAAGCCTAAAGTACTGCAAAGCCTCAACCTCAAGATGAATCCAAGCCATGACAAAGATCGCGACTTGACTCATCTGGAAACATGACTTGTTACAGGACCTGAATTGTCTCTAGATTGAACTTGTCACTATTAATGATAATGGAGATTCAATGATTTTATTTGATTATTATTGTTACTGACCACAAAATAACGCAATGCTAAATTTGTAACATTCAATTCTTCCTACAACGTTTTAGTTTCAGAAAATTCTATTTAGTGTCAGATTTTGTGATGTAAAATTTTACGACAGTTCGTACCTATTCCAGTGCTAATATTTGTGTTAAAAATAGCTTTTCATTTGCATCGTAATTCAAAAGACTTTAGTTATTTGCCGACATGATTATTTGTTCCAACTTCCAACTACTGGTTGAACGGAGAATAATCAAATGAAATGAAATCAAATGAAATCATTGATAATGGATAACGGATCTTAATAAGTACTAAAATACATACGCACAATTTATAATTATAATATGCCAAATGTATTGTGCCATAATCAATTATTATTTACTCAATTATTATAATATTTATCGTAGTTGCCAATGTAGCTCCCCGAATCAATAAAATTTATCGGGCTTTATTACGTTATAACATAATAATTAAGTATAATATGATATTATTATTTAATAAACATTTTATTTGTGGTTATATTGTAATTTAGCTTTAAAATTAAAATGGTCGATGATTTGATGACTTTCCGTTTTACTGTGGTTGCGTTGCGACGCGTTCACGTAGATTTATACTGTACAATTATTTTTAGTTAATAATTGAGAATCATCAAGAGGTGATCGATTTTTGTTATTAGATTTAAGTGGGTGTGTTTATTGAAAGACGTTACTATGTTATATATATATAGTCTTCCATGTAGCTAGATGTAGTGATTAGAATTAATGAGTGTAACCTTTGCGACTTTATTTACCACTTTTATTTAAGGTATCAAAGAACTATGTCTACGGCCTAAACCAAAGCCATTTATCATATTTAATTATACATGTCTAATCAATATCCTGTGTTTATGCGTCAATTATTTTAATCATAAAAACAATTATTATCCATAGGTTATCCTTTAAGCAGTTAAAATAATATTTGATGTTTAGATGTAGATTTAAGGATTTTTGAATGAAATATATAAAACGCAGTGGGACGCGTATTTTTGAATCTATGTGGTGTTTTTGAAAACGTACTTTTAAGCGTGTTAGTGACGTAATATGTCTATTATATTCTTAAATGCATTTAATCTTATTTTATTGTGCTAATATCATGTACCTATGCTATGTATGAAAAAATTACGAGTGTAACTTTTGTTGTATAATTTTGAGACTAATAATTAGTTTCGTTGTACGTATTTTTTAATTTTAAATAAGTTGTAGCGTTTGTAGACTTTTTATTCAGTTTTGGTGTTGCAGCTTTAATTATTCATTCTACAAATAAATTTTGCGTATTAATTCAAATTACTCATAAAGCTATACATATAATTACTAAATTAGAAATAATAATAATAATAAAAACTCAGACTTCTGTGTTCTACTTGAGACCAACATTCTAATTAAAATAAATTTAAAAATTTATATCAAATATATCTTATACTGTAGATATTTTTATCAATTAAATGTATAACCATTCATATTTCTGAAAATGAGTTCAGAAATTCAACATTGTCCATCATAAATTACCAACAATAAAAAATCTTATTCTATTTCATTATTATAAAATAATTATTAGATATAATGTTTATATAAACATTCATAGAAAGTGCAATCTGTGTTAACATACTTAGCAATTTTAATAAAACATTATTGTCAATTTAAAATTATATAAAAAAAACATGGTAAACATTCGTAGAATTTTAAATGTATGTAAAATTATACATTTTATGAACTATTTATCTTATTGTCTATTCGTATAATATCTATTCTCTTAAAAGTTTATGTAGTGTTTGAATAAAAGTTTATAACAAAATAATATTATATAAAATGTAGAAACGTTCGAAAATAATGGAAACAATTTCATATTAAATTGAGACAAATGTACAACAAATCAAATATGTACAATTGGATAAAAAATTAAACTAAATACTAAAGCTAAACTATCTATATAAAACTAAACTATTCATATATTATTATAACTATTTCATATTTATAATAATTATTATAGTTACATTGTATTTTTTAGACTCAGTCAAGATTTTTCAGCTATTATGTGCCAAATAATAATCCACCAGTATAATTGTATTTAAATGTAGTAAGCCTTTTAAAAAGAAAATACTTATTTGCCTATTTTAGGATTAAGTAAAAAATGTACTTTTAAATTCAATCATTTTTATGATTAAATAATCTCTGTAATTTTATTAGCTCCTGCTAACTAATTGAATACAAAAATGAGTAAATTTAATGTTATTTAATAATAAAAATGTTTGAGTAAACATATTTTATAATTACTTTTAATATTAATTTGTGTTATTTATATATTTTGCCAAAATTGAACGTAGGCCTATTTATTATTATGTTTTAATATACATTATTATTCGTTTAATAAAGACATATCCGAATCGACACAATTATAATATGTAATAATATTGTTGATAATTTATTATTGTATGTAAGACAAAGTTATTTATTTCAATAAATAGTTAATCCCAATAGTTAGGCCTATTTATTATTATGTTTTAATATACATTATTATTCGTTTAATAAAGACATATCCGAATCGACACAATTATAATATGTAATAATATTGTTGATAATTTATTATTGTATGTAAAACAAAGTTATTTATTTCAATAAATAGTTAATCAAATTAAATTGTTTTACTAATCATAAATATGTATAAATTTTCACATTAATTAGTTTCTTTATGATTTAAATTAAATCTATATTATGGTCATTAGCGATACACATGATGACTTTTTAATGTAGAAGTGGATAACTTTCATTATTCTTTGAATTTATTTCTTCACATACATCGGGATGAAACCATATTTAGGAGGTAGGACATTTTCCAATGCTCACCTGGCTAGCTATCACCCTCAAGTTAAAAATCTGTTACCAAGCCTCTTGATGTGTTCCGGCAGTTTCATGTCAGAGCCAGTTCCCAATCCAGGTGTAGCGTGGCGCCATCTTCAACCACATCGTCACCTAACAGGTGATTTGTGGTCAAACGCTAAGTCAAAGTGTCATAAGGATACCACGATTGGTTAACTTTCATAACAGAGAAACAATGATCGAAAACTGCCCTCTAAAAATAAGATTTTCATTTTACAGGCATACAAAACCGATTTAAGAGTTGAATATTTTTTTTGTATGATAGATACACAGTTCTATAAAATTAACGATAGTTTTCATTTTAAACGAAAAAAAAAAACCTTTTTTTGACGCATACGACCTTACGGCATTAGTCAGCTCTTTTGCGTTTTTGTATGGAGCTGATTTCAGATTCATTGTTTATCACGGTGTCCTCCTTGTGGCCAAACGCTAACCTGTAAAAAGTTAAAAATTGGTTGTCTGTAAAGTCGGTTTACTGACGATAGTTGAACGTGACAACGTCGATTGGCCGATTGTGCTTCTTTGTCGCTCGTTCCGCGCTCTCGCTTGCACTTCAAGCCTTACATGGAACGCCTCAGAGTGAGGTAACGCCGCATGAGTCATGTTTTTTCGTGCGTGCAGCCTGCTCTATCGAATTATAAGACGTTATCACGTCAAAAAAAAATTTAATTCTTGTAGAAGTGTTCACGTGGATAAAATCGCGGGGCACAGCTAGTTCTATAAACAAACTTAGTTATCGTATTTAAATGTTTGCCTAGATAGATAATGTAGTACTTATTCGTATTTTCCTTCCACTAAAGCCTCACAGATAATGCCCTTGTTAAATAGGAGAGCAAACCACACTTAGGTATCTATTAAATATCTACCTACTAGCTGTTATTCGTGGAGATTTCCACAAGATTTTATTTACACTAGCAGTGCCTCAGGGTTACAACACCCCTTTAAGAGGTAAGTACATAGATAGAGAATTAATGGACAAAGAATTAGTCTAGCCATCCAAAGGGGGAACGCTGCCAGTATCTTCGGAACCTTGCCTAAAGGGACTAATATATTGTAGTTATTAGTTTAGGTTTTTATTTATTTTTCTTAGTTCATTGTTATAGTATATATTTTTGTTTTAATTTAATAAATAGTAGATAGATAGATAGATAGATTAACTCTTTATTGTCATACCACAATACAGAGAAATTAAATTTAAAGCCCTGCCATACGCCGTTGACCTTGCTTGATCAGGTGAAAGCATCCCGCACTGACTTTATATGAGACTGACGTGGCGATTTGCGAGTTTGAAATACGTACATAAAAAATTCGCAAAAAATAATTAAAGCAGTATTTTCAAAAAATGGCCTGAAGGTGTTTTGGGTATTATATTTTTTAATACGCTGATGGTGTTAACAAGTCTTTGTTGCATTTATAGTTTAGGAGTAAAGTAGTATTAAACTTTTAGAAAATGGGGCACTTTGCACATTTTTTTCAATATGTAAATAATTATGTTAATTGCATTTTTCGGCCCGAAGGTGTTCTGCTATATATCAAGTAGATATTAACATAATTATATTTTTATTAGACCAAAATTACACAGACAGATATTTTTCAGCTTAGTTTGGGAACCAGCGCCTTAAAACAAAAACAACAAAGAACATCAGTAAGTGTCACAAAGGGCGGTCTTATCGCTCAGAGCGATCTCTTCCAGACAACCCAAGAGCAGAGAAATAATGCGAAACTAATATATGGACGGTGGTATACAGCAAAAAAATAAAAGAAGCATACATACTAGATAAGTATTTACCTACTTAACCTTAACCTTCCATCTTCTCTTCTCCTTATTTCTAAGGCCCTCAAATTCGCAAATTGAGTTCGCGACATCCTAAAGGTAAGCCATCCCTAGCTTAGTTGGTCGAAGTCTCGCTTGTTTTCACTTAACATAAAATATCTGTACCTACGGAACCCAGAAAAACTTAACCGCTTCTAACTTTTACAGATAATAACTTATTCGCAATCGCATCGTGTCACTAGGGTCATGTCTTTAAATTGAGTTGTTATTTGATTGACAAATTTTGTTTGACAGGTTTTAGAAATATTATGCTAATTTTAAATCATACAAAGGTACAGTCAGAATCAAAGCGCAAAATTATAAACATCAAAGCTGTGTGAAGATTTCGAGATCTGGACACTCGCTGTTAAGAGAACTTTACTGCAATCCGTACACCTTGCTTAGTGTGGCTTTGACATTTGCAAGGTGCAGTCGCTGCGGGTACTATTTATATGAGAAAATCGTGAGAAAACTGGCATGTCCAAGAACCACAACATTCAAGGGCATGCGACATCTACCAACCCGCACTGGGCCAGCGTGGTAGATAATGGCCCATAATCACTGATGCTGGGGCCACACGAACGGGAAATGCCGTCCAATAGCGCGATGATTGACGTTTGACATAAGTGTGGCCACGACATTGGACAACGACATTCACATTGGCGTTTGACGTTAGCCGATAACTCAAGTGCATTCACGTTGACCGTTCAAGTGTAGTCACTCACATAATAGCGTTAATAATTAACGCAATATTTATCGCGAAGATACTAGAAGGCATTGACATTTCCCTTGACGTTGACCTTAGTGTGGGTAGGCTACTTTATATCCCGAAAAAAGGTTCCTGCGGGATAACGGGAAGACGCGGGTGAAACCGCGGGGAACAGCTAGTGTCATATATATTATGTAAAAAGAAGACGATTCGCTTTCGACGGTGACTGTAGCTATATAATAGCTACCATTTACGTCAATGACATAACAGTGGGTAGAGCTTACCTTGAATTGAATTGCGTTTATAGCCTAACCATAAAGAGGGACTTGCGTAGGCGCCAAATAGTACTCTTATAAGCACCTTTAGTTAATTATTAATATCTATTCTTGGCCAATTTGCAAATCTACACGGAGAAAAAAGACCTTCCGAAATACCGTTTTCCTTCCGAGTCAAAAGGGTAAATAAGGAAAGAATCGATCTTGGTAGGTAAGACTCAGAAGGAAAGTCAGTTTTTTTTCTCATAAGACTCTATGCAACATAACAAAAGAGTTTAAGATCCAAAAATATAACTATAATCTAGGTGTGTGTAGCGTGGCGCCACCTTCAAACCCATCGTCAATAACCAACAGGTGACAAATCAAAATCAAAATATAGGTGTAGCGTGGCATCACTTAACTTCAGGTGATTTGTGTGGTCAAACGCTACCTAGTAGATAGAAAAAAAAAAGTTTTTTTTAAATGTAATTGGTTAGCAAGCAGACGGCCCGCCTGATGGAAAGCGGTCACCGTCGCCTATGGACATTTGCAGCACCAGGGGAGTAGCCGATGCGTTGCCGACCTTTAAGAACTCTTTTCACATCCATCTTGAAGGATTGCAATCTGTTGCACAGCGGAAAGACTTGTGGGGGAAGCTCATTCCACATCTTGCAAGTATGCGGGAGAAAGGAGCGCATAAATCGCGAGGTGTGGGATTTCCAGGACTCGATAATTATTCAGTAGCATACAACATGTGACCGCATTTTAACTTTTTTTATTGCTTTTTGAGATTGCTACTAGAATTCTGAGGCCGACCGTACGTAGGTAGGTACTACTGACATAATTAATAATTTATGATGTAGCGAATTGCCATCATCAATAAAATCTGTAAAGCCCAATAAAATTTTAATTCCATTTGCAAAGGTCACAGAAAACGTGTTCAGAATTGGAATTAATCAAAAATGTGTCAATGTCGACCATTATTGTCCTTAAAAAGGTAGAATTTTACTAAACTGTTCCCCGCGGTTCCAACCGCGTGGGCTACAGTTTATCGCGATAAAAAGTGGCCTTCCTTTCTCAAGCTCTAGACTCTTGCTGTACCAAATTTCATTTAAATTGGTTCAGTAGTTTAGGCGTGATAGTGAGACAGACAGACAGACAGAGTTACTTTCTATTTTTATCTTATTTTGCCATTCCCTTTCCAGCACCATCTAAAGTTTGTGAGTGTGTATCTTTGTTACTTTTTCACGCTTACGGCGCAACGGATTTGAGTGAAATTTGGAATGGTAGCTTGAGCCCTGGATTAATACATAGGCTACTTTATATCCCTGAGCAAGTTCCTGCTTAGAAGCAAATATAGAAAATACAGAAGTCTTGCAACAAATTTATCGCTCAAGTAGTTTTCTAATAATATACTCAAGTGTTTCTACGGAGTTGAAGAAATAAACAGCTTGCAATAGGGAGTCTGTTAAACTCAGGGTAACCATCTGTCCACATTTCTCCGGACATGTCCGGATAATATACCTGTTTTAGGACACTGCAGCTACAGCTTAGCTTTTAGGATTTCAATAAAACACTGGGATGCAATACAGTATTGCTTATAATGTCAGCATAAACCATTTTGGCATAATCAACCGAACATACCACTGATACAACTAAACCGTGACATAACGTTTTTATCTACCATAGAGTAGTTTCATCATCTTTCACTACAGACTATAATTATGCAACTAGCACTACACTCTACACTTGTGTTGTTGGAACTTGCTCTAATACAATTGGTAATAATTTTGTATTGAGACTGTGCTCAAAAAATTACCCACCGGGAGAACGTTGGAACAAGCGTAGCTGATTTTAAGTTTGACGTTTTGTAGTGATCTCATGTTGTACCCTTCTGAATAACTACTAATAATATAAAAACTATCAGCAAATATACTTTGATTTTGACCTTCTACCACAAAACCAAAAGGTACTGCTACTAGGTATTTTTTGAGTGAAGAGACACTTACCATCACTTCTCTCTGTATTTAAGTGTACCAATAAAGAGTTAATCTATTTATCTATCTCCATTTTCACTCAGACCCATTGAGCCGTGTCAGGGTAGAAGAAGTAAGTAATAAACATACACATTCACTCAAATAAACTTTCGCATTTTTAATTATGATTAGTTGTGATTGTGACTGGAATGCCTAAACTTTTTAGAAACCGTCCGGTTTTTTAAATATCCGGTTTTTTAAGGTCAGGACTTTTTAAATCTTGATAATAAATGGTAACCCTACTCGGAGTACTGTTTAATGTTATCGATCGCCAATCGTATGGGGAGTCTGTTATTTGTGCACTAATTGTTTTGAGGGCTGTGCTGTAGTTTGCGTGAATTACCACAACTTTGTATTTCTAATATCGATTACGGGATAACATCCGCCATTTTGATTTATTTTGAGCTACTTTGACGCTCGCGCTGTTGCAGTCGTGCTCAATCGTTTAAACTTCATTCAGCTTTCATGTAACACTTTAGGGTGAAACCAAACGAGCGTAATTTTGTGAGTCGTGAGTCGCAGAATTTTGGTAGCATAAGTTCTGCTGCATTCGGTTTCATTCAAAAAGGCAGTTTATGCCACACGACGACGTAAAATGAGTTAAAACTGTCCTCTAAAACCCATAATAATATTTTAAAATGCGAAAGTAACTCTTTCTGTCTCTTTGATACCTTTTAAAGCCAAAACCGCTGAACATATCTCGATAAAATTTACCATGGAGGTAGTTTGAACCTCAGCGAAGATCATACGATACTTTTTATCGCGATAGACTGTAGTCCACAAGGTAAACCCGCAGGGTAAAGCAAGTCACTTGTAATCGTTTAAGTTAGACAACCCTATAACCGTACTCCAGCACATTGCACTCAAGTACCATAAGTACCTACGTGAGTAAACTTTACGCAGCTTGAACTTTGAGGCTAGGTGCACACTGTGAGATTTTTACGCACGTTAAAAAATCGCATCGGACATGTCGCACCGTAGTCTACAAGACAAGTTTTCAATGGGACATTTTCTGGCAGCTGAAGAAACGTAGTGTTTTTTTTGTGAAAGAGCAAATCAAAGCAAAGCCAGTAAAAAAAAAACCTAAAACAAAAGCTACTTATGTCATTTGCCACCAATCAACTATCACTTCGTGTTACTTTACGCTGCAATAAGTGAGCTCTCATGTCTAAAAACTTATAATTTTATTCAAGGTGGAATGACAGATTGCTTCAATGAATTGAACGATTTTTTTTACAACTAGTTTTGTGTGCTTGCTTGCGTTATTTATCGTCAACGCCATCTATAGGACATTTTGAATCTATATTTAGTTTTACAATTGTCTATCAGAAAATGTTCCATTGTAATGGCTTTTCACTGCTACGTTTTTTTTATCATTACGCTGAGACGCTTTTTTGGCGTGCGGCTAAAAAAGGGCGGTGCGCGCTTAGCCTTATTGATGCTGCATTTAGCCCCTGACCTCTTATCGACTCATTACGACAAGGCAATTACTTATTTCACGACCAAGTTTATTTATGGAATTTGACAGCTGATGTAACGCAATCGACGAATATTTGACTCCTAAGTAGTGTAGAGTTTAACAATTTACAATAGTATTATTTAATATTGCAAATTGGTAGACTATCGATAGTCTAAAATAATCGATACTATCGATAGACTATCGATATCGATCTCTTCCCTCTCATATGGTCGAGGAGAGCGATGGCTGGCACATGCGTCAACTCGTGAACGGGTGCTGCTTGTGGGGTCTGGTCTGCTTTGGTTGTGATCCCGCAACTCGTTAATATTCATGTTCCCATATCCCAAGAGAAATCTTATTAGTAAAACTAATTAAAAAATATCGGACTATTAGATGACAAAAAAAGCTTGGGATTTTAGTGAACTTGCTCCAATTCAATTAATTAGTAATAAGAATAAAATTGTCAATGTGATCGCGCCAAAAAAATTACCTGCCGGGCGTTTCTTGCCTGTTCTTTTGCCGGCGTAAGGAGGTTGGAACAGGCGTAGCTAGTTTTAAGTTGACGTTTTAAAGTGATCACAATGTATCCTATTGAATAAACATTATTGAATTTTGATAAACTATCGATAGTCGACGCTACTGCTAAGTGCTCACATTCGGTCCCTCACAGAACAAATATTTGAGCCTTAAAAGAAAAGCGCAAGTTTTTATTTTGTATCTGGTAGTTGTATAGATCCCCAATTACGTGATTTTTGATACCATGGCTAGCTACAGAGGACTCCTAGGGACAGGGCTGATTTAACCTAGTCAGGGCCCTTTGAAAATGCATTTCTCGCAGCTCTGTTCCTTTATTCTTTTTTTACAATTTATTGAAATATTTTTTTTCTACAACAATTATATTCCAAACAAAAACAAATGAAAAGGATATTAGGCGTAATTTTGGGAGAATACAAATGTTCATCACACAATTTTCGTTCGATGGACAGTAATTCTTTTTTTTTGGTGCGTGCACGGGGCCCTTACTCAACGTGGGGCCCACAGGCAGTAGTAAGTACCCTACTCTGTCTAATGGTGAATCCGGCCCTGCCTAGGGAATCCAAGACATTGGTACCTAGGTAAACGTCGCGCGGGAATAGGGATGTTAACACTAATTACAAAATAATGTTTAATTTTACTTTTGTGTTAGTTTGTATTATTAGGATATCGACAAACATATTTTTGTATTTAAATATAACTTAATAATTAAATAAAAATGATTTTAAATGCTATATTTATAATCTTATGTCACGTGACTGCAAACACCAAAAAGAGCTTCTTACGTCACTAAGGGCGGCTTGCACAACAATTTTTAAACGTATTTAAGCACCCCTTAATTGCATTTAGGCAACTAAAAACGTTTAGCATCTTGCACAACAAAACATAAGCTCTTAAACGTATTTAACAAGCTGTCAAAATTAAACACCCCAGAATGGCTATTTAAGAAAGTTAAAATTTGTTTAGCGCCATTTTGAATGACCATCTGTTTCAAAAACAATGGTTTTTAGGTTTTTGTATTAGTTTTTATATGCTTCGTCTGAGTAAAATGCCTCGTTGATTTGGATTGGTAGTTTTATTGTTATTTTTAAAGATTAATATTGATTACCTATAACTACAATGGATTTGTGAGATTTCTCAGACGATGATAAAGAAATTATAATGTATCTACGCCGGCCCATTGCACCAAGAGAACTGTTTCCGAGGTCAAGATTGTTCGAAAAACTTTCAGTGCAGAAATTTCTGCGGAGAGTTCGACTATCGAAAGCTACCATAGTGATTTTGTTACAACAAATAGAAAAACATCTAAAAGCAGAACTCCATTTTACGCAAATATTCAACCCTAATGTTAACCAATTAACATGGGTTTGACCGTGTTTGACAAAAAAACACAAGGAACGCGTGATACGGAACATCTGGGCTGTTTGAAGAACACGCTAACTACGTTTAACTAAATTGCGTCGGAAATCATGTCGTGCAAGACAACGCTAAACTAGATTAGAATAAATCTGTTTAGCGCCTAAAACTGTATTAGCTAAATAAAATTAACGACGATTTAAACACAACGTTGTGCAAGCCGCCCTTAGAATCGCGACCATCGTGTTTTTCGGTCAGTGACGTCATGTCAGTCACGTGACAGTTCTTAGTGTTTTGGAGGAAAAATTCATAATTACTCTAATTTTGTATATTTTCTCATAGAAAATACTAATAATTTTAAAATAAAATATATTTTTTATGGTAAACAAGAGTCAATCTTTAAAATAAAAGCAATTCCGAAAAATGATTAACATCCCTATTGTGGGTCACCAACGAATCACAACGGTACGGATCTCTCATTCTCACTGTGGAACTCTAAGATCTCAATTGCAGTTGAAACGAAGCTCGTGACGAAATGTGTGCTTAAGCGATTATCTATGTAGCGTCCGATGTAATCTGCTCTTACAATGGCAAACTCAACGTACGTGATAAGTGCCGAGCAAATCATTACAAAGGAAAGTAAAGATTGTCTAGCGTCTGACTGGTTTCCCTTCATCATCATCATCCTTTATGAGCCCACTGCTGGACATAGGCCTCTCCGAAGCCCGCTCTTCGGTTCTTCTCATCCAACTACTGTGTTAAGTTACTACCACTTTTTTTTGTTTTGTTATGGCGTCACACGATTAGTGTATTTGCCAGTGTCAAGTATAAAATATTTCAAACTCAAAGAGTTGAATCAAGTTTAAATGATGGTGATGATGATGATGATGATGGGGAGATGATGAGGATGGTGTTTAAGTAAAGTAGTGGCGCTTTGCTTAAACTTTACACGGACTATGTGTGTTACTTTTTTACGCTGAAATCGCTGAACGGATTTGAGTGACATTTAGAATGGGGATAGCTTACAACCAGGATTAACACATACGCTTCTTTTCATCCCGAAAAACCTTTATAACGGGAAAACCGTGAAGTGCATCTACTGCTTATACTGAAGGAAGCTGTATCCAAAAATATTAGCTGATGTTTTTTTACTCGACTGCGAAAGGAGGGTTATGTTTTTCGAGTGTATGTATCTATAAATAAAATAAATATCGGGGGGGACAATTGCACACAAATTGACCTAGCCCCAAATTAAGCTCGAAACTTGTGTTATGGGTACTAGACAACGATATACATACTTATATAGAGAAATAAATACTTATATAGATAGAAATATCCAAGACTCAGGTACAAACATTCGTGCTCATCACACATATATTTGCCCTTACCGGGATTCGAACCCGGGACCGTTAGCTTCGCAGGCAGGGACATTACCAACTCGGCTACCGCGTCGTCAAATGTCTATCTATGTATATTTCTTTGGCACGACTTGTAGCTTTAATGGCTTGACGGATTTTAACATATGAGGTGTCGTTAGATTCGTCTTTATTGTGGGAGTGACATAAGGTAAGGACATATTTTGGCGCAGTTGGGTTTTTTGTTTAATTTATGTTATGTATAATCTTGTTTACTTTCTTCTTTAAAATTTTGTTCATATTTAAAAGAATTTATTACATGCAGGCCCGCGATTTGTAGATCTATCTATCTAATTACTCACAACTTGTCAAAGTCCATAAATGGTACCTATATAAGGGCAAAAGAATGAAAATCAAAGCGCGTCCATACTAGGAATTTCAAATCAAATAATGAAAAAACAACACAAAAGAAAATATTAATAAATTCAACTTTATCTCGGTTAGGACATCTCGGAATGTCCTGAGGCATCCAATGATCTAGAGGCATCTCGAAACGAGACGCATGCTGCAGATGGTGGGAGGTGGGCAAAGAGTAGACTACCTACAGACGTGACTTGACACTTGATAATTTTTGTTAGTACGTCATCTTCTTTTTCTTATATATAAAAATCAATTGCTGTTCGTTAGTCTCGCTAAAACTCAGGAACTGCTGAACCGATATGGCTAATTTTGGTTTTGAAATATTTGTAGAAGTCCAAACAATAAAGGTTTAAAAGGTAAGAAAATATCAAGAAATCTCCCTCAGACAACAAAGTTCGCCGGGTCAGCTGGTAATAATATATTAGAACTAGCTATTCCCCACGGTTTCACCCGCGTGGGCTACAGTTTATCGCAATCAAAATTAGCCTATGTCCTTTTTCAGACTCTAGACTATCTCTGTACCGAATTTCATTTAAATCAGTTCAGTAGTTTAGGCGTGCAAGCGTTTTATATTATAACTGACATACTACGGACAGAGCTACTTTCGCATTTATATTATTAAGTAGGTTTTTTTGTTAATTACATAATATATTAAAAAAATAAATTGAATAGTAGGAATCATTTAATATGTAAAATAGGTACCTAGCTAATTCAAAATCGTTAATTGATAGATATTTGTACTATGTCGTAAATCGCCCACCAATGCCCACCATCTATATAATAATATCTATATTTATAAAAGAAAGTCGTGTTAGTTACACTACTTGTAACTCAAGAATGGCTGAAGCGATTTGGGTGAAAATTGGTGGGGAGGTAGCTTAGGAGTAGGAAACGGACATAGGATACTTTTTATCCCGGAAAAAGTTCTAACGGGATAACGGGAAGACGCGGGTGAAACCGCGAGGCGCAGCTAACTTTTGTTTCCTAAACATGTAGAGCAACAATTTGTAATTATTAACATAGTAAAGGAGTAGTAGTTCAGCTTCATATAAATCGGCCGTCGCCGGTTTGAATGTGTGCGTGAGTAGCGGCACCGTGTACGCACGCACTTTTCACGCACACAATCACATAAACGAAAGGAGGCGGCCGGGGCCGCGGCCATTCACTCAGTACGGAACGCGCCGCCTATGCGTCACCGCAAGAGAAGGCAATTAACTCGTCGAGCGGCCTTAGTTAACCTACTGTTCTTTATATACTGTGTTATTAACCTGTTTGGTAAATTATTGTTTGATTAGGTAGGTTAGGTACACTTCAGCTTATCAAGATGATATATTTACAGTATAAATAAACTAGTTTTTCTTCCTAACCCAGTAAGCTTACGTGATCGATGGAGATTCTGTGACGTTTATGGGACAAGTTTCTAGAATGAAGCGGCTCTAATATTATAACCAACGAAGTTTATATTTTGCACATTTTTCTCTTACATAATATAAAGTTACAATGAGTAATGATCGCGCCAAAAAAATTACCTGCCGGGCGTTTCTTGCCTGTTCTTTTGCCGGCGTAAGGAGGTTGGAACAGGCGTAGCTAGTTTTAAGTTGACGTTTTAAAGTGATCACAATGTATCCTATTGAATAAAAATTATTGAATTTTGAATTTTGATCAACATCAGCTTTTTACGTTCCCACTGCTGGGACTATGGCCTTCTCTCAGACAGAGAGTATGGGCTGTAATCTACCACGCTGGCTTAGTGCGGGTTGGTGATGATAAACGCCTGAAATTAATAATCGATCCGATCCGTAATCCGCGGTTTTGGATCGACATGTCATGTCATAATATGTAATTTTAGTACTAGGGTGTGATATATTACTACTAAAATGTCATATTATGACATATCGACATATGATATATCGATACAAAACCGCGGATTACGGATCGGATCGATTATTAATTTCGGGCGAAAGAAAACATCGTTATGAAACCATACCTTGGTGGTAAGGCATTTTCTAGTGCTCACTTGGCTAGCTACCACCCTCAAGTTAAGAACCTGTCGCCTAGCACCTAGCTTTTCACTGGTTTTCCAATATCTACATCTAGAAAGCCTGTTGACCTGCATTCGTTATCGATGTACTCTTCTGCGTTACATAATCTATGATAAGAGTTAAGACACAGACGAGACGGTGCAGTGGGAATAGGGATGGCAAGTCTTAAAACCTATCGATTTTTGAATCGGTTCGAATCGAAGCCTAATGAATCGATTCAGAAAAAAATCGAAGCTAGAGATCGAATCCAACTATGGTACCTTCATAAAAAATTACATTATGATAGCAAGCCAGCGATAAAACCATATTGCCAGCTATTGAGATTATTGTAACAATTGAGAAATATCTTTAACAAGTTTTGGTGTGTTCAACTAATGACAGAAAAAATAGGTACTCAATACTCTATAATTATTCAACTGTTAATAGGATTCATAATGATTATGTTAGTAATTAGTATACATGAGATCTTAGTGATTAAAATTAGCGAACATAAATGGACCCGAATAGGGTTTTAGCAATGTAGAAGCGGACCGATCCATTCTAGTCAAGCTCGATTTTTGAGTGTCTGAGAAATTGTTTAACATCGATTTGAAAAATCGATTAAATAAAATCGATTCTACGATTAATCGATATCAGATCGCCGTCCCTAAGTGGAACTCCTCACCAAAATAGTCGGCGACCGATCGCAGACGCTGGCACTCACGCGCAGCGCGACTCGATGTACTCACAAATTAAAAACACAAATCAAGCTGTCAAACGACGTCCGTCTCTTTCTAACACACTGGGATAGGTGCAATGGCGTTATAGTTCGGGAATACTGCAGTTTGATAGTGACTTCTGTTTATTTATTTTATAGTAGGTATTTGATAGTGATAATGTGGAAGAGTGTTACTTTGTGGATACTTTTGGCTTTATGGAGGGATGTTAATGGTAAGTTTGTTTTATAAAAGATAACTTTGAAAGTTTTCGAATCATAATTGAAGTTTGTGTTGTAAGGTGAACGACAAAAGTTGCTAGACAAGCCCAATTTTTTCATTTTTCTCTTTATGTGAAAATCTCTTTTCTATAGGTATTGGTGAAAATCTCTACAAAAAAATAATCTGGTAGGTAGGTACGTAGGTATGAATACATTTTGGAAAATCGGTCGTGATCACTTTTGTTGGTGACTGTACAAGCTGTCCCCCGTGGGTTGACGGATCAAAGTGTATAGTAGAGCCTAAGTGTAAATCCAGGATTTTAGCTATTTCCAAATCCAAATCTCACTCAAATCCGTTCAGCCGTTTCAGCGTGAAGAAGTAACAAATAAAACAAACATACAAACAAACTTTCGAATTTATATACAGGATGGTAATAACAAATTAAAACAGTGACAGTTTTATGAAGGTAACTATGAAGATGCACAGAAACAATAAATACATATATTTTTGCCTCAAGTTAATACAATAAAATTAAAGAAAACAATAGAAAAAACATTTTAAAATATTTTTTAAAAAACTTTTTTTCATTAGGTTTTGAATCGGGATAATTACCATATATTTGTTCTCCTTTGTTTGTTTCTTTTCATTAATTATCTCTACATAACGTTTGTTTCACACTCTAAGCACCCGACAACGACTAAAAGAGAAATAGTATCTTGCTATCTCACTCCCGCCTCCCGCGCGCTTTCGGCTTCCTTTAACGACATGGCATTGACCCCTATCTTTCAATATTTTACATTAATAAATGAACATTTGGAAGTTTTTAGCTCATGTTGGCTTAGAATCACTTCCTATTCTTAAAAACCCAGTGCGAAATTATTTTCGCACATTGTCACTGTTTATATGTCTACCTTTAACAGCGTGATTAGTGTAACAGTGTGATTTTGGTAGAGTTTGAAGAAAATCTTTGTTTTATGAGACACTAGATACAATAAATTAAAATAATAAATATCGGTGACCATTGCACACAAATTGATCTAGCCCCAAATTAAGCTCGAAACTTGTATTATGGGTACTAGACAACGATATACATACATACTTATATAGAGAAATAAATACTCATAAGTATAGATAGAAATGTCGTCGGTCCATCTAGTGGGGGGCTTACCTACAGAACGTCTTCCAGTTCGTGGGAACCGATGAATGCTAATGGCTAATAGCCGTTGATGGTGGCGTTCAAAGGGGGAGGCCTATGTTCAGCAGTGGACTTCTTCCGGCTGATGATGATGATGATGATAGATAGAAATATCCAAGACTCAGGAACAAATATCCTTGCTCATCCTACTTAATGTTATAAACGTGGAAGTTTGTGGGTATGGATGGATGGATGTTTGTTACTCTTTCACGCAAGAACTATTGAACGGATCTGAATGAAATTTGGAATGGAGATAGCTTATACACTGAATTAATTGATAAGCTACTACTTTCTATCCCGGAAAAAGGTTCCTGCAGGATAACGGGAGACGCGGGTGAAACTGCAGGGCGGCTAGAGAGGAATTTAATTCGATTGAAATGAACTATAGTTTATTTATATTAGAAATACCTACATTATGCAGGCCTAGATGTATTTTTATCGATAAATACAAAGCGCACTGTTTTTACAAAGTTGCTACGAACTACGATTTTACTCATACATATATGTGACTCAGTAAGTGGTTTTTATAATGAATAAATGTATCATTGTAAGAATAAAATTATCAATTTTTCTCTGAGATTAAATGTAGCATATATTAATGGTGACGGTGATGAGTTGACGTGACCAGCTACAAGCGAGGCCAAACAGGACAGCCCACTTTGTGTTTAAGACGAGGAATTGGCAATATTGGCTGCAGGGATTTCCTTTTTTCTCAGCTATTACAAAACATACAGAGCTAATATTTATGTGCATTAAAGATCATGTTTTTGGTATCATATTGTCGGAAGGATAACACGACAATGATCGAAATCTGCCCTCTAAACAAAAAGGTTTTCATTTTACAGGCATACAAAACCGATTTAATTTTTTTTTATATGGTATATTATACACATTCTTCAAAGAACTACAAATTGAGTTTTATAAAATTAAGGATAGTTTTAATTTTAAACGAAAAAAACCCTTTTTTGGCGTATACGAACTTACGGCATTTATTAGTCAGCTCGCTTGCGTTTTTGTATGGAGCTGATTTCAGATTCATTGTTAATCACGGCGTCCTCTTAAGTAAAGTTAAAGTAGGGGTTTTTTACATAAACATCATTTATACTTACGAACTTTTCGGGCCAACTCTTCGTCACTTAACAGCTTTATAAATTTCAATTTCCTACATTCGTACGCAATATGCGAAAATAACGAGCACAAAACGGTTAGTAATCCACCAATATCACACATTATCTCTCGAAGAAACACAAGTTTTGGAAATAAAAACAAAATTTTCATGTTGACAGCTCAATTGCCGCCTTTCAGCTGTCATAAAACTTCCCATTGGCACACGAAATTCGTGGTCCAATCGCAAATTGACCAGTTTTTCATATAGCAACTCGTTTTTGACGGTTTACTGACCTACTATGGTGAAGGTCGGTCATACGATACCCGCCAACGGGATGAAAGCGTCATGTTCAAGAAAAAATCGTAAATTATCTTTAAATTCACGTTTCATTATGAAAAGAAATAAATTACGGATTTGAAATGCTTCTTCAAAAATGTATTAGAACTAGCCCGCGGTTTCACCCACTTAGGACTATTGCGATAAAAAAATCTTTGTTATTGTCACCTAAGTAGACCATAAAAGGGTTTAAAGTTTTCTACACTATGTTAATATCCTTTATCCCTTACTTATTATAAATGCGAAAGTAACTCTGTCTGTCTGTCTGTTACGCTTTCACACCTAAACTACTGAACCGATTTATATGAAATTTGGTACGGAGATAGTTTGAATCCTGAGGAAGGACATAGGATACTTTTTATCGCGATAAACTGTAGTCTACGCGGGTTGGACCGCGGGAACAGCTGGTCACTTATAAACGTTACAACATAATTGTAGTCATTTATTCCAGGGATTACCACTCGGGTTATAAAATAATCCCGCAGTCGCCCACAGACATTTTGAAACGATTTATTCCTGTTGCATTGTGCCCCAGTGGCCCGGTTTCAACCAATCCGTTTATTTAGGACGTCACGTCTGTGTGTTTGTTTATTTACCATTGTTGTTTTGATGGGACAAGATGGCGGAGGGGCCACGTGCTTCATATTTTGCTGAGAAATCTTTATTTTGATGCTAATTGAATGGTTTTATGAAGTGTCTGTTTGTAATTTCAAGTTAACAATTTTTCCTCATCAGGGTTCAAACCATATCCGTACCCAATTTCATTTTAATCGGGTCAGAAGCTTAGGCGTGAAAGCGAGGTAGAGGAGAGCGATGGCTGGCACATGCGTCAACTCGTGAACGGGTGCTGCTTGTGGGGTCTGGTCTGCTTTGGTTGTGATCCCGCAACTCGTTAATATTCATGTTCCCATATCCCAATGTGTACAACCAAACAAGAGAAATCTTCTTATTAGTAAAGCTAAATAAAAAATATCGATTAGATGACAAAAAAAAAGCTTGGGATTTTAGTGAACTTGCTCCAATTCAATCAATTAGTAATAAGAATAAAATTGTCAATGTGATCGCGCCAAAAAAATTACCTGCCGGGCGTTTCTTTCCTGTTCTTTTGCCGGCGTAAGGAGGTTGGAACAGGCGTAGCTAGTTTTAAGTTGACGTTTTAAAGTGATCACAATGTATCCTATTAAATAAAAAAGTTTTGATTTTGATTTTGATTTTGAGCGAGACACATACAGACAAACAGAATGACTCTCGCATTTATAATATTAAATATTGGTAGGGATTGATTGAATCCTGAGGAAGGACATAGGAGTACAACTAGTCTTTCATATGCATTTAGTGAAAAACTGTTAATTTGAAATTACAACAGACACTTCATCAAATCATATAGTTAGTATATAAATATATACATATAATTATACTAGTTGCGGCCCGCGGTTTCACCTGCGTCTTCCCGTTATCCCGCAGGAACCTTTTCCGGAATAAAAAGTAGCCGATGTACTCACAAACTTTCGCGTTTATAATATTAGAAAGATAGGAAGTAGGATATATATTATGCTACTTGTATGATGTGCTAATAATCTGAAGTAGTAGGAATGCGTCTCTCTAATTTAAATTGTTTACTGCTCAGTTCCGAGAACTCAGAATCCATTAATCTTTAATCCGTCGCGAGTCGTCTTGATAGGTCCCAGAAATAAATTTAACGTGTTGGTAATCAATTGCGTTTTATCTAACCTTTAGAACAATCAATATAATTTTATTTTAATGACATACCTCTATTAATATCGTTTTAAATATTTACTAGCTGTCTCCCACGGTTTCACCCGCGTGGACTACAGTTTAATGCGATAAAAAGTATAGCCTATGTCCTTCCCCAGGTTTCAAACTATCTCCATACCAATTATCATTAAGATCGGTTCAATCATTTTTCAATTATTCCTGTACAAACAAACAAGCAACTCTTTCGTATTTATATTTTATTCATATCGTACAGATATAACTGTTTCCGACGGTTTCAGCCGCATGGGCTACAATTTAATGCGATAAAAAGAACAATATAATACAACTATAATAACAATACAATATTATATAAACAATGGTATCTTTTAACGCTAAATCATTCGGGTCAAGCTATATCGAGCTGTAAGCTAAAAACTAAGGGCTGTTGTCCACAGAGGCGTAGCTTCATATACGCGTTATAATACGCTTGCTTGCTGCTCACATGAACAATTACGAAACTCTGTGCACGGAGCGGCAACGTAGCGCTCGTTGCGATGCATGTACGCTTCATGCCGCCTGCGCTCCGGCGTGACATACGCTGCGCTACAAACAATGGAGCAGCGCGCGCACGCTTACAATAAATACGCTTCGTGGAAAAACTTTATTAAGTCACGCTGCACAGCGTATTTTGTAGCGTCTCTAGAGCTACATCTCAGTGGAGAGTGGGCCTAATATGTAAAACCTCTTTCATTTAGGACTATTAAAATAAAGAAGTTAGTAAACTTTGATAACTCGTCCTTTTTACTATTATATATCCATATAACGATGCAATGTAAATATTTCTAAATCGTTGAGACAAATTCTCGAAAATATAATACCTCTATTATTTGTGTTTACATGTTTTTAAAACAATAAATTTTTTTTTCCATCTTACAGGTTAGCGTTTGACCACAAGTCTTCTGATGTTAGTACTGATGTGGTCGAAGATAGTGCCATGCTACGTGTATAGGCTAGATAGATGTGCAGCGGCTACCACCCCTTCCCGCGCCCCGTGCCCTCTCCCCTTCCCCTTCCCCCGCCGTTGGGTCGCCATTCTAATTCGCGCGCCCACGCATACAAGTCGACCCTTGACCAAATAAACTGTGAATTTGCGCGGTCCCCTGTGCGTTGTGTCCCAAAACTAGTGCACCCCCCTGGACCAGGACTGACGACCTGCGGTACGTACCCTATTCCTTTAATGGTTTGGTGAGCACCAAAAGTTCACCTGGTAGCAGAGCTGCGATATTTGGCTTCCACGCGCCTACATTTTTGGTAGCAGAGCGTGGTTACATTACCTCTGGCCCGTTCTCGAATTCTTCCCCGTGTTTTTGTCCCCTAATTACGTTTGCATTTAGCATATTTCATTACGCAAAACGTAATAAATTGTCGTTTCATTTCCCTACTTACAATTTTACCTACCTACATACTTTTTTCTGTGCCAACCTACATATTTTTTGTGTTTTATTTCCCAGTACGTGAATATTTGTTTTTATGTTAGTTATAACGCGGCATATACCTAAAAACGTGATAATATTGTCATCTCCTAAACCTACATCATATGTTTAACATTATTGTGTAACTTAGCGGTAAAATTCCTGAGTCGAGATACCGAAATAGTTATTCCGAACGCATTATTTTTTGTACCTACCCCCAATTTTATTTGTATTTCTTCTCGTCAAGTCTTGGTTATTTGTTTACCTTCTATTCATAGATTATTAATTTTTCCTTTAAAATGTCTCGCAGAGATAGAAATAACGCTTCAGTTGCGAGTTTATATGTCGATTCGGAAGACTATAAAACCTTGAACGGAATCGTGAAGTTCTCTTCTAACTGGATTCAGGGGGCTTATGAGAATATGGATTCTATCCCAATCCCTAGATTATTAATTCGACTGACTGATCTAGATTCTAATTTTGAGAAATTTAATGATGCTTGTTCTAAGCTTATGGGTCATTTAGACACGAGCATAGATACAAACGAGATCGGCGACTTACAAAATAAAATAGATATCGTTCGCGATCAAGTAGATGAGTTGCGTTTGAAACGTTCCGAACTTACCCCGAGGGTTACCAGTACCCCAAATAAATACTCCCAACCCAGTGAAGGTTGTGACGTCATGCGCCCTAGGCAAACCTTGCCGGAATTGCCTATTCCTAGATTTGATGGTCGCCCTGAGTCATGGATTAGTTATCACGACCAGTTTGAAAGTATTGTCCACTTGAGGTCTGATCTAACACCTACCCAAAAATTGCAATACTTAGTTGGTTCCTTATCTGATGAGCCTCGTCGTCTCATTCAGCACCTGCGAATTGAAGATTCGAATTATGATATAGCCTGTAGCCTACTTAAGAATCGTTATCAAAACCTTCGATTACAAACAGATATGCTGATTGCACAGTTGCTTAACCTACCTGAGATCTCCCCGCGCCTCACCGGTTTACGCGCTTCGTTTCTTAATCCCCTACTGTCCTCCTACAGAGCATTGGAAAGACTTAGCCTACCGGTTGAACAGTGGTCCTACCTATTAGTGCATATATGTTTAAATAAATTACCTGCGGAGATCAAGACGCGTTTCGAACGACGTTACGGTGGTGACGTCACTAAATTACCTACTTTTGATCAGTTGATTACTTACCTAGAAGATGAGTGCCGCCACCACGAAACGGTCGGTAACGTGATTGTAAACACTGAAACTAATGTTAGGAACCTACCTGTTAGGAATGTACCTACCCGCGTCCCCTTACCCCGCAGAGCATACATAGTAGATGCCGCGGATTCCAACGTGTCGTATCCTAAATGTTTTTATTGTTCTAGCCCTTCACATTATTTAAGAGAGTGTCGTAGTTTTTTGAATAAATCCCCCCGTGAGCGTTCCCAGTTTGTAAAGACTAGTTCTTTATGTTATCGTTGCCTCGATAAACATCATATTGATGCGTGCCCTAAAAGTTATAAGTGTTCGTCGTGTGGTCGCTCGTCACATCATACATTGTTATGCTTTAATAATGCCCGTGACCCTCAGTACCCTCGTGAGAACGAACGTGTTTACATTCGTTCATCGGTTTCCGCCATGGGCGGAGGTTCTACCTCCCAGCGAAATTATTCGGACCCCCACATTATTACCCCCAATAATAATAATTTTTATTACAAAAAAGAGACCCAATATCGTGGCGATCGAACACCCCCTAGAATCACCTCCCAGAATGTTTCTTCACGTTCGCCCCCAAGAAACACCCCCCGGTTTGAAAATCGATCTCCCCCCAGCCGTTCACCCCCCCGCACGTATAGTGAAGCGGTTCACAACGCGCCCCTCTCTCCTCGCCGCGACGGCGCTGGCCCGCGGCAACGTAACGCATAGCTAGACAGCCTTTCGTTCCCTACCTTTTTTACCTACAGTTTTCCCAACCTTGTTTTACTACCTACCGCGACAATTCACATCCGTACTTCAAGCGGGTATGATATAGAAGCACGTGCCTTATGTGATACCGGTGCCCAGGGATGCCTCATCACTACTGAACTGATTTCCCGACTTCGTTTGTGTGTGTCCCCTAACGCTACCCCAGTTCGCGGTGTGGGTAATGTCGAATCGTCCCGAGCCTGCGGTTCTGTATCCCTTACTTTTAAACCTATTGATTGTTCTTCCCCTCGTTTGTCAGCTGATGCCCTAGTTATTGATGTTATTGCCGGTACACACCCCGAGATTGAGTTACCTAAAAATGTTATACCCCCTTCCCTACGTCTAGCGGACCCTACCTTCTATAAACCCGGACCTATTGATATCTTGTTAGGCGCGGATGTGTGCGGTGCTATATTTGGTAGTGACAAAATTGAATTACACCCCTGCGGCCTTACAGCATTTTCCTCAGTTTTTGGTTACCTAATATTTGGACCTGTACCCGGTGTCCCAGCAGTCCAGCCCGGCCCTCTTGCGAATGTTTCCTTATCACAAGTTGTTGAAAAGTTTTGGAAAATAGAAGAACCCCCTGAAGTACCCCAACGTGACCCCAGTGATGTTGAGTGTGAAAATATCTTCAAATCAACTTCATCCCGCGATAGTTTTGGTCGTTTTGTTACCCGACTCCCCTTTTTGTCAGATCGACCTACCCTTGGCGATTCCCGTACTACTGCTGAACGGACATTCTTTAGCCTTGAGAAACGAATGTTACGTAATCCTGAGTTCCGTGATAAATATATAGCCTTCATGAGAGAATACATAGAGTTGAATCATATGTCCCCCTTACCATGTGATACACAAGTCCTATCCTTAGAACATTATTATATTCCCCATCATGGGGTCTTTAAGGCCTCTGGTGATACTTCCAAAATAAGAGTAGTGTTTAATGGATCTTCCCCCTCCACAAATCGAGTTGCCCTTAACCAGTGTCTTCATACTGGACCTAAACTTCAAAACGACATCACCCTCATCCTTTTAAACTTTCGTCGGCACTCTGTTGTTTTTGTGACGGACATTCGCATGATGTTTCGAATGTCCTGGGTCCACCCTGATGATCGTAGATACCAGTTGATTCTATGGCGCGAGTCCCCCTCAGAACCCTTACTTACCTACGAACTTAACACCACTACCTACGGTTTGCGATCGAGTCCATACATAGCTATTAGAGTCTTGCACGAGCTGGCTGAACAAGAGCGCCACCGGTTCCCCCTAGCGGCTGAGGTACTAATCAATGATTTGTATGTCGACGATTGTCTATCTGGTGCCTCAGATTTGACATCAGCTCGCGCACTTAAATCCCAACTCGAAGGTTTGATGGCAGCTGGTGGCTATGAACTTCGTAAATGGACATCTAACTGCCCCGAGCTCTTAGACGATTTACCTAGCGATCACCTACAGAATCCCCATCAATTTTCAGATTCGGAAAATCCCCAAGTTGTTCTAGTACTAGGTGTGCAGTACAATCCCGTGACCGATACCTTTGCCTATAAATCCTCCTTTGTGCCTGATAAATGTGTAACTAAACGTAGTGTCCTGTCCCTTATAGCCCGTACCTATGACCCCTGTGGTTGGATCTCCCCTGTTGTGTTTAAAGCCAAAGTCTTTGTCCAGAAACTTTGGTTGTCCGGTCTGAGTTGGGATGACCCCCTCACACCTGATTTATTACAAGAGTGGAAAGCCTTTGTTAGTGATTTACATAATATTAATTTGGTCTCCATACCCCGCCGTATTTTCCCCCCTGATTGTTTATCGTATTCTTTGCATGGGTTTTCCGATGCATCCGTGTCCGGATATGCTGCCGTTTTATACCTACGGACAGAAGATACCCATGGCAACGGCTCCGTCCACCTCCTGATGTCGAAAACAAAAGTTTCCCCTGTTCGGACCTGTCTTACAATTCCAAAACTGGAATTGATGGGAGCTGTGCTCCTCTCAAAATTAATATTGCACATAGCCCTCTGCCTTCAGAAGTCCATTGTGCTTGAATCTATTCATAGTTGGACGGACAGTCAAATTGCCCTAGCTTGGATAAATACCCCTCCTCATATGCTTCAAACCTTTGAGGCCAACAGAGTTTCCCAAATAATCAGTGCAGAAGTCCAATCCACCTGGCATCATGTACCTGGAGACCAAAACCCTGCCGACTGCGCCTCTCGAGGTCTGTCAGCTACTTCCCTAGCTGACCATCCCTTATGGTGGGCTCCCCCTTGGCTAGCCCAACCCCCTAACTTGTGGCCTGTTAGTGTTGAGCCCCTACCCCGTGAGTTACCCGGAATTCGTTGTATGTTAGTTGTCCCTGAACCTCCTCTTCCTGACCCTTCCTTCCTGTTAGAGCGTTTTAGCTGTTATCATAAACTTATTGGCGTTGTAGGTTTTATGTTGAGATTCTGTCACAATGCAAAAAATCCCAGTTCCCGTTGTACAGACCCATCCCTTTCTGCTAGTGAGCGTAGAAATGCCCTGTCGTTCCTAATTAAAATTGTCCAACGAATTGCCTTCCCTGAAGTCCTTGAATCCCTGCGGAGCAATCAGCCTATTCGTACAGCGGTTAGACGTCTATCTCCCTTCCTTGATAAGAGCGGTCTGATTAGAGTTGGAGGTCGTCTTCGACATTCCGACTTACCTTATGACTCATGTCACCCCTACCTATTGCCTAAAGACGGTCCCTTTGTGCGCTTGATTATCCGTCACTTTCATGTGGAGAACGCACATGCCGGTCCTAATGCTTTACAAGCTATCCTGTCCCGAGAGTTTTGGATTTTATCTGCCCGTCGTATAATAAGAAATGTTATTTTCAAGTGCTTACCTTGTTATCGTTTAAATCCCAAAACATCCTCACCTCCAATGGGTGACCTTCCGCGAGACCATGTGACCCAGGCGCGTCCCTTCCAAGGTGTAGGAACGGATTTCGCTGGTCCCTTCTATACCCGAATTCAGGCCTATAGAAACAAGAAAATAGTAAAATCATACCTTTGTGTTTTTGTGTGCCTAGCAACGAAGGCCGTACACCTTGAGGTAGTGTCCGACTTAACTACTGACGCCTTCATCGCAGCCTTGTCCCGTTTTGTGTCCCGTCGCGGCATCCCTGACCTTATAAGGTCAGATAATGGCCGAAACTACGTCGGTTCAAATAATTATTTGCGTGACTTATATAAATTTATGTGTGATAATCAGACCTCCCTTGGACATGAAATGTCAAAACGCGGTATTACCTGGATCTTCAATCCCCCGGCTAGCCCTCACTGGGGCGGTTTATTTGAGAGTGCTGTTAAGTCCGCCAAATCCTTACTAAAACGTGTCATCGCCGAAACTCCCCTTACCTTTGAGGAACTTGCCACAGTATTTATCAAAATCGAAGCGGTCTTGAATTCCCGACCCTTGTGCCCCATGTCGTTCGACGATCCTAGTGACGTCGAGATTCTTACCCCTGGCCATTTCCTTATTGGCCAGCCCCTTAATGCCCTACCCGAATATCCCTTGAGTGATGTGAAAACTTCCAAGTTGAACAGGTTCCACCTTATCCAGCAAATCACTCAGCATTTCTGGAAGCGTTGGCATACCCAGTATCTATCAACCCTACAGTCCCGACAAAAATGGACTGACCCTTGTAAGCCTCCTACCTTAGATGAACTCGTCCTGATAAGAGAAGAGAACTTACCCCCGCTTGAGTGGCGACGCGGTCGCATCATAAAATTGTGCCCTGGAGATGACAATATTATTCGTGTGGTAGTCGTGAAAACCCCCACTGGTGTTTTAACCCGCTCCCTTTCAAAAATAGTTCGCCTTCCCTTAGATTAGTGTCCCCCTTTTTTCATAAACATTTTATGTTTAGGGCGGAGGAAATGTATAGGCTAGATAGATGTGCAGCGGCTACCACCCCTTCCCGCGCCCCGTGCCCTCTCCCCTTCCCCTTCCCCCGCCGTTGGGTCGCCATTCTAATTCGCGCGCCCACGCATACAAGTCGACCCTTGACCAAATAAACTGTGAATTTGCGCGGTCCCCTGTGCGTTGTGTCCCAAAACTAGTGCACCCCCCTGGACCAGGACTGACGACCTGCGGTACGTACCCTATTCCTTTAATGGTTTGGTGAGCACCAAAAGTTCACCTGGTAGCAGAGCTGCGATATTTGGCTTCCACGCGCCTACACTACGTTTGGGAAGTCAAGTGAAGCTGGACTAGCACCTACTTGATAAATTCATGATTTCCAGGTGACATTCGAGATGATATGACCAGGATCATACAGCGATGCTGCAACGATGGTACAACTTTTGCCAGCAGTCACAAAGAAGCAGACTGCGCGACATCAGCACCAGTTATTTTTGGTATTCCACCTTACTTCAGCAACTTCTGCCAAACGGCTAGAACCCAGTGCTGCAATGAGTACTTTGTGTAAGTAACAAACAATTGTTCTTTATATTGATATTCGTAACCATGATAGGTCAGTGTTAACTTGGGAACGTGGGTTCGAACGAATCCTGCAATTTACTATAGATAAAAACCGAGCCTTTCTCTGTGTTCGCTTAGTAACCGGATTATATTGTCTATTTTCAGAAAGAAAAAACAAGATTGTGATTCAGGGACATACTTTGATTCTGCTACGAACCGGTGTGTCCCTACCGAGGACTCTGATAAGGTATGATTAATAACGAACTGGTCACTGACATAGCTACAGAATTAGCAAGCTGAAGTGGCAGTGGGCTGTCTAAATAAGCTGCAGAACCGACAACAGTTGAGGTAGACGTGTAGGTACTTGAGTGTAGACCACGACTCGGCAAACGTAGTGTAGGAAGCCTTGCAACTAGGTGGAGCAGCGACTTGCACCGAGTGGTTGGGTGTAGTGGATGAGACATAATACCTAACCCAAATATAAAACTGGCTAGGTAACACCTTATCATAACTGCATAAAGATAACAGATACCGCTGTTTACCTTTCCACAAGCATGATATTTGCCTAACATCTTAACACTGCCGGTACTTTGTCACTTTAACCATGCCCTAGCTTCCTGCGTCATCACAATAAGAATTCAAGCGTTTCTTGGAGAGACAAAGTCCAGAATTGCGGATGCGGTTGTTTACATTTTGTACAAACAACGTTAACTTCCGCATTTCAAGAATTTATTTATGTAATACTAAGACTTTAATAGAGCGTCTAAATTTAGAGGAAACACGCTAGCCTAGTGCGGGATGGTAGATTAAATTGTGTATAGTTTTCTGTTGACCCAGCTTGATAAAGTACCTACAATAGAGCATAGTCCATGACACTCAGGGATTGTGTTATAATAGTATTAAGATAATTCGCAGAACCGAAATGCTGTCGATGAAGGCGTAGCTTCATAGACGCTTTAAAATTCGCTGTACAGCATGGCGTACTAAAGTTTGTCAAGGAAGCGTATTGCAAGCGCGTATACGCAGGCTGCGTAACGCAGCGCCAGAGCGTAGGCAGCATGAAGCGTGCATGCAGCGACGCAAGCGAGGCGTTACCGCTTCGTGCAGGCTTTTATAGTTTTTGCGCTTTGGCCATCAGAGTTTTATTATTTATAGAATAATTATGGGAATCTGAGCAATTTAGATAGGATGCGTTACCATTCCAGTCATATTAACTGTAAACACAGCACGACGGTTGAATTAACGACGAAAATGAAGACTCTTTCGTACGATGTTATTTTTCTATAATATACAGAACAATGGACTGAAATATAGTTCTACACTATATAGGTAATTTATAGTAAAGGCGGTATACCCTACTCATATAATAATATGATTATTATACGTGGACCGCTTGTCCACGAAATGCGCATACGTGCCTTGCGCGGTTTCACTACTATAATGTCGCGGCGGCGGCAGTGTGTTAGAGGCCTTTAAGAGTGTAGCTGGGTAAATTGGCAACAGTTTTTTATTTATTCATGTATTTCTTTTTCAGGAAGCTATAAGCCATAGCCCGCCCAGATCCAGTACTACTCCTACAAGCATGGTCATGAAAGGAAAAGGAGACCACGCTAAAAGTAAGTTTATCTATCTCATTTTATTCTTTGCAAAAATCTTACTCAAAAGACATGCAGTTTTTTTGAAATTTTGTATTGTAGTTTTGACCACACAAGTGCAGGAAAAGTGTCTCTTGGATTGCAACCCAGTTCCTAAGTGAGGCAGTAACTAAAACTTACCGTTAGGTTCATAACAAAGACGAATCCCACAATGAGTTTGAGCTTTCGGTGAAGGAAAACATCGTGATGAAACTATACCTTGGTGGTAGGTCATTTACTAGTGCTCGCTTGGCTAGCTATCATCAAGTTAAGAATCTGTCACCAAGCACCTATCGGTGTGTTCCAGCAGCCTCACTTGAGAGCCACTTTCCAATCCAGGCCTAGCGTAAAATCAGGTGACTTGTGGTCAATCGCTAACCTGAAGGAATTAAAAATAAAATACTTGAGTGGCGAGTCACCACTTGTCTAAATATTTGTCAATGAGACTGAATTAGCAGGTGCCGGAGTCTCATCATCCTATAGACCAGATTTCGTCTAACAATCTTTCCAGTAATAACCCAGATAACTTTTTAGCATTGATGCATAGTACGTCTCACCCTTCCTTCCCTACACCATAGTTTTTGTCTTGTTTAATTTAAAATAGCCTCTAAGCGTTGGCTACGGCTTCGCTAATGCCTAAAAAAGGTCCGAGCAAAGATCCATAGGAAAATACTAAATTAAACCTCAATTTTTCTTCACAGCTGTGGCATCCCTCTGTGAAGATTTTGCCCCCACCGAGCTCTGTGCCCACCACTGCATCCCCATACCAGGGTCGTACAAATGCGAATGCAATCCTGGTTATATGTTAATGAATGATGGAAAAAACTGTAAAGAGGTACGAGTAAGGGCTCGCAGACAAAACTACGAATTTGCAATGCATCGCAAATATCCGCGAGCTTGCACGAATTCACCACAAGAACTTCCGATCTGTCGCGTCGCAGTTTTGTGTGGAAGCCCCAAGTAGTTCTATAACATAACTTGGACCCCAATGTAGCGTGATGTGTTGTACATTGGGGTCCAAAGCTGGCATAATAATATATCACCATGTGCTTCATGTTTCTACCCCCGGCAGTTTAGGCTGCGCGTTTTCTGAAGACCAACATAACTCTCAGTGTTTGCAAGTTGAAGTGGCAATGGGCAGGCAACATCGCTCGACGAACCAATAACCGATGGGGAAGACAGGTTCTCGAGTGGCAACAACGAACCGGAAGACGTTCTGTAGGCGGGCTCCCCACTAGGTGGACCGACGACATTGTAAGAGTCGCAGGGAGCCGATGGATGCTAATGGAGGCTTTAATGGTGGTGTTCAAAGGGGGAGCCTATGCCTATGTTTAGTAGTGGACTTCTTCCGGCTGATGATGATGTTGTCTGAAGACTAGAAACTTAGTTATCTGGATGCGTTGTCTATTCTAGGTGGTGAAAAACAGATGCAAACCTCGAAACCATTGTCAGCACAAGTGTAACGATAATGGAGTTGAAGTGTTGTGCTCCTGCAGACGAGGGTATGGGCTGATGCCTGATGGAAAGTCATGTCAAGGTATGTTAATTAATTAAGTGTGGATTTGTCGTCGCTCAAAACGGTGAAGGAAAACATCGTGAGGAAACCGGCATGTCCAAGTACCACAACATTCAAAGGTATGCGACATGTAGCAACTTGCTCTGGGCCGGCGTGATAGATTACGGCTCATACTCTCTTTTTGAGAAACAGCCAGAGTCCCAACAGTGGGAACGTAATGGGCTGATGATGATGATGACTTTTTCATTAATCAATAACGCATAATAGTTCTCATTAGAGGCATTGTTAAAAAAATAATTATTAACCACTTTTTGATTATCATCAATAACATTGACACTATATTGGAAAAAAAATGTTGTACCATGATGACTAGACATTGTTTTTGGCCATCCAACCGCTAGAGCGAAGCCGAGATGCATTCTAAAATCGTTAATGCTAATATTAAACTAAAAAAATATGGAAAAGGTACACTGAGAAAAATAATCTGACTTTCCTTCTGAGTCTTACCTTCCAAGACCGATTCCTTCCTTATTTTACCTTAGTTTTCCTTCTAAATGACAATTCCTTCCCTTTTGACTCAGAAGGAAAACGATATTTCGGAAGGTCTTTTTTCTCCGTGTACCCATACGTAATGGTAGCTTACCAATTTTCCTGTTGTGATTTTTTTAATTTATTTGTCACTCGATTTCAGATATCGACGAGTGCCAGCTGGACATCCCAGTGTGTCCCGCTAGGCACAAGTGCCACAACGTCCCGGGCACTTACCACTGCACTCCGGAGAAGCACACAGTTAAGAAGACGGAGAAGAACACGTCGAAGAAGAGAAACAAGGCTTCCAGTAGAAGCCAGTGTCCCCCCGGATACGCAAAGAACATTATTAACAACGCCTGTGATGGTACGTGTGTTCAGTATTCGTTTTGATTTCAGTAATTGACGAGGCGCATTTAAAGGTCACTCAAAAAAGGTTACACATAGCTGTTCCCCGCGGTTTCACCCGCGTGGGCTACAGTTTATCGCGATAAAAAGTAGCCTATGTCCTTTCTTAGGCTCTAGACTATCTCCGTACCAAATTTTATTTGAATCGGTTCAGTAGTTTAGGAATGAAAGAAAGACAGACAGACAGACAGACAGACAGAGTTACTTTCACTTTTATAATATTAAATAGGGATTAAGCTGTAAGAAGCTCTCCAGAGCATTTCAAGTATGAAATTATTTTTTTTGTAATTTTTTTCCCGCGACTTGTGGAATACCCTTAATTTGGATCTATAGGGACATAATGTTACACCTTGTATAATTTGGTAGAAGTACTTCTTCAGACGAGTCCTTTCTTAAGGAACTCTACTCTATTATCCAATTCAGATTCCAAGTTCCTTTCACAGATATAAACGAGTGCAAGCTTCCTCACCCACCGTGCCCGGCCAACCTCTGCGAGAATACAATAGGGGGTTACAAATGTGGGGGGAGGAACGGGGACCCTATCAACCTCAGCACCACTCCTCGAGCGGTGGTGGAAGATCGGTGTCCTCCTGGATTTGCGCTTGGGAGACATGGTGATTGTGAAGGTAAGGTTATGGTCAAACCTTCAAGGGTTAATTTTAATATTAGAAACAAAGAAACAAATTGCTGTATCTTAACTCCTAGGCTCCATACAGTCAGTCAGCAACTCGTTCACAGGTCAAAGTGTATGTTTTTTCAAAAAAATCCCAAGTGATATTCAAGATTTGTCTATAGCAAAATTTCAAGTCCGTACTTATATAGAGGACATCTTAGTATTAAAACTTATTTTAAAATATCGGACTATTTAGATGACTAAAAAGTTTGGGATTGTGACCTTCTATTCAACCAATTAGTAATAAGAATAAAATTGTAAAAGTGATCGCACCCAAAAAATTACCTGTCGAGCGTTTCTTGCCTGTTCTTTTGCCGGCGTAATGAAGTTGGAACATGCAAGATGCTAGTCTTAAGTTTGACGTTTTTAAATAATCATTTTATCTACCTATTAAATAAAGAAATTTGAACTAGATCTTGATACGCTACGATTCGTGTGCGGAAAGCCTTATTCCTCATTTTCTCTCACAAAGCTTATTTTTTTCTTATTTCAGACGTGGACGAATGTGAATCCTCCAAGAATGACTGCAATCCTCTCTCCCAGCATTGTATCAACACGCACGGTTCCTTCTTCTGTCAGGACAAGGTGTCCAAGCTCTGCCGGCCAGGGTTCAAGATCAACACGGAGATCAATAAGTGCGAAGGTGGGTAAGGTGGAAAGGTTCTCGAGTGGCGACCACGAACCGGAAGACGTTATGTTGGTAGGCCCCCCATTAGGTAGACCGATGACATTGTAAGAGTCGCAGGGAGCCGATAGATGCAAATGGCTAATAGTCGTTCATGGTGGCGTTCAAGGGGGGGGAGGCCTATGTTCTGCAGTGGACTTCTTCTGGCTGATGATGATGATGATGAAGGTGGGCAGGGCCGGGTTTAACCTTAGCGCCGCCTCTAAAAAATGCCACCCTCTTACCGAAATTTTGTATGAAATTAATAAGGTTTTCTTGAATATACCCCTTTTATAGCGATGATGGCTCAGTGGTAGTGACGTCGGCTTGCGATCCGTAGGACGTGGGTTTGAATCCTACAATGAGCTTGAGCTTTCGGTAAAGGAAAACATCGTGATGAAACCATAGCTTGGTGGTAGGGTATTTTCTAGTACTCGCCTGGCTAGCTACCACCCTCTTGTTAAGAATCTGTCGCCAAGCACCTATCGGTGTGTTCCGGCAGCTTCACTTGAGAGCCAGTACCCAGTCCAGGTGTAGCGTGGCGCCATCTTCGACCACATCGTCACTTAACATCAGGTGACTTGTAGTCAAACGCTACCCTGTAAATATTAAAAAAAAACCTCAATGTTTGAAATTTGAACATACTCTTTATAATGAAAAATATGATTTTAGATCTCGTAATTTATTGATGTTTTAGGCATTTTAGATAACGCGGTAAAAAAAATCTGTCTTGGGTGAAATATTATTTAACATTTTCTGTTTTCATGTCAATTAGTGCGAATATTTCCTAATAGTACGAGTAATAATTAAATGCAATTAAAACAAATTAACTTATAACTTCAAATCATTCGCAGGTTCCATATAGAAATGCAAGGGTGTGAATGTGAAATTATATTTGTGTTTATGTGTGTGTGCCTGTAGGTGTGTGTGTGTTTGAACTGCAATTGCTACCAATTGAATGACGGCTGTTTTAGACCTCTACCCAAGATCTAAAAGGCTTTTATCTTTTTACGTAGACATCAACGAGTGCGAAGATAGTCCCTGTCAGTCAGAAGAGGTCTGCGTCAATCAGCTGGGACAGTATGATTGTAAGAAAAAGCCTGACATAACAAGGTACTTTTCTTATCCTATCTAATTTAATCTAATCTAATCCTATCTTATCTAATCTAATCCTATCTTATCTTATCTAATCTAATCTAATCCTATCTTATCTAATCTAATCCTATCTTATCTAATCTAATCCTATCTTATCTAATCTAATCCTATCTAATCTAATCTAATCCTACAGGTTATTGGTAAAAATCCTGGCATTTGAACTTGCAATCTATCCTTTAATGAGTTTTATCTTTCGCTGAAAGAAAACATCATGAAATCATTAACATGTAGTTGAGTATTTATTAGAGCGCTTTTGACCAGAAGCCACGTTGACGTTAAGTGACGATGTAGTCGAAGGTGGTGTCACGCTACACCTGGATTGGGAACTGGCTCACAAGGCTGCTGGAACACACCGATAGGTGCTAGGCGACAGATTCTTAACTTTACGACCAAGCTATGTTTTCATCGCGATGTTTTCCTTCACCATAAGCTCAAGCTCGTTGTTGGATTCGTAGCCACGTCCTACGGATCGCAAGCCGAGGTTACTACCAATATCGCTTCTAGTGCTCGCCTGGCTAACTACCATCCTCAAGTTAGGAATCTGTCGCAAAGCACATCATTGTATTCCGGAAACCTCCCAGTTATCAAACCAGACTTAGCGTGACGCCACCTTCAAACATGATTAGCGATCTTCCTAGTGATTTCCTACAACTTCTTAATTTGGTGTAAAATAAACTTGAAAGTTTTCCCTTCCAGTTTAGCGAACCAGGGGTGCCCAGAAGGAATGAGAATGAATCCAGAAACTGGGTGTGAAGGTAATTTTATCGAAAACTAAACATTCTTAATTACATTTTCTTAACTACAGCTGAACTGAAACTACCTAACTTAAGTTGTACTCCTATGTTTAACAGGTCCTACATACATTTTTATTAAAAATAGTAAACGAATTATCATATAACAAATAAAAATCAGTGACTTCAATACGTCTTTTTCTGCTATATACCACATTCCACATGTTTATCCGGCTCGAAGGACCAAACATAACATCAGCTGTAGATAACCAAACTGAACTGTCAAAAGTCCCACTATACATCCAAATGCATTTGTCTTAAGTTTTTTTTTTATAATTTGTTATAAATAAATGATTCCTATTCTTTATTCATATTCAAATTTTCAGATATCAACGAGTGTGTCGAAGGCACCCACCTCTGCGATCAGCACCAGAACTGCGTCAATACCAACGGCAGCTTCGAATGCGACTGCAAAACGGGCTACGAGCTGGACAACTCCATCGGAGCTTGTGTTGGTGAGTACCACACCCTTGACCGCTGAGCTCGTGGTGTCCCAAGTTCAAATCCTGTGCGGGGTATATTTTACTTATTTTTTTTATAAGTCTTTACTAACTGTTTGCCACGGTTTCACCCGCGTTGGCTACAGTTTATCGCGATAAAAAGTAGCATATGTCCTTTCTCAGGCTTTGTACTCTCTCTCTGTATTTCTAAATGTATTTCTAAATCACATTAACATTCCTTTCAAAAGCTAATTCTAAGTGACATTTGATTGTGACAGATGTGAATGAGTGTGCGGCCGGGCTGCACAACTGCAGCGCCAGCTCGCAGCGGTGCGACAACACCGTCGGCTCCTTCCTCTGCATCAGGATCACCTCCTGCGGAACTGGATACATACTGCAACACTCCACTGGCATGTGCGAAGGTAAGCTCTTGGTTATGAAACTGATGACCCTATGGTGTTGACTCCAGGGTCAGTGACGTGTCATCAGCAAACAATACTTACTATCTCCTGATTATCGCTAACGCTGAGTAAATCATTGATAATAAAGACAAAAAATAAAAAAGGTCTGAGTATTGAACCCTGTGAAACCCCCTATTGTTTCCACTGTCTTAAAGATAGCTTCCCCTTAACGTAATCTTCCGCATCCTATCACTCAGATACGAAGTTTTAAGATTTACAGGAACCCTTTAAATACCATAGTGACGGAGCTTCCTGATCGATTTCCCGTGGTGAAGACAATCAAAGGCCTTTGACAAGTCACAGAACACGCGTGAATATTCTCAGAGTCACATAGAGAGAGTTGCAAGTTGGAGTGCCATAGGCAGGCAACATCACTAGTCGAACCAATAACCGATGGCGAAGAAAGGTATTCGAGTGCCTGGAAAAATAGAGCGTTATTTGTTTATTTATCATCTTACAGATATTGACGAATGCGCTCTCGGAATCCACAACTGCGCACGCGCCGGTCCCGAGTTCTACTGCATAAACTTACGTGGCTCTTTCCGCTGTATAAAAAATAGAGAACAAACCACCACTACCACGCTGTCACCTGATTACGAATACGAGTACTATTATACTGAGTGAGTATTAATACCAGGAACATAGATGAAGTTGCTGTACCCCATAGCCTCCATGAAGTCGGCAACTCCTAAAAAGGTCAACGAGTACGTTTTCTAACCAAATCCCAAGTGAAATCCAAACATGTCAATAACTTAATTTCAAATCCAAATAAAACGAAATCTTTTTAGAAAAGCTTACGATAAAATATCAGATTATTTAAATGACAAAAAGTTGAGGAAAGTTGTGAATCAGATCGCGTTAAAAAAATGACCTTTCAGACATTTCTTGCCTGAAAGATTATTTTATTAATTTGTTTGTCTCAAAATCATTTATCTTTTCAGCGAGGAAACTGATGATAACCAAACAACTGCGGAGACCAACAAAACTTTAGCTCCAATCGTTCCCGGTTCTGTTCCTTGGCCAGAATCAAGCCAACCGACTCCACTTTCCACTTCTAGTACTACTACTGAAGAACCAACCACCCATACGGAAGAGCCTAAGATTGAAGGCAACAGTGTGACACCAATACAAGACAGAGGTGATAGGCTAGACCCTTCTCCGGCAACAGAAGTCTCTGAGCCTACTCAGCCTCCATATATTGGAACACCATCAGTAGATAAACCTGAAGAGCCAAGGTATCAGCCCGAAGAACCAAAGAATCAGCCGGAGAAATCAGAACCAGAAAGAACTAACTACCAAACTACGTCAGAGAACCCAAACCAACCCGTAATAGTTTACAAAGAACCTTCAGAACTACCACAAGACAAAGAGACTCCTAACTCTACCTACTACGAAACAAGAAACGAGCCTGATAAGGCAATTTCCAATGACATCTTACCAGAAAACACTGAAAAACCAAGAGAACCAGAAGTTGTTACTGAAGCAGAACCTAAAGTAGTGTTAGAAACAGAACCGACGATAATTCGACTAGAGCCTGATCACAAAGCTACGTACAGTCCATATAGACCTACAGAAAAGACTAAACCTAGTGAGGTAAACCTGTTACATTACTTAAATGTTCAATTGACAAGGCAAGCAAGCCTAGGCCTACAAGCATCATTCTTTTGCTACAATCGTTAACGCCGAGTGACGTTTCGTTTAAGCTTGGCATAACGCGTCTTTGCTACCTTTTGTATCATGGCAGTCGTCTTTGTAGACGTTTCTTCTGATCACGTGACTTTTAAAAACATGAAATTTGTCATACATTTTTTAGTTTTCTATTAACGTTAACGATTGTTGAATGCAACTTGGATAGGAAGACGCAATTTTAGTTTACATGATCTATTAGGTCCAGAACACACGGTGAAACACAACAACTAAACATTTTTGGAACTATAGGTTTCTAACCTTTTCCACATACGCTGCAACCTAAATGTGATGCAATTACCTGACAATAGTTTTAGTTTTCAGTGAGCAGAAAAAACGTTGAAAAGCATGCTAAAATCGATGAAACGACACGTAGCTACTGCACGACGGTTTCAGTGCAACTGATATGAAATACGCTTTAAAGAGGTTTCAAACTGGTTGCATGCATGGTCTCCTGAAGAACTCTATGGCATACACTCAAATGAAACCTAAAAGTGACTAAAGCTGGTAGGCCTATCCTAAAATAACGCTCAAGCGATAATCGCTACTTAATCACAAATGAGCCTGTCATTGCATACAAATATGTCACATAATCGCTACACACGCATTAATCAAGCGTCATTCTAGGATACCAGCCTAAGAGTAGCTCTTACTAACAGATTTGTGTTACACCGATTGTTCTGGACCCTAGCCTGCTTTATTTTTCAGGTATACGTTTATATAGGAGAAGGAACACAAACGGTACCAGAAGATAAAAAGGAAAGCGGCACAGTATTGGTGGACACGAAGGAAGTACCGCAGAAAAACTTGACCGTCGCGAAGCCCACGCCCTGTTTACCTGGATTCGAGCATGACGTCTATGGAGGATGCTTTGGTAAGTGGATTATATTAGGTGTTAACGAGTATAAGATTAACGTATATTATATATCTGCAAAACCGAAAAAAATCCGTCCACAGAATACAGAATTTCGCAGAAGCCTTTCTACACGAGTCCCGTCAGCACTAGACCGGTTTCTTTAATTGCAGATATAGATGAATGCGCCACCAACCAGCACAGATGTTCTGGCATGACACAAGTCTGCCGGAACACCTTCGGCAGCTATTACTGCGACTGCGCACCTGGTTTTAAGCGCGACCAGATAACTGGCGCTTGCTACCTCGTCGTCACATCTACCACCCCACCGCGTCCTTTCTATCCCCCACACTTAGGGCCTTTCAGAGGCCCTGTGAACTATCCTATTCCCTTTACCACTAGCAGTACTAGCACCACTACTGAGCCACCGCCACCTACCACGTCAAGTACTCCTACTCCAGTGCCAGAGTCGTCTACCACTGAGAGAGCCACAAGTAGAACAAGTAAGTTTTTTTTTACAATATTATTTCTAGAAACAAAGATTAAATTTCTGTACTCACTACTAGGCGCCATAAAGTCAGCAACTCGTTCAGTCCAAAGTGAAATTCACGACTTGTCGATAGCAAAATTTCGAGCCCGTATAAGAGACATCTATTTAGTAAAACTTTTTATAAAATATCAGACTATTTAGATGACAAAAGCTTGGGATTGTAGTGAACTTGTTCCAATTCAATCAATTATTAATAAGAATAAAATTGTCAATGTGATCGCACCCAAAAAATTACCTGCCGGGCGTTTCTTGTCTGTTCCTTTGCCAGCGTGAGGAGATTGGAACAGGCGTAGCTAGTCTTAAGTTTGGCGTTTTAAAGTGATCATATTATGTATCCTAGTAAATCAAGAATTTTTGAACATTTTTCATTATACCAACTGCACCCTACTTTTGACCACAAATCACCATATGCCAAGTGACGATGTATTCGATGGTGGCGACCAGCTGTACCTGGCTCTCAAATGGGGCTGCCAGAACACCAATTCTTTACTTGAATAGCTAGCCAATCAGAAAATGCCCTAACAGCTATGGTTTCATCACCTGATGTTTTCCTTCACTGAAAGCTCAAGCTTTTTTCGGAATTAGTACCCACGGTTTATGGGTTACATTTTGACGTGACGTGACCACTGTTTAGATTTAGCTTAGACAGTTTAAAGTGTTTTTTTTATATTCGGGTTCTTTTTTTCAGACTACAACCGATTCCCTTCCACGCCAGCCTTCCATCCATGGTTTGGGTGTGACTATGGCTACCACCGGAACCAGCTGACGGGCTTATGTGAAGGTAATGGTATACACATCACATCATCAGCCTATTACTTTCTAACTGCTGGGAAACAGTTCTTCTCTCGGAGAGAGAGTATGGGTCATAACCTACTACTCTGGCTGGGAGCGGGTTGGTAGATGTCAATTGAGCCCTTGAATATTGTGGTTCTCTCATTTTGATTCAATATTGAATTTCTAAGTTTCTTTCTCGATAAAAAATGTGTGGGCAGCAAAAAAGTTGTCGATTCTCATTGACTTAGTCTTTTGAACAAAATAAACACTGAATGCTGTATCCGGCTCGAAGGACCACATAAAAGGATAAAATTTTGCGATGGATGGATTAATATTAAACTTTATTAACTTAAAAATAACTGCTAATCATAAGTTCTCGAATCATAAACTGCTCATTACTTGTAGTGCATAATTTAATTAATTAATTATTTAGCATACCTAAATCTACGCAGTATCGCATAAATATTCACAAACGATATATTCCGCAGTTACAAATGAATGCACCAACGGTGAAGCTGTCTGCAAGGCTCTAGAGGTCTGTGTGAAGACGCCAAACGGATACCGATGCGATTGCGGACCGGACTCGATCTTTGATGAGCGCCGGAAGCGTTGCGTGCCCATCGCGAAGCGCGGATCCTTCCCCTCTGGCTATGAAAATGAACCTGGTGAGTAGCACTGTCTAAAAGATTGAACCTCGTGAGTACCACTGTCTATAACAATGAAGCTTGTGAGTACCACTGTCTATAACAATGAAGCTTGTGAGACCCACTATCTATAGGAATGTACCTAGCGATTATCCCTGTCTATAGGAATGAACCATGTGAGTACCACTGTCTATAACAATGAACTTGATGAGTACTACTGTCTATAGGAATGAAACTGGTGAGTAGAACTGTCAACTATCGTGTGCTGATGCCGTGTGGACTATGAATCACTCAAAAAAGCAGACACAAGTTTTTTTTTCTGTCCGGGTGCTTGGCCCGTCCCGCGAGTTTATATGTTCCCCTGATCAAAGACAGAATCCTTTTATAACTTTTTTGATACTCTTTCTTGCTTTTCATGCTTCGTACTTTGTCTTTCTTTTATTTGACTTCTTTTATACCTTTGTCTATCTTAAAAAAAAACTAACTTAACTTAGAAAATACAAGTTAACTTTTAGATATTACTAGTTGTGCCCCGCGCTTTCACTCGCGTCTTCCCGTTATCCCACAGGAACCTTTTTCCGGGATAAAAAGTAGCCTATGTGTTAAAACAGGGTATAAGCTATTTCCATTCCAAAATTCATTCAGATCCGTTCAGTAGTTTTTGCGTGAAAGAGTAAAAAACATCCATCCATCAATCCATACTCACAAACTTTCACCTTTATAATATTAGTAGGATGTGAGAGAGAAATTTCGGGTTGGGTTTCATCATCATCATTATCAGCCTTTCACGTTCTCACTGCTGGGACTCTGGCCTTCTTTCAGAGAGAGAGTATGCACGCTGGCCCAGTGCGGGTTGGTAGATGTCGCATGCCCTTGAATATTGCAGTTCTTGGACATGCCGGTTTCCTCACGATGCGAGGTTCCCTTCACCATTTTGAGAGATGGCAAATCCACACATAACTTATTAAGTCATAGGTGCGGGGCCTAGAGGATTCGAACTCGGTGTCGGCGTCTTGTAAGTCGCACGCCTAACCGTTCGGTCACCATCGCTCACGGGTTGGGTTTAATTTGTTTTTATTTTAAGATCTTGTTCTTCTTCTTTTCTCCGCATTGAAGTCTTATGTAGTAGTATTTTTCAGCACAATATCCCGGACAGGAAGTGACATTCCACCACGTGGACCCTGAGGTGACACAGACCGCACTAAAGTGTCCATTGGGGTACATGCTCAAACGGGACCGCACCTGCGCTGGTGAGGAAACTACTTACCATAATGTATAATCTTAATTCATCATTATCATCATCAGCCTATTACGTTCCCACTGCTGGCAAAAAAAAAACATAAATAAAAAAGTTTTTGTATTCCAAAAATATATTTATTTTGTAGTATACCTATATTGTGATCACTTTAAAACGTCATACTAAACACTAGCTAACGAGCTAACGAGCAGGTTTGCGTCAACTTTTTTGGTAAGAACTGCAAAGGAGTGGAATGCCCTGCCTTGGTTGGTGTTTCCTGAAAGATACAACCCGGAGGTGTTCAAGTCAAGAGTGAATAGGTATTTACTGGGCAAGCGTGCTACACCTTCGACCACATCGTCGCTTTCCATCGGGTGAGATCGTGGTCAAACGCAGGCCTAGTTAGTTGAAAAATAAAATTGCTACAGCTGTTCCAAGCTCTTTACGCCGGCAAAAGAACAAGCAAGAAACGTCTAGCAGGTTAGTTTTTTGGCGCGATCACATTTACAGTTTTATTCTTATTTCTCGTTGAAGGAATTGGAGCAAGTTCACTACAATCCTAAGCTGTTTTAAAATCATCTAAATAGTCAGATATTTTAGCATAAGCTTTACTTGTAAGATTTTTCTATTTAATAATAAATATGGACTTGAAATTTTTTAATCGACAATTTTTGATTTTCATTTGTAGTTTTGTTGAAAAACGTACACATTGACCTTTAAAGGAGTTGTTGACTTTATGGAGCCTAGTAGTGGGTACTTACAGCAATTTTATGTTTGTTCTTAGTACTAAAATTGTGATAATCACCACTCTTTGAAACTATTATACTTTTTTGCGTATGTACATAAAATGTTCATAAATATTTTTTTTGCCAATATACAGATGTCGACGAATGCGCGACGGGTGAACACAAATGTAGTCCAAATCAGATTTGTAAGAACACACAAGGCAGTTACGATTGCAGGTGCCGACTAGGCTACCGACCTTCAGGGAAATATGACTGCGTGGACGAGGACGAGTGTGACCAGGCTGGTAGCGAGGTAGGTCATCTTAAACACTGAGAAAGAAATCCTGACTTTCCTGCTGAGTCCTAGTCCCTAGTCCTGAGTCCTGAAGCTCTTTGTAATAGGGTACCTAATGCCCTGAAAAAATAAATAATAAATAATAATAAATAAATAAATACTGGGGACATCTGCACACACAAATTGACCTAGCCCCAAATTAAGCTCAAAACTTGTGTTATGGGTACCAGACAACGATATATCTTATATAGAGAAATAAATACTTATATAGATAGAAATATCCAAGACTCAGGTACAAATATTTGTGCTTATCACACATGTATTTGCCCTTACCGGGATTCGAACCCGGGACCGTCAGCTTCGCAGGCAGGGACACTACCAACTCGGCTACCGCGTCGTCAAATAATATAGATATTATATTATTCTTTTTGTTTCAGTCACTTTGCTCGCACAACGCGGATTGTGTGAACACAATAGGGTCCTACAAGTGTAAATGTCACACAGGATTCAGATCTGCACCAGTTAATAGCAAAGTAAGTCAAATTCAAAACTATATTTACTACTAGCTACGCCTGTTCCAACTTACCAGCAAAAAACAGGCAAGATTCACCCGGCAGATAAAATTTTGGGCACGATCACATAATACAATATTTTTCTGATTAATAAATGATGTAATTTGAGAAAGTACATTATAATTCTAAGCTTTTCTGTCTTCTAAATAGTCTGAGTTTTTATAATAAGCTTCGTTTAATCATCTTGAACATATATTTTATACCCTATTTATTTAAAACAAATATGTGAAAGGATTCGTCTCTATTCATCATTTCATACAACGGTTTTTGCATTTTGACCATTCATATCCTTAACGGAGCACGCCGGCCCGCTATCGCCTAAGCTTATGTTGTTGCTATTCATCATCATCATCATCATCATCAGCCGGAAGAAGTCCACTGCTGAACATAGGCCTCCCCCCTTGAACGCCACCATGAACGGCTATTAGCCATTTGCATTCATCGGCTCCCTGCGACTCTTACAATGTCGTCGGTCCACCTAGTGGGGGGCCTACCTACAGAACGTATTCCGGTTCGTGGTCGCCACTCGAGAACCTTTCTTCCCCATCGGTTATCGGTTCGTCGAGCGATGTGGCCTGCCCATTGCCACTGTAATGTTGTTGCTATTGTAATTAACAAATTCCAGGTGTGCATAGATGTGGATGAGTGCACAGAAGCTCGCAACGGCTCTCTCTGCCACCAGCGCTGCGTCAACACCTGGGGACACTACAAATGTGCATGTTATAGAGGATATAAATTGAATTATGACAACAGGTCAGTAAATATGTTACACTACTATCGTCTATACGGAGAAAAAATACCTTTTCTATACTAATTACAGGGTAGCGTTTGACCACAAGTCACCTGGTGTTAAGTGACGATGTGGTCGAAGATGGCGCCACGCTACACCTGGACTGGGAACTGGCTCTTAAGTGAGGCCAGAATTACCTTATTTATTACCTTCCGAAATACAGAAGGAATTTCCTTCCCTTTTGACTCAGAAGGAAAACTAAGGTAAAATAAGGAACGGAAAGGTTAAATTTTGTTCAGTTTTGGAAGGGAAGACTCAGTAGGAAAGTCAGGATTTTTTTCCAGCGTATGTTAAAGACTTTTTTAATACCTTACAGGTAAATTTTAAACATTCCTGACTTTCCTTCTGAGTCTTACCTTCCAAAATGTAACCTTTTCCTTCCTTATTTTACCTTAGTTTTCCTTCTGAGTAAAAGGGGAAGGAAATTCCTTCTGATTCCTTCTGTATTTCGGAAAGTATTTTTTTTCCATGTGATTACTTTGAAACGTCAAACTTAAAGCTAGCTACGCCTGTTCAACAAAAAGAACAGGTAAAAAACGCCCGACAGGTCATTTTTTGGTCGCGATCACATTTTCAATTTTATTTATTCTTTTTACCAATGAATTGGAGCAAGTTCACTACAATCCCAAACTTTTGTGTCATTTGAATGTCTGATATTTTCTAATAAGTTTTTGTTTATGTAAACTTGAAATTTAGCTATCGACAAGTCTTTGATTTCACTTGGATTTTTGATGAGAAAACGTACACCTTTGAAGAGTATCGGCACTTCATCTCTGCTAGAGCACTTCGACTCTGCTACTAGCATTTCAGAAAATGAAAATACCAATTGCTAATATTAATAATCCTACGTATACGAGTATTATTAACGTGAAAGTTTGTGAGTGTGGATGTAGTCCCACAAAAACTACTGAACGGATTTGAGTGAAATTTGGAATAGAGATAGCTTATATCCTGGACTAAAACAGGCTACTTTTTATCGCGGAAAATGGTTCTTGGGAAACGGGAAGAGGCAGGTGAACACGCGGGGCGCAGCTAGTAAAAAATAATTCAGTGTGGTATATAATATGTACATATAATTTTCCGACAGAACTTGTTCAGACATTAACGAGTGTGAAGTGTATAAGTCGCAGAAACTATGCGTGGGCGCGTGCCACAACGTGCCAGGTAGCTATCGGTGTACCTGCCCACCTGGCTACAGGCTTGCGCAAGACGGAATGAGCTGCATTGGTAAGTGAAAACATTGCAAGCAAAAAAAACGACTTCTAAGTTTTATTCATGGATGCCATTGTCAGAACTGGACCAAATAAAAATAAATCATCAAAATCGGTTCACTTTCAAAATTTCTGAAATAACACACATAAGAAACAGATGAATTGAGCACCTCCTTCTTTTTGAAGTAGGTAAAAAGGAAAAGAAAACTTGATATTTACCAACAATTGAAAAATTGCCAAGTTATTAACGAAAAAGGTTTAGGTACTTAAAAACAAGATGGCGGCTACAGTCGGAGTCGAGGTTGGCCGCCATTTTGTATTTAGACTCCCACTGATCCCCAAAAGGAAGATGCAAAAATTATATGAAATTATATTAAAATTATATATGGTAAAATTAGGATGGTAGGTAATTACCTACCATCCTAATTTTACCATTTTTTTTTAATATTTTTTTTTCTTCTTATTTTTCCTAGGGTATTACTAATTAGTGCAATTTGAAATTCTAACCTAACTGTCAACATGAGCAATTGAACATTTTATTTACATTTCCAAAACTTGTGTTTTTTCCCATAAGTAGTTGCCCTTATGTCACTTAGAATATGTATAATGTTCGATACATCTAATACTTGACACGGGCTAAATACACTAATCGCGTTCAGCAATTAAGAAAAAAGTTAATGACACAAGAACTATTTTAAAATAAACATTATGATTTATTTGTCAATAGATATCGACGAATGTGAATCTGGCGAGGCGAATTGCGCTGTTAGCGTGCATAACGGAACTAGTGCGGTTGTCTGCCTTAACACAAGGGGTAGCTACCTCTGCCCGCGCATCACCTGTGAACCTGGCTATAGCCTGGAGATGAACCAGTAAGTTAACAACTCCGCATGGTCCCGCACGAAGAAAAAATACCATCCAAAATGCATTGTATTTTCCATCCGAGTCAAAATGGAAGGACTTTTTATACTACTTACAGGGTAGCGTTTCACCACAAGTCACCTGATGTTAAGTGACGATGTGGTCGAAGATGGCACCACGCTACACCTGGATTACCTGGATTCATCAGCCAATTACGTTCCCACTGCTGGGTTACAGGCCTTCTCTCAAAGAGAGAGTATGGGCCGTGATCTACCACGCGGGCCCAGTGTGGGTTGGTAGATGTCGCATCCCCTTGAATGTTGTGGTTCTTGAACATACCGGTTTCCTCACGATGTTTTTCTTCAACGTTTCCTTCAGCGATGGAAAATCCGCACATAACTTTTTAAGTCATAGGTGCGGCGCCGAGAAGATTCGAACCCTCTAAGAAGTAGAGGTGTGAACTAAAAAACGAATAAAGGTTTTATGACAAAGTGACAAGCAATTAAGAAACCAGTAAAATCGATTCTTCGATTAATCGATCTCAGATTGCCATCTTTAATTCAGGGCCCTTATCCGCTATGACCATCTATGCCCGTGACGCGTTATCTGTGTGAAATGACCACTAAAGCACGAAATGACGCCACACGTTATTGGCAAGGGATTTTTATGGTCATAGCGAATAAGGGCCTAGGACCCATGTGATAGGTGAGAATACTTACTGTATTTCATTTTGTTGTTTCCAGTCGATGCATTCACACAGAAAAAGACTGCAACTCAAATGAGCAGGATTGCACGCTGAAACCTAGAAGTATCTCCTATCACTTCCTAACGTTCAATTCCAACATGCCTGTACCTCAAAACGTGAGTAACTTCTGAGTTTGTACCAGCTCTTTCCAGCGTTTGAAACATAATATTTCATTTTAGTACTAGGGTTTGACACATTACTACTAAAATGACATATTATGACTTGACATATCGATCCAAAACCGTGGATAACGGATCGGTTATTAATTTCGGCCGTAAATGTTTAGTAAGGCAGTAATATAGTAGGTGTTTCCGCCGAAGGCTTTCTTGGGGTTGCAGATGGTTGAGAAATTAAATTCTTGGATCCTTTTGTCTATTTTAATGAGGTATTATATATAATGTTTTAAAATAAAGAAAGAAATTTGACGTTAGAGTAATTGCGTCGCAAATGATGTCTTGTGTGAATGTAGCCGCGTGCGCAGCGAGCGCCTCCCGCTCCGCGCTCGGTCCCCGCGGTCGCCCGGCTGCTCCATTGGAGTGAAGTAGGCGCCAGAACAGTAGGATTGAGGCTTTTTTTGGCCTTAAGTTGCCAACTCGGTATCCATCCGTGCCTTCACTGCTCTCCAGAAAGATGTTTATTTTAACAGATACAGTTGTTCACGATGCGCGCCCCCGAGTCCACAAGTGCGAAGTTTCTGCTGGAGTTGGTCAGTGTGAACGCGCCGCCTAACGTCAAGGTCCAGGCGGATAAAAGCGCTTTCAAGTGAGTAGGAACTAGCGATGACTAAATCTACACGAAGAAAAAAAACCTTCCGAAATACAGAAGGAATTTCCTTCCTTTTTGACTCAGAAGGAAAACTAAGATCAAATAAGGAAGGAAACGTTTACATTTTGGAAGGAATCGGTTATGGAAGGTAAGACTCAGAAAGAAAGTCAGGATTTCTTTCTTAGTGCACGTGGCGCGCATGGGGGATGATCGAGCGGCAAAGCGTTTTTATTTTGTTTTTTTCTTTTACTACATACAGGGGTAGTGTTTGACCACAAGTCACCTGATGTTAGTGACGATGTGGACGAAGATGGCACCACATTACACCTGGATTGGGAACTGGCTCTCAAGTGAGGCTGCCGGAACACACCGAAAAGGGTTTGGCGACAGATTCCTAACTCGAGGGTGCGGTAGGTAGGCAGGCGAGCACTAGAAAATGCCCTACCACCAAGATATGGTTTTATCACGATGTTTTCCTTTACCGAATGCTCAAGCTCATTGTAGGATTCGAACCCACGATCTGAGGATCGTAAGCCGACGTCACCACCATTGAGCCCTGATGACTGTATCAATACATTTTTTAGTGTGGGGGTAGATTTTCCCCTTGTTTGTTGTCCATCGTGAAAACGACAACCTAGAAAAGCTTCTGGTAACAGAAAAAGTACAAGGAAAACGACCAAGAGGCGGGAGTCCTTTGCATTGGAGTGACCAGATCCGCAACACCACCTATAAGAACGTCCACGAGGCTATTCACATTGCCGCAGACCGAAACAAATGGAAAGCGATCGTCCAGAAAATAATACGTGGAGGTCACAACCCTCAGCAATGAGGATAACGATACAAGGAGGGGGTGGTCCATCTATTTGTGTTTGTGTTTGCACAGGTTAAAAAGCTTTCATTTTGCCTCCAGAATAAAACAAAACGGGAACGACGGGATCCTGTTCCTCAGGAAGCCGCTCGAAGGTCCAGAAAGCATAGAGTTAAAGTTAACTATGCAGCTGTTTTTAAATAGTCATCTAGGAGCGAGCGCCGTCGCAAGACTGTTCATACATGTGTCGGAGTACGAGTTTTGATAAGCAGGAATGATTGAGAAAGAGGTGGTGAGTGAGTGGAAAAGTGGCCCAATCTGCAAGATTTCCAAATCAAGTTCCATTTTTACTTATTTAACTAGCTGTTCCCCGCGGCTTCACCCGCGTGGGCTACAGTTTATCGCTAAAAAAGTGGCCTTTCTCAGGCTATCTCTGTACCAAATTTCATTAAAATCAGTTCAATAGTATTGGCGTGAAAGCGTGACAGACGGATAGATACGAGTTACTTTCGCATTTGTAATATTACTAGCTGTTTCCCGCGGTTTCAGCCGCGTGGGCTACAGTTTATCGCGTTAAAAAGTATCCTATGTCCTTCCTCAAGGTTCAAACTGTTTCCGTACCAATTTAATCGGTTCTGTAGTTTAGGAGTAAAAGACAGACAGACAGGCAGAGTTATTTCTAAATCTTCAGTCAGAGTTGCCTATCTTAGTTTTGATTTAGGTATGGATGGAGTTTATTTTTTCTACTGAGCGCTTCAAATAGGAAAATGGCAGAAAAGGGCAAGATCTAGGCCTTGACAGGGCTAAATTGGCAACACTGACGGAACGCTTTTGACATTTACGGTTTTTACATAAAGTAAATTTTTGTAAATTCGATTGGCTTTGTTTTTAGTACTTACTTGTGGTTGTATTTACAAAGCATTTTACTGGTAAGTATTGGATTATAAAATAAATATTAAATATGCTCAGTTTCAGTATTAATTATTATGAAGGGTCGCTAATGTTTCCAAGAGTTTATTATATCAAATGACTTCAACTTGACTCGTATTGTACGCATTTCATTCATTACAAACGGTTCAGCCAAATCTTAATAGAACAACAAAAAAAACTATTGTTAAAGACGCGAGAGGAGTGTGGATTATTTATAAAGAAAACTTAATTGTTAGTTTTTTGTATTTATTAATGTTTAAAGCGAAAATATATTACATGAAATGATATCACAAACAACATTTTTGTTTTATTTTCGATCATATTGAATACCTAAATAATTAAATGATTAGATGCGCTTTACAATTAAGGTGCCTTCCCATTAGTATTTACCAGTAGATACGACAATAATTCATGTGTGGATTTGCCATCGCTCAAAACGGTGAAGGAAAACATCGTGAGGAAACCGGCTTGCCCAAGAACTGCAACATTCCAGGGCATGCGACATCTACCAACCCGCACTGGGCCCGCGTGGATTATGGCTCTATCTGAGTCCCAGCAGTGGGAATATGATTAGGAGGCATTTCGCAGTGCGAATGTGCTTTAAAATGTAGGCTGGTGAAGAGACAAGCAGGGCATTCACCTGATGGTACACACTTGCCCATACTCATTTGCGCAAGAAAGTCCTGACTCGGAGACATCAGTATTTTTATGTACAACTAACTGTTTCCTCAGGTTTCACCCGCGTGGATTATCCCGATAAAAGTATCCTATGTTCTTCCCCAGGGCTTAAACTATTTTTGTATGGTAAATTTCATCAAGATCGGTTAAATAAATAAGGTTACAAATAACATCAAAATCTTATGTAGGTAGATACTAAACTTCAAACTTAAAGTAAAAACTTTTAAATACTTTCATCTTCAATAAATAACAGAAATAATGTCGGGACCAGCCCTTAGTATTTTCCTTTCTGTTCTAATAAATTATACTAAATACTCATAATCTAATATTTTAATTATAAAAACAATTTATTTATTCAAATTACAACACTATAAATACAAGTAGGTACAATACATAAAGTATCTACAAAAAAACATCCAATGAACATTATTAAAAAAAAAATTAAAATTCTCTAAGCGCGATAGGCCTTATAGTAGGGGAGCCCAAGAGGGGATTTTGGGATTTACTCGAGCGCGTCAGATTAATATATGGGAGGATACCTTACATATTGATGAGCACCTCCAGCCATTATGAGCCCTTAACATTGGTGGGTACGCTCAGGGGAAACTTTTAGATTCGCTAAGAGCTGGTATCGCTTTCAAATCGTCAGTCTAAGAAATGGGAGCATCTGTGGGGTTCACTGAACACCCCCCACTCTGAAAATTTGACGCCGTAGAGCAATATTTTTTTTACCTCCTCGTGGATGGCCACTCACACACCATACAAACCGACTAATTATTATATTATATTTCATATCAAAGACATTCTGGAGCATGAAATATATTAGCACACTTGAGTCCATGTTATGTCATAGTTTTTTTTTTATAACCATAAAGATCTGTGGAAGCTTCCCCCATCGCTGAAAGTGGAAACATTATAGGACATTTATTCTTCTTAACATCTAATCTACCAAATCTAATAGGTTTCCGCGACGCTCGAGTAAATCCACATTTAGCATCATGGGCTCCCCTACTATTATAAATCCGTTTTAACGGGACGAAAAAAGTGTAACGTCGCGCATGCAAAGTCTATGTACAATTAACTACTTAGTGACACCTATTTTATTGTGTGCATACTATTAGCGATTAAACCTCTCGTGAGACATCCATGAGTTGAAAAGATAGTCAATAGTCAATAGTACTTTATTCAATAGGATACGTTGTGATCACTTTAAAACGTCAAACTTAAAACTAGCTACGCCTGTTCCAACCTCCTTACGCCGGCAAAAGAACAGGCAAGAAACGCCCGGCAGGTAATTTTTTTGGCGCGATCACATTGACAATTTCATTCTCATTACTAATTGATTGAATTGGAGCAAGTTCACTAAAGTCCCAAGCTTTTTTCTTTAAAAAACCTTCTTCAAAGGTTTTCTCATGGATGCCATTGTCAGAACTGGACCACATTGAAATAGAGGAAGCACCAGCTTTCAATTAAAAAAAGAATCATCAAAATAACACACATAAAAAAAAGAAAAAAACATACAGTCGAATTAAGAACCTCCTCCTTTTTAAAGTCGGTTAAAAACAGCCTACTCGTGCGGGTCTACAATGTTAAGCACTGTGAGGCATCCGTCCTGGGAAGCGATGGCTAAGGCTTTGCCGCCGTGAGCGCTCGCCACACCGGTCACCTCGGCTGGAGCCCTGTATTCTGCCACTGCTTTGCCATCCACCGTCCTGAAAAAAGGTGGCTAGGTCAGTACAAATAAAAGGTACCTATCTTCACCAGCACCATAGACGAATATAAGTAAATACTTTACTTTACCACCACCAGCAGCACCAACTAACCATTACTAGGTGGTTTGGCATTTTCTAGTGATCGTTTGGTTAGTTACACCCTCAAGTTAGAAAACTGTCGCCAAGCACCTGTGTGTTTTGGCAACCTATTCCCAAGCCAGTTCCCTGTTCCCTATCCTTCGATCACTAACATCAAGTGCCTTGTAGTCTAACGCCCGGATCGATATGTCATTTTAGTACTAGGGCGTGACATATTACTACTAAAATGACATATTATGACATGACATATCGATCCAAAACAGCAAATAACGGATCGGATCGATTATTAATTTCGGGCGTTAGGCTACCTTGTAAGATGTAAAAAATAGTACCTGAAGACCCTCAACGTCTTCCTCCCGCTGTGGTAATAGAAAACGTAGTTGTCGTCGGAGCTGAACATGGTGATGATGGAGAACACTCCCTCGGCGGCTCTGCAGATCAGCGGCTGTACGGAGGCGCCACGCTTCAGCTCGATGAGGTCCAGACCCCCACGAGTGGGGGCGCACAGGCCAATCTTACCGTCGCGGGTGCAAGAGCCATTCCAGCGGGGGACAAACCTGGAAAGGCAGAACATCATACTATAAACCAGCCTTTCCCAAATTGGGCGAGAACGTCCCCTTGTTTCTGCTGGCCTAAAGGAAGCAGTAAGAGACGCAGAAAAAAATCGGTGGCGTTGTGACTTAATGGGGGCCCTAAAAATAATTTATTCTCAAACTGGGCAGTAGAAAAAATAAGTTCGGGAGAGAGAAGATTGCCTAATGATACATTGATACATTGATTTCGTGCTACCCTGAGACATTGTTATAGTTATTTTTAAGCTTGATCTCAAAAATGCTTGTCATCAGCCTAGTATCTAGAAAAACAGAGGCACACCAAGACTATAATGTTCTAGAATCCACTTGTTGGTTTAGCATTTTTGTACTTCCAAATTATCTTTTGTTGGAGTAATGGGCTCCGAGTTCCGACTAGATGGAGCGACGACTTGCGCCAAGTGGCTGGTTGGATGAGAAGAGCTGAAGACCCGGCTCAGTGTCGTGCCTTGGGAGAGATTTATGTCCAGCAGTGGACTGATACAGGCTTATGATTATGATGAGTAATGGGTTTCATACCTAACGAGCCTCTTGGTTTTGATGTCCAATATCGCCGCTTTGTCATTGCCGACGACTGCGACCCAAAGTGGTTTATGAGGCAGGGCCACTATTGATTGCATGTCCTTGATTCCACTGTTCTTTATTGGAATTCTGAAACGTACAAAAGTTTGAAACTTAAACAAAACTAAACAGTCAGTGACGTTATCGTTAAAAGCAACATGATCGTTCTTGCAACTGATCGCTCACACTTTAAAGAAGTAGGCTTTTTAAGTATCAATAGGTAAGCATTGATCACTGTCTCACCTGATCATGTAATGAGGAGGTCAATGATGGAGCTTGCTTGCCTAGAAGATACCTATTCACTCTGGATTGGGCTTCCAAATAATACTAATCGGGAAACAATGACGCTGGCAGGCTGTTCCACTGCTTCGCCATTCGCGTTATAAATGTAGAAGCAAAGTACTTCTGTATATTTCTCCAAGTTTCTTCTAGACAGTTCTGTTATACCTGTGAAGCCTGGCACCAGTTCTGGCATGAAACACGTGCAGACACTCCCTAGCAGATTTGTCGACGCCAGGAGCGGTGATGTGGTGTTCATCAGCAGACACCACGGCAGCGCGCCATCCTGTTCCTCTAACCTCGTATTCTGCTGTGTAAATTTTCTCACCATCTGGAATATGATTTGCAGTATATTATACAGGATTTTTCGTAGCGAAAGAAGTACAATGTAGACTTAAAAATGTGCGAGTAACTTGCCTGGTATAGTCCTAGCAACTATGATGGCCATTGCGACATTATCCACATTATCAGGAGTGACTACCATGGATATCGTGATGAACTTAGTGCCGTCTTCTAGAAGGAGGACCTGCTTGACGCCCTTCTGTTCTTCTTTGAATATTACCTAAAAATAAACAAACATTTGCAACTATGTTCCTACAAAGAAGATTATGTAGCCAAAACTGTTTCCTTCTGCGTTTGAACTTTAGAGATCAATTTTACGTGAATCTAGGTCACCGTTGACCTCTATTCTTCATTGAACTTTTCAATTCCAAAAAACTCCTCTGTTGGCAAGCACCTATCAGTGTATTCCGAGGGTACCACTTAAGAGCCCGTTCCAAATCCATGTGTAGCGTAGAATCACCTTCGACCACATCGTCTCTTAACATAAATTGCCTTGCGGCCAGATATAGAAGTAAGGTTCACTTTTACCTGTCTTTGCGAAATTTCCCATATCAGCACATTGCCGGACTCGGCGGTCACTACATGTTCTCCCGAGGGAGTTACCACCGCATGCGTCACTATAGCTCCTAGAGGGGCATCAGCCAGTTGTGCCACGAGTTTCCCGGTACTAGTGTCCCAGAGTGCCCAACAGCTGCGAGTTACTGTCACTGCTATTTTGGTGTCTCGGGCTAAGCTGAAAATGTTAATCATGAATTTGTTTATGGATAATTTGATGCTTGCGGCTTGTGGACGATTTCAGACTCTGTTAAACATTTTGTTAATGATAACAATAATGAATAATTCGAGTCCAATCTTGAATCCTTGGGGGACTCCAGAGAATATAAAAATTGTTTTGAATTAAAGTCGTTCGATAATAACATTTTAAGGCCAATTTTGGAATACGATGGAAATCATACAAAATTTTATTTACATATCCCATTAAATTCAAATTCGTTCAGAAGTACCTCATGATCTACCTTGTTAAAGGCAATTCTAAAATTCATTTATAATTTTTTTTTTTTGAGATCTTCTATCATCTTTTGTAAGACCCACCTGATCATGTCAATAGGCAGCTCCTGCCGATCAATCTTATGCACCTGCTCAAAGATATTGTCAATGTTCCATATCTTCACGGTCCTATCAATAGAGGAGGTGATCACATTGTTCCAAGAACCAACAGTGAGAGGTTCCAGCTGAACGATCCTTCCAAAGTGAGCATCCAGGACTTTGATCAGCTTTGTAGTCTCTAGACTCCATACGTAGAGGCTCTTTCTGCAATCGAAGTAATTAGTATGACTATCTAGTTATTTTGTTAAATTCAGAGATTCAGTGATATTCAATATTTGCGAGTATGCGATATCTACCGAACTAGACCAGATATAACAAATTTATCTCTCCAAGAAACTGCTTTTGTCCTAGAAGTTGGAACAAAACAGGCTGCTGCTGATGATGTTGATGATGATGCTAATAAGCAGGTCATTGATTCAGTAATGCCAGTACTAACGTTGGCAAAGACTCGTAATGTATGAAGCGACATAAAACTTTGAAAATAAAGTCTTTTGAATTTGTTGGCTGATGGTAAGATTACCAGAAACGTTAAACACGGGAATTCACTTATAACGATTATAGACAAACCTACCTGACACCAGCAACGGCATACTGGTAGTTATTGCTAATCATGAAGGAGTTGGAGAGAGTCATCTTTGTGGAGATGTTGCGGATGGTATGTGGTAGCGGCAACACGATGCCACGGAGGTGCTGATCTTTCTCCGGTTCCATGTCTTGCTTTTCTTCCTGAATTTTATAAGGTACAAAAGATGAATGGAAATCTGGGATAGCGTAACTAAAAGCCTGAATTAGCGGACGTGCCTATCCACATTATTAGTTGTTGGGTAATATTAAAAGATTATTTTTTTCTTCTACTACTACTTACTTCGTCATCTTCCTTCTTCTCTTCTCCTTCCTTGTTCTTCTTCTTACTCTCAATTACATGGTTCCCTCTAGGGATAATGGTGTCGAAGTCCCACACTACAAAACTGTAAGTTGTTGTCGCTAGAAATTGAATAAACATCATTTAACGTTTAATTGATCGTCTTCTTCACAAACATGACTTTTACATTCGAAGGTGTAAGTATATTTTTATCAACAAACCTAAGAAACACCATACCTAGTAGCATCCGATCCTTCTTCCCTCGTTTGAGCTGCAGCATTGCCTCAGCAGTATCGGTTTCCTGATGATGAAGTTCCTCCACCTTATTCCAGCAGCATTGTTCAACATTCAACTCGAAAATCGATATCTGGAATCACAATAAGTATGGTGAATCCCATAATGCTATACAACTATTGCCGACATTTTTAGAGCCGTGGGGAGCTGATGGATGCAACTGCCTCAAAGCCATACATACATGCTGGAGTCCAAAGGGCGTATGCTCACTTTTTCCGGCTGATGATAATGATGAAGATACTACAAGCATTGCACGAAGCCCCATTTTTATCTTGCCTACCTGATAACCTCTCTCAGGGTCGCTAGTGTACACCCTGGTCCAGTGTTTATTCATGGCAAATGCTCCTCTACATCTGAGGGGCTGCATCCATACACTTTCTTTACAGAACTGCAGTAGCATCCGGTCGTCTTCTAAGTCTCCACTCCACTGGATGAGTAGAAAGTTCTCCAGGTCTCGTAATTCCATTGCTGTAAATGATAATAATATTTTGTGAGTTAGTTGTAGTTAGTTAGTCGTAAAATATGTATTAATATTTTATGTATGCCTTGATAAACAACTTTTTTGGACTGTTCCAATTTTATGCTCCTTGGACCTCTGAAGATACGTCTACCTAAGTACCTACCACAAACTTTTACTAACAAAAGAGCCAATCAGAATCGTTTTACATCTACCATTTCCTATGCTTTCCAGGAGAAAACCTGCATTTTAACTTCGCAACCCAGGAAAAAGACTTACTTAGTATTTCCCAGTTGAGATTATCATGCGGCTCGGTGCCAGGAGCGGGTCTGGTCTCCTCATGCTCTCCTCGCATGCTATACTGGACCCAGGAGTGAGGCCCGTAAATAAACATATGATGATTCAGCACATAAACTCCTCGGACGGTTTCCCCTGAAAAATAATTGTTATTCCTTTACCTATAAATGGAAACTTGGTAAAGGAAGAAGGTTGAAGTAAAAAGCTTACCTTCGTCCAAAGGATTCTCAATTGTGACGTATTCACTAGTCAGCATGTTAAGCAGCATCGACTGAAAAATTATTTATAAACAAAGCTTTCTATAAAAATTCTTCTAAACATCTAACCTAACCGGTGATCAAAATACTTCATACTCACCACACTGTTATTAGTAGATGCAGCGGCCCACTTGTTGTCTGGAGACAGTTCCAAATTCTGCATTATCCCTTCGAGTTGAGGACAAAGATCTCTCGCCAGGTCCGAGGTGGAGAGGTCCCAGGATATGACGCGACTGGAGATGGAGACCACGTAGCGCTTGTCTGAACTGAGGCGGAACGCGAAGACTGCGAACTGGTGGCCTTCAAGGGAGTACTATATAATGGAAAATGATGATTTAGATCAGTCAGTATGTGAAGAATTGAGGAAGGTTGATAAGTCATAGATTTTGTATTAGCTTTTTGATTTATGATAGCTCCGTTCTACAATAATCAACATTGTTATAGTATTTAGTTCTTTTGATCTAACGCCTTTTACAGAATGATAGGTTTTAGGCAGACGCTTTAAACAAAGACTTCTTAGACATAAATAAGGACCTACCTTTAAAGGCCCTCCGGGCGTGTGCAAACAGTGATGCGACGGCAGCAATGCACAGTGATTCTTTCCTGCATCATGACACTGCTTCAAAAGAGAAGCTACAGCAGGATTTGTTGGAGCTTCAGGGAGCAGCCTTCCTACCAGTTGTGGTGCCAGCATGTCAGGGAATTGACCAAGGATGGCGCCCCCGAGGCGCAGTGCGTCTGCGACCAGCATTAACTCTCTGGAAGATATTAAATGTGGAATAAATTGGGATGAAACCGAATGATACGGCGAAACAAAGTCTGAATCTGATTGGTTTACTATAAGGTATGAAATTAACTCATAAAACGTAGCAGATAACCATTCACGGTCTTTAAAAAAAGTGAAGGCATTGGAATAAGAAGTGTCCAAAAATAAGTAGTTATTTACAGGCCCTAAAATAATTGCCACTTGCTCTACATTCTCCAGCCAAAATATGCATACAGCAGCAATGGTAGCTATTTCATCATTATGTGTGATGACTGATATACTTAATTAAGTCTACATTAGCGTATTACGTACCCACTGCTGAGACACAGGCCTTAACAGAGAAAGAGTTTTGAAAAAAATCTATTTACGAAGCTGGCTCAGTGTGGGTTGGTCTACTCTACACTTGGTCTCAAAAAAGTATTCTGACAGTTCCGTACCTTACAGCATCTTTATTCACATGCAGCTTAGCATCTTCAAAGTCAGCAAGCACAGCTTGCAGCGGGCAGCAGTTCAGCTTGGCGTGAAGCCATTCGTAGTTGAACAGTACTTCTGCGTAGAGATCTGCGAATCGCTTGGATCGGACTAGATGGAATGGAAGTTCTCCGAACTGAAATAATTTGGACCAAAAATTTAACACTATGCAAGAAAATTATAATGCAAATGGCAAAGGAGTGGAATACTCTATTAGTATCTTTGTTTCAAATTAGTGAAATTTGGGAGTCTTCCAGTCAAGAGCGAATAAGTGTGCCTGTAAGGCAAGCAAGCTCCATCATCGACCTCGTCTACGGTCTAGAAGAAAAAAATAAATTGGCCTTTGGCAAGAAAATACAAAGTACCGACTGCAGCAATTTCTCACTCACCTTCCTCAAGTTATATCTCTTCATAGAACCATCGGCAGATGTGAACACCAACGGTTGGAGAGGCACCTTCCGATCAGCCACGCCCTCCCTGTCTGCCAAGTTGAACCGATGTCGCTGGATTTCTGTATACTTGAAAGGCTTGGGCACACCACCACCCCAAATACCTGAAATAAGATGAAAGTATCTTAGTAAAGACTAGCTGTGCCTAGTAGTTTCTCCTCCATGGACAGTTGATCACCTTCCTCAGGGTTCTAACCATCTCCATACCAAATTTCATCAAGACCAGTTATGGTTTAGGTGTGAAAAGTTAACAAACAGACAGTCTTTCAGTCAGACGGTGAGAGTTATGAGAAAATCCCCACCACCTAGTTGGTTTCATGACGATGTTTTTCTTTACCGAAAGCTCAAGATCATAATAGCAGCATTATTATCCTTGCAAGATCACTTACCAAGGTAATAGTCAGCAATCATGGAGTGAAAGTACATGGCCATATTCATATTCTTGAAGTACCTCTCGCGGGCCGTGTCTCGGAACTGGCGATGGTACCAGTTCATCACAGAGACGCCATCTGCTTCTCGTTCGGAGAGGTAGTTTGGCAAGTCGTTGCGGATCCTGAAATCCAAAATTGCTTGAAAATAAACAATAGGTTGGTGAGGCTTCAGAGCATTGAAGACCACCGTAAAGATGACAGCTGCGATGGTACTATGTTAGTTGGTCAGTTATATTATAACCTCATTCCACTATCCATGAGCATCTCAAATCATCCGTACATAGATGATATTCCCTCCATTCACACAAAGCGCTTAGCTTAATTTATAATGCGAATGGTGAAAAATTGAAACGCTATGCCAGCGTCTTTGTTTCTATAATTTGAGAGCCTTCGGGTCACGACGGCGTGAGTACTGTTATCTACATCTCTCCTTGTTTCTTTTCTAAAGTTACCAACATTAATTTCTACAACTACAAACTTTATTTTTGCTTCGATCCCGATCTCTTCCCCAAATTCACCTCTCAATTAATCCCGGTGCCACTCACCTAGTCCACAACAAAGGTGGTATTCTCCTCACTGGTGGTAAATGGTACTGGTACACGTCATCTAGAACCTTGTCATCTAAGGAGATGAGGTCTTCTAACTCCGTCTCCGAAAGACCGCTGCGAGCTGCCGTGATGTAAGCCAGCGCGTGGAATACTAGAAGACGCCCGTGCTGGAAGAGAAAAGAAGGATTCTTCTGTGAGGAGGTTTCTGATCTCATAATGACTTTACCAACACTTGATAAAAAGCGTTTCAGTGTTTTAGTTCGCTTATTTAGTGATAAGTTAGTATCATGCAAAACTGTAGTCTCTAGAGGCAGTTCTCAGACCAAGCATAGCGTGGTGCCACCTCCGATTACATCCTTACTTAACACCACGTGACTTATGATCAAAGGCTATCATCCCCAAGTTAAGAAACTCTCACCAAGCACCTATCGGTGTGTTCCAGCAGATTTGAGAGCCAGTTCCTAATACAGCTAAAGCGTAACGCCATTTTCAACCACATCGTGAGATTAACATCAAGTGACTTGTGGTCATACGCTAACGTGTAAGAAGTTGTTTGGAAACAAAGATTAAAGTTTTCCTCGTCACAGAAATTTAAGAAAGTCTACTAAAAATATTCATTTCAGTGTTGCAGTAACACAGCTTTTGTGGTGAAGTGTGTGTTACCTGTTTCTCAATCCTCTCAAAGAGCATCATGATGGAGTCCATGACAGTGGAAGCTAAGTGAGTATCCTGAGGTTTTGTGTAGCTTCTCCATCTGCAGACCTGAAAGAATAGTACCATGGAGGAAATCAAAACAATTGGCAGACGGAAACGAAGAACATACGAAAAAGTTCTAGAGAATGGGATGTGATGTATGAGAGGGATAGTATGATAAACAAAAAGAGAGATATTTCTCTACTCCATCGTGTGTGTTTTTGTTGTGTGTGCTGTTGTTCTATTCAAGATTTAATTAGGCAGGTGATTGACTGAAGTTAGAAAAGCTTTGTTTAATTATTGTTGTATAACTCACCTCTGCAAATACCAGTTTGACGAATATGGGTAGAGAACATTGGCCAATAGCATTGGATACGAGCCGCCATTGGTAGTTGGACAGATCTCTTGCTGCTGAAGCCATCCACAACCTAAATTAACGTGGATATAACATATTATCAAAACATAATAAGGGTATCCACTATCCATCCAGTTTAATAAGAGGCAGACTCTTCCGAACAACTATTTGCTGTTTCAATCTGAGATAATAAATATAATTAAAGTCAAAGGCCTTATTTATGTCCTGACATATATCAACATACCCACTATTTTCAGGGATAAAAAGTAGCCTATGTCTCAAAATTCCAGAGTAAGTAAGTTTCTAAAGTTTATTTCAATTTCATGAACCGTATAAGCGTGAATAAGTAACAAAGTATATATTATGTACCCTGTGAATCATTATTTGATTTGATTAGAATTCGTTCTTACACAACATTGCATTAAGGCAGACTCACTTCAAGACCTGCATAGCAAGATCCTCTCCCAAGGCCTTGACTTCGAGAAAGCTGTCTTCAGAGTCAATCATTCGTCGGAGAACGTCGTACTCCTTGGACACCTCCGGATTGGCCTCTTCGCACGCGCATGTTACTATAATCTGAAAGAAAATATTTGATGGATCAAAATGATGGAATAAGCAACGTGGTAGTAATGTCCTCAATTAATGCAGGCGCTTAAATAACCTTTAGTAAATGTAATGGAGAGAGAGATAGACAGAAAGGATAAAGAAAGAGAGGTACTAAATAAAGTGGCGGAAATCGTAACTGGTTTTTATGTCTTTAATTCTTAATCAAATATGAATGCTTTACGAGCCCTGAAGACGAGGTGAGTGCGTTCGAAAATGCCATAGAAAATGGGCCAACTGGCTCTCTCAGTGGTTCCATCAAATACGAAGATATACAAAGGAACGGAGACTACTTTGAAAAACAATGAAATTAGGCAGCTTTCTACATTGAGCCGATTTTTTTTATTTTCTAAAGAGTTTCAGTATGATCCTTTTACCTTGCAATGTGGAGGAAGCCTCGTTGGCAACCAGGACACTTTGTTATTCTCTGTCCCGATCCCAGTCAGTTGGTCCACTGAGTCCAGGAACAACAGCAGAGGTTGCTGCTGACTGGCCATCGTGAGGAGATGCTTGAAGTGTGCCGTCAGAGGCACCAGGTCATCTGGGATGGTCTCGAAGGGGATCGCCAAGTTGTAGGATATCTGAAATGTGGGGCAGATGGAGATGTTCATCATTCGAAGTGATGATGGCTCAGTGGTAGTGACGTCGGTTTCAGTGAAGAAAAACATCGTGATGAAACTATAGCTTGGTGGTAGGGCATTTTCTAGTGCTCGCTTGACTAGCTACCACCGTGGACTGTGGTCCGGCAGCCCCACTTGAGTGCCAGTTTCCAATCCAGGTGTAGCGTGGACCACATCGTCACTTAACTTCAGATGACTTGTGGTCAAACGCTACTATGAAAGAAGTGAAAAAAAACACCACCATTATCATCATCATCTGCCTATTACGTTCCTCTGCTGGGACTCAGACCTTTTCTCAGAGAGAGAGAATGAAACCATGTGAAGCAATAAACACAAAAAAGACTAGGAATATAATATTCACCTGCTGACAAATTGAGATGAGCGTTGGAGTAAGAGCGCTGGAGTCAGGAGTTGTGCCAAGAAACCTGATGATGTTGGTGGGGCGGACTTCAGCAAACCAGGTGTCCAGGGAAGTGGCTGCACTCTTCGATAAGAGACTGGTTTTACCGCAACCACCTAAATGAGAAAATGTGATCACATAAAAAACCGGTGAAGTGCAAGTCGAACTTACGTGAAGAGGATTCCGTAAAATTCTCCGCGTGCCCGGAATTAATAATCGATCCTGATCCGTTTTCCGCTGTTTTGGATCGATATGTCATGTCAGAATAATTATGTAATATTAGTACTAGGGCTTGATATGTTACTACTAAAATGACATATTATACATGACGATCCAGAACTGCGGATAACGGATCATGATCGAATATTAATTTCGGGCGTTAGCCATTATGGGGCCCAGTACGACATTATGTTCGAATATTATCAGTTATCACTGTTCACATCACTTTATAACGCATATGTCAGTACGTAAGTAAAGTACCGAATGTCAATTATAAAATATACTGTGACAGATGGACATACGGATAGACCGACAGACAGAAAATAATAATCCACCAAAAAAGAGTTCCGTTTTTTCATCGCATGTACGGAACTATCCCCAGCGCTTTGCTTACCCTCTCCATACAAGACCAGGGGTTTATCCGAGGAGTTCTTCATGTAGTTCTCGATGAACTCCAGATCCGGCTCTCGGCCGTGGAACACCTTGACTGAGTTGTTGCAGGCATGAAGATGCTGCAGAATTTCTGTGACGATCTGGCCTTGAGCACTGCTGTCTTCCTTGCGCATGGCTCTGGAGAAAGACGTTTGGTTCTTTTTTTATTTTTACGAGCTGTTCCGCGTGAATCCGCGTGCACTTCAGTTTCAAAAAGTACCCTATAACCTTCCCCAGGGTTTAAACTATCTGCATATCAAATTTCAGCAGTGAAAAGGTAACAAACAAACAAAGTCACTTTCGCATTTATAATATTAGTATAGAAAGACATGTATTTGACCACCATCCCACCCGTTGCCAAACGATGATGCGGATGAAGGCATAGCACGCATACCCAGAAGGTACCTGTTCACTCTTGCCTTGAAGATCCCCAAATTGTATCGATCGGGAAACACAGACTTCGGGCTGTCGGAAAACACCCAGTGTGTGCTTGCCGACAGATTCTGTTCAGTTGGAAATCCATTCTTGTTAACTTGAATTGTTGAATTCGGTCTTTTCAGAGAATTTTGATATACCTAAAGATGATACGAACCTGTCTACAAGTTTAATGATGTTCTTGTAGAAATGGGAAATGAAGTGGTTCAGGTATTCGCCATGGGTTTCGTTATCCAGACCCTCTCTGCCTATCCACTCAACTGTGTATCTGAAAACATATACATATATATTATGTTCGTAAGCTAAGACTAAAAGCCTAATTCGTTTGTTACTTTACTGATATACAATAGCATTGAGATTAACTAACTGAGATGGCGCAACGACCCAAAGTGAGTGTTAGCCTCCGATCACAAAAGACGCCGTTCTCTCACAGAGACAGTTTGGGCCATAATCTACCAAGCTGGCATGTCTAAGAAGCACAATATTCAAGGGCATGCAACATCTACCAATTGCAATAGCTGCAATTTTTTCTGCTGCATTTTATTTGTCAGAGCAGAAATGAATATAATAAATACAGCGTATTATCATCACCAGCCTTTATCAGTCCACTGCTGGACATAGGCCTCTCCCAAGGTACGCCACTGAGCCCGGTCTTCGGCTCTTCTCATCCAACTACTGGCAGCCACTTGGCACAAGTCGTCGCTCCGCCTTGTCACAGGGCGTCCTACACTACGTCTGCCAAGTTCCGGTCTCCACTCAAGAACACGTCCACCTCAACGGTTATCGGTTCTGCGGCTTATATGACCAGCCCACAGCCACTTCAGCTTGCTAATTGATACTGCGTAATATCATCAGCCCATCTTACATCTGGGTTGTAAATTGTATGCACACTTACTTCTGTATATTAGTAGTTTCTATCTTATTTGGAAGCCGTTCATCTCTCAGATCAGCCAACAGCTTCGAGGCCTCATTGTCCAAGGATCTGTTGAGGATGTCCACAAAGTTGCTGGCCTTCTTCAGGTTCTGCAGGTTAATGTTGTTGATATACCGGACGTAGGCCAAGCAGTGGTTCTTTGTGTTCTTTACATTTAGGACGCCGTTGATTACTTCGCGTTCAGTTACTGTGGAGATGAAGGGGAAGTTTTATTGTTTGGCTACCATGATAAAAAGTGGTAGAGGTATTTTTGATGAAAAGAAGGTTGTGGTAAGGCAAGTCTTGCAACGAGGTTGAGCTTTTGATGAACGAGACACTTAGCGATAAGTGACTTTCGTTTTAAACACTTTAGAGCCAGTAACAATGTACTATTGTATATCCTACTAATATTATAAATGTGAGAATTTGTGACGTGAACGTGTGGATGAACGTTTGTTAACGCAAAAACTACAAAACGGATTTGAGTGAAATTTGGAATAGAAATAGCTATTATCCTGGATTAACACATACGCATTCGTAAAAATATTCCTGTGGGATAACGGGAAGATGTGGGGTGCCTAGTATGATCTAAATATCAACTAACCTGACATAAAATAATTATGCATAGCGTCCTTATCCATCTTCCCCGATGTGTACAGCTGCAGAGATGCCTTTCGGAACAGCTTCTGCATCTTCCCAAGTGTATCCCACCAGACAGCCTGGTCCTCTGCTTGGAGTTTTGGGACTCTCTGGACAGAATACCATATACTTTTTAAACTGCCATGGTCATTAACATTAGAATTAGGTTTGGAAACGGGATACTTATCTACCATTTATTTCTATTTGTTTGAGTTCTTTATAAAAGGACAAGTTCTGGATATGAAACATGGATATTTTGGCGCTTGAAATAGTGCCGAATTATCAAGAACACATTCGAACAAATATAAACATAGCAGGTAAATATTTCGTTTCAAACGCTAATTCTAGAATACAATAATTCCATTATTTCGAAGGAGTATGAATGAAAGGCAATAATAAAAAAAAACTATAAGTAATCAGAGTCTGTGATACTGTGGTCAACGATGCAACATGATGCTTACCTAGCTGTAAGCATCATGTTGCATCGCATACTTGTTCTGGGTTTTCAGATGGATCATCATCATCATCATCATCAGCCGGAAGAAGTCCCTGCTGAACATAGGCCTCCCCCTTTGAACGCCACCATTATAGAATCTCACACTTTTTTTCATTCACTATAGGCAAGCATTGGACCGGAAGACGTTCCACTGGTGGACACACCACCCCACTAGGTGGTTCGACGACATTGTAAGAGTCGCAGGGAGCCGATGGATGCAAATGGCTAATAGCCGTTCATGGTGGCGTTCAAGAGGGAAGGCCTATGTTCAGCAGTGGACTTCTTTCGGCTGATGATGATAATGATGCAGCATTTGACCGCAGTTTCACCTGATGGTAAGTGAAGACGTGGCCGATAATGGAGCATGCTTGCCTAGAAGATACCTATTCACTCTTGACTTGAAGCCTCTCAAGTTATACGTATCGGGAAAACATGACCCTGGCAGGGCGTTCCACTCCCTTGCCGTTCGCATTATAAATGTAGATGCCTTTATACTAAAAGGTTAAGAAATCATGCCTTGTTATTAAAATTGATCAATATCGACGATATAGGCTGCAGCACTGACACCGGAGGGACAGCATTGGAGTCCTTCTTGTACCAAGTGTCCAGGAGGATCACGTCTACTCCACCTGCCGCCAGATCATCTCTCAGCATCTGCAGTTCTGATGATAGCACGTAGGTTGGGATTGGTCTGGAAGCAAAACACGTCATCATCATTTCTCACTCCAGGTGAAGCGTGATACCTCCTTCGACCAAATCGTCACTTTGCATGCGGTGATCTGTGGTCAAAAGCTATTATAAAACATCATCATTATCACCCAATTACATTTCCACTGCTGCTTAGTTTGGAAACGATGATGGCTCAATGGTCGAGGTGTGAGCTCATTAGTTTGAATCCTAGAATGGGCTTGACCTTTCGGTGGAGGAAAACATCGTGGTGAAACAACCACCACCACTCCTCAAATCTCAAGGTGATAATCTGTTGCCATGCACCAATAGGTGTGTTCCAGCAGCCCCACTAGAAAGCCAGTTCCTAATCCAGGTGTAGCTTCGACCATATCTTCCACAAGCGATCTTACGGTCAAACGCTAGCCTGTAAAACGAAAAAAAATATCATCATCAGCCTCATCACAAACGTTCCCATTGCTGCTTAGTTTGGAAGCGATGATGACTCAAAAGATACGTCCACACTGTGCCTTTTTTGTTCATCAAGGGCATGCCCATGCGTCATAGCGCAGTCAACAGGCGCACATGAGGCATGCCCTTAACGCATGGAATTTTTTAGGAATTAAGCCGCACATATTGCACCAAGTAAAATATTCTCGTCGCACATGTTTCCAAAAGCTGACAGAAACTACGACTGAACTAAATGAATATATTGGTGTTGGTGGACAAAGCTAATGGTCAAGATATGAGGTTGTGAGTTCGAAAAATTGTGGTGAAACCATACTCGTAATGGTAGTGCATTTTCTAGTGCTCGCTTGGCTAGCCACTCTAGGGTTAAAAATCTGTCGCCAAGCACCAATAGGTGTGTTCCGATGGAACTAAGAGCCAGTTCCCAATCCTGGTAGCTTTGAACACATCTTCCTTAACATCAGACGATCTTATGGTCAAAAGCTACTTTGTTATGAAAAAATTGCTGTACCATTAACCAACCTGTATCCATACTTCTGCCCTAAGAATACTACGAAGTTAGGTCCCATGGAGAGCCGCTGACAGTTCTTGATCTCTCTCATACATAGCTCGGTGGTCATGTGATCGTCCGTGGCTTCATCTCGCACCCCCCATCTCATGTCCACCACCTGGAGGTGATGAAGGTGCTTATTGTAATGAGAAAAGATTTGAGCGTTTGTTAGTACTGGCGAAACTTAAAAAAACTTTTGAACTGATCTTGGTGAAATTTGGTATGGATATAGTTTTAACTCTGGGGAAGGACATAGGATAGTTTTTGTTGTGATAAACTGTAGTCCACGCGGGTGATACCGGGGGGAACAGCTAGTAGTATAGACTATTACAACTACTACTGTATACTTTCAGGATTTATTAACCTACTAAATTTCAAGTCCATATTTTATACGAAATCTTAAAATATCAGACCGTAAAGATGACAAAAAAGGCTGAAATTGTAGTGAACTTGCTCAACTTGGTTCTAGGCCGTTCTTTTCCTGGTATTAGGTTTCGTCGGTAACAACATTGATAAATTTCATGCATTCAAGATTTTTTTTTTGAGAAAACGTATTTCCACCTGCGAACTTTTGTCAAACACTTGCTATACCTAGTCAATTTTAAATGTATTCAATAACGGGGTTGACAGTACACAATGCTGTGTTGATTAAAATCCTTTCCCATTATAAAAGGCTGCATAAAGTCTATTTGCGACCATTACGTGAGCTCGTAACGTCAACAAACTACTGGTAATGTTAAGCAGCATTCACAACACAGCTTACGTTCCAATCAACGTAAAGTGTCTCTCGGTTCCTCTCTTTCTGTGTTTCTCTCTATGTGGCTCTCTTTGTGTGACTCTCTCTCTATCTCTCTTTCAAATCATCAAAATAGAACTTATTTCCACCGCAGTAACTGCGAAACAGCGGCTTGAGCTAAGAAAACATCGTGATGTAACCATAGCTTGTTGTTAGGGCATTATCTGGTGCTGGCTCTCAAGTGGAGCTGCTTGAAATGTGTTTAGGTAATTTTGATTTATTGTTGTTCACTGCCTTCTGCGAAAACATGTTATTTATCTAATATATCGTAGTGGTAGATCGACGCCTTTTTAAAACACTTTTATTAGCTTGACTTGTAACTAACTAACTAACTAACTAACTAACTAACAATGTAATCAAATCTTAGAAGTCAATTTTCACCTACTTCTAATTGTCGTATCGACTTGAAACTTTGTATGTGTATGTAATTTATGAACATGTTGTGTAGGTGTTTTGTAAAATTGGATATGATCAGGAAGCCTACATCTTTCGCTTACTTATATCATACATATTTCAGATTTTATAAAGTAATGACTTTGTAAAAGTTAGCGGTTGGCCTACAGCGACTTTTGTCCCAAGTCCCAGTCTGACTTTTTGTCGTCTGGCTACTTTCAAGTAAGTTCAAGTTTAGAAACTGTCACTAAGCGTCTATCCTATGTTTCCCTTCACTAAAAGCTCATGTTGTATGCCACCAGCCTTACTAACTACAGGATCATTGCACTAAACTCTGCTTCCGCCGGTGCCGACTGAAATAGTACAGTTACTGACGACCAACTAGTAATGTTTACGAATAACGACCCCTCGGCTATTTACAGAGTTACAGGAACCGTGGGTTGCTAACCTGTGCTGGTGTGGGATCGAAATTTTTTGAATGCTGGCTGGAAATTTGAAAAAAAGTACAATCGAAGAGGTCTGTTGATGTAAAATTATGAAACTCTTTGGTTAGTTGTGGAGCTAGAATTGTTTGTTCTGTTCGGTGATGGTTAGGTCAAACTTGGTTGAACTTTTTGATTGCTGGCTGAAAACAAAATAAGAACAGATTCAAGGAGGTCGGTTGATGTAAGAAACTTTTTGGTTAGCTAGATTTTATTGTTCTTTTCTTTTTTTTTTTCTTTGTTATGGCGTCACACGATTAGTGTATTTGCCAGTGTCAAGTATAAAAGATTTCAAACTCAGAGAGTTGAATCAAGTTTAAATGATGATGGTGATGATGATGATGAGATGATAGGATGAGGATAGTGTTTAAGTAAAGTAGTGGTGCTTTACTTAAACTTTACACGGACTTTTTTGGAGCAACTTGAAAAGTCACTTTCACAACTTTATTTCAATTTCCCACACTCGTACACATTAACGAACACATAATGGTTAATAATCCACCAATATTACACATTATCACTCGAAGAAACACAAGTTTTGGAAATAAAAACAAACGATAAAATATTAACAATTTCACGTTGACAACTCAATTGCCGCCAAAAAAGTGATTATTGTTCTTTTCGTTGGCGTTAAGTCTATTTTTTATTTTTGTAAGCCTAGTAAAATTTCTTCATTGGGTAAAAATATCTAAGAGATAAAAGGAAGCATTTTCCCTTCATACCAGAAAACCATTGTAAACTAAGTATAAACAATATTTTTAAGTATAATTATGATCAAAATGATTTTATTGACTAGCAGATTGAAAAAACCATGCGAGGTTAATTCAAAATACAAAAGTTTTTTTTTTATGAGGACAGAACGAAAATACTTTTTTTAAATAAATTAATATTGTAATTCAACTGTTCTTTTGGCATAAAACATTTCTCTTTTATTTTTCTTACTTTGTTAACTAGATTGTTAATTGTAACAAAAAAAAATATACATTAAAATTTAATAAAAAAATCTCATTCTGAGAACTCCAAAGCTTCAAAGAATTGAAAAATACATATTTCACAAAAATTTAACAGAAGTAGACGCTATCTCTGCTTACCGGGAGGTTATTATATAAAAACGCCCCGAGTTTTCGGGGATTATTAAGAAAAGGGACGAATCAAAGGACTGAACGACGACTTAAGGCGACGGTATGGCGAGGAATGTTTTAAGTTACGTACATCATTTTTGTGACCAGATGAAAAACGGCGTTATGTGAAAACTGTTTTCATAATCACTAAAATTATTATTTAGGACAAATTATCTATCACTGCTGAACATTGACCTTCCCCTTTGAACGCCATCATGAATGGCTATTACCCATTTGCATCCATCGGCTCCCTGCGACTCTTACAATGTCGTCGGTCCACCTAGTGGGGGGCCTACCTACAGAACGTCTTCCGGTTCGTAGTCGCCACTTGAGAACCTTTCTTCCCCATCGGTTCATCAAACGATGTAGGCTGCCTATTGGCACTTCAAATTAAAAAAAAACCTGATCCTACTAGTTTTTGAATGCGTAAGTTTTTGTGTGTGTGTGTGAATGTTTGTTACCACATATCACCGTAAATACTAAACCGTTTGGAATGGAGATAGCTTACCTGGATTAACACATAGGCTGCTTTTTATCCCGGAAAAAGGTTCCTACGGGATAACGGGAAGACGTGGACGAAACCGCGGGGCGCTACTACTATTCCATAATAAGCTTTGCTAATAAGATTTTTCTTCTTATGGTTTTGAAATTTTCTTATCGACAAGTCTTTCAGTTCAACTGACATTTTGTTGATAAAACGTACACATTGACCTTTGAACGAGTTGCTGACTTTATGGAGCCTAGTAGTGGGTACAGCAATTTCATCCAACAATAAACACTAGGTGCGGTGAGCATACAAAGTCTAATATATTACTGTTTTCCCTATTGGCCACGTCACTAAGAATAGTTACCCGTTAATCACTCTCGAGCGATATTGGGACCAACCCGCTGGCAAGATAGTGGGTACAGCAATTTTATCTTTGTTTCTAATCTAGGAAGAGGCGGGTGAAATTTTCATTATGTTTTAGCGAGAACTTGCCCTTAAGCTAAATGAAGATTTGACCGCGACTTGAAGGAAGACATCAATTTTAATAGCGGTTGAGAAAACATTCGTTTCAATCGAAACCGTTTGCGGAAACCTCGCCTTAAAGGTATTTTTATTGATTTTGAAATGTACCCACTCTGTGAAGGGTATTAAATAGGTCATTCATAGACTGGAGGACTAGACATTTCCGTCGATTCAGCTTTAGATGTCTATTTCTTGAGAAAACGGTATTTTACGGAATTGGAATAATGCTAGTGATGTCGACTTGCGATCCGTAGGATGAGCTAGAGCTTTCGGTGAAGGAAAACATCGTGATGAAACCACAGCTTGGTGGTAGGGCATTTTCTAGTGCTCGTCTGGCTAGCTACCATCCTCAAGTTAAGAATCTGTCGCCTAGCACTATCGGTGTGGTCCGGCAGTCTCACATGAGAGCCAGTTCCCAATCCAGGAGTAGCGTGGCGCCATCTTCGACCTCAACGTCACTTAACATCAGGTGATTTGTGGTCAAACGCTATCCTGTAATTAGTAAAAAATATATACATTTGTCTCTTAGCGTATATCGAACCCGCGCCCTCACGTTTCGCAGTCAACTGTTCACCCCTTGCGCCACGTCAGTTGTCAACGTTTACGTCGTTTTGTTTTTTCAGTAGCATTAAAGTCCAGTAACTTCCCGAAAGTTATTGCTTTTCAATATGCAAAATTGGTATGAACAGGGAAAAACATGAATCGATAATTCGATAACCTATCTGTATGCAAATTTCTTCTGTTTTGTTCATAACTTGAAACATTTAACCGTGGGTTAGCTAAGAATGGTACACAATAAAAAAGCGCTCGTAACGGGACTTGATTATGCTTACACCCTATATTAATAACTAGCGATTCCCCGCGGTTTCACCCGCGTGGACTACAGCTTTATGCATGCAAAGTCTCAGCCCAATCGGTTTAAAATTAACAGTGTCATACAAACTTTCATCCTCTATTTTATCCCCTTGGGGGTAGAATTAATCGTAATCCTTTCTTAGCGGATGCTTACGTCATAACATCTACCTTGCATGCCAAATTTCAGCCCGATCCGTCCAGTGGTTTGGGCTGTGCGTTGATAGATCACTATGTCAGTCAGTCACCTTTGAGTTTTATATATTTAGATTAATCGATCCTGATCTCGGTTTAGGATCGATATGTCAATCAATAATGTCAAGCTTCATCCCTAAAATGACATATGATGACATGACATATCAATCCAAAATGGCGAAAAACGGATCAGGATCGATTATATTATTAATTATTATTAATTTTTTAGTCATCATTCCTATGGCCGGTTTCCGTTGCAAAAAGACAATAAGATCAAATTTACCAAAATTTGATATGACATTTAACTAACGGACGTTTATAAAACCGGCCCTTAACCAATCAGCAAAAAAAAAAATAGCGTTTTATTATTCCTCCACATTTTAAATTAGATATTGGTGTCGATTCGGTTTTGCATTCTCTAAAACTAAACTAAGTTTGACAGGTCTAAAAGTAATGCTGTCCTTTTTTTACTTCAGTGGGTAGAAAAAGACAGCAATACTATGAGACCTGTCAAACTTAGTTTAGTGCTAGAGAATGCAAAACCGAATCGACACCATTTACTACTTGATATTCTATAGGTACAAAGCTTTTGTAACAAAATTTCGTTTTAAATATAATAAGGACTTGAAATTTCGTTATCAATAAGTAAGTAGGTATCGGTTTTTACTTAGGATTATGGTTTTACAATATACCGTATTTGGCGTTCAGCTTGTAATATAATAGAATAGAATAGAATAGAAGAATAGAATTTCGTTTATTTGCAACAATAACACTCAAGGTACATGGAAAAAATGTAAATAGAAAAAAATAAAACAACATTACAGTAATTGAAGGTACACAAGAATGACAGTGTCGCAAATCGGCCCCAACTCAGCAAAATGCTGGTTAGACAACCAGCGCTGGTCTTCCGTTGGAACCGTTTGGTGACGCGACGTCGCGAAGAGGCACCAACAGTACCAAACATTCAACAGTGATAGGTTAGGTTTAGCTTACCTGAAACTCCAGGCCGTGTTTCTCTCTGCAGTAATCTTTAATGCGGGGATAACATTTGGCCATCAACGTATTTCGCTCCATCGTTGTATCTGAAACCATCATAATTTTATATCAATAAACTTAAAAAAAAATTAAAAACTCTCGAATTGACCGATTTGCATCAAACATAGCTAAGAACCACAGCAAGAAAACTGGCTTTCAAATAAGAAAACCGCATCAAAATCGGTACATCCGTTTGAGAACTACGATGCCACAGACTGACAGACATCGACATCAAACTATCCCTCTTGCATTGGGGTTAAAAAAGTTTTGGCTTAGCATTTTTTGTCCTTCCGCTACGCTTGCCCACAAGACACCTGATGATAAGTGACGAAGGCAGCGCCAAGCTACATGGTGTAATGTACATGTGTATGTGTGTGTGTACATGTGTGTGTGTGTACATGTGTGTGTGTGTACGTGGTGTGTGTACATGGTGTAATCGTGGGGATTTAAAAAAAAAATACTACAATACTAAAAACGTGAAACGAACGTGATGGTGAAAGTTTGGATGGATGTTTACAAATTACAAACAAATACAAATTTTATCTTTATCTATAATAATAATATCTGGGACAATTGCACACAAATTGACCTAGCCCCAAATTAAGCTCGAAACTTGTGTTATGGGTGCTTTTTTTTTTTTTTTTTTTTTTTTACAACTAACTAGGCTAGCGTTTGACCACGATCTCACCTGATGGAAAGCGACGATGTGGTCGAAGGTGTAGCACGCTTGCCCAGTAAATACCTATTCACTCTTGTCTTGACTCTTGTCACTCTTGTCTCTTGTCTGTGCTAGACAACGATATACATACTTATATAGAGAAATAAATACTTATTTATAGAGAAATATCCAAGACTCAGGTACAAACATTAGTGCTCATCACATACATTTGCCCTTACCAGGATTCGAACCCGGGACCGCTAGCTTCGCAGGCAGGGACACTACCAACTCAACTGTTTGTTACTCTTTCACGCAAAAACTACTGAACAGATTTGTGTGTTTGGTATGGAGATAGCTTATTCCCTGAATTAAAACATAATCTACTTTTGTATCTCAAAAAAGGTTCCTGTGGGATAGCTTCCCGCTATGATGCAGGTAAATCGCTTGGTGCCGCTAGTAAAAAATAAAAAAATCTGCTACATTTTTTGTTGGTTAAAAAAAGAAAACATTCGTTCTACCTAATCTATTTCTTATCAACCTTGAAAGCTAGGAAGCTCGAATTCAAGATAATGCATTAGGGCGGATGCACACTGCAGTACTCGCGACAACACGAACAGTGTAAACGGGCCTTTGTCACGCGAATTACGAAACCAGTCTGTACCCCTGGTATAAATTTTGAAAACTGTAAGAGTTGCGGTAAAAGAAGCAATTTTGCATGCAAAAAAATCAAGTTCAAAGGTTATCTTATAATAATAATAATAATAATGCCCGCACATTCACATACATAGGCTCTGACCCCTAACTAGGTTCCCCTGTATCTAGGGTATCAGAAACTACGAGGATCGGGCATCCACAACACCCAGACACAGAACAAATACTTGCGCTTTTTTTTTTCCAGCTTTCAAATAAAAAAAGATTCACCAAAATCGGTTTACTCTGTTCAAAGTCCTGAGGTAACAAACATAAAAAAGCAGTCGAATTGAGAACCTCTTGCTTTTAGGAAGTTGGTTAAAAATAACATGAAAAAGCACTAACACCCTCACACACAAACTTTTGCGTTTATATTTGTGTGAATAATAAATATTACATTAATAATAAATTTGTGTAAGTAATTGTCTTTTTAAACAAATTCTGTGGCAGCTTTCTGATGGCATTTTATTAATTAAAAAATTCTTTATCAAAAAATTATTTCGCGAGAGAACCTCACAAAAATGTTGGCTTGCGAAAATTAAATACTCTTCAAATAATAATCAACCATCGACCACTATCTGATAGGTTTAATTAAAAGTTGTTCATTTCACCCCCAATACCACCCCTAGAAGGGGAAGTGGAAGGGGGGAGGGGGATCTTTAAATTACATTTGGACACGATACCAACCTATTTTTGGACGATATTTGCGAAGTTAAATCGAAGTGTTTCGTTCGTAGTATTACTTACCTACCTACACAAGTGTAATTTGTGTTGTTAGATTTTTAACCGACTTTAAAAAAAGAGGTTTCTCAATTCGACCATATATATATATATACATATATTTTTTTATGTGTGTTCGTGGATAACTTCGTCGTTTATAAACCGATTTTGATGATTCTTTTTAGTTGGAAAGGAAATACCCCAAGAAGCTGATGATGGCATCCCAGAGAAATCGAGGGGAAGATGAAGGCGGTTTTATTTACAAAGTTAAAATATTTTTTTTCATACAGAAGGTATGTCAAATTTTAATTATAAACGGTGAAGGAAAATGTCGTGAGGAAACCGAATAAGTCCCTCACATTTTCGGCCAACTACGAATTTATTTGTAGGCATATAACTCTACTAACTAGGTCACATGCCCTTGAATGTTGCGGTTCTTGGACACGTAGGTTTCCTCACAAAGTTTTCCTTCGCCGTTTTGATCGATGGTAAAACCACACATAACTTATTACGTCATAGGTGCGGGGCCGAGAGGATTCGAACGCGTTACCGTTCGGGCACTATCGCTTCCTGTATTACTACAGTGTTATTGTGATATGACCTATTACACCACCCTTGTTAATCCAAAACAGGGCTGCAATTTTATACAGTCTATTGTCGTGAGAATGTCCACAATTGACCTTTCAACTTGTCCCCAGTGAATACGTAAATGTATAGGTAAGTATGTAAATAACAACCTGACATTTCACTTGTTTTACTAAAGGTTAAAAGGGAGTTATATGCCTACAAACAAATTCGTAGTTGGCCGAAAACGTGCACGGAGAAAAAGGACCTTTCGAAATACCGTTTTCCTTCTGAGTCAAAAGAGAAGGAATTGTGATTCAGAAGGAAAACTAATACAAAATAAGGAAGGAAACGGTCTTGGAAGATAAAGACTCAGAAGGAAAGTCAGAATTTTTTTCTCAGTGTAGTTGGCCGAAAATGTGAGGGACTTAAAGGTGTTTTACCACCATGAAAATCTTATTTTAAACTAGCTGTTCCCTGCGGTTTCATGGTTCACCTATTTAGGGGTTGAATTTCAAAAAAATCCTTTCATAGTACGCCCTTATGCGTCAAGACGAACATAACCTCCAAATTTCAAGTTTCTACGAACAGCGGTTTAGGCTGTACGTTGATATCAGTCAGTCTGGACTTTGATGTGTTTAACGCCTGAAATAATTAATCGATCCTGATCCGTTATCCGCGGTTTTGGATCAGGATCGATTATTAATTTCGGGCATAAACAAACAAACAGTGTATCTATATTGTGTACAGATCAAAGCTAATTGGTAGCGTTGGTGATGTGCACTCGTGTGAGAACACATAATACGGCGTCTTCAATCAACTTAGGTCGCCGAAGCCGAAAATAGCTTGGCCTTCGTAATTAGGTACTTTTCCAATGTCCATATCAAACGAAATCCAATTATAAACGCTTTTAAAAGAGCTTCATTGCAGTGAACTTGCTCCTCCTAATTTCTTTTTAAAACACTTTTATTAGCTTGACTTGCAACTAACTAATTTTATACAAAAAATGTGTTGCTAAGCGCAAAACTCGAGAGGGGCTGGCTGGACTAATTCAGGCAGTTTTTTTTTTCATATTCTCTGTACTGACCCGAAAAATTGGGTAAAATATGCCACACGGGTCAAATGGAGTGGCATAGCTAGTAAGAAAAGAAAATTATATTATGTGATCGCACCCAAAAATTGGATCTTTTGCCGGTGTATGGAGGTTGGAACAGGCGTATCTAGTTTTAGATTACGAGTACAGTCAGCGACAAAAGTAGCTGATCGTTCTCGGTTTTCCATATGTGTTTCAAATCAGTAAATAATATTGTTTTTTTTGAGATGATGAGGATAATAGAAAAAAGTGTGATTGTTCAGCGACTTTTGTCGTTGACTGTACCTGTATCAAATAGCTAGTAAAAGTTACACTGTGAAGCGTAGCTAATAGACAATAGAAGAAAAAAAAACTGTTAGCAACAAAGTCAAAGTCAAAGTCAATTGCACTTTATTCAATAGGATACATTGTGATCACTTTAAAACGTCAAACTTAAAACTAGCTACGCCTGTTCCAACCTCCTTACGCCAGCAAAAGATTTTTGCCGTCGACTGTACACGTACAATTTGAAAACCTCGTCCAAGAAGTGGCTATGAAATGCTAATCTAGGTAAATATCTAGCCTCGCACATTATCTGCTTGGCTGTCAAGTCATTGTGAGGAGGTGGAAACTGGGAAATGATGATATCATCCTTTGCCATCTACCATTCACCATTCAGTAGGGTCGGCAAAAAAATTACTAAAGCCTTCTATTTACGATTACATTACACTACTTATTATAAAACAAAGTCCTCCGCGCCGCGTCTGTCTGTCTGTCTGTCTGTCTGTTCGCGATAAACTCAAAAACTACTGCATCGATTTTTATGCTGTTTTCACCAATAGATAGAGTGGTTCTCGAGGAAGGTTTTAGGATATAATTAGTCAAGTTTTTGTATACTTTGGCTAAAATATAACGATATTTGTTGGAGGTGTCGGAAAAAAATAAGCCGTCTGGGAGCTTTCAACGAAAACGCTGCCTAAGCCCTTTGAGATGTAACAAAATGATGTATGGTGGAATTGTGTGTCTTATATAGGTCTACAAAAAAGTCCGCGGTAGCATATGTCTATATCTTAAGGATAACATACTACAACTACTTTTTTACATTTTAAAAGTTGATAAAAATGCCGACTAAAATCAGACCGTGTTATCCATACCTTTATATTAATCCTTATCCAAATAAATCATTTCGTATTCAAGATTGTTCCAACACCTATAGATTACTTTTTGAATCCTTGAAATCGGACATTTCATTCAAAAGATATTACGAAATTAAAATGTCAATCCAATGGAAAATAAAATCACCGCGCCGCCCGCGCCCCGCCCCGCCATCCATGGCCATGCAGTGGCCGCAGCGCAGCGGGTAACGCGGCGGGCACAGAAGTGCGGGAATAATTTTGGAGAATATATACATTTTCACGCCTAAACTACTGAACGGATTGAAATGAAATTTGGTACATAGATAGTTTGAACCCTGGGGAAGGACATAGGATACTTTTTATCGCGATAAACTGTAGCCCACGCGGGTGAAACCGCGGGGAACAGCTAGTTATAGTTAAAAAGAACGCTAAAAATTATCAAGGTAGTATTATTGAAAATGAACCCAAAGGCCCTGTTATAAATAATATGTGGGTTACAAATCTTAATTATGTATAGAACTTGAAACAAGGACAGAGACGACAGAGACATGCCTCTACTTTGCATTTTTTTCTAACTATATAGATATATAAAATTCTCGTGTCACAGTGTTACTAGCCAAAATTCTCGGCTTGACGAACTTTTATGAAATTTTTTGTGTATGTATAATTCTTTATGTCATAAACTACAAATTTTTTATACCACCTTTTTGTTGCGATAAAGTGTAGTCCACGCGGGCGAAACCGCGGGATGCAGCTAGTAATTTTGTCTAATTCCAATTTTTGCCTCTTTTCTTCTTCTATTGATCATGTTTTTTTTACTTTTAGTTAGGTTAACGCGAGCGAAGCGGGAACAGCTAGTGTCAATATGACATTAAAACACTTGTGTCATTTACATGCCATCAGTACTTCCTATAACGCAACGCATTACCCAACTATTTCAGGTTCGTCAAGGCCCACTAAAACGTTCAGTCTAACACTAAAACACTAGTCTAGACTACAACCTAACTTCTAGGTCTCATTCGCTTCACCTGTCAACTTTACTGGTGTTTCCAATCGATAGTCGTTAATCGATAGTCAATCGATAGCCAACCAATCGCAACACTATCGGTAGGCATCGATAGTATCGGATATTAACGATAGCCCAAAACGAGGCAATGCTATCGAGTGAGTGCAATACTATCGATAATGTTGTTGCTCGCGAAGAATAAACTATCGATAGACCTGTATGGCTTTTTCAGATGTCAACTATCCATAGTTTGGCAACATTAAACTTTACCTACTGCGAAACTACTTGTCAGAATATTGTCACCCATGTCACTCACAAACTCACAACTCGATTCGCAACTCGGTATATAATATTAGCAAAAAAACATGAGAGGAAGCGGGTAGATTGATACGTCTGCCCGTTATAATATCAACATCATCAATCCAACCCGTAGAAACTTTAAGAACACTACTTTCGTGATCATGCAATAGTGCCGAAATATTAAGAATTAGAACAAAAACAAATACAAGGTAAATGGGAACTGTCTCTGAAGTCAGACACACCGATAGGTGCCTGACGACAGATTCTTAACTTATGCCAGGCGAGCACTAGAAAATCTCCTACCATCAAGCTATGGTTTCATCACGATGTTTTCCTTCCTCGAAAGTTCAAGATAATTGCAGGATTCGAACCCACTCTCCGTGAGACGCAAGCCAACGCCACTACCGCTATCATTGCTTCAAAACTAATTATAATTATTCTAATGTTAATGACCATGGCACAGAAGTCGTCAACTCGAGAAGTCGACAATTCAAGAAGTCGTCAATTCGAGAAGTCGTCAATTCAAGAAGTCGTCAATTCGAGAAGTCGTCAATTCGAGAAGTCGTCAATTCCAAAAGTCGTCAATGACAGCTGAAAGGTCAAAAAAAATATCTGAAAAGAAAAGGGCTAAAGGTTCACCTGTGAATGTGGAGCTGGTGAAGATCCTCACGATCTTGGAGCTGACAGGGGGCAGAAGCTTCAGCGAGCCTCCGAAGATCAAGTCCACCGTGCGGTCGTCCATGACTCAGGATGTTGGTGACGTAAGCAAGATACCTGATGAAGATAGACCTTAGTAGATAGCAGTACACAAAGGGCATACAATTATAGCTATTAAAGAAGTGATATTGTTGCAGTGTTTATTGCGTTAAATCTTTTGCAAGTGTTAAGATAAACCTATAATTAAAACTCAGCATGTAAACAAACTAACGGATGTTGAGGTAAAAACTGCTAAAAAATATTATTCCACTATTGGGAAGCTACATTATCGATATGTCATGTCTTAATATGACATTTTAGTAGTATTATGTACAGCCCTAGTACTAAAATGACATATCATAACAAGACATATCGATCAAAAACCGCGGATAACGGATGAGGATCGATTATTCATTTTGGGCATTAATCGGTAACAGGGGTTATTTTATATCGTTTTTTATATAGGTACAGTCAACGACAAAAGTCGCTGAACAATCACACTTTTTTCTATTATCCTCATCATCTTAGACACCAATTTTTTACCTCATAATCACCTAAAATCAGGTGTGTTATGTTGTGGTCAAAATGATACCATGTAAAATGTGAAAAAACAATAATAATTACTGATTTGAAACACATTTGGAAAATCGAGAACGATCAGCTACTTTTGTCCCTGACTGTACTAACAAAATTTTCGAGTTACCATTTTAATTTAGGCAGTACGAGTGGCCACTTTGACAAGATAACGTAAACTTTGACGTTTACGCAAACTTTTATAGTTTTCAAAACTTATACTTATAGGGGTGCGGAGCTTATTTAGTTTTCGTTTTTCTTTTGAAATGTTTCTTATCGCCATATTATCTGCATTGATCGAATTTTAATCACCTTGCGAATTTAATCATAAAATTATCGCATGCATCGAAATAACGGCAATTTTTATCTTTGCCACCCCTCGATAGATGCGGTCTGATGCACCGATAAGGTTACAAGGAGGATGTTGGAGTTTGAATTGCTGGGGCATAATAAATAGCGGTAGTGGCAGAACGGTAATATGCGCGCCTTACAATACACCAATGTCGAGGTCGCATCCCATGTCATAAACATATGGAAAAATGTTAACAGCTTTAAAAAGAGAAGAGATTGGTGTCGATTCGGTTTTGCATTCTCTAAAACTAAACTAAGTTTGACAGGTCTAATAGTATTGCTGTCTTTTTCTAACCACAGAAGTAAAAAAAGGACAGCATTACTGTTAGACCTGTCAAACTTAGTTTAGTTTTAGAGAAAGCAAAACAGAATCGACACCATTGTCAAAGTTTTGATACTAGACACAAAGATAAAATTGCTGTAGGTACCCACTACTAGACTCCAAGTCAGCAACTCCTTCAAAGGTCAATGTGTACGTTAGTGTGTCAATGTGTATGTCAGGTGAAATTCAAGACTTGTCGATAAGAAAATTTCAAAACCATATGAAGAAAAATCTTATTAGCAAAGCCTATTATAAAATACTACTTGTGCCCCGCGGTTTCACCCGCGTCATCCCGTTATCCCGCATGAACCTGTTTCCGGGATAAAAATGTATATAGCCTATGTGTTAATCCAAGGTATACGCTATATCCATTCCAAATTTCATTCCGATCCGTTCAGTAGTTTTTGCGTGCTGAAAGAGTAAACATCCATCCATCCATACTCACAAACTTTCACGTTTATAATAGGTATTAGTAAGATTCTATTTTAGACTGAGTTATTAATTTCATTTCCTGAAATTATGTTTGATATCGAAATACTAAGAATAGGCTGAGCTACTTTGGGATAAATCAGTATAAATACATAGTTATTTCGATATCATCCTAAGTTCTCTTTGAACTCATATATTAATTTCATGAGAAGTCCTACTGCTCTCATTTCGTCCATCAATCTATCATCGATTTATTTCATCAACACATCAATGCGTTTATTGAAACCACTCTATTTCTCAGAACACTTCTTTTGCTTATACCAGCTCAAATAATATTGTGATGAAACTCTTGATTGACTTTTTGTAATCGTTAATTATTAGGTGACAATCGATTTTATTCCGGGAAGGGAAGCAATTATTAACAACTTTATTAGAAGTTGAATCGGTTTTGAGTATAGTGGAGGGCGATTATGAAATATACTATTGGAATCATTCGATTATAAAGATGTCTCGAGATATATCGATTAAGTCAAGCTTCCTGCAGAATAATCGAACCCAACACTAGATACCAGACTTTGGTTAGAGAAGCTTTGCCAAGTCCCTAAATATTTCGTGACTGCCAGGCCCCCATGGACCCAAAAAAAAATAAATCCTTATCTAGTTTTAAAAATTTCTTGCTGTACAAAATCATAAGGCTAGTAGTCTCTAGTAAAAGCTTTACAAATCTCTAGCTACATTTTTAAAACGCCATCAACACCTCAAAGCGTGTTCTATATGCAAACCACAAATGGTTCGAGTATGAGTCGTTAACTCCAGATTCTGCCACCAGGCGGCGCTGCGATCGTTCCGCACATGCTAGCAAGTGCTCCCAACTTTATGAGCCACAAAATTATTAGTATTTTATGAGGGAAACTGTTTAAATGAGGGTATTTAGAAATGTCAGAGTATATTTTGGAAACATTTTAATCTATTCTGAGGACTTTTCAGCGGCAATTGAAGTGTCAACATTCAATTCTTCTGGTGATAATGTTGGGGTATTCGTGTTTTATTAACCACTAGCTGTTCCTGCGGTTTCACCCGCGTGGGCTACAGTTTATCGCGATAAAAAGTAGCCAATGTCCTTTCTCAGCCTTTAGACTATCTCTGTACCAAAGAACAATGGCCAAAACGGACCCGAGGTCGTATGAAAACGATCTATGTACTTACGATAAAAATTATAATTTTTTGTCTATTAAGATTATACAAACGATATTTTAAAGAAAGTGTAGAAAAATACATAGTTTAAAAAACTAAAAAAAAACACTATAAAAACGCACTGAAAAATATTAAATAATTAAATTGACTTGTATAAGTTACGATATAATGGTTAATTCAAAAAGTGTGGAGCGCTTTTTGGTTGTGTGTACTTTTATTTACCCAGTAAAAGAAGCGCTCCACACTTTTTGAATTAACCATTATATCGTCAATTTCAATTTATTTATTTGCCATTCCGTTTCACGCTTTGAAAGTCGGCCCTACTTAAATTAAGTCATTAAAATCAACTTTATTTACAAAACGTGAACAAAAACTAATCTTTTAATCTATGTACTAGCAAATTGACTGTCACTGTCAAGTGACATTGACAGAAACGAAAATTTTTTAACAAAATATATTGCGGTCAGGTCAGTTCTTTCATTTAAATCGGTTCAATAGTTTAGGCGTGAAAGCGAGACAGACAGAGCTACTTTCGAATTTATTAGGTATATTAAGTAAGGATTAAGTGTTTCGGGTAGTCTGAACTTTGAACACTTCGACACTAACGCCCTAAATTAATAATCGATCCTGACCCGTTATCCGCGGTTTAGGATCGATATGTCATGTCATAATATGTCATTTTAGTACCTACTAGGGCTTGACATATTAGGTACTATTTGAATGACATATTATGACATGATCATAACCGACATCGAGCCATAACCGCGAATAACGGATCAGGATCGATTATTAATTTCGAACGTAAGGCTGGGCACTAGTCTATCCGCTAACCCGCACTGGACCCTCATGGTGGATTATGGCCCATACTTTCTGCCTGAGAGAAGATCTGAGTCCTAGCAGTGGGCACGTAGGCTGATGACCTCATTGTTATTTTAATTTCGTGTCAAACTTGATTAGTTAATAAAGTAATTCCTTTGTCTAATTAATTGTTATGAAAGCACAGTCATCCAAGAGCAATTAAACTCTTATCGGAATTAACTTAGCCAGACATTGTTAAAAGATAACTCGCTCTGCGTAGAAATCATTTTTTAAGTTAATTGTTCAAAGCGCTTATAAATCTAAGGCGTTTAAAAGGTAATGAAGAACTTTTTTCGCAGAGATGGCGAGCTTTTTAAATTGTCTCAAAGCTTTATTTTTTACTAGCTGCCCCCCGCGGTTGCAGTTATGGCCTTGGCATTCCGGTTATCCCGCAGGAACCGGGGTAAAAAGTAGCCTATGTGGTAATCCAGGGTATAAGCTGTAACTATTCCAAATTTCAGTCAAATTCGTTGAGTCGTTTGTGCGTGAAGAAGTTACAAACAAACACACTTACAAACTTTCGCGTTATGATATTAGTGTGATTTTTATTTTGTATCATTTTTTAATATACTACTTCTATCTAACAGTAATAGATGTCGCTACTGAATATATTACAGTATTAAATTGAAAAGTTACGTTACATTTGAAACATAGCATCCTATTGATGACCTCTATAAATTGAACGTATTTAACTCAGTTTTTTTTGAATTAATTTTAAATTTAATCATGCATAATTATATAAGACATCCCCAGACATCTCTACTTGCATAAAATACACGAAAGAAATTCCAATCGACATTATTTAACAGTGTCGGTAGGTAACTAACTAATAATTAAAACAAAAATAATTACTGTAACAATGAACTAAAAAAAATTAATAAAAAAAAAACTAAATTATTAATTATTTTATTTTATTTTTTTCTCAGAAGAAACATGCAATTTTTTTAGAATTTACTTTCATTATAGTTTCAAAGACATTTGAAATTTACTTACAGACCTAACAGTTAGTTGGTTACAGTTAGAAGTTAATTTTATAAACAGAAAACAAAGTGTTGTATAAAATGTTGATTGTTTTCTTTTAAGTAAGTCACAGAAAGGCCTGCCATTTCAAATCTATTCAGCCGCATAAGGTGGTATCACAGCACATCATACATAAATAATAATAATCGATTGCCAACCCCCAAGGTAACCCACAAAATGCTAAGTTCCATAATCTATTATTGAATAGACAAATAGACATACCTCGACTGGCCTAGTTCCAACGTTTTCGTCTAAAATCGATGCTTTGCACCATTCGGAAGGTCACTAATCACTTTAGACTCATCAGCACTGACCGGTAGCGCGTAAATAAAAAAGAAAAGAACTGTCAATCGGACCTGTCAAAATTATTTTTTTTATAAACGTGTGCCTTGTTGAGCTGATTGTCCTGACTGAATAGTGCGCATTGGATTCAAGTGAAGGTGAATCTGTTATTGGGTTGCCATGGGAACGGTTCAGTTTTAGCGGGAGTTAAAAGTGCCGTGACGTCACTCTCGCTAGGGGTGGCGCGTGTTGTAAAGTTTGAAAGCTTTATCGGTTGCTTTGTTTCGTTTCAGTTTGATGTGGAAACTTCTTGGATTTAGCATGGATGGGTTGCTGCTAAATTGCGCCATTGCAGAGAATTGCGTCTTGGGTACGGTTGGTTTATACCATCCGCATAGATAGACAACGCTTAATTTAGGTACAGTCAGCAACAAAAGTAGCTGATCTTATTCGATTTTACAAATGCGTATTACATCAGCAATGTTGGTTTTTTCCTTACACCTTACAAGGTTGCGTTTGACCATAGCACAATACACACGATGTTAAGTGATGATTCGGTTGAAGAATTGTGTACAAGATCATAAAATGAATCGGAAAATTTATTTTTGTTCAGCGACTTTTGTCGTTGACTGTACTCGTTTCACCACAACTACGAAAAATAAAACAATTTAAAAGGACATGTCTTACATTCTGAAGTTGAAGTTGAATCGGGTTTGGGTATAGCGGTGGGCGATAATGAAATATACAAATAGAATCATTCGATTATGAAGATTTCTCGAGATATCTCGATTAAGTCAAGCTTCCTGCAGAAGAATCGAAACTAACACTAGAGACCGCACTTTGATTAGAGTTGATGTAATCCCTACTGATATTATAAATGCGAAAGTAAATCTGTCTGTCTGTCTTTTACGCTTTTACACCTGAACCGCAAAACCAATCATGATAAATTTTGGCATAGATATTGTGCCGACCCTGAGGAAGAGTATAAGATCCTGTAGTCCACGAGCGTGAACAACTACACTGAGAAAAAAAATCTGACTTTCCTTCTGAGTCTTTACCTTCCAAGACCGATTCCTTCCTTATTTTATATTAGTTTTCCTTCTGAATAACAAGTCCTTCCCTTTTGACTCATAAGGAAAACGGTATTTCGGAAGGTCTTTTTTCTCCGTGTAGTCCTACTAATATGTATGTATCTTTGTTGCTCTTTCACACAAAAACTACTGAACGGATTTCAGTGAACTTTGGAATGGACATAGCTTATACCCTGGATTAACACATAGGCACACTTTTATCCCGAAAAATGGTTCCTGTGGCATAACGGGAAGACGAGAGTGAAACTGCGGGGAACAGCTAGTGACTTATAAAGTCATAAGGCCGAGAGTAAGATATCGGCGGCTTGTAAACCTAGTTTGGCCACCGTCGCTCTAAATATATACCCAGTAGCTGCATAATTATTGCTTCCCATCGCCAGGCAATAAAACCGATAGTTTAGCCGTAACGGTATCGATTGACGATACCATGCCCACTGACGGTGGATGGTAGCCTACCGTTTACCGTACATAACAATGATGAATAGAGCAAAAAGCAATCCATTAGGAACATTGTATGCACGCCGCACCTTGCGCTGGGCGTAGTCTTTATCGTATGGCCGCAGGTGTAAGCGATGGCGAGAGCGATTTAACTAACTCTGATGGCTTAGCGACTCAAAGTGTCTTGGCCTCAGAAACGAGAGAGCGCCACTCCTACCTATCCTGAACGATTTCAGCCCAGTTCAGAGTCTGGAGTTCGCGTAGGCCCGCATCCACCGCGTCCTTCCAGCGGCATCTGGAGCGTCCGACCGGCCTAAGGACACTTTGCCCTCCCAAATAAGAACGCTTTGCCTCCCAATCTTCCCCCATGCGTACATACCACTTGGCCAAGTCACTTGAGAGCCAGTTCCCAATCCAGGTGTAGCGTGTTCGACCACATCGTCACTTTAACATCAGATGAACTCTGGTCAAACGCTACCCTGTAAGTAGTAAAATTGTTTTAAAAAAGATTTAATTTCACCAACCACGTTGGACTCGCCCACTAGGTCTTCGATATTCTGGGTTTCACAGTTCTTCCACGTGCTATCTTGCCAGCGGGTTGGTCCTAATATCGCTCGAGAGCGATTAACGGGTAACTATTCTTAGTGACGTGGCCAATATAGGGAAAACAGTAATATATTAGACTATGTATGCTCACCGCACCTAGTGTTTATTGTTTGATGTATGGTACAACAAAAGAGTGACTTGAGTTTAAAAGCTATCATTTATTTCAAGGGATTTTTTAACGCAAGTGCTGTGTTTGGAAAAATTGTGATTTGTATTATAAACTTTACTCGTTGTTTATTAATGAAAAACATATATAATTTGGTGTTTTTAGCACTGCAACAGTACTTATAATATGGTGACAGTAATTACGTCCTATCAAGCGGGCCGTCGTCGGCTTGGTTGCCATTATGGAAACTAACCATTATTATAAAACTTTAAAGCCATAAAGACCTTTTTTACTTCTTACAGAGTAGCGTAAAGTATGTCTAAAAGTCACCTGATGTTTAATGACGATGCGGTCGAAGGTGTCACCACGCTACACCTGAATTGGGGACTGCTGGAACACATCGGCAGGTAACGACACAATTATTCCTAACTTAGCTTACTTTATTCTTAACGTAACTTACTTTATTTAAGAACTAGTTGTACCCCGCGGTTTCACCCGCGTCTTCCCGCTATCCCGCAGGAAACTTTTCTCGGAATAAAAAGTAGCCTATGTGTTAATTCAGGGTATAAGCTATATCCATTCCAAATTTCATCAACATCAGTTTAGTAGTTACGGAGATACATGGTTACAAACATTCACACACACACACACACGAACTTTCGCATTTATAATATTAGTATAGGATTAGTAGGATAACACTTACCCGCGCGTCGCTTACAACTCAAGCCGCCACCGCGTCTTCATTCCCGCTCGTCGCCCGTACTCAAGCCCAACCCACAACGGAAACATGTCTATTTTTGTGGTGATTTGGACCTGCTTTTCCACGATTAGGTACACCGCGCGTGTACCGCGCCCTCCGCGGTGGTAGGTGCCACGGTACCGACTTACTGTTTATGTGTTCAGTCGAAACTAGTGTTGCCGACATATCGATAGTTTTACTGTCGATAGTTCTCATCTGAAAACGTCATACTAGTGATATATTTATATTCATATTCAATCATTTATTGCATTCATAAATATGTTAGTACATGCGATATTAGTGGAACGTATGGACCCGAATGGGGTATAGCAAAGTAGGCACGGACCGATCCATTCTAGTTCGTCATTGAGGAAGTCATTTAAGCTGTAGCAGCATTTGTCGATTAAAAACTTTTGCAAATTATTAAGAAATACAATATGCTCTTTTTCTTCATAGGCAATACCTTCGAGTGAGTGCAATACTATCCATATTATCGATAGGATTGTTGCTCGCGTAGAATAAACTATCGATAGTATCGATTATTTTGTGGCCGTTCTCAATAACCGATCTATCCATCTATCCCTACTTGAGATAGAAATTTGACATTACTTCTATGGAGCTTATGTCTGACTTCTATCTCCAGTAGGGCAAACCGTGGATAGATCGGTTATTGGGAACGGCCGTTAGACTATCCATAGTCTGATAATTTGTGCCTACTTAAGTTTACCTACCTGAATATTGTAGAGAATACTATTGTAAATTGGTAAACTATCGATAGTCTAATACAATCGATACTATCGATAGTGTTGCGATTGTTTATCTATCGATAGACTATCGATAATCGACTGTCTATCGGCAACACTAGTCGAAACCATCATAAACTTGTACTGCGACTCTTGTACATTGTAACTTACTAAGACTTACAGAAGTAGTAAGTGAACAAATTACTAACAAAACTCACTCACTCACTCACTCTCTCGGACGCGTCGGATAACTTCTAATGCCCAAAAGTAATAATTGATCCTGATCCGTTATCCGCGGTTTTGGATCGATATGTCATGTCATAATATGTCATTTTAATGCTAGGGCTTGATGACATATCGATCCTAAACCGCGGATAACGGATCAGGATCGATTATTAATATCAGGCGTAAGTTTGCTTGCTTACCAAATGAGTTATCTGCTATTTTTTTTCTTTTACTACTTACAGAGTAGCGTTTGACCACAAGTCACCTGATGTTAAGTCGTCACTTACATCACATCGTCATGTAGAATGGGACTTGGCTCTCAAGTGGGGCTGCCGGAACCCACCGATAGGTACTCTGCGACAGATTCTTAACATGAGCGTGGTAGCTAGCCAAGCCAAAACTAACTGGCTCACCTAAGAACACCACATTAGGGGGTTTATAACCCTCCCCCTCCCTTAAGGATTGGGAAAGGCCCTGGTTCTAGGTGAATTGCGGTAACAAGTCTCGTTTCAAGTGTTTTGTTACATGTTACCACGTATCACCGTAACTACTAAACCGATTTTGGTGAAATTTGGAATGGAGCCTATAACCTGGATTAACATATAGGCTTTTTATCCCGGAAAAAGGTTGAGGTTGATTATATATATTTTTTCGTTTTTAATCATAATTACAAAGGTTAAGATTGCCCTAATTATAAGCTTAATTTCAAAATAGTCTCTTATAGTTCAGAATTATGGGTGGCAAGGAACTGTAGGTAATGGGTATAAGAGTGACACTTACCATCAGGCGACCGACCTGCTCTTCTCGGTACTAAGTTACCTAACAAAAGTTTTTTTTGTATGAATTTTAAGGATTATTTCTCCCCTGCCTTCCACCCGTCCCTAAAAACCAAAGGTAATATTGGAACTCCCATTTCAAACGTTAACAACGTAAATCAGGTTTACGGGGGTATTAATACTTTATTAGTGAACGTAATTTACACGTAAGTACCTACGTTGTAACGTAGGGGATGATTTGCAAGGTTTACGTTGTCAAGTCCAACGAAATCATGTTAAAAAAGCAAAATATCAGACTATTTAGATGCAAAAAATGTGAAAAATGTGAAATGTGAAAATGTGCTCCAATTCAATCGGTTTTTAATAAGATAAAAAAGGAAAGTGAACACGCTCCAAAAATAACTTGCTAAGCGTTTCTTGTTTGTTTTTTTGCCGGTGTAAGGAGGTTGGAATAGGCGTAGCTAGGAAAGCCAGTTCCCAGTCCAGACGTATCATGGTGCCACCTTCCACCGCATCGTCACTTAACAACAGGTGACTTGTGGTCAAACGCAACCCTGTCTATTGAATAACTTCAACAGAGATGAAAAATGCAGTGGTTACTGTTTTGCCGTTTGAATAAGTTAAAACACGGTACATTTGAGGTCTTGAATTAATTGCAATAAGTGATATTGGCAGGTCACCCGGGCCTTAAACTTTTACGCACCTGCGTGGGCATTTAATCCGTAATCGAATTTCAATACAATAAATCAAGATTAATTTATTCTTACTGCACTAACTGACTATAATTAAAACAACGGAACCTTTAAAGCCTTAACGAGCATTTATTCATTCACATCCTGAATCCGTTTTCTAATTGTGAACGTGATAGGTACAGTCAGCTACAAAAGTCGCTAAACAATAACAGATTTTCCGATCATCTTCATCATCCTAAACACCACCCTTTGACCTCATGATCACTTAACATAGGGGTGTTGTGTTGTAGTCAAACACTACCTTGTTATTTGTAAGAAAAACCCAAACATTACAGATGTAAAACACATCTGGAAAATCGAGTATGATCAGATACTTTTGTCGCTGACTGTACAGTCAGGGTCAGAATTCAAAGCATCAAAGGAAAGGAGCAGCAAAGGAATGGAACACCTTGCCAGCGTCATTGTTTCCCGATAAGTACAATTTGGGAGTCTTCAAGTCAAGAATGAATAGGTATCTTCTAGCATGCTCCATCATCGGCCACGTCTTCACTTACCACCAGGTGAAACTGAGGTCAAGTGCTTGCCTATAGTGAAATAAAAAAAAACATGAAGTCGACTCTCTCTCGTCATCATCACCATTTGCTAGTTGCGCCCCGCGTCTTCCCGTTTTCCCGCAGGAAACGTTTTTCGGGACAAAAAGCAGCTTATGTTTTAATCCAGGGTATAAGCTATCTCCATTCCAAATTTCACTCAAATCCGTTCAGTAGTTTTTGCGTGAGAGTTACAAACATCCATACTCGCAAATTTTCAAGTATGGGCCGAAATCTACCACCATTTTGAGCGATAGCAAATTCTTTTATATAAGCTCAAAGTCACACAACGAGCCATGGAGAGAGCCAAGCTTGGGGTTTCTTTGCATGATAAACTCCGAAACGAGGAAATTCGCCGAAGAACCAAGGTCACCGACATAACTCTCAAAATGTGCAAGTTGAAATGGTAATGAGCAATGGGCAGGCCACATCGCTTGACGAACCGATAACCGATAGGGAATAAAGGTTTTCGAGTGGCGACCACGAACCGGAAGACTCTCTTTAGTTAGGCCCCCCACTAGGTGGACCGACGACATTGTAAGATTCGCTGGAAGCCGATGGATGCAAATGGCTAATAGCCGTTGATGGTGGTGTTTAGAGGGGGAGCGTTCAGCAGTGGACTTCTTCCGGCTGATGATGATAGGCGCCTTGTAAGGAACACACGTAAATATTCCACCACCATCGCTTTCTATCCTGCCATAGGTCATGTAAATAGAGAAGAGATGGCACTTGTACCCCACGTCAAACGATTTAATCGCTCCAACAACCACCCACACGCTACCCCAAACTAAACTAAAACGTATTTCAACTCCAATGAAACGTGGTATTAATCTTCAAACACTATTAAACCGACTGTACATATTTGTACACTCAAGGTAAGTAAATAGAACGTTCACCGCGTATCGAGTCGCGAAACGTATGACATTATTATGTCATATAACATTATTTAACATCGACCGACAGAACGTCGTTCGCCGATTTATTATCTGTGAGCAAATAATCTGAATTGTTTGGTTTGGAACGGTGTAACGAGTAGGCCCTTTACTGCACGTTTTTCATAGATTTAAACAAAAGGTTGAGTTACTGGTTGCTCGAGTTTGGGACGCTTATATTAGGCTTAAATAGGCTTTAGTCATGATCGGACTGGCGTTGGTGGTTGTGTTGGGCTGTGGGTCTAAGTACACCCACTTCTTTTAATAGTATCATCGTTACTTTATACGCTGCATCTCTTTTTGAACGAAATCTGTCAGTCGTCAAACTTAGATATTTGATACGACTAATAATGCTATCTCAGTTGCTTTGTCGTTGCAAACATTTTTTTTTCAAATGTTGCTATGAGCATAGGGGTTTGGTCAATTATTGAATGAGAGCGATGATAAGGTAACTCATCGTCCCCTTTTGGTTATATCTATGGTGTTTACAAATAGTTATGTGTGGAGTTATTTCGCTTTGTTTTTCATCATTATCTGCAGTGCTTGGTGCAGAAATATTAGTTTAGTGTTTGCGGGAGTATGGTCTTTTATATATAATGCTCTACACTCAGCCATTGTTTATTCTAAATATACATTATACATTATACAGGAATAAACATTAATTTATACTCAATCAATTAAAATCAATAGTTTTTTATTCAATAGGATACATTGTGATCACTTTAAATCGTCAAACTTAAAACTAGCTACGCCAGTTCCGTAAAAAACCTCACATGCAAAATTAATAAAATCACGTCGATAATTAAAAAAACTGGCGCCTAGTTTCAACTAGTCTATGATTAGTGATTAAAATGATCTTTATATTAGTCTCGACGAGGATACGGACAGATTCAGTTCACGGATGTGAAGTAGGTTGTATAGAGACGAAGGCAACGTCGCGCGTGACTAGATCTCGCATGTTTCCATTGGACCAGATACTGTTATGCTGGTTATACTGTTCTCTTTCGATAAAACTGTAATGTGGTGTTTTAGGTTTTTTTCACAATTTATCACACTTCATCACGCTTCATCACACTTCATCACGCTTCATCACACTTCATCACGCTTCATCATACTTCATCACGCTTCATCGCACTTCATCACACTTCATCACACTTCATCACACTTCACCACACTTCACCACACTTCATCACATAATTAATTAAGATACATTCTATGACCTAGACACAAAAAATATATAACAAGGTGACAATCTAAAGTGTCAAAGTGAACTACAATTTTAAGCGAATTCCCTGTAATAATAAATAATTAATTAAAATATTGATCTAACTCATTTTCACACCAACTCACATTCAACATAAATACATATTAGGTATAGTTAAAATTAAAAGTCATGACTTATCAATGCACAGGCTGAGCCAGAGACGTGAAATTTTCAGGGTAGCTTCTTTTGGCAGTACAATAGGCATGTTTTTTTTTTGTATTACACTCATTTCATGAGTAGTAACTACCTACCTACTACAGTTTTTATGGATATTTTCCATAACGATTTTTTTTCGTAGTCCTGTGAACTACCAAGCGGGCAACCGGGGCAGGTCAGTTGTAGCATCAAAGTCCTGACGTCCAACAATGGACACGATCTTCTAAACGGGTGACCAGATGAGTCAAAATCGGCACCAGGTCAACGTCCGGCCGCCAAACAGCTGCTTTTTGTCTACTATTTGTAGACAACGATGTGGTACACAATTCTCAGTATTATACACCATTTAAGTGGATAACAAGTAAGTTTATATTATACTAGCTGTTCCTCGCGGTTTCACCCGCGTGGGCTACAGCTTTATACATGCAAAGTCTCAGCCCGATCGGTTTAAAATTGACCAAGTTTCATACAAACGTTCATCCCCTATTTTATCCCCTTGGGGGTAGAATTAATCAAAATCCTTTCTTAACGAATGCCTACGTCATAACATCTACCTGCATGCCAAATTTCCGCCCGATCCGTCCAGTGGTTTGGGCTGTGCGTTGAGAGATCACTATGTCAGTCAGTCAACTTTGAGTTATATATATTTAGATAATTAGGTTTAAGTTTAATTATCCCTACTTATATCCCTACTAATATTATAAATGCGAAAGTAACTCTGTCTGTCTGCCTGTATGTCTGTCTGTCTGAAAATGTGCATAATAAAGCAAGAGAAACCAAAACGGAAGACCAGCGCTAGTCAAACAAGCAGCACAACGCTGAGGTGAGACCGGTTTGCAACAATAATTTTATGCATTTTGTGTTGTTTTGTATTTTTGTATAATTTGTTGCAAATAAATGATTCTTATTCTTAGAAATCTTATTAGTAAAGCTTATTATAAAATATCGCTTATTATAAAGCTTATTATAATTATTATATTTCAATCAATTAGTAGTAAGATTAAATTTGTAAATGTGATCGCGCCCAAAAAATTACCTGCCGGGCGTTTCTTGCCTGCTCTTTTGCCGGCGTATATAAGGACGTTGGAACAGGCGTAGCTAGTCTTAAGTTTACGTGATTATATCCACTGCTGGACATAGGCCTCTCCCAAGGTACGCCACTGAGCCCGGTCTGCGGCTCTTCTCATCCAACTACTGCCAGCCACTCGGCGCAAGTCGTCGCTCCACCTTGTCGCAGGGCGTCCTACACTACGTCTGCCAAGTCGCGGTCTCCACTCAAGAAAGGACGTAGGCTATTTTATGAATGAATATGAATATGAATATGAATATTTCAAGTACCAAGTATCCAAACCGGGCTAAAGGTGTCCTATTAAAAACGGCCTTCGCACTGGAAGGACACCCACTCGTCACGTTGCCGAAGACAAAAGCAGCTGGACAATAAAAGAAAAACGATTAACCTCGTTCCTGCGCCGGCGACCATATGTTTTACTATTGTCTAACGCACAATGACGATGTGGCAGCTATGGGAAATAGGATACTTTGGAAATGGCTACAGTGTCTAGGCTGGAAAACAAAAAAAAAAACTTTTGGGGTTCCGCACCTTTAAAGGAAAAACGGAACTCTTTTTGGATCACTTTGTTGTCCGTCTGTCGGTCGAGACTCTTTCTCTCTAGATCACGTTGAGGTATGAAATTGAAATTAATATCAAACACTCGGTTCTACAGTCTTTTTCAGCTGTAACAAAATCAAAGTTGTAAGTCAACGGCATCAAATGATATGAGAGAGAGAGAGCGAGAGAGAAAGACTTTTTTTTGGGAAAAACTGACGAAAAAAAAAGTAACGCGCAAAAAACAGTAACATTGTAGATAAGCCATTAGTAATGTTATGTGATGGTGCGAACGCTGCTGCTGTGTACAGTACCTCCCAAAAAGGACTTGGCTCAGCATATGCTATGGACGAATCCACAGCGCTGATTTTCAGCCAAGACCCTGTTGAGTGACGTGACGTGACGTGACGTGACGTCCGTCTTGGTCACATTTTTTCACATATTTTGCGATACTAGAAGGGAATCAGAACCTATGGTATATACTTCCCGTTTACCTAGAATCATGAAATTTGGCATGAAGCGAGATCTTACAGCTCGTGTAAAGCAAAAATCACGAAACTGTAAATATGTTGTATATTATAAGCATGACCGGCAGAAGCTCTTCGAAGCACCGTAGCGCTCAAAAAAACGCGGCTGCGCCAAAATAAAGTGCTCTGTGTCACTCCCACAATAAATACGAATCTAATGACACCTCATATTTTAAAATCCGTCAATGCATTTAGGCTTCAGGCCGTGCCAAATAAATATACATACCTGCATACATACACTCGAAACACATATTCTTCCTTTCGCCGTCGGGTAAAAATGCTTCAATGTAAATGGTCACCCATCCAAGAGATGGCTGTGCTGAGTGTTGCCTCATCATCGTTATCAGCCTTTCACGTTCCCACTGCTGGGACTCTGGCATTCTCTCAGAGAGAGAGTATGGGCCGTAATCTACCACGCTGGCTCAGTGCGGGTTGGTAGATGTTGCATGCCCTTGAATGTTGCAGTTCTTGGGCATGCCGGTTTCCTCACGATGTTTTCTTTCACCGTTTTGAGCGATGGCAAATCCGCACATAACTTATTGAGGTGCGGGGCCGACAGGGTTCGAACTGGGCGTCTTATAAGTCGCACGCTTACCGTTCGGCCACCATCGCTCTCAGTGTTGCCTAACCAGGTCGGTCTGTTACCGACCAGACCAGCTATGCCAAGAGCGCTAACATATAGAGAAGGTATCATGAAAATTCCAACACCAAAGTTAGGCAGAAAGTGCGAATTTTCGTGAAATGGAATAATATGATAATTATATTTCCCAGCGCGGTAAAGTCATTAAATTTCATGGGAGTACCATGCCTGCGCCTTTGCCGTGAGTAAAGGGTTTCAAATACCTAAAGTTAGTTAAATTTTGCTTCTATTTCGGAGGCCGTTTTAGTAGGCATGTGTGGTTCGCGAACGAATCTATTGGGATTTTAGTGAACTTGCTCCAATTCAATCAATTAGTAATAAGAATAAAAATGTCAATGTGATCGCGCCAAAAAAATTACCTGCCGGGCGTTTCTTGCCTGTTTTTTTGCCGGCGTAAGGAGGTTGAAACAGGCGTGCTAGTTTTAAGTTGACGTTTTAAAGTGATCACAATGTATCCTATTGAATCAAACAAATTTTGAATTTGTTTTCGAAATAAAAAGTAGTATAAGTGATAGTGCGGGATGCAAGCTATCTCCGGCGTAAATTAGTACCAAAAAACATACTCGCTCACATTTGCTGTAAGATACAAAAAAGGAAGTCTAGACACTTGGCGAACTTCCCTATTCCCCACTACACCTACAACACAAGTGGTACGTAGTACATAATGTCCGCTACAACAATGCGATGACATCACCGAGGCGATCGTGATCTGAATCAAACGGACATACAACCTGTATATGTATATACTAGCTGTTCCTCGCGGTTTCACCCGCGTGGGCTACAGTTTATTGCGATAAAAAGTATCCTATGTCCCTTCCCCGGGGCTCAAATTATCTCTATACCAAATTTCATTTAAATCGGTTCAGTAGTTTAGGCGCGACAGCGTATAATACATATTCCGTATACTCCAAAATTATTCCCGCACTTCGGTGAGGGGGGTCACCGCGTTACCTGCTGTAGGTACCCATTATCCTATTTTAATTCTAAGTTAATTTTTCTTGGACCGCACGTTTGAACCGCGCAGTTCCTGGTCCGCGACCGCACTTTACCTATTTCATAGATTCTCCCGGTGCCCCACCTCACCGCGTTTCCCGCGGCGCTGCGGTGCGGCGGTTTTATTTTTCTACTACTACTTACATTTTTAAACTCGTGATATCTTTCGAATGGAATGTCCGAATTGAATGATTCAAAAAGTTATATGAAGGCATTGAAGCAGTTTTGAATAAGAAGTAATTTATTTTGATAAGGATTAATACCAAGATACAAATAAAGAGCCTTTTCTAGCGGCGGCATCAAAAATTAAATTTTTAAAATAAAAGATCACTTATTGTGGCATAACTATAATAGTTAGACATATGCTCTCGCGGACTTTTTTGTAGATCTAAATGAGACCTACAAACCTGTAATACATTATTTTGTTCTAGTGTCAATAGTTTTTGCAGCGCACGCAAAAATCGGTTTTCGATTTCTCACCTTGGGTTGCAAAATAGCAATTTTCTTACGGATCCCTAATTTTTTTGGAAATAAAATATAGCCTATAGCCTTCCTCGATAAATGGGCTATCTAACACTGAAAGAATTTTTCAAATCGGATCAGTAGTTTCTGAGATTAGCGCGTTCAAACAAACAAACAAAAAAATAATAATAGTATAGATAAGTCTACTAGCTAGCTACGTTCTGCGGTTATACCTGCAGTTTTCCTGCACTCTTATCCATGATGCGTTCAACAATTATCATCATCATCATCATCAGCCGTTAAGTTCCCACTGCTGGGTCTCTGGACCTCTCTCAGAGAGAGAATATGGGCCGTAGCCTACAACGCTGGCCCTGTGCGGGTTGTTAGATGTCGCATGCCCTGGTGCTTCTTGGACATGTCGGTTTCCTCACGATGTTTTCCTTCACCGTTTTGAGCGATGGTAAATCTACTTCGAACTCGGTGTCGGCGTCTTGTAAGCGCACGCATTACCGTTCGGTCACAATCCTTCATTCAACAATAGTAAACGCTTACAGAAATAAAAAGAAAGGTATGAAAATAACATTTATTTAATATTATATTATTAGAAGATAATTTCTAAAAACCGGGCTTTTCTTTATGACGTCATGTCATGGGTGGTCGGAATGGAAGGTGACGGGGCCCGCGGGGGAACGCCTCGGCGCCCGCGTCGCGCGCCTGCCCCTCACTCCTCTCGTGACGCTAGGAATAGACGGACGTTGTACTTGTATACTTACTTGCCTACCTATTTGTACTTGTCTTTTGTTTGAGTAATATTAAATTTATTGGAAACATTTGGTTGTTGTTTCTTATTATATTATTGGCACATATTTTAAACATGTCTCCGCTCCCCCTATCCAAATCTGAAACACAAAACCCGCACTTTATATAAACTTGCGTTGGATAACGGGAAAAACACGCCAAATTTCGGGAAATTATTCGTAACTTTTCCAAAAAAAATTGAGAATTTTTACCTTATTTGTCTAGGTAGGTAGGTTCTGCGCCTACAGGGGAATATTATAAACGTGAAATTTTGTGAGTATGTTGTATGTTTGTTACTCTTTCACCCAAAATGTACAGAACGGATTTGAGTGAAATTTGGAATGGAGATAGCTTAGACCCTGGATCAACACATAGGCATAGAAACAGGCGTAGCTAGTCATAAGTTTGACGTTTTCAAGTGATCATATTATGTAAAGAATTTTTGAAATTGGCTACTTTTTACCCCGGAATAAGGTTCTTTCGGGATAACGGGAAGACGCGGGTGAAACCGCGGGGCGCAGCTAGTATAATAATAAAAATAAATAAATAAAATAAAAAAAAAGCCTTTATTGCTGATTTAACTAAATAACATATAAAACCCTCTTGTGCTTGGTGGTAGGGTATTTTCTAGTACTCGCCTGGCTAGCTACCACCCTCTTGTTAAGAATCTGTCGCCAAGCACCTATCGGTGTGTTCCAGCCTCACTTGAGAGCCAGTTCCCAGTCCAGGTGTAGCGTGGCGCCACCTTCGACCACATCGTCACTTAACATCAGGTGACTTGTGGTCAAACGCTACCCTGTAAATAGTAAAAAAAAAAGTTACTTATAATAATATGCCTTAATCCTATCCTATTCTATTTTTTTTTCTAATATATTTCCATTGGGAAAGCATATCGGCAACGGTTAGTCAGTTTTAGCTTGTCTCCCGACAAAGGCCTCCTCCAAAGATTTCCATGTGTTCCGATCTTTTGCTGTACGGGTCGCTAGTATAATAATAGTATGAAAATATGGTATAATATTATATTACTGATGACTTGCGTAACTCTGCCGCGGTGTAGGATGTGTAAAAATGTGTGAAAGAGTGGGACTGCGCAGTGGGAGGAACACAGGTGGGCATAGTGGGCAAAGGCCTTTACGACATTGTTGTTTATTATATTATTTAAGTAATTCCATTTGATCCGCCGCCGTGCGTAGGCAAATGTTATGAAACCCTACTACCTACTAATATCTAAATATATATAACTCAAAGGTGACTGACTGACTGACAATAGACAATAGACAATATATTTATTTGTGGCAAAAAACAACATACACTTTACAAAATAAAATACACATAGTGATCTATCAACGCACAGCCCAAACCACTGGACGGATCGGGCTGAAATTTGGCATGCAGGTAGATGTTATGACGTAGGCATCCGCTAAGAAATTATTTTGATTAATTCTACCCCCAAGAGGATAAAATGGGGGATGAAAGTTTGTATGAAACTTTGTCAATTTTAAACCGATCGGGCTGAGACTTTGCATGCATAAAGCTGTAGCCCACGCGGGTGAAACCGCGGGGAACAGCTAGTGTATTATAAATGCGAAAGTTTGTGTGTGTGTGTGTGAATGTTTATTACTACGTATCACCGTAAATGCTAAACAGATTTTGATGAAATTTGGAATGGAGATAGCTTATATCTATTAATTTTTATTCCAGAGAGAAGGTTCCTGCGGGATAACGCGGGTGAAAACTAGAGAAATTATAATTAAAATACAAAAGACATCTTTATTGTGAATAGCTTATGCCCGTGGCTTTGCTTGCGTGGAGAGGAATCCATAGTTAATATTATAAATGCGAAAGTAACTCTGTCTGTCTGTCTGTTTGTTACCTTTTTAAGCCTGAACAGATCTGGTTAAACAGGGTATGGAGATAGTTTGAACAGTGGAGAAGGACATAAGATACTTTTTTATCACAATAAACTGTAGTCCATGCGGGGGAGGAGAGAGGACCTTCTTAAGAGGACTAAAAAAAAAATTTTTTGTATATTTTTATTTATGACTATTTGATTATCCTAATAATTGGGTTAATTACAACTATGTAAGTAACCGTGACAGTAAAAATTTTAAAAATATATCTTATGTTAATCTTCATGATACATCATAGCTCTAAAAAGGTCTAAATCTAAAAGGTATAAGAGGAAAATGCAAAAAAAAAATTTTTTTTTCACAACATTTGTGTTTTTATGGTTACAACCAATTTTCTTCAGATATTGTATAGAATCTATACATAACAAAGACTTATTAGTACCTACCATCACCATATTTAAATACAATACACAGAAAGTCTTCAAAGAAATTCCCACCACCAAGAGATCCACTTCATTCCTCTTAAATGACAGATTTAATTATCAAGTACAAGTGGTAATAAAATAAAAACACTTAGCTATTAAACAACTTGATATTTAGATTGTTTATTTAATGTTGAAATACGAGACCAAGATAGGGATCGGCGATATTTATCGATATAATCGAAATATCAATGTCGATATTGTCTTACTAATACTGTCATCATTTAAACATCAAATTATCGATATCTCACGATTTAAGTTTGTTCACAATAGATAACGAAGTTTACAAACGATTAATTAAGTACAATCTTAGAATATTTCGCTATGCTAACTTACGTCAAAATACGACATATATGGATATTGGATATACCTTTTTTCTAATCATTTCTGAGTGCAAAACTAAGAATACCTCATTACTTGTTACTTACTCAGTTAGTACATGATCAATCCTTTCTGTCGTTTATTGATAATATAATGCACTAGCTGTTCCCGGTGATAGAATAGGTTACAATCAGGTACGCACTACACAGTGTTAAAAAGTGTCGTTATTTTGCAGTCGATAATATCGTATACTGTTTTAAACTACTATGATCAAAAACATTAGAATTAGGTTTTATAACGGGATAACAACAACAACAAACAACAACAGTGCCGAAATATCGAGAACTCAAACAAAAACAAATAAATGGTAATTATCCCGATAATATCGTAGTATCGATATTAATATCGATATCTTGTCGATATCGCTCATCCCTAGACAAAGATTGACTAATAGACAGACCGACAGACTGATAAATTGATCATTGTTATTGCACAATGGTAGTTAACTACCTAGTTGTTTTAAATGAAATAATTATTTCTATGAACTAGAGGCGCCCCGGGGAAAATGCTACTGACTGGTCGAGCAAGTCACTTGTCTGATGGTAAGCGGCGCTGGTCCTGACAGCTTGACCCTGCAGGTGACAGAGGGGGCACCTCATGCCGATCTGGAAGGAATGAAAATGTTAAATAATCGAAGCAATAATATTAAATACATATTTTTTTAATTTTTTTTTTAATGGTAGTTTCGTAAACTGGCCGTGACAACTAGATATACACCTTGAACGAATTTGAATATGAGTGACATGGCGCATGTGTGACCTACTCGATACGAACACAACATGCATTCGAATCTAAGCTAGCTCACAATTTATAACAATAGATATACATATTATAGAAAAAAAAACACTAAAGAATGAATATATATGAATAAATGATAAATATTATTACAAAAATAAGTCTACAGTTGAAGTCACAAATTAGAATTTAGAATACAGAAACAGTTTGATACATATTTATTTATACCTGGATATCTGAGACACTGGGTAAGTGGAATACCTCTATATGTGAGACAAATTTGCGGGTCCCTTGAAGTCTCACTTAAACAGGTTTCACTGTAATAACAAAATTAGTCATTCCTCTACAAAACAATTTGCTGATAAAATGTATTTTAATCAAAGATTATACACATGTTATTATTATCTATTATTTAATTGTTTTTTGTATTTAAATAATATGATTATGATTAAGAATAAAATTGACAATGTGATCGCGCCAAAAAAATTACCTGCCGGGCGTTTCTTGCCTGTTCTTTTTCCGGCGTAAGGAGGTTGGAACAGGCGTAGCTAGTTTTAAGTATGACGTTTTAAAGTGATCACAATGTATCCTATTGAATAAAAGAAATTGACTTGACTTGACTAAACTTTAGAATAATAATAAACACAAAATGATATTTTAAACTCTTTTAAGTGATTACATATAATGTTTGTTTTTAAATTGAAAACAGCGAAGCGAAGTTTTGCAGCACGGGAAAATTGAAAAACCGTGTTCAGCGATTGTTTTCGCTCACTCCTAAAGCATAATAAGAGAAATATGAACACGAAAGTTCTTTCAGATTTTCATTTAATTCTTATTTTCTCCCTAGAGGAGAGTACCTAATCACATAAATTTAAATGAGATACAATACTGGATTCCAGGATGAAAATTTTACAGTACCTACCTATCTTGAGAAGTTTCAGCTGAACTCATTGTAAGTCTGACAAGATCTAATTTAAAATGGATTTTAAATAATAGCGGAGATGATAAAGTCTATGTTTTATCAGCAACTTATGTAGTTTTTAGGGTTCCGTACATGAAAACGCAAAACGGAACGCTTTTAGGATCACTTTGTTGTTGCTCTGTCTGTCAAGAGTCAAGACCCATTTTCTAAAGAACGTGTTGAGGTAAGTATCAAGTTGAAAGAACATTGGCCACTTCTCATACTGCCCTGGACCTGAACGCAATATATTTTGTCAATTTCGCTTGACAGTGACAATCAATTTGCTAGTACATAGATTAAAAAGATTAGTTTTTGTTCATACTTGGTAAATAATGTTGATTTTAATTACTTAATTTAAGTAAAGCGTGAAACGGAATGAAAAAGAAAATGCCGAGTGCGTTCAAAACGTCCAAGCATCGTGTAAGTTAAAAAATGTCCTAAGAAACTCCGAAGTTAAATAATCTTTTTTTTCTACACTTTCTTTAAAATACCGTTTGTATAATAGGCAAAAAGTTGAATTTGTTATCGTATATAAATCGTTTTCATGCGACTTCGGGTCCTTTTTGGACATTGTTCTTTATGTCAAAGACTCGGCTCTACAATCTCTTTCGGATGTGAAAAAATCAAACTTGTAAATCAACACGATCAAAAGATATGAACGATGAGATGTTTTAGGTCGCATATTTTCGTATGTTTTGCGTTTTCACAAAGGAATTAAAACCTAAAGAGTACTTCCTGTTGATCTAGAATCATGAAATTCGGCAAGAAGCAAGTTCTTACAGCACATGTAAAGGGAAAAGTCTGAAAACCGTAAATATGTAGTATAATAACAACAAAAACACACAAGTTTCTACGGAACCCTCGGTGCACGCGTCCACCTCACACTGGTCGGTTTTTTAAGGATGAATGTTTTTTAATTGATTTCAAAATCAAAGTCAAATGTGTTTCATTCAATAGGATACATTGTAGTCACTTTAAAACGTCAAACTTAAAATTAGCTACGCCTGTTCCAACCTCCTTACGCCGGCAAATGAGCAGGCAAGAAACGCCCGCCAGGTAATTTTTTTGGCGCGATCACATTGACAATTTTATTCTTATTACTAATTGATTGAATTGGAGCAAGTTCACTAAAATCCCAAGCTTTTTTTGTCATCTAATGGTCCGATATTTTTTAATTAGCTTTACTAATAAGATTTCTCTTGTTTGGTTGTACACATTGGGATATGGGTACATGAATATTAATGAGTTGCGGGATCACAACCAAAGCAGACCAGACCCCACAAGCAGCACCCGTTCACGAGTTGACGCATGTGCCAGCCATCGCTCTCCTCGACCATATGAGAGGGAAGAGGGCGACCCGACACACGACGCCGCCGCAAGCAAAGTCAATTTCGTGAGTATGACTGTTTTGGCTGAAATAGGGGAAATAGGGAGAACAGATAGATAGAAAGAAAGATAGATAGATTAACTACAATCCCAAGCTTGTTTGTCATCTAATTAGTCCGATATTTTATAATAAGCTTTACTTATAAGATTTCTCTTGGTTGGTTGTGCACATTGGGATATGGAAACATGAATATTATCGAGTTTCAGACCAACTTCTAAACGGGAAAGTATGTTAACGTCTAAGGGCAGTGATCACTATTAACACCTAGACATTTGATGGCGCTATTTGCACCCTCTTAAGGACTACGCAATGAAAAAATACCTCCACCCTCCATATACCCCATAAAAAATTCTCATAGAACATAAAATACACGTATTAGACCGGACACTTGGTATTTGCCAGTATGATATTGCCTATTCCTGAAATTCTGCCTTGTTTTGTCGATTTTCGGGCCTTATTCCCAATAAGGTGGAAAAGGGTGGTTTTTGGCGCCAGATTTTCTTAAATGGTGACTGCGTCAAGGATTGAAATGAATATATTTTTTTCCTAATTTTAACGTTATAAATAACAATTTTGTCGTCTCTTAATTCTTAAGCCTTTTATGGTTTTTGTAAATACATTAAAGAAGTCTGAATATCAAATTTACAGTCAATAGGTTTGTCTCTTGATTATTAAAATATAATATTACAAGTTTTATTCATATTTCTACAGTAAATATCGTGTTTGATATAAATCCAAAACACATCCCATGTTTTAAAATTAACAATCCTCTGTGAGGACTAAAATTAATAGGCAAATAAATTCCAACGTCCCTTCTGTTCAAATAGCGAATCTTTGCCGGTTTAAGTGTTCATAAAGTATGGTATGGTATGTAATAATCTTTAGTACTGTCCTATAAGGAACAATATAGAATGAGCTATAAAATATGGAGTATAGCTAGCTATATATACATACAGATCGTAAATGTTATGGCAACCTGATTTTTAGATTAATATCTAGGGTGCGGTAGGTGTTTGATAGGGTTGCCAGCTTTTATCAAAGTTGAGCATCAATTTCAGTGGAACCTGTAAGTAAAGCCAGCGGCAAAAGTTACTAATCACGATCAATTTTTCAAATGTTTTAACCAATGTTAACGTCGATGTCTGTCTGTCTGTGTCTTTCTGTAGGAATTTACTCATTGGTGTCGATATGGTTTTGCATTCTCTAAAACTAAACTAAGTTTGACAGGTCTAATAGTAATGCCGTCCTTTTTTTTTTCTTCAGTGGTTAGAAAAAGACAGAAATACTATTAGACCTGTCAAAAGTTTAGTTTATGAGAATGTAAAACCGAATCGACACCATTGTATTTACATGTCCTTGTTCTTTGTACATTTTTTTGGGGTTAGTACATTACATACATACACACACACACACACATTTTCATTTTTTTTATTTTTTTTTGAATATTTTTTTACCATATTTTTAATATTATGAATATTTTTTACTTACCTCTATTACACACAACCAAAGACGTAGAAAATCACCGCTACGATATCAACAAGTTCACAAATATGTGACTTTCACAAGAAATAAGCTTCCTTCGTGATCCCATCAGTGGGTCAAAGTAGTGGATCCATGGGAAAACAGCTGATATTGTAATCTCCACCTTAATACGGCATACTAAATTTATAAATCACACCCGCGTGAAGCTAGGGCGCCATTATAAATTAATTAACTAGCGGACGTGACAGACGTTGTCCTGCTACCTATACCGACTGCAGCGCCATCTGTCGGGCTGATTTGTGAATCTAAACCATCCAGGGCGTCACCCAAAAACATACAAAAATTTTATTTCAAATCGGTCCAGCCGTTTTAGAGGAGTTCAGTGTCAAACACAAACACACCACGGGTTGTTACGGATGCAAAAATGTAGACTGATGCAGATGCGGATGCGGATGCGGACTATTAAAAGTTCACATCCACGGATGCAGATTTGATGCGGATGCGATGCGGATGCGGATTTTGGGATTAAAAAAAACAATTACATAAGTATTTAAATTAAGTGCATAAATAACTGAAAATCAATTTAAAATTAACTTTTTATTTAATCGTAATTCTGTAATTACCAAAACAAACGCGAAGAACGTGCCACTCTGACTCCGCCCTCCGCCTTTGCATGTTGTTACTTGTCGATGTGAATCTGCATCCGTAAAAACTCCGCATTGATTAATGCGGATGTAAATGCGGATGCAGATGCGAATATTCCGCATTTGCGGATGCGGATACACACGTACAGTAAATATTAAGATAATAATATATTAAGTAAATAGGAGACTACGTAAACATAAAGCTGAGTAAAGAACATTAAATTATAAGTCTAGTCGGTCCCTGGAAACTTTACTGGGCACATTATTCATAATTCAGCGCTTTTAAAATCCGAGGTAAGAAAGTTGATGAACAATCTGAATAATATTTCAATGTTAGGCATAATTTGCAAAATACCTATTGCAAAATGTGGAACGAGCTCCCTCCGCTAGTCTCCGTAGTCGCTAGTCCCTCCGTTAGTGTGGCATTTTCTGGGATAAAAAGTAGCCTATGTCACATTCCGGAAACCACATCGATTCGTTGCGCCCTAGCTGCCTAAAATAAAGACGAAGCAACGAACACACTTTCGCATTTTTAACAGAAAAACTGACTAAACTAATCTTAGACAAGGTTTCATTTCAATACTCCTGTTGGCGTTCAGGTTCCTCTCGTGGTGTGTAAATGAAAGATGAATTTGCGATGATTTTCTTATTAATTTTGCAAAAACAAAAGGTTACAAATTTTCAATGCGTTAGGCCTAGGTTGGAATATAATGCAAAGTGACAGTAGTTGTCAAAAATGTTGACGTCGCTCGGATACGTTTGGTTGGAGACGTTCGGATACGCAACATGCCCCCGGCCTTGGAAGCTCCAGCTTCAAAGATTACACCTCTTCTTGGTGCTTGGCTTCTTCTTCGCGGAACAAGGGACAAATTTTTGAAAAGCTGCGCCGTATTGTGCCCGATGCCGTCCGGATATCAGCCAGGCGCGATACGCCGTCTTTTCCGCTGATGGTGTTAATGATCCGCCCAAGGGACCATTTTAGTGGTGGCAGCCTTTCATCCTTAATAACAACCAACGTATTGGGTTCCAGGCTGTCGACGTTGTCTCTCCATTTTTCCCTGGTTTGCAGCTCCGAGATGTATTCTTTTGCCCAGCGTGCCCAAAAGTTGTGGCGGATCTGCTCCACTCGCTGATACCGGTTCAACAGCCTTTCAGGTTCGCCTCGCATGTCCTGATAGACCGGTGCTGTGAGCGGACGACCAACCAGGAAGTGTCCGGGGCTGAGAGGGAGAAAATCATGGGGATCCGACGACAATGGGGATAGAGGACGGGAATTTAGGATCGCTTCTACTTGGGCTAAAACCGTGGCAAGCTCCTCAAAAGTTAGGTGCGCGTTACCAATCACGCGAGCAAGGTGTACCTTGCACGATTTTACTCCAGCCTCCCAAAGACCTCCAAAATGAGCCGTATATGGTGGAATAAAACGTAGCCTTATGGCTTGGCTACGAGCATACTCAGATATGTCAGCTGAACAATTAGTTAAGAATTTAGCCAACTCATTATTGGCGCCTACGAAATTTTTCCCGTTATCTGAAAATATTTCAGCAGGCTTAGCACGACGCGAAATAAACCGCTTTAAAGCTAAAATGTATGCCTCAGTAGATAGATCGCTAACTAGCTCCAAGTGTACGGCGCGCGTGACGAAGCAAACAAACAAACAAATATACGATTTTTCTGTTTTAGCGCCTCTGCCTTTGCGATTCAAGGTGAGTATCGGTCCCGCATAATCTACCCCGCAATATAAAAATGGGTAGGTAGGACTTAATCGTTCCTTTGGCAGACTGCCCATAATGGGATTCAAAGTTTTACCTTTCAATCGCTTGCACGCAACGCAATCGTTCACAATTTTCCGAGCAAGATTCCTCCCCCCAACAGGCCACCAACGTTGGCGAACATCATACAGCAGCGCTTGAGGAGCGGCGTGAAACAGACGTTGGTGTTCGTGTCGCATGAGCAAAACTGAAAACGGATGTTTTGAACATAAAAGAATTGGGTGTTTTTTGTCGTAATCAAAGTTTTCAGAATAGTTTATTCGACCACCGACTCGCATTATTTTATCGGCATCAAGAAATAAATTTAATTTAAAAAGACTCGGTGACTTTTTTAACGATTGATTTTTAGAAATCAAATCGTACGCTTCGCCAAATGATTTTGTCTGTGAAAGTCTTGCTAGACCTAACTCAGATTTTCTCAGCTCGTCCAAAGTAAGATCGCCTGACTGACGATTATTTTTGTTGCGCGCGTTATTAATAAATCGTAGCACATACGCGAAAGAGCGTTTCATTCGTTCGAACTGAGAAAACCTGGCAAAGGGAAATAGTTCTACTTTTTGTTCGGTGAGTAAAACATTTAATGCGCTTGTCTTAACCTCGGGAAGCTCGTCGTCCCGCATGAAAGATGGACTTGACTCCGAAGCTGCGTTGGTACAGTCAAAATCACCGTCGCGGAGGAAAGGGGGTCCTTCCCACCACAACTTGGAAGATGTCAGATCAGGTAAGGAGCACCCTCGAGACACTAAGTCAGCTGGGTTGTCCCTTCCACATACATGTCGCCATGGTAAGTCTTTCGTGAGTTCGTTAATTTCAGCTACTCTGTTCTGCACGAAGGTTTTGAGCAGGCTAGGTGCCATGCGTAACCATCCTAACACAATAGTGGAGTCAGTCCAAAACACTACGCTTTTAAACTCACAGTGCAATGATTCGCGTATTTTAGCATACAACTGCGCGCCTAACAATGCTCCACACAATTCGAGTCTAGGAATGCTTACTGGTTTTAACGGTGCGACCTTGCCCTTGGAACATAGCAGCCTGACCGACGCGCTGCCAGTCTGGTTGACCGTGCGAATATACGAGCAGGAACCGTAAGCAGTTTGCGATGCATCGGCGAAAACGTGAAGTTCGATATGACTAGCCTCAGTACCTATAACGTAACGCGGTACTCGGATGTTCTCAAGCGCCGATAAGCACGTAACAAACCGGTTCCAAGCTTCCACGACGTCATGGGGCAGCGTGTCGTCCCAATTTAATTTTATCAACCAAAGCTTTTGTAATAAAACCTTTGCGATCATGATGGTGGGACTAAGTAAACCATATGGGTCAAAGATTTGCGACACATGAGACAATATAGAACGCTTCGTTATATTTGTATCGTTTTTAAATTGCGTGTCATAATGAAATTCGTCGTTTACGTTATTCCAGCCAATACCTAACGTTTTGCAATGGCTTGACTCGTCTAAGTTTAACGATTTAATGCCGTCGAACATTTTCGATGATGCCCGATCGCCACAATCAAAATTAAATACCCATTTGCGTAGTGGAAAGCACCCTGACTGTAAAACATTGTATGTTTTTTCGCATAAATCGAGTAACTCGTTCTTGTCATCTAGCGTGGTGATCATGTCATCTACGAAGAAGTCCTCATTAATGACCCTCTTGACCTCGGGGTCACTGCAATCGACTGCGGTTTGCTTCAGAGCTCGACATGCCATAAAAGCCGCTGCCGCTTTACCGTACACAATACGGTTATGACGATAAATACCTAGCTTTTGGGTCGGATCGTCGCGCCATATGATCATTTGTAAATCACGCTGGTTTTCACATATTTCAACTTGCCTGTACATTTTTTCAACGTCCGAACAAGCAACGTATTTATGTATACGTAGGCGCAACAGAATAGCCAATAAGTCACCCTGTATGGGCGGGCCTACGAGCTGAAGATCGTTGAGCGAAACTCCAGTGCTCGAAACCGCACTCGCGTTGAATACAACCCGCAGCTTAGTTGTAGTGCTGTGCTCGCGTAATACGCCGTGATGCGGCAGGAAAAAATTAGGTACTCCGTATGAGTCTACTCGCGTCATATGACCTAAGGATACATATTCATGGATAAAGTCGGTATACAACCGTTTGTATTCAGGATCGCGTTGCAAGCGTTTTTCTAACGATAAAAATCGGTTGAGTGCTTGAGGATAAGTTTCTCCTAAGTTTTGTGTTGAGGATTTGAGTGGAATGTTGACGCAAAACCTTCCGTCACTATTTCGCGTTGTAGTTTTGACGAAATGGTCTTCGCACTCCTTCTCTTCCTCCGTACGCGTATCAAAAGGTCTAGGCAGTTCTTCAAGCTCCCAAAACTTGCGTAATTGAGATTCTACCGTTTGAGAGAAATTACAACGAATATAATTTTGATTTCGCTTTATATTTATAGGACCTGATACGATCCACCCTAACTGCGTATTTTGTAAGAAAGGACCTTTAGGTAAACGCATTTTTCCCTCGCTTAATAAATCCCAAAACTTATCTGCGCCTATTAGGATATCGATGCTTTGAGACTCATGAAAGTTAGGATCGGCTAACTGTAGGTTTTCAGGGATACCAAACTGCGCGTGTTCTTTGGGTATCGCTGGCAACGTAGACGTAATGTTTGGTAAAACAATACATTGTATTCGCATTACAAATGGGTTGGTTCGCGATTTAACTTCTATACTACAGGTTTGCGTAGACTGTGATATAGAATTACCAACCCCGCGTATTTCGTGAGTGGACTGTATAAATTGTGTGCCTAGTTTTTGGCATAATGATCGCGTTATAATACACCGCTCGCTTCCCGAATCTAGAAGCGCGCGCGCTGTTTGATAATTATCGTACTTATCCTTTACCTCCACTAATGCCGTCGATAACAGAACAGGTTGAACACACGGATAATTAGCGCATAAAACATTAGTGTGCGTGCCTATCATATGCTTATCGCTACTGAGGTCTACCGGAGGAGGCGCGGTAAGGGACGGCTGCATCGCCAAAACCGGTTTGTTATTTTCCCTAGAAGTGGGAGAAGCTACGCTGCGACTCACTACACTATCTTTATGGATTAGTGAGTTATGCCTTTGCTCGCATTTCTTACACGAACCAAACCTGCATTCATTTACGGTATGCCCCGAGCGTAAACAGTTCTCGCATAGCTTGTTATCTTTAACAAATTTCAACTTAGCTTCTAAACTATAATTAAGAAACTTTTGACATGCATAGAGTGGATGGTTGTATTGTTTGCATATCAAACATGACTTTTTAGTTTGACTGTGTGGAGTATCAGTGGAGACATTGCAGTGGACTTTGTGACTAGTCTGTGCATTTGTGACCTGCTTTTTATTACTACTGCTCGCATGTGATACTTGCAATGTTTCTAACATATCCGCTCTGTCTTTGAGAAACATCAATAAAACATCCACCTTCAAGATTGACTTGGAGTCACCAGATTGTTTTAATGTTGTGTTTTTATATTGTTCCCACTCTCGCTCTGTGATTTTATCTAATTTTGTGACAATAATATAAATAATCAAAGTGTCCCAGCTGTCTACCGCTTCACCTAATAATTTCAAAGCGCGTAAATTCTTTAAAACTGTGTCTACTAAATGACGTAGAAGATCTGGTGCCTCTTTTGTCAAAGCCTGCATGGTAAATAGTGACTTTACATGATTGTGTACGAGTAACCTGCTATTGTCATACCTACTGAGAAGCAGCTCCCATGCTATGGCGTAGTTAGCAGCGGAAAACTCCAACGAATCGATCACCAATGCTGCACTGCCCTTTAGAGAGGACTTGAGGTAGTGGAACTTTTGGATGCTAGCGATACGATCGGAATTGTGTATAAGCGACTGAAAGGTATCCCTAAACTCCAACCAACGCTCATAAGAACCGTCAAAGGTAGGTATTGCTATCGTAGGTAATTTTACTGAGTTTGTATCGTTACTGAGAGGTTCCTTGAAACTTGAATCATGTTCTCCACTACCTAGCATACATTCCGCCTTAGCCAAAGTATTATAGTAACTATCTTCAAACAACTCACGTTGGCTGAGTTGTTCGTCGAGATCCACTTCTAAAACCGATTCCTCCAGCTGCGTTTGAATATTGTTAAACTCTGTGAACAGACTGGAGGCTCCTTGAATGCGTAGTTTTAGATCTACACGCATTTGTACAGATAGAGGTACAACTGATTTTAATGTACTTAGGTAATTCGAGAAGCGAGTAAGACGACCTTTGACAATAGCTCTTTTTTTTACTAGCTCACGTATTAGCTTGTTTGTTTCGTCGTCATCTGTAACCGTTAACTTATATGGCGATTTAGACCTAGCCCTAGGTTCTGTGCTCATCTTGGAACTCTTGTAAAAGGTGGAGTACTCACGTTTGGCAAGCGGCAGTTATGCTGGCTGCGGCACACGCTGCTAGACACTATGCTAACTGATGGTAGCTCACACCGTCCCAATCACTGAAACAGTTTACCGCGGAATCAACACAAGAAAAGACAGGCGTTTGGATAGGATGGATGGCTGGCCGTACCGTTTCTCAGGTATGCGTGCTTCTGGACAGCGATCCTGGTTGTCTCTTTGGAAAATTTGCCGCTGATACCATGCGCCTGAGAGGTCGAGCTGAGTTCGTGTTTTGCGTGAATCCGGCTTCGATGGTCCAATTTTATGTTGGCGTTCAGGTTCCTCTCGTGGTGTGTAAATGAAAGATGAATTTGCGATGATTTTCTTATTAATTTTGCAAAAACAAAAGGTTACAAATTTTCAATGCGTTAGGCCTAGGTTGGAATATAATGCAAAGTGACAGTAGTTGTCAAAAATGTTGACGTCGCTCGGATACGTTTGGTTGGAGACGTTCGGATACGCAACAACTCCTTTTAAACTACTTAAAATAAACTAAACTTAACAACAATATTCTTATTCTTCGAAGTTCTTGTTTCTTCTTTTCAATTCTGTAGACAAGTTGGCACTAACACACCTGAAAGTTTGCTCACCTAGTCTAAATACAGGTTCGAGCAACGATTCAGGCCCATTAGTGAACCGTACTTTACTTCTTCACTTCTGTTGCGCTCTTCTTTCTTCTTAACTTCATTCTGCTTTGTACTTCTTGTTCTTCTTTGTTGTTGATGTTGGCTCTTTTCTTTTCATGCAATATATATCTCAGGAAAAATTACAATGCTTCTTATGTTAATGAATTCTTATAAGCTGTGGTTATATTATTATGTAACAAACTAAAGGAATACATTTGAAATACAGAAATAATTTAAATTTCTGATTAACATATTTATGACAGTTCTAATTCTCTTATTAGTAATATGCTATTATTGTGTAGTACGACAGGGTCCTTAATGATCTAAGTGGGTATATCTATCTGTTGTTAAATTATAAAATATTTCCAAAAATAACCACTAGCCACTACATAAATGATTCGAGTAATATATCTACTTTTAAAAGATTTTCTCTCGCTATTTCCATCGTCGACAGTTCCGATAACGTTTGTGAAATATTAGATTTTTTACGTACTAATATGTTTCTAGTTTTTTTTTTTTTGTTTTGTTATGGCGTCACACGATTAGTGTATTTGCCAGTGTCAAGTATAAAATATTTCAAACTCAGAGTTGAATCAAGTTTAAATGATGATGATGATGATGACGATGAGATGATGGGATGAGGATAGTGTTTAAGTAAAGTAGTGGCGCTTTACTTAAACTTTACACGGACTTTTTTGGAGCAACTCGAAAAGTCACTTTCACAACTTTATTTCAATTTCCCACACTCGTACACATTAACGAACACATAATGGTTAATAATCCACCAATATTACACATTATCACTCGAAGAAACACAAGTTTAGGAAATAAAAGCAAAATTTTCACGTTGACAATTCGATTGCCGCCAAAAAAGTCTATGTTTCTAGTTAAAAATAATGATTGACGTCTAACTGTCAAAAGCTCAGCCGTAAAATATTTTTATCGGCCATATTCTAAACCAAACAAAGCCACAATCAAAAGTAACAATTTGACTCACGCAAACCAACGACAAGACGTGTGCGTCCAATCAGTAAACTAGACACTATCTCAAATAAAAATCTACATCATTATGGCGGCAAATAAAATGGCGCGAAAGAGGCTCTCAATTTGACAGCTGTCAATTAAACGCAGGAAAATGGCGGCGTGACGTAAACCGACGTTCCAATACACGTAACGACCGAACCTATTAAAGTGAGGCCATATTTTATTTTTACGCGATATTGAAATGAGTATCGTATTTAACATTCTGCTAAGGTTGTTTCGTTGTATTGGGTTTAGAGGGAGCTTTCTTGGTGTTGTTATTTATTTCTTACAGGGTATCGTTTAACTACAAAATGCTCGCTAGATGTTAAGTGACGATTTGAATCATGCGTTGTGAATAATTTCCAGCGTTATTGAATTGATTATGTGAAAGAAATATTTTAGTTTGTCTTTTGATGGTTCAGTAATAAAACTACCACTCTAATATAGCTGATTTAAAATAGGCTTCTAAAACAAAAAAAATAACAAAGAAAAAGTGTTTAATAAACTGCAAGAAGGTAGGTTACAGCAATTAACAAAAATACTTACATACAAGACTGATTAAATAATATCATGAAATATACAGAAAACTCAATTATCTAAAATTAAGTCAGTATCTATCTTATATGACATCATAATATTATATACATTTTGAAAAAAGTGACAATTGTCCTATAACAAATTAACATTTGGTTCCCTCGCTAGCCAATAACAAATAAAAAATAAGAATACAATAACATGGCTTTATTCTTAATCCTTTCAAGTTTTTCTTCGGTCCGAGCGAAATATTGATCGAACACTCTTGGATTCATTAGGGCAGGCGGTTGACCTTATTATTTTGAACAATAATGTCAAAGAGAATAGGAAATTACATGCTGGCTGGTTTGTACTCTGACGTTTCATTCCATTCAGTAAACTGACAGCATTATAATTATGTCATTTTATAATGATACCATTTCAAAATATGTTTATTTAGTAGGCTTACAATATGTCATTGTGATCACTTTACAACATCAAAATTAAAACTAGCTACGCCAAAACAATAGCTCGTTCATAAAGAGATTTTTTCAAACACCAAAAAGTTCTTTGGACTAATTCAGAACGTGAATCCACGATTGTATAATTTTGCTCATACATTATTATAAAAAATGCTGTGGAATTATGTGTGAATAACATTAACGAACGTTATCCATCACCTTACTCAACGGATTAGTTCAAAAGATCACCTTTTCACATCATTATTATCATTAATTTTGTCAAAATATATTATGGACTTTTTTGGCGGCAATTGAACTGTCAACATGAAGATTTTGTTTTTATTTCCAAAACTGGTGTTTCTTCGAGTGAAAATGTGTAATATTGGTGGATTATTAACCATTATGTGTTCGTTAATGTGTACGAGTGTGGGAAATGGAAATTAAGTTGTGAAAGTGACTTTTCGAGTTGCTCCAAAAAAGTCCGTGTAAAATTTAAGTAAAGCGCCACTACTTTACTTAAACACTATCCTCATCCCTTCATCTCATCATCATCATCTAAACTTGATTCAACTCTCTGAGTTTGAAATATTTTATACTTGACACTGGCAAATACACTAACCGTGTGACGCCATAACAAAAAAAAAGTATTATGACCCACGACCTGTCAGTTTAGTTTACAAAATCGAAAAAGGCATAGTTTGAAAATATGTAGGTTTTTTATGACTTCATTTTCAAACGCAATATTTCTAAGGGAAATTTTGTTACTTCTTCATTAAATTTTATATATACCAACAGTCTGAATAAACCACTCCAATACTCTGTGGCTTCACAGAAGTCAGTTGGACTGTTTGTTCCCAGTAATGAGGTTCTATTCCAACGGGAGGTTGTATAGTCAGCGAGGTGGTAAACAAGTTTTTCAAGGAGTTTTAAAATTATGTATCAGTATTTTCAAAAAACAATGTTACTCAAAAATGTTGTTGTTGTTGTCTCTTCAATTACTGTAATATTGTTTTATTTTTTTCTATTCTTATTTTTTTATTGTTGCAAATAAACGAAATTCTATTCTTTTCTATTCTATTCCTGAAATTCTTATGACTATAAGATTAAAGCTTTGATTGAATCCAATGCTTTTGGTACAATACCTGATTACATAAATTTGCTTCGTTTAGTCTCATGTTTAAGACTTACTAGTTGCGCCCCGCGGTTTCACCTGCATCTTCCCGTTATCCCGCAGGAACCTTTTTCTGAGATAAAAAGAAGCCTATGTGTTAATCCAGGGTATAAGCTATTTTCATTCCAAACTTCATTAAAATCGTTTTAGTAGTTACGGAGATACCTTGTAACAAACATTCACACACACAAACTTTCGCATTTACAATTTTTTATTTTTTTAAACTTACAACAATCTTTTTTTTATTTATAAACACGTCACATGTCATCACTTTTTTACATTAAACTCTACTTAGTATAAATAATTGTGATGGAAAATGACGAAAAAGCGGTGTAGGTTTTCGTATAAAATCAAATGAGCTATAATTATAATGCCTTAATAAGAAATCAATAATGTCTAATACAGTTCACATTAAGGTAAGTACCTAAGTGGATGTACGAAGGACAATCGATCTATTATGTCGTGTTTAAAAAATTTATAAGCCAAGAGCGGCGGAAAAATTAACTAAAATTTTGTTTGACGAAAAAAGTGTTGCAGCATTTTATCCTACTAATATTATAAATGCGAAAGTTTATGTGTGTGTGAATGTTTGTTACCACGTATCACCGTAACTAATATTGATTAATTGGAAATAGCTTATAACCGGATTAACACATAGGCCACATAGGTTTATCCAGGAAAAAGTTTTTGCGGGATAACGTGAAGACGAGGATGAAACCGCGAGGAGCACTAGTATTGTTTGGCCGATAAAGCTATTCCTAGTACTCACTTGACTAGCTACTAAAGAATTCACACAATTCGTATGGATTAGCACGTGTAAAAGGACCAGCGAAATTAAGGAGCATAAAAAAATGTATCATCTGTTATCATCTGTTACGAACCGAGAAATCGGAGAACTGGTGACCGAGCGGAATGTCATCGGCGAGATTAAAGCGCACAAACTTCGCTGGCTCGGCCACCTTGAAAGAATGGGAGAGGATCGTGCGGTCAAACGAGCACACAGTGGACGGCCGAGTGGCCGTCGCCCTGTCGACCGTCTCAGATATCGCTGGAAAGACGACGTCACGAAGGATTTGCGTGAGCTCCAGGTGGAGAACTGGCAGCAGGTGGCGCAGGACAGACCGAAGTGGCGTCTTTTGTTATCGGAGGCCAAGACTCACTTTGGGTCGTTGCGGCATCTCGGTTAGTTGGTTTAGTTAGCTGTTATCTCAGAGTGACGAGCGCAGTGCATTGGCGAGCAGGATTTTGAATTGCTGATGTTAAATTCTGGTTGGTATTAACTGTAATGGGCGCTTAATTAATGAATCTGACGTAATAATTATTTTTTTCACTATAGGCTTGCATTTGACCGCAGTCTCATCTGATGGTAAGTGAAGACGTGGCTGATAATTGAGCATGTTTGCCTAGAAGATACCTATTTACTTTTGACTTGAAGACTCCCAAATTGTACTTATCGGGAAACAATGACGCTGGCAGAGTGCATGAATTTACTACCGCCAAGCAAACAACCAGTTCATCACATAATATCTCAGTACTATACCACACGAAAATTCAAAGAACTCCTCGCAGCCACTGAAAATCCTCAAATCATTTGAAAGCTTCCGAGAATTTTACAATGCAAGATTTTCCGCCTAACTCCACTTTGATGTTTCCAAACATTTTAATACTGGCAATGCTGGTTGGGCTCTGGCAACACTATTTATGCAATAACTAACGAGAGTATGATGGATGTGTTTTATAGTGTACGAGCCAAAATCAACATTCTAGACGGAATCAGTGTGGCATTACAGGAATGTTTGCTTTGCTAGTTTCTATGACGAATTTATTGGATGCTATTTTGGATAAGGACTCTGGCTATTATGTTAATCTAAATTGTTTTGTAGGTATTGGTTATTAGCATTAGTGTATGCTGGAGCGATTGCAAACCGATTTGAAAGTCTACAAATTTGATATGAGGAAGTTCTCTTTGAACTCATAAGAGCTGGATTTCTGTAGGTTCAGCTGACAGATGACTGAAAGTGTACTTAATGCCAATCTCGTTATGGGTACGAGAGTGTAAAAAATGCAATATTTATAAAAAATATTCAAAGTTCTTTTAATTTGGTGAACGTTTTAACGGAGCTTTGTTACTTACAGAAAAGAAAAAAAAAATGTTTGAAATCATAAAAAGGGGTTACGTTACATATTTTACGAAGTACTAGAAAAAATTTCGTGATATTTTATTTATAAAACATACAGAGAAAATGGTTGCACCTAATTAAAACATGTTTTCTTTTGTTTATTCTCGGGGTAAAACCGCGGGGCACAGCTAGTCTAAAACAAAACACCTTCTAAATATTTATTCTAGGGCAACAGGTCAGCCGTGAAACGGTTATATTTCACTTCTGTTACGCCGCCAAGTTAAATGACAGAAATGTCAGAAAAACGTATTGCCAATTTACGCGTGGACGCCGCTCGTTTCACGCCAGCTTCTGTATTTGTTAAATGTGGCAGAGTTAAAGTTATTAATTGCATTTCATTCTCATTATGGTAAATGTTGGACCGATAGAAACTGCTGGTCCAGTAGGATCATTAAGATAGCAATAATAGGAAGACCTACACTGAGAAAAAAGTTCTGAGTCTTCTGAGTCTTTACCTTCCAAGACCGTTTCTTTCCTTATTTTGTATTAGTTTTCCTTCTGAATCACAAGTCCTTCCCTTTTGACTCAAAAGGAAACGGTATTTCGGAAGGACTTTTTTCTCCGTGTAGTAGTTTTTTTTATACTAGCAACACAGATTTTAAACCTGAACGTATTTAATGAAGTATTTTTATAAATAATGAATTATTAATAAAATGTTAATCAAATTCTTGTCGTGATCCAACAAATCACATAAAAACACTTACACGAAAGACGTTAAAACAAGTCAAAAAACTAAATAAAAGTCAAAAGTCAATTTTTCTTTATTCAATAGGATACATTGTGATCACTTTGAAACGTCAAACTTAAAACTAGCTACGCCTGTTCCAACCTCCTTACTAAATAACCCTACTTATTAAATAATAATAATAAATCCTTAATAAATAATACCCACACAATTACATACATAGCTCTTACCCTTGACTTAAATTCCCTGTATAATATAAGGTATCAGAAACTACACACTTCAAGAATTTTTAACAACAATTAATATCAAAACAATGTCACAGAAAAAAAAACGATGAAGGTACCTTAGACAAAATAGCTACAACCTCCCCGACTACATAAAGCCACACCCACATGTCGCGTGACTCCAAGGAATATACACCGTAATTGAATTAGCCAATATCCATTCTATTCGTTTAGCTATTTTCCATCCATTTAGCTATCTCCCATCCATTTAGCTATCTCCATAAGATTAGCTATCGTAATAAAAAAACTGTTGGTTTTTTTCTTGACCCGATTCCGCCAATTATTTTAACCGGCGGTTAAGGGTAGATTAATTGGTGTTTAAATTGATTGCTTCGGGCAATTCGTTGTTTATGGCTCGAAACGTTAGGTAGGTACTGTTTCTTTTATCTTTTTATGCCTTCGCATGGCTTATGCATTCAGCCAGTGTCTTTTAAATCATTTCAAGTAGGTTTTTTAACTGTCAAGTTTTCGTGAGTTGCCATGTGTCGTTGCGTAGTGGCTTAAATCAAAAGCTAGTTAAAATTCGTGTTAAGATAACGTTTTTTAGAGTTTCTGTATCTCAAAAGGAGAAAATTATAAATACTTTGTTGTCCGTCTGTCTATCTGTTAAGACCATTTTTCTCAGGAATGCGTACAGGAGTTAAGTTGAAATTGATGTCAGATACTTCGGTCAACGTTTTCTTTCAGCTGTAAAAAAATTAAACTTGTAAACGCGATCAAAAGATATGATTTCACATGGTATTTAAAACTTGTAGGTTACTTCCCGTTGACCTAGAATCATGACATTTGGCAAGAAGCAATGTCTTACAGACACCGAGTTCGAATCCTCTCGGCCCCGCACCTATGACTTAATAAGTTATGTGTGGATTTGCCATCGCTCGAAACGGTGAAGGAAAACATCGTGAGGAAACCGGCATGTCCAAGAACTGCAACATTCAAGGGCATGCGACATCTACCAACCCTCACTGGGCCCGCGTGGTAGATTACAGCCCATACTCTCTCTCTGAGAGAAGGCCAGAATCCCAGTAGTGGGAACGTTAAAGGCTGGTAATTAATGCCCAAAACGAATTCCGTAACAAAGTAACCTGAACTACATTTTCACTCCATTCCACATTTTCGCTAATTACACTTCCTGCCGGGCGAAACAATAAACTGGAAATAGCTAGCAAATAAACTGAATTAGCTTACACCGTCTGGCAATAAAAACGGCCAAGTGAGAGTTGGGCTCGCGCACCGAAGGTTCCGAACAATCTTGTTCTTTTTGGTATCAAAGTACACATTTACGGTTTTCAGACTTTTTCCTAAGTACTGGTAAAAACTTTCTTCATGCCAAAGAACAATGGCCAAAACGGACCCGGAATCGTATGAAAACGATTTATATACGTTAAAAAATTTAATTTTTTGCCTATTAAGATTATCTAAACGATATCTCAAAGAAAGTGTAGAAAAAAAATTGGTTGCCTGTAAAGTCGGTATACGGGCGAAAGTTTTACGTGACAACGACTTTGAGTGGTAAAATAATTTTAATGTGAATATTCATCTGGACGCGTGCCTTTCACTTTTTATGTCTGTCTCTCTCGCTCTTAGGCGGGCTAACCATGCCCGAGTGGAAGGGACGCGTGCCTCTCACTCGCTCTCATTGTGAGCGCATAACGTGAGCGGAGCGTAACGCAGTTTCTTGAAGTGTCACCCGGCAAACCAATTTATAAGACGTTGTCACGTCAAAAGATATTGATTATTTAACTTCGGAGTTTCTTAGGACATTTTTTAACTTACACGATGCTCGGATGTTTTGAACGCACTCCGCATTTTCTTTTTCATTCCGTTTCACGCTTTGGAAGTCGGCCCTACTTAAGTCATTAAAATTTAATCTATGTACTAGCAAATTGATTGTCACTCTCAAGTGACATTGACAAAATATATTGCGTTCAGGTCCAGGGCAGTATGAAAAGAGGCCAATGTTCTTTAATGATTCTAGGTCAACGGAAAGTACCTAAGTAACGTTTTGATTCTCTTGTGAAATCGCAAGATATGCGACATAAACCGTCATTTCTTTTGATCGCGTTGACTTACAAAATTGAGATTTTCACAGCTGAAAGAAAACTCAAAGTCAAGTATTTATTATAAACTAGCTGCGACCCGCGGTTTCACACGCGTCTTCCCGTTATCCCGTTGGAACCCTTTGCGGGATAATAAGTATCCTATGTCCGTTTCCTGGTCCTAAGCTACCTCCCCACCAATTTTCAGCTAAATCGGTTCAGCCATTTTTGAGTTATAAGTAGTGTAACTAACACGACTATCTTTTATATATATAGATTTGAACTAGATACCTCAACGCATTCTTGTGTAAAAAGGACAGATAGACGGACACCAAAGTGATCCTATCAGGGTAACGTTTTGACTTTTGAGCTAGGGAACCCTAAAAATGGCCTAGTTTATTTAGCGTTCTAGTTTTTTTTCACGGCCTCATTTATCCGAGTTGGTGCGGCCTAGATGAAGTTCATTCAGAGGGTTTTCACGTTTTTCTTTAAACAGTAAAAAGTACTTGTAATTAAGTAAAAACGATGGAGTGACCTGGTTTTTTCATTTTTATCAATCGCGACGTGACGCGCTGTCAGGTCGCTTACCTGATGGTGACGTCTAACACTTTGTATAGAATGGTATTCTGATTTAAATAGAATCAAATTGTAGATGCAATCGCGCCTTAAAATGACCTGCCGGGCGTTTCTTGCCTGTTCTTTTGCCGGCGTAGGGAGGTTGGAAAAGCTATGGCTTTAGGTGATCTACACGGAGAAAAAAGACCTTCCGAAATACCGTTTTCCTTCCGAGTCAAAAGGGAAGGACTTGTGATTGAAAAGGAAAACTAATACAAAATAAGGAAGGAAACGGTCTTGGAAGGTAAAGACTCAGAAGGAAAGTCAGATTTTTTTTCTCTGTGTAGTGTTGTACCGTACTATAAAAATATTAGCTTTCCAACAGTGAGATAACTTTTAATATCAGACCAGTGGGATAAGAGATTCTCCTAAATCTAGACTCACAAACTTTACATCTTTTTAAATTTTTTTTTTTTTTATGTAATAGATTAGCAAACAAGCTGACGGCCCGCCTGATGGAAAGCGGTCACCGTCGCCTATGGACATCTGCAACACCAGGGGAGCTGCCGATGCGTTGCCGACCTTTAAGAACTCTTTTAATGTAATGTAATGTATTTTGTATTATTGTTTTTTAATGTAATTAGTACAGATTTTTCGGTCTCTAAATAATGTAAGACATTCCAACTTTTGTTGTGTTGTCAGAATTGAGGGGCTCACAAACTTTATGGACCTCAAATAGCCCTCAGGGAATTTCAATAAACGATTAGTATTGTTTAGAATCAGGGGCTCGATTCTTGAGACGGGAAGTCTCTCCGTTTCACAGCACAGCACTACGGTTTTTTTATTAGTAGTGTTTGACCAAAAGTCACCTGATGTTAAGTGACGATGTGGTCGAATGTGGCGCCACGCCACCACTGGACTGAGAACTGGCTCAAGTGGGTCTGTCGGAGAACAGCGATAGGTGTTTGGCGACAGATTCTTAATTTGAGGTGCGCTAGATATTGCCCCATCACCTAGCTAATGGTTTCACCACGAGGTTTAAAATATCAGGAGCTGTCTTCGCTTCACACAAGGAAAAAAGACCTTCCGAAATAATGTTCCTTTTAAGTCAAAATGGAAGGACTTTTGATACAAAAGGAAAACTAAGGCAAGATAAGGAAGGAGTCTTGGAAGGAAGACTCAGAAGAAAAGTCATAATTTTTTTTTTCAGTTTACAACTCGCACAGTTTAGCTACCTCGCACAGCTGTGATAGAAAATGACCCTAAATATAGTTCCGCCTAGTATCCATTCACTCCCGGGGTCACAGTACTCAGAACTGAGTGCTGTTATCACTTCATCCAATTTATTTCCCCCCATCCTGTTTCCCCTCCCCCTCCTACCAATTACTCTCCACGGGCGGCCATTTACAGGGTCTAATGATAAAAATTAGGTTAATCGACAATTTACTACTTTATGTCTAGGATGAGTCACGTGACTCACGTCATGACCGACCTACTTCGGAGTGGGCGGTAACGGTAGCATTACATTGTACTTACAATGTGCTTTTATTTTCCGGGGTAATTTGAGTTTAACTACCCTGAGCATTAAACATTCTTTAAGACTGGCGACTCGGTCTGACTTCGCACGGGTAGGTAAGTTGATATTGATGTGCTTCAGGGAATCTTTCTTGATTACAAACAAAAATTTCAAGAACAAGTAAATGTTTTAACAAAAACAAAACTGACTTCTCTTTCCCCTCGATTTCTCTGAGATACCATCATCAGATCCTGATTTCCTTATCATGGTACTACCCTTGGGATATCTTCTTTCCAACAAAAAATGAATCATCAAAATCGGTTCATAAACGACGTAGTTATCTGCGAACAAACATAAAAAAGCATATATACGGTCGAATTGAGAAACCTCCTAATTTTATGAAGTCAGTTAAAAAAGGGCTGACTTTCTGATGTTCCCGAATTTTCCAATTTACTGGGGAATTATCCCAATGTTTCTTTTGCTAAGCACTTTGTTTAGATGCTTAATCAAAAAAGCAGTTTCTAAGTGAGTGTTGGCCTCTGATAACAAAAGACGCCACATCGGTCTGTCCTGCGCCACCTCCCGCCAGTCCTCCACCTGGAGTGAGCGCAAATCCTTCGTGACTTCGTAATGTATAGATTATGTAGTTAAATTTGCTTTCCATTTTAAATTAAGTCTGAACGCCTCCACGCTTGGGACTTTGAGTTTCTGCCAAAAAATATGAATCTTACGATCCCGAAATAAATTTAATGTGAGATCGATCTGATGTGGCTCCATCGAAAATGAGGTGGAAGTTAAAAGAGATATGTTAGACTAAAAAAAACTCTAGACACTTTCTCCCTCTCTTGAACTCTTGACTCTAAACTGGGCTGAAATCACTCAATAGAGAAAAGAAGAAAAGATAGAGATAGAGAAGAGTGGCGCTCTCTCGTTTCTGAGGCCAAGACACACTTTGGGTCGCTGAGCCATCGGAGTTAGTTTGATTTATAAAAATACTTCGCGCTCTTTAAGTCTAATAAGTCTAGTAACACTGTCTGTCTGTCTGTTACGCTTTCACGCTTTTAAACTACTGAACCGATTTAAATGCAATTTGGTACAGAGATAGTCTAAACGAGAACGGATATAGGCTACTTTTTATCACGAAAAACTAGCACACGCGGGTGAAACCAGAACAGCTAGTATAAAAACTTTAATTAATTAGATAAATAAGTAACTGGAACATATAAAAAAATCTGGCTTATAGTGGCAACATAAATTGTTTTTTTATTTTCATTTATTTTTACTAGAAAATTTGATCCCTCGCTACGCTCGTAACTTGTACCAAACACAAAAGTACCAGTTTCCAGTAATACTGGGCCAGATCTGGCATCTGTCCGTCAAAGTGCGCTTGCGCAGATTTATAGCAACTAGACTATTCGCCAAGGTTCATTTTCCCAAAGCTTTTCATTCGAACTTACTAAACAAGACTTAAGAGCTATTTTAACTTAGCATTCGTTTTAGGGATAGGTTCTTACGATCTTCTCCGAGAGAGATAAAAACGTTTTTATCTGAAATAGTTTTTGTTGCTTGTTGGTATGGAGATAGGGTTTATTTTGCATTGATTTAAATGCTTTGGCGCATTTTATTTTGATGGATCTGAATAAAAATTTGATATTGTCAGCGAATAAGCGAAATGCCTGCGCGTCAGTGTGGGTTACCTAAATATTAAAATGCATGAACGATTTGCTGATGATAATGTACTGCGAAATTAACTAGGGGTGTCCCGTGTGTTTTCTCGCGTGGAGATTTTCAAAGGAATCGTGCATTTTCCATTTTCATTTTCTTGAACTCGCGCACCGAAGGTTCTGTACAAATGTAGTTCAATAGGTAGGTACTTGTTATTTTTTGTTATTGAGCTACATATTTACTGTTTTCAGACTTTTCTCTTTACAGGTGCTGTAAGCCTTCATAATAAATTTCATGATTCATTTTATATCGGGAAAGGTTTGGATTAACTTATAATCGCTAACGCCCGAAATAAATAATCGATTCTGATCCGTTATCCGTGGTTTTGGATCGATATGTCAAGCTTTACTACGAAAACGATATCGATCCAAAGCCGCGGATAATGGATCAGGATTTCAGGATCGATTATTATTAATTTCGGACCCAAAATGTGACGTAAACTGTCATATCTTCGGATCGCGTTGACTTGTACATGTTTATTTTTTGACAGCTGAAAGAGACTGCAAAGTCTAGTATTTGTTACTCAACTTGATACCTCAACGTGTTCTTGAGAGAAAACAGACAGTCAGACAGACAGATAGACGGACAACAAAGTGATCCTATAAGGGTTTCGTTTTTCCTCTTGAATTGAAGTACGGAATCCTAAAAATATTGTTTTTACTGAATTTTTTTGTTTTATTTTTGTTTTATCTGAAATTTTAGAACTTTACCGACATTTTATCTCGATACCTTTGATGAGACTTCCATTGGCTTCCACAGCAAAAAGTAAGTAGGTAAGTACCTGAAAAGAAAAACGGCACACATTAGCATAAATCGCAATTTACTAACATTAAGATTTATTACACTTTCAGCCTACAAAACGTTTAAATTCTATTTTGGTAGAGCGCAATTCTCAAAGTAAATTCCAAGATTTCCAGCCAGGTGGGCAATTGGTAACGGGAAAAGTTTTCGCTGTTCGACTTCGGAAAGAAGTTTCCCTTGGGGGAACAAAGTCATTTACTTGCGTGGAGTCGCCTACTTCCGCTCTGCTTGTTCCATTTGCTTGGCTTTTTTATATAACAGTGTGATAAATAAATGACCTTTAAGACTTTCCGATTAATTATTTAGAAATAATTCTCGAGAGGCGACCACGAACCGGAAGACGTTCTGCTGTAGATAGGCCCCTCACTAGGTGGATCGACAACATTGTAAGAGTCGCGGGGAGCTGATAGATGCTAGTGGCTAATAGCCAATCATTGAGGGAGACACTTCTTTCGGCTGATGATGATGGTGATGACGATGATTCAAGATAATAGGGAGACAGAGAACTTTGTAAGAATGTGCCATCGCTCAAAACGGTAAAGGAAATCATCATGAGGAAACTGGCATGTCCAAGAACTACAACGTTCAAGGGCATGCGACATCTACCAACCTACACTGGGCTATCGTGGTGGATTATGGCCCATACTCTCTATCTGTGAGAAGGTTTGTGTCCCAACTCCCAAGAGTGTAAGTGCAAATCGGGTCATGCCCAAATTAAGTTTGGATGAACTTGGTTTACGAAACTTCATATTAACTTAAGATTTTGGTAAATTTATTTTACATAGATGTGTCCTACAATGAGCCTGAAACATCGTGATGAAACCACAGTTTTGTTGTAGGGCATTTTCTAGATACTCGCCAATCTGTCACCATTCACCTCTAGGTGTGTTCAGGCAGCCTCACTTAAGAGCCAGTTCCCAATCCAGGTGTTGCATGATGGCTACATAGTCGCTAAACATCAGGGGACTTGTAGTCAAACGCTACCATGTTAGTAGCAAAAAAAGTAAATCAGTTGTAATAAAATAAACCCGATATATATCCAGTAAGTCTCCCGGAAACGTCGCCGTTCCGCCGCCCGTCTCAATAGTGATCGAATAAGCTGAGAAAAGACGGGGTTTTCTTCAAAAACTTGTAATTTGTATTGACATCTCAGTTGGCAGATGCCCTCGACCGTTCTTTGATCAGCCGGACGGGTACCAGATGCCGTCCGAAATAGATCCGTTTATAGTACGATGCCTGGAGTCTGTCTACATGAATTTTTATTGAAATTAACTCTGTTTGTAATCGCTTACATGTTTCTGCTAGCCTGGTATTTTTATTTTTAACCCCCGTCGCAAAAAGAGGGGTGTTATAAGTTTGACGTCAATGGCTGTCTGTTTGTATGTCTGTCTCTCTCTGTGTGTGTGTCTGTCTGTGGCATCGTCTCAAGCGGATGGACCGATTTCGATGCGGCTTTTTTTATTTCAAAACCAGTTTCCTTGCGGTGGTTCTTAGCTATGTCTGATGCAAATCGATCCAAGATGTCAAGGGGTTTTGAATTTTAAATTTATAGTTATTAATGAAAATGAAATGAAAATGTTGCCAGGAAAGTATAAAATTTCGGAAAAAATGTGCTTTTTTCTATGGGCTGTTTGTAGGTTACTTTTTATTGCGATATAAAAGTGATAAACTGCAGTCCAAGCGGGTGAAACCGCAGGCCACAGCTAGTAGGATATAAATCTTTATAAACGTAAATCATTATATTATGTATGTATATTGAGTATTTATATAATGTGTCTCGTCACTCGCCAACATTATTACAGTCCTTTGACTCCATTGACTTGTCAAAAAAATTGTTGTTGTTTATCTCTGAAGGCTACACAGATATCGACTAACAAATAGCCTATTACAAAGTCATTACCGTTCAATTGGTTTCAGTGACTCGGTAAAAAGTGATAGGTTTTATCGCTAACGTAGAACCTTTTAAAATGCTACTGCAAACTTCTACAATATAAAACAACTATGTACATGGGCTACACAGTTACGCGCATGCATGGTTTCAAGACGCCGACACCGAGTTCGAATCCTCTCGGCCCCGCACCTATGACTCAATAAGTTATGTGCGGATATGCCATCGCTCAAAACGATGAAGGAAAACATCGTGAGGTAACCGGCATGTCCAAGAACCACAACGTTCAAGGACATGCGATATCTACCAACCCACACTGGGCCAGCGTGGTAGATTACAGCCCATACTCTCTCTCTGAGAGAAGGCCAGAGTCCCAGCAGTGGGAACGTGAAAGGCTGATAATGATGATGATGATGATGGTTTCCTGTTACCTATATAACTTTTTCTGAGATAAACAGTGGCCTATGTGGTTTGCTAATTCATTAAAATATGGTGAATGTGGCGACTCTTAGCTTGCCCCACCGTGGCGTAAATGGATTCGAATCCGATACACCCTTCCGTCACCTTCGCTGCGCACGGAGAATAAAGACTTTCCGAAATACAGAAGGAATTTCCTTCCCTTTTGACTCAGAAGGGAAACTAAGGTAAAATAAGGAAGGAAAAGGTGACACTTTGGAAGGAATCGGTTCTGGAAGGTAAGACTCTGTAGAAAAATCAGGTTTTTTACTCAGAGCGGAAGAGAAATGTAAAAGTATTTCCTCCCAAAAAATCCAAATTTCACTTAAATCCGTTCAGCCATTTCAGCATGAAGAACTAACAAATTTAATCAACTCACTTAAAAACTTATTCTATATATTGAGAGAGAGGTGAATCTTTCCTTCATCGAAAAGCTCAAGCTCTTTCACGGAGAAAACAGACATTCCGAAATACAATAAAAAAAGAACTTCAGATGGAAAATATGGAAGGAATCGGTCTTAGAAGTTAAGACTCAGAAGGAAAGTCAAGATTTTTTTCTCAGTGTTGTCGGTACGATTCGAGCCCCACGACCCACGAGTTGCAAGCCGACGTCTACCACTGAGCTACGATCGCTATAAACAGACAAGTGATCCGTTTTTACGTCATAAAAGTAAAACACAAAGTGTCCACTCGAAACGTAACGTATAAAACAATACTGCGTACTAAAACGAAACAGTGAAACAGCTATTAAACGGATCACGGCTGTACACTAGCTGTTCCCAGCGGTTTTACCCGCGAGGACTACAGTTTGTTGCTGTAAAAAGTATCCTGTGTTCCCCTTTCCCAGGGTTCAAACTTTTCCAACTAACTCTTTACAAAATTTCATTACGTTTACGAACGGCTTAGCGGTTAACACGTGAAAACTTTTCAAACAATCCGTCAGGTAGACCTATTTTTGTATTTATTATCGTACGGATATTTTACTGTGTAGATATCTTCAAAAAGGTGAAACTGTGGGGCACAGTTAGTCATTTAAAGTGCTATTAATTATTAATCAATGACATAAAATACTTTGGTACAGTCTAGTTAAATTTTTCTTCAAAATGAAAACTACCGCTAGTCTCTCAAACATCAAAAATACAACAAAAATAATGAAAATTTTATCAAAAAAAAAAAACCGACTTTATAGGTTTTCTCATGGATGCTATTTTTAGAACTGAAATGGGACCACATGGGAAGCACCAGCTTTCAATTAAAAAAAGAATCATCAAAATCGGTTCACCCAGACGAAAGTTCTGAGCTAACAAACAAAAAAGTGTTTTAAAAAAAACAGTTGAACTAAGAACCTTCTATTATTTAAGTTGGTTATTAATGTGTTCATGGCATGAAAAAATAACTTTAGCACAGTCTAGTTAAATTTTTTCCCAAAACGAAAACTACCGCAAGCCTCAAAAATACAACAAAACGTCCTGCTGCATCAAACGCACCACCACTTCCAGGTAATTCCCTGGAGCTCCTGCCAGTCAACCGCAAAACAGTGGTAAAAGGCAGACAGTCCCACAGGACTTGCCAGACGTAATCCGAATTTAGCCCCGCTCTAAACTGGTTTTACGTTTCCGTGGAATTTTGTATGCGGATGAATTTGAACAGCTTGGATTGTAAATAAAACTAAAAATACTTACGTTCTAATTAGAGAGCTGAGTACGCAAGCGTTTTTTCCTTTATTTTTCTCTTTTTCTTCTCTCGTAGTTAAGCTTGCCTAGTCTTTTTTAAGCGATCAACTAGGTTATGCAACGTGTCGGAGGGCACGCTAAGTCGACAGTCTGGGTTGTGGTTTTAGTATCCTACTAAAATATTATAAACGTGTAAGTTTGTGAGTATGGATGGATGGATGGATGTTTGTTACTCTTTCACGCAAAAACTACTGGACGGATCTGAATGAAATTAGTAATGGAGATAGCTTATACCCTGGATTAACACGTAGGCTACTCTTATCCCGGAAAAAGGTTCCTGCGGGATAACGGGAAGACGCGGGTGAAACCGCGGGGTGGAACTAGTAGAATAAAAAAGATTTGTTCATGTCCTATTTGGGTGGCTATTAGTCATAACACCATAATGTTTTTTTTTAACTGGTATTTACAAGTCTTAGGGACTCATGCGCGGCATCCCCTTGTAAAAGGTGTAAATTAGACTTTAAGTGTTTTTTGAATAAATAAAAATAAAAATAAATAAATAGACAATTTTAACTAAGTAGTTATGTTTTAAAAACATTATTTTGAACAATTTAGGAGGCTTTGGCTGGTCTGAAAGCTCCGACACTAGGCCACTAGCCTATTCGCACTTGGCCCGCGTGGTGGATTATGACCCATATTCTCCCTCTGATGCCGGGGCCACACTAAGGTCAAGGGAAACGTCAATGTTATCTTCGCGATAAATATTGCGTTAATTATTAACGCTATTATGTGAGTGGCTACACTTGAACGGTCAACGTGAATGCACTTGAGTTATCGGCTAACGTCAAACGCCAATGTGAATGCCGTTGTCAAATGTCGTGGCCACACTTATGTCAAACGTCAGTCATCGCGCTATTTGACGCGGTAGCCGAGTTGGTAGAGTTGGACGACGCGGTAGCCGAGTTGGTAGTATCCCTGCCTGCGAAGCTAGCGTTCCCGGGTTCAAATCCCGGTAAGGGCAAATATATGTGTGATGAGCACGAATATTTGTGCCGGAGTCTTGGATATTTCTATCTATTTAGGTATTTATTTCTTTACATAAGTATGTATATCGTGGTCTAGTACCCATAACACAAGTTTCGAGCTTAATTTGGGGCTAGGTCAATTTGTGTGCAATTATCCCCGATATTTATTTATTATTTTATTAATTTATTTATTAAAGTGCATTTGCCGTTAGTGTGGCCCCAGCATGAGAGAAGACCTGTGTCACAGCAGTGGGAATGTAATACTTAGGTTTTTTTTACTGCTTACATGGTAGCGTTTCACCACAAGTCACCTGAAGTGACAATTATGGTCTAAGATGGCGCCACGCTACACCTGGACTGGGAACAGGCTCTCAAGTGAGGCTGCCGGAACACACCGATAGATGCTTGACGACAGATTCTTAACATGAGGTTGATTATGATGAACTGCGAGTGCATAGCTACTCTTATATATTATGTATGTAAATAAAACAGATGCAAACAAACGACCGACGCTTGGAATGCAAATGGAATAAACTGAGTCATCGTAATTTGTAGAACAGTCTGTGTGGTCTTACGTTACAGTTTATCTGACTATTCATAATGTGAAATGTGATTTATCATAATTACAATCCAAAACTAAATATTATAGTTAGCATAATCAGTCACATACACCAAGCTGTTGCAATCTTTGGTATTAGAATTAGGTTTTGAAATGGGATATTTGTTTTTTTGGTTGTCCGACAACATTGTAAGAGTCGCAGGGAGCCGATGGGTGCAAATGGCTAATAGCCGTTCATGATGGCGTGAAAAATGAGACAAATGACTGCTTTATCAGTTTCAGCATAAACGGTTTTAATAGAGTTGGTGTTATGTACGAAATAAATGATGGAAGATTTCCGGAAGAAGTTCATTAGGTGAACCGACGATATCGTGAAAGTCGTGGGGAGCCCAAGGATGCAAATGGCTAATAGCCGTATTAAGCAGTGGAATTTTTCCGACTGATGATGATGAATATAAGAAATAAGAAAAGAGCGATGCTGGCCGAACGGTTAGGCGTGCGACTTACAAGACGCCGACACCAAGTTCGAATCCTCTCGGTCCCGCACCTATGACTTAATAAGTTATGTGCGGATTTGCCATCGCTCAAAACGGTGAAGGGAAACATCGCGAGGAAACCGGTATGCCCAAGAACTGCAACATTCAAATGCATCTACCATCCCGCACTGGGCCGGCGTGGTAGATTACAGCCCATACTCTCTCTCTGAGAGAAGGCCAGAGTTCCAGCAGTGGGAACGTGGAAGGCTGATAATAATGATATGAAATTTAAGCTTTCAGTGTCTACAAAAAAATCTGCGACTTTTAATATCATAAATATCTAATAAAACAAATATCTAGCGATGCCGGGGCGAGCAGCTAGTCCTACTATAATATTATAAACGCGAAAGTTTGTGAGTGTGTATGTATGTATGCTTGTTAATCTCCCACGCAAAAACTAATGAACGGATTTGAGTGAAATTATGGAGATAGCTTAAACTCTGGATGGACACATAGGCTACTTTTTATCCCGGAAAAAGGTTCCTGCGGGATAATGGGATGACGCAGGTGAAACCGCGGGTCGCAACTAGTATCTAATAAAATAAATATTTAGCGAAGCCGGGGCAAGTAGCTAGTGTTAAATAATCTACCCCGAGACTTCCAAGAAAATAATTTACAAGTCTAATCTGTTTTAAAGTAAGGATGATAATGGAATTTCTTTTGCTCAATTTTCTATGGTGGAAATGAGTTTTTGGCGAATTATGTAATATCATGAATTTTTTGTATATTTGATTAACTATAAGTTGTGACCTGCGGTTTTACTTGCGTAGGTCTTCAATGCTCTTCCACAGAGTTTAAACCATAACTACACTGAGAAAAATAATCTGACTTTCCTTCTGAGTCTTTACCTTCCAGGACCGATTCATTCCTTATTTTACCTTAGTTTTCTTCTAAATCACAATTCCTTCCCTTTTGACTCAGAAGGAAAACGGTATTTCGGAAGGTCTTTTTTCTCCGTGTAGTTGCGCCCCGCGGTTTCCCCCGCGTCTTCCCGTTATCCCGCAGGAACCTTTTTCCGGGATAAACAGCAGCCTATGTGTTAATCCAGGGCATAAGCTATCTTCATTCCAAATTTAATTCAGATCCGTTCGGTAGTTTTTGCGTGAAAGAGTAATAAACATCCATCCATCCATACATACAAACTCACAAATTTTCACGTTTATAATATTAGTAGGATAGTCACTTTGAATTCCCTCCTTCCATTTGGCTCCCATGTCTAAAATCCCATGGGATTACAGTATAATTTTTCTTCTTTTAGATCCTAATATTCATGGGATTGAAGTTTACTAACGTTTTTCAAACACCCTCGTTCCACTTGGCTCCCATTTGGCTTGTGGTCAAACCATACGTAAAAATAAATAGATACCTAATATCAACCCTTATGACTTATCAAATAAGTCATGTGCGGATTTTCCATCGCTCAAAACGGTAAAGGAAAATAATAAATTAAATCACGAGGAAGCCAACATTTCTAAGAATCGTAATTCAATTAGAAATCGTTTGAAGTAAAACTTCTCTCTCCTGGAGTACCTACTAAAAATATGTGTTTATTTTTTTCCCAATTGCTTATTACTTACTGGTTACGCCCCGCGGTTTCACCTGCGTCTTTCCGTTATCCCGCAGGAACCCTTTTCCGGGATAAAAAGTGTGTGTGTGACTGTTTGTTACCACGTACCACCGTAACCACTAAGCCGATTATGATAAAATTTGGAATGGAGATAGCTTATACTCCGGATTAACACGAAACACACAGGCTTTTTATCCCGGTAAAAGGTTCCTGCGGGATAACGGGAAGACGCGGGTGAAACCGCGGGGAACAGCTAGTCATTATTAATTGAGATTGTCACCTTTATATCTTTGTCAGTGGTACAAAAAAAATCATAAAAAATGTACAAAAGTAATCCTAAGGATGGAAAAGGGTTTTTTCGTGCCCATAAAATAATTTTCTAAAATCTGTAAGGACACGGGAGGGTAGAATCACGGAAAGGGGGTTCTTTGCCTCCTTTGCCCCCCTTTGGCCCGTTTGAAGCCCTTTGGCCCTTTGGTCTTTTAAATAGGGTATCCTTTACGTCGCACATCCAGTGTGAGCTTTAGATTTGAGGACAGTTAATTGAGTGAAAAGTTTTGTGAACACCTTGTGAAGATTTGATTTACAGTTTTTTTTCCATCTTACAAGGCAATTTGCAAGTCATCTGACGTTAAGTGACGATATTGTCGAAGGTGACATCACACATGCTCTTAAGTGAGATTGCCGGAACACACCAACAGATGATCAGAGACAGATTCTTAGCTTGAGTGTGGTGGAAGCCGAGCACTGAAAAAGGCCCTACCACGAAGTCATGGTTTCATCACGATATTAGCCATCACCGAAAGCTCAAGCTTAGATTCGAACCCATGACCTACGGGTCCCAATCTGACGTCACTACCACTGAGCCATCATCGCAATCCCTACTTTTTTAATACTATGAATGCGAAAGTAACTCTGTCTGTCTGTCTCGCTTTCACGCCTAAACTACTGAACCAGTTTTAATGAAATTTAGTACGGATATATTTTGGACTCCAAGGAAGGACATAGGATACTTTTTATCGCGATAAACTGTAGCCCACGCGGGTGAAACAACGGGAAATAGCTAGTAAAAAGATAAAATGAAAACCATACCGTTGTCGAAACCGCAAACAGCGAAACTCGGTATCAATAAAATACTTCCAAAGAAATCCCAAACACAATATTTATCCCGAAATATGATATTTTTAAAGGCCTTTTCGTAGACCTAAGGCAATATTATATCAGCCAAAGGTAACGTCAGAGAAAAACTGTTAAATTGAGAGCCACGAAATAGTTGGCGAGTCACGGTGACAGCGTGTGGCGGAAAAATATTATTATGACAGTCACAGTCACTGTTTATTTTACTATTTAATTGAGGTGACTAACACTTGTACCATATCGGTTTTTATTGAGTAAGTGGCAGGTGTAAAAATAAGTTAGCTAAACTTTTACATATAACATAACCTAAATTCCCGAAAATCATAGCTCGATCAAATCACCTTTCAAATAAAAAAAACTAGTTCACGGAATCAGAGTAGTTCAGGATATTATTCCCCACATCCATACAAAGAAACAAATTTGACCTCATAATATTAGCATAGATAGAATATGATATTCTTTATTCTATTCTATCCTACTTAATGTTATAAACGTCAAAGTTTGTGAGTATGATGGATGGATGAATGTTTGTTACTCTTTCACGCAAAAACTACAAAACGGATTTGACTAATATTTGGAATGGAGATAGCTTATACCCTGGATTAACACATAGGCTACTTTTTATTCCGGAAAAAGGTTCCTGCGGGATAACGGGAAGACGCGGGTGAAACTGCAGGGCGCAGTTAGTAAATATGTAAATGAATTGCTGTTCTTTTGTCTCGCTAAAACTCGAGAATCACTCGACCGATTTGGCTAATTATGATCTTGAACTATCGGTAGAAGTTAAGTGTAGGTTTAAAAGGTGAGAAAATATAAAGAAATTTCCTTTCGACAACTTTATCGTCGATACAAAGTTTGTATTGCAGGTCGAAAAGTTCGGGCTCAGTGACATACTTTGGAAAAAACCTATGTCCAGCAGTAGACTGAAAATAAGCCGATTATGATGATGCTAATGAAGCGTCAATTTGTATTGTATTCACAGAATGTAATATACCCTCTTAGAAGCAAGCCATAGGCCCAATTAATCTTACATTAGTCTAAAATTAACACTTTCATTAAAACTTGAGAACGAAGCAAGAAAATGCTGGCAGATAATTTCCGCGGCCGCTAAGCCCCCCAGCCCAGCCTTCGCTAGCAAAAAATAACTCGAAAAAATAAGCCGTAATTTTTTTGTGGACTCGGAACTTATCCTTTTACGTAACTCTCGTAATTCAGGATCTACTCGCTCAGGCAATTGATGACCCCAAGTGCGGTGGGTTCCCACGGGGATCCTATTTCTCGGGACCCGCAAAATAATCAGACGAAAGTGCGCTCTTTGCCAGTACGAATGTACTCGTACCTAGAGACATCTACAATTCTTTCCACACGGAGAAAAGAGACCTTCCAAAATTCTGAAGGAATTTGAGTCAGAAGGAAAACTAAAGTCAGATAATATGTTGGAAGGAATCGGTCTTAGAAAGTAAGACTCAGAAGGAAAGTCAGGATTTTTTTTTCAGTACTGGAAAGTTTGCGTCTCTTTATTTGTTCATTCTAATTCGAGCGCACACAATCGAGGCCTGACAATCCCACAGCACACGATTTATGCGTTCCTTTCTCCCGCATACTTACAAAATGGTGGAACGAGCTCCACAAGTCTTTCCGCAGTGCTACAAATTGCAGTCCTTCAAGATGGATTTGAAATTTGAAGGCAGCGCATCGGCAACGCCCATGGTGTTCCAAATGTCCATCGGTGACGGTGACAGCTTACTATCACGAGGGCCGCCTGCTTGTTAGTCACTCGATTACATTAAAATTACAAGAGGAACAAAAAACTCGACTGCGACAAAATAAAGTACCCTATGTCACTCCCACAATAAAGACAAATCTAATGACACCACATATGTTAAGATCCGTCAAGCCATTTAGGCTACAGGCCGTGCCAAAGGATTATACAAACATATACTTGAAAAACATAACCCTCCTTCTATCGCTGTCGGGCAAATATATAAAAATATCGAGCTTTAATTTTCTTGGATCAGATTTTTTTGTGAGCCTCTTTTTCAGTGTGTTATAGAAGAATGAAAGCTTTATCTATCTATCGATCTATCTTTTTAGTAAGTTGGAATTGGAACGGAAGAATTATTTTCTAGGAAAAGGCTTTTGTTTTAAGTTGCGAAACAATTGGAAATGAGAAAATTGCAGTGTTGAGCATTTTGTTTTAGCCTGGCAGACGCTTCAGTCTCGCACAAAACTTCTAAGTGGTTCTGAAATAGGATAGGCAAGCGAAAAGCCATTTAGCTGTCAAGTTTCGGAAAAATAAGGTTTTTCTTTGCTTCCATGGAGAACAAAATAGCTTGCTATTTTTTATTTAGTTATCTACAATCATATCTTTCATTTTTAACTCTATCAAACACCTATAATAGTAAGTCACAATGCCAAGTCTTGATTGGACTGCACTACGCTTCGACGTCCTGACGCATTTATTAATTACTTATGATTCATTCAACTGGTAATTTTTCCTACTAAATTGTTTCAGAAACTGCAATACAGTAACGCTTGCATTGGCTTTGGCAACTAAATAAAATCTGGCAATGCGATGTTACCTACCCAGATAGGCCGATAAATTAACTTGATCATCAAAAGTATATCTTGAAAAATATCTTCAAGTCAAGTGGCACTAAAACGAATCGAAGTTTTCCGTAAAAAGCTTCTATGCGTGGTCTTACATGAAAAGAGGAAAATATGTACCTATACATCGACTTGTGAACCTCTTTCCATTTTTACGAAGAGTTATTTCAAGTATTATAAAAATTGCAATGTTCAGTCATACTATGTCAATTCAAATGACTACGAATTTAGATCATTATTTCTATCTAATTATCTTCAATTAATGTAACGCTACCCTTTGTTATATACTTAAACGATATTTCAAAAGCTATTTTCAAAGAAACCTGTTTCCCATAAAAATTTCCAACCCTACACGAAAGCTAGCGTTCAACGTTTACGCTATAAACAATATTTGTGCCTAATCGAAAACATTTCTCCAACGCCTGGCCCGTGTATTCGTAAACCTTGAAAACTATTACGTCACTTCCCAAAACTCCCTTCCCCTAATTCTATTTTCCGACTAGTAAACGCTCATAATGTACAAACGAAAAAAGAACAAGCGTTAATTGGAATTCTAGGCTAGCGCTTCATTAACAAGTGCGGGCAAGACCATCTGACTCACTAATTTAAATGATCGAAACCAATTATCACTTATTAACGTTTCCGAACGAACTTCGTTCAACTCTGACCAAGAGCTAAGGTCCACGCGCGACCGCGTCACGTCCAACACTGAACGTTTACGAAGGCCGCTTCAGCTTATAAAGGCATAGACTAGGGATGCGCGCGCATAGACAATAAAGCTAAATGCTATAAAGAGTCCTCATTAGATAAAGGGCGGGTTTGCACTGTCTTTATTGCAGGTGGGTCCCTCGTTTGTCAGGTCGTGTGTTTATTTTTAAGGTCGTTTCTTGCCTTTATGGTGCGTTTACGGGGCGAGCTAACAACGGACGGATTGACTGATCGTGGGCTGGGTTGCCATTGGCGCACCCTCTGCAAATGTCGAAGAAAATAGGTGGGTCTGTTTATCGCCAGGTCAGGCCAGGGTGTGCCTTGATTTATCAAACGTAGGGTAAAAAATTACCGTCGCAAATTGGTTCGTAAAGGTTTATTTTTGTTGGCAACCCTTTGCCTGGTTTATGTTATTGGCTGGGGTTGGATTGAGGTTTGATTGTTATGGCTTGATTGTTGGGTGCACAAGCACTTAATAAAGCTTTGGGGAGGTTTATGTTGCGTTGGATATTGTGGTGTAATAACATTCAGACAGTATCAAACAATGTTATGTTATAACTTTATAGTACGCCTGTTTTGAGGGGAAACCTTTGTTTTTTTGTGAAGACCTAAAATTAGCATATCAGTGGTTATTTTCGCGTTTACAACCTTTCGATAGTGGGGATATATAAAAAAAAAAAACAATTTATTGCCACTACACAGAGACTTATCCTAGAAAAAAACAAAAACAAATACATGGTAATTATCCCGTTATAAAACCTAATTCTAATGACTTATCCTAGGTTCCAGTTATACTCATCTAATTAATTGTAGGGCAATAGGGCAGTTTCAGCATGTGCTGCATTCCCATAACGATTATTATGTGAGCGCAGCGCTGTTTTTCAAACTACCCTATGCTCGGACAGATCTTCGCCGATAAAATTAGTTACAAAAAAAAAGCGGTATATTTCCGGGGTTTTTTATATATTAGCATTACCTGTTGTAAATACTATTACTAATACGGGTACGTTTATATGATTGACATCGAACAAGGGTGCAGATGTATGTGTGTGTGTGTGTTTGTGTGTGTGTGTGTGCGTGTGTGTGTGTGTGTGTACGTGTGCGTGTGTGTATATATGTTAAAAGTTATTTTGTGCTAAAAGATACCTACGTTGGTTTACAACGCATCTGAGAGAATGAAAACTTCAAAATAAAACTCGCAGTAAAGTCTCCCCCGGCTTAAAAGGTTTACGTATCGACACGTTCCTGTGGGATCAGCCAATGAGGTTAAGAGGGTGGCGTGGACTCTGGAAAATAACCCACCTCTCTGTCGACACATCTATCATTAAATCATCCATACTAATCCTTACTAATCCTTACTTAATATTATAAAGATCTCTGTCTTTTTGTCTCTTTGTTTCTGTTTCACGCCTAAGCCGCTAAACAAATCTTGATGAAATTTGGTGTGGAGATGGTTTAAGCTATTAGAAAGAACATAAGCTACTTTTACTGCGACAAAACGTAACCAACCTGGGCCATAGCCAGCTTTTCATTTAGATAAAAACGCCAATCCAAAAATCAAATTCATAACACAAAAATTGCAATACATAGAGAAAAATTCAATTACATTTTAAATTATTTATACGTTACATATACAACGCAAAAAGAGGAAAAAATCACTGATCCCAAATAGGAAATTGTATCTACAATTTAAGGGTTGAAATAACATCACATGTTACAAATACAAAGGTTGGGTACTCATTTACAGCTTCAGATATTTATGGACAACCCCTTTCATCTGGACAAGCTAAAAATAAAAATGTCAGAAACCCCTATTTTTGGATACCAGTCCTTTTGCTTTTTTCATTAACATTGGTATAAATAATTTTAGGAAGTAACATGTACGGTGTTTTTCCTTTAACCCGCAATAACCTTTTTCCGTGATAAAAAGTAGCCTATGTGTTAATCCAGATGTTATCTATTTACATTCTGAGTTTCACTCAAATCCGTTGAGTCGTTTTACTATGGAAAGGTTACACACTCAATGGTGTCGATTCGGTTTTACATTCTCTAAAACTAAACTAAGTTTGACAGGTCTAATAGTAATGCTGTCCTTTTTTACTTCTGTGGTTAGAAAAAGACAGCAATACTATTAGACCTGGCAAACTTAGTTTAGTTTTTGAGAATGCAAAACCGAATCGACACCAATTAACTCACAAACTTTGGTATATTTATAATAAGTATTAGTGTCTTATTATTTTAATAACATTTTTATTAAGAAATTTATTTTCAATTCTACATATTATCTGTCCTTATAAATATCCGCGCCTTCCTTGCCTTTCGCCTTTCTTTTTCAGTCAACAAAAACAAACATAAACGACGTACGGTTTTAGAAACATCAACATTCCAATAAATAATAATTCCAACGGCTACCCCGAACAATTATTATTAGCTGTTATTAAAAACACCATTATGATTTCAACAAGAATAATAATGTAGAACAATAATTCTATTCACGCGCCGGGAATCGAAGCCGCACTCGTAACTGATTCAAACAATCGCCTTATTGATATAACTTTGAGGTTATGTAAGGTCAAAGTCATAAAATCCATCCTAATAATATTATAATCGTGAAGGTTTGCGAGTATGAATGTTTGTGAATGTTTGTTACTCTTTCACGCAAAAACTACTGCACAGATCTGGATAAAATTTGGATAGTAAATAGTTTATACCCTGGATTTATTCATTAATTTATTAGATATTTATTTATTTATTAATGCACACGAACATTACCTATCTAAATAATATGTATAACTCAAAGGTGACTGACTGACATAGTGATCTATCAACGCACAGTCCAAACCACTGGACGGATCGGGCTGAAATTTGGCATGCAGGTAGATGTTATGACGTAGGCATCCGCTAAGAAAGGATTTTGATTAATTCTACCCCTAACGGGATAAAATAGGGCAAAGTTTGAAAGTTTGTATGAAACTTTGTCAATTTTAAACCGATCGGGCTGAGACTTTGCATGCATAAAGCTGTAACAGAGGAACAGCTAGTAAATAAAGTAAAAATATAACATAAATTTACAAAGTTCACGCTATCGGTTTGGATTAACACATAGGCTTCTTTTTATCCCGGAAAAAGGTTCCCGAGGGGATACGGGGGGAAGTTGTGGGGCGCAACTGGTAGGTACCAAACCAAACCTCACCAATTAATTATTTATTAGTAGGTACGATATTGGTGAATGACTCATACACTCACGCATCGCCAGTAGCCTGTATTTATAACCTAAATTGAAATGCATGACTCCATTGTTATCCACGTCACGTCTATACGTCACGTCATAAGAAAATAATGGCAAAATTATAGGTAGCTTTCTAGCTTTACTTGAGAGCATGCTGAGAAAAAAATCCTGACTTTCCCACCGAGTCTATTTTCCAAAACTGATTCCTTCCAAAATGTAACCTTTTTTCCTTCCTTATTTTATCTTAGTATTCCTTCTGTAGTTCAGAAGATCTTTTTTCTCCGTGCACGTTTTTAGCCCAGGCGAAGGTGGCGCCACCTTCGAACACATCGACACATCATCGGGTAGGCTTGAGACAAAAAAAAATCGATGTTTTAAAATGTCGATATTTTTTCATAAAATTATCGACGTAACAGTCGATATATATATTTGCGATACTTATATCGTTGATCAATAATTGTTTTACAGAATAGTATTCCTATCATTATCATCATCAGCCTTTACGATCCCTCTGCTGGAACTCTGGTCTTCTCTCAGAAGGAGAGTAGGTTCCAATCATTTTGCTTGACAATAAATGACGATAATTATATCGATATTTTACATTCGATTATTACCGATACTGTTTTTAAATATGCGATAAATGCCGATGTATTTTTCTTCCTTTGTGTTTCACTGACTCACATTCTGACATCATCCTAGTCTCAACAAGATTTGCTCCAAATACCTATTTGTCTATGTAATCTATCTTCACTTCAAAAGAATTTGATCTAGTTTCAACAAGCCATTACTATGGATAAAGCTATTACTGTTTCTCATTCCAGTCTCACAGGTAAATGGTAAAACGAGACGTAGACTAAACTTAAGGTGATAAATTTATCTTTGACGCCAGTTGTGGCGCAAAGGGCGAACAGACGACTGCGAAGTGTAGGTCGTGATTTCGATTCCTGCTACGGGTCAATTATTTGTGCGTTGAAAAAACAAACGCGCATTTGTACCTCGTTTTGGTGACACACCTAGTAATATTAGGTACTGAACCAGAGTTGCGTTAAAAATATATCGAAATTGAGACGATTTCAATTAAATATCGAATATCAATATATCGCAAATAAAATACCGATAATTTTATGTGAAAACATCGATATTTTTATACCCCAGCCTACAGTGAAAATGTTTTGGGAAAATTTCAAAACTTCAACGTTCAAATATATTTATTTAGTACGACAAATGTGATCACTTTAAAACGTCAAACTGCAAGCTTGTTTCGACCCTTTTACGCCGGCAATAGAACAGGCAAGAAACGACTTGCAGGTAATTTTAGGGCGCGATCACATTTACTATTTTTTTCTTATTATTACGAATTAATAAAATTAGAGCGAATTTACTACAAACCCAAGCTTTTTTGTCATCGAAACAGTCCGATATTTTATAATAAGCCTTACTAATAAGATTTCTCTATTGCGGACGTGTTACTTTGCTACTAACAAGTCTAGAATTGCACTTGAGATTTTGTTGAAAAAACATACACAATTACCCTTTGAAGGAGTTGCTGATTTTATGAAGCATAATGATGCCTTCCGGTTGTCAAAAAGTTGTGACTTCCTGTGCAACCGGGGCGGGTATCTAGTTCAAAATAAATGTACTGCCATTTCTAATACAATCCGTGCTCAATAGAAATGCAGAAACCGATTTGGAATTCGGTACAACGTGCACTCTAAATTCAGCAAATTGTGTTTCACGTTAGACGGAAATTCGTGATTTTGTTACTTGGCTATTCTGATTTGTACGTTTTATTTGCCACCTTTAAAATGTGTGTGTGTGTGTATGTGTGTGTGTGTGTGTGTGTGTGTGTGTGTGCACGCATTAGGGCGAACCATGAATTCATAACGCATTACTACAGAATCGTATCACCTACCTAAACGGATGAACCAATTTTAGTATCGTGATGAAACTATGTATAGCTTGGTGTAAGGGTATTTTCTAGTACCTACTCGCCTGGCTGGCTACTACCCTCAACCTAAGAATCTGTCACCAATCATATATCGGTGTGTTCGTGGGAAACATCTCAATAATACTTATTGAAGTTATACTTACTAAGTATATGATATTCTGGAAAAATGGAAGAGCTTTTTTGTATGAGTTTTTTGATGGAACTCAGGACTCGAATTTTAACTTTTTATATTAGCAGTATAGTATAGTCATTGGGTATTTTTACTCGGAAAGTTTTCCGGGAGTTTTGAAAATTGGCAATTTTATAGATTTTGACGTGCTCTTACCGTGTTTCAACTTTGCCACCGCTCACGCCGCCATATTGGAAAAATGGCGCCTAAAAGCAGTTTTTAAAACACTTTTATTAGCTTGACTTGTAACTAGTATGTAATCAAATCTTATAAGACAAATTTCACCCACTTCTAATTGTCGTATCGATTTGAAACCTTGGTATGTGTATGTAATCTCGGTGGCAATGCAATAATTTGATAATAACTCCTTTCCGATTTTTTTTTCGATTTTACAGAATAAACATTTCTATACAAAATAATTGTAGAGAGAATTTCCTACAATTTAGTAGTGCAGGTAGTGAGAAAAGTAGCTGATCAAACCCAATTTTCGAAGTGTGTAGATAAGCAATATTTGTTGTTCAAGCTTTGAAGAAAATTGCAGAATTCGGCTTGTTCAGCAAATTATGTCGCTGACCGTACAAAGCTAAATGAACTACCAAGCTTGTCATGTTGCCGTCTAGTTTAACAAAGTGACGAGAGGTTATTGACCTGATTGTAAGCCAGGCCTGTTTATAACAATTGCAACGTCACACAGAACTTTAAGGCACTGGTTTGGACTCCAAACTGAAAATTGGAGTTTGTTATAAACATTTTTTAACCGTGAGTGTAAAAATATCTGAATAATATATATTATTGTGTACTGTAAAAACTAGACACAGCGTTTCTCTTACTTATACAATGAGATAAAAATACCTGACTTTCCTACAAAGTCTCACCTTCCAAGACCGATTCCTTTCAAAATGTAACCTTTTCCTTTCTTATTTTACCATAGTTTTCCTTCTGAGTCAAAATGGAAGGAAATTCTTTATGTACCTACTTCCGAAGATCTTTTTCTCCGTGTAGTCGGGTCCATGATTTTCAAGAGGATACAAATTGTACACAGATAAAAAAGACCTTCCGAAATACTGTTTTCCTTCTGAGTCAAAAGGGTAGTCAAAAGTAAAAATAGTCACAAGGGACTTGTGATTCAGAAGGAAAATTAAGGTAATATAAGGAAATAATCGGTCTGGGAAGGTAAAGACTCGGAAGGAAAGTCAATTTTTTTCTCAGTGTATGTATCTGTTTTAAAATCAAAACGCAACCTATAACAATAATATTGATCTCAAAATAACGCTACGTATTTTCATAGCATTCCGCATAACATTAAATATACATATATAACGGAATGGTACAGTCACTGTTTATTGTTTGAAACGGAAATAGTACTAGTTCTACACAACAAGTTATTTTCGCAAGTTGTTTATTGAAGCTTCTAGTGGAATGGCGAACGAAATGCCGCTGATTTTTAACTCTCGATGAAAAGCACTGCTTTTATCCGTACCATAATATACCATGCGGTTTCACCCGCGTGGAATCAAGTTTATTGCAATATAAAATATCCTATGTCCTTCCCCATTGTTCAAACTAACTGTATGCTAAACTAGTTGCACCCCGTGGTTTCACCCGCGTTTTCCTGTTATCCCGCAGGAACCCTTTTCCGGGATAAAAAGTTGCCTTTGTGTTAATCCAGATTATAAGCTACTAGCTGTTCCCTGCGGTTTCACCCGCGTGGGCTACAGCTTATCGCGATAAAAAGTATCCTATGTCCTTCCCCGGGGTTCAAATTATCTCTATATATATGTTCAAACAAAAAAACAAACAAACAAACAAACTCTGCAGACTTATAATATTAGTATAGATTTCCATTCCAAATTTCATTCAGATTTGGTCAGTAGTTTTTGCGTGAAAGTGTAACAAACATCCATCAATCCATCCATCCATATTCACAAACTTTCACATTTATAATATTAGTAAGATAACACTTTGGGATAATGTATCTTTAAATATATATATTTTTTTATGTAATAGATTGGAAAACAAGCAGACGGCCCGCCCGCCTGATGGAAAGCGGTCACCGTCGCCTATGGACATTTGCAACACCAGGGGAGTTGCCGATGCGTTGCCGACCTCTTTTCACACCTATCTTGAAGGACTGTAATCTGTAGCACTGCGGAAAGACTAAGGAATAAGTGAAAGAATTTTCAATATCGGATTAGTAGATAATGAGAAAACTCCCTACATTCAAACAAACATTACCTCTTTATAATTTTGGTACAGAAAGGTATTCGCAGAAAAAAATACCCGTCTACGTCAATTCAAAGAGAAAATACAACCTTACCCGTAAAAATAACATACCATCAATCATATAAATTCGGTAAAATATCGGATACAATATATTTATAAAGGTTCTCGTGAAAAAGATTAGGTAAAGTTATGAATAAAATACAATACACACAGTATGGGCTATATTCGCCATTATACTCAGAAAAAGCAAACTTTTTTGATCTCAGTTGTCACAAAAGTCAACGACAATGTGGTGATCAAAGGTATTGTCGCAAAGCACCTATCCTATGTGTTCCGGCAGCCTCACTTGAGAGCCAGTTCCCAGTCCAAGTGTAGCGTGGTGCCACCTTCGACCACATCGCCACTTAACATCAGGTGACTTGTAGTCATGCGCGTCTGTATACACGTAGAAAAAAACAGAGAAAAAAAGACCTTCCGAAATACCGTTTTTCCTCTGAGTCAAACGGGAAGGACTTGTGATTCAGAAGGAAAACTTGGTAGTCAGATTTTTTTTCTCAGTGTATAAGACACTAGCTTCGCCCCGCAGTTTCACCCGCGTGGACACACTCTATCGCGATAAAAATTATCGTGAGTTGGAGAAGGCTCCAAGGTTTGAACTATCTCTACACCAAATTTCATCAAGATTGGTTCAGCGGTTTAGTCGTAAAAGATAACAAGATCACAAACAGAGTTACTTTTGGATTTATAGTATTAGATCTATGATATGATTTTTTTTCTTTGATTGAATTGGAGCTAGTGCGCCGCAGTTCTCTCTGCGCCCTTCGCTATGACGGGTCAAAAGTCAGAAGTCAAATGTCAAAATGTATTTATTTAGTAAATACAAGATCATGATGATGATGTGATCTATTTAAAACGTCAAACTAACAAGATTATACATTACAATATCTTAAATTCTTAAATTTAATTTCTGTCTTAAATTTAATTTCTCTGTATTGTGGTGTACCAATAAAGAGTTAATCTATCTATCTATCTACAATAGGAAGAAAAAACTCGACTGCGCCAAAATAAAGTACCCTACGTCACTCCCACAATAAAGACGAATCTAATGACACCACATATGTTAAAATCCATCAAGCCATTTAGGCTACAGGCCGTGCCAAAGAAATATAAAGTTATCAAAATGTATCCTATTGAATAAAAAACTCTTGTTTTTTTTTAAACATAACCCTCCTTTCGCAGTTGAGTAAAAATTAGCTACGCCTGTTCCAACCTTTACGCGCCGGCAAAATGGCTCTTAGCTCCTACTAGCGAAGCGGCGCGATCCATACTGCATTTCAGACAGTAAGCTCTCTAATATAATATCCATTTCAAAGAGGGATTTAACCTAATACAATTTACATAAGGTCTATTACGATTTTGATCGCTTTATTTGTACAAGTTTTTGAATTATTTTTAGATGTAATGGGTATACTCTCGACGTTTGATGAATTTCAACATTTTTAATAACTGAAATGAATACGTAAACATTTTTCTGCTATATAAATTGCTTATCGACTCGTCCCTGTTTCACACGGTTAGGAGAACATTTTGAAAACTGTAAATTTTTTGAAAACCGTTAATAACATCTTAAAAATATACAAATACTAGCTGTTCCCCGCGGTTTCACCCACGTGGGATACATTTTATCGCGATAAAAGTAGTCTATATCCTATTTTAGGCGCTAGACTATCTCTGTACCAAATTTTATTTAAATCGGTGCAGCACCAGAACCAAATTATTACATAATATTTGTGTTTATATTTTACTTCAATCTAATATCCATGAATCCGTCAGCCGGGTGGCCGTCTCCCGGTCGGCCGTCCCAGGTACACTGAGAAAAAAAATCTGACTCTCCTTCTGAGTCTTTACCTTCCAAGACCGTTTCCTTCCTTATTTTGTATTAGTTTTCCTTCCGAATCACAATTCCTTCCCTTTTGACTCAGAAGGAAAACGGTTTTTCGGAAGGTCTTTTTTCTTCGTGTATCGCTGGAAAGACGAAGTCACGAAGGATTTGCGCTCACTCCAGGTGGAGGACTGGCGGGAGGTGGCGCAGGACAGACCTAAGTGGCGTCTTTTGTTATCGGAGGCCGAGACTCACTTTGGGTCGTTGCGGCATCTCAGTTTTTTAGTTAATATCCGTAACCGAAACTATCCTAAACTAACGGATACCGATATAATTTTATTCCTATATCCATATCCGTATCCAGATCCGAAATATCACATCCATAACATCCCTACTTCCTACTAGTGAAAGATTTTTTGTAATCGGATCTGTAGTTCCTACATCCGAACTTACAAGTTTTACCTTTTTATAATATTAGTCAGGATCAAAGTAACCTGACCTAGTTTTGGATCTTCCGGTCCACTGAAGAGAATATGGTAGGGACACAGATTACTCAATAGTTACAAGGTATGTAGGGAGCAATGCCGTGATGTAGGGATTGCTTTCTGGCATCAATTTCAATCCGGCTGGATCCGGCCGGAATTCTATCGATCCGACCGGATCTAGTTGGGTCCGGTTGTTTTATTCACATATCAGTTTTGTTGAGTTTTCTTTATGATATCGAATCATAATAGATATTAAAGTGAGTATATATTACAAAGTTCATAAAAAGCGTTCATTTATTATGAATTAAAACTGTTAGAATTAACAATTCAATCTAGCACAGTGTTACTATTGATTAATTGTAATTTAAAATTGATATTGTAATGACAACCTCTTAGATTCAATATTGCTAGATTTCAGAGCAAATGTCTTCAATGATATCTTGTAATGTTCGTGACTCAATCAGTGTCGCACACTAGTATATTTTGTGCACGTCATGTATTGGTTAATTAACTAACCGGATCCGGCGTACTTGTGCCGGATCCGGTAGACCTAAATGAAACCGGATCCAATTTTCCGGATTGCAATTCTTACGTCATCATCATCAGCTGGAAGAAGTCCACTGATGAACATAGGCCTCCCCCTTTAAACGCCACCATGAACAGCTATAGCCATTTGCATCCATCGGCTTCCTGCGAGTAAATGGCTGGAAATACCTATATAAAAAGCAACTGATCCTTTGTGAACGAAACTAGGTCCAAAATACGTCACACTCCGTTCGAAACCCGTCGACCCCTCCGTTCAGAACCACGTCCCGTTACTGTGACGCAGTTCTACGCAGACAACAAAGAGATTTGCATTCATTTCCGAACGAATTAGGCCGTCGAATGCACGTGCGCCTTTTAAAAAAATAATACCGGCTGCCGAACATTCGAATATCAACTTTGACAGTTCGGAATACGAACGATTGGATTTCGAACGAATGGACAATGATATTACCTTCTTACCAACTTAAAATTGCAGCTGATGAAATAAAATTTCGTTCAACGTGGACTCTAAAGCTGTCGCGACGTCACGCGAAAATTGTAAGTGGCAACACCAGATATATCCGGTCTCACTCTGTGGTTATAAAAGTTTATCTATATCTACATTTGCATCATTCCGTGGGTAGAAAAGTAAATAACTTTGTCTATGGACTAAAGGTTTCGGCGGGAGCGTATAGAAAGAAGTAAAATGTTTGTGAAGTTCTGGATGCGCGCCGAATCATCGCCTCGTTGTAAAGCTAAGTACCCTAGGTTGCCAAGTACCCTAATGCTAAGTGTTTAAATGATATGTTAAATCGGCTACCGTTATAGAGAATATTAGGTTCTACCGGAAACCTAATAATATCCTACCTCCACTAATGTTGGAGCTAGGATGGTTATTTCTTGGGCATTAGAAGCGTAACGAGAGCGCTTTAGGGCACGGAGGGCACGTAGTGTGTCGGAACGTAGAAGCGTAACGAGGGCGCTCTATGGCACGTAGGACACGTAGTGTGTCGGAACGTACCTAGTTTCCACTAGTAGGACTATGATCGCGAGCGGATAGCAGCCGGGATGCATATGTTCTAGAGCAGTTTGTACCTTGGTGTAGCGTGTGGGTCCCGCCAAGGGTTTGTGGCGTGCAGGTCGCTACTGTCACGCGCTCGTAGTCTTGGCCAAGCAACTTTCGTTTGGTCCTGTCGGCGGGGTCAGGAATAGTGATTAAGATTCTAGACCAGCCGAACGACCTAGGACCCCACACTGCGGGTTCAGGATGATGTCCTGAACCCATGACCTTGAAATAACCATAGTGTAATGATATGATACGGTATTATAATAATGTTTCATGATAATATGGGTATTTGGCTGTGTTGGGCTATTGTTCTCATGATTTCACTTTCAGTGGAATCATGGGAACTAAATATTTATACAGATGGTGAACGTCGTACATCCTAAAGCGAAGCAGATTAAGTTACCGGAGTGAGGCCGGTGATCTTGGTTGAGGAATTACGCCGTGGAGCTGAGGTATGAAAATTGCATTAATATACATTCAATTCAATGAGCTTATGTTAAATTTACTTTCGCGACCCGCGTATAGCGTGTTACATCCCTATGACATATAGACGTAATTATATACATAGATTGTATATAGGGTACGCGGGGTACAAGTTATATAGAATTAAATATAAAACGATAACTATATAACTAAATCGCGACATGGTGGAGATGCTGGGATTCGAACCGGGGGATCGTCTACCTTCGGAACCGCCCAATATCGCACCTGAGCTATTGTGACCTTTATGTAATTTTGGGCAAATTTATTTCCATTTAATTTATTATATTGTATACCACCGTCCATACAGTTTCGTACTATTCCTCTGCTTTTGGGTTGTCTGAAAGAGATTGCTCTGAGTGATAAGACCACCCGTTGTGCCACTTACTATTAAGTTTTATTGCTGTTCTGGTTTTAATTTTCCTTGTATTGTGATGTGCCAATAAAGAGTTAATCCATCTAATCCTACAATGTATTATCTCGTAAATATCAATACAATAGCTTGATTATCAACTTGCATTTCTTGACAATTTGTATTTCTTTCCACATCTGCCTGTTGAACTTGTAAATCATTGTTCTCGGAAGACCCTCCCCAGTCAAAAGAGAAATTTCCTTTACTGAGTTAGTTAGCCATTCAACAGGCTTCTTCAAGATAAATTCCAACTCGGATAACCTTCGTAACATAATACATAAATAAAAGTAGATAGTCTATGTCTTATTCCAGGCTATAATCTATCCCTGTACCTTTGGACAATGGGCGGTTTCGTCCTAAGTGTTGTAACCTTTTCTTTGTTACATATTTTGTCCCCTTCCCGGCAATATCTATTATGATGTTTTCATGCGATTTCATAGGCAAACGATTCGATCTGAGCGAAGACCGTATCTTATTGAATTGATACAAAAAAAAATCGGAACATAATCGATCTTTTGGGAAGTCGATTCAGATCAGACAATACTAACCCTAACCTTTGTTTGCTTTTGCTACGCTACGATACATTTTCTACCTTATAACTCTAGTTTCTTTTCTCCTCGGTGGGAGTGTCGCGACGTCACGCGAAAATTGTAAGTGGCAACACCAGATATATCCGGTCTCACTCTGTGGTTATAAAAGTTTATCTATATCTACATTTGCATCATTCCGTGGGTAGAAAAGTAAATAACTTTGTCTATGGACTAAAGGTTTCGGCGGGAGCGTATAGAAAGAAGTAAAATGTTTGTGAAGTTCTGGATGCGCGCCGAATCATCGCCTCGTTGTAAAGCTAAGTACCCTAGGTTGCCAAGTACCCTAATGCTAAGTGTTTAAATGATATGTTAAATCGGCTACCGTTATAGAGAATATTAGGTTCTACCGGAAACCTAATAATATCCTACCTCCACTAATGTTGGAGCTAGGATGGTTATTTCTTGGGCATTAGAAGCGTAACGAGAGCGCTTTAGGGCACGGAGGGCACGTAGTGTGTCGGAACGTAGAAGCGTAACGAGGGCGCTCTATGGCACGTAGGACACGTAGTGTGTCGGAACGTACCTAGTTTCCACTAGTAGGACTATGATCGCGAGCGGATAGCAGCCGGGATGCATATGTTCTAGAGCAGTTTGTACCTTGGTGTAGCGTGTGGGTCCCGCCAAGGGTTTGTGGCGTGCAGGTCGCTACTGTCACGCGCTCGTAGTCTTGGCCAAGCAACTTTCGTTTGGTCCTGTCGGCGGGGTCAGGAATAGTGATTAAGATTCTAGACCAGCCGAACGACCTAGGACCCCACACTGCGGGTTCAGGATGATGTCCTGAACCCATGACCTTGAAATAACCATAGTGTAATGATATGATACGGTATTATAATAATGTTTCATGATAATATGGGTATTTGGCTGTGTTGGGCTATTGTTCTCATGATTTCACTTTCAGTGGAATCATGGGAACTAAATATTTATACAGATGGTGAACGTCGTACATCCTAAAGCGAAGCAGATTAAGTTACCGGAGTGAGGCCGGTGATCTTGGTTGAGGAATTACGCCGTGGAGCTGAGGTATGAAAATTGCATTAATATACATTCAATTCAATGAGCTTATGTTAAATTTACTTTCGCGACCCGCGTATAGCGTGTTACATCCCTATGACATATAGACGTAATTATATACATAGATTGTATATAGGGTACGCGGGGTACAAGTTATATAGAATTAAATATAAAACGATAACTATATAACTAAATCGCGACAAAAGCCTTTGAAATAGGGTTGGTTGTATTTTGTAGAGCGGCAAAAGTTTTGTACGAAGAAGGATCTCAAAGAAGGTCTTGTTTGTATGAATGGAGTCTTAACACACAAATGAGTTACTGTATGCTGTACTGAGATACGAGAGGCTCGTGATTTGAATACCTATGTTGTGATGTGATGCATTTAACAGAACAGGATTTTTGGTGAGGAATTTAAGGAACTAAGGTAAACGCTCACTGCACTGTGTTACCTACAAGTTTTTTTTTTCACTAGCGTCAGCCCGTATTTTCATGTTGACAGTGCAATTGCCGCCAAAAAAGTCCGTGTTACAAGTTTTTCAGATGTTTAAACGCGATAGGTTAGGATAGGTAGAATTGACCTTGAACTTATTCATTAACTAACTGTTCCCCGCGGTTTCACCCGCGTGGGCTACAGCTTTATGCATTGACAAAGTTTCATACAAACTTTCATCCCCTATTTTATCCCCTTGGGGGTAGAATTAATCAAAATCCTTTCTTAGCGGATGCCTACGTCATAACATCTACCTGCATGCCAAATTTCAGCCCGATCTGTAAACGTTGACGGTTATGAAAACTTTTATAGTTTTCAAAACTTGTACTAGAGATAACTAGTGGTCGGGTCGTTTAATACAAAATATCAAGACTTTTTTGGTTTTTGGTGACTGATGATGATATGAGAATCTGTGTTTTTTTAAGTTTGTAAATATATTTATTGTAATTCTAGTTTTTTTTTTTTGTTTTGTTTTGGCGTCACACGATTAGTGTATTTGCCAGTGTCAAGTATAAAAGATTTCAAACTCAGAGAGTTGAATCAAGTTTAAATGATGATGGTGATGATGGTGATGATGATGATGATGAGATGATGGGATGAGGATAGTGTTTAAGTAAAGTAGTGGTGCTTTACTTAAACTTTACACGGACTTTTTTGGAGCAACTTGAAAAGTCACTTTCACAACTTTATTTCAATTTCCCACACTCGTACACATTAACGAACACATAATGGTTAATAATCCACCAATATTACACATTATCACTCGAAGAAACACAAGTTTTGGAAATAAAAACAAAATTTTCACGTTGACAACTCAATTGCCGCCAAAAAAGTCGTAATTCTAGTTGTAGTGTACTAACATAGTTTAAGTTTTAGCATTCATACTAACCAATGGATTTTTGTTGCCCGAAATAATAATTTTAATTGAAAAAAAATTTAAAAGTGAAAAGTACGAATTTTTAATTGCTATTATTTTAATTCTGGTTGTTATTTTAATGAATTCATTTTAATTTTGCCGTGTATTTATTTTTTACAATATTTATATCTTTTGATTCAGTTATGTTTTTCGCCGCCATATTGTACAAGCAGTCTGCATCTATAACTGCAATGGCATTTAGCTTAATACATCAATGTTTTTTTTTTTTACTTTTTTAACTTTATTAATGTACATTGTGTTGATGTTAAAAAAAATAACTTTAATCTCATATGTAAGTATTTATTATTTATATTTTCATATTTATAAAAAATCAATTTCTGTTCCTTAGTCTCTCTAAAACTTAAAAACTACTTGATCGATTTCAGCCCTTTTTTTCTTTAACAGAGATTTTCAAAAATAAGAGAAATCCAAAAAGAATAATTGGTAATTTTGTATGGAAATTGCCATATACATATTATTGTAAATATTGGTGTGCCAAAATGGTGCCACAAAATAATTTACAATCATTGTTATTTAATTAGTAACTAAACACTGATGTAATTAAACCTCTAACCCCATAAACTGAAACCCTCGTTAGCAAAGTTATTTCAATTTAAGTTACACCTAAGCAAGGTTACACTTCCGCTAACTTAACTATTACTTAAGGCGGACATTATTGCAGGATCAAGATAAAAATTTGGGTAAACCCCAATTTTATAAATTGAACTTAAGTAATTAAAATCCTTTTTCACTTTACGCGGGTTTTCCTTTTAAAAACCCCGATTTCAGTGCCTAAACAACATTATTAAAAAGTATTAACACTCTAGTTAAACTGCCTTCAAAAAATGTACTGACCAACAAAAAAACTAACCAAAATCAACTTAGCCCTTTCAAAAAAGAACAATTATGACATATACCTACAACACCTACGACATTTCAAGATGAAACGCTCCGCTTCCATTCACGTTTTGTCGCTATGGTAATAAAAACATTCATCACCTGTCCCCTAAACACGTGTATAAACACAATGGATATATTATATTTTATATATATATATGTTATATAACTGGCCAAACGAGAAGCACCGTTTAAAATTAAAAAATTAAAAACTAGACATGTCAACATTTGTCGCGTTTCGAACAAAGAAAGAAGAATAAATCAAGAACAAACCAACATAACTTGAGCTGCGCCTCCGAAAAATCCTTAAAACGAATGTTCCAAAAAAGAACACACAAAGATGCCTTATAGACCACGTCTGGCTGGTATGTGCTTGTTCTATATTCCACCAAAAACTCCTTTACGGCCAGCTGCGGTTGTAAATTCGAATTTGGAATCTAAGCTTTTGAAATAAGAACATGTTTCGCTGTCATTTTAAATTGTGGCGGGAAATAATGTCGTGCTACCTCTTTAGAAGTGAGTTCGTAACCTTTTTGGTTTCGAGTTAACTCGATTCATAGAACGAGTTGGGAACTTTGTCACAGAAATAGATCGCTATATTACCTACTGCGATGAAAGAATTTATTGGAATACTTTACTGTGACAGGGTCCTAAAATGTTCACATTTCAGGCTTTTCCATAGAGCTATAGGAAAACATTACATACTGTTTTGGAAGTTCTCTTTGTTTTGGTTCGACTTGACGCCATGTGATTAGGTCATTGGGACAAAATTAATATTGTACGTACAGAAATATTTAACCTTTTTAACATTTGGAGACGTAATTTAAAACAAAGTTTAAGATATAGAGACAAAAGCTCTTTGTATTAATGTCAACTCTATGACATATTTATGGGACGATAAATTTATGTTTTCAGCAAAAAGAAGTTACGTAAAAGATATGTATCCAATACATACACAAACCACTACATGCATTTTTTTGGGGTTCTGCATACACGATAAGAAAACGTAACCTCGGAGGTTCACTCTAGTATCTGTCTGTCGGTCTGTCTGTCACAGTTTATTAACTTCGAATGTTCTACGCAATATTGAAATATATGCTTAATATGAGTATAATTATATAACTCAAAGGACTGACTGACATAGTGATCTATCAACACACAGCCCAAACTACTCGACGGATCGGGCTGATTTTTGGCATGCAGGTAGATGTTATGACGTAAGCATCCGCTAAGAAAGGATTTTGATTAATTCTACCTCCAAGGCGATAAAATAAGGGATGAAAGTTTGTATGAAACTTTGTCAATTTTAAACCGATCGGGCTGAGACTTTGCATGCATAAAGCTGTAGCCCACGCGGGTGAAACCGCGGGGAACAGCCATGCTACCTCTACATTACGTCATGGTTGTTACACGACGAAGATAATCCCCCAAATCCCAGGTATTTACGAGCGACGTGACGTCACAGCACGGCGGCCATGTTTGCACGGAAACCGTCCGTCACGGCCACGTGATTCAAGGAGTTCTCGTGCGAAAAGTTTTTAAGCTACGGTTAAGTTTTAAGAGGAAAACTGATGCTTTGTAATGCTCAGGTTTATGAAGTGAAATTTTAGTTTATGAAAAGAGTTTGGAGTTAAGAGCACAAATCTTAAGATTAACGATAAGACCGCTCTAAGACATTTCTTTTTATGTTCTTCTATTTTTTTGTTGTTGTGGTGAAAAATTAATAATTTTTTTTGTACTTTTTACAGGTTAGCGATCACAAGGCACCTAATGCTAAGTGACAATGTGACCGCTTACCATTACGCGGGCTGTCTGCTTCTTTGCAATGACATAAAAATCTAAGCGAGTTCCCAATCTAGGTGTAGCTATAAGAAAAATAATTCACAAGCAGGTATAACGTCATCAAAAACGACCTGTTGGACTTTTCTTGCGCCGGCAAAAAAGGGGTTGGGAACAGGCGTAGCCAGTTTAACTCTGACGTTTTAAAGTGATCACATATTGTATCGTACTATATAAATATATTTCAACTTTGACTTTCACTCATCATCAGTCTAACACAGGTAAACTTTGATCCTTTAACATCCCCTAGCGTAAAAACTGTACAGAAATATCAAGTTTATATCGTTTCACGGCTACATTTCAACCCCCCACCCTTAGGCACCGAATTTCTCCACAAACCCCTAGAAATACGTGTCCGTAACGTAAACTGCGTAGCAACGTAAAGGTACGGCGCCTGCTGACGTGTGCGGCCCCGTCCGCCGTTACCATACCGTGGGACCTAACCAAAAGGTCCTGGATTACTGAACAAAACTACGTCGGCATGGCTAGTCCGGCGCCTCGTTTCAACTAAAATTTAAAATTTAAGAAACCCCTGACATCTTTAACTGATTTTCATCAAACATAGCTAAAAATCCCTTACATAATTTTGGAAAAGAGCTGATACTCCTTCACTCATCATCATCATTATCAGCCTTTCACGTTCCCACTGCTGGGACTCTGGCCTTCTCTCAGAGAGAGAGAGTATGGGCTGTAATCTACCACGCTGGCCCAGTGCGGGTTGGTAGATATCGCATGCCCTTGAACGTTGTGGTTCTTGGGCATGCCGGTTTCCTCACGATGTTTTCCTTCACCGTTTTGAGCGATGGCAAATCTGCACGTAACTTATTGAGTCATAGGTGCGGGGCCGAGAGGATTCGAACTCGGTGTCGGCGACTTGTAAGTCGCACGCCTTTAAAATTTGTTTATCGTTAAATTAGGTTACGATTCGATCAAGTTTTTATAATAAGCAGTATCGAAAATCTCGATATCGTGAAATTCCATCCCGGTATTTCAAATGGACCAAAAACGTCCGTTAGCCATCTGGTAGCGTGTGTGGTGCCATGCGCCGTTTTCCGTACCGTGGGACCCCACCATAACACTTCGTCGCCTTACGTAATCACTCGGGTTAATTTACGTGAAAACGTAAACGTGATTCAATTTAACTTACGTAAGCTTCGGAGGGTGGATCTGAAACAAATAAGTAAACTTATTAGTTTTCATCAAACACTAGGGTTAATATAATTATTATTGAAGTATGTAGTAAAAGCAGAAATGAGTAAGTGATGAAAAATAATTAAAGAATGATGATAATTATAAATGAAAAAAATAATAATTGTGAAATAAAATAATAGTTTTAAAAAGGAAAAAGGGAGGTTCTCGAGTCGACGAATAGGTAACATTTTTTTATATCTTTTTCAGTGGTGAGTATGTTTTTTTTTTAATTTTTAACGTTAATCGAAGTTGATCCATTTTTCCATTTTCTTAAACATCGCTCAAGCGGGTCAGCCGCTTTTGATAAATCGGATTTGATGAGCAATTTTGTCGCTGACTGTTCTGACCCAATCTTGAAGGAACACACTGTTTAATAGGTGTTTAATGTTATGTAAGCAGTAGTTGAATGAGTAATAGCAATCTTGCGCCATGTTTCATGAATACTATAGTTTTTACATTTTTTTACTCTCGTGACTAACGACTTAGTTTTATGTTAGGTAAAACGATTAGTGGTCCGCCTTCTGGTATTTATAGCGTTCTTAGTCCTTTATCAGGGTAGAGCAAGATCGTCTTTGAATATTGAATTGTTTGTTAGTTTTGTTCTTAATTGTGTTTTTCTTTTTAATTTTATGTTTTTTAATTTTATTTAATATTAATATTGTGTCCTGTTTAAAAAAAATTATGTTGACATTTAATTTGGATGGTTATCAATGACTCTAATTTAGTTTTATCTTATTTTTAGTTTTTGCATACCTAGTTACTAGTTGGTGGAATACATCGCTCTATGTATAACTTTTATAACAACAATTGTATACATACTTTAATCATGCAAATAAAATTTTGATTGATTGATTGAAAATCAATTCGAAAACTACTTGACTGATTTGAATTATATTTTTGCTATGTTGTCTAGACAAAGATTGTCAAAAACATATTTTCAGAAAATTCATCGGAAAATTGTGAAATTCGGGAAAAAAAGTCCTTTCTTCTACGAAAGAAAGGAAGAGAGAGTGGTCCGATTATGTATTTGAGTCAATTTATATTAATTTTCTGATCATGAAAACAAAATTTCAAGTTGAGGAAAATTTGCATTTTCCACACATCATTTTTGCTTATAATCAGGGTAGCTTCTGGCATCATTTGTGATTTATACGTCGACAGTTACAATTAGAGAGACTACACGGAGAAAAAAGACCTTCCGAAATACAGAAGGAATTTCCTTCCCTTTTGACTCAAAAGGAAAACTATGGTAAAATAAGGAAGGAAAAGGTTACATTCTGGAAGGAATCGGTCTTGGAAGGTAAGACTCAGAAGGAAACTGAGGATTTTTTTCTCAGTGTATCTTTATACCAACTCAACAGATCAAATTGATTGCTCCAATCTCAAGATAAATCAACCAATTTAAAGCGTAGTATCTATTGAAGAATCGTTAGTATTAGCCTTCGAGTCTACTATCTGTCAAGCTCCCGAGCTCGGAACCGGTTCAGCGACAAAGCCTGTGACATAATATATGATGCTATTTGATAGTCTATTGGTATACAATCTGTCTGGTTACCAAAGTCGGACCCGTTAGGAGTAAGCAAAACAAACAATTTCATCAACAATTTTTTTTTTAAATCAACTTTCTGAAACATAAATCTTATAGAAGAACCTAATTGGATTTTTTTGGCGGCAATCGAATTGTCAACGTGAAAATTTTGTTTTTATTTCCAAAACTTGTGTTTCTTCGAGTGATAATGTGCAATATTGGTGGATTATTAACCATTATGTGTTCGTTAATGTGTACGAGTGTGGGAAATTAAGTTGAAAAAAAGTGACTTTTCGAGTTGCTCCAAAAAAGTCCGTGTAAAGTTTAAGTAAAGCGCCACTACTTTACTTAAACACTGTCCTCATCCCTTCATCTCATCATCATCATCATTTAAACTTGATTCAACTCTCTGAGTTTGAAATATTTAGTACCTAACACTGGCAAATACACTAATCGTGTGACGCCTAACAAAACAAAAAAAGAACCTAATTTTTGTCATGTTTTTTTCGGTTTACAATTTTTATCTGTATCATAATGACAAAATTAGTCAATTATATGTGACATTAATTTGCTGGGTACATTTTTAGCTATCGAAGAAAACTAGTTTTGTGTCTGTAGGACTGTTACATCATGAGAAATTGCTTAATAAATGCAAGTACACTTGCTTAGTCAAAATGAAAATTAAAATGGCGGCTATTTCCACAACGTTGATAAAAAAAAATGATTTGTCTATAACATTGTTTGTATCGCTTACCTTTAACGGGTCCGACATTGGTAACCAGATAGATGGTATACGCTGATCTGATATTCATTAAGGCGTAATGTACTGGATTTACAATTTTCTCTGTCTTTTCTTAACCGTTCAACTAGGTGAATGCAAGCGCACTCTACGGTGTCGTCAAATTTTGGCATAAAGCATAAAAATCTTTTTGCATAAAAACTTTTATGATATAAATTACTATGCTTAATACTGTATTATTCAAAATATAACCAGTCCGCAAACAAATATATCAATTTTATTTTTCCTTTTGTTGACCATAAAAGACAAGTTGTAGCCCAAAATAAAAATACTAAAGCGCTGAATCATAGAAGTAGGTATTAAAATAGTAAAATAACTTAGATTCTGTCTCCATGACTCAACACATAAAACAAGAAAACTGATACCGGACATTTCGGAGGCTAAGCCGAAATAACATAAAGTTTTATTTTAGGCGATTTATTTATACAACTTTCCGTAAATCGTTGTTACAATGCGGATTGTTTTGGCAGATTTTCAAGTGTTTAACGGATGATGTTTAACGCCCGAAATTAATAATCGATCCTGATCCGTTATCCGCGGTTTTGGATTGATATCCCATTTTCTATATCATCTATAGATGTCATAATATGTCATTGTCTATAAATGATATAGCAAATGACATATTATGAAATGACATATCGATCTAAAACCGCAGATAACGGATCAGGAACGATTATTAATTTCAACGTGAATTCATTTCTGTACCTTACTAATATAGTAATAGATCCCAAGGTATTGTCTGTTCACGTTATAGAAAGCGTGACCTCTGCTTATAGCTTCAGTGTACTCATGACTGTGCATCGAGATTGACCTCAGAGCCAACAAACTAGGCACTAGTAGCTAGGGTATCCGATCTCAATTAAATTGAATCGAAAATCGATTTTTGAAATCTCATAATCGTTTTTTTTTGCGAAAGAGATCGATTTCGAATCGATTTATAACCACCTATAATGTTTTGATTTGTATATATTATCTATCAACTTATCAAAGAATCGACTGCAAGGTAAGTTTTGGCTGTAAGGAGTTCGCGTCCAATGCCTTTTACATTCTCATCTTTTCGCTATCTGTGGTTCTTGCACAGATAACAAATAAAACTCTTTTTCAGTTCTGGCTAACTCCGTTATCGTAAAACCCCAAGCTAAAACCATGAGAGGAATAACTGCTATGTCGTCTCTCCAGTTTGAAGTCATGTGAAAATGACAATTTTCCGCTTCGTTCCGTTCATTTTTTCTACTTATATCCAGTCATAACTCAGCCTACTGATATATCCCGCCCACAGGCATTGTATGCACGTAGATAATATATGGATACGTGCGTACGAAGTTTGGACATTATAATAGTAAATTCTTAATCTTAATTGTGCTTGTTAACTTTGGTTACATCATTGTGTACAGTGCTGTTATCATGGATACTAAAACCTACCGCGATGTTCTATTAGGATCGCGTTTTTAAGGTGCTCGTGCATTAGTCAGCATTGTTGTTCACATACCTAATGTATTAAGGGCTAACCGTTGCATTTATTATGTGAAATTCGTAGAATTATTGTATTTTGTATTTGCTATTATATTATTATTTGTACAAAAAGACTTATACATGGTCTCATAAATGTGCACATCGATTTATGACGGTTTAATTATTATTATCTATTGCCATAAAAATATTGGAGTGTGGCATATTTAGAAAAATCTTTGACAGACTGTCTTTGGCAGTGCTTATAAATGGAATGTTTTTTTTTTGGAATATGCGGTAGTAAAGAGGAAACATTTTCATCACGGTTTTGCTCAAGTTAAATGTATAAATATTTATGAGCTAACATGAAAAAATTTTTAATGCGTTTTTCTATGGAAACTAACTTGGTTATTTTAATATTCCCTATAAGAATGCTGATTAAAAGGTCTTAGGTTATCATCTATCCTATTCATTACACCAACGGTAAGTAACAGTTATCACACTTCCGGTACTGTAGTACCAATATCCGATTAATTAAATATATTAAACGCGATAAAATTAAGTCAGCTATATTTGTAGTACTATTAGAAAGGCGTTTAATAAAATGTATATGATAAGATAATAAAATTAATAATTTGCATACTATTGTTGATACATTTTTATGAGTAAGTTTTCGGATAAAATAGGCCAAACTTTGTAAGCTTTCCAGTTTCATTATCAGAACAATATTAGCACTGATACTTTATCATGTTACTATAGATTTTCCTAAACCTACAGATTTAAAGACTCGTCTGAGGTGATGGGGATAAAATAATAGTTATGACCTGTAATATAAGACACCTTAGCCTAAGTTTTCTTTTATTACAGGTCTAAGTTACGTATTATAAGTTATGAATCGGGATCACACGGATGAAACCGTGGAAAGCAGCTAACACCTATTGTTATTTACAACGTATTGAAATACTTGTTGCGCCCCGCGTCTTCCCTTTATCCCGCAGGAATCTTTTTCTGGGATAAATAGCATAGCTTATGTGTAAATTCAAGGTATAAGTCCAAATTTCATCGAAATCGGTTTAGTAATTACGGTGATACGTGGCGACAAATATCACACACACACAAACTTTCGCATTTATAATATTAGTAGGATTAAACATTAACCTTATTTGGCATACATAAATACATCTCTGTATTAAATAAGTAATAAATTCAATCAATTAATAATCACTTTACAACTTTATTGATGTTAGTGCAATAAATTTGCTTTGACATTTCTGGATTATATGACTAAGAAATTGCTTTAATTTAATACATGAATAACTTGTATCTTGATTTAATTGATTAGGTGATGACGGAGGAACTGGTTAAAGCTTTGATACATCGCATAAATTATTTACAAAAAACAATTCCGTCTAGTATAATTTTAGGCATTTTGGTCTAGTGACCAGTGCACAAGGACCATGTCTCACGAAATGAATAACCCACACCATATCTTTATACCTCAACTAGCGACCCGCCCCGGCTTTGCACGGGTGCAATGTAGATACTAATATAAGGCAGTATTTTACATATCTTTGAATTTATCAGGTTTTCTGTACTTCGTTTAAAAGATCTAAGCGTAAAAACAGCGGAAGCGACTTCATTTCATCCCTACTTCCCTCAAATTCCTTCAGTAGTTTTTGCTTGAAAGAGTAACAAACATCCATCACTCACAAACTTACATGTTTATAATATGTTAGTAGAATATCTAGCCTAAAAACTCAGCCATCAAACTCGTCTAAAAAGATGCTCTAACATTTTATTCGCAACCATTACATCCAGCGCACACGAAGCCTCTATCGCATTCAACGTGCGTTATGAATCAATATTCAACGCTATCTATATCCGCGTGTCTGTTTGTATGTACACTGCTCACTGCATTACGCACGAGGATGGCTCATACAGTAGAGGTGTTCACTTAAAACATATATCGATGTAAAATATCGGATCCCAGCATCGATGTTTAACGATATATCGAAAGAAAACATCGATATTTTTTCACCATGGAATACTCTCCAGAAAAGTTTAATATTACCTTTTTCCAGTGAAACGCGCAAGTTTGTGCTTCTTGATTTTGTATGTGTGAATGTAGAATCAGAGACCAGAGTAACATAGCTAAACTACTATTGTAAAACTAATAAAAATGATATTCTATGAGTGTTACTTGAATAGAATTGTACTACTTTGATAGTGCTTGGTGAGATGATTGAGATGTGTTAAACCTACATTTGAAGGCAAATAATCTGTTTCTTTAAATAAATATATCGATATATCGAGTACAATAAATATTTCTCTCAACATCGAATGAATCCGGTATATCGTATGGAAAACATCGAATAAATTCGATATATCGATGTTAAGTGAATATCCCTATCATACAGCCATCACACGCCTTTTATGGTTCGGCGGTATAAAATTACGGTTTTATACTGTGGCAATATTTAGGAAGAAGAAAAGAGGAAACTTTGCTGAGAAGAATAGAAGATTTTTTTTTAAGCTGATAGGGTAGCGTTTGATCGCAAGTCACGTGATGTTAAGTGTGTGGTCGATGGCGCCACGCTACAGCTGGATTGGGAACTGGCTCTTAAGTGGAGCTGCCGGAACGCACCAAGTGCTGAGCGATTGTCACATGCTCTTCAATGTAGTGATTCTTGGACATGCCGGTTTCCTCACAATGGTTTCCTTTACCGTTTTGAGCGATGGCAAATCCACACATATTGCCGGGGGGATTCAAACTCGGTATCAGTGCCTTGTAAGTCGGAAGTGTTACTCCTTAGCCATCACCGCTCACGTTAGCTGGTAGACTGCAAAACTAATCATCAAATATTCCAGTTGGATCGATTGTGAAAATGTTCATGTCCTGAAACTCTCTCAACAAAGCACACCCTGTAATTTCGTCGACACTTTATGAAGTGTCTGTGGGGGTTTGATTATCAGTTGAGTGATAAGACCCCCCTTCCCCCGCGCCCCCTCTCCCTGCTATATCGAACGTGCCCGCATTTAAATCTATTAGTGCTCAGTGAATCGACTAAAAGGTTCAATGAGGTTAATAACTGTTGTTTTGTCTTTATTGGTCCACATATTCCTTGATTGAGACTTGTATATTTGTCTCGTTCTGTCTTTGTTTCTTTTAACGTCGGATATCTCGGTCCCACGGTCTCGCCAGAAAGCCACAGGAAGGGTGTATTCAATGTTCGTCGTGCTGTCTGGTCTGTGAAAAGGCAAGCCGTAGGATCCGGCCATAACCAAGGCTTTTTGTATATTGATAGTTTGTCATTGTTGTCTTTATGTAAAAATCCCTTTCTTTTTCTTTCAAAACTACTCCATTTATCTCAAACGAGCCAAAAACGTCTGAGCATTGCTGCCAATAAGTAACTCCCGGAATCATAAATCAATTGCCCAGTCATAAAACATTATTTTATAAACCATGAAAAACCAAATTCATCATAAATGCAACCAGTTACCACTCCTTCCTGTCGTAAAACTCCGTTATAGCATGTTCGATTCCATCACTTGACCGATTTCGATGAAGTTGTCACCGATTGGTTGCGGTCACGCGATTCTTGGTAGAGCTGTTGAGTTTTATTAGATCTGATTTTAAAGGCGACACGCGACGGGGAATTTATGTTTGTCTTCAAAAGGACTGAGGGAATTATGTATGTATATTGTTTTGTTTGTCTGAATATAGATTCAATTTTCTGCTGAGTAATACCTTACGCGTTGTCCAAACACAAAAGTTACTTTCGATTCCGTTTAGCAATCTGCGAAGTCATGTCTGAATTGCTCACAGTTAAGTAAGTAGGTACGGTCAACGAGAAAAGTCGCTGGATATACCTATACGATTTTCCAGTTTAGCATCTTAAAACCAGTTTTTTAAAAGTAATAACTAATTTCAATTAACTGTGAAGTGAAATATAATTTAAAAAACAATAGTTTTGGTTAAGAAAACATTATTTTTTGCATATCAAGTACATATTATTGTATCCAACAAATAAAGTACAATAAAAAAATTACCTAATGTGCATAGAATTCAAAATCACCAAGAAAAATCTCAAACTAAAAACTTGATCTCTGCTAGTTTTTAAATCCTTCTTTTCAAAACAATTTTATTGTTATGATTTTCTAACATATATGTGAAAGTAACTCTGTCTCCTTGTCTGTTTGTTTGTTAACTTTCACGCCCAAACCGTTAAACCGATTTTGACTAAAATCAGTGAGGAGATAGTTTGAACCGATACTTTTTACCGATTTTGACAAGTAAAAAGATTTTGATTTTTTTACTTGTCAAAATTGTTTTTTTTTTTTTTAATTGAGATTTTTTTTTAAATTTTGATTTTGATTTTGAAAGATTTTGACTAGCAAATAATACATTGTCAAGTTAACTTACAACTTTATTATTCTCGAACCAAACGGCTTTATAAACGCCCCTCCATACTAGGAAGTCAAGGAACCCATCCTGAGTAAAGGAACCCCACGGCAGATGTGGTAGATAAACAGGACACGCGCGCGGGCGCATTACTCCGTCCTCACAAATGCTTACTTTTAATTTTATATCTGTTTATCAAAGATTGAGAACGCCTGTTTGACTTTAACAGAGGTAACAGATGTTACCTATCACTACATCCAATCCTTCCTACTAATATTATAAACGTGAATGTTTTTGAGTACTATGAATGTTTGTTGCTCTTTCACGCAAAAACTACGAACGGATTTGAGTGAAATTCGGAATAAAAATAGCTTATCATTATCAGCTTCCACGTTCCCACTGCTGGGACTCTGGCCTTCTCTCAGAGAGAGAGTATGGGCTATAATCTTCCACGCTGGCCCAGTGCGGGTTGGTAGATGTCACATACCCTTGAAAATGTTGCAGTTCTTGGGCATGCTGGTTTTCTCACGATGTTTTCCTTCACCGTTTTGAGCGATGGCAAATCCGCACATAACTTATTGAGTCATAGGTACGAGGCCGAGAGGATTCGAACTCGGTGTCGGCGTCTTGTAAGTCGCACGCCAAACCGTTCGGCCACCATCGCTCATAAAAATAGCTTATATACTCTGGATTAACACATAGGCTACTTTTTATCCCGGAAATAGGTTCCTGTGGGATAACGGGAAGACGCGGGTGGAACCGCGGGGTGCAGTAACAAATTCGCTTTTCGTGTCTGTCTGTATATCCGCTATTTTATAACAAATTCGCTTTTCGTGTCTGTCTGTATATCCGCTATTTTTTTCTAAACCGCACAACTGATTTTGATGCGATTCTCACCATCAATTAGATGATTTTTTTGAAGGTTTATTTATATACTAGCTGCTTTTTATTCCCCGCGGTCTCACCTGCGTGGGCCACAGCTTCCCATTTTTACCCTCTTAGTGGTTGAATTTCAAAAAATCCTTTCTTCCCTTATGCATCAAGACAAACATACCTTCCAAATTTCAAGTTTCTACGACTAGCGGTTTAGGCTGTGCGATGAGATCAGTCAGTCAGGACTTCGATTTTTATATGCAGATAGATTCTTCTTCTTCTTGTGGTGCCATCTCCTACCGGAGGTCGGCTATCATTAGGGCTATCCTAATTTTGGATGCTGCTGCTCGGAACAGGGATCTTGTGCTCATTTTGAACCAAGTCCGGAGATTTTTGAGCCATGAGGTACGTCTTCTTCCAGGTTTTCTCCTTCCTTGGATTTTTCCCTGCATGATAAGCTGGAGCAGCTGGTACTTGTCGTTCCTCATAGTGTAACCAAGGTACTGCAGCTTTCGCATTTTGATTGTGTTTAAAATTTCCACCTTCTTGTTCAATTTTCGCAACACCTCTTCATTGGACACTCTATCCGTCCACGATATTTTCAATATTTTTCTGTATACCCACATTTCAAATGCCTCTAAACGTTTACACATCGTTTCTGTTAGAGTCCATGCCTCAGCTCCATACAGAAGAACAGAAAACACGTAGCACCGTGCTAAACGCACCCTAGATAGATTAAGTACATATAGATAAAACTTAATTAAGTTTTATGTAAGTTGAAGAAAATAGTATTTTGCAACCAAGACGCCAAAAAAAAATTTACACTAAAAATTTCACCTCTTTTTTTCTATATTACACCCGGGGGGGCGTGTCGCTAGTAATACATATTATAAATGTGAAAGTTTGTGAGTGCGTATGTTAGTTCCTTCTTTACGCTTTTTTAAAACACTTTTATTAGCTTGACTTGTAACTAACTAACTAACTAACTAACAATGTAATCAAATCTTAGAAGTCAATTTTTATACATAGTGTTCAAACGTAAGAGTAAATTTTAGTTCACCTCTTCAAAACTAGATGGCGCTGTTCATTGAGCCATGGTTTTGTAGATCGCGGTGACGAGATTCTCCGGCGATAGTAACATAAATGACATAAATGACATAACTGACATAACTGACATAACTGACATAACTGACATAACTGACATAACTGACATAACTGACATAACTGACATAACTGACATAACTGACATAACTGACATAACTGACATAACTGACATAACTGACATAACTGACATAACTGACATAACTGACATAACTGACATAACTGACATAAATGTGACATAAATGTGTTTTTACAAAATAAAAGAGATATCGCAAGATACTCAACGCGCCAAAATATTGGTTTCATTTTTGACCCATTTGGGGTTTGTTACTTTGTTTTGGGGTCCGAACATGGTCCTTCGACTTGCCGGAAAACGGTGAACGGGTGAAACGTGGTTGACATTTGTTCGGCATTGCACCCCCCGGTGCACTGGAACAAGTAGTGGCTCGCTACTAGTGCTTGAACGACAGTTTTTATTCCAGAAAGTGGATCCTGTGGGATGGCGTGAAAGTCGCAGGACACAGCTAGTGTTGTTACAAAACGGATCCAGAAGTCTATTTCAGGATATTTACTACGTTCGTAGGCGTTTATGGAGATAAGGGTGGGTAGGGGTGGCTTCAGGAGAGGGGTGGGGGTATTGACCCATCTCTCGGGGAAATAACTCGAGCCACACTCATCTGTGTGTTGGGTTGGCAGATCATAATTTGACGTCTAGGACTAGACTTGCCTTTTTGATGAAAAATTGTATTAAACTATTCATGGACTTTCTGACAAAAAGAGTTTTCTAGTAAGTAGTTGAATTTGTTTGACTTGCATGTACATACACAATTTATACTCTATAGCTAAATATGGATGGAACCACCCGCGTCTTTTACTCGTATGTTGTTCATTTTCTTTTTTTGCTGTGTTGTTACTATAAACGACGACTTTATCCTGCGAAGCTAGCGGTCCTGGGTTCGAATCCCGGTAAGGGCAAATATATGTGTGATGAGCACGAATATTTGTATCTGAGTCTTGGATATTTCTATTCTATATAGGTATTTATTTCTCTATATAAGTATGTATATCGTTGTCTAGTACCCATGACACAAGTTTCGAGCCTAATTTGGGGCTAGGTTAATTTGTGTGCAATTGTCCCCGATATTTATTTTTATTGTACCCTTCTGTAAACCATCAGGGAGCAAATTCCAGTCCCGAGCGGTCCATAAAATGAAGAAGTCAGCGAAACGCCTGGTTGATTGACAGTTACTCCTATATATATACTGTTTTAAACTACCATGGTCAATAACATTATAATGATTATTCATTATTTATTTGTGTGACAGCAGAAAAAGCACCTGTCATAGCTCGCGTAAGGATACCGTGAGTTTTGTGTGTCGAGATTTAAATCGAGTTGCGAGTGACTTGTGTGAAAATGGTAATGTCATCGTAAGCAAAAAACGTGAGAGGAAGCGGGTAGATAGATATGTCTGCCCGTTTTAATATCAACAATACCCGCAGAAACTTTTAGTATTCTCGTGATCATGGCGCTTGCAGCAGTGCTGAAATATCGAGAACCTGGTTAAGTGAGACCTCAAGGGACCTGCAAATTTGTCTCACTTATAGAGGTATTCCACTTACCCAGTGTCTCAGATATCCAGATATAAATAAATATCTGTCTCATTTACAGATGGTTCCATTAATAGAGGTCAGAATACATCGTAATTAGCCCGTTTTTCAAAACCTAATTCTCATTTACTGCTATATTTATATTGGTGTTGCCAGAATCGTTCAGCGGGTCGCCTTACGTCTTATCCCCTCGCTGATTACTGTTGCCAGACAGACGACGATCGATGAGATGCACCCCTGCACCCCATAGGGCTGCCACTACAAGCTAAGGTAAGTTTAATTTTTAGTGCAAAAAAAAATTGACGGTAATATATATTTAGAAAATCTTTGACGACTGGCTCCTTGGTGACTGTTTTTATAGTGTTAATGAGTTTTTGTACTAAAATTAATAATTAAGTAGCTACGCCCAGCGGTTTAACCCGCGTGAACTGCAGTTTAACCTACCATGTTAAGGAAACCAGGATCTGATAATAGCATCCCAGAAAAATGGAGGGAATCAAAAATCGTTTTTTTTTTGTTAAAAATTATACTTGTAGGCTTAAGCTCCGAAACCAATTGACAAAAAGGAAGTGCCGAAACTTGTTGAAAAGGAGCCAACTCCCGAAGATGAGGAGGATGACGACGTTGAAATTATAGAAGAAGAAGATATTGGCGAAGAATTGGAAGAAGAGGAAGACGATATATCGGACGTCGATGACGCGGAGCTTCTCACCCGTTTGGAGGCCAAATACGGACGTTTGCCGGAACCGGAAAGGCCTGGCCTCGGCATCGCCAAAAAGAGTAAAAAGGATTGCTGTCGTGTGTCTCCTGATTGGTTGTTTCTGCGCTTGATATTAACAAACTAATGGCTTGACTAACACGTGTGAGTGGAGTTTATGATTATTTTATTAATATTGTTATGATTTCTGTAGGTTTCTTTTTTTGTATACTTAGCTTAAGCTTTAACACGTAGGCTACTTTTTATCCCGGAAAAAGGTTCATGCGGGATAACGGGAAGACGCGGGTGAAACCGCGGGGCGCAGATGGTTTGTAATATTAGTAAGAATGGATGTATGTCCCAAAAACCGTTGATTAACTACGAATATAAATGGCGTAAGTGACAACCCTCCCCTACAGCCACCCTCTCAGGGTTGATGTAAACTGCACTGTCTCTGTGTACTTTGCTAGATCAATGTTGGTACGGTTAAAACGTTTGTCGACGCACGCATCTGATACGTTTGTTTTTTTTGGCATTAATTTTTGTCACCTGTCTTGGCCTTTTTTTAACACTTTTATTAGCTTAACTTGTAACTAACTAACTAACTAATTAACTAACTAACAATGTAATGAAATCTAAGAATTCAATTTTCACCTACTTCTAATTGTCGTATCGACTTGAAACTTTGTATGAGTATGTAATCTTGGTGACAATGCAATATTTTGGTATCATCGACCTGACCTGATGATGTAGCCGGAAGGTGGGTAGGGGATCTCTGCAGTGGCTAGTAAACCCCTCGAGTTTGGGCTCATAATTATGTTTCAGGATCAGTGCCTGTTTCTTTAGTAAGGGCTAAGAGCCATTTTGCCGGCGTAAAGAGGTTGGAACAGGCGAAGCTTATTTTTATTTTGACGTTTTAAGGTGATCACAATTTTGCATATTATAGATATTTTTTAACTTTTAATTTCTACTATTTTGACTTTTCATTTGGGTGAAACCGCGGGACGAAGCTAGTGTCTTAAATACAGAGTGTAGCGTTTGACTACAAATCATCTGTACCCCCAGTACAGGTTTTGATAGTTTACAAAAACTATAAAAGTTTTCGTTTCCATCCATACATATTTTTTTCAGCGAATCTTACCGAGACTTGGAGGAACTGAAATCGTTAATACGGGTTATTTTAAATCGTTATAATCATATTCCAACAATGTTATTGAGTTACTTTTCGAATTTAAGCAGATTGAGTTGCCACTCTGACTAGTCGGCGGTAGTAAACGTTGACGTTTACCAAAACTTTTATCGTTTTCAAAACTTGTACTAGGGGTACTGATGTTAAAGTGACAATGTGGTCGAAGGGACAGTCTCCTGGACTGGGATTGTCTTCAAGTAAAACAGCTCGTAAGATAGCTCGTTTTCCACAATTGGCCACGGTGGCCCACTACAACTAGGTCCCAACACTTAGTTGTAAAATCGTGGCCTCATAAAAGAAAGTCGTTGAGTTAAACGTGTAGATGTAAGGAGATAAGGCCTTATCGCAATCAGAAAGTAAACTGACGCCAAGGTCTTTGGACATTGTTTGAGACTGAGACAATTTGAGTCAATATTTAAAAAAAATTAGCTTTTACTATGTCAGGTCAGGAAGTAGTCTTTGTACGTGAAAGGGTCTTTTCATTATGGCGTCACACGTTTAGTGTATTGGCTTCCATTCAATTAAATACATTTATTTCAGACAAGCTGTTTTTACCCCTTAGGGGCTGAATTTCAAAAAAAACCATTCTTAGTACACTCCTATGCATCAAGACAAACATACCTTCCAAATTTCAAGTTTAACTAGACTATTATTAGACTATTATTATTAGACTATTAGACTATTATAGACTATTATTATTAGACTATTAGACTATTATAGACTATTATTTTATTAGACTCTGTTTAGGCTGTGCGTTGATATCAGTCAGTCAGGACTTTGATTCATAAATGTCTAGATTTTGTTATAATCCATACAATTTAAGTTAATTAATAGATCAGGTGACTTGTGGTCCTGTAAGATGCAGAAAAATTGTATTTAGTTTTGGTAATTTTGTATCATGTTTTTCCTATTTCTATATAATAGACAAAAGTCGATGTGCGTATGTTTCCTATGGACACCAAAAGGGCTAGACCGATTTTGATGAGCAAATTTTTTTGCTTTTGATAAATAATATAATTAAATAAGTGCGCTCAAGAACTTTTGCTGAAACACTACGTACAGCATTTCTAATTTCCCGTTTTACTAATAACTAATAACCGTTTGGTTTAGTGCGCAGACCGATTTTTACGACTACTACATCCACTGCGCCGTTAAAAATTAAATGTTTACGACCGGAAACGGAAACCGAGCGGAAACTTGGCGATTTCGCGCGCTAGGGTGTCGGACTGTCGGTCGCCCACCGGGGCCTAGACGGCGGACGTTGTAACCCACAATGTAGGTAGGTACTATTGCCACTAACTGTCATAATCGAGACTGGCATTACTAATAATATCAAAAATTTATAAAATCTCTTGGACTTTTTTCATCAAACACAGCTAAAAACACTCGCCCGCCTGTAACTCACTTTTCATTAAAAAAAAACTAAATTGAAATCGCTTCATCCGCTCGCGAGCTACGGTGCCACAGACAAACAGACAGACACGTCAAATTTATAACACCCCTCTTTTTGCGTCGGGGGTTAAAAACCGATAATCGATTGTGCTTGAATGAATCTATTGCAAAATTTGCGGATGTGTACTTTTTTTAACAAAATCCCTAGTGAAATTCAAGACTTTTCGATACTACAATTAGGTAAACGCTTATTGTGAAATATCAGACTGACAAATGACAAAAAAGCTTGGGATTGTAGTGAACTTGCTCTAATTCAATCAATTAGTAAAATAATATAATTGGAAATGTGATCGCGCCCAAAAAATTACCTGCCGGGCGTTCCTTGCCTGTTCTTTTGCCGGCGTAAAAAGGTTGGAACAGGCGTAGCTAGCCTTAAGTTTGACGTTTTAAAGTAATCACATAAATGTATTTTGAAGTTTGAAGTTAGACGTAGGCAAACGTATCCAGAATTTTGGAAAAATATATTGAATTGACAGTACCTAGGTTAAAATTTACTATTACGATTTTATTACATTGTTTTTTAGTTACCACTGAAGCTAATAAAAGCGTGCTAAAAAGATTTCGGAACTAGATCGCGCCATAAAAGTCCGAAAAGAAAAAAGTCCGATTTAAGCTGAGGACATTCGCGCCCGATTGTACCTACTCGCCCACTAGGCCTCGACGGCGCCCGATGGACGCATCTCAACAATAATTAAACTATGTAGGTCGTACGCCCACAACGACTATGTTGTACTAACCACCAGCCTTAGCAGACCCACCTTACCTCCCACCAACAATCGAGCCTAGAACTAATCGAGACCGCGCAGGGGTCTGCCTGGCTGGATGCCTGCATGACCTCGACGACCGAACTCTTCTGTTCTTTATTCGATTCAAACTGCGCTCCGAACCGGCGATTTATTAAACGCTTGTTGGTCAGAGTTAAAAAAAATACTGGCGTAATGATCCTGTAGGTATCGGACTTATCCGAAAACCGTTTATAAAAGATTTGCAATTTTTGACATCTGTCTAATAGGTATAATAATACCAGCTATAATAAAAAAAATATAAAAAAATAGCTGTAATACAAATCCATAATAATTATAGGTGTACCTATAATTTACAATTAACATAAATGACCGATGTGGCGCAATGAGCGAACCAGTGACTGTGAAATGTGAGGTAGCGGGTTCGATCAAGCACATATGAAAAAAAAATGCATTGAAAAAAATGGTGTTGTGGATCCTCAATTTAGATAGTTTCGGATACTCATAGTTAAAGATCAGAGCTTATGCTATGTGGTAATATTATTAATAATATCAGGTAGTGACCTCCTTTTCAAACAATCTCAAAAATATCACAACAAAACATCTGAGTAGAACCTAGAACTGAACAGACTTGAATTGTCATACATATTTGTCACAGAGCGATAAAATCATTTGACAGAAAGATAAGTCTGACATTTACGTGTCACAAAGCAACCTCGTAGATCGTTGTCAATGCAGATTTACATCTATTTGTAAGACACTCGTTGAAAGGCTCATATTAAAAATAATGAGGTGGTAAACTATGGCAGTAATAATTATTATGTATCCGTAAATCCGTAAATAGATGAATAGAAAACGGCATAAGGAAAACTTTTTGCAGACATAGCCTTGGCGATAAATAATGATATAATGTCACCGTATCGGATTTACAAATCGAAGGTCCGATTTACTCGGAACTGTACGAAGGAGTATTCTAAAAAAATGTTATGTGTAAAAAAAATCGGTTTAAAAAAAAGGATTGCATTTTTTCGGATTGGATTCGAATTGGATTTCGGTGCACAAACGCACTCAATAGTTTAAATTCTGTGCACATCTGTCAAATCAGAAGAAATAAGAGCATGCCTGCCATTCTTGTAGTGACAAATGCTTTACGCGATGGCTGTCATTTGTCACTTTTTGACAGGCGGTGACAGTTTTTGTTTAAAAACTGGCCAGTTATTTTTAATATGCTTTATTTTTTATGGGTCTCATATTTTTTAACATGACATTCCGATGACAGTGAAAAATAATGCAAATATTATTTTTTATTTTAAATAAATTACATATGATAAGAGTTTCAATTGATAATAAATTAATAACTATCAATTGAAAACCACTTCTTTACATACTAACTGAAATATTTTCTGCATGGAATATCTATATTTTACAAATTAAAACGTGTAATTTTTTCTCATTTCCGAGATAAAGGTTAAGACAATCATACTTTCCAAGTTTACAACAAAAACGCAAACGGAATATCAGCAGTGTTAGTAAAGAAAGCACAATACGACTCAACGACTGACTGTTCCCATGATATCATTAAAAGATTTATTACTTTATTCGATTGAAACTCCAACAGCTCCAACACGCAACGATAATAAAGACAATCCATCAGAAAACGCGTTAAAACAAAATTAAAACATCAAAGAAAAAAAAAATGCACACAACCAAAGCTCCGCCAACAAAAACCGATATAAATTTCACTAAGTATATATTACTCAACGCCAATCAAAACGATATCCGAAACTCTACGCCGGAGACGAAATACGATGCCAAAAAAAGGGAATTAAAGCGAAAACTTCGTGTCGCCGCAAAAAGCTTCGGAGCTTTTAATCGATTAAGTGAAAAAAAAAAACTTACGTCAAAGGCGGCCGGGTCCGAAGAAAATAAAAAGAGTGAAGCACAAAACTAAAAATCACTAACGGTGTTGTTATCGCGGTACTGGAGGCGATTTTTCGTTATATTGTCCGGTATTGAGCGGGAGAGACGCGCGCCTGCCGACTCGCGAGCAGGGCACTGCCACTGATCTAATTCCGAGCTACGCTGTGAAAGTGACGTAATGGCGCCATATTGCCCCGCGCCCCCGCGCGGCCGCGCCTAGCTTCCGCTCGGAAAAATGCAACTATTTAATCAATTTCAGCGCTTAGAGTGGATATTTCAAAGCTCCACGGCCTCTATTGCGTTATTGCGTTGTAACACGAACTTTTCCAGCAATCGATGGGCGCCTTATCTGTCTGTTACAAGCGTTTTGACGCCGCGCAAGTTTTATTGGCGCTGCGGGAAATTGTGACGCGTCGTCGAGATAGCAATGGGAAACGCATCTGAAAAGTTGCGATTTCTATTGCTATTACAGAATTTTTACAGAGTAGTAGTAGTTAATAATAATAATTTACATCAACACTTATGATTATTCAGTAGAAGAAATTAGAAATGTAGAGTTAGTTTATGACTGACATTTATCTATGTCCCAAACTATTTGTCTATGTCTCTTCGTCATTTTTACTTTATTGAGTAAAGAAAACCCCTTTTAAAATGTTTTGTTAACTTGGTTATTACTAATGTAGCATGTTTTACATTAATTATCAGCATTTAAATTATGAAAGTGACCATTTAATTTTACTAATTTTTTTTTCTTAACCTATACTGTCCCACTGCTGGGCAAAGGCCTCCCCCATTTCCTTCTAGATATATCTGTCCCCCGCAACCTCAGGCCACCGCTCCTTAAATGAGTCAAGGTCATCACGCCATCTTTTTCGGGGCCTGCCTCGGCGACGTCGCCCGTCTTCAGGTACCCACTGCGTGATGATCCTAGCCCAGCGATCCGGGTGCATCCGGCTTACGTGTCCCGCCCAGTCCCACTTTAGTCTAGCAGTCTTTTGCCCTACATCTGTAATTTTACTAATAAACGGCTCAATAATTATGTATAAAAAAGCAATGTTTCAAAGTACCTCTACGGCGATAAAATCGTCGTCACTTACCCTGAGATGAAACTGGTCAAATATAATCACAAATTTATGAAAAGCAAATAGTAGGTAAATAAGACAAAACAATTATTCCCAACTTCGTATTTATTTATTTATTTATTTATATTGATCACCAGCATAATGTACACCGTTGCAATTATAATATATAGACAGTTCACACAAGTAAGGCTAAGTGTCATTACATTTAATGGTGAAGACTACATGCGAAAAGTAAAAGCGAGCAAATTTGGAAAAATAAAGTTTACATTGATATTAATGAATAAGTGATAAAATTAAGACATTGAACAATTCTTCAATACACTCTAAACTCTTAAACTAAAAACTCTTTTTAAACAAAAAAAAAAAAAAAAAACTCTTTAAAAACAAAAAAAACAAAAAAACTCTTAAAAACTCTCTTCTTTCTCTCTTTTGTAAAAACTCTTTTTTCATAATCTCTTTATTTAGTTACAATATTAACTTAACTGCATTAAAAAAGCTCTTATTATGAAAATATAACATCAACATCAAAATGACTTGTTCAATATCATATAACGTCAAGATAACAATAAACTTGTGATATTAACGTGATAGTTTTCCAATATTTACCTGATATTTTCCCTCGGGGAATTCTGACGCCGCGCCGCCGCTAGTGTCTGCGAAAACTCGTAATAGTTGGTAATAAAATGAACAATGATAAATAACCATGGATATAAAAATTTGGTTTTGAATTTGGTTTTATTCTGTGACAGAACGACACAGAGTACCTACCTACAGAAGCGTCACTCCGGTCCTCGCGTCGCTTCCTCATTAGCTTGCCTATTCCCCGCTTCTTCCTATCCTACTTCCGTCGGGTCGCTAATCCTCAATTGTAGACTAGCTAGTTGCTACAGCGCTCTTCTATAGAATAGAATAGTAAGCTACGGCTTTTCTTTTTAAAGAATGGGTACAAATGCTTTTATTTTTTTTATATATTTAAGTTTTATTTACGTTTTATGGCCCACTAGTTGCGCTCGCGTCTTCCCGTTATCCTGCAGGAACCTTTTTCCGGGATAAAAAGTAGCTTGTGTGTTAATCCACGGTATAAGCTATCTCCATTCCAAATTTCATTCAGATCCTTTCAGTATTTTTTGCGTGAAAGAATAACTAACATCCATCCATCCATCTTCCATCCATCCATCTTCCATCCATCCATACAAACTTTCACGTTTATAATATTAATTAGTAGGACAGCTGTTCATGGTGGCGTTAAAGGGGTCTATGTTCGGGAGTGGACTTCTTCACGCCACCATCAATAGTTAATCGATAGTCCATCGATAGCCAACTAATCGGAACACTATCGATAGCTTAAAACGAGGCAATACCATCGATAGTATAGATAGTATTGCTGCACGAGAAGCATAAACTATCTATAGTTTTTAATTTACGAGGAACAATACTATCGATAGTATCGATACTTCGCGAGCACACGGAGAAAAAAGACCTTCCGAAATACCGTTTTCCTTCTGAGTAAAAGAAAAGGACTTGTGATTCAGAAGGAAAAATTAAGGTAAAATAAGGCAGGAATCGGTCTTGGTCGGTAAGACTCAGAAGGTAAGTCAGAATTTTTTTCTCAGTGTAGTAATACTATCGACAGTATCGATATTAACGATAGGCATATCGATATTTTGGCGACACTAGCACCTATGCATCACAAAAACTTCCGATCTGGTTCGCATCGCAGTCTTGTGTGGAAGCCCTGAGAAGACAAAATCGACATTCTTAAAAATTAACACACAAGGAGAATGGATTAACTAAACTCAGTTTACACAGTTAACCATTAACTGCGGATTAATAATAATCGTCTTGCCATCTTTGTGGGTAGTTAACGTCACCGGATTTTGAACTTGGCTCATTAAAATTTCGTAGTGTCATTAATTTCTGAACGACAAATTAGTTTTGACGTTTATGCGGTTTCGTGAAAGGCGGGCCAAGTTAGAAGCGACTAATCGAGATTTTTGACGGAGCGGTTATTTTTTTGACAGCACGGATATTTTTCGAGTTGACATCCAGTTAATTCTAAGCGAATTAAAATACTATGACTTGAAATATAAATATAGTGTATTGTACACTCTTAATCAAAAAAACTTTGCAATGATAAAGAGATCCTCATTAGTAGTAGATAAGTTAAGCTAATTCAATAATTCAAAGTTCTTTTTTGAAGTTAATAAAATGTTAGTTATGGGGCATTACTTTTTTTTCTCACATATCAAGTTTTTACTAAGGTAAACCAACAACCAATACCTAAACCAACAATATCCTAAAGAATATAATTTTCAGTACCAAAGTTATTACAATTTCACGGCTCATAACAGCTATTTACAGCCACTCTCAATAGCTTTTGTCTGAAACTAGCAACATTGTTGGGAGTTTAATCGCTGTCTCCCCTCAAGTAAACGGGACATAATAACCAGCAGATGTGATTTTTTGACGAAATGTTAATTTATAGACTGGCTATTTCAACTCTGATTATAAAAATATCACGCTTTGAAATCAGTCAAAAGGGCTTTTTAAATGAGTACGGCCAAACGCTAGACGAACCGGGAATTAAAAATAACTATTGATTTGGTACTTTTAAATTTTATGAAAATTATTAAATTGTAACTCAAACTTTTTATTTGGATGGCTTCTGCTACGTTATCACAATTTTGGCATATCAATTTTGCAGATTTGGAGTGTGTGAATGATATTGACAGTTCACGCGGTTGTCAAAAGTTTAGTTCACTAGATTAATCGAATGACTAGACTAGTTGTAATATTCGATCGATTCGATATGTTTGTTTTTTTCGATATGACTTGACAACATTCTGAAAGTCCTTACACTTTGACATAAAACATTGCATCCTTGTATTATATCGTTCAAGATTCTATTTCCATCTTAAAGTCAACTAAAATACCATAAACTAAAACAGAATAAAACATTTCACGAAAACCAAAATCGTTTCAACAATTTAACTGTCGAGAAATCAGATATTCGCCAACCTAAACTCTCCGAAAGTATTTTCCTATCAAATAACAGATAAAAACACAAAAAAGGCAGTAAAAGTTTTTACTTGCTCGATTGAACACGATGATATCGATAGCACGAACAATCAGACCGATCCAAGATGGCGGCCGTTTCCCACGCTTTCTTATGTCACTGCCACTTTTGATGGCGGGAAAACGTTAGGAGTTTTCAATTTGGTATGGCGCTGGTAAATCAGGCCAAATTCTTTCTGGCCAATATACGTTACTGTATTGTGATATGTTTTCTAAAGTCAACATGCTATCGTTCTTCGTTCTTAACGTACCCTGAAGTAAAATAATACTTAAATTTTCTTACCAAATAATGGGCCCATAACCTTAAATTAAAGTTAGCTACTAAACAAAACGCAAAATCACATTTAAAGTAGAGCAATACAGACGTCAGAATAATAAGTATTTAATTCTTAGAGCGCGGTTATAAACAACGATTAGAGGTAAACAAAATTAATGCTGGACGCCGGAGGGCTGCAAACTTCGTTGGACAAATACCTACTTGGGGAAAAGGGCGGAAAGTGAAGATGTTACGGGTTAAAAAGGTCTCTCTAAATATTGCGAAACGGCTTGAGCCGATGGTAGACGAAAAAAACTTGTGATGTCAATGACGTATTTTTTTATTTGACCTATTATTGTTTTTCGTAGTGTGTGTGTGAAGTTAAAATAATTGCGATATTTTCTAAATCGAAGGGCCATTAAGGTTTATTGTTATTCTAGTTTTAAATTTCTCTGTATTGTTGTGTATCACTAAAGAATCTGCTTTGGTTGTGATCCCGTAACTTGTTAATATTCATGTTTCCATATCCCAATGTGTACAACCAACCAAGAGAAATCTTATCAGTAAAGCTTATTATAAAATATCGGACAATTAGATGACAAAAAAGGCTTGGAATTTAGTGAACTTGCTCCAATTCAATCAATTAGTAGTAAGATTAAAATTGTAAAAGTGATCAAGTGATCGCGCCTAAAAAATTATCTGCCGGGCGTTTCTTGTCTGTTCTTTTGCCGGCGTAAGGAGGTTGGAACAGGCGTAGCTGGTCTTAAGTTTAACGTTTTAAAGTGATCATATTATGTATCCTATTGTACAGAGAATTTTGAATTGAATTGAATACGCGGGAGACACGGCAGAGCGCAGCTGGTCTGAAAAAAATACCGCATCAGTTTTCCGATAGCCTACATCGTACAGACAACCTCAATCGATAGAGGCCTATGGGCATCGTCTTCAATTCCCGAGGGTGGAGTAGGGCGGCTGCAGGGGCGGCTATCTCACCGAGACACTCGACGCGACACTTCGGGAAGTACTTCCTACAGTTCTTGGAAAGTATTAAGGCCCTGCCATACGCCGTTGACCTTGCTTGATCAGGTGAAAGCATCCCGCACTGACTTTATGAGACTGACGCGGCGATTTGCGAGTATGAAATACGTAAAAAATTCGCAAAAAATATAATTAAAGCAGTATTTTCAAAAAAAAATTGGCTTGATGGTGTTTTGGGTATTATATTTCTTAATACGCTGATGGTATTAACAATTCTTTGTTGCATATATCGTTTAGGGGTAAAGTAGTATTAAACTTTTAGAAAATGTGTTTGCACATTTTTTTTCAATAAATAAATATATTTTTTGCATTTTTCGGCCTGAAGGTGTTCTTCTATATATTAAGTAGATTAACATATATGTTTACTAGATTTTTTTAGACCAAAATTACACAGAGAGATAGTTTTATTTAAACCCGTTTTTCAGCTGAGTTTGGGAACCAGCGCCTTAAGTCTGGTCGGTGGAAATTGGGTACGGCCTCGTGGGATGGTCAAGCCATATCGCCAACGCGGTATCAGGTTTTCGAGATACTATATCGAATTAAAAAAAAAACCTACCTGTCTGTAATATATAGCACATAACCTACTCATTGCAATAAATATAATTTACATTTTATCATGTTGTCTTTTGAAATGATAATTATAAATTAGATATGTATAATTATATACATTTTTGAACGCTCAGAACCCGTGTGCGTGACATTATTGAAGAATCTAGTTATGACATTTTTTACAAATACTCGTATGAATTTAAGCAACTATTTTGCTATGTAGTTATATCTAATGAGAAAAATATTCTCTAAAGAACAATTGTAGCGAATAGAAGTAATGGTGTATCTATCAAATGATAAATAACATCTCATTAGATCCACGGTTTAAGAAGAAAGATTTACGAATCTGAGATCGATTAATCGTAGAATTGATTTTATAGGCCAAGAAAATCGATCTTAAAAAGTTTTGAATCGATCTTTTTTAGGATGCCTGTTAATGGTCAAAATTAATAATCGATCCCGATCCGTTATCTGCGGTTTTGGATCGATATGTCATGTCATAATATGTCATTTTAGTCATTTTAGTAGTAATATGTCAAGCCTAGTACTATTATTAATTTTGGGCGTTAATTGGAAAAAAAATCTCAGTAAATCCATAATGGATCTAATAAATGGATCTTAGGAGTTAGAATGGTATGTTAATTCAAAAAACTAAGATACAGAAAACACACATTTTAAATCGTTAAATTTCACAAGATTATGTAGGTACTTTACAAGCTAGCATTTAACTCACCACCCCTTCTACAACACAATCATCCCTAAACTGTAGCAATAAAGTCTACAGTCAATTTGTAAAGCTGTATAGAAATGGTCGGGACCCGGCGCACGTCCATTTGCTGTGACAGTCGCATTGCAAGTGACACTTGACGTCCGCCATATTGGATTTCCGACGGGCACAACTGCCGGAAGTGACGCAACAGTTTTACAAAGTTCTCTCGCAATTTTATTGTAAAAATTTCAAAACGCTCCAGATAGAAAAGTTGTGGCTTTCTATTCGTTTTCGAAATGATTGAATGAAAACATTTCATACGTTTACAAATTGGAGAATTTGTGTCGTGTCGTTGAAATACTTTACATCTCGTTTTGTCCCGCCATCGTTTTGACCAAGCGGTATGACGTCAATCCTTCAAGTTCTATTTTTTAGGCCGTGCCTTAGTGTCGTGCGCGAATTATTTTAACTCGTGTCATATTGGTTCGCCGCCGCTATACCTACTATTATACCATCGTACAGTAAGTGACAGTCACCCATAATTACCACCCTGATTGGAAACTGATTAGGTATTGGGAGGGCTTCCCAGTGACCCGTCAATTGTGATAAATGGCACCCTCCGCTTGTTGAGTGCCGCTTGTACGGCTTTCATTCATTTGACTCGTTTCTGTTTGGACGCAGAAATTCGGCTTTTTCGAAATTCAAAAGGGACATTGTGATCACTTTAAAACGTCAAACTTAAAACTAGCTGTAAAATAAAGAAATAATTAGAACACGAAGGCTGGGCCGTCTGGGCGCGGCCTAATGCTTTTAGGGCGCGTGCACACCGGAAGGCGCCGCCGGAAGCACTTTGCATTGTAGCCGAATGGATGATCAGAGGTGTCGACGGTTGTATCGCTGGCTTTATTGTCTGGCTGAACAACAAAGATGGGTTTTAAGTTATGGTGACTAGACAGACAAGTTCCGGCCCCGTAACCCAGTTATTGCAAAGATTGCACAATATACTCGCAAAAGTTGTAAAATTTAACAAATTTCAAAATTATTTACTTCCTTATCCTTACATACATTTTTTTTTATTAACCTATGCTTTCCCACTGCTGGGCAAAGGTCTCCCCCATTTCCTTCCAGATATCTCTATTCCCCGCAACCTCAGGCCACCGCTCCTCAAATGAGTCAAGGTCATCACGCCATCTTTTTCGGGGCCTGCCTCGGCGTCGTCGCCCGTCCTCAGGCACCCACTGCGTGATGATCCTTGCCCAGCGATCTAATTAAATAATTGCTAATTTTATTACTAATTACTAATTTACTAACTTATTGTTATGATATTATAAACTAGCTGTTCCCCGCAGTTTCACCTGCGTGGGCTGCAGCTTTATGCTTGCAAAGTCTCAGCCCGATCGGTTTAAAATTGACAAAGTTTCATACAAACTTTCATCCCCTAATTTATCCCTTTGGGGGTAGAATTAATCAAAATCCTTTCTTAGCGGATGCCTACGTCATAACATCTAACTGCATGCCAAATTTCAGCCTGATCCGTCCAGTGGTTTTGGCTGTGTGTCACCTTTGAGTTATATATATTTAGATTATTTATGTTAAAAATGCGAAAGTAACTCTGTCTGTTGTCTGTCTGTCTGTCTTTCACACTAAAATACTAAACCAATTTGTAGCGGTAGCATGTTTTGCGTTTTGCATTGTGCGAGCGCAGCAAAAATGTTTCTCGCCCATACAATGCAAAGGCACGCCAGTCGTCTCCCGTCATACGCCCAGTCTAATTCAGTGTATAGTTTAGACTTTAGGGTATTGAAGGTAACTTAAAATAAAGACTGTTATGCTTCGGCTACATTAGCGGGCGAAGATTCGTATCGTGTTGGCGAGACAAAAACATCGTGTTCGGGTATAGGCGATGTTCTTGTCTACATTAAGGCGGGCGAAGATTCGTGTCGAAGATTCGTGTCCATATAATACTCTCAGTTTCATAAAATTAGATGAATTGTAACACTTTTTCGTTACTCCACTCCATAGTGTAAAAATTAAATGCACGTCCGTCTCGCTTCAAAGTCTGGACGACACTGAAATGACGTAGATGTAGCCACCTAAGCGAATATTGGCGCGACAAATCTCTTTGATTCGCGCCAGTTTACCGACAGCTCCCCGATACTACATCGTCTTCGCCCGAATACTACGCGATGACACGATGAACCCGGCCACATTTATCGCGTTAACACGAATATTCGCCATAGCCCGCTTATGTAGCCGAAGCATTATAGTGAAACATTGAACTTTAATTGTTTACATTTTAAGGAATAGAATCTATCGATACTATCGATGGTTTAAAACAAGGCAATACTATATCGATAGTATCGAGACTATATCGATAGGCCTATCGATAGTACGGTCTTTTTAGATGAAAACTATCTTTTTTTATGTATTTTTTTAGTAGCAATAGGCAAGCATTTGACCCCAGTCTCATCTGATGGTAAGTGACGACGAGGTCGATGATGGAGCATGCTTACCTAGAAGATACCTATTCACTCTTGACTTGAAGGCTCCCAAATTATACTTATCGATAGTTCGGCAACGCAAATCTGAAACACTGTATCGTTTGCACTATATACTTAGCATTTCAATTACTAACAAAGGTGATCAATGAAACAGTGCTGCAGACTAAACTCCCAGAATTTCAATTTCAACCGTACAAATTCTTGTGCGGTAGGTAATGCACTGCGCTCGTCGCTGAAATAATCCTTCCAAGCCCTGTAATTTCACTTGAAACATTGCCTTTTAATCCAGAACACTGTAATTCAGTATCAGTGTGTTTCCAAGACTATACACCGGTGTGAACACATTGAAACGTGGAGGCGAGGGTGCGGTGGAAACTAGGCGAGGCGAGGTCGCCTCGAGGTTATACCTACGCTGCCTACCATGATGATAAGCTAGGATATTACACTAGCTGATCTTTTATATGTTTCAGGTTTAATCAGTCTAGTCCGTTTCCACTGCTGCATGGGGCTCTCGAGTAGTGTTGCTGAAATATCGATAGTTTTACTATCGATAGTTTTCATCTGAAAAAGCCATATCGTTAGGCCTATCAATAGGCCAATAACAAATCGATACTGTCGAAAGTATTCTTCTAGAATATAATAGAAACTTTATTTGCTAAAAATGTGAGTGAAACAGTAATAACAAAATAAATATTGATCTGACACCTTTTACCAATGAAATGGCATGCAAAATTCAAAATCTTAACTAACTAAAACTAGTTTATCATGCACACGTGCAAATTTAAATTTTTCAATTAGTAGCTAGGTAATCATTTAAGGAGTAAAAACTGTGAACCATTAGCCAGGCTCTTAATTCCTTCTTAAATTTTTCTTTTTTTTTTATTCTTCTTGCCCTGGTCCCATCTAGTTACTTTAAAACTCACATGCAAGTTGTAAGGAGAAACGTCATGACGAGGAATAAATATAAACTATATCAGTCTCTATTTAAGCTTGAAATACATAAGCGAAATATGCGCGTATGTAAACGCAATAATTGTTTGTAATAAGTTGCCAAATGAGTTTAAAGACTACCTGTTCATATGTTTAAAAAAAATATTAATTGGCTTCTAGATAATTGTTTCTATGACCTCAATGAATACCTACATGACATTTAAAACAAACAATTTAATTTGACATTCCAATCTTAATTTTAGTTCTGTTCTGACATATTAATTCTGACATTGTACCTAATTCACATTATTATTAATTATTTTTAAATTGTAAACTTAAGTTGACATTCCACACCATTATTATGGTAGAATGTATGAGCAAATTTTAAAACACTTTTTTTGTACTAAGAATCCATCGGTTTCTGAGTGAGTGAACGTGTATGTTTATTACTTCTTCATGCTGTTACGCCTCAACGGATTTGAGTGAGCATTGAAACAGAGATTGCTTATATCCTGGCTTAACACATAGGCTACTTTTTTATCCTGGAAAATTCGCTAATGCTATGGGAATTCCTACGCGAATGAAACCAGGAGTTGCAGCTAGTTGATTATAGAGATAGCGTGCTAACTAGGTGTACAAAACGTCCCCTATACTAATTATTATTTGTGAAACATGAACAATGCATGATTTGACAGAAACGGGGGGACACCATACACGACAGAACATAGGGGAAGCGCGTTTTTTGACTGTAGGCATTAATTATTGTTACGATGACATTGGTGTTCTGTAGACAAAGAACATTGGCCACTTTTCATACTGACTTGGACCTGACAGCAATATATATCCCTACTTACGAGTATATATCAATGCGAAAGTAACTCTTTCTGTCTGTCTGTTACGCTTTCACGCCTAAACTACTGCACCAATATCAAAGAAATTTGGTTTCGGAGATAGTTTGAACCCTGAGGAAGGACATAGAATACTTTTTATCGCGAGAAACTGTAGCACGCGCCGTTGAAACCACGAGGAACAGCTAGTTTTGTATAAAAATTACGAATAGCTTATTGAAGTTATACGAGCGGCCTAAAACAGTTATTGGCTTGCGAACTTAACGATAATTTCAGAAAAAGAAAAATAAGTACAACAAAATTGGTAGAATAAGACGTATTGTAGCGTTGCAAAAGCAAACAAATATCATTAGACACTACGAAGTTAAAAATGCAATATCTTTTTTTCCTATCATTTCTTAGAATATTGTTTGTGTAATTCTTAATAAGCAAAAAATTAAATTTTTTTTAATATACATATTACTCGTTTATTTACAACCTCAGGTCCGTTTTGGCCATTGTTCTTCCTAGTTGTTCTTTCTAAAAAAAAAAAAAATATTGGACCATTAAATGACAAAAAAAAAACTTAGGATTTTAGTGAACTTGCTCCAATTCAATCAATTAGTAATAAGAATAAAATTGTCAATGTGATCGCGCCAAAAAAATTACCTGCCGGGCGTTTCTTGCCTGTTCTTTTGCCGGCGTAAGGAGGTTGGAACAGGCGTAGCTAGTTTTAAGTTGACGTTTTAAAGTGATCACAATGTATCCTATTGAATAAAACAAATTTTGATGTTGATTTTTGATTAAGTAAAACTGTCTCAATATATGTAACTTTTTTTTACTTCTTACAAGGTAGCAAGTCACCTGATGTTATATGACGATGTGGTTGACCACGCTACACCTGGACAGGGAACTGGCTATCATGTGAGACTTCCTGAACACACCGATAGGTGCTTGGCGACAAATTTTTAACCTAAGGGTGGTAGGTAGACAATGCGCTTCCTTCAAGCTATGGTATCATATATTTTTTCTCCTTATTAAAGCTCCAAAGTATAATCTCCATTCCAAATGTCACCATAATTCTTTGATTTGTTTAGCGTGAATATTTAACATACATAATTATATAAATAACGCACTCACAAACTTTCACATTCACAATATTATAATTTGATTTTATAGCTAAAGCTAAAGGCGTCAAGTTCTTCCCTTCGTGTCGTCATAATAAAAACACACACGAGCCCATTACAAAAGCGGCACTTTTACCACCTACCCCCTCTACCCCCACTCCGAACTTAATCTAAGGAACGTCCGAAACTTCCAAACTATGTCAGCAACACAGATGATTAATCTACCCCATAACGGTAGGGATGAGGCGAAACGGTGGTTTGGATAAAAATATTTGACATTTTGCTAATTTTTAGACGTTTTGCCAGTTCGATGTATAATAGCTTGTGTAGACGTTATGCTACCTCGATGATTTGCTTATTGTGTGTTTTGCTACCTAGACGTTTTGATACCTAAACACTGAGAAAAATAATCTGACTTTCCTTCTGAGTCTTATTACCTTCCAAGACCGATTCCTTCCAAAATGTAACCTTTTCCTTCCATTTTACCTTAGTTTTCCTTCCGAGTCAAAAAGGAAGGAAATTCCTTCTGTATTTTGGAAGGTCTTTTTTCTCCGTGAAGCCGGTTTAAATGATTTTTTCATTGGATGGTTTGCTCCCAAGACTTTACCAGATAGACTATTTGTTTAAACGAGCTATCAAATATATTTTACCAAGATTCATATTCTTAACAACATAAAAAGTTTATAGTATACCAGTTGCGCCCTGCAGTTTCACCCGCGTCTTCCCGTTATCCCGCAGGAACCTTTTTCCAGAATAAAAAGTACCCTATGTATTAATCCAGGGGTAGGCTATCTTCATTCCAAATTTCATTCAGATCCGTTCAGTAGGTTTTGCGTGAAAGAGTAACAAACATCCACCTATCCATCCATACTCACAAACTTCACGTTTATAATATTAGTAGGATTAACTTGAGTTTGAAAAGTAAATAGATAAAATCTAATCAACTAACACTGACACCACGTCTAGTCTGTCACACAGGAGAATAAAAAAAACCTCGTTCTCATCATAAAACCCTCACATTTAGTTACATAAATGAGAAAGTACGTTTCTTGTACAGTCAACGACAAAAGTCGCTGAACACTCTCTCTTTTTTTCTATTATCCTCATCATCTTAGACACCAAGTTTTGACCTCATCATCACCTAAAATCAGGTGTGGTGTGTTATGTTGTGGTCAAAACAATACCATGTAAAATGTAAAAAAAGAGTAATAATTACTGATTTGAAACACATTTGGGAAATCGAGAACGATCAGCTACTTTTGTCGCTGACTGTACTAGAAAAACGGCAAATATTCAAACAACGTCACGAACCTTGAACGGCCCATCCCTACCCACCCCCATGTTTGTTCTAACCTTGCCAGAGGGTGGTGGAATTAATTAAACTACACATAAATAGCACGGGAATGTGCGGCGGTTGACTTTGCGAGTGTGACAAATATAAAGAATAGGGGAAGATTTTGTACCTACGTGTAATGATAATAAAGCAATGATAGCTCTCAGAAGGTTCTCTATGAAAGATGTTCTATAGAGAGGCCCCCCACTACACTGAGAAAAAAATTCGGACTTTCCTTCTGAGTCTTACCTTCCAAGGCCGATTCCTTTCCTTTTTTACCTCAGATTTCCTTCTGAATAACAAATCCTTCCCTTTTGACTCAGAAGGAAAACGGTATTTCGGAAGGTCTTTTTTCTTGCATTCTAGCAATATAATTTTACAAAGAAAATTTATAGAATGATCACTAGATACACCATAAAACTGGGCGGGTCCTATTCTACCGCAATAACAATCATCATAAAAGCTTTTACGACTTATAAAAGCTGCAAGTTAGTGACGATTTCATTTTATTAACTAAACTGACTGAAACATTCTCAGTGGCCTCTCCCCGCGGTTGGCTGAGGGGGGAAGTACCTTATAGGAATTACAAAAACATTAAAGGTATGGCTAGAAATAATCAAGGAAATATTTAGATATAATAATTTGAAGGCCTTCTGAAACTTTGCGTAAAATTAAAAAAATACTTGTGTACTTAAATAACTTTATTTAAAGAAATTTCATCAACACTGATAAAAAAAATCCTATCGAGATATGAAAATATAAATATTATAATAACAAGATGAAGCTCTTATTAGATCTATGCAATAAAAAATAATTTTGCAGAAAATATGTATATACAAGTAGAAATAATAAAAAATACATGTTATATAATGCGTTTAACAAAGCACAATTATGTTAAAAGGCTAATTATATAGTTTGTACACGTACCCCTTTCAAAAAAACCTTAATTTCTAAATTATCATTAAACTAAACCAAACCCTAATCGCCAAAACATGTAAACTCTCCGCTCCCTTAGACCCATAAAAACCTTTTTACGGTAACAAAACATATTTGGAACAAAATGGACATCTGCACAAAAAGAACTTCGAAACTGTACCATCCATCATTCGCATCGCGACGACAGAACGGGAAAATGGAAAAAACCACACAGAGTTCAACTCGCGCACTCAGGGTTCCGTGGCGAAAAAATATCATCTCACAAGCTCGGAATGAGTCTGTTTATCATTCAAAATCTGAGTGCAAAAGCGCATTTTGCGCGCTAGAGTGGAAAGTATTTTTAAAATTCGAACCTTTTTATATATTCAATAGTTTTCCATACCGCCAGTCCACTTAAAATGCAACAATACTTATTTCATGTCAGTGTGCCAACCTCTTTTTGGAATAATCGCACTGGTCAGCATGACCTAGCATTTTCCTCGCTGTAGTGAGGTGAAAAGTTGTGTGTTTCGCTCGGCTGCAAAGTTATTCTGCGTCTCGTACCTTTGAATCGTACCGTACCAATACAAGTACTCGCGCCAAAATACAACTTTCCAACCTTGCTTAACAAATAAATATTATTGGGGCGGGAACAGTGACAAAATTCAAACGTCAAACTATACCTAAGTATTTATTAGAATACAACATGTGATGACTTGATGACTTTAAAATGTCAAACTTAAAATTGCTACGCCAGTTGCAACCTCCTCACGCTAGCAAAAAAACAGGCAAGAAAACAAAGGTTTACAACGTTTACTCTCGACTGGGTGAACCGATTTTGATGATTCTTTTTTTACTCGAAAGCTGGTGCTTCTCGTGTGGTCTCATTTTGGTCCAGTTCTGACAATGGCATTCATGAGAAACCTTTGGAGTCGGTTTTTTTGCTTGCAAAGTGGCTTGTTTTAGGTTTCTTTTACCCCAATGAGTGAGGAACCCTGAAAAAAGGAAAAGTTCGTAACACAACATGATGGTTATTGGTAATTAGTGAGGGTACGAGCTGAGGGTTGGTGCTCTGGGAATCTGAGATTTAGTGCCACGAGTTTGGGCTTATTTTTGTTTGTGATTTAATAGCTTCAATGTGTGGAGCATTTATGTATTTAATTGCATCATTTACTAGCTACCTCCACAGGCTTCACATGTATAGACTTGATAATAGTTGATGTGTAGCAACGAGTCTTGATTTTATACAAAAAATTCCATTGCACTTCTCTTTTTCCCAACTTTTTCGGGTATTGTTTCCAAGGTCCATCCCTAATAACTAAAAACTTTATTTGGTCAATTACCTACATTTAAACTAACAAACACCATTTCATTTTCATTTATATAAGTTTCTCAGCAAGCTCCTACTTAATTCCGTTTTCTATCACATAAGGTACTCAAATAATTGTCCTGAAGCAGGAATCGAACCCGCAACCTCATGCATCGCAGCTGTTCACCCCTTGCGCCACATCGGTCATCAATATTCCCCGCAGTCCTAAATTTAACCCTGAACTCCCCCATTTCCTTAAAGTCGAATGAATAAACCGGGGCCAAATGCCATATTTAAAGTAAAAAAAAGAAATGTCCTAATGAGAAACACCACGAACCACTCTCTCAACAAGCCCCTTAAAACTGAAGCAAATCGCGTTTCACTTCAATTCATTTGTTTCCCTAACATGTCATCTAACAAATTGTCGGCCGGTTAATTTGACAGCTGTCATTCATCTTCCGAACGCGCGTTTTGGCGCGAGCGGCGCAGCCAATCAGAGGCGGCGAGTGATCTGTCAAAGGAGGCGCGTTCCCGAAAGTGTTTTCGTGTTTATTTTTACTTTGTATTCAACAGATGTACTGAAATCTGTCTGCAGCTGCACTGAAACGAAATAAATTAGGTATGAGAACAACTAGTAATCGGCTCCGGCTTCGTTTGTATATGCAACGATTTTGACCGCTTGAAGTTTTGTCTAAACCGTATAAGGCTTTCCGCACACCAGTCGTAGGCGTATCGTTTCTTCATCATCATCACTGCTGGGACACTGGCATTCTCTCAAACAGAGTACAAGTTTTAAAAACTATAAAAGTTTTCGTAAACGTCAACGTTTACCACCGCCAACTTGTCAAAGTGGCAAATCGTACTGCCTATATTCAAAAAGCAACTTGAAAGCTTTGTTGGAGTTCGAATACATCGACTTGAAATTAACCGTCTATTACCGATTTTATAGTTCTTCCTAGTCTCGGAAAGGCCCGCTGAAAATAGTTTTTTTTTTTTTTGTTATGGCGTCACCCGATTAGTGTATTTGCCAGGGTCATGTATAAAATATTTCAAACTTAGAGAGTTGAATCAAGTATAAATGATGATGATGATGATATGAAGGGATGAGGATAGTGTTTAAGTAAAGTAGTGGCGCTTTACTTAAACTTTACACGGACTTTTTTGGAGCAACTCGAAAAGTCACTTTCACAACTTTATTTCAATTTCCCACACTCGTACACATTAACGAACACATAATGGTTAATAATCCACCAATATTACACATTATCACTCGAAGAAACACAAGTTTTGGAAATAAAAACAAAATTTTCGATTCAACTCAATGAGTTTGAAATATTTTATACTTGACACTGGCAAATACACTAACCGTGTGACGCCATAACAAAACCAAAAAAAAAAAAAATTTGTAAATTATCAAAATCACTCACTTGACTTACAAAATTTCGTAAAACCAAAAAGTAACATGGATCCATCATTTCAGTGGTACAATAAAATTTACTTAACCTTGTTCACATGGCCATTAAAGCTCTTGGTTGTGGCTCGAAACAATTCCATTTTGGCCCGTTTCCAACTCCTACGAAGCCTACATGTTATATTTTGTACCCGCTGAAAGGATTGGATGCCAAAACTTGAATTTCATTTCGAACAACATCTATCTATAGAAATAAATAAAACTGAAATGTCTATGGTATTCTAGAATTATATACATAATTTTTACAGCGATGATGACTCAGTGGTAGTGACTTCGGCTTGCGATCCGTAGGACGCGGGTTCGAATCCTACAAAGAGCTTGAGCTTTTGGGTAAAGGAAAAAATTGCGATGAAACCATAGCTTGGTAGTAGGGTATTTTCTAGTACTCGCCTGACTAGCTACCATGCACCCTCATGTTAAAAATCTGTCGCCAAGCACCTATTGGTTGTGTTGCGGCAGCCTCACTTGAGAGCCAGTTCCCAGTCCCGGTGTAGCGTGACTTGTGGTCAAACGCTACCCTGTAAATAGTAAAAAAAAACAGCTTTTCAACAGCCTCGAGATAATTAACTTTGCAATTAACACTATCATTTTTCATAAATCCATTTTAAGATTGATGAGAACCATTGTAATCAATCAGTTTGACCCGAACACTGTCCAAACATGTCGAGTCTTATCGTAATTCAGTAACTGTCAAACTGACAGCATGGGGGGACTCCCGCCATGCACCCTTTCCTTCGCATTAATTGATAACAGTGACACGCGATCTTATCGTGACTAAAAAACCGGCCAAGTGCGAGTTGGGCTCGCGCGCCGAGGATTCCGTACAAAATTAAGATTTTGTTATCAAAAAAAATCATTAAAAATTATTTATTACACAAAAAATAATTGTATAGGTACACTAACTGTTCACCCGCGTGAGCTACAGCTTTATACATGCAAAGTCAGCCCGATCGGTTTAAAATTGACAAAGTTTCATACAAACTTTCATCCCCTATTTTATCCCCTTGGGGGTAGACTTAATCAAAATCCTTTGTTAGCGGATGCTTACGTTACAACATCTACCTGCATGCCAAATTTCAGCCTAATCCGTCCAGTGGTTTGGGCTGTGCGTTGATAGATCACTATGTCAGTCAGTCAGTCACCTTTGAGTTAGACATATTTAGATTATGAAACTAAATACGTACTAGATAAGAAATTAAATAATTGAACTACATATTTACAGTTTTCAGACTTCTTCCTTTACATGTGCTGTAGACCTTGCTTCTTGCCAAATTCCATGACTAAGTCAACGGGAAGTGCCCTATAAGTTTTGATTCCCTTGTGAAACAGCAAAATATGCGACCTAAACGGTCATATCTTTTATCGCGTTGACTTACAAGTTTGATCTTTTGACAGCTGAAAGAGACGGTAGTGACGAGTTTTTGATATACTTAAGTAACATCTGATCTTGAGAAAAAGCGTCTTGACAGACAGACAAGCGGACAACAAAAAGATCCTCTAGGTACGGTTTTCCCTTTTGAAATACGGCACCCTAAAAAGATTACCCGCTGTGACGAACACAGTTCCTTCATCAACTCCAATTCAAAAGCTACCATCTACTAAAAGCTACCATCTACCAAAAGCTACCATCTATCACCTTGATTGGTAGTTCAGTAAGGAAAGTTTTGTCACGGTGCTGTATTAAATTACCGGCACTAAGCGTTCGAGGCACGAACGACTCAATCTAGAGGGTGCGGTGACCACGATTCTTGGCGACGAGGTTAAGGTACAAGTAGTATAGTATTAGTACTTTGTTATCTTGAAAATGACACCAAAGTTAGGTACTATTATTCTACTTACTTAGTACTATTTTTCAATTTATCTTTTTATATATATATTTCTTTTATGTTTCTGCTGTAATTTCAATTACGTTTCACCTGATAGTAAGTGACAATGCAATCGAAGGTATAATATCATTTTGGCCCATTAGGTGTCCCAGATTATATTATTTTTTACGAAACAACGACTACTATTGTATTGTATTGTTAATATTGGCGCCCAACGTGGGGCAAGATGCCAACATGACACTATTTTTTTGTGTCCTAATCAATTCCATGTTGCTTTCTTATCCTATTTTAGTAGAAAGAAAAGGAAAGAAAGAAATTCATCACTCATTTTAAAACTTTATTTTTTACTGTTCCCCGCGGTTTCACCCGCGTGGGCTACAGCTTTATGCATGCAAAGTCTCAGCTCGATCGGTTTGAAATTGACAAAGTTTTATACAAACTTTCATCCCCTATTTTATCCCTTGGGGGTAGAATTAATCAAAATCCTTTCTTAGCGGATGCCTACGTCATAACATCTACCTGCACGCCAAATTTCAGTCCGATCTGTCCAGTGGTTTGGGCTGTGCGTTGATAGATCACTATGTCAGTCAGTCACCTTTGAGTTATATATATAGATACTGGCGCCCAACGTAGGGCAGTATGCCAATACTGAATTGTTTATTTTTGTGTCTCAATACAATCCATGTAGATTTCCCAATGTCAGTAGAATTCCAAAACAAAAGTGGGGTAACGATTCGCCTATGTTATTCAAACAAAGATTCTAACTTAAAGTTATTTCTGTAAGACGTTTGATCACAAGTCCTCTGATGTTATATAAGTGGCACTGTGGTCCCTCAATAGTGGCGTTAAGCTACCCCTAGATAGGGAACTGGCTCTCAATTATTGAGGGATCCATACTAATATTTAGTAACTCCATTTGTTTGTAACCTTTTCACGACTAAACCACTGAACCGATTATTACGTGACCGAGGGTTTTTCAAGTAAAACTCACCCAATAAATGGATCTCTGTTTATATTTAAATATTGCTACAAATGTCTGCACTCTACCAGAGCGCCGACTCGACTGACTATGTTCCCAAGAATATCCCACCGCCATCACTTGACGGTCACGTCAAGAAGTGGCGGTCAGATCGAGTACTTTTTAATAAACCGGAAAAGGATGTCAACGCTAAGTGACAGCACTCTAACGTCAGTACTGCGCAGTGGAAGTCAATAAGCAGTACTTACCGGAAATATTCGAAATGTCTTGGGAACATATTTACAAATTCACAATTAAAATAAAATAGTGGTTCTTAACTGAACAAAATAATATGTTATCAAATTAGCATTACCAAAAATAGTAATAAAAGCTAACAGTCGGCCTTTCCTGATAATGTCACGTCCCGTGAACATTGAGAATAAAAGGTTATGAAAATTACAATTTTTACTAAATTGATACATTATCGATGTTAGAACTACTATTTTAATTACATAGTGTATATAAAAGCTAACAAGCTATATATCAGCTTTAAACTTCTAGCTGTAGCCTGTAACAACGAATTAATCTTATTTCTGTTGGGTCTATAATAATAATCTTCAAACGTCTACTAGCTGTAGCCTCTACATATTTACAACGAATTAATCTTATTTCTGTTGAGTCTATAATAATAATCTTCAAACATCTACTAGCTGTAGCCTCTACATATTCACAACTAATTAATCTTATTTCTGTTGAGTCTATAATAATAATCTTCAAACATCTACTAGCTGTAGCCTCTACATATTCACAACTAATTAATCTTATTTCTGTTGAGTCTATAATAATAATCTTCAAACATCTACTAGCTGTAGCCTCTACATATTTACAACGAATTAATCTTATTTCTGTTGAGTCTATAATAATAATCTTCAAACGTCTACTAGCTGTAGTCTTTACATATTTACAACTAGTTAATCTTTTTTTTCTGTTGAGTCTATAATAATAATCTTTAAACTTCTAGCTGTAACCTCTACATATTTACAACTAATCAATCTTATTGCTGTTGAGTCTATAATAACAAGTTTGAAACTTCTAGCTGTAACCTATACATATTTACAACTAATCAATCTTACTGCTATTGAGTCTACATTTATAATCTTTAAACTTCTAGCTGTATTCTACACATATTTACAACTAATCAATTTTACTGCTGTTGAGTCTATAATAATCTTGAAACTTCTAGCTGTAACCTATACATATTTACAACTAATCAATCTTATTGCTGTTGAGTCTATAATAATAATAATCTTTAAACTTCTGGCTGTAACCTCTACATATTTACAACTAATCAATCTTATTGCTGTTGAGTCTATAATAACAATCTTGAAACTTCTAGCTGTAACCTCTACATATCTACAACTAATCAATCTTATTGCTGTTGAGTCTATAATAATAATCTTTAAACTTTTGGCTGTAACCTCTACATATTTACAACTAATCAATCTTATTGCTGTTAAGTCTATAATAACAATCCTGAAACTTCTAGCTGTAACCTCTACATATCTACAACTAATCAATCTTATGCTGTTGAGTCTATAATAATAATCTTTAAACTTCTGGCTGTAACCTCTACATATTTACAACTAATCAATCTTATTGCTGTTAAGTCTATAATAACAATCTTGAAACTTCTAGCTGTAACCTCTACATATCTACAACTAACCAATCTTATTGCTGTTGAGTCTATAATAATAATCTTTAAACTTCTAGCTGTAACCTCTACATATTTACAACTAATCAATCTTATTGCTGTTAAGTCTATAATAACAATCTTGAAACTTCTAGCTGTAACCTCTACATATCTACAACTAATCAATCATATTGCTGTTGAGTCTATTTACTTGCTTAAATTATAGCACGAAGGTGAATATTATATGATATATTCAACTAAGTAATATAATTTTATCATAATATTATTGTAGCCTCTACATATCTACAATAACATCTTTACTATAGACCCTTCATGTCTTTAATATAGCTGTATCATTCTGCTGAAATTTCTTTAAACTTTTATTTCATTAACAAATTATAGATTAATTAAATAAGCTGTAAAGAATATTTATTAGTTATTCAATCATCAAAAAGTAAACAAAATATTTAATTTCTAAAGACCCTTCATGTCTTTAATATTTCTGTATCATCCTGCTTAAACTTCTTCAAACTTTTAGTTAATTAACAAATTATAGATTCATTAAATAAGCTCTAAATCATATTTATAAGTTATTCAATCATCAAAAAAATGAACAAAATATTTAATTTCTAAAGACCTTTCATGTCCTTAATATTGCTGCATCATTCTACTAAAATTTATTTGAACTTTTAGTTAATTAACTGATTAATTAAATAAACTAAATTATATTTAGTCGTTATTCATATTCAATCATCAAAAATTGAACAAAATATTTAAGTTAATTGTAATAATTATGGTCCGTACATTATCATTTTAATGTAAAATATATATAATATCGGGGGACCATTGCACACAAATTGACCTAGCCCCAAATTAAGCTCAAAACCTGTGTAATTGGCACCAGACAGCGATATACATACTTATATAGATATATCCAAGACTCGGGAACAAATATTCGCGTTCATCACACATACATTTGTCTTACCAGGATTCAAACCCAGTACCACTAGCTTCGCAGGTAGGCTCACTACCAACTTTGCTAATAGCTAAACTTTATTAATTAAATTAACTAAACATATGCGCATAATGTAACAAAAATATAGTTTTATCACAATTAGCCAGATATTTACGAAGTATTTTTAATTGTTTTCAGACTTTCCATCATCACTATTAATTAGTATCCTATTGACACCCTTTAGCCACTACGTAGCCTCGGCTATCCGCCAAAGTTGTCAAGCTTTGAATTACTTTATGTACTCTTGGTACGGTTTATGACTAAGATTTATTCTACCAGTACATCTATACAAATAAATGAAATTGAAGTATCCATTTGTAATTTGAAATAAAAATCAATCTTTTTAATTGTTTTCTGACTGTTCCGGCTAAACTCTGAAAAGCTAGACTGATTTTGACGGGACTTTCACTCACAGAGAGCTAATGTTACAAGGGGTAACTTAAGCTACTTTTATTTTAGAAATTCGAACCCTGGGGAACTTCATACAATGCTTTTATTGTGATAAACTGTAGTTCGCGCGGATGAAACCGCGGGAGCAGCTAGTCTCCATTACAACAAGGAACCAGAGCAAATTGCAATAGTAGTAGTGAGACCCCTTTTAATCAACTGTCAATGCAGGTACATATATCACTCATTACTTCCTTTTTTTTTCTTCTTTTTATTCAGGGAAACGTTCACTAGTTCCGTCAGTTTTCATGGTCTGAACTCTTTTAATATTTGTGCTAATTCAGTATTTATTGAATTGAATTGAATTGAATTGAATTTGTTTATTGTGATAAGAACGGCATGCCATTTACACTCATTACACAAAAATTACTGAATAACTATTACATCGGCTATTTATATTTGGTAATGGAATTGTAGCCGATAGTCCCTTTATTAAATTGAGGGATGAATTCACTCACCCGTTGTGTCACACTGCTGTGGCTGTGCGCTGGACTGCTGTGACTGCGCGTCGCATTGTTGTGACTGCGCGCAACGCATCTGCGGCTGTGCGCTGCACTGCTGCGGCTGCGCACCGCACTGCTGCGGCTGCGCGTCGCACTGCTGTGACTGCGCGCCGCACTTGCTGCGACTGCGCGCCGCACTGCTGCGGCTGCGCGCTGCACTGCTGCGACTGCGCGCCGCACTGCTGCGGCTGCGCACCGCACTGCTGCGAGTGCTCACTGCACTGCTGCGACTGCGCACTGCACTGCTGCGACTGCGCACCGCACTGCTGCGACTGCGCGCCGCACTGTTGCGGCTGCGCGCCGCACTGCTGCAGCTGCGCGCCGCACTGCTGCGGCTGCGCGCCGCACTGCTACGACTGCGCGCCGCACTTGTTGCGACTGCGCGCCGCACTGCTGCGGCTGCGCGCCGCACTGCTGCAGCTGCACGTTGCACTGCTGCGACTGCGCGCCGCACTGCTGCGGCTGCGCGCCGCACTGCTGCGAGTGCTCACTGCACTGCTGCGACTGCGCGCCGCACTGCTGCGAGTGCTCACTGCACTGCTGCGACTACGCGCCGTACTGCTGCGGCTGCGTGCCGCACTGCTGCGGCTGCGCGCCGCACTGTTGCGGCTGCGCACCAGACTGCTGCGGCTTCGCGCCACACTGATGTGGCTGCGCGCCAGACTGCTGTGGCGGCGCGCCACACTGCTACGGCTGCGCGCCACGTGCCTGCGGCAGCGCGTCGCACAAGGGTGGTTGCATACCACACAATGTCTCTGCATTTTTCTGCTGAAGTGTTAAACATTAAACAAGTAACTGTCGTCTAAAACCATATTGTATCTATCTCATCTCAAAATGCAATAAAGGAGTTATTTACGCTTTGTTTTGTTTATGAAACTTCAGAATTTTACAGTATTATATTTATTTACTCATAGAAAAACCAAGAGCTTGTACATGTTTGAAAGTTATTAATTAGAACAGAACCATTTATAGGTCCACGCTCTACGAATGTACGGCCTTTAGTTAGTATTCGCTAAAGCAACTTTAATTGAGGAATTAAATTTCATAATAATATCATATATGTATGGCATTTAAGGCCAACAAGCAAACAAAACGTTGTAAAATGAGATAAATATAGAAGAATCCTTTCACATATTAAGCAGTCCCAAATCATTTACTTATACAATTATTAAATAGTATTATTGAGTTCTTACTACTTCATGGTGTCCTGGTACATTTAATTGAAAGCAACACAATTAGCTCTGTCTCGTTTTTAGAGCCAGAGTCAATATCAAACTCCTACTAATACATAATGCCCTGGTACGTTCAAATGAAAATATGATCTCATAAAACTATGCTATTTCTAAGTTTATGTAAGTCTATAATAGTTCGTCCAAAAGATCACGAGTTGCAACCTACGAACATGATGAACTTTATTGAGATCACGAGTTGGCACCATTACTGTAGGTACTTTATTCATATTTGAGAAAACGTTACGAGATGCAACCGAATCCCCCATACATCGGTAATCTTACTCTATAGTTCGAAACAGTCAACTAGGTTAGATGCAATCTTCAAAAAGTAAGTGTTATACATATAATATGCTTACAATAATTTAATGTAAGGGAAAGTAAAATAAGGAATGCCAAAAGTATCAGTATCAGTAACATTGGACTTAATGGGAACTGGGCACTTTATGCCGATGATACCTGTCCCCTATTACACCAAGCTCGACAAGTGCGACAATTGTCTAAATTATACAACAACAATTATTATGTGTTTGGACTTCAATTGTACGATATATCTCCAAACTTTGGGGTGTCCAAACATTTTCTTTTAATATTATATTTCACCAATTGCTTCACAAATGAAATACTGATTATACACACTATTTTCAATAAACAAGAGCGGCTGTATGGATTTTTTTTTTTCCAGTCTTGTCGACTATATGCAGTGAGAACACTACAGCTGTAGCGAAAGCCTGACAGTTCTAATCTCATGTCAATAATTACCGACAAATGCCTATCATGCCTACACTGCAATTGTGAAACTTCATGACATAGTTAACAATGCTCAGTCAGACCTAGATAAATGAAATATGTGGTTTCAGACTCACTTGCTTGACACACTACATACTATTCGCCACACCTCAAAAATATTGAAATGCACCGGCCACTTAACATATAGTTGGATAAATTGTGCACGAAATTAACAGTGAAAAATACTTAGTACTAATCCTGGATAGCAGCTTAACTTGGAAGCCCCATTTAGAATCGTTAAAGTCAAAGTTACAATCCATAATGGAGTATAACGAAGTTTTATAAAATGCTTGACACGCAATGTAAAATATAAAATACATAATTCACTCGTAAAACCTCATCTTGACTACCTAATAGAAATGTGTGCCGCAAAAACCAAGTCGAGTATGATTCAGATTGCTCAGAATTCAGATTACCTTTTAATTACGATTTCTTGGAATCTACTGAAAATATCTATAGAGAATATAACATTTTGAGTATAAGACAATTAAAACTAACTACGGAAAAAGGGCAATCTTATACGAGATAGCACAAGTAACCAATCATTACTTCTGTAGTAGGAATACATAATCTTTGGCCAGACTTGCCATGATTATTTGTTTTTACTCACCTACCCTACTTAATGATTGTTTTTTTTTTAATGTTGTAACACCTGCATGCTCTAAGGCAGGATTGTACCCTACTTTATAATTACTTTTAATTTTTCTCTAATAAGTGAACCATGTTCTACTGAGAAATAAATGTCTTAAACCAGAAAGCATTTTCTAATATTTAAATTAATAAATTACTAAACATAGAATTAAAAAAAAGTAACAGTTACACAGTACCTTAATTTTGCTTCCAATACCAACTGGGCGTACGGTGACACCAAGGCATCAGCCTTATGTTGCCTTACCTTGATGTTATCCCGTCTTCTGATCTATTACGTGACCGAGGGTTTTTCAAGTAAAACTCACCCAATAAATGGATCTCTGTTTATATTTAAATATTGCTACAAATGTCTGCACTCTACCAGAGCGCCGACTCGACTGACTATGTTCCCAAGAATATCCCACCGCCATCACTTGACGGTCACGTCAAGAAGTGGCGGTCAGATCGAGTACTTTTTAATAAACCGGAAAAGGATGTCAACGCTAAGTGACAGCACTCTAACGTCAGTACTGCGCAGTGGAAGTCAATAAGCAGTACTTACCGGAAATATTCGAAATGTCTTGGGAACATATTTACAAATTCACAATTAAAATAAAATAGTGGTTCTTAACTGAACAAAATAATATGTTATCAAATTAGCATTACCAAAAATAGTAATAAAAGCTAACACGATCTTGACGAAATTCCACTCAAGAACACGTTTGCCCCAGCGGTTATCGGTTCTTCGGCTAACATTAGAATGTACGAAAACCTAACCTCCCTTTCACCAACGGTAAGTTACTCTACTCAATCCGATACTAATCAAGAAATCGTACAATTTTGACGAATATTAATTCGTCGAGTTGTTTTCAAGTCGTGATTGCGTGCTCGATCACTAGACGGGCAGCTTTATCTCTTTATTACGTTGATAAATGTGCAGTTTTGGACCTTAACCCCTTAGGATAAGGGTGGGGGTTGTAGGAGGGTTAGTTCTAGAACTTCCATACAATTAATTGTTCCATTGTTTTGTTGTAAAATTGGATTAGATCGTTTTATGGATGTTTCCTGTCGGTGGAATGATTTACATTTGTGTCGTGTCGGTTTTTGTTTTGATCAACGATGAAAATAGAGGGGTGTTATAAGTTTAACCGATTTTGATTTGAAGCGATGATGGCTCAGTGGGAGTGACGTCAACTTGCAGATCGTGGGATCAAATCTTTCAATGAGCTTGAGCTTTCGGTAAAGTAAAACATCGTCATGAAACTATAGCTTGGTAGAAGGGCAGTTTCCAGTGCTCGCCTGCATGGCTAGCTCCTCAAGTTAAGTACCTGTCACCTATCGGTGTGTTCCGGCAGCCTCACTTGAAGGCCAGTATCCTACCCACACGGAGAAAAAAGAGCTTTCGAAATACAGAAGTTATTTCCTTCCCTTTTGAATCAGAAGGAATAGTAAGGAAAAATTAAGAAGGAAAAGGTTACATTTTGGAAGGAATCGGTTTTGAAAGGTAAGACGATAGGAAAGTTAGTATTTTTACTCAGTGCAGGTGTAGCGTAACGCCAACGTCAACCATTTTGTCTCTGAAGATCAAGTGATTTGTTATCTATCAATTTTAGATGTAAAGTACGTAATTTTCATTGCGGAAATAGCTTCCTGTAGGATAAAGGGAACACGCCGGCCGTAGCTAGTTTCATATTGAATCGCAAACGCGCACAGTGGCGCGTTTCCGCCTGGCAGGCCATAAACTGCATTACATTGTGAAACAACGAATACTGAATGCTAACTTTGCTAATTGGGCAAACTGAGCGAAACGAGTCCACTGTGCTGTTTAAAATAATACAGAACTAGCGGTCGCTCCGCGGGTTTGCATGGGTAGGCAAAAATTGTTACAGACAAGGTAGGTAGGTATAGGTAGGTAGTTGTTGATAGGTAGTTTTATTTTATACTAGCTCACCCGGCAGACTTCGTACTGCCTCAATCAAAAATCATAAAATCAATCAACTTTATTGAATAGCAGAGCGATGGTGGCCGAACGGTTAGGCGTGCGACTTACACGATGCCGACACCGAGTTTGAATCCTCTCGGCCCCGCACCTATGACTCAATAAGTTATATGCGGATTTGCCATCGCTCAAAACGGTGATGGAAAACATCGTGAGGAAACCGGCATGCCCAAGAACTACAACATTCAAGGGCATGCGACATCTACCAACCCGCACTGAGCCAGCGTGGTAGATTACAGCCCATACTCTCTCTCTGAGAGATAAAGACATACCTACAGTCAAACGTACAACCTCCTCCATTTTAGATGTTGGACAAAAATAGCCTATGTATGACACTCTTTCACCTATAAACTGCCACCTTAATGCCAAACCAAATAATCACGTCAATTGTTCCTCTATTCTTGAATAAAAGAAAGACAAACGAACACATTTTCGCATGTATATATAAAAGTGTTAGGATAGACGTGCGTCATCAGTTCGTCACATATTTACATGACATGGTATTCAATTTCCACGTCGCCAGAGTGACATCAAATTATTTGCTACGAGCTTTTATCCGTTTGCCCGCATAGTTAGAACAAAGAATTTTTATTGGTACATTATAAATATCTCAGCGTTTCGCCATGTGACCTAAACCCAGTAAGCTATCGAACCCGCGACAATTGCATCAAAATCCGTTCTGTAGGTATGTTTTTTGGTAACAAACAATATGAAAAAGAAAAATACAAAAAAAATATGTTTAGTGACCTTGTTGTCTAAGTTTTTTAGTCAAGTGGTTGTTGCGTTATTCTACAGGGCCTAAAGAAACTATAAAAACACCAAACTTCATGAAAATTTGTTCAGCCATTGCGGAAACAGACAGACACACGTATACACAAACCTAAAGCTCCCAAACGGATCAACCGATTTTGATTTAGTTTTCTTGATATGAAAGGTGATTTGATCGAAAATTTTCTTAGCAATGATTGTCTGTGGTTTTCTAATTTTAATATACATTTCAGATACTATCATCATCACTCTGTATCAGTCCACTGCTGGACGTAGGCCTCTCTAAAGGTACGCAACTGAGCCCGATCTCCGGCTCTTCTCTTCCAACTACTGCCAGCCACTCGGCGCAAGTCGTCGCTCCACCTTGTCGCAGGACGTCCTACACTACGTTTGCCAAGTCGCGGTCTCCACTCAAGAACACGTCTACCCCAACGGTTATCTGTACTGATGCTATATGGACATCAATGCCGTATTATTTATGATGAAGACAGTCAGTCTGCCCCATTTTTATTTTATGCGTGCGAATAACGCGAAAGCTTTGAATCTATCTCCGCAACTGCGCAATAAAATGCCTTCAGAATTTAATACCTTTTCTGCATTAAAGCCACTATGCTAACACAGCTGCGGTGTAAAGCAGTGACTGATGTTCACGCAAACAGTAGTTTTCTACTCACGCTTACTAATGCACAAGTTGTTAGGTCAGGATTTTTTAAATAAATAAATGTAAACTTGATCCCAACCTTTTTTTATGTACATTCATTTGTATAAGCATATTTATATCTGAATATTAATCTTTACCAAATCAAAGGCCGCAATATTTCTGGAGAACTATGTATGTTTTTTTTAAATACGAACTGGTCTTGGTCTTTTGTCTTGTCTTGGTCCATCTATGGACTAGAACTGCACTTAATCAAAACAAAAATCATGTTCTGTTTGATATAGTACAAAATCTAATTATAAAACCACTAGACATCAAAAAAATTAACAAGCAAGTATTTATTTTGCTGGCTGTGGGCGCAATAATTCAATTCTTCCTGTGAATAAAAAAATAATTTGTAGATTAAATCTAATGACATATTAAGCAATTATGTGATAAATAATTGATATGACGTAATTTATTTACTTTTTAATACTAATTCACTATAATACCTATGTTGTTTCACGACTTTATATTATAAATATATCGATATTATCGTTAAAATTTATTACTTTTACACTGAAAACCCATAACTTTTGTGACTGAGCTTCAGATACTTGTCTAGTCCATGAATACCTAGTACGTATGGCTATATAACATGGGTTTTTTTTACTATGAAAGTAACCTAAATAAACCTAAAACCTGACATCATCAAATTAGAATTCAATATTCGAGTATGCTAAACTTACATAATTATTCCTTCAAACCCTAATGACCCAATTCCATTCGCGTGACCTTACGTACTGCGTAGATTTCAAATACAACATAGATGAGTGCAATGTAGTTTTCCATCTACCCTCTCTTTCTACCCCGTTAAGAGAGACATCGCTCCATCTCGGTCACTCCCTCTGAGTTGACGTCACCAGTAAAGTGACACCGCCGATGTCAATCAAAAGGGGTGCTTGGTAGGGTGGGGAGGGGTTGTTTGACTAGGTTTTTGTCGTCGGTTTACTCGTTAAAATGATCCATTTCGTGGAAAAAAGCTTGGAAAAAATTCGATTTTATTTTGCGTTAGCAGTGAAAACTTCTGCGATGAAATGGGATATTGGTAGCTTTTTTCTATAATACCAGTAACTTTTCTGTGCTCTATAAGAACATATTCCTTTAATCAACATAATAATATACTTTTCTGTTTTTTTTTTTATTGATAAAGTTTTCCACTACAAGCTCGAGGCCCGTACTGTTGTCAACACATTTTCTTATAAAATAATTAGGTTATTCTGCGTTTAAATATAATTAAATTATACTATAAGCTAATTTAAAACTAAGAGGTTGTGCACATTAGGATATGGAAACATGAACATGAACATTATACAATTAAAACATGCAGAAAAAACATTTTAACAATTATTAGTTACGGGATAACAACTAAAACAGACCAGACCCCACAAGCAGCACCCGTTCACGAGTTGACGCATGTGCTAGCCATCGCTCTCCTCGACCATATTAGAAGGAAGAGGGCGACCCGACACACGACGCCGCTGCAAGCAAAGTCACTTTCGTGAGCATGACTGCTTTAGTTGTTTACAGAAGATGGTTAGAATAGAGAAGGAAAGGGAGAGCTAATATACTTCCCGATAAGTCTAATTTGTAAGCCTTCAAGTTTTTTTTTTACTTATTACAGGGAGCTTTTGATAAGTCACCTGATGTTGAGTGACTATCCTGATGTTAAGTGACGATGTGGTCAAAAGTGGTGCCAAGTTAAGTGAGAGAGAACAGGTGGAATATACAATAAACTACCCGACAAATTGAAAGTTGACGAGATAATTTATTTATAAATCACTTGAAAACGTTTTTAATTGACAAATGCTACTACAGCATAAATGAATTCCTCAATGACGACTTTTCGAAATGACTAGAATGGATCGGTCCGCTCCTACATTGCTATACCCTCTTCGGGTCCATATGTTCGCTAATCTTAGCCTCTAAGATCTCATGTATACCTACTAACATATGAATGCAATAAATGATTGGATTTGGTGCCTTCTATCCAAGCTCCATCTTCGATTCGCCATCCCTTACCATCAGGTCAAACGCTTACCAAAAATTGTACCTACATGTCATCGCGCCCAAACTATGACCTTCCGGGCGTTTCTTGCCTGTTCTTTTGCCGTCGTAGGGAGATGGAAACAGGCGTAGCTGGTAGTAAATGTTTCCTATTAAGGCCTTGCCATACGCCGTTTACCTTGCTTGATCAGGTGAAAGCATCCCACACTGACTTTATGAGAGACTGACGTGGCGATTTGCGAGTATGAAATACGTAAAAAAATCGCAAAAAATAATGAAAGCAGTATTTTCAAAAAATGGCCTGAAGGTGTTTTGGGTATAATATTTTTTAAAACGCTGATTGTATTAACAAGTCTTTGTTGCATATATAGTTTAGGAGTAAAGTAGTATTAATCTTTTAGAAAATAGGGCACTTTGCACATTTTTTTTCAATATATAAATATTTTTTTCATTTTTCGGCCTGAAGGTGTTTTGCTATATATCAAGTAGATTAACATATTATTTAATTAGATTTTTTAGACCAAAATTACACAGAGAGATAGTTTTAATTAACCCCGTTTTTCAGCCTAGTTTGGGAACCAGCGCCTTAAATAAACATGTTTTCATTTGATTTGATTGGACAAAAGTAAAGCTTATAACGCCTGTACAGCCAGGGCTGGAACCCTCTGGCGTCTGCAATTAGACAAGCGTCGCGATGTTGCTTATTGTCGCCCCTTATCAACAAAATGGTTAGACTTCAGCCACTTTGAAGTAGTGCTGTCGAGCGACAGTCAACTATCGATAGTTAATCCATAGTCTATCGATAGCCAACCAATCGAACACTATTGATAGGGTTATCAATACTATCGAGTAAGTGCAATACTATCGATAGTATCGATAGTGTTGTTGATCGCGAAGAATAAGCTATCGATAGTATCGATTATCTTAGACTATCGATAGGTTACCAATTTAAGTACAATTGCTTACAATATTCAGGTATACAAAAATATTTCAAATTGGCAGACTATCGGTAGTCTTAAATAGCTGATGCTGTCCATAGATTAGCACATATTATATTTACGAGCAACATTACTAAACCAATATACTATTGCACTTATTCGATATAATAGCCTCGTTTTAAGCTATCGATACTATCGACAGGCTTATCGATGGTATGGCTTTTTCAGATAAAAACTATCGATGATAAAACTGTCGTTATTTCGGCAACACTACTTTGAAGTCATCCTCAACAACCCTCGGGCGATTTTAGCCGCGACTTCCCTTCGGGGTCAAGTGATGCCCTCAAGAGTGATGACCCCACTAACGAATATCCCCGTCTCATTCGCACGTCTTAAGAATTATCTTCTGTCTCTCTCTCTAGACATCTTTCGTCGTTAAAATACAGTGTGTTCGTTTTAAAACGATTTTACTTTGTTTCATAGTTAACTAACTTACAATCAAATCTTGAACCTGAATCTTAATAATTATCTTGCTGCGATCCATCGGTCGTGAGTTTGAATCCTGTAATGAGCTTGAGCTTTCAGTGAAGAAAACATCGTGATGAAACCTTAGCTTCTTTATCATCATCATCATCAGCCTGAATCAGTCCACAGCTGGACATAGGCCTCTCCCATGATACCCCACTGAGCCCGGTCTTCGGTTTTTCTCATCCAACCACTGCCAGCCACTCGGCGCAACTCGTCGCGCTACCTTGAAACCTTTGCTTGGTGATAGGGTATTTTCTAGTGCTCGTCTGGCTAGCTAAACCCTCTTGTTAAGAATCTGTCCCCAAGCACCCATCGATGTGTTCCGGCAGCCCCACTTGAGAGCTAGTTCCCAGTCCAGATGTAGCGTGGCACCATTTTCGACCACATCTTCAATTAACATCAGGTCTTTTGGACTTTTGGCAAACGCTAATCTTATGATCTTAATTAACCCTACCTATATAATATCTAACTATCGCTACATTATAGAATGCAATAAGTTCTTTGAATCTTTAAACAGTAAATGTAAAGAAAAAAACCAGCCAAGTGCGAGTCGGATTCGCGCACGAAGGGTTCCATGCCATTAAAGTTATCTATAAAAACGGGAAAAATCACATTTGATGTAGGATGTAGGAGCCTATAGTGGCAACCCTTTGGGTAGGTACGGAACCATTAAACACAGAGAACATTTTCTTGCTTCATACTTTTGAGAGCGTGATTTTCAGTAGTCGTTTTCCTTTATTTGGCAGGCGGAGCCGCGGATAAAAGCTAGCACAAATCCACTTGTCGAAACTTTGTCTTTCAAGAGGGAAAACAAAGCTGTTTCCATGCTAATGACCCAAACGCACAATTAGTACAGAACTGCGAACGGGGAAAGTTTCGGTTCGATTCGAAGGGTGTAGCAACACCTTTAGGGCGGGTTTATCTATAGAACGAGATTAATCTGCGGTCAAGGTGTTGTTAGGCTTTATTTTGGAAATAAATATATTAAGACAAAAAGAGAAGTGATTATCACAATTTTAATACTAGAAACAAAGATAAAATTGCTGTACCCACTACTAGGCTCCATAAAGTTAGCAACTCGTTCAAAGGTCAATGTGTACGCTTTTTCAACAAAATCCCATGTGAAATTCAAGACTTGTCTATAACAAAATTTCAAGTCCGTATAAAGAGAAATCTCATTAGTAAAGCTTATTATAAAATATCGGACTATCTAGATGACAAACAAGCTTGGGATTGTAGTTAATCTATCTATCTTTCTTTCTATCTATCTATTCTCCCTATTTCCCCTATTCTAACCATTTTCGGTAAACAGCCAAAACAGTCATGCTCACGAAAGTGACTTTGCTTGCAGCGGCGTCATGTGTCGGGTCGCCCTCTTCCCTCTCATATGGTCGAGGAGAGCGATGGCTGGCACATGCGTCAACTCGTGAACGGGTGCTGCTTGTGGGGTCTGGTCTGCTTTGGTTGTGATCCCGCAACTCGTTAATATTCATGTTCCCATATCCCAATGTGTACAACCAAACAAGAGAAATCTTCTTATTAGTAAAGCTAAATAAAAAATATCGATTAGATGACAAAAAAAAAAGCTTGGGATTTTAGTGAACTTGCTCCAATTCAATCAATTAGTATTAAGAATAAAATTGTCAATGTGATCGCGCCAAAAAAATTACCTGCCGGGCGTTTCTTGCCTGTTCTTTTGCCGGCGTAAGGAGGTTGGAACAGGCGTAGCTAGTTTTAAGTTGACGTTTTAAAGTGATCACAATGTATCCTATTAAATAAAAAAGTTTTGATTTTGATTTTTTGATTTTAAGAGAACGTATAATTGGGGCCAATTAGGTACAGTCAACGACAAAAGTCGCTGAACAGTAACACATTTTCCGATTACTCTCATCACCTTTAACACCAACCTTTGATCGCATCATCACTTAACATCAGGTGTGTTGTGTTGTGCTCAAAACGCTATCTCGTAAAATGTAAAAAACTCAATGATTACTGATCTAAAACACTTTTTGAAAATCTAGTATGATCAGCTACTTTTGTCGCTGACTGTACAACCCTTTTTCTCTGTGTGTCTGTATGTTTTTCTGTGTCCGGTAGCATGACGCCACTTACAATCACATCGTCACATAAAATCAGGTCGCTTGTAGTCAAAGGCTACATACATTGGTGTCGATTCGGTTTTGCATTCTCTAAAACTAAACTAAGTTTGACAAGTCTAAAAGTAATGCTGTCCGTTTTTTACTTCAAAACTCAAAACTCAAAACTCAAAAATATGTTTATTCAATAGGATACATTGTGATCACTTTAAAACGTCAACTTAAAACTAGCTACGCCTGTTCCAACCTCCTTACGCCGGCAAAAGAACAGGCAAGAAACGCCCGGCAGGTAATTTTTTTGGCGCGATCACATTGACAATTTTATTCTTATTACTAATTGATTGAATTGGAGCAAGTTCACTAAAATCCCAAGCTTTTTTTTGTCATCTAATAGTCCGATATTTTTTATTTAGCTTTACTAATAAGAAGATTTCTCTTGTTTGGTTGTACACATTGGGATATGGGAACATGAATATTAACGAGTTGCGGGATCACAACCAAAGCAGACCAGACCCCACAAGCAGCACCCGTTCACGAGTTGACGCATGTGCCAGCCATCGCTCTCCTCGACCATATGAGAGGGAAGAGGGCGACCCGACACATGACGCCGCTGCAAGCAAAGTCACTTTCGTGAGCATGACTGTTTTGGCTGTTTACCGAAAATGGTTAGAATAGGGGAAATAGGGAGAATAGATAGATAGAAAGAAAGAGAGATAGATTAACTACAATCCCAAGCTTGTTTGTCATCTAGATAGTCCGATATTTTATAATAAGCTTTACTAATGAGATTTCTCTTTATACGAATTTGAAATTTTGTTATAGACAAGTCTTGAATTTCACTTGGGATTTTGTTGAAAAAGCGTACACATTGACCTTTGAACGAGTTGCTAACTTTATGGAGTGGTTAGAAAAAGACAGCAATATTATTAGACCTGTCAAACTTAGTTTAGTTTTAGAGAATGTAAAACCGAATCGACACCATTGTAAGACAAAAAAAGAATTACAAATATACTTATACGGAAATACGATATTTATAGTAAAAAAAAACTAAAGGAAATGTACCTATCCAAAAAGAAACAAACTGTAGTGAAACGCCCACGCATTTGTTTTTATATAGTAATTTTAGATTTTATGAAATTAGTTATATCAATTTTAATGTGTACATTTATTTAACCGGCAGTTAGGTAAGATAGGTAGTTCAGCGGCCGGGTGCTAGTATGGGATGCAACCTGTGCAGACACGCTAGCCCCTTCCCATCTACATGGAACCAACATCAGAGCTGGTGCGGCGTGTGAAGCGGCTGAAAAAGCGAAGGCATACAAATACAGGGGTCTAGGCGCCGAATATGATTTTGTCCCATTCGGTGTCGAGACCCTTGGTCCGTGGGGTCCTAGCGCTTTAAGCCTTTTTAAGGAAATAACAAAAAGGTTAGTCGACATCACCGGAGACCGAAGATCTGGCAGCTACCTCGGACAAAGAATTAGTCTAGCCATTCAAAGGGGGAACGCTGCCAGTATCTTCGGTACCTTGCCTAAAGGGACTTCTTTTAATAATGTATTTTAGTTATTAGTTTAGATTTATTTGTTTTTATTTCTTTGTTATTTTTAGTTTGAAGTAATAAATACTTGGTAGTTCAGGCAAAATATAAAACTAATGTAATATTAGGAATTAGTAATAATGGGATTATATGTATTGTTTATTCAGTAAGTGCTCTTTTTACCGTAAATATGTAAATATAAATAAAACATAAAGAAAAAAAAAATGAAAAATTGCCCAGATATTTTGAATAACTTCAAAGTACAGCTAGTTTTTATTGATTAAGATTGCTATTTCTTCATCCAATCTACATACACGTTGAGTAGTTACAGTCAGTGACAAAAGTTGCTGATCATACTCCGTTTTCCAAATGTGTACCAGATACCTACCTAGTAACTTTTGGTATCTAAGGAAAAAAATTGGAAAACAGGTCATGATCAGCAACTTTTGTCGTAAACCGTACCTACAACAATAAAAGTGTTTCGTTTATCGCCTAACCAACCATTTCCACTAACCGTCAGTTTGGTAAACCAGCCTCTTGTACATTTTTCCGGACATTCATCCATCATTCGTCGGAAATGTACCTAATCGGCTTCCTCGCGCGAGTGACTGGCCTCGCGACTGGCTCCAGTGACTCGACTGGATCGTAATACGTTTATTATTCTGTCGTTAGTAGGTTAAGTTGCCAGTTCCGGTATGAGGATCGGTTTTTGCTATTCTGTGTTACGAGGGTAGGGTCAGGAAATTGTTGGAGGGGTCCTCCCCCCTACGCGCTAGGTAGATAGATTAACTCCTTATTGGTACACCACAATACAATTATATCATCGTCATCAGCCTAATACGTTCCCACTGCTGGGACTCTGGCCTTCTCTCAGAGAGAGAAACACGGGCCGTAATCTACCACGCTCACCAAGTGCGGGTTGGTAGATGTCGCATGCCCTTAAAATGTTGCAGTTCTTGGACATGCCGGTTTCCTCACGATATTTTTCCTTCACTGTTTTTGATGGTAATGTAGTTATGTAGAATTTAGTTGCTCCATGTTTAATTAACGCCATCTACTTACTAGAACAATGTTAGAAGTATTTTTTAAGCTGCTTTGCAGAAAACCTCCCATTGGCAATTTGTAAACACGTCAACAAGATAAGTGGTTATAATGTTCCTACCCAGATAATATGACTAAAACCATAGTAAAGGAGTAGTAGTTCAGCTTCATATAAATCGGCCGTCGCCGGTTTGAATGCGTGCGTGAGTAGCGGCACCGTGTACGCACGCACTTTTCACGCACACAATCACATAAACGAAAGGAGGCGGCCGGGGCCGCGGCCATGCACTCAGTACGGAACGCGCCGCCTATGCGTCACCGCAAGAGTAGGCAATTAACTCGTCGAGCGGCCTTAGCTAACCTACTGTTCTTTATATACTGTGCTAAAACGACTCACGTATTCAGGGCCGGATTAACCCTGTCAGGGCCCCTAGGCAATGCAATTCTCGGGGCCCTTTCCTCTACCCATTTCATACCAACTTTTTAAAATTAACTGTTTCAATCACAATGCAATGGAAAAGTATGATTGAATGAATACAAATTTTAAAATAAAAATATCATTCGATGAAAACTTACTTTATTTTTTCTTGGTGCACGGGGCCCCTAGTCGATGCGGGCCCTTGGCAGTTGTCCACTCTGCCTGTTGGATAATCCGGCCCTGCACGCATGATTCACAACAACTTCTATTACTGGGGTCAATTGTCCAATTGTAAAGGACAATCTTGGATCCTAGATCCTTAAAAATTACATTAGATAATTACAGTTTACACCTTTTAAACTGCCATGGTCATTAACATTTGATTTTAGTTGCAGATTTAGAACAATCCCACTGGTGGTACGGTTCTCAGTGGGTTTCCCCTGATCCCACTGGTGGGCAGTTCCGTCTTTTCCACAAAGCCACATCGGCCACGTACCCAGCGACACGAACTGAAAAAAATAATCTGACTTTCCTTCTGAGTCTTTACCTTCCAGGACCGCTTCCTTCCTTATTTTACTTAAGTTTTCCTTCTATATCACAATTCCTTCCCTTTTGACTCAGAAGGAAAACGTTATTTCGGAAGGTCCTTTTTCTCCGTGCGGAAGCCCCGAATTACGTCATTCGGGTACACGGAATAAAATAAATAAAAAAATAATTAACTATTATAATTTATGTATGTAATGTATTGTATTTTATTTACTTTTATTTACTTAATTGATGTTTTGATTTTTAAATTGTGATCGATCTCCGTGTCTGATTGAATAAATGATATTATTATCTCTTCATTTATTTCTTTTTTTAAGTAAAAGTTTATTACATTAATTTTATAAAATAATATTAAACAAAATTACTATAAAAAACTTAAACCTAGAGTGCCACCGGTAGCGGGGCAGGACTCAAGCTACCGGTGGTTAGGGCTGCTGAGTGAGGAACCTCCTGACGATACGCGCTGTGTCAAGGAGTACTGCCTTCTGCATTCGACCCTTGATCCAACCGTCCAGCGAGAGCCTCTTAAGATGTTGGTCGAGACTCTTCGCTATGAGGCCGTTCGCTGAAACAACTATCGGGACGATGATCGTTGAGTCAACATCCCACATAGCGGTCACCTCGTGAGCCAAGTCAAGATATTTACTTAATTTGTCTTTTTCTGCTTTCACGAGGTTCTCATCATGTGGGATGGTGATGTCAACGAGCGCTGCTCGGTGCTGAGACCGGTCTATCACCACGATATCAGGCTTATTGGCAACAATAGTCCTATCCGTGATGATAGAACGGTCCCAGTAGAGCGTCGCACAACCATTTTCGAGAACTGGCGCAAATTAGTAATTAATTATTTATTATTATTATTATTAAAGATAAGATAACATAACATGACGATTAGCTATGACAAAACCATACCAACCTAGCAGCTTTTTGTGGCCGACTGGCACAAAAACTGCTGTTTTCATGAAAACCACAAGTACATAATTCCTACACTTCTTATATTACACTTACTGCATTAATGTCTATCATTTGATACCCTTTCCCCCATCACAAGAATATCCCCTTTATAAGCCCGAGCGACAAATATCCTCACACTTATATAAATTCGACAATGTGTTTGTTTGTTTATCTTTCATTCACGGCGTAACTAAAGAACGGGTCGACGTAATTTTTTGCATAGATATAGTTTAGGCGCCTGAAGGTAACATACAGTAGGCTACTATTTATCCCGGAATAATGCATGGTTCCCGTGGGATAGATCAAAATGTACTGTTTTACATGATTGCTAGGCTACATTCTGTTGAATTGTTTATATGTCAAGAAGAATAATATTGGTGTGGCTACACGTAATCCCTACTTCTCTACTTAATATTATAAATGTGAAAGTAAGTCTGTCTGTCTCGCTTTCACACCTAAACTACAGATTTGGTACAGAGACATTGGCTACTTTTTATCGCAATAAACTGTAGCCCACGCGGAAGAAACCTCGGGGAACAGCTAGTCTTTATGTAAAAAGATATCCTAGATATGTGGTCACAAAATGAAAAATATGCTCTCATATGTCTTTTTCTGTGTTCTAGAACTCCAGACAAAGCCTGAAGGTACGTGCGACGCATTATCACCGATTTATATACAGTGACACGGTTTTTACAGTGGCTTATGAAAAATGCAATATCCCACCGAGACGTGAACTGAAGTTGAATAATTCGTTACTACTTTTTATCGCGATAAACTGTAGCCCACGCGGGTGAAACCGCGGGGAAATGCAAGTATTTATCGTAGCGCTTGATCTCCGGTTTTATCGAAAGTTGTGTCAGAAAAATCGTTGCAGATTTTCTGGTTCGCGAGTGAAGCCGTGGGCGCAGCTCGTCTCTATTTAAACCCACTTCCAAGCTACACAAGCCTTGCCCCTCTTTTCCTAGAAATCGTTTGACCTATTTCATGCGACGCTTCAATGTGTGTGTAAGCTAACATAGGATGGGTATCGTCGACGACATAAATCGATAACGACGAGTACTTGTGAGCTCGTTAGTGTAGTACAGGTAAACACGGTGTCAGTCCAGGTGTAGCGTTGTGCCACCTTCGACTGCGTCGTCACTTAACATCAGGTGACTTGTGGTCAAATTGGCGTTATTTTCTTGAGTTAAGCTAGCCAGAACTTACTAAATAAAATTTAAAATTTAAAAAACCCCCGACAACTTGGACTGATTTTAATCAAACATAAAAACTACCGCAAGGATACTGGCTTTCAAATGAAAAAAACCGCATCGAAATCGGTCCATCCGTTTGAGAGCTACGATGTCACAGACAGACAAACACACACACACACCGACAGACATCGACGTCAAACTTATAATACCCCTCATTTTGCGTCGGGGGTTGAAAATCATCATCATCATTATCAGCCTATATCGTCCCCACTGCTGGGACTCTGGCCTTCTCTCTGAGAGATAGTATGGACGCTAGCTCAATGCGGGTTTGTAGATGTCGCATGCCCTTGAATGTTGTGTTTCTTGGACATGCCCGTTTTCCTGTTGTTGATGTTTTCCTTCACCGTTTTGACCGATGGTACATCCACACATAGGCGGTGAGGCCAAGAGGATTTGAACTCGGTGTCGGCGCCTTGTAAGTCGCACGCGTTACCGTTCGGTCAGCATCGCTCATACTAAAAAATACCCTTACACCAAACAATACATTCTCATTTTTTTTAACAGAAAATCGCATCATGTTTTCTTCTCACTACACCATCCACTTCCATGGAAGCACACACGTATCCCCGCATATGTGTGAGTGTGCGTATGACATGCAACAGGTGACGTTATTGAACGCAATTACACTTGTGTGCGCGAGTGTACGTTCACTAATGTAGGGTACTGCGGTGTTATACGGTACAAGCGATCAGAAAAGCTTTTAGACTCGGCTAGAGCACAGAATATATAACAGTTTGTACTACGTATAAATCGTTTTCTCACTTTATGTTTTCACGAGGGAAAACTTTAGCTGGATTTTCTCTGGTTGAAATGAAGTAGCTGTAGCGATACCTAGAGAATTAATAAATAGAGTCCTAGGTAGTGGGGACGTGATAGACTGATGATGATGATAATGATGATGGTGATTTATAGCCCCCGAAGTAAAAAGGACGGGGTGTATTTGTGTGTCTGTCTGTTAGCGACTAGCGCCCGAAATTAATAATCCTCCGATCCAAAACCGCGGATAACGGATCAGGATCGATTATTAATTTCAGGTTCAGATCGACAGTATTCATAGATATGATTTTTATTTTTATTAAATTTTAGAGTTGATGCATTGCATACCTCGGCTAACATATTAGCTTGGCTATACAACGAGGTAAAAACCGCCAGCTTTTTGGGCTCTTCTCATCCAACTACTGCCAGCCACCATCCCTACTATATCAGAACAGTCTACTATACTACTGAACTGATTTAAATGAGAGAATTTAAATGGCCAAAACGGACCCGAGGTCGTATGAAAACGATCTATGTACGATAAAAATTGTAATTTTTTGTTTATTAAGATTATACAAACGATATTTTATAGAAAGTGTAGAAAAAAAAGATATTGATTTATTAACTTCGTAGGTTCTTAGGATATTTTTTAACTTACACGATACTTGGATGTTTTGAACGCACTCCGCAATTTCTTTGCCATTCCGTTTCACGCTTTGGAAGTCGGCCCTACTTAAATTAAGTCATTAAAATCAACATTATTTACCAAACATGAACAAAAACTAACCTTTTTAATTTATGTACTAACATTTTTATACAATATATATTGCGGTCAGGTCCAGGGCAGTATGAAATGTGGCCAATGTTCTTTGGTACGGAGATAGCTTGAACCCTGAAGAAGGACATAGAATAATTTTTAATGCGATAAACTGTAGCTTATGAGGGTTAAACCGCGGGGAACAACCAGTATGTATTTTAAAGTAACCTAGCTATTCTATTACCGACTGTACCTACGCAACCGACTATAGTAATATAGAAGGTATGCATGTACTAAATGGATTATCATGTCATTCGAACGCTATATTTGCTTCAGGATTGGTTTTTGTTTGCCAAATCAAGCGGATTATGCTGATAAAACATCTATACTCCCTCTCTAACCTTATAAGAGAGAGAGGGACGGATGCCTGTCAAAGATACTTAATTATCTACCCTCTTTTTCTAACTAAACGGGTGAGAGAGGGACGGGAGACTGTCAGAGACTTAGAGGATTTAGATTATGCATCAGACCCAAATTTTAAGCCGGTTTAGAAACAAAGACAGTGATGTTATGAAAGAAAACCCGTTTTATTAAAATACTAGCTGTGCCTTGAGGTTTCGCCTACGTGGATATACGCACAGGCTTTTTATTAAAAAAAATCTCAGGGATAATTTAGCCTTCTAGTAGTGAAAGAATTTCCAAAATTGGATCAGTAGTTACGCATTTATTAAAAATCAAAACTAGATAATAAAAAGTACTAGTTGCGCCCAGCGGTTTCTCCCGTGTCTTCCCGTTATCCCGCGGGAACCTCTTCCGGGATAAAAAGTAGCCTATGTGTTAACCCAGGGTATAAGCTACATATCTCCATTCCAAATTACATTCAGATGCGTTCAGTAGTTTTTGCGTGAAAGAGTAACAAACATCCATCCATCCATCCATACTCACAAACTTTCACGTTTATAATATTAGTAGGATTTACAGATAGGTATACCTAGTATCGGCTACATAATAATTATTGTCTTGATTAAAATTTTGATTGCCCTTTAATGTTTTTAGGGTTGCGTTTGAGTACAAGTTACCAGATGTTGAGTGACGATGTCGTCAAAATTGGCACGCTATATCTGGAGGCTGGACTGGGAACTGATGGCTCTCACCTGAGGCTACCGGAACACAAGGTAGGTGTTTGGCAACAGATAATAATTTGAGGGTTTTAGCTAGACTGACGAGCACTAGAAAATGCCGAACCACGAAGCTAAAACCGCTTTTTATCTTTAGCTATTTTTCTTTCTTTTTTTTATCTTTCTTTTTCGTTTTTTTTTTTAACTTTATTTTGGCCTCATTTTACGCACCTAGAGTTCTTGTAATCATTAAAGTAACACACAACTTCTCGTAACTCTATACACTCGAATAAATCTTACAAATTGCCTAAATAATCGTCTGACTTTCCCAAATGCCACATTTTCCGACAGCGCTCTCTATAAACCAATTTCCTTGGACTCCCAATCTCATTCCACTCAGAAACAAAACGAGCTCAGGTTAATCTGGACGATTCAGAACCGCCAAAACACCAAGACCTCAACTTAGCTTTAAAGACAATGCGTCTCAAGCTCTTCCCTGCTTGGTTATTGCCAACAAATATAAAAAGACACCCGTGTTTTACACGAGTTTTCCATTTGTACAACAAAATTATAGGGGTTGGGAAGGGATGGGGCTCTACGATAAATGGTGAGGGTGAGGAATTGGTCTTGACTGAAGTTCAAGGTTTGTGCGTATAGGTTTACGTAATATCGATTGGTCCTTTAAAGATGGCTGTTGCTAAGGAGTCAATGACACAGAGGGATAATAATAATTCGAATTCAAGGTTTTATTCTTGCCTTGGCACAAAAATAGGACCTTTTTGAACGAATAATGTAAGAAACCGATAACCGATGGGGTAGAAACGTTCGCGAGTGACGACCACGAACCGAAAGACGCTCCGGCCCACCACTAGGTGGACCGACGACACTGTAAGAGTCTCAGGGAGTCGATGGATGCCTATGGCTAATAGCGGTTCATGGTGGTGTTCAAGGGGGGATATGTTCAGCAGTGCACTTCTTCTGGCTGAAGATGATGATGAATGCTGACAAAACGCCTCGGGTAAGTATTGTCTTTTATATGAGACTAGCTGTTCCCCGCGGTTTCACTGCACTTTATCGCGATAAAAAGAAGCTTAGTTTGGTATGATAATAGTTTACGACCAATTCTAAGACCTACCGAATACTTATAGACAAAACATTTCATAAAAATCGTTCAAGCCGTTTCGGAGGACTAACACTTGTGACACGAGAATTTTATATAAAGTAAATAGAATTTTCGTAGGATACAACATGTCAACGTTTTAAAATTACTCTGTCATATGTATTTTTGTTAAGCACTACCCTGTAACATTGTAGAAAGTTTAGGTAGAGCTTACAAGTTACCTTTATAATCTACTAGTTGCACCCCGCGGTTTCACCCGCGTCTTCCCGTTATCCCGCAGGAACCTTTTTCGGGATAAAAGGCCTATGAGTTAGTCCAAGGCATAAGCTATCTCCATTCTAAATTTCATCAAAATCGGTTCAGTAGTTACGGTGATACGTGGCAACAAACATGAACACAAACTTTCGCATTTATAATATTAGTAGGAAAAGGGACCTAGAGGTGACGAATACAAAAAAAAACCGTCAAGCTCTCAGAAAAGGCAATTAAATTAATTTTACCATAATACCAACCAACGATATCTTCGTCGCAATCTTTCAAGCCGCTTAAAAAGATAATAAATCTTGCTACAATCGCCCAAAATCTCTCAATCTCGGCAACGCGCTGAATGTTGCCAAATCATAATTCTCTTTTGATTCCCGTTCGCTTTTTACGCTTTTCCCGCTCGACTTGACTCGAGGCTAGTGCTGGAACGATTTTTGTGCTATTTTTGGAGTATTCCAGTCGATTTCAATAATAGTAAGCGGTAACCTTACTGCGCAGTGTTAAGGCGAAGCCATTGTAGCTTTTTAGCTTCTGATGTAAATAAATAAGTCTATTTGACATAATTATTGTGATAATAATTGAATCGAATTTATTTATTATTATTATTAATTTGTTTGTCTGTGTTATATTGTGACTTAAAATGAAGATTTTATTTTATATTATTATTAATTATTATTGCCTATGTGTTCATTATTTGATTGAATTTTTTTTTTGACGTATTGTGTTTTGGCGTATGCTGTTAGCAATTTTGCATTTCCTATGAATAAATGAATGAATGAATGAATTATTTCAAAAAAATCTCAATTCATAATTATACATAGATACATGTACGTAAGATACATTTCATTGTGATCAATTGAAGGACTGCACTGTATTTCGATCATTTCACTGCAGTTCTATCTAGAATATAACATCAACAGTTCAATCTTCCTGGCAATGCACCTTGAGATATCAAATGACAAATCTCTTTGTGCCCTGTCATCACCATCATCATCATCATCCGGAAGAATTCCACTCCAGTCCATCGACTCCCCACGACTCTCACAATGCCGTCAGTATAGGGGGCATATCTACAGAACGTCTTTCACTTCGTTACACCCTGTACTTTCCTTTAATTTAACCACACAGCGTATGTACGTAATGTCAGTTGTCAAATAAACTCGTACACAGGCCCACTACAATCATCCACCTGATTATAAGTAAAACTCTGTCTTGTTAATCACAAACGTACAAACATCCAATCAGAGTTACTCTTCGCAGCCTGAACCTTGAACCCTGATTTGGACCCTTGCCAAAATAATTACAGGCACACAGACTCTCCCTTTCAGTCGTATATATACAGCTGTACAATAACGAGTGGTTAGGGTGCTCGCGCACTACGCAGGCCAGACCAAAACCATCTGGTTGCAGAAAATAATAACGATTACACAAAATCAATGAGTGCGTGAAGTTTGCTCCGCAATTGTGATTAAGTTCTACTTTGAAACATGATATTACATTTCTAAAGTCGAATCTGGAAGTGTAAAACGAAAATTCTTAACAGTTTTTCATCTTAGCTCCGCACTGGAGCATCAATTTACGATTGTGCAACATTGTTCCAGTAAATAAATTCCCTGACGTCAAATTGACGGATAAATCGAATTTATACTGTACAACTGTTCAATAATCACGCATTTTGCCATGTAGCTCGTCCCTGTCGTCCTGGTCATAGTATAGTTTCAGACCAACTAAAGACCTCCGACTTGGCATACAGCCGGGACCGATAACTTAGCGTAAATCTGCAATTAATCTGAACAATTCTGGAGCTAACGGTCAGACAAAAAATCCTGTCTTAGCTGACCAATTGTCTAAATAGTGCGCAATTACCCTTGTATTTATACTCGTATATTGTCCACGAGAGTCTACGGAGTTTTATGTAGACAAGATTAGACATTGAAAACGTTGATTAGACAGTAAAGGATTATAATAATTTTGTGTTCAAAACTGGTACGAGATATACAATAGGCGATGTTCAAAAAGATAAAATAAAGAGTTGAATATGTCCACTGTTACAAAACACCGATACAACATTTTTAACAAAAGCCGCTGATCCACCACTGCGACAAAATGTTCAGCTAATTTGGTGTTGAAACCTGTTCACATAATTTTGTTTGTTCATTGATGTTTACCAATTTCTGTGAAATACGAATTTCTTTTCACGTTGTCAAAATTCTAAAACTTCAAAAATATGTTTTGTGGGATACAACATGCAATCACTTTAACGTCAAACTTAAAACTAGCTACGTTTGTTCCAATCGCAGCGGTAGATCTGGTGCTTGAGTAAAATATGTTGTATAGGAGTTTTTAACAGTGGACATGTTCAGCGCCTTTTGTCCACCTAGTCAGAGGGCGATCTAAACTTAGTTGACCAAGTCGCGCTCTACACTCAAGAACCCCGAAACCCAAAACCCGTCTACCCCAGCGGGAAAAATATAAGATGTAGGTAGTACTGTTTTTTTAATTTCATTATTAAAACGATGTCTTCCCCTTAACATCCATCCCGAAATAGGATCGCTTGATCGCTAGCAGGCGCTGCGCACGCGTCGATCGCCTATCGATCGATTGATTTATACACATCTCTATCTCTTTCACTCTTACATAGGGCTGCCACGTGCTACATTATATTCAGCATTTATATTTTTTTTCTGTCTTGCGTTTGATCATAAGTCATCTGATGGTGATGTCGAAGGAGGTTAGAATTGTAACAAAGATACAATATAATATTCAGAAACATTCACATACATTGTGTGATAATGGTTGCGCCCCGCAGTTACACCCGCGACCGCCATATAATGTATGTACAGTCAACGACAAAATTCGCTGAACAATAACACATTTTCCAATTACCGGCATCAACTTAAACACCAACCTTTAACCACATCATCACTTAAAACTAGATGTGTTATATTGTGGTCAAAGCGCTACCGTGTAAAATGTACAAAACCCCAATCAATACTGATGTAAAACACATTCAAAAAATGTTTTATGATCAGCTACTTCTGTCGCTGACTTTACCTACACAAAATTTCAACAAGATCTATTCAGCAGTTTAGTCAAGCAAAGGTCACAAACAAACAGAGTAACTATCGCATTTCAAATATTAAGTATGGAGGATTCGTGTGATAACCCTATCCATTATCCGTAAAAATATCACCAATATTACAGTAGAAATAGAGTTCAAAATCGGAGTGTTTTTTAATAAAAGGGGGCTCATTATAAAAGCAGCTGTAGGGACTTAAGTGATAAGTGTGTTTGGGAGACGATAGTGTACGACCTAATAATGCACAGCCAGTATTGCACGACCTGATAATGCACGGCCCGATAATCCATGTACATTGGAATTCATAGGATTCGAAATATCAGGTCGCGTTTTACCAGGTCGGGAATTATTAGTTAGTGTGATTATTTGCATGTAATGTCAGTCGAGGTAGTTATACCGTAGCCAAAATAAGCATAGAAGTCTCTATAAAAACATTTACCTACATATTCAGCGATGTCGGTCCTGTTTTTGGACAGCAACTTGTTCTAATAGGTAAGTGTCCATTTCAGTAAGATTACGTAAACCGTCTGGCGCAGGGTCTGGCTCAGGGACTGGTTTCGGTTTAAACATACCGGTATGAAGTAACACTACAGTTTTTCAACATACCTAACTCAAATAACAAGCTTTTTCAATGAAGGAGAATGACACTTACCTCATTTTCATAATATTATAAAGGTTTTGCTGTCTTTTTCTAACCACTGAAGTAAAAAAAGGACAGCATTACTCTTAGACCTGTCAAACTTAGTTTAGTTTTAGAGAATGCAAAACCGAATCGACACCAATAGCTGTGTATCGCAATAAAAACAATATTGTGTTCTTCCAAAGTACCCGATTTCATCGAGATCAATTCAGCTGTTTATTCGGGAAAAGGTAAAACAGACAGACAGCCAAAACACACCGGTAGGTGTTTTACGATGGGTTCTTAACTTGTAGCAAGCAAAGTGAGCACTAGCAAATACCAAACCAATCTAAGGTTAAATCACGATGTTTTTCTTCACTGACAACTTAATCTCACTGTAGTATTCGAACCCGCGACATACGTATCCAAACTGACGTCACTATACCACAGGGGAGTTAGCCAATATGCAAACGTTTCTTTTAGAATAGAATTTACGTTTATTTGCAACAACACTCATGGTACATGGAAAAAAGAAAAAAATTATATATCAATATAACTTTTGCCACGACTTTTTTGGCGGCAATCGAATTGTCAACGTGAAAATTTTGTTTTTATTTCCAAAACTTGTGTTTCTTCGAGTGATAATGTGTAATATTGGTGGATTATTAACCATTATGTGTTCGTTAATGTGTACGAGTGTGGGAAATTGAAATAAAGTTGTGAAAGTGACTTTTCAAGTTGCTCCAAAAAAGTCCGTGTAAAGTTTAAGTAAAGCACCACTACTTTACTTAAACACTATCCTCATCCCATCATCTCATCATCATCACCATCATCTCATCATCATCAACACCATCATCATTTAAACTTGATTCAACTCTCTGAGTTTGAAACATTTTATACTTGACACTGGCAAATACACTAATCGTGTGACGCCATAACAAAACAAAAAAAAAAAAACTTTTGCCACAATCGTTAACGCTTTGTGACGTTTCGTTAGAGCTTGTCATAACACATCTTGGCTACCGTTTTGCATGGGATGTAGCGTCGTCATTGTAGACGTTTGTTCTGACCAATATGTCACTTTTTTAGATTTTTTTAACGATTACTTTTGTAGAATAAATCTTAGCTAGACGCAGAGCTATCATTGCTTGAATAAATGCGAAAGTAATGCTGTCTGTCTGTCTCGCTTTCACGCCCAAACTACTGACCCGTTTTAAATGAAAACTGGTACGGAGACAATTTAGCCCTGGGGAAGGACATGGAATACATTATATCGCGATAAACTGTAGCCTACGTTGGTGAAACCGCGGGGAACAGCTAGGTAGTTCAGTATAATTTTAGAGACAATAAGAAAAGTGCTAATGGACACATTCTTAGTTATACTCTACCTAGCAACTTATGTTATATTTAAATTACTTATTAGCCATTATAGGCTACGTTGTAATCACTGTGTTTCTATTTTTTTTATAAATTGTATGTGTTTTTTTAATGGCAATTTTATTTTTTACTTTAATTAAAAAAAGTATAATTTTAAAGGCATGGAAAATAGGTTATGCAAGGCTTGGGCGCACGTGGCTCCGGCCCCGTTTCCCAATTTCTACATCACAGTGGCCCCTGTAACGTTCAGGAGGGAATTTCGCATCCAATACGTAAAATAATGAATATGTAATGCGTGGAGACGAAAGTAATTTTCGTTTCTCCGATGATAACAAAATAATTCTTACTAGTTGCGCCCCGCGGTTTCACCCGGGATGACTGCTGGTTTTAAATGTGTTAAACGTTCCAAAGGCCTTGCTCAAAGGCATGCACATAAACAGAACAAAACTAATAGCTCCAACTACAATTAAATTTTTATTTTTCAGTTATGCAAATAACCCTCAATTTCCAGTACTAATTTCATATTATGTCATTTTACCCTCATACCCTATGCCATTTGACCCACCTAGGGTGGACAAAACGGAATTTGCTCAACATTTTGAAAATCCCGAATATTTTATTTAATATCGCTAATGAAGAAAATGTTTTCAATAACTTAGATAGCCAATAAAGCAAGGTTTAAAACGGCTTCATTTTTAGTTGAAAATAATTATAGAATAAAAATCTGTGATTGATTTAACATAAGGTATGGGGTATGGTATGGGTGGTTTTGTACCCCCTTCCCCTAATTCTTAAAACAATTTATTTACAGTTGCTAAAGTGAAGCCATAAGAATAAAATATAATTAAAAAACTCCATTGAAAGTACTTGCGCTTACATTGGACCTTCCAAGAATTTGAACAAAATACACGCTGCTAACTTGGCGAAACATTTTAATAAAATTGGTCATTTGGTTGGCAACAAAGATTTTTGTATGCGTAGTGTAGACTAGCTGTGCCCCACGGTTTCACCCGCGTGAACTACACGGAGAAGAAAGACCTTCCGAAATACCGTTTTCCTTCTAAGTCAAAAAGGAAGGATTTGTGATTCAGAAGGAAAACTGAGCTAAAAAAAGGAAGGAATCGGTCTTGGAAGGTAAGACTCAGAAGAAAATTCAGAACTTTTCTCTCAGTGTACAGTTTATCGCGATAAAAAGTATATGACCTTCCCCAGGGTTCAAATTTCTCAAATAAAAGTAGCATTAGTTTACTCCTTATAACATTAGCTATTTTGCGAGTGAAAATCAAAATTGGTCCAGCCATTTCCGAGATAAGCCGGAACAAACAGACAAACAGACACAAATTTTAAAAATCTATTTCATCATGTAAGGACCACCGTATAATATACTTTCATATGCATTTAGTGAACAGTTTTTAATTTGAAATTACAGACAGACACTTCAATTTTATTTATTTGTATAATTGAAAAAAACTTCGTACGGGTGAAGCCGTGAGCGTGCCGCTAAATTTGGTGCGATCCCATTGCTAAATAAATAAATATCGGGGACAATTGCACACAAATTGACCTAGCCCCAAATTAAGCTCGAAACTTGTGTTATGGGTACTAGACAAAAGAACGATATACATACATACTTATATAGAGAAATAAATTCTATAGATAGAAATATCCAACACTCAGGTACAAATATTCGTGCTCATCAAACATATATATTTGCCCTTACCGGGATTTGAAAATCGAAATCTCGGCAGTATAATGCAATCTTGACTTACTTGTAGTTTGAAATATATGCAATTTAGTTTTGAAAATGTGCATTGTCGAAACCCGCATTGTCTCGGCATCAGGGTCATCTGTTCAGGTCAAGTAAACGAGACTCAAAAGGTCTACCACCTACGCTCCATCTATAAACTAACCGCAACTGTGGGATTTGCTAACTGGCTCGTACCTTACTGCTAAATATATCTAGGTATATATACTAGACTAGCTTCTGCCCCGCGTCTTCGCCCGCGTGGACTATCCGGGACAGTTCTATCCCTCAGGAACCGTTTAATCCACCGGGATAAAATCACCTTAATCCTCCTTTTTTGGAAACATACTGTATTATGTAGATATTTATGTTAAAATGTCTCTCTTCATGTCAATTTTGATCATTATAACTTCAAAAACAAAGAACTTCTTATACGAAGTTTCATCCCCCATTTCACCCCCTTAAATTACCTATATCAAAAAAATATCGGGCTCATCATATTAAAATACTCCAGTGCTGTAACTTCAAAATCAAAGGACTTTCATACAAAGGTGTTCACCAATTTTTACCCCCTTAGGGGTTGAATTTCAAAAAAATCTTTTCTTAGTACACCTCTACGTATCAATAAAAACATACCCTCCAAATTTCAAGTTTCTACGACCAGCGGTGGAGCGATCGCAACTCATGACTTGTGTCCAAACGCTACCCAGTAGTAAAAAGTGATACACTTATCTTTACACTTTCATTTACATACTCGTAGGTATGAAATACAGATAAATTACACTCAACCCTCCTTCCTCGAACTTTACAACTATCAACTAACTCACGCACTAAAACGTAAAAGCTGCTAAAACTATAAAACACGGCAATCTCTGCAACAAATCAGCTGGTATAACAGCCTTACCTTTCTCTAATTACGATCCTGGGCTGGACTAGTTAGGGGTGTCCACTTAAAAATATATCGATATTTATATTCGATATTAAACATCGGATCCTAGCATCGATGTTTATCGATATATCGCTAGAAAACGTCGAAGCTAGCGATCCCGGATTCGAAACCCGGTAAGGGCAAATATATGTGGGATGAGCACGAATATTTGTTCCTGAGTCTTGGATGTTTCTATCGTGATAAGTATTTGTTTCTCTATAATATAGGTGTGTATATCGTTGTCTAATACCCATACTGCAGGTTTCGAGCTTCATTTGGGGCTAGGTCAATTTGTGTGCAATAGTCCCCCGATATTTATTTATATCTTTTCTCTATCGAATGCTTTCCACAAAAGTTTAAGATTAACTTTTTCCAGTGAAACGCGCAAAGTTTGTGGTCCTTGATTTTGTGTGTGTGAATGTAGAATCAGAGACCAGAGTATGATAGTTAAACTAGTAAGTAGTGTTATAATAGTTATTTTCTTTGAGTGTTACTTGAATAGAATTGTACTACTGAACTAGCGGCGAGGTGACTGAGATGAGTTAAGCAAATATTCGATGTTTCCATAAATATATCGATATGCCGAATACAATAAATATTGGTCAAAACATCGAATCTCGTATTGAAAACATCGAGTAAATTCGATATATCGATGTTAAGTGAATATCCCTACCACAAGTAAGTACCAAAGTCTAAATAAACCTAGCCTTAGGGCCAGAGAGTGGAATGACCTAGTAAACTTGAATACCAGTCGAAGTAACTATTACAAATCAATAACCACTCCTTGTTCCGTTTTAAACCCTAAAGTGACTACGCTAGAGTAAGATTTAACTCAGCAGATATTGAAAAGAAAGAAACAATGGATTCTTTCTTAAAAATGACCTCCTACCCCGTAATAATACGGGCCTTATTTAAAATAATATACGTATTTTTGAACAATGCATTACTTCTCACCCCATTTTGAACCTTACAACCGTATTCTGAAGAATGAATATTGATTTCGGAAGCAGTCTTCATTGTGAGCGCCAAAAAATATAACAGAACAACGGATATCTCGAACAGTGCCCTATTTCTTCTCGGTTAAAGTTGTTTTTATATTGTTTCTAATATAAGTAAGCATGCGAAGGAAGTCAAGGGCTTGTGAAAGTGCTTTGGCCCTTGGTTGGGTTTATAAAAATCGTCATATTTTATTGGAGAGCACTGCAATGCGGATTACATTTTCATGGGAGTGTGGGATCGGTGAATGAATTTGTGCCGTTCTTTGGGAACACTTCATAAATTGTAATGGCTGTTAAAGGAAGTAGGTGCTTGAGGGGTATTTTGGGGGTATTGGGGCTCCCCGTGAATGAGAGCTTCTATTTCAGTCCGGTTACTGACGGACAGTCACTCGATTCCGGTATTGAAGTAAAATTAATCTAGGGACTGTACTTTTTACAGTCAATACAACAACTATTGCATTCGCGCAAAAGTAGAATTACCTACCTAGCTGTAACAACTTTGACGACCATTGTGACGCAAGAGGTGAACAGCCGACTGCAAAGCGAGAAGTCACGGGTTCGATACTGACAGCGGGACCAATATTAGTGGAATGAAAAAACGCGCAAGTATTTTTTTCGTATCTGGATGTTTGGGATCGCGTAGTTTCTGATGATCTAGAATTCTAGATACAGGGAAGCCTAGGTAGGTTGTAAGTACGGATGTCCTAGATACCGCTGGAGGGACGGTGGATGCGGACTACGAGAACTCCAGACTCTGAACTGGGCTAAAATCGCCAGTATAGAGAAGAGTGGCGCTCTCTCGTTTCTGAGGCCAAGACACACTTTGGATCCCTGACCATGAGTTAGTTTCTAATCTAGTTCCTTCAATGTACAACTGAAATTAAGCAGTTACTGACATCCATCGCACATGGAATCCTGGTTTGTGGTCTCCACGAACGAACAGAGAGATGGAAAATGCTCCACCAATAAGAGCTGAAGAAGAAGAACTTCTGCTTTCTTTGAAAATGCTACTCGAGAATCATTATCAGCCTATTATGTTCCCACTGCTGGGACTCTGGCCTTCTCTCAGAGAGAGAGTATGAGCCGCGTCTACCACACAGGCCCAGTATGCGGGTTGGTAAAGGCCGCATGCCCTTGAATGTTGTGGTTTTTGGACATGCCGGTTTCCTCACGATGTTTTCGTTCACCGTTTTGAGCGATGGCAAATCCGCACATAACTTATTAAGTCATAAGTGCCGAGAGGATACGAACTCGGTGCCTTGTACTGTTTGGCGTTCATAGCCGACAACATAATTCAACTTTTAACCCTACTAATACATATCATAAATGCGAAAGTAACTCGGCTGTCAAACTGTCTGTCACGCCTAATCTACTGAACCGATTTAAACGAAATTTGGTACTGAGATAGTTTGAACCCTGAGGAAGGACATAGGATACTTTTTATCACGATAAACTGTAGATCACGCGGGGGAAACGGCGGGGAACAGCTAGTTCAACTATAATACCTTAGAATTCCTAATACCATACACCACTGGAGTCTACCATCTGCATGAAACAATAGCGTCGGTCACCCATGACCGATGTCGGTCACCCTGTGACCCGGCCGACGACCCCGCTGTCCGACCATTGTGGACGCTCCACTTAATCCAAGCCTTTGTGGCATATCCGGTACTTGATGTATAAAACAAAGGTACTTTTTAACTGCAGCGAGAACTGGTCTTGATTGAAGATTTTTGCATTTGTAGCTTGGATTCAGTTGTTACTATCGGCTAGTTTGTTTACTCGCTGAGTATGTTTTACTATTGCAGTACCCCTTGGTTTTCCGTAAGCTTTTTCCAGGATAAAAAGTATCCTATGTTCTTAACCAGACTATAATCTATCTCTGTGCTAAATTTCATCCAGATCCGTTTAGGCATTCTGGCGTGATTGATTAACAAACATCTACTCATATGCCCTACTTATTAAGAGGACGCCCGCCGTGATAAACAATGAATCTGAAAAAATGAAAACTATCCTTAATTTTATAGAACTAAACCTGTATGAAAATCTTTTTTTAGAGGGCAGTTTTCGATCATTGTTTCTCTGCTATGAAAGTTAACCAATCGTCTTATCCTTTCGACAATTTGATGTCAAGAACATGATCTTTAATGTACATAAATATTAGCCCTGTATGTTTTGTAATTGCTGTAGCTGTGTCCCTCGGTTTCACTTGTGTAAAGGACTTATATCACAATATAACAAAGCCTAAGTCGATGGATAGCTATGTAGAGATTTCAAATTCTGATCTTTGGTTTTGGAGAATAGCTATCACATACAAACTCTACCTCATTTTAGTATTTATTATAATATAGATCAAACAGCCCAGAGTACCAGAAACCGTGTTAACAGAGACCACAAGTAGAGATGAGCAAAAAACATCGATATGTTTGAACAGTACACCTACCTACATAACTATCGATTAATTTTATCAAAAGCAAAATGCCGATGTCATTTTTTGACAAGCGAAACAAACTTTGTTATGGTAATGTACCTACTTCCATTTCCGCAAAAGATACTTTTGACGTCTGTTTCTGTGCCTGCTTCTGTTATTATTTAAGACACTTCACTCGAATCATAAACGGCCTTTGGTGATTTTCAAACACTAAGGATAATTTTTTTTCCTACCTTGCATTATATACGAAACCAGAGTTGCGTTGAAAAATACATTGAATTTGATACTAATTCGATACTCTAAAATAAATATCATATAACGAAATTAAACATAATTATCGACTATCAACGATACTATAAATCGATAATTTATTCGATATTTTTTTCCCATGCCTAACCACTAGTTTCACAACCGCGGAAAACTTCAAAATATTCCGGCCAATAACCTATTTATACCACTTAGTTTTCAATAACAACGGCCGCCGATAGCCATTGAACGGTTTCCATCATAATTTTAAATTTAAAACGCGTCAGCTGCCAAAAACCTTTTGTTAATTTTGGCGTGGTTTACGACGCCGTAAAGACGCCATCTTGCCGATACCGCCACCAAGATGGCGGCCGGCTAATGTCAAAAAAGGGCGCGAAACGAAGTGGATGGTTTCGATCGTTATTTTTTAATGACCTTTCTTTTTATTTGTGCGCCCGGTCATAATAAAACTCGACGCTGTCCTTTGATTTCGTGATAAATTTTGACGAGTTTCTACTGAGACGCTTTAGGTTAATCGATTTGAGAAATTGAAAAAAATATTTCTCTTCTAGGTCCAAAGTTTGTGCGGGAGAATTCGCAATAAATGATAGGACTGCCCTTTGTATTGCCATAGTTTTAAGAATATGATAATACGTAGTTACCTCCAATCTTATTATTTAACTTTGACTTTAACAAAAACAAAATTGCCATCATTCTCGCACTTAATATTAAGCTAATAAATATGACAGATACTGTTGTTAACTTATCCAACAATGCCTCTCCTTTGTGGTACTGAAAACTTAACGCACTGAACCAACAAACAGTTTTGTCAATATCAACTACCCTCATTTCATAAAACACTACTTGTACCCCGCGGTTTCACCCGCGTCTTTCCGTTATCCCGCAGGAACCTTTTTCGGAATAAAAGTACCCTATGTGTTAATCCAGGGTATAAGCTATCTCCATTCCAAATTTCATCAAAACCGGGTTAGTAGTTACGGTGATACGTGGTAACAAACATTAACGCACACAAACTTTCGCGTTTATAATATTGGTAGGATATGTCTTGTCAATTTCAACTACCCTCATTTTCATAAAACATTATCCTAATTACGGATTCACCGTATACGGTAGCCTACATACGGTATAATTGGCGTATCAAGTTGATAAACAGTAATTTAATTTCCCAACTGGTAATTATTTGAGGTAATTAATTACTCGGGAAATGCATGTGTGCGCCGAAATTGTTTTATTTTAATAGATAAGGTTGTATAAATCGTTTATTGGATTATCGCAATGCTTCTGGATATCATGAGGTTTTTTTATTATCAAATACTAGCTGTTCCCGCGGTTTCACCCACGTGGACTACAGTTTATCGCGATAAAAAGTATCCCATGTCCTTCCCCATTGTTCGACGACTCGACGACGCGGTGGCTAAGTAAGTAGTGTCCCTGCCTGCGAAGCTAGAGGTCCCGGGTTCGATTTCTAGTAAGAACAAATATATGTGTGATTAACACGAATATTTGTACCTGAGTCTTGGATATTTCTATCTATAAGAGTATTAATTTCTATAACTATGTTTTATTGAATTATTTAAGTTTGAATTTCTGGGTGGCACTAAACTGTACTGGGTAAGCATAGCGCTTACCATCAGGTCAGTGATTTGCTTGTCTCATAGTTCAATTGCTTATAGAGAAAAAAAAATCTTAATTCTATATAAGCGAGCATTAGAAAATGCCCTACCACCAAGCTATTGTTTCACCGCGATGTTTTCCTTCACCAACCCATTCTCAAATTCAATAAACTAACAAACAACATTCATTAAAGTATTATAATTAACGCCCCTTATAAATTTGGTCCCCTTTCAAAAACAAATACCGAAACGGATCGACCGAAAAGTTCTTTTGTTCGAAAAAGTTCACGCGAAATAATGGGCTGGTCTACTTGGTGCCTTGTCGCTTTAAGTATGTTTGTATATTGTTTATCAAAATAATGAAAATTATTGTTTTATGTAGTAAGACGTGGGACAAGCAGGTCGTCTGCCAGATGGTAAGTGCTTGTCTATACATATTTTGATGAAGGTATTTGTAAGTTTGTTTGGTAGTTGTAAGTTTGCATAGAAGGTAAGTAATCGAATCGCTAAACACGTTAGTAGGTTATATTTCGTTTTAACTGCGTTCTAAGGTTTTGCCGTAATGTCAGAGAAACCTTTTCGGTATAAAAAACCATTTTACCATTTTTTGGTAATGACATTAGAATATCTAAAAAAAAATGGTTAATGTACATGATGCCTGTAGCAAAAATAATGCAAAAAAAATGAGATTATGATCAAGCAACATGTTAGACTTATTTGGCGGCAATTGAACTGAGACAACATGAAAATTTGGTTTCCAACATTTGTGTTTTCTTGAGTGATTATGTTTAATATCATGCTGGCCCGCACTGGGCCAGCGTGGTAGATTACAGCCCATAGTCTCTCTCTGAGAGAAGGCCACAGTCCCAGCAGTGGGAACGTGAAAGGCTGATAATGATGATGTGTAATATTGGTGGATTATGAACCATTATGTGTTGTGTAGATACGAGTGTGAGAAATTGAAATAAAGTTGTGAAAGTGGCTTATCTAGTTTTTTCCAAAAAAGTCCGTGTAAAGTTTAAGTAAAGTGCCACTACTTTACTTAAACACTATCCTCTTTGACCCGGCTTGTTTCTGGGTCTCATCATCCATCTCATCATCATCATCTTTAATACTTGATTCTAATCTCTGAGTTAGAAATATTTAATACTTGACACTGGCAAATACGCTGATCGTGTGACGCCAATACATAAAAAAAAAACATGTATAAAAGCAAACGCAAACTCATAAATAAGCAGACAAGGTATTAAAATGTCTAGTTTATAAAGACGTTCCCTTAACAATGTATTTCTGCAGCTTAGGGTGTCTATCCACCCATGAAGAGATTCACCATCGCATGCCCAAATGTCTCAGTCTAACATTTACTTGACATTTTGTACTCCCAACCTTATTTTTGACATTTCGCCGCCATTTTGAAAGTTCGCGAGATACCATCGCTATTTTTTAGCGAAAGGTTTTCGTTGATTGTTTGTAAGCGCTTAGCATTCTTTTGTAATATTTATTTATACTGGAGCGTATCAAAATGAACAAAGATAATCAAAACAGCTTTATAGCTTGTGTATTGGAGCGGTGAAATATGGTAGACCTTTGCTAAACTTCAATAATAAATTAGTATTATGTAAGATTAAAATCGTAAATTTGATCGCGCCCAAAAAATTACCGGCGTTTCTTGCCTGTTATTTTGCCGGCGTAAGGAGGTTGAAACAGGTGTTTAAGTTGACGTTTTGAAGTGATCACAATGTATCCTATGTTTTTGACTTTGACTTTGACAGGTTTATTCACAAAGAAGCGTGCAATTAATATGATACTATTTACGGGGTAGCGTTTGACCACATGTCACCTGATGAATTAAATTAAGACACATAATTGGACCCATGTTATTGTTGATAAAACATTATTTACTCGTACCATCAAAATTAAGTGGTTTAAATCATTCGGGTTATTAACGTCCACGGTGTATAAGACCTAGATTTCTAGCAAAAAGATAAAATGCAGGTGTACCGCTGGGAGTCCCAAAAAAACAAAATAACTCCTACAATTTCCCTATCGCTAACCTAAAAAACAATACTCGCCGAGTCTCCTGGCCGCCCAAATTTACATATATTACATATAAAAATTTACATAATATGTATGTAGTTCGAAAATATGAATAAAACAGTGCCTTTTTCCTTTTGTTTCGACAAGGAATTACCATGATATTTGCAAGACGGAGTCGTTTCGTACAAATTAGTGCTGAGATGGAATACTGCTCTATATTTTATGTAGGAAGTGGCAGACTGCTGATTACCATTAGAGCGTATGAGGTATTTCTATTATACACTGCGAAAAATACTGACTTTCCTTCTGAGTCTTACCTTCCAAGACCGATTTCTTCCTTATTTTACCTTAGTTTTCCTTCTGAATCACAATTTCTTCCCTTTTGACTCAGAAGGAAAAGGGTATTTCGGAAAGTCTTTTTTCTCCGTGTGGCTGTTCCCCGCGGTTTCACCCGCGTCTTCCCGTTATTCTGCTGGAATCTTTTTCTAAGATAAAAAGCCTAGGTGCTACTCCAGACTATAATCTGTATCTGTGCCAAATTTTCTGCAGATCCGTTTAGCCATTGTAGTGTGATTGATGAGTAACAAAAATCCTGACAAACTTGCACATTAATGCCGGAAATTAATAATCGATCCGATACGTTACCGCGGTTTTGGATCGATATGTCATGTCATTATATGTCATTTTAGTACTAGGGCTTCACATATTACTACTAAAATGACATATCGAACCAAAACTGCGGATAACGGATCAGGATCGATTATTAATGTCGGGCGATAGTGTATGAATCATCTTCCTCAGTCATCACCTTATATGATTAACTATGTATTATGTATATAAAACATTATTTGCATGTCAGTCCGTCAGTAAATACGTCAGCGATCGTGTCAGCGCGCGAAGTAAGTACCTACCTAGTCGAATAGTTTAAGTTGTTTCTGAGAAATATGTTCGTAAATATATTATGGGAGTACTTGAGAGCAATGTGTGTGGTCTGGAGTATATCTTTCGTTATTTCTATTCTAGACTAGCTCCGCCTCGCGGTTTCACCCGCACGGAGAAAAAAGACATTCCGAAATACCGTTTTCCTTCTGAGTCAAAAGGGAAGGACTTGTGATTCAGAAGGAAAACTAATATAAAATAAGGAAGGAATCGATCTTGGAAGGTAAAGACTCAGAAGGAAATTTTTTTTCTCAGTGCGCGAGGACTGCAGTTTATCGCAATAAAACGTAACCCACAAAAAGCCTAAAGAAAAAAGCACCGTTTTATCCAAATTTTAATACTTTCCGGGCAACTTTTAACATTTTTCTCTACATAAGAAGCTTCCTTGGACTTCAACGAACACAACAAAAAATAATTACGCGAAATAATTTTACGCGTGATGCGATGAACAAGGGAAATAGAGATTCATTTTTATTTATAGAGATTTGTATACTAGCGACCGCCCAGGCTTTGCATGGGTAGGCAAGTATTATTGATGTGTTCAAACAAAAGTGACATACAAAAAGCACTTTCAGTATTTTCTTTATTCAATTTTTACATTAGCATTATCTACTTTAGACCATTGATCAAATTTTTTTTCTATAATTTATTTAACATTTAACCATCAAGATATCTGGTAAAATCCAAAACTTGTCGACAGCTTTATTTCAAGCTAATTTTAAATACATTTTGTTTTATTTCAATTTTTTTTTAATTTTAATATTTTTTTTTTTTTTTTTTTAATTTCAAGTCCCATGTAAAACCATATATTAATAGAAAAGTTTAGTATAATAGTAAAAATGCGATGACGACTCAGTAGTAGTGACGTCGAATTGCGATCCTTAGGACGTGGATTTGAATTCTACAATGAGCTTGAGCTTTCGGTGAAGGAAAACATCGTGATGAAACCATAGCTTGGTGGTAGGACATTTTCTAGTACACGCCTGGCTAGCTACCACCCTCTTGTTCGGAACCTGTCACCAAGCACCTATTGGTGTGTTCCGGCAGCCTCACTTGAGAGCTAGTTCCCAGTCCAGGTGTAGCGTGGCGCAACCGTCGACCACATCGATTGGGAACTGGCACTCAAGTGAGGCTGCCGGAACACATCGATAGGGGCATGTATGGTATACTTTTCCTATCCACTGTAAAAACTTCCTGAATTCAAAAACAGCATCAGCATCTGCTTAGTGCTCCAACACAATATTTATAAAACGTAAATTATATAATTATTAATTATTAAAATACACAACGCGCAGCCGTCGAGTGACGCAGACGGTGTGTCGGCGCGTGCGCACGCCAGCAGATGTGCGGGTTCGATGCCCGATTTTGGAGGGCCAGCCCGGATCTCAATTTCTACAGGGTGATTGAATATTTGTTGTTTTTTTTTTGCTTGACGAGACGAGCTGGTCATTTGCTTGGTTAATGGTAAACGCTAGACGCTCGTTTTAGTGCATCAGTTAGTATTGTAAAATCGATTTATTTTAATACTTAGCTATAATAGGTATTTGTGTTTTCAACACACTTCCTCGTAAAGTTGACCTTTATGGTAATGCATTAATGCCCGAAATTAATAATCGATCGCATCCGTTATAAGCGGTTTTGGATCGATATGTCATGTCATAATATGTCACTTTAGTACGAGGGATTGACATATTACTGCTAAAATGACATATTATGACATGACATATCGATCCAAAATCGCGGATAACGGATCAGGATCGATTATTAATTTCGGGCGTTAGACAGCTAATGACACCAAAAAAGAGATTTGGAGATAAGATCGCCGATTTTCTAACTACTCTTTTACTCGGACAGATTTTCACCGAGAAAATTGATTACCAAAAGCGGTATTCTTGTTCTTTTTAAATACACTACTTTACTTTAACTTATATTGCATATGTGTGAAGTGCCTAAAAGGTTGAAGCCTTGAAGGTGTGTAGAATGTATACCTCAATATTGCGTATAAATATGCCACTGAGATTTTTATCAACAAGGAGTTCTATCTCAAGAAAAACGTCAGCCTGTACGTACAAAAGTTTTATTTTTACTTTCTTCATGAAGGTAATTCCTTTGTTCTTTGATGTAGTGCGTCGTCCGCCACATGGCCCTCCGGTAAAAATATAAAACGGTCAAGAGGGGCCCCTCTACTGCGCTACGGGGAGACACGCTTACAAATGTACTATAATTGTAAAGTTCCTTGATACCCTACCAATCCTACTTTATATCCTAATCCCTACTAATATTATATATGTGAAAGTAACTCTGTCTGTCTGTCTGTCTTTTACGCTTTCACGCCTAAACTACAGAACTGGTCGATCGAAATTAATAATCGATGCTGAACCGTTATCCGCGGTTTTGGATCGATATGTCATGTCATAATATGTCATTTTTGTAGTAACATGTCATTTTAATAGTAATATGTCAAGCCCTAGTAGGTACTAAAATGACATATATTAGATCCAAAACTGCGGATAACGGATCAGGATCGATTATTAATTTCGGGCGTAAATCAAATATGGTACTGAGATAGTTTGAATTCCGGGGAAGGACATGGGATACTTGTATCGTGATTAACTGTATCCGATCCGGGTGAAACCGCGGGGATAGATGGATGTTTGTTACTCCTCCACGCAAAACCTACCGAACGGATTTTGATGAAATTTCGTTTGGAGATAGTTTAAACCTTGGATAAGGATATAGGATATAATAGAGTGTACTAGCTGCACCCCGCGGTTTCACCCGCTTTGACTACACTTTACCGCGATTTATAGCTATGTATGTAATGCCCCAATATCTATATTAAGTGACGATGTGGTCGAAGGCGTCACGCTACACCAGAACTGGGAACTAGCTCTCAAGTGAAGCTGCCGGAACACACCGATAGATGCCCCTTTCCCGCCCTAAGTTACACCGTCCAACTTAAAATGCTCTGACCCACATATTGGTAATAAATCCGTATAAAATCAACTTACAAAACGTTAGGTATGCATTTGAAAACAAACGAGGACAGATCACAAAGCGCTCCATTCATCCGAATAGTGCTATCTATAATAAGAATTTCATAAGGAATTATTCAACTTCAGTTCACGTTTCGGTGGGATAATGAATTTTTCATAAGCCACTGTAAAAACCGTGTCACTGTATATAAATCGGTGATAATGCGTCGCACGTACAGGCAGGCTTTGTCTGGAGTTCTAGAACACTGAAAAAGACATATATGGGAGCATATTTTTCATTTTGTGACCACATATCTAGGATTTGAGTGAAATTGGGAAGCTTAGGTATACTCTGGATTAACACATAGGCTTCTTTTTATCCCGGAAAAAGGTTCGGAAGAAAGGGAAACGCGGGTGAACCAGCGGGGGCAGAGATACTAATGTTATAATTTATAATCTAGTCGACAATTATTCCCATAAATCCCGCTTCACTGCGGACTGCTAACTTCATAAAAACAAAGCGCCAACGATTAATATTTAAAACAGCTGACATAATGCAAATGGCGCGAGCTGTAGCCGGCGCCATCTTGTTTCAAGTAACCGGTTTCAACTGGATTCACTCATAAACTCCGGAATGTGACACATTCATTATTTTTACCACAGAATCCATGCTATCCTACGTCGTTCGTCCTTTCCTACTAATATTTTAAACTAGTGGCCCGCCCCGGCTCCTCACGGGTAGATATTATACTGTCGTATTTTTACCTTTTCACGCTTAAACCGCTGAACCAATCTTGATGAAATTTGAGAGATCCTCACACCTTTTTTAATATATACCAGTATCAACAGAAATTAACTTATTTTGAGACATGCGACACTGACACGACGACATGGCATAAGGACTAATATCCAAAGCCTTCATTAGTCAAATAAAAAAAAACGACGGTGGATGGTGGAGTGGTATAGATGCCATATTTTTTACAACCTACCCGCCAAAAATCTCGTTACTGATTTGGCCAAGCGGAAGAAACAAATTTGTCTGTTATACCTATACTCCTTCGATAAGTTACCATAAAGACCCATAAAATGTCGCCCCCACCTTGTTTTGGTCACCATAAAAACCAAAACGTACATACAGACAGTCCAATTAGAGAGATATATAAATATATATCTACACACTTACCTAAATATGAATAATTCCGCCATAACTCCACCTAGTTTCACGGGGACGGACAAAAGTAACAATGCCAGCTTTTAATGCAGGGCTGTATTCAGGGTGGGCAGAGGGCCATCAAAACTAAATCATCGGGAAAGAATCTGCGTGTCTAAGAACCAAAACACTCAAGGGTATGTGACATTCTAACTTATACTGGAACAGTGTGATAGATTACGGCACACACTTAGAAAAAAATTCTGACTTTTGTTCTGAGTCTTACCTTCCAAGACCTATTCCTTCCTTATTTTACTTTAGTTTTCCTTCTGAACTACAATGCCTTGTGACTCAGAAGGAAAACGGTATTTCGGAAGGTTTTTTTTCTCCGTCTCGCTCTCTCTCTCTCTGTAAGAAGGCCTGAATCCCAGCAGTGGGAACGTAATAGGTAGAAAATAATGAGAGGGCCATTAGCCTCAAACTCAGCGAAAACATCATCATCGTCAGCCTTTTTTCCCATGGGACTCAGGCCTTCTCTCGGAGAGTATAGGCCCTAACACGCGGGTTGGTAGATGTCGCATGCCCTTGAATGTTTTGTGGACATGTCGTTTTCCTCACGATATTTTCCTTCACCGTTTTGAGCGATGGTAAATCCACACATAAGTAATTAAGTCAATGTGAATCGGTTTATTGTTTAATTATGGCACATAGATTTCATCGTTATTGGGGTTCAATCAGTCGAAAAAGTCCGAACGGAACCCTAACAATGATATCAGTTTGTTCCGTAAAAACGGGTCTATATTTAGGAACAGTTTTTCCTGAAGATTTAAAGACTGAACAAGGTTCAAACCAGTAGACCTGTCCCCACATCCCTGAGTCCACCCTCATCTGCAGGGCTGATAAAATTATTTTTGAAAGGATTATTCAAAGACCCACCCCGGCGGAAAGGGATGGCTGGCTCCAATTTGGATTAAGATCATCCCAAGATGCTTCTGTGCACTGCAATACGAGTTATTTTTGTCCTTTGTATGGAAGAAATTAACTTGCAAAGGTTGATTAAAATGCGAACGGGAAAGCAGTCGCCTGCAATATCAAATATTGAATCAGAATTTAAAAGCTTAACGACATCATTTTACGTCTGACTTTATTACTCACTCAGTCACAGTCGCGACACGCGGTATCACCTGCGTTTTCTCGTTATCCCACAGGAACCTGTTTCCGGGATAAAAAGCCTATGTTTTAATAAAGGGTATAAGCTATCTCCATTCCAAATTTCATGAAAAGCGGTTAAATAGTTACGGTGATACGTGGTAACAAACATTCTCACACACACACAAACTTTCGCATTCATAATATTAGTAAGATTTTCTGATTGCGGAAGTGTACGTTTCCTACCTAAGTATGTGTTGTTTTTTGCTACAAACAAAACATTACCTATTGTTTCATCATCATCATCAGCCGGAAGAAGTTCACTGCTGAACATAGGCTTCCCCCTTTGAACGTCACCATGACAGCCATTTGCATCCATCGGCTCCCTGCGACTCTTACAATGTCGTCGGTCCACCTAGTGGGGAGCCTACCTACAGAACGTCTTCCGGTTCGTGGTCGCCACTCGAGAACCTTTCTTCCCCATCGGTTACGGTTCGTCAAGCGATGTGGCCTGACCATTGCCATTTCAACTTGCAAATTCTGAGAGCTATGTCGGTGAATTTGGTTCTTAGGCGAATTTCCTTGTTTTGGAATTTATGAGCATATATGCTTGGAGTTAGGTCTCTCTACCAACTTTTTACCTCGAAATTGCGATGTTTCTGTAGATATTTCCACGCAGAAAATGCAGGCCATAACAAAGCCCAGTTACGATCTATTAGCAGATCCCCCAAGGGCACGTAGGTAGGTAGACTAAGTACTAAATATCTAAACCTAGATTGTATTGCCTCGGATGACTAACGGAACACCCAACAGGTGTTTAGCAGATGCATTGTTCTAAGACGCTGAGGTACAGACAGCAACGGAATTGGATCAATTTTATATACTAGTAGCTGTTCCCGGCGGTTTCACCCGCGTGGGCTACAGTTTGTTGCAATATAAAAAGCCTATAAAAAGTACTTTTCACGCGTGATTGGATTTGATGACCAAGGGAAATAGAGATTCATTTTTATATCTATTGCTAGATATGGTGGTGTCGATTCTAATGTAGTACCTTCTCTAAAACTAAACTATTTGATTGACAGATGTAAAAGTCAGTCTGTCCTTTTCTTATTTACGTGAGAAGACTCATTGGTCTATAATTAAATAAATAATAGAGCTAACGTACTATATTAAGACTCTTTATAGTGGCGATACCAGAAGTATTTGATCGGGACCTATTTCTGACAACGCGCAATGTCGTACCTACTTGTTTCATGTGTAATTAATTGTTGCTGTTTGTCTTTGTTTATTTCTGACATCGCACAATACAAGAGTATTGTGCGATGTCAGAAATAAATACATTTTCATTTTTTCATTTAATTTTTTCATTTCGGTTATTGGAACCTGTCGTATATATCTGTGCAAAAAGCCACGTCGATCCATTGCTCCTAATTACTAGGAACTCCTTTATTAATCTAGTGGTAAACTATACAATGACCGATATGATCAAGTCAAGTACATTTTAATTTAGTGTAAAAAAAAATTCTAAAAAATCTAAGATTTCTTTGCCGACGCTACTCCAGTCATTTGCATATTTGCACAGAGTCGGTCTATCTGGCAGGACTGTATTTATCAAAGTAATGGACAAGCTATTCACTGCAGCTCTAGTTTATGCACTACTTGTACAATTTATTACTGTATAATGTTATTACTATTAGAATTAAATATTTATTACATAATGTTTTTCAATTAGTTCAACAGAAAAACGTTTTTCTCAGCGTCTAAAATATTATATTTTTATAATTTAGTTTCAAGTTAGGCATTAATTGATACCTAAACCTAAGTACATAGGATTTCAAAAATCACATAGCAGGCATTTGCCACATTTGACAGGCATTTTATAGTTTCGATAGGCTTGTGGTCAGAGTTGATCTGAGACAGGCATTTATAAAATTCGTAACGAGCTGCACCCTTAATATAAAAAAAAACGGGGAAAATAATATCTTACCTACCTAAAATGACAAGAGTTAACTTTAAAGTTTCGCGCTCGCTTTGCTCGCCCCTGCGTATACATTTACAATTAAATAAATAAATAATAATAAATAAATATCGGGGACCATTGCACACATATTGACCTAGCCCCAAATTAAGCTCGAAACTTGTGTTACGGGTACTAGACAACGATATACATACTTATATAGAGAAATAAATACTTATATAGATAGAAATATCCAAGACTCAGGAACAAATATTCGTGCTCATCACACATATATTTGCCCTTACCGGGATTCGAACCCGGGACCGTTAGCTTCGCAGGCAGGGACACTACCAACTCGGCTACCGCGTCGTCATTACATGCATTATGTAGACGATCCTTCTATAAGCTAACCTACAATGACAGAAATAGCTTAAAATTTTACCGGTGGCTCCGCGCGTCTTTTTGACTCCAATAATATGATTAAGAGATTATTTAGGGACTTCGAGAGATTCTAATCAACAATGTGAGAAACTTTCGCGCTCGCTTTGCTCACCTTTCAGGAACTATTTGTTTTTACTCCCGTCCAGCTACTTTGGATAACGCTAGGTGAAATCTGAACAGTAACTTTAAAGCAAACTCACAATATCTATCTCTTTATAATATTAATAAAGATGTCTGTGTTTCTCATATTTGCCACGGCGGTTACCATTTTTCCCTCAAATTCACTCAGAATTCTGATTTCCATCATGCCGTGTGCCCACTGAATACGTGTCTTGAATTAGAGGTGCGGAACCAAAGCCTTTCAGGGAAGACTCTTGTCTTTATCATGTTATTACAATTTTCTTTTCCCCGTTGTCTTCTAACATTCACCAGTTCCCTACAAAAACAGTAATATGTACAAAAGTGAAACATTTTCTGTTTGTAGATACAGTGGTGGATTTAGCAGCAGGCTGAGTAGGCTGGAGCCTAGAGCGGCAGATTTTAGGGGCGGCAAATTTAGTGTCAATTTAAAAAAATGTTTTAATGATATTAAAAGAGTCGTATATTATATGTATTTAAATATTATTATGTGCACACAAACAATTAAACATTGTTCACCACTTGAATTTTCTTCAATTTTTGTCTGATGCATAAAAAATGACACATTTAAAAAGGAAAGGCAGAGGCCGTAGAGGTTATAGAGGTTGGTAGGGGCGGCAAAATTTGAATACTTAGCCTACTGGCGGCAAATGTGTAAATCCGCCACTGTGTAGATAAACTTTGTTTAGGAGACTTTCACACTGAAACAACTGGGACGATTTTTAATACTTACCTATGACAACGTCTGGGACCTACGGCTCAACGCACTGAAGCAACATCATCGTCATCATCATCATCATCATCAGCCTGTAGCAGTCAACTGCGAGACTAAGGCTGGTATTCTAGAACCACGCTTAAGCGACAATCACTATTTTCTGTCTGTCATTTCATTCAAATATATCACTCAATCGCTACTCTCGCTGTCGCTCGCTCTTTGTGTCGCTATCGCTATATTGTCTATGGTCTACTCAAGTATTAGTCAATAGTCAATAGTCAATTGTACTTTATTCAATAGGATACATTGTGATCACTTTAAAACGTCAAACTTAAAACTAGCAACGCCTGTTCCAACCTCATTACGCCGGCAAAAGGACAGGCAAGAAACGCCCTGCAGGTAATTTTTTTGACGCGATCACATTGTCAATTTCATTCATATTACTAATGGATTGAATTGGAGCAAGTTCACAGCATCTTCCAAGGTACGCCACTGAGAGTCTTCGGCTCTTCTCATCCAACTACTGGCAGCCACTCGGCGCAAGTCGTCACTCCACCTAGTCACAGCGCGTCCTACACTACGCTTGCCAAGTCGCGGTCTCCTTTCAAGACCACATCAGCACGGAAGAGCTGAGTTATAAATACCACAAGTGGTAAGATGACCCAAGTAGTAAATGCTACTAGAATAATAAGAATAAGAAGTGGTGACCCATCCAAGAACTGACCGCAGAGAAAGTTGCTTAAAAAAATAAAAATGGCAATGGAAAGGTAAAATATCCCAACCCCTTTGTGCACAGGCCTACTTTCATCATAGAGACGAATTTATTTACCTTTTATACCGGGAAAATGAAAAAAATAATTTAGTTACATTTTCCACGAAAAAACGAAACGGCAATTGAAGTCACGACGTCATTACTTATATATGTATAGTAGAATTTTCTGCTGTGATGTGAAAAAGTGAAAAAAGTCTGTAAGCTAAAAGTACTATACTATGAAAATTAATGCCAAAGTAACTCTGTGCTTTTGTCTGTTATCTTTTTCTGGAGGAGTAGCCGATGCGTTGCTGACCCTTAAGGACTCGTTTCACATCCATTTTGAAAGACTGCAATTTGTAGGACTGCAGAAAGAAACTCATTTCACATTTTGCAAATCATAGAAACTTTCATCCCCTATTTTATCCCCTTGGGGGTAGAATTAATCAAAATACTTTCTTAACGGATGCCTACGTCATAACATCTACCTGCATGCCAAATTTCAGCCCGATCCGTCCAGTGGTTTGGGCTGTGCGTTGATAGATCACTATGTCAGTCAGTCACCTTTTTTTTTTTTTTGTTATGGCGTCACACGATTAGTGTATTTGCCAGTGTCAAGTATAAAAGATTTCAAACTCAGAGAGTTGAATCAAGTTTAAATGATGATGATGAGATGATGGGATGAGGATAGTGTTTAAGTAAAGTAGTGGCGCTTTACTTAAACTTTACACGGACTTTTTTGGAGCAACTTGAAAAGTCACTTTCACAACTTTTTTCCCACACTCGTACACATTAACGAACACATAATAGTTAATAATCCACCAATATTACACATTACACTCGAAGAAACACAAGTTTTGGAAATAAAAATAAAATTTTCACGTTGACAACTCAATTGCCGCCAAAAAAGTCCTCAGTCACCTTTGAGTTGTATAATTGAGTTTGAGTTATATAATAGGGATGTTAACACTAATTACAAAATAATGTTTAATCTTACTTTTATGTTAGTTTGTATTATTAGGATATCGAAAAACGAAACGAAAATAAATAATTTAAATAAAAATGATTTTAAATGCTATATTTATAGTCTTTTGTCACGTGATTGCAAACACCAAAAAGAGCTTCTTACGTCACTAACCACTCAGGCGATTTGTGCTTCGATGGTTGCCCGCGAGTCGGTAGCCGCGGGTCGGCGTCGGAGGTCGGCGCGGTGGTATGGTTACGAATCGCGACCATCGTGTTTTTCGGTCAGTGACGTCATGTCAGTCGCGTGACAGTTGTAAGTGTTTTGGCGGAAAAATTCATAATTACTCTAATTTTGTATATCTTCTCATCGACAATACTAATAATTTTAAATAAAATATTTTTTTTTATGGTAATCAAGAGTCAATCTTTAAAATAAAAGCAATTCCGAAATGGTTAACATCCCTATTATATTTAGATGACTATGATATTACATCACGTAATTTTACTCTATGTCTGAAACACCTACGTAAAGCTACACACTGCTAAATGAGTTTTGAAACCCCCGTTTACTCACGGGGCGCATTCCACTTGGGGGTGGAAATCAATTACAGGGTTGGTTGGCAGGGTTGCCAGCGTGTGCGTGAAGTTAACTTAGAAACAAAAAAAAACCGGTCAAGAGCTAGTTGGACGCCTGCGCGAGGGTTCTGTGCAAACTTGTTCTTTTGTTACTAGACTACATATTTGTGGTTTTCAAACTTTTCCTTTACATGTGCTGTAGTGCTGTGTGTAAGTCCTTGCTTCGTGCCAAATTTCATGACCATAGGTCAACGGACATTGAACGGTCATATCTTCGATCGCGTTGACTTACAAGTTTAATTTTTTCACAGCTGAAAGAGACCATAGACTCCAATTATTTTGACATAAATTTCAACTTGACATCTCAACCTGTTCTTCAGAAAAATGGCCTTGACGGACATACGGACAGACAGAGGGCCTAAACTAGGTAAGCCTGACTATCCTAAGCTTTAGACTGTGTCTTGTATGTCAGTAATAAAGTAATTTTTTTTTTACTACTTACAGGGTAGCGTTTTACCACAAGTCACCTGATGTTAAGTGATGGTGTGGTCGAAGATGGCGCCACGCTACACCTGGATTGGGAACTGGCTCTCAAGTGAGGCTGCCGGAACACACTGATAGGTGCTAGGCGACAGATTCTTAACAAGAGGGTGGTAGCTAGCCAGGCGAGCACTAGAAAATGCCCTACCACCAAACTATGGTTTCATCACGATGTTTTCCTTCACCGAAAGCTCAAGCTCATTGCAGGATTCGAACCCACGTCCTACGGATCGCAAGTCGACGTCACTACCACTGAGCCATTATCGCTTCTTGTATGTAATATATTTAAATTGAAGGGGTATCTGGTAACCCTGTACCTGTTATAAGGGTGGATGGCCTACTACGTGACACTTGGATTTTTTTATACGGGTGACGTCATCGAGGCGGGACGGGTAATTTTTGTGTTGTAAATCATGGAATGGAATAAAGTGTATAGGATTTTATAATAGGATAGGATGATGTTGGAACGAGGTTGATCCATTCATTTGTATACGAACTAGTTGCACCCCGCGGTTTCACCGGAGTCTTCCCGTTATCCCGCAGGAATTTTTTTCTGGGATAAAAAGTAGCCTATGTGTTAATCCAAGGTATGAGCTATCTGCATTCCAAATTTCATTCGGAACCGTTCAGTAGCTTTTGCGTGAAAGAGTAACGAACATTCATCCATCCATGCTCACAAACTTTCACGTTTACAATATTATGTAATTCAAGCCAGGAGGAGAATAAACATCACCACACACAGATCTGGATGAATCACTCTAAACAGCCACCCAAATATTTTCCTACCATAGCTCCCAATACAATCGACTGTCACTACTATTTCCCGCCAAAATTTACCCCATCCAAATTGATAGAATGAATATAAAGTTGCCATCCACATAAAATATGTGCAATCGTAGACATTCTGCCACAGATATAATTATTATAATTAAATGGATTAATGAGTATAATGGCAATATTTAAGTAAGAGAATGAAGTTACTATGAATTCTAATTGTTACATGTTTTTTATAGTTATATTCTGACATAATAATTATTGCTCGTTAATAATTAGTAGAATAGGATACTTGTACGTAAAAGTGTACAAATATATAAATATAGACGCCGATACCGAGTTCGAAACCTCTCAGTCTCATATAAGACTTAATTATGTTATGTGCGGATTTGCCATCGCTCAAAACGGTGAAGGAAAACATCGTGAGGAAACTGGCATGTCCAAGAACTGCAATAGTCAAGGGCATGCGACATCTACCTACCCACACTGGGCCAGCGAGGTGTATCACAGCTCATACTATCTCTGAGAGAATGCCAGAGACCCAACAGTGGGAACGTAAAAGTGGCCATTCCTTTATTTTTAAGATCACGATACTGTCCCAGCCTCCATAACCTGGTTACCTGCCTAGGTACACCTATAAGTTCCACATTCACACCATTTGCATCGCTTCCAGCAGCTAGGTAGCCTAGATTGTGCCTAGCTCGGTAGGGAGTAGTGTTGTCAGTCTATCGATAATTTTCATCTGAAAAAGCCATATTATCGATAGACCTGGATATTGTAAACAATACTATCGTAAATTGGTAAACTATAGATAGTCTAAATTAATCGATACTATCGACAGCAACAAAGTATTGCACTAATGCCCGAAATCAATAATTAATCGATTTTGATCCGCAGGCAGGGACACTACCAACTCTGCTACCGCGTCGTCGCGTCGCTATCGATAGACTATCGATAAATCATCGATAGTCGACTATCAATCGGCAACACTAGTAGGTAGCCTACTTTCGTTGCTAACAAAGGCCCTCGCCGTTTGTTCTCTGTAACTGGGTCCGTAACAGATGTGCGCAACATCCGACGGCGGCCCTTTGTGACGCTGTCTGGTGCAATGTACAAATTAACAGTAAATGAAGAAACGTGTGGCGCACTCTTCAGGAGGGATACAAAACTAAACGATTCACCACACATTCATAGATTAAGTAGACTATATACTACGTATAGATGGAAATCACCCATAGAACGACACAATCGTTAGAGAAGTGAACGAAATGACCTGCGCCAGATGAAGGTTACTATGGAGTATTCTGTGACGATAGTGCTTGAAACGTCAGGCGGCAAATATCGATATCGATCTGTAGTGATGGGACATTTAAACCCAACCCACTATCGATAACCCATTCCATTTCCTATTTTATGTTTTCAATAGCTTAAGGTTTTTAAATAATGAAACTCAGTTTTAATATTTAAATTTATATTCAGATAAATAATACTACCACTTCGATTCGGAACTTTACAATTTCTTCAATCAAATCAAATTAAGTTGGGGGTTTATACAAAATTTTAATTGTTTGATATATATAATCCAAATCCAAGAAATTAGAATGGGCAAGTGCCTTTCTTGAACTAGCTACTTACAACTATTACAGCAATCAAATTAATATTAGGTACTATACAAAATTGAATTAACAATTTGATTATAATACAAATCTAAAGAAATTATACACAGAATGGCCATGTACCTATATCAAATAAGCTACTTATTAATTATACATCAATCAAATTAAGATTAGGTATGTACCATACAAGATTTAATTAACTGTCTGATAAATATATGTAATACAAATCCAAGAAAATGACACATAGAATAGGCACATGCCATCATACAAATTTGTACTTACAACAGCTATACATCAATCAAATTAGGTACTATACAATATTGAACAATCTGATATACAGTGCAAATCCTAAGAAATTATATTATTATACACAGTATGGGCATGTACCTATATTAAAGCTACATAGAATTATACATTGATTCATCGTTATAAACCGAATATAACTAATACATAATAATATAATTGACTATCGGGTTGGGTGTAGTAACTGGGACCAGGCATTTCAAGATTTTGTGAATATGGTGGGTAAAATATGCTGCAGTACAAAAAAATTAAAAAAAACCAAACCCGATACCAGCTGGATACATATTGGCCACATTGCCATTCATGTTAGGCTCTATATCTATGTTCAATACAAAATCTCTGTTTTTATTTTTCTATTTCTATAAATGATAGGTATTACTTACTCAAGAGTCCTGGTTTCAATTTCTTTTGGTCCAAATAGGGTTGGGTGACTCACAAGCAGTCTTCTCCTCTTCCTAAGATATTTTTCCTCGAATTGATGGCCACATAATTATTGTTGGAGCATTTACATCAGCTATATATTGACTATGTGGCTGTACCAAGTCCAACTAAATTTTCCTCTGGTCTCGAGAGCCAAAAAAGCACGAGTTGATTGTTCAGCTACAATCAGCAATGCAGCGCGAGCGAGACTGCGAGAAGACATTATTATTCTAAAACAAACATAACCTAAATGTAATAAATTATTCTGTAACCTAACAAGATGCTATTTCATGTAATTTAAGTCGGCACAGGCTTAGCTCTACTTACGTTTTTGTCTGTTAGCAGTTAGTTGTTGATTGATGATACAGGTTTTTAACCTTCATTAACCTTGTGATCCTTGTCATTATAGAAATGATATGTAAGATAAAATTTAATGTAATTCTAAAGAGCAACGGTTTTAATTTCAAGTACCTAGTTTTTGTTTCTTCGTTAATCGCTTCGCAACTTTCGCAAGCAATCAAAGTGAAAAAGAGAAATTGACGAAACTGTGCGGGACCGGGAAAATATGGCGGGCGTTATTTCACAAAAAGTAAAAAAACACAAACAAAACTTCGTCTGATAGATTATAAATAATGAATTACTGAATGAAATTGAATGAATGAAGCCTGTTCAAAGTGTTCATGTTCACCAATCTCATCTGGCGCAGGTCACTTACTCACTTCTAAGAGCATAGACGATGTTCTGTGATTACCTGCCGTGCACACATTCACAACGATTTACGCCCGAAACTAATAATCGATCCATATTACTACTAAAATGACATATTATATACATATACATGACATATCGATCAAAAACCGCGGATAACGGATCAGGATCGATTATTAATTTTAGGCGTTATGCATTCACATTCATTAAATTACAGATACAATTTACAATGAACATCATAATACCTAGGCTCAAGTGCGTCAGTCAAGATGGCTGACCGGCCGGAGTGAAGTCTGATTGAAACTGTCAATGTTTCTGACATTGACAGTTTCACTGCCATGACATTGACAAATAAATAATCCTGTAACATTGACTAATTACAAATTATTCAATTACTAGCTACGCCCCGCGGTTTCACCTGCGTCTTCCCGTTATCCCGCAGGAATCATTTTTCGGTATAAAAAATAGCCTTCGTGTTAAACCAGGGTACCTATATAATATAAGCAATCTCCATTCCAAATTTCACTCAAATCCGTTCAGTAGTTTTTGCGTGAAAGAGCAACAAACAAACAAACATACATACATACATAATAGGAAGTAGGAATATCGATTTGAACATTCCTACATTTTGAACTCTTAAATACTAAAGCCGGTTCACATTTGCGGCTCTCCCGTCCAGTAGGCTACATCGCTGCGGAATTCGCGTGTCTTTTGAGTGACAGCAGTAATGTCGTTTATTGCGTAAAGTGTATTAGGGACGGGGAAGTTGGACATTGGGCTTGCAGATAAATAAAACATGACTCTGTAGTAGAGTTGCCAGTTGTCCGGTTTTCGACCGAACAGTCCGGTTTTCTATAAGCATGTCCGGTCAAGAAAAACTTGGTAAACCGGACAAAAGATTAGTAAAAACAAGCTGTTCCCCGCGGTTTCACCCGCGTGGGCTACAGCTATATGCATGCAAAGTCTCAGCCCGATCGGTTTAAAATTGACAAAGTTTCATACAAACTTTCATCCCCTATTTTATCCCATTGGGGGTAGAATTAATCAAAATCCTTTCTTAGCGGTTGCCTACGTCATAACATCTACCTGCATGCCAAATTTCAGCCCGATCCGTCCAGTGGTTTGGGCTGTGCGTTGATAGATCACTATGTCAGTCAGTCACCTTTGAGTTATATTTTTATCTAAATTACGCCATGGGAAATGTATGCACAGGCGAAAGTAATCGTCTCACCGTAATTACTGTAAAAAGTGAATTGTGCGCCACTGCTTGTTGCATTGCACTGAATTCAAAGATCCATCTCAAGCCATAAAAACTTATTAAAAAGCAGTGACGCATCAAGTACTAAATACACTGTTTTGAACTACCATGGTCAATAACATTAGAATTAGGTTTTATAACGGGATAATTACCATGTATATAAACCATGTGTATATGTGTAGAAAAAGCACCTGTCATAGCTCGCGCGGGGGGATACCGTGAGTTTTGTGTGTCGAGTTTTAAATCGAGTTGCGAGTGACTTGTGTGAAAATGGTAATGTCATCGTAAGCAAAAAACGTGTGAGAAAGCGGGTAGATAGATATGTCTGCCCGTTATAATATCAACAATACTATCCGCAGAAACTTTTAGTACCTATTCTCGTGATCATGGCGCTTGCAACATTGCCAAAATATCGAGAACTCAAACAAAAACAAATACATGGTGATTATCCCGTTCTAAAACTTAATTCTAAGTACTAAATATATGAAAACGTAGATTGACTCTTATTTGAGCATTCGATATCTGTCAGTATATCAATAAAAAATTAAAAATAAATGTTCCGGTTTTTTTTGACACATCTGGCAACCCTACTAGGTAGGTAGGTAGGAACGGCTTTTAGGTATTTTGTGAAACTGTTGTTTATTGAAGAAAGACTTTGTGACGTGGGAAATTGTCTCAACGACGCGGTAGCCGCGTTGGTAGTCAAATGGCCCTGCCTACGACGCTAGCGGTCCCGGGTTCGAATTCCGGTATGGGGGCTCCATAATTTTTTCTAAATCTCACTTAGGGGGGAGGGTGTAAAATACTTTTTATCCCGGAAAAGGTTCCTACGGGATAACTGGAGGACGCGGGAGAAACCGCAAGGCGCAGCTAGTTTATTATTAAGTATATCGGAATATTTAGATGACAAAAATAGCTTGGGATTGTATGTAGTGAACTTGCTCTAATTCAATCAATTAGTAGTAAGATTAAAATTGTAAATAATATCGCGCCAAAAAAATTACCTGCCGGGCGTTTCTTGCCTGTTCTTTTGCCGGCGTAAGGAGGTTGAAACAGGCGTAGCTAGTCTTAAGTTTGACGTTTTAAAGTGATCATATAATGTATCCTATTAAATAAAGATTTTTTTGGGATATTTTTGTTTTGTTTGTGTGAGATATATCTACATTAATTAAAAGAAAGTTTAATTAAAACACTTTTATTTCTTTGTTATAGTTTATTAGCTATAAATATTGATAATTATAATGAAATTCAAAACAATTGGTCACCTGAACCCCTCCGCACACGGTGTCGTTGCGTGTTGCAGCGAAGTGTACCTATGCAACAACGCTTTGTCTGCGAACGTGTTCAACACATCATCATCATCAACATCATCAGCCGGAAGAAGTTCACTGCTGAACATAGGCCTCCCCCCTTGAACGCCACCATGAAGTGCTATAAGCCATTTGCATCCATCGGCTCCCTGCGACTTACAATCTCGTCGGTCCACCTAGTGGGGGGCCTACCTACAGAGCGTTTTCCAGTTCGTGGTCGCCACTCGAGAACTTTTCTTCTCTTTCCTTTCTTTCGTTGAACATATACGTGCTCGTATTGTATTCGTACTACGCGCGTATTATGATACGCTTTCGACGCCGTGTGCAGGTCAGGTGGTACAGTCAACGACAAAAGTTGCTGAACAGTATGAAACTTTCAGAATACGTTCATCATCTTAAACCCCAACCTTTGACCAAGTCATCACTTAAAATTAGGTGTATTGTGTTGTGGTCGAACGCTACCTTGTAAGTTTTAAAGAAAAACTAAGGCCCTATTCAGTGCGACGCGGACCATCCGCACGCGGACTAGGTTTTGCGTCCGTCGTGGATCGTGGATGAACTTGTCGTTCAGTGCGATGCGGATCGTGATCGAGAGTCGTACAGTGTACCCTCTCGGTTTGCCCATTTGACGCAGCCGCCATGACTACGACAGTACTTTACGTCCGCTTCGCGCGACTGTCCGCCGAGCACTGAACAAATACATTAGAACCAAGCACCGTCCGCCTGCGGACATCCGCGGCCCGGAGGAGCGGCGCGGAGCGATTTCGACCGCGCGCGGATAGCTCTCTGCGACACGGACAGCTCCGCGTCGCTCTGAACGCGCTTATATTTAACCGTCCGTTGCGGACGTCCGCGTAGGTCATCCACGTCGCACTGAATAGGGCCTAAACATTACGGATCTAAAACACAATAGAAAATTCGAGTATGATCAGCTACTTCTGTCGCTGACTGTACCTTAGTTAGGCACAGTCTGATTACTTATCGCATTGTTGGCTGCAAAGCCCTGATAGCTATATCCGTTATAATCCACTGACGTTTCGTTACTAGCGGATTCCATACCGCCGCCAGAATACGCAGTTTGATTGTATACACCTCGAACTTGCTCGGTGTATTGAGCGGAAGACGCGGTGGACATCATCGCAGACAGTAGAGCCAGGACCAACAGTGCGGCAGACAGCGAGGTGGAACACTTGGCCATTGTAGGGATGTAGTGACGGTGCTGGAAATCAAAGAATGGCGTTAGTGGTGAAAACAATCGGTGCACCGTGCAATTGATTTTGTGTTTATTTTAAACTGTCACACTTACTGTTACTGTCTGTCTGTCACTGTCTGTTTTATAAACGTCCGTAAGTTAAATTTCATACCAAAATTCGGTAAATTTAAACTTTATGGCAAATTTTCCGTACTAAAATTTGACAATAAGATCAAATTTGGTATAACTTGGTCAAATTTGGTATGAAGTTTTACTTATGGACGTTTATGAAACCGGCGCTTAGTGTACTTATGTGTATGCCAGTGTCAAGTATTAAATACTTATATCAAACTTGGAGACTATCAATATTCTATGAATTAAATATTATTGTAAATATTTTTTTTTTGGCTGGCAGTAGTTGGATGAGAGGAGCCGAAGACCGGGCTTAGTGGCGTACCTTGGGAGAGGCCTTTGTCCAGCAGTGGACTGATACAGGCTGATGATGAAGATGATGATGATGATGATGATGATGATAATATATTTTATGAAATTTGTAATAGAAATAGCACACACTGGACTAACACATATTATTCGTATGTTACTTTTTATCCCGAAAAAGGTTCCTGCGGGATAACGGGAAGACGCGGGTGAAACCGCGGAGCGCAACTAGTGTGTAATATAGAAGGAGAACATAGATAGATTACTTGGCCAGAGACTAGGGTTAAAAGCTGTTCATCATTAATTATCAGCCTTTTACGTTCATCTCGCACTCTTTGGGACTCTGGCCTTCTCTCAGAGAGTATGGGCTGTAATCTACCACGCTGGCCCAGTGCGGGTTGGTAGATGTCGCATGCCCTTGAATGTTACAGTTCTTGGGCATGCCGGTTTCCTCACGATGGTTTTCTTCACAAAAAAGCTAAAAGATGTTATTTTAAGGTAAAAAAATAAACACTTCAATTTATGTACCTATATATTATATATAGTTATATAGTTTATTTTTTACTTTTTACAGTGTAGCTTTAGGCCACAAGTCACCTGATGTTAAGTGAAGATGTGGTCGAAGATGGCGCCACGCTACACCTGGACTGGGAACTGGCTCTCAAGTGAGACTGCCGGAACACACCGATAGGTGCTTAGCGACAGATTCTTAACAAGAGGGTGGTAGCTAGCCAGGCGAGTACTAGAAAATACCCTACCACCAAGCTATGGTTTCATCACGATGTTTTCCTTCACCGAAAGCTCAAGCTCATTGTAGGATTCGAACCCACGTCCTACGGATCGCAAGCCGACGTCACTACCACTGAGCCATCATCGCTAGATACCTACCTATATAGTGTTATATGAAACTTAGGTGTTCTATAAAGAAAAGATTAATTACAAAACTTACTTCTTGTTGATCGGCCTTCGGAGATCCAGATCGAAGTGAACACCATACCATTTATTTTCCATTTATATATGAAAAGAATTTGAATAGACCACTGTGCATACAACACACAATTCAACATTAATTACAATTTATTACACAAATGCAATAAGCAAAACAATACATTCTCATACAAATATAATAAACTAGTTGTACGCCCCGCGGTTTCACCCGCATGGATTACAGTACCTTATTTACAGTAATCTATCTATGTTTACGTCAGATACATCACACGTAATTATAAATGAAATAAATAAATAAATATAGGGGACCATTGCACACAAATTGAACTAGTCCCAAATTAAGCTCGAAACTTGTGTTATGGGTACTAGACAACGATATACATACTTAGATAGAGAAATTAATACTTATATAGATAGAAATATCCAAGACTCAGGAACAAATATCCGTGCTCATCACACATATATTTGCCCTTACCGGGATTCGAACCCACGACCGCTAGCTTCGCAGGCAGGGACACTACCAACTCAGGCACCGCGTCGTCATAATATACGTCGATACATATAAATATAATATACCATAACAAAGAAATAAAAACAAATAAATCTAAACTAATAATTAAAATACATTATTAAAAGAAGTCCCTTTAGGCAAGGTACCGAAGATACTGGCAGCGTTCCCCCTGAATAGCTAGACTAATTCTTTGTCCGAGGTAGCTGCCAGCTCTTCGGTCTCCGGTGATGTCGACATATAAATTATTTTTTTTGAATCGATGATGGCTCAGTGTTAGTGAAGTCGGTCGGCTTGCGATCCGTAGGACGTGGGTTCGAATCCTACAATGAGCTTGAGCTTTCGGTGAAGGAAAACATCGTGATGAAACCATAGCTTAGTGGTAGGGTATTTTCTAGTACCTACTCGCCTGGCTAGCTACCACCCTCAAGAATCTGTCGCCAAGCGCCTATCGGTGTGTTCCGGCAGCCTCACTTGAGAGCCAGTTCCCAGTCCAGGTGTAGCGTGACACCACCTTCAACCACATCGTCACTTAACATCAAGTGACTTGTGGTCTAACGCTACCCTTTAAGAAGACAAAAAAAATAATTTAAAACGGATCGTCCCATCTACTCGTACTCATATAATATTGTCTATGCCTACAAAATATTATAGTCATAGCGATAAGTTCTATCTATATAATTAAGTACCTTTAAATATTAAATTAGATTAGACGACCTATGTGGCGCAATGGGCGGATAGCCGACTGTTAAGGGTGAGGTCGCGGGTTCGATTCTCGCTACAGGACAAATATTTGTGCATTGCAAAAAAAAAGCGCAAGTATCTGTTCTGTGTCTGGGTGTTGTGGATCCCCCGATCCTCGTAGTTTCTGATACCCTAGATACAGGGAAACCTAGTTAGGGGTCAGAGCCTATGTATGTGATTGTGCGGGCATTATTATTATCTCTTCATTTATTTAAAAGTTTTTTACATTAATTTTATAAAATAATATTAAACAAAATTACTATAAAAAACTTAAACGTCGAGTAGAGTGCCGCCGGTTATTATAATTATTATTATTTACTTATATTGTAGTTATTAGTTTAGATTTTTTTTAGTTCATTATTATTGTATATATTTTTGTTATATTTATATCAAATAAACGTTTATAATTACATATTCTTGAAAAAATCTGATTGTGGAATCTTATTGGATAAAGTACTATTGAGTATTTTGAAGAAAGGAGCATAAACCAAGTGGCGTGGGACTTTCAGGGCTCGAATCCTACGTCCTTCCTACTGATATTATAAATGCGAAAGTTTGTGTATGTGTGTGAATGTTTGTTACCACGTATGACCGTAACAACTAAACCGATTTCGATGAAATTTGGAATAGAGATAGCTTATAGGTACCCTAGATTAACACATAGGCTATTATCCCGGGTTTCTGGTTTCCGACGGATAAGGAAAAGACGCGGGTGAAACCGTGGGGCGCAATTAGTGTATAATGTAATTGAAAGACCGTAAAATTTTTGTTATCGTTTATTTTAAGCTTTATTGTGAACGTTATATATTAATGAAATAAACAAAGGGTTTCACAATAAAATTGGTCACTTAAGACTTGTATTATAAATTATAACACAAGCTAACTTGTAAAACCAATGGCCTTAGTTAACAATCGTTGTATCACTAGAGTAATTACCGTCGTTGAACGCCCCTCGCCTATCATACGCGCCCAGATAATGAAACGTTCCGTCATTTACAGCATCCGAGCCACCTCCAGAATAGACGCCTTGTTGGCTAGAATCGTCAATAACCTGATGAAGATATGACTGAGGATTGGACTCGGCGGTTGGGATCATCGCAGCCAGTAGAGCCAGGACCAACAGTGCGACAGACAGCGAGGTGAAATACTTGGCCATTGTAGGGATCTGGTGACGGTGCTGGAAATCAAAGAATGGTCTTAGTGATGGAAACAAAAGGTTTTAGCAGCGAGTAGTCGTAGATATTAAAGCCACTGGCATAGCTCTCAGAATTTGCAAGTTTATAATAAAAAAATAAATAATAAAAATGTTTTTTCAAGGAATAGGTAACAAAAGAGTAGACATAAGTATATAGCAACGGATAAAAATAACATAAGTTACAAATTATAAAAGGCACAAGTACGCGCGCCCTCTCACGGCCGCGCTACCAGAGGCAAACCCCGTCCCCGAACTAAGATTGAACTTGTGTGTCAGGGTCCGGGGCCACCATCTGGCAACAACCGACTCGCAAGGAACGCTCGTCCCTGTGCTGTCAGTTTTGGAATAAAATGGAGTAATGTAGTTAAAGTGGCAGGCCACATCGCTCGACGAACCGATAACTGATGGGGAAGAAAGGTTCTCGAGTGGCGACCACGAACTGGAAGACGCTCCGTAGGTAGGCCCCCCACTATGTAGGTGGACCGACGACATTGTAAGAGTCGCAGGGAACCGACGGATGCAAATGGCTAATAGCTGTTCATGGTGGCGTTCAAGGGGGTGAGACCTATGTTCAGCAGTGGACTTCTTCCAACTGATGATGATGGTCGTAGGTACGAATCATGCAATGAGCTTGAGCTTTCGAAAACGTCGTCGTGATGAACCTTTAAACAGGTGGCGCCTTAATAAGGCAGGAGCGTTTTACTGTAAAAACTACCGTATATATAGGTAGGTATACCTTCATAATTATGCATTTAATAAAAAGCAGTTTTTTTATTATTCGAAACCTCTCCGCCTCGCGCTTATGACTTAACTTAGTTGTTCCCCGCGATTTCACCCGCGTGGGCTACAGTTTTATGCATGCCAAGTCTCAGTCCGATCGGTTTAAAATTGACAAAGTTTCATACAAACTTTCATCCCCTATTTTATCCCCTTGGAGGTAGAATTAATCAAAATCTTTTCTTAGCGGATGCCTACGTCATAACATCTACCTGCATGCCAAATTTGATTCGAACCCATGCCCTCAGGATCGCAAGCCGACGTCACTACCACTGAGCCATCAGCGCTTGGATGATGATGATGATGATGAATAGATATGAGACTTAGGTGTTCCGTGAAAATAAATGATTATAATAACTTACTTGTTGCAAAATGGTCTTCGCAGTACGAATTGGTAGTGAAGATAATATAGTCGTACAATTTATTTTCCACTTATATATAGAAATAGGAATAATAGCCCACTGTGCATACAACACACACAATAACAACTCAGGTACAACATTAATGTAATTTATTAGACGCATTCAATAAACAAAACAATAGTTTTTTAATTAATATAAATACTACTAATAATATAAACGCGAAAGTTTGTGAGTATGTAAGAATCGTTTTTTTTTTATTACAGATAGGCAAGCAATTTGACCCCAGTCTCACCTGGTGGTAAGTGATGACGTATGTATGTACCTATGTATGTGTGTTTGTTGTTCTTTCACGCAAAAACAACTGTACCCCTAGTACAAGTTTTGATAACGATAAAAGTTTTTGTAAACGTCGACGTTTAGCACCGCCGACCTGTCAAAGTGGCAACTCGATCTGCATAAATTCAAAAAGTAACTCAATAACATTGTTGGAATATGATTATAACGATTTTAAATAACCCGTATTAACGATTTCAGTTCCTCCAAGTCTCGGTAAGATTCGCTGAAAAAAATATGTATGGATGGAAACGAAAACTTTTATAGTTTTTGTAAACTATCAAAACCCCTACTGGGGGTACTGAACGGATTGGAGTGAAATTTTGAATAAAAATAGCTTATACCCTGGATCAACACAGGCTACTTTTTATCCCGGAAAAAGATTACTGAGGGATAACAGGAAGACGCAGGTGAAACCGCGGGGCGCAGCTAATAGGTATCTAAATAAAGATATAACTCAAAGGTGACTGACTGACATAGTGATCTATCAACGCACAGCCCAAACCACTGGACGGATCGGGCTGAAATTTGGCATGCAGGTAGATGTTATGACGTAGGCATCCGCTAAGAAAGGATTTTGATTAATTCTACCCCCAAGGGGATAAAATAGGGGATGAAAGTTTGTATGAAACTTTGTCAGTTTTAAACCGATCGGGCTGAGACTTTGCTTGCATAAAGCTGTAGCCCACGCGGGTAAAACCGCGGGGAACAGCTAGTACATTAAAAATGCGAATGTTTCTGTATGTGTGTGTGTGAATGTTTGTTAAGACGTAGGTATCACCGTAACTATTGAACCGACTTTGATAAAATTTTGGAATGGAGATAGCTTGAGTAACACATAGTAAGCTACTTTTTATCCCGTAAAAAGTTCCTGCGTTACAACGGGCAGACGCGGGTGAAACCGCGGGGCGCAGCTACTTGTTAATAAGTCATTTGTAAGAACAATTTTGTTTGCTTGTTTTGTGTTTGTAACTTGTTTTTATTTAGGTAGGTGAGTACATAATTACTGAAGAACACACAAGGGCGTCTTAACTAGGGTTACCAAAAGTCAAAAGTCAATTTTTATTTATTCAATAGGATACATTGTGATCACTTTAAAACGTCAAACTTAAAACTAGCTACGCCTGTTCCAACCTCCTTACACCGGCAAAAGAACAGGCAAGAAACGCCCGGCAGGTAATTTTTTTGGCGCGATCACATTGACAATTTTATTCTTATTACTAATTGATTGAATTGGAGCAAGTTTACTAAAATCCCAAGCTTTTTTTTTGTCATCTAATGGTCCGATATTTTTTAATTAGCTTTACTAATAAGATTTCTCTTGTTTGGTTGTACACATTAGGATATGGGTACATGAATATTAATGAGTTGCGGGATCACAACCAAAGCAGACCAGACCCCACAAGCAACACCCGTTCACGAGTTGACGCATGTGCCAGCCATCGCTCTCCTCGACCATATGAGAGGGAAGAGGGCGACCCGACACACGACGCCGCCGTAAGCAAAGTCACTTTCGTGAGTATGACTGTTTTGGCTGTTTACCGTAAATGGTTAAAATAGGGGAAATAGGGAGAATAGATAGATAGAAAGAAAGATAGATAGATTAACTACAATCCCAAGCTTGTTTGTCATCTAAATAGTCCGATATTTTATAATAAGCTTTACTAATAAGATTTCTCTTTATACGGACTTGAAATTTTGCTATCGATAAGTCTTGAATTTCACTTGGGATTTTGTTGAAAAAGCGTACACATTGACCTTTGAACGAGTTGCTAACTTTATGGAGCCTAGTTTAGTGGGTACAGCAATTTTATCTTTGTTTCTAGTATTAAAATTGTGATAATCACTTCTCTTTTTGAAGCTATTTAAATTTTTCCTTATGTACATTAAATTTTCATAAATGTATTGACAAACAACTGTCATTATTTTAATTTCTTTAAACTTAGTCCTTAAAGATTCTCTGGGGCCCACCTTGTAAATCGCACGAACAGCTCTCTTCTGCAAAACAAATATGGTGTTTATATCAGCAGCGTTTCCCCACAGCAATATTCCATAGGACATAATGCTGTGAAAATAGCTGAAGTAGACTAGTCAGGCTGTATCAACATCAGTAAGGTGACGGATCTTCTTTACAGCATATGCTGCAGAACAAAGTCTGCTCGATAGACTGACAATATGTGGACCCCATTGCAATTTGTGATCTAAAGTTATACCTAGGAATACTGTAGTCTCTACAAGGTCCAATTTTTCGTTCTTAATCTTTAAATTTGTTTGTACTTCTTTAACATTGGGTAGCACAAATCTCAAACATTTGGTCTTCTTTTCATTTAACATCAAATTGTTTGCATCAAACCAGTCTGTAACTTTGGAAGAGCATTGTTCACGTCGTCAGAAATGTTATGTTGTCGCTTTAACTTAAATAAAAGCGACGTATCATCGGCAAACAATACTATCCTCGTGATTGTCACTAACAAGGCTGGGCAAATCATTGATACAGAAAAGGTCCGAGTATTGAACCCTGCGGAACTCCCATTGTGACTACTGACCCCGGGGATCGCTTCCCGTTAACGTCGACTCTCTGTATCCTATCACTCAGGTATGAGGTTACAAGATCCAGAGGAACACCTCGAATACCATAGTGCCGGAGCTTTCTGATCAGAGTCTCGTGGTGAACACAATCAAATGCCTTGGACAAGTCACAGAACACGCCTAGAGCGTCCCGTGACTCCTCCCAGGCATCATAGATGTGCGTTAATAACTCGACACCAGCATCAGTAGTAGAGCGACCCCGTGTAAAGCCAAACTGTTTTTGATTGAGTAAGTTATTTGCAAGGAAATGTCTTTGCAATTCATTTAGGATAAGTTTTTCGAATATTTTACTAAATGTTGGTAATACTGATATTGGTCTAAAGTTAGTAGGGTCAGTCGTTGTACCCGATTTAAACAAGGGTGTAATCTTACTATGTTTCATCAGATCAGGAAATACGCCGTCGTTAATACATTTGTTAAATATTAGCGCTAATTCTGGTGCAATCATTTCAATTAATGGCTTAACAACGGTCACGGATATACCCCAGAGGTCAGGAGTTTTCTTGACATTAATCATATTAAAAGCTTTTACTACATCTTTGCTACTAACATAGTCAAATCTTTGAAACGAATATTATACGGGAAACCAAAGTATTATATGTTAGCTGTTCCCCGCGGTTTCACCCGCGTGGGCTACAGCTTTATGCATGAAAAGTCTCAGGCCGATCGGTTTAAAATTTACAAAGTTTCATATAAACTTTCATCCACTATTTTATCCCCTTGGGGGTAGAATTAATCAAAATCCTTTCTTAGCGGATGCCTACGTCATAACATCTACCTGCATGCCAAATTTCAGCCCGATCCGTCCAGTGGTTTGGGCTGTGCGTTGATAGATCACTATGTCAGTCAGTCACCTTTGAGTTATATATATTTAGATTTTCCAAGTTGCTTTATTATTGTTATTACTATGTTTAGGCTTTGTTCTTAGCTATAATGGTCGGGGGTATTAAATTATAATTCTTACTTTTATTTTTGTTATTAGGTACATACAGTTTTGATTATGTATTTTTGACGTTTTAAAGTGGTCACAAAGTAGGTACCCTATTGAATAAAAAAACATTTGACTTTGATTTATTTAAGGGTGGCATGTATTGTGAGACAGATCCCTGTATAAAAAAAGAAATAATTGAAAATGTCGCTAGGCCACCCTTGATAACATATTCATTGTACTTAGGATAAAATTGATATAATTATATTTTTAACCTTTAGGACTTTCAGGTCAAACAATGAATGTTAGAGGTTAAGTTGCACATGTGTTTTGTTATTGTTAGATTTATTGCGTCCGCTTAGTAAGTTGTAGATATTAAACCTTGGGTAGGTACACTGACGAGCAGGCGCGGATTAGGGGGGGAAGGGGGAAATTGGAATTGAATTGCAATGGGAGGCACACGAAAAGCTTCATAATAATATGTGAAGTCAGCGACAAAAGGACTAACCTGCTCCAGCATGCTCCCATATCACGAGCTATACGGATTATTAATATTGTTGCTGATAGGGTTGACATTTTCCAGTGCAGCCTGTCGAAGTTCACAGAAGTGGCACAGTGTTGCATTGAAACAACTTTACTGTTGGACTAGCTGGCGCCCGCGGCTTCGCCCGCGTGGAGGTCGGTTATCGCGACCAAAAGTAATCAAGAAATTTTGATCCCGTTCCCGCAACCCATGGGAACCTATTCCAGGTATAAAAAGTAGCCTAAAAATTGGACCTTTATACTTTAACGAATTTAGTGTACTCATTTATACACCTGCACTTCCTGTTATCTGCCCAAGTAATCACAACCCAAAGTCTAATATATCCACACCATTAATATGTAGTACTTTTTCTAGTATCGAAACTATTTTATAAAAAAAACAAATCTTTGCAAACTCTTTGCTTCCCAAGTTCCCACGTGTCCAAATCTTTAGGCTAAGCGTATACTGAGACGCAATTGATGCTGTGCGGGGCAGCGCTGATTTTTTGTAATATCTATGCATAAGCAAAGATACGATGTTTCTTTTCATTTTGCGGCCACAATGACTAATTTTCTAAATTTAGTTAGTGCGTATTATTCAATGCGTAGGATAGTATTTATATCACACGTTCATATATAAAACGTATTTTAAAAAAGCACGAAGACATAAAAACAACGCTATTACAAACTGTAAATAACAATAACTCATTAATTTCATAATCTGACACAAATCCTGAATAAAAAACTTTAGGATGGTAGTGAACCTCCTCCGAACTAGTTTTAGCCTCGATATACACGGAGACTAGATGTCTGGCCTAGCTCCTAACTCCTGCCTAACTCCTGTTACCCTGGTCTGGTTACAGAGTATGGTTACAAATAAAAGAATGGTTTACAGAAATAATACTATAGTATATTCAATGAAATTACTTGCTATGTTACAATATTGCTTAACTATTATTCGGACGGACATAGAGCAGTAACTGAATATTGGCCAATAGCGCGAGCACATCCACACTATAAATATGCGATCGGTCCCGGCGTACTCAGTAGTCGCATGCACGCGCCGCGCTACGTGGTCGTGCGCGAGCGCTGCGCGGTGCCCATGTGGCCACTACATAGTAATTGTTATCGCGCCCAGAAAAGTACCTGCCGGTCGTTGCTTGCCTCTTCTTTTGCTGGTGTAAGGAAGTTAGAACAGACGTAGCTAGTTATTAGGTTGACTTATTAAAGTGATCAAATGTTGTATCCCAGTGTCCAGGTGTAGCGTGGCGCCATCCTCGACCACATGATCACTTAACATCAGGTGACTTGTGGTCAAACGCAACCCTGTAAATAGGAAAAAAAACTCAAACTCATTTTACTCATCAATTTGAACACTGTTCTTGATACCAGTTTTAGTAGGTACTTTATAACAGTGTATCTGTGTAATTTACAGCATCGCTCATGGACTATGCCATGCGCTTCCGTCACCTGCGTCTCAACATACGCTTACCCTTATGTAGCCCGCAACATCAACGTCAATACCAAGTAGTTCTAAGTAAATAAGGTATAATAAGATCATGTCTGCTACACACGTAACGATATATCGTTACAAATTTAAACGTCTTGGGTTTGATTAGAGCGTATGGTGTAATCACTAACTTAGGATTAAATAGATGATAGATGGCTGAATTTAGATTACTTGACAAGCGTTGTGAAAAACTATCAGGGAAACTCTATAATAATTATGTTGAACTAATTGAACGTAGAATTAGTGATAACCCAAAATATTTTTGGTTACATTAAGTCCAAGAGAGATGAAAATAACTCATTTCCTGGCATCATGACTGATGGTGAGATTCAGGTATCAAGTGGTTCGGGTATCTGCAATCTGTTTGCAAATTCATTTATTAAATCATATACTAATAATGGACATGGTAGCCAAATGTGCGACATGATTAAAAATAGCTACCTAGATGAAATAGCACAAAACAGCTCAAGCTTTGGAAACTTAGACTTAGCTCACGATTCAATACCTAAAAAACTTAAAAGTCTCGACGTCTCTAAAGGGGCAGGACCTGATGGACTACCTCCAATTTTCGTAAGAAGTTGTGCAAATAACTTGGCAACACCTCTTCATTATATCTTTAAATCTTTCCTTATGAATGGAAACTGGCTAGGGTAGTTCCAGTTCATAAATCTGGCGAAAAAAGTTCCGTTAAAAACTATAGACCAACCTCCATTCTATCAACATTACCAAAAGTTTTTGAAGCCATTGTATGTCCGTTTGTTCAAGGTCACTTTCAGCAGCATATCAGTAACCATCAGCATGGCTTTGTAAAGGCTAGGTCGACTTGTACAAACTTGGTTACCTTTGTCGAGGGACTTGCTGAAGCAATGGATAGGCAGGAAGAAGTTGATGTTATATATACGGATTTCAGTAAAGCCTTTGACAGGGTTCCGCACTTGATACTGGTTGAAAAGCTTGCTACCTATGGTTTTACAGGAAGTTTTCTCAATTGGATACAGTCTTATTTAACAGATTGTTCTTTCTCAGTTGTTGTTAATGGTTATCAATCCGACCTACACGGAATAAGATCAGGTGTTCCGCAGGGTTCCCATTTGGGACCAATTCTTTTCAATATCTTTATAAATGATGTGCCCAGCTGCCTTATTGCCACTAATCCTTTTCTTTATGCTGATGACTTAAAAATTACTCGTAAAATAAAGTTAGAGTTAGATGCTGCCATATTGCAACGTGACTTAGATAGGGTCCATCAATGGTGTTGCCATAACGGCATGGAATTAAATAAAGATAAATGCTTTTTCATTTAATTTACACGGAAAGTGAATATTATTAGATTAAAATATTATGTCGGGGGGAAACTTATTCAGGAAGTCGAAAGTATTAGAGATCTCGGTGTAATATTGGACAAAAAATTAACTTTTTTACCCCATATAGAGAATGTGGTTAAACGAGCATCTAATATGTTAGGGTTTATCATTAGAAACAGCAAAGTCTTCGTCGTCGTCTTCGTTTTCTTCTCAATCTAGAATCCTCTTGTTTAATGCTTTAGTTCGAAGCGTGCTTGAATATTGTCCTGTCGTATGGAGACCTCATTATGCTACCCACATACTCAGAATTGAACGAGTTCAAAAAAGATTCTTATGGCACTTATCATACGCTGCCAAAATATCAAGAAAAAAGCTATCGTACGCTGAAAACTGAGGCATTTCAAGATGTCTTCACTTGAGAAACGAAGAAAATTATTGGACTTAATATTTTTATAAAAAATTCTCAACAACCGCATCGATTGCCCGCAACTACTACAAAGATTTAATTTTAGGGTTCCTCGTCGAATTCCACGCCAGCCAATCTCATTGCTTGTTCCACCTTCTCGTACAACTGTTTATGGTAGCAACTCCCCAATTCCTAGATTGTGCAAATCTTTTAACGATTGGTTCAGTAATGGACCTATCGATATTTTGTCAAGTAACCAACATAAATTTCGTGAGTACTTGCTCACGAACATCCCAAATTAAAACATTGTCTTCTACGTCACACATTATTGTTTGTATTAAATATATATATTTAATATATATGTAATATATAATTATGTAATATAGGACTAAGATGTTACCTTTACTGTTTCATAATTGCATGCAGTGTTTATCTTTAATAGGTTGTGCATTTAGTATTGTGTAGTATTTATCTTTTTAAATAAGCAAGAAATATTGTAACAATTTTTGATAAACCAAACAAATAAATCAATCATCTTAATGTTCGGACAAAGAATTAGTCTAGCCATCCAAAGGGGGAACGCTGCCAGTATCTTCGGAACCTTGCATATAGGGAGTCCTTTTAATAATACCTAAATTGTAGTTATTACCTAGTTTAGATTTTTTTTAGTTCATTGTTATAGTATATTTTTTTGTTATATTTATATCAAATAAACGTTTATAATTTCATATTCTTGAAAAAATCTGATTGTGGAATCTTATTGGATAAAGTACTATTGAGTATTGACAATTTTGAAGAAATGAGCATAAACCAAGTGGCGTGGGACTTTCAGGGCTCGAATCCTACTTCCTTCCTACTGATATTATAAATGCGAAAGTTTGTGTATGTGTGTGAATGTTTGTTACCACGTATGACCGTAACAACTAAACCGATTTCGATGAAATTTGGAATAGAGATAGCTTATAAGTACCCTAGATTAACACATAGGCTATTATCCCGGGTTTCTGGTTTCCGACGGATAAGGAAAAGACGCTGGTGAAACCATGGGGTGCAATTAGTGTTTTGTAATTGAAAGACCGTAAAAATTTTATTATCGTTTATTTAAGCTTTATTGTGAACGTTATATATTAATGAAATAAACAAAGGTTTTCACAATAAAATTGGTCACTTAAGACTTGTATTATAAATTATAACACAAGCTAACTTGTAATACCAAGGCCTTAGTTAACAATCGTTGTATCACTAGAGTAATTACCGTCGTTGAACGCCCCTCGCCTATCATACGCGCCCAGATAATGAAACGTTCCGTCATTTACAGCATCCGAGCCACCTTCAGAAAACGCGCCTTGTTCGCTTTCATCGTCAATAATCTGACGAATATATGACGGAGGAGGTGGTACATAATTGGACTCGGCGGTTGGGATCATCGCAGCCAGCAGAGCCAGGAGCAACAGTGCGACAGACAGCGAGGTGAAATACTTGGCCATTGTAGGGGTCTGGTGACGGTGCTGGAAATCAAAGAATGGTCTTAGTGATGGAAACAAAATGTTTTAGCAGCGAGTGGTCGTAGATACTAAAGCCACTGGCATAGCTCTCAGAATTTGCATGTTTATAATAAAAAAATAAATAATAAAAATGTTTTTTCAAGGAATAGGTAACAAAAGAGTAGACATATATAGCAACGGATAAAAATAACATAAGTTACAAATTATAAAAGGCACAAGTACGCGCGCCCTCTCACGGCCGCGCTACCAGAGGCAAACCCCGTCCCTGAACTAAGATTGAACTTGTGTGTCAGAGTCCAGGGCCACCATCTGGCAACAACCGACTCGCAAGGAACGCTCGTCCCTGTGCTGTCAGTTTTGGAATAAAATGGAGTAATTTAGTTGAAGTGGCAGGCCACATCGCTCGACGAACCGATAACCGATGGGGAAGAAAGGTTCTCGAGTGGCGACCACGAACTGGAAGACGCTCCGTAAGTAGGCCCCCCACTAGGTGGACCGACGACATTGTAAGAGTCGCAGGGAACCGACGGATGCAAATGGCTAATAGCTGTTCATGGTGGCGTTCAAGGGGGTGAGACCTATGTTCAGCAGTGGACTTCTTCCAGCTGATGATGATGGTCGTAGGTACGAATCATGCAATGAGCTTGAGCTTTCGAAAACGTCGTCGTGATGAACCTTTAAACAGATGGCGCCATAATTAGGCAGGAGCGTTTTACTGTAAAAACTACTGTAAATGTATACCTTCATAATTATGCATTTAGTAAAAAGCAGTTATTTTACAATTCGAAACCTCTCCGCCCCGCGCTTATGACTTAACTAGCTGTTCCCCGCGGTTTCACCCGCGTGGGCTACAGTTTTATGCATGCCAAGTCTCAGTCCGATCGGTTTAAAATTGACAAAGTTTCATACAAACTTTCATCCCCTATTTTATCCCCTTGGAGGTAGAATTAATCAAAATCTTTTCTTAGCGGATGCCTACGTCATAACATCTACCTGCATGCCAAATTTGATTCGAACCCATGCCCTCAGGATCGCAAGCCGACGTCACTACCACTGAGCCATCAGCGCTTGGATGATGATGATGATGATGAATAGATATGAGACTTAGGTGTTCCGTGAAAATAAATTATTAAAATTACTTACTTGTTGCAAAATGGTCTTCGCAGTACGAATTGGTAGTGAAGATAGTATAGTCGTACAATTTATTTTCCACTTTTATATAGAAATAAGAATAATAGCCCACTGTTCATACAACACACACAATAACAACTCGGGTACAACATTTATGTAATTTATTAGACGCATTCAATAAACAAAACAATAGTTTTTTAATTAATATAAATACTACTAATAATATAAACGCGAAAGTTTGTGAGTATGTAACAATGTTTTTTTTATTGCAGATAGGCAAGCAATTTGACCCCAGTCTCACCTGGTGGTAAGTGATGACGTATGTATGTACCTATGTATGTGTGTTTGTTGTTCTTTCACGCAAAAACAACTGTACCCCTAGTACAAGTTTTGATAACGATAAAAGTTTTCGTAAACGTCGACGTTTAGCACCGCCGACCTGTCAAAGTGGCAACTCGATCTGCATAAATTCAAAAAGTAACTCAATAACATTGTTGGAATATGATTATAACGATTTAAAATAGCCCGTATTAACGATATCAGTTCCTCCAAGTCTCGGTTAGATTCGCTGAAAAAAATATGTATGGATGGAAACGAAAACTTTCATAGTTTTTGTAAACTATCAAAACCCCTACTGGGGGTACTGAACGGATTGGAGTTAAATTTTGAATAAAAATAGCTTATACCCTAAATCAACACAAGCTACTTTTTATCCCGGAAAAAGATTACTGAGGGATAACAGGAAGACGCAGGTGAAACCGCGGGGCGCAGCTAATAGGTATCTAAATAAAGATATAACTCAAAGGTGACTGACTGACATAGTGATCTATCAACGCACTGCCCAAACCACTGAACGGATCGGGCTGAAATTTGGCATGCAGGTAGATGTTACGACGTAGGCATCCGCTAAGAAAGGATTTTGATTAATTCTACCCCCAAGGGGATAAAATAGGGGATGAAAGTTTGTATGAAACTTTGTCAGTTTTAAACCGATCGGGCTGAGACTTTGCTTGCATAAAGCTGTAGCCCACGTGGGTGAAACCGCGGGGAACAGCTAGTACATTATAAATGCGAATGTTTCTGTGTGTGTGTTTGTGTTTTCTTGTTTATCTGTTTTCATGTTTGTTATTTTTAATATATGTATTTTTGTACCCGTGCGTGACGTCACCTACCGGCACCAACGGAAGACCAGAGCTGGTTATAATAACCAGCATCATGCTGAGTTGGGGCCGGTTTGTGGCAAAAAAACAGTTACTATTTGTATATATTAATTAGTTCGTGTATTTATATGTTTAATGATTGTTCTGTTTGTGTAAGTTTATGCATTATTTCTTCTTAACACTTGTTTTTTTGCTACAAATAAAATTATTGTCTATTGTTAAGACGTAGGTATCACCGTAACTATTGAACCGACTTTGATGAAATTTAGAATGGAGATAGCTTGATAAGCTACTTTTATCCCAGAAAAAAGTTCCTGCGTTACAACGGGCAGACGCGGGTGAAACCGCGGGGCGCTGCTAGTTGTTAATAAGTAATTTGTAAGAACAAGTTTGTTTGCATGTTTTCTGTCTGTAACTTGTTTTTATTTAAGTAGGTGAGTACATAATTATTGAAGAACACACAAGGGCGTCTTAACTAGGGTTACCAAATCTTTTAAACGAATAATAAACGGGAAACCAAAGTATTACATGTTAGCTGTTCCCCGCGGTTTCACCCGCGTGGGCTACAGATTTATGCATGAAAAGTCTCAGCCCGATTGGTTTAAAATTGACAAAGTTTCATACAAACTTGCATCCTCTACTTTATCCCCTTGGGGGTAGAATTAATCAAAATCCTTTCTTAGCGGATGCATACGTCATAACATCTACCTGCATGCCAAATTTCAGCCCGATCCGTCCAGTGGTTTGGGTTGTGCGTTGATAGATCACTATGTCAGTCAGTCACCTTTGAGTGATACTTATATATATTTAGATTTTCCAAGTTGCTTTATTTTATTGTTATTACCATTTTTAGGCTTTGTTCTTAGCTATAATGGTCGGGGGTATTAAAACTATAATTTATATTTTTGTTTTTGTTATGAGATACAGTTATTATGTATTTTTTGACGTTGTAAAGTGATCACAATGTATCATTTGACTTAGTCTTTTGTAAGGGTGGCATGTATTGTGAGACAGATCCCTGTATAAATGAAAATTGACTTCTATGATTTGATGACATTGTTAGTTAGTTAGTTACAAGTCAAGTTAATAAAAGTGTTTTATAAAAAAATTAATTGAAAATGTCGCTAGGTCACCCTTGATAACATGTTCATTGTACTTATTGGATAAAATTGATATAATATGGAATTATATTTTTAACCTTTAGGACTTTTAGGTCACACAATGAATTTTAGAGGTCTAGTTGCACATGTGTTTTTTTATTGTTCGATTTATTACGTCTGCTTACGCTCGTAATTAATTATCGATCCTGATCCGTTATCCGCGGTTTCGGATCGATATGTCATGTCATAATATTATGTAATTTTATCTACACTAATATTATAAAGAGGAAAACTTTGTTTGTTTGGTTGTAATGAATAGACTCAAAAACTGCTGGACCGTTTTAAAAAATTCTTTCACCATTCTAAAGCTACATTATCCACGAGTAACATAGGCTAAATTTTGTTTTGGAAAAAAATAGGGTTCCGTAAGATATTTAGGTTTTTTCGGACACAAGTTGTAAAAAATCAACCAGAAAAGTTACTTATTTTGCGTACGCTGCCTAAACTATAAAAGATAGAACCACAAAATGTTTAACGTTTGCCGGGTCTGATAGTGCTATTATAATATTCGTGTGTTCTTGTTACACTTAATAATACTTGTTGTACCTACTCTATGTATATATTTGTGTTTCGTCATGTGTATGTTTAATGTTTTGTTTCAGATGTGGGTAATCCCTCAGATGCTAAATTTCTAGATGGTCTTTCTTCTCCGCTACCGACCATATTTTTGTCCACCGATCAACCTCCATCGTTTATTTTCTACCATCCTACGCGATATTGGCGAAATTGTGGCAACCCCGCAGAAAAGAAACCATTTACAAAAAGTTGAAGTTGAAGTACTAGGGGGCTAGGGGGACTTTTTTGGCGGCAATCGAATTGTCAACGCGAAAATTTTGTTTTTATTTCCAAAACTTGTGTTTCTTCGAGTGATAATGTGTAATATTGGTGGATTATTAACCATTATGTGTTCGTTAACGTGTACGAGTGTGGGAAATTGAAATAAAGTTGTGAAAGTGACTTTTCTAGTTGCTCCAAAAAAGTCCGTGTAAAGTTTAAGTAAAGCGCCACTACTTAAACACTATCCTCATCCCTTCATCTCATCATCATCATCATTTAAACTTGATTCAACTCTCTGAGTTTGAAATGTTTTAAACTTGACACAGGCAAATACACTAATCGTGTGACACCATAACAAAACAAAAAAAAAGTACTAGGGCTTGACATATTACTGCTAAAATGACATTATGACATGACATATCGTTCCAAAACCGCGGATAAGGATCTATTATTAAATTTCAGGCGTAAGTTGTAGATATTAAGCCTTGGGTACACTGACGAGCAGGCGCGGATAGGTAGGGGGGGGGGGGGGGGAATAGGAATTGAAGCACACGAAAAGCTTCATAATAATTTATACAGTCAGCGACAAAAGTAGCTCGATTTTCCAAATATCTTTCAGTTCAGTAATTTTTGCGTTTTTTTTACAACTTACAAGGTAGCGTTTGACTACAACACACGGTAATCGATTGTTACACAAGGAATAAAAGTTACCTAGTTACCTACGAATTAGTTTTGCTCACGAGCGCAGCAACATATTTCCGGGAATTTCAATATTATTAGGGAACAATCTAAATAAAAATATGTGTTAAAATTTGCATTATTTTTATTTTATTTATCAAATATCACATCGATTATGAATATTTATGAATACAAAATAAATTATTTACAATCTTTTCATATTTTAAAATACAGCGCCATATTGATAATATAATATTATTTGGTGCAAGTTTTGATTACGTTGCAAAATTGTTACAATTTGATTTTCTTACAAAAAAATATAAAGTATTAAAAACCCTTGACAATCATAAGCTAAGAAGGAGGGAGGGTGCTCCCGATCAAGTCGCATTTCAATACAAAAAACCGTATCGAAATCGGTTCATCCCTTTCGGAACTACAATGCCACAGTCACAGATACACACATATTAAACTAATAATAACACCTTTTAGTTGTATCGTAGGTTATAACTAAACATAATAATACAAATTTCATTTAACTTAGTCAATAAAAATTAGGTCAAGATTACATAAAATTCTCATCAAATTATAGATATGATACCGGAAATGTATGTAATCCGTCATTGCATACAATTCCTAGGAAATGTATGTAATTCCTAAAATTGCAAGGAAATGTGTAAAACAAATTATATTAGACACATTTCCTAGGAAATTTATACATTTCCTAAATAGTAATCGGAAATGTAAAACCACAGATAAAATAAAAATATTGCACACTCTAGCCTACTGTTACACTTTTATTTACCTAATACATGATTATTCTCATTGATTAACAACGGGTTTCATTACGGAAAGCATTATTTTTATTCATTTCCTAATCCGATATTGGAATTATACACAATTCCTAGAAATTTTACACATTTCCTAGGACCTTTATGCATTAAATAGTTTTTGAAACAATATTTTTTATATTTCCTAAATAGCTTCGGAATTGTATAAATTTTCTAGGGTTTGTATACAATTCCTAGATTTCATACATTTCCGGTAACAGATACATTTACGCCCGAAATTAACAATCGATCCTGATCCGTTATCCGCGGTTTTGGATCGATATGTCAATCAACGGTGTCGATTCGGTTTTGCATTCTTTACAACTAAACTAAGTTTGACAGGTTCTAATAGTAATGCTGTCCTTTTTTTACTTCAGTGGTTAGAAAAAGACAGCAATACTATTCAAATTCAAAACTTTTTTATTTAATAGGATACATTGTGGTCACTTTAAAACGTCAACTTAAAACTAGCTACGCCTGTTCCAACCTCCTTACGCCGGCAAAAGAACAGGCAAGAAACGCCCGGCAGGTAATTTTTTTTTTTTTTTTTTTATTAGACTTGTCAAACTTAGCTTAGTTTAGGAGAATGTAAAACCGAATAGACACAAATATGTCAAGCTTTACCCCTAAAATGACATATTATTACATGAAATATCGATCCAAAACCGCGGATAACGGATCAGGATTGATTATTAATTTCGGGCGTTAGGCATTATAACACTTTTAAACATGAGAATAAAGAAATATCAGTTTCATAAGCTCTATATCACGTGAAAAGATATTTTCACCTCACAGCTCGGAAAGAGTCGGTTCATCATTCGAAATCTGAGTGCAAAAGCGCATTTTGCGCGCTATAGCGTGGAAAGTATTTTCAAAATTCGAAACTTTCTATTCAATCATTTTCCATACCGCTAATGCAATACTAATTTCGGACTTTTTTGGCGGCAATCAAATTGTCAACGTGAAAATTATGTTTTTATTTCCAAAACTTGTGTTTCTTCGAGTGATAATGTGTATTATTGGTGGATTATTAACCATTATGTGTTCGTTAATGTGTACGAGTGTGGGAAATTGAAATAATGTTGTGAAAGTGACTTTTCGAGTTACTCCAAAAAAGTCCGTGTAAAGTTTAAGTAAAGCGCCACTACTTTACTTAAACACTATCCTCATCCCTTCATCTCATCTTCATCATCATTTAAACTTGATTCAACTCTCTGAGTTTGAAATGTTTTAAACTTGACACAGGCAAATACACTAATGGTGTGACGCCATAACAAAACAAAAAAAAACTTATTTCATGTCAGTGTGCCAACACCTATTTGGAATAATCGCACTTGCCAGCACGACTGTTGCATGAAAAAAAAACTTATTTTATCTGTTTTTCTTGCATCTAGCATATTCCTCGCTGTAGTGAGGTGAAAAGTTGTGTGTTTCGCTCGGCTGCAAAGTTATTCTGCGTCTCGTACCTTTGAAACCCTCGCTACGCTCACGATTCTATATTTCCTTCGCTTGCTCAGGTTTCAATACCTACAAGTACTCGCGCCAAAATACAACATTGCAGCCTTGCATAACAAATAACTATTGTTCAGTAGAATACATTGTGATCACTTTAAAACGTCAAACTTAAAACTAGCTACGCCTGTTCCAACCTCCTTACGCCGGCAAAAGAACAGGCACGAAACGCCCGGCAGATATTTTTTTTGCGCGATCACATTGTCAATTGTATTCTTATTACTAATTGATTGAATCGGTGCAAGTTCACTACACTTTCTTTGACTTGGTCTGTGTATGTTCTTCTAGTAGAAACTATCCCTTTTGTTTTTTGTATATTCGTCATGACGTACAATATTTTACCTAACTATAAAATTGAGTCGAGACTGGTCCACATAACCATTAAATACAATATAATATACACCCTATCACATATATAAATAAGACAACGATTACAATGTCGTAGACGTGACGGATTTCAGTCCCCGAACAAGTATCGTCGGTGAGAGATCCTTCGTGAATTCTTCCAGTATCTGTAAAAATTGAGAAATAATGAATTACATATATTCAGATCGAACTTTTTATAATTAATTATCGGGGGATATTTTACGAATATTACAAACGTGAAAGTTTGTGAGTATGGATGGACGGATGGATGTTTGTTACTCTTTCACGCAAAAACTACTGAACGGATCTGAATGAAATTTGGAATGGAGATAGCTTATACCCTGGATTAACACATAGGCTACTTTTTTATCGCGGAAAAGGTTCCGTGGGATAACGGGAAGACGCGGGAGAAACCGCTGGGCGCAACTAGTAATTTATATTATCTAGTTTTGATTTTTAATAAATCCGAAACTACTAATCCAATTTTGTTACTCTTTCACGCAAAAACTACTGAACGGATCTGAATGAAATTTGGTATGGAGATAGCTTATGCCCTGGATTAAGACATAGGCTACTTTTTATCCCGGAAAAAGGTTCCTGCAGGATAACAGGTGGATAACGATTTTTCAAAGGATACCTATACTTTCCGTGGACCTAGAGTCATGAAATTTGGCCTGCAGCAAGGTTTTACAGCACATGTAAAGGAAAGCGTCCGAAAACCGTACATGTAGTTTATTAACAAAAAAAATATACATGTTTATACGGAACCCTGGGTGCTATATGTGTGTTTGTATGTCTGTCTGTGGCATCGTAGCTCTCAAACGGATGGACTGAAATCGATGCGGTTTTTTTCAAAAAACAGTTTCCTTTTTATGTTTGGTTAATATCGGTATGAGCGATGATGGCCGAACGGTTAGGCTTGTAAGTACAAGACGCCGACACTGAGTTCGAATCCTCTTGGCCCCGCACCTATGACTTAATAAGTTATGTGCGGATTTGCCATCGCTCAAAACGGTGAAGGAAAATATCGTGAGGAAACCGGCATGCCCAAGAACTGCAACATTCAAGGGCAGGCGACATCTACCAACCCGCACTGGGCCAGCGTGGTAGATTATAGTCCATACTCTCTCTCTGAGAGAAGGCCGGAGTCCCAGCAGTGGGAACGTGAAAGGCTTATAATGAATATCGGCCCAACAGTGTAAGAGCATCAGCTCTTTTCCAAAATGATACAAGGCATTTTCAGCAATGTTTGATGAAAATCGGTCCAAGTTGTCGGAAGTTTTATGTAGTTTTAGTTATTAAAGTAAGAAATATATAACGTACCTTTGAGACGTACAGTTCTGCAAGCAGCTCGTCCTCGGGGGACTCTCCCGGCGACAGGGCAGGCGGCGGCGGCAGCTGGAGGAACGTCACTGCGGTGCCGTCCGCGCAGCGCTGCTTGATGATATTGTTCACGCTGCGAATTGAACGTTTTAGAGCCTCTTTAGTTCATGCCGAATCGCAGCCAATCACAGGTTGGGGGCAAAAACTTATGCAAAAAATAAAGAAATCCAACGCATTGAAGTACAGATTAACGCATTTACACTAAAAACACGCATTTAGAAAAACCTCACGGGGGCTAGACTCCCACCCCCTCCCCCCCCCTTCTCCCCAACTTTATTGAACAATACTTACGTTTGTAAATAAGACAGCGGGACTCTATCGTACACGCTGTTGTCGCGATTGGACCACCTTCTGTTGTCTTCTAATTCTAACTTGGGCCATTCCGGTACCTGAAAAAAATAAAATAAATAAATATCGGGGACAATTGGTGTGTGGAATACTCTCACTTCGGTTTTATACGGACAACTAGCTGTTCCCCGCGGTTTCACCCGCGTGGGCTACAGTTTATCGCAAAATCCTTTCTTGCCTAGGCCAAAACATCTACTTGCATGCCAAATTTCAGACCGATCCGTCCAGTGGTTTGGGCTGTGCGTTGATAGATCACTATGTCAGTCAGTCACCTTTGAATTATATATATATATATATAGATATGTTACACGTTGTTTAATTAGAATGGGGTTTTAAAACGGAACATTTAATTATACCATTTTATTTATTTGTGTGCAGTGGTCCCCCGATCCCTCGATATTTATCATTTTAGTATTTTTCTATGTTTGAGTTTTGTTGTTGAGTTGACTTTGGTGTAAGTGCAAGCTCTTGGGTCCAGATGTACTGACCGTGTGAGTGGTAGCATTTATCCTGAGCAGTTTGAGCAGCCGCTCCAATCTCTCTTGCATCGGCCTCCCCGAGGACTCTATCACAGTCTCACCGACGGTGACGGTGCGCCCGGCTTCTGAAACGAACGCATTATCATCATCATCAGTGAGCTGGAAATAGGCCTCTCTCAAGGCGCGCCACTGAGCTCGGTCTTCAAAATTCAAATAATTTTTATTCAATGGGATACATTGTGATCACTTTAAAACGTCAACTTAAAACTAGCTACGCCTGTTCCAACCTCCTTACGCCGGCAAAAGAACAGCGCCTCTAGCCAAGATGCATTCTGCAATCGTTGACGCTAATAGAAAATAAGAAAAAAGTATTGGTTTGACATATTTCTGACCACGTGACTTAGCGTTGAAATATGTCAAACCAATACTTTTTTCTTATTTTCTATTAGCGTCAACGATTGCAGAATGCATCTTGGCTACGGGCCCAGGCAAGAAACGCCCGGCAGGTAATTTTTTTGGCGCGATCACATTGACAATTTTATTCTTATTACTAATTGATTGAATTGGAGCAAGTCAGCTCTTCGGCTCTTGTCATCCAACTACTGGCAGCCACTCGGCGCAAGTCGTCGCTCCACCTTGCCAGTGACCGCGTCCACCCGCAGCCGCAGGCAGTTGCAGCGTAAACAGTTCCCCCGCCTTGAAGGATTCCCCACTCAATGGCAGCAATAAACAACCAGCACCAGCATTTCAAGCTGGGAGATTTGCTTACCCGTGCAAAGCCGGGGCGGGTCACTAGTTCGTATGTGTTAATCTAGGGTATAAGGCTATCTCCATTACAAATTTCATCAAAATCCATTCTGGCAAATATCACGTAATTATTTTTCTAGCAGAAAACGGTATAAATTTGCGGGAAAAATATTTTTGATTTGTTTTTTTTTTCTTATTAATCCAACACGTTTAGAAGAATAGAAGTTTTGAAGAGTCTCGCGTGAGATTAGGGGAGGGTGAGGGAGTTGAGGGAAATTTTACGATATCTCACCAAGGGAGGAGGGGGGTGAGGGGAGGGGGGGTCGAAAAAATCTCAAAAATGCCTCACGTAACGGACGCCCCCGTATGCACATATTATTAAAGTTACCATGTATGTGTGTCTGTATGTCCGGCTGCACGGTGGCCGCGTGCACCCGCAGCCGCAGGTGCTGCCAGCCCCGCGCCGAGCGCACGACGGCCGCCAGCTGCAGCGTGAACAGCCCCCCCACCGTGAAGGGCTCCGAGCACGACGGGGACAGCAGCTCTACCAGCCACACGTCGATGTATTTCAAGCTGGGAGATTTTCTGCGGATGATACGAGTTTGATATAGAAAAAAAATTGTATCACGTAATTTTTTTCCTTAACAGAACATTTAAAAATTGCGACAAAACCGCAATTATCTCAAATCTTCCGTGACATTGGGGTGAAAGAGGGGGTCTTCCTTATCTTAGCTACGTTCCGTTCCACGGCGGCCATGTCCAGGTTGCGGAAGTGACGAGACACGAGCTGAATCTCACTTAATGTCACGTGGGAGAAAGGGGGTCTCGGTAAACATCACGTGAATTTTTTTCCCCAAGAGGAACATTATAAAATTGCAACAAACGAGATTACGGGGGAGGGGGTCTTCCTTATCTAGTTACATACCGTTCTACAGCGGCCATGTCCACGTTACAATAGCGACGGGGGTCGAACCGAATGTCACGTGGGGGAGATGGGGGCTTTAGGCAAATATCACGTAATTGTTTTTTCCCCAAAAGACACATTGGAAAATTGCGAGATAGCTGCAACTACGTGAAATCTCACGTGACATTAGAGTGAGAGAGAGGGTCTTTCTTATCTAGCTAGGACCGTGCCTTTCTACGACGACCATGTTCAGGTTGCAAATGTACGGGGATCGAACCGAATGTCACGTGGGGGAGATGGGGGTCTAGGCAAATATCACGTAATTTTTTCTCCAAAAGAATCATTGTAAAGTTGCAGCAAATAAAATTGAGATTGGGGGGGGGGTCTTCCTTATCTAGTTCCGTACCTTTCTACAGCAGCCATGTCCAGGTTCCGGAAGTGGCGACACACGCACACGTTCTTGTTGACGCAGAGCACGTCCGCGATGATGCGCGTGTACTCGCCCGCGGGGAGGGGGGGGGCGCCGCGCCGGAGGGGGAACACCGCGCCCGACTCCAGCTCGAACTGGTCCGTGCGGTACGGGGAGGAGGGGCTGGGGGGTGAAAGGGGGGTCATTGTGAACTTGCTCCAATTCAATCAATTAGTAATAAGAATAAAATTGTCAATGTGATCGCGCCAAAAAAAATTACCTGCCGGGCGTTTCTTACCTGTTCTTTTGCCGGCGTAAGGAGGTTGGAACAGGTGTAGCTAGTTTTAAGTTTGACGTTTTAAAGTGATCACAATGTATCCTATTGAATAAATAAAAATTGACTATTGACTATTGACTATTGTTAGCCAAGTTCAAGTCAAAGTTCTTCAAGTTAATTTTTAGGCGCGATCACATTTACAATTTTAATTTTACTACTAATTGATTGAATTGGAGCAAGTTCACTACATGCAATCCCAAGCTTTTTTTGTAATCTTAATAGTCCGATATTTTATAATAAGCTTTGGTACACTTATGATTCGAGAACGGCGGACAAACAGCAGGCAGCAGGGGGGTGGGGGAGGGGGTGAAGAATATTTTTCTCACTCTTCCCTTTAAGGTAAGGTTTTTTTTATGTATTAGATTGGCAAACGGGCAGACGGCCCGCCTGATGGAAAGCGGTCACCGTCGCCTATGGACATCTGCAACACCAGGGGAGTTGCCGATGCGTTGCCGACCCTTAAGGACTCGTTTCGCACCCATCTTGACGGATTGCAATTTGTAGCACCGCGGCCCCCTAACGGAAAAAAAGTGTCTGCGTGTAACCTTTACGCGCGATTGAAGTAAAACTTCTTTGGCGTTGACGGCATATATCACTGAAATGATTAAATACTAAATATCATATTATAATTTAAATATTTTTATTATTCATGTGCTTTACAAAGATTATTCCAATGTTATATAAATATAAAAATAATTTATTCGAAACAGGTACTCGAATGTCAGCATAATTTCTTACGTATCTGTGTAGTTTCCGCTATTTTTAAATGCATAGAAAGCGCGCGGCGCGCAGCTAAGCGTTACTTCAGTCAGAATAAAAATCTGAGTTACTCCCTAGTCGCGCCTAAGGAAGTTTTACTTCAAATAAATATATATAGTTTAAAAAACTAAAAAAAAAACCTTTTTTCAGTGCGTTTTTAAAGTGTTTTTTTTAGTTTTTTAAACTATATACTTTTTTTTTCTTTGTAGTATTTTGTTACCAAGTCAAATCTATCGGACTCATCAAGACGAATCATATGAGCCCAAACACGAGGGGTTTACTAGTAGCCACTGCAGAGATCCCCTACCCACCTTCCGGTTGCATCATCAGACCCTCGTCACCAAGTTCAATTTATTGGACTCATCAAGACGATTCATATAAGCCCAAACTCGACGGGTTTACTAGTAGCCACTGCAGAGATCCCCTACCCACCTTCCGGCTGCATCATCAGATCAGGTCGATGATACCAAATTATTGCATTGTCACCGAGATTACATACACATACAAAGTTTCAAGTCGATACGACAATTAGAAGTAGGTGAAGATTGACTTCTAAGATTTGATTACATTGTTAGTTAGTTACAAGTCAAGCTAATAAAAGTGTTTTAAAAACGCGCGCTACATCCGGTTCCGGCGCTCGCGTGCATGCACTGACTCCCTGAACCAGTCGGTGTGCGGCTCGTGGTCGCGGAAGCCCAGCAGCACGGTGTCCGGCTTCATGGCGCCCAGCCCCGCCAGCCGCGCCAGCTGCGCCGCGCCGCCGCGCACCGACCCCGCCAGGCACAGCTCCACGAACGCCTTCACCTGGGGAAGTCAGGAACTAAAGCTTATCGTAAAATATCCACCACCACCACATCTAAATTAGCCTACTACCTGGTCTCTAGTAAAGTTGCACTCGGGCCCCAAAATACAGGCCTCGTGCTTAGTTTGGGGTCCATCGATAAAATTTTACTAAGTATAATATATTGTTTGCTTAAGTGATTTTCTGTATCTGTTACTGGTAATTACTTTTTCTGAAAATTTATCTTTACCGCCACCATCATCAGCCTTTCACGTTCCCACTGCTGGGACTCCGGCCTTCTCTCAGAGAGAGATTATGGGCTGTAATCTATCACGCTGGCCCAGTGCGGGGTGGTAATAGTCAATAGTCAATAGTACTTTATTCAATAGGATACATTGTGATCACTTTAAAACGTCAAACTTAAAACTAGCTACGCCTGTTCCAACCTCCTTACGCCGGCAAAAGAACAGGCAAGAAACGCCCGGCAGGTAATTTTTTTGGCGCGATCACATTGACAATTTTATTCTTATTACTAATTTATTGCATTGGAGCAAGTTCACTAAAATCCCAAGCTTTTTTTTGTCATCTAATGGTCCGATATTTTTTAATTATCTTTACTAATAAGATTTCTCTTGGTAGATGTCGCATGCCTTTGAATGTTGCAGTTCTTGGACATGCCGGTTTCCCCTCGTGTTTTCCTTCACCGTTTTGAGCGATGGCAAAATATCGGACTACAGTAATACCTCGACTTACGCTACCCCGTTTTACGCGAGTTCGGAGATACGCGGTTTTTGTTTTTGATGGCTGCGCGCATCATCTCTCCCACTTCGTCCTGTTATTGTATCGCTTTTATTAATAACAGTGTGAATTGATTTATCATCTACCATTTTATTACACATTGTTTCTTCTAAATTATTAGACTCAGGTCCCGATTAAACATTTATTTTATTTTATTTTTATAAGATAGGTACAACAGCCGTCAACAAACTATAGCTTACACAATAAGATAAAAACTTACGAAAACAATAAGTAGCAAACAAACACGGTAAATTTGTTTTCTCAAACATGCTTGGATATATGAGCATTATTTTGACAACCTTCTTCGAGATAAATCGAACTTGCTGCACTGCTCAAATATATGCGATCAGCGGCCGGCAAAAGTTGTATGAAAATCCATATCTGTCGTGTTTAGCGGCCAAATATATTACATAGAAAACTCATATCTGTCGTGTTTAGCGGCCAAATAAATTACATAGTAAACTCATATCTGTCGTGTTATTTAAAAATGGAACGATTTTTACTCCGAAACATGGATACCCAGGAGGTAACTTATCAAAGGTTTTATTTAAATTCCGAACCGGCTTGCACATAGAAACCTGTATGTTGAAAAAAAAACAAATAAACACTTTAACGCGGGAAAAAGTTTTGTTGTTCGTTATTGGTTTTGAACAGTAATTGTATTTGACAAAATGAGTTCAAGTGAAGACAATGAGTGAAGAGTGATAAACTTACTTTGCTTAAATAAGACGCGGAAATTAAAACTAATTAACATTACACTTACTCTGAGATGGTCAATAAGTTTCAGCCAATACTTGTGCTCTTCCGCCAGGGGATCGCCATTGCCGTCCAGTTGGCCAATCCTCACGTGGCCCAGCACGAACAGACCACCCTAGAAATAAAAACAATTAACAAAAAAATATCTCATTGATCGTCAAAACTGGACTACATTAAAACCTACACAGCACGAGAAGCACCATCTTCAAATAAACAAAGAATCATCAAAATCGGTTCACAAACCCAGTCGAAATTTCCGAGGTAACAAACAAAAACCATACAGTCGAATTCAGAACATCCACCTTTTCAGAAGTCAGGTAAAAAACATACTGTAGCGAGACATATTATGACAATAACTGTTTACGCACGGATTCGAATACTTTCTCCCTCACACACACACTATCTGTTTCACCGAGTCACGGAGCGGGCCAGCCTGGACGCTGCGCGGTATCTCCGCCCCACCACTGCTGAGCCTTTATAAGCGGGCCGCAGAGACGTCTTCAATGAGTTCGCTTAGGCAGCGCTTGAGAGATAGTCACACAGTCCTCAAGTTCTCTTATCCGAGCAACAGAGTCACACAGCCCACTTTGACGCTCATAGTGTCCTCCCATATAGCTAGGCATTTACCTACTAAGTACAACTATTGTAGTCTACCAGTGTTGTAAAATAAACGGTCCATCTATCACCACCCGTTGTTTTGCTGAACACCACCCTACAATACTTAATATAACCATAGTAAAGGAGTAGTAGTTCAGCTTCATATAAATCGGCCGTCGCCGGTTTGAATGTGTGCGTGAGTAGCGGCACCGTGTACGCACGCACTTTTCACGCACACAATCACATAAACGAAAGGAGGCGGCCGGGGCCGCGGCCATGCACTCAGTACGGAACGCGCCGCCTATGCGTCACCGCAAGAGTAGGCAATTAACTCGTCGAGCGGCCTTAGCTAACCTACTGTTCTTTATATACTGTGATATAACTTAGCTACGCATCGCGGCTTTACCTGCATTGTAAGCAAAACGAGATGTGCGGTCATCTACTTTCTCTTTGCTAGTCGCATCCCTATCCCTATCACTACTGTCTGTCCTTCTGTTACGCCTTCACGCCTAAACTACTGAACCGATTTATATGAAATTTGGTACAGGGATAGTTCAAGCCCTGGAGAAGGACACAGAATACTTTTTATCGCGATAAACTGCAGCCCACGCGGGTGAAACCGCGGGGCGCAGCTAGTAGAATAATAACCTGGCGAGAACAAAGCAAGACAACAATATCTTACTTTCTTCTGGTCATTGACGAAGTCGATGAGAGGCGCCGACTGCCGTGGCGACGCGACCAGCAGCAGCATCTGAGGCCGCCAGAACTTCACGTGCTCCCGCCGGGGGTCCAGCAGGAGGAGGTACTTGCGGACCTGCGGGGGGGGGGGGGATATTATATTCAAGAGATTTCACAGACAATCATATCCTAGAAACAGAAAAGTTTGAAACATGATAGCTCATTGGTAGTGACGTCCGTCGGCTTGCGATCCGTAGGACGTGGATTTGAAACCTACAATGAGCTTGAGTTTTCGGTGAAGGAAAGCTACCACCCTCAAGTTAAGAATCTGTCGCCAAGCACCTATCGGTGTGTTCCGGTAAAAAAACAATACAACGCAATCTGACAATTATATAATTACGGGAATACAAGCTGTACCTAGAGAGGGAGCGAGGTCACACCACCAGCAAGCAGCAGATGAAAGCGGCGCCCCATGCATAGAGCAAGGGGAAAACAGAGAGGGGGAGTGAGAGTGGGGGCGCGAGAATGGGGGAACGAGGCCACACCACCAGCGAGCAGCAGGCGAGGAGGGGAAGGGGAGCATAGACAAAGGGGAGAGATAGTAGGGAAGCGAAAAAAGAGGGGCGCGAGAAACGGGGAGCGAGGCCACACCACCAGCGAGGAGCAGGCGAGGAAGGGCCCTACGCATAGACAAAGGGGAGAGATAGTAGGGGAGCGAAAAAAATAGGGGCGCGAGAAAGGGGAGCGAGAAAGTTTTTTCTCACCTGGTGAAATATGAGCGCCTGGCTCAGGCTGCCCCACTTGGGGTCCGCGGCGGCCGGCGACAGCAGGTGCAGCGCCACGACCAGCGAGCAGCAGGCGAGCGCGGCGCCGCACGCGTACAGCGGCCGCAGCGCGAACACGCAGCCCGCGCACCCCGCCAGCCCCAGCAGGGACGTGAGCCAGTTGAAGTGCTTGAACGTCGGCCTGCGGGGACAGGCCGAGCTATCATCATCCTACTAATATTGTAAACGCGAAAGTTTGTATGTATGGACGAACGGATGGATGTTTGTTACTCTTTCACGCAAAAACTACTGAACGGATCTGAATGAAATTTGGAATGGAGATAGCTTATACCCTGAATTAACACGTACGCTACTTTTTATCCCGGAAAAGGGTTCCTGCGGGATAACGGGAAGACGCGGGTCGCAACTGGTCAAATTATAAACGCGATCGTATCCAAAAATTTACTGCCAGGCGTTTCTTGCCTGTTCTTTTGTCGGGTAAGGAGGTTGGAACGGGCGTAGTAACTTGTAAATTTTCGACGTTGTAAACTGATCACACGTTGGGTTTATTCCGCCTTACAAATGACGTCACAAGGTCACCGTACCTGAAGTTGGGCGCGGAAGCGAGGTCAAGGCCGAGGCAGGCCAGGTTGATGGCGAAGTAGCTGCTGATGAACAGAACCGAGTTCACCTGCGCTATGGCGTTCAGGGAGTCTGCTGCGATGCCCATCTGGAAGGGAAGAGGGGGATGATCAAAACTACTACCACAATGATTGATAAAAAAAAACAAGAAAAAAAAAACTAGCGACTAGCCCCGGCTTTGCAAGGGTGCAATGTAGATTTGTAGATACTAATATGGGGCAGTATTTTACAAATCTTTCAATGTTTCAGCGTTTCTGTACTATAATATTACTACGTCATTTAAACCTTCTTGAATCACTGTATCTATTGCGTTAAAATTCGTTGCGTAGTTTTAAAGATCTCAGTAAATACAGGGACAGACAGCGGGAAGCGACTTAATTTTATACTATGTAGTGATGATGGACGGTTAATTTTTTATAGATGAATATCATCTAATATATAAAATTCTCGTGTCACAGTTTTCGTTGCCATACTCCTCCGAAACGGCTAGACCGATTTTGATGAAATTTTTTGTGCTTATCCGGTATCTATGAGAATCGGCCAACATCTATTTTTCATCCCCCTAAATGTTAGGGGTAGTCCACCCCTAACATTTAGGGGTTTTTTTTTATTTTATAGACAAAATTACATGATGACATACAAAAATACATACAATCCTCAATTTTCACCCTTCTACGATCAACCCTTATTTTTTAATAGCCATTTTTTATATGGCAAAACAACGTTTGCCGGGTCAGCTAGTATTTTAATACTTATTATCCAAGGCGAAGACGAGTCATACAAATCGGTCCAGCCGTTCTCAAGTTATAAGAGTTATAATTAACACGACTTTGTAAAGAACAATGGCCAAAACGGACCTGAGCTTGTATCAAAACGAGCTATGTATGAAAAAAATTGTAATTTTAGTCCTAATAAGATTTTACAAACGATAATTCAAGGCGAGTCCAGAAAACATGAAATTGACCCTTTCGATATTAATCTGGAAGATCGATTCAGATCAGGCAACCCTACTACTACCCCTAACCTATATTTGCTTTTGCTACGATACTATTCTACTATTTTTGTTTGTACTCCTTTTTTTTTTTCTGAAGCTGACTAAATCTCACACACCAAAATCTGTTATAGGCTGGTCGTATAACTTCTGTAGACTATTCGTAATTTTTAAACAAAATACTAGCGGCCCGCCCCGGCTTCGCACGGGTATTTAGCAAAAACGCAAAAATTATAATACACACATTATTGGAGTTTTAGTAAGGATCCCTAATTTTATTGAAAACAGACATCAATATTTATACAATACTAACGTCACTCAATTGTTTTGCCTTCCCGGAACCTCTCCACTTACACTTGAACTTTATGGTATGGTATTAAAGTTCAAATTGACTTAAGTATTATTACGAATCGTTTGTATGGGGAAAAGAAAAGGGCTAATTTTAGTGTTTTCCCGGCAATTATTCGATTTTTCTCGCCGTAAAAACCATTATTGGACTTCAACGAACATTTAAAAAAAAGAATTGGTAAAATTGGTCCAGGCGTTGTTGAGTTATGCGCTTACCAACATATTTTGCGATTCATTTTTATATTATAGATATAGCGGTCAGGTCCAAGGCAGTATGAAAGTGGCCGATGTTCCTTATTTTGTTCGCCTAGACGTGTAGAATACTTCGGATCTATATACAGACATTATGTTACATCTTGTGTAATATATTTTGAAAAAGTAGCCTATGCGTTAATCCAGTGTTCAATACCTGCACCAATAACCAAGAAGCCAAGACCGCCATCACTGGGTTGCCGGAGCGGGACACCATCGGGCTGAGCAGGAATCCTGAAACAAACAGCGATCAACAGATAATATGACCGTTTATGTCGCACTAGCTGTTGCCCGCGGTTTCACCCGCGCGGGCTACAGTTTATCGCGATAAAAAGTAGCCTACGTCCTTTCTTAGGCTCTAGACTATCTCTGTGCCAAATTTCATTTAAATCGGTAAAGTAGTTTAGGCGTGAAAGACAGACAAACAGACACACAGACAGAGTTACTGTCGCATTTATAATATTATAGTAGGGATTACGGATTCTAAACCTCTAGGGTACTTCTTGTGAAACGTGAAATTTGGCATGAAGCTAGATTTTACAGCACATGTAAAGGAAAAAGTCTGAAAACTGTAAATAAATACTTTAATAAGAAAAAAAACTTGTACTGAACCCTCTGCGCGCGAGTCCAACACGCACTTGGCCGGTATTTTTTGTCCTCTGACCGATAAGAGCAGTAGTATCTTACCGAATATGTTATCTTTAGCCAGCGCCTCTAGAACCCTCGAGGCTCCGATCAGGTTCGATAATCCAGCCGAGAATGTAGCCATCAGCATCCCTGTAACAAAAAAGCTTATTAGATTTACTAATCATAAAATTGAATATAGGTTACTTGTACTATAAAAAGCTAGTTGCGCCCCGGGGTTTCACCCGCGTCTTTCCGTTATCCGAAACCTTTTTCCGGGATACAAAGCAGCCTATGTGCTAATCCAGGGTATAAGCTATCTCCACATAGACATAATATTGAGAATTTATAATACAGATAAAATATATATATATCCGGATTAATTAAAAAAAAATGCATAGGTAAAATGCGTGCAGCCAAAAGAACGAGTAGAAATTAAATCGCGTGAGAAAATTATCTATCAGTCGCAGTATCGTAATATGGAAAATAAAGCAAATGGGGAAAAACGCGAATGGGACTAAAAATTATCAATCCTATAGTTAGAATGGCTCGTCAGTATAATGAATTGCTAATTAATAATCCTGAATTAGATATCTTTGATCCTAAGTTAAACAGTTTTATAAAAACCATTAAAAATATCCTCCATCCCAAACCGGATGGTTTGGACGCAGCTGTTGTGCGTCCAAACAGTCCATCCCATAGATAGTATTTAGTATTTAGTTTGTAAGCAAAATTTGATTGTACCGTGTTGGGGTGCCCATCTGCAAAGTTTCATGCTCTGTGGATGGGTACTTTCATCTCACTCGTCTCGATACTTCTTTACCTTGTTCTTATGTTTACACATATTTTGAGTTGCAATCCAGTTCTGATTTTGTCTATGTTATATTTTGTTTAAGAAATTTATTGTAATTTGTCTTGTGTATTAAATAAATAAAATAAATAGTGGGTAAAAATAATTTGGCAAAGATAAATGGGCTAAGGATGTAACCGAATGGTGTCCAAGAGAAAATAAAAGAAGGAAAGGAAGGCAGCGTCTTAGATGGGAGGACGATATTCGAAGGGTTGCTGGGGTCACATGGAGGAGGATGGCCCAGCATCGGAGAGAGTGGCAAGCTCTTGGGGAGGCCTTTGCGGAAACGCAAGACAAGCTTACCACAGTTACTGGTGTCTAGAAAAGTTACTATTAAAACAGCTACACTATGTATGTGAACATTTATTACTGTAGATAATTAAGAATTGCTTGTTATTTAAGGCTATAAATAAATAAATAAAATAAATAAAAAAATAATAATTTTGGGTAATTCACCTATACAGTCTCTCTCCCATACATACCTACAGCTATGAACGGCGGCCACACGTTCACCGGTAGCAAATACACGTAGTTGTTCTGCAGCAGCTGTCTGGAGCAAGTTGCGGCTGTGAGGGCGCTGAGCGCGACGTACGACACGGCGGTGAACAGCAGAGCGGAGAGGGTGCCGAACGGTATGCTGCGAGATGGATTCTTCAGTTCGCCTGAGAACAGAAACACATGAACTGTAGTTGAAAAACAATGTATAAGCAAAAATGTTCACTGATATTTTTTTGTAATAAAAACTAGGTGCGCCCCGCGTCTTCTCTTTATCCCGCAGGAACGTTTTCCGGGATAAAAAGTAGCCTATGTGTTAATCCAGGGTATAAGCTATCTCCATTCCAAATTTCATTCAGATCCGTTCAGTAGTTTTTGCGTGAAAGAGTAACAAACAAACATCCATCCATACTCACAAACTTTCGCGTTTATAATATTAGTAAGATGTATTTGTTTTTATATTTTGTTATTTAAAATTACCATCATGCCAGTGACGTCATTAAAAACGGCTTCAACGGAAGACCAGCGCTGGTCAAACGACAAGCACAACGCTGAGTTGAGGCTGGTTTGCAACAAAACATCTTTTCTAGTTACTATGTACATAACGCCTTTATTATGTTTTAATTATGTTTTGTATAATTTGTTGCAAAAAAATGATACCTTTATTCTTGAAAAAAAATCTTGATGAAAAATATTTGTTATTGAATTATTTTGTACTTTTATGTATATTGTCATCCAGTTGTGGGCTATATTTAAAATTTCAATTCTCCAGTTTATCTGGAACTAGCTGTTCCTCGCGGTTTTACCCGCGTGGGCTACAGTTTATCGCGTTAAAAAGTAAGCCTATGTCGTTTATCAGGCCCTAGACTAACTGGTGGTCAGAGCTCACGCCACTCACCGCTCATGTTAGCGCCCGCCATGACCCCCGTGACGCCAGTGAACAGTACACCGAACACAGAAGCGAAGTCCACCATCTGCCCCCCAGCGGTGGTGTAATCTCTCGCATACTCCGGGTACAAGTTCTCGTAGAGAGTTGCGCTACTGAGGCCCGTGTAGTTATACTGTGTACGGTTATCTATCTGATTCGTGTCCGGCTTGTCTATCTGTGGAATATAATTATCATTTTTTTATTGTAATAGTTGTGTAACAGTTTTAAAGATGATTTTATTAATCTACTACACTATTTTTGTAGCGATGATGGCACAGCGGTAGTGACGTTGGCTTGTGATCCGTAGGTCGTGGATTCGAATCCAACAATGAGCTTGAGCTTTCGGTAAAAGAAAACATCGCGATGAAACCATAGCTTGGTTGCATTTTCTAGCGCTCGCCTGGCTAGCTACCACCCTTAAGTTAAGAATCTGTCGCCAAGCACTTATCGGTGTGTTCCGGCAGCCCCACTTTTGAATTGGTAGATGTCGCATGCCCTTCAATGTTGTGGTTCTTGGACATGTCGGTTTCCTTCACCGTTTTTGAGCGATGGCAAATCCACATATAACTCTTAAGTCATAGGTGCGGGGCCGAAAGGATTCGAATTCGGTGACGGTGCCTTGTAAGTCGCACGGATTACCGATCGGCTACCATCGCTCTCTTTTTATATATTAGCAATATTAAGTATATTTTCCGCAAACACTGCAATTTCCCAGGATTTAGTGCAATCATCCCAGTTCTTTCGTCTTCAAAAGACACTTACTAATGCAGGAGATGTGATGAAGAAGCTTAGAAAGGCGCTCGCCAAGCAGACCAGCATCGTAGCCCAGATAGCAAGGCTGGTCCGCGCGAAGAGCGAGGCACCAGCCAACGAGACGCAGAGACCGATGCTGTTCAGGATGGACCGGTACAGGAACCGGTACCACCAGCCGTCTGGTAAACCGGTATGGGACCCTACTAGGTACCCTGAAATATGAACGAGTAAAAAAAATTAAAAAATATCGGGGACCACTGCACACAAATTGACCTAGCCCCAAAGCTCGAAATTTGTGTTATAACGATATACATACTTACGACAGACAGACAGACAGTAATACGTACTTTCATATGCATTTAGTGAAAAGCTGTTAATTTGAAATTACAAACAGACACTTCAGTTTTATTTATTTGTATACTAGTTGCGCCCCGCGGATTCACCCGCGTCTTCCCGTTATCCCGCAGGAACCTTTTTCCGGGATAAAAAGTAGACTATGTGTTAATCCAGGGTATAAGCTATCTCCTTCCGAATTTCATTCAGATCCGTTCCGTACTTTTTGCGTGAAAGAGTAACAAACAAACATCCATCCATCCATATATCCATATCCATAATTCCATCCATCCATACTCACAAACTTTGACGTTTATAATATTAGTAGGTTGTATTCCATTTTATAGATGTGACTTACCATTGGGACCAAAGTTTTCCACTAAAGCTTCAGTGCAGGCCGATATACAGAGCGCACTGGAGACCACGTTTGCGAAGAAGAAAAGAGTACCAATTGCGCCACCGAACTCTGGACCCAGCGTTCTGCTTATCATGACTGAGGGTACGTTCAGGAGGTTATATGAAATTTTGCAGGAGGCTTTAAGGTTCAATATGGAACTACACGCAAAGCTCAGCTCAGTTTCATAATAGTACATTATAATACAAGTAGCATCATCAGCCTTTACGTTCCACTGCTGGGACTCTGGTCGAAAATTCAAAATTCAAATCATTTTTATTCAATAGGATACATTGTGATCACTTTGAAACGTCAACTTAAAACTAGCTACGCCTGTTCCAACCTCCTTACGCCGGCAAAAGAACAGCCAAGAAACGCCTGGCAGGTATTTTTTTTGGCGCGATCACATTGACAATTTTATTCTTATTACTAATTGATTGAATTGGTCTTCTCTCAGAGAGAATACCAGGGTTAACCAGGGTCTTAATTCCTTCTTAAATTTAGCAAATGGTAGTAACTTTATATACACACCGGCACAATTAGCGGAACACAAAAAAAAACAGGATTTTAAAATCTTTTACTTGAGGAACTGGCCAGTTATGATATTTTTTTAATTTATTGTCAAATTTGAAAATAGAAAATTTGATGACACACACTTTTTTCATTCATTTGTTTTATTTTCCCGTACAATAAATTTTGTCAACTTGTTCGAGTAATAACTACGTAATTGTAATTTTTTTGAAAAATTGCACTTAATGGTTTTTTATAAATTTGTTATTCTATAGGCAATTTTGTTTATTAAAAGCTCTTTATTATGCCTGACTTAACATCACGGGAAATCATTAGGGCTGATGAAATGAGAAGAAATGGCCATACCTACAGATCGATTGCCTCAAGGCTTCGTCGACCAGTATCAACGATTCATCGCAGCATCCAGCGGTACAGATCGTCTAATTCTCTTGTGAGGAGGAGGGGTCAAGGTAGAAAAAGATGTACATCGAGGCGAGATGACAGATTATTACAACTTGGAGTTCGTAGGAATACGCGATTAACGGCTGTACAAGCTCGAAATGAACTGGAAGACGTTCGAGGAGTACGAGTAAGTGAGCGTACAGTTCGCAGGAGATTTGAAGAAGTTGGTTTAGGGTCGTATATACCTGCCAAAGGCCCAAAACTTGAGAGACGTCACCGCGTAAACAGATTAAGCTATGCGCGAGAACATCGTCATTGGGATTTGAACGAATGGCAGCAGGTTTTCTTTACTGATGAGTGCAGAGTTCTTTTAAAACAGATCGATGGGAGACAGCGAATATGGAGACGCAAAGGAGAACGCCACATACAGTCTAATTTTGAACACACAGTGGCTTATGGTGGCGGCTCGATTATGGTTTGGGGAGGGATATGTTTGGGAGCTCGCACGGAGTTAGTGATAGTTACAGGAGGGACCATGACAGCAGATCGATACATCAGAGACATTTTAGAAGAACATGTTGTACCATTTGCCCCATTTATTGGCGACGACTTTATTCTAATGCAAGATAATGCTCGTGCTCATAGTGCACAATCGGTACAGGCATATCTGAGCCACGTAGGTATACCGGTGATGCAGTGGCCAGCAAATTCCCCCGATATGAATCCGATAGAGCATGTCTGGGACTTGCTAAAAAGAAGGGTTAAATCCAGAATGCCACTCCCCAACAATCTGAATGAACTTGGTAACGCATTACTTGAGGAGTGGGAGCGGTTGCCTCAAGAAATCATCGATAACATAATCTGTAGCATGCCCAGACGAATGGAAACCGTAATCAGAGCAAGAGGGGGAAACACTCGTTATTAATTTTGCTTTAATTTTATTGTTAAATCATTTAATGCTTACTTTTTTAATTTTTTGTGATGGTTCATAATCATCTAAAAATTTCACTTATTTCAAATTTCTTTATTTTTCAATAAAAAATAACGAAGACTTTTCCAAAGTCGTTGTTAAAAGATGTTAATCAATTTGTTATTTTGTGTCTAATTACATTTTCGTCAAATATATGCGTTATTATCTCATAGTCTCACTTTTTTTTCTGTTCCGCTAATTGTGCCGGTGTGTATATATTGAGGTAATTTAATTATGTGCTTTTTAATCATCATCATCATCATCAGCCTGTATCAGTCCTCTGCTGGACATGGGCCTCTCCCAAGGTACGGCACTGAGCCCGGTCTTCGGCTCCTCTCATCCAACTACTGGCAGCCACTCGGCGCAAGTCGTCGCTCCACCTTGTCGCAGCGCGTCCCACACTACGTTTGCCAAGTCGCGGTCTCCACTCAAGAACACTTCTACCCCAACGGTTATCGGTTCTGCGGCTTATATGACCTGCCCACTGACTCGTTTTTATTATTACTATTACATAAAACCAAACCTGTCTCCGCTTTAATCTTCCAATCAAGTTTACATTATCAAAAAGGATACAGTAAACGCCGCCTCCTTCCACCGCGCCGTTGGTGCAGATGGCACATATTGACGTCACCGTGAAGTACACTATCAGGTAAGCGAGTGCAAACTGCGCTAGCGTCACCAGAAGACCGGCATTGCCCACAAGGTAACCTGGATATTAAAAATACACTTCAGTATCTACTTGAGATAAATAGACAAATGACAATAAATAAACAATAGACAATAAAAAGACAATAGACATTATTTCAGCGACTTTTGTCGTTGACTGTGCAATCAAATCCGTTAACCCGTTTCAGCGTGATGAAGTTATAAAAACACTACTTGCGCCCCGCGGTTTCACCCGCGTCTTCCCGTTATCCCGCTTGAACCCTTTTCCGGGATAAAAAGTTGCCTACACGGAGAAAAAAGACCTTCCGAAATACCGTTTTCCTTCTGAGTCAAAAGGGAAGGACTTGTGATTCGGAAGGAAAACTAAGGTAAAATAAGGAAGGAATCGGTCTTGGAAGGTAAGATTCAGAAGGAAAGTCAGAATTATATTCTCAGTGTATGCGTTAATCCAGGGTAAAAGCCATTTCCATTCCAAATTTCATTCAGATCCGTTCAGCAGTTTTTGCGTGAAAGAGTAACAAACATCCATCCATCCATCTATACATACAAACTTTCGCATTTATAATATTAGTAGCATTGTACCTACAGTTTATTTTTATCATGATTCGATTCAATATGCAAATAATGGTAACTACGTCAAATTAATTAAAATTAGGTAATTGACGATAACTCAACTACCCGCCACATGTGTGTTCAGTCAATGATTCATGCGATAAAAAATATTGACGCCGCCAATTGCACTTATGTACGTCCGAAATTAATAATAGATCCTGATCCGTTATCCGCGGTTTTGGATCGATATGTCATGTCATAATATGTCATTATAGGGCTACTACTAATAATATGTCAAGCCCTATTTAAAAAATAATAATAATGAGACTGGAATGGAACGCACCCATACTACAGACAGTTTGTGTGTGTGAATGTTTGTTACCACGTATCACCGTAATTACTAAACCGATTTTGATGAAATTTGGAATGGAGATAGCTTATATAAGTACCCTGGATTAACATATAGGCTACTTTGTATCCCGTAAAAAGGTTCCTGCTGGATCACGGGTGACGGGGCAACTAGTAGAAAATAAATGTGTACAATTTAGTCTTACAAAGAAATTGAAAATTAAAACAGAACATTTTTGCAACTTTTTGAGATAAGTACTATTTTTCTTTAAAAAAAAAGAGGTAGCAAGCCTAAGCGTAACTAACAAACGACCTTCTGTCAACAATGGAACAACCAAGGTTTGGCCATTGCAGACTGTGAAGCAACGCATTATAAACGCTTTTACCTAAACAATATTGTTGACAGTTTGGTGACCTTGTATTCAGGTCACTGGCCTATGAGACTTTGATAAGTTTTAGGACGTAGGTTTATAAATAAACTAAAATAACCTAAACTAATAACTACAATATATTATTAAAAGAATTCCCTTTAGGCAAGGTTCCGAAGATACTGGTAGCGTTCCCCCTTTGAATGGCTAGACTAATTCTTTGTCCGAGGTAGCTGCCAGCTCTTCGGTCTCTTGTGATGTCGACTAACCTTTTTGCTTTTTATTAATAAATAATAAACTTGTATATTATGATTATAATCCCTACTTTCCCACTAATATTACTGTCTGTCTTTAGCGTCTAGAAACTACTGAATCGATTTACGCCCGAAATTAATAAACGATCCTGATCCGTTATCCGCGGTTTTTGATCGATATGTAGGGATGTGAAAAAATAATCGATTTTTATATTAATCGATTTGTTTTTTTTAAATCGATTTTTAATAATTGATTACATAAATATGAAAAATCGATTATTGATAAATCATTTTTTTTCCTATTCTCTTTTTTACAGTAATAAAAGATAAGATAATGTTTGTATTATTGGAGATTATACCAATGTGTAGCCAAACCACACATTTCAATCGAATTTTGCAGTTATAAGTTACTCTAAGTAATTTTATTACATTGTACAAACAAATTCAACTTTTCGAATAGTTAGAAAAAAAATATTTTATAAAAATCGATATTTTTTTTTAAATGGCGGGTAAAACAGCGGGGTGCAGCTAGTCCTTTATAATTTCGCACCTACCACTTACCTATCCGTATGAATATGAGCGCGCTAAACATGGACAGCACCACCGGACAGAAGACCCCCGCGAAGGTCCCTACTTTCTTGACCCCCGCCCGCTCCGCCCTGAACTCGCCAAACTCCACGTACCCTGGAATCATCATCAGCGTAATATACTTCCATTGGAATAGAACATAATTTCTTCTAATTATAAGCTGACATATTGTAATATTGTATTGTATTGTAATAATTAATAATATAATCTGTATTTTGTAAAATAACATAGTTTTAAGGAATACTAATCCATGCCCCTTTGATGGTCAAAAATAAAAACATTATTATTATTATTATTATTATCAAAAAACGTGTACGTTTCTCTCCCACAACAGGAGGTTAAAATTGGCACGGACCGAAGCCAAGTGCTTAACATAAATATAAATAATAGCTACAAAAATCAAAAATAAACTTACAAATAAATCAAATTATACATTTGAGAGATACACAGTGAGAGAGATACACAGAGATACATTTGAGAATAAATGATTGAATATGAATATGAGAAGTTTTTGACGAACTGCTGAACAAATTTCAGCAGTTCGTCAAAAACTTCCGTACTAAACGGCACGTGTTTAGTATAACAGCTTTTTGCAAAATGATGTAAGTGGTTGGGGGGAGACAGAGTGTATTTAGACTTGTGTGGAGTGTTTTGGGTATAACGCCTGTGGTGGAGATAATTATTGGGATGGTTCTTGTAGTGTTAACGCGCCATTGGGTTTTTATTTCTATGGATAGGTCGGTATATTTTGCTATTTTTTCGGTATGAGTTGTCGTGAGGTTGTGGGTATTGCATATTGCTACATCAATAAGATATACTGATTTTGTTTGTTTATTTAGTACCGTAATATCTGGTCGGTTACAATGCACAGTTTTGTCAGTAATAATTGTCCGGTCCCAGTAAAGTTTGTATTCTGTGTTTTCCAGGACTGTCTGTGGTGTATATTTGTAATATGGAATTTTTTCGGTTATTAAATTATACTTTAGTGCTAGAGACTGGTGGATTATGGCAGCTACCTGGTCATGTCGGTGTTTGTAGTCAGTCTGGGCTATGGATTTACATGCACCTGTGATGTGTTGGGTGGTCTCTGACGCAACGTGGCAGTGTCGGCATTTATCGTTGTAGTTTGGTCTGCGGATTATATATCGTTGATAGTTTCCTGTATCGATAACCTGGTCCTGAATACCTAACATAAAACCTTCAGTTTCTGGGAATAGCTCGCCTCGCTGCAGCCACGCGTTTGAAGCCTTTTTATCAACATGTTCTTCATGTAGGTCGCGGTAATGTCTTCCGTGCAAGGATTTCTGCTGCCAAGCTAAAAGTTTGTCTTTATTGGTTGTGATATGTTGGTTGCGTTGTGTGTTTGTGTCGTAGAGATTAAGAGGTGTAATGTGTTTATCTGATTCTACAATTATTTTGTGTAGTTCAGAATGTTCTGCCTGTTCGTGAAAAAAGTTTCTGAGTGTAGTGATCTGACTGTTGTGTAAGTTTACTATATCGATTATGCCCCTACCTCCCTCGTTCCTCGGTAATGTCAACCTTTGCACACATGAGCGGGGATGGTGTTTTCTGTGGGTTGTTAATGTTTTGTTTATTAAACACTGCAATTTCCGTAAATCAGTTTTAGACCAAGTAATTACTCCGAATGAGTATGTAAGAATAGGTACGGCAAATGTGTTGATCGCTTTGACTATATTTCGAGAGTTTAACCGGGATTTTGTTATAATGTTAAGTCTATGTTTAAATTTTCGTGTCAGTTCAGCTTTTGTTTGTTTCTGTTGAATTTGTCTTGATTGTTGGAATCCTAAATATTGGTAAGTTTCATTCTGGTCTAGTGGGTCTACATGTTCTCCTGTATTAAGCACATAGTCATCGCGTTGAATTGTCCCCTTGTGTAAAGTAAAAGTTTTACATTTGTCAATACCGAACTCCATGTGGATGTCTTTGGAAAATGTCTGTGTGATGTCTGCCAGTTTGTGTAGAGATGATGTATTGTTGCTATAAAGTTTGATGTCATCCATGTACATTAAGTGAGTCAGTTTAAAGTTAGAGTGGTTATTTGTGATAGCAAGACCATTGTTTGTGTTGTTGAGCATATTTGAGAGTGGATTAAGGGCAAGGCAAAACCAAAGTGGACTTAAAGCATCTCCTTGAAAAATGCCTCGTTTGATGGGGATAAAATCAGTCTCAATTTGGTGGTCTTTATTTCTAACTGTGAGTTTTGTTTGCCATGTTTGCATTGCATTTGATAAGAAGTTGATAATTAATGGATTTATTTTATAGTGGTGGAGGATGTAAATGAGCCAAGTGTGTGGGACAGAGTCGAAAGCCTTACGATAGTCAACATACATAGTACAAATATCTCTTTTATTGATAGTATTGTGTTTCATTGCTATTGAGTCTATTGTGAGTTGTTCTTTACATCCTTGGCTACCTTTGCGGCAACCTTTTTGTTCCTGTGCTAGAATATTATTATCTGTTAGGTGTTTATTAATAATTTGAGCAATAGAGGCTGTTATTATTTTATAAATAGTTTGCAGACATGTGATTGGTCTATATTTTGCGGGGTTCTCGATGTTTTTATCTTTAGGGATCATAAAAGTTACTCCTTGAGTGATAAAATTGGGCATGATCTCAGGTGAGTTAATAAACTCACTGATATGGTTATGTAGCATGGGGTGCATGGACGTTAATTTTTTGTAGAAATAATTATGGATATGATCTGACCCTGGTGTTTTCCAGTTATGTGTTTTTTTTAGCACGCTTAGGAAAACATCGATAGGGATATGTTGATATTGCATTTGAGGTATTAAATCAAGCTTCTGGGAATCTTTTAAAATCCAGTCTGCTTCTTCGTTGTGTGGAACGGGTTTTGCCCAGATGTTTGACCAAAATTGGTGGAATATATCAGCAGTTGGGATAAAAGTTTCATTCCTGTTATCATTATTGTTTTGCAGGTGTGTTGTGTCAGTTGTAAGATTTCGGTAGAACTGTTTCTCATTGTTTAAGAATTGTGCGTTTTGATTTTTCCGCAGGGTGCAATTAGTATATCTACGAAGACGACTACATGTAGCATTTAGTTTCTGTTTAAGGCTGTCAAGGAATTGTTCGTTTGTTTCATTGGGGGCTTCATGCCGAGAGTGAATTCGATATTTGTCTTTTATTTGATCTATATGTAACACGAGCCTAGAGCTCCTACTTCCTCTATTGTATTGAGTCATTCTCCCTATATCCTGCCTCAATTTTTGTATTTTAATTTCAAGCCTGATTTGCCAAGATGGTTTTATTTCTTTTCTAACTACTTGACCGGTGTCTTCAGGTAATTTTATTTTAAATCCATTACATATAGCCGTAGTAAATGCCGCGCAGTAAATCAGAGTTTGTGTGGTAATAAAATTGTGATCTGTTGATTTATATTCAGGCAGAATTTGTGTATCTATGTAAGTTACTATGTATGTCAGTCGTTTAGATGTTTTTTGTTTAGGTATGTAGGGTCTCTGAGTGGGTTCTGTGTTAGTAAAAGTATCATAAGCTGTTCTAAATGTTTCAACTATCTTATTATTCAACTGTTCATCGTTATATTGTTCTATATTTTGTTGTTGTGGTGTAGTAGGTGGTGGTTCCATTTGACAATTATTTCCAATTTCAGTGTCATTTATATCAAGTGTAATATCAGGCAGTGGGTTGTTTTCAATGTTTTGTGCTGTATCGTGTGAGTTCCTATTAATGACAACCTCTTCCTGCGTGTGGTTATTGGTAAGATTATTATAATGTTATTGTCTTTGGTAGTTTAAAAACTACCAAAGACAATAACATTAGTAAAAAAAAAGGTTATTATCCCGTTATAAAACCTAATTCTATAGAATATAAAGTTTTTTTTTGTAATAGTTTGGCAAACCAGCAGACAAATATGTGTCGGAAACTTTTCCGTGACTGAACATCGGTTTCTCAAATTAAATGTCAGTTTCCGAATTCGTATTTGTAAATCGCGTCTAAAAAATTCTTGCGGAAACTTTTCCGAATCCGTGGTCGTAAAAGTTTCCGAGCGAATTAGAATTGCACTGCTGGAGATCGTGGTTAAACGCTAGCCTAGTCATTATTTAAAAAAAAAACAATACGGGGTGAAAGGCTGTTTATATCAAGCAAAAGCTTGAATTTATTAAGGAAAAAAAAACTGTCATTTGTGGATTAACCGAGTAATTGATTTTTAAAGCACAGTAGAAAATATATTTAAAATACCTGTCATACAAAAAACCTGCCAAAACTTTTCAGTCATTATGTTCAAATTAATGTTCGAGACACACATGTATGCACTGATTCACTCCAAAATATGCACTGTAACACTCAAATCAACATAATAATATTAGATTACAGCAAAACATGATTAAACACGACCTCCGCTGCAACACTGTGACATTTTCAAAGTTCATACACATCTTTCATACTAGTACAGTCAGCAACGAAAATAGCTCAACACACCCAAGTTTAAAAGTCTACTAGCTGAAGCAAGCTTGGTTTTCAAAGTGCTAAGGAAAATTATAAAAGGGCAATCAATCAATCATTTATTTGCAAGAATACATAATATACATCATAATAAGATCTTAAATTAAAATTTGGTACAGTATCCATCCTGCATGCAGACGTGCAAATGTTAACAAATATTTTTGCTCGAACAATGCTCTATAAATTCTTTTACACTATAAAAACAATATTTTAAAAGCCAGTCACTTAATTTTTTTTAAAATTGAAATCCTTCTTCAACTTTAATATTACATGGTATGACATTATAAATATAAATACACATGTTTTTTATAAATATCTGTCTTAAAAGGAGGTTGAGGCGTATGTTCAGTAACCTCTGTTGCTGACTGTACCAAAATAAAGGTTGTTGATAAATCTTACAATGTATAAGTAAACTGTTATTTAACAGGCGATAAAACAATGTTATTGTTTCTTTCATAAATAATATAACTTTTACAGAGTAATTTGTTTTTAGTTTTTTTGTTTTTCGTAACATACAAGACCAAATTCACAAAGAATGATGATCATTATCAGCCTATTATGTTTCCTTCTCTCAGTAAATAATAATATAATAATAATTAATTGGAATGTGCCCGAGTCTGATCTCATAGACCAGCTTTCGGCAAGCAATAAGTTCTCCATAATATTCTGTTCTGTTCTATCAGCAAGCTGAAGTGGCAGTGGGCTGGTCACATAAGCCGCCGAACCGATAACCGTTTGGGTAGACGTGTTCTTGAGTGGAGACCGCGACTTGGCAAACGTAGTGTAGGACGCCCTGCGACTAGGTGAAGCGACGACTTGCGCCGAGTGACTGGCAGTAGTTGGATGAGAATGGCCGTTCAAAGGAGAATATCTATGTTTAGCAGTGGACTAGATAGAAGTAGGTATGTGGAAAGGAGATTTTTCTATCTTACCTTCCCCATCTGGTCTGTTTGGCATTGTCCTGCCAAACCTCAATCTCAATTTGTTCATGATGCCGGGAATTTGTGGAGAGTTCACGCTCGGTGACAGCGGGTCTAAGGTTTCAGCCATGTTTGCTGGCTTCGTCACTGAAAACATTAAAACGGAGTATTTCAAATCAGGATCATCAGGATTTGAGACACTGATGCCTGTGTGTTGTGGATCCCCGATCCGCCTAGTATCTGATACCCTAGATGCAGGGAATCCTAGTTAGGGATCAGATGTGACATAATTGTGTCAGTGTTATTTTATTATTGTCACACGGGACAGCAGAGTGGCAGACTCCCACTCGGCCTTTACAGGTATCGCTGGAAAGACACAGTCACAAAGAACTTGCACGAACTCCAGGTGGAGGACTCGCAGGCGGTAAAATCTACCATAAAAAAGCGGTAAAACTTCTGAACATCACATGAACAGGTCTACAGCAATACACAACTTCATCACGCCATGTCTAACAATTTAATGATTTGATAACTGTCAATCTGTGCAAATCTTTGTAGCTAGGTAGGTAGTACTGAGTGAATCAGATAGTTTTACCTAACGACAGGTGCGGATACAGGGGGATGGGGCAATGGGTGCAATTGAAAATCAGATACATTTGTTTCTGACATACACAATATCGTACAGTACAAAAACAAGGACAAAAAATAACAATGACACCATAGACAGAGACGAGACACTGTGCAATGTCAAAAATAGAACCCGGCTCAGCATACAACTGAGGCTGTGCACCGGCTTGATTACTGAATACAATTGCCTCTATTTGTATTTGTCAACAAACTAATGGTTAGTCTATTTATTAGAACAAATGTTCTAAAAGTTATCACACAAGAACGCCACCTCCCCAATCAAAACCACCAAAAAAATCCCCGGCCTTGAACGCAATTACCAATAATGCCCTAGCCTTGACAGAAAACACAAAAAATGGCCCAGGCTAGAAATAAATCACAAGGAATGCCTCCCCCTGAACATCATCCTGGATCCGCCCCTGTCAGTCATACTAGCTATATCGACGACTAACAACCTAATCAACCTATGTTAAGTCTTAGTCACTTCACCAAGCTGACTTTTTTAATAACATTAAAAAATATACAGGATTTAAAGTTATATATAAAGTTATTGCCAATGTTATCGCTTAAAACAGCGCTTTGCTTATGAATGCCGGAGTTGTCAGTATTTTAACCGTATAACCCAAATAAGTCCCATTGTGTTAGAAATGTTTGTTGCATAGCATTAGTAAACAAAAAATACTTACGTGTTTTCGTAGACAGAGCAGTCGATTAGGCACCTAATGCGATACGTACTAGTAGATTATGAACTGAAATTGAAACATTTTACTATTCTCTCATTTTTAGTACCTAAAATGCACAAAATATGTAACGAAAAAGATCAAATAAACAAAGCCAACAACTGTGCCAAGCTGCCAACCATGAACACGAAAGTTTTATCAGTGACAAGTAAACTAAGATAAATGACAATGACAATCAGTGTGACTGTGGTCTGTGTGTCATCAGTTTTTTTTTTTTTTTTGTTTTGTGATGGCGTCACACGATTATTGTATTTGCCAGTGTCAAGTATAAAATATTTCAAACTCAAAGAGTTGAATCAAGTTTAATTGATGATGATGATGATGATGAGATGATGGGATGAGGATAGTGTTTAAGTAAAGTAGTGGCGCTTTACTTAAACTTTACACGGACTTTTTTGGAGCAACTCGAAAAGTCACTTTCACAACTTTATTTCAATTTCCCACACTCGTACACATTAACGAACACATAAATCATAATGATTAATAATCCACCAATATTACACACTAGCTGTTCCTCGCGGTTTCACCCGCGTGGGCTACAGTTTATCTCGATAAAAAGTATTCTATGTCCCTTCCCCGGGGCTCAAATTATCTCTATACCAAATTTCATTTAAATCGGTTCAGTAGTTTAAGCGCGATAGCGTATATATTCCGTATATGTACTCCAAAATTATTCCCGCACTTCGGTGCCCCCTCAACGCGTTACCTGCTGTAGGTACCCATTATCCTATTTTAATTCTAAGTTAATTTTTCTTGGACCGCACGTTTGAATCGCGCAGTTAAAGGTCTTCCTGGTCCGCGACCGCACTTTACCTATTTCATAGATTCTCCCGGTGCCCCGGTCACCTCACCGCGTTTCCCGCTGCGCTGCGGTGCGGCGGTTTTATTTTGCTACTACTACTTACATTTTTAAACTCGTGATATCTTTCGAATGGAATGTCCGAATTGAATGATTCAAAAAGTTACATGAAGGCATTGAAGCAGTTTTGAATAAGAAGTAATTTATTTTGATAAGGATTAATACCAAGATACAAATAAAGAGCCTTTTCTAGCGGCGGCATCAAAAATTAAATTTTTAAAATAAAAGATCACTTAATGTGGCATAACTATAATAGTTAGACATATGCTCTCGCAGACTTTTTTGTAGATCTAAATGAGACCTACAAACCCGCAATACATTATTTTGTTCTAGTGTCAATAGTTTTTGCAGCGCACGCAAAAATAGGTTTTCGATTTCACACCTTGGGTTGCAAAATAGCAATTTTCTTACAGATCCCTAATTTTTTTGGAAATAAAATATAGCCTATAGCCTTCCTCGATAAATGGACTATCCAACACTGAAAGAATTTTTCAAATCGGACCAGTAGTTCCTGAGATTAGCGCGTTCAAACAAACAAACAAACAAACAAACAAACTCTGCAGCTTTATGATATTAGTATAGATTATCACTCGAAGAAACACAAGTTTTGGAAATAAAAATAAAATTTTTTGGCGGCAATCGAATTGTCACTGTGAAAATTTTGTTTTTATTTCCAAAACTTGTGTTTCTTCGAGTGATAATGTGTAATATTGGTGGATTATTAACCATTATGTGTTCGTTAATGTGTACGAGTGCGGGAAATTGAAATAAAGTTGTGAAAGTGACTTTTCAAGTTACTCCAAAAAAGTCCGTGTAAAGTTTAAGTAAAGCACCACTACTTTACTTAAACACTATCCTCATCCCATCATCTCATCATCATCATCACCATCATCTCATCATCATCATTTAAACTTGATTCAACTCTCTGAGTTTGAAATCTTTTATACTTGACACTGGCAAATACACCAATCGTGTGACGCCATAACAAACAAAAAAAAAAAAAAAAAAAAAAAAAAAAATTTCACGTTGACAATTCGATTGCCGCCAAAAAAGTCGTGTCATCTGTTCTGATTTTCTGAAAGTGACAGACGCCAGATGCAATCTAACAGTCAGTTCCATCTGAACCCATTGATAATTTGATAGGTCAATGTCTGAACCAAACTCTGTGGATATAATCCAAGAATAGAAAAATGTAGAGCGATTTATGGCAACACTGCATGCCAACCAAGATTTTCAATGAAGCTCACAAAAAAAATTAAGTTTAAATAAAATACAAATTGAGAAAAACCTATTTTTTATTTTAAAAAAATGAGTGGTATAATATGATTAGTTTATACCAAGGCAAATAAAACACACATTACAAGAATACCGTTTATTGCACCTCACAGTTAAAACTTAGGATTAAGTTTTATCTATTGAAACATGCATTACGTCTATTGTTGAACAAAGTAGTTTGTTAGACGTTACAAAGAAAAGGTACTGGAATTGAAACTTATCAATAGCTTATAATCAGGGGTCGGAAGAGGTAGAGTTTTTAATTACCAAATGATGTCCAGTTCATAATGAAACCATCAAATGTGGCTTCGGAACTTGGGAATTGTTAAGCAATAACCCGTATTCCACTTCACAGTGATTTCAATAGCCATACCCATGATTGTTATGGTCTATGTATCTATTTATAAGCTCAACCTTTTCCGACCCCTACTTCTAATAAAGTATACATGTACTAAAGTCTATCTAACGCTTCCACCATGATGATACTGTTCCCTCTGATCACCTGAAAACAAGAATAGTGATTAGATTCATCATCATCATCATCATAATCAGCCCATTTAAGTCCACTGCTGGACATAGACCTTTCCTAAAGCACGCCACTGAACCCAATCTTTGGCTCCTCTCCTCCAACCACTGCCAGCCATTTTGCCTATATCCTTGCTCTACCTAGCCCGGTGATTAGATAAGTTTGATCATATTGTTATAGACTACTTGCTTATGCTGGAAATTAACAAGCTATCTATCCACAGTTTGACTTACTAGAGATAGATTTTAGATGGGTTAATAATAACGGTTGTTAGTGAACTGCCAACCTCAAACATTCTCTGACATAGTAGCGCCATACGGGCCCTCTGCAGGTTTACGGATGGGATTGTGGCCAGCCTTAGTAACAGCTAGTGACTTTATAAGTTTCAGGGTTAAATTAAAGCATTTGGGTTCTTACCACCATTCCTACGTTGTTACGGGTCCCATCTTTACATTCTTCAACAGATTCGTCTAGTACAAGATTCATAAATGGATCAAAACCTCTGAGGACCCCAGTGACACAGCGGCCGGCGTTCAATTTGATTGACAATTTTTTGTCCATAAACCTAAAAGAAAAAACATTTAGAAGGAGATACATAGATATTTAAGTGTGGACATCATCATTTCAGCAAAATTGGCGTGAAATTGGTAAAAGAAATGTAGAGATAGGGTTATTTTGACGCGCATGGAACGCAATTTGTAAAATGCTAAAAAACCAAGTAACACTCTGTAGACACTTACTTTTTCAATTCTGGAGGATGAGCTTTCGACATCTTTGAGAATTAGGATGGATATTATGCCTAGATATCAATTATTTTGAGTAAAACTACAGGACGCCAACTTCTTTCTGACCAAAGCGTTTTGACTTTTGTTAGTTTTCTTTTTATTCTACTAAAAAAATGTCTTGCCAGGACTTTAAAATATATCTTACTCACAAATTGTAACGTCCGCCACACAAAACTCTAAAACGCTATCAAATTCAATGTAATGTGAATGGTATTCACCGTGTTCATGTATCCCAATAATTATTTATTTATTATAGATTGTCAAGAAAAGATATAAAATATATAAAAATAGCAAAGTAACGAGACCATGAAATAATATTTAAAAAAATGTTTTTTTTTTTAACCAGAAGGAATAGTTTTTATTCAGGCAGTATGTTTTTAATAAGAATTTGTGTCAATTCAAATGTTTTGCTGACGCCATCTATCTGCATTACTACTTTTTTATTGCTTGTTGCAAAAACTTCCATTTATGACATCGTTATTCTTACAATCCTGTTCATACTATTCGTAGCCAATTATTTTAATATAGCAACACTAGCATAATAAAGGTGCGTTCAAATCTATAAATTTGTATGATTCGTACTAATTCGTAGTGCAAAATACAAAAACTCTAAGCACGAAGCACAAAGTACGAAGTATGGGCTTAAGCTAGCAAGTACATACCTTTTCAGATTTAACCTGATATTTAAATTAATGAAATTTTGTTAAAAGCAGGCACATATTAATAGTTTATGTATCGGATAAATGACTGATTTGAGCCTTTATTTACTACTAATATCTACTATTTTTATTGAAACTGTTAGGAATAACTCAGACGTAGTAGTATGTAGTTGAGTTAATAATTTGAAACATTTTACTCAGAGTTGTGACATATTTTCCGTACATCCAGTGTCGCCAAGTCAGAAAATGTTTTACCCGACTTAATCGAAAAGAGGGTTAATGCTATGAGAAGTTAACACAGCCAAGGTATATTTATTTTAGCCACGCTAGTCATCCTTTATATCTCACACAAGTGTGATCTAATCTATCTATACTAACAACACATACATGCAATAGCAACAAGTAGACAGCTGGGAGGATGGATGTTGTTGAGAAGTGTTGAGAAGTTCATACTGTTCTCCAGCAAATAGCCACGTTTTGTTTTCAAAATATGGACCTATAATATTTTACGTAACCCACGTTATCAGTGTTGGAAATTAGTGTTTGTGTTTTTGGTCGAAAATGGATGAGTCCGGGATCGATATGGGTTACGATCTGGCATCTCTCCTGACCAACGATGTTAGCGTGGACCAGAAGATCTTGGAGGAGATGACAGCAGCTCAGCAGCATCAGGAGTTCATGTTCTACGAGCTCAAGTCGAAAGCAGTGCCGATAACTGAGAGGTAAGTGGAAAGTTACGCGGTACACGAAACAAACAAGCTTAGCAAGCCGCTCGGCGTTGCGTTGTAGCAAATAAATTGGCGAATATTTTTAGAACATTATGAGGAACAATTTCACCGAAGTATTGAGCGCTCGCGGCCCTGAAAGCTGGACTTGGCAAAGACCCCGGTTTTTGCCATGTTGTTTTTCTTTCATCTCTGCAATTTGCAAGTATTCTGTTGTCGGATAAAAAAAACATTCAGAAATTATCACGTCGTCTAAGTCGTGATGCTTTATTTTATGTCAGGCATAATGTGCACTGTTACACTCGCCAACGCTAATTATTATGTTTAAAAAAAAACTGGGCAACCATTGGCTATCCTGCAGTTTTCCCGCCATTTCTCATTAAGAAAAATAAGCAAGCAAATCATGTAGTGCGTTTTTTAAAGTGAGTTCTCTGTGTGGTTCGATATCCTAGACGAATTAAAATTAACTTGTGAGACTTTCAAAATTGACCTCCTTTTCGTGAGGGCCCGACCGTCAGCCCCGACAGTCCACATCGGTGCGGCCGGTGGAATGTCGTCGGAGCATCTTCTCAGTTGCTTCGTCCCTTGGGCTTCAGAGTTTAGATTCAGAAGGACCTCATGCTCACATGAAAATAACTTTAAAAAAAATAGCTTCAATTATTCCAGGTTATATTTACGAAAAATATTTCGAATATCTTCCGAGTAGAACTTTGAACTTATGAACAATCATTACTTATGTTTTTACGGTTAAAGATTACGATTACAATAACACATGAAAATGTTTGTAATTAACCCCAATTTTCAGTTTATAATGTCAAAGTCTGCCTCTTATTTGTATTAATAAAACTGCCATTGATCTTAATTAAAAAAACTTACAAAGAAAATAACATTGCGTAAGGCTAAGTACCTACATGTCCTACATTCTCTATAACCGTAGGGGTAGATAAAACTGATCTCCCAAAACGCAACTACCCTATTCGAATTCGATAAATGGAATCTTTGTAAACAAACCGTTGTGCATTTTTTTCACAGTAATAAATACATTGTATATCTAGTTATGCATCCCCCTCGCCCTCCTATATTTTAGAGAGGAGGCAACGTCAGCATACCTGCATGAGCATTATGCTGACTAGCGTAAGTTAGCTTGTAAGAGTAGCATTAAGTTTTGAATAAGAATAAATTCAGTCTCCAATTCGGCTGGACGTATTGTTCATTTAATTCTAGTTTGATTTTATAATTAGTTTTTAAAAAGACGCTCCTCTAATATATAAGCTTGACTGGCGCAGCCGGGGCGGATTTCACTTTTTAGAAAAGCCGTGCTTTTTATGTGAATCCGCGAACCCAAAAACAAATAAATTCGTCAACATTGTTCGAGAGCTGATGATCATGGGATCGGTCGGTTGGTGAGTAACCTTTTCGCCTTCCTTACCATTTCCTCCCATTTTCTTTAATTGTTATTTTTGAGATTAGACTTCGCTCATTATAACTTGTGTGCCAATTTGTGTGCCATAGTAATAACTTACGTAGAGTAAAGAAACTATAGAGTAAAGTAAATTTAAATAAGTTTTGGTCTCAAAATTGATCATAACATTAATTAATCTATTGTTAAGTGTAACTAAAGTGAATTGAAATTTTTACTTCATTTATACATTTTTATTTTTATAGTTTACATTTTAGTGTCAAAATAATCCAATCACTTCACTTTACTTGTGCTTATTATATTGTGTTTTGTATGTGTGTTTATTGTGTGTAACTTTATTTCGTGCGTCCGCTCTACTTATTATAAAAATGACGGAAATTCTGGCAATCCCGCGCGACATACTTAGCCTTATCCCAGTTTATAATGGAGATAAAAGACTTTTAAATTTATTTATCAGAAAAAGTGAATATGTAATTGAAAGCTACAGGGGAAACGACGGGCAAAACTTATACGTTTATCACGCCATAACAAGCCGCCTAACCGGCGATGCTGCCGCTCTCTTATCGGAACGAGAGGATGTTTTGTCTTGGCCGGTTCTCAAAGAATTACTAACGCAGCATTTTGGGGATCCGCGCAGCGAACAGTGCATAAACATTGAGCTGGAATCACTTAAAATTAAACCTGGGGAATCATATTTAGAATTTTGCAACAGAATTCAAGGTATACGATCTCTGTTAATTTCCAAAGTAAATGCCTCAAACGATGTAGAATTAAAACGTGCAAAAACCGCTATTTACAACAATACATCTTTAAATGTATTTTTGTACAATTTACCTGAAAACATGGTGCGAATAGTACGATTAAAATCACCCGCGACATTGGAAGATGCTCTGAGTGTGGTACTTGAGGAAGTGAACTTTCACGACCAATATAATATGCGAAATAAAATTCACGGTAATGTTAATATTACCTCTAAGCCATCTTTACCCGCAATTCAAGGCCAAGGCTTTAGATTTGCGACACCATTACCAAATAATATGCCACCGAAATTTATGTTCGGCAATCAACCCATAGTTGCACAGTATAAAATGCCCCAAGCGGTTCAAGGGCAACAACAACACTTTGGTTACCGCCCTCAGTTAGGCTACCGCCCGCCTTTACTAGGCTACCGCCCGCCTCAGTTCGGTTACCGCCCACAGTTAGGTTATCGACCACAGTTAGGCTACCGCCCACAGTTTAATAACAATCAGCCCAACGGTTTTAGACAGAACCCTGGCATGACACCTCAACAGTTCGGGTATAAACCACCTCAAATACAGAACCCACAACTTCAGACCTCAGACGTAACTATGAGGACAGCGCCGCAGTTGCCGCGTAATGGTTTTAAACTCAACGAGCTTAACTCAAATGATAGTGACGTAGTACAGTACTACGAGTACTACGGTGACAATGATTTTAGTCAGGACGAAAACTCATATTACTATGACCAAAATAATATGACTTTCGATGGACAGGAATATAGTGATGAGATGACGTATGACACTACACCACAGACAGACTTACCTCAAGGTCAAGCCGAAAATTTTCCCATACAAGCCTCAATAGAAGACAAGAAATAATAGAGTTAAATTGTGATCCCACACTTAAATTGCCTTACATCTACCTACCGGAAATAGATGCAAAAATGATGATAGATACAGGAAGTACTAGATCATTTTTGAAGCCTCAAAAAGCTTATCAGTATTATGGCCAATATATTAGCCATGAACCTTTTGAAGTAGTGAGCACCCACGCATCGAGTAGACACAGTGAGGTTGTAGAGATTCCGCTAATGCCAACATTTAATAGTTGTGACAGTCACAAGTTTTATTTATTTAACGTCGATTCGCGTTATGACGGATTAATTGGTAATGACTTACTGAATCAATTGGATGCAATAATCAACCTTAAACACCTGGTTTTACAAACCAAAACCGCTTGCATTCCAATAACCAACAACAATCTGGATTATGTAATCGAGCTCCACCCGCGATCTGAGCAACGTGTAAAGCTACCTATAGATCAGCATTCAGGTGAAGCTATACTCGACTATAAAGAGTTTGGCCCTGGTATACGAATGCCCAGTGCCTTAGTAAATTGTGTGAATGGTTACGCTACTACCGTTATACAGAACACCTTAGATAAACGAATGGTACTAACTATAACACGACCTATAGAAGTTATAAAACATCAAAGTACAGAGTGTGAACTTAATTTTACAGCTGACACAAACAACATACAAACTGACAAATTACTTAATGAAAATTTACGTAAACTCCGATTAGATCACACTAACCGCGAAGAACACGAAAAAATATATAGACTGTGTTATGAATATAAAGACATTTTCCACTGCGACCAATTACCTTTAACTTTTACTAATCAAGTAAAACACAACATCCGTACTAAGAACGAAGACCCAATTTATGTAAAACCGTATAGACAGGCACCGACACAAGCTGTCGAAATTAAAAAACAGGTACAAAAATTGTTACAAGACAATGTAGTTCAAGAATCTCACTCTCCATGGAATGCACCTGTGCACTTAGTGCCAAAAAAAATGGATGCCTCTGGAGAACAGAAGTTTCGTATGGTTATTGACTACAGACGACTAAACGACATTACTATTGACGATAAATACCCACTACCAAACATAAATGACTTATTTGACAAGTTAGGTAAAAGCATATACTTTAGTACAATAGATTTAGCTAGTGGCTACCATCAAATAGAGGTTGAGAAACAGGACAGACAGAAAACTGCTTTTAGTACTCAAGACGGTCATTTTGAATTTCTCAGAATGCCTTTTGGTCTAAAAACAGCACCCGCAACTTTTCAACGGACAATGGACAATGTACTAAGAGGACTGACTGGCCTCCATTGCATGGTATATCTGGATGACGTCATCATCTTCTCGACTAGTCTAGAAGAACACTTACAAAAATTAAGACTAATCTTTGACCGACTTAGAACGACCAACTTGAAAGTACAGTTAGACAAATCCGAGTTCCTACGTAGAGAAGTACTATACTTAGGACATACTATTACAAAAGACGGACTTAAACCTAATGACGACAAGATAAAAGCAGTAATGAACTTCCCATTGCCCAGAACAACAACTGAGATTAAGAGTTTCCTAGGACTTGTAGGTTACTACCGACGTTTTATACCAGACTTTGCTAAGATAACACAGCCACTGACAACATGTTTGAAAAAGAGAAATAAAATTATCATTGACCAAAAGTATCAAGACGCATTTAACAAATGCAAAGAACTTCTGACTCACGCACCACTACTACAATACCCCGATTATGACAAACCGTTTATACTCACTACAGACGCATCAAACGTAGCGCTAGGCGCAGTACTGTCCCAAGGACAAGTAGGCAGTGATAAGCCAGTAGCGTATGCTAGCCGTACGTTGAGCGATACAGAGTCTCGTTATAGCACTATAGAACGAGAATTATTAGCAATCATTTGGGCTACTAAACATTTCCGACCATATCTATACGGACGTAAATTCTTTATATATACAGATCACAGGCCGCTAGCGTGGCTTAATTCATTAAAAGATCCAAACAGTAAATTAACGCGTTGGAGGTTACGCCTTCAAGATTTTGACTTTGAAATAATTTACAAAAAGGGCAAACAGAACACAAATGCAGATGCTCTAAGTAGAATCAAGGTAAATGCTATGGATTCAGATGATGAAGGAAATTCGATGAGAGTGAATGTAGATGATAAAGAACGAAAGATTCAACAAGAGATGGAGAACGTAGTTCAGCAGATTGTACAGTTAAATACAAAACCAAAGCGACATGAGTCTTCCACCATTAGTATATCCGACTCAAGTAGAACTGCTACAGGTAGCTCTGTAGTATCTATAACAGATACCGCCTCAGAAACTACTCAAATCATTTCACTGGAGGCTCCGGTATATTCGCCTTCAGAACATAGCAACAAATCACAGACTATACATTCAGCGCTTGATATAGACTCTACGGGAATACCAATATTACACGAAGCTATTGATAATAAGCCAAACCAAATCTTAGTTTTCTCTTGGTTCAAAAATGAACTTCAAGTAAAAGATCTTTCCCGAGAAAAACACAAAATTATGGAAGTTTTCTTACCAACAAATAATCCGGAACTAGTCAAAAACTTTTTAAAGGAATACCTAAGACCCAAAATTAAGTACTTCATTTATTTTGAGGAAGATGAACATCGCAGGCAGTTTACCAATACAGTTATAGGATTGTTTAGAAAAGATACAGTAAGACTTTATGAATGCACAGAGAGAGTAGTGTATGTTGAGAATGAAAGTGAACAGAAAGAGATAGTTCTAAAATATCATGAAGGAAAGACATGCCACCGTGGTATTAAAGAGACAATAGTAAGACTTCGTAGGAGTTATTGTTGGGATAAAATGGAAGAGACAGTAACAGCAATAATTAATTCATGTGACGCTTGCAGAAAGATGAAGTATGATAGGAAACCTTTGAAACCAGTAATGCAGTTAACTCAGACACAAGATGCTCCTTTCCAAGAGTTATTCATTGACCTCTTTTCAATAGAAGGCAAAAATTACTTAACCCTTATTGATGCATTCAGTAAATTAGGACAGGCTATAGAAATACCTAACAAATCTACACCAGAAGTAGTTAGGGCTCTCTTAAAATACTTTTCATTTTATGGAATTCCTAAGAAAATAAGCTCAGACCCAGGTATGGAATTCAATAATGACCTAATGAAAGAATTCCTTAGTTTACATAAAATTGAAAGACACATAGGTACCATCAATAATCCAAACTCAATGGGTTTGATTGAGAGATTTCACTCAACCCTAATTGAAATATATAGGTTAGCAAAATATGAACAAAAGTGCACCGACGCAGCGTCGGTTATGACCTATTCAGTTATGAGTTACAATCACACCATACACTCAGTTACAGGCTTAACTCCTTTTGAAGTGGTGTTTGGACATACAGACACAGATAGCCCCTATAATATAGAATTTGAAAAAACGTATACCCAACAGTTAGTAAAAGATCACGAGAAGCGTACTAAAACGTTATACAAACATTTGGCAGAAAAGATGACAGCAGGCAAGGAGAAAATTAGAGAAAAGAAAGGTGGTGAAGTAGAGATAGAACTTAAGCAGGGAAAAACGGTGTATGTTAAAGACATTAATAAGAGAAAGAGTAAAGATAAGGCAAGGTATAGAAAAGCGAAAGTTGTAGATCAGGTTGAAAGGAATGTGGTTCCAATTCAAGTAGGTGACAGAAAAACAAAGGCTCCATTAAAAAATATAAAACGCCCTCCACAGGTGGTGCGTTCTGATGCTAGCGACATCTGCAGCCGCTCTCCAACTGAAATCACTTGAAGGAAACCCGGGTATCTTACCGGTAAAAGAAGGACAAGCCTATTTACAAACAGACACTTGGACAATTATAAAAACCATTAATTTAGATAAAATCTATAACGATTTGAATTTCATTATTCTAAGATTCGATGAATTTAAATTAGTAACGGCAAACAAAACATTTCCTCATGATTTTGTTAATGTGTTAACACACACAGAGTACCTCCGAGATTTAACAGTAGATAAGTACAGGCAGTTGATTCCACAGCGTTTTAGAAGAGGCCTTGTGAATCCACTAGGGTCAATTATTAAACTCATTACAGGAAACCTAGATCACCAAGATGCACTTAAATATGATAAAATAACATCTGAGATAAGCCATGACCAAGTAATTGTTTCAAAGAAGCTAACAGTAGTATCTAAAATGTTAGACAGTTTTATTAATGTAACGGATGCTATGAATGAAAATTCTAAAATGTTAGACTCGCGTTTAAGAAAATTAGAAACTTTAAGAGATGTGTTTGCTAAAGAAAACAATTTAATTTTATCATCCTACCTTGTGGGATTGTATAGCTTATATTTTATGAATAACTTCCGCACTGTATTTATTAAGTTAAGTGAACTTGAGACCGCACTAGCATTAAGTAAAAGCTCTATACTACATCAGTCTATTGTAAACTCTACAGAACTTTTGAACCATTTAAAATTAATATCTAACACTGGCACTTTAGTATATGAACCTAATGAATCCAATTTGATAAAAATCGAAGAAACTATCTGTATAAAATCCTTTATCAAGAAAAACCAGATAACATTTGTGATGGAAATTCCTCTTACCGATAATTATACGTATAACTATTATAAAATGTATTCCCTTCCTATTTTCCACGAAGCAGAAAACAACACCTTAGCAATATTTCCTAAATACCCTTACCTTTTGGCGAAAGGTGTAAAATACTTACCAATCGAAAAACCTTGTCGCCCTCTCGCCGCCGGAGACCAGTTCCTGTGTGGTGATGACAACAGAGCTGCATACCCTGGACTCACATGTGCAGAACAACTGATGAAATTTGATGTTAACCTTACCAGCTGTACGCAGCATCCCATTCAGATAGAAGATGTAAGAGTTCAGAAGATAAACAATGAAAATTGGATACTTTATACAAAAATCCAAGCAATGCTCACGCAACATTGCAATGACGAAATCACTAACTACGCCGTTCACGGGACTTACGTCATAACCCTTGACGAGCCCTGTGATGTAATAATAGCAGGAATACGTATGAGGCGCCATCCTGTCTACGATGAACCAGAAACAGCTATACCAATACCTATAGTAAACCTACCACAACTTCCAGTGTACGAGAACTTAACAAGTGCGCGTGCACTCAACATGCGAGATATAAACTTGGACGAAATAAAGTACATGTCATATGCGGTCAAGAACAGTGAAATTTTAGACAGTGTAATTAACAGTGAAACGGACTCTAGCTTTAGTGTTATATTGTATACCACACTAGGCCTTGTATTGTTAATTTTTATTATATTTCCATTATATGTGTTTCGTATTAAGATTATATCATTTCTAGGAAGTTACCGGAAAACTCATCAAACTGAAGCTTCCGATAACTTCTCTCTTAGGGAGGGAGGAGTTATGCATCCCCCTCGCCCTCCTATATTTTAGAGAGGAGGCAACGTCAGCATACCTGCATGAGCATTATGCTGACTAGCGTAAGTTAGCTTGTAAGAGTAGCATTAAGTTTTGAATAAGAATAAATTCAGTCTCCAACTCGGCTGGACGTATTGTTCATTTAATTCTAGTTTGATTTTATAATTAGTTTTTAAAAAGACGCTCCTCTAATATATAAGCTTGACTATCTATCTACTTGTGTACCAATATTAATCGAAAATTAAATTAAGAAAGTGGCTACATAAACGAATAATATGTACGGATTTCTTAGTAGATTATAATGTGCGTAAAAACTACCTATTTAGTGATCGATTTTTTAACAATCTTTTTTTGAATTTGATGAGAATATAATGTGTTGTGTTGCATACAGAAAATCTTCCGGTTCGTGGTCGCCTTTCGAGAACTTTTCTTCTCAGTGGGTTATCGATTCGTCGAGCGATGTGGCCTACCCATTGCCACTTCAATTTTCAAATTCTGAGTGCTATGTCGGTGATTTTAGTTCATTGACGATTTCCTCGTTTTAGATTTTTTCGCGTAAAGAAACTCCAAGCATGTCTTTTTACAGGACTCGTAAGGGCTATAAAGCCGTCTATATATAAAATAAGCTTTCCTTGTGGCGTTCAAAGAGGAGGAAATTCGCCGAAGAACCAAGGTCACCGACATAGCTCTCAGAATCTGCAAGTTGAAGTGGCAATGGGCAGGCCACATCGCTCGACGAACCGATAACCGATGGGGAAGAAAGGTTCTCGAGTGGCGACCACGAACCGGAAGACGTTCTGTAGGTAGGCCCCCCACTAGGTGGACCGACGACATTGTAAGAGTCGCAGGGAGCCGATGGATGCAAATGGCTAATAGCCGTTCATGGTGGCGTTCAAGGGGGGAGGCCTATGTTCAGCAGTGGACTTCTTCCGGCTGATGATGATGATGATGATGTTCAAAGAGGGAGGTTCTTATGCTCAGCAGTGGACATCTTCCGGCTGATGATGATGATTATAATGATATTTATTCACTAGATACTGTATAATACAAGATTATTAAACTACTAGTTCCTTACGGCTATTGCCTAACGCACATACAGTACCTACTTACATAATAAAACAATGTCAGTGACTCGACGACCTCCGTGGTAAGGTAAAGCGGGTGCAAGACCTTACTATAGGGCATGGGCATGCATAGATAAGTCTATAGTTACAGCAATTGTCGCGAAACATGCCGAGCTCTTGGTAGTTTTCGGCACCAGACATGGCTGATCTATATGTTTCGACTCCTCGGAAAATCTCATTTCGCAACCTTTTGTATGTTTAGCCAATTTTCTGTAATACTACTGTTAATACTTTTTATTACACTCAGTCAGTATTATTCAGTGGGTGGTCAAACCTAGTTACTAGGCAAAGGGTTTATAGTTAACTTAACCAATATACACATAAATTCACCTTCTTCTTTGTATTTGACGTTGTGGCATCGTTAGACAGTGCGTCATTTACCATCCATCATCAACTAGCAGAGAAGTTGGCAAGCGTTAAGGCGGATGTTACGAGATGAAACTGAAAATTTGGGTTAACTACAACCATTTTTCTTTGTGACTGTAATTGAAAAAATACCAAAAAATGTGAGCTAAGAATCTACAAGAGACACCTATTTATTCGATTTTTCTTTTGCTTTTTAGACCTTTTGCTATGAATCTAACACACGTATTTCTTCCTACCATGATATTTGCTTTTTGGACGTATTGTCTAATAGAGATAGACATATTTGTAGTTAGACCGATTGCTTTTTTTAACATTTTGCTACAGACCTACACGTATTTCCAGTTCGACGATATACTTATTAGACTTTTAGCTACCTAGACGTATTTCTAATTAGACAAAATACCTTTCAGATGCTTTGCTATCTAGACGTGTAGCTAGTTGAACTATTCTTATTATCAGATAAAGCCTTTGCTACTTAGGCGTATTAATCGTTAAACCCATACCTTACCGTGATGCCATATATATTTATAATCTTGCAGTCTTACACTTTGCTTGCAGCGGCGTCATGTGTCGGGTCGCCCTCTTCCCTCTCATATGGTCGAGGAGAGCGATGGCTGGCACATGCGTCAACTCGTGAACGGGTGCTGCTTGTGGGGTCTGGTCTGCTTTGGTTGTGATCCCGCAACTCGTTAATATTCATGTTCCCATATCCCAATGTGTACAACCAAACAAGAGAAATCTTCTTATTAGTAAAGCTAAATAAAAAATATCGATTAGATGACAAAAAAAAAGCTTGGGATTTTAGTGAACTTGCTCCAATTCAATCAATTAGTAATAAGAATAAAATTGTCAATGTGATCGCGCCAAAAAAATTACCTGCCGGGCGTTTCTTGCCTGTTCTTTTGCCGGCGTAAGGAGGTTGGAACAGGCGTAGCTAGTTTTAAGTTGACGTTTTAAAGTGATCACAATGTATCCTATTAAATAAAAAAGTTTTGATTTTGATTTTTTGATTTTTACAGGCCCCACAAAGCCCCTAACCAGTAATCAGGCTGATAGTTGTAGATATTGTAATGCTTGGTAATATCATGTCATACCTACATGTTATAATAATTTACATCTAAAGCAAAGGTGGCCTTATAATCTCTATACAATTTACAATGACATTGTATTCATTAGACATTGTATTCCCTAGCTTTGGCAGAGGACTATGAAGTGGGCTGATACAGGCTGGTGATGATGAGCTACTAGCTTTTAACCGCAGCTCACTTCAAAAGTCTTTGGCATTTTTCGCGTGAATTTTACGCGTTATCAAGGACTCTGAAGACAGCGCGATGAGACACTGATATATAAATCAAGGAAGGAAAGGAAAGAAAAGGAAAGGCAAGTGATGCGGAAGAAGGTGGAGTTATACTTGCGAACAATATCTACGGGAGTAAAAGTTCTGCCCCAGTTCATGATTATAACCGATTGGACGTCAGAACCGACTTCTATAATGTGGTGGTCACAATCCAACAGAAGCCAGCCTAACAACAGTGGTAGGTATAATGTTCAAAGTGCACCTACTAAGAGGTCAATTGATCAGCGATCGCCTTGTATATTCACCAACTGAATCAATTGACTCATTATATGTACTATGGAGGGGGCTAATATAAATCAGCATCTGATAGGAACGTGACATCAAAGACAAACAATAATGTCAGACGGGAGCAGGAGTTATTGAAACTTGAGTAGGTACTTAGAAGTTGGATAACGTTTGAAACCAATCAAAAGATATGAATAGAGATCGAGTAGAGAATGCATTGAGGTCAAAAGTAGTTAAGTATTTGTAGAGAAGTTAAGTTAGTTCCCGTCCAGGCGTAGCGTGGCAACTACATCATATGACTTGCGGTCAATGGAAAAGAAGGGTTTTCTCAAAAATCATTAATGTAATTGTTATTATTCCGAATTGATGACAAAAAAAAATTCACAAAATAAAAACCGACTTCAGGTTCCCTTCGGTTTCTCTGGTCTGCCATCATCAAACCCTGATTTCCTTATCATGGGACCACTTTTGAAATATCTACTTGCCAACAAAAAATAATAATTTGCAAAACCGTCTATATTTGACGGAGTTATGCCCGAACATAAAAAAAAATACAAACATCCGAATTGAGAGCCTCTTCCTTTTTTGAAAGTCTGTTAAAAATGTTACTAAAACCGAAAAAAGGTCGGTAATGCATCGGCAACGGCCCTAGTGTTGAAAATGTCCATAAGTGACGGTCTGCTTGTTCGCCACTCTACTTCATTCAAAGAGAATTATACAGGAGCACTAATAAAGACGTTATCTTGGGCATAGTTTTTCCTTATCAGTGCAATCTATAAAAATATCACAGTATACCAGCCGAAGTACCGTCTGACCTCGGAGATATGTTTTTTTTATCTCCTTTATCTCAGCAGTTCATTTGAACATCACAAGTAGGTATTGGAGAGTTACTTACCCAGTGGGAATTTTATGACGTTAAACTTGTAAGCCTTTGTAAACTTAAAATTAATGAAGCTGACAAGAATGTACCTACAGTGTTTGATAAATATGTTTTCTAAGCATTTTTTAAACCAACACATAAATTTACCTATCTAAAATCTGTCATAATTTTTATCTTGTCTGTGTATTTTGTCACTAGCGAGTCATATTCATATTCATATTCAATCGTTTATTGCATTCATATGTTAGTATACAAGAGATCTTAGTGGTTAAGATTAGCGAACATATGGACCCGAATAGGGTATAGCAATGTAGGAGCGGACCGATCCATTCTGATCATTTCGAGAAGTCGTCGTTGAGGAATTCATCTAGGCTGTAGTAGCATTTGTTGATTAAAAACGTTTTTAAGTTATTTAAAAATACGTGATTTTTTTCTTCGGATTTTAATTCGTCGGGTAGTTTATTAAATATTTTTATAGACATTATGTTTGGTCCGGAACTGTGTAATTTTAATTTTGACGGTGGTAATTCTAGTTTATACATAAACCTGGTTGCGTAGCGTCGTGATTGGTTAGCTTGTTTTATGAAGAACTGCGGATATTTTCTCACAAATTTACTTATTTCCAATATGTATAGTGATGTCAACGTTAATATTCTAAAATTTATGAAGTGTAGCGACCCGCTCCGACTTCACTCGGGTAGATTAATGTAATAATATAATATAGTTGATGTGCTGTACAAAAAAACCGTAGAAAAACACGTTGCCGAATTTTCCAATTTTCCCGGTAACTTTCCACTTTTTCTTTTCCTCACAACCTTATTCGAAACATTACGAACATTTAAAAAAAAATGCCGAATCCGTCCTGACGTTTTCAAATGATGCAATTACAAACGAATACTATTTCTATACATAGATGGACGGACAAGCACCCAATAAAAGAACAACTATGTAGATAAGAAATTAATAAAATTAAATATTAGAACTACTGCTAACTATTTCAGACTGGCTGGCGCACGGTCAAAAAATAATAAAAATCGGTTGTATTGTAGCGGAATTTTTATAAGTGTCATAAATCTGCATGTTTCTTATTAATTTCCCTCTGAATTCGTTTTTTTAATATCAACCATTCGACTTTGTTTACATTCTGTCATTCTGTAATTCCTTCGATTTATTTCGAATTCTTGCTTTTTATTTATGATCTCTCGCTATCTTGATTTTAAATATTCAGAGATAAAAATACAAAACAGTAGAATGATATTGTAGATAGGCACTGCAATCTATGATAATATTATGACAATAACCGATAGCTGAACCATAAGATCGGCGCCGAAAAGAACTAGGTATAAGTACTCAACTCAATTTCCAGTTTATCTTAATAGCACCTACTTGTTACGTTCAAAATAAACGGAAGTTACGAGCGATAACTTTTCAAAATGTTCCGTGAAAGAAATTCCCCATACATTGCTTGAAAACGCTTTTAGAATGCCGATAAAAATACCTTATCTCGCTAAATAAACTTCCAAAAACGATTACCTGTATCGCTTCCAATATAAAACGATTTCAATTTATCTTTGGCTGTCCTCCGAATTGAGAGTATTAAGACGTGGTCGTCTTGCTTGCTTGCTTGATTGAGACGTAAATAAAATAAAATAAAATAAAATAGCCTTTATTTATTCCTCCTTTAGATTTCTGAACATTAAATTATTACATTTATGTATTTTAATTATTAAAATTATTGTATGTATGTATCTATATTATTATTATTATTGTTATTTCTGGTTATTTCTGGTATTATATGATTGAGACGTGCTAATCAGTTAATTGTATTCAAGTGACACTATTTCATCTAAAGCCAATGCAGAATCAAGTAGTATCTACATTTTTAGTTATGCAGAACAAAAAAAAGTGATACTTTTGTCTGCGATAGGCATTTTACCGCAGTTGTATTTATTTTAAGATAGACCTCTAGCAATACATCAGTAAAAATGCAGTAGTTTTCACGTGGTGCATGTAAAGACATACTACAAACAGATAAATAAAATTTCTAAAATATTCAAGGTTCATATGTATTGAGTTTTGGCTTCTTTAGTTCTAAAAAGACCCCCCAGATTAATTTTTATTCAATACATATGATGTACAGACTACAGACATCGGCCTGTATCAATTTCATTAAATCTACCCATATAGATTATTTCTAAAACTGGTAGTTCCGTAAGCATAAAGTGTTGCATTTGCATACATTCATAATAACATATTTCTTCCTCCTTTATTATGCATAAGGAACCATTAGGTGCGCGTGCGCAGATCATTTCACCGAGAGTAGGCAGACGTTACGTAGGTCCGAAGAACCGTGTAGTACAATCAGCGACAAAAGTAACTGATTATACTCGACTTTCCAAATGTCCATATACATCAGTATTATTTGGGTTTTTTACAACGTGCATGGTAACATTTGACCACAACACAATACACCTGATGTTAAGTGATGATACGGTTAATGGTTGGTGTTTAAGACTATGAAGTATGAAGGTAATCAGAAAATTTGTATTGTTTAGCGACTTTTGTCGTTGACTGTACCTATACATAAGATGATTGTGGTATTAGGGCTATACTACTATACGAGCGATAGTCGCTAGATGTTCATGGTGGCTGGGAGGACTATGTTCAGCAGCGGACTTCTTCCGGCTGATGATGATGATATGAGCGATTGCCAGCCAGCAGGTATACAAGCGAAGCTTATCTATCTAAAAGGAATACTATCCTTTTCTTACTTCCGTCAATACTAGCTATCAAAGAAAAAAAAACCAATAATGTCTAATTATTATTTAGGCAAAACCCACACGGAAACAGTGTGACCCCGATCGAGTCGCTAAAAGGTGTTAATTTAAGACCAGTAGATGATACGTGGAAGCGCTGTGTGACGTCACGGACCTGGCTGAGATTGGGTATGGCTAGAACAGAGGCGTAGCTATGTCAATGCAACCATAGGTTAATTGACACTTTTATTATTTTGGTGAAGGAAAACATCGTGATGAAGCTAACAGTTTAGATAGATCCACTGTGACAAAAACGTGTACCGATCACAATAAAAAAATCAGGTTAGTCCAGTCCAGTTCCACTTCACCCCAAACCCTGATTTTTGCGTCAACAGAAGCCTCTATCTTGATTGGTCAGTAATAATGGCACAATGAACGTTTTATTTGTATCAACCAATCACAGATCGTTATGAAATTGTCGCCAATTTAGAGATGTATGTAAGAGTATTATCGACCACTAAACTTGGGCTAGATAGAGTAGATAGTTTAAGGCCCTGCCATACGCCGTTGACCTTGCTTGATCAGGTGAAAGCATCCCGCACTGACTTTATGGGTGACCAAAATTACACAGCGAGATAGTTTTAATTAACCCCGTTTTTCAGCTTAGTTTGGGAACCAGCGCTATAAGCAGGACCACGATGAAATATTGTGTTTTTCTTTTAACTTTTGATGGTATAAAACATTTTTGAATTTGTATTTAGATCCTGGAATCCGATTTAGAAAATTATTTAAATAATAGGAAAATTTTATTTTAATAAAGTAGAGTTTTCAGTATAAATCACAATATTTGTGAAACAAGTCTGAGACAGCTGCATTATCAGTTTACGCTGGCAAAGTTGAAGTAATGTATGAAAGAAATCTAAAAAAAGTCTGCGATATTAAATATGTGCGGTTTATTTTAAACGGTTGTATAAATCCTTAATTAGTTGCGTGAAGCTGAAGAGCGTCGCTAGAAAAAAAAAACAAACAAGTAATTTTGAACAAAGTAAACATTTCAAAATTAATATCCCACGACCTCCTTCATTGCATTGTAGTTACATTGTCCTACTCGAGATAGCAGCGAGTGACTGTTTGCTTAGAAGCTGCACACAACAACAGAGTGATCTGCGAGTAGACTGTTTCATTGAGAAAAAAAAACCGTCTTAAAAAAAATGTATTAAAAAGGAAGATAAAAATTATGTCATTTATTTTTTCGTTATGGCGTCACACGATTAGTTTATTTGCCAGTGTCAAGTATAAAATATTTCAATCTCAGAGAGTTGAATCAAGTTTAAATGATAATGATGATGATGGATGATGGGATAAGGATAGTGTTTAAGTAAAGTGGTGGCGCTTTACTTAAACTATACACGGACTTTTTTTGAGCAACTAGAAAAGTCACTTTCACAACTTTATTTCAATTTCCCACACTCGTACACATTAACGAACACATAATGGTTAATAATCCACCAATAATACACATTATCACTCGAAGAAACACAAGTTTTGGAAATAAAATTTTCACGTTGACAATTCGATTGCCGCCAAAAAAGTCCATATTATGTCGTTATAGTAGATAGTAGAAGAGAAGGTAGAAGGTAGACTTCCGAATAGATGGTTAACCTAAGTACTAGTAATTAGATGATTGATAACGTGATAAATTATTATCTGTAGCACGCGTTTGTTTTATCTAATTAAGGCCCGGACTCCGTAACCGCACCCCGCCAGCAACTGAGGCATCTCTATAGGGACGGACAAGTGAAAAAAACAAATCGATATTTGTCGTATCGGTAAACAGTATTGTTAATTATTGAGTGAAAAATATCGATGTGTCGTCATTTTTATCAAGCCAAATGATAATTTTCTTATGGGCTTAACAATTGCGTTTCTGCTTCCGCTAAAAATACATTTGACATCTGTTTCTGTGTTTGTTTTTGATAAAAATGTTCCGTTCCGTTATGTTGTTCCGTCCGTTGTGCATTAAAAATATGAATTCAATACCTACTGAAAAATACATTCTAGGTCTCAAAATTAAACTTCATTGACATATTTTTTGGTTATGTATTCGATTATAGTTACAGACCAAAAGGGTTGTAAATTGTAACTAAGTCCAACTTCTCAGCTTGGTCTAGGAACCTCAGCCTTACCAATGTCACTGCAGCGGCAGCGTCAAGATGCGTCACTGTTTGTTTATTTTCATGATTTTAATGCCTTTCACGTGGATTTATTTTTATTGCGTCACTACTACACGCTTTGACTCGCTGAGCCTGAAGGCTTTAGTTAGCCTTTTTAGGGTACCTTACATGCAATGAAAAAACGGAACCCATATGATCACTTTCGTGTCTGTCTGTCCCTCAATCACAGCTTATTTTCTTCAAACGCTACACTTCCACATTTTTTAAGTTTAAACTGCTTATGAGTGGAATACCATACCAATGTCAAGGTGGAGCGACGACTTGCGCCGAGTGGCTGGCAGTGGTTGGATGAGAAAAGCCGAAGACCGGGCTCAGTGGCGTGGGAGAGGCCTATGTCCAGCAGTGGACTGATACAGGCTGATGATGATGATGATGATACCAATGTCTTGGTTTCCCGATAAGTATAATTTGGGAGTCATCAAATCAAGACTGAATGAATATTAATAGGTATGTTTTAAGCAGACATTCTCCATCAACAGCGTGTTCTAAAACGTCGAGTACCTATCAAAATGTCTACTTGCCAAAATGTCTAGCGGCCGAAATTAATAATCGATCCTGATTCGTTATCCGCGGTTTTGGATTGATATGTCAAGTCATAATAATATGTCATTTTAGTAGTAACCTGTCAAGCCCTAGTACTAAAATGACACATTATGACATAACATATCGATCCAAAACCGCGGATAACGGATCGGATCGATTATTAATTTCGAGCATAGATCTATAATCGTCGAGTCCCAAAATGTGTAGTGTCCTAAAACGCTTAGCATTAAAAGGTCTACTCACCAAAATGTCTAAATATTTTAGTTCGGTCGTGAAAAGGCATTTTCAATCACCTAATACTTCATTAGAATTAATTCAGAATCCTAGGGGCGTAGAGAAACAAGGACGACGGAAATTTATAGCCTGTTGTAGATAGCCATCACGTTTCTACGTATCTTTACTGACGTCTTAAGCTGCTCCTCAAAAGGTTTAAAAGGTCTTAAAATTCTTCTTCTAATGTCGCAATGCCGACACATGAGACATGTTGACAATGGTGTTTAGAAATCAACCGAGTATTTTCATAGCAAACATCTTTCTTACATGGCCGTTGAGCATAGACTTGTAAAGCATATTGTAACTATTACTAGACTTATATTTTACACTAGCTGTTAGCTTTATACATGCAGTCTCAGCCCGATCGGTTTAAAATTGACAAAGTTTCATACAAACTTTCATCCCCTATTTTATCCCCTTGGGGGTAGAATTAAACAAAATCCTTTCTTAGCGGATGCCTACGTCATAACATCTACCTGCATGCCAAATTTCAGCCCGATCCGTCCAGTGGTTTGGGCTGTGCGTTTATAGATCACTATGTCAGTCAGTCACCTTTGAGTTATATAATTATATCTATAGCTATACCTATTAATCAGTTTTCAGAGTTCTAGTAAGTAGCTACTAGGTAATATTTGGCATATTTGGGGCCGTACTGGCTAACTATGTCTAGTGTCCTAAAATGTCTAGTACCTACCAAAAGGTCCAGTTACCAAAATGTCTAGCCTATAAACGTAAAAAATCTTTACAAAAAACGGCAAAGATCAAAATCCGCAATTTAACATTGTGGATTTTGTTCTACCCTTAACGCAGATTAGAACCCTCCACCCCCAGCATGCAAGTCGGGGTTGAGGCGAGCGAGCCACTCGGTTACTTGACTTCTAGCTAGAATAAAAGGTTCAGTTAGTTGTCTAAGGTAACAAATCAATACTTGGAAGGCTTCTGTAAGGCCAATTCGCTTCACGGCTATTGTTTTCAAATGAATAAAATATGTCCATAGTACGTTGACTCCACTGGATTTCAATGAACAAACATAAAAATGACATTTTTGGTCGACATTTCTTCATGGAAATTTAAGTACAGTTAGCTGCAAAAGTGTGAATTAAATAAATGCCTTGCATCGGTTTGCGATGGCAAATTTTATGCCAACAATTTCCTTTACCATTCTGAACGATGGAAAATTCGCACATAGGGTAACGAAGGGATAAGAACTTAGTATTGGCATCATCGACCTGCACTGGGCCAGCGTGGTAGATTACGGCCCATACTCTCTCTCTGATACTGGGGCCACACTAACGGGAAATGCCGCGATGATAGACGTTTGACATAAGTGTGGCCACGACATTTAAATGGCATTCACATTGGCGTTTGACGTTAGCCGATAACTCAAGTGCATTCACATTGACCGTTCAAGTGTAGCCACTCACATATTTGCGCAAAATATTTATCGCGATTACAGGCATTGACATTTCACGTTGACCTAAGTGTGGCCCGGGAAAAAGGCACACGTGTAGCCGTATAATAGATAAAAAGATACATAAATAAACAACGCTTCCTTGTTTCACCACAACAACATAAAAATAGAACAACATAAAAGGAAAGATCTTATAGCTAGTTACAATGAGCGATCTTATCGATATTGCAGTATGTATATTTGATTTAAAGATATCTATTGCTTCTCTTTCGCTACCTTTCGCAAACTGTTTGCAAATATGATTTCTGCCATATTATCTCGTACAATAAAGTTAAAGGCACGTATCACCTTGGGTTTGAAATTAGGTATTTCGTGTTTCGATATTTAGCGCTCACTCACGATTTCGTTAGCGCGCACTGCTCGTGTAACGCGGTGAGAAATCCTCAAACCAAAAGATATTCCTTACTACTTTTGAAGCGATTTGGCTCAGTGGTAGAGAAGTTGGCTTCCGATCCGTAGATCGTGTTCGAATTAGAGCAAGTTCACTATAATCCCAACCTTGTCATCTCGCTACTGCTTAGTCGCAGTGTATATGAGAGGTAGGGTGAACACATAACTTAAGATTAACCGGCTAAACTTAGGTTTATCTTCGAGGAACTGTTCTAACCTAACCTAAATTTATTCACACTTACCTTTAACCGTAACATAGGTATATTATAATATAGGTACCTACTGACCTACATATTAAAAGTTACTAGAGATAGAACTTTGACATTAGGTACTTCTATGAGGTTTATGTCAAATTACTATCCGTAGTATGAAAAACCATGGATAGACATTGAAACTGGCGTTAAATCACCGACTCTGTCACTATCCCTCTGAGCAATAAGAGTAAGATCGCCCTAATTGTGATAAGCTAATTAAGAGTTAATCTATCTCTCAAACTATCCTCAACACTAAAAAAATCTAAGAGTTGTTTTACAGTATCCACTCATCCCCTCATCAACAAGCTTCATTCAAGAGCTAGACAAAGCAAACTCATTTGTCCACAGTTCATCAGCTCGAGTGTTGGCTCGCTGCCCGGTTATGCATACCAGTGTAACATCCGGGACTGTAATGTAGTGTAACATATAAACACAGATATATACACGCAATCGAGCCCTGAGCGATGGTGGCCGAACGGTAACGGGTGCGTCTTACAAGGCGCCGACACCGAGTACGAATCCTCTCGGCCCCGCACCTTTATGGACTTACTATCACTCAAAACGGTGAAGAAAAACATCGTGAGGGAACCGGCATGTCCAAGAACCACAAAATTCAAGGGCACGCGACATCTACCAACCCGCACCGGTCCAGCGTCCACGACCCATACTCTCCCTCTGAGGGAAGGCCATAGTCCCAGTAACATAATAGCCGATGATAATACATTTTACATTTTATAGAAAAATAAAAACACATATACAATATAACGGCAAAAGGGGTAAAACTCAGCTTGTGTTGTGTTTACATTTGCATGTGCACACAGCGCTGGTGTTCAGTTTACCCCTGTGCTCGGTCAGTTCTTCGCCGAGGAGGTAAGTAGGTATAAAGCGATGATGATGATGATGAGCCCTAGAAATCCCACGCCACTCTATTTATGCGCTCCTTTCTCCGGCACACTTGCATAATGTGGAACGAGCTCCCTCCGCCTTCCGCCGCAGTGCTACAAATTGCAGTCCTCCAAGACAGGTAGGCAACGCCCATAGAGTTGCAAATGTCCATAAGCGACGGTGGCCGCTTACCACCAGGCGAGGCGTCTGCTTGTTTGTCACTCTATTACATAAAAAAATTATACATTGCTAGATACCGTAACAGCGGCATTTGAAATGAAAACATCGGATGAACGCATCACTCACGTGTCTGTCTGTTTATCTCTCAGTAACAGCTTATTTTCTCCGGATCTACTGAACGAAAACAGAAATTTGATGTATAACGCAATCAAAAAAGAATTCCATATTTTTTTCTGGTGGATAATCTTAATTGAATCCAGATGTTGCGTGGCTTCAGTGCCACCTTCGATCACATCGTCATGACTTGTGGTCAAACGCTACTTTTTGTCAACAAATTGTTGTCAGTTCACATCGTATTTATATAATTTCACAAAAGTAGTAACTTATTTGACCATGACCATATCGATAAAGTTATCGGGCGTTTCAGCAGCAAAAAGTGTCCATCAGGGTCAGATCAAGGCAAGAAACAAACAAATAATGGACCTTTCAGAGATAGTTAAACTTAACAGGAAGTATACCATTCAAAGGCGTCGGAATGAAAACCTTCAAAGTTCTGTCTCGACTGAATGTGCCCAAAAGCCGAGATTTTAAGTCAAAACTAAATGAGATGGCGCAACGACCCAAAGGGAGCCTCCGATAACAAAAGAGGCCACTTCGCTCTATCCTGCGCCACCTCTTGCCAGTCCTCCACCTGGAGTGAGCGCAAGTCCCTTGTGAGCGATACCTTTGAGTAGCATTACATTTAGAAAAATACTCAGAACAGTTCATAAAAAAGTCAAACTAAGAAACAAACACCACATATTGTAAAAGCTACAGTTTTAAATGCAGTAAACTATAATTAGAAAACAAAAATAAGTTCTAGGTGCAATCACGACTTGGCCACAGTTTTATTTTAATGATACCAGAGAAAATACTTTTTGCAAAGACTGCCAAGCATAATAAAGTGAACAGAATCGACACCTCGGCATCACATAATAAATATATAAAGTCACCTCAACCTACTCTTTGTATCACCATTCATCATCATCAGCGTTTCCACTGCTGGGTACAGGCCTTCTCTCAGAAAGAGTATGGGCCATAATCCACAACGCGGGCTCAGTGCGGGTTGGCGGATAGGCCAGTGGCCAGCTCGCGTCAGAATTTCAGACCACTCGAAGGCCTCCGACATAGTCTAGTCTAATTATGAAACGATGATGGCCCAGTGATAGTGAGTTTGAATCTTACAATCAGCTTTCGGTGAAGGAAAACATTGTGATGAAACCATAGCTTGGTGGTAGGGCATTTTCCAGTGCTCGCCTGGCTAGCTATCACAAGTTAAGAATCTGTCGCCAAGCACCTATTGGGGTGTTCCAGCAGCCTCATTTCCCAATCCAGGTGTAGCGTGGCGCCACCTTCGACCACTTCGTTACCTAACATGTCATCAGGTGACTAGTGGACAAAAGCTACTCTGTAGTAAACTGAAAAATCGTAACTTACTCTGTCTATCATAGATTCACTCCACAAGTCCACACTTCTGTCAGTCCGTCTCAACGCGAAAGAAGTAGTCGTCTTAACTGTTATCAATCAATTTACTCGGACCTTGACTTCTCTACGTCACAAACCACGATCTGTTGTACTGGACCATTTATCTAATCTGAGGACAAACCTATCCTGTCTTCGCGTGGACTTCAATCTTATTTGTTACGTTATAGCCCGATAGCCCATATAAATTTATCTGGAGTTACTTAGACTAAAGGTAACTCCAGATAAGTTAGCCTAGGTCCTAGAACTTGTATACAATCCATGGAGTAGTTGGTCTGGTCGGTCGTAACAGATCAAGTAGGTTAAGCAACACTCAGTTCTGTCATCACTTAGATGGGTGATCATTCGTTTTTCAGGTTTCGGCTGTTCGCCCATTGCGCCATCTCGGTCGTCAAAACAGTTATCAGCTTCAACTGTTCAAATTTCTGCGAAGCAAAGCACTGCGCTCGTCATCCTAAGATATTGGTTGTTATCGGCACTACAGCTTGGCACTAATGAAAATATTCAATAAAAAAAACCTCGCTTTACATGTTAAACTGTAGAAAACATGAAAAAACTGCGTATCTGATGAATCAGTAACATGAAACACCGCATTGGCCCTTGAACTTGCCTCGTTCGATCGGAAATAGCTTGCAGTAAACACAGCGAGCGCGGCTGCCAACACCGCGGACGGACCTAGGAGGGGGCCACGGGGGTACGAGTCCTAAGGGGAGAGACATCAATACAATTTATTGCAAACTAGCTGCACCCCACGGTTTCACCCGCATGCACAACACTTTATAGCGATAAAAAGTATCATAGGTCCATCTCCAGGGTTCGAGCTATATCCACACGAAATTTCATCAAGATTGGTTTAGTGGTTTGGTCGTGAAAAGGTAACAAACAAATAGAGTTACTTTACCTGGGTGGCCAAGTAGCGTTCATATACTTACACAATTCCCATAGAAAAAAAAACTCTTTTGATCGAATTTTCCAATATCCCGGTGGATATTTCCAAAAAATATTTCATTTAAACCTTGTTCTGACGATTACGAATACAACAACAACAACAACAATTATATTTGTAATTTGGTTGAATCGTTCTGGAGTTTATTTTACTAAAGACTAGTTGTTCCCCGCAAACTTACCCTCTTGGAGATTCCTACAAGAAGCTTATCACAAAATATAGCCTACTAGCTGTTCCCCGAGGTTTCACCCGCGTGGGCTACAGCTTTATGCATGCAAAGTTTCAGCCCGATCGGTTTAAAATTGACAAAGTTTCATACAAACTTTCATCCCCCATTTTATACCCTTGGGGGTAGAATTAATCAAAATCCTTTCTTAGCGGATGCCTACGTCATAACATCTACCTAAATGCCAAATTTCAGCCCGATCCGTCCAGTGGTTTGGGCTGTGCGTTGATAGATCACTATGTCAGTCAGTAACCTTTGAGTTATAAATATATACTTCATTCTCTTGCAATTATACTCATTATATAATCCAATTACAATAAACCTACAATTATTTATAAATATCCGTTTATATATATAGGCACATATATTGGATCGTTTGAACTAACTAAAGAAGTTCTATAGATAGTTCAAACGATCATTGATATCTTAATAATTATATACTTATATTTAGAAGATCGATGACACTGATGGTGTAGAGAAAAAAGTCATGGCGCCCCTTTCCTTGCTCATCCTGAATTCGCTCACATTGTAACACCGACAAAACATTAGCTTTCAGTGTCTTTGCCAAATTATTTAACTCCGCATGTCTCCGCCGACCGACCGACACGCTTCCATTGTAACTCATGCTCTTGTATTACCAAAATATGTCGCTGATTTCATTACAGTTGTTCCTCGTAGTTTCACCCGGGTAGACTACAGTTTAGCGTGATAACAAAATATTTTATACATTACAAAAGGAACAAAATTTGCCATCGCTCAAAACGGTGAAGGAAAACATCGTGAGGAAACCGGCATGCCTAAGAACTGCAACATTCAAGGGCATGCGACATCTCCATACTCTCTCTCTGAGAGAAGGCCAGAGTCCCAGCAGTGGGAACGTGAAAGGCTGATAATGATGATGATGATGATGAAAAGGAACCAAAAACCTGATTTCGCCAAAATAAAGTACCCTATGTCACTCCGAAAATAAAGACGAATATGTTAACACCTCATATGTTAAAATCCGTCAAGCTATTAGGACTAAAGGCTGTGCCAAAGAAATATACATACATACATACATACACTCGAAAAACATAACCTTTCTTCTTTCACAGTCGAGTAAGGGTCCCATATACATTTCGAAAAAAAAACTAACCGTTGGCGCTGACTCCAAGTTACTTAGTACTTGCATGAGCTTAAGGGTTTATTATATTTTACTTTTCAGTTATTTCGGTGGTTAAATTTTTTTGTAATTTTTTTGCGGATCATTCGAAACCATGCACCGAATTTAACTTCAACGTTGCATATACCATTCTTTTATTACAATTTTTACTATTGCATTCTACAATCTGTAGTGCAGACAACATATCACTGCTCGATAAAAATTCTTAGTCATACAATCACATTAGTCTGGTCAGAGCCAGGTCAAGGTTCTTTTATCGGCAGCAACGCCTACTACATAAATTGGGACAACTTTCTTTGTTAGCTCTCTATTAATAATAACAATAACGCCCACATTATCATAATTATATACATAGCTCTGCTCTGACTCCTATATAAGATTCACTGTGTCTAGGGTATCAGATACAATGCGGATCGGGGATCCAGAACACCCTGACTCAAACAAAATGAAAATACATGCGCCAAGAACATTACTAACTACAATAGAGATAGGAAGAGGAAAGATGTCTATCACCGATCATCTCGTCATCGGAACAAAGCCCATCCACACACTATCGAGTCCTGAAAATCCCACACCTCGCGATTTATGCGCTCCTTTCTCCCGCATACTTGCAAAATGTGGAATGAGCTTCCCCCACAAGTGTTTCCGCTGTACTACAGATTGCAATCCTGCAAGATGGGTGTGAAAAGAGTTCTTAAAGGTCGGCTACCCATCGGCAACTCCCCTGGTGTTGCAGATGTCCATAGGCGACGGTGACCGCTTTACATCAGGCGGGCCGTCTGCTTGTTTGCTAACCTATTAACATAAAAAAAATAGAGATAAAAAGAGGAAAGATGTTTGGCCACTTGGTAGGTCATGAAGAATCCATCTTAGAAGGAAAAGTAGAAGGGCAGAGAGGGAAGAGGTAGACCGAGAAGAACATACATAGACTAAGTTAAAGAAAGGATTGACGTCATGTCGTACTAAGAGGGCGAAAAGATGACTGAGGACAGAACAAGATGGAAAATGTTCCACCGACAAGAGCTCTTAAATCTTCGTCCATGTCTTAAATCATCTTTCTCTAAAATATTTAGATAGATAGATAGATAACGCTTTATTGTTTCACCACAACAACAGAAAAATAGAACAACATAAAAGGAGAGATCTTAGAGCTAGTGTTAGTGTGTGTGTGTTGTGTTTGTGTGTTGTGTTGTGATTGTGTATTGTGTGTGTGTGTGTGTAGATAGATACTTAGATAGATAGATAGATAACGCTTTATTGTTTCACCACAACAACAGAAAAATAGAACAACATAAAAGGAGAGATCTTAGAGCTAGTGTTAGTGTGTGTGTGTTGTGTTTGTGTGTTGTGTTGTGTTTGTGTGTTGTGTGTGTGTGTGTGTGTAGATAGATACTTAGATAGATAGATAGATAACGCTTTATTGTTTCACCACAACAACAGAAAAATAGAACAACATAAAAGGAGATATCTTAGAGCTAGTGTTAGTGTGTGTTGTGTGTGTTATATTTGTAAATTAACTGTCAAATTTGCATTAGGTATTAATTAATAATATTTGTACATTAACTGTCAAATTTGCGTCTGTGTGTGTGATAATCGATATTATTTTTAAAACACTTTTATTAGCTTGACTTGTAACTAACTAACTAACTAACTAACTAACTAACTAACTAACTAACTAACTAACTAACTAACTAACTAACTAACTAACAATGTAATCAAATCTTAGAAGTCAATTTTCACCTACTTCTAATTGTCGTATCGACTTGAAACTTTGAATGTGTATGTAATCTCGGTGACAATGCAATAATTTGGTATTATCGACCTGATCTGATGATGCAGCCGGAAGGTGGGTAGGGCATCTCTGCGCTGGCTACTAGTAAACCCCTCGTGTTTGGGCTCATATGAATTGTCTTGATGAGTACAATAGATTGGACTTGGTGACGAGGGTCTGATGATGCATCCGGAAGGTGGCTAGGGGATCTCTGCAGTGGCTACTAGTAAACCCCTCGTGTTTGGGCTTATATGAATCGTATTGATGAGTCCAATAGATTGAACTTGGTGACGAGGGTCTGATGATGCATCCGGAAGGTGGGTAGGGGATCTCTGCAGTGGCTACTAGTAAACCCCTCGTGTTTGGGCTCATATGAATCGTCTTGATGAGTACAATAGATTGGACTTGGTGACGACGATCTGATGATGCAACCGGAAGGTGGGTAGGGGATCTCTGCAGTGGCTACTAGTAAACCCCTCGTGTTTGGGTTCATGTGATTCGTCTTAATGAGTCCAATAGATGGAACTTGGTAACAAAAGACTAAAAAGTAAATAAATAAAAATATATAGTTTAAAAAACTAAAAAAACACTTTAAAAACGCACTCAAAAATATAAAATAATAAAATTGACTTGTATTAGTTACGATATAATGGTTAATTCAAAAAGTGTGGAGCGCTTCTTTTACTGGGTAAATAAAAGTACACACAACCAAAACGCGCTCCACACTTTTTGAATTAACCATTATATCGTAACTAATACAAGTCAATTTTATTATTTTATATTTTTGAGTGCGTTTTTAAAGTGTTTTTTTAGTTTTTTAAACTATATATTTTTTTATTTTTAGAAACAACACTGAACGAAACATAAAATCACTAGATTAAACTTTTTGGTGTGGACGGTTTTGAGCACAAGGACCCAACATTAGCGTATACCTACGAAAACATGACAAATAGACAGACACTTAAACGAGTACATAACAAGCGTAATTTTCATCAGGCGTTAATAAAAGATAAAATAAATTAAGTACTCAAAGTACGCAGAAATTTTAATTAACGACTCGGTCGTAGGTGGTGACATGGCCAGTGTTACCATGTTTAGGTCGCGGATATTTGATACTGACCATGTTTGTGGAGCGATTTTGTCAATGACGTATTGTTTTAAATATTTAGAGTATACAGAGTGTTGTCACTTTGTAATAAATCATCTGATATGGAAAACTTACCTATATAACTGTACCATTTTAACGCATTTACATTTTGTAAATAGTTTTCAGCATCTGAGCTAATTTTTAGAGTTCCGTACCTCAATAAGAAAAACGTAACCCATCAGGGATCACTTTGTTGTCCGTATGTCTGTCTGTCAAGGCCCTTTTTCTCAAGAACACGTGGAAGTATAAAGTTGAAATTTACATTAAATTAAAGTCCTTAAAGTCTCATTCAGATGTGAAAAAATCAAAGATGTAAGTCAACACGATTAAAAGGTATGGGACATACACATACATGCATACATGGGACGGTCGAGTGGTCGTCACCCGGTTGCCCGTCCCAGGTATCGCTGGAAAGACGAAGTCACGAAGGATTTGCGCTCACTCCAGGTGGAGGACTGGCAGGAGATGGCGCAGGACAGACCGATGTGGCGTCTTTTGTTATCGGAGGCCAAGACTCACTTTGGGTCGTTGCGCCATCTCAGTTACTTAGTGTTAAAATCTACAGGACATTTCCTGTAGATCTAAATTGAGATAAAGCAAGGTCTTACAGCACATGTAAAGGAAAAAGTCTGTAAATATGTCGTTTAATACCAAAAAAAACATGTTTGTACGGAACCATCTTTGCGCGAGTCTAACTCACACTTGACTGGTTTTTTTTATATACAATTGAGTTACCGAGACGAGCAAGTTGCTTGTCTGTTGGTTAATGTGTCACGTTTGCCTATTACAGTTCATTGCCACCCAGAATTTTGAATTTCAACAGTTCAAAATCCTGCGCGACAACGCACTGCGCTCGGCACTTTGAGATATTAGATGTTAAATCTGTATTCCATTCTTCGTTACCAAGTAGGTATTCAAAATACAATACCTATTGGCATTGTAGTTTTTGGCTTAACGCTTGAATGTGTTTTTGACTGACTGGAATCAATAACAAGTCACTCAGAAAATCATGAAATCAATTATTCACTCGCTTTTTCATAATCTGCAAAATTTGCATCACTGTTTTAACATTATGATGGTTTTTTCTGTTTGTAAAAATAAATTATTTACATAACTGATTTATTATTATTATGTAAGTTGATTATGTGTAGCCATCTAAAATGAAAATTGACAGGCGTGAATGCTTGCGTTGCTACAGCAAAAAGATGAAAAATATCGCCGAAAATAGAAATTAGTGACGCATTTCTATACATCTAGGGAATAACGAGAAAATCTCAGATATCTGTAGGTTCTAATTTTAATCCTACAAGGAACTTGAGCTTTCGGTGAAGGAAAACATCGTGATGAAACCATAGCTTGGTGGTAGAGCAAATTCAAGTGCTTGCCTACCCTCATGTTAATTATCTCATCTTGAAAGACTGCATTCTGTAGCGGAAAAAATTGTGGCTCATTCCAAGTATGTGGGAGAAAGGAGCGCACGCACCCTACTTTTTTGATGAGTTGGTAAACAAACTAGAGCTCCAACAATCATACAAAAGCATTCGTGTAGTAATCAATCTTGCCGGTCGGACGGTCATTCCTACGTCTCCATAGCAAGTGGCAGCGTGGCCATCACTTTATTTATCAATTAAAGCCGATTGGACGCCGTCACCGGGTTAAATGGCGAACATGATGTTTATACGTGATTGTAGTAAAATAATAAAGAAGTTTCTTAGAATTGGGTTGGTATAATTTACCAAATTTTAGACTGTTTATGTATAGCATTCTCAAAGTATGAAGCTAATCTTGGGGGGGACCTGAAAACTAGGACAGCGGGACTGTGCTAACCATTGGTGGTGTTAAACGGAAATAGATAAAAGTAAAAAAATTAGACATATCAAACTCATTGCGATTGAACTAATAGGTTTGACTTTTTTTTGGCGGCAATCGAATTGTCAACGTGAAAATTTTGTTTTTATTTCCAAAACTTGTGTTTCTTCGAGTGATAATGTGTAATATTGGTGGATTATTAACCATTATGTGTTCGTTAATGTGTACGAGTGTGGGAAATTGAAATAAAGTTGTGCAAGTGACTTTTCTAGTTGCTCCAAAAAAGTCCGTATAAAGTTTAAGTAAAGCGCCACTACTTTACTTAAACACTATCCTCATCCCATCATCTCATCGTCATCATCATCATTATCATCATTTTAAACTTGATTCAACTCTCTGAGTTTGAAATATTTTATACTTGACACTGGCAAATACACTAATCGTGTGACGCCATAACAAAACAAAAAAAAAAAAAAAAAACTAATAGGGCCATAATGACAGAAAATAGGAAACAACTTGAGTGTGAAAGGCTATTTGTAACAAGCAACATTTTTGTTTAATTTACAGTAGGCTGATAAACAGTACTTTCAAACGGGATCCTATTACTAAAACTCCGCTGTCCATCCGTCCCTCCGTCCGTCTGTCCGTCTGTATCTCATGAACCGTGATAGTAATACAGTTAAAATTTTCACAGATGATATATTTCTGTTACCGCTATAACAACAAATACTCAAAAACAGAATAAAATAAATATTTAGGGAAGTTGATCCCATGCAACAAATGTCATTTTGTTGTCGTTTTTATAGATAATGGTATGGAACCCTTCGTGCGAGAGTCCGACTCGCACTTGGCTAGTTTTTTTTATGAACGAGTTTTTCCTAAAACCTTGCGCTTCGTCAAAGGTATTCACTTTTTTGCCGTAATTTTACATCCATCTTCATTAATTTCCTTAAAAGCAAGTATTTCAACCGTGTAATGTAAACATGCCCGTGTGAAAGTTGATACGTTACGTGATAGTTTACTGATATTATCAGCTACAATGTTTATGTTTACATGCATATTAGAAACAAAGTTACTATCAGCGCCATCTGTCGTCATTTGAAAAGTTACTTCAATCCGTAGCTGGCCGTTAGTAGGCTTACATTCTAGTTTATTGTCGGTCCAGCAGACGGCGCTGTTTCAAATTATCGTCGATGTAGGTTTTATGGGTTTACTTTGTAATTCTATTCCTATAGAACTATAACGTCTCTCAAACATAAATACAAGATTGACTTACTACGTAATGGTCTTATTCAAAGACCAAGCATTAAAATATTTAAAAACATATTTATGACTACTTATGGTAGAAATTTGCAATTTTTTCACACATAGTGAGTTTTTTCAGTAATGTTACATTTATACATATGTGTATACAGATAAGTGTATAGTACCTTTCAGCAAATACTTATAGATACCTATATACATACATAACACAAAATACGTACCTCTACATTATAATTTTTTTAATTATTTTCGTGCGTTTTTAGGTATATCAATAAGCTCATTATTTTATAAAAGTTATAATGATAAGTAATTAAGTACCTACCTACCTAAATGCTTCTTGCGTAAGTTTAAAGCCAACTCAAAGATTAGTTAGTTCGTATAAAGTACAGTAGGTCCGTTATCTCATTGCGTGATGATCTGATGATCCAAATAAGCGATTCATTGAACTGTCGCAATTAAAATCACCATGCCTTATGAATTAGGTCATGGTAAGAACTTGTTAAATGATATAAAACGGTTACTGTTATTTTTATACCAGCTTTAGTACTGACCTATGTCCTATCCCTAGCAAAGGCGTTTTGGAAAATCATCAGTTAATCACACTAGCTGCTCCCCGCGGTTTCCCCCGCTCGGGCTACAGTTTATCGGGATAAAAAGTAGCCTATGTCTTTTCTCAGGATTTAGACTATCTCTGTACCAAATTTCATTTAAATCGGTCCAGTAGTTTAGGCGTGAAAGACAGAAAGATTTAGTTTCACATATATAATATTACCTAAACTATAATTGCCTCGCGAATTCCACCGCGTAGAGATTTTCCATAGAATTTTATCACAATAATAAAGGTACCATATTTTTGGAACCATATTTTTAGACCAGTTCATCAATATAGCCCTCTCCCACGGTACGCCACTGAGCCCATTCTTTGTCTCTTCTCATTCAACTACTGGCAGCCACTCGGCGCAAGTCGTCGCTCCACCTAGTCGTAGGGCGTCCTACACTACGTTTGCCAAGTCGCGGTCTCCATTCAAGAACACGTCTACCCCAATGGTTGTCGGTTCTGCGGGTTTTGTGACCAGCCCACTGCCACTTCAGCTTGCTAATTCGCAATAAAGCTGATTGAAGTTTTTGTTCTTTTTCAGGTAAGCTGCAAACAACTGCAATTTCACAGTCCGAAAAGCTGATCTACTTAATACCTAATATGCTCGGTAAGTCAAAAAAATGTTGACTTATCTATGTCATCTAGAAATAATGTAGCTAGATCCAGATGGTAGGTACTTATTTTTTATACTAGTTGTTCCCCGCGGTTTCACCCGCGCGGACTACATTTTATCGCAATAAAAAGTACTTATCCCATGTCTTTTTCTTTTTCTAGAGTTCAAACTAACTCCATACCAAATTTCATCAAAATCGATTCAGCGATTTACGCGTGGAATCAAAGAATCATCTGAGTTACTTTCACATTGAACTGTTTTGATACTAAACCTTTTCTGAAAACAAATTCAATGAGTCGAGACTCATTCAAAAATGGCCAGCCGCTCCTTAGTTATACCTAAATGGTATAACTAACCCGAATTTTCTTATATATATTTAGAAATATATATAAAAACGCAACAGCACCTCGTCGCACCAAAATCCTGTCGTATTTTTATTTACACTTAGTTTTATTTATAGACGCATATGTGCATCTATAGATAAAGGAAAGATGCAAGTGTCAGTAGTACAGATAACGTTCGTTTGTTGACCCAATAATGGCAATGAAAACATTGTACAAGATGGCCTAGTTTGCTTTGCAGAAGAAGTAATAAATCAAAGTGAAGACCTAGTTATAAAGGCATGCTTTACGTCAACAGATCCAGCTTTGCTTGAGGTATGAAAAAGCCAGGTGTAGCGTGGCGCCACTTTCAACCATAGTGGTCAAACGCTACCTTGTCAAATGTAAAAAAAAACCTACTACTAGCTGCACCTCATATAATTACCTACTATGACAATTACCGGAACCGGAACCGGAAGACGTTCTGTAGGTAGGCCCCCCACTAGTTGGACCGACGACATTGTGCGAGTCGCAGGGAGCCGATGGATGCAAATGGCTAATAGCCGTTCATGGTGGCGTTCAAGGGGAGGCCTATGTTCTGGAGTGGACTTCTTCCGGCTGATGATGATGATGATGATGACAATTACAGAGATAAATGTTCGTAATTAGCAAAAGCAAGAAACCTCTTAAAAATTGAAACTTTCTACATTTTAATTCTACTAACCGTCATCATAAAAAAATAAACAGAAACCAGTCCTAACTGAACCTAACCTATAACACCACGCGGCATCTTCATGTTTGTCTCACCCGTCAACTCTTATCTACCTGTTTCTGTTATCAAATAGGTTTTACTAAACTTACATGATCTTGAGTAAACAGAAACAATGACACGTCTAAATAAGGGCCAGTGCAGACGGAGGGTGTGGTGTCGCAGAGCAGTCGCCGCGCGTCGCAGCGGTCGCAGGGCACGCTGACTGTCGCTGACCGACAACACGTAGGCTTCGACGAGTAGAATTATTTCACCAAGTCGCCTCACTGGTGGGGCAAAAGTAGATTGCTTGAAATTTAACAGTCAACATTGCCCTACTATTTAATTTGGTAGGGCAAATTCCACTATAGAGTAGGGTTTACAAATTTAAAAGCTTCGGAAAACAAAAATTTTAATTACTACAATTTCATCATGGTTAAAGAAAATTTACATAAAAAGGGGATTGGTACATAAAATTGATCTTCTGGCTTACCAATAAAGGCTTCGGCAACCGGACGCACTGTGCATAAGTAAATTTAGCTGATACTAAATTATTTCTAAATAAGACGCTTCGCCGCCACACCGTTCGTCTGCGCTGTCCCTAAAGCAGCAGTTCTATGAGTGATAAATAACATTAGTCATAGCAAAGTATATAATTGTTAAACTTGACATAAATAAGTAGGTTTCTAATGTTATCTGTATTTGATGTTGGCGCTAAATTGTGACGTAAGATTAAATGCGGATTTGCCGTCGCTGAAAACAGCTAGCACGGCATAGCTTGGTGGTAGGGTATTCAAACTCAAAACTCTAATACATATATTTATTTAGAGGACCACGACGTGATCACTTTAACTCCTGAAATTAATAATCGATCCTGATCCGTTATCCGCGGTTTTGGATCGATATGTCATGTCATAATATGTCATTTTAGTACCTAGGACTTGACATATTACTACTAAAATGACATATTATCACATGACATATCGATCCAAAACCGCGGATATCTGATCAGGATCGATTATTAATTTCGGGCGCAAAACGTCAAACTTAAAACCAGTTACGCCTATCTTCCAACCACCTTACGCCGGTAAAAGAACAGGCAGAAACGCCCGACAGACAGACAGACAGACTTACAGCACACGTAAAGGAAAAAGTCTGAAAATCGTAAAGATGTAGATTCTTAACAAAAAAAAAACAAGTTTGTACGGAGCCCTCGGTGTGCGAGTCCCACTCGCACTTGGCCGACTTTTTAAGTCAACCTTATGCTCATGTGTAAACCAACTTCTCCATAGAAAACTGGTTCGATCTGGTTACATCCAGTTACAATAACGACAAATAGGACAGAATGCACCGAGGGTCTACTGTCGAGGTTGTCGTAACTGATGCTATAGTTTTTTTTAATTACCTAATGTCTATTGTTATGATCGTGGGAATATACCTACTCGTGGGGTTTTAGAGCGATGGTGGCTGAGCGGTTAGGCGTGCGACCTACAAGACGCCGACACCGAGTTCGAATCCTCTCGGCCCCGCACCTATGACTTAATAAGTTATGCGCGGATTTACCTTCGCTCAAAACGGTGAAGGAAAACATCGTGAGGAAGCCGGCATGCCCAAGATCTGCAACATTCAAGGGCATGCGACATCTACCAACCCGCACTGGGCCAGCGTGGTAGATTACAGCCCATACTCTCTCTCTGAGAGAAGGCCAGAGTCCCAGCAGTGGGAACGTGAAAGGCTGATAATGATGATGATGATGGGGTTGCAGGGCACATTTGCAGTATTTAAACTCGTAAAGGGACAGAGACTTGCTCCAATTCAATCAGTTAGTAAAGAATGAAATTGCAAAAATCCCATTTTCTTGCCTGTTCTTTTGCCAACGTAAGGAGATTGGAACAGGCGTAGCTAGTGCTAAGTTTGTGTTGTCTTTCTACAAATAAATATTTGAATTTAGCTGTGCCCCGCGGTTTCACTCGCGTGGCCTACAGTAAGGTTTATCGCAATAAAAAGTACCGTCATCGCCTAAAAGCTCATACAAAAATCCCACAGAAAAAAGCTCTTTCCGGTCATTTTGTTCGAAATTCCAAGAAAAATTTACAATTTATTATACCTATCTATTATTGTTGTCACAATTCTGGAAAATGCGCAGACGCATTTCGACTTACGAGACGCGTTATTAAAATAAAACCACTCATTTCATAACATACTCTTGCTGCTGACAATATAATATAACAAAATGTATTTCGGTATTGAAATCGTGGAAGAAAACATCGTGATGAAACCATAGCTTGGTGGTAGGGTATTTTCTAATACTCGCCTGGCTAGCTACCACCGCGAATCTGTCGCGAAGCACCTATTATCAGTGTGTTCCGGCAGCCTCACTTGACAGCCAGTTACCAGTCCAGGTGTAGCGTGGCGCTATCTTCGACCACATCGTCACTTAACATCAGGGGACTTGTGGTCAAACGCAAACGCTACCCTGTAAGTAGTAAAAAAGCCATAATATTGATCATAATATTTATATACGCTTCAAAAACAATAATCATGTGCAAAACAAATACATATGTTTCTAATCAATGCGTGGGTTCCGTGAGGCCTGCAATGACGTTCCGACGGTTGCGTATCACTTGCTCATCTTCAAATAAAGACTAGAGCTGTGAACAAGGTTGTGACGTAGTCGCACGTCATGACAGTCACTAATAGGGTTGCCAACCCTAATTCAAAAAATTCAAAATTCAAAACTTTTTTATTTAATAGGATACATTGTGATTACTTTAAAACGTCAACTTAAAACTAGCTACGCCTGTTCCAACCTCCTTACGCCGGCAAAAGAACAGGCAAGAAACGCCTGGCAGGTAATTTTTTTGGCGCGATCACATTGACAATTTTATTCTTATTAATACTTGATGCGCCCCGCGGTGACTACACTTTATCGCGATAAAAAGTCTTGTGTGATGCTGGGGCCACACTAACGGGAAATGCCGTTAATTATCGCGATGACTGACGTTTGACCTAGTGTGGCCACGACCTATCGCGATAATTTGACAACGGCATTCACATTGGCGTTTGACGTTAGCCGATAACTCAAGTGGGACGAGACTAACGCGAGAATTAAAGCGCTAATATTGAAGGTGCAAATATTATTATTTATTTAAAAAAAATAGTAGAAGGAACTACTATGTTCAGTTTGCATTAAAATAAAATTAATAACAGTTTTAAAAACCTAACATTAATTAAAACTTAAAAAAATAGTTAGGAACACTCTCGATTGACCCATCCTTTATATCAAAAAAACCTCAATAAAATACACGTTACACTTATGTCGTATTTTATGCTGTACTAGTTGCGGCCCGCGGTTTCAGCCGCGTCTTCCCGTTATCCCGCAGGAACCTTTTTCCGGGATAAAAAGTAGCCTATGTGTTAATCCAGGGTATGGGCTATCTTCATTCCAAATTTCATTCAGATCCGTTCAGTAGTTTTTGCGTGAAAGAGTAACTAACATCCATCCATCCATCCATACTCACAAACTTTCACGTTTATAATACTAGTAGGATTTTACAGATGATGAAAAGAACATACAAACACATTGAAGACACATTGAAAGTACTATATTTTATTAATTGATAGAAAGACAGAATTATTTTTAATCATAATTTTTTTTTATTTTGATTATGGAATGTTGGCAACCCTATTCAGAAACCAGCGTCTAAATTCGCAAACGACGCTACTGTCTGGTGTGCCAATTGCGTGCGTGAGTCTGACTAAAATACTAAAACTAGAGGTGTATGTATCTACGTGCTCTAGTGTATATTATATAGTGAGCTAGTATATATACCTAGTAGTGTGAGATGAAGCCAACATATATCTGTTGGCTGTTTCACCCGCTTGGCTACAGCTTTATGCATGCAAAGTCTCAGCCCGATCGGCTTAAAATTGACAAAGTTTCATACAAACTTTCATCCCCTATTTCATCCCCTTGGGGGTAGAATTAATCAAAATCCTTTCTTAGCGGATGCCTACGTCATAACATCTACCTGCATGCCAAATTTCAGCCCGATCCGTCCAGTGGTTTGGGCTGTGCGTTGATACATCACTATGTCAGTCAGTCACCTTTGAGTTATATTATAATTACTAGCTGACTCGGCCACGCGTTGCTGTGGCTAAAGTTTTTGTTGACAAATAATTAGCAATAAATTAAAATTGCGACTATAATTTGAGATTTAAACTATCCTATCTCTCAAGTTGGATCGAACTGCACATGGTGTGCGAATTTTATTATAATCGGTTAAGTGGTTTAGGAGTCCATTGAGGACAAACATTGTGACACGAGATTTATATATATTAAGATTTAGATAGATATCTGGGAAATACAGCAGTTGTGGAGCTTGTATGTTTACAACGTTACGTAACTTCATTATCAGCCCTTCACGTTCCCACTGCTGGGACTCTGGCCTTCTCTCAGAGAGAGAGTATGGGCTGTAATCTACCACGCTGGACCAGTGCGGTTGGCCGGTTTCCTCACGATGTTTTCCTTCACCGTTTTGAGCGATGGCAAATCCGCACATAACTTATTAAGTCATAGGTGCGGGGCCGAGAGGATTCGAACTCGGTGTCGGCGTCTTGTAAGTCGCACGCCTAACCGTTCGGCCACCATCGCTGTATGTAACTTAAAATTTTGGTATACACTTGGTACGGTCAAAAATAAAACATTTTCCGATTATCTTTATCTATTTATTTGGGCATCAACACAATGTACATTAATAAAATTTAAGTAAAAAAAAAACACATTGTTGTACTAAGCTTAATGCCATTGCAGTTATAGATGCAGACTGCATGTACAATATGGTGGCGAATAAAATATAATAGAAAAAAAAAAGTGATAAAATTAAAATAAATTCATTAAAATAACATCCAGAATGTTAATAATAGTAATTTTTTATTTTATTTTATTTATTTAGGTAATCCAACAGCGTTTTAATTATAAAAGTAGACAAACATTTGTTATACATTAAGGCCAAAATAGGATTACACAAATTACAATAAAATCTAAATTAAGGGTAGGTAAGTAATAAAAACGAGCATACAGTGGACGGCCGAGTGGCCGTCGCCCTGTCGGCCGTCCCAGATATCGCTGGAAAGACGAAGTCACGAAGGATTTACGCGAGCTCCAGGTGGAGGACTGGCAGGAGGTAGCGCAGGACAGACCGAAGTGGCGTCTTTTGTTATCGGAGGCCAAGACTCACTTTGGGTCGTTGCGCCATCTCAGTTAGTTAGTTTTTAAGTAATAATATAGTCTAAAAAACTAAAAAAAACACTTTAAAAACGCACTGAAAAATATAAAATAATTAAATTGACTTGTATTAGTTACGATATAATGGTTATTTCAAAAAGTGTGGAGCGCTTTTTGGTTGTGTGTACTTTTATTTACCCAGTAAAAGAAGCGCTCCACACTTTTTGAATTAACCATTATATCGTAACTAATACAAGTCAATTTAATTATTTTATATTTTTCAGTGCGTTTTTAAAGTGTTTTTTTTAGTTTTTTAGACTATACATTTTTATTTTTTTACTTTTTAGTCTTTTGTTACCAAGTTCAATTTAGACTCATCAAGACGAATCATATGAGCCCAAACACGAGGGGTTTACCAGTAGCCACTGTAGATATCCTCTACCCACCTTTCGGTTCCATCATCAGACCCTCGTCACCAAGTTCAATCTATTGGACTCATCAAGACGAATCATATGAGCCCAAACACGAGGGGTTTACTAGTAGCCACTGCAGAAATGCCCTACCCACCTTCCGGTTGCATCATCAGACCCTCGTCACCAAGTTCAATCTATTAGACTCATCAAAACGATTCATATGAGCCCAAACACGAGGGGTTTACTAGTAGCCACTGCAGAGATGCCGTACCCACCTTCCGGCTGCATCATCAGACCCTCGTCACCAAGTTCAATGTATTGGGCTCATGAAGACGAATCATATGAGCCCAAACACGAGGGGTTTACTAGTAGCCACTGCAGAGATGCCCTACCCACCTTCCGGTTGCATCATCAGATCAGGTTGATGATACCAAATTATTGCATTGTCACCGAGATTACATACACATACAAAGTTTCAAGTCGATACGACAATTAGAAGTGGGTCAAAATTGACTTCTAAGATTTGATTACATTGTTAGTTAGTTAGTTAGTTAGTTAGTTAGTCAGTTAGTTAGTTAGTTAGTTAGTTAGTTAGTTAGTTAGTTAGTTAGTTAGTTACAAGTCAAGCTAATAAAAGTGTTTTAAAAAAAGAGCGTTTTGTGTGTGTGTGTGTGTGTGTGTAATAAAAAAAAAATCGCACAAAGTAGTAAAACATATATATTTATGATCAGAAACACCAACCTTTAACCGAATCATCACTTAACATAAGGGGCCCAATTCTCGCAGCGTGATATTTTATCACATTCGATAAATATCGCAATAACTGTCAAATTTCAGTACATTTTTTGCCAGGTTTGTTATCGTCAAACGCAACCTTGTAAATTGTAGGTAAAGAAAAAACAAACATTAGATACAGATCTAATACGCATTTTGGAAAATCGAGTATAATCTGATTCTTTCGTCGCTGACTGTACTAAAAACTGGATCCTTAAATCTGTAGTCAGCCTTTTAATTCCATTAATTCCCGGTACACCTTGGATTAACACATAGGCTACATTTTATCCCGGAAAAAGGTTCCTGCGGGATGACGGGAAGACGCGGGTGAAACCGCGCGGCGTAGCTAGTAATAAATATGTCTCGAATATCCGAGACAGTGGTGTCGATTCGGTTTTGCATTCTCTAAAACTAAACTAAGTTTGACAGGTCTAATAGTACCTATTGCTGTCTTTTTCTAACCACTGAAGTAAAATAATATATAGTTTAAAAAAACTAAAAAAAAAATTCACTTTGAAAACGTTTAGTCTATGTAACCAAGCCCAATGTATTGGACTCGTCGAAACGAATCTAATGAGCCCAAACTCGATGGGTTTACTTGTAGCCATTGAGGAGTTCCACCATTCATCTCCTAGCTCCATCATCAGATCAGGTCCATGATATCAAATTATTGCATTGTCATCGGGATTACATGTACATACAAAGTTTCAAGTCGATACGACAATTAGGTGTAGGTTAAAATTGACTTCTAAGATTTGATTACATTGTTAGTTAGTTACAAGTGAAGCTAATTAAAGTGTTTTAAAAAGGACAGCATTACTTTTAGACCTGTCAAACTTAGTTTAGTTTTAGAGAATGCAAAACCGAATCGACACCAGTGGCAATCCTAGCAGTACTACCTAAGCTCCGCTTTTTACTCCAGCAATAAAACTTTCAGACACGTGTCTGAAGCTGCCACTGTAAATGCTACTTACGTTTATTGTTTACCATTTGCGACACGTGAAGACCACGTGTTGGATTACGGCGAGCGAAGAGCTCAAGTACCTCCGATAGGAAAATTACTTGTAAAGAAATACCTGCGGAGTTATCGACAAGCATTTTCACACGTGATTATACCTGTTGTACCACTGTGATTCTCACCAGTATATTTAGTAGTACCTACCCCTATTAAAAAGTTAATCCATACTTACATTGTAAAGGAGCTGTTCCCCGCGGTTTCACCCGCTTGGACTACAGCTTATCGTGTTAAAAAGTATCCTATGTCCATCCCCAAGGTTCACACTAACTCCACCAAATTTCATTAATACCAAATTTCATGTTAGCTCGTAATGATTTACCCAGAACCAAAAAGAACGCGTGTTAAATTTAGGTATTACGCCCATCGTATTACGCCCATCGAGATAGAGGTTTCCTACAGATGGGATGACCGCAGTTCTTAAATTTAGCTTCTACCCTCGTCTGGCCGTCTGGCGAGAGGCGACGACTTCACCAGCTACCAATTAGGCATTCTATTTTAAATCAGAATGCCTTTGCGCGTGCGCCGCTGCGACCGCCTCCGCCGCTAACCGGTTAAATAATGAACACATTAAACAATACGCTCTATAACAATTAACGGCCGTTCGGAAAACAATATGGCGGACGATGACGTGAATTTTGAAATTCGAATTTGGCGCGGTCGAAAACTCTGTGCTGATGTGAATCGTGTGTTATGTACAGTGCGATAAAGTGCTTTTTGGTGTGTGTTGGAGGTGATTGTGTTTTGTTTTGATGCGTGCGCGGGGTTCAGCTGTTTGTTTTGAACGGATATTTCAGTCGGCAGACAGAATGTTGAGTTTTCATCACATTGCGTCTTCAGTACTCCATAGTACAAGTTTTGAAAACTATAAATGTTTTCGTAAACGTCAAAGTTTACTAAAAAACTAACTAACTGAGATGGCGCAACGACCCAAAGTGAGTCTTGTCCTCCGATAACAAAAGTCAAACCCCTAACTTATTAATGTGGCTAAATGCAAAATGTAACTGGAAAACTTTGTTTGTATTCCAATACATCGATTTGAAATAATTCGTTCTAACGATTTTAGTTCCTTTAGGGAGACACCGAAAGAAAAAAATGTATGGAAGGAAACGGAAACTTTTGTTTTCGTAAACTATCAAAACCTGTATTAGGAGTACAGGTTTTTCTTGTAGATTTTGCATATTAATTGATGCTGTGATTCATTTCTCGCGGTACAAATAAAATATGTTTATTTAGTTACTAGCTGCGCCTTGCGGTTGCACCCGCGTGGCCTGCAGTTTATCGCAATAAAACGTAACCTAGAAAAAGCACTTTCCATTTCATCCAAATATTAATACTTTCCTGGCAACTTTTTCAATTTTTCTCGTCGTAAGAACCTTTTTTGGACTTCAACGAACAGAACAAAAAAAAAGAATCAGTGAAATCGGTCCAGCCGTTAACGCGTGATGGCGTGACCAAGGGAAAGAAGAAGATAATAATATATAACATTTATAATCATTTTAAAACGTCATAATATTTAATACTAGCTACTCATTTTTTAACCTTTTCACCGGCAAGAAACGCGCGAAAACTTTCTTGTCGTCTAAATCGTTTGATACATTTTAAAGCTTTTCTTATAAGATTTCGTTTTATATATGGATTTACCATCGCAAAAAAAACGGTGAAGGAAAACATCGTGAGGAAACCGGAATGACCAAGAACTGCAACTTTCAAGGGCATGCGACAAATATCAACCCGCACTGGGCCAGCGTGGCAGATTACAGCCCATACTCTCTCTCTCTGAAGTGGCAGCCTCATATAGGTAAGCCGCAGAACTAATAATCTAAGATAATCGTCGGGGTAGACGTGTTCTTGAGTGGAGACCGCGACTTGGCAAACGTAGTGTGGGACGTCCTGCAGCAAGGTGGAACGACGACTTGCGCCGAGTGGCTGCCAGTAGTTGGATGAGAAGAGTCGAAGACCGGGCTCAGTGGCGTACCTCGGGAGAGGCCTATGTCCAGCAGTGGACTGACACGGGCTGATGATGATGATGATGATATGGATTTGAACTCTGTGCCAATTGTAATAAATTTAATTGCGCTTAGAGTAAAGCAGTTGTGGAGGTCGTGTCGTTGTAAATAATGCAATGGACAACGTGCGATCTTTTTGGTTTCAATTATTTTTTAAATACGAATATTCATATTCATATTTGGTACATCACTAACTTTTTTGGCGGCAATTGAATTGTCAATATGAAAATTTTCTTTGTGTGTGTTTGTATTATTAACCATTATGTGTTCGTTAATGTGTACGAGTGTGGGAAATTGAAATAAAGTTGTGAAGTGACTGTTCTAGTTGCTCCAAAAAAGTCCGTGTAAAGTTTAAGTAAAGTGCCACTACTTCACTTAAACACTATCCTCATCACATCATCTTATCATTATCATCATCATTTATACTTGATACAACTCTGTGAGTTTTAAATACATATTTTATACTTGACACTGGCAAATATACTAATCGTAAGAAGCGATAACAAAAAAATATGAACTGTCAACTATATTTCCAAAACTTGTGTTTTTTCGAGTGATTTAGTGTTGGAAATCGAACTGACTTTTCTGGTTGCTCCAAAAAGTCCCTGTAAAGTTGAATGAAAGTGTCACCCACTACTTTACTCAAACACAAAGGGGACTATCCTTTTCGGCACGGGTTATAGCTGGGTCACATGATCACATCATCATCATCATCACCATCCTCATCATCAACTTTTGATACATTTTATACGTGACACTGGCTGAGTACACAAATCGTGTGAAACCATAAAGTTCCATAAAAGTTGACAAATATTTTTAGAATCCACCACCACTAAACCTGCTACCTTTTTGAGATTCTGTCAAACCGGTACGTTCCGGAAATATCCAGACTGCAATCCTAAGTCCTGTCAATCCTAGCTTGTCTATCACAGTGATATTTACAATCATGAATCTATGAGATAGCCCCTATCTTTGCCGCTGGATCAAAGTTTGACAGCGCACGTTTTGAGATAGTCTAGTCGGATCTCAAACTTTCAAGTGGGTATTTCCTGTGAGTCCAAAGAAGCAAGTTTGGGTGTAACTGTCTCAGTTTCTAGTTTAATCTGGTTATGGTGACAAACTTTCGAATATTTGGATTATCCAACACAGGCTTTGGAAATAGGCGCCATTTGCATCCATCCGCTCCCTGCAACTTATAATCTCGTCGGTCCACCTAGTGGGGGGCATGCCTACAGAGCGTCAATTTCAATTTCAAATTTCAAATTTCAAAACTTTTTATTTAATAGGATACATTGTGATCACTTCAAAACGTCAACTTAAAACTAGCTACGCCTGTTCCAACCTCCTTACGCCGGAAAAGAACAGGCAAGAAACGCCCGGCAGGTAATTTTTTTGGCGCGATCACTTTGACAATTTTATTCTTATTACTAATTGTTTGAATTGGAGCAAGTTCACTAAAATCCCAAGCTTTTTTTTTGTCATCTAATAGTCCGATATTTTTTAATTAGCTTTACTAATAAGAAGATTTCTCTTGTTTGGTTGTACACATATGGGAACATGAATATTAACGAGTTGCGGGATCACAACCAAAGCAGACCAGACCCCACAAGCAGCACCCGTCTTCGTATGGTCGCCACTCGAGAACCTTTCTTCCCCATAACATTGAAAGACCTACAGAGCTGAGCGTCTTCCTGTTCGTAGTCGCCACTGGAGAACCATTCTTCCCCATTGGCTGGCTATTGCACTATCCGAGACAATTAGTATGATTATCGTATTGAAGTATGATGTGATAAGATCGGGATCTATAAAACATACTTTTTTAATTAATCGAACGTCACAGATAACTTTGTAATATAATCAAATGTCAGAGATACTATCACTGATAAGCGAGATCAAGATAAATTTTTAAATCTAGTTATACATATCAGCTGTTGTCAAGACATAGACGCTATTTATATAGGTAACGTTTTTATATATTTAAAAACTGTAATTGATAACTTTATGTTAATCAGCATTCAAGATTGCCTAATATTATGAAATTCGTTACCACTTAAGCTTTAGTGGAAATAGGTTATCGTGAATCATTCAAGCCATTACTGACTTTGATAATAAAAATAAAAAGTATATGGGATAGCGCCCAAAGTTAGGTGGGCTTTTCTTGCCTGCTCTTTTGCCGGCGTAAGGGGGTTCAGGCGTAGGTAGTTTTAAGTTTGTCACCGCCTTCGACTACATCATCATTCAATACTTCATGACTTGTGGTGAAACACAAACCAGAATTATGTAAAAATAAATTCGTGCGATCGCTGTAATGAAATGCAACCTACATTATGAGGTCGATGCCCGTAAGATCAAATATCCATCATATCTCCAAAAATGACCACCAATAAATTGAAATCTGGCACCAATCGATCAAATGTCTCTAGGTGAATGACCTCTCTAATCGAATGATAAACCTGGATTTCGAGATTGTCATTTTTGCAGTCTGGCTTCTTAAGCGATCGTGGACTCCGAAGTAAGGAAGTGCTAAGTTTTAAATACCAATAATAGTGGTCGTCACAAATTTTTATGTAGTGACAGCAGAGCAAAGAGTGAGAGAGTGTGCTTCGAGCTACAGAGATCACCCAACGTAATTTAATTATGTAAACGATATCATCTGCCCATAACACTTTATCATCATCATCATCATCAGCCGGAAGAAATCATCTTCTGAACATAGGTCTCCCCCTTTGAACTCGTCCATGAACAGTTTAGCCACTTGCATCCATCGGCTCCCTGCGACTCTTGCAATATCGTCGGTTCCCCTAGTGGAGAGCCTACCTACAGAACGTCTTCCCTATAACACTTAGGAGTACTAGAATTTTATCTCTGAAATGAAACTGTGAAGCTCAAATAACATCTCCATGACTAACGACCTCCATAATCGGATATGCGATCACAGATTCGCCAGTAGTAGTACCGTGCGCTCGCAGTTACCATGCGAATTAAAACGATTAAGACGAATGACTTCCAAGGATCGGAAACTAGAGATGACACATGTATCTCTGCTGGATGTTTCAACTCTATATCTAAAGTAAGGTTTAATAGAGAAGGGACGTAAAAGTTTCCGGTGCAATTACAGGGCCTAAACAACATCATCAAAACACACTGTAAGAGCTGACAAGCGATATTCCTTTTTAATTATACACTAACACAACATGCAAACACACACACTCACACACACAAACACACACACTCACACACACACACATACACCCTTTTTCGATTTCAAATATATAAACGTACGCGTATAAGTTATAGTATAATAGGTAATTGTATTATGTGTAAAAACCCGGAAAAGAACCACTTTTTTTTGTAACGAATTTTGTCGGCGAAGATCTGTCCGAGCATAGGGTAGTTTGAAAAACTGCGCTGCGCTCACATAATCATTGTTATGTGAATGCAGCACATGCTGAAGCTGCCCTATTGCCCTATGATTAATTAGTTAAATAAGTAACTGGAACATAATATGCTGTTAAATAGTGGCAATAAATTGATTTTTTATTTTATTTTATTTAACATCGAATATCTCAGGAACGTAGTGCATTGCTCAGAATTTTGAACTGTTGACAGTTCGGTATTTTTTCCACAAAGGTTTTTTGACTTCTTTAATAATTATTTTACTTGTTGTTGAGCACAAGTATCCTGATGTTAAGTGATGATGTAGTCGAAGGTGGCGCCACGTTACTCCTGGACTGGGAACTGATTCTCAAGTGAGGCTGCCAGAGCACACCGATAGGAGCTTGGCGACAGATGTAGATACTATGCAATTTGTAAAAGTAGTGTCAGAAGTAACATTGAATCTTTTTTTTTTATCACTGAAGATGTCAAAAATTCAGAAACGCTGCTCGTTGTTTTTACTCGAATGACGTATGGTTTATGCCCTTGTAATCAGGGTTTAAAGACTTTAAATCTACCATTATGCTCTTTAATTCGTCACTAAGCCCATCATAAAAACAATTGCGTATTTCCTGAGTCGCTTCTCTCTGGATTTAACCAGTTCAAGCAGCAAAGTGAAAGTCGCAATTGTCCAAGAAGTTGCTGCCCAGAATAATAAAGATTAACCGGTTCACATAAGGACAATGTGCCATTATTTTTGTATGGAATTCTACCATGGAATACTGGCTGTTATTTAGATGACATTAAACAAAACATTAACTGTTTAAACTTACTAATGTGGATACACGAATGTTAAATGGCTTTCCATGTTCGGAGTACAACCAAGTCTGAAAAGAATCTGCGAGAGTTCGAGAGTACCTACTTATAATTTTTATTCATTTGGTACCCTTAGGGGACGAATTTTAGAGGAAACCTATTTAGTACACTCGTCCAGTATATCTTCTATATTTATTTGGAGTCGGCGCAGTTTATCTTATTCTTCCACTCTCTTTTAGTTTCACTTTCTTTTCCTTTTCATTTATGTTAGCTCTTACACAATCCATTCTTATATTTTCTTTGGACTTCTTCTTCCCTTTCATTCATCAACATTCATATAATCTTTACATTTTCTAAGTTTCGTGTTTTAGGACTTTGTGAAATTAGATAGAGTCGTCAATATATGACTGAAAAGCGAATTAAGAAAGTTGTCCGAATATCAGGACCATTCATATTCCTATGCATAAATATGTATATCGCTGTCTTATACCCATAACACAAGTTTCGAGCTTAATTTGGGGCTAGGTCAATTTGTGTGCAATGGTCCCCCGATATTTTTATTTATTTATTTATTCAACCTGAAAAAAATATTACACATTTTTGCTTTTACTTTTGTCTTATTATCACTTATAATATAGCTGAAATATGTTCACCTACCATAACAGAACGGAAATTCTCTACACTATCCCTTCCAGTGTTTACAACCAAACCAAACATAAACAAAACGGAATCAGAATACCGCACGGATCTTCTTGGAAGGTAGAGATTTAAAGAACTCGCGAAACGTGGCGATTGCATCATTTGTGTATTTTCAGAGGCAATTTACCTGCTATAAGTACATACCTGATAGCCATGCGCAGGCGCCGCTGGCGACCATAATAATCAAGAACCTGTCATTCAGTCAGTAACTCTAACTCAGTGTCCTAGCGATCGCCGCGCCGCGCGGACGTCATTACACCGCCCGTAATACACACGCCACGTGTGTTTGTGAGTAAATAGTGCAACTGGACTGGACTGTATTGTTTGTGCCGTGTCAAACATTGGATTGCTCCAAACTCGGAACGCTACTGGATTCGCCTCACGGTACCAATCACATTCATAACGATTCGAGTCGGTTTTGTTTATTTTGACGACGGTGTATGTAACAGCGTTGTTTGTATGACATATTTCATCGATTGCTTTGGAACTGCTACGTTTGTAATGGCAATTGCCACCAATAATAACAATCAGCGGACCATGAGAAGCTTTATTAGTTTTGAAATTTTCAATCAGCGTTAAATGGAGTGAAGTGACCGACAATCTATGTCAATGGCGTAGAGTCGACATTTGCCTGTTTTGTTTTGTTTATTCTATCTGAATTATTGCTACAGATTTTATATTAACGATTCTTAATGGACTGGTAATGAGTCTGTTATTGATAAACTTTAATGCAAATGGTTCATCGCCTTCTACATCCTATGTGTCAACTCCATTACTCACAGCGTGTCCTGTAGTTCTTGTTAATTCACAATTAAAAATATTCCGGTGTTTTCAACTTGTTTAGCTACAAAATATTATATGAATACGATTCTCTCGCGGTTTCTATTCATTTATAATAATTATTCTCTGAATTTCTGTTTACAATATTATCATAAAGTTATTTTTTGTTTTGTGTTGGGACTTTGTTATTATCTTCAGTTGGGGCTGTGGCAGCGAAATTGCTGATTATTTCAAAAACCCCAAACAATCACTGGAGTTTTTCGCCGAACGCCCATTTAAATATGTTAAACATTGAATTTTCTTATTTCCTTTTAGTAATAGCTCTTTTCATCTTACCCAAAATTTCTAAGTAGCAATGAATAAACACCGAAAATAGAGCTCTAATAACAAAGATAAATTATATCTATCGTACTGTACTAAAGAAGTTAGATAACAAAATCAATTAAGTGCTCTATTTTTGGTTTGTTTTGGCTCTTTTTGGCTTGTGCGTGGAACTAGTACCTACTATCTTCGTCATCATCATCATCATCAGCTTGTCCACTGCTGGATATGGGTCTCTCCCCAAGGTACAGTCAACGACAAAACTAGTTGATCATACTTGATTTTCAAAATATATTTTAGATCAGTAATATTTGGGTTTTGTTTACAACTTACAAGGTAGCTTTTGACAACAACACAATACACCTTGGTCTTGATTTGTTTTCAGTGATGTTTTTAAGGTTAGTTACATGAGGCATGAGGTACCCCCTCTGTCGCCTGCAGGGTTACTAAGACAAGGGCCTCAACATTTATTAATATTAATAGTTATTACAGCTTCTATGATAATAATTTTATCATTTTGACTGCTACATATAATATACTCATATAATAACACAAAAACAACAACCTTGTCACAGTCACACTATTTGTCATTTCATTGAATAGTGTAAGCAAGCAACTCAATATAAACATACCGTGACATGGTTACACCGTGTTACTTGTTTTAATTTGAAAGAATGAACAGTTAATTATCTAAACGAGCTAAATTAGCAAGTTAATAAACGTTCGCTGCTGGAGCTTCATTAACAATGGCGCAAATGAAAAGAACGCTTCTAGTTTTGTATTATTTGGAATTTAAAATAACACATAACTAGAACTTGCTATCTTGTGTAGTTCACGAACGAACTAGGTCGTAAAAACGCTCCCATAGATGAACTACACGAACTAGTTCCCAAATCCCTCGCTCCTTAGTTCGTTCGATAAGACCAACTTGTAACAACAACTAAGAGTAAACTCATTTAGAATCTATCATAAGTAATATGAGGTGATCTGACAAATAACCGAGGACACCAACATAGCCTATAAGATCAGCAAGCAGAAGTAGCAATGAGCATAGTAGTAGAACCGATAACCGTTGGGGCAAACGTATTCTTGAGTGGAGACCGCGACTCGGCAAACATAGGTGTAGTACGTCCTGCGACTAGGTGGAACGATGATCTACGTAAAGTGGCTGGCGGCGGTTGGATGAGAGAAGCCGAAGACTGGGCTCAGTGGCGTACTTTGAGAGAGGAGAAGCCTATGTCTAGTCTAGGCCAGTGAGCTTCGCTTACCATCAGATGAAATGTGGTCAGACGCAGGCCCAGGGAATAAACAAAGCTGCAATTTCTAATTGTATCAATGGCTTCTACAGTATATGTATTCTGCCTTGAACTGGGTCGCTGTTGTTGTGTTTCTCTTGGTTGGACAAAATTGACACACGGTTTGAAATTGTCATATCCAGTGCCAACAATAATATTATGTGCCGATGTGCATCTTCAATTCCCACTGGTCTTTTGAATTGGAAATGATCTTCAATCTCTCCGATTGGCTTGAAATCAGTTCAGTTCGCAGACTTCTGCAATATTTTTGTTTGTTAGTTTCATAATTATCTGAATTAAGATCTTAAGTAGGAAGAAAAGGTCACGATTTAACAGTTTTCCTTCTTGGTAATATTAAATGACTTTTACCTGTTTATAAAATAACTAGATGTAACCCACGGTTTCGCTCGCGTTGGGATTCTTACAGACATCGTTCCTTTTTCGTGATGAAAGTAGCCATGTCACTCTTCTATCACCACCACCCTCACCATCAACAGCAATATTACGATCCCAATGCTAGGACTCTGGCCTTCTCTCAGAGAGAGAGTATAGGCCGTAATCTACCACGCGGGCTCAGTGCGGGATGGTAGGTGTCGCTTGCCCTTGAATGTTGCGGTTCTTTGACATGCCGATTTCCTCACGATGTTTTTTTTCACCGTTTTGAGAGATGGCTAATCCACACATATCTTATTAAGTCATAGGTGCGGGGTTGAGAGGATTCGAACTCGGTATCGGTGCCTTGTAAGGCTTACGCGTTACCATTCAGCCACCATCGCTCACATTCCTTTACGTATATCTTTTCAATAAATTACTATCCTTATATAGATAGAAATGTGTTCATTTAACGCAAAACCTAGTAAGCAAATATGTTTATTAATAGTCTTTAAAAACCATATCTTCCAACTTTAATTTAATATTAACCAAAACGGTATTAACAAAATATTTTTTTTGGTTCGATGATTATTTTTGACTTCGCCTCTGCCTATTTTGAGCAGTTCAGTAATGGATTCACTTTCACAGACGTTTTTGCTATCTGAACCAAAAAAGTTTCCGTGTCAGTGACAACTGATACTTTGGTGAATGCAATGTTCAGCCAGTATAACAACCAGAGTTTTGAATTGCAACAGTTCAAAATCCCGCGCGGCAATGCACTGCGCCCGTCACCCTGAGATTTATTTAGATAATATTTATATTAGGTGTAAAATCTATTTATGACCTGTAATATCTCTGGAAATATTTGCCTATGTGGGTATTTCATTAACAATATGTGCGTCTTTTGCCACATATTATTCAATACTCTAACGTCATTTTATGATAACGATTAGTGATGACCGATTGTACCTAAAAAATATCGTATCGAATCGATGTCTAAAAAATCGATTCAGATATAAGTTCAAAGCATAGAATATCTATTTATCAAAATCATTTTTTCTTTCGAATGGAAACAAAAGTAATTAATAATGTAATATAATACACATAAAAATTAACTTCATGATAGCACCAGCATTATTGAAGTCAATGATAGTGATAAAATGCGTATTGTCATCTATTTGAGTTTATGGTAATGAACGGTGGAATAAGAAAATGTCACCTTTGACATGTTTGAATGTTTCATTTTCAATTAGTTCACAATTGAAAATGAATTATGTATATGATTGCATTCTGTAAAATCTGTATTTCAAGTGTCAGAGATCGATTCACGGAATCGTTCCATTGTTTAAAATCGATTTTCTTGACCAAAAAATCGATTCCATTATTAGAATACCATCTCTAATAACGACTCAACTAATTTAACCCGCAGAATACTAAATGTATATTTCTAGAACTGTTTAAGTACCTACTAAAAACTGAATGTATTTTTTTTTGTATATTAATGAATATTAACATTGTCCTACGTTTGGTATTTAGTCACTAGTAAATCAACTAATATTATAAAGAGGAAACATTTCTTTGTTTGTTTGGATGTAGCCCTTTGCCTTTGTTTCCCAAAATCTAGGTATAGAAGTTTTTTTTCTTGTCTATTGTTTGGAGACTGTATTTCAAATAAAAATAATTGCTAATAATTAATTATCTCGTGTTATTATCGTGATAATAATTTTCCATCGTTCACGAACTAATTCTAAAGTTCTCAGAACAACTTGCTGCTGAGCATACAACGCTTTCCGAGAAAAAAGTGATCAAGCTAACTTGACGCCAGATAAATATATTATGTACCTATATTATGTCACGTAAAAATTTATGCGATAAAAATTTAGAGCGATGGTGGCCGAACGGTTAGGCGTGCGAATTACGAGACGCCGACACCGAGTTCGATTCCTCTCGGCCCCGCACCTATGACTCAATAAGTTATGTGCGGATTTGCCATCGCTCAAAACGGTGAAGGAAAACATCGTGAGGAAACTGGCGTGTCCAAGAACTGCAACCTTCAAAGGTATGCGACATCTACCAACCCGCACTGGGCCAGATTACGGCCCATACTCTCTCTCTGAGAGAAGGCCAGAGTCCCAGCAGTGGGAATGTGAAATGATGATGAAAAATTAATGGGTGCAAATCAGTTGGTACGATCAACGACAAAAGTTACTGAACAATTGCAAGTTTTCCGATTACCTTCATCATCTTAAACACCAGTCTTAGACCACATCATCACTTAACATCATCAGGCATGCTGTGTTGTAGCCAAACGCTGCTTTGTAGCTTGTAAAAACCCAAATATTACTGATCTAAAACACATTTGGAAAAATCGAGTGTTATCAGGTACTTTTATCGCTGACTGCACTACTTTGTATGTTCAGCGTCCAAAATTACTTAATTTTTCACTTTTAATCAATATACTATACTAGGAAATACCAGCTATTTACTGTCCATTATCACCATCAGCCTGCTACATTCCCTTCCTACAGCTGGGACATAGGCCTCCTCTCAGAGAGGGTATGGGCCACGCCGGCCCAGTGCGGGTTGGCGGATACGTTAGGGGGTTGTCAGACCACCGGCACCGCCCCAAGTAGGTATTTATCTAGCTGTAGATTCCTCTAGTGCAAGTTATGAATACTATAAAAATGTTTGTAAACGTCAAAGTTTACTTTCGACAACTTGACAAAGTGGCAACTCGTTCTACCTAAATGCAATACGCAACTCGAAAACTTTGTTCGAATTCGAACGATTTTAGTTCCTCCATGTTTCCGTAAGGGGGCGTTGTAAGAGAAAATGTATGGAAGGAGACGAAAACTTTTATATTTTTCGTAAACTATTAAAACTTGTTCTAGGGGAACTGCTTGCTATCCTAAGACAACAACCGGGATCGACGTCGAAGCACGGAAGCGGAAGCGCTTTTAAGCGATGATGGCTCAGTGGTAGTGAGATCGGCTTGCGACCCATAGTCGTGGGTTTGACTACAATGAGCTTGTGCTTTCGAACATCGTGATGAAACCATAGCTTGGTGGTAGGGTATTTTCTAGTGCTCATCGGGCTAGCTAACCACCCTTATATTAAGACTCTGTCGCCAATCACCTATCGGTGTGTTCCGGCAGCCTCACTTGAGAGCCAGTTTCCAGTCCAGGTGTAGCGTGGCGCTATCTTCGACCACATCATCACTTAACATCAGGTGACTTGTGGTCAAACGCTACCATGTAAGAAATAAAAAATAAAGAAATAAGATAGCACTCAGTTGTAAATACCAGTGGTCACCCATCCAAGTAGAGACCACGGAGATCGTTAAGCTCTGCTACGAACTAACTCCAACTAAGATGAATCATCGTAAAACTAACAAGAAAGAACTCTAACCTGCCTACCCTTCAAGCTGGTAGAAATAAATAAGTAAAGGTAATTAAAATAAATCAACAATTTGTAAAAACACGAATAGTTACCGTAAAAACCAACGGGCCGTCAAGGTTGTACAGTTTTTACTTGAATTAAGTATTTTAGTAGATATCTTAAGGAGCGTGAACTAACTTTACTTGCTATACCTATTGAAGTTGTAGTAGCCTTAACTCTTAGGGTGACAAATCAACATCGAGCTATGCTGCGCTGTGCTATGCTGTGTTTCTTAAGCTACGTTTTTTTAACGATCAACATCAAGCTGTGCTGCGCTTTGCTTAGCTCAGTATAAAAGTAATCAGCAGCTCGTGTAGTCGTTTATCTATCCATAAAAAAAATAGCACAGTTCGGCACAACGCGGCTCAGCACGGCGGGTAGCGCGCCTCGCTCGAGACTGCTGCGTTTTTAAACAGAGCGTAGCCTCACACAGCGCATCACAGCATGATTTGTTTGTATCCTCATTAAAATATTAGACGAGCGAGTTGACCAAACAAAGCACAGCGCAGTACAGCGCAGCATAGCTCAATGTCACTCCGCATGTAATTATCATCATCATTATCAGCCTATTTCACCACGCATAACTTTCTACAGAGTACACCGATTTAGTCTTGTTTTACATGGCAGCTTGTTAAAGTTGGAACTAAATGCTCTCCTATGACTTAATAAGTTATGTGCGGATTTGCCATCGCTCAAATCGGTGAAGGAAGACATCGTGAGGAAACCGGCATGTCCAAGAACAACAACATTCAAGCCTTCAGGGCGTGTGACATCTACCAACCTGCACTGGGCCAGCGTGGTAGATTACGGCTCACACTCTCTCTCAGAGTCCCGGCAGCGGAGATGAAATAGGCTGATAATGATGATGATAATTACTCTTCTGAAAAATTACCAATCTTGCGTTTAGCGCGTTTTTCTATTAGACCATCGACTAATAGACAAACGCGCTAAAATCGGAATGTTGGGCTGTGAAGAAGACGGATGAGAGGAAACTCCATGTAGCGGAGATGAGAATGTTGAGATGGATGTGTGGAGTGACGAGAATGGATAAAATAAGGAATGAGTATATGAGAGAAAGTATGAAAGTAGCACCAGTGACAGATAAGTTGAAAGGGAATCATTTGGCTTGGTATGGACATATTATGAGGGATGATAGTCATATTACAAAAAAAGGAATGAATATGAATGTTGATGGATGGAAGGGAAGAGGAAGACCAAAGAAAAGATGGATGGATTGTGTGAGGGTTGATATGAATGAAAGGGGAGTGAATGAAGCGATGACGGCTGAGAGGGGAGAGTGGAAGAACAGTACATGCTGCGCCGACCCCAAATAGATGGGACCAGGGCAAGAAGAAGAAGAAGAAGAGTCTATTAGACCATCGATGTATATCCTAACCTAACTTTTCATATAGGTGCCTACTACCTACATTAAAAAAATCCTTTGACCTTAGCTTCTGTGCCTAAATGTTTTGCGTTATCGTTGTATAAATCTTTACGGACAGTTTAACCTCTTTACTTAGGTTCACCTTGACCTCTCGTGTTAACAATTCAGATCATAACAGGTTCAGTAGGTTATACGGTTTGAGGTAACAAGAAGATAGTACATAATTAAATGTTATCAAAGAAAGATTAAACCAACCCACTGATAGTTTTAAGATAGATGGATTACCTCTTTATTGGTACACCACAATACAGACGAATTGAAAAGAACAACGGCCAAAACGGACCTGAGGTCGTATGAAAACGATTTATATACGATAAAAATTTTAATTTTTTGCCTATTAAGATTATACAAACGATATTTTAAAGAAAGTGTAGAAAAAAAAGATATTTACTTTTTAACTTTGGAGTGTTGATGTTTTGAACGCACTCCGCATTTTATTTTTCATTCCGTTTCACGCTTTGGAAGTCAGCCCCTACTTAAGTCATTAAAATCAACATTATTAACTAATCTTTTTGATCTATGTACTAGCGAAATAAATGTCACTGTCAATTGACATAGACAGAAACGAATTTTTTATACAAAATATATTGCGTTCAGGTCCAGGGTAGTATGAAAAGTGGCCAATGTTCTTTCAGAGTCTGAAGTGTCATTTGTAATCGCATCGACTGCGTTAGCTTGGCCGCGTACGGCCGGTTCCAATAACTGATCTATCCACGATTTGCCGTACCGGAGATGGAAATTAGACATAAGCTCCATAAAAGTAATGTCAAACTTATGTCAAACCGTGGATAGATCGGTTATTGAAATAGTGGTAGTGCGCATGGTGGAGAATCGGGCGGCAAAGCGTTCTTATTTGGGACGACCGAATGGCTGGTCGGACACCCTAGATACCGCTGGAAGGACGCGGTGGATGCGGACCTGCGCGAACTCCACACTCTGAACTGGGCTGAATTGCTCAAGATAGAGAGGAGTGGCGCTCTCAAGAGCCCAAGACATACTTTGGGTCGCTGAGCCATCGGAGTTAGTTGATTATTAATCGTCTCGATTATGACAACCATTCGTGATCGCCAACGGTACTGGACACGACCTTGGCCACATGTGGGCACAAGTAATGTCTCGGACATGCGCGCTCCAAGCGTGTAATACAGCCAATCATCTCGCAGTTATAGCAATCACTGTATTTATAGTAATTTCAATATAACTGCCTACTTACCTACTGAAAATACTGTAATACTGTCATGTCTACTGAAATGCAACCAATTTTCATATAGCATTAGCTTTGACTCGCGATTTCACTCGCGTTGTCTTCGTTTTATCGCATTGAAAAGTATTCTATGTCCTTCCCCAGAGTTACAACTATCTTTATACCAAATTCCATCAAGATTAGTTTAGCTGTTTATACGTGAAACGGTAACAAAGAAACAGAGTTGAGAGTTGCTTTCACGTCCGACAGACATTTTCCGGTGTTTTTGACACTTATTTTGCTATTCGGGGCAGAGATAAATCCAAAAAGTAAAAGATCATAAAAATCGTTCCAACCGTTCTTGAGTTATAAATGGTGCAAACCGCCTTTGTTTTCTATATTTAGATTTTTATGTATCTCAGTTTATATTAAATTATCTGATTGCGTGAGTATACGTACCTATTGTTTATTGCTAAAAAAAATTGTCTATTGTATATTATTCATTTATTTTTAGACAGAGATAGATAGATACTGGTATCGATTCGATTTGCATTCTCTAAAACTAAACTAAGTTTGACAGGTCTAATAGTATTGCTGTCTTTTTCTAACCACTGAAGTAAAAAAGGACAGCATTACTTTTAGACCTGTCAAATTTAGTTTAGTTTTAGAGAATGCAAAACCGAATCGACACCAATATAAATAAGACTAAATTTATATATTGTTAGCTACAGAGTGCAGACAGACGATTAAAACGTGTTAACTAATACGCTATCAGCTCAGAGTCGTATTGTATGATAAAAATGGGCGTGTTAAGTTGAATCATCCCAACAGATAATTTCCCATACTTTGTTATTAAGCCAGTTTAAAATAAATATAACGGGAATCACACATGATTCACTATTTACGATAGCTACCTGCAATCTTGCAATATTGACTCGCGTTGAGTTATTTGCGACACTTAGCGTTTTTTTAAAGCAAATCAATGAAGGGATGTAAATTATTTTTATTGTACTTAAATAAGCGTGATACAAGTAAATTTAAAATAAATATAACGGGAATCACACATGATTCACTATTTACGATAGCTACCTGCAATCTTGCAATATTGACTCGCGTTGAGTTATTTGCGACACTTAGCGTTTTTTTAAAGCAAATCAATGAAGGGATGTAAATTATTTTTATTGTACTTAAATAAGCGTGATACAAGTAAAAGATACGTATTTTATTAAGATTACTTCAGTAGGATAAATGTCAGGTAAATTAAGCGTTTAACACAGTTCTCTCGCGCCAAACACCTAATGTAAAATATGGTAGAAAATGCTTGTGTATGAAATAGGCAAAAGTCAAAATTTGTTTTATTCAATAGGATATTGTGATCACTTTAAAATGTCAACTTAAAACTAGCTACGCCTGTTCCAACCTCCTAACACCGGCAAAAGAACAGGCAAGAAACGCCCTGCAGGTAACTTTTTTGGCGCGATCACATTGACAATTTTATTCTTATTACTAATTGATTGAATTGGAGTAAGTTCACTAAAATCCCAAGCTTTTTTTGTCATCTAATAGTCCGATATTTTTAAATTAGCTTTACTAATAAGATTTCTCATGTTTCTGCTAGTAATCTACTAGTTCATGAAGGATTTATAAATGAATAAAAATATGCTTATGAATAATGGTGTGTGTTAGCCGGTAAATAGTAAATTCCCCAGTGTACTCGGTTCAGAGTCTATAGCAGAAATACCGGGAGTTAACCTAAGCTTATAACCTACCAAATAATCTGTTAACGGTGTAGGTAATAGAAATAATCAGAAGTGGAAAATAATGTATTCGTTGCAAATACAATAGACAAAAGGCGATTATAAGTTCTGTGCCACGAATCGGTCCCCAACTCAGCAAGTCGTACAACCAGCGCTGGACTTCCGTTGAGATACCCTTTACATAGTTGTGGTAGGAATATGCCAGATAAATCGATGGTACGCAAAATCAAATGTCTTGAGATCGAAGGTACGTTTTATCGAATGTCTATGTAGCGTACCATTATTATTATCTGACCTGTAGGTGTATAGTTTTCGATGATACATCATCATCAGCCGGAAGAAGTCTACTGCGGAACATAGGCAACCACCATGAACGGCTGTTAGCCACTTCCATCCATCTGCTCCCTGTGACTCTTACAATGACTTCGGTCCACCAAGAAGGCAACTTTAATAAAATGTACGGAACCCATTTACGACACCGTTTATCAACTTGCACTCATAACTCGTCACTCCACGCCCCGCACGTCCTTGTATGCGCTTTCGCCGAAATGTTTTGGCTCGAACCTGATATTTTTATTGCACACCTTCAACTGTATGCAAATATAATTGATAACAAGAATTTGTACATTCGTCACGCCAACGTTTTTGTAAAGGCACCTTAGAGTCCTAACGGAAAACGCTAGCTATAATCGCCGTAGACAACTTGGTTTTAGTGACGTCGACTTGCGACTAAGCCCTGCATTTATATATATATGGCCGGTTTCGATAACGATTTGCCCTACTGCAGATGGAAATTTGATATAAGCTCAATAGAATAATGTCAAATTTATGTCAAAGCGTGGATAGATCGGTTAATGGAACCGGCCGATATTGGAATAGTGAACCAGGTTCCAATATTCGAATATTCAGAATTTATTATAAATTTTTTGGTTACATGATTTCTGGTGCCAAGATTTTGCGACTTTGAGAATTTGTTGATCTCAATTCCTGCAATGAGCTTGACCTGGACCAGTGAAGGAAAACATCGTGGATGAAACCATATATTGGTAGAAGAACATTTTCAAGCTATCTAATAAGTGTGAGGAAACCGGCATGTCCAAGAACCACAACATTAAAGGGCATGCGACACCTACCAACCCGCACTTAGTCTGCGTGGTAGATTATGGCGCGTACTCTCTCTTAGACAAGGCTTGCGTCCCAGCAGTGGGAAACTGGGAACGTGATAACAGGGATGATGATTCGAGTACTTTTTTTCTGTTTCTTAATCCATCTCCGTGACTTAATTAACATTATATATAACGACCACATTTGTCATTTTACCGTTAATTTAAGCTGTCAATTTAAAGACAAGTGAAGGATTAACAGTGACGGACAGACACACTGATCATATTTATAATTAATTATATTGTGTGCAAACGTAATAAATGTTGCAAGGTCTTTGAACTCTTATTGACTGCTTTATTTAGCGATATTTGAAATTCATGAGCGTTTTATTTTGAATAACGTATTTGAATTTTAATCTGGTTATAGAATAATGCATGATAAAATTGTTTATATTGTAATAGGTATTTAAAGTATTATTTTTTATTTCGTACTAGTTAGCGTTTGGCTATACAAGACAAGTCACCTTATTTTGAGTGACAATGTGGCACCACGATTCACCTGGTCTGATGATTCTTTACTTGAGGGTTTGACGGTGGTTGTGACGTCAGATTGCAATCCATAGGTCGTGGGTTTGAATTCTACAATGAGCTTGACCTTTCGGTGAAAGAAAACATCGTGATGAAACCATTGCTTGGTGGTAGGGCATTTTCAAATGCTCGCCTGGCTAGCTACTGGCGCGCCAAGCACCCTTCGGTCTGTTCCGGCAGCCTCACTTGAGAGCCAGTTCCCAGTCCGGGTGTAGCGTGGCGCCACCTTCGACCACATCGTCCCTTAACATCAGGTGACTTGTGGTCCCCCATAAGATTGTGTTTCCTTTAACCATCGTAAAGTAACTCTTATGTCTTGTCTGACTCGTTTTTGATTATTTGTCCTTCTTGATGTTTACCATTTGAGCAATTTATCTTTAAATACTCAATCAAGTAGAGGCACGTTACTGTTTTTGGTCAAGGGCATTTTTTTTTATAGTAAAACAAACCGGATTGTGAATTTAAATTTAAAGCATTCACTTGACAGAAGATTTTAGGTGTTTCAAATTTATTTTTATTGTATTTTTAGTATCCGCCGGGGATAGTGTAGCAGTGAAAGAATTTTTCAAATCTGTTCAGTAGATTCGGAGCCTATTCGATGCAAACAAACAAACAAACACAATAAAATCTTTTCTCTTTGTAATATTAGTATAGTTAACAAGATTGTTTTACCAATGATAATATTGCCCACATAGTTAGATAGAAAGAAAAACAATACTAGTTGCGCCTCGCGGTTTCACCCGCATCTTACTGTTATCCCGCAGGAACCTTTTTCCGGATAAAACTATAAGCTATCTCCATTCCAAATTTCGCTTTAAGCCTTTTTAAGGAAATAACAAAAAGGTTAGTCGACATCACAAGAGACCGAAGAGCTGGCAGCTACCTCGGAGAACGAATTAGTCTAGCCATCTAAAGGGGGAACGCTGCCAGTATCTTCGGAACCTTGCCTAAAGGGACTAATATATTGTAGTTATTAGTTTAGGTTTTTTTATTTATTTTTTTAGTTCATTGTTATAGTATATATTTTTGTTTTAATTATATCAAACATATCAAATAAAATTTGATATTTTTCTTATATTCAGTCGGGCTCGTGGTTTGTCACAAAGCCTTGGCAGTAATGCATTGGTTTCTCTTGGGTTTTTTTTGGAAACCTTCACTCGTCGTGTCGGTAGTTTGTTTTTGTCTTTAAGTGATTAATGCACGACCTTTGTTCTGTGACTAAAACTAGGGATCAACCGAAGTTTCTGTTTCGGCCAGTTTCAGCTGAAAATTCTACGCAGTTTCGGTTTCGGCCAAAGACCAGCCGAAACTTCGGCTGCGCTGGAAGATACGTTTGTGTATTCTTGGACCGTGTTCGGCTTATTTCGGGTGCATCTTTGCCGGCTGACTTCATAGTTTCTTTTTTTTTCTTCTATTAACACGCTTTTACTAGCTTCAGTTGTTATTTTTATGTTACCTACTTATTAACTAAAACTAAGGATGTCAAAAAGTAAATTAATAAACAATAAGAATTCTTCCGAATGTAATAAGTCTCAATGACTTTCGGCTTCGGTTTCGGCAGAAACTATTAAACCGAATTTAGGTTTCGGTCGATCACTAACTAAAATAACCAATTTGTGATAGGTACCTATTGAGTTTTTACTGTGAATCTGTACCTATATTTTTGCATTATTAATTCTTATACTGCATTCGCACATTGATCAACAGGAAAATTCTTTTATCGTCAATTTCACTAAATTGATTACCATAATAGGTGAAATAGTCTTCAAAGCATGGCGTGAATAAATAAAATATATTTACACACAGACATGACATCTTATAAAATAAGCCTATATTTTTAATCTATGTTTTATTAAGCCTATGTAAGTAATGGTAAAAAATGCTCTACGTCATCGAAATTTTTACATATCGTTTGCCGAACGAACGATAAACAATGGATGTCGTTCTCGTATTCTAGAATTAAGGGGATGACATAATTGGACATCATTACAACTATTTTTCTCTATAATTAATTATGACATAAAATAAAACTACCTATCAAACTGAACAATGCAACTACTTGATCTAATAAACCACTACCAGTTTAGTTAAGGTTTATATTCCATTATTTGTGATTAATATCTAATAATTGTGATAAGAAATTAACGTATTTATATATTGAAAACAAGGTGTACAAATGTCTCCGTTGTTGTCTTAGGATAGCAGTTGTGCTAAGTCGGAGACCTTCTAGCCGTCCGAAAACTCCGACACTATAGGGCTAGCAACTAGCCTATCCGCCAACCCGCACTGGGCGCGCGTCGTTTTCTCTATATGAGAGAAGACTAGGGAAAAAAAATCGATTTTTATATTAATGGATTTTCTTTTAATCGATTTTTGATAATCGATTATCTATATATGAAAAAAAATCGATTTTTTTACCTACTCTTTTTTTTAAAGTAATAAAAGGTAAGATAATGTTTGTATTATTGGAGATTAAACCAATGTGTAGCCAAACTACACATATCAATCGAATTTTGCAGTTATATGTTACTATAAGTAATTTTATTACAATGTACAAAAAATACAACTTTTCGAATAGTTAGAAAAAAATTATTACATGTACAAAAAATCGATTTTTTACAAATCGATTATTTATTAATCGATTTTTCCCCCTCCAAGTCACATCCCTAGAGAAGACCTGCGTCCCAGCAGTGGGAACATACAGGTTAATGATGATCCAGCCACTAGTCAATCTGTCAACCCGTACTGCGCCCGCGTGCTATGGCCCATGCTCTCACCTCTCTCTCTGAGAGGCCTGTGTTCCAGCAGAGGGAACGTTACAGGCTGATGACGTAAAGAACGAAGCCACAGAATAAGAAAGGTCAGGTCTGGTACAGTCAGCGACATAAGTAGCTGAAAGAACTTAATTTTCTAAATGTGGCTATGATCAGTAATGTTTGGCTATTTTTACAACTTAAAAGGTAGTGTTCGACCACAACACAGCACACCTGATTTTAAGTGATGATTCGGTCGAAGATTGGTGTTCAAGATAATGAACGCAATTGGAAAGTTTGTAATTGTTTACCGACTTTTGTCGTTGACTGTACAACATATAAATAACCCGTTTCCACCTCAGCCTTATTCAATGTCGTAAAAGTGCGAATGTTGAACTTAGTATGCGATCACACACTCGGTTGCGTAGTGTAGTGTTTGTGATTTTGCGAGCGGTTCCCCGTGACCCAAATAAAAGGAGGAAAAGACGCGTCGAAATAGTAGTCAATGGTCACCTTACTTAATGCGGACAGGACATGTTTAGTTAAGACATAACTACGTGCTCTTTTATTGTAAAAACATTTTTCTGAAAGGTTTGAGCATCGTTTGAGTGAAATCATCTTTACTTAAACATTTTTACACTGTAGCCTTTGACTACAAGTCATCTGATGTTATGTGACGATGTGGTTGCAATGTGCAATGAGATTGTGATTTGAGGTTGTAATAACCGACACCGCTACTTCTTATACTTCTTTACAATTCTGCATAATGTCCTAATTTAAATATACACATTTTTAAATCATTATAAAATACAAAGAGCACGTTAGTAAGTGCCCTGTGAATTACAGCTTCCTCAACAAGTTCACCATTGAAGTGTTTATTTTCTCCACCACCACGCTAAACGTCTGGTTAGTATCATAAACAACAATATAATTTTAACGGTCGTTAATCACTGTACCTAATGGTTAAACAGTATTTAATGTTTACCAACTCTTGCGAGTTTTCAGAAGCTTCATTCGTTCTTTATCTATACTGTACAATCATATTTAAAGAGGTACTAACGTTTTTAAGTTTAGATTTAGCAGGTTTTCAAGCCTGTTATTTAAAGCTAATCTAAAAAAAGCTAAGGTTAAACCAAGAAGTTTTGGACTAAGTCGGAGAAAAAAGAACATTACTAACAACAACAGAAATAAGAAGAGAATAGATGTTTGGTCACTTGGTACCAATGATATGAAAACTATCTAAGATAGAAGGAAAAGTAGAAGGAAGAGAGGGAGAGGTAGACCGAGAAGAACAAACATAGACTATGTCAAATAAAGGATTGCCGTCATGTCGTACCAAGAGGTCATAAAGATGGCTGAGGTGAGGACAAGATGGAAAGCGCTCCACCGACAAGATCAAGAATCTAATGCTGGCACGTTCACAGTACGCACACCAAAGCAATTTCATTAAACAGTAGCACAAACAAAACAATAACAATCTCTTTCACGCTCATTACCTCGACCGCGTGCGAGAGAGACGAAGAGACTTTTCAAGATGCGTATGCAGTGCGACGTCATGCCGTGGCTGCCGTGTGATCGTTAACAGACAATGTGTCAATGTGTGTGTTGTACGGGCCAGTTTTAGATAACCGTCTTGAAATCTCGGGAACTACTAATCCGAATTTTGAAAATTCTTTCACTGTTGGAAAACTACATTATTCCCGAATGTCACCCGAAGCGATAACCCATCAAAGTGATAGCTGCAAGCTACGCCTCCATCGCTACTCTTTTGTATGACCTAGTGATTGTTATTTATCATATTCTGAAGATAGATACAAAAGGTTCTTGTTTAAGTTAATTACGTACCAACGTAGTTGGGTTGGTTTTTGTAAAGCCTGCTCCACGTCAATGCATTTGTAATCTGGTAATTTACATTAATGCACTTCAAGTGCTTTAAGTTAATCTATTCGATTGCATGGCTTGGGATTCCCTGACTGCTATTATGTCTCTTGAATCATTTTAATTTTAGCCGTGAAATTTGAAGTTTTTACTGAGAATATCTTGTTATGAACCAGTCGTAACGCAAACTCAAGATTTTATGGCTGTTTGCTCAGTTACTATTTGTTGTATAAAACAAAGTGACATATTGGAAGATACCATCGTCTGGGGTTTTCTGATTTTACCAGGTTATTGGAGTCTTTTTCTGGGTTTACATTGGGAGTGGAAGGATAACCTAACCTGTGTTCTCAATTAATCTATTAAATCATTATCTGTGTACAATGACAGGTAAAGCACGTAATGACGTCACTGAACGTTATTGGTAAGGAATCTTGATTGTCATAGCGAATTAGTGCCCAGAAGTGTTGTGGTCAATAAAAAAAAATAGACATTAAATTAAATATAATTATGTGTATTTCTGACATACACAAAATATCGCATAGTACAAGAACAAAGACAATAATAACAATCAAAATATTTTTTTTTACCACTTATTTTTACTAAAATCTAAAGTACGACATTGCCGTGATGTCCGAAATAGGTCCCGAATAGGTCCGGTAGCCTCAGTTAATGATCTAAAACACATTTGGAAAGTAACTTTCGTCGCTGACTGTACCCTTCCTTGAAGAATCTAGATTACAATTATTTTGTGTAGTGACTCACTTACGCAATGCGGTTCGTACCTCATCTCCGATGTAACTAGCTAATCATTGTAATCATCCCAACGTCATTACAGCTATCGTTTAATTACCTCGCGTCACAGATTAATAAAATAATTTCAACGTGTAATTTGGTTATCTGGCATCTGTGGTTTACCGTGACGTTCATTGTTACTACGAAGCGTTTTGTAATTTTAACCGACGAGTATTTCAGTCAATATGTTTTTTTTTACTAGTTTCACTTAGTCTTGCATGGTAGCGTTTGACCACAAATCACCTGATGTTAAGTGACAGTGTGATCGAAGGTGGCCACGCTACACCTGGATTTGGAAATGGCTCTCAAGTGGGCCCTAGATAGTGGGATCGAATCCTTAAATGAAGTTGAATTTCTGTGAAGGAAAACGACGTGATGAAACCAAAGCTCGGTAGCAGGGTATTTTTAGTGCTTGCCTGGCTACCTACTAGCCTCAAGTTTCAAGTTGAGAATTTGTCGCCAAGCACCTATTGCTGTGTTTTGGCAGCCCCACTTGAGAGTCGTTAATATTCATGTTCCCATATCCCAATGTATACAACCAAACAAGAGAAATCTTATTAGTAAAGCTAATTAGAAAATATCGGACTATAATATGACAAAAAAAAACTTGGGATTTTAGTGAACTTGCTCTAATTCAATCAATTATCAATGTTATCGCGCCAAAAAAATTACCTGCCGGGCGTTTCTTGCCTGTTCTTTTGCCGGCGTAAGGAGGTTGGAACAGGCGTAGCTAGTTTTAAGTTGACGTTTTAAAGTGATCACAATGTATCCTATTGAATAATATTTTTTTTGATGTTGGTTTGATTTTGCCAGTTCCCAATCCAGGTGTAGCGTGGTACGACCATATCGTCACTTAACATCAGGTGACTTGTGTTCAAACGCGGGTAGCGTAAGAAGTAAACACAGTATGTTTACTTTATTATGATGCCAGCAGGCAGTAGGCACCCTTGAAAATTCATCTCAGCTAGCTTGCCAATCCTAACAAGGTATGGAAAAATTGCACACCGCATATATCATGATCTTGTTACATATGACGTAATTAACTTGCAGGTTTATTTATTTATAAGTTATTGAGGCGAGCCTTCGCTTTAAAGAAACCGGGCCAGGTGTCGCCTAGCGCTGTATGAGAGCAATTAGCGCGTTTCCCTTGTTTGATACGGTACGGGATTTATTTTTTCTTCTTGCCCTGGTCACATCTATTAGGGGTCGGCGCAGCATATACTCTTCTTCCACTCTCCCTTATCAGCTGTCAAAATCAAAATCGATCGAGTGTATTTATTTATTTAATAGCTCACCAACACAGTGTACATTCATACATTAACAAATTAAAAACAATTCTTATAAGATTGGAACCAAATGACACAGTATTTACAAGTAAGGACAGCATGCGTTGCGATAATAGTATGATGTTATTTAGTACGATACATCTGATCGTTTTAAAACATCAAACTTAAAACGAGCTACACCTGTTCCTCCTTACGCCGGCAAAAGAACAGGCAAGAAACACCCGGCAGGTTATTTTGTGGGTGCAATCACATTTACAATTATTACGTGACCGAGGATTTTTCAAGTAAAACTCACCCAATAAATGGATCTCTGTTTATATTTAAATATTGCTACAAATGTCTGCACTCTACCAGAGCGCCGACTCGACTGACTATGTTCCCAAGAATATCCCACCGCCATCACTTGACGGTCACGTCAAGAAGTGGCGGTCAGATCGAGTACTTTTTAATAAACCGGAAAAGGATGTCAACGCTAAGTGACAGCACTCTAACGTCAGTACTGCGCAGTGGAAGTCAATAAGCAGTACTTACCGGAAATATTCGAAATGTCTTGGGAACATATTTACAAATTCACAATAAAAATAAAATAGTGGTTCTTAACTGAACAAAATAATATGTTATCAAATTAGCATTACCAAAAATAGCAATAAAAGCTAACAGTCGGCCTTTCCTGATAATGTCACGTCCCGTGAACATTGAGAATAAAAGGTTATGAAAATTACAATTTTTACTAAATTGATACATTATCGATGTTAGAACTACTATTTTAATTACATAGTGTATATAAAAGCTAACAAGCTATATATCAGCTTTAAACTTCTAGCTGTAGCCTGTAACAACGAATTAATCTTATTTCTGTTGAGTCTATAATAATAATCTTCAAACGTCTACTAGCTGTAGCCTCTACATATTTACAACGAATTAATCTTATTTCTGTTGAGTCTATAATAATAATCTTCAAACATCTACTAGCTGTAGCCTCTACATATTTACAACGAATTAATCTTATTTCTGTTGAGTCTATAATAATAATCTTCAAACATCTACTAGCTGTAGCCTCTACATATTTACAACTAATTAATCTTATTTCTGTTGAGTCTATAATAATAATCTTCAAACGTCTACTAGCTGTAGCCTCTACATATTTACAACTAATTAATCTTATTTCTGTTGAGTCTATAATAATAATCTTCAAACGTCTACTAGCTGTAGTCTTTACATATTTACAACTAATTAATCTTTTTTTTTTTTTTGTTGAGTCTATAATAATAATCTTTAAACTTCTAGCTGTAACCTCTACATATTTACAACTAATCAATCTTATTGCTGTTGAGTCTATAATAACAAGTTTGAAACTTCTAGCTGTAACCTATACATATTTACAACTAATCAATCTTATTGCTGTTAAGTCTATAATAACAATCCTGAAACTTCTAGCTGTAACCTCTACATATTTACAACTAATCAATCTTACTGCTGTTGAGTCTATAATAATCTTGAAACTTCTAGCTGTAACCTATACATATTTACAACTAATCAATCTTATTGCTGTTGAGTCTGTAATAATAATAATCTTTAAACTTCTGGCTGTAACCTCTACATATTTACAACTAATCAATCTTATTGCTGTTGAGTCTATAATAACAATCTTGAAACTTCTAGCTGTAACCTCTACATATCTACAACTAATCAATCTTATTGCTGTTGAGTCTATAATAATAATCTTTAAACTTTTGGCTGTAACCTCTACATATTTACAACTAATCAATCTTATTGCTGTTAAGTCTATAATAACAATCCTGAAACTTCTAGCTGTAACCTCTACATATCTACAACTAATCAATCTTATTGCTGTTGAGTCTATAATAATAATCTTTAAACTTCTAGCTGTAACCTCTACATATTTACAACTAATCAATCTTATTGCTGTTAAGTCTATAATAACAATCTTGAAACTTCTAGCTGTAACCTCTACATATCTACAACTAATCAATCATATTGCTGTTGAGTCTATTTACTTGCTTAAATTATAGCACGAAGGTGAATATTATATGATATATTCAACTAAGTAATATAATTTTATCATAATATTATTGTAGCCTCTACATATCTACAATAACATCTTTACTATAGACCCTTCATGTCTTTAATATAGCTGTATCATTCTGCTGAAATTTCTTTAAACTTTTATTTCATTAACAAATTATAGATTAATTAAATAAGCTGTAAAGAATATTTATTAGTTATTCAATCATCAAAAAGTAAACAAAATATTTAATTTCTAAAGACCCTTCATGTCTTTAATATTTCTGTATCATCCTGCTTAAACTTCTTCAAACTTTTAGTTAATTAACAAATTATAGATTCATTAAATAAGCTCTAAATCATATTTATAAGTTATTCAATCATCAAAAAGTGAACAAAATATTTAATTTCTAAAGACCTTTCATGTCCTTAATATTGCTGCATCATTCTACTAAAATTTATTTGAACTTTTAGTTAGTTAACTGATTGATTAAATAAACTAAATAATATTTAGTCGTTATTCATATTAAATCATCAAAAATTGAACAAAATATTTAAGTTAATTGTAATATGGTCTGTACATTATCATTTTAATGTAACAATTTTAATGTAAAATATATATAATATCGGGGGACCATTGCACACAAATTGACCTAGCCCCAAATTAAGCTCAAAACCTGTGTGATTGGCACCAGACAGCGATATACATACTTATATAGATATATCCAAGACTCGGGAACAAATATTCGCGTTCATCACACATACATTTGTCTTACCAGGATTCAAACCCAGGACCACTAGCTTCGCAGGTAGGCTCACTACCAACTTTGCTAATAACTAAACTTTATTAATTAAATTAACTAAACATATGCGCATAATGTAACAAAAATATAGTTTTATCACAATTAGCCAGATATTTACGAAGTATTTTTAATTGTTTTCAGACTTTCCATCATCACTATTAATTAGTATCCTATTGACACCCTTTAGCCACTACGTAGCCTCGGCTATCCGCCAAAGTTGTCAAGCTTTGAATTACTTTATGTACTCTTGGTACGGTTTATGACTAAGATTTATTCTACCAGTACATCTATACAAATAAATGAAATTGAAGTATCCATTTGTAATTTGAAATAAAAATCAATCTTTTTAATTGTTTTCTGACTGTTCCGGCTAAACTCTGAAAAGCTGGACTAATTTTGACGGGACTTTCACTCACAGAGAGCTAATGTTACAAGGGGTAACTTAAGCTACTTTTATTTTAGAAATTCGAACCCTGGGGAACTTCATACAATGCTTTTATTGTGATAAACTGTAGTTCGCGCGGATGAAACCGCGGGAGCAGCTAGTCTCCATTACAACAAGGAACCAGAGCAAATTGCAATAGTAGTAGTGAGACCCCTTTTAATCAACTGTCAATGCAGGTACATATTTCACTCATTACTTCTTTTTTTTTCTTTTTATTCAGGGAAACGTTCACTAGTTCCGTCAGTTTTCATGGTCTGAACTCTTTTAATATTTGTGCTAATTCAGTATTTATTGAACTGAATTGAATTGAATTGAATTTGTTTATTGTGATAAGAACGGCATGCCATTTACACTCATTACACAAAAATTACTAATTAACTATTATATCGGCTATTTATATTTAGTAATGGAATTGTAGCCGATAGTCCCTTATTAAATTGAGGGATGAATTCACTCACCCGTTGTGTCACACTGCTGTGGCTGTGCGCTGGACTGCTGTGACTGCGCATCGCATTGTTGTGACTGCGCGCAACGCATCTGCGGCTGTGCGCTGCACTGCTGCGGCTGCGCACCGCACTGCTGCGGCTGCGCGTCGTACTGCTGTGACTGCGCGCCGCACTTGCTGCGACTGCGCGCCGCACTGCTGCGACTGCGCGCCGCACTGTTGCGGCTGCGCGCCGCACTGCTGCGGCTGCGCGCCGCACTGCTACGACTGCGCGCCGCACTTGCTGCGACTGCGCGCCGCACTGCTGCGGCTGCGCGCCGCACTGCTGCAGCTGCACGTTGCACTGCTGCGACTGCGCGCCGCATTGCTGCAGCTGCGCGCCGCACTGCTGCGGCTGCGCGCCGCCCTGCGGCGAGTGCTCACTGCACTGCTGCGACTGCGCGCCGTACTGCTGCGGCTGCGCGCCGCACTGCTGCGGCTGCGCGCCGCACTGTTGCGGCTGCGCACCAGACTGCTGCGGCTTCGCGCCACACTGATGTGGCTGCGCGCCAGACTGCTGTGGCAGCGCGCCACACTGCTACGGCTGCTACGGCGTCGCACAAGGGTGGTTGCATACCACACAATGTCTCTGCATTTTTCTGCTGAAGTGTTAAACATTAAACAAGTAACTGTCGTCTAAAACCATATTGTATCTATCTCATCTCAAAATGCAATAAAGGAGTTATTTACGCTTTGTTTTGTTTATGAAACTTCAGAATTTTACAGTATTATATTTATTTACTCATAGAAAAACCAAGAGCTTGTACATGTTTGAAAGTTATTAATTAGAACAGAACCATTTATAGGTCCACGCTCTACGAATGTACGGCCTTTAGTTAGTATTCGCTAAAGCAACTTTAATTGAGGAATTAAATTTCATAATGATATCATATATGTATGGCATTTAAGGCCAACAAGCAAACAAAACGTTGTAAAATGAGATAAATATAGAAGAATCCTTTCACATATTAAGCAGTCCCAAATCATTTACTTATACAATTATTAAATAGTATTATTGAGTTCTTACTACTTCATGGTGTCCTGGTACATCTAATTGAAAGCAACACAATTAGCTCTGTCTCGTTTTTAGAGCCAGAGTCAATATCAAACTCCTACTAATACATAATGCCCTGGTACGTTCAAATTAAAATATGATCTCATAAAACTATGCTATTTCTAAGTTTATGTAAGTCTATAATAGTTCGTCCAAAAGATCACGAGTTGCAACCTACGAACATGATGAACTTTATTGAGATCACGAGTTGGCACCATTACTGTAGGTACATTATTCATATTTGAGAAAACGTTACGAGACGCAACCGAATCCCCCATACATCGGTAATCTTACTCTATAGTTCGAAACAGTCAACTAGGTTAGATGCAATCTTCAAAAAGTAAGTGTAATACATATAATATGCTTACAATAATTTAATGTAAGGGAAAGTAAAATAAGGAATGCCAAAAGTATCAGTATCAGTAACATTGGACTTAATGGGAACTGGGCACTTTATGCCGATGATACCTGTCCCCTATTACACCAAGCTCGACAAGTGCGACAATTGTCTAAATTATACAACAACAATTATTATGTGTTTGGACTTCAATTGTACGATATATCTCCAAACTTTGGGGTGTCCAAACATTTTTTTTTTTATATTATATTTCACCAATTGCTTCACAAATGAAATACTGATTATACACACTATTTTCAATAAACAAGAGCGGCTGTATGGATTTTTTTTTCAGTCTTGTCGACTATATGCAGTGAGAACACTACAGCTGTAGCGAAAGCCTGACAGTTCTAATCTCATGTCAATAATTACCGACAAATGCCTATCATGCCTACACTGCAATTGTGAAACTTCATGACATAGTTAACAATGCTCAGTCAGACCTAGATAAATGAAATATGTGGTTTCAGACTCACTTGCTTGACACACTACATACTATTCGCCACACCTCAAAAAATATTGAAATGCACCGGCCACTTAACATATAGTTGGATAAATTGTGCACGAAATTAACAGTGAAAAATACTTAGTACTAATCCTGGATAGCAGCTTAACTTGGAAGCCCCATTTAGAATCGTTAAAGTCAAAGTTACAATCCATAATGGAGTATAACGAAGTTTTATAAAATGCTTGACACGCAATGTAAAATATAAAATACATAATTCACTCGTAAAACCTCATCTTGACTACCTAATAGAAATGTGTGCCGCAAAAACCAAGTCGAGTATGATTCAGATTGCTCAGAATTCAGATTACTATAGAGAATATAACATTTTGAGTATAAGACAATTAAAACTAACTACGGAAAAAGGGCAATCTTATACGAGATAGCACAAGTAACCAATCATTACTTCTGTAGTAGGTATACATAATCTTTGGCCAGACTTGCGATGATTATTTGTTTTTACTCACCTACCCTACTTAATGATTGTTTTTTTTTTTTATGTTGTAACACCTGCATGCTCTAAGGCAGGATTGTACCCTACTTTATAATTACTTTTAATTTTTCTCTAATAAGTGAACCATGTTCTACTGAGAAATAAATGTCTTAAACCAGAAAGCATTTTCTAATATTTAAATTTATAAATTACTAAAAATAGAATTAAAAAAAAAGTAACAGTTACACAGTACCTTAATTTTGCTTCCAATACCAACTGGGCGTACGGTGACACCAAGGCATCAGCCTTATGTTGCCTTACCTTGATGTTATCCCGTCTTCTGATCTATTACGTGACCGAGGATTTTTCAAGTAAAACTCACCCAATAAATGGATCTCTGTTTATATTTAAATATTGCTACAAATGTCTGCACTCTACCAGAGCGCCGACTCGACTGACTATGTTCCCAAGAATATCCCACCGCCATCACTTGACGGTCACGTCAAGAAGTGGCGGTCAGATCGAGTACTTTTTAATAAACCGGAAAAGGATGTCAACGCTAAGTGACAGCACTCTAACGTCAGTACTGCGCAGTGGAAGTCAATAAGCAGTACTTACCGGAAATATTCGAAATGTCTTGGGAACATATTTACAAATTCACAATAAAAATAAAATAGTGGTTCTTAACTGAACAAAATAATATGTTATCAAATTAGCATTACCAAAAATAGCAATAAAAGCTAACACAATTGTGTTTTTTATTACTAATTGATTGTATTGGAGCAAGTTCACTACAATCGCGAGCTTTTTTTTTGTAACGCTTCATACTTCATTTTTAGTAGACCCTTCACAATCTATCCACCTTTTCTTTGGTCTTCCTTTATCCATCAATGTTTATATTCATCTCTCTCTATCTTAATTACAGGGAAAAATGTTTGTAATTAGCCCCTAATTATCAAATTAATCTCGAAGCAGTTAAAATAAGTTTCAGTATTATTATTCTCACCAAATTTATTATTATTTTAAAATCATATATCATTCTCCAACCCGTATTTGCGAGAAGATATCACAATTAAATTTTAAGGCTTCATTCTCCAAATAAGCAATTTTTAATTGCGCTCTTCGTGTCTCATAATAATTATTCCGTCGATACTTTTACGAGTTCGCGGATAATGATAATTGACGTTTAAACGTAATGTTTTAATCCTCACAAAATGAAAGGCTCGAAATCTACCGGGCTCACAATGTCCTATACTAACACAAAAGTTCACCCAGACAAAATTGAGCCCAGGGGCCCAATTGTCGCGGCGTGATAAATTATCACATTCGATAAATATCGCAAAAACTGTCAAAAGTCAATACATATTTTGACAGTAATTATTGCGATATTTATCGAATGTGATAATTTATCACGCCGCGAGAATGCCCAATTCGCGCGACGCCCTGGAAATCCCACACCACTCGATATATGCTCTCCTTTCTCCCGCATACTTGCAAAACGTGGAACCGGCTCCCTCGACAAGTTTTTCCGCAGTCTTTTATGTATGTACAAAAGTGGAAAACAAGCAGACGATCAGCCTGATGGTAAGCGGACACCGTCACCTAGGGACATTTGCAACATTAGAGACGTTGCCAATGCGTTGACGACCCTGTAAAACTCTTTTCACACCCATTGTGAAGGACTGCATTCTGTAGCACTGCTGAAAGACTTGTGGAGGGAGCTCGTTCCACATTTTTCAACACATAAACATTGTACGTAAGATGGCGATGTGTCAATGACGCCTTTATGCCCTTGACCTAAAAATGCTTATCGCATGTTACCACGGTCACTGTGACATTTCTCCATTTCGAGTACCTGATGAGTTTTGACCTTAGCCGTTTTGATTGCACAAATATGATTTTTATCGGCAATAACATTTACTTTATCGCTCATTGCACATAAGTTTTTTTAATGTTTACTCATTGGCTTAGGCGCTTTTTAATGCCGGAAACCATAACAGTGGAAACGTGCTTTTATTATTTTTACTATTATGTTGAATCCATGTTATTTTAGTTAATTTGCGTTCTGATGGTTAATTATAAAGTTTATTTTACGCTGAATATGAATCAGAAGCATGTTTTAGTGCAATAAAATATAATGATAGCAATTTTTGATGGCGGATGGAAAGCCACGATTGAGGATTCCAGTAACTATACTGAACCGATTTAAATTAAATTTGGTACCTAGATAGTTTGAACCCTGAGAAAGGACACGTGGGTGAAACCGTGGGGAATAGCTAGTTTAATTATATTTTATTAATTCAGTAAGATGAAGTAGAGTTTTTAGTACTCTTATTTTTAGTAAGAAATCACGATCTCTGTTAAACAAATCAAAGAGAAAATTTATAGTTTAAAAACCTAAAAAAAAAACACTTTAAAAACGCACTGAAAAATGTAAAATAATTATATTGACTTGTCTAAGTTACGATATAATGGTTAATTCAAAAAGTGTGGAGCGCTTTTTGGTTGTGTGTACTTTTATTTACCCAGTAAAAGAAGCGGTGCACACTTTTGAATTAACCATTCCAACCAACCAAGTCAATTTTATTTTTTTTATATTTTTCAGTGCGTTTTTAAAGTGTTTTTCTTAGTTTTTTTAAACTATAAATTTTCTCCGATTTGTTTAACAGAGTAGGTGAAAATTGACTTCTAAGATTTGATTACATTGTTAGTTAGTTAGTTACAAGTCAAGCTAATAAAAGTGTTTTAAATATTAGAGAACTATATGACTGCTTTATCAGCTTACACTAGCTAAAAGGTTTATTAGAGTTGATGTAATGTATGAAAGAAATGTAGGCTTCTAGTTCGTTCACAAAAATGCCGACAACCAGAAATTTACTAGCCTTTATCTCTACTTTAATATTATTATAATTAATGCGAAAGTCTTTCACGCCTAAACTACTGAACTGATTTAAATTAAATTTGGTACAGAGATAGTTTAAAGCCTGAGAAAAGATATAAGCTACTTTTTATCGCGATAAACTGTAGCCCACGCGGGTGAAACCACGGGGAACAGCTAGTATAATTATAAATATAAATGGGTTTGAATGGTTTTAAGAAAATTTCTGGTGGTCAAAACCTTACCTACCCGTGCGAAGTCAGGGCGGATTGCCTAAGTTACAATAATTACATTTTGTATGTTCAAAGGTCCAATTACGTTATGGTCAAATTAGTTTTCTTTTCTCCAATAACAAAGCAAGTTCGAGGTTACGAATGGGTCAATGGGTTGCTTACATTGATTTGGCAATATTTCCATGCGCTCATTTCCATGCGCGGTGCCAATAGACCTTCTGGCGCTGGGCGGCAGTAGGCAAGCCATTTCATCATCAGCCGGAAGAAGTCCACTGCTGAACATATGCCTCCCCCTTTGAACTCCACTCTATCGGCTCCCTGCGACTCTTAGGATGTCGTCGGTCCACCTAGTGGGGGGCCTACCTACAGAGCGTCTTCCGGTTCGTTGTTGCCACTCGAGAACCTTTCCTCCCCATCGGTTATCGGTTCTTCGAGCGATGAGACATTTATCCCGGAAAAAGGTTCCAGCGGGATAACTGGAAGACGCGGGTGAAACCGCGGGGCGCAGCTAGTACTTATATGAGTTTTAAAGTTAGTTACTACGCATATAAAGTATTGTAATGTGGTCGATATTTACGCGCGGGAACATGAATGAGTAGAAGTCTAATTGTACTTGGGTTAATACGCTCAGACGTCAAAATGTACAATATGTCATAGTCATAATATTCTCGCGACCATAATGATACTGTGGCACAAAAGTACACTGCCAAATTAGTAGTCGATAATATCGAACTATCGATATTAAGCCGACATCATTACCGCTCATCCCTAAGCTCATTCATTTCATCACGAACACCCTCTATTCTATTAACCTTGGTCAATCGTACATACGTTTCAAACGCGTTAATATCCGAAACGCATTACTAGAACTAATTGCCTGAACTGTAGCGATTGTTGCGCAACAGTCGCGCAACATCGGGGACAGGTGCGAAGGTCGTCGAAAGTGGTAGCGTACTCTCGTGTGGGCTGGGAGCTGGCGGCTGATGTTGTTCAGGTGTTTAGGGTTTACTATAGGGTTGCTAGCTCTTATCAGTTTGCGGCCGCATTGCAAGGCATCATTCATCTCTGTCGTTTGCCTAATGTTTAAAAGAGATATATATAGTAATGCAGTGCGGTGCGGTCTGTCTTGAAGTGTCCCCTTACTCGTATAATTTAGGATGCTTAGAGTTTTATTATTCACTAGTGACAAACTTTAAACTCCATTATACTCCATTAGCAGAAGCTATTTAAAAATCCTTTCTTAGTGAACCCCCCCTACATCATATATAATCTACATAAGATATTCCAAGTTTCATGCTTCTAAAACTTACTGTTTAGGCTGTAGAATATTTGTCAATCAATGTTAACGACTTGTTAATAAGAAAATATTCAAAGAATTAGTCTAGCCATTCAAAGGGGGAACGCTGCCAGTATCTTCGGTACCTTGCCTAAAGGGACTTCTTTTAATAATGTATTTTAGTTATTAGTTTAGATTTATTTGTTTTTATTTTGAAGTAATAAATACTTAATATTTGATCAAAAAAAAAAAAAAAAAAAAAAAAAAAAAAAATATTAAGTAGGAATATGTAACAAACTTTTATCAAATAAACAACTTTTTACAATCTATAATTAGCAATTAGCAATTCTATTACTAATAAAAGTGTCCGGTTAGTCACATTACCATGAGATAGCATCGTTTCAAACTCTCAAATCTCTCAACCCTGACACAGGACCTTAGTCAAACTGGCTGCTAGCTCTTACACTACTACTCCCAACTCGTCATGGGCGACTGGACTGGTTCAGCTTAGCGTCATTTTTTTAAATTATGTACTCGCATACAGGTTTGTATGACATCTTTGAACTTTAGCGTGTGGTAACTGGTACCATACGTGTACCTAGTATGTTTTGTTAGCCATGTTTTGTATGGCAGGCAATTAGGCATGAGATAGGCTGTTTATTTCAGTCGTGATATGCCTGGAGGCTATGCGGGTAGAGAAGAGGGCACGAAAGCGAGTAATCAGTGATTTATCTCTATTTTTGTTACAGACTGGTTATCATCCACGTTTTAAGTATGTGGTCGACATTTTATCGCGATAAAAAGTATCCTATGTCCTTCCCCAGGGTCCATACTATATCCAAATTTGACGTAGTCACACTTAAAATTTTTCCTAAATTAACCAATTTTAATTTCAATTTCTCTATTGTTTGTTTTTCTCTACGTAGAAATATTTTAAGTTAAAATCTAGTTCAGAATTGATTAGTCCTTATTAATCGACAAATAATAGGAGGAGCTTCTTATTAAATAAAAAAAGACTAATTCGTTTTGTTTATCGAAAATAAACACAATTACAAGAAATAAAACTGTGGTGGTTCTGAATTGTAATGGGCAAACGTGACTCTTGCAATCAGCACAGCGACTTGCAAATATTGTCGCTGAGTCGAGTCAGTGTATCTCAAGTAATACTTCCCATGGTCCCGTCTATGTAGGGAATAGGGATATGGTATCGAAACAAAAGCATCGATACTGGTATCGGAATCGGAACAAATGTATCGAGATACTTAGGCATCGAGAACATTTTAGGTGACTCTGTCTAGTATACTGGTAGGTTATGGTTTGTGTATAAAAGAAATCCCGAATAATCAGTAATTTTCTGATATAATGGCACTTACTCCTATATTGTTAAATTTAATTATTATTTATTTTTGTTACTAGCTGCATAATAGTAAGCTAAGTAAGCTCTAATAGTAAGCTGTTGAATTTCGCATGCTATTTTATTTGTAAAACGTGTTGTGTTCATCTTTTTGTATAGATAGTTTTCTATTCCATTCTAAATAGTTTTCAACTAATACCAAATTTTCCAATGACAACAATAAATTCAGTGTGAAACTTTCCCAAAATTCAACAAGGACAGAGATGTAGCAATCATTCAGTATACTTCATCTGACTGGGCTAACCATAGGTAGAGTATAAATTGACTGTACAATTATGATTCGATATGATAGAATAGGTACCTACTAAAGAAAAGTATCGAGTCAGACTCAATATCGTACAAAAAGTATCGAGTCAGACTCAATATCGTACAAAAAGTATCGAGTCAGACTCAATATCGTACAAAAAGTATCGAGTACAAAAATACTCCGTATCTGTAAAAAGTATCGAGTCCTCTCAGGTACTCGAGTATTTAGTCGTATCCCTACGTCTATGTCGGACCGATGACGAACTCAGTCCCGCTTCATTGGCGGTGTAAAAGGGAAGACGCGTATTAAAGTGGAGCTAATCAACCCATCGTCAGCAATGCTAAGGCGTTGTATCGCGGTGCCTACAAGACGAGACGGACGGGATTTATGCCATAGACTTTGTTTATTAGAGGGTCTAGAGAGCCAAAATGTTACTACAGGTACAGTCAGCGACAAAAGTAGCTGATCATACTAGATTTTTCAAATGTGTTTTAGATCAGTAATGATTGAGTATTTTTATATTTTACATGGTAGTGTTTTGAGCACAGCATAACACCTGATTTTTAGTGATGACGCTGTCAAAGGTTGGTGTTTAAGGTGGTGACGGTAATCGGAAAATGTGCTGTTTTTCAGCGACTTTTGTCGTCGACTGTACTAGCGAAAGTGAAAAGTCAAGTCCTTCCTCGGTCAACGAATTACTGCAACGAGGTAATGTCGCCAGCTTTTTGTGAAAGAAGGCGACCTAACGCAACTAACTAACGAATTCAACGTTTTATTTGCAGTTATTATAATTTATTTTTTAAATAACAACAGAATAGGTGGGATATACACAGTGGGATACAAAATACAACTAAACACTCAGAACCAAACTATATTAAACTACGCATCTACAAATAAAAAAAAACAGATTTGAAACGCTGCCTGCATGAGATAAATCTATTTAAATAAATTTTACTTCCTTTATTTTAATTCTAAGTATTTTATTTATTTTAGTATCGTCTAAATTATTAGTTGAAATTAAATAAATAACTATAATAATAATAATAATAATGCCCCCACAATCACATACATAGGCTCTGACCCCTAACTAGGTTTCCCTGTATCTAGGGTATCAGAAACTACGAGGATCGGGGATCCACAACACCCAGACACAGAACAAATACTTGCGCTTTTTTTTTTTCAATGCACAAATATTTGTCCTGTAGCGGGAATCGAACCCGCGACCTCACACTTCGCAGTCGGCTATCCGCCCATTGCGCCACATAGGTCGTCGTCACATAACTCAGACACAGGTGTTTAAAATTTCCAACAAATCTTCATTAAAACATCGATCTCTAACTATTTAGTGTATTAATTAACATGGACACGTAATAGCCTAATTCGCTATGCTTGTATCAACAAACACCTCCTTCAAGTAAACAGCTAAATACGATGTTGTCCTTAAGCTGTCAACAGTATGTGCAGTAAGAGACGTCCTGCAAGTCTAGACTTCGCATACTATCGTAGTTTTGTTTGGGATCCTGACGGACTAGCCATGCGTTTGAATTTATTTAGGTTGCGTTTGATTGCACGTCAGGTCAAAGGCTGCTGGAACAATTCGAGCGGGATCATATTTCTTATATCTTTTTTTTACTTGTGACAGGGTAATTTTTGACCACAGGATGTGGTTGAAGGTTGGGCTAATATTTCTATTGTTTAGCAAAACAACGATACATAGAATAAGAATCAGGAAATTAATAAATATTAGATCTTTTTTTTTCATTATAAATACTATGTGTATTTATTTCGCTTATGGTTAGAGTTCCGGTACTGTCGATTCAATGCACTGTGCCTCAACCACGGCCTTGGTGACCACTAACTAGTGAAATAAGTCATCTGAACAATAAGATGACAATTCTATAATATCTGAACAATAATTGTCGTCTGTCCAGCCTTGAGCATAGAAAACTGTATAGAAAAACTTTTAAGGTCTTGACCTCAAAACTGAACAATTATTTGACAAAAACAAATGTTCGCGCTCCATTTGGGAGGTATTGTTTGGAAATGGACTTGTTTCCTTATTTTTAATGATTAACATAAAAAGCAGTCAATAAGCCAAGCAAGCAGTAGTAAGCCAAGCAAGCAATACTGCTCTAGCAAAAATATAAAAAAAAAAATATTTCAGGCGTAAAAAAAACCCATATTAGAAGAAAGAAAAAAATGTTAAAATTTGTACACAAAAACTAAAGAAACAAAATACAATAAAATATTTAAATGATGCAAATAAAATATTTAAACAATACAGAGCCTCCTCTCGTCGTACTCTTCACGACTGAAAGTGACCTTTTCCTTCAAAGACCATTTTCTACGCGACATTTTGAGACATTTTAGTGGTAGACCTCCTTTGACAGTTAATCTGTAGAATGCAAACATAACCTATTATGTTCCGGATTGAAGGGTAATCGTTCCAGTAAAATTACAGAACATAAAGAGCTAACATTTAATATCTCAGGGTGACGAGCGGCGAGGTTTTTGTACAAGATCAAAACTCATTGTAATGAGTCTCGTTTCACCGCACGATCCTCTCCAAGTCCTTTGTAACTTCGTCTTCCCAGCTAAACCTGGGCTGGCCGATTGTGCCGACTGCCGCTTTTTTTAAAACACTATTTGTTACTGTTGTATAAGAACCAATCAGCTGCCACCACAAAAGACAGTAAAGCGTTGCAATGAGGAAGCATCTTCAATATACCATTCTATTTATTATTTAGTCTCATCGGCCCAAGGTCTTATCGGAACAATGAGCATTAAATTGAGTTCTGTTACTGTAATATTGTTTCTTTTTTTTTCTACAATTTGTACCAAGAGTGTTTGCAAATAAACATATTTAAGTATTCTTTCTTTCTTTCTTTAAATCATACCATCTACGCCTCGCGGGTTATATCCGCGAGTTTTCCACGGGAACCTTTTCCTAGGATAAAAAGTAGGCAAGGTACAAGCTATCTCTAATCCCACTCAAAAGTTCAAAAACATACCGTTGCTCTATTTATAAGACTCCATAGTAGTCTGTAGCCAGGGCCGTGGCTAGGGTCATAAGCGCCCGGGGCAAGACATTGCATTTTGCGCCCCCAAAACTAATTTTGTAGAGAAACAATATACAAATCATTGTGACGCAGTATGATCGACAAAGATGGACATATTTTCGTTCAGCGCGATTCGGCAGTAACAAATGTTTTGTGCAGAAAGCCATTTAAGTTTTTTTAGATGATATCGTAATGAAATAGTACATGATAGCTAGCAAATTACAAAAAAAAATAGTAGGAGCGGAACACTGCCAGCGTACTTGTTTCCAGATAAGTAAAATATGGAAGCCTTCGAGTTAAGAGTAAATAGATATCTTCTAGAGAAGCATGCTTATTATCTACCTCGTAATTACTTAGAAAAAGACTGTAGCAAAATACTTAGTGAATAAAATAAGAAGTTCTGAGGGCGCTGCTTCCGAAACTAAGCTTAAAAAGTGATAATCGTGATTAATTGTAACCATTTTTCTTAATAATTACTGTAATCGATAAAAATATAGAAAAAATACACGTTAATCTACATGATACATAGCAGCGTAATGGTCTGCAGGTTACGGTTCTTGCGCCCCCTTGATTTTGGCGCCCCTGGCATACGCCCCGCGGCTGCCCTAGCTACGACGCTGTCTAAAGGAACCGGGTGACAGCCGAAATGATAGATGGGTACAATCTCGCAGCCTCCGCGATAACTGATACGGATAAGATAACCAGCCACTTGGAGAGGCACTGAAATATGTCAACAGAAGCACTTTATCACAATGAATTTCCCGAAATAAGTGTAATCTTTAAAACAATCGTAGACAACCTCTTTTTTGTTAACATTGGCTAAGTTTTTATAATAAATAGGTTTATTCTTTTTAAAGTTATTTTTTTATTATAAAAATAAATATCAATTTCATTCTAAAATCACCAATCTAAACCTGAAAAAATAATATAATTACCAGAACAATTTTACTACACCGGAAACGGTGAAAATGTGAATGTTTAAAAATACCAAAAAAAAATCATAGAATCATACAAACACTTATAATATAATTTTCTAAGACTCAATATTCTCACAAGATAAATTATTCTGATCGTTGTCACGAGATTAAAAAAAATTGGTTTCCTGCTTATTTTTGTAAGAAAAACGACTTACGACGATTTTGCTTATTGATAGAGCATTCTCTAGTCCTCGCCCGGTATCGTCAAAAACGTCACGGTATAGTGTGTAATGGTAGCCACACTTGAGAACCAGTTCCCAGTCCAGGTGTAGCGTGACACCTTCGATCACATCGTCACTTATTGCCAGGTGACTTTAGATCAAACGCTACCCTGTACACTGAGAAAAAAATTCGGACTTTCCTTCCGAGTCTTACCTTCCAAGACCGATTCCTTCCTTATTTTACCTTAGATTTCCATCTGACTCACAAATCCTTCCCTTTTGACTCGGAAGGAAAACGGTATTTCGGAAGGTCTTTTTTCTCCGTGTAAGATTAACTTAAGAATAAAAACAGAGTTCTTTAAAAATACCTACAAACTTTGTATGAAATACAAAGTCGATTGCTAGCCAAGAAATATGTACTTGCAATAGATTGTCCTGACAGAGTAATTGAAAAATGACATATTATTCTATATGTTATGTAGCTTGTGTGCGTGATTTCGATTTACTGAAATTTACATTGTATAGTTCCATACAAACAGCGGTTTTGGTTCATACAACACAAAGTACTAGAAAAAAAGTAGATGTATGTACTGCGATATCACGACAAAAAAAAAACAGTTTTCATTTGGTTATTCATCGTCATCATCAGCCTTTTACGCTCCCACTGCTGGGACTCTATAAAGCCTTCTCTCAGAGAGAGATTATGAGCCGTAAATCGTAATATACCACGGTTCATTTTCCAACAAAACAAGCCGCCCCAGACCTGATGACCTACCGTCGTCGTACGTCCTGGTCTGAGGCTATCCGCAGATGGAAAATTGGAACGAATCGCTTTTCCTACATTCGTCTAGCGAAGGAACACCTCGCCAACATCTTTGTTGCCCATTTAGTAGGCAAAAAGACTAAATAGTAATTGCACTTGACCAATTTTTTTTTACTCTAGCGGTCATGGATTCGCAAAAACGTTGCGGATTATCGACTTCATGAAAAACTTTTGCAGATATTGCAAAACTTTGTTTAAGATATTATACAAGGTCAAGTCGAAATCTGGCGGCGCAGTGACGGAGTAGGTCTGTATTCCTGGTTTGAATCCTGGTTGGAGAAAACGTTTGTATATGGTGCGCACCATATTGATAAAGTTTGCTATGGAGATAGCTTCAACCAAGGGAAAGGGCATAGGATAACTGTAGTAACTGACAATTGCATACAAATTGACCTAGCCCCAAATTAAGCTCGAAACTTGTGTTATGGGTACTAGACAACGATATACATACTTATATAGAGAAATAAATACTTATATAGATAGAAATATCCAAGACTCAAAAGTTATGTGTGGATTTACCATCGTTCAAAACGGTAAATGAAAACATTGTGAGGCAACCGGCATGTCCAATAACCGCAACATTCAATGGTATGTGACGTTTACCAACCCGCACTGGGCCAGAATGGTAGATTGCGGTCCATACTCTCTCTCTGAGAGAAGGCCAGAGTCCCAGCAGTGGGAACGTAATAGGCTGATTATGAAACTGTAGTCCATTACGATGAAACTGTGGGGCACAGCTTGTTATTAATAAACTATTCTATTAAACTATTTACCTGTAGAAGCTCAGAAAAAACACTGGCGCCTGCGCTTGCGCATGACGTAATTCAGAGGCGGCCAACATTCGTTCACAACAACAGGTAGTTCAGTCTATGCTTCCAATTACGAATACGGCGAACCGATAACCGACGGGGAAGAAAGGTTCTTGAGTGGCGACCACGAACTGGAAGACGTTCTGTAGGTACACTGAGAAAAAAATTCTGACATTCCTTCTGAGTCCTTACCTTCCAAGACCGATTCCTTCCTTGTTTTACTTTAGTTTTCCTTCTGAAGTACAAGTCCTTCCCTTTTGACTCAGAAGGAAAACGGTATTTCGGAAGGTCTTTTTTCTTCGTGTAAGCCCCCCCACTTGGTGGACAAGATAATGTCTTGTCACGTTTCCACTGCTGACACTCAAGACACTCAAAAAGAGAAGATAGAAAGAGAGTATAGGCTATATCTTCCAAAGCTGGCAAAATGCAAGTTGTATAACAAGCAAGCCATTGAATGTTGTGGTTCTTAGACATGCAGGATTCCATTGCCGTTTTGAGCGATGGCATAGCCGCACCTAACTTTTCTTTCTTTTTTCATGTTTACATCATCACTTAGACGACATTTTAGCACGCATGCCTTGACGATTCCTAAACTATATCGTTGGGGAGGAGTTTCAGTTCTTAGCGGTACGCATGATGAATGTAGAACCAAAACGCGCACACGTGAAATATCCAGCCAGTTTTTCCGGATACTTACTTAACCTATTAAGTTATAGGTGAAGGCCCAAGATGTGATTACAAATCGGTCTTGGCTTTTACACCAATCCCGCCGTGTATCATCTCAAAAACAGTAATCTTATAAAGTTGTCAACACCTGGCGGCGTTATCAACCATTATCACCTCTTGACACACATACATAAGCACTTGTTTCACATTATATACTACAATGCCACACATACTACTATACTATGTATACATCACTATACATAATACTTACTACTACTACTATAGATTCGTGAGCGACCGTTTCACATAATCTCCAAGAACGTGACTGTGGCTAAGATCTTCTCGTATTTTATATATTAAACAAACATATGTACTGTGCCGTTGTTATGTCATACTCATGTACTATAGACATAGTTGGGAGAATTAGATTTATCTTTGTGTTTGATCGTAAGAATTCTGTAAATAGTTTACAATTCACACTGAGTAATGTAATCTACATGCTTACGTTTTTGCTGTTGCCGTCTGAGATGACGAATGATAGCTCAGTTGTATTAAGCAGAATGGAGACCGCGTCTCGGCAAACGTAGTGTAGGACGCCCTCTGGCTAGGTGGAGCGATGACATACGCAAAATGGCTGGCAGCAGTTGGATGAGAGAAGCCGAAGATCGGGCTCAGTGGCGTGCTTTGGGAGAGGCCTATGTCCAGCAGTGGACTGAAGTGGGCTGATTATGATGATGATGATGATGATGATGATTAAGCAGTAGTGTCCACATATAACTGCTTGGCGGGCAATGTTGCCATTGAAAATATAAGAATGCAAGTAGGTTCTTTTTCCTTCTTGGAAATCTATCTATTATTAAATATATATAACTCAAAGGTGACTGACTGACTGACATAGTGATCTATCAACGCACAGCCCAAACCACTGGACGGATCGGGCTGAAATTTGGCATGCAGGTAGATTTTATGACGTAGGCATCCGCTAAGAAAGGATTTTGATAAATTCTACCCCCAACGGGGTAAAATAGGGGATGAAAGTTTGTATGAAACTTTGTAAATTTTAAACCGATCGGGCTGAGACTTTGCATGCATAAAGCTGTAGCCCACGCGGGTGAAACCGCGGGGAACAGCTAGTCTAATATAATACGTGATTGTGCATAAATAAGTCAAATATTCTTAAATCAATGTTTAACTTTGTGCGCGGTATTTTTTTATTGCCATATCATAATATCTACGTATTGGTTCTTGAGCCACTTAGCCTACGCCGGGATATTGGTTCACTCATTATATGTTACCAAACGCTCGGAAGAGCTATTCAATCTCATCCCTCTATCGCGGTTCTATCATCGATCATTTAGCCATCAGAACATCAGAATAAACCCACACAATCGAGCCCTAAAACTCTCACACGTCACGATTTACGCGCTCCTTTCTCCCGCATACTTGCAAAATGTGGAACGAGCTCCCTCCACATGTCTTTCCGCAATGCTACAGAATGCAGTCCTTCACGATAGGTGTGAAAAGAGTTCTTAAGGGTCGACATGGGATCGGCAACGTCTCTATTATTGCAAATGTGCATAATGTGCTGATGGTAAGCAGTCACCGTCGCCTATTGACCGTCTTCTTAGTTGACACTTAATTAACGTGTGCTTAAAGTTAACCCACCTTGCAGATTTCAGGCGCCTAGCACCAACCACATACCAGCCTCAACCTAAATTGCGTCACACCCAAATTGACCATCCACGACCATCTTACGTATCTCGCTAACCACCACTCACGTTTTTCATGACGGTGACATTTGCTGTCCTAATTTGACACACTGCCTGAATTTCACTTGTACATTTTTTATGATTTTGACAGACGCTGAAACGGGGGTGATAATATGTTTGATTGTGTGACAGTGAGCGCTTTGGGGTCGACACCTGAAAATATGTCACGACTTTAGTTCTTAAAGAGAGCTTTAGCTTTCGGTGAAGGGAAAACGTCGTGATGAAACCGTAGCTTGGTGGTAGCGCGTCTTCACGTGCTCAAAATGAAATTAAACAAATTGTCATTAAGAATCGTCAATAATTTACAAATTTTACAGTTCTAATTAAAACAAACTTGTACATTTTTAATGACATTAATTATTTTTTTTTTTACTATTTACAGGGTAGCGTTTGACCACAAGTCGCCTGATGTTAAGTGACTATGCGGTCGAAGATGGCGCCACGCTACACCTGGACTGGGAACTGGCTCTCAAGTGAGGCTGCCGGAACACACCGATAGGTGTTTGGCGACAGATTCTTAACGAGAGGGTGGTAGCTAGCTAGGCGAGTACTAGAAAATACCCTACCACTAAGCTATGGTTTCATCACGATGTTAAGTAAGTATACTTTATATCGCGATAAACTGAAATCGACGCGAGTGAAACCGCAAATCATGGCTAGTATTTAGTACAAGTTTCCGTCGCAGATTTAAACTGGAGATGTAATCAGTATTAATTAACCAAGCTACTTTACATAACTCGGTAAACTAATGCGCTAGATGTCTACTCTGTACGTCATGCCTGGACACGCAAGAGTTTTGTCTCCTCAAAACACAATTGTGTTACAATTTTCAATATTCATAAGCTAGGTTATAAGTAATCTGTCGCTTGTAACAATCGACGCAGTAGAATTAGGTTTTGAAACGGGATAATTACTATGTATTTTTTTGAGTTCTCGATATTTCGGCACTGCTGCAAGCGCCATGATCACGAGAACAGGTACTAAAAGTTTCTGCGGGTAGGATTGTTGATATTATAACGGGCAGATATATCTATCTACCCGCTTCCTCTCACGTTTTTTTGCTTACGATGACATAATTTTCACATTTTCATTTCCTTTTTCACACAAGTCACTCGCAACTCGATTTAAAACCTAATTACAAAACGTAATCTATACTTACTTATATTATTAATATTATAAAGCTGCAGAGTTTGTTTGTTTGTTTGAACGCGTTAATCTCAGGAACTACTGGTCCGATTTTCAAAATCGTTGTTTCCGATTTGCGAAATTGTGTTGGATAGTCCATTCATTGAGGAAGGCTATAGGCAATATTTTATTTCCAAAAAAATTAGGGATCCGTAAAAAAATTGCTATTTTGTAACCCAAGGTGTGAAATCAAAAACCTATTTTAGCTTGCGCTGCAAAAACTATTGACAATAGAACAAGGAACTCGTCGTAAGCGTCACGTTTCCCCCATTACAGTTCAGTGCTACCTAAAATTTGAAACTTTAACAGATCAAAATCCTGTGCAGCATTGCACTGCGCTCTTCACCTTAAGAAATTAGATGTTTAAATCTCTTTATATCCTCCCAGCTGTTGCCCGCGGTTTAACCCACGTGGGCTACAGTTTATCGCGATATAAGTAGCCTATGTCCTTCCTCAGGCTCTAGACTATCTCTGTACCGAATTTTATTTAAATCGCCCAGTCGTTTAGGCGTGACAGCCATACAGACAGAGTTAGAGAGAGAGAGTTACTTTCGTATTTATAATATTAGTAGGGATTGTAGGATTTTTCACTAATAACATCTGCAACTTCATTTAAAAAAAATAACCTTACCTAATACTGTCCCACTGCTGAGCAAAATCCTCCCCAATTTCCATCCAGACATTTCGACCCCCTGCAACCTGAGACCGCTCTTGAAATGAGTCAAGTTCGATATAGTTTCCTCACATATGTTTTTTTTTAGTTCAGGTTTATTCCGGCACGGTTCTTGTTTCAAACGCAGTGTAATTACCGTAGCGGACGCAGATCGTCGCCGTCTTTGAGATGTTATTGTGTGGTTTAGAATTTTAAGCAAAGGTCTTGTCTGTGGGAACTTCAGATATAGATTGACGCTGGAAAGACTCACCAACGGCCAGTTTCCTATCTATCCACGGTTTGACCTACTAGGGATAGAAATCCTACTAATATTATAAAAGTGAAAGTTTGTGAGTATAGATGGATGGATGTTTGTTACTCTTTCACGCAAAAAGTACATAACGGATTTGAATGAAATTTGGAATGGAGATAGGTAATACCCTGGATTAACACATAGGCTACTTTTTATCCCGGAAACAGGTTCCTCTGAATCGGGAGTCTAATCAACTTTACTTCGGTTAAAGCCGTGAGCCAAGTCGCTAGCTAGTAAATAAAACTAATTCCTTCCACGCCCACTAATCTCATTACGAAATTGTTAATTACACTTGTAAATAGTTTTATCATCATTGATAAGTTGTAACGACTTGATTTTTTCCATCTGTAATCTGTGTCTTTATAAAATTAAGATTTTTTATGATTTTTTTACGTTAGACTTTGGGTGGAGAAAATTTGAAATAAAAAACACCTTTGAACATTCAATGGATAAGAATTTTTTTAACAGTGACATTTGAATGTCAACTTTGAAGCGACTGATACAGGTTGATGATGATGATGATGACAATTCTTCTGACTTTATATGAAAGAAGATTAAACGCTCTTACCATTTTCACTCCCACAGTCAAGGGTATTTCATCTCATTCCCAAGTCAATACAGCTCAACTGCTACATATTTACTTGTATAAAACGACAATTTACAACACAAAGCCCGTTGTGAGCCGTGAATGTCACTAATTAACTAGCCATTATGGTAATTAACGAGTAGCTAAACTGCTGCTAAACTGAACTACTTAGTGAGACTGCGAGACTGAAATTTACGGTGAATTAGAATAAATCATCTACATTATGAGGCTAGCTATGCCCTGAGGAGCGATGGTGGCTGACACCGAGTTAGAATCTTCTCGGCTCCGCACCTATGGCTTAATAGGTTGTGTAGATTCACCAGCGCTCAACGGTACCACGTGCGCCTTACAAGTCGACACCGAGTTTCAATCCAAAGCCGCGGATAACGGATCAGGATCGATTAATGATTTCGGGCGTGAATAAGCTATGCGCGGATTCACCATCGCACAAAACGGTGAAGGAAACCGGCATGTCCAAGAACCGCAACATTAGGATAGCGAGACAATGGGTCCAGTTGCCCCTTATCGTGACATAGCCGAAGCACTTTTTTCTTTACTTATATTGTACCGTTTTTATGACACCCGTTGCCACCTTCAGTGTTAGCAATCAAATCACAGCTGCCCCCAGTGGCTGCGACTGGTTTTGATCTTTTTAGTAAAATTTAAGTTAGTTTACATTTTAAGTAGAATCAAAAGAAACTTCTTACAATTTTCTTTGTCAGTAATCTTTACTATCAATATTATCTTATCATAGAAGTATCTGTACGCTTTGGTCTTATTTCAAATACGGTTCACTTAAATAATCTATTTTGAACACAGATATATCCGATTTGACAGAATCATGAAAGATGTTTCGTTAACAACAACGTCTCGGGAAAAACCGCTAGTTTTATAAAAAAAAGTATGCTTAAAGCGTAGTAACTCCCAGTAAACTCTATACTTCAAAGGCTACGTGCTATCGCATTATCTCCGCCGAAATGCAATGCTATTCATCAATCTTCACGTGTGACAAGAGCAATCTAAATTGTAACCTATTTCCAAAAAAGTATGTGACCTAGCTGATAAACTGGGAACTAGATCGACGTCTGTCCACCCGCACAGGTGAAATCAAACTAACGTAATCGTCTGAACTTATCGTGACGAATGATGGCTACAAACGTTTATTTGTATTATTTTTTTTTCATGATAATACTCGACCGTAATCAGTAGCGTGTTGAGTTTCATTGTGAACTAACGTACAGCGTGCTTTACCGGAAAAAACATAAAATTAAGTTGACAGTGCAATTCCGAGTCGATTTTGTAAGTAACAGTGACTGAAAAGTTCGATTCAAAAGTTGATCGCGGACTTTTCTATAATGGAGTCGTTGTTTGCGTTTGATCTGTACGAGGTTGGCGAAAAGTTTTTGTTATTTGTACGATTTGAAGTATTTTTTTTATGATGGAGAGTGGTTTTCTTAGCACCCCGGCTTAAACGTTTAACTTTTGTGAGGTTTTATTGGAAGTTTCAGTGTAAAAATTTTATGTAAATGAAAAAAAAATGAAAATGTAAAGTTTGTGGTGGACGGTAATCTCTGGAAGTGCTGATCCGATTTTGGAAATTCTTTCACTGTTCGGAAGCTACACTATCCCTGAATATCGAAGGCTATGTTTTACATTATATTAAAGTCTATAATGTTGTTTCAAAGTGGATGTAATATTGATGTCGGAGGTCTTCGGTCTGCCTGAAAAAGTCTCTGGGATGGATTACTCCCTTGATTACATCTAATAACAAATAGTACATTTTCACATATTTACAAGCTGCGAAGGTTGCTCTAGCTTGTATTTATCATATAAAGCCTTATGCTAATATAGAATAATAGTCATATTATTTACCGAGAGCTGTTTTGTTCCGATAACGTACTGTTCTCGAGACGTTTTTTGTGGGTTCTTATATATTTTTCGGCTGTCATTACGTAGGAAACGATTGTCTCTTAATTTTGTTTAGTTTCATTGGTTTTTTTTGTTTGTTTTAGAGGTCAGATTTTATTTGATATTATTAATACTTTAAGACTAATACTATGATGAGGTAAAATTTGTTTGGATGTAGGGTATAATCTCCGATTCTGAAAATTCTTGCACTTATAAGAAGTTACGTAATTATCCTTGTGTGTCATAGGCTATAAGTATGTTTTATCCTTACATACTTGAGTTTTCAGTTAGAAATCATGATATTATGTAAACGAGTCGGTAAAAATACGACAATTGGCTGCTTCATGAATTTACGCTGGCTAAACGGTTTGATTAGAGTTGATGTATAAAAGCTTTTATCTCCCGGTTGTCAAAATATTTGTTCGAGTGAAGCTGAGGCGTGTAGCTAGTTAATTTTATTATAGTTTGATTAATATTCCATTCATCGCTCATTATGACATTGGTGTATTTAGTATTGATAACGAAAATCTTTTTAATCCTGCTGATATAATCCGACTAATAAATACATTTTGATGTGTATTGGTTTAGTTATTTTTAAATCTGGGAAATGGCTGAACGGATAAGGGGCGTCCATAGATTACGTGTTCTTGAGTGGAGACCGCGACTTGGCAAACGTAGTGTAGGACGCGCTGCGACTAGGTGGAGCGACAATGGGAGTTCCGCAGGGTTCAATACTCGGACCTTTTCTGTTTTTAGTTTACATCAATGATTTGCCCAGCCTTGTTAGTGACAATCACGAAATAGTATTGTTTGCTGATGATACGTCGCTTTTATTTAAGTTAAAGCGACAACATAACATTTCTGACGACGTGAACAATGCTCTCTCCAAAGTTACAGACTGGTTTGATGCGAACAATTTGATGTTAAATGGAAAAAAGACAAAATGCTTGAGATTTGTGCTGCCCAATGTTAAAGAAGTACCAACAAATGTAAAAATTAAGGACGAAGAATTGGACCTTGTCAAGACTACAGTATTCTTAGGCATAACTTTAGATCACAAATTGCAATGGGGTCCACATATTGTCAGTCTATCGAGCAGACTTAGCTCTGCAGCATATGCTGTAAAGAAGATCCGTCACCTTACTGACGTTGATACAGCCAGACTAGTCTATTTCAGCTATTTTCACAGCATTATGTCCTATGGAATATTGCTGTGGGGAAACGCTGCTGATATTAACACCATATTTGTATTGCAGAAGAGAGCTGTTCGTGCGATTTATAACATGGGCCCCAGAGAATCTTTAAGAATTAAGTTTAAAGAAACCAAAATAATGACAGTTATTTGTCAATATATTTATGAAAATGTAATGTACATACGGAAAAATTTAAATAGCTTCAAAAAGAGAAGTGATTATCACAATTTTAATACTAGAAACAAGGATAAAATTGCTGTACCCACCACTAGGCTCCATAAAGTTAGCAACTCGTTCAAAGGTCAATGTGTACGCTTTTTCAACAAAATCCCAAGTGAAATTCAAGACTTGTCTATAACAAAATTTCAAATTCGTATAAAGAGAAATCTCATTAGTAAAGCTTATTATAAAATATCGGACTATCTAGATGACAAACAAGCTTGGGATTGTAGTTAATCTATCTATCTTTCTTTCTATCTATCTATTCTCCCTATTTCCCCTATTCTAACCATTTTCGGTAAACAGCCAAAACAGTCATGCTCACGAAAGTGACTTTGCTTGCAGCGGCGTCATGTGTCGGGTCGCCCTCTTCCCTCTCATATGGTCGAGGAGAGCGATGGCTGGCACATGCGTCAACTCGTGAACGGGTGCTGCTTGTGGGGTCTGGTCTGCTTTGGTTGTGATCCCGCAACTCGTTAATATTCATGTTCCCATATCCCAATGTGTACAACCAAACAAGAGAAATCTTATTATTAGTAAAGCTAAATAAAAAATATCGGACTATTAGATGACAAAAAAAAAAAGCTTGGGATTTTAGTGAACTTGCTCCAATTCAATCAATTAGTAATAAGAATAAAATTGTCAATGTGATCGCGCCAAAAAAATTACCTGCCGGGCGTTTCTTGCCTGTTCTTTTGCCGGCGTAAGGAGGTTGGAACAGGCGTAGCTAGTTTTAAGTTGACGTTTTAAAGTGATCACAATGTATCCTATTGAATAAACATATTTTTGATTTTGATTTTTTGATTTTGACGACTTGCGCCGAGTGGCTGCCAGTAGTTGGATGAGAAGAGACGAAGACCGGGCTCAGCGGTGTACTTTGGGAGAGGCCTATGTCCAGCAGTGGATTAATAAGGGCTGATGATGATGATGATATATTACGTGAGGCAATTTCGGTAATTTTTCGACCCCCTTGTTGCGCCCTAATTTGACGTAAGACTTTTCTAAATGTTTTTTTAGTGTAATTTTAAAAAACGTAGTTTGACATAATTTAACGCAAATTTCTCGAAGTTCAACACTGTATCTTTCGGAAAAAATGTGCGAGGAAAGTTATGCACGAATCGCTAGCGCCATGTCTCCCCAGTTTAAAACGATATTTTTTTTCGGCTGTCAGAAAACGTCCCTTGTACAAGCTATTGTCCTAGTCCAGTTGCAGTGCTGTCATTTCTCAACTGTCACTTTCATGTCACTAGCACAGGCTACATTTTGCAATTTCTGCGAACTATTGTCTTTTAGAACATCGCGATTTTCGCGAAATCGAAAGCTCAATGGTGCTCGTACAGTCATTTGCATAAACTTAGCCTGTATTTCACACTATTATTAGGGTTGTTACATCTATGTTTTTTTTGAAGTGATGATAGCTCATTGGTCAGCTTGCGATCCGTAGGGCGTGAGTTCGGATTCTCAATGAGCTTGAGCTTACGGTGAAAGAAAACATCGTGATGAAACCATAGCTTGGTGGTACGGCATTTTACTTCAAGCTAAGCGGTTTGATCCTGTCTGCCTGTCACTTATTTCCTCTGAATATGTCGCATTTATAATATTAGTGTTATTTCCTAAATTCAATTCAATTGACAGCTTAAAACATGACTAAAAAGTAAACGCCCTGGTACTGGTATATATTCTGTGGTACGATTTACAAAATAGACAACCCTGTACTCAGTGTTCAAATACTGGTAACACTTGCCGCTTCTTAATTAAAAACATAATGACTATCTTAAAACTTCAGACGCGTTCAGAAACAAGGCGCGTGCAAAAAAAACTTTTTTGTTAAGTAAATTGCCACAATTTTCGTACGACTTATTAAAATAGTTTTGCTCCGGTAATGACGCAACTGCGTGGAAATATTTAAGGACATTCTTTATCTCGTAATTGGTTAGTTTAGGCCTTAATTAATTACCTACTTTTGGTGCCGCTTCGCATTTTTAATCAGTGACGGTGGCTTCAAAGTTCTTCAAAGATGGAGCAAAGTATCTACAAGTACCATCTGGAATTCTCACGGGCATTAAGCCGAAGACATCAGTAACCTTATAATATGTACTCTATATAAAGCAATTGTTTGATACATTGAAGGTTATTTATGTAACGAAGTTATAAGACGATGTGACATCATATGTGAGTTATAGGCACGATGTTAATCAAGGTAGTACAGCATGGTTTCCTATCCAAAACGATAATTTATTCAAACATTTTCATTGGATATGAGCTAGTCGCCAATCCTGATGAACCTCCTCACCTGTCAGCTAAAGGCTTCCAATAGTTAACGACTGTTACAGTTTACAACCAGGATTGACAGTCACGGACGAAAGCGGTCAGTTGAAATTGCCATTAACGATCACCCGTCTAAATGATGGTGCCAAGTTACTTGCTCATCATCATCAGCCTGTGTCAGTCCACTAATGGACTTAGACGCTCCAAAGTACGCCACTGAATGCGGTCTTCGGCTCTTATCATGCAACTAATGCCAGCTAGTACTTAGACATGACTGAAAATAGTGTTCCAAATCGGGGTTATTTCCGTAAACCTTAATACCAAGGATAAAATAAACAATCTAACAATATATGTAAGTCAATGATTGACGAGTAACACCTCGTAGATATCTCTGACAAAACAGATAACGCGTCAAGCGAAAATTTCCTTAGCCGTAATCCAGATATTAGATAAACTAGAACTAGACACGATAAACAGTTTAAAATGAAACATTTTCTAAAGGAAACAAAGCGAAAAATCACATAATGCAGATATTAGATCAAAATTTGATGAAGACGATAAATAGTTTGAAATAAAACATTTACCAAAAAACACAAGCGAAAAATCACAGAATTCAGATAATAAATGAAAGCGAAAAACATTTTGAAATAAATCATTTACCCTAAGGCTACAAAAGCGAAAAACCACGTAATCCAGATATTACATAAAGACTATAAACAGCTTGAAATAAAACATTTACCGTAGGATGCAGAAGCGAAAAATCAAACTTTTTAAATGAAGTTATCGAAATTGATAACGATAACACTACCAAATCTGCAGTAGGCTAAAGTCGGCTCCCGTCAGATAAGGTTCCTGGTTGTCTGTGATAAATCACTTGTATGGCCTCGGTTGGTGATGATGACGAAAAGCCTGTCATTCGAGTCTGAAGTGATAAAGGTTGAGATAAGAATCTCCATGGAGGAACAAGTTTTGTTCAGAGTAAAAAAGAAGTTTCTACTGCGAACAAAACTTTGTAGCTAAAACTTTGATTGGTATTCGCTTCAGGACAAAAAATAAGCGCCAGTATTTGTTCTGTGTCCGAGTTTGAATCCCCGATGTAAAATCTTGAAAATATATGACATTAAAAGATGAATTACATTAAAAGTTTGGGGAGTTTGAATTATATGTCTAGCAAGAAAAGAGGCAGACGCAAAATCGAGTGATAGTAAACAATAATTGCAATGCTGGGTACTTAACAATTAATATATTTGAAGCACTGTCTGCGTTGTTATAAGAGATTAGGAATGAAAACTATGATTCACGCGTATAAACATAATATGTTTCATAATAATGCTAATATAGTATCTTTATATCTATATGTGACATTTTCTAGCTTACATTTGTAAGAATAATATAATGAATTGATCGTTTAACTCAATGGAACAATAACTTTATTTTACGCGAATCAAAAATACAATCCTCCATACAGTATCTTTGTTATTTCGCAAAGATCAAAAATAACATTTTTATTGACATGGCTTGTTGAATACGAAATACATTCTGTAATGAGTACGAGTATATTCTTGTAATTAAATTTAACGTTTTCTTCTGAACTATTGAGTGTTTCAGTTTTATGGGATATTTAGTCGCACTTTCTGGTAATACTCTACGTTTAGCTTTAGTTCAAGCATCTTGGCATTGGCAGCTTGGCAATGCCAAGAAGCTTGACCTAATGCCGTAAACTTATCGCATTTCAGAATTAGATATCTATTCCAAATGTCTCTTAAATCCGGATACACACCTACTAGCAAACTTTTGCATTTAAAGTAATGTGATTTATAGATGCTGTTAAATTCTCATTAATCCAAATATATTCCTCCCACCCTCCACCCTCTTGTTAAAAATCTGTCGCCAAGCACCTATCGGTGTGTTCCGGCAGCCTCACTTGAGAGCCAGTTCCCAATCCAGGTGTAGCGTGGCGCCATCCTCGACCACATCGTCACTTAACATCAGGTGACTTGTGGTCAAACGCTACCCTGTAAATAGTAAAAGGATATTTATCTTTCTCTAAGGATCATTGATCGACAATAATAATAATTTTTACTTTCTTTAATTTATCTGTCACATTTGTCTTACTGCTGGTATGTCTACTTTCACTCGGTGTCATTAAAATTGCTTTTGCTCTTTAGCGACAAAACAATTAAAAACTGTTCTTTTATTAGGATAAACAATTATGACCACTTAAAAACGACAAAATTAAAACTAGCCCGGCTTTTTTAACATCCTTACACCGGCAAGAAACGCTCAACAAGTATATTTTGAGCGCAATCACATTTACAATACCTGTTTTATTACTAACCGATTGAACTGAAGCAAGTTAACTATAATCCCAAGCCGTTTTATCATCTAAATAGTTTGATATTTTCTAATAAGCTTTGAATAAGATTTGGTTCTTCAATGACTGGCCATCGATAAGTCTTGGATTTCACTTGGGTTTTTTGTTATGTAGCTAATTTATTTCTCGTTCATTAGTTTAACTGAAAATGTTACCGTTATGTGCATATTGTTGAACAGACGATGCAGCTATCTTATCACCCTCCATCAACTGGGACGTTGTTTATTTGTAATTTAACGTTATCAGAGGTTCCTCACATATTTACTCAACACATTTCTCTGGCTTCATATATTTTTCAACGATTTTATTGTAGGCTGTTAACCTTTCAGTTGTTATCACATTTTTTATTTATCTAAAGTGATTATTTCGAAATGAATCAAGCTTCGCACAGTGAAATCAGGTTGCCGAGAAAATTGAGTATGGTTTTCTTTTATTTATTTCAGGGTAGCGTATAACACAATTCACCTGATGTTTTATAAGATCTTAGTGGTTCAAATTAGCGAACATAATTACCTGAATGGGGTATGCGGACCGATCCATTTTTAGGTTAAGACTACTTTTTTGACCACAAGACGTCACGCTACACCAGAATTGGAAACTAGCTGACTCTCAAGTAGAGCTTCCGGAACACGGTGTTTAGCGTGGTGGCTATCCAGGCGAGCACTAGAAAACACCTTATCACCAAGATCACGACGTTTTCCTTTACCGAACGCTCTAGCTTTGGGAACCAACGGCGGGTTGTAAGCCGACGTCACTACCACTGCGCTATCATCGCAGTTATTCCTCTGATCACTATCGTTTTTGGCAAATTTAATTAATTCATTACTTTCTAGAGATTTCTTAGTTTTTTTTGGGCTATTTGGGGATAGTTCTTCTCTATGTGGAAACACTGATATTTACATAGACGCGTGGGTCCTCAATTGTCATTTAATAGCTTTCTCGCCCATAACGGGTCATGTGAAGTCGGTCACATGGTCCGAATGGCCATATCACTGGTATATTGTAAGTTATTGAGTTGAGATCATGTCCTGTTTGAAACAGATCTAGACTTTATTGGGGGAATGATTTTGATTTGATTGTCTGACGCCTCGTGATGGAGGAGTCCAGTCACATGGACATGTAGACCTGTGGACATCATGTGGTTTGCTGTCCAGTATGTTGTTTCGAAGCGCTTGTCTCTACATCACCTATTCATAGGCAACTAGCTACCATCAACTTCAGAATCTGTCTCCAAGCACCTACCGGTGTGATCTGACAGCCCCACTTGAGAGCCAGTTCCCAGTCCTGGTGTAGTGTGGCGTCACCTGCGGTCACATCGTCAAATTTTTTATCTCATAGACTGTTATTACAAAATTTCGCATTTATAATATTAGTGTGATGTTGGAATAAGGATCGCCAATTCTACACACCTATTATTCTTCTCTATATTAAATGCTTCATTAATAACGTGTAATGATTCTTTCATTAGTCATCTAAACCTAATATGTGATTTGATTATTAAAGTACACTTATTGAAATCTGAAAGCTACTGGATTATGTTTATCTTCACATTGTTTATGTGAAGTGTTATTATGTTTTGTCCAATTACAACAAGATTTTAGGGGTCCTTAGTAGTCCCGCGTATTAGATAACGGACACTTAGCGAAACAAAACAATAGATGACTAATGTAAAATGGTAGTGTCATCCACTTATTACATTTTCTCTGTCCTGACAACACTGTTTGTTATTCATTATCAGCCTTTCACGTTCCCACTGCTGGGACTCCGGCCTTCTCTCAGAGAGAGAGTATGGGCTGTAATCTACCACGCTGGCCCATTGCGATTTGGTAGATGTCGCATGCCCTTGAATGTTGCAGTTCTTGGACATGCCGGTTTCCTCACGATGTTTTCCTTCACCGTTTTGAGCGCTGGCAAATCCGCACATAACTTATTAAGTCATAGGTGCGGGGCCGAGAGGATTCGAACTCGGTGTCGGCGTCTTGTAAGTCGCACGCCTAACCGTTCGGCCACCATCACTAACTGTTTGTTATTATAATATAATTATATATATATATACCTAATTATTTCCCATTATACGCATATTTACGATAAATTTAGTTCCAATGTAACCGATCTAGTCACGGTGCTTTAGTTTCACGATCAGAAACTATTAAAGAAAAGTAAATTGAAGGTGAACCTTGTGTTTAATTGGAAAACTCATTTTTAGTTCTTACAGCAAAATTAAATTAGGTCTAGTTTTAAATATGGATGGAATTGTTGGCATGTCATGCTGATGATACCTTTGGTTATCAGAATTGCTTTCAACACTACCGCTCCTTTCATTTTCTTCCTTTTTCTACATTCATCATCATGAGACAACGTTTTTTTAAAACTTACTATCACGTTTTTATTTAATAATAACTAGCTCTGCCCCACGGTTTCACCCGCGTAAACTACAGTTTGATGCGATAAAAAGTGTCCCTTGACCTTCCCCAGGGATCAAATTTCTAAAATAAAAGTACGCTAAGTTACTCCTTCTAACATTAGCTATCTGCTATCTGACATCAGCCTTGGGTGAGCCAAGGTGCTTGGTGGTACAAGCACCCACAAAACTTTCTTCGTACCCTTCTACGACATCCACGGGATGAGATCGGTTAGCCTTATTTTGCCCAGACACTATACGGTAAAACAAATTTTAATTTTCCTTTTATTATATAATAACGACAAAACAACAGTTTTAATTGTGCCTGAAATAGAAGCGAAAGTAATTGTTTCGCGTTTGGGAGTTGTGGATCCCTGATCCACACGTCCTTGTGACTAGTCGCCTCGTGGTTTCACTCGCGTCTTCCCGTTATCCCGCAGCAACCTTTCTCCGGGATAAAAAGTAGCCTAAGTGTTAATCCTATCTCCATTCCAAATTTCATAAAAATCGGTTCAGTAGTTACGGTGATACGTGGTAACAAACATTCACTCTCACACACAAACTTTCGCATTTATAATATTAGTAGGATTGTGTAGAGTTATTACTTTCGTTCAACTTTTTAATATCTACTCTGACATGTTCAAGTTTAACTTCTCTTCCTGCCTTATCAATATCTATTCCGATATCACTTTGATATCGTCAAAATATTTGACGTTTAATCTGCTGTTTTTTTCCACTTGACTCTCAGTTAGAGCCCGAAATAGTAAGAACTTCTTACTCTTCTAATAATCTTCGAAAGGTTTTATCTTGAAACTGATATAAATTTTTGGATTAATATTAATAACTAGCTGACCCGGCAGACTTCGTACTACCTCAATCGAAAAATCAAAAAAACAATCAACTTTATTAAAAGGCAATAATGTTCAAATTGACTCTACATTTTATTTAGAAAACGTTTATATGGGAAAGAGAAAAGAGCTGTTTTTAAGGTCTCGGCGCCTCGGTCTTTTTTTTCTTTTTTTTTTTAAGACGCACGCGTTACCGTTCGGCCACCATCGCTCACCTGGGTTATTGTTGTGAACTATAGACAATAGACATCATGCTATTATCATATATGATTTTAAATAACATTGATTACAAATATTTATCCTTCTTCCTGTACAACATGCGTTTTTTGATATAGATAAGCAAAAATTGAGCGTAATATGAAGTGACACAGATACTGTAAGGTGGGTCGATTTAACAAGTGTATCAAATTCTTGTAGATACATATATCGCAGTGATTGATTGCATACACATACTTGAGCACCTAACATATATACGAGTATATGGTACACGTGTATGTGACGTGAGAGATTTGTGACGTCAATCCAATTCTTGATAAGTTAAGTCTTGGTTTTGGAACTTTCTTTCTTGAGATTATTACAGTCAGCGACAGAAATATCTGATCAGGACCAATTTTCCAAATGTGTATTAGTTTTGGAAAATTAGTCGTTAGTTTTTTGGTGTTAGACATGCTTAGGAAAATCAGAGAGAAGGGTATGTACATTAAAACAATTCCAAAGCCACTCAAAGATAACGTAGCTTTTTAACATTTAGCAAATGTTCAAAACCGGTTCAGTAGTTCCGAAGACTACCTCCTACATCTTACACAAACTTTACCTCTTTTGAAAAATTAATTATTAAAGACTAGGATATACCTACACTAATTGCAACGCTGCGACTCTCAGTCAGCGACAGAATAGAGTAGGTATCAGGAAATGTGATAGCAACGATAAGATTTCGTATCAGCTAATTAGGAGATGTAATTGCACCACTATTATTTAATGAACATCTAAAATGCATAATGAAATGGCGCCAGAGTACTTTCGTATGACAGCCTAGCTGCTGTGCTCTGCGATTTTCCCGCCATCCGATCATCATCATCATCAGCACTAGTTAGTCTATAGGCCTCTCCCAATGTTTGCCACCAGGTCCATTCTTCGGCTACCCAACTACTGGTAGCCACTCGGCGCAAGTAGTCGCTCCACCTAGTCGCAGGGCGTCCTAAACTACGTCTACCGGGACGTGGTCTCCACTCAACAACACATCTACCCCAACGGTTGTCTGTTTGCTAATTAAGTGGGCTATGTCGGTGACCTTCGTTTTCTGTCAGATCACTTCATTTTTAATTCGATCCTTCAGAGCAATTCCTAGCATAGCCCTTTCCTTAGCTCGTTGAGCGACTCCAAAAGACAAATGCTGAACATAATTTGAAAGCGCATAAGTTTAATGCTACGCATAGCATCCTAGTGACACAGTTCCAAAACGAAAACTAAAAAGTAGATCAACACACAACCTTCAATATTTGATTGATTATTATAATCCTTATATAATCAACGCTGGATATTAATTAACGTTAATTAATGTCACACGTGATAATCATCTGATGTCTGACGTAGATGACAATAATGCAATTTTGGGTAATTACCGCTCGACGAATTGTTACAAAAATTGATTTCATATACTTGTCTTGGGTTACCTGATGTTAAGTGGCGTTGTGATCGAAGGTGCCACCACGCTAGGCCTGGACTTAGAACTGGGTCTCTCAGGTGAGGCTGCCAGAATACACTGAATGGTACTTGGCAACAGATTCATTAGTGTGACCAGAATCTTCAACTTCCTGGATGGTATTCAGTTTCAGCCTTAGCAAAGCATCTATTGCCATATCTACTGCATCGCCCTCGGCTGGTAACAAAGCTTTACTAACAATCAAAATTATCTCGAATTCTTTAAATCCCTGCTTTATCAGTAAATATTTTTTTAGAACTGTAAATCTGACATTATCAAAAAGTGGCCTTGAACATTGAGTGCAATAGTACTACAGTACACATGTCATGAAACATAATACATGGTACGATGTGGTATCTTGGTAGTAAAGCGTTTTCTAGTGATGGCCTGGTGAAATACCACAACCTGTTGCCAACCTATCGGTGTGTTCCGGTAGCCTCACTTGAGAGCCAGTTCCCAAAACAGGCTTAATGTGGCCTTGCGCCACAGATTTTAGTCAAACGCAAACGCAAATGTAAGGAGTAAAAAAGACAATTTTTGTGACATAAATAAAATTTGTTATGAAACATCTTGAAGGTTTTATGGAAAATAACACATTTATCTTATTACGATGAATAGGTAGCCGTTCTCAAGGTAATATAATGGGCATTACAGTAATTTCTATAATTTTTAGTATCGCAAATCTTTATACACTGGCATTTCAATTCAACAAGGCATATTTATAATTTTATATAGACGTTGGCTTACACAAAACCTGACTCACAGACAGACAGACAACGAACGAATACACAGAAATGAGTGACATAAGTCGAGAGTGGCTTAACGTTTATGCCAACAACAAAAACTTGGCCACAAAAATGGTAACAGACATAATACCTAATCAAACATGACGTTCTTAAATTTAACAGAACAGTTTAACTAAACTCTCGTGACGATAATGTAAATGTTCAATATTTGGTCTCGGTAACACATTCTTATGATATTCTTATCTTATCATTCGGGAACGTACCATGCATCATCATTGATCATCCGAAATCTTGACGTGCCGCTGCGATTCCTTGCCGTACTTGATCCATTTTGATAATATCTGTCGCCGCGAAAGCATCACCTACATTCCCGTCGGAATTATGTAACCCCATTACATAATTATCAACAACAATATTTGTCAAATCATTGTATTTATTTATTCATCCTCCTCGCATACTTGTGTGACGCGAACGATTAGTGGTATTAACATAAATAATTACAGCAGATATGTCACAGACTGCATCGATCAATTCGTTAATCTAAATCCAAAGTTACCTATTAATAAAGATTAACGGAATCGACTCGAAATTTTATATCGAATTATTTTTTCAGTATCAGTGATTGAGTGCGTGTGATTTTAAAAGTGAATTTACGATGTGTTTAAAGCAAAGTGGACTGAAATAGTGACAATGTCAGTGAGGTGACGAAGGGACGGCCCATAGTGGCTTAGTGATTAGAAATACGGAAACATTCCTCTATTAAAAATTCTGACCCAGGGCCCGGTGGAAAACAGCAAGGATATCTGCAAAATGACCAAGGGCCCTCGGAAAGTGAAACTAGTCATTGTAGTCAACAATAAGAAAGAGTGAGTACAACTTTTTTACAATCCTTCTTTCTTGGTTTTGTTCGTTTGTGTTTTATTTCAGCTTCTGATGACAACATTTTGGATCCCGATCCTTTCATTTTTCATCATTATCATTATTACGGTCAGTTTCTCTGGCTTTATGTAATGAACAAATACAATAAAAGACATGTTGAAAAGCAAGTATTTGTTCCGTGTCTGGGTGTTTTGGATCCCCGGTCCATCTTGTTTCTGATACCCTAGATACAGGAAATTCTAGTTAGGGCCTATAGCAATTTTATGTAATTGTGAGAGCGTTTTAGAATTATTCTTTATCGTTGCAGTTAAATTGATTTTCTTTACTCCTTAGACTCTTCTATTTGCTGAATAATCTGGCATTAGACCTGTTTCTTCATTTTTTTTATATACAGATAATGGTGCGAATCGGTTTTACATTCTCCTAAACTAAACTAAATTTGACAGATCTAATAATATTTTTGTCTTTTTCTAATCACTGAAGTAAAGAAAGGACGGCATTACTATTAGAACTGTCAAACTTAGTTTAGTTTTAGAGAATGAAAACCGAATCGACACCAAATAACGGTTGTATCTCCAATTCACATTAAGTTCATGCATTTTTGAACGAATCTTAAAAATTTATATTTTTCTTGTCCATTCTGTCATTCACTCAATTCACGTGAGTGACAATCGTTTTGTCTCAAAGAATACTCTTATATAAATAAAACCTTGATACTAACACGAAGGTCTCTCCATCCTTGATCTGCGATAAATAATTAAAAAGTTAATTGAATCCGCAACCATTGCGAGTCCGACTTCATTGTTAGCATCGCCGGATGTAACCGATTTAACACCTATTACAGCATGTTATTAAGTCGATTTTACATTACGATAATGTATTTGCATATAATACTACGTTCATTCAGAAGATTCATTCAAGCTGTTTTGATTGTAACAGCAATCGTTTCTTCATCTGTTTTACTTTAGCATTTGAAATCGTTTAAAGTTTTTCATGATTACATTTTATAGCCTCTGCAGCAGTATGGCATATCTAATTGTGAATTAAGCATTAATTAAGACAAAATGTTGCCAGTCTACTTTATAATTGGAGCGATAATGTAGAAAGTACAATACACTTCTGTTCTAGATGATAAGAAATTCAAACAGAACGTTTACATTTTAATTATGTATAATAATTGAGTAAAAGGAAAATTTGGGAAGTTTTGTGATAGTATTTTCAAAGTGATATCTAAAGTAGTAACCGTTGGGAAAAACGTTTTCTTGAGTGGAGTGGAGACCACGACTTGGCAAATATAGTTAAAGACCCTCAGGGCGGAGACCACGACTCTGCAAACGTAGCGTAGGTCGCTCTCAGGCTAGATGGAGTGACGATATAGGCAAGGAAAAAAGAAGCCAAAATCCGGGTTCAGTCGTGTGACTGCGGAAGGCCTATGTCCAGCAATGGACTGACACAGGTTGATGATAATGATAATTTAAAGAGTACCTATTCAATGCTTTGGCCTTATATATTGTCTACTAGGTAACTAGGTCATTTGCATACTAAAAGAGAGCCCATTTTTCCGCAGCTGGCTCCAATACTGATTAGTCATCCACGCTACAGATGATTTCAAGTGATTTAAGATCTTAGACATAATAAAATTATTATTCTGTAAATTTTATGACACATTACGATTTAGTCATGCTAAATTGTATCCAGAGAAAGACATATTCTAAGCTGTGTTCATTAAAGAAATTGAATTAAAGATATCTTGTCATAGATTTAAAAGATTTAGGGTTGCATTTGACCACAAATCACCTGATTTTAAGTGATACCTGGACCGAGGATTGATTCTCGAGTGACTACTGAAGCTGCTAGAATAGACCGATATATGTTTGGCGATAGATTCTTTCAGAAACACACCAATAGGTTCTTTGCAATGGCGACAGATTGCATCATCATTAGCTTGTCCACTGATGGACATAGGCTTCTCCCAAGATATGCCACTGAGCCCGGTCTTTTGCCCTTCTCATCTGACTGGCAGCCACTCGGCGCAAGTCGTCGTTCCTCCTAGTCGCAGGGCGTACTACATTACGTTTGGCAATAAAAAAATTAAGTTCTACCACCAGCAAAGTATAAATAAGTTCTATCTATATCAAAAATTAAATTAAAAATTAAATATCTATTAACATCATACCTAATACAAGTATTTTGGTGCAGTGTAGCATTACCAACTACCGTTCCCACAGATGAGGTTATGACAAATTGACCTGTTAATGATTGTGTGGTCTAAACCACAAGCGGAATGCGACTTGGTGGACCTTTAACACGGTCAATAATACAAACAAGCACGGTATTAGACTACCGCCATATTCATAAGGCTCAAATTTGATTGCCACTCGTCAGCTGTCAAGAGCGTCAAACTATGCGGAAGATAGAAATACCAAGTCTTATTACAAAGGAGTAAGGCTCAAATTAAATGACGTGTTAAGATGACGTACGGGCAGTATGTTAGTTTAATGAAAGAGGGTCACACGCAACTAAACTTCACAATTGATGACAATGATGATTCAAGATTAGGAGGCCTTGGATGTAGGGAAATGCTTGGTTTTGTTTTGGTTAAAGATGATTCAAGAAGACCTTACAACGCTTTTACAACTGTAATGAACGAGCTTGTATGTCGAATTGAAATGTCTGTCTGTATGTTCAAAGATGAAGTAAATTGTATAAGGTGATGATAAGGATAATTATTATTTATTAATGATTATTGTGTAAACATTTTTTTATATTAGTATTTGCTTTTCAATATTGCTACTATAAATTTATTATACTAGCGCACTAGCAAAAAAAATTATAGGAGCATTATTCATTTAAGAAGTTCAATATTTAATATTGCTAGACATTTCACAAACTGCAAAGCATGATTTTATTTTGAAACTTTATTTAAATTGTAGACATAAATGACAAATTCATTAGCTTTTGAGATGATGTTGTATTGTCATAGGTCTAGGATTCGAAATAATAAATGAAAAGTCTGAAATAAAAAATCATGAGCTTGTTTATCTAATCCTTTAAAATAGGCCTAACTATTTGTCAAATTCTGAATCATTTCTATATAACCCTGACAGTGTAAACTTTCGCTTCAACCCCTAAACTTTCGCACCTTGCAATGCCTTGCACCAACCACCATCGAACCTTGGACAGCTGACTAACGTTCCTTTCGCCAAGGACGTGTAATAGCTGTGCGAGTGAACGGTCAGTGGTCACCATTATATGGATGGCTGCAGCTGTCGAAGCTTCCGCGTTGTGGCCTAAACAATGATCAGGCAAAAAATTGTGCCAAAAAAAACCGACCAAGTGCGAGTTGGACTCGCATACCGAGGGTTCCGTACAAACGTTTTTCAAAAGTCAATAGTTATTTATTTAATAGGATACATTGTGCTCACTTTAAAAGATCAAACTTAAAACTAGCTACGCCTGTTCCGACCTCCTTAAAAAAGAACAGGCAAGAAACGCCTGGCAGCAATTTTTTTTGTCGCGATCATATTGTCAATTTTATTCTTATTACTATTTGATTGAATTGGAGCAAGTTTACTAAGTTTTTGTTATCCTGTAACTAAATATCCCTCTCATATGGTCGAGGAGAGCGATGGCTGGCACATGCGTCAACTCGTGAACGGGTGCTGCTTGTGGGGTCTGGTCTGCTTTGGTTGTGATCCCGCAACTCGTTAATATTCATGTTCCCATATCCCAATGTGTACAACCAAACAAGAGAAATCTTCTTATTAGTAAAGCTAATTAAAAAATATCGGACTATTAGATGACAAAAAAAAAGCTTGGGATTTTAGTGAAATTGCTCCAATTCAATCAATTAGTAATAAGAATAAAATTGTCAATGTGATCGCGCCAAAAAAATTACCTGCCGGGCGTTTCTTGCCTGTTCTTTTGCCGGCGTAAGGAGGTTGGAACAGGCGTAGCTAGTTTTAAGTTGACGTTTTAAAGTGATCACAATGTATCCTATTAAATAAAGAAGTTTTGAATTTGAATTTGAATTTGAAAAAATATTTACGGTTTTTAGACTTTCTCCTTTACATGTGCTGTAAGACCTTGCTTTGTGCTAAATTTCATGATTCTAGGTCAACGGGAAGTACCCGTTTTGATTCCCTTGTGAAATCACAAAAATATGCGATATGAAATAAACGGTTATGTCTTTCGATCGCGTTGAATTACAAGTTTGATTTGTCCACAGCTGAAAGAGACTGTAGACGCAAGCATTGTTGGTTATAAATTTCAACTTATACCTCGACGCGTTCTTGAGTAAAAAAGCTCGACAGACAGGCAGACAGGTGGACAAGAAAGTAATCTTTTAAGGGTTCAATTTTTCCTTTTTTGAGGTACAGAACCCTAAAAATTGTATCGTTCTGGATGACGGGTTCAGTTTTACTTAAGGTTTCTTCTTAACCAACTTTAAAGAAGGAGGAGGTTCTCAATTCGACTATATGTTTTTTTATGGTTGTTAACTCAAATTTCGACTGGGTGAACCGATTTTGATGATTTTTTTTTTTATTTGAAAGCTGGTGCTTCCCGTGTGGTCCCATTAGGTCTAGTTCTGACAATGCCATCCGTAAAAAACCTTGAAGTCAGTTTTTGTTGAGCTAAACCTCTCACCAGTGTCACATGTTGTATCTTTGTCAGGGGTAGCTTGGAGCCTTTCAGCCCCATATTTCACACGCCCCTCACCTGCCACCGTTTCAGCCGTCACCCGATGACGGTAATGAGGGTCACCGTCGACCGTCCGCGCACACGGAAGCTACCACTTCCCGTCATTATCTTAATGATCACTCGACGCACGTGCCATGGGTGATGATTGTGACGTCACTGGGGCCCTGCACGCAATGGGCGGGGCCTAGTCATCTAGGGAAGGTTGAGGAGACAGAACCTTAAAATTAAATTTTAATTTTCTGCTGTTATCTATGTCATTTATTAGGTATGCACGCAACTTGCTTTGCATAATTCTATTTGTAAATACCGACGACATTGTAAGAGTCGCAGGGAGCCGATGGATGCAAATGGCTAATAGCCGTTTATGGTGGCGTTCAAAGGGGGAGGCCTATGTTCAGCAGTGGACTTCTTCTGGCTGATGATGATGATGATGATGATTTGTAAATAAACAAGAGATTCGCCCCGGCTTCGTACGGGAAGACAAAGATTTTGACAATCGGAAGTTTTCAGCGATCTGAAGTGATGATGGCCCAGTGGCAGTGACGTCGGTTTGCGATCCGCAGGTTGCGGGTTTGGAGCCTACTGTAGTGGCCACATTCGCACTGCGCAGCGCAGATATAGAGAGGCAAAACTACAACGAGCTTGAGCTTTCGGGGAAAACATCGAAGCGAAGCGTTTGACCACAAGTCACCTGATGTTAAGTGACGATGTGGTCAAAGATGGCACCACGCTACACCTGGACTGGGAACTGGCTCTCAAGCGAGGCTGCCGGAACACACCGATAGGTGCTTGGTGACAGATTCTTATAAAGAGGGTGGTAGCTAGCCAGGCGAGTACTAGAAAATACCCTACCACCAAGCTATGGTTTCATCACGATGTTTTCCTTCACCGAAAGCTCAAGCTCATTGTAGGGTTCGAACCCACGTCCTACGGATCGCAAGCCGACGTCACTACTACTGAGCCATCATCGGTATAATCTCCTTACTTGAGAGCCAGTTCCCAATCCAGGTGTAGCGTGGCGCCCTCTTCGACACCATCGTCACTTAACATCAAGTGACTTGTGATCAAACGCTACCCTGTAAGTAGTTGGTAGAAGCATAGTCGACTGACACGGGCTGATGATGATGATGATGCTAAGAAGTAAAATAAAAGCAAGAAAACCGTAGATATTTTTACCCCATAATCCTACTATAATATTATAAACGCGAAACTTTGTATGTATGGATGGATGGATGTTTGTTACTCTTTTACGCAAAAATGACTGGACGGATCTGAATGAAATTTGGAATGGAGATAGCTAATACTGTGGATTAACACATAGGCTACTTTTTATCCCGGAAAAACGCGGGTGAAGCCGCGGGCGCAATTAGTAAATAATAATTGCACATTTTTTCCGATGCAAATTATTTGCATGATAGGTACATGTTATTATTATCTAATATCCTTGACTCTATGCAGGTCTAATGTTTCAGACAAAATCACTGACCATAAAGCAATGAATATACAGAGTGTCCCATTAAGTCCGCCTGATTTGAATTTAGCGTCGTTTTTTGTCTGAAAGCAGTCACGCCCAAAAAAATTACCTGCTGATGTTTCTAGCCTGTTCTTTTGCCGGCGTAAGGAGGTTGGACGTTGCATAGGATAAATGTAGTTTGACTTGACTTAGTGCTGCTTGAAAGCTGTCAGAGACGTATAGTAAGAGAGAATGGAAATATTTCAGAAAAACAAATTTAAAAAAGTTTACGAATGCGTGGGAATGCGCGAAAAACTTAAACTAGGGCCTGATGTTAAGTGACAAAGTGGTCGAAGGTGGCGTCACGCTACACCGAGATGGAGAACAATATATAGGGGGCATGCTTTTCGTCTTACGATTTCGTCTATTCTGATCAACGCTGTGTTTTTAGGATAGGTATCATTTGTCAGAATGTAGGTGCTCTAAAGTTTATAGCCCAAAAAACTCTTTAATTAGTTAACGACTCTTGTCTCACCTTGTAATAATTCAACTACCGTTTACTACGAAAATTCCCAATTAAGTGTAATTTATTTATCAATTAAACAATGAACATTTTTACATGGATTCATTGAAAAAACTGAAATAAATCAAATATATTGTGCTTTAAAATAGATAAGGCACAGCGAATCATCGTTACATTTGTTGCATTAACTCTTATCGATGAAGATTTTGATACTGGGGAGGTACTTAAACGTGTAGGTATCTGATAACTTACGTTTAGTTACTAGCAAATCACCCCGCCTTTGTGCACGGATAGGCAAATAAATTTCATAGCCAAATTTCAAAGAGCAAATCTTGTCCTGACCAATTACGATTATAACAACAAAAAAGTCAGCCAAATCGTTCAAGCCGTTCTTCATTGATGATCTACTACACTTGCACTTGCTTCTTTTATCTATCTATACTGCTTACATTTCCCTTGTAAATATAATTTGTCTGCATACAACGCGATTCCGTTCTTTTTCTTCTTCATTCGTATAAACTAGTGTCCAACTCTATAGTCTGAGTTTTCAGGCCGCCCGAAGGTCTGCGACCTTTTTTTTTTTACGTGGGGAAATCTAATGGATACCGTTCGGCCGATGGGGTCAGCCGAATGGTTATGTGGGACTTGCACCCTGACTAAAACCTCCACGATGAGCAATCCTGGTAGCTAAGCAAAATTAATGTGGGGGGGACGGTTCCGGGTCTGCGTTGCAGTCTACTTCCCCGTCCCCCAGCGGCAGGAAGGTCTGCGACCTGGTACAGCCCGGGACCGACAGTTTAAGACCCCCTAATAAAAAAATACAAATGAAGCCCTTCCAAACGTATCTACCAACATTTTTTAAAAAATTCCGTGATGATAGGACATTTCCTAGCGTCACACTCACGCCGCGTCGTCGCCTGGAATGAAAAAAAAACCCAGACAGTATAAATATAAATACAATACAAAGATTTCATTTTTTTTATCTTATCGCGCACAACTTAGGCTTGTTTATATTTATAATGAAACTGTAACTAAATAAATAGTGTAATTTATCTAATCACTAACTGAACTAAACGCGAATTACAAAGAAAGTTCTTTTCTAATATGACGAAACCTTTATCAATACTAATGTGATGCAACCTTTATCTAAATACCTATACTTTGCGAATTAAAGAACTATGTATTAACTTTTTCTGAAGCAATGATGGCTCAGTGGTAGTGACGGCTCGCTACACCTGAATTGGGAACTGGCTCTCAAGTGAGGCTGCTTGAAAATACCGATAGGTACTTGTTAATTGTTAATCGAAGTGAATTGTTCCGATCCAATCAATTAGTCCTAATAAGAATAAAATTGTTTTTTTTTTACTTAGTACAGGGTAGCTTTTGACTACAAGTCACCTGATGTTAAGTGACGATGTGGTCGAAGATGGCGTCACGCTACACCTGGACTGGGAACTGGCTCTCAAGTGAGGCTGCCGGAACACACAGATAGGTGCTTGGCGACAGATTCTTAACAAGAGGGTGGTAGCTAACCAGGCGAGTACTAGAAAATACCCTACCACCAAGCAAAAATATAATCGTGCCCAAAAAATTACACTGCCAGCTGTTTCTTGCCTTTTGCAGACGTAAGGAGGTTAGAACAGGCGTAGCTAGTTTCAAGTTTGACGTTTTAAAGTGACCACATGTAGTACGCTACGAGACCAAATGTTTTTAAGACTTTGAGTTTAAGAAATACTTACTTAGGCCAAGAATTATAGATTCGAGTAGGCTCCATAAGATGCCTTATTTTCGCAATTAAATAGTTCATTCTCCATTATATTCTTATCAAAGATTCACATTATCATAAGTTCCCATGTTTACGACAAGATGTCGTCGAGTTAAGAATATCATTTATCAGCAATAATAGCGGCCTTGCGGCGCCGCTAACTCGGCCGTCACGCGAGCTGTGCTCATGGAAATCACAAATATATACGGCTCTAATAGACTTGTGCCTTGAAACTTACAAGACTTGGAGATTAATAATAATAATAATAATAAGGCTTTATTGTTTCATCACAAAAGAAAAAAAACACAAAATAGAACAACTAGAAGTAATTTTATAAAGGGCGGTCTTATTGCTATAGATGTTGCAAGTAAGTAGGTACTACATTTTTAGACTAAAGATGATGTTAGAGAAGAACAATATATAATGGACATCCTAAGTCGTAGTCAAAAAGAAAAAAAAAGAAACAAAAAGAAAAAAAAGAAACAGAAACAAAAAAGAAACAGAAACAAAAAAAAAAGAAACAGAAACATTACTACACTACACACTTTCACACTTGTATTAAAAAAGTTGTAGTACCCACTACTGGGCTCCATAAAGTCAGCAACTCCAACAAAAACAAATGCAAGACTTGTCGATGACAAAATTTCAAGTCCATTTAAATCGAAATCTTGTTAGTAAAGCTAATTATAAAATATCGGAATTTTCAGATGACAAAAAAGCTCAGGATTGTAATAAACTTGCTCTAATTCAATCGATTAGAAATAAGAATAAAATTGTAAATGTGATTGCGCCCAAAAAGACATGCCGGGCGTTTTTGGCCTGTTCTTTTGCCGGTGTAAGGAGGTTGGAACAGGCGTAGCTAGTTTTACGTTTGACGTTTCAAAGTGATCACATCACAGCCTACTAACAATATATTCTGATATTGAATGAGACAAGTTACTAGCTGTTTTATCAGCTTACGTTGGCTAAACGGTTTAATTAGAGTTGATGTAATGTATGAAAGAAATGAAGGCTTCCAGTAGGTCTACAAAAAACCATCTAAATTAAATATCTAGCTTTTATATTTAACAGTTTTGAGACAACTTCCGGTTGTCATAATATTTGCCTACTCATGCGAAGACGGGGCGGCTCGCTAGTCCTATAGATCATCATCATCACCAGCCTTTTACGTTCCCACCGCTGGGACTCAGGGCTTCTCTGGTGCTGGGGGCCACACTAATTGGAAATGCCGATAAATATGATGATTGACGTTTGACATAAGCGTGGCCACGACATTTGACAACAGCATTGACATTGGCGTTTGACGTTAGCCGATAACTCAAGTGCATTCACGTTGACCGTTCAAGTGTAGCCACTCACCTAATTAACGCAATATTTATCGTGATGATAGGCATTGACATTTCCCTTGACGTTGACCTTAGTGTGGCCCCAGCATCAGAGAGAGAGTATGGGCCGTGATCTACCACGCGGGCCCAGTGCGAGTTGGTAGATGTCACATGCCCTTGAATGTTGTGGTTCTTGGACATGCCGGTGCAATAGATAAATACTTCTTGTAAACCTAGACATAGGACCGCAGGCGAAGCAATGAACAAGGTTGCTTAACTGCATATAATTTTGATACCATATAATATATGTAGATCTAGTATGTAAAAGAAGTCACGATTTTGTTCTATTTAAACAGTACGGCATATGAAGTGATGAGATAAAAAACACGTTTATGTTATATTGTATCATCATCATCAGCCTTTCACGTTCCCACTGCTGGGACTCTGGCCTTCTCTCAGAGAGAGAGTATGGGCTGTGATCTACGCTGGCCCAGTGCGGGATGGTAGATGTCGCATGCCCCTGAATGTTGCAGTTCTTGGGCGTGCCGGCTTCCTCACGATGTTTTCCTTCACCGTTTTGAGCGATGGCAAATCCGCACATAACTTATTAAGTCATAAGTGCGGGGCCGAGAGGATTCGAACTCGGTGTCGGCGTCTTGTAAGTCGCACGCGTAACCGTTCGGCCACCATCGCTCATGTTATATTGTATACGTATTATTAAATATTATGTTGTTAGAATTTATCTGTAGTTTTCTTTGTAGTTTGTTTTCTGATTACTACGCCAGTGCTTCTGAATTTAATATTGTTTTAGGTTAGCTATCCAGGCGAGCACTAGAAAATGCCCTCCTACCAATCTATGGTTTCATCACCGTGTTTTCCTGCATCGAAAGCTCAAGATTCGAACCCATGATCTAAGGTTCGCAAACCAACGTTACTACCACTGAGCTGTACCCCTAGTACAAGTTTTGATAGTTTACAAAAACTATAAAAGTTTTCGTTTCCATCCATACATATTTTTTTCAGCGAATCTTACCGAGACTTGGAGGAACTGAAATCGTTAATACGGGTTATTTTAAATCGTTATAATCATATTCCAACAATGTTATTGAGTTACTTTTTGAATTAAAGCAGATCGAGTTGCCACTTTGACAAGTCGGCGGTGGTAAACGACGACGTTTACGAAAACTTTTATCGTTTTCAAAACATGTACTAGGGGTATTGACATTAATTCAAAAAAGTTTCAAACTTCTTTTTAATGTGTTTTAGTGTGTTAATACGCTTTACACTAAAATATTAGCGAACACAGTTAGTTATCCACACAATAAAACAGTTATCCCATTATTGAAATCTTTGGCCTTATCATTTTGTGAATGCGCCATTACAATTCTGCACGCGTCCAGTTTCGCGATTTCGTGTGTACGCGCACTAAATACGTGATTAATTGATGAAATGCTGACGATACTTAGGGTCAAGCTGTAGGTTTACTAAGTAATGGACTAGCATTAGCGATGTTACGTGACGAGTAACTTTACTCGAGTAACCCGAGTCAACTCGTTATTTCAATCGAGTCAAACGAATGACTGTCAAATGAATGTTGACTCGGGTAGCGCCCAGACTTTAACTCAGTTGAAAACGACTCGTTCCGTCGGCTTATCTCAAATGTTTCATTCTACTCGATAAGATTATAAAAAAACTAGCTGTTCCCCGCGGCTACAGTATCCCATTTTTATCACCTTTGGGGTTGAAATTCAAAAAATCCTTTCTTAGTACACCTCTATGCATCAAAACAAACATACCCTCCAAATTTCAAGTTTCTACGACCAGCGGTTTAGGCTGTACGTTGATATCAGTCAGTCAGGACATTGATTTACGTAAAAAAAAATTAAACTAAGAAGGTTGAGAACAAGCTTCTCCACGCCCAAACTTCTCTGTTACAAGATGACTGATTAATGAAATACAAGTCGAAGAATGACGATCAACATTCAAACGCAGAATAACGAGCGTTTGGGGAGAACCGAGTCAATTTGACTCGAGTTCCTACTCGAGTAGACTATTATTTTTACTCGAGTTGCAGGATTATTTGACTAATGACATCGCTTATTAGAGTTACAAGGATAGAATAACTTACACTAATGTGCCTACGTATTAATGTGTCCACTAAAAATGGGTTTCAAAACAGTTTTACAGGGTCGGTAACGCATTGGCAACGCAATGCAAATGTCTTTATGCGACGGTGACCGCTTACCATTGGGTCTGTTTGTTAGCCACCATATTTCATACAAATCTTCTCGCTCACGATGGGCCAGCTTGGAACGTGTGGTTTGAGAGAAGAGCCGTAACCCAGCAGTATAGGAATTAGGAATGCAGGTAATAGGCTGATGATGACTCTACATTTGTTTTGACAATGTAGTCGTCTTTTTTCACCTAGCAGGGTAGTGTTTGACTACATATTACGTGACGTTAAATGACGATGTAAAAAAAAATATTAACAAATTATTAAAAAAAAATGTTATTTAGTCAGAAATTAAGTACTTTCTCAACAATGTTTTTATTTCTAAGCATTATATTATATTATCATAAGTATGAAATAGCTTAAAAATTGTAAAAACGATTAAATCCAAGTTTTTAACTTGTTTAATATAATCACGAGTTTTATTCAGGTCAGATGTGGTGTTTACTGTCATATGTAGGTTTGTATGCGTACGCGCAACTGACGTTTAACAACGTCAAAACATTATGTTGACGGCTATTTTTTGAGTACTTTTAAATTCAGTATCTCTTCATCTGCTTCATGAGCGTTATCTTATCGTGACACAACGCAGCATTGCATCTGTGTTCTTTTTTGTCATTTTTGTTTCAAAAATAAAAATGTGTTTATTTAGGAAACTACATATGTAATTATGTTTATTTATGTTTTTTTTTCATATATTATTTTGACCACTTCATGGTCAATGTGTAGGTATGTTTTTTTCAACAAAGTCCCAAGTGAAATTCAAGACTTGGCGATAGCAAAATTTCAAGTCCTTAAAAAGAGAAATCTTTTTAGTAAAGCTATTAGATGACAAAAAAGTTTGGGACTGTAGTGAACTTGCTTAAATGGTCAAACTTAAAACTAGCTACGCCTGTTCCAACCTCCTTACGCCGGCAAACGGACAGGCAAAAACGCCCAGCGATCACATGAACAATTTTATCCTTATCCTACTAATATTATAAATGCGAAGTGTGTGTGGATGTTTCTTACCACTTATCACTGTAACTACTAAACCGATTTTCATGAAAGTTGGAACGGAAATAGCTTATACCCTAGATTAACGCATAGGCTACTTTTTATCCTGGAAAAGGTTCTTGCAGGATAACGGAGAGACGCGGGTGAAACGACGCAAATAGTTACTAATAATTGATTGAATTGCACATTGTAGGATTCGAACCGGCGACCTACGCAAGCTTACGTCACTAACCAATAGGCTACCATCGCTCAAAAAATCTACGCATCGAATTCAACACATGCTGGGTCCCAAAATATTGTAATACATCTTGTAATAGAAGTACCTCGGTGGTCACAATCGACAGTTACATTTGGCAAACAATGGTGCTCCTACAAGCCGTTACATGGTACAGGGTGCTCCTTCGCATACAAAACGCACTTGGATGAATGGTGGAGAATTAACAAACCTTTAGTTGAAAATACTGTAGAGCTGAGAAAAAAAAATAACCTTTACACTGAGAAAAAAACTCGGACTTTCCTTCTGAGTCTTACCTTCCAAGACCGATTCCTGCCTTTTTTTACCTTAGATTTCCTTCCTTTTGACTCACTCTATTTTATATACGTGGAACCTCGATAAGTTAAAGTCCAAGGGAAACACAAAATATTTTAAGTTATAGAGGTTTTAAGTTATCAAGGGTCTATGTTAGGGGTAGGTTAATATAGAGGTAGGTATGTACACATGTATGTATGTACCCATGTTCCTATTTTTACTCGAATGCGTCAGAAGTTTCAATAAAATACAGAAATTTTAAATAATCATATGCACTGCTTCTATAGCTTTTAATTTATCAGCGTATGTGAATGTTGTTAGTTTTCTTTTTGAACTCTTTTTAAGCCAGTTTTATGACACAGTAGGTAAAGCGATGTTTCCAGGGCAATGATCAAAAACTTATGATCCAAGTAAGCCGTTGTCTTGCCGTCCACTGTATGCTCGTTTGACCGCACGATCCTCCCCCATTCATTTTTAAAACACTGTAAACACAGTAAACCCCTCGAGTTTGGGCTCATATGATTCGTCTTGATGAGTCAAATAGATTGGACTTGGTAACAAACGACTTAAAAGTAAAAAAATAAAAATGTATAGTTTAAAAATCTAAAAAAAACACTTTGAAACACACACTGAAAAATCTATACTAATATTATAAAGCTGCAGAGTTTGTTTGTTTGTTTGTTTGTTTGTTTGTTTGTTTGTTTGTTTGTTTGTTTGAACGCGCTAATCTCAGGAACTACTGGTCCAATTTGAAAAATTCTTTCAGTGTTGGATAGTCCATTTATCGAGGAAGGCTATAGGCTATATTTTATTTCCAAAAAAATTAGGGATCCGTAAGAAAATTGCTATTTTGCAACCCAAGGTGTGAAATCGAAAACCTGTTTTTGCGTGCGCTGCAAAAACTATTGACACTAGAACAAAATAATGTACTGCGGGTTTGTAGGTCTCATTTAGATCTACAAAAAAGTCCGCGAGAGCATATGTCTAACTATTATAGTTATGCCACAATAAGTGATCTTTTATTTAAAAAAAATAATTTTTAATGCCGCCGCTAGAAAAAGCTCTTTATTTGTATCTTGGTATTAATCCTTATCAAAATAAATTACTTCTTATTCAAAACTGATTCAATGCCTTTATATAACTTTTTGAATCATTCAATTCGGACATTCCATTCGAAAGATATCACGAGTTTAAAAATGTAAGTAGTAGTAGAAAAATAAAACCGCCGCACCGCAGCGCAGCGGGAAACGCGGTGAAGTGAGGGGGGCACCGGGAGAATCTATGAAATAGGTAAAGTGCGGTCGCGGACCAGGAAGACCTTTAACTGCGCGGTTCAAACGTGCGGTCCAAGAAAAATTAATTTAGAATTGAAATAGGCAGCAGGTAACGCGTTGAGGGGGCACCGAAGTGCGGGAATAATTTTGGAGTATGTATACGGAATATATACGCTATCGCGCCTAAACTACTGAACCGGTTTAAATGAAATTTGGTATAGAGATAATTTGAGCCCCAGGGAAGGGACATAGGATACTTTTTATCGCGATAAACTGTAGCCCACGCGGGTGAGACCGCGAGGAACAGCTAGTATAGAATATAATTAAATTGACTTGTATTAGTTACGATATAATGGTTAATTCAAAAAGTGTGGAGCGCTTCTTTTACTGGGTAAATAACACCAAAAGTCAATTTAATTATTTTATATTTTACAGTGTGTGTTTTAAAGTGTTTTTTTTACAGATTTTTTTTCATTTTCAAGAATGAACTTTTTGAAATATTTTTTTTTGGAAATAAAAAGAGAATTTAATGTACAAAATCTAATCTGTTACACGAAACAGTTCAATTCAAACTCTATAAAATGTTTAAATATAAATTTGTTTTATTACAGGATATATATATTAAAATAACAATGAATTACTTAACTAAACTAAACTATAAAGTAAAACAAGCCTACATCTCTACTCTACTATATAAAAATAAGTCGGGTTTTCCTTCCTGACGCTATAACTCCAGAACGCACGAACCGATTTCGGTTTTGCATTCGATGGAAAGGTCTCGGGCTCCGTGAGGTTTATAGCAAAGAAAATTCAGGAAAAATTTCAACAGAAAAGCGGGAAAATCTTTTTTCACATACAGCGCCATCTTTGATACATAGCATGTACTACACCGTATTCTTCAACAAATGATTGTTTGCAATTACAGATACAAGGACAAATTTATCATTTGCATGGTCAAAAAAAAAAATTTCTTCTTCTTTTAATCACCAAACGAAATGTTACATAAAACGAAGCCCTAGTGGCGAAACGGAGTTCGCCGGGTTTGCTAGTTATTTATAAATATACGTTTTTACATATATTGGATCGTTTGAACTAACTAATGAAGGTCTATAGATAGTTCAAACGATCCTTGATGCCTGGAAAAAAATGGAAATTAATTGTGCTCGCCTTAATGTGAGGAATACCCTCACTTCGGGTTTATAGGGACCTTATGTTACATGGTATAACATATGAGATCATATAAGATTGCAGCTAATATCATAATTCTTGCCATGTGCAAGAGCGTGTTGATATTGAGTTGAATAAACGGTCAGGGTTGACTCGTTGTCGGCGAAACGTACAGTATAATAGGTGCACATGTATGCGGGCACATGGTCTTGTACAGGGTCGTGTCTAGTGTTGCCAACGCAGCGGATTTACCACTGGATCTGGTGGTTTCTACCCGGTTAGTGGGAGAAATTACGCTTGGCGGTTAGTGGTTTATAGCGTTCCGTATCCAAAGGGTAAAACGGGACCCTATTACTAAGACTTCGCTGTCCGTCCATCTGTCCATCTGTCACAAGGCTGTATCTCACAAACCGTGGTAGTTAAACAGTTGGAATTTTCACGGATGATGTCTTATTTCTGTTGCCGTTATAACAACAAATACTATTTAAGGGAGTTCACATACAACAAACGTGATTTTTTTTGTGCATTATTTATAGATACGGTACGGAAGCCTTCGTGCGTGGCCGCTTTTTTTTAGTGGCAAGTCCAGCGTAAAAATAAGATTTTTTCGTCGTTCTTATGTTCAGTTAAATTTTGTTATTCAATGTGTGGCGGCGTCGGCGCGCATTCGAGACGTGCGCACTGGTCGACGACGCGCAGCAGAATGGCGCGCGCCGACGCCGCCACAAATGCATGAACAGTTTGTTGCGAAGAGTGCCAAAATTATAATATACGAGAATTATGATTTAAAAAATTATAAGTATGGTTTTCTATCTAAAAATGTATAAATGTAGTATCTAATAGTAATGTTTGGAGATTTTAAATAACAAATAAACAATTTAATGGTTTTCTCATGGTTACACCGGTCACATTTGGTGGGCACTGGGCAATCATCGTCGGCAATACTGGTCATACCGTGTGGAATGATAGCTCGTTTTAGAACCTTGCCTATTGCGCAGGCCAAGTCCACTGGACCACTAGTCCATGCAGACACCTGCACTCGGTTTCTTTGTGTCGCGGTTGGTGTGACACATCAGATCAAATCATTCGTTCACTTGAATAAATGTAAATAAGATCTTGAATACTAACTGAAGGTTGAAGGCAAGCAAGCAAGAAGTCTGCAAGCAGATGTGCAATGTTTGAAATACATGTTAGTACAAAAAGATAATTAAATTCCTTAAAACTATAGAAACAATGGCAAGCAAGCCAAAAAGCAAGTAGGCAAGCTGCCTGGAAGAATTCTGTAAGCAGATGTCCAAATGTTTGAAATGAATATTAGTACAGATGTTAGTACAAAATTCTTTAACTTCTTGAGCTCTTTTTTGTAAAATTCTTTAACTCTTTTACACTATATAAATCAAATGCCAAGACAATATATAAAAATAATATAAGTAAGCATAAACACAACATGTATGAGCAACCCACTGCCACTTCAGCTTGCCATAAAGTAACAAATATTCCGAAGCCTGTAAGTATTTTGGCTTAGATTCATTAGAACAGAGGCGGAGACAATATGATGTCGTACTATTGCATGATATTTTAACAGGTAAAACTGATTGTGCTGAACTTTTAAGTAATATCTCATTGCAAGTACCATCTTACCGAACGCGACACACACCCCTGCTTCATGTTCCGCACGTCAGCACAAATTATGCGCAAAATTCTGTTCTGTGTCGTGCAGCCCGTACTTATAATAAACAATACTCTGGCTTGGACCTATTTCACTTAACTAAAAACGCCCTTAAATCAGAAATTAAAAAGATGCATCGCTCTATATGAAGTTTTATAAATGTTTCCTTCGACACATACACCACTTACATACACGCACACACAGTCACACACACTCTCTCACACACACACACACAAAACGCTCTTTTCGCGCATTTTTTATTACTTACCTACCCGTAATTTAGATTAAATCTTAATTTGTGTAATCCTATTTTGGCCTTAATGTATAACAAATGTTTGTCTACTTTTATAATTAAAAACGCTGTTGGATTACCTAAATAAATAAAATAAAATAAAAAAAAAAACAAATTTGTTCTAAATGAAATGAAATAGTTTATTTGTACTTTTATTTGTACTAAAGATACTAACCTATTAATTTATCTTGTTACAGCCCGCCTACATTCAAGACCCTAACACCTACCTCTCGCACTCAGCTGAAGCAACAGTTGATGCGAGAGCATGCGCAGGAGCAACTGCGCAGAGAGTCTTTACAAGTAAGTTGAGAACACCCCGGTGCAGCAAAACATTGCGAGGAAACCGGCATGTCCAAGAAACACAACATTCAAGGGCTTGCGACTTATACCAACCCGCACTGCGCCCGCTTGGTAGATTACGGCCCATACTTCGGCTTATAAGGCCTGTGTCCCAGCAGTGGGAACGTAATAGGCCGACTATGATGATGAGAGAACGCCCCTTTTTTATGTCACTGATTAGAGAGACTGGCAAGATGGCAAATGTCACGCTCGCCAGTAGCTACCCAGAATTTGGAACTGAACGCCATTCTTCTCTATCCTGAGCAATTTCAGCCCAGTTCACAGTCTGGGGTTCGCGTAAGTCCGCATCCACCGTGTCCTTCCAGCGGTATTTAGGGCGTTCGATCGTCCTGCGGCTATTCGGTCGTCCCAAATAAGAACCTGAACCCTGAGATATTAGATGTCAAATATCTTTATACCCTGTAATATCACTGGAAACATTGCTCTTCAATCCGGAACATAGTGATGTTTGCACACTACTGCTTGGCGGTTGAATATCTGCCGATAGTGTGGTACTTCCCAAAGCGAGTTCTGTAGAAGAGTCTTGCCTATCATTCGTCAAAACCAATCATCGCTGGTAGAAACTCGATACTATCAATGTGAGTCAGAAATCAGATCAATTGGCAATTTGATTTGGTCCTTAGTTGACTGATCTTTAAATTCAAAATCATTTGGAATGACGAGACTGAACTGATATACATATCATTTATAGGCTCTGAACTGAATGCGAGACATCATGCCAATAGCGAATGTCTCGTTTCCATTTCCCATCACAAATTGAACTGTAACTCTTGGAGATTTCGGTCGAAAATTCCTTGATTCAATATCACGCGTATAATGTTTAGATTATATTTAGTGACAACCCGATAACTGCTGTAATCCCCTGATTTCCAGTGATCTTGTAAACGTGCAAAGCGTTTTGTGCTCACGGAACTATAACCCTAATATGGATTCTCATTGGTGTTAAAAACATATAATACCAAACAAGTTAGTGAATCTAATCGAAGACCCGGATCAGCCATGTGTGTTAAAATAATGATAAATGATGATAATACTGTAAAACATAAGCATAAGCATGAGCAATGTGCCAAATGTGGCCAAACGGTAACGCGTGCGCCTGCGCCTTATAAATAAGTCGCCGCTACCAAGTCTGAATCCTCTCGACCTATGACTATGTGATGAGCAGAATTACCATGAAATTGGTGAAGGAATCAAACACGGGTCACATTTATGTTGCACACTACTGCTTGGTGGTTGAATAGCTGGTAAAGATGTGGTATTTCTCCAGACTCAAAAGCCACACCACTACATATTTCGCTATACTTTCTCTAATTTGACTCCTTCTTAATGTAGCATCTTTGGTACCTACAGTTAATTCAATAAAAAGAAACACTTGAAGGAGTATCTTATCTTACCTTTGTGACACTAACCATTATGTGTTATTGTTGTTCTCGTTTTTAAATTTCTCTGTTTATGGTGTACTTATAAAGAGTGTATCTATCTAGCAACATTTAAAGTTATACCTACCTCTTCCTTGTTATTACATTTTGTAGCATATTGCCTTTATCTTACTTTATCATTTCAGAACCAGCAAGCAGGGCAATCAAAGAACAATGAAGAGAAGAAGAAGCCCGCGCCGGCAGAGGTTCCTCGGATTACGCCTCACGTCGAACTACCGCCACAGGTCTTACAGGTGAGGAGCTACTAGCGCCATCTAGTCTTTAACTTTGAACTAAAATAATAATCTAACTATGGACATGCAAATCCAGCTTATTATCTAGGATACAATTTAGGGAAGTAGAAGACGCACCTTCGACTACATCGTCATAATAACATAATGTGGTTACATGATTTCTTGTCATAGAATGTTAATCCTTACAATTTCCAGGTCCGAACAGTTCTGGAGAACCCCACCAGGTATCACGTGATACAGAAACAGAAGAGCCAGGTCCGACAGTACCTCAGTGAATCTTTTCAACCTCAAACACAGGTTAGTATAAAAAACAAATATGTTTAGCATTATTAGGGATGGGCCAAGACAGTCATCAACTGATGCTGCTAAAAGTCCTGGGGACTCTTCCATCATTTGATTAATGAAAGGTTTTTAATAGTAAAATGACATCTCGCCTTGACCCCAATCACCTATGGGTGCGTTTCGGCAGCCTCACTTGCAAGGCAGTTTCTGATGATACCATGACGTAGTGCTACCATCGACCACGTCATCGTTTGAATTGTGGTGACTTGTAGTCAAACGCTATCCTGTAAGATGTTATAAAAGACATCTGTATGGTACAAGATACATAAGAGCAGACAAAATGAGCAAACTATACTTATACCCTAACTGACCTTCCTCCTGATTTCTTCCAGGTATCAGCGGTCAGCCGCGGTGCTCCAGCACTATCAGCGCCAGAATTAGGCGCTACCACTCCCTCCTCTCCCGACAGAGCCTCTGCCTCCAGCTTACTTAGTCCAGGGCTATGTTCTGTTGGAACTACTAATTCAGAAGTAAGTATTTGTTCGTAGAAGATATATTGTATAGGAAGGTGTTCTGTTATAGATAGGTTACGAGGAGCACTTTGTTTTTGGACGTGGCACAGTGTCAGTATTTTAATTGACTATTCCACTGTAAAGTGAAGCTGTTTCCAGGAGGTGTTTTAATTATCATCTAATACTTTAGCATCATAAATTAAAAGTGAAGACTCAAAACTGTCAATTCTTTTGTTTTCACTTTCATTCGATCTATTCAGGAACGTATATGGCTTGGTTCCTCCAGACACATTAATGGACCAGTTCCCAATTCAGGAGAAGCATGGACCACATTGTCACTTACCATCAGGGGGCTTGTGGTCAAATGCTACCCTATAAGAAGTAAATTAAACATACATTAATGAACCAGAAAATATCTTTTAGGAAGGCTATGTCCAACCCTTGTTAAGGTATCGAGGGGTTCGAAGGCGAAACTCCATAAAACAAACCTTATCTCCAGAAACCCATTAGACCCCTCTGACATTTCAGGCGGATGAGTTCCTTGATGACATACTGTCGCTGGACAGCGGGGCGGGCCCCCTCTCCTCGTCAGGGCCTCCTTCCGCAGCAAGCTCTGTCGCTGGCGACCTTCTCTCTGACGCTGATATGCACTCGCTATCCAAGGATCGGAAGAAGGATGGCCATAATATGAGTGAGTGACTCTCTGGCTAGCTACCACCCTCAAGTCAAAAATCTGTCGCGAAGCACCTATAAGTGTGTTCCGGCAACCCCACTATAAATTCATTTGACAAACCAGGTGTAGCGAGGCGCATCCCTTCGACCACATCGTCACTTACCTATAGCACCACCACTAACTCATACAAACTTATTTATTTATATGAGCAATTAACAATTTTTCACCAGGACTGGAATCTGGCGGCTACAACTTACTCACAGACGCGGACATTCACGCAATTGCCAAGGATAGGCAGAAGAAGGAAAACCACAATATCAGTGAGTACACTATAGCTTTAATAAAATGGAGATGTAGGCTACAAAGAGTAAGTGTGGATACAGGAAGCTGTATTAATTTCCCTGTATTAAATGACCTATCACTTAAAATTTATGGGCGTGTAAGCTGATGTCCAAATGCATAAGAGCAGAAAATATCAAGTCAATGCAGAATTTCGGCCATATCAACATTTTTATCGGTGTGTTCAGGCAGCCTCACTTGAGAACCCAATCCAGGTGTAGCGTGGCACCTTCGACCACGTTGTCACTTAATATCAGGTCACTCTAACACTACTCTGTAATATGAAAATCTATTGTCTGCGTGTCTAACATAATTCCATCTCTTTACAGTCGAGCGCCGCCGCCGCTTCAACATAAACGACCGCATCAAAGAATTAGGGACCCTTCTTCCGAAGACCAACGACCCCTTCTACGAGGTCATACGAGACGTGAGACCCAACAAGGGGACCATTCTCAAGAGCAGTGTAGACTACATCAAGTGCCTTCGAGACGAGGTCACGAGGCTTCAGCAGAGCGAGCAGAGGCGCAAGCAAATCGAGCTCCATAATAGGAAGCTTATGCTTAGGATACAGGTGAGTTATACTCTTGGATAACGAGAGCTGTATTAGGATTTTTAAGCGATGATAGCTCAGAACCTAACCAAAATGCAAACGTTTCTTTTTCTGCAAACGTTAACGCCTAACCGTAAGCAAACAAGAAAACTGGCCAAGTGTGAATTGAACTCGCGCACCGAGGGTCCCGTATGAACTTGCTGGTAAGGTAGTTCAATCGTGCGCCCATCCAAGACTAGCCCAAGTTAACAATTTGCCAAGTTCCAGCAGGTCTGCTTGTGACCCAGTCCAGCTGAGATATTCAATTCATCCCTCCATCACGTTTCTATCACCGATATCATCTCGTCATCGGAAAAAAACTGATCCACACACAATCAAGCCCTGGAAATCCCATATCCCATATCACTCTTTGCAAGTATGCGCTCCTTTCTCCCGCATACTTGCAAAACGTGAGACGAGATCCCTTCACAAGTATTTCCGCAGTGCTACAAGTTACAGACTTTCAAGATGGGTGTGAAAAGAGTTCTTTAGGCAATAATATCATATTCGTTTTCTCTTTCCAGGAATTAGAGCGACTAGCCCGAGTGCATGGTCTGCCGCTATCGTCTAGTGGCGAGAGTGGGTGGGCGTCGCCTCACACGGACGACTCCGGAGTGGAGAGTGCCCCCGACCCCACGCCGCGGCCGCCACCCACGCCGCCGCATCCGGTAAGACAGCGCTGCAACCTTTTTCTTTTCTTTTTTAGAAGGGACTACCAGCTTTTGGCCTTTTAGCCTTTAGAACTTCAGCGGGCTGCTGCGCACAGGGCACCTTTTTTAGTTTTAAACTACAGGCTGGAGGCCCGTGGGTAGTTAGGTACTATTATCAACACAGTATTCTTTCTAAATTACTATGAACTAATTAAAACTAAGAGGTTGTACACGTTGGGATATGGAAACATGAACCTTTAACGAGTTACGGGATTACAAATTCAGCAGCCAGACCCCACAAGAAGTCTTTGTAAGCATTAAGAACTATTACAGTAAACCCTAAAAATTATCATTCCTCTCTTCATCATCATCTTTCAGGAGGTGATATTACCCAAGACGGAGCCATCACCCCTCATGGAGCTGGGTGAACAACCCCCTGATCTCCTACGAGACATGCCTTCCACGGAATGCCTCTCTGCGTTAGATGCACTAGGTAAATAGATTATGTTTCATACTTATTAATAATCCTAGTTATACTTATTATAAAGTTGATAGTGATGATGAAAGATTTAAAAACGCATTGACTTTGAATACGTCTGGACGCACGTTTGCTACAAAGTGGCTCGTAGCAGTTGGAAAAGAGAAGCCAGAGATCGGACTCGGTGATGTGTCTTGGGAGAGGCCTATGCCCAGCAGTGGACCAACACAGGCTAATTATCATCATCATGATCATCAACAGCTCAAAGACGTCCACTGCTGAACATAGGCATTCCAACAAAAACAGCTATTAGCCATTTGCATCCCTCGGCTCCCCTTGACTCTATCAATGTCGTCGGTCAACCTAGTAGGGGGTTTACCAACAGAACGTGTTCCGGTTCGTGGTCGCCCCTCGAGATCCTTTCTTCCCCATCGGTTATATATTTCCTGCTATGATAATTCTCATCAAGTTATTGTGACGGACCACACCTTGCAAACACTTAATGGACAGTATGATGTTTTTCGTCGTACCTACTTCCAGATGGACTTAAACTGGGGTCATGTTCGCCTCTCAGCCGAGAAGAGGGCCTGTCGTTAGGGTGCCTAGAACCAGACTTGTGTCTGGACCCTGTGCCTGATAACCTGTTTAGTCATCATAAAGATATTAAGGTAAGCTCTTAAACCTTCTATTGAATCTTAAGTTAGGGTAAAGGATCATGTTATGATCTTATGGGATCTGCGTTGCAATCTTGAGCTTTTGGTGAAGAAAAACATCTTGATGAAACTGTAGCTTACTGGTACACGGCCAAACGCTACCCTAAAGATGAAAAAATTACTAAAAGCGGTTTGGAAAGCCAAAAGCAGTTTCTAATGATCATGGTACACATTTTTTTACAATTTTGTGTCAGTATTGATGCTTATTATAAAAGTGTTGATTTTTTTTTTGTTCAACGATAGTAACAAAATTAACACGCGTTATGGTATGGGATTATATATTAAGCAAGTTACCTATATTTCTGTTTTTTCAGATGCGATTATCCCCAACGCCCGGTTTACTGGGCAGCGAAGACAGTGACGCAGTACTCAACCTAGCGCAAATAGAAGACCTCATGGATGACGACTCACATAATCCCGTCACATCAGGTACAATATAAAATATATATGCAGTGATTTTGGTTTTTCACCTAATATCAAAGATGTTTAGGGTCTCTTATTCCGACGCAGATTGAAATATCATTGCATGAATTGTATAAGTTTTGGTACGGTACATTTCAGTACTTGAACTGAATCATAGTAAGAGCGTTGATGTTCATAAAATCAGTAAATCACAACAAAATACAATAAATAATCAGAGTCCTCGAGTTATTTTCCTTAGGTATAATATGTGTATTTTATTAATTTTGTTTACGTACAATTCTCAAACAAATAACACTCTCCAGAAATTCACAAGGAACGCTAGTTATTTCTCAGAAAGTCTTCTATAAACCAACCGTTCTATCCTCAGGAGATCCTATGCTCTGCTCCTCACCGACGTCACAGCTATGCCTCAGCGACATGGTAGCAGATGCAGCTGACAGAAGTATATCCTCAATGCTCCATCACGGAGACTCCAATGGCTTTTCTCATAGTACAGGTAAAGAATAACACAATATTGCTACCCACGGTTTCACCCACGCGGCCCACAGTTTCTTATGACCTTCCCTGGGTAGAAACTATCTCCATACGAAGCCAGGGTTAAATAAGAAACTGACGAAGGGAAAGAGTACTTACTACATTCGCATTTGTAATAGCAAGCCCCATGGTTTTATCTGCGTGGAACACCTTTTATCGCGATAAAAAGTATCTTAATCCAAAGTCCCTAGGGGGGAGGGAATAGGATACTTTTTATGTTTGACCTTGCTTGCTTGACTAGAGAACGAGTGTCTAAACATCAAAATTTTATCTCAATACACACAAGCTAACTCTATCCCCACCCTCTCTCTCCAGGGTCCCTGCTCCACTCGCCAGGGCATTCATTGGGTGGACTAGGCGCACTAACTGAAGGCTGTCTACCGAGCCTGCTGCTGGGCGGGCCCCACCACCACGCGCCTCACTCGCCCCACTCCCACCCTCGGACTCATTGCTTCGACATGGATCTGGGGGCCTAGCAGGAAAACTTCAGCACCAGCAGGCAGATGTAGCGCCATCTATTTATGAGAGGCAGATGTGGCGCCATCTATTGGCGAGGTGAAGAAACTATTAGAGTAGTAGCCGTTTACGGCGCCATCTGTGGGTGATAGTGTTGAGCTGCTGTCACTAGTGGCGCCATCTAGTAGCGAGAGGCAGATGTGGTGTCATCTGTGGGCGAGGTAATAGCGTTGAACTGCGGTCACAGTGGCGCCATCTAGTTACGAGAGGCAGACGTGGTTCCATATATTGGCGCAAATGAAAAAACTGTTGCAGTATGGCGCCATCTGTTGAGATAATGAGCTGTATGATAGTTAATTGATATGAATATAAATCTTTTCATGATTGTTAATCTACAAAAGACACTGCACGGAGTGTGCACGAGAACTGTACAATTTTTGATTCCACCAACGCCATTCCCTAACAGTGGTTGACAAAAGTGCCATCTGTTGGTGGAAACTCCGCCCATACGCACTACTCGTTTTGCCTTTATGATCAAGAGATGGGCGCTTTTTGTAATTTTCACACTGATAAAGCATCTCGCAGCTGTTAGTTAAAAAAAAATATGGATAAAACGTTTGTGGCAAAACAATCAAAATGGAGTTATTTTACCAACTCTCTGTATGAAGTAGGAAAGATTTCTACTCCTGTAAACAATAAGGATCTCTTGTATGAGAGTGTATGAAAAAAGACGTTATACGTATGAGTGTAAAGCTTAAAATCGAATAAGATTCTCAAAAAAAATCATGAGTTGATACATGTTTCGTTGGGTTCCGTACTTTATTACAGACAAAAAGTTCCTAATAATTGCATATCGTTTTAACATTTTCTAATAAAAAAAGAAATGTTTTGTTAGATTTTACACTGAAATGATAAAATGTGATCTATACCCATTTCTATTATGACATCAATTGAAAGAGAATAAATAAAAGAAATGTATGTCTCCTACATTTAAAAATTTGCTAATGGAATCTATAGTACCTGATTGCTTCTAAAAATGGGTAAAAAGATCACAAATAAAACGGATTACACAAAATGACTGCGGAACCCCAAACTTAATACTTTAATGTGTTCATTTCTGAACTTCGCGTAATTAAACAAATCGGAAAAAGTAATCTAAGTAAAGATATTATATAATTATGCAAAATACAACATTTCTACAAAAATATGGTATCTTAAAAATTTAGAATTTTAAGGTAATTTTCATCCATAGGTCACTTTGGAGTCTTAAAATTAAACTAGGCAAAATTCCCAGTTACATTAAAAAAGGAAAACCAAAGAATTCATTTCGCATAAACGGTTGTTGCACGAATCATATCGTTGTATTTATATTATAAAAGACTAGCGATTCGACGCGGCTTCTCACGGCAAAGGTTTTGATAGAAGAAAGTTAACCTATTGTCTCGGAGAAGGTTATACTTCTTCCGGATATTGTATGTTTGTCACTATGGCTTGTAGACACCCAAACACAAAAAAACAAGGGCAGAAATTATTAACCTGCATCTTACACCTTTTGTCAAAATAACCTACATGTCAAATTTGATCAGCTTTACTAGGTTTTGACATTGCATTCACAAGAAATTCCCAATTTCATCACTTTAAGACAGTGTTACGAGGTTGTGACGTCATATTACTATATAATGGGGAGCCACACGCAAAGCTGTTTGTAGATGTCGCTTTGAGTGACAATGGTGTCGATTGGGTTTTACATTCTCCTAAACTAAACTAAATTTGACAGATCTCATAGTATTTATTGCTGTCTTTTTCTAACCACTGAAGTAAAAAAAGGACAGCATTACTATTAGACCTGTCAAACTTAGTTTAGTTTTAGAGAATGCAAAACCGAATCGTCACCAATACCTTGTTTACGCCGTTGTGTCAGGTTATAGCAGTGGTTTTTTTTTTTTTTTTTTGATTTGTTATGGCGTCACACGATTAGTGTATTTGCCAGTGTCAAGTATAAAATATTTCAAACTCAGAGAGTTGAATCAAGTTTAAATGATGATGGTGATGATGATGATGAGATGATGGGATGAGGATAGTGCTTAAGTAAAGTAGTGGCGCTTTACTTAAACTTTACACGGACTTATTTGGAGCAACAAGAAAAGTCACTTTCACAACTTTATTTCAATTTCCCACACTCGTACACATTAACGAACACATAATGGTTAATAATCCACCATTATTACACATTATCACTCGAAGAAACACAAGTTTTGGAAATAAAAACAAAATTTTCACGTTGACAATTCGATTGCCGCCAAAAAAGTCCTAGCAGTGGTTGTCAAACAATAGTTTGATTTGACAGATGTTATGTCAAATCAGCATTCTCAAAAATCGAACAAGCGCTATCATTTTAAAACGATACGATTCGTGTACCACAACACCGTCATAATTATGATTTTACATAAAAACCCATAATTTATGTAATATTTATGTAGTTTAGAAAACTCTTCCTTAGTTTAGATATTAGAAAGTGATAATATTGTAGTTACCGTGAGCTCATTTTACTATGTTCTTGTTACTATTAATAAACTTAGATAAATGTCTGTGACGATGTACAGGGTGTTTAGATTTGTCAAAGTGTACAATATTATGCGACATAAATATTTGGGACCTAACGTTATTTACGAAAAAGCTGTTGAATAAGGTCTTATAAAAATATGCATTCATAAAATTGTGTGCGTTTATTAGACGCTGTCTGTTACTAGCGTTAAAAATAATATTAAATAAATAACTATGGATATGTAACTACATAGTAAGATACAGACACATAAACAAAATATAAATTAATGAAAACCTGTACTTTCCTAAAATTCTACTGTCTTACTATAAAAAAAAAAATTTTAAACCTTTTTTTTCCTGCTAGACAATGCATAATTATATCATATGCCCTTTTCTTACTTCCGTGGTCAGAAAAGGAGAGCAATACTTCTAGACCTGGCAAACATAGTTTAGTTTTTAAAAATGTACATCGGAATCAACACCAGTGTCATAAAGTTAAATACCGATTAAACGATATAAATAGTAATACATGTATTATTAACATCAAGTTTTAGACGCCGATGTGTGGTACAACTTTTTTAACATGATTACGTCCATCACAATGTCTAAGTTTTTTGTAGTAAGACAGCTAAACACCAAAGGAAAACGGTCTTCCTTGTCTTTTTGTCATTATTAAAATCAATGGTGACAAAGTAAGCATCTTTGTATATCGCGTACAATTATTGAGACACAATAAAATTTCCCTAAAAGGGCATACAAAGCATGAAATGCATTGTATATTTTTGATAAATTATTATATTGAAAAATACGCTAGTTAAAGTAGCAGCTATATTGTTAGTGTACATAATATATTTATGTACTTTATGTACTTTATATTACGTTGTATACAATCAAGTGACATACAGCCACAAATATATTTTTACGAGATTTTTATGTAAAATTTTATGATATAAAAGAGTATTAAAATCGTGCTATAGATAATTATAGATAAATACATGGTGCTCTATTTTTGAGACATTTTTTCTGTTTAGTTAAATTTGTATCCAGAGTAGTGGAATTGTATTGTGCGTTTAGTTTACGAATATTTATATTATAATTAAAATCTACACTCTTGATAAGAAAATTCCACTTGTATCTTAAAAAAATAAAAGTAATATTTTGTAAAACTCTTAAAATTATGTACAAACTTTCATATTATGTATTTTCAAAGAACCACATTTTTTACAGAATAACAATGTGATACGTATAGTATATTTTTAGAATCTATTTACCACTATTTGTGTACATATTAAAAGTAGAAAAATGTATACATATTATATTATCACGACGTGCCTTGCTTTTAGCCAATTTAGTAGAAACAATGCTTGTTTAGTTTTCTATAAATTAATGTAAATAAGATTTTGTTGAAAGTCTAACACTGGTTAAGGATGTCACGAGTATTTGTTAAGTTTGTGATGATTTTATGATATTTTTCTTTGTAATATCACTGTTGAGACATCAGCCTGTATGTAAATAAAAATGTTGAAATAAAAAAAAATATTAGTTCACAACTGCTTTAGATTTAAAAAAGTGATGAACATAACACATTTATTTGTATTTTTTTTTACATATAAAGCAGTTTTTAATTCAAATAATATTTTATTTCATGATATTGAATGCGAACAAAATGTATATTTATATGAAATCCTATACTCTAGTTTAAGAAAACTGCGAATCAGTGAACGTGGCAATAATTTTATCTTTACATGTATTTTAGAAACGAATCGTTTTTGTTATTATTTTAAGTACATATTATGGATTGCGAAAATGTGTTGATAAGTGTGATCATTTTTGCTCGACACTTCATTATTTTCTTAATGCGTCTATTTTTAATAATCTATTTGGTACAAACATAATGGATTTTTTTTATCTAACATATTGTGTCCCACTCTCTCCTGCACTTATTTCTTTTCACTTTCTCGAGACATTTATTTTATCCATCCAACAAGTGATAAGTAACAAGTGATAAGTAAGTGGTTAGTGACAAGTGATTATACAACTTTTATATCATAATCAAAGTTTACATATTTCCGGGATAATTTTATCTACATGTAAACTTTCTACAAATCGGTCCAGCCGTTTTGGCATGAAAGAATGACAAATAACGTTTCGCGTATTTGTAAAGAGTCGCGTGGAAAATTCGATCATAATTTTACTTAACAACTAAGCCATTTTTGAGCTATGCGGAAACAAACAAACCGACAAACATAACATATCTTGCTGTGTAGGGTGTGCCGCACAGTTTTTCCTGCACGGAAATTCCCACAAAAGTGAATTTCCGGGATTTACAGAAGCCTATATCATTGTCTGGTTCATAAACTATACATATGCAAAAAATCACGTCAATCCGTTCCTCCCTAAAAGAAAGACAAAACAACAAACACACTTCCGAATTTATATAAATGTGTAGATGGTATATACGGATTTATACGTCATTAATTAGTTTTTATTCTTATGAAGAAAATATCGAGCAAAAATGAGTCACAAACTCTGTATGAATGCTATTTAATATTGTATGAGATAAAGATGTTGAAGTACAAAAAAGTAAACAACAAGAGAATTTACGAGAATATAATTCGTCTTTTATTGAACTCACCCTATGTATAATAATATATAAATGGACACAAGTCACCTGCAAACGGGATGACAAGATCTTTTAATAAAATGGGAAATTTGAGGGTAATCCTTTACATTTCTTTTCTTCAAGAGTGAATTGGTATCTTCAAGAGGCACGTTTGCTTGGGATCCGTAGGTCGTGGGTTCGAATCCTACACTGAGCTTAATTTTTAGGTGAAAGAAAACATCATAATGAAACCATAGCTTGGTAGGGTGTTGTCTAGTGCTCGCCTGGCTAGATACCATCCTCAAGATAAGGATCAACAACCAAAATATCAAGTCCATAAAAAACTAAATTTATTACTGAAGCTTATTATAGAAAATCAGACTCTTTAGATGACAAAAAGCTTAGGATTGTAGTGAACTTGTTCCAAATCAATCAGTAATAAGATTATGTGATAACCCTCAAAAAATTACCAGTCAGGTGGTTCTTGTCTGTTCTTTTGCTGGCGTAAAAAAATTGGAACAGGCTTAGCTAGTTTTGAGTTTGTTTTACCTATCCTATAAAGTCAATATATTTTGATTTTGTGCCTACAGGTTGTAAGCCGAAGTCACTAGAAGTCACTTTTTGTGTTTTTTTGTTTTTGTGTTTATTTATCAAGATTTACAAAAAGTCGTAGAACAGATGTTGTTGATATTGATGTAGGGAGGCTTCCTGCAAGAGGTGATGCGCTAATTTCAAATAACCCTGTATATTACAAATGTGACAGTTTGTATTGATATAAGGATTTTTGGATGTTTGTTACTCTTTCAAGCAAAAACTACTGAACGGATTTGAGTGAAATTTGGAATGGAGATAGCTTAAGACCTAAATAAAAACAGACTTTTATCCCGGAAAAAAGTTCCTGTGGGATAACGGGAAGATTCAGAATTTGCAAGTTGAAGTGGCAATGGGCAGGCCACATCGCTCAACGAACCGATAACCGATGGGGAAGAAAGGTTCTGGAGTGGCAACCACGAACTGGAAGACGTTCTGTAGGTAGGCCCTCCACTAGGTAAACCGACGACATTGTAAGAGTCGCAGGGAGCCGTTGGATGCAAATGGCTAATAGCCGTTCATGGTGGCGTTCAAGGGGGGAGGCCTATGTTCAGCAGTGGACTTTTTCCGGCTGTTGATGATGATGATGATGATGTACGGGAAGATGCGGCTAGTAATTTTATGTATAGGTATTAATGTAACGTCCATCAATTAAAAAAGCATTGAAATACATTGTTATGGCCTACATCTGCGTACCCTACTTCCCAACCTCCCTCAGTTCAAAATAAATCAATATCACGTTGACCATGCCAAAATCCTTATTAATTCAAATGTCGCATGCATAAAAACTGTCCATAATTCTATGCAATTCGGCACACTCGCGTGCAGAAATAAAAACGAATTTTCCCCCAAAAATTAAGTTGCAACGACTATTTTTATTCATTCGAGCTGGCAACACAATGGAGCGTTTCGAATTTCGAGCGAAATTTGCGTTTTTGCATAAAATCGTGGCGGGGCGGCGCGTGCGCGCGCGACACATTAAAATGTTGGGTGACCACACTAACGAATATTGTTGGACGTCCCACGACGCTCTATAAATGCATTTTTTCTTATATCTCACGCACAAAGGTTTGTATCAAATAAAAAACCGGCCAAGAGCGAGTTCGACTCGATGGAGTTGATCTCATGAGGTGGTATTGTTTGGTATGTTAAAACTATTTTTAGACTTTTTTTACATGTGCTGTAAAACCTTGCTTCATCGCAAATTTCACTACTCTAAGTCAACGGAAAGTACCCTATAGGTTTTGATTCCTTTGTGAAATCGCATAATATGCAAAAATATGCGACATAAACGGTCTCATTTTTTAATGGATGATTTTTTTTTCTTCTTTTTTCTTTCTTTTTTTGTCTTACAAGTTAGATTTTTAGACACCTTTAAAACAAAAAAATAATCTCACCATTTAAGGCGTTTTTAAGTTTGAGCACGGCCTAAACAACAGTAATATTTTTTTTAAATAAGAAAAACAATAGTAGATACTTAAAACTACTTGCGAAAGAGTACATTTTGGTCAACTTAAACAGTTCCTTTGCGGCAATCGCGGGCAAAAATTCGCTCAACCCATGGCCACCCCAAAGTCTTTTGTAACTTATCCCAGATTGATAAAAGCGATACAGTTTGCGTTTTTCCCTGAATTTAAATGAAGTCCCCTAAAATATAAGAATAATAGATTTGCATCCGCGCATGTTAACTGCATATTGTAATGGACGCTAGAAAAAATTGCGAAGGAAATTTGATGCATTTTGGGGCATTTTTTTGTAATCCCATTGTTACTCTCTTGTTACATTGTAGGTAACGATAGTTTTAAGTTCACCTACAGACGCTGCTTATTTTCACTGTTAAATATTTTTTTATCAAGGTTGCAAGTAAAGAGTGATATGGAAAGACTTTATTTGGGAAAACTGCACCCAATAACAAGAGAAAGAAAAGCCCAAAAAAACAGTAACATTGCATATGAGACATTAGTGTTATGTGACGCAAAAACTACTTAACGGGTTTGAGTGAAATTTGGAATGGAGATAGCTTATATCCTGGAATAACACATAGGCTACTTTTTATCCCGAAAAAGGGTTTCTACGGGATAAAGGGAAGACGCGGGTGAAACCGCGGGGCGCAGCTAGTATCTAATAAATCAGGGTGATTTTTAATTGTTCTTTAGAATTCTAGGTGGCATTGCACTTAAGAGAGCAAGAATGACGCTTTCCACCAAGCGAGCGACTTGCTCGTCTCGTCACTCAATTAGGTACCTACATATTAAAAATATGTAGTACAATTTGCATCCATCGGCCCTACAGACAGAGGGACTTTTTTCGATGGTTTTTCATATCTAATCTGCTATTAGGAACGGAGACAAATCCAATAAATCAAAGATTATAGAAATCGGTCAAGCCGTTCTTGAGTATACATTTGCTAATGAACCCCAAAAGCAAAACCTCTAGAAGTCTAGACAGACACAACTCAACCTCCTTTCAAATCTCTCAAGGGAACTGTCAAACTCCTGTCAAAGTACCCAGGTCCAAAATCATCAATGTGAAGTAAACGAGCATAGGTTATCAAGCACTCTGTGCTTCCAGCAGTAGCCTCATCTTATTATACTCTTTAAGTAGCCTAGATCTGGCTGAGACGGTAGTCTGTAGTGAGGTTTATAATCGATGATCATGCAAGCAGCACCTATACCAATGCCAGGGGACGCTTTGTTACATTTCAAGGAACCAATACCTAAGAAGCCTATTATAGATGTGCAACCGAAGGTATGCAGAGATAGCTTTGGTTACAAGGTCCGCACGCGCAGCTGTTTGTTAAGTTTTTGTCATACTCTGGGGCCTAACTACTCTTATTTTACCATGTTATAAAGCGATGATGGCTCGGTAGTAGTACGTCGACTTTCAATCCATAAGTTATGGCCACTGTCGTAGGTTGGAATCCTACAATGAGCTTGAGCTTTGGGTGAAGGGAAATCTCGCGATGAAACTATAGCTTGGTGGTAGGACATTTCCTAGTGCTCGCCTGGCTAGGGTGGTAACCTTCAAGTTAAGAATCTGTCACTAAGCACCTATCGGTATGTTCCGGCAGCCTCACTTGAGAGCCAGTTCCCAATCCAGGTGTAGCGTGGCGCCATCTTCGATCACATCGTCACTGACATCAGGTGACTTGTGGTCAAACGCTACCCTGTAATTAGTCCTTGTAGTGAAACATTTTGGTGTCCACTTCTTGGTGGTAGGGTATTTTCTAGTAGTCGCCTGGCTAGCTACCACCCTCTTGTTAAGAATCTGTCGCCAAGCACCGATGGGTTTCGGTGTGTTCCGGCAGCCTCACTTGAGAGCCAGTTCCCAGTCCAGGTGTAGCGTGACGCCATCTTCGGTCACATCGTCACTTAACATCAGATGACTTGTGGTCAAACGCTACCCTGTAAATAGTAAAAAAAAAACAAAACTGATTTTAAACACGGAATGAATATAATAGTAGTAGAAATAATATATTTTAGATATTTTATTTAAAATTGCCTGAAATAAATTACTTAGCAAATAAACGTAAAAAAATATCCTTGCCAACTCGCTGTGCAAAAAACCATGTTGTTTACACCATCTAGCTAGCTGAGGTGGTAACACAACCAGCACCTCTTCCGGAACCGTCTGCTCTAGAAGATCTGTCATCAGTAGACCGTCTACTAATCACCAAGCGTCTCCGAGTCAAGAGCGTGCTCTGCCTCCGAGGAAAGAAGAACAGATTCTTCGTAAGGACACCAGATGATAACATGGTGTATACCATTGAGGAAGAAAATAGGTGAGATGCTAAAAAACTTAGAACTTCACATAGAACCACACATCACCTGATGTACCTATATGATAAGAGGCGATGTGGTCGAAGGCGTCACGTTACACCTGGACTGGGAACTGGCTCTCAAGTGAGGCTGCCGGAACACGTTAGGTTCTTGGTGACAGATTCTTAACTTGAGGATGGTAGCTAGGCAGACGAGGAAATGCCCTATAGCACCAATCTATGGTTTCATCACGATATTATTTTCCTTCACCGAAAGCTCAAGCTTATTGAAGAATTCGAACCCATGGCCGGATTGCAAGCCAACATCACTACCCAGGGCTGGATTAACCTTGTCAGGGCCCTTAGGTAATGCAAATCTCAGGGCCCCATTTCCTTTACTCTTTTCTTACATTTTAAATACATTATTTCTAAATAAAAAGAACTGATTCGTATTTTTAGAAGGAATCCTTTTTTCTAATCAAATTTTGGTTTGATCAAAATGTGTTTTTTTTTTTGGTTCGTGCACTGGGCCCCTAGTCGATGCGGGGCCTCTAAGCAGTTGCCTAATCTGCCTTATGGTTATCCGGCCCTGACTACCTCTGAGCCATCGTCGCTTTAAAAAGCTGTAGCTCTCTCTACGCGGGTGAAACCGCGGGGAGCAGCTAGTTCCAATATAAATGGGAGGACAATGTTACACGCGCCAAGGGCATTGTTTTATCAATGTTGTTTTCTTAAACTTTTAAACCCTTTTCTGCTGACCCCAGCCCGGGTGTATGTATACCTCTGGGAAGACAAAGGTCTCCCTCATAAAGTGATGATGATTTCTTCCAGCTGGTGAGTAGGCTCTTCTGCTATTCTTCCGTCGGATGAAAATGACTAAATAGCCGTTAATTGTGGTGTTCGAGAGGCCTATGTTCAGCAGTGGACACCTTTCAGGCTTCAGGTGATGATGATGATGATGATGATGACGATTTCTTCCAGCTGGTGGGTAGGCTACTTCTGCTACGGACTACGGCCGCTGCAATTGAAAGTGTTCAACGGGCAGGGGAGTGAAATCATGAGGATAGACCGGCCTTACGCTTGCACGGCGAGAATTGTACCTTGTCAGCTTCAAAGGTAAGATCAAGAGCGATGATGGCTCAGTGGTAGTGACGTCGGCTTGCGATCCGTAGGACGTGGGTTCGAATCCTACAATGAGCTTGAGCTTTCTGTAAAGGAAAACATCGTGATGAAACCATAGCTTAGGTATTTTGTAGTACTCGCCTGGCTAGCTACCACCTTCTTGTTAAGAATCTGTCGCCAAGCACCTATCGGTGTGTTCTGGCAGCCTCACTTGGAGAGCCAGTTCCCAGTCCAGGTGTAGAGTGACGCCATCTTCGACCACATCGTCACTTGCCATTGCTACGAGTTTGGTAGTTGTTCATATGTATCAACTTATATTGCATGTCGAGATTTCACACGACTACAAAAATGGTACTGTTACTCAATATGTGACGGAACCTGAGAATGTTTCAATATGGACGATTCAATTCAGTAGACTACCACCAAAAGTGTCAAAATTGACCGTTACGGTCTGAGCGTAGAAGCGATGGGGAAGAAAGGTTCTCGAGTGGCGACCGCGAACCGGAAGACGTTCTGAAGGTAGGCCACTAGGTCGATCGACGACATTGTAAGAGTCGCAGGGATCCGATGGATGCAAATGGCTAACACTTCTTGGTGGCGTTCAAAGGAAAAGGCATATGTGACAGTGGACTTCTTCTGGCTGATGATGATGGTGATGATAGATTCATATTGATTAGCAGACTTGGGCTCCTGGGTCGTTGCCAATACGTTGCCGACCTTGAAAGACTATTTTGACAACATCTTGTAGGATTCCATTCTTTGTTGATTACAGGTTGAGAATTTACGCACCTCCTGGGAATGTGGTCGGCTCGGTGGAACAGCAGTGGAGCTTCCTGAAGCCACTGTACGTGGTCAAGAACCGAGATGGAGAGAAGGTGTTCTGGATATACGGTGGGTTTTCAAGATTGTTCAATTTTTTCGTCTGTTTTCTTGTACATGTGCTGTAAAATTTTGCTTCGTGCCTAATTTCATGACTAGGTCAACGGGAAGGTTTAGATTCCCTTGTGAAATCGCAATATGTGCGGAAATATGCGACGTTCTTGAGAAAAGGGGTCTTGACAGACTGATGTCAAAGTGTTCCTATAAGGGTTCCGTTTTTCCTTTTAAAATCGTAATTGCATGTTCCAGGTCCGTATATAACAATAAGCTGCTATAGCGACGTGAAGTTCTCCATCACTAGAGTAGACGGGACTCCTGTAGGAGAGACGTGCAAACGGTGGCTGGGCCTTACTCATGCACTATTCTTCTCACCCGTCACTGATAAGTAAGTTACTCTTAAGGGGCTTAGGATGTGAAATAGATCATTTTTCAGTGAGATTCACTCACTCACTTGAGTAGACGGAACTCCTGTAGGAGTGACGTGCAAACGGTGGCTAGGCTTTACTCAAACACGTTCTGTACTCCAGACAGACAGTCTGACAGAAAAGTAAGTTACTCCTAAGAATGTGGAATAGATATATTTTAAGTAAGTAGTTAAGTAAGTGACTGACAGGTGAGATATTCCTTAGAATGTAAAGTAGATCATTCTTCAGTAAGGTTCACTCAGTAGACGGTACTCCTGTAAGAGAGAAGTGCAAGCAATGGCTGGGCCTTACTCAAGCGTTTTTTGTCATCTGTGACTGACAAGTGATTTATTTCTTAGAATTATAATAGTGTGATTAACCACAATGAACAGTGATTTGTTTTAGTGGGGGTTTCTATTACTCAAGTAGACCAAACTCCTGTACTTTTATCTCACCACTTTACAGATTCGGCATCGCCTTCGATGTGGACCTGACAGTGGAGGAGAAGGGCCTGCTCCTGGGTGCGACCCTGCTTATGGACTACATGTATTATGATGCGTGATAAATAGAGAAAATATAGTAATTTTCGGGATGACTTGCAGATATGTTTTCTTTTATTTATCCCTTTCCTACATAATATTAAAAATGCGAAAGTAACTGCGTCTGTTTGTCTCGCTTTCACGCCTAAACTACTGTACCGATTTAAATGTAATTTGGTACGGAGATTTGAACCCTGAGGAAGGACATAAGATATGCGATAAACTGTAGCCCGCGCGGGCGAAACCGCGGGGAACAGCTGGTATCTTCATAAGTTGTAGCAGAGTTCAGAATAGTAAGCCAATTGTCGACCGATGTGGCGCAATGGGCGAATAGACGACTGTGAAGCGTGAGGTCGCGGGTTCGATTACCACAACAGAACAAATATTTGTGCGTTGAAAGGAAAAAAGCGCAAGTATTTGTTCTGTGTCTGGGTGTTGTGGATCCCCGATCCTCGTAGTTTCTGATACCCTAGATACAGGGAGTCCTAGTTAGGGGTCAGAACTATGTATGTGATTGTGCGGGCATAAAACACAGGTTTCACTTGCTAAGGTACGATAAAAGGTATATATATAAGTGACTGAGCTTTCGGTGAAAGAAAGCGTCGTGATGAAACCATAGCTTGGTGTTAGAACATTTTCTAGTACTCACCTGGTAAGTTAACAAAAAGATAAGAATCTGTCACCAGGCATCTTTTGGTGTGTTCCGGCAGCCTCACTTGAGAGTCAGTTCCTTAGGTAAATGTGGCGCCATCTCCAACCACACCGTCACTTATCAACAGGTGACTTGTGGTCAAACGATAAACTGAAATGACACTGGTTGAATACAAAAACAGCGCGAAATTATGGTTATGATTATGACACAAAAAGTAAAAACAGCATTCGAATGATAATAGAAAAGTCGTTACAAAACCCATTACAATTTTGATCCACTATAAAATTAATGACAAAACAACAGTAAATTCACAGAAATAATAAAAATCGAAATCGCCCATAAAAATGCAAAATGGTCGCCCCTCGGTCCTGCACGCGATTCTAACTTTAATTACATAAGCTTTGTAGATTACAATTGCAAGAAAGCAAATCTGGTGGCTATTAATATTACAATGATAGGTATACTTTATATGCATTTGTGTATTTTGCTCACAAAAATGTAGGATTTCCCCTAAAAATTAATGTCGCGCGCCCCACCCCTATATTTGCATTGTGTTTTAAAACTTTTTTCTTCCCACCCGGCAGATGTCCGAAGTAAATGGCGCGAAATTTTGACAGAACGTATAATTTTGGCGCGCACAATGACAGCTCAGTGTTGCCAAAAAAAAGTTAATATCGGGTATTTTATCGAACCCTTTTTCCAAAGGATTGAATTCAATTACGGAAACTTGTATTGTATGCGAAAGGGTGATTTTTACGCTTTTTTGGGGAAAAATCAGGGGTTTAAGAGTAATGTATGTAGGTCACTGTTACTTTTGTGAATTAAAAGTTCTTTTTTTTTAGTTTTTTGTTGGAAAATAAAAAAGCGTGGCGCGCGCGTGTCTCGTTTTCTATGAGCAAGGGTTTAAAAATAACAATGGCTTTTTAGAAAGTGATTTAAAGGTTTTTTTATCCATGATGGATTTATAAAATTGCACTTTTTTTTAGGAAAAATACAGTTTTATAAAAATGAAGACAGGGGAAGTGTGTCAAGATAACAAAGTTTTTTTCATGATTGATTGCTTATTGTTAGTAGAAAAAAATAGCAAAAGGTAGAGAAAATTTAACAATTTGACGAACAAAAAACATCAGCATTGCTTTTACTACACTACTGTTTATATTCCTCGCATTATCAAAATGCAATGTTTAATTCAGTTAATACATTTTTAGTTTGATATTTTACTGTATTTTGATGCAAATAAACCGTAATAGGGTCAATTTCCATCATTAACTTTTCAAATGCTTCAAACGTAAAAAAGGTTATTATTATCTGCATTCAAAAGATTTTTTTAACTTAAGAAAATTTCAATAATTTTTATTATGTATTGTAAACAAGGCACTATAATACAACTAATTTGTATGCTAAAGTGGTTTTGCACATTTGTTTAATATAATAATAATTAATATAAGCTAATTTTCCATTTACATTCCATTAAAGAGTTAGCTATCTTCTTTCCGCCTTTGCTACTGTTTCGTCTATCCATCTGAAACCTTGTTTACGATCATAAAAATTGATTCAATTTTCAATAGTTCAAATGCTAACTCACCGTGACGACTCGAGCGGGGTTAAACCGTGTAATGTTGACACTGTCCCGATCAAAACTTAACCCCACTGTGTTGCCATTTTTTACAACCATTTAACCCATTTCCAACAATTTCGCTCAATTTTTCCCCAAATACATTTTTAGGGGTCTTGACAGATGCGCGACGGAAATCACCCTCGCGATTTTTAATGCGTGTTGACGTTTTTTTTCTTCCATAAAACAGACGTTTTTTTCGTTAAATTTGAGTTTTTTTTTTTATTAATCTAAAGCTGACAGTTGACGCGAACATAATCTTTAATTAAGAGTATTTTTGGCGGGAGTTTTTGTTGCGTTTGTAGAGAAGTATGTAATTGCATGATTTATTTACTGATATAGTTTTATAGGTTAGGCTCTAATGTTATTTTTTAAGAAATCTCTACCTTTCGTGGCTAATTAATTGGCACTATAAAGATCATGAGTAACTTAAAATATTATAAAGGTATCACTTAATATTCATTAGGTACTGAGTATCTACTTTTCTGTTCTCCATAGGCTTATCTCTGACCTGTGACAAATATCACCCCAAAGAGATTTTTTCAAAGAGTTTATTAATTTCAATTCTATATAGATTCAAAATCTATTTTCATAGTTGTTTACTTAGTAGTAAGTAAGGCATTGGCTTGGCATCGCTTGGCTAGTTACCACCTTCAAGCTAAGAATCTGTCGCCAAGCACCTATCGGTGTGTGACAGCCTCACTTGAAAGCCAGTTCCCAGTCCAGGTGTAGTGTGGCGCCATCTTTGACCACATCGTCACATAACATGAAGTAACTTACTTACATATTATATCAGTACCTACACCAGTACCCCTAGTACAAGTTTTGAAAACGATAAAAGTTTTCGTAAACGTCGACGTTTACCACCGCCGACTTGTCAAAGTGGCAACTCGATCAGCTTAAATTCAAAAAGTAACTCAATGACATTGTTGGAATATGATTATAACGATTTTAAATAACCCGTATTAACGATTTCAGTTCCTCCAAGTCTCGGTAAGATTCGCTGAAAAAAATATGTATGGATGGAAACGAAAAATTTTATAGTTTTTGTAAACTATCAAAACCTGTACTAGGCGTACAGTATGTGGTTTTATGTCGATAAAAACTGTTTACACAGAAGATCAGCGCTCATCAAACGAGCGAGTTGAGTTCGGTTTGCAACAAAGTCATTTGTACTTAGGTATTACATAATCCATTTGTTTTTAAGTATTTTTGTAAAATGTGTTGTAAATAAATGTTTCTCGTTCCACAGTATTACAGAAATCGACTTTCTTGAACTCACAGATCAGCCAAATCTGTGCTTGAACTACAAAAATGATTTTGATCCCGCAACTTTTTAATATTCATGTTCCCATATCCCAATGTGTACAACCAAACAAGATAAATTTTATTAGTAAAGCGGAATAAAAAATATCGGACTATTAGATGCCCAAAAAAAGCTTGGGATTTTAGTGAACTTGCTCCAATTCAATCAATTAGTGATAAGAATGAAATTGTCAATGTGATCGCGCCAAAAAAATTACCTGCCGGCCGTTTCTTGCCTGTTCTTTTGCCGGCGTAAGGAGGTTGGAACAGGCGTAGCTAGTTTTAAGTTGACATTTTAAAGTGATCACAATGTTTCCTATTGAATAAAAAAACCATTGACTTTGACTTGACTTTGATTCTTCGACTATTTAATCACCTTGTTTACTTATTGGAATGACGTCAGCCATTTATACTAGACTTATTGTTCTTAGCTTAAAGGAAATATACCTAAGTACAAGAAAAACGTCACAATTATTTGTATATTTAATTTAATGAATACGGTAGAAATGCTTTGTTAATTTAAATGGAAACAAATGTAACAAACAGACGGTGTTAGGAACATATACCGACCACAGACCGCAAAACAACACTTGTTTAGTAATAACTAATTGTACTAATTAGTCACGTGACTAACATTTTTCTCTTTGAAGTAGCCGATGAAAAATGTAATGAAGTGAAGCGTTTATAAAGTCGTGTGACGTGTCTTACTAATAATTTAGTTTATTTACTGACACCGTAGCCGACGTGACTATTGATTCAATTTATGGTGACATGGTTAGTTTCATAAGATTGTACAGAACAAATTTACCTCATTGGGAAAATTGAAAGAATTCCCTAATCTATATTTATAAAAGAAAGTCGTGTTAGTTACACTACTTATAACTCAAAAATGGCTGAACCGATTTGGCTGAAAATTGGTGGGGAGGTAGCTTGGGACCAGGCAACGGACATAGAATACTTTTTATCCAGGAAAAGGTAACGGGAAGACGCGGGTGAAACCGCGGGGCGCAGCTAGTAACATTATAAATGCGAAAGTAACTATGTCTGTCTGTCTCGCTTTCACGCCTAAACTACTGAACCGATTTAAATGAAATTTGGCACGGAGATAGTTTGAATCCTGACGACATAGGATTCTTTTTATCGCGATAAACTGTAGACCATGCGGGAAACAGAAAGAGTGCCAAATAAATTTGTTTTTTTTGTGGCTTTACACGAGTTTGGGTATTCAGCCAGTGTCAAGCATTACATTGTTATTTGAATGATGATATTGAGATGAGACGTGTGGCCCAGCAACAAGTCAGGTTAAGCACGACAGTCCCCTTTATTTTAAAGTAAAGTAGTGGCACTTTACATAAACTTTATAGGTACGGAGTTTTTGGAGCTACTCAGAATTTTAGCTTCTTGTGGATCTATAGATAATATTTCTTCCTCTTTTATTCACCAGGTTTGAGATCCAAATTCAGTGTTATTATTCTTATACCCTTCAATCATCTATTTAATATTTTTTTCTTCATTTCTTTAACAAAAATCAATGCCATGCGTTATTCTAGCAAAAACTCTAAATTTCGTCGATCAATTTGTCTATTTTTCATTATTTTTTCCCTATATTTTACACTAGGTACTATTTATTTCATTTTATTTTTTATGTGTATTGTTACTCTGGATAACTTTCAATAAATGATGTACGTCATACGTGGCTAACCTATCCTTTGACATCTGCTCCATACCTAACTGATTTCTAAATCAAGAGTTGCAATCAAATCAATTTTAAAAGTGGTATCAGGCGAACGGAACCATCTATTTTTTAATAAATAACGCCCACACAATCACATTTAGGCTGAACCCCTTACTAGGATTCCCTGTAGGTATCTAGGGTATCAGAAACTAAACAAATCGTGGATCCACAAAACCCTGACACTAAACAAATGTTTGCACTTCCTTTCGAATAAGAATAAAAAAAATAAGTACTTTTTTTAGAAAAAAGAGCAATTTCCTTCGTCCAATTAAAATAGTACGTTAGCATTTGTAGAAGTTTTTTTTAAATGTTGTTTTGCGATTGTAGTTTAAGATCTGGCTTTCTCCTAAAGCCAGAATTATAATTCTCGTTATATATAATAGATATAATATAATTATAAGTTATTTCTTTACCAATGTGAATGAATTCAATAAATATTCCATTTATAGTTAAATATTTCATTTCAACTTCGTCAATTTATTTTTCACTTTCTCTTTTTGTAACTCGTCATCTCTTTTTGTAATCCCATAGAAAGTTTCGACGAATGCTTTCATCCACATTGGCAAATGATTACTAAAATAATTTGACTAGAAACAACGCATATAAATATATAACTCGACAAAACTATCAAGATTTACCATTTCATACAGTCGCACATCTTAAAGTAACTTCAACTAAGACTAGAAGACATTTTTGGAATGATAGAACTTTACACTGAGATCAAATAATGCTTAAAATTAATAAAAACAATTCAACATTGGTCCAAACTGATTTCACGTTTATAATTTAACAACTTCTGATCCAGTATTGAATTATTTTTACCTAAAATTAAAGTAACTTTATGTTTTTTAGAAACACTTACCAGGGCGTAAATCATATAAGTACACTTTACTCTTCTATTGTTACGACGTTGTTATATAATAATTAATCAGTAAAAAACGCGGGCAACGCCGCGAGGCGTAACTAGTAATAATTTCAAATTATAATGTTTTGAAATGGAATCATTCAATTAGAATTTAGTTTCACTTATACAACAGTACAGGTTAGATTTTTAACAATAATATTTTTGACTCTGCATTGCCACCACAGCTGTGCAAGACAGTTAAGCTGTACAAGAATTCTTCATCATCATATAGGCCATAAAGTTTCTACTGCTCGGACTCTCGCACGCTGGCCCAGTACGGGTTGGTAGATATCGCACGTCCTTGAATGTTGTGGTTCTTGGACATACCGGTTTACTCATGGTGTCTTCCTTCGACCATCGACCGATGGTTAATCCACACATGAATTATTATTATTAAGTCATACGTGCCGGGCTGAGAGGATTTGAACTCTGTTTAGGCGCCTTGTAAGGTCATAATCACTCGAATGCTTAGCGGATTCTTTTCACGTTTGAGGATGTGTTATGATCAACGTCTTGCATACATCCCTTCCACGTTTCTCTTGTTCGCATCCCTCGTACACATTTTTCGCCATTTTCGTACGTATAAAGATTATAAAGACCTCCTTTTTCGACCAAAGCTGCAATGAGATAGGAAAGGAAATGAATCCTTTGTTCTGTGGGTTTTTTCTTCGTGCACAGCTTAGCTGTCTCGTACAGCTCTTGTGAAAACGAACTGTCCAAATTTCCAATAAGTTTAAACGTAGTTATTCAATAACAACAATACAATTATTAATTACAAATACTAGGAACCATGAAAGAAATACATTAATTAATTAATAGTGCGACTGTATTTACCTGAATAAAAGCCATGTACCCGAGCGAACAACACTTAATTTATAAAAATGTATTTAGTTTCTTATAATCTTCACAGCGGTTACCATTCCACTACACTTAATATTAATTTGTACTATTTCCTCTATTTGCCTTACCAATCTCCGATACCTTACATTATTTGGTATAAACATTTGTACTGTTGATTTTTATTAAAAATATTGGTCTATATTCACTCTAGGTACAAAGCTAGCGAAACAAATGCTGAACACAATAATTCTCAATACATTTTCACTACATTCAATGGCTGCGATCGTCGGAAACGGTCAGCTTCCGATATAGTAAAAATTTAACAGCATTTTCTCCTAACTATGGTGCAATAATGCCCCTCCTTAATGAAGAACCTGACCGCTCCCAAGGTATCGCCGCCACCCATACGTTTTTTGTTAATTTTGTTATTATTTTAAAACGTTATTAATATAATTTGTTGTATTGCGCGGTAGAGTCTCGGCTCGGGACGGGATGTGGAAATTTGGCTGTTTCTGGAGGAAGACAATCGTTAGGAAGATGCTGAGATGCTATTTCGCTTCGTCTGTTTCTTATTAAACATTAATTAGAGACGTTCTCTCTTCGCGTAATTTTAAAGGAAGAATTCGTAGGAACTATCGTTTTAAATTAAACTAGATCTTTTCGACTTTTCGTTTGGATAAACTTGTTGTAGTTTCTTTCTCGGAACACCTTACCTAGTGTAAGTTAGGAAGGTTTACCCTGATTCTCAATCACAATTTCATTATAAAAATCAGGAGTCCCCTTGCGAGATCCCGTCCGGAGCCGTTACAATAGCGACCTCTAATAATTTTTAATTTTAATTACCACTTACGTACATACATAGGAACTTTCTTTAGAAGCTGCATGGTTTGTACAAGCTAACCTCCACACTGATCTACCGAATAATGAATAATATAAACAGAGGTACCGATTTACTCATCAAATAAGTCGTGATTATCGAGACAATAATTAGTGATGACGTGTCCGCACACACCACTCGATTCAACTCCCACGTGGTGTGATGAAAGAAATGTAACAGTTTTCAGTCTTTGTTATGTATGCTTGTATAGACGGACATTTCTGATTTTATACAACTACTTAGTTTAATTAGCAACAATTGTTTAAGTGGGCTTTATATCCACGCAGAGTTGAACGAGAAGGAGTTAGCTTGCATTTATTGTAAATACCATACAAACAATTGAGTGTAAGCCCGGCGAACAGTGGGGCCGCGCTGAGCTGAGCCCAGACGCGCCCCGAAACAATGACCCGTATGATGCGTGTTACAACTAAACCCGCTCCCCGAGCTTCACTTTCACATATCTAATCAAATTTAATACTAAAATTACGTTCAATGTTGATCACTGCCCAATAGTACGTATCTTTGTGCTTTAAGTCACTCGCAGACAACAATATAATAGTATCGAGTAGGTCCCGCGCGCCGGTCTCCGTCCGGCGCGCGCTATATATAACGCGGTTACTATACCTTTGTACTTTATTGTAACTCCAAAATATAATTTATACAATAACAGCTAATATAAAAACTAAGGTCGTGAGGTAGAACGGTTGTAAACAGTAGTCGTAGTACGTAGGAGCCGGGCGGCACCGCGCCTCCTGGCGCCGCGCGGTGCCGTGCGGTGCCGCGCGGGCCGCACCGCTCCGCCGCCAGTGATCAACATCACACCGGCACTACGACGCCTCGTGAGTGCGCACTCACCGATACATATATACCTTTAAATAATAAGTTACTTCTAGGGTGTATTTCTTCTCCCGATCGAAATCGACGTTTCAAAAACTCGTCTCGGACCGACCCGACGGAACATCGCGGAGATAATAATAATAAATAAAATGATTCCTAAGCGGCATCGTTTCATATATCACCCGATCAATATAATTCTCAATATATGAAGTAAGACTGTCGACAAACGAACGAGACCGGGGGCCGCCGCGCGATGTGGCGCTCGGGCGGGCGGCCGCGGACAGCTTCTCCGATTATAATTACGTCTCATAATATTTTTTAGCAATCGCTTGAAGGCACACAGCGTTAAATGTAGTCAGTAGAGTTCAGCGATCGGAGCGCGCTCGCGGCGGTGTGGTCGCGGGCCGCGCGCGCCGGCGCCGGCGGCGCGGCCGCTAGGCCGGCGTCAGCGTGAGCGTGACGGTGGCGCGGCTCGTGGCGCGCCGCCGCACCGGCAGGAACACCAGCGCGGGCACCAGGCTCAGCGCGCCGCCCGCCTCCTCCACCACGAAGGGCTGCATGGTGAGCGGGGCCTGCGGCGCGCGCGGCACGGCCAGCAGCGCGCCCGCGCCGCCGTGCGCCGCGCGCAGGTGCGCCTCCAGCGCCGCGAACCCCTCCGCGCGGAACTCGCAGCGCGAGCACGAGTACTGGCCCTCCTCGCCGGAGCCCGAGCTGGCCTCGCCCGCCGCGTCCGCCTCCGCCTCGGGCGGCTCAGCCGGCGCCGGCGGGCTGGGCGGCGCCGCGTGCGCGCGCTCGTGCGCGAACAGGAAGGCGAGCACGTCCGTGCTGAAGGGGCAGTAGGAGCACGCGTACGGCTTGTCGCGCGCCAGCAGGTCCAGCGGGCGCGGCGGCGGCGGCGGCGGCCGCGCGGGCGGCGCGTGCTCGGCCAGCAGGTGCGCCCGCAGCGCGCGCGGCCCGCGGAACCGGCGCGCGCACAGCGGGCACGGCTCGGCGGGCGCGGCGGCGGCCGGCGCGGGCGGCGCCGGGATGCCGTGCGTGTTGTGCTTGTGCACGCGCAGGAAGTACTTGCTGCACAGCTCCTTGTGGCAGATGTCGCACGTGACGCCACCCAGCTGCGTGCCGGACTCCAGCGAGATGCCGTGCATGCGCTGCATGTGCGTGCGCATGAAGTACTTGTTGCACAGCTCCTTGTTGCAGATCTCGCAGAAGCTCGACCCGGAGGAGGAGGCGCGGCGCTCGTCCTGCGGCGGCGGCGACGCGGACTGCGGCCGCGGGCCCGGCTCCGGCTCCTCCGCCAGCCGCTCCGCCGCCAGCTCGTTCAGCTGCGATATCATCGTCTGCAGCTTGCGCAGCTCCTCGCTCGCGGAGCCGGGGGACGCCGCGCCGCGCTCCTCCACGATCAGGTTCAGCGGGCTGGTCTGTCCGTCGCGCAGCGCCGCCTCGAGCTCGTCCTCGCACTCGCGCTTCACCTCCGTCATCATCATTTCCGCGTCGAACGGCGGCGGCAGCGAGTGGGACCGCGGGGGCGTGTCGGCCGGCGGTGCTGACATCGCGGGTGGCGTCGCCAGCGGAGTCGAAAGCGGCGTGCCGAGTGATACGGGCATCATGCCGGGCGGCGTGAGGCTGGGCGGGGACCGGTCCGCGGATGATATGTGCGCCGGCACACCGTGCCGCCGCTCGCGGTGCGTCCGCAGGAAGTACTTGTTGCAGTACTCCTTGCAGCAGATCTCGCAGAACGCCTCGGGGTTGACGACGCCGAGCCGGCGCAGCGCGTCGGGCTGGAAGCCGGCCTCGCGGGCGCGGCGCGCCGAGTCTGGGGACAGGCGGCGCGGCGTACCGCCCGACTCCTCGTCAGAGGAGCGGCGCGGCGGCGACGGGTGCGCGGGCGGCGGCGCGGCGGGCTGCGGGTCGCCGCCGTCGTAGATGCCGTGCTTGTTGGCGCGATGGGTCTTCAGGAAGTACTTGTTGCAGAACTCCTTGCAGCAGAGGTCGCAGTACGCCTCGGGGTTGAAGATGCGCGGCGGGTCGTGTCGCGGCAGCAGGCGGAAGGCCGCCAGCGGGTCGAAGGCGGGTAGGGTGAGCTCGCCGAAGGCCAGTGCGCTCTTGTAGATGTCCTGCATCTTGGCGTGCAGGTCGAGGGCGGGCGGCGCGAGGGGCGGGGGCGCGCGCGACGGCGCCGCCTGCTTGCGCCGCTTGCGCCCCGGGCTGCCGCCGCCGCTCTCCGCGTCCACCTCGCGCTTCACCGCCGGCGCCACAGACATCGCGTCACCGCCGCATCTGGAATACGAAACGGTACCTGGTTAGTCCTGGATTTGGAGAGATTATATTTGGGATGACGGGTTTTTTTACTTCCGACATGGTAGCGTTTGATCTCAAGTTGTATGATGTTAAGTAACGATATGGCTGAAGGTGATGCTACTGGATTTAATTGGGACCTGGCTATTATGTGGGAGTGCCAAAGCACATCGACAAGTGCTAAGGAATTAAATGTATTTCGGTATAGTGTTTCAGGTTATAGAAATTGCTACGGTTATGTACTACTTAACGTAGTCTCACTATTTGAATGGACCTATTCAATGTTAGATACTATTTCCTGTAATGCGTAGGTACGTTCCATCGAACACAATGACAAATCCTTCCAGCTACAAAATTAAATCGTCCCTGAACTATGTAACGAAATGGATTTTTTGAAACCTCATTAATTTTATAGTTTAGACAACTAAACGATAGATCATTCGCCTGATGAATTTAAGGTTCAAAGTTCTTCAAAGAAGCGAAAACTAGGCTCAATTATTTACGTTATTAAGTGTCAAATGAACAACTGTTTATTTTGTATGTACAATTAATTAATATTAAATAACGTAATGACGTGCGCAGTATTCTCAATAATTAACAGCATATTTCTTGTTAGTGACGTGTGTGTAGTCTGTACCTAGACATCGTTTTAGGAAAGAGATATTGCGTTTGTTAAATAACAATAAAGATCTGATATCTGTCGCCAAGCACCTATCGGTGTGTTCCGGCGGCCTCACTTGAGAGCCAGTTCCCAGTCCAGGTGTAGCGTGGCGCCATCTTCGACCACATCTTCACTTAACATCAGGTGACTTGTGGTCATACGCTACCCAGTAAAAAGTAAAAAAAAAAAAAAAAAGCCAAATAAACAGAACTAATTCATCACCACCCGCATATTACGTTCCCACTGCTGGGACTCTGGCCTTCTCTCAGAGAGAGTGTGGGCCATAATCTACCACGCTAGCCCAGAGCTTGGTAATGTCGCATGCCCTTGAATGTTGCGGTTCTTGGACATGCCGGTTTCCTCACGAAATTTTCCTTCACCGTTTTTGAGCGATGGCAAACCCACACATAACTTATTAAATCACTAGTTGCGCCCCACGGTTTCATCCGCGTCTTCCCTTATCCCACAGGAACCTTTTTCAAGATGAAAAAACCTATGTGTTAATTCAGGGTATAAGCTATCTCCATTCCAAATTTCATCAAAATCGGTTTAGTAATTACGGTGATACGTGGTAACAAACATTCACACACACAAACTTTCGCATTTATAATATTATAGTAGGATTAGTAGGATAGGTGCGGGGCCGAGAGGATTCGAACTCGGTATCCGTACCTTGTAAGGCGCACGCGTTACCGTTCAACCACCATCGCCAGAGCTAATTAATTAATGATTAAACAGGAAAATTCCTTGTTTATTTACTATGGTACTCGTAACTATATAGGTATATAGTAAAGTCACTGAGGATGTCCGTAATAAAATCCATTTAATGTTCCTAATGTACCTCAACACTGTAGCCTACTACACTTTACAATAAAGAATAATTAATTAAGTATTTATTTATTAACTAATTGACAAAGTTTCATACAAACTTTCATCCCCTATTTTATCCCCTAGGGGGTAGAATTAATCAAAACCCTTTTTAGCGGATGCCTACGTCATAACATCTACCTGCATGCCAAATTTCAGCCCGATCCGTCCAGTGGTTTGGGCTGTGCGTTGATAGATCACTATGTCAGTCAGTCACCTTTGAGTTATATATATTTAGAAGAATCACTACTAGGAAGAACAACAGCTTATCCATACTAATGCTATGAATGCAAAATTAACTCTGTTTGTTTGTTTGTTACCTTTTTACGACTAAACTACTGAACCGATTTTGATGAAATTCGGTACGAAGATAGTTCAGACTCTGGAGAAGGACATTGCATATTTTTTATCGCGATAAAGTGTAGTCCATGCGACTAAAACTACAGGACGCAGTTAGCACATGTTTATAAGGTTTTTAAAAAACTGGGATCCAATTAAAATTCGAATTCGTTTGACGTTGTAAAGTGATCACAATGTATCCTATTGAATAAATAAAAATTGACTTTTGACTTTTGATTATATGTCAAAACGCTCAAAACAGTGAAAGAAAATATCGCGAGGAAACCGGCATGTCCAAGAACTGCAACATTCAAGGGCATGCGACATCTACCAACCAGCGTGGTATTTACATTACAGCCCATACTCTCTCTCTGAGAGAAGGCCAGAGTCCCAGCAGTGGGAACATGGAAGGCTGATAATGATGATGAATTATAGGCACGGATAACAATGGGTTACATAAAATATGGAGAGTGAACAAAATGGTGATAATTGATATGTCGATGAATCCTACTGATATTATAAACGTGGATGTATGTTTGTTGTTCTTTCACGCAAAAACTAATCAACGGATTTGAGTGAAATTTGGAATGGAGAAAGCTTATACCCTTGTATAAAACATAACTTTTTATCCCGGAAAAAGGTTCCTGGGGGATAACGGGAAGACGCGGGTCCAATAGCGGGGGGCAACTAAGGGCTAGCGCTTACATACAACTGTTGCATCGACTAAACTGTTTCGTCGAGTTGTGTACTTTTCGTGATTTCTACTCAACTGAACAGTTTAGTTGATGGAAGTGCGTATACAATCGATTTTATATCTTCTCAAATCGACCAGTCTTTATTCAGCAACGCTCGAGTCAAGGTGTTTACAAACCATGTCAATTAACAACAAAGTTTTAGTTTGTGCTTTGCTTTATAGAAATTTTAAGAGAGATAAAAAAAGAAGATACTGTGTACATCCTGTACTTAGTGATAGATTTATCTAGTGGAATATTTCATACGTTACATTCTAAGCTGAAACTGACTGTTTAGTCGATGGTCTGCGCACATCAATACAATGCAATACAAATTGAGCGCTTGATCGATAGTTGTCCAACTTTTAAATCAAAAGCAAATCGATATAGCTTTTTGACTTTTTTGTCGAACAACTATCGAGTTGACTGTATGTGCGCTTTAATATATTCTTTTAAACATATGATACACAACAAAATAGTTGTTCAACTAAAAGTTGTATGTAAGCGCTAGCCCTAATTTTGACGACCGATGTGGCGCAATGGGCGGATAGCCGACTCTGAAGCGTAAGGTCGCGGGTTCGATTCCCGCTACAGGACAACAATTTGTGCATTGAAAAAAAAAAACGCAAGTATTTGTTCTGTGTTTGGGTGTTGTGGATCCCCGATCCTCGTAGTTTCTGATACCCTAGATACAGGGGATCCTAGTTAGGGGTCAGAGCCTATGTATGTGATTGCGTGGGCGTTATTATTATTATTAAAACAATTTAGAATAAATAAACTAGACATTTTTTAATTAACAAGTAGAAAATTATAATTATTAATTAAATTTATCTCCTTAATAACAGCCGTCTAGCCGATGCCACACTTGTAGAGAAAAAAAATCTATATTAAAGGTCTTTTTAAATACTCTTTAATTTTACTTCTTACGGAGTAGCGCGTGACCACAACGGAGAATTTGACAAAAAGTTTTACTGTAATTTGGTATGTACCGGTGCTAAGTTACCCGATGCTAAGTGACGATGTGGCCGAAAATGGCGCGACGCTACACCTGTACTGGGAACTGGCTTTCAAATGAGGCTGCTGGATCACACCACAACCTAACGCCAAAAGTGGCCATAAATAGTTAATACAAACTAACAAGATTCCAATAAGAACTCCTTACCCATTACTTTTACTGAGATCTAGCGTTCTTTCACTCATTGGTCACTAGGTTTAGTCCTTATTATCATTTAGTTAAGTTACCACTTCATCACTTGCCACTTCATCACAATTTTATTTTAAGTTCATCATCAATGTAATTTAAGTTCATCATTTTGTTGTTTTAATTTAAAAACCACCATATTTATTTAGGAGGAAAGGTTTTAACAGCAACACACGAACTATTCTGAAGATACATGCTTTAACGTGATTTTCCAAAAAAAAAACTTTTCAACGCAGCTTTCGAAGTTCAAACTTGAACTTTCGGTTGGCACGTGTTATCGCTTGCGCGTGCGCTCAAAACTGATGTTTTTAAGTAAAAACGAGTGGATATTTTTATTTTTTGTAGAAAATAGCAAAAATTGTTCACCCCACCCGGGCACCCTCGGCTCGTCGATTATTGACAAGGGGCCGGTGGTAGCCGCGGGGTAGGCTTACATAGCGCCGGCAGTTTTATTGACAGGTTTATTTCTCAACAATGCAACAGTGTAAGATATTTCTGTTTATTTCCTACTAATATTATAAATGCGATTGATGAAATTTGGTTTGGAGATGGCTTATACCCTGGATTAACAATACAAAGGCTGCTTTTTATCCCGGAAAAAGGTGCGGGATAACGGGAAGATGCAGGTGTAACCGCGGGGAGCAACTAGTGTAAGATATTTCTGTTTGTTTAGTTTTATTAAAGTATTCTAGCAAAGTTTCATTCGATGATAAATAAATGTATATTAATTTATCTTGTGGGACAATTATGTTTCTTTTTTAGTATTTACTAGGTAGCATTTGATCACAAGTCTCCACATGTTAAGTGATGATGTTGTGGTCGAATATGGCACCACACTACACTTGGACTGGGAACTGGCTTTCAAGTGTGGCTGCCGGAACACACCGATAGGTGCTTGGCGACAGATTCTTAACTTGAGGCTGGTAGCTAACCATACGAGTAAGAGCAGTCAGTAAGTGCAGTTCGTCTTTGTTTTTAACATAATGACAAGTCAAGTCGGATGATGAAGATTATCTATGTCTCAGCAGACAGCAATTTTTCAAGTTTCTTATTACAAATATTTCACATGCTTATTTGCACTTTTAATAAATAATTTTACACACACATATCAACACCACCACCACATCACCTCACTACCTCACCACCTCACCACCACCTCACTTTTCTAGAATCAAAACTAGTACAAACACAGTGATATTTTTTTACAGTTAATATTTTTGTAAAAAAATATTTAGCGCTATGTAAGCCAGCCGTTACACGAAACAGTGCACATTGCTTTCCGAAAATTTGGAAACACTATCAAAAGGGCGTCTCATTGTAAACACATCCATCTCTTTTCTCTGCACGAAAGATGGTATATATCCATCCCTTTCGCTTGTCCATACACTATTTTGTCTCTTTCTGGTCCCTTCTTTCGCATTAATCGTGAATTTGAATTATGGCTAACGTGAATATTTAGAGCACATTTTATGCTTCGATTTCTTTTGTGTCTTTCCACTAAAACTAAAAGAAAAGTGAATTAAAAAAACCGGCCAAGTGCGAGTTGGACTCGCGCACTGCGAGATCCGTACAAACTTTTTTTTTTTGTTATTAAGCTGTTTTGGTTTTGAGACTTTTTCCTTTACATTTACTGTAAGACCTGGCTTGGATGTAAATGTAAAATGTAAATTGGACGAGTATTTTCGAATTTTAACGTACCAACTGACAGACAAAGAGTCTTGTGTTTTGTAATATATAGAGCTAGAGATGTTCCAATAGATCTACTCAGCCACCATCCGTTTGAAAAAAAACTCAAAAACTGGCATAAACATCTGAGGCGCTTCGAAGGCTCTCCCCATAATTCTTGCAGAGTAAAAAGTTTGATATTAAAAACTGGGAAAAAAAAACAAGTTTAATTAGTTCTTGAAAGAGCCGGCATCAAATTAAAGTGTTATTGTAATTTTATTTTTGAAGGGGAAAGTTTTTTTTTTCAAATTTTTAATGGGTTTTCGGAGTTTGTAGCGATTTATTTTAATGCTTTTCGCGTAAAGTACCTGAAGTTCCTTTTTTAGTATCCAACAGCTTTCCAATTAAGTATACAATAATAGTACATGACTGCCGTGGCCAACATAAGTAGCATTGAGGGACGAAGGTGTAATTTTGGCCGAGTCGAAGCCGAGGCACACAAACGTGATTCCATCAATGCCTCAAAAATTCAAAATTCAAAAGTTTTTTATTTTATAGGATACATTGTGATTATTTTAAAACGTCAAACTTAAAACTAGCTACGCCAGTTCTAACCTCCTTACGCCGGCAAAAGAACTTCTTGCAGTTAAACACGACAGATATGGATTTTCATACAATTTTTACCGGCCGCTGCCCGCATGTATTTAATTGCGAAAGTTTGGGTATGTGTGTGAATGTTTCTGGCCACGTATCACCGTTACTACTAAACCGATTTTAATGAAATTTGGAATGGAGATAGCATATACTCTGGAATAACTCATAGGTTTTTCATTCCGGAAAAAGGTTCCTGCATGGATAACGAAAAGACGCGGGTGAAACCGCGGGGCGCAGCCAGTTAAATATAAATGAATATGACGAATCCGGTCTATTTCCTTCTTTACTATTGGGCTTTCTCCCTTACCATCTGCCATGGTATGCAGATTTCTCGTGGGCGTTCTGAGGGAGGTGTTGGTTGCAATAATAGAAGGCCATTACAAATTAAACTGACACTGTATTCTTGACGAATCAATAATGTAGGTACATCCAGAATATTCCACAATCACCAGGTAATATGGAACGCGGGACAGTTCCAAGATGATTCCTCGACCGCCGCAAGCAAACTGTGTAGTTTCTCCTGTCGAGTACTGTCATCAAGACTCTGTCGAGCGCCACCAGGTAGCGCTGGCGTTCCAATTACATCAAATCCATTTCAAATCTAGAACCCGTTTCCGACATATAATTATATATATAAATACTAGCTGACCCGGCAAACGTTGTTTTGCCATATAAATAAAATGGCTATTAAAAAATAAGGGTTGATCGTAGAAGGGTGAAAATTGAGGATTGTATGTATTTTTGTATGTTGTATCATAAAAAAATAGAAATTAAAAATTTTGTCTAAAAAATAAAAATAAAAATTTAGGGGTAGACCCCCTAACATTTAGGGGGATGAAAAATAGATGTTGGCTGATTCTCATAGATACCGGATAAGCACAAAAAATTTCATCAAAATCGGTCAAGCCGTTTCGGAGGAGTATGGCAACGAAAACTGTGACACGAGAATTTTATATATTAGGAGACGATAACGACGGAAGTTTAGATACTGTAGTAGACAAAATAAATCCTTGTTCGTATGAGCTGTTGTATAATGGCTGACTCAACTGTCATAGTTATCAGCTCAAAATACATACCTACAACAAAACAACTTTATATATTTCCACCGCCATCTAAGTCTAATTAAAGAAAAAGCTTACCAAATCCAATATCTCAGGAAATAATAGAAAGATTAACGTCGTTTAATGACTTCCTACATAATGTCTATTACGGAATTAATCTGCTGACAAACAAACTGCTCGCACCCACACAATTAATAATGATGTATTTTATGTTTCAAAATGTAATCTTTAGGAGGAAAAATGTAAAAAATATTATTTATTTATTTACTAATTGGAAAGTCAACAGCTTTGTTTTACTATTTATAGGGTAACATTTTACCACAAGTCACCTGATGTTAAGAGGACGCCGTGATAAACAATGAATCTGAAATCAGCTCCATACAAAAACGCAAGCGAGCTGACTAATGCCGTAAGTTTGTATGCGCCAAAAAAGGGTTTTTTTCGTTTAAAATGAAAACTATTGTTAATTTTATAAAACTAAATCTGTAGTTCTTTGAAGAATGTGGATATATACCATACAAAAAAAATTTCAACTCTTAAATCAGTTTTGTATGCCTATAAAATGAAAATCTTTTTTTTTAGAGGGCAGTTTTCGATAATTGTTTGTCTGCTATGAAAGTTATCCAATCGTGTTATCCTTCCGACAATTTGATATCAAAAACATGATCTTTAATGCACATAAATATTAGCTTTGTAGGTTTTGTAATTGCTGAGAAAAAAGGAAATCCCTGCAGCCAATATAGCCAATTCCTCGTCTTAAGTGAGGATGCGGTCGACGGTGGCGCCACGCTACACCTTTACTGGGAACTGGCTCTCAAGTGAGACTGCCAGAACATACCGATAGGTGCTTGGCGACAGACTCTCAACTTACAAAACATACTTTAACATAAAGTTACTAATAAAAACCTAGACAAAATTCGACAGGGCTAAGTTTGATAAGAATAAAAGTCACAATTTTACAACAAAAATCACATCACTTCAGTTTCACCCGAATTTTACAATCGGTTCAATCTACCAACCCTCACTGGGCCAGCGTGGTAGATTACTGCCCATACTCTCTTTCTGAGAGAAGAGTGAAGACCAGAGTCCCAGCAGTGGGAACGTCAGCAGACTGATGATGATGAATGGAAGAACTACTTTCCATCTGTTTCCTCTATCAAATTAATCATCAAAACAACCGTCGGATCGCACCCAAAAATATTCATTCAGTATTTCAAGTGCTATATTTTATAGCACAGTCGTTAACTTTGAAATATCGGTCGCGGGGTGGGGGTGGGCCGGGGGGGAGGGGGTTGGCAAATAAAATAAAAATAAAGGGCGTTTATTGCCGACATTTTATAATGGACGCCGAAATGACATGCGGGCGCCGCCACGGCGGGCGTAGAGTAGTCAGCTAAATGTCAATGTATTTTTTTTTGGGACGGTTCAATCAATTATTTGCTAGAACTAAAGATAGACTGTATTCAGTCTGCAAGCAGACGTGAAACTCTATCACACTGATCACATGAATTAATATTAATGTAAACTATAGCAACGCCCCTTGCTTTTTTTTTACTTCATACAGGGTTGCGTTTGACCACAAGTCACCTGATGTTAAGGTGAATGGGTCCGGCAATTTCCCATACAAACTCAAGCCGAGCAATATAGATCACGCAAACTATTTTAATGAAGTTTGAAAATTTTCTTAAATTGTTCAATTAATTACCCATCCGCGGACTATCAGTTTCTCTTACCAAAATTATGTTTTCCATCAAATTTTACCTTTAAAACTTTCGGAAAAATCGTATTTTTATACACATGTGTGCGTGAGTGGCATTGAAGTTGACGGACTTGAATTAGGTGATTTTTACCTGCCATCTACCTGAATTTCGATGAACTATTTAGATGTAGACCTTAGTGAGCGATGTAGTGGTGGCGTGGCTACAACTTTGCCACAGAAGAAATTATAGTTTGTATTAGGTTCGGTCACAAAATAGCTAAAAATTATGCGACGTTGCAAGATCGCGCATGACTAGTGAAGAATGATTTTCTGTCTCGCTCGCCACGGCCCACGATGTTGCGACTTGCCAAATCGTGCATGAACGATGTTGTTGACTTTGGGGCAATTTTTACTTTCCGTTCCGAAGACGTAAATCAAAACGGGTTGGTAGTCAAGGTCGTGGAGGTCTAATCCACTTTGATTACCTAAGTGATATAATTTCGCCCAGGTAATCAAAGTAGAAAAATTAGTAAATAAATAGGTAAGAAGTAAATATATATATTGCGATAGTTTCTCACACGGCCAATAGATCCCAAGATAGGCAGAGCTTGTATTATGGTAACCAGACAGCTGACAACATAATTACATTAGAACGTAATTCTAAATTCATACCTACGTAGGTAGGTACCTACTATTGATAATAATGTATAGTTAGTTAGGTACTTGGCGGTAGAACTAGAAATGGTAGATCGCCCTTGCAAGTCGCCTACCACGGTTAAATAGTTTAGAGATGAGAAAAAAAATTGATTTTATATTAATCGATCATTTTTTTCTTTTAATCGATTTAAAAAAATCGATAAACAAATATTACAAATCAATTATTTACTATATTAAAAATCGATTATTAATTGTATTAAAAATCGATTATTTATTTTATAAAAAATCGATTATATTTTTAATAAAATAATCGATTTGTAAAAATCAAAAAATAATCGATTGTAAAAAATCGATTAAGTAAAAAATAATCGAATCGTTTTTTACAAATCGATTTATTCTAAAGAGATGAAAATCGATTATTTCTTAATCGGTTTTTTCCCCTTCTAGTCACACCCCTATATTTGATACCTAGTGTGTTGGTACCGCACTACCAAATAAATGTTTGGTAGGTCAATAAACACGATATTTTTCTTCACCGAAACCTCATACTTATTGTTGGTATTTGAACATGTGCTTTCCAGCACGGAAGTTCGATGCGCAACCGACTGAGCTATCATCGCTTCAAAACATAAACGTCAAAACAAAACCGAAATCAACCGATATCTATCAATGTAATCTATACTAATATACTAATAATATTATAAAGCTGCAGTTTGTTTGTTTGTTTGTTTGTTTGTTTGAACGCGCTAATCTCAGGAACTACTGATCCGATTTGAAAAATTCTTTCAGTATTGGATAGCCCATTTATCGAGGAAGGCTATAGGCTATATTTTATTTCCAAAAAAATTAGGGATCCGTAAGAAAATTGCTATTTTTTAACCCAAAGTATGAAATCGAAAACCTATTTTTGCGTGCGCTGCAAAAACTATTGACAATAGAACGAAACAATGTATCACGGGTTTGTAGGTCCTATTAAGATCTACAAAAAAGTCCGCGAGAGCATATGTCTAACTATTATAGTTATGCCACCATAAGTGTTTTTTTATTTAAAAAAAATAATTTTAATGCCTCCGCTAGGAAAGGCTCTTTATTTGTATCTTGGTATTAATCCTTATCAAAATAAATTACTTCTTATTCAAAACTGCTTCAATCCCTTCATATAACTTTTTGAATTATTCAATTCGGACATTCCATTCGAAAGATATCACGAGTTTAAAAATGTAAGTAGTAGTAGAAAAATAAACCCACTGCACCGCAGTGCCGCGGGAAAGGCGGGAGAATATTCTATGAAATAGGTAAACTGCGGTCGCAATTTACGAACCAGGAAGACCTTTAGCTGTACAAACGCGCGGTCAAAAAAAAAATTAGAATTAAAATAGGATAATAGATACCTACAGCAGGTAACGCGGTGAGGGGCACCGAAGTGCGGGAATAATTTTGGAGTATACGGAATATATACGCTTTCGCGCCTAAACTACTGAACCGATTTAAATGAAATTTGGTATTTTTATCGCGATAAACTGTAGCCCACGCGGGTGAAACCGCAGGGAACAGCTAGTGCTATATATATTGTTATCAAACGGAATATGGTATATTTTTCAATGAAACAGTCTAAGCGCTAAAGGAGACGGAATTCAAATCCACATTTACAGTAAAAATCTATTTACCTACATTTGTAATAAAACTGTGACTGATCGCTGTCTGTACATCCTATCCTATCCTACTAATATTATAAATGCGAAAGTTTTTGTGTGTGAATGTTTGTTACCACGTATCACCGTAACTACTAAACTGATTTTGATCAAATTTGGAATGGAAATAGCTTATAGCTACTTTTTATCCTGGAAAAAGGTTCCTGCGGGATAACGGGAAGACGCGGGTGAAACCGCGGCTGAAAACTAGTGAAAGATAAATGAGAAAAGCTATTATTGGGGGTCTTTATCATCAACGCAATAGAACCCAAAACAATGATAAATAGAATTTTTGTCTGTTTGACTGTATGTCTGTTTGTCTGTGCATTTGTGCGCGCTAATTCCAGAAACGACTTAACCGATTAGGGTGCGGTTTTCACTAATGTATGTGTATGTGTGGTAAGTGGTAAGCTTCACTTAATATTTAGTGTTTCTTTTACTTCAATAGTTTTATAAAAAAAAATATCGCGATAAACTGTAGGACACGTGAGTGAAACTGCGGGGTGCAGCTAGTATAAACTAATCAGACTGTACTATGAGTTTTTTGGTTACGTCATTCACGTAAAATGCATTTTTGACTAGTTGCTACGTTGCTAGGCAAGTTGTTGTTTATAGTTTTACTCTGTAAAAAAGGTTGATCAACGTTGGAAAATTATTGATGGAAATCAGCAGATACAATCGTGCACCACTACGCCAGCTGAGGCCAGCAACAGCCTTGCCACAGAGTACCTTTGTATAACCGGAAAAGCCCTGCTAGCTGGCTGACACCACAAATCTAATTTTCGGAGGATCAAGGACGTTGTTCTACAACTGCCCTAGCTGAAAGTGTATTCAAATACCTTTGAACTACACAATATGATAACATATAATTTTCCTACGCTTATTTACTTCGTATATGATACACCTTGAAATAAACGAAATTCTATTCTACTAATATAATAAATGCAAAAATTTGTGTGTGTGTATGTTAAATGTTTGTTACCACGTATCAACGTAACTACTAAACCAAATGAACCAATTGTGGAAATAGATTTGAAATAAGCATGTCTCTCGAAACTTCGAGACTTCCAAAAAACAACGGAGGAAATAAAAGGAATTGAACTTCTGACCATAGGGCAACATGAAAAAGATGTTTACACTACATATAAATGCGACAGGCCAGCCAGCCGATTTGGAAACTAACCGTTTTTCAAAGTCATGTTTGTTTTTTAGTAGTGTTTAGTAGACATAAATCCGTGGTTTTCGTATGACCAGGTTGGGATACAAATTAGAATATACTTTAATTATAGCTTTGTTGCAGATATGTAAACGAAAAGCGACAACACCATGCCACAACCACGTCAAAAGCATTTTGTATAAAAACAATGTTCTGACCAATAACATGGCATATGGCCAACACAATGAGTCTGTGGCCAGAACATAGTTCATGGAAAAAATGAAAAAAACTGTGCGACCAGCAGGACTTTATACTGACGAAGAATTGTGAATTATTGAATATTTAAGAATGTGTAAATAAAAAGACTATTGGTGATTGACTGTTTTTTATTTTGATACTATGTACATGTATAATAAATAATCCTGATTGTTTCATAATAAAGTATTACAATAGCCAATGTCTTTATTGGTAGGAGAGTAGAGAGTATAGGTAATAAAGGGTATAGGCCATCTCCATTCTAAATTTCATCCAAATCAAAGAAAATTACCAAAAATCTGAGGCAGGGATCGAACTCGGAACCTCGTTATCAGTAAAGAACTACTGAGAGGTTTGACCACTGGTCTAACCTATACAGTTAACGAAAGAACGAAATTAGCAAATGGTTTCGTGTACAACAAAACCATTTTCTATGTGTGCGTGAATAGTTGCTTAGCTGCCATTCACCACTACCGCCGCGATATTGTTTGGCACAAATAAAAGTGTTTTGAAAACTAAAACACATCTGAAATATTGTTTGATACATAAAACATATTACGCCATTACCGGTAAACATAATTATTATTAAAATAATATGCACCTGTTCATTCATAATAAAATAAGATGCGTTAATTAGAAACAACGCCATCTATTGACGCTGGGCTGCTAGGCGGACCGCAAGCAACCACCTTAGATGCGTTCTAATGACATACTTTATGTCTACGTGTGCGTGTGTAAGTACGTAAATTTGTGACACCAGCAGTAAGAGAAGCGTTACGAGTAATTTATTAGTTTATTAAATGAAGATTTGGGTAATTTACAATTGAGTAACGCTATAGAACGCGCGCTTTAGTGTTTGGTTCGAATAAGATTATTATTTTCGACGTAAAAAAATAATTTAGGTAAAAAATGACATCAGCGCCATCTCTTGACAACATAGCGTGATGAGCTCTGGGATCATCCACCTTAAGTGACGATGCGGTCGAAGATGGCGCCACGCTAAATCTGAACTGGCTCTCAAGTGAGGCTGCCGGAACACACCGATAGGTGCTTAGCGACAGATTCTTAACATGAGGGTGGTAGCTAGCCAGGCGAGCAGTAGAAAATGCGCTACCACCAAGCTATGGTTTCATCGCGATGTTTTCCTTCACCGAAAGCTCAAGCTCATTGTAGGATTCGAATCCACGATCTACGGATCGCAAGCCAACGTAACTACCACTGAGCCATCATCGCTTTAAAATTTTTTCTGTTGTTGTGATGAAACAATACGGCGTTATCTGTCTGTAACACTTAGAAAATTACTCAGGTTAAAAATCTGTCGCGAATTAGGTGATTGGTATGAAAAAAAGTCTGAAAGAAGTAAACTACATTAAAATAATACAACATTCAACCTTATTATTAAATCAATTCCACCCTGTCAACTCTACACCATTTCTAATCTGTCATATGTGTCACCGTCAGCGGTCGCGATCGGGGGCGCGAGTCGAGCCTCCCCCCACCCGCCAGGTGACGGCTTTATAATTCCTTAATTGACAGCCCTGACCGATGGAGTACATTTTAAAACCGTTTGTACACTACATGTAGGTACGAGTGGGTAGGTGTCAGTGGCGTAGATAACGGAGGGCTAGGCGGGATAGGGCCCCGGGGCCCCCAACCTCAGGGCCCCCTTGGACCCTGACTTACATACCATAAATTGAACTGGTTAAAATTTCTCCCACATTCGGAACATAAATACTAGCTGTGCCCTGCAGTTTCACCCGCGTCTTCCCGTTAGCCCACAGGAACCATTTTTCGAGATAAAAAGCCTATGTGTTAATCCAGGCTATCTCTATTCCAAATTTCACTCAAATCCGTTCAGTAGTTAGTTAGTTTATGCGTGAGAGAGCGACAAAGATACATACATACCTACTCAAACTTTCGCGTTTATAAGATTAGTAGGATAAAATATTCCAGGAACGCGATTTTAATAATGCCAACTTGAACTTGAACAGCAACAGGTAAAAAATGTAAAAAAATGCTTTTTAATTTTATTATGGAATCGACTGTGTCGAATCTGGAGTGCGTCGAATTCAGAACACGACGATTACGGAACAAACGATTTTAAATAGTTTAGTTGGGGCCCTAGTTTGTTTTTGCCCCAGGGCCTTTGGTTACCTAGCTACGCCACTGGTATTCTAATATTGCCTTGACCCTTATTAAGATCGATTTAGGTCTTCATGCTAGCTCAGAGTCGCACATTCGCCGAAGAATCAAAGTCACTGACATAGCTCTCAGAATTTGCAAGCTGAAATGGCAATGGGCAGGCCACATCGCTCGCAAGTTTCTAACTTTGGTTTGGTTAATAATAGTTTTGTAATAAGACAGTTCTATTTTCAAAACTTACTTAAAGTGTTAAAGGACGCTTGAATTAACATTCATTAGAAGTAGGAAAGAATATATAAAAAAGAATATAAATCTATGGCAAACGTACGTAAATAAAATATTAAACGTAGATATAAAAGTCATATAGTCATTTATGTGACAATCCTTAGCCTAGCGGCTATTTTACTAAGAAGCGTCGAATGTCTAGGGATACGGTATCGAAATTAGAGCGTCGATATCGGTATCGGTATTGAAACAAATGTATCGAGTTACTCTGTTATCGAGTACTTTATAGCCTACTAGTTGTGCCCCGCAGTTTCACCCGCGTCTTTCCGTTATCCTGCAGGAACCTTTTTCCGGGATAATAGTAAAAAAGCCTATGTGTATAAGCTATCATGTTTAGTACTTAGTAGTGACGGTGATACGTGGTAACAGACATTCACAGACACACACACGCAAACTTTTGCATGTATAATATTAGTAGTAAGGAAGTCGGATAGGATTGGTGGGTTATGATTTTAGTTTTTTTAGTTTCTTTCGGTAATAAAGAAAATCAGTAATTTTCTGATAAAATGGTATTTTCTCTTATTGCTAAACTTATTTATATTTTAACTATTACCTACCACATCTTCCAATGAGAACGATAATTTTTTTTTAAACAAAGACAGAGATGTAGCAATCATCCTTTATACCTATATTATACTAGATCCGAGTATAGATTGACAGTACTAGTGATCGCTAGTATAGAAAAGTATCGAGTCAGACTCAGTATCACAAAAAGTATCGCATACAAAAATACTAGTTATCCTTAAACGTATCGAGAATCAAATACTCGAGTATTTTTACTGATTCCTACGGATGGCCAACAACCAGATGGGTCAACGACATTTTTTAGATAGGGGGTCGAACTGGGATCGTTTATGAACCAATAAGTGGTCCAATTTTAGCCTTTTTTGAACCTCCCTCCCGCTACGTAGTCTAACTTGGATTTTGCCTTGACCTCGCCTCCTCCTTGTAGATGAAAGTTATATATTCTATCAATACCAATAGTCAATAGCACTTTATTCAATAGGACACATTGTGATCAGTTTAAAACGTCAAACTTAGAACTAGCTACGCCTGTTCCAACCTGCTTACGCCGGCAAAAGAACAGGCAAGAAACGCCCGGCAGGTAATTTTTTTGGCGCGTTCACATTGACAATTTTATTCTTATTACGAAAAATACAAAATTCAAAAAAGTTATTCGATAGGATACATTGTGATCACTTTAAACTAATTGAATGAATTGGAGCAAGTTCACCACAATCCCAAGCATTTTTGTCTCATAAATAGTCCGATATTTTATAATAATAAGCTTTAGGTACTACTAAGTGTAGTACTTGAAGTGATTATCACAATTTTAATACTAGAAACAAAGATAAAATTGCTGTACCCACCACTAGGCTCCATAAAGTTAGCAACTCGTTCAAAGGTCAATGTGTACGCTTTTTCAACAAAATCCCAAGTGAAATTCAAGACTTGTCTATAACAAAATTTCAAATTCGTATAAAGAGAAATCTCATTAGTAAAGCTTATTATAAAATATCGGACTATCTAGATGACAAACAAGCTTGGGATTGTAGTTAATCTATCTATCTTTCTTTCTATCTATCTATTCTCCCTATTTCCCCTATTCTAACCATTTTCGGTAAACAGCCAAAACAGTCATGCTCACGAAAGTGACTTTGCTTGCGGCGGCGTCATGTGTCGGGTCGCCCTCTTCCCTCTCATATGGTCGAGGAGAGCGATGGCTGGCACATGCGTCAACTCGTGAACGGGTGCTGCTTGTGGGGTCTGGTCTGCTTTGGTTGTGATCCCGCAACTCGTTAATATTCATGTTCCCATATCCCAATGTGTACAACCAAACAAGAGAAATCTTCTTATTAGTAAAGCTAAATAAAAAATATCGGACTATTAGATGACAAAAAAAAGCTTGGGATTTTAGTGAACTTGCTCCAATTCAATCAATTAGTAATAAGAATAAAATTGTCAATGTGATCGCGCCAAAAAAATTACCTGCCGGGCGTTTCTTGCCTGTTCTTTTGCCGGCGTAAGGAGGTTGGAACAGGCGTAGCTAGTTTTAAGTTGACGTTTTAAAGTGATCACAATGTATCCTATTGAATAAACATATTTTTGAGTTATGAGTTTTCAGTTTTGATATTTTATAATAATAAGCTTTAGGTACTACTAAGATTTCTATTGGTTGGTTGTACTATTAACCAATTCAGTTCTATTAATTCTAGAATTAATTTTATAGAGAGAATGAAAAGATATTGAACATCACTCTATAACTAGCGTCTATTACTATCTTTTTTTTTTTTTTTACTATTTACAGGGTAGCGTTTGACCACAAGTCACCTGATGTTAAGTGACGATGTGGTCGAGGATGGCGCCACGCTACACCTGGACTGGGAACTGGCTCTCAAGTGAGGCTGCCGGAACACACCGATAGGTGCTTGGCGACAGATTCTTAACAAGAGGGTGGTAGCTAGCCAGGCGAGTACTAGAAAATACCCTACCACCGAGCTATGGTTTCATCACGATGTTTTCCTTCACCGAAAGCTCTAGCTCAATGTAGGATTCGAACCCACGTCCTACGGATCGCAAGCCGACGTCACTACCACTGAGCCATCATCGCTATAAAATTCTTCATTCTTTCAGCTGTGAAAATATCAAACTTGTAAGTCAACGCAATCAAAAGATAAGATATGACCATTTTAGTCGCATAGTTTGCGTTTTCACAAGGGAATAAAAACCTATAGGGTACCTCCCGTCGACCTAGAATTATGAAATTTGGCAAGAAGCAATGTCTTACAGCACATGAAAATAAAAATATCTGAAAGCCGTACCTAAATATCTGGTTTGATAACAAAAAAATGTGAATTTACTATTACAAACTTATTATTTGCGGTTGGTGCAATAATCGTGTCTAGGGATCAAACGGCAAAGTTAAGTTTGTCCTTTAAAACGGAAAAGTCTTCGATGGGCGTTTATACAGGACCCTTGGTGCGAGAATCCAACTCGTACAGTCAACGACAAAAGTCGCTGAACAGTAACACATTTTTCGTTTACTCTCATCATCTTAAACACCAACCTTTGACCGCATCATCACTTAACATCAGGTGTGTTGTATTTTGCTCAAAACGCTATCTAGTAAAAGTAAAAAAAACTCAATCATTACAGATCTAAAACACTTTTTTAAAATCTACTATGATCAGCTACTTTTGTCGCTGACTGTACCTGGGTGGTTTTTTTTTTTTATATTTGTTACCACGTATCAGCGTAATTACTAAACCGATTTTGATGAAATTTGGAATGGAGATAGCTTACACCGTGGATAAACACATAGGCTTTTATTCTGGAAAAAGGTTCCTGCGGGATAACAGGAAGACGCGGGTGAAACCGCGGGGTGCAACTAGTGATATAATATTATAAAGAAGTTAAGTTTGTAAGTTGGAAGTGCTGACCTAATTTTGAAAATTCTTTCACTGTTAGATGCTTAGTTACACTATCCTTCAGGATCACAGGGTAAGTTATATTGTGAAGGAAAAGTGACAAACTCCACGCGGGTAAAACCGCGAGCACACCTAGTGTTCCATAAAAAAACACACGCAACACAAATTCCCCCATAATATTTGTCCAAAGATAAGGCCTCGGTAGATCATTTAGTATATTTTTAATTTAGCTTATCGCTACCGCATTATCTTTAAAGCATCGAAGATAAAAATAAAATTTTTTCGACATAAAATCAATACTTGCTCGGCTCCGTCCTCGCGTCATACGTAATACATATATAACATAATATGTTATGTTCGCATATAACGCAAGTTATAGGTTTTCCGCAGTGTATGCCAGGCGTTGCCAACTTAGGTGTGTGATCTACTTAACTTTTACTTTACTTTCTCAGTCAGCCGCATCATCACACAACATCAGGGGGACAAACACAGACCAATTTCCAAAAAAAGCGTTTTGCAATCGACCTAAATAAAGTAGAAAAGTACTTTAGAATCCTCTCGGCCCGCACCTATGACTTAATGTAATGTGTGGATTTACCACAGCTCAAAATGGTGAAGGAAAAAATCGTGAGGAAACCGGCATGTCCACGAACCACAACATTCAAGGGCATGCGACATCTACCAACCCGCACTGGGCCCGCGTGGTAGATTACGGCCCATACTCTCTCTCTCTGAGGGAAGGCCAGAGTCCCAGCAGTGGGAACGTAATAGACTGATAATGATGAAGTTCTTTAGATTTTTAGACGAATACAGCAATATGTCACATCCATATTTTTCTTCTTGTCATAAAAATCAATTGATGTTTGTCAGTCTTCCTAAAACACAACAATGACTTGAGCGACTTGAATTGTGTTCATAACTGTAAGGACAAGGTTAGGTATAAAACATTTTTCTTTTAAAATCCACCGGAAAATTGGAAAATTCTGGAAGAACTAAATGTGCTTTTTACTATAGGAATTTTGTACTCAAGAACCGCCTACCCATGCGAAGCCAAGGCGGGTCGCTAAATACCTACTTGTTATATTACGTAGCTGATTCTTATTAGTGTGTCCGGTTTCCGTGAATCTTTCATTTTTCGGGTTATGGACTCTCATTTACGTAGGTACGACAAATACTTCACCTACTTCTGAACTAAATGTCACTCAAATCCTTACAGCCCCTTATATCCTGACTGACTGTCACCCTGGATCTGTCACTGAACGGTGCCATGGCCTCATTTGAGTAGCGTGGCGCCACCTTCGACCACATCGCTTAATATCAGGTCACTTGTGGTCAAACACACTTTATCAAGTAAAGTCTATGGTTCGACCGGTATGATGAACATTTGAAGAACCATCCAAAGTTATGCATTTACTAGTCATCATCATCATCATCATCATCAGCCCGTTCCCACTGCTGGGACACACCCCGGGCCACACTAAGGTCAACGTCTAGGGAAATGTCAATGCCTATCTTCGCGACTATTATGTGAGTGGCTACACTTGAACGGTCAACGTGAATGCACTTGAGTTATCGGCTAACGTCAAACGCCAATGTGAATGCCGTTGTCCAATGTCGTGGCCACACTTATGTCAAACGTCAATCATTGCGCTATTGAACGGAATTTCCCGTTAGTGTGGCCCCAGCATCAGAGAGAGTGTTAGGGCCGGTTTTATAATAATAATAATAATGCCCGCACAATCACATACATAGGCTCTGACCCCTAACTAGGTTTCCCTGTATCTAGGGTATCAGAAACTACGCGGATCGGGGATCCACAACACCCAGACACAGAACATATACTTGCGGTTTTTTTTTTATGCACAAATATTTGCCCTGTAGCGGGAATCGAACCCGCGGCCTCACGCTTACACGCTTTTGTTTTCACGCGTTATAAACGTCAGCAAATTAAATGTCATACAAAATTTCAGTAAATTTGATCTTATTGTCAAATTTTCCGTGCTAAGTCCACCCAGGGCCGGATAAACCTTTATACTAGAAATAAATTCTTGTTATTATATAGGACTAGCCCGCAGTTTCACCTGAGTGAACTACAGTTTTTCGCGGTAAAAAGTATCCTATGACCTTGCCTAGGGTTCAAATTTCTAAAATAAAACTAGTCTAAGTTATTCCTTGTAACATAACTATCTACGAGTGAAAGTCCTGTCAAAATCGCTCCAGCCGTTTCAGAGATTAGCTGGACCAAACAGACATACAGACAAATCGTTAAAAATAGTTTTTTTGATGTAAGTACCGTATTTATGCATTTAGTGAAAAGCTGTTAATTTAAAATTACAAATAGACACTTCAATTTTATTTATTTGTATAGATGGTATATTAGTATTGTACCTTCTTATACTTAAATGGAACTCAAGAAAAAAATATGTTAACTCATAAAGTGAAAAGTATTTTTTACAAAAGCACTTCGAGGAAACCTCGCGGTTGACACGGCAACGGGAATATATATTTTACTCTAATGTATTGTGGAATATCTTGTTAAAAACGTTTCCCTCCGCAAGTTCACCGTCCTCAAGATATTAAATTTCACGAGAAAGAAAAACCCGAGATTTCGGAAGATCTCGAACGAATTTGATGAGAAAATTCTTATGTTTTCCTAGAACTTCCGCTTCACTATAACGCAGGAACGTAGCTTCAACCCGCGGTTTTGCCCGCATATAATACGGTTTATAGTGACAAAAAGTATTTTAAGTCCTTCCCAAGGGTTCAAACTATCTCCATACCAAATATCTTCAAGATCTGTTCAGCAGTTTAGACTTGAAAAGTGAAAAGTTTGGATTGTGTTTTCAGTTATATAGCGACTAGCTGCGACTCACTGTTTTACCCGCATAGACTACAGTTTATCGTGACAAAAGGTATCCTATGTCCATCCTAAGGGTTCAACCTATCTCCATACGAAATATCATCAAGATCTGTTCAGCAGTTTAGACTTGAAAAGTTAAAAGTTTAGGTCGTACTTTCGGTTGTTTTTCTGTTATCTATTTAATCTAGAACTAAAAAAATCGCTAGACTTAATATCAAGGCTGTATTAAAAAAGAAGGCAGGTAGGTAGGTAAGTGTCACGGTTTTATAAAATGCAACCATAAATTTAGGAATTTTCTAAAAATGCCATAGCCATAGTCCAAAAAGCCGTACTGAGGACTTTTAAAAAAAAAAGAAAGAGGCCGACTAGATTCTGTCACGCGTGATGGCGGGAGGTTTTTTCAGGGCGCAAGGAAAGATTAAAATGTTATAATTGCTGGAAATAACTGCTTATAATGAGGAAGAGGATATTATTATAACTGAATACTTGGAACACATTGGAGTTTCATTACATAAGTAACTTTCAAAAAAGAGGGCGCTCGGCAACTTTCTTTCCAATAGTACAGTCAACGACAAAAGTCGCTAAACAATCACACTTTTTTCTATTATCCTCATCATCTTATACACCAATTTTTGACCTCATTATCACCTAATCAGGTGTGTTATGTTGTGGTCAAAATGATACCATGTCAAATGTAAAAAAACAATAATATTTACTGACTTGAAACACATTTGGAAAGCGAGAACGATCAGCTACTTTTGTCGCTGACTGTACTATTTACTCTGTGACTACACTGAGAATAAATCTGACTTTTCTTCTGAGTCTTACCTTCCAAGACCGATTCCTTCCCTTTTTTACTTTAGATTTCCTTCTGAATAACAAATCCTTCCCTTTTGACTCAGAAAAAAACGTTATATCGGAACGTCTTTTTTCTCCGTGTATGCAACGTCTAACAAAACTTCAACCCTGATTTTTTTTTCATCTAAAAGTGCTTTGTGTGTGTGGTATAGTTATTTTATTCAGATTTTTTTACTATCATAATCACAGACAAAAAACTAGTAATTATCCCCAATAATCAGTTTAATCTCGTAGTTGTCTTCCTAAATGACGTAGGTTGCAAATCAGGCATTCCCAGGAACAACAACTTCAAGAGGTCGCCTCGCAACACATAAAGGGTGTCCTAACTCATTGTATCACTATCTCCAAATCATCCCCTCCTCTCAACCCCTAAATTCAGCGAGTGCGTACAAACACAAGCTATATTAATCTAATCACACTCGTTTTCCAAGAATGTGTGAGTATACGTCTTTAATAATATCTGGGGGGCGAAGACAGCCCGGGGCGGTGGGGTGCCCTCCCACCCCCACACTAGTGAAAAAATATATCCTGAAGAAAACAATATTATAAATTGGACTTGTACGCGTGTGTGTGCGCATTGGTGAAATGGGAACGAATTTTGTACCCATGCCTTTTTATTTCATTTTACTTTATTTTATTCCTTATGTGACGTACTATTTTTTTTTTCAGTTTTATTATATTTTCGCGGAGGCCGTCGTCGTTCGCGTTCTCCCTTCGCCATTTTGTTTCCTTAAGTTTGGCTCGTGACGTGTTTTCGTTTGGTAGTCCTACAGTGAATCAGTTTGTATTAGTAGTATGGTTTATGGCGTTGTTTTCAACTGAATTTAGGTTTAAAATTTGTTAGTCATCGCCTTCGATTATCAATATACATATAATTATGGTAGTTCAGAGAACTACTTAAGGTGGAAATGACATTATGACAATGGAATTAGAAGTTTGTTTTAGTTGTAATATTTATCTCTGTTATGCTAGGGCCACACTAACGGGAAATGCCGTTCAATAGCGCGATGATTGACGTTTGAAATAAGTGTGGCCACGACATTTGACAACGGCATTCACATTGGCGTTTGACGTTAGCCGATGACTCAAGTGCATTCACGTTGACCATTCAAGTGTAGCCACTCACATAATAGCGTTTTTTTTTTAACGCATATTTATGGCGATGATAGGCATTAACATTTTGCTTGACGTTGACCTGCATATCAAGAATAATCTAGGTACATCTTTGATATATAAGTATCTGTGAATATGCGCATTTTTTAGCGATACAATGTGTTTTAGCGTACTTCTAGTTTTAAGCAAGTTATCTGTGTAAACATCTTTTCGCTTCCGCTGTCTGTTCGCTTAGATCATTTAAACTATTCAACGAGTTTTAATGCAATTTTCAGCAATAGATAGAGTCATTCAAAAGAAAGGTTGATGTGTATAATACATAAACATTATATATAGTACAGAAAAGCCGAATAATTCAAAGATTTGTATAATACTGCCCCATAGAAGTATTTACATTGTAACGGGGCGGGTCGCTAGTTATGCTATAGTGAAAGCTATACGATTTGAATCGATGATAGCTCAGTGATTTAAGTTTGACGTTTTAAAGTGATCACAATGTATCCTCTTGAATATAAACATTTGACTTTGACTTGACACGTAAATTTGCCATTAACTAAGCCTATGTTGGGAATCTAGCCCGCAAATCAAAACCAGTAGTTTTGGAGACGGAAAAATTGTTCGCGGACGAATTTTTCTTCGTGCGAATTTCCACGAAGCCTATATTGCGGCTAATAATCCCTCGCCAGCTAGGGATCGCATTTTTGCGATGCCATAGCTCAGTAGGTAGTTAGTTGGTACCCTTGCCAGCTCAGATGAGAGGTAGAGATGGCGATTCTCACAAAAAAAGTACCGATTTTTTTAAATCGAAAGTCAGAAAAAAAATCGATTTCTTAAATATCGATTTTTCTTTTAAATCGAACATTAGTAATTATATTTCATTATCGCATAAAAATTTACTGTGTAGTAGCATTTATTAGCATTATTGAAGCCAGCGATCATACAAGTATGTTCTTCTATAGTGTTTATGCTATAATTAATTGAAACAAGAAAGAAAAAGAAAATGTTAAGGAAATATTATCTTTGACATGTTCTGATGCGATCAGCTAATTGTAAATATTTTGTAAATGTTTTCATTCCTACCGAACTGATTTCCGAGTATCGATTCACAAGATCGGTCCATTATTGAAATCGATTTTTTAAAATCGTTTATATTGACCAAAAAATCGATTATTTGAAGACGATGTCAGATCAACATCCCTAATGAGCGTCCCAGGTCTTTTCTTAGCTAACTGACTGTAAGATAAGATAAGATAAGATAATTGTTATTTACTTAAAACATGAGTACACACAGTTGCATGCATGATCATTGTTAATTACAGTACCTTTCAAAAATCCCTTATTATGTTACATATTATTTTTTCAATATATTCAAAAAATTAACGTACAAAAGGATGAACGTCGGTCTAATGTGAGTAGATCAAATCCATGTTCTATAAAATGACAAGGAAAATCGTAATAACAATAAAAAAAAGTTAATTTGTGAGCGATATTTTGTAACATTTCATAACATTGTAACTTGTAAACATCCCTTTACTGCTGTTCAAGAAAGGTCACTAGGGTGCCCAAGTTAGAGTGTAATTTGGGACAGTTGAAAAAAATCTTAATAAATATGTTTATTTTTAATATGTTACCATGTTTAAACCTTTTGACGTGACAACGTCTTATAATTCGATAGAGCCAGCTGCACGCACGAAAAAACATGACTCATGCGGCGTTACCTCGCTCTGCGGCGTTACCTCGAGGCGTTCCATGTAAGGCTTAAAGTGCAAGCGAGAGCGCGGAACGAGCGACAAAGAAGCACAATCGGCCAATCGACGTTGTCACGTTCAACTATCGTCAGTAAACCGACTTTACAGACAACCAATTTTTTTGTTTGTTTTCACGTTATTCTGAAGCCCACACATTTCAGTTTATACTCATGACATCAAAGAAATCCTTACTAATATAAAAAGTACGAAAGCAACTCCATCTGTCCCACTGTCTGTTTCTTATCGTCTCACGCCTTACCAGATCTTGATAAAATTTCGTATCGAGATAGTTCTTAACCTGAGGAAGGACATACAGACAGGGTACGTTTTATTAGTGATACATTACAGTCACAACATAGAGCTTTTAATTTATAGTGTAAAATAAATCAACAAAGCAATACAATTCGTTAATTAAGTTAATGAGTGTATATCAATTTTTAATACAAAAACAATCACGCGTTGATGTCTTTTTCAAGGATTAAGAACCAATAAATTAATCAAGATTTTAATTACATATTATTTTTTAACACATTAATAAATGTTGACCGGAAGAAAAATACTAGGTATCTACTCTCAATGGTAAGCAGAGGCAACGCAGCAACGATGCTTTATAAATTAATAATTATAAATTTTAATTAAATTAATCGCGACAAAAAGTAACCTAAAGAAAACCTCAAGTAACCTCAACATCGGTTCCACCATTAAAAGATCACAAACGTACAGACACACATACATGGTTACTTTCACATGTAATATATTAACATGAAATGTAAAGATTATACATAGTAATAATAGTTATCAATACCTTTTCTAACAACGACTTTTTAAATTAAGGTCACCAGATGAATGATAACTGAATACAGAGGCAAAGAGGTCATTTCAGGTCATGTCTCATTTCAATAAAAGCCCCATGGTCACCCTACCGCCGCCCTATTCCATCCATCTCGAGCGCCGCAATTTATTTGTCCAACCGGACACGTCACGGGACGGAACTGCGAGCCACTTTTAAATTCTTCTTATTTTGGACAATTCGGTTTCTATCACTAGGTTTTAGATAGATATAAGGTTTTGAAGATCAATTTTCGTTGTTACTGTATGCTTTACCAAGTAACAATTGAAAACTGTAAAAGGCTTTTTAGTTTCCATTACGTTACAATATAGCGTTTTGCACCTGTTTGCTATCACACTCTTGTCAAGAATCTGTCGCCAAGCATCTAACGGTGTGTTCCAGCAGCCTCACTTGAGAGCCTGATTCCAGTCCACGTGAGCGTGGCGCCATCTTCGACGACATCGTCACTTAACACCAGGTGACTTGTGGTCAAACGCTACCCTGTAAATAGTAAAAAACAAGTGTTTTAAAAAAATATATTTATATTATACATACATACACACACATACAACATACACACATACACGTACATTATACTGTTTTATAGTATGCGTGTCATAAGCCCGCACTTTTTCCAAAGATTAATAAGGATATAATAAGGAAACGACATTTCTCTATGTAAAAATGGACTAATTTATATGTCACGTAACTTAAGCGCGGGTTTAGGTCACATATTGCCATACAATGCAATTTGGCGCCACCTTCGACCACATCGTCACTTCACATCAGATGACTTGTAGTCAATTACTATGCTTCAAGAAGTAAAAAAAAGGAATAATTACCCAAAAATTGAAATTATTGAAAACTAAACTTGCTTTATCTATGGTGTTTTTATACGAACTTTTACATAGAGTACATGTTGTTGTGATAAACTACGACAAACTACGGAACACAGCTAGTCTTAAACATATTTTATTTTATTTCAAAAAAGACTATAGACAATTAGAAAAAACTCATTTTTCCCAACTGTCTAATTTATGTCGCGACGGATGGTCACCCCAGCTCCTTTCTCCCTTAGTTCATCCATCTTTCGCGCTCGCCACAATTTATTTATCTAACTAGACACGATGGAACTCGGTACGGTCAGCGACGGAAATAACTAACTCTTCCGATTTATGCCTGAATAACTTGAATTTCTTAAACGGCAAACACCGTTTTCATCATCATCATCATCATCAGCCGGAAGAAGTCCACTGCTGAACAGAAGCCTCCCCCTTTGAACGCCATCACCATGAACGGCTATGAGCAATCGGCATCTATCGGCTCCCTGCGACTCTTACAATGTCGTCGTTCCACCTAGTGGAGGGCCTACCTACAGAACGTCTTCCGGTTCGTGGTTAGTGGTCACAGTTTTACTAAATACATATTTTAAGTTATATGAAAATTTGGACGCGATTTTATTACTGACTGTACAATTTAAAGGAAGTTTCATTGTACTAACAAATGATCTAAAAATAAACAGATGTTTGATCACTAGTCACCTGATGTTAGGTGATGATCAATCTATTTTCTACTATTATTTATTACTCAGGAACATACAGAAAAAAGACGAGAAAAGACGAGGTCACGAAGGATTTGCGCGAGCTCCAGGTGGAGGACTGGCAGGAGGTGGCGCAGGACAGACCGAAGTGGCGTCTTTTGTTATCGGAGGCCAAGACTCACTTTGGGTCGTTGCGCCATCTCAGTTAGTTATTACTCTGGAATCTTTAATATAATTATTTTTTTGTTGGAATTTTTATATCTGCTGTATTAACCACTTTAACAACACGCATTGTTTGTTACTCGCCCAAATTTAAACTTAATTTTCATTATTATTGTAATGCATGCTGTCCTCACCTGTCAATGCTGTGACATTTGGTTCTAAGCTTCTAAGAATTGCTATAAATCTGCGAATGTATGAGTATACACTATGTTGGTGAGCTAATAAATTAATAAATGATGTGGTCGAAGGTGTCGGTCGCTACACCTGGATTGCAAACTGGCTCTCAAGTGAGGCTGCCGGAACACACCGATAGGTGCTTGGAGACAGATTCTTAACATGAGGGTGGTAACGGTAACACATCTAAAGTAACATAACGTAAGTAACTATAAATAACCTAGACTACTATGTATATAGGAACCACAGAACTAAATTAAACATCCTACTAATATTATAAATGAGAAAGTTTGCGTGTGGGTGTGAATGTTTGTTACCACGTATCACCGTACCTACTTATACCCTAGATTAACACTGGCAGACGTAGTGTAGGACGCCCTGCGACAAGGTGGAGCGACGACTTGCGCCGAGTGGCTGCCAGTAGTTGGATAAGAAGAGCCGAAGACCGGGCTCAGTGGTGTACCTTTTGAGAGGCCTATGTCTAGCAGTGGACTGATACAGGCTGATGATGATGATGATGAGATTAACACTTAGGCTACTTTCATCCCGGAAAAAGGTTCCTGCGGGATGCCGAGAAGACGCGGGTGAAACCGCGGGGCGCAACTAGTCTGTAATAAAACATCTATCGATAACGCATTGTAATTTTATGCAACCATTCATTTGACCGAAGTGACGTCTTTTGTTATCGGAAGCCAAGACTCACTTTGGGCCGTTGCGTCATCTCAGTTAGTTCATTCATTTGATGTCCCTCTAAATATATTTTATATCAAATGCAAGAACATCGTACCTTACTTCATCAAAGAAAAAGAGGGGGAGAAACACGCGTCGTCAAAAGGGGGTTGTTAGCCGCCATCCCTCAGAGTGAAGTGCAAATATGCATTTGTTCGGTCAAGTGTATTACAATTTCCTGAATTATTACCCTTGTAATAACTTATCTACAATAGGGACTTTTTTTTTACTATTTACAGGGTAGCGTTTGACCACAAGTCACCTGATGTTAAGTGACGATGTGGTCTAAGATGGCGCCACGCTACACCTGGACTGGGAACTGGCTCTCAATTGAGACTGCCGGAACACACCGATAGGTGCTTGGCGACAGAATATATTATAGAAGATGTTGCAAATAAATGATTATTATAACATTACATTACATAATATAAAGTAAAGTGGTCCAAGGCTATGGTCTTTATGGTATTTCCAAAGCGATAAAAACCATTGAGGAAGTAAAGCAGAAGGTCGCTTCCCAACAACTGGTTTTCCCTTAAAAAAATCTAATCTAGGTTATTCTTCTGTTACATTTTTCCCTATATGTATATAACCTTCTACTTACTCTGGCTAAGTATCATTATAACACAAGGTACGCCAGATTAATTAGATTTTCATACACCTGCACAAAAACGAACCCTAATGTAACATTTTTTTGATGTAGGTATACTCTGCACTTAGTTTCTGACCGTTTCAAATTATGTATGTATTCATTAATGATCTTAAATTATTTTGCATTTTTTTTAATAATATAATTGTTTTAACATTTGATTGAGCTGACGATAAAGTGTGCTTTGTAAATGTATGTTGTATTGTTGGTGTGCATTAATAAATAAAGTAATAAGAAACATTTATTTGCAACAAATTAAAAATAATACAAAGAGCGATGGTGGCCGAACGGTTAGGCGTGCGACTTACAAGACGCCGACACCGAGTTCGAATCCTCTCGGCCCCGCACCTATGACTTAATTAGTTATGTGCGGATTTGCCATCGCTCAAAACGGTGAAGGAAAACATCGTGAGGAAACCGGCATGCCCAAGAACTGGAACATTCAAAGGCATGCGACATCTTCCAACCCGCACTGGGCCAGCGTGGTAGGTTACAGCCCATACTCTCTCTCTCTCTGAGAGAAGGCCAGAGTCCCAGCAGTGGGAACGTGAAAGGCTGATAATGATGATGATGATGATGAAAATTAATACAAGTGGAAAGGTAAAAAAAGAAATAGATGATGATGATGTAAAAAGAATTGTTTTAAGTATTTTGATAAGCAGTAGAGAAAAAGGAATATGGTACGTGTATCCTGGATTGTTAGAAGTGATATCCAGTAGGTACTGTATTAGCTCATAGATTAAGATCTAGACATTAACCATGTAAAAAATTACTTTTATAATCAGAAAATCAGAATGTCCGAATAGCGAGTTGTGTGGAACTTCAGATGATGTCCATACGTGTGTGGTGATGTTCAAAGACTGTAGTTCGCGTAGGTCCGAATCCACCGCGTCCTTCCAGCGGTATCTAGGGCGTCCGAACGACGCGGCCTTTTCGCCATTCGGACGTCCCGCTTTTACTATCCATCTATAATGATGAAATTTCATACGCCCGAAACTAATAATCGATGCTGATCCGTTATCCGCGGTTTTGGATCGATATGTCATGTCATAATATGTCATTTTAGTACAAATATGTCAAGCCCTGGTACTAGATTAAGGATCGATTTTATTAATTTCGGACGTATGACATGACATATCGATCCAAAACCGCGGATAAAGGATCAGGATCGATTATTAATTTCGGCCGATAGCCAACAATGCTCACCTCGAGATGCCAGAAAATCGTGAGACAACAGCCTCTGTAATTAAGACAGCGAGGCCGCCACACGAGCATATTGATTTTTCCGCCCCATGGGCTCGCCATCGCTAAATTATAGAAATCCGACAAAAGCATCCGAGACTGGCAAGAAAACTAATAACTGGCCGAACACCCTGTATCACCCCACACGCACACACGCGCCGCACGCACACTGCTACACGAAAACTCTAATTATATACGTCTACGAAGAAAATAAAGATTGGGGAAAAATTTAAGAAGAAACAAGTGTGCCGGCCGAGGGTAGGGCCGCTGACCGCTCCCCGTCATTAACCCCCCTCCACCCCCGTGGGGGTAGTTCCCCCCGATGTTTAATAATATGAAGAATTGGAGATAATTTGCGAGAAACTAAATAAGAAACGGCGAACGAAATTGAAAGGTCGAGAGAGATGTTGCCGTCTCGCTCGGAACTCGGATAGTTGTATGAAAACTAAATAACGTTATGAATTGTATTGTAGCTTTGTAGCCTGTTTCGTGTCCTACGCCTGAAATTAATAATCGATCCTCATCCGTTATCCGCGATTTTGGATCGATATGTCAAGTCTTAATATGTCGTTTTAGTACTAATGTGTCAAACCCTAGTACTAAAATGAAATATGACATGACATATCGATTCAAAACCGCGGATAACGGATTAGGATCGATTATTAACTTCGGGCGTTAAGAGACAAGAGTATGACGTCACTACAGCTTATTATAAAATATCGGACTAAATATATGACAAAAAAGCTTGGGATTGTGGTGAACTTGCTCCAATTCAATCAATCACTATCACTATCACTACTTATTATAAAACAAAGTCCCCGCGCCGCGTCTGTCTGTCTGTCTGTCTGTCTGTATGTCTGTCTGTTCGCGATAAACTCGAAAACTACTGCACCGATTTTCATGCTGTTTTCACCAATAGATAGAGTGGTTCTCGAGGAAGGTTTTAGGATATAATTTGTCAAGTTTTTGTATACATTCGCTAAAATATAACGATATTTGTTGGAGAGGTCGGAAGAAAATAAGCCGTCAGGGAGCTTTCAACGAAAACGCTGCCTAAACCCTTTGAGATGTAACAAAATGATGTATGGTGGAATTGTGTATCTTATGTAGGTCTACAAAAAAGTTATGTCTATCTCTTAAGGATAACAAACTATAACTACTTTTTTACATTTTGAAAGTTGATAAAAATGCCGACTAAAATCAGACCGTGTTATCCATACTTTAATATTAATCCTTATCCAAATAAATCATTTCGTTTTTAAGATTGTTTCAATAAGTATCATTTTCATTTTCACACACACACAGACTGACATCGAAGTCAAACTTATAACACCTCTCTTTTTGCGTCGGGGGTTAAAAATGGGCTTGAAGTATTTCTTACAGTAGTCTTGAAATAGATTCTTTATGGAAATGACCTTATAAGCTGGTCACACACTACCGACACGACAAAGTTCAATAAATCAAAAAAATAAAACTTTTACAATCATACCTTCTCACTAGGTCACAGGTCACGGGTAGAATGGACGCTTATATTAACTTTATATACACACATCCCAGTTAAAAAGAGTCAAAGAAGAAATGAAACAGTTGACTCGAGTCCGGGCTCCGGTGACTCGTGCTCGACTCGGTTCAAGACTCGTTCGTGGAGGTTTTAATTTAAGCCACCGATCCTTTAGTTGAATCGAGTTCTTAAGACGAGGAATTGGCAATATTGACTGCAGGGATCTCCTTTTTTCTCAGCAATTACAAAACATACAGAGCTAATATTCATGTACATTAAAGATCATGTTTTTGACATCAAATTGTCAGAAGGATAACACGATTGGTTAACTTTCACAGTAGAGAAACAATGATCGAATACTGCCCTCTTTTTTTTTTTACTATTTACAGGGTAGCGTTTGACCACAAGTCACCTGATGTTAAGTGACGATGTGGTCGAAGGTGGCGCCACGCTACACCTGGACTGGGAACTGGCTCTCAAGTGAGGCTGCCGGAACACACCGATAGGTGCTTGGCGACAGATTCTTAACAAGAGGGTGGTAGCTAGCCAGGCGAGTACTAGAAAATACCCTACCACCAAGCTATGGTTTCATCACGATGTTTTCCTTATATTCATATATTCATATTCATTTATTGCATAAAACTTCATTTACAAGTCAAATAAAAAATTAAAATAGTAAAATAATCGTAAACCGAAACCTCAAGCTCATTGTAGGATTCGAACCCACGTCCTACGGATCGCAAGCCAACGTCACTACCACTGGGCCATCATCGCTCTAAAAAAATATATTTTCATTTTACAGGCATACACAACCGATTTAAGAGTTTGAAATTTTTGTATGGTATAAACACATTCTTCAAAGAACTACAGGTTTAGTTCTATAAAATTAACAATAGTTTTCATTTTAAACGAAAAAAACCTTTTTTTGACGCATACGACCTTACGGCATTAGTCAGCTCGCTTGCGTTTTTGTATAGAGCTGATTTTAGATTCATTGTTTATCACTATTTAAGTAACTGGCCTTAGTGTGTGTGCCTTTAATTGTTACTTAGGCTTCAAAGTTGATTCTACTTTACGAAGGATGACTGATAAAATTTGTAATGCCTGAAGACAGAGTTGTTAAGAAATGGCATTATGCTAATGATACGTGCTAATTTGGGATGTGGTAGCGAGTAGACTTAATTGAATATATCTTGTGGATTTCAAATTAAGTTACTTTGTCATTATCATCATCAGCTGATTACGTTCCTAATGCTGGGACTGGCCTTGTCTTACAGAGAGGTGGGCCATAATCCATCACGCGGGCCCAGTGTGGGTTAGCGGATGGGCTATACCTAGTGGCCAGCCCTATAGTGTCGGAGTTTTCAGACCACCCGAAGGCCTCTGACATAACCTAACGACTGCTATCCTAACGCCCGAAGTTAATCGATCCTGGTCTGCTATCCGTGGTTATAGATCGATATGTCATGTCATGTCATATGTCATTTTAGTACTAGGGCTTGACATATTACTACTAAAATGTCATATTATAACATGACATATCGATCCAAAACCACGGATAACAGATCAGGATCGATTATTAATTTCTGGCGTAAGACAATACCTAAATAATAAAATATCGGGGGACCATTGCACACAAATTGACCTAGCCCCAAATTAAGCTCGAAACTTGTTTTATGGGTACTAGACAACGAAATACATACATACTTATATAGAGAAATAAATACTTAGGTACTGCTTGTGGGGTCTGGTCTGCTTTGGTTGTAATCCCGTAACTCGTCAATGTTCATGTTTCTATATCCCAACGTGCACAGCCAACCAAGGGAAATCTTATTGATGACAAAAATAGCTTGGGATTGTATGTAGTGGAATTGGTCCAATTCAATCAATTAGTAATAAGAATAAAATTGTAAATGTGATGGCGCCCATAAAATTACCTGCCGGGCGATTTTGCCTGTTCTTTTGCCGGCGTAAGGAGGTTGGAACAGGCGTAGCTAGTCTTAAGTTTGACGTCTTAATGTTTACGAAGGTCAGTAAATAAAGAATTAATTTTTCATTCAACTCTTCTACTTTTATAACGCAAGCGTCGAAAAAATAAGTTAAACGGATTAAAGACATTATGAAAAATGAAAGGCATAATGTCTTTAATCCGTTTAACTTATTTTTTCGACGCTTGCGTTATAAAAGTAGAAGAGTTGAATGAAAAATTAATTCTTTATTTACTGACCTTCGTAAACATTTTCCTAAACAAAGGAGTATTGTGTAAAAGTTTAAAAAGAAAGTTTATAATGTGCGTGGTAAAGAAAATTTTCCAAAACTTGCTCTTTTAACGCCAATATAATTAACAAAGCACGACTAGCGACCCATAGGTCGTGGTTTCGAATTCTGCAATGAGTTTAAGCTTTAAAATCGTGATGGAACCATAGCTTGGTTAATGTGTTCCGGCACCGGGTACATTCTTAACTTGAGGTTGGTAGCCAGCCAGCGAGAACTAGAAAATCCCCAACCACCAAACTATGGTTTCATCGAGCCAGTGGCCAACTCTTGTATAGATGATATCAAACCACCCGAAGGCCTCTGATATGGCTATAGAACCAACCAATATAGCCTTAGCGTGCCCTCCTAAGCACAGTAACGCTCAGTTGAAAATGCTAATAAACGGTCACCATTGTTGCTTAGATTGGGCAAACAAATTTTGAATGGAAACTATTTCCTAATTCCAGAAATCTAAACTGTTTTTAACACAGAAAAGAGGTTTTACTGAATACAAACTTTTTTGTACTAAATACAAGAAAGACTTTTTTGGCGGCAATTGAGTTGTCAACGTGAAAATTTTGTTTTTATTTCCAAAACTTGTGTTTCTTCGAGTGATAATGTGTAATATTGGTGGATTATTAACCATTATGTATTCGTTAATGTGTACGAGTGTGGGAAATTGAAATAAAGTTGTGAAAGTGACTTTTCAAGTTGCTCCAAAAAAGTCCGTGTTAAGTTTATGTAAAGCGCCACTACTTTACTTAAACGCTATCCTCATCCCATCATCTCATCATCATCATCACCAACATCATTTTAACTTGATTCAACTCTCTGAGTTTGAAATCTTTTACACTTGACACTGGCAAATACACTAATCGTGTGACGCCATAACAAAACAAAAAAAAAAAAAAAAAATACAAGAAAGCTTTTTTGGCGGCAATCGAATTGTCAACGTGAAAATTTTGTTTTTATTTCCAAAACTTGTGTTTCTTCGAGTGATAATGTGTAATATTGGTGGATTATTAACCATTATGTGTTCGTTAATGTGCACGAGTGTGGGAAATTGAAATAAAGTTGTGAAAGTGACTTTTCAAGTTGCTCCAAAAAAGTCCGTGTAAAGTTTAAGTAAAGCACCACTACTTTACTTAAACACTATCCTCATCCCATCATCTCATCATCGTCATCACCATCATCATTTAAACTTGATTCAACTCTCTGAGTTTGAAATCTTTTATACTTGACACTGGCAAATACACTAATCGTGTGACGCCATAACAAAACAAAAAAAAAATACAAGAAAACTAAACATTTTTAAACATAGAAAAGACGTTTGATTACTGAATACAAACTTTTTAGTATTAAATTCCAGATAAGTAAACTTTTTTAAACATAGAAAAGAGGTTTTACATTACGAACTTTTGTCACGATTCCGTCGCTCTCTATGAAGGAAACAAGGATTGAACTAGTCCTAAATAAAACGGAAATAAAACTCCTCACCTCAAGGAAGCATAGTTTAGCAGGTCCTCACAAATTAACAGCCTTGGTAGATGTATCGATTGATCTTTAGGGTCCCCCAAAGCCTTATAAATATGTAGTTTTTGCGGAACCCCGACTTGTTAAATGGCCGCCCAGATTTATTTGCAAGAGACTTTGAATTAGACAAAATATAGTATCTGTTTGGTAAGGAAAACGAGAATATACGTCTTTTATCTCTTTACCTTTTCTTCTTGAATGAAATCTTTCGGATTGACACTTTTCGTTATTCCTTTGGGCGCCAATTTTGTTGTTTTGTGTAGACAGGTACAGTAAGGCTTGAACTAAAATGGCGTTATATCGAAATAACGATATCTAGGTATATCTGGGCCCGTAGCCAAGATGCATTCTGCAATCGTTGACGCTAATAGAAAACAAGAAAAAAGTATTGGTTTGACATATTTCTGACCACGTGACTTAGCGTTGAAATATGTCAAACCAATACTTTTTTCTTGTTTTCTACTAGCGTCAACGATTGCAGAATGCATCTTGGCTACGGGCCCTGATATATACAATTCTCGTGTTACAATGTTAGTTACCTTACTCCTCTGAAACGGCTGGACCGATTTGTATAAAATTTTGTATGCATATCGGGTGGGACTGATAATCGGCCAACATCTATTTTTTATATTATTTTTTTATCGCGATTAAGTGTGGTTCACGCGGGTGAAACCGCGGGGTGCAGCTAGTATATATATATAAGAATCAATGTCCTGACTGACTGATATCAACGTACAGCCTAAACCACTGGTCGTAGAAACTTTAAATTTAGAGGGTATGTTTGTTTTGATGCGTAGGGGTGTATTAAGAAAGGATTTTTTGAAATTCAAAGTGGGTAAAAACGGGAAACTGTAGCCCACGCGGGTGAAACCGCGAGGAAAAGCTAGTTTTTTATAAAGTTATCGATGATGTAGGTACAGCCAACGACAAAAGTAGCTGAACAATTACACTTTTTTCTATTATCCTCATCATCTTAGACACCAATTTTTGACCTCATCATCATCTAAAATCAGGTGTGTTATGTTGTTGTCAAAATGATACCATGTAAAATGTAAAAAAAAACAATAATAATTACTGATTTGAAACACATTTGGAAAATCGAGAATGATCAGCTATTTTTGTCGCTGACTGTACATCGACGGCGATATATCGGTATTTCATATTTGTTTTAGAGTATCGAATTTACATCTTTTTCGATAATTTTAGTAGTGCAACTCTGGTTTCATATTTAATGTTACTATTAGATAGTAATGCAACGGTAGTGTCATAATCAACTGTTAATACTTAAAGAAAATTATTGTTTTGCAATATAAGATACATCGATATTTTTACTTGATAATCGCAGACACGATAAATATTGATACTCGATATGTCTTCTTTACCTACTTACCTACCCATCCCTAAGGTACAGTTGTGTACAAAAAGGGTGACTGTGTTTTTATTTGTGGCCTCACACGGATCGTGTATTTAGTTTTTATCTATTGGTAAATTATAATTATGATGAAATTAGATACATATAGGTATATGGAAAATAGTCCTCTTTGTGTTTAAATAAATTGTAGCACTTTCCTTAAACATCATCAAATCTTTTGCATATTATTTTAAATCATTCCAAAGAGGATGTATTTTTTTGTTCAAGACAATATTTTTAAAATCATTAAATTAAAATGTCAAGTTGAGAAAAATTAGCATTTTCAACGCATCCTTCTTTGCTTCCGATCGGTTTTATATCCTAACTGACATTAACGTAAAAGAACATCGACATCCAAAACAAAGGAAAAGACGGTGCATTTGCCGTACCTACTCGTTTTAGAAATTCGAAGAAACAATACCGGATTGTTATTTTTATTCGTCCTACGCAAACCACAAATTTTCGACTTATTCTCATTTGAAACCGCAAAGTTTAGGTAGGTACCGTTTTTATCGCATGCTTGTTAAAATTCTTTACACTGACTTACTGACTTATCTAGGTGCAGAAGCATGAAAAAAATTGGTTGTCTGTAAAGTCGGTTTACTGACGATAGTTGAACGTGACAACGTCGATTGGCCGATTGTGCTTCTTTGTCGCTCGTTCCGCGCTCTCGCTTGCACTTCAAGCCTTACATGGAACGCCTCAGAGCGAGGTAACGCCGCAGAGCGAGGTAACGCCGCATGAGTCATGTTTTTACGTGCGTGCAGCCGGCTCTATCGAATTATAAGACGTTGTCACGTCAAAAGCCGTTTCAAAAAGAGTCCAGGCCATTTATTTGTATACAAACAGCGACAATATTACCTGATCATATTCGATTTTTACCGACTGCGAAATATGGAGGGTTATGTTTTTCGAGTGTGTGTATGTTTATTTCTTTAACACGGCCTGTAGCCTAAATATCAAGACAGATTTTAACATATGAGGTGTCTTTATATTCGTCTTTATTGTGACAGTGACATAGGGTACTTTATTATGGCGCAGTCGGACTTTTTGTGCCTTTTGTAATGATTTAATTTTGTTTAAATATGTTTTAGATCAGTCAAATTTGGTATTTTTTTACAACTTACAAGAGAGCGTTTGACCATAAGTCACCTGATGGTATGTGACGATGCGTTCGAAGGTGGCGACACGCTACGCCTGGACTGTGAACTGGCTCTTAAGTGAGGCTGCCGGAACACACCGATATGTGCTTGGCAACAAATCAAAACAAAATTCTTTATTTAATAAGATACATAATATGATCACTTTAAAACGTCAAACTTAAGACAAGCTACGCTTGTTCCAACCTCCTTACGCCGGCAAAAGAACAGGTGCGTAACGCCCGGCAGGTAATTTTTTGGGCGCGATCACATTCCAATTTTAATCTTATTACTAATTGATTGAATTGGAGCAAGTTCACTACAATCCCAAGCTTTTTTGTCATCTGAATAGTCCGATGTTTTTTAATAAGCTTTTCTAATAAGATTTCTCTTGGTTGGTTGTGCACATTAGGATATGGAAACATGAATATTAACGAGATTACAGATTAGCAAGCCAGGCGAATACTAGAAAATACTCTATCAAGCTATGTCTTCCGTTGTTCCCGAAACCTCAAGCTTATTGCAGAATTCGAACCCACGACTCGCGAGTCGCATGATGACGTCATAATGCCTATTTATGACGTAAGAAATGAAGTTGTGTTGAATAGAGGAGCGATATTTTCCTGTTAAACAAGTACCTAGTGTTTTGAAGGGAGAAGAGACAACTAAGATTGTGTGATGTATTATACTAGTGTAATTAGTGCCATTACAGTAAATTAATAAGTGGACTTCCACTTCGTCCCATCAGTGGGACAACTTAGGACGGATTTTGTTTGTTTTGTTATCATAAGTAGTCAAAATGTATTTTAATATTATCTTAAAAACTTTTGAGATTAACTAACTTTTTTACGGATTGATACACAAAACACGGGGGTTTTTTTTAAAGAAAAATATCGTAAGTGCTTTCTTAATTGATTTTTTTTAATGGGAACATGTCCGTTTGCTTTATTTATTATAATGGGTTATCTTTAAAATTAGTTTTTACTAATTTTGATGACACATAAACCTCAAAATGCTAGTTTGTTTGTGAAGAAGTCTCAAACATACACATGTTTGAGACTTCTTCCTGCTAAAATGGCTCAATAGATTTGAGTGAAATTTACAACAGAGATAGTTCAAAATCTAGACTAACACACAGGCTACTTTTCATCCCGGTAAATTTGGAACAAAATGGAAAACTGCGGGAGTGAACGAGAGGCGCAGCAAAAACTAAAACCTAAACTGAAATTGAGTTGAGTCTATTAGCCCGATCTCAAAGACGCGAACACTAGTTTAATGAAAAAATCTATACAAGGTATCGTCCGAAAATTAATCTTGTAATATAAATAGAGCTAGCTATACATGTAAAGCTATATATTAACTCACACACTGACACATCTTGGTTGTAGAAAAATCTTGGTAGATTTCATTTCTCCCCGCGACCAGCGCACAATAATTAGTTTAACAGTGTTCGAGCCACCCCACCCCCCTGGGGGGTACCACCCTCATCCCCCTCTCTCATTTCAACAAACACACACGATCTCAAACTTATATGGATTTTTATGTATGTGTGCGTCAACTATCGGGAAAATATCCAAGAATTTTCGGGAAGTAGTCATTCGTATTTCGTTAGCTAGTTCGTTTAGAAATATATTATTTTTGTTTCGCATGAGACATGTGTAGTGTCCTAACGTAATGGATTGAATGTTTGGCTGTTTGTATGGAAATTTGAACATACAGATATGGTTTAGTACATAGCGATGGATTTTCTCTAAGTGGCTATTTAGTATGAATCACAAGGTCGCTTCCCACTGGCTCTCCATATGTATGCTTAGATCTTTAAAACTACATAACAGATTTTAATGCTGTTTTTAGCAATAAATAGAATGATTCAAGAGGAAGGTTTATATGTATAAATAGCTGTTTCCCGCGGTTTCACCCGCGTGGGCTACAGTTTCCTATTTTTACCCCCTTAGGGTTGAATTTTAAAAAATCCTTTCTTAGTACATGAGTCAAGACAAACCTACCCTCCAAATTTCAAGTTTGTACGATCAGTGGTTTAGGCTAAGCGTTGATATCAGTCAGTGGACTTTGATTCTTATATATATAGAAATATAGATACATACATATTTCAGTACAGAAAAGTTGAAAATTTCATAGATTTGTAAAATGCTGCCCCATATTAGCATGTATAAATCTACAATGCACCCGCGCGAAGCCGGGGCCCGTCGCTAGATCGCCTTATATGTACATACATCATGAAAAAACGTTTAAAAATGCAATGCTACTTGGAAATTGATTATGTGACAAACAAACCGGACAATATCGTAATAACTATAGATTCGGGTTCAATGACCTCCAATATTATAATTTTAACTACTTGCACCTACTGTTAAGTGACGTGCGTCAGCGTTGAAATGTCACTCAGTCAGTCAGGACAACCTTTTTAAAACACTTTTATTAGCTTGACTTGTAACTAACTCACTGACAAAAAAAAGCTTGCGATTTTAGTGAACTTGCCCCAATTCAATCAATTAGTAATAAGAATAAAATTGTCAATGTGATCGCGCCAAAAAAATTACCTGCCGGGCGTTTCTTGCTTGTTGTGCCTCTAGTCACATGCGTCAACTCGTGAACGGGTGCTGCTTGTGGGGTCTGGTCTGCTTTGGTTGTGATCCCGCAACTCATTAATATTCATGTTCCCATATCCCAATGTGTACAACCAAACAAGAGAAATCTTCTTATTAGTAAAGCTAATTAAAAAATATCGGACTATTAGATGACAAAAAAAAAGCTTGGGATTTTAGTGAACTTGCTCCAATTCAATCCATTAGTAATAAGAATAAAATTGTCAATGTGATCGCGCCAAAAAAATTACCTGCCGGGCGTTTCTTGCCTGTTCTTTTGCCGGCGTAAGGAGGTTGGAACAGGCGTAGCTAGTTTTAAGTTGACGTTTTAAAGTGATCACAATGTATCCTATTAAATAAAAAAGTTTTGAATTTTGAGTGAGACTGCCGGAACACACCGAGAGGTGCTTGGAGACAGATCCATAACTAAAGCATGGTAGCTAACCAGGCGAGCACTAGAAAATGCCCACGTGAGCTTAGCGTTGAAATATGTCAAACCAATACTTTTTTCTTGTTTTCTACTAGCGTCAACGATTGCAGAATGCATCTTGGCTAGGGGCCCAGGTTCGATTATTAATTTCGGGCATTAATTAACTCAATGTATGATTTTTTTTTTTTACTATTTACAGGGTAGCGTTTGACCACAAGTCGCCTGATGTTAAGTGACGATGCGGTCGAAGATGGCGTCACGCTACACCTGGACTGGGAACTGGCTCTCAAGTGAGGCTGCCGGAACACACCGATAGGTGTTTGGCGACAGATTCTTAACAAGAGGGTGGTAGCTAGCCAGGCGAGTACTAGAAAATACCCTACCACCAAGCTATGGTTTCATCACGATGTTTTCCTTCACCGAAAGCTCAAGCTCATTGCAGGATTCGAACCCACGTCCTACCGATCGCAAGCCGACGTCACTACCACTGAGCCATCATCACTATAATTCTATAACCTAACAAGACTATGTTATTAAGGTTAGTAAAATAAACGAGTGTTCCTACTATAATAAGTAGGTATATTGCATTTTATTGGCTACACCAGTAAATAGTTCTCCCTCGGGAAGTGTGGCCAAGCCCTTACAGTTCATTGCTTTTATTATGTTTTTATTGTTGTTAAATAGGACAATTTTGACAATGACGTGTTCCTACGTTTATTAAGATACGAGGTTGGGTTACGAGGTTTGTCTGTATGTTACAACTTCCAGCTTCCGACGCCGTCAACAACAATAGATAATAATTATAGGTAGATGTTTATATAGGATTATGCTTATGTGATTCGTCACACACATTGAAGGACACAACTGCTGAGGACGTCGTCAGTTGAGTACTTTGTTACGGCGGGCGGCGGTACACGTCGTTTTTTTAGGCCCATTTATTTTATTTTGAACCTTATTCTAATAAAAATACGAGTACCAAGTTGTAAAATATCATTTTTCTCAAACATGCTTGGAAATAAGAGTATTATTTTGACAACCTTCTTCGAGATAAATCAAACTTGCTGCACTGCCCAAATATATGCGAGCAGCGGCCGGCAAAATTTGTATGAAAAACCATATCTGTCGTGTTTAGCGGCCAAATAAATTACATAGAAAACTCATATATGTCGTATTTAGCGACCAAATAAATTACACATTAAACTCATATCGTTCGTATTATTTAAAAATGGAACGATTTTTACTCCGAAAATGGGAACCAAGGAGGTAACTGATCAAAGGTTTTATTTAAATTCCGAACCGGCTTACACATAGAAACCTGTTTGTTGAAAAAAAAATAATCGATCAATAGAACGCGGGAAATTTTTTTGTTGTTCGTCATTGGTTTTGAAAACTAATTGTATTTAACAAAATGAGTTCAAGTGAAGACAATGAGTGAAGTGTGATGAGTGAAGTGTGATCTTACTTTTACGCCACCTGAAATTCAAGAGGCGGCAAGAGCCGTAATATAAATTTGTTACTGCCAAATTCGAAAGAGAAAAGTTCTGCCCAGGTACTACTTACTTAGTTTTAATTTCCGCGCATTTATTGAGAAAAGTACTATACAAGCCTTGGCCACAACTAGGCATTGATGGACTCAGGTATGTGTGCCTCGGCTTTGCCTCGGCCCACATTTATACCTTCTTCCATAATGCCTACGTTTACGGCCGTTGCAGTAATGTACTATAGTGTCACATCGCAAGGCCTTTCTTCCATCCTTATGTCATATCGCATCAACTGGCATCCCTTTTAATGGGGGAGTGTCACACGCCAACATGGACGTGCGCGAGAGCACACAACGGCCACGAACGTCGCATTTGATCGCGTCAGACGGGTGATGTCACAACACGGGAACCACGCGTTTTCGCCGGCTGATACCTACATGCGGGATCAATGGGGTTAGTATTTTCGTAAATAATGTTGTTTATATTGACTTTGCATTTATTTTATTTAGTAGATTGTTATTTTGCACTACGTATATTGTAACTACTGGCCTTCTAGCATGGTATTATCAACACAATATACCTACGACCTACATAATGAAAACACCTAATCTGTTGTTTTACTATTTTAGATGGCTGACAACGAAAGGGAAAGAGCTCGTATCCTGCGACTATTTGAGGAAGTGTCTATAGGGGATGAATCCTCAAACGACCCGTTTACCGATCATGATGGAGAGTACGGTGATCCGGATTATAAAAGAAAACGACTTCGATGTCGCGTCGTCCGACTCCGACGGGCCACAACGACGACGTTTTGATGAATTTGAAGATCTGATCTGTCTTCAATCAGTTTATCCAAACAAGTGCCCAGTCAACTCGGCGAAGCTACTCAATGCTAAAACTCATACCTAGCACTCTCTGGGTATAAACTGGGTATAACTAAAGAAAGGGAAACATTTGGAAAAGACATGGTCAGTGTAGCATCGCACCAAGCCGAAATAGGGGTGGCTTTACTACTACACTGGGACAAGACGATTACGAGAGGAACGATGTTCAATAACTCGACAGCAAATACAATGCACGCACGTACCTTGGACTGCTCCAGCACTCGTTGAGTCTCCACCTTCGATGTCCAGGGCTAGATGCAGGGATTCACGTAATGTCCACATATATCACACGCGAAATAGGGGATGATAGTTCAAATTCCAACGGAAAAGTGATCGAGGATTGGGCGCGCGTACGACAGGTTTCAACACACTCGCTAGAAGTCTAGCTTTCGCTCCAATATTTTGACAAGTACGCGGTGCATGACAGCCGCTTGACGGCTGCGTTTCGCTGGGGCTTCTGAGAGTATATTGAACGTCATAGACAATCTCAAAAGCGTCGACTTGTCACAGATATAAATTATGCTACATTTTTACGGTAACGAAACAGTCAGGTATATGTGACCACTCAGTTTTGTAGGAAGTGAGTAGGTAATGGGTATGGACAAAAGAAGATGTTTTTAAAGGTTCCAAATATTAGCTGTTGTGTTAATTGTAAGCATTTTCTAAAATATGTTATGCTGAAAAATGTTTGTATAAATATATATATAATAATATGTGATTTTATTTCATTTTTAATGTAAAAAGTAAGATTAGACGAATTTTACATGATCTACAATGGATTGATAGAGAACTACAGCAGACGTCTTGCCACAATACATGTACACGAATTAAAAAATAAAATTAATTAATTAATTCAAATTATTAAATTATTTTAATTATTTGAATGTGACATTAAATTGTGACGGGACGTCCAGAACCGTCGGGCGGCTGAGGACGTCCTCGTTATCACAAGCAACTTAATCATTTATAAGGTGACAGGACGTCCACCGCCGTAAAAAAATTTGTATGGAAGTTGACTGTGTCATATCACTAATTATCTATGTGAGCCGAGTGTCCTTGTGTGTGAGGGTATTCCACACGTCAAGGCAAAAGAAAATAAAATTACGAAAAAATATTTAAAATAATTTCATACATGAATAGCTCTGCAAAGTTTCTTCCGGAAATTTACCTAAAACACAGCCCTAAAAAGCTGTCTTTTTTTAGGTAAGGGCGAAAAAATTTACCACCGACCGGTTGGACTTATTTTTCGTACTGATTTTTAAAGAGACAATCTGTTTTGTGGTGTTTTATTACAAAACTAAGGTATATTTCTTACCCTTTTACATCTACAGGGTAGCGTTTGACCACAGTTACCTGTGTTAAATGACGATGTGGTCGAAGGTGGCGCCACGCTACACCTGGAATGGGAACTGGCTCTCAAGTGAGGCTGCCGGAACACGCCGATAGGTGCTTGCTTATTTATGGTCTACGTTCAGCAGTGGACTTCTTCCAGCGATGATGATGATGATGATATAAAAAAGCGTCGTTGCCAAGTGGTGAGACAAAGGGGGTGACCTCCCCCTCTTAAATCCTAGTCCTAACTAACTAACTGAGATGGCGCAACGACCCAAAGTGAGTCTTGGCCTCCGATAACAAAAGACGCCACTTCGGTCTGTCCTGCGCCACCTCCTGCCAGTCCTCCACCTGGAGCTCGCGCAAATCCTTCGTGACTTCGTCTTTCCAGCGATATCTGGGACGGGCAACCGGGTGACGACCACTCGACCTTCCACTGTATGCTCGTTTGACCGCACGATCCTCCCCCATTCTTCCAAAGAAAGAAAAAAGAAAGAAAGAAAGTAAGTTTTTTTTTTAAGTTAGTCCTGGACTTGCCATGAAGCAAATAAAAAAAGAAAAGTTCTGTTTTTTTTTTGACGCAAATTCCTTTCGTAATGACTAGCAAATATTAAATTTAACCGTATTTATTGTTAATCAAAATTAAATGTGTAATCATTACAAAATATTTACAAAATACCATCTCCCTATAAAATTACCAAATCTTATTACTATGACATAATGAGACACAGACTAAGGAAAATATATTTACAAAATAAAAAAATATTAGAATTTCAAAGGAAAATTGCCGAATCACAATATTATTATGGTTATTCATAATATCTGCCAACGATTTACTTGTAGTAATGACATTGAATCAGCGGGAAATTTTCCATGTCTTTTTTATTATTTTCTTATAACTCCGGCAAATTACAACTTGCTATACATTTTGTTGTGACTTGTAGAAAATGGTAGCTGTATACAAAACTAGATGTGCCTCGCGGTTTATCGCGATAAAAAGTATCCTATGTCCTTGTTCAGACTCTAGAATATCTCGGTACCAAATTTTATTTCAATCGGTTCAGTAGTTTAGGCGTGAAAGGTAGACAGACAGACATAGTTACTTTCGCATTTGTAATATTAGTAGGGATATAAGTTACAATGCTTGTATTAAAGTTATTAATTAAAAAGTAGTCTATTTTGGTAAAATGTTTTATTAACCCACATCGTAATTATATTTTACTCTAAATAAATTGATTAACTAGTAACGCGTTCAAATTAAAATTAACTAACTACGTCAAACTGTAGTCATATTCCTGTTCGAAAACGTATTCATCCCTTTATCAATTAACAATACAAACTAGGCTAACAATTGACGTCTCCAAGACAAACGGACGCACTAATCGAGAAAAATATCCAATTAGCCACATCATATACCAATGTGCGTATAATTGTATCAGCCCAGTGACTCACTGGCCGACATAAAACCAATCCTCGCGCGGTTCAAACATCAGACCAGTTTCAACGCTAGCAACGCAAACATGTCCTCTAAAGTTTTCCTCGTCGTCGCCTTAGCGGTAGCCGTTTCTAAGGCCCAAGAGTTCAACCAGGTATGTTCGTGTGATACAGAACAAGACAAGAAAGATAATGAGGCTCTCTGGCTCTTCTTGAAGAAGCTCTCAGTCCCTGATGTCCCTAAGGACCTAGAGAAGCTGTACGCAGTCAGCCCCGGCAGTCTGGTCCAGTTCGACTGCAGCCATTGCAAAGACGACCAGCAGGCGGCAGGATCCGTCGGGATGTCAGTAGAAATCCCCGAAGAGGATGATAGGAAGAGGGAAGAGCCAGAAGCCGGGAAGGAGGTAGATCGCAAGAAGAGGACCGTCAACTTACACCACAGAAGATGCCCCCAAGGTTACCATAGAGTTTCAAGATTCTGCTTGAAGTATGTGGATTGAGGAGTGATTGACTTTAAAAATTGGAAAGAAGTGAGTTTTAGTGACATGAAAAAACAATTAACTTTGCCTGAAAATTAATATTAAAAAACGATACTAGTTTTAATTGTGAAGAGCGATAGTGTTAGTCTAAGTGTAGTTTCATTAATTTTAATTTAATGTATGTTCTACATATTTATGTAACATAAATACATATTTGTGTATTTATGTTTTAATATTTACTAATTAAATATTGTCCGCAATGTGTGTTCATTGAAAAAACATAATACCTCGCACATTACCCGGTATTGAATGATGAACAACTTATCCTTGTTCGAAACTGGTAATGTACGAAGACTTAGGGAAAAGAAACCTGTTTTTTTATAGTATTTATCGCAACTTTGTTTTATTAACAAAGACTTGTACATAGTATAACGTAAACTAAATTATTTTCATTGATTTAGTCCTTACAATTACAATTTAATTTATAATATGTGATCGTGTCTTCCATGGTCAATAATATGTAAGCTTGAAAACTCGCCCTAAGAATTTCCAAAGGGATTTATTTACTGTGTATTTTTTCCAAAGTCTAATATTGTAATAATCAAAACCAAATTAAACAATGCATTTATATAAATACGTTAGTGACTAGTCTTAAATTAAATGCTTTAAAGTATTATTAATTTAATTTTAAAAATATTTATGGAAATAAATGATTTTATTAGTTTTAAATGTACCTACATGTTTATTATTGATACCATTTCACCCTTACATAGGTAATTTTAAAATTCGATCATTCAATATAGAATGTATATAGCATGTAATAATAAAAAAAAAAAAATTATTTCAAACATATTCGCATATTATTTTTTTGACATGAAGTCATCTTGAAATCACCATTTTAGCTTTTTACAAAATCTCAAGACATTTAAAATAATATTTACTTTATATAATTATGTACATACTTTATTAGAATATTAATAAATCAATCAAATCATTTATTTGCTAAAGGCATATTGTATTCAAGCAGACGTGCAAATTTTTTAATTTTATTTATCATGTTTACAATATAAAAAAACATTGCGCAGTTAATCTTTGCTGTTCGTTAGTCTCGCTAACGGCTGAACCGATTTGGATCATTTTGATCTTGAAATATTCGTGGAAGTTCAGGAAAGGTTTAAAATGGTGACTTTTATTGGCGATACGAAATTCGCCGGGTCAGCTAGTAAGTTATAATTATCATTTAAATGTTTAAGTAAAAACAGTGGTACTGTCATCAGTATTTATGTTAATGAGTCATTAAGCTACTGATGACTTCTGAAAATTTAGTTACCTATATGTCATTTGTTTATTTTTTAACCGGCATGTCCAAGAACATATTCCAGGGCAAGCGACATCTAAAAACCCGCACCGGGCTAGCGTGGTAGATTACTGCCTCTCGGAGAAAAGGCCGGAGTCCCAGCAGTGGGAACGTAATCGGCTGATGATGATGATGATGATGATGAAACGTAAAAGTAGAAACAGTGGTACAGTCAGCGACAAAAGTAGCTGATCATTCTCGATTTTCCAAATGTGTTTCAAATCAGTAAGTATTATTGTTTTTTTACATTTAACATGGTATCATTTTGACCACAACATAACACACCTGATTTTAGGTGATGATGAGGTCAAAAATTGGTGTCTAAGATGATGAGGATAATAGAAAAAAGTGTGATTGTTCAGCGACTTTTGTCGTTGACTGTACATATTATCATTAGTATTTATTTTAATGAGTCTTAATTTTAGTTTTTGGAATTTGCATTCTTTTAACCGGCACGTCCAAGCACCCTAACATTCCAGGGCTTGCGACATCTACCAACCCGCACCGGGCTAGCGTGATACTCTCTGAGAGAAGGCCAGACCGCTAGTGCCGCCGTCAGGTCTTGGCTGAAAATCAGCGCTGTGGATCCGTCCATAGCATATGCTGAGCCAAGTCCTTCTTGGGAGGTACTGTGCACAGCAGCAGTGTTAGCACCATCACATAATATTAATGGTTTATGTGCGACTTGGCAAACGTAGTGTAGGACGCCCTGCGACAAGTTGGAGCGACGATTTGCGCCGAGTGGCTGACAGTGGTTGGATGGGAAGAGCCGAAGACCGGGTTTTTTCAGTGGCGTACTTCGGGAGAGGCCTATGTCCAGCAGTGGACTGACACGCGCTGATGATGATGATGATGATGTACGAGTATAGGTATGTTACTGTTTTTTGTGCAATTTTTTTTCTCTTGTTATTGTTGACTTTCTCTCTCTTCATCTCTCTCAGTGTCCCAGCAGTGGGACGCTGATGATGATCATGATTTATTTAAGTCAGTTTTTTTAGCAGAAGTGGTTGCGTTATATTAACACATGCATTGAATGAGCAGCTATGCAATGATTGTGCAATATTTTTATCATTGTGCCACGTAAGATATCTGCCTATTATATTGCGCAATCTATAATGCCCGGGCCAAGCGAAGGTCAACGTCAAGGGAAATGTCAATGCCTATCTTCGCGGTAAATATTGCGTTAATTATTAACGCTATTATGTGAGTGGCTACACTTGAACGGTCAACGTGAATGCACTTGAGTTATCGGCTAACGTCAAACGTCAATGTGAATGCCGTGGCCACACTTATGTCAAACGTCAATCATCGCGCTATTGAACGGCATTTCACGTGAGTGTGGCCCCAGCATTACGGAAGGTCATAGATTAATTTTAATTACGTTGATTGTAACATGAACGACACAAATACAAATTACAATGTAATAATTACACTGTACTATATAACTGTTAAAACAAAAACAAACAAAAAAAATTGATTTTAGTTATAGTCTACGCGGCAAAAACACGGGGCAAAGGTAATAAAAACATAAATAAAATATATAGTTTAAAAAAACTGAAACTCGCACTTTAATGACGCACTAAACAAAAAAGAAATTACCTGTATCAGTTACGATATAATGGTATATTATTGAAAAAGTGTGGAGCGCTTTTTGGTTGTACCGATGTTCTTTTAATTGCTTACATAGCCAAGCTCGTCAATTGGACTCGTCAAAACGAATCAAATGAGTCTAAACTCGAGGGGTTTCCTAGTAGCCACTGAAGAGTTCCATATCGACCTCCTGGCTTCATCAGCAGACCCTCGTCACCAAGTTCAATCTATTGGACTCTTCAGTGATGATTTGGTCGAAGGTTGGTGTTTAGAATGATAAAGTCGGGAATTTGATATTGTTTAGCGACTTTTCCCGTTAACCGTATAAGGAAACCAGGCTCTGATGATGGCATCCCAAAGAAATCTTTAGTTTCCTGTTTGAAGTCAGTTTTTTTAAATGTAGAATCAAATATTTGTTACGTAAAGTTTTGTTTGTTTCCAACGTAAAATCGATTTTATTACTTTTCAAAATCGATTTTTTAGATATTGATTCGAATTGATCCAAACATCGATTTTTTTTTTAAAGAATCGCGTAACACAGATCTCTGCCCAGAAGTTCCATTCCTTAGCGGTATGCATGATGAATGTGGAAACATAACGCTTCGTGCGAATCGCCAGACGTATCTGGTCAGCTGATATTAAAACCAGTAGGTATTGAATCATCGCAAAGAAATCGACGGAAATCAGTAATCCAGTATCGGAAAAACCTACCGTGACGACGGACCGATATCGACTTTCCGCTTCTTTAGCGAGTGAATCAACGTAATACAGCTGCTTCATAGGTTCGAATCCCATAAATGGACCACAAACAATAATTAAATAATTATCATTGTTTAACTAGTTGCGACCCGCGCTTTCACTCGCGTCTTTCCGTTATCCCGCAGGAACCTTTTTTCGGGATAAAAAGCCTATGTGTTAATGCAAGGTATAAGCTATCTCCATTCCAAATTTCATCAAAATCGGTTTAGTAGTTACGGTGATACGTGGTCACAAACATTCACACACACACACAAACTTTCCCATTTATAATATTAATAGGATTTGGGAGCCTTCATGTCACGAGTGAATAGGTATCTTCTAGGCAAGCATGCTCCATCATCGACCTCGTCATCACTTACCATCGGGTGAGACTGTGGTCAAATGCTTGCCTAACTGTTTTAAATAAGGTTGTAATTTTGGTTCTTCGATGAATTTTCTCGTTTCGGACTTTATCACGCAAAGAAACAAAAAAAAACAAACAAAAGGAATTGCTGTCTTGATGGCTCGTTGTGAATTAATTAATTACAACGATAAATAAACTCACGTGCCTAACCTACCAGGCGTTTCTTGCCTGCTCTTTTGCCGGCGTAAGGAGATTGGAACAGGCGTAGCTAGTTTTAAGTTTGACGAATTAAAGTGATCACATGATGTATCCTAAATAAATATGTTTTTAGTTTGACTTAGAGAGTCTAAGGATAAGGAAAGGATTTCTTCAAAACCGGTCGAGCCATAAACTTTTTTTGTCAGTTAAGACGTTTTAAGAATTAGCTATATGTTATGTGTCATACAAGCAATTTGAAAATACTTAGAAATTATTTAGTCAAAAAAGGTTTATATCGAAATTGAAACTTCCTACTAATATTATAAACGCAAAAGATAGTGTGTGTGAATGTTTGTTACCACATATCACCGTAACTACTAAACCGATTGTGATGAAATTTGGAATGGAGATAGCTTATACCCTGGATGAACACACGGGCTTTTTAAACCAGAAAACGGTTCCTGCGGGTTAGTGGGAAGAAGCGAGGGAAACCGCGGGGTGCGACTAGTATTCATCATCATCATCATCATAATCAGTCCACTTCAGTCCACTGCTGGACAAAAGCCTCTCCCAAAGCACGCCACTGAGCCCGATCTTCGGCGACTAGTATTATACTAACCAAATAACCCAAAGTCATCGTTTTGGTATTTCATCATCTCAATATAATAATATGTATATATGTAAGTAATTTATGCAAATCAGTACAGTGTTTTCCTTCCTCACAACCACAGTATATAAAGAACAGTAGGTTAGCTAAGGCCGCTCGACGAGTTAATTGCGGTGACGCATAGGCGGCGCGTTCCTTACTGAGTGCATGGCCGTGGCCCCGGCCGCCTCCTTTCTTTTATGTGATTGTGTACGTGCGTACACGGTGCCGTTACTCACGCACACATTCAAACCGGCGACGGCCGATTTATATGAAGCTGAACTACTACACCTTTACTATGTCACAACGGTATACATATACTACTGCTTACACTGTGACAAAGTGGTGGGATTTCCGCGCAAGCGCCGGCTCACAGATTACTAAGTAGTAACTTTAAAATATCAACATTGGTGTCGATTCGGTTTTGCATTCTCTAAAACTAAACGAAGTTGGACAGGTCTAAGAGTAATGCTGTCCTTTTATACTTCACTGGTTAGAAACAGACAGCAATAGGTACTATTATCACTACGACGTTGCATTCTCGATATTTATTACTTTGTAGTCCCCTATTTATTGCACAAGGCGTCGCACATAATTTTTAGAGCTGTAAAAATAAAAATCAAATCACAAGAATATAAAATTCACTGTTTCTGAACGATACCTTCCACGTCATAGACAGTGCTGTCATCTCCGTCATAATTCATTCCTTTTTTTTATGTGCGGGCGTCGCAGCTTCGACTTATCGATTAAATTCGATATTTTATTGGAAATTTTGTGAAAAAGTTAGTTGAAAGCAGTGTTAAGGAGAAAAGATCGTCATAAGTCCAAATAATAGACCTGTCAAACTTAGTTTAGTTTTAAAGAATGCAAAACCGAATCGACACCATTGTCATCACGTCATTGCACTAATAGGGATGGATGTTTGTTACTCTTTCACGCAAAAACTACGGAACGGATTTGAGTGAAATTTGGAATGGAGATAGCTTATACCCTGGATTAAGCTGCGCCATGCGGTTTCACTCGTGTCTTCCCGTTATCCCGTAGGAACCTTTTGTCGGGATAAAAAGTAGCCTATGTGTTAATAGTTTTAATGGTCACAAACTTTCACGTTTACTTTTCACGTTTAGTAGGATTTGTAAGCTGAATACCGATATTCCCACGACCACCAATCATTAAATAGTGGACAAACTACGTAAATCAGCAAAAAAAAAACTGTCTAAGAGCGATTTGCCCTAGTGCAGCGAGGGTTCCGTACAAACCTGTATGTATCTAAGTATATACCTAAGTGTTCAATAGTTCAATTCAATAATTCAATTGTTTTTATTCAATAGATTATGATCACTTTAAAACGTCAAACTTAAAACTAGCTAAGCCTTTTCCAACCTCCTTTCACCGGCAAAAGAACAGGCAAGAAACGCCCGGCTGGTAATTTTTTTGGCGAGATCACGTTGACAATTTTATTCTTATTACTAATTCATTGAATGGAAGCAAGTTCAGTAAATCCCAAACTTTTTTTTTCATCTAAACTGTTCACTCATCGAAGTCATTTTCCACTTTAAAGGACCAACTTGACTTTGCCTTTCTATCCCTAGAATTATTATTAATTATTGTATTATTATAGTACTTACCGCAAATAATAAGAATACTAAATACTAAATTCGCTTCTTTTTGTTAATAAACTACATATTTGAGTAATTAATTGAGCTTAATTTGGGGCTAGGTCAATTTGTGTGCAATTGTCTCCCGATATTTATTTATTTATTTACGGTTCTCAGATTTTGCCTTTAGGTACATGTGCTGTAAGACAGTCCCTTTTACCAAATTTCATGATTCTAGGTCAACGGGAAGTAAGTGTCCTATAGGTATTGATTCCCTTGTGATGAGTTGAGTACCCTATAGGTTTTGATTCCTTTGTGAAATCGCAAAATATGCAAAAATATGCGACGTAAACGGCCATATCTTTTGATCGCGTTGACTTATAAGTTTGATTTTTTTCACAGCTGAAAGAGGCCGTAGATCTGAGTTTTTGATATATATTTCAACGTTTCGATATCTCTACGCGTTTACGCGTGCGTACGGATAGACGGACAACAAAGTTATCATATAAGGGATCCGTTTTCCCTTTGGTACGGAACCCTAAAAAATCGCAAATAACCAGTTACAAGCTGACGTGACGGAATAATTAATATGGCATTTATCTACGACCGGTCGTTTGCCTGCGGCGATACATTTTTATTAAGTTTTTTTAACAACTCTGGGAATCACCGCTGTGACTTATTGGGTAAGAATTTTTTTTATGCTACCTTGCGGAGCTTGCTTTGTGATTGGTTCATTCGACGATCTTAACCAATGAACTAGTTTTGTCGGTCGAAAGTCGACTATCGATGATTAATCGATAGTCCATCGATAGCCAGCCAATCGCAACACTATTGATATACTATCGATAGTTTTTTATTTACAAGCAACAATACTATCGATAATATAAAAAACATAGAGGAACATTTTTTTCACCTTGTTTTCTTTGTAAGCTAGTTTTTCGTAAAAAACACATGACTGTTTGGCTTTTACGACCCCCATAGTTATTGATCTAGACATTTCACAAAACGCCTGCATTTAACACTTCACCCGTGGCCTACGGATCTGAATACTAGTTAGGTCTTGTAATCGGCACACAAAGGGCATGGCCCCACCGTCTAGACTTCCAAGTCGTGACCAAGATCTTGTTTCTTGAGGCCTGGGGTACTGATTAGCCGATAACTACGGATCGTTGACACTTCAGGACCATAAACAAGTAAACGACCGATGTGGCGCATAGGGCGAACAGCTGACTGCGAAGCGTGAGGTGTTCGATTCCCGCTACAGGACAAAAAATTGTGCATTGAAAAAAAAGCGCAAGTATTTGTTCAAAGAGCGATGGTGACCGAACGTTAACGAGTGCGACTTACAAGGCGCCGACACCGAGTTCGAATCCTCTCGGCACCGCACCTATGACTTGATAAGTTATGTGCGGATTTGCCATCGCTCGAAACGGTGTAGGAAAACATCGTGAGAAAACCGGCATGTCCAAGAACTGCAACATTCAAGGGCATGCGACATCTACTAACCCGCACTGGGCCAGCGTGGTAGATTACGGCCCATACTCTCTCTCTCTGAGAGAAGGCCAGAGTCCCAGCAGTGGGAACGTGAAAGGCTGATGATGATGATTGATTTGTTCTGTGTCTTGTGGATCCCTGATCCGCGTAGGTCAGAACTTTATATAATATGTGATTTTGTGGGCGTTATTTATCGACCGGTTTCAATAAGCGATCTATCCACGGTTTGACATAAATTTGACATTACTTGTATGGAGCTTATGTCAAATTTCTATCTCCACTGAGGAAAATCTGGGATAGATTGGTTATTGAAACGCGACATATATATATTTAAAGTACTATTAATTACTAAAAACTTAAAGTGCGAGTTGGGCTCGCACAATGAGGGGTCCGTACAAACTTGTTTTTTTTTTGTAGTTTTTGTTTTCAATTAAAGTTTTTATAGTTTTCATTATGTTTCAAGACCGTGCTTTATGCCAAATATCATGACTCTAGGTCAACGGGAAGTAGGTACAGTCAAACAGTTTAAAAAAGCCGAAAAAACGAATAAAAATAAGCGAATAGGCGGGCTTATTAAAATAAGCAGACTCCGTTTAAACGTTTACGGCTTTTTTCCGAAGTCCAAACAAATGCAAACCTTATTTCAATACAGGTACAACTCAAAATCGTAGCTCTTAAAAATAAGCGTTCAAGACGAATAAGCAAAAGCGTTTAAACGTATTATCAATTTTAAGCCGTTTATCACATCTTTAGTTGTGGTCAAAATGATACCATGTAAAATGTAAAAAAAAAACAATAATAATTACTGATTTGAAACACATTTGGAAAATTCGAAAACGATCAGCTACTTTTGTCGCTGACTGTACCCTATAGGTTCAGATGAGTCACAAAATTCAAAGAATCCTTCTAACTCGAGAAAATTGTTCATGTTGCCATAAAAAATGTACTTTATTAAGCGCAATATGTAAAAAAATATATTTCAAACCGTATTAAGGTTCCGGAAGTCAAGGATTGAATGCCGGAAATTAGACGAACGGTTCGACATATTACGAGGTTTACATATTTGGAGGGAAGATTTGAAAATAACGTCTTGTATCAATAAATAAATTGACACCGTAAACATTCCAAAATCAAACATAACAGTTTTTCTTATAACTCTGTGGACCGGTGAACGATAGTAAGATAGAAATGATAGAATTATACTTGAATTTTAAGGAAACTATAATTTTAGATTTAATTTAATTTTAGGTACAAAGAAAGATAAAATAACAATAACAATAAATGGTAAGGTAGGCAAGGGAATATGGAACAGACAAGCGCGCGCGCAGTCGCGAGAGGACTGACCCCCGCCCTCAGCTGTCACGAGACGAGCGAGGCACAGAATAGCGCGTAGTTACTACGCGCCGTACCAAAACCTGTATTGTAAGGAGCTGGCCCAAGTTGCTCAAGAGGAAGCGTTTTAAACTAATTTAGGTGAATGGGCCAAGTCCTTACAATAGTAGTTCTGGTACGAAGACAAGGTAGATACGCCACAACTCAAATGTTTGTCAGGAATCAGACCCGGAATAGAATAGAAAACTTTATTTGTTAAAAATGTGGAAACAACACATGTACGTTCAACGACAAAAGTCACCCTGGTGTTGCAGATGTCCATAGGCGACGGTGACCGCTTTCCATCAGGCGTCAGCTTGTTGGCTAATCTATTACATAAAAAAAAATAACAAACAAAAAAAACAAGTTGTACGGAACCCTTGGTGCGCGAGTCCAAATCGCACTTGAACCGTTTATATTTTCTTTTTTCATAAATTTAACCCTAACTCATTGATTTTGTAATGAAAGAAAACTATTTCCTTAAAACTAAAAATTACGTCATATCTAATTAGGACTTATTATATAAGAAAAAATGTAGAGTCGCGTGACTGTACAGATTATTTGCCTGTACCTATTAATATTATCTTGATTTTCATTATGTTAATTTTAAATTAAGTACAATTAGGCTTTTTTTGTTATTGAAATATTTAAAATAACTTTACGTAACTAACTATTAACCGGCATTTTCAACCTTCGACCGCATCATCGCGTACCATCACGCCAGAAAGCGGCCAAACAGATTTATTGACATTTTTTTTAAACTATTTTCTCCAACCTACCAGACATTCACAACTTATATATAATTATGTATATACATACTAGCTGTTCCCCGCGATTTCACCCGCGTGGGCTACAGTTTCCCTTTTTTACCCCTTTAGGGGTTGAATTTCAAAAAATCCTTTCTTAATACACCCCTATGCATCAAGACAAACATATCCTCCAAATTTCAACTTTCTACGACCATCGGTTTAGGCTGTGCGTTGGTATCAGTCAGTCAGGACTTTGATTCATATAACCTAGAAGAAGATCATGAAATCTTCTAGAAGAAACCAGATGAAAGTAATACGTGCACCATCTAAATCGAACACTGCCCACCACTTCCTTGCTTCTAGAGTGGCGCACAACTGGAACAGACCAGAAGACGTTGTGTCGGCACCTTCCTTTAAAACTAAGCTGGACAACTGGCTGCGAATGAAAAATGCTTCCTTGCTACATAAGTGATTTTTCACTGAACTTTTGGACATTGTTATTCAAATGTAATTCAATACAGCATGATATTAGCACCTCAGCCTCAAACTGCTCATCATCATCATTATCAGCCCGTGTCAGTCTACTGCTGGACACAGGCCTCTCTCAAGGTACGCCACTGAGCCCGGTCTTCGGCTCTTCTCATCCAACTACTGCCAGCCACTCGGCGCAAGTCGTCGCTCCACCTTGTCGCAGGACGTCCTACACTTCGTTTGCCAAGACGTTAGTCGAAATTTAGTTTAATGAAAATACGATAAACAAGCCGTTCCCCGCGGTTTCACCCGCGTGAGCTACAGCTTTGTGCATGCAAAGTCTCAGCCCGATCGGTTTAAAATTCTCAAAATTTCATACAAACTTTCATCCCCTATATTATCCTCTTGGGGGTAGAATTAATCAAAATCCTTTCTTAGCGGATGCCTACGTCATAACATCTACCTGCATGCCAAATTTCAGCCCGATCCGTCCAGTGGTTTGGGCTGTGCGTTGATAGATCACTATGTCAGTCAGTCACCTTTGAGTTTTGTTTAGATACAATATGTGTGATCACTTTAAAACGTCAAACATAAAACTAGCTACGCCTGTTCCAATCTCCTTATAATAGAATAGACCAGAAACGCCCAGCAGGTAATTTTTGGGCGCGATCACATTTACGATTTTCTAATTAGGTACTAATTAATTGAATTGGAGCGAGTTCATTAAAATAGCCTACCTATGTGTTAATCCAAGTTAGGTATTGACGACCTCCACTCCATTCTAAATGCCACTCAAAGCTGTAAAACCGTTTAAGTGTGCAAAAAGTAACAAACAAACAGACACACTCACAAAATTTCGCATTATTAATACTAGCTTCCCCACGCCGTCACACCTGTGTTTCTCTATCCCACAGGAACCTTCTTCCGGAATGAAAAGTAGCCAAAGTGTTAATCCAAAATATAAGCTATATCCATTCCAAATATCACTCAAATCCGTTAAGCCGTTTCAGCATGATGAAGTAATAAAGATCTTACTCATAAACTTTTGTATCTATAACATTGGAATGTGGAGTATGATTGAAAAGTCTCAAAAAGTTATTCTTGATATTTGATAGGACCTTTCGAATGATAAGGCATGTTGCCTTATCATTCGAAAGGTTCTGTAGCATATATTAAAGTCCAAAATCTGATCGCCACCACGTCTGTATGAAAGGTAAAACCAGCATGTTTGCTAAACACATGCATGAATAGGGCCAAGCATAATAGGACATTGGACGTTAGACAACTCAAAATTGGAACTGCTTATAAAAGTTAAACCAATCAAAAGGGAGTAGGTAGCTTTTAGTTTTAATCTAGATCTCATTATAGTGATACACTGAATAATTAAGAACAAGTGAATATTGAATCGTCTTTGGACAGAAGCATGACTTCCGGTAACAAGATTCTAACCTAACCTGGAGCTGATATTTTCTAAGCAAGCGTGCTTCAACCTAAACCTCATTATAGTGAGATACTGGTCAAATAAAAAAAGTAATAGTTGAATCCTCTTTGAAATGAAAGATAGAAGGATGACTTCCGGTAACAAATTTTTAACCTAACTTACAGCTAGGCAAGCGTGTTTCAACCAAAAACTCATTATAGTGATACTAGACATCAAGAAAGTAAAAGCTGAATCCTCTTTAGATGGAACCGCGACTTCCGGCAACATCATTCCTAACCTAACTTTCGAAGCCGTTTCGTCTAGATCGCAAGAAATAATCGTCAGATAGGCAGCAGTTTCTTGAAGGCACACGTCATCGCGCGTCCGCCGGTCGCTCCCCCAAATAAATGAAATTTAACAGAATGAGGGAAAAAAATCAATACACTAGTCACCCGGTATCGGCCACTATCGTAGCCCCTAATTTACTGCCAGACGATAAAAACAATCCCGCGTCTGTGTGCGCGTCACGCACACACGCATAACGTATTAACCGCTATAATATTCATGTGACATCATCACCAGCCCTTATGTAACTTATAACAGTCATCAATAATTCTATCAATAATCTACAAGCCACAAAATTGTTTTATTATCAGCATATAAATACAATAGTACTCACGGGTAGAGCCAATGTCAAATATCCTGGTGATGAAGCATCCTAAAGGTCGACGAACCCGACGGACATACAGACATACACACAGTCCGCCATCTTGAAATTTAAACGTCAATTTTAAATTCCGTTTCCGCGAACTGTCAAAACTTGGTGACAAACTTAAACGTCCCGTTTTCGAAGTTCAGTGTCCCCCGGTGTGTTGCCAAATGTAATTACGCCTATCTAAAAACACTTGTTGTATAAAACGGTATAAAAATATTAAAATTATGAACGATGGAAAACTTGTAAATTAAAACGAAATATAAATATATATTAATAATAATAAAAACGTTGTAGCGCGTCTGAGTTCGAGCGCCTACTGAGTTAAAATTTTTGGGAATAAAAACATGCTACAATCGCCTCCCTTAGGACTGACTAGTCTTGGTACTTTCAAGCCGGAAAACTCGCTGATATGAGGAAAAGTTACGAAAATCTTCATTGATTTATGTTCATTGCAACGTGTGCTATACTGGAAACTGAATTTTGACGTAAATAGTTTTTCTTGGCAACAGAATTTATTAAAATTAGATTGTAGACTTTGATTAAAAAGGTTGTAATTTGATTATGAGACTTTAGGCCAATTCTGATGTTATATAATGTAAAAGTAAAGTGAATTTGACAGGTATGAAAATTATATTGTTTTTCTCTTTCTCTTTTTTAAATTCGTCAAATTAAGTTTAGTTCTAACGAATGCATATTTGAATTGATACCTTTTCATAGTATTTTTTTAAATTTACAATCAAGTCTATAACATAATTTTGTTTCTTTTTTCGTGGTGTAGAAATTCACATAAAATTATATTGATTAGTCCTTTCTAAAACAAATCATGAAGTTTAGAATTTTATTTTAACAATGTTTATGAGATATTTTTTCTACTACTTCATTAAATAAAAAATTGATATATTACGAAAAAAATTGTTTGCACTATTTTAGTCTCACTCACAACACACACAAAAAGACCAAAAAAAAAACACTACATAACGATTTTTTTTCGAATCTCATCTCCGTTCTACACTTTCCATTTCAGAAATGAAAGTGAAAGTTGTCAAGTATCAAGACCAGTAAGGCTGTGCTGCGAAAGCGCGTGTGTGCGTGTGCGAAGGGGCGCGCGGGTGTTACCGGGTGGCAGCCGAAGTGGGGGGAGGGGGGTGGTAAAATTTTTCGTTTTTCGCCTACTTTTCCGTCCCGCTCTAGTTTTTCGTCTCTCCCTCATTTTTTCTTCGCTCGCTTTCTTCTTCCTAGTACCCCACCACATGTGTGCGATCGCAGTATATGTGCGGCAGGCAGAAGCGGCGGCGAGTTGTTTCCGGTTTCAACTGGAACGAGGTTACGGGAAGGTTTTCGGAGGTTTTTTATTATTTCGTTTTTTAGATGGATACTAACAGCTGTTTATTGCTGTATGATAACGTAGATAATGGAAACTTAGAAGCTTTATATACAGATTTTGTTAATAGATCGTAAATCGCTAAAATAAATAAGTCATAGAATAAGAAAGTAGTAGTAGTAGTAAGTAGTTTTGTAAGTTTATTCAAGTATAATTTTTATCGTAAGTTCTAATATAAAAATTATAAACGCGAATAATCAATTTGAATTTATAGTGTTACAAACCGAATAATTAACAGAACACAGCTTTTGAAAAGATTGTACTAACTACGTGTGATCTGTCTAAAGAGGATTTGATTACTTATTTACTAAAATGAAAACAAATTATGAAATAACGAGACATAAACTTATCCAAAAAAATTATTAACCTCAAATCTACAAAAACATTACAAGTCCCATACAAAATCTGAAAAATAAGTAACATTATTATGTATGTAATTAGACATACCAAAAATCTATTTTCTAAAAAAAATCTTGAAACAACAAGATATTCTGTTTCATCTGCTTTCGTAGCGTGTACTACGCAACGCGCCGCCCGCCCTCGTTCCTCGAGCGGCGCCTTACGAATATACAGCGTGTTGTTTAATGTTGGGCGAGAGTTTAATTATTTTATTTAACGTGTTTTTTTTATTAAAATATTTATTTTACGTATTCATTCTAAAAATCACAAATTTCTTAGAGCAATCTGTATCTAAAGTATTATACTAAGTATTTTTATTTTCCCCGCGGTTTCACTTGCGTGGACCACATTTTATCGCGATAAAAACTATTCTATGTCCTGCCCTTGGTTCTAACTATGTCCATAACAAATGTCAAAAGAGATAACAAACTGACAGGGATAGGGAGAGTTACTGTAGCATTTATAATTTTTCCAAAACATTCTTAGCTAGCTGCGCCCTGCGGTTTCACCCGCGTCTTCCCGCTATCCCGCAGGAACCTTTTCCAGGATAAAAAGTATCCTATGTCCGTTTCCTGTTCCTAAGCTACCTCCCCACCAATTTTCAGCCAAATCAATAGTGTAACTCACACGACTTTCTTTTATAGTATAATAGATAACAAAACAAGAAAAAAATGCAATTCGGTCGAGTAATTTTCGATTTTTGCGAAACAAATGCCATCATTTCATTTTTGTATCGATAAGATCCCAATCCAGTTGTAGTGTGACACCACCTTCGACCAAATAGTCACTTAATCAGGTGATTTGTGGCCAAACACTACCCTGTATAAGTAGAAAAAAAACTAATACGTTAATTTGTATGTTTTTTTTGCTACAAACCGGGAACTCAGCACTACACTAACAGCTGTTCCCAATAACCGATCTATCCACGGTTTTCCCTACTGAAGATAGAAATTTGACACAAGCTCCATAGAAGTGATGTCAGATTTCTATCTCTAGTAGGGCAAACCGTGGATAGATCGGTTATTGATAACGGCCGAAGTTGCATATCTTGAAGATGGACCGGCTTAGATGATTCCACGAACCCTTAATCCCATTGTTAAATTAAAACACTACCATTTACTAACCAGCCACCCCAAGGCCGCGCGGCAACAAAACTCGCTTCCCCCAACACCCTGTATACCCGCCGAACTAGGAAACGGGGGGTAAGTACACACTCTCCCCACTCTCCCCCCAGGGGGAGTACATGGCAAATACGCGAAAGCAATAGGACTTTTAAAAATTCTCCAGAAATATGATTTATGTGTTGACGGCGCCTCCTTCCAAGGCCGGGGGTTGATTCGATTTTTAAACCACCCTGTGTAGCCCAGGCCTTTTTTTCAGTGAAAATATTGTTTTTGCTGGCTTTAAAACCGGGTGGATTGATGGCCTTTTAAAGTAATTCTAGTTATTTCCAGCGAAATTGGAGGCAAGATTCTTGGCCTTGATGGGAAGGCCCCCTAACTTCCTTAGTTACTTCAGGAAACATTGTAACTTTTAAAGAAAATACATTTTTTGCTCTAAATCTTAGGGAATTGATGACCTTTTCAGTATTACTATACTAACTCTAGTTATTACTCATTTGTAGCAAAATTGGAGGCAAGATTCTTGGCCTTGATAGAAATGCCCTTTAACTTCCCTAGTTACATCAAGAAACGTTGTAAGTTTTTATTGAAAATACATTCTTGAATTGATGACCTTTTTGACGTAGGTCTAGTTATGTTCACCAAAATAGGAGGCAAGATTCTTGACCTTGATAGCTTAAGTTCCCTAGGTACTTCAGAAAACGTCGTAGTTTTATTGCGTAGCGACAGGTTCTTAACATGATGGTAGTAGCTAGCCAGGCGAGCAGTAAAAAATACCCTACCACCAAACTATGGTTTCATCACAATGTTTTCCTTCGCCCACGATTTACGGATCACAGGTTGACGTCACTACCGCTGAGCTATCACCGCTTTGTCACTTCAAGAAACATCGTCACTTTTTTTTTAAATAAATTACTTCTTCTTTGAAACTTTGTGAGTTGTGGCATTGATTTCTTGTTGGATTAGAAATTGGATGAGAGGTCATACATTTTCGAAGAATGAGACGCGACGGCGGCCTACATTGCAAAATCCTAAGTTATGTAAGTGAAGAAATATCATAACTTTTTCGGGATACAGTTTTTACCCGACCACCCTAGAAGGAGGGTAATGTTTTGCGAATAAATGTTTCTTTGACACATTAAGGATGTGCTATATTTAACGATATATCGATATTGATGTCCAAAATATCGATGTTTTAGTATCGACATTGACATCAGTAAAATATCGAAGTTTTAGGATATGAGTTTAATAGATTTTACTTAAACCTTTGTATTAATTATTTTTATGTGAATACAGCACATGCTGAAGCTGCCCTATTGCCCTATAATTAATTAGATAAGTAAATAACTGGAATATACTATGCTGTCTGTATTATAGTGGCAATATTTTTTTTAAAATCTTTTCTGTCAAATTTATTCTGTCTTACGCTTTTTTTCATAAGTTATTTTTGATGAAATTTAAAATCTAATACATATATCATGGCGACGAGCGCATTGCATCGTTGCGCAAGAAGAAATTGAAACTCGTAATTCTGTGAGGCACAGAACAAACGTGGCGCTTACAATCACGCGAGCTACCTGCTCATCTTGTGCATAAAAAAATAGAAACTGTAATCTAAAGAAAAAAAATTCAAACTCGCAAATTTTCAATCCCTCACCATACCCTATAAACGCACCCTTTTATCCCTACGTTATTCGGTTCACTTTAAAATACCTACTGACATACTTTCTCCCTTTATATATATATATATATAGGTTTTAGGGGAACTAAACACAGGCCGTTGCATAAAACATGACAAATGTATCGTTTAAAAACCTTTTTTAAACTTTATCCATCTTACAGGGTAGCGTTTGATCACAAGTCACGTGCTGTTAAGTGACGATGTGGTTGAAGGTGGCGTCACGCTACACCTGGATTGGGAACTGGCTCTCAAGTAAGGCTGCTGGCAGACAGGCAGAGTTAGTTTCGCATTCTATATCCTTATAATATCAAAGGTGACTGACTGACATAATGATCTATCAACGCACAGCCCAAACCACTGGACGGATCGGGCTGATATTTGGCATGCAGGTAGATGTTATGACGTAAGCATCCGCTAAGAAAGGATTTTGATTAATTCTACACCCAAGGGGATAAAATAGGGGATGAAAGTTTGTATGAAACTTTGTCAATTTTAAACCGATCGGGCTGAGACTTTGCATGCATGAAGCTGTAGCCCACGCGGGTGAAACCGCGGGGAACAGCTAGTACATCATAAATGCGAAAGTTTATGTGTGTGTGTGTGAATGTTTGTTACCACGTATCACCGTAACTACTAAACCGATTTTGATGATATTTGGAATGGAGATAGCTTTTACCCTGTGTTAACACATAGGCTAGGCTAGGCTTTTATCCCGGTAAAAGGTTCCAGGAATAACAGGAAGACGCGGGTGAAACCGCGGGGCGCAGCTGGTCTAATTTGTTTCTTTGTTGTTTTTACGCTTTCGCCTCAGAACCAATCGTGAAAATATTTAGCATACAGGTAATTTAAACCCTGGGGAAGGACATAGGATACTTTTTACCGCGATAAACTGTAGCACACGCGGGTGAATGCGCAAGGAACAGCTAGAACGTTACCTAGTAAGATTAGTGTAATTAAGATTCTGTATCCTAATTAGGAAACCTAAAATCTCGTAGCCGTTAAATTATGCTACGAGCGTAGACGTTCTACAACATGTTACGGCGTAGGCCGTTATAACGAATCACTACATACGTAGCACATAGCACATTCAATATTTCCTAACATTTCGCCTATTTTCATATTACATTTTATGGATATAATATTTAAACGCCTACGAGTTATTTGTTGTGTTCCTTGAAAAATAATTGCCGAGGATTCTGCTGTCGTAGCAGTTTCAACTTTATCTTAAGCGTATAAGAGTGGAAATCGTAGGGGGATGCTTTTGGAATATGTACGGCTTTTTATCGAATGTTTTATAGCGTTGAAAAAAACGTCGAGACTTCTCGGAGCCCTAAATGATCCATATTATGTACATAATTTATCTATACTCTTATAAAACTTTAAGTGAACTATATCTTCGAGGTAGATACAGGCTACCTTGACCATTTTCGGTAAACAACCAAAACAGTCATGCTCACGAAAGTGACTTTGCTTGCAGCGGCGTCGTGTGTCGGGTCGCCCTCTTCCCTCTCATATGGTCGAGGAGAGCGATGGCTGGCACATGCGTCAACTCGTGAACGGGTGCTGCTTGTGGGGTCTGGTCTGCTTTGGTTGTGATCCCGAATGTTTCCATATCCCAGCGTGCACAACCAACCAAGAGAAATCTTGTTAATAAAGCTTATTATAAAAAATCGGACTATTTAGATGACAAAAAAAGCTTGGGAACTTGCTCCAATTCAATCAATCAATTAGTATAGTAATAAGAATAAAATTGTCAGTGAGATCGCGCCAAACAATTACCAGCTGAGCGTTTTTGGCCTGTTCTTTCTTACGTTGGAACAGGCGTAGCTAGTTTTAAGTTGACGTTTTAAAGTGATCACAATGTATCTTATTGAATAATTTTTTTTTTACTTTGACTTTGACGTACAAACCTTTTTTCCGGTAAAAAGTAAACTTTGTGTTAATCCAGGGTACTTAGAAATATCCAAGACTCAGTAACAACGAATACGTGCTCATCACACATATATATGCCCTTACCGGGATTCGAAAAAATAAAAAAAACATATCGCCCACTCAATCACATATAGCTAGCTCTAAACCCTAACTAGGTTTCCCTGTATCTAGGGTATCAGACACTACGAGGATAGTGGATCCACAACACCCAGACACAGATCAAATACTTGCGCTTTTTCCAATGCACAAATATTTGTCCCGTAGCGGAAATGGAGCCCCGACCTTACTCTTCGCGGTCGACTGGTCGCCCATTGTGCCACATCTGTCGGTCTGCCGTTAGGAATGACAGGGAACGGAGCTACGAGCGAAAGCTAGTTATCATGCTTATCACATAGCTACACTATCGCGCTAATATCTAATATCACATCTGACTAATATCACATCACACTAATATCACATCACACTAATATCACATCACACTAATATCACATCACACTAATATCACATCACACTAATCACACATAACACTAATATCACATCACACTAATATCACATCACACTAATATCACATCACACTAATCACACATAACACTAATCACACAAATATTATAAACGAAAATGTTTGTGAGAGAGTGAGTATGTATGTTCTTCACACTGAATCAGCTCAACAAAATTTGGAATAGAGATAGCTGATACATAAACTCTTTTATATTATTTACAGGGTAGCGTTTGACCGCAAGTCACCTGATGTTAAGTGACGATGTGGTCGAAGATGGCGCCACGCTAAACCTGAACTGGGATCTGGCTCTCAAATGTGGCTACCGGAACACACCGATAAGTGCTTGGCGACAAATTCTTAACAAGAGGGTGGTAGCTAACCAGGCGAGTACTAGAAAATACCCTACCACCAAGCTATGGTTTCATCACGATGTTTTCCTTCACCGAAAGCTCAAGCTCATTGTAGGTTTCGAACCCACGTCCTACGGATTGCAAGTCGACGTCACTACCACTGAGCCATCATCGCTATAATATACGCGTCTTTTAACTCCGAAAAGGGGAAAACTGCGAATGTAACCGGGGGTGCAGCTAGTATTTCCTTAACGCTACGTCTTCCCGTTATTCTTTGTTTACTAAAATGACTTTTCTTACAGAGTGGGCGACGGGCATATTTTGCTAGGGGTGGGGAGTAATATTAAATCAAGGGTAGGTCGCTCAATCGATAGACAACAAGATTATTGTTACAACTTGGTTGTGTCATTGAACTTTGACAATTTCTCAAATTGTTATTTAAAAAATGTAAAGTAAAAATAAAATAAAATAGCCTTGTATTCGTTTAACCGAACTTTCTATGGTAAAACTATCGATAGTTTTCATTTGAAAAAGCCATAATATCGATAGGCCTATCGATAGTATCGATAGCTTATAACGAGGCAACACTATCGAATCTTATTAGTTAAGCTTATTGTAAAATATCGGACTACTTAGATGACAAAAGCGTGGGATTTTAGTAAACTTGCTCCAATTTAATCAATTAGTAATAGGAATAAAATTGTCAATGTGATCGCGCCAAAAAATTACCTACCGGGCGTTTCTTGCACGTTCTTTTGCCGACGTAAGGAGGTTGGAACTGGCGTAGCTAGCTTTAAGTTTGACGTTCGCGACGCATAAGCTATCGATAGTATTGCCTCATTTTAAGCTAGCTCTTTTTCGATAGTGTTACGATTGGCTGGCTATCGATAGACTATCGATTAACTATCGATAATCGACTATCGATCGGAAACGAAAGCTAACTTGTAAAGTTCGCGAACGAACTACAGACTATGCGATCAAGTAATTTTTTAGGGTTCTGTACCTACTTCAAAAGGAAAAACGAACCTTATAGGATCACTTTGTTGTCTGTCTGTCAAGACCCCTTTTTCTTAAGAAAGCGTTGAAGTATGAAGTTTAAATCCGTTTATTTGGAACCTTCGGTGTGCGAATCCAACTCACACTTGGCAGGTTTTTTTTCACTGGAAACATTACCTTTCAATCCGGAACACAGTTAATTAATTTCTGTTCTAAGAATAGCTAAGCAAACAAAATTGATTACGTCAATACAAATAGTTTTGAGAACTGGCTAATAGAACAGGCGTCATTTTAATCGTTTTGTTTTGACAGTAAAAGTAAATATTTAACTATTGACAGGACTTTTTTGGCAGCAATTGAACTGTCAACATGAAGATTTTGTTTTTATTACCAAATCTTGTGTTTCTTCGAGTGATAATATGTAATTTTGGTGGATTATTAACCATTATGTGTTCGGTAATGTGTACGAGTGTGGGAAATTGAAATAAAGTTGTGAAAGTGACTTTTCTAGTTGCTCCAAAAAAGTCCGTGTAAAGATTAAGTAAAGCGCCACTACTTTACTTAAACACTATCCTCATCCCTTCATCTTCATCATCATCATCATTTAAACTTTATTCAACTCTCTGAGTTTAAAATGTTTTATACTTGACACTGGCAAATACACTAATCGTGTGACGCCATAACAAAAAAAAAAAACTATTGACAGGACTTTTTTGGCGGCAATTGAACTGTCGACATGAAGATTTGTTTTTATTACCAAATCTTGTGTTTCTTCGAGTGATAATATGTAATTTTGGTGGATTATTAACCATTATGTGTTCGGTAATGTGTACGAGTGTGGGAAATTGAAATAAAGTTGTGAAAGTGACTTTTCTAGTTGCTCCAAAAAAGTCCGTGTAAAGTTTAAGTAAAGCGCCACTACTTTACTTAAATATAGCCTTTGACCACAGTCCACAAGTCACCTGATGTTAAGTGACGATGTGGTCGAAGGTAGCGGCACGCTACACCTGCATTGGGAACTGGCTCTCAAGTGGGGCTGCCGGAACACACCGATAGGTGCTTGGCGACAGATTCTTAACATGGGGATGGTAGTTAGACAGGCGAGTACTAGAAAATGGCATAAGCTGCCGGTGACGGTTGTAGTGGTGTCATGGGCATTTTTCATCAGCCACATGCTTCTGGTTTCTAGAACTTCCGCTAACGAAGGGTAGTTTCAAAACTGGTATGCAAAAAAGAATTTCGAAGCAAGAATCGTGCTGAAATCGATTGTGAGGGGTTTTATATGAAGAAAACAATTAAAATCAAAGCAATAATGCTATATCTGACGTACAGATTTGTAAGCGCGGCACAACATATAATATTTCTTTCTCTAAAACTATCTACCATATGCCTCCCTTACCACCCAAGATTTTTACATGTGTGCGCCGACTTGCGCGTGTGTGCGTGCAAAACTGCGTGCGTACACTCCCTCCCCCCACCCGCCTTCACGGTTCTAATTTTTGGGGAATTTGGGGCATATTCGTAAATATGAAATGGAAAAAATATTTCGCGATAAATGCGAGTTTCGACCCTATGTACAGGGGTGGTTGGTCGGTTGTGCCGTGGAAGGTGGTTGGAAAAAAATTACTTCATATGTCGTCCTTAAGACGAAGCGCGGCTTCGTATGTGTGTTTTGGACAAGGAAAGGTTTCGAGTGGCTACTTGTAATTAGGGCGGAATGTAAGAAAAAAATACTATATTTTTTTTATATGACTGATGCTCTCGTAGCGGGGCTGGTCTAGTCATTCCCCTAGTCTCAACAGCCTCAGCCCGCAGGCGAGGCTCACCCTCCAAGCGAAAGAGGGGGTAGGTATCTCATGTCGATCTGGGAGTAAAGGAAACTTGCAAAAATCGATAAAAATAATCAAAGCAATGTTTTCGAAAAATTGCCTGGGTATCTGGTTGTCTGGGTATTTGGTATTTATAGATCAGGAGAATGATGGTTGTTACTTAATAACATGTATCACGTAGATTAACAAAGCGTAGTCCACGCGAGTGAAACCGCGTGGCGTAGATAGTTGTTAATATTTCTAAGAAATTTAATAATAAATAAATAAAATGAAATAAAAACGCCTTATATTGACGACGCGGTAGCCGAGTTGGTAGTGTCCCTGCCTGCGAAGCTAGCGTCCCGGGTTCGAATCCCGGTAAGGGCAAATATATGTGTGATGAGCACGAATATTTGTACTTGAGTCTTGGATATTTCTATCTATATAAGTATTTATTTCTCTATATAAGTATGTATATCGTTGTCTAGTACCCATAACACAAGTTTCGAGCTTAATTAGCTCAATTTGTGTGCAATTGTCCGCGTGATTTATTTATTTATTTTGATTTATTATTCCTCTAAGTATATGTACAGTGTTAAAATTATAACTATGTACAAGAAAAAATAAATAAATTTAATTAGAGGACCCCTGAGGTGAAGGCCTCCCCCAGATTATGCCAGGTTTCTCTGTTCTTTGCTAGTTCTAGCCATTTTTGACCAGCTATGCGTGTGATCTCGTCTTCCCAGCATGCGTGTGGTCTTCCGCGTTTGCGCTTCCCAAACGGACCTTTCCAAGAGGTCAGTCTTTTTGCCCATCTATTGTTTTGCAGTCTTGCAACATGACCCGCTCACTTCCATTTGAGTTTACGTGCGTGAGTAAGCGCGTCAATGACTTTGGATGATGATCTTATTATTGTGTGGCGGACTCTATACCTACTGTTTTTGTATGTTCATCATGCTGCGCTCCATTCCTCTTTGACATGCAGTGATTTTATTTTTGACGGTGTTGTTAAATTTCCACGTTCGGCATGCATAGGTCAGGCAAGGCAGAAGGTTTGAGTTCATCACTTTTTTCTTCAGTTCTACTGGGAGATCGTTTTTAAATTGAATAATGTTCGGTATAATTGCTTAGGTTATGGTCGAACCGTCATAATTGACGATTTGATCCGGTACCAGTTGAAGGTCATTAACACTGCCCCACTGAGAAACGGTGGCTTGTACCTACTGTGTAAGAATTTACCAAGTTGTGTACTGATTAACCGTCAACATTTCATCTTCACAGAATTAGCAGAAGTGGCAGTGGGCTGGTCATATAAGCCGCAGAACCGACAACCGTCGGTAGAAGTGTTATTGATTGGAGACCGCGACTTGGCAAACGTAGTGTAGGACGCCCTGCGACAAGGTGGAGCGACGACTTGCGCCGAGTGGCTGCCAGTAGTTGGATGAGAAGAGCCGAAGACCGGGCTCAGTGGCGTACCTTAGGAGAGGGCTATGTCTAGCAGTGGTCTGATACAGGCCGATGATGATTTCTCTAATATATCACTATGTAAAACATAGTTGGGTTTGTTCCACCGTTTATAACTCAAGCACGGTAGCACCGATTTTCGCTATAATCTTTCTATAGTTGGATTAGTCTCTAAAACATCTGAAAAATTCACAAAAAAAATCAGTGAAAGTGAAAGAAAATCTGTCTATTTGTTTCTTACCATTTCACGCCTTAACTGCTGAACAGATCTTGATGAGATTTGGTGTGCAGATAGTTAGAACCCTGAATAAGGACATAGCATAACTTTTATCGCGATAAACTGCAGTCAACGCGAGTGAAAGCGCGGTGCGTGGCTAGTTAAAATATGAAATAGGTAAGTGTAGAATGACTCTCTATAGAAGCTGCAAAATTTGTAAGAACACACCATGACTTATTCGTAACTGCTAAAGATAAATACCCCAGAAACACGAGAGATCCAGATAGAATTGTTCTGGCCAAGGTCCCAAAAACGTCAATGTATTTGAATAACTGCTATGCAATGTGTGGACGCATATACAACACTGTTCCTACAGATATAAAAAAGCTACCAAAAAATCGATTTAATAAAAAACTTAAATCGTGGCTAATGGATAAATGTTTTTATAATGTTAAAGATTTCATAAAATAGGTTCTCAATCATAATGCTGATAACTTAATATTATTTTAGAATTATCTAATGGCCATTAATATAATATAATTTTGTATAAAAAATATTTGCACGCCGCCTTGTGCGGCAAAATGTATCTGGCACTATTCTGTACTAATTCCATCTTTACTAACCGACATTTTACGCAAATAAATTCTATTCTATTCTATTCTATTCTATTCTATTCTCGTTTTTTTCCATTCCTTGCCTTGTCTAGCTAGCTTACCTTGGCTTAGCTTAGCTTACTTAGCTACTCTTTTTACTACTTATGCTGGGGCCACACTAACGGGAGATGCCATTCAATAGCGCGATGATTGAAGTTTGACATAAGTGTGGCCACGACATTGGACAACGGCATTCACATTGGCGTTTGACGTTAGCCGATAACTCAAGTGCATTCACTCACATAATAGCGTTAATAATTGACGCAATATTTATCGCGAAGATAGGCATTGACATTTCCCTTGACGTTGACCTTAGTGTGGCCCGGGCATTACAGGGTAGCGTTTGACCACAAGTCGCCTGATGTTAAGTGACGATGTGGTCGAAGATGACACCATACTACACCTGGATTAGGACTTATGAAATGAAATAATATAAAAAACACGTGACAGTGGCCCTCTCCACGGGTTCCCTCGTCCGTGAAGTCGCAATACATATAGCTCAAGTCGGAGGAACGCGAACAAATATATTATATTTTCCTATATGTTAGTTCTATCATTTATACTTTATTACTATATATACATACACAACTATTTATACACGTTCCAAAGTGTTTGTCTATCCGTCGCTGGTGTGCGTGTACGAAACACAATCGGAGCGCTAGGGGAGGAACTCAATTAAATATTTTTTCCCCTAATAAGGTACAGGGAATTATTAATATAATAATATTTTTTTCCTTGCCTAATAATTCCGACTTAGCTAACAATCGCTGCGGTTATGCTTGCGTAGGTAATGGAGACAAGAAATACCGATGACGAGGCAAATGTTTGATAAGACTATTAAAAGAGACAAAAAAAGCTTGGGATTTTAGTGAACTTGCTCCAATTCAATCAATTAGTAATAAGAATAAAATTGTCAATGTGATCGCGCCAAAAAAATTACCTGCCGGGCGTTTCTTGCCTGTTCTTTTGCCGGCGTAAGGAGGTTGGAACAGGCGTAGCTAGTTTTAAGTTTGACGTTTTAAAGTGATCACAATGTATCCTATTGAATGAATAAATATTGACTATTGACTATAAAACTACTAGTTGCACCCCGAGGTTTCACCCGCGTCTTCCCGTTATCCCGCAGGAACCTTTTTCCGGGATACAAGTAGCCTATGTGTTAATCCAGAGTATAAGCTATCTCCATTCCAAATTTCATTCAGATCCGTTCAGTAGTTTTTGCGTGAAAGAGTAACAAACATCCATCCATCCATCCATCCATACTCACATGCTTTCACGTTTCTAATATTATTAGAAGTAGGATATGATAGGTACTAGCTGTTGCCTGCGGTTTCACCCGCGTGGGTTTCAGTTTATCGCGATAAAAAGTTTCCCATGTCCTTCCTCAGGGTTCAAACTATCTCCGTGCCATATTTAATTTAAATCGGTTCAGTAGTTTAGGCGTGAAAGCGAGACAGACATACAAAGTTACTGTCGGATGTTTTTTAATATTAGTAGGGATTCTAAGAATAATAATAATCATTTATTTGCAACAATCAACATTTACCAGCCTGCACTGGGCCAGCATCATCTACCAACCCACACTGGGCCAGCGTGGTAGATAACGGAAAATACTCTCTCTCTGAGAGAAGGCCAAAGTCCGAGCAGTGGGAACGTAAAAGGCTGATGATGAAAATGATTTGCAACAAAGAAAGGAAAAAGGAAAGGTAATAAACAACACATGAGCTATCTGCCGGTGAATTTTCTGTTAGAATTGCCGCCGTTTCGGAAATTAGCTGAAAAAAACAGACAAAATAAAATGGAATTTTGTAAGTATCGTGTACATAAGCTGTCATTTTGACACATTATTTTAATATAATTAATATGAATATTGATAATTGGTTACTTTTTATAACTCTAAATCGAAACCGGCATGAAAAAAAAAACACAATATTCAAGAACATGCGCATTTTGATACGATAACGACTCAGTGGTAGCGAAGTCGGCTTGCGTAGGTTGTGATTTCGAATCCTACAATGAGCGAACTTTTGGTGAAGGAAAATATCGCGCTGGAACCATAGGTTGGTGGTAGGGTGTGTTCAAGCTCTCGCCTGGCTACCACCCTAAAGTAAAGAATCTGTCGCCAAGCACTTATATCGGTGTGTTCCGGCAGCCTTACTTGAAAGCCAGTTCCCAGTCCAAGTGTAGCGTGGCGCCAACTTCGACCACGTCGTCACGGTGACTTGAGGCCGAAACATACATCTGAGTTAATTTTACCATAACTGCATCATATACCTCGATTAGTATGTTCAGAGAAAATTTTGACAAGTGTTTTTTTATGTGTACACCGAATGTATGAAACCCTAATAAACAATGTCTCAGGCCTTATTCATTCTTAGAGAACACTTTGGTGGTAGATGGATATTATTATATTACTGTATAAGTTGATAAAATCTACTGACAGTATCTTCAAAATAAAATAGGTCAGCAATATTCGCATTTTTTAAAATTCCCACAAAACGCTTACTGTTTGAAAATAGCGACATCTAGCGGTTGTTATAATTATTACGTGCTCGGCAATCTGCGTGAAAATACATCAACCGTACCACTATGATATTAAACGACGTAGTTTCAAAATTAGCCGACAGATGGCAGTATTATCAATGTTGGCCAGCTTCAAAATTATTTTTATAGATGGCGCTTTCTGATAATACTGAAATACTCCATACGAGGTGTACACCAACAAATAAATCCTTCGTCATTATTTTTGATGGAACCTTTCGGCTTAATTGTCACTGTCGTTTATTGTATTATTTTAATCTTCGTCATAGATTCTTCGCACGTCAAACTCATGACAATTGACACCATGAAACCCCTTCGCCAGGAGAAGGCACACTAAAACCATTTGAAATTCACCAGAAAATAACTTTAAAATGAATTCTTAACCACATTCTACAAACCAAGCGGCACCAGTCGTAACACCAAACCCAAATGATAACCCCAACGACCAGAAATGTGACTGAAAACGCAAGATGGATGCCCTGTCCAAGCATCAAGACCGAATATCCTGGCTTAGCTTACATCTGCCCTTTATCAGAGCTGATAATAGTGAAACAAACCGACGCCCTTCACGACCTGATGGGCGAAAACTGCACCGGCTATACAATCTTCAACAACGAAGGGCAAAAAGTCTTCATTGCAATAGAAAAGCAACACTGTAAAACGTTTGTTATTAAAATTTTCAACCATTACGGCAACGAGGTGATTCAAATCGAAAGGGCTTACAAACCCTGTAGGAGCAGAGCTCTAGTTTGGTCACCTCCAGGTAATTTCGTAGGAGTGGTAAAGGAGCAGAGATCTTGGGTGAACTCTTACTTGGTCCAAAACTGGTACGGCGTTTTCGTTCTTGAGATAAAAGCTAAAAGCTTCATCAGTTTTGACTACAAAATACGATCTTACGAAGGTGACGTAGGTGGGGTATCATTTAAGTGTTCAAAAAATACAGCTTTCTTAAACGTGAAAAGGTTCGTATTGTCATTTGCTGAAAACATGAACGTTTTAGACAAAGCTTTGTTGATTGGTGCTTGCTTATTGATCGGATGCTTGAAATATTAAAATAAGTATTAGAGGAAAGTAAATTATTGAATAACTATTTGAGATATTATTAAACAGTTACATTGTAACATTTTTCACCTCTTCAATGTAGTTGTAATCCTGTAGTAATCGTTCAGATACATACCTTGCTTATAAGCGCCTGATTAAAATGTAATAGCAACACGTTTGTTGTCGCTAAAATTGTTCTAAGTCAGGCGTTATAGAGTTTATATAAATTTTACAGTCTCAATGCAAAATTATAACTTTTTATGCTGCATTACATTATTGTACCCGCTAAATAAAACGTAGGTTTATGGTTAAAATTTGCTCATCCAATTTTTATTTCGTCCATTCGCGACCATACATTAATAAGCTCTACCTCTGTTCCATTTTATTGTAAAATAAACGCTATGAATTACACTGATAAGGTTTATATTCTAACACTAATATTTTTTTCTAACTGTAGTCCACGCAGGTGAAACCACGGGGAAGAGCTAGTTGAAAATAAAACAACAAAAATTACTATCAAGTTCCTTGCATTTATTAAGGGAACACACAAATCAGTCTTAATTAAGTTTAAATCATTACGGAATATTCAGCAATAAGTGCTTAATAATAATTAACAAAAAATAATACTCAAGTGGGTAGAAAATGAGAACTAGACTAATTAACGCCTACGTTTTTTCTGCGGAGATTTAGCTTCTTCCTCAATTGCCCCATTCGCTTCTTCATTGTCTCCATCGTGAGATTTCCTCCTTACAGGCCCAGTCTGAGTGATAGGAACAGCTCTTTCGTCCTTATTTTCATTGGACTTAGGAGCTATAATAGACAGGACTCCGTCTGATGAAAGTCTGGACTCCACAGTGTCCGGATTGCAGGATTCAGGCAAAGCGTAGCGTCGCTTGAACTGCCGCGTGATATATCCGTGTTCATCTTTCTTCTCTTCATGCTTCCCTTCAATCACCACATATCCATCGGATGTCTTAACAGAAATCTCCTCAGGGGCGAAGTGCTGGACGTCTAAATTCACCTGGAACTTGTCCTTATCGCTCTTGATGGTCGAGCCGACGTCCCGAGCTGATGCAGCAAGGCTACGCCAAGGACGCAGGTATTTACGGACGTGTATTGCAGGCCGGTCGACGATTTCTGTTAGGAAGTCTTCAGGAGACAAATCCATGCCGAAAAGTTGGTCGCGGAGACGTCGAGGACGCAGATCGTCGAATAAGTATGGTAGAAGCGCCATTTGAATCGATTTCGCGTTGAAAGTTGAAAGTTTGTTTTGTCGCTCTTAACTCGCTTGTGACTCAACTTACAGTGACGTAGCACCGCTCAGGAACGCTCTTATATTACTCGATGCGAGGGGGTCGGTAGGCCTCCAGTAGCATCAAGAATGCAGTAGAACATTCGCGAACTTTGATGAAGCGCCATCTGTCGCCGAGTAGCGGAACTGTAAAGTGGGTGAGAGAAAATTAGTGTGGCCACTTCATGCTAGATGTATACCGTTCTGAATTCGTGTAACAATAATTTTATTGAATGTCACAGTTCACACACATAATGCAAGTTTAGGGTTTTATAAAATAAATGTTATATCTCACTTAAATCTTAAATAAATTAATAACTATCCAGATTATTAAATTATACATCTAAAATTATATTATATCAGTAGGTAGCTTAATATTAGATGTCGGTGGAGTAGAGTATAATGAGGTTACCCACCAACCGATCCTATATAACTTCATTGTTCTGATTATTTAATTAGTCACTCATAATGTTGACTCACACTCACAGCATTCCTAATCATATTACCTACCTGCCACCTACGTCAAGAGATTTGATAAGATATTCCTTTCATACACATTCACTCACCCACCTACACACTTATATATACGTACACACACACTTACACACACACATGCACCCTCACACTCACTCATTCACACATACACACATAAACAAACTTTCACATTCATACCTTTGCATTTCTATTTGGAATCTGCATGCTACTTAGAATTCTAAATTTTAAAATTTTTGTTTTAATTTGTACACTATGATGTAACATTTTATTTTATTATTATGTACTGCTGTTAGAAAATATTTAAGCTTATCTTATTGACATGTAAATTGCACACGAAAATGGGAGAAGAATCTGGTTCCTGAAACACAGTTTTCACTAGTTCGGGAACCAGAGGATTCATAATTACTTTGTACATACTACTGTGTCAATAAATGCCTTTGATTGATTGATTGATTGATTTCTCTACAAATAAGAATGAAACTGTACGTCTCTGGAACGTTCGACATGCGTTCCATTTACTGAGTAGATAATAACCTACATCCCTATTTTTAAAACTTACCAAAATGAGTAGTAGATCTAGATAATAATATAGATATTTAGTAAAAATGATATGGATAGGTTGGTAAAAGTACATAACCCTTTCTTTTGGGTTTGCCGTTGAAGGGGGTATAATTACATCAAGAAAATTAATAATTGTAATTTCGTGTGAGAAAGACGAAATATTAGTGCAAAAATACATAATCTATTGTTTCCTAGATTCCCTCTAGCTATGTAATTATTTATTTTATTATAGGTACATATTTGTTAAATTATCGCTTCAAAAAGCCTGATTTTCGACTTGAGTTCAATGACACAGTATCGCAATCACTGGCCGTGTGTAAATTTTTTTAGGTTAGTATTTAGGTACCAGCACCTACTTATTTAATAGCATTAATTTACAAAATGTTTCCATGTCCTCAATCTAGGTACTTCAACAGATATAATAAAGGGTTATCCTTTTACATATTTCTAATTCAATTTCATGAGAAAAACATAATTTTCATTCATACATTTGGTTCCATAAATTGACCGGTAGTGTCCGGTAGACCGTAGAGGTTACTTTTACCTAATAATAGGTAAAGTACAATAAATACTAGGTTGTGTTGTATACTATGTGTACCTAATTATATCATCATACATTAAATGCCTAAAATCCATGTTTTTAATATCAACTGCATTTGCTAGAGTTCCGTTTCCGTCCGTTCCTTCTAGAAATAAAAGGAGGGGGAAATGTTTAAAAAATCAATACTGTAGCATCATTGGTGTTGCCACACGTTGCTTATAATAAAGTTACGAAATAACGAAGCAATATAATTAATTAATTAAAGAAGTGTCGAGTCCCGAAGTGGAACAAAGGCGAAAACTGTCACCTGCAGAGCGTAAGACCACTGGTTAGATTCCAGCTACGGGAAAATATTTGTATATTGAAAAACGCACTAGCGAAAAACTACTCTACTCTCTTTCTCTCTTCAACGTTAGTAAAATAACTACAAAAGAACAGGATACATTTTGTTTTAGGAAAATATTATATAATAATAAAAAACTGATAAAAATGTATATATTATTATTACATTTATCCCGCAAACAAATGGCCGTCCCCTGAAGGCGAGAGTGCATTTAACTTGGTGCCCACCTGCTTGTAGCGTGAAGTAGCGTCCGCATACCAGACGCCACTTTTTTGCACGGTGGTACTTAAGTCCTATTGATACTAGCTAGCCGTATATTATTCTATTATTATGTGAAGTAAAACGTTTTCTGTGGGCTTGTTTTTTTGTGCATGGATATCATTTATCTATATCAGTTTTCTTAGTTTCATTATTTATGAGAGATATAATTTATCTTGCAATATTCCATTTTCAATTATGGCTTAACTTATAAGTGAGGGAATTATTCTTATTTCTTATTAAAACGAATAATGTGTGTAATGGACTGTAAGTTTTTATTTGTTGATAAATAAAATATATACGCAAAACTTAATAATAGTTTAAATTTCTATCCTACTGTATACATTTTGTTGTTATTTTACATTAACAATAACTTTTACATATTTGACAAAACATTAATTTTATGATATTAAATTGAGCTTGGATTATTTGTAGCCGATTTTAATGGAATAATTTTAGTCTCATGAAGTTCTCTAATAAAATTAAATAATGAGAAAAAATAATATTATCGAAATGAATTTGCTGAGCAGTAATGTTTTTAAGTTATACAAATCGAAGTATTTTATTATTTGGCAACACTACAATTATAATTCTGAAATTACCGGATACACCTAGCGATAACAGCGGGTAGTGGAGGAACTAAAAGTCGGATATGTGTCGAATGTTCTAGATAATACTATCATAGCATTGAATTCTCCATAATTATTAAAGTAACATCCCGTTTTTGTATTTTTCTATTTATTTTCTATTTATTTCTACTCTATTTAACGCTTTTCTGAACAAACTTTAATTAAAATAAGTGATATTCAGCCAAAATTCTCGAAGGCTCTCGAACATTCTAGAACATTTTACTATTATTTATGTAAAGCGAGTCTATAGCCATCTAGCGGTGAGTAGCGGAACTGCTAAGATACTGTAGATGTTCTCAACATTTTTTCTAGACATAGCGTAGCCCTAAACATTTTTCAAGAGAATCTTCGTTGCATTACTCATTAATACAATAGCACATTACGTTATACATAATACCTATATAGTAAATTAGATATTTAGATAATCGGTTTCGATAATATTGCGCATTTCCTAAAACCAAACTAAAATTGACAGGTCTAAAAGTAATGCTGTCCTTTTTCCACTTTCGTGTTCAGAAAAAGATAGCAATACTTTTGGACCTGTAAAACATATTAGAGTTTAAAAAAATGCACACCGGAATTAACACTATTATGTTCGTATTATGGTACATAGGTAAGGTATTTAGGAGTTTTAGTTTATTTAACCACATGTCTCACAGCTGGGCTAAGGCCTCCCATTTCCCCATTTCCTAAAAGTTTTGACTAAGTACATTTTTAGGTTTAATTATTATTAGAAGCAATAGCAACATTAGGTATGTTGCTAATTAAACCCCCAATAATCATACGTAATAAATAGTTAATCTATCTAATAATGAAATTATTAGTTACATTATTGTCAGCCTGCTCGTATAACCTGTGCCTAATTTAATTAAATTACTAATTATAATCCTTTTACTTGATGTGATACGACTCTTAAATAAACAAGCATTTTATTTTCATTCAATTTAGCTAAAAAAAGTTTTGTGTTGTCCATTATGATAAAAAATATTTCTTGTTGATCCAAAGGTGCGTACCTCTGGCGAGTAGCGCGCAAAATCCAGAAATTTCTACTCGTTCACAGATGCCGTTGTCGCTCGCGTCTATAAAAGCTATCTGACATTTCGCCGCGGCGTTATTTCAAGATAATTCAAAGTGCGCGCTAGACCGCTACTCAACTGCGATATTAAACACGTGTTGCCGCCGCGTTTCCAGTGAGAAAAATCGTTATTAATACAGTTTATTTGAAGAAAGTATTGCAGTAAAAGACATCAAAATGCCGGAAGGAATGGAGACACAGTCGGGCGATGTGGAGACCTTCGCGTTCCAGGCTGAGATCGCTCAGCTCATGTCCCTGATCATTAACACGTTCTACTCGAACAAAGAAATCTTCCTCCGAGAATTGATTTCCAACTCCTCAGACGCCCTGGACAAGATCCGTTATGAATCTCTCACAGACCCGTCAAAATTGAACAGCGGTAAGGAGTTGTACATCAAGATCATCCCGAACAAAAGTGAGGGCACGCTCACGATCATCGACACCGGCTGCGGCATGACCAAGGCGGATTTGGTGAACAACTTGGGTACGATCGCGAAGTCCGGCACGAAGGCGTTCATGGAGGCGCTTCAAGCGGGAGCGGACATCAGCATGATTGGTCAGTTCGGTGTAGGTTTCTACTCTTGCTACCTCGTTGCCGACCGCGTGACCGTTCACTCGAAACACAATGACGATGAGCAGTACATCTGGGAATCTGCCGCCGGAGGCTCCTTCACGGTCCGCCCCGACCACGGCGAGCCCCTAGGCCGCGGCACCAAGATCATCCTGCACGTCAAGGAAGATCTAGCCGAGTTCATTGAAGAACACAAGGTAAAGGAAGTCGTGAAGAAGCACTCGCAGTTCATCGGCTACCCCATCAAGCTTCTGGTGGAGAAGGAACGCGAGAAGGAGCTCTCTGATGATGAAGCTGAAGAAGAGAAAAAGGAAGATGATAAGGACGACAAGCCCAAGATCGAGGACGTCGGAGAAGACGAGGAGGAAGACAAGAAAGACAAGAAGAAGAAGAAGACCATCAAGGAGAAGTACATGGTAGACGAGGAGTTGAACAAGACCAAGCCTATCTGGACTCGCAACGCTGATGATATCACTCAGGAGGAGTACGGTGACTTCTACAAGTCGCTCACCAACGACTGGGAAGATCATCTGGCTGTGAAACACTTCTCCGTAGAAGGTCAACTTGAGTTCAGAGCTCTCCTCTTCGTGCCCCGCAGGGCTCCCTTCGATCTCTTCGAAAACAAAAAGCGCAAGAACAACATCAAGTTGTACGTGCGCCGAGTATTCATCATGGACAACTGTGAAGACCTCATTCCTGAGTACCTGAACTTCATCCGGGGTGTGGTCGACAGCGAAGACCTGCCCCTCAACATCTCCCGTGAGATGCTCCAACAGAACAAGATCCTGAAAGTCATCAGGAAGAACTTGGTAAAGAAATGCCTTGAGCTCTTCGAGGAGTTGGCGGAAGACAAGGAGAACTACAAGAAGTTCTACGAACAGTTCAGCAAAAACCTGAAGCTTGGTATCCACGAGGACTCCCAGAACAGGTCCAAGCTGGCTGACCTGCTGCGTTTCCACACCTCTGCCTCAGGAGATGAAGCGTGCTCTCTCAAAGAATACGTCTCCCGTGTCAAGGAAAACCAGAAGCACATCTACTACATTACCGGAGAGAACCGCGACCAGGTTTCCAACTCTTCCTTCGTTGAGCGAGTCAAGAAACGTGGATACGAAGTAGTCTACATGACCGACCCCATTGATGAGTACGTAGTACAGCAGATGAGGGAGTACGATGGCAGGACCCTCGTTTCCGTCACCAAGGAGGGCTTGGAGCTCCCCGAGGATGAGGAGGAAAAGAAGAAGCGTGAAGAAGACAAGGTCAAGTTCGAGGACCTCTGCAAGGTCATGAAGAACATCCTCGACAACAAAGTTGAGAAAGTTGTCGTGTCAAACAGGCTTGTCGAGTCTCCGTGCTGCATCGTTACTGCCCAATACGGTTGGTCGGCCAACATGGAGCGTATCATGAAGGCGCAGGCTCTCCGTGACACATCCACCATGGGCTACATGGCAGCTAAGAAGCACCTCGAGATCAACCCTGATCATTCCATCGTCGAGACTCTCCGCCAGAAGGCTGATGCTGACAAGAATGACAAAGCTGTCAAGGATCTCGTCATCCTGTTGTACGAGACCTCTCTGCTGTCGTCTGGATTTACGCTTGATGAGCCTCAGGTGCATGCTTCTCGCATCTACCGTATGATCAAGTTGGGTCTTGGAATTGACGAGGATGAGCCGATCCAGGTCGAGGAGTCCAGTGCCGGTGACGTGCCACCGCTGGAGGGTGACGCAGATGATGCGTCCCGCATGGAAGAAGTAGATTAATCTCTCCGCCTATCCCTAACCATGTTCTAGTGGTGTTTTATTTTATATGTAAATGTATGCATTGCAGTGAATTTGTTTTGTGCACAGGTGTACAGCCAAAGACTGATTTAGTTCAAAGAATTCCGAAAATAAATGGTAACATTTAATTAATGATTATTTCTGTTGTTTTCTTTCCCTTTATTCTGTAGGTGTGTAGGCAGGTCAGTTTAGATTAATTAAATTTAACTACATATTTCAAATGAAGTCTAGTTTATTCTGTTGTCTTTGTAGGTAGGTATATGGTCCCATAATGATGTTCATTCGGTTTTGCATTTTCTAAAACTTAACTAAGTTTGACAGGTAAAAAGGACAGCATAGACCTGTCAAACTTAGTTTAGTTTTAGGAGAATGTAAAACTGAATCGACACCAGTGCCTTACCGTTGATAGATTTTTGTTTGTATTGCATTCCTTTGCCTCTCATAATTACAAAGTCATGTTAGTTCATTAGCTAGGTAGGTACAATTAGTACTAACTAGTAGGCACCACCACTTTACTAAACAAGATCATATTTTGCTATATAAGAGGAGGTGGTATCTGAGATCGATGATCTATCAGTCGGGCATAGATTTTTTAACAGCCGTCACGCTACTTGATTGGGAACTGGCTCTCAAGTTATGCTGCCGGAAGACCGATAGGTGCTTGGCGGTGACAGATCCTTAACAGAATGGTAGTAGCTAGCCAGGCGAGCACTTAAAAATGCCCTACCACCAAGCTATGGTTTCATCACGGATGTTTTCCTTCACCGAAAGCTCAAGCTCATTGTAGGATTCGAACCCGCTTCCTACAGATCGCAAGTCGAAGTCACTACCACTGCGCCATCATCGCTATAAAAATCGAAGTTACATTACTTCTATGGAGCTTATCTCTACTAAACCGTGGATAGATCGGTTATTGGGAACGGCCGTTAGAAAAACCGATCGTATCTTTCTCTAGATTGCGATCTATTTTAGGAAGAATTGCCATCCTTAGTTCAAGGGAATCGAACTCGCAATCAGTGTCAAGTGTTAACCATCCACCTCTACGTCACGGAAGCTTCATTCGTACTCGCGACTGTATAGGTGAATTACCCAAAATTATTTTTCTCCAATATTTTTGGTCCCATTCGCGTTTTTCCCCATTTGCTTTATTTTCCATACAATAGGTACTGCGACTGATAGATAATTTTCTGACGCGATTTAATTTCTACTCGTTCTTTTCTCTACACGCATTTTTACCTATGCAATTTTTTAACCAATCCGGATCATTCACATACATAGAAGACCAAAATAGACATAATATTGAAAATTTATAGTACAGGTAAAATATATATAATTTACAGATTGGTTAAAAAAATGCATAGGTAAAAATGCTTGCAGCGAAAAGAACAAGTAGAAATTAAATCGCGTAAGAAAATTATCTATCAGTCGCAGTATTGTATGGAAAATAAAGCAAATGGGGGAATAGACGAATAAGACTAAAAATTATGGGGAAAAAATGATTTTGGGTAATTCACCTATACAGTCCTTCTAGAAAACGCCTACATGAGAGAGCCAGCTATTGTTCTGGGCGCAACCAGAGCAATTCCCATGCTTCTTGGACCGCTTTCTTATGTAGGTATATTTCTGCAATTCTGCCTCAGGATGCACGATGTCATAAAGTGATAGAGAAATACAATATGATATTCACACATAATTTATTTAGGTTCTTGTGTAAGTCTCAAACAATAATTTTGTAAAATTATATAAAACACCTAGAGTACATGCCACCGGTAGCGGGGCAGGAGTCAGGACTTAAGCTACCGGTGGTTAGGGCTGCAGAGTGAGGAACCTCCTGACGATACGCGCCGTATCAAGGAGTACTTACTGCCTTCTGCATCCGACCCTTGTTCCAACCGTCCAGCGAGATCGAGACTCTTCGATATGACGCAAAATGATGTTATTATTAATTTATCCTTTTAGTATAAAAGAAGGAATGCATTTTGCTAGCTACTAATGTATCTATGATCTACGCTTTTTAATATTTTTATTTATTCATTCTCAGAAGTCTCAAATACAAAATGATTCATAAAATCATGATTATTGATGAATTAATTACAATTTAACTTTTATGTTCACGCCATCTGTTGAGGTAAAGTAGAACCAATCGTAAAATGCACATTTTTTTCCATTTTATTTGTTTAAATGCCCAGTATTGCACAGCTTTTCAATCTAGCATAGCATCTAACTTAGAATATAATATGTTAAATTAAATAAAGTGTTTAGTTTACATCATGTGAAGTAATAATAAATACTGTAAACAGAATTGATAACAGCGCCACCTGTTGTCGAGTAGATACTCGCAAAAAGCGCGACGAGATGATTTCCAGAAAATTCTAAAGCCTGTCTTGTTGGAAATCGCGATGGAATCAGGGATACAGATACCTATATCATAGTACAATCTACATCCTAAAGTGAATCAAAAGATGGAATAAATTATGAGCAATAAATAGGTTTATAGTAGGAATCTTCATACATTGTCTCTATGGTTATTATGTTTCCCTTGTTCCTTTACCCCTGTGTGGCCAGTTTGAATTGTAATTTTACAAACAAAAATATTAATTAAATGAATATAATATATGTATTTATACAAACACACTTTTATTATTGTGTTCATATTGCCAGTTCATAAATTTCAACTGCTCAATTGCAGGGATACAATAGGTAACTTACGAAAGTATTAGATGGGTAGGTACTTTGGTTGCAGGTACCTGCATAAAACCTAGGCTAGGTTACATAGTCATTTCATCTTCTTAATCGTGTCTATTACTAGATGATATATTATGCCAGGTAGGTAAAGGTACCGTCTACTACATAATTATTAGAAGTATTAGAAACTACCTACACTTGACGCCTGATGAAAATATGTTAATCCTCTTTTAATTTTTCTATATCATTAAATAATAATGAGTAATGTATTATTTATTGCGATAAATATAATAATATACTTGCTTACCTACAATTCATGTTATAAATAGAAAATTATAATTTATTATTAAATCATTTATTTTATAAGGGGCTGGTTACTGAGAGGTAAGTTCTTATATTGAGGTAAATAGATAGATTTACAGATCAACTTTTTATTACAATACAGATACATTTACAATTAGAATAATAATATAACTTAAAGAAAGTTATGGTTTTAAGTTTTAAAATTACTGAATTTTTCAATAAAGCACGATTAGAGAACTATCATCCCGCTTAGTAAAAATGTACACGGTGGCGATTGGCATTTAAGGTTTCATGGAATATTCTAGATTCAAACCAGTTAGTAACCAACCAGTCTGCAGCACGGCTGGTACGTAGTACTATATTGTATTCTGTGGTAAGGCGCAAGGGGCTGCAAACGAAGCGGGGTGCGAGGGGAAGTTATTGATCCACAGACAACTAGGTCGCTGCTCGATTTAACCCTGGAATATTCTAGTAAAAGCAGCACAGATTGCTTAACAGTTGCTGCAGCAGTATGAATGCAGTATTTGACTTTTTCAGAGGTTAACAAATTTCGTTGGTCAATCAACCGTTCTTCCAGGTTAAAAATAGATTTGTTGGAAGTATGAATTTCGTAAACTGATTCCAATCCTGATGAAAATACGTAGCATGAGGATTTAATATTGTAATGAACTACCTCCCTAGGCCACAAAATATGAGAAATATACTACCTTGATCATTAGTCATTAATTTGTTATTATTTACGTACTTTGTCTAAATTCTTATGAATCCTATCCGAGAAAGTTTGTATGGATGTATGGATCCCGGAAAAAGGTTCCTGCGGGATAACGGGAAGACGCGGGGGAAACCGCGGGGTGCAACTAGTATGTTTATAAATGGTAATTATCTCTATGTACCACAAAATATACTCGTTAGAAATATCTTTCTCAAAACGTGCAATAGAACACAAATGTTCAAATATACCTTTACCTACCAATTTCAAGCTAGCAAAATTACTCATATGAACTTAAAAATTGTAACAATGAACCATGACTAATCCGGGTCACTGCTTCTCAAATGAATTACCACGCCTAAACCCAAACTGGGTGCTTCTCAAAAGTTCTTTATAATCATTTTTCTGCCTACCTACGCTATTTCCAGTCGAATCTATTTATGGAAAACTCTAGAGATAGATCGAGTTGGCGTTCATGGACATTGAATTGGTTTGCGTCTGTGTGGTCACTGTATTAGAATTAACTACCTAATTTTAACCTAATTTTATGTGCATTTTGTTGGTAAACAGAATGCGATGCCAAAATCTAAAATTATGTTTTATGTAAACAATTTGGTTTCAGAACCAAGTGCACTGGTATTGTGCTAGCCTAGCTGTTATAAATGACATTTTCTTTGCAACAAAACAATTACTAATATAATCAATATATAGTTATCTATTTGTGAAACTAAAAAACTACTCTAGTGATTGTAAAAATGCACACCCATGCTTACCCGGGGCAGCTTGCTAGTTAGCTATAATAACAGTTACTGATACGTTTTTTTTAGCTTTTTAATTTATTTTATTTTGTATGGATTGTTGTTGTCTTTGGTTACTCTTATAACATTTCAATTATAAAAAAAAATTGAAATGAGAAGATGTTTTAGTAGTAGAAAAAAAAAGTGTTTTAAAAAGTCCCACAGTATTCACCTGTCTATGCCTGCGTACAATACTATTTTTCTTATTTTGGTACCTAATACATAAGCGTTTAATTATAAAATTACTAAACCATCAGGTTTATTATCATAAGAAACCTTTTATCTATCTCTTTTAGAATCTTCGAGCATGTAAACCACGAAATGCAGATAGTTCAATGAATTCATAAACGTTATTCTTTTATGAAATTATTCTACTGTTTTACCAAAACGTAATTTTTAAAATATAATCTGTCATTTATAATCTTTGAATAAAAAAATACGATATTCAATCGAATAACGCTTTCACAATAATTATATTCTAGAGATTTCTACCCTTCAAAATGTACCTATAACAACGGGTAATGAAATCGGAGGGTCGAATTTGCTGGAACCTTGACAAACAGCTGTCGTATAGAATGTAAACAAATGCATTCTGTCTCGCTCGTATTTTGTCACTCTCTCACTCATTTCTTTCTGGCATTTTCTACAACGGCCCTCCATCGAATACCACGACATCTAGAGACTTCGCCAGAAAAACACCATAGTGAAATACAAAATTACCCATTTGGTCATTTTTTAAATTAAATTATACCATCTCCAAAGTTAATGAAATTAGAGAAACTTATTGGATATTCGTTTAAATTTAATTATTACCTACAATAGAAAACAAATTTATGACCAAAGTTTTGTAATAAGGACAGTGAAAGATGATATACGTAAGTAACAAAGTACACCTAAGATAATCAATTATTTATGTTTATAAAATAAAATTAATTTGTTGAATTATAAATATGAATTATTTACTCACAACTGTTTTATAATGTTCTTCAAATTATAAGTATGCCAATTACCTTAGGTTTTAGAATTATTATATATTATAATATCTCACATCATTTAATTTTGTTAGATATTTTATTAAAATAGAAAAGTAAATGTTATTAAAATATATTACACAACACAATTGCAGTTCCAAAATAGCGTACCACTTTATTAAAGTGATAAAATTATTATAAAAATTTCGCTCAAAAGTAAATAAAGAAATTGTGCTCCATACTTTTTTTTTTACTATTTACAGGGTAGCGTTTGACCACAAGTCACCTGATGTTAAGTGACGATGTGGTCGAAGATGGCGCCACGCCACTTGCACTTTGGTAATGAAAACTCCCCAAAAATCGGGAGAATTTCCTACGCGTTCACCCTACCGTTTTCACGAAATGAGCGAGACCAATATATCCTCGACTTCTATCTTTATTCTCATTGGTCGAACTAGAATAGCTTTCTAGAACGTTCGCTGACCCGAGTGCTCTGATTGGTCAATCTCGCAAAGGCTAGAACCTTCTCGACTCCTATTCGTTTTCATATAAAAGCAGCGTCAACTCGGCGGGAAGTCAGAATTATTTCAAACTCAAAGCGAATAAGACGAAAGTGACTTCGGTGCAACCGAAATCAAGTTTACAAAAACTCTACGCAAGTGAACAAGTTTTACGAGTGTTGTTAATTACAAGTGAAAAGGAAGCAAGAAGACAAAATGCCAGCTATTGGAATTGACCTGGGAACCACATACTCCTGTGTAGGAGTATGGCAGCATGGAAACGTCGAAATCATCGCCAACGACCAAGGGAACAGAACTACTCCATCCTACGTCGCTTTCACCGACACCGAGCGACTAATCGGTGACGCAGCCAAGAACCAAGTAGCCCTGAACCCTAGCAACACAGTCTTCGACGCGAAAAGGCTTATCGGACGCAAATTCGACGACCCCAAAATCCAAGCGGACATGAAACATTGGCCCTTCAAAGTGATCAACGATGGCAGCAAACCCAAGATCCAAGTCGAGTTCAAAGGAGAAACTAAGAGGTTCGCTCCTGAGGAGATCAGCTCAATGGTGCTGACAAAGATGAAGGAAACAGCAGAGGCTTATCTTGGAGCCACAATCCGCGATGCAGTGATCACAGTTCCAGCATATTTCAACGACTCACAGAGACAAGCAACCAAGGACGCTGGTGCCATCGCCGGGTTGAACGTCCTCCGCATCATCAACGAGCCCACAGCCGCCGCTCTAGCCTACGGTCTCGACAAGAACTTGAAAGGTGAGAGGAACGTTCTGATCTTCGACCTCGGCGGCGGCACTTTCGATGTCTCCATTTTAACCATCGACGAAGGCTCTCTGTTCGAAGTGAAGTCAACGGCGGGAGATACGCATCTCGGTGGCGAGGACTTTGATAACAGACTAGTGAACCATCTGGCTGAGGAATTCAGTAGAAAGTACAAGAAAGATCTGCGCGCTAACCCTCGTGCTTTGCGCCGTCTCCGCACGGCTGCTGAGCGCGCCAAGCGCACCCTATCATCAAGCACAGAAGCCTCCATCGAAATCGACGCCCTATACGAAGGCATCGACTACTACACGAGGATTTCCCGCGCACGCTTTGAAGAGCTCAACTCTGACCTGTTCCGAGGCACCCTAGACCCTGTAGAGAAGGCTTTAAAAGACGCGAAGCTAGACAAAAGCCAGATTCACGACGTGGTCCTCGTCGGAGGTTCTACTCGCATTCCCAAGGTCCAGACTTTGCTGCAGAACTTCTTCTGCGGGAAGAAGCTGAACCTATCCATCAACCCTGATGAAGCGGTGGCTTACGGCGCCGCGGTACAGGCGGCCATCCTGAGCGGCGAGACCCACTCCAAAATCCAAGACGTTTTATTGGTTGATGTGGCGCCACTCTCCCTGGGTATTGAAACGGCGGGAGGTGTGATGACCAAAATTGTCGAGCGCAACTCTAAGATCCCTTGCAAGCAGTCTCAGACCTTCACAACGTATTCTGACAACCAGCCAGCTGTCACCATCCAAGTTTATGAAGGTGAGCGTGCAATGACCAAAGACAACAACCTTCTGGGCACTTTCGACTTGACTGGCATCCCGCCAGCACCTCGTGGAGTGCCAAAAATCGACGTGACCTTCGACTTGGACGCGAACGGCATCCTCAACGTGTCTGCGAAGGAAAACAGCACAGGTCGCAGCAAAAACATTGTCATTAAGAATGATAAGGGTCGCTTGTCCCAAGCCGACATTGACCGTATGCTGTCCGAAGCAGAGAAGTACAAGGAAGAAGATGACAAACAACGACAGAGAGTATCTTCTCGCAACCAGCTGGAATCCTACATCTTCAGCGTGAAGCAGGCTCTGGATGATGCTGGAGACAAACTCTCTGAGGAAGACAAGACATCAGGTCGTTCCGCTTGCGATGAGGCCTTGCGCTGGCTGGATAACAACACCTTGGCTGAACAAGAAGAATATGACCATAAACTAAAGGATCTCCAGCGTACATGCTCTCCACTCATGTCCAAGATGCATGGAGGTGCCGGAGGCATGCCTGGAGATATGCCCGGAGGTATGCCCGGTCAGCAAAGGCATGAAGGACCCACCGTTGAAGAAGTTGATTAAAATAACCAAAGTTTCCGAGTATGTCTGATTGTGATATTATTTTGTTAAGACTGATAAAATTTATTTGTGTGTTTGATCATGATGTCGGAATGTAAATAAATTATTATTATTTATTATGTAAATGTTCTTTGTTTTATTTAGCTAATTTCATTAAAATGAAATTAGGTAGGAATTAGGTTGTTCCACAGATTTGGAGTCGGCGGTTGTTCTAAAACAAGTTTCTAGTAGGTAGAAAATTTTTACTGTTTTGAAATTATAAATTGCAGTAAAGTTAATCAATTCCATAAGCGCTAGACTTGTTTGCTAGTTGATCCCAATCTTGAATGATCATTGATCATCTAACATCATTACTTACTGCAGTTCATTTCATACTGCTACCTTTACTCACCCACTGAATATTCTACATAGAATAATCATAACATTATGATCAATAGCGATCGCAGAACCTTTTTTGGTCGTCTCAATGATTCACGATTCAACCTTGCATGAATTTATTTTAGTACACTTTATTTAAGCGCCATCTATTTATAAACCAAGGAGCCATGGCCATAACACATTTAGTGTAACTGATCGCTAATCTGTGTCTGTTAATTTTAGTAGCGCGTCGCGTAGGAGTAATAGTGTTCTGTGCGCATAGGTGGCGCTAGTAGTAATAGAAAATCATACACTAATTATTCATTGACGAAGCGACATCAAAAAGTCGGTCAGAATGTCAACTGTCGCAGAAACCGGAATGGTAAAGTAGGCTCCACAGATTTGGACTTGAAAGAAAGTCTGGGAGACCGTTTTGGCGGCAATTGAACTGACAACATGAAAATTTGATTATTATTTCATTTGGAAGCTGGTGCTTCCCGTGTGGTCCCATTTCAATTTGGTCCAGTTCTGACAATTGCAACCATGAGGAAACCTTTGAATACGGTTTTTCTTGCCTGGAATGTTGCTTGTAATCATACTTAGCCACTAGTTATACGAAGGAACAAGAAGAAGCCTCAATAATTATGTAAATTAACTCACAACTTTAATCTAATCCATTCCGTCTATTATGAATAATACGACTGTTATCTCTGCATGTAAATATAGTACATAAGTACTATTATCTCAATAAGTTATTAATGTTAATAGGTGGGCCTATTAAATTACATTGCAACGCTGGCTAGCGTTCGCTTGACACGCGGCGTACCAGTTCACACGAGCGTTGAGTTTCCAAAATGTAAATCTATTTATTGATATTATCGTGAGAAATAGCGTTGAAAATGAGTGAAATCAAAGACGGTGAAGGCAAAAAGCCTCTGTTACGACAGGTAAGACGCTAATGTGCTAATTAAGATTTTTTTATTGGAACAGGCAATTTTAAACCAGAAAGTTGCTAGTTACGTCGGCTTGCGATCCGTTAGACGTGGATTTGAATCTTACAATGAGCTTGAGCTTTCGGTGTACGAAAACGTGATGAAACCATAGCTTGGTAGATATTTCCTAGTAGGTACTCGTCTAGCTACCAACCTCAAGTTAAGAATCTGTCGCCAAACACCTCGGTGTGTTTTGGCTGCTTCACTTGAGAGGCAGCTCCCAATTCAGGTATAGCGTGACGCCACCCCCGACCACATCATTACTTAACATCTGGTGACTTGTGGTCAAACTCTATCCTGTAAAAAGTAAAATAAAACATATTAGGGCTTGTTACGAGAAATTCCCCGCATTAATTTTCCTTCTTCAACCTATTTCTTGTACAAAACGTTAGCAACCCTACCTAAGACTGGTTCTCCAGAACGGCTGGAACAAGTGTTTGACAAGCAGATTTTTAAACTGAAGTTATATACCTAAGTGGCTGCGAAGCAAGCTCTGGGGAAGTACGTACCCTATCTGCCTAGGTATTGAACGGACAAGCTGATAGCCTGCCTGACCTAAACCTGGTGATAACAAATGGAGATTGACAGTTATTTTTATTTCCTAGAGTAAAGTAGCTCGCTGGATAGAACCTAAACGCCCCTTACTGTTCAGTGCCGCCCAGAACTTCTAATTATGCGCGGCAATCCACTGCGGTCAAACCTCCGAAGCCCCTACATATCAGACGATAAAACTATGGTCTAAATTTCACTGGAAACATTGTCCTTCAATCCGATGTTAGTACAGAATCTTAAATCCCAGAAAAATCTGACCACTTCCTTTCTTTCTTTCCAGTGCTTCGTGACAGGGAATGTGGCTATGACCCTCGTGGGCCACGGCTGCGCGGTGGGCATCTCAGCGATCCTGATCCCGAGCCTGAGAGATCAGGAGTCGCATATCCATGCGACGCTGAGCGAGGAGTCTTGGATAGGTGAGCTTAAATGAGGCAAAAGCAAAAGGCAAATTGCAAGGGCAAATGCCCTTGAAATTGCAGTCCTTACTAAGAAATCATGAAACAAGTACAATTTGCTGAGGGGCCTACCAGCAGCTGTTGTTCAAGATTCTAGCTGAATCGCAGTAAGATACGCTGGTAGGCCCTCTTTTCATTTGTATCAATAAGAGGCTCGAAAATAAATTTATCATCATCATCGGCCTGTGTCAGTCCACTCCTCAAAATAGGCCTCTCCTTACGTAGGCCTTCGGCTCTTTTCATCCAACTACTCTCAGCCACTCTGCGAAAGACGGAGGCTGCCTCGCCTTGTCGCTGAAAACTCTCAAAACTATTATTTACACCAAATAACTTTCTTAACTCGAAGCATTTTGATAACGAAACATGTCATTATCTTTTTCAGCGTCAGCATTGGGTCCAGCACTTATCATCGGCAACTTGCTCGTCACCGTCCTTCTAGACATATTAGGGAGAAGGATATGCCACTTCCTCACCGTCCTACCAGTTCTGGCCGGCTGGTTCATCCTTATCTTCGCCAACAACGTCTTTGCACTCATAGCTGCCAGACTTTTCCAAGGTGTTGCCATTGGCATCTACGGATCTCTCGGCTCCATAATCATCGGGGAAATGACTGACCCAGAGAACAGAGGAATGTTCCTAACAATGGTATCACTTGCACTGACCATAGGAGTTCTGTTAAGCCACGCTTTGGGAACTTACTTCAGCTGGCAGAAGACCGCGTTGATATGCTCATTTACAACGTTTACAAGTCTAGTTATGCTGGTTTACACTCCAGAGTCGCCTTCTTGGTTAATTTCTAAGGGAAAACACGAAGAAGCGAGGGAAATCTTCTTCTGGTTACGAGGGAACGGCGAGAAACAAGAAACAGAGTTTGAAAGGATGGTTGCAGCGCAGAATATGGTTCGGAAGTCAAGCGATACCGACGAAGGTATTTCAATCAGCGTCAAGGCGAGACGGTTCTTCAAGCGTATCAAGGAAACCTGCAGAAAGCCCGAGTTCACCAAACCAATTACCATTATGATATTTCTCTACATCATGTTTCAGTTTGCTGGAATCAATGTCATCAGTTCTTACGCGATCGATATCATTGAGCAAGTTGTGGGGCCGGAAGCGAACACCAAATTGCTTATGGTGGTTCTGGACGTCGAAAGGCTTGTTTGCAACCTCGTGGCCGTTTATCTGATGAAGGTCATGAAGAGGAGAACTTTGTTGTTCAGCACCGGTTTCGCTTGTATACTGTCGTACTTTGGAAAGGCTGCTTACGTTTACATGAAGCAGAACGGCAAGCTTCCTTTTGACAGTCAGTGGATCCCGATCGCCTTGATAGCCTTTTACATGTTCACATTGACTATTGGCATTTCATCAGTACCTTTTGCTTTAGCTGGGGAGATATTCCCATTGGAATACCGTGCGCTAGGAAGTGGTATCAGCGTTTTGGCGCTTTCTCTGAACTTCTTCATGGCTGTGAAGTGTTTCCCAATTCTGATCAGTGCTATAGGACTTTCTTTGACATACGTGTTGTATGCTAGTGTTGTAACTGTGTGTTTGGGTGTAGTCTGGTTCTTGCTGCCAGAAACAAAGGGTAGAACTCTCCAGGATATTGAAAACGTCTTCAGAGGTGTATCGGCTAGCGACGCGAGGAGTTCCGAGCCTCTGAGGGAAACGACTGAAATGGAAGTTATGATGCAAAGCAATCACAGTATCCAAGCTCTTTAGGTATTAAGCTTCGTACAAATCGTAATGGCTAATTAACTCTTTGTGAAAGAGCTCATGGGAAACTACTGCCAGATACCTATCTCTGGCTTCTGCTGATGTTTTAGTTCAAAGAGTGGATGCTGGAGAAATTTCAGGCACATACGTTTGCCATAAGGAACACAGATTGATATAATGTACGCAGTCCAATCCAACACGGTGGACGTGCTAGGTAACTAAGGGTGGATTCAGGATTTTTTTCTGGGAGGGGTAGAAGTGTCAGAGAAGTAAAGACTGCCCCCCTTAGTATTGCACTAGATCTTTGGGATGAATTATTTCTCATTGACATACAATAAGTACCAAATTACTTGTTTACAAGAAACTAATGTTATCAAAGCTACATACCTAACTTTTTAACAAAAAAGAAACCGACTTCGTGTTCCCCTCGATTTCTCTAAGATGCGATCATGAAATCCCGGTTTCCTTATCATGGTACCACCCTTGGGGTAACTCCTTTACAACAAAAAAAGAATCAATGAATCGGTTCACATAAAAAAAAACATACATATATGGTCGAATTGAGAAACCTCCACCTTTTTTGAAGTCAGTCGGTTAAAATGGTATTCATATTTCAGAGTCTCAGCTTGTTTTATTTGAATGAATCTTGAAATGTATAGATTTTTTTATTTATTTGTTGGATTATGAGAGTGTGTTTGTGTGAGAGAGAGATATATATGGAGAAAGAGAGTAAGAGATACATTTTATATTTTATTTGTACAAACTGTACATATATAACAAATTTGTGAACTATAATGCTCACGCACAAAAAACATGTGTTTGCGCGTACGTCGCAGCCGAACATGATAAATAAATAAGTGACAATAATTATATAATTTTATAGTAATTACATGTATTAATTGTTATTACTCTTTATAAGTACCTATGGAATATGAATGTGATTGCATTTCATATGAAGGGTCCACTGCAATAATGATGAATGTCCAATTTTTTTAAAATCTTAACAAGTAATACCATTCGGTCACATAACATTATATTTAGAAATCTTGTTAGCAAACTTCGCAATATCGCTTGCAGTCTCGTGATAAATATGTTTTAAATATTTTGGCTACACGGCTAGAACGCTCAACGTCACCACAGACAATAATAACATTTTATAATCTTCGGGTCTGAGTTTTTTTACACCGTTTATAAATTTAAAACCCAATTATCTCAAAACTAAAGTTATAGGACATTCATCATTATTGCAGTGGACCTTTTATATAATAATACTAGCTGACCCGGCAAACGTTGTTTTGCCATATAATAAATGGCTATTAAAAAATAAGGGTTGATCGTAGAAGGGTGAAAATTGAGGATTGTACGTATTTTTGTATGAAATTTTGTCTAAAAAATAAAATAAAAAATTTAGGGGTGGACTACCCCTAACATTTAGGGGGATGAAAAATAGATGTTGGCCGATTCTCATAGATACCGGATAAGCACAAAAAATTTCATCAAAATCGGTCAAGCCGTTTCGGAGGAGTATGGCAACGAAAACTGTGACACGAGAATTTTATATATTAGAAGATATGCTTTATACATTAATTCTGATGTTATAAGATTCAATTAGGTAAAATCTGTACATATAATTAAGTGCTTTATCTAAATCAATATACTAAATTGTTATAAGTACATAATTATAGAAAATATTAAACTGTAGCGAGACATATTATGACAATAACTGTTTACGCACGGATTCGAATACTTTCTCCCTCACACACACACTATCTGTTTCACCGAGTCACGGAGCGGGCCAGCCTGGACGCTGCGCGGTATCTCCGCCCCACCACTGCTGAGCCTTTATAAGCGGGACGCCGAGACGTCTTCAATGAGTTCGCTTAGGCAGCGCTTGAGAGATAGTCACACAGTCCTCAAGTTCTCTTATCCGAGCAACAGAGTGAGGTAGTCACACAGCCCACTTTGACGCTCATAGTGTCCTCCCATATAGCTAGGCATTTACCTACTAAAGTACAACTATTGTAGTCTACCAGTGTTGTAAAATAAACGGTCCATCTACCACCACCCGTTGTTTTGCTGAACACCACCCTACAATCTGGCGCCCAACGGGAAAAATCCTAAACTGAAGGTAGAAGAAGAAGAGGAGGTAGAAGAAGAAGAGGAGGTAGAAGAAGAAGAGGAGGTTGAAGAAGAAGAGGAAAAAGGGAAAAACGAATTGAAGATGTCTTTTCAGTTAACAAAAGAACAATTTGAAGAATTACTGAGTCGCATACCAACAACTTCATCTCAGTCCTCAAATAAAAACTTCACCAGATGCACTCTTCGCTTCCACGGGGAACGTCAGTACGATAAAGTTGAAGAATTTATTACTGGCGTTACTATATACAAGAAAATTGAGCAAATATCAGACGAAGACGCGTTGGAAGGTCTTCCCTTGCTACTAAAAGACACTGCAAGTACTTGGTGGACAGGGGTTCGAGCTGAAATCAAGACCTGGTCATCTGCACTTCCTGCTATCCGCTCAGCATTTGCTCCAAAATTGCAACCATATGAGATCTACGTAAAACTATTCGCAGATCAACAAGACAGTAACGAACCAGTAGACACATTCTTGTGCAGAAAAAGGGCCTTACTGGGAATGCTGTCAAGCAAACGGCATAAAGAAGAAGAACAACTGGATCTCGTATATGGACTGCTAAAACAAAGTATACAAAGCAAAATAGCACGATCAGATGTGAAGAATTTTGCGGAACTACTAGAAAAAGCACGTCATTTCGAAACGCTTGAAAAGGTCAATACTAGTAGAAACCAACAAAGAGAAAATGTGGAAAAGGAAAAAGAAACAAAAACATGTTTATTCTGCAGCCGAAAAGGTCACACTGCAGACATATGTCGTCACCGTTTGGCACAAGTGGAAGCAGGAACCAGCAAACGTGTCAATGAAACACTCGCAGAAGCTGCAGGGAAAACTACCACAGATACAACAACAGAAAATAAAGTGTCTTCAGTTAGCCCAGTTGCTTGTTACGGATGTGGCAAACCCGGAGTTGTTCGAAGCAATTGTGAAAACTGCAAAATGAAGGTCACTCCTCCAAAGCCGATACAGTTTTATGCCGTGGACTGGAGTATACAGAATACTGCAAAAGTTCCAACAATTCCCATCAAATATAATGGAATTCTTGGCCACGCGCATATAGACACAGCTGCTCGCACAAGCATTGCTGGTATCAAATTATATCACATAATGAAGGAAATAGGAACGCAATTCCTAGAACGGGAGACGATGGTTGCTTTAGCAGACGGGTCATCAAAGCAAATGACTTTGCTAACCACAAAGATTGAAATAGCAGTAGGGAACCGAAAGCTACCGATCACGTTCACAATCTTCCCAGATGCAAATGACAACCGTACCCTGTTGGGAATTGACTTTCTAGAAGAGAACGGGATAGTACTGAATTTAGCACAGCGGATTTGGTTCTTCATCGACGACCCTGGACATAAACATAATTTTATAAGAATCCAGAACACTGCGCCGGTACTAAAATCAATTGATTACAATTTATCATATGTAATGAAAACGGATGACAGTAATTATGCCATTGGTGCAGCTTTGCTGCAGGGGGAGGGTGAAAATGAATACCCTATAGAATATGCTAGTCAGCCAGCTGAACGTAACTACACAGTAACTGAGAAAGAAGCTTTGGTATGGGCAATAACAAAGTTTCGAGGATATATAGATGGTACGAAGTTTCTAAGCAAACAAGAAAGCAATTTCTCAGCAAAATTTGCATCAAGACATGATGGTTCATACACAATTACAAAGAAAATAGGAAGCTCAATCTACGAAGTCGCTAATGTTACTGAACCTGACAAATCCATTGAAAAATATCATATGTCTACAATAACCAAATATGAAAATAGAGAAAATGAAACTCCAAAACCATTAGTACCTATTCGACAACAAGGAAGACCTAAGAAGAGTGATTCCACCATTATTCCTGGCACTCATACGGGACGTCAATGAGTACCAGAGGGGGAGAATGTAGCGAGACATATTATGACAATAACTGTTTACGCACGGATTCGAATACTTTCTCCCTCACACACACACTATCTGTTTCACCGAGTCACGGAGCGGGCCAGCCTGGACGCTGCGCGGTATCTCCGCCCCACCACTGCTGAGCCTTTATAAGCGGGACGCCGAGACGTCTTCAATGAGTTCGCTTAGGCAGCGCTTGAGAGATAGTCACACAGTCCTCAAGTTCTCTTATCCGAGCAACAGAGTGAGGTAGTCACACAGCCCACTTTGACGCTCATAGTGTCCTCCCATATAGCTAGGCATTTACCTACTAAAGTACAACTATTGTAGTCTACCAGTGTTGTAAAATAAACGGTCCATCTACCACCACCCGTTGTTTTGCTGAACACCACCCTACAAAACTAAATTACCCAAATTTAAATAAAGTATCTATATATCAACTATTTATCCATTTAAATCCTTTTTTTAAACATTGATACACTTTTACTTTGTCATATTTAAGACTAACATTATTAATAATATAATAGGTAGGTATAATTAAATTTATTTTTATAATTGAATTGAAATGTTCACTTATAGTTTTTAGGATAAAAATGTATTTGATTTAATTTTTGTTATTTGAAGTTACCTTCATGCTAGTGACGTCATCAAAAGCGGCTTCAACGGAAGACCAGCGCTGGTCCAACGAGCAGCACAACGCTGAGTTGAGGCCGGTTTGCAACAATACATCTTTTGTAGCTATTACTTATTGCATATTGTTTTGCTTTGTATTTTGTATAATTTGTTGCAAATAAATTATTCTTATTCTTATTCTTAATTTATTGAGAATTAACACAGGCTTTTTTATTTAATACCGAATTATTTATCCTTGCCAGATAACGCTAAGACCAGCTAACACTCACTACCTATAAGAAATAGGTAGGTACCTATCTATCTACTGAAACAGTAGCAGTGACGTCAGCAACATATCTACGTCATATATTGCGAAATCGGTCGTCGAGGCGAGATTGCGATTCTAATCTATCAGTTACATTACTATAGTTATTTTACTAATTATCGTGTCTAAATTATTGAATGGCGGGTAATATCTATCTTCAGATATCTGCTGCTAACTCGCAATCGCGCAATCGAATCCGATTATATAGCTTTCCATATTGAAAAAACTAACAAGATTCCAAAGTAGCAAAATACCCTTCTAACACGGTTATATGACCAGAACTCTTGTGATTGTTGTATGAAAGCCACGATTCTTCCTTTTTGCTATGTAAAATCATTTTATAAGCAGTATTGGCTAATATTGCTTCAACTCAATCGGGTTTTTGTTCCTTTTGTAATGTATTAATTACACCCGACTGCGCCAAAATAAAGTACCTTATGTCACTTCCACAATAAAGACGAATCTAATGACACCTCTTATGTTAAAATCCGTCAAGCCACTTAGGCTACAGGCCGTGCCAAAGAGGTAAAAACAAACTGAGATGGCGCAACGACTCAAACTGTGTCTTAGCCAGAGACGCCACTTCGCTCTGTCCTGCGCCACCTCCTGCCAATCTTCCACCTGGAGTGAGCGCAAGTCCTTTATGATTTCGTCTTTCCAGCGATACCTGCAGTGCGATTCTATGTAATCCACACGGAAACGCTTCCGACCACGAATTCGGAAAAAAATCCTTCAGATTTTTTTAGACACGATTCATTAATCTGAATTTGGAAACTGATATAACCAGCTGCTCAATCACGGAAAAGTTTCCGCTGCCAATTTGGTCTCGGAAAACGTTTTCGTGAAGCAAAAGTGAGGTCGAATCCGACACGGAAACTTTCCGAGTGAATTAGAGTCGCACTACTGGACCTTATATGCTCGTTTGACCACACGATCCATTTCTATTCTTTCAAGGTGGTGTGGTAGTGGTTCAATGGTCTTTACTTGAACTCAACATTCAGAAGAGCAGTGCTTCATTATCAATTGCCACATTTATAAATAGTTGAGCAGTTGGAAACACGGTTTGCTTCTGCTCAACTATCCTGAGTGAGATCCAAAAAGTCTGACATGTGCAAACTTCTTCTTACCCTGGTCTCATCTATCTGGGGCCAGCATGTACTCTTCTTCCACTCTCCCCTATCAGCCGTCATCGCTTCATTCACTCTCCTTTCATTCATATCGATCCTTACTCAATCCATCCATCTTTTCTTTGGTCTTTTTCTTCCCTTCCATCCATCAACATTCATATTCATCACTTTTTTTGGTAATATGACTATCATCCCTCCTCATAACATGTCCATACCAAGCCAAACGATTTTCTTTCAACTTTCTGACATACGCCAAGACAGTTAATTGTTCAGATTGTGTAGGTAAAATTGATCATTACCTAGCAGAATAGGTAACAATAATCTAATCTTAACGCTTGTTATCGCCAAGTGCCTAATACCGTTGACAATATCGCCTCTAAAGCAATGCCTTGCAGACGGTGTGGACGTGGGAATTAGTGGCCAAAATGCTGAAAGTTTTTTGATAGTTTTTGTGTAACTGTAATTGGGAATTTAGAGACAATGGGTGAAGTGCGGACGAAAGGGAGTAGCACGCCTATTATAAGGCAGGTAAGGGATTGTATTTTTTTTTAACTATAATTGTGTTTTTTTTTACGTTAATTTAATATAGTGACACTAAGTATATAGTATAAAAAACCATAGATCATTTCAATTGAATGATGAGACGAGCAAGTCGTTGGCCTGATCATGCTTGTTCAGTCAGTACCACCCAGAGTTTTGAACTGCAACAGTTCAATGCACTTCTTTATGGCCTATAATTTCACTAGAAACATTGCCCTTCAATGCGGAACACAGTAATGTTTGCACACTACTGCTTGGTGTTTCATTAACTGGCAAAGTTGTGGTACTTTCCCAGGTGGACTTCAAAAGAGTTCTACCATCACAAATACAAAAAACAAAGTCATTTCAGTCTTTTCACTTATGTTTCGTGACAATGTGCTATAGCACATCTTCATAATCATCAACAACCTGTTACGTTCCCACTGCTGGGACAAAGGCCTTCTCTCAGAGAGATAGTATGATTCTACCACGGCCCAGTGTGGGTTGGCAGATGGGCTAGTGATCAAAAATCAGGAGATCGAAGACCTAGTGGGCGAGCCCAACGTGGTTGGTGAAATTAAATCGCGTTGGCTTGGCCACGTGGTGCGCATGGTAGAAAATCGGGCGGCAAAGCGTTCTTCTTTGGGACGTTCTAGATACCGCTGGAGGGACGCGGTGGTTGCGGACCTACGCGAACTCCAGACTCTGAACTGGGCTGAAATGGCTCAGGATGGGGAGGAGTGGCGCTCTCTCGTTTCGGAGGCCAAGTCACTGGGTTGCTGAGCCAAGAATCTCTAGGAACTGATGTTTATCAACAGGCTGTGCCCCACGCTTTCACCCGCGTGGACTACAATATATCGCGACATAAAGTATCCTAAAGAACTCCTTCTCCAGGGAATAAACTATATCTTCACATCTCTCATCAAGATCTGTTCAGCCATCTGTTAGGCGTGAAGAGTTAACAAACAGATAGCTGGCTGGGTCCGTACCCAGCAAGTTACTTTACTATTTTTATCTCTACATATTAGTATTTATTATCAAAAACGCTTTTCGCGTCTGTCTATCCGTCTGTGTATCCGCTAACTCCTAACGGATGTTGATGGGGTTTTCACCATCAGTTAGATAATTTTTCACGGAAGGTGTATACAGATAATAAAACCTCATAAAAAATTTATTTAAGTAGAATTTTCTTCCTATTTTTTTCTTTAGCACACCCGTGCAGGGGCAGCTTTGGCCTCAAGGTTCGTAAGTAATGGATAAGACAATAGCAACTCCAAATCTAAGTGTAGGTTGCCCAACTTTCTACACTCGATGCATTGCTATCAGCAAGGCCCTGATAAACCCCTGATCTGATTAGTCCACTGTAGTGTTTAATTATCGCTCTACAAATCAAAATAACAGTGTGCTGCTAAACTACGCAGTAATAGGGATGTGCGGTATTGACATCAATATTGATATCGATAGTACAGTTAGCGTTAAAAGTAGCTGATCATAAGTACTCGATTTTCCAAATGCGTCTTTTAGACCAAATATTACGATTATTTTTAGAAGGAGGCGTTTGACCTCAACAAAATATCAATATTTTGGTACAACAATATCGATATTACGATAATATTGATAATCCCTAGCAATAACTAAAATTTTAGGAAGTAGTTAATTTTTACAAAACCCAAGTTAAAAAATTATTTTAGGGTGCGTAAAGGCGGCGTAGATTTAACAGTCCTACTTGGAAGTTTTGTTAATCCACTGTCTTAAGGAATGTGTAGGACTTAAACCAAATCGCGCTATTATCTGCGAGTATCTTATCGTGAATCTATTGAATAACACAAAGATTTATTGCAAAGGCTATTTTTCAAAGTCATTTTCCGTACGATTCACTCAGTATGCGTTATCACGGATCACTTCATCTCATATCAGCATTCCAATGTCATGCTGTGATGGGATATAACCTTCGATAGCATTTAAAATTCTTCTCATAGCTTCCGAGTCATGTCAAAATAAGCTAACTAACTAACTGAGATGGCGCAACGACCCCAAGTAAGTCTTGGCCTCCGATATATGACGCCACTTCGGTCTGCCCTGAGCCACCTCCTGCCAGTCCTCCACCTGGAGTGAGCGCAAGTACTTCATGACTTCGTCGACATATTCCGAGTCATGTTGAATTAGTTTTATTAGTAGATACCTTCTAGAGCATTCCTGGTATTTACAGCGCTAGTGGCCGTCAAACCCGAGTTCAAATCCTCTTATGCGGATTTGCCATCGCTCAATACGGTGAAGGAAAACTTTGTGAGGATACCAGCATGGTCAAGAACGTTTAAGAATACCAGCACCTATATATACTTAGTATCTTTCTCACTTCTCTCTCTAAGATAAAGATTTGATTGTGATTTTTACCCGTTCAATATACATACTATACGATATTTCTTCATCGTCACGTTCTCAATACTGGAACGAAGGTCTCTCAAAGAGATAGAATGTCCATAAATAATCTACCTGAACCTGTTTTGGTTGATGGTATGGTGCACATACAAATATAGGTAAACACTGGTGCAGAATCACTCCAGACTGCAACGAGACAGGTCCTGGTTCGTTTCGAAATGAAAGGGTGGAAACTTGGGAAGTAATTAACAGACCTTATTCATATTCCGAGTAAAATCTACCCAAATGCTCCCAAGGCTTTACATTCATCCCTCTCAATTCCAGTGTTTCCTGACAGCATCTGTGGCGATAAACATTATGGGCCATGGCTGCGTCATCGGCTTCTCCGCCATCCTGATTCCCAGCCTTAGAAGACCGGAGTCTCACATCCACGCCACGCATAGTCAAGAGTCATGGATAGGTAAGAGACGTGAAGATAGTAATCTAAGAAAGGTATAAGTGTGTTCCGGCCGGATTTTGCATTTTTGCCCTCTACAACCCTCAAGTTAAGAATCTGTCGCCAAGCACCTATTGGTGTGTTCCGGTAGCCCCTGGAGAGCCAGTTCCTGCTCCCACCCACTACTGACCACCATCAATGCCACCTTCGACCACATCGTCACTTAGTATCAGGTGACTTGTAGTCAAACCCTGTTATATGGAAAAAAACAGCCAATTCGTAAGGATTCATTTTTGACTGCTTACTTTAACTAAAGGAACTGAAAAGGGCAGTCATTACCTTAAAGACAAACAATACTTTGCAGACGACACCGTAACCTTCTATTAAACTAGGATGGCCATTTTATGTATGCTTTGAGTCCTAGATTGTATCGCTCTAGATAACGATAAGAAAGGCTAATGAAAACAGGTAATCACGATATTTTCAGCCTCGTAATCTCGATAGCATCTGAAATGGTTTTATCATCGAGACATTGTAAGATTTAACATATCGTATCAATCGATAAAGGATCTTATGTAAGAATGCTCCGAAAACATGAGAACAAATCTGATAATAAATGCACTAAAGTATGATAAAATTTGTATGTGATTACTTAGCAAAACTTCTGTTCTGTTTGTAGCGAGATTGTAGTATCAATGTTGCACACGTCAGTGATTTTACTCTGCAAGGGTATGACAGAAAGTCAGCCAGTGCACACTGTTCAGCTAAGGTTTAGAAAATATTGGTATAAATTGGTTTTGCTTTTCCATTTGAAGATGGTAAAACCTTAATAGTAACCGAAGTAAGCAGAATGGCATTTTTGGAGTTTATGATAAGCACGTTTCTAGGGGCTTGGACTACTAACTGATTTGATAATAAGTGATGATGTGGTCAGTGATGATAAACAGTAAGAACGCAATCCTAGAATACTAGTTCTGAAGTTCACTTTCATTGCAGCAGGTGATAACTAGACTAAGCTAGCGAAATTGACATAGTTTAATCATGACTTTTCTTCACCTAAAGCTTAATGACATTGCAGGATTAGAACCTTCGACCTTCGTACCAGTGTCTGACCGTACTGCGTCAATCGTTGCTTAAAATAATGACAAAGCAATTCCATAAATACATACTTTAATTATTACCGTCTGGAGTTCTGGAGTTCATTGGCCTAAATAGATATTAAGCTAACCTTCCGTGACGCGTCGTGAAAGCTTTGGAGGGCAGAAACTAGAACTGTCGTTTGTATTGACTTTCTGCCTAGTCAAAGCGTCAGACCAGTTTGAGACTAAATTAACTATTTTCTGCATTTCAGCTTCAATAATCGGCTTCGCTCTCATCGTCGGAAACTTCATCGTCACAATGGTCCTGGACTCTATCGGAAGAAGAAAATCTCATCTACTTACCATCTTACCCGGAATGATCGGCTGGTTCATGCTGCCAATCGTCAATGACGTCACTTGGCTCATCATGGCCAGGTTCCTCCAAGGAGTGGCGATGGGCATGCTCGGGCCTCTCGGCTCGATTATCATCGGGGAAATGACTGACCCTAGGTTTAGAGGAATGTTCCTAACTAGCGTCTCCTTATCACTCACAGTAGGAGTTCTCTTCTGCCACACTCTTGGCTCGTTCTTTAGTTGGCAGCAAATAGCTGTGATATGCTCGTTTACGACGTTCACAAGTGTTCTTCTGATTATTTTTACTCCAGAGTCGCCTTCCTGGTTGATATCGAAGGGGAGGTTTGAAGAAGGGAGGGAAGTGTTCCTGTGGTTAAGGGGGGATAACGAAGAGCAAGAAGTCGAGCTAGAGCGTATGATTGCTGCTCAGAAAATGGTGCGAAAATCAAGCGTAGCCGGTCAAGATTTGCCAATGACATTGAAGATCAAACGTTTTTGTAGATACTTCGGCGAGTCCTGTAGAAAGCCAGAATTTTACAAGCCCATATCTATCATGGTTTTCTTGTACATCATATTCCAATTCGCTGGCATCAACGTCATTAGCTCGTACACGATTGATATTATTGGACAGGTGGTTGGACCAGAAGCCAACGCCAAGCTCCTCATGGTGATAATGGATGTTGAAAGACTGTTCTGTAACATTCTGGCAATTTACCTAATGAAGATTATGAAAAGGAGAACTCTGTTATTTAGTACTGGAGCTATCTGCGTCTTGTCCTACTTCGGGAAAGCTGGTTACGTTTATTTAAAACAGACTAACAATCTGCCATTTGACAACCAATGGATTCCAATCGCCTTAATCGGAGTTTACATGTTTTCTTTGACGGTCGGTATATCTTCTATACCGTTCGCGTTATCAGGAGAGATATTTCCGTTGGAATTTCGAGGGTTGGGGAGTGGAATCAGTATATTAGCGTTATCTCTCAACTTCTTTGTGGCAGTAAAATGTTTCCCGGTTTTGAATACGGCTATAGGTCTACCTCTCACTTACGTCTTATACGCAAGTGTGGTAGCGATACTTTTGATATTCGTCTGGTTCTTGCTACCAGAAACAAAGGATAGAACTCTTCAGGAGATAGAAGACATCTTCAGAGGTTATTCCACTGATGGATTGAAGAGTGTACAGCCACTGAATGGTATGCATGGAGAGATGAGGAGATGCAGTTCACATATCCTCTACTAATATTATTATATAGAATAGAAGTAGGTATTTTTATACATTGTATAAAAAATATAGGCTGTGACCCATACTGAGTTCGTTGATGAAATGCTTAAAAATGTTAATACTATTGTTACCTGCAACTATTTATTATTCATTATGACATAAAGGACTATTTTAATTACTAATAAAAAGACTAAGTTTAACCTTTTATTTTATTAAATTGGGTATCAAAACAATATAATACCGTTTAAGTGCGTTTAACGTAAGGTCCTTACTGTTGTAAACATTCGTTTATCGTATATCTCACCTAACTACGGGGCCAGCTTTTACAAAGCTGAAGAATATTTCCTGGTTCTTCCATCGAGCTGTCATCCACCTTCCACCCTCTGGAGCTCCAGCATCCTTTCATTTTCACGTACATCCGGCAAGCCATCTGCTTTGATCCCTCGGAAATGGCACTCGATCTCGTAAAGCGTTTTCCCTTTCGTCTCAGGAAGAAGGAAGTAGAGGAATACCCCACAGAAGGATATAGATATTGCGTAAACGCAGAACGTCCCATTGACTCCAATAGTTTCAAAAGACGACGGTGCTGTCTTTACAACAACAAAGAACATGATCGACAGAAACATACCAGAAATACCGCTTCCTAAACTCCTGTACTCTAAAGGGAATATTTCGCCAGCGATTGCCCAAGGAATAGGAAGGATCCCCAAAGTCTTCCCGAATATGTACGTTAGGGTAGGAATCACAGGCGTCCACTTGTACTCCTCTGAAACATATCCCAGGTCTCGCAGGAATACCAGCAAGGCTGCCAGAAGTAGGGAAATAACGCTGATGGTAATACCCATGAAGAGAACAGTTCTTCTGTTTAGCTTATTGACGACGATACAGGCGAGAACAGCTGTTGCAAACCTTACTATGTCAACCATAAGCATACTGATATTAGGATCTATACTGTTATCTGTCACCTCATTCATCATAGGTATGGTATAGGATGGCACAACAGTCATTCCTGACATTTGGAACAGCACAAACATGAACATCATTATCAGCGTCGGCTTGTAGAACTCCGGCTTCTTTATCATGTTCAGATACCGCCTGGGTCTGGACAGGTTCGTGGCCGAAATCGTCATGACTTGAATTTTCTTCTGACTGTTGAGTAGTACCTCCAACTCTTTTTCGGAGTTGTGGTCAAATCCTCTGAACCAGCGGAAGGATTTTCTACATTCGCTGCTGAGACCTTTAGACGCAAGGTATGGAGGTGTTTCAGGGCTTAGAGACAGGAGGATCAGGGATAAAGCATAGCAGCTTCCGCAAGCTAAGGCGGCTGGTCTCCAATACATGAGGGTTCCGAAGACATGGGCGATCAGCATACCCGTGGCAAAAGAAAATGCAATTGTTGCGAGGAAGGCTCCTCGGTGCTTTGGTGATGAGTATTCTGCTATTGATATTGGGGCTGCTGCCGCTTGCAGGCCCATTGCGAAACCCTGGAAAGAAAATAGTTTAAAATTTATTTTCATGACAGTACTAAGACAATCTACGCATACTTTAAAACTTGAATGTGGACTAAAGGATAAAGACCTGATAGGAAGTTACTTTGCTTCGGGTATTGGGGTCTTTTTTTGTATAATAAAGTGCCAAAGAAGCAAACGGCCATCCTGATGGTTAGCGGTCACCGTTGCCTGTGGACATTTGCAACAATATGATTGCAGATGCGTTGCCAAGCCTGATAAAAATGTTCGAATATTGATTGGCAAGCCCTTCTGGCTCTAAATTGGAGCTGCTTGAACACGCCGGTAGGTACTTGGCAACAGATTCTTAACTTGAGAACCGCTAGCCAGGCAAGCTCTAGAAAATGTCCTACCAAGCTATGGATTCATCACGAAGTTTTCCATCACCGAAAGCTCTTCAAGCTGATTGTAGAATTGAAATCGATGACCATGCAACAGGTCATAAGTACTAAGCCAATCTACGGTTTGACAGAAATTTGACGTTACTTCTATGGAGCTTGTGTCAAATTCCTATCTCCAGTAGGGCAAACCCTGGATAGATCGGTTATTGGAACCGGCCGTAACTCTTACAATCTATCATAACCATTTGACGAAGAAAAACACTTCCTTATCATGTCAATGACCAATAATCAAGAGGCCAAAGATGTAAGTCATTATTTACTGAGAAGAGATCAGGGGACACTCATCACGTGAATGAGAATTTATCAGTACCGTTTTCATTAACATAACTGGACACACTGTTGATTTCAATTGGTTCAATGAATGGCAGCCTGTAAATTGTTTCGCGATTTGGACTTTGATTCTGTGAAGTCACGGGTAGGTATTGTTAATCGAAGTAGGTTCGTATCTATTTACTGCTCGGGATCCAATCTTTTTCTGAAACTCCTATAAGCGCGGTAGGATTATAAATCCATTCGAACCGGACGAAAAAAGTGTCTATTCTACAACATCTATCATGGCAAGATGATGAGTAACAAACAGCCAAAGAACATTGGCCACTTTTCATACTGCCCTGGACCTGAACGCAATTTATTTTGTACAAAAATCACTTGACAGTGACAGTCAATTTACTAGTACATAGATTAAAAAGATTAGTTTTTGTTCTTGTTTGGTAAATAATGTTGATTTTAGTGACTTAATTTAAGTAGTGCCGACTTCCAAACCGTGTAACGAGATGGCAAATAAATTGCGGAGTGCGTTCAAAACATCCAAGTATCGTGTAAGTTAAAAATATCCTAAGAAACTACGAAGTTAAAAAATCAATATCTTTTTTTTCTACACTTTCTTTAAAATATCGTTTGTATAATTTTAATAGACAAATAATTACAATTTTTATCGTATATAGATCGTTTTCATACGACCTCGGGTCCGTTTTGGCCATTGTTCGTTCCTAATTTTTTTGATGTTTTTTTCTATTTAGACATACATACAGAAATGGACCTGCGTTTTATCACTTCTCACCTCATGGTATGTAACGATGCAGTCGAGAGTGGCCCATGAGGTATTAACTTAGTAAGAAGACCTTCACATCAAAAACAAGGTACCTTACCTGTAAAGATCTGCTAGCCAGCAGAGCTTCTGGTCCCTTAGCGCAGACCAGCAAAGCCCAGCCTCCCAGGGCCGGTAGGGTGCTGAGCTGGTTGGTGAGCTTCCTCCCCAGGTGCTGAAGGCTGAAGGGTGCCACCACGATCCCGGAGATCAGCGCGAGGCCGAGAATCGAAGCTGAGAAGCAGATGGAAATGTGGATGTTAGGACAATGATACCAGGAGTATAAACAATTTATCTCTATCTCAAATTGAAACAAAATACAGTTTGATGCTGCAGCTACATATCTAATTAATTAAGTACCTATATTTTTAAATCGATTGAAACAAATATTTTCTATTATTTGAAGAATTTGGAGTTTATACATCGTTATTCAACAATTAGTTTGAGTTTGCGGTGAAGGAAAACATCGTGATGAAACCATAGCTTGGTGATAGGACATTTTTTTGTGCTTGCTTGACTAGCTATCACCTTAAGAGTCTGTCGCCAAGAATCTATCGGTGTGTTCCGGCAGCCTCACTTGAGAGCCAGTTCCCAGTCCAGGTGTAGCGTGGCGCCATCTTCGACTGCATCTTCTCTGACACACTACGCTAACTTCTATACGCTCTTTTGACAGACTTTTTGGCGGTAATTGAGTTGTCATCATGAACATTTTGTTTTTATTTCCAAATCTTGTGTTTCTTCGAGTGACATTCTGATATTGGTGGTTAATTAACCATTCTGTGTTCGTTAACGTGTACGAGTGTGGGAAATTGAAATAAAGTTGTGAAAATGACTTTTCTAGTTGCTCCAAAAACGTCTGTGCAAAGTTTATGTAAAGTTCCACTACTTTACTTGAACACTATCCTCTTTGACCCGGTTTGTTGCTGGGTCACATCATCTCATCATCATCATCATTAATGCTTGATTCTACTCTCTGAGTTTGAAATATTTAATACTTGACACTGGCATATAATTATATACAATCGTGTAAGACCAATATAAAAAAAAAACCTTTGACATTGCAAGATGGTAGGTAATAAACAAACATTGTCCTTTACAAACACTGAAGTGGCTACAATCCTCTGGTAATCAACGTAATCTGAATCAAGCACCGCAAACGGCCTATAATTTGTCACGTCATTGCTTACAATTGCCTCATTACTTCCCTATACTCATAATATGAAATTATAGTGGTTTGCAACTAGGGTTACCAGATTTAACTTCGAAAATCTCTGACAAATAGCCACCCCTAGCAGGAATACCTACAAGTTTTAAGAGTATACCTACGAAAACCATATTTTTTTTCGTTTTCTTCCATATCCTTACTTAATATTATAAATGCGAAAGTAACTCTGTATGTCTGTCTCGTTGTCACGTCCATACTACTGAACCGAATTAAATTAAATTTGGCACGGAGATCGTTTGAACCCTGAGGAAGGCTATAGTATACTTTTTATTGTGTGTGTCAGTAATAAATGTATTTTCATTTCATTTTTCATTTTTATTTCATTTCATTTTATTGCGATTAACTTTAACTATAGTTCACGCGGGTGAAACCACATGGAACAGCTAGTTAGTTATCTATAAGTTATTACATACAGCATACAGCATACAGCGAGCATACAGTGGACGGCCGAGTGGCCGTCGCCCTGTCGGCCGTCCCAGATATCGCTGGAAAGACGAAGTCACGAAGGATTTGCGCGAGCTCCAGGTGGAGGACTGGCAGGAGGTGGCGCAGGACAGACCGAAGTGGCGTCTTTTGTTATCGGAGGCCAAGACTCACTTTGGGTCGTTGCGCCATCTCAGTTAGTTAGTTATTAAATTAGATATGTATACTACATTACATCTTATATTTATAAAAGAAAGTCGTGTTAGCTACACTACTTATAACTCAAGAACGGCTGAACTGATTTGGCTGAAAACTGGTGGGGAGGTAGCTTAGGACCAGGAAACGGACATAGGATATTTTTTATCCCGGGGAAACGAAACGCGGGGCGAAGGTAGTTTTGTATATATTTTTGTTTATAGGTAGGTTACCAGGGCTTGCCAGCGCTGCCGCCGACGCCGCTGAGTCAAACAACCGTTATTGTCGACTCAATGATTGCATTGTTCTTTCACTAATTTGGCTTTACAATCTACATAAAGTCTAAAGCCTCGCGCACAATAATTACGCATTTCATATACTTTTACTATTGTTAATGCCAATCTATCTTATCTGTTTGTTAGCCTAGCCTTTCACGCCAAAACCGCTAAACCGATATTGATAAAATTCGGTACATACCTAAAAGATGTTGTTTTTGTTTTTTAAATGAAATATATTGGCAAACAACAAGGCCCGCATGATGGTGAGCGGTCACCGCCTATGGACATTTGCAACAATATGGAGGTTGCCGATGCGTTGCCTGCAACAAACTGCGTGGACTGCAATTTGAGCGACTTAGGGTGAAAACAAACGAGCGTTTTGCGTTTTGTGAGTCGTGAGTCGCGTATAATCGATCGCTCATTTTACGTTCAACTGAATTGTCAACTCATTTTACGTCGTCGTGTGGCACCAACCGCCTCTTTGTATGAAACCGAATGCAACAGAATTTATGCTACCGAAATTCTGCAACTCACGACTCACAAAATTACGCTCGTTAGGTTTCAACCCGTTCAACCCTTACACGGAGAAAAAAGACCTTCCGAAATACAGAGGGAATTTCCTTCCCTTTTGATTCAGAAGGAAAGCTAAGGTATAATAAGGAAGGAAAAGGTAACATTTTGGAAGGAATCGATTTTGGAATGTAAGCCTCAGTAGGAAAGTCAGGGATTTTTTTCGTAGTATAGTTAGATGTCTATTTATCACGCTAAGAAGTGGTCCACGGGAGTGAAACTGCGGGGAACTGCTGTTAAATATATATAAGATAATCATTGTGCTTCAATAACCAATAGGTACATCTACGTAGGTCGTTTGTTTCGCAAGCACATAGCACCAATGCTTAGAATGTAAATCACGTTCACAGCTCGTTGCGAAATATTTATTAGAATATTATCAAGTTCCTACAAACTTGTAGACATTTGAATAGTGTTAACGAGCAATAAGTCTTATGTCAGAATATAACTATAAAAAACATGTATATAACAACAATTAGAATTCATAATTTCATTCTCTTACTTAAATATTGCCATTATACTCATTAATCCATTTAAATATAATAATATATCTGTAGCAGATTTTTTTTTTGTTATGGCGTCACACGATTAGTGTATTTGCCAGTGTCATGTATAAAATATTTCAAACTCAGGGAGTAGAATCAAGTTTAAATGATGATGATGATGATGAGATGATGGGATGAGGATAGTGTTTAAGTAAAGTAGTGGCGCTTTACTTAAACTTTACATGGACTTTTTTGGAGCAACTCGAAAAGTCACTTTCACAACTTTATTTCAATTTCCTACACTCGTACACATTAACGAACACATAATGGTTAATAATTCACCAATATTACACATTATCACTCGAAGAAACACAAGTTTTGGAAATAAAAACAAAATTTTCACGTTGACAATTCGATTGCCGCCAAAAAAGTCATGTGGCAGAATTTCTACGATTGCACACATTTTGTGGATGGCAACTTTATATTCTCTCCATCAATTTTGATGGGGTAGATTTTGGCGGGAAATAATGGTGACAGTCGATTGTATTGGAAGCTTTGGTAGTAAAAATATTTTGGTAGCTGGTTAGACTGATTCATCCAGATCTGTGCGGGGTGATATTTATCCTCCTCCTGGCTTGAACTACAATAGTGAACAGTTCGGTTTGACAGTCATTCAATTGATAACCTGTCAGTCTTACTGTACTTTTAAAGTACTACTTTCTAGTCATTTTTGCCCGCGACGGAACGGAGACGTTATATATATGCGTTTGGGGTGAGAGGATGATTGTTTGTTTGTTGTACCTAGTATTTTTTCCTGAAAGACCTAAATAGGCAAAGGGTACTCTACGACCATCGCTAACGGCCAGTTTCAATAGCTTATTTATATCCACGGTTTGCCATTCTAGAGATAGAATATTGACGTAAGTTCCATAGAAGTAATGTCAAAGAACAATGGCCAAAACGGACCCGAGGTCGTATGAAAACGATCTGTATACGATAAAAATTGAAATTTTCGCCTATTAAGATTATACAAACGATATTTTAAAGAAAGTGTAGAAAAAAAAGACATTAATTTTTAAACATCGTAGTTTCTTAGACATTTTTTTACTTTACAGGATGCTTGGATGTTTTGAACGAACTCCGCAATTTCTTTGCCATTCCGTTTCACGCTTTGGAAGTCGGCCTTACTTAAATTAAGTCATTAAAATCAACATTATTTGCAAATTATTTACCAAACATGAACAAAACTAATATTTTAATCTATGTACTAGCAAATTGACTGTCACTGTCAAGTGACATTAACAGAAACGAAAATTTTTCTACAAAATATATTGCGTTCAGGTCCAGGGCAGTATGAAAAGTGGCCAATGTTCTTTCTATCTGTAGTAGGACAAACCGTGGACAGATAGATTATTGAAATCAGCCGTTAGACATGGAGTCTTGGAGGAAAAATGAACCGTGGTCCGTCTCAAAAGCGTCCAAACCAAAAGAGGTTTAAAACGCCAAAAGAGGGTTAATCACCCGCCCAATCAGACCAAACTTATTTTGTCTACACAAGGGGACGTTATCGCCCACTTTAGGAAAGGCTGTGTGGACTGTAGTCCATTAACAAGATGTATAAACAACTCACCGATCCAAGACTCGTGGTGAGGAGTCAGCTTCAGCGCAGAGTCAGGCTCTCGGAGTTGCTGCAGCAGCACCCCGGGGTACGCGATGTTGGCTCCAGTTCCGATCATGTACATCACCACCCCGCTCACCGCTAGGAGCTGTTCAGGAAAATAATGTTACTTTCTGCTTCATCATCATCATCATCATCAGCCTGTATCAGTCCACTGCTGGACATAGGCCTCTCCTAAGGTACGCCACTGAGCCCGGTCTTCGGCTTTTCTCATCCAACCACCACGATGTTTTCCTCACCGAAATCTCAACCATATTGATACGTTTCCACTGAGGTATTTTCTCAGGGCAAGAAAACTAGTGAAGCAAGTTAATTTTTGGATTGTAACCCAAGGCTTTTTCAGCGCCTAGTCGCTATACCTAAGATCTATCACCATTTCATACATATCTGTAATGAATCAGTCAGTCTTTAGCGGCGTTAATGACTCGGTAAATACGTTTATCAAGTCATGGCGACCTGCTCGCCACAGATGACTTGAATTAAAATAAAAAAAAAAAAAAAAAAAAAATAAATAAATAAGTAAATAGTCAGCCACACCTGACTATTTACAACTTACGTAAACAATGGCCGGATCACATCTAAATTGCTATGGAAGATCTAGCAATTCCAGCCATATCATCCATGTCACGTCATAAAGACCATAAAGTTAGTCCAATCAAAGACTACCATCCGCTTGGGTTTCCCCGGACTTGTTCTAGTTTCATTGGGTATCCGAGATTAAGCGTCTGGGAGTCTGTGTTTTGCCCTGACGAATCACGCTTTCGCGTCAGCAGTTTCGTTGGTGTTATGAAAGTATTTCATTATGTTAATTTCTTTAAAATTAGTCCTTAAAGATTCTATGGGTCCCATATATCAGGAACAGCTCTCTTTTGCTACACAAACATGTTGTTTATGTTAGCAGGGTTCCCCGAAGCATGCCATAGGAATAATAGGACATAATAGCTGAAGTGCACACAAGCACGAGTCTGTTTGTCCACCAAATGGATCGACAGATAACCGCTTCACCAGTTATCATGTACACACCACGGAAGTAGGTGAATATAATTATCGTTTCAAGAGATTCATCATCAGCCGCAAGAAGTCCACTGCTGAAAATAGGCCTCCCCCTTTGAACGCCACCATGAACGGCTATTAGCCATTTGTATCCATCGGCTCCCTGCGACTCTTACAATGTCGTCGGTCCACCTAGTGGGAGGCCTACCTATTAGTACCTACAGAGCGTCTTCCGGTTCGTGGTCGCCACTTGAGAACCTTTCTTCCCCATCGGTTATCGGTTCGTCAATCGATGTGGCCTGCCCATTGCTATTTCAACTTGCAAATCTTCAAGAGATTAATTAAGATTAAATGTCACCATACCTGTCTCAGAAACGGCGACACCCGCTGCTTCGGGTACACCGTTCTTTCCGTCATGTTGTATTCTTCAAAGGACACGTCAAAGGATCTTTTTAGTTTTCAAGTCCATGAACCTGCAATAGGATGAAGAAAATAATACTGCAATTAGTAACTCTGCGGAAAGACTTGTGGAGGGAGCTTGTTCCATGTTTTGCAAGTATGCGGGAGAAAAGAGCGCATACATCGAGTGATGTGTGTGAGATTTCAAGGCTCGATTGTGTGTGGATGAGCTTTATTCCGATGACGAGATGATCGGTAATAGAACCGTGATGGAGGGATGAGATTGAATAGTTCTTCTTAGCATTCCCCGTTGTATATTCGGTAGAATATCCTGACGAAGGCTAAGCAGCTCAAGATGGTCCGAGAGCTGGGGGTCATCGCCAATTCGAATCGCTCTACGATATATTGCGTCGAGCTTTACATTTGTTATTACAATAAATAAAATAAAAGAAATAAATAATTTATTATAATAGATATAGCTAATTGTATGTGAAACAATAAATTTCGATTAATTATACCATGTTATTAAATTGTGTTCATTTTAATTAGTATGTCCACAGAATATGGTATGTCAGTTACATTTTTTACATATAGAGACGAGGAAGCACTTCTGTTATAATTATCTATTGTAATTAGATTCTGTAATTGGGTTTTCTATCGATTCTTAAGATCTTTAACGGTTATATTCTTGACAAATTGAATGCATGACAGACTCGTACATATTCATCATCATCATCATCATCATCAGCCGGAAGAAGTCCACTGCTGAACATAGGCCTCCCCCCTTGAACGCCACCATGAACGGCTATTAGCCATTTGCATCCATCGGCTCCCTGCGACTCTTACAATGTCGTCGGTCCACCTAGTGGGGGGCCTACCTACAGAACGTCTTCCGGTTCGTGGTCGCCACTCGAGAACCTTTCTTCCCCATCGGTTATCGGTTCGTCGAGCGATGTGGCCTGCCCATTGCCACTTCAACTTGCAGATTCTGAGAGCTATGTCGGTGACCTTGGTTCTTCGGCGAATTTCCTCATTACGGATTCTATCACGCAAAGAAACTCCAAGCATAGCTCTCTCCATGGCTCGTTGTGTGACTCTGAGCTTATTCAAAAGGCCAACAGTCAAAGACCACGTCTCAGTACCATAAGTCATCACTGGCAACACACACGTACATATTACACAATATAAATAATTATACTAAAAATTCTATTACCTTTATATCTTAGAAAATTATATATACCTCATTGGCTATTGTCACCAGAATTTTGAGTACCTACATTTTCTACCTCTTTTGATTTTGTTTTTTAAATTGTTCTTAATTTTATTTTCGAATGTTTGGAACGGAGGTATTATAGATATTTTTTTCGTTATGGTGTCACACACGCTTAGTGTATTTGCCAGTGTCAAGTATAAAATAATTCAATCTCAGAGAGTTGAATCAAGTCTAGATGATAATAAGATGATGGGATGCGGATAGTGTTTAAGTAAAGTGGTGGCGATTTACTTAAACTTTACACGGACTTTTTTGGAACAACTAAAAAAGTCACTTTTACAACTTTATTTCAATTTCCCACACTCGTACACATTAACGAACACTTATTGGCTAATAATCCACCAATATTACACATTATCACTCGAAGAAACACAAGTTTTGGAAATAAAAACAAAATTTTCACGTTGACAATTCGATTGCCGCCAAAAAAGTTCCGGAGGTAGCTTATATATCCTAGATTTACATATTTATAAGCAAGCTACTTTTATCTCAAAAGGGGTTCCTTCAAACAAATAAAAATAAGCGCAAAACTAGAAAACGATTTGACTATTCCATCAAATTGTTTTCAAATATTCGTTGAATGTTTCCAATTAAGAGGAAAATTGGAAAAGTTGCATAGACAATTTTAAAATTTGGAAAAAACTGTAGGTAGGTACTCAAATATGCTTTTTTCCATGGAATTTTTGTAGGATACTTTTTACAGCTGTCCACGCACGTGAAGCTGAGAGACACATCTATACATTCCCTCGAGTCTACCATACCTAGACTCAACGTAACAAACTGGTAATAGCCAATAGCACTTCCCGTTTCGCCACCGCAATTAGTTCCTTGACAGTTGTAGCTTACAATCAGTTCCTAGGTATTCTTTGATTGATTGTCAATGATGAAGGTGAGCCAGCAACTTGTATAGGGTTTTTTTTTATAACAGGTAGTAGTGGTACAGTCAGCGACAAAAGTAGCTGATCGTTCTCGATTTTTCAAATGTGTTTCAAATCAGTAATTATTATTGTTTTTTTTTACATTTTACATGGTATCATTTTGAGCACAACATAACACACCTGATTTTAGGTGATGATGAGGTCAAAAATTGGTGTCTAAGATGATGAGGATAATAGAAAAAAGTGTGATTGTTCTGGGACTTTTGTCGTTGACTGTATGGATGGATGGATGACACGCGATGCGAGAAAAAGAAAGGGCGAATTGTCACCGTTATTTATTTAATATATGTATACATAAACAGGGTATGACAAAATTCCCCTTTATCACGTTCACTGCGGCATAATTTTCAAAGAACTTTCTGCTGGTGCATTGGAGACCTAAAAGACCTCGTAACTAACCTATCCTTTGGTGCGTATATAGGAGACCGAAACTAATAATCGATCCTGATCCGTTATCCGCGGTTTTGGATCGATATGTCATGTCATAATATGACATTTTAACATGTCAAGCCCTATATTTCTCCGTAAACTAAAAATAACAAAGAAATAAAAACAAATAAATCTAAACTAATAACTAAAATACATTATTAAAAGAAGTCCCTTTAGGCAAGGTACCGAAGATACTGGCAGCGTTCCCCCTTTGAATGGCTAGACTAATTCTTTGGCCCAGGTAGCTGCCAGATCTTCGGTCTCCGGTGATGTCGACAAGCCCTATTACTAAAATGTAATATTATGACATGGCATATCGATCCAAATCGGATAACGGATCAGGATCGATTTATTATTAATTTCGGGCGCTAATCAGTTTCCTAAAACAACAGTTTGAAAAATAATTTGTAAGTATCTTCCTCAAAACCAATAATATATAATTGTTTGCTATGACGCGTTGAATGCCCTCACTTCGGCCTTATAATAAGGATATTATGTTACACGTTGTAAATGTCTTATTTATATATAAATATAATTTAAAACATCGTCTATTTAGCTAGACACTAAATGTTAACTTTTTAGATCAAGGTCTAAATTTTAATTTTAATTCTTGGGGAGGCCTTTGTTGAAGGGCAATCCGATATAAATGATACTAATTAAACAGTTGTTAATAATGTCACGAATAGTAATTTAATAATATCTATCCTGTATGTATATAAGAATGATGGCTGGCACATGCGTCAACTCGTGAACGGGTGCTGCTTGTGGGGTCTGGTCTGCTTTGGTTGTGATCCCGCAACTCGTTAATATTCATGTTCCCATATCCCAATGTGCACAACCAAGCAAGATAAATCTTATTAGTAAAGCTAATTAAAAAATATCGGACTATTAGATGACAAAACAAAATAGCTTGGGATTTTAGTGAACTTGCTCCAATTCAATCAATTAGTAATAAGAATAAAAATGACAATGTGATCGCGCCAAAAAAATTACCTGCCGGGCGTTTCTTGCCTGTTCTTCGTAAGGAGGTTTGAACAGGCGTAGCTAGTTTTAAGTTGACGTTTTAAAGTGATCACAATGTATCCTATTGAATAAATATATTTTTGATTTTGTTTTTGTATCAAAGTCTTGACTGACTGATATCAACGTACAGCCTAAACCGCTGGTCGTAGAAACTTGAAATTTGGAGGTTATGTTTGTCTTGATGCCTAAAGGTGTACTAAGAAAGGATTTTTTGAAATTCAACCCCTAAGGAGGTAAAAATGTGAAACTGTGACCCACGCGGGTGAAACCGCGGGGCGCATCTAGTAAAAAATATGTTAATTTAAATAATAGGTAGATAATATGCTAAATTATAACAGACAGAAAAACTTACTGAAGTATTTATTTAAATAAATAAATAAATATGCTAAATTAAAGTAACAAACCGCTATCTCGTGAGCCTATTGTCAAAATTCATACGTAATATTTTAAAATGTGAAAGTAAGTTTTTCTGTCTGTTTATTACCTTTTCACACCTAAACCGCTAAACCGATCTTGATGGAATTTAGTATGGAGATACCTTAAGCTCTGGAGAAGGATATATATATCCCGGATAAGAATAGTTTTTATCCTGGGAAATATATTATATGAGGAAAAGCATGAAAACTACACTTCAAGTTAGAAAAAAAATTAGTGTCGAAACAAATAACGTACGCACAAACAAACGTAATTATACTATTATTTGTTGATAATTTATTATTATTTGCCTTTTTAACTTTATATTAAAACACTTTTATATTAAGACGAGGAATTGGCAATATTGGCTGCAGGGATCACCTTTTTTCTCAGCAATTACAAAACATACAGAGCTAATATTTATGTACAGTAAAGATCATGTTTTTGACATCAAATTGTCGGAAGGATAACACGATTGGTTAACTTTCATAGCAGAGAAACAATGATCGAAAACTGCCCTCTAAAAAAAAGATTTTCATTTTACAGGCATACAAAACCGATTTAATAGTTGAATTTCTTTTCTGTATGGTATGTACACATTCTTCACAGAACTACAGATTTAGTTCTATAAAATTAACGATAGTTTTCATTTTAAACGAAAAAAAAACCTTTTTTGACGCATACGACCTTACGGCATTAGTCAGCTCGCTTGCGTTTTTGTATGGAGCTGATTTCAGATTCATTGTTTATCACGACGTCCTCTTAACTTCAATACAAACTTTCGCATTTATAATATTAGTAGCATTTAATTGGAAATTAAATGATAAAGGGAGGGGGAATCTCAGTAAATATCGTACGGAACCCTGCTTTGTTCGTGATCTGACACGCACTTGGCTAGTTTTTTGCTGACGGTAGCGCTTGACAGTAATAATTATCCCGCAGGAACCTTGTTCCGGGATTAAAAGTAGTCTATGTGTTATTCCAGTGTATAAGCTATCTCCATTCCAAATTTCATCACAATCGGTTTAGTAGTTACGGTGATACGTGGTAACAAACATTCACACACACAAACTTTCGCATTTATAATATTATAGTAGGATAGACATAATATTACTGCTCATACCTATACATAAATGATAATAATAATTAATAATAAAAACTCTGATTTTCCTTACCAAAAATATTTAAGTATCATCCGCCCAATCCAAACATAATATGGATATTTTTTCCTTATATCTAAATAACTAGAAAAAAATACCAATTCATAACAAAATAACTTTGGCAGATTACCGCAAAATTATGACGAGTTTTTGCTGTTACAAACCAAAAACAAGAGCCTAATCTCAATTTAATAGACGTAAGTACAGTCAGTACAACTAAAAAACTTCTCAATTTTTTACTCCAGCTCATTTTTGTAAATGCCTACACAATCACATGCATACCTCTGAGATTATCTGTACCTACGCGGATCGGGGATCAACGACACAAAAAAAAATACTTACGCTTTTTTTATTAGACAAACATATTTGTGCTGTAAAGCTAGACGATTTAAATAACAAAACAAAAACAAACCAAACCCAATAGTAGTTTAGTAGTTTTGTTTTATTTTATAGTTTAGTTTAGTTAAGTAATTCATTGTTATTATTTTAATATATCCTGTAATTTATAAATCTAAACAAGAGAAATAAATCAATGAATGACAAAACTACGAGTAAAAAAAACCCAATATAATTGCTAAAAAAGTTAACGTACCACTTTCATATTCCTTGTTAATTAACAAAACAAACACGCTACACGTTTTTTTATCACAGATTTATCACGTTTTCATTTATAAAACCGCATCTATATATTTTAATGAAATAAAATGGCGTAATGTGACTTCCGAGCCGTGGTTGCACTCCACTGTCGCGAAACTGACTCGTGTGGTGACTACACATACCTACATAGTAGAGGGACTATTTGTACCGGTTTTAAGCGGACGTAACATAACATTTTTTGTTTATAGTAACCGCTAAGCAATTAGCAAGGTAAGTCGACCTTGTGTCGTAAAATTATCTAAAAAAAATAGCATGTAAAGCGATCTCCATAGCAAGTAAAAATCTATTTTAAAAAAAACATCGTTTTTGTTTTATTGTCGAAAGAGGTCTGTTTGGTTACGTAGTCTACAAATTTACATTTGATTAATATTGTGTTAAACATAACTTTTAGGAAGTTATAATCATCATATTAGTTACAATTAAATTAAATTCGTGAAGAATAATATGATACGCCTAGAAATCTACTTAATTAAGATTAAATCACAATTAAAATAAAAGTTTATATATAACTAGCGGCCCGCCCCGGCTTCGCACGGGTATTTAGCAAAAACGCAAAAATTATAATACACACATTATTGGAGTTTTAGTAAGGATCCCTAATTTTATTGAAAACAGACATCAATATTTATACAATACTAACGTCACTCAATTGTTTTGCCTTCCCGGAACCTCTCCACTAACACTTGAACTTTATGGTATGGTATTAAAGTTCAAATTGACTTAAGTATTATTACGAATCGTTTGTATGGGGAAAAGAAAAGGGCTAATTTTAGTGTTTTCCCGGCAATTATTCGATTTTTCTCGCCGTAAAAACCATTATTGGACTTCAACGAACATTTAAAAAAAAGAATTGGTAAAATTGGTCCAGGCGTTGTTGAGTTATGCGCTTACCAACATATTTTGCGATTCATTTTTATATTATAGAATAAATAATCATTGATTTTCTTATCTCGATCAACAAAACAAAGAAAACAATGTATTAACGTCAAAACGTCTCGGCTTATTTTTTTACTCCAAATAAATAATTAGTCCATTATTTTACACAATTATGGTCAACCTATCTATTATACAAACCATGATTATACATTATTTTAATATGGATGCGTACAGTAGGCAAAACTAGCGACGTCTCTAACCTTGTTCCCTGATAATAATTTGTGATGTGTGCAAATTTTTTTTGCGCACTGTACATAGACGTGAAGCGTGTGACGACGACGATGGAACTTGGGTTCTTTATAAAACACTTTTTTTATTTACATCTCTGTGCTGACTACTTAATTGGGGTTAGTGTAAATCATTATTCTAGTTATAGCTATGATTTCATTTAATAAAAATTATAATCTACATGATACATAGCAGGGAAAAAATGTATAAAAAATATTTTTGATATTGAAATAAAAAACGTTAAAGTGGTCCATTTGTTAAAGTAACTACCATTTTCTCTTGATATATAAATAACAAATACTTGTAATACCATCAGTATATTAATAAATACAATACACAGAGGAATTTTATGCTGTTAAAAAATATGGTCGGCATGAGGTATCCCCCTGTCGCCTGCTGGGTGAAGCCGGGATTTAATGGCGTACATTTAATGACTTCATTAACTTTTTTGAAGTCACAAGTGGGTTTTGTCGGCAATTGAAGTGCCAACATAAACATTTTATTTTTAATTCCAAACCTAACTAACTTGCGTTTTTTGTGTCATAAATGTGTGTGGTGATTGTTAATCACTAGCTGATCCCCGAAAGACAGACAGACAGAGTTACTTTATGATTTATAATATTAAGTAGGGAAGTAGGCTTGTTGTGTTCGTTAATGTACTTGTGTAGGAAAATGAAATGAAATTGTTAAAAGTGAGTATTTTAGCTCCAAAATGTCCGTATAAATACACAAACGGGACTTGGCCCGGCTTATAGCTAGGCCATACAATCCACACATATCATCTCATCATCATTTATAAAAACAATTGCTAATACTTCACACTGGCTAAACACTCTCCGTGTGAAAACATTTAAAAAAACTCTTTATGGATAAAGACAGTTTACATAGTTTCTACAAACTATTCTTAGCTGAATTAAAAAGGTTATCTGTTGACCCGTATTTTTCGATTATTTGAATATCAATGTGATGACATAAACATCTGTAGACTACACGTGCCCACCTATTTATTATTAGTATGGGTTTGTCTATAAAAATCAATGTCGAATTTCCGAATTTTGCGTTTAAATTTTAGTTTCTTGATGTAATCCTCGAGGAAAGACGCCTTCGTGGTGACCTCATTGAGACGTACAAGATTTTAGGCGGTTTTTATAACCTACCAGACATCCACAACCTGTACATATGCAAGGAGAGCATGAAATCTTCAAGAGGAAATAATATGCACTTCTTGGCTTCTAGAGTGGTGCACAACTGGAATAGACTGCCAGAAGACGTTGTGTCAGCTCCTTCAGTGAATTCCTTTAAAAACAGACTAGACAAGTGGTTGCGAACGAACAATGCTTCCTTGCTACAGAATTGACTTCTCTCTGCACTTTTGGACATTGCTATAATTCAACACAGCATGATATAGGCACATCAGCCTGCGGGCTGCTCGCCTATTACCAAATAAATAAATAAATAATTTTCATTTTGAGTGATATAATTTAGAACTCGAAGAAATCATTAACGCCCGAAATTAATTGTCATAATATGTCATTTTAGTACTAGAGCTTGATAAATTACTACTAAACATAAATAAATAAATATATCGGGGACAAACACACAAATTGAAACTTGCGTTATGGGTACTAGACAACGATATACATACTTATATAGAGAAATAAATTCTTTTTAGAGATTGAAATATCCAAGACTTAGGAACAAATATGCGTGTTCATCACACATATATTTGCCCTTACCGGGATTCGGGACACTACCAACTCGGCTATTATACCGCGTTGTTATAGATTGTTTTTGTTGTTTTCACAATACTCAGCAGTTCCACACAATCATTTAAAATCTAGCAATTGTTATTACCAGTTATGTAAACAAAACGCTGTTTTGTACATAACTACATAGGTACAACTTGTACTTATTTGCATTAGCAGCACTTTCATTTCTCTGACATTCACTATGAGTGTTGAGTTGACGCATGTTTAAGACGAGCTAGCTAGACAGCATCTAGAATGTTAAAAGCAATGCATTCTGTCTCACTGAGAGAAGGCCAGAGTCCCAGCAGTGGGCACGTAATTGGCTAATGATGAGGAACAGACAAAGTTTTTCTTTTACATATTATTTGGCCTGATGTTAAGTAACGATATCAACGATGTCGTTGAAGATGGTGCCGTGTTACACCTGGAATTCGCGCCTTGTAAAACATTTGCGAAAGGCTTGAGCTGTTTGACGTTTATAATCTTTGTTAAATATAGTAGCCGCATCAGGTTTAGTTTACTGCTTTCAAATTGTGTACAGAGATGTAAGGTTTTCTACTCTAAATTTGCTTGTCTGTCTGTTTATACATACTAGCTACACCCCGCGGTTTCACTCGCGTCTTCCCGTTATCCCGCAGGAATCTTTTTCCGGGATAAAAAGTAGCATATGTGTTAATCCAGAGTATAAGCTATCTCCATTCCAAATTTCACTCAAATCCGTTCAGTAGTTTTGCGTGAAAGAGTAACAAACATCCGTACATCCATACTCATAAACTTTCGCGTTTTTATTTGCCTTGCGGTTTCATTATGTCGCTACGGACCCCTAAAATCAAGTTCCTTCGAAAGCGACTACTACCTCACAAAGGAAGTGAAATGCAATGTGTGAATCTAAGAAACAGGTTTTTGTCTGGCTCGGGCGCCTGTTTTGAAATATCAAATGTTTAATAGGTAGTTAGAACAACTTATGGTGGGTAAGGTATCTAATTAATGCTTAAGAGGACGACTTCGAGATTAATCTATTAATTGGAGCTAATTACAATCATTTTTCTCAGTAATTATTATGTTAAAAAATGTATTATGTTCATCTACATAATATATAGGAGCCGTTAGAAGAAAAACATGTACAGTCAGCGACAAAAGTAGCTGATCGTTCTCGATTTTCCAAATGTGTTTCAAATCAATAATTATTATTGTTTTTTTTACATTTTACATGGTATCATTTTGATCACAACATAACACACCTGATTTAAGGTGATGATGAGGTCAAAAATTGGTGTCTAAGATGATGAGGATAAGAGAAAAAAGTGTGATTGTTCAGCGACTTTTGTCGTTGACTGTACATATTAATAATGAAAAAAAAATGTGAAAAGTAGTCCCTTTTTAAAGTTACAGCCACTTTTTATATTTACTAAAATACTTCAATATAGTAATAATAAAGACTTATTAGTACATACAACCAACATGTTATAAAATACAGTATCCTGAGGGCCATTTAGGCCATTTTTGTCCCCCGCGTGGACTTCGGTTCATCGAGATAAAAAGTATCCTAGATCGTTCTCTAGGGTTAAAAAACTATCCCATACTAAGTTCAGCGGTGACTTTGTTGGCGGCAATCGAATCGTCAACGTGAAAATTTTGTTATTATTTCCAAAACTTGTGTTTCTTCTAGTGATAATATGTAATATTGGTGGATTATTAACCATTATGTGTTCGTTAATGTGTACGAGTGTGGGAAATTGAAATAAAGTAGCGAAAGTGACGTTTCTAGTTGCTCCAAAAATGTCCGGGTAAAGTTTAAGTAAAGCTCCACTACATTATCCTCATCTCACCAGCCCATCATCATCATCATCATCTATACGTAAATCAACTCTCTGAGTTTGAAATAAATTATACTTGACACTGGCAAATACACTAATCGTATGACGCCATAACAAAACAAAAAAGTTCAGCGGTTTAGGCTTGCTATGGTAACAAACATAGGGAAGAGTTACTTGTGGCATTTACGAGTATATGTGCTTAGTACATGTTGATATCATAGTCTTTACTATGTTGATATGTTCGTCAAGATGATGAGGTTATTTATCAACGACACTTCAACGGTTTTTCTTTGACCTAGGGATGGGAAAGTAAAAAAATCTTATCGATATTTATCGTATCGATATTAGATAATCATCTAGTGAAAAATATCGATTTCATCGTCAGTTTTTCTCCGGCCTATGTTAATTTTTTTATAGTTTTTAACACTTCGTCTCTCGTCAACGGAATTAAGCTCATATAGATAGATAGATAGATAGATTAACTCTTTATTGGCACACCACAATACAGGGAAAATTAAAACTAGAACAACAATAAAACTTAATGGTAAGTGGCACAACGGGCGGTCTTATCGCTCAAAGCGATCTCTTCCAGACAACCCAAAAGCAGAGGAGTAGTGCGAAAATGTATGGACGGTGGTATACAAAAAAAAATAAAAAATAAAACATATTTAGAAAAAAATAAATAAATAAAATATACATACTAAATATACCTACTTAAATAATCATTTACATATAATAAACAAAATAACAATAAATCCGTAATACATATCGAATAATAAATATACATACACACATGCATAAAATACCTATATAGCTAAATCATATACATTAAAAGTTGAGAAAACTGTTGATGTGTAATAAAATTAGAGAAGTTGTTGCGACAGGTAAAATGCTTCGACTCGATTTTTAAAGGTATCGGTAGAGGATTTTTTTTGCTTGTGGCAACCCTACGAATAACAGCTGACTAAAACCTGTCCCGTTAAAATTTATTAATTTAATTGTTTTACGTACTATTATTGGACCCTTACCAATTTCATTGCTATAAAACAAACTAATGTACGTGTTTAGGTAGTATTAATAGTGAAATTTTTAGTATTTTTTATGTAAATGTCAACTTATTGTTGAGGCATTTTCGTTTGTTTAGTTTAAAATTGTGACGTTGTTATCTCGGTTTGGAAGTGTTTACTGTGTTTGTGTGACTTATATACGTGCAATACATCTTTCGTATGATTATTAGAACGGAAACAATCACGTAAGTACAATATTTCCAAACTATAACCTCACTTGTTGGCCAAATAATTTGTTGGTGGATCTGTTAATCGCTCACATTTTACCTCAAAATGATGACTAGAAGAGCTTTATCTCGTCAAGAGGAATCCAACAGACTCCTCTTGACCTTGCAAGAACTGAAGGCCACCAAGGAATTGTGTGATCAACTCAACAGAGAAAGAGATGACAATGAGCAAATTATGATTGAAACCCTAAATAAAAATGATAAATTAAAAAGTGAGTTATCGGCGTTACACTCACAACAAAATTCAATACTTGAAGAACGGGACAGACTTCAAGAAACGATAGACAGGTTTGATCAGTGTGCTGCTGAGTACGATCTTGCCCTGAAGACAATATCTACCTTGGAACGGGAACTCCGGGAAGCTCACCGTGTAATCTCTCAGCTCAGGGAGAGAACAGAAGACAGTACTGCACTGAAAACCCTTAGTCTCTTTAATGAATTAGTTTTAGTCCGTAGGGATTCACTTCCCGTCTCTGCTGCAGGGGGTGTGGGAACCACTCATACTATTGACCTTACAAATGATGACACAGTGGGAACTATTTACCCTTGTAGCAGAAACAAACTAAAGAAATATGTTAAAATTAAAAAAATTATCAATAAAACAAAAAAATTGTTAAAGAGCCAAAAAAATTTAGTGAAGTCAATAAAAAACAAAAGAAATAAAATTGCTTTATTAGATAACATTAAAATGTATCAACTAGAGTTGCAAACTACCAGCATAACATATCAATCTGAAATAAAGGACCTGCAAACAAAAATCACCAGCCTTGAGACTTCACTAATTACTATCAGTGGCCGTTATGAACAGTCTCAGTACATGATGAAGGAGTATATATTGGCGATGGATGAATTGCTCAAATTGAGCCACAGCAACCTAGAGTGTGTTGAGTCAAATATTGACACAGCATGTGACTGTCAACTCACAAAACAGCCAATGCCGGTTTGTACTGCTTCATCATTACCAGAAATGTCAGACAGTTTGAATGTCTTGTCTGGTGATAGTGTAAATGAAACAAATTATGTTATGTTCAGCGATGAAATTGGTAAGCATATGGGTTCAAGAGTAGGTATGAACACTGGATGCCGGCTCATAAATAATTGTATGCCCAATTCTAGTCTGCGTGAGTTGATGCCAAAAATAGAAAAATATAAATATAACCACAACTCAAATCTGATAATTTTAATTGGGAATAGAGGAAATGTCAATGAAAATGAGCTAAATGAATATGTTAAAACGTTAAGATTATTACAAGTAAATGAAATTATATTGTTTACCTTCCCCTATAGTCACAGTTTGTCACAAGCAGAAAACAACCTTAGGTATAAGTTAAATTTGACTTTACATGAATTGTCATGTAATTATAATAAAATTAATCTGATTGACACTAACAATATTGTTGGTAAAAAATATTTTTTGACCAAAGACAGTTATTGTCTTAAAAAGTATTATAAACAACGGGTAGCTAATTCGCTATCTTATTATTTTAATAAGACAGCCAATAACTTGGCTAAACAAATGTGCTCTATTGAGTACTGTCTTGACAACACTATTCAACAGTTGGAAACAATTCCAAATAATTTAAACATAGTGGCATGACAATAGAGGAAGTCTCTAGCCCAATTAAATCAAAAAATATTGTTTACAAATCTTGCCCAAAATCACAAATCATAGTTAACGAAAATGTAAATAAATTCAACCTGGTCCACCAGAATATTCAAGGGATGAAGGGCAAATGTTTAGAAATTGAGTTGTTCATGAATCACAATAACATTGACATTCTTTGCATTACTGAGCATTGGCTCAAAAATCATGAACACATATTTAGTTTTAACAATCACCAAGTTGGTAGTTCGTTCAGCAGAGTTAATGCAATTCATGGTGGTTCATTAATACTATTAAATAAAAAAATTAAATTCAAAGAACGCAAAGACATCGTCCACTACTCAGCTGAACGAATAATCGAAATAGCTTGTGTAGAATTGGAGCAGTTCATTATTTTAAGTGTGTACAGGCCTCCAACTAGTTCATATGATGATTTTGAAAAGTTAATGGAGGAAGTTCTTTTCAAAATATCCAAGTTAAATAAACAAATTATTATCTGTGGAGATTTCAATGTAAACCTTTTGGATGTTTCTACTCTAAGTACGAGAATAACTAATTTATTTAAATCATTTAATTTGAGAAATTTGTTTATGGAGCCTACAAGGATAACTGCCACTACGGCTACTTGTTTAGATAATATTTTTACAGATGTGAATGTAATTAGTCAAAGTGTAATAAGTAAATTAGATTCAGACCATTGTGGTCAATTAATTACAATTAAAAATAAAATAAAAATTAATGGAAAAAAATCTGTCACATATGTACCAGAGACCGTTGATCGGATGGAGAAAATAAAATTAAAGCTGATCGATGAACTTCCTTTTTTACCGGATCGTAGAAATGCTGATGATTTATACAACTCTTTTTTCAGCGTATTTAGCAAAGCTTTCAACACGATATTTACTCCAAAAACGATCATGGTTTCTGATAGACCTAATTTTACGGAGTGGGCTACAGTTGGTATTCACAAAAGCAGGCAAAAGCTGTACGATCTCTACAGTGAAAAACAATATAATACTAGTAATGAGTTTAAAGAAACTGTAAAAACATACTCAAAAATTTTTAAGACGGTCTGTCACATTGCAAAGTCTCGTTATATAAGTTCTAAGCTTAAAAATAGTAATGACAAAATTAAAGCAACTTGGAAAATTATAAATAGTGAGACTGGCAAAGTCAGGTCTCAAGCTAATAATTACAACCTAAATATTGGCGATACCAGTGTCAAGACTGACATTGAAGTAGCTAAAGCATTTGAAACCTTTTTCACTGACATTCCAGTCTCTACTACTAAGTTCTTAAACTCATCGCACACCATTGCAGAATCTATGTTAAAAACAAATGTACCAGAGTGCGAAATTCCTTTTCAATTTGACTATGTTAGTTGCAAAGATGTAGTAAAAGCTTTTAATATGATTAATGTCAAGAAAACTACTGACCTCTGGGGTATATCCGTGACCGTTGTTAAGCCATTAATTGAAATGATTGCACCCGAATTAGCCCTAATATTTAACAAATGTATTGACGACGGCGTGTTTCCTGATCTGATGAAACATAGTAAGATAACACCCTTGTTTAAATCGGGTACAACGACTGACCCTACTAACTTTAGACCAATATCAGTATTACCAACATTTAGTAAAATATTCGAAAAACTTATTCTAAATCAATTGCAAAGACATTTCTCAGCAAACAAATTACTTAATCAAAAACAGTTTGGCTTTACGCGTGGTCGCTCTACTACTGATGCTGGTGTCGAGTTATTAACTCACATCTATGATGCCTGGGAGGAGTCACGGGACGCTCTAGGCGTGTTCTGTGACTTGTCCAAGGCATTTGATTGTGTTCACCACGAGACACTGATCAGGAAGCTCCGGCACTATGGTATTCGAGGTGTTCCTCTGGACCTTGTAACCTCATACCTTAGTGATAGGATTCAGAGAGTTGACGTGAACGGGAAGCGATCCTCGGGGTCAGTAGTCACAATGGGAGTTCCGCAGGGTTCAATACTCGGACCTTTTCTGTTTTTAGTTTACATCAATGATTTGCCCAGCCTTGTTAGTGACAATCACGAAATAGTATTGTTTGCTGATGATACGTCGCTTTTATTTAAGTTAAAGCGACAACATAACATTTCTGACGACGTGAACAATGCTCTCTCCAAAGTTACAGACTGGTTTGATGCGAACAATTTGATGTTAAATGGAAAAAAGACAAAATGCTTGAGATTTGTGCTGCCCAATGTTAAAGAAGTACCAACAAATGTAAAAATTAAGGACGAAGAATTGGACCTTGTCAAGACTACAGTATTCTTAGGCATAACTTTAGATCACAAATTGCAATGGGGTCCACATATTGTCAGTCTATCGAGCAGACTTAGCTCTGCAGCATATGCTGTAAAGAAGATCCGTCACCTTACTGACGTTGATACAGCCAGACTAGTCTATTTCAGCTATTTTCACAGCATTATGTCCTATGGAATATTGCTGTGGGGAAACGCTGCTGATATTAACACCATATTTGTATTGCAGAAGAGAGCTGTTCGTGCGATTTATAACATGGGCCCCAGAGAATCTTTAAGAATTAAGTTTAAAGAAACCAAAATAATGACAGTTATTTGTCAATATATTTATGAAAATGTAATGTACATACGGAAAAATTTAAATAGCTTCAAAAAGAGAAGTGATTATCACAATTTTAATACTAGAAACAAAGATAAAATTGCTGTACCCACCACTAGGCTCCATAAAGTTAGCAACTCGTTCAAAGGTCAATGTGTACGCTTTTTCAACAAAATCCCAAGTGAAATTCAAGACTTGTCTATAACAAAATTTCAAATTCGTATAAAGAGAAATCTCATTAGTAAAGCTTATTATAAAATATCGGACTATCTAGATGACAAACAAGCTTGGGATTGTAGTTAATCTATCTATCTTTCTTTCTATCTATCTATTCTCCCTATTTCCCCTATTCTAACCATTTTCGGTAAACAGCCAAAACAGTCATGCTCACGAAAGTGACTTTGCTTGCAGCGGCGTCATGTGTCGGGTCGCCCTCTTCCCTCTCATATGGTCGAGGAGAGCGATGGCTGGCACATGCGTCAACTCGTGAACGGGTGCTGCTTGTGGGGTCTGGTCTGCTTTGGTTGTGATCCCGCAACTCGTTAATATTCATGTTCCCATATCCCAATGTGTACAACCAAACAAGAGAAATCTTATTATTAGTAAAGCTAAATAAAAAATATCGGACTATTAGATGACAAAAAAAAAAAGCTTGGGATTTTAGTGAACTTGCTCCAATTCAATCAATTAGTAATAAGAATAAAATTGTCAATGTGATCGCGCCAAAAAAATTACCTGCCGGGCGTTTCTTGCCTGTTCTTTTGCCGGCGTAAGGAGGTTGGAACAGGCGTAGCTAGTTTTAAGTTGACGTTTTAAAGTGATCACAATGTATCCTATTGAATAAACATATTTTTGATTTTGATTTTGATTTTGATTTTGATTTTGAGCTTGTTTAATAGCGAGTGGCAAAGCATTCCACAGTCGAACGGCAGTAACAGTAAAGGAGCGATCATAAAATGTTGTACTGTGAACAGGAGTTTTTAGTAAGAGGTTATCTGATGACCGCAGTGACCGTGAATTTAAAGTGTGAAGAAAATCAAAACGTTCTTTAAGGTAGCGTGGCGAAGAAGGATGGAACAAAATTTTGTAAAGAAGTGATAATATATGAGCATTCCGACGAAGACGTATGGGAAGCCATTTGAGCTTAGCGCGAAATTCAGAAACATGGTCATATTTGCGTAACCCAAATATGAACCTAATACAAAAGTTTTGAAGGCGCTCAAGTTTATTCAGCTGGTCCTCAGAGATGTTAAGATAGCATGCGTCAGCGTAATCAAGAATGGGAAGCAAAAGAGACTGTGCAAGCGCAATTTTAGTGGTAGTTGGTAAAAAGTTACGCAGTCTTCGTAGAGAGCCCGCGGAAGCAAACATCCTGCGGCTAGTTTCCGCTAATTGGGGCTGCCAGGTAAGGCACCTGTCAATAGTAATACCAAGATTTTTCACGGTGGTACTGAAAGGAATGGTAACGCCGTCAAGCGTCACTTTTGGAAGTAATTCCCAATCGACGTTGCAAATCATTCTTGAACTGCCAACTACAATGACTTGTGTTTTTAGCGGATTCACTTTTAGACCGTATGCTTTGCTCCAATCTGCGATTCTATTTAAATCTCTATTCGTGAGTTCAACTGCCTCAGTCAAGTTATCGAGAGAGGCCTGGCAGTACAATTGAAGGTCGTCTGCATAAAGGTGGTAGGATGAGGAAAGGTTTCTTGAAATAGAATTTATGAAGATAGCAAAAAGAAGAGGAGATAGGACGCCACCCTGTGGTACACCAGCCACTGTGCTACACCACGAAGAATAAGAATCTTCGAGGCGAACTCGCTGTCGGCGACCACACAGGTAACTATAAAACCAGTCAATCACCGTTGGAGATATATGAAGTGAGCGCAGTATGGAAAGTAGGATGTCAAAGTCTACAGTGTTAAAAGCATTACTGAAGTCCAATAGAGTAAGCACAGTTAGTAGACCGTTTTCCATCCCTAAGCGTATATCATCAGTAATTTTAACTAGTGCTGTAACGGTGCTATGCCCCGGACGAAAACCGGACTGAAAAGGATTTAAGAGGTCATTTTGGGTTAAGAACAAGTTAAGCTGAGTATGGACAAGACGTTCAAGGACTTTAGATAGGAAGGGTAGGATTGATATTGGGCGATATTCGGAGAAGGACTTAGGATTGGACTTTTTAGGTAAAGGAATAATTTGTGCTTCTTTCCACAGGGAAGGAAAAGCACCGTGAGCTATGGAGAAGTTCAAGATATAGCATAGGACCGGAAGGATATGATCAAGGATAGGAATCAGCATGTTTCGACTGACATTGTCAATCCCAACTGCATTGGAGGTTAAGGAAAGCATGCTCTTTTTAACATCACAAGCGGTAAATTCGCGAAAGACAAAAGGAGAGAAGTCAGGAGTAGGAAGTGTGGAAAGAAAATTCAAAGTGTGTGTTTTAGAAGAGTCGTTAATTTTATAAGATGAAGAAAAATGTTGGTTTAAAGAGTCAAGATCTAAATTCTTAGGCATAGAGTCTTGGCGTGACTTACCAATACCTAGTGATCTAAGGAATTTCCAAACTTTCGCTGGATCCTCATCTTGAACAGATTCGTGGATGTGGCGTCGTTGAGCATCCCTACACGCTACATTGCAGCGGTTTCTTAGTTTATTATAACGAGCCTTGCTTGCATCACTTGGACTACACTTATATTTAGTTTTGGCGACAGCCTTTTTGTGTTTTAATAACTTTATTTCTTCTGTAAGCCAAGGCGCAGGCAGATGCTTAATTTTGATAGACCTGAGTGGCGCGTGAACATCATATAATTGAGTTATAGTGGAATTAAAAATAGCGACTTGTTCATCAATGGTAGAAGCACTCATTACCGGAGACCAATCCACATTTTTGACGTCGTTTAGAAAGTCTTCTTGTTTCATACCACTAAAATTGCGTCGCAGAATGACAGTAGGTTTAGGTTTTGGAGGACGAATTTTATATGACAAGAAAATTAAATCATGATAAGAGAATGCATCTGCCGAACACTGACCATGCTTTGCAACATGCTCAAGGGAGGACACTATAATGACATCTAAGAGAGAGGGAGTAGAATTTGGAGAATAATGAGTAGGACTAAGAGGGAGAATGTGCATGTTACTTGACTTAACTATCGCTTCTAATCTAGAGGAACGGTGATCATGTTTCAAAAGACAAGTGTTAAAGTCGCCCATGATAATGTTATGGCTGTAGGAAGGGGTGAAGTCTTCTAAGATTTTTTCAAACGAAGAGAAATAATTATTATGAGAAGAATTGCTATAATAGACTCCAAGAAGAACTTTAGTGTGAGAGAGGAGAACTTCGATGAGAAGATGTTCACCGGCATTAAGAGGAGGAGGTTGCGGCGATTTGCTGATGACGGAGAAAGGAATGTGTGAACGAAGGTAAATAGCTACGCCTCCGCCAACGCGGCTTGTGCGATCATTACGTATCAGATTAAAGCCTGGCAAAGTAAAGGAAACAGATGAAAGAGTTGGTTTAAGCCAGGTTTCAGAGACTAATATAGCATCAATGTTTTTGTTATCCAAAGACGCCTGCATATCGGAAAAATGTGCCGGAATACTTTGCGCATTTATGTGAATGACATTTAAGTTTCTAGGCACATCATAGAAATGAGTTTCTAAAGTTTCAGACAAAGAGGGTATACTTAAAAAACTGTTGTCACTGCTACTCTTATCACTACAAGAAGAAATAGATAAATAATTACTGTCACTGACATCACTATCGTTAAATATATGTAACATAATTAAATAGGTATATCTATAAAATATTATATGTATTAATGTATTATATATAAATAGAATATAAATAAATTTATATATGATTCAAATTTGGCAAAAGCAAAATAAAACTATTCGCTGCACCTGCCGGTTTCTGCTAAAAATACAAAAAAATACACAAATTACACCTTATGCAAATACCTACTGTGATAATCAAATTACCCATACCAATTAATGATTAATATAGGTAAGCAATCTAGGTTTAACAATAATAATTATTCCAATTTACAAGTTTGCTATTCGTTTTTGTTATACAGAAATTATACACAATTATTTTGGTGGAACGGAACGTAAAATTTGACTTGAATACTAAACATGTGTCCGCTATAGCGAAACGTAACTGAAAACGGTTGCCGTGCCTCTAACGTACCCAACCGATATTGATATGGTTAGCATATACACACAATCGAGGCCATAAAATCCCACACTTCATGATTTATGAGCTCCTTTCTCCCGCATACCTACTTGCAAAATTCAGAACAAGCTCTCTCATAAGTCTTCCCGCAGTGCTAGAGAATGCGAAATGACATGCTCTATGGTTGCAAATATCCATAGGTGAGGGTGACCGTTTACTATCCGGCTTGCTGTTTGCTTATTTGCCACCCAAAAAAATACGACGATATATCGACGGTATATGGCGATAATTTAGTGAGAAAATACCCATATTTCGACATGTTTTGCCCAAGCCTAGTTGACCTCAAAAGATTATTCCGAAGCACGAATATTTTTTTGTGTGCGTATAGATACATATTATTTTGCCATAGGTATTTTTTTTGTTCTCATTTAGTTTTTTAATCTATAATAGATAGATACCTATCTGAGTTCCTTATGTGTGCCTATTGTTTGTTTTAATTTGATATGTAATTTATTATTAACTAAGAGTGTAACCATAGCTTAGTGGTAGGGCATTTTCGAGCACTCGCCTTTAACATCCCTCTGTTACCACGGGGGTTAATAGTACAGGATCCCTTAAAGAGTGACCTTCACCGAGCTGGTAAATGGATGAAAAGTATTTTATAACAAATAAAATATGTTAGATGTTAGATCCGAGTAACTGTCACAGTGCGCATGCATTGCATTTACACCACGATCCCGTTTTGAACGAGGCAGTCACGTCCCTGTCTCGTTCACTTCCCGTCCGAGACATTAGCTCGTTACGTTTGCAGCGACCTTTAGGAGGGCGGCAAAATAGGCCCAAAAAATTTGGTACCGGACGAAAAGGAAAGCTTTGCTTTTCTTAGCTTAAAAATAGACCCAAAAAGTTGTAAAAATAATCTAGGAACTAGGCTATTCCCTAAAAATAGTAATTAACTTTACTGCGAACAGTGTATATAATTTTAGAAGTCAGTTCAAGCGGCAGAAATTTAGAGCTTTGGGGCGGCAAATGTGTAAATCCAGCACTGCTTAAGCTACTTCTAGAATGCCTTCCATTCCTACAGGATCAGTCCTTTTTTCCGGAACCCTGGAACCCTGATTGTGAAACCCTGTCACAATCTTTGTCTCCCAATAAGTATAAATTGGGACCCTTCAAGTCAAGAGTGAATGGGTATCTCCTAGACAAGCATGCTCCATCATCGACCTCGTCATCACTTACCATCAGGTCACAAACTTTAAGGCGATGAGAGCTCAATGATAGTGACACCAGCTTGCGACCTGTTGGTCGTGGGTTCGAATCCTACAATGAGCTTGAGCTTTGGGTGAGGGAAAACATGGTGATGAAACCATAGCTTAGTGGTAGCACATTTCCGAACGCTCGCTTATAAAACCTTTTTTTTGCATCGGGGGTTAAAAAACCAACAAAAAAAACCTTGTGTTATTGACCTATGCCTGAAATTAATAATCGATCCGATCCGTTATCGGCGGTTATGGATCGATATGTCATGTCATGACATGAGGATATTAATTTCGGGCGTAAAGCTCCTTCTAGAATACCTCCGACCGCATCACCATTTCTCATCCAGTGAAATCTTTGCCAAACGCGAACCAACACAAAGTGCAGGCGCGCCAAAGATGCTCCGCCATTTCGCAAGCTGACATTTCAATGGATACGTATTACGGCACGACTCCTACCGCATCTTTCACAAGCACCCCACCACTTGCCGTCGCAACTAGGCACTCACGTGACTGGAGCGGTGATCTAACGTTTGTTATGGCGAAGGTTGATTATAATGGAGGTACGAAGTTAGAGCTCGAGGCAAATGTGTGAACTTCCACCTTCTTAAATGCTACAACCATTTTTCTCCAGATCTTTGAGGGTTATACCAGGTTACTTTTTTGGTAATATGTACTGCCATAATATTTATTTATATTCTTCTTACCGGGTAGTGTTTGACCACAAGTCATCTGATGTGACATACTATTACCTCTTAAACTATTAGATCTAAGGAAAAACATTTATTAAAAATGTTATCAGGTATTTTTCAAGGGTTTTTAAAATAAATCACAAAGATATACGTTTCAACATTTAATTTGTATCGCGTACAAATATCAAAATTAAATAAAATAAATAAGTTAACCATTGTAACACTATTTCAATAATTAATGGCTGATTTTTATGTATAAAATAACTTATTATAACTAATTTATGTTGGTGATTAATTTAACTTGATAACTTTACAATATAGAAAATTAGATATTGCGAAAGTAGAAATGATTTAGGAACTTAATAAAACATTTTAAAGTTAATTTTACTGTGGCAAATATAAAGTAGAACCTAGCAGTGTCCCACTGTTTCACCCGCATTCAGTATTCCGGGATTAAAAGACATTATGTGAAACTATCTATACGCAAAAATCACGTTAATCGGTTGTTCTGATGCTGCTTGAAAGATGGGCAAACCAACAAAACGCATAAAAATAATAACAAAAACTAAGTAAAAATTTAATTAATTACACTGTTTTGCATTCTTGTGATTTATTAATTGAATATAGCCTAAAATTATTAATTTCACATTTAACAATATTAAATAAAATTAATTTAAAATTAATATTTGTGTTAAAATAAACATTACGTATATATATGAGTATCTAAATAATGGTAAGTATATATTATTATATTTATCACTATGACTAGTTCTCGGACTACACAATTAATTGGTTATTTTAACACAAAATAAATACCTTATTTAAAAAACCAACCGTAGGTATTTAAAATGCTTATAAAAACTGCAATAAATAATCTAATTATCTGTAAATTAATCTGACATTGTTTACGTATTATCTTGATTAAAAATACATAATTAAGTAAATTGTTTATAGATAACTGTTTTTAAATCAAAATTGGCTTTTAAATATAGCTATAATAAAGATTAAAAAACCTAAATCTAAGGTTAACAAACTTTTAATAAACATACAAGGTTTTCAATAGACCAATAATTTGGTCTAGAAAAATTAAATTACATATATGGTAACCGATATGTTCTGAGGTCTAAAATTGCCAGAACCCTTCGAAATAAGTAGTTTATTTTATAGGAATCATTTAGAGCCATTTTGTAGGTACATACATAGAATAGTTTAATTTTTAAGGCACTTAAACCCTCCATCGTCTAAAGCTAGCGTATCATCAATTTATCTCGATTTATATTAAAAATTCATGTTCAATGGGAGATTTTCTGACAATACATGAATACGAAGAGCACTTTTCCATTTAATTGTATTTAAATCCAATCCGCCACATTTGTTACTTTGCCTCTTTGCGTTATAGGTTTATTGTAATTAGAGAGAAACTCGCATAGAAATACGAAACGACAGTTGATTGGTGGCAAATGACGTATTGATAGACACATATTTTCTGTCCTAGCGCTTTGCTCTTTTGCAAAAAAATATTCTTGTTTGGTTTAGGGATGTGAAAAAATAATCGATTTTTATATTAATCGATTATTTTTTTCTTTTAATCGTTTTTTAATAAACGATTATCTAAACATGAAAAATCGATTATTGATAAATCGATTTTTTTATTTACTCTCTAAAAAATAAATCGTTTTTTTACCTACTCTCTTTTATTTAAGTAATAAAAGATAAGATATGTAATGTTTGTATTATTGGAGATTAAACCAATGTGTAGCCAAACTACACATTTCAATCGAATTTTGCAGTTATAAGTTACTCTAAGTAATTTTATTACAATGTAGAAAAAAAAACAACTTTTCGAATAGTTATTATATAAAAAATCGATTATATAAAATATCGATATTAAAAAAAATATTCTAAATCCTTTTATTTTAACGAGATAAAAATCGATTATTTATTAATATTTATTTTTATTTATTAATCGATTATTTATTAATCGATTTTTTCCCTCCAAGTCACATCCCTAGTTTGGTTATGTGAGTTACTATCTCGATGGTTTTCATTGAACAAATGCGAAAAACCAATAAACATGTCCTTGCAGCGCCATCTATTGACGGTTTTAGATCTGTGTTTCTTCAGCTATCAGAAAACCTCCCATTCCGAACCCTTGATCTCATATCACACCTAGATTTGTGTTCATCATCAGCCTATTAGCCCACTGCTGGGACCCTGGCCTTCTCTCAGAGAGAGAGAGGTAGGTTTTTGTTGCCATGTTAAAAGTCCGAGTAGCTCTTAGCACCGACATCTAGTGAGACGGGTCTGTAGTAATCCTTCATTTCTCCCCAACCCCTCGGCGCCACATTGAAGTTTGGACCACAGACCAGCGGAAGACGGGGACTCTTGGGAGACGCGTACACATCATTCAGCTTTGTAGGAGCCAGAGGAACTGGCAGCTCCTGGTTTTGAATGGAAATCGTTGGGGCGGTAATGGGGAAGGGCTCCATTTTGGGGATGTAGTTCGGGGAGTGCTTCAGGGCGGATTTGGGGTAGGTTTTCTGGTTGCGCAGGCTTGAAGGTGGACGGTAGGCTGTGTCGTGGTTGGCCACTGGAGTCGGAGTGGAGCATGTGTTTGAAATGTTGCGTCCTGAAAAAAAATAAAGAAAAGAAATAATAAGGAATAGTAATTTTGGGTACTGGACAACGATATACATACTTAAATAGAGAAATAAATACTTATATAGATAGAAATATCCAAGACTCAGGTACAAATATTCATGTTCACCACACATATATTTGGTCTTATCGGGATTCGAACCCGGGACCTGGCTTCGGAGGCAATCTGGATTGATCTTTTGTTAGTTTTCTGTTGTTTTTTCATCATACGTTTTCACACCGAACCGAATGCATCATTTCATCCCAAATATCCAAATAACAGTCCTAGCAGATACAATAAGAAAGGCTTTCAATAAAAGAAAACATTGCTTTCCAAACATATTTTTTTTTTTTTACTATATACAGGGTAGCGTTTGACCACAAGTCACCTGATGTTAAGTGACGATGTGGTCGAAGATGGCGCCACGCTACACCTGGACTGGGAACTGGCTCTCAAGTGAGGCTGCCGGAACACACCGATAGGTGCTTGGCGACAGATTCATAACAAGAGGGTGGTAGCTAGCCAGGCGAGTACTAGAAAATACCCTACCACCAAGCTATGGTTTCATCACGATGTTTTCCTTCACCGAAAGCTCAAGCTCATTGTAGGATTCGAACCCACGTCCTACGGATCGCAAGCCGGAGTCACTACCACTGAGCCATCATCGCTATAAAACATACTAGTCAACTACCCCTAGACCCAGTGATTTCACATGCAGCTTCCCCTATGAAAAACAAACAACGGACGCCACCCAAACCCTCTAAATCAATACTGCACAGGGGTTGAAAGAGTCTGTCTAGACTGGCGGGGGGAGATTAATTTATCCTCCCTTTATGATATCGCTAGCTTTGCCTCGCTGTTTCACCCGCGTGGGTGGTTTATTGCGATAAAAGTATTCTACTCGGAGAAAAAAGTCCTTCCGAAATATTTATTTATTTATTTATGCAAATTGTAAAATCACAACATGACCCTGTTAGGGTATAGCATATAGAAACATAATGTCATAAAAATCTAGTTACGGACAACACATACATAAAGAAATTATCACAATATTATTTTAGAGGTAGTGAGATTGTGACGCTTTTATCGTCAATGAATTCTTGAATTGTATAATAACATTTATGAATTAATAAATTTTTAAGTTTTATCTGAAATATTTTTTCTTTTTTTTCATTTCTTAGTACCGTTTTCCTTCTGAGTCAAAAGGGAAGGAATTGTGATACAAATAAGTAGTAATACAAAATACGGAAGGAAACGCTCTTGGAAGGTAAAGACTCAGAAGGAAAGTCAAAAATTTTTTCTCAGTGTATCTAGAAATTGCTAGAATCTTTTGCGCACGAAATTAATGATCGATCCTGATCTGTTAACCGCGGTTTTGGATCGATATGTCATGTCATATGTAATTTTAGTACTAGAGCTTGACAGATTATTTATAGCTATGATGGCTCAGTGGTAGTGACGTCGGCTTGCGATCCGTAGGACGTGGGTTCGAATCCTGCAATGAGCTTGAGCTTTCGGTGAAGGAAAACATCGTGATGAAACCATAGCTTGGTGGTAGGGTGTTTTCTAGTACTCGCCTGGCTAGCTACCACCCTCTCGTTAAGAATCTGTCGCCAAACACCTATCGGTGTGTTCCGGCAGCCTCACTTGAGAGCCAGTTCCCAGTCCAGGTGTAGCGTGACGCCATCTTCGACCACATCGTCACTTAACATCAGGCGACTTGTGGTCAAACTCTACCCTGTCAATAGTAAAAAAAAAAAAAAAAAAAAAAGATTACTACAAAACCGCGGATAACGGATCAGGATCGATTATTATTTTCGGGCGTTAATACCTAAAGCTTATAATAAAACTAGTTGCGCCCCGCGTCTTCCCGTTATCCCGTAGGAACCTTTCTCCGGGATAAAATTATCTCTATTCCAAATTTCATCGAAATCGGTTTAGTAGTTACGGTGATACGTGGTAACAAACATTCACGCACACACACAAACTTTCGCATTTATGATATCGGACTATTTAGATGACAAAATAGTAAGGATTGTAGTGAACTTGCTCCAATTCAATCAATCACTCATAAGAACAAAATTGTAAAAGTGATCGTGCCCAAAAAATTACCTGCCGGGCGTTTCTTGCCTGTTCTTTTGCCGGCGTAAGGAGGTTGGATCAGGCGTGGATAGTTTTAAGTTTGATGTTTTAAAGTGATCACATGTATTCTTGTTTAGATGTGTGATGAGCACGAATATTTGTACCTGAGTCTTGGATATTTTTATCTATATAAGTATTTATTTCTCTATATAAGTATGCATATCGTTGTCTAGTACCCATAACACAAGTTTCCAGCTTAATTTGGGGCTAGGTCAATTTGTGTGCAATTGTCCCCGATATTTATTTATATAATAAATGTATTTGATATTCAAGTATGTACCTTCACTACCTATCATGTAAGTGCCGTAGCAAGTGACGGTCCTGATATATGGGGTAGGTCATTTCCTATAAAACGTGACAAGACCAGCTGTAGGTTACATACAAACAGACAGTGCATGGAACTCTAAATATAAATAATAACCACTTGGCGCACGATCAACCTGTCAATTGTGTCACGTTGTTTTATGTACCAAGCTGTCACGATTAACTAATGGGAGAGGTCTGTTTGCCGTTGCTTTTGTCGTTTGTCATCTTCTGGACTTTGGAACTTTATGCCGTTTTCAGACTGCTTTGCAATAATGACGTGGAAAGTGCTGAAGAGTAAACTGTGGTTTTGATTTGAAATTGATTAACGCCCGACATTAATAATCGATCCTGATCCGTTATCCGCGGTTTTGGATCGTTATGTCATTTTAGTAGTAATCTGTCAAGCCTTAGTACTAAAATGACATATTATGACATATCGATCCAAAACCGCTGATAACGGATCGGGCATTAGCCGTTTCTGAGTTTAGAGCGCACAAACGTACAGACAAAAGTTCTAACAATCATTGTTTTGGGTTGATACGAGTAATAATAGTAAAATCTTCCATGTAAGTACATACAGACAGTGATCAGTTACATTTTTATTATATGTACCAATATATGTGAGGAAGGATAGATAGACGAATGGATGAATGGATGTTTGTTAGTCTGTCACGCAAAAACTACTGAACGAATTTTGGTGAAATTTGGTTGAAAAATAGCTTATACAACTTGGATTAACACACAGGCTTTTGATCCCGGAAAAAGGTTCAGGGATATCGGGAAGACGCGGGTGAAAACATGGGGCGTGGCAAGATAAATCATAAGCGTCCCGCTCAGAGGGCAAAAAATAAAAACCCGCCAAGTGCGAGTTGGACTCGCCTACGAAGGGTTCCATACCATTATCTATAAAAACGGCAAAAAAATCCCCGTTAAACATTTATTTTATTCTATTTTTTAGTATTTGTTCTTATAGCGGCAACAGAAATACATCATCTGTGAAAATGTCAACTGTCTAACTATCACGGTTCATGAGATACAGCCTGGTGACAGAAGGACAGAGGAGTCTTAGTAATAGGGTCCCGTTTTACCCTATGAGTACGGAAAAAGCTCCCCCTGCAAGTCTTTCCGCAGTGCTACAAATTGCAATCCTTCAAGATGGCTGTGAAAAGAGTCCTTAAGGGTCGACAACGCACCGGCAACTCTCCTGGCGTTGCAAATGTCCATAGGCGACGGTGCCAATCTATTACATTAAAAAAACCCTAAAAACGGTGACGTCACTGATGCTATCCTTACCTCTTCCCTCATGAACCCACTTCACGGAGCGTTTCTTCCTGTTGACATACATGCTCTGGCCCCGGCTCATGTGATTGCTGGAGTCGCTCAGAGACTTGGAGATGGCCCTCGCCAGGTCCATCTGCTCCTTTACCGTCGGGTGTACTCCGGGCACGTAGAACGCTGACGATGCGAATGTCTTCTCTGGAATTTTAAAATGAGGAACTTTGGTAACTTGACTTGATGATCGAAGAGATGCAATTGTGGAAGAACCAACTGCAAAGCGTAAATAGCTGGCTCGATTTCGAGAATTTATGTTTTCCCATACAAAACATCAATATGTCCATAGGCGACGGTAACGTAGGCTCTGCTAGGTATCCTAGATAGAGAGAATCCTAGTAAGGTGTCAGAGAAATGATGATTGTGACAAACAAATGGTTCCATTCCTAGCTCTGTGATAACACTGATAATGCATAACCTCGTAGGTCATGCCCTAAATGGTAAACAGAACTGAGAAAGGATTAGAAGACTCATGAAAGACTCTATTGCAGATGCGAGATTGATTTTATTTGTTGGGGTAGACGTGTTGGAGACCGCGACGTAATTGGTAAACGTAGTGTAGGACGCCATGCGACCAGGTGGTCAGTGGTGGGATGACTTGCGTTGCGACGAGTGGCTGGCAGGAGTTGGATGAGAGGAGCCGAAGACTGGGCTCGGTGGCGTACCTTGGGAGTAACAGTGAACTGATACAAGCCGATGATGATGATGATGACATGCTAGATTCGTAGCTAAATAGATATAGTTTTATAATGTAAAAACAATCTAAAGCAATCGTGATGATGAAAAAGGCGTGACAAAATAATGACTGTGCGAAATCTTGTATCTACATTATGTTTCATGTGCAAAACAAATTTGATTAGTAACTCTAAACCTTTACAAGCCCGATGAGGATTTCCTTGATGTAATATTTTGATGGGAGGTTTCTATACACACTCTTGGCTATAGTGATTATTATCTTCAGGTAAAAACAATTGCTTGTTTGGAAGGTCGTACGTGTTGTAGTTAAGGTTACGAGCGCTCAGGAAATGCTTTGTATGTCAGTCCCCCTAGTACCTTTTGAAACAATGATGACCAAGTGGTAGGTTCGAATCCTACAATGAGCTTGAGCTTTCGGTTTTCAGGTGCTAGCCTGGTTAGTTGCCTCCAGCCGCCATGCACCTACCGGTGTGTTCCGGCAGCCCCACTTGAGAGCCAGTTCCCAATTCAGGTGTAGCGTGGCGCCACCTTCGACCACATCGTCATTTAAGGCTAAAGTTCTCTCTACTCACCGAACTTCCGGTCCTTCTTGATGAGATGCTCCTCAGCATCCGGCGCTGGTGTGAAGATCTTGTTCAGGTCCACCTCTTTGTCTCCCACGATTACTGGCTTGTTTTCCATGTCCTCCTAGAAATACATGTTCAGATATAGTCTAAAAGTCTAAAAGTTAAAATAAACAAAAATCGCAAGGAGAGTATAGGTAATACTATTTTTTGTCCTTTATATGGAGTTTTGTTTTCTTTTTTTTACTACATGATAGCGTTTGACCTCAAGTCACCTGATGTCTTGACGATGTGGTCAAAGGTGGCACCACGCTACACCTGGACCAACAAGCTATGTTTCTATTCCGGTGTTTTTGACCAAAAGCTCAAGCTTATTGTATGATTCGAACCCACGTCCTACGGATCCCTAGCTTAATCCTGTAGATGGATATAAGACACTTTTTATCGCGATAAACTGTAGGTCACGCGGGTGAAACCGGGAGGCACAACTAGTAATTATTTAAAAGCCAAATACTACCACTCATTCATTGCGAAATCTCGTGAAATGAAAATCAACAAACAAGATATTCTGCGCAAATCTTTCTTTCACTCGCTTACTCATCGCCAAATTCCAAGAAATTTAAAACCTACGCTTTACATTTTGGCTCGTAGGTTCTCTCTCTGGTTAGCAAAGCTATGATGGTCAGCCAGCTTGGTAAAGACATCAAATTGCATCCAAAGAAGTGGGCTTGAAACCTGCAATGAGGTTTAGAGCTTTCAGTGAAAAACACCGTGATGGAACCATAGCATTTTTAGTACTTGCATGGATAGCTACCATCATCATAAGCACCTATCAGTGTGTTCCAGCAGCCTCACTTGAGAGCCAGTTGCCAATCCAGTCGTAGCGTGGCGCTACCATCTGCCACACATAAGGTGGCTAGTGGCCAAACACTTAAGTTTCGAAAAGAAAGATAATAAGTCAAATTCACACATTGTGAAAAATGAAACAAACCTGAATCTAGATTGAATAATGAAAATCTAGGTAGGTATATGACATTCTGAAATATGATATCAATACTATGCTATTGAGTATGTATATATACAATAATATACATGTATCTATGTATAAATGAAGTTGGTTTAAGATTTATTTACAGTACTAAGCTATGAAAACAATAATACATACCTAAGTTTATCTAATAAACTACAAAAAAAAGTACTGACTTTTATAAAATTGTGGTATCACAGGTAGGTATGTAAGTAGTATGTACAATGTTGTACGTGATTCATATTATTTGTGATTACTGATTATAGTGATGAGTGATTATGTACACATAATCTGTAATCACAACAGCAGACAAAAGGGTTCATTTACCCTTTAGAGACTGCCTTCTTTACGTGCCCTCGGTCACGTCGCGTCGGCAGAAACATAAAGGCACGAAGGAAATATGTAAATTAAACCTTTGTAGGTATGAAGATACTTAGGCAAAAGTTTAGTAAGCGTGCTAAAGCATAATAAAATAATATAAATGCATAATTTCACCAACGCAACGTTTGTGGCTACAAAAATTAATGTTAAAAACTGACTAATTTTATGAGATAAGCAGATTTTCAGGCTTTATATTCATAACAGATATTGTTAGTGAAGAGTTATATTGTTGGTGAAATTTAACATTTTTTGTGAATGTATATTTATATATCAAAACAATACATATATTATATAATAAATGTTAAAGTGCAAGCAAAGCAAGGTGCAAGAAAATCATTTATTTACAGCAAATGTTTAAAAATTACAACTTATATTCCTAAAAACGATTATCACAAGAAAAATATAACAATTTTAGAGACATTGGTTCCATCTTATTGAAAATGCCCTAGTGAAATATATTTACAAGAGAAATGACACTAGTGACTGCATGTTTTTGAATAATGTCAGGACAGTCTTACAGAAGTTGAGTCTGGTGGCTGCATTATAGCTTCGTCGCGTACTCCGGATAATTCTCCGTCGTTCTGTATAACATTTATTTTATGTAAATAAATAATTTGTTTATAAGTTTCCTACGGTATCAGCGAAGTCGAAGAATGAACTTTTATACAAGATAATAAATAAGACTATGCACTAAAATGGTTTATCAATAAATGAATTAAAAAAGCCATTTTAGTTAAATTGTGTTTCGGCGCGTTACATTTTCATATCAGCGAATATAAGAGAAAACATTTATGAACTAAAATGGATTTATTGACCTAATTTTTTTCATAAATAGGTATAAGCAGTCTCTAAATAGTACCTTTTAAATATTAAATCAAGAATCTTGACATAACTCATCAATTCGAATGATCAATTAACTAAAAGTTTAGTGTAATTCAGCGGATATTTAAAGGCTAAAAACTAGTGTCACGAAACTAGTGCCCGCATAATTTTGATTCAACGTCAGGACAGCCTTACAGAAACGTATTCCGGATATTCCGGTTCCGGTGTCTGCAAAATGGCTTCATCCTCACGTTTCCCTGATAATTCTTCGCCGTTCTGTGTAACAATCATTTAGAATTAATTAACGGCAAATCTTTAGGGTAAAACATGATTAGAAAAAACGCTCTGCTAACCTCTGCTAGCATTATAGAAAAGTAAAAGATTCATATCACATTATGATTTAATATTTTTTTTTAATACTAATATTTATTATTGCTATGTTATATTGTTATATTATAGCAGAGTATAATAACTACATAATACAGTAGAGTAATTGTATTATACAAAGTATAATAGAGAAAGAAAAAGACGAGAGACGAGTGTAGGATAGAGTACAAAGATCTTAGAAGACATTTTTAAAGTATAGATATAGAGTCTAGACTTATTCAAAATATAATATAAGTTAGAATTTGAATTTGAAATAATTTATCTTTCAATTTTGGATGTCTCAAAACCCATTTTGTTTCGTTTATAGCCAGCCAGCTAGTAAGTCATGAAACTAGTGACTGCATCATTGCAGAAAATCCAGGACAGTCTTACAGAGGCAGATTCCGGACAGTCCGGTGGGTTTTCAATAGCTTCCTTGGGTCCGTCAGCCAATTCCTCTGACTCTCCATCATTCTGTGTAACATTTACCTACGTGTTAGGTATTTTACGAAAATCCTAAAACGATACAAATCAAAATAGAAACTTTACTTTGATTTTGAACAAGACAAACAGCATAATGTATAAGAAACACAATGGTGTCGATTCAAAAGTCAAAAGTCAAATATTTTTTATTCAATAGGATACATTGTGATCACTTTAAATTATACTTAACTAAGCCATGAAAAAACATCACAATCTCGGAAAGAGTCTGTTTATCATTCGAAATCTGAGCGCAAAAGCGTATTTAGCGCGCTAGCGTGGAAAGTATTTTTAAAATTCGAACCTTCCTATTCAATCATTTTCCATACCGCCAGTCCACATAAAATGCAACAATACTAATTTCATGTCAGTGTGCTAAACTATTTTTTGGAATGATCGCACTGGCCAGCACGACTATTGCATGAAAAAACTTATTTTATCTGTTTTTCTTGCATCTAGCATTTTCCTCGCTGTAGTGAGGTGAAAAGTTGTGTGTTTCGCTCGGCTGCAAAGTTATTCTGCGTCTCCTACCTTTGAAACCCTCGCTACGCTCAGGATTCTATGTTTGAACCACTCGCTTCGCTCACGGTTCAATCCTAGAATCCTTCGCTTGCTCAGATGTCAATATAAGTACTCCCGCCAAAATACAACTTTGCAGCCTTGCATAACAAATAACTATTGATCAAAATAAATATAAAAATAAAAGTTAATAACACGGTAATTAAACCAGAAAATTGATTAAAAATTGCACTTTCAACGTCTTTTGATATGACATGTAAACGCTTTTGGCGCAGGTCCAAGTGTCTAGAGTCCCTTGGCAAGTGTCCCGCCCGACATGTTTTTTGTTTTACGATCGCTACATTTTCTTTTTAACCAGGCCAAATATGAGAAGTTTACCACGTGGTGCTTTGTTCATTTTAATACCCTTCTTACTTTGTCGATAAGCTTGGAAGACAAGGATGATAAAGTTTTCTTATGAATAGTAAGCTAGCACGTGTGTAAAAATTTATAATTAATTAGAATGCTTAATTTAGGTATTTCGTAGGTAGCAAATCTAAGTGTAGATTTTTTTCATTATTATTGTAATGCATGCTGTCCTCACCTGTCAATGCTGTGACATTTGGTTCTAAGCTTCTAAATATATTAATCTGTACTGTGTTGGTGAGCTAATAACTAAATAAAAATAATATTTAGAAATAAGTGCGGAGGCACTTTTGTGATGTGTTTTTTATTTATTTCCCGTTACATTAATATGTTTATTTTTACATATAAATATATTTACTTAGTACCTAGTAGTACCTACTAAGGATGCATATGATCACTTTAAAACGTCCAACTTAAAGAAAGCTACGCCTGTTCCAACCTCCTTTACGCCGGCAAAAGAACAGGACGAAACGCCCGGCAGGCAATTTTTTGGGCGCGATCACATGAATCACAATTTTATTTTTATTACTAACTAGCTGATCCCCGCGGTTCCACCCGCGTGGGCTACAGTTTATCGCGATAAAAAGTATCCTATGTCCTTCCCCAGGGTTCAAAATATCTCTGTACCAAATTTCATTTAAATCGGTTCAGTAGTTTAGGCGTGAAAGCGAGACAGACAGACAGAGTTACTTTCGCATTTATAATATCACATAAGTAGGGAATAGGGATTGATTGAATTGGAGCAAGTTCACTACAATCCCAAGCTTTTTTGTCATCTAAAAAAACAAGATTGATAAGATGCTATTGGTGTCGATTCGGTTTTGCATTCTCTAAAACTAAACTAAGTTTGACAGGACTAATAGTAATGCTGTCCTTTTTTTACTTCAGTGGTTAGAAAAAGACAGCAATACTATTAGACCTGTCAAACGTAGTTTTTATTTTTGTTTTGTTATTGCGTCACACGATTAGTGTATTTGCCAGTGTCAAGTATAAAAGATTTCAAACTCAGAGAGTTGAATCAAGTTTAAATGATGATGATGATGAGATGATGGGATGAGGATAGTGTGTAAGTAAAGTAGTGGCGCTTTACTTAAACTTTACACGGAATTTTTTGGAGCAACTAGAAAAGTCACTTTCACAAGTTTATTTCTATTTCCCACAGTCGTACACATTAACGAACACAATGGTTAATAATCCACCAATATTACACATTATCACTCGAAGAAACACAAGTTTTGGAAATAAAAACAAAATTTTCACGTTGACAACTCAATTGCCGCCAAAATATGTAGTCTAGTTTTAGAGAATGCAAAACCGAATCGACACCATAGTCATTGTAATTAGATTTTTAATTTGCACCAGAGTGCCAATGCTGGCCTACATTCACCGAGGCCAAGTCTACGAGAGAGCAGGTTCGATGCCCCACAAGTGGATTTGGAGCAGTAAAGAATATGTTGGCCTATCGTACTACAGGTAGAATTGGCATTTCGGATGAATGTCAAGGCATTTGAGTAGCAATGAGTACAGATAGATAGCCCATTCTTTTCAGCAGGATTTGGAGGGTCTTATTTGCCTGTCCATTAGTCCAGAACAGACATTAGACCATTAGACCCATTAGACCATTAGACCATTACCCATTACCACCACCATTGACCATTGGTCCATTAGATCTACATTATTAAGGGCAATGTTTTCAGTGAAAATAAAAGGCCATGCAGAATTTTGAGGTGTAGAAATTTAAAATTCTAAGTGGCACGGAACTGTGATGGCAAAGCGAGCGCAATACCAATAGACGTTTTGTACAGCTTTCCTTTTAAAAAAAAATGCAAACTGCTAATTAGATGTCGAACATGTTTAGCTTGCACAAGTGTTGTTAAAATCAGCTAGATACGGTTATAGATCGTCTTCTTTCTTTCGTGTTAGCTAGTGACCAGATTTGTTCCTGATTCGACTTACTTCTTATCGGTCATATTCCTAATTCGACACTTTCCTAACTGGTCATTCCTAACTCGTCATATTGTCGTCATTGTACAGTCAAATGAAATCTCGAACACGTGCTGACTAAATAAGTTCTAGGACAGATTTTACTGAGTAGTTATACTTCGTACTGCTGTTATCAACATATGGTTGACTATTGATAAGAAATCAATAAATTCATCATCATCATCATCTTCTGCCAGAAGTGCAGTCAACATAGGCATTCTCCTGAGAACGCCACCATGAACGGCTTAGCCATTTGCATTCATCGACTCCCAGCGACTTACAATGTCGTCGGTTCATCTAGTGGGGGCCTACCTACTTGAACGTCTTCCTGTTCGAGGTCGCCACTCGAAAACCTTTCCTCACAATCGGTTATCAATTCGTTGAGCGATGTAGCTTGCCCACTGCCACTTAAACTTAGGTATAACTACTTTGAGCTTCGTCTGTGATGTTATTTCTTCGGCGTATTTCCTCAAGCAAAGAAATCTCTAAGGTATAGAGCGTTAAAATGTCTTCGCAGTCTTCGCGAAAGCTATGCCAGACGTTACTCATTCTTGGCACTTGTGTTACTGTAGACAGCGGAGCACTTGGCCTATCGTATGAACCGTCATAGAGTGCCTACGTAGATTCAAAGCTACCTGACTAATAGCTAAACATACATCATGATGAATAGTGTATGTCAAACATCGAGAGAGAGGAGAGTGTCCCATGGAACTATATAATAATACTAGCTGTTCCCCGCGTGGGCTACAGTTTTCCATTTTTACTCCCTCAGGGGTTGAATTTAAAAAAATCCTTTTTTTTTTCACCCCTATGCATCAAGACAAACATACCTTCCAAATATCAAATTTCTCTACGACCAGCGGTTTAGGCTGTACGTTGATATCAGTCAGTCAGGACTTTGATTCTTATATATTATGTATATAGATTACTCCACCATCCCATTTCCATCATCAGATGTACGGCCACACAACATCCTTACATCTTTCTTGCCTGTTTTGTTGCCGGTGTAAGGAGGTTGGAACAGGTGCACCTAGTTTTATGTTTGTCGTTTTAAAATGTCTCATTTATACTACACTACTAAATGGAAATATTTGAAATTACCTGGGCCCAGCGGTTTCACCGCGTCTTCCCGTTATCCCGCAGGAACTGTTTTCTGGGATAAAAAGTAGCCTATGTGTTAATCCAGGGTATAAGCTATCTCCATTCCACATTCAGATCCTTTCAGTAGTTTTTACGTGAAAGAGTAACACACATCCATCTATCCATCCATTCATCCATCCATACTCACAAACTTCCACGTTTATAATATTAGTAGGATTTTGTCGACATTCGACATTGCCCAAAATGTTTCGTTAAAATATCGAAGGAAACTAAGACAAGGGCGGCACACTACCTTACCCGATAAGTATAATTTGGGAGCCTTCAAGTCAATAGTGAATAGGTATCTTCTGGGCAAGCATGCTCCATCATCGACCTCGTCATCACTTACCATCAGGTGAGACTGGGCTCCAATGCTTATCTATGGAAGATGATGTAAGTGAGGTTGCCGGAACAAACCGATAGGATCGAGGGAGAAGTGGCATTAAACAGGGAGGGGGTTTTAGTCAGTAGGTCGCCAAAAGGCGGAGTCTGACATAACCAAAGGGCCCGTGCCCCGAGGTATCTATGAGGATTTCGCCCTTCCTGTGTCGGAAAAAAAAACACACCGATAGCTGCTTGGCGACAGATTCTTAACTTACGAGGTAGCAACCAGGCGAGCACTGGAGAATGCCCTACCATCAAGCTATGATTTCATCACGATGTTTTCCGTCACAAAAAGCTCAATCTCATTCACTACGATATACTGCAAATTCTATTTCAAAACCAATCCAACTAATGCGTTTTCAATAGACTTCTAGAATTTATCGCTGGTACCAATTCAGACTTCGTAGAAAAACTTCTGAAAGGTCATTGCACTACCAGTAGTTAGGGCAACGAACGACCTAGATTGAAAATAAATTTTAAAAGCTTTTTGCTGTTAAGTGACCCTGGTTTAGATGAAAATTTGTGGTCAATGACCGCTGTAGGAGAGCTATATGGGATACTAATTGTGCCACGAGATTCACTCGCGTCGAATACAGTTTATTACATCCCACTATATACACACCACATCCTTTCTAATATTATACACGCGAAGGTTTGTATGGACGTTTGTCACTCTTTCACGCAAAAACTACAAAACGGATCTAGATGACATTTGGAATGGAGATAGCTTATACCCTGGATTAGCACATAGGCTACTTTTTATCCCGAAAAAAGGTTCCTGCGGGAAAACGGGAAGACACGGGTGAAACCGCGGGGTGTAGCTAGTATATTATCTTTTAACAATTTGCATTGCTAATAAATTATGATACCATTTGCTAATTTGACAGCGTGTAGGAGTTTCGAGCTTCCAAGTCAATGACATCAATGTCCTAAAAACATTGATATAGTATATACTAGCTTTTGTCCGTGGCTTTTGCTTTTGGACGCGCGCAGCTATAGGGATAGAAAACCCTATTTTTATTTTGAAATATTTCTCGTGAGACTTCATACTCATTATAAAAGGACTATCTGTGCCCCAGCGTGGAATCCCATAGGATTTTGGGGAAGAAGGACATAGGGTACTTCTTATTGTGATAAACTTTAGTAGACGCGGGTAAAACGGCGGAACTCAAAAACTTGTTTCTAAAAAAAGATTTTAAGAAATCCCTTCACATTTGGTACCATTTTAAATCTTGTTGAATAAGCTTTACGTACTCCCTTTATCTCAAGAAGTCATTTGAGCAGTTTAAAAAGAAACAAACTGAACTGAAACCATTTATAATCCGGTGGCTACAGCCCGGTATAATTATAACTATATAGGTTAATCTGCTCGTCCGTCTGTCTGCGGAGTTGTATCGCTGTGTTGTAAATCAGCCGAGAGCAGTCGCCAGAAAAAAATAACTAGGAGTTTCTAATGACGGTCCTCATCTGTTGACATTTCAGTAAGTTTGTGACTTAACTTTTTCAAGCTGATAATTGGGGTAAATTACAACTTTGCAACAAGTTTTATTTGTGACTGTAATCGAGAAAATCCTACTAATATTATAAACGTGAAGTGAGTATGGATGGATGAATGGATGTTTGTTACTTTTTCACGCAAAAACTACGGAACGGATCTGAATGAAATTTGGAATGGAAATAGCTTATACCCTGGATTAACACATAGGTTATTTTTATCCCGCAAAAGGGTTCCTGCGGGATAATAGGAAGACGCGGGTGAAACCGCAGGGCGCAACTAGTAACTAAAATAAATGTTAAGTCTACATCACAGACTACGGCAGCAACAACAATGAAATAACAACGGGGAATACTCGGTAGATCTATTAATTAAATCTCATCCCTCCATCGCGGTTCCAACACCGATCATCTCGTCATCGGAATTAAGCTCATCCACACACAATCGAGCCTTGAAATCTCACACACATCACTCGATGTATGCGCTCTTTTCTCCCGCATACTTGCAAAACATGGGACGAGCTCCCTCCACGAGTCTTTCCGCAGTGTTACAAATTGCAGTATTATTTTCTTCATCCTATTGCAGGTTCATGGACTTGAAAACTAAAAAGATCCTTTGACGTGTCCTTTGAAGAATAGGACGGTGTACCCGAAGCAGCGGGTGTCGCCGTTTCTGAGACAGGTATGGTGACAATTAATCTTAATTAACCTCTTGAAGATTTGCAAGTTGAAATAGCAATGGGCAGGCGACATCGCTTGACGAACCGACAACCGATGGAGAAGAAAGGTTCTCAAGTGGCGACCACGAACCGGAAGACTCTCAGTAGGTACTAATAGGTAGGCCTCCCACTAGGTGGACCGACGACATTGTAAATCCCACACCACCCGATGTATGCGCTCCTTTCTGCCCGCATACTTGCAAAATGTGGAACGAGCTCCCTCCTCCGTCTTTCCGCAGTGCTACAGAATGCAGTCCTTCAAGATGGGTGTGAAAAGAGTTCTTCAGTAACGGCAAGACCATCGGCAACGCCCTTAGTGTTCATCAACAGCCGGAAGAAATCCACTGCTGAACATAGGCCTCCCCCCTTGAACGCCGCCATGAACGGCTATTAGCCATTTGCATCCATCGGCTCCCTGCGACTCTTACAATGTCGTCGGTCCACCTAGTGGGGGGCCTACCTACAGAACGTTTTCCAGTTCGCTTAGTGTTGCAAATGTCTAAAGGCAGCAAGCACTATTTGGTAAGACCACCGATTACAGATTTTCAAACATTAATAGTGATATTTCTTTCAGTACATTTCCACTGTTACAATTCTAAGTAAAGCTACGATAAACAGTTTATATAAATGTTTACTAACGCCTGGATGGAAGCCAGAGACCGTTAAACGGATTTACTTGTAAATTCAACTCAATTACCAAGTGCGTAAGAGTTAACGGTAGCCTAGAAATTTTAATACGAATGTTGCAATAGTTTTAGCAATTTTTGTAACCAGTAAACGTCTTGTCTGACCTAGAACTGTTTAGAAAATAAAATTCTTTCTAGGTCTTCTTATTTCTCTCTTTTTCGTAGTCATTTTAGAGAGCTCGCCAAGTGCCTATTTGACAGCCCGGGTGACCAGCGACCATCCGAAGAGACAATGTCGCCAGACTCTTGGGCACTTTACCCTTTATTTGAAAATGATCTTCTTCTTATATATAAAAATCAATTGCTGTTCGTTAGTCTCGCTAAAACTTGAGAATGGCTGGACCGATTTGGCTAACTTTGGTCTTGAAATGTTCGTGGATGTCTAGGGAAGGTTTAAAAGGCGAGAAAAATTTGAATAATTGCCGGGAAAACCCTAAAAACAGCGCTTTCCCTTTTCCCATATAAATGTTTTCTAAATAAAATGTAGAGGCAATTTGAACTTTATTGCTATCAAATAAAGTTGATTGATTTTTTGATTTTTCGATTGAAGCAGTACGAAGTCTGCCGGGTCAGCTAGTTAGTTATAAAAATAGTATATTATTATAATTTTGCAGTTAAAAATTTAGTTTTTTTTTTTATTCTACTGTATATCTTTTGTTGTTGTGGTACCTACCTACATAAATAATGTAATCGGTATATCTTGGTAGGTACTTTTAGCTTGAATTTAGTTATTTAGGTAAAATAATGTCAGTACTAACTACTTCAATATAAAATAAAAAATAGATAAGTAAATAAAATAATTCATATCGTCGGGTAGGAACCAAAGCAGATATGTCATTTTTTTAAGTGTTGTAAAAAAAAATATTGGTACCGGCAGTCTGCTCTACACTTTTTCAATTTCAAAGTATCTTTATTAGCTTAATAATTAAATGTACAGTTCTAGTGTGAGTTTAATCCTAGAATTGACAAAAATAAATTAAATAGTGCGTTTCGTAAGCTAAACACTTTTATAAAACTTATATCATGTACTTATTGTTATTATGTAAAGTTGACAAATATCTAACGTGCGTAATTATTACGCAATGTTGGGGTACAAAATATGTAAGCTTTAGTTATAGCGTTACACTTTAAAAACTTTAATTATTAAAATAAGCAGCCTGTGGCGGTAGGTGAACAATTAAATCGCGAGCGCAGTACGCACGGCAGTAGGCAGTTAGCAACAAGAACAAAGCGAGCTAGCAGGCTGTCACTCACACATTGACCGCCGCCGAGAGACGTGCGCGCCATATCGCTCCACATGTCGCTAGAATCGCTAGATGATACGGGCGGGTATAGCGTGCACGCGCGCGGCTGCGGACAGCGGGTCGCGCACACCTGCGAGGATGATCTCTATTCATCGTAAGCGAGGAATAAGTGATGAGGTAGTTTGTATCTATTGTATTTGTCGATGTATGTTAAATTAATATTACGAGTTTTACAAATATTTTTAATTAGTTTATTTTTATTTTTGGGATTGCTGTGTATATAGAACTTTTTTGACAATTTGTATATAAATGAATTTATGCTAGGGAAGTTTATTTTTATATGTAGTTTTTTAAGATTCGTATAAAAAGGAGTGTCATACGAGTACTTCAGGGCTTTGTTTTGAATAACTTGCAGTTTATTAATATTGGTGGGACAAGTGCTGCTCCATACAGGACAAGCGTATGTTATGCAGGGACGGACTAAAGTGCGGTAAATATTTAATTTAGTTTGACAACTAAGACATGACTTCCTGTTTAGGATCGGACTAAGAGCATTAAGTGCCTTGGTCCCTTTGAGGCGTAATTTAGAGGTGTTTTCAGACCAGTTGAGTTTATTATCCAGGACAATGCCCAGGTATTTAACTGAACGGCTCCAGGGTATGCTATAGCCGTCTATCTGCAATTTACGTGTAGGAAGAGAACGTTGTCTGGTAAATAGTATAGCCTCAGTTTTAGATGTATTAAGTTTTAGTTTCCATTTTAGGAAAAATGAAAGGAGAAGATCAATGGACAACTGTAGGCGATCAATGATTAAGTCTGTGTCTTTAGATGATGTGAATGAAGCAGTGTCATCCGCAAAACAAGCCAAACTAGTGCGAGTCTGTATTGGTAAATCATTTAGGAAGACCAAGAATAGGTGAGGTCCCAAGATTGAGCCTTGTGGTACCCCCGCCGGAACAGGTTTAGAAGATGACACGCAATCGTTTATGTGCACCTGAAATGAACGATTTTCTAGGTATGATTTAATCATTTTGACAAGTTGCATAGGTGTGTTTAGGCTAATTAGCTTGTGCAAAAGAGCATCGTGCCAAACTGTATCAAAAGCCTTTTCAATGTCCAATAGGAACATACCAGTTGATTGCTTAAGGTTAAGATGATGTGACACAGCTTCAGCTACTCTGGCCAACTGCTGGACAGTTGAGTGGCCTTTACGAAAACCAAATTGTTCGTCTATAAACGCGTTTTCAGTGACACGACTTAATCTAATATATATAATTTTTTCGAATAGTTTACCCAAGCACGGAAGTAAGCTGATTGGACGATAAGATGTAGGATCGGAAGTATCTTTACCAGGTTTATGGATTGCAATTACTTTTGCTTTTTTCCAAATAGATGGGAAATAGTTTAATAACAGGCAAGAATTGAATATCTTCGTAAGGAGGACGATGCCCTTCTGAGGTAAGTTTTTAATAAGTAAGTTGGATATATTATCTGGGCCAGGAGCTTTGCGAGTTTTAAGATTTTTTATACATCGTTTAACTTCAACTGGTCTTACAAGAATCATGGAAGATTTTTCAGGGGGATGACTATCCAAGGCTGTCAATGAGCAGTCAACTGTTGATTGCTCATCGCTCACCCAGGTATGTGTCAAGAGCATGTTATTGAGGAAGGCATTAGCTAGAACATCACTCTGGTCTTGCTGGATAGTAGTCAGAGAACCATCATTAGTTTTAAGTGCAGGGATGGGCGGAGCAGAATTGGATCTCAAACCTTTCGCAATGCGCCATATATCAGTGCCAGGATTGTCAACTCGTTTTAATTTACTGTTCCATTTCTCGTCGTTATAAGATTTTATAGACTTGTTAATTTCAGTCTGTAGTGCGTTGACTTTATGGTTTAATTGCTTACGTACCGAGACGATGAGTTCGGCAGCAGCATATCTACGCAAACGATTTTTCTGCTGAATTAATCGTTTAATGCGTCTTGGTAATGAAGAGTTCCACGGAGAAAGAACCGAAGTAGGAACGCTTAAGTCTCTAGAATCGATTATGGTTTTTTGAAGTTGTATAATGTTTGAATCAATTTCATCTGTGGTTTGATAAACGTAACTAGATAGGGAAACGTTGTTATTTATTGTCTGGCGGTATTTATACCAGTCTGCTTTAGAAAAGTTAAATTTTATAGTTGGTTTAAGAGTAATTTTGGCAGTAAAATTCACAAGGACTGGTAAATGGTTAGAAGATAGGGCTGGAATTGTAACTACATCGTTTACTGTGTGGAAATTTTTCGTCAGTAAGAGATCAGGGTTTGAAGGTTTGTGTGAGGCACGATAATGAATGAGGGTTGGGTCTTGTGGACCATGAATAACAAATTCACTGTTTAACATATGCTCATATAGCCGCTTTCCATGGAGATTAAAAGTTCCAGGGGACCAGTATGGGTGTTTGGCGTTAATGTCACCCGCGACTATTACTCGGTTTCCCGTGGCCATAAGCGAGTCAAAATCACTAGTTAATAAAGGCAAATTAGGGGACTGGTAAACCGAGAAAAGCATGATACTACCAGTAGATAATTTGATGGAGATACCGATTACTTCAAGGTTAATGGTAGCCGGGGATGGAACAAGGCTATGGGCTAGATCAGATCTAACCAGCATAGCTACGCCTTGGCCAGTGCCATCGCAACGCTTGTCCCTACGATAGCAAGTGAAACCCGAAATATCAAATATTATTCGATCTGTTAATCGAGTTTCACAAATAGCGATTGCGTCAACTTTAAGGTCACTTACCAGGTCAGTAAGTTCTTGTTGCTTGCTGCGAACGCCATCAGCGTTCCAGAAAAATACACGGAGTTCATTTTTACTAGACATAGTGTCCCAGATGAGTTAAAATTAAAATTACCTTATCCATAAAAGTTTTGCACTTGATAAATTCCTGTTTCATGGACTTGATGGTACTAAGTATTTCCAACATTTCGGCGGTTGCCAGGTCGTGAGCGTACGTTTTTTCTACAGGTGTAGTTTGAGTCCATGTTTTTTCAGTGTTTGTGGATCCAGTAGGCTTGAAACTTTGGGTCTTGGTTGATTTCCATTCTTGCAATACATCAGGTGTTTGTATTGCTTGTAGTGGAGCCGCTGTGGCAGGTTTTGTAACTTTCGGGGCTAAGCGATCTTTATTGGTCGTTCGGGCCCAAATCTCATTAATCGGCGCAAGGGCCGATACGGAAGTGGGTTCAGCATTGTGTATAATTGTCTTACGTAGGGTTTCACGCTTTGATTGAATTCGCTCAAGGTATTTCAGTCGTTCAGAGCACTGGGCGTAATTGGCTGGATGGTCTTCCTGGCAGTTACAACAGCGCGCAGATTCTACTCTATCCTTTTTCTTACATTCCCATGTAGGGTGGGCTAAGGCACACTTGACACATCTTGCGGGTCGGTTGCAGTTTCGTGATGCATGTCCAAAGCCTTGGCACCTAAAACATTGAGTTCCTGCTTTGTTGCTAGGTTTGAATCTTTGGATCTCGACAACGCAGTTTGAGAGGTACTTAATTTGCTTGAACTTGCCCATGTCAGTACCACTCGGAAGCTGAACGAGGAGCGGAGGACATTCAGTAGGGTACATTGTCTTGATTTCCGAGAAAGTTGCTCCAGCAAAACCGATTGAAGCCAATTCAGCAGGTAAATTTACTTGAATAAATCTTGGCAAACCTTTAATGACAGCTTTTGGGAGCTTTTCATCTTTTCTTGAGAAAGTATGGAATGCTACGTTTTCTTTCAGCAGGCCGTCTTTGACAAGTTGGTGGCCTTTGGCCGAGTAGCATTGTACTTTCACTCTGTTACGTCCTTTGTATTGAAGGTGAAATCCTTTTTCATACTTTTCTATGACATCTTTAATATTCTTGTGACTCCAGTCACCCAGAAGCTCAACCAGAATTGGTGGAATTTGGCTGATTGGCTTTTTCTTAGTAGCTTCTTCTTTCTTCTGCTCTACACTACGTCTGCCAAAGTCATTGGCTAATAATAAAAGTAGGTACAAAAGCTGTTGAACATTGAACACCAAACTTGGCTAATCTGGTACAGATTTGGTAACTTGTACAGCTTCTTTTGTCCCAGACTGCACAAGGGTATAATAAAAAGTGATAAAATACCCAAGAGAATCAGCTTTGCTTCCTAACTAGGATTGCCAACCGTTCTTTACTTATTTATATACTTTTTGAAATGTACCAAAAAAATACATGAAACGAAACGTATCAGTACCAACTTTCTGACCATTTCGCGTAACACGTTCCATTTCAAGTATTAAATACAAAACATAAATTGATCATTTGTTTTGACTGACTATACTTTTTGTTTGCCCCCTTTAAAACCAAAACTACCGCGTAATTTTATTTATACGTTGGCAATCCTATTCCCACCACAAAAAATAATAATATGTAATTACAATATACCAGCATGTTGCGTACTCCAGCGTGATTATTAAAAGCAGCTCTTACAATAAAAAGGATCGCAATGACTTACCCAACTTACAGGGAACAATTTATAACTGAGGTTTGTGAGGAATTCCTTTTTTTGCGGGTCGAACATGTCTGAAGGCTTGAACCCCCGCTTGGTGACCAGAGCGCTGTTCACGCTGGAGGAGCTCTTGACGTCATCGTAGCTGTCCCGGTGCACCACCCGGTCGTTGACTGTGTGGATGCTAGACCTCTGGTTTGATGAGTATTGGCTCTCGCTGATGGTCATCATTTTGCGGTTTTGATTAGTCTTTTCGCACTGTTTTTTTGTGTTTTACGCACGTACACTTTTTGTTATTTAGTCCTCGATTGATTTGCCGGCTAAAACAAGATTTTGTCGCTTCGAATAAATTTTTTGCTTGTGATGTTTAAGGCAACGATTTTGGTCTAGACAAGTTTAGGTGTCACCTCGCGCTCGAGCTTTTCCTGACTAAAAAGATTTACGTATTTTCTCTCGGGATGAATCATGGGCTCACCGTGTAGGTATTGTGACGTCATACGTCGGACGTCAGCCCAGTGGGACGTTTTCGGAATATTTGCCAATGCAAAGCGGAGACATGGGTGTCAGTGGCACATACACACATGGAATAGATAAATGTTTGAAGACAATGGGACAATAGGCTAAGTACTAGCTTCTGACTGAGATTTGAGCGCAAAAGTTTTCGTAGGAGTGGATGTCAAGTAGATGACATACGTCACTGAAGTGGCTTTCCAAGTGAGGCTGCCGGAACACACCGATATATATATACTTGGCGACAGATTCTTCACATATGGGTGGAAGCTACCCAGGCGTTCAATATTAGACAGCACTCTACCACCAAGCTATGGTTTCTTCACGATGTTTTCCATCATCCAAAGCCCAAGCTGATTGGTTAATGGCAGTCCTCCCCTATTCTAATTTTATTTGTTATAAGGTAATATATCGTTGTACCCTATGTTACTGTGACAATACATTTTTTGAATATGCGTCTCGTAAGCAGCAAAAAACAAGCGATCGGTGGAAATAAGATATTTACAATCTCATAAGGATCCTTCTACCTAACTGTTAACACCTACAATCGTCTTGACAAGTACAAGACAAACTGACGCCGCCTCACATATGCCTACAACATGTGGGCTGACATTTCGTAGGTTTTTTTTGTTATCAAACAAAATATGCTGAATTATTCATCTGAATTAATATTAGAACAGAAGAGAAGAACAGAATTTTTTGCATAATATTTGTTTGTAATGCATACAAAATTACATAACCTATTTTAAAATTCTTTCACCTGTAGAAAGTTACATTACGAGTACCTAATACCTATCAGCGAGTTAAAAGGGCTGTCTAAAATCTTTTTTAAAATTAGAGATCTCTATGGTTCTTGTGCTCGCCTGGTTAGCTACCACTCTGAAGTTAAGAATCCGTCACCACGCACCTATCGGTGTGTTCCGGCAGCATCACTCTAGAGCCAGTTCCCAATCCAGGTATATTGTGCCATTATTGACCACATGACTTGTTTTCAAACGCGGGTAGCTTAAAATGTAAATAAAAATAAAGTAATATTGCTGTGTTCTATGAAATTAGTTCTTTCAATGCTATTCTAATAAATGGTTGATAAAAATAAATATAGGGCATATTATAAGGTCAGGACATAAATAACAATGACGCACAAGAACCAAGGTTTAGGGCATCAACGATTGTTTATAAATCGAGCACGTACAATTAACGCTAGTATGGACTCTATCTACCTATTTTGTTTGACGTTGTTTTTTTTACTATTTTAGTAGTACATATATCTTTTTTTTCATAAGAGTTATTGGCCAAATCTATAATCGGGGTTGTCCAGCCGCCGACATGGGTATACGATAATTTTAAACTGTGTTTTAAAATTCTTTCTTTTTTTCTTTTTATGAAAGATACACTAGGTATCTCTAAATGTCAAAGACTGTTTTATTTTGACATTGATTGAGATTTGCAGTCTGTAGCTAATATGTATCAGTTTTCCCGTAGCTCTGCAAAAAAAAATACATTTTTTTCCAAATGAAAATTACTAATTTAAGGCGCTGGTTCCCAAACTAAGCTGAAAAACGGGGTTAATTAAAACTATCTCTCTGTGTAATTTTGGTCTAAAAAAACCTACTAAAAATATATGTTAATCTACTTGATATATAGCAGAACACCTTCAGGCCGAAAGATGCAAAAAATATATATATATTATATTGAAAAAATGTGCAAAGTGCCCCATTTTCAAAAAGTTTAATACTACTTTACTCCTAAACTATATATGCAACAAAGACTTGTTAATACCATCAGCGTATTAAGAAATATAATACCCAAAACACCTTCAGGTCATTTTTTGAAAATACTGCTTTAATTTTTATTTGCGATTTTTTTACTCATTTCATACTCGCAAGTCGCCACGTCAGTCTCTCATAAAGTCAGTGCGGGATGCTTTCACCTGATCAAGCAAGGTCAACGGCGTATGGCAGGGCCTTAAGTTCTATATCTCGTTGTTTCTCTTGTTGTTTTATATCTCTGTACCAAATGACGTGAGGAACTCTTGGTTTTGTCACAATGTCCGACCATCTGCCTGTCCTTCCTTGTCGGTCAAAGTCTTTCAGCAAATATTTTACGGATCAATCTGTAACCAACAACCAAATAAAATGTTTTTACTTTGTTAGTTCTTGGAACCAAAGCAATGTACGCGCAATTTCTTTTGATCGTGTACCTATAAAGACGAGCTGCTTTTTTTAAACACTTTTTTTATAAAATAAGGTCGAAATTCCTTCAGCAAACATCTGTAGGCGAATGTAATAACTCTGATCGTAATGTACAGAAATAAATTGGTCAGAAGTCGGTTGCCAGGTTGTTTCAATTCTTTGTTTTTCGACTGACGTAGTTTTGAATTCCGCGTTTCGACGGTATTTGTTCAATCACTGACGAATGGCTGTCATTATTTTTGAATGAATTGTGTCCGATTTTTTTAACAATGTTCTTGATCCTTTTTTAAATAAAACAAACCAAAACTAATTACTCTATATTAACTTTCATTTTAATATTTAACTTTAGCTCTATTCTTATCTTCTTCTTACAAAGCTTAAGAAAGCTTGATATTTTTTTTTTGGCTATGGTTTCATCGCGATGTTTTCCTTCAACGAAAGCTCAAGCTCATTGTAGTTTTCGAACCCATGACCTACGTACGGTCGCAAGTCGACGTCACTACCACTGAACCATCATCGCTTCAAATAAGATTTTGTTATTGTTGTTTTACTATTTTCTATTCAATTTTCTCTTCTATATAGGCTTTAACCACCTAAAATGGCCGCACAAACTATACGCAGAAACCTTGAAATGACGTCATAAATTTATCATCGTTCCAGAACTATGAACTAAGTACTTAAGTTTACCAAACGCACTAATTATAAAACTGGAATAATTGAGTAAATCGTGGTTAAGTAAATTACGCTTCGTGTTCCTGTCTACTGACATTAAAAATGAGTCATCCCGGAAAATCTAAATCTCGTTCTACCCACATGTCAGAAACAAACAAAACAAAAACCAAGATGGCCGCTGTTGTATGCACTCCTAACAACAACAAAAAAGAAAACTAGAAAACACTGTCTTCAGAAAAACCCACTGAAAATGCTTTGAAATTCTCTTAAAAACACTTTGAGCAATAATGAAACGTATGCTTGAACGTTTATGACCGTTTTTGCGTGTACTTTATGTAAGACGTGTATCGGACGCGAGCAGTTTTCGTACTAACTGAAATAAGTTCTGAAACGCCATTGCATAATACGTAGAAAAGCTTCGACTGGCGAAGAAGGACCATCAGTTGGTGGATTTTCTCGGATACAAGAATACTACAGCACTTGAAAAAAATATGTAAACACTAAACAGTATTTCTATTTTCTTCTATCCATAGATCAACCAATTCTGAATGTAGATCTCCATTTCACGCCTTGATCAAATGATATATAGGTAGATACTTCTTTACGACAGTAGTACCTTCACAAAACAAATCAATGTTGGTTTCTTTTATATACGCTGTCGCCCGGTCGGCCGTCCCAGGTATCGCTGGAAAGACGAAGTCACGAAGGATTTGCGCTCACTCCAGGTGGAGGACTGGCAGGAGGTGGCGCAGGACAGAGCGAAGTGGCGTCTTTTGTTATCGGAGGCCAACACTCACTTTGGGTCGTTGCGCCATCTTAGTTAGTTAGCTCTTATAAATATAAATAACAATTGAGCTGGATTGTAATTTAAAATATGTAAACATAAAAAATTAAAACGATGAGAAATTGAGATGAATGAAGTTGCAACTAGTTTTTTTCATATATTCGAATATATCTATCTATTTATAATGTTTCAGACAGTCAAAGATATCATGTCATTCTGAACATGTGCTATGTTGTACCTACTTAATCCATGAATATCTTTAAATTTAAAATATCCTGATAAGGTTTAACTTATAAATTGGGGAAATTATTGTTAAACTAATTTAAATAAACATTATTTTTTTATTTCCACGTCGATCTCACCTCCTCTGCGCAACAGTTGGCCACCCTACTTGGACCTGAGCGCTGCCAGCCGTTCTAATTCGGGCCGCGCTCCGCCGTTGTTTCACCATCCACCACGGAGCCCAAACATTAATTATTGGAATGCTAATACAATATTGTTTCATGTTTTCCTGGGACGATTTATGTGTGATCTCAAAGTTCCAACATAAAATTTACTGTTTTTTTTCAGCATATCTATCGGAGATGAACTGAGCCATTCCCGTCCGTTCACTGAGACCTACCCGCACTGGGCCATTGCTGCGTGGTGGATCATTGCTGCTGCTCTTTCTGTAACAGAGGGCTAACTCTCAAGTGAGCCTGCCGGAACACACCGATGGGTGCTTGGCGATAGCTAGCCAACAGAGTATTAGCAAATGTCCTACCACCAATCTATGATTTCATAACGATGTTATCATTCAACGAAAGCTCAAGCTCATTGTAGGATCCGAACCCACGACCTACGAGCCGCAAGCTGATGACGTCACTACTGATACTGGGCTATCATCGCTTCAAATGTAGTTTTCTGATAGTAAAAGAATTTTCAAATTCAGATTAGTAATTCTGGAGTTTTTATAGCGATCATGGCTGTGGTAGTGACGTCGACTTGTGACCCGTAGGACGTGGGTTCGAATCCTACAACGAGCTTGAGCTTTCGGTGAAGGAAAACATCGTGATGAGACCATAGCTTGGTGGTAGTAAATTTTTTAGTGCTCGCCTGGCTAGCTACCGCCAGCAATTTAAGAATCTGTCGCCAAGCACGTATCAGTGTGTTCCGGCAGCCTCACTTGAGAGCCAGTTCCCAAACCAGGTGTAGCGTGACGCCATCTTCGACCATATCGTCAATTAACATCAGGTCTTGTGGTTAAACGCTACCTTATAAGTAGTAAAAAAAAAACTATTCATATTTCCCGCGGGCGAAGCAGGGTGTCTCAGTAACCCATGTAATCCATTTGATTTAGATCAGCTGGACTGCATCTAACATCACATTATCAACAGTGGTGTGGTAACTAGGCCACCGAAAACTGTTTACGTACGTTGTTTACGACGTAAATGCAGATAGAACATGTTTCTTGAGAAATGTTGGTTCACGAAACAACAACCGAAATTGTGAATCACTTCTTGGTTGTTTACATTTTTCTCTGCCAATAATAAAATGTAGCGATAGCTTTGATGACGGAGGTGTCCGGGACTTTTATTATAGTGCTTGCCTGAATAAGGCCTTTTGCAGAAGAGTTTGATTTCACATCATACAAATTGTTTTGCATCCAGGGAAAGAGAGAATCTGTCTCCACTCAGTGCGGGTTTGTAGATGCATGTTAATTTAATTTTGCGGTTAATACAGTTGATCGAACTTTGGACAGAAACTTTGAACAGAAAATGTCTGTAAGTACAATATTATTATTATTTCTAATGTTGAGTCTTAGACATGCCGTTTCCTCACGATATTTACCATCACCGTTTTGAGCGATACCAAATCCACATCTATTGGGTTTTTCCTACGCAGAAACTCTGTATTTTCTTCATACATTTTTAGCAGCAGTCTATTTTGAGAATGGATTTAACTGGGGAAACATTTGTTTTACCAAAATCTGTGCAGTCGTATCACCGCAGCTTCAAGGATTGTCGTCTCGTCATCGGAATGAAGCTCATCCACCCACATTCCAGCCCTGGATATCCCACACCACTCGATTTACACGCTCCTTTCTCCTGCATACTTGCAAAATGTGGAACGAGCCCTTCAGCGTTGCGGAGACTTGTTGAGGGACATGTCTTTCCGCAATGCTCCAGAATGCAGTCCTGCAAGATAGGTGTGAAGAGTTTCTGCCACGCCGCTCGTGTTGCAAAGGCCCAAAGGTGATGGGGACCGCTTACCAAGGCGGGCGCCGTCTGCATATTTGATAAAAAAAATAATGTCTAAAGATTGCTCTAAGAAAATCCCCTCTTAAAATGTATTCAGTGTACAAGATTATGCAAAGCCAACGCAAGCAATCTACGCTTGTGGAAATGACTGCACGCGTCATTTGCGTGGGCGGTGCCAACTGCCAACGGTCGCTCGTAAGTCGTAATGGAGTGGCGCATTTATCCTGGGCTTTTTATAACTCACAAAGGAACTGTAAAATAAATCGATAAATAAAATAACGCCCACTAAGAATAAATAATCGATCCTGATCCGTTATCCGCGGTTTTGGAACGATATGCTCTGAACCCTAACTAGGATTTCCTGTATCTAGGTATCAGAGACTACGCGGATCGGGGATCCACAAACCCCGACAACTGAGTGGTAAGAGAAAAACTAAAATTGATGGAAGAAAAAATACCAGCAGTTCCACTTCTGAACATAGGCCTTCCCCTTTGAACAAGCTACTAGCCGTTAGCATCCATCGGTTCCCTGCGACTCCTACACTGTCGTCGGTCCACCTAGTAGGGGGCCTACCTACAGTGTTCCGGTTCGTGGTCGCCACTTTCTTCCCCATCGGTAATATTCGGTGTAGGTACAACAATATTGATATTGTATTATTCCTAATAACGTAACAAAAGAAGAAAGGAAGGTCAAATAAATAAAACGCACCATAAAATAAACAAATTTTAATTTATTGATATAACTAAAAAAAAATATTTTTCACAAGACATTATAATTAGTATTACACCACTAAGAATAATTATTTCAACATATCATAGACGTGGACTAGCAAATAAAAATTAAATTATACAAATCCATAAAAAAAATTGTGTCAAACGAATCTTGATTACAGTACAGTGACTTCGAGGAAGCGTCGGTATCCTAATTCGCTCAGAATTTGAGGATAGCAGGATAGAACGCGGTAACATTAAAGATCGCAGCGTAGGTCTACAAATTAACATTTTGAGAACATACCAAAACTACTTCCGATATTAATATTTTTAAGTAACTTTTACAACAATAGTTTAGGTTAGTGTAATGGCAGTCCATTCCAATAGAACGATGTAAAAAGTGAGGAAAAATTGGTCTGAATCTGAAGAGACGAAAAACGGAACTTTAGAAACTATCCGCTAAGGATGCGCTAGAAGGACAGACCTAGTGATGGTCAGTAAAAAGTTATATTGCGCGCACATAAACACTTCCGAATACGTGCGCTAAAAAATTACAAAAAGACTATAGCTCAGCGAATTTAGTCTTGAAGATTTCTGACTCCTGTAATTTATTCAAGCCCAAAGTTGCCTAGCGTCGAAAGAACCTTTCGATCCTCAATAACTTTCAAATTACTCGTTAATTTACTATTCGGTTTTCGCACAGTCATAGACAAAGACAAGACAAGTCGATATCACGCTCAACTTTGAACGTACGAAGTCAAACAATGGACCAATCACGCCATATTTATATAGAGAAAGTCTCAACTAGCGCACCCTTAAAATCCATACGCCATATTGTATTATAGTTAACCGTAAATTTGAAAAGAAGCCGTTACAGTAAAAAAAACGTGTTTATCTTTAAAAAAGTCTTATTTCTAGGCGTAAAACTAGCAGACGAGAGCTAGCTCCAGAACACTCCGCTATTAATTATTATTTACTTATTCGTCCAACGCGTCGGCTGTACACAAACCGCCTTCGCCTTGTCGTTTCCCGCCAAAACTCGGCGGCCATTTTGTTTCCGTTGGACAAATACTTGTATAACCATAGATAACCTTACGTATAGATAAATATATGCTTGCGTGGATACAAAGTGTTAAAATCGGCTTGGTGATTTGAAAGAACTTATGTTTATTATTATAAATACGTTCGTGAAAGTGCCGGAGGCACAAAATGGCGGAGTGAGTTGTTTATTGATATGCCACTCATTATTACCATGTTATTAAAATCGATGATATAAAATGGTAATAGAAAATGCGGTTTTCATCATTGAGCATACAACGAATTTGCATATCAGGGATTTTTTTGTGAAACGAATATGTTTAATCGGCTCCCCAGTGTTGCCATATCGAACCGCGTCTGCCTTAATTTACAAACATCTACGTATATTGTATCCTATCTAATACGAAAAAGGCTTAATTAACACAAACATAGCGCGACAACCATTCATCGACTAAATAATTAAATTAAAAAGCCGACAAATTAAATATAAAGTGCTTAGAATTCCAACGAATACTGCAACGAAGGTTATAAATTAATCTAGTGTTACCACAATGAAAGAAAAAACATTGGCATCGAATATTTGCAGATAGCAACACACAGAATGTATTTAGTTACAAATGCCTAAATTTTATATATATTTACCCTTAAATACCTAAAGCTAGCTTAAACCTAGAGAAATGAACTTCGGGACTTTCTACGGATGTTATGGCGTCCCGGTGTAATAAATTAAAATATGTTTATTTAATGGGATAACATAGTTCTAATGTAAATTTAGACCAATCACAGACGACATAGCCGCGTCTGTTAAAAACATTTACTGAAGCTACACGTCCGATTAAAAATCGGCAATCCGATGACTGCTTTCGACAAAAGTCGGTCGTCTGCGAAAGGTTCCGCGGTACTGCTTGCACGATCGTACCACTAAGCGTTTGTAGCGGATATAATACAGATTATGAATGATATACAAAACGACATTATAGCACTAATTAGTAAAAATTTAATAATGATTTTAAAAAAACTATTTTATAACCTATCGTGCAAGCTATTTGTATAAATATACAAAAACTTAGTGCTCTCTTTTGTATGAGATTGTATAGAAATTAAACGAAACTTGGATTTATGATGCTTAAGTGTGTCTTAGATCAGTTTTAAAAAATCTCTCATAACAATGTTGAAGGTACGCATACAGTTTATATAATTATACACATATTATTTTACAAACGACAAAAGGTTAATAGATGGTGTGGAAGGGAATGAAAGAAAAATTAAGACATAACATATCCCAAATTTTTTTTAAGTAAACACAGATACACTTTGAAGCACTGTCGTAATGTTTATAATCGACTTTGAGATTAGATTACGTTTCGAAATATCGTGATTTCGATTTGTGCGTTGACTTATGATCATCGGCCGACTTTTATCGTCGGTCCTTCAAGACTTTGTGCGTTTGTCTTATTTCATTTCTCTCAAGCTTCATAGTCGACTATAACTCAAGACTCTTAGCTCTCTAGCCATAACATGAAAGGACATGAGGATTGAGATGGACAAACAAAATGTATAAAATTATATCAATATATTGCAAATGTCAAATTATAAATCACTGTAAACTTAAAAGCTAAATGGATATAGATCTCAAATTAATAAAATTTCGTTAGCGTCAACTGTGAACTGACCTTTAGCACGTGTATTGCCAGTAACAAAAAAAGGCAGTGTTGCCAATCGTAACACTTGTTTGACTGAAAAATTATCAAACAAAAAAATAAAAACAAACTGCTTTTCCGTCAGTATAGATCTCAAAAATCTCAATTTTACAATATTAAATAAATTGTGAAATACTAAATTCTAATTATATATAGGTATTTAAAATCATAATTTAGCATCGACGCTCTAGGATTACAATCAAAAAATGACGTTTATATATAAAAAAAGACACTCTCAATAAATTACGCAAAATTATTAATAATATTTGGTTCTTAAATCGTAGGATTTGTGTGTTGGCGGATAATTCTGTTGTGCGATTGCGTATCACCTGTGAAAATTGAAAAATAAAGCGTTAAATCGCTTATTTTACAACATCTTACAATTTAATATCTAATGCTCTTTACATATGTAGCAAGACCAGATAATAAATTGTTACTCATTTAATGCATACTATCCCTTTTTACCGATGGGCACCTTTCTAATGCACAAAAAGACAGCGAAGCGTAGCGATGTCATGTCTAGGATCCATGCTAAAATATCGTGCGGAAATCTTTTATTCGTCTCATTCAGGTAAAAAATCTCAAAGCGACAATCTTAAGCGCTGGCCAACCGCTAGAACACGCACTCTCGACAAACGCTATTGTGACAGAGGCCTAACTTTTACGTGTACGTACGGCAAAACGACTAGCGTACATGGTCAACATTGCCCAATCCGCACAAAACGCTTCGCTTCTGCATTTATAATGCTAACGGCGAAGGAGTGGAACGCCCTGCCAGCGTCTTTAGTTTCCGGATAAGAAAAATGGGAGCCTTTACATCAAAAATAAATATGTAGGTATTCTCTAGACAAGCATGCTTCAATACACGTGATAAATCACGATACCCATATCCTAGGCTCACGTGATGATTATTGGACGACCCCAAAAAAAGTCGTAGGAATTCGTTGCGGCGCGGCCCGCCTCTAAAGTTAGCAAGTTTAAATCTACATTTATAGAGGTAAACACTTACCAAAAAAACAGAAACATGATCCAGCGGCGCGCACCCCTCGCGACATGGCGTCCAGCTACTGACGTACAAACGCACATAAGTTCGTCACATAACCATATATAATATATAAACAGTATGTATACCGTGAATAATTTAACGTAGGCTGCGTAAATATGGCTCGAGTCATTTCAAGACCTAGTAACTTCTTTTGTTGGAGTTTTCAGGACGCCCGAAGGCTTAACAGCTGATATAGCCGGGACCAACAGCATAACGTCACCAAACCAAGGTAGCGGTCAGTTGTAAACGGTAACCAAATGAAATGATGGCCGTGCTGTATGTCTGTCACGACCTGATGTATCAGTTACATAGGCAATAGAAAAATCGCGTCAACATGTTCCGTATTTTGAAAGTACCACACGCCATTTTCACGCAACCCACGTATAGCGACGCGCACACATACACAAAAACGCACGCACAGACATACTCCCAACGAAATCACCCTATATATATGTATATATATGTATAATCGTAACATTAAATGCTTTCCCTATTGTAAGAGATATTCTAGTATAGGATTATATGTAAATAAATAAAGCAAGTTTTCTGTGCTGGCCTTACACACACCGTCTGCTTTCGGAAACTGTCTTAATCACTTTATTTACCAACAAATATTACATGTTTCTTGTGAAAGAGATAAACAATTAAGACAATACCAAAACGGTGTCCATTTGTGCTAGAATTCGATATTTTAAGTCTGTTGTAAGCCTAAACGCACATAAAGACGGTCTGTCCATATCGATTGCCATCGCAACGGTTCTTCGCCAAGACCGGTTGGAAATTCCGAGAGTACTAGTCGTGTAAAAAATATTAACAAAACTACTTGCTTTTGAGTTTAGATTCAAGATCGAAGCGGATCCTTTCAAAAGAACGTTGTTCGTGTCAAGGTTTAGACATAATGGCGACGGCGAAACACACGTTCGATTTTAGACTTTACCACTGCGCAGTTCAAAAGATCGACTGAACAGTTTGCGTACATTTCGCGTCGCTTTTTTTAAATCGAAGTGTTACACCAATCACACACCGCGGTTGTTCGCGTTTTTTTTAATATATAAAATTATAAAAACAGCCAGGGGCGGGGCTAGGCTGAGCCGGGGACTTGTGGGCCTTCTGCTTATCTTTTGTGACCACGTGGTTAATCTAGCTTACGAGATTTTCTGGCTAGTATATAAAACGTTACGTGCGGCCCCGTGTCACTTTAAAAACTTTCGTTTATACAAAAAAATTCCTTCGAGAGTAATTTAAATTTTCAAGAACCACTTATTTTGACAAAGTTGTTGGTGATCTTGAACACATTCAGTGCCACCACGATTGTTTACAGAGCAGGTCGATCATTTTTCGTATATTTCGACGACACAGTACCCCCAGTACAAGAGTTGATAGTTTACGAAAACTGTGAAAGATTTCGTTTCCTACCACACATTTTTTCTTTCAGCGCCCGCTTATGGAAACTTGAAACTAAGATCGGTAGTACGAGTTATTTCAAACGAAATTCGAAAAAAGTTTTCGAGTTACGTTTTGCATTTAGGCAGTACAAGTTGCCACTTTATCGAGTTATCGGTAGTAAGTACACTATGACGTTTTTGAAAACTTTTACAGTGAACTTGTACTAGAAGTACATAAGTCGGTAGCGCTCTTTTTTCCGTGGAGTGTGGGGCCTGGTGACCTGTGGCACAGGCAATGTATGCCTACTGCAGGCACCAGTTCCTTGCAGAACGGGTTAATAATATTTGTACTTTTTGTACTCAGGACCCGTGACGTCACCCGGCGCACCCACCGCCCCCTGGCTTCATGTTTCTGTGTGTGTAGTGTGTGTGAGAGTGGGGTGTGTGTGTGCGCGCGTTTAGTTCCAGATGCGGAGGAACGAGTCCCAGGAGCCGGTGGCGACCGCCATCCCGTTCTCAGTGACGCCCAGACATGAGACGCGGTTGTCGTGCCCGGCGAGAATGCCTGCGAACAAAATAATATATAATTAGTCTTTGTTATAGAAAAGTAAGTATGTCAATTCATTACTGTTTTAGAAGTTCATTTTTATTATAAACTAGCTGTGCCCCACGGTTTCACCCGCGCGGACTGCAGCTTATCGCAATAAAACATTTTTTTCTTTCATAAGAAACTTTTCCTCGCAATAACAAACAACAAAAAATATATATTAGCGAAATCGGTCCAGCTGTTCACGCGTGATGCCGTGACCAAGGGAAATAGGGATTCATTTTTATATATGTCGGAAACGGGTTCGAGATTTGAAATCGATTCGACGTAATCGAGACGCCAGCGCCACCTGGTGGCGCTCGACAGTCTTGATGGCAGTACTCGACAGGAGAAACTAGACAGTTTGCTTGCGGCGGTCGAGGAATCATCTAGAAACTGTCCCGCGTTCCGTATTACCTTGTGATTGTGGAATATTCTGGATGTACCTACATTATTGATTCGTCAAGAATACAGTTTCAGTTTAATTTGTAATAGCCTTCTATTACTGCAACCAACACCTCCCTCAGAACGCCCACGTGAAATCTGCTAACCATGACAGCTGATGGTAACGGAGAAAGTCTAATAGTAAGGAAGAAAATAGACCGGCACTGCTGAAGTCGGTTTTTGTTTTGTTATAAATGTAACTTGTCTCTTTTGAGGTAGGGAACGCTAAAAATGAGTGGGAGAGCGATACGTACCGGCGCGCTCGCTCTTCATGGAGTCCCACACGTTGCAGTTGAAGTCGTCGTACCCGGCGAGCAGCAGGCGCCCCGACTTGGAGAAGGCGACGGACGTGATGCCGCAGATGATGCTAGTGAGTGAGTGGGAGAGCGATACGTACCGGCGCGCTCGCTCTTCATGGAGTCCCACACGTTGCAGTTGAAGTCGTCGTACCCGGCGAGCAGCAGGCGCCCCGACTTGGAGAAGGCGACGGACGTGATGCCGCAGATGATGCTAGTGAGTGAGTGGGAGAGCGATACGTACCGGCGCGCTCGCTCTTCATGGAGTCCCACACGTTGCAGTTGAAGTCGTCGTACCCGGCGAGCAGCAGGCGCCCCGACTTGGAGAAGGCGACGGACGTGATGCCGCAGATGATGCTAGTGAGTGAGTGGGAGAGCGATACGTACCGGCGCGCTCGCTCTTCATGGAGTCCCACACGTTGCAGTTGAAGTCGTCGTACCCGGCGAGCAGCAGGCGCCCCGACTTGGAGAAGGCGACGGACGTGATGCCGCAGATGATGCTAGTGAGTGAGTGGGAGAGCGATACGTACCGGCGCGCTCGCTCTTCATGGAGTCCCACACGTTGCAGTTGAAGTCGTCGTACCCGGCGAGCAGCAGGCGCCCCGACTTGGAGAAGGCGACGGACGTGATGCCGCAGATGATGTTGTCGTGCGAGTACATGGCGAGCTCCTGGTCGGCGCGGATGTCGAACATGCGGCACGTCGCGTCGTCCGACCCGGTCGCGAACGCGAACCCGGACGGGAAGAACTGCAACGGGGCAGGGGGACGGTTAGGGTGACAACGGACACTTGGCGATAGCTACATTTTCAAGTACATATAAAACGATATCAGAATATTTAAACGAGAGAAAAGCTTGGGATTGTATAAAAATATTAATATTCATGTTCCCATATCCCAAGTTGTACAACCAAACAAGACAATTTTTATTGGTAAAGCTAATTAACAAATATCAGACTATTAGATGACACAAAAAAAAAGCTTGGGATTTTAGTGAACTTGCTCCAATTCAATCAATTAGTAATAAGAATAAATTGTCAATGTGATCGCGCCAAAAAAATTACCTGCCGGGCGTTTCCTGCCTGTTCTTTTGCCGGCGTAAGGAGGTTGGAACTAGTTTTAAGTTGACGTTTTAAAGTGCTCACAATGTATCCTATTGAATAAAACAAATTTTGATTTTGTAAGTGCGGCAACACTGACCGTGACTGCGTTGATGTCACTCTCGTGGCCCGGGAAGGTCTGCTTGCAGGCGCAGTCGCGGATGTCCCACAGCTTGGCGGACGCGTCGCAGGCGCCCGACACGAAGGTGCGCTGGTCCGGAGCAAGCGACAGCGACATCACGTCGCCCGTGTGGCCGGTGAACTGGCCGCACTGCTGCCCCGTCTCTATGTCCCACAGGGCGCTGGAAACGGAGCGGAGATAGGTTAGCGACAGTCTCAGTAGAACAGTCTCTTAATCTGTTTTAGTAGCGGACAACTTACAACATTTTAATAATCCCACGAAGGAATAGAATTGTACGAAAGGAAACTTTGAAAAAGTTACTTTTACAGACTTTATACATGATCGATGGTACAAGGGAACAAGTGCATGGAAATACAACGGCAAGACGGTACAACGGAACTAGGGCACGATGGTACAAGGGCAAGAAGGTACAAGGGAACAAGGCTTAGACTGTATAAGGGAACTGGGGCACGATGGTAACAGGTGTTAAGGTACAGGTTAATGTTATGAATGCACCCGAATGACAAAAGTGCAGTGATGGTCAAAGTGTATGTCCATCTTGAGCTAAATGCATCACGCTGTTGCCAGGTAAGGTGTTCGGTTACAATACTGAACACAAGGGCAAGACGGTACAAGGGAACAAGATCACGTTGGCACAAGGGAACATGATCACGTTGGTACAAGGGAACATGATCACGTTGTCACAAGGTAACATTGATACAACATTACGTACCAAGTCATGTCCCCGGAGCTGGTGAGTATCTGGTTGTCGTCGAGGAAGCGGCAGCACGACAGGTACCCGGAGTGGCCGGGCAGCTCGCGTGACACACGCACGTTGCCCTCGCGAGTCTTTAAGCTGGAAACGGAAAAGAAAAGGTTAAAGATCGTCACTCACATCGGTCCAGCACAGCCGACAGCTTGTCATCCAAATGAGGTGGTAAGTAAGTACTTATATTGATATAGAATGAGCATAATAAATTAGATTTCACTAGAGTGCAGTTGTATCAATTCAAGCCTGTCCCCGCACAAATGTGGACTTTAAACACAGATATTGTTTTTCTTTATTACATTTGTCATGACCACAACTCACCTGATGTTAAGTGATGGTATGGCACCACGTTATTTGGACCGGGAACTGGCTCTCAAGTGAGGTTGCCGGACCGCACCGATAGGTGCTTGGCGACAGATTCTTAACAAGAAGGTGGTAGCTAGCCAGGCGAGTACTAAAAAATACCCTACCACCAAGCTATGGTTTCATCACGATGTTTTCCCTCACCGAAAGCTCAAGCTCATTGTAGAATTCGAACCCAAGTCCTACTGATCGCAAGCCGACGTCACAACCACTGAGTCATCATCGCATCATACATGGTAGTTACTAGTTACCTATAGATGGAGCAGATGTTGTCGAGGCCGCCGCACGCGACGTACGAGCCGGAGGGTGCGTACGCGCAGGTCATCACCCACGACGAGCGCAGCGGGATCGCGTGCACCTTGTTGGTGGTGTGGCTGTCCCACACGATCAGCTTGCCGTCCTGGCTGGCGGACACCAGGTTCCTGGGGGAAAATGGTGGGCGTTAGACATCAATATACAAAATTTATGGATACATATGATCACATTAAAACGTTAAACTTATAAGTAGCTACGGCAAGAAACGCCCGGCTGGTAATTTTTGGGCGCGATTACATTTACAATTTTATTCTTATTACTAGTAGATTGAATTTGAGCAAGTTCACTACAATCCCAAGTTTGTTTGTCATCAAAATAGTCCGATATTATATAATAAGAATTTTCTTTACATGGACTTCAAATTTATTTATCAATTCAATTCAATTCATTTATTTCAGATTATGTCAAAATCCATACAGGTCAATTCAAATAAATAGTATAAAAACAAAAAAACAATAAAAACATCAATGGGGTCCATCGTTAATATGTTACTAAGACGTAGAATATATTGTTTGCTTAAGTGATTTTCTGTATCTGTTAATGGTAATTACTTTTTGTGAAAATAAATTCATCTTTATCTTTATCTAATTACCAATTCTAACTAACTTTATCGACAAGTCTTGAATTTCACTTGGAATTAAGTTGAAAAAGCGTACACTTTTATGTAAATAAACTAAATTAAAACTTAAACTTTTGTACTTGTCAAAACGACTCGTATGAGCCGAAACTCGAGGGGTTTGCTAGTAGCCACTGCAAGTTCCACTATACACCTCCTGGCTCCATCAGCAGATCAGGTCTTTAGTAACAAAATCATATCACATTATTAATAATAATATTATGAATGCGAAAGTTTGAGAGTGAATGAGTATGTATGCTTGTTGCTTCTTCACGCTGAAACGACTCAACGGATTTGAGTGAAATTTGATCTGAAGATAGCTCATTCCCAGGATTAACACAGAGGCGACTTTTTATCCGGGAAAAAGTTTCCTGTTGGACACCGGGAAAACCGCGCGGCGCAGCTAGTACAATATGATGTAAGACCAAAACAAAAGTCCGAAGACAATTGATGACAATAACATGTCACAGTTACCATGACTCAAAGCGTACGCGTGTGGTCTCTATCGCGCTAGCAATAAGGGTCAGAATTGTACGTCCTAGCTTGTTGCATATATGGGATCATCGTTCGAGGCCTCGTAGTAATCTGCAGGAAAATGACTAACAGAATAATAAATATGAATTTCATTGGCATCTGTCATGTTTTATCGGTACAATGGTTTCAGATTTTGTGTGTTTGTGTAAAGAGTTCTTCAGGGTCGCCCCTAGTGCTGCAAATGTCCATAGACAACGGCGACCGCTTACCATCAGGTGGCCGTCTGCGTCTGAGTACCTTTCTTGACATTTATTGTACAACAACGCTGTCAAATATTTATTTCTCGCGTAAGAGAGAGGAACTCGCGCTATCTCTTTCCCCCCATCCATTTTCGTGTCATGTCATTGACCTTTTTAGTGTCCACAGCCACCCACCCGCAAAGCTGGATGGCGCTATGAGCGTTTTAGACCAATCGTAGACTTGTAGACTTCGTCGTGTTGTTCGTCGTTGACTTGTCTTGTAGTTGACAGATGATACGTCAAATGAAGGGGCAGAAATAATCTAGGTATCATGCGCCACCCAGCGTGAAAAGAGTTAGTTTTCCTCCCCATTGGTGAATGTTTTTAGCTGATATGCATTTAGAATGACTTCCTACATTTCTCAAGAACTTAGCGCGACATTGTTTTCGAATATTGTCACTGTTCACGTCGCTAGCCTGTGTAGAAAAATCTTTGGCTGTCAAAATCGAGCTGCAGCGCGAGTCGCCAGTTAGTTAGCCATTTGAATGCCTATGTCCATGTAAAGAATTCAAAGCACCATTGTGTCCGTCCCTCTTTGTATGCTACCTGTCATTGTTTATATGTAACTTTTAATACTGTATATACTTTTAATAATGTATATTTAGGTTTCCAAACTTCGAAAGCGAACACGGAACCAGTACAAACTCTGTTTTAGATACGTTTTTAGGCGTGTAAAATACCCTAGTAGCCTAGAGATCTTTTAGCCTTTTCCAAGAGAAATCCAAAACATGTCGATAGCTAAATTTCAAGCCTATATATAACAAAATCTTCAAGGAAAAGCTTACTTATAAAATATCAGCTATTTGTATGACAAAAAAGCTTATGGCTGTAGTAACTTGCTCCAATTCAATCATTAAAAATAAGAAAAAATTGTGTATGTGTTTGTGCCTAAAAAATTGCCCGCCAGGCGTTACTTGCCTGTTCTTTTGCCGGTGTAAGGAGGTTAGAACAGGCGTAGCTAATTTTAAATTTGGCGTTTTAAAGTGATCAATACCGTATCTGACTAAATAACGACTGCAGTACTAAAGGGGAAACACTCCTTACTTCTCTGGATTTTAATGCCCAGAAATAAATCCTGGAGCCGCCTTTGCCCAGTGGTATCATTATCACCGGCCTTTACGTTCCCACTGCTAGGACTCTGGCCTTCTCTCAGAGAGAGAGAAAGAGAGAGAGTATGTGCCGCTAACTACCACGCTGGCCCAGTGCGAGTTGGTAGATACACTTGAAAGTTGCGGTTCTTGGACATGCTGGTTTCCTCACGATGTTTTCCTGCACCGTTGGTGAAGTGGTGCTTGCCCAGTGGTACTCACCTGGAATCGCTGCCCCAGTGCATAGCGTATATCTTGGCGAGGTGGCCGCGCAGGGTCCGCCGCGTGCGCATCTGTATGCGCCCGATGGGCTCCAAGTTGATGGTGGCCTGCGCGAGCGACGTGTCGCACGCCGCCTTCCTTGCGTCCTGCACGACGGAAAGATTATAAATTAGCGAGAAATCAAACAAACATAATTTTTAACATAAAAAACCGACTTCAGGGTCTCCTCGAATTCTCTTTGATGCCATCATCAGATCCTGATTACCTTATCATGGTACCACCCTTGGGATATCTCCTTTCCAACAAAAGAGAATCATCAAAATCGGTTAATCAACGACGAAGTAATCCGCGAACAAACCTTAAATAGGATTTCTTTATTTTACTTTTGACAGCATAGCGTTTGACCAAGTCACTTGATGCTAAATAACGATGTGGTCGAAGGTGGCATCACGCTAACTAAACCTGGAGTTAGAACTGGCTCTCAAGTGGGGCTGCCGGAACACGCCGATATGTGTTTGGCGACAGATTCTTAGCTAGCCAGGCGAGCACTAGAAAATGCCCACCACCAAGCTATATGGCTTTCATCACGATGTTTTCCTGCACCGAAAGCTCAAGCTCATTGTGGGATTCGAGCCCTCGATGCACGAGACACAATCGTAAGTCAACGTCACTTAATTAAAGAATCCGTCGCCAAGCACCTAACGATGTGTTCCGGCACTTGATAACAAGTTCCTTAGTTCAAGCGAAGCGTGGCGCCGCTATCGACCACAACGTCATTAAACATCAGGTGAGAAAGTTATCAATAACAAGTTCGGAATCGTCTCGGAATGTTTATAAAACTTTTTAGGCCATCACAGTCGGAATTAGCGCGAACAGATTCGCGGAATCACAACTTTTTCTAGATATTCAGGACAATTGTAAAATGTAAACATGTAAAAGAGAAAGTACGCCAACATTATTATTATCACTACAGCATCTGAAGTTATGTAAGTCGCCAGTTCGTCGTGACATCGTCGAGGTCGCGCGGCCAAAACTGACGGTGTGATGAAGTCAACAAACGGCGTGTTCCGGCAGCCTCACTTGAGAGCCAGTTCCCAGTACAGGTGTAGCATGACGCTACGACCACACTTAACATCAGGTGACTTGTGGTCAAACGCTACCCTGATAATAAAAAAGTGAATCAACAATTGTAATTAGTCCCCAAATTTTAGCCGCCTCATAGCAAGCATAAATACATCGTCACCCGGTTTGGGCATCTGGCGGGTGTCATCTGGTACTGTGAATACTGTGATATCGGCACTTTGTTTTGACAGAGGCACAGTAGAAGTATGCAGTGAGCCAATTTCAGCCAGCTCGCACACGTGTCTATTTCTAGGCCCGTTTTCTCATGTAAATGTGCCTCTTCGCAGCGACCGAACCACGCAAACGTCAAAGCCACACTAAACAAGGTGCACGGATTGCAGTACAGTCGCTAAACATCGGGACCCTTATTCGCTTTGACCATCTAAGCATTTAACGCCGGCGCGTTACGTAATGACGTCACACGTTATTGGTCATGGCGAATAAGGGCCCAGGTAACTTGTGTTCAAACGCTGCCTCGTAAGTAGCTTAGTAGTAAAAAAACCATTTCCCACTGTTTCACTGTGACAGCGGACAGTCACGTGCTCCCTGGCAAATGGCATTGGATCGAATCGAACTCCACAATGTATTTGCATTAAATTTATTTCTGAATCTGTATCGGATATAATACTCATTCGTTCACCTCAGCCGCGCCGGCTATTTCTATTAAAGGTCCCACTATGCTACTAAAATTATAAATGCGAAAGTTTGTGTGTGTGTGTGTATGAATGTTTGTGACCACGTATCACCGCAACTGCTAAACAGATTTCGATGAAAATTTGGAATGCAGATAGCTTATACCCTGGATTAACACACAGGTTATTTATCCTGAAAAAGGTTTCTGCGGGATAACGGGAAGACGCGGGTGAAACCGCGGGGCGAAACTAGTTTCTAATAAGGATCCAGCTGTTGAAGAACCTGCTTCAAGATCCGGACTCCTTTGATAGCGATCATGGCTCAGTGGTAGTGACGTTGGCTTACGATCCGGAGGACGTGCATTCGAATCCTACAATAAGCTTGAGATTCCGGCGAAGGAAAACACCGTGATGAAACTATAGCTTGGTGGTAGGGTATTTTCTAGTACTCGCCTGGCTAGCTACGACACTCATGTTAAGAGTCTGTCGCCAAGCACCTATTGGTGTTTTCCGGCCGCCTCACGTGAGAGCCAGTGTCCAGTCCAGGTGTAGCGTGGCGCAACCTTCGACCACATCGTCACTTAACATCAGGTGACTTGTGGTCAAACTGTACCCTGTAAGCAGTACAAAACCCCCGTAAGTCCCCTTACGTCCGTCCACTTGAGCGCCGACTACCTTGGATGGTGTGACACGAAATCGTGACCAACTACTTAATGCGGCACCTACTTAGCGTTTATGAAACTAAAATGTTATCTATTGCCAAACATTTGTGTTTTTGACTCTTTGAATGTTAGCAGACAGCTCTCAGTGAAACGAAGAAGTGTAATTATTTATTTTTGGATGAATTATTGTCAGTTTTGGCAATTAAAGTTATTGATCCATCGCATGTTTTCTACCATTTCTCTTAATTTCCAACGAACTGCTTGCTCAGGCCCACAAATAAACCTACAACACTTTACGTTTTATCTATCTCTACTAATATAATATTACATATGTGAAGCGTGAGGTCGTGGGTTCGATTCCCGCTACAGGACAAATATATGTGCATTGAAAAAAAAAGCGCAAGTATTTGTTCTGTGTCTGGGTGTTGTGGATCCCCGATTCTGGTAGTTTCTGATACCCTAGATACAGGGGAACCTAGTTAGGGGTCAGAGCCTATGTATGTGATTATGCGGGCATTATATTAAAAAACCTACTTATTATAAATGCGAAAGTAACTAACTCTGCTTGTCTGTCTGTCTGTCTCGCTTTCACGCTTAAACTACTAAACCGATTTAGATTAAATTTGGTACAGAGATAGTCTAAAGCCTGAGAAAGGGCCATATATGCTGCTTTTTATCGCGATAAACTGTATAGCACGCGGGTGAGACCGCCACAACGGCCACAACAGCGACATGATGACATGAAGTTTTCAAGATAGCTTCATTTGGTGCACAAGTTAGGATTTTTTTGAAAATAGTGGGTCACTAAAGTTTGTATAGAAAACTATCCTATCTAAAAATGAGGAAACCATCGTATTTTTTACTCCCTTCAACCCTTTCTCTCCCCATCCCAACACCTATCAATACGAGACAGCGAAGAAAAGCGCCAAGACTTTTTGCTCAGCGCTTATTGACGTAGCCGATTTTGTTTGCCGATCACGAAGTGACTTCTAAGTATTTCAGTATTCTGAAGGGAGACGGCCATAAATTATGTGGGCACAGAATAAGGGAGGAGTACGGCCTAATATCATTAGTTCGAAGTTGGAAGAGGGAGGGGTCAACGACCATGCCAAACGTCGCGCCGCTTTGCGATTCTTTATACACCTTCTTAAAACAAGCTTCGTATAAACGAAATTTAGAGCTACATCGGGGGGCACCGGTTTTTGTCTTAGGATATCAGTCGTTAGACTATGTCGGAGGCATTCGGGCGGTCTGAAAACTCTTATACTGACCACTAGCCTATCCGCCGAACCGCACAGTGCCCGCGTGGTAGATTTTAAGGTCTACACTCTCTCTCTAAGTCCTGTGTCCCAATAGTGGGAAAGCAAGAACCATCCTACATGATACACAGGGGCCTTGAGAAGTTATAACCATTTTTCTCAAGATGTATAAATTAAAATGAGTTGTTGTTAGTACGATCTATAAATAAATTATGTACTAAGAAATAAACTACCGAGAGGGCTCTGAAATTACATTTTGTAAATACTGCCTTGATTATTTTTAACGTTTTTGTTAATCGCAGATAGGCACGAGGTAGGTACCTGTAGTCCTGTAGTGTGCAGTTGTACACGCAGACAGTGGTTTGGGCATTCACTAGGCGACCACCGTCGAGGACGGACGAGCGACGCTGCTGCGTGTATACGACTACCGTATTATAATTCAAGTGTTTTACTTGAGAATTCTACAGTACCCCCTCTGTCGCAGGCGAAAAGAGGCTGTGGATAGAAGGACCTGAAGGTCTACTTACCCTGATGGCATTCTTGAGTGTCTCCGCCTCCTGGCGCAGGCTGTCCAGCTCGTTCATGACTCCGTGTGCTGATGAACCTCTATTTGGAAACGATCGACTCTAGCGCGCCGCGTCCGCTACCCTCGCGCAACGCACCGACCTGGAAAAGAATGTTACAATTAAAACATCTATCTGTATATATAACTGTGGATAGGTTATTAATTTCCAGCGTATGTCGAGTCTTTGTTCGTGTTTACTACTCAGCTTGACGACTGAACGGATTTTCATAAAATCTATATAGACCTATGCATACATAACATAAATAAATAAAGTTGAAGTGTTTGGTATGGAGACAATTTTAAATACCAGGTAATGACATAGATTACTTTTAATCGCGATAATTTGTAGCTTACGCGGATGGAACCGTAAGGCACAGCTAGTATATATATAGAACTGGCTTAAACTGTAAGTACTGTGTGTACTATATTGGATGCTTTCGTAGAAAAGCTTTGCTATGTTTCACAATAAGTTTGATTTCCAGCAGATTAAGAATAAGAATAAGAATCATTTATTTGCAACAAATTATACAAAAATACAAAACAAAACAAAATGCAATAAGTAATAACTACTAGCAATTCGGATTTACATACTCGAGTTTGTTTTAATTTTAAACTTGACAAAACAGATTTAATTAGAAATAGCTGCGCCCCGCGGTTTCACCCGCGTCTTCCCGTTATGCCGCAGGAACCCCTTTCCGGGATAAAAAGTAGCCTATGTGTTTATCCAGGGTATAAGCTATCTCCATTCCAAATTTAATTTAGATCCATTCAGTAGTTTTTGCGTGAGAGAGGAACAAACATCCATCCATCAATCCACACTCACAAACTTTCACGTTTATAATATTTTTTTATTTTTTTTTTATTGAATTAAGTTTTTCACTACAGGCTCGAGGCCCGTACTATTGTCAATACATTTTCTTATAAAATAATTCAGTTATTCCGCGTTTAAATTTAATTAAATTATACTAAAATGAGCTAATTTAAAACTAAGAGGTTGTGCACATTGGGATATGGAAACATGAACATTATACGAGTACAATTAAAACATGCAGGAAACGTTTATAATATTAGTAGGATTATCTAAAGATGAGATTGGTGGTCAGCCCGATTCACAGCGTTCTCAAACGAAACACATTCAGCGGTGCTTTCTCAGAAACCAAATCGGAATAATCGATTGCGGGAAATAATTTCTATATAACCGTTGTTTTCCTCTATATCCAAAATTCACATGTTTGTTGAAGCAGTCATGGTTGCGTGGGACGATTGGTGCTGAAATGATTGATGATTCGTCCAATACAAATGCAGTCTGTTCCCTGTTATAATTTTCCTTTTTTGACTCCCGTCGCAAAAGGAGGGGTGTTATATGTTTGACGTCGATGTCTGTCTGTCTGTGCGTGTGTGTCAGTGGCATCGTAGCTCTCAAACGGATGGACCGATTTCGATGCGGTTTTTTTCATTTGAAAGCCAGTTTCCTTACGGTGGTGGTTCTTAGTTAAATGAAAATCAGTCCAAGAGGTAGGGTGTTTTTTGAATTCTAAATTTTTTAGATAGTGTTTAGAAACAATAGTACCCATCATCAGCCTATGTCAGTCTACTGCGAGACATAGACCTCTCAAGACACGTCACTGAGTGCGGTCTTCTGGATTTCCAAATGCCACCAGCCACTTTGCGTATATCGTTACTCCACTTAGGCTGAGAGGTGTGGGTAAATTTCGCGTTGTGAAAACGAAATTACATTTCCATGGGATTGCGTCAATTTGCGTCGCTCCCGGGTTAAGGTCTATTTATAGCAAGTTTCAGAGTCAGGTTCATTCAAAAAGAAATCTCTTCGTGGATGTTCAAACTTAAGAGTTTAAGAGTAAATTTTAGTTCTTAACTTTAATACAAGATGGCGCTGTTCATCGAGCCGTGTTTTTTTATATCGCGCTGACGAGATTCTCCGGCGATAGTATGACATAAACGTGTTTTTACAAAATAAAGATGATATCGCAATATAATCAACACGCCCTAATAGTGGTTTTATTTTGACCTTTTGGGGTTTGTTTTGGGGTTCGAAGTGTTCGAAAAGACCACTCAACTTACTTATCCAACCACAAGGTCTTGTCCCAGCAACATTGGCACACTAGTTCACACTACTGCTTGTCGGTTGAATTAATAGCAAAGGTGTGATACCCCCGGCGAACTCTGCACGAGTCCTAAACCTCATTCTGTAAAGTGAATTGAAAGCGACCGCGTTGGGCAAGGAAAATAAAACATCGCGTTCATTTACGTCACATTTACAAGAGAAGCATAGTCCGTGCGGGTATATAAAACCTTGTTTACTCGGTTATGTATAGTAATGACGTAGCAAGGACCGTCGATGCGGAACAATGGTGTTAAAAACGCTTCCTTGTAAAGTGAGACAGTACGGTAAGTTTCGAAGGTGAAATCAACCGCTGTTGTGGAAAAATCTTAAGAAATATTTTGCTGTTTATAAATTATCGGGGAAGAAAGGTTCTCGAGTGACGACCACGAACTGGAAGACGTTCTGTAGGTAAGCCTCCACTAGGTGGATCGACGACAATGTAAGAGTCGCAGGGAACCGATGGATGCTAATGGCTAATAGCCATTTATGGTGGCGTTCAAGAGGGGAGGCCTATGTTCAGCAGTGGGCTTCTTCCGGCTGATGATGATGAAGCGAACATAAGATGTGGTTGAAGGTGGCGTTACGATACTGTAATAGGAACAGGGTTTCACGTGGGGCTGCTGGAACACACCGATAGCTTCTTGAAGATAAGATTCTTATCTCGAGGGTAGCTAGCCACTTGAAAATTCCTTCATCATCATCATCATCATCAGCCTTTACGTTCCCACTGCTGGGACTCCGACCTTCTCTCAGAGAGAGAGTATGAGTATGGAGTATGCGGGTTGGTAGATGCCCTTCAATGTTATGGTTCTTGGACATGCCGGTTTCCTCACGATGTTTTCCTTCACCGTTTTGATCGATGGTAAATCCACACATAACTTATTAAGTCGTAGGTGCGGGGCCGAGAGGATACGAGCTCGGTATCGGCGCGTTGTAAAGCGCACGCGGTTACCGCTCGGCCACCATAGCTCTTCCTTAAATTCCTTACTACTATTATAAAATGTATACTTGTTATTGCGGTCGACTGTACGTGTGGGAAAAGGGGGGGCATGACCCCGATCCCACTGATTCAGCGTCCTACCATCCTGAGCCCAATCGTGCCGTTCGTAGCCCTCATTTCACCAACTATTTGACACAACCCGTAGCACCTGCGAACAGATGCTTTCAAAACAACTATTTTTCAAAGCGTTGTTTACACCAACCAGCCCGCTTTCGTTTACACGTGTCGGATTGGAGTCGGGACTTGTGCTGGATTATGTTTAAGTAAGATTAGGTAGTAGTTTTTCTAGTTGTCAGTCCGACTCTAACGCAAGTGATTCGCTCGGTATTCGGGTGGTTTCTTAGTGAAACTATAGAGATATGATCATCATGAGTTATGTGCGGATTTGCTATCGCTCAAAACGGTGAAGGAAAACATCGTGAGGAAACCGGCATGCCCAAGAACTGCAACATTCAAGGACATGCAAATTCTACCAATCCGCACTGGGCCAGCGTGGTAGATTACAGCCCATACTCTCTCTCTGAGAGAAGGCCAGAGTCCCAGCAGTGGGAACATGTAAGGCTGATGATGATGATGATGATGATGAACATCATCAACACGTGTCAGTCCATCCATCCATCCGTACTCACAAACTTTCACGTTTATAACATTAGTAGGAATACTAGTGCCCCAGCTTCGCATGTGTATCAAATTCTATGACTGGTCTTGAGTTCATACAAAAATCACAGAATAAAGCACTTTCAGTTTTCCCAAAATTTCCAACTTTCCGGTGGATTACCATAAATCTTATTTTATACTGCCTCCTGAGAATCCCGCACAAAACAAGCCTCGCCGTTTGAACGCCACCATGAAAAACTCCCAGAGTCGCAGGGAGGCGATGGATGCAAATGGCTAATAGTCGTTCATGGTGGCGTTCAAATGGGAGGCCTACGTTCAGCAGTGGACTTCTTCCGGATGATGATGATGATGAAAGACTAGGTACTAGCCATTTGCATCCATCGGCTCTCTGCGACTCTTACAAACTAGCTCACACAGGAACCACGCAATTTTCTAGGATAAATAAGTCCATAAACTATATCTACGCAAAAAAAAAAATACGTCGACTCGTTGCACTATTGCGACGTTAAGGACAGACCAACAATTCACATTTATGTATCAGTGCGAGGGCAATGGAGGGAAAGTCAGTCGTGTATCGGATCCAATTTATCAGCAATTTGGTTAACGTACATTATGTATTACGTATGTTTCTTTGAATTAAATATTTTATCGAAACGTCTATGTAAACAAGCTTTATTGACATTTCAAAGGAAAGTAAAACGCGTGGGCGCATCCTTTTCACTTAGAATAAAATAAGCAAATCAGCTGAAAGGCGACTGTGTTTTGCCTAATTTTTACTATAATCTATCTATACACCGATTTGAACACAGCTCCTCTATAAAATAAAAAAAATAGAAAATAGAACTAGTGACAGCCAGTCAATGACCGTCGAAAAATGCACGTTTTATTGACATTTAAGTAATTTTTTGCATAATCCTACTAATATTATAAACGTGAAAGTTTGTGAGTATGGATGGATGGCTGGATGTTTGTTACTCTTTCACGCAAAAACCCTGGATTACATAGGCTACTTTTTATCCTGAAAAATAGTTCCTGCAGGATAACGGGAAGACGCGTGTGAAACCGCGGGGCGCAGCTAGTCCGCACACAAGTGTGGGGCCGAGAGGATTCGAACTCGGTGTAGGCGCGTTGTGAAACGCAGGCGGTTACCGTTCGGCCATCGTCGCTCGCAAGCCGACGTCACTACCACTTTACAACCACCTGGTTACATTGCAACGGCTGTAACGAGCGGCCAGTCATCGACCGCACTGTAGGTGTCTGTACAAGCAAGCGAGAGTGTCGTGAGAGACTCGGCGCACGCGCATCGTTTCCGCTCCACGCTTCCGTTGCATTGTTGGATATCGATAGCTTTATCATTTTTTAAAGTTTTGTATGTATTCACGGTGACCGCTTACCATAAAAAAAAATAATACTATATAAACTTACGCAAACAGAACATTAAAAATATAAAGCCAGCCACTGTCAGCCCACTGCTGGACGTAGGCCTCTCCCAAGGCACGCAATAAGTCCAGTCTTCACAGTTCATAGCAGCTGCTTAACGGCAGAATATAATGAGTCAAAGCGGTGGTACCCAGTTACCCACCCAGAATTCTAATCCTAATCAAACGGAACAAACACGAACTTCGATCGTCTATAAAAGTTTGTATACACCTATTTTTCTTTGTTCGATGATAGATCAGTGATCGCACACTCATCCCATTCCGAGGAAAGGAGTTAGTTATACATTACGATGACTAATTTAGTTGTAAACACTGGTTTATTCCCAATCGAAACTCGGGAAAAGGTCTAGCAAGATCAAATTGACTCGCTTTACAATGATTTGCAGAATCTGATCGCTAACTAGCAACCCGCACGGGTAGGCAAAGATACTCAAAACCGTTTTTAAATCTAGCTATTTCTTTCATACATTCATCATTATCAGCCTTTCACGTTCCCACTGCTGGGACTCCGGCCTTCTCTCAGAGAGAGAGTATGGGCAGTAAGCTACCACGCGGGCCCAGTGCGGGTTGGTAGATGTCGCATGCCCTTGAATGTTGGAGTTCTTGGACATGCCGGTTTCCTCACGATGTTTTCCTTCATTCATACATTACAACAACTCTAATCATACCGCTCTAATAATAATAGCCAATGCGTAAGCTGATAAAGCAACCAGCTGTCTCATTTTTCTTAGCCTTGTTTGATCACATCGTCACATACGGCCGGTTCAGTAGGGCAAACCGTGGATAGATCTGTTATTGAAACCGGCCGTTAGACAGTTGTTTTTTTTTGCCACAAATAAATGTTTTTTTTTTTTTACTATTTACAGGGTAGCGTTTGACCACAAGTCACCTGATGTTAAGTGACGATGTGATCGAAGATGGCGCCACGCTACACCTGGACTGGGAACTGGCTCTCAAGTGAGGCTGCCGGAACACACCGATAGGTGCTTGGCGACAGATTCTTAACAAGAGGGTGGTAGCTAGCCAGGCGAGTACTAGAAAATACCCTACCACCAAGCAAAAGTTATTGTAGACGTAACAAATATGTTCATTAAATTTTAACAATGATGGCTATATTAAGTTAGTAAGAAACTTTTACATAGCTAAGTCCCGTTCTCTAGTCGACACGACTAAAAAAAACCTCAACCAATCACTTCAATCACAGTGACTCGCTCATTTTCATTAATAAATAATTTAATTTCAACAGAAACGCCTAGCTGTACGAAATCTTGCAAAAAAACTGTATGCCACGCAACCGACGCGATTGAGTAAGCATCAGTTTTTCGTGGTAGGTAAACGACCATTGCAACATCATCGGTTACTTCTTGGTATTTACGCGATTGAAACTGAAATTCGTGTAACGGCATAATTAGTTTCACGATGATTTTGGCGTCACGTTACGCCTGGACTGGGAACTGGCTCTCAAGTGAGGCTGCCGGAACACACCGATAGATGCTTGGCGACTGGTTCTCAACTTGAGAGTGGTTGCCACGAAGACTTCAAAATGCCTTACCACCATGCTAAGACACAACATCAATGATATTTGAAAGTTAACAAATCAATTCAATTCAGATAATTTAAAAACTTCTAAGCATGTGTGATACATTGATATCGACAAATTATAGCATTCACGCGTTGTTTTCAATTCATAATGGAATCTGTATTATTTTTAGACTTTATTCGTTACAAAACTGGGGCATAGCACTCTTATTGTGTACAAATCGTGCCGAAACTTTACTGTGCAGAGGTATGCGCTACTGACAACCGATTATGAAATTAGTAACTTAAAGTCCAGAGATTTAAAGTTGCTCAGAGAGCTATGAAAAGGGCTATGCTCTGAAGAATCGAATCAGAAAGGAGGTGATACGTCAGATAACTAATGTCACCGACATAGCAGCAAGCTGAAGTAGCAGTGGGCTAGTCATATAAGCCGCAGAACCGATAACCGTGTTGTTGAGTGGAGACCGCGACTTGGCAAACGTAGTGTAGGACGTCCTGCGACGAGGTGGAGCGACGACTTGCGACTTGGCTGCCAGTAGTTGGATGAGAGGAGCTGAAGACCGGACTCAGTTGCGTACCTTGAGAAAGGCCTATGTGGACTGATACAGGCTGATGATGATGAATTTTCATAATTGAATAACGTTACTAATAAAATGTATTAGTTATCCAGGATTAGTTCTACTGCCCTAAATACGTAAGAGTTACAGCCCTTTATAGAATAAGGGACATATAGGGTTGGCTACGTCCATAAAACTATGATCAAAGGACGGAAGGGTTACATTTTTCGTATGCCGCAAAGGCGTCGTAGTTTATATGTTAGCTAGTTGGAACTGAACATAAAAGAGTGTTTGAGCCTTTCATCTCTCTTCCCTTATCGATCCCAGATACCCCATCTTAAGGTATACATAGTTGAAATAAAGTTAATTTGATAGCCAGTGGTATTTGAGTTCATGGACACAATTCATAAAGTATGCGTCTATAGGTAAGAAAGAGCAAATGGTATAAATTTTGGAGTAACTAAAACGTCAAGCTTAAAACTAGCTTCGACAGTGCCAAACAGCCAACCTTCTTACGCAGGCAAAAGAACAGGCAAGAAATACCCGGCAGGCAATTCTTTGGCGCGATCTCATTTACAATTTTATGCTTACTACCAATTTATTTATTTGAAGCATGTTCACTTCAATTCCAAGCTTTTATGTCACGGCCGACATGTTTACTAATAAGATTTCATTTTACATGGACTTGAAATTTTTGCTATCGACAAGTCTTGTCTCTCGCTAGGGGGATTTTGTTGAAAAAACGTACACACTGACCTTCGAAGGAGTTGCTGACTGAACCACCACTGCTTCAAACATTGGTGAATTCTTCGTCTAATAAGAAAGCTTCAGGGTAAAACCTTAATATCGTTTATCGATTCGCCTGACGTCGTATTTTCCAGTACAGTAAACTCTGAAGAACTTGACAAGGGTTAAGCTGGAGTGTTTTCCTCGTTTGAGCTCCCTCTTGCGTAAGCCCATTTACGTAACAGAGATAATACCAATTTGTGATAGAAATTAACAGTAGCCAAAGGTACTATTACATATTCTATACCCAGAGGCTGCTTACGATAGGCTGCATCTTTCGACTAATAACAAAGATATTTTTATAACTATTCAATCTCATCCCTCAATCGCGGTTCTATCACCAATCATCTCATCATCGGAATAAAGCTCATCCACACACAATCGATCCCTGGAAATCCCTTCCCGATTTACGCGCTCCTTTCTCCCGCATACTTGCAAAATGTGGAACGGGCTCCCTCCACAAGTCTTTCCGCAGTGCTACAAATTGCAGTCCTTCAAGGTGGCTTTGTAAAGAGTTATGAGCCGGCTACGCATCAGCGATACCAGTTGCAAATGTCTACAGGTGATGGTGACCGCTTTCCATCAGGCGGGCCGTCCTCTTCTTTGCCAGTCTATTACTGCCACCCATAACTTCCACGTAACCGATAACCGATGGGGGAAGAAAGGTTCAAAAATAGCGACCACAAAAGAGTTATAAAAATTGGATGAGTAGATCCACAGATTAGTCGAAACATAACATACTAATGACAATATTTTTCTCTTTCTAATGTGAGTACAAAATTATGTAGACTAGTTGCGCCCCGCAGTTTTACGCGCGTCTTCTCTTTATCCCGCAGGAACCTTTTTCCGGGATAAAAAGTAGTCATGTGTTAATCCAGGATATAAGCTATCTCCATTCCAAATTTCGTTCAGATCCGTTCATTAGTTTTTGCGTGAAAGAGTAACAAACATCCATCCATCCATCCATACTCATAACTACTATACTGTCCTACTAATATTATAAATTTCACGTTTATAATATTAGTAGGACAGTATAGTAGTATAACTGGCCCTTTCACTGTATGATATGTGCCTATCAACAATTTAATTAATATATAGTCCGACATAGGATACACATCCGGAAGTTGTTGTGGGTTTGAATCTTGTTTGTGCTTTACGCTTTCGTTAAAGAAAAATATCGTAATGAATCCATGGAGCTTGGTGGCCTTCTAGTGAACAATAGACTAACTAGTAGCTACCTCGCAAGAATAAGGATCTGTCACCAAGCACCGCTATGTCCCGGTAGCATTACTAGAGACACCATGTCCATAAAAAAAAACCTCAAGTTTGCATCAAAGCTGTTTCATTCCTACCCTCTTTTGTAAATAAATAGATTACCGTAATGGCGAGTGGCAACACCTCGGCCTTCGGGGATTTCCCTTGGGCTGTACTGTCGTTAAGCCTGAATAATTTAACGTCAAACGCGATGGCTAATCAGGGTTTATTGCAATTAAGAACTACGGTACTCAAATTAGAAGCAGCCGAATTTGTTTGAATATTCTATTAAGTTTAGGTAATATTTTTTAAGAGGTTAATGGACCTTTTAATATGGTGTCTGCCCCTCGGAAATCGATAGCAAATGAAAATGGCGGCATGTTATGTCACACGGCCTTTGGGCGAGAGGGTCAGCTCATAGAACAGAGGTAGCGGGTTTGATTTCCAATACAAATATTTGTGCATTGAAAAAAGAAAGCGCAAGTATTTGTTCTGTGTCTGGGTGTTGTGGATGCCCGATCCTCGTAGTTTCTGATACCCTAGATACAGGGAAACCTAGTTAGGGGTCAGAGCCTATGTATGTGATGGTGCGGGCATTATAATGCGTGACCACCAACTTTTGTTGCTAACCACACTCTGATAGGGGGGACAACGCAACAATTATAGAATGTGTGATTGTAGGGAGTTATTTATTTACACGAGTACCGATAGGCGTAGACCAAACAGGAGTGGCACAAGGGGGGAAGGGGGAAGCTTTACTTTTACCCAGCGATGGGTCGATACTGGGCTGAATATGATTCATATTTTGTATGTTGACGTCGACTGTTTTCTCTCTATAAGTTTACAAAACCAGTGTTTTCGCATCGTCCATATAAAACAAAATTTTTTAGATAGAAAAGTTTGGGAATAGCTAGCTTGAATTCATTCAGGAATAAGATTGTAAATGTGATTGCGCCCAAAAAATACCCGGCCGGGCGTTTCTTGCCTGCTCATTTGCCGGCGTAGGGAGATTGGAAATGGCGTAGCTAAGCTTTTAAGTTTGAAGTTTTAAAGTTGACATGTAGTATCCTACTAATATTATAAACGCGAAAGTTTGTATGTATGTACATGTATGTTTGTTGCACTTTCACGCAAAAACTACTGACCGGATTTGAGTGAATTTGGAATGGAGATAGCTTATACCCTGGATTAACACATAGGCTACTTTTTGTCCCGGAAAAAGGTTCCTGCGGGATAACGGGAAGACGTAGGTGAAACCGCGGGGCGCAGCTAATCTACTATATATATAAAAATCTCGTATTAGTGTTTGTTATCGGCGTAAGGAACAGGCGTTCCTATATTTATAGGTAATGGATTTGAATGACATTTGAATTTAATCTTTGAACTAGATGTAGCTATGCGTTGCGCCCTGCGACTAAGACCGGGCTCAGTGGCGTACTTTGGGAGAGGACTATGTCCAGCAGAGGACTTACACGGGCTGATGATGATGTGTAGCAGAGCACAGGTCGAGCCATTAGGCAGGGCTTGACAATAAAAAGTGCAGTACGGCATATTGTCACGAACACGAATGGGTCTCAGCAACCTTATTGTCTCATCATTTACATACAAATAGATAGATTATATAGTTTTGTAGGCACCATCCTAAACACATTACATGCCAAATGATTTTAATTGACGACCGATGTGGCGCAATGGGCGAGTGGCCAACTGCGACGCGTGAGGTAGGGTTCGACTCCCGCTACAGGACAAATATTTGTGCATTGAAAAATAGGTGCAAGTATTTGTCTGTGTTGTGGATCTCGATACGCGTAGTACATATTATGATGTCTGTGTTATAGTGGCAATAAATTGATTTTTCTTTTTTAAAACACTTTTTCTTTTAGTATCTGATACCCTAGATACAGGGAATCTTAATTAGAGGTCAGAACTATGTATTTAAAAGTGCTAAAGAACACAAAAACAAAGTGTCTTCCCCTTAATAGAGACAATAAGAAAAGTGCTAATGGACACATTCTTAGTTATACTCTACCTAGCAAATTATGTTATATTTAAATTACTTATTAGCCATTATAGGCTAGATTGTAATACCGTAGAAGTATCCGCCAATAAGTAGAAACTTCATAACAAAAAAAAAAAAAAAAAAAAAAAAAAAAAAAAAAGAACTATGTATGTGATGGAGTGGGCGTTATTATTATTGTACAATCATTAACAACAACTGTATTTATATGTTAAAATACTAGTTGCGCCCCGCGGTTTCACCCGCGTCTTTTCGACATCCCACAGGAATCTTTGTCCGAGGAAAAGTTATAAATGCGAAAGTTTGTGTGTGTGAATGTTTGTTACCGCGCATCACCGTAGCTACTAAACCGATTTCGATTAAATTTGGAATGGAGATAGCTTATACTTAGCATTAACACATAGGCTACTTTTTATGCGATGATGGCTCAGTGATAGTGACGTCGGCTTGCGATCCGTAGGACGTGGGTTCGAATCCTACAATGAGCTTGAGCTTTCGGTGAAGGAAAACATCGTCATGAAACCATAGCTTGGTGGTAGGGTATTTTCTAGTACTCGCCTGGCTAGCTACCACCCTCTTGTTAAGAATCTGTCGCCAAGCACCTATCGGTGTGTTCCGGCAGCCTCACTTGAGAGCCAGTTCCCAGTCCAGGTGTAGCGTGGCGCCATCTTCGACCACATCGTTACTTAACATCAGGTGACTTGTGGTCAAACGCTACCCTGTAAATAGTAAAAAAAAATAAAAAAATAAAAAAAAAAAATGCCTAAAAAGTATCCTGCGCGATAACGGGAAGACGCGAGTGAAAGCGCAGGGCGCAGCTAGTTCATTATATTCTTCAAAACAGTTGTTGCACTTTTGAATCATAATGAAATGTTATATTGGAATAACAGAGAAGTGATCCTTTGTTAACTTAAACACTCCACACATACACACACACACACATGGCTTAATGGTGGTGTCGATTCAGTTTTGCATTCACTAAAACTAAACTAAGTTTGACAGGTCTAATAGTATTGCTGTCTTTTTCGTATATCGGACCATTAGATGACAAAAAAAGCTTGGGATTTTAGTGAACTTGCTCCAATTCAATCAATTAGTAATTAGAATAAAATTGTCAATGTGATCGCGCCAAAAAAATTACCTGCCGGGCGTTTCTTGCCTGTTCTTTTGCCGGCGTAAGGAGGTTGGAACAGGCGTAGCTAGTTTTAAGTTTGACGTTTTAAAGTGATCACAATGTATCCTATTGAATAAATAAAATTGACTATTCACTATTGACTATTCTAACTGCTGAAGTAAATTAGTTAGTTACAAGTCGAGCTAATAAAAGTGTTTTAAAAAAGGACGGCATTGCTTTTAGACCTGTCAAACTTAGTTTAGTTTTTTTTACTATTTACAGTGTAGTGTTTGACCACAAGTCGCCTGATGTTAAGTGACGATGCGGTCGAAGATGGCGTCACGCTACACCTGGACTGGGAACCTGTTTTAGAGAATGCAAAACCAAATCGACACCAATGTCAAACTAACAACCGAGTAGGGTGAATTACGGTCTCAATAAAAGCTCCAAGCTTTGAATTTGTGGACAGGTACAACCTAAAGTTGATTCTTTGTATAGCAATCAACAGGTTAACCTAATGCTTTTGCCTAAAATAGCTTTTTTATTTATCCCATAATAATAAGCGAGCAACATTTACCAACTCGCACTGGGCCAGCTTGGTAGATTACCGCTCATACTCTCTCTCAGACTGAAGGCCAGAGTCCCAGCAGTGGGAACGTAAAAGGCTGTTAATGATGATGAATAAGCAAGCAGCTTGAAGCTGATGTGCTCGCATTATGCTGTATTGAGTTTTAGCTGTATTCAAAAATGTATTGATTAATCATTTATGTAACGAGGAAGTATTGTTCATTTGTACTAGCTGTTGAGCGTATTTTTAAAAGAATTTATTGATGATGCATTTCTTAATTATTGAGAGTGCAGACACGTCTTTTGTTACCATACCTACTTCATATAAACTCACAAACAAAATAAAAGTGTTTTAATTACTGTTTTAATAAGTGTACTGACATTTGATTGTGTTTGACAGCTATCTCACATCATCACCTATTAATTAATAATGTATGTACTTAAAACTGGAAATTAATAACCTATCTGCTGAGATGGTGCCGGTTTGGTTTGGTGCCGGTTTGGCAAAAAATAGGTATAGGCGTAGGTATATTTTATATTTAACTGTTGGATTGAGTACGTTGCTTATTGCTACAAATGAAAGTTTAAGTTATCAATCCGTCTATCCATAGCCATGGGCTCCATAGAAGTGAAATTTCTATTTCTATTAGTAAAAACTATAGATATGTAGATAGGTTATGAACATTGGCCGTAAGACAATGTACATGCTTCGAAGATACCAAAACACTTGCAATTTAAAGACTCGAGTCACAATGATAGAGAGACATTGCAAGTTATTACATACTAGCTGTTCCCCGCGGTTTCACGCGCGTGGTCTACAGTTTATCGCAATAAAAAGTATCCTATGTCCATCCCCAGGGTTCAAACTATCTCCGTACCAAATTTAAATCGGTTCAGTAGTTTAGGCGTGAAAGCGTAACAGACAGACAGAGTTACTTTCGCATTTATGTATTTAAGTAGGGATATAGTAGGGATTTCTTCAAGTCTTAAACTTAAACAGCCGTTCTTACCTTTAGCTCTTCCATCAGACTTGCTTGAATGACATGTTGATTGGCCATCATTGCCAAAGGGATCCTCTAGTTAGTTATTGGAACTTGTGGTAATATAATTCTAACTAGATAGGTGTGCAATAACATAGGATCTAATAGCAGATGGATGAGTGCATTCTAAAGTGGACCATAAACAACCATAAGATCCATACAGTAAAGAACAGAAACCTTTTGTGAATTCTAAGTTATGACTATTGATTTTTTGATATTACTTCTATGGAGCTTGTGTCAAACTTCTATCTCCTGTAGGGCAAACCATGGATGGATAGGTTATTGAAACCGGCAGAGAGTAGGTAGGAAGTAACATAGTGATATTAGAAAAAAGACAGACTTACATAGGTGATGGTGAAAATTTGGTCATTTGTACACGAAAACTAGCAACACATGTCCTCTATTGATCCACTTCCATTATTATTTACAAGACAGTACAACTAATGGTACAACTAGTGTAATTTCCAATCTAATCGCCAATTATCCGCGTAATATCCGCCCTAGGATGCAATTGTGAACCAGATTACGTAGAAGGCACCAATGATTACGCTAATCACTACAATTTTAATACAAAACATCTGCAGCCGTACATCTGTGTAACTGTTACACAAACAACGGTACTTTTCTTACTAAAAACGAGGAGTTTTTATCGTTTACACGCAAAAGTTACATGGAAAATCGAATGTGCGAAAAGATCGATGCTACATCTAGCAACAGGGCAGTGGCTAATATATCTACATACGTACCTACCCATCTATAGACACACGCAGCTTTCTCGCTAATTCCCAATATCCTTTCATCCGGCGGATGGTAAAGGGTTTCCTATACAGCGAGGGAGAAGTACGTGACACTATCAGCTCAATAGCACGGCCCTATTTTGCACGAGACTTGAGATGGACCCCTGCCGGCAGAATGGGGCATACACCCATATCTCGCAATTATTTATGCATATCGACCCCGTATGTTAAACAGAAATATGCAAAGATACTATATTACATCGAAAGTACAACGCCTAGGCCATGAAACGTTGGAGGATTATCGATAATGAAGCCAGATTCTTACCCTTCTGTCAGCAATGTCCCTTCGATCGTTGTTCCAGCAGTTTTCGGGCGCTTCCTAAACCACCATTAAGACTGGATTTTCACTTTTATGCACATTTTGTATATTTCAAACGGCACCACACTGTCTCAAGTATTATTCACTAGTTTTTATCACGGAACAATCCACCATTAGCTATACACCCTCGAGATCGGTCCTTTTCACGGCCATTTGCAAATTGCGTCAAAGTTCCTAGAAGGTGATTGGTGTTTTCTGCGCAGTGAAGTTGAATGTTACACCGCCATCTAGTAGGAGAACAAAGAACTACAAACTTTGCTGTACAAAAATACACTCTAGGTGTATGAAATAACGGCCACTGAATTTTTCATTTAGTTGAGTTTTGCCGTTTCGGTTCGAGCAAAGTAGGGTGCGGTACGGCTTTCATGAGAACCCCGTGACGTCAAACTGGGCGTGAAGTGTTATAGGCGGGTTGTTTGAAAAAATGAACATACTGTCTATGGGAAATTATATTTTTTATACCTATAACTATCTAAAATATTGTTTTGAATTACTTATTTTGAATTTCATTAACTGCAATAAAATATATATTTTTAAATCAAATGCAGAAATATATTATAGTATGCAGTACATAGCGCTGTAGCACTAGATTGTATTTTGCATTTGCCAGTTAGCATCTAAAAATTAAAAACCTACTTGATTTTTTTATGGCTTTACACAGTTTGTGCAATGAGCCAGTGTCAAATAAAAGTATATTATATATTTTATATTCAGTTATTTATAAAATCCTTATAGATCATTTTTAATCTAAGAAATTGGATTCAAAAACATTGAAGTAAGCCAACATTTTACCACAGTCGTGGAAGGAAGGATAGAGCGGAGCCACCGCACCATATGATAGTACAGTCTGTGGATAGGAAAACTGAGTTTGTGGTTCACTCACTTCACGTTCACTCTACTAGAGGTAATACCCATACTAAGTATTGGGTTGGATACCAATAACGGGTTTTGAAACGAATTATTTCTAAACTATTACTATTTTACGTATTTTTAATAACTAATTATTTGTGTTAGCTGATATTGAGCTTTGTTTCAAATTAGATGTATGTACTGTTTACTTATTTGGCTGATATTAGATAGCTAGACTACCGACCGCGTTTTTATCCGAGAAGCTGGTACTTGGTACGTAGTAGTGGGTACACACGATTTGGTTATTATCGGTTTTCGGTATTGCACAATGGGTTGGTTTGGTTCGCGTTTTTCGGTTTTAAATAACTACTCTCAATAACTTGTATCGTGAAACCATATACTGTATTTCAGGTATTACACCAATATTACGCTCACTACCATTTTAAACATATCTTTGGATGATCGTACATGGTGCCAGGCGTCACTACCAATCCGCTTGGGCGGCCTTGGTATCCGCAAAATTTCCAGTGTGTCTTTACCAGCATTCTTGTCCTCAGTTAGTAGCACACAAAAATTAACAAATGAAATTTTGTCACCAAGTTTAGAGGTTTTTGATATTCCTTTTCTAACTGAGGCCATGAATGCTTGGAAAGTAGCCTGCCCAAATAATAGCCTGCCCAAAGACCTGTCCTCTCAGAAACAGTGGGATCGGCCGCTCTGCGAGCTGGAACGGAATAATCTTGTAGAAACGTCCAGTTCCGTAGAGCGCGCTCGTCTTCTAGCTGTTTCTCGCTGGGAATCGGGTCTTTGGTTGCAGGCATTACCTTCCAACCACTTAGGGACGTTATTGGATAACAACACATTCCGATTAGCCATATCATTGCGCATCGGTGCTCCTTGTGTCGTTCCACACCGATGCTCATGCAGTGAAAAGGTGGACCGCCTCGGTCACCATGGGCTATCCTGCAGCAAAAGTGCGGGCCGTATAGCCCGCCATAGTGCCTTGAATGATGTCATCCGCCGGGCCTTTGGAAGTGCCAACGTCGCAGCTGTTTTGGAGCCGAACGGTCTCATGCGCGACGATGGAAAAAGGCCCGACGGTATGACACTCATTCCCTGGAAGATGGGCCGGCCCTTAGTGTGGGACGCCACCTGCGTTGATACACTGGCGCCGTCCCATCTTCCAGAAACATCAGTGAAGGCAAGCGGTGCTGCAACAGCGGCAGAATCCCTCAAACGGCGCAAATACTCCAGTCTCGATCGGGGTTATTTATTTGTGCCGTTTGGGGTAGAGACGCTAGGCCCATGGGGACCGGGTGCTTTCGAAATTTACAAAGATCTCGCTGGGAGACTTAGGGAGTCCACACGTGACCAGAATGCTGGCCTATATTTTGGACAAAGAATAAGCCTCGCTATTCAGCGAGGCAATGCCGCCAGCATTCTGGGCACGTTGCCAGACATCAAGGATCGTTTGAACTATCTATAGACCTTCTTTAGTTAGTTCAAACGATCCAATATATGTGCCTATATATATAAACGTATATTAATCAATAATTGTAGGCTTGGTTTTTTTTTTTTTTTTTTTATATTTTAGTTTAGTTCAGTGTAGACATAAATACTTATTAATTATTAACCTAATTGCATTAAATACTTAAATACTCATGTTTAAATAAGAAAACCAATATTTAGTTATTTTAACTGAAAGAATACGTTTTGTAACGCCCATCGCGGAGACTTTTTTGGCGGCAATTGAGTTGTCAACGTGAAAATTTTGTTTTTATTTCCAAAACTTGTGTTTCTTCGAGTGATAATGTGTAATATTGGTGGATTATTAACCATTATGTGTTCGTTAATGTGTACGAGTGTGGGAAATTGAAATAAAGTTGTGAAAGTGACTTTTCAAGTTGCTCCAAAAAAGTCAGTGTAAAGTTTAAGTAAAGCGCCACTACTTTACTTAAACACTATCCTCATCCCATCATCTCATCATCATCATCACCAACATCATTTTAACTTGATTCAACTCTCTGAGTTTGAAATCTTTTACACTTGACACTGGCAAATACACTAATCGTGTGACGCCATAACAAAACAAAAAAAAAAAAAAAAAAAAAAAAAACGCCCATCGCTAGTTCACTCACTGTCAAGTGAGCACAGCTGTCTCCTGTCAAAGTTATGTTATGAGTACACTGTATCATGTATGACATGATTCTGAATTTCTGATTCAGTCAGTTGATTTGTTGTTGAAAAGTGTAAGGAAAAGGTTGTTTCGAGCCAGCTAGCGCTCCTGTTGTTTATTCAAATAAAATAAATAATAGCTGATAAAACTGTAAAACTAAGTGCAGTGGACTCTGTGTTTTTGTAAAAAAAATTCGCTGAATCTACATCGTAGAATCTGTTGAAGTGGAAAATAGTTTGTGCAAAGTTTGCGAAGATTGTTTCATCACTGCTCTGGTAAATACGTAATTAAAAATAGATTTAAGTGCTTTTTGTAATCTAGATAAACTATTTGCACATCAAAACGTTAATCAAGCCATAATCATTATTTCTAGAATGCTTTAGCAAATAGGTACATAAGTTGTTGACATTTTGCTCAAGGCTCTTTGTCTTCGTTTTTTTTTATATCCACTACATACATAAAGCATTATATTTATTTTTAAATGTTTTAAAATTATTTCTAGAAATAACTAGATAATTATCTGCCTACAGTTTTCCTGTACATACTGCATTTTGGTTTTTCTGTGTTTGGTCACTGTTCAAAATAGGCAAACTTTTATAATAATTGGTCCAACCGGAAGTACTAACGCATTAAAATACTTGACTTTTTCTACTCTGTGGCTTATACTGTGTTATTGATTTTCTTTCTATTATAAAAATCATTATTTTCTTGGAATATACGTTAAAATAAGAAAAAGGCACAAACATTCCTAACAAGTGATAAATATTAGTATTAATTCATTGATCATTACTAAACTTTTGGGGGTAAACTGGCCTTCAATATGAGGATTTAAAAGACTATATTTCAAACTACACACATAACATATATGTACTTTAGTTTCACATTTCATAATGTTAGAGCAGTATAAGAAATGTTAAGATATGTGTACTACCTACTTTATAAATAATCCTGTTGAGAAAAAAATAAAATTGCATTCTATGTCAAATAGAAAAAAATAGATCATAATAAATAGAAGTTTTTTATCTCTAACACTTTGAACTTAGATGGGTAGTTTGACAACATTTGTTAACATGGAGTCTTGTAAACAAAATTATCAAAATAGAAGTGTCAAAAGCCCAACACAGGCCACTACGTACATAATTATCAGCAAAACTTAATGATAATTCATTAATTAGGCCAAATATATTGCAAGTATTTACATTTACTAGTCTACTCTCTAGTCCTAGATATTATATTAAATTTTTATGGTAGCATCCTTTGGTAGTGTATGTAAAGATGTTTCGAATTATTTTGTTTCAAAATTCAGCCCCTAAAGTGATTATCAAAGTTTATGTAGAAAAAAGTCATCTGCCACACATGCGAAGCCGCAGGGCAGGACGTTAGTAGATAATGAAAAATGTACTGCCAAAATCTTTTAAATTTTTTAAATAATTTCTTACATTATGTGTATATTTCCACTTTTATTCGAGGCTCAATGTAGCAATTAAAAATACTTCACAGAGTAATTTTTTTAATATTATAGTGAAGGTCACACATATACCTGCAAACATAATTACAATAAATTATTTTTATCTTAATTTGCATAAGTTTAATCAGTTGCCAATTTTTAATTCCTGATAAACTTACTTCATTACAATATTAAACTATTAAAGATAAATAAGTATTATTATCTTAAGTAAATAATCCTTCTACACACCTAATTACCTACCCGGGTCACTTCATCATCAGCTTTTCACGTTCCCACTGCTGGGACTCTGCTCTCAGAGAGTATGGGCCGTAATCTACCAAGCGGACGCAGTGCCGGTTGGTAGATGTCGCATGCCCTTGAATGTTGCAGTTCTTGGACATGCCAGTTTCCTCACGATGTTTTCCTTCACCGTTTTGAGCGATGGCAAATCCGCACATAACTTATTAAGTTATAGGTGCGGGGCTGAGAGGATTCGAACTCGGTGTCGGCGCCTTGTAAGGCGCACGCCTAACCTTTCGGCCACCATCGCTCTCGCTCAGGGTCACTTGGTTAGCGGAAATGAGCCCACAACCTCACATTTTGCAGTGGGTTATTCACCCATAGCGCCACAACGGTGTTCAATATCATTGAGTTTGCTCATCAACCTTTGTCTCTTTGTCTGTAATTCATTAATTTATCTTACCACTCCAACCTCTTTATGCTTTCATTTACCAATTTCCATCCCTAAAACGCAAGTGTTTAAGAGTCATTTTTAACTGAAGGGGGGATGATTCATTGGCTTTTAAAACACATTTTTTACAGAAAGCAGTGTGTATACCCAAAAATATGGTTTTATTATAATAATAATAATGCCCGCACAATCACATACATAGGTTCTGACCCCTAACTAGGTTTCCCTGTATCTAGGGTAACTACGAGGATCGGGGATCCACAACACCCAGACACAGAACAAATACTTGCGCTTTTTTTTTCAACGCACAAATATTTGTTCTGTTGCGGGAATCGAACCCGTGACCTCACGCTTCGCAGTCGGCTATTCGCCCATTGCGCCACATCAGTCGTCAAATTTTTATAATAATATATTTTTTGCTCCTTTGTGTAGTCAAGTGTAAAAATATTGGTGAAATGAGTCTTTGTCCACATGGTCACTTACCATCAGGTGACTTGCGGGCTAACATTAATAATATAATAAAAATAAAATCTTAGTTAATATAAAAATAGTAATAACAATAACAATAATAATAATTAACAAATCTTCCCGATCAAAAATACACCCTGTCATACGTCCCACTCACAAAACTTCAGGCACACCAACAGTAATTCCACCCATCCGTCCACAAACAAATCAGTCTCGGGATAGTTGACAAGGAGGGCGTTGAGCGCGGCGAGGGTACGCGGTAGCGGTGAGTTGGCTCGCGCGACAGTGCGGCTGGAAGGCACTGCGAACAGTTTATGCCTTCTGATTCGACAGTAGTTATTTGGGGCATAGAGTCGGCAACTAATTAAGAAGTTGTTAATAGGTTATTTTGTAAAAAAAATGCTGTTTTTATTATTTTTAAGTTTGCGTTACTCCTGTTTTGCTATGAGGTACAGTCAACGACAAAAGTCGCTCAACAATAACACAATTTCCGATTCCGACTGGCATCTTCTTAAACACCAATCTTTGACCACGTCATCACTTAAAATCGGGTGTGTTATGTTGTGGTGAGCGCCCACGCCATACTGATCTAAAACACATTTAGGAAATCTAATATGATCAGCTACTTTTGTTGCTGACTGTACCCCCTCTGTTGACTGCGGAGTGAAGCAACTGAGCCCTGGGCCTTAAACTGGCGGTTATTATTTATTACTTGCAGTAACAATATTTGATTAGGAACAGGTACGGATATCTTAAAAAAGAATAAGGAAAATCCTTTGCAAACATTATATGTTATATGCACTTAGAGTAACTTAAGTAGGTACTTCTCAACATAAAACAAATAAAGTCGCTGGGACGTCGCTTTACCGGCAAAAAAAATGCATGTGCGTACAATTTGATACCCCAAGTTTTATATGTCAACAGCTAGGTGCTTGTCCAGCGATGACGCAAATTTAGACAAAGATGTTGTTCGTTTTGTTTTAGATAAATTGTTCCTGTGTTCATAATTCTGGTTGATAGTCAATCTGAAATAACGACACCAATCATATTCAGCAGTTTTATGCCCTAGTAATTTGTACTAAAATGACATATTTATGACATGACATATCGATCCAAAACCGCGGATAACGGATCGGATCGATTATTAATTACGGCCGTTAGTCGTGAAAAGGTAACAAATAAACTCTGGTTGATAGTCGATCTGAAATACCGACACAGATCATGTTCAGCGGTTTAATGCCCTAGTAATGTGTCAAACCCTAGTGCTAAAATGACATATTATGACATGACATATCGATCCAAAACCGCGGATAACAGATCGGATCGATTATTAATTTCAGGCGTTAGTCGTGAAAAGGTAACAAACAAACTCGGAGAGTTACTAGCGGCCAGCCCCGGGTTCGCACGGCTAGTATATTGTTGGGTATATTGTTTCTAAAATAAAATGTAGCTTATGTTTGTTCATCACGGATAATGTAGCATTGTCATGGTGAAAAAAATATTCAGATCGGTCCAGTAGTTTCGGAGCCTATTCAGTACAAAAAATTACAAATCTTTCCTAATACTAAACTAGTGTAGAAGTATGGATCGTATAGTTTTACGACCTTTCTCCACTTGGATGTTGCAACGTATCTTTCAGTAATTCGTCTAAGCTGTCTGACCCTGGGCCTCCTCCCTTCACTTCGGACACTAAAACAGTGGATAAACTTTATAGCCACCCAACCAGTTGCAAAACTGACTGCCGGTTGCGAAATAGGTACTGAGGAAGGAAATGGGCAGTCGACACTTTATTAGGTATCCTAGGTAAAAGTAGTATTAGGTATTCAGTGGTCCATAGGTACAGTCAGCAACAGAATTAGCTGATCATACTAGATTTCCTAAATGTGTTTTAGATCAGTAATGCGAGGTTTTCTTTACATTTTACAAGGTGGCGCTCTGACCACAACTTAACACACCTGATTTTATGTGATGATGCCGGTAATCGGAAATTGTGTTATTATTGAGCGACTTTTGTCGTTGACTGTACTGATGAAGGAGTATTTAGTATTTTAAGGCCTAGACTAGATATTGGGACCAACTCGCCGGCACGATGGCACGTGGCACGTAGAAACCAGAAGATCGTAGACCATATGGGTGAGCCCAACGTGCTCGGTGAAATTAAATCGCATCGACTGCGTTGGCTTGGCCACGTAGTACGCATGGGGGTGGATCGGGCGGCAAAGCGTTCTTATTTGGGACGATCGAGTGGCCGAAGGCCGGTCGGACGCCCTAGATTCCGATGGAAGGACGCGGTGGATGCGGACCTACGCGAACTCCACACTCTGAACGGCTGATAGAAAGGAGTGGCGTTCTCTCGTTTCGAAGGCCAAGACACACTTTGGGTCGCTGCGCCATCGGAGTTAGTTGTAAGGCCTAGACTATTTTTTTTTATTAGCAATAGGCAAGCATTTGACCCCAGTCTGACCTGACCTGGTATATGATGACGAGGTTTATGATGAGGACTTATTTTGGGTCGTTGCGTCACCTCAGTTAGTCATAGTAAGTAACTTCTCATTGCGTGACGGCATATCGGCATTAACTTTCTTATTATGTTCTCTACGGTTATATGATCTGTGTAGTAAAGTATTATTACCACGTAATTTAACACAAATTGTAGCATTGTTTAGTATGTCACTGAGGGAGGGTGACCATAGTTCCTCTCTTAAGTAAAATATAATTTAAAAAAAACTCCTGACAGACAGACAGTTCTCAATCCAGGTGTGGCTTGACGCCTCGTCAGACCACATCGTCACTGAACATCAGGTGACTTGTGGTCAAATGCTGTCTTGTAAGAAGTCTAAAATAGCTATTGCATTTTTGGGAGAGCAAAATTTTATTTCAATACACTCGATGAACAGGCACTGAAGATGATCTTGTAGCTTTCGTGCCTTAGCTCTCTTCAAAGTAATTCATAGTACCACCTACTTCAAAATACGTCCATGATGTTGTATGATCAATAATGTCCCTGAAGAATAAATGAGGGTGGAAGGATTGAAGGCACATAGGCACCAAAAATGTAGAGAGTATCACAATTACGAATTAATGGAAAAATATAAAAAAAATGTGGAAAAGTGGTAGAATTGCGGGAGGGTGACAGAATTGAGAAAAGGTTACAGAATTGCGGGAAGGTGACAGAATTAAGAGCGAGTAACAGAATTGAGGAAGGGAAGGGTAAGGGGAAGGGAAGGGTAGAATTTAGACATACCTTTATCCCGCGCTGTACCACAGTGCAAGCTGTAGACTTACGAATGAGGGTTTATATCAAAGCCCGCATAGTTCACGATTGTTTTCAAAGTTATCCACCGCTTCCCCCACAGCGATGTCACCTAGCTCGCGTGCTGCTCTATCCACCACGAGTCACAACCATACAATTTTCCGCCACGCTCCATAGTTTCCCAACGAGCTATAGTAAACTAAGTGCGACCGTTTGTTGGTTCGTACATCAATTTCTAGTTAAGTGCCTAGAGACAGAGAAACCTTGATGGTTTACATGTTTCTTTTCATAAATACAAATAAATAAAAATATTTTTATTGCAGTAAATGTGGTACAAATATGGTGTTAAAAATGGTTAGTGTTTCGGCACATTCAGCTTAAACAAGCATACAATATTCATTAAATTAATAGTTAGGTCTTAAATAATTCATTGACAGAATAAAACATTTTAATTCTTAGCCACTCAAATAATTCTTTTTTGAGTGGCTTTAAGCCCTAGAGATTTTATGTGCATCGGTAGAGCATTAACAACTTTGACACACATGGCATGGCATTGCCTCTGGTACAATGTTGTTCTCGGACGCGTATCAAAGTCTGTCAGGATCATTGCGAATAGCCACTTTGGCAACCGGGGGTTTTTATTGTTTCGCAAGAATCTTTTGTCCTGGAAGAAAGTATCCTACGCGTTAATCCAGAGAATCTAACTTTATTCCAAATTTCACTGAAGTTACAAAAATATATTATACAGTCGCTCAATCGCTCACAAAATTTTGCATTTATAATATAAAATAGTTGCGCCCCGCGGTTTCACTCGTGTCTTCCTGTTTCCAGCAGGAACCTTTTTCCGGGATAAAAAGTAGCCTATGTGTTAATACAGGGTATGAGCTATCTTCATTCCAAATTTCATTCAGATCCGCTTTGTAGTTTTTGCGTGAAAGATAACAAACATCCATCCATCCATCCATACTCACAAACTTTCATGTTTATAATATTAGTAGAATGTGATATAATATACCCATGGCGAGAATTTGCTCCTATGCCCTAAAAATCAACTGCCCTAGGTTAGGTAGTTAGATATCATTATATTAGTTACCATTAAGAGTCTAAACTTAATCAGAAATTCTCTAAGCGATCCCATAAATCGACATCAGATGATCCTAACTACCGAATATATAAATAATCATTAATCGCCGTAACGACTTTATAATGTCATTTTAATATGTTATTAATGACATAAAATTCGGTCAAAAATCACGAGTCACAGAAAACGGGTTAATACCTAATACTTACTTATTTACTACTGTATGGTCGTATGGGACTGTCAAACTTGTTAAAAACTTGGTTTTATGAGTTTCATCCTTCCTCATAACAAATAAAAGAAATATCATATCCTTTGTTCTTCTATTGCGCATTGAAATTTGTGTGTTTTTAAAACACTTTTATTAGCTTGACTTGTAACTAACTAACTAACTAACTAACTAACTAACTAACTAACTAACTAACTAACTAACAATGTAATCAAATCTTAGAAGTCAATTTTCACCTACTTCTAATTGTCGTATCGACTTGAAACTCTGTGTGTATATGTAATCTCGGTGACAATGCAATAATTTGGTATCATCGACCTGATCTGATGATGCATCCGGAAGGTGGGTAGGGCATCTCTGCAGTGGCTACTAGTAAACCCCTCGTGTTTGGGCTCATATGATTCGTATTGATGAGCCCATTAGATTGAACTTGGTGACGAGGGTCTGATGATGCAACCGGAAGGTGGGTATGGGATCTCTGCAGTGGCTACTAGTAAACCCCTCGTGTTTGGGCTCATATAATTCGTCTTGATGAGTCTAATAGATTGGACTTGGTGACGAGGGTCTGATGATGGAACCGAAAGGTGGGTAGAGGATCTCTGCAGTGGCTACTAGTAAACCCCTCGTGTTTGGGCTCATATGATTCGTCTTGATGAGTCTAAATTGAACTTGGTAACAAAAGACTAAAAAGTAAAGAAATAAAAATATATAGTTTAAAAAAACTAAAAAAAAAACACTTTAAAAACGCACTGAAAAATATAAAATAATTAAATTGACTTGTATTAGTTACGATATAATGGTTAATTCAAAAAGTGTGGAGCGCTTCTTTTACTGGGTAAATAAAAGTACACACAACCAAAAAGCGCTCCACACTTTTTGAATTAACCATTATATCGTAACTAATACAAGTCAATTTAATTATTTTATATTTTTCAGTGCGTTTTTAAAGTGTTTTTTTTTAGTTTTTTTAAACTATATATTTTTTATGTCTAAAGCTTCATTGATAAGACTTTGTTATTGTTTTAGTTTCTGAAGAACCGTGCCGTCTGCCATTGTTTTTATCGATTTGTATATATAAGAAATTCTTTACGACACTTTCCTCGCAGTCTTTCAAGACCTCAGTCATTCAATTTGACTTATCCCAATTATCTATTAGAAAAATATTATTTACAACTTTAACCCACATAATCATCAGCACCGGTCTATTTTTCCGTTGCTGAATAATCTTCCTCGTTTAGTAGTTTATCTAAGAACACATCATCAACATCAACAGCCTTTTACATGTTGGTAGTACACACACAGTATATAGATATCATAAGCAAAATTATGGTTGGCCCTTCCACAAAGACTTTAGTTGAAGAATACCATTGACACATTGAGCTTTGTCATCAATTTGCAATCACATTGGAGACATTGGAACTCTTTGCTTTGATGCTTGGGACCACGGGGGTAGTATACCGGACAAATTATGATCGCTACTAGAAAGAAGCCTCGCGCAAAATACAGGTTTTAGATGATACCATCTAATATCTATTCATTTAGCCCTTACAAGTGTATTTGCCTTCACTCTACACTGCGACAAAATAGCCCTAAGTGCTTAGTCTAGTAGTATTGTGTTAGCAATAGGGCTGCCAACCTTTGCACATGATAGAGTCAGATATTTGAGGTAAAAGAAAACAGTAAACTTAGATCCCAGAAGAACTGTTTATAACCTACGGCTACGTCCAGCTTGATTGTTGGAAACTTTTTGTCTGCTGGCTATGATTTCTTCAGCATATATTCTTAGTTGTTTTTTTTTTTGGACAGGTTTTAATAGAATTATTTTTTAATTCTAACTCCGACTCAATCAAAATCTATTAGGATTGATTTCACGCCTGCAGTCCATTCTAAATCGGAACCCGGAGGTGTACCGTTAAAACCTGGAGTGTCCAGGTCAAACAGAAAGGTTGGCAGCCCTAGTTATCAGCACATTACTGTTTTGATACCACATTGAACTTTGGTTCGTGAGCACTTCGATAACATTGGATTGGATACGCGGATACGCCATTGGTCATTCACTGTACTATAAATAATACTAGCTATAGATATATCTATTCTTGTCTCATTTGCGTCGTATGTAATAGTAAAAAAGCCTCTACTGGAAACGACAAAATATTACTAAAATTGGTCGCGGCGTAGGCCTCCCCTAAACCTCCCTCTCTCTTCTTCTCGCGGTTCTCATCCACTCCGGTCCATATTGTATCCTAAATATCTCCCACCATATTTTCTTAGACCTTTCAAACTTAGTTTAGTTTTAGACCATGTATATCAGAATTGACACCAATATTAAAGTTAAAGAGTAACTCTACTTTGTACCTACTTCTTTAGATAACCTTTGAATACGCGATGTCATACTAAATAGCTAAATTACGTATCTATTGAGATAAGAAAGGATATTTAAAACTACTGTGCTTGCCAAAAATAGGGAATATAGGGCTCCATTCATTGCAAGAACAAGAAAGTTCTACTCACGTTTATTTTTACCGGTTTTCCATATTTCCAAGGCTACCGATCTATCCAGTCTGACCTGACGATCAACTCTTATACTTTCTCCTAGAAATGTTTAAGTACTAGTTAAACATTTATGCTTGAGTAGCCAGTTTCACTCTCAGTAAAGTTTTCTATGTGACAAACATGAATAGTGGAGGACCTAGAGTAATACCTTGCGGGACACTCATTCTTTGTGCAGTAAACATTATCCAAGGTCAGTGTCTTATCAAACCACAACAGTGGTAATACTTGTACTTTCTACTAGAAATGTTTAACTACACTCGTTTGAGTGCTATTTAAACATTGATGTTGTATTAGCTTGCTTACCGGTTTCACATTTTTCAACTAAGCTTTTTGCCGTAGTCAATTTTAATTATGTTGACTTTTAGATTACCTAATTAACTAACTTAGTATTCTGGCACATATTTTTAATTTTAGTACTATTGACAAAGCTTACATCCTGAGTTTGTCAAACATCTAAAATGAAACACGTGTATAGATAATAATCTAACATTTACTCAAAGCATCCTCAGACTTGCCAAGTTACCTAAATTGCTGCTACATAAATATAGGCATACCTACTCGTAGATTAGGCCAGGCGGCCGTTCGCCCAGTCGGCTGTCTCAGATACCGCTGGAAAGACGAAGTCACGAAGGATTTGCACGAGCTCCAGGTGGAGGACTGGCAGGAGGTGGCGCAGGACAGACTGAACTGGCATCTTTTGTTATCGGAGGCCAGGACTCACTTTGCATCGTGGCGACATCTCAGTTAGTTAGTTAGTTAACTATACGAGGTTAATCGTCGAAATGTCTCACTATTGTTGTATTGCAACATAAAATTTTCCTCACATTTTTTGCGATCAAAGTGTCTTATGCTTTTTTTCATTCAATTCTCTTCGCTTGACTCATCGTTTTAGTTAGAAATGTTTAATTTTGGCGGATGCGTCTGTTATTCTAAAATTTTTTACTCGCTAAATTCAAAAAGTTTCCGAGTGTGAGAAAAAACTGCCATTGTTTTTGTTGAATGTCGTCAATGGCTTTTTTATTTTACTAATTGTTGTCTCAAATTGCTTGCATAAACATAATAGAAGTGTCACGACCACCGTCATCAATAAACGCTGCGAACTGAATAAGAACGATAAATACTGAACTATCTATATCTGTCCAAGCTCTAGAGTCTAAACAGTTAGTTCTTTTGTCTGTGACCATAGACCCCGTAATGACTTCCCAATTAGACTACATTACAAGTGTTATTACCTATTGATTGACACCTCTTTTTGTGCAAAGAAGGTTACGTTTAAACAAATAGTTTGATTTGTGCTATTTGTCATTCGATGCTGGTAAAGTACCGATCGGGTAACGATCGGTATTGTCTTTGGCTCGTCTCATTAAATCAGGATGGTGGTTTAAATATTTAGTTTGGCTTGTATGTTTATCTAGAATTTGGCAATTTGTATTGGTATCGTTAATTTATCATTCAAGACTACTATCTATCTATTCATATATTCGCCTCACGTATCGACCCACTATTGGGCATAGGCCTCATGTCTTCCTCGATTTATGTCATGACTCAACTCACCACGACCGGGGACGAACGCAAGTTGACACCAATATCAGCTACCATCACAAAATCTTAAAATGTTCCATCTTAGCATAACGCGTTTAATTACGAACGTTTAATGTAAAGTGAAGTAGCTGTTATTAAAATAAAAAACTGGATTGCCGACATTGCCGTGAATGTTTAGGCATTCGAGTTTGCCTTGTTTCGACATGTGTTGCACCCAACACACCTGCTGAAATATCACAATATACAAGTTACTGATACTAATTTTACTATGCTGTTGCAATAGTTTCTTAGAAAATGGTCTCATTATCCCGCCAGAAATTTCTTTTCCTAATCCTTTTGAAATTTCAAAGCTCTTACGCGGCATTAAGGCATCGGCTTTAAATTTTGCATAGAAGATGGTTTTAGGTCTTATTACCGAAAACTAACGTTAACGGAAACCGGCATGTCCAAGAACCACAACATCAAGGGCATGCGACATCTACCAACCCGCACTGGGCCAGCGTGGTAGATCTCGCCCCATACTCTCTCTGTGAGTCTTAGAATCAAATTATGATTAATATATTTCAGAGAGAGAGAGGGAGAGTATAAAGTTGTAATTTTGACTTGACAAACTAACTGAGTTGGCGCAACGACGCAAAGTGAGTCCTGGCCTCCGATAGCAAAAGACGCACCGTCGGTCTGTCATGCGCCACCTTCTGCCAGTCTTCCACCAGGAGTGAGCGCAAATCCTTCGTCACTTCGTCTTTCCAGCGATATCTGGGACGGGCGACGGCCACTTGGTCATGTATGCTCGTTTGACCGCACGATCCTCCCCCATTTTTGAACGAATGGGACTTGACAAACAGACTAGTTTAATTTATTTAGATTAGAAAATAATTTAATCGTTCCGGTGCCGCCGCCGCTTGCCTTCCGCTCTTGCATTTCGCAACAGTGGTTTCACGATTGACTTGCTAACAGCAACTCGCCATGTTATCAGCAGGGTATTGCCATGTTTATAGTTATTTTATTGTTGCCATGTTTATTAGATTTATAACTTTCGTTTTCAATTTGCATTTTACGTAGTTTATTTTGTTACGTTTCTTCTTGGAGGAAGTTCGTTGTATAGTTCGCTTTACTAATGTAATGAAGAGGTTTGTGCGTTGTTTTAGTTATCACTAAATGATCCGGCGAACTTCTTAGTACTTGGCCTTTCCCATACCAAATTACCGATTTCGTTTTTTTTGTGTTTTCGACTGTTCTTTTCGGTTTTTTCTAATTTACTTGAGTGTTCTAAGCTAGCAATGTCGGGTTTTTTTTTAATTTTAAGTCAGTTTATTATCGAGAGATTGTTAGCTATGTTATCTCTAGAAGTCAGGGCCGCTTTTAGGTTATCTGCTCAGGCAGGATTTTCTTTTTAAAACACTTTTGTTAGCTTGACTTGTAACTAACTAACTAACAATGTAATCAAATCTTAGAAGTCAATTTTCAACCACTTCTAATTTTCGTATCGATTTAAAATTTTGTGTGTTGTGTATGTAATCTCGGTGACAATGCAATAATTTGAAAAAATATAGTTTAAAAAAAAAACACTTTAAAAACGCACTGAAAATATAAAATAATTAAATTGACTTGTATTAGTTACGATATTATTATAATGATTAATTCAAAAAGTGTAGAGCGCTTCTCTTACTGGGTAAATAAAAGTATACACACAACCAAAAAGCGCTCCACACTTTTTGAATTAATCATTATATATAGTAACTAATACAAGTCAATTTAATTATTTCATATATTTCAGTGCGTTTTTAATTAAAGTTTAGCTATGATACAATTTTCGCAATGTTGAATTTAAAAAATCTGAATGGCACAGAACTGCAATGGGCAAGCGAGACGCTTACCATCACGCGAGTGGCTTGACCACATCGTCACTCAGCAACATAAAAAAATATACTTACAGGTAATTGCACAAAAGTACAAGGGAAACTTGAGCAATGATGTGGATACAATTGCAATTCAGTGATGATGAAGCAACGCAGGTGTTACAAACGACTGTACAGCGGCAGGGCATTGCTAAAGAACTGCAGCAGTGTGGACAACACTAATTTACACATCATCATCGCACAATCACGATGATTATACGAACATACGTTGCAATTACAAACGTAGTAATATATGGAACTAGCTGTTCCCCGCGGTTTCACCCGCGTGGGCTGCAGTTTATCGCGATAAAAAGTGGCCTATGTCCTTTCTCAGGCTCTAGACTATCTCTGATATAGATAGATAGATAGATAGATAACGCTTTATTGTTTCACCACAACAACAGAAAAGTAGAACAACATAAAAGGAGAGATCTTAGAGCTAGTGTTACAATGGGCGGTCTTATCGCTTAGAGCGATTTCTACCAGACAACCTTTGGATGGACAGAAGTTGCATGAAATAAAAATGCGGTTGGTGGTGTATTTGAAGTACATAAAAAGAAATCAAATGTGTAATAAAAGTAAATAAGCTATAGGCTCAATTTGAAAGAAAAAACATACATATTCACAATTTTATTTTATATATAAATTTTAATTTCTCAGTGTTTTGATAAAGTTTTTCTTTGTTTCAGGCACTGATTCAAGGAATTTAGTAATGTAAGTATTTAATTATTTAAGTACATACATATTTTTAACATTTCTTAATTCTAGAGTTATTTTATTTACACGTTTTTGTTGTTATGCTAAGCCGGAATTGAAATATAATTTACAAAAGATTGTGGACGAATATGATTCTCACGAAGTCGTGAGAAAATGTCGTAATGTAAAAAAAAATTATTAATAGTAACATTAGCATGTTCTTGGCAATACAAAAATAGCGCAATCAAAATAAAACATTTTAATGACACCAATTAATTTTTTTTTGTACTTTGCTCTTGTATTTTTGTTTATTGTGTAACTGAGGTGTCGAGAGGTGCAAGTCGCTCGGCTGACGGTAAGCGTCGCGCTTGCCTATTCCAGTTCAGTGCCACTCAGAATTTTGAACTACAACAGTTCAAAATCCTGCGCGGCAATGCACTGCGCTCGTCACCCTGGGATATTAGGTGTTCAATCTATTTATGTCCTCCAATTTCACTGGAAACATTGTCCTGCATGTTATTTTATTGTTACTTACTCGTATAATAAAATTGCTTCTCATTTCCTAATCAATACCGAAAGTATTTCAAACTAGATGCGCCCCGCGGTTTCACCCGCGTCTTCCCGTAATCCCGCAGGAACGTTTTTCGGGATAAAAAGTAGCCTACGTGTTAATCCAGAGTATAAGCTATCTCCATTCCAAATTTCATTCAAATCCGTTCAGTGGTTTTTGGGTGAAAGAGTAACAAACAGCCATCCATCCATCCACACTCAGAAACTTTAACGTTTATAATATTAGTTTCAAACTATTCGATTACTTATAACGTCGTCGTGTATGTATATTCTACGATACTCGATAGCAAGTCCATTTGGTGAAATAATAGAGGTACCTACAGGTCCTACAGTCGATTTTAAGAATTCGAGATTTCTATTTCCATAACCACTTATCATCACATGACTTGTGGTCAAAAGCTAAAAAAAAACGTAATTTCTCAAAAAAACTTTTACTGTGTTGCTAGCTCCAATAAATCAATGATACCATCTTACCTCGACAAACTCGGCTAGCAGCATTAACGACAAAAACGGCTAAACACAAACAACTATATGATTATGTAAACACATTCATAAACAACCATAATATATGATTACGTAAAAACAACCATAACAGTTATGTTAAAATCTCGCAAAATCAACGTCGCAGATCTCATGCCCTACATTTTGTTGCGTAACAGCAAAACAGTCGTCATTCAAGATGAATACATTCCATGCTAATATTATAAATGCGAAAGTAAGAGTTAATAAGTTATGTGCGTATTTGCCATCGCTCAAAACGGTGAAGGAAAACATCGTGAGGAAACCGGCGTGTCCAAGAACTGCAATATGCAAGGGCTGCGACATTTACCAACCCGCAGCGCGCAGCCAGCGTGGTAGATTACAGCCCATACTCTCTCTCTGAGAGAAGGCCAGAGTCCCAGCAGTGGGAATGTAATAGGCTGATGATGATGATAAAGTAACTCTTGGTGTCCCTTTGTCTGTTTTCCAGGCCGTGGTTTGTCTTTCACGCCTAAAACTTGGTGAAATTTGGTATGGAGATGGTTTGAACCCTGGGGAAGGTAACAAGATATACTCGTACTAAGTTACTTTCGCGTTTATAGTATCTAAGTAAAGTTATTTTGTACCATTTGCACCTTCAGGGTTTTTATTATTCTAGCCATGGTCCCATTTCGTCGGCAAATATATTTTTTCCCTGTCAGCCTTCGTCGCTTCATTTCTTTTGGCCCTTACTCAATCCATCCACCTTTTCTTTGGTCTTTCTCGTCCCTGCACCCATCAACGTTTATACATCTAGGGGTATAAATTTAAAAAACTAAAAAAAACACTTTAAAAACGCACTCAAAAATATAAAATAATTAAATTGACTTGTATTAGTTACGATATAATGGTTAATTCAAAAAGTGTGGAGCGCTTTTTGGTTGTGTGTACTTTTATTTACCCAGTAAAAGAAGCGCTCCACACTTTTTGAATTAACCATTATATCGTAACTAATACAAGTCAATTTAATTATTTTATATTTTTGAGTGCGTTTTTAAAGTGTTTTTTTTAGTTTTTTAAACTATATATTTTTATTTTTTTACTTTTTAGTCTTTTGTTACCAAGTTCAATCTATTAGACTCGTCAAGACGAATCATATGAGCCCAAACACGAGGGGATTACTAGTAGCCACAGCAGAGATCCTCTACCCACCTTCCGTTTTGCATCATCAGACCCTCGTCACCAAGTTCAATCTATTGGACTCATCAAGACGATTCATATGAGCCCAAACACGAGGGGTTTACTAGTAACCACTGCAGAGATCCCCTACCCACCTTCCGGTTGCATCATCAGACCCTCGTCACCAAGTCCAATCTATTGTACTCATCAAGACGATTCATATGAGCCCAAACACGAGGGGTTTACTAGTAGCCAGCGAAGAGATGCTCTATCCACCTTCCGGCTGCATCATCAGATCAGGTCGATGATACCAAATTATTGCATTGTCACCGAGATTACATACACATACAAAGTTTCAAGTCGATACGACAATTAAAAGTAGGTGAAAATTGACTTCTAAGATTTGATTACATTGTTAGTTAGTTAGTTAGTTAGTTAGTTAGTTACAAGTCAAGCTAATAAAAGTGTTTTAAAAATGGCCTACGACCAATTCTCAGACCTACAAAACAACAAGTTCGATAACAAACACTGTGACTCGAGATTTTTATATATTAGAGATATTCTGTTCTTTTTAACTGACTGCGAAAAAAGGAGGGTTATGTTTTTTGAGTGTATGTATGTTTATTTCTTTGGCACGGCCTGTAGCCTTACGCCCGATATTAATAATCGAACGAACGAAGTAGTAATATGTCAAGCCCCAGTACTAAAATGACATATTATGACATGACATATCGATCCAAAACCGCGGATAATGGATCAGGCTCCATTATTGATTTCGGGCGTAAATGGCTTGACGGATTTTTGTCATTAGATTCGTCTATAATGCGGGAGTGACTTAAGGTCGCTGCATACGTGACGGGTTTTTATACGGACGGGACGGGACGGGAAGTTTTGAAAATATCGTTTCATAGAAAATGTACATGATGTACATATGCCACGGAGACACGGACGGGACGAGAACGTGGCATTTTCTATAAAACTATATTTCCTAAACTTCCCGTCCCGTCCGTATAAAGACCCGTCACGTATGCAGCGACCTTTTGGCGCAGTCAAGTTTTTCGTTCCTTTTGTAACGTATAATCTTGTCAATCTATTCTACGAGCTTCGTAAAGCATATCTCACGGCCTACATTCTGTTACGCAACAGCGGGACATTCATGTCATCCAAGTTGTGTATTACTTATGCGGTAGACCTATGGGCAGCACTTGCTCACAATACCCCACTGTAAGTCGGCTTTCGTTCCGCGCTGACCTGACTAGGGATGAGACAATAACAACTAGATGATTTATCGATGATATTAAAACTGCAGTGCGAGCACGATCGGCGAATACGACAAGCTTACTGAATTATCGATATGTTTTAATCTCTCCGACACTTATCAACATTTTAGCATGGGAGTAGTAATATGTTTAATACGTAATGTTTACGCAATTAATTCATAATCATAACTCTTATCACACAGGTATTTTGATAAAACTGAAAATATTTGTTACAGATTGAGATAACATTATACCGGAACTACTCAATAATATAATTAAATTCAATCGATATTTTATTAGCAACTAACAACCCGGACAGAAGCTTCAAGCGCGAAAAATGGTCTTTATCTCCCTAACTAGTTCCACCCCACGGTTTCACCCGCATCTTCCCGTTATCCCGCAGGAACATTTTTCCGGGATAAAAAGTAGCCTATCCAGGGTATAAGCAAAGGTTTAAAAGTTACGGTGATACGTGGTAACAAACATTACCACACACAAACTTTCGCATAATTCTTATATATATATAAAAGAAAGTCGTGTTAGTTACACTATTTTTTATAACTCAAAAACAGCTGAACCGCTTTGGCTGAAAATTGGTGGAGAGGTAGCTGAGCTGAGCTTTCGGTGAAGGAAAACATCGTGATAAAACCATGGCTTGGTGGTAGAGTATTTTCAGTACTCGCCTGACTGGCTACCACCCTCATGTTAAAATCTGTCGCCAAGCACCTATCGGTCTGTTCCGGCAGCCTCACTTGAGAGCCAGTTCCCAGTCCAGGTGTAGCGTGGCGCCACCTTCGACCACACCGTCACTTATCATCAGGTGACTTGTGGTCAAATGCTAGCCTGTAATTAGAAAAAAAAAAAGCTTAGGACCAGGAAACGGACATAAAATACTTTTTATCGCGGAAAAAGTTTCTACCGGATAACGGGAAAACGCGGTGAAACCGCGGGGTGCAGCTAGTTTACAATATTAGTAGGATAGTAGAATTTAGAAAACCGTTTCATAATAATAGAATAGAATAGAAACTTTATTTGCTAAAAATGTGAGTGAAACAGTTAGTAATAACAACATAAATATTGATCTGACACATTTTACCAATGAAATGGCATTCAAAATAAAATATCATGCCTCCAGAAACAGCGGTTGAGGCTGTGCGTTGATACGGCAGTGAGTATAGATTTTCTAGCATTTTTCCCGCTAGATTTATCGACAAGCGCGTGTCCCATCCCTTGTGGATTACGAAACCTTGTTCGCGCCACTCTTGCTTTCCAGCACTATGACCTGTAATGCAGATGTTGTTATAACACTGTAACATTACATTGTGTATTAAGTATGGGCACGAACAATCATAATATACAATGTACTCGCACATAAGTTTTAGAAAAGTGAATTTTATAAATGGAATGGAAAATAATTATGGGCTTTTTAATTTGGAGTTTCATGCTTAGTAGTATGGTGATGACGCCGACTTTCAGTCCGTTCCGCAGGTCGTGGGTACAAATCTTGCAATGAGCTGTGAAGGAACACAGACCATAGCTTGGTGGTAAGGTATTTTTTAGCGCTCGCCTAAAGTGGGAACTGGCTCTCATGTGTGGCTTCCGGAACACACTGATAGGTGCTTGGCGACAGATTCTTAACATGAGAGTAGTAGCTAGCCAGGCGAGTACTAGAAAATACCCTACCACCAAGCTATGGTTTCATCACGATGTTTTCCTTCACCGAAAGCTCAAGCTCACGGCCTACGGATCGCAAGCTGACGTCACTACCACTGAGACATCATCGCTGCAAACCTACCGTGGGTTCGGGGTGAGCTATTACTGCTAACTGCTGCGTCTTTCCGATCGTGATCTTTCAAGGGCTTGACTCTGGCAATTCGGCTAGGTACTGAGACCGCTGAGTAACCACAGATTACCGTTAACTAACTAACTGAGATGGCGCAACGACCCAAAGTGAGTCTTGGCCTCCGATAACAAAAGACGCCACTTCGGTCTGTCCTGGGCCACCTCCTGCCAGTCCTCCACCTGGAGCTCGCGCAAATCCTTCGTGACTTCGTCTTTCCAGCGATATCTGGGACGGCCGACAGGGCGACGGCCACTCGGCCTTCCACTGTATGCTCGTTTGACCGCACGATCCTCCCCCATTCTTTCAGATTACCGTTAATGGCGGGCAATCTGTGTCGGCTAACTGCCCGTCGAGTTATGGTGGAAACGAGCAAGTTTACACAACGATGATAATTGCGGTGCACTGCGCGCAGTTCCGTTATGCGGTTTTGGCAGGGTTGTGAAAGAAACAGTCCACGACTCTATCCATTTTCTTTACTAACATCAATCCTTATTTACTGACTAGCTGTTCCCTGTGGTTTCACACGCGTGAGCTACTGTTTATCGCGATAAAAAGTAGCCTATGTCCTTTCTCAGACTCTAGACTATCTCTGTACCAAATTTCATTGAAATCGGTTCAGCAGTTTAGGTGTGAAAGCGAGACAGACAAGAGTTACTTTCGCATTTATAATATTAGTTTAAGTTTACTAATGCTATAAACTAGCTGTATCCCGTGGTGTCACCCACTTAACTACAGTTTATGGCAATGAAAAGTATCCTATATACTTCTCCAAGGTTCAACGTATCTTCTTACCTCATCAAGATGTTAGTTTTAATGAAGATACGCTACCTTCTCTACTCTTGTAGTCAAACGCTACCAATAACGATAGAAAGAGAAAAACTCAGTAAGAAGTAATAAATAAAAAAAAATCGGGCTCAGTGGCGTACTTACTTTGTAGAGGCCTGTGTACTGAAACAGGCTGATTATGATGATGACGATCAAACTATGAAAAAGCCTCTAAGTTCGCCGAAGAACTAAGGTCACCGACATAGCTTTCAGAATTTGCAAGCTGAAGTGGCAATGGGCAGGCCACATCGCTTGACGAACCGATAACCGATGGGGAAGAAAGGTTCTCGAGTGGCGACCACGAACCGGAAGAAGTTCTGTAGGTAGGCCCCCCACTAGGTGGACCGACGACATTGTAAGAGTCGCAGGGAGCCGATGGATGCTAATGGCTAATAGCCGTTCAAAGGGGGAGGCCTATGTTCAGCAGTGGACTTCTTTCGGCTGATGATGATGATGATGATGATACTATAGTCCAGCAGGCACAGCTGCTGCTCAATATATTCTAAAATGTTCGGTATGTTATATCGAGTTATAGCGCACCTAACACTTCGCTTCCGACACATTTGTATGCCACCCGCGTGCTACATCGAAATATTATGGTTTCGACGCAGCATCGGTAAATCGTTGCCATTGACGTCAGGGAAGTGGGAGATCGATTCTTAATCGTTTACATACAAACATTATACAACCGATATATCTATACTTCTGTACTGTAATATATACCATCAAGGGCAGGCGACATCTACCAACCCGCACTGGGCCCTCGTGGTAGATCTCGGCCCAAACTATCTCTCTGAGAGAAGGCCTGAGTCCCAGCAGTGGGAACGTAAAATGCTGATGATGATGATGATGATAATATTATATAAAGAGAAAAGATGTAATTGGTTGTTTGTTCCGGGTAAACTTAAAAAGTATCGAACCGATATTGATGAAATTGCTATGGAGATAGTTTGATTTGAATGTACCCTGGGGAAGGCAACAGCTAGTATATCATATAGTACTAGATCCGTGATTATTATGTTGACTAGAAGGTAATTGCAAATTTACCTTTTCTAGTCTTACTTCAGAGAAAGATTTTTGTACCATCTAGAGTTTCGGAGTCGGGAAAGGTTGAAGCCATTTTCCCTTTTGATATATATTATCTTCTTTCTACTTCTCATAGATCTACATTATGGTAGGGGAGCCCATGATGCTAAATGTGGATTTACTCGAGCGTCGTAGAGACCTATTGGGATGCAAAGCTTAGATGATAAGAAGAAAAAAATGTTATATGATATATACCTTTACATCGGTGGGGGAAGCGGCTATAGATTTTTAAATATGTAAAAAAAAACTGTTGCATGGACATCCTCGAGCGCGTCAGATATTGATAGCATCAATGTCCTACGTATTTTTAATAATGTACGTATGTTAATCTGATCGTTTGCATGATGGGGGTGGTTGTATTAAAGGGTAGAAAATGAAAAAAAAAAAAAATTAATCGAGCGCGTCAGATTTTCTAAGGGAGTGTTAAGTGCACCAAAAAAAAGCTCTCATTCACTAATCTGACGATTTCGATGGGACGCGAACTCGCGGCCATTTTCATAATGTGCAAAAAAAATTCGCCATTTTGAAATACTCAAGCGCGTCAGATTAAGATATATATGGTTCATCTTTATGTTCTAAACGTACTGTCTCATAATCTGACGATTATCTAGAGGGATTTGCCTGATCTGACAAAAAAAAATTAGAAAAACGATTCACCTTAAAGGCCATCCCTGCAACTTCCCGCTAATTCCATTCCTGGGTGCTTAAAATTGTACCTATGACATTTCTGAGCTCAAAATATAATTTATGTGATATTTTGAGCTCGCTGAGTTCAAAGAAATAATATTTCTATGCATTTGAGCTCTCCCAGCTCGAAAGTCTGATAGAAGTTTCATAGAACACGATTTTTGGAATTTTCAAACCGCAATAACTTTTGAATGGATCAACCAATTTTCACGCGGTTGGCGCAACTCGAAGCAGTTTTATCATCCTCTTAAGTAATTTTGCAATTTTAATTGATCGAGCCACAAATTTCGGAGTAATCCCGAAAAAACACTTTTTCGGGTTTCTTTCGTTCACGATATCTCTCGAACGAATCAACCGCTTTTGACCAGCTTGGTGGCGATCGACGTGGTTTTTCAAGCTCAAAGGCGGATTAGTTTTTGAAGTTGATCGATAAAGCCGGTTAAAAGTTATTCCAAAAAAACCACTTTCAAGCTCAGGAAATAGCATGCAAATAAATAAGTGTATGCTTTTTTAGTAGAATACAACATGTATTTATAAAAAAATTACTTAAAAAAAAGCTTAAAACAATTTAATGTTTAAGGAAATGTAGGCATCACGCAGCTGCACGCATTTAACTTTATCGACGAATTTTTGATATTTCGGCTTGCGGAAATCGTCAGATTATATATTTTTCATTATTCTTGAATTATTTCCTTCAAAATAAAAAAAAATTTAGCTACGCTCGAGAATGTCGAGATGACGTTTTTTTTTACAACTTTGTTGCCCTCCCCTTTTTTTACGTCACTCTCAAATTGTCAGATTAGTGGAATATACACTTTTTAGGATGTAATTAACTCACCCTACCTTAATCTGACGCGCTCGAGAATTTCTGATGGTCAATTTTTTTTTACTAATCTGATCCTGTATCCTTCACGGGCGGCCTTATATATGGGCCTCATGTTTTGTGGAGGTACTTATTAATATGTGAGGTATCCTCCCTTATATTAATCTGACGCGCTCGAGTAAATCCCAAAATCCCCTCTTGGGCTCCCCTACTATTATAAAAAAAAAAAACACATGCTCTCTGTTCAGTCTTGCTTAAACTTAAAAACGGCTTGTTTTTTTATGTTTAAAAGGGGTTTTTAACAATAGACAACATATTTATTTGAGGCAAAAACACGATACATATACTTACATCAGATCTTATATATATAAAAATCAATTGATGTTCGTTAGTCTCGCTAAAACTCGAGAATGGCTGGACCGATCTGGCTAATTTTGATCCTGAAATGTTTGTGGGAGTTCAGGGGAGGTGGTGGTGGGGTGGTTTTAAAAGGTGACTTTTATTGGCGATACTAAGTTCGCCCGGTCAGCTAGTATTAAATTATATAAATGCTGCGTGCGTGTGTGTTTTAAAGAAGGGTTAAACCATTTTGTATGAGAATAGGGATGTTAACCATTTTTCGGAATTGCTTTTATTTCAAAGATTGACTCTTGTTTACCATAAAAAAAATATTTTATATAAAATTATTAGTATTTTCGATGAGAAAATATACGAAATTAGAGTAATTAAGAATTTTTCCGCCAAAACACTAACAACTGTCACGTGACTGACATGACGTCACTGACCGAAAAACACGATGGTCGCGAATCGCGATTCGTAACCATACCACCGCGCCGACCCCCGACGCCGACCCGCGGCTACCGACGCGCGGACAACCATCGAAGCACAAATCGCCTGAGTGGTTAGTGACGTAAGGAGCTCTTTTTGGTGTTTGCAGTCACGTGACAAAAGATTATAAATATAGCATTTAAAATCATTTTTATTTAAATTATTAAGTTATATTTAAATACAAAAATATGTTTTTCGATATCCTAATGATACAAACTAACATAAAAGTAAAATTAAACATTATTTTGTAATTAGTGTTAACATCCCTATTGCTGGGTGGTAACGAAGTTTGGTTTTTAATTTTCTAACAACTGGCGAGACGTTCATGCAGCCTTTTCATTTGAGATGGCAATGACCTTATAGTAAATACAATACCTACTGCCAATTGAGAAGATGTACAATTTGAATTCCAAAAAACCATCTAATCGTTTCCTTATCTAGTAATCGGTATATTATATATTATTAGCGTTTCTACGACTAATTAACGTTTCATAAACAGTTTGCGCTTGCTCACGTGTCTTCGGAATTATTATACACAAAGCACGTGTTTACATAATTGAGGTGAATGTTGCTCTTGGTCACCTTAGGTAACACCATAATGAGTCATTATGAAGCGATGATCGCTCAGTGGTAGTGACGTCGGCTTGCGACCTGCAGGTCGTGGGTTGGAATCCTACAATGAGCTTGAGCTTGCGGTGAAGATAAACGTCGTGGTGAAACCACGATTGCTTTGTGGTAGGGCATTCTCTACTGCTCGCTTGGCTAGCTACCGTTCTGAAGTTCGTAAAGTTCGGATGAGGTCGTGGTGAAAAGCGAAGTCCATTCATTAGTAAAAAAATCTTAAGAACCTGTCGCCAAGTAGGTAACTATCAGTTCCGGCAGCCGCACTTGAGAGCCAGTACTCAAAACATTTTGTTGTGAACATTTTTTTCCTTACTAAAGATAGTTACCAGTTGTGCCCTCTGTGGTTTCACCCGCGTCTTCCCGTTACCCCGCAGGAAACTTTTTCCGCGATAAAAGTAGCCTATGTGTTAATTCAGGGTATACACTGAGAAATAAATTCTGACTTTCCTTCCGAGTCTTTACTTTCCAAGACCGATTCCTTCCTTATTTTATATTAGTTTTCCTTCTGAATCACAAGTCCTTCCCTTTTAACTTGGAAAGGAAACGGTATTTCGGAAGGTCTTTTTTCTCCGTGTAAGCTATCTCCATTCCAAATTTCATTCAGATCCGTTCAGTAGTTATTGCGTGAAAGAGTCACAAACATTCATCCGTCCATCCATACTCACAAACTTTCACATTTATAATATTATAGTAGGATTTATCTTGCTATTATATTTTATCACAAGCTGCGCCCACGGGTTTCCCGTTGTTCCGTGGGAATTTTTTCCAGAGTAAAAAGTAGCCTATGTGTTAATTCTCGGTATATAAGCTATTTTTCCATTCCACTGCTTAGCCCTTTCAGCGAGAAGAAGTTAAAACACACTCACATACTCACTTAATTTCGCATTTATTATTATGTGTGATACAAAATATTGGTATTTAACTATACGAACGTCACGAAGGATTTGCGCTCACTCCAGGTGGAGGACTGGCAGGAGGTGGCGCAGGACAGACCGAAGTGGCGTCTTTTGTTATCGGAGGCCAAGACTCACTTTGGGCCGTTGCGCCATCTCAGTTAGTTAGTTAGTTAACTATACGAGGTTATTGTTACAGTTGGGGGAATACGCGGTTTCGTTTTTCCCACAGGGAATCATTAATCCGGGCTAATGGCAGTGATAACCTACGTTATCATTCGGAATAATTACCTAGTGGTAAAGCGAAACCTCGAATTCCCCCAAACCATCGATCTTATCATCGACTCTTCGTCATTCACCATTGTGCGTTCAGCCTTTATGTTTATGCATGTTTCCTCAACAGTGCATGGCACTGCAGTAGAATATCTTCATACAAAACTAGCGAACCCGGCGAACTCCGTTTCGCCACCAGATGGCTTCGTTTTATGTAACATTTCGTTTGGTGATCAAAAGAAGACGAACATTTTTTTTTGTTTTGTTTTTTTGAACCATGCAAATGAAAATTTGTCCTTGTATCTGTAATTGCAAACAATCATTTGTTGAAGAATACGGTGTTGTACATGCTATGTATCAGAGATGGCGCTGTATGTGAAAAAAGATTTTCCCGCTTTTCTGTTGAAATTTTTCCTGAATTTTCTTTGCTATAAACCTCACGGAGCCCGAGACCTTTTCAACGAATGCAAAACCGTGGAAATCGGTTCGTGCGTTCTGGAGTTACAGCGTCAGGAAGGAAAACCCAAATTATTTTTATATAATAGATGATTATTCAAGATCACGTATTGGTTTTTTAATAATCTGTAACAAACGTAAGAGGCCATGTGTTTACGTTATATTGTGTATCCTATTGGTGTGTTCCGGCAGCCTCACTTGAGAGCCAGTTCCCAGTCCAGGTGTAGCGTGGCGCCACCTTTGACCACATCGTCACTTAACATCAGGTGACTTGTGGTCAAACGCTACCCTGTAAATAGTAAAAAAAAATGTATGTGTCCACCTTTACGTACATTGAGAAAAATGTAAGTAATTAGTTTTTTTATAACTGACTAAGCTAGCGTTTGACCAACTCACTCGTTGGAAAGCGACGATGTGGTCGAAGAGTGTAGCAAGCTTGCCCAGTAAATACCTATTCACTCAGTACAAATACAAAACACAAAAATAAAGGAACGTAATAGGGATAAAATAACTTAATTAATTAAAATAAAAATCAATATTTAATTTAATTATTTTTATTTAATTATATTCACTCACACGATCATTAAGGAGAGCGCAAATATTTCCTTAATAATTTTATTATATTTCTTACCGGTTATTCTCAAATCATGTTTCTAGATTCATCGAAAGTTGCTATGACCAGTTTCGGGCTTGCAGAACCAGTCGCGTCGCGTCATCGTCGTCCTGCAAAAAGACGTCAGAGTTTTTTTAATTTTTTACTTGCGTTTGACCACAATTCACCTGATGTTAAGTGACGCTGCGGTCGAAGATGGCGCCACGCTACACCTGGACAGGGAACTGGCTCTCAAGTGGGGCTGCCGGAACGCACCGATTGGTGCTTGGCGATTGATTCTTAATTTGAGGGTGGTAGCTAGCCAGATGAGCACTAGAAAATGCCTTATCACCAAGCTATGGTTTCTTTACGATGTTTTTCTTCACCGAAAGCTCAAGCTCATTATATCATCGGTTGCAAGCTAACGTCACTACCACCGAGTCATTTTGAAGCGATGATGGCTCAGTGGTAGTGACGGCGGCTTGCGATCCATAAGTCGTGGGTTCGAAACCTACAATGAGCTTGAGCTTTCGGTGAAGGAAACATCATGTTGAAACCATAGCTTGGTAGTAGGGCATTTTCTAGTGCTCGCCTTGCTAGCTACCACCCTCAAGAATCTGTCGCCAAGCAGGTGTAGCGTGACGCCACCTTCGACCGCATCGTCACTTAACATCAGGTGATTTGTGGTCAAACGCTGCCAGGTAAGAGGTAAAAACAAAACGCTTTAAAAGATTGTTTACTGCTACCACAATCCACTGTGTCCAAAGGTTGTATTCATCATTCAGGACTGCTCGGCTCACTACCAGATGCCAGTCTTGCGGAGGTCGCCACTGCCGACGCACGTCTGTACCGATTGCAATAATCGATTCGTCATTCCGTGATGATAATCGAATTAATCCTCTAATCTGTGAAGTGATTACCTTATTAGCAGTGCCTTTGTGAGTGTCCTTGTCTGTTCGTTTCGAGAACTCGAGTGATTCTTTAGACTTGTTTTTCTTTTAGCTGGTGAGTTAAATATTGCATTACTTACATTGAGAAACTTTGTTACAAAATAGCGGCTCGATCCAGTGAAGGAGGCTGAAGGCCTTGATTCTTAAGACTCTCTTTAGGGTTCTGAACCTAATTGGTCTAAGGAACCTCTAACCGTAAAACTTCAACGTCTGCATGATTGTATTTCAAGAAGAAAAGACAGCAAATACAATTATTGACATTGGCTTTATCTCTACCCTTGTTCAGAAAATTTATATAATTACCGGAAACAAGGTCAACAAATGAAGGTTGACTATTGACATAGAAATATGGAATATGGTTGGAAAATACTGTATATATTTACTGATTTAATGTTGTTACGAATTTTATCAACGTATCGTTTTAAACTCGAAAGTATGCAACAAACGTTACCTACACTCGCTATCTCTAAAGTTTCTCCTAAAACAAGTAATTTTTGAGACAAATTACAACGTTACTGAACCCGCGGGGCGCAATTTCGACTCGCTCTTGACAGTTTCATTTAAGTTTGGCAGTAAAAGTAACTGTTAAGTGTATAACACAGCTCGTCTATTAGGCAACGCCTTTCTCTCTAGTAGCTGAAGTTTATGAAATCATCAATCTACTGTGATGACTTTGCAGAAATTTAAAAAGGCTGCCAAATTCTGTATGAAAGAAATCTTTGCCAACTTAGCTAAGTAATTAACGCTCATACAATCACATACATAGCTAGCTAACGGCTGGTCCCCAATTCCCGAAATTAATAATCGATCCTGATCCGTTATCCGCGGTTTTGGATCGATATGTCATGTCATAATATGTCATTGATAATTTGTCATGTGAGAGCGATGGTGGCCGAACGGTTTGGCGTGCGACTTACAAGACGCCGACACCGAGTTCGAATCCTCTCGGCCTCGCACCTATGACTTAAAATGAGTTATGTGCGGATTTGCCATCCCTCAAAACGGCGAAGGAAAACATCGTGAGGAAACCGGCATGCGCAAGAACTGCAACATTTTCAAGGGCATGCGACATCTACCAACCAGCACTGGGCCAGCGTGGTAGATTACAGCCCATACTCTCTCTCTGAGAGAAGGCCAGAGTCCCAGCAGTGGGAACGTGGAAGGCTGATAATGATGATGATGATAATGATGATGAATGTGTCATTTGTGTAGTAATACGTCAAGTCCTAGTAACTGTCAGTTGGCTTCGTCTAATCAAAAATACGACTTTATGGCTAGGTACTGAACACCCACACATTCAATCTTTGACGCAGAAACATACTGTATGTTTGCTGCACACTGCATGTACCTATATTATGATGAAACACATAACATTTATAAAGTGTAGAGCGCAAAATTGACGTTGAATATTGACTACCGACTTTCGATTAAGGAAACTCAAATTGAATTATTAAAATTCAAATTTACATACAAATATTCGTACCAGTGAACCAATTTTGATTATAATGTGCTCTACCTACGTAACGTGACCTATTTTTGTTTCTTCAACGCCATCGACATTCGATATTTAACCCCCCGCCAATATGCCCTTATTGAACTATAAAATACCAATACCAGTTCCCGTTATCCCGCAGGAACCCTTTTCCGGGGCAAAGTAGCCTATGTTTTAATCCTGGGTGTAAACTATCTCCATTCCAAATTTCATTCAGATTCGTTCAACCCCGGGGTTTTAGTGGAGTATGGCGCCCTTGTACAGCGCGAGTCCCACACCCCCAGAAGGGGGCATTGCACCGGCGGGGTTAGTGCGTAAATGCATTTCCCGGGGTCAAAAAAAAAAGGCGTAGCTAGTTTTAAGTTTGACTTTTTAAAGTGATCACAATGTATCCTAGTACTATTGACTATTTAAGTGTGATAGCTAGTCAGGAAACCACAAAGAAGCATCTTACAAGTCATACAACCATGCTATGGTTTCATCACGATGTTTTCCTTATTTTAACGTTACGTAAATCAATGCCGGTAACTTAGTAGCATGACCTTTAGGACCTTAGGAGTTCCATCATATCATATTTTATATGTATGGAGTATGGATGGACGGATGGATGTTTGTTACTCTTTCACGCAAAAACTACTGAACGGATCTGACTTTTGGAATGGAGATAGCTTATACCCTGGATTAACACATAGGCTACCAGGAAAACGGTTCCTGCGGGATAACGAGTAGACGCGGGTGAAAACGCGGGGCGCAACTAGTATAATAATAATAATAATAAAGCTTTATTTAATTCCATGCATAGTACATAAATAAATTTAAATAATAACAATTGACAATCCATTAACCTATAATACGCAACTAGTATACTATATTAATATTATTAAGTTACTGACTCGAAAAGCTCCCAAAAGGTCAATGCAATTTACTGTGATCACACTTCATTTTGGCTGTCAGAAAAGATCAATGTCAAAGCATGCCCTCAACCTTCTAGCATCATCATTATTCAGCAACAGAATCTGATTCAATTGTGATCTTGTCAAAATTGGACTGGTTTTCCTTTGCCATAAAAAAATTGCGAAAGTAACTTTGTTTGTTTGTTACCTTTTCACGCCTTAACCGCTGAACTGATATGGATGATATTTGGTATGGAGATAGTTTGAACCCTGGGGAATGACATAGGATAGATTTTATCGCTATAAACTGTAATCCTTGCGGGTAAAACTGTAGGGCACCGCTAGTAACTGTATAATATATCTTTTGATATCGGTTCAGAAGATTCGTAGATTAACTCTTTCCTAACATCCAAGCTCGTAAATTACCCAGAAATCAGTATAGATTACTACCCAGTTCTTGTCCACTGCTACGCAGAGATCTTTTGCCTTTTTTTCACCTGCTTCAGATTTTTAATTACACTTATTCGCCGGCAAGAAATGCGCACAACTTGTACGACCCTCGCGAAGTCGCGACGCTGCGCCTTGGCCTAATTCCCGACAAGAAATGTTGGTCTTGGGTAATAAGTAATTTTCTCACAGCACTCGACTCGGCTTTCTCTCAGCTGATGAAAATTCTGATCTGTAGAGATTGTTACAACCTACTTGTTTACTCTATTACTAGCTCTGTGTTCTATGGCTTCGCCTGAAGTGTTTGTAATTTTTTTCCCAGCGGAGAATTTTCCCATGGGGGAACTTTCCAGCGGAAAATTTTCCCATGGGGGAACTATCCAGTGGAGAATCTTTTCGCGGGGAAATTTCCTGCAAGGGATTTTCCCGGATTATTATTTTATAGTCGTGCGTGATGCTGCAGACGTAAAAAGTGATGTCACAGGATTGGACATCGGTTTTTAATTCTCATATATTACGTGAAAGTTTGTGAGTATGTATGGATGGATGGCTGGATGTTTGTTACTCTTTCACGCAAAAACTACTGAACGGATCTGAATGAAATTTGGAATGGAGATAGCTTATACCATCGATTAACACATAGGCTACTTTTTATCCCGAAAAATGGTTCCCGCGGGATAACGGGAAGACGTGGGTGAATCCGTGACGCGCAACTAGTTATGTAATAGGAGAAATCAAAAACACGAATCTATCACTTACCCTACTTCAATTACCTACCTATTGAGACTTTCTCCCGCTTTGGTGTGAAGTACCATCTTAAAGAGAAAGTGTGTTTCGCGAGATTTCGGCAGTCTGTCTCTTATATTCAGGCAGTCAGGCATTTCAGATGTGAAGGCTCCTCTTGTCCTTTCTCTTAACATGAGGCTGCGTGAGGAGCCAGCTAGACTCGTTGGGTGTGAATTTCCGTTTGCTACCGGTTAAAATCGAAATATGTTTATTAAGTAGGGTACAACAAAACTCTTTCAGGGTTCAAGAAACAAAGGGTAAAACGGGACCCTATTACTAAGACTCCGCTGTCCGTCCGTCTATCAACAGGCTATTTCTCAAGAAACGTGATAGTTAGACAGTTGAAATTTTCACAGATGATGTATTTCTTTTGTCGCTATAACAACGAATACTAAAAAACAGAATAAAATAAATCGAGGTATACATTTTTTATCAATCCTTTTAGTACCTACTAAACTTTGTCTAAATGCCACACTGCCAAAAACTGCATAGATCTGCGATTTTTTGCTTTAACCTATGCAATTTAAAATACTCAAACTAGAACATCATAATCAACTATTTTTATTTGAATCAATGTCTCATTATCAAAATTTGTATATAGCTCTTGTTTTATTTGCTAACTAATCTTCCATCTATTATAATATAATATACCAGCTGTTCCCCGCGGTTTCACCCGCTTGAATTACATTTTTTCGCAGTACACGTATCCTATCCCTCTCCCTGAATGTAATTTCATTAGGCATAATTTTTTTGTGATAATAATCCTATGAGACCAGAATTAGGAAAGGTGTTTGTTACGAAATCTGAATTAAAAAATACTCCCATGGTCTTATTTCCAAGGCAACTAACTAACTGTGTTGAGAAATCCCTTGATATCTTGACCATAAATGTTGAAATAAATTCCTCGCCAGTATTGGCTTCGTGCATTTATCAATAGGCTTTTGTAACTTAGTGACAGGCTGACAGATACATTTTAATATTATTATTTGCTAGCTGTTCCCCGCGGTTTCACTCGCGTCTCTATAGTTTATCGCGATAAAAAGAATCCTATGTCCTTTCTCAGGGTTCAAACTATTTCCGTACCAAAGTTCAGTAGTTTAGGCGTAAAAGCGAGACAGACATACAGCGTTGTTTTCGCATTTATAATATTTATAAGTAGGGATTAGCGGTTAGGCGTGCAACTTACAAGACGCCGACACCAAGTTCGAATCCTCTCGGCACCGCACCTATGACTTAATAAGTTATGTGCGGATTTGCCATCGCTCAAAACGGTGAAGGAAAACATCGTGAGGAAAACGGCATGCCCAAGAACTGCAACATTCAAGGGCATGCGACATCTACCAACCCGCACTGGGCCAGCGCGTTACAGCCCATACTCTCTCTCTGAAAGAAGGCTAGAATGGGAAGTGGGAACGTGAAAGGCTGATAATGATGAGGGATTAGTGGGGATGTTCATTGGTGAACATTTGATAGACTGTTATTTGATCATTGATATCAAATAATAAAAATACAAATATAAAAAGGTGATCGCGCCCAAAAAATGACCTTCAAGCGTTTCTTGTCTTTTAAGTGTAAGGAGGTTGGAAGAGGCGTTGCAAGTTTTAAGTTTGATGGTTCAAAGTGATCACATGATGTTTCATACTAAATGAACATATTTTTTGTGTATTTACGTAGGACAAAACCTCGCGTCATAATAAAAATATGCCGTTTTATATGATTAGTCTAACTGCCGGTATAATAAAACGGAAATATGTACGTGTGACGTATATTTTATGGTGGTGCCAATGACGTAGAAATAATATATTATTTAATATTTTGTTGATGGACATTGTGATCACGCCCAGTCAATGGTTGACTTCCAAATAACATATCAATGTCCTTCCTTATTTATTGGTTTGTATCATTTTTCTTCTGTTCTGTTAAAAACGAGGACTTATACGATCAGTAAATTTAAAAATACAATACCTAGGCTCATTTTGCTTATTTACCCCTTTCAAGCTGCCGGCGTAAGTCAAAAGTCAAAATATGTTTATTTAGTAGGATACGTCTGATACTTTAAAACGTCACAATTGAAACTAGCTACGCATGTTCCAACCTCCTTACGCCGGCAAAAGAACGGGCAAGAAACGCCCGGCAGGCAATTTTTTTGGCGCCTTCTCGTTGGCAATTTTATTCTTATTACTAATTGATTGAACTGGAGCAAGTTCACAAAAATTCCAAGCTTTTTTCCCCCCAGCTTTTATTGTCATCTAAATAGTCCGATATTTTATAATAAGGTTTACTAATAAGATTTATCTTGGTTGGTTGTGTTCAATGGGATATGGAGACGGTTACGGGATCACAACCAAAGCAGACCAGACCCCACAAGCAGCACCCGTTCACGAACCTAGCTAGTTTTAAGTTTGACGTTTTAAAGTGATCATATTTATCCTATGAAATGAATAAATACCTTTTGATTTTGAAGCTCTCGGTCGGCTTCGACGTTACTGCGAACTGGGACTTAAACAACGAAGTGTAACAGTCGGTATTGTACAGAAATAATTATCATACTTAAATAAAACCTTCACTTTATCACTTAGCCAGCTCAGCTGCGTGCGACTTTGAAACTAGGCCAAATTAAACCGCACCGCTGCGTTTATCCACTTTTAGGGTTCCGTACCTCAATAAGAAAAACGGAACCCTTATAGGAATACTTTGTTGTCCGTCTGTCGGTCTGTTTGTCTGTCACGACCCTTACAAGAACGCGTTGAGGTAGGTAGCATTTTTGTAAATCAACGCGATCAAAAGACATGACCGCTTCTGACGCATATTTTGCGATTTCACCAACGAATCAAAATCGATAAGGAACTTCTGTCTTACAGAATATGTAAAGGAAAAGTCTGAAAAGTATAAATACGTTTGTAGTTTGTACGGAACCTTCGGAACGCGAGTCCAACTCGCACTTGGCAGGTTTTTTAAAATCATTTCGAGTGCAACAGTACAACAAAAACAAATCGACAACGTAAAGCCGCAACAATAACTTTTTACCGTAAGATGTAAGTAAGGCGGTGAAAGTGCGTTCAAAAATATACGTCGTAAAAATTGCTCACTTAAATAGTACCTACGTTTATAAACTCGCACATTCGTTTTGAAGCGATTTTAACTGTGGCGCTACGTTCAGAATTACCAGCCAAGAAAACTCAAACAAGATACTGGTGAAAGAACAATGGCCAAAACGGACCTGAGGTTGTAAAAAAACGAGTAATACATTTAAAAAATTGCAATTTTTGGCTTATTAAGATTGTACAAACGATATTTTAAGAAAAGATAAGAAAAAAAGATATTGAATTTTTAACTTCGTAGTGTCTAATGAAATTTGTTTGCTTTTGCTACGCTATAATACGTCATATTCTACCAATTTTGTTGTACCTATTTTTCTATTTCTGAACTTATCGTTAATTTCACAAACCAATAACTGTTTTAGGCCGGTCGTATGACTTCAATAAACTATTCGTAATTTTTATACAAAATATATTGCTGTCAGGTCCAAGGCAGTATGACAAGTGGCCGATGTTCTTTGGTTGAAATGAATAAGTGAGGCAATGCGGGATAATTCATACATTATAGAGAGGTCTAAGACGGATAACTTACTAGAATTAGAAGGTCGAAAATAACATAAAAGATGCTAAAGATCATTGAAAAACTTACTGCTACATTCTAGTTTGACATTGACAAATAAAAATAAAGAGGCTCTTTGGTAATCGCATCACTTGGCTGGACCGATTTGACACATATTTTTTAACTAGTTGCGCTCCACGGTTTTACCCGCGTCTTCCCGTTATCCCGCAGGAACCTTCTTCCGGGATGAAAAGTAGCCTGTGTGTAAATCTAGGGTATAAGCTACCTCCATTCCAAATTTCATTCAGATCCGTTCAGTAGTTTTTACGTGAAAGAGTAACAAACATCCATCCATCCATACTTACAAACTTTCACGTTTATAATATTAGTAGGAGGTAGGGTGTATATTCGTAACTCACAGGATCGCTCACAGAATTCGCGAGCTGAAGTGGCAGTGGCGTCATAAAAGCCACAGAACCGATAACCGTTGGGGTATTATCCGCTCCAACTACAGGATCGCCGGAAAGCAGACGCTCTTGAGATGTGGTGTTGGAGACGTCTCCTAAAGATCCCATGGACGGAGATTCGCACTAATAACTCAATACTCAAGGAACTTCAAATCAAGGAGAGACTTTTGTCGACTGTACAGATACGAATATTAAAGTTCTTTGGTCACATCTCAAGGAAAGAGCTGTCTATGGAGAGACTTGTCGTGCAGGGTCCGGTTGAAGGGAAGAGAGCCCGAGGCCGTTCTCCAACTCGCTGGACTGATCTCATCAAAAAGGCCATTCTTTGTATTTTCTCACTTATTAAACTTTCCCTGAACTTCCACAAATATTTTAAGATCATAATTAGCCAAATTGGTCCAGCCATTCTCGAGTTTTAGCGAGACTAACGAACAGCAATTGATTTTTATATCCAAGAAGATTACTAATCAACCTGTCCACATTATAAATACACAAAGCATCAAGCAGTGTAGCCACAAGTGAATAAAAAAAAATAAAAAAACTTTAGTTACTAAAATTGTTTTTTTTGTTTGTTTTGTCTATATTAAAATGTTGTCTTACGAGTCGTCTTAGTTGTACAAATCGTACATGTATTAAATGTTGTTTTGAAACCTCCAAGTTCTAACACATCGAGCACAGTTCACATTCAGTTACTTCAAGAGCTAATAAGTATAATTATTATTGTCTAACAGTTCCGGGTTGTTTGCAGAAGCTATTGTCAATAACTTGCCATGATTCTTGTATACATCATTGCGTATAAGTTATTGCTCTTACGAAGTTAAAAAGGGTCAAAGAGGTCGTGATTGAAATAGATAATAATAGACTTCATTATTTGCGCAATCAAAACAGGTAGGTAATTCTAAACTCCAACCTAGAGGTGGTAACTGTTACTTTTTAATCACTAACTGCAGTTCGATTGTCATAAAAATCCACTCCGAAAGACGAATTCATCATCATATTAAGCATGGAGCATGACATTCTATTTAATCTGTGGTAATGTACATTATCAGGTCGTACAGTCAGCGACAAAAGTAGCTGATTATTATACTTGATTTTCCAAGTATGTTTTTGATCAGTAATGTTTTGTTTTTCTTTACAACTTACAAGTTAGCGTTTGCCCATAACACAACACAACTGATGTTTAGTGATGATGCGGTCAAAGGTTGGTGATTTCGATGATGAAGGTGATCGGAAAAGTTGCTATTGTTCAGCGACTTTTGTCGTTGACCGTACAATATCACCCTATGCAAAAAGTGGTCGCCAATTAATTTTATCGGCTGTACAAAATCGGTCCGTTTTGATAATGCACAGCCAGTATTGCACAGCCTTTTGATTGGAAGCCATGTACATTATCAGGCCGTGCATTATTGCCTGTACATTATGAGGTCGTGAATTATTGGTCGTACAACATAGGGACTCGAAACTTTTTAACATTTTGCTGTTAAAAGGATCATAATATAGAATTGACAGTATGTTCGTTATGAATGAAACTGTTGACTCTAATTTAATATTAGAGATCTATATTAGTGCACTGCCCAGACAGTTCGACCATAAAGCATCTGATTTTGTTTTTTTTATTGAATACTCGCTACCTAAATGATAAAAAACATATGCACCTACTCGTTTGTGTAGAAAAAAATGAAAGAGTAATGTACAAATGTTAATAAACTACAAGTAAATACAAGAACTGTTTAGGCATCCTAATGAGATCGCATTGAAACAATTGGCATTCCAGTCGACACGTATATTGGATTGCTACTAAACATTGCAATTAATGCAATGCAGTTGACAAGACCTTGGTCAAGGTGTACTTGACCTCCGATTATTGAAATTGTAATTTACTGTGCATTTGTGAATTGCAATTGATGAATGACGCAATATTTATCTGCTTTTGAGTTGTCTGCAAGAAGGCGCTTTGAGTGATGTAACCGCCCTTTGTGGCACTTACCATACAGTGTCGTTCTTGTTCTACTTTTTAAAGTTCTTTTTATTGTGGTGTATCATTAAAAAAATCAATAGTATTTTATTCAATAAGGTATCCTATTGTGATTACTTTAACACGTCAAACTTAAAACTAGCCGCGCCTGTTCCAACCTCCTTACGCCGGCAAAAGAACAGGCAAGAAACGCCCGGCAGGTAATTTTTTTGGCGCGATCACATTGACAATTTTATTCTTATTACTAATTGATTGCTACCAATGATGACAACTTATGATTATGACAATAAAATTAAAATTAATGCATAATGTTAATATACACATTTGTGTCGTCACAAAGCTTATGACTCCCTCCCTCCGCCTTCACTTATGACGTAAATCCCGTTAACAGAACTAAATACATACAAAGTTGTAAACGTTAAAATAGAAAAAAATATATCGTTTAAATTCACAGAAGTAATAAAAAAAACCTTGGGAAAATTCCAAACCTTATTTCCCTTTATATCTGTATGTTGTGTACCTTATATAATGAAATCAACTTTTGATTATCCTTCTGTTGAATTATTTACGTCCAAATTGAACATTAATGCATGTACATTTTTCCTTATCAGAATTGGGTTATTTCTTTTGTTAATTTTTTAAATGTGTCAATAACAACTTTGCATAGCGGAAGTCTTTGTTCCTTATAGAGAAGTAACTGAATATATATGTTTTTTTATTATCTCTACCTACCTCCCTAAGCAAAACGAACCAGTAATTGTTTTTACTTTTATTTATAAACACTACCTAGGAGAATCAAGCATTGACAGCCCTAGCGGGGAAGAATCCACCGATGTTTTATACCGGTGTAATTGGCCCCAAATAAATAAAAAAGAGGGCAGAGTGGACTTCAAAATTTCAATCCATCCACTTTGCCCCATCACCTGGGGCAAAGCGCCTGGACTGGAAACTGGCTAACAAGTGGGGCTGCCAGAACACACCCATAGGTGCTTGGCGACAGATTGTTAACATGAGGGTGGTAGCTAGCCAGGCGAGTACTAGAAAATACCCTACCACCAAGCTATGGTTTGGCGCCACGCTACTCTTGGACTAGGAACTGGCTCTCAAGTGGGGCTGCCGGAACGAGTGTGGTAGCTAACCAGGCGAGGACTTGAAAATGTTCTACCACCAATCTGTTGTTTCATCACGATGTTTTCCTTCGCCGAAATGTGTGTATGTACGAAGGTAGCGAATGACGATTGTGAAATTTATGTAGTAGGTAATTAATTCTAGCTTTACGAAACCATGCAAGAGTTAAGAATGGAGGCTAGCAGGAGATTATCAGTAAATTAATAAAGTTATCTGCATTCATGTATCTACGACGTACTGTAGCGTGAGCTTTGGCAAGACATGAATTGTTTTTTCTAAAATTTTCCTTTGATTAACAGTAATTGTAATTAGCCGTTCTAATTATGCTTTCAGTCTTAAGTTGACGTTTTAAAGAGATCACAATGTATCCTATTAAATGAAAATGATTTGAGTTTTGAGTTTTTTTGAGTTATGTCTAATTCTGTTTGAAATTTGTAAATGAGAAAAGTTTGTTTCGTACACGGTAGCGCTTGACCAGAAGTGACGATGTGATCGAAGGTGGCCTGTTTGTTCTACAATTTTCTTAAACTTAAGAGCTACCACTGCCGTCAAGTTAAGAATCTGTCGCCAAGCACGTATCGGTGTGTTCTGGAACCTCACTTGAGAGCCAGTTTCCAATTCAGGTGTAGCGTAGCACCACCTTCGACCACCTCGCCATTTATCATCAGATGACTTGTGTGTGATCAAAATATTTACATACATAACATTTACATAATTATGTTTTCTTTGTCATGCAGCTGCAAATTTGGGTGTATCCATGAAATAGGATTTCATCACAATTAATATTCTGATATTTTAAATATTCTGAACTATCTGTGTTCCGCGGTTTCAACTAAAGACTACAGTTTATCGCGATTAAAAGTATCCCATGTCCTGGGTTCAAACTATGTTCAAATCAAATTTTATCAAGCGCGTCGCTTCTACTTCTTTTTAATACGGACGACGAAGGAGTGGAATAGAACACTCTGCCAGCGTCATTGTTTCCCGATAAGTACAATTTCGGAGTCTTCAAATCAAGAGTGAATAGGTATCTAGCAAGCATACTCCATCATCGGCCACGTCTTCACTTACCATCAGATGAAACTGTGGTCAAATGCTACGTTCTGGTGAATTAAAATAAAAAAACTTTTTCAGCGGTGGTTTAAACGTGATGATGCAAAACAGAGAGGGACATAAAGAGTTACTTTCGCATTTATAACATTAGTATGTATGTGACAGATTAGGTAAGTGTATACTGTATAGTGTATTAACACAGTTGGTCGACGACTAACGACTCATCCATCTGCAATTTGCCATTACAATAAATGTGTCCATACCACAGACATAAAGGAAGCAGACCTAAGATTAGACAGACCTAACATTAGTTACTCCTACATATAGACACCATTATTTTTTTACTTATGGCAATCCTCCTGTAATGAAGTAATTTCATATATTGTTGTGCACAACAAGGTCCACAATGATCTTGATTTAAACCATCTATTTTTAAATTTCGGAATGTTATAAAAAAATTAGTTTGACCTTTGTTTGTCACTGTTTTATGTTGCTCTACGTGAATTTAGATTATGCAATATACAGAGTACTAAATGATTTAGACCTTAAACTTTAAGAGGTATTAAAGGTCTTAGGCTATTTAGAATATTAATTGGACCAGCCGTATGGGCTCTGCTGCTGTTTTCTTTACTATGAAGACTCTAGACTCGTTCAAAGGTCAATGTGTACGCTTTTTCAACAAAATCCCAAGTGAAATTCAAGACTTGTCTATAACAAAATTTCAAATTCGTATAAAGAGAAATCTCATTAGTAAAGCTTATTATAAAATATCGGACTATCTAGATGACAAACAAGCTTGGGATTGTAGTTAATCTATCTATCTTTCTTTCTATCTATCTATTCTCCCTATTTCCCCTATTCTAACCATTTTCGGTAAACAGCCAAAACAGTCATGCTCACGAAAGTGACTTTGCTTGCAGCGGCGTCATGTGTCGGGTCGCCCTCTTCCCTCTCATATGGTCGAGGAGAGCGATGGCTGGCACATGCGTCAACTCGTGAACGGGTGCTGCTTGTGGGGTCTGGTCTGCTTTGGTTGTGATCCCGCAACTCGTTAATATTCATGTTCCCATATCCCAATGTGTACAACCAAACAAGAGAAATCTTATTATTAGTAAAGCTAAATAAAAAATATCGGACTATTAGATGACAAAAAAAAAAGCTTGGGATTTTAGTGAACTTGCTCCAATTCAATCAATTAGTAATAAGAATAAAATTGTCAATGTGATCGCGCCAAAAAAATTACCTGCCGGGCGTTTCTTGCCTGTTCTTTTGCCGGCGTAAGGAGGTTGGAACAGGCGTAGCTAGTTTTAAGTTGACGTTTTAAAGTGATCACAATGTATCCTATTGAATAAACATATTTTTGATTTTGATTTTGATTTGATTGATTTAGACTTTTTAGTCAATTGCTGATACATCCTCATGTTGCGAAAACCTTTTGTGTGTTTTGTGTGCAGATTTTAAAACATAATCTCCGATACATTCGTTTATTTTTATTTAAATAGTCATTCTACATTAGTGCCATGTTACATAACGGCAATTAAAAAAAACATAACATTAATTACTTATATACTCATTATAATTTTAATGTATATCACTAACTTCGGCCCTTAACTACAGGTTTAATTGTGTGTGAGTGACCTTCGTTGTGAGTGACCTTCGTTGTGAGTGTAATTGGCACGTTTTTTTGTTGTGAGGTTGTGACGGTAGGTCTGTTTCCTTTTGTACGTCTGCGGTCCAAACCGGCATCTGTAAATTATGCTTGTGTACTTTGTCTTACGCAATGCTTAACTCATAGTCTGACTGAATGTCTATATAATTTAACTTGCATAGATTTCATCAGAGAAATATTCCGTATGCAAATTGCTGTGACAAAAGCTTGCATGCATTTCCATCGTTTAAGGAACGAGGCTAACAAATAACAATAATTCACGAGTCTTAGTAGAATATTCCTTTAGTCATATGATGAAAAGTAAATATCATACATAAATTATAGCAGCTAATTAACTTCCTATGTCCATATTACTCCATATTCATATTAAAAGTTATCGTTAGTTACAGTTACGTAACATGTATCATGAAACGTGCATTAGACCAAACGATTACTATAATAGTGATTTGTTCTGGTACATTCTGCATCTAGACCTTATTATATACCTAGTCTTTAATATACATTTTCCTTTTTACGAGCTGTTATTTTACTTGCTTGTATGTAGCTACATTTATGTATTTTGATTCTTGTCTCAATGCGCCAACTATCGTTGATTTTAACTCTTTCCCTCTAACCGATGTTTTTGGTAATTTGCAAGTCTGGCTAAACAAAAGTTAGTTTTCGGTTAATATTATTTAAAAATTCACCTTATTCATCCAAGTTATTGCTATTTACGTATTAATAGACACAAAATTTGTGTATTTATCAGGTTCAATAGTAACGAAATCATCTTGACTTAACAATGGCTTTTGACAATGGTTGTCACGTATACAGACATTTATTTTAATAGTTTTTCCTTTTAAACCTCCGCCATTGTTAAGGTTGGTGCCAAGTGTTGTGACTCTGACCTGACTCACGGTAGGGTCAAGGTTCTCACACGGACAAGTGAACAATAAACTGTTAGCACGTGTGCGGGGTCCCACAGGGGTCCTTCCTCAGACCTACACTTCACCTTTGATATGACCATAATTGCCGTGCTATCAAATGCCATGAATTAATTACAATAATACACTGGACGTGAGGTTAAACGATTTACCAAGTAATGGATGTACTCGACTTTAAATTACTACAATTTGGACTTGATGAAAAGTACCAAGTTTCATAACTGTGCGTCATGGCGTGATGCATGATGGCAAAGATGACTTTGATGATAAAAACGATTCATTACTATCATAATGTAATAACAAAGAGGGTATGTCGTTATATGAACTTTGTCATGTGTTGAACAATGATTCTCGCAGCGCAGGCAATGATAAGGTTTGAAACAGCAATTTACTTGGTGGTAATGACAGTCACGACAAAGTAGTTACATTGTTGTAAATCATAATACTGTCTCGTGCAGACTGACACGACGATGAAAGTAATATCTACCATAATACTATGTAGGCAAGCTTACTTGGTTCGGGAAGTCGAGAAAATGAGATGCCGAAAATGATGATGATGAGATGTATGTGAATGATGAAAACGGAAAGTACTTGATTTTTTGTTGTTGATTTGATCTGTTTGGTTCCGTTGAAGTCTGTCAGCATACCTGCATCAAATTAGGTACAGTAGTAATTAGTAGTATCAAAAATAAATAAGAGAATATGATATAAAATGCGAAAGTGTGTGTTTTTTATAGTTTGTCCTTCTTCACTGACCTGCATGATTTTTTGTATATATATATACTAGTCAATTGCTGGACCAGAAGTGACGTAGGATACTTTTTACGTTGCCAGTGAAAATCTTTCGGGTGTATCTCGGGATATTGGCGTTAATATAATATTAAGAAATATGGGTGTGTTATATTAATATTCATTTGGTATAATGAATAATAATTAATATCTACATATGATTATGTAAATTTCGAAAAGTAAACTGTAAAGTAAACATATGACTACAATGGCGACCTCGTAAAAAAAAAACACTTGTGTGGCGAAAAAATTGCAATATTTTTTACACGACGGATATAAGCATGTTAAGATCGCTAGCTCCTTCAGTGTTCGGAACCGTACGATAATTATCGTACATATACGATAATTTGGTACCTACGTACGATGCACGATAGCATATTATTATCGTACGCAGATTGTACGATAATTTCTATCATGATGCAAAATTTGAAAATTTATATTATTTCACTCATGCGCTGATAGTCTAAATCGCAGTAGCATGATTTTATTTTGTCCAATAAAATCTTGGGATAATACCGGGAAATTCAAGTTCTCTAATCCTATTGGTTCTTACGATCCGCTCTGCTAAGTTTCACCATTGCTGAGACTGTAACTTTATCCAGCGCCTGCTGTACACGCTTTCTTATTGGTTAGTATAGCATCTACCAATGCGAACAAGAGAATATAAGTTCGATATTTCGATTATTATAATATAATTTTTATGATTTATTTATCTATAATAGACATTATCCTAAATAGTACGATAATTTCGATCCAATGTACGATAATTTTACGCCCCTGGACGCCCCTGGTACGATAGTCAGTCCACTTCAGGTTGCTAACACTGAGCTCCTTCGGTATTCTGCTAGAATTGAACGGTAATCTGTAGTCACAGGTTTGAATCCTGTTTCCTGGACAATTATTCCGATCCGATATATTATTTAAAAAAAGGTAAATAATGCAGACGTTAAAAAACGATCAAAGTTAAAAAAAATATATTAGGTAGGACATTTTCTAGTACTCGCCTGGCTAGCTATCACTCCCAATGTCGTCAAGCACTTATAGGTGTGTTCCGGCAGCCTGAAAATGTAAATCATCATCATCATCACCAGCTTATTACGTCGCCACTGCTGGACCTCAGGCCTTCTCATACAGAGAGAGTATTATCATAGTAAAGGAGTAGTAGTTCAGCTTCATATAAATCGGCCGGTTTGAATGTGTGCGTGAGTAGCGGCACCGTGTACGTACGCACTTTTCACGCACACAATCACATAAACGAAAGGAGGCGGCCGGGGCCGCGGCCATGCACTCAGTACGGAACGCGCCGCCTATGCGTCACCGCAAGAGTAGGCAATTAACTCGTCGAGCGGCCTTAGCTAACCTACTGTTTTTTAAATACTGTGGTATTATAGACCTACCACGCTGATTAATAATTCAAAATATGTTTATTTATTAGGAGACAAAACAGACGTCGAACCTAGCTATGCCTATTTCAATCTCCTTAAGTCCTTACACCGCCAAAAGAACGAGCAAGAAACGCCCGGCAGGTAATTTTCTGGGCGCGATCATATTTTAATTTTTTTTCTTATTACTAACTAACATTGCCATATAAAGTTTGTCGTCTTGTGAATTGTTGAGATTTTTATGTGGTAAGTTATTTACATGAATTAAGGTTATTAATTTGTTGAATTAATTCTAAAATTACATTAGTTTAAGTAAAAAATAAATTTCGTCTCTTGTTTATTTTTTATGTTTCTGTTATTGTGTTTATATTGTTTTAATATCCTTAACCAAAAACTTAAATACAACGTGATTTAAATTATATTATTAGTTTTGGAATAATAATTGTTCTGTAATCGTGGGAAACTGTTAAGAATGACAATAAGACTATTATTTTTGTTAATTATGAATTACTTACCTACTTACGACCGTCATTAATAAATCTATTTATCCACGGTTTGCCCTTCTAAAGAGATAAAAAGACTCAAGCTCCAAAGAAGTAATGTCAAAAATCTCAATCTCTAGTAGTGCAAACTGTGGATAGATAGGTTGTTAATTTCCAGCGATAATTAAATAGTTTCTCATCGTAATCATCAGTCAGAAGAATACCACTGCTGCTTAGTGAACTTGCTCCAATTCAATCAATTAGTAATAAGAATAAAATTGTCAATGTGATCGCGCCAAAAAAAGTATCTGCCGGGCGTTTCTTGCCTGTTCTTTTGCCGGCGTAAGGAGGTTGAAACAGGCGGTAAGTTGACGTTTTAAAGTGATCAGAATGTATCCTATTGAATAAATATATTTTGAATTTTGAATTTTTTGAATTTTGCACGTACGCCTCCCCCTTGAACGCCACCATGAACGGCTATTAGCCATTAGCATCCATCGGCTCCCTGCGACTCTTACAATGTCTTAGGTCCACCACTACATACAGAACGTCTTCAGGTTTACTGTTAAAAAGTTACACTATCTCTACTTTCCTACTTTTTATTAATTATTTTATATACGTAAGTAACTCTTTCTATCTGTCTCGCTTTAATGCGTAAACCACTGAACCGATTTAAATGAAATTTGGTACGGATATAGTTTGAACCCTGGGGAATGACATAGGATACTTTTTATCGTGATAAACTGTTGCCCACGCGGGGAACAGCTAGTGGCTGATAAACATCCTGTGAGGAAAGCAAACACGGGGGAAGTCTGGGCGCTTAACTAGTGTTATCCATTCCACTGATTGCACAACACGTGATGTGAGCGGTCGCGGGCGCAGGTAAACAAACGGGTTGGTCTCGTAACTACGCATGGTTCGTGCTACCATAGTGAGAGTAGTGCAGCTTCATACAAATCGGCCGTCGCCGGTTTGAATGTGTGCGAGAGTAGCGGCGCCGTGTACGCGCGCACTTTTCACGCACACAATCACAAACGAACGGGGCCGCGGTCATGCACTCAGCACGGAACGCGTCGCCTATGCGTCACCGCAAGAGTAGGCAATTAACTCGTCGAGCGGCTTTAGCTAACCTACTGTTCTTACTTTACTGTGGTGCTACTTTATGTTTCTAAATAACCGCATCTAAATTTTAGATTTCTTTTATTATTTATATATTATTATGACGACTGATGTGGCGCAATGGGCGAATAGCCGACTGCGAAGCGTGAGGTCGCAGGTTCGATTCCCGCAACAGAACAAATATTTGTGCGTTGAAAAAAAAGCGCAAGTATTTGTTCTGTGTCTGGGTGTTGTGGATGCCCGATCCTCGTAGTTTCTGATACCCTAGATACAGGGAAACCTAGTTAGGGGTCAGAGCTATGTATGTGATTGTGCGGGCAGGGCATTATTATTATTATAGGCTTGCAATTTTAATATTTAATATATTGTTAGATATTTTTTATAGATATTATAATACAATAGACAATTAACCTATACTGTCCCACTGCTAGGCAAAGGTCACCTCCATTTCCTTCCAGATATCGCGATCCCCCCGCAACCTCCTCCAACCAATACTCAAAGAAAATAAATAAATAATTTCATTTCGAAGATTACATCATTCCTATTTCTAATTGATTTTTTCCATGTTGTTACAGAAAAATGGACGACAACCCACGGCCGTGAGCACACCATGTAACGGCGAGCCCCTCACCAGCATCCAAGTCTGTGATCACCATCTCGTAAGATCTCCGTAGCTTAAGGACATACTAGTGAACATGCCGGCCATACTGACCAAGATTCGGGAGCAGGTAATTCTATAATCTATCGTCGTAATTTAGATCCCACCAAAACATAAATGTAAATAAGGAGAGCTAAGTTCAATATATTGAACATGGCTCTCCTTTTTTTTTCATTTTTTTTTTATTTTTATTTATTTTTTATTAATTTTTTTTTGTGTCCTATTACGGTTAAACACAATTCATCATTATAAGCCTTTCACGTTCCCACTGCTGGGACTCTGGCCTTCTCTCAGAGAGAGAGAGTATGGGCTGTAATCTACCACGCTGCCCCAGTGCGGGTTGGTAGATGTCGCATGCCCTTGAATGTTGCAGTTCTTGGGCATGCCGGTTTCCTCACGATGTTTTCCTTCACCGTTTTGAGCGATGGCAAATCCGCACATAACTTATTGAGTCATAGGTGCGGGGCCGAGAGGATTCGAACTCGGTGTCGGCGTCTTGTAAGTCGCACGCCTAACCGTTCGGCCACCATCGCTCTCACACAATTACCGAGCTGGATTACAAATTTCAGCCTTCTAGGTCATCTAGAAGTAGGTTAGGTTTAGGTACTTACTATATGTTAGTCAGTCAGTGCTAAAATTTACGACTTTTTGACATTCATATCTTTATAACCGTCTGAGCTAGCTAGACGTCCTTATGGATATAATTAAACACACGTAATTTTATGTGTTTACGTTGAAGAGGTTTTGAGTTATAGAAGGGTCAAAAGTGGCACCAAGTGGTTCGTGTAATGATACACTCGGCGCTGGCTAACCATTTCCTTTGCTTGACACGCTGCCGCGTGTCCAGATTCGGGATCACACTGAGAAGAAATTCCTGACTTTCATTCTGAACCTAAACCGATTCCTTCCAAAATGTAACCCTTTCCTTCCTTAGTTTTCCTTCCGAGACAAAAGGGAAGGAAATTCATTCTGTATTTAGGAAGGGCATTTTTCTCCGAGCATATATGTAGTTTTTTTATATTCGTACTTTTGTTTTTGTATATTTTATTGCTAATTTTCCAATGTTTATCTCAACTTTTAGGCATCGCGGGTGCAGCCCTCGATAGCGCTAGGGGTTGGAGTGGGTGTGGCGCTAGCCGCCTGCGCAGTGTACGGCAGGGAGAAGAAACAACCTCCCCCTTGCAACAATAACAATAATTATAAGGTACGCAGTACAGGAGAAAAATTGACAGTTTGTTTTAAGGTTTCAAACTGTTAAGGCACGTAAGCAGCTGTCATTTCGACCTTTCATACAAAAGTAAGTTGCTCAGCGAGCTATGGAAAGGGCTATGCTTAGAGTTTATTTGAGGGATCGGATCAGAAATGAGGTGATCCGTCAGAGATATCTACGTTTTTAAAATCGCAATTTTACTTCTGACGATCTCTGCGTAAACTTACAAAAAACAAACATTCAGTCAAATTAACACTTCTAGTAACGAGCGTTAAAATGGTAAAACCCCGTATTAAATTCAAAAGTTTTTGTTTACGTTTAGAACAAAAAATGTTGTTTAAAATATTGATAGTCATGTGGCAATTAGCATTCATACATAAATTAATTTTGGTAAAGTTTCGGTATTGCATTTACTTATTTCAATGCATATTATTTTCTGATTTTTGTTTTTTTTGGCACGTTAAGCTGCCGGTCGGCTATATTAGGCCATGGTCTTCGCACGACCTTCTTTTGATATCTTCGACACCAGAGTAGGCAAGAGAAAAATTAGTTTTTGGTCGGTTTCCTTTGTGCTCGAATTACGAAATCAAATCATTTATTTGTCAGAACATGTAGGAGATATATAAAGATCTTAAATATTTGCGACACACTGTTATCGGTCTGGAAGACGCCAATGGTGTCGATTCGGTATTGCATTCTCTAAAACTAAACTAAATTTGACAGATCTAATAGTATTGCTGTTATTGTTGTGGATCCCCGATCCGCGTAGTGTCTGATACCCTAGATACAGGGAGACCTAGTTAGGGGACAGAGCCTATGTACACATATATGTTAGTAAAATTATTTATTGACTCTTCACACTTAAGTAATTAATAATCATGTTACACACTTACCTTTTATGCTATGAATAATTAACTTCAGCCAGTTAAGGACAGTAATTGGTAATTGAAGTCAATTTTGTAATAATTGTTCAATTATATCTTCCAGGTATCCAAAAACGGCAGCCTACAGACCGTGGGCGATGGGAAAGCTAAGGAGACATGCGGGGGGAGGTGCGGGGCGGAGCAGTGCGCGCTGTGCCGGGGGGAGGTCGACACGGACAACAAACAGAATATTGTAAGTACTAGTTGCGGCCCGCGGTTTCACCCGCGTCTTCCCGCAGGATGTTCTATTACCTCGCAGGAACCTTTTCCGGGATTAGTCTATGTGTTAATCCAAATTGTGAGTTCACTCAAATCCGTTGAGCTTTTCCACATCGTCACTTAAACATCAGGTTACTTGTGAGTACGCGCTACACTGTCAGATGTGAAAAAAAAAAACTATTGAGTCTAGAATATATATCTAGAATCAAACTGCGCCACATAGGTCGTCAAATCGGTTTCTTTTCATGTATTTGCTTTGCTTTGATTCCATTAGGAATTCTGACCCCGACCATACGTTCGGCCATCATGGCTCCGAATGCCACATTCATTTCCAACTGAAACCAATTCCAGGAAGACGCAGACGATACACAATCGGAGTCCCAAGCGGAGCACGTGCCCGGACTGAACCTGGAGTTCCTCCGGCAGCTGGCTTCCCTCGCCAAGATCATGGTGCCAGGAGTGCGGAGCCACGAGGTGGCGCTGCTGGTCGCGCACACCAGCTGCCTGTTCTCCAGGACCTTCCTCTCCATATATGTCGCGGCGCTGGAAGGGTCCATTGGTAAGAACAGCAGTAGTCAGGATTTTCCTGGAGTTCCGTGGTATGCTTGCGTTGCTTGCCAAGATCATGGTGCCAGCAGTTTGCAGACACGAGAGGGCGCTGCTGCCAGCGCATACCAATTGCCTATTCTCCAGGACCTTCGTATTGATATATGTCGTTGTGCTGCGCTGGTAAATTCATCGCAAGTTAGAATTCTGCAGGAGTTCCTCAGACAGTTGGAGTCGTTCTCCAAGATCACGGTGCCAGGAGTTCGCAGCCACAAGGCGGCACTGCTGTAGGCTGTCTGTTCTTCAAGGTCTTCAATATATATGTGTCAGACCTGGAACGGCCCTTATATCATACCTGAACCTATCGTGTATACCTGAAACTGGAGTTCTGGAGACAGATCTCTTTTTTACCGAGTGTCTCTTGCCAATTATAGTTCAGTGCCACCCTGAATTTTAACAATTCAAAATCCCTCGAGGCAATACACTGCGCTCGTCACCCTAATTGAACTGGTAACATTGCTCTTCAATCCGGAACACAGTAATGATCACCACTACTTGGTGGTTAAATGAGAGGCGCGGTACTTCTCTTGACGAACTCTGCAAAGGGTACCACTACACTGTCTACATCCAACAAAGAATAAGGAAGTCGTTTTGTTCCACAGTAAAACACATTGTGCAGAAGGACATGCGACGCTTCGCCGCGTTGCTACTGCAATGGTTCTCGATCGCCATCCCTGCCACGTTCATCAATTCCATGATCAGATACTTGGAAGGTAAATTTTAATCTATCTACATAAGTGAAAATGAAATCGTGTTCGTTGATAAGCGCATCACTAGAAAACGGAAAGAGATAAGATTTGGCAATTCTTTTGGTTTGAATGTGCCATAAAGAAACTAAAATTGGAAAAGTTACTTGATCACCCGGTATACTCATAAAATAGTCTACCGTCTTTTTTATATCTCACAGGGTAATGTTTGACCACAATTCTCCTGATGTTGATCGACGACGTAGCCAAAGATGGCGCCACTCTACAACTGGATTGACACACCGAAAGGTGCTTTGCGACAGATTCTTAACGTGGTAGCATTAGAGAATGCTCTACCATCAAGCTATGGTTTCCACACGATTTTTTCCTTCACCGAAAGCTCAAGCTCTTGGATAATAAATTTGAGCTGATAACGAAAAGTTGTTTGATTGGTTTTATAGGGTGCATACGTGTTTTTTTGTTCAGGTCGTCTGGCCTTAGCGTTCAGGACGAGGTTGGTGAACCACGCGTACGATCTGTACTTCAGGAACCAGACATACTACAGAGTGGGCAACCTCGACGCGAGGATAGAGAACGCAGATCACAGGTCAGTTTTTACTTCCTACTAATAACGTGAAAGTTTTGTGAGTATGGAAGGATGGATGGATGGATGGATGTTTGTTACTCTTCCGCGCAAAAACTACTAAACGGATCTGGATGAAATTCGGAATATAGATAGTTTACACCTTGGATTAAAACATAGGCTACTTTTTATCCCGGAAACGGGTTCCTGCGGGATAACAGGAAGACGCGGGTAAAACCGCGGAGTGTAACTGTGGTGGAGTGTTTTATTAATATTTTTTGAAATATTTTTTGCATTTGAATATATATTCTATTCTTCTTTTTTCTATTCTATTTCCCAGGTTGACAGAAGACGTGTCAGTGTTCACGCAGTCCGTGGCGCACCTGTACAGCTCCCTCACCAAGCCGTGCTTCGACCTGCTCCTCATTGTGCTCACCCTCGCCAGCTACTCCAGCAAGATGAAGGGCAACATATTCTTGGGTGAGTGACACTACTTGAAATCTAAATATACTCAAAGGTGACTGATTGACATAGTAATCTATCAACGCACAGCCCAAACCACTGGACGGATCAGGCTGAAATTTGGCATGCAGGTAGATGTTATGACGTAGGCATCGCTTTGATTTATTTAACCCCCAAGGGGATCAAATAGGGGATGAAAGTTTGTATGAAACTTTGTCAATTTTAAACTGATCGGACTGAGACTTTGCATGCATAAAGCTGTAGCCCACGCGGGGGAAACCGCGAGGAACAGCTAGTGTATAGTAAATACCCTGTTGAATAGTAATAAAACATCAATATTAAGGAAGAGTTGTGTATCGATTAAACTAGATGGCGTTACAAATCAAGTTAGCTCACGATGCTCATTTACATTTAATTAAAGTTTTGCTTGGAGTTAAGAAGATCGATAAATAAGGCTTCCATTTCACTGTGGATTTTTGGGCGTGAAAGTCCGCACGCGCTGCTGTCTATTATATACCCCTACAGCTAAAATGAAACAAGAAGTCTTCGGCTATCTAAAGCTGGAACGGTCACAGTACTCACATCTCACCAAATAAGAGAGACTAAAAACTTTTCATGGTGCTAAGAGCGCTTTTCTGACATTTTGAGACGGTTCATTCCCGAAGTCCACCCCCAGCGATCCCCCAGTGGGGGACAGTAGAACTACCTTATGAATCATTCCCAGTGGGCACCACTGGTGGACAGAGAGACTGCTGCTGGAATTCTGACCCACATCGTACAAAACGTTTCACGCGTCCTGTCTCCCCTATCAAGGGTCCAGTTGGACTTCTTTGGCGGCAATCGAATTGTCAACGTGTACATTTTGTTTTTATTTCCAAAACTGGTGTTTCTTCGAGTGATAATGTGTAATATTGGTGGATTTTATTAACCATTATGTGTTCGTTAATTTGTACGAGTGTGGGAAATTAAAATAAAGTTGTAAAAGTGACTTTTCTAGTTGCTCCAAAAAAGTCCGTGTAAAGTTTAAGTAAAGCGCCACTACTTTACTTAAACACTATCCTCATCCCATCATCACATCATCATCATCACCATCATCATTTAAACTTGATTCAATCTGAGTTTGAAATGTTTTATACTTGACACTGGCAAATACACTAATCGTGTGACGCCATAACAAAACAAAAAAAAAGGGTCCAGTTAGCCGCATGTGCCATTTGATTCTTGACTCATCCGGCATTCTCCCCCCAGGGCCGAGCATAGCGACGGTGGTGATCTGCGCGACCGGGCAGCTGCTGCGGCTGCTGTCGCCGCGGTTCGGCGCGCTCGCGGGGGAGGAGGCGCGCATGAAGGCCAACCTGCGCCACGTGCACGCGCGCCTCATCGCACACGCGGAGGAGGTCGCCTTCTACGGGGGGCACAAGGTAGGGGGGCTGGGGGTCAATGCGGAAAAGGGGTTGTGCAAACAAGGGGCATAGGTTTACTGGTAACTTTGTAACATGTACGTACTGTTTATGTCATGTTTCCAGTAAAATTGTAGAGTATAAAGACATCTAAATATCTCAAAGTGATGAGCGTAGCGCATTGACGAGCAGCATTTAAAACTATACATTTTTAAACCACCACGGTCATTAAATAAGATAAGGTTTTGAAACGGAATATTTCCTATATATTTGATCTTGACATCAAGTCTCGATATTTCGGCACCGTTGCAAGCGCCATGATCACGAGAGTAAGTACTATAACTTTCTGCCGGTAGAAATGATGATGAATATCGAGAACTCAAACAAAAACAAAGTCAAATATGTACATGAAAAATATCCCGTTGAAAATCTAATTCTAGGTGGCACTGAAACACAATAGGTAAACATGACGCTTACCATAAGGCAAGCGACTTGCTCGTCCCGTCACTCAGTTGCATACAATGGAACCTTGTCAAAGCAAATGAATTCGTAATTTTTGTAAGTTTTAACATTTGTTTAAACTTTCACTTCTCACCCCCAGGTGGAGCTAGGACAGCTGCAGTCTGCGTACAAGGAGCTGGTGGCGCAGATGACGTCGGTGTTCAAGATGAAGCTGTGGTACGTGATGCTGGAGCAGTTCTGCATGAAGTACGTGTGGTCAGGCACCGGGATGGTGATGCTGGCGCTGCCGATACTCACCGCCACCAGGGGGAATGGTGAGTGTGGATGATAAACTATATTTTATGTGAAGTCACTGTTGTCAGTCGAATGTTTCCACCTCTACTACTATTACTCTAGATTCCATTTCTACTCCCACTGCAGTTTACGTTTACGCTTCCTACTCCGATTTCCGCTTCCGCCCACTCCTATTTCCGCTCCCACTCACTCCCACTTCCACTCTCACTACTGTCATGCAAAAGAATCAGTGGAAAAAATATTGGAAGCAGGTCGTTTTGCTTGTTTTGCTTCTAGCTCTTTAGCTTGTAGAGATTCCTGGGCCCGTAGCCAAGATGCATTCTGCAATCGTTGACGCTAATAGAAAACAAGAAAAAAGTATTGGTTTGACATATTTCTGACCACGTGACTTAGCGTTGAAATATGTCAAACCAATACTTTTTTCTTGTTTTCTATTAGCGTCAACGATTGCAGAATGCATCTTGGCTACGGGCCCTGTGATTTTATATACGAAGCAAGGTCTTTTCACCATTTCCACTCCCACTCTTGTAACCGCTTCCACACCTAAACTCATTTCTGCTTTCGCTCACTCCCACTACAGTCATTCAGTCTTGAAAATGTGGAACGAGCTCTTATACCTAGTTCCCACTCCCATTTCTGGATCCGCTCATTCCTATTTCCGCTCCCACTGTTGTCATTCAAAGGAGTTGGCGGAAACAAAATTGGAAGTCGGCATTATTAGCCTATTACGATAAAGGTTCTTGCTATTTTCATTTTATTTGATCATCCTTAAAAACATTACAACTAAATGATTGTTCTCTATTCGCAGCGAAAGGCGCGGACAGTATAAGCGAGCGCACGGAATACATGACCACTTCTAGAAACCTGCTCAATTCGGCCGCCGACGCTATCGAGAGGCTCATGTCTAGCTACAAGGTGATTGTTTAATATGGTGTACTGAGAGATAGCCTAAGTTTCATACATTTTGAAACTTCCCCTTTAATTTTTTTTTAAACTTTAATAAAATTGAAGTGTCTGTTTGTAATTTAATACGAAAGCACTAGCTGCGCCCTGCGGTTTCACCCGCGTCTTCCCGTTATCCCGCAGGAACCTTTTACCAGGATAAAAAGTAACCTATGTTTTAATCCGGGGTATAAGCTATCTCCATTCCAAATTTCATTCAGATCCGTTCAGTAGTTTTTGCGTGAAAGAGTAACTAACATCCTTCCATCCATCCATACTCACAAACTTTCACGTTTATAATATTAGTAGGATTTATAAAAATGTTGTCCTTTTGTTCTTCCGCCCCTTAGGAGGTAGTCACGCTGGCCGGATACGCGACACGCGTGTCGGACATGCTGCGCGTGTTCGAGGAGGTGGCGCGCGGCCGCTGTGTCACGCTCCGGGAGAACCCGCCCGCGCCGCAAGGTACGTGCTAGCCCTGGGGTACGGGGCAGGGGAGGGAGAGGGGGGCAAGACAGGGAGAGAAGGAGGGGAGGGAGAGAAAGAGGGGAGGGAGAGAAAGAGATAACTGGGAGAAGGAGGGGACAGAGAGAGAGACAAAGGGTAGAACGAGGGTTAGCTAAAACTGTTAGGTTAATCTAAATATATATAACTCAAAGGTGACTGACTGACTGACTGACATAGTGATCTATCAACGCACAGCCCAAATCACTATACGGATCGGGCTGAAATTTGGCATGCAGGTAGATGTTATGACGTAGGCATCCGCTAAGAAAGGATTTTGATTAATTCTACCCCCAAGGGGATAAAATAGGGGATGAAAATTTGTATGAAATATGTATGAACAGCTAGTTTGTTTATATTTTCAGTTGTTAGCTAATTCATACATGGTCTCTGACGTCTGTGACAGACGATTCAAACCGTGTCAGTGGGGTTTTTAAAACCATTTTATTATTGTCTATACAGAACGGCAGTCTCGTCCACTCTTAATGCAGATGTGTGTGTGGATTTAAATAAACGACGTGACCTTGCAGGCAAGATAATATACACCAGCGACCTGTCCATCCGCCTTCGCAACGTGCCCATCGTGACGCCGTCGTGCGACGTGGTGGTGGGCGGCGTGACGCTCGACATCCGGCCCGGCACGCACCTGCTCATCGTGGGGCCCAACGGGTGCGGCAAGTCCAGGTAACCTTACAACGTGCCCACGTGACGCCGTCGTGCGACGTGGTGGTGGGCGGCGTGACGCTCGACATCCGGCCCGGCACGCACCTGCTCATCGTGGGGCCCAACGGGTGCGGCAAGTCCAGGTAACCTTACAACGTGCCCACGTGACGCCGTCGTGCGACGTGGTGGTGGGCGGCGTGACGCTCGACATCCGGCCCGGCACGCACCTGCTCATCGTGGGGCCCAACGGGTGCGGCAAGTCCAGGTAACCTTACAACGTGCCCACGTGACGCCGTCGTGCGACGTGGTGGTGGGCGGCGTGACGCTCGACATCCGGCCCGGCACGCACCTGCTCATCGTGGGGCCCAACGGGTGCGGCAAGTCCAGGTAACCTTACAACGTGCCCACGTGACGCCGTCGTGCGACGTGGTGGTGGGCGGCGTGACGCTCGACATCCGGCCCGGCACGCACCTGCTCATCGTGGGGCCCAACGGGTGCGGCAAGTCCAGGTAACCTTACAACGTGCCCACGTGACGCCGTCGTGCGACGTGCTGGTGGGCGGCGTGACGCTACTTCTATAAGTATTATAAAAGAGATGTCTTGCTATCGAAAACATGAAACTTGTCATTGTTCTCTTTGCCTTATTTGCGCTCCAGTAGTTAATAAACATTTTACACCGTAGTGAACTTGCTCCAATTCAATCAATTGGTAATGAGAATAAAATTGTCAATGTGATCGCGCGCCCAGAAAATTACCTGTCGGGCGTTTCTTGCCTGTTCTTTTGCCGGCGTAAGGAGGTTGGAACAGGCGTAGCTAGTTGCCAGTTGACGTTTTAAAGTGATCACAAACAATCCTATTGAATAAAATTGGTGACTTTTTTGAAATGACAAACCCTGATTCTGTATTTTTATACATCAGTATTTCTTTAATATTTATTATCCGTTGTCGCAGCTTGTTCCGCATAATCTCCGGGCTGTGGCCCGTGTTCGGCGGCGAGCTGCAGGTGCCGCGGCCCTGCGCCTGCGCACACTGCGCCGACGAGACCAACCTGGCGCCCGGCGGCTCCTGCGCCGCCCGGCCCATCATGTTCTACATCCCGCAGAGGTATACTTATACTCACATGTAGCTCTCTTCTCTCTTCCTCCCTCTACTCACATGTAGCTCTCTTCTCTCTCCCTCCCTACATCCCGCAGAGGTATACTCACACCCACATGTAGTTCCATTATTCCTCCTATTCCCCTCTCCTTTATCTTTTGCTCTCCTTCCCACCTTTTCTTCTCTCCATCTTACTTTCTTTCTCCCTCCTTTTATCCCAATTTTTTTTACTTCCTTCGAGAGTAAAAAAAGTCCTCTCTTGACCTCTGTGCGTCATTTATCCACATTCCCTGTCTTTGACTCTATTTCCCTGTTTTCCTCTCGTTCTCTCTCAAAGAGAACGCCTACCCCGTCCGGTGTCCTTAGTACAAGTTTTGATAGTTCACATAAACGTCTTTTGTCGCTGACTGTACCCCGTCGTAACCCCCTGACCCCCCGGGCAGGCCGTACATGTCGCAGGGCTCCCTGCTGGAGCAGGTGACGTACCCGTCGCGCGCGCCTTCGGAGCCGGCGGCGGAGGCCCGCGCGGCGCGCATCCTGCAGCTGGTGCGGCTGGACGCCTGCGCCGCGCGCCTCGGCGGCCTGCGCGCCGTGCGCGACTGGCGCGCCACGCTCAGCGGCGGGGAGAAGCAGCGCATGGCCATGGCCAGGATGTTCTACCACAGGTGAGGGGGGGGTGGCACCCGCGGCGGGGGGGGGCGGCCTGCGCGCCGTGCGCGACTGGCGCGCCACGCTCAGCGGCGGGGAGAAGCAGCGCATGGCCATGGCCAGGATGTTCTACCACAGGTGAGGGGGGGTGGCACCCGCGGTGGGGGGGGGGCGCCCCTGCTGCTGGTGCGGCTGGACGCGTGCGCCGCGCGCCTGGACAAGACAAGACTTCAGTACAGAAGCTTAGCGACCCCCCCAAAAAATAACACAATCCGCAGGTCGCGGGTTTTTGAATCCTACAACGAAGTTGAGCTTTCCGTAAAAAAAAACATCGGAATGAAACCATAGCTTAGTTAGAATTAGGTTTAATAACGGGATAATTACCATGCATTTGTTTTTGTTTGAGTTCTCGATATTTAGTTAATTTTTAGCTGTTGTTAAACCTAATTCTACTTTGTAAATTTTAAACCGTTCGGACTGAGACTTTGCATGCATAAAGCTGTAGCCCTCGCGGGGAACAGCTAGTTCTAACAATAAGTACGTTGTGTTGCAGGCCGGTATACGCGCTGCTAGACGAGTGCACGAGCGCGGTGTCGATGGAGACCGAGGTGGTGATGTACGAGGAGGCGGTGAAGGAGGGGATCACGCTGCTCTCCATCACGCACAGGCCCAGTGTGTGGTGAGTTACAGCATCATCATCATCATCATCATCATCAGCCTATGCCCCACTACTGGGACGCAGGCCTTTAGAAACAGTATACGCCTTAATCCACCTGTAACAAATAATAAAATTAGACACCAAGAGCTGAATTTTTGATGTGTAGTCTAAAAAATTAACCTTTTGTCATATATTCATAATTTTTTGTCTGTACAAGTAACACGCCGCGGCTTCGCACGGGTTTAATTTAGAAAAAACAGAGGTGAAAATGAAAAAGATAATTCTTTGCTATTTTACATAAGACCGCAATTTCAATCTATATTATAAACCTTCCGTGAAAAACTATCTAATTGATGGTGAAAACCACAAGGCTAGCGGATATACAGACAGACAGACGCGGAAAGCTACTTTGTTTGATACTACTTAGAAGTAGTCTTTAGTCATTTCCTCATACATTTTCGACTGTGTATTAACTAATACTGAAAACCCCTAAAGAAACTTCGACCTAACGGCTAACCACTCATATATTTTTCAGGAAATACCACACACACGTGCTAGAATTCGACGGGTGTGGTAACTGGTCATACCGTCCACTGGAAAAGGACGCTCCGGCCATCACCACCGCCCTACCGCCCAGTTCTGCAGGAGCCATTATTTCAAGCAACAAAACCTCAAACGGGCCAACTAGTTCAAACGGACCAACTAGTTTAAACGGACCAACTAGCTCAAACGGGCCGACAAGCTCAAACGGACCGACTAGCTCAAACGGACCGACTAGCTCAATTGACAACACTAGTTCAAATGGACCGACTAGTTCAACTGGGTCGACTAGTTCAACTGGGTCGACTAGTTCAACCGATTCGACAATCGCGACAGAAGCGGCCTAAGGTTGTTGACACGCAGTGCAAGTAAACATTGCAACGAAAATGATTAAGTGTAATAGTATTAAAATTAATTATTATTGACATTTCTAAAATCGATGTTATCAAAGACCGATACGATGACTACCTAGTTTATACCAGGTTTGACTAACGCCTTTCGGTTATTCCCGAAATCGATTCTAAATCGATTCTAACTACGGCCTTCAACCGATAATTGTAGGCAACCTCGAAGCTTCGGTCTTTGACTATAACAGATAAAAAAATCAACTAAATATTTTGGTATAAATAGTTCCAATATATAATTATAATTGAATTTAGAAATATACAGAACAATTTTATTGAAAATCTTACCAAGGTTACTGGAGAATATATATAAAAACAAAACATGCTGGCTGTACCTCTATAAACCCCAATTACAGATTTTAGTATGAATATTTGTTTGACCGGAAATAGTAGCTTTCCAACAGTGAAAGAATTTTCAAAATCGAATCAGTAGTTTCAGAGATTAGCCGTGGCATACGTACAGCCAACGTTTCTTCTTTATAATCCACTAGTTGCGCCCCGCGTCTTCCCGTTATCCCGCTGGAACCTTTTTTCGGGATAAACAGTAGCCTATGTGTTAATCCAGGGTATAAGCTATCTCCATTCCAAATTTCATCAAAATCGATTTAGTAGTTACGGTGATACGTGGTAACAAACATTCACACACACACACGTAGGATACTAATTTTCTAAATTTGAAAGTAACTTTGTTTCTTTATTTTACGACTAAATCGCTGAACCGATCTTGATGATATTTGGTTAGGAGATAGTTCGAACCCTGGAAAACGACATAGGATACTTTTTACCGCTATAAAGTGAAACCGCGGGGCGTATCTAATATTAATAGAGGGTTTGAAGCAGTTCTGATATTTCCGAACTCAATATCTTGGCACCTATTTTATAATATCTTTTTTATTTTTTATTGTATTACAATAATTTTGGTTTTAGTTTTGATGTTGGTTGAAAGATAAGAATTTACCTTATCTTACCTAAAAGGGTAGGTTAGCAAGCTAAATTAAGGCTAATGTGGCAGTTAAATATAATCTAATGCTTAAGGGACAGTTCCCTTTACGGTGATATTCTACCATCGTTTAGATAAATCTTAATCGAGATTAATTAAATATCTAATACTTGTTAAAAACACGCCGGAAATTTCACTATGAACCATTCATCATCATCAGACTTTTCACGTTCCCACTGCTGGGACTCAGGCCTTCTCTCAGAGAGAGAGTATGGGCCGTAATCTACCACGCTGGCCCAGTGCGGGTTGGTAGATGTCGCACGCCCTTGAATGTTACAGTTCTTGGACATGCCGGTTTCCTCACGATGTTTTCTTTCACCGTTATGAGTGATGGTAAACCATATATGAACCCATTCGTTTAATAAATTACAATGATGTGTGGTTGAAAGAACAATGACGGTACATCTTACGTCATTTAGGCTATAGTTAAATTGTTGAATAAAATCTTATAACAGTCATTCTAGAATTTTTGTGGTAACTCAAAAAGTTGCCAGCTAAAAATATGCACTGAACTGTCTAAACTGGACAATATAAAATACGTACTAAGTACTCTAAAAAGATTAAAAAAATTATCATTTATTTGGCATTTCATTCGAAGATTGTATAATTTTATTTGTATCCATGACGTTGCATTGTTATCTATTTTTTTCAATATTGTCAATAGACAAACATTCTATAGTAAAATAAAAGAAAAAAGCCCCGACTAGCATAGCCATCAATCTCTATTAATCACCTTTCATCCGTTTGAGAGTTTCGATGCCATCTATACAACCTCTTTGTTTGCGTCGGGGTTGAAAAATAATTCATCAAGTCCACAAACATTTTTTTTCGTATTGTCATTTGATTAATCACAAATCGACAAACATTTCGTTTTTTTTTTAAATATTAGTGAATTTATATAGTGATATAAAGAATTTACCAGTTATCCATGGTGGTCTGGTAATCGTGCATAATGCTTCACAGATTGTGATTTGGACTTATCTTTTTTGAACTTGGTTAGTAAAAGTAACTCTCTTTGTAAACGCGCCATGTGGTAAAAATAGAATTACAAGAATGTCAGCCTTTTTCATCCAATTGTTTTTTTTACACTTATATTCGTTTCACTAGTAACTAACTAACTTAACAATGTAATCAAATCTTAGAAGTCAATTTTCCCTACTTCGAATTTCCCTGAAAAAAATCGTATACTATTACGAAAATCATATAGGAGATTTCGTCTAAAGATCACAGTGAAAGTTCGTGTGTTATTACTGGACAACCATTTTTAGTTTTATGATTATAATTATTTGATTACACAGTGGCTGTTGTTGTACCTAGGTATCATTTTCATATATTTTCATTATATTATTTTTTTACATGAATGTGATATAATTCGTACATATCGATGAGTATGGAAATTATTAATTTTGTATTTATTTTTACGTTTTTCTTTAGACATGAGTAGTAACAGTAAGGATCTTATAGAAAAACAATTTTCGTCGCAACTAATTAGGTAGAAAACAATTTAAAAAAATTACTAATTGCACACGCGTATGTATAATGACAACTTGTCAAGTTGTCAATTGAATTTGACAACCTAGAATCGACGTGACTTTCGTCAAACCCGATGGTTTAATTTCAATCCAACGAAAAATAACAATTAACTTGACATTGCCTTTATGCATAAAGCCATAAAACTATCTACGAAATCAGAAACGTCAATTAACGCTAATTGGTATAACATTTTAACTCCGTATGAAAGTAACGGTTTAATGCTAGTTCAAAGTTGACATCTCAGAGTGTTTGTTAAGTACCTATTGACGTTAACTTTAACGTTAAGTTGCCTCTAAAGGAGTGTTCGGCTGTCTGTAGTATCCTTACCGTTTGTACTATAGATCTATATATTGTATATATATAGATAAATGTGAATATTGTAAATATTAGTTAGTGTAAGTAGACAGGTTCTATTGGGAACTAAAAGAGAAATAAATGGGTTTTATATTTACATTTACTTTTATTTCTTCTTTCCTGATTAATACAACATAACTTGTTTTAGGTACATCTTACAGGGTAGCGTTTGACCACAAGTCACCTACCCTTAGCACCTACAGGTTTTGATAGTTAACAAAAAGTCAACATAGTCACCTTTTTTCAGCTCGCCATCCAAGACCGGTGTCTTGGAGGACGAAAATCGATAATGCGGGTTTTTTCTAATCGTTGTACTCGAATTCCAACATCGTTTTCTAGTTACTTTTTGAATTTAGGCAGTGCGAGTTGCCAATTTGACAAGTTGGCGGTAGTAAACTCTGACGTTTACGAAAACTTTTATAGTTTTCAAAACTTGTACTGATGTTAAGTGATGATGTGGTCGAACGTGGCACCTCGCTACACCCTGGACTGGAAACTGGCTCTCAAATAAGCCTGCCGGAACACACCACCGATGCTCAGATTTGGGTGGCTAGGCTAGCCAGGCGAGCATTAGGAAATGTTCCCTACCACCAAGCTTTCCTTTTAACGCGTTGTTTTCTTTCGCCGAAAGCTCAAGCTCATTGCAACCTTCAAACCCGCGACCTGCGGATCACACGCGTGTCTACGTAACTAAAATACATAGGTATCATCGCTTCAAAATGATAATCAACAGTCTACAAAGATCCAAAACCGTAGAGCATCAAGAAGTAGTGTGCAAAATATTTATAAAAAATTATCAGCCCAGGCTTAACATTTTACCTATTTATGATCATTTTGTTTAATTAATTACCAAGATAAGAAAGCAGTTTGAATATCCAATTAAAATAAAGTAAATAAAATAGTATTATTGTGCCAAGCGCAGTGTACTGCCGCGCAGGATATATTGAAATTCAAAAGTTCTCAAGTGGCCACCAAGAACCGGAAGACTTTCTGAAGGTAGACACCCCTACTAGGTGGACCGACGACATTGTAAGAGTCTCAGGGGGCCGATGGATGCTAATGGTGTCGATTCGGTTTTGCATTCTCTAAAACTAAACTAAGTTTGACAGGTCTTAAGGTAATGCTGTCCTTTTCTTACTTCAGTGGTTAGAAAAAGACAGCAATACGATTAGACTTGTCAAACTTAGTTTAGTTTTAGAGAATGCAAAACCAATGGCTAACATGTAACGAAGATGAGTTTCCACACGCAGTTTTCCAGAGCTCCGTTTATTCCTCAGATTATTCCAAAATCCACCCTAACAACCAACCGCCAAATCTAAGAAATAAAGTCTACTGTTCTGGTGTTGCCACGTATTTCCCTAGTAGTTGCCAGTCTAGTAATATAATTATTCTACCAATATTAATTATCATTGATTTGTCACATCAGGTGACAAATCATATTACCATAATCATTTTTAAAATATCTACTTATAATCTATTATATAAAAATAAGTTGGGTTTTCCTTCCTGACGCTATAACTCCAGAACGCACGAACCGATTTCCACGGTTTTGCATTCGTTGGAAAGGTCTCGGGCTCCGTGAGGTTTATAGTAAAGAAAATTCAGGAAAAATTTCAACAGAAAAGCGGGAAAATCTTTTTTCACATACAGCGCCATTTCTGATACATAGCATGTACTACACCGTATTCTTCAACAAATGATTGTTTGCAATTACAGATACAAGGACAAATTTATCATTTGCATGGTTCAAAAAAAAAAAATTTTTTTACGTTTTGTTTTGATCACCAAACGAAATGTTACATAAAACGAAGCCATCTGGTGGCGAAACGGAGTTCGCCGGGTTTGCTAGTTATCTATAGTTGTTGTCAGCGGCGGAAGCTAGAAGTTGTAACAAACAGCGGTTGATGGTGGCGTTCAAAGGGGGAGGCCTACGTTCAGCAGTGGACTTCTTCCGGCTGATGATGATGATGAATTCAAATACTGTGGTACCTACTGAGCTGCAATAGACAAGCGTGATGCTTACCATTAGGCGAACGACTTGCTCGCCTAGTCACTCATAATCGTCATCATCAGCTTTTCACGTTCCCACTGCTGGGACTCTGGCCCTCTCTCAGAGAGAGAGTATGGGCTGTAATCTACCACGCTGGCCCAGTGCGGGTTGGTAGATGTCGCATGCCCTTGAATGTTGCAGTTCTTGGACATGCCGGTTTCCTCACGATGTTTTCCTTCACCGTTTTGAGCGGTGGCAAATCCGCACATAACAAAAAAAAACAAAGCTTATTGCTAATCACAAAAATGTTTGCGCTGACCAACATTCAAACCTGGACCAAGCAACGCTCAAAATGTGGAGGCGAAACGATCTGCTGTATTTCTAGTCAAATTTATTTAGTTAGCAACTGAAATCATTGTTAGGTTAATACCCTTGCCAAGAGGTAGATAAGTAAGCTATTGTTATTTGTTTGTGCTAACGTTAGAGTGACATAGTTCAATCCCCTTTAGTTTTTTATATAGCAACTATTAATTAATTTACTTAATTAATTTACTGGGAAGACGAGATCACACGCATAGCTGATCAAAAATGGCTAGAACTAGCAAAGGACCGAGAAACCTGGCAAATTCTGGAGGGGCCTCCTCCAGAATTTGCCAGGTTTCTCGGTTCACCTCAAGGGTCCTCTAATTAAATTTTTTTATTTTTTTCTTATAGTTATAATTTAAACACTGTACATATACTTAGAGGAACATAAGGCTTTTTTATTTTATTTTATTTTATTTATTATTAATTAATTTACCGCGCGGCCTGATAGGTAGGTTCGCGTGATCTTTTGGATGTCGCATCTCAGCATACTCACAGCGCGCTGCACTATCACACACGATATTACTTACCCAAGTTTTAAAGCTGAGACCTAGACTGTACAAAAACACGTACCGTCCGTCTAGTAGTTTCAGAGTTTACGATTATCAGAGAACCGAAAATAGTAGACGATATAATCGCTCTATAAAATAGGTTTATAGTAGAATAGATTTACAAAATACTCATGTCGACAGGAAGGTATTTGGTATCCATCCAAACTTAATAAGAAGTATTCTCATAAGTATTTCTTTTGTTACCTTTTCACACCGAAACCTTGAACAGAGCTCGATGAAGTGTACATATAGTTTGAACGTAAGATATCCAGTATCCACGCGGGTGAAACTGGGGCGCATTTAGTATTCAAATAAAATGAAAAAGGCAAGATAACAAATAGAAAAAAATACTGTTTGCCTAATATTTTCAGCAGTGGACGGACACTGGCTGGCCGAATGACAAGGGGTCGCAACTTCATTTTTCTTATCAAAGTCTGGTTCAAAATTTACGTTACAATCATGGGGGCATCTAAAAAGAGCCGTGCCTTATCTCATTCCGGGAGTAGAGGTCACCAAATTATAAAAAATTAGACATTTGTACTACGAGTGACTTTTATCTGCTGTTCAGAGGTACCTAACAAAGTGTAATCTTGAGTTACCTACATCTACTTGAATATTTTGTAACGATGACTTTACCGCTACTTTCTAAACGTTAACTTTGAAAACTGGTTAAATCTATTGCTGGCTTTGTTATTTATTTTGTGGCGGAGAAAGACAACAGTAGAGTCAGAAGAGTTAATATGTTGTCAAAGTTATTTGACGTTTCAGAAACCTACCGCATTATGTACTCCTATTATGTCAACTTATTCCAAAATTTAAAACGTCAATAACAATCAAAGTAGGTAATGTAGATTTAAATAGTATCGGTTTATTAAAAAAAACGCTCATTAACATGCAATTAATTGTAATTAAAAACACAACACAACGCAAATTATATATTAATTTATCTCTTTGATGCGCAATGGTCATGAACCAGAACGTATTTCAGATAATATGTATTATTTTTCATGCAACGATAATGGGTCTTCTCTTTTAAAGGTCGATAGGTAGCTAGGTAAAAATAATAAACAGTGTTCCAATTAAATGTTTTGTTGTGTCTTTACAGAATTCCTCCGTAATTAGGGGAGGGTGCGGCTGGAAGGGGTAGTTAAGGTTTAACAAAATTCTGTAGTTTGAAGGAGGTCCTCTGCTGAACTTTGGCCTCCCTCTTTGTACACCAATTAAACCATGAAATTACAGGCTACATTTATTTTTGATATTTTAACCATGCATGGGGAATGTCGTAGGCTACATTTTTATCGCGATAAACTGTAGTTCACGCGGTTAAAACCGTGGGGAGCAGCTAGTACGTAGATAAAAAAGCTCAGAGGTGGTGCATGCATGGTTTCCCAAAGTTCGTACCTACATTGAGAAAAAAATTCTGTCTTTCCTTAGAAGTCTTACCTTCCAAGACCGATTCCTTCCAAAATATAACATTTCGTACCTTATTTTACATTAGTTTTCCTTCTGAAAAAAAGACTTTCCCTTTTGACTCGGAAGGAAAACTCTGTATTTCAGAAGGTCTTTTTTCTCCTAGTAGTAATTTTTCCGTTCTAACTTGATACTACGCAGTACATATTGTCCACGATCACTGTGCAACCACGTGCGTCGCTTGACACCGAGACCCGCCGATACCGACGACGCTTGGTGGGTTGTTAACATTATAACGATGAGACCCATTTTTTTTATAAAACACTCGTTTCGGTTTCATAGATTGTTAGGAATGTAATCGCCTGTATGTGGCGTTCGCGGTTGTTTTCATGTGATCTCTTAGGGCCTCTATTTAAAACCTATCTACCCATCGTTTGTCGAATCCTCTCGGCCCGCACTATAAGTTATGTGTTGCTCAAAACGGTGAAGGAAAACATTGTGAGGAAACCGGCATGTCCAAGAACCACAACATTCAAGGGCATGCGACATCTACCAACCCGCACTGGGCCCGCGTGGTAGATTACAGCCCATACTCTCTCCCAGAGAGGAGTCCAGAGTCTCAAAAGAGGAATAGGCCGAGGCTGGGCTAGCGTGGCAAGCAAGCAGACGGCCAGCCTGATGGTAAGCGGTCACCGAACATAACCAAAACCGCCGAATGTATTAAATTTCCCTTTAAAATTAAAAATATTTTTCTTGTATTTTAGTATGATATTATAGCTACGAGTATCTTATGTGGCGAAAGTAACGCGTGGCCGTGATTCAAATATAAACAAAAACCGAATGGTGGACTCTGAAGTATACCTAAGACATGCCAACGGCTACAGTAGGTAAATGATTTGCACGACAATGTAATAATCTTCAATAGAATATGGGTATAACATTATCGCCGCGTGCGGTCACATGCCAAAATCTTTGTTTGATAAAACAAAGGTCTTATCAACCTCTTAATTAATAATTAAACGCAGAATTTGGCGCTTAAATTATGACAACTTTTCCCTGTGGTTTAGCTTGATTGGACTTTGAAGAACAAATGAGTAATGTAATTTAATTTACATACATTTTGTAACTCTCATGCAAGCGTATTTAATTTGATTATGATTGTTACAATGCAATGATGCATTTGTACCGTAAGCACAGGTATACCTAACGAATATGGTAACATTCTTACCGAAACAGAAATTAATCAAATCTCGATTTCGATCGATTAAAACAAATCCACTTACTTGACATCGATTTTTCGTTAAATCGATGTCATATCGACATCTCTACCATACACTACCAATCCATACGCTCTTTCCTATGGGCCATGGGCCAACTGGCCCAGTGCGGTAGATAGGTAGGTATTACCTATAAGCTGCACAACTCTACGCTTTCTTGATGAAGGATTTGATGATAGACAAACGGACACCCTACTAAAATTACTACTGAGTTAATTTTAAATGTAGGCAACGGTTACCTAATTATAAGGTAGACTAGTCGCAATATTTCTACATTATTGCGTCATAAACGTATTTTAGGCGGATTTTTATAGTAATTTTAAAGCAGTGTAACTTGGGTTCGATTCTCGTAAAATGAATAAAATAAAAATCACCATTGAAAAATTGACAAACTTTTAGCTTCAAATTCAAAGAAAAATCCTAAGTATTTGATTTAGCAATTGGATATGACACAATGACAAATATCGATGGCCTACATAATTTTTTTATGCGCTTGTGTAGACTTTTGTATTTACATGTTCAAATTACAAAAAAAATCTACGTTGAAAAAAAGGTTCTCAAGATATACATAGAGTTTTTTGGTAAGCAGAGTGCACCGTAAGTAGGCTTCTTTCATTACAAAACCGACGGACAGTCCTAAAATAAAATCGATATTGAAACTGTCGAGTCACCACATGCGGACGACGTGTTCCTTATCTTTACTCTAATTATTTATATTGAAGAATTTTAATTATATTTACTTGATAACGTTGTTGAAACACCCTCCCGGGTGATGATTGCCGCTTTGAGATGCGTGAATTAAATGACTGGCGACTAAATGAGTCAAACTGGGATTACTTGGTTTTTCTAGTATTTACTACAAGTAATTATTTAATTTAGAAACCGTTCTGTCACCGACATGATTTAATTTTATAACTGATAGAAGAAAAATACGGTTGCATCATTTATTTTTGTGTTTTTTTTGTTCATTCCAAAATTAAAAACCCAAACAAACCTATTACATAAGCTTTTTTGTAATGAACCTGTTTGGTAAATTCTGGGTGGTATTGAGCGGTAGCGGACAAACGTGACGATTACCACCAGTCGAGGGACTTGCTCGTCTCGTCACTCATGTGGCAAAAATAGGTAAGGAATTTATGATGTGTACAGAGTACTACGCAAAATTTCCAAAAACCAAAAATTTACTATTGACGAAACGAAAGCTCAAATCAATAAGCTTTCGAGCTTTTGGTGAAGGAAAACATTGTGATGACAGCTTGGTGGTAGGGCGTTGTCTAGTGCTCGCCTGGAAAAGCCAAGCTCCTATAAATGTAGGAGACTGACTCTGACTTGAGAGCCAGTTCCTAGTCCACGCATAACATGGGACCATAGGCTATATATACCCTGTAAAGCGAAAAAAAGGTTCATTGCAGGATTCGAGCCAATAGATGTCACTATCATCGCTTCAAAGTTCAAGACTTCAATCTTACTGAGTTCCAGTAATAACTATTAATAGATAGGTAACTGGAATTAATGTAATTATTAATATTATTATTTTCAATTGTATTGGTGACATATATTATCTACTCGGTAAGCCCGTAAACAGATATATTATTACTCTGACCCTTCGAAGGTTAGTACAGGTAAACAAACTGTCTTATTTATGCCCTTAAAACTTGACTTTACAGATCATCTCCGGACAAAATCTGCACTGAGCAAAAAATCCTAATTTTCCTACTGAGTCTTACTTTCCAACACCGATTCCTTCCAAAATGTAACCTTTCCTTCCTTATTTTACCTTAGTTTTCCTTCTGAGACAAAAGGGAAAGAAATTCCTTCTGTATTTCGGAAGGTACTTATTTTTTATCTGTGTGTCCATTTATAACACGTAATTTTCTTCTTTTTCTATAGGTATAAGTGTACCAAGATCAAAAGCTGTTCATGTTCATTAGTTTCGCAAAAGTTCAAAAACGGCTTGACCGATTTGATTTCTTTTTCGGGTTTGTTTTCTTTGTTTTAATAAAGGGCTGGTATAAAACAAGGGAAAACCCAAATGGAGAAATTGGTGGTAGGGTTTTTTCAAGTGTCCACCTGGCTAGCTACCAAAGTTAAAGATATGTCACCAAGCACATATCATTGGTGTGTTCCGGCAGCCTCACTTGAGAGCTAGTTCCTTCAGGCGTAGTGTGGCGTCACCTTCGACCACATCGTCACTTAACATCAGAAATGACTGAGGGTCACAACTCTGTAAGAAGTAAAAAAAAATTGTTAGTCGATGATATTAATTAATCCAGTCTCTAGTCTTAATTAGTCGATAAGGTCAACTCTAAAATTGAGCCAATCTGCAAGCGCTCGACCATAATCACCAAGCATTATCTCAGGTTGAACGAACTGGCGAAATTGGTGCCAATAACCAGAATGGGGGGCAATTTTAGGAACTTACAGTTGGCAATGGGTTTTTTCCTCGAGTCTCGGTTTAGGTTTTAGTTGTAGTTTACTGGTTTAGGTTTTTTTAAGTGAAAGTTTAGAGTAATCAACTTGATACCGCAACGCGTTCTTGAGAAAATGGATCTGGAATCTAAACAGACAGAAGTCTTTCTCGACAGTAAAGTGATCTAATAGGTTTCCGTTTTTCCCTAAAAACGTATGAAAGGAAACGAACACTTTAATACTTTTCGTAAACTATCAAAACACTAGGCGTAGGTACAGGTGACTTGTGGTCAAACGCTACCATTGAACGTAGTATAAAAAGGACCATATTTTTTTAGACACTTAACTGCTCATGACGCACCATGGTCTGTGTAAAAGCCATAATAATTATATAGATTAAGATCAATGCGTTTGTTTATCCGCCATGGGCATGCGTCGGCGAACAATGCACAATGTGCGGGCAAAGTCCAGCGGTCACGTGGGCCGCGAGCTACGGGACGATTTTATTACTGATGATCTTTGAACCTACGATATTTTGTGAAGAGTCAGCAAGGCAAAAGAAATGAAATGGTGTTATGGCCTTACAAGCCGATTTATGCGAATTTATGAAGGATACCTACTGAGATGAGTGGAATAAAGTGTCTTCGCAAAAGCGGGGATCCAGCTCTAAAGAAAGGTTGTGGTCACGGCGATCTGAAAATTGCAAAAGTTCCAGTTGGACTAGAGACTTGCTCACGATCGATATATTGCATGCCTGCAAACAAAGGAGACGTTAACAAAATGACGCCTCGGCCAAGACAGTATTAATTATATTGTTCTCTATCTCTTCAATGATTTTTTTCCTTTAAGCATCTCTTTCTTACTTCAAGAAAAACAAAAGAAATAAAATCATTGAAGAGATAGCGAAAAATATAAAATTATAAAATTAAAAGTATGTATGACTGTCTTGGCCGAGGCGTCATACTCAAAGATATTGCAGAGTAGGAGTGGAGTACCTATCTTACATAAATGAAAATACTTTCCATAGCGCAAAAATAGAAAGTTCCTGAAGGAAAACCGGGAGATTCCATAAAAACAGCTGTTACAAGTAACATTTTGTAGTTTGCTGTCGAGTAATAAGACTCTCCCGTTGCTCCCAAACTTACCATTGAATGGGAGCAAGTGGGCTCGTGAAAATCACGCGTCGAGAGCATGCGAGCGGGTGCAGGGGGCAAGGTGGACCGAATACTTGGGCCGTGAGCAATGGAATGTAGCTTGTAGCCTCGCCATGCAACTGGCTGTGTTTGGATGGAGAACATTAAATCTATGGTACTTATAAGTAGCCACACTAAATCAGGTTTTTTTAATTTAATTTAGTGGTTAGTAGTTTAGTTTCATTTTTATTCTACTGGATTTCTTTTTTGGTGGTGTAATAAAAAAAAAAACAAAGTACATCTCTGATTTTTTTTTTAATTTAATAGAGGAGTAAAAAAATAATAAAACATACAAAATTCAAAGTCATAAATTGTTCAAAAGATGTCCTTCACCCAACATCACGTGTATTTTTTACAGTTAAGAAAACTTAACCACACCCAATAATATTAGTTTGTTACTTCTAGCTGAAATGGCACAATGGATTTGAATACAATTTGGAATGGAGATAGCTTATTTATAGATGAAAACTGTTGAAACGCATGTTTTTGCTAAGATGAATTAATATTACACAATGCTATAAACGTATGTACCGGAAAAAAAGCACTTGCGGCGCGACCTCCACCACATCGTCACCAAACATCACGTGACATCGCTACCCTGTCGAAGATGTAGAGTCAGGTGAGCGCTAGAAAATGCTCTAACATATGTACTGTAATACATTCATAACTGTATTCCAACTTAAAATATAATGTACACAGAAAAACGAACAAAAAATCGAGACGAATGCGATGAAAGTACCTTACTTACAATTCGCCACTAAACTCCCACTCCACTAACCCACCGCTGGCGCTAGGGCAGTTCCCAGCTTAGTAAACAATAGATAGACAAGAACTTGACACATTTACAACTGGATTCAATGTTGTAAACATACGTTAACCTGTCAACAGCCGCAATCACGCGGGTCCAGTGTCCACTGATACGATAACAGGAGAGGAATCTCTCATTCGTACATCCCTTTCATAATAAACCAACGAACGTTGGGTCGGCCAGTCGCGCGCGAGCAGGCATCCTAACCGCACGTATGCGGCTGGACTTACTCTGGTATTTCAACTGTCTCCGCCGAAGGAATCTACCATGATGGACGTGGCGCGTGTGTCGGTGTTTCTTCTAGTCACGAGCTGTTTAAGCTTAGAAGGGGAGTTGTTGGGTGCTTGTGGTAACTGCGCGAACGGGGACTTGTCTGTGACGGAGTTGACAGATGTGCGGTTGGAGTTCGTGAAGCAGCAGATCTTGAAGAAGCTGCGGTTGAGTAAGAAGCCGGCGGTGGCGCTGCCGGTGAACAGCTTGCCGATGCCGGTGGCGCAGGGGCAGACCCTCAGCGAGGGGACAGAGAAGGCGCCCGAGTTCGATGATTATTACGGACGGACGGAGCAGAAGATCATTTTTCCTGTTGAAGGTGAGTTTTTAATCATAAGAAATGTCTTCGACATCGTCATCATCAGAAGACGACTGCTGCTGAACTGATAGCAGTTCATCTAGAAGTTCAGAAGTTCTTGAAATTACAGTATTTAAGTTATGGTTTTTGTGAAGCTTTTTTGTCAGTTAGTGTGTGCACTAATTTTTATTCACAAACATTTTCAATACGCGCTTTTTAAAACAATCGCTAAGCAATTAAAAAGCCACTAGTGTAAATCCAGTGCTGGTTGTGGATCCACGATCCGCGTAGTATCAGATACCCTAGAGTCCCTAGACGATATGTTTGCGATTGCTGAATCTAATAATCGGAGAAACTGAAATACGTGAAAGTCTTGAAGGAAAGCTTTAATAGGAAGTGTGTATTTAAAAGTTATAATGCTGCCGAACCTACTCCCCACAAGTACTTAGTTAATCTCCCTTAAATAGTTAAAAATATACCTAATTGAGGTTTTTGCAAATGCATGATTAGAAGTTTTTTGAAAATTCAAGAACTCAAATTTATTTTCGAAATTTAGCTAAGTACCTATTCATTACAATACGTAGAAAGCAACAATGTGATCACTTTATAACGTTAAACTTATAACTGTAGCTACGCCGGTTCCTACCTCCTTAAACCGGCAAAAGAAACAAGAAGCGCCCGGCAGATGTCTGTTCGGGAAAAACAGAAATGCTATCCTATTATTTTGTACAATAGGTCATCAAGATGTAGTCCGTACAAAAGAAAACGTAAATAAATATATCCATTATCCATTGAAGATAAGTGGACGCATTTGCCCGCATTCTTGGCCTTTTCAGGATGAGAGGTCAAAGACAACGAGAACGTAGATTTATGGACACACTAGTTGTGCCGTGTGAAGAGTCTCTTACGCCCGAAATTATTAATAATTAATCGATCCTGATCCGTTATCGGCGCTTTTGGATCGATACGTCATGTTTTTTTTATAGTAATAGTATGTCAAGCTTTACTACTAAAATTACATGTTATGACATGATATATCGATCGAAAACCGCGGATAACGGATCAGGATCGATTATTATTTTCGGGCGTTATATTAAGCTGCCATTTTCCAGAATAATAATAAAATAAAAACATTTAGTTCAATAAACTTAATTATTCTTTAGTCTTTCTTTAGTTTTTCTTTAGTTACTAAGCCCATTCTATTGGTCTCATCAAAACGAATCATATGAGCCCAAACTCGAGGGTTTTACCAGTAGCCACTGAAAAGTTCCACTATCTTCTGGATCCATCAGCAGACCCCGTTACCAAGCCTAATCTATTGGCCTCATCGAAACAAATCATATGAGCCCAAACTCGAGGGGTTTAGTAGTAACTACTGAAGAGTTCTACGATCCACCGCCTGGCTCCATCATCAGGTCAGGTCGATGATACCAAATTATTGCCTTGTCATCAGTTGTGGATCCCCGATCCGACGTAGTACTGTCTGATACCCTAGATACAGGGGATCCTATTTAGGGGCAGAACTACGATTTTAATTGTGTGCGCGTTATTTATTTATTTGTTACTAGCTGTTCCCCGCGGTTTCACCCACGTGGGCTACAGTTTATCGCAAAAAGTAGCCTATGTCCTTTCTCAGGCTCTAGACTATCTCTGTACCAAATATCATTTAAATCGGTTCAGTATTTTAGGCTTGAAAGCGTGACAGACAGAAAGACAGACACAGAGTTACTTTCGCATTTATGATATTAGAGTAGAAAAGTAGGGATTAGTTTTTACTATTTACAGGGTAGCGTTTGACCATAAGTCATGTTAAGTGACGATGTGGTCGAAGATGGCGCCACGCTACACCTGGACTGGGAACTGGCTCTCAAGTGAGGCTGCCGGAACACACTGATAGGTGCTTGGCGACTTGTAGATTATAAAATGATTACATGTTACTGCAGGCGACTGTACATCGAAATTTATAACACGTGCATTTCATGCCACCTACTTGTGTACTTAAGTGTAAGATAAAATAGGTAAAAAACTACGTGACCGAACTTTGGACCGAGACTATTTGTAGTTATCGAAATACTGCGTGTTGGAGGGGAAATTTCGATGAATTACTTTATTTACCCAATTTTTTTAATTAGGTACAATATTTAGGTACCTATGTGTAATCAATTTGTTAGTCGTTAGTGAAACAAGTAGGTCATGCCTCAGGTGTGGTGGACTTTGATCTATCAGTGATGAATATTACTGCTACACATGATCTTTTGAACAGGCAACCAAACAAATAAAAAATATGATTAGGGACGAAAGCCTATTTTGGGCCTTTTTTCATCATCATCTGCCTTTACGTTCCCACTGCTGGGACTCTGGCCTTCTCTCAGAGAGAGAACGTATGGGTCGTTATCTACCACGCGGGCGCAGTGCGGGTTGGTAGATGTCGCATGCCCTTGAATGTTGTGGTTCTTAGACATGCCGGTTTCCTCACGATGTTTTCCTTCGCCGTTTTGGGTGATGGTAAATCCGCACATAACTTATTAAGTCATAGGTGGCGAAAAAGGTGGCACCAAATTTCATCAAAATCGGTTTAGTCGTTACGTTGATACGTGGTGACAAAACATTATTCACACACACACAAACTTTCGCTTTTATAATGTCTTGTAATTCTATGAATGTTAGTATATAGGATTAATTTCTTAGATAAGAAGGCGTGAACAGTAAGTATTTGAGTAGATATTAATTTGTATAGATATTAAAATTTAAAATACCCCCGACATCCTGGACCGATTTTAATCATAGCTAAGAGCCACCGCTTTCAAATGAAAAAAACCGCATCGAAATCGGTTCATCCGCTTGAGAGCTAGGATACCACAGACAGACACACACACAACACAGGGACAGACAGAAATCGGCGTCAAACCTATAACACCCCTCGTTTTGCGTCGGGGGTTAAAAAAGATGGTTGATGCTCTTCTTACTGTACTGATCTCATTTTCAAGTAATTTAATTTAAATTACTTATATAAATATAATCTACTACGAAGGAAAACATCGTGAGGAAACCGGCATGCCCAAGAACTGCAACATTCAAGGGCATGTGACATCTACCAACACGCACTGGGCTAGCGTGGTAGATTACAGCCCATACTCTCTCGCTGAGAGAAGGCCAGAGTCCCAGCAGTGGGAACGTGGAAGGCTGATAATGATGATGATGATGAATCTATATTACACTGAGAAAAAAATCCTGACTTTCTTCCATAACCGATTCCTTCCAAAATGTAACCTTTTCCTTCCGTATTTCACCTTAGTTTTCCTTCTGAGTCAAAAATTCTCCCCCTTTGATTCAGAAGGAAAATGTATATCGGAAGGTCTTTTCTCTTCGTGTATTTTTGATATAATTAACATTGAATAAGTATTAACTTTTTGGCAATTTAGGTTTCATTTTTCACTTCTAAAAGTTTATCTAAATAACATAACTCAAAGGTGACTGACTGACATAGTGATCTATCAACGCACAGCCCAAACCACTGGACGGATCGGGCTCCAATTTGGCATGCAGGTAGATGTTAAGACGTAGGCATCCGCTAAGAAAGGATTTTAATTAATTCTACCCCCCAAGGGGATAAAATAGAGGATGAAAGTTTGTATGAAACTTTGTCAATTTTACAACGATCGCGCTGAGACTTTGCATGCATAAAGCGGTAGCCCACGCGGGTGAAACCGCGGGGAACAGCTAGTTATTTTATAAGTTTGCTCTGTAGCTCTTAACTTTAAATATTAGTTATCTATATTTGGCTACATTTATTAGTAAGTACCTATGTACTAGGTTTTCTTTTCTACGTGGCAAAGGAGTGTAGCTAGAAGACGTGTTGTGCGCAAACGCGGAAGTTTTTACTATATGAACTTTTAATTCGTTTATCTTTTAGTTTCTAAACAAAGATACATTTGTTTTAAACTTGTTATGTAACTGCGTGGCCTACTTATTCGTTATCAGTTTGGAATTATCACTCATTTTGCAACTATTAAAGTTTAGTTTTTATTAGATAAAGTTAAGATGACTTTCTTAAACAATTATGTAATGCAGACAATATCTCAAAACTAAATACGACCATATTATATGTGTCTAAATGCCGATTTAGATTGCTATTTCTACCAAGCAGATGGAAATTGGCTTATGTAAATATAGGCAGTGGTGGATTTAGCAGCAGGCTGAGTAGGCTGCAGCCTAGGGCGGCAGATTTTAGGGGCGGCAAATTTAGTGTCAATTTAAAAAAATGCTTTAATGATATTAAAAGAGTCGTATCTATGTATTTTAAAATTATTAATATGTGCACACAAACAATTAAACTTGTTCACCACTTGATATTTCTTCAATTTTTGTCTGATGCATAAAAAAAATGACATACTTCGAAAAAGGAAAGGCAGAGGCCGTAGAGGTTATAGAGGTTGGTAGGGGCGGCAAAATTTGAATACTTAGCCTACTAGCGGCAAATGTGTAAATCCGCCATTATTTTCCCTGTATATATAGGGAAAATAATCAATAAATTATAATCAAAATAATATTCTTCCTCTCTTACATAGCTTTAAGTGGTCGCTTTATTTGAAGGGCTGTGCTGATTTTGATGATATGTTCCACGTAGCGAATTTATGTCGTAGATATCAACATAATAATATTAAAAGCTATTTGTATGTTGTGAGGCTAGACCACACCGATGGCGCTTTGCGACAGATATTTAACTTGACTTGTCGTGTTGTCGTAATTATTGTATTATGGTAAAAAAAAAATCAGCATCTTCTTTTATTGCACGTGTATTATAAAGATAAAAAAATTTGTAAACATGTAAATCTTTATGCACGTGTAGGTATCTAGTTAATCTTTGTTTGAACTTTGTATTATACCTATCTGTAAATGCATTTTTGGTTTATATTATATTAAATATCACTGCTGTGCTTCGCAGCTGCCGGTCCTGGCTATATCAGACGTAAAGCCACGTTAACTTATTAGGTAGTTTGTCATTTTACTTAAATAATATTAATTGTTAATTTGTTGTTAAAATACAAGGAAATAATTAAACTTTGTATTCTGAGTAAGATAAGTTTTTACGAGAAGTCGAACAACAACAAACTTAAGATTAGATATGGACAAAAATATTTGGCTAATTACCTGAACCTACAATTTTGTTTAATCATCAGCCGGAAGTATTCCACTGCTGAACGTAGGTCCCCTTTGAACGCCACCGTGGACAGCTATTAGCCATTTGCATCTATCAGCTCCCTGCAAATCTTACACTGTCGTCGGTCAGCGATTTTTTATTTTTATTTATTTAAACTCAACAGCACCACAATTGCGTAGCGTGGGTAAATGATAGCAAAAGGTACACACATGTCTGCCTGTTATCACCTGACCCTGGGGTCATTCTTTGGTCCAATTAGCAGAGGTCAGCATAGTGGCCTAACGTACCTACTTCCAATTATTGTGATTGTTGTGTATAGATCCTTGAACCGAACGGTTCATTAATAGCGGAACGATCAAAGTACGCGATGAGATTTTCCCGCTGAGCGATATGTTTGCGGCGAGGCGTCGGGTTTTTGTGTATCTAGTAAAATAATTGCCAGCTTCTGAACTGATTTGAAAATGGGATTTCACAGACCGATAGTGTCATAAAACGATTTTATTGTAAAGAAACGGTACATAAAGCGGATCTTTTAATATTTTTACACATGCCACGCTAAAAATACCTACTAACTCAAAACTGTAACAATACAACCAAACGAACAGAAAAAAATATCTCTAAATATGTTTTATAGGAAAGAATGTGAGTTTTGAGTATATATTTTTGTGTGAATAAAACTTAATTTACTTTCAGTTTTCATCCAACTATCAAATTTTCCGTTGAATTCTCGAACCATTTTCTTTCATACAAACCTTATCCTGGCAACTACGATCCCTGTAGACGGAGAAAAAAAACCTTCCGAAATACCGTGTTCCTTCTGAGTCAAAAGGAAAGGATTTGTTATTCAAAATGAAATCTAAGGTAAAAAAGGGAAGGAATCGGTCTTGGAAGGTAGGACACGGAAAGTCCGATTTTTTTTTCTCATTGTACGAAAAAAATCAAATAAGTAAGTGCCACAAGCTGCAACCTACCACGCTGGCCGAGTGCGAGTTGGTAGATGTCGCATGCCGTTGAATGTTGAAGTTCTTGGTTCTTGGACACGCCGGTTTCAACAATGTTTTCCTTCACCATTTCATACCTATACACGGAGAAAAGACCTTCCGAAATACAGAAGGAATTTCCTTCCCTTTTGACTCAGAAGGAAAACAAAGGTACCTAAAATAAGGAAGGAAAAGGTTACATTTTGGAAGGAATCAGTTTGGGAAGTTAAGATTCAGTAGGAAAGTCAGGATTTTCTTCTCAGTGTGGCGGGATGGGATTTGATCTTATACCTTACTTGGTCTAATATAATTTGTATGTTTGTTTCAGGAGAGTGCTTGACCTCAGGCCGGTACCCGTTCAAGTGCTTGCAGTTTGAGCTGCCTCCAGACGTCGAGCCTGAAGAAGTTAATGTGGTGGAACTGTGGTTCTATAAGGTGAGGAACATATTTTATATAATTAGTTATTATTAGTTAGTTAGTTAAAAGTTAAGCCAATAAAAGTTAAAATCCTTCCAATTTCGTAGGAGCGAGACCCAATGGACGAGTACAATCAGACCTTCGTGATCTCGGAAGCAGCTCACTGGGACAGCCAGCAGCAGTTCAAGAAGACAAAGCCCATCGCCATCAAGGAGACCGACATCGGCGAGGGCTGGGTCCGGGTGGAGCTGGCCTGGGCCGTCAGGGTCTGGCTGGAAGGTCGGGAGAGGCTGCACACGCTTCATGTGGCCTGCAGGACTTGTCAGGTATGTCATACAACTTTTTTCTTGTGAAGGATCTCAACTGTAACTCTAGATCGCCTAACTAGGGAAACCTAGCTTGATTCAGGTTTGATTGCTGATTGGATGATGAGGCCGTGGGTTCTAATCCTACAATGAGGTTGAGCTTTCGGTGAAGGAAAACATGGTGATGAAACCATAGCTTGGTGGGTGGACATTTTCTAGTGCGTGCCTGGCAAACTACAACCCTCAAGTTAAGAGTCTGTCTCCAGGCACCTATCGGTGTGTTCCGGTACACTCACTTAAGAGCCAGTTCCTTATCCGGGTGTGTCGTGGCACCACCTTCGACCACATCGTCTTTTAACATCAGGTGACATGTGGTCGAATGCTACACTTTAAGAAGTACCTACGTAAAAAAAGTTTCCTTCTTTTTTTCTTTTTACCTTTAACTTGGTTATCATCATAATCACCCTGTTTCAGTCCACTGCTGGACTTAGGGTATCACCAAAGTACCTGCACCATGAGCCCGGTCTTTGACTCCTTTTATCCAACACTTTCCGTTCCATTCCGTAACGTGGCTCCACCTAACCGGACTCCACTCTCTAATCTCCACTCAAGAACACACTTGCTGGTTATGGGTTTCCCTTTTACTAACCAAATCTTGATTGTTACAGCTGCGCCGAGCACCTCTTTCGTTCCACGAGAAGCACCGTCCGTTCCTGGTCCTGTACACTAAGTACGCTGGCAAGCGGCGGCGGGGCCGAGCCCTGGAGTGCAGCGCCTCCACCACCGAGTGCTGCCGGGAGCCCCTCTACGTTAGCTTCAAGGAGCTCGGTTGGGACGACTGGATCATCAGGCCGGAGGGGTACCACGCGTACTTCTGCAAGGGAACCTGCGCGCCGATCAGTGCTGTCACGCTGGCTAATAGCTATCACCACAATATTATTAGGGTGAGTCTTCTTTAGCAAGTTGGTTAAGCAATCATGGTTGTTGAATTGCGACCTGGATGAGGTTTCGAATCGTGCAATGAGTTTGAGCTTTCGGGGAAGGATATCGTGATGAGATCATTATAGTAGGTCATTCTCCAAAGCTCGCCAGTCTACATTACCTACCAAGTTATGAATCTATCACCAGGAACCGCTATCGGTGTGTTCCGGCAGCCTCACTTGAGAGCCAGATCCTATACCAGGCGTAGCGTGGCGCCACCTTCGATCACATCGTCACAGACTTGTGGTCAAACGCTACCATGTCAGATCTAAAAAGTCCAAGTTCAGTATTTTGTCGCTTTTTAGTGTTAACGATTATGGTACGATTGATATTTTGTCTGGTGGACTGTGGAGTGTGGATGGTCATAAGACCTGGCAATACATACATTATATTACATTGTACATGGTAGCGTTTTATCACAAGTCACCTGATGTTAGGTGACGATGTGGTCTAAGGTGGCGCCACGCTACACAAATACGAGTCAGTGGCCCCACGAGTACTAAGGCTTCCTTCTCTCTTACTGAAAATCTCGTAATTTGAGCCGACAATGAACTGAACCTATATTCATTTTGTCTACAGAAATATTTCTACACGGTGACAGAGCGCAAGGCTGAGTTCAAGCCTTGCTGCGCGCCCACCACCTTCAGCTCTCTGCAGCTCCTCTACTTGGATTCAACGAACACTGTGACGCAGAAAACTTTACCGAACATGGTTGTAGAGTCTTGTGGATGCATGTGATTGTGTTGTTCTGAAGAGAAGAGAAGAAAAGAGAATAGATTTTGAAGTGGTACTTCAAAGGACTGAATAAGCTAGGACAGTCACCCAGTTTTATACGCAAATACGTATTGATATTCAGGATTACGGAATAGGGATGGAATTAAGTGTAGAAAAGGTCGTAATATCACTGTCTTGCAAATTGGTACTGAACTAAATCATTTGAGCTATCGTTTGAGCGATAATTTTAATTTTGACCAGCGTAAAGTGCGTATAATTTGACGTCGCATACTATAATTCTTACATAAATGGAAGGGGCCCTATTCTCGCGGCCTGATATATTATCACATTCGCAATAACTATTGCGATATTTATCGATATGACGCTGCGAGAATCGGGCCCCTGGATTTCAGACCACAGACTGCGTAGACCGGAAACAGTTTTGTTTTTTACAAACGCTCTAACCCTTCGTCCGTTCGTAGTCATGTATAGTAGTAGTGGACAGTAGTATACAGAATGTACGGACAGACGGACGGATGTACGGTGTGTAGTACGGACGCGCAGTGTAGGTAACACAATAAAGACAGTGTAGGTAACACAATAAAAACAGTCAAAAATTATCACTTTTTTTTTTATCTATTTTTGTCAATTATCAAAGTAAACCGTTTCCGGTTTATGTTTTTAGACAGTTTTGTCCGTTTAAATGTAGCTAATTTATTCTTTTAATCATCTATGTAGTTTTTTATGTGATAGGTAGGCAGCTTTGCTATTATTATCTTGGTAAAGTTGATAATGTAGTGTGATACACAGAGTTAGAACTGTTATAATAATATAACCAGTGCATTTATTATTAATATATTTAAATAATTTGTAAGATGAATTAGTAACAATATGCCTACTATACGTTTTATGAAGGAAATATGTGATTTTTACAATATTACTCTATATAGATACTTCCCTAGGGTTCAAACTATCCTCCAGAACAAATTTCATTAAGATCTGTTCAGCGTAAAACGGTTTCAAACAAAGGGGCAGTGAACGAAAGAGATACTTTTAATATTATATTATGCGAGTATATTTCGAATGTTAAATTTTTTATACTTACGTTGCAACACTTCCTTCATGAAATGTGTATTGAAATGTAAAACTCATTTACGTTAATGTAATGTAAATTACGGTATGATAAATTATCAACAATTTAGACAAGTTGTGATATTATTAGTGTTAATAATATTTTTTATAGAAATTACGTTCCTAATTCTATTTAGATTTAAGTAATGTGTTTCATTGTATAATTTATGTCTAATTATAACTTTCATATGGAATAAAAAATGCTTTGTTAAGTATCTAATATACGTAACACTTTAATAACTATTTTGAAGCGCTCTGTCGCCAAGCACCTATCGGTGTGTTCCGGCAGCCTCACTTGAGAGCCAGTTCCCAATCCAGGTGTAGCGTGACGCTACCTTCAACTACGCCGTCACTTAACATCATGTGTCTTGAGATCATTATTTTTTATTCTGACTAATTACACTAATTAGTTTAAACAATTTCTTCAAAACGTGGCGTTGAAAGAATAGGTATATTTTGTGTAATTAATATATGCTAATAACTGAACTTTTCATTTTAACAATTAATTTTCATATGTAAATAGAGAAAATAATTTTGGCATATTGTATAATTATTATTATAAAGGCACCCATATTTGTTCAATCATTCCATTTATTACTGTTTAAAATGTACTTAAATGTTTATACCAGTGTTACCATATACGATGGATTCAATTATTACAGTGTCTGAGTATTATAGGAAGTAAGATTAGGCGAGTTCCAAAATTAATGATATAAAAAATTATTAGAAGATTAAAATTCTTTTTATGTATACCTTACCTACCTACCTAATCCTCTTGTGAAGCGGAATATTATTCAAAAAAATATAAAGGAGAATTTTTTTTCTAGTGTGAAAACAAAATAATTAAACAATTAGAAAATTGCCCACAAACTGAAATAATTATGCGGATGAACAACGACGCCCCCTAGTGTTGCAAATGTCCATAGGCGACGGTCACCGCTTACCATCAGGCAGGCCGCCTGCTTGTTTCTCACGCTATTCTTAGTACCTACTTGAAAATAAAGGCCACGAAATAAAAGAACACAAGTGATTAACGACACAACACATTCTTTATTAACCAAAAAGCAACAAACAGATCACAATAAAAAATGCAACTACCGTCATTTTCTAGCCACCCCCGCGCGAGGCGGTCCATATAAATAAATAATATAATTACCACTTACAACTAGTTTCTGAAGATGCAAGCGTTTCTTGAATTGCAATTAATACTTTCAAATAATTTATTCTATGTTTTATATGAAGTTCTTATAATAAATGAAAAAACGTGATAGTATGAAAAACATATGAGTTTAAAACAAAAATTGACAAATTGTTGGCAAGTAATATAACTTCTCATAATCCCATATTTAGGCATTTATAAGTCTTTACGAAAACCGGGAAAGTTTTCAAAATAATAACTTAAAAAGATATCCAACTTGAATATTTCTTCTCGGCACACTACGTACGTAACTAAAATACGTATTACGTTGAAAAGATTTTTATAACACCAGCGAACTTTCATATAAAACGTCATCCATCATTCAACACATAAACTAGAGTTAGTGACAGGTCGGTTATGTAAAGCTGGCACGTGCCCAGTACTCACACCAAAGCAATAGGGCATTACATCAATTTTTAAAAAGTGTCTCAATTAGATTATATAGTACTAGTGAACCGCTAAAAAATCCACACAACTTTATTCAATCGTTATGTGCCATAATTATGCATTTTCGAATTTCGCGCGTAATTTGACGAAAACGCTAGTCGCAGTGGACGCCATATTGCTCTGTGGTCATGACGTCAGTCGGCTGTGTAAACAAATGCAGTGACGTTTTGTATGTTAATGTTAGTTGTTTATATTTACATAGCCGTATGACGTAATAACATGGCGACTGCTATTTAAATGGTGTCATTGGTGTTCTCAACAGTTTAAAAAAGCTGAAACTTTTGAATTCAATTTTAAATTTAATTTGCTATTTATGAACTAAAACTTTAGATTTTCGACTGGTTTTTGCCTAAGCTATCTATTATGTTTTTAGAATTTTTCAACAAATAGAGTAAAATACCCTATTTCATTAAACAGTAGTAACAAAACAATAGCAATCTCTGTCGCGCTCGTTACCTTGACCGCGTGCGAGAGAGACAAAGAGACTTCTCTTGATGCGTATGCAGTGTGACGTCATTCCGTGCGCTCATTCAAATACACATGTGTGAGTGTGTTGTACGTGTCAGCATTAGATAACCGAGCTGGGACCCTATTCGCTATGACCATCAAGATTCCTTGCCAATAACGTATGACGTCATTACATGCTTTAGCGGTCATTCCACGCAGATAACGTAAAGCGGGCGCGTTACGTGCTTAGATTGTCATAGCGAATAAGGGACAAAGTTTGACGAGACAACACTCCGTCAGAATGTACAAATTTAACAATAAATCACAGAATTTGATGATACAGACGTGTCCAACCTTAGCGTAATAGTTTGAAATGATACTGGCAACCGCGGCTACTAAAGTAATATATATCAGTATAAAAAAAATCATATGAGTTGTTGTATAAAATATAAAACGTTGGTCGTTATTTAAATTGAAAGTTAAACGATGAAATATATAAATAATTTCGGGTCAGAATCAGTTTTTATTATAAACTATATGTGAAACGTTGCAGGACGTACAATTATTTAAACTTTTCAAAATATATAAATAAAAATGTAAACAACACTCGAATAGGACGGACGCTTTCTCAAAATATTGTTGTACCGCAATGAAAATATTACTTAATTTCGAATTTTTGGCACAATTCTCACAATTTTCATTTCTTTTATTCAACAGCCTGCTAGAATACTTTACTAAAATGCCAAATTTGATGGCACAGAATGTTTTCCAAGACGTTTGCCTTGATTTAGACAGTGTGTTCGACTCCACATTGTAATATTAATTCTAAAACTAAACTTATATCCTAAGAGACAACACATTTGGAATGGTTTGGACGATCACAAGCCTTTTAGAAACGTTAATTTGGCTAGAGATAGGAAATTATTCGTTTTTCTTATCAGGGGCTGTCCATAAATTACGTTACACGTTACAAAGGGGAGGGATCAACAAGGTGTGGCATCGTGCAAGGACGCGAGGATGACTCATTAGCTTTGTGACGTCACACCTTATAAGGGGTGATGTGAAATGTGACAAAGACGAGGGACTCTAAAATAATGAAATTCGTGTGACGAAATTTATGAACGTCCTGTAAATGAGTCGTTATTATAATGAAAACGATAGCTTTATTAGGTGCTGCACAATTATACATTTTAAAACTATGACTGATCGTTCTAGAAAATAAGTCTGGAAAAAACTAGAATATCAAAACCTAAGGCACGATTTTACGAGCGAGCGCTGGCTTGCACCAAAGTTCATGCTCAGATTTTATAAATATATATTAAATAATATATATTTCGTCAATACACAAAATAGTATATTCCCGAAAAATATGTTCACGAAAAACATATCTAAAACGTCTAAAAATACTAATCTCTTTACTTGGAAGCACCATAATTAAATCAAAACATCAAAAACATGCAACAGCGTAACAAAGAATCGCTAAAAAATATATTAAATCATGATTTGTGACGATTTTTTGTCTTTACGTAACAAATGCTAAATTAGTCGAAAATAAAACTAAATAGAACATACAAAGATGACATCATTCTTAGAGATACAGAGCAAGGACTGAACACGAATAATCACTACATTATTAAATTACTTTTACATTAATCACAAGAAATCGTTGATAAAATAAATTTACTCTATATAGACTGGATTGCAACGTGAATACATACAAGAAAAGTGGCTGAGTTAACCTAAAAACAGGGTTTCATGAATAAACAAAGATCAAACAAAGGCTCAGTTGAGCGATGGTAGCCGAACGGTAATGCGTGCCCTTACAAGGCGCCTACACCGAGACCTAACAAGTTATGTGTCGATGTACCATCGCTCAAAAAGGTGAAGGAAAACATCGTGAGGAAACCGGCATGTCCAAGAACCGCAACATTCAAGGGCATGCGACATCTACCAACCCGCACTGGGCCAGCGTGGTAGATTACAGCCCATACTCTCTCTCTGAGAGAAGGCCAGAGTCCCAGCAGTGGGAACGTGAAAAAAAAAATAAAAAAAAGGCAAAGGCTGGTGAAAGGCTGATAATGATGACTATGGTTAAAATGGCGTCATAATTTAACGGTAACTCCAAATCAGGCCGGTCAAAGTTAGAGCTTCAGTAAAATAGCTGTCAAGTGCATGCTCGTTGATATTGCAACACTTTCTAGTTCTCACTCTTGTCGCTGACTTCTAGTAACACTATACTAGAATTCTATTGTTAACTAGTGATATTAGTCAACAAAATTTTAACAGGACTAATCTCTCTCTCTGAGAGAAGGCCAGAGTCCCAGCAGTGGGAACGTAAAAAGGCTGACGATGAATGAATCTAACAGGTTCCAGTCGTATCGATGGAATTCCGACCGGATCCAGTCGTAGGTATCGGTAGAATTCCGGATCGCAATCCTTACTTGTCCTTTTCATTGGTGGTGGTAAGTTTGGCTGTCTCACTGTCTGAGGGGGGCGCGGGCTCGGAGGCCTGCACCTTGATGACGGGGGGCGGCGGCGTGCCGGGGGGGGAGGGGCGCGTGGCCACCGTCAGGGCGCCACTGTTCACATCCTCGATCGCCTTCCGCAGCTAGGGGGAGCGAAAATTGTGATCACTCGTGAAGAGAATAGAATGCAATTATTTATTCGCATAAAATGTCGATTACAAAAGATGGAATTAATACATAATGGTGCCAGGTACATTTTGCCGCACAAGGTGTGCAAATCTTCATTATTACATAAAATACTAGTTGCACCCCGCGGTTTCACCCGCGTCTTCCCGTTATCCCGCAGGACACTTTTTCCGGGATAAAAAGTATCTTATGTGTTAATCCAGGGTATAAGCTATCTCCATTCCGAATTTCATTCAGATCCGTTCAGTAGTTTTTGCGTGAAAGAGTAACAAACATCCATCCATCCATCCATACTCACAAACTTTCACGTTTATAATATTAGTAGGATAACCGATCTATCCACGGTTTGCCCTACTACAGATAGTAATTTGCCACAAGCTCCATAGAAGTAATGTCAAATTTGACACCAGCTCCATAGAAGTAATGTCAAATTTGACACCAGCTCCATAGAAGTAATGTCAAATTTGACACAAGCTCCATAGTAGTAATGTCACATTTGACACAAGCTCCATAGTAGTAATGTCACATTTGACACAAGCTCCATAGTAGTAATGTCAAATTTGACACAAGCTCCATAGAAGTAATGTCACATTTGACACAAGCTCCATAGAAGTAATGTCACATTTGACACAAGCTCCATAGAAGTAATGTCAAATTTGACACAAGCTCCATAGAAGTAATGTCACATTTGACACAAGCTCCATAGAAGTAATGTCATATATCTATATCTAGGAGGGCAAACTGTGCACGGATAGGTTATTGATCCCAGCCGTAAATGAATACGAACCTCTTTGAGTGACACGACGCCTATGAGACGCCCGATGGCGGTGACGTAGGCGCGGCTCACGCCCAGCGTCGAGAATAGAGAGTGCACCTGCGGAATATTGCAGCATTAATAACATTAATACATTAACCATTATGCGTTCGTTAATGTGTACGAGTATGGGGAAGTATGGGGACTTTGCTTGCAGCGGCGTCATGTGTCGGGTCGCCCTCTTCCCTCTCATATGGTCGAGGAGAGCGATGGCTGGCACATGCGTCAACTCGTGAACGGGTGCTGCTTGTGGGGTCTGGTCTGCTTTGGTTGTGATCCCGCAACTCGTTAATATTCATGTTCCCATATCCCAATGTGTACAACCAAACAAGAGAAATCTTCTTATTAGTAAAGCTAATTAAAAAATATCGGACTATTAGATGACAAAAAAAAAGCTTGGGATTTTAGTGAACTTGCTCCAATTCAATCAATTAGTAATAAGAATAAAATTGTCAATGTGATCGCGCTAAAAAAAATTACCTGCCGGGCGTTTCTTGCCTGTTCTTTTGCCGGCGTAAGGAGGTTGGAACAGGCGTAGCTAGTTTTAAGTTGACGTTTTAAAGTGATCACAATGTATCCTATTGAATAAACATTATTGAATTTTGAAAATTTTGAATTTTTGAATTAAACTTGCCCCAAAAAGTGTAAAGTGTAGGTAAAGTGCCACTACTTTACTTAATCACGAAGGAGACTGTCCAGTTTGGTTCGGTTTGCAGGCTTGTGTCACATCATCATCATAAATATTTGATACATTTAACTGAGACACACACACATACGCTGGACAAATACACAAAGCATGTGAAGACATGAATAAACTTGAAAAATGTTATTAAACATCTGTAAATAAACTTAAACAACGAAAAAAAGTAAGTCATTCAATTAAATTTAGAGATACAATAATAACTGTGCGCGACCATGACTAAGGCGGCCCCTAGACCTACAATAACTTTGTACAATATATTTTATTGTACAATAAGATTGAAAGGGGCTTGAATCCAAACGATCAATTATATTGCACAATATTACGAACTGCGCAATGGTTTTTGTGTTTAGTCGGAGAATAGTATTGATCCCATTTGTGAGCAATACTGTCCCTACACGTTGCAATAAAAAAATATGGTGCAATAAAAATTAAACACGCTCAAATTTTCGTTCAATCAATGCGCAATCTTCAATATTAGCTCAATATTGCATAATTCGCAATATTGCGCAATATGATTGATCGTCTAGAGGCGGCCTTATGCCACGGTTTCAGAAAAACAATTAAAAAAACAAATTAAAAAAAACAATAGTTTGAAACAAGTGATTTCTAGATAGAAAAAAAAAAGTTTTCATTTCGTTTATCCAATCTGTCAAAAGAAAGGCGACATTTACCAGCCAATCTTTGTTGCATTGTAGTTACCTTGAGCAGTGACGTCCTCTCGACTAGCTGGAAGGGCGCGGGGTCGATGTGACAGATGTACAAGCTTTCGTCTTCGTAGTCACCTTCTTCTGGGTTCTGGAATTAAATATAAATAAATATCGGGGACAATTGCACACAAATTGACCCAGCCCCAAATTAAGCTCGAAACGAATGACGGAAAAACAAACATACACCCACAAACTTCACATCAATAATATTACCAGCTGTTCCGCGCGGTTTTACCCGCGTGAACACTTTATAGCGATAAAAAGTATCGGTTCTGTAGTTTTTAAGTTTTTTTTTTATTTTTATTTTATTTATTTCCAAAATCCACAGACCTTACAGTTATTTGATTAGCTTACTTACTAAAACTTACATCTAATGACGGATTTACTTTATATAGTAAGATATAATTGAGAGAGCAGAACAGAAGTTGAACGGTAAGTACAATTATTTTTAGACACATAAATGTTCTGTGTTAATTAAAATTAATGACATTCAAATTTGAGGTGTATGTGTGTGTGTGAGCGTGTTTCTGTGTGAGTGTGGTGTGGGTGGATGTTAGTTTACACTATTTACAGTTATCAGTCTTAATTAGATTTGTAACAAGGGATTTAAAACCTTGTTTTTTTACAATTAAAGAGATCAACCGTCTTAAAATATTTATTAAAACTTTTTTGCGTTCGACAGACAATCGAGTTCTCATAATATTTTATTTTCCTGCATGTTTTAATTGTATAATGTTCATGTTTCCATATCCCAATGTGCAGAACCTCTTAGTTTTAAATTAGCTCATTTTAGTATAATTTAATTAAATTTAAACGCGGAATAACCGAATTATTTTATAAGAAAATGTATTGACAATAGTACGGGCCTCGAGCCTGTAGTGAAAAACTTAATCAATAAAAAAAAAAAAAAAAAAAGTTCTCATAATAATTGGTATGAGTGCACGGGAGATAGAACAAAGGCGTGTGTCTAGTGCGGACCGTAGGGGTCCTCAGTTCATCCGAAACAAACAAACAATCAATCAAACAAACAAACAAATCTTTTCTCTTAGTATATAGATTGGTATAGTTTGTGTATGGATTTTTAATCAAAGATGTACAGACTACTTTCAGCAATAAACTTCACACTGTCAAAGTCTATGCGTGCGAAGTTGTTGCTAGGCGCTGGTATCCAAACGAGTTTCCAAGCACGCTGACTCACCAGCTCCCGCTTCCTGGCGATGACGAGCATCCTGTCGAAGTCTATCTCCTTCGCCATCTCGAGCTGCTCCCACGCCTTCTGGTCCTCGGGGGACATGTCGCACACTCGCTCGCGGGGCTGGGGGCACATACACACAATCATTTTTAGACCGCAAGAAGAAAAATATTAACAAGTCAAATTTTTAACAAAACAAAAACCGACTTCTGGTTCCCTTCGGTTTCTCTGGTCTGCCATCATCAAACCCTGATTTCCTTATCATGGGACCACCTTTGAAATATCTTCTTTCCAACAAAAAAAATAATTTTGTAAAACCGTGTTTATATTTGACGGAGTTATGCCCGAACATAAATTAAAAAAAATACAAACATCCGAATTGAGAACCTCCCCCTTTTTTGGAAGTCGGTTAAAAAACCCCCGACATCTTGGACCGATTTTCATCAAACATAGCTGAAAATGCCTTACATCGTTTTGGAAAAGAGCTGATACCTTACACTGCCGACCGATATTACCGATATTTACCAAACATATTGTTGCAGCAACACGTAGGTTTTGCGTTGCGCGTCATGTTGCGGGACAAAATGTCCCCTAGTGTATCCGGGGCTTATCAAAAGCTTTTATTCAACTTGCAATATATGTCAGTAAGTATGTTTTTTCGGGTGGAATCTTTGAACTCAATTTTGAAGTCAACCGATTGAGCTGAAATTTTGTATACACGTTTAGTTTGGATGACAATGTACGATATGATGTATGACATCATTCTAAATCCAATATGGCGAACCATCCAAGATGGCGGAATAGTTATTTTTAATGCATTTCTATTATATGGATATCAAATGAAAGGGCTTGTGGAGAGTAACTCGAAAAATAATATGGCGTCATTCTAAATCCAATATGGCGGACCATCCAAGATGGCGGAGTAGTTATTTTTATTACATAAATAAATAAAACCGTGCCACTGACTCACCAGTTGCACCTTCTTGTTGATGGAGGGGCTCCGCGGCAGGCTCGGGCTCCGCTGGTCCGGCAGGCCTCCCTCCACGTCTTGCAGCAGCGTCGACCGCTTGAAGATGGCTTCGAACGCCGCTCGGATCCTGGACAAGGGGGTCAGTTTGTAGTTTTTTCATTACATTTTTCCTTCTTCTTTTAACATCATGTATTGCGTCTCGTGTTGTGGTCAAACGCTATCATGTAAGTTGTAAAAGAAACCCAAAAATATATATTTTTTACTACTTACAGGGTAGCGTTTGAAAACAAGTCACCTGATGTTAAGTGACGATGTGGTCGAAGGTGGTGTCACGTTACACCTGAATTGTGAACTGGCTCTCAAGTGTGGCTGCCGGCACTCACCGATAGGTGCTTGGCGACAGATTCTTAAGGTGGATGATCCCAGAGCTCATCACGCTATGTTGTCAAGAGATGGCGCTGATGTCATTTTTTACCTAAATTATTTTTTTACGTCGAAAATAACAATCTTATTCGAACCAAACACTAAAGCGCGCGTTCTATAGCGTTACTCAATTGTAAATTACCCAAATCTTCATTAAATAAACTAATAAATTACTCGTAACGCTTCTCTTACTGCTGGTGTCACAAATTTACGTACTTACACACGCACACGTAGACATAAAGTATGTCATTAGAACGCATCTAAGGTGGTTGCTTGCGGTCCGCCTAGCAGCCCAGCGTCAATAGATGGCGTTGTTTCTAATTAACGCATCTTATTTTATTATGAATGAACAGGTGCATATTATTTTAATAATAATTATGTTTACCGGTAATGGCGTAATATGTTTTATGTATCCAACAATATTTCAGATGTGTTTTAGTTTTCAAAACACTTTTATTTGTGCCAAACAATATCGCGGCGGTAGTGGTGTATGGCAGCGATCTATTCACGCACACATAGAAAATGGTCTTGTTGTACACGAAACCATTTGCTAATTTCGTTCTTTCGTTTACTGTATAGGTTAGACCAGTGGTCAAACCTCTCAGTAGTTCTTTACTAATAACGAGGTTCCGAGTTCGATCCCTGCCTCAGATTTTTGGTAATTTTCTTTGATTTGGATGAAATTTAGAATGGAGATGGCCTATACCCTTTATTACCTATACTCTCTACTCTCCTACCAATAAAGACATTGGCTATTGTAATACTTTAATATGAAACAATCAGGATTATTTATTATATATGTACATAGTATCAAAATAAAAAACAGTCAATCACCAATAGTCTTTTTATTTACACATTCTTAAAATATTCAATAATTCACAATTCTTCGTCAATATAAAGTCCTGCTGGTCGCACAGTTTTTTTCATTTTTTCCATGAACTATGTTCTGGCCACAGACTCATTGTGTTGGCCATATGCCATGTTATTGGTCAGAACATTGTTTTTATACAAAATGTTTTTGACGTGGTTGTGGCATGGTGTTGTCGCTTTTCGTTTACATATAGGCAACAAAGCTATAATTAATGTATATTCTAATTTGTATCCCAACCTGGCCGTACGAAAACCACGGATTCATGTCTACTAAACACTACTAAAAAAACAAACGTGACTTTGAAAAACTAACCATTCCAAATTGGCTGGCTGGCCTGTCGCATTTATATGTAGTGTAAACATCATTTTCATGTTGCCCTATGGTCAGAAGTTCAATTCCTTTTATTTCCTTATCACAATTTTAAGATTATCACAATTTTAATACTAGAAACAAAGATAAAATTGCTGTACCCACCACTAGGCTCCATAAAGTTAGCAACTCGTTCAAAGGTCAATGTGTACGCTTTTTCAACAAAATCCCAAGTGAAATTCAAGACTTGTCTATAACAAAATTTCAAATTCGTATAAAGAGAAATCTCATTAGTAAAGCTTATTATAAAATATCGGACTATCTAGATGACAAACAAGCTTGGGATTGTAGTTAATCTATCTATCTTTCTTTCTATCTATCTATTCTCCCTATTTCCCCTATTCTAACCATTTTCGGTAAACAGCCAAAACAGTCATGCTCACGAAAGTGACTTTGCTTGCAGCGGCGTCATGTGTCGGGTCGCCCTCTTCCCTCTCATATGGTCGAGGAGAGCGATGGCTGGCACATGCGTCAACTCGTGAACGGGTGCTGCTTGTGGGGTCTGGTCTGCTTTGGTTGTGATCCCGCAACTCGTTAATATTCATGTTCCCATATCCCAATGTGTACAACCAAACAAGAGAAATCTTATTATTAGTAAAGCTAAATAAAAAATATCGGACTATTAGATGACAAAAAAAAAAAGCTTGGGATTTTAGTGAACTTGCTCCAATTCAATCAATTAGTAATAAGAATAAAATTGTCAATGTGATCGCGCCAAAAAAATTACCTGCCGGGCGTTTCTTGCCTGTTCTTTTGCCGGCGTAAGGAGGTTGGAACAGGCGTAGCTAGTTTTAAGTTGACGTTTTAAAGTGATCACAATGTATCCTATTGAATAAACATATTTTTGATTTTGATTTTGATTTTCCTCCGTTGTTTTTTGGAAGTCTTGAATTTTCGAGAGACATGCTTCTTTCAAATCTGTTTCCACAATTGGTTCATTTGGTTTAGTAGTTACGTTGATACGTGGTAACAAACATTCACACGCACAAATTTTTGCATTTATAATATTAGTAGAATAAAATTTCGTTTATTTCAAGGTGTCATTTACGAAGTAAATAAGCGTAGGAAAATTATATGTCATCATATTGTTTATTTCAAAGGTATTTGAATACACTTTCAGCAAGGGCAGTTGTAGAACAACGTCCTTGATCCTCCGAAAATTAGATTTGTGGTGACAGCCAGCCAGCAGGGCTTTTCCGGTTATACAAAGGTACTATGTGGCAGGGCTGTTGCTGGCCTCAGCTGGCGTAGTGGTGCACGATTGTATCTGCTGATTTCCATCAATAATTTTCCAACGTTGATCAACCTTTTTTACAGAGTAAAACTATAAACAACAACTTGCCTAGCAACGTAGCAACTAGTCAAAAATGCATTTTACGTGAATGACGTAACCAAAAAACTCATAGAACAGTCTGATTAGTTTATACTAGCTGCACCCCGCAGTTTCACCCGCGTGTCCTACAGTTTATCGATATTTTTTTTTATAAAACTATTGTAGTAAAAGAAACACTAAATATTAAGTGAAGCTTACCACTTACCACACATACACATACATTAGTGAAAACCGCACCCTAATCGGTTAAGCCGTTTCTGGAATTAGCGCGCACAAACGCACAGACAAACAGACATACAGTCAAACAGACAAAAATTCCATTTATCATTGTTTTGGGTTCTATTGCGTTGATGATAAAGACCCCCAATAATAGCTTTTCTCATTTATCTTTCACTAGTTTTCACCCGCGTCTTCCCGTTATCCCGCAGGAACCTTTTTCCGGGATAAAAAGTAGCTATAAGCTATTTCCATTCCAGTAGTTACGGTGATACGTGGCAACAAACATTCACACACACAAACTTTCGCATTTATAATATTAGTAGGAAAGGATAGGATGTACAGACAGCGATCAGTCACAGTTTTATTATATGTATAGGTAAATAAATTTTTATTGTAAATGGGGATGTGGATTTGGATTCCGTCTTCTTTACCGCTTAGACTGTTTTATTGAAAAATATACCTTATTCCGTTTGATAACAATATGTATAGTATTACATTGATAGATATCGGTTGATTTCGGTTTTTTCTTTGACGTTTATGATTTGAAGCGATGATAGCTCAATCGGTTGCGCATTGAACTTCCGTGCTGCACAGCACATGTTCAAATACCAACAATAGGTATGAGGTTTCGGTGAAGAAAAATGTCGTGCCAAACCACAACATGGTGGCTTATTATGTAATATTTGAGACTTTAGATCAGATACCTACCTAGTAGATAAGACACTCATTAGCCCAGTAACTTCGCTAGCTACTTATGTTGTAGTTAGTACCTTACCTACCATACCTTTACCTACCAAATATTTATTTGATAATGCGGTAGTGCGGTACCAACACACTGGGTATCAAATATAGGGGTGTGACTTGAAAGGGAAAAAATCGATTAAGAAATAATCGATTTTTATCTCTTTAGATTAAATCGATTTGTAAAAACGATTCGATTATTTTTTACTTAATAATCGATTTTTTACAAATCGATTATTTTTCGATTTGTTTTACAAATCGATTATTTTTCGATTTTGTACAAATAGATTATTGTTTGAATTTTTACTAAGCGATTGTTTTTATTTATATAATCGATTTGTAAAAAAACAATTATTTAAATAAAAATAATCGATTTGTAATATAATCATCGACTTTTTAAAAATCGATAAAAAAAAGATCGATTAATATAAAAATCGATTATTTTGTTCACATCCCTAAACTATTTTAGCTAGGTAGGTACATACCTACCACCGTGGTAGGCGACCTCTTGCAAGGGCGATCTACCATTTCTAGTTCTACCGCCAAGTACCTAACTAACTATTTTATCAATAGTAGGTATCTATCTACGTAGACCGTATGTATTTAGATTTACGTTCTAATGTAAGTATGTTGTCAGCTGCCTGGTTACCATAATACATACAAGTCGGATGGCCGTGTGAGAAACTATCGCAAGATATATATTTACTTTACTTATTTATTAACTTATTTTCCTACTTTGATTACCTGGGCGAAATTCTATCACTTAGGTTATCAAAGTGGATTAGACCTCCACGACCTTGACTACCAACCCGTTTCGATTTACGTCTTCGGAACGGAAAGTAAAAATTGCCCCAAAATCAACAAAATCGTTCATGCACGACTTGGCAAGTCGAAATATCGTGGCGAGCGAGACAGAAAATCATTCTTCACTAGTCACGCCCGATCTTGCAACGTCGCATAATTTTTAGCTATTGACAAACTATAATTTCTTCTGTGACGCTTCAACGTTGTCGTATGCCACCATTCGCTCACTGCACAAGGTCTACATCTAAATAGTTCATCGAAATTCAGATAGATGGCAGGTTAAAATCACCTAATTCAAGTCCGTCAACCTCAGTGCCACTCACGCACACATGTGTATAATAATACGATTTTTCCGATGTAAAATTACATGGAAAACATAATTTTTGTAAGAGAAACTGATAGTTCGCGAATGGGTAATTAATTGAACAATTTAAGAAAATTTTCAAACTTCATTAGAATAGTTCGCGTGATCCATATCGCCCTTCTTGAGTTTGTATGGGAAATTGCACGAGCCCATTCACCTTAACCTGAAGGCCTATGCCCAGCAGTGGACTGATACAAGCTGATGATGATGATGTACCTAGCAGTACAGAGACGTACCTAGTCTCGGCGCCTGTGACGGTGGTGTACACGTTGGGTGTGGGGGTGGAGGGGCTGTAGGGCGCGGAGGGGGGAGAGCCCAGCCCCCGCGTCAGGGTGAACGAGTTCGTCTTCTTCAGGATCGACTTGGGACGGAACAGCTGACCTGGCGCTGCCGGGTCAAAAAGTTTATATGTTTTTCTTAAACATGCATGGAAATTTGAGCATTATTTTGACAACCTTCTTCGAGGTAAATCGAAATTGCTGTCCTGACATGCGAGCAGGGGCCGGCAAAAGTTGTATGGAAATCCATATCTGTCGTGGTTTAGCGGCCAAATAAATTACATAGTAAACACATATCTGTTGTCAAAAAATTCTCAAAAACGCCTCACGTAATTAATGGACGCCACCTAATAGATTGCATTGGAGCAAGTTCACTACAATTCAGTAAGTAAGAATTTACAGGTATTAGAGAGGTCCAATGGGGGGGGGGGTTGCTATCTTGGGGGCTGGTACAATACAATACAATATACAATATAAATTATATATTTTAGTATACTTACAGGGTAAAAGGCCACCGTGATCCTTCGTAGTGAGCGAGGTGCCCCGGACCATACCGCCCGGTGGGTGCAGCCCCAACATGTCAGGCGCCGGTGTCACCTGCCAACAATATCTTGAATTAGTTCTGTTATATACCACCTTGTGGCATTTACCATTAGGTTTTATTGTTGTTCTAGTTTTAAATTTATCTCTATCGTAGTGTCTATCTAGCGGTATAAGCTATTTGCATCCATCGGCTCCCCGCGACTCTTGCGAAGTCGTCGCGTTTTCACCCGAGTCTTTTTATTATCGCGCAGGAACCTAGCCTGTTTTAATCCAGGGTAAGCTATCTCCATTCCAAGTTTCATCGAAATGGGTTTAGTAGTTGCGGTGATACGTGGTAACAAACATTCACACACACAAACTTTCGCATTTAAAATATTTGGAAGAAGAACTAAGATTAGTAGCAAGTAGAATAACAGACTGATAAGGGCCGGTTTTGTAAACGTCCGCAAGTTAAATGTCATAACAAATTTTGGTAGAACAATGGTGTCGATTCGGTTTTGCATTTTCTAAAACTAAACTAAATTTGACAGGTCTAATAGTAATACCATCCTTTTTTACTTCAGTGGTTAGAAAAAGACAGCAATACTATTAGACCTGTCAAATTTAGTTTAGTTTAGGATAATGTAAAACCGAATCGACACCATTAGCTACTTTTCAATTTTCATGCTGAATATATAAATAATATAACATATAAAATTCTCGTGTCACAGTTTTCGTTGCCATACTCCTCCGAAACGGCTTGACCGATTTTGATGAAATTTTGTGTGCATATCGGGAAGGTCTGAGAATCGGCCAACATCTATTATTTATATTATTTTTTTATCGAGTTAAATGTACTCCACGCGGGTGAAACCGCGGGGCGCAGCTAGTTTTGTATAAAAATTTTCGTTTCTGTCAATGTCACTTGACAGTGACAGTCAATTTGCTAGTACATAGATCAAAAAGATTAGTTTTTGTTCATGTTCGGTAAATAATTTGAAAATAATGTTGATTTTAATGACTTAATTTAAGTAGGGCCGACCTCCAAATCGTGAAACGGAATGGCAAAGAAATTGCGGAGTGCGTCCAAAACATCCAAGCATCGTGTGAGTTAAAAAATGTTCTAAGAAACTAGGAAGTTATAAAATCAATATCTTTTTTTTTCTACACTTTCTTTAAAATATCGTTTGTATAATCTTAATAGGCTAAAAAAACTACAATTTTTATCGTATATTGATCGTTTTCATACGACCTCGGGTCCGTTTGGTCCATTGTTCTTTGATCTTATTGTCAATTTTTCCGTGCTAAACTTTGACAATAAGATCAAACTTACCGCAATTTGGTATAATATATAACTTACGCACGTTTATAAAATAGGCCTTTAGTCTATACCGACCTCAAACCTGCTAGGCCTCCTGGTCCTGCCCTGCGCCTCCCCCCTCCTCCGCTCGGCCTCCCGGTGCCACAGCGCCGCCACCTGCAGCCGCCGCTCCCTGCCCACCTGCCTCTCTATCACCTTCACCAGCTCCCAGCGGTGGATGGAGCCCAGCAGTACCATGGACGACGGACTGTCCACTAGGGGGAAGCTCTTTATTGTCTGTGGAACGAGAAATGTCAAAGACAAATGTCAAACTGGACTTTTTAGCGGCAGTTGAACTGTCAACATGAAAACTATGTTTTTATTTCCAAAACTTGTGTTTCTTCGAGTGGTAATGTGTGATATTGGTGGATTATTAACCATTATGTGTTCAAGTCCGTGTAAAGTTTATGTAAAGTGCCACTACTTTACTTAAACACTATCCTCTTTGACCCGGCTTATTGCTGTGTCCCGTCATCTCTTCATCATCATTAATACATGATTCTACTCTCTGAATTTGAAATACTTAATACTTGACACTGGCAAATACACTAATCGTGTGACGCCAATACAAAGAAAACAATACAACATGTGATCAGTTTGTTTCTGATATAGTTCTCGAAATTTCGGCAAGTCTGTTAGCTTACCTTGTTTTCCTTCAAGAGATCCTTTAGCTGCTGGAAGGTCATCTTGTTCCAGATGTACCGAACGTCTCTCACCATGAAGTCTTCCACGCAGATGTCGTACATACCTGGAACAGGCGAGGCATGATGCTTTACTTCTTCTTTTATTCATAACTAGCTGTTCCCCGCGGTTCCACCCGCGGGGGCTACAGTTTACGCCAATAAAAAGTATCCTATGTCTTCTCCCAGGACCCAAATTAGTTCCATACGAGAATTCTTCAAGATCGGTTCAGCTGTTCAGACGTGATAATATAACAAACGGACAGGCGTAGCTAGTACTAAGTTGACGTTTTAAAGTGATCACAATGTATCCTATTGAATAAACATATTTTAGATTTTGATTTTGATTTTGACAGACAGACAGACAGAGTTACCATCGCATTTATAATATTAGATATATGTATTGAAAAAATGCACTTAAATAAACACTTAGCGGTCGTTTATTACCTCATGCATAAGTTATAATAACAAAAGAAATATTAGTTTTAATCGTGTCTTTATTTTACTACACATATACATGACGAGGTGGCCGAGTGGTTAAGGCGTTGGACTGCTAATCCAATGTGCTCTGCACGCGTGGGTTCGAATCCCATCCTCGTCGGAAACATATTTTTGAAGTTCTAATAAGACTGCGTACTAATTTAAAAAGAATCTAATGAGAAGATACTATATAGCAGAAACTTTTAAATAAAAGCGGAATCATCTTTTTTAGATGGTTGGATAATAAACTGTGATGATAAATGAAAAACCGTCGTGTCAGCAATTAGTAGCAGCCAGCAATAGTGTCATCATCAGCCTGAAGAAGTCCACTGCTGAACATAGACCTCCCCCTTTGAACGCCACAATGAACGGCTGTTAGCCATTTGCGTTCTTTGGCTCCCCGCGACTTTTACAACATCGTCTGTTTCACCTACCTACAGAACGTCTTCCGGACTACATTCCGCAGAATTTGAGATCATAATTCTTTGCATTGAAATGTAATAGGCAAGAGTGATGCTTACCATCACCCGAGCGACTTGCTCGATCGACACTCAGCAAAAAAAACGAACACTTACGGCTTGCTGAGGACAGTAGGTCAGGTAGGTAGGGCAGCTTCTTGATGAGTATGATGCTGTCGAAGCAGGAAGGTTGCAGCAACGCTGCTACGGCGTTCGCTGCTAGCACTGCCGCCATGATAGGCAGGAGATGAGTCACCTGATGAAATAATGGGTTCGGATATTTTGTATAAAACTTGTTTACTCCTATTTCGAACTACTGAGTAGAAGGCAATAGAAAATGGCCTAACACCATGTCATGGTTTAATCACGATGTCTCCCTTTAGAAAAACCTTAAGGTCATTGCAGGATTCAAACCTGAAATGATCAACATGTAAATGCGTTTACAAAACTCTACCAGTATCAAATTAATTTGAAAAACTGATACATCCTACAGGGTATTGTTTGACCACTAGTCACCTAATTTTAAGGCGGGCGACGCGCTACACCTGCATTGGATCAAATAAATTATGGTTACTGTACAAAAGTCAGCTAGTTAGATCAAATACCTAGCCTAATTTAGTCCAAACAATACGAATGAACAAAGTTTTTGCTTAGTGACATTGTTTAGTGCTCGCTTCAAGTTAATAATCTGTCGCCAAGCACCTGTCGGTGTGTTCCGGCAGCTTTACTTGAGAGCCAGTTCCCAGTCCCAGAGCAACGTGGCGCCACCTTCGACCACATCGTCACTTAACATCAGGTAACTTGTGGTCAAACGCTACTCTGTATAAAAAGAAGATGATCCTGCCTCACCTGCCCCGTCATCTCGCTGACAATGACTATAGTAGACACCGTGTGCGTCACAGCCCCCGTGAATGCAGCCGCGCCGACTACCGCGTACCCACCTGACAAAATATAAATCTTCGATTTACAATACAGTTTAAAGAAAATATCAGAATCACTTTAATTCCCCTGTGGCCCACTACATAGGCAACTCTGACGAGACAGATATAGTGACACTTTGGCCTTGAACCGGCCCAGCAAGGCGTCTATCTAGAAGCAACTAGACCTACCAAGAAGGATACAAAACTAGCAGTATCTTCTGTATAATATGTCCTCCATAGAAGATTCCGAGGAGTCAAAAGTAGTGCATAACTTGGCCCCTAAACCGCCCCACCGAGTCGCCTTTCTAGAAGGATCTAGAAGTACGAAGAAGGAGACAGAAACCTGGCAGTATCTTCTGCATATATGTCCTCCATACGCAACACTGAGGAGGCAAAAGTAGTGTACCACCTCGCCCGTGAACTAGGCATCCTTCTAGAAGGAACTAGAAGTACAAAGGACACAAACCTGGCAGTATCTTCTGTATATGGCCTCCTTATGCGACACAGAAGTAGTGTATCATCTCGCCTATGAACTGGCTCAACTAGGCGCCCTTCTATAAGGACCTAGAAGTACGAAGGAGGAGACACAACCCTGGCAGTATCTTCTGTATATGCCCTCCATATGCGACTCCCAAGGGGCAGAAGTAGTGCATCACTTCTCCTGTGCTCCCGCCCTTCTAGAAGGAACTAGAAGTACGAAGGAAACCAACCTGGCAGTATCTTCTGTACATGTTCTCCATACTCGACAACCTTAAAGAAGGAACTAGAAGTACGAAGAAGGAGACACAAACCTGGCAGTATCTTCTGTATATGGCCTCCATATGCGACTCCCAGGGGGCAGAAGTAGTGCATCACTTCTCCTGTGAACCGGCCCAGCGAGGCGCCCATCTTGAACGCTGGGACGAAGATACCAGCCGGGACGGGCAGTGTGCAGGATACCATGCACAGGAAGAACTGAAAAGAAGGAAATAAGGGCTGGTAGCGGTGGTCTTGAATCCTAGTTAGAGCTACGTATGCGATTTTGTGGGCGTTGTTTATGATTAAGTGATTACCAGACCATAGATTGCTCAGTTGGCAAACGTATCTCATGGTTGCAAATACCTAAATTATTTTCATGTATTTAGGTGCCAAGACTTCTTTTTTTTATTGTGCCTTGCGCGACTTCCATCTTCCTGCCAGTGGCGCAGGAAAGACCGAAGTACTGTCTTTTTATTATCGGAGACTGATACTCACTTTGAGTCGTTCGCCATCTCAGTTAGTTATAGTTAGGTATATTTTCTGTGCGTTGACCATACTATCTCCGTAATACGCTAAAATATGTCGTTTGCATCAGAGCGAGGATAATTCACTTTCTCAAAAAAGTAAATTCCGACGAGGATGGGATTCGAACCCACGCGTGCAGAGCACATTGGATTAGCAGTCCAACGCCTTAACCACTCGGCCACCTCGTCACATACTGTATGAAGTGAATGTGCGGAGTCAAGCTAAATCTTAATAATAAATGATAATAAAGATCTTTTATTACTCACTATTTATTTAATTTAATGTCTTTTTAATGCGAAATCCAATTGTTTATTGCATTTTCATTTTGTAGAATAAAAGAAGTACCTATCCTATGTATATCTCTATGGTTCAAGCTGTTTCTATAGCGAATTTCATCAAGATCGCTTAAGCGGTTTAGGCATGAAAAGGTGAACAAACAAACAGAGTTATGTACTTTGACATTTATAATATATATATTATTATTTTCGTCCCGCCGTTTCCCGTTATCCCGCAGGAACCTTTTACCGGAATAAAATGTAGCCTATGTGTTAATCCAGGATATAATCTATCTCCATTCCAAATTTCACTCAAATCCGTTCAGTAGTTTTTGCGTGAAAGAGTGACAAACATCCATACATCCTTACATCCATACTCACAAACTTTCACGTTTATAATATTAGTAGGAAGAAGGATAAATAGGGAAAGTCTAAATATAATATAACTCAAAGGTGACTGAATGACTGACATAGTGATCTATCAACGCACAGCCCAAACCACTGGGCGGATCGGGCTGAAATTTGGCATGCAGGTAGATGTTATGACGTAGGCATCCGCTAAGAAAGGATTTTGATTAATTCTACTCTACTATATACTACTTTAAGGGGATAAAATAGGGGATGAAAGATTGTATGAAACTTTGTCAATTTTAAACCGATCGGGCTGAGACTTAGCATGCATAAAGCTGTAGCCCACGCGGGTGAAACCGCGGGTAACAGCTAGTTTTCTAATAAGATGCATGAATGCTTGTATTGTCATGTTACGGCATAAGTTTACGAATGAAATATCTTAAGTCGTTTTGGTCGTGAAAGCCACCCTTCTTGACAGAAACGAAACGTGCCTTGAAAACATTGTAGGTTATTACAATATTTCAGTTCACACTTTGAACTTTGTTTGATCAGAATTTCAGCGATCTAGCAAACCTTTTTTGTTTTATTCAGCACACTTCAATATTTTCCAAAAAAATCGCCCATAAGAGCGACTAATAAAAATCTAGAATATATTTTTATTGGGTATTCAGTTGAAATACGTCATTAATAGAGACATAGAACAAACATTAAATATGTAATAGGGTAATAGTCATTAATAATAGCATTAAACCACCTGTGCAAACACTTGCCTTGTCTATCTTTACTCATAAAACGAAGAAGTAAAGTTGTCTGTATATATGTTACTAGTATGATTGTCTGGGTTAATCTTTAGAGCTACTGATTACATTCTGAAAATCATTTCATAGCTATATTCCTATGGGACTTAAGCTATTTTTTATCTCTACCCGTGCGAAGTCGGGCGAGTAAAATGCCCTAACACCAAGCAAAAACAATGAAACGAAAAACGTTTACGTTTATCCCTTCAAAACGGGACAATACGCATTTTCTTAAAGAAGACCTTCCTTTTTTATTATATAAATTGTAAATGAGCATGAGCACAATATTATACTCGTATTTCTTGACGACCTATGTGGCGCAATGGGCGGATAGCCGACTGTGAAGCGCGAGGTCACGGGTTCGATTCCCGCTACAGGACAAATATAATTATGTGCATTGAAGAAAAAAAGCGCAAGTATTTGTTCTGTGTCTGGGTGTTGTGGATCCCCGATCCGCGTAGTTTCTGATACCCTAGATACAGGGAATCCTAGTTAGGGGTCAGAGCCATGTATGTGATTGTGCTGGCATTAATACCTTCTTCATTTATTGAGAAAAATAGTTGTCAATAACTGCATGTTTTTAACTTGATCTTGTTAACTACCTTACAAACCGAGGTTTTAAAAAAAAGTCGCGGGCAAAAGCAAGTTTATCATCAATAGCGAATACAGGTCCATATTTTCGCTCACTGAAACACATGACGAGGTGGCCGAGTGGTTAAGGCGTTGGACTGCTAATCCAATGTGCTCTGCACGCGTGGGTTCGAATCCCATCCTCGTCGTTATTTTTAGAAAAGGAAAACGAGTTTTTCGAAAGGATTTGAGGAAAGAAGTTGAAAAAACAAATAGGATAAGCTGAAAGAAAAAGTGAAGATTTGATTTGTTACAAACACATGACATAACATTCATTTTCTGACTAAGAATTTAAGAGTTATTTCTCTATTGTTTTGTTTAGAATGACGATGAATAAAGATTTTTGAACACGATAATCAGAGACTAAATAATTATTACTAATACACTTTTGTAAACTTGACAATCGCCTTGATATAGATTTATTCTGTACGAGCAGGTTTTTTTTTGAATAATTTAAATATTCAACTTATTCGACTAAATATTTAGTTTATTTATTCTAAATTCACCTATGTTTTTGGTTTACCGCTATGTTGTTCACTTTACATATTTTATGTATTCAATTGTTATCCGTGAGGATCAGTGATTGGTCGGTTTTATATATGCTTTTGTAGTACTTACGACAGAGAAGAAGAAAATGATGAGACAGCCGAAGAGGTCAACCTCCGGCGTCTGCCAGTGCGACACCACCGCCATCTGCTCCGCTGTCAGGTTGTCACTCCACGTGAAGTTCGCGAACAGCGACAGGACCTGTCAAACGCAACTGTCGTGAGAACACATCTTAAAATTGACTTTTTTCGTTTGGCACCACGCTACACTTGCCAGAACATACCGATAGGTGCTTGGCGACAGATTCTTAACTACCACTTCTATTTTCTTCTTCTCCTTTCTTACTTATTTTGATACCTACACAGATTTCTTTTTTACATCTTACAGGGTAGCGTAAAAATCAGAGAGTAGCGTTTGCGGTCGATTGGTTGAGAGTGGCGCTACGCTACACCTGGATTAGGAAATGGCTCTCAAGTGGGGCTACTGAAAGTCACCAGGTGCTTGGCGACAGATTTTTAACTTTTTGCTATCAGCATTGCAGAATTCGAACCCATGACCTGCAGCCGCAAGCCGACGTTTCAGTTTTCTGAACATACCTGCTCCTGGTTGCCGAGGTCGGCCGCCATGTACTTCCCGATCCCGGGCGGGAACAGTATTGACATCACCGCCAGCGTCATGAACCCGGGGTAGATGAACCGGCTGCAAGGGAAGGCAATCATTAATATTTGCACCTCGCGGTTTCACTTGCGTCTTTCCGTTATCCCGCAGGAACCTTTTACCGGGATAAAAAGTAGTGTGTTAGTCCAGGGTATACGCTATCTTCATTCCAAAATAGTAAAATAGTAGCGATGGTGGCCGAACGGTTAGGCGTGCGACTTACAAGACGCCGACACCGAGTTTGAATCCTCTCGGCCCCGCACCTATGACTTAATAAGTTATGTGCGGATTTGCCATCGCTCAAAAAGGTGAAGGAAAACATCGTGAGGAAACCGGCATGTCCAAGAACCGCAACATTCAAGGGCATGCCAGCGCCAGCGTGGTAGATTACAGCCCATACTCTCTCTCTAAGAGAAGGCCGGAGTCCCAGCAGTAGGCACGTGAAAGGCTGATAATGATGATGATTCCAAATTTCATTCAGATCCGTTCAGTAGTTTTTGCGTAAAAGAGTAACAAACAACCATACTCACAAACTTTCACGTTTACAATATTATGTAGTAGATGTGAAAGTTTGCGAGGATGGATTAATAATAAAATTGTCAGTGTGATCGCGCCAAAAAAATTACCTGCCGGGCGTTTCTTGCCTGTTCTTTTGCCGGCGTAAGGAGGTTGGAACAGGCGTAGCTAGTTTTAAGTTTGACGTTTTAAAGTGATCACAATGTATCCTATTGAATAAATAAAAATTTACTTTTGACTTTTGTTACTCTTTCACGAAAAAACTACTGATCCGATTTTCATGAAATTGTGTGTGTGTGTGATTTATTACTCAGTATATCATATCATATAGTATTATAAACACGAAAGTTTGTATGTATGGATGGATGTTTGTTGCTCTTTCACGCAAAAACTACTGAACGGATCTGAAACAAATTTGCAATGGAGATAGCTTATACCCTGGATTAACACATTGTCTACTCGCGTAACTAGTTCAATCAATCTAACAAGTCCGTCTTGTTTGTATAGTACGTGTTGGACTCACTTCTTCTGCAAGAAGTTGCTGAGCACCTTCGTGTTCCTCATGAACAGCACGTACTGGCGGTGCAGGTACACCCACAGCGCGGCCAGCAGCCCGCACACGATCCTGCAGCACGAGACAAAACTATATATACAAAAAACTTAATAGAATAGAATAGAATTTCGTTTATTTGCAACAATAACACTCAAGGTACATGAAAAAAAAACATAAAAATAGAAAAAAAAAAAAAAAATTACAGTAATTGGTACACAAGAATGTCAGTGTCGCAAATCGGCCCCAACTCAGCAAAATGCTGGTTAGACAATCAGCGCTGGTCTTCCGTTGGAACCGTTTGGTGACGCGACGTCGCGAAGAGGTACCAACAGTACCAAATATTCAACAATGAAAGAAAAAAACAAAACATAAATAGTAAAAAACAATAAAAATACACACGTTAAACTTATAACACCCCTTTGTTTGCGTCGGGGGTCAATCATCCAAGTACATTTTTCCAGTAAAATTACAGGACATAATTATACAACGTGAAACATAATGTCCTTATATGGTCGAAGTGAGTATTCCGCAGATCAAGGCGAACAAAATCAACCACAAGTCACCTGATTCTAGGTGACGATGTAATCGAAGTTGACATCATGTTACAACTGAATTGGGAACTGGCTCTTATCCATTGACGTACCAAGAGATGGACGTCGGGTCCTTCGTTCAAAAGCGTTCAAACCAAAAGAGGTCTAATTGTGAAAAGAGGGCTAATCACACTCTAATCTCCGCTCAGTCCATCCCTTACCCTAATAGGACGAAGACCGCAAACTCTTGAGGGTCGAAGGGGAAGTCCTGCGGAAGGTGCGTGGGGAACAGCGGCTTCACGGTCGGCATGGCCCCCGACCACACCGAGAGCAGCCGGAACATCTGTAAGTACAGAGCAATGCTGGACAATGATGGACTAGCGAGCCTCAAGCCGGCAAGGATTTCACAGTGTACAGATTTTTTTTTGAGAGTTATTTTTTTTTATGTTGAAAATATTTTTTTATATATAATCCTACTAATATTATAAACGTGACAGTTTGAATGGATGGATTGATGTTTGTTACTTTTTCACGCAAAAACTACTGAACGGATCGGAATGAAATTTGGAATGGAGATAGCTTTTACCCTGGATTAACACATAGCCTACTTTTTATTCTGAAAATAGGTTCCTGCGGGATAACGGGAAGACGCAGGTGAAACCGCGGGGCGCAACTGGTAAATGATGAAGGTATACTTACAATAGCGCTGCAGCAGGCGGCGAAGAAGCCTCGCCAGTAGTTCCTCACGGCGAAGTACGTGGTCGTTACTTCTATTGAGAAGAGCACACCTGGAACAGAAACAATTCTACATTATAAGTATCATCCATTCATCTTCATAATCCGAAATAATGACAAAATGCTGTCCTTCAAAATGGATGTCAAAAGATTTTTCAGGGTCGGCAACGCGTTGACAACGTATTGTTGCAAATGTCTATAGGCGACGGTAACCGCTCACCATCAGGCGGGCCATCTGTGTGTCTATTTTTTGTCGATGACGGATCTGGCGTAATGAGCAAACAGCCTGATTGAGCAGGCTTTATTACATTAAAAACACCATTAGGCTAACCTCCAACAGGCGCGGCGAAGCAAGACGCCACACCAACAGCGCAGGCTGCCGCCAACATCTCGCTGGTCCTGGATTCATTGCTGTAGATACCCTGGAAGGTGGTCACCAGCTTCGAGAGCAGTGCTGCCACCATTGATGCTATGTGGACGGATGGGCCCTGGAAATGTCAGAACGTGACCACTTAGGAAGTCAAGACTGCGGGAACACACCAAAAGCCAAAGTATCTTTATTCAGTAGGATGCATGTGATCACTATAAAACGCCAAACTTAAAACTAACTGCGTCTGTTCCAACCTCCTTAAGTCGGCAAAAGTACAGGTAAGCAACGCCCAGCAGGTCATACTTTGGGCGCGATCACATTTACAATTCTATTTTTATTTCACCGATAGGAAGGAATCCTCTTGGTTAACTTGAGGGTAGTAAAGCTAACCAGGCGAGCGCTAGAAAATACCCTCTAAGCTGTGGTATTATCATCGTTTCATTCAACCCCCTTTCATTCATATCGATCCTTACACAATCTATCCATCTTTTCATTGGTCTTCCTCTTCCCTTCCATAGCAATCCTAAGACATCAGCCATCAGTTCTCAATTCCAAAGTTCAATATCAATGATTAGTCTTCTTACCTCTTTCCCGAGTGGTAGACCAGAGCCCAGCGTGGCAGTGAGACCGATGACTTTGGATATCAGAGCTCTATACGTGAGGTACTCCTTCAAATGTACGCCTCGAAGAATTGTCTTCATTTCTGGGATTCCGGAACCTGAAGTTAAGTTAAAGAGCATTGTGTAACCATGTTGATGTGACTGTCATTCAGCAGACTAGAACAAGCGGTAATTTTATTTCTTTCTTTGGTTGGAGCAGTTATAAGATTGTTTTGAGAGGATTTTAATGGTGATTTAATACTGAGGCTTATTCTACGAAGCAGTCCTGCAATTCTACACTCTAACCTTTATATTCAACGGTTCAAATTATTGCTGGAAAGAAATCGTTTTAGGGGTACGATTAGGGGCGCGAATTGTAGCAGAGTCACACTTATGGACTCCAAGTCATTCTTTAAGACAAATAGGTGCTAACATTGAGGAACATCTCACCCTACCCCTTTGAGAACACCCGTCGAGGTTTAGCGGAGGGCATGAGTGGAATATTTGAATACCCTAAAGTTACATCAAAGCAATATATATATTTTAGAGAACCTTAACATCTCTTGCCATTCCCTTCTGGAACACCCTCTCTCTCTGTAAACCTTCCGAAGTTTAGAAGAGGCCGTAATTGGAATCTCACCAGCCTCTTTGGCAGATGCTATTGCTAACACCTTACATTTGAATACCTTTAACAAAGCCTTTTAGCCAACCCGTGACAGACACTTCAAGAAGCCTTACCTATGCTCTGCGCGGCAACAATGTGCACGAAGCCAGACGCGAAGAGTATCAAGCACACGGGCAACGACACCCACGCCACGTACTGACTGAAGGTAGACGTCGCTAGGTCACTGTACATCCACATACGTGCTGGAAATTTGTAAAACAATGGTTGAAGTTGGGAACGTGTACGCGAGGGTTTAGGGGGTCCAGACCCTCCATCCCGAAATGAAATCGTCGGAAAATCTTTTCGTATTCTTGATTTAAAATAGTAAATGGTCACAGGCACAAAATACAACATTTTTGCGCATGGTTGGACAGTGGAAGAGGCAGTTGGAGATAGGACAATCCCTTCCTTTTAATCAACACAAAATCTCTTATATTCGTTGATTTATCCATCTTTTGTATCCATACCACAAAATAATACACGGTTATATGCAAAAACTCTAGGATAGGAACAGCTCTAGCCCGTGGTCAAAATCGGTTAAGATTATCACAAAAACGAAGGTATTCGACCTCCGTGCGAGGAGCATTGTCCAGGCCAGTATGACTGTTGTACATTCTAGGTCAGCAAAGGTAATCAAACCTGCCTTTTAGATGGTATGGTTAGTAAATAATTTTTTGTTACCACTTCACACAAGCCCAATAAAAATATTATTATTACCGGCCATAAAATATATCGGCCCTACATATTCTTATTTTATTACACGCAATAATTTATCATATTTTAGGGAGCGCTTTAAAAATTTACTGCTATCATATTTTACAATAAAACACTTGAAACAACCACCTTATACAATCCTTTTTACCTCATAATTATAACACTTCGGGCAGCTTGTAACAAAATAAAAAAACATTTTAACACAATATAAAATACATATTGGATAATATATTACATAAGAAGAACACAATCTGAGTTTAAACATCTACTAGTTATGCCCCGCGGTTACTCACGCAGTTTTCCCATTGGGACCTTTTTTCGGGATAAAAAATAGCCTATGTTAGGGTTAAGGTCATCTCCGTTTTAAAAGTCACTCAAATCTGTAGAGCTGTTTCAGTTTAAAGAAGAAACAAACATACACACACTCACACACACAACTACAACTTTCGCATTTATAACATAAGTGTGATACTAAAACACTGGACCGACCCCATCGTAGGAACTGATTGATGCAAATAGCTGAAAGCCGTTCAAAGGGGAGTCCTATGTTCAGCAGCGGACATCTTCCCGCTAATTATTATGATGACTAAAACAATCGGATCCAGTTGAAACTCACCATTATTACAAACAGCAATCCCCCGGTCCATCGCGAAGTTGAGGACCGCCATGATGATGCCCAGCAGCGCGAGGAAGATCCAGTCCTCGCCGAGCCTCGCGAACGTGTGCCGCCACACGTACCCTGCCAAACGCTTCATATCATTGTTCTTTTATTATCACAGGGCAACATTACTTACTACTTCGTGACTTCGCCTTTCCAGCGATACCTGGGACGGCCGACCGGGCGACGGCCACTCAGCCGTCCCATGTATGCTCGTTTGACCGCTCGGTCTTCTCCCATTCTTAGTCACGAAGAAGTTGCGCGAGCTCCAGGTGGAGAACTGGCAGGAGGTGGCGCAGGACAGACCGAAATGGCGTCCTTTATTATCGGAGGCCATGACTCACTTGGGGTCGTTGGGGCATTACTTACTAAGGGTGGGTTATTTCATCTTTAAATGGTGCTAACTATTGTCAAACCAGAAATAGAGTTGGTTTACAAAATGTTGGCCTTAACGTTGAATTTTGACTGCAAGTCACCTAATGGCAAGTGACGATGTGGTCAAAGATCCACGCTTCACCTGCATTAGGAACTAGCTCTCAAGTGGGGTTGCCGGAACACACATAGGTGCTTGGCGACAGACCTTGAAATTTATTGTCGATCGAGCGGTATGCTCTTCTCATCAATCAATTAGTAGAATATCAGGATAGCCAATTGCGTATCTACATAAAACATTAAAACACAACTCACCTAAAACTTTAAAGAACTTCCCCCTAGGCCTAGGTTTCCCGCTAGCTTCCAACTCCTTCTGCCGGAGCTTGTCGTCTTTCCGTCTCTTCTTCCGTAGCCGCCTGAGCCTTCTAGCTTCTTCTCGCGCCGCTTCGCTCAGGTCGCGCTGGTAGCGACCATACATCTGGAAAGACAAGAGAGTTAAGAATCCATTCCATTCAAGATGCTATACATTCTTAACCGCAGAACCGACCACCGTTGAGTGAGGTAGACGTGTTCTTGAGTGAGTTGAAGTGGAGACCGCGACTTGGTAAATGTAGTGAGGGACGCCCTGCGACTACGTGGAGCGACGACTTGAGCCGAGTGGCTGCCAAGACTTGGATGAGAAGAGCCGGAGACCAGGCTCAGTTGCGTTGCTTGGGAGAATCCTATGTCTAGCAGTGGACTAACAAAGGATGACGATGATGATGATAATACGTATATATAGTAGATCTATTATGTAATTAGAATTAAAATAGGTCTCCCTCTCTCTCTCTTTCTGTCTCTCTCTCTCTCTCTCTCTCTTTGGAGTTGAAAGCTCAGTGATAGTGACGTTGGCTTGCAACCTCGTGGATTCCGATTCAGGAACTATTTATCCGATTGTGAGAATGTATGCATGGATAGAAAGATTTTTTACATCTTACAGGGTAGCTTTTAACTACAAACCACCGGATGTTATGTGACGCTTTTTATCCCGGTTCCTGCGAGATAACGGAGAAACCGCGGGGCGCATAAAAAGATCAATCATCTTATCATATTTTGCTTCACTACTCTATATACCTCGACTCGCTCGCCCCTATCAGCCATTTCATTGAGGTCCATTGCACTATTTACTTTCAATGATTTTTCATCCATTTATTTACTTAAAACACTGTATGTACTACAAGTAGGTTATATCCTACATGTTAGGTACTTTTAATTTTTTAAACTTCTGTGTATGTAGTTTTTGACAAGACCACGTACGTACAGCCTACGCGCCAATTTAATAAAATAAAGTTAACGGGATATCAAAATAAGAAAAAACTTTTTATACAGGCTAGCTTTTGACCACAAGTCATCTGATGTTAAGTGACGATGTGGTGCTTGGCGACAGATTTTTAAGGGTTGTAGCTAGCCAGGCGAGCACTGGAAATGTCCTACCACTAAGCTATGGTTTCATCACGATGTTTGTTTGCAGCTAGGATCGTTATGGGACCCTGTTTACTACTACAATTACAATTCAAGAGACTAATTTACATATAAATACCCCGTTAACAATAATTGTTACGTTAGTAAAGTAACTGTTATTAAACTCTACCCCACACTCTACCAAGAAAGTAAAAACAACACTAAAATTAAAAAGGACGATTGTGGTCTCCGCCACGACGATGTTTGCCAAAGTATTATCGGATAATCTCAGTAGCTGTTTGGAGAAGATAATAAATCGGAAAATGCCTGTGTAATTATTTATAGTGCTACTTGCGTAGGTGTGATGATTAGACTGATTAGAGATGGCTTTGTTTGTTTTTTTACAAGGTAGCGTTTGACCACAAGTCATGCGACATCTACCAACCCGCACTGGGCCCGCGTCTTAGATTACGGCCCATACCTACTCTATGAGAGATGGCCAGATACCCAGCAGTGGGAACGTGATTGGCTGATGATAAAGATAGGATAGCGTGTGGCTACAAGTCACCTGATGTTAAGCGATGATGTGTGGTCGAAGGTGGCGCCAAACTACGCTATTTTTTAGGATTGAAATTAGTCTATTTTACTCCACGGACGATCTGTTTCTCCTTTGTTATGTGAAAGAAAGAAGGGCAAACCAACAAGCACACTGTGTGGAGGATTCAAAAAGAATAAAATTCAGATTTGTTTAAAGCTAATTTAGTTTTATATTTAAGTACTTCTAAACTTATGTCAGTAAGTAATCAGATTTTCATGAAGAAGTATTTTACTTTGCTTGTGTTGTAAATAAATATGTTATTGAATAAATATCCATGCAAATTAGATATTGCAAAAAGCTAAATACGCAGAATTAAAGTGTCACAACACAATAGTGTTTACAATAAATTCTCTTTCCTCAATTCCTATCTAGAATCTAAAACGGTAGCGAACAGTCATCATTACAAAGATTTCGCTTGTAATCTGACATCTCGCTGATGTCCTCTGAAGAGGAGGCAGATAGCATTCTGTAAATAGGTTGCAATCATATATTTTGAAAAAAATGTATTTAGATACAACAGTCAGGTTACGACAATTCTTTCATCCTATCTTACTAATATTATAAACGTGAAAGTTTGTAAGTAAGTATGGATGGATGGATGGATGTTTGTCACTCTTTCACGCAAAAACTACTGAACGGATCTGTATGAAATTTGGAGAGAGCGTATACCCTGGATTACCACATAGGCTACTTTTTATCCCGGAAAAAGGTTCCTGCGGGATAACGGGAAACCGCGGGGCGCAACTAGTGGATCTATAAGTGACAAGTTTGTTGTTTGATGGCAGTCCTCCTCATCTCTAGTTTTCAAGTTATTTATGTTGTTGTTGAGCCCAACAGGGTCCATAATGATCTTAATATATTATGACTATTGTACATTATGGAATGCAATAAATTCTTTGAATCTTTTATCAAAGGGACTCGGCAAACGTAGTGTAAGACGTCCTCCGGCTAGGTGGAGCGACGATATACGCAAAATGCCTGGCAGCGGTTGGATGAGAGGAGCCGACGATCGGGCTCCATGGCGTGCTTTGGGAGAGGCCTATGTCCAGCAGTGGACTGAAACGGGCTGATTATGATGATGAGGATGAAATAGCAAAGATTTATTAACATAAGGTGACTATCAGAATTAAGGCATATTTTTGAAAATACAATCGAGATTATTATTATTATATTTTTTTTTATGTTTCCGCATATACTCTCTCTCTGAGTGAAGGCCCAGAGTCCCAGCAGCGGGAACGTAATAGGCTGATGATGATTTTATCCTTATTATTTTTTTTGATAAATTTTTTACACTACAAGCTCGAGGCCCGTACTGTTGTCAACACATTTTCATTGTAGATACTTAGATAATTCCGCGTTTAAATATAATTATATTATACTTTATGCTAATTAAAAACAAAGAGGTTTTGCACATTGGAATATGGATACATGAACATTATACAATTAAAACATATCCAAATACTGTGTAGCATTGCTATTTAGGAAACCGTGGCTGTTACCATTTGTGACCTGTCCTTCTTATCATTCGAAAACAAGGCATTAGGGCATTCCGCAAAGGTGTATATTCTTAAAACGGTAGCACTACATCTTGACTCTTGACGTTATCTCAAGGTGCCAATTTGTTAATATTTTCAGCTGACATTGGGTTGCGTCAGTTATTTTATCATAAAGTAAATAAGGCCACATGGCTCGAGAGTGTAAAAGAAATACCGTAATGTCACTGAATTACATTAATATTTCATTACATCGCCAGTAGTAGCTATACGTCATCAAATCACCATAAGGCCATAAAAAGTATCCTATAACCTTTTCCAGGATTCGAACTGTCTTCACACCAAATATCTTTAAGACCTTTGCATTTATAATATTGGCATGGATTTACTCGTATGCTTGTAGACTTAGTACCAGACCTTTAGTACTTTAGTAGACCTTTAGTACTTTAGTAGACCTTTAGTACTTTAGTAGACCTTTAGTACTTTAGTAGACCTTAAGTACTTTAGTACTTTAGTAGACCTTTAGTACCAGGTGCCGTAAAAGCCGACTGAGGTACTTGACGGCCCTTAACTTAGCAGATCTCTATGACAAACTGCAGTGCCATCACAATCAGAGAAGGAAACTCGGAACAAACCCGGAATGGTATCTCCGTAAGGCACGGGCGGGTCATTCCTGTGGGTCCTGCTGGTTAGGTCGAGAAGGTGACGCAGGTTCTGGGCATGCCTGTGTTTTCAAAATCGCGTCTTACACACTCTTACAATATCGTTGGTCCACCTATTACATATATAGACAGATAGATACCACGAGTTCGAATCCTCTCGGCCCCGCACCTATGACTTAATAAGTTATGTGCGGATTTACCATCGCTCAAAACGGTGAAGGAAAACATCGTAAGGAAACCGGCATGTCCAAGAACTGCAATTTTTTTTTTTTTTTTTTACATGTACTATGGACCTTGTGTCTGCAATAAAGAATTATTATTATTATTATTATTTTTGACAAACTTGTTTAGTTTCTCTCCAACGACGGAGGTAAAATTCGCACGGGCCGGAGCCAAGTGCTTATTCCAATGATAAAAATCTCCTAACTGTCCTACATTATTATTATTAATATTCAAGGGCATGCGACATCTACCAACCCGCACTGGGCTAGCGTGGTAGATTACATAGCCAGAGTCCCAGCAATGGGAACGTGAAAAGACGGCTGATGATGAGATAAAGTTTTGTTGTCCCTACGTCCTATATGATGTATTGATGTGATGTACATTGATTGATTGATGAATCCTATTTAAAAATAAACCCTTCAGAACAATACAGGCGTATCGAAGCGACGCATGCGTCTAAAAATAACTACTTCCACGCATTCGCGTCTCTAATTGTAGCGCTAATTGTACTTCACGTAACGAATCATACGCCGCGGAGCGTAGAAACAAGGATGTGCTTTTTGTGCACCATTCATTACCGAACTTGTGGCCGAACGGTAACGCGAGCACCTTGCAAAGCGCCGATACCGAGTTCGAATCCAAGACGTATATAAATAGATATAGGTATATATATACATATATAGAAAGAAGAAAGACAGAATATATATTTATTTGTAACAACAACACTCTTGGTACAAATTGTAGAAAAAAAAGAAACAATATTACAGCAGAACTCAATGTCAGTACACAAAAATGTCAGTGTCGCAAATCGGCCCCAACTCAGCAAAATGCTGGTTAGTCAACCAGCGCTGGTCTTCCGTTGGAACCGTTTGGTGACGTCGCAAAGAGGCACCTAACCACACATCCAACAAACAACAAATGAAAAAACAAACATAAATACAACCACAAAAATAACAAAAGCAAATAATAAAAGAAATAAAAAAAACACGACAAAAAAATTAAAAAGAAGAAAAGAGAATAAACAAAAACCATACACTTTTTTTTGTTTTGGCATTAATGCTTATATAGCCTCATCCCACAGGCAGCAGAGTACTTCATGCTGATCGAGGAGTAAAGCAAAAGTTTAAAAAATTGCTAAAAATATACTGACGACTGACGACGCGGTAGCGGAGTTAGTAGTGTCTCTGCCTGCGAAGCTAGCGGTCCCGGTTTCGAATCCCGGTAAGGGCAAAAACATGTGTGATGAGCACGAATATTTGTACTTGAGTCTTTGGATATTTTTATTTATGTAAGTATTTATTTCTCTATATAAGTATGTTATATCGTTGCCAATCACCTATAACACAAATTTCGAGCTTAATTTGGAGCTAGGTCTATTTGTGTGCCGATACTCAATAAAAATGAGTAGAGTTTTTTACGACCATTTTTATCCAGCTTTAAATATTACAAAGATTTGTTAACACCGTCGGCATAATATATTATGATATTCGAAAAAACTGCCTTAATTATTTTTAGCGATTCCCAGATCGGCACGAGACCTCCGTCACAAGCGGGACTAACCCTTGCACAACTCCCTGCCACATCTCCTTTTTCCCTCATCCCAGAGTATCACATTAAGATCAGTTCGCAGTCGTTCAGACCCCTTCCTTCCAGATTGCAAGTGATCAAATGCGGATGGAACTGAACACTTTATGGATTTCGTTGCGTGTGGACGCATCAATTTGATATTTAGTACGCATATTTAGTTGATATTTATGACCGATAGTGCTGGGCGAGTGAAAAGAACAATGTCGATATTTTTAAGGAGTATCGATCGATAGCAATAATTATCCAGTGATAAATATCGATATACCAACTAACTGAACTAACTTTGCCCTGCTGTTTCACTCGCGTCTTCCCATTATCCTGCAGGAATCTTTGCCCGGAATAAAATGTAGCCTATGTTTTAATCCAGGGTATAAGCTATCTCCATTCCAAATTTCACTCAGATCCGTTCAGTAGTTTTTTTTTTTCAAAGATTTACAAACATACATACTCACAACACGTTTATAATATTAGTAGGATTTATTGTAATTTTTTGTCAAGCAAAACGATAATTTTCTATTTTTTTAACTTGTTGCAGGATAACGTTTGACCGCAAAATCCTGAGGAAACCGGCATGTCTAAGAACAACAACATTCAAGGGCATGCGACATCTACCAACCCGCACTGGGCAGCATAGAAGATTACCGCTCATACTCTCTCTGAGAGAAGGCCAGAGCCCCAGCAGTGGGAACGTAATAGACTGATGATGATGATGATAATATATCGTTAATTTTACGAGATAATATCGATATTTTTTGCCCAAGCCTAGTTCAAGGTTTAGCAATCAAATGTGTATTATAGTTGAGGTAATGTTTACTGCTTATTTCTATGCTTTTTTAATGCTTCTTATATTATTTATTATACACTGTTGATTGTTTTGTTTGCCTTCGTTGCCTGTAACAGTCCACTGCTGGACATAGACATCTCCCAAGGTACGCCACTGAGCCCGGTCTTCAGCTCTTCTCATCCAACTACTGGCAGCCACTCAGCGCAAGTCGTCGCTTCATTTAGTCGCAGGGCATCCTACACTTTTCAAATTCAAAACTTACTTATTTAACAGGATACGTAATATAATGATTATTTTACAACGTCAAACTTCAGACTAGCTAAGCTTGTTCCAACCTCCTTACGCCGACAAAAGAACAAGCAAAAAACGCCCGGCAGGTAATTTTTTGGGCGCGATCACATTTACAATTTTATTCTTATTTACTAATTGATTGAATTGGAGCAAGTTCACTACAATCCCAAGCTTGTTTGTCATCTAAATAGTACGATATTTTATAATAAGCTTTACGAATAAGACATCTTATTATAGGGAATTGAAATTTTGCTATCGAGTTTTGAATTTCACTTGGGATTTTGTTGAAAAAACTACAAAACTACGTTTGTTTGTTTCCTTTAGTATAATTGTGCCAAATCCAAATACTCAACCAATATACGATTAAGGCTATCACTGTATTTGTCTATAGACACTACCTACATTCACCGAAGGTCCACTAATCCTAACACGTGATTGTTTGGTCGTTCTTATCTCCAATTCGCGCCTTAAACCTGTAAAACATTTGCGAAAGGCTTGCGCTGTTTGACGTTTATAATCTTTGTTAAATATAGTAGCCGCATCAGGTTTAGTTTACTGCTTTCAAATTGTGTACAGAGATGTAAGGTTTTCTACTCTATATTTGCTTGTCTGTCTGTTTATACATACTAGTTGCAACCCGCGTCTTCCCGTTATCCCGCAGGACCCTTTTTCCGGGTTAAAAGGTAGCCTATGTGTTAATCCAGGGTATAAGCTATCTCCATTCCAGATTTCATTTAGAGCCGTTCAGTAGTTTTTGCGTGAAAGAGTAACAAACATCCATCCATCCATACTCACAAACTTTCGCGTTTATAATATTAGTAGGATACTCTCTCTCTTGAGAGAAGGACTGTGTCCCAGCAGTGGGAACATTATGCATTGCATAATTACGCTGCAGTTTCAGTGCGAAACAATCTTGTTTGGGACCGGTCTGTGCATACGTATGTGACGTCACACGCGGTGTCATTGAACTCGAATGTATAGAATATGTATAGAATTAAAGACTCAGGGTTACCAATGGCTTTTGATCTCAAGGTAAGATGTAATTTGTGAAACCAAAGACTGTTCCACTGTAAGTAGAGAGCGCATATTGGCTGATTGTCTGGTCACAATTGGCTTTCAATATAATTGTGTGGTGACCCTAATTGATTTATCTCAAAGCTTCCACATCGAAAGGTTTCTTACAGCAAGGCATCAACTACCAACTAATGGAGAAGCCCTGATGCCACCTTCGACCACATCGTCACTTAACAGCAGATGTCTTCTGGTCAAACGCTACCCCATAAGAGAAAAAAACCTCATTGGAAACATCGCCCTCCAATCCGGAACACAGTTGGGTTTGCACACTACTGCTTGGCAGTTGAATAACTGGCAAATCCTACTAATATTAGAAACGCGAAAGTTTGTGAGTATGTATGGATGGATGTTTGTTACTCTTTCACGCAAAAACTACTGCACGGATCTGAATGAAATTTGGAATGGAGATAGCTTATACCCTGGATTAACACGTATGCTACTTTTTATCCCGGAAAAGGGTTCCTGCGGAATAACCACGGGGCGCAACTAGTGTGAAATAACAACAAAAAAAACTGAACACTAACGGTCAGTTTCAATAACCTATCCATCCCCTGTACTAGAGATAGAAGATTGACATTACCTCTATGGAGCTTGTGACAAACTTCTATCTCTAGTAGAGCAAACCGTGGATAGATAGGTTATTGGAACCGGCCGTGAATCGGGCAAGGTTAGTCGTAATGGTAACGCATCAAAGAGTCTTAAACTAATGTTTACACACTTGCTTGATACGAACAAACAAACAGGTCGTGATTTAGACGTTATGCTCAGTAGCTCAGTAGCTGCACGGTAATGAGACAGTCACGAGCGGAGATAGGCCCTGTGCAGACGCAGCAAAAAGTTGCTAAGGAGTAACTAAAGAGTTATAACATAACTAACTCCGAAGGCCTATCCTCTACTGATGTATAGCTGTGAAGCTTGGACAATAACCCAAAAAGAAGAACTCTTGGTGACGGAAAGAAAGGTGCTGATAAAGATCTGAGGATGCAGTATGGCGAATAAGAAAAAAACAGAGAAATTCTTCGCTGGCAAACAAACTACAAACTTGGTGGCCGAACGGTAGCGCGTGCGACTTACAAGGCGCCGACACCGAGTTCGAATCCTCTCACCGCACCTATGACTTAATAAGTTATGTGCGGATTTGCCATCGCTCAAAACGGTGAAAGGAAACATCGTGAGGAAACCGGCATGTCAAAGAAACGGGTGAAACCGCGGGGAACAGCTAGTAGTTAATAAAAACACAGTAACATTTATTTTGCAAACTACTGCTTGGCAGTTTAATATCTGTTATAGCTGTGGGACGTGGGTACTTCTCTTCTTCATTCCCTGTGTTTTGGTGTACCAATAAAAAAATATATCTACATATCTGTAGATAGGCGGACTCTGCAAAAAGGTTCAAATACCCAGATCAAAAACAAAAGGCAATCATCAATCACTGCTGAAAATGTATTATAGACCTTGCTACACTACGATATGGCATCTATTACGTCGACATGACCATGCGTATACCATCAGCCCAACATACTAGGTGCTCTCCATTAAATATATCACACATCTCAATTGGCACAGCAATTGAGAAATTTACCTCATCAGACGGTATTTCCTCTCCTCCCACAAGCACATTGTTCAAGATGGACGTATCAAATTCTCGTCCTCTGTAATGTTAGTGGTAGGTACTGGTCAGACGATATTTCCGCGGAATTAGGGCCAAGTGTTACCTGGTTAGCAAATTAGGATAATGAGGGGCGTGTTAGCTTACTGTTATCTTACACTGCGTTGCCACGAGTCACCCGATACTAAGTGACGATGTGGTCGAAGGTAGCGTTACGCCTGGATTGGGAACTGGCTCTCAAGTGGGACACACCGATACATTCTAGGCGACAGGTTCTTAACCTGAAGGTGAGGATGATGACTGGGTGGTAGTAACGATCCATAGATCGAATCCTACAATGAGTTTGAGCTTTCGGTAAAGGAAACATAGTGACGAAACCATTGCTTGGTTATAGGGCATTTTCTACATAAGAATATGTTGTCAAGCATCTGTCGGTGTTTTCCGGCAGCCCTACTTGAGAGCCAGTTTTTAATCCAAGTGTATCGTGATGCCACATCGTCACTTAACATCAAGTGACTTGTGGTCAAACGCTACCCTGTAAAGAAGTAAAAAATACACACGAAGTGTTACAACAATCTTCGTCAATTCTACAAGAGTTTAAATATCTCAGATTGATGAGCGCAGTGGATTCTATTCAACGGGTTCCAAAATTCAATTCATGCAGTATGCGACGCGCTTTTCGTAGACCAAAAACAAATCAGCTTTTACCTCAGTACCTGTGTAATATTTTTCTATATCAAGTATTATCTTCCTTCCTATAAGAATCATACGTCATTAACCTTCATTGAACGTACTAACTGGCACTTGTTCTGTAACATGTAGCGTGCAGACAAGACTGTCAAGTTCGAAGCTAACTGCATAAACTGCAGTGCGTGACTCTACAATGCTTCCTCTAGCTTCAACATGTGACATTCAACAGGAAGACTGACAACGTCGCAATTTGCAATTAAAGTACATATGTATAAATGAGCCAAATATATCAGGTCGCTGGTCACCAGCGCGGTACATAATTTATAGCGATGATGGCTCAGTGGTGAATCTTTCAATGAGCTTGAGCTTTTGGTGAAGGAAAACATCGTGATGAAACCATAGCTAGGTGGTAGGGTATTTTCTAGTACTCGCCTGGCTAGCTACCATTCCTGTTAAGAATCTGTCGCCAAACACCTATCGGTGTGTTCCGGCAGTTTCACTTGAGAGCCAGTTACCAGTTCAGGTGTAGCGTGGCGCCATCCTCGACCACATCGTCACTTAACATCAGATGACTTGTGGTCAAACGCTACCCTGTATATAGTAAAAAAAAAACATCGCCGCGCAGTATTCCGAACTGCCCAAGTTCAAAATTCTGTGTGGCACTGAACTGCAATGGGTAAGAATGACACTTACACAATCAGGCGAGCGACTTGATCATCTCGACAGCCAGGAAAAACGATCACACACACCGCATTACAAAGATATCCATCAGAACCTCGAATCTGGGGCCAAGGTCACAAAAGATAAGGCCAACGCTCACAGTTGGCGTAAAGTGGTCAAATTGCATCTTCCTGAGTCATAAGGAAGCGACTCTGTGAGTCATGGACATCCGGATTTGTGAGATTAGGATTTTATGACCGGAATGGGAACGTGTGACTGTGGGAATATTGTGTTTAGAACATATGAGGAACTGGTTTCTTTCGCGTACAATGAAGCCAACCCGCTAAGCTATCAATTCCGGTTGTTCTCTTAGGATAGCAGTGTCTTCGGGCGGTCTGAAAAATCTAGACGCGTGCTGGCCACTGGCCTATCCAACCCGCACGAGGCCAGTGTGGTGGATTATGACCCATACTCTTCTTGAGAGAAAACATAGTGACGAAACCATTGTTACCATTGTTTCTTCTCTTCTTTCTTCTTTCTTCTTTTGATGTGTCCCAGCAGTACGAACGTAATACGCTGATGATGATAATGATGATGATACAATGAGTTTGCAACTGGTATCGTGTGTCGAAACTCTTATATATATCAGTTTAAGATTGAACTTTTACCTGTGAAATAATCATAAATAGAGAATTTCAAGATAATTGGAGATATGCAAACTTGGCTTTATGTTATGATAGAATCGTCACTCTTATATAAATGCGGAACAGTGTTTTTTGATTTGTCTTTCTTTCACGAAATCATGCAGCATACGACTGGTTTTCTTGCATCAATTAAGAGAATAAACTGCCTTTGCTGAAGGAGTTAATCGAATCGGGTTTATCTGAAGCACTCATTAAACATTTTCAATAGCTCGTGACTCCATTTAATTTATCTCTCAAGAGAACTCATCGATTTGCCTAATACATGTTTAATTGTAAATTACAAACGTTTGAGTGGACGATAAAACACTCGTTTAAGAGGATGACTCCGAGATTAATCTGAAAATTGGGGCTAAATATCTAGATAAAATATATGTTAATCTACATAATACATAGCAGGAGAGACTTTTAGAAGAGAAAATGCAAACAAAAATATTAACAGCTTCTCTATACTCGTAATATATATATATATATAAATCAATTGCTATTAATTTGTTAGTCTCGCTAAAACTTAAAACGGCTGGACCGATTTGGCTAATTTTGGTCTTGAAATGGTCGACGAGGTCTAGAAGGTTTAAAAGGTGAGAAAAAATAGAATAATTGCCGGGAAAACCCTAAAAACGGCGCTTTCTTTTTTCCCATATAAACGTTTTCTAAATAAAATGTAGAGTCAATTTGAACTTTATTGCTATTCAATAAAGTTGATTGATTTATTGATTCTTGAGATGATTTCGATTGAGGCAGTACGAAGTCTGCCGGGTCAGCGAGTCAAAAATAAAAATGTATCCCAATTTTAATACGAGGAACAAAGATCTTTTTTCGCATCTTTTTTTAGGTGCCGTGACCGTCCACTATTTTTTTAACGAAAACTAGATAGCATAATGCAATTCTATACAATAACTAAATATTCTGAAAGTAACTACTTAATACTAATATCTTACTAATTACTAACTAATATATACATTAATTAAATGTTTACTAAGTTACAATAAATGTTAGTCATTACACTATTTTATCGTGAGAAACGTCGAGGTTAATAATTTATGCTCTCAATTTATTCATTTCAATGTAAGGAACGATAATTATAATTTATAAACAATGTTTTATTAACATAGTTAATACGACTTATTAGAGCCCAGATGTAGCATAACTTACGTAGTAACTTATGTTTTATCTGTGGCATAACCTGGAGTGACATTTATTTATTGCACATGCGAAAAAATCTTCACTCAAAAACCTCTTGACTTTCGAAGTTTTTTTCGGGTATTTCGGTAAGTTTAAACGAAAAACGTAAGTGGAAACACTGTCTCGCAGCATCTCAGCTTACCACATACCAGTAAACAAACAGTCCCAGTAGGTATCAAAATTTTCTCACGATAAAAGTCACATGATCGCCGTCCCCTACACCGTATTGACTCTACATTTATGTAAATATCGCGGTCATTCATTTGTTTATTAATTAAAGATAACAGTGTAAACGAACTTAAAATGTTGTCGTGTAAACATCCAAGTCAGAAAAGGACTTCTTTTAAACCTGCAGTTTTTGCCAATGGACTCTATTTTTTAAAATGTGATAGATTAGCAAAGAAGCAGACGGCCCGCCTGATGGAAAGCGGTCACCGTCGGCTATGGACATTTGCAACACCAGCGCCTCTAGCCAAGATGCATTCTGCAATCGTTGACGCTAATAGAAAACAAGAAATAAGTATTGGTTTGACATATTTCAACGCTAAGTCACGTGGTCAGAAATATGTCAAACCAATACTTTTTTCTTGTTTTCTATTAGCGTCAACGATTGCAGAATGCATCTTGGCTAGAGGCGCAGGGGAGTTGCCGATGGACTCCACACCCATCTTGAAGGATTGCAATCTGTAGCACAGCGGAAAGACTTGTGGGGGGCGCTCATTCCACATTGCAAAGATAAAAAGTGTAAAGATTCAGTGCTTATTAATTTCCTCTTCATATTTTAACCGAATCAAAACCTATATATAATGACTAATAAGTTCGAAATGTATGACTCCAAACCTACTAAAGAAGTAATTAGGAACAAATCATGCGAAAATCATTCAACATCACATGATCGATCGCTAACATGTGCAAATGGTCAATTAGAACTACCTACGGGCAGTAGTTCGCACTGGTGGTATAATGCGCACTAACTAGACGGTGGAACACCTAAGGTCATTGAAGAATCTTATGGCAGTGATCGACGAACTGAAAATGATAAGAATCAGTAGCTTTGCACCGCAGGAGTTTGTACCGTTGTTGTCTGCAAACACGTGGCTGTATTATCAAAATAACAAATTCATCATCATTAGCCTTTTATGTTCCCACTACAGGGACTCTGGTCTTATCTTAGAAAGAGAGAGAGTATGGGCCGTTATTTACCACGCTGGCCCAGTGCGGGTTGGTAGATGTCGCATGCCCTTGAAAGTTTCAGTCCTAGGACATTCCGGTTTCCTCACGATTTCCTTCACCGTTTCGGTGCCCTTGTGTGTGATTTTTTCAACCTATGATGTAATAGAAAGCTGTATTGATTTTCATTTGATTTACTTTACACCATTAAAACCAATTTAGACTACAAGAAGAGGTAATCGAAGTTTTCCATGACAACGGACCATTGATTATCTTATTTTTCATGATCAATTTGTCTGATAGACAACACAAAACCTAATTGATAAGTCCTAGGAACATGAAACTTGGAATGTATATAGATTGTGTGCTTTAGAGGTGAACCAAGAAAGGATTTTTTTGATGAATCAATGGGAGACAAAATTGTGTCGACGGCGTCACTTACATCATGTGACTTGTGGAGCAAACACAACCCTGTATGAAGTAAACAAAAGTTTGTATGGAAAAATAGTCAACTTACGCTCGCATCGCTCGAAGCCGGTCGCTAGTTCTTCTCCATAAAATGCACAGTGCGTGCAAGAAAGCAGGAAAACCTTAGGTGAAACTGCAATGAGCAGTTAGCAGTAACATATAATAAATAAAAGCATGTTGTTAACACTGCAGAACACTGCTTTGTTTACATCAAAGGTCGATGATTTAAAAGGAGAACAATAATTTACACATGGACGTCAGTTTTACAGATCCGGTTTAGAACGTTTAGCGTGTTTTGTAATAATAAAAAAGGAGTTAAGAACCTCGTTTGATAACCCAGCAAGGATATCAGCTATAGCGCGGACAAGAGGCCGTACTCGAGGTGTGGATAAATGGAACGGGATGGTTGGAGTAGACGATGGCAAAGGATAGTAAGCAAAGAAATACATCCCAGACTCATATTTAGTGATTAATTTTGACGAGGATATTTAGCAACTCGAATTAAAAAAACATTCTGTATTATTTAAACTAGCTGTAACAACGGCCCCACCCGCTTGGACTACGATAAACACCTTCCTCCTTCGTAGTTGGCACCTTGAATATCATCATACAATGCCACCGCTGAGTTGGCCGAACATTCCAACCAAAATATGTATGGCCATAAAACGTATTTGTATATATACAGTAACCGGTAGAAATTCTAAAACTGAAAACACACAACAAGTGTTTTAATTCTTTTATGTGCTTATGTACGAATAGGCTTGCGTTTGACTACATCTCACCTGATGGTAAGCGACGATGCAGTCGAAGGTGAAACACGCTGAGGCACTAGTCTTGTATGTACTCGTATATTATATATCTTATGGTGAAACCTCAGAGAAAAACTAGTTAAAAAATATAGATATACACGGGTGAAATCACCTTGTGATTAAAAAAAAAACCAGCTTATCCAATCGACATTTCATCGAAAACCTAACCAATAACCATATTTTATGTCGTTATATTTTTAGGTGCGTTAAATTAAATAATTTAATAAATTATTTCTTGTGGACCAAAATTAAATAGGTAGTTTTTTGTGACATCAACGTGTTTGTAATTATAATCTTATATACCTATAAGTTAATAAACTTTGCTATAGTTACAAAAATTGGAAATATGTTATTATTACGTTGCATCAAGCACCTATCGGTCTGTTCCGGCAGCCTCACTTTAAAGCCAGTTCCATATTTAGAAGTAGCGTGGAGCCACTTTCAAAGTGTAAGCAGTAAAAAAATAGGTTCAGAAACGAATTTTGAGTTATCGATATTCTGAATCTGGTGCAAGATACCGTTAATTAAGTAGGCTTTTTTTATTTGAAATTAAAATCAAATAGTACCCTTTGAACACCACAAAGAACGACTATTATCCATTTCCATCGGATCCTTTTACCTTTACGATATGGTCGGGTCACCTATGGCCGACGGTTCGCCCTCCGGAGATAGACATTTACTATAAGCTCCATAAGTAATGTCAAATTTCTATCTCTAGCAGAGCAAACCGTGGATAGATCGGTTATTGGAAACGGCTGCTAGTGGGGAGCCTACCTAAACAACGTCTTTCGGTTCGCGCTCGCCACTTGAAAACCTTTCTTCCCCATCGGTTATTGGTTCATCGAAAATCAGCTCTCAAGTGAGGCTGCCGGAGCACACGGATCGGTGCATGGCGACAGATTCTTAACAAGAGAGTGGTAGCTTGCCAGGCGAGTACTAGATAGTACCCTACCACCAAGCTATGGTTCCATCACGATGTTTTCCTTCACCGAAAGCTCATCTATTCTATCTGTTCTAACTTCTAAGCTACATGCTCGTAACTTACCAGAGTGCCAAGGTAGCTGTGACCGATCTCATCCTCCGACGTTTCTCCTGACACCAGGTTCTGCTGGTTGCGCCACTTCATTTTGAACACTTTTCAAACGAACTGTCGTATTTCGCTAAACACTATTTTAGTGATGATTGGTACGATATATCGATTTCGAATTACACTGAAACTTTTATCGACGTTTTTGCGTTTTTAGGAATTTGTATCGTATTTCACTGGCCACTGCTTTTTAGTGATATTTGTGCGATATATCTAAATTATCTGTAGTTATTTTGAGTAATAAAAATAAAACGATTTTTACGGTGTAATAAAATTGTACAGAATGTTGAGCATCCGTAACCAAACTAATGTTGGAATTATTTTAGAAATGCGCTAAAAATTGAGATATCTTATCGAAGGATAAAGACACTTTTATCAAATGACTACCTCTTATTACCTATACCTAAAATTTTAGCGATATTATTCGTTAACTTTGCATGACATTAAACAATCTATTTTTTGTAACTAACGATTTATACATCAATAAACTTTACGACGTATCGATTTAGATTAAGCAGTTTTACTTATGTTGTAACACTTATTATGACATAATAATAATCATCTTATTCATTAAAGTGTGGCTTTAAAGCCACACTTTGATATCATAATTATGTTTAATTATTATAATAATCTGTGATTAAGTTTTAAATGTATTCAGCTATGTAGCTGCTAATTTTGTACTTACTGATTTATAAAAATAGATTAAACTCTTTTCTGAAAATAATAAAACCACACCATTACTTTACGAGATGTCTGGAAAGGTTACGTGTGATTTTTTACCAGCAGTGGGATAAAATAGATCAGAAAAAATACTAGAAAATTAGACGACAAAGAGGTTTAGAATATTGGAACTTGGAGCTAAGATGTAATGTTTGCTCCAAGTTAAATGGTCGAATAGATAATAGGGCTGATTAAAAAATTGATCACTAAATAAAATCGTCGTCTTTTACTATCGCGAATATTATCAAATGAAACTGCATAATCTATCGATAAACTTAGTTCGATACCCAATGCACTTCACTAAACATACTTGCACTTTACGTCTACAGTGCAAGGTCGACTTTGCAAACTTGGAAATATTTTCGAAATATTTCGGTTCTTGTTTCGATATAAAGGATCTGTGCCTAACCGCTCTGACAGACAGGGTGGCGTCAACTGGTCCTGTGTTTGTCGCAAACTGCGTATAATCTTGACAGGTACGCTAATTTTTAAGTGGTGAGTACTGCACGCACGTCTTGAGAAAAGATTCTGGGATAAGTGGCTGAAATTCTAGATTTTGCTCTCAAGTTACAACTCAATTTCTTGTTGCTTAATCTAGGCGCCACTTTCAATTAAGGTCTACCTTCGTTGTTACTGTACAGAAACAAGATTCAAGGGTTGTGGATTTTATTAATAAAATCAAATCAAATCAAAAAGCAAAAACAAGAAAGGAATTTTTTCTATAAATCACGCTGCGCAATAAGCTTATTATAATTTCTAATAGAAACTAATTTCTATAAATATTTTCTTGAATATGTTACCTACTTATGTAGAGGCTCGAAAAACGCATAAGAAATCCTTTGGATTATACTGACTTTACTTTTTAAAACACTTTTATTAGTTTAAGTCAATTTCTAATTAAAAGCTATTGTCATATCAGATACATGCACAATCATCACTCATCCTACAAAACCCTAATATTAGTTTTTTTCTTACAGAACTGACCAATTCTCTCTCTATTCCTCTTTTACAGTACAGCAATTTTCTTCACATTTTCAGTACATTTATCTACACCGTTTTACATTTCGGAAAGCGCCAGTCTAACTATCCAGCTACTTAATTTAATTATTTTCTGTAAATTTTTCTTTGTCTTAATAGACAGCTTTTTTTCACATTTTCAGTTTCAGTTTTACATGATTATTTTCGGAAAATCGCGAGTGTGCCCGTCTGACCGTCCGTCCGGCCCAGGTGTAGGTTACTACTAGGCCACCGACTCCCGCGTAGAACCGCGCTGAAACTCTGAAACTAAGGACGAGAGCGCAATGGTGACCACCGCTTGCTACCTGTCATTGAGATAAATATTGGGCTGCGTTCAAAACGTTCCAGTACCCCTAGTACTTGATAGTTTACAAAAACTATTTACTTATTTATTCAATTAATACGGTTAAATTACATTAATTTCATCACAGTTAAACCAAACTGAATAAGAATTACAAGCAATGCACAATGTCAATACAATAAAAATAAAATCATAGTCAATATATTTATAAAAAAATATAAAAATAGTAATAATAACAATAATAATTATTAATCTTCGCAATTAAAAAAAACACCCTTTCATACGTCCCACTCACAAAACTTCAGGCACACCGACAGTAATTCCACCCATCCGTCCACAAACAAATCAGTCTCGGGATAGCTGTTGACGAGGAGGGCGTTGAGCGCGGCAAGGGTACGCGGCAACGGTGACTATAAAAGATTTCGTACCCTTCCATAATTTTTTTTTCAGCGCGCCTTACCGATACTTGGAGGAACTAAAATCGGTAACACGGGTTATTTCAAATCGTTCTATTCGTATTCCAACAAAGTTTTCCAGTTACTCTTTGAATTTAGACTATTTGCCACTTTGACAAGATGGCGGTAGTGAACTTTGACGTTTACGAAAACTTTTACAGTTTTCAAAACTTGTACTAAAGGTACAGGTAGGGTATTTATCCAAACGCGTTCAGATAGACTGGATACTGGAAATCTTACCCACTCTAACGTCACCTAAGACCGTTTAGAAACTCGGAAAGTTTTCAGAAACGTTCTAGGTAGGGTAAAATATGTCCAAACTCGTTCAGAACACAGATCAGAGACGGTTCAGGCATTACCTTATCCTCACTCGAGAGTGTAGTTTCTGAACGCAGCCTTGCTTGTGTAGGATTTATGTAACGGCAGATGGCTTAGGGCCGAAATTAATAATCGATCCTGATCCGTTATCCGCGGTTTTGGATCGATATGTCAAGTCACAAGTCATTTTTGTAGTAATGTGTCAAGCCCTAGTACTAAAATGAAATATTATGACATGACATATCGATCCAAAACCGCAGATAACGGAGCAGGATCGATTATTATTAGTTTCGGGCATTAAGTGCCCGCGTTACCGCACGGCCACCTTATGTACAAGACACCGATACCGAATTCGAATCCTCTCGGCCCCGCAAGTTATGTGTGCATGCACAAAAATCGTAACCGCGACCCCCTACTTCGTAGTCGGCTATTACACCTCATCGCTCGACAATTTACTGTTTCTTTTTAATTATGTATAGATCGACTCGGACTCCAGAAGTTTATGTATAGAATCCAGGGCATTCTAATTGGGACAATGCTGTTCTATTTATCGTATCGCCGCCTACTGATTATTAGATGACATCTAAAATAAACTCTAGGCTAAGCCAATTGGGAGGAAATTCCGGTGACGCAAAAGACAAAAGCTTGTCTTCCGGAATTGGTGCACTGCTGCTGAACATAGGCCTCCCCCTTTGAACGCCATAACGAAAGGGTATTAGCCATTTGCATCCATCGGCTCCCTGCGACTCTAACAATGTCGTCGGTCCACTTAGTGGGGGGCCTACCTACAGAGCGACTTCCGGTTCGTGGTCGTCACTCGAGAACCTTTCCTCCTTATCGGTTATCGGTTCGTCAAACGACGTGGCCTGCCTATTGCCACTCCAAATTGCAAATTCTAAGAGCTACTATGTCGGTGACGTTGGTTCTTCGGCGAATTTCGACATTTTGAAAAGTTAGCGGTAGTGACCTTTGTCGTTAACGAAACCTTTAAGTTTTTAAATTACATGCTTGGTCGTCCTGGCACTTGTATTACAAAACCTTGGCTCCGCCCAAGGGACATATCCGAAAGTAGCCTATTACCGAACTAATCTCCGCCGCCGGCATCCCTGCGTTGGTTTCTCCCCCGTAGATGTTAGCCACTCCCCAACCCCTTTAGGGGGCTCATCCCTCACCCCCATCTCTAATCCAAGCCGTGGTAGCATGGAAACTTTAGCTGAGGTAAAACCCCGGTGGAGGCCGCCCACTTGAAAAATTGGAGTAGATCAGCTAGTTTTATGCTGACTGTACTTTAAAATATAGAAAAATATTACGAAAAATACTATATTTTAAACGCTAATTAAACTGTCGCGCTTTTTTTTACGTGACGACGTCGAGGGTGACGTCACGCTCCACTTAGATTGGCTTTTTCATAATAAATTTGACTGGAATGGTACAAAATTCAGATTCCTATAATTATTTCTATATAATAACTTCTTGATGACCAAAGTACAATAAGTAAAAATACATACAAACGGAAAAATAAATGTGTACCTAATCTACTTACCTACTATTTTTTTCCCCGAAATTTTTACAAAAATACTAAACTTTTGCAGGACGATTTATTTTCAAAAAATGGTGGCAAGCATGCACTTAGCTAGAATATATTATTTCCAAAGCCTTGTGAAGTGAGCCTTACGTGCAATGATCCATCATTGCCACCTTATTACCTGAGTTTGGTTTGTCGGTTAGTGCGTCCCCGACCCTCGGAGTGACGCGATAACACCGCCACTAATGTGTGATAAACTGCCATAATTGGACAATAATTGGGACATTGTAGCATCATGTGATGTGGAATTCGAAAACTGACTCCTTTGAGCGATGGTGGCCGGACGGTAACCTGGGCTCGTAGCCAAGATGCATTCTGCAATCGTTGACGCTAATAGAAAACAAGAAAAATGTATTGGTTTGACATATTTCAACGCTAAGTCACGTGGTCAGAAATATGTCAAACCAATACTTTTTTCTTGTTTTCTATTAGCGTCATCGATTGCAGAATGCATCTGGGCTAGGGGCGCAGTACTCCTTACAAGGCACCGACACCGAGTTCGAATCCTCTCGGCCCCCGCAAATTTACGTGTGCATTTTGCCTTCGCTCAAAACGGTGAAGGAAAACGTCGTGAGGAAACCACCATGTCCGAGAACCACAACATTCAAGGGCAGGCGACATCTACCAATCCGCACTGGGCCCGCGTAGTCTACTAGAGAAGGTTTGGGCAATGGGAACGTAATATGGTGGATGGTGGACTGGTGGTGGGTTCTTTTTTTACTTTTCTTTTTGCAGGGTAGCGTTCGACAAGGGACCTGATGTTATGTGACGATGTGGTCGAAGATGGCGCGGTGTAATTTACAAACGTTCCTTGTTTGAACTACGCACCCCTATTAATATCATGTAAACAAGTACTATTATTAAGAACAAGATTGCGACAATAGATATATAGTTGAAAGATTCGACGGAACTCCTATCACTTTCCTTTGTGAGGAAGTCAGGTGATAGGCTTATCTGATAAGCCTCTGCGTAGAGAGACCACGCAGAATGATGGATTGTGGTTGTGACCAAGTACTTGTACTTCACGCCTTACGACTACTTGATGGAGTGACGATATACGCTGACAGCAGTTGGCTGACGAACCGAAGATCAAGGTTTAGATGATGGCTGTTTGGTAGTGACGTTCCAATCCTACAATGAACTTGAGCTTTCGGTGATGGAAAACATTGTGATGAAACCATAGGTTGGTGGCATGGCACTTTCTACTGCTTGCCTGGCTAGCGCTTATCGCCAAGCACTAATCGGTGTGTTCCAGCAGGTCACTTTAGGTCACTTAAGAGCCCATCTAAGTTTAGAGTAGCACCACTTTCGACTATATCGTTGCTTAACATCAGGTGCCTGTGGTAAGCGCTAACCTGTAAGAAGTAAAAAAGATTTGCTTTGGGAGATGCCATTGCACTCGCACTGGCTTATTCTTCATCATCGTCATCACTGATGGGAGATAGGTCTTCTCTCAAAGATAGCATGGAGCATAGTTTACATCATCTTGTAGAATTAATATAAATATAAATTTAACCAGCCTTCGTTTTCCAAGGAAAAATTTTCGTGCCATATTTATAGTTGAGGCGTGACATTTCGCTTATGGACGCTAGTAATTAAAAGCTGTCCCCATGAAGTATTAAGATTAACTGCGACATAATTAGCACTTTAGATGCCTCGGACGCCGCTACTATATCCCTAATAGGAGTGGGCACGTCAGTGAGTGGGCAAAGCCGTCTGCTGACACATGCACGATGAGGTTTGCTTGCACATACACTATATGCTTTTAATCTGACCTTAAATGTGACAATACATTCTTTAACAGTATAATTGGAATTGTTTCGGTGCTAGGTTTAGGTGCTGAGATAGCCTTAACATTATCAATCACGTATGAAGTCGCAAGATTGACATTTACGCACTCATAATCTTCGCATTTAGGATTTAGTCGTGACAGGATTATTTCGACATGTTAGGAATTAAATCCTTCTGTCAGGGGTATCACTATCAGGCAAAGTTTGAATTTGTCAGGATTTTTAAAATAGAAAATTAACTAAGCACATAAAATTCTAAATAGTAGGTGTAAGAAATGGAATCTATTTTAGCTACAAAAATGTATGCGCGAGTCTCAAATATTATCAAAATAATCGTCAGGTTAGCATAGAAAATCTTAGTTCTGGATCTGATAACCCTATAATTCCATGTCACGGGTACCATTTGTACAAACAAACATCCAAGATCCGACAACAAACATTGATGTTCAACTTTCCCTTGCCAGACAGGGGCAAAATCAACAGCACCACTGCGTCATCATTCTGTCGATTTAATCGTCGAATTAATTAGGCTTTAAGCTTTAGAGGTGCAGAGATTCAAACCTCAGCGCGGTTGGAGAAAACCAAAAAGTCATCCAAATATAGTTGAGTAAGTACTCTGATAATAATAAATTGTAATAACATATATAAATATCAAATAGCTCAGCATCACCTGGGACCCGAACACAATGCCGTAGCGGAAGCAGTAAAGGCCGCGAGAGTTTCTATTGTGGTGGTATGTCCGTTGTCTCATACGGCACGATTATCAGTGTAACTTGATAGTAGGCGCGTGATGAATCCAATACGCTAATTAAAGCAGCGGCGATAAAGAAAAGTAGGAAAGCCTTCGATTTGTAACTGTGACGACTATGATTAAACCAGTTAGAAATATATCTTTTAACATAAGTCAAGTTCAATTCATGAGCAATTGTTATAATTATTGTTTGATATACGAGGGCGGTCCGATAAATACTTAGCCTTAAGAAGAAAAGCGGATAATTTTGAAAAAGTTTTTATTTATTTACGACTTTAGACGACTATGTTGTCTTTTAACTCCATACACTTCATCCAGCGATGCTCCAATTTCTTTAACCCGTCGAAAAAATAGGTTTTCTCAAGGTCTGCAAAATAGGCCTACGTGGCGGCAATGACCTCCTCATTCGACGCAAATTTCTGTCCGGCGAGTGACTTTTTCAAGTCTGGAAATAAAAAGAAGTCGCACGGGGTCAAATCTGGAGAATACGGTGGATGGGGCAGCAGTTCGTAGCGCAATTCACCAATTTGGCCGTGGCGAGAGCGGAGGTGTGAGCCGGTGCGTTGTCATGGTGGAAGAGCACTTTTTTCTTCGCCAAATGCGGCCGTTTTTTCTGCAATTCGGCGTCGAATCGGCCCAATAATTCGGCATAGTACAGCCCTGTGATCGTTTTGCCCTTCTCCAGGTAGTCGATGTAGATCACACCTTGTGAATCCCAGAAAACAGTGGCCATCACCTTTCCGGCCGAAAAGACAGTTCTCCTTCTTCGGAGCACGTTCGCCGGGTGAAGTCCATTGTTTCGACTGTTCCTTGGTCTCTGGCGTGTACCAGCGGATCCACGTTTCGTCGACGGTCACAAAACGACGCAGAAACTCCTTCGGATTGCGCTTAAACAGCGTCAAACACTGCTTTGAAGTGGTCTCACGGTTGCGCTTGTTGTCCGGAGTGAGCAAACGCGGCACCCATCGCGCCGACAGCTTTCTCATACCCAAAATTTCGTGCAGGATATGACCCACGCGGTCTTTTGAGATGCTTACTGTCTCAGCTATCTCGCGTACCTTCAATCGGCGGTCTGCCAATACGAGATCGTGGATTTTTGTGACGTTAACCTCAGTAGTAGCCGTTTTCGGGGCAACTGGGCGTGGATCATCAAAAACCGATGTGCGACCACGCTGAAACTCGTTATACCAATTTTTGACGGTCGCCATCGAAGGAGGAGAGTCACCGTAGACAGCATCCAAGCGCTCTTTGATTTCCATGCGCGATTTCCTTTCTAAAAACAAGAATCGAATCATCGACCGATCTTGTTCTTTATCCATTATTGTAAAATTCGCGGATACGTCCGTTTCCACACACGGTCAAAACAAAACTACGAACTCGATTCGGCTGAAATTTCGACAGTAGCAGTCTACTAGAATGTTCTACACGATAGTAAATTTTTCTTGCGATAGTGGCGCCATCAGGCGTCGAGGCTAAGTACTTATCGGACCGCCCTCGTAATAATTAACAACTGCGTCACATTTGATATTATAAATGCAAAAGTTGTGACTGAGTGTGTATGTTGTTTGTTTGTCTTCGTACTGAAACGGCTCTGAGTAAGGATTTGAGTAAGGATTGAAAAAAGTTTATATCCTGGATCACATGGGCTACTATTTTCTTAGCTATTATTACCCCAACACTACTAGTATTTAATATAGCAAAGCTAGATAATTTAATTGAATGAAAAAATATGTAAAGATGTCACTTACGTTGTAATTTGAATTAACAGGGAAGTTGTTAAAATAGTTGACCACCTCGAACCTGGGCCTTGGTCTATGATGCGGTCGACTATTTAGATTTTTATTTCATTTTTTTTTTACCGTATAGTTAAAAGACTTTTAAATGTTTTGAAAGGTTAAAGGTAGCTAGATATAATATAACGATAACATAAAATAAATTTACATATTTTTGATATTTCCAAACAATTTACTCAAAATATTCTTGTCTATATTCAACTTTGGTCTAAAAACCGATTGGTTAGGCATCATAAAAATGGCGCGCAGAGCAAGAGCAACCTATTATTATCGTTGCGGTTTAGCATCCTGCGGTAGCTAGCTAGGAGAGCTTGAAAATGCCCTACCGCCAAGCTATGAGCTATGTTTCATCATCACTATTGAACCGATCTTCATAAAATTTGGTATATGGAGATAATTTTGAACCCTGTGAAAATGTAGTCCACGCGGATGAAACCACTGAGAACAGCTAGTCGCTTAAAAGTTAGTTTAGTTACGAGAACTGTAAACTATTAAACTAGACGTCAAACAATATTGGTAACCAGGGTCTGCCCGAAGTCGTGACGGGTAGCACAAGGGGCACGCGCAACGTCTTCCCCTTACACGCGGACAATTACCCATTATGGTTGCTCCTCCGCGTGTGATTCGCGCATCGGCGCACGCGCATCTGTTGGATGCTGATATTCGATTAAGAAAAGGGGCGGATGCCTCTCAACAGTATCTCCAGTTTGTCTTTTTTTTACTACTTACATGGTAGCGTTTGACCACAAGTCATCTGATGTTAAGTGACAATGTGGTCGAAGATGGCGCCGCACTACACGTGGATTGGGAACTGGCTCTCAAGTGGGGCTGCCGGAACACACCGATAGGTGCTTGGCGACACTGAGTGTCTAAACCTGAGTGTAGTAGCTAGCCAGGCGAGCACCAGAAAAGGCCCTACCACCAAGCTATAGTTTCATCACGATGTTTTTCTTTCACCGAAAGCATCATCATCGCATCATCGTTTGTCTGATATTCCACCGGCATGTATACTTTAGGTATGACATCATCATGGTCAGCCTATTACTTCCCCACTGCTGGGACACTGGCCTTCTCTCAGAGAGAGAGAGAGAGAGAGAGAGTATGGGCCATAATGCACCACTCACCTTGGTATCGAAGTTTTCAGACCGCCCGAAGGCCTCCAACACATTCTAACGACTGAGATACTACATCATTGCTATTATAGTCAATATGTAGGCTTTACAAGAACAATTTTATCGGACAAGTCCAAAAGACACAAGGCCAGAGAAAACCAGATTTGAGAATTAAATACATAGACGAGTTTAAAAATTCCAGACTAGCTTCATTTTATGTAAATCTATCAGATGAAATTCTATTAAGAATATATTAAAATAGTAATAATAATAAGTAATAATAAATACCTACCTGCTTATTCTTTACTAATATTATAAAAAGATAAAGTTTGTTTGTAACTTTGGATGTGTAAGTTAAAACAATGACAATAGAAATTATCAACTGAAACATTGAATATAATTTTTTCAGATGATCAGTAAAAATGCCATCATATACACCTCAACATTATTCAACCTTAGGTACGTTTTGGCCACTGTTCTTTGCCCCTTACTATATCTAAAGCATAATTTTACATATAACCGTTAAATGATTTATGCACTTTAATATTGTTTTCGGGTACGCTTTACCGATTATTCAGATCGATTCATTCACAATTTTCACACGTTATTAGCTGTTGTTATTCGCTGTCACATCTTTTTTTATGTTAATTCGTTTAACCGTATGGGTTTCACGCTGTCTAACAAAACGTTTTATTGTTTATCTTAACTTATGTAGGTATAATTATAAATAAAAGGTAATATACAATATTACGTGTAAAGGGTTTGTGTTGATGGACATAATCTACTGCTACGGGAGTCTTAAAAAATAATATAAAAAAAAACAGGTGACACCAGGACTGGTCATACATAAAGATAGCCTGTCGCCAAGCACCTGTCGGTGTATTCCGGTAGCCTCCAGTCAGTTCTCAATCTAGGTGATACCTTCATCACTTAACATCAGATGAAGTGGTCAATCGCTAAAAAAGTTACTCAATCTTACTACCAATAAAATTTTGTATTAAAACTAAAAGGCCATACTTCCAGTCACCTGATGCGGTAAATGACGATATGATCGAACGTGGCGCCACGCTACACCTGGATTGGGAACTGGCTCTCAAGTGAGGCTACCGGACCACACCGGTAGGTGCTTGGCGCATATTGTACATAAGAGTACATAACAATAAATTAAAACAAACTCTGAACAAATAAGCAGAAATCTGCAAAGAGGCCAACGCCATTAGTTTGAGCATCAACTTCACACTACGTTCATTAATTAAATTAAAACCATTAAAACCATAAAGAAGTCGAGAACAAATTAATGATGGGCATTTGATTTGATTTGAGATTCAAGTGGGCTGCCGCTATACGCGCTGAGAGGTCAACGTAACACATATCCTTGTATTGGAACAGAAATTATTTGCAAGTCATATTTTGGCCAATGACGAGGATACAGAAAGTTCCTCACGTACCTCATAATTATATAATGTGTAGGTACCTATAATCTATATGGATAATATGGCGATGCAAACGTAATAATTTAATACAGTAGCAGTTCAGTTTGGTCACTAAACTAACTAACTGAGATGGTGCAACGACCCAAAGTGAGTGTTGTCGTCTGATAATAAGAGACGCCACTTCGCTCTGTCCTGTGCCAGCCCGTGACAGTCCACTGCTGGACATAGGCCTCTCCCAAGGTACGCCACTGAGCCCGGTCTGCGGCTCTTCTCATTCAACTACTGGCAGCCACTCGGCGCAAGTCGTCGCTCCACCTAGTCGCAGGGCGTCCTACACTACGTTTGCCAAGTCGCGGCCTGCCCATTGCTTGTTATTATATATTCCTCCTACTATACTTATTATTCTACGCATATGACATCTAGATTTGCGTATTTTCCTTATGATTTAGCATGCTGTTCAGTTCTCTATTGTTTAGTAAGGGCGATTGTTCAACTATTATGTAGGGCCATAGTCCTGCCTGCACTAAATTAAACATAGCATGTCTAGGTATTGGTATGGACTTGGTGGTAGAGGCGTAGAGGCCAGGGTTGAGTTTTGTTAGGCGTTGCAAAATCACAGAGTAAATAGTACTACGTGTATTGTGTCATTCAAATTATAATCTACTTACTAGCCGTGTCTTACGGCTTCACCCACGTGTACTGAAGTTTATTCTACTACCTTCCCGAGGGTTCCAACTACCTCCATGCCAAGTTACATCAAAATCTCTTGAGCGGTTTAGACGTGAAAATGTCTCATGTCAATGTCAAGTTATTGTGAAACCGATTGCAAAATTTTGTCCAGACCTTTTGTAATTTATCAAAGTACCCAACCCAACCGACAAACAGACATACATAACCCTTGGTAGCATATTCACCATCATTGATGAACTTTACAACCCAATTAATTACGCAATAAATTATACTACTGCTGCTAAAAAAAAACCTGAACAGCGCAAAAAATGCGCAGACAAGTGATATTTGCAAACATTGTTAAGGATTAAATGAAAAAACTGTGATACGTATAACAAGAGAGAATTGGAAGGTGCGCTTGACTTCATAGGTGCACTATCCAATTTACGTGAATCCATTAGTTCTTGTCTTTTACGTCGCGTTAAAACTTTCGATTGCGGCGTTTCCGCCATCACTAGTTTACTTGTTCACTTATCCGGCTCGAAGGATTTTTTGCAGCCTACGATGTGTGTCTCAGGTCACTGCTCTGTAACTACCTACATATGAAGTTTATAAAATTATCTCCGCGCACCCTCCAAACTCTTACTTTATTTATTTAAGTTCCAAAAAAGGCCACAGATGGCGTTACGGGTTTATAAGACACAAATCTACATTAAAGTTCCGTAAAACATAAAGTAATAAACAAAAATAAAGTTTTATAATTAATGAAATAATAATAATGACGTGCGTCGCCTACAAACATGTTGGAATGTAGTGACGAAACATGTTCGGCGGCCTAGTTACTCAGTAGGTACCTACTTCCTATACCTAGATCTAGATCCTAGACATAATAAATAAACAGTTTTTAGAAAAATCTGAAACCTAGATTAAAGTATTAAACTGCGTAGCGGTTTCACCGCGCGAACTACGTTTTATCGCGATAAAAAGTATCCTATGTCTTCCTCCAGGGTACGAACTATCCCCCCCACCAATTTTCATCAAGATTGGTTCAGCAGTTTAGCCGAGAAGAGGTAACAAACAAACAGAGTTTCTTTCGCGTAATTAATTTTAAGTATGGATTATAAAGAAGAGTTAAAGGTTGTTTTAACAAATGTTACGGCTAACCTCCGAATCTGCTGATCCAATTTTGATATACTTTCAGTGTTCACTGTTTTTTAGTACTAGAGAATACAAAGCAATTGTAAGATCACGATGTTTTCCTTCACCGAAAGTTCAAGTTCATTGCAGGATCGGAACCCACGACATGCGTGCAAGGCGACTTCACTGCCACCGAGTCATCATCTCATCAATCACTAGAGCCCAACACGACACAGGAGACGGGGCAGAAAGGGGTCAGCAATATAGCTAAGTACTATCTTTTTGTACGCTAAGTACACAATCACCATATGTAATCTAATCTGAGAATAAGAGCGTCAGGAAATGTTCAATTGTCATTTCTTCCGGTAACAGTTTACTGCGAAAGTTTACCGACTAGTTACTAGGTTTAGAAATTTTAAAACGCCTTTTCCAACTTTCTTAGTACGCCGGCAAATGAACAGGCAAGAAACGCCTGGTACGTGATTTTTGGACATAATCAATTACAATATACAATTCTACAATTCTATTAATTCTATTTTATTCTATTTATTTTTATTTGATTATACAATTCTATTCTTGTTACTAACTGATTGAGTTGGAGCTAATTCACTACAATCTAATAATAAATTATAGGAACATTTATATATAAAGATTTCTCTAAAAAATGCGACCCTTAAATTAGCTGCAACTGAATAATGCGTTCGCGAAATTCATCTAACAGATCGAGTTTACATCATCAACTTTATGTTATGACATGTTATGACGTCATAGTAGTAGTTGATAACAACCAGAAACGAAAATGCCTAATCTAGCTTATCAGTAATTATCATCTATCGGGCACATGACTAGTTAGGGGGCGCGCACACGTGCGTAGTTTTATTTATACGATACACTAAAATTCTCATAATTTTTTTAGAAATGTCAAATACATGTAATTTTAATTTTTTTTTTTTTTCGATTACGCTAAACCGGTCAAGTGCGAGTTGGTCTCGCGCACCGATGCTACATAATTTATTACTGTATTCAAACTTTTTTCTTTACATGTGCTCTAAGACCTTGCCTTATGCCAAATTTCTTGATTTTAGATTAACGGGAAATACTCGGTAAATTCCGCAAGTTATTTCTCGCCAATGTCAGCGACAGGGTATATCGATTTTACTACGTACAGTGTAGCGTTTGACCACAAGTCACCTGATGTTAAGTGACGATATGGTCGAAGATGGCGCCACGCTACACCTGGACTGGAAACTGGCTCTCAAGTGGGGCTGCCGGAACACACCGATAGGTGCTTGGCGACAGTATCTTGCTTGAATTTGCCTTTAAATTCACTTGCCAGTTGCTGGTATCCGCCACAAGTCGCTGACGTCCGAAATTAATAATCGATCCTGATCCGTTATTTGCGGTTTTGGATCGATATGTCATGTCATAATATGTCATTTTAGTAGTAATGTGTCAAGCCCTAGTACTAAAATGACATATTATGACATGACATATCGATCCAAAACCGCGGATAAGGGATCAAGATCGATTATTAATGTTGGGCGTTAAAGTGCCTATCTGTGCGCGGCGCCTTATCGCACAGGGAATTTAGACGATAGCACACTGTGTACTATTCTGTGACCTAACACTGATAATCCAGCTTATCAATGTGGCATTTCTTATTTTTCCACACTAGACTGATTTCCTTTATTATTCTGATATGTAGTATATGTACAATGTTTTTAGCGAATTTGGTCACATGATTGTGTTTACCTTCTATCAACACCATTAAAGTAGGCAAGTAGTGTAATGCCCCAAATTAATAATCGATCCGCGGTTTCGGATCGATATGCCATGTCATAATATGTAATTTTAGTACTAGGGCTTGACATAAATATTACTTCTAAAATGTCATAATATAACATAACATAACGATCCAAAACCGCGGATAACGGATCAGGGTCGATTATTAATATCAGGCGTAAGTAATACAGTCAGCGTCAAAAGTAGCTGATCGTTCTCGATTTTCCAAATGTGTTTCAAATCAGTAATTATTATTGTTTTTTACATTTTACATGGTATCATTTTGATCACAACATAACACACTTGATTTTAGATGACGATGAGGTCAAAAATTGGTGTCTATGATGATGAGGATAATAGAAAAAAGTGTGATTGTTCAGCTACTTTTGTCGTTGCCTGTACCTACGTAGTGTAATGATTATTCGTGTGTTATGCGTGTACGCATGTATTATGGGCATGCTATCTCTCTCAGAGAAGGCTTGAGTTACAATGGGAAAACATTTTTTATCTTACAAGGAAGTGTTTGATTACAAATCACCAACCGCGCTACGATTGGACTGGGAACTGTCTCTCGAGTGAGGCTGCCGGAACACACCGATAGGTGCTTGGCGACGGATCCCAAGGATCGCAAGTCGACGTCACTACCACTGAGCCATCGTCGCCTTAAAAGGCTGCCAGGGTCCCAGTAGATCTACAAAAAGTCTGCGACATATCTAGAACTAGCTGTTCACCGCGGTTTCACCCGCGTGGGTCACAGTTTATCGCCTTTCTCAGGCTCTAGACTATCTCTGTTCATTTAAATCGGTTTAGTAGTTTAGGCGTGCAAGACTGGCAGACAGATAGACAGACAGACTTTCGAATTTATAATATTACTAGGGAAGTGTTGACGTTAGATATAAGTACTATAGACTATAGTACGGTCAACGACAAAAGTTGCTCAAAAATAACACATTTTACCAAACTTCAACCAAATCATCACTTAACATCAGTTGTGTTATGTTATAGTCAAACGCTACCTTTTAATTTGTAAGAAAAAAACAAACATTACTGATCCTATACGCAATTAGGAAATCGAGTACGATCAGCTACTATTGTCGCTGACTGTACCTATAGAGTATGGTAACAAGGAAACAATGACCTATCTAGCAACAGGATTTATTGAAATTGCTTCGAATATTTTAGGGGCAATTGACTATAGTCAAGGTCAATCCTGGTTCTATGAACGCCGTCATCGTGACGTTAACGACCGACGAGCCGCTATGGGCCAACTGCCTACGAAGTGCGAGGTCATGGGCACGATTCCCTTTATGGCACAAAAAATTTCTGCATTGGAATTTTGGGAAAAAAGGCGTTTGGATTTGTTCTGTTGTGTTGTGGATCCCCGATCGACATAGTTTCCGATGCCCTAGATGCAGACGGTCCTAGGTCACACCATCATACTAACAACATCATAATCACCCTGTTTCAGTCCACTGCTGGTCATAGGCCTCTCCGAAAGCACGCCACTGATACCGATCTTCGGCTCCTCTCATCCAACCGCTGCTCTTCCTAGCCGGAGGACGTCCTACACTACGTTTGCCGAGTCGCGGTCTCCACTCAGGAACACGTTTGCCCCCGCGGTTATCGGTTCTTTAATATGTTCAGTCCATTGCCACTTCAGCTTGCTGATCCTATAGGCTATGTCGATTACCTTAGTTCTCTGTTGGATCACTTCACTTCTGATTCGATCCGAGCATAGATTTTACGATGAGCTTTCAGAGAAGGAAAATATCGTGATGAAACTATAGCTTAGTTGGAGGGCATTTTCTAGTGCTTGCCTGGCTAGCTTCCACAAAGTTAAGAATCTGTCGGCACCTTCCGGTGAGTTTCGGCAACCCCACTTAAAAGCCAGTTTCCAGTTCAGGTGTAACGTAGCGCCACTTTCGACTATATCGTCACTTAACACCAGGTTAGGTGACGATGTGGTCGAAGGCTGATGATATTGATCACTTTTTGGGAGTTATAAAAGGTGGTGTACCAAGGTCATTGCCAATTAACTATACCTACGTGATAAAAATGGATAGTATAAAACATTATATTGCACTTGAAACCCGTTTTTTGATATTGTTTGATATTATCTACAGCTGATTAGATTGCCCCTGATAAGCATCTGCTGTTGATTGCATAACTTTTGTGTGATAACTGTAATGATAGGTAAACAGGCTTGTCAGTCATTGTCATGATCATCATCATAGGCCTGGCATAGAATGATAATAAACCAATGCCTGAATACGATATTTTTCAACCAGTGCGTCCTACCTGTTATGACATACGAAGCAGAGTCGTGAACACTCGCGGTTTTTTTTTTTTACTATTTACAGGGTAGCGTTCGACCACAAGTCACCTGATGTTAAGTGATGATGTGGTGATGACGCTACACCTGGGCTGGGAACTGGCTCTCAAATGAGGCAGCCGAGTATGGTACGAGTTTTCCAAGATTTAGAAGTTGCTTAAAGTTTTTTTTATGCTACTTGTTAGCGGCACCCTACACATGAATTGAGAACTGGCTCTCAAGAGAGTGGTGGCTAGCCAGGGAAGCAATAGAAAATGCCCTACCACCATGTGATAAATTCGTGTATGATAATTTGTTCACTCTCTTTGAGAGAAGGCCAGTGTCCCAGCTGTGGGAATGTAATAGGCTGAATATGATATAATGATACGATGATAATTCGTTATTCTTCATCAAATTTTTGGTAAACTTTAAAGTTTTTACTTTTACATTAATCCATTTCGAAAATAATTCAAGTAAATCAAAGGTCTTAAAACAATCTGACTCGCCTACATAATATAAGATATTATAAAATACCCATTAGAATAGACAATAATTCTAGAATGTATAAATAGAATCAAGTCAAGCAACTATTCATTAAGATTAACATCAGAAGACCAAATGGTTTGCAATCAGATATGTGCATGAATGAACAATGAAATACCTACTCAAACATTAGGAATGCCTAGACTCGCTTACCTACCTAGACTTTAGAAATGTTACCCAAGTTTTATGTAATCTTTTTATTGCTTTCATGAAATCCGGTGAGAGAAAACATTGTGAGGAAACTTTTTTGTCCAAAGCTATTTAAAAACTGAGTTGGTGCAACGACCCAAAATGAGTGTTGGCCTCCCAATAATAAGTGACGCTACTTTGGTCTGTTCTGCGCCACCTCCTGCCAGTCCTCCACCTGGAGTGAGCGCAATTTCTTTGTGACTTCGTCTTTCCAGCTATACCAGGGATGGCCAACCGGGCGACAGACACTCATGTTTATGAGCTCATGAAATGTCCAAGCATCATAAAAAACACGGGCATGTGACATAGGCAGTAATAGCTCAGTGGTGATATCGACTTGCCAGTTGCTACTGTTGACTAGTCCGTAGGTTCAGTAAAGAAAAACATTGTGATGAAATCGTAGTGTAAGGTCATTTCCTAGTAATCGAGAATCTATTGAAACAATAATAGTTACATGAAAGAAAGATAATAAAGATGTATTTTAATCAGAATAATAATATGAAAATAAGACAAAATATTAAGAAACTGCTTGCTTTATCAATAATAGAGATAACAGTGGCAGGCTGCTTAGGGCATTGTGACAAATTTAATTCATTATATTAAAAAGGTGTATTTAAAACATTGCTAGATAATGAAATAAAATATAGTTTCCTAGCTGCACTCTGCTGTTATACGCGCGGCTTTATCATTATGCCGTTGGAATCTCTTTCCTGGATAAAAGCTATCTCCATTTTAAAATATCAGCTAAACCAGTCATTTCAGCGCAAAAAGTAATACATTTTCGGAACTTTAGTATGCAGTGTGATTAAGTTATTAAGAAAGAGATAATGAGTTGTAAGGTAGGCCAGCAAGACAGGGACAGAGTGAAATAATTGATAAGTGATTTTGAAAGTGCAATTACATGTCAAATTATTCACAGTATTATCTTACATAGTTAAAAACTAAGTTTCTGAAATAAAACTCTTATAATTACAGTATATAAACTTCAAATAAGTAATATATTGCATTGTCCGTGTGAACCCGGAAACGGGACCGCGCAGACCGCTATTTCTAAACGAGAAAGTTTGAAACAAAAGTTCAAATTTCAAAAACTACTCACCAATGTGTTTTGATATCCCAATCCGGACTCATCGTCGGAAGTCTCATCCTTGCTCTGTATCTCCTTCATTTTTCACAAGAAAGTTCCTTAGTTTACACACGAAACTGATTTATCAAAACAAAACAGAGCACACCGGCCGATACGGCGTGAGTGAATAACTTTTTTATTAGTTGAGGCGAGTAATTGAAGTTCAGAGCGTCTGGCCGCGGTCAAGCATAGCCCCGCTCGTCGTGTAGGGACCGCACGATAGTAATAAGATAATTTTGTAATTGAGTAAACGCGATTTCATGCAAATTGCCCATAGATTAAGTAGACTATATAAATTGCCCGCGCGCTGAAGCATATAAACAGACGTTCACACAGAACGTCATCTGGTGACCGACTGACAATCCATGACATTTGTGACAAAAAATTGACAAGTGACAGCATGACGTGGGGTGGGGTCGTTGTTGCGCATTCGAAAGAATAGAAGCGTTTTACCTACCAATAAAACGCTTATTAATTTACTTACCTTATTCGAAGCTTATTTAATTGAGATAGGCACTACCGTTCCCGCCTTGATCTTTTCTCTCTTTCTTCCTTATATTTGTGTCTCTTTCCTACACGTCACTTCCGCTTGGCAGTGGTGGGGAGTGTCGTGCGACATGATCCACCATCTTGGATTCATTGAGTCTAATTACCAGGCAGAGCTTGACTCTAAGCTTCGAATAAGGTAAGTAAATTAATAAGCGTTTTATTGGTAGGTAAAACGCTTCTATTAATTTGACTTGACCGTTATTCGAAGCTTATTTAATTGAGACGTGTTTGTTATCGCCTGGTGGAAGTGACGGAGACGCCAATGTGAAAGTATGATCACTTGGTTAGAAAATGAATAAGTATCTATTTATAAATTATGTAGCTAGGTGCCAACATAAATGAAACATTACAAAGATTGTAAAAATAAACATAATTTGCTTTAATAAAACTTAAAAACACTTCTAAACTATCAATACTAAGTATAGACAATATTTAGTCAAATGATTGAACCACGCAGTAACCGAGGGTCGGTTATAAAAAGGTTTAACTTCACATTTATAAAATTTGCAAAGCGTATTTTGGAGGGTCAATTACCCTTGGCAAGGATATCCCTATGTGATAAATTATCAAGCCAATTTTGAGGCAACAACTGAACGAATGCTCCCGGGAGACCCTTTTATGCCCGCTTCTACCACTAAGGACATAATCCAGCCTGCTATTAATATTTTGATGCTGATCTAGGCTCGTCCCTGATATTCATAAACAAATTATTTGAATTTGCAGCACTTTTGCGATTTTTAAGAAGTGAGATTATTTATGCTCACACCATAAAACAGGGTCTAATTTTTCATTAATTTGATTAGAAATCAATCTACATCCCGACTGTCTATAATCGGCGGAATCAGTTTTTGATCCGAAAGCCGGCCCGAAAACTAATTTACTCAAATTATCTGAATCAGCTGTGAACAGAGTTAAGTTGCGGATTCTTCTCCCAGAGCATAGGAGCAGTAGGTCTCTGCACTTGAAATATATGATTTTTATTATTGCTGCAATTATTTAAGAAACTAGCCAAATCATCTATGTTTCAAACCGGGGCCTCGACACAGGTAATCGTTTTTTGTAATGCTATTATTGACTCTAAAACATGCTTTACTAGAGCATGAGAGCTTAACTGTCCAGATGTATTTGGGTTACAAAGGGGAAATAAGGGGTAACCTTATGTAACTCGCACCAGCTGAGCCAAGCGACAGTATAAACCTTTCGAGTCGAAGGCTGCCACGATTCCCCTAGAAGCTCTAATTGACTACTACTCCATGCTGTTAACATCTCCGACCATTCCCACATTTCCACAGCTACAGAGGTCGTAGACGTTCGGTGGTGGATGACTCAGAACCAGAAAATGCAGGGGGAACACCCAAGCCAGATGGTAATTCCACATCTTGTGAGAAGTCATTGCGAAAGATGGATTGGTCGTCGGTCGTATCTAAGGACACGTAATTCATCACCACATGTGCTTGGCTGGACGCAAAAAGTTCAATTGCTGGTATTCTCCACTTGTTGAACACTTTCTTCGTGCATTCTGGGGACAGGTGCCTCTCTGGGGTAGCACGCATTCTTGACAAGCGGTGGCATTGCCGTTGTAAATTCCGGGAATATGAAATGCATTCAGGTGAATGTCGTGATCCTCTATTGTTCAGTGTGTAAGTCGAATCCAAGAGTGGAGTCGATTTGATGCCCCCTTCATGGCGGAGATATTATGCAACTACCGCGTTGTTTTTGTTCTGAATCAATATAGTTTTCCGCTTCAGGAGCTGACAATAATCTTGCTAGCCTTTTAGGATTGCAAAAATGTATGTTTGGTTGCAACGAAGATGGCAAATGTATCAGTGATGGGTGCTTATAATTGCAATTGTGATTCAAGATGTGATAAACGGTTTAAATTGACAACACGTATAAGCGATTATGCGCTTATTTTGAAGAGCGACTTTTTTGAGTTGTATCTGTATTGGAATAAGGTTTGCATTTGTTTGGACTTTGGAAAAAAGCCGTCATCGTTTAAACGGAGTCTGCTTATTTTCATAAGCCCGCTTATGCGCTTATTTTTAAAAGCGGATATTTCTTAAACCGCTTTTCGTTTAAACGCCCACCTCTGATTGTGATGCTACCATATGAAGTTGTCTGTGGCAGCGCGAGGTATGGGGAAGGCTCAGAAGGTTCAGAAGAGTCTTGAAAAGCGTTAATACTCCTTGTTCTTTAATTTGTTTATGACCGATGTCGTTTCGGCAGATTCTGGCACATTTAGATCGATGCCGATAGCTTGTGCATGTACAAGAGGTGGTTTCTTGTAAAACGGTATGCGGTACCCCGATAATATTTTTAGGATGTAGGTAATCTGGTGCATTCTTTTGCTCCCAATGTTATCGAATTGTGCAAGGCGGCCCGCTCTGAACGGCACTGAGTCAATACTTACGCCGTTTGTTGTCCTTGTTCTGTTGAGATGACGATGACGCGCGCTTTCGGCCATACTTTGACTGGTTTTGCTGGCTCGGGGTCGTTCGGGTAGGGTAGCCATGAAAACTATTGCGACTATTCGGTGCGACCGATTGATTCGTAAGGCTATGAGCGTTATAACCACCTTGCGGAGGTGGATAATTATTGGCACAATGTGCATTATTATGTTGGTATGCGTGAGCTGCATGAGAAAAACCCTGCGAGGGTTTTATGTATGTCGATGACCCCTGCGAGGGGTCACCAGATTTTTTGAACTCCGCCTGCGAGGCAGAAGAGGCATTAACCCTTTGAGTTGGCCAAAAACATTTCCTCACACCACCAGCTTTCTCAATTGTCGCTGTAAACCTTTCTGCATTGAACAGGTTGTTACATGTCGGCGGAATCTTCCTCAAACTGGCCTTAATCAGAGGGTCCTTCGCCTGTTTTGTGACAAGATCTCTCCGCATTTGAATTATTTCGGCACGGTGACCACAAATCATCTGTAATAAATCTGAGGAACATTTATGAAGGTCACCTGTGGAAAAAAGATCGTTAACCTTTTCAAACAGGTCCTCATAATTTAGAGATTCGCCATTCTTCGCCCATTGCAACAGATTTTGAAGGGTACCTTGCAAAAAATCCCTTTGTTTAAGCACACACATAGTCAAGGCTGCGAAAGTTTTATCAGCGTGAATGAGGTGACGAGATGACTCATAGGCTTTAACTTCCTCATTCATTTCAATGTCGATAAATCCTGGCGAATGATTGTATAACTTTTGGGTATCAGAGTACCTTATTTCATTCCAATCACTTTTATCTAAATGTTGAAGCTCGCATAACATCTTTAAATATGCTTCTGAAGTCTTGGGATGCGAGGGTTCCTTTAGTTTAGTCTCAAACGCCAAAGTGAACTCTTTGTTACAGTGTGAATTTTTATCTGGCTCAACATCGAGCAGCTGTTCGTAATGATTTTCACTCACTCCAGACATAAGCGAAATAGCGTCATTATCAAAATTAGTACTCACATGATAACTGCCATCCTTGCAATTAATTTGATGACGAAGGTTGCGTAATTCCTTGGATAACTTCTGAAACTTACGAGCAGAGTGACGCTTACGCTTGCCTCCCCTTTTCCTTTTGCGTCGACCTCGTTTTGGGTTACTTCCGCTAGAAGAGGAACTACTGGAGCTACTACTACTAGAACTCGAACTACTACTCGACCTTCCTCGCCGTTTAGTCGACAAAGAAGGGCCTGGAAGCATTTCAGGTACCGTCTTTTCGGTATTGTTTTCTTCCATGCTTGCAGGTAGGTACTAAATTCACTTTTATTCTAAAAAACCGTATCTTTTTAGCTCAATTTTTTTAAAATACTGAGAAAGAGAAAAACCGTTGGATTTCAATTTGAAATAACGTAACGATATAATTTTATAAATAGGTAGGTAGGTCTTGTTGGTAAGTGTCGGTATACTTGGTACCTCCGAACACGGCGGGAAACAAGACGCCAATGAATCCAAGATGGTGGATCATGTCGCACGACACTCCCCACCACTGCCAAGCGGAAGTGACGTGTAGGAAAGAGACACAAATATAAGGAAGAAAGAGAGAAAAGATCAAGGCGGGAACGGTAGTGCCTATCTCAATTAAATAAGCTTCGAATAACGGTCAAGTCAAATTAATGCGTTATTAACCTTGAACTTGAACCAATTTGTTTACTATCTATTTTAATTACTGCGGCTTCCACTGAACTTTGTTTTTATTGCTTGTAGATAATTTGATTATTTTATATTTTTGTGTGAATTCAAAACATAAACTAATCAACAGTCAACCACTGGAATGAAACAGTCATCAAGCTACGTTCTTACTGTTTTAGTACTTTTTAGCCACTCCTTAGCCTTACTATAGTCTTGAAGGAGTTGAACGAACATTCGGACTCATCGCAATTTTTATTATTATCGTGCACTTCGTCTTTTGGCGTTTTAGATAATAATTTATCAGATTATTTGGTGGAGCATGTGACTAAACTATTTATTGTAGGGAGATATTACAATCATGATATTATTACAATAAAACCGTGTGGGCCAATATAAAATGGTCGCGAGCCTGTCATGGTTATTTTTTCTTGAAAGTAGGGCACTGAGAAAAAAAAAGTATATACAACCATAAATTTGCTTCCATCTTCCAGGATAATGCGAAATGTTTTCGAATATTACATAGCTTAAAAAACATCACCTAACGCGTAAAAAAGTAATTCCATTTATCGAATTTAAACTTCAATACCTAGTAACAAAAAAGTTGCATATTTTCTAAAACACTTCTTTTATTATTCCTATCAATTTTCGTGTAGGTAAGTAATGCTTTTAGATATGTATCATTTTGGGTAACAATAACAATGGATAGATACTTATTCAAATCCTAATATCACTGCGACGTAGGCATTTGTTACCATGACCACTATAAATTTATTAACCTTGATCTTGGCCGATGAAAAGGTAAATCGGTAGGTAAATATTTAACTACGTAGCTAATTCATGGTCTAATGATTGCCGTTCACATGTACCTACCTACTTAAATAAATAGCCTCCATTACTATTCATGTAAAAATAGAACAAAACTACGTAAGTGGGAGTATTTTTTTCAATTTAAATTGCAATACCATTATGTACTTAGTATCTAATACATAATATTACCTAGTACCTACCTACCTACCTAATACGAATATTGTAGGTCTTAGCTAGTACAAGTACAAGTTTGTAAACGTCGACGTTTACCACCGCCGACTTGTCAAAGTGGCAACTAACATTGTTGGAATATGAATAACGATTTAAAATAACCCGTATTAACGATTTCAGTTCCTCCAAGTCTCGGTAAGATTCGCTGAAAAAAATATGTATGGATGGAAACGAAAACTTTTATAGTTTTTGTAAACTATCGAAACCTGTACTACTGAGGTACTGTGCTTCTAAAATATTGCTATACAGTTTTAGCTACCATTGAACTCAAAAGCCCTTTATAAAAAGTTTAAACTGTTTGCGTCAGCTTCTTGCCTGTTTCTTTCGCTAGTACAGTCAACGACAAATCGGTGGACATGGACAATATTTTCCTATTTTCTTTATCATTTTAAAATTCAAACATAACTGATTTAGTAAAATCGAGTAAGGTAGGTACTTTTTCGCTGACTGTACCCACTACATTTGTAGGATTAGGTAAAGGAGTATAAAAACCAATGAGTAACAGATCATTTATTATTGCATTTATTCAACACTGGCGACCCGACCCGGGTTCACACGGGCAGGAATATATTTTGACAACCAGAAATCTTCTCATAACTGTTATAAACCCGTTTGATATAAAAGCTAGATGTGTTGATTCTGTTGTACTTACATATTCTAAAACTGAACTCAATTTGACAGGTCTAAAAGTATTGCGGTCCGTTTCTGGCCGCGGAAGTAAGAAAAGGACAGCATTAGTACTTTTGGACCTGTCAAATTTACGGCCGGTTCCAATAACCGATCTATCCACAGTTTGCCCTACTGGAGATAGAAAGACACAAGCTCCATAGAAGTAATGTCAAATTTCTGTCAAACCATGGATAGATCGGTTATTGAAACCGGCCGTTATAAAAGCACACATGATCGACACCATAGTGTCGCAAGTTTTTGTAGAGCTACTCAATTACCAAAAATCAAAACAACAACAGTGAAAAAATTTTTAATATCAAGTTCCGGTGATCATCCCCTACAATCATTTATAATTATACAAACAAACATTATCTCTTTATAATATTAATCGTAGATATTTACTTATAAAACACCCATTTTTATTATATCAGTAATATTTATTTTGAATATTATCGTTAAGTTTGAATAAGTTAAATGATTGCTATCTATATTATGTACTAGCTGACCCGGCGAACTTCGTATCGCCAATAAAAGCCACCTTTTAAACCTTCCCTGAACTCCCACAAACATTTCAAGATCAAAATCAAAATTAGCCAGATCGGTCCAGCCATTCTCGAGTTTTAGCGAGACTAACGAACAGCAATTGATTTTTATGTATAGGATTAATTAGGAGTAAATTTTGTGTTTAGCAACTTTACCTTTTAAATTCAATATTTACCCCCATTTTAGATATTTATCACAAAAATTACCCTACCCTAGCAACTTGGTTTTTAAACCTACTACGAGTACAGTCAACGACAAAAGTCGCTGAACAATCACACTTCTTTATAAAATCCTCATCATCTTATACACCAATTTTTGACCTCATCATCACCTAAAATCAGGTGTGTTATGTGCTCAAAATGATACCATGTAAAATGTAAAAAAAACAATAATAATTACTAATTTGAAACACATTTGGAAAATCGAGAACGATCAGCTACTTTCGTCGATGACTGTACATAATATTTTTACTATATTATGGACTAGTGATGTAACGAATGCTGGATTTTTCACATTCGCGAATGCGAATGCGATTGCGAATATTTATCTATAACATTCGCGAATGCGAATATTTTAAAATTTCAAAAAAAGCGCGCGTAAAATGTTTGACAGGTTTGACGTTTCGTGTCGACCATGTTTAAATGAAACATAGCCGAGCCGATATTGGTTGAATGAATAGTCACAGAAATGAATTTAGTATTCTCGATAAGAATATTTTATGAAACTTAATAATATTCCTTAAAATCATATAGTAATTAAACAAATTAATAGCAGTTTACTAATAAATTAATTAAATTATTAATCTCCAAAAAATACCTACACAATGTTACATTTTAATTTAACTCTATAACTCTGTAACAATAGATAGGTAACAATAGAAAATTAACATATTAAATAGACGTAGTCGTATGTTTTTTTAATATAACTACTTATTTCGTAATTACCACACTGACCGGATGTATTTAATGAGATACCTACATTTTGTTTAGCGCATATTTTCGGGGACTATTTATTACGTGTAAGGCATTATCTAAATCAGAACATTAAGTATATGAAAAGACAGGAAATATAAGTAAGTAATGCGCTATTGTACATTTTATTTTAACAGTAGCTTTGCTCCGCGGTTCACCTTTTCTAAGAAAAAGTAGCTTTGTGTTAATCCAGGGCATAAGCTATCTCCATTCTAAATTTCACTCAAATTAGTTGAGCTGTTTTATGCCCGAATTAATAATCGATCCGATCCGTTATCCGCGGTTTTGGATCGATATGTCATGTCGTAATGTGTCATTTTAGTACTAGGGCTATTATAACATATTATGACATGACATTTCGATCCAAAACCGCGGATAACGGATCAGGATCGATTATTAATTTCGGGCGTTAGCGTGAAGAAGTAACAAACATACCTATTAAGATACACTCACAAACTTTCCCTTTATAATATTGACGAAAAGCCGAAGTGACGGTGATTATAAATAATAGTGTAAGTAGCTAATTAGTATCCTTCCATTGATACCACGAAGTCACTATGGACTTGCGCTCGCTCCAGGTGGAGGACTGGCAGGAGGTGGCGCAGGACAGAGCGAGGTGGCGTCTTTTGTTATCCGAGGCCAACGCTCACTTTGACTCGTTGCGCCATCTCAGTTAGTAAGTTTTAGTTAATTAGTATCTAAATGTATTGAGCGAACTGTATCCAGTAAGTAGCGTTGAGCACAGAGAAGAGAAGAGGGAAGAAGACGCGAGAGAAGCGGTCGATGTTCACGGCTCTCTGCTTCGCCTTGGCAGTTTCAGCTGCGTCCTGGAACGAGGAGAGATGTTGTTAGCTTACCATTCATCATCATCATCATCAGCCTGTATCAGCCCACTGCTGGACATAGGCTTCTCCCAAGGTACGCCACTGAGCCCGGTCTTCGGCTCTACTTATCAATCAAACTCCTGGTAGCCACTCAGCGCAAGTCGTCGTTCCACACTACGTTTGCTAAATCACGATCTCCACTCAAGAACTTGTCTACCCTAATAAGTTGCTAAATTTCATGATTTTAGGTCTACGGGAAGTACCCACTCCCCACGGGTAGTGGTATATATAGAGGTTGAATCTCTTAAAAATAGCAAAATAAAACGGTCATATTTGAGTGCGTTGACGTACCTACACATTTGGTATTTTCGCAACTAAAAGAATTCGTAGACCCTAGTATTTGATATATAAGTTTCATCTTGATACCTCTACGCGTAGCTGAGAAAAAGGGTTTTGACAAACAGACAAACAGACGAACAACAAAGTGATCCTATATGGGATCCTGTTTTCCTTTTGAAGTACAAAACCTTAGAAACGATAATCTAATGTGAAATTTAATTTGGTCGAACACTGTGTTAAATACCTTTGGTTTGCCGGAGCCATCTCCTAGGACGATGTTGATGAGACAGTATTCCATCAACGCCATAAACACGAACCTAGAAAATACAAAATAACATATAATATCAATGAAAAGTTCACCAAGCCCCAAACCGCGTCGCTTCCACATTTATAATGCGAACGGCGCCGGCGGGCGGCGGCGAAGGAGTGGAACAACCTGCCAACGTCATAGTTTCCTAAAAATCTTCTAGGTAAGCATGCTCCATCATCGACCTCGTTATCGTCCTGCACTGGACCAGCGTGATGGATCATAGCCATACTCTCTCTCAACCAAAAGACTGTCCCAGCTGTGGGGACGTAAAAGGCTAATGGTGATTGATACTTACACAGTACAGACCGACATGAAGGCATCCACGGCCTTCAGATACGATACAGGTGGCAGCTGAGCCTGCGACTTGGCGTGCTGGGTGGACAACGTCAGCAGGGAAGTGACCCCGAGGGTCACCCGAGCTGGTGCCGCGTCTGGCTTTATCCAGAATGACACCCACTGGGGATCAGAACAATATTACAATGGCCACGTGTCCAAGGAGTTTATCATACGATTTTTTTAAACGATGGAAGCTCTTTGGTTGCACAGACCGGATAATCTGGCCTGTTGGGATTTGATTGCGACCCATAAGGTGCTTAAGGAAAACGTCTTGATGAAATTAAAGCTTGGTGGTAGTGGTAGGGCATTTTCTAGTGCTCGCCTTCCTAGTTATCACATCACCCCCGTGTTAAGAATCTGACGTGAAGCATCTATCCGAGCCAGTTCTTAAATCAGATGTAAACATCGTCACTTAACATTAGGTGACTTTTGGTCAAACCCTACATGGTTTTCTGCTATTTTTAACCAGCGTTTGACCACAAGTCACCTGATTTTTGTCTGGCTACTAGCCGACCCTCACGTGGCTTGCGTTGTGGATTATAGATCACTCTGTCTGGGAGAAGGACTGTGTCCCTGCAGCGGGAACGTAATAGGCTGATGATGATGATGATGATGAATGCAAGGTTATGAACTACGGTAGATGGTAAATGATATGTTGGTTCGTAGTAAAGGTTACAAGAACGCAGCGTGGCTTTTTTGTAATTGATACGCAATAAATGAAGACGTAAAGTGCTTTGTTCGTAATCCGTAACAGCCGCTATCATTGTTGTTTGCAAGTTATTAGGACAGTTGACATTTCTCTCCGATAGCTATCGCCGGGGATTAGCTGATAAAAGGTTTAATTAATACCATTTTGAGGTCTATGTGTTATCAAACAATTTTAGCTAGGGCTGCCAGGCCCGGAAAAGCCTGAAATATTGCGACTGCTCATCTTGGAATAGTTGCGCAACGGGAAACTCGCGGGTATTTTCCATGATATGCATTTTATTTGGTCGTAACGTATTTACTGTAATTTGGAAAACTCTTTTCGGGATCGACAAATTAAAGAAACATAGGTAGTATGGTTTTTAGAATTTAAATTCTCTTCTCGTTGTTTTAATTTTACTTTTTACAGGATAGCGTTTAGTTACCTACAAGTTACAAGTCCTATGAGCTCGATGTGGTGTGGTGGTATTTACTTAGAGACTTGCTGACTGCAGTACGGATGCGGATTTTGTAATTTGAAATCGGATGTCTCGCGAAAAATCCTATGAACAAAACGAACTAGGAAGGGAAGGGGAAACTTAACTTGAACTTCCCTTTATATGGTTCTGTTAGTTCTGCACTAAAAATAAATATAACTTACAGACATGATGACAATCAGACAGGTCGGTATGTAGGTGTTGAAGAGGTGGTAGCCGAGGCGACGCTTCAGCTTGAAGATCACCTCCAGGCAGGTGAAGTTACCTGAAAACCAGACCAGACATGCTGAGGAGATCAAAACTAACGTAATACAGCGCTTACTTTGGAGTGATGATGGCTCAGTGATAGTTATGTCGACTTGCGATCTTTAGGGTTTCAATGCTACAATATTGAGCTTTTGGTGAAGGAAACATTTTGATGAAACCTTAACATCTTGGTGCTCGGGCATTTTCTAGTGCTCGCCTGGCTAGCTAGCACCCTCGAGTTAAGGATCTGGCGCCAAGCACCTATCGGCGTGTTCCGGCAGCCTTACTTGAGAGCCAGTTCCCAGTCCATTTGTAGCGTGACGCCATCTTCGACTGCATCGTCACTTAACATCAGGTGGTTTGTATAGTCAAACGCTACCCTGAAAGTAATAGAAAAGAAAAAAAAACTAAGTTTACCTATCTCAAAAAACTGCAAAACCCTCAAGCGCGTTTTCGTCCACATTCTATAACCTTATCAATCAAAAGTGGGTCATTTCTCGGATTAATGTCAAAGATGGACTGTTTATGATGGATCACAACGGATTAACATTGTTTCCATTCATTATTCGCAATTATGACTATTTATCACACATTAAAACCGTAATTTTAATTATATTTGGACGAGGATGTCCTCATTTATATGTATGGACAATACGATACAAAGACAAAAGAAGACGATATTATCTATGAACTAGCTGTGCTCCGTGGTTTCACCTGCGTGGACTACAGCTCATCGCAATAAAAGCCACATAAAACTTCATACAGAAGTCCCGGAGAAAAAGAACTTTCAGTTTACAGCGATTTTTTAAATTCATGTCCTGATAAATAATTCAACTAATTAGTAACAACAAAAATAAAATTGTAAATGCGATTGCGGCCTTAAAATGACCTGTCGGATGTTTCTTTTGCCGGCGTAAGGAGGTTGGAATTGAGCTTTGGATAAAAATACAGTAGATTAGTAGACTTTTGAAGCGATTATTTTGTACCTTAAGTGTTATTGTGGGAAATAAACATATAGGTATTCTATTCTATTCTGTTCTAAACGCTACCTTGTTAATAGTATGAGGTTAGTTACAAGTGAAGCTATTAAAAGTGTTTTGAAAAATAAAAATATCCCAAGCTTTTTCGTCATCTAAGTAGTCTGACATTTAATTTAATTTCAAAGTAGACCAGTAGACTGACCAGTAGAGTAGACCTGAGTGCAGTCCGCCGTGGTGTTCTGCACCAGCTCGAGCTGAGGCAGCTCGATGTGTTCGTCCACCACCAGAGGCACCTCCGGGTCCCACTGGAAGATCAGGTCATCCGTCGTGTGGGACACTGCAGCGGGACACATGGGTCAAAACATATTATAGCAATGATGGCTCAGTGGTAGTGACATCGGCTTGCGATCCGTAAGACGTGGGTTCGGATCCTACAATGAGCTTGAGCTTTCGGTGAAGGAAAACATTGTGATGAAACCATAGCTTGGTGGTAGGGTATTTTCTACTACCCTCATGTTAATAATCTGTTGCCAAGCACCCATCGGTGTGTTCCGGCAGCCCCACTTGAGAGCCAGTTCCCAATCCAGGTATAGCGTGGCGCCTTCCTCACTTAACATCAGGTGACTTGTAGTCAAACGCTACCCTGTATAAAAAGTAAAGCAGTAGGTAGGATAAAATCGCCGATAGCAGTCCCGAAAAATGAATCGATACTAATAATTTCATAACCATAAACAAATATCTAAAAATACATATGACTTCATTATCCTCAAAAATACCTCCACGCATTACGTTCTCGAAAGCTCGTGAGTAAAGTTAGTCGGCAGTACACCGCCTGAAGAGGTCCTGAAATGTAGGCCAAGAGTCTCAAGTGGGGTGACCATATCGGAATGAAAAGTCAGGACAAAGGGCGGAAAATTAGAATAAAGTTCGGAGTTCTTATCTCTAAAAGTTTTATAGGATACCTGCAATGGTGCACGTTTTCTTTTAACGATGATGAGATGAGCAATGCGTTTGTCTCATGGTAAGTGTCATTCTAGAAAGACTTACAGAAGTCTGACACTGCTCATCACCATCGAAATTAATATAAAACCTTATTGCACTAATTATTATAACAGTAAATAACATACATACTTAAGTAACTTAAAAATTCCAGACTAGCTGCACAGTGCACACCACAGTTTTACCCTTGTACATTTTCAGGATAATAATCAGCCTATGTGTCACTGTTTATCTAGTTTATGATCCTATCTCTATACCAAATTTTATTGCATTTTGGCGTTATGAGGGTTTTTTTTATGTTATTTCATGTCAAACAAGCAGATAGCCCGCCAAATGCCAAGCGGTCCTTTTCGATCGATTTCAATACAAGGGTCACTACCGACCCTGAAATAAACAAACACCCAAGCTGTCACATTTAAACAAACAAAAAGTCCGAACAAAAATCCGAATCGAAGCCGAAGCCGATGTGTCCGAAGAAATCCGAACGCGTGGTTCCCCTAGTGTCGAGAGTCCGACTCAGCTCGATCCTATCTGAGGGTCTTAATGTTGCCAAGATGTGTAAGGGAGGATCGAGTGAGGGGTATAAATAGATTCCTCTCTCGGGGTTGCAAGAGGGCTTGATTAGTGGCGACTCCGATACGAGGTGGAGATTGGAAAACATTATGCAAGTGCAACTTTATATTCAGAATAGCTATTTTAATCGTAAGTGAAATCTAGGGTTGGTAATCTAGAATGACACTCCAGTGGGCCTAGACAACGTACAACCGATTTTAAGCGTTTCGTTTTCTCCGATCGCTAACGCTTCATCGTCCAATGGAATCGATTAGGTAATCGATTGGGTAATCGCCTGTCAAATGTGTCACTCTTGGCTATTTGTATGGCGGGTTTCGTTTTAAGCAGGAGATAACTAAGCGTTTCGTTTCACGGAATAGAAAGATGATCCATTGTCTACCAATTTTTTATTCGTTTTCGCTTGACCACGTGACTTAGCAATAACTTATGTCATTCCCATAGGTACATTTGTGTACTTTTCTACATTCGTTAACGCTAGGAGAATGTGGCATTGTCTAGGCTTGCATCATTGAAAAGCGATTGAGTGACGTATTTGTACGAAATGACAGATTCAAATCTGTGCTTATTACGGCCGGTTTCAATAATCGATCTATCCACAGTTTGCCCTACTGGAGATGGAAATTTGACATAAGCTCCATAGAAGTAATGTCACATTTATGTCAAACCGTGGATAGATCTGTTATTGAAACCGGCAATTAGAGAGAGAGATAGATAGATAGTAGAGCGTAATTTTAGAATACCGGCCTAAGACTTGTCGATAACTGAAGCGATGATTGCTCAATGGTAGTGACGTCGGCCTGCGATTCGCAGGACGTGGGTTCAAATCTTGCAATGAGCTTGAGCTTCAGGTGAAGGATAACCTCATAATGAAACCATAGCTTGGTGGTAGGGCATTTTCGAGTGATCGTCTGACTAGCTACCACCCTCAGTCACCTGATGTTAAATGTGGTCGAAGGTGGCGCCACGTTATGGTTTTATGACGAGTTTTTCCTTCACAGAAAGCTCAAGCTCCTAATAGAATTCAAACCCACGACCTACGGATCGCCTACCACTGAGCCATCTTCGCCTAACAAACATCACTTCTGCATCTATCAATTACCTACCTTCCAATATAATTTTTAACGTCAATATTCATAATCATGATGAATGACTGTTATCTACTTATACGATCTATACCTATAACACATTTTCAATAACATTCGGTGGGTACTTTCCTAGTTATAGAGCAATCGAAAGAGGGAATGTCATTAATTATGGTGAAAGCATTTCTACAGTCATTAGTGCGACGTCACGGCTAGCCACAGAATACGGGGCAGTTACATCGAGGCGACAGTACACCATCTCATTATAGCTTTTGCATTACATGGGCTTTTGAGCACGACTTCTATCTCAAAGGGATGGAATGAACATTGAACAGAGAGAGGCAAGTTTTGGGACCGCCATGACACCAAGAAATTCTTTTGCCTATCCTAATTTTTGCATTACAGCTAGCACTGACAGTTTTATAAACAATGTGCCAATATAGATAAAAATTAAATTTATATCCCCCGAAAACACAGGTACAGACAGCGACAATAGTCGCTGAACAATAAAAGATTTTTCCATTACTCTCATCATCTTAAACACCAATCTTTGACCGCATCATCACTTAACTCCAGTTGTGTTGTGTTGTGGTCACACGCTACCTTGTAAGTTGTTAAAGAGACCCAAACATTAGTGGTCTAAAATTGCATATTATGAAATTGCAGTCTTTCTAGATCCATGGGTGTGCAAATGTGCATGTTTGCCAATAAAAAATAATGTATATAGATAGCTAAGAAAACTCTTAATCAAGTAACCTTTCAGATAAAAAAAATCTTGAGGGTGCATCCAGAACGATGGCAGGGAGTCTGTTGTACACAGAGGGGCCCATTTATAGACGAACCATTCAGACTTCGCGAGCCTGCAATCTGCATTGAAGCAAAGGCAAAGGCGATAAGCCTCGAGAGCCTCTCGTTTACCGCTATAGCCAGACTTTGAAACGAAACGCAGATATTCTGCTTAGTGACTGAAATAGGCAAGGTAGCGGCACTTCACGGGAACAGCTTTACTGTGTCATCATCACCATCATCAGCTTATTACGTTCTCACTGCTGGGACTCTGGCCTTCTCTCAGAAAGGGGTATGGGCTGTATTACACAATGCTGGTCCAGTGCGGGTTGGTAGATGTCGCATGCCTGTTGAATGTTGTGGTTCTTGGAGTTATTGGACATGCCGATTTCCTCCCGAGGTTTTCCTTCACGGTTATGAGCGAATTCACACGTAACTTATTAAATCTTAGGTGCTGAGAGAATTCGAGCTCGGAGTCGGTGCTTTACCGTTCGGTCACCATCGCACATCATCATCATCATCAGCTGGAAGAAGTCCACTGCTGAACATAGGCCTCCCCCTTTGAACGCCACCATGACGGGCAATGGCTCTCTGCGACTCTTACAATGTCGTCGGTCCACCTAGTGGGGGCCTACCTATAGAGCCATCGCCCATACTGTGTATTATAATGCCCATACTGTGTATTATAATTATACTAAGTACAAAATCCTTGTCTTCCTTGCCGGCAGCAAAAATGTATCCAGCAATACAAGTGTCGGACACTTGTGTTGCTCGTTAGCCGTTCACGGCGAAGAGTGTTCTTGAGTCGCGCCGACACCGACACTCGACACTGTCTAATTGTAGTCTCTTGGACTCTTTCATCTTCGATATTGGGTCGTTGGTCTTTGTTACAGATTTAGAAAGTGATGCTGGAGAGATGAATAGAAGAAATCTAAAAACACAAAATTTTGCTCTTGTAGTGTTTGTTTTCTTTTGTAGAGCATTGCGTTTTGTTTTATTTTGCTTGTAGGCAGATTGTTTCTTTGGATTTCTTTATCCCACTTCTGATATTTAGATGGCGGAAAATTACCTCGTAGGTCAATTGCCAAATGGGGCCTTGCGGACTAACTGATCTCTTCCTCGGACATGCCTTACGTGACAAATTTGGGTACGTACAAGAAACGATGATGGCCGATTGATAGATTGATACCCTAGTTTGCTCTCTGCTTCGGCTTGTACCAGTGAAATTTGTCATTTTAAGTCGGTGAAGAAAATAGGCACGAAAAAATTACCATATTCAAGAATCACAAAATTCATGTGCAATGTCATCTACCTATCATGCCGTATGGATTAAGCTACTGAGGAATTGTTAATGAGCCAAGTATAAGTTTCGCCCTGTAGTAAGAATCGAACCCGTAACTTTCACCACCTATCTGTTGAAATTACCTCATATTTTCCTAAAAATTGCTTAGTTCATATTCATAAACTACTCAATAATTCCCAAGCCAGCCTGGTATCATACCCCAAACTTTCTCTGCAAAGATACGAGTACCAGCTGTGGAAACGAGGCTGACCATAATAAATTAACCAGATACTCACAGCTCTCCATCTGCAGTTTACACTCCTGAGTATCATGCGGGTAGATCAGGAAGTTCATCGCGCAGGACAACTTCAGGGTCAGCTTCACCATGTACAGGATCGTCTTGTCCTTGTACAGCCACACGTAGTGGTTCGGTATCGTCATTGTCTGGAACGTGACGGACTTGGCGTTCTTGAAGAACGAGTCTGGACGCCACATGTGTTTCAGCCAGTCCAGGTCTAGAAGTCTGTTGGAAAGGGCACCACATTAGTTTTTGAGTGTTTGCTGGCTATTTCATTTCATTAACTCCGTTTGCGATGCGTATGCGAGGAATAGAAGGGTTGTGGAAGAATAAAATAGGAGTACAAGTGATGATTATGCCTGCCTCCAACTTCCTTATTCCGTCAGGATTTCTTTTATTATGATACCGAGTCAGTGCTTTCGGAACATTCCTACCCTCCTTATTCAAAAGAATCTAACTTCTTCTAACACCTCCTTGAATCTAAGCATGCATCACCATGGCTGTAAAAGGGGTAACTATCCGCAAAGTTATGGACAGTGAAAGTCGCTGGCAGAAGCAACAATTTCTGCACATAATACCACCATAGGTAATTAGGTAGTTTAGTTACTCCTTACCTGTATTCAGAAGTCATGTTCTCCGGCAGTCTCAGACGGAAGTCTTTCCAGGTTTGAGCGAAGAAGATGTCGGCGGCATACGTCTGTGGGCAGAGAATAAGAATAAGCATGGGTTTGTACTCATTATTGCCTTGACAATCAATACTCCTGACTCCAGAGCCTTGGACGAGTTTTAGCTAAGCTCGGAAGATGGTGTAGGCTAGTTGCCAAGCAGTCAGACTTCCGATTAGAAGGACAATATGATCAGTGGAATTACTGATTATTGAAACCACTGAAGAAGTAAGGTTGAAACTAGAAACATATTGATTTGCCACCCAGTGAAGTACTGCGCAGGACTTTGAGGTGTAGATCAATCCATTCTGGTAAGGGACTAGGTAGGTACAAGTCAATTTGTTGTCCAATTAAAGGAAACCTTTAAGGAACAGATAGGCATCAGGCTATTTTGTGAATTATTTTTTAAAGTACACAGCAAATGAGACTTTTTTTGGTTAAATAGATTAGAAAGTCATAGGCACTGGTTTCACAATTTCAAGGTTCCAAATCATCCCCTGGGTTTATTCTCTACGTGTCCTTATGGCTAAATGGAACTGACAGACAGAGATGCCAAGAATTACCATAGAGTTCTCATCAATAGAGTCCAATCCCATGACGGTGACGTGGAAATTGACGGTGGTGGGCTGGTCGTTGACCTTCGGAGGGCGCATCTTGTCGTACGCGCGAGGGTCTTCCGGCAGCAGGTCTTGGAACGTGAGGAGAGTTGATCTGATGAAGTATTGAAGACATGTTACCTAAAGTTAGACCTCCTCTGCTTTAATCTTTCTTTTATTTACTTCTTACAGGTTAGCGATTGACCACTTGAAGTCATCTGATGTTGAGTGAAGAGGTGGTCGATGGTGGAGCCACGCTACACCCGGATTGGGAACTGGCTCTCAAGTGGAGCTGTCGGGACACACCGATAGGTGCTTGGGGACAGATTGTTAACTAATTTATTGTAATCATTTATTTGCTATAAGGATTACCTATATCCTAAACTACCTGATCCGATTCCGAAATTTATTGTGCCAAACATGGTTCATAATGATCCTAATTCTGAACTACATATATCTATTGTTAAATTGAGAATTCATGCAATAAAACATTGTTTATAATTATATACAAAAATTACTCTGCATGTCTGTTTCTTTGTTCCTATACGTTTAAAAAATCTGACAGTGTGAGCCTTGAGGAAGGACATAGGATACACCTACTTTTATCGCGATGACGAGTACCTAGTCCACGCGGATTTAACCGTAGAGCACAGCTAGTTTTATTTATACCTAGTATCTGCTCGCGCAATCACTCAAGCGTTTTTGTACATTTTGTTATACTAAGTAAGTAAACCTAATTACTTTTAAGTTTATTACGGCGGATTAATAACAAACACGAAGTAGCGAGCACCCACGGGAGCTCGAGGAACCTTGGACGGAACCCTCGGGCCTTCGTGCGGAAAAACTCGTTGAACATAATGTCTACAGAACCTTACATTACATACGATCCGACTCGCACCTGGCCAGTTCATTTAGCAACCTAGTATACCTACGTTGATGCTAAGTTAAACTATAAAAAAAAATATGTTAATGTCTATGTGTGACATCATCTGACATTTACAAACCTTGTTATTATACCGAAAATTTATTTAATTATTTTGTAAGCTAAAACATTTGTATAGATAGATAGATTGTAGGTATACCTATGTATATTTATAGGAATCCCATACTCTCTCTCTCTCTCTGAGAGAAAACCTGTGTCCCCAGCAGTGGGAATATAAAGGATGAGCGAAGATCTATGCCGCGGGCGTAGCGATTATACCATCAAAAGTACGACTTGCTCATCTTAGTCAAAAAACGTTCACTGCTGAACATAACTTTCCCATGCCAAGCTACAGCTGGATTGGAAACTGGCTCTCAAGTGAGGCTGCCGGAACACACCGATAGGTGCTTGGCGACGGATTCTTAACTTGTGGGTAGCTAGCTAGGCGAGCACTAGAAAATGCCCTAGCACTAAGCTGTAGTTTCATCAACGTTTTCCTTTACCGAAAGCTCAAGCTCATTGTAGGATTCGAACCTATGACCTACGGATCGCTCGGAGCTGATGGAACTAGTACTAAGCGAGTCTCACAAGATTATAGGTCCACCTCATAGAGATTGAAGTGGCAGTCCACAAAGACTGCCAGTCCTTGTCTAAATAATAAAAAAGGACTTACTGAGCGTAGCACAAGTCAGTTGCTCCGAGCCACAACCGAAGAAGCACCGTCGTCGCCCACAGAAGCCTACCAGCCGCCATCTTGGAAAATTTGAAGCAAGTACCGTCCCTAAAGCACTTTAGAAATATTGAATTATCTTGAGCTCTTCAAAACTGGTTATTTTTGAAACCATTCCTAGGTTTTAAAATGGTTTTATGATACTTTTAATAAAATAAGAGCTGGACATGAAATCACATTTCTTAGTTCTAAAAAATAAGTTTAACTGGCCATAATAATAAAAAACAAAAATTAAAAATGCATGAAAAAGAAAAAAAGTTTTTATTTTATTTTTTTCGGCCAGTGTTCGCGAGTTGACAGTTCGCTTCGAAAGCGCGGTATTATAATGACGCGACGCGAGAGCGTAAGAATCTTCACACTTGACCAGAGTCGAGTTTTTAAAACTGGACATGCGCAATCGCGGTTTTTTAAAGGACGTCCTCCCACTTGGTTCTGAAAAATAAATAGATTTAGCAAAGATGGATCCGTGATCCGTAAATTGCGAGTTCGGATCCTACAATGAGCTTGAACTTTTGGTGAAAGAAAACATCGTGATGACACCGGAGGGCATTTTCAAGTACTTGCCTGGCTAGCTACCACCCCCAAGTTAAGAATCCGTTGCCAAGCCCCTATCGGAGTGTTCCGGCAGCCCCACTTGGGAGCCAGTTCCCAACTTCCCAATCCAGGTGATGCCATCTTCGACGACATCGTCACTTAACATCGGGTGACTTATGGTCAAACGCTACTCAGTAAAAAGTAAAAGTACAAAAAAGTATAATGTAAAAAAGCTATTTTTACCCCGACCACAGATCACTCAAGAAGTTTTAAGTTAGAACTCAACTCTTTCTTTCACATTTATATAGTAACTAGGTACTAGCTGTTCCCCGCGGTTTCACCCGCGTGGGCTAAACTTTATCACCATAAAATGTATCCTATATCCTTCCTCAGGGTTCAAACTATTTCCGTACCAAAATTCACTTAAATCGGTTCAGTAGTTTATCTTCTTTTGCCGGCGTAAGGAGGTTGGAACAGGCGTAGATAGTTTTAAGTTGACGTTTTAAAGTGATCACAATGTATCCTATTGAATAAACATTATAATAATAATAATATATTATAATGTTTATTCAATAGGATACATTGTGATCACTTTAATAATAATAATAAGTAACGGTTGTCGACCAGCGAATACGCACGTCACAGAGCTCCGCGAAAAATAAAAAATAAATAGTGTAAAATAGTGCCAACAAAGTGTGTCATACGATTTACAGACTGCAACAAAGAACAAGATACGTGATCAGTGATAAAATTGCAGAAAAGTGTTAGAACTGCGAGAACAAATCAACCTCACATGTAAACATTCTAACCTACAAAATATTGTCAAGCGTCATTAGTGGCAAATCGATAGACTATAGAGTGGATACTGCAGTACCAACATAACAAACAACAAAACAAGTGTTGCCACAGCAAAACAAGTATTCCCACAATAAAACTAGGGTTGCCACAACAAAACAAGTGTTGCTATAGCGAATCAAGTGTTGCCATAAAAATAAAAAATGGATAAAAGTATGGAATTACTATTGGCAAAATTAAACGAAAAGCTAGACGAACAAACAAAAGTTATAACAACTTCAGTAACACAAAATGTCATGGAAGCACTAGATGAAAAGCTTAAAGCGATCACTGAAGAAAATGCCCAACTCAAAAATAAAATAAATGAGCTAGAGTTTAAACTTAAACTCATTGATAAGGAAAAGCGCAAAAATAACCTTGTCTTTTTCGGCATCGAGGAGGGGAAAGCAACAACAGAAGCGGAGCTAGTAGACTACATAAAAGACATTATAATAGAAATGGGAGTACATTTTGAAGCCTTCGAAGTTAATAACCTCTACAGAATCGGTAAAAAAGAACACGATAAAAACCGCCCTGTTGTAGTCTCACTCACAACTACATGGAAAAAACATATGATTCTGCGAAACAGAGCTAACCTACAAGAAGGTATAAATATCAAAGAGGACTACCCTAAAGAAATATTAGAAAAACGCAAACAACTGCAGCTGCAAGTTGAAGAGGAAAAGAAAAAGGGGAATATAGCGTTCATAAAATACGATAAACTCATAATAAAGAAAACATATGAAAGCAACAGAGAAAAGAGGAAAAGAGAGTCTTCAGGATCACCGAAAATACCATCACAAAAGAAAGCCAACGCATCTAATACCCAAAGCTCATCGACCAACTTGAACAACGCCTCCTCTAAAACTGCATCAAAGGAAATAATCAGACCAAATATACTGAACTATGTAGAGCGCGGGAGATCAGCCTCACTATCAAATCTCTCAAAAAACTAATTTGCGACACCCGGATCCAAACAACCCCAACAACCACATCACCAAACACAACACTCATAAATCGCACCCCAAGCCGGCTTGTCACCGTGGGGGAAGAAGACAAACACCCTCCATCCAAATCAAAACAGTATAATTCGAAACACTCAAAAGAAAACCAATCTACAAAAAACAAGCACAAGAAGAATACAATAAAAATAAAACAAGGTAAAAAGAACTCTGAACATATATATGTCAGCACACTGAATACTAGGACACTAAGAACAGAAGAGAGCCTAAAAGAACTAGAAATAGCCATATCTAACTTAAAATGGGACATAATGGGCATCAGCGAGATGAGAAGACCAGGAGAAGGGATAGCAGAGAAGAACGGATATATCATGTTTCATAAAGGTGAACACACCGGACAAAGAGGAGTGGGTTTCCTTATTAAATCTAAATGGAAGAAGAACATTACGGGATTTGAAGGAGTTTCTGACAGAATTGCGGTAGTACATTTAAAATTCCCGGGGTACAAGAAAAACTGGGCCATCTTTCAAATTTACGCCCCAACAGAACAAGCGGAGAGACCAGACATAGAATATTTCTATGAGAGTATCTCGGAAGCAATAAAACTGCATTACAGCAGCAACATAATAATCATGGGCGACTTCAACGCACAGGTTGGAGAAAGGCAAATAGGAGAAGAACCCACAATAGGGAAGTTCGGGCATGGAAAAAGAAGCCAAAATGGACAGAAACTAGTAGAATTCATGATGGAAAATAACCTTATTTTAATGAACTCCTGTTTTTACAAAAACCCTAAAAGCAAATGGACGTGGTCCTCCCCAGGTGCAAAATACAAAACTGAAATTGACTTTATTATAACCAACAAAGCAAGCGCGTTCACAGATACTAACATAGTTAAAAATCTCAACTTTAACACAGACCACCGCATGGTAAGAAGCTGCCTAAGCTTAAATCAAGCCAAAAGATCCAGGAAAAACCTAAACAATAAGAAGCTGCATCAAATATCAGAACACAATCATCCCACTGAACCCCGCAAAATAGAATCACTCACCGAAATTATTACCTCTGACGTAGAAACTGGGACTAAATACAGGAGACTACAAAACAAATTGAAAGAGATGCTAGTCAGCAAACCTAGAAGTAAAGAGAGCTATATAAGCAAAGAAACACTAGAACTACTAGAGGAAAGAAGAACACTAATATCAAATAAAGGGGACAAAGAAAGACGGCAAAAAATTACAAACCTTAGCAAGAAAATCAAAGAAAATATGAGGAAAGACCGTAAGGAGAAAAGAAATAGAGTTTTGGAAGAAAATATAACAAGAACAGGAGGAACAAAAAAGGCTATGAAACAACTAAGCGAACATGGCAAAGAATGGATACCGAAACTAAAGCAACGCGAATCTTACCTAACGAATCGTCTCTCAATACAAAAACTAGCTACGGACTATTACCGCTTACTGTACTCTGATAAATTCGACTCAGGGCTGGCCCCAATTCAGGAAGAAACCAAAGCAATAGACAACAAAGTAGATGAGGTGCCAGAAATCCTCGCCTCAGAGGTATTCAAGGCAATAAAATCTCAAAAACTTGAGAAGGCCCCAGGGCCGGACAAGATACCTAATGAAATGCTCAAGGGAACCATAGAGGAAATCAGCCCTGTGCTAGCAAAACTTTTCAACGAAATTTTACAAACAAGGCAAATTCCAGAAGAATGGACAGAGTGCCACATAATTCTACTGCACAAAAAAGGCCCTAGAGACGAGATTGGGAACTATAGGCCAATTTCTTTAATATCAAACATATACAAAGTATTCGCTAAAGTGATCCTGGAAAGAATATCACTAGTACTAAACGAAAACCAACCCATAGAACAGGCAGGATTCAGAAAAGGCTTCAGCACAATAGATCATATTCATACAATAAAACAGTTGTTGCAGAAATATAACGAATACAATAAACAAATCTACTTGGCGTTTATCGATTACTCAAAGGCATTCGACAGTCTCAGGCACCAACACATATGGTGGAGTCTTGAACGACAGGGGGTCCAGAGCAACTACATAGAAATACTTAAAAGTATATACAAGTCCAGCAAGGCCAGTATCAAAATTGAAACAACAGGAGAATCATTCCCAATCAAAAAGGGTGTACGCCAAGGCGATCCTCTCTCTCCTACGCTATTTAACACCGTACTCGAGCACATTTTTAGACAATTGAACTGGGACCACTTAGGTCTGAACATTAATGGAGCCCGCCTAAACCATTTAAGATTTGCCGATGATTTGGTGCTTCTTGAAGAGGACCCAGCAGCAATAGAACAAATGATGCAGAGCCTAGCAAGTAAAAGTAGAGAAGTTGGTCTGGAAATCAATGCCAGTAAAACAAAATTAATAACAAATTCAAGGGAAGCAGACATTATGGTAGATGGTAACAAGATCGAGTATGTCAAAGAATATATTTACTTAGGACAGATAATATCACCTTCAAATAAAATGACTCAGGAAATAAACAGGCGAATAGCCCAAGGTTGGAGAAAATACTGGTCACTGAAAGAAATTATGAAAAGTAAGGATTTAGGCAATCACATAAAAAAGAAAACATTTGAGACCTGTATTCTACCAGCTCTTACTTACGGCTGTGAAACTTGGTCGTTAACACTTCATCACAGGGAAAGGCTAGCAAAGTGTCAACGTGCCATGGAAAGAAGCATGCTAGGGTTAAAAATCAAAGACAGAGTCAGGAACATAGACATAAGAACAAGAACGAAACTCACAGATATCCTTACCCGGATAGATGTCCAAAAATGGAGATGGACTGGACACATGCTGCGCCACCCCATCGACAAATGGAGCAAACAAGTTACCCTCTGGCAACCAAGAGTTGGCAAAAGAAGTAGAGGTCGTCAAGTCAGGAGATGGGAAGATGGCTTGAAACAGACAGCGGGACCACTCTGGTTGAGAGTGGCAAGGGATAGGACCCATTGGAAGGAACTGGAGGAGGCCTATGCCAGAAGGCAAACCGAACTTAGGGACCTCTTGTAACCCTATGTTCAGGAATAAAAAGGCTATTATTTAAAGTGATCACAATGTATCCTATTGAATAAACATTATTGAATTTTTAATTTTGAATTTTATGCGAGAAAGCGATAACAGACAGACAGAAGACAGAGTTCGCATTTATAATACTAGTTGCGCCGAGCGGTTTCACCCGCGTCTTCCCGTTATCCCGCAGGAACCTTTTTCCGGGATAAAAAGTAGCCTATGTCATAATCCAGGGTATAAGCTATCTCCATTCCAAGCTTCATTTAGATCCGTTCAGTAGTTTTTGCGTGAAAGAGTAACAAACATCCATCCATCCATACTCACAAACTTTCGCGTTTATAATATTAGTAGGAAGTAGGAAAAGTAGGAAGTAGGAAAATTAGGAAGTAGGATTAGTAGGGATTAGTCTTATTACTATTTGATTGAATTGGAGCAAGTTCACTACAATCTTAAGCTTTTCAGTCATCTAACTAGTACCTATATCTCAGTGCACGGTGAACCCAGGTCAAGTGCGCTGCAGCCGCTGTCTGCTCGATGCTTGTCGCGAGCCTATTATTGGCTGCGGTAATGCCTCCTGAGCACGTTCGCCCAACATGGGAGTCATATAGAGCTCGTAGCACCTACTTTTTAACCGACGGAAAAAGGGAGGATTCTCAAATAAACTGTACTTTATTTTTTTCTTTTTTATTCGTCTCATCATCATCATTATCAACTTTTCACGTTCCCACTGCTAGGACTCTGGCCTTCTCTCAGAGAGAGTGTATGGGCCGTAATCTACCACGTCTACAGTGTCACAAACAAACCCCCTCCATACACGGCGTCGTAGCGTAAGGGTATCGTAAGACGCGCGTAGTACGAGCACGTAGCGTGAGGGTATCGTAAGACGACGTACAGTGTACAGTCAGTGACAAAAGTATCAGTGATGTGTGGGGTTTTTTACAACTTACAAGGTAGCGTTTGACCACAACACAACACACCTTATGCTAAGTGACGATGTGGTCGAAGGTCCCACTACGCCTAGCCAGCCACTTAGCCAGGCGAGCACAAGATATGCCCTACCACCAAGCTATGGTTTCATCGCGGTGTTTTCCTTCACCGTAAGCTCAAGGTCGTTGTAGAATTCGAACACGCAACATCACTACCACTGAGCCATCATCGCTTTTCATTCTACGGTTACAAAAAAGCTACAAAAATTGGTTGTCTGTAAAGTCGGTTTACTGACGATAGTTGAACGTGACAACGTCGATTGGCCGATTGTGCTTCTTTGTCGCTCGTTCCGCGCTCTCGCTTGCACTTCAAGCCTTACATGGAACGCCTCAGAGCGAGGTAGCGCCGCAGAGCGAGGTAACGCCGCATGAGTCATGTTTTGTCGTGCGTGCAGCCGGCTCTATCAAATTATAAGACGTTGTCACGTCAAAGAGTAAATTATTAAAATATCTAGTGGTATTAACAACGCCTGATAGTTCTACTTGCGCAATACCCCTCCCCGCGTCACTGTTTGACCGCATCGTGTCTAAGTGCCGGACTCCGTTTCTAGAAAGAGTCCTGCGGGGACTACTCGGCAGGTTGACTCTTTGAGACGGTGGATCAACTAATTAAGTGCCTCTGAGCTTCAAATACCTCTCTGAGGGTAACAGATTTTAATGTAATAGTGTATTTATTATTTGACCATGATTTACACTGGGCAAGTCAAGTTAACATAATTTAATGGACCATACTCCATCTTTCTCTCTCTCTCTCTCTGTCTCTCTCTCGTAGAGTGGGCCTGTGTCCCAGCAGTGAGACGGAACGCAAGTACTATGCTGCTGAGTTGCTGACGATGATGATAAAATCAAAAATTTCAAGCAAGCTACTTTGCCCTAGGCTTGGTGGGGCGAAGTAAAACTACCCTTTACCGAACTATCCACATAGATACTAGACAAGTAGGATTAGCACAGGCAGCAGGCAAATTGAATGAAAATAATATTTCATTTCATCCAATCTGCCATGCTGATGCTTGTTTTTGCTGAACGCGTATGACTCAGTAAAGCAGAGAAGACAGTTGGTTTATGGTAAATGCCGTGGCTGACGAATATTTTTCATTTCTCCCCTTCCGCTGCTTTACCATATTTAGCTGTATGCTGTTTGCTACGGGCCATGGATCCGATCCGACGCATTTGCAAAAGTTCGCTAGCGCCATATCTATACGTGAGAAGTGGCGTCTGGCATAGTGGCAGCACTATGAGGCTGGCAGGTGGCTAAAAGACACGAATCCAATGCTTTTAATTCAGATTTCAGCCGCTGTCGCCCGCTGTCAACAGTCAAAGTTGTCAAGTTGCAGTACAGTTATCTTTGTTTCTTACTTTATTTTCAAGACAAAATTGGAAAATTGAATATTTTAAGGAAATGTTCTAAAAACTTGATTACTTCTAATAAAAATATCATGTCTGCTTCGTAGGGCAGTGGTTATTTAAAAGTAATCGTCCTATAACCTTCAAATTGTCTGCTATTTGTTATTATGAGTTATGCTAAGACTGAGGGGCACCGCAACGAAATGTTCGAAATGATAAACATACATATGTTTTTGATTTGTATGTTCTCTCTTTTCTTGATTCACGATGTCTACTTTACCACTTATCCAACAATAGTGCGCGTTGAAAATCCTAAATTTGGATTACTAGGCCCTTACAACACCACTCAAGTGAAAACGAAGGATGTGTACAATAAACTGATAGATATCAAGGAGTTCTCTTTTATAATCAACCCACAGCCTTGCAAAGATTATAAAGCTGGCCTACTGCTAGTTATTATTGTTGCTTCAAACCCAAATAACTACGAAAATCGTATGGTCATACGTAATACTTGGGGGAAATCAGTGGACTCAACGAAAGTGGTCTTCTTGCTAGGTGAGACTGATAACGAGACTATATCTCATAGAATACAGCACGAGAGCAAGATCTTTGGTGATGTGGTGCAAGGTAGCTTCACTGATGCTTACAGAAACATGACGTATAAACATGTGATGGGCTTGAAATGGGTGACCCATCATTGTCCGACAGCGAAATACGTTCTGAAGACCGATGATGACATTGTGGTGAATTCTAGAGAGATGAGGAGGTTTTTAGCCAAGGAGTTGTCTCCGTGGGGTGCTAAAGGACTAATAGCATGTCAGGTCCTAGAGCATGCACAGGCGCAGAGATCGAACAGATCAAAATGGAAGGTGACCACCTCTGAGTATGGACTGCATTATTATCCTACGTATTGTGCAGGTTTGTTGCTTACTATTTTTATTTTGCATGAACACTAAGTTTGAATCCTCCTGGCCTCACACTTATGAAAATGAGTTATGTGTAGATTTACCATCCCACTGAAGGAAAATGTGAGGAAACCGGCATGTCCTAGAACCACAACATTCAAGGGCATGTGACATCTACTTACAGCACATACTGAGAGTTGAGTTGTTACTGCTGAGTTGAGGTCGGTTTGCAACAATACATTTTCTGTTTCTTTTTTTTTCTTATTTCTACATAATGTGTTTATCATGTATAATTTGTTGCAAATAAATGATTCTTATTCTTATTCTTATTCTATACTCTGAGAGAAGGCCTGAGTCCCAGCAGTGGGAATGTAAAAGGCTGATGATGATGATTATTTTTAAAACACTTTTATTAGCTTCAATTCTAACTAACTAATTATATTTTACAACCTTTTCAATCTAGTTTCATTTCACAGCCAGTCTATTCTAACAGTAAAAGGTGATGTTTCTATTGAAATTATATGGCTTAAAGACATTTAACATCAGGGGCCCAATTCTTGCGGAGTGATATATTATCACATTTGATAAATAAAGATAAATACGCAATAACTCTCAAAATATGTATTGAATTTTGACAGTTATTACGATATATATTGAATGTTATAATATATCATGCTGCGAGAATTGGGCCCCTGATATTCCAGGGTTACCACAGCCATACATTGTTGTGCAGGATTTTGAACTGTTGAACTTCAACATTGTAGGTGGCAACCTTCTTGTCTAAGCTACAAAAACTTTGTACCACTATTAAATTAGTAAAATCAGCATATTTTTTCTTAATCCTAACTTGAACTTGAAAATTAAATCTGTAATGTAGTATACCTAATGTGTTTAACCGTTTGATCTCTTGTCAATTGCATTGACAACAATTTTTTTTTAATTTCTTGTTGTTATTTTTTTCTATATTCCATTGTTAGCTTATGTACTTAAATAATAGTTTATTGTTGGACATTTAGTTCATATAATATGTACCTATCTTACTTACTACATAAACATCACACAAATATTATTAATGCCAAGTCTATAATGCCACAAAAGCTGAAGGCTGAATGCTTTATTAAATTTAGAAAAGAATTCTCTTATATACTGAATTGACACATAGGATACTTTTTATACTGGAAAAAAGAGTCTTCAACGTCATTATTAGCATCAGCACGTTTCCACTGCTAGGACACAGGCCTGTCTGACAAAGACCTGCAACACAAAGTCCTAGCGCGGAGATAAATTTGTTTTTATTATTTTACAGGTTGGGCGATCCTGTACTCACAAGATGTGGTAACACAACTACTAGAAGCGGCTCAAGCTACGTACTACTTCTGGATCGACGACGTCCACATCACAGGTGTGATAGCTCAGAAAATTGGTGTAGCCAGAACGTCCATGTACGGCCTATACCTGATGCCGAGGCGGGCAGAGTTACTGAGAAACCTGGGGCCCAAATATGCAGGACAGTTTGTCTTTGGTCCACCGGATTTGAACAGTGATAAGATTTTGCAGATATGGAAGTCGATTCCGGCTTGAAAATGTTTCCCGATCATTTGTCAACTGTAACGGGAAATGGATTTAATGTACATTATTGATGGATGCAAATACCTAAGGGCTCCCACACAAAACTGCGATGCGATACAACAAAGTTCCTGAAGCCGCATCGCAGTAACATGCGATACGATTTGGTCCAGCAAAGCGATGGTTCCTGCATATTTGGGAACCAGACGGGCTCCACACAAAACTGATGCGATGCGAATCAAACCGGAAGTTCTTGTGGTGTATTCGTGCAGCTCGCAGATATTTGCGATGCGATGTGACTTCGCAGTTTTGTGTGGGTGCAGTGGACTTCTTTCGGCTGATGATGATGATATTTTGTTTTGCTATAGGTAGGTACTTAAATTACTTAATGTAAAGGGAATGTATTTGTGAAGAAAACCACAGAAAGTAAAAAATGCATTTTTTTTTATTTTGCTTACACTTATTTTGCACTGTTGATCACTGTTGAGTGTATTATAAATGTTAGAGCAACTATCTTATCTTATTAACAGTCAAAAATTATTTGTTAATAAAACTTGTCTGTCCATCCCAAAGGGTATTTGGCGATACCAAATTGTTAGTAGTAAGTCAGAGTTTAAACTAGTTTTACTATGTTTTGTACTTTCCAGTATTTTGCACTTTTTTTACATGTTCTATGTTATGTTGAGTATTTTATATCATTACACATTGCTTCAGGTCATGGTCACTCATTATTACATAGGTAATGTAATCTACTTACATTATATGAATATTAACAGGGGCGGATACAGGATTTTTCTGGTAGGGGCACAAGGACCACACAAGTATGGAGTTTCCCCCTAGTATTCACTGTGTCTTTGGGATTCTTTATCAATAACTATACAAATAGTTGTATGAAACAAACTTTGGTTTCAAAGCGGCAAAGTCGGTATTCATTTTTCATAGTCAGCTCTTATTTTTGACCCTCTTCGTGCCCCTGCACCCCTCTCCCTGAATCCGTCATTGTATTTTAAATTTTAAATGGTTTGTTATTAATAATGTTTTTATTACTAGTTCATGTTTAGTATCAGTTTTTGAAACAGAAGTACTAATATCACAGCTAAATTATAATATTATGCATTTTACTTGCACAAGTATTTATTATTAATAGTGCCATAGAAAAAAAAGGTATTATAGACGTATGGTAATTATTGTCAAAGCCAAAGTGATATAAAACCAAGTTGACCTAAGAATAGTTAGGTTGTATGTACTGGCGTCATCATAGGTTAAAACTCAATGTGAATTTGCCTAATTGATAAACATATGCCTAACTTTTAAGTATAAAAGCGAAACCGTGACATTTTATCGTATTTAATGCTTTGTGCCTTTGTAATTTTGTGTATTAACACAATAAATACTATGTTAAATAAACTTATTGCGTAATTGGAATTGATTGGTTTTGACTAATAAGCGTCATTTGTACTTCAGGATCACTTTTTTTCTTACCCTTAAAACTGTCTTCGATTTCTTGCAACGTCCTATCTTTAGTTTCTGGCAGTAAAATGTAAATTACACCTAAGAATACTATTAGAATTGCCGAATATACCAAGAAGGCTCCTTCTACTCCCACTGAAGAGTACAAGTGTGGAGCAGTCTTCATTGATACCAAGAAAGCAGGGGTCAGAAACGATGTAGATAACGTCGATCCCAAACTTCTATACGCTAAAGGAAACACCTCGCCACATATCACCCAATTCAAAGGTACTAAACCTAAACAGAATACAACGGTATACAAGACCATTAACGACATTGGAACTACGTCAATGATCCACGGGGAAGTGAATAAACCTGCCTTTCGTAAATAAATAAAAATCGATATGGAACATAGAGATAGAACTGTCAATGCACCGCTTGAAAACAATATCGTCCGTCTCTTGAAGTATTTCAGCAAGAATATAGCTAGGAATGCGCACACGGTTCTTAGTAAATCTACAACGGTGAACTGCCACGCTACGTTCTTCGGATCGTCTTTGTTCAGAACGGCTTGAAGGATTATGTTTCCGTAAGCAGCAAACATGTGGGCGCCTCCAAACTCGAATACGATAAGCATACTTATAGCTATGATTGCAGGCTTATAAAACTCTTTCTTCTTAAAAATCTTCAGAACATCTTTCAGCGTATCGAACATTGTCCTGAAAATTCCATTGATGGATGATCTCTTAGCATCATTGAGCTTTTCTTCGATCTTGTCTTCCATTTGAGCGTTTATCATTGCGTTTAATTCTTCTCTCTGCTCCTCGCCATCGCCTCTAACCCATTTGAAAGCCTTTCTCGCCTCATCGTACTTCCCTTTCGAGACCAACCAGCTCGGAGATTCAGGTGATAGGCTTATTATAGCTATGGATACTATAGGAAACATCGAACACACAACGGCAGTCATTTTCCACGTCAGCTGCGCTCCCCATAAATGTGACAGAAATATTCCCAGACCTAAAGAAATAGCAAACGTTCCTAAGAACGCTCCTCGATATTTAGGATCTGTGTATTCGGCTACAAGAATGGCAGCTAAAGGAGTTCGCAATCCGAGAGCAAGTCCGTGCATGAGCCTCGCTACTAGGAAGGCTGGGACAGAGTTGCCCATGACGAATATGATCCATCCAAGTAGAGCTGGTATGGTGGTGATGAGGTGAGCCTTTTGGCGGCCAAAGCGGGTCATGAAGATTGGAGAGATGAAGTTACCGACGATGCCCATTATTCCTACCACGGACGCTGAAAAGAAAAAGACAATATTGAACATAATAGCATAGCTTGTTGCATGTTTTGTATTGAAAGCTCTCTAGGAATTCGTGTTTATTTCTCTCCTGGGAGCCATAATGACATGACAGTCAAAACAGATAGGCAGGTACCTCATTTTAACTACATTTTTGTAAGGAAACAAATTGATAAAAATTTGCTACTAGTATGCACCTATATACCTCTAGCTACCTTCGTTTAGCGTTATCGTCCAAAGTGCCAAATTACATACCTAATTAATATCGTTCAAATTACCGCGACACGTAAGCGAAAATTGCTGTCAAAATTGGGAGTGTCCTCGGGTAAAAAATTGTCGTTTCCGCATAGGCGTTTGACAATGCCTGACTGCGGTGGTCACGGTGACCTATTCGTTTTGTCGTCTCATCTAATGATACCTTATCAAATGCACATAGACCTTCCAACTTAATAACATGTAAGTACGCACTTAGGATAATGCAATAATTCAACTTGTCTAAACTATGTGACACTGATTTTAACGTGACAAATTGTACGTGTCCGTCGCTTCCGAGACGATGGCGTGCGTTACGGTGCGATGGGGATTATAATTATAAAGAGCTTTCTAAAACAGACTCTACAGAATTTTAGCTTGTCTCTTTTGCTTCGGAGGAGATATTCTTTCCGTATTGACTTGATCAGTATATACCCCTAGTATACTCGTAGGTTTGATTTTAATTTAACGCGCCTTTCCGAAATTTTGGTAGTGTCTAAATTCGGTATATGGGTTATTTTAAATTATGGGGGCGTGGGCCTGGACGCAGGGAAACACGTGTTTAGAGTGAATACTTTACGTTTATTACACAAAATAAAAGTAATAAAAGTCCAAAAAGAAAATGGCGCGGGTGAGACATAAACGCGCGTGCGTTCTCAACCGGTGCCGTACGCTCACTGCCGCGCGTGCGCGGCGGACACAGATATATATCACAAACTTAACATTTAAAACGTTGGGGCATCTGGCCCCGGTTCGCGCGAGGGGGAAGCCTACCGCAGGGAGGCGAACTCGAGTCACTTGCTACACACTCCCCCTCGAGTTCAGGTGAACGACCTCGTACCTGAACGCGCTTATTACGAGGACGACCCCTATTCCTTTTCGGGACAATTGGATCAGGAGGCGAATCTCTGTTACGGAACCGCGTTAATTGACTGACATGGAACTTGCCTAATATCTCATCGGGAGAACCTAGACTGGCAATAAGGTACGTAGTGGGACTCGATCTTTTTGTCACCACATACGGACCGTCCCTTTTTGGCACAAACTTAGCCGACAGCCCCTTGGACGCGTTACTAAGTACATGAGACTTAACCAAAACCTGATCACCGACCTCAAACACCTCTCCAGGTTTTCGTGAAGCATCGGCGTACTCCTTGCGCCGATCCTGCTGTTCTTCTACCCTATCTCTAACCGAAATTAACGAGTTCAAGAAACTTCTCAGGTATGGCGTAACTTGAGGTACGAAGTTCTCTTTATCTAAAACAGCTCTAACATCATACTCGGTTTCAATAGGAGAACGCAGCTCTCTCGCGAACATAAGATATGCAGGAGACACGCCTGTGGTCTGACAAAACGCAGAATTCATTGCAAACCTAACAGATGGTAAATGCTTAGGCCACGAAGTGTGCTCCATATCAACTAACTGAGCCAACTGAACCTTTAAATCTCTATTTTTCCGCTCTGCTGGATTCGCTTCCGGATGATACAGAGGGAGAAGGTTCTGTTTAATTCCCAGAACATAGGTACACTGCTGCATTACGGCCGCTGTGAACTGAACACCGTTGTCGGAGACAATTCGTCGTGGCAGCCCATATCGTAGGAAGTATTCTTCAATGAGGACTCGAGCGCATGCCAACGAAGTAGCCTCTACTAAAGCAAAAAGTTCGACCCAACGAGTCGCAGTGTCCTCAACCAACAAAATCCACTTTTCCCCATTCTCCCCAGGTGGAAGTGGACCGAAAAGGTCAATAGCCAAAACTTCATCTCTTTGGCTTAGCACTGGAGTTTGGAGAAGTCCTGACGGCTTTTCGTTGGAAGACTTGTATCGCTGACACGTAGCACAAGTCTTAATAAAATCACCAATAAAACGTCGCATTCCGGGAAAGAAGAATTTCTGCGAGATCCTGTGAAACGTACGATCAATGCCATGGTGACCAGCAAGCGGGGAGTCATGGCACTCTTTTACAATTTCCAGACGAAGGCTGACAGGAAGTACTAACTGTGGCTCCTCACTATCAACGTCCGGGTTGTACCTGTACAAGACTCCTTGTTGCATAAAGTAACCGCGCTCAGACCAACGTTTAACATCGACCGAAACTGAAGTGACGTCATTTTCTAAATCGACCACAATCTTCTCTAACTCCGGATCATCTAACTGTGCGCGACGAAGATCTTCTGGGCTCCTCACAGGTAAATCAATGAGGACCGAACAAATACCACACTGATCCTTGCCGTCTTCTTCACAGGCTGGGCGGCTCATTGTGTCTGCAACGACGTTCGCTTTTCCAGGAGTATACTCGAACTGGATATTAAAAGCTTGCAGCTTAAGAGCCCATCTAACCAACCTACCAGACGGCGACTTCAGCGTGAGTAACCATTTAAGCGGCTGATGGTCGCTTCCGACCACTATTGGATGACCTTCGATGTATCCTCTAAATCGCTCCACGGCCCAAACCACGGCAAGAGCCTCGCGCTCCGTAGTGCTGTAGTTTCGTTCAGCCGGTGTGAGCAAACGACTGGCATACTCGATTGGCCTTTCCTCCTTTTTCTCACCCTGTAACAACACAGCCCCGAGAGCGTAACTACTTGCGTCGGTGCGAAGAATAAAAGGCTTTGTATAGTCTGCCTGAATCAAAATCGGCGCTGACATCAGGCGTCTTTTTAATTCCTGAAAAGCATTAACTTGTTCTGCAGACCACACCCACGGTTGATTCTTCTTCGTTAGACGTGTTAGTGGCTCGGCGATGGCAGAAAAATTTGGAATAAACTTTCTGAACCACGAACACGTCTGCAAGAACGTTCTCAGATGGCGCAGCGAAGAGGGAGGTTTCATTTCAGCAACGGCACGAACATTCTCGTCATCAGGAGACACTCCATCCTGCGAAATGACGTGGCCAAGATACTTGACCTTCTCACGTGCGAAAACACACTTTTCGCGATTAGCCCGCAATTTGAAGGTACGCAACCTCTCGAACACGGCGCGCAGATCAGCAATGTGTTTGTCAAATCCCTCGGACAGCACGGCAAGATCATCTTGATACGCTAGAAGTGTAACATTCTCCAACGACGACCCAGAACGAAGCCTATCTATCAACCTTTGAAACGTCGACGGCGCATTTTTCAGACCAAACGGCATCCTGACAAAACGATAAGTGCCAGACGTCGTTATAAATGCAGTTTTGTCACGATCGCATTCCCTGACGTTTACTTGCCAGAAACCACTGCGCATGTCAAGCGTTGATATATAGCAGTTACGTTTAGTCGACTGAAGCAACTCATCTATCAAGGGCATTGGATATACGTCCGTTTTAGTAATACTATTGAGCCTACGATAGTCCACACAAAACCTGACTTTGCCATTCGCCTTAGGCACAAGAAGCGCGGGCGCTGCCCATGCCGACTCGCACTCCTCAACTATACCGTCCGCCAACATCTTCGCCAACTCTTCCCGCATGACCTCTTTTTTGGCGGGCGTTAAGCGATAAGGCGGCACGGCAATAGGCGGATGATCCCCAGTATCGATGCGGTGCTCAGAAAATGGCGTAGGCTCACCGACGGATTCAAAAATGTCCTCGTTTTCCGTCAAAAGATGAGCTAAAACTTCGCGTTGTTCCGTTGTGAGAGAAGTCGCCTCATCATCCCTCAGCACGTCAAGTGCAGCTACACACGACGGTATACGTGAGACGCCTTCGAACCTTAACTTAAACTTTTTATTGCAACCATTAAATTGCCAGGTTGCGTCACCGAAATTTATTGTAAGATTAAACATCGTCAAAAAATCTATTCCTAGGAGAGTATCATTATTGTCAGCGTCCGGGAGAATCAAAAAATCTACCATTTTGGTTTTGCCTTCAAGCGTCACGCCTACCGTCGTAGAGAGTACATCCATCTTTCTACAAACACCATCAGCTAACTTAACAATTCTAACAGATGGTACAAGAGGATGGCCCCTTTTTTCCAAGACAGTGTGCAGCGAGTGACCAGCTATACAAGATTTAGCTGCAGAGTCCACCAACGCAGTGCCCTGTACGCCTAAAATACCTACATCAAATATAGGGCGTCGGCAATCCTTTACGGGCTCCCCCTCGACACGAACATTTTTACTCATTTTACAAACATGTGTACACACCTCATTATAATTTAAATCATTGACACAACTAAAACTAATCGAATGTTCACCATTAAAGTCATTATTTTCCTTTATAAACTGACCCCTTGCGACAGTCGCAGGGTTACCTGAGTACAACTCAACAGCTGATTTGTTAGAACACTCGGCGCTGCGGGCACCTAGCGCGGCCGGCGCGGATAGCGCGGGCGCTAAGGTTACGCTCGCAAGCGCGGGGACGGCGGGCTGCGGAGACACGGCGGCCTGCGGAAACACGGCGGCGGCGGCGGCGGGTGACGGTTCGTCAACCGCGGCCGGAACAGGCGACGGATCGGGGAACGCGGCCGCCGGGCGCGCGCGCGCCACAGGAGACGGCGCGCGGGCCGCGGGTGGCGGCGCGTGGGCCGCGGGCGGCGCGGACTCGCATCGTAAAACCGAAACCGCACTGAACGATTCGCACGCATTTTTAGGACTACACTTTTTGCACTGAGACCTAATGACGTTTTCCGCACCACAACCGTAACAGCGTATCGCTTTGTCCGTTTTATTAGTGTCTTTTAACTTATCACAATTTACTTTCGCATGCCCGCGACGCTTACAGTACGCACAGAACTCTTTCTTCGCTGCGTTAACTGCAACGGGCGACGACGATGACGCCGAACTCGGGCGATCGTCCGACCGGCGGCTCGGAGCTGGAACGCTACTTTGTTGCTCGCTGCGGACGACACGACTCGGCGAACTCGGAACGCGCGGATCTTTTAACTCTTCGAATGAATCCTCGATGCTACGCGCTCTGCGTAACAAGTCGTCGAACGACAGTAAACTATCTCTCTCAACTCTATTCCTGACTCTTCTGTCCAGTAATCCGAAGGCCATATCTAATTCAACCTTTTCGGTGAGATCGCCTGTAGGTAGCTTCGCCAGCAGTGCTCTTACCTTGGCGATGAACAAGTCTGTACTTTCTTCACCTTGAACTAGAGCAAACAGCTCCTTGTATATGCGGTGAGGCGGGCGGCGTTCTCCGTACGCGGACCGTAGTTTAAGTAACGCTTCGTTCCAACTGTACGTACTAGATTTTACGCCCTGCCACCAAACTGCAGCCGACTTGGTAAGGAGCATTGACACACCTTTCAATGCACATTCATCAGATATATTTAGACATGTTTTATAAACCTCCACGGCATCGATAAAATTGTCTAGAGACTCTTCTGTCTCTCCGCTGTACCTCGCTGTACATTGCGTAAAATTAGCGGTTGGGCGAAGCGGTAAAGCTGCGCTTGAGCCCTGTACCTCGCTCGCCGGCGTCGATGAACGCACCTCGCGCAACAATTTCTGGCAAAACTCTTGCTGAGAATGCTGCAAGGTCGTCAGGAGTGTAGTCAACGCCTCTTGCGTCATGGTGACATTGCCTCCAACATCGACTCCGGTATCCTCCTCGAGTGATTGGCGTTTTCGCGGCATTTTGAACACTTAAAAATTCACTTAGCGACCACGTGCGTCCGACCAGAAAAAAACCCAAAATCGTCCGAAAATTCACGTTGAGCGCCAGAATATGGGGGCGTGGGCCTGGACGCAGGGAAACACGTGTTTAGAGTGAATACTTTACGTTTATTACACAAAATAAAAGTAATAAAAGTCCAAAAAGAAAATGGCGCGGGTGAGACATAAACGCGCGTGCGTTCTCAACCGGTGCCGTACGCTCACTGCCGCGCGTGCGCGGCGGACACAGATATATATCACAAACTTAACATTTAAAACGTTGGGGCATCTGGCCCCGGTTCGCGCGAGGGGGAAGCCTACCGCAGGGAGGCGAACTCGAGTCACTTGCTACAAAATCTTTTTATTCGTTTTCCAACAAAGTTTTCGAATTACTTTTTGTAGTACGAGTTAATTTAGGGCAGTAAGTACGAGTAGCTACTTTGACTAGTTGGCGGTAGTAAATTTTGACGTTTACGAAAACTTTTATAGTTTTCAGAACTTGAACTTCAACGACAAAAGTCGCTGAACATTAACAAATTTTCCGATTCTCTTTATCATCTTAAACATCGACTCTCGACCGATTAGTGTGTTGTGGTATGGTCAAACGCAAACTTGTAAGTTGTAAGAAAGAAAACAAACTTTACTGCCCTAATACATATTTGGAAAATCGAGTATGATCCGCTACTTTTGTCGCTGACTGTACCTATTAGGGGTACAGTCGAAAAGCCATGCCGGAGGCTTTCGCTTGAAAACCATCAGGATTGGCCATGATTCACGTTCGGTCATATTTAAACCAATGGACGAAGTTTATCTGTGTCAGATCTAATGCAGTAAGGTAAAGTTGCGCACAATTTTCCAAATGTGATTTTTGGTGTTCAAGATGCTTGAGAAATTGCCCGTGTTTAGCAATGTTTCTAGTGAAATTAGAGCATCTAATATCTCAGGGTGACGCTGACGAGCGCACTGTATTGCCGCGCACTTTGAAGTCCAAACTCTGGGTTTCACTGAAAGCAAGCGTTGCGATAACCATCAGGTAAGCGATTAGCTCGTCCCGTGTCTCAGTTGCATAAAATCCTGAGCGAGCTGAGAAATAGGCAAATATTTGCTTAGGCAATGCACATTCAGCCCGATGTAATGTGTCCATGAAAGACTTACAGTTTTATCTGCAAAGTTTATAGAGCATTACATTACACATTGTCGTAACAACATAACGTACACGTCACATGTATAAACTTAAATGAAAGTGATTTACGGCCTATAGTTATGTCGTATGGTATGTTTGTTACCTAATATAGAGTCAGTGCAGTGGGCTTTCACTGAGATCTCTACTTTCACCAACTACGCGCCCTTTTGTCTGGTGTCCTTTAGAACCTAGTGAAAGTGACAAAAAGTCCGGAATATATAGCCTCTGGAACAATGCTTGCTTTTGTACAATTAGATAAGCGTTTGACCCAATGGAAAGCGTCGACGGTGTGGCATGATCTTTACTTGAACACCCCCGGGAAACGCCGACCATGGCAGGACATTCCACTCTTCTGCAGTTCTTAATAAGAAGTAAATCCTGATTTGTGTGTATTGGTGGCATTTCCACCATGAAGAGTGGAGCCTAATAGGTACAAATCAGTGCCACCCAGAATGATTAACTTTAACAGCTCAAAATCTTACGCGGTAACGCATCGCCCTCGTCTCCCTGAACTCTGTGCTGCCCTATAATTTCAGTGTAAGCGCTGCCCTTCAATCCGGAACACAGCTATAAGTAGATTTATTGTATCCCTACCTAGGTAAGTACCTACTGAAAGATATAATAAAGAGGAGTGGCGCTGTCTCGTTTTGGAGGCCAAAACACTTTGGGTCGCTGAGCCATCGCAGTTAGTTAATTAGATAAAAACTCATAGCATCCTAGATCTTCCGAGTTAGAGGCTGGGAATTCAGGATTCCTGTTCCCTGATTATTGATTGGCTCTTTTAGAACTAATCGTTGAAGATATCTTACCTATCCAAGAAGTGTCATGGTCGGTTAACTTGAAGGGCCCGTCGGAACTGTTGATCTGCGCGAAAAGGACTGCTGGGAATCCATGCGCACAACCATGTCCTGCTATGTTGAGAGCTGCGCCGCTTACTACGAAAGCCTGGAAGGTGATGGATAAGATTGTAGTGACGTAGACTTGTAACTCTGAACTGGGCTGAAATCGCTCAGAATAGAAAGGAGTGGCTCTATCGTTTCAGAGCCCAAGACACACGTTGGGTCGCTGAGCCATCGGTTTTAGTTAGACTTGAAATCCGCAGGTCGTGTGCTCGAAATCTGCAATGAGCTTGGCTTTTATTAAAGGAAAACATCGCGTTGAAACCTCTATATAGGTGGTATAGGGTATTTTCTAGTGCTCGCCTGGCCAGCTACCAGTCTACCACCCTCTAGGTAAGAATCTGTCGCCAAGCACCTATCGGTGTGATGTTCCGGTAAAAAAATATATAGTTTAAAAAACTAAAAAAAACACTTTAAAAACGCACTCAAAAATATAAAATAATTAAATTGACTTGTATTAGTTACGATATAATGGTTAATTCAATAAGTGTGGAGCGCTTTTTGGTTGTGTGTACTTTTATTTACCCAGTAAAAGAAGCGCTCCACACTTTTTGAATTAACCATTATATCGTAACTAATACAAGTCAATTTAATTATTTTATATTTTTGAGTGCGTTTTTAAAGTGTTTTTTTTAGTTTTTTAAACTATATATTTTTATTTTTTACTTTTTAGTCTTTTGTTACCAAGTCCAATCTATCGGACTCATCAAAAGGAATCATATGAGCCCAAACTCGAGGGGTTTACTAGTAGCCACTGCAGAGGTCCCCTACCCACCTTCTGGCTGCATCATCAGACCCTCGTCACCAAGTTCAATCTATTGGACTCATCAAGACGAATCATATGAGCCCAAACACGAGGGGTTTACTAGTAGCCACTGCAGAGTTCCTCTACCCACCTCCCGGTTGCATCATCAGACCCTCGTCACCAAGTTCAATCTATTGGACTCATCAAGACGATTCATATGAGCCCAAACACGAGGGGTTTACTAGTAACGACTGCAGAGATCCCCTACCCACCTTCCGGTTGCATCATCAGACCCTCGTCACCAAGTCCAATGTATTGTACTCATCAAGACGATTCATATGAGCCCAAACACGAGGGGTTTACTAGTAGCCAGCGAAGAGATGCCCTACCCACCTTCCGGCTGCATCATCAGATCAGGTCGATGATACCAAATTATTGCATTGTCACCGAGATTACATACACATACAAAGTTTCAAGTCGATACGATAATTAGAAGTGGGTGAAAATTGACTTCTAAGATTTGATTACATTGTTAGTTAGTTAGTTAGTTAGTTAGTTAGTTACAAGTCAAGCTAATATAAAAGTGTTTTAAAAAGGAAAGAAATAGGGAGCTACATGATTTATTTATTTATTTATTTATTTACTACTACTACGTGATTTACATAGCTATTGAATTTATGGTTTTTTCTGCGTTACCTATGACCACATCTCAGCTGATGCTAAGCGATGTAGTGGAAGGTGGAAAACGCTGGCCCGTGACGTGCTTATAGTATTTCTATAGTGTTTCTGAGCGAGTCAATAAAAAACGATTAATTTTTATTGCAAAATCGCTCATACGTATCGGAAAATGGTACCTAACGATGTGATCAATGAAGGTAATATGTGATAGGTACCTATATCGGTATTCGATTTAGTTATACCTACTTTTATGTCAAAAGTTCCTTACCTGCTTTATGAATGGCTTCATCTCACCGCGTTTTTATGCAAGGGCTGCCTGTAAAAGATAGAAAAAAAAACATTTATTTACAAAAAAATTGTAGTTTTCCTGCTATCCTATAGAAGAAATGTTCCAGGATAAAATGTAGCCTATGTGATAATTCAAAGCAACCTATCTCCTTTTTAAATTTCACTCAAATCCGTTGAGCCATTTCGGCGTGAAGAAGTAACAATCATACACACTCACAAACTTTTGTAGAGCTAATATAAAATAATAATATGTATATTATTCCTCAGGGTTCAAACTATCACCATACCAGATTAGGTACATCAATGTGTTTTCAATTTGTTTTGCGGAACCCAATTCATTTTCTAAAATTATCAAATAGTTCCGATATCTTGGACCTGATGGAACATAGCTAAGAGCCACCGCAAGAAAACTGGCATTCAAATGAAAAAAAACCGCATCGAAATCGGTCCATCCGTTTGAGGGCTACGATGCCACAGACAGACGTCGTAGTCAAACTTATAACACCCCTCTTTTTGCGTCGGGGGTTAAAAATAATTACTTTCGTGATTTATACAGGGTGGCCCAAGAATATTAGGAACTACTTAAAAGGAAGAAAAATGATACTGTAGACCCATGGGTCAAGTGACAGGAGCGGCCCAATAGATGATTTCAAAATGTTATAGCTTTCCTGCTTGTTTCCGTCAGGGGTTACCAGATGCTTTGCGTGTTAACCCCAAATTACCCCCACGTCAGCTACGCCACAACTTTTTATTGGGCAAGGCATATAATGACGTTATTTACTCACTAGTTCATGACACAAATCTTCCACGGTTGAACATGAACAATGGTGTTGATATTGCGAAACACGAACATGCTTACTATTTGTAATTATTGTAAGTATCTAGGGAGGGGGGCACAGGGGCACGCCCTCCCCCCCTCCCCGCCCCCTAAGTGAACCTATGTCATTGTGAGAGTCGCGGGAGGTTAATAGATTCAAACGGCTAATAGCCGTTGATGGTGGCGTTCAAAGGGGAGCTATGTTCAGCAGTGGACCTTTTCCCGGCTGATGATTATGAATATTGACAGAACCGAACATGAATGAAACGTCATGTCCGTTTCTAGCAATCTGACTTGCGTGCGAAGCAGTGATTGGAAGTGCTGAAGAATATTTTTATAATACTTAATTAACCCCCGACGCAAAAAGAGGGGTGTTATAAGTTTGACATGTCTGTCTGTCTGTCAATGGCACCGCACGCGAACGGATGAAGCGATTTCAATTTAGTTTTTTTTTGGATGAAAGGCGAATGTTTTTAGCTATGTTTGATGAAAATCGGTCGAAGATGTCGAGGGTTTTTTTTAATTTTTATATTTCTTAAACTTGTGATTGTGTGTCATTGATAAAGGAAGAATTCTAAAGACATAGTGCAACACTAGGGGGGACATTTTTTTGTCTGGCCCTTTGCCCCACCCAGAATTAGTCTAGATCCGCCCTTGGTATCTATGCCTGCAGCTTACTATGTAAGTTTGTATAGTAGGTATATGCTATACCTAGGACTGTAACTTGACTAAGACGGCCGGAGGACCCAATGTAGGGTACCTACTCTTTATTTATTCTGTGCTACTGGCAAACTCAAGTGCCGTAGTAATATGGATCTATTTCTATAACTGACTACATATGCGTGTAGATACATGAGTATACTTTAAATAAACCCCTACATCTTTTTTACTTCATCATCATCATCATCACCAGCCCTTATCAGTCATAGGTCTCTCCCAAAGTACGCCACTGAGCCCAATCTTCTCATCTCATCCAACTATACTGCCAGCCACTCCGCGCAAGTTAATATGCTATTAAGCTATGTCTATGTTACTTATTTAGATTTTCTTAGAGGTTTAGCTTGAAAATAGGTAGGTACCTATAGGTAAAACTAGACCTATTAGAGACCTAGTACTTAAATAACAAACCCTTTATAAAGTCGATAGGTAGGATAGTTTAATTGATATAATGGTTACTTAATTGGAAGTATTAATTACTTATTTTCATTTAACTGAGTACTTAGTAATAACTGTGATGGATTTATTAATGTAGGTATTTTAATATTTCCTCAATTTTCTTATTGGGTAGGTAGGTACTTATTTTATGAATCACATTATTTAAAGAAGTCGTAAATTAATAGTAGTTATTATATAATACTAGTATTTACGACGGCACCGCATCATCATTCAGGCTTCCTCCAACCCTAGCTTTCCTTATTACCCCCTCTACAAGGGGTATATCTATGTACCTCGATCTATACCTATGTATAGTAATTAGACAATTGGAAACTGGCTCTCAAGTGAGGTTGTCAGAACACACCGATAGGTGTGGTACTAGTTAGCCAGGCGAGCTCTAGAATGACCTACCACCAAGCTGTGGTTTCATCACGATGTTTTCCTTCACTGAAAGCTCAAGCTCATTGTAACATGCGAACCCACAGCCTACGGGTTATAAGTCGACGTCTCTACCACTGAGCTATCATCGGTTGATAGGTTCAAAAGTTATGAGTTAAGTAAGTACTTATCTAATAATTAATAATCTTATCTATTATTTCTTATTAAATATTTAGGGCCAAGGTCTGCTTGACATTGCATGCCGCCCGTTAGGGCATCTGCAATAATTAATTAATTACTTAGAGCAATAAGTCTTCTCAAAACTAGCAAATTTATTTATTTTTAACTAACTTGCGGCCTCGCCCTCTAGCCAGTTCAAATCCATCAGGTGAGTTGAGGTCAAAAGCTACCTTGTAAGTAGCAAAAAAATGGTGGAGCTGACAGACGATTTTTTCCCCGACGCAGTTATGGGAAACCCTCATGGATACCTCGGGGCACGGGCCCTTTGGTTATGTCAGACTCCGCCTTTTGGCGACCTACTGACTAAAATTTATATATCCACCGCAGTATTTGCATTTTTTTATGAACAAATGTGAAAAAAAAGATAATCATAATAATTATGGTTCGCTAGCGCCATATAAACCGTGTTTTACGAACTACGTATTTTTATCCCATTTTTTTATGCGCTACTAGGGCTCTACTTTCTATCCTACCATTAAGCTATTCGTTTTGATCGCGATATTAATTTTCTTCACCGGAAGCTCAAACTTTTCCCCAATAATAGGGTTTTTTTTTTGGTATGGCGTCACACGATTAGTGTATTTGCCAGTGTCAAGTATAAAATATTTCAAACTCAGAGAGTTGAATCAAGTAATGATGATGATGGTGAAGATGATGAGATGAAGGGATGAGGATAGTGTTTAAGTAAAGTAGTGGCGCTTTACTTAAACTTTACACGGACTTTTTTGGAGCAACTAGAAAAGTCACTTTCACAACTTTATTTCAATTTCCCACACTTGTACACATTAACGAACACATAATGGTTATTAATCCACCAATATTACACATTATCACACGAAGAAACACAAGTTTTAGAAATAAAAACAAAATTTTCACGTTGACAACTCAATTGCCGCCAAAAAAGTCAATAATAGGGTTTTTAAAATAATAAGGTTTTTAACCTGCCATTGACACTTTACAAGAATCCATTACATCTTCCTTCCGGTATCAAGTGAGAATTGTTTATAGCGGTCGACCTTAAAGATATATCAATGAGTTATTTATCTGGTTATTAGTGGCTAGTAGGTGGGTAGGTACTGTGTCAAAATGTTGCAGGTACTTATCTTAAATGGTTCCGTAGGAAATAACCGATCTGCAGTGCGATTCTAATTCACTCGGAAACTCTTTTCGGTAGCATAAATTCTGCTGCGTTCGGTTTCATGCAAAAAGGCAGTTGGTGCCACACGACGACGTAAAATGAGTTGAAAATTCAGTTGAACGTAAAATGAGCGACCGAAAATACGCGACTTACGACTCACAAGACTACGCTCGTTTGCGTTTGTTGTCCAGGGAGAACATAACAAACTTTAAAAAAAAACTACCTAACATTTTTTTTTGATAAATTTACCTACAGAAATAATAAATACGGAAATAAAATTCTAGTAAAACCGAGCTCACGAGATCGTATTGCAATCGTTTAATAGAACCTTGCAAAAAAAAAACTTAGTCTTTAGGTAACCTGCCATTTTCAAGATCACATAATTTAACAATTATAAAACTTTCTAAAAACTATAAAAATTAAAAAAAGGCGGCCCTTTTTCCTCTAGAGTACGAGGAATCCTAATTCATTGCAGCTAAATCGACAACTTCGTCATGCGAAATTAATTACGATGGACCAAGGTAGCACAAATTAGTAAGTTTGAAGGTAGTTTTCAATTTAAATACAATCCTTTCAATAAGAAAAATATAAAGCAGGGTAACTAAAGTAATTGACTGGTATGCACTATCAAGGGCGTCGAAAAGGGGGGCAGGCGAGGGCACGCCCCTCCCAAGACATTTGATAAATGACAAAAGGCATTTTTATCGCGGAATAATGTAATTCCCACTCGATGCGACTTGTAACGCACACCAATGCATTTGCACGTTTTTATTTCAGTATTTACTTACAGAGTACTACGCAAATCCTCCAGTGGATTCGTTATAATACCTATATCTATTGAGTGGTATAATTATATAGTTGATAAAAATAAAAATATATATGCGTCAACTCGTGAACGGGTGCTGCTTGTGGGGTCTGGTCTGCTTTGGTTGTGATCCCGCAACTCATTAATATTCATGTTCCCATATCCCAATGTGTACAACCAAACAAGAGAAATCTTATTAGTAAAGCTAATTAAAACATATCGGACCATTACATGACAAAAAAGCTTGGGATTTTAGTGAACTTGCTCCAATTCAATCAATTAGTAATAAGAATAAAATTGACAATGTGATCGCGCCAAAAAAATTACCTGCCGGGCGTTTCTTGCCTGTTCTTTTGCCGGCGTTAGAAGGTTGGAACAGGCGTAGCTAGTTTTAAGTTTGACGTTTTAAAGTGATCACAATGTATCCTATTGAATAAAGAAAAATTGACTTTTTGACTTTTTATAGTTTAAAAAGACTAAAAAAAACACTTTACAACGCACTGAAAAATTTGAAATAATTAAATTAACTTGTTACGATATAATGGTTAATTCAAAAAGTGTGGAGCGCTTTTTGGTTGTGTGTACTTTTATTTACCCAGTAATTTTTGGATGAAATAAAATACTCGTAAATAGTAAGTGTTCTTGAGTGGAGACCGCGACTTGGCAAACGTAGCGTAGGACGCCCTGCGACAAGGTGGAGCGACGACTTGCGCCGAGTGGCTGCCAGTAGTTGGATGAGAAGAGCCGAAGACCGGGCTCAGTGGCGTACCTTGGGAGAGGCCTATGTCCAGCAGTGGACTGATACGGGCTGATGATGATGATGATGAAATAGTAAAATAATTGAAACAATATTCCTACCTATAAAATGATACCGTGACTGACTGACAGACAGCCTAGCTAAACGATAAGTCCGAGTAACATGGGACTTGGAATATTAGAATATGGATGGATTGTGGAATACAGGGACGCACTAAGAAATGATTTGTTTAAAATCATTACCGAAGTAGGACAAGTGGGGTGTTAAAGTTTGTTTTATTGAAACTTCTTCACCCGTAACTTGATTGCTTTTAAACTTGATGTGTGTTCTCTACAAAGTAAATAACATGCACGTGTTTCACGAAATTTAAATTCATTTTTGACGTGATTCATAAGGGCCATTAAATGTTTGCATTAAATTAATTAATCAATAGAATTTTTTATAAATCTTTTGTTTGATCTATACTGTTCCGCTGCTAGGCAAAGGTCTCTCACAGTTCACTATTGATTAATTATTTAATAACTTTTCTCGTAATACTTAAAGGTAAAAAACTACTTGGTTAATTTAATGTATGAAGGTAGTGATATAGTAAAGTAATGAGCATGCGATCCAGTTTTAAGTACTTACCTACTGGTTTACTATTTTCTTAAAGCCATTAATTGAAATGATTGCACCCGAATTAGCCCTAATATTTAACAAATGTATTGACGACGGCGTGTTTCCTGATCTGATGAAACATAGTAAGATAACACCCTTGTTTAAATCGGGTACAACGACTGACCCTACTAACTTTAGACCAATATCAGTATTACCAACATTTAGTAAAATATTCGAAAAACTTATTCTAAATCAATTGCAAAGACATTTCTCAGCAAACAAATTACTTAATCAAAAACAGTTTGGCTTTACGCGTGGTCGCTCTACTACTGATGCTGGTGTCGAGTTATTAACTCACATCTATGATGCCTGGGAGGAGTCACGGGACGCTCTAGGCGTGTTCTGTGACTTGTCCAAGGCATTTGATTGTGTTCACCACGAGACACTGATCAGGAAGCTCCGGCACTATGGTATTCGAGGTGTTCCTCTGGACCTTGTAACCTCATACCTTAGTGATAGGATTCAGAGAGTTGACGTGAACGGGAAGCGATCCTCGGGGTCAGTAGTCACAATGGGAGTTCCGCAGGGTTCAATACTCGGACCTTTTCTGTTTTTAGTTTACATCAATGATTTGCCCAGCCTTGTTAGTGACAATCACGAAATAGTATTGTTTGCTGATGATACGTCGCTTTTATTTAAGTTAAAGCGACAACATAACATTTCTGACGACGTGAACAATGCTCTCTCCAAAGTTACAGACTGGTTTGATGCGAACAATTTGATGTTAAATGGAAAAAAGACAAAATGCTTGAGATTTGTGCTGCCCAATGTTAAAGAAGTACCAACAAATGTAAAAATTAAGGACGAAGAATTGGACCTTGTCAAGACTACAGTATTCTTAGGCATAACTTTAGATCACAAATTGCAATGGGGTCCACATATTGTCAGTCTATCGAGCAGACTTAGCTCTGCAGCATATGCTGTAAAGAAGATCCGTCACCTTACTGACGTTGATACAGCCAGACTAGTCTATTTCAGCTATTTTCACAGCATTATGTCCTATGGAATATTGCTGTGGGGAAACGCTGCTGATATTAACACCATATTTGTATTGCAGAAGAGAGCTGTTCGTGCGATTTATAACATGGGCCCCAGAGAATCTTTAAGAATTAAGTTTAAAGAAACCAAAATAATGACAGTTATTTGTCAATATATTTATGAAAATGTAATGTACATACGGAAAAATTTAAATAGCTTCAAAAAGAGAAGTGATTATCACAATTTTAATACTAGAAACAAAGATAAAATTGCTGTACCCACCACTAGGCTCCATAAAGTTAGCAACTCGTTCAAAGGTCAATGTGTACGCTTTTTCAACAAAATCCCAAGTGAAATTCAAGACTTGTCTATAACAAAATTTCAAATTCGTATAAAGAGAAATCTCATTAGTAAAGCTTATTATAAAATATCGGACTATCTAGATGACAAACAAGCTTGGGATTGTAGTTAATCTATCTATCTTTCTTTCTATCTATCTATTCTCCCTATTTCCCCTATTCTAACCATTTTCGGTAAACAGCCAAAACAGTCATGCTCACGAAAGTGACTTTGCTTGCAGCGGCGTCATGTGTCGGGTCGCCCTCTTCCCTCTCATATGGTCGAGGAGAGCGATGGCTGGCACATGCGTCAACTCGTGAACGGGTGCTGCTTGTGGGGTCTGGTCTGCTTTGGTTGTGATCCCGCAACTCGTTAATATTCATGTTCCCATATCCCAATGTGTACAACCAAACAAGAGAAATCTTATTATTAGTAAAGCTAAATAAAAAATATCGGACTATTAGATGACAAAAAAAAAAAGCTTGGGATTTTAGTGAACTTGCTCCAATTCAATCAATTAGTAATAAGAATAAAATTGTCAATGTGATCGCGCCAAAAAAATTACCTGCCGGGCGTTTCTTGCCTGTTCTTTTGCCGGCGTAAGGAGGTTGGAACAGGCGTAGCTAGTTTTAAGTTGACGTTTTAAAGTGATCACAATGTATCCTATTGAATAAACATATTTTTGATTTTGATTTTGATTTTGATTTAAACTGCGCCTGGTTATCGTAAATGTCAACAATGCAAATTTTATTTTTAATTGTTTTTTATTTTTATTTAAATACGCTCACGAACACTAGTGCTTTACTTATTGATTTATTTTTATTATTTAAGTAGTAGAGCACTTAAGTTGTTAGTGTGTTTCCTTAAACTGCATATCAGCCAAATATTTTTCGTAAAACTTTTTAACTATAGGTAGTTACGAAGAAATAAACTATGTAAACTATGTTCCCAGTCCAGGTGTAGCGTGATGCCATCTTCGACCGCATCGTCACTTAACATCAGGCGACTTGTGGTCAAACGCTACCATGTAAATAGTAAAAAAAAATGTACCTACTTATGTACATTAACTGTTGCTTTGTTAATAATTTGGGGTTTTACACAAACTTGGCAATTAATTAATAAAAAAAAATCACAAAATTGTTGTTCATTAATGCACGTCTAATTTTTCATATTTAGGTACCAAAATATTTTTTAAATAATTTTATAAAAAGTAAAATATTTAAAAACAGAAACCCTTGGCTTTGATACAGTAAACGGTGAATTAATTTAATTAAATATTAAATTCACTAGTCAGATTGTTGTGAAATCTACCTAGCGTAGGTATTTCTACATTTTAATAAGTAGGTACTATTTATAATTATAGTAAGTACGCACATAAGGAGGTAAGTTAAATTGACTTACCAAAACTATTTTCACTAATGGCAAACTATTGTCAAGTCATCCACAGAACCAACAGAGATCGACTAAACCAATATTGATATGCGTTCAGAGTTTTAAGACATCGCGTTTTTCTCTCAACTTTACCTTGACTTTGAAAGTTTACGCCCAACTCAACCGATCTACTTTGACCTCCCTCGTTTTCTACAACTCTAATTGGAATCGGTCTACTTAAATTGGTTAGGAAAATCACACGTCCAGTGTGTTAGACCCGTGCTGTTGATAAAATTAGTTGTAATGAGAGATCAGCTAAGTTAGTTTATCCTTATAATATAAGTAACCCAGACATATTTTCGAGACAGAGTAGGACTGGGTATCTCGGAACACTCATGAAATATTGAGTTAAAGAGTTCAAAGAAATGAGTTCATCACATTTTCAAAAAATTATCAATATTAATGTGATCAAAATGCTTATAACTTATTGGGTACTACCGACCCGCCCCGGTTTCGTATGGAAATCCTAATATGAATTAAACATAACCTATGACAATATGACATACATTAGCTTCATAACAAAGAAATAATTTTCAAAATCGGTACATTAGGTCTAGACATTACTTGTAATATACAAAAAAGTTCTAAAAACATTACCTGTCTTTGATATTAATTTATACAACAAATCAGTATTGCAATTAACGGTACAGTATACTTTGCTGCCAACTTATAGTTGACTGTCATTTGCTAGGATTACCTATATTCGATTTAAATATTGCGTTTATTACCATTTACGTAGCTTGTAAAGTTTTGGACCAAAACGTTAATGCATCTGCACGATATTTGAAAAGAGCTGCGAGTTGTATGACATGTTCAGGAGAGCGAAGGTCAAGTTAAGTGGTTGGTGGTTATAATACGCATTTTTACACGTTTTATCGCAACACAGGGAAGTAATTTATGTTACAATGCTTCTATTATAGGTGCTTATAGGTTTACTCTGCTAATTGTTTCTCGGCTAAACATGCACGTAACTTGAGACGTAAAAATTGATTCATAAATGAGTCATGCCAGGGTGGCTAACTAGAATATTAAGCACTAAAGTACGTCCCTGGTTTGCAAAATAAAGTTAAGTTTCTTTAAAAATTAAAAAGCCGGCACTGTGCAGTGTATTATTATGCCAAGATTCAGGTGTTACATAAACATTACAGTTTATGTATGTATTTATTCTTAAGTAGTTCTTATTTTATTAATAAATTATTAAACTCACCTTATTAAAATCCGTGCTTTGTGTATTTTTATCATGACAGCGGGTCAATGAAACAATGTTTCCATCACTTAATCCAAAACATGTCGTAAAACATTAGTAAATAGGCACAAAACTACTGACTTATATACCTACGAGAAATATCGATAAAAATATTATTATTTCATTATTTTACGAAGTTCGAACGCGGCGTAGTGCGGGGAAAGTGGCGAGTCGGTAGATTTCTCTCTCGGTCATCGATAGACTGACACAGAGCATCGGTGCTGTTACGAAACAACCCCCCGTCTCTCATTGTAGTGATGTTAGTAAAAATATTTTTTTAATTGAGTTTGTTGTTGATATGCCCTCTAATCTTTAATTTTTACATATCTTAAATTTAGTGTAGAAATACTTACTCTACATAGAATATATTTTTTAACACCGAACATTCAAGAAAATCAACTTTCTAGCATCCTTTTAAAATTCACGTTCAAAGTAAAACTGATCAAATTAATTTTGACACTCTTTTTGCTTCTTGTTCCACTTCAACTAATTACTACTCTAGTTGTATTTTAATACAAGAGGTTCTTTGACGTCACACAATGCCCGATAATATTTGCGCGTGTGCTGCATCTCCTAACTCGGACTTAAAATGTCTATTTCACAAAAATTAACAATAATTTACTAGTTAACAGGTTGACTTGGTATATAGTAAGCTACATAATAAGCAAAATTTTTAAAAACAATAACTTTATCTTTCCACTAGAGTTTGATCACAAGTGTTCAATGACTATGTAATCGTAGCTGCCACCACGCTAGACTTTGATTGAGAACTGGCTCTCAATTGGGGCTACCAAATCACACCGCTAGGTGCTTGGCGACAGATTGTATATCGATATCTAAATCTATCGACAACGGCCACCACTACGACGATATGCACCGCGGACCGAGCCGCGCGTGTTTGTCAGTGTCTGCCGGTCACGCAGACACTGTTGTGAAAACCGACGCGTCATATTTTACACAACACCTGAGAGGTCGTCAAATGACATAACATTATGAATTACGACTTCTAAAAAGGTATTTTGACCACGTCTTTGTTTGAGCATGTTTTATAGCGACGATGGCTCAGTGGTAGTGACGTCGGCTTGCGATCCATAGGACGTGCGTTTGAATCCTACAATGAGCTTGAGCTTTAGGTGAAGGAAAACATCGTGATGAAACCATAACTTGGTGGTAGGGTATTTTCTAGTACTCGTCTGGCTAGCTACCACCCGAATCTGTCGCCAAGCACCAATCGGTGTGTTCCGGCAGCCTCACTTGAGAGCCAGTTCCCAATCCAGGTAAAGCGTGGCGCCGCCTTCCTCACTTAACATCAGGTGACTTGTGGTCAAAGCAGTAGGTAGGATAAAATCACCGATAGCATTCCCGGAAAATGAATCAATAAAACAAATACTACTACGCCACTGCTTTACTTAAACACTATCCTCATCTCATCATCATCATCATCATAATTTAAACTTGATTCAACTCTCTGAGTTTGAAATTGTTTTATACTTGACACTGGCAAATACACTAATAGTGTGACGCCATAACAAAAAAAAAATGGCGGAATAAACTTTGACGTTTACGAAAACTTAGTTTTCACAACTTGTACTTACTACTTGTAAATCTACCGTCTTGTCACTTCCATCAAACTACAAACAGTCATCCAATTTTAAAACATAATTGTCCTACCCTACTTGCTAAAAAGCGTGAAATGTAAATCAGATAAGTAGATACCTACTTTAACTTACCTACTTAAATACCTATACCTACGAATAATGACCACTTTTTGCTTCTGCCGCCGTCAGCAAACAAAATGGTTTTTTTCCTGTAATCCTATCTTATGACTAAGTTAAAATTGTAAAGAGGAAATAATATACCTAAAGCAGATATAAGACTATTGTACAGATTTGCGCATAAAAACTATTTCATTACGATTTACTTGAACAATGATCGATTCCTAGTGTTGGGAAAAGATACATTTTCTATCGATAGAAATATAGTAACTATGTACTACAAACTAATTTAATAATTCTGGCTGTACTCACGTATCCCTAGGTCTAGATAGATCCTTAGAGGGCAAATGACATAATATATTTATGCTACATATCTCATATCCGTGTTTTATTTTATTTTATGTTTTAGCACTTTTGATTTCAAATAAAAGTTATGTTTATTTTACTTTTATAACAACGAAAATAAAGAAAGAGTTTCTTATGTCCAACTTAAGTCGACTCGTTTTTTTTAATAAGTTAAGTTTTGTATTTTAAAGCTAACATTGGATAAATGCCACATGCATCGGTGCATCGTTTCTAATTAACTTTTTCAAGGATACTTAAATTAATTATTTATGATGACACTTATTTATTTGACAACCAATGTGGTGCAATGGGCAAATGGTCGATTGCGAAGTGCGAGCTCGCAGGTTTTATTTATTCTACGAAACAAAAAAATACTGAGAGCTGAAAAAAAAAATAAGCGCAAGTTTGTATTTTTCCATGTGGATCCTCGATTTACTATGTTTCTGATAGATACAGGAAATCCTAGTTAGGGGTAGTTATGTAAGTAAGTATGTGATTGTTTATGCGTTATTTATTTAATTTGACCCGCCCTGGCTTCGTAAAGGTACTAACTTTTGTAGATTATTTTTTGATACCTCGGGTTACATAACTACATTTAAAAAAAAATGTATCTAAAAAGAAAAAAAATACAGTCCATCGCTGATAACGTAGCTTTCTATGCGTGAGAGATTTTTTAAATTCAAGTTTTAATCTGTCGCCAAGCACTTATCGGTGTGTTCCGGACTCCGGTTCCGACAGCCCCACTTGAGAGCCAATACGCAATCCACCTTCAACCACATCGTCACTTAGCATTAGGTGACCTACTAAGGTCAAACGTTACCCTGTGCCCTGTTAGAAGCAAAAGAAGTTTTAAAGTGATCACAATGTATCCTATTGAATAAATAAAAATTGACAATTGACTATTGAAGAGGTTTTTGAGTTGACCTATAGTCAATAGTAATTTATTCAAGATATATTGATCACTTTAAAACGTCAAACTTAAAACTAGCTACGCCTGTTCCAACCTCCTTACGCCGGCAAAAGAACAGGCAAGAAACGCCCGGCAGGTAGTTTTTTTGGCGCGATCACATTGACAATTTTATTCTTATTACTAATTGATTGAATTGGAGCAAGTTCACTGAAATCTCAAACTTTTTTTTTGACATCTAAATATGTAGTCCGATATTTTATAATAAGCTTTACTAATAAACTAATAAGATTTATCTTTGTTGGATGTGCACATTGGGATATGGAAATCCATTACAAACATATCATATTATATTATCATACCTAACTATTCTTTCTAGGTATAATATTAGTATAAATGAAATTATTTTCCGCTCTACTTTAAGTTACGATACAAATCTGTATTCTCATTCTCGCGTCACGTCTCGAAATTAATTTAAAGTAGATAAGTGAGGCACAGCACGCCTGGTACCAATTCACTCAGAAAACCGAACAAAACGTTTTTCCTAGTTAACAGGAAATGAATAAGCCTACCCAAGGTCGCGTCGATCAAATTAATAAAGATACAATAATAGCTTTTTTCCCGATTATTGGCCATCACAATCAAATCATAATTGCATTGGCATATTGTTAGATCATCAGATTTAAGATAGATCAGATAGATAGAGATAGATAGAGATATAGTTTTTGGTCTTGGCGCCATTTATGGCACCTTTGATTTTTTTTTATCTAAACAAAGTAGCGTGACTCACTTTGGATCGTTGCGCCATCTTAGTTAGTTAGTTTTTTAGTAGTGTTTTGTGTGTTGAGTACCTCTCTTTGTGCAATTATTTTGATGATATTTTTTCAGGTACTTCGGACATACCGAAGTGGCGTCTTTTGTTATCGGAGGCCAAGACTCACTTTGGGTCGTTGCGCCATCTCAGTTAGTTTAGTTAGTTTTTTTTCAGGTTAAATCTATTATACTTTTTTCATCCTTTTCCTTCGAAATATACCCTTACCCTTACTTACCCTTACCCTATATATCTAATATCGATGTCCTCCTCCTCCATCATCTCCATAGGTATAGTATTCGATCCCAGGCAAATCCCAAACCGTGTTTCTTTACGTGAAAAAAAATTTTTTTTTTTAGTTTGCAGTCACAAGTCATCTGATGCTAAGTGACGACGTGGTCGAAGGTAGCAAAACATCACCCCGCTACACGTGGATTGAGAACTGACTCATAAGTGAGGCTGCCAGATCACACCGATCGAGGCTTAGCGACATGAAAATGCCCGAAGCCACAATCTTCGGATCGCCTCAAAAATACTATTATTGCTATTTTAAATCTCACAAGTACCAAGAACAATAAAGAAAATATTGGATCCTTTATCACGTGTGGCTATGGGGCAAGACATTACCAACATAATATTATTTTATAGTACTTGTACGAATAGACATGTGTAGGAAAATATTGCCGAGGAACACCTGTAGAAAGATTAGTCAACGTTCTCGAAAATTGGCGGGAAAACCTGATCAAATGAAAGGCAAAATAGGAAGGAGGTTTATTAACATACTTTTAAAACTCGTAGATGGGAGCTTCTGACATCGATGGCTGCCGATGTTCATGATGATGATAAATAAAACTCGATAATGTATTATGATTTCAGGTTGTTTTTTTTTAATTTATTTTATACGCTAAAATCTCATCGCTTCACATCAGAATGCTGAGATAGCAAGATATCTTTGTTATCGTATGTAATTAGTACCTATAATTATACATAGTATAGGTACAGGTACACAGATCTATGAAGTCGCATAGGAAAAATATGCTAGCTATAATAAGTAAAATTATTGAGACCCGAGGTATAATTTAATTTAATTCTGATTCTTAACTTATTTATTTTTATCTTTGAGAATCGAATATCGAAAAAAAAACCTAAGAACATAATTTTGTAACGGAAAGTAAGCGCCTGTGAAATTAAAATATCACGGCATAGAGTTGCAGAAAAATTGGTATAGGCGTTTAACTAGGTACCTAATAATTATGTGATACAATAATATTGGGATAGAAAAATTTTAGTAATTTATATTATTTAATTATTTTGTATTATTTAAATGAATCAAATATTTTAGTTGCCCCACCCAATAAAAAGATCTATAATAAATGTCTATGGCAGTATCTTAGGATGTATGTTCGCCTTTGCCAATAAAATGCGACGTGGTGAAAGAAAACAACAAAATTGTCTATTCGCCATCAAAATGGCGTCATCGAAGGAAACCTATTGTTTGTGTGGTCAGCCGTATAATATTGGACAATTTATGATAGAATGTGATTGCTGCCGTGAGTGGTTTCATGGCAGGTAATGTGGAAAATATATAAATTACCCAGTGAAAAGTTCCTTGTGTGTGAAAAAAATTGATGCAAAGTTTGACAGCGGATGCCTCTTCGGCCATCGCTTGTCCCACCAAATGTTTTGTGTAAATTACCAATTTTATGGAGTTCCTGGTTCCTCAACTCCTGTTTAGGACCTTGCTAATTACATAAACAATTTTTGGTATCATTTACATTGCTTTTCTCGTGTTCGGATTTGTTTACATCCGCGGTCGCCTAGGTTTTTCAAAATGCGCCTTTTCGTCATTCTTTGTGTTTATTTATAAAATTTTACTAGCCCCAGTCAATCCAGTGACTCCTAAATGTCTATTATTCGGTTCCGCTTCAAGTCTAATCTTAAAAATCATTGTCACAATCTAATAGCACTGTTGTGAAATTTCCTAGTTTAGTGTTTGTATGCAGTGAAAACAACATCTGGTCATAATCATAATATTGATTTCTTATTTTCAGCTGCGTTGATGTCAAAATATACCAATCGGATGACATAGACAAGTACCACTGTCCAAAATGTGTACAGACTTATGGACCTTCAGTGTGTAAGTTTTTTTAGCACCTTGCAATCTTTCTGTATAAAATACTAATAACAAGTATTGGTGACTGTGGATCCTCTAGTAACAGACTAACTAACTCCGATGGCTCAACAACCCAAAGTGTATCTTGGCTACTGAAACGAGAGAGCGCCACTCTTATCTTGAATGATTTCAGCCCAGTTCAGAGCCTGGAGTTTTCCTAGGTCCGCATCCACCGCATCCTTCCAGCGGTATCTAGGGAGTGTGACCGGCCTACGGCCATTTCGTCATCCTATATAAGAATGCTTTGCCGCTTTTGGCTCATTTTTTTCTCAGTCTGTTACTAAGGAAGTAATTACTATAGTAACCTTCAAAGAACAGCTTAATTGGAGCAAAATTTTAAACATCTCCGGCTTTATTTCATGAGAGTAAGATAATGAAATCCAATAAAACACAGTTTCTAATAAAAAATCAATTACTTACAGTCAAAATCCCCACCAACTCACACCGAGCAGACCGTTACGAGATTGGCTCGGAGAGCCACCAGCCACAATGCGGGACTCCGGTGTGGGTGCGGTCCCTCTCCGAAGCCCCACTCAGGCCCACATCCGCTGCGCTACAGAGAATGCGTCCGCAACAGTTTACCGAGGAATTTGTCAGAGATAATGGTAAGACTCACTGTAGACGGAGTATCGGCATTGATCCTAGGACTACTAGATCAGTTTATATCAAAGTACATGTTATATAGTCGGTATGTCAAACATGCCCAATTCTCATTCTTGAACAACAAACTTCTTTTCATCTGAAACGTTTGATGTTGCTTTTGTTAATTACTTTCCAATTATCCATTTGTAACTCTTTACATTGCAGGATTCACCAAACCTGTAATATTCCATACACCGGAAGGTCTGGACATGAAAGTTCCGAGCGCTTCTACTTTCACCGTCAGATCTGTGCTGAGATACTGCGGTGCCCAACATGAGGTATGCATACCGTCATAATGTATTTTTTTGCTTAACGTAGAGACATAAAACTTATGCATGTGTGCCTCAGCTTCACCTCGGCCCACATTTACATGTTCATCCAACAATGCCTCTATTGGCGGCCGCTGCAGTAATGTACTTTTACTATCTATAAGTCCTTATTGTTGACAGGTGGAAGTTATAGATGTCCGTAAGCAGACGACTCTGCGTATGGCTCTCTCAGAATTTGTTGAGTATTTTGAAAGTCCACCAGAACACCGGGTCGACAAAGTTCTCAACGTACTAAGCCTTGAGTTTAGCGATACCAAGTAAGTACATATATTATTTACTATTAATGCCATGTAGGGCCGGTTTTATAAATGTCCGTAAGTTAAATGTCATACCAAATTTCGATAAGTTTGATCTTATTGTCAAATTTCAGTACGGAAAATTTGACAAAAAGTTTAAATTTACCAACCCGTTTAACTTACAAACGTTTATTTTATTTATTTATTTATTTGGTAATAGGCGAGCAGCCCGCAGGCTGATGTGCCTATATCATGCTGTGTTGAATTATAGCAATGTCCAAAAGTGCAGAGAGAAGTCAATTCTGTTGCAAGGAAGCATTGTTCGTTCGCAACCACTTGTCCAGTCTGTTTTTAAAGGAATTCACTGAAGGAGCTGACACAACGTCTTCTGGCAGTCTATTCCAGTTGTGCACCACTCTAGAAGCCAAGAAGTGGTGCGCAGTGTTTGATTTAGATGGTGCGCGTACTATCTGCATATTATTTCCTCTTGAAGACAAAAACACAAAAAACTCTCTCTCTCTCTCTCTCTCTCTCTCTCTCTCTCTCTCTCTCTCTCTCTCTCTCTCTCTTGACAAAAAGTTTAAATTTACCAACCCGTTTAACTTACAAACGTTTATTTCATTTTCAATTAAAACCGACGCTTAGTGAGTATGTTCTAGCACTGCATATTTTTATATACCGAGACAATGGACAGAATTAATCTTGTATTACAGAAATTTTGTGCATGAGTGAGAGAAGAAGAAAATTTTGATGTGATGTGTCTGCTTGGCGTAAGGAGGTTGGAACAATTGGAACTGGAGAAATTTGTTTTAAGTTGGACGTTTTAAAGTGATGTTTATTTAACTAAATAAGCAAGTTTTAGTAATAAATATTCCTGGACTTTCCTGTATCAGTCCTGGACATAGTCCTCTCCCAAGGTACGCCACTGAGACCGGTCTTCGGCATCTCTCATCTAACTAATGCTAGCCACTTGTCGCTCCACCTTGTCGCAGGGCGACCTGCACTACGTCTGCCAAGTCGCAGACTCCACTCTCTCTATTTATACCTACCCCTGTGTAGTCAGGATGAGCCGCTAGTATATATGTATTGACATCAAATCCTTCTGTCTCGGAGAGAAGGCCAGAGTCCCAGCAGTGGGAACGTAGGCTGATGATGCATTCCTTCTATTACAGCTTGTCCCCGCTCGTGGAGCCCCCAGGGGTGCTCCGCTCGCTAGACTGGAGCTCGCGCGTGTGGCCCGCCGCGGAGGGCCGGCCTCCGCGCCCCGCAGTGCAGAAGTACTGCCTGATATCAGCCGCTGGGTCTTATACAGATTTCCACGTGGACTTTGGAGGGACCACTGTGTGGTACCATGTTATGCATGGCCGGAAGGTTGGTTTTTGCTTCTATAGATATTATTGCGTTTTGTTGTTTCATCTGATGATAAATTGTGATGCTGTTGTATATTGACGACCGATGTGGGGCAATGGGCGTATAGCCGACTGTAAAGCGTGAGGTCGCGGGTTCGATTCCCGCTACAGGACAAAATTTGTGCATTGAAAAAAAAAAAAACACAAGTTTTGGTCTGTGTCTGGGTGTTGTGGATCCCCGATCCGCGTAATATCTGATACCCTAGATACAGGGAAACCTAGGTAGGGGTCAGAGCCTATGTATGTGATTGTGCGGACATTATTTTTATTTTATTGGAAACTAGCTGTTCCCCGCGGTTTCACCCGCGTGGGCAACAGTTTATCGCGATAAAAAGTATCCTATGTCTTTCCCCAGGGTTCAAACTACTTATCTCCGTACCAAATTTAATTTAGATCAGTTCAGTAGTTTAGGCGTGAAAGCGTAACAGACAGACAGACAGAGTAAGTAATAGTATATAAGTAGGGATAGGGATATAACTAGGGATGGGGAAGTTATTCTGTGCAAGCAATAGGCTTGGTTCAAACCGGTATTACTTATAAATTCTCAAGTTATTTAAAACCATTTTGATCACAATATGTATAATTATTTTTTTATGATAAGTAGCCATTACAATGTTTCATTGCAACAAAACAACTTCTTATTTTTTACCTACTTTACAATTATTTTTTGCATGGTACAAAGTAGCATTTGATTGCAAGTTACCTGATGTTGAGTTGAGAAGGTGGCACCACGCTTGCAGGACTTAGAAATGGCTTTCAAGTGAGGCTGCCGAAAGACACCTAGGTGCTAGGTGTAAGATTCTTAACAACTACTATTTAGTACTTTCTATCTTGTACAGGTGTCAAATGCAAGCTATGCAATCTGCTATAAGATTTATTAATTAATCTGTTCTTCTCCTCAGATATTCTACTTAGTTCCGCCCACATCGGCCAACCTGGCGCTCTATCAGCAATGGAGCGCGTCCAACACTCAATCAGAACAGTTCTTCGGCGATTTGGTGAGTAGAACTTCTTTCAATTCAATCAGTTAATGAAATAAATGAGAATAAAATTGCAATTGTTACGCGCCCAAAGAAAAACCTGCCGGGCGTTTCTTGCCTGTTTTGCCAGCGTAAAGATTGGAACAGGTGTAGCTTGTTTTAAGATTGACGTTTTAGTGATCATATATTGTTCCTACTATAAATGTAATGTTATTTTTTTTTTTTTTTTTTTTAAATAAATAAAGTGTTATGTCAAATAAAGGTGAAGAAATAATTTCGGTATAGTCGATCATGCACCGCGTATCGTGAAACAAATTTAGTTTTCCATCCCATTCCTGATAAGATGTCAAAAACTGTTTTTTTTTTTTACTATTTACCGGGTAGCGTTTGTCCACAAGTCACCTGATGTTAAGTGACGATGTGGTCGAAGATGGCGCCACGCTACACCTGAACTGGGAACTGGCTCTCAAGTGAGGCTGTCGGAACACACCGATAGGTGCTTGGCGACAGATTCTTCACAAGAGGGTGGTAGTTAGCCAGGCGAGTATTAGAAAATACCCTACCACCAAGCTATGGTTTCATCACGATGTTTTCCTTCACCGAAAGCTCAAGCTCATTGTAGGATTCGAACCCACGTCCTACGGATCGCAAGCCGACGTCACTACCACTGAGCCATCATCGCTAATTTCAACCTTATTCCTTTACCGCTAGGTCGAATGGTACGGCACGGCGGAGCTGTGCGCGGGACAGACGCTCTTCATCCCCTCAGGGTGGATCCACGCGGTGCTGACTCCTCGCGACTCGCTGGTCTTCGGAGGGAATCTGCTGCATTCTTATGCCGTCGAGATGCAGCTGCAGTGAGTATCACGATTTAGGTGTAGATTGGTGCCACTGTTGACCACATATTTTTATTTATGTCACAAAATTCACTGAAAATTTAAAAGTTTTACGTTTACTTACTGTGACTTTCTTTTAGCTGTTGGCTACAGTTAATCGCGATAAGAAGTATCCTATGTACTCACGTACATGTATTCTGGCAAATATATGTTTTGATTGATCATCATCATCAGCCTTTACATTCCCACTGCTGAGATTCTGGACTACTCTCACAGAGAATCTATCTACCACGCTGGCCCAGTGCGGGTAGGTAGATGTCGCATGTCCTTGAATGTTGCAGTACCTGGACATGCCGGTTTGCTCACGATATTTTCCTTCACCGTCTTTGATTAATTGTTCAGCCAGGAAAAACTCAGGCTGGGCTCAGTCATATAAGTTTAGTTGTCTCCGTCTAACGCACGCTTTACCCTGCAGAGTGTACGAGATAGAGCGTCGCGTGGAGACTCCGCTGATGTTCCGCTACCCGCTGTTCGAGGCGATGAACTGGTACGCCGGCGCCCACCTGCTCACCATGCTGCGGCGGCACAACGAGGAGGTGCAGGTTCGTGTCTAACAACCGGCACAGTCTCACGTGACCTTCAATGTGCGAAGGGATGGATGTTGGGTCTTTCGACCACAAGACATCTGATGTTAACATGACGATGTGGTCGAAGGTGGCGCCACGCTACACTTGGACTGGGAACTGGCTCTCAAGTTAGACTGCTGGAACACACCGATAGGTGCTTGGCGACAGATTCTTAACGTCAGGGTGGGTAGTTAGCCAGGCGAGCACTAGAAAATGTCCTACCACCAAGCTATGGTTTCATCACGATTTTTTCCTTCACCGTAAGCTCTAGCTCATTGTAGGGTTTCAACTCACGACTTTTAAATCGCGGTTTGGGCCCATTCTTTTGACTTCATGGTATGTCATGACGTCCATCCTTTCTTTGACTTTGTATGGTTTGTTACTCATTCACGCCAAAATTACTGAACGGATTTTGATGAAATTTGGAATGGAGGTAACTTATACCCTAGATTAACACATAGGCTACATATTACATCCCGAAAAAAGAATCCTGCGGGATAAAAGGAAGAAGCAGGTGAAATCGCGACGTGCAGCTAGGACATAAATAAATGTCAAATTCAAAGATATTTATTTAGTGGGATACATGGGATAATTTTAAAACGTCAAACCTAAAACTACGCCTGTTTCAACCTCCTTACGCCGGCAAAAGAACAGGCAAAAACGCCGGACAGGTAATATTCACGGCGCGATCTAATTGACAATTCGATTCCTTCTCTTTATCCTTCTTTTTTTCTACAGCTGATATAAAACCTTCTGTCTCCAGGACGAGGAGTTCACAATAAGCGAGACGTACCAGCCGCGCGAGCCGGCGCAGCTGGCGCCGCTGCTGCTGCGAGGAGTGAAGATCCTCGCCACCGCGCTCAAGGAGTGGCACGCCTTGAAGCCGGTGAGTGTCCGGCACCAGCTCCAACCAGGAGGATGTTCTACTGAGACTCTTCAACTCAGCCAACTCCTGCCAGTCACTCTGCACAAGTCGTTGCTCAACCTATTTAATCGTAGGGAGTCCTACACTACGTCTCCTAAGTTGCAGTCTCCACTAAACAACACGTCTACCCCAATGGTTATATCGGTTCTGCGGCTTATATGACCAGAACACAGCCATTTCAGCGTGCTAATTCTGTGAGCTATGTCGGTGACCTTAATTCTCTGCCGAATTTTGACGACCGATGTGGTGCAATGGGCGGATAGCTGACTGTGAAGCGTGAGGTCGCGGGTTCGATTCCCGCCACAAAACGAATTTTTGTGCTTTGAAAAAAAAAGCGCTAGTATTTGTTCTGTGACTGGGTGTTGTGGATCCCCGATCCTCGTAGTTTCTGATACCCTAGATACAGGGAAACCTAGTTAGGGGTCAGAGCCTATGTATGTGATTGTGCGGGCATTATTATAATTATAATTACCTCGTTTCTGAGAACTGTACTTAGACAAACATTAAAGATGATGATGAGATGATGTGGCCCAGTCACAAGCTGAGCCAAAGAGGATAGTTCCCTTTCTATTTAACTATTAGCACTTAAACTTTACACGGATTTTTTGGAAAGACTAGAAAAGTCGATTTTAACAACTTAGTCTTCTAATTAATACTATTTTGTTGGACAGACCGACGCGGCGAAACGCGACAACGTGCCGAAATGCCTGAACTCCGGTCAGCTGGTGCGGGAACTGTGCAAGGAGCTTCGCACATTAGAGAAGAGGACCACCAGTGCTGCTAACAAGGATAAGGTAAAAAATAATAATAGGAAGAAAATATACAATTGCTGGACCCACTACTAAGCTCTATAAAATCAGCAACTCCTTCAAAGGTCAAGTTTTTTCAATAAAATCCTAAGTGACATCCAAGACTTGTCGTGACTTGGAAATTAGTTGACTGAAGGACTGAAGTGAACTTGCTCTAATTCAATCAATCAGTGGTAAAGATTAAATTGTATATGTGTCACGCCCAAAAAATTACCTGCTGGGCCTGCTACCTGCTAAATTCAAAGACATAAATATGTTTATTTATGTAGTAGGATATAACATTCCAACCTCCTTATACACCGGTAAAAGAACAGGCAAGAAACGTCGCCGAACGTTTTTTGGGATTGATCACATTTACTATATTTTCCTACCTAGCAGTACTAACTGATTGAATAAGAATTTTAAGTAGGTCAATGAGTTAATCTTTATCTATTTGTACTTATCCCACAGGACTTCAAACTAAAAAGCCACGGTTCACCAACGAAGCAAGCGAAAAAGCAGTCGACTCCAGCGAAGAAATCTCTCAAACTCACCCTCCCAAAGCCAATCATGCACATGGGCCAGAACGGGGAGTTTCTAGAGGAAAAAATATACGCTGACAAGTTCTTCATAGACGACAAGGAAGTGTTCCCCGACAGATTCGTTCAAGACGTCAAGTACACAGACGAGAAGTACGTAGTCGACGAGAAATATATCGCCGACGGGAAGTATCTGGTCGATATCAACGGGAAGTACTTGGTAGACTCCAATGGGAAGTATCTGGAAGACAACAGTGGGAAGTATGTGGTAAATAATACCAAGTACGTGGTCAATAATGGGAAGTATGTGGTGGATAAGGAGGTTGGAAAGGAGTTTGTGTATCAGACTTATGAGGAAGTGCCGTTTCAAGCGGATTTTGTTGATAAGAAACCGACGGTGTTGAAGATTAAGTTGAAGTAAGTTTTGATAATCATTTATCTTTTTACGTCTTGCAGAGTAATGTTTGCCATCGCTCAAAATACAGCCCATACTCTCTCTCTGAGAGAGTCCCAGCAGTGGGAATGTGAAAGGCTGATAACCACGCTGGCTCAGTGCAGGTTGGTAGATGTCGCATGCCCTTGAATGTTGCAGTTCTTGGGCATGCCGGTTTTCTCACGATGTTTTCCTTCACCGTTTTGAGCGATGGCAAATCCGCACATAGCTTATTAAGTCATAGGTGCGGGGCCGAGAGGATCCAAACTTGGTGTCGGCGTCTTGTAAGTCGCACGCCTAACCGTTCGGTCACCATCGCTATTTTAAGCTATTGATAGTGTGGCTTTTTCAGATGAAAACTATCGATAGTTTTACTCGATAGTTCAGCGACATTAACTACATCACTATCACAAAAGATATATACAGAGTCTAATTATTATATCTTCTTCTTGTTGTCTTGTGGAGAAAAGCCACAGATAATAAACCCTCCCCGCTTGCTGCAGCGCGCCGCCGCCGTACCCCGCGGGGGAGCCGTCCATCCTCAAGTCGCAGCTGGTGCGGGCGCAGCAGTGGACCATCTCCAAGAAGGAGGGGGACTATCAGCAGGTGAGCCCTCCTCCCTCCCATGTGCGCGAGGAGAGCGACGGCTGCCACGTGCGGCAACTCGTGAACGGGTGCCGCGCGTGGGGTCTCTGCTTTGGTTGTGATGTCGTAACCCGTTAATATTCATGTTTCCATATCGCAATGTGCACAACCAACCAAGAGAAATCTTATTAGTAAAGCTTATTATAAAATATCGGACTATTTAGGTGACCAAAAACCTTGGGATTGTAGTGAACTTGCTCCAATTCAATAAATTAGTAGTAAGAAGAAAATTGTAGTTGTGATCGCGCCAAAAAAACTACCTGCCGGGCGTTTCTTACCTGTTCTTTTTCCGGCGTAAGGAGGTTGGAACAGGCGGAGCTAGTCTTAAGTTTGACGTTTTAAAGTGATCATGTTACAAATATATACGATTTTGATTTTACATATTAATTATGAAATCTTGGTGGAAATAATTAACTTTTTATATATGCCCACCCGTGCAAAGCCGAAACAAGTCTCTAGTAATGCTTCGAACCTAAAATCTTTGTTTTAGGTGCTGTATACAAATGAACATCTCCAAGAAGTTAGAAGCGACGACCCTGCTTACGGCCCTGGTATGATAATTAACCTAATTAAAACAATTAACTAACTGTCATCAGTAACCTTTTTTAACATTTTACAGGGTAGCGTTTGACCACAAGTAATCTGATGCTAAGTGACTGTAATATTGTTATGTAGCTATAATGCTAAAATGAAACTACTCAGTTACTAAGAAACAACTGACTTTATTTTGTCTACCCACAACCTACATTATTATAAGAACCTACCCACATTTAAGCTACATACAACAGTGACGATACCCTAATATGGCCTAATATTATTAGAAGAATATTGTGTTTGTAGGAGTTTGTTTATGGCCATGGGTGATAATCAAAGACACTACAGATCTGATTTTATTTTACACTTTTGGAAAACAAATAACCTTAAACAGTTTTAACATTAGCAACAATTGGCCTTTCTCGGTTTTTGCTTATCATTATTTATGTCGGTAGCCCCACTTGAGAGCCAGTCCCCAATCCAGGTGTAGCGTGGTGCCATCTTCGACCGCATCGTCACTTAACATCAGGTGACTTGTAGTCAAACGCTACCCTGTACCTAGTAAAAATCAAGTATTGTGTCCAAGACAATAGGGAAATTTTTAAATGTAGTTGGTAACAATATAATACAACGACGATTACGATTTTCTTTGCAATCCAGGAATGTACTCCGCCGAAGACATCCAGCAAGACTACCAATACTCGGAAACTGCCAAACCTGGCTCCTACCAGCCGGAGTATGGGTACCAGCCCGCGGACATATCGTACACTTATCAGCAGCGATACGAGGAGCTACCGGCTACCGTTCATCAGGTAATACAAAGCTGGACTAGTAAGTGAATGAATGAATGAACGAATGAATAATATATATTACAAGCTGTTCACCCGCGTGGGCTACAGCTTTATGCGTGCAAAGTCTCAGCCCGATCGGTTTAAAATTGACAAACTTTCATCCCCTATTTTGTCGTCTTGGGGGTGAAATTAATCAAAATCCTTTCTTAGCGGATGCCTACGTCATAACATCTACCTGAATGCCAAATTTCAGCCCGATCCGTCCAGTGGTTTGGGCTGTGCGTTGATAGATCACTATGTCAGTCAGTCAGTCACCTTTGAGTTATAGATATTTAGATGACAAATAAGCTTGGGATTGTGTTGAACTTGCTCCAATTCAATCAATTAGTAATAAGAATAAAATTATCAATGTGATCGCGCCAAAAAAATTACCTGCCGGGCGTTTCTTGCCTGTTCTTTTGCCGGCGCAAGGAGGTTGGAACAGGCGTAGCTAGTTTTAAGTTTGACGTTTTAAAGTGATCACAATGTATCCTATTGAATAAATAACTATTGACTATTGATTATTGACCGTTGTGCATTTTCCAAAAACTTAATTAAGTTTGACAGGTTAAAAGTATTTCTATGCTTCTTTGACCACGGAAGTATGAAAAGGACAGCATAACTTTTAGACCTGTCCTATTTAGTTCAGGTTTAGAGAATACACCACAGAATCGACAACATTTTCCTCTTAACATCAGTTGAGGCCTGAGGGCCGTGACGTCATCTTGTTAACAATAGGAAAAGCATTTTCAACTCTCTAAATCTGATCCAAACTAAATTCCTCAGGGTGCGAGCTACACGAACACTCCCGATCAGGAAACGGTGATAAACGGCGCTTACCATCACAACCAGCTGCCGTCGTACGACGCGGCGATCGCGCAGCAATACGGAACCACTGCGACTGCCGCCCCTTCTGGTTATGTGAGTGTGATACCAATTTAAACAAAAAAGATCAAAGAAATCACGTTTGTCGTATGGGCCGTTTGTCGTATGGTATGTCGTATGCCCTCTTAAATGTTCATTTTATTCTGTTTGTTAGTATTTGTTGTTATAACGGCAATAAAAATACATCATCTGTGAAAATTTCAACCGTCTCACTATCACGGTTCATGAGATACAGAAAGCATTTACCACCTATTTGAAGCGACGATTGCTCAGTGGTAGTGACGATCGCTTGCGATCCGTAGGTCGCGGGTTCGAATTATACAATGAGCTTGAGCTTTCGGTAAAGGAAAACATCGTGATGAAACCATAGATTGGTGGTGGGGCATTTTCTAAAGCTCGCCTGGCTAGCTACCGTAAAGTTAAAATCCGTCGCCAAGTGTTCCGGCAGCCTCACTTCAGAGCCAGTTCCCAATCCATGTGTAGTGTGGCGCCATATTCAAACGCATCGTCTTTTAGAATCTGATGACTTGTGGTTAAGCACTACCCTATAAGTAGTAAAAAAAAAGTATTGTGTCCAAAGACAATAACAATGGGATACAGGGGTGCTGTAAGTACTAAAAAAATGTTTTTTATTTTTTTGGTATCAGTTGCATCTGATGGTCTTTGAATTAGGTTTTGAAACGGGATAATTACTATGTATTTGTTTTATCCTTTTTTAAAACCTAATGTAGGACCATCATCATCATCATCAGCCATTACGTCCCCACTGCTGGGACTCTAGCCTTCTCTCAGAGAGAGAGAGAGTATGGGCTGGCATCTACCACGCTGGCCCAGTGCGGACTGGCAGATGTCGCATGCCCTTGAATGTTGTGGTTCTTGGGCATGCCGGTTTCCTCACGTTGTTTTCCTTCACCGTTTTGAGCGATGGCAAATCCGCACGTAACTTAGTCATAGGTGCGGGGCCGAGAGGATTCGAATTCGGTGTCGGCGCGTTGTAAAGCGCACGCGGTTATCTATCGGGTACCATCGCTCATCGCGCTATTGACCATGGTAGTTTAAAACAGTATATTGATGGTCTTCTATGCAGGTGGCGGAGCAGCCGAAGCCGGCGGCCGCGGTCCGGCGGTCGGAGCGGCCGGCGCGGCGGCGCGTGTCCCCCACCTACGACTACGAGGACTCCGACCTGTACATCGACGAGGCGCCCGCCCCGCGCAGGCGCCGCGCCGCCCGCGCCCGCCCCGCGCCCCGCGCCGCGCGTGAGTACACTAGCTCTTTCTTTCTCTCTCTCCTCTTCTCTCTCTTCTCCCTCTCTCCTTTCTCTCTCTCCTCTTATCTCTCTCCTCCCTCTCTCCTTTCTCTCTCTCATTTCTCTCCTTTCTCTCTCTCCTTTCTCTCTCTCTCCTTTCTCTCTCTCATCTCTCTCTCTCCTATCTCTCTCATCTCTCTCTCCTATCTCTCTCTTCTCTCTATCTCTCTCATCTCTCTCTCTTCTCTCTCTCACTCTCTCTCACTCTCCTCTCTCTTCTCTCTCTCTCCCCGTGCAGGCGCCCAGTGAGTACACCTAACATGCGGTTGGCTCTCTAGTGAGGTTGCCGGAACACACCGATTAGTGCTCAGCAACACATTTTTAACTTAAGAATACTTAGTACCTATTCAGATATCTGAAACCCTGACTAGAATTTCCTGCATCGAAGGTAAACTACGTGTATCGAAAATGTTCAACACCAAGACATGGAATTATTCGCGCTCGCTCCGCTCACACATAGTAAAGACTTGAGCGAATAATCAAAGCTATTCAGAAGTTGCTATAGAAAGAGAGTGCGAGCGAAAGGAGCGCGAATAAACGGCCCTATTAGACATCATTTACCCCCTCGAACCTTCATTTTCAATCTTACCATACACACCAATAAGGCTCAAATTCATTCCAGCATCAATCAACGCGGCGAGTATATCGGCGAGCACATACAGGCAGCCGCCTCCGGCCGCGCCCGCCAACGGGATCGAGTCTCTCATACAGGCTTCGGTGCTGGCGGACGAACAGCCAGTCAACGAGACGTAAGCTTTCTCACTCTAATGCAGGGGTTCCCAATCTTACTTTGTCTTTATACAACGCCCCCATTTTTTCTGGGTCTCTTACCGCCCCCTTTTAGGCCTGCAGCGCCCACAAGGGACGTTATCGCCCACTTTGGGAAGGACTGCTCTAATACAATATATGGGAAAGTTTGTGAGTGAATGAGTGAGAATGTGTATGTTTTTTGCTAGATAACTTTTTATCCAGGAAAAATGCTATTGCTGATTCTTGTTTATATGAAGCAGCTTGTTCTCTCAATACTTCTCTAATCTATACTAATATTATAAAGAGGAAACATTTGTTTGTGTACATGTATAGGGTAATCTTCTAAACTACTGATCCGATTCCGAAAATTCTTTCACTAATGGTAAGCTACATTATCCCTGACTGTCATAGGTTATGTTTTATTCCAATAAAGTAGAGTTTTCAGTAAGAAATCACGATATTTGTAAAGCATGTCGGAGAAAATCAGACCAAAGGTGGTTTAAAAAAAAACAATACAGATATATTTATTTAGTAGATTACTTTAAAACATCAAAATTAAAATTAGCTACACCTGTTCCAACCTCCTTATTCTGGCAAAAGAATATGCAAGATTTTTTGGACACAGTATCTTTTACAATTGATTGAATTGGAGCAAGTCCACTACAGTCCCAAGCTTTTTTGTCATCTAAATAGTGCGATATTTTATAATAAGCATTATTCCCCTCTCTCTCTGAAAGAAGGTATATGTGGGGGACGGAGCAGGCTGTTGATGAGGGGATTCTTGTCCCCTAAGCAATAGGTAAATGTGTGTGGTTGTTGCAGCGAGGACGCGGCGGTGGCCGGCATGCTGAGTATCGGCGAGCAGCGGTACACGCCGCAGCGGAGCTTCGGGCTCGCCGGCCTCTCCGCGCCGGAGCCCGAGCCGGAGCCCGACCCGAGTCACAGGTACTACATGCAACACACATTAACTAACACAAATGCACACTGTGATCCTAAGGGCACAAAAACTGCGAATTTGCATCATCATCAGCCGGAAGAAGTCCACTGCTGAACATAGGCCTCCCCCCTTGAACGCCACCATGAACGGCTATTAGCCATTTGCATCCATCGGCTCCCTGCGACTCTTACAATGTCGTCGGTCCACCTAGTGGGGCGCCTTCCTACAGAACGTCTTCCGGTTCGTGGTCGCCATTCGAGAACCTTTCTTCCCCATCGGTTATCGGTTCGTCGAGCGATGTGGCCTGCCCATTGCCACTTGAACTTGCAGATTCTGAGAATTTGCATGGCATCGCAAATATCTGCGAGCTCGCGTGAATGCACCACATTTTGTGCCATTTTGTGTGCCCTTATACCCCCGCAAAATACACACCTCCCAAACATGCACACACACACATACCCTAACACTCAAACACATGCATACACGTGCAAACTTCGCCAAATCTCACGAAATCTTACTAAAGAGGGAAAGGGAAAAAATCGCCAAAATCGCTTTACGTAATTAATGGAAATTTTGACCTACTTCTGTCGTTTTGAAATGGAACTTTGTATGTATTTATGTTATCCTGGTTACAATAATTTGGTATAATCGAACTGATCTCATGATGGAACCAGACGGTGGATAGTGGAACTCTTCAATGTCTACTAGAAAACCCATCTAGTTTGGGATCAAATGATTTGTTTTCACGAGCTGAGCAGTAAAAGTAAAAAGTCAAAAGTCAATTTTTATTTATTCAATAGGATTCATTGTGATCACTTTAAAACGTCAAACTTAAAACTAGCTACGCCTGTTCCAACCTCCTTACGCCGGCAAAAGAACAGGCAAGAAACGCCCGGTAGGTAATTTTTTTGGCGCGATCACATTGACAATTTTATTCTTATTACTAATTGATTGAATTGGAGCAAGTTCACTAAAATCCCAAGCTTTTTTTTGTCATCTAATGGTCCGATATTTTTTAATTAGCTTTACTAATAAGATTTCTCTTGTTTGGTTGTACACATTGGGATATGGGAACATGAATATTAACGAGTTGCGGGATCACAACCAAAGCAGACCAGACCCCACAAGCAGCACCCGTTCACGAGTTGACGCATGTCACTACAGAACTGGTTCCTCTCAACTTCCAGCAGAAGTCAAAAGTTGTTTATTCAGTAGAATACACGTGATCACTTTAGACCGCCAAAGTTAACTAGGTCCGCCTGTTCCAACCTCCCCAGCAGTAGCAGCAGCACGCCGGGCGGCAGCAAGCGGGCGCGCAAGCCGGCCGCGGCGGCGGACCCCGGCGGCGGCGGCGGCGACGGCGACGGCGACGGGTACGACGAGGAGGACGTCATCAAGGAGGTGCACCGGGACGAGGAGTACGGTACGTGCACCGCTGACGTCATCATCCGTCTTCTTAAGTGCGATGCAGTCGAAGGTGGCGTCTTGTTACGCCTGGACCGGGAACTGGTTTTCATGCGAGGCTGTTTGAAAAATCAGATGGGTCTGGTGATAGATTCTTAATTTGGATGGCATGTTTTAGAAACTAAATAAATTTTGATTTTTTTGCTTTTAATCGGACGTTATTGTACGAAATTTGCATCGGTTTTCAGGGTTCTATTGTGTAGTTCTCAAATCATAAACTAAAAAGAAAATACTCATTCCACACGACATCAGAAGGATCTATCGTTGAAGAGTCATACAAGGACAGCCTGAAGCATTCAACTTTCGAGAGAGAGAGAGAGAAGCTTGAAGCAGTCGATCCTGACTGCTTCAAGCTGTCCGTGTATGGTCAACTTAACTGTAATCGCAAATTTCTCTCGCGCTTTTTGTCTGATAAAAAATGACATCGTTGCAGTGTACCCCGCTCTGGAGATGAGCTCCGATGAAGACGAGGAGTGGACGGCGACGCGGCGGCGGCGGAACAGCCGGAACAGGCTCGACAGGACCAAAGCGGACAAGTGAGTACACTACTTCTAGTACAGGTTTTGATGGTTTCATCATCATCATCAGCCTGTATCAGTCCTGGGAAATTCTTTGAGATCCGTACACTTAGTAGTGGAATTTATGAGAAATACTTTAAGATCCGTACACCCACCAGTGTCTGAAAACTCTCACTAGGGCTGATCACTAGCTTATCCGCCAATCCGCGCTGGGCCCGCGTGGTGGATTGGGGCCCCTCATACGTTTTCGCTGAGACAAGGCCTGCGTCACAGTCTCACAGCGTAGGGGGACGGTGGAGACTGATGGTGGTTGTTTGTAGGGGGACGGTGGAGACTGATGATGGTTGTTTGTAGGGGGACGGTGGAGACTGATGGTGGTTGTTTGTAGGGGGACGGTGGAGACTGATGTTGTTTGTTTGTGCAGGGACGAGTCGTGGTCCCCGCGCGCGCGGCTGGGCCGCCTGGTGCCGCGCCTGCGGGGGCCCGCGCGCGCCGGCGTGCGCCGCGAGTGCGTGCGCGCCGCGCTGCACGCCGCCGCGGCGCGCCCGCCCCCGCCGCGCCCGCCCCCGCCGCCCCCGCACCAGGTACGTAGTGTAGCGTGCGCCGCGAGTGCGTGCGCGCCGCGCTGCACGCCGCCGCGGCGCGCCCGCCCCCGCCGCGCCCGCCCCCGCCGCCCCCGCACCAGGTACGTAGTGTAGCGTGCGCCGCGAGTGCGTGCGCGCCGCGCTGCACGCCGCCGCGGCGCGCCCGCCCCCGCCGCGCCCGCCCCCGCCGCCCCCGCACCAGGTACGTAGTGTAGCGTGCGCCGCGAGTGCGTGCGCGCCGCGCTGCACGCCGCCGCGGCGCGCCCGCCCCCGCCGCGCCCGCCCCCGCCGCCCCCGCACCAGGTACGTAGTGTAGCGTGCGCCGCGAGTGCGTGCGCGCCGCGCTGCACGCCGCCGCGGCGCGCCCGCCCCCGCCGCGCCCGCCCCCGCCGCCCCCGCACCAGGTACGTAGTGTAGCGTGCGCCGCGAGTGCGTGCGCGCCGCGCTGCACGCCGCCGCGGCGCGCCCGCCCCCGCCGCGCCCGCCCCCGCCGCCCCCGCACCAGGTACGTAGTGTAGCGTGCGCCGCGAGTGCGTGCGCGCCGCGCTGCACGCCGCCGCGGCGCGCCCGCCCCCGCCGCGCCCGCCCCCGCCGCCCCCGCACCAGGTACGTAGTGTAGCGTGCGCCGCGAGTGCGTGCGCGCCGCGCTGCACGCCGCCGCGGCGCGCCCGCCCCCGCCGCGCCCGCCCCCGCCGCCCCCGCACCAGGTACGTAGTGTAGCGTGCGCCGCGAGTGCGTGCGCGCCGCGCTGCACGCCGCCGCGGCGCGCCCGCCCCCGCCGCGCCCGCCCCCGCCGCTCCCGCCCCCGCCGCCCCCGCACCAGGTACGTAGTGTAGCGTGCGCCGCGAGTGCGTGCGCGCCGCGCTGCACGCCGCCGCGGCGCGCCCGCCCCCGCCGCGCCCGCCCCCGCCGCCCCCGCACCAGGTACGTAGTGTAGCGTGCGCCGCGAGTGCGTGCGCGCCGCGCTGCACGCCGCCGCGGCGCGCCCGCCCCCGCCGCGCCCGCCCCCGCCGCCCCCGCACCAGGTACGTAGTGTAGCGTGCGCCGCGAGTGCGTGCGCGCCGCGCTGCACGCCGCCGCGGCGCGCCCGCCCCCGCCGCGCCCGCCCCCGCACCAGGTACGTAGTGTAGCGTGCGCCGCGAGTGCGTGCGCGCCGCGCTGCACGCCGCCGCGGCGCGCCCGCCCCCGCCGCGCCCGCCCCCGCCGCCCCCGCACCAGGTACGTAGTGTAGCGTGCGCCGCGAGTGCGTGCGCGCCGCGCTGCACGCCGCCGCGGCGCGCCCGCCCCCGCCGCGCCCGCCCCCGCCGCCCCCGCACCAGGTACGTAGTGTAGCGTGCGCCGCGAGTGCGTGCGCGCCGCGCTGCACGCCGCCGCGGCGCGCCCGCCCCCGCCGCGCCCGCCCCCGCCGCCCCCGCACCAGGTACGTAGTGTAGCGTGCGCCGCGAGTGCGTGCGCGCCGCGCTGCACGCCGCCGCGGCGCGCCCGCCCCCGCCGCGCCCGCCCCCGCCGCCCCCGCACCAGGTACGTAGTGTAGCGTGCGCCGCGAGTGCGTGCGCGCCGCGCTGCACGCCGCCGCGGCGCGCCCGCCCCCGCCGCGCCCGCCCCCGCACCAGGTACGTAGTGTAGCGTGCGCCGCGAGTGCGTGCGCGCCGCGCTGCACGCCGCCGCGGCGCGCCCGCCCCCGCCGCGCCCGCCCCCGCCGCCCCCGCACCAGGTACGTAGTGTAGCGTGCGCCGCGAGTGCGTGCGCGCCGCGCTGCACGCCGCCGCGGCGCGCCCGCCCCCGCCGCGCCCGCCCCCGCCGCCCCCGCACCAGGTACGTAGTGTAGCGTGCGCCGCGAGTGCGTGCGCGCCGCGCTGCACGCCGCCGCGGCGCGCCCGCCCCCGCCGCGCCCGCCCCCGCACCAGGTACGTAGTGTAGCGTGCGCCGCGAGTGCGTGCGCGCCGCGCTGCACGCCGCCGCGGCGCGCCCGCCCCCGCCGCGCCCGCCCCCGCCGCCCCCGCACCAGGTACGTAGTGTAGCGTGCGCCGCGAGTGCGTGCGCGCCGCGCTGCACGCCGCCGCGGCGCGCCCGCCCCCGCCGCGCCCGCCCCCCGCCGCCCCCGCACCAGGTACGTAGTGTAGCGTGCGCCGCGAGTGCGTGCGCGCCGCGCTGCACGCCGCCGCGGCGCGCCCGCCCCCGCCGCGCCCGCCCCCGCCGCCCCCGCACCAGGTACGTAGTGTAGCGTGCGCCGCGAGTGCGTGCGCGCCGCGCTGCACGCCGCCGCGGCGCGCCCGCCCCCGCCGCGCCCGCCCCCGCCGCCCCCGCACCAGGTACGTAGTGTAGCGTGCGCCGCGAGTGCGTGCGCGCCGCGCTGCACGCCGCCGCGGCGCGCCCGCCCCCGCCGCGCCCGCCCCCGCCGCCCCCGCACCAGGTACGTAGTGTAGCGTGCGCCGCGAGTGCGTGCGCGCCGCGCTGCACGCCGCCGCGGCGCGCCCGCCCCCGCCGCGCCCGCCCCCGCCGCTCCCGCCCCCGCCGCCCCCGCACCAGGTACGTAGTGTAGCGTGCGCCGCGAGTGCGTGCGCGCCGCGCTGCACGCCGCCGCGGCGCGCCCGCCCCCGCCGCGCCCGCCCCCGCCGCCCCCGCACCAGGTACGTAGTGTAGCGTGCGCCGCGAGTGCGTGCGCGCCGCGCTGCACGCCGCCGCCGCGCGCCCGCCCCCGCCGCGCCCGCCCCCGCCGCGCCCGCCCCCGCCGCCCCCGCACCAGGTACGTAGTGTAGCGTGCGCCGCGAGTGCGTGCGCGCCGCGCTGCACGCCGCCGCCGCGCGCCCGCCCCCGCCGCGCCCGCCCCCGCCGCCCCCGCACCAGGTACGTAGTGTAGCGTGCGCCGCGAGTGCGTGCGCGCCGCGCTGCACGCCGCCGCCGCGCGCCCGCCCCCGCCGCGCCCGCCCCCGCCGCCCCCGCACCAGGTACGTAGTGTAGCGTGCGCCGCGAGTGCGTGCGCGCCGCGCTGCACGCCGCCGCCGCGCGCCCGCCCCCGCCGCGCCCGCCCCCGCCGCCCCCGCACCAGGTACGTAGTGTAGCGTGCGCCGCGAGTGCGTGCGCGCCGCGCTGCACGCCGCCGCGGCGCGCCCGCCCCCGCCGCGCCCGCCCCCGCCGCCCCCGCACCAGGTACGTAGTGTAGCGTGCGCCGCGAGTGCGTGCGCGCCGCGCTGCACGCCGCCGCCGCGCGCCCGCCCCCGCCGCGCCCGCCCCCGCCGCCCCCGCACCAGGTACGTAGTGTAGCGTGCGCCGCGAGTGCGTGCGCGCCGCGCTGCACGCCGCCGCGGCGCGCCCGCCCCCGCCGCGCCCGCCCCCGCCGCGCCCGCCCCCGCCGCCCCCGCACCAGGTACGTAGTGTAGCGTGCGCCGCGAGTGCGTGCGCGCCGCGCTGCACGCCGCCGCGGCGCGCCCGCCCCCGCCGCGCCCGCCCCCGCCGCCCCCGCACCAGGTACGTAGTGTAGCGTGCGCCGCGAGTGCGTGCGCGCCGCGCTGCACGCCGCCGCCGCGCGCCCGCCCCCGCCGCGCCCGCCCCCGCCGCGCCCGCCCCCGCCGCCCCCGCACCAGGTACGTAGTGTAGCGTGCGCCGCGAGTGCGTGCGCGCCGCGCTGCACGCCGCCGCCGCGCGCCCGCCCCCGCCGCGCCCGCCCCCGCCGCCCCCGCACCAGGTACGTAGTGTAGCGTGCGCCGCGAGTGCGTGCGCGCCGCGCTGCACGCCGCCGCGGCGCGCCCGCCCCCGCCGCGCCCGCCCCCGCCGCCCCCGCACCAGGTACGTAGTGTAGCGTGCGCCGCGAGTGCGTGCAGGCGCATATTGTAGGTGTCAAAAGGACGCGAAAGAACTTACAAAAGGCTACCGCCCAATCCTCCCGCCCGCATCAAAACGTGCAGAAAAGCCTCAACTCACGTCTAACGTCCGTAATTAATAATCGATCCTGATCCGTCCGTCGATCGTGGTCGTTATCCGCGATTTTGTTTCGATATGTCATGTCATAATAATTATGTCGTTTTAGTACTAGGGCTTGACATATTATGACATGACATATCAATCCAAAATCGTGGATAACGGATCAGGATCGATTATTAATTTCGGGCGTAAATGAGACTCAATTCTGTGATCTGTCCGGATGACCTTAGTTCCCTGTGGATCCACCTGATTTCTATGTAAAATATGTTTTCTACGATTTTATGTTTGTTCGGTCTAAACCCGCCCCTTGTTACAGAACGCGAAGCGCGCGGTGCTGGCCACCAAGAGCAGGCGGCCGCCGCCTCCGGTACACAGCACGCCAAAAAATCAGAGTGAGTACCTGAACTAGCGTGCTAACCGGGCTTCTACCTGATTTCAATCACAAAATTATGGAGAAACAAAAAAAAACACATCCTGGATTGGGAACTGGGTTTCAAATGGTCAATATCAATAGTTATTTGTTCAATAGGATGCATTGTGATCACTTTAAAACGTCAAACTTAAAACTAGCTACGCCTGTTCCAACCTGCTTACGCCGGCAAAAGAACAGGCAAGAAACGCCCGGCGGGTAGTTTTTTTGGCGCGATCACATTGACAATTTTATTCTTGTTACTAATTGATTGAATTGGAGCAAGTTCACTAAAATCCCAAGCTTTGTTTTGTCATCTAAATAGTCCGAAATTTTATAATAGATAAGCTTTACTAATAAGATTTATGTTGGTTGGTTGTGCGCATTGGGATATGGAACATGAATATTAACGGGTTACGGGATCACAACCAAAGCAAACAAGAGCCACAAAGAGATCGGGGCTGCCGGGACACACCAATAAGTGCTTGAAGGTGGAGGCAACTAGTCAAACGAGCACTAGAAACTACCCTACCAATAAAGCTATGGTATTTGTATTTCGTTATTGTAACCAGAACGGCATGCCATTTACACCCATTACACAATAATTACTCAATCTTCTAAATATATGTAACTCAAAGGTGACTGACTGACATAGTAATCTATCAACGCACAGCCCAAACCACTGGACGGATCGGGCTGAAATTTGGCATGCAGGTAGATGTTATGACGTAGGCATCCGCTAAGAAAGGATTTTGATTAATTCTACCCCCAAGGGGATACCATAGGGGATGAAAGTTTGTATGAACTTTGTCAATTTTAAACCGATCGGGCTGAGACTTTGCATGCATAAAGCTGTAGCCCACGCAGGTGAAACAGCTAGTAACGTATAAAATAACATCATGGTTTCATCGCAATGTTTTCCTTCACAGAAAACTCAGCTTTTGACAAAAATAAAAGTGATTAACCAACAATGTACAATGTACATACATTTTTACAATCTTACTCTAACAACGCACTGTCAAACTGCAATAATAGAAATTCATATTACTGTTTCAGATAATTCAAGACTGAAAAAAGGTATGAAGACAGCGAAACAGCGTCTCGGTAAAATACTGAAAATACACAAAATGATATATTAATTACACAACCAATTATATTATCTATATAAATCTTGTAGATTTGTCTTGTGACAGCGTGCTGGCAGTATGGGCACTTCGCCTCAATGGAATGAAACAAAAAAACTGACACATTACTAAGAATGTGTCATAAATCTAAGTGTAAAATAAAAAATAATATTTATTACCTAACTGGAGTTTCAAAGTACTAGAATATAAGAGGAAATATGCACTTCTTATTATAAAAGTGGAGAGTTTTCTTCTTCTTTGTCCATCTTTCAAGCCAGAACGGCTGGACCGATTTTGTTGATATTTGGACGTTAACGTCAGTGACCACAGAGATCAATATAGGGTACTTTTTTTATCTCGGAAAAAGTTCTGGAAAACAGGAAATTTTTAGGCTATTGAAGTCTTTTCCTGCCCATGCGAAGCCAGGATGGGTAAATGTAGGTAGGAAGGTAGGATAAGGTTGTAGTTTTTGCCGTTCAATCTAATAAGTCCCTTTCGTGTAATTCCCAGTGACGTTTGTTCAGACATGCAGTAAACGAAAAGTCAAAAAGTCAATTTTTCTTTATTCAATAGGATACATTGTGACCACTTTAAAACGTCTTAAAACTAGCTACGAGATCTAGAATATTGATCCTATTTTTTCAATTCAACAATCTTTAAAAATAAGTGACATATTTTCAATATGCTTTCATTATAAAAGTACACGTTTGGTTCGCGTTACGTCATGGGTTCAATTCTTCGAATATTAAATAGCCCAGTTCGGGTTGCCATCAAATAAATTTCACTAAAATACAACATTTGACTTTATAGTCGTGAACATAAGGGTCGTATTAGCAAAGTGAAAATTGTGACATTTATAAACTCGAGGCTACACTTGACAGCGCGCCTAGCCAAAGATGCGTTCTACAATTCTTATCGCTAATGGAAACCTAAAAAAAAATATGGTAATGACGTCACGCGGCCAAAGCAAACGTCTACAAGATGCATTATGACATGACAAACTCTACCAAAACGTCACAAGGCGTTCAATTCGATTGTAGCAAAAGAAACCTTTGCATCCTGGCTAGGCTTAAAGAATTGATCTGCAGGTCCGCGGTATTTGCCCATACTGCTGGCGAACTGTAGTGACGTAACGTTTATACGCATTGACGTATATTTTGTATACCTATGTATTTAGCACGGACCAATGTGTGTGGGCGGCTATGCCTGGTCTATGATTTATTAGGTGTAATTATAGGGCGGGTGCATACTTTAGCAATTTGACATAATAATTAATATTTGACATAAATTGTTTTGTTGACAACTTTATCTGGACTGAATTTAAATTTTGATTAGCATACCTTGTAATGGTGGGGTTTTAAGAGATTACACAGTGTGTTTGAATACTTCAGTATATTACATAACATATGATATGAACAGAATGATACTTAAGTCTAATGTAAGGGAAGTGGTGCGTCGGTAATATGGCCCACTAAAATCCCGACGAACGCGGCCCTTAATGCTACGGTGGGCAATATGGCCCACTAAAATCCCGACGAACGCAGCCCTTAATGCCACGGTGGGCAATATGGCCCACTAAGTCCCGACTACAATACGGCCCCTAACCGCTACGGTGGGTTGACAGGGTCAACTACGCGAGTGAGGGAAATATGGCACCACGATTGACGGCTGTTCGCAACTGTTCGCACACTTGGTCCTAGAAGCTAAGGCTTGGCGAAGATTTCCGCTCCGTACGTGCACTCCGCACGACCGCGGCCTACCGCTGAACCGCAAGGCTCGTCTTCGGCTTGATACGTTGTGATCGCGCCAGCAAAAAAGGGCATTTCCTCAGGCTGAGAAAGAAACGTCTTCTGTGAGAAATCGTTAGACCAGAAATAACGCTGGCGCGTGTCTTGTATGCGTTTAAAACTCACCCCGTGTCACGGACAACAAAGCACATTTGATTTCAAAGGTTTAGCATGTGAAAACCAGCCACCAGATTCATTTATCGCAACTATCTCAGAATCCAACCAATATGTCAAAATCACGTTTCCATCAGCCCCGCTTGTCTTCCTTTCTTTTTTAAAAACCTTTTGTTTAAAAGTATTAATCTTTCTTGCTGCCAACCTGCCAGTCCTATCTATTATGTTCCTGTCACTACTAAACGAGGATCATTACATTATCCCCCCTCCTCTTATGAATTCGACCCGAATTCATTTCACAAAACACGTTTTAAATCGGACGAGTGCCATTTACCTAAGTCCTTTCCTTTAAGCGACTTGAGTATATAAACGTCAGCTGAAAGCTTTTCCGAAATGACCGCCTTTTCAAATTTTGGGGCTAATTTCGACATAAAATTCTTATTCGCGTTCGATAAATTCTTGGTTCGTTTCCATACGATTTCCCCTACGCGAAACTCAGTTTTCCGACGTCTCAAATTATACCGTTCACTATTGATTTCGTAAGCCTTTTGTAATATATGATTTTTAGGCCCCATATACAATACGGATCCGGAGTAGTTCACAGGCATCTCATTGAAACATCCTTCTAGTTTAGCTGAGATGACATGAACCGGTTTACACTGTATAACATGGATCTGTTCCCCAATAGTAACCCCGGTATATCCAGGTTTTCCTGTGAATACATAAGCAAATTCTACAGGATCTATTGTTGCTAAGGACAATTGTGTTTTCAAGAGTTGACGTTTGGTTTCACACTGGTCCTTGACGATGATTTCATACATCTTAGACAGTTCTCTCCTCATGTGCTGCTCTAAGTGTGTAAATTTAGCATTTACATAAAGGAAGATATCCATATTATTCACCTCTATCTTAGCTTGTTCAAAGTACGTCATTCCGTTCCTTATTTCCTGAATCAGTAGTTTAGGGTGATCTGTTATTACTGTAGGGATGCCGCATAGTTTCTTGTCCCCTTTATGCATCAAGGTAGCTAAGAACTTATCGTCCTTGATGGAGTACAAGGTATAGACCTCCTCTTGATTTATCTCGGAATGGACATATATCTTAGAGACATACCCTCTGTACAAGACTTGGTAGGAGGTGCGAGAACAACTCTCATTCTCGATCGTATCCCAGGTCAAATATCCGTCATTGGCATCAATACAATATCTATCAGAATATTTACATACTATTCCCGACCTTAAGACCACCATACCGTCGTCTACTCTATACACTCCAGGATAGTCTTGCATTGTTATCTTGACCTTAGCAACTGCTAACACTCTCGGCCAGGTATTATGTCCGATAGTGATGCTTCCTCCTTCGCACTTTCCATCGCTATTTACCCAGCCTGTTAGTGTCATGGTACTTGTCAACGAACTGTTCCCATGCAGTCCTGTTATCCTCTTTCCAAACACTGTAACCTCTCTATTCTTATGCATAGACTTGCATTCATCCGGTGTGAGTGGCCACAGATATGTACCCCATCCATCTTTCATCTCTGACGAGTGCGAATGCATTCCGCAGTAGGTTACATGGTACTCAATCTCAACTAAGCATTGATAGATGGTCGCCGGGTATGTCTCTTTCTCCTGTAGTACTTGTATTTCGATATTATCCTCGATACGTTCGGTTACATAATTGGCACACTCAGCAACGTTCAGTAGAGAGATCGACGTAACATTCATGTCTGCCGATGCACAGTCGTAGGCTATCATAGCTTGACACGATTCAATAGTCCACCATCCTATCATGAGAGGTATGATTCGTAGCATTGTCTAAACACAAGAGGACAAGAAGAGTATCGCAATCACTTAATAGCAGAGTAACAACTAATGAAAGAAAATTATAAAAGCTTTTTGTAAAAAATTGTTGTATCGTCTGAGATGCATTATTCAATCCAAATGGCATGACCTTAAACTGGTAAAGACCCTTCCCTGCTAATCCAAATGCAGTTTTTTCCTTACTACTCTCCTCTAAAGGTATCTGCCAAAAAGCTGACTTAAGATCGAGAGTGGATAAGTAGCGCGCGTTTTTCAAGCCATCCAAGATGGTAGAAACTCTTGGAAGGGGGTAGGAATCTCTCTTTGTAACTTTATTCAGCTGGCGACTGTCTAAACATAACCTGTTTTTCCCTGAGGCCTTTTTAACTATAAGTACAGGAGAACGCCAAGCACTATAAGAGGGCTCAATCACATCGTTGTCAAGCATATCCTGTATTTCGTTTTCCAGCTCCTTCATAATCGGGGGTGCAAAAGGATATTGTCGCTGACTCACAGGAAGATGTTCGCCCGTGTCAATCCTATGCTCAATTAAACTAGTCCTACCTAAGCCATCGCCAGTTTCCGAGTACATTTCCTCAATAACCTTGGCTAGCAGTGCTTCTTGATCCCTGGATAAATCTTCACGTGACACCACAGGCACACTAGGAACCACTTCCAACACTTCGCTCGTAATGACCCCACCCATACGAGTATATGATTTAACCTCAATCGATAAATTGAAGGCTTCAAAAAAATCCATACCTAATAGAATGTCATGCCGCAAAGTCTCTATAATGTGTACTTTGATCACCTTAAAACCGTCCAGAAACCTCACTGGGACATCCATTGCACCAAGACAGCTACACGGAGATCCATCGGCTAGGGAAAAGTTTTCATTAGCCATCTGAGTTGCGATTCCCAAAGACAATAGTTTACAGGAAAAATTCTTAGAAATTATTGTATTCGTTGCTCCACTATCTAAGAGAGCCGAAAACGATTGTCCCATAATCTCTACAGTCGCATAATACCGGACGTCACTTTCGTTTCGGTTGATATTGCATAAATCACCCCTTTTGAAAAAAATTGTAATAGTCTTAAGCCAATCCTGCCATTCTGAATCTGGGGTATTTACGGAAGACGATCGGCAGTTATCTCTTCCGCGACCCCGTTTCCCTGATTGCAACCGCAATCCTTAATTGTTTTCCCAAAGCGCCCACACTTAAAGCAAAATATCCTTTGCTTGGGTAATGGGCAATTCCTAAAGGTGTGCCCACTAGTCCTGCAGTTCCAACATCTAATAGGAGGTAGAGTATCTCGCGGGCCGACCCATTTCTGTGCTCCTACAGCATTTACTTCTCTGAGATTTCCCTGAAATGCCAAATCCGGTTCCAGAATATTTGAGCCGCTACATGGTTCCCTAAAGCTATCACAATTACTTTTGGTTGTTTGTAATACTCTTAAAACCGTAATGAGTTCCGTAACAGTTTTAAAATTTTCTCGACACAACGCCTGTTGAAAATAAGGCTGCACGTTTTTCATCAAAATGTTGATCTTCTGAGATTCATGTAATTTTTCTGGCAACCGGTTGAACATATTTTGCATAACAGCTACATAAATCAAAACATTTTCTTGTTTCCCCTGGGTACGTTTTTTAATTTCATCAAGGAGTTCATCTTGATAGTAAGGTCTTTGAAAAGTATTCAGCAAAAGTTCCACCAATTCTCCCCAACTAAAAGTGCTATCACGAATCGACCTGAACCAAATGAGAGCATCACCTTCAAAAAGATCGATGGCATAACGAAAAAGATCTTCATTGTTTGCATTTCGAGCCACTTTTAGCTCTATAATGCGCTCCAAAAATGCGTTGACACTCAAGTCACCCTTACCGCTAAATTTTATATTCCAATCCTTTAAAGGAATGAGCCTCCTATGACTTAATTCAGAATCGACGGTAGAACGTCCAAACATGTTTACATCGTTCAACTTACCCACATCAGTTTGTGGCCCATTGTTTGAACCAACAAGGTTTTCCAAAATGTGAGATGCCTCCGCCCCAAAAGATTCACACAAGGCAGCTTTATCAATTTCAGAAATCGGCATCTTCTCTGTATCTTCCACGCCACTTCCCGAAGATAAAAGCGTATTAAAAGTTTCGTCGATATGCTTCGCCAGAGCGCAATGACGTTCAGTATGACCCGGATCTACAGGCAAAATGTGTTTTATTCTATTACGTAGGTGTACAAGACGCGAGGTGAGACGCCTAATAAGACCACGTCCAGGATCACGACCTAGTTCGTCTATGTCTGATCGCAAGTTTTCGAACTTTTTCTCACATTTCTCAATTTCAGCCAACGGAGATTCAATGCAAGAAGAGATGGGTTTGGTAGGTAAAGCCAAGCTCCCCTCATTTTCCCTATTGATTATTTCTCTAAGAATTTTACGCATGGATGAAGCAGTGCTTATATTGAATACTCCTCTACTCGCTAGCTCAAACTCTAGTTCATCCTTTAATAGGTGATTGACGTCCATTTCGTAAACGAGTTTATAACCCGGTGTGAAAAAAGGAAAAAAAAAAAAAAAACTTAATGTGAACTATGACCAATATCCAAAAGGTCTAAGAAAGAAAAAGGAGTATATATATATATATATGTGTACAGGATGTGCAGGCAGAACTTTGGTTGAAGGGATATTAATTTCTAATGACGCTAAGTTCAACACAATGACTTACAAGATGAAGTGATAATGAATAACAAAATATTATAAAAATACCCTACTAGACTGCCTGTGTGAGAAGCATACAAACACACGTGCACTATATTTGATCTCCTTCCACGTTAGGCGCCAATGTAATGGTGGGGTTTTAAGAGATTACACAGTGTGTTTGAATACTTCAGTATATTACATAACATATGATATGAACAGAATGATACTTAAGTCTAATGTAAGGGAAGTGGTGCGTCGGTAATATGGCCCACTAAAATCCCGACGAACGCGGCCCTTAATGCTACGGTGGGCAATATGGCCCACTAAAATCCCGACGAACGCAGCCCTTAATGCCACGGTGGGCAATATGGCCCACTAAGTCCCGACTACAATACGGCCCCTAACCGCTACGGTGGGTTGACAGGGTCAACTACGCGAGTGAGGGAAATATGGCACCACGATTGACGGCTGTTCGCAACTGTTCGCACACTTGGTCCTAGAAGCTAAGGCTTGGCGAAGATTTCCGCTCCGTACGTGCACTCCGCACGACCGCGGCCTACCGCTGAACCGCAAGGCTCGTCTTCGGCTTGATACGTTGTGATCGCGCCAGCAAAAAAGGGCATTTCCTCAGGCTGAGAAAGAAACGTCTTCTGTGAGAAATCGTTAGACCAGAAATAACGCTGGCGCGTGTCTTGTATGCGTTTAAAACTCACCCCGTGTCACGGACAACAAAGCACATTTGATTTCAAAGGTTTAGCATGTGAAAACCAGCCACCAGATTCATTTATCGCAACTATCTCAGAATCCAACCAATATGTCAAAATCACGTTTCCATCAGCCCCGCTTGTCTTCCTTTCTTTTTTAAAAACCTTTTGTTTAAAAGTATTAATCTTTCTTGCTGCCAACCTGCCAGTCCTATCTATTATGTTCCTGTCACTACTAAACGAGGATCATTACAACCTTTTAGTACTTTATTTAGTTGACTAAAAAGTTGTAAGTTGTAAATTAAAGCCCACCCATTTATTCATAAAACAGTTTATAAGTCCGGTTAATACATACGAGCACAATTAGACAACTCTTAAGACAAATAAAAATAATGGTATAAATTAACGTACGTACAATTTTCTTGAAATAAAATTTTGATATTGCTAAAGGATGCACTGATAAATATTTATATTAAATGCTGAAGTTTCCTTCAGGAATTGCCTTATAGATACACAGTGATAATTTCTTAGTTGTAAATCTATCGCATTATCACAATTTCTTAAACATTTGATGGTGAAATATTTTGGCAACACTTTTTGGTATAAACTTACTAATTGTAATGTCTATCATGCGTTTAGTAGGTGACTTGTTATGCCTAGGTTTTGAACATTTTAAACTGTGTCTAGATTTTTTAATTAAAGAAATGAATGCAATATTTACAGTTCAAAATGTTTATTTCACTAGCTAAACATGTTGAGTCGATTCGTCGTTTAATTCTTTATTGTCATAATAAAAGAGGTTTCTTTAAATAATGTTAGCTGCGGTGACGGTAATGCAACTTTTTTCTAAATTTGCATTTGTCATAACTATTTGCAAGTGTACACTTAACTTTATTTGACATAATTTTCTATTTGTAATAAAATGTGTTTTTTATGATTTTTGTATTTGGCTATAGATTATAATTATTGTTATTTTATAAAGTTTAGGTCGTAAGTCTGATAAAAAGCTTTCAACATTATGGTATTTGTTAAGAGTTGTTGGTTTTTGTATAAATTGGGTTGGAAAAATATATTTATAAATCGTAATAAGTTATTTTCTACATTAAATTTTTTTTATTCATTCTATACTGTCCATCTTCCGGGCTGGTGCAATGTTGGCTGAAAATAAAATGTAAGATTTGATAATTTCCTAGGTCTAAAACAAAACTGGTTTGAGCCTGACCTTTTTCTCAGGACTTATTTTTATGTAATTAATTAAAGTGACGAGCAAGCAGCTTGCCCGATGGTTAGCGTCACTGTAGTACAAATTCTTTCATTGCTGATAATACCAAAGCAGTAGAGAAGAGCAAGAAGCAATGGCCTTGAGCTTTCGGTGACAGAAAACAGTGATGAAAAAAAACCATAACATGGTGGTAGGGCATTTTCTAGCGTTCGCCTGGTTAGCTACCGAATCTGCTAAGCACCTATTGGTGTTTTTGGCAGCCTTACTGGGAAGCCAGTTACCTGCTCAGATGTAGCGTGGCACCACCTTCGATCACATCGTCACTTAACATCAGATGACTTGTGGTTAGCCAGTCTCTGTGCGTTCTAGCACTCGCGCGAAAGAGATTTCATTTTCATCATTATCAGCCTTTCACGTTCCCACTGCTGGGACTCCGGCCTTCTCTCAGAGAGAGAGTATGGGCTGTAATCTACCACGCGGGCCCAGTGTGGGTTGGTAGATGTCACATGCCCTTGAATGTTGCAGTTCTTGGGCATGCCGGTTTCCTCACGATGTTTTCCTTCACCGGTTCGAGCGATGGCAAATCCGCACATAACCTATTAAGTCGAGAGGTGCGGGGCCGAGAGGATTCGAACTCGGTGTCGGCGTCTTTTGAGTCGCACGCCTAAAACGTTCGGCCACCATCGCTCTTACGCTCTTCTGATTTCATTTTACATGCAATCAATGTATCAGAAAGTTGCTCCCTATAAATTTCTCCACAGTCTTTGAGCTCGTGTTATTTTATTAGATTACTTGCTGTTCCCCGTGGTTTTACCCGCGTGGGCTACAGCTTATCGCGATAAAAGGTGTCATTTCAGTCGGTTCAGTAGTTTAGGCGTGGAAGACAGACATACAGAGATACTTTCGCATTTATAATATTAGTAGGGATGACCACCGGCTATTTCTATTTTGGTAGAAAACAATTTGGCTATTGATTTCTGTTATATTTTTTATTATCATAATAAAATGTTGCAAGCTATTTCGTCAGACTATAAAAATTTTGCTGTTACATTGACAGATCTGATTAATATATGTTTTTCGTGTTAAATTAGTTTATTATTATTTAGGCGTAGGCGTAAAATTAACATAATCGCTGTCGACATTTCCCTGCCTTAGTTTAATAATAGGACATTTTAAAATTCTTTGTTCGAACAGTAATAATTACAAATATTTACGACAACTTGCGCCTAGTGGCTGCCAGTAGTTGGATGAGAAGAGCCGAAGACTGGGCTCAGTGGCGTACCTAGGGAGAGGCCTGTGTCCATCAGTGGACTGATACGAGGTGATGATGATTTTTATAGGAAAAAAAATATCGACTTTTAGTTCGATTCGGTATACTGACAGCACATGTTATTTCGTGAAATAATTATATGTACCATGATCAAGCCAAGAGAAGAAGTTTTACCTCACCGATATAAACATAGCGACTGGGATTTGGTTTCGTGATTTCGGAGATATTGGTGAAAATAGACCGTTCTTTTCAATTTAGAATATGTACTTACATTTTTACATGTTTTATGTCAAAAATTTAAATACCTTTTTTTTTACTATTTACAGGGTAGCGTTTGACCACAAGTCGCCTGATGTTAAGTGACGATGCGGTCGAAGATGGCGTCACGCTACACCTGGACTGGGAACTAAAATTATAATACAAAAAAAAAACTAAATTGAAATCGCTTCATCCGTTCGCGAGCTACGGTGACACAGACATACAGACAGACACGTCAAACTTAAAACATCAATAAACAATATTGTTTAGAACTAATGAGTAGTTCGCTTTTATTTAAAATAATTATGTGTCCATTTATTTTGTGTAAAATTTCACATCACTAATTTTATATCGACATAAAGTAGCAACCCATGAATTGTCAGTTTAGTGAATCGAATAAGTCTAGAGTTTAATTAAAATTATACATCTTACGAAGTAAATAGTCAGAATTTGGTTTTGAAACGGAATTATAAAAAGGCCCCGTTTTAAAACCAATGTCTAATGTTACCATGACAGTTTTAAACAAGTAAATTAATCTGAAAAAACCGGCCTTAGTGCAGTGTTGACAAGCAGGCATTGTTCCCAAAACTGGCAGCAATGCCACGTTGAATGGCAATGTCAGCATTTTTGTCACGTAAACCTTAAACCAAATCAGACGTGACCAAGTGTTAATTTAATTTTAATCCAACATAATATATTTTCAAATAAAATGTCATACTATTAAACCAAGGTATCATTCGAAAAGACAAACATTAACATATGATTATATATAATAATATATATAAATTATATATTATACTATATTATAGGAAGCCCACCTGTTCTTATATCAGAATGTAAATAAAATAAAATTGCAAAAATTATTAAAAAAAAATATTACAAAAAAAACATTGCTTTAGCTCTTATCTTATTTTTTGTTATGTTTTTTAGTGATAATAGATGTAAGTTCGTGTTTTCGAGACGTTATTTTTTTTTGTTGCATCGAGCGTGTAAGGGTAAAATTGTATTTGTAAGGTATTTTTCTGCATTGTCTATGAACGCTCAGGGAAATGAACAGATCTCCGTATTTCATTGTAATATTTTGTATGTTTATTAATATTTGATGCACTTAAATAAGATTAATAATATGATTTATGATTGTATATTCGTGCGTGCTGCCAATAGACAATAGAGGATATAAAGTTTTGTGTCTATTTTCATAGCCGAATAGAGATGTATCAAATCAACTATTCGATTTATCGGCTTTCATGAGAGAGGATAAATAACGCTTACTTTACTTTTCGGCTAGGTTTATTGATAAAAGGGAGTCGCGTCTATGAAATTGAATTCACTGCAATCATACATTGTTTATCATTAAATCTTTTACATTGCTATTATTTTCTAATGCTTCCTTTTAAATTTTTATTATAAACTTTTTAATTTCTGTTGTTTTTGTGAATGGAACTCGATATTTGGCTTTGTTTTAAAAGAACCACACGCACTAATGTATTCATATATATGTCCGTACAGTGGTTGCATCTGTTTGTTTACACGCTCGTTCTCATTTCAAAAACAGGGTGTTTTTTTCCGTTTGGAAATCACAATTAACTGTACGAGTGTTAAGATTTTTCACGAATGTGCTGATAGTATTGTATGTATGTGTATTTTTGTATTGTAATATGTATGTCACACGCGAATAAGGCACCTCGCACACGCCCCAGCGCGCGCTACGGTTTCGTGACGATCCGTGTGCGGAGAACCTTAGTAAGACGAGCGTCGAAGATTTTGAGAATGTGTGGTAGATGACCTTAATTTGTATTAAGCATTTTTCAGGTTGTTTTTTGTCTCGTATTATTCAAAACAGTTTGTTGGTGGCTAATGTGGCCACTAGCTATGTAACAATATACTATAACTTTGTAAAAAAATTCTTTACTACTGTAAAAAGGTAAAGTAAACTTTATTCGTAAAAGATCAAGATCGAAGTATCACTTGTTACTTAATTATATTCACTACGTGAGGGTTTGAAATCTTCGACGCTCACCACACCTGACGTAGGTAAGTGCTAAAATATTGACGATAAAATCAATGTAAGATTTTGTACCAATTCGCCGTTAATGTCAAAATAATCTTACGCATTATTATTGACGCAAAATTAAATACTATTTAACTGACAGTAGTAAGTATGTGGGATAAATAAATGACTAGTTTTGTACGGAGCTTCGTAAAATCGGGCTGGAATCCCTTTTAAAAGAAATATACAATATAAATACATTATTAAAAGTAATATAAGTCTATAAATAGATTAGGTAATTAAGAGAGCTTCGGTAATGAATGTGTTTATTTGCGTGTAGATTAGTTTATATTATTATATCTTTATAAAAAAACTCATTTTCTAACTTATAATATTATCTTAGAACCCAAAGAACGTCCTCTAGCCGTTTTTGTTTCTTTGCATTATAAGTAATAAGGTTTTAACACTAGCGGCTTGCTGTATGTGAACGCAGTACAAACAGTAAGGGCGTTTGGAGAATCAGCGCTATTCACCTTGCACTAGAGAAAATAATAATATATACTAGCGTTTGGTATAGAGTAACTCGTGTTTCACAGATGAAAGACACTAGTAGCCGTGTGTCGTTCGCGAATGAATCCTTCAAATGGACTACTTCAGTTATGTTCTGTCCTTCTCACTCTAGTTCACTGAGCTAGTTCCTAGTTCACTACTGAAGTACTTCACTTCCCGCGAATATGCTTCCAATGGACTACTATTTGATACCAATACTTTCAATGTCCTTCAACTGTGTGAGAAGTTTTTATTGTCGCTCGCATGTACGCATTCACAACAGTTCCGTGAACTAGCGAAAGAAAATTGAACGCATTTGAAAAGACATGATATTATGATATGTCTTCGTTCTCTACGAACGCTAAACGAAAATATCTTTTGAGCCACTGAAGTATATGAACTACTGAACTAAATGAGTGATCTACTTCAGTGTGATAAGAAGAAGCTTACACATCTTTCCATTTTAGTGACACATTCTGCGCATGGCTAGTCACTTCACTTGGGCAAAGATTATCGATATTTATTTTGGAGTATCGAATGCGTAACAATTTCGATATATGTTTTTTAACGCAACTCTGGTTTTGTATTTAATGTTACCAGTATCTAATGATGGATTGGAAGTGTCATGAGCCAATAAATAAATAAACTGTTTTGACAAAATTTCCAGAACCTTTGCCTACCCGTTCGAAGTTGCGGCACATCGCTAGTATTCTATGTACGTAATATTATATGTATATGAGTGTCGAGTTGATGAGTGTCTCCCGCTCCCATACTGTTTGTACTGTGATTATAATCATATATAAAATATATTATGAGAGATACGTTTTTCAATCCACAATATATCGCTTATTCACAAAACTTTGATATATCCATGCTTTTATCGCGATATATTGAAGAACGGATATCCATATACGATACGGTGATACGTGTGTAGTAAATGTTAAATGGTATATTGTAAATTATGAACTATGGGTGTGTATGTATGCATATTGAAGAGCAATGAACTCTAGACGTACACACATGTATTTTGTTTTATTTCGTAGTACTTATACCTACCTTGCAGTGCGATTGTAATTCACACGGAAACTGTTCCACGGACCACGGATTCGGAAAAATTTCTTTGATAATTATTTATACGCGATTCATTTAACTGAATTCGGAAACTGACATATAATTTGACAAACCAGCTGTTCAACCACGCAAAAGTTTCCGCCACCTATTAGCTCTCGGTAAACGTTTCCGACACGGAATCTTTCCGAGTGAATTAGAATCGCACTGCTGGTCTAGTGATGACGATTCTTCCTAAAAAAGATCGTTCATAAACGATTCTAATCGATTTACGCCCGAAATTAATAATCGATCCTGATCGATATGTCGTCATAATATGTCAAGCCCTAGTACTAAAATGACATATTAAGACATGACATATCTATCCAAAACCGCAACGGTTCAGGATCGATTATTAATTTCGGGCGTTAGAGAAATTGAAAACTAGAAGATAGATTTATCAAATATCGATTCGCTTTCAAATCGAACAAATAGCAGTCGTCTGTCCTCCGACATGGCCCATCAGTTCATTATCCAGGTGTAGCGTGGCACCGCCTTCGATCACATCGTCACTTAACATCAGGTGACTTGTGGTGACGCTGCCCTGTAATAGGTAAAACAGTCATGTCTACTTTAACAATATAGACTAGTTTTGTCGTTAGCTAACAAAAGAGCGGAACAAAATTAATAGACAAAACACTTGATTTGAAAGTCGTGAAGTCACGTGTAGTTATATTTTGAACATGGAATTATGCCTGGTTTACACCATCTTATGTATTCTAGGTGATTTAAGGCCGGTTTCAATGACCGATCTGTCCATGGTTTGCCCATTCACTCATTAGTTACTTCTATGGACGTTGTAGGTATATAATCATTTATTTCGAGTAACAGACTCATCTCGGCATTTAATTTCTTTCACCAGTAGAACAAACCACGCCTAAACTACTGAACCGATTTAAATGAAATTTGGTACGGAGATAGTTTGAACCCTGAGGAAGGACAGGATACTTTTAATCGCGATAAACTAGCCTACGCGGGTGAAACCGCAAGGAACAGCTAGTCTTATATATAAAAATGAATCCCTATTTCCCTTGGTTACGGCATCATGCGTGAACGGCTGGACTGATTTCGCAAATTTTTTTTTGTTATTGTCTGGAGAAGGTTCTTATGAAAGAAAAAATTGAAAAAGATAAACTGCAGTCCACGCGGGTGAAACCGCGGGGCGCTTCTAGTGACTTAGTAACTACATAAATCCAACAAAATAACTGAACGGTGTAGGTATATGGACTAGTAGGTACTACACATGTGAACTTAAACGCCAATTGAAATCTTTGTCTTAAAGTAGATAACACGGCAATTTCGTTGTTTTTTAAACACCTGAATGGTAATTTTGCCTACAGTTAGGTGTGTATTGTAAAGAAATAAGAACGAACAGCCAAATTTTTACTAGCAACCTGTCACGGCTTCTCTCGGGTTGGCTATGGAACAGATAGTGTCACTCGAAAATAGTATAGGTACATACCTATGTAGCTAAGTACATAATTATGTCCTATTTTCAGATTAATGCGATGATGGCTCAGTAGTAGTGACGTTGGCTTGCGACCCGTAGGTCGTGGGTTCGAATTCTACAATGAACTTGAGCTTTCGGTGAAAGAAAACATCGTGAGGAAACCATAGCTTGGTGGTAGGGCATTTTCTAGTGATCGTCGGGCTAGTTACCACCCTCAAGTTAAGAATCTGTCGCCAAGCATCTATCGGTGTGTTCCGGCAGCCTCACTTGAGAGCCAGTTCCCAGTCCAGATACATCTGGCTACGCTACAGCGTGGCGCCATCTTCGACTACATCGTCACTTAACATCAGGTGATTTGTGGTCAAACGCTACCCTGTCAGTAGTAAAAATTAGTTAAAGTCAAGCTAATAAAAGTGTTATTCTTGAAACTAACACTTATGACTTACCTACGTAAAATTCACAAGAAAATGAAGTTTAGCTGCTGTGCCCCGTGGTTTCCCTCGAATATGACGCATATCCTATGTTTATCTACAGAGTTCAAACTGTCCCCATACCTTGTACTCGTACCAAGATCAGCAGTGCGATTTTAATTCACACGGAAACTCTTCCGACCAACGGATTTGGAAAAATTTCCTTCAGATTTTTTTAGACACGATTCATTTGGAAACTGATAACTGATAATTTGACAAACCAGCTGCTCAATCACGGAAAAGTTTCCGCCACCAATTTGTACTCGGAAAACGTTTCCGTGAAGCAAAAGTGACGTCGAATCCGACACGGAAACTTTCAGTACTGTCCAGCGTGTTCTGTTTCGTTGTAAAGAGTAACAAACAGACAGACTAATGGACAGGTTAATTTCGTATTTAGGTATAATAGTAAGTAGGTAAGTGATGTATACCTGCTTATGTATATGCTTTGGAACGTTAAATGCATATCTAATATGCGTACCGAAACGATGAACCGCTTTGAAAAAGGCAAATTTTGGCGTTTCGCGATCATAATCGTTACACATGTCTTAAAAAATAGTCTTCTCTAGTTGTTTTCAAAAAACGGGGCAAGCCTAGTTTGTGACCTGGCTCGTGTATGAAATGCAACAGTGCATTTCAAGCCTTGAAAGACACTGGTAGGCCCTTGAACTTCATCATTGGATCCTTTCAGTTCAACCAATCTCAGGTTGTTCTTGGTGCTTCAGTTTATCAGAAAAGTTTAAATTGACAGTGAAGTTATATGCAGCGAGATATTGCTATAAAAATGTGTCAACCTCAGGGATGGATCACTCCGCTTGTAAAGCAGGTAAGTAATATTTTTTAGTACATTCATCTTAATATAAAACATTTTTTTTATGTAGTTATCTATTACATGCACTTAATACAATAATTAAAAAAAATACATCCTAATTGTTTTGCTAAAAACAGATTGATTTTTCCTATTCACTAATAGGAACCTTCAATAGTTCATTATGATTAGGTAGGTATGTACAGGATGTATATCCTACTTCACTATCATTATCATCACTACTTCACTATCACTATCACTACTCAATACTTATTATAAAACAAAGTCCCCGCGCCGCGTCTGTCTGTCTGCCTGTCTGTCTGTCTGTTCGCGATAAACTCGAAAACTACTGCACCGATTTCCATGCTGTTTTCACCAATAGATAGAGTGGTTCTCGAGGAAGGTTTTAGGATATAATTTGTCAAGTTTTTGTATACATTCGCTAAAATATAACGATATTTGTTGGAGAGGTCGGAAGAAAATAAGAAAACGCTGCCTAAACCCTTTGATATATAACAAAATGATGTATGGTGAGATTGTGTATCTTATATAGGTCTACAAAAAAGTCCGCGATGACATATGTCTATCTCTTAAGGATAACAAACTATAACTACTTTTTTACATTTTGAAAGTTGATAAAATTGCCGACTAAAATCAGACCGTGTTATCCATACTTTAATATTAATCCTTATCCAAATAAATCATTTCGTTTTTAAGATTGTTTCAATACCTGTAGATTACTTTTTAAATGGTTGAAATCGGACATTCCATTCAAAAGATATTACGAAATTAAAAAATGCCAAACTAATCGAAAAATAAACCCGCCGTGCGCCGCATCGCAGCGCAGCGGGAAACGCGGTGAGGTGAGGGGGGCGGGAGAGAGAATCTATGAAATAGGTAAAGTGCGGTCGCGGATCAGGAAGACCTTTAGCTGCGCGGTTCAAACGCGCGGTCCGAAAAAATTAACTTAGAATTAAGATAGGATAATGGATACAGCAGGTAACGCGGTGAGAGGGCACCGCAGTGCGGGAATAATTTTGGAGTATACAAACTCCTGAACCGATTTAAATGAAATTTGGTAAATAGATAGTTTGAGCCCTGGGGAAGGACATAGGATACTTTTTATCGCGATAAACTGTAGCCCACGCGGGTGAAACCGCGGGGAACAGCTAGTAATATAATATTATAAATGCGAAACTTTGTATGTGTGAATGGATGGATGTTTGTCACTCTTTCACGCAAAAACTACTGAACGGATCTGAATGAAATTTGGAATGGAGATTGCTTATATCCTGGATTAACGCATAGCCTACTTTTTTATCCTGGAAAAAGGTGCGGGGTAACGGGAAGACGCGGGTGAAACCGCGGGGTGCAACAAGTTACGATATAAGTGTGCTTAGGATGGTCATAAAGTCGAGGTGGTATTATTGGTGATAAGGGATGATCAAAGCACTCGCGTTTCATACGACGTTTTTCAACACAGTTTTGAGAAAAAAACGATTAACTTTTTCACTTCTCAAACTGAAAATACTTACGCTTGAAATTGGCTTCACAATGATTTTCTCTTTTACAGATATGGGTGGCTAGTTCGATCCTCTTCATGATGTTGGGTCACGGAATGGTCATAGGCGCGACGACATGCATGCTTCCTGCAATACAATCACCAGATTCATCCATCAAAGCTAGTTTGGATCAGGCTTCTTGGATATGTAAGTCATGATTTCTTTTCCACCTTTGTTTATATCCTACTAATATTATAAACGTGAAATTTTGTGAAGAGTCGCAGGGAGCCGATGGAGGCAAATGGCTAATAGCCATTCATGGTGGCGTTCAAAGGGGGAGGCCTATGTTCAGCAGTGGACTTCTTCCGGCTGATGATGATAATGATGAAAGTTTGTGAGTATGGATGGATGGATGGATGAATAAATGTTTGTTACTCTTTCACGCAAAAACCACTGAACGGATCTGAATGAAATTTGGAATGGAGATAGCTTATACCCTGGATTAACACATAGGCTACTTTTTATCCCGGAAAAAGGTTCCTGCGGGATAACGGGAAGACGCGAGTGAAACCGCGGGACGCAACTAGTACTTATATAAAAACTTTTATTTGTCCATTGTACCTACAGTTAACTTTCTGTCTGTCTGTTCTTTTGACTCGATATCACACTTCACCCCTTGAAACCGATCGATCTTCAAAGTTCTGAACAAGGCTAAGTTCCGTTTAGCAGCAGTCGGCGACAAAATAGCCGATCGTACCTACTCAATATTCCAAATTTGTGGGTATAAGATCAGCAATGTTTGGTTTATGTTTACATTTTATATAAGCTAAAACCTAATGTTAAGTGATGATATGGTCGAAGGTTGGATGACAAAGGAAATGAAAAAGTTTGTTATTGTACAGCGACTTTTGTCTTTTACCCACCTACATGTTATTAAATATTTGTAGTAATAGACATTTTGTTTTATGATTTTTTCAGCTGCAGCCGTGGGAATAGGTGGCGTGATGTTTTTGGGGGCCTCGTATCTCATGGCCAAGTGCGGGAGGCGGGGCGCCATGCTGATCGGCCTCACACCCGCCATCATCGGCCCCATCACCTGCTACTTCTCCACTGACATCAAAGTCCTCATATTCGGAAGATTCCTTAGCGGCGTCGGCATCGGAGCCACTGGCTTCGTAGGCTTCGTTGTTCTTGGAGAATTCAGCAGTCCCCAGTACAGGGGCGTCTTCCTCAACTTGAAATCCGCTTTTCTATGCTTCGGCTCGACAATAGTTCACATCCTGGGCCACTATTTCACTTGGAGGACAGTCATATTGACTATCACTGTACCTTATATGCTGAATTTTGCCATAGCATACACATGGCCTGAGAGTCCAGCTTGGTTGGCATCGAGGAAGAAGTACGATGAGTGCACAAAGGCCTTCTATTGGTTGCGAGGCGAATCCGAGTCGTCCACTCGAGAGTTAGCAGAAATGATCGCAGCACAAAAAGAACAAGCCTATGTCGTTGATAAGACTGCTCTGGAATCTGTAAGGATTTTCTTACAGAAATTTAGAAAAAGAAGTTTTCTCAAGCCTCTAGGCGTGTATGCGTTTGTTGGGGTCCTTCTTGAAGTGAGCGGGAGACACGTGTTTCCCACATACGCTCTACAGATTATACACGACATGGACCCGGATCGATCAAAGGCTTTCTACTACAATCTCGGCGTAGACTTGTTAATGAGCGCCGGCGCTTTCGCCTCAACAATTCTGGTAATAGTGATGAAACGCAGGACCCTGTTGTTGAGTTCTGGAGCATCATCAGCTGTAGTTCTCTTAGCGGTTTGCTTGTGTTACTACCTTCAAAGCAAAGAGTTGATTCCTCTTAAGTATAATGCGCTATTTTTGTCCTTATTTGGTTTGTACTTTGTGTCAGTTAACTTAGGCTGTGTTCCGGTTTGTCTTACATTGATTGGAGAAATATTTCCGTTTGAACACAGACCTTCGGGATCAGCTTTAGCCGGTACTTTTATAACCTTGCTTATGGCTTTGATATTGAAAATAACGCCAATTATGCTGGTTAGTATTAAGGTGTACGGTACTTTTGCGGTTTTTGGTTTAATCATGCTCGTTTGCTTGGTCATTTTGTATTTTGTTTTGCCGGAAACTAAAGATATGACGATGCAGCAGATTGAAGGTTATTTTCGTGATTGTAAGTCTAAGCATGCCGAGAACGTTGCGAATGCAGAAGCTATGCTTACTGATGTGGATAATAGGAATAAAAATATGCCAAGTGTCAATTGCTAACATGACTTACATGACGTCTTCTAAAAGGGTTTGCGTAATTTATTTCGACTATAAATAGGTAGTGAAATCTTTTATTAAACATGAAATCTAAATGGAAAATGTAAAGAAAAAGATTTGATTTATTGTGTGTTTGTAAAGATAAACTTAAAAAGGTAATTTTCAAACAGAGATCACAACAAAAAATGACATTGTAACCTAAGGCATCAAAATAATCTTTTTCTATCTCTACCCCTTCAAAGTGGGGGCGGGACGCTAGTAACATAATATAGGCTTATCTAGATATAATCTGAGATTATATAGGTAGTAGATATTATAGGTCGGTAAAAGAAAACCTAGTCAATGTAATAAAGCCGTGACTAATTTTCCAAGGCTTTGTCTTTTACGATTTAGTCCCGGCTCTTAATGTTTTTGGCACAATGTGATTTTTAGAATTGTTATCTACTAGTAAATTTCCTTTCAGTTATAATAATACACTGCGTGTAAAAATAAGCTAAAATAATAATTTATTTAATTGTTGGTACACTGAGAAAAATAATCTGACTTCCCTTCCAAGACCGATCCTTCCTTATTCCACCTTAGTTTTCCATCTGAATCACAATTCCTTCCCTTTTGACTGAGAAGGAAAACGGTATTTCGGAAGGTCTTTTTTCTCCGTGTAAGCTAATAGATATACCTACGTAAGTATTTCTTGATGTGAAAGATATGATGTTTACTGTGACTAAATATGATTATTAGATATAATTACATTTAAATGTTATTACATTATATAATTATTAATTATATACTTCATCCATACTAATATTATAATTATGCGAAAGTAACTCTGTTTGTTTGTTTGTTACCTTTTTACAACTACATCGATCTTGATGCTATTTGCTGTGGAGATGGTTCGAACCCTGGAGAAGGGCACAGGGTGGCTTTTATGATACTTTTGATCGTGATAAAGTGTAGTCCATACGGGTGAAACCGCGGGGCACAGCTTGTTTTAATATTTAAGTACCTATTATTGAATGTGCGTATAAGCACGCACATTACAAAATTAAACCAATTCTAAACAATAATTTAGGTAATTGGACAGGTGTTTTTTATTGGTCTGTTTGTTCAGTTGAGGAATTTTATTTCTATGATAATTATTGTATTTGCTAATGATATCTTAAGGCCAGCGTCCCGATAGCATGGAGGTGCCAGGCCGATCATGCCGATCTAAACATGGCTAAAAATAACCAGGCCTCATCATCATCATCATCGTCAGCCTGTACCAGTCCACTGCTGGACATAGGCCTCCCCCGTGATACGCCACTGAGCCCGGCCTACGGCTATTCTCATCCAACCACTGCCAGCCACTCGGCGCAAGTCGTCGCTCCACCTTGTCGCAGGGCGTCCTACGTTTGCCAAGTCGCAGTCTCCACTCAAGAACACGCCTACCCCAGCGGTGGTCGGTTCTGCGGCTTATATGACCAGCCCACTGCCACTTCAGCTTGCTAATTCTGTGAGCTATGTCGGTGACCCTAGTTCTCTGACGGATCACCTCATCAACCAGGCCTATCGAGCGGCAAAGCGTTCTTATTTGGGACGACCGGCTGGCCGTAGGTTGGTCGGGCGCCCTAGATACCGCTGGAGGGACCCGGTGGATGCGGACCTACGCGAACTACAGACTCTGAACTGGGCTGAAATCGCTCAGAATAGACAGAAGTGGCGCTCTCTCGTTTCGGAGGCCAAGGGTATCAGCAGTGCCGGATTAACCACGTAGCAAGAGCAGCAAATGCTACGAGCCTCGCGCAAAAAACCCTATATTAAAACTCATCTCTGCTTTTGTTTTTTGCCACTTTACACATAAGCACTGTTGTAGATCAAGGGCTCTTTGAAAGAATTTGCTACGGGCCCCGCGCTTGCTTAATCCGGCACTGGGTACCTAGCAGTCTCTCTTATTGTGATTCAGTTAAGATTTGAAATGTAGGTACTTACCGTTAAATGATCGTTTCTGATACCCTAGATACAGGGAACCCTATATAGTTAGGGGTCCGACTTAAATATTATGTGATTGTGTAGCCGGCACACAAATTATACTATAGATATTAATGTATTTACTTTCTTTAATATTAATATATAAAACTTCTTACATGACGTGCGTGAGTTATGTGTTTTTTTTAAAGCTAAGTAGTTTTTGCTAATTGCACAGGTGTTTTATTTTAATGTTTGGTATGTATATTTAGTCTACAAATTTAAATTACCTTGTGTGTTTAAATGAATACATTGTTTCCGCTCCATAAAAGTAAAGTTGAGTTGTTTTAATCATCATTTTGGTCTTGATTGGCTTAGCTGAAAAGTTTGGGATCAAACATTTTAAGGTTAGTATGTACGATTTTAAATTGCACTCTTTTTATTTTTTTATTTGGTTTGGTGTGCTTCAATTTATCTGTTTTTCTTCTCCGTATGCTCCATCCATAGACTGTATTGGACCTAAAATCTTTCTATAAAAGTTTTTGTTCTATAACAAACGAAACATAAGTCAAATCGTCATTCGTTATTTATTACCAATTGACCACGCATTACTTTTCCAAATTATTTTTTTATTTGATAGCGTATACATCGAATTTTGTCCCAATTAAATTTAGAAAAAAAAATACCAACCCGGAAGGTGGGAAAGTACATTTTTTACGTTAGCTTTTAATTTTTCGTCGGTTTAATTTTTTGTTATATTTTGTTTATACTTATCACTTTATTAATATATAATCCTCCCTGACTTGGCTTCCACAGCCCCATTCTCCAAATCCTGATATGTAATTTGTTTTTTTTTTATTTTGCAGCACGCTCACCACAATGGCTAAGTATTTGACTATGCTGTCTATTTCCGCGTTGGTGATGTTGCTGGCCCTAATGAACCCTGCTGAAGCTTGCATGGGCCTTCCCTCCATCGGAGGACTTGGGGGGATGATGGGTGGTGGACCCCATAAAATGCCTGGAGCCGATAAAATGCATGGAGCCGATAAGAAGCATGGAGCCGATAAAATGCCTGGAGCCGATAAAATGCCTGGAGCCGATAAAATGCCTGGAGCAGGAAAGTTACCTACAGGAGGGTTACCAGGGGGAATGGGAGGATATGGGAAATAAAACCGTTATTGTACATCGGCCAGCGTATGAAAGTTCCAGTTGAGTGATTTTGGGGCTGCACTTATCTCCGTATCATGTATCTATAAAACACTAACATAAGACATTATATTATAATAGTTATTGCAGCGGTGTGGGAACGAGGAATCTACACAAATGAAATTTGTGCGTGCCTTACCCCCATTTGCGAACGCTATCTTCCATCGTCTATGCTAATTTTTGTCATAAATACACTATAGATTGTCATAAAGTATTAAACCCTAATAAAGAATTCAATAAGTGTAAATCCATGATTCGCAAAATTGTTTAATTGCCGATGGTAAACCTACCATTACCTACTTACTTATATTAATTTTTACTACGTAGGTATAGTGTCATACCTATTTCTGTTCCCAATTCATTAAAAGTTTCGTAAATCAGCAAGTTTTAGTAGGTTAAATATTCAGCATGATAATCTTGCTTTAGTTATTGTCTTTTAATCCGTAGGAATGGAAGGGAAGATGGGACGCATAGTACTTATGTGAACGATAGAAATCAATTAGGTACCAAGAAAACAAAGTAGAATGTTATATTATCTGTATAACATATAATAAATAACAGTAAAAACTGGTGAAGTGCCTTCAGACCAGACTTGGCAAAATATATGGTTTTGTGCCTATTCGATACAATATCATTGTTATAGGTAGGATATAATGCCACTCGCGTCATGAGTAAACGCGCTAAACTCGCGATTGGTGGTGATTCGTTCCATAATATAATCTACTATCTTGTTCGATATCGGTCAGGAATATCCAAAGAAACATATTATAAACAAGCATTGTCTATGAGAACTCAATTATTTCAGTCTCAAATGGTTTTTGTTTAATCTAGCAACTAATTAATTAATTAAAATAGGACTGCTACATCTTCTTTGTGAAGCTCGTCTGGTCAGTTCCGTTACTGACTGCAAGGCTTCGGTAGCTTCAACGTCACCAGCAACCAAAGGCCTCCCTCTGAACTCATCTTCAATCTGCTGAAGTGTCTTACCCTTGGTCTCTGGTAGCAGACACCATATCACAATTAAACATTGAACTAGAACAGCTGTGTGAACTAAATAGGCGCCATGTAACCCTGCAGTTTCCACCAGACCAGGGAACGTCTTCAGCACGATGAAAAATGTCGTAGATAGGAATGATAAGCTGATTGTTGCACCAATACTCCTGTACTCTAAAGGGAACACTTCCCCTCCGATCACATTTGGAAGAGGAAGAATTCCTGTAGCAATCGTAAAGAATTGCATATTGATCAGAATTGCTGGTAACCAAATCGCAGTATACGTAAGGATACCCTGTGTTTTACTATACACGTATACAGCTAGAGCTAGCTGACTGAGTATTGATAACGATACAGTTGTGAACATCATTGTTCTTCTTTTGTATCTGTTGATGAAGAATACAGCAATGGCGTTAAATATCAGCCTTTGCGTGTCCAAGAATATCATCCAGAAATGTGCGTTGGCATCCTTTCCCATCAGCAAAGCTATGACCATAGTTGAATAAGCTGCCATGACTGTTGCTCCAGCGAAGTTAGCCATGATATACGCATGGAACATCAAGGTTATAGGTTTCCAGAACTCGTTCTTCACAACCGTTGTCGCAGCTGCCTTAAATTTGTTCTTTTCAACCTTTTTCGCGATGTCCTTTTCTACTATACGAGCTTGAATCATTTCTTCTAACTCGTCTTCTTCATCTTCACCTCTCAGCCATCGAAATACTTCCCTACATTCGTCGTAGCGACCTTTTTCCGCTAACCAGCTTGGAGATTCAGGGGAGTATATGGTCATGACCAGGCTGACAAATGGGCAGAACATGAGAATTAAGGCAGTTATTTGCCAGGACAGTAAAGATCCTAGAAGGTGGACGAAGAAGATTCCAAAGGTCTGGGTGAGAGATACGGTGGTGAGGAGTGCCCCCCGGTACTCGGGGCTGGAGTATTCCCCGATGAGGGATGAACGAAGTGGTGACATCATTCCGATGGCCAAGCCTAAGAGGACCCTTCCGACCAACAATACCTGGAAAGTGAAAATGACTGAACTGTAGATAGGTAGGTAGAAAAGTAATATTTTTGAGTGTGGAAGTAGAAAGGAGAATAGAGCTTGCTAGTTTTCAACTGTGTGTAAGTATATAAAATAGCTATTTCTATTTGGTAGTTTTGTTACCTCAAAGCTCGTTGCCATTGTGGTAATCATCCACCCCATGAGGCCAGGTATGGTGACGGCGAAATGGGCTGCCTTTCGACCACACCGGCCCATGATGGGTGGCGAGATGAAGCTGCCAATAAGCTGGGTGATGCCAATTACTGAGGCTAGAAAGAATTAATATAGATAGTATAGTAAGAAATAGTACCTAGGTACCTAGTCTAATTGAAACGCTGGTTGATCACAAAACTGATGGTGAAGAAAGGTTCTCGAGTGGCGACCACGAACCGGAACACGTTCCGTAGGTAGGCGTCCCACTAAATGGACTGACGTTAATGTGAGAGTCATGGGAAGCTGATGGATGTCAAAGGCTAATAGCTGTTAATGGGGGAGGGCTATGTTCAGCAGTGGACTTCTTCCGGCTGATGATGATTACCCTACATTTTGTGCAACAACAACCGATTGTGCGTTCTAAAACAGTACAACGCCATCTAGTCCTAAAGAGCATAAACTTCCATAAACATTTTAAAATGTGGGAATCAAGAGTGTATTGTAGATTTGCAGAACAGACGCTTTTCTTCCATTTTTAGTTTTCGCTAGTTATTCTTCTGCTATAAAAAAACTATTTGTTGCGCATCATTGAGAATGGCTGGACCGATTTGCAATTTTTTATGTTCGTAATAGTTCGAATAAAGTTTTTAAGGAAAGATGTATAAAAGATGATAAAAAAAACGAAAAGCTTGTTATTGTTAAATGACTGTTGTCGCTGTACGGTCAACGTGAAGTAAAGTAAACCTACCGATCCAAGAACCAGCACTGGTGCTCAGCGTGATGAGAGACCCTGGCAGCTGGAGCTGCGGCAGCAAAATTGCTGGGTAGCCAATAGCAGCACCATGCCCTATGATGTTGCTTCCCACTGCCGCTGTCACGAAACACTTGAAAAGGGATAAAAGATCATGACTTAACAACGTTTACAAACTCTTTTTTACCAGATTGCGTGACGTAAAGAAGGGAAGTCCTATGTTGCGCTCTAGAGACCAAATGCGTGGGTCGATATTGATGATTCTTACATCAATCGAATCGGTGATTCAATCGATTCAAATTTTACCAACAAATTACCCCAAAGGGCCCCGACTGAATCGTTCTGTTCTGCATCGGATATTGGGAATGATAGGTTATTCGGAACGGACGTAAATATATAATTACCTATATAGAAACCTATACCAACAGCACCATGATGTTATTAAAGAAAAAATACAACGGGTTAAATTTAGATTACTTAGTTAAATTTATAATATTACTGTTTTATGGTTCTATTAACAAAGGTAAAGTAAATTAGTAACAATGTAGCGTTTCCTATTAAATTAATTTATGATTATTTGATTTAATTTTAATTGTTACTGAATTTACCAGCTGTGGTAACACGCACAAACCACTTGCGAGATCAGGGTGACGTTGATTCTTATGCCGAGTGTGACGTGGGTTCGAATCCTGGAAAAAGCTTGAAGTTTCAGTGGAGGAAAACATCATGAAGAAACCATAGCATTTTCAGGGTTCCGTACCCAAAGGGTAAAACAGGCCGCTGTCCGTCCGTCCGTCTGTCCGTCTGTCACCAATAGCTGTAGGTGCTGGGCTGGGATATAGGCCTCCTCTCAGAGAGGGTATGGGCCATAGTCCACCACGCGGGACCAGTGTGGGTTGGTTTAATTGGTTTGGTAAACATTCGAGTTCGTTGTGGCTCAATGGACGAATAGCCGATTGCGCATCGCTAGGTCGTGGACTCGATTCCCGTTACGGGCCAAAAATATGTACATTGAAAAAAGAGCAGAAGTATTTTGTTACAAACTAAATCTTATGGTAGACTTACTTGCTTTAAGAAGGGCGATATCCTATTTTTTGATTTCTTCATTTTCATTACAAGATAGTATAAATAGATACATATAAGATACTTTTCTAGCACTTCCTGAATATTTCGCTAAATTATACTCATACTATATACTATCCTACTAATATTATAAACGCGGAAGTGTGCGTGTGAATGTTTGTTACCATGTATCACCGTAACTACTAAACCGAATTTGATGAAATTTGGAATGGAGATAGCTTATACCCTGGATAAACACTACTTTTTATACTCTCTTTTTACAATAATATTAGTGTGATAATGGTAGGTACTTATATTATTATTATCGTGTAGTAATGTTGTTATCGAATACTGTAATTCACAATAGGGACGGGTCTAATGTCCAAAGGACAATGTGGACGGTGATTCATATTAGGTTTATCTAAGTAGGTAACCAGCTTTTCTCCGCAGTTTCACCCGCGTTGTCACAGCTAATCTATACACGTTAATAAATACCCGTGCGAAGCCAGGGCGGTCCGCTAGTATTAAGTACATAAAAAGTTAAGTTTGTACGGACGAAATACTGACTCTTGACTTAGTTTTTTTAAGAATGTGTTGTTGTTAGAATGGCAATAGATTGTCAAAATTGTCATACTAGTGAACTAAGGTAGTCTAAGGTAGTCTAACGATGACACACAAAAAAAAAATTGTATCAATCACAATGATTTTCTTAATTTCTATTTTCTTTTTCACAAACTTTTCTGCGACAACCGACCCGCGGTCTAACATCACAAAACCACTTGATTTCCCCCTCTACTTGAAACTACATACCAAATTATGCAGGAGTCAACTATAACATGATACGTAGATTATACTCCAGCAGATATTTTTTTATCTGTGATAAGATAACATGAGCGAAAAGGTTTGACAAGTGGTTTTAAATTTATCAATTGAGTTATAACTAGATCAGTTCCTGTTATCAACCTTATAAAACTCTTACATTGGCAGACAGTCACGGCTTAGGCTTAGCCTTAACCCTAAGCGATAAGTCCTAGAGTCATTATGTTTAAGACTTTTAGGGTTCCGTTAAATAATTGTTATTATGCATGCAATTCATTAATAAACGTGTATCAAATAGGATATATAAATTTAAAAAATTGCTAATGAAATTATTTTGTGATTTATTTATGCTTGCACACCATTTTAGTGGTAAAATGTGTTAAGCTCTTTTATTACTGTTTTCACCATGTTGATATACCATATTCCTCAATAATTGATTATTCTATATATTCTATTCTACCCAAAGGGTAAAACGGGACCCTATTACTAAGATTCTGCTGTCCGTACATACGTCCGTCTGTCACCAGGCCGCATCCTAAGAACCGTGATAGTTAGACAGTTAAAATTTTCCCAGCGGATGTATTTTTGGTATAAAAATCTTCATCATCATCATCATCAGCCTTCCACGTTCCCACTGCTGGGACTCTGACCTTCTCTCAGGGAGAGAGTATGGGCCGTAATCTACCACGCTGGCCCAGTGCGGGTTGGTAGATGTCGCATGTCTTTGAATGTTGCAGTTCTTGGCCATGCCGTTCTCAGCACCTTGAGCGATGGCAAATATCCGCACATAGTCATATGTGCGGGGTCGAGAGGTTTCGAACTCGGTGTCGGCGCCTTGTAAGTCGCACGCGCTACCGTTCCGCCAAGGAATAAGAATTATTTACTTGCAACAAATTATACAAAAATACTTATAACAAAACAAAATGCATTATGCAGAAACTACAAAAGATGTATTGTTGCAAATCCGCCTCAACTCAGCGTTGTGTGCCTGGTCGTTTGACCAGGGTCTTCCGTTGAAGCCGTTTTTGATGACGTCACTGGCATGAAGTTAATTTTAGATAACGAAATATTAAAACAAACACATTTTTATTCTAAAAACTGTCAGTGAATATGAAGTGATAGGTGTTTGGAGACAGATTATTGACTCTAGTGTGAAAGCTAGCCATGCGAGCAGTAGACTAAACTAATTTTATTACCTAGTTACTAAAATGTTTTAAAGATTGGCATTGATCGAAAGGTCACTTACAAACAAACAAATCCGACCTATTTCCTCGTTCTGTTTTCTCGCAATTAGAATTTAATTGCAATTGTACAGATGGTGCCAGACACTGCATTGATGTCAGGGTTGTCCTGAATTAAATATCTAATTAAGGCACTGCTATCGGCAGCCTGACCGATGGAGAAGAAAGGTTCTCGAGTGGCGACCATGAACCGGAAGACGCTCTATAGGTAGGCCCCCCACTAGGTGGACCGACGACATTGTAAGAGTCGCGGGGAGCCGATGGATGCTAATGGCTAATAGCCGTTCAAAGGGGGAGGCCTATGTTCAGCAGTGGACTTCTTCTTGCTGATGATGATGATCACTATCTCTGATTGACATTTTTATGTTGCTAAAATTCTTGTGGGAAATTGGAATTCACGTAAGTATAGGTGCTAAAAGCAGTGGCGCATATCTATCAAACCATACCGATATCTGGTACAACAGTTAGTATGGCATAAATGAGATCATAAATGAATTAAATTTTAGTACCGCATCCGGCTCGTAACATCTGTAAATGTGGACATAGAGTTAAAAGTTGCTAAGACGTGTTACCAGACTAGAGTTTATTAATTCTATATAAATATAATAAATAGGTAAGTATTTAGATTTTTTATAATTCTTGAGGATCAACGAGCTGGTGCATACTGCATACCTCACCAACGAATTAGTTTGGTGATTCCACGAGGTGTCGCCAGCTTTTTGGGTACTCTACCTACCTGCAGAAAGTGACCAAAATGCAGCGTTTTATTTGTAAATAGTACGGTCAGCGACAAAAGTAGCTGACCGTACTCGATTTTCCGAATGCGTGTTAGATCAGCAATGTTTGTTTTTTATTTAAGTACAACTGTTAAGGTAGCGTTTGAGCACAACACAACACAAAAAAAGATGATGTACAGTGATGATTCGTTCAAAAATTCGTGTTTAAGATGGTAAATAAAAGCGGACGTATTGTTCAGCAACTTTTGTCGTTGACTGTACCTATCTATACCTAGATACTAATATGATAAGTTTTGTTAGGTTTACACTTCATCACTTAGCTTTTCTTCACTGAAAAATCATTGCAGATTTAAGGGACCAGTCTCGTTGTCCAGCATTTGAGTTTTATAATGTTTCCTGTTTTTATTTTGTCCGGCCACACTCCACCACTGAGCGCTATCGTAGCATGCTAAATTGGACAACTTACACTTGTCGCACTATTGCGTTTGCTGATTATAAGGCGTTGTCAAGTTAGGAATTAAAAAAACTAACTAACTAACTGAGATGGCGCAACGACCCAAAGTGAGTCTTGGTCTCCGATAACAAAATACGCCACTTCGGTCTGTCCTGCGCCACCTCCTGCCAGTCCTCCACCTGGAGTGAGCGCAAATCCTTCGTGACTTCGTCTTTCCAGCGATACCTGGGAGGGCCGACATGGCGACGGTCACTCGGCCGTCTACTGTATGCTCGTTTGACCGCACGATCCTCTCCCATTCTTTCAAGGAAGGAAGTTAGGAATTAACATGTTTAAATTGACTCGCTGTAAAATAATCCTTATAACAGTAAATCCTCAGATACCTACTAATATTCGATCCAATCCAATTCAAGAGTAACGTGGCACCTCCTTCGACCACATCGTCACTGAACATCAGGTGACTTGTGGTCAAACGCTACCCTGAAAAAAGTAAAAAATACCATCTTCTTCCTTACTCGGTGTCACTGGACTGCGCAAGAGTGCAGAATGGCGGCGAAAGTGAATGCTTGCGTAAGTCGCAAGAGGTGAGAGGTGCGCGTAGAGGTGCTCGTAATTATATCGATAACATTTTAATAAAAAGCATAAGCAGCCTTGCTACGCTAGTAATGCAAGAAATTTCACTGCACACTAATCTAATCACAGTAAAAATTTAAGGTTTGCCACCTCGAGTGATTTGTGGTCAAGCGCTAAGTTCTTAATGAGAAAGTCGTAGGACGCGTCAATGAAAAATCAAAGTCAAAATAACTATGGGTATTTTTTTTGTGGGAAAATAATTATGATCACTTTAAAATGTCAAACTAGAAACTAGCTACGTCTGTTCCAACCTCCTTCGCCGGCAAAATAACAGGCAAGTAACGGCAAAAAGGTCATTTTTTCGGCGCAATCACATTAATAAAATCGACGAATTTATTATTATTATCTTTCGTCATGAATACATTTTCAGTGGGGCGTAACTAGTAATAATATTATAAATGTCAAAGTTTATGTCTGTTTGTCTTTAAGCAGCAACGGCTGAATAAATTTGAATAAAATTTGCATAGCATGGAAATAGCTTATACCATGATACATCAGATTTTATAGCGGAAACAGCTTTGGGATAGCGAGAAAAACATTTGTAACTGGGGGGCGCATCTAGTATGAATGTACATATTATATCGATATGACAACGCCCATCACTATTCACTTCTTATGTCATATTGTTTCTGTTGTCAAAACAGTGAGGTGATGCCGGTGTGATTTTTTTCCGCATTATTTTTGTTGTAAGTAATTTTTTTTATATTTGCAGGAAAATGTGTGATATCAATAAAATGTACCTACCTATTCAAAGTGAACATTTTCAAAGTACCTACTTTTTTATAATTAATAGAGTGTCAAAGAAGTAGACCTGTCTGTCTGAAGGTAAGCTATTATAAGTAAGTACATAGTGTTAATTTTTTAAATTATATGTTAATGAATTTATCTTTGCTTTTTTGCACTTTGTAGCCCAGTGGGGCAAAGTTTACCATCATGAGCAGCCTATTACGTTCCCACTGCTGGGACTCAGGCCTTCCCTCAGAGAGTATGGACCATAATCTACTACGCTGGCCCAGTGTGGGTTGGTAGATGTCGCGTGCCCTTGAATGTTGTAGTACTTGGACATGCCGGAAATAGTTAATTTCTTGAAATTTTGAAGTCCACTATTCTATTCTATTCTGGTCTACCCGTGCGAAACCGGGGCGGGTCGCTAGTTATCTAAATCCTACTAATATTATAAACGTGAAAGTTTGTGAGTATGGATGGATGGATGGATGTTTGTTACGCTTTCATGCAAAAACTACTGAACGGATCTGAATGGAGATAGCTTATACCCAAAATTAATACATAGGCTACTTTTATACTGAAAAAAGGTTCCTCTGGGATAACGGGGAGACGCGGGTAAAACCACGTGGCGCTACTAGTAACAATATAAATTCGCATAGTAACGCATAGGAAAGAAGTAGTAAACATATAAACGTGCCAAGAAGTTCGACCTACAAACGCACAGCGGAAGTAGGTGGCGGAATCGGCGGCGGCGGCGCGTTGTCGCGCCCACTTACACTCATCGACCCTCTCAATGACAAGGCCCGGGTGGATGGACTTTTTTGGCGGCAATCGAATTGTCAACGTGAAAATTTTGTTTTTATTTCCAAAACTTGTGTTTCTTCGAGTGATAATGTGTAATATTGGTGGATTATTAACCAGTATGTGTTCTTTAATGTGTACGAGTGTGGGAAATGGAAATAAAGTTATAGTGAAAGTGACTTCTCTAGTTGCTCCAAAAAAGTCCGTGTAAAGTTTAAGTAAAGCGCCACTGCTTTACTTAAACGCTATCCTCTTCCCATCATCTCATCATCATCATTTAAACGTCATTCAACTCTCTGAGTTTGAAATATTTTATACTTGACACTGGCAGATAAACTAATCGTGTGACGCCATAACAAAAGCAAAAAAAAAGCCCGGGTGTCAAGTAGCCTCCCCCGCAGGCGCAGAGTACTTAATTTTTCAATAACCGATTTATCCACGGGTTGACAGACATTTGACATTACTTCTATGGAGCTTGTGTCAAATTTCTATCTGCAGTAGGGCAAACCAAAAAAAACCCAAAACATAAAAAATCACTTTAAAATATGGAGCCATGATGCAAGTCTTAACAAAGCTTTAATAGACTTCTTACTAAGAAGATGACTTCTTCTACCAGATCCTTCTTCTCATTTTTCTCGACAGATTTTCAACATAAGAGCAGCTAGCCAGGCGAGCACTAAAAATGACGTCACGATGATTTTCTAAACGCACCGAAACCACGAATCATGACATAATACTGTACAGTAATGTGTCTCTTTAATTAACGCTTTACTTTGCGGTTAGTTCCTTGTTTATCTGTTCGTTTGTATATTTATCTATATACTAATATTATAAAGAGGAAATATTTGATTGTTTGTTTGCATCGAATAGGCTCCGAAACTAATGAACCGATTTGAAAAATTCTTTCACTGTTGTAAAGCTACACTATCTCCGGTGGACATAGACTATATTATATTTTCAAAAAAATTAGGGATCCGTAAGAAAATAGCTATTTTGTAACCCAAGGTGTGAGATCGAAAACCTATTTTTACCCTAGACCTAGACTAGTCTACTATATAAAAATAAGTCGGGTTTTCCTTCCTGACGCTATAACTCCAGAACGCACGAACCGATTTCCACGGTTTTGCATTCGTTGGAAAGGTCTCGGGCTCCGTGAGGTTTATAGCAAAGAAAATTCAGGAAAAATTTCAACAGAAAAGCGGGAAAATCTTTTTTCACATACAGCGCCATCTCTGATAGCATGTACTACAAACCAATATTTTAAGTAGAAATGAATTCATTACTGTTGTGAAATGAAATAAAATTTTTCCTTTTCAAATATAAAACAAAAATAAAATTTCTTCTTCTTTTAATCACCAAAACGAAATGTTACATAAAACGAAGCCATCTTGTGGCGAAACGGAGTTCGCCGGGTTTGCTAGTTGTCTTATAAAATCTTTTGTAAAACTTGAAGCAGGTGAATCCGTTGGGCACAACTAGGTTGTACTTATATGACGAGAGAGCGTGCGCGCGGAGGTCGCGCGCCGGTCATTGTTTCCTATTATTTTGTCGTGTAAATGATTAGTGTATTGTACACGCCTCTTATTACGCGATTGTGTGATTTGTGGTTATTATCCATATTTGCCTACCTACTTTGTAGTTACATATTAATTTAAACTCCTATTTCAGTTAGAAATAATTCCGTGACATAATAATTTGATGCCACCGGCCGTATGGGATAGATAAAAAGATAAAAGAAGTTGTTCAAAAGTGAAGGCATTTACTAGTGTTAGCCTGGCTACCACCGTCCAGTTATGAATATGGCGGCAAACAACAGACAGTTTCCAGGCTAGGCTTTGACCATTCACGGCGAACGAAACCCTGCAAGGAATAAAAATAAAAAAAAACGAGAGAGCGAATGCTTTATTTTTAATCCGTTCAATTCAATCTAATTCAAATTCAAACTTGGTATAGTTTAAAATTATTCCAAGTAAGTATATAGGTATATAAGTATTCATTTTATAAATGCAAAAGTCTATGTGTTACCTTTTCACGACAAAACCTCTGAACCGATAGATATTAATTAAACTTAATAATTATGTTGATTGTAGAGAGTAGAAGGACATAGGATACTTAAGGCCCTGTACTACGTCGTTGACCTTGCTTGATCAAGTGAAACTGCTCCGCGCACTCCGCGCATCCCCCTCACCAAAATTACGCGATCTGCGGCCAACGCGCCCGACGCGACACTCTCGCCATGCGGCGCGGCGCGGTACCTCCTCTACTAATCGAGCCCGCCGTATCTACGTATACACAGTAGCAACTGTAGTCCTTGACGGTAAAACTGCGGGAACAGCTTGTAGAATCATATACTACCGACGAACTAATTTGCAAATTGAGTCAGTGACACCAATTAATTTTGATAAATTATGTATTAATAAAATAAACAAAAAAGACATAGTAGATAGATACTTACTGCTATAACATCATATTAATAAATGCGTAAGTTTGTAGGTATGTGTATAATATGAGTATTATTGATCCTTCTTCACGCCACAATTGCTGAACAAATTTATAGGAAATTTGGAATGGAGATAGCTTAAACATTGAATTTAAAACATTTAAAACACACGATACTTTTAACTAACCCATAAGCAACAATTTCAATCCAATCATCTTTCAAATAAAGAAAACTAAATCAAAATCGGTTCATCCGATGGAAGCTTTGATGCTACAGACAGACACACGCTACAAACTTATACATCCCTCTTTTTTTCGGAGGTTATCAAGAGTAGTCGCTGCTAAAGTGATCTACAAACGTAATCTGTGAGCAGAGTTGTAAACAGATCACTTCAAAAACATTGTCCTGATAATAATTGTATAGTATAATAGTAAACAGACATTTCATTACAAGAGAACACGTGACGATCTAATTGTTTATCAAACTGTAAATATGTGACTCGTAGTCAAGGGTAGAACTAGAGGGGTACAGGGGCACGAGCCCCAGAATTTAAAGTAGGTAAGTTTTTTAAAGTAGCTGAGACTGAGAAATGATTCACTACTATACCGGTATGATAACATTGGTTTCTTGTACAGGTCGTTATGTTCCTTAGTCCGTCTCCTCAGACCGTACTGTATTAAGCTGACATGGCATTTGGCGTTCGGCGAAGCGCCCGGTATGTTATCACGCCATAGCTGGATTTACTCATTTGCCGCCCTAAAGCTAAAAAATTTTTGCCGCTTCTTCTGACTTCTAAAATTAACACATTGTCAATTTTATTCTTGTTACTAATTGATTGAATTGGAGCAAGTTCACCACAATCCCAAGCTTTTTGTCGTATAAATAGATTCGTAAAAAAATAAATAAAAAAAAGATAAAAGTGGCATTTTCTAGTGTTTGCTTGGCTACCACCGTCCAGTTATGAATATGGTGCCAAACAACAGACAGTTTCCAGACTAGGTGTAGGACTAGGTGTAGCATAGCGCTACCTTTGACCACTCACGGCCAACGCAACCCTGCAAGGAATAAAAATAAAAATAACCTAATATCGTAGTAAGAGCGAATGCTTTATTTTTAATCCGTTCAATTCAATTTAATTCAAATTCAAACTTGGTATAGTTTAAAATTATTCCAAGTAAGTATATAGGTATATAAGATAATAAGTGTATCTTTCGTGATCACTACATTAAACTATGTGTTGCTCTGTAAATCAAAGGTTTTTATTTTTATTTTCGTACTCAGAAATAAAACACTAATTACATTATCATAAAGTTATAAACATTACCTGCAAATCAAAGAAACGACATTTAAAGTTGTCGAACTAAACTGTTTCTCTAATTATTTTGACCCAGGCCAGCCATTACGTGAAAAAATCTAATGCTGTTTTACCATCTTCTACAGCTGGCGCCACCTATTGAGTTAGTTATGTCAACACACAATGACATTTGAAAAGCGCGCCATAATTCAAACCTAAAGGAATCCTAGACATTATTTTTAGGTATTTCTTTACAGGTATTATAAATGCGAAAGTCTATGTGTTACCTTTTCACGACAAAACCTCTGAACCGATATTAATTAAACATAATAATTGTGTAGATTGTAGATAGTGGAAGGACATAGGATACTTAAACTGTAGTCCTTGACGGTAAAACTGGGGGAACCGCTTGTATATTAGAATCATATACCGACGAACTAATTTGCAAATGGCGTCAGTGACACCAATTAAATTTTGATAAATGATATATTAATAAACAAAAAAGACATAGTAGATAGGTACTTACAGCTATAACATCATATTAATAAATGCGTAAGTTTGTATGTATATACGAGTATTATTGATCCTTCTTCACGCCAGAATTGCTGAACAAATTTATAGGAAATTTGGAATGGAGATAGCTTAAACATTGAATTTAAAACATTTAAAACACGCGATACTTTTAACTAACCCATAAGCAACAATTTCAATCCAATCATCTTTCAAATAAAGAAAACCAAATCAAAATCGGTTCATCCGATGGAAGCTTTGATGCTACAGACAGACACACGCTACAAACGCAACAAAAAGACGTATGGGATGTATACAAACGTATACATCCCATACGTCTTTTTGTCGGAGGTTATCAAGAGTAGTCGCTGCTAAAGTGATCTACAAACGTAATCTGTGAGCAGAGTTGTAAACAGATCACTTCAAAAACAATGTCCTGATAATAATTGTATAGTATAATAGTAAACAGACATTTCATTACAAGAGAACACGTGACGATCTAATTGTTTATCAAACTGTAAATATGTGACTCGTAGTCAAGGGTAGAACTAGAGGGGTACAGGGGCACGAGCCCCAGAATTTAAAGTAGGTAAGTTTTTTAAAGTAGCTGAGACTGAGAAATGATTCACTACTATACCGGTATGATAACATTGGTTTCTTGTACAGGTCGTTATGTTCCTTAGTCCGTCTCCTCAGACCGTACTGTATTAAGCTGACATGGCATTTGGCGTTCGGCGAAGCGCCCGGTATGTTATCACGCCATAGCTGGATTTACTCATTTGCCGCCCTAAAGCTAAAAAATTTTTGCCGCTTCTTCTGACTTCTAAAATTAACACATTGTCAATTTTATTCTTGTTACTAATTGATTGAATTGGAGCAAGTTCACCACAATCCCAAGCTTTTTGTCGTATAAATAGATTCGTGATTCGATTGATTCGTAGTGCAGTACTATAAGGGGGAAACTCCTTACTTAGTCTCGTCTGGCCCTTGTGCCCCCTCAGAAATAAGTCCTAGATCCGCTCTTGCTCTCAGTGCGTCATTACATTTTACTAGGAAGTGATGCTGCGGGTAAGTTCAAATTAAAGTTTATTGTATCAAATGATTTGACAAGGAAAAATAATGCCTAAATTTAGCTATTAGTTGTGCTTCGTGGTTTCATCCGCGTGAACTACAGTTTTATAGATAAAAAGTGTCCTATGTCCTTTCCCAGAGATCAAACTATCTCCATCCCGTCATCAAGATCGATTTAGTCGCGAAAAGGTAACAAGCAGACGGACATACAGAGTTGACATCGCATTTATAATATCGGTATGGATTAGCTGTGCCTTATGGTTTTCTGGTTCAATTTAAAATAAGTCTATGAATAAAAATACAATGACAAATTTTTGTACTGACGCCGTTTACGTCGATCACGCCACTGTCGCCGATAGATTGGCGCCACCGCCGATAAATTAGGCATCGGCACAGACATCGGCGCGCTAGATTTTCATTCATTGCATATTTAACTATTGGAAGTTGTATTGTAACAAAAAATTAATAAACTATTGTGGAGTGGTACAGACGAGGAAATCATTTCGTAGATCGATTTCAAATTAAATTAGGCTGAGGCGGTGAAGGAAAACATCGTGAGGAAACCGGCATGTCCAAGAACCACAACATTCGAGGGCATGCGACATCTACCAACCCGCACTGCGCCCGCGTGGAAGATTACGGCCTACCTTTACCTATACTTACTCTCTTTCTCCAAGCCCAGAGTCCCAGCAGTGGGAACGTAACAGGCTGATAATGATGACGTGAAGAAGGATATTAGTTAGGATAGGAATTAGGATACGATATACGACCTCGCACGAAGTGTTTAACTATCTAGTTGTTTCTTGAACTGTAAATTTTTTGTCATTAGCTTATTGATTTTATTGTGAACATGTTTAAACAGATATTTAATTATATCACGTTTTTCTGGAAATCAATCAAGTTAACTGATTTCCTCATTGCTAGTTTTAATATTTTTTTGCTGTACAATAAAGTACTTAATATTAACAACGCCTACACAATCACATACCTATATATACATACATACATAGCTCTGACCCCTAACTAGGACTCCCTGTATATAGGGTATCAGATCAAGATACAGAAGAAAAACTAGCGCTTTTTTTTTCAAAGTATAAATATTTTTGTCCCGTAACGGGAATCGAACTAGCGAACTCAAAAAATATGGGTGTATTTAAAACAACATCTCTGTCTATTTAAATAAGTTCTTTATTTGATAAGCAGTCTGGTTTTGTAGGTTTTTTTTTACATTATCGGTTAATTGCTTGCATTTATTAGATATGTATTTAGAAATAGTAACAATTAATACAACAAAGTTTCTTGAACTGCGCTTTATCAATGTAAATTTATATTATCAGACACTCTAGGTATACATTAAACATGTTTCCTGCCTTTATGCACGTGAGTAACTATATTATTCGGCTATTTTACGTAAGATTAAATGCCTTTTCAGTAGAAATACTCCTTCGTAATTATACTAGTTGGGCCCCGCGGTTACATCTGCGATTTTCGGACAATGAGCTTGAGTTTTTCTTGAAGGAAAACATCGTGATGAAAACATTGCTTGGTGATAGCATAGTAAAGTGTGGTGATAGGGCATTTTCTAGTGCTCGCCTGGCTAGCTAACTGTCGCATAGCACATATTGGTATGTTCTGGCAGTCCCACTTGAGAGCCAGTTCCCAATACAGGTGTAGCGTAGTGCCACCTTCGACCACATCGCCAGGTGACTTGTGGTCAAACGCTAACCTATTAGTAGTAGGTAAGTAATAAAAAATAAAAAAGGTAGCCTATGTATTAGCCCTGGATATAATATAAGCTGTCTTCATTCCAAATTTCACTCAAATCAGTTGAGGAGTTTCAGCGTGCTCTTTACATACAAATGTATAATTGAGCTTGGCGACAGATTCTTAACAAGAGGGTGGTAGCTAGCCAGGCGGGTACTAGAAAATACCCTACCACCAAGCTATGGTTTCATCACGATGTTTTTCCTTCACCGAAAGCTCAAGCACATTGTAGGATTCGAACCCGCGTCCTGCGGATCGCAAGCCGACGTCACTACCACTGAGCCATCATCGCTATAGAAGGATAAGGATCGTTGCTGTTAATCATTAATTAAACATAGGCAACAATAATGTTAATTGTTAATGTGCACTTAAGAATAATACATTTTCAAACGAACACCATCATAGGCATTTAACAAAAGATTACATAGGTAACTAGCTGCACTCCGCGGTTTCACCCGCTTCTTTTACACTTTATGGCGATAAAAAATATTCTTGGTCCTTCTCCAGAGTTCGAACTATTTCAACACCAAAGGAGACGGCTCATTTCTGCCCCAAGTCGTTTCAGTTTTATTTAATTAGCCCCGGAGACCTAAAAAAGTTAACATGACATTACATTACATGGAGATCTGTACAGCCGTTTAGTCTTAAAAATGTATCAAGCAAACGAAAGAGTTACTTTCTCATTTATAATATTACTAGCCGTTCCTCGCGGTTTCACCCGAGAAGACTTCATTTTAACACACTAAAAAGTATTCTATGTCCTGTCCCAGGATATATCTGTATCCTTGCCTAATTTCGATACGATTCGTTTACACGTTTAGAGGACAAACAAACACACAAACAGACATTGCAAACATTTCAGACTTTGGCATTTATAATATTAGTATGGATGCAAGTCATTGCAATATAACACAAATCTCGCCAAAGCACCTATCGGTGTGTTCCGGCAGCCTCACTTGAGAGCCAGTTCCCTATCTAGGCGTAGCGTCACTTAACATTCAGATGACTTGTAGTCAAACGCAATATAAAAAAACATATGGTAAAAACACTATTTAAAAAGAAATGTTTTTTTAAATCGATATTAGGCCTGCGTTTGACCGCCATCTCTAAAGACAGTGCGCTAGTTATAGGTCTACCAGAATCTGATGGCAAAAAAAGTTTAATAAATAGCGATTTTCATATGGCAACGAAAAAAATGTCATCTGTCAACTGAAATTTTGAGGAATTGTTTATGGTTTGGCTTCAAATTAGTAGGAATGACCATCAGATCCTGGTAGACCTAGGTATATATAGTTTCTTTACGTGTTTTGGGATATCGATAGTGTCGTCCCAACACTATTACACAATGAGAACGCCCGACGCGATTCCACAGGGATACAATTCAACACCCGGCGTCAGTTGTTCTCAATACACAGTTGTGACAGGCCGCACAACGCGCAACTCGCCAGTGCGCCTTTCTACTATCGATATTTGCGTACGTTACGTAACTTCGCATCACTAGTTGTTGACATAGTGTTGTGTTGACAGCGGACGCGGTGCGGGAGTTTGAACAGGTAATGTTTCTAATGGTTTTTTTTGATGAAACTTAAGGTATTTTTAACCGACGGAAAAGAAAATGAAAAGAAGGGTATTTTGAAATGTTTTTTTTTTATTTATTTAATGTTTTATGTTTTTTTGTGTTTTTTGTTTTGTTTCTGTGTTGTTTTGTTTCAATTTCATGCCTGTCTGTAGGCAGAATACAATGGCCTACATGTTTAATTGAAGATCTCATATTCATTTGTATTCTAGCTTGTCAGTGATAAAAAATAAATGAGTTAATTTGAAAAGGAGACGGGTCAAAATATACGCATGTATTTTGACAGAGCATTTTGTGTGTCTGTCTTTGGCATCGTAGTGTGCAAAAGAATGAACCAATTTTGATGTAGTTTGTTGTAGACCTACTCTAGCTGAAGCCCGCGACTTCGTCCGCGTAGAAGTCGAAAATGGTCCTTAATAGGATTTTTAATCAGCTTTTTAAAACAAAAACGCTGGCAGGGTGTTCCAGTCCCTCGCCATTTCACATGATCATAATAAAATTATAGTTAATTATATTAATTAATTATTATTGACGACGCGGTAGCCGTGTTGGTAGTGGCCCTGCCTTCGAAGCTAGCGGTACCGGGTTCGAATCCCGGTAAGGGCAAATATATGTGTGATGAGCACTAATATTTGGTACCTGAGTTTTGGATACTTCTATCTATATAATTATGTATATATTTCTTTATTTATATATGTATATCGATGTCTAGTACATATAACACAAATTTCGAACTTAATTTGGTGCTAGGTTAATTTGTGTGCAATGGTCTCCCGTTTCCGGCAGCCTCACTTGAGAGCCAGTTCCCAGTCCAGGTGTAGCGTGGCACCATCTTCGACCACATCGTCACTTAACATCAGGTGACGTGTGGTCAAACGCTACCCTGTAAAAAGTAAAAAAAAAAAAAATATTTATAATATATTTATTATTGTAGTCAAAGTTAGGTTAAGCCAAATTTGAGAACTGGCTCTCAAGCTGGAACAAACCGGTAGAAAATAAGTGACGAATTTAAAAATAATACTAAAATTTTAAGGATTACTTATTTACAATAAATAATAGAGCAAGTGCATTAAATTAAACTACAAGAATTGTATAGTAGCAAACCGGCCTCAAGTCAGCGTTGTAAGTATACCAACTAGTCGTTTGACCAGCGTTGGTCTTCCGTAATAAACGCATATTCAATTGAAACGAAAATACTGATTCGAATTCTGAGTATTATTATTTTTTGGTTTAGATAGGCAATTGACAGTCTAAGTACACATAAATTAAATGTATATGTACATCATTATGTTTACTGATAACCCGTAAATAATGCGGGCACTGAGTACTGCGTTTCAATTATAATATCTTCTGAACTATTTACATGCGTTTGAAATATTTTATCAGTTGCGTAGGTAAATATTTAATTTAATTAGGCTCATATATATAAAATCTTCACTGAAGGTTGATACTTGATAGATAACAAACATACAGTCAAGTTCATATTCAAAATGTACTTACCTATTTACTAGGTTGATTTAAAACGTCTTATTTAAAACTAGCTAGGCCTGTTCCAACCTCCTTACACCGGCAAAATAACAGGCAAGAATCGACTTACAACCCGGTTTTTTACATTACCAGTAGGGATGTTAGGGATATGATATTTCGGATCTGGATACGGAATAAAATTATACCGGTTTCAGACATGTAATTATTTCGGATTATCCGTTAGTTACGGATAGTTTCGTTATTAGATTGAAGTCAAACATAAACACAAATGGTGTGTAATAATTTGGTTTAATTTATAGGTTTTATCTTGTTAATTATACGAAACAATCCGAAACTTGTAAAACGGATACGGTTACGAACATATTTTTACTTTGGATATCCGATAGTTTCGGATCGTTTTGATTACGGTTATTAGATTGAAGTAAAATATAAGCAAATGGTTTGTAATAATTTGGTTTTATTTATAGGTTTTATCTAGTAAACTATACGAAACTTGTGAAACGGATACGGTTTCGGATATATTTTTATTTCGGATATCCGATAGTTTCGGCTCCATAACATCCCTGATTACCAGTATTTACCACAAAGCAATACTCATTTATGTATTTACCTTACACCATCCTGACTCTGACACCTCGGCACCTAAATACCTGTGTACCTAAGTACTTTGTAATAAAACCAGTCAAAGATATGGTTCTAAGTTCAAGGTCTTTACCATTCACTGCCAATTACCAATTATATACTTATATTTGTGGAAAGACAATACCTACGTTAAATATACAAAAAAAAACCGGTCAAGTGCGAGTCGAACTCACGTGGAAAGGGTCCCGTATCGATAGGTTTTCCGTGAGGATTTTAAGGCGTTCGTTTAGGTTATCTTGTAAACTATAAGCAGAATCCTATCTCTCTCGTTTTTAAATTTTTGGTTTAAGTACATAGTTGTTAGAGATAATGAGAAAATTAAGCATCCAACTTAATTTTCTAATATATATTTTCTTTATAATGTTGTCGATTCTGTTATTCTGTTTTTTTGTTCCAAATCTAAATTAAGTTTGACAGGTCTAAAACTGGCTGTCTTTTTCTAACCACAGAAGTAAATAAAAAAAAAAATAATATCAGGGACATTTGCACACAAATTGACCTAGCCCCAAATTAAGCTTGTGTTATGGGTACTAGACAACGATATACATACTTATATATATTGAAATAAATACTTATATATAATTATATAGAAATATCCAAGACTAAATGATTACATTGTTAGTTAGTTAGTTACAAGTCAAGTCTTAAAAAGGGATGGTATTCGTTTTAGACAATATGTTAATTTTAGTTTAGTTTTAGAAAATGCATTAAGAAAAATCTACACGAATATTTCCGAAAATAAAACTAAAAATTGAAAAAGAAATAGAAATAACTACGGCTTTAAGGAACCCAAATTATGTACTTACCGAGAACTTAAGGTATATACATATATGGGAATATGTACCTAATAGCACAAAGCAAACTTCTTACATGATGTTTATCTGCGATAGTATTCATAATTATCCCCGACAATTTAACATTTTAAATGCCGCTTAATGGCGACACGTGCAAGTCGCTCGTGTGATGGTAAGCGTCAAGCTTGCCCATTACAGTTCAGGGCCAGAACTTTGAACTTCAACAGTTCAAAATCCTGTACGGCATTGCACTGCGCTCGTCACCTTGATATATAAGATGATAAATCTCTTTACGCCTTATAATTTCGTTGGAGATTGCCCTTCAATCAATCCGGAACACAGTAATATTTGCACACTACTGCTTGGCGGTGGAATAAAGGGCAAATCATGATATTGTAATTTGCTATTTTTAATTTCTTATGTTTGTTACCCCTGAACTTTCGGCTGGGTGAACCGATTTTAATGATTATTTTTTATTTGTAAACTGGTCCAGTTCAAGTATCTACAGAGAAAACTGTGAAATCGTTTTTTTTTTTAATTTTTTGTATTTTTTGTTTTTTCTCTCTGAGAGAAGGCCAGAGTCCCAGCAGTGGGAACGTAATAGGCTGATCACGATGATGATAGTAAGTGTATTTGAGAATCGATGTGGTGCAATGGGTGCTGCTTGTGGGGTCTGGTCTGCTTTGGTTGTGATCCCGCAACTCATTAATATTCATGTTCCCATATCCCAATGTGCACAACCAAACAAGAGAAATCTTATTAGTAAAGCTAATTAAAAAATATCGGACCATTAGATGACAAAAAAAGCTTGGGATTTTAGTGAACTTACTCCAATTCAATCAATTAGTAATAAGAATAAAATTGTCAATGTGATCGCGCCAAAAAAATTACCTGCCGGGCGTTTCTTGCCTGTTCTTTTGCCGGCGTAAGGAGGTTGGAACAGGCGTAGCTAGTTTTAAGTTTGACGTTTTAAAGTGATCACAATAAAATATAAATAAATATAATTATAAATATAATTATCGGGGACAATTGCACACAAATTGACCTAGCCCCAAATTAAGCTCGAAACTTGTGTTATGGGTACTAGACAACAATGTATCCTATTAAATAAAAAAGTTTTGAGTTTGAGTTTGAGTTTGGGTGATTAGACAAATATATTTTGTGAATTTAAAAAATAAGCGTTTGACTGTTTTTTTAACTTATTTCCGTAAAACTATAAATCTGTAAAGTAACTTATGAAAGTTGGCCACCTTAACAAGGACGCAGGCGCCTGGCCCTTGGCCTCGAGTGTCAGTGCAAAAATAAAAAGACAGCGACGTTGATCCACCTTTGTCTTTATTTACCCACCCTGGTTTTGCACGGGTATACCTATTGGCAATGATTTTGACAACAATACTCAATTTTTGGGCAAATATATAAATGATGAGCGCGAATATTTGTACCCGAGTCTTGGATATTTCTACCTATATAAGTATTTATTTCTCTATATAAGTATGTATATCGTTGTTTAATACCCATAACACAAGTTTCGAGCTTAATTTGGGGCTAGGTCAGTTTGTGTGTGCAGTTGTCCCTATATTTATTCATTCATTCATTGGCCTGCTTCCATCTACCAGAGATGATATTAAGTAGCGTCCGAAAAACATCTGCGCTCATGGCTAAGTAAGCCAATCCGGGAGCCACAGATGCGGTCACACTTCCCACAAACATGTTGTTGCGACGGGAGTGGCAGCTGGTTGGTATCGCGAAGGTGTCTTAATGCGCGTTTTTGGGCCAACACATTAAACCAGGCGTCGTCATGAATGGTCATTCCATCCGCAGTTAATTTCCTCCACCGATCGCGTTCCTCTGCAACTTGCTCCCAGCCGTCTACTGCAATAGCGAAACAGGATAAATCGCGCTTAACGCTGTCCTTAAATCGCAATAGAGGCCGACCAACTGGTCGCTTGGCATGAGCGATTTCACCAAGAAGGACCTGCTTCGGCAAACGAGATGGCTTCATTCTGTGTACATGCCCTAGCCAACGCAATCTCCTCTGTTTGAGAAGACCCGTTATGCTAGGCAGCTGTGCAGTTTTCAGCACTGTCTCGTTCGTCACTCGATCCTTCCATGAGATGCCTAAAATGCTCCTAAGACAGCGCATATGGAAAGCGTTTAGTCTCCTTTCCTGCCCGCCGTATGACGTCCAGGTCTCAGCTCCATACAAGAGTATGCTCAAGATGCATGTCTGGTACACGGCCATTTTGGTTTTTACTGTTAGGTGTTTGTTGTTCCATACTCTTGCACTAAGCTTCCCGAACATCGTAGCCGCCTTGCCAATACGAGTGCCAATTTCTCCGTTCAGCGAGAGATTGCTTGACAGGGACGACCCCAGGTAGCAGAAAGAGTCTACTACTCCCAGCGGCGCACCATAAAACCAATAAAATTATTGGTTTTTCTGTGCAACCTTGAGCCAATATAACGGTCTTTTATTTTTTTATATTTATATTTATTTATTTATTGCAGTCATATAATATTTTAGTATACTTACTTAGATCTGCAACCGCTAAAGTTTTCCCAAAACCTAGATACATGCAACTTGCTACATAATTATGTACCTTTTATTTATCAATATCACGAACTTTTATGTAGACCTATACTGGAAACCTACATTTATTTCATCAACTTTAATCAAAGTGTTGGTATTCGTTCCAGCCGTCTCATTTTTCTCCAAACACAAATATCGTAATTTCTTACAGAAAACTCTACTTTATCAGAATAAAACATAGCATTTGACGCTCAGGGATAATGTAGCTATCTATATATTAATGGTAGAAATTTCGGGACCGGATCAGTAGTTTAAGATAATTTATCCCTTACATCCGAACAAACAAACCTTGACCTCTTTATAATATTAACATAGAAGGGGCTTTTGTTTTTTATAAGGATTTATCTATTGATATGACCAATATGACCATAGTGTAAAAAACACGCTTATGGCCAATAAAAAAAATAAGTACTATTGTATTAAATCAAATAGGTGATCTTATCACCAAAGCGATATGACAGCATGGCGTTTTAATTTTTGCTGCTAGCATTAAGTTTTGAGCATAACAGACATTTTTACTATTGTACCTACCTACTTAGCACATTTCTGAACAACTAGACATGTCTAAAAATCTAGGTCACAGTACTTAAACTCGTGAAACATTATAACTGGTTTTAACTTAAAGTTAGGTAACCGCTGGACTGTCAAGGGCATACTCGTGAGAGAAAGTGTTTTTTTCTAGATTTGGTAACACAATTACCTAGTTACCCTAGAATCTGTTTGAGTTTCCCTCAAGTACAGAATATATATTTACAACAAACAAGCTGTCCCCCGCGGATTCACTCGCATGGACTACAGTTTATCGCGATATAAGGAATCCTATGCCCTTCTACAAGGTTTATACTATCTCCATACCAATTTTCAGAAAGATCTGTTTGGCGGTTTAGGCATAACAAGATCACAAACAGACAGACTGATTTCACACGTTCAATATCATTAAAGCATTTATCATCATAAGTCATCATCATCAGCACAGGCCTTCTCTCAAAGTGAAGGGTATGGCACGTAGTCTATGCACGGATTCGCCATCGCTCAAAACGGTGAAGGAAAACATCGTGAGGCAACCGGCATGTCCAAGAACTACAACATTCAAGGGCATGCGACATCTACCAACCCGCACTGGGCCCGCGTGGGAGATTACAGCCCATACTCTCACTCTGAGAGAAGGCCAGAGTCCCAGCAGTGGGAACCTATTAATAGGCTGATGATGATGATGATGATGAGATCACTTTGAAACGACAAAGTTAAAACTAGCTACGCCTGTTCCTTACGTCGGTAAAAGATCAAGTACAAGTATGAGATGCGTCATTTATGTTATGACCTATCATTTTGCGTTTGTCCAATGCAGCTCACGCGACCATTGTTTGTGGGTCACTTACCACTTGTGGGTGGTGGCCTTCGGCTAATTGTGTTGCATAATTACCACCCATTGTGACTCAGTGATTTTTTTAGTACCAGCATAAAGTTACTATGTACTAGTTTTGTTGTGTAGTAATAAATATGTCATAATTATTGGCATTTTCCATCGATGCACTGCGCACTTAGTCTTTATCCTTGTTAAACCCTTTTCAGAGTTTAAAATGTCATAATTACTTTAGTGAAGTTCCGAGAGTCACTAAGGAATATTTTTATACTACGAGTAATAAGTTGAGTATTGTGATAACAAAGCCCACAAAACGCAATAAATTATTGTTATTGCTTCAATTTAACCAAATAAAAATAACATTTAGGGTTAAAAAATACTATCTGCATTGAAAAAAGTGCAAGTACCTTTTTGTTTTGTGTCTAGGTGTTGTGGATCCCAAATCGCTGTAGTTTCTAATACAAGTGAAACCTACGTTTGTGATTATGTGGGCTTTATTATTAAGTATCAAATCAAAGACATATTCTTTAATAAATACAATTTCATGTTTTCAGATTAACAAGACATGGCAGCGGATGAAAACCAGAACCAAGAAAGTGCTCCAAAAGACAACACAGAAAATCACATTGCTGAAAGTCAACCAGAAGTAGAAAATGCATCTCTCAAAACTGTAATTATTGAAAATGTGGAAGAAACTAACAATCCAAATAAGAGAGACGAAAATGATACAGCATTTGAAAATAAAACAACTGAGAATAATGAAGGAAACGAGGGCCTGCAAAGTACAACAAACAATGAAATTTGCAAAGAAAAAGAAAGAGCAAGGAGTACTACTGAAGATAAGAAGAAAGAGAGAGAGCATAGAAGGCTGTCGAATTATTCGGAAAATCTAAAAATGTCAAGTTCTACCGGAGGACTTTCTTTGAGGGATCGAAAAGACATTTTTAAGGAGGAGAACTTGCTAAGTGACTCAAAAACTGTTGTACGATTTTCTCCAGCTTGGAAACAGGTTGGTTCTAGAATCTTAAGTCCAGATAATAATCCAATGGTTTATTATGTAAATAGCTAAAAAAAAGTCTGAATGAGTAATGAGCTAAGATTTTAGGGATAAAAAGTAGCCTATCCCCCGAAATTAATAATCGATCCTGATCCGTTATCCGTGGTTTTGGCACAATAGGCAATAGACAATAGACAATAATTTTATTTGTAGCAAAAAAACAAGTGTGAGGAAAAATTATGCATAAACTTACACAAACAGAACAGTCATTAAATATATAAATACACGAACTAATTAATATATACAAATAGTAACTGTTTTTTGCCACAAACCGGCCCCAACTCAGCATGATGCTGGTTATTATAACCAGCGCTGGTCTTCTGTTTGGATCGATATGTCATGTCATAATATGTCATTTTAGTACTAGGGCTTGACATATTACTACTAAAATGACATATTATCACATGACATATCGATCCAAAACCGCGGATAACGGATCAGGATCGATTATTAATTTTCGGGCGTAAAGCGTTTAGTAAGAGAGTTACTTGCATTTATAAGTATTAATATTAAGTATGGATGTATTGATGGAAAAGTAAAAGCAACTTGGTTAGAGTGCATGAGCCCCATTTAAGTACAAAATTTGTATGCAATTTGCAGACGCTGGCAGCCTCAGGGTCCATCCTGCTGACGTTCACAGCTGGCCTCACGTCGGGGTACTCCGCCATCCTGCTGCCTCAACTGAAGAACGGCACGGGACCTATACCAGCTGACGAAAATACGACCTCCTGGATAGGTGGGTAGAAAGTAAAACTATCATGGCTGTTGCGTTGGCATCACCAGAGACCAGAAAGTAAATAGGTTTCAAATCAAATCAAACAATATTCATTATTACTTATTGATTGATTTAGAGCAAGTTCACTAAATTCCCATGCTTTTTTTTTGTCATCTAATGGTCCGATATTTTTTAATTAGCTTTCCTAATAAGATTTCTCTTGGTTGGTTGTGCACTTTGGGATATGGAAACATGAATATTGACGAGTTACGGGACCACAACCAAAGCAGACCAGACCCCACAAGCAGTACGGATCCCTAAAAAAACTTTTTTGCCAAAGTCACATTACTTCGGTAACTACTTAGTTATATCCATGACTCAGCCAATAAACTTAATACAAGTCAGCATTTCCATTAACTGTGCGATACGCTTCATGAAGAGAATGTGACCACTGACCACTAACCACGATTCGACGTGTAAAACTAATTATCTGATTTGATCGTTTATTTCTGCATACGGAAATCTGAGCAGCAAGGCCGGTCCAATTTACGAGTACATTTGGCAGCACTCAGCACGCAATGTTGTAAAGAAAATAGTTATTTTGGCACGTTTGTTCTTATTTTCGTTGGAAACTACTATTGCTACTGTCAGGCCAAGTATCGTTTGTAGTAGGTATACGCGGAGGGGGAGAGAAGGCTACCTACTCTTGTTTTTATCTACTTACCTTTTTCTTCGTCAAAATCTTCCACTGATAACTTACCTACCTACATCAATTCTAACTTCTTATCATCTTTAGATCTAGTATGATTTAGTAGTATGTATGTAGTAGTATGATTACAAGTTTTAACCAATGTTTTCATCTTCAAAGTTTAATAGGTCTTGGTTTTCACTAAACATCATAGCTGGAAAAATTAAATGATAAAGCACAGAGTTGCTGTGCACTAAAAACGAGTAGGTGAATTAAAGCGCCTATACAAATTATTATATCAAATACCTACATCATTATAGGTACTATGTCTTTTGTGGATTTCAATTTAAACAAACTTACGTTTCATTACAAGCTTTTATTTAACTTGCAATATATACCTTAGTAGGTAGTTAGGTACACGTATCACTGTATAATTTGTATATGTCTGTTTCTGTACAATACCTATGTAATAGTAGAAATAAAAATGCTAGAATTTTTAAACAAATTGCCACCTCGATAGTGAATAATTACAATTTTATGATAAGTACTGCTAATTTGTCATAATAGTGTATTAACTTTAAAAATTTCTCCATTCCAGCATCAATGGCGGCACTCCCGATGGCTCCAGGGTGTCTCATCGCCGGCTATATCATGGAAAAGTTTGGCAGAAGGAACTCCCACTACATGATCTGCGTCCCACTTCTGCTAGGCTGGATCCTCCTCGCCTGCGCCAGTAACCTCACCTACATGCTGGCTGGCAGATTCTTTACGGGCATCTGTGTTGGCTTACTTGGCCCACTAGGCCCTGTCTTCATAGCTGAAACGTCCGAGCCAAGATTAAGAGGGTTCTTCCTAGCAGGAGTATCTCTAGCAATCGCTCTGGGGATTTTCACAGCTCATCTAATTGGGACATTTATGACGTGGCAATGGACAGCTGCTATATCCTGCCTGTTCCCGATTCTGTCCATTGTTCTACTAGCAATAGTTCCTGAAAGCCCTTCGTGGTTAATATCTAAAGGGAAAATTGAAGAAGGTGTCAAAGCATTCTACTGGCTGAGAGGGTACAGTGTGGAAGCGAAGATCGAGTTAAAAGGTATTTTGGACAGTAAGAAAGCTACCGATTTGGAGCCCATACCGACATGGAGAGAGAAGATGGCCAGTTTTAGAAGTCCAGAATTAATAAAGCCTCTTCTTATAATGGTAGTGTTCTTCCTCACATGTCAATTTTCTGGAGTGAATGCCGTGGCTTTCTATTCTATAGAAATTGTGGAGAAGGCTGTTGGGAAAGACATAGACCATTACTTGGCAATGCTACTCATAGATGCTTTGAGAGTTGTCATGTCGGTGATCGCTTGTATAGTATGCAAGCAGTACGGGAGACGGCCTCTATGCATGATCAGTGGTGTTTGGACCGCTATATCGATGGTTGGTCTATCAATGTTCTTGTATTGGAAACCAGATAACATGGTATGGCTGCCTTTGACTTTCCTAATGTTATACATATCAGCGATATCAATAGGATTGGTTCCGCTGCCGTGGATTATGTGTGGGGAAGTGTTTCCTCTAAAAGTCAGAGGGTTAGGTTCGGGTATTAGTTCAGCTTTGGCCTTCACAGCGTTTTTCGTAGTCGTGAAGACTGCTCCAGGAATGATGACCAATTTAGGTGAAGTGATCACATTCTTAATATATGGTGTTATTGCATTATTAGGTACGTTCATTTTATACTTCATTTTACCAGAAACGAAAGGCAAGAGTTTGCAGGAGATCGAAGAGAGATTCCGAAGTGGCAAAGTTAAAAGTAGTAATCCTAAAGTGTAATTTTTACTTGAGTTTTGGTTAATTTTGTATTAAGTATTAAGTGTAATCGCTAAAAGCGTATTGTAATTTAATATCTGTGATATTTAAGTAATGATGATAATGATCATTATATGGTATAAAAAGAACAGTATCTTTTATTTATATTTACGTCCTCTTTTCGTCTTTTTCCAACAATGCTGAGAATCTAGTCATAGTGCAGATTTGTTCTATGCAGATGATTCTCACCTTGGGTTCTGAGTTCTCACTTGTGGGATGTATCTGAACTAAGTAGCTAGGCAAGCACTACAATGCTCTAATTTATTATTATCACAATGTTTTCTTTTGCCGAGATCTTAAGCCATATTTGCACTATAGTAATCAAACCTACGATGTATGGATGCCGAGATCTCTATACCACTGAGCTATCATTGCTTTAATGTCTAAAGCGTCTTATATAAAGTAGGACCTACACCTCAAGCCTACCGATAAGGATCTCACGAGAAGTGCCTGCTGAGATGTAAAAAAAGCCTGCAATGAAAAGGATCTTCTAATAAACAAAATCAACACAACTCTAGCAATTAATAATTTAATTGGTAACAAAAAGAACGAGTATTACAAAACTGTTTAAGTTCTATGAAAAATGGCACATGATGATGATTAGTAAGTATTTTAAACTAGTAAATGCATTTCGGTACTCGACACACATAAGATAAGCACAGTAGCAACAAAATAACGAAATGATTTTAATTTACATGATTAATTTGACGATGACCTTAATGTGATGATGATAGATGAATTTGTTAAGACAGCTGAGTTCAAAAAACATGTGATTCCAGAAACCTTCGCCGCAATAAACGATATTATACTCATAAGAGATTTTAGTGAAATCTAACTGCGATAAAGTTCCAGCTCAAATATTTTAGACTCAACTGATAATGATTCGTTTTCGCCAGTCCATGTCTTTTAGGAATCTCCATCAAAACTGTTGATGATGGAGGAGGTGGTTGTGGTAGGATCACTTGGATCTTGGCTTGACGAGGCGCGACGCCGGGGGAGCGAATTTGGCAAACCCTTGCCCGTCGAAGACTGGAAGCAGGTCGCGGACCCTGGCGGAGACGGTGCCTCCAGTCACCCTAGAGAAAGATAAACGATAAGTATAAATGTGATCAGATAAAGAGAGAAAGGGAAATAGCCACGTTATTTCACCTGGCCTTCAGTGATAATGCGTACACGGTGAAATAATATAGCTTGCCTGATTCATCTCATATCCTTTTGAATGTCATAGCACAGTATATAAAGAACAGTAGGTTATCTAAGGCCGCTCGACGAGTTAATTGCCTACTCTTGCGGTGACGTATAGGCGGCGCGTTCCGTACTGCATGGCCGCGGCCCCGGCCGCCTCCTTTCGTTTATGTGATTGTGTGCGTGAAAAGTGCGTGCGTACACGGTGCCGCTACTCACGCAAACATTCAAACCGGTGACGGCCGATTTATATGAAGCTGAACTACTACTCCTTTACTATGGTCATAGTAACTTTGTATCTGTAGTGTAGGTTAAGTAAGTCAAGGAATAGAAAATAAAACATTCTATTGTAGTGTCTTTTTGGCTGTTTCCGTACATTCCATTGTCAAAACTAATTTTGCGTGTATCCCATCCTCAACCACATCATCATTTTAATATCCTGTAAAAGGGTCAAACGCCTGTAGAAGTATACAAAATCTGTTGTAACATCGCTGTATAATGTGATCTTAAAATCACATAAGGCAGTGATCACAGTTTTGCATCGGCAATAGAATAAACTGTTCGCACAGCATACTGCGTTTACTAAACCTATCACTGCGAAGGTTAATTAAAAAGTTAGTCTTACAGCACCTGCTAGGCTTAATGAGTTTAGCAGCCTGGGCTGGAGTGGCCAGCTCGGTCGGGAAGTAAGTAGCACCGTAGAAGTCAAGTCCGTTCTGCAGCAGGATGTTGGCCTCTTCAATGTTGGCCAGGGTGACGCGGATCACGCTGCTAGCTTCCTTGGGCACCATGCTGGAGACCAGCTCGCCGTCGATGGTAGTGAGCGCGCGGGATGTAGTCTTCTCAGGCTTTGGGGTAGACGTCCCTGGAGGAAAGTAGAAGGGACTTTTTACCATGGAAATTTGTTGTATCTACAGGTATTTAAAAGACCAGGGATCTTCTGTCTGGAAAGGTTACTTTTGCAAAGTAGTAAGTTAATGATGATGATGATGAAAAATAGAAGAATGGGGAAGTAATATAGTTGATAAACAGATTTGGAATCATTAGAAACTGCAATAGCTATCAACTCATCTACGCGTGATTTTCGCTACATCCTAACCTACAAATACTATAAATGCGAAAGTTTGTCTGCGTGTAAGTGTTTTTTACCACGTATCACCGTAATGAAATTTGGAATGGAGATAGCTTACACCCTGGATTAACACATAGGATCCCGTAAAAAGGTTACTGCGGTATAACGGGAAGACGCGGGTGGAACCGCAGAGCGCAACTAGAAACAAACATTTGTGCATTGAAAAAAAAGCTCAACTAAATATTTGGTCTGTCTCTGGGTATTGTGTATCCCCGATCTACGTAGTTTCTGATATCTAGATACAGGAAATCTTAGTAGGTAAGTGGCCAGGCCTATGATTGTGACGAGATACGTTATAGATTGCTATAAACTTCCTGAAATTCAAATAGGCTATGTTTGTAATACTATGTATCATACAAACCAGTATTACCCTCCCTCGGAGATCCTGCGAAATGGAGACGGACGACCTCGACGACTGACGTAAACTTGTACAGGGCATGACGCACATCCTCCTCTGGGACCTCATCAGGGATGTCGTACACGTAGATTGTGAACGTCTTCTGAGGCCGGCAGGGGATCGCGATCTTGAAGATGTAAGAATTAGTGTGGATGAGAGTAAAGGAAGTAGGTAAGGCAAGTATATAAGGAAAGAGTTTGAAATCAAACAGTTTTAAGCTGAGTACAAGTAATCTCTCAAGATTGGAACACACCAATTCGTGCTTGGTGAGTTTGGTGACAGATGGTAGACTTTAGATAAAGACTCTGAGATATGATTGGACATCTTGACCAGAATGATGTTCGGATAAATGATTCAGTTCTAGAAGTGCTTTGTTTAAATTCACCGTCTATTAGGATAGGAAAAGAAAAGATAATGAGATGAGATATAAATATGAATAAAGCTAGAAGTCAAATAAAGATACAAAAGATATAAAACAAACAGAAATATACGACACAAAAGAAGGAAAAGAACGAAAATAGAGAAAAGTATGAAAGGCGGAGAGAGTAATACTAAATACATGTCAGTAATACAAATGTATGTGATGAATGTAAAGAAAAAAATGATCTGTTCCCCCGGTCACAATTCACCAGATAAATAATTTGCTAACCCAGCACTTACTAATATCGGATAGCAAACCATCAGGAAGTAGTCTGTTCTATTGTTAAAATTTGAGTCTTGGCAATTTATCTACGCAACTCTTTAAAATCCAGGCTTCAAAAAGTTAATTTGAAAAAAAACAGTCCTTACTAAAGCCAATTACCTTCCTGTAGAATCTGGAGCCAGTCACTTTATGGAATCCCTTTTTGAAGACCATCTGGTAATCTTCCACGCTGGAAAACTTGAAGAGAATGCCAGTAGCAGTCTTGGTCAGGGAGAAGCATCCTTTGAACTCCATCTTCTCGCAGATGGCTGATGCCTTCTCCATACTGAGGCCGTGGGACGGAGTCAGGAGGAAGGCGCCTTTCGTCAAGAAGTGTTCAGAGTCCGAAATATCGGACTCGCTCTCTCCGCCCTTCATCAGAGTGTGAATTTGTTCCTTCCACATGTATGAATCTGACATCTGACGGGATTGCCACAAATTAGTGTTCACGAACATTTCAAAAATACAATGCAAAATAAGTGATTCTGAAAGAGCTTCTGAAATTTGTCGAAGAAAACTTCTAAAAAGAACTGAGCAATGCACTCGTGCCACTATTTACACAAGAAGGCTTTTAGAATCACTTAGCCATATAAAAACAATTAACAAAATAAACAATGCCCCAAAATTTAATTTTTATATTAGTTCCGCAAAGAAATGATTTGGGTTCATTCTTGTAGCAAGTTATTCATATTTTATTGCGAAAGAGCTTTTCCGCTAGGACGGTATATCATCGCATATTAATGGCCAGATATTATTTTCCGACCAAACAGCAGAGTACATAAAATAACAATGTTACTCTTTCAAATAGAAGGGTTAAGTCGATCGAAAGGGTATGTCAGTGAAATTACTGTGTTTCCCTATTGTATAGTTACGAGCGCAGTGTAATACTGCACTGCACTTTCGAAGGCAAATCCAATGGCACTGCAACTATTATCAGAAGACATGACATGGCTTAGTATCTAGTAAATACCCTACACGTCCAAGGAATAAAGTAGGTACATAAAAATGAAAACGCAATTAATCTGTTTGTCAACCGCTTACTATAAGAACCACTGATCTCATTTCCACAATAAATGAACTGGAAGACCCAACCTATTTCATGATTAACGTTCAAGAAAAAACTAATAAGAATACAATAGTACCTCAATAACTATTATGACATGACAAGAGTAACGATCCCGTCACAGTCGATTGGAAAACGAGTGCAAGAATTGTCATGCTTCTTAATCGACTCGGATCGACTCATTGTTTTGGAACTTCCGGCTGTCGGAGAAGGAAAATATTGCGGTGACCTAAATGTTTCATCAGGTTATGGTTTGTTTTTATAAAATTATATGGACAAGGAATCTTCAAATCTAAAAGTTTGTTTACAATTTCGCCTAACTAAAAGCTTTTTATTCATGACAAAGAAATATGAACTGATCCGTCAACAGTAAATTTGATTCTTTACAACTGAAGATAGTATAATGGATGTGATTGACAATAGAGAAGATGGCGTCCTTTGATTCATCAAAAGCCAGCAATGGATTGGCAGAAGTTTATAAAGATACTAATAAATAACATAATAACATACCGCATACAATAAAACTATGACGGTGTTGTTTTTATATCATTGGAGAAGTAAGTATGACAAGTAGATACTGAAAAAGCTTTTGCAAACATACCTTTGGAAGTTGCAAATCGATTAATGAATTCAGTCGTTCATGTTACGGATCCTGCAGAAGCTAAAAATCACCAACATTAGAAAATAAATGAAAAATAACACGAACAAAATTATCAAAATGCAAAGATGGACATCCATCATATTCTCAGAAGACCAGAGACTAATGTTAAAAGAAATGATAGATTCGTAAATGAAAGAACTTCTCAGTAGGACGTAGTAATTTTAATAATACTCTGAGATCAAATCGTAAAAGGTAACGTAGCAGAAAATATAAACCAAACATGTGACGATTCTCGAAAAGGAACAATACTGTAAAGACAAGCCGAATCATTTAAAAGGAGTTGAACTCAAAAAGACGTAGGAGCAAACGATACCAGTAACGATCTACCGATCTATACAGATCATTAATCTAGAATCAAAAGTGGGTGGACAGAGAACTACTACTAGCAATTGATCCAACGATAAAAACATTTGTAAACCATATAAGGCCATCACGCGATTAATTGTTTAATGATACTGACCATAAGGTGGTAAATTGGATCCATTCTGGGACATTTCGGAAGAATTATTGGTCGGATGATACTACTAGTTTCATTTTGAAGTAATTGGTTGTAACTAAAATGGGTATTCCAAGGCTGAAGATTAAAGAGTTAATAGGAGCTTTTGTTGTGGTTTCTGAGAATTGGTACCAAAATTCATATTGAATCTGTTATAAAAAGATTAAAAGACTTGCCGACTTGAAATATTTTGTTTTTTGTTATAGAGTGGCGGACAAACAGATTCTTACATCCATCTTATGGACTGCATTGAAAGACTTGATATAGAGTCCCTTTGATAATATCCACCTACCCAATATAATAATAATCATCAGGCTACTACATTCCCACAGCTGGGACAAATGCCTTCTCTCAGAGAGAGTATGGGCCAAAATCTATCCCGCTGGCCCAGTGCGGGTAGGTAGATGTCGCATGCCCTTGACTACGGTGATGATTTTGGATATGATATATATTGTCATGGGTGCGGAGATGGGATTCGAACTCGGTATCGGTGCTTAATAACGCACGCTTACTGCTAATCTGCCAATCGACTTGACCCTAGTGGAAGCGGATTGTTTTCATATTAACTTTAAGAACCCGTTTGGTTCTCTTAAGAAGTTTGTTTTATAACATTTCAGAGGGGATGCATTGCGTACATAACATGAAACAAACCCTTTCAAAATTCAAGTCAACGACGAGCTGCTGAGCCTTTGCGTTAATAAATGTATTAATTATTATAATATATCAGTGAATCAATCAATCAATCATCAATTTTTGAGTTATTCTATTGAGTAAGGAATTTGGGACGTTCCGTCGGCTCAGCAATTAACTTGGAGTTGTCAGGTTAGGTTATTAGAACATTCAGAAAAGTTTGGTATTGTGCAGATACATTTTTAAAAAATATATTTTTTTTAATTCTATACTTTTCTATTTAGGTATGTAAAGTACTTTTATGTAATTTTCTGCCTTTTTTTTCTTTTTTTTATTTATGGTTTTGGGCAGGTATTGCAAACTTAGGGTAGAGCTCATTGAATAACCCATATCAAAAACAACATAATTAAGTATTAGTTTAGATTTATTTGTTTTTATTTCTTTGTTATGGTATATACATAATTAATATTATATGAAATTTAATAGAATTACTTAGGTATGTAAGTAACTAATAACTACTGACTCTATAAATTTCAGTTTTTTTCAATACTTTAATATTGATAATATAAAATTAAAGGAAACATTACTTAAATACGTCTAAAAAAATATGGCTACCCAGAGTACAAAACTGACCATGATGAATACAAAATTCATATTTTTACTAGCAAACCCGGCGAACTCCGTTTCGCCACCAGATGGCTTCGTTTTATGTAACATTTCGTTTGGTGATCAAAAGACGAAAAATTTTTTTTTTGTTAATTTTTTTTAACCATGCAAATGATAAATTTGTCCTTGTATCTGTAATTGCAAACAATCATTTGTTGAAGAATACGGTGTAGTACATGCTATGTATCAGAGATGGCGCTGTATGTGAAAAAAGATTTTCCCGCTTTTCTGTTGAAATTTTTCCTGAATTTTCTTTGCTATAAACCTGACGGAGCCCGAGACCTTTCCAACGAATGCAAAACCGTGGAAATCGGTTCGTGCGTTCTGGAGTTATAGCGTCAGGAAGGAAAACCCGACATATTTTTATATAACAGATAATGTAATATTATATTTATGTAATATTTCAGGTATTTTATAGCCGTAGAATATTTAATTTGAATGTATCAGTCACATTATTCGAAAAAAAAAACAAACGCAAACTACCTATTATATACAAAAGCAATTTTCAAACAAGACAAAACCTAGTTAGTCACTTTAGTAAAAATCGTGGAACTTTATATTAGTTTAATATGATTATTAAATAAATTAATACAGACAGATTTTTTTAACTAAAAATAACGTGCAAGTACCTACTACTTGGCTCCATTAAGTTAGCAATTCCTTCAGAGTTCAAGTGTAAGTTTTTTCAACAAATAAGTGAAATCCCAGACAACAACAAAATTTGAAAAAATGACCTGCCGGCGTTTCTTGATTGTTTTTCTACCGGCGGCGGCGCGGCGTAAGGAGGTTGGAACGGGCGTAGATAGTTTTAAGTTTTACGTTTAATTTTACTTGAGTTTTGAACTATAAAAAGCGTTTGAAAATAAGTATAACTTTTTTCAATAAAAAGGCCTTAGTGAAATCCAAGAACGATATCAATATTTTATGTCAAAGTCAGACTTTAAAAAATAACCTGCTGGGCGTTTCTTGCCTGTTCTTTTGCCGGTGTGAGGAGGTTGGAACTTAAGTTTGACGTTTTAAAGTGATCATAAGATCACATAGTATATCCTACTAAAAATATACTTATAGAGTTATGATCTACAAAAAAAAACTTTGAAAATGGAACCAGCACAGTCTTACAGGAACAACTCACCTGTCTCTTATCCCCAACCTTTTTCTTCGCCCCCTGGTCTTGCTGCTCCTCTTCCTGGGTCTGTCTGGTTTGTTCTGTGTCGGAGGCTCCTTCTGCTAAGGACATATTGCGACTGACTCGGACCGACGACTGCACCGGCTTTTGGTTAAGGAATGAGCGTACCCAGCCGTGGCGACGCTCCTAGCTGAGCAAAGTTTGGGAAGGCGTGGAGTCGATTTTTGTAATTTTTTTTTACTGTAGGTACTCTATTATTTGACGAATTCTTGTTTTTTTTTTGGTTTTCATTGAGCATATTGTGTGAAAAATGATAAACGTCTTTTCACCGCCATCTATTTACGCGGTAAGAGAACAACATCATTGTCATCATCATCATCAGCCGGATGAAGTCCACTGCTGAACATAGAACGCCACCTTTAAACGCCACCATGAACGGCTGTTAGCCATTTGCATCCATCGACTCCCTGCGGCTCTTACAATGTCGTCGGTCCACCTAATGGGGGACCTACCTACAGAGCGTCTTGCGGTTCGTGGTCGCCACTCAAGAACCTTTCTTCTCCATTGGTCAGGCTGCAGATAGCAGGGCCTAATGATAAAACTTATTACCTACCTGATTCAGGACCACCCTGACATCAATGCAGTGTCATCTGTACAATTGCAATTATATTCTAATTGCGAGAAAACAGAACGAGGAAATATGTCGGATTTGTTTGTTTGTAAGTGACCTTTCAAAACATAGTTTTGACTTAACTATGTTGCGTCTTTTGTTTTAGATAAAATCTTACTGTTGTGAATAATTCTGTTCGATTATCCATCTGACACACCTATCATATTCTACCTATAATAAACTTATGAAATTGACACTGGCAGAATTTAGACAATAATTCACATAAACAACACCGCACACGTAAAAATTTTATGGTATTGACTTTTTACTCGTAATACGTGCGCTTCTATGAAACTGTCAGTTCCCAGCAATTTTACTAAATGAAGCCGTTAATTAAAAATTGTAACACACACAAGTCAAGAATTTACATAAAAAACATACAAGTAAAACAGTTTTATGTTGTTTTTTTTCTCTCCTGAAAAGTTGCAAAATTCGACTTGCGCGGTGTTGTTAACTAGCCGACGATAAGTCTTAAACCAAGAAGTCATGTCAAGTCAAAAAGCTTCAGCTGTCAGAAAATGTCCCATCGACGAAAAAACTTGAAAACAACATCTACTCCATAGATTTTTGTAATTTTTTATTACAGGAACTGTGCTGTAAGAACCAATAACCAGATGAAGGTACATCTTTAGGTCGGAGGTTAGGCTGCGTTTACAATAGAGCACTCAATTCCGATACATAACGGTATAGGTTCCTAGCCACGACGTTAATGGCACCACGTGTTTAGAGGACAACACAATTACACTTTATTTATGTTTAACCAGCTGTTCTGCGTAGTATTTCACCATTGTTCACACTATTTCCATGCTAAATTTCATCAAGATCGATACAGCGGCTTAGAAGGAGTGAAAAGGTAACAAACAAACAAACAAAAAGCAAACAGCTGGATAAACAGGCAGAGTTAAGTACTTTCGCATTTATCAGCGGCTTCGCAAAGGTAGGCAATTTTTTTTTTGCAATATTTATCTGGTACTCTGGTATTATTCCTGTTATGTATTATGCCAATTTACATAAGTATATCTTTTTAGATTTTTTACTATCATAGTTATAGAGATAAACTTGAGGCGTGCGAGTTACAAGACACCGAGTTCGAATCCTCTCGGCCCCTATGACTTAATAAGTTATGTGCGGATTTGCCATCGCACAAAACGGTGAAGAAAAACATCGTGGCGAAACCGGCATGCCTAAGTACTGCAACATTCAAGGGCATACGATATCTACCTTTTTTTTTTTTTTTTTTTTTTTTTTTTACTATTTACAGGGTAGCGTTTTACCACAAGTCACCTGATGTTAAGTGACGATGTGGTCGAAGATGGCGCCACGCTACACCTGGACTGGGAACTGGCTCTCAAGTGAGGCTGCCGGAACACACCTACCTACCCGCACTGGGCCAGCGTGGTAGATTACAGCCCATACTCTCTCTGAGAGAAGGCCAGAGTCCCAGCAGTGGGAACGTGAAAGGCTTATAATAAAAAATAATAACAGACGAACAGACGGACGGACAGCGTAGTCTTAGTAATAGGGTCCGTTCTGATAGGGGAGAGTGGAAGATGAGTACACGCTGCGCCGACCACAAATAGATGGGACCAGGGCGAGAAGAAGAAGACATGACACGCGATCACCTAAAAACGTCAAACGAAGCGCCTGTTCCAACCTCCTGTTGCCGGCAAAAGAACAGGCAAGAAACGCCCGGCAGGTAATTTTTTAGGCACGATCACATTTACAATTTTATTCTAATTAGATATCTACTAAATATTATAATAGATACTGACAAAATTTTTAAAGAAACAGATTTATTGTGAAGACATCTTTATATTTAACGGGTCGACTTGACGTTTGATGAAATGCCCATAAGTGGGCAATGGAGCGTGGTTCAGATGACATAACGTTTGTTCCTGGTACCATGGGAGGCCCACAATTTAAAACCACCTATCGGTGTGTTCCGGCAGCCTCACTTGAGAGCCAGTTCCCTGTCCAGGTGTAGCGTGGCGCCACCTTCGACCACATCGTCACTTAACATCAGGTGACTAGTGGCCAAACGCTACCCTGTAAATAGTAAAAAAAAACATTATTTTCATAGCCTTGTTCGTAACCTATAAAAAAAATGAGAGAATTTCAAGGTAAGAAAGTTGCATGATAGCTCAGTGGTAGCGACGTCGATTCGCGACTTGTAACTTTAGATCGTGGGTTCCAACTCTGCAATGAAATTGAGTTTTCGGTGCTTTCAATAAAAAAAAACATGGTGAAGAAAAAAAAACATCGTACTTACTCGTTTTTATGTATTTTTTTTTTACTGGTGGTCTTCCGGTTCCTATGTTAAGAGACCTTTGATGGAGTTGCTGTTTTAAAGTGATCATAAATGTATCGTAATAAAAAAATAAGATTTTTGATTTAATGGGACCTCTAGTATAGGTCAAAAAAATCAAAAATACGGCAATACACACGTTTAAGCTGTGTCCCTAGTATTAAAATAAAATTGTTGTTATCACTGTTGTTTTTGAAGCTATCATTATTTTGGCGTATGTCATAATTACATACCTACCTACTTGTTAGACGCACTTATTAAAGTTATCTAAATGGAATGGCTAAATTGGACGGTGTTTGTACACCAATTTACACCATGAAGGTCGTGATTACAATAATAATATAATGATAAGTATCATCACCAATCTGGGCTTCTAACTCTAAATACACTGTTAAATGTTCAATATGTTTTATTTTAAGATTTTTTTTAATAACTTTTTTTTTATGAAGTTTCTACTCATTGGCGGATACTTCTACGGTATTACAATCTAGCCTATAAGGGCTAATAAGTAATTAGGCTAGGTAGAGTATAACTAAGAATGTGTCCATTAGCACTTTTCTTATTGTCTCTATTAAGGGGAAGACACTTTGTTTTTGTGCTCTTTAGCACTTTTAGCACTCACTGAACTACGTATTGTTTGCACTCAGATAAACTAACTCAAAAGGTTTCGTCCTTTTCAGTCGTCTCACTATGTCCGTGTTGTCGAGGAGCTGGACAGCCTCGATGTTCACATGGTGATGAAGCCTTTGTTCGTTTTTTAATTAGTATTATTATTATCATTCTGGTTGTTATTTTAATGAATTAATTTGTATCTTACCATTTATTTATTTTTTACAATATCTTACTTATACTTACATCTTTTAATTCTGTTATATGTTATTCGCCGCCATATTGTACATGCAGTCTGCATCAATAACTGCAATGTCATTTAGCTTAATACATCAATGTGCTCATATAAATAAATAAAATAACAGTTTTAGCACTAACTAACAGTTTTAGCACTAACTAACAGTTTTAGCACTAACTAACAGTTTTAGCACCAACTAACAGTTTTAGCACCAACTAACATTATTAGCATTAGTCCGCTACTGCACCTAGGGTTCCCAACTATACTGTTTTGAACAGTATTATACTGTTATTCACTAAATTATACTTTTTACTGTTTAACAAAAGTATGTTACATTTTTATATTATCTAAGCATCGCTAGAATCTGATAACCTGTTTAGTGTTGTAGTACGTATCGTGGATGGTGGACCACTTTCACTGTTTTCATCAACTCGGGTAGTCAAATAACCGGGCCTTGAGTTCATACAAAATTCTCATAGCAAAGGGCACTTTCAGTTTTTCGCGAATTTTCGGACTTTGCTGGGGATTTTCAATAAAAAAACCTTTTATACAGACCTCGTTGTAACAATTTACGGATACAGCAAAAATCAGCCAAAACGGTCGAGCCTACGCCTACGTTATGAGGATCCGTTTGGGTGGGGATTCATTTTTGTATGAGGATCAACTACCTACTTAATATTAAATACATTTTTATGTGCGAAATAAAACATAATATAAATAATTAAACATAAATTGCGATCAACTCTACTTATTCAGTAATTTTTAGTGGTCATTGTCTTAATCGAGACATTTACAAATTACTAATACGAATAGTTATCGATTATGACATCAGCCGTACTTTCTTGTTTAATCAATCATCCGATCAATCGTTACCCGTTTGGTAGCGGCTTATTAATTCGTTCTGGCGGTGGAATAGTGACGCTAGTTTTATTAAATTAAATTGATATCTGAAATGATGTCTGTTTTCCGTAAGATTTCATTTTAAATTAATCTTTAAATTATTATTCAGCTTAATTAAAGTTGACTCACTCTACGACGCGAATAATGAATCGATACATTTCTAATTGCTAATAATCGAGATATTTGGGGTATCTTCATAACCGAATGATTACATTATGTATATCTTTGAGTCTTATCTACGCTCTATCGTCTTGTCTTAGGTACGAAATGAAAATTGAAGAAAGCCTGCTGACTTGAAAAGTCCAAGAGATAGCCATGTTGATAAGGGTTCAACGACTTGAAGTCTGATTTTTAGAGTTGAGGCTTGTACATATTGGATTAGGTTCTGCGATAAAGTATTTTGCGAGATTAGGTTGCGCCTAATTCTACTAAACAAGTAATAGTTCCACATTAATAGTAAACGGAGATGTAAAAGAACAATAAAATTGTAAATGATCGCGCTCAAGAATGACCTGCCGTGCGTTTCTTGTCTGTTCTTTTGCCTACGCAAGGAGGTAAGAAATGGCGTATTAGCTTCTTTTAAGTATTACATAACAACAAAGCCACAAAACATATATACAGTGGGATATAAAATTAAACTAAATATGTACTAAGAACTTACGATATAAAACTAAACATCTACATATAAAAAACCTGATCTAAATCGCTGCCTGCGCAGGTAGAGTGCCCAAAAGACTGGCAACATTGTATCAAGAAATAAAAATAATTTCATTTTTGATATTTGATACTACAATCGAACGAAACAAAGTTATCAGTGACCGCTTCACAGATTTGGAGTTTCATCTATGGCTGTGATTCCGAGTACGTAGATTATGGACTAGATAATATTATATTTAGGATCGGTTATTTATCTGTGGAAATCATACCAAGTACGTGTACTAGGTGGTAGTCACTGGATTAGGTGGAACTAATCTCGAAACCTAATTCAACCCATCTCTACCGGCTTTTAGCTCGTGACCTTCAACTGTTATATGCATAGAGTAGGTATAATCAAAACGAAGTATTGACCCTTGCGGTTGGACAAAACATACAATGACAACAAAACATGTGCTACAAGCTAGTCGATTCGACTACAGACTATTAAACTGCATGTGGGTGACATCGTGGGCTAGTTAAATCTGTAACAGTTTTTAACAAAGTCCGGATTTACATTTTAAATTCAATATTTACAATTCAGTGCGTTACTTTGGCAAGCCAATCGCTGTTGTAAGTAGGTATAAATATCGGCGAGTCTGTGTCAAGAGCGTGGCCGAATGTGACCTTATACCGAAGTAGTTTGCGTCGATTCAAGTATTTTGTGATAAGTTAGTTACTCACTATCGAGTACAAAGATCAGTGGTGTGATTTTTTTATAAGTGGAGTTATTGAATATGGTGTTTGTAATAGAATAAAACCTAGCTAAAATATGCCTGAGCGAAAATGGATTACTCCTTTCAAAAAACAGGTATGTATCTTCGTACATAATTATTATTAATACGCATTATAGTTTTTATTGTACTTATGTACTATATAGAATATTATTATTTTGAAGATTAATTAATTAATTATTCACTGATTTGTCAGTTTTCGCTTTTGTTTATTTATGTAGGTATATAATCTTAATCGGAAGAGTTATGTATGTATTATTATTCATATTCATATTCAATCGTTTATTGCATTCATATGTTAGTATACAAGAGATCTTAGTGGTTAAGATTAGCGAACATATGGACCCGAATAGGGTATAGCAATGTAGGAGCGGACCGATCCATTCTGATCATTTCGAGAAGTCGTCGTTGAGGAATTCATCTAGGCTGTAGTAGCATTTGTCGATTAAAAACGTTTTTAAGTTATTTAAAAATACGTGATTTTTTTCTTCGGATTTTAATTCGTCGGGTAGTTTATTAAATATTTTTATAGACATTATGTTTGGTCCGGAACTGTGTAATTTTAATTTTGACGGTGGTAATTCTAGTTTATACATAAACCTGGTTGCGTAGCGTCGTGATTGGTCAGCTTGTTTTATGAAGAACTGCGGATACTTTCTCACAAATTTACTTATTTCCAATATGTATAGTGATGTCAACGTTAATATTCTAAAATTTATGAAGTGTGGTCTACATGTTTCTGGCTCTTTGATGTTTCCTAGTATGCGGACGCATTTTTTTTGGTAAATAAATAAATCTGGTGCGTCTACACTATTGCCCCACAGTAATATGCCATACGTGAGCCATGCATTTACGTACGCGTAGTACGCAGACATAGCAGTTTTTAGATCGGTGGCCCTACGCAGTTCTCTTAGCGCGTACGTAAAACTTGACATTTTTGTTTTCAACTTTTTTATGTGGGTCTTCCAATTTATACTTGAGTCTATATCTAAACCTAGCAAAGTAAAGGTATCTACACATTCTATTTTTATATTTTATTATTTTCTATTTTCTATTTTATTTTTCTATTTTTATTATTTTACGCATAATAATAATACATATGAATTTAATAGGTAGGTACTGCTTTGATTTTGATTTTTGAGTGATTTAGAACAAGATACCGGTTATAAATGTAATTTAATAGTTTACTTTAAACTAAACTAACTACATATTATTATTTTTAACAAGAAAATGTGATTTTAGTCAGACAGCGGCTATCACGCTTAGACTCGATATAAAAATAATGTTTGCGTCATATGTAAAATTAAATATGCTCTGTTATCGAGATAAATTAGCAACCTACGTTACCTACCTACTAGAACTTTTTGTTTCATTATTTTATAAATACTATAATTAACTGCACTGTTTGTTCAGGTTTCAAATAATAGTTATGTTTTGTTTGTAAGTATAAGTACAACCTTTCTTTACTTATAATAAATTTCAATATTTAAATAAAATGTCAGTTTTCTGTGCATGTGTATAATTATTACGCCATTATTCATTCATCAAAGATCTGTTACAATATTCAGCCGATATTGTAGTAACCACCAAGAAGTTAACGGAGTTGAACCCAAAAAAATAATTGTTCACCTCACAAGCTCGGAAAGAGTCTGTTTGTCATTCGAAATCTGAGTGCAAAAGCGCATTTTGCGCGCTAGCGTGGAAAGTATTTTTAAACTTCGAAACTTTCTATTCAATAATTTTCCATACCGCCAGTCCACCTAAAATGCAACAATACTTAGTTCATGTCAGTGTTCCAACCTCTTTGGAATAATGGCACTGGCCAGCACGACTATTGCATGAAAAAACAAATAAACCTATTTTATCTGTTTTCTTGCATCTAGCATTTTCCTCGCTCTAGTGAGGTGAAAATTTGTGTATCGCTCGGCTGCAAAGTTATTCTGCGTCTCGTACCTTTGAAACCCTCGCTACGCTCAGGATTCTATATTTGAACCATGAGCGAAGCGAGTGAGGAATCCTTGCTCAGGTTTCAATACAAGTACTCGCGCCAAAATACAACTTTGAATCCTTGCATAACAAATAACTATTAAAAATTTCGCATTGACAATATAAAAAGAAATTCCCGTAACAAAAAAAAAAACTTATGTTCAGTTTAGTTTCTTTCATTAAAAGCTTTTATTTCACATGCAATATATGTATGTAAGTATGTTTGTTCGGGTGGAATCTTTGAACTGAATTTTTAAGTAGATATCTTCAACCGATTGAGTTGATATTTTTAAATTATCAAAATGCATTAGTGCCCCCAGAATACAGAATTATGTTTTGAGCAGGCGCATGTCCAGCCGTTTTGTGTGATTGATATAACTTATTTTTCAGAAAAGAAGCCAATAGTGTTGCTTTCGTGAAAAAAAGGATATAGAAAAGTGCTTTTGTCGTGCGTCAGGAACTAGGGTAATGACTGCAGTAATTGCACCTTGCGAACTCCTGTCTCTGAACTGGGTTAAAATCGCACAGGATAGAGAGAAATGACGCTCTCTCGTTTCGGGGCCCAAAACATCGAGTTCCTTAGATGACTATTCTGATGATGTTTTCATTCTACTTCCAGTGTTTTGTTGTGCTCGGGGCTTCGATGAACATGTCTCAGATAGGCATGGTGATGGGGTTCGTAGCACCACTGCTGCCGCAACTGCGAGCTGTGGACTCCACCATACTCATTGATGACACGTTGGGATCCTGGATTGGTAAGCAGTAAGCTCAATAATTGTTCTATGACTTTTTTTTGGTAGAAACACGCCTACTAATTCTGGCAGGTCAATGACCGCGTGGTGGTATAGGTCAGTGACCGGCTGCAAGGGCGGATTAACGCATCTTGTGCCCGTGCCTCTCGACCGCATGTTCAAGAGTTCAATGTACCGCACGGTCTCGGCCATACCACGGTCGTTCAACCGTGACCAGATTGTTTAACGTGCATTAATATTTCATTTACCGTACCGTTTAAGAAAAAAACAAATTGTCTATTGGATTAAAATATTGTTTTCTTGATAGGACAAGTCCAAATAAACCTTATTGTTTTTATTTCCAGCGGCCCTCCCAGGGTTTGCGCTAGGGGTGGGAAATCTAACCATTCCTACTCTAATGGCCAAGTTCGGCAGACGGAAGGCAAACCTCATCAGCATCGGTATCATTATCTCCGGATGGGTCTGCCTCGTCGCAGCACAGAGCCTTGCATGGATCCTGATAGCCAGATTCCTCCAAGGCCTATCAGTAGGCATGAGCTCCTGTCTCACACCGATACTCATCGGCGAATATACTAGCCCAAAGAACAGAGGAGCATTTACGATACTAATGTCTTTAATCATGGCAGCTGGCACCCTGACGGTGCATACCATTGGGTCTTACGTCACATGGAGAACGACAGCGTTGGTGATCACCATAATTACTTTTGTGAACCTCCTGATCGTAGCCGTCTCTCCAGAATCGCCAAGCTGGTTGGCTAATCAAGGAAGATATGAGGATTGTGACAAAGTCTTCCGATGGCTGAGAGGTGATGAAGAAACAGATGAATTGCACAAGCTGATACAAGCCAGTACAGTAACTCGTCAATCTAACAGTGTTAACAGTTCTTTAAGAAATAAAATTAAGGGGTACATGTCAACTGTTAAGAAAAAAGAGTTCTATATGCCTATTATAATAATGATACACTTATACACAATGGGACAGTGGGCCGGTATCAATATTCTAGCTCCATATATCGGCGATATGGTCCATGTACTCACAAACTTCAATATAGCGTTGATTGTGATCAGCGTGGATGTACAGAGAGTCATATCCTGCGTCTTTGCTGTCGTCATCATTAGAAGGATCAAGAGAAGAACAATGCTTTTCGTGATGTGTGGTTTGAATGCGTTAGTTCTTCTCATCATTGCTGGATATGCCTACATGAAAACTAACAACAGTCTCTCGTTTGATCATCCACTGATCGGAGTATTTTTACTCCATGCTTTAATGATGACAGTAGCAATGGGTTCCTTACCATTACCATTCACGATAGCTGGAGAAATATTTGCTTTAAGATACAGGAGTCTGTCTAGCGGTATCAGCTCATTATTCTGTTCTATCAATATATTTACTTCTGTAAAGACCTTTCCATTTCTACTTAACCGTATAGGCTTACATGGAACATGTTTTTTGTATTCTGGACTCATGTTATACTGCTTAGTCGTCGTGTGGTACCTTCTTCCAGAAACAAAGGATAGAATATTACAGGATATTGAAGAAGAGTTTAAAGGTAAATTGACAGACGACGACTTGAAAGCTGCACAACCATTGACGGTTATGAAAGGTAAAAATGTGGAAGAATAAATAGCAAATTCTGTGTGGAATCTTTTATTAAAAAAACTACAATAATGTTGTTTCTTGTGAATTTGTATTTCCAAGAGCCAGTTCCAACGTGCAGAGTAGTAGAAATTCATTAAATATTGTTAATAACAAATTAACATCAGAACATTAAATTTACTCACAACTATGTGAGAGTTATAAACATCTGAATAATTAAGTTTGTAGTATAGAGTAAGATGAAAAAGTTAATGTTGTGTCACTTACAATTTAATTCAATTCAAAGTTCTTTATTACGGACAACATTTATCCATGAATTAGTATGCACAATTACTTAAAATACGTTACTAAAAAACGTAAACTAAAATAAAAATTAAACAAACAGAACAATTAAACACAACGAAAATAATATGTTATGTATAAAATATTTAGCTTAGACTAAGGATTGCTGTCGCAGCGCGAATTGCGCAGCAAACAATCCCCAGTCCAAGATGTATATCCAAGATACATGCTGTACATGATGTACATGTGTGTGATGATGTGTGTCCAAGATATATAATATATACTTATGCCATGACAAGTCAAAATGACATATTATGAGATGACATATCGATCCAAAACCGCGGATAACGGATCAGGATCTATTATTAATTTCGGTCGTTAATAATTATCCTGAACCTACGAATGATGAAATTAAATGATAAAATTAATATAATTATAATTAGTAGTTTCATTCATATGGTTTCGTGCTATTCATTTTTTATCGGCACAAAATCCAACTCAATCAACTTTTACGTATAGGTTACGGCAAAAATAATTTGGTCTAAGAACTATATATTTTAAAAATTTCATCTGGTTTATAAAATACATCAGTTTCCTTTTGTTTGACTGACTTCCAGTCAGAACTAATTAATATGACATTAACTTGTTAAGCAGGTGACTCTTTCTTATCAACTAAATCTTCAATAACCTCGTCATCTGCATGGCCTAAAATATTACCATCACTTCTGAATTTACCGTAAGTAAAATAATCATCAATCTCTTGCAAAGTCCTATTTTTCGTCTCTGGCAACATAAAATACAAAACTAGCAATGCAATAGCCATGGCTACACCAAAAACTGTGAACGTTCCGTAGATTTTCAAATAAAACATCATATAAGGCATTATTTTGAAAGTTATAACCAACAATACACCCATTGTATACCCAGCCATGGAAGATCCAACACTTCTGTGTTCTAAAGGGAATATTTCTCCGACTAAAGCTAATGGTATTGGTGCGCAACCGAAATTAACAACTATGAAATAAAGAGAAAATAAAACCATAGATACCCAATAATAGTCTTTAGATACAACGTCTTTGTCGGAAAGAAACAAATATAAACAAGTGAACATTAGTACAACGAAAGAAGCAGATCCAGTCGTAAATAGTAATGTTCGTAATCTCATTATTTTTACCAAATATGACGAGAATGTAGCGCTTGTTGTTATAATAAGATCTACAACTAAAGTAAAGTAGAAAGAGTTTGGTGTATTTCCAACGATTTCGTTGATAATCTGTGCGGCGAAAGCAGGGAAAATATGTCTTCCGCTACATTCCAGTAAAATCCCCGCAAACATGAAGATTATTACCGGCTTCAGAAAGTTTTTCTTAGTGAATTTCTTTAGGAAGCCCACCACCTTCTCCGGAACCGTCATTTTCGCTCTAACCGTTTGGGCGTGAATAAGTTCTTTGATTTCCTTTATGGACTCTTCAGTTCTTTCACGGAACCAAAAAAATGATTCCTGGCTTTTTTCGTGCATCTTTCTCTCTGCGAGCCACGAGGGACTTTCTGGCCAAGTAAATACTATAGGCAAAGCTATTATTGAAGGGATGGTAGTAATCATGGCTACAGTTCTCCAATGCAAACAGTTTCCTAAAACATGTACAGCTGTACTGCCTAGATATAAAAAGGCTGTTTTTAGGTTTAGAAATACGGGTCTGTTTTCTGGGCTGGTGTATTCTCCGATGGCCACGGCTCCAAGGATGGAAGTGGAACCAAGACTTATGCCAGTCATGGCTCGTCCAGCGATGAGGCAGAAGACATTGGGAGCGTAGCTGGTGAGGAGCATTCCAGTGATTCCTGGGACCATGTCTAGGGCAAACGCGATACGTCTTCCGTACACATTCATGAAGATTGAGGACGTAAAGTAGCCGAAGATGCAGGAAATGCCCAGGGAAGCAACTGTAATAGGTCAATTATCATCAGCTTTATAGCCTGTCATTTCAAACAGATACGTCACTCAGTCGCTACTCAAGTTTAGATCAAGGTTTGAGTGTCGTTCTATAATACCAGTTTTAGAGGCTTTATTGGAAAATCTTATTCAATCAATAAGCAATTCATATCATTTGAATTAGGTTTTATCGACACTATTACAAGCACCATGGGAATATTGAAAATTCAAACACAAACAAATACATTATGGTGAATTTCAAACCTGATTCTAATGTTAATGACCATAGTAGTTTAAAAGAATATAATCATATCATTGTTAGTGGTATTTTGCTAGTCATTGAAATTTTTATTTTGTAACCACCAACATGAGAAAGTATGTGCAGATGACATACCAAACCAAGAAGAAGTTTCCATGGTCATCTTGATGCTGGAATCCGGCGCTTCCAATGCAGGCAGCAGGCAGGATGTAAAGCCCATACCCATCCCCTGCGCCAGCATAGTCCAGAGAACTGATGACACGATCCATGACTGAAATTTTAGGAAAATCGTTATGACAATCAGGCATTTTTCCCCTAGGTTTCTTTAGCAGAGACCATTGTAACCTAATTTCCAGCGATAACATACTCACTAGTCACGGAAAGTACCTGTTTCATCAGTGGAGTGATCCAGGTTGGTTTTGAATCCATTGAAACTGCTTCACACCTCTAATTTTTTTATGTATCTAAAAAGAATATATCATGTAGGTTTGTTGTTTTCTACTCAAGCAAAGAAAGCGTATTAAAAAAAAAATAACGTTTTGTACATCTATCAGCTGCCAATATAACAATTACAATGACCGCAAACTTTAATTAATGATTTTAATGAAAGACATCGTAATGAAACCAAAGCTATATAGTGACAAATAGTTAATGCATCTTCAATTTAAAAACTTGTCGCCAATGCTTGATATCTGCAGTAATCTGCAACATAGCTAAGGACAAGCGCAAGAAAACTGGCTTTCAAATGAAAAAACCGCATCAAAATCGGCCCATCCTTTTGAGAGCTGGGTTGCCACAGACACACACACACACAGAGACAGGCATCGACGTCAAACTTATGACACCTCTCTTTTTGTGTCTGGGGTTAATAAGAAACGCTTAATCAGTGTACGTAAATAAATGTAATTCTCACTAAGTAAACAAAGTAACCATAGCTTGGTGGTAGGGTTCTGTTAATAATCTGTCGCCAAGCACCTATCGGTGTGTTCCGGCAGCCTCACTTGAGAGCCAGTTCCCAGTCCAGGTGTATCGTGGCGCCATCTTCGACCACATCGTCACTTAACATCAGGTGACTTGTGGTCAAACGCTAGCCTGTAAATAGTAAAAAAAAAAAAGTAAGTGGGTATTAGGTACCTACTTTTTTGTATTCTTATATTTCTCAGGCGTTTTCTTTACAAATGATGATGATAACGCTTTCGGTTCAACTCTGAAAACTGAATAATATAAAATAAACCCAATACCCCTACACGTCTTGAAAAACAGAGCACTTAATTACGATAAAATGTATTAGAATTGTATTAAGATAAATGTATGTTTATATATGCGTGATAATTATATGTAAATTATGTAATATTGAGCAAATTAATTCAGTTGCTTAGGCAAGTTGGTGGTCCAAGTAATTTTCGACTAAAATTTTATTGTAAATGTGGTCGTGCCCAAAAAATTACCCGCTAGGCGTTTCTTGCCTGTTCTTTTGCTGGAATAGGCGTAGCTAGTCTTAGGTTTGGCGTTTTAAAGTGATCACATGTATCCTTTTTAGTGTTCGACCCTACTAAAATTATAAACGTGAAAGTTTGTGAGTATGACTGGATGGATGGATGTTTGTTACTCTTTCACGCAAAAACTACTGAACGGAACTGAATGAAATTTGGAATGGAAATAGCTTATACTCTGGATTAACACATAGGCTACTTTTTATCCCGATTCCTGCGGGATAACGGGAAGACGCGGGTAAAAACCGCGGGGCGCAACTAGTATAAAATAATGTCGAATATGTTATATTGTCAATTATATTACTTCTCGCTTGAACCAGTACCTAAAAACACTAATTTATAGAAGAGAAGATAAGAATAATTAAAATTTTATTCTTGTATCAAGTACCTATCTGGTTTTATTCGAGTTTTCTGTTAGTGATAGTCGTCCACTTAATAAAGATGAGATTAGTTACTAAATCAAGCTGAAAATTAGGGTTAATTACAACTAGAAAAATAATAAATTTAGATCATAAATATATGCTAGAAAGACGAACTGAGGTGTAGAAAATAAATTATCTATTATCTGAACAATTAATTTGGTTGTAAAAAATCGTGGGGCGTTTGAAGTTAAATGCTATTATTTAGTTAAAAAGTATAGATAATAAAAATAGTAGATTATAAAAATAGAGTCCAAATAATCCATCTTTTAGGTACAATTAAATTAATTAATCTATTTTGTTTAACTTATCTATAATATAAAAGTGAAATCTGATCTGGGTATCCGGTTTATATTATAACACTGAGGGATGATGGTAACACAATTAAACTTTAAAGTCTTCCATTCAATTAGGTACCTATATTTCTTAATAATTATAATATGAATCATTCCACATCATCAATCTTCGTCACTGTACTTTTTAACTAATTAGTAAATAATATATAGATTATACAAAAAATATTTAGTAGAGATGGGCCGGGACGACCACATACTGAAAAGTCGGGAAAACCACTAATTAATAAAAGAACTACAAAACTTAAAGTAAGTGTAGTACTTGTTTTTTTTTTTTTTTTATTTCTTTCCCCAAGAACTACAATATTCAAGGGCATGCGACATCTACCAACCCGCACTGGGCCAGCGTGGTAGATTACAGCCCATACTCTCTCTCTGAGAGAAGGCCAGAGTCCCAGCAGTGGGATCGTGAAAGGCTGATAATGATGATGATGAAAACCTACAATTTCTGTTTATGAATAATGATGAGTGAAGAGGAAATTCTAGAAGGGATTTCTAGTGAGACGGTAATATTGGCCGTAAAAAGATTAAAGCGCAGGAACACTAACGATGGTCGCTGGGAGGAAAGCGAATCAGTAAGGATATGCTTCAAAGGAGCGCACTTGCCTACACACGTGTATATCTATGACACTAGAGCCAATGTGGACATCTACACTTACCCAGTGACACAGTGCTCTCGTTGCTGGCGATTTGGACATTCTAGAAAAATGTGTCCTTCTCTTAAAATGATCTGCCCTAAATGTTCAGAGAACCACCAAAACTGTGAAACAATGGAATTCTATTGCAATAACTGTACTGGAAAGCATATGGCAATGGCTAAAATATGTCCAGTTTTCCTCAAGGAGAAAAAGGTCAGGGAACTAATGGCAGAATCGAATTGTTCATATAAAAAAGCACTCACTTTGTATATTCCACCAGTGCCACAACCAGTACATATTTATCAAGATCCGCCCCTACCGGCCCCAACTGAGATTCCTCGTGATAACACTATGGATACTACATTACCAGAGACTGTAGCCACTGCCAGCTATGCTAGTGTTACGAAAGAATCATCCTCGAAATCTAAGAAAAAGTCAAAAGCAGACAAACGGAGAAATAGAAAAACGCCTACAAAAGAAAGAGAAGATGACATATTTGAGTATGTTTCTGAAACAAGTGAGGGAGACAAAGAAGAACAACCGGCTGAAAGGAAGAGGTCAAAGGATAAAGAGCAGATATCTTGGCTAAATTTGGTTAAAAAATTGAAGCACAAACTATTTGAGGAGGCGAATAATTCATGGGAAGACAAGATCAGAGGTTGTGTGAATATCTTATTTGAGGTGTTACTATCGTGGTTACTGAAGTTTATCGCTGATAAGCCTGGTTGCAATTTCATCAAACAATTATGGATTGCAACAACTCAAACATCTCAGTAAACTTACTACAGTGGAATGCGCAAAGCATTCGGCCCAAAAAGACGGAGTTTGAAGCCCTTTTGACCCAAGAAAAAATACACATTGCCATATTAAACGAGACTTGGTTAGATCCTCACAGCCACTTTCGTGTAAGTGGTTATAACACTTTTCGAAGTGACCGTGCTGATGGCTATGGAGGGGTGGCTGTCCTAACACATAGATCAATAAAAGCACTACAAAGTAATGTCCAACTCACAAATACACGGATTGAAATTCTTCTTGTTAAAATACTGAACTGTGACCACCTGGAGAATGTAGTTTCTGTATATTGCCCTCCTACAGCTAGAACAACTTCAAGCGACTGGGATCAAATTTTAGCCTTAGCTAACCGTAAGACCTTAATTGCAGGAGATCTAAACGGTCATCATACAAACTGGTCCACCAAAACAGACGGAAGAGGTATCCAAATTTTCGATGCAATGTTAGAAAACGACTTTGTTTCTCTGAACGATGGTACTCATACTAGAGTTAAACTAAGGAATGGTATAGTACAAAGATCTTCTCCCGATGTGTCTATGGCATCTACAGATATAGCTTTGAAGTTTAACTGGTCAGTTCTAAATGAGAGTTTGGGAAGCGACCATTTAATGATTAAGATCAAAACTAGTATTTCTGAAAATAGGGTTGCAAAGAAAAAACGCAATTTTAAAAAGGCTGATTGGGTAAAATACAAAACAACCTTGGAGACAGAGCTCATGGACTTTACATTGCCAGATGACCAACAGGCCGCATATGATAGTTTTATGAACATAATAAACAAAGCGGCCGACCAAGCGATCCCATTTATTAGGATATGCGAGAACCCGCTACGTCAGAATAAGTTTACTCCTAGGCCGTATTGGAATCAAGATATATCAAAAACTGTAGCTGAAAGACGCAGGACCCTTGCAGAATTTAGAAGAAATCCCACGCCTACAAATTTAGAAGCATTACAAAGTAAACTATGTTTGGCTCAAAATATCATTCGCAAGGAGAGTTCTAAGTCATGGCGAGGTTTTTGTGATAGTATGGATCATGTGACGTCTGCTGGTGAAATGTGGGGTAAAATGAAATGGCTCAAGGGCTATAAAACATCGAGAAGTAACGTCATTACACGTGAGAAAGCCGAATCCTTGTTAGGTAGCTTGGCCCCTGACTATGTAGTCCCGAGTTCCCCTACTTTTAGTATTGAGAATGTACAATTATCCTCACCGATATCTTTACATGAGCTTACAAACTGTATCAGGCAATCTGATACAGCGCCAGGTATAGACAATATATCTTACTCTATGATTAAGAACCTCCCAGAAAGGGGAAAGTGTATACTGGTATCCATATTTAATAGGTTTTTATGTGCTAGTTTCGTACCAAATCAATGGAAGGAAGTTAAAATAGTACCTGTACCAAAACCAGGTGCAGACAATAATTCAGCTTCCAGTGTTAGACCTATCGCGTTGTTGTCTTGTCCATGCAAAATATTTCATTCCATCATTACACGCAGGCTAGAATGGTATTTTGAAAAAAGCTGTAGATTTTCTGATGAGACAGTTGGTTTTAGAAGAACACGATCTTGTATGGACAATTTGACAAGATTGGTTACACGAATCCAATGTAATTATACAAAGGGATTTGCAACGGTAGGTTGTTTCATTGATATTGATAGTGCATACAACAATGTCAACTTGTTAAGTCTGTTACACACGTTGCATAGCCATGGGGTGGGAACTCAAATCTGCGGATATCTTTGGGAGTATTTACATAATAGACGATTAACAATAGATATAAATAACCAAGAGTCGCTCACACGAGTTACTGGAACGGGAATTGCACAGGGTGACCCTCTATCCCCATTGCTATTCAATGTGGCAACTATCGATATTTGTAGGAACTTGAGAAATGTTTTTGTGTCACAATATGCAGACGATTTCGTAATTTATACAGGTCATAAGAACATTGCTGAGGCTATAGATATCACTCAAATTGCGTTGAATTCTCTAAACGATATGGTAGAAAGTATTGGCTTAAATATTTCACACAGAAAAACCAAGGTCTGCGTGTTTACTAGAGGTACTCCTAGAACTAATAATAATAATATAATGTTAAAAATAAATAATCATGTTATTCAACACGTAGAAGCTGTAAAATACTTAGGCATGTGGCTTGATAGAAGATTAAAATGGGGTCAACATATAAATGAAGTACAGAACAAAACACTAAAATTTTTAAACGTATTCAAAGCTCTTACCGGTTCTAGATGGGGCATCCACCCTAGACATCTCAGACGTCTCTATATATCGATTATCCGAAGTAGATTAGATTACTGTTGCTATTTATATGATAATAGTATTAAAAGTCACTTATATAAGATGGAAAAAGTACAGAATCAGGCCATGAGAGTTATAGGTGGGTTTATAAAGAGTACCCCAATCCATGTGATGGAAAGTGAACTGTGCATTCAGCCTCTGAATATTCGCAGAAAATATTTAGCGGCAAAATTTTGGTTAAAGTCTAGGTCTATTGAAAATAATGTTACCATCACTGTATTGGAAGAACTGAATAATTTAAGCCAAAATCAGTACTGGAGACGTAAGAGAATGCCATTACTGATAACGGTTCACAGAGAATATTACAGCCACCAAATAAAAACTAGTGTTATGCCTCAAGCTTTCTCCATGAATACCTGGATAAGTAATGTAGATGTTTCTAACAACATTAAAGTTGATATTGACGGTGTTACTACAGCTAAAAGAAATTTCAGTACCATAGGCATGCGGAATATCTGTATGGAATACATAGATAGCAAATTTGGTCCTCACTACAAAGTGTATACTGATGGGTCTAGGGATGAAAATGGATGCGGAGCTGCGTTTTTCGACCCGCAGATAGATACGCGTGTGAAGTTTAAAATTGAAGTTGATGTATCTATAATGCATTGTGAACTGATCGCGATATCTGAAGCGTTGTCATATGTGGCATCGCTGGATATTAGTAGATGCATCGTACTATCTGACTCTAAAAGCGCCCTCTTACACTTGGCTCGGTTACCCTCGAGGATTCGAGGGCATCCGATAGCCTACATCATCCTAGACTCCATCTGTAAGCTTCGAGAATTGAATAAAGAGGTGATAATCCAATGGATTCCCTCACATGTCGGTATCATTGGTAACGAGGAGGTTGACCACGCGGCAAGGCAAGCCACAAGTGATGGCATTTCTTATAAATGTCTACCACTACACAGCGATATCCTAAGAGATGTAAAGATGAACTGTAGACATATGTGGAACGAGTACTTCGATGAGCGGTCACTAACAAAAGGGATATGGTACAAAACGGTACAATGTGAACCTCCTCGTTACCCTTGGTTTGAAGAAGCAAAGTTTAGCAGACGAGTCATAGTAGCATTGTTAAGGCTTCGCTCCGGACACATCCCATCAAACAAATTTAAATGGCTGGTGGGAATATCCGATACACCTAATTGTCCGGAGTGTGACGTGGTAGAAGATGTTCAGCACGTCTTGATGGAATGTGTCCGGAACGAGGCTCATCGTCAGGACATGAGAGGTGGTTCTGATTCGTGCGTAGGTGTATGTAATAGCATTCTGGCTTCCCCTCTGTCTGAGGAAGCCAGGATGCTAACAAAAATCTATTTGTGTCTATTATAAAAGTTGTTGATTTTCATATACCTATATAATATATATAAGTATGTATAAACATATAATTATATTAATTACTTTTTGGAATACCATACGGGGGTGACATAGTCACTGCGTGACAAAACCCCTTTATAATAAATAAAGATTAAAAAAAAAAAAAAAAAATGAATAATGATCACATTCATTATTTTTATAAATTATTGTATGTGATTATTATAACAATTTTCTGATACAAAGGTCCCAAGGTCCAAAGACAGGATCCTTGAGGTATATTCGTATATTTATGTTCAAATTATTTAATTTTATAAAATCAAAAATCAAAATCAAAATCAAAAATATGTTTATTCAATAGGATACATTGTGATCACTTTAAAACGTCAACTTAAAACTAGCTACGCCTGTTCCAACCTCCTTACGCCGGCAAAAGAACAGGCAAGAAACGCCCGGCAGGTAATTTTTTTGGCGCGATCACATTGACAATTTTATTCTTATTACTAATTGATTGAATTGGAGCAAGTTCACTAAAATCCCAAGCTTTTTTTTTTTGTCATCTAATAGTCCGATATTTTTTATTTAGCTTTACTAATAATAAGATTTCTCTTGTTTGGTTGTACACATTGGGATATGGGAACATGAATATTAACGAGTTGCGGGATCACAACCAAAGCAGACCAGACCCCACAAGCAGCACCCGTTCACGAGTTGACGCATGTGCCAGCCATCGCTCTCCTCGACCATATGAGAGGGAAGAGGGCGACCCGACACATGACGCCGCTGCAAGCAAAGTCACTTTCGTGAGCATGACTGTTTTGGCTGTTTACCGAAAATGGTTAGAATAGGGGAAATAGGGAGAATAGATAGATAGAAAGAAAGATAGATAGATTAACTACAATCCCAAGCTTGTTTGTCATCTAGATAGTCCGATATTTTATAATAAGCTTTACTAATGAGATTTCTCTTTATACGAATTTGAAATTTTGTTATAGACAAGTCTTGAATTTCACTTGGGATTTTGTTGAAAAAGCGTACACATTGACCTTTGAACGAGTTGCTAACTTTATGGAGCCTAGTGGTGGGTACAGCAATTTTATCTTTGTTTCTAGTATTAAAATTGTGATAATCACTTCTCTTTTTGAAGCTATTTAAATTTTTCCGTATGTACATTACATTTTCATAAATATATTGACAAATAACTGTCATTATTTTGGTTTCTTTAAACTTAATTCTTAAAGATTCTCTGGGGCCCATGTTATAAATCGCACGAACAGCTCTCTTCTGCAATACAAATATGGTGTTAATATCAGCAGCGTTTCCCCACAGCAATATTCCATAGGACATAATGCTGTGAAAATAGCTGAAATAGACTAGTCTGGCTGTATCAACGTCAGTAAGGTGACGGATCTTCTTTACAGCATATGCTGCAGAGCTAAGTCTGCTCGATAGACTGACAATATGTGGACCCCATTGCAATTTGTGATCTAAAGTTATGCCTAAGAATACTGTAGTCTTGACAAGGTCCAATTCTTCGTCCTTAATTTTTACATTTGTTGGTACTTCTTTAACATTGGGCAGCACAAATCTCAAGCATTTTGTCTTTTTTCCATTTAACATCAAATTGTTCGCATCAAACCAGTCTGTAACTTTGGAGAGAGCATTGTTCACGTCGTCAGAAATGTTATGTTGTCGCTTTAACTTAAATAAAAGCGACGTATCATCAGCAAACAATACTATTTCGTGATTGTCACTAACAAGGCTGGGCAAATCATTGATGTAAACTAAAAACAGAAAAGGTCCGAGTATTGAACCCTGCGGAACTCCCATTGTGACTACTGACCCCGAGGATCGCTTCCCGTTCACGTCAACTCTCTGAATCCTATCACTAAGGTATGAGGTTACAAGGTCCAGAGGAACACCTCGAATACCATAGTGCCGGAGCTTCCTGATCAGTGTCTCGTGGTGAACACAATCAAATGCCTTGGACAAGTCACAGAACACGCCTAGAGCGTCCCGTGACTCCTCCCAGGCATCATAGATGTGAGTTAATAACTCGACACCAGCATCAGTAGTAGAGCGACCACGCGTAAAGCCAAACTGTTTTTGATTAAGTAATTTGTTTGCTGAGAAATGTCTTTGCAATTGATTTAGAATAAGTTTTTCGAATATTTTACTAAATGTTGGTAATACTGATATTGGTCTAAAGTTAGTAGGGTCAGTCGTTGTACCCGATTTAAACAAGGGTGTTATCTTACTATGTTTCATCAGATCAGGAAACACGCCGTCGTCAATACATTTGTTAAATATTAGGGCTAATTCGGGTGCAATCATTTCAATTAATGGCTTAACAACGGTCACGGATATACCCCAGAGGTCAGTAGTTTTCTTGACATTAATCATATTAAAAGCTTTTACTACATCTTTGCAACTAACATAGTCAAATTGAAAAGGAATTTCGCACTCTGGTACATTTGTTTTTAACATAGATTCTGCAATGGTGTGCGATGAGTTTAAGAACTTAGTAGTAGAGACTGGAATGTCAGTGAAAAAGGTTTCAAATGCTTTAGCTACTTCAATGTCAGTCTTGACACTGGTATCGCCAATATTTAGGTTGTAATTATTAGCTTGAGACCTGACTTTGCCAGTCTCACTATTTATAATTTTCCAAGTTGCTTTAATTTTGTCATTACTATTTTTAAGCTTAGAACTTATATAACGAGACTTTGCAATGTGACAGACCGTCTTAAAAAATTTTGAGTATGTTTTTACAGTTTCTTTAAACTCATTACTAGTATTATATTGTTTTTCACTGTAGAGATCGTACAGCTTTTGCCTGCTTTTGTGAATACCAACTGTAGCCCACTCCGTAAAATTAGGTCTATCAGAAACCATGATCGTTTTTGGAGTAAATATCGTGTTGAAAGCTTTGCTAAATACGCTGAAAAAAGAGTTGTATAAATCATCAGCATTTCTACGATCCGGTAAAAAAGGAAGTTCATCGATCAGCTTTAATTTTATTTTCTCCATCCGATCAACGGTCTCTGGTACATATGTGACAGATTTTTTTCCATTAATTTTTATTTTATTTTTAATTGTAATTAATTGACCACAATGGTCTGAATCTAATTTACTTATTACACTTTGACTAATTACATTCACATCTGTAAAAATATTATCTAAACAAGTAGCCGTAGTGGCAGTTATCCTTGTAGGCTCCATAAACAAATTTCTCAAATTAAATGATTTAAATAAATTAGTTATTCTCGTACTTAGAGTAGAAACATCCAAAAGGTTTACATTGAAATCTCCACAGATAATAATTTGTTTATTTAACTTGGATATTTTGAAAAGAACTTCCTCCATTAACTTTTCAAAATCATCATATGAACTAGTTGGAGGCCTGTACACACTTAAAATAATGAACTGCTCCAATTCTACACAAGCTATTTCGATTATTCGTTCAGCTGAGTAGTGGACGATGTCTTTGCGTTCTTTGAATTTAATTTTTTTATTTAATAGTATTAATGAACCACCATGAATTGCATTAACTCTGCTGAACGAACTACCAACTTGGTGATTGTTAAAACTAAATATGTGTTCATGATTTTTGAGCCAATGCTCAGTAATGCAAAGAATGTCAATGTTATTGTGATTCATGAACAACTCAATTTCTAAACATTTGCCCTTCATCCCTTGAATATTCTGGTGGACCAGGTTGAATTTATTTACATTTTCGTTAACTATGATTTGTGATTTTGGGCAAGATTTGTAAACAATATTTTTTGATTTAATTGGGCTAGAGACTTCCTCTATTGTCATGCCACTATGTTTAAATTATTTGGAATTGTTTCCAACTGTTGAATAGTGTTGTCAAGACAGTACTCAATAGAGCACATTTGTTTAGCCAAGTTATTGGCTGTCTTATTAAAATAATAAGATAGCGAATTAGCTACCCGTTGTTTATAATACTTTTTAAGACAATAACTGTCTTTGGTCAAAAAATATTTTTTACCAACAATATTGTTAGTGTCAATCAGATTAATTTTATTATAATTACATGACAATTCATGTAAAGTCAAATTTAACTTATACCTAAGGTTGTTTTCTGCTTGTGACAAACTGTGACTATAGGGGAAGGTAAACAATATAATTTCATTTACTTGTAATAATCTTAACGTTTTAACATATTCATTTAGCTCATTTTCATTGACATTTCCTCTATTCCCAATTAAAATTATCAGATTTGAGTTGTGGTTATATTTATATTTTTCTATTTTTGGCATCAACTCACGCAGACTAGAATTGGGCATACAATTATTTATGAGCCGGCATCCAGTGTTCATACCTACTCTTGAACCCATATGCTTACCAATTTCATCGCTGAACATAACATAATTTGTTTCATTTACACTATCACCAGACAAGACATTCAAACTGTCTGACATTTCTGGTAATGATGAAGCAGTACAAACCGGCATTGGCTGTTTTGTGAGTTGACAGTCACATGCTGTGTCAATATTTGACTCAACACACTCTAGGTTGCTGTGGCTCAATTTGAGCAATTCATCCATCGCCAATATATACTCCTTCATCATGTACTGAGACTGTTCATAACGGCCACTGATAGTAATTAGTGAAGTCTCAAGGCTGGTGATTTTTGTTTGCAGGTCCTTTATTTCAGATTGATATGTTATGCTGGTAGTTTGCAACTCTAGTTGATACATTTTAATGTTATCTAATAAAGCAATTTTATTTCTTTTGTTTTTTATTGACTTCACTAAATTTTTTTGGCTCTTTAACAATTTTTTTGTTTTATTGATAATTTTTTTAATTTTAACATATTTCTTTAGTTTGTTTCTGCTACAAGGGTAAATAGTTCCCACTGTGTCATCATTTGTAAGGTCAATAGTATGAGTGGTTCCCACACCCCCTGCAGCAGAGACGGGAAGTGAATCCCTACGGACTAAAACTAATTCATTAAAGAGACTAAGGGTTTTCAGTGCAGTACTGTCTTCTGTTCTCTCCCTGAGCTGAGAGATTACACGGTGAGCTTCCCGGAGTTCCCGTTCCAAGGTAGATATTGTCTTCAGGGCAAGATCGTACTCAGCAGCACACTGATCAAACCTGTCTATCGTTTCTTGAAGTCTGTCCCGTTCTTCAAGTATTGAATTTTGTTGTGAGTGTAACGCCGATAACTCACTTTTTAATTTATCATTTTTATTTAGGGTTTCAATCATAATTTGCTCATTGTCATCTCTTTCTCTGTTGAGTTGATCACACAATTCCTTGGTGGCCTTCAGTTCTTGCAAGGTCAAGAGGAGTCTGTTGGATTCCTCTTGACGAGATAAAGCTCTTCTAGTCATCATTTTGAGGTAAAATGTGAGCGATTAACAGATCCACCAACAAATTATTTGGCCAACAAGTGAGGTTATAGTTTGGAAATATTGTACTTACGTGATTGTTTCCGTTCTAATAATCATACGAAAGATGTATTGCACGTATATAAGTCACACAAACACAGTAAACACTTCCAAACCGAGATAACAACGTCACAATTTTAAACTAAACAAACGAAAATGCCTCAACAATAAGTTGACATTTACATAAAAAATACTAAAAATTTCACTATTAATACTACCTAAACACGTACATTAGTTTGTTTTATAGCAATGAAATTGGTAAGGGTCCAATAATAGTACGTAAAACAATTAAATTAATAAATTTTAACGGGACAGGTTTTAGTCAGCTGTTATTCGTAGGGTTGCCACAAGCAAAAAAAATAAGAGCTTTAGTCACTGCATTTATAAGTTACTAAGGTTTTTTTTAAAATCAATATTAGTAAGTTATAATAAAAGAAACACTATTATTTAAATAACATGTCATTATTATATGTATTATTATTTAAAGAACATGTTTTTTCTGTAAATTTTATTAACTATATAATTGGTTTCATACCTATTAAAGTACAATTACAGTATAAAATCTCAATCATTACAATTTTAAGTAAGAAATATTATACAAAGTTAAGCATCGTGTACACTACGGGCGGGACGAACCACATCATGCATCTCTGCCCTAATGTGCGCAAACCTTTAATCTTACCACATTTACATAACTTAGTTGATACTTTATAAATATATTATATTCAATTTACAAAACAACGATGCAATGTAATAAATTATAAATTTATCAGTAAGATTAATTTACTTAGTCTAAAAACCCTGAATTTAACTGATAGGAATATATTGCATGATGATATGAATTTCACATTCGTTTTTAGTAAATTAAATTACTATGATTTAGATGTTTAAATAAATAAATTAGTAGTAATACTGATTATTTTATCATAATATCAGCTGTCAATTACCTTTATTTAATTATCAATAAATTGTTTAAGTATCTACTTTTTATATCACATGTCTATCACAATAACAATGTCTATAAAATTAAATACATTCATTACTTTACTTAATAATTTAATATAAACAGATTTTACTAAGTTTATGGCAACAAGTGTACCTACGAACAAGTAGAACCAGCGTCTTTCTTTCCCGAAAAGTATAACTTGAGAGCCTTCAAGTCAAGAGTGAATAGGTATTTTCTAGGCAAGCATGCTCCATCATCGACCTCATCATCATTTACCATCAGGTGAGACTGGGGGTAAATGCTTACCTATTAAAAAAACAAGCTCAACCAGTATAAAATAAAATGAGTATCATAAAATCTCGAATTATTACAAATCTACAATTACATATAACAAAATCAGTAGAAAATATTTTTTTTCCCTTAGAATTATGTCCAAAGTTTTGCATTACAAAATTATTGTCCAAGAACTAATTTTTTCTAGGACTAAATTCTCGGGAACTTTAACTTTCATGCCTCAGAATAACTACTCTAACTATGGAAGTAAATTCAAAGACACGTCACGTCATGTTTTAGTCACGTCATAACTGCTAAACAAACTTCAATCAACACACAACCGGACTACTGCATCTTCTATCTTTATTGAAATGCTTCAGAGACGTCAGCGACTGCGTCGACTTCAACTCTTCAAGCGTCAACGGTCTACCTCTGAACTCATTCTCAATATCCTGCAAAGTCCGATCTTTCGTTTCCGGCAAAAAGAAGAACGCTATCAACAAACAGTACCCTACTACTATTGCGTATATCACATAAGCACCATGAATGCCTATCGTGCTGAAAAAAAATGGAACCGTCTTGACAGTGATAAAAAGATTTGCTGATAAGAACAATACGCTGATGCCTCCCGCCAAACTCCTGTACTCTAAAGGAAATAGCTCACCAGCAATGATAAACGGTAAGGGCACAGTACCTGTAGCGATGGTAAACATATGAATATGTATCAAAGCCACTCCTATCAGAGGATGGTCGAACGGCAACATATTGTGACCTTTAGCGTAAGTATATGCTGCTGTTCCTAAGAAAGCAAATATGTTTACAGCTACAGTTGAGAACAGCATTGTTCTTCTATTAATTTTCTTTATAATAAACACAGCCATCGTGTTAGAGAATATTCTCTGAGCATCTAAAGTGATGACCAACAAAGCTTTGTTGATATCTTTTCCAATTACATGATGGAATATATCTAACGTATATGCGGCTAGGATATTCGCTCCAGCCCATTGTCCTAAAGTATAAATGTGCATCATAATAAAAATCGGTTTGTAAAACTCTTTCTTCTTGATCGTAGCAGCGAAGTAGGTCATGTTCCTGTTGAATTTCTTCGCGAACGATTCTGATATGTTGGCATCAACTTTTCCTTCTCTAACAATGACGGCTGCTTCTATCATTTTATGTAATTCTTCTTCTTCATCTTCATCTCTTAGCCACCTGAAGACACGTTTCGAATCTTCGTACCTTCCATGATCTGCCAGAAAGCTTGGTGACTCAGGGGAGTATATGACTATAAGCAGGTCTACAAAAGCAACGCAAGCGCATACCAGCGCAGTCACCTGCCAGCTCAAGTAGGATCCCATGGTATGGACACACAAAACTCCAGTAGCTATCGTCAGTGATATAGTCGTAAGGAAGGCACCTCGATTTTTAGGGCTCGTGTATTCACCAATCAATACCGGTCCAAGAGAAGAACTCATTCCCATGGAGATTCCTTGGAGGAACCTGCCGATGAGGAGCGTGGTGACGCTCGAAGCCATGATGATGCAGAACCAGCCGGCGATCAGGGGGGCGATGCTGATGATGTTGGCGATGCGGCGGCCGTAGTTGGCCATGATGGTCGGCACGATGAAGTTGCCAGCGACTAGTGCGAAGCCGAGTATCGAGGCTGAAATGTGAGAGAATTGCCTTTAGCTGATGACTTCATTTTTGATATCGGATAATAAGGTATGATTTAAATTACGCAATGTTTGCGTCATTCAAGTAAATCATTGGCCATTTATAACGGTGAGATGGCTAGTCACTGTTTTAATACGTTTTAATTAGGTGCTTATTAGTGTAGGTACAATTTTATAAAGATAATAAATTGTGAACACGTTTGTATTGTCTGTAGTATGTATACGTTTTCCAGTTAGTGTAGGCTATTAAGGTCGCTGCATACGTAACGAGATAATGTCTCGGACGGGAAGTGAACGAGAAAGGGACGTGACTGCCTCGTTCAAAACGGGAACGTGGTGTAAATGCAATGCATACGCACCGTGACAATGACTCGAATCTAACATGCTAGTGTTTTGAAGACGGGACGGGGCACGCGCGGGGCGGGACGTGCTAAACATCGTCGGCGACGATGTTTTTCCCGCTCCGTGAGTGCCACGTTCCCGTCCCGTCCGTGTCGCGTATGCAGCGACCTTTAGACAGTCATACAACATTGCACTTTCGCCTTCCCTCTCCTTAGTACTTATTTATTATCTATCTACCCACATGACCTCGATAAAGTATTATTTCCTTGTCATCCTACTTCACTCCCAGTAGGTCGGTAGAATAGATAGTAAAAACACGGAATCTTTACACATAAATGTGAAAGTGTGTTTGTTGGCTTGTCTTTCTTTCACGGTGTAACTAAACAACGAATCAACGTAATTTTTTGTACATCGGTGTTTTTTTTTACTTCTTACAGAGTAGCGTTTGACCACAAGTCACCTGATGTTAAGTGACGATGTGGTCGAAGGTGGCGCGACGCTACACCTGGATTGGCTTTCAAGTGAATTTAGGCGCCTGAGGGTAACATAGGCTACTTTTATCCCGGAACACGTGGTTGCGTGGTTCCCGTGGGATAGATCAATACGTACTTTTTTCATGGTTGCTAGGCAGCATGCTGTTGAATTGTTTACATGTCAGGAAGAATATACTATTATTTTTGGTGCATGGACAAGAACATAGAATACTTTGTATCGCGATAAAGTGTAGTTGTCTCTGAGAGTGTATATAGTCTGTTAACGCTAAAATGCTCATTGTTTAGAGCGGGAGTGGCGAGGTGCATATGTCCCATCCTTGTTCCTCACCTACAATATTCCGCTCCCCGTCCTTGTCTAACTCACCTGAGGATAGTGCAATACTGCAGTGACATTGACAAGGCAGTCGCGTCCTTGACACACATCGAACTGCGTGAACTCCCGCGCTTATAAAACGGACATTAATTGTTTTCGGCTATATCTCAATATAAACTGTTATTTTGTTATTTGTGTACTCTCATCGAGTGACAGTGTCTCCAGAATCTAATAGGATTACACGCGGGGCGCCCCCAAGCAGCTGTTTTCGAGGATTGTATGTGAGTACCTATCTATTCCATCCTTTCCTTGCATTTCGCCACTGTGTACGTATTCTTGCATTAATTTCTCTAAAAACCCGTCATACAGCGCGCATACATAGTCCAAGCGGGTGAAACCGCAGGGTGCAGCTAGTAGATGATAAAGAGACGTGGTACAGTCAGCAACAAAAGTACCTAACTGATCATACTAGATTTCCTAAATGTCATTTAGATCAGTAATGCGTTGTTTTCTTTACATTTTACAAGGTAGTGCTCTCACCACAACTTATCACAGCTGATTTTAAGTGATGATGTGGTCAAAGGTGTTTAAGATGATGCCAGTAATCGGAAATTGTGTTACTGTTGAGCGACTTTTGTCGTTGACTGTACCCTATTTTTAAAACACTTTTTTGATTCTTGTCACAAGTATATTATATCACTTCCTTAAAAGCTGACACTATTTACGTCATCATCCTTTATAATACCTATATGAGAACGCACCTACACATCTCTCAGAACCTTGTTGCTAATTGTTTACTCTTCGATTAGTGAAAATGAAGAACCGACCACTTACGCCCAGCACCCACGCAATGACAACGTGATAAAAGTATCAGAGTTAATGAGCGAGGGAGATCAATAAGGTTATTACGAGTATAACTATATAGGTAAACAATGCGTAGATAATTTGGATTAAGTACCTCGAAATTGGGCCAGCGTGGTAGATTACAGCCCATACTCTCTCTGAGAGAAGGCCAGGGTCCCAGCAGTGGGAACGTGAAAGGCTGATAATGATGATGATGATGATGATGATCTCGAAATTTTGGAGAGTTTTCTGACTCTGCTACGGTTATAAGTAATTTACTGTTTCTTAATTTTTTTATAGTGTCGGCAGCTACTTGCTTCTACGAATTTTGCATATAATAAAGAGTTTGATTCAATTGACGCATTTATTATCAACAAGGAAGTAATCAATTTATTTTAAAATAACATTTAAAGCTAATCAGAAATAAAAAAAGAGTTCTATTCGCATGATGGTGAGTTAAACTGTCATCATCATCCTTTTACGTTCCCACTGCTGGGACTCAGGCCTTCTCTCAGAGAGAGTAGGGGCCGTAATCTACCACGCGGGCTCAGTGCGGGTTGGTAGATGTCGCATGCCTATGGATGTTGTAGTTCTTGGACATGCCGGTTTCCTCACGATGTTTCCTTTTTAACCGACTTTAAAAAAGAGGAGGTTTCTCAATTCGAACATAATTGTTTTTTTATTTGTGTTCTTGGATAACTTTGTCGTTTAAGAATCGATTATGATGATTCTTTGTTGGAAAGGAGATATCCCAAGGATGGTACCATTATAAAGAAACCAGGATCTGATTATGGCATCTTAGAGAAATCGAGGGGAACCTGAAGTTGTTTTTTTTTACTTGTTATTTGTAGTCAAACTCCACCTTGTAAAAATGATGTAAAAAGAAGATTCTTTCTCACCAATCCAAGATCCAGATGCGTCATCGATGTGGATGATAGAGTATTCCTCTCGGAGTTGCGGCAGTAAGATCGCTGCGAACCCCATCACCAGCCCATGCTGGGCCATGTTGAGGCATACTCCTGCTGTTACGAAGCACTGGAATCGAAAAGAAGGAGTATTAACTTGTATTCACTTTGACTCTGATAATGAGAGTGGTAGGTGCGACGAATATTCCAAGACTATATATATTCCAGTATTATCCAGTATTCAGTGTCCAGTATTTTCCAGTAGTATAGCTAGCTACGCCCCGTGGTTTCACATTCTTCCCGTTATCCCGAACCATAGACTACTGGCTCAAGTACCCCTTTTTTACTTTTTTTTTTACTATTTACAGGGTAGCGTTTGACCACAAGTCACCTAATGTTAAGTGACGATGTGGTCGAAGATGGCGCCACGCTACACCTGGGCTGGGAACTGGCTCTCAAGTCAGGCTGCCGGAACACACCGATAGGTGCTTGGCGACAGAGTCTTAACAAGAGGGCTGGTAGCTAGCCAGGCGAGTACTAGAAAATACCCTAGCACCGAGCTATGGTTTCATCACGATGTTTTCCTTCACCGAAAGCTCAAGCTCATTGTAGGATTCGAACCCACGTCCTACGGATCGCAAGCCGACGTCACTACCACTGAGCCGTCATCGCTATAATGTTTTTAGTTTGCCATATACCAACACAAATCGCGCACCGCCTTTCCTCTTGATAATCGAGTTATCACGATTGCTAATTCTCAAGGGCAGCCTGGCACGTGAAATATATACTCGATAGTGAAGATATATCGAGATATCAACGATAAGGGTCTGAAGTCTCAACTACCGCATTTTAAAGTAGATTTACATTTACGCTATGGCCTTGGTTTCTAAAGGTAAGAATTCAAACTGAAAACCCCATTATTCTTTTATTTTTTACCCAATCCAGGTCCCTTCATCATCATTATCATCAGCCGGAAAAAATCCACTGCTGAACAATGGCCTCCCCCTTTGAATACCACCATGAACGGCTATAAGGCCTACCTATAGAGCGTCTCCCGGTTCGTGGTAACCACTCGAGAACCTTTCTTCCCCATCGGTTATCGGTTCGTCGAGCGATGTGGCCTTGTTCTTTACGATGGAAATACATACAACCAATATGCACAAGCCGTTTGGTCACCTGATGTTAAGTGACGATGTAGTCGAAGATGGCGCCACGCTTCACCTGGATTACGAGCTGGCTCTCAAGTGGGGCTGCCAGAATACACCGATAGGTGCTTGACTAAAGAATTCCCTATACCACATAGTTCGTTTCAGGATTCGAACCCATGACTTACTGGTCCAAATCGACCTAGCACTTAGCTATCATCGCCTCAGGTTCGCATTGCCTTATCAAGTTACCTAACAGTGGTCGTTAAGAGTATTTGTTCGATATCATATCGATACGATATCGCTGTTGATGTTGAGTGATGCTGATAACCGTGTAATCGACATAATATCATTGATGAAAATCGCGGAAAAGGCGTCAACATATCACCTAAGCGACAAGTACGTATCACAGTAGGTCATGGATTAAATAGAACAAAAACAGAGTCGCGGTAGCCGAGTGACACTTGTGACCCTGCCTACGAAGCTAGCGGTCCCGGGTTCGAATCCCGGTAAGAGAAAATACATGTGTTATGACCACGAATATTTGTTCTTGAGTCTTGGATATTTATAGTTAAATAAAAGTATTTATTTCTCTTTATAAGTATGTATATCATTGTCTAGTACCCATAACACAAGTTTCGAGCTTAATTTGGGGCTAGGTCAATTTGGGGGATTGCCCCCAAATCACCCGATATTAATTGTATTATTTGATGCGGCGCAATGGGCGAATAGCTAAAGCGTGAGGTTGCGGGTTCGATTCCTGCTACAGGACAAAGACATTGAAAAAAAAGGAGCAAGTATTTGTGGCTGGGTGTTGTGGATCCCCGATCCACGTAGTATCTGATAACCTAGATACAGGGAAACCTAGTTAGGGGTCAGAACCTATGGATGTGATTGTGTGGTCATTATTATTAATATTGAGCCGTATGTTTCCATTTCTTATCATCATCAGCTACGTTCCCACTGCTGGGAGACCTTATCTCAGAGAGTGTGGGCCATAATCCACTACACGAGCGCATTCGGGTTGAGAGAATAGGCTATGTAGTGGCCAGCAGTGTCTAAGTTCCTGATCCGTTATCCGCAGTTTTGGATCGATATGTCATGTCATCATATGTCATTTTAGTAGTAAGGCTTGACATATTATTGCTAAAATGACATATTATGACATGACATATCGATCCAAAACCGCGGATAACGGATCAGGAACTCAGACACTGCTGGCAGCCACTCGGCGCAAGTCGTCGCTCCACCTAGTCGCAGGGCGTCCTACTACGTGTGTATGTCTACAGCTTCCTCAATGCGAAAAAGTGAAATCTACATATGACAACTTTCAGTGTCGATTTGACTGCCTCACTGTTTCAACTCCTAATTTAGGTGCCAAAAAGCCTTCGATTTTATGATCCATAAACTGTGTGTCAGCCGACGACACGGGTCATCAGCTCGCACATCTGTATCTTCGGAACGAATGAGGCTACGGTGAAGTATTATAGCTCAAAATTTGAGGAAAATATGATTGCCAAATAAAATAAAAAAATTAAGGTTCTAGCTAGAATACTTTTTGAGCTATGAGCTATAACAATTAACAACTGTGTAAGCCGGCGACCCGTGTCCCCAGCTCGCACATCTGTATCTCTAAAACGCGTGAAGATAGAGTTTCGCTGAATAGCTCAAACAAGGTTGTATAAATAAATACCTTGGCTGGGAAAGTTTCAAGTCTCTACATAGGATACTTATTGAGATATGAGCTAAAACAAGTGTGCGAGCCGGCGACACGGGTCCCCAGCTCGCACACCTGTATCTCTGAAACGCGTAAAGGTAGAGTTTCGTTTAATAGCTCAAAATGTAGGTCATAACTTTTCACTTTGACAACAAAATTTTGAACACCATAGACCCAGTAGTTTCAGTGCAAAAGGCAAAAAACTGATTCCCCGCCAAAAATTTCAAAATTATTTCTTAAACTTGTCCGAGCGTCGTGTACACTACGTTTGCCAAGTCGCGGTCTCCACTCAACAACACGTCTGATCTAACGTTTATGGCCCATAACCTATCGCTTTGCGAATCACGCGATGATATCTCAGTGGTAGTGACGTCGGTTTGTGAGGTTGAGCTTTCGGTGAAGGAAAACATCGTGGTGAAATCATAACTTGGTGTTAGGGCATTCTCTAGTACTTTAGTACATATCGGTGTGTTCCGACAACTCCACTTGAGAGCCAGTTTCCAGACCAGGCGTAGCGTGGTGCCTTCGACCACATCATCATTTAACATCAGGTGACTTGTGGTCAAAGACGATTGCTGGCTCCGTTGCTCATGAGAGAAGGGCAAACCAACCAACATATTTTTGCATTTATAATTGTATCAATTTATATACAAAAGGTGAACAGGATATTGATAGAAATGGTAACATCCACTAGGTACATAAGGAAGTCAATATATTATCTAGGTAGAGGCAGTACATGACCAAGTATGAACTAAGAACTTACATTTTTACGAATGACCTTTGAAATGTCGCAAGAAACAACTCATAGAGAGAGTATGGGCCGTAATCTACCACGCGGGCCCAGCGCAGGTTGGTAGATGTCCCATGCCTTTAAATGTCGCGGTTCTTGGACATGCCGGTTTCCTCACGATGTTTTCCTTCACCGTTTTGAGCGATAGTAAAGAAGCAACAAATTAAATCCTACTTAATAAAGAAGGATTTAGTCAGACGCGTTGTCATAAACTCGTTAAGCGAGTTTAATGGTTTTAATTTAATAAAAAAAAGTTTTATCTCTCATTTAAAGTCGTGCAAATGTTAGGCAAATAGGCTGTTTATTGTACATCATAATTTTATATAATATTTTTAAATACCTTGTTCCTATGTCTTGGCTAATCTTGTTTTAGGCTGTGATAATTTTTCTTTACTTCTTAGATAGTAAACTGAAAGTGTTCATATTTTTATCAAGACAATCTTGAATCTGTGTGTGTTTCCATAAGACTTTTATTTTATTGCCAAACTTATTATGAGAAACGTTTTAAGCAACAGATCTGTTCTGGATTATTTATTAACTACTAGCTGTTCCCCGCGGTTTCACCCGCATTGACAACATGTACAAGTAACCTATGTCGTTCCTCAGGGTGCAAACTATATCCGTACCGAATTTTATCAAAATCGGTTCATCGTTTTAGGCGTGACAAGGTAATAAATAATCAGTTATAATAATAATAATAATAAAATAGCTTTATTTGATTCCACAATGATGAATTAATTAATTTATATAATTCTAATAATCTATACTTAATATTATAAAGCTGCAGAGTTTGTTTGTTTGTTTGTTTGTTTGTTTGTTTGTTTGTTTGAACGCGCTAATCTCAGGAACTACTGGTCCGATTTGAAAAATTCTTTCAGTGTTGGATAGTTCATTTATCGAGGAAGGCTATAGGCTATATTTTATTTCCAAAAAAATTAGGGATCCGTAAGAAAATTGCTATTTTGCAACCCAAGGTGTGAAAACGAAAAACTATTTTTGCGTGCGCTGCAAAAACTATTGACACTAGAACAAAATAATGTATTGCGGGTTTGTAGGTCTCATTAAGATCTACAAAAAAGTCCGCGAGAGCATATGTCTAACTATTATAGTTATGCCACAATAAGTGATCTTATATTTTAAAAAATTAATTTTTGATGCCGCCGCTAGAAAAGGCTCTTTATTTGTATCTTGATATTAATCCTTATCAAAATAAATTACTTCTTATTCAAAACTGCTTCAATGCCTTCATATAACTTTTTGAATCATTCAATTCGGACATTCCGTTCGAAAGATATCACGAGTTTAAAAATGTAAGTAGTAGTAGAAAAATAAAACCGCCGCACCGCAGCGCAGCGGGAAACGCGGTGAGGTGAGCGGGGCACCGGGAGAATCTAAGACATAGGTAAAGTGCGGTCGCGGACCAGGAAGACCTTTAACTGCGCGATTCAAACGTGCGGTCCAAGAAAAATTAACCTAGAATTAAAATAGGATAATGGGTACCTACAGCAGGTAACGCGTTGAGGGGGCGCCGAAGTGCGGGAATAATTTTGGAGTATACGGAATATATACGCTATCGCGCCTAAACTACTGAACCGATTTAAATGAAATTTGGTATAGAGATAATTTGAGCCCCGGGGAAGGGACATAGGATACTTTTTATCGCGATAAACTGTAGCCCACGCGGGTGAAACCGCGAGGAACAGCTAGTTGTATTATATTCCTAAGTATAATAAAAATCATGCAGTATTTAATTATCCAATGTGGACCCCCTCAGGGTAAAAGCCTCCTCCAAGGAATCCCATAATCAGTTACTAATGAAAATTGAATGATACGCAATGAAATGAGTTATCAAAAAATGAGATATTAATAAATACATTTGTTTCGAGTTTCTCCGATGATTTAATAAGTAGGTACTTATTTTTTATTTTCCTATTCAGGGCGAAGACATCCAACAAACATGATAACAGTTTGTCCAGCTGTTCTTAAGTTATAAATGTCGAACAACTATTATTGTTTTTTTTTTTATTAGAACGTCCCGTCCCGAGTTCGTATGGGTCAGAAAGTATAAACAGTCGATAATATGCTCTAGGGCTTGAGTTTCAAATTTTCCTGCAACTTTTTTTCTAGTCATCGTCATCAGCCAGAAGAAGACCACGACTGAACATATATAGGCCCTTTGATCGCCACCACAAACCGCCATTAGCCATTTGCATCCATCGGCTCCCTGCGACTCTTACAATGTCGTCGGTCCGCCTAGTGGGGCGCCTACCTACAGAGCGGTACGTGGTCGCAACTCGAGAATCTTTCTTCCCCATCGGTTATTGGTTCGTCGAGCAAACCTCTTTTATCTTGTAACGTTGGTAAATTACGAACAGTAAGAAAAATATTACCAAATCCGTTCAGCCGTTCTTACCAACGAACACTGTTTTTTTTTTATCATCATTTGTTATTTATCTTGCTCTACCTCAAGTATCTCTTATTAATCAATACCTCCATGTTTCTACACAAGTCAACATAACATTTGTCCCATTCGGTGTCGAGACCCTTGGTCCGTGGGGTCCTAGCGCTTTAAGCCTTTTTAAGGAAATAACAAAAAGGTTAGTCGACATCACCGGAGACCGAAGATCTGGCAGCTACCTGGGCCAAAGAATTAGTCTAGCCATTCAAAGGGGGAACGCTGCCAGTATCTTCGGTACCTTGCCTAAAGGGACTTCTTTTAATAATGTATTTTAGTTATTAGTTTAGATTTATTTGTTTTTATTTCTTTGTTATTTTTAGTTTGAAGTCAACATATCAAGTGCATGTATGTCAGATTTATCACTCTCGTGATAATTTTCACTTAAAGTTTACGTTTTGAAGTGATGACATTTCAGTGATCTTGACGTCAGCTTCAGTTCGTGGGTTCAAATCAAAAAATTACGTACTTAGTTAAAATGTAACTAACTCCGATGGCTCAGCGACCCACAGTGTCTTGGCCTCTGAAATGAGAGAGCGCCACTCGTCTCTATCCTGAGCGATTTCAGCCCAGTTCAGAGCCAGGAGTAGTTTGGCGGTATCGTCATCCTTAGCCTATTACGTTGCCACTGCTGGGACTCTGGCCTTAATATTTTAATGATCTCTAATGATTGCCTCTACCAGTCTCTAGTTGAAAATCTGTCGCCAAGCACCTACCAGTGTATTCTGGAAGTTTAACTTCAGAGCAACCTCCTAAAGTCGACGTAATGTGGCGCCATCTTCGACGACATCGTCACTTAACGTCAGGTGACTGGTGGTGCTTGCACTACCCAGTAGGAAGCAAATATAAACATATGGAATTATGGAGAATCAGAGGTATATTTATACTACATTTTATTATTTTCATTATGATTAATGCACGAGGGAGATTCCCTCTGAGAATTAGATCTTTCATTTGAATACAATAGATAAAATCTAATACATATTTAAATTGCTAGCTGTTCCCCACGCGGGCTACAGTTTATCGCGATAAAAAGTATTCTATGTCCTTTCTCAGGGTTCCAACTATCTCCATGCAAAATTTCATCAAGAACGGTTCAGCCGTAAAAAGGTAGCAAACAGACAGGGGGACAAAGAGAATTACTTTCGCATTTATAATATGGATCAGTATGTGTTATAATTATCATTGAGTACCTATGTATAGACTTAATATGTAGATTTATAGCTCGCAGACACCGATGTGGCGGAATTGACGAACAGTCGTCTGCGAAACGGGAGGTAGCGGGTTTGACTCCCGCTACGGAGAAAAATTTGTAGAAACAGAAAAAAAAAGTTCGATCTGTTCTGTCGTTTAGTGTTGTGGATCCCAGACCCACATGGTTTCTGATACCGTAGATACAGGGACTCCTAGTTAGGGCTCAGAGCTAGGTGTACCAACAAACTTTTCAGAGAAAACGGGTCTTTTTAGGCTGTCAAAAGCTTCACCCACCCTTGCCTCTGCGGTCGCTAGTAATTTTAAATGGAGAAAAAGTGTGCTTGGCATTTTGATTACGATGTCGAACTTCATTAGGTACAGGTCAAGGTGATGAAATCATCATATACAATGAAAATAATTGGCACTCGAATTACGCAAATAAAGTGATTAATAAATAAAGGTTACATACAGAAACGAACAATAACAACCATGTTAGTACTTGCCTATGAAAACTTAGTTAATAATTTAGAAAGGGATAAGCTAGACTTTAAAACTTGCAAACTGTTGTGATTCTCGCGTTATGTCTTGACCTATAAGTCACTGACTTCAACTCTGAGCGTAAAATAAACCTTAAAGCTTAAATGTAGGTCACAAAGTTAGAAAACCTCACCTGTCTTTTGAAAGGCGTGATCCATCCCGGTTGTTTCCCCATTTTTTATTATAACCAAACTTTCATGTCTTCCGACAACCGCACGCGATCACAGAGTATTCCTGACTGGCGACCGTTCGTCGGCAGAACCTCTACTAACTGTATCGAGTAGGTACGTACAATAATAATACGTGAACGCGTAACAATTTACGGCCACTTTATAATCGATAACAAATTTTCGATTGATTGGTTTTGTGCTCTATCAGATATGTTCATTCGATTTCATAATTTCATACTATATGCGGCGTTTTATTTTATTTTTATTTTTTTACTAATTAGGTACAGGGTAGCGTTTTACCGCAAGTCACCTGATGTTAAGTGACGAAGATGTGGTCGAAGATGGCGCCACGCTACACCTGGACTGGGAACTGGCTCTCAAGTGACGCTGCCGGAACACACCGATAGGTGCTTGGCGACAGATTCTTAACAAGAGGGTGGTAGCAAGCCAGGCGAGTACTAGAAAATACCCTACCACCAAGCTATGGTTTCATCACTATGTTTTCCTTCACCGAAAGCTCAAGCTCATTGTAGGATTTGAACCCACGTCCTACGGATCGCAAGCCGACCTCACTACCACTGAGCCATCATCGCTATAATTGGAACACTTACCACCATTTTTCTCTGTAATTACAATCGTAAGAGATCTAAATAAAATTCATGTTAATCTACATGATATATATATATAGCAGGGGATAATATAAAGAAATAATGCAAAACCGCACTTATGTATTTGTATATTGAAAAAAAAGGTGCAAAGTGCCCCCTTTTTTGAAAATACGACAATTTTTCTCCAGATGTATATATCTTAATATATATAAATCTCGTGTCACAATGTTTGTCCTCAATGGACTCCTAAACCACTTAACCGATTATAATAAAATTCGCACACCATGTGCAGTTCGATCCAACTTGAGAGATAGGATAGTTTAAATCTCAAATTATAGTCGCAATTTTAATTTATTGCTAATTATTTGTCAACAAAAACTTTAGCCACAGCAACGCGTGGCCGAGTCAGCTAGTATAATATATATATTTGTTCCTGAGTCTTGGATATTTCTATCTATATAGGTATTAAGTCCAGAACTTAATTAAAAGACATTGCTGTTGTGAAATGTGTATTTCTAGGTAGAAGCCATACAACAAGTGAAGTATATCTGACCTACCCACTTTGTGCACATTATTTCCTAATAATGCAGACAAGCACCATAGCTAATATATGACAATAGGTAAGTATTTATTTCTCTATAAGTATGTATATCGTAGTCTAGTACCCATAACACAAGTTTCGAGCTTAATTTGGGGCTAGGTCAATTTGTGTGCAATTGTCCCCAATTTTATAACAAAAGCTTGTTGGTACTGCCAAAATATCAGGATATTATTATGCAGAGAATCTAAGGGCTATATTTTTTTTAAACTGTAACATGATCGCAATTAAAAGCATTCAAGCAAGCAAGCAAGCAAAATCTTACTAGAAAAGCTTATTATAAAATATCGGACAATTTAGATGACAAAAAAGCTTGGGATTGTAATGAACTTGCTTGGTTACAAAAAGTTAACTGCCGGGCGTTTTTTGCCTCAACTTTTGCCCGTCTATGGAGGTTAGAACAGCCGTAACTAGTTTGTCATCATACGGCCGTTCCCAATAACCAATCTATCCACGGTTTCTCTACTAGAGATATAAATTTGATATTACATCTATGCACCTTATGTCAATTTGTATCTCCGTGGTTAGATCGGTTATTGGGAACGGCCGTTAGAGTGACCACATCGGTATCCCAATAAGGGCCGCTTTTTTTATCCGTGGCCATTGTGATAATTGTTAATTTGTTCATTTACTTTTGACCTTAGTCAATTTTGACTAAGTACAGATCTAAAAACGGGCCCTAAATCTACTCTGAATAAACATATTTTGATTTGATTGTATTAGATTGCCTTTCTAAAAACCACTTGACGGTTCCGGGATGCAATTTTGAATTTTAGCCAGAAAGATGGTCCTGCTCCTGTCAAAGACATTTTTGACATTTTATAGCTCCATGAAATAAGGCAACTGGGTCCGGTTTGAAATCAATTATAATAATGTGTATGTTATTTTTTTTGTATCTAGTGACTAGTTCTAATAATTAATTAATGTTTTAATGAGTTTTTGAACTTGTAGTTATTGTGACCAACGAGCGTACGAATGCTCTTTCAATGCGTTTGTATTTGTAACTGCAATTCTACAATTCCATGACTAAGGTCGCCAACATTGGCAAACTGCCACTTTTGCCACGTCGCGTCGTTTCTAATAGGTACATAAATCTAGACGAGTTTGTTTGTTTGTGTTTTATAGAAGGTTTATATTTAGACGACATTAAATTAGGCAAGTTTTGCAATAAGCGGTCATCGTACCTTTTTCAGATGTTATTATTCTTCTCATCATCTTTTGTGGCTCAATTATTGTTATCAACACAGTCCACACAAACACCTTTCAAAGGCAGCGAGGTAAAATCGTAATTAAAATACCATTGTCTGTTACTAATGTCCTGCAAATAATACCAGCATGCTTAATGTTTGCGGACTTTTTTGGAGCAACTAGAAAAGTCACTTCCACAACTTTATTTCAATTTCCCACACTCGTACACATTAACGAACACATAATGGTTAATAATCAACCAATATCACACATTATCACTCGAAGAGACAAATGTTTTGAAAATAAAAACAAAATGTTCATGTTGATAGGTCAATAACCGTCAAAAAAGTCAAAATTCAACATTATTTTAGCCGTTAACTTTTTTTTTGTTTGTTATGGCGTCACACGATTAGTGTATTTGCCAGTGTCAAGTATAAAATATTTCAAACTCAGAGATTTGAATCAAGTTTAAATGATGATGATGAGATGATGGGATGAGGGTAGTGTTTAAGTAAAGTACGTGTTTTGGAAATAAAAACAAAATGTTCATGTTGACAGTTCAATGACCGCCAAAAAAGTCAAAATTCAACATTATTTTAGCCGTTAACTTTTTTTTTGTTTGTTATGGCGTCACACGATTAGTGTATTTGCCAGTGTCAAGTATAAAATATTTCAAACTCAGAGAGTTGAATCAAGTTTAAATGATGATGATGAGATGATGGGATGAGGGTAGTGTTTAAGTAAAGTACGTGTTTTGGAAATAAAAACAAAATGTTCATGTTGACAGTTCAATAACCGCCAAAAAAGTCAAAATTCATTTTTTTTTCAATTCAAAAAAAATCATTTTGCCGTTAATGTTAGCCGCTGCGGTGTAAAAACTGCCAATATCCTTTAAATGTCATTGTCAAATTTAAGGTGTAGTTTAGTGTTTTTTTTTGTTATTTAAATTCAAATAGACTTTTTTGGCGGCAATCGAATTGTCAACGTGAAAATTTTGTTTTTATTTCCAAAACTTGTGTTTCTTCGAGTGATAATGTGTAATATTGGTGGATTATTAACCATTATGTGTTCGTTAATGTGTACGAGTGTAGGAAATTGAAATAAAGTTGTGCAAGTGACTTTTCTAGTTGCTCCAAAAAAGTCCGTGTAAAGTTTAAGTAAAGCTACTTTACTTAAACACTATCCTCATCCCATCATCTCATCGTCATCATCATCATCATCATCATCATTTAAACTTGATTCAACTCTCTGAGTTTGAAATATTTTATACATGACACTGGCAAATACACTAATCGTGTGACGCCATAACAAAAAAAAAAAAATTCAAATAATATGATTGTCAACTGCGTTAAATAACGCTAATTTGCATTATACTCTGTCAAAATTCGTACAAAAATAACGATATAATGCTAGTTAAAGTAGACTGACGTTTTTGTGTTGTTTGTCACTGCAGTACGTAAATTTTATTGTTTGAAGATGAACCAAGTGCCAATACGAGTGTTAGATGACAAGTCTCATACCTCGTGATGGACGGTAAGTGTAATTATCTAATAGTTAAAGCGAAATTGGAATAACATGTGATTTGGCACAACTTCTGAATGAGATAATGGGTAGGTACCCTGTTCATTACGGTATGCTGACGTTATACATTTGTACACTAGCATATTATAATACTAGTTGGGCCCGACGGTTTCACCCGCGTCTTTCCGTTATCCCGCAGGAACCCTTTACCGGGATAATAAGTCTATGTGGTAATCCAGGGTATAAGCTATCTCCAATTCAAAAAAAAACAAAATCGGTTAAGTAGTTACGGCGATACGTTGTAACAAACATTCACACAAACAAACACACAAACTTTCGCGTTTTTTTTTTAGTTTTTTTTACTACTGACATGGTAGCGTCTGACCTCAAGTCACCTGGTGGTAGAAGATGGCGCCACACTACGCCTGGATTGAGAACTGGCTCTCAAGTGGGGTTGCCAGAATTATAATATTAAAATAGTAGGATTAGTAGGATAACATCATTACAACGTAAATTAGGCAATGTTTTTACTCAGGCGTCAGAGCACTTTAAATAAGCCAATGAGAGCGCCTGCGGCAATACTTGCTACTATGAATGTAGCGCATTTTTCAATAAACTTCAGGAGCGCAAAAGTAATTTCTAATGTTTCTCAAAGATTTAGCAAGCTAAAATGGCAGGGGGCTAGTGATATAAGCCGCAGAACCGATAACTGTTAGACCTGTTGTTGAGTGGAGACCGCGACTTGGCAAACGTAGTGTAGGATGTCCTGCGACTAGGTGGAGCGACGACTTGCGCCGAGTGGCTGGCAGTAGTTGGATGAGAAGAGCCGAAGACCGGGCTCAGTGGTGTACCTTGGGAGAGGCCTATGTTTATAATATTAGTAGGAAGGATGAGCGAAACTATTTCTTTTATCAGTTGACATGGTAACTTCAAAGGTTTGGGTGAAAATAAATTGTAATACATACCTACTTATTATCATGTCCTCAATCAGTAAATGCTAGATACTAGATTTAGATAGTTAGGTATGTATATTATTTATGGTTTGGAAAATACGCCGATTGTTGTTTATGGTTTATTTTTTTGCACTGCTTTCGTATCTATTCTCTTTCTACAATAATTTCGCTTAGTAAGCGTTATAAAACTTCGAAATCGTTTCGTTAGCACTTGTCGAAATTGCTACATTTTTGTAAAGGCCTACGCCCGAATTTATTACCTAATCGATCCTGATCCGTTATCCGCGTTTTTGGATCGATATGTCATGTCATAATATGTCTTTTTAGTACCTACTAGGGCATGACATATTATGACATGACATATTGATCCAAATCCGCGGATAACGGATCAGGATCGATTAGGTAATATATTCGGGCGTAGGCCTTTAAAAAATGTAGCAATTTTGACAAGTGCTAACGGATCGATTATTAATTTCGGACGTTAGCGATCGGCATTGTAAAAGCGATACTATTCTATTCTATAATTTTGAAGGTGTAAGTATGTAAACTATTCAACAATTTTCAATTCGTTCTAGAAAATCATGTACCTACTAGTTGCACCCCGCAGTTTCACCCGCGTCTTCCCGTTATCCCGTAGGCACCCTTTTCCGGGATAAAAACACACAAACTTTCGCATTTATAATATTAATAGGAAGTAGGATAGTAGGATTGCCGTTGCCCCCGTTGGTGCGGACGAGACGACACTTTGATTTTTCCACTGTCCACTGTCAGGCAGGCTGTCCAACCTTCGCGTCGTGCGAAGTGGGGAGGGTCGCAAGTATATATATTGTAGTTGAAATGTTGTCAAAGTCAAAGTCAAAGTCAATTTTTCCTTATGCAATAGGATACATTGTGATCACTTTAAAACGTCAAACTTAAAACTAGCTACGCCTGTAGAACATAATAATGCGTATTGTTAAGAACAAGGGCGGATCCAGGACTTATCTGTGATGAGCACAAGGGCCAGACAAGTAAGAAGTTTCCCCCTTTTTTTACACAATCATTTCGTTTTCTCTTTGCAATTGCATTAAATGGAGTCGGTTCCAATGTGTTTCTTGTGAAACTAAACTTAGTTTGACAGATTAAAATAATGCTGTCCCATTCCTTTCTTTACTTCAGAAGTCTGTGATCACATGTATCCTACTATACCTACTATAAATATCTTTATATATATGTCACTGAACTCCTCCTAAACGGCTGGATCGATTTGAATGTTTTTTTTGTATGCGTGTGGATGGCGCCCTGGATGGTTTAGACAAATCAGCCCGGCAGATGGCGCTGCAGTCGGTATCTAGGTCGGCAGGACAACGTCTGTCGGGTCCGCTAGCATGCCTATATATTTGATGTTGATACAAGAAACCAATGTTATCAATGCGGTAGTACTTACTTTCAATCTCAGCTCCTTGCAAGTCTAGAAAAGGCCCGTGCCCCCGTGCCCCCCTCCTGAAGCCGGCCTTAGAAGAGATATATTGTGATCGCGAGTTTATTTTAGCTATCATTATTGGGCTGTAAAAGGTAGTTGCCATTTGATCCGTCATCGTTATGCTATCGATAACTGCGAGGGTATAGGTGGTGACAACAACAAAAGGTTCAGTCTGTGGACGATGGTGGAGTCTAGTGCACCGGTCGGGTAGAACAGGAACAATGACGTCACCGTTCTTGAAGCAGGTACGGAGTACTAGTATTTTACTTCCGGTTTTACTCGGGCTCTTTTGTATAGAGTCTGTCTGGGGATTTACTACCACTTTGTCAGTTATTCAATCGCCCGTATCGAGGTGTTCAAACATTAGAAATGTTACGAATTGAATACCAGTGTAGTCTGCGCCATGAAAATGATTAAAATGGGTAAAGTAGACTTCAAATTTTCAAGCAATCCACTTTGAAACACCAGTCGGCAAAACTCAATTTTTCCAGCGAATTTACAGAGTATAAAGAGACTTATCATCTGATCTCAAGTTGACGAGCACAGTGCATTGCAGTGCAAGATTTTGTACTGTTGGAGTCCAAAATTATGAGTGACACTGAAGAACTGTAAGCGTGACGCTTACCATCAGTCGAACGACTTGTTCGTCGAATGTTATCAGTAAACTTTGTTTTAAAGTTACAACAGATATAATTATGAAATTTTGATTTTTGACCGGCATTGTCCTCGTGGTCAAGCGATGGTGCGTGCGGTTGACATTAAAACTTGCTTAATAAGGTACTGTTTCAGGCTAACATTCTAGATTCCGAAATTATAATGATCTAGAAAGACTGGCTCGAATCAACCTAGCAAATATTGTTTTCCATTTCGTCCATTGACTCGATCTGCTATTCGTTATTACAAAGGCGCGCGACTAATGACGAATCGTACTTAGTTCGAATGCGGAATAAGGGATTATCGAGTAAAACTGAGTCCATTTGACTCGAGTTGGGGAATGATGCGACTCGACATAACGTTACATCTAAAACCCAGATTAGATTCTCATCCAAGAGAGAAAGACATTGAATACTAATGAAATCATAAACATGTTTATTGAATAGGATACAACAATGACATGTGATCACTTTAAAATCTTTGTTATTATTCCTCACAGGGTAGCGTTTGACTACAAGTCACCTAATGTTAAGTGACGATGTGGTCGAAGGTGAAGCCGCGCTACACCTGGACGAGGAACTAGCCCTCAAATCGAGCCCCCAGAACACGCCGATAGATGCTTAGCGACAAATTCAAACTACTACGCTTGTTGGAGTTTCTTTGCACCGGTAATAGAACAAGCAAGAAATGCCCGGCAGGTAGTTTTTTGGGCGCCAACACATTTTATTTCTAACTGATTCAATTAAAGTTTACTACAATCGCAACATATTTTGTCATATTATACCTAGTTTGATATTTTATAATAAGCTTTTCTAATAAAATTTCGTTTAATATGGACTTGGAACTTAGAAATCCAGATTAAGATTGAATATTTCTATCTATATAAGTATTTATTTCTCTATATTATAAGTATGTATATTGTTGTCTAGTACCCATAACACAAGTTTCGAGCTTAATTTGGTGCTAGGTCAATTTGTGTGCAATGGTCACCCGATGTTTATTAAAATTTATATATTCTATTATTGTTATCTCAGTCATGGACCATCTCAGCGATCCTCATGAACATGTTTGGGGTGGGAATGCTGCTAAGCTTCACAACCACCCTTCTCCCGGCGTTGAAAGACCCTGACTCTCCCATCAGAGCTGATCTGAACACAATGTCATGGCTTTGTAAGTACTTTGTTAAGTCAAAAGTCAATTATATTTATTCAATAGGATACATTGTGCAAACTTAAAACTAGCTACGTCTGTTCCAACCTCCTTACGCCGGGTAAAGAACGGGCAAGAAACGCTCGGCAGGTCACCTATTTTTTTGAGCGCGATCACATTTACAATTTTCTTCTTACTACTAATTGATTGAATTGGAGGAAGTTCACTACAATCCCAAGCTTTCTTGTCATCTAAATAGTCCGATATTTTATAATAAGCTTTACTAATAAGATTTTTCTTGGTTGGTTGTGCACATTGGGATATGCAAACATGAACATTAACGAGTGACGACATTATACAACCAAAGCAGACCAGACCCCACAAGCTGTACCTGTTCACGAGTTAACTTGGCATTAGACCACATGTCACCTGATGTTAAGTGGTGATGCAGTCGAACATGGAGACACGCTACACCTGGATTGGGAACTGGCTCTCAAGTGGGGCTGCCGGAACATACTGCTAGGTGCTTGGTGACAGACACTGGATTGAAGGGCAATGTTTTCAGTGAGTACAGGGCATGAAGAATTTCATTATCTCATTTATCAGGGTGACGAGCGCATTGCATAGGTAAAAGAATTTGGACTGCTGAAGTTCAAAATTCTGGTCGGCACTGAACAAACGTGTTTGCTTAAATCAGGACTTGCTCGCAGAACGGACCAACATTGGGGATGATAGGTTCTCTAAAGGCAGCCATACAACGACGGCCATCGTTAAGGTGGAGTGACGATCTGATGATGATGTTTGCTTACAAAGGCAAAATCACAAACTTAAACATGTTTGATGAACTGTAAGACGTCAAACTTAAAACTAGCTACATCTGTGTTCAACCTCCTTACATCAGCAAAAGAAGAGACAAGAACCGCCCGTCAGGTGATTGGCCGCGACCACATTTAAATTGTTTTTTTAAGGTGAATGGGCTCGTGCAATTTCCCATACAAACTCAAGAAGGGCGATATGGATCACGCGAACTATTCTAATGAAGTTTGAAAATTTTCTTAAATTGTTCAATTAATTACCCATTCGCGAACTATCAGTTTCTCTTGCAAAAATTATGTTTTCCATGTAATTTTACATCGGAAAAATCGTATTATTATACACATGTGTGCGTGAGTGGCACTGAAGTTGACGGACTTGAATTAGGTGATTTTAACCTGCCATCTATCTGAATTTCGATGAACTATTTAGATGTAGACCTTGTGCAGTGAGCGAATGGTGGCATACGACAACGTTGAAGCGTCACAGAAGAAATTATAGTTTGTCAATAGCTAAAAATTATGCGACGTTGCAAGATCGGGCGTGACTAGTGAAGAATGATTTTCTGTCTCGCTCGCCACGATATTTCGACTTGCCAAGTCGTGCATGAACGATTTTGTTGATTTTGGGGCAATTTTTACTTTCCGTTCCGAAGACGTAAATCGAAACGGGTTGGTAGTCAAGGTCGTGGAGGTCTAATCCACTTTGATAACCTAAGTGATAGAATTTCGCCCAGGTAATCAAAGTAGGAAAATAAGTTAATAAATAAGTAAAGTAAATATATATCTTGCGATAGTTTCTCACACGGCCATCCGACTTGTATGTATTATGGTAACCAGGCAGCTGACTACATACTTACATTAGAACGTAAATCTAAATACATACGGTCTACGTAGATAGATACCTACTATTGATAAAATAGTTAATTAGGTACTTGGCGGTAGAACTAGAAATGGTAGATCGCCCTTGCAAGAGGTCGCCTACCACGGTGGTAGGTATGTACCTACCTAGCTAAAATAGTTTAGGGATGTGAACAAAATAATCGATTTTTATATTAATCGATCTTTTTTTTATCGGTTTTTAAAAAGTCGATGATTATTTTACAAATCGATTATTTTTATTTAAATAATTGTTTTTTACAAATCGATTATATAAATAAAAACAATCGCTTAGTAAAAATTCAAACAATAATCTATTTGTACAAAATCGAAAAATAATCGATTTGTAAAACAAATCGAAAAATAATCGATTTGTAAAAAATCGATTATTAAGTAAAAAAATAATCGAATCGTTTTTACAAATCGATTTAATCTAAAGAGATAAAAATCGATTATTTCTTAATCGATTTTTTCCCTTTCAAGTCACACCCCTATATTTGATACCCAGTGTGTTGGTACGGCACTACCGCATTATCAAATAAATATTTGGTAGGTAAAGGTATGGTAGGTAAGGTACTAACTACAACATAAGTAGCTAGCGAAGTTACTGGGCTAATGAGTGTCTTATCTACTAGGTAGGTATCTGATCTAAAGTCTCAAATATTACATAATAAGCCACCATGTTGTGGTTTGGCACGATATTTTTCTTCACCGAAACCTCATACCTATTGTTGGTATTTGAACATGTGCTGTGCAGCACGGAAGTTCAATGCGCAACCGATTGAGCTATCATCGCTTCAAATCATAAACGTCAAAGAAAAAACCGAAATCAACCGATATCTATCAATGTAATACTATACATATTGTTATCAAACGGAATAAGGTATATTTTTCAATAAAACAGTCTAAGCGGTAAAGAAGACGGAATCCAAATCCACATCCACATTTACAATAAAAAATTATTTACCTATACATATAATAAAACTGTGACTGATCGCTGTCTGTACATCCTATCCTTTTCTACTAATATTATAAATGCGAAAGTTTGTGTGTGTGAATGTTTGTTGCCACGTATCACCGTAACTACTGGAATGGAAATAGCTTATAGTTACTTTTTATCCCGGAAAAAGGTTCCTGCGGGATAACGGGAAGACGCGGGTGAAACCGCGGCTGAAAACTAGTGAAAGATAAATGAGAAAAGCTATTATTGGGGGTCTTTATCATCAACGCAATAGAACCCAAAACAATGATAAATGGAATTTTTGTCTGTTTGTCTGTGCGTTTGTGCGCGCTAATTCCAGAAACGGCTTAACCGATTAGGGTGCGGTTTTCACTAATGTATGTGTATGTGTGGTAAGTGGTAAGCTTCACTTAATATTTAGTGTTTCTTTTACTACAATAGTTTTATAAAAAAAAATATCGATAAACTGTAGGACACGCGGGTGAAACTGCGGGGTGCAGCTAGTATAAACTAATCAGACGGTTCTATGAGTTTTTTGGTTACGTCATTCACGTAAAATGCATTTTTGACTAGTTGCTACGTTGCTAGGCAAGTTGTTGTTTATAGTTTTACTCTGTAAAAAAGGTTGATCAACGTTGGAAAATTATTGATGGAAATCAGCAGATACAATCGTGCACCACTACGCCAGCTGAGGCCAGCAACAGCCCTGCCACATAGTACCTTTGTATAACCGGAAAAGCCCTGCTAGCTGGCTGTCACCACAAATCTAATTTTCGGAGGATCAAGGACGTTGTTCTACAACTGCCCTTGCTGAAAGTGTATTCAAATACCTTTGAAATAAACAATATGATGACATATAATTTTCCTACGCTTATTTACTTCGTAAATGACACCTTGAAATAAACGAAATTTTATTCTACTAATATTATAAATGCAAAAATTTGTGCGTGTGAATGTTTGTTACCACGTATCAACGTAACTACTAAACCAAATGAACCAATTGTGGAAACAGATTTGAAAGAAGCATGTCTCTCGAAAATTCGAGACTTCCAAAAATCAACGGAGGAAATAAAAGGAATTGAACTTCTGACCATAGGGCAACATGAAAATGATGTTTACACTACATATAAATGCGACAGGCCAGCCAGCCGATTTGGAATGGTTAGTTTTTCAAAGTCATGTTTGTTTCTTTAGTAGTGTTTAGTAGACATAAATCCGTGGTTTTCGTATGGCCAGGTTGGGATACAAATTAGAATATACTTTAATTATAGCTTTGTTGCAGATATGTAAACGAAAAGCGATAACACCATGCCACAACCACGTCAAAAGAATTTTGTATAAAAACAATGTTCTGACCAATAACATGGCATATGGCCAACACAATAAGTCTGTGGCCAGAACATAGTTCATGGAAAAAATGAAAAAAACTGTGCGACCAGCAGGACTTTATATTGACGAAGAATTGTGAATTATTGAATATTTTAAGAATGTGTAAATAAAAAGACTATTGGTGATTGACTGTTTTTTATTTTGATACTATGTACATATATAATAAATAATCCTGATTGTTTCATAATAAAGTATTACAATAGCCAATGTCTTTATTGGTAGGAGAGTAGAGAGTATAGGTAATAAAGGGTATAGGCCATCTCCATTCTAAATTTCATCCAAATCAAAGAAAATTACCAAAAATCTGAGGCAGGGATCGAACTCGGAACCTCGTTATTAGTAAAGAACTACTGAGAGGTTTGACCACTGGTCTAACCTATACAGTAAACGAAAAAACGAAATTAGCAAATGGTTTCGTGTACAACAAGACCATTTTCTATGTGTGCGTGAATAGATCGCTGCCATACACCACTACCGCCGCGATATTGTTTGGCACAAATAAAAGTGTTGTGAAAACTTAAACACATCTGAAATATTGTTGGATACATAAAACATATTACGCCATTACCGGTAAACATAATTATTATTAAAATAATATGCACCTGTTCATTCATAATAAAATAAGATGCGTTAATTAGAAACAACGCCATCTATTGACGCTGGGCTGCTAGGCGGACCGCAAGCAACCACCTTAGATGCGTTCTAATGACATACTTTATGTCTACGTGTGCGTGTGTAAGTACGTAAATTTGTGACACCAGCAGTAAGAGAAGCGTTACGAGTAATTTATTAGTTTATTTAATGAAGATTTGGTTAATTTACAATTGAGTAACGCTATAGAACGCGCGCTTTAGTGTTTGGTTCGAATAAGATTGTTATTTTCGACGTAAAAAAATAATTTAGGTAAAAAATGACATCAGCGCCATCTCTTGACAACATAGCGTGATGAGCTCTGGGATCATCCACCTTAATACTGACTAGCTGCGCCCCGCGGTGTCATTTTCGTGGACTACACTTTATTGCAACAAAAAGCATTTATTTATTCCATGTCCTTTTCCAGGGCTTATACTTACTATCTCCACACCAAATTTCATCAAAATCCGCTCAGGAGCTTTTGCATGGCAGAGTAACAAACTTCCATCCATCCATTCTCACAATTCTTTATAATATTAATGACTGATTGAATTGGATTTAATTGGTACATCTTAAGCATTCATCCAACTTATGATGTGGTTGATGACATTGAAAGGAAAATACTACTAAGTTCATCTTTCGCAAACATGATCATGACAGTAAGCTAAGGATTTCTATATAATCTTGAAGGTGAGAAGACGGTCATGGTCACACAACATCCAGACATACTTTCTAAAACAAAGATCATAAATGCCTTATCTTCGCTATAAATAAGTAGGTACCTCAGTTATCTTATTCCTATTAGATTAATTTTATTGAGCCATCGTATACAATATATCTGAAATAGCAAATATATCTAAAATACAATAACCTTGATTCATTTGACATTGTTTACCTAATGATGGTAATTTCCTTTCCAGCATCATCAGTGGGTTTAGCAGGAATACCTGGCTTCCTCATTTCATCGTTTCTTATGGATTTCCATGGACGGAAGAAAGCTCACGGCCTCGTCCTTATACCTGGTCTCGTCGGCTGGCTCCTTATATACTTCGCGTCCAACGTCCCCATGCTCATGGCTGGCCGAGTGCTGGGAGGAATCACCGCTGGAGCCACGGTCTCTCTAGGTGCCATTGTCATAGGAGAATACACGAGTCCAAAGTACAGGGGCATGTTCTTGAACCTTAAAACTGCAGCAGTCTGTATGGGAGGAATGACAGTTCATATCCTGGGGAACTACTTCACCTGGAGGACCATCGCCATGTGCGCCGTATGGCCTTACGTCATTTCCTTCTTGAACATATTAACTTGGCCAGAAAGCCCCTTTTGGTTGGCTGCTAGACAGGAGTTTGAGAGATGCGAAAAGGCTTTCTATTGGCTCAGAGGGAAAGACGAATCTACGTTTAAGGAGCTGGAAGAACTGATATCAGCTCGGATTAATCAAAGTAAGAGCTCACGTGGAGATTCAACATTCTCAGAAAATGTGAGAGGATTCTTCGTGAAACTAACACAGAAGGATTTCCTTAAACCTTGTTTTATTATATTCATCTCAATGATTTTGCTAGAAATGTGCGGAAGGCATATTTTCCCTGCGTACGCTTTGCAAATCATTGAAGAGATAACCGGAAGCAAGACCCAATCATTCTACTTCACATTAGGCATCGATCTGATCATCGTAGCCAGCGCCTTATTCTCTTCAATATTAGTCAGTGTGATGAAGAGGCGCACACTTCTCTTTTCCACTGGCTTTGCTGCTTTTTTTGTCCTCATGACTGTTTGTACTTACATCTTTTTAGCTTCTAAAGATATCATATCTAAAGACACTACTGCACCAATAGCATTGTTTATTCTTTACTTCATTCTGGCTAATTTGGGTTGTACTCCAATACCCTTAGCTTTATTAGGAGAATTGTATCCCTTAGCTCACAGAGCGGTAGGTTCAGCGTTGTCAGGGGTTATTATGTCTTTTGGTATGATGGTAAGTCTTCAAGTGACCCCTTATCTTCTCATCAGCGTCAAGGTTTATGGCACGTTTGCCGTGTATGGCAGTATAATGGGCGTTGCGTTGGTGATCCTCTTCTTTACGTTACCAGAGACGAAGGACAGGACCTTGCAGGAGATCGAGGATTACTTTAATTATGGAAGCTTTAGGAGAAGGGTGGATACTGATGAAGATGTTAAAGTTAGGATGGTCTTATAAGATAATGAAGAACAAGAATGTTTGTTTCTCAGGATTACTGAGGCATGTTGTAGGTATTCGCAATTTTGGTTGTTTCTTATGTTATAAGGTTTCACTGATCCGAAATTGCTTTAGGAAAATAATTAATGTCTCGGCAAATTATGCTGTTTACTTTAAGAGTTGTATGTTTGTATATTGGATCTGTCTTGGTGTGAACTGTGAATTTATTTAATTGTTTTTTGTAATAAATCAGATTTTGCACTGTTTCACTCTTCATATTAATTAAAAGTTTTCAATCAGAAAAAAGAAAACACCGATAGTTTCTGATACAGCTGGGATTTCATTGAATTTTTTTTCATTTAAGCTTTTTATTATCTTGTTTTTATCTTTATTGTTGTCCGTAATAATGAACTTTGGATTGAATTGATGTAATGGCAATCTCAAACCAATCGCTCCAATCAAGCCTGTCAACCAATCAGTAGCAAATGTATATCACACCACCTATATTTACTCATTTATGGCTTCAAGAACCTTCCGGTTTTTAATGTTTCTATCGCTGGATAGAAAACTACCTAGTTGATAACACTGCGTTTAATAAAGATTATCTCATTATCTTGCCTCTCATAAACAGGTTAAATAGGAAGGCACGATGTGCTATTTTGCAAACGATATTATTTTCTTATTATCTTTACTGCTTCAGTAATCTTGCATAAATATTTACGAATGTATTGTTGTGTACAGCTAGAAACCTAAATTTACTGTCATCGTCATCATCATCAGCCGGAAGAAGTTCACTGCTGAACATAGGCCTTTGAATGCCACCATGAACGATGTTAGCCATTTGCATCTATCAGTTATTGGGGAGCCCACCTGCAGAGCGTGGAGCATTTTTATCCCCTATTGATGGTTATCGGTTCCTCAAGTGATGTGGCCTGCCCATTGCCATTTCAACTTGCAAATTCTGAAAGCTATGTTGGTGACTTTCCTCGTTTCGGATTTTATCACGCAAAGAAACCCCAAGCATGGCTCTCTCCATGGTTCGTTGTGTGACAATTTACTGTAGTTTATTACTTAAAACAGGATAATAATTGTATGGAAAGTTGTGGTTCCATGAAAAATAAGGATGAAATAGGAAACGCTTCAGCAATGACCCTTGAGTTGTGGATGTTCCTGCAACGGTGGTGAAAGGTTTTTATGAAAGTAGAGTTCTTTCGCAAATACAAGCTTTGGTGTGGCACAATAAGGAATTTTTTTAAGTCCTAAATATTAGCTTCATTATCATCATCATCAGCCCGTGTCAGTCCACTGCTGGACATAGGCGCCACTGGCGCCCAAGGTACGCCACTGAGCCCGGTCTTCGGCTCTTCTCATCCAACTACTGCCAGCCACTCGGCACAGTTCGGCAGCGCCAGCAGAGTCAGAACCAACATCGTGATGAGTAAGATGGAAAAATACTTGGCCATTGTGGAATCCGGGTGACTCTCTAAAAACCGAAGAAAAAATGTTAATATTATGCGTTAATTAGCAAATATGTACACAACTTCGTTTGCATTGCCAGGCCGTCCTGTGTCGATAGTGGTACAATCCTTTAGTGACTAACACCCTGGATAATGTCAACGATCTTAGGTCTCAAGTAACAGGAACCTACTTCTCGAAGCGTGGGAATACATAAGTGTTTTATTTCCGTTTGTGGGCCGGTGAACGATAGTAAGATAGAAATGATAGATTTACTTGAATTTTAAAGAAACTATAAAGTTAACTTTATGTAGTCATAAACTTATGAAATAAATGACTAATAACTTTATCAATGTTTGTTTACATGACTGTTCAACAAAATGAGGTTTTATTGACAGCGAAGTGGGGAATAGGGTTGAAATAAAAGGAAATATAATTATACCCACATAAAGCAATATAATAAAATATTTAGTACTGCTCCTGAAAATATCAGGCTTTGCCCAATATTGTTTTGTACATATTTGCCCATCCTTCAAATATTTCTGCCATCGGTACCTTCATATACCATGAACTGTTACTTGGTTCCGGAGGACCAACGCCCAGGCCGACGCAAGCGGTAGTAGAGTCTAGCAGTGCCAGTGTCAGAACCGACATCGCGACGAACAATGTGCAGAAATACTTTGCCATTGTGGAAACCAGACGATTCTCTATCGAACAAAAAATTTAATTAAGTACTGACTAACTTACCTACCGGACGACTGCCACTCGTCCGTCCCAGGTATCGCTGGAAAAACGAAATCACGTAGGACTTGCGCTCACTTCAGATGGAGGACTGGCAGGAGGTGACGCAAGGTAGACCAAAGTGACGTTCTTAATTATTAAAAGCTTTTGGCGAAAGAAAACACCGCGGTGAAACCACATCTAGCCAGCTAGTTGTTGTCCGGCAAGCAGATCGTATCTGCACCCTAACAACCAGTAATACAGGACTAGTTTAGTAAACGTACCTCGCGGTCACGCAGACTTGTTTTCAAAAGGGTGAACCAAATCAGAACGACAAAATCAAAATGAATATAAGTCATGATTTCATTCTAATTTTATAGGACAGTTTAATTGGTGCTTCCATCACTGTAAACATTACACTTCTGTACAAAGCTTTGTGTTACAATGACTTTATATTGATATATGCAAATATATAACATTCAATATAGAAGAGGTACCCGTGACTTCGCCCGCATACGAAAATTCTGCATAAATCGCTGAAGTCTACCGACTTCAAACCAATCGATGCTTGAATACATATAACTATACCTACTTCTTTCAAAGTCATATGGTATGGTCATTAAAGTATTTTTTCAGCTGAAAATGAACAAACATAATGTAATGCTATCTTTTAGATTTAGATAGCTATATTTCGTTAATATTCATGTTCCCATATCCCAATGTGTACAACCAAACAAGATAAATCTTATTAGTAAGGCTAATTAAAAAATATCGTACTATTAGATAACAAAAAAAAAAGGTTGGGATTTTAGTGAACTTGCTCCAATTCAATCAATTAGTAATAAGAACAAAATTGTCAATGTGATCGCGCCAAAAAAATTACCTGCCGGGCTTTTCTTGCCTGTTCTTTTGCCGGCGTAAGGAGGTTGGAACAGGCGTAGCTAGTTTTAAGTTGACGTTTTAAAGTGATCACAATGTATTCTATTGAATAAACATATTTTTGATTTTGATTTTTAGGTAAGAACATACAATATACATAATACTAATTAAGTATTCAGTTTTTCGCATATTTCAGTCTCAGTGTTTACTCGGCAGTTTTAAATTCGGGCGAAGCACTTGTGTATACAGTGAATATAGCTTTATGTTTATTATTAGACTAGCGGTATCTCGTGACTTTGCCTTCATGGAAATAGGTATTAAAACGGGATACTTTAACGATGGAAAGCGTTTTGATCCGGTGGCATTCCGTTCCGTTTTGTAAACGAAAGACGCGTGCGCGTATTCCAAGTTTTTTTTAATGTTAAAAAGATAAATAAGATATTATTTTTTACTACTTACAGGGTAGCGTTTGACTACAATTCACCTTATGTTAAGTGTCGATGTGGTCGAAGATAGAGCCACGTTACACCTGGATTGGGAACTGGGTCTCAAGTGAGCCTGCCGGACCACACCTAGATGCTTGGCGACAGATTCTTACTTGAGGATGGTAGCTAGCCAGAGACAAACCCTAGAAAATGCCCTACCACCAAGCTATAGGTTTCATGACGAGGTTTCCCTCACCGAATGCTCAAGCTCATTGTAGGAATCAAACCCACAACCTACGGGTCACAAGCCAACATAACAACTACTGAGCCATCATCACTTCAACATCGGCCTGTTTCACTCCACTGCTGGACAGTGGACATAGGCCTCTCCTAAAGTACGCCACTGAGGCCGATCTTTGGCTCCTCTCATCCAACCGCTGCCAGCCAATTTGCTTGTCGTTACCAGGGTGCACCAGGCCCGACGGCTGCCGTTCCCCCCCGAACGTATCCAAAGGAGACAAGCAGCAATCAGGCACACGAGGAGGTTACCGGATCTAGCAAGATATTACGAAATTAAAATGTCAATCCAATGGAAAATAAAACCACCGCGCCGCTCGCGCCCCGCCCCGCCATCCATGGCCATGCAGTGGCCGCAGCGCAGCGGGCAACGCGGCGGGCACCGAAGTGCGGGAATAATTTTGGAGTATACGGAATATGTATATACCTACGCTTTCACGCCTATATTACTGAACCGATTTAAATGAAATTTGGTACAGAGATAGTTCGAACCCCGGGAATGGATATAAGATACTTTTTATCGCGACAAAATGTAGCCCACGCGGGTGAAACCGCGGGGAAAAGCTAGTATAATAAATGACTTGCCTAATATGACAAAATGTGTTTATGGTGAATAAAATTAATCTATCTACCTATCCAAAATTTGTTTATATTTTAAGAAATAAAAATGTATTTTAAAATAGGTACATACATAATATTATTAAATATAATATAATTATTATTTAGTCTAGTACTCACACGTACCGCTCTAAAATCAATTCAGGCCAATTTTTACTATTTTACTCAAAGAGATGCACCAGCTCAGGATTTCTCAACCAAAATTAATGTTATCCGCGATTTCATACCATACATCTATACTAATTTATACTAATCTATACTATATATATATTATAATATTATAAAGCTGCAGAGTTTGTTTGTTTGTTTGTTTGTTTGAACGCGCTAATCTCAGGAACTACTAGGTCGATTTGAAAAATTCTATCAGTGTTGGATAGTCCATTTATCAAGAAAGGCCATAGGCTATATTTTATTTCCAAAAAATTTAGGGATCCGTAAGAAAATTGCTATTTTGTAACTCAAGGTGTGAAATCGAAAACCTATTTTTGCGTGCGCTGCAAAAACTATTGACAATAGAACGAAACAATGTATTACGGGTTTGTAGATCCCATCCGGGTGAAACCGCGGGGAACAGCTAGTATGTATAATATTCTTCCTTACACGTGCCGCTATTCAGATTACAAGTCTTTGTAAGTAAAATTACAGCTTTACATTACAATGACTTAGAATGTGTTATTTTTACATTATGATCCAATATAGTAGATGCACCCCGCGACGCCCGCCTATATACGAGAATTCTTTATTTTAATCAAAGAGTAAAAAATAACTACGTTAAAAAAACCGACTTCAAAGACTAAAAAGTAACAAATAATAAAGATTTAATATTAATTAAATACCTACTACCTATTATTTATATGTGCTATTTTTATTATTAGGTTTTATGTCGGTGCCAAGCCAATTTAATACTATGTAGTAACGTATCCTCTTCCCTCTCATATGGTCGAGGAGAGCGATGGCTGCGTCAACTCGTGAACGGGTGCTGCTTGTGGGGTCTGGTCTGCTTTGGTGGTGATCCCGCAACTCATTAATATTCATGTTCCCATATCCCAATGTGTACAACCAAACAAGAGAAATCTTATTAGTAATGAAAAAATATCGTACTATTAGATGACAAAAAAAAAAACTTGGGATTTTAGTGAACTTGCTCCAATTCAATCAATTAGTAATAAGAATAAAATTGTCAATGTGATCGCGCCAAAAAAATTACCTGCCGGGCGTTTCTTGCCTGTTCTTTTGCCGGCGTAAGGAGGTTGGAACAGGCGTAGCTAGTTTTAAGTTTGACGTTGTTCGGTATTGTAACCGAACACCTTAATCAGCAACATCCGCGTGACGCATTTACCTCATGACGGTCAATTACATTGACCGTCAGTGCACCTTTGATCGCCGCGTCATTCGGATGCATTCGCAACATTCATAACATCAAACATTTAACATTAAACATTCAGTAATTAATAACAATAAAATAGTGTAGTGAACAAACAATCTTTTAATCTCTCTAAACAAATCACCGCAATTCTAGATCCGTATCCCCTACATATTGGTCCTTCGAGAGGTCCTCGTGCGTCGCGTTATACAGTTTTTGTTTTTCGTGCTCGGGCGAGGTTTGAACAAGCAAACATAACATTCGTGTGGGTGTAACAGTGAAAGGATTGCAGTGACAACATTAACAACAGGAGCAGGAGCAGCAGCAGCAGGCTGAGTAGTAGCATATAAGTCTATATACTTACAACATATAAAGAAATAAACATGGCTGATCTCATTGACTTACAATCAATGATTTTAGAGAACATAACAAAATTAGGAATTAATATTAGAAAGGATAGTGCTGACAGAAAAACAGCAGATCATTTCAAGAGACGGTTACAGACTTTGGAGGAATACTGGAAAGAGTGCCAGTTTAATCACGATCGTATATGTTCTGAAATAAGTAAAACACATCCCTATTTTTCTGAAAGGGAATTTGAACAAACGAGCAAGGCGTATGTAGACACCAAGGTTCTAATAAACCAACAATATCAGCAGCTATTGAAGACGGGAAACCCGTCACTAAGTGAGCATACTACTGGTCAACAGATTACACATCAAGAAATAGTTGAGGAGGCAGGACCTAGCGTCCAAAGGCCTCACAGGGAGAAAACATCATTAAAATCAAACAACAAATTAGATGAGTTGCTGCGTCGCCAATACGCTAATTTTAAAGCTTTTGTGCGGACAGCAGCCAACATAAATGTAGATTCGATAACAGATAAGTGGGAGTTTGAAGACGCCTTAAAATCCCTAACAGCGAGGTGGTCGGCAATCGACCAGCTTCATTGGGAAATTGAGAGCGAGTTAGAGGAAGAGAACAAAACATACAGCGCTATTTTCGACAGACATGAACAGGAATTTATCCATTTAAAAAAGGCCATTAACACAAAAATGTGGTCAGTTCAACATAGGGAAAAGTCAACCCCTCAATTAGACATCCCATTCTTTAACGGAAATCACCATCAATGGGTATCCTTTAAAGACTTATTTATAGAGGTTATTCATAGAAACCCCTCTTTATCAAACGGCCAAAAAATGCAACATCGGAAGAGTAGAGTTCGCGGAGAAGCTGAAAAGCTTATTCAACATTTGCAGATTAGTACAGATAATTATCTAGTGTGCTGGGACATTTTGACTCGCCGCTATAATAACAAAAAACTTATATTTACATCGCACATGAACATTCTTTTAAGCCTACCTAACATACAACAACAAGCGGCACAACCACTTAAAAGAATGCATGACACTACAATAGAATGTATGAACGCCATAAAAAATCTAGGAATTGACATAACATCTTGGGACCCGATGATTGTACACATCTTGAGTCAAAAATTAGAAGCCGACTCTTACTCCGATTACATAAGTTTGTTGAAAAATGCGAAAGATCTTCCAATTTTAAACGACTTCCTCCAATTCCTAGAAATAAAATTTACAGCATTAGAAACAGCACGCCGAGAACAAGATAGTGGGACGCAGAGACCTACGATGAGTAACAATTATCCTCATCCATCATCTAGTATAAGAAAACAGCAGTATAATAACTCATTTAACAAAAGCAACAATTACAACACCAACGGAAATGAAAATAGGTCACTTGCGAAATCAATGCACGTGTCAAACATAAAATGCCCCCTCTGCAATAACCAACATGGCATTTATAATTGCAAGAATTTTCTAATAATGAATGACGAACAAAAAATAAAAACTGCCAACAAATTGAAACTCTGCACTAATTGTTTATTTAGCCACAATGGCAATCAGTGCACTTCAACACAAACAAAGTCATGTCGAAAATGCCTACAACAACATAACACAATTTTACACGAGGCTTTTATGACAACAGCGTCATCAACAAATTTACCAAGCAACGAATATGTTGCGCAACATACTACAGGTCATTCACCTATAACAGGAACCTCACATGCGTCTCAGGGAGAAAACTCTGAAGTTTTGCTTGCGACAGCGTTGGTGAGGGTGAAGACATCAGACGGGACGTATAACAACATACGAGCCTTGATTGATCAAGGTTCGCAGATTTTAAAGTGTTTTTTTTTTAGTTTTTTAAACAATAGTTTTTATTTTTTTACTTTTTAGTCTTTTGTTACCAAGTCCAATCTATCGGACTCATCAAAAGGAATCATATGAGCCCAAACTCGAGGGGTTTACTAGTAGCCATTGCAGAGATCCCCTACCCACCTTCTGGCTGCATCATCAGACCCTCGTCACCAAGTTCAATCTATTGTACTCATCAAGACGATTCATATGAGCCCAAACACGAGGGATTTACTAGTAGCCACTGCAGAGATCCCCTACCCACCTTCTGGCTGCATCATCAGACCCTCGTCACCAAGTTCAATCTATTGTACTCATCAAGACGATTCATATGAGCCCAAACACGAGGGATTTACTAGTAGCCACTGCAGAGATCCCCTACCCACCTTCTGGCTGCATCATCAGACCCTCGTCACCAAGTTCAATCTATTGTACTCATCAAGACGATTCATATGAGCCCAAACACGAGGGATTTACTAGTAGCCACTGCAGAGATCCCCTACCCACCTTCTGGCTGCATCATCAGACCCTCGTCACCAAGTTCAATCTATTGTACTCATCAAGACGATTCATATGAGCCCAAACACGAGGGGTTTCCTAGTAGCCAGCGCAGAGATGCCCTACCCACCTTCCGGCTGCATCATCAGATCAGGTCAATGATACCAAATTATTACATTGTCTCCGAGATTACATACACATACAAAGTTTCAAGTCGATACGACAATTAGAAGTAGGTGAAAATTGACTTCTAAGATTTGATTACATTGTTAGTTAGTTAGTTAGTTACAAGTCAAGCTAATAAAAGTGTTTTAAAAATAAATGAATATGAATATGAATATACCAAATTATTGCATTGTCACCGAGATTACATACACATACAAAGTTTCAAGTCGATACGACAATTAGAAGTAGGTGAAAATTGACTTCTAAGATTTGATTACATTGTTAGTTAGTTAGTTAGTTAGAAGTCAAGCTAATAAAAGTGTTTTAATGAATTCCTATTTCCCTTCGTCACGGCATCACGCGTGCACGGCATAAAGTCAGCAACTCCTTTAAAGTTCAATGTATATACGTTATTTCAACAAAATCCCAAGTGAAATTCATGATTTGGTGATGAGAAATTGCTGTCCATATAAGATAAGGTTCCTGCGGGATACGGGAAGACGCGGGTGAAACCGCGGGGCGCAACTAGTCGTTAATAATATATTACACATTTAACTGTAAAATAAATCTTTATTCTTCGTAAATGTACTAAAATTATTGTGGATTCCATTAATTTAATTGACACAATCATGTTTATCGTTTAACACAGTTATACAGGTATTTATTGTAATCATAATTTTCTACTAAAAATATCTGGTTTGCTTGAAATGCTTTTTCTAACGAAATGTTCCATAGAAGTTATCTAGTACTTCAGCAGCCTCTTCGGGCTTAGCGCTGGTGCCTTCGTCTTTTTTTCCATTTTTATCAGCAGCACCATCGGAGTCGTCGCCAGCTGTGACACAGTTTGTTAGAGCCAACAGTGTCACAACCAACATTGTGATGAATAAGATGGAAAAATACTTGGCCATTGTGGAATCCTGGTGACTTGCTGAAAATAGAACATTTTTTTTAAAACAACTTCGTTTGCTGGGCAAGTCCATCCTGTATCGATAGTGGAACTATTAGTTAGTGACTTGAATAAAATTGGCGGTCGTCTCAGCTTAAAAATACAAATACCTCTACTGTATTTAACATTCGACCCTAGGACCAAAAAGTACTGTTTTCTTCCCTCTTATCAAGTAAATCAAGCGTACTTTCCGAGTTTGAGAAATGAAAAATTTAATATGTCTGTTTTTTCCTCGCAAAGGTGAAAAACGTCGTATGAAACACATGTGCATTGATCATTAAACAGAATAGATATTATGGTATTACGTGTAATGACCAAACTAGCGCACTTATATCGTACTTATTCATATTGTACTTATTGCACCTATAAATAGGATGATAAAAACTCATAATAATATAATCTTTAAAACAACATATTATATAGTCCTATTTTCAGCGTATAAAAGTTTTTTTTTTCTTGAAGCATTAATTAAGTTTCGAAAGTCCACTAGCCAGGTCACCCGTGGCAAATTGTTTGTAATATCATTATAATTATTTTAAATTTAATGGGCTATTTTTTGCACCTCTAATTATAAATAGCATTTAGAATTGAGCTGACGATAGAGTGCACTTTGTTTTAATTATTTATCCATTGTATATTACACGAATTATACATATTATCACAATTATATGTATCCAAATTATCAAATCAAATCAAATTATTATTATTATGTAGGTATAAATTATCTGCTTAGTCTAATACTCACGTACAGCTCAAAAACAATTCAGGAGACTCTAAGTATTTTTTTTAGAGAGGTGTACTCGATTTGGACTTCACAATCAACATTAATGTGACGCACAATGTCATACCATTTATATAATATTCTGACTAGTTTGGCACCGCTATTACCATTTTGAGTCAAATTTGTGTAAAAACACAACTTTACATTACAATGACATGGAATATTTTTTATGCCAGTGATTTTTATCATGTAACATAGCTGAGGTGCCCCGCGACGCCGGCTGCACACGTGACCTACATAAATTACTTATTTATGTATTACTAGCTGTTCCCCGCGGTTTCACCCGCGTGGGCTACAGTTTATCGCGATAAAAAGTATCGTATGTCCTTCCCCAGGGCTCAAACTATCTAATTACCAAATTTCATTTAAATCGGTTCAGTAGTTTAGGCGCGAAAGCCGTATACTCCAAAATTATTCCCGCACTTCGGTGCCCCCTCACCGCGTTATCTGCTGTATCCATTATCCTATTTTAATTCTAAGTTTATTTTTTTCGGACCGCGCGCGCGCGTTTGAACCGCGCAGCTAAAGGTCTTCCTGGTCCGCGACCGCACTTTACCTATTTCATAGATTCTCTCTCCCCCGCTCCCGCCTTCGGTGCCCTCACCTCACTGCGTTTCCCGCTGCGCTGCGGTACGGCGCGCGGCGAGTTTATTTTTCGATTAGTTTGACATTTTTTAATTTCGTAATATCTTTCGAACAGAATGTCCAATTTGAACAATTCAAAAAGTAATCTACAGCTATTGGAACAATCTTGAATACGAAATGATTTATTTTGATAAGGATTAATATTAAAGTATGGATAACACGGTCCGATTTTAGTCGGCCTTTTTATCAACTTTTAAAATGTAAAAAAGTAGTTATAGTATGTTATCCTTAAGAGATAAACATATGCCATCGCGGACTTTTTTGTAGACCTGTATAAGATACACAATTTCACAGTATATCATTTTGTTATATCTCAAAGGGTTGTCGTTCAAAGCTCCCAGGCGGCTTATTTTTTTCCGACCTCTCCAACAAATATCGTTATATTTTAGCGAATGTATACAAAAACTTGACAAACTATACCTTAAAACCTTCCTCGAGAACCACTCTATCTATTGGTGAAAACAGCATGAAAATCGGTGCAGTAGTTTTCGAGTTTATCGCGAACAGACAGACAGACAGACAGACGCGGCGCCGGGACTTAGTTTTATAATAAGTAGTGATAGTGATGTTCCTCTATAGTACACACAACACATAAGCAGAATAGTGGTGTATTGGTGATCTTTCTCAAGTTACGCACACAACCACCCAGTGTCTTTATCTGGTGACCCGGACTAGGAAAGAAGCTCGTCAGCAGTGCATTTCATCATCATCATCAGTGGGGAGAAGCTGCTGAATATATCTAATAGACCTCCCTCTTTGAACGCCACCATGAACGGCTACTAGGCATTTGCATCCATCGACTCCCGGCGACTGCGTACAATGTCGTCGGTCCACCTAGTGGGAGGCCTACCTACAGACCGTCTTCCAGTTCGTGGTCGCCACTCGAGAACCTTTTTTTCCCTATCGGTTATCGGTTCGTCGAGCGATGTGGCCTGCCCATTGCCACTTCAACTTGCAAATTCTGAGAACTATGTCGGTAAGTGACTTTGGAGGAGGCCTTCACCTACAGAGGAGTTCTTACAGATTGAAAATAATAGTATAAGATTCAGGAAAAACTAACACAAGTAAATTTAGGAACCAAACTTAATAACTAACAAAACTTATAATAAATTGTATCTAAACTAGCGTAATCTAATTTAACTTCTTGTTTCTGTGTTGCTGTAAGAAATAAAAGGCTTTTTTTTATTTTATTTTATTATGTCGGTGAGTGAATGGTTCGTAGACCAGCTGTGCATTTACCTACATGGTAATGTCAACTCAACGCTCCCCGCCGATCTCACAGACATAATCTCATAAGACGTCTTCAATTATACGTTCAAACACCCATTCTGCTCTGATTATTGCTTCTATTTCTAATATTGACGATCAGCAGACGAACTTTACCAAACGGAATAAGCAGAATTTTCAAGAATTTTTAGCCAGCTCCCAGAACAATGCAGAAATCTAGATAAATGTAGAAAAACAAACCACGCCGATGGATACCCAGCAAGATCAAAAGTTCAAGGCGTTATCTACTGCAATGAGTCTGATAATTTAACCAGAACGACGGCATTCAAATTCCATAGGAACCAATATCTAGTCAGTACGGAGAAAACCTTAAACAAGTAAATGATTCCTTATTTGCTGATATGCATTTCGCAGTGGCAGATCCACAGGTGACGTTGTCCTGCGACTGACTGTTGACTGCATTGTCAGCACAACCTAGACAGTTGAGAGTACGCTTTTCCTTGGATTTAGCCAAAGCATATGACACCGACGTTGCGCTAATTCTTTTGAAGGAGTAAGATTACGCCGCTAAATTAGATCGAAACCATCTAATTTATTTATTTATATGATTTAAATGAACAGTAAAAAAATGAGCTTTAGTATACCGCAAGGGAGTGTTCTAGGGCCCGCTCTGTTTTAGCTTCATACTCAATACTTAATAATTTATTAAAAACATTATGGTTTTTACATGCAGACCATGATTAGTATATTTGTATATGTTTATTTTGCTTAGATGTAGCAGCATTGTATAGAGCAGATCTATCTATTCCATAACTAATTCATCCGTAAGGAATTCGTTTTAGGTAGTTTTTGCAAACAATATTATTGTCTTTTAGGCGTTTAGCTAATTAGGTCTCATCTACATATTTTAGCTATCCTTGTAGTTTGTTATTTATTTTTATGACCATTGAGTTCGGGCCGAAATTAAGCATTGCTAATTTAGAAGTTGGTACGATCAGCGACAAAAGTTGCCAAATTAAACATGGTCATTTTTTAAATTTTCACTTACATTGTAAAACACCAAATGTCACGGAAATCAGCAAATTAAAAAAATTGCGTCTTCCCAAGGAATTTTAGCATTAAATAAAATAAATAAATTAAATATCGGGGAATATCGCACGCAAATTGACCTAGCCCCAAATTAGGCTAAGGACTTGTGTTACTAGACAACGATATACATACTTATATAGAGAAATAAATACTTACTTAGATAGATAGAAACATCCAAGACTCAGGAATAAATATTCGTGCTCATCACACATATATTTGTCCTCACCGGGATTACAAATCTATGATGTTTATGTAGATTATTATTTACCAATGCGCATAGGTAAACAATGCATAAATACTACGGAAACAAACATCGGTTGCTTAATTTTTCTTATTAATTCCGGGAAAGCATAATAAATACCGATTGAATTATTTTTTTTACATGAATTGACCGAAGCACATGTAGCACCAATAGTACCTACCTGTCTTGTTACTGGTTTTTGATCCGTAGTCTAAAGTTAACTTTATGTAGTCAAAAACTTATCAAATAAATGACTAATAACTTTTTCAATGTTTGTTTACATGTTTTAATAACAATCTACTGTTCAACAAAATGAGTTTTTATTGACAGCGAAGTGGGGAATAGGGTTGAAATAAAAGGAAATATAATTATACCCACATAAAGCAATTTAATAAAATATTTAGTACTGCTCCTGAAAATATCAGGCTTTGCCCAATATTGTTTTATACATATTTGCCCATCCTTCTAATATTTCTGCCATCGGTACCTTCATATAAAATGAACTGTTATTTGGTCCCGTGAGATCAACGCTGGCGCAAGCGGTAGTAGAGACTAGCAGTGCCAGTGTCAGAACCGACATCGCGACGAACAATCTGCAGAAATACTTTGCCATTGTGGAAACCAGACGATTCTCTATCGAACAAAAAATTTAATTAGGTACTGACTGACTTACCTACCGGACGACTGCCACTCGTCCGTCCCAGGTATCGCTGGAAAAACGAAATCACGTAGGACTTGCGCTCACTCCAGGTGGAGGACTGGCAGGAGGTGACGCAAGGTAGACCAAAGTGACGTTCTTTATTATCTCACTTTGGGTCGTTGCGCCATCTTAATTAGTTAATTTAGTTTATTACTTCTTCATTTGTTCAGCAAAGATTACTCAGCGAATTTTCTCCCCCGCAATCGTACTAAGAGCGAATGACGTTGGTTTAAGGAGTTGGTTTGAATATTTCAATAAGCTTAAAAGCTTTTGGCGAAAGAAAACAGCGTGGTAGAACCACATCTAGCCGTCTTGTTGTTGTCCGGCAAGCAGATCGTATCTGCACCCTAACAACAGTAATACAGGACTAGTTTAGTAAACGTACCTCGCGGTCACGCAGACTTGTTTTCAAAAGGGTGAACCAAATCAGAACGACAAAATCAAAATGAATATAAGTCATGATTTCATTCTTATTTTATAGGACAGTTTAATAATTGGTGCTTCCATCACTGTAAACATTACATTTCTGTACAAAGCTTTGTGTTACAATGACTTTATATTGATATATGCAAATATATAACATTCAATATAGAAGAGGTACCCGTGACTTCGCGCGCATACGAAAATTCTGCATAAATCGCTGAAGTCTACCGACTTCAAACCAATCGATGCTTGAATACATATAACTATACCTACTTCTTTCAAAGTCATATGGTATGGTCATTAAAGTATTTTGCAGCTGAAAATGAACAAACATAATGTAATGCTATCTTTTAGATTTAGATAGCTATATTTAGGTAAGAACATACAATATGCATAATACTAATTAAGTATTCAGTTTTTCGCATATTTCAGTCTCAGTGTTTACTCGGCAGTTTTAAATTCGGGCGAAGCACTTGTGTATACAGTACATATATAGCTTTATGTTTATTATTAGACTAGCGGTATCTCGTGACTTTGCCTTCATGGAAATAGGTAGTAAAACGGGATACTTTAACGATGGAAAGCGTTTTGATCCGGTGGCATTCCGTTCCGTTTTGTAAACGAAAGACGCGTGCGCGTATTCCAAGTTTTTTTTAATCTTAAAAAGATAAATAAAATATGATTTTTTACTACTTACAGGGTAGCGTTTGACTACAATTCACCTTATGTTAAGTGTCGATGTGGTCGAAGATAGCGCCACGCTACACCTGGATTGGGAACTGGGTCTCAAGTGAGCCTGCCGGACCACACATAGAGATGCTTGGCGACAGATTGTTCACTTGAGGATGGTAGCTAGCCAGAGACAAACCCTAGAAAATGCCCTACCACGAAGCTATAGGTTTCATCACGAGGTTTCCCTCACCGAATGCTCAAGCTCATTGTAGGAATCAAACCCACAACCTACGGGTCACAAGCCAACATCACAACTACTGAGCCATCATCACTTCAACATCGGCCTGTTTCACTCCACTGCTGGACAGTGGACATAGGCCTCTCCTAAAGTACGCCACTGAGGCCGATCTTTGGCTCCTCTCATCCAACCGCTGCCAGCCAATTTGCTTGTCGTTACCAGGGTGCACCAGGCCCGACGGCTGCCGTTCCCTCCCGAACGTATCCAAAGGAGACAAGCAGCAATCAGGCACACGAGGAGGTTACCGGATCTAGCAAGATATTACGAAATTAAAATGTCAATCCAATTGAAAATAAAACCACCGCGCCGCTCGCGCCCCGCCCCGCCATCCATGGCCATGCAGTGGCCGCAGCGCAGCGGGCAACGCGGCGGGCACCGAAGTGCGGGAATAATTTTGGAGTATACGGAATATGTATATACCTACGCTTTCACGCCTATATTACTTTACCGATTTAAATGAAATTTGGTACAGAGATAGTTCGAACCCCGGGAAAGGATATAAGATACTTTTTATCGCGACAAAATGTAGCCCACGCGGGTGAAACCGCGGGGAAAAGCTAGTATAATAAATGACTTGCCTAATATGACAAAATGTGTTTATGGTGAATAAAATTAATCTATCTTACCTATCTAAAATTTGTTTATATTTTAAGAAATAAAAATGTATTTTAAAATAGGTACATACATAATATTATTAAATATAATATAATTATTATTTAGTCTAGTACTCACACGTACCGCTCTAAAATCAATTCAGGCCAATTTTTAAAACACTTTTATTAGCTTGACTTGTAACTAACTAACTAACTAACTAACTAACTAACTAACTAACAATGTAATCAAATCTTAGAAGTCAATTTTCACCTACTTCTAATTGTCGTATCGACTTGAAACTTTGTATGTGTATGTAATCTCGGTGACAATGCAATAATTTGGTACCATCGACCTGATCTGATGATGCAGCCGGAAGGTGGGTAGGGCATCTCTGCAGTAGCTACTAGTAAACCCCTCGTGTTTGGGCTCATATGATTCGTCTTGATGAGCCCAATAGATTGAACTTGGTGACGAGGGTCTGATGATGCAACCGGAAGGTGGGTAGGGGATCTCTGCAGTGGCTAGTAGTAAACCCCTCGTGTTTGGGCTCATATGATTCGTCTTGATGAGTTCAATAGATTGAACTTGGTGACGAGGGTCTGATGATGCAACCGGAAGGTGGGTAGGGGATCTCTGCAGTGGCTACTAGTAAACCCCTCGTGTTTGGGCTCATATGATTCGTCTTGATGAGTCTAATAGATTGAACTAGGTAACAAAAGATTAAAAAGTAAAAAAAATATAAATTTATAGTTTGAAAAAACTAAAAAAAACACTTTAAAAACGCACTGAAAAATATAAAATAATAAAATTGACTTGGTTGGTTGGAATGGTTCATTCTAAAAGTGTGGAGCGCTTCTTTTACTGGGTAAATAAAAGTACACACAACCAAAAAGCGCTCCACACTTTTTGAATGAACCATTCCAACCAACCAAGTCAATTTTATTATTTTATATTTTTCAGTGCGTTTTTAAAGTGTTTTTTTTAGTTTTTTCAAACTATATTTACTATTTTACTCAAAGAGATGCACCAGCTCAGGATTTCTCAACCAAAATTAATGTTATCCGCGATTTCATACCATACATCTATACTAATTTATACTAATCTATACCATATATAATCCGAGATCCTTAATATTAGTCACTCTATTAATTTTGAAATTGTTTAGATTGTAATTAAAATAAATTGGATTATGCTTGCGGACAAAAGTCATTACATAGCATTTACTTGAATTAAAAAGATTTTATTATTCAAACTCCACTTATAAAAAAGTGTTTTAATTAAGTCAATATATCATTTTGCAGCTTAAGGCAGTCATTTTGTGTTTCCATTTCTAGGAAAAGTTTAAGGTCGTCAGCTTATAAAAGGCATTTAGCAGTTTTCACAACTTTAGTCAGGTCATTGATCACGTTTAATAAACGGGGCGTGAAAACAATGGCAAATAACTTATGCAACAGAATGTCGTTATCAACTTCTGAAAATCAAAGTATAGCACATCCACCTGCACTCCACGATCCAAAGAGTCAGAAATGTAGTCAACCACGCTCAACAGATTAGTGTCTACTGATCGACCAGGCCTAAAGCCATGCTGCTCGTCGCTTAGGTATTGCCACACCTGCCTGTATATTTCTTCATGTAGGATATATAAAGATGAAGTCGGTATCTGATAGATAATATCAATGGTTTAAATATAGGTAGATATATTATAGTTACGTATTTACATTTTTGTATATAAAAATAATAACTTTATTGGATATAACGAAAACAAAAATATATACTATAACAATGAACTAAAACAAAATAAAAACCTAAACTAATAACTACAATATATTATTAAAAGAAGTCCCTTTAGGCAAGGTTCCGAAGATACTGGCAGCGTTCCCCCTTTGGATGGCTAGACTAATTCTTTGTCCGAGGTAGCTGCCAGCTCTTCGGTCTCCGGTGATGTCGACTAACCTTTTTGTTATTTCCTTAATATTATATATTATTAATAAGCAAAGGAGACGTTTCAAAATGGGCTACCTTTTTAAAGGTATAGTTTAGTGTTTTTTTTTTGTTATTTAAGTTTTTTGGTTAACAATATAATTAAAAATCACTTAGAAAATCATGTTTATCGTTCAATACAATTTGTATAGGTAGTATTTATAGTAACTTTAAATTATTGATTTTCCAATCAAAATATCACGATTTGCATGAAACGTTTTACAGAGAATTGTTATTTCAAGGTGTCATTTAGTCCATTGGCAAAACCATCGAACGGGGAACCGGGCTTGGCGGTGGTGCTCTCGCCCTTTTCTCCATTTTTATCATCAGCACCATCGGAGTCGCCGCCAGCTGTGGCGCAGTTCGGCAGAGCCAGCAGTGTAAGAACCAACATCGCGATGAATAAGATGGAAAAATACTTTGCCATTGTGGAATCTTGCTGACTCGCTGAAAATCAAACAAAAATGTTAACATTCAATGTTAATAACAACTTCGTTTGCTGTGCAAGTTCGTTATTTAACGATATAATGTGGATTAATCTGCTAGTGACTATCATCCTGCATAATATCGACGATCTTAAGTTTCAACTTAAAAATATCTTTTCATTTGTCATACTCTTAAGTACGATTGAAATTATTGTAGTTTTCGTCTCAAGGGACGAAAAGTTAAAAGTAAATAATGTCGCCAGTCTCTTGCGCACTCTACCCGCAGGCAGTGACTATAATCCGGTATTTTATTTGTAGATGTTTAGTTTTATATATGTAGTATTTTTTTTAGTATTTAGTTTAATTTTCTATCCAACTGTATATATTTTTTGTTGTTGTTTAATAATATTTCACTGTATGTAGTAAAAATAGTGCCTTCAAAACTAGGTGGCCAAGTCCTAACTTTTTATACAGCCACTCTGTTAAATCGCGGCGTAAAACTGCAATTAAAAGATAGTGGCTCATAGAATGATACAGAAAAAGAAAAAAAGACGGGAACGCGGCAAACCGATCTTCTTACCAATATTATTTATTTATGTTTAACTAAATAATGACTAATTAGGTCTTTATTTACTTTCCTCTTATTCGAAATGAAAAGCAGAGAGTTAACCTCGGGTGAAAGACCTATTTAGGTAACTTTCATCCCTTGTTTAATAATCTGCTATGGTGACAGGTACCTCTTACCTACAAAGGAAAGTGGGAAATACTGTATCTGTTTTATCTCTTCAAAGACTATAGCATATTAAAAAAAAGAATGAACAGGAACCTTTTCCCGGGATATAGGGTAGCCTAAGTGTTAATCCAGTGTCTAAGCTATCTCCATTCCAAATTTCATCAAAATTGGTTAAGTAGTTATGGTGATACGTGGTAACAAAGAAATCACCCACACCCACACCCACACACATACACACACACACACTACAAAAAAACTGTGTGAGAAAATATCGTCATAATAAATTAAAAATACTTTTCATTTACATCATTTAAAAAAAATACATCATTTTTAAAGTTGTATTTTTAATTTTAATAAACACAAAAAACAACAAAAATAAAAATCTATAAAAATCCTATATAAAAGAAAGTCGTGTTAGTTACACTATTTATAACTCAAGGACGGCAACCGATTTAGTTTCAAACCAGGAGACAGACATAGGATACTTCTTATCCCGAAAAAGGTCCCTACGGGATAAAGGGAAGACGCGGGTTAAATCGTGGGGTGCAGCTAGTAATAAATAATATAATAAATATTAAACTGTGAAATAAATCTTTATTCTTCGTAAATTTACTAAAAATGATTGTGAATTCCATTAATTTAACTGACACAATCATGTTTATCGTTTAACACAGTTTATATTTATTGTAACAACTGTGATTTTCTTCTAAAAATATCAGGTTTTGCTTGAAACGCTTTCTCTAAAGAAATGTTCACTGGAAGATATCTTGTAATTCGGCAGCCTCATCGAAAAATGACGTAGCGCTGGTGCTTTCGCCTTTTTTTCCATTATTATCAGCAGCACCATTGGAGTCACCTCCAGCTGTGGAACAGCTCGGCAGTGCCAGCAGTATCAGAACCAACATCGCGATGAATAAGATGGAAAAATACTTGGCCATTGTGGAATCCGGGTGATTCTGTGAAAATCAATCATTATAATAGATTGTTACACAAGGGACGAAATGTATAGTGAGGGTGGCAATAGTTTGAGTGCGTAGGTAAATAACGTAATAACCTAGGTCTTTCACTTGTGGTTAACACTCTGCTTTTTCTCGAAAGTAAATAAAAACCTGACTAGTTAAACAATACCCTATAACACTATAAATCTCGATAATATTCCATTAGTGACCATCATGAATAATATCAACGATCTTAGGTTAGGTTTCAACGTAAAAATATCTTTTTAATTCTCATACTATAAAAAGTACGCTTGAAATTAGCAAATCAGAAGGATGAAAACAGTACCTTTCGTCCTTATGGGCGAAAAGTCAAAAACTAGATGGCCATCTCTCTACTTCTTATATTAAATCGCGGCGAAAAATTGCAATCAGAATATAGTGGCTGATAGAATGCCACAGAAAAAGAAAAGACGGGAAAGCGGCAATTCGATCTTCTTACCTATATTGTTTACTATTTGCGCCCCGCGGTTTCACCCGTATCTTCCCATTATCCCGCAGGAACCTTTTTCCGGGATAAAAAGTGACCTATGTGTTAATTTAGGATATAAGCTATCTCCATTCTAAATTTAATTCAGATCCGTTTAGTAGTTTTTGCGTGAAAGAGTAACAAACATCCATCCATCCATCCATCCATCCATACTCATACTCACTAACTTTCACGTTTAGTACGACTAAGATTTATTTTTCAATTAAATATTGTCTGTTTAACTAATCAGATGCGCCTCGCGACGCCGAGACGAGAATTCTGTACTATTTTCCTAGAGTAAAAAGTTAATGATGTTTAAAGTTGTAGTCGGTACCTCATAAATACTATCTTTAGTTTAAAGATAGATGTTATTAATGTATGATGCATAAAAAGATTCTTTAATATCATAGATTTGCATTTCAGTGTTACAAAAATAATATTTGAAGCCATTACCTCGATATAGGCTTGCCTAGTGAGGTAACCTTTAAGACATTTAGTTTTAAGGAAAAGCATGCCCTACATAAGAATCATGTTCATGTTTTGATTAATGCCTACTTTATGTTTATGTTTGTATCTTTTGTAGCAAATAAATATCTTCATTTTCATTTTAATTTTCATTATTCAACATGACGTCGGAGCCGAAACACTCAATGTTAAAGATTACCTTCGTCATTTATCCTAAATCCTAACCCTAACTAAGGAAATCATCTTTTTTGAGGATGAATTCATACAAACATCATATTTGGCTAAACTATCTGTCAGGTGGCTATTCTCCATGCAGGAGAGCAATCATTTTTATCCCTACTTTCCCACCAATCCCTATTATTATAAATATAACCACACGTTCTATATTTATTTGTTTTATATACTTCGTTGCTTCTTCTTTTTTTTGCGGCAGAACGGCGGGCTTAAGTTCATTAATTCTCATTAAGCTTATAACATATCAGGTCGGGTGCTTTTAGTTATATCTAACGGAAAGTCTTTTTATGATTAATATATTAAACAATATTTGCGCCCCGCGGTTTGACCAGCGTCCTCCCGTTATCCCGCCGGAACGTTTTTCTGGGATAAAAGTAACCTATGTGTTAATCCAGGGTATAAGCTATCTCTATTCCAAATTTCATCAAAATCGGTTCAGTGGATACGGTGATACGTGGTAACGAACATTCACACACACACATACACACACAAACTTTCGCATATATAATATTAGTAGGATAGGATTTAGCTATAAAAAACATTATTCTTCTTAAACATACTGAAAATGAATGCGAATTATAATATGTATTTATTACATTTGTTTAACTAGCACAATCTTGTTTATCGTTTAATATAGTTTATTCTACTATAAATCATTGATTTTTAACTAAAAAAAATATCAGGATTTACTTAAAACGCTTTTAAAAAAATTGTTATCCGAGCAGGCCACTTAGTGCATCGCTAAGTTTGTTCAATACGGTATCGGACTTGGCGGTGGTGCTTTCGCCTTTTTTTCCATTATTATCAGCAGCACCATTGGAGTCACCTCCAGCTGTGGAACAGCTCGGCAGTGCCAGCAGTATCAGAACCAACATCGCGATGAATAAGATGGAAAAATACTTGGCCATTGTGGAATCCGGGTGATTCTGTGAAAATTGATCATAATAATAGATTGTTACACAAGGGACGAAATGTTAGTGAGGGTGCCAATAGTTTGAGTGCCTAGGTAAATAACGTAATAACCTAGGTAATAGGTCTTTCACTTGTGGTTAACACTCTGCTTTTTCTCGAAAGTAAATAAAAACCTGACTAGTTAAACAATATCCTATCACACTATAAATCTCGATAATATTATAAATGCGAAAGTTTGTGACGGAGTATGATTGTGTTGGAATGGTCATAGCTAATATCCTGGATTAACACATACCATGTACCATGAGTGTTTTTGTCGCAAATAAACGTAAATTCTATTCTATTCTATTCCATATGCTACTTTTTTCCCGGTTCCTGTGGGATAATGGGGAATACCTCGGGTGTGACCGCGAAGGCAGGTAGTACAGTATTATTGGTAAGGAGAACGAATTGCTATTTTCCCGCCTTTACATGTTTCTTTTTCTGTGGTAATTCAACAGCCAGTATTTTTTAATTACAATAATATTATGCTGCAATTAACAGAGTGGCAGTATACAAAGTTGGGACATTACGACTTAGATTTACATGGCCACCTAGTTTTTAAATTTTCATCGCTGGACGACTGATATCAGTAAAGTACTGTTTTCATCCCTCTCATCATCAGTTAACTTCAAGCGTACTTTCGGAGTATGAGAAATATTATTACACAACTTCGTTTTCTGGGCAAGGCTATCCTGTATCGATAGTGGAACTGTTAGTTAGTGACAATCACCTTGAATAAAATTGGCGGTCGTCTCAACTTAAAAATACAAATCCCTCTATTGTATTTATTATTCGACCCTAGGAACAAAAAGTACTGTTTTCTTCCCTCAGGTAACAGGTAACTTCAAGCGTACTTTCCGAGTATGAGAAATGAAAAAGTTAATAAGTCTGTTTTTTTCCTCGCAAATGTGTTGAAAAACGTCGTATGAAACGCATGTGCATTGATCATTCGTTACACAGAATAGATAATTATAGTATTACGTGTAAATGACCAACCTAGCGCACTTGTATCGTATTCATATTGTAATTAATGCACCTCCAAATAGGGTGCTAAAAACTCATATAATCTTTAAAACAACGTATTATTATAATTATAGTCCTATTTACAGCGTGAAAAAGTTATTTTTTTTTATCTTGAAGCATTTAATAATTTTCGATATTAAACAATAATATGAAGTATTTATTCCATTATTATTATTTATTGAGTTCATCATAAATTCTGCACTTCTAACATTTCAAATAATGTATTCTAAATAATTAATAAATAATAATTCATTAATATTGCATAATTGACATATTAGTGGAGTAGGAAATTAAATGAAATTACTGACTACCAAATTATAAATAACTAAACATCTACTTTTAATAACCCTGAATTAAGACGCTGCCTGCCGGTAGAGTGACTGGCGACATTACCTCTTTGGATGACCAGTCCACCGGCCAGGTCACAAATTGTTTGTAATATCATTATATTTTAAATTAATGTGCTATTTTTTGCACCTCTAATTATAAATAGCATTTAGAATTGAGCTGACGATAGAGTGCAATTATTTATCCATTGTATGTTACATGAATTATACATATTATCACAACTAGCTGTTCCGCGCGGTTTCACCCGCGTGGGCTACAGTTTATCGCGATAAAAAGTATCCTATGTCCCTTCCCCGGGGCTCAAATTATCTCTATACGAAATTTCATTTAATCGGTTCAGTAGTTTAGGCGCGAAAGCGTATATATTTCGTATACCCCAAAATTATTCCCGCACTTCGGTGCCTCCTCACCGCGTTACCTGCTTTAGGTACCCATTATCATATTTTAATTCTAAGTTAATTTTTCTAGGACCGCACGTTTGAACCGCGCAGTCAAAGGTCTCGGAATGTCCGAATTGAATAATTCAAAAAGTTATATGAAGGGATTGAACCAGTTTTGAATATAAAGTAATTTATTTTGATAAAGATTAATACCTAGATACAAATAAAGAGCCTTTTCTAGCGACGGCATTAAAAATTATTTAAAAAAAATAAAAGATCACTTATTGTGACATTACTATAATAGTTAGACATATGCTCTCGCGGACTTTTTTGTAGATCTTAATGGGACCTACAAACCCGCAATACATTATTTTGTTCTAGTGTCAATAGTTTTTGCAGCGCACGCAAAAATAGGTTTTCGATTTCACACCTTGGGTTGCAAAATAGCAATTTTCTTACGGATCCCTAATTTTTTTGGAAATAAAATATAGCCTATAGCCTTTCTCGATAAATGTACTATCCAACACTGAAAGAATTTTTCAAATCGGACCAGTAGTTCCTGAGATTAGCGCGTTCAAACAAACAAACAAACAAACAAACAAACTGCAGCTTTATAATATTTATTATTATATATATAATAGTATATAGATTATATGTATCCAAATTATCAAATCAAATCAAATTAATACTATTATTTTGTAGATATAAATTATCTGCTTAGTCTAATACTCACACGTACTGCAAAAAACAAGAAGATATATTTTTTAGAGAGATGTACTCGATTTGGACTTCACAATCAAAATTAATGTGACGCACAATGTCATACCATTTATATAATATTCTGACTAGTTTGGCACCGCTATTACCATTAATAATTTTATCAGTCAAATTTGTGTAAAAACACAACTTTACATTACAATGACATGGAATATTTTTTATGCCAGTGACTTTTATCATGTAACATAGCTGAGGCGCCCCGCGACGCCCGCGCCGTCTGCACACGAGACCTACATAAATTACTTATGTATTATATTATATATCTCTAGCACACACAACACACAAGCAGTAAAGTGGTGTATTAGTGATCTTTCTCAAGTTACGCACTCAACCACCCAGTGTCTTTATCTGGTGACCCGTACTAGGAAAAAAGCTCGTCAGCAGTGCATTTCATCATCATCAGCAGGAAGAAGCTGCTGAACATAGACCTCCCCCTTTGAACGCCACCATGAACGGCTGTAAGGCATTTGCATCCATCGACTCCCTGCGACTCGTACAATGTCGTCGGTCCACCTAGTGGGGGGCCTACCTACAGAACGTCTTCCGGTTCGTGGTCGCCACTCGAAAACCTTTCTTCCCCATCGGTTATCGGTTCGTCGAGCGATGTGGCTTGCCCATTGCCACTTCAACTTGCGAATTCTGAGAACTATGTCGGTGAGTGGTTGGTTCGTAGACCAGCTGTGCATTTACCTACATGGTAATGTCAACTCAACGCTCCCCGCCGGTCTCACAGAAATAATCTCTTATGACGTCTTCAATTATACATTCAAACACCGATTCTGCTCTGATTATTGCTTCTATTTCTAATATTGACGATCAGCAGACGAACTTTACCAAACGGAATAAGCAGAATTTTAAAGACTTTTTAGCCAGCTGCCGGAATAATGCAGAAATCTAGATAAATATAGAAATACAAACCACGTCGATGGATATTATGTTAATTTTAACCCAGCAGGATCAAAAGTTCAAAGCGTTATCTACTGCAATAAGTCTGATAATTTAACCAGAACGACGGCATTCAAATTCCATAGGAACCAATATCTAGTCAGTACGGAGAAAACCTTAAACAAGTAAATGATTCTTTATTCGCTGATATGCATTTCGCAGTAGCAGGTAACGTTGTCCTGCGACTGACTGTTGACTGCATTGTCAGCACAACCTAGACAGTTGAGTGTACGCTTTTTCTTGGATTTAGCCAAAGCATATGACACCGACGTTGCGCTAATTCTTTTGAAGGAGTAAGATTATTCCACTAAATTAGATGGAAATCTTGGATTTCAATCTAATTTTTTTATATATATGATCGAAATGAGGCATGAGAAGGTTTTGTTAAGGTAAGTTTAACAGTAAAAAATGAGCTTTAGTATACCGCAAGGGAGTGTTTTAGGGCCCGCTCTGTTTTAGCTTACTTAATACTATGCTATACTTAATACTTAATAATTTATTAAAAACATTATGGTTTTACATGCAGACCATAATTAGTATATTTGTATATGTTTATTTTGCTTAGATGTAGCAGCATTGTATAGAGCAGATCTATTCCATAATTAATTCATCCGTAAGGAATTCGTTTTAGGTAGTTTTTGCAAACAATATTATTGTCTTTTAGGCGTTTAGCTAATTAGGTCTCATCTACATATTTTAGCTATCCTTGTAGTTTGTTATTTATTTTTATGACCATTGTGTTCGGGCCGAAATTAAGCATGGCTAATATAAGATCAAACGAACTTCTTGAAGTGAAGTTCGATCATTATTATATGAGTCGCTTCATTCGAAGATACAATTTACCAGGTAGTCCCTTTAGCCTACAAGACATAATTCGCACGTTTGGAGAATCGATTTTTAATCGATACTATAATTTTTTTTTTTTTTTTTTATTACTTGCAACACCGATGCTCACTCTATGGTCCGTCCAACTGACGATTCATTCTTGTTTAGAGATAATAATAGAGATTTAAAGTTTTCCACAGAGGGTTACTGGGTGGGGGGGACTTTGTATCTTCGAATGAAGCGACTCATATAATAATGATCGAACTTCACTTCAAGAAGTTCGTTTGATCTTATATTATATTTCGTCGCTTCATTCTTCAGATACAATTTACCAGGTAGATGTTCAGAGACTGGGTATTGTGATTATATAACACATCATACAACTAGAAAACTTTATTTTGGAACAAAAAGAGAATAACCTTCTTATCTAATCAACAACGTTTTGTTAGATTAACATATTAAATACATTTCCTCTTTACTAATATTATAAGTAAGTACTAATCTGTAATCAGACAGAGCATCAAATAAAATATTTTTACATAATCATTTGTGTTTGATTTATCTAATTACTAATCCCAAAAACAGATCGAGCAAATATTCCTTCGTCCGTCACTGGGCGATTATAAAATCTTGCGAACGTGAGTGATGACGTGGACCATCCAGCTGTCTTTCTTATTGTGTTAATACAAACTCCAGCGGAGGCCGCTGCCGAGGTAAAGGCGTGACGTGTGCTATGTGCACTAAACACTGTAACGTCAACGCCGCTCTCTGCTAGAGTTTGTTTTATCCACCTACTTATAGTTTGCGATGATACCTTGTTGAAAGGTTTTTTGTGGCTCAATAAAAGATTATCTGTACCTTCCGGTCGTAATTGCGATGTTACCAGAAGATAGTCTTCGAGTGTTTTAGCTGGGCATATGCTTGGGTTGTCTAAGAAATAGGGTAAGAATAACATTGGCTGCTCTTGATTGGCTGCAGAGGTTTTTATCATGTCAGATATTAAGATCTGAATACCTGATAGAGTCTTATTGATGTTAGTAACCTTAATAAGAGATAAGGTTTGGACTCGATGGGAAGTGCATAAAGCTAATAAAATTGTCAATTTTTTAGTGAGCTGAACTAGATTTAGTTCACTATTGGGGTACCAGGAAGAAACATGATCTAGAACGGTTTTTGGATCCCATGTGGTGGTATATTTAGGACATGATGGTTTTCGTCTGTAAATACCTTTTAACAAGCGTTTAATACGTTCATCTGACCCGACATTATTCCCTAAGAGTAATGATAGTGCAGATCGGTGACTATTGACAGCACCGTACGAGGCTCCTTTATTGAAAAGTTCAACTAGAAACGATATTACTGATGATAACGGAGCCTCAAAGGTATTTACAGAGTTTTCTAGACAAAACGACCACCATAATTTATAAGTAACCGAGTATTGCTTCATTGTATTATCCGAAATAGATGCCAGCATTAGATCCAGTGCTACCGCAGGGGTATCTAATCTAGCAAATGCTGCCCTGAGAGCTTCGCGGCCCCCAGGGAAAGGTTGTGGTGTAGCCGGTGACGTGATCTGTAATTTGAACGTAAAAGATCCTCATTAGGTTCAAAGAAAATAATGTCTGAGATGAGCATTCTTTTTAGTAAAGGAAACCAAGCTTGACCAGGCCAGTAGGGAAATACTAGAATTCCAGTGGCTTTATCGTTAATTATTTTTCTTAAGCATTTCAGGATAAGGGCGAACGGTGGAAATGCGTAGAAAAAATAAGAGTGCCAAGTAATTGTGAAGGCGTCAATTGTCATTGCATCGGGATCTGGTTTCCATGATATGTATTGACTGCATTTGGTATTTGAACGTGATGCGAAAAGATCAACTTTTGGTTCACCCAGAATTTGAACTATCTTTTGGAATGCCCAATCTGATAGTTCCCATTCTGCGTCTACATTTACTTTACGCGATTCTTCATCGGCCTCCACATTTTCATGTGTACTAATATAAGACGCAAAGAGTGAAATCTTTCGCCTCTCGCACCATTGCCATATTTCTTTAGTTAGATTATTCAAATGAGGAAACCGGATACCTCCCATGCGGTTAATATAACATAAGGCTGTTGTGTTATCTACACGTAGCAATATAGAGCAATTAAAATGTTTATTAGCAAAACATTTTAATCCTAAGAAGATTGCCAATAATTCTAAGTGATTAATGTGGAAAGATAATTCGTCTAGTTTCCATCCCCCGCGTGCTCGTTTTCCATTACAAAAAGCGCCCCAACCGGTTTTTGAAGCGTCCGTATATATTTCTATGGCGAAATGTCTATCTAATCTCAAAAAATTGTCTACAGACATTATATTTTGTTCCCACCAAAGTAAGTCCGGTAAAACAACGTCCTGAACTCTAATCTTGGCTTCAAAATCTACATGTTTTTGAAGGGCTAAATATTTCTGGCGTTCGAGCGTTTTTGTGTATAACCAACCGTATCTCACTGCAGGGCACGCTGCAGTAAGAACTCCAATAAATTGTGATAGTTCTCTGATAGAACATTTAGGCAGGGAGATAAATTTTTTAACCAGCTTCATAATGCCCTTCCGTTTCTCATCCGGCAAGCTTAGAGACATATCAACAGTATTAAAGATAAAACCTAGGAACCTACAGACTTGTCGAGGTTCGAAGATACTTTTTTCACAATTTTCAACGAAACCTAAACATTGAAGTAATTCAAGAGTTTTGCTAACATTGTCTTTACATTCTTTGTAAGTATCTCCTATACACAAGATGTCATCTAGATATACCACCGATCTATAGCCCTTATTTCGTAAATGGTTTACGACTTCTTTCATCAACTTCGTAAATATTCTAGGTGCCACAGATAAGCCGTAAGGCATGCCATTAAACTCATAACAAATATTGTCAAATTCGAAGCGCAAGTACTTACGATGTTGTCTTGCAATAGGGACTAAAAGATACGCTTCTTTTAAGTCTATATTTGCCATAAAACCAGATCTAGGCACCAAGTTAGCCGCGGTTCTGTGGTCCTCCATTTTAAAATGGGTAGTAGAAACGAATTTATTTAAAGCTTTTAAGTTTAAAATAAATCTTTTAGTCCCGTTGGGCTTAGGGGCTAAAAATATACTAGAAAGAAAATCATTTTTAGATCTTCGACATGAGGATATAGCACCTAGTTCTTTTAACTTGTTGATGGATTGTGACATGTCTACGTATTCACTACCCGAAAGCAAATTACGCGGAGCTGAGACTTGTCTCGTTTTCTTACAAAATGGTATAGAGTAACCTTCCGAAATCCATTTAAGTATCTCTGAGTTATTGGTAATGTGAAGCCAGCAATCGTAAAAGTGTTGGATTCTACCAGCATGTACCTCTATTGTTGACCCGTTGCACGGGGCTGCTTGTTCTGGGCTCCTGATTTCTGCTGAGCAGAGCTCCCTGATGGAGTCCTCCGATTGGTTGGAGCAGGTTGCCTCTTCTGCCCTCCTCTCCCCCCCCTGTTTGACGAGAAGCGAGGAGGGCCCATCCAGTTTCCCTGGTGGCGCGAGCGGCTCGTTGATGGTTGATAAGGAGCAGAGGTAGATGGCGTCTTAGGGTTCGGGGCTGGCTTCTTAATTTGCAAACCATGTTTTTCTATTGCTTTTGTGGCTTTAATTTTTTCAGAAAGCTTGTTACCAAAAAGCATTTCATCTCGATCTACGTCTTGCGTAATATTTAGGAAGGATTTATCCAATCCTGGTTGAACAAACTTCTTCCTTGCTTCCGTTTCTATATGGTGTAGGTCACACAGTATACGACTGCTGTCACTTAGAAATTTAATGGCTTGGAGTCTATCTTTGCCATCGTCTAAGAGCAGTTCCAAGCCTTTGTTAAGAGCAGCTATGCCTTGCCCTAGTTGCTGTTGCACTGCCTCCACTCTTTTGTCACGGATTCGAGTGCCCTCAGCTACGGCGGCCAGAATTTCCGGGTTTAGTTTGGGCGCTTGTAGAAGTGGGCAATTTTCCGGTATGAGATACTCTTTCAGAAGTTTATCTTTTGCTTCTTTATTTATGCCTTTCTTAAGGATAGGCACCCATAACAACGACAATTTGTCGTGAATTTTTGGGCCAAACTTCGGCGTCTCTTCTGTTGATTCGCCTAAGGCGGAGAGGATGTCCGGGTCCAACTCTGGGACTAAGGCCGGTTCTTGGTTGCTTTGCAAGGGCTCAAGGTCCACGTCGTTATTTTCATTATCTAAAAATAGACAATAACAAAATTTTATTGAGGGTAGACGGACCAAATAAATACCACGTATGAAAACATGGTCAGGTACCACGATAGAAACCATGAACCATGTTACTAATAATCGCCTTTGTGAGGATACACGATCCACCTCTTGGCATTAGTAGGTACATTAATTTTTCCGTGATTAATTTGAAACTTGTTACAAAGTAATCGTTTTTCGGACGGTACCCTCGTGTTAACACTCGGTTAACCTCTTGGGATAAGAATTGCCTTCGTGATGACACACGGTCAACCTCTAGGCGTAACAATCGAGCACTATCGGGTATTGAAGGTACTGATATCACTTATGTATAATGAAGGTAATTACTAACCTGATTTATCTGAATCATCCGACGATGAGTATACTATCCTTTTGTATTTCCGTCTATCTTCCTTCTGATTTTGCAGCTTTCTGATTTTGCGTTGGTACCGCTCAATCTTTTCCTCGTCCTTCCTTTTGGGCATGATGATGCACGATGATGAACAACTGCTTTTACTAAGTACTATTTTTGTAGGGCACGTGCGAACGCTGCCTCGCACAAAAAAGGAATGAATCGTCAGTTGGACGGACCATAGAGTGAGCATCGGTGTTGCAAGTAATAAAAAAAAAAAAAAAAAAATTATAGTATCGATTAAAAATCGATTCTCCAAACGTGCGAATTATGTCTTGTAGGCTAAAGGGACTACCTGGTAAATTGTATCTGAAGAATGAAGCGACGAAATATAATTTAGAAGTTAGTTCCATCAGCGACAAAAGTTGCTAAACATGGTTATTTTTTAAATTTTCACTTACATTGTAAAACACCAATTTTACATTTGATTGTCGCGGAAATCAGCAAATAAAAAAAATTGTGTCTTCCCAAGGAATTTTAGCATTGCAAATCTATGATAGTTATGAAGATTATTTATCAATGTGCATTATAAGTAAATAATGCATAAATACTACGGAAACAAACATCGGTTGCTATTAATTCCGGGAAAGCAGAATAAATACCGATTGAATTTTTTGTTACATGAATTGACCGAAGCACATTAAACCCCAATACTTGTCTTGTTACTGGTTTTTGATCTGTAGTCTAAAGTAGGCAGTCAAAAATTATGAAATAAATGACTAATAACTTTTTCAATGCTAGTTTACGTGTTTTAATAATAATCTGTGTTCAACAAAATGACGTTTTATTGACAGCGAAGTGGGGAATAGGGTTGAAATAAAAGGAAATATAATTATACCCACATAAAGTAATTTAATAAAATATTTAGTACTGTTCCTGAAAATATCAGGCTTTGCCCAATATTGTTTTATACATATTTGCCCATCCTTCTAATATTTCTGCCATCGGTACCTTCATATACCATGAACTGTTATTTGGTCCCGAAAGACCAACGCCGGCGCAAGCGGTAGTAGAGTCTAGCAGTGCCAGTGTCAGAACCGACATCGCGATGAACAACATGGAGAAATACTTTGCCATTGTGGACACCTGGTGACTCTCTGAAAATCAAAGAAAAGTTTTAATTAAGTACTGACTGAGTTACCGGGCGACGGCCACTCGTCCGTCCCAGGTATCGCTGGTAAGACGAAGTCACGAAGGACTTGCGCTCACTCCAGGTGGAGGACTGGCAGGAGGTGATGCAAGGTAGACCGAAGTGACGTCTATTGTTATCGGAGGCCAAGACTCACTTTGAGTCGTGGCACCATCTCCAAAACCATCATCATAGAACAGATATACATCAAGCGAATTTTCTCCCCCGCAATCGTACCACTGATGATAATGATGATGGTATCTGGCTCAGAGGTAGTGACGTTGGCTTAAGGTGTCGGTTTGAATATTACAATAAGCTTAAGATTTTGGTGGAAGAAAACACGGCAAGCGGATCGTATCTGCACCCTAACAACAGTAATACAGGACTAGTTTAGTGAACGTACCTCGCGGTCACGCAGATTTGTTTTCAAAAGGGTGAACCAAATCAGAACGACAAAATCAAAATGAATATAAGTCATGATTTCATTCTAATTTTATAGGACAGTTTAATTGGTGCTTCCATCACTGTGAATATTATATTTTTGTACAAAGCTTTGTTTACAGTGACATTATATTGATATACTGCAAATATATAACATTCAATATAGAAGAGGTGCCCGTGACTTCGCTCGCATATGAAAATTCTGCATTTGGTGGTAATATAAATCGCTGAAGTCTACCGACTTCAAACCAATCGATGCTTGAATACATATAACTATACCTACTTCTTTCAAAATCATATGGTATAGTCATTAAAGTATTTTTTCAGATGAAAATGAACAAACATAATGTAATGCTATCTTTTAGATTTAGATAGCTCTATTTAGGTAAGAACATAAAATATACATAATACTAATTAAGTATTCAGTTTTTCGCATATTTCAGTCTCAGTGTTTACTCGGCAGTTTTAAATTCGGGCGAAGCACTTGTGTATACAGTGAAGAATATAGCTGTATGTTTATTATTAGACTAGCGGCATCTCGTGGCTTTGCCTGCATGGAAATAGGTAGTAAAACGGGATACTTTAACGATGGCAAGCGTTTTTATCCGGTGGCATTACGTTCCGTTTTATAAACGAAAGACGCGTGCGCGTATTCCAAGTTTTTTTTTAATGTTAAAAAGATAAATAAAATATTATTTTTTACTACTCACAGGTTAGCGTTTGACTACAATTAACCTTATGTTAAGTGTCGATGTGGTCGAAGATAGCGCCACGCTACACCTGGATTGGGAACTGGGTCTCAAGTGAGCCTGCCGGACCACACCCAGAGATGCTTGGCGACAGATTATTCACTTGAGGATGGTAGTTAGCCAGAGACAAACCCTAGAAAATGCCCTACCGCCAAGCTATAGGTTTCATCACGAGGTTTCCCTCACCGAATGCTCAAGCTCATTGTAGGAATCAAACCCGCAACCTACGGGTCACAAGCCAACATCACAACTACTGAGCCATCATCACTTCAACATCGGCCTGTTTCACTCCACTGCTGGACAGTGGACATAGGCCTCTCCTAAAGTACGCCACTGAGGCCGATCTTTGGCTCCTCTCATCCAACCGCTGCCAGCCAATTTGCTTGTCGTTACTAGGGTGCACCAGGCCCGACGCGCTGCCGTTCCCCCCCGAACGTATCCAAAGGAGACAAGTAGCAATCAGGCACACGAGGAGGTTACCGGATCTAGCACCCCTTATCGCTCCACCTAGCCGGAGGGCGTCCTACACTACGTTTGCCGAGTAGCGGTCTCCACTCAAGAATACGTTTGCCCCAACGGTTATCGGTTCTACGGCTAATACAAATACAAAAAATACAAATACAAGTATTTCATTGTAGTAAATGTGGTACAAATATGGTGTTAAAAAATGGTTAGTGTTTCGGCACATTCCGCTTTAAAAAAGCATACCTACAATAGTCAATAGGTACTATGGTCCGTTCCTAAATGTCCAGCCCATTGCAAGTTAGCATAGTGTTCTAGTATATCGTGTTATAGTAGTAGTGTTGTAGTTCTCTTGATCTTAGTGGCGTAAGAACTGTCACTGTTATCTATCGCAAACTTTTCGCGTGTAACCATAATCAGCCTTTTGCTTTACACTTTTTCCATTGGATGGTGAGAGGTATTTGTTTTTAAACACCTGTACCTATAATGTTATACCTCTCACTGTTATTAACTTGAGGTAATTAATAGTGTATACCTATAAATATATATATATATATACATATTCTCTCTCTCTGAGAGAAGCCATACTGTACTCCAGATTCAAGGGCAATGGTTCCAGATAAATTACAGCTCTCAGAGTAACAAGCGCAGTGCCTCGCCGCTCAGGACTTTTAGAATTCTGGGCCCTTATAAACGCTATGACCATCAAGATTCATTGCCAATAACGTGTGACGCATTACTACTCATTACGTACTTTAGCGGTCATTCCACGCAGATAACGTAACGCGCCCGCGTTACGTGCTTTGATAGCCGTAGCGAATAAGAGCCCTATATCACTATTACAGGTTTTGATAATTTGTAAAAACTATAATTTTCTTTTACATTGGGTATATTTTATTTAGATCAAAATAAAAACACTTAGCAAACCTTAAAATGTAAAATAAAACTACCTATCAAACTAAACAAACTACTTAATTTAATAAACCACTACCAGTTGGCAACGTTCCCAAAATGCTGGCCGCATTGCCGCGTTGAACGGCAATGCTTATTCGTTGCGCAAAATAACGACCAGTATTTTGGTCACGGGTAGCATCGACCAGTCGCTTTGATATATCATTATATATCGATTTTGCTCCCGGTCCCCACGGTCCAAGCGTTTCGACCCCAAAAGGCTCAAATATGTGTCTACTGTCGAAATTACCATATTTGCGCCTTTTGAGGCCCTCTGCAGATTCAGCCGCCGCACCAGTCCTATTTTTAGTTATAGGAAGATGTGACGGCGCTAGGGTGTCGACACAAGTAGCGTCCCACACCAAAGGCCGCCCCATCTTCCACGGGATTGATGTCATACCATCCGGTCTCTTACCGTCGCTACGCACGAGGCTGTTTGGTTCTAAAACGGTCGCGCAGTTGGCGGAGCCCGGCAAAAATATAAAAACTATAATAGTTTTCGTTTCCTTCTACCTATACATTTTTTTCCTGTGCGCCTTACCGAGACTTGGAGGGTCTAAAATCAGTAATACCTACAGGTTATTTTAATCGTTTTCGAGTTTCTTTTTGAATTTAAGCAGCACGAGTTGCCACTTTGACAAGTTGGCGGTACCTAAAGTAAACCTTGACGTTTACGAAAACTTTTACAGTTTTCAAAACTTATACTAGGGGTACTGGTTGCCACTGAACGGTAATGAGGAAGGTGAGCGAAATACACGTCTCGTCATTCAATTAAATAAAAAAAGTTCTTATTTTCAATGTAATAAAATGTTTAATGTTTTGCTTCTCCTAATAAGTATCAGGATTTGCTTAAACGCCGAAGAATTAACCGAATACAGATTTATAAAAATCTGTTATTCCTTGAAACATTTTTTTCACCGGTACCTTCAGATACGCTGAACTGTAATTATTAGGTAGCGTAAAACCAATACCAGCCCCAGAGCCGGCGCAGGCGGTGGTAGAGTCTAGCAGTGCCAGTGTCAGAACCGACATCGCGACGAAGAGTATGAAGAAACACTTGGTCATTGTTGTCACCTGGTGACTCTCTGAAAGTCGAACAAAGGTTTTTATTAAATACCTACTTATTACTATTTTTTTTTCTAGTATTTACAGGGTAGCGTTTGACCACAAGTCACCTGATGTTAAGTGACGATGTGGTCGAAGATGGCGCCACGCTACACCTGGACTGGGAACTGGCTCTCAAGTGAGGCTGACGGAACACACCGATAGGTGCTTGGCGACAGATTCTTAACAAGAGGGTGGTTGCTAGCCAGGCGAGTACTAGAAAATACCCTACCACCAAGCTATGGTTTCATCACGATGTTTTCCGTCACCGATAGCTCAAGCTCATTGTAGGATTCGAACCCACGTCCTACGGATTGCAAGCCGACGTCACTACCACTGAGCCATCATCGCTTTACTACTACTTACTAAGTTGAATGCACCCCTTCATCCTCTTCATGCGTCAACTCGTAAACGGGTGCTGCTTGTGGGGTCTGGTCTGCTTTGGTTGTGATCCCGCAACTCGTTAATATTCATGTTTCCATATCCCAATGTGCACAACCAATCAAGAGAAATCTTATGAGTAAAGCTTATTATAAAATATCGGACTATTTAAATGACAAAAAAAGCTTGGGATTTTAGTGAACTTGCTCCAATTCAATCAATTAGTAATAAGAATAAAATTGTCAATTAGATCGCGCTAAAAAAATTACGGCAGATTTGATCCTTTAGCCGAGTTTAAAAAAATTCCGATAATTAAACAACGTTCGTCTATTATCGGTAATTAACAGTAGCACGTGATTACCAATGAAATTATTTATAGTATTGGCCAAAAAACATTTTAAATAACCTCATACTCTTTGTAAAATAATAAGGGTTCAAGTCTCCCCAGGCTACAATTAGTGACTGTTACCCTGGATGATATCAAAGATTACTCAGCGCATTTTCTTACAAGTTAACATACTGCAGCTGAAATTGATGATAGTTCAGAGGTAGTGACAGTGACGTTGGCTTGTGATAAGTTGGTTGCCGGTTCAAATTCTGCAATAAACTTGAGCTTTTGGGGAAAGAAAACACCGTGGTAGAAACACATCTAGCCGGCTAGTTGTTGTCCGGCAAGCAGATCGTATCTGCACCCTAACAACAGTAATACAGGACTAGTTTAGTAAACGTACCTCGCGTCACGCAGACTTGTTTTCAAAAGGGTGAACCAAATCTGAACGACGAAATCAAAATGAACGTAAGTCATGATGTTATTTCATTTATATGCTTTTTATATACTTGTTTACCGTCTTTTGTCTTACATTTTTGTCACTAAATATATTACAATGTTTGTACCCAGCTTGGTCTTACAGTGTTGACTATATTGATATGTGAATTAATTTTATAATATCAATGTAACAGAGACGCCCCGCGACTTCACCTGCATACATTCTTCTACGAAAATTCTGCATGATTCTAAGATAAAAGTAGGTACTACGTACTTAGTCTAGTTTATAAATAGTTAAACAAGCAACTCGCTCTGGCTTCGTAGTGTAAGTAAAAAATTGTACAACTCGAAGTTCTTACAAACCGCTTCTACAACCCGTTCTAAGCTAGATATTAAGGGCCGGTTTTATAAACAATGTACCTTTTTTCGGTAACATTACGACTCGTAAATGATACGATAGTATGTATTACTGATTGTATATTATAAACGCATTTTAACTGTCCGTCAATTGTCTATGGCTACTTGTCATTTCACTGTCAACTGTGAAATTTCCATCAAATTTTAATGATATCTTTGAGGACTTTTTTGGTGGCAATCGAATTGTCAACGTGAAAATTTTGTTTTTATTTCCATAACTTGTTTTTATTCGAGTGATAATGTGTAATATTGGTGGATTATTAACCATTATGTGTTTGTTAATGTGTACGAGTGTGGGAAATTGAAATAAAGTTGTGACTTTTCTAGCGGTTCCAAAAATGTCCGTGTAAAGTTTAAGTAAAGCGCCACTACTTTACTTAAGCACTATCCTCATCCCATCATCTCATCATCTTTTTGGCCGCAATGGAACTGTCAATGAATGGTACCAAGACATACATTTTTAGGAAATAATATGAGATAGGAATTAAGGTCACGTGATCTGAAGACGATACCCAGTTGACAACATACCTAAAATGGCGTTGACTCTGCCACAGCAAAATAGTGTTGTATCATTTAGCCGACAGTACCTATATCGACCACGGCGACGAAAATCTATCGATAGTTCGGCAACACCTAAGTCAACTTTGAAATCGTTCACTAATTGTTGAAGAGTTTGCTTCAAATGAAATTTCATTTTTGTACATGAAACTTGAAATGACTCATCCTGTTATTCTATATCTATGTACAAAACAACAGTCAAACGTCAAATTAAACTATTCGTAAGCTCAAATCGCTGCCATATCCATCGGTAAAGAGCGTCCGTAAAATGTTACTGAAATTAAACGAACGGATTTTATAGCACGGAAAATTTGGCAATTAGATCAAATAAACAGAAATGAAGTATGACATTTAATTTTAACTTACGGACGTTTATAAAACCGGCCCTTAATGGTATACTTAGATACAGACTTTTTGCGAATAGCTATAGGTAATGATCAAGGCAATATATTTGTCTCGTCATTTAATTGTGTGAAAAAAAACTTTATAAGCAATTAAATAAAATGTTTATTGTTGCTCCTAAAAATAATCAGGATTTGCCTTCTAGCAAATCGCCGAAGAATTATCCGAATACAGCTTTATAAAAATCTGACATTCCTTGAAACATTTTTGTCACCGGTACTTTCAGATACGCGGAACTGTAATTATTAGGTAGCGTAAAACCGATACCACCATCGACGCAAGCGACGGTAGAGTCCAGCAGTGCCAGTGTCAGAACGGACATCGCGACGAACAAGATGGACAAACACTTAACCATTGTGGACACCTGATGACTCTCTGAAAAACGAACAAAGGTTTCTCACTAAGTTGAATGCACCTCTTCATTCGTTGTGCGAAGCCATCATCATAGACTACCCATCCTATTTAAATCTATATGTAACGTTCATGAGTTCAAGACCTAACTGAAACATTTCTTGTTGGAAAAATGCTATTACTACTGTAATTCAAGCCAGGAGGAGAATAAATATCACCACACACAGATCTCGATGAATCACTCTAAACAGCCACCCAAATATTTTCCTACCATAGCTCCCAATACAATCGACTGTCACTACTATTTCCCGCCAAAATCTACCCCATCCAAATTGATAGAAAGAATATAAAGTTGCCATTCACATAAAATGTGTGCGATCGTAGACATTCTGCCACAGATATAATTATTATAATTAAATGGATTAATGAGTATAATGGCAATATTTAAGTAAGAGAATGAAGTTACTATGAATTCTAATTGTTACATGTTTTTTTATAGTTATATTCTGACATAGGAATTATTGCTCGTTAACACTCGGCCATCCTGCAACTGGTCGCGTCCCGCGACGATTAGTATACTTCTCCGTAGCGTCCCATTTCGCAGCAGCATGGTATTTCATTTATATTATGTAATACTCAACAAATTACCTACAGAACGTTATTGATTGAGAATGGCGACTAAAGATTAGTTTGGGCTGCAAAAGATACATAGAATCTTCTAAGAAGTTGATTTACCCATTTCATCACATAGATCATGCAGTTTTTATTATTTTTGTTTTTATCACACGGATCTCACAGCTTCTTTTTTTTGTCACACAGATCACACAGATTTTGTTTGTCACACAGATCACACAGGTTTTTTTTGTCACACAGATCACACAGATTTTGTTTGTCACACAGACAACACAGCTTTTGTTAGAATTAAGTTTTATAACGGGATAATTACCATGTATTTGTTTTTGTTTGAGTTCTCGATATTTAATTATTTTTTTAATTTTTCTTTTTATTTAATGTTTAAGACCATGGTAGTTTAAAACAGCTTTTTTTTGTCACACAGATCACACAGATTTTGTTTGTCACACAGATTACACAGCTTTTTTTTTGTTTCACGCAGCATGTACACACAGTACAACATTGCACAAAGTATTTTTTTTATATCATCGTAGCACACAGCCTGTTTTGGAACACATACATAGTACATACACAAACACATACACCTACTCCCATTTTGTTACACAGATTGATAGATCACAGTTTTTTTATTTTTATTTTTGTTTCATGAAGCAGTACACACAGTACATTGCACATCGTATTATTGTATATCATTGTAACACACAGCATGTTTTGGAATACTTACATAGTACTTATTAATTACCTACTCCCATGTTATCGCACAGATTGACAAATAACACAGTTTTTTTTTTGTTCCACAAGCATGTAATTGTACACATGCATGTGGAACAAAAAAACATGTGCATGTGCATGTGCGCATGTGTGTGTGTGTGTGTTTTTTGCACACAGTACATTGAATAAGAATAAGAATCATATACTTGCAACATATTATACAAAAATACAGTACATTGCACGCAGTATTACTTTATATCATCGTAGCACAAAGTATGTTTTGCAATACTTACAATACATAGTACTACTTATTAATTACTCCCATTTTGCAAACCGATCACATAGTTACATGATGTATGTATCCCATGAAATTATTATTTGTGGTACTTATATGTAGTATGTGTACCTACTTACACAGTCATTTTGTTATAAGTTACACTTAGAATACCGTTATACCGCTAACCTTTTGCATCTGTTGTTGAGTAGATGTAGATCTAAACCAGCAGCGTGTCCCATTCGTTGGCAGTACTCCCCTTTAGCATAGAAGGCCCATCGTAAAAAAATATTTCGACAATGTTGTTGGTCGCAGGAATTGTCAATTTGGTCTTGACTTTGTTATTATTAATCTAACTTCCCCGCGTGTCTTATATACAATCCAGGTATATATAATAATTATGTCTACATGTTTTAGGGATGCAACACGCTATACGCGGATCGCGAAAATACGTTTATTTACAAGCTCATTGATTGGAAAATATACTAGTGCAGTTTTCATACCTCAGTTCCACGGCGTAACTCCCCAACCAAGATAACCAACCTCACTCTCTCCAGCAGCTTAATTTCGGCTTTGCTTTAGGATGTACGACGACACAACCACCACAATTCACCACCATATTTATACCCATAATTTATACTTCACCATCATTTTCGCGTGACGTTGTAGTGACACGCCCACGCATTGTTTTATATAGCTATTTTAGATTTTATGTAATTAGTTATATTAATAAATTTAATGTGTACATTTATTAACCGGCAGTTAGGTAAGATAGGTAGGTCAGACAAAGTATAAAATTAATGTAATATTAGGAATTAAGAATAATAGAAATGTATTGTTTATTCAGTAAGTGCTCTCTTTACGGTAAATATTGAGGTAATATCAGCTACACATGAACCACACGTCTGATGACTCATTTATGTCTCCATAAGGTAAAGATAAAGGTTAGGTTATACACATCTGCACCTCGTGACCGATGACTCATTTTTGTCTCTATACGGTAAGGGAGAGATCGGAAAAACAGTTTCTCATTCGCCATCCATCCTCTGCGGTGAACACACCTACCACCACCTTCTGTAACCACGGTGGCTCTGTAACCAAAGGTGACCCTGTAACCACGTATACCAAGTATATCACAGCATAGCCAGCACCTTCCACAACGTCGCGACAGATTTGTTGGAATTTCGATCATTTTTTCCAAAGGCCTTTTAAGTTGGGCGCAGACATTTTATTATACCACTTCTGAGATGTAATTCAAGCCAGGAGGAGAATAAATATCACCACACACAGATCTCGATGAATCACTCTAAACAGCCACCCAAATATTTTCCTACCATAGCTCCCAATACAATCGACTGTCACTACTATTTCCCGCCAAAACCCCCATCCAAATTGATAGAATGAATATAAAGTTGCCATTCACATAAAATGTGTGCAATCGTAGACATTCTGCCACAGATATAATTATTATAATTAAATGGATTAATGAGTATAATGGCAATATTTAAGTAAGAGAATGAAGTTACTATGAATTCTAATTGTTACATGTTTTTATAGTTATATTCTGACATAATAATTATTGCTCGTTAACACTACATAGAGACATACCTGATACCTGGGTGACCGTGGGAGCGGCGATATAGCATAGCATTAAATTTAAAATAACCTAGCTAAGATAAATGCTAATTTTATCTTTTTATCTTTATTGTTGTACCCACTACTAGGCTCCATAAAGTTGGCAACTCGTTCAAAGGTCAACGCGGTGTACGCTTTTTCAACAAAATCCCAAGTGAAATTCAAGACTTATCGATAACAAAATTTCAAGTCCGTATAAAGAGAAATCTTATTAGTAAAGCTTATTATAAAATATCGGACTATTTAGATGACAAAAAAGCTTGGGATTGTAGTTAATCTATCTATCTTTCTTTCTATCTATCTATTCTCCCTATTTCCCCTGTTTTAACCATTTTCGGTAAACAGCCAAAACAGTCATGCTCACGAAAGTGACTTTGCTTGCGGCGGCGTCGTGTGTCGGGTCGCCCTCTTCCCTCTCATATGGTCGAGGAGAGCGATGTCTGGCACATGCGTCAACTCGTGAACGGGTGCTGCTTGTGGGGTCTGGTCTGCTTTGGTTGTGATCCCGCAACTCATTAATATTCATGTTCCCATATCCCAATGTGTACAACCAAACAAGAAAAATCTGATTAGAAAAGCTAATTAAAAAATATCGGACCATTAGATGACAAAAAAAGCTTGGGATTTTAGTGAACTTGCTCCAATTCAATCAATTAGTAATAAAAATAAAATTGACAATGTGATCGCGCCAAAAAAATTACCTGCCGGGCGTTTCTTGCCTGTTCTTTTGCCGGCGTTAGAAGGTTGGAACAGGCGTAGCTAGTTTTAAGTTTGACGTTTTAAAGTGATCACAATGTATCCTATTGAATAAAGAAAAATTGACTTTTGACTTTATCATGTAGTTATGATATGCTTCAATAAACTTTGGTTTGTTCTTTTCGAATTTATCACTAAGGGATGCTATATCGCATACATTACATTCCTCTCTTAGCGATAAAAGCAGAACATTTTTTCCGGGATAAATGTAGCCTATGTGTTAATTCAGGGTCTATGCTATATATATATCCATCCCAAATTTCACTCAAATCCGTTCAGTAGTTTTTACGAACCCTCACTGCACTGAATGCTCTCCTGGACGCCAACCCGGACTGTGATATGTTTGCTGATGAATGGAAGGTAATTTTGTCTGAATGCTTGAAGTATTGCGAGGCGAATGCGTGATAGTGGTGTCCTTACATGTAATTTATTTTCTAATTTTCTATCATATTGTTGTTATTGTTGCTCAAATTTAATTCTATTGTGTGTTAAATTTATTTATTGTGACATCGATTTATTTGACCTATGTATTCATTTTGTTATAAGTTATGTTATGATTAGTGTAAATGGTATATCCGTTCTAATAATAATAAATAAATAAATAAATAACTTTACGTGAAAGAGTAACAAGCATCCAGACATCCATACTGACACACTTTCACGTTTAGTAGGGTTAATTTCTATAATGACTTAGTTATATATAATTTATTATATTGTTATTTTGTAATGTTGATTTCCGATATAAAATGTATTTGTAATGGATTAAGTGAATAGTAGGGAAAACTGAGCAGACCCCTGCGGAGACTTGACCCCAAGCTTGAGATTTTGGCGAAAGAAAACATCGTGGTAGAACCACATCTAGCGGGCTTGTTGTTGTCCGGCAAGCAGATCGTATCTGCACCCTAACAACAGTAATACAGGACTAGTTTAGTAAACGTACCTCGCGTCACGCAGACTTGTTTTCAATATAGCAGAGAACTGTTTTCAAAAGAGTGAACCAAATCTGAACGACAAAACCATAATGAGTTTTGTAACATGACGCTATTTCATTTATATGCTTTTTATATACCTACTGTCTTTTGTCTTAAATTTAAAATAAATAAATTTTAAACGTATATCACTAACAACATGGTCTTATAATGTTGACTATATTGGTATGCAAATTAATTGTAAAATATCCAATGTAGCAGAGACGCCCTGTGACTTCACCTGCATATATTCTTCTACGGAAATTCTGCAATATTCTAAGATAAAAGTAGGTACGCGTACTTAGTCTAAATTTATAAATAGTTAAACAAGCAACCCTGCTCTGGCTACGTACGAGCAAACATTTTGACAACTAGAAGTTTTTACAAACCGCTTACAACCCGTTATAAGCTAGATATTTAATGGTATATACAGACTTTTTTGTAGAGTAGGTAATGAATAAGGCAATATACTCGTCTCGTCATTCAATTTTGTATGAAAAAAAAGCCTTACAATTAATGGAATAAAATGTTTATTGCTGCTCCTAAAAATAATCAGGATTTGCCTTCTAGCAAATCGCCGAAGAATTATCCGAATACAGTTTTATAAAAATCTGTCATTCCTTGAAACATTTTTGTCACCGGTACCTTCAGATACGCTGAACTGTAATTATTAGGTAGCGTAAAACCGATACCAGCGCCGCAAGCGGTGGTAGAGTCCAGCAGTGCCAGCGTCAGAACCGACATCGCGACGAACAGCATGCAGAAACACTTGGCCATTGTGGACACCTTGTGACTCTCTGATTATCAAACAAAGGTTCTCATTAATAAAAATAATAATAATTTAATTTAAGCAATTTAATTTTATTAAAAAATGTTTTCTGAAAAAACAAACCCGTATGGGCCATTGAGGGTTGAAATATTTTTTTGAACTTCATTAATAAAACCTATGTTACACTTATACTTAATAGGAAAATTAAAGAAACCAATTTTCGCCATTCATCGAAAATCCTAAGATCATCTAACAGGGGTGAAAAGTTTGTACCGAGAAGGTCTTCTATTTAATGTACAGCTATTGTCACAAAACTTGGTAAGTACGTTCATCACAAGAATTAAAGAGAGCTCTACTACACGCTACTACTAGCTCTAAGATCTCTCCTTTTATGTTGTTTTATTTTTCTGTTGTTGTGGTTAAACAATAAAGCGTTATCTATCTATCTAAAGAGAGTAATTTTAAGAACTTATCGAAAAACAATCCCTAAGTGGATCACATAGTACGTATGTATTTAAAAACATTTCTCAGCGCATTTTCTCACCAGCTAAAATACTGCAGCTGAAATTGATGATAGCTCGGTGGTAGTGACGTTTGACTTGAGATACGTTGGCTGTCGGTTCGAAAATTGCAATAAGAAGCTTTTGGCGAAAGAAAACATCGTGGTAGAACCACATCTAGCCGGCTAGTTGTTGTCCGGCAAGCAGATCGTATCTGCACCCTAACAACAGTAATACAGGACTAGTTAAGTAAACGTACCTCGCGGTCACGCAGACTTGTTTTCAAAAGGGTGAACCAAATCTGAACGACGAAATCAAAATGAACGTAAGTCATGATTTTATTTCATTTATATGCTTTTCATATATGTACTTGTTTACTGTCTTTGTCTTACATTTCTGTCACTAAATATATTACATTTTTGTACCCAGCTTGGTCTTACAGTGTTGACTATATTGATACAAGAATTAATTTTATGATATCCAATATAGCAGAGACGCCCCGCGACTTCACCTGCATACATTCTTCTACGAAAATTCTGCATTATTCTAACATAAAAGTAGGTAGGTAATTAGGTACTTAGTCTATGTTTATAAATAGTTAAACCATTCTGGCTTCGTACGGGCAGATACAGACTTTTTTAGAGTAGGTAATGCAACATATTCGTCTCCTTATTCAATTGTATAAAAAAAACCTCATAATAAATGAAATAAAATGTTTATTTATTGCTGCTCCTAAAAGTTATCTGGATTTTCCTTAGCAAATCACCGAAGAATTATCCGAATACTGTCTTATATACATCAGACATTCCTTGAAACATTTTTGCCACCGGTATCTTCAGATACGCTGAACTGTTATTAGGTAGCGTAAAACCGACACCAGCGCCACTTGAGGATGCGCAAGCGGTGGTAGAGTCCAGCAGTGCTAGTGTCAGAACCGACATCGCGACGAACAGCATGACGAAACACTAAGCCATTATGGACACCTGGTGACACTCTGAAAATCGATCAAAGATTTTTACTAAGTACCTACTTACAAGAAGAAAATAAAAGCAATTAAGGGTTGAAATATTTTCTTACTACAGTAATAAAACGTATGTAATACTTTTACTGTACAGGAAAATTAAAGAAACCAATTTTTGCCAGCGCATTTTCTCACCAGCTAAAATACTGCAGCTGAAATTGATTATAGCTCAGTGATATGTCGGTTCGAATTTTGCAATAAGCTTGAGTTTTTGGCAAAAGAAAACATCGTGGTAGAACCACATCTAGCCGGCTTGTTGTTGTCCGGCAAGCAGATCGTATCTGCACCCTAACAACAGTAATACAGGACTAGTTTAGTAAACGTACCTCGCGGTCACGCAGACTTGTTTTCAATGTAGCAGAGGCTTGTTTTTAAAAGAGTGAATCAAATCTGAACGCCAAAATCAAAATGAACTTTGTAGCATGACATCATTATCACATCATTTATATGATTTTTAAAACACTTTTAGTAGCTTGATTTGTAATTAACTAACTAACTAACTAACAATGTAATCAAATCTTAGAAGTCAATTTTCACCTGCTTCTAATAATTGTCGTATCGACTTGAAACTTTGTGTAATCTCGGTGACAATGCAATAATTTGGTATTATCGACCTGATCTGATGATGCAGCCGGAAGGTGGGTAGGGCATCTCTTCGCTGGCTACTAGTAAACCCCTCGTGTTTGGGCTCATATGAATCGTCTTGATGAGTACAATAGATTGGACTTGGTGACGAGGGTCTGATGATGCAACCGGAAGGTGGGTAGGGCATCTCTTCACTGGCTACTAGTAAACCCCTCGTGTTTGGGCTCATATGAATCGTCTTGATGAGTACAATAGATTGGACTTGGTGACGAGGGTCTGATGATGCAACCGGAAGGTGGGTAGGGGATCTCTGCAGTTGCTACTAGTAAACCCCTCGTGTTTGGGCTCATATGAATCGTCTTGATGAGTCCAATAGATTGAACTTGGTGACGAGGGTCTGATGATGCAACCGGAAGGTGGGTAGAGGATCTCTGCAGTGGCTACTGGTAAACCCCTCATGTTTGGGCTCATATGATTCCTTTTGATGAGTCCGATAGATTGGACTTGGTAACAAAAAACTAAAAAGTATAAAAATAAAAATATATAGTTTAAAAAACTAAAAAAAACACTTTAAACACACACTTTTTGAATTAACCATTATATCGTAACTAATACAAGTCAATTTAATTATTTTATATTTTTGAGTGCGTTTTTAAAGTGTTTTTTTTTAGTTTTTTAAACTATATATTTCTATCATATAAAAATATATAGATACATATATATATTTATTTTTTTTACTGTCTTTTGTCTCACATTTCTGTCACTAAATATATTACATTTTTGTACACAACATGGTCTTATAATGTTGACTATATTATGCGAATTAATTGTTTAATATCCAATGTAGCAGAGACGCCCCGTGACTTCACCTGCATACATTCTTCTACGAAAATTCTGCATGATTCTAAGATAAAAGTAGGTACGTACTTAGTCTAAGTTTATAAATAGTTAAACAAGCAACTCGCTCTGGTTTCGTAGCGTAAGTAAAAAAATTTACAACTAGAAGTTTTTACAAACCGCTTACAACCCGTTATAAGCTAGATATTAAGGGCCAGTTTTTTAAACAATGTAACTTTTTTCGGTAACTCAGTAGTAACATTACCACTCGTAAATGATACGTTAGTATGTTTTACTGATTGTGGTATTATAAACGCATTTTAACTGTCCGTAAGTAAAACGAATATTTTACGTGAATTGTCTATGGCTACTTGTCATTTTATTGTCAACTGTGAAATTTCTATCAAATTTTAATGATACCTTTGAGGACTTTTTTGGCGGCAATCGAATTGTCAACGTGAAAATTTTGTCTTTATTTCCAAAACTTGTTTTTCTTCGAGTGATAATGTGTAATATTGGTGGATTATTAACCATTATGTGTTTGTTAATGTGTACGAGTGTGGGAAATTGAAATAAAGTTGCGAAAGTGACTTTTCTAGCGGTTCCAAAAATGTCCGTGTAAAGTTTAAGTAAAGCGCCACTACTTTACTTAAACACTATCCTCATCCCATCATCTCATCATCTTTTTGGACGCAATGGAACTGTCAATGAATGGTACAAAGACATACATTTTTAGGAAAGAATAGGAGATAGGAATTAAGGTCACGTGATCTGAAGACGATACCCAGTTGACAACATACCTAAAATGGCGTTGACTCTGCCACAGCAAAATAGTGTTGTATCATTTAGCCGACAGTATATCGACCACGGCGACGAAAATCTATCGATAGTTCGGCAACACCTAAGTCAACTTTGAAATCGTTCACTAATTGTTGAAGAGTTTGCTTCAAATGACATTTCATTTTTGTACACGAAACTTGAAATGACTCATCCTGTTATTCTATATCTATGTACAAAACAACAGTCAAACGTCAAATTAAACTATTCGTAAGCTCAAATCGCTGCCATATCCATCGGTAAAGAGCGTCCGTAAAATGTTACTGAAATTAAACGAACGGATTTTATAGCACGGAAAATTTGGCAATTAGATCAAATAAACCGAAATGAAGTATGACATTTAATTTTAACTTACGGACGTTTATAAAACCGGCCCTTAATGGTATACTACAAAATGTGGAATGAGCTTCCCCCACAAGTGTTTCCGCTGTGCTACAGATTGCAATCCTTCAAGATGGGTGTAAAAAGAGTTCTTAAAGGTCGGCAACGCATCGGCAACTCCCCTGGTGTTGCAGATGTCCATAGGCGACGACGGTGACCGCTTTCCATCAGGCGGGCCGTCAGCTTGTTTGCTAATCTATTACATAAAAAAAAAAACTTAGATACAGACTTTTTGAGAATAGGTATAGGTAATGATCAAGGCAATATACTCGTCTCGTCATTCAATTTTGTATGAAAAAAAAGCCTTATAATTAATGGAATAAAATGTTTATTGCTGCTCCTAAAAATAATCAGGATTTGCCTTCTAGCAAATCGCCGAAGAATTATCCGAATACAGCTTTATAAAAATCTGACATTCCTTGAAACATTTTTGTCACCGGTACCTTCAGATACGCGGAACTGTAATTATTGGGTAGCGAAAAACCGATACCATATCCGCAAGCGCTGGTAGAGTCCAGCAGTGCCAGCGTCAGAACCGACATCGCGACGAACAGCATGCAGAAACACTTGGCCATTGTGGACACCTTGTGACTCTCTGATTATCAAACAAAGGTTCTCATTAATAAAAATAATTTAATTTTAGCAATTAATATAAAAAAATATTTTTGGAAAAACAACCCCGTATGGGCCATTAAGGGTTGAAATATTTTTTTGAACTACATTAATAAAACTTATGTTACGCTTATACTTAATAGAAAAATTAAAGAAACCAATTTTCGCCATTCATCGAAAATCATCCTCCTAAGATCATTTAACAGGGGTGAAAAGTTTGTACCGAGAAGGTCTTCTATTTAATGTACAGCTATAGTCACAAAACTTGGTAAGTACGTTCATCACAAGAATTAAAGAGAGCTCTACTACACGCTACTACTAGCTCTAAGATCTCTCCTTTTATGTTGTTTTATTTTTCTGTTGTTGTGGTTAAACAATAAAGCGTTATCTATCTATCTATCTATCTAAAGAGAGTAATTTTAAGAACTTATCGAAAAACAATCCCTAAGTGGATCACATAGTACGTATGTATTTAAAACTTTTCTCAGTGCATTTTCTCACCAGCTAAAATACTGCAGCTGAAATTGATGATAGCTCGGTGGTAGTGACGTTTGACTTGAGATACGTTGGCTGTCGGTTCGAAAATTGCAATAAGAAGCTTTTGGCGAAAGAAAACATCGTGGTAGAACCACATCTAGCCGGCTAGTTGTTGTCCGGCAAGCAGATCGTATCTGCACCCTAACAACAGTAATACAGGACTAGTTTAGTAAACGTACCTCGCAGTCACGCAGATTGTTTTCAAAAGGGTGAACCAAATCTGAACGACGAAATCAAAATGAACGTAAGTCATGATGTTATTTCATTTATATGCTTTTCATATACTTGTTTACTGTCTTTGTCTTACATTTCTGTCACTAAATATATTACATTTTTGTACCCAGCTTGGTCTTACAGTGTTGACTATATTGATACGCCAATTAATTTTATAATATCCAATATAGCAGAGACGCCCCGCGACTTCACCTGCATACATTCTTCTACGAAAATTCTGCATGATTCTAAGATAAAAGTAGGTACGTACTTAGTCTAAGTTTATAAATAGTTAAACAAGCAACTCGCTCTGGTTTCGTAGCGTAAGTAAAAAAATTTACAACTAGAAGTTTTTACAAACCGCTTACAACCCGTTATAAGCTAGATATTAAGGGCCAGTTTTTTAAACAATGTAACTTTTTTCGGTAACTCAGTAGTAACATTACCACTCGTAAATGATACGTTAGTATGTTTTACTGATTGTGGTATTATAAACGCATTTTAACTGTCCGTAAGTAAAACGAATATTTTACGTGAATTGTCTATGGCTACTTGTCATTTTATTGTCAACTGTGAAATTTCTATCAAATTTTAATGATACCTTTGAGGACTTTTTTGGCGGCAATCGAATTGTCAACGTGAAAATTTTGTCTTTATTTCCAAAACTTGTTTTTCTTCGAGTGATAATGTGTAATATTGGTGGATTATTAACCATTATGTGTTTGTTAATGTGTACGAGTGTGGGAAATTGAAATAAAGTTGCGAAAGTGACTTTTCTAGCGGTTCCAAAAATGTCCGTGTAAAGTTTAAGTAAAGCGCCACTACTTTACTTAAACACTATCCTCATCCCATCATCTCATCATCTTTTTGGACGCAATGGAACTGTCAATGAATGGTACAAAGACATACATTTTTAGGAAAGAATAGGAGATAGGAATTAAGGTCACGTGATCTGAAGACGATACCCAGTTGACAACATACCTAAAATGGCGTTGACTCTGCCACAGCAAAATAGTGTTGTATCATTTAGCCGACAGTATATCGACCACGGCGACGAAAATCTATCGATAGTTCGGCAACACCTAAGTCAACTTTGAAATCGTTCACTAATTGTTGAAGAGTTTGCTTCAAATGACATTTCATTTTTGTACACGAAACTTGAAATGACTCATCCTGTTATTCTATATCTATGTACAAAACAACAGTCAAACGTCAAATTAAACTATTCGTAAGCTCAAATCGCTGCCATATCCATCGGTAAAGAGCGTCCGTAAAATGTTACTGAAATTAAACGAACGGATTTTATAGCACGGAAAATTTGGCAATTAGATCAAATAAACCGAAATGAAGTATGACATTTAATTTTAACTTACGGACGTTTATAAAACCGGCCCTTAATGGTATACTACAAAATGTGGAATGAGCTTCCCCCACAAGTGTTTCCGCTGTGCTACAGATTGCAATCCTTCAAGATGGGTGTAAAAAGAGTTCTTAAAGGTCGGCAACGCATCGGCAACTCCCCTGGTGTTGCAGATGTCCATAGGCGACGACGGTGACCGCTTTCCATCAGGCGGGCCGTCAGCTTGTTTGCTAATCTATTACATAAAAAAAAAAACTTAGATACAGACTTTTTGAGAATAGGTATAGGTAATGATCAAGGCAATATACTCGTCTCGTCATTCAATTTTGTATGAAAAAAAAGCCTTATAATTAATGGAATAAAATGTTTATTGCTGCTCCTAAAAATAATCAGGATTTGCCTTCTAGCAAATCGCCGAAGAATTATCCGAATACAGCTTTATAAAAATCTGACATTCCTTGAAACATTTTTGTCACCGGTACCTTCAGATACGCGGAACTGTAATTATTGGGTAGCGAAAAACCGATACCATATCCGCAAGCGCTGGTAGAGTCCAGCAGTGCCAGCGTCAGAACCGACATCGCGACGAACAGCATGCAGAAACACTTGGCCATTGTGGACACCTTGTGACTCTCTGATTATCAAACAAAGGTTTCTCATTAATAAAAATAATTTAATTTTAGCAATTAATATAAAAAAATATTTTTGGAAAAACAACCCCGTATGGGCCATTAAGGGTTGAAATATTTTTTTGAACTACATTAATAAAACTTATGTTACGCTTATACTTAATAGAAAAATTAAAGAAACCAATTTTCGCCATTCATCGAAAATCATCCTCCTAAGATCATTTAACAGGGGTGAAAAGTTTGTACCGAGAAGGTCTTCTATTTAATGTACAGCTATAGTCACAAAACTTGGTAAGTACGTTCATCACAAGAATTAAAGAGAGCTCTACTACACGCTACTACTAGCTCTAAGATCTCTCCTTTTATGTTGTTTTATTTTTCTGTTGTTGTGGTTAAACAATAAAGCGTTATCTATCTATCTATCTATCTAAAGAGAGTAATTTTAAGAACTTATCGAAAAACAATCCCTAAGTGGATCACATAGTACGTATGTATTTAAAACTTTTCTCAGTGCATTTTCTCACCAGCTAAAATACTGCAGCTGAAATTGATGATAGCTCGGTGGTAGTGACGTTTGACTTGAGATACGTTGGCTGTCGGTTCGAAAATTGCAATAAGAAGCTTTTGGCGAAAGAAAACATCGTGGTAGAACCACATCTAGCCGGCTAGTTGTTGTCCGGCAAGCAGATCGTATCTGCACCCTAACAACAGTAATACAGGACTAGTTTAGTAAACGTACCTCGCAGTCACGCAGATTGTTTTCAAAAGGGTGAACCAAATCTGAACGACGAAATCAAAATGAACGTAAGTCATGATGTTATTTCATTTATATGCTTTTCATATACTTGTTTACTGTCTTTGTCTTACATTTCTGTCACTAAATATATTACATTTTTGTACCCAGCTTGGTCTTACAGTGTTGACTATATTGATACGCCAATTAATTTTATAATATCCAATATAGCAGAGACGCCCCGCGACTTCACCTGCATACATTCTTCTACGAAAATTCTGCATGATTCTAAGATAAAAGTAGGTACGTACTTAGTCTAAGTTTATAAATAGTTAAACAAGCAACTCGCTCTGGTTTCGTAGCGTAAGTAAAAAAATTTACAACTAGAAGTTTTTACAAACCGCTTACAACCCGTTATAAGCTAGATATTAAGGGCCAGTTTTTTAAACAATGTAACTTTTTTCGGTAACTCAGTAGTAACATTACCACTCGTAAATGATACGTTAGTATGTTTTACTGATTGTGGTATTATAAACGCATTTTAACTGTCCGTAAGTAAAACGAATATTTTACGTGAATTGTCTATGGCTACTTGTCATTTTATTGTCAACTGTGAAATTTCTATCAAATTTTAATGATACCTTTGAGGACTTTTTTGGCGGCAATCGAATTGTCAACGTGAAAATTTTGTCTTTATTTCCAAAACTTGTTTTTCTTCGAGTGATAATGTGTAATATTGGTGGATTATTAACCATTATGTGTTTGTTAATGTGTACGAGTGTGGGAAATTGAAATAAAGTTGCGAAAGTGACTTTTCTAGCGGTTCCAAAAATGTCCGTGTAAAGTTTAAGTAAAGCGCCACTACTTTACTTAAACACTATCCTCATCCCTTCATCTCATCATCTTTTTGGCCGCAATGGAACTGTCAATGAATGGTACAAAGACATACATTTTTAGGAAAGAATAGGAGATAGGAATTAAGGTCACGTGATCTGAAGACGATACCCAGTTGACAACATACCTAAAATGGCGTTGACTCTGCCACAGCAAAATAGTGTTGTATCATTTAGCCGACAGTATATCGACCACGGCGACGAAAATCTATCGATAGTTCGGCAACACCTAAGTCAACTTTGAAATCGTTCACTAATTGTTGAAGAGTTTGCTTCAAATGAAATTTCATTTTTGTACATGAAACTTGAAATGACTCATCCTGTTATTCTATATCTATGTACAAAACAACAGTCAAACGTCAAATTAAACTATTCGTAAGCTCAAATCGCTGCCATATCCATCGGTAAAGAGCGTCCATAAAATGTTACTGAAATTAAACGAACGGATTTTTATAGCACGGAAAATTTGGCAATTAGATCAAATAAACCGAAATGAAGTATGACATTTAATTTTAACTTACGGACGTTTATAAAACCGGCCCTTAATGGTATACTACAAAATGTGGAATGATCTTCCCCCACAAGTGTTTTCGCTGTGCTACAGATTGCAATCCTTCAAGATGGGTGTAAAAAGAGTTCTTAAAGGTCGGCAACGCATCGGCAACTCCCCTGGTGTTGCAGATGTCCATAGGCGACGGTGACCGCTTTCCATCAGGCGGGCCGTCAGCTTGTTTGCTAATCTATTACATAAAAAAAAAAAAAAAAAAACTTAGATACAGACTTTTTGAGAATAGGTATAGGTAATGATCAAGGCAATATACTCGTCTCGTCATTCAATTTTGTATGAAAAAAAAGCCTTATAATTAATGGAATAAAATGTTTATTGCTGCTCCTAAAAATAATCAGGATTTGCCTTCTAGCAAATCGCCGAAGAATTATCCGAATACAGCTTTATAAAAATCTGACATTCCTTGAAACATTTTTGTCACCGGTACCTTCAGATACGCGGAACTGTAATTATTGGGTAGCGAAAAACCGATACCATATCCGCAAGCGCTGGTAGAGTCCAGCAGTGCCAGCGTCAGAACCGACATCGCGACGAACAGCATGCAGAAACACTTGGCCATTGTGGACACCTTGTGACTCTCTGATTATCAAACAAAGGTTCTCATTAATAAAAATAATTTAATTTTAGCAATTAATATAAAAAAATATTTTTGGAAAAACAACCCCGTATGGGCCATTAAGGGTTGAAATATTTTTTTGAACTACATTAATAAAACTTATGTTACGCTTATACTTAATAGAAAAATTAAAGAAACCAATTTTCGCCATTCATCGAAAATCATCCCCTAAAATCATTTAACAGGGGTGAAAAGTTTGTACCGAGAAGGTTTTCTGTTTAATGTACAGCTATGTTGTACAGCTATAGTCACAAAACTTGGTAAGTACGTTCATCACAAGAATTAAAGAAAGTAATTTAAAGAACTTATCGAACATGAATCCTTAAGTGGATCACATAGTATGTATGTATTTAAAAACATTTCTCAATACATTTTCTCACCAGGTACTGCAACTGAAATTGACTGAACTGACATCAACTGAAACATACTGCAGCTGAAATTGATGATAGCTCAGTGGTAGTGACGTTTGGCTTGTGATGCATTGGTTGTCGGTTCGAAATTTGCAATAAGCTAAAGCTTTTGGTGAATGAAAACATCGTGGTAGACACATCTAACCGGCTAGTTGTTGTCCGTCAAGCAGATCGTGTCTGCACCCTAACAACAAAACACAGGACTAGTTTAGTGAACGTACCTCGCGGTCACGCAGACTTGTTTTCAAACCAGTGAACTAAATCTGAACGACGAAATCAAAATGAACGTAAGTCATGATGTTATTTCATTTATATGCTTTTTGTCACTAAATATAATATTACATGTTTGTACTTAGCTTGGTCTTACAGTGTTGACTATATTGATACGCGAATTAATTTTATAATATCCAATGTAGTAGAGACGCCCCGCAACTTCTCCTGCATACATTCTTCTACGAAAATTCTGCGTGTTTCTGAGATAAAAGTAGGTACGTACTTAGTCTAAGTTTATAAATAGTTAAACAAGCGACCCTGCTCTGACTACGTACGGGCAGGCAATCATATTGGCAGCTAGAAGTTCTTGCAAACTGTTTACAACCCGTTATGTGTATATATATAAAAGCAGGATATTTAATGGTACAGACTTTTTTTAGAGTAATGATACTCGTCTCGTCATTCAATTATATAAAAAAAAACGTTTTATGTAATGAAATAAAATGTTTATTGCTGCTCCTAAAAATAATCAGGATTTGCCATAGACTTAGTAAATCGCCGAAGAATTATCCGATTACTGCTTTATAAACATCTGTCATTCCTTGAAACATTTTTTTCACCGGTACCTTCAGATACGCTGAACTGTAATTATTAGGTAGCGTAAAACCGATACCAGCGCCAGCGCAAGCGGTGGTAGAGTCCAGCAGTGCCAGTGTCAGAACCGACATCGCGACGAACAGCATGAAGAAACACTTGGCCATTATCGACACCTGGTGACTTTCTGATTATCAAACAAAGGTTCCTCATTAATAAAAGGTTTCTCATTAATAAAAAACAATAATTATTTAATTTTAGCAATTATTATTAATAATTGAGAGCGGGGCGTACCACGACCCGAGCAACATCTAAGTGCGTGTACTTCTCATTCAAAAATCTTAAAGTAAATAAATTTCGCTTTTTCGGGCTTGAAACATATATCAAATTAAAGCTCTCAACCTCAGGAGCCTAGTGAAGCAAAAATAAAGAAGATCGAGTAAATACTTTTACATTTATGACAGTTTTAAAGTTATAACCGGCCAGTTAGTTTCGAAATCCAAGTGACGCCGTGCAAAGTTCATCGACCTCACCCCCGCCATCGCTACGCGCCAGCTGATCGGCAAATACATCGAGCGAGAACTACGAACATCCTACAAAGAAACTAGCAAGTAACATATATTATAATTAAAAATAAATTAATAATTTATTTACAATCATTGAGCTACTGATATCACCTATAAGGAAAATGGATTGCTTGGCTTGCAGAACAACTATAGTCCACGCCAGCGACATACTTAAATGTACCACTTGCTCAAATATCTACCACTATGCATGCTTGAATATAACATCAGCCTATTATTTAAATAATATGTTCGATCTAAAGAAATCGTGGCGTTGTCCTTCGTGTCAGAATGTAACCCAGCGACGTAATAGAAATGATGATACGCCCGTAAGAAAACAATGCCCATCTTTATTAAACGACACTACTATGTCGGTCGATGATTCTATTACTGATATAAACACTACAAAATACGAACATGATGATACACGCCAAAACTACAATCAAGCTCTATACACGACACAGACATTCCACGAAAATACTTCTATACTAGAACAAATTAGCATGCTTTTAGACAGAAAGTTAGAGGAAAACAAGAAATCGATACTAAGCGAGATTAAGAACACAATACACACAGAAATACAACATACAACCAATAAATTAAGAAAAGATCTAAATATTAAGACGGACATCCTCTCGAACGAACAATTAGCCATAAAAGACCAAATCTACGCCCTCTCAAAGACCATAGAAAAATTAGAAATAGAAAACAACAAACTCCAGGAAGAAATGAGACAAATAGTTAATAACACAATGAAAAATAAACAACAACACAACATAGATAACTCGAAGAAATTTGTTTTATACGGCCTGACAGACAATGACAATGAAACAGAAAATCAGCTCCATTACAGAATAATTAACATTTTTCTTGACATACTAAATGTAGATCTCACTGGCTACGTGGAGGATCTTACGAGGATTGGAAGGATGAACCAGCGTAGACCCATTGTGGTTGAGCTATTAAGTAAAAAAATGACAAAATACCTCCTACAAAACGCTCGATATTTCAAAAATACAGGACTGTCTATATCTGAGTATCTTGATGAAAAGGCCCTAGAACAAAGGAAACACCTCCAACAACAATTACGTAAAGCACGACTAAATGGACATCACGCCGTCATAAGGAATAATAAACTTCTAGTAGACGGAAAAATAACAGAAACTTACCCTCACAGCCAGAGAACATCACTTTTACAACAAACGACGCGAGATTCATCATCATCATCATCACAGTCACTTCAGCAGGAAACATCCACACTGCACAGTTCCACCAGGGTCCACGAGGCAGCAACTCACTCGTCAAACACACAAATAAGCCCAACAGTCCATAATTTTCGTGACTAACGGAAACGAACTAAACTTCCTATTCCAAAACATGCAGAGTTTGTTTAATAAGCTAGACACGCTGACCGCTTTTTTAGATGAAACACCTATTTATCTTGCAATATGTATAACGGAAACTTGGCTATCTTATGAGAAACTAGAATTAATTGATTTAAACGGATATAACGTCGCGTCGTCCTATTGTCGACTAAACTATGCAGGAGGCGGTGTATGCATATTACTGCGAAGCGACATAGAATACACCGAAAGGAAAGATATTATGGACATGTCAATAGAATACGTGTTAGAAATGTGTGCCGTTCATATCCCAACTATTAATGTTTTGTTAATTGTAGTCTATTGGAATGGTAGGCAGACCGATTTATTTTACAATCAATTGGGAAAAGTTCTAGAACTATTAAATAAAAAATATAATTCTATGAATATTATTATTGGTGGTGACTTTAACGTAAATATTTTGCTAAATAATGTACAATCGAACTTACTACTAAACCTAATGTTAGAATATAATTTCACTCAACATATAAATGAACCAACACGTGTAACTAAATCGTCATCAACTTGTTTAGATCTAGTTTTTGCTAATTTTAATAAAACTAATATTGTAGGTACAAATGTCTGTGATTATGGGTTTTCAGATCATAAGGGAGTTAGCTTAAAAATAAAAAATGCAACTAACTTAACAACCAAACAAATTACTTGGACAGTTGAAAAACGATTATATAACAAACAAAACATAGACTTATTCAAAAATGAATTAAAAGACATAGATTGGAATACCCTAATAAATATAAATAAAACAACTAATGAAAATTATGACATATTCAACAAGACATTAATAAAAATCTTAAATAAATGTATACCTAAAAAGCGAATAAAACTAAAAGCGAATAAAAAATGTGCATGGCTGACTCGGGGCATTAAAATCTCCAGCAGAAATAAAAGACTATTAAAACCTATTGCTACATATTGCAAGCACCCAGTCATCACCAATCACTACAACCAATATACAAAACTGCTCAAAAAAATCGTAACTAAATCTAAACGAAATCAGTACATCAAAGAAATGAGTAACTCAGAAAACAAAACTAAATCCATGTGGAAAATAATTAAAGAGCGCACAAATAAAAACAATAAAAAACCAAAGAATAATATCACATTAGAAATCCATAATAATCTAACGTCCGACCCAAGTCAGGTAGCAAATCATTTCAACGAGTTTTTTGCATCGATGGGTGGAGCGAGTGGAGGGGACGCGGCACGCGGCCGGCCGCCACTCGCGCGCACTGATAACTCGATGTACCTAAGCCCGGTCGAACCTCGCGAAATATTTGATATAATTAAAAACATTAAAAGTAAATATAGCCACGGTATAGATGAGCTGCCGCCTATACTAATAAAACGCTGCGCCGAAGAACTAACCTTACCATACTACCTATTGATTAACAAATCCTTTGAAGAAGGTATTTTTCCGGATAAACTAAAAACATCAATTATTAAACCTATCTATAAAAAAGCATGTAAACGTGACCCTAACAACTATAGACCGATAGCGCTCCTGCCCACATCATCAAAAATATTTGAAAAAGCTATGCAAAAACGACTAAATTCATTTTGTGAAAAATTTAATATATTTGATGACTCCCAAAACGGTTTTCGGAAAAACCGTTCAACCGTACTAGCGGCATATAAATATATCAATAAAATACTCGAAATAATTAATGACAAGAAATACGCCATTGGGATCCTATTGGACATGACAAAAGCATATGATAAAGTTCAATATAAAATACTATTAGATAAAATATATGATGTAGGTATACGCGGTATAGCACACAGATGGTTCACCTCGTACCTAGAAAACCGTCAACAAATCGTAGAAATGGAGAATTACGACACGAAAACCGGTAAAATTGACATTATTAGGTCCAATACTATACTGATAAGAAATTCTATCCCTCAGGGAAGCGTCCTTGGATGCATCCTATTTTTATTATATATAAATGACCTTCCAAAAATATTAAATGAATTTAGTGTACTATTCGCGGATGACATATCTGTTCTGACTGCATGCAAAAATAATAATAATAATAATTTAAATCAAAATCTTACTGACATTTTTAATAATTTAATTGAATGGATGAATGACCATAACCTTGACATCAACTTTACAAAAACAAAAATAATGCAATATAGACCCCATCAGAAAAAACCCCTTGACATTAATTTTATGTATAAAAATATAAAAATAGAATGTGTAGATACCTTTACTTTGCTAGGTTTAGATATAGACTCAAGTATAAATTGGAAGACCCACATAAAAAAGTTGAAAACAAAAATGTCAAGTTTTACGTACGCGCTAAGAGAACTGCGTAGGGCCACCGATCTAAAAACTGCTATGTCTGCGTACTACGCGTACGTAAATGCATGGCTCACGTATGGCATATTACTGTGGGGCAATAGTGTAGACGCACCAGATTTATTTATTTACCAAAAAAAATGCGTCCGCATACTAGGAAACATCAAAGAGCCAGAAACATGTAGACCACACTTCATAAATTTTAGAATATTAACGTTGACATCACTATACATATTGGAAATAAGTAAATTTGTGAGAAAGTATCCGCAGTTCTTCATAAAACAAGCTGACCAATCACGACGCTACGCAACCAGGTTTATGTATAAACTAGAATTACCACCGTCAAAATTAAAATTACACAGTTCTGGACCAAACATAATGTCTATAAAAATATTTAATAAACTACCCGACGAATTAAAATCCGAAGAAAAAAATCACGTATTTTTAAATAACTTAAAAACGTTTTTAATCGACAAATGCTACTACAGCCTAGATGAATTCCTCAACGACGACTTCTCGAAATGATCAGAATGGATCGGTCCGCTCCTACATTGCTATACCCTATTCGGGTCCATATGTTCGCTAATCTTAACCACTAAGATCTCTTGTATACTAACATATGAATGCAATAAACGATTGAATATGAATATGAATATTGTTTTTGAAAAGAATACTCTAAATTTAATTTTTAATTTAATTAATTTAATTTTTAATTTTTTTTTTAATTGCCATTGAGGGTTGAAATATTTTATTTCAGCTACAGGTAAATAATACAATACAATGGTATAATACTTGTTTTGTATAATATACTGTATAGCAAAATTGAAGAAACCAATTTTTGCTATTCATCGAAAATCATCCCCTAATAATATTATTTAACAGGGTTGAAAATTTTGTACAGAGAAGGTATTTTATATTTAATGCTTTATAGTACAGCTATAGTCACGAAACTTGGTATGTACGTTCAACACAAGAATTAAAGAAAGTAATTTCACCCTAGTACAAGTTTAAAAAATTATACAAGTTTTCGTTAACGTGATAGTTTATTACCGACAACTTGGCAAAGTGGCAAAGTAACTCGAAAACTTTGTTGAAATACGAATAAAACGTTTTAAAATAACCCGTATTATCGATTTGACACACTCCAAATTACGCCAAGGTGCGCAAATAAAAATATTTCGAACTACACGAAAACTTATATAGTTTTTGTAAACTATCAAAACCTGGAGTTTAGTTAACTTACCTCTCGGTGACACAGACTTATCAAAACGTCCTTCCAAATCAAAATGAATATTGTTAGTATGATGCTATTTCTTAAATATAAAGATGTTTTATGTACCTACTGTGTTTTGTCTTTACCTTTCTGTCATTAAAACTACACTTTTATTTATTACTAGCTGCACCCCGCGGTTTCACCCGCGTGGACTAAAAAAAAATTTATATAAAAATAGATGTTGGCCGATTCTCAGACCTTCCCGATATGCACACAAAATTTCATACAAATCGGTCCAGCCGTTTCAGAGGAGTTCGATTACGCACCCCGTGACAGAAGAATTTTATATATTAGAGATTAAGTGGAAAGATTTGTATTTTTGTATGTTTGTAACGAATAAATTCAAAAACCACTTGACCGATTTTTAAAAATTGTTTCACCATTACAATGCTTCATTATCCCTGAGTAACATAGGCTACATTTATGACTAGAAAACATTAGTATCCCACCCGTGCGAAGCCGGGACGGGTCGCTAGTAAACGATGTTTTTGTAGGCAGCTTGATCCTACAATATTGACAAGCAAATTAGTTTTATAACATCCATTGTAGCGAAGCTGCCCCGCGACTTTGTCTGCATACATTCTTTTACGAAAATTCTGCATTATTCTAGGTTTTAGGTATAATAGTCAAATAACCGGCCCGGTCCGGATCGACGGGCAGGCAAAAATATACACTACTAGCTGTTCCCCGCGGTTTCACCCGCGTGGGCTACAGCTTTATGCATGCAAAGTCTCAGCCCGATCGGTTTAAAATTGACAAAATTCAAAATTCAAAACTTTTTTATTTAATAGGATACATTGTGATCACTTTAAAACGTCAACTTAAAACTAGCTACGCCTGTTCCAACCTCCTTACGCCGGCAAAAGAACAGGCAAGAAACGCCCGGCAGGTAATTTTTTTGGCGCGATCACATTGACAATTTTATTCTTATTACTAATTGATTGAATTGGAGCAAGTTCACTAAAATCCCAAGCTTTTTTTTTGTCATCTAATAGTCCGATATTTTTTAATTAGCTTTACTAATAAGATTTCTCTTGTTTGGTTGTACACATTGGGACAAAGTTTCAGACAAACTGTCATCCCCTATTTTATCCCTTTGGGGATAGAATTAACTAAAATCCTTTCTTAGCGGACGCCTACGTCATAACATCTACCTGCATGCCAAATTTCAGCCCGATCCGTCCAGTGGTTTGGGCTGTGCGTTGATAGATCACTATGTCAGTCAGTCACCTTTGAGTTATATATTTTTAGATAGAAGTTTTTGCAACCTATTTCAAAGCAGTTAAATATAAAAGCTAGATATCTAATGTCATAGACTTTTTTGTAGACCTTTTAAAAGCCAATATTTCTTTTCAAAATCAAAATAGATTTGATTTAGTAGATTTGTCAAAAATCGCATTTTAAGCCTGTTTTTCGATTGAAGAATTGAATTAATTTAAAATTGTTTATCTTAATGATGCATTCCATCACGTAGTCGTCTTTTTTTTCTAGGACTATCTCAAAGCCGCAGATTGGAATCATTTTATGACATCAATAATTTTACCAGAGATCAGAAATTATATACTCTTTATGCAGACAATGCATTTCACCCCACATCAGTACAAAATATCTGAATGATGTGAATAATACTCAAATTCCGAAACATAACATTTCATTAGATTTTATTGTACCTAAGTATTAACTTACGTATTTTTTTTTAATAACAGATCTTTTCAGCTGAGCAAAAACAAACAAATTTGAACATGTTATTGTTTAACATATTAATTGAAGCTTATTACTAGTTGTTCCCCGCGGTTTTACCCGCGAAGACTACAGTATATCGTGATAATATGTAATAGTGATATGACGCAAATTGATAGGCTTTGTCCAAAATCGAAAACTCAAATTAAATTCTCGTCTGATACTGAACAAGTAAGATACCGTGTTCCCCAGGGAAGTGTGCTTGGCCCGCTTTTGTTTATAATTTACATCAATGACCTGCCTTGAATTATTAATCACCCGATGGTTCTATTTGCTGACGATAGCACAGCTATATTTATAGGTAAGTAATATAATAATTGGTTGACGGTAAACAATTTAATGATTAATTTGCATAAAACAAACTTTATGACATTTAATAATTACAAAAATATAGATTTTGACATTATTTACGCGGATAAACAAATTAACAATGTGTCAGTGACAAAATTTTTAGGATTGCACATAGACACTGATTTAAATTGGAAAGACAATGCTCATACCGTTTGCTCAAAACTCAGTAGCTATTCTATGCACTCTATATGATATCCCAAGTAGTAAACCAACAACCGTTTTAATTTCATATAATGCATACGTGACGTCTACCCTCCGATATGGAGTGATATTCTGGGGCAATTGCACAGACAGGGAAATAATTTTTAAAGCCCAAAAGAAATGTATATGATCCGTTTGCCACTTACAGTCCACAGATTCCTGTAAGCCGCATTATCAAAGGTTAAAGATATTACCATTTCGGTGCCTTTATATATTATGAAGTAGCTTTATTTACTAAAAATAATATAAATCTCTTTAGTTATTTAAAAAGTAAGCGTTTAAATCATAAAATTTGTATGCCTCCTCACAGAACTGCTCAACATACAAAGAGCATATTCAGCATGGCTCCGAGGATCTATAATGGTTTGCCGGAATATATAGTATAAGGACTGAAGATATTCACATTTTTAAGAGTAAATTATTTAAATTTTTAATTAAGAAATGCTATTATACAGTGGACGAATATTTAATTGACAAAGTTTTATAATTATGAATACAATGTGAATTTTATTTTAATTTTGCTTATTTTAATTGATTATTTATTTTGTATTTAACTGTGATATTGAATTTTAACATGTTTATTTTGATGATTTTTATTTGTTAAATAATTGTAATTTTGAAATTTAGTTTGCATGGCCATTTTTCTTTTAGTTTTATATGATTAATTTTTATTTTTATATTTTGCATGCCTAAGTACTAGGTGGAATATATAGCATTATAATATATATATATTATAGCATAATATATAGCACTATTTTTGAATTTATTAACATCTATTGTACTCTTGCAAATAATGTTGATTTATGGTTTATAAAAAGTAGCCTACATCCTTCCTCAGGGTTCTAACTATGTCCATACAAAATTTCATTAAGTTCGGTTTAATAGTTTTTAAGTTTATTTGGAACAAACAAACAAATAAATCTTTTTTTTTTATAATATAGAAGAAGATAAAGCTAATGAAATGATGATATTTTTATGGCTGTTTAAAATTCAAGGAATTTTGTAAGAATGCAAAGCACTTGTGTAGACAGTGGGGATTAATGTCGGCTTGAGCTAATTAAACGTCATACCTATAGGTATCACAGCTGCGCCCCGCGGTGTCGCCAGCGTGGAAGAAAATGGATAGCGAAACGGGATAACAATTCCTGTCCTATCTAAGTACTAGTGGACAGCCCCGGCTTCGCACGGGTAATTAAAAAAAAAATTAAGAATTAAAAATTGTACATAATACACACACATAAATCCTTCCTCCCGTACCCCCGTACCCCAGTGACGACTACATGCATAAGGCTACCACGCAATGTTTTTCTACTATATATTACATTTTTAAACTCGTGATATCTTTCGAACCGAATGTTCGAATTGAACGATTCAAAATGTTAAAGGTATTAAAGCAGTTTTGAATAAGAAGTAATTTATTTTGATATGGATTAATACCAAGATACAAATAAGGAGCCTTTTATAGCGGTGGCATTAAAATTAAATTTCTAAAATAAAAGATCACTTATTGTGGCATAACTACAATAGTTAGACATCTGCTTTCGTGGACCTTTTTGTAACTTAATGGGACCTCCAAACCCGTAATACATTATTTTGTTCTATTGTCTTTGTAGTTTTTGCAGCGCACGCAAAAATAGGTTTTAGACTTCACACCTTAGGTTACAAAATAGCTATATTTTCTTACGGATCCCTAATTTTTTTGGAAATATATTATAGCCTATGTCCGTCACAGTTAGTGTAGCTTTCCAACAATGAAACAATTTTTAAAATCGGTTCAGTAGTTTCGGAGCCTATTCGATGCAAACAAACAGACAAACAATCAAATATTTCCTCTTTATAATATTAGTATAGATAGTATAGATAAAAAGTCCTGTCCTATCTAAGTATTAACTAAACTAAACTATAAAATAAAACTAACAATTGAAACTACCTATCCAACTTAAGAATTTAAACTAAAAAAACAAACAAAGCCTAAAATATCGTGTTAGTCGTGTTAGTTACACAATTTATAACTCAAGAACGGCTGAACCGATTTGGCTGAAAATTGGGGTTTGAGATGGTAATTAGAAAATGTGTTATTGTTCAGCTACTCTTGTCGTTGACTGTACCAAGTTACTCAGATACCTATCGAGTTCTGTTTAGCTGAAAAATTATAAATAGTTGCGGCCCGCGGTTTCCCCCGCGCGTTTCTTCCCGTTATCCCGCAGGAACCTTTTTCCTGGATAAAAAGTAGCCTATGCGTTAATCCAGGCTATAAGCTATCTCCATTCCAAATTTCATTCAGATCCGTTCAGTAGTTTTTGGGTGAGAGAGTAACAAACATCCATCCATCCATACATAAAAACTTTCGCATTTATAATATTAGTAAGATGTTTGACAGGATAAAAATGAACAAACGATGTCATTAGAATAAGAATAAGAATCATTTACTTGCAACAAAAAACATAAGACTAACAATATTACAATAATTAAGTATATTGAATCAGTACCTACATAGTAAATTCGTAATTGCCGGCATTGTAAGACATATCTAGAGCCTCAGAAAATGCATCCGATCACTGCTGATCATAAGTACTCGATCTTCCAAATTGGTTTTAGATCAGTAAGTAATGTTTGGGTTTTTTACAACTTACAAGGTAGCGTTTGACAACACAACACACCTGATGTTAAATGATGATGCGGTCAAAGGTTGGAATTTAAGATAATGAAGTTAATCGGAAAAATTGTATTGTTCAGTGACTTTTGAGTTTCTGGTTTATAACTTAAACTAACTTATGAATAAGAGAGAAAAGATACCTACTGTGAATAAAACAAACAAAAACTTAACCGTTGATGGTAACAAACATTTATTTTATTTTTAGCTTGTAAGTACAATTACTTGTCACTCAGGGTTGTATAAGTGAGCTCTAAGTTTTGTCCAGAACCACTATAAGCACTTGCCCCGTCGGGACCAACGTAGCCGCCGTTGTACTGGTTACCAGTTGCGTTTACAGAACTGTTAGTCTGGCTATCAGCTGTGGTCAGGGTCATCATAGCCAGCAGCGTCAGGACTACCAGCGCGATGGACAGCATGTTAAAATATTTCGCCATTGTAGGGATCTGGTGACGGTCCTGAAATCAAATGACAGTGTTCAATTTATAGCGATGATGACTCAGTGGTAGTGACGTCGGCTTGCGACCCGTAGGACGTAGGATCGAATCCTACAATAAGCTTGAGCTTTCGGTGTAGGAAAATATCGTGATGGAACCATAGCTTGGTGCCTAGCAGGCTACAACACGTGATCACCCTAAAACTTCAAGTTAAAACTAGCTGCGACTGTTCTAACCTTCTTACGTCGTCAAAACAACAGGCAATAAACGCCCGGCAGGATTTTTTTTGGGCCCAATCACATTTACAATCTTATTCATATTACTAATTTATTGATTGGAACAAGTTCACTTATGTAGTTTGATACTTTGTAATAAATTAATTTATAACTTCATAAGATTTAGTTATAAATGGACTTGAAAGTAAGACTTGGATTTCACTTGGGATTTTCTCACCTATCGGAGGTCGGATTGTTTAGTTTGATAGGTAGTTTTATTTTTAATTAAGGTTTAGTTTAGTGTCTTTATTTTGTTATTTAAGTTCTTGGTTAGAATAAAATCTACTATTACTTGTAAAAAGGACTTGTATTTAAAAATAGCTAGCCCGGCGAGCGCTAGAACATACCCAACAATGCACAAACAAATGTAATAAAGAAAATATATTTAAATACTTACTTTTTTTCTTCTTGCCTCCGTAGGTCGAACTCGGAATGAAAATGTTGTTCTGTTTTCCACTTTAAATAGAAAGACGAAGAATAGACCGCTGTGTACACAGTGCACAATACAATATTGCGAAACAATACAATATCAAAACACTTCAGTGCATTATATTAATTTGTTTTTATTTACCTCTATCCATTTATTACTAATACTAAGTAATTCAAGCAATGTTGTTTGTGTGTACTTAATATGTGAGTTTGTTTCTATTCATCTTGAACCTTCACTCATGATGTGCGATACTGTGCTATTCGACGACGCGGTAGCCGAGTTACGCATTTACTCACCAGTAGCTGCAGCAGAAATCGATGATAGCTCTGAGGTAGTGACAGTTGCCGGTTCAAATTTCGCAATAAGTTTGAGCTTTTGGCGAAAGAAAACACCGTGGTAGAACCACATCTAGCCGGCTTGTTGTTGTCCGGCAAGCAGATCGTATTTGCACCCTAACAACAGTAATACAGGACTAGTTAAGTAAACGTACCTCGCGGTCACGCAGATTTGTTTTCAAAGGGTGAACTAGATCAAAACGTCCAAATCAAAATGAATATTGAAGCATGATGCTATTTCATTATTTTTTTTAGTTTTCAACGTAAGATATTTATTTAATAATATATTTTATTTGTTTTATAAATTTCGTTTATGTGTTTTTACTAGTTGCGCCCGCGGTTTCACCCGCGTCTTCTCGTTATCCCGCAGGAACCTTTTTCCGGGATAAAAAGTAGCCTATGTCAATCAAGGGTTTATGCTATCACCATTCCGAACCATTCGATTTGTCTCAGAGAAGCGTAGGACATATTCATTGTCATTACGATAGTCGTAGCGCACTGGCGTAAAAAAGCAAGCGTAGAAAAACCCAAAACTGAGAAGTCGCATCGCATCGCAAATATCTGCGAGCTCGCACGAATGCAGCACAAGAACTTCCGATCTGATTCGCATCGCGCCGCATCGCATCGCAGTTTTGTGTGGAAGCACTAAGAAAGGAAAAATAGCTAGACGCTGTGAATAAAACAAACAGAAACTTATCCGTTGATGGTATCAAACATTTATTTTGTTTTTAGTTGTACAATTAGTTGTTATCCTGGGAGGTATAAGTGACCTCTACGTTACCACTAGAACCACTATAAGCACCTGCCCCGTCGGGACCAGCGTAGCCGCCGTTATACTGGTTAGTGTTTGCTTTAACAGCACTGTTAGTCTCGCTATCAGCTGTGGTCAGGGTCATCATAGCCAGCAGCGTCAGGACTATCAGCGCGATGGACAGCATGTTGAAATATTTCGCCATTGTAGGAAACTGGTGACGGTGCTGAAATCAAACAACAGTGTTCACTTTATAGCGATGATGACTCGGAGGTAGTGACGTCGGCTTGCGACCCGTAGGACGTAGGATCGAATCCTACAATAAACTTGAGCTTTCGGTGTAGGAAAACATCGTGATGAAACCATAGCTTGGTGCCTAGCAGGCTACAACATGTGATCACCTTAAAACTTGAACTTAAAACTAGCTGCGCCTGTTCCAACCTCCTTACGACGGCAAAATAACAGGCAATAAACGCCCGGCAGGAATTTTTTTGGGCCCAATCACATTTACAATTTTATTCTTATTTCTAATTTATTGAATTGGAACAAGTTCACAAGCTTTTTGTCATCTTTGTAGTTTGATATTTTGTAATAAATAAACTTATAATTTCCTAAGATTTAATTTTATATGGACTTGAAAGTAAGTCTTATCAGTTTTATCGTAAATAATTAAGTTTTTGGTTAACAATGAAATCTACTATTACCTGTAAAAAGGACTTGTGAGTATTTATAAGTAGCTAGCTAGGCGAGCACTAGAAAATACCCTCAAGACAATGCACAAACAAATGTAATATAGAAAATATATTAATTAAATACTTACTTTTTACTTCTTGCCTTCGTAGGGCGAACTCGGAATGAAAATGTTGTTCTGCTTTCCACTTTAAATAGAAAGACGAAGAATAGACCTCTGTGTACGCAGTGCACAATACTTACGTTCACTATAATTTATTACGCAGCTGCAAAACAATGCAATAAATAAAACACTTCAGTACTTGTTTTTATATAATTTTATATTTTATATACAAGAACATTGTCCACGTTTCATACTGCCCTGGACCTGAACGCAATATATTTGTATGAAAATTTTTGGTTTCTGTCGATGTCACTTAGTTTTTGTTCATATTTGGTAAATGATGTTGATTTTAATGACTTAATTTAAGTAGGGCCGACTTCCAAAGCGTGAAACGAAATGAAAAAGAAAATGCGGAGTGGCCAAAACGGACCCGAAGTCGTATGAAAACGATTTATATACGATAAAAAATTTAATTTTTTGCCTATGAAGATTATACAAACGATATTGTAAAGAAAGAGTAGAAAAAAAAGATATTGATTATTTAACTTCGGAGGGCATTTTTTAACTTACACGATGCTTGGATGTTTTGAACGCACTCCGCATTTTCTTTCTCATTCCGTTTAACTAATCTTTTTAATCGATGTACTAGCAAATTGATTGTCACTGTCATGTGACATTGACAAAATACATTTCGTTCGGGTCCAGTAAACCTTACATTCTCTTTGGGGTCCAGGGCAGAATGAAAAGTGGCCAATGTTCTTTCATTTATGTGTTTTTACTAGCTACGCTTCGCGGTTTCACCCGCGTCTTCCCGTTATCCCGCAGGAACCTTTTTCCGGGATAAAAAGTAGCCTATATCAATCCAGGGTATAAGCTATCACCATTCCGAACCATTCTATTTGTCTCAGAGAAGTGTAGGGCATATTTATTGTCATTACGATAGTCGTAGCGCACTGGCGTAAAAAAGCAGGCGTAGAAATTACTCTCTCGCATGCTTCTATCCTTTTTCAATACCTGCTGTGGTCTGAAAGATATGTCTACATTACAATTCGTGTGTAGAACTCTGCTGGTCTCGTACATTCAGCGACAAACGTAGCTGAACAAAAACAAATTTTCCGATTGTCTTTATCATCTCAAACACTAACCTTTGACTGAACCATCACTTAACATCGGTGGTGTTACGTTATGGTCAAACGCTACCATGTAACATGTTAAAAAAACGCAAATATTACTGATCTAAAACACATTTAGAAAATCGAGTTTGACCAGCTACTTTGTCGCTGACTGTCTTCGTCGTGTCTTTACGATACGCTTTCGAGACTGCAATGCTAAAGGTTTGTCCACACCAGTGCGTTTTCATGTTCGTCTTGCTTTTTCGTCTGACGCATGCGCACGCGCTAAAACTATTTCAAAGCAACGCATGTCCGTAACGGACGGAAATCTAAAGCGCACAGGGGTAGACAATAAGCTGCACTCGTCTTATGACATGGCTGGCACATGCGTCAACTCGTGAACGGGTGCTGCTTGTGGGGTCTGGTCTGATTTGGTTGTGATCCCGCAACTCATTAATATTCATTAATATTCATGTTCCCATATTCCAATGTGTACAACCAAACAAGAAAAATCTTATTAGTAAAGCTAATTAAAAAATATTGGACCATTAGATGAGAAAAAAAAGCTTGGGATTTTAGTGAACTTGATCCAATTCAATCAATTAGTAATAAGAATAAAATTGTCAATGTGATCGCGCCAAAAAAATTACCTGCCGGGCGTTTCTTGCCTGTTCTTTTGCCGGCGTAAGGAGGTTGGAACAGGCGTAGCTAGTTTTAAGTTTGACGTTTTAAAGTGATCACAATGTATCCTATTGAATAAGGTACTATTGACTATTGACATTCAATATTACACATGCTTGACACAAGACATATTGAAGATTAAAGACCAGGATTATCGTGAATACGCACTGGTGTGGACATACCTTCACTACCGGTACAGTCAGCGACAAAAGTAGCTGCTCTTACTCGATTTTCCAAATGTATTTTAGATCAGTAATGTTTGGGTTTTTACAACTTACAAGGTAGCGTTTGTACACAACACAACACACCTGATGTTAAGTGATGGTGCGGTCAACGGTTGGTGTTTAACGCGCGCGAAGTTAATAATAGATCCTGATCCGTAATCCACGGTTTTGGATCGATATGTCGTGTCTTAATATGTCATTTTAGAAGTGATATGTCAAGCCCTAGTACTAAAATGACGTATTGATCGAAAACCGCGGATAACTGATCTCTGGGCCCGTAGCCAAGATGCATTCTGCAATCGTTGACGCTAGTAGAAAACAAGAAAAAAGTATTGGTTTGACATATTTCTGACCACGTGACTTAGCGTTGAAATATGTCAAACCAATACTTTTTTCTTGTTTTCTACTAGCGTCAACGATTGCAGAATGAAATGAAATGAAATAAATGTAATGAAATGAAATGAAATACATTTATTACTGACACACACAATATCGCACAAATTAGGGACATGAACAAAAAGTAACAATCACACATAAAACATAGGTACGACATTGCGCGATGTCAGAAATAGGTCCCGGCTCAGCATACAACTGAGGCTGTACACCAGCCTCAGTTACTGATTTTCAGCCGGAACCCACTTCATGACATCACGGACAAGTACAAACAGAGAACAACAAAAAAAATAATAATAAAAAATAAGAATGGAAGTAAAAATATTAGCATATAATTAGACAAAGTAAGAAAATAAAAGACAAAACAAGAATTCAAATAAGAAACACAGATTACAAAATCAAATATGACACAAAACTGAACGAACGCAAAAAACCGACATTAACTTCCGACGTGACAGCCGCAGTCACACTATTGTCTGTGGCTGCCACGTCTACAGTCCAAAACATAGTTTTTTTACTTTTCTACTTAACCTATGGTCTACTTAGTCTATGGTCCAAAACTCCAAACAGCGCATCCAACCAAACGAATGCATCTTGGCTACGGGCCCAGAGATCCGTTATCCGCGGTTTTCGATCGATACGTCATTTTAGTACTAGGGCTTGACATATCACTTCTAAAATGACATATTAAGACACGACATATCGATCCAAAACCGTGGATTACGGATCAGGATCTATTATTAACTTCTCTAGGGGCGGATCGATTATTAATTAATTTCGGGCGTAAGATGATGAAGTTAATCGGAAAAATTGTTATTGTTCAGTGACTTTTGAGTTTCTGGTTTATTGTAACTTATGAATAAGAGATAGCTACTGTGAATAAAACAAACAAAAACTTAACCGTTGATGTAAAACATTTATTTTGTTTTTAGTTTGTACAATTACTTGCTATCCCGGGAGGAAAAGCTGACATCTGCGCTCTGACTAGAATTACTTTGAACATCTGCCCCGTCGGCATCAGCGCTGCCACTGTTACTCTGGTCACTAGTTGTGCTTCCAGAACTATCAATCTGGCTATCAGCTGTGGTGAAGGTCATCATAGCCAGCAGCGTCAGGACTACCAGCGCGATGGACAGCATGTTGAAATATTTCGCCATTGTAGGGATCTGGTGACGGTGCTGAAATCAAACGACAGTGTGAAACCTTTTTCAGTTCACTTTATAGCGATGATGGCTAATTGGTAGTGAAGTCGGCTTGCGACCCATATATAGGAAGTTGCCGAAGCGTTAAGGACTCTTTTCACACCCATCTTGAAGGATTGCAATTTGTAGCACTGTGGAAAGACTTGTGGAGGAAGCTCGTTCCACATTTTGCAAGAATGAGTGTGAAAGGAGCGTATAAATCGTGAGGTGTGGGATTTCCAGGACTCTAGTGTGTGGATGAGCTTTATTCCAATTACGAGATGATCGACGATAGAACCGTGAAGGAGGGATGAGATTGAATAGATCTTCCGAGCATTCCCCGAGGTAGAGTTGTATTGTTTAGTTTGATAGGTCGTTTTTTATGTTTTATTTTAAGGTTTAGTTTAGGGTTTTTATTGTGTTATTTAAGTTTTTTGTTTAACATTAAAATCCATTTAACATTAAAATACTATTGCTTGTAAAAAGGACTTGTACCTACTTATAAGTAGCTAGCCTGGCGAGCACTAGGATAATAAATAAATAAATAAAATAAAAAAGCCTTTTATTTCTTACAAGTTTGAAAGTAGGATATACCATACAAAAAAATGAAATATAGAAAATATAATTATATATGTACTTACTATTTTACTTCTTGCCTTCGTAGATCGAACTCAGAATGAAAATGTTGTTCTGTTTTCCACTTTAAATAGAAAGACGGAGAATAGACCTCTGTGTATACAGTGCACAATATTATACAATATTATTTATTATTCAACATTTACTTCTCATAATTTATTACGCAGCTGCGAAATGCAATAAATAAAACACTTCAGTGCATGTATTATTTTGTTTATAAAACACTTTTATTAGCTTGACTTGTAACTAACTAATTATTTATTTCTGTCCATATTAGTAACACAAATTCAAGCAATATCGTATGTGTTTGTGAGTTTGTTTCTATTCATTTTGTCCCTAAACTCATATTGTTTTATTTATCACTAGCTGACCCGGCAAACTTCGTATCGCCAATAAATGTCAACTTTTAAACCATGAGCTTCCACAAACATTTCAAGATCAAAATTAGCCAAATCAGTCCAGCCATTCTCGAGTTTTAGCGAGACTCACGAACAGAAATAGATTTTTATATATAAGACTCGCTGACCCAGCGAACTTCGTATCGCCAATAAAAGTCACCTTTTTTTTTACTATTTACAGGGTAGCGTTTGACCTCACGTCACCTGATGTTAAGTGACGATGTGGTCGATGATGGCGCCACGCTACACCTGGACTGGGAACTGGCTGCCGGAACACACCGATAGGTGCTTGGCGACAGATTCTTAACAAGAGGGTGGTAGCTAGCCAGGCGAGTACTAGAAAATTAGAATTCGAACCCACGTCCTACGGACCGCAAGCCGACGTCACTACCACTGAGCCATCATCGCTATAAAACGCGGGTGAAACCGAAAGTCATAAGTCCATAACATAAGCTATTATAATTAATTATATTATTAAGAAACCCTGTGAAAATTTCAGACGGGTGAAACAGCGAGACATATCTAGTAAGTGATTAATAATACACTTTATTATTATTTAATTAATGATAATGGTGGATATTAATCATTATTTTAACCTCTATGGACTTTAGGACAAAATAAGAGACAAAGTTTAGTTGTTCAAGTGTTTTACTTAGTTATTGCTTAGTTTCTACTTTGTTTATGTTGTTCCTTTGCATGCAGGGCCGGATTTGCCCTTGGTTCCGCCGCGGGGGACCGTAAAAAACACCGCCCCAAACGTGTGTGCAAATTTAGACGTTGAACCATGCTTCACAACATTGTAAAATATTATTTTTTACTACTTACCGGTTTGATCACGAGACAAGTCACCTGATGTTAAGTGACGATGAAGTTGAAGATGGCGCCACGCTACACCTGGATTTGGAACTGAGTGTTATCTTTTCTAGTGCTCGCCTGGCTAGCTACTAGCCTCAAGTTAAGAATCTGTTGTTAAACACCTATCGGTGTGTTCCAGCAACGCCACTTGAGAGAGCCAGTGTATCCAGGTGTAGCGTGGCGCGCCTCTATCGAGCACATCGTCACTTAACATCAGGTGTATTGTGGTCTCTCTGCTTTGTTTTTAATTGTATACAAACTCTCTATAAAGAAAAAAAGTGCCTCCTTAAGTTTCTTTATAGCCATTTACGATACCATTGCATTTTTCAAACATTTTCGATAACGCAAAAAAAAATTCACTCCCCTATATGTGCCGCCCTGAGCCCCAGAGCCCAGACCCCCCCTAGTGTAAATCCAGCTCTGAATACATGTGTCTATTAGACATTAGGTACTTACCTACTTATTTGACATTGAATGCTCCATTGTATCTACAAAAGCCTTTCTCTCCTTATATACCTATATAAGTAAGATATAAGTTATTTATGTGTGAAGTCAGACTTATTCGCAATAGGTGAGTTATTTTAATACATTTTTTTTTTATCGCTGAATATGTTCTTAATGATGGGACAAACTCGGGGGCCTGCTACTTTGTTAATATAATAATAATATATCACTTTTATTTAATCTGGTTATTGATATATCCCAGCGTCCTCCCGGTTTCCTCACGATGTTTTCCTTCACCGTTTTGAGCGATGGTAAATCCACACAACGTATGCGGGGCCGACAGGATTCGAACTCGGTTTCGGCGCCTTGTAAGACGCACGCGTTACCGATCGGCCACCATCGCTCGACTAAAACACATAGTTTATTTATTTCCAGGACCGTCACCAGATCCTTACAATGGCAAAGTGGTTATCCATGCTGTCTATGGCGCTGCTGATCCTGACGCTACTGGCTGCTGTGAACCGGACCACCGCCGCCGGCACGGTTTCAGGAACGCTGAATGATACGTTAGCAGGCCAAGAAGATAGGGAAGAACGTCTGGAAAAGGCGGTGACTGATGAGCTCACCCAAGTCGTCGGCGATGGTCCGCTAGTGGAATTAACTAAAGACACATTGGCAGACCAAGAAGAAAGAGAAGAGGATCTTGAAGAGCAGTTAGAAATTGTGGTTGGCCAAACCAATATTTAATATAGAAGGATATAGAGAGAATAAAAAAAAACCTAGTTTATTTGATGACGACCGATGTGGCGCAATGGGCGAATAGCCGACTGCGAAGCATGAGTCACTTCGATTCCCGTGACAGGACAAATATTTATGCATAAAAAGTTTCTGTGTCTGGGTTTTGTGGATCCCCGATCCTCGTAGTTTCTAATACCCTAGATACAGGTAGCCTTATTTGTATTGTTTTGCATATTATGCATGTCGTAGATGTTTAGAATATAATTTAGTGATAAGTATTTTAGTTTCATTTCTTTCTTTCTGTGTATTTTTTGTTGTTGTAATACATAAGGTTTAATAAAACAAGTACATATCTGAAATTAATTATTTTAATTTTAATTAGAACTTGTAGGTGCCCGGTAATTTTTGAAATTAATATTTTTAATATAATATAGACAGACTAACGCCTTCTCTACATAGATAGCAATATATAGTTGTATCTCATACGTGTTCAGTGATAGATCTATATTCTTCAATTACAAAGATGATTGATGCGACTCGCCGGATGGTAAGCGCACGTTTACTCACTACAGTTCAGTGAATTAGATTGGGAACAAACCAATAAGATAGGGGCAACAGAACAATTAAACAAACATATTGGACTGTAGGTATATTTAGAAAATTATTATTTTAAGTGCTTACATTTTAATAAAAAATACTTTTATCTCGACACTAATACCAATTGTGGATGTAAGTACAGTCAGCCACAAAAGTTGCTGATCAAACACAATTTTCTAAAAGCGTGTTTTAGATGAGCGATTTAGAACAATGGCCAAAACGGACCTATGCTAGAATGAACACGAGCTATGTATGAAAAAAAAATGTTTTAGTCCTAATAAGATTATACAAACGATAATTCAAGGCGAGTCCAGAAAAAATGAAATAGATTTTTCCGATATTGATCTTCTGGAAGATCGATTCAGATCAGGCAACCCTAACCCTAACCTTTGTTTGCTTTTGCTACGATACTATTCTACTATTTTGTTTGTACTCATTTTTCTTTTTCTGAACCTGACTAAATCTCACACACCAAGAACTGTTATAGGCCGGTCGTATAACTTCAATAGACTATTCGTAATTTTTATACAAAATATATTGCGGTCAGGTCCAAGGCAGTACGAAAAGTGGCCGATGTTCTTTGGTGATCAAGACGCTTAGGAAAATTGGATTAATTAATGGACATGTTCAGCAAATTTTTGTCGCTGGCCGAACCGTTTTGGTAGAGAATTCTAGTAAATTTAATATAACCAACCATCTCACAATATTGATGGCGCTGCACTTCTGATCAGCCACGATCTTTCCACGACGTCAACGGTTGCGCCAACATCAACTCCTGAGGAGGCAACGGATTTCCTCTCAACTCATTCTCAATATCCTGCAGCGTCCTATCCTTGGTCTCAGGAAGCCAGATCCCAGCAATCACCAGGCAATAACCGAGAATCAAAGTTTTCATCAAATACGTACCGTGTACACCGAAGTACAGAAAGCAGTAAGGGGTAATCTTCAAGGCCAGAAACAAACTAGCCGAGTTCATCAGCATACTGATCCCATTAGCAAGGCTCTTGTATTCCAAAGGGAATATTTCTCCGGCAATAATGAAAGATAACGGCATAGTTCCTGTAGCTATGGAAAACATCAAACAATGTGTTAACAGAATCCCTATCATTGGGTGGTCAAATGGAAGTACATTGTTTACTTTAGCAATACTATAAGCAGCTGTTACTAACAATGCAGCAGTATTAAGGAAAGTTGTGCTGAACAGCAACGTCCGCCTTTTGACTTTTTTAACAATGTAAATAGCGAATATATTGGATAAGATTCTCTGTACATCAAATGTGAACACCAACAGCGGCACATTAGCGTCTTTGCCTATGATATCTAATAACAAATCCGCCGCGTACACTGAAAATATGATTATCCCACCCCAAAGAGATATAGCGTAGAGATGAACCACTATTATTACTGGCAAGTAAAACTCTTTTTTCCTTACAGTTGTTTTAAAATAAACCACATTCTTGCGGACTTTTTTGACAATAGATTCCGATGTGTTCGTTTCTACTTTCAAGTCTCTGGCGATGATGTTCGCTTCAATCATTCTTCTTAATTCTTCTTCTTCGGTGTCAGCATCACCTCTGAGCCATCGGAAAGCTTTTTTACAGTCTTCGTATCTTCCCTCGCAGGCCAACCAGCTCGGGGATTCGGGTGAGAAGAAGACGATTAAAAAGTCTATCAAAGCTATAACTGCGCAGAGTATAGCAACGGTCTGCCATCTTATGAGAGATTCTAAAGAATGAGCGATCAAGGCTCCTATTGCTATTGATATTGAGAGGGTCATGAGGAAAGCTCCTCGATTTACGGGGCTGGTGTATTCTCCGATAAGAAGGGAGGCTAGCGAAGTGGACATTCCCGTGCAGACGCCTTGAAGAGCCCTTGCGAAGAGTAAGGAAGTGATGTTGGTTGCGATGGTGACGCCAACCCATGAAGCGAAGAGGAGCACGATGCTTACGAGGTGCGCTGTCCTTCTTCCGTATTTACCGACGATCGGGATCACGAGATAGTTTCCCAAAAACATGAACAATGCGGGGAAGGCAGCTGGAAACAGAAATGGGTTAGGTCAGTTTAACAAGCTCGTCATATGATGATGAGGCTAATACCTATTACGTTCCACTGCTGATACATAAGCATTTTCTTAAAGAGAGTAGGTATCTTGAGCACAACTACCCTTTATAAGTATAGTATACCAAATTCATAATCTACCATGCTAGTCCATTAGTGGTTGGTAGCTATGTCGGATGTCCTTGTAATTTGTGGTTTTTGAACATGGACATGCCGATGGATATGTAAGTTTTGGCGTGACTATATATTGAAATGATAATCCGTTGAGCCGTTTTAGCATGAAGACGTATCAAACATACACATGTATAGTATTAAGTGTGATTATTGGATAAACATAGCAGAGTATATTTGAACATTGTAATTCCTCACCTATCCAAGATTCCGAAGAGTAGTCTATAGGTATGATGGATCCAGGTACCTTCAGCTGCTCCAGAAGTCCAGCTGGGAAGGCGACCACGATTGAGTAACCTACCATGTTGAGATTCACTCCCGCCGTCACAAAGCACTGGAAAACCAATGATATATTCTATGGTAACTGATTTGGTTTGAAAACCTCTTAGGTATCTAAAAAGATAAATAAACATCTTACAAGGGGAGGCCTATGTTCAGCAGTGGACTTCTTCCGATGATATTGATGGGTAGCGTTTGACCACAAGTCACCTGATGTTAAGTGGTCGAAGGATTGGGAACTGAATCTCAAGTGGGGCTGCCCTAACACACCGATAGGTGCTTGGCGACAGATTGTTAACTTGAGGATGGTAGCTAGGATTTGAATCCACGACCTATACATCGCAAACCGATGTCACTACTATCATCGCTTCCGGATTTCAGGATTTTTCAAAACTTACCTTAAATTAAGGTTCCAAAGGTCCCCACAGTCTCAGTTTTATTAGCTGCTGGTCGTCTCAGGTAAAGTTAGTTAGGCCTTAGAAAATTAAAGTACCTACTTATAAGGCAAGCCTGCGTCTTCTGCGGAGCTAATTAGCATTTATTGTAAAGTATACCTAATTAGCGGAACGTAGAAGATTTACTTTATGTTTCTCACTCAAGTTAAAAATCTGCCACCATGCACTGCAATCGGTGTGTAGCGTGGCACTCGTCACATTACATCAGGTGACTTGTGGTCAAACGCTACCCTGTAAGTAGTAAAAAAAATAACATTTCATAGTGATAAGACTATCTTGCAGAGTTTGGGGGAAGTACTTACTACACTTTTAACATTCAACCACCAAGCAGTAGTGTGCAGTTATTGTGTTTAAATGAAGGGAAATGTTTCGAATTACAGGGCATAAAAAGATCAAATTTCATTGCCACGCAAGATTATGAACCGATGAAGTTCAAAACTCTGAGTGGAATTGAACTGTAATAGCCAAGTGTGGCGTTTACCATCAGGCTTACTAGTCTAAAAATATATAAAATAAAACTAACTTGCTTCAGAAACGGCGAAATCCATTGTTTAGAATTAGATACACTCATAGGTCACTTTATTTTAACAGAAGTAGGCGAAACATTATTTACTCCAAAGCAAATCTAATGCGTATGACACTCAAATGTGTACTGAAAGATCCATCCTTCAAGTTTTTGAACAAAAATGTTGGTAGTTACGCTAGTAGTGACGATCTTTATAATATAGTAGAATACTTAACAGATAATGGACACTATTCTGAATATTCTAATGTCTATTCTCTATAAGTAAACCAAATTTGACAGGAAGAAGAGGACCGCCATTTTTAATGTAAAGAAGCAGGCATCCCGCCTGATGGTTAGTAGTCACTGTCTGTCACCTACTAATATTTGCAATACCAGGGGCGTTGCCGTCTTACAAACCCATTTTGGAAGACTGCAATTTGTAGTACTGCGGAAAGACTTTTGTGGAGGGAGTTTGTTCCACATTTTACATAAATGATCCTGTCAAATCAAGTTTAGTTTTTGAGAATGCAGAATCGACACCAATAAGTTCTGTCTATCTGTGTTCTACAGGTTACATTATGGAGAGTGTGCGACGGAACTACACAACCTCATTCCACCATCCCCATTGCACTATCGAACAAGACGCACGGAAACACGTCATCCTTACATGGTTGAAATTCCCCTAATCCGCACAAAACGTTTCGCTTCCACATTTATAATGCGAACGGCGAAGGAGTGGAACACCTTGCCAGCGTCTTTGTTTCCCGATAAGTATAACTTAGGAGCCTTCAAGTCAAGAGTGAATAGGTATCTTCTAGCCACTCAGGCGATGCGGGCTTCGATGGTTGCCCGCGCGTCGCGCGCTAAAGGGCTGCGGGTAACGATCGAAGCCCACAGCTGATTCAACGACAAGTGTTGTAAATAAGCCTCTATAATCGACTATTGGCCGTGATACACGATTATAATCGACTAAAATCATTACTAGTTGAACAGCACTATCGGATAAAAGAAAAACATCTATGGATGTAGAAAAAAAATAGACACTGGCTTCAATTTGCTTTTTTAGGTACAACTTTACAAATTTGTGGAGAATTTCGTATTTAGAATTGTGAAGTGTTTTACAGTATAACTAGTTATTGATATTTATTTTTAGCAACGTGTAACCTATCTAATTCTTATTTTGATAGAATTGTTATTTACTTTGCTATTCGGAAATTTATAAACATTTTACAACAGATGAACGTAATAATTTCATGACGACAAAGTTAACGTGGTAATGTGTATTTAAACATATCATATTCATTATAACAAATCATACTTGTGTAAAGCCCAATCTGTCTACTTTCTGAAACTAGTTTCAGAAATTAAATAAGTTTGCTAGAAATTAAGTAAAAACGACAATATCAAAAAACAATACCGCGGTATTTTGCGGTTGGTGAATATGTTCGACCGCGCAGCGCTTTAGAGACGGTAAGGCGTGCGACGGCAGCGCCTGAGTGGCTAGGCAAGCACGCTCCATCTTCGGCCTCGTCGTCTCTTACCATCGGGTGAGACTGGGGTCAAATGCTTACCATGCTATCTTATATAAAAATAAAAAAAATCTTCTAACATATAAACATTCTTATCTAAATCAAATTCGACAGTTAAAACCCCTACCCAATAAATAAATATTTATTTTCCTCCTTAACCTATTCACTTTGTGTCAATTTATCTTCATTAGCCCGTATTTTGTCCAATAAAATTTAAATTACCCCCGAGAATCATATTTAGCTAAGAACACTCTTGATCAAGACATTTTGCAAATAAAACAAACTAAATTAAAATCGGTTCATCCGTTTAGGAGCTATACGATGCCACAGCAGTTCACAGCACCCCCTCATTTTAGTCGGGGGTTAAAAAAAACAGGTTAAGTAAGTGGGGTGAGTAATGTTTTTCAATACTTGATTTGCACGTCTGCATGCAGGCTGAATACTTTACCGAATTTTAATTTAAGATCTTATTATGACGTATATTATGTATTCTTGCAAATAAATGATTGATTGATTGAACTTTATTTATGTAAGTAAATTCATTTATACTTAATACAAACATGTACAAAATTTCGTAGGTAAAATAAATCGACTGAAGAAATCCTTAGGACTATCAATACAATGAGAAAGATCGACTTTAAGGCTGGTATACTAGAATGACGCTCAAACTATGATCACTACTTAAGCAATGATTTAAATCTATCATTTCATACAGATATGTCAATTCGCTACTCAAGTATTGATCTACTTCTACTTACACTTGAGGGTCATTCTACCAGCCTAAGAACTATGATAGCAATAGAAAAAATAAAACAATAATCTACTGGGATGCTGTCTTATAAAACCATCTTCCCCATAGCATAATCATCAGTATCCACCCTTTCCCTGAACCTTCCGCTGATGAAGTAATCCTCGATCTCCTGCAAGGTCCTGTCCTTCGTCTCTGGTAACGTAAAGAAGAGGATCACCAACGCAACGCCCATTATACCGCCATACACGGCAAACGTGCCATAAACCTTGACGCTGACGAGAAGATACGGAGTCAGTTGGAGCACAGCCATCAAAGCCAGTGACATTATAACTCCTGACACTGCTGAACCTACCGATCTATGAGCTAAGGGATACAACTCTCCCAATACAGTCAAAGGTATTTGTGTGCAACCTAAATTGGCCAGGATGAAGAACAGAATAAACAGCACAATTGATATGTTTGTGTCTTTGAAGATAATGCCTTTGTCACCTAAAAATATGTAAGTACAAACAGACATGAGGACCAGAACAGCAGTGGAGCCAGTGGAGAAGAGAAGAGTGCGCCTCTTCATAATTCTAACTAATATTGAGGAGAATAAGGCGCTGGCTACGATGATCAGATCGATGCCTATTGTGAAGTAGAATGATTTGGTCTTGCTTCCGGTTATTTCTTCAATGATTTGCAAGGCGTACGCAGGGAAAAGATGTCTTCCACACGTTTCCAGTAAAATCATTGAGATGAATATAATAAAAGACGGTTTGAGGAAATCCTTCTGTGTAAATTTCTTCAATAACCTCTTCAAATGTTCAGAGAATGTTGAATGTTTTGATGGCCTCCTCTCGGGATCCATCTGAGCTTTCATTAACTCTTCAAGTTCTTTACAAGTAGTTTCATCTTTTCCTCTCAGCCAATAGAAAGCTTCTCCGCATCTCTCGAACTCCTGTCTACCAGCCAACCAGGCAGGGCTTTCTGGCCATGTTAATATGTTTAAGAAGGCTATGACATAAGGCCATACGGCACACATGGCGATGGTCCTCCAAGTAAAGTAGTTCCCAAGGATATGAACTGTCATTCCTCCCATACAGACCGCTGCAGTTTTAAGGTTCAAGAACATGCCCCTGTACTTTGGACTCGTGAATTCTCCAACGGTAATGGCTCCTAAAGTAACCGTGGCTCCAACTGTGATTCCTCCCAGCACTCGGCCAGCCATGAGCAGTGGAATGTTGGAAGCGAAGTAAATAAGCAGCCAGCCTAGGAGGCCAGGTAAGACGACGATACCATGGGCTATCTTTCGTCCATAGAATTCCATAAGGATTGCTGATATAAAATAGCCGGGTACCCCCGCTAGGCCAACTGATGATGCTAGAAAAGAAAATAAACATTTTTAAGCAGATGTTTACAATTTTTTTGTCGTGGCCATAAGTGTAGATTTGGTGTAAGGTGGCTAATGAGAATTCTTTTTTTTTTATGTAATAGAGTGGCAAATAAGCAGACAGCCCGCCTGATGGTAAGCGGTCACTGACGCCTATGGGCAGTGGACATTACAAAATAATTGTTTTTTTAAGTAGATAATACAAAAGACTTGTGATATCATATATTTCAACTTACAAATCCACGACGCTGTCTCCAGATCGGTCCTGATGGGCGACTCAGGGTCTTTCAGTGCCGGGAACAGGCTGGTGGGGAAGCTCATCACCATGCCCAAGGCGAACATGTCCATAAGTATCGCAAACACTGTCCATGACTAGAATAATAACAATAAATAAATAATAATATAACTAATGCCTTTCCAAAAATCTACGCAGATTGTTCTAGAAATATGGATAGTACCTACAGTCAACCATAAATTAGCTGCACTAGTGGTAGTGACTTCGGCTTGCGATACGTAGGTCTTGATTTGGAATCCTACTTACAATGAGTTTGAACTTACAGTGAAGCAAAGCATCGTGATGAAACCATAGCTTGATGGTGAGGCTTTTTGTAGTGCTTGCCTGGCTAGCTACAACCCTCAAGTTAAGAATCTGTCGCCAAGCACCTATTGGTGTGTTTGGGCAGTCTCACTTGAAAACCAGTTCCCAGTCCAGGTGTAGCGTGGCGCCATCTTCGACCAAATTGCCACTTAACATCGGGTGACTTGTGGTCAAACGCTGACCTGTAAATAAAAATTAAATAATTAATAAAAAAAACGTACTTGCTTCAGTAACGGCGAATTCCATTGTCTAGAAACACACATTGTGACATAAAAGGTATAATTTTAATTTCAACCTCACTCCATTGTGTCACAAAACCGTTTGACAATGCAGTAAGGTTGAAACTAGATATATTATGTGAGAGTCATTTCAATTTTCATGCTTTATGTAAAATAGGCTAGCTTTTATAATATGTTTATATTCCATTGTCCTACTGAATACCAATCACTTCCTTATGTCTAACTGATGGTGACACCACGCGTGGACATCTGAAACACTGATTGGTGCTCGGCGGTCGCGGGTTTGAATCCTACAATGAACTTGTGCTTTCGGTAAAGGAAAACAACGTTATGAAACCATAGCTTGGTGCAAGGGTATTCAAGTTAAGAATCTGCCGCCAAGCACCATCGATGTGTTCTGGCCCCACTTGAGAGTCAGTTCCCAATCCAGGTGTACCGCGGCGCCTCCTTCGAAAACATCGTCACTTAACATCAAGTGACTTGTAGCTAAACGCTACCCTATCATCATCATCAGTCTATTACGTTCCCACTGCTGGGTATCTGGCCTTCTCTGGGAGAGTAGGTATGGGCCGTAATCTAAGACGCGGGCCCAGTGCGGGTTGGTAGATGTCGCATGCCGCTGAATGTTGTGACATGCCGATTCCCTCGCGATGTTTTCCTTCACCGTTTTGAGCGATGGCAAATCGCACTTAACTTATTGAGTATAGGTATGAGGCTGAGAGGATTGGAAGACCACCATCGCTCATGCTCACCCTGTACGAAGTAAAATTTAAACTTTTTTTTTGCTGCTTTTCTGTTAAGACACTGTTCCCTCTAGAGGTCACCGTCGTGACTCGTTGTCACTAGTAACCACACCTAGTGACCATCTTGCGAACACTAAAACAGCTGATATGCAATGCCCTATTTACAACCAGTTTGTACGTATGCAGATAAACGATAATAATCTTATCTATCCATCTACTCATATATAGAAAAGGTATGTGTTGTTACATATATGGAAATTTAATGATCGCAAAAAATATTAATAGCTTTAAAAAAGTATACTAGGATCAAAGATGAAATTGCTGTACATAATAATATACTACTCTCCATAAAGTCAGTCACACCCTCAAAGGTGTGCGTTTTTCAACAAACCACCGAGTGAAATTCAAGAAATCTTATTAGTAGGTAAAGCTTAGGCTTATCATAAAACATCAAAACGACCTGCTGGGCTGCTGGGCGTTTCTTGCCTGTTTTTTTTGCCGGCGTGAGGACTTTGGGACTGGCGTAGCTAGTATGTTTAACGAGTTAAAATATGACATGTTGTAGACCTATCCAACTAAATTCAATGTGTAGTTTTAGGTAGGTACCTAAAGCCGGCACAGCCAGAGTCAAAAGCTAGCCCAATAAACGTTTAGTTCCTGTTTTACAACAATAGATAGCGTTTATGGCAGCGTGTCAAAGAAAAAACAAAGAAAACGTAAAATAATTGTAATATGGTGTGCAAATACGTACTGCAAGCATTAAGCTACGACTACACGCAATACTAAATCCGAAACGATGAAATTAGCCGCAGAAACATAATAACCGTCAGCTCTCAGGATTTGCAAGTTGGAGTGGCAATGGGCAGGCCACATCGAAGCGATAACCGACGAGGAAGAAAGTTTCTCAAGACGCAACCACGTACCGGAAGACGTTCTGTAGGTAGGCCCTTACTTTTAGGAGCACCGACGACATTGCAAGTTGCGGGGGCCGATGCATGTTCAAATGGGTTCAAATGGGGAGACCTATTTTCAGCAGTAGACTTCTTTTGGGTGATGATGATGATGATGATAAGTACGTACTACACAAGGAGTTCAACAGCGTAACGCCACCTTCGACCACATCATCGATCTTGTAATCAAACGCCCCTTTAAGATTAAAAAGTTGCTACAGCTATCAAACCGCTTAAAACCCCTTTCCGTAGTTTCTTTGCCTTAGAGAAAAATTCTAGAAAATCATAGATTATGTTCAGTACCTCTAATTATTTAATCCCAGTTAATTTTTATACCATCAATGAGGCGCTGTTAGTTTTGAATTAGTACTAGTTTAGCTTAGCATTAAAGTAGATAAGATATAGGTACTACTATGATAAACTTTATCAATTTCAATCTCTTCTACTTCTTAATTATGTTCGGTTAAGTGCCTACTTACTGAAAATAATTTCTCGTCTTTATATTATTTATACCGAAAAGAAATCTTTAGTATTAAAGTAAAGTTAGATGAGTGGACACTGCCCCTAAGATAAATACCAATTTCGATAGGATTATTGAACACAAGTGCAGTAAAAAAATGATAAGGATATTGATATTCGTTAAACATGAATCTCTTTGCACGTTCGATAGTATTACTTAGCAAAAATGTGTGAAACGAGCGAAAAATAATAACAAATAAATGAAATGTTCGTGAAAAATTAAGTGTGAGGAAGGAATAATCTCTTGTTTTAGTACCTAAAAAAATGTCGAGAAAGGGAAGGTTTTCACCGTTTATGAAACAAGTAAGTACCTGTAGCTTTTTAACAAGTTTAAAAATAAGAAACAACCAATGCTTTGACCAGTGATACCTAAATAAACGTCGTTGGGTTCAGACCAATTCTTCCTTTTGGAATGAACGCGGAAGTTTAGTTTTGTTGTTATTATTGTGTTGTTTATTTGGATGATTTGCTAGCGAAATAAATAAATCTGAATAACTTGATCTTTAGAAACGATTTGTGGATCATAGTTTTAGTTTACGACTAATTAAAAAATAATTAAAACAAACACAAAATACAACTCTCTGTCTGTCAGTTACTTCAATGTTTGTGCCTCTATCACAGAATTTAGAATGGTACAAGCCTCTAGCAATAAACCAGACAAATCTTAACCAAAACTTGAAAACTAAGCTATAGGTTTAACTATTGGATGTTAATAACAAGTTTTTGTTCTAGTGTTTCGTGACCGCAGCAGTGGGCAGCAACATTATCGGGCACGGGTGCGCCATAGGCTACCCAGCGGTTCTGCTGCCTCACCTTTTCAGTAAAAGGTCGGAGATACCCCTGGACCATGCGTCTGCTTCGTGGATAGGTCAGTAACACACGCATCATTACGTACCTACTGCTGAGACTGCTGACCTTGTTCTTTCAGAGAGAAAGGTCAGTAAACTCAGTAATCTACCATGCTATGGTACACTGGCGTAGAAGTCTTAAGGTGTACAAAAAGACTCATTCGCAACGACCCAGAACACCGCGATCTGTTGTTAAAACATCATTTCAATAGCACGACGAGCATGTTAAAATTTATTCTTCACAAAATCTACCCATAATAATGTCAATGCCATCACGCAATTTACTGTCTGGCTGTCTTGTCCGCAGGGCTCTTCATAAGTCACCTTGAGATAGGTACCTATTTGCCTACTTCGTTGTTAGGCACATGAGCCACGCTCTAGCAGCAGTTATTTACATTCAGGCTAATTCAAATGGTCCAATATGCCTTTAATCCCTAACACCAGACTTCTCTTCGCAGCATCAATCCTCGGCATCACACAGCTAGTCGGCAGCTTCATCACACCGCCTGTGATGGCTAGATTCGGTCGCAGAGCCGCTCACTTCGCGGTCACCATGCCGGTGCTGATCGGCTGGTTCGTCATAACTATGGCCACGAGCTTTGAGGTAAGGAAACGTAGGTTCCTTTTATATCTTCAAGATTGCATGAGTATGCATCCAATTTATATATTATTGCCTGTAAAATGACACTGTATTTATTTTCCAGGCCCTGTTTGTTGGAAGAGTCCTCCACGGCATTTCCATCGGCATGTTATCACCCCTACGATCGGTACTCATCGGCGAATACTCAAGTCCAAAGAACAGAGGGGCCTTTCTCACAACGGTTTCTCTAACTCAGTCTTTTGGCATCTTCTTCGTTCATTTAGTTGGATCATTCTTGAGCTGGCAACAGACGGCTCTAGTCTGCTTATTTTTCTCGTTTGCGAGTCTGGTCATGACAATATACTCGCCCGAGTCTCCAAGCTGGCTGGTCTCAAAAGGAAGGTACGATGAATGTCGAAATGTCTTCCGGTGGCTGAGAGGTGACGACGAAGAAGACGAGCTGGAAGAAATGATCAAAGCTCGAATACGTTTTGAAGAAGCCAGAATTATTCTGAAAAATATGCAGAAGATGAATCTTTTCGAATCTATGATGTCGACGGTACGGAAGAAAGAGTTTTACAAGCCGATAATAATCATGATTCATGCTTACGTCATGGTGCAGTTCGCTGGTGGCACCACAATGGCAGCATATTCAACTACGATCATTGGCCTGATCATGGGTCCGGGTGTAAACGCACATTTCTGGATGATATTCTTAGACACTCAAAGACTGATCACAAATTCCATTGCAGTATTTGTCATAAATAAAATCAAGAGGAGGACCATGGTGTTTGTGACAGGAAGCCTTTGTGTCCTAAGTCAGTTAGCTATTGCGGGTTACACGTACTCGAGAGAATACGGTTACCTGCAATATGACGCCATATGGATCCCGGCTTTGCTGATCAATCTTCAGTTTTTTACAGTGGCTACAGGGATGTTACCTTTGCCAAATGTAATTGGAGGAGAAGTGTTTCCTTTAGAATACCGAAGCATTGCCGGGAGCATCAGCTTGGCGACCATGTCAGCATCATTTTTCCTTGTGCTCAAGACTTTTATCGGCTTAGTTGACTCTATAGGGATATACGGGACATACACCGTTTACGCTGGACTCTTGACGTACTGTTTGGTAGTGATTTGGTTCATGTTACCGGAAACGAAAGGCAGGACATTGCAACAGATTGAAGACGAGTTCAGAGGGAGGCCGTTGACGTTTGTGGAACTGCAGTCCAAGATCTCTTTGGAGGCGTGTCCAGTTGAGTTCTACAAGATGAAAATGTCGAGGAATGAAAGTTCACACTTACTGCATTAAAGTTGGCTAAGAAAACAAGAAAGGCAACGAAAGGATGTGATATTTTTAGACTTGAGATTGGTATTAAGTGACGGAACGATTGCAAAGACGTAGCGACAAAGCTTCTAAATAATAAGGGCCATTATCACATACCAAAATAAATCAATACACAGAAGCTTTCATTTAGTTTCGGATTTCATCAGCTTAAACTTCAATAACAAGCCTGCCCATAGGAATTGCAGTGCACTGAACTAAAGTTTACAGACTTAATTCGGGATAGGTTCTGAAGACATTGCAATTGCGTGGGCTCACATGTGTTGAACGTGTGAATTTCACTCCAAGGAGCCTGATAATGAGTACCTATTGATAAGGTATCTTCCTTTACGACCTTATTTGTCGATTCTGATGTCTCTATGCCGTCGAGATAAGCCGCAATAACGATAACAGGATCATCTGGTTGGTAGGTGATCGCTTGTAAAAGGATAACGACGGTAACTATCTAGTCACGATAAGTCGATAGCGGTGTAAGACAAAGGATAATGTACCCTTTGAAATGACTGTATTTAATTGACAATGCTATAAAGTGAAAACACAGAAGCCGAGACGGGCGCGGGCCGGGCGCATCAGACTTATTTCTTTTGTAGTACCTGTAGCCAGCGATCTATATGTACTTCGTGTACATAATGTAATAATAACCAGTCTATTCACGGTTTGTGTTACTGGTAGAGATATAAATTTGACATTACATCTATGGAGCTTACGTCAATATTCTATCTTTAGTACCTACCTAGGACAAACCGTAGATAAGTAATAAATAAAATAATAATAATGCCCGCACAATCACATACATAGGCTCTGACCCCTAACTAGGTTTCCCTGTATCTAGGGTTATTGAAATTGGCCGTAAATTGCACTGTAACCTGCGCAACTTTTTTAGTTAGCTTTGTTATTTGCTAGATGAAGTCTCTGCGGAGCGGCAATAGTAATACGAGAAAACAATTCAATAATTAGTTGATTTAGATAATTAGATAAAATCTTAACAACACAACACTCCTTGTCAGTCTGTTTTCCCGATCGCTACAAATTGGGGATCTTCAAGGCAAGAGTGAACAGGTACCTTCTGCGTGTGCGTGCTACACCGACGACCGTATCATAGCTTGGCAACAGGCGGGATGGCGGTCAAACGCACAAACATTAGCAATAAAAAAACAAGGGAAAAGTGTGTCCCGATGAGTGTTTCTAGTATAACAAAGTTCGTTGAGAAAAGTGTAGGTGGTTTTGGAGGTGTCACAGCTCAGCGACAGCCTGTCTCCTGCGCATTATGCTAGTTTCCCAGTTCGCTGTGGAGAAACAATCCGTGATCGATCGATCAATGTCTGCACCAGTCGCGTACGGTCAGCCGATATAAATGTTGTTGTCACTTTGATAAAATGTTATTAACCCCAAATATGTCCAAAATTGATTTGAGCATGTTGAAGACGCAAGCAAACAATAACAATGTAATGAAGTATAACTAACTATATACACACAATCATACATGTCACAATTGCAATATTTTTTTATATATATAAACAATATCTATTACAAGTGCTGTCTTTTGTATTTTAGTATCATTAAATTTTAATCTAAGCTAAATAAAAAATGCATTACTTATGTCAGCGTAAACTTTTTTGTATGTGTATTGACCCTAAAATAATTTTGAAAATGTCTGTGTTAAAGATTTTTGTAAAGGTAATATTTTGATAAATACTAAAATAAAACAATGTTGTTATTTTTCAAATATTTTCTATATTATTTGGTACACAAGATTCATCTCGAGTGTCCAACGATACCCGGTGATTTTGGCTCGACATTTTTTTTTAAATAAAAAATCTATATTTATATAGTTGCAGCCCGGCTCCCCTGTATGGTTGGACAATCGAACCCTTACATATATTATTTACAATTGATACATTGGGTTTGGAACATCAACTTCAGATCGGAGGCGTTTCAATGCAAACACAAGCAGAGATCAACGTAGTAAGTTGGAAACTTAAATTTAAACACCCACTTTATTAAATAAATGGTGTGCAGTTTTTATTTTAAGATATTAACAGTCAATAGAGAATATACCTTTACTCTCTCAACAATAATAACAAGGAACAGATACAAGCTACAAGTTTGAACGATCACTTTTAAAATTAACATTAAGCTCAGTGAACCTTTTTCTATTAAATTTGCAAAGGATCTTTACGAAAACGACAAAGAGTCATTAACGCGAGTAAACAATCCAAAATTACATAAATACTGGCTTAAATAACGGACGATCACTCGGTAAGGTTGTTTACAGAAGAACAAATGAACATAATTCACTCAATTCCAATTCTTACTAGCTTATTTTGTCATCAGGCCGTGAGTTTACGAGTAGGTTTCGAAATTGTATGAAATCTTCTCTAATTAATAATAAAACATACTCGTATCATTTGAAAAGTCAATAAATTTAGGTCGGGTTGCACCATAACCATAGTCAATGTTATTGTTACAGTTAAAATTAACTGTAGCTTTAACTTTAATCGTGAACAGTAACTAGAACGTGTTGCACTGTCAACAAGTAGATGACTGTTTTTCGACTTGAGCTTTAACTTTGGCCGGCTAGATTTGGGCAGTCGTTTTAACCAAACTAACTAACCAAAGAACTAGATATCTGCAGATTTGACATAGTTAAAAAAACGGCATTTATTTTTCTGTGTCAAGGTGTTGTGGATCCCCGATCCGCGTAGTATCTGATACCCTAGATACAGGGATTCCTAGTTAGGGGTCAGAGCTATGTATGTGATTGTGTGGGCGTTATTATTTATAATTATTATAGTTAAAGTTAACCATGGATGGTGCAACCCAGCCTGAAACTCAATAGACGTCAAAAGTAAGTGGATAAGATTCTCTCGATAAGATTTCAACATTTTAAAGTAATATTCGGGAGCCGTAACACGATCTGATATAAACCAAATTTGATAATGTTTGATCGATTGTTTTGATATGAATATAATGACGTGCAAGGAGTTTTTTTTTTTAGTTCTAAGTCACATAGCCATAGGTTATTGCAGTAAAGACTCTCGGGTCCACTCACACAAACGTATGCGCGTCAAAAAAAAAATAGTTGCGTAGGTTACTGATTACTTTCATTAAAATGTACCTATTTTACTTATTAACAAAACATGTGGTTGGCAATGTACAGATTTAATTCAGACAGTTTTCTAAAAGCGAACTTTTTCATTCAAAATACATTGAAGATATCCAATAATATCCATGTTGATTTTACAGAGAACAACGAAATTAAAAGTCTAGCCACTTATAATTATATATTTTTTAAATATTGCCACACTTGTGTGAGTGGATAAAATCGTGGTCATCATTTATGCTTTTAAAGAAAACTGAATTATTATAAAAGCTATTAAAATGTTCAAATAACAACATCAGATTGCAACTTGGCAATTATGAACAACATTAATAAATTGATCTGTTATTACTAAAGTTTTCATTAAAAATCTGCGCATACATTTATAAGAGGAAAGGAATCCAAGACCTGCGCGACTAGCTATTATGATAGATAAAAGAAAAGTGATCTTAACACCCTTTAAAATAAGACATCTTTTCGCACAAAAATACAACATAACTGGCGACATCAAGGCTCTTATGTAATTTATTCTAAACAAAGTAAAATGGCGCGTTCACCTTTATCTATACATACAACATACATGCTACAATAATATGTACATCTGTTTATTATCTACATGGCAATTCTCAACGAGGAGTCTTTTGAGACAACTAACACATTTTGTTTTAATGTAAGACTTGTCATTTCGAATTGCTTGTATTGTTTTTGTAGCATAGAAGAGTGGCAGAATTTTTCAGGTAACAAACTCTAGAAGTATTTAATTTCGAGCTCTCGCATGAAAAAGTAATGAAGTAGAGGCGTTTATAAAACAAAACGTGGTAACATTAATTGTAACAGTGCAACCAGTTTAAACAATCTTAATACAAAAAGATATATCAATACTGAAGTGCATTCTTTAAACATCAACTGAATTCGATAAGTACCTCTAAAAGTAATACTGTCTTTTTCCGTCTTTAGAAGTAAAAAAGGACAGCATTATAAATAAGCTTCATCATCATCACCAGCCCACTGCTGGAACGCAGGCCTTCTGTCAGAGAGAGAGTACCCACCACGCGGGCACGGTGATATTAAGCTTAACCGATGCGATATACTGTTTTAAACTACCATGGTCAAATAACATTAGAATTAGGTTTAACAAATACATAGTAATTATCCCGTTTCAAAACTTAATTTTAAACAATGCATATTTGTATATACTGTAATCTATTCACAAAACAGAAAAATTGTGTCACTCCTCTATATCTACAACATTTCACTAAACGTTTTATCTCAACATCGCATCCGTCATTTGTCTCAACAAGTCCTGATTCACATGTGCGATGTGCGTAGAAAATACAATAAAAAAAAACATATATAAAGTTAAATACACCAACATGTTACTTATGCCAAAACATATTTTAGAAGCTTGACTCTGCGAGTTTACTAATACTACAATTTGTCTGTGCGCCCTACACATTTAGCCCTTGTTTCACAACCCCTGGTTATATTTATTCTTGGGCTTGTACCGTCGACTACAAAAGTAGCTGCTCATAATCGATTTTCCAAATTATGCTTATTAGATCAGTAATGTTTGTTTTTTTGTTACAACTTACAAGGTAGGTAGCGCTTGACCACAATATATCACACCTGATGTTAGGCGATGATTCCGTCGAAAGATGGTGTTTAAGATGACAAAAAAAACGGAAAATGTGTTATTGTTTAGCGACTTTTGGCGTTGACTGTACGCTGATTAACCGCTATCAATGACTATCAGAGATTGTGAACAATAAATAAATAGCAAATTGGGCTAAACTGAAGGACTGAAATCAGTTCAAAAAGAGCCAAGCCGAACGAAAAACATACACACATTAATTCCGTCAAGTTTACATTTTAAAAACGTTTTAATTTGCTAGTTTCTTTATAAAAAAATATTTACAAAACTTTTTCGTTTACTTTTCCTAGAACGACCTTCTTGTCTTGGATGTTAACGCGTGTACCTTCATGAAGTAAACGTTATCTATGTCAATGGGAGGTCCGCAACGGCATTTACACTTTAGCTAGAGTTTGACTGACATTCCTAAGTACATCCCTCCGTTTCATTAGTACAGAATCGATTTGGTTAGTAACATAAAATAGCCTCTAGGTTGTAAGCGGGTTTTGTTTTATCAAAAAAGTAATTTTTAATCAAAAACGTGAAAAAGGGCACAAAAATAGAAAAATATTTTTTTTTTATATCACATTATAATTTATTAGGGACCTACCCAGCCGGCCAGTCGGTTTTTGAGTTGTAAAATTTGTCCAAATAAAGATCTACATATTCACATAGAAATTACGAAAAATCTATTTTCAGTAGTTTTTAGTTTCAAATTTCAATTACAAAAAGAAAATTCTTAACAAATATTATGTTGCTAGGACCAGCGGTTTTGATTCTAAATTGATATTTCACTCAGTCAGTCGGTCAATCAGTCAGTCAGTCAGGATAACCACTTCTATATTATATTTTAGATGAATTCTGCACATGAATACCCGAATACACACACACCACACACATAACATAACATTGTGTTAGCACATAAGATACACGCATTGACATCATCGGTTATACAGGTTGTAGCCACAAACCATGTCCAACAAAAATTCTAATAACAACAACATCGTTGAACACATTACAAAGTTGTTCGCAACATTAAACAACCTTGACATCTCGGATAAGGTTTTGTTACACCCTGTATAACTCACATACAAATCTGTTATAAATCCTAGCACATTCTTCATATCAATACTCCGCTCGGCTCCATTATATATCAAAAGATATATCAACGACATTTGAGGCACATCTTTCGAAGATAGAAAGGTAAGTGTATACTATAAATATTATATTTTAATAAATAATTCATTAACAACATTGATTTACATAATAACATCGATAGGTATTTGATAGATTGTTTTTTAGGCTTGGGCTATTTGTCAAAATACTTTTTTTTAAGTCAAACCCTAAAAACGTTAAATATTATTTGAAGGGCACATCCCAATCCAGGCGTAGCGTAGCTTGACGCCACCTTCGACCACATAGTCACTTAGCATCAGGTCATTTCAAGTCAAACACTACCCTGGAATATATCGTAAATAAACTTTCTTAATTCAATTGCGTTAATTCGTTTTAAATGGGGAAGACTAGTGAACAGTATGGGAAGACCTACATCTATTGCACAATAGTTTGCTATAGGCTATTATTTACGTGGATATTTGGGACAAGCTCCCTCAACAAGTTTGTTCTCAGTGCTACAAAATGCAGACCTTCAAGAGCGATGGTGGCCGAACGGTTAGGCGTGCGACTTACAAGACGCCGACACCGAGTTCGAATCCTCTCGGCCCCACACCTATGGCTCAATAAGTTAACCCGCACTGGGTGATAGATTACAGCCCACACTTTCTCGCTGAGAGAAGGCCAGAGTCCCAGCAGTGGTAACGTGAAAGGCTGATAATAATAATAATAATAAGATGGCTGTCAAAAAAGTTCGCCAGGATCGGCACCGTGTAGCAGGGGGCTACATATATCTGTGGGCAACTGTGATTCTTACCATCAGACAACCCTGCTTGTTTCCCAATCTTTTACATTGACAAAAAAATTGTGTGCAATTAATAACAATGTATCAAACTTATCAAAATTGTTTTTGACAAAGAGCCCTGGTCCAAACATTAAGAGCGACTAGGAAACAGGACGGGGCATCTACGAACATCAATACATTGGAATTCAAAAAGTTAACAAGCTCTATTCGATTGCATTACGGCCGAGATTGCATTGAATCACAAAACTACAACATCTAACTACATACCTATATTTAATTTTATTTGTAAGCTGGCCATCTTATATATGAGCCATCATTTGAAATCTCAAAATTCAAAATTCAAATAAATTTATTCAATAGGATACATTGTGATCACTTTCTTTCTAAAATTTTCATAAGTATCCCGAAAAACCAAACAAAACCTAATTTAAATCTCGTAATCCCGTTTACCCGGAGCTAAAGATATGACCCAGTTCTTAAAATGGTCATAACTATTTTGAAAAAAAATTAAACTTGTTATTACACCTTTTTCCTGGACCTAAAATTAAGTTATTATTTGTTGAAATCAGGAACGTTTCCCTAGATATTTTGGAACCACGTCACAAACTTGACTTTGTCATTACATTAGTTAAGACAGTAACATTGTATAATTGATTTAATAAGTCACATTCTGGACAATTATTAACTACAATTTAACTGTTTACAAGTCAACGATATTTTTTGTCTTTACTATAGATTATTTTAATCTGTTTTATAGTTCTTTAAATGTCATATTAAAAAATTTATCATTTTTATTTACAAAGCAGCTGTGCCCCGCTGTTTCCACCGCATGTATATTCTATCATTCGGATTTTTATCACAATAAAACACTCAGGGGTACATTTCCCATTAGCGGAAGAATTATCGGAATCGGATCAGTAGTTTCAGAAATTATCCGTAACATACAACAAGCTTTACCTCTTTATAATATAGTAAAGATTGTAATTCCAAAGCTAAAATATCAGTGCTATTGGTCTTTCTTTCTAGCTACAATAATTTCAAAAGTACAAAACATAAACAAGTCTGAAAGATGATAATTTGAACTAATTTTGCTATACATTGGCACTGAATTGAAAGTTCAACTCTGTTTTTTGTGGCCTCTAAGGATGGACAAGTTCACCAAAGCCATACATACATGTACGAACATGTACCATAAAACGAACGAGCTTATTCAGCGATGGAATAATTTATTTGACTTCTTGGTTTATGGCTTCTGTCACAATTCCGCCAATGTCAAATTCATGCTAATTTCAAAGTTATTTACAATTCGTACTACGTCATATCGGTCAATGTCATGTTCCAGTGTATTTTCTCTCGATTCTGAACCGTCTCCACAACGGAGGATGTTGTAATTTCTTCGGTGTTCAATTACGCCTCATTGATTTAATAAATTATTTATTTTCTTATGTAATAATATCTATCACACAAGTTGCTCGAATACTTGGTATAATACACTTTTCTGTACCTTTCCTTTCTCAGCGACACCAAGATTGTAACTTTGTCATAATTATTCACATAGAACAATGCAGGCGCTAGAAGTTTGATGACAAAACTTCTTTTATTAGGCTCTTTGGAGTATTAATAGCTATTATGTAATCAGTATCCACTATGCAAGGTCTTTGCTCATGAGGTAGGCAGGATCACTGACCATATAAACCTGACATTCTATGCAGCTAGATTCAACAACTTTATCTTGCTTGTATTTTCTTTATTATCTTTTGTTCCTATGGTCATACAGTCTGCATAGCACTTGGTCACTTGGCCAGTGATCCTACACTACAAATGCCCTTAGTAAACCTGGCTTCACAATCCACTAGCAATAACAAACGCCTGCATTATCAAAACATATGCAATACACTATACATATATAAGTTTCCTTCACAGATGAAACTCCTCAAATCCATCTTCCGTGTTCCTCAGCATAATCACTATTGTATTTATGCACTTAGTGTAACATCAAAACTAACTCCCAGGACGAGTCGAGGCAAGATAAGATTGTATAAAGCGCAACAGCTGTCATGGTTATTGACCCCAACAGGTATGTTGACCCCGGTACTCTCTTTGTAATGAAGTTACAACTATCAACATTCTGCTCGGTACAGATTGGTAAATCAACAGGCATCAATGTCCAACAAGACTTGTCGTCAACAGATTCTATTGAGCTTTACGTATGTATAAAAAAAAGGTTATTTTTGTGCATGGACAACCATTTCACTCTACAGTGTTGATAGTCGCACTATAGGTATGCCGCGTATCTCTGTGTGTGTGCGACGAGTAACCGCGCTCTTTCTGATTGGTTCATATACACACATACATGCAAAACAGCTTATAGAAGATGTTCATACGCGCGATTTTCTTTCGCGCTTTTTGTGATGCCACTGCTCTAATCCCGTCCGTACATTGTTCATCGAGCATCACATTCTTTATACAACCCTTAGGCTAGCCGTACACGGACAGCCTGAAGCAGTCACAAATCGACAGCTTCAAGCTGCAACTGCATAGTGAACTACAACATACATTTGAAGCGATGATGGCTCAGGGAAGTGACGTCGGTTTGCGATCCGCAGGAATCCATGGGTTCGAAACCGACAATGAGCTTGAGCTTTCGGTGTAGAAAAAACATCGTGATGAAACCATAGCTTGATGGTAGGGTACTTTCTAGTACTCGCCTAGCTAGCTGGTTGGTTTACCACCCTCAATAAGTTAAGAATCTATCGCCAAGCACACCTATCTGTTTGTTCCGGCAGCCTCATTCGAGAGCCAGTTCCCAATCTATTGTAGCGTGGCGCCATCTTCGACCACATCGTCACTTAACATCAGGTGACCTGAGATCGAACGCTACCCTGTAATCAGTCAAAAAACCACAAACCGCTCGAGCAGTTGCAGCAGTTCACGATGCAGCCGCAGCTTGAAGCAGTCGATCCTGCTTCAGGCCATGTATGGCCAGCGATAGCCTCGTACCCCGTCCCCCACAATGTGCTGTCAATCACTGCACGACACTGTTTGCACCCGTCTCACTTCACTTGACTTCATACGCGCTGGGGCGGTGGCAGGCGCCGCACACGTAGTCGTCGTCCTCCCGCAGCGAGTTCTTGGCGAGCCCGACGCAGTGCATATGGAACCACATGTCGCAGCCGCCGTCGCACTGCACCCAGTCTACTTTGCCTGCGGAGAAAAAAAAAAATTATTTTGTTTTTGTTATGGCGTCACACGATTAGTGTAGTTGCCAGTGTCAAGTTGCGTCCCGGGTTTCAATCGCGTCTTCCCCGCAGGAACTTTTTCCAAGATAAAAAGTATGTGTTAATCCAGGCTATCTCCATCCCAAATTTCAACAAAATCGTTTTAGTAGTCACGGTGATACGTGGTAACACACAAACTTTCGCAATTATAATATTAGTAGGATTTCAAACTCGGAGAGTAGAATAAAGTATTAATGATGATGATATGATGGGACCCAACAGTAAGCCGGGTCCTGATAGTGTAGTAGTGGCACTTTGCTTAAACCTTACACGACCTTCTTTGGAGCAACTAGAAAAGTCACTTTCACAACTTTATTTCAATTTCCCACACTCGTACACGTTAACGAACAAATAATGGTTAATAATCCACCAATATCACACATTATCGCAATAGCCGTTTATGGTTGCATTCAATGGAGCAGGCCTATGGCCAGAAGCGAACTTGTTCCGGCTGATGGTGATGATGATATACCTGTAGGCCTCAAGCAGTTGGTGGCGGCGCAGTCCTCGTCGTCCTCGTTGGAGGACATGGACGAGGAGTTGCTCTCGGGGCGCGTCGCCGACGCCACGCGGCTGGTGGACGAGCTGGCGCCGCCGCGGGCCTGACCTGGGAACAAACGGAGGTTATAACCACCAGATATGTGCAACTTCATCTGTGTGGAAATAACAAAAAAAACTTTTTCAATTAATACAAGTATAATTTTCAACAAAAAATAACAGACTTCTCTTTCCCCTCGATTTCTCTGGGATACCACCGTCAGATCCTGGTTTCCTTATCATGGTACCACCTTTGGGATAACTCCTTTCCAACAAAAAAAGAATCATCAAAATCGGTTCATAAACGACGAAGTTGGATAACTTACTAAGCGAACAAACATAAAAAAGCATATATACGGTCGAATTGAGAAAGGTTTCTCAATTCGACCGTATATAGGCTTTTTCATGCCTCTTTTTTTAAGTCGGTTACAAAGTAGCCTTCTATTTGGTTATCTGCCAGTGGAAGTCCCGTCGAAATTGGTTCAGCCATTTCGGAGATAAGCCGGGGCTCCCCTATTATGGAGAACCTGAGAAAGAGCAGCTACTTTTTGTCGCGATAAACTGTAGCCCACGCGGTTGAAACACGGTTTGTTATGTAATATAGTGCACGCACCCATCCTGGCTTGCCGCGGGTGCTTGCCGCGCGCGGAGGCGAGCCCGCGCTTGCGGCGCTCCTGGCGCGCCATGTAGTGCTTGCGCATCATCAGGCTCGACCCGGATGACATTCCCTGGGTACAATATCATTTTATATAACTAACAATATACAATGGAGGCTATCATCACCATAAACATCAGCCTGTGTCAGTCCACTGCTGGACTTAGGCCTCTCCCGAGACGAGAGCTTTGCCAGGGAGTGAGCGGTGTCTCAGCGAAAAAGTGATATGTTAAAAAATATTGTTCAAGGATTAGATTGTGGTGAGAAGTAAATGTCTATAAATTACATTTGTGTGTGATACATATAAGTCAATTTAAAATTATTTCACAATGTTTAGAGCGTCTTAAAAGTGTGATTTTTAGTTTTTTTAAACGATAAATTTTATTTTTTACTCGTCAAAACGAATTTAATTAGCCCTAACTTGAGGGGTTTACTAGTAGCCACTGCAGAGACGTCCTACCGACCTTGCAGCTGTATCATTAGATCACGTCCACGTTATCAAATTATTGCATTGTCATCGAGATTACGTACACATACAAAATTTCGTTTCGATACAACAATTAGAAGTAGGTGAAATTTGACTACTAAAATTTAATTACATAATTAGTTACAAGTCAGGCTAATAAAAGTGTTATAAAAATGGAAAAATTGCGATAAAAAGCAGTCCGCGCGAGTGAAACCGCGGGGCGCAGCTAGTATAATATGTTATTTAAACAGAAAGACAACTTTGTCAGTCGTCGACCTGTCAAAGAACCAATAACGAGATGGACAGAGTATATGGGGCGTTATCGGCCTCTGAGCGCGGCTGATGTCGAGCTCGCTGGTGTGGCGTGCTGACCTGCTTCCTGTTGAGGTAGTTGGTGGTGGTGGGCGCGGGCGGCGCCGTGCGCTTGCGGCGGGGGAGGGGCGCGGCGCGCGGGGGCCGCGCGGCGCGCTTGCGGCGGCCCGCGTCCAGCACGCGCCGCGCCGCGCCGCGCGCGCCCGCCGCCGCCGCCCACAGCGCGCCCTGCTCCTCCAGCCGCACCTGCAAGCACAAACACAGGGTCACTTTTATTAGCGATACGAACTTCGCCGGATCAGCTAGTATTCTTATATAATATGCGCCGCGCCGGGACCTATAGGCCCTATTCAGTGCGACGCGGACTAGGTTTTGCGTCCGCCGCGGATGAATTTGTCGTTCAGTGCGATGCGGATCGTGATCGAGCCGTACTTCTTGTATAACCCTCTCGGTTTGCACATTTGACGCAGCCGCCGTGACAACGACCGTACTTTACATCCGCTCCGCGCGACTGTCCGCCGAGCACTGAACAAATACATTAGAAGCAAGCACCGTCCGCCCGCGGACGTCCGCGGCGCGGAGGAGCGGCGCGGAGCGATTTCGACCGCGCTCTCCGCGACACGGACAGCTCCGCGTCGCTCTGACCGCGCTGTAAGGTTTCATACATTTTACCGTCCGTCGCGGACGTCCGCGCAGGTCATCCGCGTCGCACTGAATAGGCCCATACTGTACGCGTACGCAATACGACTCGATTCGTTTCTCTAGCATAACATAGCATGTTTTGGGGTATCAGAAGTAACGAGTAACGATACGACAGGAAAGAGTACTGATTGTATAGTAACGAATACATACGGGTATGTATGTTTTCGTTACTTTTAAGTAATAAGTAATTTGTTTGGTGGGAGGGCATTTCCAAGTGCTCGCCTGGCTAGCTGCCTATCACCCTCATGTTAAAAATCTGCCGTCAAGCACCTATCGGTCTGTTCCGGCAGTCTCACTTGAGAGCCAGTTCCCAGTCCAGGCGCCATCTTCGACCACATCGTCACTTAACATCAGGTGACTTGTGGTCAAACGCTACCCTGTAAGAAGTAGTAAAGATGATCCCCGGATGCGCAGTTCTCCGTGATACCTCGAGCAGGTCCCCCTCCAGCATGAGGTCCTCCAGCTTGGCGAGCAGCGCGGGCGGCAGGCGCGCGTGCGCGGCGCGCGGCGTGGCGCTGTAGGCGTGCTCCACTGACGCGGACGACCTGCCGGGACCGACAAGTACGCATTTTATTATAATTCTCATATTTAAACCTTTGCAACAGTTTTCAACGATACGGTGATAAATGAAAATTAAATGAAATTACATTTATTTCTGACGCACACAATGGTGTCGATTCGGTTTTGCATTCTCTAAAACTAAACTAAGTTTGACAGGTCTAAGAATAATGCTGTCCTTTTTTTACTTCAGTGGTTTTAAAAAGACAGCAATACTATTAGAAATGTCAAAATTAGTTTAGTTTTAGAGAAAGCAAAACCGAATCGACACCAATTAAGGACAAGAACAAAAAGTAACAATCACACATAAACAGGTACGGCAATGCGCGATGTCAGTAAAAGGTCCCGGCATACAACTGAGGCTGTACATCAACCTCAGTTACTGATTTTCAGCCGGAACCCATTTCATGACATCACGGACGAGTATAAACAAAGAAACAAAGAAATAAAAAATATTAAAATTGAAACAAAGTAAAAAACAGCAACAGCTGATGGACAGCAGCACCCGGCCGCAAGACGTAAACTATTCCTTTTCCTTTATTATAAATTTATGTGAGAGCAAGTTCCCCCCAGTCCAGGTGTAGTGTGGCGCCATCTTCGACCACATTTTCACTTCATCAGGTGACTTGTGGTCAAACGTTACCCTGTGAGTAGTAAAAAAAAAGTGTCTGTTTGTAATTCCAAATTAACAACTTTTCACTAAATGCATATGAAATATGAAAGTATAAACGGCACTTACATAAAAAAGAAACAATTTTTAATTTTTTTAGTCTGTGTCTCTGTCTGTTTGTTCCGGCTAATCTCTGAAACGGCTGGATCGATTTTGACGGGACTTTTGAGTAACTTAGGCTTTTGTTATTTTAGAAATTTTAAACCTGGGGAAGGTCGTAGGATACTTTTTATCGCGATAAACTGTAGTTCACGCGGGTGAAACCGCGGGTACAGATAATTCTAATATATGAAATGTAATGGACGAAGTCTATTGAAATACCAAACGTACCTCGGGTTTTGTGACATCAGGTCGTGCGCCCGTCCGGTTGCCTTCTTCAGTTCTGCATTTAGTTTATCAGATTTTTCTCTGTTCGCCTGTGAATAAAAATTTTGCTATAATGACGAAAAATGTGTTAATTAAATTTAATGACGTCGATTATCAATTTTCTACAATTGAACTAAATTTGTCAGGCCTAAAAGTATTGCTGTCCTTATTTTACTTCAGTAATCAGAAAAAAATAGCAATACCTTTTAGATCTATCAAACTGAGTTTAGTTTTAGAAAATTCACAACAGCATCTGTTTAGATTAAATAAGAGCCCGCCAGAATTATGATAGCATACGACAAGTTATTCTCTGAGTTAACTTTTCTCGTCTCTGGCGGAGGTTCAGATGTTTTATATCGACACATGTTTACATACATGGCCATTATGGCTCATACACTCTCTCTCTCTTTGAGAGAAAGCCTGTGTCCCAGCAGTGGGGACGATAATGATGGAATTGTTATTATTCTATGCGGCATTATTCTCGGGTGTTTACCCGGATCTTTGATAGGCATTAGCGGAGCCGTAGCCAACGCTAAGAGGACCATTTTAAATTAATTAAGACAAACAAAAACTATGGCGCAGTGAAGGAAGGGTGCAGTGTACCTACTATTGTAATAATGCTAAAAGTTATCTGGGTTATTATTCTGAAATGATTGCTAGCCGAGATCTGGTCTATGGGATGTTGAGACTCCAATTCAGTCTCATTGAAAAATATTTAGGCAGATGGTGACTCGCCACTCAATAAGGGTAACATAAAGGGCAACGTTGGTGTGAATGGCTAAAGGGTATACTCCCGGCTTTATGCCTTTAACACCCTTGGAGCTTAGAATATTATTAATGGTTACCTGCGCGGGGTGCGCGGCGAGATGAGGCGCGGACAGTAGTGCGCGCGCCGCGTCCTGCCACGCCATCGCGCGCTCCGTCACGCACTGCAGGGCCTCGCCCTCCGCCAGCCGCACCGGCAGCTTCTGCAGCCACACCTGGCAACACAACACAAAACCTATTGCATTCTTACATTTTGACAATTTTATTTACACCCGCACTGGGCCAGCGTGGTAGATTACGGCCCAGACTATCTCTCTGAGAATGCCAGAGTCCCAGCAGTGGGAATGTAATAGGCTGATGATGATGAAGCATTTGACCCCAGTCTCGCCTGATGGTAAGTGATGGCGAGGTCGATGATGGAGCATGCTTGCCTAGAAGATACCTATTCACTCTTGATGGAAATCTAAGTGAAAAAGTGTATTTTATCTGTGAAAAGTACATTTTAAATTCGAACCTTTCTATTAAATAATTTTCTATTATGTGTTCCGTTCGACGTCCGAAGTCCATTATGAGAGTACATCGCCTTTTTCCTCACCTTGTCGCTAGATGTCGCTACTTTACCGTTAAGTGACTGCCCCTGCAGCGCTCCCGTGGCCAAATCTGGAACTAACTTTTAAAGCACTAAGCAAGCCGCCATCTTGATGTCATTGTTGCGTCGTTTTTCAACTCGTACGGTCGTTAGATTATTTAAGAAACCTACCTACATTTAGGAAAAGTTTTCTTTGTTCGTTTAACTTTCGAGATTAAAGTAGAAAGTTATTTTGCTGAAAAGCTTGTGATTAATACTTGAAAGCTTTTGTTGTAAAATCCGTTAAGTGAAACGTGTGAGTTCGTTGTAAAAATGGACAATAGTAAGACAATTTCCGCACCAACAGTGGACAACCTCGCGGAAGTGTTTAGTGCTCGTGACCCCTCGCGGTTACATGATAGTGTAAATACGGGTGTACCCCTAAATCCACCCACACCGTCGAGTGCGTCAAGGTCATCAAGGTCGAGTACTAGTTCAAGCGAAGACGAACCGCCGCCAAAAAGGCGGCGCCAGCGTGACGACCGCAGTCGCTCACGTGATTCTATGCAAGAAATAAGCCACAGGTTTGATGCATTATCACAACAGCTGGTAAGTCATATTAATAACATTATGAGTGCTAATCTCGTGGCCGTTCAGGGCCCGAGTGGTTCGTGTTCCAATGTTATATCTGCGCCGGTAGCAACTAATGCATTAGATGATCCATTTTTACGGCCACCAGTCTCTGTGAATGATATTGCTGAACTAAATGTTTCTATAAAGGAACCGGCCGTGCCAAAAGCAAACCCGGACCGGGTTGCTAAGTTAGCGTCTATGCAAAGATTCGACTCTTCAGATTGGAATTCCGTGCGATACACTGAGGTTCAAAAGAAATATGCGGCATTTCCAGCTTTTACGGAACTAAAAGTAAACGAGGAGTTAAGACGTTTAGAGGATCCTATTAATCCGGTTAGGTGGTTTCAGATGGAACGTAGTTTAGCAGCTTTGTCAAATGCTTTTTTAGCACAAAATGAGTTTGTAAATTTAGCTTTACGTAATCTGATCGATTGGTCTGCTAAGTCGGATGCACATTTGACTTCAACTTCAATATATGATAAGTTAAAAGAATTATTTGGTAGTGAGTCCGATTATAAAATAGTCTCTCATGATATTTTACAAATTATTTGTGGAAAACGAGCAGAGGTCTTAGAACTACGACGTAAGGCGCTGCTTAAAGGCTTAAAAGGTAAATATAAACGCGAAGATATCGAGAAAATTCCCCCTTCCGCTGAATACATCTTCAATCCTCAAAACTTAGCTGCCTATATACAAAAAATTGGGGGTATTGACAAATTAGATAAAGAGATTGCGACACAACCTAAATCTTTTGTTCGTTCGAAATCGCCAGTGCGATCTAAATCACCGGTAGCTTCTACTTCACGTGAAAAATCATTTCGCTTTCAACAAAATAGATCGAAGCAGGGAAAAAACAAAAAGCGTAATTTCGAAGAGCATGACAAAAAGAAAAGGGGGGGGCAAAGAAAAGACCAAGTTAACAGAAATAGACATAAATGACTCGGGGAGGTTTTCGGGCGGTTGTCTGAATCATTATCAAAGAGTGTGGGCCAAATTCGGCCCCCCCAACACAATTCTCAGATTAATTACGGCTGCTCGCATTCCATTCAATCAGACGCCGCCACTAATCTTTCCAACACCGGACATCATGGAAAGATTTCAGACCCCGAGTTCTGCAATAATGTCTTTAGAGATTCAAGCCATGATTCAGAATCGAATTCTCGAACCTGCACCATTAACTCCATCTTTCATATCCCCACTTTTCATCATAATGAAAAGCAATGGAAAAAATCGTGTGATTTTCAATTTGAAGGCACTAAATCAATTTATGAAACCCAAACACTTCCACCTGTTTCATCATCATCAAATGCCCAACTTCTTACAAGCAGGCGATTGGATGGTAAAGTTCGACTTGAGCCAAGCATATTACCATTTACCGATAATGCAAGGACATCGTTGTTTCTTACGAATCAGTTACGAGGGCCGATTGCTGCAGATGACTTGTCTACCGTTCGGACTTGCAGCGGCTCCGAGGATGTTTGCATCGGTAACGAATTGGACTGCCCAAATGTTGCGCAGCAAAGGTCTTCGCCTGGTCGTATATTTAGACGACTACATGATAGTACATCAATGCAGGGAAACACTGAAGACTCAGGTTTACGAAGCTTTAGAGTTCCTGACCAGTCTGGGTTGGAACGTCAATATGGAGAAATCTATACTCACCCCAACAAGGTCTATAGAGTTTCTCGGAATTGTCTGGGACACACACGCCAACACCAAGAGTCTACCAACAGACAAGGTGAGCAAAATTCGCCAGTGCTTATTGACTCGCTTAGCAGCCGGCAGTTGGACCCTCAAGCAGGCGCAACGCCTCTTAGGGTATCTCAACTTTGCGACCTTCATCACCCTCCGGGGAAGGTTGCATTGCCGTACGCTGCAGCGCCACAGCAATCTCATACAGAAGGGCTCACGACGCCGTCCGTCCCCATTTGTAGACGAGGTACGAAAAGAACTGTATTGGTGGCTAGACAACATCAGCCAGAAAACTCCAATTCACCTCGAAAGATTGCCAGTCAATTATGTTGTCACAGACGCCTCGAATGTACAATGGGGTGCCTTGGTCAACAACAAGCAACTAAAAGATACTTGGAGTCAACATCAACTGAAGTGGCACTGCAATCTAAAAGAAATGTACGCAGTGATAGCAGCCATCTCGGCAGAAGCCAAGGTTCTCCAAAACTCAAAGATTGTCCTACAGAGCGACAACAGAACAGTAGTATCGTACATAAAAAACGAAGGCGGAACGAAGTCTCAAATGCTGCTGGAGTTGACGAAACAACTCCTGGCACTAACAGACAGCCTGAACGTTGTACTCGTCCCTCACCACCTACCGGGGCTGTACAACACGGAAGCCGATCACCTCTCGCGCAACCGCAAGGGCTCCGAGTGGCATCTACTGAGCGAGGCAACAGAGAAAGTGTTCAAGCGTTGGGGAACGCCAGACATCGACCTGTTCGCCTCAAAAAACGCTCACGTCGTGTCGGAATATGTTACGCTAGACTTATCAGACTCGAGCGCTTACTTTCACGACGCGTTCAGCAGATATTGGAATTACAATCTTGCGTGGATCTTTCCTCCACCCGCTCTACTCCCACGAGTGCTATACCATCTCAACTCGGCGAAAGGAAAGTTCATAATACTAGCACCCAAGTGGAAGAAACCATTTTGGCGCGCAGACTTGAAGAACCGCACCATAGCACGTCCTATGAAAATAAGGAACCTGGAATTAACTTTAGTGGACACAGCGACGGGCCGTCCTCCAGCTCAGGTGCACAACATACAGTTGGAAGCTTGGCACATTTTGGCTGGGACACTTTAACAGAGAGCTGGTCATCTGAAGAAAAGCAACTTCTGTCGACATGTTGGAGAGCGTCTACACTTAAAACTTATACTCCTGTATGGAACAAATGGTCACAATGGTGTAATCTAAATAACATAAACTGTCGCCGTCCAGCACCTGCTGAGGTAGCTAGGTATTTAGCAAAACTGTTTCTTACAGATCGATTAGCATATCGTACTATTCTTGTACATAAATCGGTTATAGCATCAGTTTGTGAGACACTATCAGATATCAAAATATCCTCGAATAATTTAGTCAAGCATATATTAAAAGCTGTATCATTAGCAAGTCCGGTTCCACAAAAATTGCCAATATGGGATGCAAGAATAGTAATTCAGTTTTTGAAAGATACAAACCCTAATATGCACAGCTTATATGACGTTTCTGTGCGTACTGCCACAATTCTTTTATTGACATCGGGCCGTAGGGTACATGATTTGACACTCTTACATTGTGACCCTGAGCATCTAGTGGATAATGGCGAGTCAATGACCTTACATCCTGTGTTTGGCTCTAAAACTGACTCAGCTTCATACCAACAGTCAAGTTGGACATTTAAAGCGTCGCCGGATAGGAATACAAATCCCTTATTTTGGTTGAGAGCCCTGATAGATATTTCTAAAATTGCTAGAGGTTCTCTAACAAATTTGTTTATCACCACGAGAGAGCCTCGGAGACCAGCTTCTGCTGTGATCATAGGAGGCTGGATAAGGCGAACTCTCTCGGACGCTGGGATAGAGGCTTCGCCCGGTAGCTTTAGGTCAGCAGTCTCGTCTCTGAATTGCTTAGAAAAATACCCAATTAATGATATATTAGCCAAGGCTAATTGGCGCCATGAACATACTTTTAGGAGATATTACCTTAGAAATGTAGATGATAGAGGTAATAGTAATAGCTTAGCGTCAGAGAAGTCACTTTCACAATTCTTTTCTGCCACAAATTAATAAGTGGCCTTACTTGGTCGTTGTAATAATTAAGAATTTAATTAATTTCATAATTGGAAAAATTATTTTAGCAATATAGGTTTGCTACTCTTTCGGTTACTAAGTTAGATCATTTTATATTAGTATGCGATTAAATACTTAGATGCTAAATTTGAGTACATACTTGTGTTATTTAGTTTTCTTAAAATAAACAAAATAAGTCACATTGTTGCGTTTCATTATGCAAGCCACCAGGAGATAACAAACAGGTCTCTCATAATGGACTTCGGACGTCGAACGGAACACATAATATAAAAATTTTACCTTAAAATAAAATTTGTATTATGTTTCCTGAGACGTCCGAAGTCCAAATAATGTCTTCCTGGTGTTATACCATCAACTCATTATCATTATGAGCCGAACAATGACATCAAGATGGCGGCTTGCTTAGTGCTTTAAAAGTTAGTTCCAGATTTGGCCACGGGAGCGCTGCAGGGGCAGTCACTTAACGGTAAAGTAGCGACATCTAGCGACAAGGTGAGGAAAAAGGCGATGTACTCTCATAATGGACTTCGGACGTCTCAGGAAACATAATACAAATTTTATTTTAAGGTAAAATTTTTATATACTATACGGCCAGTCCAATGAAATGCATGAATACTTATTTCAGGTCAGTGCGCCAACCTCATTTTTAGAACAATCACAGTGGCCAGCACGGCGATTGCATAGTGTAGGACGCGCTGCGACTAACGACCAGTTTCAGTAACCTATCTATCCTTAGTTTGCCCTACTACAGATAGAATATTGACATAAGCTCCCATAGAAGTATGTAATGTCAAATTTATATCGGTAGTAAGAGAAACCGTGGATAGATAGGCTGTAGAAACTGCCATAGGTGGAGCGATGACTTGTATTGCACCATGTTTTTAAACAAATAAATATTTAAAACTTGAACTTAAACTTGCGCCGAGTGGCTGCTAGGAGTTGGGGGAGAGGAGCCGGAGACCGGGCTCAGCGGCATACCGCGGGAGAGGCCTATGTCCAGCAGTGGACTTCCTCCGGCAGATGATGATGATGATGAATGTCGGTACTGACCAGCAGCGCCAGTATGCGGTCGAGGCGCGGCCGCTTGGTGCGCATACAGTCGGGGCAGAGGAACTTGTCGTCGGCCGCGGGGGCGGGCGGCGCGCCGTCCCTCTCGGGTGATTCCATGCGCTCCTGCTTCGCGGCCTGGATGCAAGTTGCTGTAACAACAAGCTTGTAGGTTAGGTGCTGAGAGAAGACGGCATGACGGGCGAGACGGCATGTCAGCTACTCCAATCTAACAAACGCAAAACACATCTGTACCCCCAGTACAAGTTTTGTTAGTTTGCAAAAACTATAAAAGTTTTCGTTTCCAAAAAGAATAAAAGAACAAGAAAATCAGAATGAAAAAGGGAGAAAGGGAGAGAGAGAGAGTAGTATTTTTATGTGAAAGATACAAAAAAATATAAGAACGAGAAAGGGAGAGAGACTTCCAAGAGCTAGAGTGAGTAATAAGATACCATCTTCGACCACATCGTCACTTAATATCAGATGACTTGTGGTCAAACGCTACCCTGTAAATAGTAAATAAACTAGACATTACCAAACGAAACAAAAACCCGGCTGCGCCAAAATAAAGTACCTTACGTCACTCCCGCAATAAAGACGAATCTAATGACACCTCATAATTATGTTAAAATCTTTCAAGCCATTAACGGTCAATCAAAATGAGCTCCATAGAAATAATGTCAAATTTCTATCTCTGGTAGGGCAAACCGCGGATAGATCGGTCATTGGGAACGGCCGTTAGGCTACAGGCCGTGCCAAAGAAAATTTTTCAGTCGAATAAAAATATAAAAAAGAGTGACTGACCATGGAACCAGTCCTTGCAAAGCTCGCACTGAGTCATGACACCGTACTGCCGCTTCTGGCACACGCAAAATGTGGCGCCCGCCGCGCCCCCGCCCCGCACGTCCTTACGCATGTTGCGGGCCCTGGAATTACAATCAATATTAAAAAACGAAAGAAAAAAAATTTAATGGAATGGCAAACAAGCAGACAGAGAGCCCGTTGGTAAGCGGTCTCTTTCGCCTATGGACACTGCATTACATTTAAAATATAGTAAAATGAAATTTGGACACAGTCTCAGAGATAGTCTATGAGCCTGAGAAATGACAGGCCACTTTTTATCGCGATAAACTGTAGCCCACGCAGGTGAAGCTAGTCAATTATGTAAGTACCTGGAAACTAGGATAATTATCTCTATATAGTGTCAATAAATTGATTTTTTATTTACATATATATTTGGATGCTATCATCATCTATTTAAGTATGTATATCGTTGTCTAGTACCCATAACTTAAGTTTCGAGCTTAATTTGAAGCTAGGTCAATTTGTGTGCAATGGTCCCCTATCATCATTCGCCTGCTTCCATCTACAAGAGAAAAACATCTGCGCTCATGGCTAAGTAATCCAATCTAGGAGCCACAGAAGTGGTCACACTTCCCACAAATGCCCTACCACCAGCGAACCCCCAGCAGTGTAGCATAGCAACACTCACCTCAACTCTTTAACCGCTTGTAGCTCCCTCAGCTCAGCTTGCTTGAACGCAGCGACGATCTCCGTGGGGGTGGAGTCTTCGCTGAAGTTCCTGAGGAACAGGCCCGCCTCCAGGGAGGAGGGGGGCGGGTCACCGCCGGCGGGGCGCGAGCGGCGCCGCCCCCCCGCGTCCGCGCCCTCCGTGCGAGGGGACAGAGCCTCGAGGAGGGAGTACGGCCAGTTCTGAGGAGAACACTTTGAAGGGTAAAATAGCAATTTCTTTTTTAAGGTATCAAAAAAGTAAACTTAGCTAGAATAAACGTGTGATTTCTTTAACGCCCGAAATTAATAATCGATCCTAATCCGTTATTCGCGGTTTTGGATTGGTATGTCATGTCATAATATGTCATTTTTGTAGTATTATGTCAAGCTTTACTTATTAATTTCAGGCGTAAGACGTCAAACTTAAAACTAGCTACGACTGTTCCAACCTCTTTATGCCGGTAAAGATACAGGCAAAACACACGGCGTGTCACATTTTGGGTACGATCACATTTAAAACTTTATTTTTATTGATTGAAATGGAGCAAGTTCTGTACAATCCCAAGCTTTCTTGTCATTTCAGTAGTCTAATATTTAAAATAAGCTTTATACTAAAAATGAGACACGATCTCGGTAGGTCTGGACACTAGGAGTAGGATCAAGCTGAACTTGTAGATGGGGTTGTAAGATGCTAATCAAACCAGCTGCCGAATTGAGTTATACTCACCTTTGAAACAGCTTTGATTTCGTGTACTCCACTATGCTCGTTCAACACTTCAAAAGTCAAAATCAAAGCGATTACGATGAACAAAAATTTCCTCCGGCAATTACTAAGTCGCACCCCCTACTATACCTTCTTGAGGAACATCTCCGCGGCGCCCCGCTTCCACTCCCTGGCGGAGTGCAGCGCGGCGGCGAGCTGGTCCTTCTCCAGCAGCGCCAGCGGGATCTGCTGCCCGCGCCGCACCAGCGCCTCCACGCTGTGCATGTACGGGTACAGGTCCTTCGACTGCATCTCTTCCACCTGGGGGCACGATACAGCACGGTGAGACAAAACAATATTGAGCACAAACTACAGCATCCAGAGGCGCATTTACCCTAGGGCCAAAAGGATCGCGGTCCAGGGCGGCAGGTTGTGAGGGGCGGCAGGCTATGAGGGGCGGCATTTAATGTTCGCGCTCTCACCACTCGCGTTTTATTAACAATTACGTCCATTGTAGAGTGGAGGCCTGTCTTCCAGTCAACGACTGATTCAGCTCCGCCGGGGCGCAGTCCTGCGGCTCCTGCAGTACAGCCGGCTAGCATACCTTGGCCAGCCAGTCCTTGGCGTGCGAGACGGCGGCCTGCAGCGCGTGGTAGGAGGGCAGCGCGGCGTCCACCTCGTCCCCCTCCGCCAGGGCGCAGTCCTGCGGCTCCTGCAGTACAGCCGGCTAGCATACCTTGGCCAGCCAGTCCTTGGCGTGCGAGACGGCGGCCTGCAGCGCGTGGTAGGAGGGCAGCGCGGCGTCCACCTCGTCCCCCTCCGCCAGGGCGCAGTCCTGCGGCTCCTGCAGTACAGCCGGCTAGCATACCTTGGCCAGCCAGTCCTTGGCGTGCGAGACGGCGGCCTGCAGCGCGTGGTAGGAGGGCAGCGCGGCGTCCACCTCGTCCCCCTCCGCCAGGGCGCAGTCCTGCGGCTCCTGCAGTACAGCCGGCTAGCATACCTTGGCCAGCCAGTCCTTGGCGTGCGAGACGGCGGCCTGCAGCGCGTGGTAGGAGGGCAGCGCGGCGTCCACCTCGTCCCCCTCCGCCAGGGCGCAGTCCTGCGGCTCCTGCAGTACAGCCGGCTAGCATACCTTGGCCAGCCAGTCCTTGGCGTGCGAGACGGCGGCCTGCAGCGCGTGGTAGGAGGGCAGCGCGGCGTCCACCTCGTCCCCCTCCGCCAGCAGCGCGTCCAGCTCCGCCAGGGTGCAGTACTGCGGCTCCTCGTCCTCCTCCCGAGTCTTCGACGTCTCCGCGAGGACGGCGCGGGCGCGCTTCTCCCACTCCTCCACTTGCGCTGTTGGTAAGGAGGTCATAGTGAATGTCAAAGTGATCGCCCCCATAATATGACCAGACAAGTGTAAGGAACGTGGAAATGGCTTTGCTAGTTTCAAGTTTGACGTTTATGGTAATTACATATCATGTATCCTACTATAAAATGTAGAGCTAAAGTTTTTAGAGATACTCTGGTAATTCTGTAAAAACTGAAAGTGCTTTATTTTGTACATTTTTTATGTAATTTAGTGGCAATCAGGCGGACGGCTCCCTTGATGGTAAGCGGTCACCGTGGCCTTTCGACATTTGCACACCCATCTTGAAAGACTTGCCTCTCTTGTAGTCCGGGACTTCCTCCAAGAACTTCGGCTGGGCGCGCTTACCTTTAAGTTTATACAGCATAGACCGCTCCATCTCAATCTTGTTGTGCGGCACGACGCTCTCGGCATCCCTCATGAGGCGGTCGATGACCTCCGGCGTGAGGGTGGAGCAGTCCTCCTTGTAGTTCTGCACCTCCTCCAAGAACTTCACCTGGCCGAGCCGCACTTGGAGCGGGACCAGTTGGGGGAGCACGATGCACAGCCGGGACCCGAGCTCTACCGTCTGCGGGGGGAAGGGTTGTAGGATTGGTTCTACCTCATAAGATCCATTCATTAGATTCATTATAGAGTTAACTAACTCCGATGGCTCAGCGACCCAAAGTGTGTCTTGGCCTCCGAAAAGAGAGAGCGCCACTCTTTTCAGCCCAGTTCAGAGTCTGGAGTTCGCGTAGGGCCGCATCCACTGCGTCCTTCCAGCGACATCTAGGGCGTCCGACCGGCCTACGGCCATTCGGTCGTCCCAAATAAGAACGCTTTGCCGCCCGATCCTCCCCCATGCGCACTACGTGGCCAAGCCATTATGGATTTACTGAGAATTTATTTTTCCTACAAGGTCCTACAATCACACTATAATAAAATTATAACCACCACCAACTTTTCGGGCACCTTACCGTCTTCTGGAGGCATACCAAATTTTTAAGTGTTTGATATTTTCTATATGATTTGAAATAATTTTTAATCTTGTAATCTTTAATGTTTATTCCTCCCAAATACAATATATATAGCCACAATGTAAACCTACCTCTTCAAGCTCTCTGACGTAAGCAGCATCGATCTTCTCTAGATCCTTGTTCAAGAGGTCACAGGCGCGGTTCTCGAACTCTGACGTTTGACGCAGCACCTCTTTCACTGCTGAACCTATAGACACAAATCATATACATAACTAAAGGTCTACCAGAATCTGATGGCAAAAAGGGAAAAAAGAAATTGACGCTAGCAATACTAGGGGAAATTGGAGTAAAACGTTTTGATACTTTTTTTCCCTATAGTGGCTGATTCTGTGTGTGATACATGCAAATATAAAAAATGTATCCAATGATCAAGGATAATTTTTGAAAATCTTACTGTGGCGAATGTGGGGTTCGAAATTTAGATGAAAACTCCAATTACTCTGTCCATGAGTTTATTTATTAATTAAAGGCTATCAGAACTTGAAAATGGTTCCAAATACTGCACATCCATAAAAAAGTCTTCAATCGTCGTCGTCGGTAGAGGAAGACGAGGAAGACGCAGTATTTATGATAAACTTTTCCTCCTGCATCTCAATCGATCTTGTGCTATGAAATGATTTTTTCAATTTTTATTACATGTTCACAAGATTTTCGCCATTCATCGATCCCTATTCGAGAGAAAGCTTCTTCAGTTCACATGAAAGATGCAATAAACCAAAATATCAAGACTTGTCATTCTTACTAATTTGAAGCCAAACCATAAACAATTCCTCGAAATTTTTCGTTGCCATATGAAAATCGCTATTTTTTTTTTGTTGTTTTTTTTTTTTGCCATCAGATCCTGGTACACCTATATTTATATAAATAAAAAAATAAATAGAGGCTATGGCTTTTTATTTCAACTCCATCAAAGGTTTGAACAGAGAGTGTTACCTTCAGGCAGCACGCAGGCGAGCCCGTCGATCTCCGCTGCGAAGAGCGTGAGCTCGTGTATGGTGAGGCGGTACTTGGGGTCGTGGTGGCGGGTCCGCGTGCGCATCTTGTTCAGGTCCAGCTGCTGGATCACGGACGCGCACTTCTCCGCGTCCTCGATGGCTGTCTCCAGCGCGCGCACTATCTCAGTCTTCTGCATCTGTACATAGATAGATAACGCTTTATTGACTCACCATAACAACAGAAAAATGTATGGATGGATGGATGTTTGTTACTCTTTCACGCAATAACTACAGAACGGATCTTAATGAAATTTGGAATGGAGATAGCTTATACCCTGGATAAACGCATAGGCTACTTTTTATCCCGGAAAAAGGTTGAACGCGGGTGAAACCGCGGGGCGCAACTAGTAATCTTATAAGGGTTCAGTACTTTCTTTTGAACTGGTTATTGTTCATGTTCCCATATCACAATGTGCACAACCAACCAAGATAAATCTTATTAGTAGAGCTTATTATAAAATATCGGACTATTGAGATGACAAAAAAGCTTGGGATTGTAGTGAACTTGCTCCAATTCAATCAATTAGTAGTGAGATTAAAATAGTAAACGTGATCGCGCGCAAAAAACTACCTACCGGGCGTTTCTTGCCTGTTCTTTTGCCGTCTAAGGAGGTTGGAACAGGCGTAGCTGGTCTTAATTTTGACGTTTTAAAGTGATCATAATATTATGGATCCTATTAAATAAAGAATTTTGATTTGATTTGAAGTACAGAACAGTAAAAATGGTGCACAAATCAAGGCTGCCGGCGCCAGGCTACCTTCAGCTCGTGCGCCCGCTTGAGATGTGCGCGCAGCCCGTCCAGGTCGCAGGTCTTGGGCGTGTCGGGGTCCAGCGCGTTCTGCACGGCCTCCGCCCACTCGCGGAACAGCTCCGACTTCTTCTTCAGCTTGTCCAGCATGGCCGGCAGCTCGTCCAGGGTGTAGCGGTATCTGTAAGGGATGGTTGTTCAGTATCCCTAGTACCCCACAGGTTTTGATAGTTTACGAAGACTATAAAAGTTTGGGTTTCCTTCCATACACTTTTTTGTCAGCACGGCTTTCTAAAACTTGGAACCCTTCTTACAATCGGCAATACGGGTTATTTTAAATCGTTTTATTCTTATTCCAACAAAGTTTTATAGTTACTTTTTGAATTTAGACAGTACGAGTGGCCACTTTGACAAGGCGGTAGTAAACTTTGACGTTTACGAAAACTGTTATCGTTTTCAAAATTTGTACTAGACGATACGCGTTTGTGGACGGCTTGCAAATGAAAATGTTTATTGACCTGTTTAATAATATCATTGGTAAGAAGGATTTCGTCAAAAAAATCTGAATGAATACTTTTTGCATCTCAACTATTTAGGAATCAAAACTCGACACTAATGGATTTTCGGTGCCGCAGCTAGGACGTTATGTAGGTAGGTCCTCCACTTGGTAGACCGAGGACATTGTAAGAGTCGCAAGGAGCCGATGGATGCAAACGACAAGTTCAAGTGGCGTTCAAAGGGAGGCTTATGTTCAGCAGTGGACTTGTTTCGGCTGATGATGACGCAGGCCGGGCAGGCATCACGTGGTGCCACGTGACACTATAAATAAAATAATAATAAAATGTAGTGACCGCAGCGTGCGGGAGGCTGGCTTGCAGCGGCACAGCGCGGCGTGGTGCCGCAGGCAGGCGACGTGCGGCGTGCAGGCGCACGTGACGCAGGACAGGAAGCACGTCGTCTTGCAGAACTGGCACTGGCGCTCGTCGTCCGGCAGCAGCTCGAAGGCCTCGCGCTCCGCCTCCGTCACGCCCTGCGGACGGGAGAACAGCTGTTACAGCTAACAACTTTTAGCTTGGTGGTAGGATATTTTCTAGTACTCGCCTGGCTAGCTACCACCCTCTCGTTAAGAATCTGTCGCCAAACACCTATCGATGTGTTCCGGCAGCCTCACTTGAGAGCCAGTTCCCAGTCCAGGTGTAGCGTGACGCCATCTTCGACCGCATCGTCACTTAACATCAGGCGACTCGTGGTCAAACGCTACCCTGTAAATAGTTAAAAAAAAAAAAAAACACCACAACAATCTGTCGCCGAGCATCTGTAGGTGTATTCTGGCATTCTCGCGAAGCCAGGTTGTGGTAAAGTGGTCGCGGCCAAAAGAAGACCTGCCGCGCGTTTCCTGCCAGTGTGAGGAGATTGGAACAGGCGGAACTAGTTTTAAGTTCGACGTTTTATAGTAATTAATCAAAAAAAAAAAAGCCAAAATAAAGAAAAGAAGAAGAAAATAGGGTGAAGTGTGTGTGTGTGAAATTGTCCTACTAAATTAATTAATTTTGAATTTGAACAAAATAGATTGGGTTCGTAGTGAACTTGCTCCAATTAATCAATGGTAGTGACATCGACTTGTTCCGGCAGCCTCCTCTCGTCGTGCAGCATGTGCCGGTAGTGAGGCGTGGCGCCACTACACTCACCCAGTCCAGCAGCGACTTGCGCAGCCTCCTCTCGTCGTGCAGCATGTGCCGGTAGTGAGGCGTGGCGCCACTACACTCACCCAGTCCAGCAGCGACTTGCGCAGCCTCCTCTCGTCGTGCAGCATGTGCCGGTAGTGAGGCGTGGCGCCACTACACTCACCCAGTCCAGCAGCGACTTGCGCAGCCTCCTCTCGTCGTGCAGCATGTGCCGGTAGTGAGGCGTGGCGCCACTACACTCACCCAGTCCAGCAGCGACTTGCGCAGCCTCCTCTCGTCGTGCAGCATGTGCCGGTAGTGAGGCGTGGCGCCACTACACTCACCCAGTCCAGCAGCGACTTGCGCAGCCTCCTCTCGTCGTGCAGCATGTGCCGGTAGTGAGGCGTGGCGCCACTACACTCACCCAGTCCAGCAGCGACTTGCGCAGCCTCCTCTCGTCGTGCAGCATGGTCCGCATGTCCCGGTAGGCCGCCAGCGCCACGGTGAGGCTGAGGCTGTCGGCCTGCAGCGCCATCTTGCACACCAGCTCGTCGTGCGAGAACACGCAGTACCGCCGCAGCAGGGAGTAGTGCGTGATGCACTCGCGCCCCATCTTCAGCTGCGGGTACCAACGGGTTTCAGTTATTTTACTTTGTTTCGGTGGCCTACAGCTAACTAAATCAAAGTAGATAACGAAGTAAATATCGAGAGTTAAGGAACACACCTAAATTATTTTTCTGGGTTACCGTGGCGGACATGTTTGAAATAACTAGCTGCTCTTTATCGCGATAAAAAGTATCCTATGTCCTACTTTAGGGTTTGAACTATCTCTACACTAAATTTCATCAAGATTTGTTCAGTAGTTTTTGCGTGAGAGAGTAACAAACATCCGTCCATCCTCACAAACTTCAGATTTATAATACTACTCGTAGCTGCGGTTTTACCCGCGTGGACTACACTTGATCGCGATAAAAAGTATCCTAGTATGTCGTTATCCAGGGTTCTAACTATATCCACAACAAATTTGATCAAAATCCGTTCTGTAGTTTTTGCATGAAAGAGTAACAAACATCCTCCCAAAATATTACATTTTTAATATTATATGGACAGATAGATTACAATTAATAAATAATTCTACAGGCAGTAGGCACTCACCCAGTCGGCGGGTGTGAAGTTGACGGCCTCCGCGAAGTTGTATCCTTGATTGAAACCCGCGTGGTAGGCGCGCGGAAACGTTATCACGAACTCCCCAGCGTGCTGGTCCATTCTGTGCAAAGGGTTCAAGATACCATTTCTTCACCAGTTTTGCGTAAAAATAAAAATAACAATGCCAATGGCTAATAGCTATTCGTGGTGTCATTCAATTGCGTGATTGTGACGTCACAACCTCGTAAGACTGTCCAAAGCGATCTTGAAATTGTGTGTGCTGGAATCGCATTGGCTGTACAGTATCGCAAATTCAAAAGGTGCAGTGACTTTAAACAGTCCTATAATATAACGATAATCCATCACCTGATGTTACAGATTAAAAATGTTTCACTGGAAAAAAAAACACGTTGTTGTTTGCTATATCTGGCATCCATTTCGCCTCTTCTTCTTGGCAGCCAGTTCTTAACCTAAACGCAGCGTGACATCATCTCCGACCACATCGTCACTCAGTGTCAATTGACTCCCCCCACCCTGCAACCAGCCCCCTTACCTATAGACCGGCACGCCCGCCTTCATCAGCACGTTGGGGTTCATGATGGTGACGAGCTGGTGCAGCAGGTCGGGCTGCAGCTGGAACAGCTCCGGCGCCTCCGCCTTCATCGCCGCCTCGAACTGCTCCGCTTTTGAAGACGGCACTCCGTACCTGGGGGGACAGGAAATTGGTAAACACAACCACCTCAACGTCTTCTGGAAGGAAAACCAGATGGTCGCAGAAGCCGTGGTCGTCCAAAATTAAGATGCCTGGATGGTGTCGAGCAAGATGTAAGGACAATAAAGCTGGAAGCTGCAAATAGAACAGTCTGGAAGAATATTATTGATCACGTCAAAACGCACCCCGGGCTAGCACCTAAGATAATGATGATGATGACTTCAGGAACATAAAGTGATTGAATTTCATCGATATTTCTCACTAACTTGTCTGCCAAAACCTTTGATCAACTGTCAATTATTAGATTCCTTAGATCGATGTTTTCAAACACCTATCGATGTTCCAGCAGCCTTACTTGAAAGCCAGTTCTCAATTGAGGCGCTACTATCGACCACATCGTCATTAAACATCAGATGACTGATAAAAGAAGCTGACTTGTAAGATGTAAAGAATCATTTCATTCAAGACTCCGGTTCACAAATGGCTACAAATGTTATAAAACAAGTTTTGTACAGTCATCGACAAGAGCAGCTCAACACCCGCAATTTTCGAAATGTGTTCTTAAGAATGTGACGCTAAAGAAAATCGGAAAATTGTTTAAATACAGCAGAGCTATTGTCAAATTTCATGGCCGTTCTTCCCTTAGATCTCCAGGACGGCCCACTGCGCCTGCGCCGATCCTAACTTAGCTAGCACCAGCACTCACCAGGTCTTGGGCTCCCCCCAGTGCAGATAGTTGATGGAGTAGCTCCAGTGGTCCTCGTTGTGCCAGCAGAACGTCGCGAAGCACATGCCCACGTACAGCCAAGGGATCTGAACAAAGGGGTGACTTCATCATCGGGAATCGGTTATCACTGTTATCAGCCTATTACGTTCCCACTGCTGGGACTCTGGCCTTCGCTCAGAGAAATAGAATAGAATAAGAATCATTTATTTGCAAAATATAACGTAACCACTGCAATCCTTCAAGATGGGTGTGAAAAGAGTCCTTAAGGGTCGGCAACGCATCGGCAACTCCCCTGGTGTTGCAAATGTCCATAGGCGACGGTGACCGCTTTCCACCAGGCGGGCCGTCTGCCTGTTTGCCAATCTTTTACATAAAAAAACCATATTCTATACAAGTGCAGTGGTAACTATAAAAACTAGTAGCGCCCCACGGTTTCAAGTCAAGTTTCCCAAACTGTTTCTGGTGTTAGTGGTACATACCTTCATCCCGGATATGTCAGCGTTGATATGTCCAAGCACGGACCCCTCGAGCACCGGCAAGTTGTTCAGGTTCCAACTGGACTCAGCGTATTGCTGTTCACCAGGGTAGAGGTTGGCGGAGGATTTTGTGGGGAATCCTGGGAATACATTTAATTTTGTAACAAAATCTGTCTTCATCCAGTCTGTCGCGAAACACCTATCGGTGTGTCCCGGCAGCCTCACTTGAGAGCCAGTTCCCAATCAAAGTGTGCGTGGGGCCACCTTCGACTGCATCGTCACTTAACATGAGGTGACCTGTGCTTACAAATAAAAACTATCCTGAAGGTCGTAGTAAAATAAAGAAAAATGAATTTGAAAAAAGCAGAGCTAAGTTGACGTGTTGTGGCGTACCTTGGGAGAGGCCTATGCCCAACAGTGGACTGATACAGGCTGATGATGATGAGAGCTAAGTTTTTAAATAACAACACGGTTGCTATAAACATAGCACCTAGCAACTATCAATGAAATACAAAGTCCTTATCAAACAGACAACAAAGTCATTAATATTATTTCATGAACTACGCTACGGACACTCTGTTCTGTGTCTATTCGGACCGGCTGCAACCACTCACCAGAGCCATGGTCCATGGAATGCAAGTCGGCTCCGTACTCGACGGTGACGTCTTCGTCGATGGAGGACACCACGCGCCAGAACTCTCTCTCGACAGTTGATGTCGGCACCATCTGTTGGCAGGAAACGGGAAGTCGTTAGCACTACCAGAACACCTAAGTCTCCGAAACCGGATAAACATTTCAAAACCAAACAAAATATGTGAAGTTAACGGCCATTTACATAAACATAAAAACAAAACAATAACAATCTCTGTCACGCTCGTAACCTTCACCGCGTGCGAGAGAGACAAGACTTCTCATGCCTCACGGAGGATGCGTATGCCGTGGGCTCATTCATGGGTGAAAGTGTTGTACGTGCCAGCTTAACCGGCCTAAAACACTTGTCCGATTTTGAACATTGTAGTAATACTCACATGCACCGGCATGTTGAAATAGTCGGACTTGAACTGGTCCGCCATCTCTCCGAACTGCTGCAGCGTGTACTCCCGGGACGCCTGCTCGAAACCAAACGCTTCGGCCGGTTTGGATACCTGGATAATTGGAACAATTATTATTTATAATCTACTCCTGTATGTATACAGTAAGATTATTTATATTAAATTTTTTTCCTTTTTTTTTCTCTTGTCCTTCTCGGTCTACCTCTTTCTCTGTTCCCTTCTAATTCTAATGACACAATTTGTTTATTTATTCATCAGTCGGAAGACATCCACAGCTGTACATAGGCCTTTAAACGCCATCATTAACGCTCTTAGCCCTTTGCGTCCATCTTCTCCGCACGACTCTTACGATGCCACTAATGGGGTGTCTACCTACAAAATCTCTTCCAGATCGCCACTAGAGAACTTAACTTTAAGATATAAAATAAAACTACCTATAAAACTACCCAATCAGTCCTAATCTGTAGGCAATGTTCCACGTACTGCCCGTTGCATAGCAATGCTAGGTCATTGTGCAAAATAAAGGCCAGCATTTTGGTCACGGGTAGCATCGATAGTCGCTTCGATAAAAGTTTCGGAATGCACCTCATCCCGTATCCATACCTTCTACATCGGAAATATAAGCAGTAGATAACATACCTCTTCAGCTAAACAGACAGGGCACCGCCAGTCACCTTTGGGCACGTCAGCGAGAGGTGGTAGTAGACAGAAGGTGTGGTAGGAGTCGTCACAACCGTCGCACAGCAGCATCTGCTCTTCCACGTCACCGCGCCCGCACACTCGACACATATATTTGGCGAGCTGGGTGGACAGGAATCAACTTTTAAAACATATACATATAACATTTTCAGGGTAGCGTTTGACCACAAGTCAACAGATGTTAAATGACGATGTGGTCGAAGTTGGCATCACGCTACACCTGGGGACTGGCTCTCAAGTGAGACTGCCAGATCACCCCGATAGATCCTTAATATGACCGCACCAAGCTATGGTTTCAGCACGATGTTTCCCTTCACCGAAAACTCAAGCTCATTGTAGGATTCGAGCTTACGACCTACGGGTCGCAAGCCGACATCAGTACCAATGAACCATCATCGCTTCAAATTATAATATAAAATCAGTGAAATTACAAGGCAAGAGATTTAGCATTAAACATATCAGGGTGACGAGCGCAGTGCACTGCCGCGCAGTATCGTAAACTGTTCAAAGTTCTGAATGGCCAAAAGTGAAGCTTACCATCAGGCGAGCGACTTGCTCGTCTTGTCACCCAGTTACATAGAAGACAGAAACTAAATACCATTTACTGATCATGGTCAAACTACAAGACTTACGAAGCAGAAATTTGACATGCGCTTTCTACATGGGTACTAAGTGCTAGAGAAGAAGGACTTTTGGAAATTCATGCTAGAAGTTTCAAGTGAAAAATGACAACAATCCCGGGGGCAAAGTCCCGAGGCAAGTCGCTATTTTACTATAAACCATGTTTATGAAAAACTAACTGGGTCTTATCTCAATGTTACTTCAAAAACAGATTTTGATGCGATTCTAAACCTAGAAACCATGATATGTACAAAATGAAATACTGAGGTATGTCTCATTGTGCTGTGACATCGGAATGCTGAGTTACGTGATGACGCGCGGGAAATGATAATGGGTTGTAGTTACTGCGCGGACGCAGCCTCGGTCAGATGCTAGTTCTAAGATATATATATGGAAGGTGCCTGGTCTGCCTTGAAAATTCCTAAATCATAGTGATCGACATATGATACAGACTTTGGAGATCAATTCTCGGTGATATATTATCACATTCGACAAATATCGCAATAACTGTGAATTGAGCCCCAGCGACTACATATCGTCGGCTAGCTAACAACACCGCGCAAGTCAAATTTTGCAATTTTTCAGGGCGTAGTTCCACTCCTAGTTTTTTGTAAACAGAATATCCACCATATACCTGGCGCTTCCCTGTTTATCTGAATGCCAAAGATGCAATGTTAGTACAAAAAGCAAATTGTGCAATTCCAGTATTCAAAATTTAATACTAACTGGGATCGACTATTTACGAACGAAATTATTAAACTAAAATGATTCGTTTTACACATTTTTTATTTGCTTGCTTGATCGATGCTGTTTGATAACGCATTGCAACCTTATAATTGCACTTCAGTTTAATGTCCAATTCCGGAATCTTCTCCCTTGATTTTTAACCGTATTTCGAGCATATAAATTCATTTCATTTCATGACAATAATAATGCCCACACAATCACATACTATAATATAGGCATTCGACTTCTAACTAGGATCATTGTACCTATAGTGTCAGAAACTACGCGGATCGGGGATCCACAACACCCGGACACGGAACAAGTACTTGGGCTCCTTCGCTTTTTCTGCGGCAGTCAAGAGGATTTTACGTTTTACTTCTTACATGGTAGCGTTTGTCCACAAGTCACATGATGTTTAAGTGACGATTTGGTCGAAGGTGATGCCACGCTACACCTGTATTGGGAACTGGCTCTCAAGTGGGGCTGCCGAAACACACCGGATGCTAGCCAGGCGAGCACTAGAAAATGCCCTAGCAATACTTGGAGCACATCAATATTTCTTTTGTAGATATTGTTATTTCTAAAGCTACACTTATAGCTCATACACACGTACTATGTCTTGTTCTTCGGCGATGGGTTCTTCGGGTATTTTTTTTGACAGCCTCCTTGGTGTCGGGGCTGGGCAGGCCGGCTCATGGCACGGGGGTCGCGGGTTTGGTCCCCGCTACGGGACAAATGTTTTGGTATAGAAAAAAAATAAGCATCTACGTATTCTTAATGGTTAATCAATATCATTATTAACGTACACGAGTCGTAGAGCACTGGTTCTCAAGTGTAACTGTCGGAACACACGTTGCTTTCGGCGACACATTTTCGAATTGAAGATAGCTTGCCAGACGAATATTAGAACATACTCTCTCGCTGAGAGAAGGCCAGAGTCCCAGCAGTGGGAACGTAAAAGGCTGATAATGATGAAGTACTTGCTGCGCTATAATAGTTACACAATTAAAATAAGTCACCGCCTTCCTAGAAATTATTTATTCGTCTGATGCGAGTGATGCCCGAGTCCTCTTTGCATTTTACGCTAGTTCTTGCGTTCTAGGCGCGTTCGAGAAAGCGCGGTTTGCGATATTCGGTACGAGTTTATAAGCGCGTCTACTTTCGTGCGTGATATGCGTATACGCGCGCAAAAAGAGTTTATACGCGCAAAACAAATGCTAATTTGAAATCGCACTTAATATGCAATTATCGTGGAAATTTCTAGCTATTTTGCGGTGGTATTTACAAAGCCTTGCCAAAATAATGTTGACAAAATTGCAGTAACACTTCAATCTACACAGCCAGCCGCACGGTAGCCAATAGCCATGCCGCGTATCGCTGTGTGTGTGCGACCGCGTTCGCGATGATTGGTTCACGTACATACGCACGTACGAAACGGCTTATAGAAGAAGGTGATAAGCGCGATTCCTTTTCATGCTATTGCTTTTTGAAACTGCTACTTGAATATCATTTTTTAGATCATTTTACATATTTTTTTATTTTTAGATATTTTTAGACCACGGTCATTCAAAAAACGTAAGAGAAAAGCGGGTAGATAGAAACGTTTACCCGTTATAATATCAGAACCACAACATTGAAGGGCATGCAACGCAAACCCGCACTGAGCCAGCGTGGTAGATAACGACCCAGTGAAGGCCAGAGTCCCAGCAGTGGGAACGTAAAGGCTGATGATAATGATGATGATGATGATCTGCTGTCAGCCATTAGCGTTCATAGGCTCCTTGCGACTCTTACAATGTCGCCGGTCCACCTAGCGAGGGGCCTACCTACAGAGCGTCTTCCGGTTCGTACCTTACCAATACTTAAAAAAAGCTAACAAATAATGTCCCATCGGTACGTACCGGGTCGTCCGGGTTGGCGGGCTGCGCGGGCGGCGCGGGCGCGGGGGTGACGGAGACCGTCATGTTGGACATTCGGTGCTCGCGCAGGCGCGTGGAGCGCGCGCCCCGCGCCCGCGCGCCGCAGCTGCCCCCCGCCGACATCCACTTGTTCTCGCGGGGACCTGGAGGGTAAGACGATGTAAGTAGGGGACCATATATGGAATTGCCAGCCGTACTATCTATCTATCTATCTTCTTCTTCTAACATATAATTACAAAAACCCGACTGCGCCAAAATAAAGTACCCTCAAACGGATGGACCGATTTCGATGCGGTCTTTTTTCAATCGAAAGCCAGTGTCCTTGCGGTAGTCGTTAGCTATGTTCGATCAAAAATTATGACTATAAATTTAAAATACCCTCGACATCTTGGACCGATTTTCATCAAACATAGCTAAAAACACTCGCCCGCAACTCACCTTTCATGCAAAAAAAACTAAATTGAAATAGCTTCATCCGTTCGCGAGCTACGGTGCCACAGACAGACAGACACGTTAAACTTATAACACCCCTCTTTTTGCTTAAAAATGGACAATATACTCACTTCGCCTAGTCTCCAGGTTGGGTTCCTCCTTGACAGGCGTCTTCATGCCCTTGTCGTTGTTCCCCGGCAGGGCTCCCTCGGTGTGCGAGCCCTCGGCGGCGGGCTCGGGCTCCCCGCCCTTGTAGCGGCGCGCGGGCGGCGGGGTGGCGGCGGGCCCGGCCGGGCACTTGGACCCGGACCGGCTGCGGGTGGTCGGGTTGGTCGGCTTCTCCGGCGTCTGCTCGGTCTTCACTTCGATTTTCTGCGGACGGAGTAAGCTGGTTAACTTCAGTACTTAGTACAAGTTTTCAAAACTATAAATGTTTTCGTAAACGTCAAAGTTTACTACTGCCAACTTGTCAAAGTGGCAACTCGTACTGCCTGAATTCAATTACATACAGATACAAAGTTTCAAGTCGATACGACAATTAGAAGTGGGTGAAAATTGACTTCTAAGATTTGATTACATTGTTAGTTAGTTAGTTGCAAGTCAAGCTAATAAAAGTGTTTTAAAAAGTAACTCAAAAACTTTGCTGGAATACGAAACACTTCGTATTTAAGTTTTTGTTCCTCCAAGTTTCAGCAAAAGCACTGAAAAAAAAATCCATGGAAGAAAACGAAAACCTTTATATATTTTGTAAACTCGCTGTTGAGGGGTGCGGGGAAGTAGCAACAGCATCCTGAAAACCGTGGCACAGCATCCGCATGCACCTGTACTGAGGCACTACGTGCGAGCGATGACTGAAATAGAAGGTAGGTGAACCCTAGACATCTTGGACTGAGGATTGTTGCTGCGCAATTCGCGCCTCGACATCGATTCTTAGTCTAGGCCCTAGGCTATTTATTATGTTACTACTTTCGTTGTTTTAAATTTTTAATTTCTTTTTGTTTTATTCTTAGTTTTAGTTTATTAACGTACTGTAATTTATTCTGTATACTAACCCATGGATTATTGTTGTCCGAAATAAAGAACTTTGAATTTGAATTGAAAAAATAAACTATCAAATCCTGTACTAGGGGTACTGGAGCGGCGCGGTGGAAAGGTCTAGTAAAACGGAGATGAGTTTGCAGGGTTTGGTAATGTTAAGAACCATACGTTGCTTTCCAGAACTCCGTTTGATCCCAAGGTTATTCCAAAGCGCTTCATAAAATCAACGACCATAATATCTATGACTGCGTAGGGAAAGGGGAAGCCTATGTTCATCAGAGGACGTCTTCCGGTTAGTGATGATTATTTGTAATGACCGATGGGAATCAGTATGTCAACACTTCAAACCTATTATAAGTAACAATATAGGACATAATAATATAGAAGTAGGAAATGAAAGGTCAATGTTTCTATATGTTGAAGAAACAGCGTGATAGGAAGTGATTTTCCTCACTGATAAGGGATGATAACACACTAATTATTGCACTAGGTTAGAAGTGCGTTAATTCCTAAGAGCAATGTACACGAGTGAGTAATTGATCTGATAAGATTATTTAACAGCTGTAAACTATGATTAAGATTCCGTTCCAAGAGTCGAAGTGGGGAGAACTAGCTGTTCCCCTCCGTTTCCCCCTTAAGCGTGATTCCCACAGGATCTCTATCACAAAAAAAAATAGCTTATAAAAATGTACTACAAAAAAACATTTTTTCTACATAGCAGAAGGAAATTAAAAAGTTGCGGTCCGTTAGACATGAAAAATACGTGATTTTTCATATTCTGGCAAGTAGGTACTTAGTGTTGTACTTACAGTCCCATCAGCAGTTACCTTCAGTACCCTTGAAGACCACGTACGGGATCAGGACTATTCACTGCGCTCGTAGAGCAGACACCCAGGGGGTGGGCAGTGCGTCGCGCGGTAACAAACCTGCACCTTCTTAATTGTTTGCTACGATAAGTCAGTGTCATAGGTGCGCGGCCGAGAAGATTCGAACGCGGTGTCGGTACCTTGTAAGGCGCCACCGCTCACTATGTGGATATACCATCGCTCAAAACGGTGAAGGAAAACATAGTGAGGAAACCGGCATGTCCAAGAACCGCAACATTCAAGGGCATGCGACAGCTACTAATCCGCACTGGGCCAGCGTGGTAGATTACTGCCCATACTCGCTCTCTGTCTGATAGAAGGCCAGAGTCCCAGCAGTGGGAACGTAAGTGTCTGTGTGTGTTTTGTACGTTAGAATGTTCTCGTCCTTTGATCTCGATCAGCTTCATCAATTACAATGAAGAGAGAGAGCAGTTTCTATTTATTCAGGAGCATTACTGATTAGTTGGTAACTAGGTAGTGTAATATAAAAGATTAAAAAAATCGCATAAACCTTTAATAAAAAAAATTGTGAGAGCGCGAGGCAGATACATTTCTGGAAGAAACTTTACAGAGCATTCAAGTATGAACATTTAAATCAATATTTTTTTTAAGTTTTGTTCGCCTTGGAATACTCTCAGCCTCGGCCTGATATTATGGAAATTATGTTACACATTGGTGTCGATTCGGTGCTATCCTTTTTTTACTTCAGTGGTTAGAAAAAGACAGCAATACTATTAGACCTGTCAAATTAAGTTCAGTTTTAGAAAATGCAAAACCGAATGGACACCATTGTATTATATTAGAGAATTCGAATAAAAGTTTTGGTGAAATTCCCATCCGACTTTTGCCTCTACGCCAAAAAACCATCTGCAGAAAAAAACATACAAGACCCCATTTCCCAATACTCACTGTCTCCTTGTTATCGGCGACCGGTGAGCCGGCGCCGTTGCTCTTGAACACATCGTACGGGTACAGGATGCGCTCGTAGTGGTTCTTGAGGATGGAGCCGATGCCCTTCCCCTGGGGGTGGCCCATGCGCCGCGCGATCTTCGACCATTTGCGCTCCGCGGAGCACACCTCGAAGCCACCTGAACAATGGAGAATTGAAGTTATTTTCTTCGAATTGTTGCGTAAACCTGAACAAAGCATGTCAGCTTTTTTAAATTACGTCACGTGATGTTAAATGAGGCTGTGCTAATCTGTTAAAAGGTGAGGTGGTGGAGAAAGATTTTTATTTAATTATTTTCTTTACTTTTCTTTCTTTTTTTTTTGCTTTTTTTTCAATTTACACCGTTTACTTTAACAACAGAACTATGCTACGAACGATCGTACTATTTTCCGTTAAAAAAACCGTTAAGACGTTAGTAATATTTTATCACCACACCCTAAACAGCTAGATATGACGGGACATCCTTCAACTTGACAACGCTGCTCATGATTAGCAAAGACCAGCAATCATTCCGCCTCATCATCATCCTTCTTCCAACTCGATAGCATTACGACAGAGTCTCACTAATCCGGCACTTCACTAGTCCACTTCAGCAGCCTCCGCCCGCGCCCACGCCCGCTCTGTGCACATGCTCCGGCATAAATATAATTAAAAACTTAAACTATGAACTTTCCTATACAATCCAATAATCCGAACATTCCAATAAACCGGCACCCCCTGGCTTTTAACGGTGGTCGACTAATGAGACTCTACTGTACTTCAGTCTGTATGAACCACATACCTGCTTCCTTAACGATCTTGTGGAGTGCATAAAGGTCCAGAGGCTTCCTCTCCACGGTAGGGATCTTGAGCACGGACCCCTGCAGCTCCCAGAACTTGAGGATTTGGTCCAGGAAGTTCAGCTTCACGCGGGTTATGGCCTGTGGGGAAATAGGAACATGATAACGTGATGATGGAGTGTGATAGACTTGTGAGGTAGCATTTGACCACTAGTTTTAGACACCTGATGGTAAGTAGTGTGGTCGCAGGTTAACTTGAAGGTAGTAGCTACTAGCTAGCCAGGCAAGTACTAGAAAATTCCCTACCCAAGCTATGGTTTCATTAACAGCTGAGATGTGTCCCAAGCCGATGCCACTGACCCAGAGCCGCGTTGAGCAAAATTTTTTTTAAAGTATGTTTTAAGCTAAACTAAAGAATCTACTCCTTAATAAATAACTAATCAATAAAATTAAATATTGGTAACTTCGTAACTTCATCATAATCATAACCCTAACGTCCGAATGCTGAAAATCAGGGCTCCTTAAAAAAAAAATTTTTTTTGTTGCTTCAATTAACTTTGTGGTTGATTAATATCCTATTTTTTTATTGTTACAAATATCCAACGTAAGAAAGTAAGGGCGAAGTTATATCCTCGAAGCTCAAAGGCTATAAAATCCTAAATCAATTTTCATCGGACTATTTGTGCCGAACAATTTCAATCAACAAGCAATTTGAACGTCGTCCGGTTTGTGCAAAGTGCATTACACCAACGAAGGACGCAGTCAGGGTGGGGCATATGGGGCGACTCCGCCCTGCTTAATAATGTCTTTCACATAGGGCACAACCATCTTTAATTCTGGCTTATTACTGGACTCCAGCGAGAGCGCGTATCACTCATTGTACAAAAAAGTGTTCTTTCAGTGTACATATTGATTTTTCCTGACTCATTACTGGACTCCAGCGGGAGCGCGTATCACTCATTGTTCAAAAAAGTGTTCTTTCAGTGTACATATTGTTTTTTCTGTGTTTTTGAGACTGACCAAGCATAAGCATAGTCGCAAATCTAGAATGTAGTAAGATAAACCATTTCTAGTATAAGATTAAATAGAAAAACATTTTGAATCATAAAATCACGTAAAGAGTTTAAGAACTTTCTGACGTATGCTTATAATAAAGATGTCATGTACTTGATTGATTCAGAATACATAGTTACCATTTAAAATAAATCTGTTCATGTGACTTTTCCCCCCGGAAATGTAGTCCTTAGTCCATCAACGTGAATTACATTTCCTGCAAGCTTTCAGCCCTCGATGTAATACCTACGAGCTGTGACCTAGATAACGTAGGTTGTCTATAGAAAGAAGCACTGAATCGATAGAGCTGTACGGATGTATATATGGAAATATTACGTGAGGAACGAAGCGGATAAAATCATACACTCTCGTTGCATAACAGCGTAGGCTACTGGGTGATGAAAGGGTTACAGATTTACCTGGTGATAATAAACAGGAGTGGTGATGACTGAATGGTAACGTGAGCCTTCATCATCGTCATCATTATTATGGCTTGTGTAATAATAATTAAGAATATTTAAATAAATTTTACGTGTTACACTTATTTCACCGGCCTGCTAGGTAAGATAGGTAGCTTTTTCAGGCAATAAATAAATATAATATAAAAAATTAATACAATTTATTTCATGAAAATCTAAAACATGAAATGCATTACATTTTCCGCAAAGCTCTCGGTATTACCTGGAAGAGCGGGCCACCGCCTGTTCTAGGAATTACAACGAAGCTGGGTCATCTAAATATAGACAAATAGGTTACGTAGGGAATCAATACAGCCTGCGGAAATGGACGAGCAGATTGAATATCAACGGTGGAAACAGGCGAATGAAATCGCCCGCTTGCAACATTGGGGTGGGTTGGACAAAGACGGATGGTGGATGGTGGGATTCTTGTAATTACACCGCAAATGGGATATAACATAGATATTTCGATGAAAATAAATATCGAGAAATGCTTTTCATCGTCTGCACTTTTAACCATGTAACAAAAAACAGATCAACTGCAATTAAAGGAAACTTACGCTTGAGTAAGGAAAAACTCGACTAAGAGCAGAATTCGAATCTAAAACTGCGGAATACCATACAAAAACTTGCTATCACATGTCGTTTTCACAAGATTATTGTTTTTTGATGTTAAGTTACGATGCGTCGAAGGTGGCGCCACGCTATACTTGGATTGGGAACTGGCTCTCAAGTAGGGCCGCCAGAACACACCGATAGGTGCTTGGCGACAGATTCTTAACTTGAGGTTGGTAGCTAGCCAGGCGAGCACTTGACCACCAAACTATGGTTTCATTCATCACGATGTTTCCCTTTACCGAAAGCTCAACTCATTGTAGGATTCGAACCCACAACCTACGATCGCAAACCAACGCCACCAAACCCGAACCATCATCGCTTATTTTAACCATTTCGTTTCGCTTAACAGTGCAACCAGCACTTTTTCAAGTTCTTACATCATTGAAAACATAAAAGCAAACAAATGGTCCTGAAAATATTCCGTTATCGAATACTCGTGAAACAAATTGTCGATTCTCAGCTGGCTAAGAATTCATTAGAAGCCCCTACAAGAAGCGCATTCAATTTTAATTAAGCAATAACTGAAAGCCTTTCAAGTAGCTACGTAATTTCTTGAACAGGCTGACCTGCTACCTGCTAGCATAGTTTACCTTTAAGTGTGTCAATCAATACGAGTGCTCGACGGAAATAAATTAATATTTTGATGGGACGATTGAAAAATAAAACTAGGAAAAGATATTTAAAAGTTTTTCTAGGACGGCAGCGCATCGGCAACGCCCTTAGTGTTGCAAATGTCGACGGTAACCGCTTACCATTAGGCTAGCCGCCTGCTTGTTTGCCACTCTATTACGGATGAAGTGATAAAGTACGATATTAGTTATTTTGAGCGTATTCTCTATAGTTTAGTCTACTTTTACAATCCCTACCCCTACTAATATTAAACATGAGAAAGTAACTCTGTCCGTCTGTCTCGCTTTCACGCCTAAACTACTGAACCGATTTAAATAAAATTCGGTACGGAGATAGTATGAACCCTGAGGAAGGACATAGGCTACTTTTTATCGCGATAAACTGCAACCCATTGCACGTGGGTGAAACCGCGGGGATCAGCTAGTAGCTTATATATTTATGCTCTAAGCGATAAATGACTCAGAGGTAGTGACGTCTACTTGCGCCCTACAATGAGCTTGGGCTTTCGGTGAAGGATAACATCGTGATGAAACCATGGCTTGGTGGCAGGGCATTCTAGTGCTCGCCTGCCTAGCCACCACCTTCAAGTACAGGACATGTTGGCGAGATTTGCTATCAGTGTGTTCCGGCAGCCTTACTTGAGAGCGAGGTCCTTCGGTTACAGGTTTTGATAGTTAACAAAAACTATAAGCTTTCGTTTCTTTCTCTTTTAGCGGGTCTTACCGAACCTTGAAGGGTCTAAAATCAGGAATACTGATTTGTGTTTAACCGCGAACCTGTTAAACGTTGTAAGAAAAAAGTTTTTATCAGTACAAAAAACTCACGAAATTAGGTATTATCATAAAGTACTTATTATTAAGTAATATCAGGTCTTTATCAACGACACAGTATCTTCACTTAATACTATGAATTAAACTTGTTTGAGAACCACTTCCTAGATTGCGCTGATATGAGCGCACGCGCTGGCGCACGGAGCGTAACGCAAAAAAAAATCGCGAAACAAAGGTTTTTGTCATGAGTCATTTCTTTGCGAGTCCTACTAATATTAAAGGCCGGAATACTATCAACAAAATTTTGCGTGCGTTATGTTTCTCCGTAACGGCAGAACCAATTTTCATGACGTTGTATTCCTCCAGGTGGAGGACTGGCAGGAGGTGGCGCAGGACAGACCGAAGTGGCGTCTTTTGTTATCGGAGGCCAGGACTCACTTTGGGTCGTTGCGCCATCGCAGTTAGATTTTTTTTTGTTTTTTTTACATCTTACAGGACCAAGTCACCTGATCTTTAATGACGATGTGGTCAAAGGTGGCGCCACGCCACAGCTGGATTAGTAGCCGACTCTCAATTAGGGCTGGCGGAACACTCCGAAAGGTGCTTTTAACCGTACCAAATTTCAAATATTTCGTTCAATAGATCCAAAGACCGACAGATCCTGTAAAGGTTCCTTTTTTACAAAGAATGTGCAGGACCCTAAAAAAAAGTCTGCCACTCACCTCCAGTTCATTCAGCCGCTGTATCCTGGGAGTGAACCGGAGCCGGTCCACGTCCACGGCAAACGGTGGCTGCCAATGCTGTAACAGACAAACAAACACATAAAATTCTAGTAATTACTAGCTGCGCCCGCGGTTTCGCCCGCATGGACCACATTTAATCTTGAAAAAAAACAATTATCACTTAGGGGTATGAAAAATAGATTTTGGCCGATTCTCAGACCTACCCGATATGCACACAAAATTTCATAAAAAACGGTCAAGCCGTTTCGGAGGAGTGCAGCTACTAACACTGTGACACGAGAATTTTCGATTCGGTAGCTTCTTTACTCTTGATGCACAGTCTTTCCTCGATAAATTTCATTAAAATCAATACAGCTGTTTAGTCGTACAAAGAAAAGTAAACAATCAGGACCAACTTTCTAAATGTATATAAAATTTGCCATTTTTGGTGCTTAGGAAAATTCAAAAGTTGAGTATGTTCAGCGACTTGTCGTTGACTGTACGTAGGAGACTAGAGGTGAAAAAAGCTGTCAAAAGTTACTTTCGGATTTACAATTTCAAGGTGCTTTAAAATTCTCAAGCTACATCTTTATTAATCTACATTTTTTATTATAAAGTTAAAGTCTGAGAGCTAGACTGGAGAGTCCATATACTGCATTTGAACTTCTGGCTGGCAACATGTAACGATATCCTTATTTCTCACTCGGATTCAATTGAGATTACATATATTATGTATTTGCAATGTGAATTGCCCCTGCATGCAACATTGATAGAGAGGGAAGTGTCAGTTAAAGGAAGATAGGATAAGTGCCACTTGGTACGGCTGGTGCCAACATACGTAACTGACTTTTAACTTGATGATGGTAGGTAACAAGGCAGCAACAGTTACTTTGCTTCTGATTGCTCCAATAGCTAGCTTTCATAAAAAGTTCAAGCTTTTGTTCAAGGAAAACATTCAGTTCACTTACAATCTTATCAGAATTGAAGGCATTTTGAGACTAGTTACTTTAGTGTCATCAATTATGTTATTAATTTTTTTAGGTTGCTTCATCATCAATCTCATCCTCACTTACCATCAGATGAGACTGGTCAAATGAAATCAAAATCAAAATCAAAAATATGTTTATTCAATAGGATACATTGTGATCACTTTAAAACGTCAACTTAAAACTAGCTACGCCTGTTCCAACCTCCTTACGCCGGCAAAAGAACAGGCAAGAAACGCCCGGCAGGTAATTTTTTTGGCGCGATCACATTGACAATTTTATTCTTATTACTAATTGATTGAATTGGAGCAAGTTCACTAAAATCCCAAGCTTTTTTTTTTTTTGTCATCTAATAGTCCGATATTTTTTATTTAGCTTTACTAATAATAAGATTTCTCTTGTTTGGTTGTACACATTGGGATATGGGAACATGAATATTAACGAGTTGCGGGATCACAACCAAAGCAGACCAGACCCCACAAGCAGCACCCGTTCACGAGTTGACGCATGTGCCAGCCATCGCTCTCCTCGACCATATGAGAGGGAAGAGGGCGACCCGACACATGACGCCGCTGCAAGCAAAGTCACTTTCGTGAGCATGACTGTTTTGGCTGTTTACCGAAAATGGTTAGAATAGGGGAAATAGGGAGAATAGATAGATAGAAAGAAAGATAGATAGATTAACTACAATCCCAAGCTTGTTTGTCATCTAGATAGTCCGATATTTTATAATAAGCTTTACTAATGAGATTTCTCTTTATACGAATTTGAAATTTTGTTATAGACAAGTCTTGAATTTCACTTGGGATTTTGTTGAAAAAGCGTACACATTGACCTTTGAACGAGTTGCTAACTTTATGGAGCCTAGTGGTGGGTACAGCAATTTTATCTTTGTTTCTAGTATTAAAATTGTGATAATCACTTCTCTTTTTGAAGCTATTTAAAAATGCTTACCTATTGCGGATATTTTTTTTTTCATAGGTTTCTGAAGTTAAGGGGCTTTTTTAACATTTGTCAAGTTACTATTTGATAGCATTTGGCCAAAAGTCACCGGATTTTAAGTGGCATGTTGGTTGAAGGTGGCGACTCGCTATGCCTGCACTAGGCACTGTCAAGTCATTTTCGGTTTCAGATTTCACCCAATGACATTTTGAGAAGCGGGTCTTACAAACCAAAGGCGCATAGCTTATTACAAAATTGAACCCATAACCTATCGTTCGCAAGCCAACATCACATTCACTGAGCTACCAATGCTTCATAACTGATTTATTCAGATATGTCTTTGGCTAGCACAGAAACTGTGTTCAAGAAAAAGATTACCTGTTTCACAAGAACAGGTCACTTAAAGCATTCTGTCTGTATTCATATTTTAGCTTTGTCCGGATTACAATAAAGCATTTTGTAATAAAATAAGCTTAGTCGAATCAGATCTGTTCGCAATAAGCCATATCCTGGAAACGCCCTAGTCATGAGCCAGTAAAAAATCTTTTTGCCTTCATGTCATAGCCTCTACGGCAGGGACAAACTATAGATGTGTACAACTCTGAAATAGTAAGTAACTAGGCGCAAGCATTTATTTATTTATTTATTTATTTGGTAATAGGCGAGCAGCCCGCAGGCTGATGTGCCTATATCATGCTGCATTAAGTCTCAACTCGAAGAATCCTATCCTACTAATATTATAAACACGAAAGTTTGTGAGTATGTACATGTATGTTTGTTGCTCTTTCACGCAAAAACTACTGCGCCCCTAGCCAAGATGCATTCTGCAATCGTTGACGCTAATAGAAAACAAGAAATAAGTATTGGTTTGACATATTTCAACGCTAAGTCACGTGGTCAGAAATATGTCAAACCAATACTTTTTTCTTGTTTTCTATTAGCGTCAACGATTGCAGAATGCATCTTGGCTAGAGGCGCAGAACAGATTTGAGTAAAATTTGGAATGGAGATAGCTTATACCCTGGATTAACACATAGGCTACTTGTTATCGCGGAAAAAGGTTCCTGCGGGATAACGGGAAGATGCGGGGCACAGCTAGTAGTTACTACAAACTAGTGTAAATTATGATGCTGGTGTAAGCTTTTATAATATATATACTATTTAAGTTACTATGTAACTTTTCCACAGTTTATGGTGGCGTTCAAACGGGGAGGCCTATGTTTAGCAGTAGACTTTTTCCGGCTGATGATGATGATGATAATGTAAGTTTTGATAATGTCACTAATTGGTTGAGTTATCTGCGAGTCTTCAATTTACTGTTTTAGCAACATACAGTATTTAGGTCACAGTCTTTATAAACAATTTAGTGGTTATTAACTAACAATCTAGATCTGTAGGTAACACTTCGAAGGGGAAAGTTCATTAGAAAAATAGCCTTCATGTGATATTTACATTTTCTTCGATTTCAATTCAAGTCTCAGAATATTGATAGGATTACATCACTCACAAGGAAAATAAAAAACTAAAGTAGGTAGGTCAGTAAGTACTCTGGGTACCTAGAGATGAAACATAAGTATCCTCCCTCATCTTAGAGTAAAGTTATTCTTTAAATTTGAAATGTCACTCTGCCAAGAAAAGGCATTTTCACCAGTCACTATTTTATTTAGATTTTTATTGCCCATAGGCCTGTGTTTGAAAGGAATCTCGCATGATGTTAAGCGATGATGGGATTGATGGTATATCACAGATAAAAGGTGCATGTTTACTTTTGCCATACCCAAATTAAAGTGATCGGGAAGTACAGACTCTAGCAAAGAGTTCCACTTCTTCACGGCATGGTGAATGTGGAATGAAAATACCTCAGCTGTACAGGCGGGATGAAATTTGGAACAGAGATAGTCTAGAGCCCGAAAAAGGACATAGGCTACTTTTTATTGCGATAAACTGTAGCCGCCAGGGTACAGCTAGTCCACCACATACTAATGGTGTTTAACTGTTTGTCTGGATGTTTACGGATGGAATGGGGATGAGTGAATTAGATAGCGCAATTCTTGAGCACTGATGTCTGAAGTCTTGGTCTGCCATGGCTTCTATTTACAGACATTATCGCACAGCACTTAATCATAGATTAGAATCACATATTAGGTATTACATATGAATTCAAATAGTACATAAGGTAACATATTTGATTACCTTTGGTGTCAAGTATTTCTAGGAATTCAATATTATATATTAGTATTCACATCAGCCCACTTGCAGGGTGAGGATTAGGGAATTTCCCTATATTACTAGAAAGAGGAACACTTCAAGATGGATTTTAGGGCATCATAATTATGCCAAAGGGATATTTTAAAATCAAACTTTAATTACCTTCCTGCTAGCATGTCTAGAGAGGGCATGTGGATGAATACAATAAAAACAGGCAGTAAAAATGTTTTAAATAGGTATAAAGTTAGTATGTGGCTGGCTACATTGTATTTACTTAGTTGTTTGTGGAACATTTTTGGTGGACAAAATGGAGAATTTTTGTCAACTGATAAAAAGTTCATGTGAAAAATTATGTTTGCAGTAGGTTATTAGGTGAATAGGGAGTAATTAGGTCCTGTGTCATAACACTTTACATCATGTAATGACAATGCAAACTTTGTAACAAGATTTTAAAATCCTATTTGAAGAAAAAACTTAGGTTTTTGCTTGAGATCAGCATCTTTTTGGCAGCTGCAGTGGTAAATACAGTTAGCTACCACAAAAAGAGGCAGTGATTCGTGTGATTCTTTTTTTATCTAAACTATCGTAGGCAGGAGGCCACTACACAAAATGGCAACCAATTTTACACTCAATATGCAATTGCATTTCCTACTAAATAACCCACATTTAAAACCTTTGCCTACGTTTATATCATACTCCGACACGTTTTAAAAATAGGTGAACGGTAAAAAATAAACTTTGATAACGCTCTGCTGAATTAGACCAAGTAATATGGTTGCATCACACGTAAATTCGCGTGTTGTTTTAGGGTTAGAAAACAATGTTAAAACGATGATTACACGCAGAAAATATGATTTTCATTATAAACCTAGGAAAATACAAGTTTTTGGAACAAAGAAATGCACTCACCGCTGGTGGTTTTATCTTGCAAATGCCAGACTTCTCAGCGATAGGTCGTATCTTGCTGATGTATGCCAACGGGTCCAGAAACTCTTCAGCCGTAGGCTCGAACACCGGAGCCTCCGGAGGCGGCGTAAACGTAAAATTGTCAGGTTTCATGGGGGACGCCGAGTCCCCCATGCTAACTTCGACATTAGCTTCGTCACATTTTCCCATTTTCGAGAGAAACACTATGCAGTTCACACTAATGCAACTAAAAATAACACACTAACATCATCTGATGTTAAGGGATAAAAAGAGCACGGCCACAGAGGAATAACAGCATCTGAATTAGTCTTTCCATAGGGAATCACAACGAGTCAGTAATGAAATTTTTAACACCAACAAATAACACTGCTCACTGCACGTCCGCCATGCGAAATTGAACTTTCGAAACTGTAGTGTTGCCGCACTACAAAAATGTATGCGCAGTACAGTACAAGGATTATGTATTTTGTTTACGAAGATAGTTTCAAAAATCTTCTATAACCTATTGACAGAGTTGTAGCGGTGCACATTTGCTGCCAAGTGCCAGCCAGCATTGCTGCTTGATTTAGCATATTTATTTATTTTTCATTGGCTCATTGGTAGTATTGGTAACTGGTACAATGATTTTGATTTGCTGGTCATTTAACAATGGTCGGATTTTGACAGCTAAAAAAATTAACTTCTAAAACTATGGACAGATGGCGCTGACGAAACACGTTCCTTCTTCACATATTGTTCCGTGAAAAGGCAAGGAGATTAAAAGTTTAAAAGTCTAAGCCCATACAGCTAAATACGTTTATAAGAGCAAGGCTAGCAAAAGAAAATATGATACACTGTATAAATGATTGTCAGCATGTCATTTTACACCAACTACCTCATTTTTTTACAAAAACATAGAACTTCTTGTGTTGATGTGAGTTTCTAGATCTGTATTAGAGTGTATACATATTTAAGGGTGGTAAAACTTATCGCTAGGTCGAAGCGTGATAATAATCTAAAAAAGGAAACAATTAGTGATAAATTAATTTACTTTATTTATTGCAGCTGCAAAACTTTAGCTGACATGAGAAATCTTTACTTTTATTTCATCATCAGCTTATTATATTTCCCCACTGCTGAGACTCTGGTCTTCTCTCAGAGAGAGAGAGAGAGTATGGGCCGTATTCAACCACGCTGGCCCAGTGCGGGTTAGTATATGACTTATAAATGCTAGGCAACATCTGCAAATTCTCTGCTTTACAATTTGCAATTTATACTAAACTACTAATCTACTCATTAAGTCCTTTTTATAGGTATGCCTCACGGTTTCACTCAAGTGGACTAGTTTATCACAATATAAATAAGTGTCTTTTGTTTTTCCCTGGGGCTAGAGCAATCTCACAATTATTTCACTCGCAACTTTTTCGTTATCACACAGGAACTTTCATGATTAAAAATGCTTATGTAGCCTCAGTAGTCACTTAGTCAGTATTTGGGTAAATCCAGGGTTAAATACTTCGTGATTTTAACAAGGTAAAAGGTAAGTTCCTCATTTTTTTTAATTATTTAAAAGCACGAAATTGCACAGAAATAGCAACACTTGACACAATACAGAAATACCATCTTACCGAATGACAAAAGATCTTGACATGCCAGTTTGTGCATATATTTCGATTATTTTTTGTTTCTAATGTGCTAATGTGCGCGTCTTATTTATGCCCGTAATCTAGCGCCATCTATAATAATGTTGTAGAATTTTTGTTTATATCTTTTTGGTGGCGGTGGCAATGTCGGTTTGTCGGTGTAGTTAGTGACAGTGAATGGCCGTCTTTACAGTATTGCCAGTACTTCCATGTGAATGGGAAGCTTTAAAATAGTATATTATGAATTTTATAGAACAAACTTGCTTCGTAAACGCACAGCACGACTGCAATCGATGAGCACATCCGTCACCCGCCGCCATTTGCGAAAGGCCGATCGCTGCTCGAAGCAGCGCGAGTGTCATCGGTTTGATTATGTCGAGTGTTGTTTGATTTATTATTTTCAACTAACTGTGAACTCTGTGCTGGGATTTAGTCAGTTAAAATGATTGTGAGATTTCTTAGCGTTTTGTGCGTTGGAGTTCTGGTGGTTTCGGTGTGCAGCGCCGAAGGAAACAACGACAATGAAGGTAGACAATTTTTATGTGAACATTTTATTTATTTTTGTTATTATCTGTTTCATTTCTACAGATCTACTCTGTAAAAAAGTCTTTAAACGCACCTATATTCTTTTTTATGAGGTCGCTACGTTATGAAATAAGCAAAATGCGCCCTAAAAAATAGTCGCTCAAGAAATTTTCAAATATTTTTTTTATCAACGAACAGATTTTCTGGGAAGGTCTATAAAGTTGCACTTTCGTAAGTTTCTTGTGTTAATTTATGCTTCGGCCCTTGTGGAAGGCGCGAGGCGCGTAGGTGTTGGGACCGGCTTGACTGGTCTTGTGCATACACAGTGCACGCACACATGCACAGGTGACCTGGCCTGCTTGTGTATCGGGCGCCGTTTTTGCAGTTGATTCATTCACTTAAAAATAATCATTGTTCTATTAACGTGCTTACATCAACTCTTTACTCATGAAACAAGCCTGAGTAAGCTCTCTGTGAATGAGAAATTGTATTTATCTATAGTAAATCTATTGACTAAGCAATAAACTGACCTATAGACTTTTTAGACTGCAAATTGTAATTTTTTGTAAAATGCAGAATAGCAAATTAGAAGGCATAGGTATTTTGCTTCAACAATCTTATTGTAGCACTTTTCTAGATGGGCGTACAATTATTTCTTACCCGAAATTCAGTTTGAAATTTTTTAACACTGTTTTATTGCTTATTTATATTTATTTGCACCATGTTGTTTTGTGTTCGTACAGGGTTGTGATGACTATGCCACCTGATAACAATGTGGTTGACAGCGGTAAACAGTAACCTCAAAATTCTAGAAATCTACCTACTAGGTACCTCGATTCAAATAAGTTACAAAGATATTTAAGATTTTACCAAGTATGCACACAGCATGATATAATATATGCCTCAGCCTCAAGCTGCATACCTATTGTTAAATAAGTATTATACATCAAAGCGGTAAGTGGTAACAAACAACCTCTCAGAAAATTATCATTTAATCAGAATTATAACAAGACAACTGATGGGATTCACAAAGGTTCTTGAGTTACAACGAAAAACCGGAAGACGTAGTAAGGCCCACCGCTAGATGGACCGACAATATTGTAAGATTTGCAGGGAGCTGATGGATGCAAGTGGCTAATAGCCGTTCACTATGGAGTTGATTGGGAGTTGTTCAGCAGTGGATGGTGATGATAATTCAGAATTCCTTTCTCTTCATTCCCACACTCTAAAAACAATTAACTGCACTTAGTGTTAGTTCGTTGTATGATTCAAACAGAGAAGTGTTAAGTTAATGGTTACACAGCATCTGAAATCACACCTCTACACAGATGAGATTATTCAATACCTCGGGTAGGTATTATCAACCAAATTTTTTCTCAAAAAGATTTTAACAATGCCAAGATCCCACAAGCCACAATCCAACAATCTCATTGCATCAAATACCTCTATTAAAGCTCACAAAATGTGTAGCACTGATTTAAAATCCAGATGATTAGTAATAATAATAGTAACGCCCACACAATCACATACATAGGTCTTGATCCCTAACTAGGATTCCTTGTATCTAGATACTACACGGATCAGGGATCCACAACAGCCAGACACAGAACAAATACTTGGGCTTTTTCTTTAATCCTACTAATATTATAAACGCGAAAGTTTGTATGTATGGATGGATGGATGAATGGATGGATGGATGGATGGATGGATGGATGGATGGATGAATGGATGTTACTCTTTCACGCAAAAACTACTGAACGGATCGGAATGAAATTTGGTATGGAGATAGCTTATACCCTGGATTACCGCATAGGCTACTTTTTATCCCGGAAAAGGTTCCTGCGCAATAACGGGAAGACGCGGGTGAAACCGCGGTGTGTACACAGATATATGAATCGACCCGCGACCGGACGCTTCGCATTCGCCCTTTTGCGCGACATCGGTCGTCAAGCAAGTCAAGACTATTCTTCTGTTGTTACTATATGTATTCAGGTTTTTGGTTTGGATTAGACGGATCGATTACATTTTATTGCTTCCCCAACAAAAACAACAAAAATCTTAAAGCTAGGGTTACAATGGGTGATCTTATTGTTTTGATGTTTTTGAATTATTGTATCTTTGAAAGAAAATCTGATTTCGACAATGACTCATCTCCGCTCATACATTTTAGTATTCAAACAGCACATATCCTAAGTCCATTTAAGAATCCATTGACACAACGTTGAATAGGACAATTTGTATTAGGCAACATTTAGATTCTAGACTTCCCGTCGCATTTGAATTGATGCAAATAAATTTATAATTAAAATAATTTTGTATTATAACTACCTATTTTGCATATTTTTGATGGTTTTGTGCAGGTGGTGCGGTTGAGTCATGGTAATGTAAACCAATAATAATATTTTACACACCTGGATACTTTGCATTCGTTTCTATATTGATTTTTGAAAACCTGTATATTTTCCCACTACTTGCATATTATTTACATATAGTGCCAATCTTACTTTTATTCTTCTAATAGGTAACATATTAAAATCTCGTGTCACACTGTCATTGTGTTTGTTATCGAACGTGACCGATATTCATAGGTTCGAATCATACAGTTTGAGCTTTCGGTGAAGGAAAACATCACATCGACAACCACCACATCGTCACTTAACTTCAGGTGAATTGTATTCAAAAACTGCCCTGTAAGAAGTTAAATATAAATTAATAATCTATAATGGTTTATAAAGTCTCGAGCTTACTGCAGATTTCAAAGCAATCCCTTACCGTTTACCTGCCGAGAAATCAGGCGTGTACTAGCAAAGTCATAAATTAAAGGGAGACGTAAATAGGTGATCAATTTGCGATGCCGTTATACCATCCGACGGGTAACCACAAGCAAGCTATAGCACTTGGGTTTATTACTGACACCCTGAAAAATCACCATTATGAAGTATGTACATGTTAATTCTCTGAAAAAGTTCTTGCTCTAAGCCTTACAAAATAAGTATGTATAGAGAAACACTCTGCACACGGCCATCACTTGGATCAGTGACCATTTAGTGGCATTTTCAGCTGACCGATACCGTGCTTTGGAGGACACGTTAAGCTGTCGGTTCCAGCTGTATCAGTCGTTAAGCCATGTCGGAGGCCTTCGGGCGTCCTGAAAACTCCGACAATAGAGCTGGCCACTCATACGAAAGAAGAGCTTACAAGTGATGCTAATAAAAGCATGTTAAAAAGAAACGTGCCTCGTGCAGGACGCCCTGCGACTAGCTGGAGCGACGACTTGCGCCGAGGCTGGTTGAGAGTTGGATGAGAAGAGCCGAAAACGGCTCCGGGCAGTGGACTGATACAGGCTGATAATGATAAAGAAACATTGTCGGCCAACCACCCATCACTGATCAAACAGTTGCGCATAATGGTCTTATGTCTCGTATTTAATATTCAAGTTACATAACAACCCGTCGAGAACAATACTCCTGACGACTCGGTAATAACAAGGAGTAGGGTTGGCGTTACGGACAAAGTATATAGTAGTGTGGAATCAATACCCAGGACACACTACTACCTACTACTCTAAACGTGTAAAAAAATCTAGAACACTCTAGCGTGAAGGAACACGCGAAAAAAGGTCTCGCGTCGCTGTAGTCGTGATCTCAATTAAATGATACAGTCGTTTATGTTATCTTGATATGAAACAGACGCTTGCCTTTTAAACTTTGCACGTTTTCACTGTTAAACTTGGGTGTTTAAAGAACTGCTTGAGGACAAAAAAGAGTTTAAATTGAGGTAAACATTTCTGGACATTATCTGCGTCTTAAAGAAAATCCCGATTTTTAAGTGATGGATGGTAAGTAGGTGGTTAAAAACCTGTTACCAAGCACTGCTATTTGAGAGTGAATATCTTCTAAGTATGCGTACTGCCCTGATCACCACGTCATCACTCAGCACCAAGAGATATGGAGATCAAATCTATCAAAATTAACAAACTCAAATCACCATCCCACAAAGCGGCGAAGGAAAATATCGTCAGGAAACCGGCATGTCCAAGAACCACAACACAGCGTGGTAGATTACGGCTCATACTCTCTGAGAGAAGCCCAGAGTCCCAGCAGTGGGACGTAATAGGCTGATGATGTTGAAATTCGCCAACACCGCTGGACCCCAGTCCATTCAGGGATTACCCTGTATTCGCCGCACAGGCAGCCCTAACATTTCGTACATAATGAAGCATCTTCACAGGCACATATATATATGTAGGTAACTAGGTACCAGTAGGTGTCTACAAGGAGTGTATTGTTCGAAGCGATGTCGTGAACCGGGGAACGCTTTCAAGAGGCCTGCACAACTTCCAATATATGCTAATTTGGCAACGTTGCTCGGGACGTTACGTGGAATAAGTAATGTTTCTTTTCTTTATTGTTGTTTCTAAGGTAAACTTGTTCGATAATTTTATTCGAAGCTTTCGTAATGGGGACGTTAAATAAGTTTGTCGAGCGCTTTATTGTGAGCTTTTGTAAATAAAATAGCGAGCTTGGTTGTTGTGTTTGCCATTCGAGTAAAAGAAATAGTCTTGACAGTAATTAGCTATTACGCTCTTGGGATAAGTTTTCAGGATATGATCATGTTCATTGAGTGAAATTGTGAGTAAACTCAAGTATTGTCCGTAGATCCAGACGGATCCCTATTGAAAGTAGAATATATTATAACGTCCACACAATAACATACATAGATATAGCTCTCTGACCCTTAACTAGAATTCCCTGTATCTAAGGCATCAGAAACAAAGTGGATCTGTGATCCACAATACCCGGACACGGTTTTCAATACGTAAATTTTTGCCCCGTAGCGGGTATCTAACCCGCGATCTTACGCTTCGCAGTCGACTACCGCGAACAATTAAACAGTAGGTTCTAATTTCTAAGATATATGTTTTTTGTTGTGTCATCCTTTCATAATTTCCTTGACGCCTAACCATTTCTCTGTAGAGGTCATCAACTAAAATGAGTTCGTACGTCCGATACTAACCATTTGAACGGCCAACTAAGAGGCCCAATTTGTCTCGGAGACCCTTCACAATCCTCTACCTACAATATATAATATGTACCTATGAGTACATCTCTTCAAAGGGAAACCCGATGCATTCAATAACCGCGCGCCAGTCGCCACATATATAACCTAAACAAACCCCATTCAATCTGCGCAGAGTCCTCGCGAACCTTTCAAATCTTCTTTGCTTTATAGTTAGGGTACTGACGGATCATTTACTCATTGAGTAGATAATAATCATTTTATTGCATACATTACATTGCTTTGAAAAAAGCACTTTTAGTTTTTTCCGAATTTTACAAAAAACATTTTTGATACAAACCTTGTCTTGACAATTTTTTTCTTATTGTCAACAGGTGAGCTCTTGACAGTAGTCTTACCTGATGATAAGTTACGACGTAGACGATTTTTGTATGAACTCAACACCCGCCTAATACTTGTGTAGCCGTGCGAAACAGGGGCGTGTCACTAGTATTTTTTTATATGTACAATTTGTCTACCCAAAACGGCACTAACATTAGTTCAAAATGATGTGGTAAATCATTAGTAATTAAATACGACAACACCTCCTACACTAATAGCCCAATTTTTTTAAAACCTTCCGTTACTGTGGCAGGTGATTCCCATTTTTTATGTTCACCTCACATCTGCCACCGTATTGACATTAACCGCATGGCGGTTTTTTTTATGTGGCTGGTCTGACTGAGTTTTTCATAGGTGTGGTAAAAAAATCTTCCGCTTTCACTAAAGCCCAAGTTTGTAAACAATTTAATTTGTTTGTAATATTTCACCTGATCTAAGTCGAAAATGTAAAAAAGTAATACCATTTAGATTGAGATAAGTATGTAGTTACATCGTAATGAAACTATAGCTTGGTGGTTGGGTATTGTCTAGTGCTCGTCTGGCTACCAATCTGTCGCCAAGTACATATCGGAGTGTTGGGGCAGCCTCACTTGAGAGCCAGTTCCCTTTCCAGGTGTAGCGAGACGCCACCTTCGACCACATCGTCATTTAACATCAGGTGACTTGTGATCAAACTCTACTAAAAAGTTCAAGTCCAAACTTACTCAACACCAATTTCTTTCCAAATTGTGTGCGGGTGTGTGTTGGGTCATTAAGTCTGATGCGTCGTAGGCGTGTGTGGGTGATGATTGCCGATTGATAAAGGGCCCGTTTTCTGTTTGTTTAGTATATCGAAATGGGATTAGAAATCGATGTTTCTTGGGTTTCGACATAATTACCTGCCTGTAGCTGTTGTTGACTTAACAAGAAGGTATGTCCATAATCCACACCAGGGCCATGACCTATGACCATCTATGCACGTAACACGGGCGCGTTACGTTATCAGCGTGAAACGACCACTACGTTATTGGCAAGGAATCTTGATGGTCATAGCGAATAAGGGCCTTGTGCTCTTTCATGTCATCTTGCGACTTCAACTTTTAATTTTTCTTGCGTGTGCAATATTCTTTGCCATAAGACGCATGCAGTTTTAATACATGTGCTATTGTTGCTCAAGCATGCTTCAGATGAAGACGCACGATGAACATGAAAGTGCACTGGTGTGGACATACCTTTAGGATGTGTAGTAAAGTATAATAAACAACTATAAAAAATTGAATCAATACTAACAATATTTCAAACGTGAAAGTTTCTGAGTATGGATGCTTGTTACTCTTTCAAGCAAAAATTACTGAACGGATTTGAGTGAAATTTGAAATGGAGATAGCTTATACCCTGGATTAACACATTGGCTACTTTTTATCCCGGCAAAAGGTTCTGGAAGACGCAGTTTAAACCGCGGGTCGCAGCTAGTATAAAATATATTTTACTCTATGAAGCTAGAAAAAAGTGCTACATCTTTACCAGTTACTCAGTCTCCAAGCAGTAGTGCGCAGCCATTACTGTATTCGAAAGTAAATTAGAAAATGTCTAATGATCAAAATTACATAGTAAAAACGAATCTTTACTAGGTACTTATATTATTATCATTAAGATCTCCGTAATTCTCAACTCTCTAGATTTGTTGGTTTTATACATGTACCTAAGCGACAGGTAGAAACCCCTACCTAATGGTTTAGGTATCTAAGTATCTATATGTACCTATGTTCCAGAAAGGTACACTAAGGCCTCAAATTCCGAGAAGGTTTTGGGGTTGTGCGTGGTTAGAACTATCAAAACCTTTGTGTAGATATCTTAGATAGGAATATGTAGGGATCTGCAAAACTACTCAGGTACTAATCTGAGTATAGTCGATACTGAATCCGACTCGATACTTTTCTATTATAGCGAATGATCACTCGTACTGTCAACCTTTGCTCCACTTTCAACCCAGCTAAATTGTTGTTGATTTTCAGAGTAATTCCAAACAAAAGTTATCGCTCTCATCGGAAAATGTTGTACCTTAACCGATAGACTAGAGGCAGCTAAAAGTACTCGATACTGGAGTAACTCGATACATTTGTTGCGATGTTTTCGTTTCAATATCATAATATCTCTACTTAGCTCTACACAGAGTTAATTACGACTATGGAAGTGTAAACTATGAAAGGTAAACAGCGGTACGTAGGTCGGAGCGGCAGTGGTTAAACTTACGGTAACAGGACTAACACGGCCTTGTCATCGACGGGAACACAATGTGTATACACACATTGCTCTTGATCCCTACGATTCCTTCACTCTTCCTTGTATCCAAGGTACCAGAAACTACGCGGATCCATAAAACCCAGGAACAAAAAAAATATTTTCGTCTTTATTTCAATCCACAAATATTAGTCCCGTAAACAAAAAAAATATGTGGTTTCCCGATATCCCGCACAAACTGGAATTAAAAGTATTCTATGTTTTTATTAATCGATAATATATCTATCTAGCGATCTCCATTCCAAAATTCACTCAAATCCGTTGAGGCGTTTTAGCGTGAAGAAGTAACAAACCGACACACACACTTGTGTAATTATCACGAATACATAATTTTCTATTCTACTCTACTCGTAAAAAGTGTACACAAAATATTAAGCCCTACTAAGAAAGTCAGCTTATCAGTGTCCTGTCAGGGGGCAATGACCTCTCGTTAGCCTTATCATCCAGGTGAAAGGCCGCCGTGAAACAAACAGCGTCGTTTTCGACACATACCATCCATCACCATTAGAGGCTGGCGGTAGATTATGTCATATACACCGCCGTACTTATGTTTCGGTGTTATGTGTCAGTCACCTGAGATATATAGACATACGCCTAGAATTTATCTCTCGAGCAGAATTTATCACACGCGGATCTTCGCTCAGAAAAGTTCTGAATCTCAGTGGGGATGAAATTGGCTGAATATAATAGTCGGCAAGCACCTATAGGTGTGTTCCGGCAGCCTGACTTGAGAGCCAGTTCCCAGTCCAGGTGGAGCGTGGCGCCACCTTCGAACACGTCACCTTCGTTACTTAACCTTGTTTGACTTGTAGTCAAACAGTACCCTGCAAGAAGTAAACATGAGACTAGCAACGCTTGTTTCAACCTCCTTACACTGACAAAAGAACAGGCAAGAAACGTTCTACAGGTATTTTTTTCGGTGCGATCACATATACAAAAAAAAAATATATAATATATTCAAAAATCCGAAAGAAAAGTTGGAAAAGTGTTCCGGAAAATTCGGAAATAAATTACAAGTTAAATTTTTTATGAACTCGAAATGTCCTTATATTTGCTTATTCTTGCGAAGCTGGGACGGGCCACAAGTGATGTCTAGTACATACATAAACCCTATCGTATAACGTCGCTGCAATATTGTAACTCAATATACAAACAAATAGTAACTCAATAGACCAACATTTAGCAACTAAACAGAAATTTGGAACTTCAATTAGGTATCTCGCCGCCTAACTATCAGGTTGGAGTTGGTCGAATGGTAACGTGCACAGTATATTTGTTAACAGTAGCGTATTTCCGTTGATTTGTGATCAGCTTAACCTCAACTGCGCAGGGTTCATACGATTCTCCAAAAAAGCTGTTGTCATTTCAGCTTGATCAAAAGTAAGTCAGGAAAACTTTGAAATCCTCAATACCACGAAATTTTTAAGAGGAATGCATCATGTCCACTTCTTCTTCTAGATACGAGATAGACAACAGAGTTCAACAGAATTACGACTTGGGTTTATCATGGGACTTATGTGTTATGTTAATATAATCGGAAATGTTATCTCACTCGCGGTCTCGGGATTTTACAGTAAATTTTTCATAATCTTCTTTGGGCCCCCCAGTGCAAAACACCAATATTTATTTTCTATATAGTATTGTAACATACCTTTGCGACAAAGTCTAATGGAAATCAGGCTTTTCGTCAGGAGTTTTCAAATTTTGCAACCCTACTCTTGATGTTTTCTGTCATGGGCAGTGATTGGAGGAAGTAAACAAAGGGCGATCTTATTTACAAGTTAACCTTACCTACTGATAAGACTAGCTCTAAGATCTCTCCTTTTATGTTGTTGTATGTTTCTGTTGTTGTGGTGAAACAATAAATCGTTATCTATCTATCTATCTACTGTGTAAACCTGCACATGAGTGTGAGTTTGTCGTGATACCTATCGTTAATACATACTGTTTTACACTGCACCGCTGCCACTACCAAACAAAAAGTTTAACCGTGGTTTCGTACTACGTAAAGCGAATTTAAACTGTGGGTTCAGGTAGTGCGCGAACTGGGTGTTGATAGAAGTAATGACAGCCGAAAAGTAGTTTCGAACGAGTTGGATTCTCAACTTTGAAAACACACGTTTTAGTTCGAGCAATCGTAACTCGAGGCATAGTTGGTCCGGTCGGTCGGTTGAGCGACATTCTGCTAAGCCATCACTTGAATCGGTGACCGTTTATTGGCATAACGTACTTCGGAGGGCATCTCGGTTGTACCTGGTGTAAAGCCATGTGTCGGAGGCCTACGGGCGGCCTGAAAAGTCCCACAATAGAGTTAGCACTTAGCTCACACGCAAGGAATGAAAAAAGATAATACATACATAATAATAACATATTTTAAACCGATCGGGCTGAGACTTTGCATGCATAAAGCTGTAGCCCACGCAGGTGAAACTGCGGGGAACAACTAGTATTATAATAAAAGCGAAATTTGCTTAAAAAAATGAATTAATTTTGGTAGGAGCCAGTTTGAACCCTGGGGAACGACATAGGATATGTCGCGATACAATGTAGTCCACGCCCCACAGCTAGTTTGCTAATAAACTGTTGTAAATTATTTTCAGCATCAAATTTATACCTAGAGTTACCTAGAATACCTAGTTAGTAGTTAAACAACTTTAGCCAAATCCATCCGCAAACGATAACAACTCTGCCTAACTTGTTCGTGGAAGTTTACGACAAACGTGCAACATTATGATATGAACTGACTGTTACAAACATGGCGTAACTATTTCCATTTACCACATCTGAGTGAGTGACTGCCGTAACCTGAATAGTGGTTTAGCGTGACACTTGACAAATGAAAAAAAAACTAAGTGCCTAATATGCCATGAGTGAAATAAAGAAAAGTATTTTTATAGTGAAGAAAACGTTAGCTTTTGTACAGTGGTTGAACAACAGCTTATAATCATCATCATCAGCCGAAAAAAGTTCACAGCGCAACATAGGCCTCCCCCTTTGAACGCCACCATGAACAGCTATTAGCCATTTGCACCCATCGGCTCCCTATGTCGTCGGTCCACCTAGAGGGGCCTACCTACCTCTTCCGGTTCGTGGTCGCCACTCGAGAACCATACCTCGGTTTGAGCACGTCTGTCTACTGGGAAAATAACATGTTTAAAAGGATTTTTTAGTAGCGTTCGTGGCATAACCGGTCAAGTGGGTCCTTTTTTTTTACGTGGTGAAAATGCTGTGCACTTCTCTTCCGCCTTAGGGGATGGCTGGAAGCGAATTGCTCATCGTACGAGTCCGCACCCGCTAAAAAGCCACGATGAGCAATCCTGGCCTCTGTGGATGTTAGTGGGCGCGCGATGGTGTTGCGGTAGCATCCTATCATCCCGCCTCAGTGGCAGACCTGGCCTCAGGTCAAGAGGAGTGGTGTCCTACCTCATTCAGGCCAGCCCTCGTCTTATAAATCAACCAGCTTAATCAACAGTCAACACGGCCATCACTTGTGTGAGTGACCGTTTAGTGTCATTTTCAACTGAGCGCTTTGGAGGGTTTTGAGCTCTCGGTCCCGTCTGTATCAGTCGTAAAGCCATGTCGGCGGCGTTCGAGCGGCCTGACAACACCTACAATAGAGTTTGCCACTAGCTCCTATGAAAGATCACTATCTCTCTGATTAGGTGTATTGTGGTTACGTAGCGCCGCACAGTGTATTGACGAAGGTACTTCGACACGTATCCAGTTCGAGTTCGCGCTCTTGTACCTTTTTGTGTAGTAAACAAGTTCTATATTCCATCGCTATCTTAAAAAAACCGGCTAAGTGCGAGTTAGTCTGGTGCACCGAGGTTCCCCTACAATGATGTGTATTTTTTGTAAACTGCATTTTTCTTTTACATTGCTGTAAGACCTTGCTTCATGCCAAATTACATTGATTAATTACCTTGTGGAATCGTAAAATATGCGACATAAACGCTCATAGGTTCGAATTTTTCACAGCCCAAACCTCTGGACGGATCGGGCTGAAATTTGGTATGCAGGTAGATGTTATGACGTAGGCATCCGCTAAGAAAGGATTTTGATTAACTCTACCCCCAAGGGGATGAAAGTTTGTATAAAACTTTGTCAATTTTAAACCGATCGGGCTGAGACTTTGCATGCATAAAGCTGTAGCCCACGAGGGTGAAACCGCGGGGAACAGCTAGTTTGTTATAAATTTCAACGCTTTCTGAAAAAAAGGGTCTTGACAGACAGACCTACAACAAAGTGATCCTATAAGGGTTCCATTTTTCCGGAATCCTAAAAGTGCGCTTTTCTTGTTGGAGTGTGCTGACCCTTACTTACCACACCACTTAAGGGGGAAAGTCGCCTGATGCTGACATCAAGTACAGCATCTATGTTATTTACTCTGTCCCACTGGCCGTATATCGGTTGACACTGTTGGCCGTCGATCAGATGTTGAACAAACGTGGGTGCCGTCGTCGCTGTGACCTACATTACGGCGATGAGCGGTATTGTCCACGCTTTGAGGGACATGCGTGACGGAATCTGATCTCCAGTTTTACGAAACGCTATTTTAGTCATTATGCTACCAAAGTTACCAAATCTTAGCTCATTACCGGTTATGCAGTTATAATAAAATTTGTAGTTTTAGTAGTTAGAAAATATTTTTTAATCTATTCATTTAAATTAGGTGGTTGCTCTATGTGGCTAGGGCGCCGTGATGTGATAAAATGTTAAATCTCTAATGGCGGCGCGAACTGGGATACTTTGGGAGTCCCTGAGTTATACATTACAGTTTGACAGCAAGGGATCAATAACTATTGATCAGAGTCGAAGGTGATAACAAAGAAGCGTGGGTATCGGAAGTCGTGACCTACTTCGGGAACGGTATTGTACGGGGGTGGGTGGCCAGCCCTGTGGTAATTAGACGACACTCGTGGTGGAAAGCCATTGAAAGGACGTAGTGATTGATCGAAGCTGGATCTTCAGCCGAAAACCGAAACTGAAACCGAATTTCGGTTTATAACTGTGGCCGAAAACGAAACTTGTGTAGACAGACATGTTACATTTGCGAAGATTTCTAGTGTTCATTCTAAACATTTTTTTGCAGTTTTAGTTAGTAAATAACATACAACTTTTAAGTTTAGATAATATTAACAATCAAATATGTACTCGAGGTAATTTTGAATTATAACTCACTACCACTTCGACAGCGGCCGGTGAAGCAATACGCACCCCAAATAAAACTGAACGTGTTCCGAGAATACAAACTTTTTTTCGGCTTGATTTTGACCTACACCGAAAACTTCAGTCGGTCACTAAATGGAAGCTCTTGAATAGCCGATAGCCTATTCACTGTCGAGTACGGAACAAGCGGTTTTCGGCGCTAAAGTAAGACCAATAAAACATATTGAAGTCCATCAGCGTGATATAATTTTGTACAGCACCTTTGAAAATTACAGATTTATGATTCTAAAACAGATAAATAGCGGTCATTAAAAAGTTTATGTATGTTCTTTTTACCTTTTCGTTACTCCGGGGCATGAAGGACTCGGTCGCCTGCGGGGTAAACTACTGAGCATTAACCACCAGTTACAATAACAACTGTGATTCAAAATAAACTCCCCATAATCATAGTTAAGTCCACATTTGGACCTGTTATTAATAAATTGGTCCCGTTTAGTCGCATTCATTCTAAACATTTCGGACCCTTCATATTGAATGTAGATCAATTATTGTGGGACCACCTGGGCCTAACCTACCTGCGGCAGTATTCTGACAGCAAGCAGGACGTTCGACAATACAATGACCTCTATAGAATTCTGTTTTACTAGAGATGTCGTGCGTATGCGATGTCTGTGCTGTGTTGTCTATCCGGCCACATTCATGCACGTATTTTTATCACTATTCTCGGTGACACTTTTAGCCGAATGTATTTATTTTGATAAGTGTTTTTGTGAATGGTTGCAAGTGCGGCGGTAGAGTAATGATACAAATCAATGTTTGTTCTTATTTTATGCGCTGCCGATTTATTGCTCACACGTGCGTGAACTCTATAGTCAAGTGCATTTTAGTTACAGTAGCTGCATGCGTATTGTACCTTAAACTTCTTAATTTCAAATTTCAATTATTTTTTAATCTGTGGCAGCAACGCGCCTTGTGATTAATTAAATGTTTAGATGAATGATTTATCTTGAAATAAAGTGATTATTTCGCCCATCTGTCTGACTCTAGACACGCTTTTGTTCTTCAGCTTCGTTTCTAAGTTTTTTACTTTTGTTTGTTATCTAACTTTACCTTTTGGATTTAACTTGTTGTACGTGATTTCGTCTTGAAGGTGGGCGTCGGAACCGGCCAAATTATCCGGCCAATCGTTGACACCTGCGCTACTGCCGCCCTTCTCATTTCCATGTTTGACGCCCGTTCCCCTAGCAACAGTGCCGTTCGCTTGCCCATATTTCACGGTATCCCATTTATAAAACGTTTTCGGCACCCCTACAAATTACTTTGTCAAAAGTTTCGAGGTTCTCGTTTAAAGTTTAATTACTAATTTTATTCGTAATTAAACATTTTCAAAGTTCTACAGCTGGTTGTATTACAAATTCTTTGCGGCTTATATTTAACCAGTTTTTGGTACAGAAAAGTTATGATGTGATTTCAATCTTTTGTCGTTTTGTATAGTGTGACAACTCTTGAATTTTGTAAAAGCCATGTCACGATGTTTAACCCCATCACTTAACGAAAGACATTTCCAAGTCTTTGACTATTTTTTGTCCTTTGACATTTTATTTCTGAAAGATCTTTAAGTACGTTTAACAAAATTATTATTCTGTTAGGTTATAATTCACTACATTTACGTTCTCTTTATGACCGTGCGGCACCTAAAAGACGAACAGCTCATCAAGGTTTCATTTACATATCGGTAAATACGACAAAACACGAAAACGACGATTGATTTATAGGACGGCCTCTTACAACAGCAACGTGGCGATCCATAACGTTACCAAAAAAAATATTAAAAGTAACAATGCGTTTTCCTTAAACGTTCCAATAGCCAACAGTATCAATGACAACCCCCCCTTCATCCATCAAATATTCCCAATAGCGGAAAAACTGCTCTCTCTCCATCAATCCTGTGATTTCAGCATTAGGTAAAGGCTCGCAGATGACGTACAAAGGGAACCGTGGGCTGCCGACTGATTGTGTCATTTTTTACGAGACCGAAAACCTCCCGACACTAAACCTTTTGGGGCACGAGGTCGTGTTATTTCTTTTTCATCGGTGATTCTTGATGCCGACATAAAAGCTGGGCAGGATGGTCCGATGCGTCCTGTGATTGATCCCAAAATTCTTAAGCTCGTTTTAAAAATAAAAGATTTTCTGGTTTTATTTTAAAATGTTTTATGAGTAATCTAAACCCACTCTCGTTAAATTTAACTATGTTCTCATATTTTATTTTGACTACCCTGCAAAATAAAATAGAATTTGCAAGTTAAGGAAAAAACGTGACTGAATTGAATAACGAAATGAGTGCATTGCTAAATTGGCATTATGCTTAATAGATATAAATTTTGCGCCCCGCTGGCATCTAGGGGGTTGGAAGTAAAGAAAACGTCAAAAGATTACATTGTATATATTTGCAGAAAAACTTGTCGAAAGTCTTCACTGAGTATTGCATTTTAAAGGCTTCAAAAACATGATTGATTAACATAATATATTTGTTTGTGTTAATCTATTACCGTTACAGAAAAAGATGGATATAATTAACACAGCATCCGCATTAAACACAAGGTTGAGCATAATGCGATTTAGGCTTTTCTATTAAAACAGAGAACAAAGGAAATAAATTAGCTGAACACCAAAGTCAAAACAGTTCTTACAGATGTTGGAAAGCGCTGAAACATATCGTTTTCAACCCGAGTGTTGGCATGTCTAGGCGAATGTGCTGTGTAAGCACCAGCCATTTGTCCCGAAAACTAAATGATTTTTTGATAAATGTAGCACCAAGAAAATCCACTTGTAAATGCAGCGCGAGCGTACGCAATAAATCTTATTTGTCGTCGACGGTACGGTTTCCTCTCCCGAATACATTGGCGTTTCGATGCCATTACACATTTGGTAATAAATTCCGTCGAGTCGAGGAAAAGCCATAAAAAATAATAAAGGAGTATCGTATCGTAAACGGGAGAGAGAAACAAACGCGTAAAGAGGTTGTGAACTTTTTCATCTGGCAAGTTTGATTGCTTCGTTCCTACCGGGATGGTCATAGAATTTAAATTACGCCGTAGAGGAGGGCTGCACATTCATTTCGATTAACACTTTCCTCTGTGCTTAATTGAGTTTTTGTTGGAGCTGTCTCGAGTGTCTCGGGCTTCTAATGGCTTTAGCTCTTAATGATAACTTGTCAAAGGTATTTGATCTGTTGCAGTTCATTTGAGTTTTTTCACTACTTACAGGGTAGTGTTTGACCACGAATCACCTGATGTACCCCGGCGTAGGGATGCAAATCATCATTATCAGCCTTCCACGTTCCCACTGCTGGGACTCTGGCCTTGTCTCAGAGAGTGAGTATGGGCTATAATCTACCACGCTGGCCCAGTGCGGGTTGGATGTGACGATGCGGTAGAAGTTTCAATGCTGCATAATATCATGATGTCAATGCTATGCTACCACATTTAATTGTAAATTTAAGGATCCATATAAGTTTGAGTTGATAAGTATGAACCCTAAAGAATGATCATTGGAGTTTTAAAATGGATGCTCTTTGTTTCATTTTCTAAAAGGTTTTGAAATTCATAGCACAAAAATAATTTTATCTAAGACACATCTGCGCTCCTTTCGTCCATTCTCCTGAAGTAAGACTGCACATTTCTATATGCCGTGTACAATGCAATACTATTGCTTTCCCCAGCCTTCCCCAGCTGTTCACTCCTTATGACCCATTCTTTATACGAATTACGAACCTTAGTGCGGAGAGAGCCTTTTAATTAAAATCCCTTTCTATGTCCTTCGAATCTCTTATCTTTTTTGATTCATTTCACTGATCTCTTAAAATCTGTGAAGATAAAAACCTGTATTACTAAGAATTTCAAAGAAAAGATTTTGTATTCTTTTTGGCACGTATTGTTTTTTATTGTTTCTTTTGAGCTCTACTTTTTACAACGAGGTGGGTGAAGGACTTAGTTTCGTTTCGTCCAGACGTAAAGTCATTCATACATAACACTTATCTGTTGATAAAGTCAATATGGATTTGGTCGGCCGAACGAGTTCAATTCCACTCAAAAAGGGGCTTATACGTAGAATAAAAGTCAAAACCCACCTTCCTTCCTTTTAGTTTAGAAACTAATAATGTATTCCGTGACTCTGACTTTTTCTGCTCTAAATTGGACGGCACTTGTGAAAAGTCCCTTCGCGTCTGATTCTTGGTCTGATCACGTTTTAGACGTTATTTCCTTCTCCTTATGACTTAAAATGTTATAAATCATAGTGTGTTGAGAATGTAAGGTCTAGAGAATGAACGAGTCTTCAAAGCCTCATTTGAGGACATTGAGGACGATTTTGTCTTTTGTGTTCATAGATCTTATCGTGCCTGAATGTGATTTTTTTCCTCTTATATTTTCGTCTTCGTCGCTTTATAATTTTTATCTCAATTGTTTGAATACTGTAAAAACCAGACATTGCTTCTTTTCCTTTTATTTAGGTAATGAAACAATGGTGTCGATTCGGTTTTACATTCTCCTAAACTAAACTAAATTTGACAGGTCTAATAGTATTGCTGTCTTTCTCTAACCACTGAAGTAAAAAAAGGATGGCATTACTATTAGATCTGTCAAACTTAGTTTAGTTTTAGAGAATGCAAAACCGAATCGACACCATTGTGACTGCTTTAAAGTTATCTACTTAAGAATATGACTTTAAAGATATGCCAAATCACACAGCTAAACATTTCTAGATACAAGTTTCAAATACTGAGTACATTTTTATGATTGTTGGTTCTAGATTGCGGATATCATTTCAATTAATATTGACAGTGGGTTAACAAGATGTGTGTACGTGTGCGTATCTGTTTTTTCTTTACGAGTATTTGTGGAGTGTTGTCATTAACATCCAAGGGAATGTTTTCAAATACATATATATACCAAAAGAATCTAATCTCCACTCAACATAACATCAAAACCGTGATTAATATTCTCAGATGAATTTTTTCGTCAACATTTTCAATGGCCCTCGTCCCTTTTTAATCTTCCTTTGAGGTCCAAAATGGGAGAGCAAACAAGCCGGAAAATAAATCAAACAAAGCTGAATTACCTGCGTTCCGGGAATTAACACATTCTGTTCCATTGTGGTCACCGTTCTCGATATAACGTCGAGGCGCTGTATGAAAAATACCGGCAGTAGGTTACCTTAGAAGGAATGGTGTAACAAAGGTGGCTCGTGTTTACCGATGGATAGAATTAAGCTGATGGCGATAGAAGTATGCATTGTACTTAATTTTAGAAGTTGTTACAATATTAAAAGTCGACAGTAAATCGTTTTTGTATAACCTGCTAAAGTTCAAGATAAAGTTTAATAAGGTCAAATGCTGTCAGAAATGAAACGCAAACGAGGCACAATTTGTTTAGTTACATTTTACCGTATAAATTACATTTAAAAAACGTTATCAAATACGAAATAAACGGTGTCGTATTTGGGTCACAGTTGTAAGTACATACCTTTCCGTCATTTACGTGTATAATTTTCTTGATCATGCCAATGTTTTGTACGCACGTTGTATCCGACAATCACTGCCAATCTAATTCAATCGCGCTTTCCCTGTACGGCTTTTTGCTCTCATCAAAACACCGTATGCGCGCAATTTTGTGTGTTCATATTGCCACATCGCTGTCGGCGCAAAACTGCTTCCTACTGCTCGAGCATGGTCAGCCTTTTTCGTAGCCATGATTAATGGCTGGACGCCGACACGAAAACATCTCGCAAATTAAATGTTATGTGCTGTGTCTTATTATTATTAATTAATGTACGCGGTGACTGCGCAGTTGTTACAATTGGGTAATGTGCTATGTTACAATGATTATGCCGTCATTTTTGACTTAATGTGTAATGCCTTGCGGTTAGGATTGCATTGATTTTAAATGTGTGTACATTTTGCCACAAGTTTTTAGCGCTTGTAGTTTTGATTTTCAATCTTATTATTTTTCGCATCCCACGCCTGACTCATCCCGACTTGTTTACTGACCCAATCAGGCGAAGGTGCTCTACTGTTTTTATTTTATTAATTCCAATTTCTGTCTTGTTTCAGGTATAAAACTGTATATATCACGCCCCGACTGGTCAACGTTAACAATGGCCGATACGTGGAATTGTTGCATGCATCATCTCACATTGCTTGATCGATATCGGACAATGACTTAGGAATTAGAAATATTTATAAAAAATACTTAATTGTGAAAAATAAGAAGTTTGTAAGAAGTTAGTTGAGAACTTGAGACCTATATAGCTAGGTAACAAGTCTTCCACAAACAAACTTTCTAAAAGAACAAATATCGTTCAGGAATAGTAGCTTTTTATCAGTGAAATAATCGGATCAGTAGTTTCAGAGATTACCTTCTCTGAACACAAACTTACAGGCAACTTTACTTTCGTTATTAATAGGATAGAAGCGTTGCAAAAACTTTACCCTATTGAAGTCAAATAGCGCGCAGTAATTGCTCTCAGAACTCTTAAGAGCATAAAATATGCTCTGGAAATGTCTTTCCATTCTTCACTCTCAAAAGAATAAAGATTCAATTTTCTACGTGATTTCTTGACTTCAGAGCAAAGCGAGTTATCAATCATGCAAACCTTTCGTTCTAATCAAACCGCTTTGAAATGGAGTTTTGTTTGGAAAAATCTAGAAAACTCCTTGGTTATATTTATAAAAACTGCACTGGCGCTCAAAGGATTCCTTTGAGACCGGTTCGCGATTGAATTACATGGGCTATTCACAGTTGGACGCAGTTTGCGAATGAACAGAATGAGCGAACGAATGAATGAACGGGTGAACGAGTCGAATCATATTTTCCGTTTTTCTCTATTTAGATGTTGGACGAAATGCGTTCGTTTTCCGTTGTCAAAATACAAACAACAAAACTAACAAAGCCTTTTTGAATCAATGTTTTTAATTATGCCTTTTGTTTGGAAACATTAGGTATTTTAAAACATGACCGTAAACAAGGGTTAATTTTATTATTCACTAGCAAACCCGGCGAACTCCGTTTCGCCACCAGATGGCTTCGTTTTATGTAACATTTCGTTTGATGAAAAAAAAAAAGAAATTTTTATTTTTTATTTTTGAACCATGTAAATGATAAATTTGTCCTTGTATCTGTAATTGCAAACTATCAATTGTTTAAGAATACGGTGTAGTACATGCTATGTATCAGAGATGGCGCTGTATGTGAAAAAAGATTTTCCCGCTTTTCTGTTGAAATGTTTCCTGAATTTTCTTTGCTATAAACCTCACGGAGCCCGAGACCTTTCCAACGAATGCAAAACCGTGGAAATTGGTTTGTGCGTTCTGGAGTTATAGCGTCAGGAAGGAAAACCCGACTTTTTTTTATATAATAGATTAATTAATAAGGACGTAGTTGAATTAAAATGAATGTTGGTCTGAAGTTAAGCTGATCAGAAATATTACATTACTTACTAAAGTACACTGTCCTTGAAGCAGAGTTTAATATTTCGCATGTTTATCATTCTAGGTATTAGAATATTATACAACCGGTCAACCGGTGTTGTGAGTATGGGAACTTGCTACGTAGAAGCAAATGAATTCGACTGTATGACCGTTTTAAATTAAGACAACTTTGGTCGAACGTTAGTGTTATACGACCGTTCAAAGTCGAATAAATAGTTTGAGCAAAGTCATCTCACGCATTCTCACCTCACAAACTTCACTTTGCAAGTCTACCCTTTCGTTGCCGGAAGGCTTGCTTCACGAAACACTTTCCTTTCACTTTATCTTCATTAAATCTTGACATTCATACATTGTGGTACAAGAGACATTAGCGTGGGCGTTGTCTAAGCATTATACAATACAACACCTTTCAGCGTCATTAAAAGTCCTTTGTCTCTCTTCATTCTGATACTTTTATTAACCCCTTTATAGTTTCATCCCGGTCTCTCATTGATCATCTTTAACATTCAACTTACATCTCCTACTGACATTCCTTGTTCTTCATTAGGTAGGTAGTAGGTACCGTATCGAATATCTAGACCGACTGGAATGCCTGCGGTTTCGCGTCTGGTTACCAAACCCTTGCACAACAGGTAGAGTTCTTATCGACAATTCGGAGAGCTATATATGTTTGTTTTACGATTACGTAACATGATATTTTTCGCAACTGGTCGGCTGGTCAGGGGACATGACAATTAAGCTGAATTTATTGCTCTGATACTGCTTATTTTGTGTAACAGACCTCCTACGTATAGAAGGGTTTGTCCAAGCATCAAACAGTAAGAATGCTTTACTAGAGTAAAGTATTCTGATACACTTCAAAGATTTCATCCCAACTACACAGATACAAATTATTCAATGTCTCGAACTCCAAACAACTCGTCTTCATATTCCGAAGCTTTCCGTGACATTTTGAACACAGAAACCAATTAAAATTAAATTCATTGAAGACTGAATCACGACTAACCAATTAATTTGTCGCGACTCTGGAACTAATTATCCTTCCTAACGGTTCCTGTTCTAAAATTAAACATGGCGTCGAAAATGGCGGCGGCGGCGTCCCCAATGGCGAGAATTTATTGGGTAAATAATGCAGTAAATTATTCAGGTGTACTGGGAAACTTTAAAAAGCGAGGTGGAATATATCCGTCCATATTGGTTCCCATTTGACTGGAATCTGATCTGACTAAATGTTAAGGGGTAGTGCGGGTAGAAGGGTGTTCGTATTCGGGTTGTAGACTTTGGAATTAACTCGTTAACATTCTTAAAGCGATACTAAAATATCTAAATTAATGGCAACACTGAAAGCTGTTTTTAGTTGGCGGTAAGTATTAGCTTTAATGCAGAGAAATTATAATTTAGCCAACGACCTAACGACTACTTTGGTTTTAAGCTGCCAGGTAACCAGTTGCTGTGAGTCGCTCTTTTACGGGAGTTCGTCTGGATGATAAAACCACCGAATTGCCAGACGAAACCAAGAGTTACTTCGCATCGATTTCAATCTAGGAGAGGTTTTCCTCCGCCATTGTAAGTTGCAACTCGATATTCGTTGTTTTCCCCTTGCAAAAGTTTGCTTATGATCTCAACACTGAAGCTCTCAGATCTGTACTCTCAACAATTGTTTGAAGTTGAATGTTCCTGACGTAGAAGACGGACGAGCGGAAGTTGTTTTTCTTTGTTTTTGAACTTTTCCAATTTATTTTTTTCCTTTTTCCATTTTTATCTTGGAGGATGTTAAGAGCTGGCTCTCAAGTTTTAAGACAATATGTTCCGGTGGCGTTAATGGAGACGGGACTGAAGGTAGATTGAGAACACCAGCATTTATTGCCCACCACACCTTATCAGTGGTATGCAATAGCAACATAGCATGCGCGACTATTGCCGAACGGCCTGCTCTTATCGATATTAATATGTGTAAAAGGCAAATTGCGAAGCTTTTTCCACAACCTACACACATATGTGTACGTTTTTTTCACATTCACGTAGCAATATTAATATTTGATCGGACGCAGGCCTCGCCAAAATGGCGCTTGCTGATAAATCACGCGTTTCCCCGCTTTTTTTATACGTCACATCTTAGCGGGCGTCTTATTACTGCGGCAGCTTGTGGAAATATTAACAGTGACTTAAGTTCTGGACTAATTGGTTCACTCACACAGTGAAGCAAGTGTTTGTTTTTGTCTGGGCGTTTTGACAGACTGTGTGGTGGGGCGGTGACGGAAGATGGATCCGATATAGCGTCATTACCACTGATGTTGAGGATGATGGATCTTATGCACACAGTGTTCTCATTGATTAATGGTTTGGAAATTATCATAATGCAAGAGAGACATGTCCTTAGTAAACATTATAGTACATCTGAATTCCTCAAACTAACTCATTATAAACATTGTCATCGCAAAATATATTGCAGTGAAGTCGCAGATCCTCAAAACCACAAGCTGTGCTAGACTTCTATCGTAATGCGTAATTATTAATTTCATTTGCACCAAGTTCAGTTTCTGCTTGATCGTTTATAACGCACAAGTATCTATTTCCGTTATGGTTGTATATAAAAATTAAGTGGTGCGATGACAAAATTTGGATATACGAAACCATTTTTAGGTTGTTTGATTAATGTTCTGACAGCGTTTCCTTTTAAAGCCAATGACACCATTTCCAATAAATTATCTGTGCCTTTTGTTTGTGAAATCTGCCTTTTTGTACGTTGGATACAGAGCTATTTGGAAGATTTATGAGGAGAACTTGGTAATGGCGGTCAATGATCGCATACCGAGACACCTTCTTGTAGTTCAGGGATTCACTGAACTTGAATTTATGTCTGGTTGTGCTGAAACATCACCTCGTCATAATCATGCCCTGGTACAGCTTATTTAGGGTCGGTGCAGCACGTCTTTCTCTCCACTCTCCCCTGTCAGCCGTCATTGTTTCATTTACTTCCTTTTCATTCATATCGGACCTTACGCTATCCACGTGCATCTTTTCTTTGATTTCAATCTTCCCTTCCATTCATCCACATTTATATCGCCTATCATCCTGTAATAATCTGTTATCTATTGGCTTCGTGAGAATGAAATTTTAAGTCTTAGCCATAATCTACTTACTATACACTAGCCAAGTAGACGGCTGTGGATGTTACATGCCCTTGAACTTTGTATCCTTTTTGTTAAACTTTTAAGCTCCACTATACAAACGCCTAATGTTAGTTTTTAAGCAATTTATGAACGCTGAACAGTAAAGAGAACAAACTTGTTAAATGCATAGAGCATCACTTTCACAATTTAAAGTTGAGCCAAGCTTAAAGTATCCAGTTTTAATATAGCATGATAACATCTAGGTAACGAGCACTATTCGTGAAAATTTTCAGAAATTTCCCCGGTGTTGTGAACAGCTGGTCTTAACGCTCGGGACCCTTAATTTGCTTGGGAATTGCAATTTTACCGTCCCTTGGACATTGAACAGTGTTTGAGGGTTGTACAAGGAGCTGAATCCGATTAACTAACACCAACAATACTTTTTTTTTATCCGTTTGGCTATGTTAGCTATGCGCTCTCTGTGATTAGCTAATTTTGCACTCACGAAAACAGTATTGAAGCATCGAAAGTAAGGCCTAAAAGTGCTTAATTCTTTTATCACTTCAACCCATCTCGACCTTGTACCTATTACTTAATAAGTTACGCGCGGATTTGCAATCGCCCAAAACGGTCAAGAAAAACATGGTAAGGGAACCGACCTGTTCAAGAATCACAACATTCAATGGCACGCGATATCTAACCCGAACTGGGTCAGCGTCGTACATTATTGCTCAGTCTCGTTGAGAAAATTCTGTGTCCCAGCAGTGGGAGCGTAAGGCTGATGATGATGTACAAAATGCATGATTTATGGTACTGTTACCTATAATCATGGGAGGTAGGTATATAATATATTGCAGCCCCTTGGGGAGTCGGCACCGGTATCGAGTTTTCCGACTTTACAGGTGTTATGGATATAAAAAAAAGAATTATGAAAAAACGATGTTTTCGCAACTTTTGGAATTCAGTTCTTAATTATTGGCACGTCATATCTTAATTTTAACGGTGCTTCTAACGAGAAAAGTGCCGGAAAAGTTTTAGGCAATGAGGGTAAAAGTATGCACCATTTGTTTTTTGTTGTACCCTACCCTTTACTGATTATGATCAATATAAACTTTGGGGCCGTTTTTAATCTGGCGAGTATCTTATCATTTTGTACTTGAAGTGATGATTTCAATTTAATATTTTGAATATTTCAGACTTTTTAAAAGAAGAATCATTTATTTGCATGATGTAGTTATTACTATAAAAATTGTATTGTTGCAAACCAGCCTCAACTCAGCGTTGTGCTGCTCGTTTGACCAGCGCTGGTCTTCCGCTATAGCCGTTTTAGGTGACATCACTGACACAAAACTAATTTATAATGAACAAACATTAAAAACAGATTTTTACATACTAAAATATCATCATTATCAGCCCATTACTTACCCACTGCTGGGACTCTGGCCTTCTCTCGGAGTGAGAGTAACCTAAAATATATCGGTGAGCTTTCACTTATTTATTGTACTTTTAACTACATATTTATGATATATGTAACAAATGGAATTAAAGTCGCGAGAACGTGTGTTTTATCACTCGGATAACGTAAAGCTCTCAAGAAAATGAGAATACTGGAAACTTATAAAAGCGTTTGCTTTTCCTTTGATCTTCTGACGTAACATTACATCAAATCATGACAAGTAAAAGGAAATCTCTCACTTGGGGGAGAACTCTCCCTCAAATTCCCACCCCCAAATCTCTAGTAAAAGCAAACGTAATCACAAACGGTTCCCGGTAACACATTTAACATCCTTTTGTTCCTTCTGTTGGAACAGCTGAACACTAAACACCTTAGGCTTTTTACGAATTCGAAAACATATTATTGAACAAACAGTAAATCAATTTGATACAAAAAAGAACTCGTTTATTTATTGCACAACAAATAGGTAATTGGAACTTGTTACTAAAACACTATTTTAATGGAAATAAGCATTAAGCGTTAAAGTATAGTCAAGTAGTTTGAAGCGAAAATGGCCCAGTGGTAGTCATGTGGGTTCGAATTCGAATCCTACACCTTGCCGGCGTCTTTGTTTCCCGATAAGTATAACTTAGGAACCTTCAAGTCGAGAGTGAACAGGTATCTTCTAGGCAAGCGTGCTCCATCTTCGGCCACGTCATCACTTACCATCAGGTGAGACTGGGGTCAAATGCATACCTATCTCATATAAAAAAAAACTATGAGCTTGAGCTTTTGGTGAAGGAAAACATCGTGATGAAACCATAGTTGTAACCACCTCGTGTTAAGAATCTTTCGCCAAGCATCTATCGGTGTGTTCCGGCAGTCTCACTTGAGAGCCAGTTCCCAGTCCAGGTGTAGCGTGGCGCTACCTTCGAACAGATCGTCGCTCAATATCAAAATAAATTTTTTTTTAAATTACATAGTTGTAAAGGCTGCGTCAGTTTCCTTACACTTGTGCAGTAACCATGTTTTAAATGAACATGACAGTTTAATTATCCCTTTTGCTAGCGCGTATAATTTTTCTCTTACCACGTTTTCGAAGATAGCCTACTGGTTTCTCCCCGTGCTATCCCTCGGTTGTTTATTTTACATTTCCCAAACAGCGTCGTAAAAACTTTGCGAATAAATACCTACTGTGCTAAATCCCTCCGTGGAGTTTTACCTTTCGTTTTCATTACTAAGGGTTGGGTCGAAAGCCTGTGCTAGTTTTAGGTTGCGTGAGAAATAGTTGTTTCGGCAAGTCGCAGCGTTGTTTTAGCCTTGCGGCGTTACTCTTTGTTTTATTGCGTTTTAAAGGCATTTTATGGCCTGAAAACTGTTTATAACGTGAATTTGTTGTTCTTGTTTATGATTCAGTGTGCTTTTCATTTTTTTAACGATGTATCGTCTGTTCGATTCAAAAGTGTTCAAAATCGTTTTCTGTGGCATCTCACTTACTCGTGTATATTCACAGCTATCCTGAAAGACTTGACATTTCAAGATGAGATCCCGGATCGAAGACTTTGCTTGATTGCTTGATTGCTTGATTCTCGTTCTTTTTCATAACCTTGCAATTGGTCCACTTGATGCCTCCGCCCTCAGTAGCCGATATGTGCACTGGCAGAAATAGTAATCAAGGACACAACTGACTGCACGGTGCCTTCAATAATACCACACAAAATTGCGATGCGATGCGATTCAGATCGGAAGTTCTTGTGGTGTATTCGTGCGAGCTCGCAGATATTTTCGATGCGACGCGAATTCGCAGTTTTGTGTGGGAACCCATAGTTCTAGAAGCTCAGCAACTGATATGTGCATATCGGCACATCAGGAAGAGCAGGTGGTGCGAGTAACCATGTGCAGCGCGCGGAAGTAAAGCGGTATGGCCTCGTAAAGCCTTACTGGCGCTGCTCAATAGCACACGTTACATTACATCCTACTGTGTGCATCGATTTGCTGCATTGTTTGCATTGGAACACTGTTACCGGTGTTGTGTTCCATCGAAGACTGCACGGAGAAAAAAGACCTTTCGTAATACATTTTCCCTCGGAGTCAAAAGGAAAGGACTTTTGAGTCAGAAGGAAAGCTAAGGTAAAATACGAAAGGAAAAGGTAAGACTCAGAAGGAAAGTCAGGATTTTTTCTCAGAGCAGCTGTTGCCCGGGTGAACTACGGTTTAGCACGATTAAAAGTATCCTGTGACCTTTCACAGGGTTCAAATTTCTTAACTTGAAAGTAGCCTAAGCTCCTTATAACATTAGCTATTTGCGAGTGAAAGTCCCGTCAAAATCGGTAAAGTCGTTTCAGATAATCTCTGAAACAGACTCAATTTATTTTTTTTGTAATTACAAAACGAAAACTCATTTTTTTTTGTATAGATAATAATGTATTTATTATCAACTAGCAAAGCAACCCGCCTTCGCCTTAGGTTTCCGTGTAAGAAGCTATCTTATCTCACAAGTTGAAGCAAACTGCCTAGTGTGCAAAATGTCATTCAAATCAGTTCATTAGTTTATGAGTTCTTCGCGGATAAATAACGTGACACGAAATATTATACCATTTAAATAAGTAAAAGCTTGGGATTGTAGTGAACTTGCTCCAATTCAATCAGTTCAATCAAGTAGGAAAATAAGTGGGCGAAGCCACGGGCTCGATTCGCTAGTATTTCATTATATAATCCGTCTTTATTAATTTTCCTCGTTAACTGCAACTAAAAAGATTATATCTAGCATGATAGGATTACTCATTTCCGCCAAGAACGTCTTTAAAATCCGACATTCCGAGCTCAGAAGCCGAAGCCCGGCAACAATGGACTCCCCTCGACTGCCGGAAAGGTTCCCTTCAATGGATGCCCGCGGCTCGATCATACGCCAGCGCCCTTTTTGCCTTCCACCTCAGACGTCAAGACCTCTAGACATCCGTATCCGGTGCGCTGTACTATGGACGTCTTTTTTTAGATAAAACAGATATTTTCCAAGCGTTCAAATATGGTTTAAGTTGAAAAGTGTCCCGGTTCCTTTGAGATTTCAAAGGGATCTAACAAGTTTTAGTTTTTGCTTTCAGTCATAACATTTGACTACGAGTCATTTTCTGGGTGGCGTCACGCTACACCTGCGCTGGAAACTAGGTCTCAATTGAGGCTGCAAAGTAGTTCTGATATGGTCGAATGTGGTCAAAACACCATAATCTTAAATAAGTACAGATTTCCAAGTGCAGCAACCGGATGGATAAGCCATTGCTTAAAGTTCTGCGATTTTATTAAGAGGGTGGTAAAGTGAGCTAGTAAAGAGCTGGTAAGGTGGATTTCGTGTGAGCTAGTGGCTAACTCTAATATCTGACCTTTGGGCTGCCTGAAGGCCTTCGACATGGCTTTATGACTGATACAGCTGGGATAGATAGCTTAACGTACTTTTCGGAAGCGCTCAGTTGAAAATGCCACTAAACGGACACCCATCTAGGTCATGGCAAGCCATGCGGCCTGCGATGGGCGCAACATAGGTACTATTGTGTTGGTTTCCGTGCCGTTATGTGTTAAATAAAACGTTTTTCATATGCGTAGTGGTCGTGCTGAGTTTTGCTTATAGAAAGACCATATTATATAGGTTCATCATCACGATACTAAGCATACTTAGCGACTTGATGGATAGCTCCTAATTCGAACAGCTACTGTTTTTGCTCTACTGCTAACTCGACCCTACCTCCGGATACAATGGAACCGATTCCCACGTCCGAAATTTCCTTAAACAACTAATTTGATTGTGCGAAAGTGTCAAAAACACTCACGCTGTGGGGGTGGCGAGCCCATTTGTTTCGCCGTGGAATTATTTATAATGGCAATATAGCGAGTTGTGCGCCGCTTCACAGATACGGAACGTCAGTGTCTACGGAAACAGTAGCTAAGCTCCCACGTGTTGTAATTTTTATTTACGGCTTTGATAGCTTATGTTTCAGCGTCACTGAGATCTGTTTAGGTCGCGCTGAGATAGTGTTAAGTAAAAACGCAGGTAGATCTTTGCGAAACTAAGAAATTACTCCTCGTCGCGTCTCTAATACGGCGGTTTGCGATCATTGATAATTGTCATAATCGAAACAATAACAACAACAACAACTGACACTACTGATAATATCGATGATGAAATTAATAACGTGCGATTATCGAAATATGATTCCATTAGTATATCCTACTAATATTATAAACGTGAAAGTTTGTGAGTATCGATGTATGGATGTTTGTTACTCTTTCATGCAAAAACTACTGAGTGGATTTGAGTGAAATTTGGAATCCTAGCAAATAGCTTAGCTTATAATACCCTGGATTAACATATAGGCTAATTTTTTATCCCGCGGGTGAAATCGCGGGGCGCAGCTACTATCTCATAATCTTTCGCTGCTAGTCCCTATCAAATCAAAATTTAATAAATGTTCTGATTTAGAAATGTTATGTATCAGCTCATGCACATAGCTGTTGACATTAGTACGAAGTTTAAGCGCTGTCTTACACGGTAAAAAAGGCTTTATTTCAAGCACAAGATAATTAAGAACACAAAGTCTGTCGTGTCATGTGTCGGCGACGGTAATGTTTATGCCTCCTCGCATAATTAACGTTCCATCGTGCACTTTAGAAAGCAGAGGGCTTTATAGGAGACGTGGTAATTTTAGGGGTTGAGTCTGCTTGGACAGGTCCAGCATCAAAGATAGTCTTTAATTAGTACGAGCGTAACGACACGGATAGGCAAAGAATTTGACAACCGGAAGTTTTCTCAAAACCGTTTAATATTAAAGCTAGATATGTCGCGGATTTTTTTAATACAGGAAACCTACTTTTTTTACCTTGACTCTAATCAAACCTTTCAGACAGCTTAAGCTGATGAAGTTGCCAATTAGTTGTCTCATTTTTTCCCGACTTGTCCAACAATTATCGTGATTTCATGCTGAAAACTCTACACACTCAGGGTCACTCACACACACACTTCATATTAGTGAAAGGATTTTCGGAATTGGATCCGCAGTTTAGGAGACTACCCCTACATCCAAACAAACTAACTCTGGTTATAATATTTACTTAATTATTTAATAAACTAACACAAATATAAAAGTAGAATATATATAGAAAGCCAATTAGTTTCTACAAATATGAAACTTATTAATATAGAAATAGATATAGGTTTCCGTAGATCCGGACAAGAGTATATTCTTGAAAACGTTGTCCAATGACACTTCCTCGGTCAACTATTCTGCTGTGGACCATGGACTCACTCGCACGATCCGTAGACGTTGTTAAAAATAACGAGTGTTTTCAAAAATATTTTCGTATACTTGGACGATGTAGTTGTCGCCGCAGCATGTCTTGAATCTTTATTTCACCTGTTGTATTGGCAAGGAACCCTTAAAAGATTCTCCAGCCTGGCATACGTCTCTGTCTGTGGGTTTGTCTGTCGGATAGGCTTCTAGCCTGTCACATTCATTCATTCTTGTTCTGTTAACGTGAAGAAATCTGTTTTCAAGTGTGATAATCTTAGATCAGTGTTTTTACACAGCCAAGGGACGTGATTACAAGCTACCGAAACGCTTTGATCTCGACAGTTGAAGTTGTATAACGCCCGAAATTAATAATCGATCCTGATCCGTTACCCGCGGTATTGGATCGATATGTCATGTCATAATATGTCATTTTAGTACGAGGGCTTGACACATTACTACTAAAATGTCATATTATGACATGACATATCGATACAAAACCGCGGATAACGGATCAGGATCGATTATTAATTTAGGGCGTTAGAGGCTCTAGCAACGTCATATGGATGAAAATTGTGTGGCAGCTGGCGTTCGCGTGACGGTATAGGCTTTGCCTATAACTGCAGTGCCCACAGAAATTGCAACTAAGAAGAAATAAGCGAAGCAATTGAACATCACCCTTCCACTCGAAATGAAATGAATGCGCGTCAAGGGTCCGTAATTTTCCCCCCAATTAACTCTTAACCTGCACAATGTCAAGGTACAGCTTACAGCCAATTCTTTTCGGTCTGGTGGCCGCCCGATCACGGGTTCATCGACCTGCCAAAACGGACGTTTAAAAAGCCATTGGTGTTTTTTTTAATGGAGTCGTGACGCGGCCCGCTTTGGCGCCGTGATGCCATTGTGTTTAATGTACAATAGATTAAGGTTTTTATGCCAAAGATGTGGATCTATTTTTGTAAGCTGGAGCCCTGATTTTATCACGCGGTGAGCAAATTCTTCACTGATTTGTTTTGACATTCCCTCCTGAGGGTTCTTCTGGATGTGTTGTCATAACGACCATTCAATCGCCCGCGTGGTAGTTGAAAATCTATACATATAATAAATCTGTAACTCATCACTGTCTGTACATTGAAGATAAATGAGAAAAACTTTTACTGGGGGCCTTTATTAACGCAATAGAACCCAAAACAATCGTTTTTAGAATTTTTGTCTGTTTGTCTGTATGTCTGTTTGTCTGTTTGTCTGTTTGTTTGTGCGCGCTAATCTCAGAAACGGCTTAACCGATTTGAATGCGGTTTTCATTAATATATTGTGGTTTTCTCCACTTAACATTTAGTGTTTGTTTTATTTCAATCGGTTCATAAATAAAAAAGTTATATCAGTTTAAAGCATCACGTCGGAAATTTGGTCGAGTCGATTAGATTATTGTAGCCCGGATAGCATATAGGTTCCTTTTTAACCCGGAAAAAGATTCTTGCGGGATAGTAGGGAATACCATGAGTGTAAATGCGAACCGCAGCTACCCCTATCACCATCCCCATCCCCACATTTATGAAAATGCCAAAGTGTGTTTTTCTGTTGGTTTGTTCGGCTTTCACGGCGTAACAAAACAACGAATCAGGGTATTATTTTGCATAAAGATAGTTTATGCGCCGGAGAGTAATATAGGCTACTTTTATCCCGGAATAATGCATGGGTTCCGTGGGAAAATCTAATATAACGAAATTTTTCGAAATCTTTTACATGGTTGCTAGGCATCATTCTGTTGAATTGTTTACATGTCAGGAAGAATATTATTGGCATGACAATTATTGGTGTGGATACACACGTAACAATTTATCGTAGCGATGTATCTGTTCTAATTGCTAACCGATCTCCGGTTATATCGAAAGTGTGCCTGAATAATCGTTGTAGAATTTCTGGTTTGCACAGATGAGCGACGGCAGTAACATTTTCTGTTCGATAAATCATTGTTGATCGACTTGACCGTATTTGCATAATTTTGATGGTAGCGTGTGTTTTGTTGCAATAAAACTGACGTCGGACACGGGAAAACAAAAAGGACCTCTTTGTAAGACGCGTCCGCGCGAAAATTGTAAGATGAAAAATATTAGAACATTTTATACAAAGCTACAAAAACTAAAATCAAAAGATGATTGTGATTAGTGATGTTCGAAATCAAAAATCAACACACTGTAATAAAATAATATAGAGCCATCTATTTAATCCTAAGTTAGTGATTACACTATACGCTCTAATCAAACCCAAGACGTTTAAATTTGTAACGATATATCGTTACGTGTGTAGCAGACATGATCTTATTATACCTTATTTACTTAGAACTACTTGGTATTGACGTTGATGTTACGGGCTACAATAAGGGTAAGCGTATGTTGAGACGCAGGCGACGGAAGCGCATGGCATAGTCCATGAACGATGCTGTAAATAACACAGATACACTGTAAAAAAGTACAAAAAAGTGGTATCAAGAACAGTATTATATATGTACTATACTATTTCGGAGGAGGCTATTTACCATCCTAAAGATTTTTATTCAGTATTAGTGTTAGATTATGAAATTAATGAGTTATTGTTAGTTACAGTTTATAATAGCGTTGCTTCTATGTCTTCATGCTTTTTTAAAATACGTGTTATGTATGAACGTGTGATATAAATACTATCCTACGCATTGATTAATACGCACTAACTTAATTTAGAAAAATAGTAATTGTTGCCGCAAAAAGAAAAAAGAAACATCATATGCTGATCTTTGCTTATGCATATATATTACAAAAAATCAGCGCTGCCCCGCACTGCATCGATTGCGTCTCAATATACGCTTAGCCTAAAGATTTGGACACGTGGGAACTTGGGAAGCAAAGAGTTTGCATAGATTTGTTTTTTTTTTATGAAATAGTTTCGATATGTAGTAGAAAAAGTATTAATGGTGTGGATATATAGACCCAGAGCCTACGACAGCCAGACCTTCGTTTTTCAATGTAAAAGCTGAAAGTTTTTCTGTGCATGGCCCCTATATAATAAATAGTACAGGTAAGAACATCCTGCGAATATAGAGTTTGGTTTGTGGTTACTTGGGCAGATAACAGGAAGTGCAGGTGTATAAATTAGTACCCTAAATTCGTTAAAGTATAAAGCTCAATTTTTTTATATCTTCTTCGGGATAACTTCAGAAATTCATCTGGCTGAAATTTGGTACAGGAATAGATAATAGGACGGAATAATATATAGGATACTTTTTATTCCTGGAATAGGTTCTCATTGGTTGCGGGAACTGGATCAAAATTTCTTGATTACTTTTGGTCGCGATAACCGACATCCACGCGGGCGAAGCTGCGGGCACCAGCTAGTGTTTAATATAATATTTCATTTGTGTCGTTTGTTTGTCCCCAAAATACGTGTCTTAGCGTGCATATACGGAAACACAAGTGTTTACAAGCAAGCGCATGTGCTTCCGTATCTCTACATTCAGTAGTTGAGGATGTACGTTGTCTATCAGTCAGTCAGTCTGACTGACTCAGTCGGTCAGTCACTCAGCCCAAGCCTTTGTTTGAAGACTTCTGATGGAAATTCACGTGATGTCAAAGTAAGTAGCTAATTAGTCTGTCTATACTCCGTGTCTGGAAAACATTACAGATGATATTTATCTAACCCACTGTACTGTTTCAAATTTCAAACCATTAACACCCATTTTTACCAGAAACACCATAAATCTCTAATGGCCAGCGGCGTATTGCGAATGCTATGTGCTTTTTTTATTTCGCGTGTTTTTTTTATTTAATTTACGCGCCACCCGGCGCCTCTGATCGTGCCCCGCATTTTAAGCTCGTGAGCTACAAATAAACCTGAGTGTTACCACCATAAGCATATACGACAAAGAAAGAAAACCATCCGATATTAAAAAAATAAAATATGTTTTGAGGGAAAACATTGAGCACTGCACTACGTCATTGCACCCTTTGAACGTCATAAATATCGTATACATAATTACATATCTGTCAATGGTATGTCTACAACTTAAGGGAGGGACACAAAAAGTCAGATAATTCCAAGACAGACAGTCGGACAGCCTTTAGTTTTTTTTTAAACATTTTACTGTAGTTCACGCGGGCGAAACGGCTAGTTTTATTTACCGTCACTAACACCTGTTTAAACTGTAACCATCGACCATTTAAAACATTTGCACAGAAACATATCGGCCATGTCAGGTTAACCAACCGTTTGTATCCAGCGCACATAGGTACATGTAATTTAACAACCTGTCCCTGTTTTACACGTCCCATTGTCTGCTTGGACAGGCGTAAATCACTGGTTAACGTTTACGTTTACGTTTAGCTAGAATTGGTCACTATCTACAGTACCTACTACCTATTTTTTAAGTTTTTTTTTACTAACATGGTGGCGTTTGACCACAAGTCACCTGATGTTGAGTGACGATGTGGTCGAAGGTGGCACCACGCTACACCTGCATTAGGGACTGGCTCTCAAGTGTAGCTGCCGGAACACACCGAGCCTTCCTAATTACTATGTTAATTTTATTGTGTCAATGAATGCCTTTGATTGATTGATTGACGTTTAAAAGGCCTTACTTTTTACTTCGGCCACATCGTCGCTTAGGCGCTACCGTAAGAAATAAAAACAAAAAAAACTCAAAATTCTACATCTACCAATTTGGTTAATTTGTGTGCAATTGTCTCCAATATTTATTATTAATATCATTACCTTTCCTACGGGCCGCAAATTTTAGGCCGCGACATCTCAAAGGTTGGTCGCAACTCGCACCTGATGTACACAGTAACATAAACACTGTTTGCATGGCATGCATTCCATAGACGACGCAAACTTCACCAGGGTTGCCACTTATTCATTCCATTCACCATCTGAAAGGAAAAAAAGTTGTAAAAATGTTAAAAAATAAAACTTTTCAGGAGATTCCTTCGCGTAATTATAATTTACAAGACTGGCGTAGTTAAACTTAAAGGAATTTATAATTACTTTTATTGCTTTTAAATGAGCTTGTACAAGATTTAAGTGGCCGCTTAGTGAATTGAAACGGTGACGCAGTTAAAGTGTTCAACAGGACTGGATACAAACTTTAGTAGTACCTTCTTTAAACCGCTCTAAATAAATGATTTGTTTTGATTTAGTTTTATTATACAAAAGGCAAGTGAGAAAGTTATATTTACAGACTTTGTTACTGTTGTTAGGTAGGCTAGTCATGGATCCCCGGCACTCATGAGGTATATTAAGGTATGCCCACACCAGTGAGCTTTCATGTTCATCTTGTGTCTTCGATCTTCTTGTTGTATTGATTGTATTATGACGCACGCAGCTTTAGTGCATGCGCTGTGGTTGCTCAGGCACGCGCCAGATGACGACGTAAGATATATGTTTTGTAAACAACTATAATAAAGTGATTTAATATCTTTTTACGTATAAATTACTAATTCTACTGTACGTGTGCATGTCACTGAACTCCTCCTGTACAGCTGGAACGATTTGAATGTTTTTTTTTGTATACGTTTGGATGGCGCTGCTGTCGGTATCTAGGTCGGCAGGATAAAGTCTGTCGGGTCCGTTAGTAAAATCTACTTTACTGCAGGACCCCAGAAGAAAGTTGCATGCGCTGTGGTTTCTCAGAGAAAGACGAAAGATGAACTTGAAAGCGTACTGGTGTGGACATGCCTTTAAGGGTCCGCGGGCCCTAGTTTAAAAAACTCCGCCTTAGAGGTACCGAGGTATAATTTAATCACGTCGTTTCGACTATAATGACCGTTCTATTTTTCATGCTTAGTTGCTACAGCAGCTAAAAAAGCAATTCCCTCGCGCATTTGAACTCATAAGGCATATGTTGCTAACACAGCAAGACGTAAAGAGAGCATCACAGTTTTTATTACGTCTTCTTACTTCCAGTTTATCCTTCACAGCTTCTCTTCTCGTAAAATACTCCCTAAAATCAGACAGTAAAAAATCATCGCTCGCATGAAAACAGTTTTAAGGCTCACGTGTTGACGTCATAAAGTTGGAGTTCTTATCAAGTAATGCTCGCGTTTGGCAACCCTGCGCGATAGCAAGTGACGTGATAGCCTAGTTTGTCCGTGCGGCCTACATACACACTTTGCTTTACGTCTTTACCCGGTGTTTGGTGATTGTTTTTACCTAGTAACTACCTTACCATATATTTTAACTAGTACTTAATTAAGTTCTGTATAGAGAGAGTAAAAAAGTAAAAAAAAAATAAACACGACATGGAATGCGGCCTACATACACACTTTGCTTTACGTCTTTACCCGGTGTTTGGTGATTGTTTTTACCTAGTAACTACCTTACCATATATTTTAACTAGTACTTAATTAAGTTCTGTATAGAGAGAGTAAAAAAGTAAAAAAAAAATAAACACGACATGGAATGCGGCCTACATACACACTTTGCTTTACGTCTTTACTCGGTGTTTGGTGATTGTTTTTACCTAGTAACTACCTTACCATAATTTTAACTAGTACTTAATTAAGTTCCGTATAGAGAGAGTAAAAAAGTAAAAAAAAAATAAACACGACATGGAATGTACAGTCAGTGACAAAAGTTGTTAAAAATGCTTATTTTCAATTTTTCAACGTTAGGTACTGTTAGGTACAGGAGTAGTAGGGATTCCCCGGTTCTGGCTCAGAGTCAGAACCGTCTCTTCGTAAACTTCAGGAGGGGGTTCCTAAAAAAAAAAAAAAAAAAAAAAAAAAAAAAAAAAAAAAAAAAAAAAAAGTAATTTGGCCACGCCCGATCGATCTGTGCTATCAGATTTCTGATATCTCTTACGGATTACGAGATAGCTTCCAGGTCTCAGGAGCTCCAGTACCCCTCATTAAAGCTAATCTAATTGCCCTATTGTTCCTAATTACGGTCCAATCCTAATTGCCCCATTGTTCCTAATGGCGTTCCAAGCTGAGCTAGAACCTCAATTGTTTGCTCAGGCTAATTACTATAATTTTGCTAATTACGGTCACCTATTGTATTGCTGCTATTCGAAAAGTTCAATAACAACAAGGTGGATCAGCGACGTTGTAAGAGCCGCAGGGAGCCGATGGATGCAAATGGCTAACAACCGTTCATGTTAGCGTTCAAAAGGGGGGATGCCTACCCCGGCTGAATATGATAATAAAAACACTTCTTTATTGTTTCATTGCTCTTTATTTATCAATAAAATGAGATTTAAATATATTATAAAGCAATATATCATTGTACAATGTTTCCATATCGAATAATCTTATAAAATCAGACATTGTATTACCATTGTACTTGTAGTACAAATACAATAAGCAGTACTCGCCACATACCGAAGTCCAATCATTTTGTATCCTATACCTATTGAAATCCCATTGCCTTGAATTCTTCCTTAAAAATGTTTGGTGGTGGCCTTTTGGTGGGCGACCATACGAATCAAAATATTGTCCAAGACCGTTTATATCGATGTGTATGGCTACCCAGTGAGATCCCGGCTTTGTGTCTGGATCTAAATTGCTTATTATGTATGCTGGAATCTGAGTGTTTATTGGCAATCGATTTGCAGCATATACATTATATTGTAAGCTCGGATGAATTTTATTTAAATATTTCTGCACCTCTGTTGTATTCATAATTCATATAAAAACACTTATCCGTACAATTGATCGGATGCAAGTGTTAAATTAAATGTAATAAGTTGATATTTCAAGTCGATGGGGTCGTGTAATTAATGCAAGGGAGGTACATGTTACAAATCATAATTTATTCAAATAATATAGGTAAACACTTTCGCTTATAACTAATACAATGAAAACTTAATTTCTATAGTCTTAACTACTATAGTCTACACATACATTGCGGTGTTTATCAATTTCAATAACATTATCAAACTCCGCATACACAATACAGTTGATAGTTTGTGAAACAGCTGATTCAAAACGAACTTCCAATCTTACACTACCATGTTTTATAAGATTCCAGTGCCCCGATGAGTTAGCTGATAAATCAGGTGTTAAGTCGAAAGCTAATAGACAATAACCTTGAGCATATTGTTCCCTAGATATTCCATTACCTTCGTTAAGAAAATGTATACCCGTTCCTGAGAACAGTGTATGATAGGCTGAAGTGAAAATATTATTCTCGAATGATGGTTGTAAAGCTTTGGAAGGAATTTGCTGACCATCAATATATAAACAAAATGTATTAATATCATAATTTTCAAAATTAAATGGATTTTTAGTGAGACTACCATTGAATGCTGTGTTATTAATAAATCCGACTATACATCTTTTAGGTACTTGTCCTAGAAAAATATTATCAAGTGTTTTTCCCTGAACTCCGGATGGTATTGTTAAAACTTTAACTTCAGCTCGCGTAATGGGATATTTAGCTGTAGTAGTAGCTAAAACTTTTTGATGTGCAAGTAAAACTGTTGGATTGATTCGTGCTCTACGAATAATAAGTGTTGCATCAGTAATACATACTTTAAATTTTAAATCATTTGAAGAAGCCATTAAATTAAAAGTTTCTCTAGAACGAACTAATTTAACAGACATTTCAACACCATTAATCAAAAACTTTTCTTGATTAAATATATCACCGTGTAAGTGTCCAATCATTTCTATTTCTTTACTTTCAGATGCTAAGTCTTGTCTTTTAGTGAAACCTTCATTTTTTTCGTCGGTTGAATTCATTTTACCAGATGTGTCTTCATACCAAAGAGCACATGTTAGATGTGATGTTTTAGATGCAGGAGCATAATTCAGCAATGTTTCTACGTAAGCACGGTAAGCGTATGTATTATTTGGCGGAGACACAAGTTTTTGATTCAAATAAACATCAAGTTGACTAAACAATGAATGTAACCAATTATTAACTGGAGCCACTATTGTTGATGCATTCAGTTTTGTCGAGTCTTGATTCAGTATCTTTGCTTTAATATGGATTAAAGTGTGAGACAAATCCATGTAGTCATCACCAGTTCCAGGTACTTGAAATTCGATGGGGCCATCGTCAGCAAGGGATGAAATGGGTTTGTAATGTATCCACATTCCATTTTCTATACTTGTCTGTGTGGCTGGTAAAGCAAATAAGTCTAATTCTGACTTAATGCATTCACATGAATGACTGTGTAGAAACGACATGGCTGAATTATGTAATAATTATTTTTAAGAAAATATATCGTTAATGTTATTACGTTTCAACTTTGATTTCTTTTTAACAGCTTTCACCTTAGCAGCTAGCGGTGGAATGAACGAAGATAAATGTTTCTTCTTAGTTATATATCCTGACCCAGACATATTCAAACGATCTATTTTATCATCAGCTTTTCTTTTCAAGTTTGTACTAGCTTCCTTTAACCTAGCCTTAATTGAATCTTCCATAGGACGGGCACTAACCATATCTGATAAAAGACCCACACCTGTATTTAAAGCCTCTTTTCCAATGACTCGAGCTCCACTAGATAGTAATGGTAAAACAGATCTAAATAAGCCCCCTAGAAAGCTACCGATTCCGTGACCACGTTGATATGGTGCTCCTCTATAGATTACTCCAATACCCGATCCAGCTTGATGTGAGTAATAATGTTCATAGGGACAACTTATATTTTCACGTTGAGAATACATTATACTTTTCTAAAGTGTAGTTTAATGGCCACGGTTCCAAATTGAAATGGTATTTTTTGTCCAGTGCTTGTTCTTATATCTATTTCAATTGTATCAAACTCTCTACGCATGATGTTCAAGTAGTGAGGTGGCGAGAAAACATGCATTTTATTAGCCCCATAAATATATTTTGCAGGATCCAAAGGTATTATTCTGAGGAGGGGAGTCATTACATCTCCAACAATCTGTGGTTCGATTACATCACAATAAACAAATAACTGAGATGGTAATCCTAAATGTAAGTTCGCTGGACACTTTCCAATACCTTTTGTAACAAGATTTCTGCTGGGTTCAAATCCAAGTTGAAGGCACAACTTAGGTGATAATGTTAATGATGTTATTGATTCATCCGTAACAGAAACAGATACGAACTTGGATAACTCATCATAGCGAAACTTAAATTTCTCTTTAATATTATTTAATGCTGATAAAATATGGTTAATATTATCATAGTTTGTGGCTGGTATGTGTGTTTTGTAGTACACTAGCGATAGTTTTTCGTCATGAGGCATCTTCATCCATTTACTAATGTAAACAATATTTTCATGCTCTTGAACAGTAAACATTGTACATGGATATTGGAATTCAACAACACCAACCAGCCACGATCCTTCCAGTTTGATAGACTTGGGTAATTTAGTTGAAAAAAGAGTTGTTGTGTTTTCAGGAAAGTATCCCATTGAACTATTACTAAGTAGTGTCAAATAAAAACTTTCTTTCATCATAATTCTTTTAGACCAGAAGCCAAAATCCAGCTGTTGAATTTATCTGGATAACCTTTCCACTTCACTAACACTTGCTTTCTGTCACCTGAGTAACGGCTACTAATTATTTTATCTATTTTGAAACTGGAAGTGGGGTTATAATCAATTTTTTGTAATTCTTTTTCATAAAAAGTACCCACTATTGGTTCATTTTGCAAATCTTTCAATGTATATACTACCCAAGGCGATCTATCTATTTTTGAAGATATTATAAAAATTTCATCACTCCAATTAGATTCATAACCTTTTTGAAATATGTGTTTAAATTTAGTTAGTCGCACATGATCACCAATGTGAAATTTTGGTACTTGGTTATGTGAGGTTTGTATTACATTATAATGACTCTTTTCGTACAAATTATTCCATACGGTCATGATATTGTTTGAATTTACATCACAAGGACACATTTTAATGCTGGAATGGTAACTATGATTATATGCATGTAGCAAGTCTTGTAAAATATCTATATATTTATACGTATTTTTATGAGTAAAATAACGCCACATTTTCATCTTGAGAGTCCTTTGAAATCTTTCTACAATGCTGGCTTTAATGTCAGGGTTATTTGTTGTATAATAGTTTATATTTTTACTCCTAAAGTATTTTTGTACATCTTTTGCAACAAATTCGGTCCCTTTATCTGATTGTATATGGATTGGAGTAGTATTAGCCTCACTAAATATACTTTCAAAACATTTTTTTACAGTTTCAGAGTTTTTATTTTTCATTGGTCTTACATAGGCATATTTAGTAAATACATCAATAACACAAAGAATATAATTATAACCATTATTATACTTAGAATACGTTCTCATATCACTCAAATCAGCTTGCCAAAGTTCATTTAGATTAGATAAAATATATTTATTACGAGGAAATTTTCTATGAACAGGTTTGTGGAGTGTATATGTTTCTTGAGCTTGCAACCATTTGATGACTTCTGATTTTTTCATCTTACCTTTCATAGCTTTCGCTAATTTATCAATACTGCTATAACCAGCAGGATGTGATGCATCATAATAAATTTTATTAATTTCTAGTAGGGAGTCCATTTTTCCCATTCAATTTTTTTCTTCAGTTTGTTTTGATACTTATCTGTGCTAGTTGGTGTAGTGTAGATTTCTTCATCAGCAGAGTGCTCCTCAACATCTTTCATGTACAGTTTACTTATATAATCACTTCTGCTTGGATTCCCAATGTAAGTTAGTGGTATTTTAATATCCTTCAATGCTTTAGCAAAGCTTATCCACCCAATTGGTTCACTTTTTTTCAATGGTCTAAGTGAGTCGTTTACCAAATCTATAATATTACTTCCAGGAATTTTTGTATTATCTATAATAACTGTACCGTTGTTATCCCAATAGATTTTATTGTTACTCGATGATATCAAATTTAGTAATAACTCACCTTTTTTTACATATGTTTTAGGAATCAAACTGAGAATTTTTTTATTTGTGTATAGGGGACTATTTATAGTTTCAATACTTTGTTGGACTTTATCTTCATTCGATGTCTGAGTTGCGACTAAATCTTTATTATTCGTATCCTTAATTATATCAGAAACTTTACTTATTTCAGTGTCTCTCGCAGTATCGATATTGGAAGTAATTATTGGTAATTCAATAGGTTGACGATCCTCTTCAGTAAAGTGTAGATATCTTTGTAATATTTGTAAGTATAATATACATTTTTTTCTGTCATCCATAGTACTATTTAAAATTTTTTGCATTTCAGCATCTAACCTCGAGATAGGATTTTCGTTTTTGTGTTGATTGTTGTTTTGATTTAATTTCTCTATTAAGCTTGGTTCAACAAGCAACATTTTTTTGGCATGTTCCATTTTAAACAAGTGAACTAACTAATTCACTCAGAATAGAACCTAATATGATCGGTAGAAATGCACCCCCTTTTTGGACAATTATTTTCTTTTTTATCTTGGTTGCACCCTTACACAACAGCTTCCGAAGTATAGTTTTAAATTTTCTAAGCTTATTCTTTTCTTTTTCTTTGAGTTGTATTTTACCTTGAAGAACGTTGTGAATACACTCACAAATACATTGTATTTCTTCTTTATCACATGTTTTTAGTAGAGCTTGTCGGTATTTTGGTTTAAGTGTATGCAGTGCATTTAGGAAATCTTTATGCGTCTTGAGACTTCGATGCATTATTTGTAAATGATAGAAATTTGTTGATTCTTAGCATATTTAAAGCTTTTTGTAGGGATATATACTGTGCAATATCTATCTGGGGGAAATATACTCGTTTTGATTCGACACATGTCGCTAGTGTCTTGCTTAAGATCTATCATTATATACCCATGTGCCTCACTGGTAGCATCCCTGTATGCATCTTCAATAAATTTTGGATTTTCTGGTGATACTTGACGTGCTAAGTATCGAATCTGTGTTTTATCACGTGGATTTTTGAAATATATAATATAGTTAGAATTCAAAGATATGTCTCTTTGACCTTTACCCTGATGAAATAAATTTTGTGTAATGTAGAATACACTTAAGTTTCTGTGATGACTACCTTTGGTAAAAATATCAACAATTCGACCGTCAGATTCTCTCATAAGATCATCTATAATTAGAAGGTTTGCATCCTTTCCATCAAACATGTTAAGATCTGGTATACCTTGGTAATAGTTTACATTTGGTAAGTTGTACAAAGGCTGCATTTCATCGAAGCACCAAGTAATTTGACTAAAATTTCTATTACATATTTCTTTAATGTAACCAATAAAATTTGTTACAAATTTTGATTTTCCGCAACCACTTGGACCTGCAACTATAGCGGTAAATGGATGAATAAATTGAAACATTATTTATTAAATACACGTGTGGATCTTTTGAGGGTATTGAAATGACTAAGTCACGTTGATAAAATATTTGAATAAATTATGATTTGTAACATGTACCTCCCTTGCATTAATTACACGACCCCATCGACTTGAAATATCAACTTATTACATTTAATTTAACACTTGCATCCGATCAATTGTACGGATAAGTGTTTTTATATGAATTATGAATACAACAGAGGTGCAGAAATATTTAAATAAAATTCATCCGAGCTTACAATATAATGTATATGCTGCAAATCGATTGCCAATAAACACTCAGATTCCAGCATACATAATAAGCAATTTAGATCCAGACACAAAGCCGGGATCTCACTGGGTAGCCATACACATCGATATAAACGGTCTTGGACAATATTTTGATTCGTATGGTCGCCCACCAAAAGGCCACCACCAAACATTTTTAAGGAAGAATTCAAGGCAATGGGATTTCAATAGGTATAGGATACAAAATGATTGGACTTCGGTATGTGGCGAGTACTGCTTATTGTATTTGTACTACAAGTACAATGGTAATACAATGTCTGATTTTATAAGATTATTCGATATGGAAACATTGTACAATGATATATTGCTTTATAATATATTTAAATCTCATTTTATTGATAAATAAAGAGCAATGAAACAATAAAGAAGTGTTTTTATTATCATATTCAGCCGGGGTAGGCATCCCCCCTTTTGAACGCTAACATGAACGGTTGTTAGCCATTTGCATCCATCGGCTCCCTGCGGCTCTTACAACGTCGCTGATCCACCTTGTTGTTATTGAACTTTTCGAATAGCAGCAATACAATAGGTGACCGTAATTAGCAAAATTATAGTAATTAGCCTGAGCAAACAATTGAGGTTCTAGCTCAGCTTGGAACGCCATTAGGAACAATGGGGCAATTAGGATTGGACCGTAATTAGGAACAATAGGGCAATTAGATTAGCTTTAATGAGGGGTACTGGAGCTCCTGAGACCTGGAAGCTATCTCGTAATCCGTAAGAGATATCAGAAATCTGATAGCACAGATCGATCGGGCGTGGCCAAATTACTTTTTTTTTTTTTTTTAGGAACCCCCTCCTGAAGTTTACGAAGAGACGGTTCTGACTCTGAGCCAGAACCGGGGAATCCCTACTACTTACAGGTTGGATTCTTGGGGCGTGATCATCTTCCTTTGTCGCTGACTATACCGGTATGAATTTCATAATTTATGGCACGGTATATTTCAAGCGTAAGCCTCGAATAGCTCTCGCTCTATTTCGTTCTACTACAATAAAAAAAACCGTCTCATCAGTGGCTCAGTGGAGAGCTCTCCAATCGTTCACAATGATACCGACGAGAGCTTTATTTATGCATGAATATAAATCGAGGGCATGCATATGCATAGATCCAAATGAAGTTATGCATAGACCCAAATGCAGTTTCCACGCCCCGCGGTGGCTTACCGTAGCTTAATTTTTAGATGCCTCACTTATTCTGTGGTTATGTGGAAATTGCATTACAGTTTTTTATTTATTTGAGGCTGTAGTAACGCCTTAAAAGGTCCATGTGCACGTTTTTTGAACAAAATCACAAATTATATCGAAGATATGTCGCTAACTAATTTTAAAGTCCATAATAAAACGAAATTTTAATTGATAAGCTTATTACAAAATATCACGACTATTTAGATGTCAAAAAGTGTGTATTCAATTAGGATACAATATATAATCAATTTAAAACGTCAATCTGAAAACTAGCTACGTTAGTTCCATTTCTTAAACCGGCAAAAAAAACAGGCACGAAACGCCCCGCAGGTCATTTTTTGTGCGCGTACACGTTTTCAATATTTTTCTTATTACTAACAGATTGAGTTGAAGCAAGCTCACCACAATGCCAAGCTTTTTTATTTTCTAAACTAGTTGCGCCCCGCGGTTTCACCCGCGTCTTCCCGGAACCTTTTCCTGGGATAAAAAGTAGCCTATGTGCTAATCCAGGGTAGAAGCTATCTATCTCCATTCCGAATTTCATTTAGATCCGTTCAGTAGTTTTAGCGTGAAAGAGTAACAATCATCCATCCATCCATCCATACTCACAAACTTTCACGTTTATATTATTAGTAGGATAGTCTGATATTTTATGATAAGCCATAAAGATAAAGATAAATTTATTTGCATAAAACATGAGCCATATGCCTCATGTATTAGCTGACAGCTCAGATTTTGCTTTTGTCGCTAGATATATGTTCTGGAAACACTGTCATCGTAGCCAATTTCACTCTCCCAAAGTGAAAAATAAAAACCAATTACGAGGGTCTGAAAGCAATATTTATTTACTCTTTTTCACACTAACTCTTGCTAACTATGAATTTTTTTTGCTACAGGTACCTACAGCAGGAGCTAGGACCAGTCCGCATCACGAACGTAATTTTAACTCTAAAGACAACAAACTCATTTTGTATCCAGTATACAGAAATTGATGCAGTTTTCAAAAAAGTTGTAAAACAACGACCCAAATAAGTCTTTTCAGCCTCATTGGAGAGCCAGTTCTCAGTTCAGGGATAGCGAGACGCTACTGTCGACCACACCGTTACTTATAACTAGGACTTGTGGTAAAACGCTTAACACGTAAAAAATCCATCTCGCGAATCGAAGCGGTCTTGAAGGTAAACGTAGTCCGATCAGACTTCAGGGCAAATTGTAACTATCTGGCTCGATTCTTCATTGCTCATTGGCTATTTATGTTGGACGTATATTTCAGCAGTGGCCTTATGAAGAACATATCATCGTCATCGGGCCTGTTCTCAGTGAAAGTAGGAGCCATAATGTACCATGCTAGTGCAGTTCGCGTTGATAGATGTCGCATGTAATACGCACTCATATCGCAATTTGTAGAAACTTACATTGTTGCTTATATTTACCATTAGTTTTAAACTAGGGACGGGACGCGGCGGGATTATCATAATACGGCTCCCGGGGCGTACGAAACGAAATTTAAATAAACCACACTTACCATAATCCTTTGGGTAACAGCCGAAACGTAAGGAACTAAGCCTGACAGCTGCGGCTATGTCCTGTTGCAATTAATGTACGTTTGTATGTTGTGTAATTGTACGTAGAAGATTTGTTTTGTAAGAAAATACCGGAAATAATCTCCTTTTCTGAACTTTCTAGGCTTTTTTCCCTATTCCTCCCGGTAGCATTTGACCACAAAGACGCCTGATATTATGGGACAATGCGGTGGAAGGTACGTTTAGGTAGGTTAATTGGATATCTGTTTAAATGGTAGAAACACCTTAGTCGGCTTTCGCAGTAGCAAGGTGCTGATTCGCTGTTAACGATGAAATAATGATTAAACATAAAAAACATAAGCTCTACTTTTTTGCACCGGAAATCTCAATTTTCTTTTATCATTGTGACAAACTTTGGTCGCGTATCGATTTGCAATTGAAGTGATTTTATGAGTTATCAGTGCGTTTCAGTTCCTGGGATAAAGTCCATGACAGCGCCACCGTTACCGGGCCAGGATAACTTGGTAGCACTGTAATCAACTCCAAAACTACACCGAACTCGAGTTTGGTTGAGAGAGCTCCGAATTGAGTGCCTTAAACAATTTCAGGTTTCCTTGTGGCTTATAATTGACTGAATTTCTCATCAGGAAATTGAGTTTGCGAAGATTCTCTCTTGATTGATGTAAGGAATTGATGAATTCTCCCGCCCCCTTGAGTAAAGATGGGTGGGTGGAACTTCGTATCTCGACTAAGGCGTATGGCAAACAGATGGCCGCAATCTTTAGTGACGTTAAGCTTGAATTTCCAATTATGTTATCTGAGTGGCGAGATAAAAGAATGGAGGGAAAGATTTATGTGAGTACCGGTTTTTATAATGCGTGCCAAGCAGACCTTGGTGAAGCAACGATACAGGCAAGCAGGCTTGGAGTAGTACAGGCTTTGAGTACGCAGGACACCTCTAATCCCGGAAAAATGCACGGTTTCTCTGGAAATTTCCGTGTGGGCAAAACCTTGGAGCAGAACTAGTAAAAGCGAAACGTTTTGTCCCACTCGAACCACCGAAGTTAATATAGTTAGAGACGGGCCGCTGCCGCCGTTCTGTACAATCATCCAGTCAGTTGATCACGTAAATTGTTTCGGAAGGCATGCGGAGGGCTCTACTGTCAGCTGCAAAAACAAGTGTACGTGTCCCGCGAGCCAAATACATTACTAGCTGTTCCCCGCGGTTCTTCCTTCCTCCTTTTTCAGGCTCTAGACTATATCTGTACCAAATTTCTTTCAAATCGGTTCAGTAGTTACGGTGATACGTGGTAACAAACATTCACACACACACACAAACTTTCGCATTAATAATATTAGTAAGATTTAGAATGAAGATAGCTTATACCCCTGGATTAATGATACATAGGCTACATCGTTCTAAAATTCACTACTTATAAATTTTTGTTCAGCTGACTGTACTTAATATGTTGACGTCGCGTCGGTGCCTCCTTGACAGACTAATCGTTAGTGCTTAGTGAATTGAAGCCTTCCAAGTTCCAAGGGTATTTGCAAAGTAGACACGACAGCGCCCAACACTTTAGGTTAACGAGGAAAATAGTTAATTTTTAACAAGGAGCTTGTTGAATTCTTGACCGGAACTAAAACAAGTTAAACCGTTCATTCGTCCCTCGCGGTTTGACTAGCGTGGACTACGGTTTATCACGATAAAAAATACGCTTGGACTGGGAACTGGCTCTCCAACTCTCAAGTGACGGTGCTTGGCGACAGATACCTAACTAGCTAGGCAAGTATACTGGAAAATACCCTACCATCAAGCTATGGTGGCTATGGTGATCTTTATGTTGTCCATCACCGAAAGCTCAAGCTAACTTAGCGCCTACCATTTGGTGAACGATCAGCACGTCTCATCACTCGGTTTAATAAAAAGGAAACAGTCTGTCACTTATCCGCTATGCTATAAATCAGTTAAATCATCAACTCAGTAGTCTCAGTACCCAAAAGATGAACAGGCGTGCTTTCATTTGAATAATTTCATTTTAATAAACATAAATCTCGCCTGTCCGAAAACTTGAAGATAAGACACCTAATTCAAAAAGTAAAGACCAATAAAGCACGGTATCTCGCAGAAGGATCGCTGAAAAAGAGCAATTAAAAAAGAATTATCTGGAAGAAGCATCTGGAAGATTGCTGCTTAAGTTTTGAAAAGGGGTAAGATGTGGGGTGGGAATAAATACGGCAAGTTGGTTCCGGAGCCGGACCTCTTGTGCCGTCAACGAGCACCACTACAAAATGTTAAATGAAAAGCAGTAAGTCAAGTCCGCACAAAAGATCTGATTGACATTCACTGATGTTGATTCGCATTCTACTCTAGAGCATTTCAATTGCTTTAAATTGTAAAATGCTATAAATTCTGCCTGTCATTCTTCATTCCCGTAATAGGCGAGACAACAGTAGACTTCGTTTGCATACTGCTAGGACTGCTCTTGCGCATAAAAGTATATTTTGTATGGCACCAGTTATTTATAATAAAATTCCAAAGTCATTAAAAGAGCTAAACACAAATTTGTTTAAGAGAAGACTTCGGAATTTACTAGCAGACAAATGTTATTACCACGTCACTGATTTTTTGATGGACACATTTTAAATTACAATTGGAATTTATGTTTTACCTGCCTAATTTATTATTATTTTATTTCAATTATTTTTATGGACATTCTCAATTATATTATTACAAATTTTTTTGTTAATGACATCTCTTTGTCTCGTATTTTTGTACGCTTTTCTAAGCAAAACATGTAGGTACTAGAATTTATTTAACACCTTGCATGCTCTGTATGTATACACATGTTTGACAAATAAATTATCTTTATCTGTAATGTAATTCCCAATTCTAAGGGACAAATATTTGTGCAATGAAAACAAAAAGTTCAAGAACTTATCCCTTGTTTGGGTGTTTTAGATCCCCGATCCACGTGTTACTGACACAGCTGGTTTTTGCTGACACATGGATTTTTAGTTAGGTCAAATAGCTATACATTTTTGTGATATTTTATAACGGTCGGTTCCAATAACCGATCTATCCACGATTTGCCCTACTGGAGATGGAAATTTGACGTAAGCTCCATAGAAGTAATGTCAAATTTATGTCAAACCGTGGATAGATCGATTATTGAAACCGGTCGTATATAGGTAAATCCTGAATCTAGAGAGTAACAGGGCAAGACCAAACTACCAGTAGTTAGGATTGCACAATAAGGAATTTTTCGACTATACTGGCCTTCGCATCTGACCCTTGATTATTATTTATTTTTATAATTTATCATTGTTATTTTTCTCCCGCCCATCAAAACGATTTCAAGCCAGTTGTTTTGTAGGAAGCTTATATATACTACTTCTATTTACATCGTAATTCGTAAAGCTCTCCCACAGTTTGACAGTTTCCACCAACTTTCCCCAACAGAGTGGATATCTCCTTTTTTTTGTTTGTTAACTCATCGCAACGTACGGTTCCCGTAATGTCGTGCTTGAAATTCTAAATGTTGCTTTTGCGCCCTCCCCTGTAGGTACCGAATCGAGTTTTTTCAACTATTCCTGAAGTGTTTTTGTCGTGGAACAGTTGCGGGTTGCTGTTTGTAATGAACAAATAGCTCTGGTACTCTGCTATGTAAGCATGCGGATTTAAATAAACTTTGAATACTAAGCACCCCTGCCAGCGTCATGTCCGAAGGTTTTTTGTAAAAGGATTGTATGGCCAAATCTGGAGGAGTGGGGTAAGTCATGACCTCGATATATGAGAAATATTTTTTCTAAACTGATAGATACTTCTTTGTGAAAATAGTGCACGTATTGATCATTCCTTATTGGTTATCAAATCTCTTTATGTAGTAATAATACAGGGTGTCATATGTTTCATCATAATCAGCTCATTTCAGTCCACTGCTGGAAATAAGCCTTTCCTAAAGTACGCCACTGAGCCCGATCTTCGACAACACAAGCTACTTGTAACTCTCGCATTAAACACAGATTAATAGCCCCGTGTATGAAGTGTTCCCTCCATCAATCAACATTGCCTCTTCAACCTGTCGATCCATCAGCCCATTACTCTAATTGAAGACGATTCAAACTTACGGTTACGCTCGGAACGTGTGATCCTTGAGAATCTCTATGGTATATAGCGTCGTTTAATTTTACGATGGCAACTTTCCCGCCGGCGTCATCTGGCTAAGTTAAATGGCAATGTTATAAACATGTAAAAGAGTCTGCAATATGGTTAACTTTAATAGCTGCTTCTCGGCTTTCTTTTGGGTAGCTTTTGATTACAAGTCACGATGACAGTAACGCGTGCGACTTACAAGGCGCCGATACCGAGTTCGAATCCTCTCAAAGGGCATGCGACATCTACCAAACCGCACTGGGCCAGCGTGTCACATTACGGCTCATACTCTCTCTGAGAGAAGGCCAGAGCCCCCCAGCAGTTGCAACGTGCAAGGCTGATGATAATGATGTTGTCTAAGGTGGCGCCACGCTACACTTGGATTAGGAGCTGACTCTTAAGCACCAAATAAAAGTTACCTAATTATTAAGCCATACTCGTTTTGCCAGTCTTAAAAGTCCGAAATATACTCCCATCTCAATTTTCCCAATTTTCTCATACAAAAACCGTAAAGCATGTACACAACGAGGTGTTTTAATCGTATCGCATGCTGTGGTCAATTATACAGTGGTCGGAGGCAAACCGGTATTTAATTCTGCGGTCGTCACCCACTGTCGATTGTATAACTGCGATGCTACGGCACCACGCAAATGTGGAAGAACAAGATACAATGAGGTGAAATGTCATGCATTAACGGAGACGATAGAACCGAACGTTTTATTTTCATCGCAAATCCATCACCACTCAAGTATCTTTAGCAAACGTTGGTAGGTTCTTTAAAGACGTGTCGTGTGGTAAACTTGACTTCGAATGGCCATCTTCTTTTTAGTGGCAAACTCTATCGTCGGAGTTATCAGACCGACCGAACGCCTCCGACATGCCTTTACGAGTAATACAGCCGGGACAGTCAGCTTAACGTGCACGGTAGCACACGGTAGCGCTAACTTCAAAATGTCACTCTATCGCCAACCTATCCAGCAAGTGATGGCCGTGCTGACTGTTGCTTAGGCTGGTCGATTTGTTACTAGCGATGGGCGTTTTCGGATATTTACGACATCGATGCGCACCGGCATCGGAGATCCGGCATCCGATGCCCGCATCGTTATTTGGCATCGTAACAAAGTGTTGAGTTGCGTAGGGATGTGACTAGGAGATAAAAAAATCGATTCATAAATAATCGATTTATATCTCTTTAAAATAAATCGATTTGTAAAAAATCGATTATTTAAATAAAAAATAATCGATTTTATTCAATATTTTTTTTCCAACTATTCGAAAAGTTGCATTTTTTTGTACATTGTAATAAAATTACTTAAAGTAAAAAAAAAACGATTTTTTTTTAGAGAGAAAGTAAAAAATCGATTTTTCAAATTTAGATAATCGATTATTAAAAATCGATTATTTTTCACATCCCTAGAGTTGCGTAGATCAACATATTATGATAATAGAAACTGGAGCGAGCGTGAGCGATAAGATTGTGTGATAGATATATAGAATAATAATTTCAGATTGTTAAAAAAGTTTTTATCATCCCACAATAAATATTATGGTAAAAATGTATAAAACGGGAAATAATTACTACATTCGGCCTTGTGTTAAGTAACGCCACGCCATCTATATAGATTTTTAGGTTTCAAAACTTTTAATCGAAAGTAAGAAAAAATAAATTCCGCTATACATCGTAGTTACATATAAATACAATAGATGGCGTTTAAAGATACTATGCGGTTATGACCGAATACGACCGAGACCACGATATCGATGAGGCCCGAATGCCCGATGCGGATGCGGCATCGGCATCGGCATCGAAACGACGCGCCGTTTCGTTGCCGATGCCGCGCGGCGATGCCGATGCCGATGTGTGCCGATGCCGGGCAACGCACACTGGCGCGAGACGTTACGATGCGCATCCGTTTTTCGATATCTAAGGAATCGGATGCCGGCATCGGGTACTGGCATCGATATTCGGCATCGTTTTTTAGAAAACGGCCACTGCTATTTGTTACCAGGCATACCACGTGCGCTACGCCATTCACCTCTCTGTTTCGGAGAACATTGCAAAAGGCTCATTAAATTGTCGGGAAAGGCTTATGAAGCCCGACGGCAGGGTTGGTCACTAACTCGCACCAACTTCTACACCCTATTTACCAACTTTTTCTCACGTACATCCGGATGGTCAATTAGAGACGCGCACAAAGAGGTTCACGGACAATAAGGCCCACGGACGCGTTTTCAAACGGCAAAGATGTAGTTCCTTATGAAACGCAGCGCGGTTATGTTAGCCGGTTATTAAACGAAAATTGTAGTGACCCAGAAACGGCCGGACGAACTCTTAAAGCCTTTGACGTCGAGTACTTTGTGCTGAGACGTATTTCTTATGCAGCTGGGGAAGTTTTAAAGAGTTACTTGCAACTCTTTGAGTACTAGTACAACTTTGTCTTCGCGGAGTATACAGCAAAATATGTGCTTGGGCGGGTAGTTTGGTACGTAATTTAGCTTTTTATTATTTTAATTTAAAAAATTACGGGGTAATGTATTGGATAAAAATTTTGAATGGTTTTACTTTTCGCGACCAAAAACCAACCAATATCTTATTTTCGGATAATTTTTGCATTATAAATAGCGATCCACTCCGACTCCACTCGACTCGACTTCGACTCCGACTCTGTACTCACTACTACTATCATAAGCACAATATTCTGAGAAATAAATATTTTTAATTTAATTTTTTATCCTACCCCGCTGCTTCTTCTTTAATACCTACCCCCGTTTGTCTTCCTGTGTGATTTTCAAGAAGTATATTCTTCCAAAAATATATTCTGAACATATCATGTCTCTAGGACCAGCGGTTGAGACGGTTGTCATGTCAGGACTTTGAATTTTATCTATATAGATAGGATATGGCCGTCAGACCGTCATCAAAAGTAAACTCAACATGATCAGACACATCTGAAATACACTAACAATATATAAAAAAAAACGTTATACAACTTTTATTTCTCACCCCAAAGAAACGAGCTATCGCCCATCCTCAGGTCTCCACTATAAACAGCTATAAAATTCCACTTCACCAAATTCCAATAGCCCTGAACGGGGATGATAAAACCCTTCCGCAAGCGCATCAATTACCGACCGCGACCTTCCTCGTTCCCGGCTTCCTGAAGGCATCCCAGTCCGGACCCGCAGACCCGATAAATGCGCGTCGTTATATCGGCCCGCCCCCTGAGGTCGTGTTTTAATTGTCGATCAATCCGAACGTGGGTCGTGCCTTAGGTTACTTGTCTTGAACGCTGTGATTGGATCTTGGCAATTGCACGTCGAGAAGTCGGCTACAAAGGTAGCCTGATCACACTCGATTTTTCAAATGCGTACTGATTTACAGTAATCAACTAATCAGTGATCGGTAGTGGTCGTCAGTGATTCGGATGAAGGTGAGAGAACATCGGAAAATTGTTTATTGTCCAGCAACTTTTGCCTTTGCCTTTGATCGTATATGTAATACAGCATTTTGTGTTATGCAGGACATATGAGGAAATATGAAATGCTCGTAGAGGAACTTGCCTAGTCGTAACCGATCAACGGGGTGGGGTATAAGCAACGTTCTCTGCGGTCACTGCTTGGATGGGTGACCACTATGTGCTTCGGAGGGCATGTTAAACCGTCGGTCCCAATTGTTGTCTTAGGATAGCAGTCGTCAGGCTGTGTCTCCTACACTAGAGTTGGCCACAGCAGGCGGCTCACCTGATGGCAAGCGCCTCTATGAAAAGGAATCCTAAATATGTTTGTAAGGTCCAATGGCTCCAAAACTATACCAAGCACCGGCTCCAGCAGCCTCACTTGTGCCCAAACGCTGTAAGCTATAAAAAAGCTGCCTGAACTAAACTATCAATTAAAATACACTTAAGAAGATAGAGAAGAGTGGCGCTCTCTTGTTTCGAAGACCACGACTCACTTTGGGTCGCTGAGTCATCGGAGTTAGTTGGTTAATAAATCTCCAGGTTCCGGTGAAGCCTCCAAGTACCATAAAGCTTCATTTCCGTGTCTTATACAGCCACTTTACTGCTATAAGTTAACGTGGCACATTCTCGACAGCTTTCTTTTCATATAATGTCGTAAACTAGCGGAAGTGCCATTCGACGAAGTTGTTCCAATTGAAACGTGAACAGATTGGGCGGGCGTTAAATTTGTGTTCAGAAAACGGGTCGGAACGGATTGGCACTTCATTTATTCATTTAGCGTTATGCTTGCGCAAGTAATTCGTCTATGGCTCATGAAAGATTGCGTCTGGGTGGTATAGAATAATAAGCGATGTACCTAAGTAATCGGCAATGTTATTTTGCCAGTAGCGACTAAAGTTTCTCATCACGACCAATCTTCCATCGTAAGGTTTCGGACAATTATTTCCTAAACCGTGGATTTATGGTGCTAGCCTAAAGCATGGATTTGTTCAATGAAGGCTGAACCTTTTCATACTACATTTCATCATATGTTGATGGTGCAGCGGCTCAGGCATAAAAAGGTATAAAATTACAGATAGACTGAGTTAATCTCTCCCTCTGGGAAAAGGCGAGAGTTCCAGCTGGGGGAATGTAATAAATAGGCTGATGATGATGAGTTACCTTCACATTAAGATAGATAGATTTAAATTTCGTACCGGATAGGCATGTATCTGGTATGTACAGCGATAAAAGTAGCTGATTATAAATAATCGATGTTCCAAATGTTTTGTTGTCTAAAATGCTAAAGAAAATCGGAACTTGGTCTCGTTCAATGTTGCTAAAGGATTTTATAAGGTCATTCTACCATGTAACAACGTCGGTGGGAGCGTCAGTAATAGCTTCACGCCGGTATATACAAGATGCGCCTGATGCACTCCGGGCGAGCAGCCAACTGTCTGGGAAGGCGGCGAGAAAGCGGTTCCGTCGGCAAACAGGTTTACGGGCTCCGCGACCCTCACCCTGGCAACACACACTATACTAGTTTGAACCAGCTGCGCCTTATCCGGGATAAAAAGCAGCCTGTGTTTAATCCAAAGTCAAATTAACAACCCGACTATCCTGGCTAGTATAAAATTAGATGTCCCTGACAATTATCTGCGAACGGGGCGTCGACGGCATCAGTTGTTCGCTTGCCCGGTGCCGCGGACCCACCACTGCAACAATGCACCTACGCTGCGGGCGCTGGCCCTCCTTAATGCGTTCACACGCGAGTGCCAATATATAGACTTGTTTGCTGACAATCTTAGCATAGTTTGTAAGTTTTTTATGATATATATAAGCCATATTTAAAATAGTTAGCGTGTTGGTATTTTAACCGTAAGCTACTATTTGTTTCTATAAATAAATAAATAAATAATAAATAAATAAATCCAGGGTATAAATAAGTCATCTTCATTCCGAATTTTCACGAAAATCCGTTGAGCCGCTTCACGCTGAAAGAAGTAACGAACATAGCTTGCGCATTTGTGATATTGCTAGCTGTTCCCCGTGATTTTACCCGCGTGAAATACAGTTGAGCGATGGAAATCCCCAGGGTCTAAACTATCTTCATACCAAATTTAATTAAGATCGGCTAAGGGGTGGATGCTTGAAAAGGTAATAAACAAAGAGATAACCAAGAGTTACTTTCACATTTATAATATTATCCTATATTCTATGTCCTTCCCCAGGGTCTTAAACTCAACTATCTCCATGCCAAATTTCAACAAGAACATATGAGCGGTTTAGGTGTGAGAAGGTAAGAAACAAAGAGATAGAATTAGTATGGATTGTGTGTGTATGAGTGTGTAAAGTTAGAGAACAACTTTTGAGATTTCTGCATATGAAGTCCTAAAGTTAGGTCGCAGTACTTTTCGTCGTTCCTTCACAAAGTCTTAAATCTGAAACTTGGCCAAGTCACCTCACCTCAAGTCTTTGAATATCTGCAGTTCGGAAAGTACTCGTGAAATTTCTCGCTTTAGTCGCAAAATATTCAGAACGTTATCCGAACTGGGCTTCAAAATTTCTTGGGAAATTACGTTGATGTTTTCATTCGTAGAAACACATTCTCTGACAGGGCTTTTTCTTGAAAATTAGGAGCATAACGGAACACACAATCTTATATTATAGTTCAATAAATAATCATCTACTTAACATAATGCCTGAGGCTCGCTAACTAAAGCGCTTGTCTATAAGCCGTAGGTATCGCTTTTAGGAAGTGATCAAGTACCAAGACATAGAGTATATCGTCTTCCACTTTGTGATATGTCGTTGCAAGCATGCTTGTGTCGTGTACGACAGCTTGTGGTACGGAGCCCATTTCTGAAATGATCGTAACCTGGGCGAGTTGCCAACCGAACTAATAAGGCTGTACTGGCAACACGGCTGTGCTAGTAAAACATTGCTGTGACGGTTTGTGAAGCGATAGTTTGGCTGGACACCGGGGCGAAGGTCTCGGGTTTGAGTCTTATAATAAAGGAAATAACATATTATCTTCAAATTAATCAATACTGTAGGAAGACAGAAGAACGATTTGTTATGGTAGGACTCTTTTGTAGAGTCCGCCTCAGGATGTACATACATCTTTGCCAGTTATTTAATCGCCAAGCAGTAGTATGCGAACATTATTATGTTCCGGATTTGGCATTGGCATTAAGAGATTTAACATCTGATATCTCAGGGTCGTCAAGGTGATGAGCGCAGTGCATGCCGCGCAGGATTTTGAAAACTGGCCTAAACTGTTATTAATTCTGGGTGGCACTGAACCGTACTATAATGGAGCAAGCGTGACGCTTACCATCAAGCGAGTGACTTACCCGTCTCATCATTCAGTTGTAAATAGAATAAGAAACATCTATATGCAAAAAATCTGGTCCATTGCTGTGTGAAAGAATATTAAAGTGTGAGGAGGATTAAAATAGCTTCATATAGCCAAATAGCTCTTCCACCAACCATAGCAAAAACCCGATGATATTGTACAAATCATCAAATTCTATCACTTACAGATGTATCCCATCCCGTTACACGAACCATGATATCGTACAATCTGGGCGAGTTGCCAGCAGCGCGGTGGGGTCACAACGAGCCTTCCCGCTAACTGGGGCTACGGGCGACCGTGACGTGACTGCGAATAGGTCACCACTCACCTAGCGATGCTACGAGACGACAAATCCCGCAGCTCTAGTGACTCGAGAAGAAATAGTAATCTACTCGGGTAGAAACTCGATTTTAATTGACTCGATTCTCGTTTCTTACGACTCGCAGCGCCGAGCGAGTTACTCATCATTCTGCTATGTATTGAAATGCTTGATTGTTTATCGACATAGTTAGTCTTCTATTAATTTGTATGCACGGTATGTTACTTAAGACCTATCTTTGCGCGAGTAAAATTACTCTACTCGTAATATCCCTTGATAACTTCTCGTTAGCTGTTGTTTCAAAGTTAACTGTAAGATAAACTTCGTCTATTCGTGACTGTGTTTCTTGATATAAATGGAGTCAGTTTTACTCGAGTTATGTAAGAACCTACTCGAGTTGACTCGTTATCCGTTTGACTCGAGTATAATTACTCGACTCGGAACATCGCTACACTCACCTCCCGACCATCTGTTACGTTGTTGAAGTAATCAATAATACATTTATAGCTACAGTTTAATCGGTAAACGCTTCGTGCCGACGTTTCGTAAAGGCTAACGATACATTAATTTTTACTTTAAAAGCTTACATTGAGTTATTTAAATATGCAGTATTTTTTGTCTGTGATACAAATGAAAAACTAAAAAGCCTACAGATTCCATAAAGCGACAACCTTTGTGGTGTGATGCTTGAATTGGTTAACTCTTAACCTAGATTTGTTCTTCGATTTTCTTAACGAGATAAGAAAAATATACCTTGCGCCGACACCAAAGTATTGAAAATCCTTATGAACACTTAGCCGTGGCACACTATAGGCAGGCCGCTCAGCAAAACATCGTGCATCTCTGTCGTTCTTTTAATGTTTGAAAGAGATGTAAAGTAATGTTTTGGCACGACCCTCCTTAATGTGTGCAAGCCACTTGGTCCAACTTGGTATGAAGCTGAACAACACTTATGGTATCGCCAGGATGGCCTGCGCCTCGTTACTCGCACCCTCTTGAAATGTTTACAATCTGCTGTGTCTTGTGAGGCAGGTTATGGTTTAAAAGTGTCTGTTAATGTACACGCGAGTCCATGAGGCGTTTCTTGGAAACACGTCTGGCCGTCTGGCTGTTTAATAGACGTTGTGGAATTGTTTTTTTTACCTTAATCGGTTAAAGTCCTCAGCAATGCATCATTTTGATGCGATGGATGATAGCTCATTGATAGTGACGTTGGCCTGCATTCGAATTCTGCAATGAGCTTGCAGTTGCGTTGAAGTAAAGAATCGTGATGAAACCATAGCGTGGTAATAATTTTCTAGTGCTCGTCTAGCTTGCTATACCACCCAAGCACCGCTGTCGGTGTGTTCCAGAAGCCTGACTTGAGAGCCAGTTGCAATTCCAGGTTTACCGTGGCGCCACCTTCGACCACATTGTTAATTAACATCGGATGATTTATGGTCAAAAGAAATCTGAAACAAATACCATGAAAGTAAAGTTTCAATTTCAAATTCTAATACATACATCACTTCAACGCTCGTATTATACTAGAGCTTGATTGTGTGTGCTACCCGATCAATAAGAATCGTACTCGTACCGTTTTCTCTAACTCTTATATTATCTACGACTTCCCTTATATATACCGCATTGAGTGACTTTCCAATCGGCAGAGGGTTCTGAATAGGACAATAGAAGGGATCTTTTGATGACTATGATATTGTTACTTGGAAAGAATGGCCCCATCTATTACCAGTATTTAGGAGAATAACGGTTATGCATGATGGTGAAGAAAAAAGGTTGTATGGCAGTTCGTGATAAAATTCAGTGGAGAGCAGTGGTGGCGGAACGTTAGTTCGTGCGCCTTACAAAGTGCCGATACCGACGACTTAAATATCATCTTGGTCCTAAACTAGACATTGCTCAAAATGGTGAAGGAAAACATCGTGAGAAAAACGACACTACTTATCAACGCGCACTAGACCAGCGTATGATAGCCCATTCTTTCTCTGTTTCTGAGAGAAGGCCTTGGTTCCAGCAGTGGGAACGTAATAGCCTGATAATGATGATCAAATTATGCCTAGACAACGATTCGGGTCCTAAACTAATCGAATACGGTGACGCAATAAGGAAAAGACATCGGGCTCGATCCATTTCGACAAATGCGATTTTATTGTTTGTGGACTGGAAAACCGGTCATTGTTTTTCTTCTATAATATTTAGTCGGGCCCGTTGCCCTCAAGAGGTTACATTATCATTAGTTTTTTTAATGTGGCAATGTTATGAATAAATTTGATTTCGGTGTCGAGTTTTTGGTCTTTTTGAAAAAGCAAACATTTTCTTGAATTATAAATGTGCGAGTCAAAGCATCTGAAGAGATCGTCGATTTTCAGCTCACTGCGTTTTACTGTTAAGATCGATTATATTTCTCCAACAATTATTTCATAAAGGATCTGTCCAACCAGAAGTCTATCTAAATTGGGGTTAAAGGTTTAACCCAATTTAAGCTTATACTCTTCCGGTCCCGTAAGATCAATCAAAATGTTTAGTTGTTTAAACTATGGGGAATGTATGATTTAATTGAAGAGTCTTTATTCTTCAATAGATTATTATATATACCTAAGCTTTTCCTTTCGTCTCCTTTTTTGCACAGCGATTAGACTCGCCCAATCATATCCTTAGCGCTTGGCTTCGTATGCTTTATAGAGAGTTCCTTAGCATTCCGCTGTCACAGCGTGAAGATATACCTCTGTTTTTAATTACAGACCTAAGCCACCCAAATACACTAAATTTTATCAAGTTTGGTTCAGTCGTTTAGTCGTGAAAAGTTAACAAACAAACAGAGTTACTTTGGCATGTTCCATATATGTAGTACATAAAACCTGATCAACAACTGATAGCTTATCTCCGGCGCCATACCTAGTACCAGTTCCAAGTCCAGCCCATCTACAGACATCGGAACAAATTCTACAAGCTCCAAGTTTCTAGTTGCCATTCCAGTCACGCCACAGCTGATGACTAACTTACAGGATATGATTGTCGTAGCGACTGTGTGCGCATGCTAAACCGGCACAATTAATATATTGGCTGCGAAGCGGTGTGTTCTTGGAGATTAGCTCTACGGCAATCGGCAATGGGTGGGGTTTATGCATATAAATGTGCTTTATGTAATTGGTGCCGTAACAATCGAGATATGTTCTCCAGAAATGGTAATGGTCTTTCGATCATTCTTAAACCGTTAGTGCCTCTAAATCGGTTGTGAATTTGCGGATACATCTTTCTCTTGTGATCTTGTGTTGTAGGCATGGGAAGAAAGTGATGATAGTAATATTTACTATTTAATTTACTATTTACCCTATATGATAGTCCAAATTCCAACCCTATGTCTGAACCAACGACGAGGAGGCCAAGTGTTCCTCTCACCCTACAGTTCCTTAAAATGATTGCTCCATACTCTATTGACTAGAGTCTGGTCTCTACACGGGTTTTTAAAACTTCACTTCACATGACGTTGCCTCGATGGCCAACTCTTGGACGAAGGCTTACTACCTCAACGGGTCTTTGCTTCCATGGCTCCTAACATTGTTAGGTCACAACCACTTACAGGACATCCAGTGGCATTGGCTTATGTATTACGCGAGGAGCCTAAAGATCAATCTGGTAGTTGAACCACCTGCTATTTCATTTGCTCCAGTACCTTCAAATTGATTAAAGCCTTTATCTACCGCTACATTCTAATACTCCATGCAAATCTACCTACCTACCGCAGAACCTTGATTAAGCCTGCCGGCAGAGCAGATTAATTACTTCCTGCTTCTGGTAGGTAATTGAAACAGCTTCGATCTTCCTCTTATTTTTCGGATTTTTCCTGTCCGCAATCCCTTTTCTGTCGTGGCTCGCCTGTAGGTTAACCTTTGTTTTTTTGGGAATTATAGGACGGGAATGACACGTTTCTGTGTTTTTATACAATTGTTAACTACTGCCCTCGGCTCCGTATCGTCTGTGACTGGAATCTCTTTCAATTCCCACGCGATTTCGTAAGCATAAAAATGTCTTTGAAGTCTGAGATCGCAACGTGATAAGACAGAACTTGGTTTTTAAATTGAAACTTAAGATCTAAAGGAGCTGTTCGTCAACTCGCCACTGATCCTATGTGACAAGCGTAGAAACCTACCCTTTGCGCAGTTCAGATTTAGTGACCACAAACCCTAGACGGCACTGCACTACGCTCCTCAATTTGAGACATCATCAGTTACTCCAGCATGATTGGTGTTGTCTCTTTTGTAATTTCCCCAATAACTGTGTTTGTTTTCCCTGTAGGAACATTGTTAACCCTATCAAGCGCCACCTTTTCCCCTAGATGACATGGTTTTCTCTGTCTCCATCGCCTTGTTTTATGAGGCCATTATAGCCCGACAGTGATTAATACGCGCCGGCGTAGAAAGGCAATTTTTTGGACGGCGACCTACTTATTTGCTGTGAAATAAGAATGTTCCTTGCTATTAAAAATGTTTCAGGGTGTTTTTCCTTTAAACTTTTAATTTTGAGAGTTGATAGAAGTAGTTGTGTATGATGTGGTAGATAATAATCTCGTGTAACGCTTTTCACACGCTTCATTTCCCCACTCATCTGCAACCTCCCATCCGAAGTCTTTCTGCTAAACTATATACAACTTGGACAGCTTCAAGAGAGCCTTACCTATCAAGGGTAGAAATCGCTCTGGCAATGTCCCTGGTGATGCAGATGTCGTATTAGTAACCGCATAACATCAAGAAAACCCATTAGACTTTATAGACTTATTGCTTTGTCCCAAGTAGACGTAGAAGAACCATACTATTTTCATGTTCAAATGAATCATTATCGTACTCTTATATCACGTAACATAATGAAGGACTTTCACCATGCTAGTTACTCGTTAGGCTCTCGTCTTACGAAACTACTCGTAGTTCGCTTAAAAATGCACAAAAGCGTCCCAATTTAAAGTTCCACGGCGGACCCCGTACGTCGCGTGCCGTTTAAAGATCACATTTTCGCTGGAAACCTTTGAACTTACGTGTACTAAATCTATTCTGTGCTTTCGTGACGAAACTCGTACGGGAATTTCTATTTGATAGATGTGTATTGTAAAGTAAATCAAGCATAGGGGTTACGAACATACTTGCTCCAGTTGTTTGCATGAGCTGACGACCCTAGGCGATGTATATTGTACTTTGAACAATATCCCACACATTATTAAGTATGATTCGACTAATTAAGGAGTCCCTTTAAAGGGCGTGGGGGGCGTCTTACCCCTTTTAAAGTCCATGGCGTGACCCACCTGACGGTAAGCGGTCACCGTCGCCTATGGACATTTGCAACCCGTCAAGAAATCTTTTCACACCTACCTTGAAGGGCTGCAATATGTAGTTGTAAAATGGATAGATAAAGCAGCGCTAACGCTGAGTACCCTTTTCCTCGGTACTAGCTCAAAAGCAATCAGAACCCCTGCCATTTCAAAGGATGATAATGACGTAGAACTCATTCTAGCAAACGTCTACGTTGATGTGAGACCCTTAGGAAGTTACAGCTTACTCCAAGTTGTTTCCAGTGCTAACAAAGCGATTACGGGCATAGTTTATGTAGTGCCGGTATTAAAACTGGAGTATGCGCCCTCACGGAGCGGCGCTCGAACAAATCCGGTACTATCGGAACTGGAGTGGACCAGTTTCGGCTGGATTATAACTGGAACTAACCGGATGCATTTTGAGTCGTTTCCATTGACGTGCAAAAGAAGCAAGTTTAAAAAAAAAATCATTGAAATTACTCATGATTTTTACCTCCGTTCTGGCAAATAAAACAGTTCTATTTAAACAAGTGTTTTTGTAACATTTCATTTTGTTATTATTTTTCAGTCCCTGAAAATATTCGTCGAACTGGTCCTCACAAAGGTCATGTGACGTAGATACTGTAACCGTCAACTAGTGTTTACCTTTACAAATGACAAGTAGATTCACTGACAGTACCGAGTTTGGGAATCTATGGAAGTGTCAACGTCAAACTTGACATTTCCATGGTGACTTAAAAACGGAAATGTCGCCATCTTGGCAAAAGGCTAACTTCACTCCGATGACGTGGTAAAGATGGTGGGGTGGGAGGCGTCGACAATCCTATATAAGCCAGTGTAAAATAATTATAGTTTAGTCTTCGTACTGATGTTTGGCGAAATATAAAATGTAAAAGTGTACAAAATAAAACTACTGTCGTTTTATTTACTGAGCCTAATATCTCAGAAGAGGGATATTGAGAACGAAACAAACTAGTTTCGCACCGCACGTCCACAAGTGGAAATTAACAAGGAAAAGAGGATAAATAAAAACGTAAGTAACGCAAACAATTATTTATTAAAAATTCCTGAATTATTTTCTTTTTGTATTTTTCCTTTGCAATTGAAATTTTGTTGAGGGTACTAACCACCATATTACGTTGTTTGTTTAATTTTTCTCTTTTTTTTGAGCTTTTACTTGTTTTAAACTGTGTTGACCTGACCGTTACGAAGCTGACTTGACTGAGCCTTGCCAGGGCAACTCCCTGGAGGCTCTTAGACTTGACTGAGCCTTGCCAGGGCTACTCTCTGGAGGTTCTTAGACTTGACTGGGCCTTGCCAGGGCTACTCCCTGGAGGTTCTTAGACATGATTGAGCTTTCGCCAGGACTACTCCCTGGAGGCTCTTCGACTTGACTGAGCCTTGCCAGGGCTACTCCCTGGAGGTTCTTTGAATCAACTAAGCTATGCTAGGTTTAGTACCTGTAGATCTCTTAACTCTACTAAGCCTTGTTAGGGCTACCCTCTGGAGATTCTAAAACTCCTCATGTTGAATTCTTATTTCGAGGTAGTAAGACATATTATGTTTACAAGTTCCAGAATGCCTAAAATGAGAGAAGTTTCAAGACAAAGTCGTAGCAGAGAGAGCCCCGTGAGCGGCAAGCGGTGCTTGAGAAGCTCTTCGGTGAGAACTCCAGCAGATTCACCGCATCGATCTCAAAGGGCTGCTTCAGAAGCGAGGCGGTTCATCTAGAATGAGATTCTCCCTCACCTCGCCGCGTTTCCCGCTGCGCTGTGATGCGGCAGGTTTATTTTTCTTTCTACTACTACTTACATTTTTAAACTCGTGATATCTTTCGAATGGAATGTCCGAATTGAATGATTCAAAAAGTTTTATAAAGGTATTGAAGCAGTTTTCAATAAGAAGTAATTCATTTTGATAAGGATTAATGCCAAGATACAAATAAAGAGCCTTTTCTAGAGGCGGCATTAAAAATTAGTTCTTAAAATAAAATATCACTTATTGTGGCATAACTATAATAGACAGACAGACAGACAGACGCGGCGCGTGAACTTTGCTTTATAATAAGTAGTGATTATTCTAATATCATTCCGTTTATATAAAATGAATAGATGTAAAATTTAAAATATAAAATTGTAAATGATGAAAAGGTTTATACGAGTTAATATTAAAGGTTAAAGACCTTCGATTATTTAAAGCTAAAAGAAAAAAAAATGTATGTGTATGTACATAATATTCAGGGTGTACTTACACATTGATCTCGCGTATTACATAATGTTTGTATGTGTATGTACATGATATTCAGGGTGTACTTACACATTGATCTCGCGTATTACATAATGTTTATATGTGTATTTTATTTTATTTTATTTTTATTGAAAACATAGTGTTATGACTAATTAAATAACTATATATACAAACATGCACACCATTTAAAACGTTTTCGCATATTGATTCTATATAAACTTGTTTGCCTAAAGAAATAAATGTAAATATGTTATGTACCTAAATAAATATATAAAATATAGTAAACTTAAACAATTTAGAATGGAAAAAAAATTGTTATTTGTAACAAAATTAAATTAAATGTGCCACTTGGATAATAAATTCAGTGGAACCCTATCCAGACAGTCCAGGACCCACACCAAACCAATTCTTAGCTAGATTGTACTTCAATGCGCTTGGGGATGAATTGAATATGTCAAAATCAGGAATGTTATTCAACTCATTTATTTGTTTCGCTGATCTGACGAAAAAAAGAGTTTTGTCTATAATTAGTATAGCTATGCGGAGCATGTAGACATATAGGAAGTCTAACAGACCTTGTAGGTACTCTCAGACCTTAGAAAGTAGTTGAGGAGAATCCACTTTACATTGTGCTATTTTAGTCAACAATATAATGTCTGCTAATCTGCATCTTTCATAGAGAGACAGCATATGCTGTCTCTTACACCTTGATTCGTAATCATTGTCATATCTATTGCACCTATATTGCAGGTGCATCATAAATCTACGTTGAATAGATTCTAGTCTATTAATATAAATATCATATTGAGGGTTCCAAATTTGCGAGCAATACTCGAGGGTACTACGCACGTATGAACAGAAGAGGGTTTTCAATATTTTAATACTAGGAAAATTGAGAACTGGATCTTATTATAAATCCCATGGACTTGTTGGTTTTTTTTGGCAATGTAATCAACATGTTTATCATATGTTAGTTTAGAATCGTGAATTATACCTAAGTCCCTTACTTCTTCTACGGCTTCCAGTTCTTGACCTTTAAGAGTGTATATAAAATTCGTAGTTTTAGGTGTAAAAGTTATGGAGTGACATTTAGCAACATTAAGATCTAGTTTATTGAGACTGCAGTATTTTTCAAATCTGGTTAGATCTTGTTGAAGAAGCTGACTGTCGTTAATACTAATAATTTGTTTAAAAACCTTCATATCATCAGCATAGAGGAGAAATTTAGAGTGTTTGAAACAAGTCGCTATGTCATTAACAAAAATGTTAAAGAGCAGGGGCCCTAATAAAGAACCTTGAGGTACCCCAGAGGGTACATGATTCCATGAAGAAGAATAACCATTGAGCACAACAGCTTGGGATCTGTTTTTAATGTACGATGTAAACCATCTGTACAGATTGCCATGAATGCCGGCATAGAGAAGCTTTTTTAAAAGTGTAACGTGGTCAATACGATCAAATGCTTTACTGTAATCAGTAAAGATGGCGTCCACCTGTCCACCAGCATCCATGTTGTAAGTTGTGAAGTCGGTAAATAATAGCAAATTAGAAGTTGTCGAACGATTTTTGAGAAAGCCATGTTGCTCGGGGATAAAGGTAGCCGATAAACTGTTGTAGACTTGATTATACACTAAACGTTCAAATATTTTAGCGAAAATACATAATTTTGAAATGGGTCTATAATTTTTAATATCATTTCTAGCACCACTTTTGTGGATTGGAGTTATAAAAGCAGACTTCCAAATTTTGGGTACAACACCTTCGCGTAAAGAACGTTTGAACAATATTGTTAATGGAATCGTCAAGCTATCAGCACATTTCGTAATAAATAAAGCCGTGATGTGATCAGGTCCAGCCCCTTTGGTCAGATCAAGTGTTTTTAGCAATCTATTCACCGTTTTGGGGACAACTTCAACATCACCTACAACGACACCGTCGTTAAACCGTGAAGGAGGTATTTCAAATTCAGGACCGCGGCTAGTAGAGGGAGAAAGAAAAGTTGACTGAAAATAGGTTGCAAAAAGGTGACAAATATCTTCTCCTGAATCTGCTGACTGCCTTCCATATATGAGAGAGGAGGGAATAGCGTTAGAGCTATTTTTATTGGACTTAATAAATGACCAAAACAGTTTTGGGTTCTTCACTATAGCCTCTTCACACTTTAATAAGTACAACCTATAGCAATCAGCTTCCAAAAGCTTGGCTCTTTTACGTAATAAAGAAAAGGTATCGTAATCGGCTTTATTCCCATACTTACTATATTTCTGAAAGAACTTAAACTTTTCTTTTAAAACCTTCTTTAAAGAGGAGTTATACCATGGTGGAAAGGATTTACGAGTAATCAATTTGTGGGGTATATATTTTTCTATTACGTCACGCAAGATTTTATAAAAATAGTTGATAGCTTCATTTAATGGAGTCTCACGTAAACAGTCATCCCAGCTTATCTCATCCAATGATAATTTGATGTTTTCATAATCACCTGATTCATAAAAATATTTTTCTCTAGGATTTACTCTTAACAGGTCGGAATTGGTAAAGGTTAAAGTAATCAGCAAAGATTTATGATGAACATCTTCACCTACTAAGGGGTCATCACAGGCAGATACCTTTATGTCAATAAAATTACTCAACACTAGGTCCAAAATTCTATTATTAATGTTTCGACAAAAGTTATACTGTGTTAAGTTACATTCTGATAATGTATCAAAAAAACATACCTGCGTTTCACCTGAGATACCCGTGTACTGCGTCAAGCGTCATTACAGTCAAGCGTCCAATGAATGTTACTTAAGTTAAAATCGCCCATAATAATAAATGAATCATTCGGACATGAGTTAACTATGATTGACAATTTTTCTAGAAAATTACTAAGCTGTAAATTAAATGAGTTACCTAGTTTTTCACTACACAGATAAATAGTGCAAAAGTGTATATTTTGAGAACAACTGTTTTTTATTTTTATGAGTGACGGTAACCCATATATCCTCAGCAGACGAACACCAGTATGTACATAATATTCAGGGTGTACTTACATATTGATCCCACGTATTGCATAATGTTTGTATGTGTATGTACATAATATTCAGGGTGTACTTACATATTGATCCCACGTATTGCATAATGTTTGTATGTGTATGTACATAATATTCAGGGTGTACTTACATATTGATCCCACGTATTGCATAATGTTTGTATGTGTATGTACATAATATTCAGGGTGTACTTACATATTGATCCCACGTATTGCATAATGTTTGTATGTGTATGTACATAATATTCAGGGTGTACTTACATAATGATCCCACGTATTGCATAATGTTTGTATGTGTATGTACATAATATTCAGGGTGTACTTACATATTGATCCCACGTATTGCATAATGTTTGTATGTGTATGTACATAATATTCAGGGTGTACTTACATATTGATCCCACGTATTGCATAATGTTTGTATGTGTATGTAAATAATATTCAGGGTGTACTTACATAATGATCCCACGTATTGCATAATGTTTTTATGTGTATGTACATAATATTCAGGGGGGTACTTACACTTAAAATCCCACGCGTCATTGCATTTGACCTTGTACATAAAATTCAGGGTGTACTTGGTTGTCGTCAGATGTCTTATATACATGATATTCAGGATGTGTAACTAATTGTAAATGTCTAGATTTATAAAGTAAGAATGGACTTAAATACTATTAAATTTAAGATTATGATGTGTTGATATATGACTAGAATATTATATTAACAATAAAATTGTAAATTGGTAAAATGATAATGTATAAAATAATCATCAACGCATTTAAATAAAATTAATTGCTAAGTGCGAAAGTATTGTAAATAATAAATACGCCCAACGAGAGGACTCGTCGTAGATAGGATGGCCGAGCTGTAACCGTCAACTAGTGTTTACCTTTACAAATGACAAGTAGATTCACTGACAGTACCGAGTTTGGGAATCTATGGAAGTGTCAACGTCAAACTTGACATTTCCATGGTGACTTAAAAACGGAAATGTCGCCATCTTGGCAAAAGGCTAACTTCACTCCGATGACGTGGTAAAGATGGTGGGGTGGGAGGCGTCGACAATCCTATATAAGCCAGTGTAAAATAATTATAGTTTAGTCTTCGTACTGATGTTTGGCGAAATATAAAATGTAAAAGTGTACAAAATAAAACTACTGTCGTTTTATTTACTGAGCCTAATAATACTCTATACTTGTCCGCCATTTTGATTTTCCGCCCATTTTGCGACCATTGTTCAAACAACGATAAATTCATCATCATTAGCCTATTTAGTTCCCACTGCTATCAGAGAGAGAGAGAGAGAGTCTAGTATCGATATGCGAAACAAAAAATATACGCAAACAAAAAGTCCTAAAAATATTTATCTATATTTATACAGTGACCGCAAAATCTACAAATATTAAAATGGCGGATGAGGACAGGCTCTATACTAAAACGTTCGAACCCCTTTTTACAACGCTGAACGGTTGACAAGTTCCTGAATCGACACATTCGATTTTAGCTGTTGTATCAGGTATTTTGTTTGCGTAGGATTGTAGAGGTAGTTTTGTATTTAGCTTGCAACTCATTAACAACGCTATTCGTTTGCTAACTAAAGCTCAAATTACAATATAACCATGCGCTTAATACAGATTGTTTTTACAATGTTTTGTATTTGTGAAATAGAACGCATAGGTAAGTACATAGTCAATGTTATCGAATTATACATGAACTAGCAGCTTGCCCCGGCTTTGCACGGGTATGCAAATATGTCGTGGAATTTTTTGTAGATGATCTACCTACCGGAGAACTACATTTCTGTCATACAATGAAATAGCCAAAGTTAACTCATAAAGAAGCCAGTCGCTTAAATTTTGCTGGCTGGTTTTACAAATATAGTGATTTCGTACTAAAAACACTTTTTTATCGGTATTAAACATACAAAAATAAATGAAATTTTCGGAATCGGTTCAGTAGTTTAAAAGATAAACCCTACATCCAAACAAACAAATAGTACATCTTTAAAATATTTGTATAGGTACAGGTATAAATGCGAATGGAAAAATCTCGCTAACACACGAGTACTGTATACGATCGAACAATGGACACAGTAATATTTCCAATCGAACCGAAATTGAGTCCGACACACAAATGAATCCGAAAACGGACGAACAGAACTGCTTTGTGATTTTTTTCATCAATTTTATATTGGAGTGGAGCAAACTCAAAGCTGCGAAAAGTGGTTCCACAGTTGAAACACAGTTAAAGTCGAAAAATTATGGGTTTTGGTTACGTTAAGAAAATCGTTTGAATGCGTCTTGTTTTCTTAAACAGAAATCCCCACAGGATATGTATGGAAATAAAACATAGCTAACGGCACTCAAGGATAGTTTGGAGATTACTGCTTGAACTTCATTCTAGAATACCGGCCTAAGAGAGGATTTTTCGAAAAAAGAAGAGAGGACCTCAAATAGGTCAAGTTTATATGAAAAAATATCAACATCCACGCGGGCAGGTCGTTTACAAAATATAATGGGGCAGATTTTATTGAAAATGTTCTATGCCTTTTATGAAATTAGATACTAAAAGGTAATTGGTACCATTTCCAACGGCAACGCAATTTTCAAAAGACCTTTTCCGATACATAACATCCGTTACCTTATCTGAGATTACCGTGCGGCTCCTTTACTACATAACGTTCTATAATAGGGCCCTTGTACACTCGTGCTTCGACTCGAGAGTGCATCCAACCGTGCCGCAGCCATCGCTCGCGATACTTCAATAACCCGATATTTATTGCTGCATTTCTACAGTCGTATGAGCTATTATTAAAACACTTTTATTAGCTTGACTTGTAACTAACTAACTAACTAACTAACTAACTAACTAACTAACTAACTAACTAACTAACTAACAATGTAATCAAATCTTAGAAGTCAATTTTCACCTACTTCTAATTGTCGTATCGACTTGAAACTTTGTGTGTGTATGTAATCTCGGTGACAATGCAATAATTTGGTATCATCAACCTGATCTGATGATGCAGCCGGAAGGTGGGTAGGGCATCTCTTCGCTGGCTACTAGTAAACCCCTCGTGTTTGGGCTCATATGAATCGTCTTGATGAGTCCAATAGATTGAACTGGGTGACGAGGGTCTGATGATGCAACCGGAAGGTGGGTAGAGGATCTCTGCAGTGGCTAATAGTAAACCCCTCGTGTTTGGGCTCATATGATTCGTCTTGATGAGTTCAATAGATTGAACTTGGTGACGAGGGTCTGATGATGAAACCGGAAGGTGGGTAGGGGATCTCTGCAGTGGCTACTAGTAATCCCCTCGTGTTTGGGCTCATATGATTCGTCTTGACGAGTCTAATAGATTGAACTTGGTAACAAAAGACTAAAAAGTAAAAAAATAAAAATATATAGTTTAAAAAACTAAAAAAAACACTTTAAAAACGCACTCAAAAATATAAAATAATTAAATTGACTTGTATTAGTTACGATATAATGGTTAATTCAAAAAGTGTGGAGCGCTTCTTATACTGGGTAAATAAAAGTACACATAACCAAAAAGTGCTCCACACTTTTTGAATTAACCATTATATCGTAACTAATACAAGTCAATTTAATTATTTTATATTTTTGAGTGCGTTTTTAAAGTGTTTTTTTTAGTTTTTTAAACTATATATTTTTATTTTTTTTCCTTATAAGGTATTTCTTATGTTGAACAATACCGATGAGAAATAGTGCCATACCGCTATTTCAAGCTCTCAAACCTTTTGATTACCTAAGCTGCAAGTCCTTTCGTTTATTTCGGTACCGAAATAGCTAATATGTAAAATCTTTCGTCAATTTAAGCCACAGTATTTCTTAAGAATATTTGATTCTCATTATCACCCTGTCAATTGATTGAGGCCATCAATGATTCATCAATGAGGTTGAAGTTTATATTTTTATTTATTCCCCACATAGCAATAAAGTTTTGAAGAATACTGAAATATTTGTTTAAAAAAAGGAAAGTTTCTAGTAAAGTTTACGATCCATATGTATTTTCTTCCACCGATCATCTCTATTTTCCACCCTGTATAAGTTATGCAGTGCAAACCCCTTGTTCTGTTAAAAGCGATCGTTCTTCCGTATACGCCACATCGTTATTCAAATATCCGTACACTTTAAATAAAACCAATGCGTTCTTGTTTCAGGTAATGTGTCAACGGAAAGAGTTTCTGATGAGAATATATATCTGGAGCGCATTTCAAAACAAATGGAACATATATATGTATTTTATGTCAGAAGTACGGTAAGGGTAAGCTTAAGTTCGATGGTTCGTGAAAATGAACAAGTCTACGAGCATATTACTTTAATTATGACGTCATGAAATAGACGTTGGCTTTATTAATGAGTACAGAACCTCCTTCAATTTATCGATTTCTTTAGAATATGAGTTTTCTCGAGTGCGCCATACAAAAGTAACATAAACCTTGCCTTTACACTAATATGGAAAGGGAAAAGGTATGATAGAGTGTTTGTTCCGGATAAACTTAAAAAAAAACTATTGAACCGATCTTGAAGAAATTTCAAAATAGTTTGAACCCTGGAGAAGGACATTGAATACTTTTTATCGCGACAAGCTGTAGTCCCAGGAGAACAGCTAGTGGTTAATATAGATGCAGCAACAACCCCGAGCGGTCAATATATTGGTCCTGCAACTTCAGCAATTCCGAATTTAGTTTTCCAACCAAACGCATACAGAACTAACAAACCATTCAGAAATATCTCGGCGAGATTAAAAGCAAACAATCGGCGGAATTGGACGAATACTCCTCATTAACTGCGGATTCGCAAATCGCCAGTTTATGAATGCTAATAGGATCAGTTCCGAATGAAGACTCGGGGAGTTCGGCTAATAGCACTGACACTGGCAGCGCTGTCAGACTGGCAGTGTTTGAGTTCACATTGCTAGAAATGAATAAGAGTGAAACGTTGCATTTCGTTAAAATTTATTTAATACCGGTCTTATACTCTCTCTCTGAGACATGATATACTACCCTGATAAAATTAAACTTTGTTTTAAGTATTATATTAGGTTACTACGTTGAGACTCTTAGCTGGGCGGAAATAGCTCAGGATAGACATGAGTGGTGCTCTCTCGTTTCGGGGGCCAAGGCACGCTTTGGGTCGTTGAGCCATCGGAGAATGCCTTCTAATCTATAAGTATGAAAAACCTACCTTTTAAAATAATAGTCTCGATGTTTCGGAGCATTTTGAGGACGCATCGAGTCTCGATTGTTTTGCCAGGTAGACTAAAAGCCTTACTAGGCAAACCATTCAAGTCATTACTAGTTGCTATCACACATGTTTATTCGATACAAACATGGGCCACATTACCAGTGACATCATACTCTTGAGTACATCACGCGATCGTTACCGCTCAAATAACGCCCGAGCGAGCAACATGGACGCTAATTTGGCGATGATACGCGTCAATTGTACACATTTGGTTGGCGAGCAGTAAATTTAATGTCAACACATTACGTATGCATTAGAATTGATGATCGAATGGAAATAGGATATCGCTGCAACACGATAGACAACGGAGCAAGCTAGCAAGCGTGTGAAGAGTAACATTGCTGGGCATAGGAAATTTAAAAACTGAGTGAGTGGCGATGCGATCGAAGGTGGCTCCATGTTACTCCTCAATTGGAAACTGGCTCTCAGTGAGGCCAGAACGGATAAAACGGGTGCTTGACGAAAGCCTTAGCATGAGTGGTGAAATGGTTTTGGTTTTTTGTTAAGATGTGTTTTTCACCAAATGCTCAAGCTCTTCGCAAGATTTGATTCCATGACCTACCGGTCGCAACTGTCGATGTCTCTACTACAGTCATCATCGCTTTCCTGGAAGAGTCTTTGAGAGCTAGTCCCATTTTTGGTCGAGCGTCTGGTAAACAGGCTAAACCTTCGACCATTTTTCCCAGTCCAGGTGTAGCGTGGCGCCATCTTCGACCACATCGTCACTTAACATCAGGTGACTTGTGGTCAAACGCTAACCTGTAAATAGTAAAAAAAAAAAAAAAAAAAAATTTACCAGATGAGACCGTGGTCAAAAGTTAGCCTGTATACCATAGAAAAAGACGCAGGACAGGTCGCTCTGTATGTGTTCCATTCCAGCATGATATCTTTCAAGACATTATCATTGAGAATGTTGTGTGTACATTGCATATTTAGCAGGCCTTCTGATAAGCCCAACATCAACTAACTAACTGAGACGGCGCAACGACCCAAAGTGAGTGTAGGTCTCCGATAACAAAAGACGCCACTTCGGTCTGTCCTGCGCCACCTCCTGCCAGTCCTCCACCTGGAGCTCGCGCAAATCCTTCGTGACTTCGTCTCTCCAGCGATACCCCATGTATGCTTACGTTAACAACAAGTATCTAATAAATTTGTTAAAAACAACACACAAAACAACGTGCCTATTTCTCCCGACCCCTGTATTTTGTCCCAAGTCTCCAGTTCAGACTAACACGTGGCGGCTACTGGGGACTACTCTCCTTGAGGCAGTCTTGAGGTTTCCTGGGTTACAATAGGGTCACGTGTACGTGAAGAAACCCACGCCATTTCAGTTGTCCATTGTGACTGTTAAGAAATAATTCGTCTGCCAAGTTTTCAATACTCAGTTATTTATTGCAGTCATAACTCGTAAACGTAATGTACATGAGACTTTAATGGTCACGGTTTCTAGTTAACATTACGCAATACGTACTGTTTTGACTTCTTCATTTGATAGTTTGTGAACAAAATCAATTAGCACCTTCCCAAATCCGTGATATTATTATACCAGCTGCGTCTCGGAGCTTCTCCCGAGTGGAAATTGATAAGTAAGAGAGATGAAAAGTTTCTCATGTCTTACAACCTAAAGTAACCACGAAAAGCAGTTAGGACATTTTAGAATCGAGCCTCTCCCTAGTCCGCTATTAAATATTTTTGTTGATTTTGCGGCCTCTGTTCAAACATCGATGGTATTTGGACAGTGGCATTTATTGCGCAGTAACCGATACATACTTATATCACGATGTTTCATAAAAATTAATTCAACCTAAAATGTCAACAAAATATGAAATACGGGTGCAGTTCTAAAAATGAACTTAGCGCAGAAAGTTTGTAAGAAAATACCGTCCTTAGTAAAAAAGCAAAGCTCTAACAACTTTCTCAAGTTGGTAACTTTGAGTTAAAAATTGCAACTCAGCTTGAGGTACCCAGTGGGGACATTCAGCTGTAGTTACCTTCAACCGCGTTAGAGGGATTAGTTTCTTGTGCATAATTCTGTTACCGCGAATCATAGGGCATAGGGACCAGGGGAAGAAGAAAAAGATAGGGTTTTCGTTTGGGTACTGCAACTTTAAAGGAGTTCACTTTGTTAAATTCTTGTTTGAATAGGTAGTTAGTTATATTGTATGCCTATGCTCAGCAGTGGACTTCTTCTGGCTGATGATGATTGTTTACTTAGTTGACAACAGCTGTGGGCCTCTACTGGTCTATACAGCTTCACGGGAAGGGCGCTCGCAAAAATGAGGGGCGACTAGCTCAAGGGTACCTTCGCCGTGTACAATTCTACTAGCCTGTTACTGAGCGCTTGCGTGCTTCGAAGGACACTCCCGGTTATAGGATTTACCAAGCCACTAGCTGCTTAAAAGGTATCCTATGTCCTCCTCCAGGGTCCAAATTATCTCTCCATACCAAATTTCATCAAGATCGAGTTAGCGGTTTAGGCATAAAAAAGGTAACAAACAGATATTGGGACAAAGAGAGTGCCTTTCGTATTTATGATATTAGTGTGGATGTTTGAGGCGAAGGGTAGCCTGAATTATTTGGATACCAAGGTTGACCACTTAGCTCATACGATATTACCTTTTGTATGCTTATTAAAGTAATGTTTCTTAGCGTTTACAGATTTTCCTTTGAAAATCTCATGTTAGTACATAAGTACTTATATACGTAGATTACGTAGGTGCTCGATAAGACGCGATCACATGTTTTGTGCTTCACACACATTAGATCAGTCTGTATCTTACTTTAGTGAATCTATCGCACAAGCACAGTGTCCTCAAAGGTACCAGATTCCTTTGACGTGCAGTAAGATGCTCATTTACCTTCAAGTGATGTGTGTAAGGTGCTTATTGCCACCTCCCTAGTTATACCGGGAATTTAGCGTCTTGTTTGACGTTAGCTCAGCGCTCACAAAGCTCTCCTGTAAATATTCTGACTACCAAATAGCTTCAAAGACGCCGTGAACTGGGAATTGCGACGGTGCCTGCAATAAGATAATTTGCGCTTTGCCTCGAGCGACCATGTAGCTAAGTTTAAATTGTTACATGTTATACGTCGATTAAAGTTAGTGCAATGGATCTTGGCTTGTGATCTGTGTATCAAAACTTGCGCTATGAACTCTGCTTCGAATGTCAGTGCATCTGAAATCAAACTCAAAACTAGCTCTTAACATACTAACACCAATGGCTCAGCGACCCAAAGTGTGAGAGCGTCACTCCTCTTTAGCCTGAGCATCCTTCCAGCGTGGAGCATCCGGAAAACAAGGAGTTCGAAGACCTAGTGGGCGAGCCCAACGTGGCCGATGAAATTAAATTGCTGGCCACGAGGTGCACATCGGGAAAGATCGGGAGGCAAAGCGTTTTTATTTAGGACGACCGAATGGTCGTAAGCCGGAGGGACGCCCTAGAGTTAGCTCTTACCTCTCTGAAATTGCCCTCACATATATGTCACGAAGCAAGTCATCTATCAAGTCAGTTTAAACTGCTATCTGATGGAAGCGTTACTAGTCCCGGGACAGTAACCGGGTAAACCGGGACCCGGCCCCGTTTTCAGTATTATCTCCGGCTCGGCTGTAACTGCCCTTGGGGGAAATTACTGGCTGCTTACTGACATCGCTGTGATGTAATGTTGCTCCGGGTGGGCTCCGGTGAGTGAGTGAGTAGACAGGACGGTCTATCTCTATTAAAACTTCTTTTTCTCTTTTCTAGATTGATTTGCCTCTTTCCCGTTCAGATGATATATTCATCACATTCATAAATGCACTTTTGTATGTCAACTAATGGAGAGGAAACATGGTACCTACTCAAAGCCTGCATCGACACCGTCCGCAGAAATCATTCCACTGAATGTAATTCAAAGCCTCGTCATTCGCTGTTCAATCGTCCTCAATTCAGCTTGCAATTTTCAAGCTGTGATTTACTACCAGTTGATGTTTTGTGTGAAGTGTTGGGTGCATCGATGTACGATTAATGACGCTTTTATACTCTTTTCATTTGTGGGATACACTTACTTTCTAATCTAAAAAATAACATTGAGAACCCTATTTAGGAAAATTAACCTAGTTTAAGAACAACAAAAACGTCAAAGTACTCAAAATTAACAAATCATTCAACGTTAGTTCTAAAGCCGTAGAAAAGTAAAACTAAGTAATGTAATGTTTGTAAATTAAAACTTACACAGTATAAGTCTTCAATTATGAAGCTGTTTTTATTGATTTTCTTCTGCTTATTAATTTTTCACACAAATGGGTACTGTCTGTCTGATCATTGGTTTAAAAATCTTAAATTACGTAATATTTTATTTTATCTTGCCAATCAAATCTTAAATTCAACAATAGCACCAAATCCTTATCTATTTTCCTCCTTGAATGAGCACTCGATGTCCGAATAGCACTCGGCATTGATGCCGTATTCAAAAGAAACCCATTTTATCGGAGTGCCATTAAAATAAGCGTAAAAACACACGTCCCTTTCATTGCGGTCCCAATTCCATGGCTTAGGCAAAGCGCGAGCCCTAAGCCATCCTAAGCCTAAAGCTCCGCCTGCAAAGCAGGGGAAATACTGTGCGACCGACGCGACCCGGTTCACCCGGTCGATTATTCCTGTGATACTAACAATTATCCGCAATTAAATAGCCAAAGATAAAAATACTAACATTCGTAATTCGCGAATCGCGATAAAAAGAGTAGTCAAGCTTCATAATTATGACTTCCCAAAGTGATCATATTTTATTTTGACTGTTGATTTATCAAATATGATATCTAAAGCTACTATTCAAAGGGTGCAGTCACGAAACGCAACCTGGTTGATAGCATTTTTAATCAAATAACAAGCAGATAAAAAAATATTTCATTCGTATTTCGTTTTAGTACTTGCTTATTTATAACTAGTTCGAACTATTTATTGTAGATTATAGAATAGCGTTTCTTTTACAAGCTGCACCCTGCGGCTTAAGAACATTTTACTATGATAGATGATGACATTAATTTATATTATAAAAAGAACGGGTCTGAGGTGGGATCCTTGTGGGACACCGATTTCAGCTATTCTGTGTTTGATTCATAGTTATTGTTTACGGCAGCTATTTAAAGTTTTTCGATAGGTGTAATTTATTTCGTTTATTTATCACTATTATACTAACATAAAGTACAATGTTTGCAATGGATTGGAGCGGGCTACCTTATCAAATAAACTACTCAAATCAGGGATATAATCTACTTGACATACATTGGTAGCGGCTTGCGATAAATAGCAAAGTTAATTCCAAATTTGTAACAACAGTCTTTACAGCTATCTTCATTTCGAGTACGAGTACCGACCCCGTTACTTTTAAACCGCCGACAAATACTACTTCAATCAAAGCACTCGTGCAGATATAACCGCAAAGATTACAGTGCTGAAACCAGTCGTTAAGCTAACAAGGGGTGGTCTGTGCTGCTTCTAGACCCGTGTCGTTAGCGTAACTGGTTGCCTGAGCACTTGAGGCGACCTACTGACAGCGGCCTTGGCACCCCTCTCACAATCGTAACTTGCTATTTCCAACGACGGGGTTGGATTCGCTTTTGACTTGAAAATGCGAAATGCGAAAGCAAATGCAGCTTTAGACATTTTAGAGTCAAGAAGATTTGCTATTGCCACTTCATCACTGAAACTTCATTAGGAGCTTGGAATTTGTAATCAGTCAAGTTATTTCGTGTTACTCCCGCTGTATATGGACGGTGATAGACGGGCAGACAATCTGATAGTTCTACTACCTGTGCATTTACAAAGGCGCATTTCAAATTTCACTTAACGTCTTAGCGAAAAGAAAAGTAACAAAACTCATCTTCCACGATCCCACAAATTTCACGGCGAGTGGAAACTTAATCCAAAATGAGTAAATATTTCCCGCGATGAGACAAATTACTTCGTCCGAACAAAATTAGCCGCTTTGATGAACGCTAACTAGATTTATAAGTTTGTATAACTGAGTAAATAATTGCAAGAGCGTGAGTTCTAGTGGTTTTCTATAGCATGTTTTGCGTATGAAATACTTCGATTTGTTTTCTTATTACGCGTGATCGTTTTGTATTTACGTTAAAAGTGGTTTATTGAAGTCATACTTACATCAAATAAGTCAATAATTTTATATACATGATATAACTGTCCATCGCGGTCAGCCTGTTACGTTCCCATTGCTGTGACTTGGGCCGTCTCTCAGAGAGAGAGTATATCTGTTATGGCGTTAAATATATCTGAGGAAGGACACAGCAACAGCATTTACCACCTTCAACCACCACCATTATTACCATCTTTTATCGTGAAAAACAGTGGTCCGAATAAAACCTTGAAGCACACCTAGTACGTTATGTTTTTTTATCAAACATCCTCGAGTAACTTATTGTTTAATAAAGCCCACATCATATAGCGCTCAAATAACATGAACCTTACCGGCACAGCTTCCCGTATATGAGATTATAATATGACTTTAATAGGTCTTACCCACGTGAACACTAAACATCAAGCTAGCGCGTCTTCGTTCGCCAGGCTCCCTTAGAGATTATACGGATTAGATATATGACTATTGCATGTACATGTAAGCTCTGGGAATCTGTAACTACGCCTCTGTTCATTTAATCCAGTTATACAATTTATACGGATACCTTTACGGTTGCAGTGCGCGGTCGTACGGCTGCAGTATTGGATGCAGCCGGTATTGGCCGATATGATAGGGTCGTAAAAAGGTACGGCATGTTGAAAGGATTTGCATTTGCTATTCAAATGGTAGGATATTTAGTTTTGATTTCGAAATGGGTTGGCGTTTTGATTTTCATCTCATCTGATGGAAGAGGTCGGTGTACCTAGTTACCTACTCGACTTGGTTGGACTTGATAGGCTTAGTAATTTGGCAATAAACTGTAACATTATATTTAAACTAAAGTTGGTAATTGGGATGGATGGTTGGGAATGAGGGTAGGAGAAAGTACCTGGATAGATCAAGCCGGCACAACGGGAGGACTTTTGGTTCGAGGGCCGTGCCAGCGGACTGAGCTGTTGTGTTGTGAAAATAAATAAAACGTTTAGATTTAGTATCAGAATAGAGCTTATATTTTATTGAATAATCTAATACATAGATGAGCGGTTCCGGAAATATTTATCTACTAATTAAGATCTCTAGCTGAGATTCCAAGCTTAGACTAAATTACTAAGATCTAGATAACGCTAAGTTACATAGAACATGTTAAACCTAAAATTACAAAGGTAGACCCAACTTAGAACCTAAATTTAATAAACTGTATTTTCCGACGGGGCTTAAGTGAAGCGGACCGGGAATGCCGAAACTATGTCGATCAAAGTGCGCTTCGCAACAAAGGCTAAGAAACCTTGCCTATAACCGTGGATAATATTCCAGGGAAAGAACAAAAAGAAAGGATACCGTGCTATGACGTGGTCTGGTCCAAGCGGCGGGTTGCCGGCACGAAGATGAGATCGAGCCCCGAGGGGACTTCGGTTCGGTGTCAAAATTAGCGCGCAGGATCTCGAAAGGCTTGGTTCAGGGCGGAGAGGTTATCCCGAGAAAAAGAACCCGCTGTGAAAGAATTAAACAGCGTGTTACATTGGGATTCTCATAGCTGTCAACTGGCTGACGCAATAGGATGGAATTCCAAATTGCTTCTTCGAGGATTGCCAATAAAATTATTATGATTACCTTTTTACGGGTTCTTTTGAAGCACTTTATCAAAATGTCGAATAGAGATCGCCGCCTACGCAGCGACTCGGACGAAGGTTCTTTAGTGAAAGGCCTCGTCATCTTTTTTCACCAAGAATGCCACGAATTTAACTCATAGATCATGTAGACGTCGATCATTCCACGCTCCGATGTACGCAGTTCACAATGCATTCGTCGCGTAAAATTATATTTTGATTTTAATCCCAATTTTATTATTCAGTCACGTGAGAATGTTGTTTGTTTCCCTATTCAAATTATTCTCTCGAAAAATGTGTTTAGTTGTAAAATAAAATTGTATTCGAAATATTTGTCGTATTGTTTACGTTCCAATCTACAAGATTCCTATCAGACACATGAGTCTATGCTCTAGACTAGCATTATGTCAGTGTCCCGAAACATCTGTCAACTTCACCTTTCAAGTTGACATCTGTCATGTCACCGAACTCTAAACTCAAACTATCATTGCTATTTTGTTTTGATAAAACTATTTGTGTAAAAACAATTAAAATGCGCGTAAATGTTGCTAAAGCTGCCGATAAACCCAGGTTGTAATCATGAGAAATGATGTACATGTATGATGTTGCCAAATTAGTATGTTTTTAAAGCAAAAATTAAGGTAAGTAACGTAGTACGTTACAATACCCCTCTTTTCGGATAAAGAGGTTAACGCAGTTAACCGACCAAACAGGAGGAGCAATGGGGAAAATTAAAAGACCAACTGCTTGCTAAAAACCGAGAATAAGTTTCTTGACTAAAACTAATTCAATTAACAAAAAAAATTCTAATATAACTGCTAGTATCCAAAATTAATCTACTCGAAGAATATCCTTAACGTGATATTTTCCAATTGAACGAGATTCTAATTCACGAAGCTCGTAAACAATATCCGATAATTTCTTCACGACCTCACACTTAATAAACTTTGGCGCTAACTTCGCAGAAAAGAACTTTGCTGCATTTGATTGCACAAAGTTTCTGCGCCAAACAATATCGCCTTCTTTTGCCCTAAAGTATCGTCGCCTGAGATTGTATCGTTGTGCGTTTTTTTGGTAAGCTTCAGTTAGAGCTTCTTCAACTTTTTCAAAAACATTCGAAAGTTCAGTAAGCGCCGACGCCATTTTATCCCTGTCACCAATCGTTATATCGTCCTCTGAAGCAGGTACATCCCTCATAATAGAATGGAATGTACCGTCTGTGACAATATCCCGACCGGTTGCTAAGAAATAAGGAGTGTATCCAGTGGCTAAATTGACAGTGCTGTTCAAGGACAGTTGAATATGCTGCAAATATTTGGACCAATTCCTTTGATCCTGTTCCACTAAAATAGACAAGCATACTTCAACTGTTTTATTATATCTTTCGACCGTATTTGATTGTGGAGCGTAGTAGGCATTATAAAAAATTTTGGGGACAGAATACTTCTCTGTGAAAGTCTTAAAAGCTCTGCTTTTAAAAATCGTGGCGTTATCACAAATCAAGATAGCGGGGGTACCCCATTTCAAAATTATCTCCTTCTCTAAAAATGACGTAACCGTTTGTGTGGTCGCAGTTCTAAGAGGATGAAGCCATACGTACTTAGAAAACACGTCAACGATCGACAGTATGTACATGTGACCTGAGTAAGCTTTCGGTAGTGGTCCTATAATGTCAATTGACAGAGTGTGAAGAGGAACATCGACCTGTTTCTGATTAGTCATTAGACCATGAGGCGGTGAGTTGGAATGTTTGTAGGCCTTGCATTTTTCACACCCTGTGACAAAAGCTCTGACGTCGTTGAACATGTCCTTCCAATAATAATGTTCCTTTATTTTGAGATATGTCTTCTGAACTCCTGGATGCACACAACAAAATGAATCGTGGTTCTCTTTTATACAAGCTTCTATTAATTCTTTGGGCATGACCAACTTCCAATTGTTCCTCGACAAATTCGAGGTAGCTTTACAGAATCTATATAGACGGTTGTCTTTGATTTGATAATTTTTGTAATAAGAGGGTGCGGTTTGACAACCTTTATAAATTTTGTTATACCACTCATCTTTGGTTGATTGGGTGCCTCCGTCATACGAAATGGCACTAATCGAAATCCTAGACAATGCATCGGGAACTACATTAAGTTTACCTGGTTTGTGGCAAATATCAAAATTGAAGGACGATATTTGCATTGCCCATCTTGCCAGTCTGCCAGATGGATTGTTCAATGATTTTAACCAACGCAAACTCATATGATCAGTGACAACCATAAACTTTGTGCCCTCGACATAAGCTCGAAAGTGATTGATGGAATCTACCACTGCTAATAACTCCCGCTCAGTAGTACTGTAATTTCTTTCAGGTTTCGTGAGCAAGCGTGAATGAAAAGCTATGGGACGCTCTATTCCTTCGACCTCTTGTGTCAAAACGCTTCCTATGCCTACTGATGATGCGTCACAGTGAAGCACGAATGTTTTTGTGAAATCGGGAGACGCTAACACTGGTGCTGTAATTAAGGCATGCTTGAGAGTGTTGAACGACTCACCAGCTGCCTCCGACCATTCAATACTATCGCTGCCTTTCCGTTTACCGACCAGAGCTGTCATTGGCGCTATTATTGACGAGAAGTCCTGAACGAACCTGCGATAATAAGAGCAGAGACCAACGAAACCTCGCAACTGCTTGGCGGTCTTTGGTTGAGGGAAATTCTCTATGCAGCTCAGTTTTTCTGGGTCTGTGCGCAAGCCTTCTGAATTTATAATGTAACCTAAGTATTTGAGCTCTCCTTTGCAGAAATCACACTTTTTGAGGTTCACAGTGAGGCCGGCGTCTCTAAGCGCCTTGCACACAGCAGAGAGAATGCTAATGTGCTCGTCAAATGTGGGTGTGGCAATTAAAAGGTCATCTAAGTAACAAAATACCTTGCCGTCGAATTGATGTCGAAATAATGAGTCTATCAATCTTTGCAACTCTGCACCGGCGTTAGAAAGGCCAAATGGCATTCTTTTGAATTCAAACAAACCGCGATTAGGTACAACGAATGCCGTTTTTTCGCAAGAATTGCCTTTTCCATCAGCGCCGTCTTGGTCCGATAACATTATTTGCCAAAAACTGGAGGACAAATCGATTGAGCTAAGAAAATGGACGCCGCGCAAGTTGTCTAGTATTGAATTGATGTAAGGAAGAGGGTATGAGTCTTTCACCGTAACGTCGTTTAATTTACGAGCGTCCAAGCAAAATCTCCATGATCCATCCTTTTTTGGCGCCATCACCACTGGATTAGACCATGGGGACCTTGAAGGTGCTATTACGCCTAGTTTCAACATTTCATCCACTTCCTTATTTAAAGCTGTTAACTTTGCAGGGGATAAGGGATAATATCTCTGCTTAATTGGTTCTCCTTTGGTAACTATACTATGCGTCACAAGGTGAGTCTTTCCTAACCCTGCCTTGATTGACGAAATTGATTCGAAGTCTTCAATAAGTTTTTCTAAACGAGCGGATTGGTCGTATGTAAGGCCATCCCTCGGAATCAATGCTTTTACTTCACAAAACTCGGTGCGCGCAGTGTCACCATAGTTGTTGGTGCTGCCTCTACGAACAAAATCACCAAATCTAAAAATGTTAATCAAATCAAAAGTATCGGCAAAATCCATGCCGCACAAAAGTTTGTGATGTATCGCTGGGCAAACCAAAAACTTAAAGTGGTTTGTTTTACCGTTGCACGTAATCGGTAATAACATAGTGCCTATCACCTCCAACTGTGATAAATCTGCTAAATAAACTGTCGAAGTTTCTTTAATCATTGTAAATCCTAAATTACGAAAATAATCGTGCCTTCCAGCACCCAATATTGATAAATGTGCCCCCGGATCGAGCAATGCTTCATGTGTTTCATTTGAAATAGTAAACGTAACGAATAGACGAGAATCCCCAACAAACGAAGATATTTCTGGGGTAGGAGTAGTGTGGTTATTTGCATTGCTCTGGGGCGGAACTAGTTTTTTTCTTCTGATGCTGGTGAAGATGAAACATGAGAGCTACTGTTGCATGTTGGGCAGTTCCTAGTGAGTGTTCCTCTAGCACCACATTTGAAACATATAATACCTGTCACTGACTTGCAAATCTTGTAGCTGTGACCTATTCTCTTGCACTTCAGGCAGGTAAGTGAACTAGCTTCACGTGAAGGTATCGATGTGTTTGCCACTGCGTTAATTTCTCGTTTTTCTGACTGTTTGGAGTTTCCTAAAACTGCAGAGTACGCCTCAAAATTTTTTGTAACATTGTTCAACTGGTCAAAAGAAGTTATGTCGTTAATCGCTAACAGTTGAGCGTATGAGCTAAGCATGTTATGTTTTACAATTTCCAACAAATTCCTTTGTGAAATAGGTGATTCAAGTCTAGAATTTAAATCCTGAACATCTAAAACGAAGAAAGAAACTGACTGTCCAGGTTGTTGCTTCCGTTCCCTAATCTGTCGTTCAATGTTGTAGTTGTAGTCCTTGGCCTGAAAATATTTCTTAAATTCCGAACAAATGTCAAACCATGAGCCTATCCTGTGACGACATGTCCTATAAAATTTCAACGCTGTTCCTGACAGTAGTTCTGAGAAACCTCGAACTAATGTGGCATCATCAATTTGTCGCGCTAGCCTAGTTTCATCGACTCTCATTAAAAATTCGTCAATATCTGATTCACCCGAAAACTTCAAGTTCAAAGATGCCAAATTGAGTGACTTGTAGTAAACATGTGCACTCGACGGAGCCACTAAGTGTGGTTGTGCATATTGTTCTTGTACGCTATGTGTTGGTACTTTATTACCAAAATCACTGTTTTTATGCATGAACGGTTGCGTGACACTTGTATGAGCAATAGGTTCTGAAATCGCAATAGTCGGCCGTGTGAACACATTGTGACTGCTGTATACCAGAGACGTGGAAGTCGTTGCCGTGAAAAACGTTTGGGTATTAATTGGTAATGGTATGTTTATTGAACTCGGTTGTTCAACTGCAAAGTTTGGATTAATGCGCTGTGCAATGTTAATCGACTCCATAGGAACGTGAGCTCCTAGTGGATGTTGTATGAAAGGGCTAGTATGACCATGCGGGGTATCAGTATCATTCTCAGCTTGGAAATGCTGAGGCGAAACAAAATTTCCAACTTCTTCATCATAATCACCAGAATTGACCGACATGGTTAAAAATTAATTTATTAAATAAATACACCAAAATTCTTAATTTCCGCAACTAAATACACATTAACAATGCCTTAAGGTACTTAGAATTAACACTGTATAACACCTTAATACATTACAGTACAAATGCAAACAAATTATGAAAAAAAAATTTCACAGAATAACCATCAAAGAAAAATTTTGTTTTTTTTGTTAATAAATTGTAGTTTTATCTTCACAACACAACCAATAACCAGTTATAAAAGTTCGGGCGCCATTGTAACATTATATTTAAACTAAAGTTGGTAATTGGGATGGATGGTTGGGAATGAGGGTAGGAGAAAGTACCTGGATAGATCAAGCCGGCACAACGGGAGGACTTTTGGTTCGAGGGCCGTGCCAGCGGACTGAGCTGTTGTGTTGTGAAAATAAATAAAACGTTTAGATTTAGTATCAGAATAGAGCTTATATTTTATTGAATAATCTAATACATAGATGAGCGGTTCCGGAAATATTTATCTACTAATTAAGATCTCTAGCTGAGATTCCAAGCTTAGACTAAATTACTAAGATCTAGATAACGCTAAGTTACATAGAACATGTTAAACCTAAAATTACAAAGGTAGACCCAACTTAGAACCTAAATTTAATAAACTGTATTTTCCGACGGGGCTTAAGTGAAGCGGACCGGGAATGCCGAAACTATGTCGATCAAAGTGCGCTTCGCAACAAAGGCTAAGAAACCTTGCCTATAACCGTGGATAATATTCCAGGGAAAGAACAAAAAGAAAGGATACCGTGCTATGACGTGGTCTGGTCCAAGCGGCGGGTTGCCGGCACGAAGATGAGATCGAGCCCCGAGGGGACTTCGGTTCGGTGTCAAAATTAGCGCGCAGGATCTCGAAAGGCTTGGTTCAGGGCGGAGAGGTTATCCCGAGAAAAAGAACCCGCTGTGAAAGAATTAAACAGCGTGTTACATTGGGATTCTCATAGCTGTCAACTGGCTGACGCAATAGGATGGAATTCCAAATTGCTTCTTCGAGGATTGCCAATAAAATTATTATGATTACCTTTTTACGGGTTCTTTTGAAGCACTTTATCAAAATGTCGAATAGAGATCGCCGCCTACGCAGCGACTCGGACGAAGGTTCTTTAGTGAAAGGCCTCGTCATCTTTTTTCACCAAGAATGCCACGAATTTAACTCATAGATCATGTAGACGTCGATCATTCCACGCTCCGATGTACGCAGTTCACAATGCATTCGTCGCGTAAAATTATATTTTGATTTTAATCCCAATTTTATTATTCAGTCACGTGAGAATGTTGTTTGTTTCCCTATTCAAATTATTCTCTCGAAAAATGTGTTTAGTTGTAAAATAAAATTGGATTCGAAATATTTGTCGTATTGTTTACGTTCCAATCTACAAGATTCCTATCAGACACATGAGTCTATGCTCTAGACTAGCATTATGTCAGTGTCCCGAAACATCTGTCAACTTCACCTTTCAAGTTGACATCTGTCATGTCACCGAACTCTAAACTCAAACTATCATTGCTATTTTGTTTTGATAAAACTATTTGTGTAAAAACAATTAAAATGCGCGTAAATGTTGCTAAAGCTGCCGATAAACCCAGGTTGTAATCATGAGAAATGATGTACATGTATGATGTTGCCAAATTAGTATGTTTTTAAAGCAAAAATTAAGGTAAGTAACGTAGTACGTTACAAAACTTTACACTTATATGGTATAGAAGGTGGTGGTGGGCTCAGCCTTCCACATCTCTTATCTTCACTTTGCTCTATCTGCGACCATCATCTTTGGATGAAGCACAAAACTTTTTTAAACTATTATCTTCAAAAATGTAAACCGAAATATTCATATGGGTCTCAAAATATCACCGACGTAAAATGTAAGTATCATACAATAGTCCTACAGTAAGAGCCTATCAAACTACAGTAAAAATTAAAAATCCTTTAAGAATTAATTTGATTATTATTCATTGCACTTCAAAAAATAATACTAAATACATCATTGAGAAATAAAGTAAATTATTGATCAGCCACTTTACCTAAGGTATTTTCATACAAAACAGTACTCAGAAAAGCAATCTCAGTGTGCTTATTTTAATCGTCAAGTCTATGCCAAAATGTTGGTTAATGACTGGTTGTTAACCTATAAACCGAACCATGAAATTTGAGACAATGGCCAGCCCAATCTAGATAGAACATTTAGATCAGCCCTGGTCTACCTAAGCTGGGCTGCGGGTCGCAGGACATTTCTGCGTAACCCGTATCTTGTTGATATTATTATTGAGACTCGGGATGAAGTTACAGATAATTAATTCAAGGATATTGTTATTGTTACTTACTTATCAAATTTAAGAACCTCTTGGGTTAATATTTCATTTTTCGTGAGAACTACTTAGTTGAAGTATATCTTAGCCAATAATAAAACGGTATGAGGTGTTAAAGTTTTCTGTTAAGCTAGTATTGTGCTCTAGTCATTAGAACCTAATGCATCAATGTAACCGTTCTCCCGTTATCATCATTATTGACAGCTCTAGCCTTCCACAGTAGAAGAAGCACTAGGCCCGGTCCTAATTTTAACGCGACCCGCAAAACCAAGTACTTTTTTATTCAGCCCGTAAAAGGAAACAGTTGACAACAGTGGACCCATTATTCTAGATTATCCCCAGAGACGATAGACCTGAGAGTAAATGAATACGAAGAGGTATTCCTTTACCCAATTTGCAAGTTCCACTTTCTCTCGGGACCTGAACGGATTCACTAAACGTCAAGTTCAGGTCCCGAGAGAAAGTGGAAAGTGAATTAATTGTACCTTTGATTGAATTGGACGCATGTTTTGTGTTAATTACTCGGTAATAAGGTTTACAATTGCCCAAAGGCGTCCTGTGCGATATCTTCGGTGCAATCAACCCGCCAGTGGAGTGAGGGAGGTTTCCTCTAAATCCGTTTACCCCACTAGTGGGATAAGGGAGAATCCCTCGAGAACTATTCGCCCACTAGTGGGATTAAGTCTTAAAGAGCACTGATGTACGCACTTATACCCTTTTCATCAGCGTTAAACGCGAAATATCTCGAAACTCGAAGATTTATCTTAAACTTTAGCAACATCAGGAGCGGTTTCAAGATAAACATGAGCCCTACGTGTAAGTGGGATATATCTCAGACCTTTGTTTGTACCTACACCTTCGCAGAGCTTCATCCCTGAGTCTTAACTACTTGCCATCATCTCGCTATCTGTAGTTGCAGTATGGACTTTTGAAATGTTTTGTACCGTATTCGGGTGCCCATTCACAAAGCTCAAAGTATATACTAATGTATATAATTATTTTGAGTTACAGTCCAGTTCATAATTTATTAGCATTTATATTTATAAAATAAATTGACTGTAATTTGTTTTGTGTATTCAAATAAATAAAATAAAAAGCTGTTTAGGGGATGTTTACTTATAATGTTAGATTTGGGAGGGGGAGTCCAAGTCTAATGTTTTCTTACATGGGGGTGTACATAATTCTTATGTAAGATCATAAAGTTATCATTAGCATTCGATTACGTTCCCACTGCTGGGGCACAGGCTCTTTCTGAGAGAGAGTATAGGACATAATCCACCACGCGAGCCCTGTGCGGGTTGGCGGGTAAGTAGCTACACCTAGATTGGGAATTGGCTCTCAAGTGGGGCTGCCGGAACACACTAGTACCTAGCCAAGCGAGTACTAGAAAATGCCCTACCACCGAGCTATGGTTTCATCACGATGTTCTCCTTCACCGAAAGCTCAAGCTCTACGGATACTCTCTACCTACTGAACCATCATCGCTATATATAATGTTGTTCAGTGATCGGTTACTGTTATCGCGTACACCATGTTGTGCTCATCCTGATGGATTTTGTTTGTCTTAGGCACTAGCTGGCTTAATTGTAATCCCATATATGACGTAAGCTTTCAGAGAAATTTGGCTCCGCGGACCGCGCGTGTTTGTGTTCAGCCAAATAGGGAATGGGTTCAGCGGGAAATTAAATGCGTGCTCAAATAGACATTCAGAGTATTGTATTCTTTTTAACCGACTTCAAAAGAGGAGTTTTCTCAATTCGACCGTAAATATACATATTTTTAATGTGTATTCGATTTTGATGATTTTTTTTTGTTGGAAAAGAGATATTCCAAGGGCGATAACGTGATAAGGAAACCAGGATCTTATGATGGTATTGCAGAGAAAGCGAGGGGAACATGCAGTCGGTTTTTTTGCTTCATATAAATTTTTTATTTTGCTACTTACAGAGTAGCGTTTGACCACAAGCCACCTGATGTTGAGTGACGATGCGGTCGAAGAAGGTACCACGTTCAAGTCCATATAAAGAGAAATCTTATTAGTAAAGATCACTTTAAAATGTCAAACTTAAAACTAGCTACGCCTGTCCCACATCCTTACGCCGGCAAAAGAATAGACAAGAAACGCCCAGCAGGTAACGTTTTGGGCGCGATCCCCTTTACAGTAATTTTATTACTAATTCACCACAATCAACAATCTATCATAATCTTTTCAGTCCGTATCCTCCACATATAATTCCTACCTCCATTTTCGACTTTGGTCCTTTGTCGTATTTCCACGTTCGGCAGTAGGTACACGATCCACGAGGTGGATACCTGTTATTTACTTATTCTAAATAAGCTCTCGGCTCGTCCTAATGACAAGGACGACAGCCGCCTTATCTTGTCGACGGCCCGCCCTAAACAAACCTAATGGCCCTACAAAGGGCTAAAGATCGAATTCAAAATTCAAAGGTTCTACTTGACTTTGTTTATGATTGCGAGCGCTCCAGGTATTGGAATAATTAATCGGCTATTGCTTGTTGTTTATATATATTGTTGTAAACCAGTGAACCTTACAAACGGCCGTTTAGGAATTGGTCTTATTTGTCTAGCTGGACTTCTAGGAAAGATAAACTTTTCACTACAATAATAATGCCCGAACAATCATGGTTGTATCTATAGCTAAAAGCTCAGAGATCTAACTAAAATTATCTGTATCTGGGTTATCAGAAACTACGCGGTTTGGTGATCCACAACACTCAGGCACAATGGACGAAATATTTGTCCCGTTTCGGGAATCGAGCACGCAGCCTCACACTTTGTAGTCGGCTGTCCACCCATTACGCCACATGTGTCTGGCTTATTCTTATCAAGACAGATTCATTTAGAAGATTTTTTTAACATTAATTTTCTATCTATCTCTCTTTCTCTGTTTAGTCGTGAAAAGGTAAAAGAGGGACGAAATAGAGGTCTATTACGTTATTTATAAGAAGAAAACGCGCCCACTGCCTTTTTAGGGCCCTTATTCGCTATGACCATTAAGATTCCTGCGGTGGTGTCGTAACGCGCCCGCGATACGTGTTTTGGTGGTCATAGAGAACAGGGCACCGGTTGCGTAACTGCGTATATCTCACTTATCGAAATATAGATTAGATGACAAAAAAAAAAGCTTGGGATTTTAGTGAACTTGCTCCAATTCAATCAATTAGTAATAAGAATAAAATTGTTAATGTGATCGCGCCAAAAAAATTACCTGCCGGGCGTTTCTTGCCTGTTCTTTCGTAAGGAGGTTGGAACAGGTGTAGCTAGTTTTAAGTTGACGTTTTAAAGTGATCACAATGTATCCTATTAAATAAAAAAGTTTTTGATTTTGAGATTTTTTTTAAAAATTTTATCTTCTTCATCATCCATTTCTATCTGTGCTCCTAAATAAATGTTTTCTTTATCTGATCTCTGTAAACATTTATCAAAAGAATTCACGCCTCATTTATTTAGGCGAACAATGGCAAATATAAAAGTAGCGCAGGCTTGTCTTGTCAGTCTGCCCGCTCCATTTGGAGTGAGACAGTGACGTCACTGAAGCTAGAACCTCTAGAAACCTGTCTAGAAACCTCCACTCCCTGCGGCAATGCGGCGTTCCATGCACGACGGGGGTTATAAATTCACGACTTGGCTCGCTTTTTGCTTGTTATGCCGACTTTATATAGAAAATAGTTGGGGGTTAGTTTCGGCGGCCTAAAGTGGAGTTAGGAAAGTCCAATAAACGAAAGGGGAAGCAAGTTTCGGTCAAGCGTTGACCACTTACTTTGGAGCCGACACAAAGCCTTCGTTCTCTCTGTGTTTAAGTTAACTTTAATATTCGGTATGTTAATTAAACTCGTGGTGCAATCTCCAATGAGTTGCCAACCCTGGGGGCCTTGCCAAGATGTAAACGGTTATTTTTCTACAATTGTTAAAGTCAAAGCGCAGGTGAACAAAAAGAACACTGGTTCTACGATAAGAAAAAAACAGTTTTTAGTCTATGGTGACTGATTAAACGTCATACCCAAAATAATAGTGTCAAGGTGCCGACACCGAGTTCGAATTCTCTCGGCCCGCACTGATTGAATCCTCTCTGCCCCGCACCTATTACTTCTTAATAAGTTATGTGTGCATTTCCCATCGCTCAAAACGGTAAAAGAAACCATCTTGAGGAAATCGGCAAGTCCAAGAACCACAACATTCAAGGGCATGCGACATCTACCAAGTCTACCAACCCGCAATAGGCCAGCTTAGCAGATTACGGCCCATACTCTCTCTCTGAGAGAAGGCCAAAGTCCCAGCAGTGGGAACGCAATAGGCTGACGATGATGTTTTACTACAATCCCCTAAGCTCTTAAGCTCCATAGAAGTAATAGCAAACCGTGGATAGATCGGTTATTAGACCGTAAGACTTCATGAATAAAAGTGGAGCATTGTCCTCAGAATAGATAATAGAAAGCCATCTCTAGTTCAGGAACAAGGACGTCACGTGCCCTCGGGACTAGCTCCAAGAGAGTACGGTATTCTCTCAATACCTTTTCAATTACTCGCCTTACTTGCTCAGTGGCACTAAGTGATTGCGATCCGTAAAGAGCAGCACTCAGCTTTGAGATCAATAGTCTTTTTAAAACTTAGGTTTTTTCAACAGAGACTAAGAGCGCTAAGTACCCTGCCTATACCTTTAATGCAATTGTGGGAGGGCAAATCGATGCAATTTTGATTAGTACTGCTACACTATCGATAATTTTAATCTGAACAAGCTACAAAATCAATAGCTCAAATGAAGCTAGCTGAACCTCGCGGTCTCTCCCGCGTCTTCCTGTTATCCCGTAGGAACCTTTATCCGGGATAAAAAGTAGCCTGTTTTTATCCAGGGTGTAAGCTATCTATATTCCAAATTTCGTCCAGATCCGTTCAATAGACAATAGACAATAATTTTATTTGTGGCAAAAAAACAAGTGTTAGGAAGAAATAATACATAAACTTACACAAACATAACAGTAATTAAAAATATAAATACACGAACTAATTAATATATACAAATAGTAACTGTTTTTTGCCACAAACCGGCCCCAACTCAGCATGATGCTGGTTATTATAACCAGCGCTGGTCTTCCGTTGGTGCCGGTAGGTGACGTCACGCACGGGTACAAAAATACACAATATATTAAAAATAACACAAACATGAAAACAGATAAACAAGAGAAAACATTAAAATACAAAAACCAATCAAAAGCAAGAGAAAAAGGACTACCCACAAAGAAATAAACAGTAGGTGCATAGAAGGACAAAAGTGTTTAAAGTAAATAAATACATATATAAAGTTTACATATTATGTAAGAAGTATGTAATAAAGATGTGTGTCAGATAGCACTAGTGTCGTTTCTAAAAATCTCTTCGTCTTTCTGGTGCATATAAATGAATTTCTTTAATTTTGTTCTGAAACTTTGTATACTTGTTCAGTCGTTTTTGCGTGAAAGAGTAACAAACATCCATCCATCTAAACTCACAAGCTTTCACGTTTGAAACTTTAGTAGGAAGAGATCTAATGTATAAGCTAGTCCACAAATCCCCATCGATTTGCCCCAACAATGGGGATAATGTACCGTCTTACTCAATTACTGTTTCATAGGACTTTTATGTCTTCATATGAGCAATCAATTTCCTTCTAACACTGTTAAGGATACACTGTGCCCAATCATTTAATCAAATCGCTTTTCTATATGCCTCTACGACATTTTTGAAAAAACATCCTATAGTTCGGGATCACCGCGCATCTGTCGGTTATTGCGTTGTCTTAATGTACAATGACAAATACACAGAACAAATATTTGTGCATTGAAAAAAAAAAGCGCAAGTATTTGTTCTGTGTCTGGGTGTTGTGGATCCCCGATCCTCGTAGTTTCTGATACCCTAGATACAGGGAACCTAGTTAGGGGTCAGAGCCTATGTATGTGATTGTGCGGGCATTATTATTATTAATGTATTCTATGTATTTGTATAATTATGTATATATGCAATTTAAAGTTCCGACTTATTCATTGACATCAACGCATAGACTCCACAGCTGGTCTTAAAGACGTGACATTTTCAGGGTAGCTTCCTTTGGTAGTATTGGGATGCATTAAGAAATCATTTGTATTTGGCATGGAGTTAGTTAAAACCCTGGGAAAATACATGGGATACTTTTATTTGCATTTTATTTGCTCTAAACTGTAGTTTTAAAAGAACAGCTAAGTTTTGCGTTCTTTTATTCAGGGTCTCGATTTACATTGCGATTTTTCTTCGCAAGTCCGCGGTCCGCATACTGCACAGAAGAGTTAGAGGACCTACATTATCCGTGCATTGTCTGCACAGCACTGCAGTTATGTATGTATGCAGCAGCAGCAGTGGAAGGGTTCGCATTGCCGCTCGTCTCACGTTTGCATCCTACGTGATCTGAATGCATGTTGTTGCTTAACGTTACCACGACTTGGAGAAAATGCACTCACTTTTGTGTGCGGTTGAATGAATTTGATTTGTTACAACACTCGAACTTTAATCTCTCTTTAGAGTTCCGTACATTAGATGAAAAAACGGAACTTTTATAATAGTCAGAATTCAAATATTTTTATTTTGTGTCAAACTTAAGACTAGCTACGCCTGTTCCAACCTCCTTACGCCGGCAAAAGAACAGGCAAGAATCGCCCGGCAGGTAGTTTTATGGGCGCGACCACATTGACAATTTTATTCTTTGCTTAGTCACTCAATCGCAAACTTTCGCATTTATAATATTAGATTGAGTGTGAGAGGTTAAAAGTTTCACTGCTTGTATTCACAGCTTAATAAGAAATTCATTGAAACCTCAAGATGGGAATAGGATACTCAAAAAGTATCATTTATTAATTAATCTGTCGAAGTGTCACAAACGTTTCTGGAATCATATTTTAATCATCTAGATAACTTCCATTACTCCGCCATTAAATTACATCATTACAGCTTAAAACCAAACAATCACATAGGTAGGTAGGTATAATCATATTCACCTTGTCAAAGTAAATAAATACTCAGACAACTTAAAGACTGAAAAGAAAATTGTCTCTTGGAAAGAAAGAGCTTAATTATCCTTTAAATACGACCACTTAGCAATATCGACATTGTCAAAGCAAATACTCGAAAGAAAAATGTCTCTTGTAAAGAAAAGAGCTTTTATGAAAGATCAAACAATGCATTTGTAAACTGCCGTTATGCAACTAAAAATGTATACCGCTTAGGACGAATTTATCTTTACTCCCAGCGCGACGTTGCTCACTCAGCAAATAGCTTGGCTATTTTATTGCGACAAGGTAACGTCTCCATTTTTAGGGTTCCTTACCTCAAAAGCAAAAACGAAACTCTTATAGGATCAATTTATTGCCCGTCTGACGTTTTGCGTTTTTTTAAGACCGTTTTTCTCAAGAACGCGCTAAGGTATCAAGTTGAAATTTATATCAAACATTCGGAGGTACGGTCTCTTTCAGTTGTAAAAAAAATTGATCTTGTGAGTCAACGCAATCGAAAGATATGACCGTTTATGTCGCATATTTTGCAATGGAATCAAAATCTATAGGGTACTTCCCGTTGACCTAGAATCATGATATTTGGTATGAAGCAAGGTACACGTAAGGAAATAGTGCGAAAATCGTAAATGATTAGTTGAATAACAAAAAAAGAAACAATTTTGTACGGAACCCTCGGTAACCGGTTTTTTGTAGCTGATTATACAGCAGCTTGTTTCGCCGTCACCTAAAGCACAGTAAAGTAAGAACAGTAGGTTAGCTAAGGCCGCTCGACGAGTTAATTGCCTACTCCTGCGGTGATGCATAGGCGGCGCGTTCCGTTCTGAGTGCATGGCCGCGGCCCCGTTCGTTTGTGATTGTGTGCGTGAAAAGTGCGTGCGTACACGGCGCCGCTACTCTCGCACACATTCAAACCGGCGGCGGCCGATTTGTATGAAGCTCAACTACTACTCTTTACTATGCCTAAAGTGAGGCTCAACCTTCGTCTCAATATGGTAACTCGGTCCGAGAATGAATACAATGACATCATCGGGTGACGAAACTTATGGCAACAATGTGCTATTAAAGAAAACTGTACCTTACTGAGTGATCATCAGTATGCTAAAGACCGCAGTATAATCAGTAGGCCCGAACAAATTAATTATATTCTGAATTTCTGAATAGGTAAACTTGGATCATCGCTAGTTGAAGCTGACAATACGCTTAGGTAACAAAAATCATTTTAAACATGTGATCAATTTAAAACTTCATATTTTCGCATACCCACGCGCTGTGGGGCAGTTATGATGGACTCCTGGGATGGCCCAGACTATCACCTAAAACCCACACGGCCTGCCACCGGTTCCAACTTCCTTACGCCGGCGCCGGTCAAAGGAAAGACCTGAAACGCCCGGCAACTTAAAAAAAAAACAAATTCTATAGAATTTTGGCGCATATAGAGTCTTATTAAAAGAATCGTACATGTAGAATCGTCATCGGCTCTTTAGCAAATTAGGTGCCACCAAAAGACGCCCGCCACTTTGGGAATCTCTTTCAACGGCATCTTGTTCACAGGCAAAATATATCGCTCTGCGAACGGCATAAGCGAGAGATCTCGCATTTATTACGTTCTAATGATAACATCCTCAACGAATGCTCGCGGACTTATGAAATATGCAAAAGAAACAATATTTATCTAAACGATCCATGCTCCTACAATTTATATTTGCAGAAATAGCATTAATTTGATTCGTATCAAGATTTTTTTCGGGAACAAATTGGCCCAATTTGTTTGGAGACTAAGTAATAGCGTTATCTGAGCTTTCGCGTCAATTTGTCTTGTGCGTTGAAGGCATAAAGTTTCGGGGATTTGTGTTATTATTTGTTTTATTTATTATCGTGTCTAGAACCTGAGGCTTTGGGACTAGAGCTAGCGAATTCTGTGGTCCTTACGTCTACTGTAATATGACGTCTACCAGTCAGATGACGCACGCGCAATTAACACATGTTTTTTGGCCTCCGAAGCTGAAAGGCAAAAAATATCGTAATAAATTTAGTAAGGAAGTAAAGTTTGTTCAAAGTTGTTACGGCTACTTACTCGATTTTGAAAATTCTTTTACTCATAGTAAGCCATACTATCTTTGAATAGCATAGGCTATGATTATGTTATATCTAACGGATGAAACCGGGGGAACAACTAGCTAACGAATATAGAGTTTGGTATCTTTGTGTTCTGTCACGGCCGAGTTTTATTTTGTTTTATACCTAAAAAAAATAAAAACAAGTAAAATAATCTTGATATTCACCATTTCCATTCTTCTCTAGATAGATACAGGAATTTTGACAGAGCGACTTTAGGAAATGAAAGTTTAGTTTTCTTACCATTTACTACTGTTTTCATAAATAAAAAAGAGTCTCGCATTATATCCGCAATTAGACGAGATGAGAAAAGTGTGTTCGTAATACTAATGATATTTTATTTGTTTGTTTCAGGTATGATCAAATCTTCGCACCATCCGTGAGGACTTCACAGTGCACAGTATCGTATGAATACATAACTTTTTTTGCAACTGATTGACGAGACGAGGAAGTTGTCACGCGTCAATAGTCAATAGTCAATTTTTATTTATTCAATAGGATACATTGTGATCACTTTAAAACGTCAAAATTAAAACTAGCTACGCCTGATAGCAGGCGTGACGCTTGTCTACCAAACTTCACTGCTACTTAGAGTTTTGAACTTCAATAGTCGCTTGCGCGGCAATACACACATAATATACACATACACATTATTTATATATATCTACATATACACATAATATATATCAATATATATATATTACCTAGCTGATAAATCTTATGCTCTATAATTTCACTGGAAACAGTTCGTTTTTGTTATCCTACTATCCTACGTCCTACTACGAGTAAATGCGAAAGTTTTTGTTTGTGTGTGTATGTTTGTTACCACGTATCACCGTAACTACTTGACAGATTTTGATGAAATTTGAAATAGAGATAGCTTATATCCTGGATTAACACAAATGCTACTTTTGATCTCTGAAAAAGGTGCCTGATGCGGGATAGCGGGATAAAAAACCGCGGGGCACAGCTAGTTCATCATTATCATCATCACCATTATCAACTTATTACTTTGCAACTGCTGAGAAACAGGCCTTTACTCTCAGAGAGAGCTTTTTTTTGTTGCAAGATATTGAAACCTTTTTCGTTTTATTTTCAGTTAACTCCCGAAACCTTCCAAGTCCCGAATGTTCCTGTACCGATTCCTTCGTCTCCCTCCTCATTTGAAGATCCTGACCATGTGACTGTCCTCGAACTCCCAAGACTTACAAGTTTTTTTTAAATAAATGATTTATTGATTGTTACAAAGTGTTTAATATTTATTTTATAGATTAAGTTCTGTGTAAAACGATACACTATATGTAATACTTATCATCCAATAATACTATTGCTATTTTGAATGTCTGCCTGTGTGGCACAAGACTTAGGCCTACATTAACACACATACTTACATTACTTTAGGTTTCATCATGAGAACTGCCTCGCAGTTTCAGGACATCAAGGTAGCCATTTTGCTATACAATGCCTTCGTTCGTAGCAAATTAGAGTTTAATGCCATTGTCTGGGATCCACGTGAGGCTAAATACACTGTTTTGTTAGAAAGAGTACAACGGAAGTTCGCTAGGTACATCTATAAGCGAATGTATGGCTACTATCCCTACCTCTACCCGTCTCTATTTGTATCAGGAATGATTGGACTAGATACATTGGAATCCAGACGGAAATTATTGCTTGTGATTCATTACTGCCAGTTAATAAATAGTCAAATTAACAACCCGACTATCCTGGCTAGTATGAAATTATATGTCCCTGACAATTATCTGCGAACGGGGCGTCGACGGCATCAGTTGTTCGCTTGCCCGGTGCCGCGGACCCACCACTGCAACAATGCACCTACGCTGCGGGCGCTGGCCCTCCTTAATGCGTTTACACGCGAGTGCCAAAATATAGACTTGTTTGCTGACAATCTAAACATAGTTGGTAAGAATTTTATGATATATATAAGCCATATTTAAAATAGTTAGCGTGTTGGTGTTTAACTGTTAGCTACTATTTGTCTTTATAAATAAATAAATAAATAAATTAAAATCACCGTTTTTGTTGTTATGTTTTATTGGCAACTGGTTTCTTGTATTAGAGCGTGAGAGACATCCCTGCGAGTATGAAATAAAAAATGGAAATATCACGCAGACAGGTTATTTTAAATGAAATTCTATTGTAAATTCATTGAATGTGACATTTATTCTTTACTTTCCGCATACTACAAGCCATTCAACTTCTAACCTCAAGTATTTAAGTATGTATTAGAGTCCAATACGACCAGAGTTTTCGTACCCATTGGATTGCTGTCCACCACTTGAGTAACTCCCTCCTTGTTGCTGGCCGCGCAGCGATTCCTCATGATTTACCACGATCTGTGAACAATTGAACAAAATTCAAATTCAAATAAAAAAATTCTTTATTTAATAGGATACATAATATGATCACTTTAAAACGTCAAACTTAAGACTAGCTACGCCTGTTCCAACCTCCTTAGTAGTCTTTAGTCCAAATGAGCATATCGCTTTGAGCAGAATTCTGGTATATTCCCGTAGTTCAAGTTTAGGCACGTTTAGGATTCTATATCTATATAATATTGACCTTAATATACCGTCTAACGTGCCCTTTTTTATTGGAACTGAGTGGAGACGAGTAAGTCATTCGCGTGATGGTAAGTGTGTTCAGTGCCACCCAGAATTTTTCAACTTCTGCGCGGTAATGCATGTTAGATCTCTCAATGCCCTGTAATTTCACTGGAGAATTATGAATAAAATGTCTATCTATCTATCTGTCTATCTGAGACATTGCCGGAACACAGTGATGTTTGCACACTACTGCTTGGCGCTAGACTAGTGGACAATGCAAGCGCGTTTCACAAACGGGATATACCGTGCCCACGCGCAATTGGCGCGGTCATCGTCCCATTGTTGACGCATCAATTTCACGGCTGAACCACAAAAGTATTCACCATTAGGAATTGGGTACGCATAAGTTGTATTAGAAGAGCCGAAGACCGGGCTCTGTGGCGTATCTTAGGAGAGGCCTATTTGCTGCAGTGGACTGTCACAGGCTGACGATGATCGAAATTGTAGCTTGTAGCCCTAAAGAAAGTGACAAACTTACCGCTTTATAGTCGCTCTTCTTGCGTTCAATAGTGTTACCCCCGCTGCTGCCACCTTGATAGTACCCCGAGTTCCCGTAGCCGCTGCGGCTTCCCCCAAAGCCGTTGCCTCTTCCATACCCGTTGCCTCTCCCCCATTCGGGCCCAGCAAGGCCGCCCCCTAAAGGTCCGATGAAGTTTGCGTGCGCAGCCACGACGCATACTAAAACGATGATGAGCTGTTGAAAATGAGAACCAAGTTTCAGCTAAACTACTGTCCTAAGTATTCTACTTTTAACATCCATAGAAATCTACCTCGAGGTTATTTCTAAAAGATGACTAACATAAATGAACAATCGAATCTTCTTGTTCAAGACCTGGACTTGATAAAACAGATAGCTATTTTACGGAGGGACAGACGGACTATCAGCCTTATAAAAAGAACAAATTAAAATAAAAGCTTAGTAGACACATATTTTTTAAGTTTTTTTTTTGTATGAGTGTGCTCATCATTTTTTTTACGAGAATATATTCACAAGCGTAGACATTGCAATCGAGTTGTTTTCTCTATGCTAGGTCCTAGGTAATCTAGGTTTTTAGCATTTACAAAAAATCATTTAGAAAATAAATTTAACTTACCAATAACCGCATTGTTACTTGACTTTCTGATATCCCCTGGAGCAATGTAGACATCAAATATTAACTCGTGTTTTATAGTTTTCTAATAGCATTAATAACCTTCTTAATGACTGTTTAATCCATATTTTATGATGAAGGGCATTTATTCGGCAGTAACTTAATGGTATCTTAACCGCAAGCGTAATTAAAAATGATCATGGAAAACCTTTATCTATATTATCACTTACCTATAATTTTATAGTTTAGTCTTTCTTTCTTTTTCATTAATTTCTTGCATGGTAGCGTTTGACCGCAAGTCCCCTAATGTTAAGTGATGATGTGGTTGAAGGTGGTGCCAAGAGATATAAATATCTGTTTACTCAAGATAATAATTTCGAGACTCACATTGTAAGTTATCAGAAAACAGTTGCTGGTGAAGTAGATATTTAATTCATTTAAAACAAAGAAAATATTATATTGGTACAGTTAGCGACAAAAATTGCTGAACATGCCCAATTTACCTAAGCATTTTGAAGCACCAAGTTGGCTGAACCGGTACACATTTGGAAGTTAGCGTGTTCATTGATCATTCAATTCTGAAAAATATTATATTGGTACAGTTAGCGACAAAACTTGCTGAACATGCCCAATTTACAAGCATTTTGAAGACCCAAGTTGGCTGAACCGGTACACATTTGGCGTGTTTATTGATCATTCAATTCTGTCACTGACTGTAACTGACTTATGTACCAACTTAGCAACGTAGTTAACCATCTTGTGATACCAATCACACCTGTTAATATTTACTCAAATGTCGCAAACTCTTGTCCTCAATACCTATTCTTTTATTCGGCAATAAATAATTCAGATAATATAATATGTGACAATTATTGTACGAATAATTTAATGACACTACAATTTGTGTGTGTTCCGGCAGCTCCACTTTAGAGCTATATATAGTTCCCAATAGAGGAGTAGCGTGGTGCCACGTTTGTCCACATCGTCACTTAACATCAGGTGACTTGTGATCAAACAAATTTAATGATACACTGTAAGAAGTGAAAACAATTATGAACACTGAATATATTTTGAGTAGTTCCAAAAATAATCGGTGTTTTCTTTAAATATCTTGTTTATCTTTCGAATAGTCTATAAATTATCTTGAAACATGATCTAATTCAGTTTCATAATTATGGCGCATCTCTCTGAAAAAGGAAATAAACCTGAGGCGGTAACGAACAGGTAACGAAGCTCTCAGCTCTCGAAAGGATAACGAAGTTCTAGGTATCCGTTATACAGGATGTTGAGAAGACCAAACTGTAATGTTGTTTATTTTTATCTTACTTTATATACCGCTTCACTGCAAGCTTACAATAATAATGTAAAGAAATAAAAGTGTGTGCTTCTTCAAGCAGTTGTATACATTTTATTTGTTGTAACCTTAAAAATGACGCCCCTATTTTTACAAATGTCCATGTACCACGGTGGCCGCTTACCATTAGGCGGGCGCCGCTTGCTTGTTTGCCACGCTACTACATAAAAAAATATGAAAAAAGATCTGGATTTTAAGCTAGCATAATAATGATACTTGTCTACGAGCAACATAAGATAAAAATATACCCATGACCTGTTGATAGGTAATGACTTACATAATAGTGAATGATTATTAAATCGTGAAATACAAAACTCATCCGGAGGGAGGAAAAAATGACAAATAAAGCCTGTTCATTCCTCATCCCCTGTATACTGTCTTAGCGTACTTTGCAGATGATGTTATAGAGAAACATGCCAGCTAAGTGCAGAACTATCGTGTTGCTTAGGAAGAGGGCAGAGGAAACAGATCGAATTAGAGTCCGCTTTGAAAATAACAAAATTGATGTTTTTAAACTAAAAAAGGCTAAGAAGTAGTTAAGTAGTGAGCTGTGGTAAGTAGGTATCTCTAGATATAGCCCTTGGTTTCTTAGACCTATTCTAGTCTAGGGTTCAGTGTTTACCATCCTCGATCTTATCGTCACGTAACATCAGGTGCGATTAGATCAATCGCTACCCTATATCCCCTACAAAAATCCTAGTTAGAGTTCACGACTACATGCGACATCGTTTCGTTGCTTTATAGATTAACGACTTAACTATTACGGCAAAGAAATACAGACAGTATAAGTGTATAATAAATTATTGCCCGCTCCCGACGACATTCTCATTGCACGAAGTGTTTCTCTAGGTGTTTCATAATGTGCTATTTTACGCTTCGAGCTTCCGGCAGTTCGGTTAGGTACATGGTTGACATTCTTCCGCGCATTAAATGTTCCAGTCTTACTTTTACGATGCGAACAAGGCTTGGCAAATACTCCTTATAGGTGTTAGTAGGCTTGAAATTGGAGTAGGTACATCGGTGCAGTGATGCAGTGAGCGCAGCAAGCAGAAATACTTATATGAAACTCGGAAGACACCAAATGTAATGCAGTTACATAGTTACCTTTATTCATTTACTTTATAAACTAGCTGTGCCTCGTGCATTTAGGAATTAAGCTATGTCCATTTCAAATTTCACCTAAATCCGTTGAGCTATTTCAACGTGATAAAGTAACAGATATAAGTAACAAGCTTCCGCATTTTTATTATAAAATTTGTGATTAGTGTAATGTTAATTCCATACTGTCTTGAGCAAGTTTTTGGCCCTGACTTCAGTGAGCATTTAAATAAACATATTTCCAATTAGAATTAGCAAAGGATTTAACACCTAAAATCTTGGCCTTCCAAAATCTTTATCATCGAGCGATTTATCCAGAAATTTAAGTGAGTAAATCATTATAATTTTGGTATAACAGCCAGATGTGACTTGAACACTGTTGCGTGAGAATTTACAAAAACAATATTTACAAATTCCACTAAAGTTTTTGTGCTCGAAAACTCGCTTTTGACGTCATCTTTTGTCAAGGCTAAAAACTGATCTAAAGTACCTAACCTACCTATATTATCTTCGCACAGATTTCTCCATAGTAGGTAAGAAGCTACTACATATTAACTAGTATTCTTAAAAAAATTGCCACTCCAAACTTCCTTAGCGGTTTACAACTTTCCCTCGTCAGTGCCGTCACGCATTTCCTCTCGCTCAGCTATCGACATCTAACCTTTTGCTTTAGCTACCTACTATTTTCCGTCTGATTGATATTGGTAGTATCTGTCATCCGCCCAGCGTTGATAATTGCTGCAACCGAGATAGTTGCTGTACATCCGGTGAGTCGTGGTCAAATACAAACCTGTTAGATCTGAAAAAGATTAGAAAAAGTTTGGTTTCAAATTTCAATACTCATTCATTTAGAAGTAGGTATACGTAGGTACAATAAGAAATTGATACCTAGGGAGACATATATATTTAGCTACTTCTGTACGCTTTCTATTTAATGATGAATTCAATTGCTACAAATTGCGGTTGAACGGGGAATGGGGAGCGAGCCCATTGAAACTTAGTTGATATTCTGTATATAAACCTACTTTTTCTCAGAAAACACAGCTTACTTTCATTGTCTTACCAAATTAGATTATGAAGTATAAGGCAAGGCAAAAGCTGGCGTTTCCTTAGCAAATAAATGAGTTAGCGTCGTGCCTCGTTGCAAAATAAAAAACCTTAAGTTAATTACAAGCGTTTCTAACTTCTACCTCACCTCTTTTCCGGACAACCGGGGTTTCATCCCCCTTTATCCAGACAGAAAAGACGCTGGGAAGATGGATTGCTTGTGTTCAATTAATTTTAAGTGTTTTTTGTTTGAACATTTGCAGGTAATTTTATTTTAAAGGATCTGCAACCGCGGGTATGGCATCTTCGGTATCATTACGGCTTTATCGCAGAATAAATAAGTGTTACTACGTACAAGTAAGCTCTACATAGAATGTAGATACTAGAAACCTTTACCTACGCTACCTTTATTTAAAAGTTATTTAACTACCTTCTAGTAAAAAGGTAGCGCAGAAGGCTTGTCTGAAATGAATATCTTTGACTTTGCTGCAGCCCCACCTTTATTGCTTTTGTTACTAGGCTACGTAGGGCCGGATAAAGAAACTCCGGTAGCAGTTATATAGAACCACAATGTTCATCATTCGAGATATTGTTTCCAAAACCTGCCGGGCGATTCTCGCCTGTTTTTTTGCCGGCGTAAGGCGGTTAGAATAAAAAGCTAATTTTAAAGTTGTACTTAATGTATATAATGTTTTGATTTCAAATAGGTACCGACATATATAAATCGTAGACATTTCTATACATTTCTAACTGGTTTCCCACCTGGATGAACCTCTTTCTAATATTTCACTTTCCCCAGATTTTCTAGGAAATATCCGTTTTGTTGGCACGTGTTGATGCGAGCTGACGTTGTCACGCGGCGGGTGGCAATAAGTATTCATAACGGATAAATATTCAAATCAATTCTTCAGTAGTTTTCGTGTCGGCGTCTGGTTTGGAATACGAATTATGTAGCAGTGACGTAGTGTTTGGTTAAATATTGTTAAAAGGGGGATTAGGCTAAACTTTCCTGTAGGTACATTGAAGATATTTTTGAGAAACTAACTGGGATTAATAGGTGGAGACAAAAAAAGTTACTGACAACAATAGAGATAGGAAGAGTAAAGATTTTTGGCCACTTAGTAGAGCATGACGAATGTGAAAAACCATTTTAGAAGGAAAGAGAGCTAGACCGAGAAGGACATAAGATACATAAACCAAGTCTAAGAAAGGATTGACGTCATGTCATACCAAGAGGTCAAAAAGAAGGCTAAGAACAGAATAAGATGGAAAATGCAACACCGACAAGAGCTCTGCTCTTAAATGAAGTAGTAAATATTCTAAACTCAAAGAATCTATTGTAATTCCCGGGTGATAGCTCAGGTCACCTACCCATTCCGTCCGAACGACTATCCCGTCCAAAAATGAACACGTAACATTTTCTAGAAAGTCTAGTGCATTTTAGGTAGCAATTAAAATCCTATCAGCACATTCCCGTCAGGCACTAAAGCGTTAATTACGGGATGAACGGGCACAAAATGTACGGGAAACCTCCGGGAAAGCGTTCCACACGCCGCGTCATAATGAAGTTTAAGTACTTACCTAGTACCTACACACAAGTGAAGTGCTGTAAAAAGGCGTGGGCAGGCGTGTGGAGCACTTTGCACCTGTTATATAAATGCAGATTTATTCTGTTCCGAATCTAATCATAAAACGTTGAAGCTATAAATCACTGCCGAAAAGGAGTAGCCGCCTGCAGACCGCACACCACTTTTTATAGGGCTATTTGACATCCATTTCTATGCCCTATTTAATAAGTTGCATCACTTTTCATGCAAACATCTGATAGGTACCTGACCTATCAGATGTTTGCATGGAAACCTTGCGCGTGTAGTTACCGCTAGGGGGCTTTTCTGGTTATCATACAAATTTTTTACGATACTCGATAGTTGATGAATTTCGTAATAGGAGTACAGGATACAATAAATGGGTATTATAATTATTCGGTATTTGAAGAAGCCGAAAATCTGGCTCAGTAGCGTACTTTGGGAGAGGCATATATGCAGCATTGAACTGAAACAGGCTGACTATGATGATGATGATGATGAATTATTCGGTACTTTCAGATCAACTCTTTAAAACTTCTCTTCGTCCCCAAAAAAGGAACTTAAACTGCAGACAAAACAAGCAATCGACAACAAAAAAACAGCGTTTGAAAAACTTTGTAAAAATTTCTGACCTGTCTAAGCTAATCCGAAGCTTTTCAAAATCCTGTATAGAGAGAGAGAGTTCCCGTTCCCCGCCAAAATCTGTTTCGGAAAAGTTGAAAAAGGCCTCGCTTGAAACTCATTACGAAGTTCCGGCCATTACCAGCCATTGGATAGTTCGGAAACTCATTAATAATACCTAACTTTGGACATGCGGATGTCACGGGTTTTCTGCTTTTCGCTCGCCCGCCTCATTATGTGTGTTTTATACATGTCGACTACGATTTTTTAAAGTTCTGGGTAGTGTGAAGTGTTTGCTTGACATAAGTTAAAGAGTCCTATCAAAGCCTTTTAACTATTCCTCTATTAGCGTTTGTGACATAGCTGCTCCGGTTGGTCGTAACAAATCAACCAGATTTAGCAACAGGGCCATAGCTTGGGTGACCTTTTAGTGGCATTTCAACTAAGCGCTACCGTGCTTCGGAGGGCACGTTAGTCTCCTAAATTCTGCGGCTTCCTCAACACTTGCATGATTTTTTTTTTATAAAAACTCCCGACATAAACACACTCTCGATCAAGTCACATTACAATAAAAAAAAAGTTCTTCCATATGGGAGCTACGATGCTACAAACAGATACACACGCTTAAATAATTACCCTTCTGATTGCATCAGCAGCTGAAAAGAAAAAGAAATGCGCCATAATCAATAACCGACCTTCAGCACTAAGTACCACGAAAATCCACTTTTGTCTAACAAAAACCGTTACCGGTCCCGATAAACATTCAATACACAAATTGTAAACAAACCTGAATCCCTCCATCAAAACAGTATTGTGCCCCAATCTCCGAATCGATACAATTCCGTACATTTCAGACATGCCAAACTTCGTCCCATCAAAGGCATTGTTAACGAACTTGTCTTAAACATCATTATACAAATGCCGTCGTTATAATTTCAAACAATTTGTTGGAAACAACGGCTAACGATGTAACTCGATCGGGCCGCGGTACTCGGTGTTGCAGGTTTATATACGGTTCTAGTAGCACCGCTTGATTCTAGAATTTTCTGTACGGAAGTTTTCGCAAAACTTGATCTTCCATCATATGGGGTTGTACCACCGCCGCGACACATATTTTGATGCCAAATAACAGTCGGTGAATTCTAGAATTCCAACAGATAAACTGTAAATGGAAACATTTTATAGTGGTGGAGAAGCACCACACCTTATGCCAGAGTAGTAGGTAGGTATGCAAGCATATGTTTCAGATTGAAGGATACTGTTTCCAATAAAATTAAAGGGCATAACGAGATTCATCATCAGCCGGAAGAAGTCGACTGCTGAACATAGGCCTCCCCCTTTACCACCATGAATGGCTATTAGCCCTTTGGATCCATCGGCTCCCTGCAACTCTTACAATGTCGTCGGTAAAGAGATTAAACAGCTAATGTATCAAGGTGACGAGCGCAGTGCGTTGCCGCGCCGGATTTTGAACTGTTGAATTGGAAAATTCTGGGTGGTATCGTCATCATCCGGCGACCGACTTGCTTTTCTCATCTTACAGGGAAACGATACACTCGCCAATCTCATACTTGTATTATTCAAGAGTTAAGTGCGAACTGCTTGCGAGCCGATTATGAGCCAGTTAGGGGAAATTTGCCGATAAATAAAGAGTAATGAGCTCAATTTACGCTGCTGCTGTTGAAATGGGAAAATATTAATTCTCACTATCTCTTAAGTACCATAATGCACACATATATATTTTGAAGCCAAGATTCATGTGTACCACAATACAAGTTCACTTATTCCTATTTATATGTATTAGCTGCAATGAGCTTGAGTTCTCCGTGAAGGAAACCATCGTGATGAAACCGTAACTATGAGGTAAGAGTCAAATTGATAATCTGTCGCGAAGCATTGAATAAGAATAAACCTTTCGCCCGATCTTTACTTAACTAACATCTGGTGACTTGTGGTTCAGTTAATTTAACAAACCTGGTCAATTTTAATTTAGTTTTAGTATAACATAAATTATCTTCAGTAAATTTTATCGTTTCAAAGAACAGTGAAATTTCCGAGCGGTACATTTTAAAAATTGAGTTCATCAGGCTTGTTATTTTCATGTGATACTGATTGAACCATTGCCCGACGCTGACAATGCCCCAGGCTGTCTGGATCCATTGTGACGAATAAAGCCTCCCATCGGGTCATCAACCACTAAAAACAATATCATGTTTTACCATAAAAATGTCGTAAATAAACATGTCAAAGCTTAAAATCATTTTTATATGTATGTAGGTACCTACACTGAAGCCCTAATGAGAACATAGCGTGTTAGAAAACTGAACGAATGTAGCTTATGTTTGTTTTCCGTTTGATTGTGTGTGGGTAGTTAGTTTTTTTATGTAGGTACCTTAATAACGAGACGTGCTCGTCGCTCGCCTGATGGTAAGCGCCTCGCTAGCCCGAGTACAGTTCAGTACCTACTATTCAGAATTTTAAAATTTAACAGTTTAAAATCTGGTGTTAATGATCTCTTTATGATCTACTAGCGATTCCCCGCGGTTTCACTCGCGTGGGCTACAGTATATGGCGATAAAAAGTTGCCTATTTCCTTTCTCAGACTCTAGACTATCTATCTCTGCAGTCTCTGTACCAAATTTAATTTCAATCGGTTCAGTAGTTTAGGCGTGAAAGACAGACAGACAGAAATACTTTCGCATTTATTAAATAATATTTGTATGGATAATTTCACTGGAAACATTACCTTTCGAACCAGAAAACAACCAGACACGGAACAAAGACTTGCCTTTTTTCACAATTCTTTTATGATGTATTTCCAGATATTGCTTACCATTTTTATTATTAACTGTTTATTGTAAAAATCTCAATACACTTCTTTTTTCATTCATTACCCTTCTCAAACAAAAGTTAATAAAAGTTCTCATAAAAATTCCTCGTACATATTGCCTTCCATATTAACATATCTCAATATACATTATACAACATTATTATATGTACATTGTACACATATCAAATGAATATTGCAATAAAACGTTTAAAAAGATATTAAATATGAAACCTAGGGCGGATATTAGAAAAATCTCAAAATAACAAGAGGGGGAAGGGTAGGAGAGAAAGCGGAGGGGTCAACTGAGATCAAAGAGTTTTTTTTTATTCAAGGCAGGTTTAATAAAGTCGGGAAATATATTATGTCCATAAGGACTTGCGTTTTTTTACTTATGATAAGTTTTTACAAAGTAGTTCGATTTTAATTATTCTATTTATGTAAGAGAATTAGCAAGAGGTAAATATTAGGATTAATATTTTCTATGACATTAAAATCATTCATAAAACGAGAGCTTGTAATAACGATTCAAACACTTATAACTCAACTTGAAGCAGCAATCAACAAATTATTAATTACTTACAAAGCACTTGAACAATGTAATTGCTTCAATTTTACATCTCAGAAGTGGGAAACCTTCAGAAAAATCTTTGAAACTTCGTATCTGAAACTCTACACTTAAGAGTGGTTCAGTAGGATAGAAATCTCTTGGAGATCGCAAAAGAAGGTTTAATTGAATAATATAGAGTTTTTAATTGTTTGGTTACGTTATATTTTCCATTTTTATCATTTTCCTGCCGATATATTTTCCGCGATAAAATAAACTTAGTTATTTTTTTGTTATTACGGGCTATAAGATTCCATTTTTGTATTATTATCAATGGTTTTAATCAGTTAAGTATTCAATATATTTTCTCGGTAATCATATTTTGTATTTATAGTCTTCACGAATAACTGTAATCATACTTAGCCTGTGATAATTATATCCATATTATTATTGCACTGGTAGATTATGCTGGTGATCAATAAATAAATAGCGTTTGACCTATGTGTGATCGAGATGTGGTCGAAGGTGGTGCCATCTGTATCGACACCTCGCCCTCAAATGATGCTGCCGGAATGCCCGGAACACATCGATAGGTGCTTGGTGACAGATTCTTAACTTGAGGGTGGTAGCTAGCCAGGTGAGCACTAAGAAATGACAATAACAATAGCTATGACCCTCAGAGTAACATTCCTAATCTATGATCTAACTCGGAATAAAGGGAACGGAGCAAAATTATTCAAATCTAATTTATTCAAAGTTCAAACATTATTTATGTAGTTGGGTAATCATAATAATTATAGAGAGTGGGATCAAATGTACTAGCTAGCTTATTACTGTAGTACATCTATTTATCTATACCTCTGTACTAATACTATAACTAGGTATTTATTTGTTTGGATATGTAGGTGATATCCTAAACTACTGACCCGATTCCCTGTATACACCCAAGAGATGTGACTTGACGGTAAAAAAATAGTCAACCTGACGTTTGCACATTCTTGCTTCATACTTTCGATTGGTATCGAATTTGTCTATGAAAAAAGCCAGTCAAATATTAAAAAAAAAGTTGTGACTAAAAGTTTTTAGTCCAGACTAAAATTTTGTATTCAACCCATTTGCAATTACTTCAAACTAAAAATAATTAACAATGAAATAAAAAAAAAAAAAATAATAAACTAAAACCTAAACTAATAACTAAAATACATTATTAAAAGAATAATTAATTTGCAAATTGTATATTTATTATGTATGTACCATATTTAATTTTATATTAAATACTTTTCATCCATTAACCACCTCGGTGAAGGTCTTTCTTTACTGGAATCCTGTATTATGACAGTGACAGCGCGGGAATGCCTCCCTATTATTTTAAACACAAACAATAGACTGCGTTATAATAGTTCTAACAAAAGTTACTAACATTGGTAAGAGCGACGATACATTGTAAAATTTTGGTACTTCACCTATCGTTCAGCCAGCGCATTGGTTTATCGTCCGCTCGCCGTTCCGTCGGCGCCGGGTTCGCGTCCCGCTACGCATGTCATTTCGCACAGGTGACTGGTTTGGTAACCAGTTGATCTGCAACAACATGCTAGAAGATCGTATGGGAGAAAATTTACGTAGCACTTAGCTCGAGTGCTGGGTTGTGTACACTTCCTACATATTTTTTTATTTAGAACCATTTACGTATATAATATTCATACGTCAATGTTTATAACGATTTTTTATGGTTATCTGACGTGGTAATGTTGCCAGGTTTTTAGGCATTCTACCTGCTAAGAGCGGTCTTAATGCTGTTTAATTTAAATCTTAAAATTATTACGTGCTACTTAAAAATATATATATATATTTATTTTCCACCTTCTACAAAAAATAAATTAAGGCCAGTTAATTAATATTGACTTTAGTTTTTTTCTGAACTGCTAAAAAATATTGTCTATCCTGTATATGATAGACTTGTTTATGTGTAGGTTGGCGTGATTGTCCTTAATCTAAGTTATATATACTTATTTTATTTTACTAATATACTATAAGTATTACCCGTCCATGATAAATATAATACTAAACCATGGATTTTTATTGTCCGTAATAAAAAACTTTGAATTGAATTGAATTATTATTTTATCCATAATTATATCAATATGGGTCAGATACAGTAGGTACAAAATGGCGGATCACAAAGTATTTTTTTTAACTGATAAGAATCCTACTTATTGCAAAAGATAGTGTGAGATAGACTGCGTGTGTACTTCGTATAAGGGCTGAGCTAATTTTTACTTATTTCCTATATTATATAGGCCCTAAAATAATTCCCGCGAGAAAACGGAAAACCGTTTCGACGCCTAACTACTTTTCTACTTGGATGTATGTGACATCCACTATTAAGCCGACAATCTGAATTATTTATCTCGCTAAAGCATTTCTCGTGTCACGGCGGCACTTTATTGAGTTTTCTATGCGAATGTTCAAATCGTTTGGGTTTTCGCAGTTCTTGTATAATAGCTAAGTAGGTACCTAAGTGTTCTATGAAAGTACTTTTGAAAGCATACATTTGATTTGAATGTTTTACTGCTGCTTTAAGTATTCAAATAGTAGGTAGTTGAGTTTTTTGAGTGGTGTGGACGAGCCTGCCATTCTCGTATTGGTCTGTATAGCCACCAACAAAAGTGTTCTCACCAACGAGTTTTACTCTCGGAGTGTCCAAAACAATTTTCAGATTCGGTCTCTTTTGGCAAGCAAGGCAAGTCCATCATCATCGCCAGTCCACTGCTAGACATAGGCCTCTCTCAAGGTACGACACTGAGCCTGGTCTTCGGCTCGTCTCATTTACGCACGAAATTAATAATCGATCCAGATCCATTATCCGCGGTTTTGGATCGATATGTCATATCATAATGGCTTGACATATTACTAAAACAAAACTAAATTGACATATTATGACATCGATCCTAAACGGATAAGGGATCAGGATCGATTATTAATTTCGGGCGTTAAAGTACAGTCAACGACAAAAGTCGCTGAACAATCACACTTTTTTCTATTATCCTCATCATCTTAGACACCAATTTTTGACCTCATCATCACCTAAAATCAGGTGTGTTATGTTGTGATCAAAATGATACCATGTAAAATGTAAAAAAAAACAATGTTAATTACTGATTTGAAACACATTTGGAAAATCGAGAACGATCAGCTACTTTTGTCGCTGACTGTACCTTACAACTGACAGCCACTCGGCGCCTAAACGAGTGGCCGCTCAGTGGTATTTTCAACAGAGCGCTACCGTGCTTCGGAGAACAGGTTAAGCTGACAGTCCCGGCTGTATCAGTTGTCAAGCCATGTCGGAGGCCTTCGGGCGGTTTATAAAACTGACGCTAGAACTGGTAACTAGCTCTAATGAAAGGTCTGTCTTCCCTCCTTAATTGATATGAAGGCAACAGACTATTCGATTTACACCGCCAAAGAAATTTTAAAGATTTGATAATTTTCACATTGTACAAAAATCAGAATACAATCAAGTTTAGTGTCGTCGCTAAATAGCGACGGGATTATTTCGTTAGAAGAGCTGACATTAATTAACCATTGAAATGGAAACGAGAAGAGGTAGATTAGATAATATGTAATTCCTAGGATAGTAGGTGTAGGTGATTACAAAACGTTTGATTAAATAGAACTTTGGAATAATTATAAATTTAACCACAGGTTACTCACGCTATTACAACATCTTAGAAGATTTTTTCTTATCTTCCCTCCAATTTCGTCCGCCAAGAAATTCTCAGCTGTGCAAAATTGCGTAAACGGCCAAGTTTGGTCTCCAATATAAGGTTGAGAGGTTTCTCAAGCCTTCAAGAAACTCGACCTGTTTGTATATTTTTTTTTTATTTAATCATAATTTTTTCAAAAAGAAAATGTTTACTGTTTTTAAAGTGCACTCACTCACCCTGTATCAGAAACTCAGCTTAAAATCATTATCATAAGATACATACACATATTTAAATTGTATATTGTAACTTTTTGGGCGCATGCAATTTAAAATTTTATTTTGGTTACTAATTGATTGAATTGGAGCAAGTTCACTACAATCCCAAGCTTATTTGTCATCTAAATAATCCGATATTTTATAATAAGCTTTACTAATAAGATTTCCTTTGTACCTTTCTTACTATAATAACCAAATCTAGTATTGATACACAATACACTACATCTGTAACTACCTTAGTTCAATGGAAAGATATCTGATAATTCAGATTACCGTAGTGTTCATTAGCTGAGTAGCCCCGTCCCCCCTCCCTCCCGCTCCCCTCTCCGGGCTCGGGTTATCGGGAATCGAAGTACATACGTAAATTATTAATTAGATGAATCAAGGGAAGCCGTTTTTCTATAATAATTGTGTTTGACAGTGAGTGTAATAAGGTTTATAGGACAGTATCTGGCACAGGGCACAGGGTAACCAGGTCGGTTTTGTATTTGGGACGTCACAATTATGCCATCGTATATTAACATGACAGATTCATCATCATCATCCAATAGAAGTCCACTGCGGCACATAGGCCTCCGCCTTTGAACGCCACCATGAACGGCTGTTAGCCATCGACAGATTGGATAAATGAAATCAAAGTTTTTCTTTCTATAGAACAACTTGCTTCATGTGTCACTAACGCCGTCTATTGGAATTTTTGGAACCATTTCGATTTAATGTTCTGTCTAAAAATCTAGCAGATATATATTACAAGCCGGTATAAGTCCATGGCTACATGGTTTATTTAGGATTCCGTAGTAAAATTTCCATTATTTTTTTATTGTGTAGACCAAGTAGACATAATAAACTAGGTATATATCCCTATATAGTCTTTGGTTTATTTATCGCAAAGCTAATGTCGAATAAGATGTGGTGCCGACGGGCATGAACTAACAAAACTTACGAAGCAAGAATTTCTTCTGTCCCAAGTGGAGCCTCCCCGTTCAGTTTAAATTAAATTCGCTACGTTTGTTTCTTTGCAGAGCCGTTTTCAATGATATTTGAGATATTCATCTCATCTTATTGAAGGTGTATAAATAGACAGGAAGTGTAATACAAAATGCTTAAAGTTACATTATTAACTTTTCCTCTCTTTATTTACAGGTATGGTGAAAAGAACGGGATCCCATTCTGAGTGGGAAAATTGAAAAGTCTTGGCAAGTTAGAGACCTTTCAGCGGTGTTATCTACATCTTAAAGCAATGATGGCTCAGTTGTAGTGTCGTCGGCTTGCGAGGTCGTGGGTTCCTACGAGTTTGAACTTTCGTCGAAGGAAAACATCGTGACGAAAAAACTTGGTGGTAGAGCATTTTCTAGTACTCGTCTGGCTATAGCTCTAGAATCTGTCGCCAAGCGTCTTTCGGTGTGTTCCGCCAGCTACATTTGAGAACCAGTTCACAATCCATGTGTAGTGTGGCGCCAACTTCGTCCACATTGACTTGTAGTCAAACGCAAAAGATGTAAAATAATATTATAATCTACTCTATAAATAGTCCGTCAAAGATCCTCGACCTCTTAGCGTATTGAAAATCTTATCCAGCTTTATAATTATTCCAGGAAAATAAACAGAGTACCCAAAGAAAAAAGGGAAAGATTAAATTCATCCCGCCTCCACACTCGTGATTAAATTTTAATTTTATAACAAAAAAGATAATTCGAAACGGCGTACAGCGCCATTTCCCCGGTAATAACCTTCATCAAGCCGAATGAGGCTTAGGTACAGCAAAAAATTATAATTACTCTATCCGGCGAAGGATACAACGTTTATAAACTCAGGCACTCACTTAAATTACCTGCGTATAAATGACTGTCCCCTGGGTAGGCGTCGAAAAAAATGTAATGAACTTGTGTATTATGCGGCGCTTACCCGGTAAAAAAATAGCGGTGACTAAATCGTCTTTGAAGTTTACTAATTACTTACTAGATTGAGTAAGAAAATGGTGTCGATCTTGTTGAGCATTTTCTAAAACTAAACTAAATTTGACAGGTCTAAAAGCGATGTCGTCCTTTTCTTACTTCCTTCATAAGAAAAGGAGAGCAACAGTGTCAATCTTGACCTGTCAAATTTAGTTTTGTTTTAGAAAATGCAAAACAGAATCGACACCATTATGTATACGGTTGCATTTTTACCGAAACAGAAATAAATTGTATATCGATTTTTAATGTCTCTAATCGATTCACGGGGTCGGCCCATTGCTTAAAGTCGATTCTTCGGTGAATCGATCTCAGGTTGCTATCCTATTGCGACTGTGGCGACAAGACGGCGAGTATTATTTAGCAGGTAAAAACAGCAAAGCTCACAACAGCAGGCAGGGTAGCGTGTCATCAAAAGTCATCTGATGTTAAGTGGTGATGTGGACGAAGCAGCGCCACGCTATACTTGGATTGAGAACTGACTCTTAAGAGCTGCAGGAACACACCGATAGGATAGGATATATAGTTTTTATATGTGATCCGAGTTTCCCTTCTGTCTAAAAACAACACTGTGTCCCTTTAATATACTGATTTAATAGGCGTCGTGTCCTACGCCTCATAAAGTGGGTAAATAGACGGCAGGCACCTCTCGACCGAACGACACAGGTTTGTGTTGTCGACTATGAAGATTACGCGGCAGATAAATGAAATGTTCTCTCATAAAACTCGTCGGGTATCAGTATTTCGTTTTATGTTCTGAATAAAGCTTTCGACCGCTATCTCATTACTCTATTTAGACGACAAGCAAGCTTGGGTTTGTAGTGAAGTTGTTTCTTTTCAATCAATTAGAAATGAACATAAATTTGTAAAAGTGATCGCAGCCAAAAAATTGTCTGCTGATGATGATATGATGATTTTATTTGATCCGAAAGGTAATTTTCTGTGTTTAATCAAGCTTCACCTCGTGGTCATAAAGTAGCGTATGTGTTAATCCTGGATCTAACATATCTACATTACAAATTTATATAAACAAATCGCCTCCGGTCTTAACAATTGCTAGTTACCAGCGCCCTGATTAATTTACCTCGATTAAGGATTGTTGAAACATCAGAAGTTCGAATATCTTTGCTTACTGTTTTAAATTAATTATTATTCATAGTAAATGCCTCGTTTCCAACGTTTAATTAAAACTTTACTTGTTTATCGACGACTGCAATCAAGTTGTTTCCTGCGACATTTGATATTATTTTATTAAAGTAAATTATACTTACTCACCTATTTGTAGTATTTGCATACTTAACCGACTATTTTGTAGGTTAATAGCGATAAAAATATGCTATATTCTACCTCAGGGTTCGAACTATCTCCGTGACAAATTTCATCACAATCTGTCTAATAATTTTTGCGTGTAAATGTATGAAACATACAGACAAAGTTGCTTTCGCATTCATAGTATTACAGCAACTTGACATGCTACCTTTTCAATGGCTTAAAAACGTTTAATGTTAATCTCAAAAAATAGAAAATAACCAAAATATTGGTCTTGTTTAGTAAACACATGATTTCGTCTTGGCAAACCACTTACGCGTCATACGATTTCATTCCACGATTTCCACATTATGCACCATACGCGCAACAATAAGCACCCCGTGTGACAGCGGCCGGCGCGACCCGCCAATATATCAGCCAATGACAAATGCGCGCCGCGTGAGCGCGGAACAGACCACACTACCCGTTTCCATTTCGCGTCATACGTTAATTTAGCTATCACCGACGACGCAAGTACTTCTGTTGTGCTTGTTTATGGATACGATAAATTACGTTTTGGGCCTAATAGATGATGTATGAATCCATTTGATTCGGATTTAGACGCTATCACGTTTATCAATGGGTAATGATAATGATGAATATAGCTGAAATGAAAATTAAGCTCTACCGTGATTTAATTACGGTTCATTTCAAATTGTAATATGTACTTAAATCAATAAATTTAATGTCAAGTTTATTTTTTACCGTGCATTGGAAATTAAACAAGTAGGTAGTTACGAAAGTTATGTTAATTTACTGAATATAAAAAAGAAGAAATAAGTTATACAAAAATTAGTTAATAGAGATCATTTTTCAGCGATGGATCCTAAACATCCAAAATGAGAGTATAATATTATTCGAACGAAAAATAAAATTTGATTCCATAAAACACTTTTCTGGAAAGAAGCTTATATCTAACAAAGACTTGATTAATTTTCTTCGAAACACGAGAAATAAAATTAAGCGTGATGTTTTGTTAGAATATAAAAAAGTAAGCTTATATGACAGTGTATACCTAAACCCTCTTGGGTTTTTCAAGAAAAAGGTTTCTAGCTAACATGAACCATCAAGCTGTGATAGACAAGCGTCTAAGTACAAAGTGACAGCCGATTCGCGTTAATATTGAACCTACCTCCAAGAATCTGTCGCCATGCACCTATCGTTGCGTATAGGCAGCCTCACTTGAAAGTCTGGTCCCAATGCAGGCGTAGCAAAGTCCCGATTCGAACTTGGTATCGGCGCCTTGTAAGGCGTACGCGTTACCGTTCGGCAACCATCGCTCCCAATGAAGTTAGTCGAATAGAATCATTTTTACTCGCGCACGGCTAATATGTACAAGCTAAAAGATGACTTTTTACTACCCATACGGGTAGAACCCCACAGATAGTGCTGCTGTGAATCAATAGGATCTTCATTGTACATCACAATATACCGGAGCCCATTGTTGGCTACATCTCACCCCCTAGGGGGTAACAGGGAAAGGGTGGTCCGAGCTATCCGGGTCACTGGATAATGCGGGACCGTGATCATGTTGTTTAAACGGGCAGGTATTTGTGGAGGCGCCACTGATGTGTGATCGCGGGTGAGTCGGTAGGGTACAGTCAGCTCCTTAAGTTGCTGAACGCGCCAATGTTTCTACAAGTTCTTATTTTATGTAATAGTGCGACAAATAAGCAAACGGTCTGATGGTAAGCTGTCACCGTCGCCTATGGATATTTGCAACACCAGAGGCGTTGCCGACCCTTGAGAACTCTTCTCACAACCTATCTTGAAAGTCTGCAATTTGTAACACTGTGGAAAGACTTGTGGAGGGAGCTTGTTCCACATTTTGCAAGGATGCGGGAGAAAGGAGCGCATAGATCGTGTGGATGAGCTTTATTCAGAAATGTACCAGATCGGTCAATATTGGTGTTCAAAATGCATAGGAAAATATATTCAGTTTCTTTTGTCGCTGACTGTACAAGGCACATTGGCAGTGATTATTTGAAATACGGAATTAGCAAGCTGAAGTGGCGGTGAGCTGATCATATAAGCCGCAGAACCGACAACCGCTGGGGTAGACGTGTTCTTGAGTGGAGACTGCGACTTTGCAAACGTAGTGTAGGACGTCCTGCGATAAGGTAGAGCGAGGACTTGCGTCGAGTGGCTGGCAGTAGTGGATGAGAAGAGCTGAAGACCGGGCTCAGTGGCGTACCTTGGGAGAGGCCTATGTCCAGCAGTGGACTGATACAGGCTGATGATGATAACGATTTAAACTACCGACGTAATAGTATTGTTGTTGCTCGCGAAGAAAAAACTATTGATACTGAAGTGAGATAGTATTATCGATAGGCTTATCGATAGTAAGGCTTTTTCAGATTAAAACTATCGATATATAATGTAAAACTATCGATAGTTCGGCAACACTACATTATACTGCCAATTTTCTTGTTCTTGTTCCGGGTATCCCGCCAACGTTATTACATCATTACCGAATCAAGAATACATCTCCGCGCAGCCTCACGTGCCAGGAACATTCGTACCTAATATTTTATTGATTCACTTCATAAAATACTGAAGGGAACGTTGCACGCGTGTTGCCAGATTCTTATGTTTTTGCACTGAAATTGAGTCTCACCGACGCAGCTTCTGTATAAATTTGCCGAGTGGTTTTTAAAAGATGGTATTTTTCTAGTGCTATTTCTTAGTCCCTACTGCAGTTTTTTTTTTTATTCTGGTTATTTATATTTATTTGACTGTACTAAAGAGAGCTTGTCAAGTTAATTATTCTAGATCAAGAGCAAAACCCTTTGTAAATATATCACCCATTTAATCGCTAGCACTAATATTTAATTTTTTAATATTGCACATGCGAAAGTAACTCACTCCCACTGTCTGTTTATAACCTTTTCGCACCTAAACCGCCGAACGGATCTTGACGAGAATTGCCATGGAGATAGCTTGAACCCTTAGGAAGAACATAGGATACTTTTTATCGCGATAAAATGTAGTCCTCGCGGGTAAAACCGCAGGTCACACCTAGAATTTTCACATTACTTTAAACTATCAACGAGATTTTCTATTGATCATTTGACCATCAACTATCGTGATGGAAAGTGACGAAAATGGATCACGTAGACGAAAAGATGAACCGATATGGCAACTCCGACACATGTTTCCATAAATATTCAGAACACGCGCGTTTCCGATATACGTCTGGAACAAAACGAATGCTGACCGCGCCACCGATTCCCATCGATGTGTCTGGGGAGTGGGGTGGGGGGGTGGATTGTGTGAGCATCTGACGGGAGCTGAGTGACAGGCGGGTAGGAAAGGGATGTGCGATATCCACAAAATATTAATATCAATACCACGATATTATTGACTGCAAAATAAAATATCGTTATCGATATTTCTATAACAACGTTAAATATTGCTCATCCCTAGTAGGAAATAGTAAGTTATCTTCGATATTTACTCTAACATAATGTACGTGAACATGTGTCAGAGGGAATAGACAAGAGATCAAGTCAGTCATTGGTTTGTTTTTCTTGGCCTATCTTTCACAAAAATCTATTATTTACTTACTAATGTGTGCTATTGTAAAAAAATTGACTTCTAAGATTTGATTACATTGTTAGTTAGTTAGTTGTTAGTTAGTTAGTTACAAATCAAGCTAATAAAAGTGTTTTAAAAAAAGCAAAAATGTGGATGTTTTCTTATCGATGTTTATGCTTGTTACTAATAAATTTTGTACGTCAATGTTGTTACTCAAAAACGCGTGAATTGCTGAACGGAATTCGATAAATCTCAAATCACAAATCCGTTGGGCCGTTTTAGCGTGAAAAAGTCACAAACATACATAAACTTTCACTATTATAATGTTAGTGTGTGAAATAGCCAACAAAACGCACAATTTGAACTCTTTTACAGAAAAAAACTAGTACCTTTTAGAGTTAAAAATTGAACTCAACTCATCGTCGCCTTTGTCCAACTTCAATGGACCTGTTCAGTGTTCGGTTCATTGCGTTCTGAAAACAAAGGCTTTAGCTTTATTGAACCCCTCGTCCTCTTATCTGGTGGAATGATTAATGTTTTTAGATATACATATTAACCTTAGAGCCCACGACAGCCAGACCTTCGTCATTTTATAAAAGCTGAAAGTTTTTCTGCGCATGCCCCTGTACAGGTAAGAACGACCGGCGAATGTAACAGGAAGTGCATGTGTATAAATTAGTACCCTAAATTCGTTAAAGTATAAAGCTCAATTTTTTCATATCCGAAATTAATAATAATCGGTCCTGATCCGTTATCCGCGGTTTGGGATCGATATGTCATGTCATAATATGTCATTTTAGTAGTAATAATTATGTCAAACTCTAGTACTAAAATATCATGTTATGTGACATGACATATCGATCCAAAACCACGGATAACGGATCAGGATCGATTATTATTACTTTCGGGCGTAAAATGACGAAAGTAATCGGATTTTTCTTATTGTTTGACTTTTATCGTTGACTGTACTATCACTTGTCATTTTTTTCATAAAATTTTGACTACGAATCTAAAAACCGGACCTAAGCTTTAGCTTCGATAGTCGTTTACTAAACACATCACGACAAAAATCTCTCTACGAGTATCTCTCCCCGTAACAAACGTACACAGACATTTTTAAAGCAGATCCCACTTTTACAAAAACAAATAACTAAAACTAACAAGAATGATGCCCACAAGTTATTCAAAGTGCTCAACACAGAGCCGGAGCGGTTCTTGCAGGGAAGGAATTAGAAGTGCAGGGAGTACCGCACATCATTAGTGGAGTGGGGGCGATGCGGGGGAATGCAATATGTAAAGCGAGCAATCTACAGGTGCGGACCTAGGCTTTAATCAAGGGGGCTACGATTGCGGTTTCATATCGTGGATATTGAGCAGAGCCTTATAATACTAATTGAGGATTTATGTATGAGCCGTAAATTATCCTTACTAATTTATTTTTTTATGGATTATTGTTTATTTATTTAATAATCAGTACGGATTTACCACTTACACTAATTATAAAAATAATATGTCACAACAAAATAAATATCTAGGTCAAATAAGAGATTATTAAGATAAGTTATTGCATGTAAATGCAATGAAATCAACATTTCATTCAGGGCAGGGTATTTTTTGTGTAAAAACTTATCATTCTGAAATATATTTCTGTAAATATAAATAGAAAGAAATAGTGCAGTTGCTGTCCAAAACAACAGTTGGATTTAAAGAGCGAAAGAGCTTCGTTTGGGGGCAACTGCATCCATTGCCCCCCTGTATCCGCACCTGTTAATCTATGCACTAGCAATGCAGGGATCTCATATGAATAGTTGAGTCGCGGGAATCCTTATATATATGTGCACTTTACTAATAAATGCGTAATTGTGTTTGTTGTTGTATTGGTTTATCCTTCTTTCATCGGACAAGTGTGACTTTTGCATATAAATAGCTTATTTATGGGCCGAGAATGACCCAACAAAGAGCCAGGTTCCAATCCACCTTCGACCACATTGTTTCTTAACATCAAGTGAACTTTAGTCGACACGGTAGCCGAGTTGGTAGTGACCCTGTTTACGAAGCTAGCGGTCCCGGGTTCGAATCCCGCTAAGGGCAAACAATTGTGTGATGATTACGAACATTTGTTCCTGAGTCTTGGATATTTCTATCTATATAAGTATGTATATAGTTGTCTAGCACCCATAACACAAGTTTCGAGCTTAATTTGGGGCTAGCTCAATTTGTGTGCAATGGTCCCCGATATTTATTTATTTATTTAGTTTAACGCTATTAGTACTAAAAAAAAAAGCTTGGGATTTTAGTGAACTTGCTCCAATTCAATCAATTAGTAATAAGAATAAAATTGACAATGTGATCGCGTCAAAAAAATTACCTGTCGGGCGTTTCTTGCCTGTTCTTTTGCCGGCGTAAGGAGGTTGGAACAGGCGTAGCTAGTTTTAAGTTGACGTTTTATAGTGAACACAATGTATCCTATTAAATAAAAATGTATTGAATTTTGAATTTTGAAAAAAAGAACTAAAAAACTTTCGACCGGCAATGTCATCTCCATCATTAGGGAAGCAAATATTTTATGTTATCATTTGCGGCCGTTCCCAATAACCGATCAGAAGTATGAAATTACTTCTATGGAGCTTATGTCAAACTTCTATCTCTAGTAGGGCAAACCGTGGATAGATCGGTTATTGGGAACGGCCGTTAATGAAACAAAAGATCGCGTAAAGTTATCACAAACACAAATGTCACTACAAGTTCTTACGGATTGCATTTGGAATGCTGTTAACGGTTGACTGCGTTATGTCGAGGTCACAGGGAGTGTTTATGCTGTAACTACAGTCAATTTAATGGTTTGCATGTTTATTGCATTCATCTTAAATACATAAAACTGGCCAAGTGCGAGTTAGACTCGCGGACCGAGAGTTATAAACTACATATTTACAGTTTTCTTAATGCCTTAAAAAGTTATGTGCGGATTTACCATCGCTCAAAACGGTGAAAGAAAACATCGTGAGGTAAACGGCATGACCAAGAACTGCAACATTCAAGGGCATGCGACATCTACCGCCGCACTGGGCCCGTGTAGTAGATTATGGCCCATACTCTCTCTCTAAGAGAGGGCTAGAGTTCTTGAGAAAAAAAAGGTCTTGACAGACAGACGGACAACAAAGTGATCCTATAAGGGTTCCGTTTTTCCTTCTGTGTTACGGAACCCTAAAAACAAAGTCGGGTTAGGAGCTACGATGCCACTGACAGTCTTCTTTCTTCGTCAAGTGTAAAAATAGAAAAGCAAAAAGTCTGCATGTCGATTAAAAACCCGTGGTCAGTCTTGAGCCTCGCAACCAACCCTGACACTCCATCCCCAATTAATCTCACGAGCAGGCAATACGATAATGGCACCTAATGGGGGTGCTATCGGGTTGACATAAATAATTCACCGGACGTCCGAGTAATTGCCGGAACAGTGCTGTCCGGAACCGTCCGCTGCTCGTCCCGGCGATTATTTTGCCGATGACGCCTTAGATTCGATGAAGACTTACAGTACTTTAGTCCAGAAGTAAGATTGCTATGAAAATAACGATATGCGTTAGTATTAAGGCGTTTTAATCTTATATATAAAAATCAATTGCTGTTCGTTAGTCTCGCTAAAACTCGAGAACGGCTGGACCGATTTGGATAATTTTGGTCTTGACATGTTCGTGGAGATCTACGGAAGGTTTAAAAGGTGAGAAAAAATTGAATAATTGCCGGTTAAACCCCAAAACCAGCGCTTTCCACTTTCCCATATAAAAGTTTTCTAAATAAAATGTAGAGTCAATTTGAACTTTATTGCTATTCAATAAAGTTAATTGATTTTGTTGATTTTTCGATTGAGGCAGTACGAAGTCTGCCGGGTCAGCTAGTACAGTATAATTAATTTTACGATAATTATAACAGCAATTAAAACGGAGTAGGAAATATATAAAAGAATCACTTGAAAACGGCTCGACCGATGAGACTGTTTTTTTTTTGTTGTAATAGTAATTGCAAGGACAAAGTTCGTTCAAAGATTTTTTCCGGAAAGTCTACCGGAGAATTGGAGAATTCGGGAAAAGTGAAAGTCCATTTTCCATAGGATGTTTGTATGAACTCAAGACTTTATGTAAGCCTATCCGTGTGATGCCGGGTGGGTTACTATTAGTACATATTATATTCAAATTATAAAAGTGTATATTTGCTTAAACATTCTTTTCATGTTCCAACTGAAATAATTAGCGTCGCTTGAATTATTAAGTACCTAGGGTAGTTTTATGAGACAACAAATAAAATTTACTCAAAAATTTCTTCACGAAATTGTTTATTGGTTCAAACATTTCCAGAATATTCCAGCTCTAAGAACGTGGGTAATTAGTTAATTACTCTGTAAATTCATTATGTCACGTGCTAGCCAAATTAAGCGGCCGTCCTTTTCTAACTCGAGTTGATTTATTTCCTTCTCTTTCTCTTAAGACCTTAGGTTAAATTAATTAAAAGGTCGCTGGTTAAGTTATTTAGCTGTAGGTACGTTTAGGAGATAGATTTCTTAGTGTAATCTATTTACGCTTCAATTAAAGCTTCAAGCTTCAATTTTCGGCTGTTTGTCTTTGTAAGAAGTATGTACTTATCACACATATTTCCACTTTCATTTAAAATCACCAGCCAAAAAACCAAAAGCATAGCTCATCAAGCTAGGCAATGTCTAGTGCTCGCCTGGCTATTTACCATCCTCAAGATAAGAATCTGTCGCCAAGCACCTATGTGTGTTCCCCACTTGACTCACTTGAGAGCCAGTTCCTAGTCCAGGTGAAACGTGGCGCCACCTTGTCACTTAACATCAGGTGACTTATGGTCAAACGCTACCTTGTAAGAAGTAAAGAAAAAACTGCTTTGTTATCCCAGTGGGGAAGAGTTGGGCAAGATTTGATACCAGTGTCATTTGTCCCACCAAAGCGAATTAGTGGGACAAAGTGGACTTACAAATTTTAAGCAATCCACTTTGCCCCACCAGTAGGTCAACTCGGAATAATCCAGACTTACTCATATTCTATGCGTAACTGTCTTTGTTTGTTACCTTTTTACGACTTAACGGTTGAACAGATTTTGTTGAAATTTGGTATAGAAATAGTGCGAACCATGGGGAAGGACATGGTATACTGTTTATCTCGTTAGACTGTAGTGAAATCGCGGGGAACAGATAGTTCAATTTCATTTATTGAACTAGCAGAAATACAATCTGTATTTGTGATAAATTAATCTAGACTTCCGAAACAAAACAAAAAAACATGCTACATTACATAAGAATTCCATTTTTCAACTTCAACACATAAATAACCAAAGTTTGCCCGCCAAATCCCAAGCCGACTTTTCGGTCCGAATCCAACGAGGCCGAAACATTCGGTAAGTATTCGTGAGTGAGTTCCCGTGTCGGATGGTTACGGACTCATCAGTGTTACGATCTTCGTTCATTTGGGTTTATAAATTGAAGAGGGACCGGAGGTTCTTAAAGTTTTGATAACATGCTCTTGTTACGAAGTATCATCATAAACGTACTGCATCATTTTACGTTTCCAAAATACTATATTAAGAACTAGCTGCACGCCGCGATTTTCTCATTATACCGAAGGAACCCTTTTCCGAGATAAGAAAATAGCCTATGTGTTATCTTTAAGGTATAAACTATCTTCATTACAAATTTTACTCAAATCCGTTGAGGCGTTTTAGTCTGAAGAAGTAAATTTACAGCTGTTCCCAATAACCACGGTTTGCTCTACTGTTGATAGAAAGAACAATGGCCAAAACGGACCCGAGGTCGTATGAAAACGATTTATATACGATAAAAATTTTACTTCCTTGCCTATCAAACTATACTATATTTTAAAGAAAGTGTAGAAAAAAAAGATATTGACTTTTTAACTTCGGAGTTTCTTAGGACATTTTTTAACTTACACGATGCTTGGATGTTTTGAACGCACTCCGCATTTTCTTTTTCATTCCGTTTCACGCTTTGGAAGTCGGCCCTACTTAAATTAAGTCATTAAAATCAACATTATTTATCAAATATGAACAAAAACTAATCTTTTTTATCTATGTACATTGTACAAGCAAATCGATTGTCACTGTCTAGTGACATTGACAGAAACGAAAATTTTCATACAAAATATATTGCGTTCAGGTCCAGGGCAGTATGAAGAGTGGACAATGTTCTTTGATATAAGCTCCGTAGAAGTAATGTCATATTCCTATCTTTAGGAGGGCCAAAGCGTGGATAGATCGATTAATGGGAACGGCCGTTAATTGATAAGTAATTAGTGAGGTAGCTTCCTTTGTTAGTGTAGGAGTGCACTACGGAAGTTTATTGAAGGGAGTGAAATGGGAAAATTAAAGTTTCTATAGCAAAATATAAATATCCTCGCCGGTATTTAAGAAAACAAAGTGTTATATTTCTAAAAACAATTTTACAGCAATGTTTTTAATACAAAAAAGCATTGTCATCAGCAGATGTACACATGAATTCATTTTTCATTTCCTCTGCGACCCGAGCTCGTATCTTCATGAAATTTCAAAGTAAGCAGAATTTGTTTGCTCGCTGCCCAGCGTGTCGTGGAACAACAAACAGTACGTCAGGTTGCGTGTCTTTAAATGTAAAGAATAAGGTTGCTTGCTGGCTGACTGGACGAAACCTTACTTCTTTTTTGTAGTTACTACATGATGCATTTTGATTTGTTTTAAGTATTTTTGTATAATTTGTTGCAAATACATGATTCTTATTCCAATTTTTTATTCTTAATGAAAATCGTGCGATTGTTTTTGACAAGACAATTTTAAATTAAAATGCTTCACATTTTTGTTCTCGTTACGTCACAGTGAATAAATTAAAGTTTTGCTATGGTGGGCCGAATTTTTGTTTTCTTTTTGTGCCGAATTTTTGTCAACACACTTTTTACCGTTTGCTACCATAAATAGGTGTAAGATGTCGCACACGACACAAACGGCTGTAGTCGTAGAGAATTGACTTCGGCCTTCTCATAAATCTACAAAGCTGCCTTCTCTACTGTACCCGTGTACGGAACCCGGTGTTTTATCGCAAACCCCGGCCCGTGGGACGCGTCACTGCTGATTAATACGCCGCCCGGGGATCTCTAATTACCACCGGTTTGGCGGAACGAAAATGTGTGGTCGCCAGGAAAACTGCGGGTGAGCGTACCTTCTATAACACATAGTTGCAGCTTGCACACCATAATGGCCGCGTTACAAATACCTACTACAACTACAATAAACAATTAATGCCGTGTGTACACGCGCGAGTTTGTGTAAATGCAATTTGGCACATTTTTGGGCACAATAACACTGCTAAAAGTGCTTAAAGAACATTGGCCACTTTTCATACTGCCCTGGACCTGACCGCAATATATTTTGTATAAAAATGTTCGTTTCTGTCAATGTCACTTGACAGTGACAGTCAATTTGCTAGTACATAGATTAAAAAGATTAGTTTATGTTTGGTAAATAATGTTGATTTTAATGACTTAATTTAAGTAGGGCCGACTTCCAAAGCGTGAAACGGAATGGCAAATAAATTGCGGAGTGCGTTCAAAACATCCAAGTATCGTGTAAGTTAAAAAATATCCTAAGAAACTACGAAGTTAATAAATCAATATCTTTTTTTCTACACTTTCTTTAAAATATCGTTTGTATAATCTTAATAGATAAAAAATTACAATTTTTATCGTACATAGAACGTTTTCATACGACCTCGGGTCCGTTTTGGCCATTGTTCTTTATGCCGCGCACAGTGTAACCCCACCCCATCTTTGAGATGACATTCTGCTTTATTATGGACTTTTTACTATGTATTTGGTCTTTGAAGATTAATGTCTTCGCAGCAATATCAACAGAGAAATATTACTAAAACCCATTGAATATATGAGCGTAGAAGTGTCAAAATTTACATCAAACTGGGTCGTCCGTTTCGAAAACCACCATAGAGACAAACATCGTATAAAAACACTGTAAAAATGATCAGGAAATGCTCATGTAATGGCCCCGAAGCATGTTCATGTATATTTTATGTGCCGTCCTGAAAGTTCAATGATACATCGTGAGGAGTCGCCGCGCGGGGGGCGTTTGTCATAGCGGGGTTTAAACTTACCTCCCAGGGGGGCATAGTTCGAATAGCTGGTGCCCCTGGTAGCCTGGATTCAGAGCAGGATATAAGGAAGCCTGTACCTATACTTCTATACTAATATAATATAAAGGCTAAAATGTTTTGTTTGGAAGTAATTTCCTAAACTACTTATCAGTTTCCGAAAATTATTTCACTAATAGAATGCTATATTATCAGAGATTATTAGTGTGATAGGCTATGTTTTATTTTGAAAAGTACAGTTTTCAGTACGAAATCACGATATTTCTAAAACAAGTCGGAGAAAAATGAGACAACTGGCTACTTTCGTCCGAAATTAATAATCGCTCCTGATCCGTTATCCGCGGTTTTGGATCGATATAACATGTCATAATATGTCATTTTAGTAGTAATATGTCAAGCCCTAGTATTAAAATGACATATCGATCCAAAACCGCGGATAACGGATCAGGATCGATTATTGATTTCGGGCGTTTATCAGCTCACGCTGGCTAAACGGTTTGATTAGAGGTGATGTAGTACATACGAGTATATGATAGAAATGTAGGCTTCTAGTAAGCCTCCAACAGGGTCCGCGATATTAAATATTTTGCCCTTCAAAATCATTCGTGCGAAACCAGGCCGGGTTTTCTCGACATAATATAGTCCACAGCTGTGCGTTCAGATTTAATAAAGCAATTCAATAGCTGCTCCAAAAATGCACAGTCAACAGAATCCTTTAATTATCCAATTAACTCAACATTCCGAACGCATCGTTGCGAACATGCCTACAGAAAAACGAGTCTTGTGTCGTCCCATTCGTTAAAATGTCACGAAGAGCCCACCGAACCGATTTCAAATTAAATTTTATTAAAATTTAACGTACGATGGGACAAAAAGATGGATGCCGTACGCGTCGCTACCGTTTTGTAACTGCCGCGGATTTCGGCACAATTATAATAATATGAACTCGGGAAATAGGGACTGGTATTCGGGTAGGTACTCGATTTCAGGTAGTAGTTTCTGTAAATCGATTCATTTTTTAACTACCATTACAATATAATTTATTCATTAATAGACGGTTGCGGCTAATAATGTTATTAAATTATGCAAATTTGTTCGTAACAATCCGCAATTGTACACGAAGCGTGAAGACTTACCTAGAAATAAAAACCGCTCAATACGGTATAGAAATCAACTAATGTTACCTACCTCGAGACTTGAGCTACATTCTTCTGGCCCACTTGTGATGTCTATAAAAATATTTAATAAGTTTCCGGAATTTTAGAAAAATCAGCATAATGACAAAAATTCATTAGATGTTTAAATGACTTTTTAAAGGAAAAATCTAACCTAACTGCAAGAAATGTTTACTAAATATATAGACAGACTTACATAGGTTTTAGTAGACACAATAATAGGTTTTTGTTAATTGATGGCAGTCCTCCTCTAGTTTTTAAGTAGGTAATGTTGTTGTTGTGCCCAACAGGGTCCATAAATAATTTATCTTAATTATATTATGACTAACTATTGTACATTATGGAATGCAATAAATTCTTTAAATCTTTGAATTTTGAATCTTAAATAATTAAGACATTACAATAAAATTAAAAAAAAACCGTTAAATTAAAGTAACAATAGGTCATACAATAATTAATGTCAACATAAGAACAAAAAAACATAAACAAACTAAATTATAATTATGTCCAACAATCCAACGTGCACTCTACTTTCGTGAAATTAACAATTTCATTTCCATTTTGGTGTGCCTACCTTAAAACAATTTTCGGTTAATATTCGGCTCGACCACTATTTTCGGTAAATTTTCGGGTGCAAGAGGTAGTTTCAACGGTTCACCGATTCATTTAAACCGCTCGGAGCTTTAAGCTCGTTTTGGACTGATTATCAAATTTCCGGGCAGTACGGATTTGTACAACGATATTAATGGAGCGAGGCATCATTTTATGGATTAATTTGAATTTGGAAATAGCCCGGGGTCATTTTGTAGTTTACGTTTAGCTAAATTTTTAATTACCAAATAAACTGCATAACTAATTATTTAATTGTTAACATGTTTTTGTTGCATGTTTTAATTGTATAATGTTCATGTATCTATGTCCCAATGTGCACAACCTCTTCGTTTATAAGTAGCACCTAATATAATATAATTATATTTAAACGCGGAATTATCTAAGTATCTACAATGAATATGTGTTGACAACAGTACGGGCCTCGAGCTTGTAAAGTAAAAATTTTATCAATAAAAAAAACAAAAATTTAATTGGTTACTATATTTGTAATTGGTACTCGCACAATATCTCAGTATTAGCACTGGTGTAAAATTAACGGTAAACAGCGTTATTAAATCCTGTCAAAAATATAAAAAAAACTAAATCAAAATCGGTTTAACCGCAGCTATGATCTCACAGACAGATACTCGCGCTAAACGTATAACACCCCTTTGTTTGGTTAAAAATACTTTTAATCGGTATGAGCTACAGAAAAAAAAAGTATATAACTGCAGTATATTTTCAACCGTATTTAAAAATATCCGGAAGCAGAGATATCTTCAAACGATTGAGCTGAAATTTTAATTGGATCAGTTACAGTAGTTTCAGGGATCACTTTAAATTCATATACCTACTCAAAATTCCCATAAAAAAGCACATTCCGTTTTCCCGAAATTTTGAAGTTTCTGGTGGATTTTTCATAAAAAACCAATTTTCCAAGTTTTTCATATTCGAGCGAAGCCGGGCAAGTCCCTTGTTCTGCAAACTGACTAAAAAGCAATTGATGTTATATTACTTTTAATATAAAATATAAACTCGGTATCATAAAATGTGCCAACATAAAAAAGTTTCGCCAATTTTAATATAACGGTGTTCTCTGAATTAATATTATTAAGAATTCTGGTTACAAGAAATCTGTCCCTTCTTTATTTGCATCGTAGTTTCATCAAGAACTTGGTCTTACCATCTGTCAGCGAAGATTTCAATTAGTTTAATCCTTTTTAGAATATGATTACCAAATTAAATTAGGACCTTAGCCCTTTTAGTATCTCAACAAGAACAGATATATCCTGATGACGCATCAAGACCGTGTTGCAGGGTCGGTCGCAGCTCAAGACAAATTTCGAGTAAACATGAAAGTGGGACCTCGAGACGCGAGACTTTTTCTAAAAGATCCATCTCGTGACCTCAATAAAATGCATCAGTTTCAACGATGGAGCCTTAGTTCTAGATCCTTTGTGCTTTGGGGTCTTCGCATGAATTTGTTAAAACATTTTCAGGCCACTAAATCAAGATGCTCTGCTACCTCTAAATCAAAGCAATTGTAAGTTTCACGCCCACCTTCACGTTTTACGTTTACGGTAACAAACGTAGTCGTAAAGAATTAAATGACATTAAACCTGACGGCTGATTCTGCTCCAAGTCGTTACATCTTAATGGGAGATTCTGATTGTTTTATAAGAGCGCATTCATCTTACTTTACGATCAGAGCAATGAAATCTTCGGGAATGAGGTTTGAAATTCCCTCATTATTTTGGGATACACCATGGAGCCACAATTTCGGGATCTAATGGTGGATTTGGCTGGAAAATCTCATTTTCCCTCATTTATCTCAGCTTAATCTAAGATAAATTGATCAATTTTAACTAAAACCGAGATCCGAGGCGTTGACCGAGTGGTGGTTATAGGAAGGGTAGTGGTGGTTATAGGAAGGGTAGTGATTTTATATGGGCAACATCTAGTCCCGTCTTTACAATAAGACCATGTGGGACACACTACGTAGCTAAAAGTATTGGAATGAATTTCTTTTTATTATGTACAATAATCTATTGTTGAACACAATTTATTCGTTCAACCCGTTAAAATGACGTTTCTTTAGTTTCAGGTAAATGAAGCGTCCATCACTACAGCCCACAACAGATAAGTCCCGCAACTAGCGACTATGTAAATGAGCTCCGAGCCAATATCCGCCAATCAGGTACTGTGATTAAGATAAGGCAATGGACGGCTTTGTTTTATAATGGGTGACGGGATAATGGCTTTTAGTTAGTTATTTAAGCTATTGAGTTTGTTAATTAAGCGAGATGTTTATGTATTTAATACATTCACGAGACAAGGACTTCCTAATAGATTGACACGAAGTAAAAACTTCATAGTTACTGTTCGTGAAAATCGAAAGAGAGAAACTCGTGCTATATATATTCAGCAACCCTAGCATACCGCAAATGTTCTACAACACACAATGACGTCACCAAAGCACCACAATCCGGTACTAGATATTTCTCTACCTACCCTCAAAAACATAAATCAAACTGCACTGTACTACCACAGACTATGGAATTAGATAACGTACAGAAGCACCAAATGCGCAATAGTGTTCTGCATTCCGATACGGGTTGCACATGCTGTGTCGTCCGAATCGCATTTGCCTTGAGAAATGGTGAAGTTATTTGAATTTGAGAACTACATATTTTGCCCATAATATGACGTCTACAACTCTTTGGGAGTTTACAAAATGGTCTGTAGGATTTTATTTATGGTTGCTGTTTATTATTCTTATATTGAGGGGTTGTTTTGCGAACGGATGAGTCGTTTAATTGTTAAAATACAGCTCTTTATGGATCTTGTTTTCCTTTACAAAACAAAATAATTATTTTACCCTTTAATTTATTTTGGTCCACTCTTACGCGAAAGTAACTTTATAATAAATTATAATAAAAGCATTTTCAGAAAATACTATTTTATTTTTATCTCTCATTTATGACAAGCTTCATTTTCAATGCAAACAAATATGTATTTCACTGAGAATAAAATTATGGCGCCCAACGTGGGGCCAATATAAGATGTCACTATGAGGGTTTAAATCATTCCATAAGGTACAATATATTTATTAAATATTAATTCCATAGTGATTTAGTAACATTTTCAGTACGAAATGACTTGCGAATTATTTTAATTAACATGACAAAACCTTCCGCAATTCACTAGGCTCGTTTCAGATTAAATAGAAATGCTCTACACGCAAATGTAACCACAGGCACGCCCAAAATAGGCGAGTATTGAAACTTTTCGCTAAGATAATTACTACGGTGACAGAGTAATGGATGGCCCCAGTAGTAAAGCTCCGGACTTTTCAAGAGGTTATTCTTAACCTGGGGTCGGCAAGAGTTGCTGACTATTATTCCAAAATTCATTACATAAAAGTAAGACTGCAACCACATCGCGTCGGTGTTTGTGTAAGTAATTCAAAGCTTCTTATTGGCACGAACATTAAACACTGCTCGCTACCCCACCGACAATTTCCCGGACTTTTCCGTTTTGCACTAACGGCGGCGAAACATGGGTGTCGCTATTCATCCTGCTCTGTTCCATGCTAAAACTAGCGCCGTCCCGCTCGCACGATGTGATCAATCACTCCGAGCGCTACAAGTTCTAATTGCAGTATTGTATTGGGAGGTATAAACAAATCTGTTACTTTGGAAGGAAACTGGGAGATGTTTTGTAAATATTTAAGATACAACGTCCTACGCCGCAGTGCACGCGATGCCATCAAAATGAGAGATGACAAGACGGACGTGATGGTTATTTCTATCACAAGGAAATTAGTCTTGTCTTGTAGAAACGAAAGCGGAGAACAACGATAGGTATATTTTCAGTCACCAAATAATAATAATGAGTTGGTGGTGTGTGTGATGCTGGGGCTACACTAACGGGAAATGCCGTTAAATAGCGCGATGATTGACGTTTGACATAAGTGTGGCCACGACATTTAAACAACGGCATTCACATTGGCGTTTGACGTTAGCCGATAACTCAATTGCATTCACGTTGACTGTTCAAGTGTAGCCACTCACATAATTGCGTTATTAATTAAAGCAATATTTATCGCGATGATAGGCATTGACATTTCCCTTGAGGTTGACCTTAGTGTGGCCCCAGCATGAAAGACAAACAAAAGTTAATAAACAGGCGCGGTGTGTACAGCTACTACTGGTTGGACCGGCTTATTGAGAGAACATGCAGTTTTTGGTTTGTACAAAGCCTTAGAGTATGGTTCTTGTCAACACTGTGTATAATTTACTAGCGACCCGCGCCGAAACTTAGCCCGGGGGAAAGTTGTTATTTCCATACAAACTTTAACACCTCATTTTGAATCCTCGGGAGATGAATTTTCAAAAATCCTGTTTTGGCTTACGTTTACGCTTAATAAGAAACATACGGGCCAAGAAGCTCTGTAGATTTTGTAGTTTTCGAGTTCTTTTGATTAATCGGTCAGTGGTATTTTGCTTATCCCTACTTCTCTACTTTAACTTTATTAATATTCTAAAAAGCGAAAGCAACTCTGTCCGTCTCGCTTTCACGCCTAAACTACTGAACCGATTTAAATGAAATTTGGGACGGATATAGTTTGAACCCTGAGGAAGGACATAGGATACTTTTTATCCCGATAAACTGTAGCCCACGCGAGTGAAACCGCGGGGAACAGTTAGTATTGTATAGATGTATTTATTGTATATGTAGTTACTAAAACCATTTTATATACAGTGTTCAACAATTTACTCCTAGCTCAGGACCGAGTATCCGGCTCGCCGCGACAGATAGCCGGATGGATGGAGACGTATCACCGACGCCGGTTCATATTTGCGTCCATTAGCGCCGAGTTAAGTTCCTAGGCACTAGTGATTCAAGCCCTATGGAAGACTACATTCTGTCACTAACGGAGACTCCATTATTAGATGTCCAGATAAACGGAGAAACATCATCGGTATATGATATGGTGGATATTCCGCGTAGCATTTTACTTCCACATTCATCATGCGTACCGCTAAGTCCGCTAAGGAGTGGAACTCTTTGGCAGAGTCTATGTTTTCCAGCTGTTTAAATTTGGAGTGAACAGCGAGCTACATCTTCGACCGCATCATCACCAACCATCAGGCTGGATTACTGTCGAACGCGGGCCTAAATAATGTAAAATCCTAATATTACGTGACGATGTGATTGAAGGTGGCTCCACCCTATGCCTGGATTAGGATCTGACTCACAGTTTAGGTTGCCTGAAGACACCAATAGGTGCTTGGCGACAGAGTCTTAACATGAGGTACATAGCTAGCCAGGCGGGCACTTGAAAATTCCATATGCATGTTTTTACGCACAAAAAGTCGACCTGTCAGCCTAAATACACGAAGGTCAGGATAAAATATGATTAACAAATACGAATGCATTCTCGGTCTGTCACGTCACACTCAAACTACACCTGTTCATCATGAACCGCAGCATCAATCAACCTCCCAAAAAAAACCACCCTAAAACACTGAAAACGACAGCGTTAAACGAATGGCGTCGATCTATCAAATAGTTGCAGGACTCACGGGCCGGACGCCAGCGGCGGCCATGATGGCCGCCATTAGCGCGGGCACTTCCGGTCCGGAACACTTCCGGAATACCCGGACATTCCGGACGGGTGCGTGTATTAATGAGATACTATTATGTAGACGGGAAAGCTCTGGATTGAATCTGGGTGGTTAATCTTCGCCATCGGTGAAGGAAGTTATTCTTATCCTCGAATTATAACTGTGAATTTGTCCTCAGTTTTTGAGTTCCAGGTCCGTTATCGATTAATAGGTACTAGTCTTAAAATGCGCCATAACATTTTAGTTCAATTCGCCACAAAGCATTTGAGACGTATGAAGAGAATCAGCTGGTCCGAAACCAATACCCTAACACTTTGAAAAGAAATGAAGTGTAGAGTGTTTCACTTCTAGGATAAAGGAAAACCTAAACCGAAATACTACCCTCTTTATGCGAGTTTGATTCGCCCTCGACTGGTTTTTTAATTAACTGTTTCCTTCAAACATTTTAAAGTACACACAAACTGCAAAAGAAAGTAATGTTTTATTCCAAACATAACTGAAACCAGAACTTTTCTCTCCCACAAACTCCTTGAGACTTCCCTATGTTTCTTCATTAATATTTCATGAAGATGGTGCTCTGTTTTATAGACCTTTGTACAGCGCTGGATTTACTCTAGGGACAGCAGGGGCTACTGCACCGGGCGGCGAAATCGGGGCGTGAGTTTTTTTGTTTTAAAAAGTATTTATTACATATTTTATGTAAGAGTGTTTGACTACAAGTCACCTAATGTTAAGAGAAGATGTAGTCGAAGTTGATGCCACGCTACGCCCGGATTGGACACTGGCACTCAAGTGAGGCTGCCGGAACACAAAGATAGATGCTTGATGACAGATTCATGAAAGTGGTAGCTATACAGTTAAGCTCTAAAAGTTTAAAATTAAAATCACTCTTATTTACAAAATTGTGAAAAAGGCTCCAGTGGATAAACTTAGAAAATATACACCGTAACTTTGCCCATTTTATTCAGGTTTAATGTAATGGGGCGGCACTAAGACAAAATCCGGCCCTGGCTTTGTATGTTTATTTATAAGTGCGTGCGTGAGTTGTCGCCACAGAGTATGTAGCAGTAGTGGTTGTGAGTGTTTATGTGTAATGGGCACTCTTTGGATTGTTACACTTGAATTGATGATGGCTTGGTAGTGACGTCTGCTTGAAACTCGTAGGTTCTGGGTTCGGATCCTGCAACAAGATTGAACTTTCAGTTAATGGAAAATTTCGCGATGAAATTGGCCTGGTGGTAGCGCTCGCCTAGCTACTGGTGACGCCACGCTACGTCTGGGTTAAGAAAATGGCTCTCAAGTTAGGCTGCCGAATCGCAACAAATGTATCGGGTTTGTTTGATTAGAAGTACCTAAGTATTTGTAACTTCTGGACACTACGGATTTGTGTAAAATTTATGGAATGAATTTTTATTTTTATTTTATTATAAAATCCACAGCTCTTAAACTAACACATTTAAAACTTATAACTAAAAAAGCCAATAACGGATTTACATATTATAAATTAAATAAATAAATGAAAAAAGAAAAAAAAATATATGAAGATAAGATAAATTAAAATATGTTAACAATTTATTTAGTAGGTTGGAACATGTGATCTCTTGAAAACGTCATATTGTAAACTATTCTGTTCCAACCTCCTTACGCCAGCAAATGAACAGGCAAGAAACTTCCTGCAGGTAATTTTTTGGGCGCGATCACATTTTCAATGTTATTCGTATTTTGTAACTGATTGAATTAGAGCAAATTCACTACAACCCCAAGCTTTTTTGTCATCTAAATAGTTTTTTGCACCTGCCAACATCAGTTTTCATCATTATCAGCGCTGAGTATTGGTCACTTCTCCAGTGGTCTTCCCTCGCACGGAATACATAATACGTATTTTTATCACAATAACGAAACCATTACTCATATTAAAACATCCAACCAACCGAATGCGTCTAATGTCCATGGAACAATAACCAAGCACTATTTATATGTCCAAGTGACAGCTGTCAGTGTAACTTGACAGATAATTTGGGACGTATTCAGCGCCGTCCGTGACAAAGATGTAGGCGGGGGCGAACAGTTTATTATCTTTGAGCGCCATATTTTTTTCGGCTGTGTATTTGTGTTGAGGCAACCTGTTATGTCACGTATGTTTTTGTGTTACATGGTTGATTATTATCTGTGGTAGCTTTCCGCCATTGCTGTTTTTAGGTAGCGTGTTGTTGTGACGGCATTTTTAAACCTTACATTCTCTTTGGCATTTTTGCTGGCGTAGCGTATTCGTTTATTAGTGGCAGTAGGCTGGTCATATAAGCGTGTTCTTGAGTGGAGACCGCGACTTGGCAAACGTAGTGTAGGACGCCCTGCGACAAGGTGGAGCGACGACTTGCGCCGAGTAGCTGGCAGTAGTTGGATGAGAAGAGCCGAAGACCGGGCTCAGTAGCGTACCTTGGGAGAGGCCTATGTCCAGCAGTGGACTGATGATGTTGATTCATTTTGATGTCGTCATAGAGACGTCGAAAGAAGTTTCTGACAGATGTCAAATACCTTGTACTTTAATATCAAATCATACTTTTTGAACATAAGTAAACTGTAAAATTCAGGAAATTAAACGCATCATTCAAGGAGTCCCGGAGCCCCTATTGCTCAAGAGTTAGACTTCGAATTTCATCTTACACTAATACATAAAAATAAAGGATTTGTTTGTTCCGGATAAACTTAGAAACTATTGAACCCATCTTGATGATGTTTGGCGTGGATACAGTTTGAACCTTGGGGAAGGACATAGGATACTTTTTATCGCGATAAACTTAAGTGTCCTACTAATATTATAAATGTGAAAGTTTGTGAGGATGGTTAGATGGATGTTTGATTGATGATACTCTTTAACGCATAAGCTAACGAACGGATCTGGATGATATTTTTAATGGGAATAGCTTATAACATGGACTAACACATACGCTGCTTTTTATTCCGGGAAAAGGTTCCTGCGGGATAACGGGAAGACGCGGGTGAAGTATTATGGAGTTTAGTACTTAGCTACTTAGTACAACCCTTGTAATTAATTAATGAACACAAACGTGTCCCTACTCCCTACCCTGAACCACTAACTGGCATTTATTCAAACATTGCCTCGTACCACATCAATAATCTAATGCCTAAGTGAAAGCTCTAGGCTCGACCTTTCTTTATATTTATAGTGATTCTAAACAATTCATAGGCTTGAAGGTCGTAGCACCCGATCGACCGGCGACGGCCTTCTGTGTCGGAACACCTTGGTGGGGCAACCTTCAGCCCTTCGGAATGGGTGGTAATATATAAATGACCTTTCTATAACAATAATAATTAGGGGGTAAATACTGAATATTGTCACGGCATGATGGTCTGTAATTTTGCAAGCAAATCTTTCAACACACTGTTCATACTTCTAATAGTCCATTTGGAACATTTCAAAATTGCAAATCTTTAATATTTTGCTTCAATGTTATGAAAATGAAAACAAAAATGAAATGAAAAAATTGAATGAAATGTTATGTTGTTTTTGTTGTTGTCTTTTTTATGTTTAAATAAGTGCTATGTTGTATTCATGCGACTAAAATTGTGCTGAAAAGAAATGATCTACGTCAATGCATTATCGCTATGAGCATTTTGTCCAAGCGACCTGAAAGATGGCTAGACAGGATAAAATTGAAAATAAGAGAGTCTTATAGGTTATCCCGGGAAAGTCTGGATTTAAAATTAAATTAAAACAATTTTTCTGAAGTTACGGGACAGATTCTTAGTATGAAAGTGGTAGCTTGCTAGGTGAACACTAGAAAATGCTTGTGAAAAGCCATGGTTTTCGAAATGAAATGAAAATGATTTTTATTTTTTTCACCCCGATGTTTGCATTTACAGAAACTTGAAGCTTATTGCAGAATTCGAACCCACGATCCCATCTACTCGTATCATTGCTCAAATATATTTATATTTATTATTAGCTATTCTCCGCGGTTTCACGGGTTTCAAAGAGTAACAAACATCCATCCATCCATACATACAAACTTATGAATATGTTTATATAGTAGTAGGGATAAGGATATGTAAATGTAATGTAAAGTCAGAAATTTCAAATACAAAAAAGCTGAACAAATATATCCAACCAAATAAAATTATGATGGAAGCCCGCGTATCAATAGATGTGCGAAACAGTCCGAGCGTTGAATCGGAACCGTGTGATTGTCAAAGGGATGGTAGCCTGACGTGTCGGCTCAGCGGAGCGCAGTTTTGTCAAATTGGTGGAGGACATAAACAGGATCATATGCTAAAGGTACCGATGGCAGAAATGTCGACGTATGCCTGAGGACTTAGTACGGTATTCTGAAATAGCGGGCTGTGATAGGCAAACGGTTTACTACATTTTTGAGCAGTTGAAACTGTCACTGACGTGCTTCAGAAGGTATTCACGGTTGTCCAGCAGTAAATGTAAACTGATTTTAGCTTTGAGAGTCAGCATTTATTAAAACAAGAACGGAACGTAAATTAGTGAGCTAATCTGTTGGCAAGCACGTATCGGTGTGTTCCGGCAGTCTCACTTGAAAGCCAGTTCCTAGTTCCATAATGTGATGTCATCTTCACTGAAATCAAACACGAAGAATTCATTTCCAAAAAATCAGTTGAATTTGAAAGCAACTCTCTGTCTTTGTTACCTTTTCACGCCTAAACCACTGAACCGATCTTGATGATATTTAGTATGGAGATAGTTTGAAACCTGGGGAAAGACATAGGATACTCTTTATTGCTACAAAATGAAGTCAACGTGGGCGAAACCGCAGGGAACAGCTAGTATCACATAAACCTTTATATTCTGTCTGTATTCAGCTTAGATCTACATTCTCTGCATTATTGAAACGTTAATTTAGTCTAGCAATCCAACTCCGTCATCTGTAATACTCCTCATACATATTACACATGTGTGTGCTCACCGAAGCAAATTACGGCAAATTGTCGAGCGAGCTCGTGTGCAAACAGCAAGCTTGTTTTTGGCCAGTTATCGATATTGGACCGTTATGTAGGGTAATACAATCGAGATTGTATTGTTCGATAGCTAGAATTGGAGGAAAAGGCGCCGGTGGAGCGGAAATATTATATGTTTTGACCGAAATAGGAGATCGGTTTTAAGTAAAATTTTCTTATTATCTCGTTTGTTTGTTGCTTTTTGTTGTACCTATGGCCCTAGCATGAATTTATACCTTATACTTATTTCGTTACATTACATTAATGAATAATTCTCTATACAAACATAATAACCACCTGATTGCTATAATTTCTCGAGAATAGAACAGGATTCAAACTAATTTATTCTCTCAATAGAACTACCGATGAAGGTACTTCATCAATTCACAGTCACAAACATCTTTGCGGTATTCAGAGCTTCGTAGTTCAAACATTTTAAATCTATTTAATCCCCAATGAATTTTGAGCACGTCTCATGCAGAGAACTCCTATTAAAACTCTACGTGCAAACAAATTGTTTATTGCGCTGAAGTTTAATATTTATTGAAACAAAGTTTACATCAGAAGTGGGGTCGTGAGCCTCGTGAGATAAGCCTAGCGGGATAAGTCAGGGATTTATATAGGAAACCTGAACAAATAGGCGTGATTTGCGTTCATGGTGGGGCTTAAAGGCTTAGTTATATTGCAGTATTAAAGCTGAGGTATCTTAGTGCGACCATAATGGCATAATATAGCACGTAAGCCTGTACCCACTTCACACGTAACGACATGTTGTAATTAATTCCCGAGCAAAAACTGAGGGGTGTTATAATTACGTTTGACGTGGTGCGTTTGTCTGTCACCTTGTAAATTCTTAGTAGATAGTCTAATTTTGATGACAGAAAAGTTTATTTGAGATATTGAAGATAAATGTATGTTTTATTGTGATTTCGTTAATTTAATTAATCAAAGTCAAAGTCAATTTTTCTTTATTCAATAGGATACATTGTGATCACTTTAAAACGTCAAACTTAAAACTAGCTACGCCGTTCGTTCCCTCAGCTACTGCTTATTAATCGCATCGCGCAATTTTTCAAATTTATATAAAACAAATCTAAACTTTACAAACATAAGGACTGCATTGCGTTGTGTGAATACAAAATAAACAGCGCTATTAATTTGGGACTCTCTTTGAAATACCACAAATGAAACTGGATGCTATAAGAACGCTTAGAGCAGGTTCTGTACATGTATACTTTTAAAACGGCACGACACTTTTTTGTTCCCTATGCCGTTGCTAAACCGATTACCATTGCCCGTGACACGTGTTCACGCCGATCGGATCCGGTCTAGATAGCTTCGGGTCCGGTCCTTTTGTTCTTAAACCGGACATATGGGAGATTTTTATATCGTGTCGAGGCTAGACGCAGATTGGATGAGATTTCCAGACGGTTCTATTGACGTAAAACTGTTGCGTCTGCCTTTCCTTTGCATAAATTATGAGAATTTGCAATTGAATTTGGCAATTGATTCGGGGCTTAGGACCCCCGTCTTTTTAGCGAGACTAGTTGAGGTTTTCATTGAGAGCACATCTCACTGCGATGTTTATTTTTTATTGTATTGAAAATGGATCGGTTTTAAATGCTGAGTATTCAAAACTGATTCCCAAATTAATCAAATTAGGTTCTTACTTACTCTCAAGATCTAATTAATCCTACAAAAATTGATTTGGTGCGTATTCACATTAGATACCAAAATTGGAAATAGGTTACTTATTATCCCGGAAAATGCATGATTCCCGTAGATGGGGAAAATTCGAGTGTAATCGCAGATCTCAGCAAGCAATGTGATAATTAAAGAGTTATTTTGACGAGATTGATTTGATGTACAGTTCAAATAAACTGTTATTAGATATATAAGTCCCAAAAGAAATGGAAAGATAGAGAAGAGATAGAATGGAAGATTTGAGAAAGAGCTGGAGCTTATTACCTGTTTACTTAGCCAAATATTTATGTAAAGTCAATTCCAGTCTCTGAACAAGAGTTGCCCCACGTTGGGCGCCAATTTTGTTTTTTTCCTTTATGTCTCAACAAACTCCATTGATGTGTAACAAATACGTTGTTGCCTGCCTAAGAAAATGTCATACCGGCGTGTCTCGTCTTTTCTTTGTAATTTTCCCCATTATTGACTCCACAGAACACAGACGAAGTGACTCAACAAATAGGATTACTCGATCACAAGCTCAGTGTGCACGTAAATCAGTTGTCAACCTAAGGCAATACTTTTAAATACTATTTTTGAGTATTTATTATAGGGCTTAATTTTTGAATATATTTGCAATGTTTTCCTAATAAAAAATCAACATGTGACTATCCAAAAAAAACAGTTTACTACCAGGGGAGATGTTAGCGCTAGAATTTACTAAATATTACTTTTTACAGGGTAGCGTTTGACCACTAGTCACCTGATGCTAAGTGACCATGTGGTCGAAGATAGCGCCACGCTACAATAAGATTAGGAACTGGCTCTCAAATGGTGCTGCCGCAACACACCGATAGGTGCTCGGCGATAGATTCTTAACTTGAGGGTGGTTGCTAGCCAGGCGAGTACATGAAAATACTCTACCACCAAGTTATGGTTTCATCACGATGTTTTCGTTCACCGAAAGCTCAAGTATAAGCAGTAGGTATAGGATTCGAACCCACGTCCTGCGAATTGCAAGCTAACGTCACTACCACAGAGACATCATCGCTTAAAATATGCTATAGATATAGCTGAAGTAAACGCGTTTATAAGAAAGTGCGCGATTCTAGGACCGTTTTAAGGTACATTACCAACTGCTTTCCAGTGCCGCCCGTGATCCGACGAGCCGCTCCGCTGAGCAGCGTTGGAGCGCTCAAAGAATTTTCGAGTTAATCGGGCCCTTAAGCGGATATTGTTTTAGGTGCTCGAATATTCTTTTGATCACTGCGCCCTGTGCTCGATACCCTTGATGAATTGGACCGGGTTAATATCAGCGAGAAATTGGGCTGTTTTGCTGCTTACATTACGTGTTTGTGAGCTGTTTGTTCGACAAAATATTTAGAAATATTGATTAAGATAACAAGAAGCATACAAATGACCTTGCATGGTTTTAATAACCGATCTATGTACGGTTTGCCGTACTCGAGATAGAAATAGACGTAAGCTCCATAAAATTAATGTCATTGTACCTACATCACTTGTTTGTACTAACTAGCCATGTTTTATGCAAATAAAATGTATCTTATCTTGTGTAAAACTAGTTAGACTAACCCGCCCCGAAATAGCTCAGGAAAAATATAAATTCATATAAAAGACATTTAAAGACATATTCACAATAAAATCAAACAATTTGAAATGAAAGGAATCAATCTAATACATATAATCTTATTACATTGTCTATTAGTTAGTTAGTTAAAAGTGAAGCTAATAAAAGCGTGTTAAGAAGGACACACATTTAACTAGGGATATATCCTACCGGTACCTGTGTCAGTCAATTAACCTCTCGTCGGGCATGGCCACTTTTATTTTGATTTCGCTCTGTTGGAAGCTATGACAACAGTAACTGTAAACACGATACGGCTTTGAATAGAAATAGTTTTGATATATTGCTATTTCCTCGAATGTATTGCTCTAGTTTTATGTTATAGTGGAAGTTTATATTTCAATATCAAATGTGTTCATATTTGAAATACGTCGATATTCTATTACTTTATGAAGTGATTGAAATGTTTGAGTTGGTTTGTTAATTAATTTTATACATCATACACACACACACAATATAGTCACCATACAATACAATACAGTAAAGAGATTATGTATGTATTTAAGCTTATTTTAAAAGCTAATATCTGTTACTCAGAAATTACAAATCCAGATAAAATAAATCTTCGTTGGGCTAGTAAACTGAACTTTGTGCATAAATAATTAACTATACCTTGGCACAGAACTTTCCGGATGAATATAAGCTAAGAATAAGTGCACCAATGGCTAGTAGGACTATAGTTGTTAGGTATTAACACCCACTCCCACGCAATCACATACATAGCTCGGACTCCAACTAGAGTTCCCGGCACCTAGGCAATCAGAAACATATTGATTACCTATGTGATACGATGCTTGCGTCTGTATATCTGTCGTATATTTTTATTATAAAAAGCTCCAAAACTTTTTCCTAAGTGCTACAAAATGTCCTTCAAGATGGGTGTCAAAAGAAGTCTTCAGGTTCGGCAATGCATCTGAAACTCCCCTAGTGTTACAAATGTCCAAAGAAGACGGTGGCCTCATACCATCACGCTGGTTGGATGTAGAAGGTAGTTTCTGGGAACTACTGATCCGTTTTGAACGTTTTTCACCATTAAAAGTCTACGCTACCAAGTTTTGTTGTGATAAAAATCCTGTGGGAAATCTCGACGCAGGTAAAACCGCGAAAAACAGCTATAATACTAAAAAGAAAAGAACCTCGTAGAAGCGTAATTTCATTCAAAGTACGACTGTAATATTCTTAAGGTAAATATAGAGTTGAAAGACGTAGAGATCTTTGAAGTAATGAACAGCGCGAGTCTACTCGCTCCGCTAGTTTTTTTGCAATTAAACTCACCCTTCCATATAAAAACCTAGCTAAATCTAGCTCTCTACGAGAGCAAAACCAGCTGTCTCGCGAAGGGCTAAGTTAAACCCGCCAGCTGAGCACCGACTCATTGGATTATGCTCGTCCGGCAAGTTCCGACATATCCCAAGTTCAGTTGCTAAGTCCGACATGTGAACCTGTCACACTCGCAAGACAGACAGGCGAGGCTCTCGCAACTCGACGCCTGAATTAATTCCCTTTTCTAGCATTTCCGGCTTCCATTTCAAACGGAAAGCGAGAAGCGAAGGTGTGGTGGGCGAGTCGTTTATGGCGTACAGATTTTATTTGAAACCCTCTGTATGAGAACGGTCACATATATTTTTAAGAGACTGATATGAAGACCTCTTCATTGAAAAAGTGATAATATATTCCACCTTTGTCCTCCACTTGTTCTTGCTAGAATAAAGTTTACTGCTAACATTCAATTTATTAAAAGTAAAACGGACTAAATCACATACACTTAATATGCCCCTTTAAAGCATATCAGTTATCAACAAATTCAATTTCATACCTTTCACGTACGCCCCTCACCTAAACTCGAAACACAATATCTCGCTTATTGAAACACGTCGCGAATTTTAAAGATAACTTTTATATACCCTTAATATCAAGATCAATTTTGTTGAAAATGAGCCCCGTGTTGGGCGCCAACGTAAGTAAATGCGATATGTAAAGTGGGTATTTTAAATTTTTGCGCTGCGCCGATGGAGTAAATGGAAAACTCGTGGTCGGGAGAGGCCTAACCAAATGTGGCCCTCTAATTAACTACATATTTCTACGAGTATATATATTCGTACACTCAGTGCTAAAATATATCAAAACTACATACCTGCTTACTTCCCTACTGTGATTGATTGAAACAATCATAGTGTTGATTGGCTCATTGCATTTTATTTTTGTTTCCCTTTGTTTAATAAAGCGTTATTGTCCTATATGACTGTATTTTTATATTAGGTAACTGCTCGAAAATAACTTTTAGCTTCAGTATTATCTTTGAGGATTTAACAGACTGAACAGTTTTGTCCATTATTCCTGAAAGAGCGTTTCAAACTGAGCGCAAAAATAATTGTGAAGAGCTGTAATAATCATTACAGAACTTTTATTAAGCATTATTTTGCAGCACACATTAAACAGCGTATGTATTCTGAAATAAACTTTTATGACGTCATAATTTCGCAGTTCCGCCTGTTTCGGAAACACGTGTCTTCTCCACAATGGAAATGTTATAAAGTTTGTCAAGTGGAGAAAGTTTGTGATACTTTGTATAAATTTGGATTTGTATTGTCGTAACACAGTTACGAAACAAACCAGTTTTTGTTTTGGTAAAGACGAGAAATACATTAAGGCGATACTCGTGTACTTATACCATCTATACATCTGCTCCGATGCCCAATTACGTGATAAATAAGGCATGAAATTTTATGTATGGTTAGTTGTTCCCCGCGGTGTCACCCGCGTGGACTACTTATAAATAAGTACCATCTAAAGTCCTTTCTCATAGTTCAAACCAAATTTCATCAAATTTCAAATTTTATATGTTGAAAAGTAACAAACATAGGATAGAGAGAGAGAGTTAAATTTGCATATATTTTATTTATTATTTTAGTATTTACAAGGTAGCGTTTGACCACAAGTCACCTGATGTTAAGTGACGATGTGGTCGAAGATGGCGCCACGCTACACCTGGACTGGGAACTGGCTCTCAAGTGAGGCTGCTGGAACACACCGATAGGTGTTTGTGTATAATACTAGTTGCACTACGCGGTTTCACCCGAGTCTTCCCGTTATCCTGCAGGAACCTTTTTCCGGGATAAAAAGTAGTCTATGTGTTAATCCAGGGTATAAGCTATCTCCATTTCAAATTTCATCAATATCGGTTTAGTAGTTACAGTAATACGTGGTAACAAACATTCACACACACAAACTTTCGCATTTATAATATTAGTAGGATAAAATATTAATATTAGTATGGATATTGGATTGTATGACAGTATGGATAGATATGGATTACGCTTGTGGGATGGCTACAGAAACGAACAATAACCACTTGCTGTCTTTGTTTTAACGCCTGTTTAGCTAGACAACTAGACAGTGTCTAAAAAAATCCAGCAACTTTTTTAACATGACTAAGCATTTACATTGTTAATAAATTAGCGTCTTAAGTTTAATTACATAGTAACCGACGCTGCTCTTAGCAAAAAAACATTTCAAGGCAACGATTTCAAGGTAATTTATTTTCGTTGCGTCAAATCAATCATTTATGTTTACGAGGCACGTTAAGCTGTGAAATGTCAATTATCTGGGAGGCCTAAAAGTAGCCGACATCAATGATATTAAGTTAGTAATTAATTAAAGAGCGCTGCGCGTTCTTGAAAATGTGGAACATTTATTTAAATTTTTTTTTTTACATCGCGTCAAAAAAATTCCCTACCGGGCGTTTCTTGCATGTTCTTTTGCCGGCGTAAGTGATCATATTATGTATCCTATTGAATAAAAATAATAGACTTAGACTTTACAAGAAAAGATTTGGATGTAGAACATCAAAGAGAAGAATAGAAGGCGGCAGCGGTTTTAACAGTTCATGAAACAAACGTATTAAAAAGGGTTCCACATATCAGAAGCGGGACGTGACAAACGACTAATATTTCTCTCACCTGAGCTTTTATTTTTGTCCCATATTTGTCCGTGAATCCCATACATACGCAAAACAAACAACACGTCCCGATTTTTGTTATATCGTCCCATAATTGGACTAGAAACTGGTTGTTCGGGACGAAGGTTGCACGAATTGTTTACATTGAACAATGTTTATGAAATTTTATTATTTTGTTTTTGTATTCTGTTGTAAGTAAACCGTTAGACTCTGTCGCAGGGTGGTCTAAAACTCCCACACTTAGCTACTAAGCCTATCCGCCGACCAGCACTGGGCCCGCGTGGTGAATTGTGGCCCATATTCTCTCTCTGATAAAATGCCAGTGTATCTGCAGTGAGAACGTAATTGGCTGATGATAATGAAAGTGTTACATTGCTTCGTTTCTGATGTAGGGAAAGCTGCAAGTTCCATTGCATACATAGATTCGGTACAAATCTCTGCATGTGTTGATTACATGCGAGGAAGCGGGCGATGATGGACCATGGCACAATGTTACAGATAAATAAAAGAGTATCTATAATAGTTTTGCAATTCTTCTGGCAGTGATCTCACTTTTGCACAATGCCTTTAATTGAGAAACTCATTCACTGTTGATGCATTGAAAATGCAAGCCAGTGGAAAAGTGAGAGATAAAGAAAAATATGATAAAAAAAATAACACGGAAATAGAGAAAAAAATGTAATCAAGAACTTATTTTAAAAAAAAAAAGATAAAGCATTACTCACAAAAAGTACTTTACCTACAAAAAATCATTAGCAATATAATCGTTTTAAGCCACAACGACTTTTCAGTATAAAAATTGTACGAGGATTTTTAATAACACTGGGTCAGAGAGACCCTGACCCTGCGAGGGCATAAGAGGCGTAACGATAATGACAGGGGTAGGCCCTGGCACACCCCTTGTTATAATATAATAGCTTAAGTTTCGAAGGAGGTTAGAAGGCGAGCAAAAAACACGAGGTTGATAACTTATTTAGTCGACTGTGCTAAATTTAGATCAGCATAATCATTTAGAACATTCTGAAAATGTTTCTTTATTTGTTTCAGGTATTTTTTAATTAAGGCGGAGTCTACACGTAAGAGGTGGTAAACTAAATAATAGACGACTGAAGGGGTACCTCATGCGGATCCAAAAGTAACGAAAACGCTTAAAAACTGTCTAAAGGCTTTCTGGCTATTGCATTTTTTAATTTGGTAGTGGTACAGTCAGCAACAAGAGTAGCTGGTCATACTAGATTTCCTAAATGTGTTTTAGATCAGTATGGCGTGGGTTTTTTTACATTTTACAAGGTAGCTCTGACCACAACATAACGCACCTGATTTTAAGTAATGATGTGATCAAAGGTTGGTGTTTAAGATGATGCCGGTAATCGGAAATTGTGTTAATGTTGAGATACTTTTGTTGACGTTGACTGTACTAACAAGTCTTTGATATTTATAGATCTGAACCAAAATGGTTGCCACTTTTTTTAATATGTACATATTTTCTTCCTAAGATACTATTTAGATTAATATATATTTCTCTCAGAACTATCATAATTACAAAGAAAGATGGTTGTAATTAGCCCCAATTATCACCTTAATCTTGGAGTCATGGGCTAGATCTAGCCCGAAAGGGAGCTAAGTTGGCATCACAGCTCTCAGCCGAGCATCGGTTAAACTTCGTAGTTTGTACACGTTCATTAGCCACCGTGCCGAGTTTCTGCCCTCTATTATTGTAGTTCTACCGTGGAATGGTAGTTTGACAACTTACAGACGACTTTACAGCGTCGATCCCATATCTACATCCAAATACCTAGACGCTACTGTGAAGTTGGTTTAGGGATAGTTTTGGAGCGGTGATAGTTCTGTGTCCCTTACCACTACACGTCTACACGTCGGCTAAATAGATAGAAGATAGATCGTGGACCCGTAGACCATCATCATCATCAGCTGTTAGTGTCAAATATCCCCTTAGACATTTCCTCCAAGGTGGAATTTAGCAGTTTTTATGTCTTACAGGGATGGCGATCTAAGATCTATTACTAAAAAATCGATTTATTCGTGAAGAATATCGATTTTTCAAATGGATCTCAAGCAATGGATCGAACTCAGACAATCCTGATTCGATATTTTTCTGTTTCGATACCTAAGAATCGCCATTCCTAGTGTCATAATCCTTTTTGAAGCTGCAAATTTAATCTGAGAGGGGTCATGAAACTTGGCTATCTACCACCTTGAAGTTAAGAATCCTGTCGTTGTGTCGCGGCAAATTTCCCTTCGAATTCATCGTCACGCAACATCAGATAACTAGTGGTCAAACGCTGCCCTGTAAAATGTAAAACTCATGTTATTTAAATGTAACGAAGCCAACCATTGCTGCATTGACGCAGTAACACGGGCCAAGTTTATTACCAGGGCTGCCCGAACTTTGTACGTTCGGGTCGTATAATACCGCAAGCTACTGTGTTTTAGGTGCAGTTCCACTTTTCAACTGTACTTTGACAGCTTTTAGTATACGGTGATGTACACCCAACAGCGTGGACCCTTCACGTACCCTGAGAATAGTTTCAACCCTAATTCGCATGCTAATGCAGGTAGTTATTTGCCTAACATACGTAGTTGTTAGAAATACATGATTAATTTACTGGTAGCGGTCTGCGGTTACACCCGTGGTGAAGGGAGCCTTTTTCGGAATAAAATGTAGCCTATGTTAATTTAGGGTATTAACTATTTCCATTCCAAATTTTATTCAAATCCGTTAAGCCGTTTCAGTATGACGGAGTGAAAAACACAAACAGTCACAACTTTCGCATATTCTTTAGTGTGATTAATTTGATTGTTATAATTTATTAAAACAACGGAGACATTGTAATAGTCGCGGGGAGCCGATGGATGCAGATGGCTAATAGTCGTTCAAAGGGGGAGGCCTATGATCAGTTTTTTAAAAATCACTATTTCAAGGTATGATATGTTGACAGCAGCAACACAGCTCGGTTATCTCAAACTGGCACGTGCCCAGTACTCACACTAAAGCAATTTCTCTAAACAGTAGTAAGAACAAAACAATAACAATCTCTTTCACGCTCGTAACCTTGATCGCGTGCGAGAGAGACAAAGAGTATTTTCATGGTGCGTGTTATGCCGTGCGCTCATTCACATACAAATATTACAAATGTGTGAATGTGTTGTACGTGCGTCAGTTTTAGATAACCGACCTTGATACAATTTTTAACAAAAAAATAACCAACTTCTCTTTCCCCTCGATTTCTCTGGGATACCATCATCAGATGCTGGTCATTCTGGCATTCCTTATCATGGTACCCTGGGGATATCTCCTTTCCAAAAAAATAGAATCATCAAAATCGGTTCATAAACGACGAAGTTATCCGCGAACAAACATAAAAGCATATATCAGTCGAATTGAGAAAACTCCTCCTATTTTGAAGTCGGTAAAAAAAAATTACATTTTCTCAGAATTTTTGTCCCTCTTGTATTATTCCTTCAATAAACAAGTTACAAGCCTTCCTTAATCGTTGTTTGCTATTTATTTTGTAAACACCTTTACTATTATCCTTAAAGTACAAAGTACTTAGCTAGCACAAATATTTACATAAAGATGAAACGATGTCTTTGAAGGAAACGGAACAGTTTAGAAGACAAACTTGGCCAATACTTGAAACTTAACGTTTAAGGCGCTGAAGACAAAATCAAGCTCAAAATTGGAGTTAAAACTATTTTTCTTTATAACTATGATTGTTAGAAATCGATACAAAATATGTCTTAATTCTTCTCGGGCATAGAATGGGGCGATTTCCATTCCAATTTTCACTCAAATCCGTTAAGCCGTTTCGGCGTGAAGAAATAATGAATTAGTCATTCGGTGCTTTTGAAAGATATTCTTAACTGTTATCATAGTGATCAAAAAACGGATTTAATCTTGCGTAAAGTAAGTATTAGAAAAAAAATGATGCAATGTTACACCCCCACTTAAACCTTTTGTGACAAATTCCTTCCTTACAACCCTTACCGATTTGAGACAAAAAATCAGTATCAATTTTCTTTCCACACAAATGCATTCAATCTGAACCAATCTTCTCGCACATGTTCCCGGTTTTTGCTTAATTCCCGCCCTCCGGCTTTCCTCCCTTTGATGGTGAGACGGAAGGGAAATTAGAAAAAAATATAGTGACTTTAACAAAAGTGTTGTTTTTAGCTAATAGTAGGGATTTTCCGGGGTTTCTACTACATTAAAAATCTTATGCCCTTCCCCACAGTTCAAACTAATATCGTCATACCAAATTTTATCAAAAGGTTCAGTAGCTTAAATAGGTGTCGAAGGGTAGCAAACAAATTGACAGACAGACACCTATTAAAAAAAAAAAAAAAAAAAAAAAAAAAAAAAAATATCGGGGACAATTATTGCACACAAATTGACCTAGCCCCAAATTAAGCTCGAAACTTGTCTTATGGGTACTAGACAACGATATACATACTTATATAGAGAAATAAATACTTATATAGATAGAAATATATGTATGTATTTATCTTTACTGTCCCACTGCTGGGCAAAGGTCTCCCCCATTTCCTTCCAGATATCTCTGTCCCCCGCAACCTCAGGCCACCGGAACCTCAGGAACTATATTTAGACCGTCTTTAGTCTTTAGGGTTAGTTCAAGCGATCTGATAAGGGTAAGTATAGTATATACGAGTACGTAGTATATACCGTATAATTATGTTAATTGATCGTATAGATTTTTCGTAATCTCAATAATAAACCTTTTCATAAGCGCGTGGTACAATGTATTACACAAAATGAGAAATATAGAAACAAATATGCAAAAAGCTCAAAAATCCAAGCACAAATTAAATCATAAATTATCAAAATCTACGCCGTTAAGACCCACTTACTTTAGAATGAAATAAACCATTTTTCCGGCTACTCTTCGGGATATTTATTACTGAAAATGCGAATAAATTGTGTAAAAGCTGAACGTGCCATAACTTGTATTTATCCAATTTGAATGGCCAATTAATTATGCAGAATTTTGAGGTCGATAGTCACTTTTATACTGGCGTTTGATCACATAGTTTATGGCGAAGAACGGGTAGAATAATATAAACGGGACTTATAAACGTGCTGAAATACGTGATTTTCATTTACTTCAACGTTTCGCTTTCAACCAATGCGCATTGATCATGGTCACCAAAAGACTGGAGTGGCGGGAACTTTTCAGAATATTAACGAGTGATAAGGGTTTTCATCATCACGAGTTCCATCGTAAATCTTCTTCTTGTCCTGGTCCCATCGACTTGTGGTCGGCGCAGCATGTATTCTTCACTCTCCCCTATCAGCTGCCATCGCTTCATTCACCCCCCTTTCATTCATATCGATTCTTACACAATGCATTCATCTTCTCTTTGGAGGTCCATCTTAAATACCGCTTATAAAGTGTAAAGACATTAAATAGTTCCTACACAAATCCTTAGCGTCATTTTAACAACACGCCGGTAGCATTTGTTTACTTATCTTGCAGATTCCTTATCTTATCTTACCTAAATTCTCGTTTTAACAATCTCACATTAACTGGAGTAAACCTCTGTTTCATAATTATTACATGTTTGGACGTTACACATACAGCATGGCGTAAAGTTCAGCTTTATCATCAACAAACACGTGTATACAAGAGATAATAACTTTAATACGCTGTTTCGCGAGTTTAAGTACGAGTATTATTTGGCGCCCAACATGGCCTACGTTCTCGTTTTTCCCTTGTGAACAATGGCCTTCAGTTGCGATGTGACTCTTATTTCAAAAGCTACAAGGACTTGCAACTTTCTTACACTCAAATGTACATGTGTTTTTTCTATCACAAGATGTTGTAGGTATTACTATTATATAATTGGCGCCCAACCCAACCGAACGTGGTCTGTTGTAAGTTCTTAGCCCTCGTAGAAGTTAAGCTATGTTGATTTAAAAGACAAGCAACGATTCTATATACTAGTGGATCTACCTTCTTTACGTAACATGTTAGGCAACACTCAGCATTATAACTACAGTAGGTACCGTCTCGGTATTCGACTAGGTATTCGGTTACATTTGATTCAAAAAAGCTTTCCTCTGTAACTAGTTATTGTGAAGTTGAATACCATGTTTCAGGTAATACGTAGTTATTGAAACTCTTTTACATGCCAAGTTTTTTTTAGTACCTAGTCAAGAGTTAAGAATGAATATGACCTTATCCATACCTAATGTAAAAAAGCGAAAGTAACTCAGTTTGTTTGTTACCTTTTCAAGACTAAACGACTGCACCGATCTGGATGAAATTTGATACGGAGATAGTTTGAACCCTGGGGAAGGACGTAGGATATTTGTTATCGCGATAAACTGTAGTCTGCGCAGCTGAAACAGCGGAGAAGAGCTAGTTCACAGTTAATGTAATCATCACCAACTAATGTTGGTTCTTAATTGTCCTTAAGAATGTTTGTGCCGATCCTGAGAGGGCCATTAAGAGTTAAAGGAGCGGAGCAACAACGCGTGATATTAGACTAAATCGAGTGAAATACGCAAACAAAATTGCGGCGGGGACCGTGATGGCGGTTAATAGGTCATGTAATACTACTGTGTATTATTTTACCCGGGATTTGGACAAATGCCGCTTTAAGAGGTTAGTTAGTCGGAGCCGGCAGTCGTTTCAAGGAAGCAATTAAATACAATCCGTGATATTTTCAAGCTTTTGTATGTGCTTGTGAATTTTAAAATTTATATAGGAATATCCATTTCACAGGTGTTCTTTAGCAACCCGTGCCATTTCTCAGGGCGAGAGCATGGCCATCGGCCTACCACCACGCTAGCCCAGTATGAGTTAGTAGATGTCACATGCCCTTGATTATTGCAGTTCTTGCACACACTTGCACACATGCTGGTTCCTTCACTGTGCTGAGCGATGGAAATTCACACATAACTTTTTGAAGTTAAAATTGCAGCCGAGGTGGGCTTCGGCACTTGGTATCATCGCCGTGTTACCGTTTTGCATCCACCGCTTAGTAAAAATGCATGGTATATATTTGTTACCTATTGTTAAAATTACCATATTCTCCTAAAATTATGTGATCATAAAGTCCCCGTCAAACTATACGCCGATAGTATTGGCGACAAAGGCGCAAAACATAAATTTGCATACCAAACAAAGATAGATTAAAAAAAATTTAAGGCGACCTAACTCGGAATAATTGCTTGCTCTGCTTTAACATTCGGGCTTTTAATCTCGGTTAATTAGTTTAGTAATCGCCTGGCTTGTGGTAATAACCATAAAAAACTTGCCAGGGTGACCGGGGGTGCGGGCCTGCCCACTGTGTTGTCGTTGTCAGTTCAGTTTAGGTATTTCATTTTATCCTATTATGACATTGACAGTAAAGTGTTTTATGGGATAACGGAGGTATAAAGCTGATAAGATGACAAAAAAAAAAATTCAATCAATTCAAATAAATAAATTCAAATAAATTCAAAATGTCTATGAAATCACACAATCCTGCCACGGTTTGACTCTTTGGGATATTTTTTTCCCCATCGAATCACACTGCAATCTTTTACGCAACATTTTTCCGAACGAGTAAGAAAAATAAACCTCAACGACTCTCTGAGATGTGATGTGACACGATTGAATGGATTGTTACAAAATTTCGGACTATTTGGCGCAAGGCTCAGCTAGTTAAGTACGTACAACGAAGTTAAAGATGATAGTACCTACTTTCTTTCTGGTCTCGGGTAAAAATATCTACGGAGACTGCACCACCAATATTTCTCCACCACTAAATAAAAAGACGAGTAGAATATAAATCTCTGAAGATGCGATATGAAGTACGATTTGTCTCCCGTGGTTCGTATCCAATGGCTATGCAAAATATATGGCTCTTGAGGTGTCTCTTATTCAGTATTCAGTTATCTGCGATTTAAACTTCCAATTTTGATTTAGTGTTCCAGGACATCCGTTTCTTTACTTCTGAAAAAGTAATCTTTAATCATAATATCTATAGTGACATCCTACTTAATATTATAAATGCATAATTTTGTGTGAATGGATGATTGTTACACTTTCACGCAAAAACTACTTACTGAACGGATCTACATCGAATTTGGAGATAGCCTATCTATATAACCTGGATTGACACCCAGGCTACTTTTATCCTGGAAAATGGTTCTTGCAGAAAGACGCGGGCAAAACCGCGCGGCAAGTAATAAACAATTGTAATAAAGGGTATTTTATTTAAAGTAATGGTAATATTTACATACCCCACTGACCCAAATTTCACTTGGATATACCCCGTAACCTCGCCTGCTCTCTGGCAGCCGTTAAGCTAATAAAAAAAGTATTTTATGTTCACTACAGATCATTTTTGAAACCTACGACTTTGGTTAACAGGTATTGAAGTTGAGTGCATAATCTGCCCATTTCAGTCCACTGCTGGACGTAGGCCTCTCCCAAAGCATGCTGAGCCTGACCTTCGGCTTCTCTCATCCAACCGTTGCCAGCCATTTTGCGTATATCATCGCTCCACCTAGCCGGAGAACGTCCTACACTACGTTTGCCGAGACGCGGTCTCCACTCAAGAACACGTTTGCCCCAATGCTTATCGGTTCTTCGGCTAATATGTCCAGCCCATTGCCACTTCAGCTTGCTGATCCCATAGGCTATGTCGGTTACCTTGGTTCTCTGTCAGTTCACTTCAACTGTTCTTATTTATTCGTACCCAAATGTAATAAAAAACGAATTCGTGTAGCTACAGGGTCTCTATTTGTCAAGTAAACAGAGTTGTCTCTTCCAAGGCTTGGCTTATCTTTTCATTGTTCTTCGTTGCTTTGATGTCGTCGAGCTTACTATACAAATGTATTGTCGCATTTTCCTGCTCTCATTTACTCTATTTGCGTTAACGTCATCTGTCTACTTCGTACCATGTAATAAAATAGCTTTCACCCGCGTGGGCTAGTTTATCGCGATAAAAAGTATTCCATGTGCTTCCCCAGGGTTCTAACAATTTCCGTACCTAATTTTTTTAAGATCAGATTGGTGGTTTAATCATCAAATCAAAATCAAAAGTTTTTATTTCGGACAACAAAAATCCATGGGTTAGTATGTATGCTAATAGTTAAAGTTAGTACACTACAACTAGAATTACAACAAATCTATAGAAACTTAAAAACAAACATTAAACTTAGATTGAGGATTGGTGGTTTAAGCGTTGCATTTTTAGGGTTCCGTTCCGTACCCAAAGGGTACAACGGGGCCCTATCACTAAGACTCCACTGTCCGTCCCTCTGTCCGTCTCTTCGTCTGTCACCAGGCTGTATCTCCTGAACCGTGATAGTTAGGCAGTTGAAATTTTCACAGATGATGTATTTTTATTTTTTTATGTAATAGTGTGGTAAACAAGCAGGCGGCCCGCCTGATAGTACGAGTAAGTGGTCACCTATATATTCTCTATACATAGTTGGATCCAGAGAGTGCCATATGCTGCTTTTTGTCTCCGAAATATGCAAGATACCTCTAAAAATCTACACGCGGGGCAGCTAGTAAAAAACAAACTTTATTTTAATTTCTAGGATTCATTGCTGAACTAAATCCACCAATAAATAAATCTAAAAGGCAACCGGCAATAACTTACATGCATTTTGATGTAGATGCAGTCACAAACTACAGATAGCTTAGCTACTTCGCAGAAAGAGTGAGTTGGCCAAGTCCGCCGACGGACTTGGCAGCTATCTCCGTGTTCCAACTTTACCCAACTTGACAATTTGAGTTACTTGCACATGACAAGCCACGGGACATGACTCGCAAACGGCCATAAAAGACTTGAGAGAAGCAGTAGTGTGCAAACATTTAAAGGCTCAAAAAAATTTACGTTTGCCGAGCATAATTTTTTGATTACCATCACGCGAGCGACTTGCTTGTCTCGTTGCACTCATTTCGCTAGCATAGTTCCTTTAATTGATTGACCAATCAGTGCGCATCAGCTTCTGAAAGTGGAGTTAGGCAGTTGACAGAATAGTTGTTACAAGACATTTCTCTTCCTAGCAAAAAATATACTTACCAAAAGTAAATGCTATGTAAATCCTTTTTTATACCTTCGTACAGTTTTACGCAATAATTGTTCACTGCTCACGGTTTTTCCGATGGACCCCAATTACAACCCCCGGAAGAGATCCTGTTACTTGTAAAAATATCCTTAATTAGAAAAGGGTTTAAATAACAAACCCAACAGAAAATTAAACACGTAAATGTAGGTATGTATTTTCGTTTAGATTTTGGACGGTTTTCAATCTCTCAGGTTTATCCCGCTGGAATCTTTAAAAAAAATTGCCATTTTGTTTACTCAATTTTGTTGAGCTTTTTAAGCGTGAAGAGGTAGGAAACATACACATTTACTCACTCACAAACTTTCGCATCATTAGTGTGATTGTTGTGATTTCAAGAGACAAGCTTTTTCCCGCAGCTTCACTCTACGACGTCTCGAAAGTTAGTGTTAAAAATGCACGTAGAAAAGGCTACTAAATCAAAAGTTGGTGTTCATGATAATTAACATAAAAATTGTTTTATTATTACAATTTTATATTCGGATTACTACTGTTCGATTCTAATTCTAAATTTAATGACTACTATTAAGAGAATGATGATGAAGTTATAAAATCTCTACTACGAGAGAATGTCTAAATGGGGAAAAAACATATAAAAAATACAAGAAGCCAAATATGTCTCTGTTATTTATAAAAAGGAAAAGTTTGCAAGGCTTCCGACTATTTTCGTCGCCGCCTTCTTCTCGTGGGAAGACGTATTTATAGGCCTGATATTGTTAGAGAGGAAAAATAATATTATACTTGTGTAAAAGTGAAATATCTTGAAGGTTTTCCTAAAATTGTAATACAATCTGAAATTGTAACACAATGTGAAATAATTTATTATGCAAAATAATATATTTTGAATACCTCCAGCAATGTTGACAATGGTGACGGGTGTCTGCAGAGATGCTGTATTTCATATGCAAGACACATTAATTTTATTCCGATTTGTACCACATTTCCTGCAATTAAATGTTTGTATCAGTATTTTGAATGAACTCTGTTCTTTTATTGATGTAGAGCATTTCCTAGTGCTCGCCTGGCTAGCCACCCAAGATAGAAATCTGTCTTCAAGTATCTGATTCATTGCAACCTTCTTTACCAGTTATATTCCCAACGAGTCAGACTACACTCCTACACTCAAACTCACAAAGAAAACTTGTGAGATCGTAGTCATAAGTTAAGGAAATTCCCTTTACCTCTGTTTTCTAACGAACTGATTCTGGCACAACAAAACGAAACACCTTTGACTCCGCCAATGCTCGACAATACACCCGGTAAGCTTCCCAAGCAGCACCTGTTCACGAGTCTAACAGAGGATTTAACCGTCACTCTCAATAAACACGGTGGCGTATTTTAAGATTGGCGCCCTGGGCCTACAATGTTTATCGTCCCATAAATTCACGAAATAGAAAGCAAAGAATCACATTCATAAAAAAAATAAGGCTTTTCTTGCATATAATATATTAGTTTAAATCAAGTGACGGAAGTGATCGAAGGTGGCGTCAAGCTACACCTCGATTGAAAACTGGCTCTGAAGTGAGGCCGCCAGAACGTACCGATAGATGCTTGGCGACAGATTCTAAGCTGGTAGCTAGCCAGGCGAGCACAGAACACACAGGCTTCTTTATATCCTTGATAAAAGGTTTTTGTGGTAACGGGAAAACTATGGGTGAAACTACGGATGCAGCTAGTTTTATGACTATTTATTACAATAATTGTTTCACTGCTTTCTGCTGTTTTAGTGTATGTTGTTTATTAGGTAGGCTTTTACAATTTGTATGGACAAGTCAAATAAAAAAGGAATAGCTTAAATATAGGCCCTAGGATAAATACGAGCAGTGAGCAGTGGGCTCAAACACACTAATGTACCTACGTACATGTATATGGCACCCCAAAACGTTTAACTGTTTATTGAACACCTATTCAAAATACACGTCAATTAATATCAATTTATCAGAATTGGACCGTCAATAAATAGTGACAGGCAAATATTCGGTACATCATTGGAATGATTGATCGCATACAAATCTGGCTATCAGACTTGCCAAATTATTTGAGCCTGTCAAATTATTCAAGCCTGTCACGTAATTGAAGCTTGTCAAATAAGTCAGGATTTGCGTTTTGTTAACTAAAATCTATGTTGGTGTTAGGTGTTTTTTCATGATTCAATATCTGTCTGTCATATCACATTTAATGATAATATCTGTCTGTCACATTCGCAAGATGTAGTTGTGATTGAAATTACAGTTTATGTGTTTGGTATTTTTTTTATAAGGGCTTCTTTTTCCCGTCACTTCTTTAAGTTATGTTAATTTTTTTTGGGATATGAATTAAATAAACTCCTTGGGGGCTATTTCCATTATGTGCTGAGTCTTATCAATTTATCATTCTTGACTAAATAAAAACGAAAATTAATTAGCACGAAGTAGGGTATAGGTTGGGGGTTATAAAAAGTTCAGCATATTTCACCATAAGTGGCTTACAAAAATTTACTATTTATCATGTAGGACATAAGCTAGGCTTTAACAAACATAAATAACCTGAGCCTGTCAATGTTTTCGCTATAACCCTAAATTCATATCGATTTCCATAAATGTACGAGTATTTCTATATGTAAGTAAAATCTCACAGTACCATAGAGCTTTTTAGCAAACTTACACAAAAACCTAGGAACTTCTAAAATGCAGCTTCCTGTTACTTCTAAAAACATTTGTCAAAATGGTTTTCGTCGATGTCATGCTTCGTCAAATCCCTTTTTTACCATGTTACAGCATTTTGTCCGTTTCCTTTTTTTGTCAACGCAGCAATAGTACAGTGAAACATCAATATTATTTTATCTCCAGGCATTTGCATACGAGTTTGGGTGTAGTTAGTATTTGTTGGATGGTCACTATTGTACGACTGTCGTACATTTTATAGCAAGTTGAGCGTGTAAAAAAAGTTGCAGAGAGTAAACAAAAAGTTGGCAAAGTGACAAATAAATGTTGTTTAAATGTTCTTAATAGTACGAATAAGGCTTCTTAGGAAAGACAAATCGGAAATGTTTCCCGGGAAAAACGGAAAGTCCTGTTTTCTATGGGATTTTCGTATGAACTCAAGACTGCATCACATCAACTATTTATGCTTGCTTACCCATGCAAAACCGGGGCGCTAGTCATAAATATTCCCCATAATTTCACTGATAAAAAGATAACTTAGTGAATCCTCAAGTAGTATGAAAAAATGATAACCTACTCATCTCCTGACTCAGCTAAAGAATTTTGGAAGTGACGTTTTGACGTAATGTGACAAATGATACAGGATCCTGACGGTTGACTTAGACAGATGACGTAAAAGATATTCAGTAAGGTATGAGTGAGAGAGAGTGTGATTTTGCGTTGTTTTAATTTCAGAAAGTGTATTAGAATTTGAAGTATCATCGACTGTTTCTATTCTTTGGTGTTAAAATATGTCAGTAGCCTTTTGGTATACATAATAAAATGAAAAGACATGAAAGCCATGTGACTATTATATGCAGTTTTTAAAATGCCAAAGCCAAAATTCGAAACGTTTTATTATTGTCTTGTAAAAACTTTACTCCATGTTTTATTTTATGTAATGAAGTCAACTTCAATAATTGCATCGAATTCTGTGGTATTCAGCAGATATATTCTATGCCCTCAGTCCTTTTGCGAAAACCCATAGTCCTAAGTATATTGAAATAACCTAAGCTTCAGTGCTGCCATTTCGGAAATATGAGGTCCCGCGCCTCAAGGGAGATGTCGACAGACGAGTAAGACAGTTTTCATTTTCTAAATGGTTTCCATTGTCTAGTCTCATATGGGGCTGCCATCTTTTCCTTTCTAAAGTGTCCCTAGCTTTAAGACATCCGGGGAGATTTGGAAGGTTCAATGAGGGTCCAGAAACTGGGGTATTGGAAACTAAACGAAACACAAAATCATTTATTGCAAGAATTATTAGATAAGATTTCTAAACAAATCAGTTCGATAAACATTTATTTAACGCCCTTTTTATATAGATAATACGAACTGCTGCCCTTGGCTTCACCCGCGTTGGTTTAAGTACTAAAAACGAATAAAAATAGAAATCTTGTATTAATTATTTTAGTTTGTCTTCTTTTTAACCCATTTGAAATCTTGTTAAGTAGACCTCTAGCTGTCTTTTCCCATCTTTTTTTCGTCATAATGTGTCGCCATAACCTCGTAGTCAGCCAAATCAAAGTGCATATTGTTGATGATTTAGCATTTTTATTTACCCATTCGCAAATTACAATCCATCAATTATTACAGTGATGGCGTGTTTTTCATCACATTATCGCTTACCAGGTAATGATCACATGCAAATCTCAAAAGTTACTCACATGAATCATCAAAATTAAGAGGCTTTACTAATGACAAGCTTTGGGCTATACCCATCACCCATGGCTAATTTTGTCACAAATTCTCTGCGGCTTGTTGATTCGCGGAATTTTGAAAAGTACATAGTAGCAACCCTACTCAGGCTCATTTCAACATGTCCCTGATGTGGTTTAATATTAGAGGACGCGTCTCTCGCCTGAAGGGATGAATTTTAAATGTATTTCATATATTGCAGAGTGAATGTTATATGTAAGTTTGGTAATGACATAGCAATATTGAAAATGTGTAATATTTAACAGATTTTACGTATGTCACGTTAAAATTGAAAAACTATTTTATTGTGCTTGTTAGGAGGTCAGAGTTCGGACAAGACCATAAGGAGAGATAAATATGAGTTAGGCGCAGTTCAATCTACAGCAATTTAATTCTAGCAGCTTTGCAGTTTTAGTTAACTTCTCTATATTGTGGTGTAACAATAAAATGTTTATCTATATATATATCTATTATATATCTTTTTATCGATCTGTCGAATTTAAATAAATCAAATCTATAAACGAAGCGATGATGCCTCTTCAAACGGTAGTGTAACCGGAGGCCGCGCCGAGGTGATAGTTCAAAGATATGCGTAGTATTAGGTACTTTCAAGAGCTAGCTACTAAACAGCATCAGGTTGAAAAGATAATGCCGAATACTTGTGTGTTCCAGGAAAAGTCCCAGAGTCCGAAACCTATGAAGGTAGAGTGTGTTTACCATCTTCGACCTCATTGTCACTTAATATCAGATTGAGATATTAATCGAACTTAGTCTATATCATATAACAAAAAGAGTTCAACGTCCTCTTTGGGAGCGGGCAGGAAGGAGGCAGCTCCAATTCACTTAAACCTTACATGCCTCATCATTCGCATCAATTTTTTTATGCTGTTCCACCGATTGCTATTAGTTATTTGGATGATTTCTTCGTTTTCAGTATATCTGACGCCAAGCCCAATCGGTGTGTTCGAGACCTGAGAGCCAGTTCCAAATCCAGGTGTTGCGTGGCGCCACCTTTGACTAAATTGTCTCTTAACATCAGGTGACATTGTGACCAAACGCTACTCTGTAAGAAGTAAAAAAAGTTGTCTAAACGTAATAACAGAACGCTTAGTTGGAAAATAAGTTTCTACTCAATAATCTTCCTTCTCCTCCACTTTATTCCTTAACAGCTACAATGCAAGGTTAGTTAGGTTCTTTATGCTTCCAATTTGCGTTTTGTGACCATTTGTTTGCAACAAACTGCATAAATAGCTGTGTTAAGGGAAGAAATGACTATTCCTTTGGGACTGAACGTTGCTGTTATGTAAGTTATGAACTTAGACTTAACTCTTCTTTGAAGCAGTTCTAGATTTTTTTGGGTGTGAGTTTGTGTGCATGAGTGATGTATTTATGTGTCAATGCTGGGATAAAACACACGTGTACCAGTATACGTGCGTAATACTGAATAAGTATGTGTCATTAATTAAGGCTTTGAAATTAAAACAAAGTAATAATATAAAAATGTATGCACGGTTGTATAAATATATCCAATAAGCAGAATTATGTTTTTAATTATATACTTTCCAGTAACCAATGCAGTGCAGCAAAAACGAGACATTTTCGTTTAATTGACTAAAAGCGAGTAATTGACAGTTATCCAAATAGCGAGTCTCGTTAATTAGAGAGACGTCGTGTTCATTAAATTGCGTAAAAACTCATATTTATCTCTTAACAGTCATAAAACATACGTACATTAAATTTTTCACAGTATTCTGGGATTTGTAAGATATTGATTGGCTTAAAGCTATCGATAGGGAAAAGAGGGGGATTGGATTCCTGTCAGGGACAAACAATGATCAAGAACTAGCATTTTCCAGGTAGGTATATACGCGATAAGAAAATGCCAATAGTCTGATGTCACAGTATAATAAGACATGTCACACAGTATAAGAATAAGATCAAAATCTTCTACTTCAGTGACCCAGTCAGTTCAATCGATCCCATTTCGTTCTTTAAAGTATGGCACAGTTACAATACTTGGATAAAACCTTTGAGGCCACAATACCGGCCGAGAAACCATGGTGTACCATGTACCAGTTCCACAACGGGCATCAATCACGTATACAACTCGTGTAAAGTGACATGCGACGTGCGATAAATTATGCATCGCTTTGGTTCGTATAGGACGCCACCGGACCGAGGGGGAGCGGGCTGTCCCAATGATGGGCCATGGGACAATGAGGCTTAGAGAGGTTTGAAAGGGTTTTAATAGTACCTAAAACATGGAACGAAAACGAAATCTTGAATAAATAGGTATTTTAGGGGCAGAAAGCATATTTCTGGGTCTATTTGTGTTATTAACTTGTTGACGTGATGTATTCAAGATATATTTTGCCACTACAAGATTCATCTAGTTATTCATGGCATCAAATAACTTACGCTGACCTTTCTAGCCCAATCCATTCCTCTCCCTACATAAATTAGTACTGTAACCTCCAAACTACGGTGATATCCGTTTTTTGTATGACACTCTCGTATTGAAATGTTTTTTACGCTTCCCGAATCTCTAGTGGACCCGTACTTTAGGCCTTTTAAATAATTTAGCATTGGGTTTATCGTCCATCCTCGAGAGTAATCTGCATTTATGGCTTTTGGATGGATAAAGGGCTCTCTGCAACGACATGTTGTAAAAGAGAGGTGAGAAATTGAGTGCTTGGTTACTTTTTTTATTAACTTGCTGAAGATTTTAGGAAGATGGAATTTTATTATAGACTGAAACCTGAAAGTTACTACGTAGAAGTTTGGTATACGAAGCTCGGGCTTTTCACTACGTCACAACACTCCAGACAGGGCTTGGAAGTTGGGCGACATAATTGCAATTTTCTATCTTAAATTTTCACCGGCAGAAATATAACCTTAATTTCCGTGTAACAAATAATAGGATGAACACTGAAATGTCAGCAAAAGGCAGCATCTCACACATCTATTAACTTTCCAAAATAATGTTATATTCCAACTCAAAGATTAATGATGCTTCGCTTTCAATCACGGCATTTTTGTCTTAAGGGTGGGGTGGTTTGGGTTTTTATGAAACCTTCAACGAATAATTTGTATAAATATTTTCTAGGTTTGTCATTAATTTCTCTTGTCCAAAATCTATAAAAATAAATTTAATGGTGTTTGTTATGCAATTACTATTTCTTTGAATTGTTATGTACTTGCGTATATTGTTCAGTGACTTACATTGATATGATTGATGTGATGATATTTTTTACTAGTTTCAAATATTATATATTATGTAAAAACAAAAACAAAGGAAGTAAAAAGTTGTCAATAAAATTCAACATCTTCACTCAGCTATTCGTACCTATATGTTGTAGAACAACACAGACGAACTACCCTACCTACTTGATGCTAGTATACTTTAGGAAAAAGAACAGTCCTTTTCATCCACTTACATTTCACAACACATGATTTCAGCAAAATAACTCCAGTACCTTTCTCATATTTGCTAAAGGACTCCACCTTATTACCTTAGCAAAAGTGGCGCCCAACATGGGGCGAAAAAATCTTTTTTTGGCTGAGGTATGGCATATTCGTACGATAACATTTACAAAGGAGCCCTCAGGTTATATACGCTTCTCTGAGCACTTTGTACTTTCCGGACGTGGTAAGCAAAAAATGTTACTTTTACTTGTTTGTTTTATTCGCGAGTGGAAGATGGCAAGCGCTCTGTGAAACGAAAATGAAATTGTCGACAGCTGTGAAATATATAATGTTACTTCCGCGTCAACAATAATAGAGTTGTCAGAGATACAATGGGAATCATTATTACCAACGATGTATGTCATACAAATAGGATTAACTTGTCAGTCATTGTATTGTTTGGATTAGGGATACCCTTTACCAACACTACCAGAACCGAACTAGATGTAGGTATATAGCGGATATGTGAAACATTAACTTCGGGAAGATGAGTAAGAGTTTGAGATTTTACATTGTAGTTGCTCTATGTAAAACATAGTAACGAATCCATATAACGCATTGCATTCATCTCCCGAAAACTAACACATCCGATTGCATTAAATTTAAAACCAAACGTAGTTGAACCCACCAGCCGCCGTAAGGTTTGTTCAGCGCAAACTGTAGGCAAACCACAGAATAGATATTAGTACTAACAGTTCAAACAACTCGGCGGGTTCCGCAGATATTGTATTTGCGCGACATAGGCCCGCGTTTGAGCTGCTGTGAGCCTCGGGGACTGGGGAACTAACGAGCGATTTGGCGCCATCTTTGGATTTAGTTTTGTTTGGGAGTTTTGTTTGCTGAAAAGGGATGAAATATATATGTGTTGGTTAGTTACCACCAAATTCTGTAGCTTCAACTAACTAACTAACTAAACTTTTCAGGTTTAAGGTACTTGATTGAGTCCCGAGTTTAGCGCTAAGTGTAGTTTTGTGAGTGTCACTATGACGATGTCACGATGACAGTTAGGTTAAGAAACTCTACAAATATTTGTATCAAGATGAGGTGATCACAAACGCCTTTTCGCATAATGTTCATGATTTGGTTCGCATCAGATCTGTGCGTACGACCGATGTCATGAACTCTCTTTTACAACCCTCGTTCTTATGAGTTCAAGCCTATTCATCATCAAGAAATGTACGGGCGTCTCTCTTACGACTCCACGATGAAGTCGCGTCGACCGCTTTGCTCTTTCCTCAATTTACTCTTTCCTTGTTCCCTATCTCATCATAAATACAACGTCGACCTTTTTATAACAAACAACAACACAAACCTTCATGTATTTGGAAAGCATTACCTAACCCCATGTCCGTGCCCTGCCTTTGGCTGATCGGATGTGATCCTGACGGATTTGCCACGAGCCCTCGTTAGGGGAAGCCTCTGCTTCGGCTGTTGGGACGTGGAGTACATTGCAAGTAGGACGTGGCATGGTTGAAAAGTAATCTAACTTATGAAAATCCTTACATATATAACACAAAATTACATCATAAACGCAACTTTTCAAGCTTAAACTGTTGATGAAATTTGGTATGAAGATAGCTTGAAACCTGGAGTAGAACATAGTAAATCATGGGGAACATCGCATTCCCTTGAGGCATCAGGTGTCTTCAACAGTCTGAAATACCATGTTTAGTTTGCTTTATTGAGAGGTTATCTCCGTCAGCTTTGATAGTTGAGTTTACAGATTCACATATAGTATCAACAACAACCTTTTTAAAACGAATATTTATTTATTTAGAAACCATTACCTAGAGCCCATGTCCGCACCCTACCGCCGGCTAATCGGATGTGAACCAGATGGATTTACTGCGAGCCCTCGTGGGGGTACCACCCTGTTTGTGGAGCTAAGGGGCGTGGTACTGTAAAGTTAATTGGAATTAAGATAAATGTGGACTGGGTGTCAATGAACAGGAAAATTAGTCAGTTGCTGCCACCGTCACTTCAAGCTTTACACTTTGTAAAAGGAAAAAATCAATTTATATACAACAAGTGAACACACTGTCAGGAGTAGGAGTGTATTTTTTTTATATACGATCGGCCCACTTGATGGTAAACGGTCACCGTTGCCTATGGATATTAGCACACCGATGGCGGTGCCGATGCGATGCCAACCCTTATGAACTCGTTTCACTGAATGTTGAAAGACTGCAAATTTTGTTTTTTAATTTTTTTCATCATTCTAAAAAAAATACCAGTAACAGCACCATCTAATTCCATCTCCTCTTCTTTCCAGACATACCGTACCTGGAGCTGGCGGAGCCCGAGGAGGGGTACCATGGGCTGATCCGCGAGAACGAGACCCTGGTGGAGGTGACGCCCTCCATCAGGGCCAGGGGGCCTCTCTGCTCGTTTCTCATCCTGAACAACAAGCACCATGGAGAGGCGCCGTTTGAGGTCAGTACTTATTGGAGTTACTACATATTAGTAATGATGATTGCTATCTAGAATTTTAAATTTCAACAGTTCAAAATCCTGTGCAATGTTCTGCGCTCGTCACTGAGATATCATATGTTTTTTTGACAATTTTGTATCAAACTACTGTATATTATTAATGCGAAAGTTTGTGTGTATGCGTGTGTGTGAATGTTTGTTACCACGTATCACCGTAACTACTAAACCGATTTTGATGAAATTTGGAATGGGGATAGCTTATACCCTTGATTAACACATAGGCTTTTTATCTCGAAAAATGGTTTCTGCGGGATAACGGGAAGACACGGGTGAAACTGCGGGGCGCAACTAGTATTTTCCATAAAAATTAGACCACCCTCATCTTTGCACCAGAAGTCATCTAACTTAAAAATATTAGTGCGAAGCCGGGATGAGTCACTAGTTTCAAACATTTTTGTCTATAAATAAAGTAATCTCATCACAAAAGCTCCTAAATCTAAAACTCCAAGATCCCAAATATAAATACCACCTGTTCCCCTCGTACTCGTTCGAGTCGCGATATCAGGCGATAAATCAACTGACAGTACATTGCTCGTAAACAACGACAATTTGCAACCCCCAGCCGAGCTTCCTCTGCAATGTAACGGGCGCAATGAGATATACACTAGAGATGTTGCCACTACGCGGTTTGGCCGGATGTGTGATGCAAAAGATCACGTCGTCGATTCGTTCGCTTCTTGCCCGTGGGACGGTCCACGACAAAAGTCGCTGAATAGTAACATTTTCCGACTACTTTCATCATCCTAAACATTAACCTTTGACCGCATCATCACTTAACATCAGGTGAGTTGTGTTGTGGTCAAAGACTGCCTTGTAAGTTGTAAAAAAACAAGCATTAGTGTTCTCAAATGCACTTGGAAAATCGAGTATGACCGGACCATCATTATAATTTTTCGGTAATCCGTTAAACGGACAGACTAATCGTGGTACAGTCGACTACACCGCCTTCTTCGTTGCTGCGTGAAAATTTAGCGATAATGGCTAGTGATGTCGACTTGTCATGGTCGTGAGTTCAAATTCTACAATGAGCTTGAGCTTTCGGTGAGAACATCGTCATGAAACCATAGCTTTGTGGTAGGGCATTTTCTAGTGTTCGCCTGGCTAACTATCATCCCCAAGTTAAGAATCTGTCGCCAAGCACCTATCGGTGTATTCCGGCAGCCCCACTTGAGAGTCAGTTTCCAATCCAAGAGTAGCGTGGCACTTTGATTAGAAACCGGCTCTCAAATGTGATTGCTGGATTAAGATTTCACAGTTAACATCCACTTAAATTAATAATGAAGTAGTTTTTACTCCGGTAAGTTTACCGGATGGACGGAATTGTGGTCGGAGTGCATCAGAAATATGAACTACATGATAAATGTGGTACAACGCGAGCTGTACATTTTTAGTAAATTTCTGTATGCAGAGAAGGTTATGTAAGGTTATCTTTATTTATTTTAAAGCAAAATACCATTAAATGTAGAAAACTACATGATATACGAAGCTGAAATTTGTCGTTTATTTAAGCATTCTTCTTGGTTACTTGATGCTCGCTAAAAAGGGTATTTGAAAGTTTATTTCTTAAGAGAGTAAAATAGGGTGTTAAATTTTATATAGTAAATTATTTTGTTTTTTTGGATATAGAAGGTAGTATCCGAAATTACTGATCCGATTTGATTTGATTTGAAAGTAATGTAAGCTTCTAGTAGGTCTACAAAAAAATATCTAGCTATTAAATTTAACGGGTTCTTATGTTATAAACGGATTTAAGAAAACTTCCAGAGTCAAATTCTTAGTCTACCTGTGCAAGGCCAGGGCGGGTGGCTAGTTGGAATTACAATAAGACTTGAGTGTCGGCCCGATAAAAAAATATCCGTTATCCGTGCGCTTAATGAAAAACTTAATCGTAGTTCATAAAGTCGGGCTTTGTTACTTTCGTGAAAAATGTGGGCGATACAACGAAAAAGAAGGGCTAACTGTTATAACTGCTATAATTGTAACTGCTATAGATTTTGATAATAATTCATGCATGGAAAATTTATAATTTAATGTACTTAAGCTGTTATTATATTGCAACCCAATTTGCACACCGAAAGGTCAAAATATGGCGATCTAACTATTTCGTTTTAACACCCTTTATTGTGTACCCCATGTTTATGCAAATAAATTATATTGATTGATTGATTGATTGATTGATTGATTGATTGATTGATTGATTTATTATAGTAAATAACTTTCTCTGCCTCTCATGTTTTGCTACAAATATTTCGACGTATCTAAAAAACCAAAAACATAAAAACCTAACGTCATTGCACACAAAAACGTGATAGGAAGCGGGTAGATAGAGAATAAATAAGTCTGCCCGATAGAATATCATCAATCGTACCCGCAGAACATTTCAGTAGTCTCGTGATCGTGGCGCTAGCAATAATGCCGAAATATTTAGGACTTACAAATACACACCCAATAATTTCAAAATCTACTTTTTTTTACTTTTATAGCAACAAAGACCAGGCCACATATTCTCCTTATTAATTTACTACACGCTGCAATATTTAACTCGCCCAAGCGGAAAAAGCGAAGCGAAAAAGATCGAGGCGGTAACTTCGTTCCGGGCGGCGCGCGGCGCGCTCACAATATTGCACCTATAACGTCCGACGGCACAAGTTTGAAAGCCAATAACTCGCTTGCAGTTTCCGCTTTCGTACTTTACAGCTTTTTTACAGTCAGCTAGTTATTCGTCGGTATTCTTTACTGGTCTATATGGAAAAAATATTCAAAGTTTTATGGAAAATTTGCTATTTTAACTATTTATCATCATCATCATCCTATTACGTTTCCACTGCTGGTGTAGCTAGTTTTAAGTTTTAAGAATTTAAATTTCTTAAAGATTTTCACGGATTTCTTTGTGGTTTTCTATACTAGCCACTTGAGGGTGCGAGTAAAATCACGTGACTGGTCGCAAGTTATAAATAAATGACATTAAGTCGTCTCCTAAAGGTACTGACATTTGTTGACCAAAGTATGCGCTAGTATAGCGAGAGCTGTCATTAACTAACAACTACGTTTAACAAAACAACAGTTTCTAGTGTACAAAGCAGCGTAAGTTGCTAGTTGCAGAGCAGTTGCAAACTTTGTTCTATCAGCAGTTCTTTTATTGCGAGAGACGCAATTGCAAGTTTCAAACTGCACTTTAGAATTGCTATTGATTTTAAGTGTTCAAGAGGACTGCACTAGACTTGCAATTTCATTTCCTTGTTTTTTGTCTGGTAAACTCTTCTGATTGCTTGTTTCTTAACTTGTTTGTTTATTTCGAAGACTCTGTTAGTAGGAAGTGAAATTGATTATAGGGTAATTTAATTTATCTGTAACTGATACATTAACTTCGAAGTTCTAAATTAGTAAAATGTTATTTAAACAATGTTAGTTATAGTATACTTGATATATAACAATACACCTTATTAGATATGCGGTTATATATTATAATTACGAGGAAAATTATCCATGCCACATTCCTCCCACGTACTGTTCCTATTTCACAGCCTCCCAACACAACACAACAGTATGAAATCTGTTCATCCGTATAAAATGTAAATATAATTCTTCTGCTTGCCTTAACTTCTCCAATAAACGCGATATATTGCGTGTTTACGTGGAACACACTGAAATACGTTTTCGATAGGTTAAGTGGCATTTATGAAAGTGAATTCGTATCGAATTGTTTCGGGACCAATACTACCCGTTTGTGATTTGTGTTTAATGACTTTGAGAACAAAAAAAAATCAGGAGTCAGGAAAAGTTGAAAGTGGCCTTACACAAACTCTCCCCGATACACAAACACTGGAATGGAGCTTGTGTTAAAATTCTATCTCTAATAGGTAAAACGTGGATAGATAGTTTATTAATAACGGCCATAATATATTGTATAAGCGCGATTAAGTTAAAAATAGACATATGTACGTAGAACAAGTTTTATTGAAGTAAAAGAAGTTTTTTGCAAAGTTATTTCTACAAACTTGTGCTCTGACGGTACCGGAAATATAAATCACTATAGTCTGTGTATGCGTGTGCATGTGTGGGTGCCAATTCTCATCTCATTTGTACATAGGTACATAGTTCCACTTCTGCCTATACTATACATATCAGTGAGGGCACGGAACGACTCCCCATAAAAGGACGGGGATGGGAAATAAATTCATATTATTCACGGGTATTTACTTCTACCTTGCAATACGGTTAGTTTAGCTTATTCGAAACGGTAACGATATTGGAACTGCCCGGGTAACATTGTTTTTGTTATGGATTATATTGTTACTAGCTGTTCCTCGTAGTTTCATTCGAGATGGCTGCAGTTTATCGCGATAAAAAGTATCCCTTGGTTCCCCATGGTTCAATCTATCTCCGCAACAGATGTCATCAAGATCTCTTAAGCGGTTTAGGCGTGAAAAATTAATAATTAGATGGACGAAGAGAGTCACTTTTGCTCTTATAACTTTGTAGTAAAGATTATCATTTTTATCTTTACAACATACATTCATTAATATGTGAAAATGTAACCATAAGAACTATTATTTTAATATGAATATCTGGTTAGAGAAACTGAAAAAAAATTGCGTTCAAATATTTCATCGTTGTTGCAGATAATGGTGATAGACGAGAACGAGGCGCGGCTGCGCGTGCGCTACCCGCTCAACTGCGAGAAACGACGCAACTACAAGTTTGACATCGCGGCCGTCGGCTGCGACGGCTCCTATTCGAACACGTGAGTATTCATCATCATCATTATCATCATCATCATCATCATCATCATCATCATCATCATCATCATCATCACCACCTAAAACGTTCTCACTGCTGGGACTCTGGCCTGCTCTAAGAGAGAGACCGTAATCTACCACGCTAGCACAGTGAGGGTTGATAGATGTCGCATGCCCTTGAATGTTGTGGTTCTTGGTTCTTGGACATGCCGGTTTCCTCTTTCCTTCGCCGTTTTGAGCGATGGTAAATCCACACGTAACTTATTAAAGTCATATGTGCAGATCGAGGTGGGCTTTGAACTTGGTATCGGCGCCTTGCAAGGGTCACACGTTACCGTTCAGCCATCAAATTAATTGAATTGAAGATAATGCTCATCATAGTCTACTCGAAGCATTATAACATCTTTTAGTATATAAAGTAGTGGCATATCAGATAAACAAGAAATAAAGTCATGCGGTCCTTCAAGATGGGTGTGAAAACGCATCGGCAACACCTCTAGTTTTGTCCTTGTAGGCGACGGCGACCGCTTACTACCACAATAATGATTGTGAAAGCACAATCGTTTCTACGTAGGTATTTATTTATATTTTATTTCTTTTGATGTCCTATTTTATTACCACAACACACTTGGGCCCTTATTCGCTATGACCATCAAGATTCCGGCAAATAACTTGTGACGTCATAACGTGATTTAGAGGTAATTCCACGCAGAATTCATAGCCAATAAGGGCTTTGATATTAAGGGACGATGTGGTCGGGATGTCTGTGTTTTTTCGGGTCTTGGGTCCATACCACTTACGGCACAAAATCCTATGTATATTAACAACTTCTCTCCTCATCAGGGTGCCGGTCCATATCACCGTTACGGATGTGAACGAGTTTCCGCCCACGTTCACTCAGGCGGCGTACGTGCAGGCGGTGGACGAGGGGCGGGTCTACGACGAGATCCTCAGGGTGGAGGCCATCGACAAGGACTGCACGCCCAGATACGGCGACGTTTGCAAGTACGAGATCCTCACGGACCGGAGTCAGCCCTTCGCTATTGATAACGAAGGTAAGCCAGTCCATCTAAAAGACTTTAATACATATCTATTAGAGTTGCCCTGTGTGTTTTATCCCAATGTCCACAACCAACCAAGAGAAATCTTATTAGTAAAGCTTATTAAAAAATATCGGACTAATAGATGACAAAAAAGCTTGGGATTTAGTGAACTTGCTCCAATTCAATCAATTAGTAATAAGAATAAAATTGACAATGTGATCGCGCCAAAAAAGCCGCTATGTTGTAGTCTTTTTACCTTATATAAGCAGTGCAAAACAATTTTAAATGTCCCAATGAAAATCCGCTGTTCACCTGGTAAAACATTGCACATTTTGGTCATTCCGAACGGTCATTCAATTATGCCACTGTTCCAAAATTAGATCGCGAGAGACATGCAGTTAACGAGGTGAGCGAAGCGAGCGTAAAAATTTAAATTCATGGAAAAGGATGCGGTTGAAAATGAATCATGTTTGCCCGACTGCAATTTGCATGTAAAATACCTAAAATGAATTGCATACCTCAAAGTTCTTTTCCTTTTTAGGGTTCCGTGCCTTAAAAAGAAAAATTATAAGATGACTTTATTGTCCGTTTGTCTGTCTTTTACAGCACATGTAAAGAAAAAAGTCTTAAACCGGAAATATGTCTGTACGGAACCCTCGGTACGCGATACCAACTCGCACTTGGTCGGATTTTTTGATCGATTGTCCTTCTTTGTTTTAAATTCTTCTTGGTCAGGAATCTTTAGCCATCCGTTTCCGGTTTCCAGGTGTGATCCGCAACACGGAGCCCCTGGACTACGAGAAGTCGCACAACCACATCCTGTCGGTGGTGGCGTACGACTGCGGCATGATGGAGTCCTCCCCCGTGATGGTCACCATCAAGGTCAACAAACCCTGTCGCGCGGGGTGGAAAGGTAACTTTTTTTCTCTTTGTATTGTGTGTGGCGTACAAGGTTCTTATTTTTTGTTATATTTTAACCTGCTCGGTCTTTTCTCTTTAAGCTCACTGTTTACCAATCATTCCCAATAGTATCCTACTAATATTATAAATGCGAAAGTTTGTGTGTGTGTGAATGTTTGTTACCACGTATCACCGAAATTACTTAACCGATTTTGATGAAATTTGGAATGGAGATAGTTTGTACCCTGAATTAACACATAGGCTACGTTTTATCTCGGAAAATGGTTCCTGCGAGATAACGGGAAGACGCGGGTGAAACCGCGAGGCGCAACTTGTAGAAAATATTTATTCATGACAACAGGTGGAAAAATAAATGGATTAGAACATAGAATGTTATTCCGAAAAATAGTTGTTGCGGAATTACGGGAAAACCACGAGTGTAACCGCGGGGTGCAGCTAGTTATTCTATAACTTTTAGGCAGTTACCTATTTAATAGATGAGAAACTTTGGTTCATAACAAAATAAAAATGCAAAAGTTGAATCGTGGTTTAACTATGTCACGTTTATTTGTCCCCGCCCGTTTCTTGTTATCTCGTTGGGACTTATTTCCGGGATAAAAATTATGAGTATAAGCTATTTTCATTCCAAATTTCACCTAAATCCGATAAGCCGTTTCAGCATAAAGGAGTAAAAAAGTACACACTCACTCACAAACGTTCGCATTTAAAATTGGTGTGATGAATTTTTAAATATCGATGAAAATATGCCAGACCCGTGAGCATTATAGTATAATTATAAATGAAGCATGCGGCTTAACAAATTAGCAGTCAGTTAATAGCATTACAGGCGTAATCCGATTCCACCCACAGGATCACGTACGGGTAATGAGTATAGAAACACGGGAATATATTCAGTTATACATAAGCCTAAACTCGATTGACCGGGAATAAATAGAATACCTACTGATATGCCTTTGTTTCGACAACACTACGGTCCCGACCATCCTCCCTCTGATTTTCACTGAACGAGGACTACCTTCATTTTAGGGACATAATATAATAGATACCTAATTATACAAAAGGTTTGAATACCAATTGTTTGTCATTGAAACTGTTTTAAATGGATTGTGTTTTAGAAATCTTTAAGGTGTTATAAATAGATAATTTGTATTTGTAAATACAAAACTCACGTAGGAACAAGGGACAATCGGCAATTCGTCGAAGAATCTGATTGGAGCGGAAAACCCTGTCATCGTCGTGTGTTTCACCTATAATTTGGAAGTCTTTGAGATTTGTTTACTGTCAGTTCAGTTGGATCTCGGAAGTAGCGAAATAGTCACAGAAAAGCAATCTTTAACTCGATCCCATTTTCCATACTATCCAGGAGTGGCAGAACGCGTGGACTACGCCCCCGGCACGGGACCACTGTCTCTGTTCCCAGCGGCTCGCCTGGAGACCTGCTCCTCAGACGAGAGGTGTCCAGGAGTCACCAGGATCCAAGCTGCCGTGACCCTGCAGGCTTCGAGGGCCGGCAGCGGATGCGATAGGGATACCTACTCGGTTCATTCTCAGAGGACTATTTGTGGTAAGTAACGCTGACGTTATTGTATGGTATATAGGTATGCGCAAGGGCAATGGTGATGACGAGTTCGAATCCTATCTCGGCCTGCTACTATAGCTATAAAATCTATGCGATTATTATTAGCCATCGCTGAAAACGAGAAACGAGAACATCTTGAGATAACTGGAATGTGAAAAACCATAATATTCAAGGGCTATCTAACAACTCACATTTTATGGTGTTAGATTGTGGTTGACATATTCTCTCTGACAGAAGGTCTCTTTCCCACCGGTGGGAAAGTAATAGATTGATGATTATGATGATGATAGCTGCAGCAAATATGCCAAATCCTTTTGTTGTTTATATGTATTTACGTGTTTATGTTAAATGTTTAAGCATCACTATATTTTGTTTTCAGGTCTGGACCCCAAAACGCTTGACCTTCTTCCGAGCCCTGGTGCAGGAAAAGAATGGGCCAAGTCACTGAAACCCGATTCAGGTAAATCCAACTATCCAACGAATATCTATTGAAATCTGCTAGTATCATGTTATCTTTTGCATTCTTTTGGGAAGGCATTACATAATGCCTGACCCGACTTGTGGATGACATAGCAATGGGGAGGAAAAGTAACCTATTTGCACGCAAGGTGGCGCATGATCGACTGCACTTTGATTTGACATAAAATTTGTCAACTACAAGTCTAGGAATGGTCCAAAACCACTATTTGACAATGACAACCATACAATAACTTGACACAACGTCGTAAACAAGGCACAGTTGCTTAGAGCGCCATCACAAACAGCTTTGCGTGTGGCTCCCCATTGTTATACATTGACTATGACTGTCTGGGGAAAAAAGGAAATAAAAATCTAGAATTCCAAACATAAGACTAAACATATCCTTATCAAATTTTTCAAAACCTTGTTCCAGGCCGTGATGGCGAGCAAATTTTCGAGTTCGACGGTGAAACGACATCAGCCATTGTCCCGGAGGCAGTCCTGCCCCACCATCTCAGCAACACATTCGGCATCTCGACATGGATGCGTCACGCGGCGCGGGCTGACGGAGACCAGCACAGGAAGGAACACGTCTTGTGTCTCGCTGACGATCACAGTAAGTACGAAATAACGCTGGAGTTCCACAAGGTAGCCCTTCTCGGGCCCGTGCCGTTTCTTGTTTTTTTTTTGTTTGCAGGGTAGCGTTTGTCTACAAGTCACTTGATGTTAAGTGACTACGTAGTCTCAGGTGGTACCGCGCTACACCTAGACTGGAAACTGGCCTTTGAAGTAGAAATACTAGTAAAATGAGAATTAGGTTTTGAAACGAAATAAATACCATGTATTTATTTGTTTTTGTTTGAGTTCTCGATGTTTTGGCGCTGTTGCAAGCGCCATGATGACGGGAATGATTCAAATCAATCAATTTTAATTTAATTTTTTTTACTTCTAATGTTAATGTACTATATACTAATATACAAGTAAAATTGTCCACAATTAAACAACACCCATCACCCCTTTCTTTCCTTGTCTTTTTGTGTACTAATGCCATTACTTATTCTATTATTTCGTAACAGAAATGAACCGGCACCACTACGCGCTGTTCGTGAGGAACTGCCGCCTCATCCTGCTGCTGCGCCGCGACTTCGGCGAGGGAGATCTGAACATCTTCCGCCCTGCCGAGTGGAGGTGGAAGATCCCTGAGGTAAGGAGGATATAAATATAAAATATAAGACTATTTAGATCACAGAAAAGCTTGGGATCGTAGTGAACTTGCTCCAATTACATTTTTAGTAATAAAAATACGATTGTAAATGTGATTCGGAGAAACCAGGAGATCGAAGACTGCGTTGGTTTGGCTACAAGGCGCGCATGGATCGGGCGGCAAAGCATTATTTTTGGGACGACCGAGTGGCCGTAGGCCGGTCTGGCGCCCTAGATATCGTGGAAGGACGCTTTGGATGCGGACCTACGCGAACTCCAGACTCCGAACTGGGCTGAAATGACTCAGGATAGAGAGGAGTGGCGCTCTATCATTTCGGAGGCCAAGGCACACTTTGGGTCGCTGAGCCATTGGAGTTAGTTAGTAAACCTGCCAGGTGTTTCTTGCCTGTTCTTTTGCCGGTCTACAGAGCTTGGAATAGGCGTGGTTATTTTGAAGTTTGACTTTTTTAAATGATCGCAGTCATGTTGTAACCTACTAATTAAACATGGTTTGTGTTACATTTCCAGTAAGAATGTCTATTTGTCTTCCCAGGTTTGCGACAACGAATGGCATCACTACGCCATCAACGTCCGATTCCCGAACGTAGAGCTGTTCATCGACGGAGAGCCGTACCGCAGTACTGACGGCAAGGGGCCGGAGGTCATCGACGACTGGCCGCTGCACCCCGCCCATGGCGTCAACACGACCATGGTCGTAGGAGCTTGCTGGCAAGGTAATATCAACTTTATAGCTGGGACTGTAAAGTTGTTTTTCGTTTGTTTCGATGTTGTATGCTACGTGACCGAAACATGTGCTACGTGTGCTACATCGATGATACGAATTGATAGATTCTACAATAAACTCTGTGCTACGTCGGCGCTACGAAGATGATAGATTCTACAATGAACTTCATGCTACGTCGGCGCTACGAAGATGATAGATTCTACAATGAGCTTCATGCTACGTCGGCGCTACGAAGATGATAGATTCTACAATGAACTTCATGCTACGTCGGCGCTACGAAGATGATAGATTCTACAATGAACTTCGTGCTACGTCGGTGCTACAAAGTTGATTTATTCTACAATTAACTTAAACTATATCTCAATGAATAAAGAAATTCAAACGCTCACCTGGCTGGACTTGAGAGCCAGTACCCAATCAAGAGCCATTTTCGCTATGACCATCAAGATTCTTTGCCAATAACGTGTGACATCATTACGGGCTTTGGCGGTCATTCCACGCAGATAACATAACGCGTCCGTGTTACGTGCTTAGATGGTCATAGCGAATTTATGTATGAATTTTTTTATGTATTTAGGTACATATGTAATCCAAATAATTTATATATAAGATTAGGCCAAAACAGGATTAAACAAATTACAAAGAATGCAAAGAGTAGATAAGTATAAACATTTATATTATGCACAATAAAAATTACAAATTTACTAAAACAAGTATGCGAATGTGCACGCGTGATACCTGTGTTGTGTGTTATACACACGTCTATCTACAAAAATGCAATCTCCATCTCTCTCTATCATGATGAAATGAGTGATTACAATGCCACCTGTTTACTTCGCAGGCACAGAGGGCAACATGAAGCACCACCTGCACGGGTGGCTGGCGGGGCTGGGGGTGGTGCGCGGGGAGGTGCAGTCCAAGCAGGCGCTCAGCTGCCTCGCCAGGTGCCGCGAGGGGCTCAGTCTGGCACCTGATCTATGTAAGTGACACTTTTTTATGTAATTAATAGATTAGCAAACAAGCAGACGGCCCGCCTGATGGAAAGCGGTCACCGTCGCCTATGGACATCTGCAACACCAGGACACTTGCATCACTTGCAGCTGTGTGTCTTCTTGATGGAATAGTGGGTGTACAGAAGTTTTAATAATTTATTACAATACAGTTTTCTTGAACTGAACAGCACTTCAAAAAGGTTCACTAAGAATAAAGAAGTAAAGGTGTAAGTGAGCCGGCTGATGCTCCAATTCAATGAATTAGTACTAAGAATAAAATTGTCAATGTGATCGCGCCATAAGAATTACCTGCCGGGCGTTTCTTGCCTGTTCTTTTGCCGGCGTAAGGAGGTTGGAACAGGCGTAGCTAGTTTTAAGTTGACGTTTTAAAGTGATCACAATGTATCCTATTGAATAAATATATTTTGAATTGAATTGAATTGATGGTGAGCGGATACTGGAGGACTCCATTTTGTAGCTTTTACGGTGTGTTTCGGTAGCCTACTTGAGAGCCAGTTCCCAGTCCAGGTGTTGTGTGTGACCAACTTCGACCACATCGTCAAAATGGGGACTGACATGAGAATTCGCTCGATGTGAATATTCGCATGGAGAATAATATGTTCCTGAATCTTCGCGACGAGGATGCTTGACTGTGCTCCACCCCCAGCAGTTGTAGTCAATATGGCGGATGTACGCTTGTGCTAGCGACTGACTTGTAATGTATCATTCAAAGGGGGGGGAGGGGGCTGTACTGACATGTCGAATATTTGACTTGTAACGTGCTCACATCGAGAGAATGCTCATATCAGTCTCCACCTTTAACGGTTATGGTGATCCAAAACTAACTGACACCTGCTTTCTGCAACCAATGTAATGTACCCATTTATTGATTTGATTTATCCTTGTGCCTGCAGACCTGAAGTCGGTGTCGGTGGAGGGAGACGGCGTGGCGGACGTGGAGACACTGCTGCGACGCGTCGCGTACGGCGACGCACGCGCCTTCCCCACGCCGGGCCGCAGGAACGTGCACGTCGCTACCACCATCACGTGCGTACTCATCATCATCATCATCATCATCGATGAACAACACTAAACAACAGCAATGGTGTCACTAGAGACAGTTCCCAGGCCAGGTGTAGCGTGGCGCCACCTTCGGCCATATCGTCATTTAACATCAGGTGGCTTGTGGTAGGACGCTACCCTGTGAGAAGTAAAAAAAAAATTGCGCTCATTGTAAGCTCAAAGTTCTTTTATTCTATTTTCTGTTGTTGCGGTGAAACAATAAAATATTAATATTAATTGCAAGGAGCAAAATGGTTTTATTTTGGTTTCGCAAACGTTTGCTGAATTCGATCCTATTATCATAAATGTTATAAAATTATTACTTTTTTTGAATATCCACGCATTGTTCTGGATCAGTTTTTACTGTACAAGCTTCGTAGCAACTAGGTATAAATGGACTTACGTCTCTGTCTATATACTATCACAAGCATCCATCAACACCTAATATGCCAGTCGCTGCAATGATGTACTAAAACAGCAACTACCAGCAAAATTTTACCCCTTTTGCCCTTATGAAATGTATCCTCAGTGTTTTTGCTAATAATTATTTCAGTTTATAATGCCAATAAACTAATTATTATAATTAAAAACATATATTTTCCCAGTTGCGACAACGGCCGCATCATCAAAGCCCGCCCCGCGGAGTCCTACATCATGGTCCTAGCGCCGCAGACTCCCAGCATCCTCCTGAACGGCAGCGAAGACCTGGCGAGAGACTACGCGCACTTCCGTGCCGGTCTCACAGTCTTCCCGGACCTCTCCGTGAGGGTGGTAGCTAATGGAGTCAACGCGCTGCCTGGTGAGTTCACCGCGATGTGTGCTACAAGCGCTACGGGGTGCTACGTGTTTTTGTGAAGCTAGCACCTAAATGCGCTACGGGTGTGCTACGAGCTTATTTTTCTATAGTTAGCAGATACATGGGTTACGATGGCGCTACGATAGCTTGCGAATACGCTTCTTCGGCGTGAACGTTTCATTTCACTTGTTTACAAACGTGTGACGTCATATGTTAGGATTTGTGTTGGGCTTGGCATATACTACGGGTGGTTACCGAAGGGGTGGGGGGTCGCGTGGGGTCCGTTCCCTAAAGTGTTTGTTGTCGTCCCCCAGAGGAGAGCCAGAAGCTGGACTCGTGCGTGGTGTCGGTGTACCCGGCGCTGAACCCGGACCACGAGGCGCTGTCGCTCCGGCACGCGGCGGACCTCCCGCTGCGGTTCGACATCCGCGCCGCCGTCACGCGCGACGGCGCCGTGCTCTCCGGCGCCGACACGCACACCCACTACGAGCAGGTAACCACTCAACATTTTTTTTTGACTTTTGACTACAAAGTCAAACTCAAAAAAGATTTATTTAATAGGGTACTTAGTGATCACGTTCTAAAGTGAGCTTAAAACTAGCTACGCCTGTTCCAACCTCTTTACTCCAGCAAAAGAACAGGCAAGAAACGCTCGGCAGGTAATTTTTGACGGCGCGATCTCATTGTCAATTTTATTCATAATAATACTAATTGATTTAATTGGAGTAAGTTCGCTAAAATCCCAAGCTTGTTTATCATCTAATTAGTCAGATATTTTATAATAAGATTTCTCTAGATACGGTCTTGCAACTTCGCTATCGACAAGTCTTGGATTTCACTTTATGGCAACCCATGTATTGGATAGAGGTAGCAACCGGCCGATACGTGTGTCCCGCGGCCTTCTCCCATCTAAGTACCGCGATTAGCGCGTTCTTTCACTCTTTTGGTGGACGTCGGTCGGCTGTCCCTTTCACGCGTCGAGAACATTCAACGCCTTTCGCGCCTCTGAAGCGATCGGCGTCTCTGCGAGATTAATAAGTCCAGCTCCCGAACGCGCCGTGAACAGAAGTGCCCGTGCGCCTAGGTCCGACAACCGACGCCTAAACTACGAACCCGATAACTTAGGATAAATATACCCGTCACCTCACGCTTTGCAGTCGGTTACTTGCCCATTGAGTCACATCTGTCGTCTGATCGCTCGGCCGGACTTGCCGCGGTGTTATCCCCTATCACTCTATTCCTCTCGCCGCAGGTGCTGCGAGAGATCGAGTACAGCAATAAGAAGCCCGCGTACTACTTGAACCGCGTGTTCAAGCTCACCTGCTCCGAGCTCAACGGACGGTTCACCAGCAACGAGTATGTGCAGACGGTGAGTTACCACACACCTTTACCCTTTTGGCGACTTAGGTCTATCAGAAAATATTACTAGGTATAAAAATGTCGAATATAAAAAATTAAATTTTCGAAGGCTTTTTATGCCGAGATATAGAATACGATATGACGATATTTAGAAATGTCAATGGCAAACCTTTCAAATGTTTTATTTATTTGAATACATCCAGGTCCAGGTGTAGCGTGGCGCTATCTTCGATCACATCGTTACTTAACATCAGGTGGCGTGTGGTCAAACGCTACCCTGTAAAAAAATAACATATTACAGTCTATACTAGCTGCTCGATAAACTGCAGTCCACGCGGTTTAACTGCAGTTTTTTGCATTAAAAAGTAACCTACAAAAGGCCAAAAGAAAAAAGCACTATATGTACTTTTCTGGCAACTTTTCGATTTTTTCTCGTCCTTAGAACCTTCCTTTCCATCCGTTCACGCGTGATACGAAGAAAAATATAAACTTTTTTTAGTAACTTTCCCTTCACAAGTGTCGTTATGGTTTGTGATATTGTTTTTAATGAATGTGACCATTTCCTCCTCAGCTGACGGTGGTGCACCCCCACATGTCGGAGGCGGGGCTGTCCCGCGAGCTGCACCCCAGCGGCATGGCCGACAAGGTGGACGCGGTCGCCAGGGACAAGCAGGTAACCATTTTTGTACTACACAAGGTAAAAGATATTTTATTGTAAACGTGTGCTGTTAGGTATCAATACAAGCAAGGGTTCAACATGTCAAACAACAAAGATTAGAATTGGGTATTGAAACGGGGTCTTTACCATCTGCTGTTTTTGTTTGAGTTCTCGATATTTCGGCACTGTTGCAAGCGCCATGATCACGAGAATACTAAAGATAAATTACACATAAAGGGGGTTAATAAAAATGCAAGATACAAAAATACATATATTTATTAGATATTAATTAGAATACAATATGTGATCAGTGATCACTTTAAAACTTCATTGTTAAAACTAGCTACGCCAGTTTCAATCTTCTTACACTTGCGAAACAACAGAAAAAAAGACAAGCCGATTATTTTTGGGCGCGATTAAAAGTATCAAAATTTTCTATGATGGAAAAATCGGAGACTTTTTGACAATTAACCCGTTTATGCTTACTAATTTTATCTACTGCAAATGTTATGACGTGAAAAGACATCCTGGCTTTATGCTAACGTAGCCCACTTCGATTTTTACACATAAAGAGTTTTTGAGTCAACCAGAATTACTTTGTCGGATTTTGGTCCTTCGAGCCGTGGTTTCTTGACAAATTACTTTTTGAAAAATATATCATTTTTACAAGAGTTTTTCTGAAAACACGTAATTTGTAAAAAGAGACGAAGGCTCGAAGGACCACAATCCCAGCCCCGCTAGCTACATGTCCCCCCCCCCGCAGCCCCCCGGGGGCGCGCACCCCCGCGCGCACCGCGTGGAGTCCCCCCGCGAGTTCGCGGCGCACGCGCAGCGCGAGGCGCACTCCGCCGAGCTGCCGGTGCCCCACCTGCGCACCCTGCGCCCTGCCGCCGCCACTGGTACGTACCGTTGTTATGTATGTCTACTCTTTTTGTTACCTATTTCTTGAATAAACATTTCCACCTGCCTTAATAATGTAATAATTTTTCAATGAGATTGAATTATTTATTAATCCCATAGACCAGATTTCGGATATCAATAATTTCACAAATATAACCCAGATAACTTTTTAGCATTGTTGCAATAGTACACTTCACCTTCCTTCCCTGCGTCATAGTTTTTGTTTGTCGTTCATTTAAAGTGGTCTCTTAGCATTTATATAATATTATTACTCCCCCCTTATGTGCTCCTGCCTGTGGGAAGAATGACATACCTTTTAATGAAACGTTTGTATTGTAAACTGAGATTTGCTTGACATCATATGTATATATAATTGTGACGTTGATTTTAGTATCACCGATTTTGTATCACATTTACTGATATAAAACGTTCGCATTTGTGTTTCGCTTCTATTGACGCGGCGAGTCAAAGGCTATTTAATTTTATGACGTTACTACGAAGCCAGAGAAGCTTTTGTTTTAAAAATGTATACGGAGAAACAAGCAGACGGCGCGCCTGATGGTTGACGTTCATCGTTACCTGTTGACATTTGCAACATTTGGCGTGATTTTGTTATTCATATCAAAAAGAGCAAATGTTGTTTGTCTCATCGTGATGATTGACAAATCCATCTTAATTGGTTGATGTAACGCCATTCCCGCTTCGTTCCAAATAAATTCTGCGCGGGAAAAAAAAGCGCATATAAAAGCTCAAATATTTTTTTAAAGTGACGTACCTCATGGGCTTGCGTGATCTCGATTGCATTGTCACTTACCATTAGGTGAGATATGGTCAAACGCAGGCCCATACATGAAAAAAAAGACACAAATGAACTTTTCGTTAGTTCTTGTTAAGTTAATCTGGTTCCTGTACCCCCCGCAGACCACGTGGCCCTGCTGATCGGCGTGGTGTGCGTGGGCGTGGTGCTCCTAGCGGGAGGCGTGGCCCTCGCCCGCGCGCGGGGCCCCCGCCGCGCGCCCCGCACCCCCCGCCCCCCGCCCGACTCGGAGATGGCGTGGGACGACTCCGCACTCACTATCACTGTCAATCCTATGGATGATGTGAGTAGAAGCCTACCATTAAGCTTACAATGATCATCATCAGTCTCGTTTCCCACTGCTGGAACCTTGGTCCTCACTCAAAGAGAGAGTCATCATTATCATCATCAGCCTGTATCAGTCCACTGCTGGACATAGCTACATGATTTCATTTTGTAAAGTGCCTTTTTTCTATGGAACTTTTCAATTCCCGACAGACGGTGGCGCCGACCTGCGGCAAGCACGCGGCCGCCGCCGAGAGCTCGGACGGCGAGTCCTGCTCCGACTCCGACTCCGACCACAACGATTCCTCGGACGAGGAGGAAGGTAACCACCCCCTCTTTATCTAACGACAAGTAGCTTTAACTAGCCTTGCAGAACTTTTTTCCAGGATAAAAAGTAGCATAATTATGTGTTAATTACCTTTGATCCGGCTCGCAGGACCAGCTTTTGTTACTTGAAAGGTAAATTAGTCAGTCTTAAAGCCACGTTGGAGGCCTTAGGCCTGAATTCTTCGACAATTTAGTTGGCCTCTAGCTAGTAGATTAGTTTTATGTCATTTAACAGTATTACAACTGTATGTAGACATCAAATTAAAAGCTAGAATCACAATGAAGATGGTCCTTCGAGCCGTATCATAGAACACTACATAATGCTTGTGTCATAAACCTATATTTTAATTTTTAACTACATGTTTTGTCTCCCTCCAGTGATCCCAGGCAAGCAGCACAAGTACAGGAACATCAGCCAGCTAGAGTGGGACAACAGCACGATGTAATGCACCACGTGACGCGGCCCGTACTTACCCCTCCCCGCCCGCGCCGCCCCGTCCCTGCCCCCTCGCTACCGCGGCGCGGGGACACCCCTCTGTTGGGAGGTTCTCATGCTGAATTTTGAAAACGATATTTTGAGTATTTTCAAAGTAATTCCAGAAAAAAGTAATTCCCATCTGCCAGGGTATTTGATTCAACTGCCCATTTTTTGCTCGGCTAAAATTGACCATAATGTTGTAGATTCTATTGTGCGTTTTCTAAACTAAACTAAGTTTGACAGGATTAAAAGTGTTGCTGTCCTTTTCTAATCAAGGAAGTAAAAAGAGGACGGCAATACTTTTGAATCTGTCACATTGAGTTTAGTTTTTGAAAGTACGCATCAGAATCGACACCTATACCTGAATCGTTAAAGTTCACAACGGTTATGGCATTGAATTTTATCGTGACAGTTGAGTACATCTCGATTTAGGCAGTTGTTTCTTAAAAACGAAATCTATTTTGACATATCTATGGCGGTTTAACCTTGTGTGTTCAATTATTGTTCATTCCATAACTCAAAGTAGGCACAAGTGACTACATACGAGGTGACTAGTTTTAGACAAAGTCTATGTCTACTTATTTCAAAGTTTCTAAGCAAAGTTGTTCTGTACAAAATTCTGCATGACAACCTCACAACGACTTAAAACAGCGAGTGATGCAGTTGTTTGACGGAATTGATTTTACAATATCTGTTGATACCTAAGTAGTAAGCTTCCAGCACAAACACGCGGCACAAGACTAGTATGCTGGTTCGGGGCTTACACGATTTTGTAACGTGGACCTTAGGAAAAAGTTGCCCGGTTGAAATCAATTTTTAGTTTTGAAATAGCGAACTAAATGGAACCCAAACTGAGTATATATATGACATTATTAAAGTATACTTCCAATGTATATTTTATTAACGGCCTATATTTAGTAGATTTTCTTAAGAATGACAGTGACTTTTCACGCAAAAAAATAGATACAAAAGTGACTCCGAGTAAACCCCGGGCCAGCAATACGTTTTATTTGTAGTCTATTAATTACTAAGGTCTCAAAAATATGATCATATCAATTTATACGTAACCTGTGTATTTCAGTTGACTCGCTTGCTTTCTTAGAAGGATGAAGTTGTTGTTCTAGAGAAACTGCTCTTTCATCGTTTTTCTATTCATTTCTACACATAAGTTAAAACAAGTGTATGTAATAAAAAAGTAGTTGTTGTAATTTCGTATGGAGTCGGTACTAAGTATAGAATAGAATAAGCGATCAGACACTATAATTGTATATTAATGAAATATATAAGAGTAACTAACTGCTTATCTGGATGTCCATGATACTTCACATAACCTTGCTATTACAAAATGGCGTCGCATCATTTTAATGTCTCTTCCCGCGTTTTGTTTTCATGTCTGTATTTCTGACGCCATTTTGAATCTCCTGTCCAAATGTTGATTGTTTTGAGTACAAATTCAGAAAAAATATGCATTTATTTGGTGTTAAAGTACAAAAATGCTTTGGTATCTCCTGTAGCTATTGTCATTTGACAATGTCCGATACTTACCCTTTATGAGCTTCTTAACAAATCGGCTTAACTGTATATTAGGCACAGAGTTATTTGAAGAGAAAAAAAAACATAGATGTACGATAAATTATACACATATTATACAGAATATCTGTTTAGGATCAGCTATAATATGTAACTATATATATATTTTGAATGCGTTAAGGGATTTTTACTAACAACTTAGATACTAAGTGGCTATAATATTAGAGACGCAACTCGAGGGAAATGGATAGAAGACGCGTCGTCCCGCGAGGGCGATTTACACGCCGCGATTGAAACGCTGAATTGAATAAAGTACTTAACCTAGCCGTTATCCTTCCCAAATGCGTTTTTGAGATATGTAGGTACAAAGTATTTTGTGATTTCACGTGTGTTTGGTGGGTTAAAAAGACGGAGCGTGTAAACCGCCCCTTAGTCGTAAGTGTTAGGTTAAAATCTTCGTTTTTATTCTTCGAACGCTTGGGTGTTGCTGTCCCGCTTGCACGCACTCGGACGCATCGCTCCGTCTCTGTCATATCAACATTGTTTGCCATATTAGCATAGAGTAATGAAAGATTAAGAACACTCGACTGTGACCTCTTTAAGCAATCTTTGTGGACATAATCATTGATGTATCTTGTAGAGTTGATGTTATCTCTGTTGTATTGTGTTAGTTACTAACAGTTTTAAGCAGTTTTGTTGGTTTTTATTCCCCCAAAAAAGACTTTGTTTATTTTTATTTTGACAAACTCTTTCGGAAAGAGATTAGTTGAAAGAAAAGTTAAGCAAATATCGAACTGACGGAATATAATGACGGGGTGGACCCTAATCGATGATGATAAGCGATCAGAGTGACTTTTTTGGTGTTGTAGTTGTTACTGTAATCAATAACGGAAAAGAAGCGAGTTATGTTGAGAGATATCTTTTGTCTTAAATTATGTATTTGGTGTTGTTGATGAAGTATTAGTGCCATTCAAAATTTTTGTTTCGTGCAACGAATTTTTTTTATTTGTTTTTATGTTGTCTCGAATTCATGACTCGCTCGTTAAGTTTGTGTTTGACCCAGTTGTGTTGTACCTTACACTCGACTACCGTCCAACGACCATTTCCCCTTTTAGTTTATTGGATCTGAAGTTTTTAAAGGTTTTCACGGCTCAAATACCAGCACAAATGCAGGCATTTTGCAAAAAAAAAAAAAACATTTAAAATCAAGTATTATCAGTGGTAGCTACTTATATCTCCTATTTTATTATAATAATAACTATATTATTACTATTTTAATTCGTTTTATTTTTATTTTTTATTATTGTGGTATTATTACCTACTGTATTATTAGGAAACTTCTTTGATGTATGAATTATTATATTTTAGCTAAAAATAAAGTTTGTTTAAAATATTTACTGTTGTTTTATTTTATACATACTAGCTGTTCCCCAAGGTTTCACCCACATAGGATTTATTACAACAAAACATCACCATGTTATCCATTACTCCAAGTTATATTGGTAAGTACTAGATACATAAAAAATACAACTAGGAATTTAGATACATAAGTTGTGTGCTGTAGGGGTGCAGTTCAATGGATTTTCAATAGAGTACTTACACCTACTTACTGAAAAACAGCATATGGTTTGTATGGAAAATATAAACTTCCACGCGGCCGAACCAGCGGGGCCGGTCCCTTGTCTAAACATAAAGCAGGCCTAAACACGCTAGCGGTTTCGTTAAAATCTGTCACAAGCTTTGCTTTGCTGCTCGAATACGCAAAAGTTCCTCAACCACCCGAGAGATGGCGGCACTGCAGCTGTTCCAGTTTCATAGCAAAACTTTCAACAGCGATCAACGACGTTTGTATAAATACCCAAAGATGGCGTCCGTAAAAGGGCCACAAGACAGGAAATAACTAAGTTAGTACAATAAATATTATAAACTGAGATGCATGACGATAATGTAGTTAAGTAGGTAGGTATCTGCTGATTTATTAACAAACAAGTGAATTAACTAGGTAGGTATACACAATAGAATAATTAATATATTGATGTAAAAAGTTAAACTAAAGTACTAACAACCGCTAATAAAAACCAGATTTTAAGTCAGGCAGGTAGAGTGCCCAAGAGACTGGCAACATTAGCTCTTTGGATGGCCATGCTGATTCGTTGACTGAGGTAAGCGTCAGCTCTTGGTCACCTGGCATCAAAACGTTGTTACTTATTTTTATAAATGCTATGCTGATGGTAAGCGCCACGCTTGCCTATGGTGGCTTGTTAACGTGTATAAAAAGAAATATTAAAAAAGCAGCAAATTTATACTTCTAGGCATATACCTACCTAATTATGGTTCCTTATGCAGATTTTAGGATTCACAGTCAGTTAGTAGGTTTTAGGTAATGATGCCGCATGCAAGCCTCCTATGTAGGTATTTATTTAGTTAGGATATTACCTAATAAAGATACTCATTCTCTCCCTCTCTCTTGATGATGTGTTTGTTTCTGAGAGAAACTAATCAAGGGAAAAATGGAAAACCTTCCCTTGATCACATGTTTTGTTCGAACAAAATAAAATAACAATAATAAATAGCTGAGTCGTACTCAGATGTAATTAGTGAACTCTAACATTAACTATTGTTATTAATTAATTATTCATTTCCAGCAGTCTCTACATCTCGCCCTACTCTACACCAACTGCGCAAACGTCATAAAATCTTCGCCAAACATAATACAGCAACAAGACCCGCCTAATGAGTGCGAGCGAGACGCACATACGCCAACCCAACGCGCCAGACTGAATAGGAACGAAATGCGCAACGCAGTTGAGCGAGATAGCATGAAATGCGCAACGGAAACGAAAGGGACGGTGATAGTTTACGCTCCGAGTAGGATAAAGAAGGCGAGGTTTACTGTCAAAAGAGGTTTGCTCCTGTTGGTGGGAATGCTGAATTATTGAATGGTGCGACCGCCCTTTGGGCTGCGAAAGGCGGGAGGGGCGCGGGGCGCGGGGCCGTGTTTGTCGCCACTTGCCGCGCGCCTTTCCAACGTCGCACCAATTCCAAATTCGAATTCGCAACGGCCATCTTTGACCTGCTTTTGGTTTTTTGTTTCGACTGCAGTGACGGAGTGATGTTCATTTGGTGGTGACTTGTGCAGCTGATGATGATGATGGGAGCGGAGTGATCGGATAGTGCGCCCAGCACCAGGTTTGTGGAATGTTTTTGCTTTTTTTGTAATGTGCCTGAAATGCTTGTTAATTTAAAAGAAAAGACTGCAGTTTGAATTAATTTGATAGAAACCAATTAAATATTTAATGTATCTTAGTTTTGCCAGTCTGTCCTTTGTACACAGATCTCCCATTAAACGTAGGTATATACCTACCTATAATAGGTAGGAATATAAAAACTTGTCCTTTATTTTTTAATTCTTAAGATTCAGATATTTCAAAGTCGATGTGCACCCCCTTCTACATAAAATAGGGGGCTGTAATTTTAAACCTTAGGTAGGTACTTATGTGTAACAAAAGCTAGGTTTGATCATTCCAGTGCCGTTTGACCACAGATAAAAATAAAAATATTGGCGGCTTAGGTTAGGTTAGGCCGCCCCGCCGCACCATAACCTACTGTTACACTATATTTTATTTACTTAATACATACTATCAATAAAATAAAGGCATAAGTAAAGTCAAATACTGATAAAAAAATATTTCTATCAGTCACATAAACCTAAACGAGGCATCAATCAAGCTTGATTGACAGCTCTCAGAGAGGAATCTCTATCTTTGTCTATGGTTGGCTTCGGATTATCAGGCCGTGCATTATCGCCTGTACATTATCAACACGGACCGATTTTGTAGTTTTGTACAGCCAATAATTCCCGACCTGATAAAACGCGACCTGATATTTCGAATCCCATGAATTCCAATGTGCATGGATTATCAGGCCGTGCATTATCAGGTCGTGCAATACTGGCTGTGCATGATTAGGTCGTACATTATCGTCTCCCGCGTGGACCACCCTAGTGTAGGTAGGTATAAAACCCTAAACTTAAACCTAGAGTGCCGCCGGTAGCGGGGCAGGACTCAAGCTACCGGTGGTGGTTAGGGCTGCAGAGTGAGGAACCTCCTGACAATACGTGCCGTGTCAAGGAGTAGGTAGCTATAAGAATTATAAGCAGGTATAGGTCTACCAGGATGTGATGGCAAAAAAAAAGTTTAATAAATAGCGATTTTCACATTGCAACGAAAAAAATGTCATCTGTTATCTGAAATTTCGAACTCATGGACAGAGTATTTGGAGTTTTCATCTAAATTTCGAACCCCACATTCGCCACAGTAAAATTTTCAAAAATTATCCTTGATCATTGGATACATTTTTATATTTGCATGAACTTATCACACACAGAATCAGCCACTCTAAGGATAAAAAAGTATCAAAAAGTTTTACTCCAATTTCCCCCAGTATTGCTAGCGTCAATTTCTTTTTTCCCTTTTTGCCATCAGATTCTGGTAGACCTAAACCTACTTAAAAATTACGCAATAACTAACATAACCTAACTAAAATCTTAGGTACTTAATTTATTATAAACGTAAAAGTTTGTGATTATGGATGGATGGATGGATAAATGTTTGTTACTCTTTCACGCAAAAACTACTGAACGGATCTGAATGAAATTTGGAATGAGTTAGGTTATACCTACCCTAAATTAACATAGGCTACTTTTTATCCTGGAAAAAGGTTCCTGCGGGAAGACGCGGGTGAAACCGCGGGGCGCAACTAGTATAAAATAAAACGAACAATAAAAACCACTACAACTACCAACAACCACCAACTACCTATCAAACTTAACAATTTAACCTAAAATCTACACACAATAAATGTATAGCTAATATAGGTACCTACTTTTGCGGCGTAGGTACTTTCTTCTGCATCCATTATTGTTATTACAAACTCCTTCCTCACACCCTTACAAATTCATTCACACGTCTCAAAAGAGTTGATCCAAGCTCGTAAGCACCCTAATGTTTGCTAATCCTTCCGCAACCGAGATAGCTGACCATTAGTACAGTGCGACTGTCAGTGATGATCCCTGCTCATTGTGAGCCGCGTCGGGCCGACAGGATGTTTGTAAACAGGAAGTGTGGACATTGATATAAGAGATTTGAACACTTCACTCTGTGGACCAGTCACTACTGTCCTCGTTTATAGAAACAAAAAATTGAGCCAGTCGTTCAAGGCTCTCTTGTTTTGATCATTGTTTTTCCATCAAATTTTTCTGGTCTTCACACCAAGCTTTTGTGTTTATATAAAGCTAAAATCAGACTATACCTACCTATTTAGAGGATAAAAAAGTCTGGGATTGTAGTGAATTTGCTCCAATTCAATCAATTATCTTCAATTAAATTGAGTTGAGTTATAGTACCTACATAATAAAAGAAAATTGAAAATATGTTCGCGCCCATAAAATGACCTGCCGTGCGTTTCTTGTCTGTTCATTTGCCGGCGCAAGGAGGTTGCAAAAGCGTAGCTGGTTTTTAGTTTGACGTTTTAAAGCGATTACACATATTGTATCCTACTATATAAGTACCTACCTACCTAAATAGTTTTTAATTTGATAGAAGAAAAAAAAAACAATTTCTTTTGTTTTGTCTGTCTGTTTGTTGCGTTTAATCTACAAAACGGCTGAACTCATTTTGATGGGACTTTCACTGACAGATACCTAACAGATTTTATAACGAGTTACTGAAGTTCATTTTTTCAGTTCAGTTTTATTTAAAAAGAGAAAACTAGATTTCCACGCAAAAAAATTAAAACACATTAATAAAATTTGCTGGGGAATTAAATGGATTACTTTTTATCGCGATAAACTGTACGTGGGTGGAGCCGCTAGTATGACTTGCCATGCAAAGATGCATTTAGGTATCTACATCTTATTTCTGCGACCCACACTTGAGTCCCAATCACTCGCTCCGCGGCGGTCGCGGCCCACGCAATCACTATTGTCAACACTGGCTCTCCCCCGGGACTGGATCCAGTCACTGTCCAATTACAACGTGTTAATATTTGCACTCGCCCGGTTGTGGAGACATTTGGTGCACTGAAGCTTGCTATTAACTTGTTAGAAGCTTTACAAATTATTCCCCTTTCCTAATAATACCCCACTTTTCAATATTATAAAGTCTTTGTTTTCGTCCCGAATACGAATAACCTCAATGTCAGAAAACAACCAGTGTGTCCTACCATGCAGTCATGACATACGGAGCCGAGTCAACACTCACGGCAGGACTAGTCAATGTGAATGCCGTTGTCCAATGTCGTGGCACACTTATGTCAAACGTCAATCATCGCGCTATTGAACGGCATTTCCCGTTAGTGTGGGCCCGGAATAAGGTGCACGCGTTTAATAAAAAAAAACAGTCACTCGACCTACAGTAAAATGTTGTTAGACTCAGTAACCTACCCTTGGCAACTCCTATTTGCATTTAATTTAATCTCTCCCTTCCACGCCGTCGCTTCTCCACCCACATTATCAGGGGTGTCATAATCCGCATGAACCCTTTAGATTCTTTCCACGTGTCTTGCTCGACAATGACAACCCTGACGTTCACACCTGATGACACGTGACACCCCTGCGTGACGTCATGTGAGGGATGATAGAGGCAATGGTAATTAGATCATTATATTTATTGGCGATGTTTTTTAACAAGCGGGGTGGAGAATGAGTTTTTTTTAGTTGGGTAAAAAATGGGCTTTCCTTGCTTCTTATATACCTGCTGCTGCGGGTGCTGCTTGTGGGGTCTGGTCTGCTTTGGTTGTGATCCCGCAACTCGTTAATATTCATGTTCCCATATCCCAATGTGTACAACCAAACAAGAGAAATCTTCTTATTAGTAAAGCTAAATAAAAAATATCGATTAGATGACAAAAAAAAAGCTTGGGATTTTAGTGAACTTGCTCCAATTCAATCAATTAGTAATAAGAATAAAATTATCAATGTGATCGCGCCAAAAAAATTACCTGCCGGGCGTTTCTTGCCTGTTCTTTTGCCGGCGTAAGGAGGTTGGAACAGGCGTAGCTAGTTTTAAGTTGACGTTTTAAAGTGATCACAATGTATCCTATTAAATAAAAAAGTTTTGAGTTTTGATGTTACTCTTTCACGCAAATACTACTGAACGGATCTGAATGAAATTTGGAATGGAGATACCAGTAGCTTATACCCTGGATTAACATATAGGCTACTTTTTTAAGGTTCCTGCTGGATAACGGGAAGACGCGGGTGAAACTGCGGGGCGCAACAAGTAGATAAAAAACACCCACATAATCACATACAAAGCTCTACCACTAAGGAGTATCTAGGATTCCCGTTTATTAGGGTATCAGATCCACAACTCCCAGACACAGAACAAATAGAACCATACACACATAGAACCTACTTGCACTTTTTTTAATGCACATAAAACGTTGTACTGTAAAGGGAATTGAACCCGCAACCTCACGCTTCGCAGTCGGCTTCTCGTCCATCGCACCACATCGGCCGCCAAAAGAAAATATCATAAAATTCACAAAATAAATCGAACATAAAAAGTACGACTACTTATGTGTATAAATTAAGAAGTTTTAAACTTTACACGAGTTTAGAGGAGTCTGTTTTCAAACAACGATTAACTGATAAACTTTGACATCCAGAATTATTCAACTGCTAACAACATTTCTAAACTGTTCATAATGAAACCAGTGAACTTAGCAGAGGGCTTAGGGGAGGGCATTGAGTTAGCTTAGCCCTCCGTTCCGGCTGAGCGGGCCTGCGTGGGAGAATGGAGTTGTGAGCAGAGGGTTCACTATATGATATGGGAGGTCAGAGGTAAAGGTAATGAGATCTGAAGGGCTCAGATTTATTGTGCAAAGATTTAATTAAATTAATACTCGATTTATGCGCTCCCGTCTCCCGCTTACATGCAAAATGTGGAACGAGCTTCCTCCACAATTCTTTCCGCAGTGCTACAAATTGCAATCTTTCAAGATGGGTGTAAGAGTTATTATAGAATGGCAATGCCTCTAGGCCCTAGTGTTGCAAAAGTGTCCATAAGCGACGGTGACCGCTTACCATTAGGGGCCGTCGGCTTGTTTGCATGTCAATAATAATAAAAAATTACCAGCTACAACCATGTGTTTGATAAAATAAATAATTCAACTTTTATTATTAAGAATTAATATGTAGTCTGCAAAATAAGAACAAGAATAATTTATTTTGTTGTTTGTTTTTTTAATAATAAATAAAGAAATAAATAAATATTTGCAATAAAAAACAAAATAATAAAAGAAAAATTATGTTATGTGCAGATTTGCCATCGCTCAAACCGGTGCGGTGAAGGAAAACATCGTGAGGAAACCGGCATGTCCAAGAACTGCAACATTCAAGGGCATGCGACATCTACCAACCCGCACTGGGCCAGCGTGGTAGATTACAGCACTCTCTCTCTGAGAGAAGGCCAGAGTCCCAGCAGTGGGAACGTGAAAGGCTGATAATGATGAACAGAATAATTAACTCGAACCTATTGCAGAGTGAGAGACCAAAAACACTCATTCTTCAAATCTCCAAATTTTTTCACAGCACGCAATTTTGCAAAAGTATCACAGATTCATTCCATATCCGGTTTTTTCTACGCATCCGTGCCGCTGATTCCAATCACCCAAGCTGTCGGTAATCCTTCTCGTGAAAGTGACACACGTCGCTTTTTCATTACATTTTTTCACCCACAACAAAAGGTAAAGAAATGCTAATCGGCGGAAGCGCTTGAAGGATTTTTTGTTGTCCGAAAAATAAAACATTGAATTGAATTGAATTGAAGAGTTCGATCAATGTGCCGTCGGAGATAATAAACATAATTTTATGAATCTCAAAAAGTTACAAGTTTAAAAAACATCAGAACTACAAAAAAACAAAAAAAAATTGTCTATTGTCTACTAGCTGTTCCCCGCGGTTTCACCCGCGTGGGCTACAGTTTATCGCGATAAAAAGTATCCTACACTGAGAAAAAAATCAGACCTTCCTTCTGAGACTTACCTTCCAAGACAAAAAAAAATCTAAGGTAAAAAAGGGAAGATTGCTTCCCTTTTTTACCTTAGATTTCCTTCTGAATAACTAATCCTTCCCTTTTGACTCGGAAGGAAAACGGTATTTAGGAAGGTCTTTTTTCTCCGTGTATGCCCTTCCTCAGGCTTCAAACTATCTCCGTGCAAAATTTCATTCAAATCGGTTCAGTAGTTTAGGCGTGAAAGCATAACGGACAGCCAGACAGACTTTAGCATTTATAATATAAGTAGGGATATAAATGCATAGATTACAAACAACTGGCTGTCAACATTGGGCGCAGATTAAATAGTTTTGTAACGAAGGGCTGTGAGGCTAGGATTACACGGGATTAGTAGCCGTTTGTTAGATTGCGGCGTGAACTGTTTGCGGCGGAGCTGCTTTGATGTTTGCAATACGAGGGACATCTTTGAATGCAATGAGGAAGTAAGATTTGCTTCCGGATTTAATGACGCTAGTGTTGGGCTTAGAATGGAGGTGTGCACTGTGCAGTCATGACTGTCACAATCGAGACACTGATTATTTACTTATTAATCAGTAATTGAAAAATCGATCTATTAATCGATTAAAAATGTGCTTACACCCAAAAATTTACCTTTTTGTCTGCTTTTGGCGGCGCAAGGAGGTTAGAACAGGCGAAGCTAGATAGTTTTAAAGTGATCACTACTAAATAGGTAAATTATTTATTATGAAATAATTAACTTAAAACCGTATACCTACCGCATGTTTTAGTGCTCTGACTAGCTACTACCCTCTTGTTAAGAATCTGTCGCCGAGCACCTATCGGTGTATTCCGGCAGCCTCGCTTGAGACCCAGTTCCCAGTCCAGGTGTAGCGTGGTGCCACCTTCGCCCACATTGCCACTTAACATCAGTACCTCTATTGCAAGTTTTAAAACTATAAAAGTTTTCGTAAACGTCAAAGTTACCGTTAACTTGTCAAGCGCTAAACTGTTAGATGTAGAAAAAACTGCCTCTGTATTTTTGATATCGACATTAATGTTTATTTGATTGTACTGAACCCACTCAAAACTGATAAAGCTTGAACAAACATTGCTTTCAACGACAAAATTAATTTTAAATGATCCCATCGTATTTTCCTCCGTCATAACTCGGCGGGCGCGGCCCACTTGATGTCAGTTTACGTTCATATCAAATCGGTTTATCCTGTGAATGAAGTTTAAAATCGATAGAGGCGGAAGTTGTCACAATCGTTTTATGATTTTGAGAGTTATTGATGTACGTAATAAAGTGCATTCAAACAATGCTTGTATTAACGATGAAATTACAAAAAATCACAAAAACAATTTTTTTATACCTAGTGACATGCCCTGGTTACGCACGGATAGACAAAAAGCTGAGTCGATGGATGCAAATGGCTAAAAGCCGTTCTTGGTGGCGTTCAAGGGCCTATGTTCAGCAGTGGACTTCTTCCAGCTGTTGATGATGACAATAAGATGCAGTCAAGAGGTCGTACAAAAAAACACGTTCTGTTTTTGTGAAAAATTCCTAATTATTCGCAAGCTTTTCTTGCAAACAGATCTTGTTCTAACAATTACGAACATAATACCAATTTGTAGAGTAGCTGTTCCCCACGGCTACACCCGCATGGCTATTTCCACAGGATCTTATATCTAGGTTCTCTCTTTATATCATAATCTAGATTTTTCGATTTTTTTTTTTTATTTCTAGATTTTTTTTTTTTTTTTTAGTTTCGAGCTTAATTTGGGGCTAGGTCAATTTGTGAAATTGCCCCAGATATGGTCACAAGAACCGCTCAGAACCGCTCAGATTTCAGTAATTTTTTAATAACACAAACTTCTAGAACATTCATTCGGACGAAGATGTATCGGACAAATTAGAGAAAGCACAAACTTTTTATAGTACGCGTAGATCTACGCTACGCGTGTAGCATTTCGTAGCCTTTGTCTACGGCGTAGCATAGACTAGGGATGCCTTTTACATTTATTGTTTTCTGTTCGATTGTAAATTGAAGAGAGCTCCTGACACCTAAACCTTACCTACCCCTCCCCAGCACACATTTTCCTCAAATCCCTCACACTACTTACAATTTCGCATCCCAATAATAGATTTCCAATTAAAGCACCATAACATACCACAAACCTTTCAAGCTTTTACCACCCCATTGCATTACCATCGGAAATCACCCACTTACATAGACCTCCCACTCCCCTTCAACTATTACCAACAAGTTCAATATCAGAGGTCTTCCTACGCTGGTCAATTCTAATGATATTGAATTGAGAACGAGACAAGTATACACGTATACACGTGCAAGAGCGAGACAGATATAGCGATTATTTAGGGAGGATTATGGTTGACGAAGTGTCGGGAACATTAATGATTTGATTCCGATTCTATTTCCCGCCAAATGGGACGGTAATGGCGTCTTGAGTTGACAGATGTCACCGTGGCGGACGTGGAGTGACGTCGATTAACTACTCGATTTTAAAATTAAAATTATTCGATTGGAATAAAAATTTTAAACGAAAAAGTGCATGTTGAATGGTCTTTTGTCCAATTATGATGCCAGGTGGAACAAGTACTCATTATTTCGCGAGAGACGTTTTAGATGGGTGCAATTGCATTGCCATTGGCAAGAGAAAGAGTGCAAAAGAATGCTTTGCTGTCTTACAGACGGATTATATAGACAAAAGGATTGTAAAATTGTCGTACGTATTTCTCTATTAAACATTTTTCAGAGATATCTTTCTAGGTACAACTCAATCAAGACCTCTTTTTTTACAAAATGTTGATATCACATCAAAATATACAACACATAAGTACAATCACATTAATACTACTAATGTAAAAGTTTGTAAGGATGTATGAATGTTTGTGCTTTTTCACGCAAAAATTACAGAACGGATCTCGATGAAATTTGGAATGAACATAGCTTCTATAATAGATTAACACATAGTCTTGTTTTCATCCTGGGATAAGCTTCCTGTGGACGATAGGGGAACACCGCGGGTCCAGCTAGTGTAATATATGCATGTGCAACGGTTTGTTGCAATAAAAAGTATTCTATGGTCTTCCCCAAAGTTAAAACTAAATATTTTCCTATTATTTTTTACCAAAATCGGTTTAGCGTCATGCAAACATGCAATTAGTAATAAGAATAAAATTGTCAATGTGATCGCGCCAAAAAAATTACCTGCCGGGCGTTTCTTGCCTGTTCTTTTGCCGGCGTAAGGAGGTTGGAACAGGCGTAGCTAGTTTTAAGTTGACGTTTTAAAGTGATCACAATGAATCCTACTAAATAAAAATGTTTTGAATTTTTTAATGGGAAAAAGACAGACAGTTTTTTCGCGTTTATATTCTGTATTATAAGTATAATGTTTTTATTCCAATTTATTAGTATAGAAAGCCGTGTAACAAAATGCATAAAAACCCTCTCTTAATTTCATTATGCAAAAATTAACATGATTAAACTTAGTAGGGTTAAAGTTAGCCCTTGAGTCCTTCACAAGATAAGCACGTAGGTACTTAATAAGTTTGATGGCTCATATCTCCGAGACTGATTACAAAATCCGCCCATCTCCACCCTTGAACAGAAAGATACTTAGAACCTACCTCTTGAATTTTATAACAAGCAAAAACCGGTTTTATTTCTCAAAGTTTAAGTTGAAACTTCAAAATCAACTACGAAATTAACTTTTTAAAGTATTGACGTCTGAGTTTGCGTTCTAAAATCGAGCGACAAAGTTGAATTTCGTTCACAAATCAAAAATGCTCAGACAATGCTCTTCTTGAAACGACACTTTTTACTGAACTTGGAAGCTTAATCTTTTGAGTTTAAGTTTATTTTAGCTCGGTCGCTTGGTAAGTGATCTGTGCTCAATCAGCTCATCATGTAGAGAGGCTGCGATCAGATGAGATGGCCGTGAGATACGTCGGTTAGATGGTGTGATAGTGCGACAAGTCATTAAGTAATTGACTCAGATAGTGATGCTCTGAACTATATCTGATGTAAAGGGATAGATAGATTAATCGTCGTTGATAATGGATTTATAGTTGATGAGGGTTTTAGGTTAATTAAATTAACCCTGAATATACCTAGGTAGGTTCTAGTGGCGCCCCAAGCGATTATCATTTTTGTATGAGGATTAATAGGAGTTTTTAATTTATTTTATAGTATGTTATAGGTAGTTTAATTAATATGTTTTTCAATTTTTTATGACGTTTTGCTGACAATGTACTTATTTGTTTTAATATTCAAATATTGTTATAAACTTGATTTGCTTAGAATATTAACAACTGTTTTTTTTTAAAATCTAAATTAAATTTATATTATTAAAAAAAAAAGAATTGCAACAATTGTTATTAAAGTACTTAAATGAATGAATCCCTACTTCCCCACTATATAATATTATAAATGCGAAAGTAACTCTGTTTGTCTGTCTGTCTGTCTGCCTATCACGCCTAAATTACTGAACCGAAAATGATTTGTGGTACAGAGATAGTCTAGACTAGAGCCTGAGAAAGGGCATATTCTACTTTATATCGCGATAAACTGTAGCGCACGCGGGTGAAACCGCGGGGAACAGCTAGTCTGATATAAACTTAATCGATTTATATCAGTCCGTTAAGCGACTCGATCAAAAACAATATGTAATGCATTAATTTCAAAAGACGCTAACCGTAACCGGATGTTGGAATCCCTACAAATTAACTTCGAAATAACGGTCGCCACTTCACGCGTCATCGAGAAATAAAAGCTCGCGATTTGTTTGAAAACAATCGTTTGTTTTGTTGTATTAGTGCACGGGAGCGAGCATTGTTGGACAAACATATTGTATTTAACAATATTTGCACCTGGAGCCCGCGATACTCGGCAAAACAATAGATTATTTCAAATGTTAATAATTTTGACGTTTTGCCTGACGTTTGAACAGTGTTGATTTATACAAAAGTTATAAGCAACACATATAATTTTACCCATGTTTTAGCACCTTTTTTACTTTTGACAAGGTAAAGTTTGACTACAAGTCACCTACCTACCTAAGGTAGGTACAAGTTTTGAAAACTACTAAATTTTTCGTAAACGTCAAAGTGACAACTCGTACTACTGTCTCAATTCAAAAAGTAACTCGAAAACTTTGTTGGAATACGAATAAAATGATTTAAACTATATAACCCGTATAACCGATTGTAGACACGTCACATTTCGGTAAGGCACGCTAAAAAATTGTCGTTAAAAAGTATCAAACATACTTACAGAGTTATTTACGCCCAATATGTCATGTCATAATATGTCATTTTAGTAGTAATACGTCAAGCCCTAGTACTAAAATGACATATTATGACATGACATATCGATCCAAAACCACGGATAAGTACACATTAATAAAATTAGTATGGATAGCTTCAAAATCAACCAATTAAGTTCGGTTAACCAACATAACTGGATTACGAGCATATTTCGCAATCACAGCGAGACCGGCAAACAAACGACAATCCAAACAAACCCGCATTCAAAGAACAACCCCGTGCAATCACATTAGAAACAAAGAAGTCGCGCGAGGGTCGCGCCGCGGCCTCCACCCCCGCCCAATTAATGCCCACGATGGCGCACATTCGAGACCGCACGACCGTGGAACATATTTCTCGGGTTAACCCGTCAGTATTGTTGTAATTGCTGTAGCTACCCCGGCGGTATTGTTTTATGGTATTTTAGACCCTAATTGTTTCGTTGGTGCTCGAAAGCATATTTTTCTGCGTCGGTTTTATTGCAGATTTGTTGTAGTTTTTTGAGTGTTTGTAAAGTGTGTTTTGTGATTTGTACTGTATGGAAGAGTTTTGATAAAGAATCTTATTTCTGAGCATTACATAAATCAAGCCCTCTTCAATTATTCAGAACAGGATTCTATAATGTTTAGTGTCATTTTTTGTAATGTTTATAATATTTAAGTAGTTGAAAAAGTGCTATAAAACTCTTTCACTATTTCAAAATGCCTACAATACGCGTTAATTAAGCATTCGAAAACTTTGTAAGTATTTTAAATCAATTTAACTAACTTAAATTTGAAAACCCTCGATTTATTATATAGGTAGCTAAAAACACTCTTGATAAAGTCACCTTCAAAATAAAATAAAAAACTAAATTGAAATCGGTATATCCCTTTAGAAGTTACGTTACCACAGCCATGCAGATTCACATAGAAACTTATAACACCCCTCTTTTTCAACGGGAGTCACAAACGATCTTGTCATTTTCGCCATCCACGCGACATGACCAGCCCATGATCGCGGCATAAAGCATAGAGCATCAATCGCTTTTGTTAACTTCCTCTTTTTCTGTGTCGTACTCATTTTAGTTGAAATTCCTTAATGTTTAGCATGCTAAGCTCAATTCCTCGTTTACATTCCAAATTAAAAACCCTTAAAACAACACAATGAGCACCGATCAAAAGCATTCGCACGCGAGGCGTGGAGTACATTTCACCCGCTCCATTCACAAAAACACAAAACACGAAATGTTTGCAAACGATTTCACTACAATGCAGAGTTTCTACGATTCGAGAATAAAAAGGGTAGCGTCAAACGCAGCGGCGGCGGTGGTGTCTGCGAGACCGGGAGACGCTCGACGCTTTCCAATTTACTTAAAACAAGTACAATGGGTCTAGCAGACTCCGCGAGGTACAAAGCATAGTACTTGCACGAGATTCTCCGCTCTATTATTTGAATTCCTCTCCTATTATTTGGTTGGGTTTGTGCGGTAGTTTGATGAGGTGTAGGCGTGTTTTATTTGGGACTGGCAATCCTCCCCGGCTTTATACGGGTAGCACCAATTATGATCTAAAGCTTAATGACTTCTGGTGGATGGAAAAATTGCCAAAAGCCAAAAAAATTATAAAATCCGATGTCTACCAAACTTCACAAAATCACCCGCTGGACTAATCTGAAGGATGCTTAAAATTTCATCGAATGGTCCAACTGAATTTTATTCAGAACGAAAAATAACAAAATCTAGCGCATCAAACTAAGTAGCCGGCATGAAATTGATCTGTCTTCTAAAACATTTCAAAAGATGTAGAAACATATTTCTAAGTCTTGAGAGTCAGGATTGAGCTGGAAGGCCCACCATGTAGATTCAGCCAACTTTGTAAATGTATATCTAACGTCAGTGTTTCTTTCTCCTCAGATAAGCCATCATGCAGCCGTTCCAGTCCACCACCCGGCCCGATGGCCCTCGGGAGTCCTCTCCCGAGCGGGCCAAGTCCCCCGACACTCCCACTACGCCGGTCCTCAACTTCTCCATCGCTCGCCTCATGGAACCTGACAGAAAGAAGTCCGTATCCCCTGACCCTCCGCCGCCGCCAGGGTTCTTATCGTACGGAGCGCAGTTGCTAGACTCTGCGTTTAAGCAGTACATCCCTGCAGCCAGGAGACAGCTCGTCTCTCATTACCCGCTGCTGTATTACGGACCGGATCTAGTGTCGTTAACGTATGCTCATCAGCTGCATCTACCCAGACCTCCGCCGGCTCCTTCTCCGGTGCAACGTCCACCAAGTCCTAGACCTCCAGCAGACCAGGCCGTGTCCTCCACCACGGGTCCTAGTGCGTCTCCAGCGAAGAACAAGAGCTTCGCCTGCGGTGACTGTGGTAAAGTCTTCAACGCACATTATAACTTGACGAGGCACATGCCAGTTCACACCGGAGCCAGACCCTTTGTTTGCAAAATATGTGGGAAGGGCTTCCGTCAAGCATCTACCCTGTGTCGGCATAAGATCATCCACACGTCCGAGAAGCCTCACAAGTGCCTGACCTGCGGCAAGGCCTTCAACCGCTCTTCAACTCTAAACACCCACGCGAGAATCCACGCTGGTTACAAGCCGTTCGTCTGCGAGTTCTGCGGGAAAGGGTTCCACCAGAAAGGCAATTATAAGAACCACAGACTGACTCACAGCGGCGAGAAGGCTTACAAATGCAACATTTGCAACAAAGCCTTCCACCAAATCTACAACCTGACGTTCCACATGCACACACACAACGAGAGGAAACCGTTTACATGCAGCATCTGCGCTAAAGGGTTCTGCAGGAACTTCGACCTGAAGAAGCACACGAGGAAGCTGCACTTGGGAGTCGGTGGAAGTTCTCATAACGATTCCTCCTTGGACACTCAGGACGAATCTACGCAGGAGGCGTCCAGTAGCCCCACTGAAGAGTCGAGCAGAGCTGCTTTCAGGCCCTTCCTCGGATCTCCCTACTCGAGAATCTTGGACCCCGCGCGGATGGCCACCCCTAACAATTTCTTCTCGAAGCTCTTGTGACCTCCGGCGGGTTATTTTAATTATCGTGATAATGAGTGAATTGATTATCTTGGATTTGGAACAATGTATGGAATTATGTAGAGTTTGTAAATAGTGAATTACAATATTAAGGTTTACGTAGATGATTGTGATAAATGATTATACTCGGCGTATTTTGGGAAGGATTAGTCAATGTTCATCTATTTTATTCAAATGTGTATTTGCCACGTAGGTTAAGAACAATATCAAAATGTACTCTCTATTTTGCTTCATGCATTTTTCGTGAATGAAATAATAAATAAATTTACTTTTTGATAACATTGAATTGCTATAGAAATATGAAATAGTGCTACCGAAACGGTATAGAAATAGTTTAATAAGTTTAATGAAATATCAAGATAATATTGTAAATACAAAAAGGCCTAAAAAGTGTCGAGCGATATTCCAATGGATTGTGTCGTTGGTCGTTTTGCTTCTGACAAATATCTAATTGTCGTGTTACATGTGTACTTGTAGAGAAATATTTATATTTATATATATAGTTTCAGAAGTGTCACAGTAATGTAGGCTTGAGTGAAGAGATATTGTAAATACCTACCGCATATCTGCGACTTATATTACTAAAATGTTTAGTTACTAGGATTGTATTGTATAAAAATCTTATATTGGTAGTTATAAATTGTGATGTAGTATCTGTGTATATATTAGTTAATTAAAGTACCTATTATAATAAACATAAAATGCAATACTGATCTTTATTAATGATAATAAAAGGCATTAAGTAATTCATAAGGTTTTTTTCTAACATTACGTAACGAACACATAATTGTTAATAATCCACCAATATTTCACATTATCACCCGAAGAAACACGAGTTTCGGAAATAAATACAAACTTTTCATGTTGACAGTTCAATTGCCGCCAAAAAAGCCCTCCTGTCAAAGTAAGTTTAGTTTTAAAAAGTGCATACGAGTAGGTATATATCTTATCCACTATTTAACTCAAGCTAAGTAGACCTTGATACTGGCTGGAATACACGAATCGTGCCTGTGAGAAGCAAAAAGAACCTCTCGCCATGACATCTGTCATTCAAACGTCAAAGTCCTCTCTCGTTTCACGCCACGCCCGCTGCAGCAATCAGTAGGGCCGCTAATGGGTGGTATTATTGAGCTAGCACGCTCACGCTGCGCTTTGTACAACTGAACAATCGAAATTATAGCCTTGACCCGCCACGGATGGCGCGAGAGGTGACAGAGGTGAGCAACGTTTGGCCTCTTTGCGAAAGATATCGATATGGTTTGAAGACTTCGAAGTGATAAGGTCCGTTTCGGTAGCACTATTTCATAATCTGTATTGATAAGATTAGATATACAGTTAAGTAAACAGGGAGACAAACATTTTTAACAAAACTATGGTTTCACTTTTAGGTTGCGGTCATAAAAATTGTCTCAGTTCTACTCAGTTACTTTACTCATAACCAAAATACAAAACATATACCTATTTATTTAGTAGGATAGATACATGTTACTTTAATACATTAAACTTAAAACCAGCTACGCCTGTTCCAACCACCTTATGCCGGCAAAAGGACAGGTAAGAATCGCTCGGGAGGTAATTTTTTGGGCGCGATCATATTTACAATTTTATTCTTATTACTAAGTAGTTGATTGAATTGGAGCAAGTTCACTATAAAATACCTACCAAGCTTTTTGATACCTACTTTATAATGGGCTTTAGATTTTATAGAAAACTTAAACCTTCAAAACGTTGCCAACGTCTGCCCAATCACAATAATCACGATAAGTCAACGTCTCGTAACCCGATCCGCTAACAATAGTAATCGACGTCATTTGGCGCACAAATTCACGAAATAATAGCACAGGAGCGCACTGCGCTTTTGTGCGGCGCACGCGCATTGTCGGCGCCGGAAGTGGCGCGGGCAACGGTTTTATGTCAAACGATGCCTTATTGTTTTGGAACAACGATTGTGACTTTGACATTGGTTTTAATTAAGCCGTGAGAGTGTTCGCTATTAAATAATGCCACGATTTATTTCCTATGTTCCTCATTTCCTAAAATGTGTAGGAGCAATAGCTTATTGCCTGATAGCTAGGATAGATAGGATAGCTTATACCCTGGATTAACACAAAGGCTACTTTTTATCCCGGAAAAAGGTTCCTGCGGGATAACAGGAAGACGCGGGTGAAACCGCGGAGCGCAACTTGAAAGAACATAAAAGGAAATATCTAAGTGTTACAAGTGTGTGTGTGTGTATGTGTTGTGTGTGTGTGTGTTGTGTGTGTGTGTCAGTTGTGTGTGTGTGTTTAAGTGTTAGTGTGTAGTGTTGTGTCGTAAAGTTATAAACGGCACACGAATTCCTTTTAGTTAGAATTAGGTTTTGAGACGTAATAATAATTACCATGTTCTTATATTTTTTTTGTTGAGTAACAAAAAAGCAGATAAAGCACTTGTCATAGTTTGCGAGTGGATACCGTGAGTTGTGTGTGTTGAGATTAGAATCGAGTTGCGAGTGACTTGGGTGAAAATGGTAATGTCATCGTACGCGAAAAACGTGTGAAGAAGCGGGTAGATAGATACGTCTGCCCGTTATAATATCAACAATCCTACCCGCAGACACTTTTAGTATTCTCGTGATCATGGCGCTTGCAACAGTGCCTAAATATCGAGAACTAAAACAAATACCTGCATGGTAATTATCCTATTTCAAAACCTAACTCTAATGTTATTGAACATGGTAGTTTAAAACAGTATATTATTATACCTTTTACAGTTGTCATGGACATCAGCCAGCCACGGTAGCCAGTACATTTAATAATTAATATTTAATTTCATGAAGACAGATGATAATAATAATAACAGACTTACATATGACATTTTTTAATACCGACTCAATCACATACTACTGTAATACCTAGAAAGTACTCGTTCCAGTAAGTTCCGCTGATATACAAGATTATGTAATCTTAAATCCCGAGCTGTAATTTCTTTTCCGGGGTATACCCCCGGTACATGTTTTGAAAAGGAAAGTTTTCGTTAACGTCAAAATTTACTACCGCGAACTTGTCAAAGTGGCAACTTGTATCTACTGCCTAAATTCCAAAAGTAACTCGAAAACTTTGATGAAATACGAATAAAACGACAATAACCCGTATTATCGATTTTAGACCCTCCAAGATTCAGTAAGCCGTGCTGAAAAAAAACAAAATTACAAGTACAGGGGTACCGATCTCTATTGCCGCAGATTGACCCTAACTGAAAGAAAAGTTCAACAAATTCTGTAAATGAGCTAATTATAGCCTCCACCAACAGCGCGACTGACATCGACACAACACAAAACGTGCCAATTTGTGAGAGACGTCGGCTGGTGGGCGTGACAGTGACAGTGACGTGTCACGCCGCCGCGTCCCGCCCTTCAGTCGCCTTGCACGCGGCGTGACGTCTGGAGTTCAGAGTGTGAAGAGGAATTTTGTGATCATCTGCACCCCGCGGTGTTCCCGTTATCCTGAAGGAACATTTTTCCGGGATAAAAAGTAGCTTATGTCACTCTCCAAGCCGATAAACTATCCCTATGCAATACTATGCATCGATCCGGGCTCCGCTGCTTCGTAAGAGTAGAACAAACTAACAAGCACACTTTCACAACCATAATAATTGTAATTATTTATCTTACTTACCTAATCCTCCCTTCCTTCCTTTCCTTTAATATTATAAATGCGAAAGTTCGTGTGTGTGAATGTTTGTTACCACGTATCACAGTAAGTACTAAACAGATTTTGATGAAATTTGAAATGGAAATAACTTATACCCCAGATTAACACATAGGCGGGATAACGGGAAGACGCGGGTGAAACCACGGGCCGCAACTAAAATTTCATACCTACTTATATAATGAAACGAGATCTTATTAGTAAAGCTTATTAAAATATCAGACTAATGACAAAAAAACATGGGATTGTAGTGAACTTGTACTAATTCAATTAATTAGTAATAAAAGGATAATATTGTAGATATGATCGTGCCCAAAAAATTAACTGCCGAGCGTTTCATGCCTGTTCTTTCGCCGGCGTAACGAGGTAAAATTCAAAATTCAAAACTTTTTTATTTAATAGGATACATTGTGATCACTTTAAAACGTCAACTTAAAACTAGCTACGCCTGTTCCAACCTCCTTACGCCGGCAAAAGAACAGGCAAGAAACGCCCGGCAGGTAATTTTTTTGGTGCGATCACATTGACAATTTTATTCTTATTACTAATTGATTGAATTGGAGCAAGTTCACTAAAATCCCAAGCTTTTTTTTGTCATCTAATAGTCCGATATTTTTTAATTAGCTTTACTAATAAGATTTCTCTTGTTTGGTTGTACACATTGGGATATGGGAACATGAATATTAACGAGTTGCGGGATCACAACCAAAGCAGACCAGACCCCACAAGCAGCACCCGTTCACGAGTTGACGCATGTGCCAGCCATCGCTCTCCTCGACCATATGAGAGGAAAGGTAGGACAGGCGTAGCTCGTCAGTGAACATGGAATCTACTAAATAATACTTACCTTTTGATTTGATGGCTATTTTTTATCCCGGAAAAGGTTCCTGCGGGACAGCAAAGAAACCGTGGAGCGCAACTAGTCTAGCAACAAAAAAACACCTACCCAATAACCAAAACAACCCTAACTATGTAACAAGGAGGTGCAGTTGCAACAAACAAGTGTAACAACGCGCCCAGTCAGCCGCGGCTGACGCGAGAGGACGGGCTCATTCTTATGACGAGCATATTGCGCTAGTTTTGTTTCGCCCCGGGGCGGGGGTGGGGGGAGGGAGGAACAATAAAATCTGCGAGCTCTTGACGCGCGGCGGGGTTGTGTAGAGTAGGGAATAAGGGTAGAAGTGGCAAATTGGCTGAGTTCCGAATTGTAGATTTACCTAATGTTTTGAGAGTTTGATTGAGGTGCTAAAAAAAGGTAATATTGAAGCTTGGTATCAAGTAGGAATTTCTTTTCATTACAGGGTAGCGCTTGACCGCAAGTCATCTGATATAAGTGACGATGGGTTCGAAGGTGGCGCCACTCTTCTCCTAAAAATCAAAATCAATCAAAATCAAAAATATGTTTATTCAATAGGATACATTGTGATCACTTTAAAACGTCAACAACCTAGACTGGGAACTGGCTCTCAATGTGGAACATACCGATAGTTTTTGGCGATAGATTTTTCACTTGGGTGGCTAGCCTGGCGAGCACTATAGAAAATGCCTTACCATCAAGCTATGTTTTCATCACGAACCCACGATTTAAGGGTTGCAAGCCGAAACTTAAACTAAAACTTATTATAAAAATACATAATTTAGATGAAAAAAAAAAACCTGCCGGGCGTTTCTTGCCTGTTCTTCTGCCGGCGTAAGGAGGTTGGAACAGGGGTAGCTAGTTTTAAGTTTGACATTTTAAAGTGATCACAATGTATCATAATGAATAGAAAACTATTGATTTTGATTTTGACTAAGACATCATTTCTTCTAATAAAACGTTCCCACAACTCGCAACAAAACGTCTCGTCTCATCTCTACCACATCTCCGCTCCTACTCTATGCCGTTATTATGATTTCCCATCACCGTCGCCGTCGAGTACTTCGTATTTGCCGGTGGAATGAGTTTAACGCAATATTTACTACTGTATTATTAACTGTTTATAATGAAGGGCCAGTGGAACGCACCGCGTTTGTTAAATTAGTTCAGTTGGTAAGGTTTATATAGCTATAGCAGTTAAATAATAAATGAAAACAATCACTGATAGAAAAACCTCGTTGAAATGTCGCTAAAAAAAATGTAAGTACCTGCCTACCTATTTACTTTATTACAATAGGAAGTAATAAGTCTTTATCGCTCTTCAGTTGCAATATTGATTGAATTTCGACGAATCTCAATCACGTAGGTATCTCCGTAACTACTTAACCGATTTTGATGAAATTTGGAATGGAGATAGCTTACACTCTCTTTTTATCCTGGAAAAGGCCTGCGGGATAACGGGAAGATGCGGGTGAAACCGCGGGGCGCAACTAGTGTTATATATAATTGTCTTTTTTCTTTCTTCCACTATCTTTATTTTTGTTTTCAAATATAGGTGACAGGTGACAGGCACAACGGTCGACTTTACACAAGACGATGTTTATACTTCTTTATGTTTAAGTAGTACTAAGTAGTTAAGTACGTGTTGAATAAGAGAATGTACAGAAATATAAAGAAAAGAAAATCCTAGCATTCACTTCAATAACATGTTTCCATGAAATGAAAACATCGTGTGAAATAACGCACACGGCGACTCGACTGGACACCGTTCATATTGGTTGCAATTGCAAGACAGGCTTATTCTGGTTGGTAATGGTGTTTATTTTGTTGTACATTTTCTAAAATTAAACTAAGATAGACAGATCCAAAAGTAATGCTGTGCTTTTCTTACTTCCGATGTCAGGAAAAGACTTTAAGACCTAAGACCCCTAATAAACCTTAAGACCTGTCAAACTTAGTTTAGTTTTAGAAAATGTAGAACAGCATCGATACCAAAGTATTTCAGACATTGTTTTGTTTGTATACAAGTACTTATGAGAGTGGCAAACATGTAGAAGGCCGATGATTTCCGGCTGATGGTATGCGGTCACCGTCACCTGTGGACATTTTCAATAATTATAATAAATTCTGAACAAAACAACAAAATATATACAATTGGATAGAAAATTAAACTAAATACTAAGAACTAAACTACCTATATAAAACTAAACATCTACAAATAAAAAAAACATGAATTCTAAACTCGATTGTAATTCCAAATATGTAGGTAAGTACACAGAAAAACAAACAATTGGAAATCCACAAATCAGTGAGCTTTGCAGACGGGAAACACGGTACAATAAATGTTATTTTATGTTATCTATTAACAATAAACTATCACTGGGGATGAAGTTATTATAATATATGGCATTTATAATATAAGTGAAAACTGGCAAAGGAAGGCTACCGCTACAACTAGAACTTACTACTGCCAACCACCATAATTGTAACAGAATAAGCCCGCCGCCTGGTCGCATTTGTCTGTGAATTTGCGCAAAATCCTCAATTCCGAAAACAGTTACAATAGCATTACTACAACAATACCGCGGCCGTGTGCCGGACCAGGAGGTAAGCCTATTAGTGGGTGCTGCGGCATAATGGAGCGAGGGGTGGGCGGGGGTGGTTTATTTCGGTGTTTTCCATCATCTGGGGTAATAAGTAGTAACTCCAACTTTAAGTAGGTGGAACTTATTATATTACAAAATGAATAAACGAAAGAAATAAGTGTATCATTTGCTTGTGCTCGCCTGGCTAGATACCGCCTTCAAGTTAGGAATCTTTCGCCAAACACTATATGGCTGTGTTCCAGCAATCTCATTTGAGAGCTAATACTTAGAAGAATCTAATCACCGACCTAACTCTTAGAATTTTTGCAAGTTGAAGTGGAATTGCACTTCTTCGGGCTGACGATGGTGATATAAATGTTTGATTGTTGGTTTATCCTTCTTTCACGCAGCATCAGAGATCTTTTTGCATAGTATAATATATAGGCTACCTTGTTTCATCTAGAATAATGATGTAACAGTTCTTGTAGGCATCTTCACACAGGTGTAGCTTCAATAAAATAAATATCTTAGTAGATACATACATTATTACAACTTCTTGTATTAAAGTATCAGAAATCTTCCTAACAGACATCGTTGCATCAAAAGACTTCGCTTGCCGCCTCCACACAAAGGTGCAAGCAGGAAATACTTCCTTACAACCATAAAAACCAGTCGGAACCGCTTCGCACCGGATTAAACTAGAGATTACCAGTTCCACAAAGCATTTTAGGCCCAACATCGGTCATTGCGGTGCTTTGAATTCCTATAACTTGTAAGGAAGGTGTGTCTATTCAATTACTTTAATACTCTGCGATATATTTTCGTCAGCAAGTCTATTATGACAGATTTTCGAAAAGTATTTGGTATTAATTGTTATTGACAAGAGTGTGGGTTACACCGGTTATGCAGTAATCGGTATAAAAGATTGTATGAAGTTGCAAGTCTTTGAATAGGTTTAATATAATATCTATCTACTCTTGGTTGGTATTTGTGGGCGTCGGAACAAATCAAATTGCACGATTAATAGCGATGGCTTTGCAATTAAAGAGGACTCATACCCTTTTGTTTAGGATGAATTACAATTATTTTTTCTAATTGTAGATCGGTAAGTTTTAGAGCACATTCTCACCAGATGGAAAGTGATGACGAGGTCGATGATGGAGCATTATTAAGTACCCAAAATATACCTATTTCTAGGTACGTAGGTAAGACATATAATCATTTCTATTTTTAGCACCGATGCTAATTTGATGCCAAGGACATGGTTGGCTCTACTGTGGACATAAAATTAATATTTAATTATTCAATGAGGGCTAAGCATTGCATGCAAAAAATTTGTATTCCTAGTTTTCGGTCACTTACTTTTGTGATAATTATTGATTCTGATTCTGACTTATATCAACGTCCCCTAATTTGCTGAACTAAGTATACTTTTTCAAAAGGAGTGTAAGCGCAGTGGTAGTGAAGTCAAATTGCAACCCGGAGGTCTTTGGTTCCTGCAATGAGCAGATTTCGGTGAAAGAAAACATCGCGACGAAACCTTAGCTTCGTAGTAGGTAGGACATTTTCTAGCACTCGCCTGGCAAGCTACTAGGTACAGTCAGCGCCAAAAGTAGCTGATCATTCTCGATTTTCCAAATGCGTTTTATATCGGTAATGTTGGTTTTTTTCTGACAACTTGCAAGGTTGTGTTTGACCTTAACATAACACACGTGATGTTAAGTGATGATTCGGTCGAAGGTTGGTGTTTAAGATGATAAAGGCAATCGGAAAATTTCTTATTGTTCAGCGACTTTTGTCGTTGACTGTACCTACCCTGAACTTAAAAATCTGTCGCCAAACATAGTAACGTTTGTTCCGGCAGCTACGCTTGAGAGACACAATATTGCTGAAATCGTCACAAGACTTAAAATCAATGACTGAATGCACCGGACGTCATTGTGTCAACTACCTTAAAAAAAAATAAAGCTCTACAGTCCTGCATTTATGCAATATTTTCCTTTACCATTATAACATTATTACCAGTAAATGAATGTGAACCCTGTGTCGTGAATGTTTGGGGTGGTTATCGCCTGTAAGAGGGAATTAAGCTCTATTGAAGTGTTAATGTTTATAGGGATGATAGAGAAATTATGTCGAGCGTAAATGGATTTATCTCTGTTTTGTTGTAGAACATGATTTTGGGGTGGAGTCAGATGTGTAGCGACTAGTTATTTGGTACATAGATATTTTTTAGCGCTCGCCTGACTAGTCATGTAGCAGCCTACATGGCCTGGCATGTCTGTGATACACGATTCAAACCGTGTTCCTCGGATTTTAAAGACACTTTTGCTGGTGGCTTTAAAGACCAATACGAGAACAGCAGGCTCGTCCACATTTTGTGCATTAGTTGGACTAGCTTCCACCCTCATGTTAAATATCTGTCATCAAGCACCTATCAGCATAGTTTCAAACCCTAACAGGCTAACTTGCCGCCACCTATGACTATATCGTCACGTAATATCAGGTAACTTTTGGGCAAACGATACGCTACTGTAAATCGAAAAGAATGAAAAAACACGCTGATCTTATAATTGCAAATCATCATCATCATCAGCCTGTATCAGTCCACTGCTGGACATAGGCCTCTTCCAAAGTACGCTAATATGATTGCTGAGTCCAATCTTCGGCTCTTCTCATCCAACTACTGCCAGCGATCAAATCGCTCTCACTCAAGCCGCACTATTCCCGCTGCCGCTTCTGCCAGCACTTCCTAACAAAGGATTGCGTAAAGAATGCTAGTAGCACTCAATGGAGACGCTTCCTCGGTCCTGCAGAAATAAGGAAGCTTATCTTGTCGCGAGGATAATGGTTTCTGAACTTCCGACGGCATACGACCTTACTTAACACGGTTGTGTTTACTTCCACATGAATGTGTTTGTTTTATTTGATTTGTTCTGATGAAACTAGCCAACTATTATAGGTGTCTTATTATCAAATTAAATTATTTGTTTAATTTATTTAAATTAGTTGCCTTTCGCGGTTCGCTACGAAACGTTGTTCGATGCATTCCTCGTAAATTACGATTCACAATTTATAATGCTTTAGTAAAACCGCATCTTCTATACCTAATCGAAATTTGGGGAAGTGCTGCTAAAACAAAATTGGCCGAACTACAAGTATTACAAAATAAAATTATCAAAACGCTTTTCAACTATCACTATCTAACACCAACTAAACATATTTATAATGAAACCAAAATAATGAACATCAAAAAACTATATAAATACAGTATTTGCATTTTTATCCGAAAAACACTTAATAAAAACATTCACACTAACTTAATTTTCACTAAACGAAAAAATGTTGACAACCGCAGCACTCGGCGAGCTAGCTACCTCGTCCTACCTAAGATCCGGACAAATTACGGCAAAACAATGATCACTTTTGACGGAGCGCAAGTTTTTAATAAAGTACCCTCACACATAAAAAATGTAAACTCGTTCAACGTATTTAAAAAACAACTTGCACTTTATATCTTACAAGATGATTAACAAAATTGAATGCGTTGAATGGGTGGTTTGTGTTTGGTACTTATTTAACTTATCTTATCTATTTATGTATTCGAATTTTTGGCACATATTTTGTTTTTACTTAGAATTTATTTATTATCGCGACGATGAACAAAATTATATTTACTTAGAATAACAATGTTCTCATGTAAGTGGCAAGATTGTCTTTTTTGAGAATAAATTTCTTTAAACCTATTATTTATTTGACAGAATACAAGTAGGTTTAAAGATCTTTAATAGTAATAATTATAGGCACATTGTATTCGGTCTGAAAGCAGACATGCAAATATTCTAAAAGCTATCTATACATATATTATATTAGCTATTATAATACTGATTTAAGTAAATTTACCTACGTCGCGACATACTTATAGGTACGTCTTTTGAATTATTTTGACTGATTTTCTGGAGCTATATAGGAGTACCTACTTCACAAACAGATAAGCAACATCGTTTTTGAAAAGGTAAGTATATATATTTAGTATCTAATCATCGTCATATTATTACGATTAAAATCCATATCATAAATTCACAGAACTGCTGTTTTGCACGGGTATACGTAAATATACGTAAATAAAACATAGCCTATTGTAGGCACTCGAGAATAAGTGCAGCTTTTAATTAGTGAACGAATTTACAGGAACGAGTCTGTGATTCTTGATATTATATCCTACACACTGACATACAGCTTTTTACCTGCTTATAATATTACAGTAAAAAGTGTTTATTTTTAATTTCAATTAAATTTCGTATCACATGAACAGCAAAGGCCTCAAAGTAGGTACCTACTTACTACCTCGAGGAACTCCGACAAATCATCACAAATGAGTTTACCGAAGGGTTCCGCTACGAGGGCTCGTAAGTATTCCGTTCATAAACTAAGCAATTAATGTATCAATCTGCCGTTTACATTTAATGGGGTAGAAAATTTCACCCCTAGCGGTTTGTGGGCGGGGTACAGGCGCGACGAAAATGCGGCGCTTGGTAGCGCACTCGAATGTAGGAAAAAGGTGGACACTGAGACATAACTGAAACACTGTCAATGGCGGACGCGTTAGTATGTTCAAGAGAGAATAATTTTTCAAAAATGTTACTGTATGATATCGCCTGCTGATTTTACGCGTAAGCAGCAGCAAGCACTCCGCTTTTAACACTTTTCGGTAACACTTTTCCTCGCAAGTGTAGCAACTAGCTACAAACGTCAAGTAGCTACATACCTCCACCGAGTGGTGCAAATATTGCAAATATTTGTTCGAATACGCGAACAAACACGAGCTCCCCGGGGAGCGCTTCGCATATGGTGAGGTTTTGGCTCATCATGTTGTAATGAGTTATACTCCGGTAATAATCAAACGTTCATTTTAAATGTAGCCACAAATGGGCATGGCTGGTTGTAAGGTAATTTATCGGAAGTTTAAAATGCTTTGTTTATGTAATTCTAGCTGCGTCAACGGTTTCCCGTTATCCCGCAGGAATCTTATTCCGGGATAAAAACTAGCCTATGAGTTAATTCAACCATATGTCCATGACGACGCGGTGGCCGAGTTGGTAGTGTCCCTGCCTGCGAAGCTAGCGGTCCCGGGTTCGAATCCCGGTAAGGGCAAATATATGTGTGATGAGCACGAATATTTGTTCCTGAGTCTTGGATATTTCTATCTATATAAGTATTTATTTCTCTATATAAGTATGTATATCGTTGTCTAGTACCCATAACACAAGTTTCGAGCTTAATTTGGGGCTAGGTCAATTTGTGTGCAATGGTCCCCGATATTTATTTATTTATTCCAAATTTCATCAAAAACCAGGTGTAGCGTGGCGCTCGCTACCTTTGAGCGCCTCAGATGACACTGTATGAAATTTAAAAAAATTAACTACCTACTATCAGTTATTAAACTGTAGCGGCAATCATAATGCATCTATTTTATTTAAATACAACAGTGAACATGGAAACAAGTTCTCTGACGGTGAGGAACAAAGCCAATTTCTGACACGTGTCAGAAGTAATAACCAATCCTCGCCGGGCGCGGCACGGATGAACTCATTATAGTAGTGATTGGAAAGGAAGTATTATAATTTCGCTGCTTATTGAGCGAGAAATGGGTTTAATTTACCATAATAAATTGGTCATAGTAATTAATTTTTTTACTACTTAAAAAGTATAGCGTTTGACCACAAGTCACCTGATTGGCCGAAGATACACCTGTATTGGGAACTGTAGTGCTATTCTGCGTTGTAACTAATTTGCGTGAAAGCGGAGTGAGCGCTGAACTCGCGGCGAGATGTCAAATTCGTATTCTGACAAAACCGTCAGCGCCACCCGAATGATGACGCAAGGGCAAGGAACTATACACAAGTGATCACGCTCGGTTTGTCGAGCAAATCGACAACACAATAGTCGCTTCACGCGGGTATCATTTCGCTTACGATTTCGATTTGAAATGTCAAAATAAAAGTTAGTATTTTACTGATGAGGCGTAAGTGAGTTATTAAAACAGTCTACAAAACAATTTATTTTATTATATTCCGAGTGTATAATATTAATTATAGTTAACTTGTTTTATTTCCCTTGTATTTATTATAGTTTTTAACATGTTTATTGTCATAATATTTATTTTATACTAGTTGCGCTCCGCGGTTTCACCCGCGTCTTCTCGTTATCCCGCAGGAACATTTTTCCGGGATAAAAAGTGCCTATTTGTTAATCCAGGATATAAGCTATCGCCATTCCAAATTTCGTCAATATCGGTTTAGTAGTTACGGTGATACATGGTAACAAACATTCACACACACACACAAACTTTCGCATTTATAATATTATAGGATAATAGGATTTGACATTTACTGTTGTCTATATTAGGAAGTAATTAAATAGATTACCTAATATTTATGGGATGAAGAAGCAAATAAAACCTCACTTTTTTTTATGCAATCTTCTATTGTTCTCTTATTTTACTGTGGATCCCCATATCAAATTATCAGATATACAAGTACCAGTAAGAAAATAGGTTTAACAGGCAGTCTTATCGTTAAAAAAAAGAAATCTAACCAGCGGCCGTCGTAAAACGCAGGTCGGTATTTTTAGTTATTGTAATATTATTGTTTAAGTGACTTTGTGATTCTGTAAGTGTGATTAAACCGTTATTTATAAATTTATGATGACTTGTTTAGTTTTGCTATCTTTTCACATGACAGAGAGATTTTTTATAATATTAAGTAACAGTTAAAACTAACATTTTTTATAAGATACACACAGGTTTCACGATATACAGTTGTAAATACAAACAGTTAAATATTAATTATTTTGCTATCAACTTTAAAATTATATTACCTAGAAAGTCTAAAAATGATAATTAAATCCAATCGTATAACAAAAATGATGATATTATGGTAATTAAAATTACAATTTAATCATAGATTAAATTTGCATTGCCTAGGGCTGTAACACCGTCTCCAAAAGTTTTTAAGGCTTCAGCCATAATTTCACTATGCTCAGCCATCCTATTACCTACATTGGTGAGGGCCTCTAATAATGCATGCTGTCTCTGAGATGAGCGTTCTAAAACAGCTTGCATGAGAGATGCCTTGTTTTCCTCTAAATTCTGGCGGCATTCTTCCAGCCTCACGAATCTTTCGGTGGATCGAGCAAACTGACTCTGTCTCGGTGGTGGCTCTGAGCCCCGAATGCTAGTTCTGCGTCTTCTTGGAGCTGTATAAGAAAAAATAATTTTGATTATTATTATAGCAGTTTCTTTTAATAATTATGTGAAAATAGTTCTACCTTATACCTTGTCAAGTACTAGAATATTAATACTACTGTCCTATCCTAGTTAGGCTACTTATTATGTTGTTTGTAAATCATGAAACTAATGACACTGATACATACTAGCAGTGGCAGTGTCGGTGTCTGCAACAGAAGAGAACGCCTCAATCTATATAAAATAATAATGCATTAGCCATAAGTTAAAGTGATCAGAATTTTAAATACAATAAGGTATTTTTGGTTTAGTTGGAAAGATGCAAACATAACCCAGACAACAATTACATTGTGTTCACTTGAACAACCCAGACATATCCCAATTCTTGCCCAGTCTTGTTTACTCAGAGAAAAGAAAAAAGGGCAAGTATGCCCTGCTGCCTGCTATGTCTGATAGATAGCTAATTAGGTACATGGTAGTCTGGCTGAAATTAAGATGCAAACTATTGTAAATGCATGTAATAAGTTGTAGTTCATTATTAGCCGTACATGGTACCAAATAGAATTAGAATCAAACTAGAATAAGCTCTATGTAACTAGATACAGTTTCAACTTACCTCATGTTCAACTATAAGAATCGTCTAAACGGCCGACGGCAACGTGCATGCGCACCACCCACGAATTTGGTATATGTAACACTTGTTACTTCGCGCTACCGAGCCGTTGGTTTTCCGAAGCGTTGCTATCTCGAGAACCCCAGCATGTGGGGTCCATTCCGTCATAAATCGATAGTTTCTGTGGCATTAGATTTTTGTAGTCTCAAAGTTCAAGTTTAAACTCAAAACACAAAAAATACTCCGAAATATAACAACTTCAACTTGTTTTGTTTTGTTTACGAAGCGAAACTTGCTAGTAGTTAGTGACTAGGGATGCAAACGATACATCGATGTTTTAAAACATCGAGGTATCGTTCAGAAACGTCGATGTTGAACTACAAGAAAACATCGATACATCGTTAATTAAGAACGATGTTTTATTGCATCGAGCTGCGAGCACCATCTCTTTGTATGTACGTAACTATCATCTGTCAAGTGTCAAGTGACGTGACGAGAGAAAGAAATAGCGCATGTGACTTAAGTCGCGCCATTTCTTTCTCACCTCGCGTGGCTTGCGTCCTTTCGACACCGATAAAGTTTAGTTTGAGTTTAGTTTGTTTTTTTTTTAAGTTTAGTTTGATAAAGTTTAGTCGTTCTACCACTGTTCATATTATTACTAACTGTTTGTCAGATATCATTACTAAAATTAATGTATAATTATTTTTATTTTAGAAATCGTCTTTTCTCTGTATTTTAAGTCTGTATTTGGCAACCCTGCTAGTATATAAAAAACATCGAAAAAAACTCAATATACCGTTCATAAACATCGATATTTTTAACATCGATGTTTCAATTTCAAAAATATCGATATTTTGATATCGATGTTTTTTATGAACGATGTTTCATCCCTACTAGTGACACCTTGTCATTGTCAACAAACTATTTTTTTTTTGGTGCGGTCGCCGGCTCTGGCTATAGACGTTCACTTCATTCTGCCCAACAATATTGTAAAATCATTTTCTATATGTTTTGCGCGTGTTATTACTTTTTGTCAATGTTATACCATAATTTCACTAAATTAACTATTAATACGCTCTAAATACGAAATTATTAAAAACCGATAATACCGATTCGAAACAAAACGGTGTGCGGCACTCCCTAGTAAACTCACTGAGCGCTCATTGGTCATATTCACTTCGCTGCGATATTCTCAGCACGCGGAATGCCGATTTGCGTGAAAAGGAGATGAACGTCGAAATGAGTGCGGTTCACGTAATCGAATTAGTGCCTAGTGAGATACAATTTGCAGAATCGCATTGCTGGCTCTTAAGTGAGACTGTCGGAACACATCTATAAGTGTTGGCGACAGATTTTTAACTTGAGGATAGTAGTCAGATGAGCACTACTAATAGAAAATGCCCCACCAAGCTATAGTTTCACCACGATGGTAACCTTCGTCGAAAGCTGAGGCTCATTGAATAATTGCCGACGTCACTAACTCAGGACCCCTATTGGACACAAAAAGAAAAACCTACTTTGCATGCCATATTTTAACAAACTCGTAGTTACTAACTTATGAACTATAGGTACGCAAATCCAATGAAACTTATACTTCTCCATAGTAGGTTTGCTTCACAACCAATTAAATTATAAAATAAATACATATACAAATATTTATTGCAGTAAATGTAAATGAAATGTAATGTGAATGTAATGTGTGTGTATGTGGTAAAAATATTATGTATGTATGTAGTTAACTAACAGCTCCTCTGAGACAATTGGATTGTAACCCCATTGAAAGCAATTGAATCAGGAAGCCCTCACCACTAGAACTGGCGGCCGAATCCGCCCGCATGCTCGCAGACGTATACCATCAGCGGTCAGCCAGCACAGCTACGAGTGGAGACCTGCTGACGGCACGTGATTGCATCCTGCTTGTTGAGTGTGATTGGTTGTTGATGGAGTGGAATCAAACGTCAGAGAGTGCGCCTGCAGTACCTACCTATATAGGGAATAGGTAACAGGTAGGTAATAGGCATCGCTGGCTTAACACTAGGGGCTAAGTCGGGCGGCAAATTGGGGAGTGAGATTATATTTCTGGGTATCGAAAACTTTTTATAATAGTGATCGTATTGAAATGCTTATAAAAAAACTGGCTGCACCCCGCGGTTTCACTTTATTGCGATAAAAAAAATAGCATACAAACTATTCTCAGATCTAACAAATATACACAAAAAAAATCATAAAAAGCGGTTGATCTTTTACGGAGGAGTTCGATTACCTACTATTACACTGAGGGAAGAGAACTTTATATAATTAAGTAGATTTAGTAGATACAATATTTTCTATCGTTATAGAGGGTTTGTTTACACTAATTTCATCATCATCATCAGCCATAACTGCAGTTTTGTCCTCGTACTGTGCCTACATTATGTGAATGTGCGAGGACGCAGCGTAGCGCGTAGCATAGTGCGTAGCGGCTGCGCAGCGGCAGCGTCCTACACGTCCAAGGAATGACATCAGCAGACATGATCAGAGCAGAGCTATTGCCATCTTCACAAAAAAGGTATTGGCGCTGGTAAAAGTTCAAATTGTAAGGAGGTTGGAACAGGCGCATCTAGTTTTAAGAGTACCTAAGCGGAATTAATAAGTACCTACTTAGGTAAACTAGGTATGTAGCTAAGTAGACCTAAGTACTACTTATTTGGATAAGAAAACAAAGCTACAAGATAAGAAAGCTTAGCTTAGCTAGGTATAGCTTTATATTATTTTGTTTGTCATGTCTCTCAAGTAGATTGCAATAAAAGCCATGAAGCTTTTCATATAAAACTCTGATTAGCAAAAAAATTAATATGAGACTGTAATGTACCTACTTAGGTACATTTATTTCTTTACTGTATGGCATTTGCTATATTTACACACAGGTGAAAAGCTGCACTAATTATTATGAGGAAAAACTCGAGTACGAGACATTTTACTTCTTAATATTTTCACATCAAATTTCAAACACGGAAATGAACCAGTCCTCCATAAGTACTTACCGTTCAATTAATATTACATTCTTCGTGACAAAAACCAATAAAATCGAAATCATTTTAGCGCAACCTATAAAGTAGAACCTGTCACAACAAGTGCAGCGAACACGGCGGACACGCCGCCGGTCACGTGGCCGTCACGCGGCGCGGAGTGACGACGTGATTGGCTGCAGGATCGCTGTCTGTTGATAATATTGTATTTAATCTGGGCATCCGGCTGTATGGGTTAATGGGTTTATCAGCGATGAGCGATGGTAGCTCATCGGTAGCACGTGCGCCTTGCCAGAAGCCGATACCGAGTTCGAATCCTCTCAGCCTAAGTACAGTCAGCAACAAAATTAGTTGATCATACTAGATTTCCTAAATGTGTTTTAGATCAGTATGGCGTGGTTTTCTTACATTTTACAAGGTAGCTCTGACCACAACATAACTCATCTGGTTTTAAGTGATGATGTGGTCAAAGGTTGGTGTTAAGATGATGCCGATAATCGGAAATTGTGTTATTGTTGAGCGACTTTTGTCGTTGACTGTACTAATATTATAAACGTAAAAGTTTGTGTGTCACTGGATGTAAGTATGGATGTTTGTTACTCTTTCACGCAAAACTAGCGATGCGATGATGGCTCAGTGGTAGTGACGTCGGCTTGCGATCCGTAGGACGTGGGTTCGAATCCTACAATGAGTTTGAGCTTTCGGTGAAGGAAAACATCCTGATGAAACCATAGCTTGGTGGGAGGGTATTTTCTAGTACTCGCCTGGCTAGCTACCACCCTCATGTTAAGAATCTGTCGCCAAGCACCTATCGGTGTGTTCCGGCAGCCTCACTTGAGAGCCAGTTCCCAGTCCAGGTGTAGCGTGGCGCCATCCTCGACCACATCGTCGCTTAACATCAGGTGACTTGTGGTCAAACGCTACCCTGTAAATAGTAAAAAAAAAAAAAAAAAAACTACTGAACGGATTTCAGTGACATTTAGAATAGAGATAGCTTATGCCCTGGATTAACGCATAGGCTACTTCACCCCACCACCAAGATATGGTTTAATTATGATGTTTTCCTTCACCGAAAGCTCAAGCTCATTCATAGGATTCGAACCCGCGATATGCGGATCGTAAGCCAGTCACTAATAACCTAATGATTTCTGTGAAAGTATCTAATACCCGATCAAAATCAATGAAATAATATTATTTACAGTTTTTATTGTTATTTCATAAAACAAAGCGTTTGGCCACAAGTCACCTGGTGTTAAGTGACGATGTGATCGAAGGTGACACCACGCTATGCCTGGATTAGGAACTGGTTTATAAGTGAGGCAGTTGGAACACACCTATAGGTGAAAAATGGAAAATCTCTCTGAACCTTCCTACTCTACAATCCTACATACAAAACGCGACTGGCAAGCGTCGAGCAAACATGCCCCACTGAGACTAACCTAATGAGAGGGAGCGAGACGCACATATACCCACTGCACAGCCGAGAACGGGACAACCATATGTGGCGGTCGAAAGCGCATCACCTCCCATAGAATACGTAAACGGGATAGAGTCATATAAGATGAGAAGGAGAGACAGAGAGGGGTGTAGATACTCAGTGTGTCTCGGTTAATAATTTAGCAACGACCGCCCTTTAGCATTCCGCGAACACATCGATTTTGAAAGTTTGCTCTACGTGGGTAGAGGCAGGTAGAGTACCTGCTCTAGGTAGAGTCGCTAGTTATTTTGAAGGGTTATTAAGCTCTCGGTAAATATATAGTTTCAACCGTTCTGTCGTGTCTGTCAGTTTCAGTTTGTTAGAGCTACACGTCCTGTAGAGTTGGCCTTGTCGAATATACTTAGGTACTTGTATTTTATTTTGCCTTTGGTATGAAACAGAAAAAAAAGAGGAAAGTAGCTGTCAGATATTCTGTAGGTACATTCAGTTTTCTTTTGAAGAGTATGTGGAGTGTAATTTGCTCTAAGTAACGGTTTGTTATAATAAGACGGTATCGACCTAAGTTTACTACCTATAGGTAATTAGGTACTTACTTAATGATCGCATTAGAGAAAAGATTGCGAAAAGTTCAACTAATAGGTGTGTATGTAGCTAGTAGATATTGGGTAGTAGACTATTATATTCGTAAAAACCAAAAAAGCAAACAAATAAGCCTGCTTTTGTAAACAACTTGCTCCAATTCAATCAGTAAGTAGGTATTCAGCCGCGCAGATCTGCACTGAGAATTCCTGACTTTCCTACTTTACCTTTACCTTCCAAAACCGATTCCTTCAAAAACCTTTTCCTTCCTTATTTTACCTTTTGAGTCAAAAGGGAAGGAAATTCCTTCTGTATTTCGGAAGGTCTTTTTTCTCGCGAATTTTCGTGAAGTCCATGGTGAAAACCTTTACCTTGCAGAAGTGGGACCCTCATTGGAGGGCTCCATTTCAATCAATTAGTAATAAGAATAAAATTGTCAATGTGATCGCGCCAAAAAAATTACCTGCCCGGCGTTACTTGCCTGTTTTTTTGCCGGCGTAAGGAGGTTGGCACAGGCGTAGCTAGTTTTAAGTTTGAAGTTTTAAAGTGATCACAATGGATGGTATACCCCATTAAATAAAAAACATTTGAATTTTGGATTTTGAGGGCCATCGCCGTCGGGGCCGCGGAAGAGTACCTATGCCACCGCGTGCCCGTAGCCCGACACAAGGCGCTCGGCGGCACCCTGTGCGGGTTGTAGCTGGCAGCCTGGGTACCCGGGAGCACAGCATGACCCGGTCGCTGCCTCACAGCGGTAATGCATTTTCCATACCCATTTTTATAGCGATGATGGCTCGTCGGCTTGCGATCCGTAGGACGTGGGTTCGAATCCTACAATGAGCTTGAGCTTTCGGTGAAAGAAAACATCGTGATGAAACCATGGCTTGGTGGTAGGGTATTTTCTAGTACTCGCCTGGCTAGCTACCACCCTCTTGTTAAGAATCTGTCGCCAAGCACCTATCGGTGTGTTCCGGCAGCCTCACTTGAGAGCCAGTTCCCAGTCCAGGTGTAGCGTGGCGCCATCCTCGACCACATCGTCACTTAACATCAGGTGACTTGTGGTCAAACGCTACCCTGTAAATAGTAAAAAAAAATACAGGAAAAAAAGAGGCACCTCTTGTTTTAGACACTTTAGGGCATTTTTCATTCTAATAACACGCTCGCTGTGAAGCCATTTTTCACGGACTTTCAGCCAGTGCGTATGAGGTCTTTTCGAGGCAAGGTTGAACTTCTCGGCAGTGCATATGAGACCATTTCGGCCTTACTAATATTGTTTCTAAAACGCACCTCGAAAGTGAAGTGTAATCCAATCTAATATTATAAATGCGAAAATTTGTGTGTGTGTATGTGTGTGTGTGAATGTTTGTTACCACGTATCACCGAAACTACTGACTTAACCGATTTTGATTAAATTTGGAATGGATATAGCTTATACCCTGGATTAACACATATGCTACTTTGTATCCTGCGAAAAAGGTTCCTGCGGGATAACGGGAAGACGCGAGTGAAACCACGGGCCGCAATTAGTTTTATATAAGTACTTGTCTCTGTCATATTCATAGAAATGTTAACATAGTCGCCCCCGCACAGAGTGACAAAACGCGATTTTGACGCCGCACCTGCGACAGTAGGCACCTAGAATAGAAAACTTTATTTACTAAAAATGTTTAAACAACACATCTAAGTCACGCATGTGGCTTGTTTAGACCTCAACACGCAGTGAAGGTGCTAGATAAACATATTTTCAGTTTTGTAAAAACAGGTAGGTATAGGTAGGGGATTGGGTACTAGTTTACATACCTACAACTAGAGAAACTGATATCTCAGTTCATCCTATCCAGCAGTTGAAGTGCCGTCGGTGCAATATCAAAGCGACGCCGCGTCGTTAGTCACCCGCGCCTTCGACACTTCGAGAGCTCTTCTGTAGGTAACGCGCCCTCACAGGATCGCATACGATAGGAACTTTAGGAACCTACGAACCGTGCATTTTGATTGAGGATGAGAAATTGGCAACACATGCAGATATTAGGTGAGTGTCCTGTGTAGGTATCACTTGATGTGAATGAATCTGCAACTGAAACTTCAGAAACAAATATTCGTAATTTGTTACATTCTATCAATAAATCTGCATGTCGTTAAAATTAACATCGTTTTATGTTCGTTTGACCACAAGTCACCTGATTTTAAGAGACGATGTGGTCGAAGGTGGCGTCGCGCTAGCACCTGGATTGGATTGGAAACTGGCTCTCAACTCTCAAGTGTAGGTATCTAACAAGAATAAAATATCGTAGCACCAACAACAATAGAAATATATACCTAGTCACGGTATCGTGCAAAAAATAGACATGTACCTACCTACTTAGTACCTAAGCAAAGTCCAGTTTCACATAGTGAATCTGGTTTGTGATATTAGACAGTCAGATTTTATTCCGAGGTGATCTAAAAACACATATAGGTAAGTAAATCCTCTTTGTTAGCCATAGATTCCAGCAAACCATCCAGCTGAATAAAGAGGAATGAACTCCAATATTGGCATTGCCTTCTTCAAGAATTAAACTCCACGTCAATCAATCATGCTTATTTCAATTTGACTATAGTATACCTACTCATAAATTTGTATGCCATAATGTTTGTCTCCAAAGGCAAGGGTATCATCGGGAGTCTCTCTCGAACTCGACTGCCTTTGATCGCGTTCGACAGACTATGCTTGCGTGAGTTTCGAGTGACAACCAAAGGTTGCCGCAAAAAAATGTTTGCACTTTGCGAGCTCTGCAGTTTGTAGTGGCTATGATGGGTTTTAATTACTTATAGAGATAATTATTGGCGTAGTATGCAGCGTGATAGATATGGGGCTCCATAATACCTAGGTATACCTACCTACTGAGACTCTTGTGATTTGTTGCAATCCTCGGTGGATAAATTGGAATTTTGGATGGACGGTCTTTAATCTAGGTATATGTTGTTACTCCCATCTCTAGGTAAGTAGGTATAGGTAGGTAGAAGAATACGTACCTATATTAGATAGGTTTATGCAACTGATTGATGAGACGAGCAAGTCGGCGACACGGCAGACGACCTGACGGTAATAGGTACCAACAGTTCAGTGCCACCCAGAGTTTTGAACTTGCTGCACAGCCCTTGTAACCGTGAGAATCTCTTTATGGCCTTAAATTTCACTGAAAACCCCCCACTCTTCAATCCGGAACTGAGTAATGTTTGTACACCACTGTTTGGCGTTTGAATAACTGACAAAGGTGTCCTAGATACCTACCGTCTTACCTAGGTATATAGGGCTAGGTAAAGTGTGCAATGGTCCCCCTATATTTACTTATATAAGTATTCATTTTATCTATTTATAGATAAGTACCTACCTACCTACCTATTATAAAAATAAACACGATGCTTTACCAGATCAAGTAGACAACTTTTATTTAAATGAATCCCTCCCTCAGTCACCTAAACTTCTGTTTACAATAAACCCGAGTTAACGGAGTCACCGCTACAGCCACCACTCGCCGTCAAAGGCATGGTAATGACGCACCTGCCATCGGATTTGCATCGTAAAGGGAGGGCCCTTCAGTTGATCAGGGCACGCTCTCTTTTACATAAAGCGCGAGCCTGTCTGTCTAACAGTGTTATTATTAAGGGTGGGGAATAAACTTACTTTGAAGAGTAGAAGTCGATCAATGAGGATGTAACCTACTTATTACTTATTATTCGCTCATTGTAACACTAGCTCTAACACCTTTCCTGCTATAATGTACTATTTTCTGTTGTTGTAGTGAAACAATAAAGCGTTATCTATCTGTTAGATATTCTATTATCTATGGCTAAGCAATGGCTATAGTAGGGGAGCCTATGATGCTGAATGTTGATTTACTCGAGCGTCGCGGAAACCTATTAGATTTGGTAGATTAGATATTAAGAAGAATGAATGTCCTATCCTATGTGTGTGTCTGTCCTGTGTGTGTATGTGTGAATAATGTTTCCAAATTCAGCGGTGGGGGAAGCTTCCACAGACTTTTAAGGTTATGAAAAAAAACAATGACATGACATGGACTCAAGTGTGTCAGATATTGATACATATTTTTCATGCTCCAGCATGTCTCTGATATGAAATATAATGTAATAAACAACCGGTTTGCGTGATGTGGGTGGCTAACCACAAGGGGTTAAATAAAAACATTTACTCTGCCGCGACAAATTTTCAGAGTGGGGGATGTTCAGTGAACTCCATAGATGCTCCCATTTCTTAGACTGACGATTTGAAAGTTAAGACGAGCTCTCAGCGAATCAAAAAGGTTCCCCTGAGCGTACCCACCAATGCCTATAATTGCTGGAGATGCTTATCAATAAGTAAAGTTTTCCTCTCTTATATTAATCTGACGCGCTCGAGTAAATTCCAAAATCCCCTCTTGGGCTCCCCTACTACTAAGCGTGCCATCAAGAAAGCGTCTTGTTCGTTTCGTATTTCCATGCGAAAAGTACCTAAGTAATTACAATCAACTGATTATTATCCATGAACCCATCGCCGGATCAGAAGCACCTATCTGTGCGATATCTGTGATCTACGCGAGCGATACCTACGATACGATACGATACGATGGGCAAGATATCCCGCGACGTCACTAGAAGGGTAGAAGGGGTGTTATGTTGGTTGTAATATCCAGTTGAATCATATAGAAATACCTACCTAAAAGGAGGTAAAGGAAAAATGATTTATTAACCTACTACGTTTCGGCTGTAAACTTAAACACACCTATCTCTGCACATTAAAATTGTTGGCGGGTAGGTTAATGTAACAAAACCTCTTTGCGTAAATCCAAACACGAGAAGTAGGTACATACCTACATACTACAGGGTTCTATGTTCTAACATGTTCTGGTCAGGGTGAACTATCAACCCCTCTCATCGCTCCAGCCTCACCGCGGTCCTCAACTTCTCGTGCATCCACGAGACGAGTCGCGTCCGCTTTTGATCTCTCCTCTCGCTTCTGCTTATTAGAGCATTCACTTAATTGAATTGATTCCGCGCTTAGACAAGTGCGCCATTATTTTTATTTTAGGGACGAATCAAAAGAACTCCGACACCAGAATATTTGTAAAGGCTGCCGTTAGTGCCGTTTCTTTGATCAAAGGGCTGAGTGCTGAGTGGCCCCCTGTTGTTTTGTCTTCTTGTTAATTTTTTAGACTTATCTACGTAGAGTTGTGTGTAGCCTCTGAAGAAAGTACTTATTCTTATTTGGGCCATGAAAATATTTTTAGGAATCCGATAAACTCGGGGACTAACGAAATCTTAATTATCTAGATACTTGAGATTTAGGGCTTTTTTCTTACCCAAATGAAAAGGTCGTCAAAAAACTGGCTTGTCGTAGAAGCCTAGAACCGCCACATTCAGGCACAGTGGCCCAACATGGTATGTTGTGGCCCATATTTTCTCTGAGAAAAGGTATGTCCCAGTTGGAACATAAATGTTACAAGCCCTTTGAGTTTAGCACCTGAGATACTTATTTAGTGAATACACCAAATCTATTAGAATTTCTCAATTTTTGTCTGTTTAATTTAGCGCTCTCTAGTGGCAACTTTTCGTAACAACTCTCAACTAATTCTTCACCAAATTATTAACCTAATATTATGCTACTCACCACGTCTACTCTACATATTCCTTTTATTTTTACTTTGCGGAGTGAGGTATAAAATAAATAAACCACTGAGTTTTTTGTAATTTATTTATTTTTTTCACCATTTATCGTAAAACTTTCCTAGGGCACACCGCGCGTCAGGCGCGCACCAATATTCCGCCTTGTGTATGTCGAGCTAGTCCCGCGATGGTCGCACAAACACACATGCTCACAGTCGCTCAGTCGCGAGGCTCATCACGCAACACGTCAGAAACACATTAGTTCCGGCAACAACTAACAGATGGCGTCAAAATCATTTCCGAACGTGTTGAGTTTACAAAGTTAGTTACGTTGACAAATAAAATGTTCCACACAAACAAAAAATGTACAAAGATTAATTTTCATAATAAAAAATAAAATAATGATATCCATCGTAAGTACACACAAGCACCATCTTCTAGCTGCAGTTTAACTGCCATCCTACCCATACGATATAAACTCTCCGCGCTCGAGTTAAAGTCGTAAATTGCTTAGCAGACTTTTGTTTTAAACCGTCGAACGCGGATTCCCATACATTCCAAAACACCGAAAATACATATCAAAAAACAATTTTACAGACACTGCGTTCTCTACCAGTTACAATTTCGAGTATTTATCATCATGTCGTGTTCAGGTGACTGCCATCTTTTCGTTTTATACAATTTTAAGTGTTTATTAATACAAAAATTCGATCTGGAGATCTCCTGAAATGTTCGTTACATTTTCTATACCAACTACTGTCAAACAAAAGTAATTAAAACAACAAGTACATAAATACTAGTACAATAATAAACCTATAGGAAGTTATACATCACACTACAATCTTTGGATACAAATCTCACCGGCGCCCTCGTCGCGTCATTTACAACTGCGAGCAGCCGCGCTTCCTCAAACAGGTCGCAGCAATCCGTTCTGTTTTCAATCGCGAACCAGTGACAACACCGCCGACAGCTGTAAATTACGCAGCAAGAGCGCCTTGGAGGCCAGTGAGCCGACATTATTCAATTTTGAGAGAAAATTTGATTGTTCTCGGATCAGACCATCTAACGTCGCTGCACCAACCTCCGTCCCACACCAAACCAGTCTCAAGAAGCGAGCCGTGTCATACACGAATTGAGAAATTTAGAATTAAAAGAAAAATACAAATCCCAAAAAAATTTATCCTCATCACATGAGCCCATGTCAGTCCCACATTAATACACTTTACGATATCAAAACTTTACCAACTAGTCCGGTGCAGCGGGCGCCCGCCGCCGCCGGCCCGCCCGGCGCCCGCCGCCACTCCAGCTCACTCTCTGCCTCTCCATACACACGACCCAATATGCCGTCACCGCTAAGCTTAACAACCAACATTTATATTGCAATCTAGTTTTTACAACTTAGCTCTTCCCGCGAACGTCCATCCGCGCATTACATAATCGCCGCCATCTTGTCTCCCCGCCGCTCACAACATGGCGCCTCCCGCACGCGGCGCCGACCCAAGATGGCGGCGGCGTCAAGTGCAAACCTATCTAGATTTCGCCCTGTCGCTTCGGTACACTACAGAACACAGTTTGAATGTATCCATCGCCTCACCTAAGAAAACATTTACATGGTGGCCGATTATGTCCAAAACACATTCGATCTGACTAAACAAACTGTAGTACGTCTATTGTCCGAGTTAAGGTGAGTAGAAGGCACAAACTAAACCAAACACCGCTCAACACATGAGTCTCGTTCCGCTGTTGTGAATTTGAACAACACCAAGCCACCGCATACTGATACTATACAATACATACAATATTTATTTATAAGACATAATATTTCGAATTCGTCAATCTACAAATCATTATCCATTAAGTATAAACTACAATCGATTGGCAGTATAAGTTCACCTCTCCCAACGTAGCTCCCGTGATATTATCCCCGTCGCCGACGCGAGCCCGCGCGGCGGACTTCTCTTATCGCATACTATAAACCAAAATGACACGAAACCGACTCTCCCCTTCCTCCTCATGGACGTACTTATAGGTAACCTATCTTACAATTTCGTAATTTTTCTGACTGTGGCGATACTGACAACGACGTTTTACAGACTGCAACGCTGCAGCCAACATCAGAAAAAGAAGAAAACACACTGTCCGTTTCCGTTCAGTGTCCCCGCTGCGGTTGGCAGGACTGCCTCGGGAGCAGCGGTGCCAACTGCAGCGTCGCAAACGTGTATGGCACGTCCTTTCAATTCGTGAGCCGGCGCGAGCAGACTTCGGCCCCATCCTGGGTCCACTAGAACCGCTTCGTTTCACTCTCATGATATTCGATAGCTCGTTGCATACGCGCCAATAGACGCCACTATAAAAGACATATCAGTCTCAAATCCATCACTCCTAGTTTAGCATTCGCATATAGTTACTCGCGCGGCCGAGATGTGCTCGCGCCGGCCATGTCGAGATATTAACATCTATGCCTACCACTTCGCCTGTGATCCCTTCAACCGTTTTACATTACACTAGTGGGGACCGGCGGGCCGGGCCGACCAGCCCCGAGGCGGGCGCTGTGGCCCTCCCGTCGCGTCCCGTGTACCTGTCAACCGCCGACGAATCTGACCAAACAACGATTTCGTTCCCAACCTTCACATTTCCGATTCCACAATTGGGAACGCATCAATCATCGGCCAGTATTTCAGAGGGGAGTTTCGAATGAACATTCGTATTCAAACAGAAATCGAACGTTACGTTCGAACCCCTGAAAGCCTAGTACGTTCAACCGTTCAAACTAAACGAAAGAATACGTAAACTCAAACTCGAACCCTTACGTTGCAAACTCCATCTTGACTGCTATGTGTTAATACTTATCGAAACCGCCTTGTATTTTGTCCAACCACTATTTCCCGTACTATTACAATATTTTTCTATATTATATCTTTTTTATATAATTTTCAGGTACTCTGGTATTGCTTATATGTAAAAATATATGAATTTTGAGGTCATTAGTTAAGTATAAATAGTGGCGGTTAATTGGTGTGTCAGGATCCCACTAGAGAAATATGCATTGTTTCTGTTAACTACGTCACAGTGCTCGCGGCAGGTGCTCCGACACAAGGTGGCGATGCACTTCAAACATCACAGCATCCTAGTGGGACCATCTCTAAAGGTATCTGGAACAGTTTATAAACAAATGGTGTCGTCGTAGTTATATCGTAACATAATTATATATCGTAAAAGTGCCCGTGTCTGTCTGCATGTGTTGTGTGTGTAGGTATGTGTGTGTGGTGCGACGGATGCTACACGCTAACACCCACGCATTCAAAACGTAACGCACAGATAAATTATCTTTTAGCAAAACATCAATTAATATCAGAAATATAATTAAAACTAACGTACTATTATAACTCTGAATTATTATTTTTTATATTTTTTTTATATTTTATATTTCTTTTTTTTCATAGTTGATTCGATTCATAACTATAGTGACCTATTCAACAATGAGCGGGACAGGGGGCGGCGCGGGGGCGGGTATGTCACACTCCGGACAGGCGTTGCAAGATATAAACATTTGAGGTAACAACAGACTCTAGCGAGGACGATATATACATAAAATATGTCAGAACTTGTAAACAGTGAGGCACTTATATTGCACACAAATATATCAGCTGCAGATAAACAGAATAAAATATGAACAGTAACAACAGTATCTTGAACAACATAGGAACGATGAGCACTACTCGAATAGTTCTATAACAATTGAGAGATGGCGCTGTACACTAACTTTGGACGTACGGTTGAAATGTCTGGAGTGCGACATAAGCGCTGCATAACACGTGAATCACAATGTAGTAATTGACTATCACACCAAACTGCACAACGAATCGTCACTCGACCGACAAACAAACTACACTTCGAGCACTTATCTAAGCGGGGAAGAGGATGCCTACACTACCGGATTGTATGGAGAGGATACACAAGGTACACACACTGCGACATTTGAATTTCATTTTAATTATGAGGAAAAGCTAATTTTAGAGATTGATAAATAAAAATGATGCTACAAAGTGTAAAGTATCGTAGAATTAACGAGTGAAAAAGCGCAAGCTTCAAAAAGGTACGCTTTGGTTTGTGTGGAAGAGGAGAACAGGGCTCAAGGGTATAGAGAAGTGTCAAAATGACAAGGTAATAGGACAGGGGGATGGAGGGGTTGCAAGTGCAGGACGAGGGGCGAGGGAGGGCGGGCGAGTATCACAGGAGCAGCACGAGCACTCGGCCACGTCGGGAGCACCAGGGCGGCGGCACCGGCGGGGGCGGAGCACTGCGGGACCGGTGGGGGCCCAGCGGTCTCAACATGTAGGCTGCTAGCAGCAGACCAATCCAACTTTAGTATTGTCTTCAAGGTATCGACCTCGTGCGAGGTTCATTGAATCGGCATCAAACTTGATGATTGTCTAACAGAAAGTGTCCGAGGTAACAGTAATTGAGAGCCTTTTTGGGCCTCGAGTCAAACAATTCTTTTTTAGTACTAGAATGAACAGATCGGGTCTAGGTGGGATTCTCAAAGATAAAGTAACGGACGGAATGGGAAGCCACCGCCGGCGCCGGCGCCAGACGCACGAACTGCGAGATTCCGATCGAATACTATCAAGTGTGTCACCATCGGAGGAATGATCCGGGATCGATGGATCCCAAATCGCTCCACCAACCACACGCTACTGCCTATTACCGACAAATTGAACTCACACAGAACTATCTTCAACATATATTAGTTAACATTAAATGTTTACCATACCTCTTTATACTATAATCTTTATATTGACATTGCTTAGCCAGCACAACCGGCGGGAGGTTAAAATACTCTTTTTAAATCTTCATCTAAATATAAACTCTGTAGATCTTAAACATCTATGGAACTAAAATTACATTTTGTACCATAACGTTGTTCATTAAAATTAAGCCACTAGTTGCGAGGAAGCGCTCGCATATATTAGTGTTGGAACATCTAATTAGGCCACAAACGAGATAAGTACTTGTGTTAGCTTCTATTAAGGGACTTAAATATCCGTGAAACTAGACAAAGACTAAAATGGACAACAATGGTAGAATGGAACATACCATTGTTGGCCCTGAAACACAAGACAAGAACTGGGACTCTAGAGAAGGTAATAAGAATAAGAATGCGTAGCGCCCCCCGCAAGCCTCCTGTATGTCACGACACATAACAAGCGGTACGAAACTCTGAGTATGATCGCGCGAGCTCCCCCCTCGCGCCTCGCGCCGCGACTCGAAGGAACAAAGCTACCACCGCTGGGAGTCGACCGGCGCACACCTACACTATATACGTATCACTAGTACCTATATAGTTCTAGCATTAACATCTACCCGCCAACTCCCGATAAAACAAAGTTACCCTAAACTTACGATAAGAATGAAACCGCGCCGCCCCCGTCTATATATGTACTTCTATATCTCTCGTAGAGAAATGATCTTTTATATAGGTATTTTTTTTACTTTGTATTATTTTTCGGACGTCACAACTTGTCACTCTAATTTTTACGACTTATGGTCAGAGGAAGATGTACTGTAAATTAACCTACTTAAGAATCGTGTTAGATTGCATCTTGTAGAATTATTTAGTATCGAGGATGCAGTCTAATACATCCGACTATTTCTATTTCTCTTAAGGTGAGAGATAAAACTATTTAATTTTAAATGTAAGGACACACGTCTTCGTATATCTCGAAACAACTTACGAGATAAAACATTATAATATGTGATGTCAAGATCTGGCACACGCTTACAACCAGTTAACGTGACGCTATCCAGAGACAGCTTACTAACGGCATCTTATGGCATTGCATTATACCAGTTTCCTGCATTTTTCATTATTGCATTCAGAATCTCTTAAATTTCTTAACTTATTTATTCCATACGAAAAATTTTAAATTTATGTATTTACGTGTCGATTACTGAACTATATTTGTATCAACTAATAACATTTTGTTTGCAGTGCGAAGGCGCGAAAAGCAAAAATGAGGGTAATGATATTAATGTTCGTTGCATATTATTATGTCATCTACATAAATATATGTGAAGCAGGAAACACTCTGTTCTCTGAACGTCGAGAGACCGTCCAGTAAGTACACTGGATTACTCGAAACAAGTGGCACAAAGCGAAAAACTAACAAAATAAACATACAACTTGCATTAAACTTACAAAAAAAGAAACATCTCAACCTGGTGATAACCTTCGTGTGAATCTAAATAGCTTAAATCGAGTTTACAACTACATTGACTCTGTTAATAGGAATAAAACGAGAAACATAACTTGAGTATCGCTATGCGATTCTACTGAAGCCCGGATTACAATATCTTTAACTCTCGTAGCAAAAAAGCATAATTAATGTGTCGATGGCGACATCTGTTTGATTAAAATCCAATGTTTTTTTAAATTTACTATTGGAGAAATCGTTATTGGAATCCGTCTTAAATTATTTCATAACAATATTTAGTGAATTACATTCATATTCAATACCGATTCAAAGCACGAACCTGCACAGACCAACAACTGTATTAGGGCTGGAATCGGTATTCAACAAGAACATGACACAACAACGGTTGTTTGTTTCACAAGTCCTGGGTTTTTTTTTTTGTTTAATTTGTTAACTACTTGCACAATTAAGCAACTTTCTTTACTTAACTTCATATGTGTTTGTTTTTGTAAATCAAGATTAGATCTTTCATGATCACTTTTTCCAATATATTCATTTCTACAGATACCTGTAAAACAAACTAAGTATAACAAAGCAACAGCGGTGCTGCGCCTCGCCGCAAGCGCCGGCGTCGGACACATGCAAAAGCTACCAATAAAGGGTGAAACACTTCCGGAGCGATACAGTAAATTAATACCAATATAAGAAATAATAAGTCAAAACAAAAAAAAAATGCATAAATACATTAGTAAAGTTTGAAGGCACGTCTGACGCCTGATGTAGTTCTGAACTTACGACTACTGCGTCCCGCGCACTCATATATACTTACATACATATATACATTCTCGCATACGCTTCTGGACCTTGTAGATAATAATCATTAACATGGCGAGCAACGTGATTCAAGGAGTTAAGAATCAATTTAGTTTAGCTGTTTTGTAACTCAACCAAGCAAGGGACTGCCTCAAAATGTATGTTTGAAGAGCTAAGGTTGGGTGGGTTGAAGTTGATAGCCACTGCCTTCGATATATGTATAGATAAACAAACTTCAAACAGTTGAACCTTGAATACTTGAAAGTACAATCCTTGTGGGACTGATCCTAATTATTATCTACAAGGCATCAAACACAGGGTGCTTACATAACCAAACTTAACCTACCCACATTGACGCGACCGCGTAGTGCGTCTTACTCACACTTATAGGCGGATACGAATTTAGACAAGGCAAGCTATAGTTTTGTCTTTTTCTTGTGGCAGTTACATTGTTACCAAACACAACGAAATATTTCAGAGGTCTTGGAAGTGAAGTTAAAAATAGAGCATGACCTAGTCTCCAGATTTTGTAACGTGCGGACTTTTATACAACGTTCAGATTTAATTATGACTGAAAACAATTAATTTTCCTTTCAAAATCCGATAATTCATCAAGACTTGATAATAATTGGTTTAAAAAAACTTTTAACGAGCGAATCCTACTGCCTTGTTAATGCCAAAAGGTTCCCTACACGCTCGATTTTAGACAAAGCCTTATCAAATAACATAACGAGGTCGCGGCCGCGTCTCGTGCCCATTGCACACAGTACAGTGTCCATTATACGTTGTATAATGTCCATTGTACAATGTCCACCCTACATTGTAAACATTTAAAATCGTTCGGATGGTACGCTACGAGAGTATCACAGCAGTGCGTCACTTACCTAAAGATTCGAGATGACCACTTCGGCCTGATCCCCTGCACTGGCGAAAGCTTTTGCAAATAGAGCTCTATTCAAAAAAACATCATGGTTGTTTTTGAACTACCCACAGCAAGCTATCAGCTATTTGTGTATTATTCAGTTTACAGCAAAGCAACGTATAAAATAGTCTCATGTACTTTTGGCGATATTGACACGAGACCTTGGCAATTATTGAGAGTTTTACATACACTTTAAAATAATATAACTTATGCATACTTCAAGCAACACAAAACTGTATTCAAGAGTGACGACCAAACGTCTCAGAGCTGTGACCCTCAATCGGAGCCAGGGCGATGGAGGTCAAACGAAAGTGGATATGAAACAACCCCTGTAAACACCCGGTGCTTTACACAGTATAGAGTTAGTTCCGTTCCGTACTTACATATTGCTAACTAAAACTATTGTAAAATGATCAATGTAAATAAAAATGTAATATACAGATGTAACATTCACATAGAACCTAAATGGTATAAATATTGTAAAGCAAAAAATACTAGCGAGTAAAATGAATGTGTATGCCATTAAAAAACGGAACCAACCCCCGCGCACACCAGTGCCGTACATAAAGTGTAAACAGACAAAAAAAACTATAGTTAAATAATTCATATTAAAAAAAACGTACACCTACAAACTAGAGAAGTGGCTTCCTTCATTATTATGTTCGTTACGATGACACCCGCGCGACATTTGAGGAGCCGAATAAGTTTGGCAAATTATTTGCTGGCATCATGTTAACCTAACAAAACATGATAACTTCAAATCAAGAATATTTCGTTCCGCTATCGTTAGTTCTTATGTCGATTCAAATCGAGAGCCAAAAGAAACCCTATGTACAAGAAATTAGCCAAAAACACATGATACTTCAAAAAAAAGTAAAGCTTGAAGCTAATTAGTCCGAATGCCTCTCACAGAGGTAACGTTTAATTTTATTTAAAAGGCCACAAATAATTACTGCGTGTAGACATTTTGAAATTTGATTTCATGCGCGATTAAGATTGAAACAAAACGCGAACGGGACAAGTTCCGCTCGCGACGTCGCGCGATTTATTGCGAACTTTAAAAAAATATGGGTATTAAATTGCTGCACTGGCAACACAGTTCGAGTACACAGACGCCGACATCCCCCCACTGCTGCGTTTCTATCGCGATTAATTAATAAGTAGTTAATAATTAACAAATAATAAATCTGTCAAGGTGCAAACATCATTAGTACCATGTAGAGAAACGGTTCGACGACTACGCATCCTCCCACGACGCTACTTATTAATACTTGATTATTACGAGAAAAAATAATAATAAAGCTCAAACACTTTTATCACAATACCTTAACAACTATGACGTCGAAGGTCAGAGGAGACGCACCACGCCGGGCGGCGCGTGCCCCGTGCGCTTCGACCCTAGTGCGGCGCCTGCGCGGCCTCACTCTACAATTTTGAAAAGAAACGCCTCGAAAGGAATGTCCTGATTGACCGTAGCGCCGAATATATACTACTATCATTATGTAAAATACTATATACACATATTTAATAAAGCTGTAAAACTCAACTGCGCTCAAGTTTGTCGAAGTTCGGAGACTCGGAGACGTCCCTCGTCGCCGAGCGACAACTTGAACCACCGAGCGGGGCGACTCGGGCCCGCGGCGCGCGACTAACGGCGCGGGCGACTAAACGTCGCGCGACTTCCTATCGCTACTACGCCGCGAGGACGCGCGACTTCTAAATTTACGTTTCGAAAAGTCAGCCACATCGCAATACTTACATTGAAATCGGTACAACAAAGTCGCGCGCGTTTTCGTCGCTAAGCGCCTTTAGCCGAGCGGGCGACAACACGATCCCGCGAATTTAATGATAAAATTAGTTAGTCCTATAGTCTTTATCTCTAAGTGGCTACCGACGGCCGGTAGAGGGTATCATGTCTGCGTTGGGTCGGTCGGCGAGTTCAGTAGAGGGGGGGGTGGCCCGAGAATCAAATCCGATTTGACGCGCTGCCCGTGAATGTGTCCTGGAAACGGAAACACGAGCGTTATAGTAACAGTTACACACCTGTGCAAAGAAATTAAAACGATTTGAATTCACCTCTTTTTTGAAATCGGATAAGCATTTTTTTATTGTTTACAAGTTAGCTACAAGTCACCTGATGCTAAGTGACGATGTGTTCATAGGTGGCGCCACGCTACACCTGGATTTGAAATTGGCTCTCAAGTGTGGCTGCCGGAACACACCGATAGGTGCTTGGCGATAGATTCTTAACTTGAGGACGGCAGCTAGCCACTAAGCCAGGCGAGGGAATGAAAATGCCCTCCCTCCCACCAAGCTGTGGTTTCATCACTATGTTTTTCTTTCACTGAAAGCTCAAGCTCATTGTAGTATTAGAACTGACGACTCACGCATCGCGAGCCGACTTCACTACCTTTGCCATCGTCGCTTCATTTTTATAAATTTTTTGTACATTGTACATACATAAATGAACATATGTATGTACAAGGTGGGCCAAAAGAAGTCATCCGATATTGTTTGGCTCTTTTTTTTCTAAATGAAAAACTTCGATTCTGGTCGATATAATCTTCTCGACTTGACCAATAAAATTGTAAAGATTAAAATAAACATACTCAAAAAAACGAATCGAAGTTTTTCATTTAGAAAAAAAAAGAGAGCCAAACAACATCGGGGGACTTCTTTTGGCGTCCTTGTGTATTGTATAATATTGCGCATGTAGTGTACTTACAATGTCCCTGGAGGGCGCGGAGTGCGCGGCGCGGCCGCCGGGCCCCGCGCCCCCCGCGCCCCCCGCGCCGCCCATGCCGCCGCCCTGCCGGGACAAACAGTAGGCTATGTTACACATTGCAAATATTCAAAGAAAGAGACTCTTCAGCTGTTACTAAAGCTTACATCTAAGGCCTCGCGCACTTTACGGTCAGGCCGCACCGCGAAACATCATGCTGTCTCTGTTAATCATTCAACGTTTGAAAGAGATATAGAAAACCGTTGCGATGCGGCCCGCCATTATATGCGCGAGCCTTGATTCTCAGGATGGCGCAAGGCGCTGATCGCGCTACAGCGCCCCCCTCGTTTTCCGGATTAAGGAGGGGAATGTAAACGGAGGAAGGATTAGATGACAACAAAGCTTGGGATTGTAGTAAAATTGCTCCAATTCAAACAGTTAGTGGGAAGATTACAATTGTAAATGTGATCGCGCCCAAAAAATTACCTGCCGGGCGTTTCTTGCCAGTTCTTTTGCCGGCGTAAGGAGGTTGGAACAGGCGGAGCTAGTCTTAAGTTTGACGTTTTAAAGCAATCATATTATGTATCCTATTAAATAAAGAATTTTTGAAATTTGAGGAGTAGGGGGAGATGGAAGGAGAATAGGAGGAGATGGAGGCAAGTAGGGAGAGTGAAGGAAGTGAAGGGGAGAAGATGAAGGAGAGGGGCGGGAGTAGTGGAGTGGAAGGTGCGTACCTGGTGGTCGTCGGGCTGGTGGTGCGGGCGGCACATCTTGTCGCAGTAGTCGGCGAGGATGTCGCGGAACCGCGTCCAGCACTTCTCGGGGACCGTGATGGCGGTGCGGAAGTTACTCTTCACCTGCGGGGGCGCGACGTTAGCGGGGGCATGCATCTACACGACACTCTTTGGAATTCGCAAAAATACATTTAGGCTTAGACGTTGGGTGTCTTTTTCAATTTTGGACAGCGAGCCGTGCTCATTGAGAATGTTCAAACGTTTTTAGGAGCGCTAGAAACGTGGCATACAGGGTAACCGTTCCTACGAAATCTTTTTTCTCCTTCAAGAGTAACAACAACAAGTTACTAATAAATTTTAGGTAGGTACTGAACGTAAATGTCTACTTTGCATCGAAATCAGTAGGCCCACCATAAAAATGCATTTCCGAAACATCGAGCCGAAACGAAAATGTTAAAACTACCAAAGAACTGCTGCCGAAGACATTTCTGCGTTTGTTCGGACCACTTCACGGTGCGGTTGAGGAACGGCAAGTAGTATCTTCGGTACCGGTTACGGAACGTATGTGTCACGTCATGTCACGAATCGCACGAAATTTCGTAATACGTTTCCTGGTTGGCCTACTGGAATAAGGTTGGCACTTACTGTTTTTATTATTATTTTTATTTGTATTTAAAAACAGCAAGTGCCTTTCTCCCTATAGTGAAATTTAGTAAGTCCATTTACGTTTCCTTCCCTTCAATTTTGAGCTCATGCATTTATTCCGTTTCATCAAGTCAATAGCAAATCGATCATTCGGATGGGAAGATTTATATTTTTAGAAATAAAATTGCTTTATTGGATAACATTAAAATGTATCAACTAGAGTTGCAAACTACTAGCATAACATATCAATCTGAAATAAAGGACCTGCAAACAAAAATCACCAGCCTTGAGACTTCACTAATTACTATCAGTGGCCGTTATGAACAGTCTCAGTACATGATGAAGGAGTATATATTGGCGATGGATGAATTGCTCAAATTGAGCCACAGCAACCTAGAGTGTGTTGAGTCAAATATTGACACAGCATGTGACTGTCAACTCACAAAACAGCCAATGCCGGTTTGTACTGCTTCATCATTACCAGAAATGTCAGACAGTTTGAATGTCTTGTCTGGTGATAGTGTAAATGAAACAAATTATGTTATGTTCAGCGATGAAATTGGTAAGCATATGGGTTCAAGAGTAGGTATGAACACTGGATGCCGGCTCATAAATAATTGTATGCCCAATTCTAGTCTGCGTGAGTTGATGCCAAAAATAGAAGAATATAAATATAACCACAACTCAAATCTGATAATTTTAATTGGGAATAGAGGAAATGTCAATGAAAATGAGCTAAATGAATATGTTAAAACGTTAAGATTATTACAAGTAAATGAAATTATATTGTTTACCTTCCCCTATAGTCACAGTTTGTCACAAGCAGAAAACAACCTTAGGTATAAGTTAAATTTGACTTTACATGAATTGTCATGTAATTATAATAAAATTAATCTGATTGACACTAACAATATTGTTGGTAAAAAATATTTTTTGACCAAAGACAGTTATTGTCTTAAAAAGTACTATAAACAACGGGTAGCTAATTCGCTATCTTATTATTTTAATAAGACAGCCAAAAACTTGGCTAAACAAATGTGCTCTATTGAGTACTGTCTTGACAACACTATTCAACAGTTGGAAACAATTCCAAATAATTTAAACATAGTGGCATGACAATAGAGGAAGTCTCTAGCCCAATTAAATCAAAAAATATTGTTTACAAATCTTGCCCAAAATCACAAATCATAGTTAACGAAAATGTAAATAAATTCAACCTGGTCCACCAGAATATTCAAGGGATGAAGGGCAAATGTTTAGAAATTGAGTTGTTCATGAATCACAATAACATTGACATTCTTTGCATTACTGAGCATTGGCTCAAAAATCATGAACACATATTTAGTTTTAACAATCACCAAGTTGGTAGTTCGTTCAGCAGAGTTAATGCAATTCATGGTGGTTCATTAATACTATTAAATAAAAAAATTAAATTCAAAGAACGCAAAGACATCGTCCACTACTCAGCTGAGCGAATAATCGAAATAGCCTGTGTAGAATTGGAGCAGTTCATTATTTTAAGTGTGTACAGGCCTCCAACTAGTTCATATGATGATTTTGAAAAGTTAATGGAGGAAGTTCTTTTCAAAATATCCAAGTTAAATAAACAAATTATTATCTGTGGAGATTTCAATGTAAACCTTTTGGAGGTTTCTACTCTAAGTACGAGAATAACTAATTTATTTAAATCATTTAATTTGAGAAATCTGTTTATGGAGCCTACAAGGATAACTGCCACTACGGCTACTTGTTTAGATAATATTTTTACAGATGTGAATGTAATTAGTCAAAGTGTAATAAGTAAATTAGATTCAGACCATTGTGGTCAATTAATTACAATTAAAAATAAAATAAAAATTAATGAAAAAAAATCTGTCACATATGTACCAGAGACCGTTGATCGGATGGAGAAAATAAAATTAAAACTGATCGATGAACTTCCTTTTTTACCGGATCGTAGAAATGCTGATGATTTATACAACTCTTTTTTCAGCGTATTTAGCAAAGCTTTCAACACGATATTTACTCCAAAAACGATCATGGTTTCTGATAGACCTAATTTTACGGAGTGGGCTACAGTTGGTATTCACAAAAGCAGGCAAAAGCTGTACGACCTCTACAGTGAAAAACAATATAATACTAGTAATGAGTTTAAAGAAACTGTAAAAACATACTCAAAAATTTTTAAGACGGTCTGTCACATTGCAAAGTCTCGTTATATAAGTTCTAAGCTTAAAAATAGTAATGACAAAATTAAAGCAACTTGGAAAATTATAAATAGTGAGACTGGTAAAGTCAGGTCTCAAGCTAATGATTACAACCTAAATATTGGCGATACCAGTGTCAAGACTGACATTGAAGTAGCTAAAGCATTTGAAACCTTTTTCACTGACATTCCAGTCTCTACTACTAAGTTCTTAAACTCATCGCACACCATTGCAGAATCTATGTTAAAAACAAATGTACCAGAGTGCAAAATTCCTTTTCAATTTGACTATGTTAGTTGCAAAGATGTAGTAAAAGCTTTTAATATGATTAATGTCAAGAAAACTACTGACCTCTGGGGTATATCCGTGACCGTTGTTAAGCCATTAATTGAAATGATTGCACCCGAATTAGCCCTGATATTTAACAAATGTATTGACGACGGCGTGTTTCCTGATCTGATGAAACATAGTAAGATAACACCCTTGTTTAAATCGGGTACAACGACTGACCCTACTAACTTTAGACCAATATCAGTATTACCAACATTTAGTAAAATATTCGAAAAACTTATTCTAAATCAATTGCAAAGACATTTCTCTGCAAACAAATTACTTAATCAAAAACAGTTTGGCTTTACGCGTGGTCGCTCTACTACTGATGCTGGTGTCGAGTTATTAACTCACATCTATGATGCCTGGGAGGAGTCACGGGACGCTCTAGGCGTGTTCTGTGACTTGTCCAAGGCATTTGATTGTGTTCACCACGAGACACTGATCAGGAAGCTCCGGCACTATGGTATTCGAGGTGTTCCTCTGGACCTTGTAACCTCATACCTTAGTGATAGGATTCAGAGAGTTGACGTGAACGGGAAGCGATCCTCGGGGTCAGTAGTCACAATGGGAGTTCCGCAGGGTTCAATACTCGGACCTTTTCTGTTTTTAGTTTACATCAATGATTTGCCCAGCCTTGTTAGTGACAATCACGAAATAGTATTGTTTGCTGATGATACGTCGCTTTTATTTAAGTTAAAGCGACAACATAACATTTCTGACGACGTGAACAATGCTCTCTCCAAAGTTACAGACTGGTTTGATGCGAACAATTTGATGTTAAATGGAAAAAAGACAAAATGCTTGAGATTTGTGCTGCCCAATGTTAAAGAAGTACCAACAAATGTAAAAATTAAGGACGAAGAATTGGACCTTGTCAAGACTACAGTATTCTTAGGCATAACTTTAGATCACAAATTGCAATGGGGCCCACATATTGTCAGTCTATCGAGCAGACTTAGCTCTGCAGCATATGCTGTAAAGAAGATCCGTCACCTTACTGACGTTGATACAGCCAGACTAGTCTATTTCAGCTATTTTCACAGCATTATGTCCTATGGAATATTGCTGTGGGGAAACGCTGCTGATATTAACACCATATTTGTATTGCAGAAGAGAGCTGTTCGTGCGATTTATAACATGGGCCCCAGAGAATCTTTAAGAATTAAGTTTAAAGAAACCAAAATAATGACAGTTATTTGTCAATATATTTATGAAAATGTAATGTACATACGGAAAAATTTAAATAGCTTCAAAAAGAGAAGTGATTATCACAATTTTAATACTAGAAACAAAGATAAAATTGCTGTACCCACCACTAGGCTCCATAAAGTTAGCAACTCGTTCAAAGGTCAATGTGTACGCTTTTTCAACAAAATCCCAAGTGAAATTCAAGACTTGTCTATAACAAAATTTCAAGTCCGTATAAAGAGAAATCTCATTAGTAAAGCTTATTATAAAATATCGGACTATCTAGATGACAAACAAGCTTGGGATTGTAGTTAATCTATCTATCTTTCTTTCTATCTATCTATTCTCCCTATTTCCCCTATTCTAACCATTTTCGGTAAACAGCCAAAACAGTCATGCTCACGAAAGTGACTTTGCTTGCAGCGGCGTCATGTGTCGGGTCGCCCTCTTCCCTCTCATATGGTCGAGGAGAGCGATGGCTGGCACATGCGTCAACTCGTGAACGGGTGCTGCTTGTGGGGTCTGGTCTGCTTTGGTTGTGATCCCACAACTCGTTAATATTCATGTTCCCATATCCCAATGTGTACAACCAAACAAGAGAAATCTTCTTATTAGTAAAGCTAAATAAAAAATATCGATTAGATGACAAAAAAAAAAAGCTTGGGATTTTAGTGAACTTGCTCCAATTCAATCAATTAGTAATAAGAATAAAATTGTCAATGTGATCGCGCCAAAAAAATTACCTGCCGGGCGTTTCTTGCCTGTTCTTTTGCCGGCGTAAGGAGGTTGGAACAGGCGTAGCTAGTTTTAAGTTGACGTTTTAAAGTGATCACAATGTATCCTATTAAATAAAAAAGTTTTTGATTTTGATTTTGATTTTATAAATTGCTCCAATCGGCCAATTTTCAGTATACCAAAAGCTACTTTTTTTTGCGAACTCCAAAAAGTTTCTAATCAACGTGTTCAGCTATCAATAATGTGCGGTGACAGACACATCCCATAACAAGTTAACAACATCAAGAGGTAGAGGAAAGAACATACCGAGTCCCCGGATACAGACTTGCAAAGGGAATAGTCTCGATTCAGACATGTTTACAGATTATTATAATAATTCATTACATGCAAAGGCGAACAGATAAATAGTTTCATACATTAGATAAATGGGGTCGCTCTCGAGAGATTTACTAATTCTGGAGAATTAAGATAAATAAATTAGATCAGCGGAACAATAGACAAATTTTGTTATTTTCATAATTTACTTTGAATATCTTATCAAGCAAGATTTTACGTTTTTTTATAGCTAATAAAACTTTGATCTTAAAAAGCGGTGCTCATTAACTATCACCAAATTAATAATATAAAACAGTAATAATACGGCAAATACTCGGTACGGACGAAAATTTAACTCATTTTCATCCACTTCGTAAATTTGTTATAACTTGTGATTAAGCGCCATCTAGCGGTCATGTTTCGAAATCGGCATTACTACTATTTTATAGTATTCCCTAGTAGCGGGCACACATACAAGTAGGATCGAGGTGTGTGTGGGGACCTACCTCGCTGACCTTCATGTAGATCCCGCGGTTGTTCTGTCCGATGTCGAAGTAGAAGTTCTTGTTGTCGACGCGCAGGTGCCGCCCCTCCGGCAGCTCGCCCTTGAACCTGCGTGGGAGTGTCAGTCGGGGATCCAGTGGGGGGGACCCACCAGCGGGCAAGTGTACTGTCAAACGTGCTGAGATGGCGGTCACGGTCGCCATTTGCAATAATAACCCCTGGTTGTGGTACAATTGGTTTATTAGGTTGTTGGTTGCAATGAGATATTATTTTGAAGTAATAATAAAGAGTCATTCAAAAATTTACATACGAATTAAGAGACAACACGAACGGTCCACTCCGCATCCGGTTTGACGTCCCGTCGTGCCCGGACGGTGGGACATCAAACCGGAGGGATAGACAGTTTGTGAAACAATATCCGTCAGCAAAGTTTCATGTTCGCTATTCTACGACAGCCAAAACGGCAACGAGAGTCAAATGAAAACTTTAAGCCACGCGTCCACGGAAGCGGATACCTTAGTAACAAGCAGACGGCCCACCTGATGGGCATTTTTTAATTTTTTTTATATGAGATAGGTATGCATTTGACCCCAGTCTCACCTGATGGGAAGTGATGACGAGGCCGAAGATGGAGCATGCTTGCCTAGATGATACCTATTCACTCTCGACTTGAAGGTTCCCAAGTTAGGGAAACAAAGACGACGGCAAGGTGTTCCACTCCTTCGTCGTTCGCATTATAAACGTGTAAGCGAAACGTTTTGTGCGGATTGGGGGTATTTCAACCATGTACGGATGACGTGTTTGCGTGCGTCTTGTTGTTCGATGGGGGAATGAGGTTGTGTACACATGTGCGGCAGCAGGCCCGCTGCCGCCTGGCTCGCCTGCGGGGCACTCACCCGCCGTCGTCCGCGCCGAAGTCGTCGAGCAGGTCGGTGAGCGCGTCGCGGAACTCGATCATGCCCTGCGCCGGCAGCGCCACCTGCGAGCGCGGGCCCCCGCGGGACACCGTCTGCGACACGCGCAGGAACCGCCCGCGCGAGTTCTCCTTCAGGTCCAGGTAGTAGCGCCGGTTGTCCTGCAGCCCCAGCCCCGGCTGCGGACACACGGGCCAGCGTCACAAGCGGACCGGGACAGCTCGGTGCGGGCGTGGCGTGGAATGTCGCACGCGGACCTGTTCGCGTGGACTTGTAGAGAACGATGGCAAGGCGTGAAAGTGAAATCAAATTCTTGTTTGTACGAAATTAGTTTAACCTCAGGGTTTGTTTGTGGCGAAGAAATCTTATCGCAGTATTCGGTGATCATGGTGCGCAATTTTATGGTGTCGACGTCCAAACTCTGTAAGTTTTGCAAACGAACTAATTAATCTGTTATATTAGCGCTGCAAAAATCAAACTTCATTCAACAGAAGTATTGAATGAAGTTTGAAACGAAGCTGACCCAATTTCTATAGGTTTAGTTAGTCAGCTGTGTCATACGCTAAAAGATGCGAATTACCTTGAGCATCATCTCTGACTTGAGCTTCCCGTCTTCTGGCACATTTTCTGGGTTGGGTGGGCCCAGTGACGAATAAAAGTCGCTGAAACTGGAGAGGTGGTCGCGAAACTCCGCCGCTGTCGACATCGCGAGGAATATCTGTGACCGACGCCCGTCTGCGCCGATCTGGAGAGGAAACATACATTATGTACGTACAATCTTACATACGTATGATCGTGGTCGACCAAAGGCAAATCGTGCAACTCTCGAAGTCCTAAGTTTATTTTTTACAACTGTCTAGATCGGACTTTGACCACGATCTCACCAGATGAAAAGCAACGATGCGATCAAAGGTGCAATACGCTTGTTTAGCAAATACCTATTCACTTGTCTTCCACATACATACACCCAGGTTGAATTATTGTGGACGCACACGTTCCATGGCACAATATTTCAAATGCATTTCTCTTTTGCACTTCATATTAAAAAGTTCAGTCAAAGAAAAATTAGAATCAAAAAGAAGAGTTAAAATCCCAAATCCTATCAAAACCTGGCACCACATCCGACAACATCGTCACTTAACATATTCTGGCGACTTGTGGTCAAACGCTACTCCCGTAACAAATAAACAAAACATGTCATCTAAAAAATAAAAATATATCTGCTATAGCAAAAAATGGAAAAGCAAGACATCGTGAGAGCCACGCAACCTAAAGAGCGTGTGACGACGCGATTGAGATCGTGGCCCTTCGGAGCAACCTCGAGACAAGCATTATATTAGACACCCTTCTAAATGTTTCTATTAATTCTATAGCAACGGGTATGGGGGCAGACGTTTACAAGTACATATATTGTAAGGGGCTGGGATAAAGTCACAAATGGCGGAGTATTTTACTCAGGGACTTAACGGATTTAATCGAACTACTATATTTAGCGCTTCTTTAAAATTAGTCTCAAATCTTACAATTTGGGAGTGTCCAAGATGCGAACAAATAGATAAAACCTCAATATTATTCTAAGAAAACATCGATAGGAACGATTGAAACTGATTTATAAGGACTGACTGCGACACGGTTCAAATCGGTTGATTTCCTCGACAATTGGCATGTCAACGACACTGTGAGTATACACGTGTCTCGGAGATTGTCAAACGATTAATATTCATTATCTACGGTTATATAAGCGCCGGCTGTTTCTAAAATCAGCTGTCTATCGGCGTTATCTGCGAGTTATGTCAACTGCTATCGCTGCTTGCATAATTAATTTATCTCTGTATATACACCCACAAGTACCTACAATATTCTGATATAAATCATTTGTTGAAACAAAAACTGGGAACGAACATGTATTTATTCTATTGAATTAACGAAATAACTTTTGGCCTTTTATAATTTCCAGATAGCAATGTGAGTACTTACTTACAATTCGTTTTATCGCAAATGCGCAGACAACGAAAAACCTACTTGAAATTCTACTTTGTGGTCTTATTTTACAAATTTTATTTTATTTCAAAATACATTATTTCTATTTGCAGCAATGCTAAAACCGGCATGTTAAGTAACTGCAGTATTCAAGGGCACGCGTCATGTACCAACCACCAACCCGCACTAACCCGACCCGACATAGATCTTGGCCCATATTCTCTCTAAGAGAAGGCTTGTGTCCTCTTAGTGGGAACGGAATAGGCTGATGATGATGATTTTGTACATGTACAAAAAACCGAAAAAATGTATTTAATCTTTCTTTTTTTCAACATTTGATGATGATAATGTAGGTACAGGTACTGACCTCTGCAACTTTAATGAACCTGCCGCGCCTGTTTTGTTTCACGTCGAGGTAGAACCTCTTGGACTGGATCTGCAGCATCTTCGTCGCCAGCTCCTGCTCCTGTGGCTGCTGACCTGCAACACAACACCCGGTGGACCACTCTTATATTCTTATATTACCATTCAGCAAGGGACGCCACCGCCCTTGCTACTGAACTAGTTTTTAAATTTAATAAGGTTGTATAGGTTTTCAGCCATTCAGAACGGGATGGAAATCAAAATAAATTTCTGCATAAATGAAATCATAATATAGGTTGTGCACAACGCATTCTTTTTCATTTATTTATTCCCTTTGCCAGTCTCTGTTTTCTAATCGCTATAATTTGGGAATCACAGATTACAGGCAAACCGTGGATAGGTCGGTTATTGGGAATGGCCGTTAGGCATGTATGCTACACCGTCGACCGCTTCATTGCTTGGCAACGGGAATAATGGTGATTGAACTCAAGATCTATACGCAAAAAGGGTCTTCAGCCTGAGATTTTCTCAATAAACAAATAACATATTCAAGTAAAAAATCAATTACATGTTTAGTTCGTTGTTTAAGCGTACTTTAAAAGTAATTTCTAAGCGCAACTTGTAATCAAGAATTTCGTTAACCATCAGATACCACTGCTGGGGAAAGGTCGAAATGACTTGCCTCACCAAAATTATCCTTATCCTAGAACTGGAATATTCAATTTAAAAGTAACACCTCGTAATTAGCCAACGCGCTTCATGGATAGTTAGTTACGAGCGAGTAGAAACCGTCGGGAGTGTTACGTGCGCCGCCGTGTCGGGCGGCGCGGCGGCGCACGCAACGTCCGCACCACGCATCATTGCGCCACCTGGGGGCCCTGGAGGCTACTAATATTGGAAATATAAAGATAACCAAGTCATCATCATCGGAAGAAGTCCACTGCTGAACATAGGCCTCCCCCTTTGAACGCCATCATGAAAAGCTACTAGCCATTTGCATCCATCGGCTCCCCGCGACTCTTACAATGTCGTCGGTCCACCTAGTGGGGGGCCTACCTACAGAACGTTTTCCGGCCACAAGTCGCCCGATGTGAAAAGACGCTGCGGTGACTGACGCCTAGCTGGATTGGAAACTGCCTCTTAAGCGGGGCTGCCGGAATACGACGATAGGTGCTCAGCGAAGGATATTATTAACTTGAGGGTGGTAGATAGGCGAGCACCAGAAAATGTTCGTCTTAATTAATTTAGCCTACATCTGAACAAGGGAGATTGTGAATAGAATCTGCTATGACATAGTTTATTACAAAATAAAGTAAAGATATGATCGTCAATATAATATAAATCACGATTGCCTTGGATTATGCTTTTATGAAAAGAACTTGCTGAAGAAATAAATTCCTTTCAATGCAGTTCGAAGGATTCTCGCTCATTCATACTCCAGCCGAGATATCAAAAACCAACAAAACACGACAGATGATTTATAGAACAGTAGGGATGGGCAAGTGAAAAATCATGTCGATATTTTAAAACAGTATCGATAATTATTATCGAATGAAAATTATCGATATATCTCCATCTTTTATCCAGCAAAATTATGTTTTTTTTTATAGTATTAACACTAAGACTGCGTTTCCGCTCCCGCTAAAAATACTTTTGACATCTGTTTCTGCGTTTGCTTCTGTTATGTATGACGCTTCCATTGCATCACTACAAGTAGCATTATTTATCAAACCAGAGTTGGGTTATATATCGAAATTTACACTAATTCGATAGTCTAAAATAAACATCGATATATTGCAAGTAATATTATCGATATATCAATTATTTTTGCCCAAGCCTAACTCATAGGCAGATTGCTTGCCGGCTGTCGCAGCGATACAAAGAAACCCTATGAGTGGGTAATATTCTATTTATGTACAAATAAAAAATACTCTTTACATGTCTTACACCGTACATTTAATATTATTTTGAAAGTGAGCACAAGAATCTTTATAAGACTTCTAGTCCCTACCTACCTATCAATATACGTAATTTACTAAAAATGCTTAAATATTTCGCAAGGACTCGTAGTTTTATATAAACACTGTATATAAAAACATACATAGATTAATTTACAATTAGCATTCCCGGCGCGACTTCAAACGAGTAACTAATAACATATCTTATGATTAGTGATGAGACACTGCAGTTTTTATCATTTAAATATTTTTTTACAGCAAAACCTGTCCTGTAGTGGTTATTGAGTTCGAAAACAGACAAAAATAATAAAAAAACAAGACTTGAGTTCAGTGACTTCTAAACATGGAATCCTAGCTTTTCAGAACACATTAATATTACATGTAAAAGTTTGAAGTGCGTATGTTAGTTAATTCTTCACGCTGAAATAACATTATAGAACGGCGATAGCTTATTCCTTCGACTAACACATTTTTATCCAAGAAAAATATTATTTTTGGGGAGTCAATGAAAATTGTCTTTTGCAAATTACTCTACAAATGGGTATTTTAGTACTTTGAAACGTGATCACTCTTTTCCTCATCAGCTCATAAAAACGACTCCTAATTACACGATCCATCTCAAATTACCCTAAAAATAAACCTCATGTACTTATTTGTCTCTGTGGCGGGTTTGCGATAACGTCCTTGACCTCGGCCCCATACTGACGATCTAGATCTAGTTTGCTAGCGATAAGACCGCCCTTTGTTACACTTACCATTAGTTTTTTTGCTATTCTAGGTTTAATGGTAATTATCCCGTTTCACTATATATCTAATTCAGACACAAACTAAGAAAATTTTGCTTCATCAGTACTTATTCGGAAAAGAGTAAAGTGGCTGTCAATCTGAGTAAACAACAACCTCCTCCGAGCCAGAGTACAAAAGCTATTAGCAGAAAAGTGTAGGACTTGTGACTAAACGATATGACATGTCAAAAAGGCTGTCATAGCATTTCCGTGCGTAGTACAAGCGCGCCTCTGTCCAAATTTTTCTTATATCCAAATACAAAGTTCGGATGTGGTTCCTACGAGAGCGGATACTTGTCCACCATTATAATTGTAAAATAGTTTTCAATTCCGTTCGCAAAATACGTTCAATTGTATAGGCCTCCAGCAGCTGTGCAAGCTACAGTGACCTTCGAGTCAGACATACCTTCTCGTCTGGCACGGGTCTGGCTTGGCCTTGATATTTTTATTTGTAATAGGCTAGTATTTGACCCGAGTCTTCCGAGTAATAGTTACAATGATGCGTTCGAATATGGCGTTTTTGTAAACATACTTAGCATATATATGTAGTAGTGTTTTGATTTTTAATATATACTCTGTATATTTTAAAAAGTGGCAAATGGCAATACCAGCTAGTAACGGATTGGGCGAGCACTGAGCCTATCGATGAAAGCCAGTGAAATGCTTTCCCTCGCAATTCGTAGGATGGCAGAGGTGTGCTTATGAAAAACAGTCGTTAAACTGTCAGTTCGAGCCCAACCATCGACGAGGCGACATCATATTGAAGATAGGGAGCGACAATTTGTATCATAGTTTAATTAAGTTGTCCAAGAACATTTTATATTTTGTAGTTGGCATAATCAGTGTTAAAAAAAAGTATTGAAAGTGTATTTCCGTGGTGTTTACTTTAATAGTAAGCGGACAAGGACAGATTTCGTATCTCGGGAGTCGAGAGAGCATTTGGGAACAAAACGCCCGCAGTGGCATGTTTAATTGAATATTACAAGCCCAATCTGTTCCTGTTGCCGACTTCCATGATAGAAAGAAAGTCTTGTTTTAACGACCTGTGACATTTGGAAAAATTTGAATATTTATGCATTATAGTGAAATGTTATTGATTGTGTATTTACTTACCGGAGTCAAAATTGTTTCCCCCCGCGTCCATGTTTTGACCATGATATCCTGAAAATTATAAAATACATAAGTTAGTTTATTAATAGACATTAAAACATATAATATTTACAGTTGTAAGGCCCGAGTGACCCCACAGGCGATTTAGGGGACCTAATGCCAATCTGATTTTTATAATTTACATATTTGCTTATAACCAGGCAATATTTGCTGCAAATCCTATTCCAAAGACCTGTGAGTAAATTGCATTATATTTTTATTTACTGATTATTTTAACAAATCTTTATTATTTAAAGAATAGGAAAAACAGCGGTTGAATCCCAGAAAAGACGGCACAGTTTTTGACGATATTGCTCTAAAAAAATTATTCATTTTCTTATTTTTCACGGAGATTAATAATTAGGGGTTATAATAATTATACACCATAGTTTTTAATTATTTTCCGATTACAGTTACAGAGTAGAATGGTTGTAATGAACCCCAATTTTCAGCTTGATAGAAGAGGTCACTGAACCCACTTCAAGGAGTGTGAGGGAGGGGGGAGGAGGAGAGGTGCCGGCCCGACGTTATGATAATCATCAACATTACCATGAACGACAGAATAAAAGGAAGCCACATTATTTACAAAAAGTCTTTATTGGCGAGAATACACGCGCGTCATTCAATCACTTGTTTTAAATACTATATTAATAACAATAGTAATGTGTGAATATTAAGCGACTATACCTACATAATAATTCTAAATAAAGACAAATACATTAAAACAAGGACGCCCACTGGGAACAATAAGCTCGTTTTGAGTCACTGGAGACACAAGCAAGCATTTGTTGATACGATGGTTGTTTAGAAGCTACAGTAGTAGCCTTAAACTGAAAAATATCTAGTGTGCAGACCAGCATTGCAGCCGCGTTGTAGCTTTCTTGAGCTCACTAGAGTATTGCGATAATGTAATGCAGTACAGCTATTATGTCATTAGCATTATTTATAGGTTCATTTATGTGGTGAAATGTTGTGTTGGCTGCGAAAAGGAATTGTTTTAGACCATTACAGTTTCGGCATTTTTAGACAGGCACTGTAAACATCTATAGAGCCTAAAACGTCAGTGATGTAACGGGAGAGATTACAACATTTATGAAATAGAGACTATTTATAGAGATATGAGATTACTATAGATAATAAGACAAGTGATGGTTATGCATATCGTTTGGTTAATTTAATAGCTAATTTATCCCCTTATAAAGTTTTTATACATTATATTGTTGTAATATAGCACCTGTCTAGCCAGTTACCCTATAACACAACCAATGGTATCCATGAGTCAGCTGAATTACAGCAATTTTCAGCTATTTGGGACACCATTTAACTTTTTAATTATATGGCGCGGTACATAAAATTTCCCGACTTCTATTTCATGCCATTTTCACTGCGAGGCTGTTGTTAACAATTGGCGATGTGATTTTTGTACCAAAGAGCGAAATAAGTGGTGATAAAGTTATTGATAAAAAACTATGAACGAAATAAGCAATAGATGGCACAGAAGCTATTCTAGTTCGCAATACAATACCTATTATTGTTATGGCAAGACAGCTACGCCGTGTTTGTTTTATGAATCGACTAGCCACTATTCGAGATGTCTTGGCAATTTTATTTTCTCATAGAAAATGGCAAGACATCCTTTTAAAACATTTGCCTCGTACAAATAGCTAAGGATCCGAAATTATCGACGAAGAAAAAAAAACGCAAATTTTAATGATTGTAATCAAAATCTATCAAAAACAAACACCAGCATTGATGTTGTGGAACAATTGTAATCGTCAGACCAATGTGGCAGACTTTACGGCATCATTTGCAGTCATTTATGTGGAACTTTAATAATATAAATGTATCTAACCAGACAGTTGAAGGCGACATGTCGATTACAATTTAATAAAGCCAGTTAAAACGACGCGAGGACGCGGCGGCGGCGAGCCAGTGCCTTGGTTCATCGATTGCACTAAATTAATAGCTTGAAGGCCTTTTGATTATTTATTTTAAATTTACTGCTAGTAATATCAATTATTATATACAATAGTAAAAAAAACGGTTGATGAAACTGAAATCACTAAAAAAGGAGTAACCCAAATATTTTGGATACTTAATTTTGCTGTACAATTTCTTGCCAGGAAGACCCTTTGCTGTATGTAGATAAGTATATATTTTTGCTTGTTTTTGCGATTAAAGTAACAGAGAAACAAATACTGTGCGTGGCTGTATTGCATTTAATGGAAAGAATTGTGCGTCAACTGTGCGATGAGCTATACGGTGGTTAGCAATATGTGTGTAGCAGTTCAGCCTATTCGTTCAGATAGCAGTTCCATTGTAGGCTTAACCATCTTAAGCATAGTAGCAGGCAATTGAAAGCTTATCGAAATCAAAAAACAAGAGAAACTATAAAAACTTGCTGACAGGTTGGTATGATGGGTCTTATCATCGCTGATCTTATGCATTAAGCACTTGTTAGACGACAGCCCAGTTTGACTCTACAGTAGTTCGCTGGTAAACTTTTGCTTATCTTATTTCCAAACTTGAATTTAAAGAGAACGGACCAATGATTAACGATCCTCATTTAGATGGTAAAGTGAATACCTACGCTTTAATAGCTTAATGAGTGTTTGTAATTGGTAGCTTAAAACAGAAACAGAAGCTACACGAGATGCAATCTCGTTGCGTCCGTGTCGTTTTGGTTTGATATAACGTAATAAGATCTCAACGTGAACTGTTTCATTAAACTTTTAATACTGCAGCATGAACGTCCGAAAGCTCCGAAAACCGTGTGTACATATATATGCCGATAATTATATGGGATACCTAATTAGTTGGCATCGGTACTACTGACACAGGCTCTAGCATCAGTGCCGTTGGCATTTGGCTTGAGCGATGAAACATCATTTCTGATTAATTTCAGTAAATTGTGGTGTGAAAGCATGCGTCTTACAAAATCCAAAGATAACACTGTTTAATTTTACAAGACGGTGGCGCTTGTGGTTTAAATAAGTGTTTTAAAATTGGCAGTCGTCTTCTCCATTAATGCCAGAAATATCTGTTGAAATGTGCACGCACACTATCACTTATCACTTTCTAGATATTGAAATATTTTGATGACATAGACATGGAGCCACTTTGATGTCATAATTTGGACGAGTTGAGATTTTTTAACGACAGTGTAAAATTAGACTAAATCAAAAATCAAAATCAAAAATATGTTTATTCAATAGGATACATTGTGATCACTTTAAAACGTCAACTTAAAACTAGCTACGCCTGTTCCAACCTCCTTACGCCGGCAAAAGAACAGGCAAGAAACGCCCGGCAGGTAATTTTTTTGGCGCGATCACATTGACAATTTTATTCTTATTACTAATTGATTGAATTGGAGCAAGTTCACTAAAATCCCAAGCTTTTTTTTTTGTCATCTAATAGTCCGATATTTTTTATTTAGCTTTACTAATAAGAAGATTTCTCTTGTTTGGTTGTACACATTGGGATATGGGAACATGAATATTAACGACTAGAGATAAGGCGTCGGTGTTCTCTTTGTAAAACCTTAGCAGGTTCTCTCGTTGATAATACGAAACAGAGTAGTTAGCCTAGAAACCTATAGAGGAACACAAAGTTTAAATTATAGTAAACATATTTCAGGGAGGCGTGTAAGCCCACCGTCATCATCGTCTTTATGTTCCTGGTGAAAAGACACTGCGAAAATCACTTGGATTTTGCCAAATGCTCCCAGAATATATTTACATTAGCATTATTAACAAGCCCAACAAAAACTGAGCGTTGTCACTCATAAGCTCCGTGGCCTGGAAAACTTGTACAACTAGGGCATCAGGCATCATGTTCGCCTAATAAATTCGAGTGCAATTATACCGGCAGCACGCAACGAGGAATTAATGAGGCGAGCGCCGCTCCACACGAATGCATCCAGGTGTTGCCAAAGTGCTTTCTCTGCAATATTGATAACTTGCATGTTTAGTGTTATCCTTTTAGTGTATGTGCACTTATTGTCAATATATAAGTACACATTTCACTTCGGAGGGAACACTATTTTATTACTGTTAGTGCATGTTTATAGCCGTGGCAGCCCGGTATACTCACAACTAGCATCGTGCGAGGTATTTGACAGAGTCGAAGGAACTCTACGTCTTTTGAGTTAACTAATTCAAAATCCGTAGCAACAAGGGTTCCCTCTCTTTGTTTTTACTTCAACGTTTTTTGTAGTGAAATATATAATTATATTATGCAAGAAGAATGCAAGAATTCACTTCATCAAACAGTTCTTTCATTTTTCGAAGTATCTTCGTAGTACATAGATAAAAAAGCAAAAACAATCCATCACTGAACGAAATGTGAGGGCAAAAATACGAAGGGTAGTCGATCTGTCCATCTAGTACACGTAACGCTAACGTCGGCAACGTAGACAAACCATAAAAATATTAATTAAGCGAAGCGAATCGTAACACATTTACGACATTCCAAAAACGACAATGAACACTCAGAATAGTCGAAGACAATACCGTGTTTGTTGATACAGGTTTTCAAGGAGACATAGCTCCGTGTGCGAATTTCTAATCGAATACTCTAGAAGTTGAAATTAAACGAGAAAATAGACGTCATACGTGGTGATACGAAGATCCAGTCCGCCACCGAGCACACCCCGCGCGGATGACGACCAGGGGAGGACCACGCCCACCAAAACGCGAATTATCGCGTCATCATTAGATAACACGTGTAGACATTTTAGCGGAGGCCCCGATCACATATTAGAGGCGATTGCCCTGATTGAATTTTACATAGATCCGAACGCGCTCCCAGCGCGAATGAAATAAATTATATTTCGTATCCCTCCAGGCTATGCAAATTAGAGTGGAAGGTTTAATTCGTACAGACACCATCGGCGCGTACACGTGTCTGTGTAAATCCGTTACATGATGGAGCAAGATTGGAGGGTTGAATGCCCGATTTCACCGGCAATCCCTATTTGACGCGACCTTAATAATAAATTAGGCACAGAGACGCGACGGTCCGACCATACGACTCAAGATGGGTGTTATGTGATCCGAGTACATAACGTGATAATATACATCTATTTGTGAGAGGATATGAAAGTGAGGATTCTGTCACTAATTGATTCGTGTTGCAACGTGGGCAGTAAAGTGGACAACGTTGATAAAGCTGGCTTTCGAAATCCGAAAAATATTGTTACGATTGATAATTAATTAAAGTTAATTTTTGAGCGTCCATAACACCAAAAAATTAAAGAACTATCCTGCAGTCATTAAAATAAAAATATATAGTTTAAAAAACTAAAAAAACACTTTAAAAACGCACTGAAAAATATAAAATAATAAAATTGACTTGTATTAGTTACGATATAATGGTATAATATATTGGTTGTGTGTACTTTTATTTACCCAGTAAAAGAAGCGCTCCACGCTTTTTGAATTAACCATTATATCGTAACTAATACAAGTCAATTTTATTATTTTATATTTTTCCGCGCGTTTTTAAAGTGTTTTTTTTTAGTTTTTTAAACTATATATTTTTATTTTTTTACTTTTTAGTATTTTGTTACCAAGTTCAATCTATTAGACTCATCAAGACGAATCATATGAGCCCAAACACGAGGGGTTTACTAGAAGCCACTGCAGAGGTGCCTTACCCACCTTCCGGTTGCATCATCAGACCCTCGTCACCAAGTTCAATCTATTGAACTCATCAAGACGAATCATATGAGCCCAAACACGAAGGGTTTACTAGTAGCCACTGCAGAGATCCCCTACCCACCTTCCGGTTGCATCGTCAGACCCTCGTCACCAAGTTCAATCTATTGGGCTCATCAAGACGAATCATATGAGCCCAAACACGAGGGGAGCCCAAACACGAGCGGTTTACAAGTAGCCACTGCAGAGATGCCCTACCCACCTTCCGGTTGCATCATCAGACCCTCGTCACCAAGTTCAATCTATTGGGCTCATCAAGACGAATCATATGAGCCCAAACACGAGGGGTTTACTAGAAGCCACTGCAGAGATGCCCTACCCACCTCCCGGCTGCATCATCAGATCAGGTCGATGATACCAAATTATTGCATTGTCACCAAGATTACATACACATACAAAGTTACAAGTCAATACGACAATTAGAAGTAGGTGAAAATTGACTTCTAAGATTTGATTACATTGTTAGTTAGTTAGTTAGTTACAAGTCAAGCTAATAAAAGTGTGGTAAAACAGGTGGGCGTCTGAATTTGGTAGTTTCATTTGTCGATCAAACATTCGCTCATATGCAAACAGTCTCGTCTATAGTATTCGCTCATAAAGCAAACACTGTGTCTATCGTAATAGGAAGTACCTACTTTGAGCTGGTATCAAATATGTAGAACGATGAATCTGAATTTTGCCCACACTATACACCGGTTTGTTTGAAATAAATCGGTATTGATTAACTTTCTCGTACACTTTTGACTATGGTTAACTATGCCTACGGATAACTATGCTAAGAGGAACTAGGTACTAAATGGCTAGCAGCGATCTCGAGTAGATATCGCATAACACGAGGGTCACAGTCGAGCAGGCAGGGGAGGTCGCCGGCTCGGTAGGGTTACATACTCGCTACACCGCGCCCGACCGGATAGCTGCGCCCGCGCATGTCATCGATACCAGTTACATACAAAGTTGCAGGTTGTAGCCTCCACTGGTCGACGCTCCAACCCACGGAATTATACCAGAATCGTTCGTGAAAGTTTCGTTGGATACAAAGAACGCCGTTTCCAATTCGAATTACGAACCAGGAACACCTTAAATTTTATTATCTAAGATTATTACTTTGTGTTTAGTAGTTCTAGTTACATAAGTTTGCAAAAATTGTACGATTGAGCCTTTTCGATTTGCCAAAAACACAATTACAGCACCATATTATATGTATTATATGTAACAAAACAAAAGACATTTATTGGTTTCCATGATAGGATTTGTCCTGTGTGTGTGGCTCGAAAATTAAACGAGGTATTTGGGCACGAATCGACAAAAAGCTGCTTATTTACACAGGCTTGCCCAGTGTCTACTCAACTGTTTCTAGTTTACAATGCGGACTAATTTCAACAGATAGGTACAACTTTCGTATGTAAATCAATTATTAAAGGTTAATATTGTCATACTGGTCACTGGTCCAAACCTTATAATTATGTTTTCCACAAGCCTGCGATTGATCCTTGGTCTAATTTTAGTTTTAATATTGATTATAGAACTTTGTTTTCTATACAGCAGAGCAAGGAACTGGGAAATAGTTCGTGTAAGGATTTTAGTTCTTTTCCAAATTTAGCACGAAACAATTAATACACCAGGCGGGATTTGAACCTATGATTTCTGGAATACCATTCACTCTGTCCAACTGGCGTGCAAGTTGGCACAATACTGTCAAGACAGTTGTTTATAAAACTAGTAGGATTGAGAACAAGAAGGTTCGCTTTAACGCTGATAGAGATGATAAAGCAAGTTCATTGATAATATTGGATATCAAGCTCAAACAGCTACATTACCTAAAGGAGGCAAACAGTAACGACTTGCTCCAATCGTTACTACGCCCGAACTGTTAGCGGACGTGATATTGACAAAGGCAAGTCGGATAAAGTAGGTTATGTTGACATTATCACTACATGATACTATTTAAGATTGCGCCCTACATAAAGAATCGCATGGTATGTGTTTAAATTTAGTAGATATTCAAAGAATTAGGAAACATCTGGGTCATCATCATAAAAACGAAAGTGAGCCGGTTACGCGGTACCTGGATACACATTTTTTATGAGCCGAATTCAGTCCTTTTGTGTGTCGATGATATTAATAAAAACCGTTTCACATATTGTGGCGGATTCCGATAATAGGCGCACGGAACAGCGAAGCCTCTGCCAACAGAAGCCGGAGTAGAATATCCCGCATTCTCAGCCTGATTTATCCGGTTGCGAGGCCGGAGCCAGAGATCACAGAAATAATGATTGAAGGAAAAGATAAACATTGGAGGCGAACAAAAAAACCCGCAGGCCCGGAATGATAGACAAATATTCAATTACGTGTAATGTATAGGGAACTGCTCACCTCCGGAATAACAGGACCACAATCCGAACAGGGTCCGAATAGTTCGCTTTGAGGCACCCAACACAAAGGAGACGTGTAATAGGGTCACCGGTCACGAGCGAGCCAAGGAATAGCCGAAATGGCAAAACGCCGAATGGTGCAAGCGAATATAATCGATTGATTAAATCATACAAACTCACGGGCCCAGATAGAATCTATCGATTGACACACAGCACCAACCGACCTGGCCAAAATTGCGAAAAGCTAGATATAATGCAATCTCCATCGTACCGTTTCACGAATCGAAACGTGTATAAATAGTATGTAATCAAGGGTAACATAGACATTTGCACATAATACTGAAAGGTCAACGTTGAGAGGTGTTACCCATGGTTTAGCACCGCGCGTGAACATTTCGCAATAAATCGCGTCCTTCAATCGCAAGGCACGTTTGATTGAGGAGCGCAACTCTTCTCGAAATGTTGAACCGCGCGGCAGCCGCCTCAGTATTCCGATGGGGCCCGGCGCAGGGTGCCTGCTGCCTACTGCAGACTCGCCGCAGCGCACATGGTGCGAGTGCCAAGAGACACTGGCGGAGGCGTTATGTAACTAGTTCAAGGAGGGTCATTGACAGGCCGCAGCAGACGCCATTGTGCAGACACAAGCCAGACGCACAAAAAAGTGAAACCTGTAGTTTTCGCATAAAAAAAAATGGCCGTGAGTCGAACCGTGGTGAATGAAGAAACCATGACTTAATTATTGAACGCTCAGACGAAGCAGTCCGACGGACAGTGTTTGGTTGTTTCACAAGTCTCGCGCCTGCAGACAGGAAAAAAATTAAATAGATATGTGTACATTATGTAGAACAGTTGTAATTATCTAAAGTTGTATCGCTAGTTACGGCGGATTTGCGTAACAAAGGATGGCTAACGGATGTAGCAGAACGAACGGGCTTTGTACGAATACGAACACTGAGTACAGGGGTAATGTGTAAGAGGATTTCAACGCTCTTAATACGTACTTACCTATATCTTTAATAATCGATAGATTAAAAACAAACTTGGCCAAGTGCAAGTCGAACCTTCACTTTTCTCAACAAGATAACAGAATATTATATGGATGAATCTCATAACTTCATGATGTGTGATAGAATATTAGAATTTCTAAATAACCTTTGTGACCTAAGATAATCACTAGTTATATTTATACCTTTATCTATGTATAATTGTATATATAGTATACATATATGCGCTTGGGTGAACATTACAGCCACCCCATTAGGTCACACAACAAGGAGATAAAAGATGTCAGATTGAGACAAACACCAAGTTTTGTTATAGTTGGGAAAGATTTCTATACCTGCAAAAAACAATTGGGAATGACCTCGATTGATGAATATCAGACAAAACATGATGATATTTTAGGTTGTAATTAATCATAATGTTCTTCTACTATTAAGCCTCAAGTATTTGAGTCCATGATCTAGGGATTAAGGCCCAGAACAGGCGAATTGATGCTTACAGGGTGACAATGAATTACATTAGCATTTCTAGAATCATAACACAACACAGACACACGCTGTACGCTTAGAAGTTTCCAAACAAGAATTTAAGCAACCTCGACTGGGAAAACTAGAACAAGCTTCAAGTCTAGTTTCCAAATACACGCAAGTTTTACAAATAAATTAATTTTACTTCCTTGATATTAGAAAATTAATTCACATATATGTGTTTTAAGTATTAAATATAGGTATAACAACATATCATTGTCAACTAAACGCATGATATCAAAGTATGATAGTGGTATCGATTCTTTTGAGTATTTTTCTGAAACTTAACTAAATTTGACTCGTCTAAAAGTAATGTTGTCCTTTTCTTACTTCCGTGGTCAGAAAAGGAGAGCGACCCTTTTAGACCTGTCAAACTTAGATTTGTCTTAGAAAATGTACAACAGAATCGACACCATGGAAGTGAAACACTGGACCTTTAAGTGGTTCCAAGTGGACAACTAGGTCATCATTTGTGTGATTTGTCCCACCCAACCACAAATTTTACTTTTTTGGATGCTATAGACAAAGACCTAAATAATAGACTATTTTTGGACATAGCAACACTACTTTCTAGCCATTTGTATTTTTGTCTATCAGTCAGAGGTCTGTAACTTTCAAACCATATGAGGTGTACGAGAATGTTTTACTATATCTCCTAAGGAGATGAATTTGGGACAATATGAAAACAAGGTGTTCTATTGAAGCATTATACATAAATGAAATATGTATGTAGTAATCTGCCCCAGCTTTGCATGCAATATGACTTTTATAACTAAATGTTTGATACCTTAGATTGCATTACGATTTTTGAAGAGCTCTCTAATTTTCTTGAAAATAATATACTGCTCATGTTCTCTGATAATGTAACTACCATAGGTAAAAGAATTTTGAAATTGCTTATGCAGTTCTTTTTATAATATCTTTTTGGATGTTTGTTTATTTTTATTTTTACTTTGGAACCAGTAGCGGATTTTAATAAAACAAGTTTTGGAATACCTAAGTGTGTTAAGCCAGCAGGTACTTTTCCATACATTGACAAACCGAAGCAACAAGTGATTCATGTGGAACAAATCAAGGTCTTCTTTACATTGCTGGGAATTTTAAACTTTGTGATGTTTCCAATAGATTTCATGGGAGTGTAAGTTTAATAAAACTTTTGGAAGGCCGCAGTTAATACACCAATATTATAAGTTTAACACCATTTAGGCATCCATCCTACTATAAAATTAAAAACGTGAAAGTTTATGAGTTTGAATGTATGGATGTTCGTTACTCTTTCACGCAAAAACTTCTGAACAGATTTGAGTGAAATTTGGAATGAAGATAGCTTATACCCTCCAGGGTATAAGGGGGTCCAATAAAACATAGGAACTTTTAACCCAGAAAAAAGTCCCTACAGGTAACGGGAAGATTGCATGTGTAACTGCGGAGTGCAGCTAGTAAGTATTCTATTTTTTATATAGAAACACCGTAGATGTTATCCTGAAATATCAACAATGGCTTCCACATTGAAATGGAAGAACAAAACCACAGCTGATGAAAGCACAACACTTGAATGCAGAAGTTGGTAGCTTGCAACTATGTGAAAGAAAATTTAAACATGTCATTTTTAGATTTACACCATCAAATTGGCAAGCAAATAAAAATAACCCCACTAACTTAAGTTTCCAAAATTCCCAATAGCAAGTTTTTTATGTCTTCTTTTACTTATGCCTCAAAATCACACTTAATCCAAAGCTATGCGAAAGTCATATGTCAAAAATAATAATGAATAATCATACATATTAATGTAATATACAATAATGTGTAATTATACATAAGTAGGTAACTATGCAAGATAACTGCTCAACATAGTTTTATTTCCCACTGGGTGGCCCGTATCTGCTAGAAGGTTCCCGACTGCTTGGTCTGATGCATCAGTTTATTTACAGAATCTTGTTGGTTTTAAAAGAATCATAACATTCTTACAAGATTCTCATTTCAAGCCCACATGTAATGATCTTGCCACGAGTCATAAAATAAAGCATTAAAAGCTAATGTGATTAGAATTAGAGGCCATACTTATCCCGCAGATGTAAACTGTACCACTTGCATTGTTTTCATGTAATGTTTCTTCAATCACAACCAGACTCCACTTACAGGGGATCAGCTGACACTGTACTGTCTCTACAACTTCAAACATACCTATAACTTGTAAGCTGCAACAGCAGATAGTTTCAGTTTGGTTTATGGTGATTTAGCATGGTCCATTCCTTTGTTTGCACTTGATATCCAGCAGTTTCAAACCAAAACTCTTTGTTCTTGAGTGAATATTGTAAGCATACACAATCACTTTCACTTTATTCACAATCACAGTTTCAGCACCCAATCAGCTGCTGAGAACAAAGAACTGCACTGGTTGCCAGCATTTGGAGACGGTTGCACTGGGGGAAAAGGTGCGCGAGCGCGGGACTCGACCTGCGGGAGTGTCGAAGTCGAAGTCGGGCGCTCAGCTGACGCCGGGCTGGGCGCTCCTGTGGCCGCGGTACCGGCCCGCCCGCCAACGGGAGGTCGCAGACAAAAAAATCGATAGGTCATCAACCTCCGGCGGCGGGCGGCCGGGCCCGTCCCGGGGCCCGCCGCGCCGCCGCCCGCCTGCGGGGGGCCGGCGGCGACGCCGGCATCGCGGCTGGAGACGTAACATACCCGAAATCGCCATTTTGAAACGGGAACAATGAAATATTTACTTTTGAACGATAGGTGGACGACGGCCGCGACGGTTAACGGACGCGGCGCCTGCCCTGGAACACTAGGGCGATGCACCGCGGATAAAAGATACGTACTCTGACTAGAAATCCCCTCGTCACCGCTGCCGATATCCGACATCGCAATCCACTCGGAAATCTACAGGCGATCCACCGATCTTTTCGAAACCTCTCGGACAGACAGAGACAGCTCGGGGTTGTCTTGCTTGTCTGTCTCTTGTCTATGAATTTCTCAAGCCATCAAAATTAAGTTCTTTGTCGGATCACTCTGTGGCCTTAATTTTTTTTTTCGTATGGCTCGTCGAAAATGAGTATGAAAAAAGAATATAATTTTTTATAGTAGACTGAAGATGTAGAATTAAGAGTAATAATCAAATGATAAACATTCTAACAATTTTCTGGGCAAAATACTGAAATATTCATTTATAATTAAAAAAAAATCACGTTTGTAGTAAAAGTGGGTAGTGGGTACGTTGCATGTCATTATAAAGAACCTAGTTAATCATTCTACATTTGTCTATGGTTTTGACATCCTTTGTCAGCCAAATCAGGGCTGCCATGTTTTAGGTCAGCTGCTACAGATGTGAAAACCACAACATTAAAATGATTCAAACTCTTATGTTATTCTTCGACGTTATTTGGTTTGCATTACTAAAATCTAGCAAGAATTTAAAACAAAAACTAGTGGAAAGTTTTATGACAGCTGAAGAAAGAAGAAGTTCCCCGTATAACTAAACTATGGATAGATGGCGCTGAGTGCTATTTCGCATTAAAAAATCAAAGGCAGCGGAGCCCTCACAGCCAACACGGTTATTTTTAGTAAAAGAGTATGTATGTGCCATTATATAAAGAAGTCAACCAACTATCACTTTGTGTTTTATATGAGGTTAAAAATGTTCTTTATTTGTACAGAAACCGCTAATGCAAGTTGGAGGAGACACAAAAACAAGTGTGAAAGATTTTCCGACTTTGTTTTGTATGGTTTTGCAATATCTTTAGAATCATGTATCGTCAACGCCATCTACTGGATTTCAATTGCCAGTCAGAAAACTTTACATTAGAACGGTACAGCAGCCGTAGACTTCTAATACGCTACATTATAATTAATATATCACAATATTGCTTATAAGCATTCTTGTATAGAGCTTGGCGTGGAATATTTATTTCATTAATGAACACCACTGTCTGGCAACCTTTTCTTAGTTTAGTGACATTTGGGCGCCAATTTTTAAATGGTCTTAGCTGGGCCCTAGACGTAAATTAAATTCACTACAAGACATAACAATATGTATTGCTATGTAATTTCCTAACTTTTATTTATTCATATATTAAATCACAAAAATAAAATAAACGAAACTACCTAACTAATTAATGTATGTATATTATACCTTCTGAGATTTATATAGGTAGTATTAGTGTGGTAGATGGCACTAAAAATAATGAATAAAACAACACTATAATATTACAAATGACTATAATTTTGTCACAATTTTTCCATACATGTTAATAATAACTTTTTACCTTAGAACTATTTATAATACATTACTTATCCATTAATAATATTGTATTTTAAAATTCTTCCAGTTTAATTCTAATTACATTCCACGGAGTCGGCTTTTCAAGAGACTATTTTTAGATTTAAAATTATGCTCACGAAGGACGATACAAATTTTAAAAACGTAATTTTGAAACTTCGAGTACTTTATGTTACACTATGATGTAATTCGATTAGATCTTAATATACTAAAAATATTTCTTGCTTAGTTACGCTACGAGAAGTAGTATTATCGTTAGAAACTGTACAAATATATCAACTTTAGTGTTACCGCTAGCATAATATTATGTAATGTAATATAATATAAACGGACACACGAACCGATCGCGATCTGGTGATAACATGCGACATCGCTCAACATGACAATAGTGTATAATTAATTAATATAATAATAGATTAAATGGTAAATTGTACTTTATAACGCGCGCGGTGCCGCCGCGGCCGAGCGCACTGCCCGCTCGTGAGGTAAATAAATAATTGACCAACTCTGCAGCATCCCTCTCCGCCCACCGGCCTGCGACTGATGGTGTGCAGTATGCCTCAACCGCACTCACTATCTAGATTACAACAATGTTTGCATGACAACTAGTACAGCGCCCCTAGCGGTAACTACGAGTAACTAACATTTTCATACAAAAATAGTACGATAGTCGATATCGAGTGCCGCGCCCTAGTGCGAGTTGTGAGACCGCGCTCTATAGCGAGCACTCGTAGGAGGGGTGTTACAAGTTAGTAGTGTCTGTTGTGTTGGGTGTGGCGTCGTAGCTCCCAAACGGATGAATCTATTTTGATTTAATATTTATTATATTATTTAAAAGAAGACTTGATTGTGTGTTCCTATATTGTCGGGGTTTTTACATTTTAATTAAGGTCAGGTTTTATTGGTTCATAAACTCGCCGCTACGGGCACTGTAAGTTTCTTCATACAAAACAGTTCTCGGTAGAACGAGTTAACATCTCGCAAACACAAACACTAGGGCCACAGTTGATGAAACTCGTAATAAGGGTAGCTACTGATCGCTCCACAGCGGCATCCACCATAAAAGTCAGCTCAGTTTTTGACTTAAGAAAATTCCGCTATTAGTGGGCAATTTGCAAGCTATTTTTAGTAGACAAGTAAGTATTTTATTAAAACATTTAATAGATACTGATCATTCAGATAACTGTATTAGGCTTAGACTTTACAATCTCAACATTTTAGCTAAAATAATATTTAAGTAGGTTGGTACTTATATGTAATTATTGTAGGAGCAATGCACTCGGCGCGACGTCCACCTCTATTTATTAAAACACAAGCACCGTGATCCAAAATGCGAGTTGTCCGAGTCATGTAGGCTTCCGGGGCCGCCTCGGCGTGCCACGTGCGCACCACCCGACAAAACCAGCACATTGTTCGAACGTACGCGAGCTGCAGACCACAATCTATGTACACGTACCTACATGTAGCATAGATTACGCTCTGAGCCCCTAATAAAAAATGTAAAGAGTTTTCTAGCTTTTCCAAGTGCCGTTTTGTCAGGTTCAAGGTGTCGCGGTGCCAGCCAAGGCGCTTAACCAACGGCATATAACAAGCAAGTACAACAATAATCAATAAAATATAGTTAAGTATCAATAAAATTGAGCTAGAGTGAAACCTCACCGTCCGACAGGAACACGCGCCTCGCACCACGGTCGCACACTCTCAGCCGGCGCCGTGCATTTCCATTTCAAATTCTACAAGTCCAAAATAGGAAAATGAGGCGAACGACTGGAATTGAAACTGCGACTGACTGGATTTGAAAATTGACCAAAAGCTCATCACATTGAAAACAATGCATTTACTTCTGACCACTGTAAATATTTCATTATGTGAATTCTAAATAATTAATTTTCACACCCAGATCGTGGACGAGATATCGAGTTACACTAAACTATTTATTCCATGCGAACCTGCCGCTAACTGCACCCATCCGAGTTGTATCAACTGCACTCGCCACCGAGTACCGTACAATATGCGTATGACAACCAGCACAGCGCCCCTAGCGGTAACTACACGATACTTAAATCTCCATACGAAAAATGTACGATAGTTGATAAGGAGTACAGCTGATTAAACTCTTAATAAGGCATACATTCAAACAGAACATCTATAGGTACACCTACACGTCGACAAATATCGCGAGTTGGCAAACAGAAATAACACAGATGTCTACCAGACGTTGTCTTTATCATCATCAAAACCAATGAACGTGACGCATCACTACTATTCTCTATCTTGTTTCTGTGCCATTTATCTTGAGGTAAAATTTTAATTAGAGAGGCAAAATACAGCCGACCCAGTCGTATAAAATCTTCGTTATTGCTTTCGATCATTTATTGAAACGATTGATACAAAAGTTATTGCTTCATAGAACCTGCACATGTTTTGGCACGTCAACACATACTGAATGAAGCAACTTGTAACCGCGGGGGCGAGTCGACAAGAAGGTGTAGCACAATCGACTCTACGACAGAAACATCCCGGCTGCTTGCGGGTAGTAGTGGTGCCACCCCCGTGTCCCCGCCCCCGCGGCTGGCGAGCGGTTTGCCGGCGCATTTGGGGGATAACAAGCGACACTAATTCACAACCAAGCGGCGCGCCGCGCCGGCCGCAGCGCGTCAACATTTTATCATACAACTCTAAGCGACGCTCCCGAACGGTCGCACGCGCAGCGGAGGACGCTCCTCAGTACTCCAGCGACACAATATCACTTATATTACATCAGACCTTTTGTGGTAATTGATACGAGAGGAGCGGCGGGTCGTCGACCCCGCGCGTGCGGCAGCCGCGCCGCCCGCGGCGCCTGCAACTATAATCTAGTTAAACCTATACTCTCGAAACTGTTCGATGGTACACTATTTTATTTAGTTCTGTGATCACTTACAAAAGGAATCATCACAAGTGTCGCTCATTCGTCGGACTGTACCGGTACAATGTATTAAAATGCTGAAACTACAACGATTCTATCTATTCGACTATCAACCAAACGAGTCGCAAAACGATAAGACTGTATAACAATTGTACTAATTATTATAATAGAGATTTTAAAATTGTATCATATTGCCGAGTTAGAATGAATTTTACAAAAATATACATAACTGTACAAAATAGTTGAGCGACTCAATGCGCACACTGGTCAACCCTAACAAGTAGTCGGGCGCGCCGTCCTACAGTACGCACTAACACTAACTCGTTGATACAGACTTACCTAACTAGGGGCTAGTCCACCCCCTCCCCCCCCCCTCCCGCGCCCGCCGCGGCTTCAGTAGCCCAACGGTTCGGTACTAGCGACACGAATACATAAATTACAGTAAAACAGACACACGCAACAACGTATCTCCCGAGCCGACGGTGCACTCCGTTGTGGGATATATTCGAGATTTGAGGGTAATTTGATATTGATGGGTTGGAACGAACCGCAGCGTTCCCTCCGCACCCGTAATACTGTCGTTCAACAACAAAAAAGTTGGTTCCACTCCGAAGTTCTAGGTCCTAATATCGATTCGGTCTCGCGGAACGGCATGGCTGCGTTTCGTTCATTGCTAGCTAAACAAAGTAAACGTTTCCAAGTGGAGAGAGCTCGCCGCTATCGGCGATAACTCAAAATGACAAACACATCGAAGGCAGTGGTAACGACAGCCGGCCGCCCGCGCCACTCGCGGCCGGCTCCGTGCACACGGTGCGTGCGCCGGTTCCACCGGAACCGGCCGGCGCGCTATGCACGGAGCCGGCCGCCTGCGCCACTCGCGGCCGGCTCCGTGCACACGGTGCGTGCGCCGGTTCCACCGGAACCGGCCGGCGCGCTATGCACGGAGCCGGGCGGCGTGCAGCCCCCGGGTGACGGAGTGCGTGCCAGCGGCCGTGTAGGTCTTTATTTCGATATAGGGTGGTCGACGCCCGACGGTCAAATGTGGGCTACTTAAAATTCAAATTGTTAAAAGTAAACAATAGTTAAAATATACGTTTGTGATGAGTGACCGCAGCAAGAATAAGACAAATCCTGGAACCGGGACGTCTGCGCCTCCACGTCGAACAAGTTTTCACAACCTTTTTTTGTGATAAGCCGACGCCTCTCGGCCCCTGCGCTTGCGACTGAAGAACACCACTCGCCCGTCCCGCGCCGACCACCGGCTAACACAAGCAAACTCATACAGGTACACATGATTATTTTACAACAAAAAGAAATAATAATACAAAAAATATTAGATACGGATATAATTATTAAATTGAAATAAAGTAGAATAATATCAAAGAAGCGTATTAAAGCACTCGTTATGTACAAAGGCATTGTAGAAAAACGCCCTCGGAGGCGCGCGGGCCCGCGCACGCAAGCCAGCGGAGGGGCTGCTCGGTGTACTTGTAACACATGTCGCGAGGTACTTTACCTACAGATCTCGACTTTACTATTATCTCATCTGGTGTCAAGTGATGCTGACGATGCTCACGTGCAATTATTAACTACTCGTGCGTTTAAGCATATCATTTCCTCAATCGCGCTTTCTTTTGAGTTTGACATATCAAAATATTACTGGCATTTTTATTTATTCAATATTGTAACGTTGAATACACTTTGCAGTTTCCCAAGTCACTCACCCGAGATTCAGACTTATCGATATGATCTACAAAATAACAAGTAAATCATCGATCGTTTTTTGTTGAGCGCCAATATTTCAATTGACAAGTTCATTCAAGTTAACCGACACCAAAATCAATTAATTTCATGCAACCTGATAAGTTTGGAAAGGCCAAAAGACCAATAGCCACAGTTCGCCATACAAAAAATATATTAATTTGACCAATCAGTAGTCCGACTAATCGCGTGGCTTGCGTGCGCCAGTCGGCCGCAATACAATAAAAAACAAAATTCCCAAAATAAGTACAAGTAACACTGGACGCGAGCGCCAGTGCAGCGCGTCACGCGACCATAGCTCGTAATAAATATAAAATAATAAATCTTAAGCAATCTTAAATACCCTGTTGATTTCATTTTTAAATAATATTTCCCCTCCTGATTTAAGAAAATAAATGAACTAAAAATAAATTAGTAAACGCGTTTGATGTGTCGCTCCCGTGGCGCCGCCGCGACACTGCGACACGCGACACTGCGACACGCGACACTGCGACACGCGACACTGCGACACGCGACACGCGACACTGCGGCGCGACACCGCGGCGCGACATTGAGCACGATCCGACGATCTATTCGAGAACATTCCGCGCCCTCCACTGACCACCCGCTCCCCATTCACTACCTTATAAATTCTTCCGAGTAATACCTATCATTAATGTATATGTCTTTATTACGTATGTTATTTCGTTTCTTTAATTATTTACCTTAGCTTACATTTAAAAACGTTTGTGCAAAGAAAAAGATTTTTTATTAATTTACTAATTTTTTAAAACATTTTTGTACAAGAATTTATAAATCTCCCCGTTGTAGCGTCCGCCCTCCCGGCCGTCTATACACGATGCGACCCGGCCGCGCTCGCTCGCCTTATGTATATATATATATATATAGTAGTATGCGGAAGTACTTACGTATCGAACATTACAATAGGACCCCTCGAAACTACTCTCCCTTCACACGACCCGATACCTAGACACCATCAAAATCGAATAGAAAAAAATAACTTTTAACAACGCAGTAGACCTCAACGAAACTTATTGTGTAGGTCACAAGAGCCACATTCGCGTAAACAAGGAAACAAGTGATCAGCACCCTATGTAAACATTATGCATTGATTAACGTTAAATTAAACCTAGAAACGGTATAACCAGTCACACGGTACAACAACTCGCCGTCCGCCTCGGCAGCGCCGGCGCGCCCTCCGCCGCCACGTCGCCACCTGCGGCGAGGTGGCGCGGCCCTCCGCCGCCTCGTCGCCACCTGCGGCGACGGCCGCGGCAGAGGCCGAGGGAACAAACTTACGATAAGATGGCGACATAAAATATACGTTTATAATTATTAAAATTGTAAAATTATGCTATCACTAGCGATCCGAAGCTATGTAATGCAACTGAACGGGTAACGTTTAGTAAAATGCGTGGTGTACATGGCAATACCGCGCGGTCAGCGACCTCGCGCGCCGCCCATTGAGCTCATCACTTCCCCGCGTTTGTGCACGACGGGGTCAACGACCGCCGTCACAAAATGGCCGCCGGAACAACACGGCGACACGGTACAAACATTAATCGTACAAAAAATGCTAAAAATTATAAATAGCGTCACGAAACGCGACTTATCGACTATAAATAAAAATAAAAAAGTATACATCATACATTTTGTAGGCCGTTGTGACTTAGGTAACCGCGACACGTGCCGCGCCCGCCGGCCGAGCCGTCTGCGGGGGAGCGGGGGCCGCGCGGTATATATACGCTCCCGACAATTTGACTAGCCGACACGAATTAGTAAGTGACTAGAACGCGAAACACTTCGTTGGCAAGACTCTTTTTTAAATCACGGAAAATCGAATGCCCGTTTCCGAACGGAGAAATTTTTCAGTATGGCAATAGGAACGGCCACCCTCGCGGCTGAAGATCACAGACGCACCGAATAAATTAAGTACTCGCACAGAGGCCCCCGCCCCCGCTCCACCCGCGCCGACCCGTCGAGCGCGCGACACGACCACCAAACGATACATACAATATTTACAAACAAACGACTACAAATTAAGCTCATTCGGTTCGAGAATCGATTTCATCACATCACTAACGATCGCTTCACAAACGGCCCGCGATGACCGCATTATTCGAGCCCTCGAGCACTCAGTCCATTAGCTACTCACTCTACGGCGCAGTCGCCGCGTCGGAGCCCTCCTCGACGATTGCCTAAATATACAGATCAAGTAAAGAGCGCTTGCGGAGACGCCGGGCGCCGCGTGACAGTGTGTCGCGGCGCACTAGCAGAGACGCCGGGCGGCGCGTCAGTGTCGCGCACTAGCAGAAGCCGCCGAAGCCGACGGAGGGCACGGACGGCACGGCGGGCACGGCCGGCACGGCGCCGTGCTCGCCGCTCTTGTGCAGCTCCAGCAGCGGCGGCGCCGACAGGTAGTGCGTCTGCAACACCACGCGCTACATGCAACACCGCTCGCTCGCCCGAACGACCATTTTCAGACAAATATAACGGGCGCGTAACTTTTTACAAAGCACTCCGACTCTGAAGATTGCTTCTTGTTGAATTGATACGGTTCTAATTTGACGCTCTGAGAGACGACAAAAATACCGATTTGCTAAGAAAGAATTTAAAATATCTATGGTTCCACAACCCACATTTTTTTTACCAGAGTAGTGTCCTGTAAAATTATCTATCTGATGATGGTCGTTTGGACAAATAAGCACACTGGCGACTCAGTGGCCTTCGCGAGCGTCGAGTTTCATCCCCAGTCCGAGCTCAATAGGAGGGTGCCAGCTTGTATTCTAAACTTCAATTGATTTATTTCTACATTTTTGGCTGTACTCAACTTTGACTGCGAATGAAACAAAACGCTCTAAATTGTGAAGCTTTTCGATGTAGCCTTGTTTAAATTATTATCTGTTGTCTTTTCCTGTTATTAGTGAAACCTTTAACCCGTAACAGTTCAATTTAAAATTATAAATGAAATAAAATAATGCGAAAATTTGTGTAAGTATAAATGTTTGTTCCCTTATCGCGCCGAAACGGCTGATCGGATTTAAATGAAATTTGAATAGAGGTAGCTTATACCTCCATTGGATTAACATTTCCACCCCGGAAAGTTGCAAACACAATCAGTTATCAGTCATATCATAACGCATCGCAGGCAGAACCCAGCAGTCCGTCCGAAATCTAGACATAGGGCCGGTTTCAATAACCGATCTATCCACGGTTTGTCATAGGTAACTAGAGATAGAAATATGTCATGCCTCATAGAAGTAATGTCAAATTTCAATCTCCAGTAGGGCAAACCGTGGATAGATCGATTATTGAGACCGGCCGACGTCTAGACCCGCGAACAAGCCCGAGACAAGCCGATTGAAAGGTAGAGAGCGTTACCTCACAAGGGTACAACCGGCGAGGGAGCGATTAGTTACCCAGAGGAAGCTAGCCTGAGGGGTACTGCCTATCATGTGGGGCTCGGCCCGTCCTAGAAACAAGGGACAAAACGGACACGGTTAGATCGCTCCACTGCTACACTCGCAACTAGAGGGAGCGGCGGAATATCGTATACCGCTTCCGTTTTTTCTCCCAGTAGGAGCGATGTCCGCTGGGTAGCAGACATCGGTCCTACTGGGAGAGATAAGCGGGCGGGCGTGTGTACCTGCTGGTGGTGCGCGGGCGGCGGGTGCGAGTACCCGTTGTAGTAGGGCGCGTTGTAGGGCGAGGCGTAGGCGGGCGCCACGCCGCCGTACCCGTACTGCCAGTCCGACAGGTACCCCGGCGCCGGCCGCATCACGGCGCCCGCCCAGCCGCCGCCGTACCCCACGAACCCGCCGTACCTGCGCACACGGGACGTTAGGCGGCGGGGGACAATAGTACTCCACATGTTCCGACCTCCTTCCGCTGGGAAAATAACAAACCTCGAACGCTCGGCAGGTATTACAAGGTCCAATTCTTCGTCCGTAATTTTAACATCTGTACTTACCTGTTTAACATTGGGCAGCAAAAGCATCAAAAGCGCCTCGAGACGAGTGCGGCCGCCTCCCCCGCCCCCGCACACTCACCCGTTGTTGTAGGGCGCGCCGCCGTACGCCCCGTAGGGCGGGTAGAGCGCGGGCGCGTAGTCCGGCAGCGCGGGCGCGGGCGCGGCCGCCTCCCCCGCGCCCGCGCCCGCGCCCCCCGCGCCCGCGCCGCCGCCGCCGCCGCCCTCTGCTATCGAAGGGATCTGATCAACGAGCGATTCGAGGCCGGACAGCGACTTGGACGCCACGTCCTGCGACTTGGCCTTGCCCCCGCCGCTGTACTCGCCCGGCGAACCTACGGGGAACCCACACGTTAGCTGCTGCAGCTAGCTCCTGTAGCTAGCTCGACCAGCACGCGCCGGCCACGACCGCGCCTCCACGCGACCGCACGGCGTTGCGAACTCGCGAACATCGTCCCTCCCGTACTGTGGCACTCCAACTCGGCAAGCGGCTCCCGTCTAAATGTGGGCAGTATGTCGGGTTCCGCAAGTTACGGTGGGCGAGCGCGCTTGTCTTGCTATTGTTTAATGGAACTTACGGAACACGACACGAAGCTCACATTTAGATAGCAGCCGTCTGCTGCGTCGGAGCGGTGCGGCAGAGGAGAGGGACGATCACTAGTCCCGACACGAACTGGCGCGCATTAACAAACAGATAGGCCTAATAATCACAATTAAAAATATCGTCACTTTTTATCATTTTTTTTAGCCGCTTGCGTCCACGCGGTTGTGCATTGTCTAGCAATACCGCTAAACGGATAGGATGCGCCAAATGAAGTGTAGCCATTAATAATAGGCTGGGGCAAAAACATCGATATTTTTCTCTCGATATAATTATGTCGATGTCATTTTTATTTGCCCACCCTAAAATTGTTTTTTACAATATGTAGACAAAACATCGACATTATCATAGTGTGTGTACTGTGTAGTGCAAGCAGCGTGTGTACTGACCGTTGTCGTAGTGTGCGTGCGGCGAGCCGGCGTGCGGGGTGTGCGCGGCGCGGAAGGCGCCCTCCCCGCCCCCCTCCGGGGTCGACCTGCGGGGGAGTGTTACGTCACCTCCGAAGGTAGATATATAGAGCTGAAACCTTATTGGCTGTGACCATCGAGTCCTTGCCAATAACGTGTGACGTCATTGCGGGCGGCGGTCACTTCACGCAGATGGTCACAGCAAATAAGGGTCCAGACATCAAACTCACTCACACCAAACCAATTTCATTATACACTATTTGTAGCGATGATATTATTACCGATCCGTAAGTCGTGGATTCGAATTTCTCAGTGAGCTTTCAGTGAAGAAAAACATCGTGATGAAACCGTAGCTTGATGGTAGGGCATTTTCTAGTGCTCGCCTGGCTAGCTGACACTCTTGTTATGTCTGTCGCGAAGCCCCAATCAGCCCGTTTCAGCAGCCTCTCTCGAAGGTTGCCTGCGCTCATTCGCAGACATTGCACGAGTGCAGTGTGTTGTCCCTGCCGGCCAGCCTCAGATAGCCGATCTGTAGTACTCGTATGTGTCCAAATTCGAGAGCAAGAATATTTTTTGAATTTTTTCTACGGTAGATGTCGCATGTTCAACTATACCTATATTAATTTTGCACCTTGATTTGACATAACGCCTGTCAACTACAAGTCTACGATTGGTCTAAAATAGATAAAATTTCTCTTCCTTTCATCGTTAGTGTAAGAACAACGGCAGCCACAGCTATAACGAGGCACAGCGATGTAAACTAGGTACAGTGGCACGGAGCGCCATTCACAAACAGCTTTGCGTGTGTCTCCCCAACAAGGACATCACATGTTTCGTAGTCTAAACTTAACTTCACCTTACAGTCTCCGTTTTATACAATTTAGAGCTGCACACATACAACACAAGTATACAATAGTAGCGCGAGGTACCTGCTGAAATTGCTGGGGTACATGGAGGGATGCTGGTGCAGCTGGTCTAACCGCGGGCTCTCCGGCACGCCGTTACCTGCGCGGACATACCGACCACTCAGATACTGCCGGGCCAACCTCCAACAAACTATCGTAGGTGGCGCTGGCTGGAGAGCGACCGTAATCAAAATGTGAGTTTATCGTTAATTTTTTTTAATATTCAAATTCTTTTTACTCTTGTTCGTTATCCAGCGCCACCTATAATAATTTCGTGGAAGCTGACTCTGAAAGTACTCGTTATTTATTTGTAAAAACACAACATTTACATAATATTAATTAGCCAGAGTATTGAATATGTAGAGCAATTCCAAACATGCAAGAGGAATAATATTATTTTTTACTTTATTCTTATACACTACTAGCAAACCCGGCGAACTCCGTTTCGCCACCAGATGGCTTCGTTTTATGTAACATTTCGTTTAAAAGACGAAAATTTTTTTTTTGTTTTTTTTTTGAACCATGCAAATGATAAATTTGTCCTTGTATCTGTAATTGCACACAATCATTTGTTGAAGAATACGGTGTAGTACATGCTATGTATCAGAGATGACGCTGTATGTGAAAAAAGATTTACCCGCTTATCTGTTGAATTTTTTCCTGAATTTTCTTTGCTATAAACCTCACGGAGCGAGACCTTTCCAACGAATGCAAAACCGTGGAAATCGGTTCGCGCGTTCTGGAGTTATAGCGTCAGAAAGGAAAACCCGACTTATTTTTATATAATAATAGATAAAATCATTTCCCTTGTAGTACAAGGTGTAAACAAGACAATGGTATCGATTCTGTTTTGCATTCTCTAAAATTAAACTAAGTTTGACAGGTCTAAAAGTAATGCTGTCTTTTTTTTTACTGCAGTGCTTAGAAAAAGACAGCAATACTATAAGACCTGTCAAACTTAGTTCAGTTTTACCAAATCGACACCAATAACTATTAATTGATTAATAAATGTTAATGTTATGCGCATTTCAAAAATATCTCTCTGTCCCGGTGAAAACAAGTAACATGCAGCAGCTATAACATGTGCCGTGTACTGTACCTTGTTCCTGCGCGTAGTGGTCGTGGTCGGGCTGGTCGTACGAGTCCGCGTCGTACAGCGCGCGCGCGAAGGCGCCGCCGCCGCCCGGGGAGCCGCCCGCCTGCAACACGGGGCCGTCACTAGGCGCGGGCGCGGGGCGCGGGGGGCGGGGGGCCGCGGGGGCGGGCCGCACCTTGTACTCCGCCAGCTCGTCGCTGCAGGCCGAGCGCGCGGGCGAGCGCGGCTCGTCGCGCGGCGCGGGGGGCTCGAAGTCCACGTGCAGCCCCGCGGGGGACGGGGGCGGCGGGGACGAGATGGCGGCGCCGATCTCGGACGACAGCTCCGCGCACAGCGCGCTGCCGCCGCTCGACGTGCTCACGCTGCCGCCCTGCGGACACGAGGGGCGGGGCTGGGGGCGAGCGGCGGGGGAGGGCGCGGGGGACGCGCCGGACCCCGGGGACGGTACCTGGTGGTGCTGGTGGTGCCCCTCCAGGTAGGTGGGCGTGCGCGGCGGCGCCGGGGACGAGTGGTGGCTGTAGGGCGTGTGCGCGGGGGACGCGCCGTACCCCCCCGGGGACGCCTGCGGGAAGGCGGCGCCGGGCGCGGCCTGCCCCGCCGGCGGCGCCTGCGGGGAGGGCGGGGTAGTGCGGGGGGAGCGGGCGCGCGGCCCCCCTCCCCCCGCGGCGCGGCGGCTCACCTGCGGCGCGGGCGAGCGCGAGTAGGGGTGCGAGTGGTGCGCGTGCGGGGACTGCGAGAACCGCGCCGGGCTGCCCGCCTGCTGGAACAGCGCCTCCTGGAACACCACGTGAGCTCAGGGGGTCGCCTACTGTCAAGTACTTTGTAACAGGTCGGACGCGGCCGATAGAAGAGGCCCTTTAATGTCAGCTAGCGATGTAAAAAAAAATTATCGATTTTAATATTAATAATTTTTTTTCTTTAATCGATTTTTTAAAATCGATAATAACTTATTAAAAATCAATTATTTCTTATATAAAAAATCGATAATTAAATATTAATAATCGATTATTTCATGTATTAAAAAATCGATAATTTATTATATAAAAAATAATTTAATCGTTTTTTACAAATCGATTTATTCTAATATGATAAAAATCGATGATTTTTCCCCCCTTCAAGTCAAATCCCTAATGTGAGCTCGATAGCCCGGGATGGTCCGCGGGAGAGAAGGGCGGGTATGGGGGACATGACCCCCGCGCCGGCTCGTGACGTCACCGCGGCGGTGAGTACCTGCTGGTGCTGGTAGGGCGCGGGGCTGTGCGCGTAGAGCGGGGAGCGCGCCGCGAAGCTCCCCCCGCGCGCCGCCGGGGACCCGTACCCCCCCGCGCCGCCTCCCCCCGCGCGCGGCGGGGACGGCGCCGAGAACGCGGCCGGGCTCACGGGGAACTGACACAGAACACACAGATCAGTACAAACACAAACTGGAGCAAGTGAACATTAAGTATGTGTCCACCACAAAGATTGCTCTCTGTAGGCGCGTGAAAACTGAAATAAACTCAGCTCTGCTACTAGGAAAACGTTTGGTAGTCTTCAAAACATAAAAGGAAGTAGGGGATCGCAGGTCGTCAAAATCCAAGTTCAGGTGCGCGCACTGGATTGTATGGACACTTCACTTACAGGGAGACTGTGAAAAGTGACAGACTTTTCGGGTCAAGGGCGACACGACGACTGGTGTGTAAGGTCACGCATTGAAGAATGGTGACCTAGCGGTGGGGGATAGGGAAAGAGGCAGGGGAAAGAAAAGGGGTGGTAACCGCTGCGCAAATAACTAGCCTATACACATAGCGATGATGGCACAGTGGTAGTGACGTCGACTTGCGATCCGTAGGACATGGGTTTGAATCCTACAATGAGCTCGAGCTTTCGGTGAAGAAAAACATCGTGACGAAGCCATAGCTTGTTCAGAGGGCGTTTTGTAGTGCTCGTCTAGCTAGCTACCACATTCAAGTTAAGAATCTGCCGCCGAGCACCTAGATCGGTGTTCCGGCAGCCTCACTCGAGAGCCAGGTGTGGCACTCGTCACTGAACACCAGGCGAGTAGAAGCTGCAAGTGGTAGGGCGGGAGCCGGGCGGGTACCTGCGGCTGCGGCGTGCGCGCGGGGCTGGGCGAGTACCCCTGCGAGCGCGGGGAGGCGTAGACCCCGCGCGGGGAGGCCGCGTACCCCGCGGGGGGCCCCGCGCCCGGGGAGGGGTACCCGCCGCGCGCCAGCCCGCCCAGCGGGTTGGACACGTCCAGCGGGGACTCCATGCCTGCCGACAACGGGGACGCCGGTCACTAGCTGTGTTCATGATTAATACAAAAACTGACACATGTATGACAGAGCGTCACTTCAAAATGGCTTGAAAATGGCGTCACCGATTTTGCCTGATTCCTTTTGCGTTGTAATCGCAATAGAAGGATTTATAACAGAAAAAAACACAATTGAATTATGAATTATGAGAAGAAATTCCTAAACCTAATAGATGTCGACAAAAATTACACTATTTTTCCATATGTGGTTTGAATAAAATGAGCATTAGAGCACATACACTCATACTCGGTGTAGTTTCGAAAGCCTCCTAACTGTACTGTGCCAAAATACAGATACACATTCGAAAACTAGACAGACTGCAATTATTTTTGACAGTATTAGTGTAGCTTTCAGTAGTTAAATAAAATGTGGTCCTTCGAGCCGAAAATCAAAGATATTCTGATATCGATATAAATTCGTTTGATGTTACTAATTAACATAATATTCATTATTTTAACTATGGTTAGTTCAAATTTGACTCAAACATACCAAAAACATTTTTCAAAATTACTTGATATTTAATGGTTAAACGAACTTACCTAAAGTGATGTTCGACCATAATTATACTAGACGTTGCATTCGAAGATATTTATTCACTTTGTAGTATCCTATTTATTGCACAGGGCGTTGCACATAATTTTTAGAGCTGTAAAAATAAAAATCAAATCACAAAAATATAAAGTTCACTGTTTCTGAACGATACCTTCCATGTCATAGGCAGTGCTGTCATCTCCGTCATACTTCATTCTTTCAGAGACACTTATCTCGTTTGTTAGTTGTATGGGCTTTAGTAGCTGGGTTCGGGTGGGACTATAAATATCTTCGAATGCAACGTCTAGTATAATTATGGTCGAACATCACTTTAGGTAAGTTCGTTTAACCATTAATTACACTTCGACGTTGCATTCTCGATATTTATTCACTTTGTAGATGTTTAGCGCTTTCACACAAACGAGATAGGCAGGCAGGATTCTAGATAGAAAAATAAAAAGATACATTAACACATATAAACGAAAAAAGTGGAGTGATTATCCACATTATTATGAACCTTACGTTCAACCTAAAACCAATAAGTCAATTGATAATGTAAGCCCAATTACCGTTATTAGCATTCTTGCTTGAAGATATTATGAATTACCTTTGTGAATGCAACACTTATAAGCTTCCTGACCATCCTGTTGTTCATTTTATAACATGGACAGAACTCCTTATAACTAGCCGAGGTAGAAGTGTAACGGCTACTATGTGCCGCAAATACCAGTATTTGCACCAAACTATAAATGTAAGTATGTCTAATGTATATGTGACTTGTGGTAGGAGCAATGGATTATCTCTTAGATGTATGAATTAATTTCATTGATGGAGGTAGCTCTTAGGTGCCATGGCATCTATCTAAAATGATAATACTCTCTCTGGATATATGTTTTCTCTGTGAGGTAAAAAAGTATTACTAGATTAGGCACCAAAGTATTTGTAGGCGAAATCAGTAATTAGTCTATTTCTAGTAAGTGCTTCTAGCCAAATATTGATTTCCATTCGTGCGACTTACTTTAATTTCGCACTCGTTGTATAGTTGACAACGCGAGGAAAGGCACAAACTTTTTGGATATGGAATCAAAAGCTTAACTCTCGTTTGGATAAAATTACTACAAGTGATTGCGTACTAGGATCTCATGTAGATACGTATTTTGAATAGCAAAGTTTAATTCCGTAAACTTCTTTTGTGAATCTTATAATTTGGTCATCTAAATAACACATTTACCTGATATTAAAACAGAAGCCGAACGGCGAGTCTGTACCTGAATGATATTCAGAGACGAGAATTTGAATCCTATTTGAGAAAACAGGAAAAAATATGGTAATACTTTGAATTATTATTATTATTATCCCATGTGGCTTTATTCTCGGGTCTTTGCCCGGACCTTTATTAGGCATTGGCGGAGCCGTAGCCAAAGCTAAGAGGCCACGCTAAGGGTGAAGTGTACTATTACAACAATGCTAAAAAGTTATCTGAGTTCTTATTGAAATTATTGATATCCAATTATTATTTTTTCTGAAATTATTATTATTTTTTTTTTTTTTTTTTTTTTTTTTTTATTCTAAGTTTAAATTATAATTAATTTTGATACCCCTTGGAAATATAACTATGTTTGGTTGATAATACCTTCGAAACCAGGATATAATGCTACCAGAGAGGGTGAAATGGATCAATCTTCTTTGGAAAAATAAAAATAATAAGAGTAACTAAAGGCCTTCTTAGGCCTATTAGCTGACCATGACTCCCGTGCAGTGGCTTGATCAAAATAATATTTCTTAAAAATACAGATAAACTAGAATAGAAGGAAGACGTAAAATAAATGAGTTTCCCAATCCAATGAATGCATTGACCATAGGGTCCATAAGGTCAGGCTATGCCAAAGGATCTCTTATCCGTAATAATATGTATAATATACCATCTAAAACATAAATGTGAAAAAAGTGAGACAAGTTCAATATTGTGATGGTATGTTTGGTTGTCAACTTCACATACAAAACAATTGTGGTCTAAATGGGTGCCCAGTTCTGTGAATGAATCTGAAATTTAATGAATTATAAGAAAGTGTGTAACATGCATAAGTAAATATCATTTGCTTAGTTTTTTAATGATGTAAGTTTTTTTTTTTTTTTTTAATATTATATGCTTCGCACAAATATTCTTGTACATAAACATCAATTTAGGGACTCCAAAAAACAGTTCGTGATTATGATCATGATAGATCACAGGCACCTGGAGCCAGGTCCCATTCAATGTTTTGGTCCTTTATTAATTAATATATATTATTTTGTACGTATATTAAGCTATCTTTGCTTAAGCTAGTGCAAGATATCTCTGAGAGTATATTAGACATCTTCATTAATGCAGACAACAGCGGTACTCTGCCCATATTTATTCTGTTAATCCTTAGCAAAGCATTGAAGGCCAATGTAAGCTGATTTCAATTCTAATAATAAAGTATGCTAGTTGTGATTGTGTGGTCCCAAAACAAAAAACTCACGTTACAAAAAAACACCCCGCCCAATAAGGGAGGCACCTATGAAGATTTCTAGAAGGTACTTACCACTGAGTTAAAACATTATTTTTCCCAAGACGACTCTGACTTCGAGTTTGATACATTTCTCATATAAATCATTCGTAATGTTATGCAGTTTGTAATTTTTCTTTCTATACAAAGAAAACTGCAGGGTAGGCTAAGAAAAGTAACCTAAGGTACAAAGGTTAAAAAGGTAAAAAGGCCCTGATTGTCAATCTGCTTAATCTGGAAAAATATTTTGTTTCGTCAGGTATTTTTAAGTTTCTTTTTTGTAAACTTTAAACACATATAATGACTTTTCTGTAAATATGTAGTATTTCAATGCCGAAATGTGTGTTTTTTGTTCCAAATCAAAATACATTTTTGCTTGTTTTAACACAAATCTTAACCTTTTGAGAAAGTTTAATGAACCCTCTAAGCAAATTTTAAATTATGGTCATTAATGTGTAGTAAGACATTAAAATAACACACAAGTAACAACAGATCTCGGTTTCTAAGATAATTACCAACTGGTACAGAAGCCAATGACAAACCAAAGGAAGTCATTGAAATACATAGGTTATCTTGAAGTTTTAAATTATGGATAGGAACTTAAAATTACGGTTCCTTGATGTGGACATAATGTATATAAAAAACCTTACTTGGTAAATATTAGCTGTGTGAATATCTTCATTTTAAAGTCTTCAGTTGTTATTGTCCTTCATATTCAAAATGAACCTGATGTCTAGAGATGTAGGTAGAACGCCAGCCTTGCTAAACTTTGAATGCAGGCCAGAGCTTTCTCAAATTTTTTCTTTGTAAGAAGTTTAGTTTTTAGCATTTATTTCAATTTTCTATCCAACTGTATATATTTCGTTGTTTTGTTGTTATATAATAAAAGACAAGTGTTTTGTGTTCTTGTTTTTTGTTTATGATTTATGTCCCACAGATATAAGTCTAGAAAATGACTGGCTTGTTTTAGCCTTTATAAGGAGTTTATCCCGACTCTTTAAGTTCGTGTATAAGACTGCAGAAAATTATAAGTTGAACCTTGGTGCCCTCCGTAAGCTAGGTCTTCAGGTATTAGGGTTTCCTTTATCGTGGCTTCTTCTGCCTTTACCATTTACACTAGGATTCTACCCCAACGTTTAGATACCTTATCATAAATCGTCCACCAAATAATTCATCTTTCCGTACTGGATCTATGAATGCATTTTGGCTATAAAAACTCTGGTGCGGCAGACATTGGCTTTTCGCTTGAGCTGGGACATGCTAGCTGCATCTGCAGTATCTGTAACTAGACCTGTCGGAATGAATGTACGGGATCTAACCCGGTTATCATCATCAGAAGACCATTGTCGCGGGTCTGGTGTCGGTGACCTTGGATGATTATGGTCGAGCTTTGTCTGGTCAAGAAGATCCAGCGCCACATCAGGTTTTGTACGTATTCACGCTTCACCTATAGACTATTTGATTCAACCAGCTGCATGTGCAGTATTGAAGGTTTTAAAGTCATTGTCCATACTCACGTTACGCCTCTTGGCTGTATGATTCAACAAGCTGCGTGTGCAGTATTGAAGGTTTCTAAAGTTATTGTACGCACTCGCGTTACTCCTTTAGACTGTATGATTCAATAAACTGCGTGTGCAGTATTGAAGGTTTTTAAAGTCATTGTACGCACTCGCGTTACTCCTCTAGACTGTATGATTCCATAAACTGCATGTGCAGTATTGAAGGTTTTTAAAGTCATTGTACGCACTCGCGTTACTCCTCTAGACTGTATGATTCCATAAACTGCATGTGCAGTATTGAAGGTTTTTAAAGTCATGGTACGCACTCACGTTACGCCTCCAGACTGTATGATTTAAAGTCATGGTACGCACTCACGTTGCGTCTCTAGACTGTATGATTTAAAGTCATTGTACGCACTCACGTTACGCCTCTAGACTGTATGTCATGGTATGCACTCATGGTACGTACTCACGTTACGTCCTATGACTGTATGATTTAAAGTCATGATACGCACTCATGGTACGCACTCACGTTACATCCTATGACTGTATGATTTAAAGTCATGGTACGCACTCATGGTACGACTCTAGACTATATGATTCAGCAAGCAGCGTGTGCAGTGTTGAAGGTTACAATACGCCGCCGGAGTAACTCATTATCAGCCGAGCATCATGCAAGAAAAAAGAATGGAAAAAATCATGAATTATGTGGGTAGTTACAAAAGAAAAACTACGCAAAAATCATGAGGAAAAAATATCAGTTATTTTCCAAAGTATGCGCCTTTTCCCTAAAAAGGAAGGGACAAAGGCAAATTTACAGATAAAACTAACACGCAGTTAATGACCACGAACTAACCTTGATCGTCCGAACTAGTTGGCGAGTTTCGTATCTTGCGTTCCCAACATGTTATTTTTCGTCATTATTTGGACTTATGACGATCTTTTCTCCATAACACTGCTTTCAACTAACTTTTTCACAAAATTTCCAATAAAATAACGGATTTAATCGATAAGTCGAAGCTGCGACGCCCGCACATAAAAAAGGAATGAAGTATGACGGAGATGACAGCACTGCCTATGACATGGAAGGTATCGTTCAGAAACAGTGAACTTTATATTTTTGTGATTTGATTTTTATTTTTACAGCTCTAAAAATTATGTGCAACGCCCTGTGCAATAAATAGGATACTACAAAGTGAATAAATATCGAGAATGCAACGTCGAAGTGTAATTTAAATTTAAATTGTGTCGTGATCCAAGCAAACACAGTTTAGTTTTTATCTATTTACATGTGGTTATATACATTATACATTTACAATGTTCACTCCATCACCGACCTGGGTTAGTCTGGAAGTAGGTAGCGTTGTCGTTCATCTGCTGGTGGTACATGAGCGGCGCCTGGCCCAGCGGGGAGGGCAGCTGCGCGGGGAACTCGGCGCCCCCTCCCGCGCCCCCGCCCGCCGCGCCCCCGCCCCCGCCCGCGAGCGGCAGGTAGCCCTGCTCGTGCGGCAGCGGCTGCATCGGCGGCAGCTGCGGCTGCAGCATCGCGTTGGCTTGCTGCTGCACGCACAAAATGTAACGTGTTACTGCGAGAGTTCACATTACTGTGGCGATGTGGTCGAAGGTGGTGCCACGCTACACCTGGACCGGGAACTGGCTCTCAAGTGAGACTGCCGGAACACACCGGTGTTTTGGCAGGTTCTTAACTTGAGGGTGGGTAGCTAGCCAGGCGCGAGCACTAGAAAATGCCCTCCCACCAAGCTATGGTATCATCACGATGTTTTCCCTTCACCGAAATCTCAAGCTCATTGTGAATTCGAAACCACGACCTGCGGATCGTTGCCGACGTCACTACCACTGAGCCATCATCGCTTCAAAAGTAGTAGTAAACCTAGTTGTATAGGTTCTAGGGAAGATTGAATCGATTTTATCCATACTAATCCTAATTATGTGAAAGTTTGTGAGGAGGGATGGATGTTTGTTACACTTTCACGCAAAAACTACTGAACGAATTTTGATTTGGTGTGGAGATAGTTTGAACCCTGGAGAAGGACATGGGATACTTTTATCGCGATAAAGTGTAGTCCCCGCGGGTGAACCTCGGGGCGCAGCTAGTATTGTAAACGAGAACGTAACTTCGTTTGTTTCACTATGTTTGTTGCCTCTTCGCGACTAAACGGCTGCACCGATCTTAGTGAAATTTGCCAAGGAGATAGTTTAAACACTGGGGAATGACATGGGATACTTTTTATCGCGAAAAACTGTAGTCCACGCGGGTGAAATTGCGGGGAACAACTGGTTAATGACACAATTAGTCGCGTGTGTGCGGCGCCTCACCTGCTGCTGCTGCTGCAGCAGGAACTGCTGCTCCTCGGGGCGGATCTTCTTGGGGCGGCCGCGCTTCTTCTTGGGCGGGCCGTCGCCGGGCGCGTCGAGGGCGGGCGGGGGGCGCGGCTGGCGCGGCGCGCGGGGGGCGGGCGGCGCGGCCTCCCCGTTCTCCAGCTTCACCTTCTTCGGGCGGCCGCGCTTCTTCTTGAGCGGCACCTCGGTCCCGTCCTCCAGGATGATGGTGTCCCCCGGCTCGGGCTCCGTCGTGAGTCTGCAACACGGGCCCTTCCTGTCAGGGGAACACGGACCATCGATCGAGGCGCCACGCGGACGTAACGCAACATAGAGGGAACAATTTTGAATAGGTGCGTCGAGGGGCTTCCACTTCGATACCGTGGTTTTTTGGCCCTCGTTTTTTTAAAGTTAAATCCAAATAGGCAAGCTTTTACTTTTCGCATATATATTTACCGTAAACGATATCATCGTTTCGATACAATATTGGTAGAATTAAGGAGATCGAGCAATATTTTTCAGTTGCTTCATAATCGATTTCTCATGTTTGGAAGGTTGCATTCGCGCAACCTTTTGTTGTTACAAAGTGATGTATTGAAGTTGTCAGCGATGTTACAATTGCTTGCCAAAATGTTCCATTACGGAGAGGGCTCAGATCGATCGTCGCTTAATACATGGAAATGGAATGTTTAAGATTATAGAGAACTTACAGGTACTAGTCTAAAAAGGATTAGATGAATATAAAATGAAGGCAGATGTTCAACGGTCACTCTCTCGGTATTTACAACATGTTTTTATATTTGAAGAATTTGCATCTAGGAGGACTAACTATCAAGAGCGAGAATCGAACCCGCAACCTCTATTTCACGAACCACTAGTGAGGTGTCAAATAATTGGTAACAATATACTAATTCTCAATTTGGTACAATTAAACTTAGACTAGTCACGATTATCATTCGGGATATTGATCACTTGATAACATATACTCGTATAGATTCACATCAATCTCAAGATTTCAATAATGTAAGTCTATTATAATAAATAATCAATAATTCTTGCGAAAAGTGAATGACGTCACTCGTAAAGAGTTACGTAATTCACTTTTCGCATAGCGTTAATATAACAATAGGACTGGACTCGTGACTCACTTTTTACTGAAAACGAAGTAAAAGTAGCGCTAGCCCAAATACTAAACAGTAATAAAATGTCAAAATAAATATGTGGATGCTATTTATATATGTTCGTACATCGTACTACATTTATAACTTTTAATAAACGAAAAAAGATATGTTTGACATCATTATTAGTTTCTTAATCGATTCCTGAAATCGATGACGTCGTCACATTAACTCACGTCACCAACAGCGCCTATTTCTCAGATTCAGAATTGTTGAACTAATATTTTATATAATTTTTTAGTGTGATTAGCATTTTTTTCCCGTTTTAGTGTATTTTACTAGTTATCTGCATGTATTGCTAATAACTCTGATTTAATTCATGTACCTACAGTACCTACATACTTAATTGGCGTTGCCGTATCAATTGATGTCAAATTAAATGAATGTAGACCTCTTTAGGTTTGGCCTCTTGCGAGCTCGGCCCCGACGTCACTCGACGACGAGCCCGCCTATCAGTTCCAGCCCCACAGTTAGCAGTATCGCTTGCCTGGCGGCACGCACCTGCGGATCTCCATCTCCTCCTGCGGGCGGCGGCCCGTGGTGTCCGGGAACACCAGCTCGGCCTCCTCCACGTGCGGCAGCAGCCCGTTCAGGTAGTCGCGGAACTTCTTCAGCGCCGCGTAGAACGGGACCTTGTCGGCCGCGCGGGGCAGCTGCGCGCACCGGGCCGACGACGACGGCATCACCCACATGTACTGGGGAGGGCACAGAACGTAGCCGGTCATACGTGTTCCAAATATGTTGCAGAACACTCACTTTTGGTGTCCAGAATGGTAATGATAATTGGAAAATTGGTCAGTCGTAATCGACGACTTTTGTCGTTGACTGTACTACTAGCGCGTGGGTACGTTATTTCAACAAAATCATGAGAGTAATCCAAGACATAAATCATAGAAGGTGCTAAGCAGAGTGGTATAAGACGCGCCATTCCTTGTGGTCAGACGCGATAAAAGTAAAAAAAATAAAAATATTAGAAACGTTCTTTCTGTTGGTCTCTTTCTCGTTACATACATGGCCTTAGACAACTGTGACAGACGATTTAAACTGTATAAGTGGAACTTTAAGAACACTTTTCTTTACACTCACGATATAATGTTGCAAGTGAGCAAACGATTCTCTCCGACCTTCGCCATATACACGCTTTAATAAAGACCCGAGCAGGTAATGTACCGACCGTGTTAGTCCCGGCGATGGTGTCCGGCTGCTTGCCGAAGCAGAAGTCCTTCTTGCCGGAGAACACCTCGTAGATGAGCTTCCCGTTGAACACGGCCACCTTGGGACGGAAGGCCTGCAGCTTCTCGAGCAGCACCGCCGAGCCCTCCTTGATCTCGCGCCGCGTCAGGTCCGCCGAGCCCTTGGTGGCGCGGGGGACCATGTTCGTGAACCCGATGCCGAAGTTCAGCAGCTGCAACCAAACGCGACACCCTTGTACACACGTCGGCTCTAGTGCTGGCTAGTGCTGTACACGTCTACCAGTATATTGCATTGAATTTCCTTTGTGAATTTACTTTGGTAGCTCAGTAGCAGTGACACCGACTTGCCTTGCGACTCGTAGATCGCAGGTTCGAATCCTGAAATGACCTTAAGCCTTTCGTTGAAAAAACCATTGTAATATAACCATATCTTGATAATATGGCATCATCGAGTCCATGTCTGGCTAGCTACCACTCTCAATTTAAACATCAATCGCCAAGCACTTATCGTTGTGTTCCGGCCGCCTCACTAGATAGCCAGTTCCCAGTCCAGGTGTGATGTGGCGCCACCTTCGACCACACCGTCACCTAACATTAATCGCTCCCCTGTAAACGTAATAAACGGTCACCTTGTAGTCCTCGTCGGCGCTCATCTGCTCCCGGGTGAGGCCGGACAGGTAGAGGCACTTCCAGAAGTGGTTCCCGGGGCCCGCGTAGTGGTGCCCCTTGTACGCCGCGAACAGCCCCGGGTTTATTCCGATCTGTACACAAATTACAACACATTGTTTACTGAAACGCTTCATACATTTAGGAACGGAAAGTTTGTGAGTGAACAAGTGAGTGTGTTCTTCTTTACGCTGAAGCGGTTCAACGGGTTTGAATACATTTTGGAGTGGAGTATACCATGGATTAACGCAAAGGCTACTTTGTATCCCTTTTCACGCTTATATTAGATTCCATTGTAACTAATTAACAAACAATCTGGCAACATTTTCGAAGTCAATTTTAACCACCTTCTAATCGAAATGAAACTTTGAATGTTTAGTCATTATGATGACAATAGAATAATTTGGTATCATAGACCTGATCTGATGAGCCAGGAGGCGGATAGCGTGTTTTTTTTTTTATTATTTTTATTGTTAAAGGTAAGCAATTGTCCAGTCTCACAAACTGCAAGCTCAGTGCTACGAGCCCAGTCAAAGAACACAAGAAATGTACGATCATCTACACGAAGTATGGGCAACATGGACAGACAACTGTTTCCAAGTCGCTGCCCTGAACTATATATACACAACACAAAAATTCACTTTTCTCACTTCATTTCAGTTGTTCTTTCGATCGATGGCAATCGAAATAAACATCTGTCATCATCATCATCAAGCGCAATGGGATGTTCTCTACTAGGCAATTTAAAACAAATACATAGATCATAAAATACGGTAGATGGCGTTGGCAATACATGTATCAGATGTTAATGCAGATCAATAAAAAGAAATCATTTCATTTATCCAATCTGTCATGTTAGTTCTTGAGTTTACTTCACATCGCATTGTAGGTTTTTTTTAATAAAAAAAACAAAGGACTTCGCCCTTTGCCTCGTAAAGAAACACAAAGTGACAGTTAGTTAGTAGCAAATGACGCGGCTGTCAGACATTTTCTACTGGCGCTCTACTCTATTGCTAAGCATAATAGGCTAGCTCCGATGCTTTTGCTTTTTCAATGAACAAAATATGGAAAAAATAAAGTGAACATGTTCCATCAGCCCCAGCACTTCAGAAAACTTCCCATTTTGAAGGAACCGCGGTGGTTCATGCATGATCTAGAGTCTAGAAAGTAAGTATAGAATTGTATAGGGGAGGCGATCGTACTCACAATGATGATGTCGAGGTTCTCCGCGAGGTGGTCGGGCAGCGTGCGGCGCGACACCTCCTCCTCGCTCATGCCGTTGAACCGGTCGTGCTTCTTGCGCTCCTTCACCGGCCGCGGCGGCGGCGCGCCCTCCAGCCCGCCTTCCACCTTGATCTCCATGCTGCAAGGGACAAGCACACCCACACTGTCAGACAAGAATTACAATTCACACTACTCTTCCCTGATCCAAGTACTAGGAAGCTATCAGAAACAAAGCCTGTGTATTTTCGCAAAATTTGGATTATGTTATACAAGAGATATGGCAAAATAGGCAAACAGCCGACTGTGAAGCGTGAGGTCACGGATTCGAAACGACCCAGCTACGAGAAAAACAATTGTGCAGTCAAAAAACAGTGCAAGTATGTTGGTGTCTGAGTGTTGTGGATTCGCATAGTTTCTGATACCCTAGTAGTATCCTAGTCCCTAACTAGGTATCAAAAACAGAGCCTGTTTAAGTGATTCTGTTGACATTATTAGTTAATTAAGGTTCTAGAATAAGAAATAGGTACTTAACATCCCAGAAAAAAGGTACAGGTCCTGCGGGAAAATCACCTCTGAGACTAATATCTATTCATGAAATTTCGTTAAAATCAAATTAGTGTTAACGGCATGATTTAACAACAATATTCCTTATTGCTACATGTATGTACGGGCAGTATGCAAGTTCATTGACTTTGATGTTTTAAACTAAATACTTGCAGCACTTGGGGAACAAGTTAATGCGCTTGAGGCGAGTCCACCGCGTTCCCATCATTCAGAACTCTATCTCCGACAGGATGAAGGTAGCGCCTTTTCAGAATTTGTAAACTAACTAATCGTGATTGTTTTCAAACAAATGTTTGTGTAGATATTTTACAACTTTTTGTGTTCTGTTCAAAAGTAGATAACAGATATGTAAAAGAAATCATGAAGAGTATATTTTCCCTTCACATTGACGCATCCGGCCGTGTGTGTCGCGCCTCGTCCGATCGACTCGTCGTTTTATTTCGTCCATTGAGTCATTTATTACGTCACACATGCAGAATGGGGGAAAAAAGTTCGGGACCTATTTATAGCCACCACTTTCTTTGTTTATAAATCAATCAAATCGGCGACGGCTAATGAGTTTTAACTATACAGTAATATGCGATTGTTTTTAAGAGCAGACATTTCAGTTCATAAGTTTACAGTTTTTTTTAATATGTTCCACCGACGAAGCGGTCACTTGTTCGACATAAATAAGCTCATAAAGTGTGCAGCTCGCTCCGGCTGTCGACTGCAGTAGACGCGGCTCCTCTAGTGAAAGCTGGCGAGTAATCAACCACGTGGTTTGTTTCACCATCTGCCCGCCTATTACAGGTGCAGTGGCCATTTCAAATAGTCTCTGTTCCTACGTGGGCATATACTATATATATATACAGTGCGCGCGTCACACTGACACTGCAATATTTTAATTGTCATGATGCTTCGTTTCATGTAGGGTTTCATAACGTGGCCCGATCCGAGCTTTCCCACAGTTATAGTAGTAGTTTGCTTTGAAAATGTATATTCTACTGATTACAGTAATTACTGATTACTTCCGCTAAACTAGAGCTAAGAGTAAAATAAAATAAAATAAATACAATAAAATAAACTCAACTTTTGTGTCACCCAAGACAAGACAGCATTCTGTCTGAAGGTTTACACACACACCACGTCTTACATAATCAAGTTAACATACGATCTAGTCAATTATGCTTAGTGTAATTTAAATTATCAAATTCAAATAATTAAAAGATTTGCTCTCGATATTGCTATTTTTCAATCTGGGCCAGCTGCCTGACGGTTACAGATCAACAAAGTGCGGTTCCGCAGATTTCAAAGTATAATCGAAAGCATTCACCGCGCTTGGTCCACCTTGATCCGATTGCGGGATTTTTGGCTAGCAGCAGCGGCGGCGGGCGCGGGTTCCGGTACAGAAATACCCGCGCGACGTAAACACGCGCGCACGCAACGCACAATCGCACGATAATTGGGACGAGATGGAATTTCTTTTATTGGTTGATAGCTCGCCGATAATGTGCTCATAAAATATAACGCCCGCTAGCGCATACAGCAGCGACGGTAATCTTACGTAACAAAAGATCGCCTCTGACAAAAAGCTCACAATTTTCATGACTAGAAGTCTCCTATAGCATGCAGATCCGTTGCTGTTCAAACAAATTTTAGAAAATATCTAAATAATGTTTCCTGAGATGCTGCTACTCAAGATGTCTCCCCTATTTCCGTATCAACAATAAAACTAGTAGCGCTTATACAGTTTCATAGATTTAACCGATCGCCCGACGCCGTATCTTTTGAGATACAGAACCCAGAATGCACGAAGCCCGATTCACGGTTGCCCTTACATAGCTACTCCTTGCGGCTCTGATAGAAGCGTAATAATACTTCCATGTTTTGATAAAACACTCAGCAAAAGAAGCTTAAGTGCGAGCTAGCCTCGCTCCGAGAGCTAACATTCCTACGTCGATATTTGGAAGTAGGTTCAGCAGTTTCAGAGATTATCCTGGGCGGCGGGCACACAGACGCGCCGCCCCACACGAGTGTTCATTACAACAAGCAACGTTGCGTTGCAGTTTCTTTTGTGTTGCTCCGTGCGCATTTCGGCTGTTTCAAACTGGTGCCTTAATTAACATTGAAGATAGCATCAATGGTACCACCAAAATGTGAGCATAAATTATTCAAATTAGCGTCATTATACCGGCAGCGAGGTACCTTTGCTTCTGCGTCGCTTGCTCACGTGCCTGGCGAATATACTCGTACACACACCTATACCTACTTGTTATAGCTCGGGAAATAAAGAGTACGAGCGGGAATGGACGGGGGCGAGGGCAAGGCTAGTGTACATAGAAATCCACCTCCTCCTGCTAGGTCACCTCTCAAACTATACATACTTAGAGTATAGCTGAGTACCTTAGTGGTGTCCCAAACTTAATCGATTACGTACCTCTAGGGAGTAAGAAATTCCTAACTCTTCGCCGAAACAGTTTTAGGCCGTTAATTATATTGGAAAATTAACATGTCGACACCTTGCGTCAGGGGATCTGCGACGACTTCAACAACGATATAGTAGATGTTCACCGAGCTTCAAGGGTCAGTTCTTCGGTACACTTCTGTTACGAAACCACTGCTAGTAATGTTTGAGGTGACCGTCATTTTTGTTGGATATTTATTAGGGTTCATACTTGTGAAGGATAATGGCGGCGGAGACGCAGTTTCCTGCCCTCTGATTACACCCGAGCGCAGTAGGCGAGGTGACATTAGTACCGGATAGTTGTTTTTCGGTGTTCACGTGTGGGCTAGGACAGCCCCGATGTGGGTTGCGGCGTGGTAAGTGGGTCGGGACGTATCGCTAATTCCGTCGGGGTCAGCGGCCGCGCGCTAATCGTGTCACCATGCGCCGCCGCCCCGCCATGAGAACCGACACCACTCTTATGTTAATCCACTACCTATTTCTATAGCTCTTTTGCGATAAAGGATCCTTTATATTTGTTTTTCTATGGAATGGAGAGGCCTGCGTTATCGTTCCGCTTGTATCGTGGCGTTTTTACGATTTGTCACCCGTGCCCCATTCCGATACGAGTATATTACAGGAACGCAGGGATTTTAGACTAAGTTTCAGACATTTATGAATTGAAGATGGTCGAAAGTTACACTTTACTCTGTACAGTACATTTTTTCAACGTTTCATTACTGGTTTCTCTATAACTATGCAGTGACGTGGTAATTTCTTATCCACAATAAGGAAAGTATTACATGAAATGCTAATTTTAGTGAGTGAAAAAAGTATCAAAGACGCGAACTTATTTGTATGTACTGAGCTATATCGAGTGTGTAATGCGTACATTTTTCTGATGTGCGTCGTGTGGTGGGTTGCAGTTTGTTTTTTGACAGCTACATAGTATTAGTGTGAACTTAAAACCTTCGCTCTCTCGGCGGCACCACTTCTGCATTTAAATAAAACGTAGTAGTCGTCCTGTCTTATGCGCTTAGCTTTGCGTGTTAGAAATTTAAGTAAGCTATGTTCTAAAAGATTCTGATTACAAAAGGCAGCTCGATACCCCGCCGGCGCGTAACGTTTTTACACATAGCTACAGAAACGATACAGTCAATGTCGCCATTCGAACGGAGATCATATCAGCAGACATCAGCAGAACTAGCAAGCCAATAATTTGATGGTCAGCCACCACCTCACTGCAGTACCGACTGACATTTCCGAATTACCTACCTACGCGGTGCTGCATTGCGTTCGTCATACTGCGACAAGGGCCTACTGGACAAACTGCATTGGGTTTTGGCTCATAATATGTATACCGTGCTGTGTTGGACAAGGACTACGTCCAGCAGTGGGCTACAACTTAATACAGATCGTTGATGTTGACAAGAAGAAATTACCTGGTGGTGATGTATCATGCGGATTGCCGAAAGTAAATCTTTGTTCTGACTGACTGATAAACGACGTACAGTCTAACTAAACCAGTGGACGTAGAGACTTGAAATTTGGTGAGGTGTAAATGCACACTGAGAAGGGATTACGATAAATTCGCTCCCAAATTGAAATATTTAAATTTGTATGGAAAAATGTTACCTACCACGCGGGCAAAGCCACGGAGCAGGTCGCGATCTAATAAACATCTTCCTATCGAAGTGTGCATGTGAATAATAAACGAGATTAGACTCTTTCTCTATAATATAGAAATAGGTGTCCTTAGCATAACGCGGAGTCGCCCGCTCCAGCCAGACACTAAGCCAGATGCAAATGTAGTAATCATTGGAAATGATATTGGTAGGTAACCGGCGCGGCGCGGCGGTGTGGTGCGGCCAGACCAGCTAATTATGTCACCCACCACGAGCCGCCGAGTTCCTAAGGCGCATGGCGTGCCGGTATCTAGTCTATTAATAGGTAATATATGTACCGGCTCTATAAATATGTCGCCATGCGTGCTCACTATGGGTGGCCAACAACAACACTAAGGTTTTATTGAGATTTCGACAAGTATCTTCATCACGTACGCGTCACGTGGACAGTTCAGTGCTGCACGAGATAAGCTTGGAGTTTCTGTACCATACATGACATGCTCGTTGGGAAAGTCTCTCAGTTCAGTCAGTCACAATAGCACCGAAGTCATCGGGACGGTCTTTGATAATCGAAAAGTTAATACAGGGCGTTATTAACAAGTTCTCAAGTACGTTTCACTAGAAACATATGACTGCATCATAAATAAAAATGTGTGCGGGAACTTTGACATGAAAGTAAAAGTATTGCATCCGGGCCATCGATTTGTGCAACAGTTTGTCTGTGATGCAACGCGCTGCATGAATCAAAGATTATGCTCTTCGGATCGGAGCGCGCCCTTGCGAGCTTCGCCCATTTATTTACAAAACAAATGTAAGAATTAAACCGCGCTGAGCTCTGCGCTTTGACAACACTTGAAATGAAGCCAAATCGTAATTGGCCGTATAATAGTTTTGAACATTTTCTAGGGAGATTCACGCGACTGAACACTCTTTCACAGTCGCCGCATCTCACAATGTTTATTCTGTGCAATAAGGAATACTTTTATTTATTTCAGAAATTTAGTTGATTCAACTGTTTTCATAATTTTATTTAAACGAGGACGGGCGCGCTTCGATTATGGAAATTATGTTTCCCAAATGTAGGCCGAACATATTTATAGAGCTGTGATTTTTGCAAATGACAACCTACTCTTGACAAGTCGGTAAAGAAACGCTTGTTAGAGCAAACAGTGTATACTGTGTATGGGCATGTAACTGTAAGGTAGAAGCTCAACTTACCCATTTTCATCTTTAATCTTCTTCTTCCGGCCGCGCTTCTTGGGCTGCGTGATGCACATCTGCTGGTGCATCATGTGCGGGTGCTGGTGCTGGTGCTGGTGGTGGTGCAGATGCGGCAGGTGGTGGTGCGGCGGCTGCATCATGCCGCACAGCTGCGGGTCCTCCTCCACGAACGAGTAGGGGTCCTCGCACTCGCGCTTGATGCCGTTGTACGCGTCCTCGTCGCGCTTGCCGTACGCGAGCAGCGGCGGCGGCGGCGCGTGCTGCTGGCTCATGTCGTACGGCGCGTCCGGCTCGCGCTTGAACCCGTACGGCTCGTTGTACTTGGGGAACGGGAAGTGCTGGTACGGGCTCTCCTGCTGCTGGTGGTGCGGCGGCTCGAAGTGCCGGTACTCGGGCTCCGGCTCCGGGTACCGCATGAGGGGCTCGTACGCCGGCTCGGGCGGCGGCGACGGCTCCGCCGGCGGCGCGGGCGAGCCCTCCGCGCTCGACGGCTTGCGGCGCGCCTCGCCGCTGTTGCTGGTCTCATATCCGTCGTCTGCGGTCTCTGGCGGCTTCGGCTTGTCCTCGCCCTCCTCCCTGGAACACGAACAACTACACGTTAGCGACGATATTATACGCGTTTCACGAGTTAATTACGCTCAACGCACGAAAAATGATTAATGATGTGAGACGCAGTTCGTTAGCGTCACGCCACCGGACAGGCCTCGGTGGGCTGGCACGCGCCGAGCTGCTCGGCGACGAATCATTGTCCATTCACGACTATATGAAAGTGATGCTCGCCAGCAGGTGCGCCGTCGTGCTCCAAGCTTGCCGAGGTTACGTACAATTTCAGCCCAGTAATGAAATAGCAAATTCTCAAAATCATTAACGACTATACTCATTAGTACATACATAACCATTCTGTGCCTATACCTAGATGATTCCGGCACAAAAACGCAGCTTGCGCGGTCAAGACTCAGTTGCCCCATACGAGTCTTCAATTATAACGGGTTTTTTGCGTCAACTTTTTGTTACTAGGTATTTAAGTGCGTAGTTAGTATTATAGGTTTGTGAGCATTATGATTGGATTGTGCTAATTATGGTATTTCATTGTCCTTAGATTAACAACGTGTTAAATACATGCACGTGGTGGTGTTGTACATTTTTTACGGCGGCGTTGCAGGTCTTGTTGCAAGCTTAGACGCGTTCTTAGAACCATTGGAAGTTTTATCAGTGCTTATCTAATTCGGACTCCGTCGGGGCCGGTGCTTCTTTCCGAGTTTTCTGACTAGAAAAAAATAAATCTCTCCGCTAATTTGGAACACTTTCACGACCATCAACTGCCTAGCGACTCACGCTGAAGAAATACTTATTATCTCAGGAGCAGACAAGTAAAAGAACATTCCTATTTTCAATTAGCTACTTCTCCAGCTCGGCGAGGGTTGGCAGCCCGCGCCGGTGTTTAGCAAGGCATTGCGTGCGAGCTATGCACTAATCTATGCGCTATGCTAATGTAATGGTCCCGGCACACGCCCGCAGGCAGCCGCTAGGTAGGTGCCTGCGAGCGGCGCGGATGGCATAAGCCCCGGCCTACGTAAGTTATAAGTTGAATTTCAAGTCTCGGCTCAATTAGCGAATGGCGAAACCAATATACAGGAAGAGATCATTATCTGAGCTGAGGCTCCGAGCGAGGAGAAAGTCTAAGCTTGGATGGGCAGCTTTCGTACACGCGCTTTGGGGTTTGCTACTCGATGGGAAAAAGTCTCCGACACTCGACATGAAGGATACAGACACATATAAGTACCAACAATACAAAAATAACTAGACATGACAAAATAACAGAAAATATAGAAAGGACAAAAGGTTTTAGGACATAGGTATTTGTCTTCAGATATTGGCATAATCTCGTGCCGCCATATTATTTCGTTTTGCTTGTGAGTGTTGATCAAAATAATTATTTTGTAACCTAAAGTAGTATTACCTTTTCCAATTTGAAACAAAAGTATATATTACAAGTTACATTCTGGATCCATCATACTATATTCAAGATTACGGCATTTTGTCACACGAAAAGGTTCTTGAAATAAATATCAGGAACGCGCGTTGTTTCACTCGCGCAGTTAACCTACTCGTTGTACCGATAATACATTTAATGCTTACTGAGTTACGTTGTTAGGTTTAACTGAGTTAACAATTAGATCAACTAATAGATAGAGCAGGCAGTGTCATAGAGAGCTCTTTGCATCTCACGCTAGACCTCCTAAGCTTCTAACTGGTTTTCGAGAAATTAATTATAGCATTAATTGTTTTTAAATAACAATAATGGTTTTGATTTCATACGAGCTGAATGAGACAGGTAGACTAGACCACGTGCCACCGGCGAAGCAATCAATTTTTTGCCGGTTATTTCTTTCTCGCAGCAGCAAACCAACGATATCAAACGATCAAGGGGCGCAATATGAATACACTCAGACAAACTCAACGTCGTCGTAGGAGAACGTGCGTAGGTCAAGAAGTTAGTAAGTACCAGATTTATTCTACCGAATTTAACTAAAACCTGCATTTGCTTCGCAGTTCACAGAGCATGATGTAAAAATACAATACTCTTCTTCTTCTTGCCCTGGTCCCATCTATTTGTGGTCGACGCAGCATGTAGGTACTCTTCTTCCACTCTCCCCTATCAGCCGTCATCGCTCCATTCAACCCCCTATCATTCATATCATCATATGTAAAAATACAATACTAATAACAATAAATAAAATCAAAGTGGGTGGACCAACTCAATGACTGACATTAAATGACACAAGTATTGAAAAGTACGATTAGTAAGTTTTTTTTTCTAAAACGAATTAATGAAAGCCTGGCTGATGAGGCAATTGAGACCTGGGCCTTAAGACGGACAGGATCAAATTAAAAGTTCACATTTTTTTTTCATCAGTTGGATGAGAGAAGCCACTGGGCTCAGTGAGGTACCAACTTTAGAAAAGGCCTATATCCAGCAGTGGAAAAGGCTCATTACTTTCACTCTACTGGGACTGGGACCTTCTCTCAGTGATACAGAGGCTACCACGCTACCCCAGTGCCGGTTGGTGGACATTGCATGACCTTAAATTGTTTTCTTTCACAATTTTTAATGATGATTTTTTCCATGCATATCTAAACGCACGTGCCGAAATTTCTATAAATTAATTTTGCTTGGCACCGATAACAAAAACAAAAAACTTTGTATGCCAGACCAGGCAGATGAATGCAGAAGCGGTCAAAGGAGAGAGACAATATCGATCCGCAGCTTCTAATGAATTGAAAGATTATAAATAGAGTTACAATAATTATGTTCGGTGTGCGGTGATCCGTCACCAAAGGCGCAGGCATTAACCTGAATCATAACTTGGGTAGCATTAAAATAGTCGGTCGCGCGTCGCATAAATAAAGTGTGCCGATAAGCACATAAAATTGTAATGGAATCAGCTGATCGCACGAAGACCGACCGACGGACAGAATGCCACATGTTATAAACATAACATAAATGTCGAGTGAACGCGCTCCATTCATAAACCGGCAAGAGTTATTGCGAGCCCGCTTACTATTATTGGACTGTAGTAAACAAAACACGCTATTAATATTAGTCAATTGTTATGTGAGGTATGTAACTCGTTAATAGAATATGTTAGTATATTTATTCAATCATTTAGCATTTATTTATCAGTGTTGTGTAAATTGTACCAGCGCGCGGTTTTTGTATCGTTGCCGCCGCGCCGCCGTGTTGTTTGCTTTATTTTTTTTATGAAGATCGATTATGATTTAATGGGGCAGTTTTTTATGTTAATAAGACGTTTTGACTTTATGATCGTAATTCATAAGTGTTCTGTAAACGTTGCAATCTGAAAACATATTCTGCATATTATTGACTTTATAGCGATTGACGCTATTGAACTCGGTGTTATAGTATGGAGCAAAATAGGTAAATTGACTTTGATTCTGCTGCCTTCTACACTTTCAAAAAACTGTTTGTTGTTGGTGTAGCGACTGTGTTACGAGTAATAAGTAAGCGGGCCGGGTCCCGGGCGGCGCGGTGGCCGCACTCTGAATGGCGTTGTAATTCGTACGTACCAGTGTTCCAGTTTGTATTCATTCCTATTCCACATTTTGCCCTTCCTTACTCTGCACGAAAGTGATGTGGTTTGTATTGATTTACTTAGTGATTTTTCTTTGGCACACGTATTTCAAACAGTCTTTTCTTTTTCGTAAGTACCATGTCGCTGAACTCGCTACTGTTCGACTGTCTCCTGGTGTCAGTAACAGTTCATGGCGTCCTCATGAGATGCGATAATAAAAGGTCTAATAATCATAAAACTTGTGTCCAAACCGGTCGAACGATTCGCAATAACCGATCAGACATACAGGAAATAGGCTTCTGATGGGAAGGAAGCGACGATGCGGTAGCGCGCGGCGCGGCATACACACACATCCCCAGTACTTTTCCTCTATTCAGCGATGTCTTTGCGGATTATATCATGTGTTCCTCTCTTACGTCACACCATCCTAATTAAGGAAGCGGGTATGTGAAACCTGAAACTGCCGAATCGACACAAACAATCGGACAATTCATTACCAATTAAAAAAATAACTGTGAGAATTAACGAGGCCTCCTTACGTCTGCGGCTGAGACCAGTTAAATAGGTACTCAGATTAGTACAAGGTTGTTTGATATCGCGTACTCACTTTCTCACTCGGTTTCGTACGTTCAAGTCGGTTTATAATGTACCTAGTAATGGTATTTCAATCTTAAAGTTGTATCAAAATTCCTACTAAAACGATGAGAGCGACAGAAGTAGGAAAGACCACTTGCTTTGCGATGACATCTTTGAAGGACTTTGCGATCTGATATCGTGAGGAAATTATACCATCGAATTATGGGATAGTCATAGATTTCATAGTAGTATGTATGTAGTGCTCGCCTAGCTAGCTACCACCCTCATGTTAAGAATCTGTCGCCAAGCACCTATCGGTGTGTTCTGGCAGCTTCACTTGAGAGCCAGTTCCCAGTCCAGGTGTAGCGTGGCGCCACCTTCGACCACATCGTCACTTAACATCAGGTGACTTGTGGTCAAAAGCTACACTGTGAGTAGTAAAAAAAAAAATGTATGACGTCCAATGAAAAGATGTACAGTTAGTAATGTCAGGTGTAATTGAGGAGAGAGGCGTGGCTTGCAGTCGAGTGAGTCATTTGTTTCGGAATCTGTACAACGGTAAAGGCACACTGCACTCCTAAATATCCGCGGGCCCGTCGATACACAAACGTAATTAACAAACGACGTGAGTTGACGTGACCGATGCGACTTGTAATCAAATTCTGGAGAATAAACTAATCATCTCATGTTTAGTATCAACTTTTTCATGAGAATTTCAATTTGAGGTAATGAAACCGGCAAAAAACAGGTTCCTCATGCAAATCGACGAGAACCTGAATTGTAGTTTGCAATTTAAATAGATATGATGCAAATATACGAGTGAGGATAGACAAACGAGGAGTGTAGGATGCACGAGGCGGGCTCGGAGGGCTACGTGGTGGGCTTGCCGCTATCTATGTACAGGAGAGGTAGCGTCGTCGACGGGTCCACATTGAGAGGTGTCTGTGTCTCGCGGCACGAAATGAAAGGCTTTATAATCTGAGTACGTCTGTAATATACCCTGTTGGCAGAAGGGCAGGCCTCCCCAATTTCTCATCTACGAATACCGATTTGTGCAACATTGAATTCACATTCGAGATTAAGCTCGATTTAGGCTAGCCACATACTATGCTTATTTACTCGTATGTCTTACGAAAGTCTACTACTACGACAGAGTATGGATTTGTACAGATGTATTATAACACTAGCTGTTCCTCGCGGTTTCACCCGCGTGGGCTACAGTTTATCGCGATAAAAAGTATCCTATGTCCCTTCCCCGGGGCTCAAATTATCTCTATACCAAATTTCATTTAAATCGGGTCAGTAGTTTAGGCGCGATAGCGTATAATTATATTCCGTATATGTACTCCAAAATTATTCCCGCACTTCGGTGCCCCCTCAACGCGTTACCTGCTGTAGGTACCCATTATCCTATTTTAATTCTAAGTTAATTTTTCTTGGACCGCACGTTTGAATCGCGCCTGGTCCGCGACCGCACTTTACCTATTTCATAGATTCTCCCGGTGCCCCGCTCACCTCACCGCGTTTCCCGCTGCGCTGCGGTGCGGCGGTTTTATTTTTCTACTACTACTTACATTTTTAAACTCGTGATATCTTTCGAATGGAATGTCCGAATTGAATAATTCAAAAAGTTATATGAAGGGATTGAAGCAGTTTTGAATGAAAAGTAATTTATTTTGATAAGGATTAATACCAAGATACAAATAAAGAGCCTTTTCCAGCGGCGGCATCAAAAATTAAATTTTTAAAATAAAAGATCACTTATTGTGGCATAACTATAATAGTTAGACATATGCTCTCGCGGACTTTTTTGTAGATCTAAATGAGACCTACAAACCCGCAATACATTATTTTGTTCTAGTGTCAATAGTTTTTGCAGCGCACGCAAAAATAGGTTTTCGATTTCACACCTTGGGTTGCAAAATAGCAATTTTCTTACGGATCCCTAATTTATTTGGAAATAAAATATAGCCTATAGCCTTCCTCGATAAATGGACTATCCAACACTGAAAGAATTTTTCAAATCGGACCAGTAGTTCCTGAGATTAGCGCGTTCAAACAAACAAACAAACAAACAAACAAACTCTGCAGCTTTATAATATTAGTATAGATTTATAACTCTCGACGGTCGCGGCACAGCAATCGTAGGGGCGCGGGACGAGGGGTCTCTGCCCTCTCTGGGTGCGGTACCTCAGCGTTGTTAGGCTCTATCAGCTGTGTCCAAGCGCTGAATCGCTCCAACCTGTACGTAGTTGTGAACGTGATGTTATTTAACAATAAGTAAAATGGTTAATGAGGTATGGTTGTGATTTTACATCAAGTAAATATAAATAAAATACTATTTTTTAAAACTTAAAAGTGTTATGTTGGTTATGCAGATAGCTAGTAGGCTTATTAGATTACGGAACTGAATATTTTTCTACAATGAATTGGAAGGCGTATTGAATAGGGTTGCATTGTGGCTCTGCATTGAATTTAATTTTAAAAGCTGACTAGCATCGATAAAATTAGATTAAGCATCTCAATTTATGGTCTTGCATATATATATTTTTGTTACTCGAAAACTACTAATTGTAGATGAATTTTGATGAGTTTTCGGTCTTTGATAGCCGGTTTGAACTTAAAGCCAAACCTGCAATCAAAGACCGAAATGAGATGTGTCACCGCGCGTTGATCGATATCAAACACTAAGACATCCTTGATAATACGAGTCTATTTGCTGCCCGGTTGTAGCCATTGGCTAACACTAGTTAATCAGATTCAATTCAAATTTTACTAGTCTAAATAACTACATTATATGAAATCAACATTATTAGCCAAGGCATCACACCAATACGGCATTTATGTGACAACCATTAGCCTAGCGGCCATTTTGCTCGCCCGTCTAGACGGCGCGGCGGCATCGCGCGATATCAAAGGAGTTGACTTACTGTAATCCTTCCACTATGCTCCAATGATAGCTACGGCCGAGCTAGTCTAGTAGTTTGCTAAGAACCAGCGAACGGTCAGCCTAATGCTGAACTCTAGTCGCCACATTCAACCAACATAATTAGGTAGAGAATAGTAGAGTACAATGGTACAATCCCTAAACTGCATGTATACTTGGCAAAATACAGATATTTTATGAGGTATGGTGGCGACACGCTGTTATTCGTAGCTTGTATTATCTCAATATTCAACTTAGTGCCCGACTTAAAATGAGAGGAGGTTCTCAATTCAATTGTACATTTTAAACACATATTATATTTTTTTATCCTTTTTTTATTTGTAAGTGAGGCAGAAGTATACGTGATTTTTCCTATCCTCACCTCAATAGAACGGAACCCTAAAAATGTTTGCAGCGTGTAACCCTGGGGTAACATTTTGCCGCCTTCATCTTATTAGATGAGTATTCGTTACTGTACCGTAGTTAGTAGTTTCCGTGCCCATTACCTACTGCACCAGCGATACTAGGCTAATAATGCGTTTACATCTCTCTACCTGGAGAGGCTCAACAAAAACATTGAATAACGGACGTAATAGAAAATGCTATTTTAGGTGTGTTGAAAATGAACTCCAGTATAAAATGATACACTCTTCACTTCCCCAAGCTAGCGACGCATATGCGTAGGTGTACTCAATTAATGAGATAACGAGTGTTCCGTCATTACTCATTATGGACGGGCGGCGCGGCGTCCCAACTCCCATCGCAAATTGGTGGACGGGCGTCACGAGCGCACCTCAGCTTTCTATGTTTGGTGAATAATGGTGTAATTTATCTAAATTTCAATAGTTTCTTGGATTGCGGCATTCAAAACTCAAAACTCAAAAATATGTTTATTCAATAGGATACATTGTGATCACTTTAAAACGTCAACTTAAAACTAAATTTCTTAAATTCTTCAGCGTCACTTTTAGACTCGGTTACGTTTGAGCAAGTAAATACGTTTCAAAATATAGCACGTAGGTGGGTGCCTGCTGTACATTAGGTGCGGGCTCGCCGGGACTGCTCCTAATCGTTGTCACGCGAGCCCTACGTTTGATGTACAGTAGGTAGTACAGGCTCAGTCAGCACGCAGCCCCCGTCTCCGCGATACGAAGCTAATTATGCCCTTTACACTCCGAGACGTTCGTTTATTCTGTGGCTCTGCGTCCAAATCGTACACTCAGTGTAGAGTTGCTATCCTCCCCATTTTCCGAGATAATTGAGGAAAATGTTCGTGTTCTTACGGCACCCTACCAGTTAAAGGGCATAGTCAGGGACTGTTGCTATTGCTTGGGGGTTTTCAAAATCATGCAACCAAAACTAGCAAATAAATGTAGCGGTACTATCGTTCTGTGGCGCTCTACTGATTCACTTTTCCCAAATAATTAGAGTTTTCTTTTATTTGTAATTACGAAACAGGTTTGTGTCGTTTATTTAGCACTGGGTGGCAGGCTGAGCGTCTGGAGCGTACATGTACATACATACACATAGGTAGGTACAGTCGACACAGCCTTCGTGCACTGTGTACTTGCGACCTCCAAAATGGACGCCCGCATGTTTGCTTTGCTATACTACACTACTGCCACTGGCAGGCGCGTACCCAGGACCAAAGGTCGGGGGTTACTACAAATACAGACATTATGTTACGTCAAAGACCGGGGTGAGGGCGATGCGGTGGACATTGTAGACATAAGAGTTACAACGAACAGTTCTAAACGACCAGATTTGTGGCATGCTTCTAGCCCCAAAACCGTTCCCTCCTGACTACGTGCCTGCTAGCTGCTGATATAGCGTCGCTGGAGGACGGTAAATGGCAGCCAGTCAGGGTGGTGTTAGCATGCGCTGAATAGCTCGTTCCCTAACACGATAGTTGATTAGAAAGTCACAGAATGTTTTAGGAATGACTAGAAACCGAACTGACGAAATTGTATAACAGAGCTGACGTTAGAGTTAATTCGATTTCAATGATAATGTGAATCTAATCAGGGACACCTGGAAATGGTATTTGAACAGAACGAATAGCGTTTGCGAATAAGATGTCTCGAAATAATACCCAAGCGGACATAATGACACAATATATTATGATAGATATTGTTTTCAGGGTCCTCATTTTCCACCTGGCTGGGTTGACTGATGAGTAATGATAGTGAATAGTTACGAGCGAGAAAAGTAACTTTGCTACAAGCCATCAAAAGCCGTACAAAATCAAACACTCTCGTAAGTAATGTTGGACAACGAATAGTTGCTCTGCACTTCGAGAAGCGCTTGAAAACAACTTCTAATTGTACAGGTGCCCCGGCCACGTGGACATGTTCGCAGCACGGTTTCAACACATATTTGGCTTTTCCGAGAAATAGGCCTGCGAGAAACCGAAAGTTTCCAAGAATTGTACGAACATAGTAAGGAAGATAAGATCGCGAAGTTGGAGGTTTCCTTTTCCTTCGCTCGACGTTGTTGACAAAAACAGAGTATGGAGTCAGCGATCTTCGACAGTGTCACTTTGCTCGATAAGGAATAAGACGTATGTGCGGGTACGTCCATGTGCATAGTGTTTTTATTGTTGATTACACACATACAATGACACAGTCATGCATTATCACAAGGCACGTATAGGGGCGATGCAAGAGCAATAGAATCGAGCGAGAAGAGCCAGTACATCGACCCAGTTCTGCTCACGATAAGAACCGAGATATTGACTCGATGATTAAACGCAGTATACATGCACAAGTACTCTACCTATATACATGTGCGGACGGTACGCTCATGTGATAACGTAAATGCACGAGTACACAGCAGCTCAGGGGCGGGGGTGGGTCACCTGTCCCTTGAATTTCAGTACAGACAGCCTTACTCCCTCGGTCGCCACGCCACCCTCTCGTCTAAGCCACAGTAGAAAAGTTGAAATTTTTGCGGGTTCGTTGAAAATCAGGCGAATTCTAAAGAAGTTTAGGAGTTGCAAACTCGCAAATAACTCTCGCTTCCGAGGAGAATTCGCATCCACCTGTTTGTTCATGCGTTAAATACGAAATCACCTGTTAGGCTGCGCGAGTTTCGAGCACCAAAGCAGATTCCAATGTCAAATTCCTGGCTGTAGTTACTTTATACGCGTTATGGCACGAAGCCTTGGAAATCAGCTCTAATGTAAAAGGCGATGGTGCCGGCTTTGACAATACACCTGTTCGAGCTATTCAGAATACCGACTCCGATGTAATATTATATTATAATGGCAGTGGACAACACGCGTAGCCGCGGATTCGTTCTGATGGTTCGGAGATTGCGGGCAAGGATTCAGTCATTCGGCGGATTGATACAGTCACACGGACTTTTTCTTTGCATAATGTAATCTTAATTATTCAAGCGGTGACCCCGGGAGGGTCAAACCCCAAGGTTGAGAGCCCCGGTCCCGCGGCGAGGCGGCGACCAGTCGAGCGCTCTTGCGGAGCGTATGCCGCAGCAATACCTACTTATCTTTGAATAGTTAATTAGGCGTCGAACACCGACGCGAAATGTGTTTCGCAAATGAGTTTTTGCGAGTTATGCTCTTATGTAACCGGTTGCCTCTAGCTGGCTTGGCTCTCGGGGATTGGCGATCGATGGTCACCGCTTACCATTACTTGACAGCGTTTAGACCCGCACACGCTGCACCGGGGACTAGCGCCGTCCCGCTCTCGCGCCCGAGTGCAAGGGAGACGCGCGACCATCACCCAGCTGAGCGTAATGCGATGGCACGGTGCGGTGGTTGGACTGATCCCTTCCGATAGTTCTTCCGCGATCGATGCGAGCTCCCTTGTTTCAATTTATTTATTTTCTTGAATTCATTCTGCGTGTTAATCTTTACATCACACTTGTGTATGTGTATCCCCGAACACAATGAACGAGGACACTCGATACATGTCCAATCGGCACGAGGCAGCCAGCTGGTTTAGATATCAATCAGTCCACTATTGTCTTAGAGGGCTCGCCTTCCCCTCGCCGGCGCCGTCCGACGCTGTCACTTATATTATTTTTTTACCGTGAACTCTTTTAATCCCACGTCTGATCCCGAGACACTTTGACATTTGTACGTTCTCCTCGTGCGGCGGCTCGTGACTATCGTGACATTCCTCGGCCGCGTTTTATTTCAAACCGTGCCGGAGCACGAGATCCATGAGGGCTCTATCTACCTACGTGTGTACTACACACGAGGCAGGTATGTGAAGCGCTTCTAACGTTGCATTTTTTCCTTCGTTATTATCATTTGTAAGGCAGCGCAGTAACGCGGAAACTTACGAATGAACGGCTCTCAATGAATCTGCGAGTTCAAATAGGGAGAGACGAAACACAAGATGCGCGTCCATTAGTTATTAGTTCTATACTCTTATGTGAGTTTTATTTCGACGTCGGCGTCCGCCAGCGGTTAATTCCTCGACAGTTAGGAAACACACAATAGGTAATGGCGCGTTCTCTAAGAAAGTTTATGCTTTGTTGGACCACACACATAGAGTCGTAAAATCAAAGCAATCAGCGAAGGTATTTTTGCTATGTTAGTCATAAGTCGAGGCGCTGCGCTGCGCTGGCACGTTGAGGCACATTCATAATCGTGCATAACAGAGTAATGTCAAGTGTCAAGGTAGGGCTGCGATCCGCGCGCCATGAGGAGCCGAGCCGAGCGCGGCACTACGAGAGCGCGTCCTCGTCGCCAGGGCTACGGCTCGTAGGAATCATCACTCTACACTACAAGAGCATGCGTGCTTTCCGAATTAGATGCACTATAAACATCTTTATAGGATTTGTTTTGTTCACGTTATATGTCATGACATTCGTTCATCACAAGGAAGCAAGTCAACCTACCAAACGTTGAAAACTTTGACAAGAACACTACGAACGAGACATGCGTTTCTTTATTATATCGTACTTCGGCTCAAACATATTCCAAAAAGGTTCGAAGAATACGAGAAACTGTACTATCTATATACAACCCACATACAAACGAGAATTTTGATCGTGGTTGCGAACACAGGCGCCACCGCGCGCCGCCCGAACGTGCCCGCTTCGTCACACCTCATACTCCGACGTGCGCTATGCTACACCTATAGCTAGCTGTACTTATAAATGGAACTACTGCGGTTACACACAGCCCGTTGTATCCATGCCATGTACCTTTACGAGCGCACCTATCTACATAAGTATACATAGCTCCGCTTATGTGGCAGGTTTCGCTTTGGCAGCGTAAAAAGATACATAGCGAGGTAAATAGGAGCGGCGGCGGCGGCGGCGGCGTGCGTGGCGTGCTCGCCTCGGCTAGCTCTACACTCGGGGCTCCTACGAGCGTTCTGCGACATAAAGTCGTGACACTTCTTTTGCGAATATGGCATCAAGTCGTCGAACTAAAGATTCAGTTATGCCATACGTCTCAAAACTCCGGCAAAATGCTGGGGAGTGTTTTATGTTTAATGCTCTACGTGCTCCTAACGATGGACAGAACAAATTGCACTGACAAGGGTTTTAAATTGAGAGAATGTCTAGCATACTTATATAAACTGAGGTCGACAACGGCCAGACAATAGCGTGTCTTGCGATTCATTGTCGCACAGCAGCCAGTTCCCACAAAAAGTCCGAAAGCCGAATGGATTATGACGGATGAGCCGTCGCGTTTATTCGTCACCGCCGCCGCTGCTCACCCGTTTCGCGATTGATTTGTATGCGACCCCAGCACGCCAAGGAGAACACACGTAAATGCCTTTGTATTGTATCTCGCCGTGCCGCCGCCTGCACTACTTGCGAATCTTGCGATATCACCAATATATTTCAGAGTCTAGGAATCCGTTGCCAGCCATAGTTATTGCGAGTGGCAGTGCGAGCGAGGACAAGCCTGAACTCTCTCATCAACTAATCATAAATTTCATCCGCAACAAGGCTATTATTATAGACAGCTACGTTAACCGGGGTCCGACTGTCTACAATAAGCTGCTAAGCAACATGTCGCAGCCCATAAAGTCCCCATCGCTGCTTCTCGCTAACTCCAGACGCTACCTGGCTTGTCACACTAACTTTACTGTTGTGCCGTTACAATTATTATTATTGACATGTAAAATAGTGTACATGTCAATTCTACATTATTAAATTGTTTGATGTATTGATATAATTGTACAATATTACTGAATGTAAGTTTTTTCTTTAAATTAATGTTTTTCTGAGTAAGCGTGAACATGTTATGTAAGGTACATATTATGTACTGAAATCAAATATGATTAGCTGATATAATAATAATCGTAGTTATTACGTATATACATGCTTTCAACTTGCTTTTTGGGTGTAAGTTAGCCTGTCTAGGTAAATGGCGAAGGAAAGGGTTAGACAGAGCAGAGTAGACACGGCGAGCACGTTCGTGCGTCTAAGGTTCTAGTGATCGCTCGTGCTCGGCTGAAAATCGATACAGACAAGCGATGGGTTGAAGGTAAACATAATTGATCCTGCCGTATTTGGTGACAAATACATCTGTGATGAATAACCTTAACACAAATAATAAATAGCAGTATTCTTTAAAAAAATATATATCACGAGCGCGGGAACATCTAGTCGAGAGACTCCCATAATGGCTAATTTGCATTGAATCTATTGAGGCAACCCTGACGCAGTCACAGGTCAATGTCTAGAGTAGACAATCCCTGTCGCAGGCCTGAGGACACTATCGTCCAATCTTGGCACACTGAGCGCTGCCTTTTGACTAAAATCAGACTTAGAGTGTAGTGCAGAACTTCCCAAGGGAAAATGTAATGGCAAAATGTACTTATAGTTCACTACCACCTATTGTTAACTAAGTACCAAACGAGATTTTAAGTAGAAAATAAGCAGAAAACAAATAATTTATTATTATTATTACTAGCTGCGCCCGCGGTTTCATCCGCGTGGACTACACTACTTTATCGCGATAAAAAAGGGGGCGTAAAAATAGTTTGCGACCTATTCACAGTCCTACAGAATATACACAAGTAAAAAAAATAATTCAAAAATTGGTCAAACTGTTTCGGTGGAGTCCTGTTACTATAACACTGTGACTCGAGAATTTAAATAGATTTTACTGCTTCTTCTTTTTGGTAGCATGTAATTGTAATATCGCAGCATTAACTCCATCCATACATAGCCGTATAGGTACAGCAGTCCGAGTGTACGTAGGTACCTAACAAAGCTCGTCTCGTTTTGACGGGAATATCCCGTGTGCTGGTTGTAAAGATGTCTGCAATGTGTTTAAATTTTTAAAAGGAGTCAGTGAGACGCCCTTGGGTGCCAGGTGAAGAACGTCGACTCACGGACGGACGCGGACGTACCATTAATATATGTAGGTATGCTACATATAGTGCGGCGTGTGTGGTTGACTGGTATAAAACATTTTTTAGCATTGATTTTACATTTGTAGTCTTTTATTGTAATAAAGAATATAAATGAATAAAGGACAAACTATTTTTTAATAGTTTTGAACATTGTGTCCGTCCGCGTCTTCCCGTTATCCCGTAGGAACCTTTTTCCGGGATAAAAAGTAGCCTATGTGTTAATCCAGGGTATAAGTTCGTGTGTCGGGTCGCCCTCTTTCCTCTAATATGGTCGAGAGCGATGGCTGGCACATGCGTCAACTCGTGAACGGGTGCTGCTTGTGCGGTCTGCTCTGCTTTTGTTGTGATCCCGCAACTCGTTAATATTCATGTTCCCATATCTCAATGTGTATAACCAAACGAGAAATCTTATTAGTAAAGCTAATTAAAAAATATCGGACTATTAGATGACAAAAAAAGCTTGGGATTTTAGTGAACTTCCTCCAATTCAATCAATTAGTAATAAGAATAAAATTGTCAATGTGATCGCGCCAAAAAATTACCTGCCGGGCGTTTCTTGCCTGTTCTTTTGGCGGCGTAAGGAGGTTGGAACAGGTGTAGCTAGTTTTAAGTTGACGTTTTAAAGTGATCACAATGTATCCATATCTAGTGCTCACCTGGCTAGCTACCAGCCTCAAATTAAGAATCTGTCGCCGAGCACCTGGGTATAGGTGTGTTCCGGCAGCCCCACTTGAGAGCCAGTTCCCAGTCCAGGTGTAGCGCGGCGCCACCTTCAACCACATCGTCACTTTACCATTAGGTGACTTGTAGTTAAACACATTTATTACATAACATATCTACATTTATTTCTTTAGGCAAACGAGTTTATATAGATTCAATATGCGAAAACGTTTTAAATGGTGTGCATGTTTGTAAATATATAGTTATTTAATTAGTCATAACACTGTATGTTTTCAATCAAAAAAATAAAATAAAAATAAATAAACGCTACTCTGTCAAAAATAATAAATACTAGCTGTTCCCCGCGGTTTATCCCGCGTGGGCTAGTTTTTTTTTTTTTTTATCGCGGTAAAAGTATTCTATGGGTTCAAACTATCTCCGTACCAAATTTCATTTAAATCGGTTCAGAAATTGTAACAGACAGACAGAGTTACTTTCGCATTCATCATATTAGTAGGGATAGGAAAACGGAAATCCTTTTGAGGTAGGGAACCCTAAAAATTATTTAAAAAACCTACACAACTTTTTTTAATTTTTCATTGGTCTTTATTAAATGACGGAAAGTATATCTAGAGCAGTAGCCCAATATGATGGCAGACATTTATGTCAAGTATGATATTACTATCTGTATGACTTCAAAATAAGCTGCTTAAATAGAGCATCAAATTTCCCTTACAAATAATATATATGACTTTTACGCCCACACAATCAAATACATAGCTCTGACCCCTAACTAGGATTCCCTGTATCTAGGGTATCAGAAACTATGTGCCTTGGTGATCCACAACAACAAGACACAGACAAAATACCTACTTGCTTTTTCAATATATCTGTTTACTTAATTTATGTTCGGTGAAAGTTATTTTAACGGAATCTTCTTATATACATAGGAGTAGGCTTCGCTGAGCAACTGTTAGAAGTAACAAAATATACATTGTTGAACACAAAATATCTACCAAGTGGAAACTACTCTACTTATCGTAAATTTGGTCAGTAACAGTGATAGATTACAAATGAGTTATAAAAACTCTTTTAACTAAATTCTGATCAAACCAAAAGTTAAAGCTCTTGAGATCAGGCAAATGGATAGTTAAATAAACGAATATCTCGTATTATTCTTTTGTCTTGTCCGCAAGGACAGCACTGAAACATGCTGTTATATACACATACCTATTTATAAACCTGTTATGTTTTCCTTGTTGGAGTGCCACTGCTGTGCTCAGTTTTGATAATTTTACAAAGTTCACGCGCCACGGCAGGGAAGGGTAATAAACCAATACTCTTAGCTTTTAAGCAGTTATCAATGATGTGGAGTATATCCTGCCGTAGGATGCGGGAGGCCCCTTCTGCATATTATTGATAAAAAGCTGCATGTCACGGTATACCAGCGACAGATTGCTTCAGAGAGGGATGGTAAGAGGAAGGATAACTCATGTTTTAATCAACTTTGATCCTCAGTTTTAGTTTCAGACATCATGCAAGCTCATATATTTAATAGATCTGTTTTTTTTATTTTATATCAGCACACAAGTTACTGCCCCTTTGCATGAGTGCTACTCAATGATATTGTAAGTTACAAAATAGAGTATTAGTTTTCAAAATATAATTTTGTAGTTACCTACGAACTTTACCTTAAAAAGCTAAAAATGTGCTGGCATGTGATGATGACGTGGTTGGTGGCGGAGCATGTCATTATGGAGGTTTCTTTTGTTCTGTATATTAAGATAGCTAAAACAAACTTTTAGACTTTTAATTTTGTGATGGTGGTACAACTCCACTCACAACAGACCTCAGGGTGTATTATGTAACTTCTTTGCCAGTATTCTGATGAGTCATACAATCCTCTTTTAATAGCCAAGGACATCAACATGTCCACCACCCTTTTAAGTTCATGTTTCTTATGCTAATATTGTTTTAGTGTAAGTCTCATTTGACAATGGTTATAGCATAGCAAATGTAGTTGTGCATTTACAATAATTATAAATGTATTTGGAGAACCAGAAATATACAAAACTATAATAATCTAAGATGGAATAACCTTCTATAATAGGAAATTTTTAATTTTTAATTGATGTTATGATGTTAGAATGACAGCAAATTACAATGCAGTGTCAGGTACAAAATGAGTGATACACAAAACAATGTTTATGATTTGTGGATCATGTTTTATGATTTGTTTGTAAACAACATGAGTTCTAAGGGCAGTTTAACAAGAAGTGATGTGTAGTGAGTAACTTCTCCTACTGTACTACTTCAACATAAACTACTACTATTGCCTAGTTGTGAGGAAGGCACCTGCAGCACAGTTGTAACATTCTGAAGTAACAAGATATCAATCAGCTGAACAAACAAGAAACTTAAATTCACTTGTTCAATATAGTTGCTTAGTTGAAGCATTTACACTCCGTCACACTTATCGCAAGCTGGAAACAAAGAATGGTGATAAAACAACACAGCGTGCAATCATGGTGATGTAATGCCCAGAAACAAGTAGTCCTGCCACTTTACTAGTTTGGCAGATGGGTTAATGACCCTGCAAGTCTGTGTAGGTGTCAAACAGGACCAAGCAATGTGTGTGTGTCAAGTAATCACCTGAGCATCGAACCGCCCGCTGTTTACATGGACCACGGCAACAATTCACGCTCACCACACCTTCACAGCACTAGTCGAATCCGCTCAAAGAGCCAACTACCAAGGAGTGGCAGCCTGTAGCAACAGGAATGAGGCTACGTGCACACGAGTCATGCCGCAGCACATTCTCACTAATATCCACACTCCAACACTTCACTGCACACTGCCAACATACACAGCAGCCAGGCAGGGCTCACAGTGCGACCAGGAGCTCGGCGGCGACCGCGGGAGCTCCGAATAGCGACCTAACCTCAAAATCTACACGAAAACGAAGGATTGACAATCACAGATGTTACCAAACCAGACTGAACACACATGACATCACCCCCGCGATAGTATCGCACGAAATTTCACAAAGAACGCGAGTGGCGGCCGCGCGAGCCTCGCCGTATGGATTTATGGGCAGAATGCTTTGTTTGAGTAGGTAGTAGTGCAGCCTTCGCACGCCGTAGCTATAGATAGGCGCGCATGTAACGCGGTGCACGGTGCACGACGGCTCGCATGCACCTAGCCATAACTACTACTCACTGGGCGAGCGAGCGCCGAGCGCGCCTCTCGCGCCGCCCTTTGTCTCGGGGGCGTCGCGACAGGTTTCGTGCGCTCCGCAAAAACTGTAAACACGAATCTGATTTACGATCCCGGGCGAGCAAGCCATTGATGCGGGCGGCGGTGGCCGCGAGCGCGGGCGGAGGCGGTCACGCTCGGGCGCGGCGCTCAGGCCTCGGAGGGCCGCGGACGAGCCGCTGGATGGCGCAACGCGGAGGCCGTGACGCCTCGGCCGCACGAGAGAATGTCCGCCGCGCGGCTGACCGACAACGGGACGGGACGTGTGTCGCAACGGCGCACGGGCTCCGGGGACCGAAATACCCAAGCACAGGGATACTCACGGCCTGGCGGCTCGCAGCGGGTCCGCGGCGCCGGCGTCCATGGCGCGCCCAGGCCCTGGCCGCGGCCGGGCTCCGGGCCGACGGCCGAGCGACGCGACACTCTCCGATCTCACTTAGAACGCGGCGATGGACACCGTCGCACCATCACGACGACACAGCACTTCAACACCGGGCACTTCGATACACGTATAAACACTCCGCGAATGGTGTTTTGTTACATCGGTTGACTTTTCTTTGAAAAATCAATATACATTTTCCCAAAGAGAGAAATACGGACGAGTCGATGTCCAGCGCAGGTTAGGTGCGTGAAGTTTGCAAGCTTTTTTAGCGCACCGGTGTTACCAACATTTTTTTGCCTATTTTTTTGTTTTGGCTGTTGTGATTTTTTCTAGATTTGCGGCTAACTTCAGTTTGGTTTGCAAGAATTGGGTCTTTCATAATGCCTCACTGCTATGCACAGTGGCGCCAATGTTTGAATATGTCAAGATAGGTCTTTCAAATGAAAATGGAATGAAAAGCACATTAAGTCATTGTATTTTAACGGGTAGTTATTAATTATGTTTGACTAATTGCAATTCAAGTAAATTATCTAGGTTTCTATTGTTTTAAAGATATCGATAACACGTAAGTGTATGTGAATATGTTTTATTCTGGCTATAATAACCGAAACCACTCCTTATTAAATAATATTAAGAACAGTTATATACGATTTTATTGAGTTTAAGTTAAATAGGTTAGGCAATTACCTTAAAATTTACTACAGACTGCACTCTGTTCAGAGGTAATACCGAACATACGCAACTAAAAAACATGTCTGGTCCTTATTTTGTTGTTAAAGTTAATTAAATATACTAGAAGCTAACAACTTGAATAAAATAATAATGAATAAAGACAATTTATTGAAATGTATATATGTAATTAAAAAAGACTATTTATTATCTCTCCAGTGCTACAAATTTATTTGAAGAAAGATTACACAAACATATGAATAAATAAATAAAATTACTGCTTATATTTTAAGTAAGAATAAATATAGGTACGCTTCTTCTTGACTTCGCCTCGTCTGCGGTGACTATGCGATTTAGGGTTAAGTTGGAGGAGTTGAATCTCACTTTAATAATGAAAAGTGAAGAGATCACACCTCCACTTAATCCTTTTTCGCTCGACTCTTTGATGTGGCCTTCTTCTTGTTTGATTTCTTCCCGGTTGTGAACTTTTCTGCGTCGTTGGCTTCTCTGACTTGTGAAGTGGCTCCACGCGTGAGCTGGAAAGATAGATCTGGCAGCATATGACAGCAAACTGTCAAGATCCCCTGTCCAACTCAGACGTGAAGCCTAGCAAGCTTGCGACTGCAGCACCACTTGATGTTGTCCTGTAAAACAAAATAAATTATTACACGAGTCGAATAACGTCTGCTGCGTATTTACTCAGTGTGACAATCGCAGTGTGCGCTCGATATGGAGTCAGGCGGCTCGCTATCACCGCTTGAAAAGGTGCGGCTAACGTTCTCTGATAAGAGCACCGCTTTTCCCTATCACGTCAGCGATCCTACATAGCTCTAGTATGAATGTATTCGCTGTTTGATGTTTGTTATTAAGAGAATAATTTGAACATGGTCTTTCCACCGTATCACGTGGACCGCGTGAACACATGTGCCATTAGAACACCATATGTTGTAATCATCGCCGCTTTGTATTAGCAGAGACATTAATTATCATTATTAATTGAAAATTTGAAAAAATGAAGGAATAGCAAATTTCAATGGATTAGTTTAGTATAATCATAGTGGAAAATTTCAGATTGTAAGCTGAGACTTTGAAACTATTATTATCTATGCACCACGTCAACAGTCATGGATTTAAAGATTAAGTGGGAACTTCAAAATGACCATTGAGTATATATTGAAAGGAACGACACTGAATACAGCTGAAGACACCTGAGTTACCGTATCCCCGAAGAGTGTGGAAGGTTCCAAGCAGGGCACTATACACGAGCTCGACGCCACAGTCAATCGTAATCACAGCTCACACTTCGATAGAGACCCGATCGATCGATGGGCCCATATTTATACTTTCGTCGATATCTTCAGATACGATATCAGGGAACCAACACGAGGTACATACGTCCACCATGATTGTGATAAGATTCGTTGAAACGGGAAATCGATTGGCCCCCGCGAGCCGTATCTACCGCGCAAACACTCCACTCCACCAATCGGCAAGGTATCGGTGATAAGCCGCTAGCGATGACGAGGCGCGGGCGCTCCACTGCAGCCCCGCTCGGCGCTCCGAGCCGACCGGGGCCGCCGCCACCAAGCCGCTATCTGCTGGCGGCGGCTCATCACGACCACGACCACTGTTTACAGTGGAGATACACCTTTATTACGTTATAATTATCTAGTTACTGACTGATAATTAGACGGTTTTCTCATACATAACTGTATGTGGCACGTAGGTATAGAAAACTAGCTCAAATGGTGGCAGATTGCAAATGAGCACAAATTATATTCATGTAGGTAGGCAACTGAAGCTTATTGCTTTCTCGAACATACATTTTGGTGACTACAACGAGTTGTTATCAATCTTATTGTAATCTGAAGATAAGGCTATGAAGGTTGGTGGAATCGCTCTAGAAGGTATAAATAGGATCTGTTTATATTAATACACGTCTTCAAACTTACTAACTTTGGAAGGAATACAAGAGAAGGCCAACCGAAATAACAATTTTAATGAAATCAAGTACACACTGAAACATTACGCATATAGCACTTGTTTTATCTGCTTCTAGGATACGAATACGATACGTGGAAGAATTTCGACATGATAGATAAGGAGGCAGGCTCATATCAAACGGTGTCATTTGATAAGAGACAAGGTGTGCGCTTTCTGGAACACATATATTTAACAGGTGTTGGCAGCATGATTCGGTATACGTGTACCTTGTTCTTAGTAGAATTAGAATAATAATATAAATGCTAGTTGGTATACCTAGGTATAATATTTTATCCGCCAATATATTTAGTAAGACCGGAAGACGTTCTGTAGGTAGGCCCCCCACTAGGTGGACCGACGACATTGTAAGAGTCGCAGGGAGCCGATGGATGCAAATGGCTAATAGCCGTTCATGGTGGCGTTCAAGGGGGGAGGCCTATGTTCAGCAGTGGACTTCTTCCGGCTGATGATGATGATGATGATATTTAGTAAGTTTTGTTACTTAAATTTAAACTATTCTCATCACATTTATTCCACCTGGCGGTAATCTAATGAGAATTAACATTGATATTATTATTATAAAGATATCCAATAAATAAGTGTTTCCCCTTATTTATAAATAAGTCAACATTTTTTGCTTGTTTCTGCACGTAGTACTTTAAGCTAATAAAATAATTATGACGACATCCATCAATGTATCAATCGATTTGGCTGGACGACTTCCTATATTTTTGTACTAACGTAATAAACCGACTTCAGGTCATCCATCTATATTCATTCATCACCACAACCTATGTTGAGTAGAATATCTGCGTATTGAAGGTTGTATGTTTAATAATTCAGTTCAGCCAAATCGGTTTGCAAAACAACACATTGTCATCTAGATTTATGTGCAAAAGTCCACATGAATGATGCCAAAATATATTATGATGTAGGTATAAATTTTGTATTGACGTTAGACGTTTTCACAGCAACAGTGATTATTCGTCTGGCGAGCGAAGTAGTCCGTCTCGTTACTGAAGAACTTTGGGGCAATAACTGGAGAAGTTGTAGGGGGATGTCGGCGCGAGGGTGGGTGCGGGGTGCGGGGCGCGCGGGCGGGTGGATGGCGGGTGGCCGGTGGTGGCTGGAGGCCGTCGCGTCGGTGGTAGAGCGGCGGCGGCGCCCGCTCGCCTCGCGGCCGTGAACTGGAACTTCGGAAACTTCTGCCGTATTGTGTTTACATTGAACTTTGTTATGTGGGTTAAAGTTAAGCCAGAGTTCACCAGCGTGTGTGCCGCCCGTTTTACTCAATTTGCAAAGTTGACTCTCAAGTTTGCCGTATCGATTTTCATCTCATGTTTATCAAATGTTTCAAGGTTACAGCTGATCGAATGCAGATTTTTTCACCGATTTCGTAAATACTTTGCATGACATATTTTAATTTAATGAGGAACGTCGTGAAATAGGTCATTGACATTGCATCATTGATGTAGAGTAGACAGTATTATATGACATTGTTATTGCCGATCTGCCCCGTGACTAGAATTAATAATTTGTTGTACAAACTTTAACACCTTGAGACTTCGGGGGATTTATTTCAAAAATCTCTTCCTAGTGCATCTCTATTCCCTACACCGCACAACACAACACAACCACACAAATTGCAGTTTAAAGTATGTTTTGAAAAAGTTAAGTTATAGTTAACTTAGAAAAGTTACATCAAATATACGCATGTGAAATTCTGGATTGCTGAGAACAAACAAAAAAAAACCGCGATGAGAATCTCACTAATAATAAATATCCATTATCCAACAAATTATATTCCACCTTCGCTTTTCTATTATAGGGAGCGTAGGTATATATGTATCTAAATCTATACTGAACGACAATATAACAAAATTTCCCTATGTACCAATTTAGTTGATTTGTAACATATATTTTTAATAATATATAGTCCATGTCTTAGCAGTTGAGACTTAAGAAATTTTACTAAATGCATGCGTAGCAGAAGTTCCCTTTCTTGTTGTAAGTGCTATTACCACAATGATTTCAACAAAAACTCACGTAAGTAGATTCACACACGTACCTAGTTACCTACGTATCAGGATTTTGACCAAATAACAGAGATAGTAGCCACACCTGAACCTATTTCTGTTATCAGAGTAAGTACCTACAGTACTGGTTCTTGATAAACTTTCACACGAAACTAAATTATTGGTGCCTAATACAGCAAAACCATATATTAAAAACTTGGTTTTACGTGATTAATAAACCTGGTAAATATGCACTTACCTTCTGGCAAAACAATTTTCTTATCTTAACATGTTCTTATCGATACTTACCAGGTATCTACCTAGTACTACCTACCTTCAAAAAGACACAGGTAGCTATAAAATAATAACTAATCTCTAGGATTTACCATTATACCTAACGTTTTATAATAATAAGAATATAGTAATCAAACTTATTTGTAGAGTAGGTTTCTAATATTGTCGAAACCAATCAAGGGTTTCAATTAAAAAAAAATATATATATGTAAATGTATATGCATATACATATATCTTGATGTACCTAGCTTGCTTACAAGTTATTTTCATAATACTTTAGGTACCTACTTTGTAGTCTTGGATGCAAGCAGTTCAAAAAGTTTCAGTTTTCTACTGATACAATTATTTTACTTTACTAAAATCCAAATTAATCAATAAAGAATAGCCATAAACAAGAAATAAATCAATGATCGCAGCATACAAGGTTGTCGACTTGTCGAGTAGGTATTGGCTAGGTAAGTAGTTAGGTAATAGGTACCTAGAGATTATGTAGATCGATTTTTCAAAATTATTTAAAAGTAAGACTACCTATAGACAATAATTATGACTTGTAACGCAATATTTCCATATCACCACACTGATCTAACTGGAGCATACGTATCTCTGTGCCATTTAAAACTAATCATCAAGTGCAATCTCAAACTGAGGTTATCTGAAACATATAATTCATGTTAGCAATAAGAACACATGTAGTAATGGAACTAGTGCTATTTTCACACTTTACCTATGTAAAACATAAATTAATGCACTTACATAAATAAAAATCGGTTGAGAAGGTATGCATGTTTTCTATTAATTTAATTTAGATCATTCCCACTTGACTACCTATAAAATGAAATTATATTCACTTTCTACGTTGTAGTTTATATCTTTTTCTGATTTTAACCAGTAACAATAATTCATTTGTAAAATATTTTTACCTAGGTGTACTTAAGAATTTTTATAAATTCTTGATTTTTTACAAAATATTCCAGGGATGGATTAGAGGTTAAGGAACCCAATTCGATGGTTATATAAAACTTTGTTTGTTTCTTAGTAGGTATAGGTGGTGTATTTATTTACCCGACGTATGGATGGCATTATGTACCATTGTTTTGATTACCTACTAATTTAATGTTATCACTAATTTGCGTACTTAAAATAGTGTTGTTATAAAATATTCTAGTTTCATTTATGAATATCATGAGAAATGCATGCGTCGTCACGTCTTTTACAATAGTACCTTGCCTTTATCTCGTTTTTTACACTTTATTTGCTGAAGGCGCACGATAAAGATAAAGATAAGTGGCTGTCGACGCTTATATCGCGTCTATTGCGCGAAAAAGTGCTAGCTTCAGGAAGTAGTGCTATGCTTACTCGCATGTAATTAGCCATTAAAGACCTACTAATCAAGTGAGCAAAGCTCAATGTTGTTTGTTTTAGGAATAATCGATACAATTAACTGACCATATGTTAAGTACGCATAATTTTATCATATGGGTTTTTACGCTCCTTTTAGTTTTTTGTAATTGGGTGATAACATGTCATTTTTATAAGCTGAACGAAATATTACATATTCAATAGCGGTACATACAAAATGCTTAGAATATGTACCTATATCAAACATTCGATGTTTTGTAGCAGACAGACAGTAATACATATTATTATAATAATCATATATATCTCTTTCAAAGTTCACAATGTTATTAAATATTTGCAATATAACCGAAGCAAGTTCACTTTACAAACATTGTGTTCATTAATCAAAAGTTTGGCGCAGCGCCTCACATCCTCCATCTCCGCCCACCCCTTCACATCAATATACGTACAGAAGTGCAAACAGCACAACATAATATAACTTTGGGTCTTTCATAATACTCATCGCTATGCTAGCAACACCAAAACAGATATTTGACAAGCGTACGAATGGAAATGGAAGCGTACGAGCGCCATCTTGCGGATGTCATACACGTAAAGTACTCCTGCTGTTACTGTCAATATTAGTTAGTCTGACAGTCAAGTCAGTTAGTTAGTTGTCATTGTCAGTGTTGTCTGTCACTGTGTTTAAATTTATTGTAATTTGTAATATTCATTTTATTTTATTTCAAAAGTCAAAACACCACGGTACAACGAGCAAGTATTTAGATAATATTTGAAATGGATGATATTTGTCGCTTGTGCTGTTCTAAGAATTTCGTGAACAATAGTATATTTGATGAAGAAAATGCATTGTACCTCAAGATGTCTCTGTATCTACCGATAAAGGTAAACTAGATAATGTTTGCGGTCCGTAAGTTTTGTGCGATCTCATAACCTATTCGATAAACCCTCATAATATTGAATTTCAACAGGTTTTCAAAAACGACCGACTCCCGCAGAAGGTCTGCGACAAGTGCAGCTGCAAAGTGAACGATTTCTATCAGTTTTGTAATGAAACTATTGAAGTTCAGAACAGGTGAGCGAGTGCCCGCTGGTTGTTGAGCAACGTAGTAATACAGGCAAAGCAAAGCTCATTGACTATACATTTCCCAATCTATTTCTGTTGAGTAATATCATTAAATTTATTGCTGAGTAAGACAGGAAGTGTTGGGGTCTTAAAATAACAATTATTGGTCCCACAGTTTCATATTAATGACCTTGCATTTTAATGTTGAAAATAGATATCACATGTACAGGTATGAACTGTGAATTTTATGATTTTCAGACTGCGCTCATATCTACAATCAAATGGAATAAGTTCAGATGAAATCGTAGATCTCACATGTATTAAAGAAAATGCATCTCCTCTGCCCGGGAGCAATGTACGAGAACAAAGCACACAGACCAAATGGGACAGGCCCACCGCTCCTTGTAGTGATGCATGCGTTGTTAAAGATATCCAAGTCAAAGAAGAGCCAAGAACATCACCAATCAAAGTAGAAAATGTGTTTGATGACTACGTCGATGGGTTCTCAGATAATAGTGATGATATGTCACTGATAACGTTGAAAAAAAAGAAGAGAAACAAAAAGTCTGAAGTCAACGGAGTAAAGAAAAAAAGTCATAAAAAGAAATCTAAGCTCAATGATTTAGAGATACTAATGAATGCATTGCCCGAAGGAACAAACTTGTCCGTTGGAAATGATAACAACATAACAGCACCGGTCAAAGAGGAGCTATCCGAAGCAAACACTCCGATCAGAGCACAAGACTTTAATGTGGTGTTGGAGGTCAAGGAAGTCAAGAACGAGCTGGGGGAGTTGGATGTCTTCAACTGCTGCATTTGTATGATGCAGTGCTACAGTAAGAACGAAATGATTCAACATTACAGGTAATGTATTCTTTTCTGTTTGCATTGCCCAACCAAGAATCAAATGAGAATGACTTAATACTTGAGTTCACAACCGTAGTCATTAATACAACAATAGCTCCAGTAATTAACAACTGGGAACATAAAAATAAAAGTTTGCATTTTACCTTGCAAAGGTAATGCTGTAAAGAAGGCATTGTCAGAGTTACATAAGGCGGGTGGAGCGAGTAACAGGTGGTGGTTGCAGGCAGCACGGGCAGGAGGCGGCGCTGCCGACGGAGGCGCCGGCCGCGCCGCCGCCGCCCGACCAGGGCCCGCTGCGCTGCGTGCGCTGCAGGAAGGTAAGCAGGCCCGGAGGAGCCTCTTTGCATTGCGGTACCCACTCCGAGGCTCCTGACTTTATGTCAGCCACTCGTTCCAAGGTCAATGTGTACGTATGAAATTCAAGACTAATTGATAATTAAATTTCAAGTTAATTTCTTACCATAAAATATCAGACCATTTAGAATCAATACCCTAAACTTTCACTACAACCCTGAGCTTCTATGTCATCTAAATTTTAGAGCTTAGGGTTGTAGTAAACTTGCTCCAATTCAATCAACTAGTAATAAGAACAAAATTGTGAATGTGGTCGCATTCAAAAAATTAACTGGCGGGTGTTTCTTGCGTGTTCTTGTGCCGGCGAGGTTGGAACAGGTCTTACGTTTCACGTTTCAAAATGATCACATGTCCCATACTAAATAACCTCGTGGCACCCCGCACGTATGAACAATTGTTGAGTCGGCGCCGCAGACGCTGTGCGCGGGGGAGTGGGCGGCGCACTGGGCGCGGCACTGGGAGCGCGACCGCCGCCCCTACCGGTGCGCACTCTGCGAGAAGACCTTCCGCGACCCGCACCAGATACTCAAGCACGGTGAGACCGCCATACTTCTGCAAGACCATTTTTTTCTGCTGCCTGATTATGTATACGAAAGTGGGTCTGTTATAATAATGATAACATCTCATGTGTACTAACATATAAATGCAATAAATGATTTAAATTGAAATAGAAATAATCTGCTTATGACTAACAAAACTCCGAGAAGTTTTTCCGAATCCGTGGTCGGAAGAGTCCGTGTGAATTAGAATCGCACTGCAGGTCAGGATCAAGGTCCATCTTTATGTTCTGTAGGGGCTGCTGCCGCACCGAAATGATAACTGCCGTTATTTTATGGATTAATTTATATATTGACACGAATGCTTATTTTAATGACATGGATGTTGATGAGTCGCGGCGTGAATGCGTACTGACGCGCTCGGTTGAGTAATCGATGCAATAAGGTATCAATGATGCACCGACACTTTGTGCTACGGACCGTACATGTTCCGGGCGCGAGAAGAGATGAATGAGATGAGAATGAATGTGTTAGTCGGTGAAGTCGATACAAGGTGACGGTACAAGTTATTTATAGTTGCTTACATCTTCATTAACCCCAGAACCGATTTCGATAAAATTTACCAGTACATGGTCTAGAATAGGCTGCTGTTCATACCGCAATGAAACTTATCGAGGTGACGTGGGCGGCATGTTGCAGGGCTGACGCACAGCGGCGCGGCGGCGGCCGAGCCGCTCGACAAGCGCTTCATCTGCGACCTGTGTCCCGAGAGCTTCGTCTACATGAGGTATTGTACACAAGCTGGACGCACAGAGGTTGAACGTTATCATCTTGACATCCGTCTTCATCGGTTCTACCTTTATAAGTGAACAATTGACTGACTGAATGACGGACAACGTGCGGCCTAAATCGCCGGACGTGATTTTATAATGTTCTATTGCGGCCGAGAGAAGGCCAGATTCCCAGCATTGGGAACATCATCCCAGAGCAATCCCTTCACAAGTTTATGCCTGCAGTTTTGCGATTGATTTGGTATATATTTATAAGATACCTTAAAGGTTCGATTTCCGTAAATAAACTCAACTGCGTTTCTGTAATTAAAGAAACAACATTCAAAGCTTTTAATTTCACGAATATCGTCTACTTTATATTTAATTTAGCCTTCACGTATTTTAATTATTTTATCTTCCGTTTTCTTCTTAGAACCTTCAAAATCAAACAATGACGTGCGCAGAACTGTCAGTGTCATTCTGCTAATCATTCATGTTCGAATGAGCGCGCGTAAATTCAAATTAAGGAAATTATAGTTATGTAAGTAGGTAATCATTTCCTTACATCCCCCCCTTTCGGTGAGAGAATTGTACTACAGCATCAAGTGTCTTCTAAGCCGTCGTTCTCAAAAGCAGGTGCTGGGACTAGTTTGCTGATGTGGAAGAGGTTTGATTCTGATTTTCTATGTCCTGTATTTATTCTGTATATTGTGTTTGACAGTTTCTCTATTATTTCATATGGTCCAATCTTCAACTCATCTAGTTTTCTTCTGTTTAATTTATTGCCATTTTCTGCAAATACCATGTCTCCTACTTTAAACTCATAACATTTTCTGGTTTTGTCATATAGTTTTTTATTGTAGTTGTGTGATTTTATACTGTTTTTCAGTGCCAAATCTCTGTCTCTCAATAATTCGTTTTCTGTTCTTTCTTCCTTTAATTCATTTGGTGTAAATGTAATATGTTTTCCTTGTAACAAGTACACCGGTGCAAAGCCTGTAACAGTGTGTTCAGTTTCGTTGTACTTTTCTACGCATTTTTGTGCTATCGTCGTCCATGCAGTTCTTTTATTTTCTTCATTTATTTTGCACCTTATTTTATTGACCAAGGTTTGGTTTAGTCTTTCATTAATTCCATTTGAGAAAGGTGCATTTACTGCTGTGAAAACAATCGGAATATTTTTTTCCTCTAGGAATACTTTAAATTCTTTCGAATTTATTCCTGGGTACTGATCTGTTATGATCATACCAATATTATTATCTTCAGTGACATTTTTGACAAGTTTTATAAAGTCATTTGAATTCTGTGTTTTCGAATTGACAATGTATGCATATCTAGTGAAATGGTCCACTAAGAGGTGCATGTATTTCTTTGTCGATCTTGAGCCCCCGAATCCACCAATTGTGTCAATGGACATTATTTCAAAAGGATGTGTGGCTGGTCCTAGATGAGACATTAGACCAAATTTATCTTGACCTCTTGACTTGTTCATAATGCAAATTTCACATTGTTTACATATTTTTTTTATATTCTGATTTAAATTTTTAGCTGTGTAGTGTGGTGTAATTGTTTTTTGCATTTGTGTTATTCCAATGTGACAGTATTCTTTATGTATTTTTTTGATGAAACGTAGACTAAATTCTTCTGATAAAACAATTTTTTCTTTATTCTTGATTTTCTTGTAATATATGGAGTGTTTTGATATTAATTTATTTTTTTCTCTTTGTAAATCTTCGTTATGTTTTTGATCGCTAATGATATCCTCCAGTTTTATCCAATTTACTACTTTCAACTGTTCTTCTTCATTTTCATGTGCTTCTAATACAGGATTTTTGCTTAGACAGTCTACTTCAAGATTATTTTTTCCTGGTGAATATTTTACCTCAAAGTCATATTGGGAAAGGTAATAAGTCAAGTCTCCGAGTTCTTCATCTGTTCTAGATTTAATGTTCATTTTTTCTAATGGTTTATGATCAGAAAATACTGTAAATCGTTTACCTATAAGCCAGTGCTGCCAATATTTAACAGCTTCTTTTATAGCTAGGCATTCTAAATAGATGGCTTTTTTCCTTTTCTGTACTTCATTTAGTTTCTTGGAAAAATATGCAACTGGTTTTTCTTTTGCATTCTGTTGTCTCTGTTTCAATACTGCTCCTACGCCTTGTATGCTTGCATCTGTGTAAATTAGTATCGGTAAGTCTGGGTCAAATATCTCTAATATAGGTTGAGAACATAGTAGTTGTTTCATTTTTTCAAAGGATTTTTGACATTCTTCTGTCCAAATGAATTTTTGATTCTTCCTGAGTAAGTTATGTAGTGGGTCCAATGTCATCGCAATGTTTGGTACATATTCGTTATAAAAATTTATTTTTCCCAAGAACTGTCTCACATTTTTCTGATTTTGTGGCACTGGAAATTTTTTTATTGATATTAAATTATCTTTTACTGGGCGTACTGAGTTGTTATGAATAATGTGCCCTAAATATTTCACTGAATCCGATGCGAATGTGCATTTTGAGAATTTCAGTCTAAAACCTTCCTTCTTAATTGCTTCTAATAATCTTGTTAAATGGCTTACGTGTTCGGGGAAAGATTTTGAAAACACCAATATATCATCTATGTAATTCACCGCGAATTCCGTGAGTCCGTGTTTTCTCATAATATTACTCAATATTCTTTGAAATATTGCTGGTGATGTTTTTAGTCCAAATGGTAAACAGGTCCATTGAAAATGGCTGTCCTGTGTTACAAAAGCTGTTTTTCTTCTGTCTTCGATTCGTAAGGGTATCGACCAGAATGCAGAATTTAAATCCAGTATTGAAAAATATCTGCAATTTCTTGTTTTTACCATCAGATCTTCAATTAGTGGGAAAGGTTGTGACTGTGGAATAACAAGTTTATTCAAATCCCGAAAGTCTATACAGAGTCTTGATTTTCTATTGTCTTCTTTTTTGTATGCTAACGTTACCGGAGCAGCAAATGGACTGTATGATTCCTCAATGAGATTTTTCTCCAATAACTTTGATACTTGACTCTCTATTTCTTTCTTATCCTCAATGTTGCATCTATATGGTCTTTTACTGCAATATTTATCTACCATTAAATCAATTCTGGCTTCATAATCCTTGACAGTTCCAATATCGTACTTGTCTTTAGCGAAGATTGATTTGTATTCTTCAATTAATTTATTTATTTCTGCTTCTTGTTTATATTCGAGCTGGTTTATTGAAATTTCAAATTTGGTTTCATCAACATGTTCGTTAAAGTTCACTGAATACTGGTCACATATTTTTGTTTCTTTTTTTCCTGTTTCCATTTCAGCCTTTCTACTTATTTCTTGTGTTTTTTGTGTTATTTCTAGCTTTTCATTTTGGATCAATTTAAATTGTTTTATCATATCTAATCCAATTAAAAAGTCATAGTTGAAATTGTTCTTGTTAATCACAAACACATTTACTTCTTCTTCTATTTCATAGATTCTTATTTTCAATTTTACTATTCCATTTGTTTTTTTCACACCATTAATCGTAGTTAACTCCACTGTCTGTGCATTATTTATTTCTTCCTCTTTTAACTTCAGCAATTTTGAATTAATTAATGAGATATTTGAACCGGAATCATATATTCCAAATGCATCCAATGTGTTATTTAATGTTAATTTGACTTTGATTAATGGTGGCACTACTAGTTTTTTTGATCCATATTATTTAATTCGGTTTCTACTTCAGAATTGTTAACAAAATTGATAACATTTTCTTTAATGCGTTCATTTGTTTTAAACCAGCATGAGTCTTCAGGGTGATATCTATTTCCTTTATTTAGTTTTTTGCAAATCATACATGGTTCTTTATTGTCTTTTGTTTTTACTACGGAATTGGTAACTTTCTTTTTATCAAAACCTTTTCTGTTAACTAAATGTTCCAAGCATTTAACTTCATTAAAAAGGTCTTTAGTCTCATTTATTTTTTTCCTATCAATCCTGTCTGTGATAAAACTAGGTAGACCTACTGCAATCAGATCAATCAGAGTACTTTTGTTTATTGTGCTGTCCATTTCTAACAATATTTTCTCTTTTCTTATTGCATAGTCTAGTAGCGATCCGGTTTTGTATTTGAAATCTATTGCATATCTTATTGGTGTCCAACCTTTATTCTCATAAGTATCACAAAAATCTTTCTTCCATTGTTTCCATTCCGAGGTGAGTGTAAGTCTTATTAACATTGAGCTGTACCAATTCAAACACGACTTTTCCAAAAACAGTCTAAAAATCTCGATTTTTTTTTCATCCTCAACTATTTCAAATCGGTCACATTCTTTTTCAAAAGTAGCCATCCATTGAGTTACATTTGAGTTTTCTCCAGTGAATTTCTCAATTACAAATTTGTCTGAGATTTTTTTTAAATTAGTCTGCTTTGGTAATTGCGAGTTCATATTTGTAATTTTTTCTAGGATTCTTGACAGTGATTCTTCTGATATACCCTCATTTATTGATTGTGTATCTCTAGTTGTACTTATCACTTCTTCGAGGAAATAATTCTTGAATTGTATATTGTCATTGTCATCCATATAAGTCTTTTTTAATTCATCCGATAAAGTTATCCATAAACACCTTTTTTCATGTCTCCTTTGCAATGTCTTTTTTACTGTTTTAAAAGTCTCAGTTTCCATCAATGTTCCATGGTGTTTTATTGACTGCAGTTCTTGTGGTACAAGGTAAATCTTACCCTCTTTTGTGGTTATTGAGGTTACTGCCAATACATTTGTTTTTTGGTCATCGAAACTTTTAATTGTAAACTCAAATTTTAGTTTATCCATTTCTGTAAGATGTCCTTTGCAAGGAATGTTGTTTTATAAGATACCTTAAAGGTTCGATTTCCGTAAATAAACTCAACTGCGTTTCTGTAATTAAAGAAACAACATTCAAAGCTTTTAATTTCACGAATATCGTCTACTTTATATTTAATTTAGCCTTCACGTATTTTAATTATTTTATCTTCCGTTTTCTTCTTAGAACCTTCAAAATCAAACAATGACGTGCGCAGAACTGTCAGTGTCATTCTGCTAATCATTCATGTTCGAATGAGCGCGCGTAAATTCAAATTAAGGAAATTATAGTTATGTAAGTAGGTAATCATTTCCTTACATATTTATTCACAATTTTACACATGCCTAGAGGTAATAAGTAAAAGAAAGAGAAAGAGATCCATCGAATGGACCCGCATCGATATATTAGAACCGCGGCCCTGCGTGCTCCCCCCCCCCGCCCCCCCCGCAGGTACCTGCAGGCGCACCGCACGCGCGCGCACCCCGAGGCGGCGGCGCGCGCGCTGGCCCTGCGGTGCGGCGCGTGCTCCCCCCCCCCGCCCCCCCGCAGGTACCTGCAGGCGCACCGCACGCGCGCGCACCCCGAGGCGGCGGCGCGCGCGCTGGCCCTGCGGTGCGGCGCGTGCTCCCCCCCCCGCCCCCCGCAGGTACCTGCAGGCGCACCGCACGCGCGCGCACCCCGAGGCGGCGGCGCGCGCGCTGGCCCTGCGGTGCGGCGCGTGCTCCCCCCCCCCGCCCCCCCGCAGGTACCTGCAGGCGCACCGCACGCGCGCGCACCCCGAGGCGGCGGCGCGCGCGCTGGCCCTGCGGTGCGGCGTGTGCGCGCGCCAGTTCGCCCACCTGAACTCCCTGCGGCGGCACCTGCGCGCGCACTCCGGCGAGCGCAACCACCTGTGCAACGTGTGCGGCAAGGCGCTCTCCTCGCGCGAGCACCTCAAGTTCCACATCCGCATCCACACCGGCTACAAGCCCAACGTGTGCAAGTGAGTGCCGCCCCGCCCCCGCCCGCCCGCGCCGCCGCCACTACACCGCCCCCTCCCCGCAGGACGTGCGGCAAGGGGTTCGTCAAGAAGTGCAACCTGACGCTGCACGAGCGCGTGCACTCCGGCGAGAAGCCGCACGTGTGCTCGCACTGCGGCAAGGCGTTCAGCCAGCGCTCCACGCTCGTCATCCACGAGAGGTGAGCCCGCCCCCCCGGCCCCCCGGCCCGCCCCGCCCGCCCCCGCTGACCCCCCCGTGCCGCAGGTACCACAGCGGCGCGCGGCCCTACGTGTGCGCGCTGTGCGGGCGCGGGTTCGTGGCCAAGGGGCTGCTCTCCATGCACCTCAAGACCACCTGCATCTAGCCGCGGGGGTGCCGCCCCCCCACCCACCTCGCGTGGCGGCGCACCAGCACGGTACGTTTGTATATCGCTTATTAAATTTAAATTAAATTTATTTTTCTCAAACATGCTTGGAAATACGAGCATTATTTTGACAACCTTCTTCGAGATGAATCGAACTTCCTGCACTGGCCAAATATATGCGAGCAAAAGTTGTATGAAAATCCATATTTGTCGTGTTTAGCGGCCCAAATAATACGGCGGTAATACAAAACTTGTTACTGCCAAAGTCGAAAGAAAAAAGTTCTGCCCAGGTACAAGTTTTAATTTCCGCGCATTATTTGAGAAAAGTACTATTATACAAGCCTTGGCCACAACTAGGCATTGACGGACTCAGGTATTTACATTTACACCTTCTTCCCTCAATGCTTACTTTTGTGGCCGCTGCAGTAATGTACTAATACTAATACCTAAACTATTATTGATCATCGCGATCAGAATTAATACGAGGCCGTACAAACGATACGCGTCACTTGAATATTTTCTAGTTTTATCACTAATGAAAACCACTACAATCAAATAAAAATTGATATATTTTGAAACAACACAATTTAATATAAGCTCTTCTGTAATATAATGGTAGAGTTCTTTTGCAAAGTCTGCCTGGAATGTACCACATCTTTGTCAGTTATTCAATCGCCAAGCATTAGTGTGCTTACATTAGTGTGTCCCGAATTGAAAGGCAATATTTCGAGTGAAATTACAGGACATTAACAGTAGAATAATAAGTATCGTGCGACCTTTAATTTGATAACTCGTAGTTCCGAGGTGCACCAGATGATTTTTATTAAGTTACTAGAGCCACAGTCAAGTCAAGTACAAATATCTTTGGAAGCGCAAGTATTTGTTCCGTGTCTGAGTGTTGTGGCTCCCCGCTCCGCTTAGGACCCTAGATACAGGGATACCTATAGTTCAGTTAGTTAGTATAGTTCAGTTCAGAGCTACGTATCTGATTGTGCGAGCGAGGGTGTTAATTTTATTATTTACTGTGGGATCTCCATTTTTTCCGGGATAAAAAGTAGCCTGTGTTTAATCCAGGGTAAGCTACCTACATTCCAAATTTCACTCAAATCTGTTGAGCCGTTTTAACGTGAAGAAGTAAAAAACATGCATACTCACTCGCTCGCTTAAACATTGACGCATTTATTATGTAGTATTTCATTCACAATTCTCACGCCGTATATTGTAATTTCCAGGTTCCGTCGGAGAGCGAGCTGCGCCTGCCATGCATCACGCACGCACAGACTGACACCACAACTTAGATATTATTATTTAATGAGTACGCAACTATGTTGATATGCACAACAAACTGAGAAATGAGCCCCGCGGTGGGATGGGGCGGGGGCGTCACCAATAAACAATATACTAGGGCGTAAGGTACACAGATTGAGTTTTTCAAATGGTAGTGGATGGGCAAATCCGAAACTATGACTAATAGCAAAAAATGCTCCAATCAATCTCGAGCCCGATTGCTGTTCATTTGTACGCTTAATATGATATGTGCATACAAGAAACTCGAACTATATGACATCACATTACATTTTTGATAAATCCACTTCTATAACTAAAAGAGGTAAATTTTGAAAAAGGAAAGCCTCCTGTATTATTGCACCAATCGACAGTGTCGCTGCTAAGTATCAAATCATAATGTAACCCGAGCACGTTTTATTGTTGCAGTGTCGGCTCCCATCATCACATCAAACTCCTTTGAACATTTGCTGCTGTTTGTTTCACATAGTTTCGTACTCGCCCCTCCACTCCTATTGTTAAAACTCATTCTGTAATACATTATGTAAACCATCCGGTCGCCGACTATTCATTATTCCGAAGCGGTCAACAGTCAACATTCAATGAAGTGAACAAATTCGCTGGTACTTACGTAAACTAGTTCTAAGTGCTAACTTAATTTTATTTTATTTTGTGATGCATTCCCTTTAAAGACTTTCCATTCTACTCGAGAAAGTCATAATAAGCTTCATCGGGTCGGTAACGCGTAAAACATGCAATTTAAAAGATTTCGCAAAAACTATTGATAATAATGTTGCCAGCACTTCAACGTATCGAGACGTCGTATACGACATTATTCATTAGAAAATCCTGCCAAATATTTATTTTTTGTAGAAATGAGTTCAAAGGGTTTTTTTATGACGTTGTGGCCGATAGTGGCAGCCACGTTTCGCTGGATGTCCAGTAAACCAGCCGGAATACAATGATAGGTGCTTGGCGACAGATTCTTGAGGGTGGATGGCAAGCCAGACTATATGACTGAACTATAATAGTTTCATCCCGACATTTTCTTTCACCTCAAGCTTATTGCAGGATTCGAACCATCGACCTATGTATCGCAAGCCGTCACTACCACTGACATATCGTCGCTTGCACTACTACACAGCTGATAGGTACTGTAACTGACCAAGTGTGTGTGTGTCCTGCCTCCACTGATATCCACATAGTGGGAGCCAACAAAACGAAACCACTGTGCGGGCGACTAGTTCAGGGAACGAATTTTCATTAATTGTTATCACCTAAGGCATTTTTCTCCAACTCCTTGATAGTAAAGATAGTCTAGTTTATTTTACTAATGAATGAATTTAATTTAATTATACTATTTTTACATTAAACGCTGGAAAGACGCGGACCTGCGCGCACTCCAAACTCAGAAATGGGCTGAAATCGCTCAGGGTAGAGAGGAGTGGCGCTCTCTCGTTTCGGAGAGGCCAAGGGACACTTTGGGTCGCTGAGTCATCGGAGTTAGTTAGTTAAATTTACATTAAATGAACTGAATTAAACTTTTAATAGCGGCAAAAACTTAAGAGACTTGGGAAATGTGTAAATCCGCCCCTGGTTTTAGTGTTACGCGTCCAAAGAGACCGAACGAAAACATTGTATGAAAATAGTTGTTGGCCGGGGTTGTGTCGGGTTTCCGGGAAATGAACGTGTATCACTCGGCCGCACTTTTATTTTTCTTCCTTGGGCGAAGTGTACTTATTTAATTATACTCTGTTAAAAAGAAACATTATTATATTATTTGAAGTTTGAACACAGAGATGCGGTATTATAGCATGACGCTTTCACAGCTCGTGTACCGTTTTAGTGACGTATTTGTATGAGACGGCAGACTACAATCTGTGCTCAAGCCTTGAACGTCATCCTAGAATACTGATCTAATGGTGATCGGATACTTGTCAGCACAGTACGCGCCGTGGTCGGCCGCACGCGTCGCCGAGCTTCGTATAAACAAAAATGTAATGCGGCGCGTACGGTGCGGTGTAGGTGTGCGATGCGGGCCTGTATAGGGCCTAACAATACTTAATAGAAATAATTGTAAATCGCGGCGCGTGCTGACAGATGTACGTCTAGCTTAAGAGTGAGGCGCAAAGTGGTGGGCGCGTGTAAATATGTTACTTATGTAAGTTATGCACAAATGTCACGTTGAACTTAATGTATTTTTGTAACTGCAATGAACTTTCCTATAACATGTGTATTCACTGGCGTGTTCCGAAAGGAGAATCAACTTGTTCTGCTGAACACTCGGCCAACTTATTGTAGGAAGGTTGGCTTGATGTAGAAGCGTGAATACTGGTCTTGTTCTCATTCCGGAATGTGCCGGTGCGTGTAAAAGTGCCTCAATATGTGATAGTATGCGTTTAGTATTTATAACGGACGGTGAGCGGCGGCCGACTAGTTATAGGTCTACCAGGATCTGATGGCAAAAAAAGTTTAATAAATAGCGATTTTCATATGGCAACGAAATAAATGTCTTCTGTCAACTGAAATTTCAAGGACTTGTTTTTGGTTTGGCTTCAAATTAGTAGGAATGACACGTCTTGATACTTTGTTTATTGCATTTTTCGTGTGAACTGAAGAAGCTTTCTCTCGAATAGAGATCGATGAATGGCGAAAATCTTGTGAACATGTAATAAAAATTGAAAATCAGTTCATAGAACAAGATCGATTGAGATGCAGGAGGAAAGGTTTATCATAAATACTGCGTCTTCCTCGTCTTCCTCTTCCGTTGAATACTTTTTTATGGATGTGCAATATTTGGAACCATTTTCAAGTTCTGGTAGCCTTTAATTAATTAATAAACTCACGGACAGAGTAATTGGAGTTTTCATCTAAATTTCGAACCCCACATTCACCACAGTATGATTTTGAAAAATTATCCTTGATCATTGGATATTTTTTTATATTTGCATGTATCACACACAACATCAGCCACTATAAGGAAAAAAAGTATCAAAACGTTTTACTCCAATTTCCCCCAGTAATGCTAGCGTCAATTTCTTTTTTCCCTTTTTGCCATCAGACTCTGGTAGACCTATACTTAGTTCACTTGCGGGGGTGGTGGACGATCGGCAGCAGCACGAGCTGTACAGACACGCTTGTTAGGGTCGAATTTGAGACTTGCATCTTTGCTATTCTTGCTCCGAAGAAGTCCCCTAGTACAAGTTTTAAAAACTATAAAAGTTTTTCGCATACGTCAAAGTTTACTACGGTCAATTTGTCAAAGTGGCAACTCGTACTACCTAAAAGCAAACGTAACTCGAAAACTTGGTTCCAATTCGAATACGATTTGAAATAACCACCGATTTCAGTTCCTACAAGCTTCTGTAAGGGGCGCTGAAAGTAACAATGTATGGAAAGAAACGAAAACTTTTATAGTTTTCGTGAACTATCAAAACTTGTACTAGGGATAAATCTCTATGTTCACAGAGCATCATGAAATCGTAATTAATGACTGTATCACGCAGGTCTGCTCGCGCTACCGATTGACACAAAGATCTGCGAGTGAGTTTATTCGTAGCTTAAGTTAAGTAAGATAATTGTACCTACTAAGAGTAAGTGTTGCATTGTTTCCCTTGTGATTATTGCGAGTCAAACACGAACTTTCACTCGAAAACATTTTTTTGTTTTATTTCAACTCGATCATTCTACTAATATATCTGATGGTCAAACGCTGCCTGTAAAAATAAAAGAAAATGTATATAATCGATGAAACGGCTGAACGATTTGGGATGTGTGTAACGATTCTAATAAGTAACTTTTCATGGCGAGGTAGAGCTCCGGCACAACACAACTAGCGCGCTGTAAGCGTTCCCATCAGTACCGCGTGTGCTGCAGGTGGCGCCGCGGTCGCGCGACAGGAAAGGTCAAAGCTACTGAATACATATACATAGTATATACTACGTCACAGCAGACGGCGCTGGTTGACGGTCCTGCGTGTTATATCTCTATTTAAATATCAATTATTGAATTGTTATTAGTACAAGATTATTAAACTTGCGATAAAAGCTTCAATTTTACATATCACTATCAAGTATTCTGTGCCGCACTGGACATGTATCTACGTGGGTTCCTAGTATAGTATAGGCAGGTTGCTAGGAGTAGTTCCTATTAGTTAACTACTAGTAGGTAACCTGCACTAGTGCAGATTTGCGCTTGACCTTGCGATTTTGAAGTGTTGACAATGCTCTATTTATTAGGGCATGGCAGCAGTAGCGCTCTCCATCAGGCGACCGTCGCGTCCTATACCGTCGAGCCCATTTCATGTCGACTATGAACTTAGCACTTACTTTCTATAATGCCGAAACAAATCGTATGCGCTCGCTGAGAAATGGCACTACGTCAGTCTTGATGGAGCGGACTATGCGGAGTGGGACAGGCTTGACTGGAGCCTAGAATTCTTACAAGTCACACTAGTTTGTTATCTAAAATATTTGCCTAGGAGCCTCATAGTCGGCGGCTTAGCGGTGTTGCCGGGGCGGGTGTGGCGCCCAGCCCGCGCGACGCTGGCCCACCGTGGTGCGAGGCGCGCGACGTAGTGCGCAGTGGGAGCCCTCGGTGGTGCGGCGGAGGTCAAGGGTGGCGGCCGGTCCCGCGCCAGTCGCGAGCCGCGCGCCGGCCACTTCGCTCACCGCTCGCCAGTTGCCGCTCGCTCGTCGCCACCGACGCACGCTGATCGCGATACAATTTTTATATTTTACTATCAAACCGGCCTTGGCTGCTATTTCGACGCCGGTGTTTGTGCTTCTTCTCCCGACCGGACCTACGTGTGAGTATCTATCTAGTTTTGCTACGATCTTATTGGCGCGTAGGCGCCGCGCCGGGACTTTTCTTGCGGTGGAAAGAAAGTTGGGAAAGCGAACTTTTCATAACTTCGCGCAAAATTGTATGTCTATTTATTTTAAAGAAAATTAATCATGATTGTGGTCAAAGCTCCTTAAACTGGTAGGTGGCTACTGACTTTTGTGGGGAGTTAAGTTTACATGTTTAAAGTAGTACCTAGTAAAGTTTTCCAGTGCTAATGAGAATGACTGCGTTAGACCGGCTTTCATTCATTTGTTTTTTATTCCGGCTGCAAATGAATAATTCAACGAAGCGTACATTTGTTTTTCGGTAGCGGCGGTTTCTGATTTTAAAAATATTTACACCTATTTTATTTTGCTAATTTAATTATTTAATGGTTTTTTTTGCATATTTAATTAAGTACAATAGCACAGAAATAGATTTACGTAGAAGACCTAGTGCTGCCCAGCATTTACTACTAGTCGTCATAATCTTCGATCACGCTGTATAACGCGTCTTGTGGCCGCCGCTCTCAGCACACAAGCAGAAAGACATCGATGGCATTTAGCGTTTGAAAGCTGAACGCACATCTGTCAGTGACGTACGCGCTGTACTCTCCGCACGGGTCCTTAGATCCTATGCAGCCTCTTACATCGCATTCACACGCGCCGCGGCGATGGGGTAGTGGGTACCTACGGCGCGTAGTACGGGCTGTTAGAATAATCTGAATGTACCATAATAAGAATATATTTTATCCCAAAAAACTGCGTGTAGCCTGCCTGTCGATAGCCTGCCTGTAGATAGATAGATAAAGCTTTATTGTTTCACCACAACAACAGACAATTAGAACAACATAAAAGGAAAATCTTAGAGCTAGTGTTACAATGGGCGGTCTTATCGCTTAGAGCGATTTCTACCAGACAACCTTTGGATTGACAGAAGTAGTAAGAAATAAAATGCGGATTTATGGTATAAGTTATGTTTAGATATACAAATCAGGACGTTCTGAATTCATTCCATCTCTGAATTCAGATTCAGAATGTGTTAACTTTATTAGGTAATTTGTAAAGTGAAGTTATGCAAAACGTTGTGAGGTATTTATTTACGTTGATAGTGATTTCGTCGAATTTACAAATGATCAGTCCGTCAGGTTCAATGTTGACAACATTCCATTACCATATGTTATTTTATTAATGAATATGTATGAGGCCGCTTCTAATGTCAACACAACATCGAATCGAACTAAGTAAACGTAATGTTTGATGAACGTGCGGTAACCTGACACTATAGGCACCTAAACGGTATTGAAGCTAGGTTCGATCATTCACAGAGGCAGTACAGAGAGACAAGTGCACCAGTAGAGCCGGCGAGGAACCGAGCCGTGTCTGTGCCGCACCTACACTCCACACGCGGACGTTCACAAACTACTCCTCACATTAACAAAGCATTGATTGATGACTCAAGGTGTATTGACAGAGACAAATAGAGGAATGCAGAACTGTTATCCCTTTTTATTGCAAAATGCTTCAGGAATTAATATTGCTCCGGCTTCGCCTGGGTAGCACTAAACAAAACAAACCATCCCAACGCTGTAGGATCTGAACTAATCTAAAAATTGCCTAAAAATGTAATCAAAATAGGTCCAACTGTTTTGGAGTTCATAAGGAACATACACACTCACACATCGATATTCATATATATATAAATATCACGCGTGAGATAACATTAATCAGTATATATTGGTACCTACGTACTTAATGAAGAAAAACAAGATCGACCCAACGCTGACCCCTGCGACTGTGGCGTTCTAGCATTACGCAAAAATCCGTATAATTGTAAACACGATAGCGTTATCGCAGAAACCAATCGCTCGTCGATCAGTTCATATTCATACGAACTAAACTGGAGTTAATTGGGGATCAACTCGTGAAGTAGCTGTGAATTACGTAACCAAACGATTGGCGACGGACCTCCCCGAAGGCTTTCATTAGTTCAATGGGCTCTTGATTGGCTAATCTCAGCCAAGTAGGCCTGCCTACGCTCCATGATTTATGTTTATTTGATGAGGTTTTTGTGAAAACGAGATACGCTTCAACCTGGTACATCGTGTAAATGCTTCTAAATTATTATAATGCCTGCCTCCATTATATGTCACTCGTCGACACGCATTGTTGTTTTGTCATTTTTGTGCAGTTTCTAAATTACTATAGGTATAGTACCCTTCCATGATTGTAACTGCTGTTGTCATTTTCATATCTACATAGTTTGTACTTCTATTATATTCGACGTTGTCTTGTAAATTATCGAATACTTAATTTATTTCTTGTATTTGAATTCCTGTCCAAATAAATTGATTCACGACTTCTGGTCTACTTAGACTGAAACTCTCCTTGACTATATTGCGCTATATATATATTCTATCGAAATTAACATAAACCCACTTTCTCTCCGCATTATGTGCTTTGCTTGTTTTCCCGACGATCGATGAGATATAAAGATTGATTTGTGTAATCTTTCCCTGGTGGTTCCGTATTCAGTAGACAACGGACCCCGCACTCTCTCCGTACCACCGGACGTGGTGGATGCGATATTGTGTGCAGTATCGACTCCGTAGGTAGCACGTTACTATGTATGATGTAGCACACTGTGAATTGATTTAGTAAAGCCGCCGCTTACACTTGAACTCCGCCGGTACTGGGTTCACGATGTAACACATCGTCGTAAATATCTTCACATTTGGCACGCTCGGTGTGCGTATCTACACGATTTATTTTCGTCTATCAATATTTTGTTGCTGTATCAATAAGTAAAAACGACAAGTGCTTTTTTTGTTATAACCATCAACAAATATGGCGATCGATTGAATAACATAAGAAGGAAGTTCTTCCACCTATTAAATATTGCCTATATTCGTTGTATTTAAGCGTTTGCGATTGGTTTTTCATCTTGTCAAACATAGAATTTTGGTTTTCTTTTTATTGTTTCGCAACTATGTACTGTCCAAATATTAATTATACTGAAATAAGTTAAAATAAATAACGGTCTTCTTAAATATGTACTTAATTATATTTTACTACAGCAATAATATACCGTGTTGTAATGAAGGTAAACAAGTCGTTTTTGTGCGAGACGCGGCATCTTTCCTCATAAATAACCCAGTGCCCACCGCACTGGGCTAGTTATTGATGGATGATGCAGCATGAGTTGAGTTTATACGTCCTGCAGCACTTAAATATTCATGGGACACAGTTGGTTCTATGGTACTTTTATTCATAAACACGAAACTTTGTTCAGAAGCTATCGTCTCGCTCTATTTTTAAAACACTTTTATTAGCTTGACTTGTAACTAACTAACTAACTAACTAACTAACTAACTAACAATGTAATCAAATCTTAGAAGTCAATTTTCACCCACTTTTAATTGTCGTATCGACTTGAAACTTTGTATGTGTATGTAATCTCGGTGACAATGCAATAATTTGGTATCATCGACCTGATCTGATGATGCAGCCGGAAGGTGGGTAGGGCATCTCTTCGCTGGCTTCTAGTAAACCCGTCGTGTTTATTTATTTATTTATTTATTTATTTATTTGGTAATAGGCGAGCAGCCCACAGGCTGATGTGCCTATATCATGCTGTGTTGAATTATAGCAATGTCCAAAAGTGCAGAGAGAAGTCAATTCTGTAGCAAGGAAGCATTGTTCGTTCGCAACCACTTGTCCAGTCTGTTTTTAAAGGAATTCACTGAAGGAGCTGACACAACGTCTTCTGGCAGTCTATTCCAGTTGTGCACCACTCTGTTTGGGCTCATATGAATCGTCTTGATGAGTACAATACATTGGACTTGGTGACGAGGGTCTGATGATGCAACCGGAAGGTGGGTAGGGGATCTCTGCAGTGGCTACTAGTAAACCCCTCGTGTTTGGGCTCATATGATTCGTCTTGATGAGTCCAATAGATTGAACTTGGTGACGAGGGTCTGATGATGCAGCCAGAAGGTGGGTAGGGGATCTCTGCAGTGGCTACTAGTAAACCCCTCGAGTTTGGGCTCATATGATTCCTTTTGATGAGTCCGATATATTGAACTTGGTAACAAAAGACTAAAAAGTAAAAAAATAAAAATATATAGTTTAAAAAACTAAAAAAAACACTTTAAAAACGCACTCAAAAATATAAAATAATTAAATTGACTTGTATTAGTTACGATATAATGGTTAATTCAAAAAGTGTGGAGCGCTTTTTGGTTGTGTGTACTTTTATTTACCAAGTAAAAGAAGCGCTCCACACTTTTTGAATTAACCATTATATCGTAACTAATACAAGTCAATTTAATTATTTTATATTTTTGAGTGCGTTTTTAAAGTGTTTTTTTTAGTTTTTTAAACTATATATTTTTATTGACATCATTGATAACGGTTGTCTGCAAGTCTGCACATGTACCCTACTATGAATATGTACCTATGTTTTTACATCCTAATTGTTATCATATTATTAGAATTCGTATAATCTACTAATTAGTACAAGATTGCTGACGTCTTTCATTCAACCCTAATTAGTCACATCACCGCGTGACGATCTAACCGTTAGATCGTCTCGTTAGATTCTAACGTGACGATTATATGGCGATCGAGGTATCTTTTTCGTTTTTCCACCACTGCACTGGTTGGTTACATATTGTGTTAACTACACACACAACACTAAAACGGTAACTTTGTGTCAAATTGTCGATTGATCTAGAGTTCAGGAACTGGAGGAGCGAGGAGCGTCAACATCTAGGCCATTCTAGGCATCGGACCTAAGTTGTCCATTATTGTTTAGTTATGCACGAATCCTACACCTCGATGCCTCCATGTCACGAAGTGATCGAGCCGAAGCTACTCCGCTCCCACTACACAGAGGCGGACGTGCACTTGCACCATCACGCACAGCCGTCACCATCTCTACTCCTTTGGAGTGACGTCGACGTGGTGTCCGCTCCGTGATAAGTCGATAACAAACAGGCAACAAATAATTTGGGCGCGCTATCGGCTGTAATCTTGGCGCTATCAACGTGCGTGGGCGGTGTTTGCTCGAGGTGGGTGCGGGCGCCGAGGGTGGAGGGCTCGGGGCTGCCAGCTGTGGACTGCGCCACTCTTATCCGTTGGGGAGGAATTTTTTGTGGGTCACCGTAGTTGTGATAGTACTTTTCTGGAGGCGATCACTAATTGGATGGTATACGGTTAAAAATGCTATTGCAATTTATTGGTTAGATTCGCAAAACTTTGCTCCTTACTTCGTCTGGAGTGAGTTGATAAACTCACTGACGCATAAAGTTATCAGGAAGACAGTCTTTCTTATCAATGAAAGATGGATAGCAACCCTGCATTGTGTGAGGGTCGAGGCCAGTAGAAGGTGTGTCCCTCCTTGCGCAAACAGACGACTTGGCTGACCGGACACAATGTCAGCCGTCCGGTGGCGGGCGCGACCGCCCGGCGCGCACCGCTGTACATACGTCCGGCGGCGGGCGCGACCGCTCGGCGTGCACTTCTGTACATACGCTCGTATACCTACGTGTCTATGTAAAATATCTGCAAAGTTGTGTTACTTACATATTATAAAGGAGTCCTGCAATGGATACCGGTCCTTCGCGAGATATTCTGATACGAGCACCGGCACCTGAAATCACATAAATTGTTGTAGAGCACATGTACAAACAAAACTTTTTTAATGGCTTTATGACCAACTAGACGAACCATGTGGCGCAATGGGCGGATAGCCGACTGTGAAGCGTGAGGTCGCGGGTTCGATTCCCGCTACAGGACACATGTTTCTGCATTGAAAAAAAAAAGCGCAAGTATTTGTTCTGTGTCTGGGTGTTGTAGATCCCCGATCCTCGTAGTTTCTGATACCCTAGATACAGGGAAACCTAGTTAGGGATCAGAGCATAATAAAAAAAAAAAAAAAAATATTTTGATAAGGACTAATACCAAGATACAAATAAAGAGCCTTTTCTAGCGGCGGCATTAAAAATTAAATTTTTAAAATAAAATATCACTTATTGCGGCATAACTATAATAGTTAGACATATGCTCTCGCGGACTTTTTTGGAGATCTTAATGGGACCTACAAACCCGTTATACATTGTTTTGTTCTAGTGTCCATAGTTTTTGCAGCGCACGCAATAATAGATTTTCGATTTCACACCTTGGGTTACAAAGTAGCAATTTTCTTACGAATCCCTAATTTTTTTGAAAATATAATATACACTATGTCCGTCACAGATAGTGTAGCTTTCCAACAGTGAAAGAATTTTTCAAATCGGTTTAGTAGTTTCGGAGCCTATTCGATGCAAACAAACAAACAAACAATCAATCAAATCTTTCCTCTTTATAATATTAGTTTAGATGTGTTCCGGTTCACAGTTAGTTTTGCTAAGTTTAACCAAATATTTGCACGACAAAAACGTTGTAGTAAATGACGATATTTGATAAATTGAATGAATAAAACCACTTATATCTATAAGTATCTAAATCATTGATACTTCAGTGTAGTGTCGCTCGGGATTTAGCAGCTTGATACATTAGGGCCAACGTAGGTACCCTACTCGTGCCCTCGTTTGTACTGGAATATCCGTAGCAGTCATTAGTTTAGGAAGCGATTTCAAGGCGCTCTAGGAACAAAAACAACACACGTGATTCTTGCGGAACTTCCCCCAATGATCCAGTATGAATCTGCTACCGTATTGCTCTCTAATGCCTACAGCAGGTACATAATTATTATACTTATTCTGTTATCAAAAAGTATGTTACCTACTTTTATCATATTTCTATAAACTCCTGTCATATTTTATTCACTATCTGCATTTGTTTCTGTTATCGTGTTATTCAATGACTAACTTTCTAAGCTTCCTTCTTGATAACGCAATTAAATAGAACATTCCCACTGCTGCTAGCCGACGAGGTACCTTACCTTCTCAAAGCACCTCTGTACACACCTACTTATACTCTCCTACATAGTTTTGCTCATAAATATTTCAACTGTTTATGCATACGTTACTTTAGTTACCCTTGACTGTTATGTAGTATTGAAGCTAACGGTTTATTAATATAAATTGATATCATGTAGTCTACATATATTTGTCCTTCTTTTAATAGCGCTGCCCATTGATGATTTATGAAGAGTGGTTGCACACGCTCGCGCCGGCGAGCGCGCCTGCACCGAGGTGTCAATTGCTTCGTCGACGACGGCTCGCCAATTGACGGCCATTTGTGGCCATTTGGATCTCGATTTAGAATCACTCCCAGTTCGGTCACATGACGCCGGTAGAGCTCGGCACCGGCAACTATTGGATGGTCCCCTTTTAGGTACAGCTACTTGAATACAATTCAACTTGTATCGCAACCAAGACATGTTTGATAATCTGTTAGTTCAGCAGTAAGCATCCGTTTCATCTGTATCTTAAAACGAGAACTGAAAACTCGAGTCTGTAATTCACTTTTTGGAGGTCCTTAAACCCGAAGTATCGTCTCTGTTCCTGGAAGCATTGCCGAGTGGCGCACCATTCCAATAAAACTGTTCCAATCAGCGGTCGGGTGCGCGTTCCTAATTACCTCTAACGAGAACAAGAGACGTACTTACTATTCTTTACTAGCGACCCTCTCGACTTCGCACTGGTAATAAAACGTGTGGGTACATCTGTGTAGCACCGTGGGTGCATGCAGAAGCTTATGAGAATAAATCTAGAGCTGTTTTTGGTATCAAACTTACTGAAAGTTTTCCATTGCGAGATGCTCCTCCAAAGCTCCTATTCAATCGTCTTCATAGATTTCGTTGCTTCGAAGTCTAGCGTTAAATAATTTGAACAGATCATTATTACCTTGGTCGTACAAAACGTGATTTGTTATCATCATCATAATCCACACAAAACTGATGTCAAATTAATGTTTTTGTCACACAAGTTAAGTGTAAACAGTTTCTGTTGTCGTGTCAGTGTAAGTGACGTCTTATTTGAGTAGTAATCATGTGTGTAAGTACGCACTTACCTACGCAGTAATAGTAGTGGCGGCTCGCTCTCGCGGACGACTCGGGCGAGTAAACACGTGCCTGCCAGCCTGGGCGGGGTGCAACCATGCTGGCCCACTAATCTGCCTTAGATAGCGGTTGACCGCTTTACCTGAGCGCGTCATCGCAACATCAGCTGATTGTTTGTAGCTAAGAATCAAGCTGTTCCTCGTGACCTTCATCACCTGATATGTTTTGCAAATGTTTCCTTTTCTGTAGGTATGTTTAGTTGCAATGAAACAAAGTTCTTTCTAAGTTGGTTCTGATGAAATTTGTAGTGTTTTGTTATTTATGACCCAGTGTAGTCTCTCTTGATGAACGTATGTAATTTTTCTCTTGGAAGCAATAATAAAGAATAAGCTCTTGGAAATGAGTTACCCTCGAAAACCTTTACGTTCGCATTTGCTAGATTCCGCACTCAGTTCAGCAGATAACTAACTCGTCCTAACTCTTATATCATCAGCTCAGCTTATCATGTGCGTCGCAAATTAATAGATAAATTATAGTTGTCTCCATTATTCCATGTGTTGACGTTATTCACAGCACGAGCAGCAGAGTTACGCGATAAGAATGCGAACTGTGCGACAAACCCAAGTAAACACTTACATTACCTACTTTACTACTATTATTTTCTTAACTACCGACGGAGGCTGCACTGTACGTTGAGAGGCGCTTCTCGCGGTTTTTGTCGTGTTTTTTCCTAGCTGATTATATGCTGATTACCGGAACAAAAAATATTTCTAACATAAAATGTAGAGTCGGTCACAAAAAAGCAAAATAACTACTTATTGTATGTTTCTTGCGTTCAATTGCGACAGGTTTAGTTATACATGTGGGTAGGTACTTATATATATAAAGAAATTTTCCCATAAGATTCCTCCCAGCCGTCAGTGACCGCGTGCCTACAACAACATGTCGGCTAGTCAGTGCTGCGCGCCACCCGCCCCGACCCCACCCAACAACGTCACTTAGGTACTTGCTTAACGAGTACATATATAAACACATTTTTCACATAGTTCTGACTGACTAGCAAGCGCATTAATAATAATAATACCTACCAACTCAAAGTTCACAGTCTCATATCTGTTTTGTTTCGTCCCTAATCTTTAAAGCAATAAAATCTGCCATCTATCTGCCAGTTATCCGGCGGAGGGTATCTGTCGGCCGTGCCCCCAGATAGCGTTATCTGGCGATTTGACTACACCCTGAGACCCCAGGGGTTATTTGAATCGCTCTCGTCCAGAGAAATCTGGATTTGTTTGCCTTTTCTTTTCAAATTTATTCAACTAAATTAACAAAAAATAAAATTAATAATTAATTAATTAACTAAATTAACTATACTTTAATTAAATTTCAAATATATAACAAACTAATTGACAGTTTACAGTTTAGTGTGGGCTTTAGGTTAGCGCTGACTCGCGACACACATTATGTGATAATGATGGTGGTGGTGGTTTAATTGATCAGAAAAAATATCACCAAACGAAGAGAGCACAATACTTCCAATACGCTTGTAACGCACAGTGTAGTCAACAGTTGGTTAACTTGTCCACACTTCGTACAAGTAATTCATTCAACTAATGTGTATCGAGCACCTGTCTACTCTTACATAATTAACTCATTACTGAATGCGCTCCATTCATCTGCGGCCCTAGTTAGTTCATTTTATGAGCCCTACATTAAACTGTTAACGAATAAATTCACAAGAAAACGTATATGTATTTTTAAACTCTCTCGCAACCGTTATTTATAGTTGGAGAAAAAAGATTTCGTGGTGATTAGTTAAATGAGTAAAAATAGAATGATTTTACGAGTTGTGATCTGCGCCGGCGCTGACAGCGGCGGGCGGGTGTTTGTTTACAAATATTGTGACCATGCGAGTGAGGGTGGTCGACTGGACTCGTCTGTCTCGGCGGCCACTCTAGCAGACTCTAGTCGTCTACAAAACAATACACTGCATTTAAACTTCATCTCGCATGAATTTGAATAAGTACAGCATTTAGCTATTTGTTTTTATTTTTTTGACGATGTGTTCGAAGGCACCTTGCTACACCTGTACTGGGAACTGGCTCTCAAGTTGCTGGAACACACCGACAGGTGCAAGGCGACAGGTTTTTAACTTGAGGGTGGTAGCTAGCCAGGCGATCACTTGAAAATTTCCTACCACCATGCTATGGTTTCATCACGATGTTTTCGATCACTTATTGTAGGATTCGATCCTACGACTGATGACTCCATGTTCCAAAAGTGCCTCAACACCGTCGGAGTTGCCCTGCTGCACATGACATTCACATCACTATTTCTTTTCTCAATCCATTGATATGATCGACGCGTTGTTCCAATATCGGTCAAAGGCAGCGGTGGGCCGGGCGGAGGCTCGCCGCGCCGCCGGCGACGTCACGGCTAGCCGCTCCCCTCCGCCGTCGCCCGCGCCTGCGCCTGCGCCTGCGATCTACTATGTAATCCTACCATTCTCTCGGTATATAATGCAAATACATACGTCAGTTTAAGAGACCACGTGCATCCTCCACTAGTAGCTATTATTATTAGTCTGTATAATAACTATAGTATTGTGAAGTCCGAGAGCCTTTTCGGTCGTTTATAGGTTTCATTTTGGAGAGTGTATAGAACTACATAACCTTATTGCAGTATCGAACACGAAGATGTACGACAACACAACATCCGTACACGGTAGACCCAAACGCTTTGTATATAACGGCGAGGGCGAGGGAGTGGAACACCCCGCCAGCGTCTTGCGGCTTTGTTTCTCGAAAAGTATAATTTAGGAGCCTTGAAGGGAATAGATATCTTCCAGGCGTGCACGCTCCATCACTGACCACTTCATTACTCACCATCAGGTAAATTGTAGACAAATGATTACCAATTATTAAAAATGAGGTCTATTGTAGGGTTCTGTCTTAACTACAGTAGGTACCTTTTTGTTTCGATGCAATTGACTGTTCCAGACTCTACTATCTTTTCAAGTCATAATGATTCAGCTCTATTAAGATAATGTAGAGTCACGGAATTATTTTATTTTATTATCGCGCGTGACAGTACCTAGTGGATTATAATATTTGATAGAGGTTTATTACGTTCCTTGAGGTTTTGAGTGCAAAACATGCGCTAGGTATATTATGACGACGCGTCGTCAAGAACATTGTGGTACATGGTCACCTCCTGTCACTAGTCCTGCGACCCGTCGCGGGTACTTCATCAATCTCCATTCAGATGTTCGTTTAGGAGGGAGGTGGCAGCCGGCGGCGCGCAGGTACCGTCGCTGGCTGCGGTCGCGCCGCCGCCGGCTCTATAATCCTTCGCCGCGCCGCCTCGCTGATTGTTATCGACGCAACGATAACTTATTATTATTCAATTAATTAAAGGAATGTCACAAATTAGATATTATAGAATAAGTACCACCTAATCTACTGATATGTTTCCATCTAGACCAGCCGCGCGAATTATAATTATGTTACTTAGTTAATATTTGTGTGCTAGCTACAATAATTCATTACAATAACTAGTTTGACCTTAAACACGAATATACTTGCCTATTGTTGAGTAAGTATTGTGACAAAAATATAGTTACTTTTCTTATAGCGGTAGTTTTATCAATTGTTTTGTCTCTAGGAGAAATTCTAATATATTATTTATATGACCACTTTATGCCTCTATTCTCGTCTATCTTCTAAATATATATAACTCAAAGGTGACTGACATAGTGATCTATCCACGCACAGCCCAAACGACTGGACGGATCGGGCTGAAATTTGGCATGCAGGTAGATGTTAAGACGTAGGCATCTGCTAAGAAAGGTTATTTTGATTAATTCTACTCCCAAGGGGATAAAATAAGGGATAAAAGTTTGTAGGAAACTTTGTCAATTTTAAACCGATCGGGCTGAGACTTTGCATGCATAAAGCTGTAGCTCATGCGGGTGAAACCGCGGGGAACAGCTAGTCAAGAATAATACTACAATATCAAGCTAGTTTCAGGCAATCAGACTTATCAAAATTGATTGGTTACAATACGTAGTGATGTCTGCTCCATTGCTATTAATAGTGGTCAGCCCGCCTCCTGGAGCCGACGCAACCACTTCACTAGACCTACTCGTTTGACCCGTCTGTAAAGTACCTTACCTACCATGGTATTTTTCATTGATTTCTCTAAGAGTAATGAAGAGCAACTAAATTTCTTCTTACTTTAATAAAAATGTTGCCAGTCCCCAAACCAGGTGTAGTGTGGCGTCACCTTCGACCACATTGTCACTTAACATCAGGTGATTTGCAGTCAAAAGCTACCCTGTCAGCAGTAAAAACAAATAAGTACGTACCTTCCCAAATATCAAGTGAATCCTTGCATCATCAAATCATATGTCATAGGTTCACAAGTTTTTTTTTATTTATTTTGGCATTGTATAGAATCCATAAATATTCGAAGATCGATCAAAAGTGCGAACAAACAAGCAAGATACATCATCTGATATGCGAAAGGGTGTATGTTTGTCCCTTAGTTCGTTACTCAAGCGCGCCAACAACGAGTTGTAGTGCGGCAGCGGATGGACGACAATCGCGGTCCGCGGATAATCAAAGGATATACCGTCCCCCTGCAGGCGATGTACCGCCGCTCGGAGCCGGCGGGGGCCTGCTCGGGAACACGACAAGCGTCAACGTCATACGTCTACCGGACCTCCGACTAGAGACTCGGCGGCACACAAACGAACCTTATATTACGCTACAAATATTGTCTTCAACAAATCGTTTTTCGCATCCGTTTTCGTCATTTAGACGGAAAACAGATTCATTATGCATCCACACTACTACATGATAGAAAAAATTAATCAAAAATCAATATTTTCTTTATTCAATAGGATACATTGTGATCACATTAAAACGTCAACTTAAAACTAGCTACGCCTGTTCCAGCCTCCTTACGCCGGCAAAGCAGGCAAGAAACGCCCGGCAGGTAATTTTTTGGGGGCGATCACATTGAACATTTTATTCTTATTATGTACTAATTGATTGAATTGGAGCAAGTTCACTAAAATCCCAAATTTTTTTGGCATCTAACAGTCCGATATTTTATAATTAGCTTTAATAATAAAAATCCTCTTGTTCGGTTGTGCACATTGGGATGTGGGAACATGAATCAATCAATCAAAATATATTTATTACTCCTCACAATTAGAAAATTACACAAGTAGGTACAAGCAAGATTGACAAGATGATATCTAACTGTATGAGGAGCTGGTGCCTGAAATAGGTTTTGAAAAACCTGTCCTACAGGTCACCAGGTCACCCCCCGCAGGTAGAAATCAAAATGTTTACAAAAGATGATAATTACATTAATTGAATGTACGGCGCAGAATACTGATAAAAATATATACTTATATAGAAAAAAGAAACAAATAAAACAACATAACGAAATATGAAACGTTCAAGTCAGAGCGTTGTGTAAGAAGAATATTAAGAAGTTACGGGATCACAACCAAAGCAGATCAGACCCCACAATAGTCTTATGTGTTGATGACCTTTCAGTGAGCAGGGCGTCATATCGTTGTGACCGCATACACATGTACTGTATACATAAATGATGTAGAGTCGCGTGTGTTTTCGCTCTGTACTAATCTGTTAGCTGCACGACCCGGCGCCGCGCTGGTGAGCTGACCCGCCGCCGACCTGCCACCACACACTGTCCACGCACGTGCTTGTGAGACCCGCGCATGCTGTGTAGCTACATAGGTCACTATACTCGCGCTAATTGCTTCGAGCTCGGTTATCTGCTAAGGTCACTGACCCCAGATTTAGCTTCAGATCTGCACTTGTTAATTTCCTTGACATCATCTGTTTGCAAGTATGGATGTCCCTTCCACGTGCGCCATTGGATAATAAATAGTTTCTTTACCTACTTTTTGCGAATTTGAGCCCTGCTATAGGTAATATGATGCTGATAAAACAGCTGGTATATTACATTTTAATTCTATACACTATTCATTAAATTACAAAACCAACCTACCAAATCCAGCATTACCAGCTCTAGTGAGGGAGTGTGAACCAAATTTTTATACCATATACCTACTAGTGTATTTGCTGTCAGCCTATGAGATAAGTCGGCCCCGGGTAGCATATTATTATGAATGTTCTGGGCCAGGTGCCGGTGCGAGCAGCTCCACACTCCACACTTCACTAATATCCATTTGACAAATACAACTTAATCCTCGCAATAAAACTGTATTGGTCTCGTATTACCGTATCGCCAAGGTTTATTATCTGGTGGCAACAATATCGGGAGTGTACGGTGTGGTGTGTCGCCCACTGTGCTGATATCGTTCGACAGTGGGGACCTATTGAGATATTGCCAGTGTCTTGGGGAAAATTAGAGGGAGAAATGCTGGATGGTGGAACCTGTCTCTGATCTAGACGTCTGGAATCCATTCCATATTGCACAAGCTAGGTATTGCATCTAGTTTTGGGTCTAGAGCATAGCCTGAGGGATGTAGGTACTGCGTCTCCCGAATTCGAACTCTTATGAGATCGGAATGCTAGTTCAGACACCAAACGCGGTAATAACATTCACAACGAATTTGTATACATTTGCATAGCGACACCTGAATCTATCAAATATCAAACCCAACAGTGTCAGTTTCCGTAGTGATCCCCAAATGCGCCTTTTGCAGGTACCTCAGCGAGATGACGACGGCGGTGGACAGCCCCCAGCGCGCGGCGGCGCTGGAGGCGCGGGTGAACGGCCACCTCGCCGTGACCGGCGGCGCGGTCAATGGGGACGCGCGCTGCTGGGAGGAGCAGTTCCTACCACCCGCGCTAGCCATCGACGACAAAGAGCGCGCGCAGAAGGTGAGCGCTCCTACCAGCTGCGTGTGTGTGCGTGTGTCCACAGCGGGGCTCCTGCAGGAGGCTGGACTTGGACAACACTGCGCTCAGCAGCTGCTTTTTGACGCATCACTTCATACTTGTAGGTTACTATACTGGGCAAGTGTGATACATCTTTTTTTACACCGATGTTTGTGATGTGGTCGAAGGAGGCGCCGCGCTACGCTCCTGGGAACTCCCATTTGGTAAAAATGTACAAAAGCAAGACAAGAGATATTTCTTTTCAATCGATAATTACTAACCGACTCGTTCATATCGGTGTATATGAATGCATGTGCACGAGCACGCTATAAACTCTATAGGTATCACCGCTTCAACACGCTGCGCAACTTGCAAACGTTCATGGGTTTGTTCCGAATGCCGGTGAACACTAAACTTGCGGAAATACTACAAGGCACATTTTATAAATGCATCTCTAAGTATGGAAGTACATAGTTTAGCTTGAAGCGAAGTGGGAAGCAAGTTATGCTAATTATAGTAAACATTATGTGACATAGAGAAGTTTTTCATCTCACTTGTCTGAAGGTAGCTATCGTAGTTGACTCTTGTCAAATAGTTAGGCTCCCAGCAACCTCACGTCGAGCCTGAGATTTGTTTTGTTTGTTTTAGGTATAGCAAATAAATAATTCAATGAATGGTTTATCCATTTCTATATTGTTTATTGAAAAACTGCAAATATGTAATAGTAGGTAATACTACTTATGTAATATGCATGTTGCGTGTGGAGGCACTTTATAAAAATAAAGCGGAGCTAATGAGAACAATTGCGGCGGCCGCCGCTGATCATTCCAACTGATTGATCGGCGGCTGGTCGACCGGTCGCCGACTACAATTGAAGCACATCGGTGTCGGTGCTCAGAGGCGCTCGGACGAGCGAGCAAGTGTTGTGTTACCTCATACAGACGCTAATTACATTGGTCTGCTTTTAAAGCCCGCCAGCTGTCTTATTTCCTGCCGATTGATAATAATTATTTATGTAGGTAGGTATGTATGTAGCTATCGCTAAGTGTTGACATTGTCGTGTTTTATAGCGCCCCGTGTGTTGCTTTCTGTATACGACTATAGATTATGTTACTTATATGGTGGCAATTACAATTAATTACTTTACTAGCAGCTACTTACCGAGGCTCACCGGAAGGCGATGGCGGCGCGATAGCGGGACGTGTTCCTCCGCAGTTATCTAGCCAGCTGCTTGTTTTATTGTGCCTACATGCTCTATGATATCTGTTAGGTTTAGTTTCTTGGCTTGTTTTGTTTGATGAAGTGATACTATTTAAATTGCGCTGTGTTGTGATGCCGCCGCTGTATTGTTCTGCTATTTACTTTATTAACGTTCATAGCTCGGAACAAATTTGTAATATGAAACAGATTACGACCGGCTGAGCCGACTGGAGTTAATCTCATTTCTTCTGTTCTGCTAACCCCAACTGATCTACTTTATCTTCACCTTCGCATACTTGTCACAGTTATTATTTCTATGCTCTCTCATTCTCTTTACACCCAATTTATCAATTACGTTTACATTGACTGTAACACGTAATAACTGAATAACAAACCCTGGTTTCTTATCTAAAAATAACTACCATAGTAATTTGATAGGAATATTCCCCACTCTACCACTTTACTCGAACTTGTAAGGGTTTCCCCTAAATCGACACAATTATTGAGACATGTCATTAGGTTCTAGGCCATGTCATTGCCGACGCCGCGCTCCGAATTGTCGGGATGAACTTGCGCACGCTTTGTTTTGTTTTAGGTCGATTAGGAAATGCCCAACCTTAGAGAAATTGATCACATTGAACTTTTGGTTCAACAATACAGATAGAGCGGCGGCACCGTGTCTCAAATCAATATCTAATTATAAATTTAGGTTCAATCTATCACGATGAAAACTTTAAAGAAATAATTTTAAAAGCAGTTCCGAGATAAAAGTTTAAGTTGCGGACAACTCGATTACCGACAAGATAGATGGTTCACCCGCGGCGCCCGATCGAGCTGGTCATCTATCAACAGGTGGAAGTGTTCCTTCTAAACTTAGTCGTATACAACTTTATCGTATACATAAGTATGTATTACATACCTACCTGCCTACTAAGCATACATCGACAACACGCCGAGACGGATTCAATGTCCCACTCGATGATGTATGCTAGGCGATGAGAATTAGAATGCGTTTCATTTGGTAATTAGTTGGTCGGCCGTACTTGTCATCCAATCTCTTACCAACATGTTACTGATTACCGCTCCTTTTAGAATCAAATAGAAAACTTTGGTCTTATTCAGTCTCATGATAGCCATGATCTAAGAAATGAGCCGGAACGATGTTAACTTTTGATTATTTTTGTTATTTCTTAGTGTTGCTCAAATAAGTACTGGTATTTGTAATGCTTGGACCGTTGGTATAGACAGAGAGCCTTGTCCCAACGGTGGAGTCACGGAGTACATCTTCTCGGCCCCCAGATCGAGAGCCGGCTGGCCGGCATGGTGCTGTGCGGCGCGACGCTGCGGCGCCTGGCCGAGGTGTTCGAGCGCGAGGTGGAGAGCGGCCTGCGCGAGCGGCCCTCCAGTCTTCAGATGGAGAACACCTACGTGCCGGAGCTGCCCGACGGCACAGGTCTGTCACTACTGTTCACACCTTCATCTTTATTGTAACCCACACGCCCATGCGATGCGGGTACCGAAACGTTGTATTCTCTGATCGCAGAGGAAGGCGTGTTTCTCGCCCTGGACCTCGGCGGCACCAATTTCAGAATACTGCTTCTGGAGCTGAAAGCCGGCCAGCTGGTCCGAGAGGACGTCAAACATTATCACATCAGGTGAGATTTACGAACCCGAGAGACCGCACCGGACTTCGCTCGTCGGAACTTTAACGTATTTCTTTCGCGTTCAAGCGACGAGCTCCGACTGGGCCCCGGGGAGGACCTGTTCAACTTCCTGGCGGACTGCGTGCAGGACTTCCTCAAATCCGAAGACATGGAGAACGAAACGTTCTCACTAGGTAACGGCCGCTCGGAGCGCGCGCGCGGCAGGCGCCCGCCGCGGAGAGGGTCCGCTAACGCCGGGCGCGGATGGTTGCAGGGTTCACGTTCTCGTTCCCGATGAAGCAGCACTCGATCTCGTCGGGCGAGCTGATCACGTGGACCAAGAGCTTCAAGTGCGGCGGCCTGTGCGGGGTGGACGTGGCGGCGCTGCTGCAGCGCTGCCTGCGCGCGCGCCGCCTCGACGTGCACGTGCGCGTGCTGCTCAACGACACCACCGGCACGCTGGTGGCCGGCGCGCAGATCGACCCGCACGTCGCGGTGGGTACCGCCCGCCCGCCCCCGCGCGCCCCTCCCCGGCTAACGGCCCCTCCCTCGCCAGATCGGCGTGATCCTGGGCACCGGCTCCAACGGGTGCTACATGGAGCGCGCGAGCCGCGTGTCGCACTGGGAGGCGGCGCACGAGCGCGTGCGGGACGTCTGCGTCGACGTCGAGTGGGGCGCCTTCGGGGACAACGGGTGCATCGACTTCATCAAGACGGACGTCGACCGCGAGGTGGACCAGCACTCGCTGCTCGTCAACTCCTTCACGTGAGTGTCGCTCGCCGCCGCGGCGGAGGAGGGAGCGAGAGCGGCGGTGCTGATGCCCCCGGCGCTGTTCCAGGTTCGAGAAGTGCATCGGCGGCAAGTACCTGGGCTCGGCGCTGAGCCTGTGGCTGGCGGCCCTCGCGCGAGAGGGGCTGTTCCCCGCGGCGCCGCGGCACGACGCGCTGGAGGCCGCCGACCTCAGCTTCTTCGAGCAGTGAGTCGCCCTACCGTGTCTGCGCGGAGCCTGCACAACCCACCAAATAGACTCTCGGTGTCTGCACCGTTCTCGCTTCCGATAGCGAAAGTTCGTATCGCGTCGAGTCCTCTCGAGATAAAAGGGTAGAAATAGTACTTTTCTCAAATAATGCGCGGAAAATAAAACTAAGTAGTACCTGGGCAGAGATTTTTTCTTTCGACTTTAGCTGTAACATGTTTTCTATTACGGCTCTTGCTCTTGCCTCTTGAATTTCAGGTGGTGTTAAAGTAACTTCATCACACTTCACTCATTGTCTTCACTTGAACAGATTTTGTCAAATAACAATTACTTTTCAAAACCAAAGATACAAAGATTCAAAGAATTTATTGCAACCAATGACGAACAACGAAAAAATTCCCGCGTTAAAGTGTTCATTTGTTTTTTTTTCAATAAACCGTTTTCTATGCGCAAACCGGTTCGGAATTTAAATAAAACCTTTGATAAGTTACCTCCTTGGTTGCCATGTTTCGGAGCAAAAATCGTTCCATTTTTAAATAATACTACAGATATGAGTTTACTATGTAATTTATTTGGTCGCTAAATACGACAGATATGGATTTTCATACAACTTTTGCCGGCCGCTGCTCGCATATATTTGGGCAGTGCAGCAAGTTCAATTTATCTCTAAGAAGGTTGTCAAAATAATGCTCATATTTCCAAGCATGTTTGAGAAAATATTTTAATGGAGAGAAGGGCGAGTAACGACGGAGCTACGTAAATTTATATACAAGCCTTGGCCGCAACTAGGCCTAGATGGACTTACGTATGTGGGCCTCGCCTTCGCCTCGGCCCACATTTACACGCTCGTCCATCTAGTCCCCTTTGCTGGCCGCTGCAGTAATAAACTATAACTCTTTGCTTTAAAACTATTGTAATTCACGTAAAACGAATTTCCATCCCGAAATCCGAAAATAGTGTAGGGACACGTTTTGGTCGTGCACTTGAGTCCCAGTCTCGGTCCGCAGGGAGAACTGCTCGGGCGCCACGGCGGGCACGCTGCGGCGGCTGCGCGCGGCGCTGCCCGCCGCCTCGCCGCCGCCGCCGCTGGCCGTCGCGGACGCGCAGGTGGCGCAGCACGTGGCGCAGGTCATCTCCAACCGGGCGGCGCAGCTCGTCTCCGTCTGTCAGTACCTTACATTGCCACCGACTGAACGTCTTTTGATCTCAACCGAATAAATTCTCCTCCAAATACTACTTTACAACGATGCTCATCGGAGTTAAAGGCCGATCCTCCGATAGATGAATTTTAGACAGATTTGCGGGTCACCGCTTCCAGTTTTGACATTCGGCAGGTATCTCGACGCTGCTGAAGCGGATAGACCGCCCGTTCGTGGCGGTGGCGGTGGACGGGTCGGTGTTCAAGCGGCACCCGCGGATAGCCGCGCTCATGCGCAAGTACATCCGCCTGCTCGCACCGGACCACCCGGTGAGTGCTGAGCTGCTGTTATCTGTATGCTGTACGACTCCTCATCTCGGATTTTAATACCAAACCTCTCTCTCCTCTGTGCAACGAGATAAAACGAGCATGTCATTCATGTAAATAATGCTATCTGACGCGTTCATTTTACGCGATATAACAATTAAGCAAGTGTACAGTATACATATAGATATTATGTGCACCGTAGACCCGGTAATATTATATACTATATGGAAAACAACGAGGGCATCAGCATTTGACGATATCCGTCCAGTGAGTCAATACACGTGACGATGACGATCAGCATACAAACGGGTAGTAATGTGGTTGTTGTCCCGCGCAGTTCTCGCTGCTGGGCGCGGAGGACGGCAGCGGCAAGGGCTCGGCGCTGACGGCCGCCATCGCCGCCCGGATCGCCGCCCGGGACGGCTCGTAGCGGCGCCGCGCCGGGCCGGGCCGGGCCGCGCCGAACCCGTGGCTCGCAACTATGATATTTTAATATGACGATCCGCTCAGTTTAGAGATTAGTTATGTACGCGCGCGAGTGATGTCGGGTACTCTGGTGGGAATGATGGAATATCGAATTACGTGTTTCCCTGATGAATGCGATAGTTATGAATGTTAGTTTGTGAAGCTCGCAGGTCGAGCTCAAGGAATGTGCATTTTATAAAACGTTTGTTGTATCGTGTAGTTTTCTTTAAATTAGTTCAATGTAGACCAGATAGGAGTATAATTATGTTTAAGTTCGAGTTGAAGTTGGAACAGCACCCGGCGGCTACCTGCAGGTGTGCGTGCGGCGTCCCCTGCTCGCGTGCAAGGTCGCTATAATTGTGATATTACTACTGGTAGGTACAGGACAACGTCTCTGGAATAGATCTTTATAATCTTATTATGATTAGGCGTCAGTTTCAGTGACTATTGTTATTGTATTTGGATTATTTTAAGACGACAACATATCGTGCCATACTCAATATTTTTAGCGCCTATACAAACAAGTTTTACACTAATATTGTTGTCGGCAACGTATACCTATCAACTACCGAAGGCGTGACATTGTCACCGACAAGTGCATCGCGGTGACCCAGTGATTGTTTATATTAATTAATCGATTCGATATATTTTTCGCCAGATGTCACCGAATCTTTGATTATTTGCTTTTATTTATTTTGCATCCTCACTATACAAAATTGTAAACCTAATCAAATTTCTCAGTTTTTTGAAACTTTGACAACGGCTGGCAATCATTTTCTATCGGTAGGTATCTAGTTACCTACGTGTATTTTTTCTTCGGTAGGTATATTTGATTGTTAACTAATGTATATTGGTAACTTGTAGTTAAATATTATAAACAGTGGGATTGTGCAATGTCAGCGTACGAGCTACCTCCATGGCTTTAAACACCCACTTATTTGTACCATTAATTGATTTTTACACATGAAAAACAATACTTGAATAGGAAGGTATATTTATTGAATATAACTAACTGTTACAATTTTGTATGTATACAATTTTATTCGAAAATAATCATTATGATTAAAACATAAAAAACATAATTCGTAGAAATTGAATTGAATTGTTGACCTCGTTGAAGTAGATAATATTAATTGAAAATATATTTTGTTTATGAAATATTTCAGTGTTTCACTTTGGTTCCTCCTTCTAGGTCAAATAAAAAGCAGTTTTATATTTTAATAAAAATGTATTAAGATTGAAAATAGTCTAACAAAGTAAATAAATAATGAGCCAACGCCTTGGCGCAGCAATAACAATGGTACTCGCGCACTCCACGCAGGCTTTGGAGAGGTGTCAGGCGCACCCTCCCACACCCCGTCACTGAACAAGAGCTTCCTTACAACTACCTACCTACCAACCTGCGTTGGGCCAGCGTGGTAGCATGTGGCCCATACGTTCTCTGATGAACAACCGATAGGTTGTACTACCATACCAACGAAACAAATAATTGTGTAAGTGAATCCAAAGAACAGTTGGTGGGATCTAAATTTTATATGAGAAACTGATGATAGTTATTTACAACATAAACTAAATCGGTACAATAACGGATTCACTGCGCGTTACAATTATCCCATACCCAATAACTGATTTCGGTAAGTGCTCTCAAGTAGAATACACCGGTTTGTGTTCCGGTACGGATGTTATTAATGTCGTTCCTGCGTTGTTGGTAGATAACACAATTGGAGGTGCAAGTACCGGGACTATAACTAAAACCCTACATAAGATACAAAAAAAATCATAATGGAAAAATAATATTAATAACAAATTATTATAATTTTAATTACTACTTAGTAAGTAGTCTAACCCTAACTTCATTCAAAAACTTTTTTAAATTTCGCATAGTATTTCCTGTGCGAGTTGTCTCATATTATAAATTACTTAAGCATTTGCAAAGCGCGAGTAGAGCCTAGAGTGAAGTGTCTACAAACTCAGTAGCAAGTGGTCCATGTCATTCGAGTCCGTGGCGGACTGGAGGTGGGAGTGTCGGAATGTGTTGCTGCGTCACCGGAGACAGCAGCCGACACAGGGTTCCTACTAGTAACTATGTAATGTTCTTTGGTCTCTGCATGTGTAAGTTAGTGACGTTACGTGGTACATGTCATCTCAGCAGTAGGAGCAGTCGTCCCCCCCGCCCTCCCCGGCCAGGAGGCCCCTCACGAGACCTCCACCTTCTCGCGCACCTTGCGCAGGATGCTCTGCAGCTCCGACGCGGATGTAGTTTTGTACTGAAACATTGATAAGTAAGGGTTAGTCAATGGTGTAGATAACACGAAGGACTGTCGTCGCGAATCTCGCTTCCACATTAATTAGGCGCACCGCTAAGATACGGAATTCTTTGCCAGAATCATTTACCTCTCATTTGATAGCGTTTGACCACAGGCCACCTGATGATAAGTGACAATGTGGTCGGAGAGGGCGCTACGCTACGCCTGCATTGGAAACTGGATCTAAACTGAGTCTGCCAGAACAAACCGACAGCGGTGCTCAGCGACAGAACCCGGAGGTGCTACTGACGGACAGCTCACACTCACCCCGGACACGTTCCTCTGCACCAGCACCTGGCTGTAGAGCCGCTTGCCCTCGTCGGGCCCGAGCGCCCGCTCCAGCTGCGCCCAGCTCACACTCACCCCGGACACGTTCCTCTGCACCAGCACCTGGCTGTAGAGCCGCTTGCCCTCGTCGGGCCCGAGCGCGCGCTCCAGCTGCGCCCAGCTCACACTCACCCCGGACACGTTCCTCTGCACCAGCACCTGGCTGTAGAGCCGCTTGCCCTCGTCGGGCCCGAGCGCGCGCTCCAGCTGCGACCAGCTCACACTCACCCCGGACACGTTCCTCTGCACCAGCACCTGGCTGTAGAGCCGCTTGCCCTCGTCGGGCCCGAGCGCCCGCTCCAGCTGCGCCCAGCTCACACTCACCCCGGACACGTTCCTCTGCACCAGCACCTGGCTGTAGAGCCGCTTGCCCTCGTCGGGCCCGAGCGCCCGCTCCAGCTGCGCCCAGCTCACACTCACCCCGGACACGTTCCTCTGCACCAGCACCTGGCTGTAGAGCCGCTTGCCCTCGTCGGGCCCGAGCGCCCGCTCCAGCTGCGACCTGGACAGCGCGAACAGCTGGTGGCCGGGCACCCGCAGCTGCCGCTGCGCCGTGCTGCTGAACCCCTTCGCCTCCAGCCACTCCACCACCTCGTCCGGGTTCGACTTCTGCAACCAGACCCGGGCGGTCACTCGCCGCCCCCCGCCCCGCCCCTCCCGCGCCGCCGCGCCTCACCTGGTGTATGAAGATGTCGGGCGTCTTCTTGAACTCGAGCATGTTCTTCCTCTTCTGTATCTGCGGCAGCACCACCTTGAGCTCGTCGTGCAGGCCGCTGCCCGCGCTGGCCGCCGACCGCGTCGCTGCCGCCAACCGCTATGTTATACTCGTGACACGCGATGGGTTCTGTTCCGTACAGATCGCTCTCGCCTACTTTACAGTCTCTAGACTTGTGCGTCTTTTTTAGATATTCATAAATTGTTAATAGTAGTTGACGGGATTCGTTCAGCGACACATTAAAGTTTAAATTGAAAGCTCATGTGGGATGGATGAGTGTAGGGACTAGCGAGTGCTTACATTTCATGGTGTCCGTCTTGAGGGGCGGCGGCGGCGCGGGCGGCTCCGGGGGCGGCGGCGGGGGCGGCGGCGGCGGGGGCGGCTCCGACGGACCGTTCTCTGCAACCATCACAACATCGCTTTGTGTATTGCGCTCACAATCGAGTGTCGAGTAGGTAGTCGCAGGCGAGTTAACATTATGGGTTTACTTCCACACAATATATTAACACAAATATTAATAAATAGTTACATGTAGGTACTTACAACAATTACTGTTAGCGACACTTACCTATGCTGCGGCGTCGTCTGCACACACACACACACACGACACAACACAAATAAATCCAAAGCGAAGCGTTACACGCGCACACAAACACAAGAGTACCTGGAGTAACGAGTGATAGTGATCCTATCTGAGATTTAATACCGCTTCAGATAAGCAAACGGATACCGCGTTGGATATAGTCTCACGGCTATACAACTGTACCTCGTTATTTATTAAGGTTTGGTGTTCATTGACGCATCGCACAGAAGTTTAGGGCTAGAACAGACCAGAATGTGATCAAATGTTTTTAATATAATATAATTGTTACAAAATAAGACGTACAACACGAGCACTATATATTGTAGTGTGGAGTGGAGGCGCCTGACGTACGCGTACTCACACGGCGCCCACTCTCCTAAATATTATTAATATATTATGGTCTATAAAGTATATAAACAGCTCACTTCGCTATTATTATATTACCTATTCTCTTATGTAAATAGTTTTACATTGATATCTTTGATTGTATACTTAAAGGCAGATACATCTAATTATACGCTGGTACTTATACAATTAAGCACAAGAAAATAGACTCTTTTACGTTTTAAAAGCAACACGCATGTTGTACTAGGCGGTATATAGACACGTGTAAGTCTCCGACGACATACCGGGTATTGTATAATATATTCGAGTTATGGTAGGAATTATGTTTATAACCTCTTAATTGCAACTTCAAAAACTTTTGTGTTTACAATTTTAATAAAAGACACAAAATATTTTTAAAAAGAGCCTTGTTGCTGTATGACATTATTTAGGTCGGTGTCTTGTTACAATTGCGTGCTGACACTTTACTGTGTGATTCTATTGTTTATTCTGTGACCGCCTCCAGTTGGCATAAAGTTACTAATAATAATAGATCGATCGCTTTACATTGTTATTTTTGTATCGAAAATACAATTATTAATTACTTTATGTCGTAGAACAAAAGTATGAAGTACAGAAGTTGCCTAGCATTTTTCTTAAAACCCTACATACAGGTATTGCTCTGTTTGACCAACTATAATGTTAACATACAATGAACATTCTAGGGCTGGAATTGAAATATGAACGAAAACATAATAAAACTGCGAATAATAATTAATTTGATCCCTTAAAAATACAAAACAAAATAAATGCGATTTAATTTTTTTAAGTACTTTAAAGCTTGCATAATGAGCACTCCACCCCGCCTCGTGGGACGAGCATAGTCGGCGGAGTGCAGCAGATGGACGGACACCGTTACTTTAATATCACTATAATGTTTTGTAACTGAATGAATTGGTATGATGTACCTTCGAAGCAGAACAAGCACAGCGGGCGAGCGGCACGACCGCTGACGTCACTCGCACACACGCACACACGCACACGATAGCGACACACACACACACGCCGCGCTGGGCCGACACTCCGCCGCCGCACACTACTACACGCTGGGCGGTGCAATGCAGAACATTATTGTAATAGGGACGAAAACTTTGAGACGAAACATCTCAAGAAGAACAGTCTCTGATACAATGTTGATAAAATTGTATATATCACCAGGAGGTACCCGTCCTACATACTGTGAGGACTGCGGAGGGTTGCAATAAATGTGTGTGGGAACATGTTATATACAAATACGACGCCTCTAGGAGTCCGACTATATTAGGTACACGATTACTACTGACGGGGAATTACTTTACAAAAGTACAGAACAGCTGGAGGACGGGAGCGCCGCCCGAGGCACAGCTCCGTCTGCTCCTACAGAAATATAATCTCCGACCTAGTCTTATTGGGGAGTGTTCCAAAGTCCTCGCAAACGTTGCATCCGAGGGTTCGGTACAGTGTTACAGAATATAGGCCCCTTGCGGCCGGTGCAGACGTAGTGGTGCGGCGACATTAGAAGTATCGGAACTCGCCCTTCTTGCCGAGGCGCTCGCGGCGCACCCAGTCGGCTGCTCCCCCGCCCCCGCCCCCGCCCCCGCCGCCCCCCGCCCTACCCGGCGCGCCGGTGGGGCTGCTGCCCCCGGAGCCGCGCCCGCCGCCCTCCTGCAACACCACAGCACACAGTGAGCTCTCCTGCAGCGACGCACCACCTATCGGTTACAGGCTAGCCTTTGATCGCAGTCTCACGAAAGTGACTTTGCTTGCAGCGGCGTCATGTGTCGGGTCGCCCTCTTCCCTCTCATATGGTCGAGGAGAGCGATGGCTGGCACATGCGTCAACTCGTGAACGGGTGCTGCTTGTGAGGTCTGGTCTGCTTTGGTTGTGATCCCGCAACTCGTTAATATTCATGTTCCCATATCCCAATGTGTACAACCAAACAAGAGAAATCTTCTTATTAGTAAAGCTAAATAAAAATATCGATTAGATGACAAAAAAAAAAGCTTGGGATTTTAGTGAACTTGCTCCAATTCAATCAATTAGTAATAAGAATAAAATTGTCAATGTGATCGCGCCAAAAAAATTACCTGCCGGGCGTTTCTTGCCTGTTCTTTTGCCGGCGTAAGGAGGTTGGAACAGGCGTAGCTAGTTTTAAGTTGACGTTTTAAAGTGATCACAATGTATCCTATTAAATAAAAAAGTTTTTGATTTGATTTGATTTGATTTGATTTCACTTGACGGTGAGTGACGTTATGGTCGGCGATGAAGCGCGCTTGCCTACAAGATACCTATTCAGTCTCGACTTGAGGGCTCCTAAATTATAAGTATCGGGAAACAAACACGCCGGCAGGGCGTTCCACTCCTTCACCGTTCGCGTCGTGGAAGTGCAAGTGAAGCGTCTCGGGGGAACGTGTTTTTTTCTACGCTTTTCTAGGCAAAACGCGGGGTTACTTCACTGTGGAATGTGGAATGAAACGCGTCGCTTGCGTGCTCGGTCCGCATACAAATAGATGATGTGCACGTCGTCACCTGGTAGTGCGTGTAGATGGGGTTGGGGTAGAGATGCGGCTCGGGCGGCGGCTCGGAGCCGGCCGGCGCCACGATGGTGTGCGGCACGTGCGCCGTGACGCCGCGCCGGTTGCGCGCCTTCCACCACTTGCGGGAGTCGTCCAGCACCTGCAACACGAGCGGCGGTGACGCGCGCCGGCGGGGGCGGCGCGGGGGCGGGCGGCGCTCACCTCCAGGTACTCCCCGCGCGCCACCGTCAGCTCCTTGTCGTTGTTGGCGGTGCGCGGGTAGGTGACGCGCACCACGCGGCCGCCGCGCGCCGCCACGCCGCGCGCCCACGCCTCCCCCGCCGCCTCTGCAACACAAGGCGCGTGTCACGGGGCGCGGGTGCGCCGGGCGCGCCGCGACGCCACGCGTACCGTCGTCCCGCTCGGCGCGGTAGGGCGCCGCCGCCGGCTCGCGCTCCGGGGACGACGCCGCCGAGCCGGAGTCCTCGCGCGCCGCGCCGCGGGACCCCCTGCAAGCACACCCCCGTATTAGTTATACATATCCAATATACAATAATAAATAATTTATTACACAATACGAATACATTTTAGCAAAAACATTGAAGGTACGATTCACAATAATCACGAGAGCAAAAGAGGTAAAATTCTCCCGGCCTGCCGTACTATGTCAAACTGATTTAGCCAAAAGCTGGCGGCCCGCGTTGTGTATATATATCGCCTCCGCCGCGAGCGGACCGCTGCGAACAAAGGAGCAAGCGCACTGTCCCGCAGGAGGCTCTGCAGCCGCCAGCAGCAGCGCCCCGGGTGGGCGGCAGTCGGCGGTCGCCGCTTGCCTCAGATGGGCCCTCATCTCGTGCAATAAACGCGTGCGGTGTTACCTGGGGTACACGGAGAACTGCTCGTTGTAGACCTCCTCCCGCTCGTCCCGCTCGTACCCGTACCCCCCCGCGGCCGCGCCCCCCGCGCCCTCCGCGCCGCCCCCGCCCCCCTCGCCGCGCCGCGCCGGGGACCTACACACACACACGATGCAGCGCACGCACACACGCAAGCATGGGGGACTACACACGAGTACGCGGGACATGGAACACAAGTAGAAGCTAACGTATGCGACCATTGACGTATAAGGATATGGACGTGGGGTCTTATGCAAACGTGACCAAAAAAAAGAGGCTTAATATAGTCAATACAGATTTACCCAATATACGAGGTTTCGTAATAAGTTTAAAAAATTTTAAAATATTTATTTGCAAATAAATTTAGCATACCGGCCGGTGACTATTTAATAAGTTCTCAATATTTCAGCGGCCATTTGATTTGTTTTTACAATTCCTGGATATTTAAATAAAATTCCGTTTCCAAACAAAATACAATTATATCATTAAAAAAATATCTAGTTGCCGAAAATATGATACATGATCTTCTTTGTGTAGTTGTTAGGCGTTTTCCCTGCACAATGCGGCATCGTCTACGCGTGCACGACGTGACCGGCGGCCAGTGAGTGTGCCCTCTTCCTCGTCGTCGCTCTAAGCAGGTGATAGACATTTAAAATGAAGAACCACATATTAATACGGTTAAGGTTTTTGCAATGTCCATACAGTATTTCACCGCTTATCGCAACCTGTTCTATGGTTCGTTTCAATCGGTAGCTCACCCGAGCACAGGTTTCGACCTATTTGGGTGGCTATTAGTCATAACACCGTAATGTTTTTTAACTAGTATTTACAAGTGTTAGGGAGTCATGCGCGGCATCCCCTTGTAAGAGGTGTAAACAAGACTGTGTTTTTTGAATAAATAAATAAATAAAATAAATATGTACGTCAACGTATGGGAGCACAAATAGGTCGAGTCACTTGACCAAACACAGAAGCCAGGCTTGGGCGTCAGTAGAGGCTGTACTCACGTGCGAGCGGGCGCGTCGTCCACCTGGTAGTCCGGCGTCCAGCCGTCCATGAACACGGGCTGGTACGGCGGGATGGGCGTCTTCCACTGCTCCCTGCGGACACGGCGCCGTCTGTACTGCGCGGCCTCTGCCGCACGTCGGCCGCAGTCGCGGACAGTACGCGAGCAGATGAGATCGTCACTACGAGTTCTATTGCCTGTCTATACTGTGCGCACACCTTGGTGATGTAACGCAAGCGGGGCCGAGCTGTCGAAGGTACGCCATCACAGCTGATGGCACCCGATGAGTTAACAAGTCAACACCTTCCGCGCCACGCACATACGCGGCCGCGGGACTATTTAATGTAAGGTTTATTTTTGTATACTCATAAATTGCTCGTGCGATTTGTCTAATTCATTTACCCTGCGGGCTCGTTATACTTTTGGACAACGTGCGCGGTGCTAGCATGTACAATAACAGGAGGCCGGGGGTTGGTATGCCTTTATCGGGAGGCGGTCGACTATCTCGCTATTTTGGTAATTCGATCGTCGACTTCCGGATTAGCCGCGGTGAGGCCGCGAACAACGCGGATATCGCGCGATAAAAACATACAACGAGCATCGTTCGAATACGTCTAATTACGATCTAACAGCATTTAATTACTTTCTGAATTTGTAAATCGAATAACGTCCAGTCCCGTTCAAAAAAAAGAACCAAAACCAAACGAACAAGATAAACCGATCCGCCCTCCGAAACATCGAAATCCAAACGAGTGATCGGCGGGTACCTGGGCACGAGCCAGGCGTCCCCCAGCGAGTGCCACAGCTCGGTCTCCTTGCTGGTGACGCAGTTGGCGAGCAGGTTGAGCGCGTCCCTGGACAGCGGCGGCTGCAGCACGCGCGCCGGCAGGCGGCCGTCCGCCGCGTCCTGCGCCGCGTCCACGATCAGCGCCAGCGGCGTGAACAGGAAGTGCACCAGCTCCGGCGCGTTGGGGTCGTGGATGTGCGCGCGCAGCCGCGCCAGCAGGTTGAACGACAGCTTGAACTTGGCCAGCACGTCCGCGAACTCGCGCTCCGGCGGCGGCCGCGTGCGCAGCGCCAGCAGCCCCTCCCCCGCCGCCGCGCGCCGCCCCCCGCGCGCGCGCCGCCGCCGCTCCAGCTCGCGCGACGCCGCGGCCGCGTGCTGCAGCCGCGCGATGAACTTCTCGATGTCGTCGAAGCAGCGGTTGAGGATCGCGATGTCCTGCTCGTACAGCCGCTCGGAGCCGGTGGAGGAGGCGTCGTCGCCGCGCGCCTCGCGCCCCAGCTGCGCCGACATTTGCTGCAAGGCGACGGGGACGTTAGCCGGCGCGCGCGCCCGGCGGCGGCGGCGCGGGCGGCACTCACCACCAGGACCCGGTCCCACTGCGCGCGCGTGTAGGTGCGGTAGAGGCGCGCCATGCTGCTCCCGAGGCCCGAGTGCCGCAAGAGCCGCGCCTTATCAGCTTGCGGCGTACCCCGCGCGATAAAACTAATCAACGATTCGAATCCAGCTCGCGCAATAAACGCAGGTGAAGTATTTCGTGTTGAGCTCGCGCCCCGAGCCGAGCGACCGTGCGCGCTGTAGGCGCGTCGCGGGAGCCCGCGTTTATGTATAGCGCTGTATGGCCGGGAGCCGCGAAGATAACGGGTTAATAATCAGATCGATATAAACGTCGATGCGCGAACAGCACAACAGGTTGATTTTAAAAACAAAGCAGTGATGAATGGTGAACCTTGGCCGCGGCGTGCACGTGCCGTGTGCCTGCCGCCCCTCCGCGCCCGCCACCTAACATTCCGCGCATTGTATCCGCGCCCGATAAGATACCGCGGCCCACCTGACATACCTCACTCTAAACACTATTCATATCAATTATACACGATTTATCTAATTCAGTAACATATAACCTAATAGTTTCTGTCACCCATAAGAACACACGATGCCTGTCGGGACAAGACGTTTTCGAACCGATCAAAAGAGCTCAGCCCGATCCCACAGCTCAAAGTCCAATTACGAATTTCATTAGCTACATGAATAATCATATAAAAAAAATTAATAGAATAAAAATTCTATGTAATTTGTGTCCGTCGTTCGGAATGAGGAGATCTGCAGAAGAACCAAAGCTTGCGAGCAGAACAGACAACCGTGTCGGAAGAGAGAGAGGCTCCCGAAGGGTAGACGGAAACCTCGGGGCGATTGACGTTTTAACGTTTTATTTCTATATTTTATGAGCTATTTACTAGTTAATGCGTACTACTAGGAACCGATCAAGGACAATGTTATCAGTTTATCGATTACGATTAATTCATGCGATACTGAATAACTACAGCCAGCCGCCCCGGCTTCGCCCGGGCATGGGTGAAATAAGAACCGCACCAATAATTCGGGCCGCGACACGAGATCAGGTTGGACCTGCCGCCTCTAGGAGGCTGGGCAGTTGGGCACTGAGGGTGGACCCGCGGAGCGCGGCGCGCTCTTTGCCGGTAATGGATATAGGTTTTTTTTTACTACGTAGACCACTCTAGCTGGATGACCTTGTGTAAATGAAGCCAAAGCAGAGCAGACCCCACAAGCAGTACCCGTTTTCGAGTTGACGCATGTGCCAGCCATCGCTCTCCATTCTTTTTGCAGCGAAGCCCACAGCCAAGTATAATTTTTGTATTGAACTTGGCTCTCCTTTTTTCGTTTTTTTTTTTTTTTGGTGGGATATCATTACTTTTTGTAAAAAAACTAGGCAGATTTAATGATATAACGCTGTAACGCATCCAACGCTACAATTAAAAAAAAAATATTGTATTCCCCCCCTATTTTGTAACTTTTTTATTTTGATTTTTTCCTACGATTAAACACAATTACCGAGCTGGATTCCAAATTTCATCCTTCTAGGTCATCTAGAAGTAGGTTAGGTTTAGGTACCATATGTCAGTCAGTCAGTGCTAAAATTAACGACTTTTTGACATTCATTGTGTCGGGTCGCCCTCTTCCCTCTCATATGGTCGAGGAGAGCGATGGCTGGCACATGCGTCAACTCGTGAACGGGTGCTGCGCGTGGGGTCTGCTCTGCTTTGGTTGTGATCCCGCAACTCATTAATATTCATGTTCCCATATCCCAATGTGTACAACCAAACAAGAGAAATCGTATTAGTAAAGCTAATTAAAAAATATCGGACCATTAGATGACACAAAAAAGCTTGGGATTTTAGTGAACTTGCTCCTCCAATAAGAATAAAATTGTCAATGTAATCGCGCCAAAAACTGACCTGCCGGCGCGGCTAGTCGCGGCGCGAGAGCCGCAGCGGTAGCACTGACCTGCCGGCGCGGCTAGTCGCGGCGCGAGAGCCGCAGCGGTAGCACTGACCTGCCGGCGCGGCTAGTCGCGGCGCGAGAGCCGCAGCGGTAGCACTGACCTGCCGGCGCGGCTAGTCGCGGCGCGAGAGCCGCAGCGGTAGCACTGACCTGCCGGCGCGGCTAGTCGCGGCGCGAGAGCCGCAGCGGTAGCACTGACCTGCCGGCGCGGCTAGTCGCGGCGCGAGAGCCGCAGCGGTAGCACTGACCTGCCGGCGCGGCTAGTCGCGGCGCGAGAGCCGCAGCGGTAGCACTGACCTGCCGGCGCGGCTAGTCGCGGCGCGAGAGCCGCAGCGGTAGCACTGACCTGCCGGCGCGGCTAGTCGCGGCGCGAGAGCCGCAGCGGTAGCACTGACCTGCCGGCGCGGCTAGTCGCGGCGCGAGAGCCGCAGCGGTAGCACTGACCTGCCGGCGCGGCTAGTCGCGGCGCGAGAGCCGCAGCGGTAGCACTGACCTGCCGGCGCGGCTAGTCGCGGCGCGAGAGCCGCAGCGGTAGCACTGACCTGCCGGCGCGGCTAGTCGCGGCGCGAGAGCCGCAGCGGTAGCACTGACCTGCCGGCGCGGCTAGTCGCGGCGCGAGAGCCGCAGCGGTAGCACTGACCTGCCGGCGCGGCTAGTCGCGGCGCGAGAGCCGCAGCGGTAGCACTGACCTGCCGGCGCGGCTAGTCGCGGCGCGAGAGCCGCAGCGGTAGCACTGACCTGCCGGCGCGGCTAGTCGCGGCGCGAGAGCCGCAGCGGTAGCACTGACCTGCCGGCGCGGCTAGTCGCGGCGCGAGAGCCGCAGCGGTAGCACTGACCTGCCGGCGCGGCTAGTCGCGGCGCGAGAGCCGCAGCGGTAGCACTGACCTGCCGGCGCGGCTAGTCGCGGCGCGAGAGCCGCAGCGGTAGCACTGACCTGCCGGCGCGGCTAGTCGCGGCGCGAGAGCCGCAGCGGTAGCACTGACCTGCCGGCGCGGCCGCTCCAGCTCGGAGTCCTGCGCGCGCTCCCGCTCGATGACGAAGTCGCGCCCCCCCTCCCCTGCGCCGCCCCCGCCGCCGCCCCTGCACACACACACACACGGTATTACACACTCAATATAAATGAAACAGGTAAATTAATAAGTGTGCTACACGAAGGTTACTTGAACTCTTGACTTGATCACCCCGCTATTAAACATAAAATAGCTATAAAAGAAATACTACCCTAATCCAATTAATCCTACACCTCTAAATTCACGAGGTCGCATTTTAAAGCCAAACCCAGTTCACTTTTTAAATCTGCATACTAAAAAAAAATCGCACACAAATTGACCTAGCCACAAATTAAGCTTGAAACTTGCGTTATGGTTACTAGACAAGGATATACATACTTATATAGAGAAGTAAATTATTTTACTTCTCCATATATGCCATAAATGTTAAGAAAAAAAAAAGACAGTGCGACCAGTTATAAACACTAAGCGCACTCCCAGAGGGCGGCCCTCGCGGCCGCGGGACCTAGCGCCGCTACAGCCACCCTTCGGAGCAGTAAACCTGTACACGAGTATACAATACAGCACCGCGGGTGAGATAAGCCCGTAATCCACAACGGTTCTCGGAAACATATCGACACTGTTTACTGCAGATTGTGTAATCTCACAGAGCATCTGCCGCGGCGGACGTGCTGCGATATGCTCCGTCTTCATTCATTCGTCGCTCATTAACTCATTACGAAAGATTTCAATCAGAAAGTTGATAAACAAACGATTGTGATGAACCATTCCGGAGACGGAGCGGCGCGGATCCGACACAAACACATAAAAATATTGACCTTTTGCCAATAAGAAACAAACAGTTCATCATCATCATCATTATCAGCCTATTACGTTCCCACTGCTGGGACTCTGGCCTTCTCTCAGAGAGAGAGTACAAACAAACAGTTAAAAAGTATAAATGCAACCTTTTGAACGGACGCTTCTCAACTGTACTACTACTTAATGGCGGAGATAGATACTAAACTAAAACAAGAACATTCCAGTAAACATAATTCATTTAGACTCATAAAGGCCACACACACACACACTCTGATGAACACTGAACACTCTGATGCACAAACGTCAACACTCATGACACATGCATTCGATCCAAACGTGAGGCTGCCGAGCTCGCGGCGGCGCGCCCTCCCGCGGAGCTGGGAGCAGGCCGCCGTACCACGAGTACGCGGAGACCGGCACGGGGATCGCTAGCTTGGCTCTAATGTACAGCATGCCGCTCCCGCCGCGACACTCCGCTCCACGCGCGACGCAACACTCCGCGCGGCGACCTCCTCTCGCCACTACTGATTAGATTAGTCTGTCGCCCGACATTCTCGGCCCTATCTCTCGGTTGCGAGCGCGCAGCCTCTCGCTTAGGTATTCGTCCCGCAGCCGAGCCCGAGCCCCGTCCCCCGATAGCGTTCCGCGCGTTTCAGATGGAGCGGATGATTAACGAGTACTGCAGAAACTGTTTCTTATCTGCCGGACCTGATCTTCGGAGGAGTTCGGAGATACCCGGGAATCGTCAACGCGGATTAAGATAATACCGATGCGGTAAGCTGCGGCGGAAGATAACCTGCTATTTGCAGATTAGATATTTGGAGCTGTCATTTGGCACTGGATGGTGCGCCGTGCACTCACTTGATCGCGTTGAGCTCCTCGACGAGCGCGTGCGCCGCCACGTCGTGGCACTGGAAGATGTGCAGCTCGCGGCGCGGCGCCGCCCCCTCGGCGGCCGCGGGGGCGGCGGGGGCCGGCGCGCCCACCACGAACGCCACCACGTTGTTGTACAGCTCGCCCGGCTCCGGCGACGTGAACGCCGTGGGGGAGTGCACCCACGAGCCGGGGAACCGCTCCATTATCGACTGCGCAACAACCATCGCCCGCGCGTTACTACGGGGTCGCAGTCGTCTCGGTCCGATGCCGAGTGGGACCGAGGCGAGGGTCTGAAAATCTTCAAAACGAAACCGACTTCGATTATCCCCCTCTATCCCGTCTCCGCCAAACGGAACTCACCCCCGTTTCGTAGTCCATGACCAGCACCCACTGTCCCTCCAAACTCAATTGCATCTTCTGGCTCCATATTCCTGGAAAACGCAACGTTTCCGTCAACGCACCGCTCCACCCCGATAAAGTGGCCGGCGCGTACGAGTCATCGTCCCCGCGACTTAGAAAACGTTCTCAAGAAGCGGGAGTCGGGGCGCAGTCGGTACACTAGTATACTAACCGTTGGTCTTCTCGAGCTGCAGCAGGCGGCGCATGCCGTCCGCGGGGTACACGATGCCGGTCTCGCGCGTCACCGTGAACGTGGCCAGGTGCTCCAGCACGTACGCGCCGCGCTCGCCCTCTGCAACACGACACGAGGTGAGGCGCCGCCCCGGGGGTGGGGGAGGGGGTGGGGGGCGGCACGCACCTGCCCCCTGGCGCAGCCCCGCCAGCTCGTCGAACTCGTCGAGCGTGCGCTGCGGGTCGGCGCCGCGCGAGCGCGCGCTGCCGCCGCCCGCGCTGCGCGCTGCCATCGCGCCGCGCCTCACGCACGCCTCACGCCTCACGCCTCACGCCGCCACCATCGCCTCGTCTGCAACCACACGGACGCTGCGTCACTACCGGACTCGCGCTCCTCGCACCGCCGCCGAACTGCAGCTCGCATCCATGTGAGCCGCGCCAGCGGAAACGGACCTACTCGTATTTACACCATAATATTTTTCATTCAACTAGTTTCACAAGACTTCGGATTCGTGCGCGGCATCCCCTTGTAAAAGATGTAAACTGGACCGTGATTTAAATAAATATATAAAATAAATAAATTTTACCACCCGGTCTCCTAAAATTTGGAAGTTAAGAATAATTATGTTTAATTATTTTCTGTGTTACTGTAGTATTCTTTTGATTGATTTAATAAACGCCCGCATCTCTCTAACTAATAAATGTTGCTAGTCCGCACTGACCCGCGGCCCCTGCATACATTAAGACCGGCTCGGAGAGCGCTACACCCGTCGAGTACCGATCAGCACGCGGCGCGGCGCCCCGGCCGCACTCTCGTTTGAAACGCAGCCGGCTGACATTCGTTTGTGCGATCGATAGAGATAGCTTTCTTCGACCCTACAATCAACATCCCTGTCCTCAGACGATATCTATAGGTTACATAAGTTCTGAGATATTATTGGACCCCTACACGGACGGTAGGTCCGCATGCTGAGTCTTAAAATCAAGCGCAGCCATGTCGGTTCCGGCTCGATAAGCATTATAGGCATAATTATATCTCTTTGTTTAGGTAAATATTCCGGTTTGGTAAATAGATGTAGTGTGGTGACGACTGAATATAGTGCGCAGCATTGAGATGCGTGCGGCACCAACCCGACGCGGCGCGTTTCTCCGGAGAAACCGATGAAAAGCGAACGTGAACCGCGCGCCGCCCTCCGCCGCGGCGGCCGCTCCTGGGCCCGCAGTGCGGCCTGCTTGTCTTGTAGCGGAAGCGGTTGATAGTAAGACTATTCCCAAAGTACTCCATCGTTAAACTTTACACTAGCTTAGGTACCCGATCAATGCGACCTACAGTGAGGTCGTTTATGAGCTGTTTGTTTTCCATGTAACATATTACATGTATAATCATCTATTTAGAGTTACAAAGACTTATCTCATCGTTAAATAATTACAGTTACATTAAAATAATAAAAAATATCGTTACAAACACACACACATTTACAAATTGTTATTATAATGAATCTCAAACCGGCCCCAGAGTGTCTCATTCTCTGTATGCATGCACGCACCCGCGAGCACAGATGACCACAGTGAGCAGTCGGTGTGAGGTGTGGCGACTGGCGGTGCACGAGAGGTGGTGACCGCGAGCTCGACGGATCGGTCACGAGGCTCGCGGCCCTCACGTGCTACCGATAGTTGAACGGGCGGCGTCTGACGATCGCTTGCGTCCAGTAAGCACGCTGTACATAACGCACGGTCCACGCGCTGCACATACGGACGCAAGTGTCGCACTGGGTACACGCACCTACTTACAGACGCGGTACTTGTTTGTTACTCAAGCTCTCCGAGGCGCTCATGCTGCCCGCCCCGCACGCGTTATGTGGAAAATCAAACTAAACAGTAGGTATTATGTTATCTTTGTATATAAAAGTAGTTTCACCCGCGTCATCCCGTTATCCCGCAGGAACGTTTTATGATAGAAAGTAGCCTGAATCAATCCAGAGTATAAGCTATCTCTATTCCAAATTTCATCAAAATCCGTTTAGTAGTTATGGTGATACGTGGTAACAAACATTCACACGCACACACACATAGTTTGTTCTGAATAACAGACTCAACTGAGTAACATTATATCAACGCAAAGCTTAACTCGTTAAACTTGAAGAGTATGTTCTTATTGTAACGTAGTAATATACTTGAAAGGAGTTGTTGAAATTCAATTATAGGGTGGTGAAGCCGCGGTGACCTGTCGACGTTGACGACAGTCGCGTCCCGTATCAACATCGTCGGTAGGTAACCGAAGATGTATACGCCACGTATAATGTCAAGCAGCCAGTATTAGCAGAGAAGTCGTGCTCAATAATCTCACAAGCGTACGGACTTGGTGCCTCTAAGCACGTATCTCTGTTCCCGTAGCTTTGTTATATATGAAATAATTATAATTGTGACTTTCACAGTTCGTCAGCAGCAAAGAAAGATTTCCTTATGGATCTCTCGCCCTACAAAGCGTCGTGAATGCAAACACTGCAAGCGTTTCTATTTGGCCAGCCCACACGAGGGCCGCGCGTGAGCCGAGTGCCGAGCGGCGAGTAGCGGCGCACTCCACGCTAACTCGTCAATAACGCGATATCGCGATAGCTTATCTCCACGAATGGCGATGGCGTTCGGTCGAGCGTGGCGGTCATCCACCGTCACCGCGCGCGGAACAATAATAGGAGCCGTATGGCGTGTCCCAGGCAGCAGCGGGGATGGTCGGGAGCCGCCGGGGACTGCGAGCGCGTTGATGTCTTTTGTACGAACTAAGATACTCGTACGAGCGGGAGGATAGAACCGAACGTTGAAAACATGTACTTGTACGCACGGACTCTGTGTTCCGTGCCTATTGGAGCCGGCTCGGCTGCACCGACGCACTACGCCTGCCTAGAAGTGAGCCTCTCAACTCGCCGACCTTCATCGCGCTTGTTACAGTCTCAGCTGTTAATGTATTCATTGAGATCGGAATGCGAGTATGGTTATGCAGACTAGGGTGGAGGAACGTTGTTTTCGCACTCGCGGCGTGCTGTGTACGGCCAGTGCCTGAGTTTACCTGTAGTCGTACCACCATGCACCATGATGGAATGGATCCAGTGCATCGCAGCGGCAATTGAACTATACTGTAGTGATAGGCTAACTATCGTAATTAGTGGTACGTTCCAAAAGAGTACACTTCACTCAGTCGCAGTACCTATCGTAGGTCGTGTTAGCGTGCGCGTGTGCTGCGCTCGCGGCTGTAGTGCGCGAGCTGAGGTACTGCGGTACGTCGCCGGCGCAGGTTTCGGTAATGCTAATTGGAAGCCGGTCTCGGAGCCTCGTGTCACGCATTCCAACGGAAGGTCGCCACCCGCACCTACTGCGCCGCCCCCTCCCCCCACCCCTCGCTACCTGCCGCGCACCTATATCACCCACATTAGGAGCACCTTCAACCACACGGCCGTGTTGATGTCACCAAACATTCCGCATAGAATATTTGCAACGATTATAATTGATATACCTATAGGTACATAGCTAGTGAATAATATCGCTTTCGTCATTGGAATAGTATTTTCAGATTCGTCATCGTTACGCAGACATAGAAAATGTTGCTTCAATTGTGTATACTGTGTAGTAGACGGAGGTGGTGTCGATCCGACTCGGCTCTATAGACGCCGACCCCGCTCTATACCAGCTCGCGCTTTCACTATCTTCTGCACACGTTTACTCGATGCAAGCATGTTTCCTTTTCATATTATGTGTCCTAAAATAAAGAATTTTGAATGATTTAGTTATTTGATGAAATATTTTTGTATTCACCCATTTGATAATAATTATGATAATGATTCATGGTATGTACGGCATCCCATCGCATTGACGAATGGATACCTTAGTACCGTATATAATTTGTGGCGGTGTGAAGCGCTTGTTCCACTTGAATATTGTTCACAGCCGACGAGTGATTGGTGAGTATGTCGTACCGCGCCGGAGGTGCGGCCGCTGGCTCCCCCGGCTCGGCGCCGCACTCTCACACCTCACATGGAGCGTGGCGGCTCATTGCGTACCCGCTGCAAGTACGCATGCTAATAACGATAGCCGCCTTCATATCGATTGGTTCATTCACCGAACTATTATTCGTTTTGATGGTAGTTTGGTTTGCCTCTGCCGAGCACGCCACGGCGGCAGTCGCGGCAGTTTTTATATGAGTTCATGTGACACGCAACACCAACCAGATTTATTTTACTTCACATGTGTTGTGTGCAAATATTTGATTTTAAAAAAAGGATTGAGAAAGAGATCCGGCTCCTGCGAACGACATTCTATTGGAGTGTGTGACACGCGCATTAACAAGTATACATGGAACATTCACGAACAGCACGGTGCAGGTTCGGTGCTCCCTCACCCCGCGGTGGGTGCGACCTATTTATATAATAAACACTTTTCTACTGGTGTAAGTTGGACCACTGACGCGCATAGTGTTTTACGTGATGTCATGAATTTGGTCCGAAAATCAATAACTGTAATCACTTGTACCTGTGCTGAGCCGGGACCTATTACTGACGTCGCGCAACTTCGTACTAAACTGTTTATTATGTGTGTGTTTGTTCGTATTGTCGTTGTAGTTGTGCATGTCACAAATAAATATATGGCATTTCAATTCCCCTGATGGCAAGTGACATTGTGTACGCAAACGTAGAATATCAATGCGATTCTGCAAATTGTATCTCACTAGGCGAATTCGATTACGTGAACCGCACTCATTTCGACGTTCATCGTAGTATATAGTTTACTTAATCTATGGTTCATCTCCCTATCTCCCTTTCACGCAAATCGGCATTCCGCGTGCTGAGAATATCGCATCGAAGTGAATATGACCAATGAGCGCTCAGTGAGTTTTCTAGGGAGTGCCGCACACCGTTTTGTTTCGAATCGGTATTATCGGTTTTTAATAATTTCGTATATATGGCGTATTATTAGTTAATTTAGTTAAATTATGGTATAATATTGACAAAAAGTAATAAAACGTTACAAATTTGGTCTGACAAAATGCGCAAAACATATAGAAAATGATTTTACAATATTGTTGGGCAGAATGAAGTGAACGTATATAGCCAAAGCCGGCGACCGCAACAGAAAAAATAGTTTGTTGACAAGTGACAAGTGTCACTAGCAACTAGGGATGAAACATCGTTCATAAAAACATCGATATAAAAATATCGATGTTTTTTATATACTAGCAGGGTTGCCAATTCAACAATATACTTAAATAACGCTGCTTCTGGGTGCTTATTGATTTAAGCTAAACAAAATAAAATCACGAGTTTAGCAATTCAGTTAGGTTTTTCAACTTCAGTTTTTAGTGAAAACGTACATACGATCGCCGCGACGTTGTTTTTGTTTTCAATCAAACTAAACTTTATCGGTGTCGAAAGCACGCGAGCCGCGCGAGGTGAGAAAGAAATGGCGCGACTTAAGTCACATGCGCTATTTCTTTCTCTCGTCACGTCACTTGACAGACGATAGTTACGTACATACAAAGAGATGGTGCTCGCAGCTCGATGCAATAAAACATCGTTCTTAATTAACGATGTATCGATGTTTTCTTGTAGTTCAACATCGATGTTTATGAACGATACCTCGATGTTTTAAAACATCGATGTATCGTTCCATCCCTACTAGCAACTCTAGCAAGTTTCCTTTCGTAAACAAAACAAAACAAGTTGAAGTTGTTATATTTCGCATTTCGGAGTATTTTTTGTGTTTTGAGTTTAAACTTGAACTTTGAGACTACAAAAACCTAATGCCACAGAAACTATCGAGTTATGACGGAATGTTAAGACCCAACATGCTGGGGTTCTCGAGATAGCAACGCTTCGGGAAACCTACGGCTCGGTAGCGCGAAGTAACAAGTGTTACATATACCAAATTCGTGGGTGGTGCGCATGCACGTTGCCGTCAGCCGTTTAGACGATTCTTATAGTTGAACATGAGGTAAGTTGAAACTGTATCAAGTTACATAGAGCTAATTCTAGTTTGATTCTAATTCTATTTGGTACCATGTACCTACGGCTAATAATGAACTACAACTTATTGCATGCATTTACAATAGTTTGCATCTTAATTTCAGCCAGACTACCATGTAACTAATTAGCTATATAGCAGGCATAGCAGGCAGCAGGACATACTTGCCCTTTATTCTTTTCTCTGAGTAAACAAGACTGGGCAAGAATTGGGATATGTCTGGGTTGTTCAAGTGGACACAATGTAATTGTGGTCTGAGCTATGTTTGCATCTTTCCAACTAAACCAAAAATACCTCATTGTATTTAAAATTCTGATCACTTTAACTTATGGCTAATGCAATATTATTTTTTATAGATTGAGGCGTTCTCTTCTGTTGCAGACACCGACACTGCCACTGCTAGTATGTATCAGTGTCATTAGTTTCATGATTTACAAACAACATAAGTATAAGTAGCCTAACTAGGATAGGACAGTAGTATTAATATTCTAGTACTTGACAAGGTATAAGGTAGAACTATTTTCACATAATTATTAAAAGAAACTGCTATAATAATAATCAAAATTATTTTTTCTTATACAGCTCCAAGAAGATGCAGAACTAGGATTCGGGGCTCAGAGCCACCACCGAGACAGAGTCAGTTTGCTCGAACCACCAAAATATTTGTGAGGCTGGAAGAGCGCCGCATGAATATAGAGGAAAACAAGGCATCTCTCATGCAAGCTGTTTTAGAACGCTCATCTCAGAGAGAGCATGCATTATTAGAGGCCCTCACCAATGTAGGTAATAGGATGGCTGAGCATAATGAAATAATGGCTGGAGCCTTAAAAACCTTTGAAGACGGTGTTACAGCCTTATGCGATGCAAATTTAATCTATGATTAAATTGGAATTTTAATATATCATCATTTTTGTTATACGATTGGATTTAATTATCATTTTTAGACTTTCTAGGTAATATAATTTTAAAGTTGATAGCAAAATAATTAATATTTAACTGTTTGTATTTACAACTGTATATCCTGAAACCTGTATGTATCTTATAAAAAATGTTAGTTAATATTATTAGAATAGTGGGTATTATATTTTAACTGTTACTTAACATTATAAAAAATCACTCTGTAAAAGATTTCTTATTTTTAACGATAAGACTGCCTGTTAAACCTATTTTCTTAGTGTTACTTGTATATCTGATAATTTGATATGGGGATCCACAGTAAAATAAGAGAACAATAGAAGATTGCATAAAAAGATGAGGTTTTATTTGCTTCTGCATTCCATAAATATTAGGTAATCCATTTAATTACTTCCTAATATAGACAACAGTAAATTTCAAATCTATTATCCTACTAATATTATAAATGCGAAAGTTTGTGTGTGTGAATGTTTGTTACCACGTATCACCGTAACTACTTAACCGATATTGACGAAATTTGGAATGGAGATAGCTTATATCCTGGATTAACACATAGACTACTTTTTATCCCAGAAAAATGTTCCTGCGGGATAACAAGAAGACGCGGGTGAAACCGCGGAGCGCAACTAGTATAAAATAAATATTATGACAATAAACATGATTAAAACTATAATATAATATAATATACCCTCAACGGTTGAGCGAGTAACATTTATTTACGATTGCTGCGCTTATTTTAATTAGTTTCAGTGGTTTTAAACAGTATTTTTGATCGCTAAGTGTGCAAAATTTAGTGATTGTACGTCTCCGAACACAGTGAACGGAATAAAATACGTAAATAACAGTGATCAAAGTGATTAACACGATATCAATATTTGATAGGCACATATTCACAAGTCGTTGACAAGAACGCGTAAGCGCCTCATATATCACGGCGCATACGCCTTTTAATAACGACCTACGAAGATCGTCCCGCTGTACTTTTACTTTACGTTTTTAGTGAATTATATTATATTTTGCTAATCTGTTGCAATGAGTGCACAAAAATGCTCTGGATGTCCTAACCAGCTGAAAGGAGTTTCTCTCCTGAACTGCAGCCGCTGTCCTGATAAATATCATCATACGTGTATGAACTTTAACAAAGAAGACTTCAAGGGGTTCTCAAAGGATTTTAAGGAGTCGTGGGTGTGTCCGTCTTGCCGCTGCAAGGAGCCTAAGCGCGGTGATAACTCCAATACACCGATTCGCTCTTCCGTTACATCGACGCAAAAACAAACGTCAGCGCCGCCGGCGCCGCCACCGGTGAGTGAAGCGTCTCTCCAGTACGACAACGTTACTCTGCGCACGAAACCTCGCAGCACCGGCAGCTGTTGCTGTATTTCTGCTGACAGCATCCGCGAAATAATCAGGGAGGAATTGGACAGAAAATTTAATACCCAGATAAAGGACATTCATATAAAACTGTCAGGCTTTGAAGAGACCCTTGCCTTTGTCAACTCTGAGAACGACAGACTTGGCCGTGAAAACGAGGCTCAGAAAGCAATAATTTCTGAACTGAAGAGTAACAACGGGGAGCTGCGCACGACGTCCCACGATCTGTCTCACCGATTACACATGTTGGAGCAGCTTTCGCGCACTAACAATATTGAGGTACAGTGTGTGCCGGAACATAAGAGCGAAAATATTTACAACACTATCCAGCAATTGAGTAACGTCATTAAATGCCCTGTGGTAGACTCTGATATTCAGTACTGCAGTCGGATTGCAAAGCTCAACGCCAAGAGCCCCCGTCCTCGATCGATCTTAGTGAAGTTCAGCAGCAGGCGTCTTCGCGACAACTTTCTGGCGTCCGTGGTTAAGTTCAATAGAAGCAACCCCAACGACAAGTTGAACACAAGCCACTTGGGTATCGGTGGCCAGAAAAAGAGTCCTATATACGTAGCGGAGCATTTAACAGTAGAAACTAAGGCATTACATGCCGCGGCCCGTCGCGCGGCACAACAGCTGAAATACAAATTTGTCTGGGTTCGCGACGGGAAAGTCTTTCTCAGAAGGGACGAAACATCTGGATTCGTTCATGTTAGTAGCGAGGATTCGTTAAAGCTGCTGACTTAAACTTGTTTTAGATTAATATTTTATTTTTATTTTTTATCATCATTATTTTTTATTGTTTCAATCGTCATTATATTAAATTTCTGGCTTTATATTAATTTTTGTGTTTTTATACATTTTATGTCGAACTTAAGTGCATTTTTTCATAACCTAGGAAATGTTTCTGGTTTCAGTAAATTAAATGTGTACTATCAGAATGTCAGAGGCTTAAGAACTAAAACTGTGGATTTCTTCAATAATTTGGTTTGTAGTGCATTCGATATTGTCGTACTAACAGAGACATGGCTTAACAGCAGTGTTCACGACGCTGAGCTTTTCGACTCTCGTTACATAGTATACAGAAGAGATAGGGAGACAAGCGGTTTTCACAGCAAAAAAAATGGCGGCGGAGTTTTGATCGCAGTTTCTAAAAATTTATATTCGAGGCGCCTACTGAGCTTTGAATCTGACTGCGAGGACTTGTGGGTAAGCGTGGAGGTACAGGGTGAAGGGAGCAAGTCACAAAAACTATTTGTTTGCGCTGTTTATCTACCACCTCCTATACAAAATCATATTCTCATGGAGTTCATCAACAACTCTAATAAAATCGTGGAACAGAATAATATCAGCAATGTTGCATTTATGGGAGACTTCAATATGGGATCAACTTGTTGGAATCTCCTGGACTCTGGGTATCAGAACAAAAATGTTTTATCCCACAATAGTAATTATTCAAATATGCTCATAGACTTCGCGCTATTAAATGACCTACAACAATATAATTGTATTTTAAACAACAAAGGCAAAATTTTGGATCTGGTGTTTAGTGTCCCTAAAGTTACCAATTTGAAGGAATGTACCTCTCCTCTCTCAATCATTGACCCACTTCACCCCCCGATAGAGTTTTCGATTTCTTTTTCTTCCGTCACAACACTTCCTCCGAATAACCATACACGTTTTTGTTTCTTCAAAGCCGATTATGAACTGATAGTCCGGGATCTGAACGAAGTTGCGTGGGACGATAGATTTGCTTCATGCAGCTCTGTGGATGATATGGTTTCTGTTTTCTATACTCTGGTTCGTGAAGCAATCTCAAAACATGTCCCTAAAGCAAAACCACGATCGAAACGATACCCTATTTGGTTTTCTCAAGACCTCATCCGTTTGTTACGAGAAAAATATAAGTATCATCAAAAATTACGCAAATTTAATAACAATCAACGCGACCAACTGGCGTTTGAATTGGCTAGATCCCGTTCCCATAAATTGATGTTAATTTGTTATAAAAGATACATTATTCGCCTAGAATGCAATCTGCGCTCAAATCCTAAATTATTTTGGTCGTTTATTAAAGCTAAGCGAAAGAATCATACTCACTATCCTGCCCAAATGTCTTTTCAGGGAAAATCTGCCGTAGGCAGTAAGGGCGTTTGTAACCTTTTTGCAAGCAATTTTGCCTCCGCTTACAGTACATGCGATGTCAATTCTTCTTTCTCTCATGAAACATTGTCATATGGAGTACCTGCTCTTACTAGCAACTTTCTAACAACGATCAAAATTAAAAACGACCAGGTGTTGAAAATATTAAAAAGACTTGATGTTTTTAAGGGGGCGGGTACAGATGGTATACCGTCTATTTTTGTCGCTAATTGTGCACCGGCGTTAGTTCACCCATTGTGCCTTATCTTTAACAAGTCACTAAGTTCCGGCATCTTTCCATCGGTGTGGAAGGAGGCATTGGTTGTTCCACTATTTAAGAATGGCGAGAGAGATCTTGTTAATAATTATAGACCCATATCTATACTACCTGTATTTGCGAAGGTATTTGAGAAGTTGCTGGTCCCAATACTATCCTGGCATTTTAAAAGCATCATTACCACACAACAGCACGGTTTCACGAAGTGCAGATCTACAACCACAAACCTTGTCTCGTTTATCCATGATGTTTCGCACATTCTTGATCAGCGTTCTACGGTGGGTGCAATTTACACTGACTTCAGCAAGGCGTTTGATAAAGTTAGCCACAATATTCTTCTTCGGAAGCTCTACATGTATGGTGTCTCCGAGCCCTTCCTGAGTTGGTGTGGGTCGTACCTGCGTGACCGATCTTCAACCGTGGTGGTGAATGGCGATTCATCGGACACGTTTCAAGTGTGTTCGGGCGTGCCTCAGGGCTCGCATTTGGGCCCAATATTTTTTAATATTTTCATTAATGACGTTGGTCAGTGCTTCAAACATTCAGATTTCTACCTTTATGCGGACGATCTTAAATTCTTTAGAGTCATGAATGCTAGCAGCGACATGGCTTTGCTTCAGGAAGATATCAACAGCTTGGTTTCATGGTGCGACGCAAATCACATGAGCCTTAACGTATCCAAATGCTTTGCCATGCAGTTTACTAGAAAAAGGAATGTAGATCGCCCAGTATTTCAAATAAAGGACAGTGCTCTGGTAAATGTCGAGCAAATACGTGACCTAGGTGTTACGTTAGACAGCAAACTGCGTTTTAACATTCATGTTGACAATATCGCTGCAAAAGGGTTTAAATGTCTTGGTTTCGTTCTGCGTAATTGCAAGGATTTTAAGTCTGCCAGTACTAAGATAATGCTTTATAACTCATTGGTCCGAAGTAGACTGGAGTATTGCAGCGTCGCATGGAACCCTTTCTATGAGGTACATAGCAAGAGACTAGAAAGTATACAAAAGCGGTTTCTATGGCATTTGACCTACTCTTGTTATCTTGGAAAAAGACTAGAGAATTATGAGGATAGATTATTCTTTTTCAAAATGGTATCGCTTGAACACCGCAGACAAACTTTGGATAGTATATTTCTCTTTAAAATCTTACATGGAATATTGGACACTCCAAAATTGCTTTCAGAATTGTTCATCTCCGCGCCTAACAAATTACCTAGAGCCTCACGGTTCAATGTATTTTTTGTTACGGGTTCTCGCTCTAATCTTGGCCATAACGCTCCTTTGACTAGGTTGGTACGACAATACAACGCCATCTCTAAAACTAAAGAAGTCGACATTTTTGTCGACAAAATTCATCGTTTTAAGAAGACTCTGATTACCTGATGTTTCTAGAAATGTTTTGTTTTAAAATAACATTTTATATAACTTTTTTTTGTAATTCATAGTATGTATAATATATTCATAATCTAAATTCAATCTAATTTCTACTAAGTCAGCTTTAAAATATATATAATTATATATATATATAATCAACCTTTCACGGTAAATGCTGATCCAGTGAGAAGTTAGAACAATTGTTGATCCGCCTATTTTACCTGTTTACTCAGCTCCGCGTCGCGCAAACTGATATACTTTGATCCGTCCTTCATGCGCGTGTGACGTCAGTGGATCTGCACTTACACGTTTTCAACATGCTCGTCAGCGATTCGACCAACATTTGTTGATCCATTAACGGTCGAAAAAATCATACTGAATATGATTTCTTAGATCCAGTGTATATTTAATTTATCTGCGACATTTACTTAGACTAAGTGGATCCGGAGCCAAATTTGACTAATAGGTACTCGAACACAAAGCGGCAACGTCGCATTCTGCGTGTGATAGAGAACCTAGTAGACTAATTCGTTAGAGTAATAAGGTAAGAAAGATGCGTTAGTTACTACGTTTGAGGATCAAACTAATATAAAATTTATTTTTCGATTAAAATTTAGTTGCAACAAGGTTGCAATATTATTATGTTTTTTAAAACACTTTTATTAGCTTGACTTGTAACTAACTAACTAACTAACAATGTAATCAAATCTTAGAAGGCAATTTTCACTTACTTCTAATTGTCGTATCGACTTGAAACTTTGTATGTGTATGTAATCTCGGTGACAATGCAATAATTTGGTATCATTGACCTGATCTGATGATGCAGCCGGAAGGTGGGTAGGGCATCTCTGCGCTGGCTACTAGTAAACCCCTCGTGTTTGGGCTCATATGAATCGTCTTGATGAGTCTAATAGATTGAACTTAGTGACGAGGGTCTGATGATGCAGCCAGGAGGTGGGTAGAGGATCTCTGCAGTCATTGATAGTAATCCCCTCGAGTTTGGGCTCATATGAATCGTCTTAATGAGTCCAATAGATTGAACTTGGTGACGAGGGTCTGATGATGCAACCGGAAGGTGGGTAGGGGATCTCTGCAGTGGCTACTAGTAAACCCCTCGTGTTTGGGCTCATATGAATCGTCTTGATGAGTCCAATAGATTGAACTTGGTCACGAGGGTCTGATGATGCAACCGGAAGGTGGGTAGGGGCTCTCTGCAGTGGCTACTAGTAAACCCCTCGTGTTTGGGCTCATATGAATCGTCATGATGAGTCCAATAGATTGAACTTGGTGACGAGGGTCTGATGATGCAACCGGAAGGTGGGTAGGGGATCTCTGCAGTGGCTACTAGTAAACCCCTCGTGTTTGGGCTCATATAAATCGTCTTGATGAGTCTAATAGATTGAACTTAGTGACGAGGGTCTGATGATGCAGCCAGGAGGTGGGTAGGGGATCTCTGCAGTCATTGATAGTAAACCCCTCGAGTTCGGGCTCATATGATTCCTTTTGATGAGTCCGATAGATTGGACTTGGTAACAAACGGCTAAAAAGTAAAAAAATAAAAATACATAGTTTAAAAAACTAAAAAAAAAACACTTTTAAAACGCACTGAAAATTATAAAATAATTAAATAGACTTGTATTAGTTACGATATAATGGTTAATTCAAAAAGTGTGGAGCGCTTTTTGGTTGTGTGTACTTTTATTTACCCAGTAAAAGAAGCGCTCCACACTTTTTGAATTAACCATTATATCGTAACTAATACAAGTCTATTTAATTATTTTATAATTTTCAGTGCGTTTTAAAAGTGTTTTTTTTAGTTTTTTAAACTATGTATTTTTATTTTTTTAGTTTTTAGCCGTTTGTTACCAAGTCCAATCTATTGGACTCATCAAAAGGAATCATATGAGCCCAAACTCGAGGGGTTTACTATCAATGACTGCAGAGATCCCCTACCCACCTCCTGGCTGCATCATCAGACCCTCGTCACTAAGTTCAATCTATTAGACTCATCAAGAACACGAGGGGTTTACTAGTAGCCACTGCAAAGATCCCCTACCCACCTTCCGGTTGCATCATCAGACCCTCGTCACCAAGTTCAATCTATTGGACTCATCATGACGATTCATATGAGCCCAAACACGAGGGGTTTACTAGTAGCCACTGCAGAGATCCCCTACCCACCTTCCGGTTGCATCATCAGACCCTCGTGACCAAGTTCAATCTATTGGACTCATCAAGACGATTCATATGAGCCCAAACACGAGGGGTTTACTAGTAGCCACTGCAGAGATCCCCTACCCACCTTCCGGTTGCATCACCAGACCCTCGTGGCCAAGTTCAATCTATTGGACTCATCAAGACGATTCATATGAGCCCAAACACGAGGGGTTTACTAGTAGCCACTGCAGAGATCCCCTACCCACCTTCCGGTTGCATCATCAGACCCTCGTCACCAAGTATAATCTATTGGACTTATTAAGACGATTAATATGAGCCCAAACTCGAGGGGATTACTATCAATGACTGCAGAGATCCTCTACCCACCTCCTGGCTGCATCTTTAGACCCTCGTCACTAAGTTCAATCTATTAGACTCATCAAGACGATTCATATGAGCCCAAACACGAGGGGTTTACTAGTAGCCAGCGCAGAGATGCCCTACCCACCTTCCGGCTGCATCATCAGATCAGGTCAATGATACCAAATTATTGCATTGTCACAATCTGTAGCTTGTGACGGACAAAGATACGAAACGGCAACGTCGCGGCTGCTTTCAGCCAATCTTATCGTTTGCTGTGCTTTGATTGGCTTATTTAAATCGGATCAACGTTTTCCGTAACCATCGCAAGGTGGATTTGTATATCGGATCAACTTCGGCGAACGCTAGTAAGCAGTCCCATGAGCGTAGATGTTGATCCGGTTGGAGCCACATCAGTAACCAAATATGCATATTGGATCAACAAAAGGCGCCGGATCAACATGAGTTTTTGGATCAACAAAGTGCTCGCGTGAAGTCGCGTCAGATCAACATTTACCGTTAAGAGATATCTATACATATATATATTTTTTTTTGTTGTAATTTTTATATCCGCTGTATTAACTTTTTTAACAACCCACATTCTTTGTTACTCGCTCAAATGAAAAATTAATTTTCATTATTATTTTAATGCATGCTGTCCTCACCTGTCAATGCTGTGACATTTGGTTTTAAGCATATATGAATTGTTATAAATCTGCGAATGTATGAGTGTACACTGTGTTGGTGAGCTAATAAATAAATAAATAAATAATAAATACAAGGGAAATAAAACAAGTTAACTATAATTAATATATTACACTCGGAATATAATAAAATAAATTGTTTTGTAGACTGTTTTAATAACTCACTTACGCCTCATCAGTAAAATACTAACTTTTATTTTGACATTTCAAATCGAGATCGTAAGCGAAATGACACCCGCGTGAAGCGACTATTGTGTTGTTAGAATGCCGATTTGCTCGACAAACCGAGCGTGATCACTTGTGTGTGTAGTTCCTTGCCCTTGCGCCATCATTCGGGTGGCGCTGGTGGCACTGACGGTTTTGTCAGAATACGAATTTGACATCTCGCCGCGAGTTCAGCGCTCACTCCGCTTTCACGCAAATTAGTTACAACGCAGAATAGCACTACATAATAATATCTATTGTTGACGTTGTGATTGAGAGGAAGCAGTAAACGGCGTGTAGTGACAGTAACCGCTGCACTACAGCCCGTGTGTACTCGTGCCTGCGAGTGAGTAGTTAGTAACTGGTAGGTAGGCTGCGGCGGCAGCTCGCCTACCTATATACGGCGCTACAGAGCGGTGCTCGTTTGGAAACCAATAGGAATGCCGTGTGAGTGTTTCGCGACTAAGTGCGCGGCACATACTTGTCTATGTTTACTCACACTATGTACTCGGAGCTGCGAGTGACGTGCACTGTATAACATTCGCTCCAGTGGACGGATCGTGCTCAAAATGTTATCGTGAGGTGCAGCGACATGTATCCAACCTCTGTAGTAGCTTCACCGCGCACGCGGCTGAGGGAGACCTCATGCCGAATAAAACAAAATATTGCTCGAAATATTACACAAGGACACATTTATGAAAAATATTAAGTATTATATTTTGAATTCACTAATCGTGTAAATAGTTTAAAGACTTTTATCTTACTGAATTTTTTATGGAGATAGTTAAAGCCTGGGGACACACACCCATCGATTTACTTTTTATTGCTAGTCCACGCAGGTGAAACCGCGAGAATTGCTAGTTATTTGTATAATATAAGAGTAAAACGTTTGTAATTTGCTTCCTTTTTGTAATGATTTTTCCCCAATGTATATGTTTTATATTACAATTGAATTGTAATAACGGCCCCTAAATGATGATTTGATTACTGGTACCTGCCACCGACCGCCGCCCGACCGCGCGCGCTGAAGGCAGACCACATGCCTATCGCACCCTCTACGGGTAGGCTTCTAGCAGGTGACGACATTATACCTTCGTCGACATACAATTTGCGTCCACCGTGTTCATACATACGCAATATATATTCTGTTTGACCAGAGCTAGCCGTCCGCAACCAAACATTTGCATAATAATATATTGAAACGTTAGGGATCGACATGTTTGGATAAACTGTCCGTCAATATACCTACCTAACACAAACTCGTCGTGAGGCTGTGTGTGCGCGCTTGTGCATGTGTGTGTGTGTGACTGTATAATTATATCTTTAACTCTTAGATCCCGGTGGCAACAAACCATCCCAAATGAGTGATTTTGTAAATGTATGAATATTCTTTTTAGCAAGTCCAAACGGATAGAATATTTGATGCCCAGTGGAATAAGCCACCGAAACTGACCGGGCCAGTTGTTTTTTTGGGCGAGACACAAAAAAACAAGCGGAAATGAAGTAATGAAGTAGCCGGAAAGGAAACCAATCGTTACCTATTGAAATCGATAACATTGAAGTTAATTAGCTCGTTTATTTTCTAGTTTTGCAATGTGTCTATGAGTCGGTAGTGTAGTGAGTGTGACGTCACCGCTGCGGTATGCGCTTGCGCAACGCATCCGCGCCGCCACAGAGGCGCAAGCAGTAGTGTGCCCTCTGCCGCGGCGCGCGTGGACCTCGCCTTCTGCCGCCCGCTGCACTCTGTATGTACCTACCTATGGTGGTTACAACGAGCTCACTCGCAGGTACAACTGAGTTTCATACACCACTTATACATGCACGCTAGGGTTTACAAACCATATAATATGTAGTAGCCTAGTATTTAGACGCGGAATTATTTAAAATGAAAAATGTGTTGACCGCAATGCGAGCCTCGAGCTTGTGGTGTTATGTGGTGTACATTTTTGGATTAATATAAAAAAAGAAAAAAGCCTACGAATCAGTAGAAGGTTGGAACCGCGCTCGCACCCGCCCACGATGGATGATGATGATTGGCAGGGTTGCGTGTCGGCTGCGCTTGGAACGTATAACGAAATCCGTAGCGTGTAATGCTGGGGCCACACTAACGTAAATGTCAATGTCTATCATCGCGATAAATATTGCGTTAATTAATGACACTTGAACGGTCAACGTGAATGCACTTGTGTTATCGGCTAATATAATTTCTCAGAAGTGAAGATGTGTGATGGTGTGTTATGTTATAGTCGTGTTGGGCGCACCGAACGCGCCGCGCACCGCGGACTACCTGCTGTCGCCCATCTTGTTGTTTTGTTTCACAAACATTCAGACTGTTTTTGACGTTTCGACGAACAGCTCGTCGCATCAGCTGATCGCGAATACAACACTTATTGTTACATTGACTTTGGCTTTGCATATTTCGACATATTTTGTGTCATGTGTCGAGTGCGCATCCTACCTATATATAGTATTTACTGCAGCTATTGTTTGGTGGTCGGTACGTTCAGTTTCGGAAGGTGTTTCATCGTATTAGAAGAGTATGACAGTATGTATTGTGAGCTAGCGCCGTCTCCCGTGAGTTCCGGTCGCTTGCCGAGTCAAGGCGTTGTTCCGGCGGCTTCCTTCCCTGACGGGTAGGCGGCGCGTCCTCGCCGGTATGCTAATCCGTGCTCTAGCAGCGCGACCACCGTTACCCGCCGCACACGCGTTATCAGCCGCATTCCGCAGCACGCCGCGCCGCCGCTGCCGACACGCGCAGCAGCGGCCGCGGAGCAACGACCGTGCGACCGCCATCTACCGGTCGGCGCCGCGTCTCCACCGCCAGCCGTCGCCCCGTGTCTCACCGTTTTCTTTCGTACTTTCGTTTCCCCACTTTTCACTCAGCAATGTATCTGACCTGTTATTGTTCCGTTGAGGCTCGGGGCCGACGTCGGGGATGCGGCTACCTCGGCTCCGTCCGCGGTCGGGCAGCTTCAGGCGAGTCTTCCCTCGTGAACGAAAGGACGCGCCGCCGATCTGAGACAATGGAGGAAACGTGTTGGCGAGCGAGTGGACGCGCGCGACTCAGACGGGGACTAGATATCGCGGAAAAGAACCGGCATTTTTCGTCTCCGGGTCCCGTTCTGCGGGCGCCAGGAGCGGGAGAGCGCCGACGTCGCGGGCGGCGCTCCCGGGCCTCCACTCACCTGTCGCGTTCAGCTTCAGGGAGCCGGCTCCGCTCCAGCACCGTGAGAACTAGCACCGGGCACACTCGCGTCACTAGTTCGCGCCTCTGCGGCGATCCGGTGCACACTGGAGCGCGGTGGAGGCCGCGCGGCCGCCCCCCCGCGCCGCGCAGGCTGCGCAGGTGCGCGGGCGCGCGGGGCGGGGCGGCGGCGCGCGGGCGGCAGTCTCCGCCCGAGCGCGAGTCCGAGCGCGCGCCCCCACTGCAGAGCGAGATGTCCGCGAACGGGTCGGCGGCCGCGGAGCCGCGGCTCTGCCACGTGCGGAAAACGGCCGAGTTCGACGGGTACGGGTTCAACCTGCACGCGGAGAAGGGCAAGCCGGGCCAGTACATCGGCAAGGTGGACGAGGGCTCGCCCGCGGAGGCGGCCGGGCTGCAGCGCGGCGACCGCATCCTCGAGGTGAACGGGCACAGCATCGCCGGCGAGACGCACAAGCAGGTGGTGGCGCGCATCAAGGAGCGGGCGGAGGAGGCGGCGCTGCTGGTGGCGGCGCCGGCGCCCGGCGATCCGCTGCCGGAGCTGGAGGCGGCGCCTGCGCCGGCCGGGGCGCCGCCGCCGCGCCTCAACCTGCAGATGACGGCGGCCGAGATGCGCGCGCACCTCGCCGCCAACAAGAAGTTTGACCCCAAGAAAGTGCCCATGGACCTCAAGTCCAAATTCGACATAGTCAAAAAGTTGTGATCCCGAGCGCGGCGCGCCCCCGCGCCACTGAGGCGAGGCGGCCGCGATCGAGTTTACCTTTGTCTCGTACCTGCGACTTATCGTGAACGGTGTTGTAATGTGTGTTTCTAGAAATTGCCATTGAATTGAACGTGCTGTACATAGGTACCTCGCCGCAGCGAGTTTATAGCTAATGATGATAATAAATATTGTATAATTTATTCGACGGATGCAATCGTTCGTTTTTATACTATTAACTTGATTATCTAAATGTGTAGTGTTAGAGTTATTATTACGTACTTAAGTGCAATTATTGTTTGATTAATATTATCAATAAAACGAATTGAATTACGATCGCTCGAGTTCTGAATTGTGATTGTTATTTGAGTGATAGGCAACATAGGATGAAGGAGGTAGACGTGCGTGGTAGCGCGTCGCGCTCGCCCCGCACTACCCGCGGCCCTGCGCCCCCGCCTCCCCCACCCCCGCCCCCGGCGCCACTCCGGCCCTGCACCGCACACGTAGCGCTTGCTTACTTAGTACATATTCAAATTCTGAGTCTTTATTTTCTGTTTCTATATAATCAGCACGATTTACCTATTTGCATTATATGTATATCTTACACTCATTCACACCACACACACTCGCACAAGAAGCAAGAAGATGTACTATTAAATGTAAGAACCTTGTAGGTAGGTGCCTACATTTAGGTATAAGAACAACAGGATAATAATAATTGAACACATCGGTAGTAGGTAGGCGGTATAGTAGGTGACTGTAGCCTGTGTAGTTACCGCCGCTGCTACTGCGCAATGTTTTATCCTCGTATGATGTGTTCATACATGGTGTTGTATAGTTTGCAATCGATATAATGTAGGTAGCGACACAGACTCGCGCCTACGTACACGTATGCAACTAGTATTATCTAGTAGGACACAATAAATGTTTGCGTAACGCGAGCGCTCTCTCGGATTAGCGAGCGTCGCTGATAGCGGCCGCCGCGGCGCTGCACGCACACGTCGTTGTCGTAGCTCGCTGCTATGTCATATTATAAGCGCCCCGCGGTTACACCCGCGTCTTCCCGTTATCCCGCACGAACCTTTTTCCGGGATAAAAAGTAGCCTAAGTATGTGTTAATCCAGGGTATAAGCCATCTCCATTCCAACATCAAAATCCGTTTAGCGTTGAGCGTGCCGTGACAAACTGCAATGAAACTATAGTCGACATGAAATGTTTTACAGTTTTCAATATAACATACAGTTAGGTAGGTGCTGACGTGCCGCGCCGGCGGCTGAAGGCCGCGCGCGGTGGGAACCGCGCCATTGTGTGCTGCAGGCAGCGAGGCGCTCGCACCCGCCGCCGACCACCGAATTACTATAATTAGGTAATCTGTCCTTTGTTGGTGAGACCGCTTCACTAGTCACGTTGTTCCTTCACAACCTCGCCTACCGACTAGCCGTCCCCATACGAGGCAGGCGGCGCGGCGCCGCAATTGCATTGAAATGAAACGCGATGCGCTATGTTTTACGACACAGTAGCCGCTTGCCATTAAAAAAAATGTACAAAACAAATTGCTTTTACGAATAGAGTGTACTGTGTCATATCAATAGAAAAACATCGAAACTCCGTGCCCGAAGCGACCCCCTCCTGACGAGCCGCCGGCCCCTTCTACCTGTGCGAGGTTCTAATGTAAGCATAAAGTAACCATTTTCTGATGTAATTATAAACGTGTGTTGTAAGCGTGAGGTCACCGTCGTCATCCGAGGGAGCTTGTCCTCCTCGAGTCGTGACTCGGCCACCTCTCCATCGTTTCACTGATAACAGCATACAGAATGATTCCCAGAGTACGCGACAACAATATCAAGTGCAGCATGAAACTAAACTCCCCTATTATTGTATGCAGAATAACAAAATACAATTATGTTGAAATGAACGCGTGCGCTCGCGCGGCTACATACACAATACTTGTGTCCATGCATGATGTACGATAACGACTCCCACGCTGTATTTAATATTCATCATACTACACTAGGATTCATACTCCACCACATAGGTACCTCACTACCTACGTCATTTGTAAACGTTGCATGACATCATACTATACATACATATTCAATTATTTTCATAGTAGGTATTTGCAAAGTTGCAAATAAATAACACATATTTTATTTGATTTAGAAGTGGGTTGAAATCGACAAGCAACATTAATAAAATAAATAATAACGTTGGATCTGCAGTGAGTCTGCCTCCGTTGTACCGAATGTATGCAATAGATAATTTGTTTATTGTTTTTACGAAGCTCCTTTCCGTTTCCGAATGGGTGCAAGTAAGCTACCAAATATTTAGTATAATTTTCTAGTTAAGTTTAATTTAGTCCACAAAATGAAGGTAAATAGATGGCGGTGTTCTACTCAGCCAATAGCCATACTTTCGTTCACGTAGCCGTTTGACCGGTAGTCACGTGATGCTATCGGACCATGTGCCCGGATGTGACATCGCGCTACACCTGATGTGGGAACTGACTCTCAAGGGAGGCTGCCGGAACACACCGCGATAGATTCTTGACTTGAGGGTGGTAGCTAGTCAATATTTTCCATGACCGAAAGCTCATAGTAGGATTCGAACCCGTGACATACGGATCACACGCTGCTGTAGTACATCACTTTTTTCTATTGTCAATAGTTTCCACAGCGTACGAGATATAATGTTTTTTTTTTTGATATTTTTTTCACACCTTGTGTTACATTATAGTAATTTTCACAGAAATCCCTAAATTTTTTTCAAAATGTTCTATCGTCTCTGTTCATCAAGGATGATGTAGAATTCTAATGGTGCAAAAAAATTTCAAATCGGTCCCGTAGTTTCGGAGCCTATTCAATTCAAACAAACAACCAAATCTTTCCTCTTCATAATATTAGTTTAGCAGTACTTCATCGTGAGTTGGGCGTCACAGCGTTCGAGGGCACAGAAACGAACGATGCCTCGTCTAGCAAGAGAACGCGGAGCAGCCGAGTGCGCTCCTGCTTGACGGAGGTGGCACCTTCAATGTATATAATTATACGGCCGGATGATTGCATCGAGAGGATGTGTGAGATACTAATGTATCCTATGTGCCTAATGGCGGGCGTCCGCAGCGTCTAGTGCGGCGTCCGGGGGTCGGCGTGCCTTTGGGTTCTGCTAATCTATTTCGAAAATGTAATGCTCAGTACTACACCATAGTCTGCTACCATAGTGCTTGGCATAATTATTATGATGTGGGAACACCACAATTATATTATATTGGTTGTGCCCATAGGCGCTAATCAATGTGATATAATTTAGTTTTATGTTTCGAAGTAACAATTAACATCTGTATTTTCTTGCGCTGTGTTTCAAGTGAACTTGTTGTCTGTGTGTACGGAAACACTCGCACCCGGGGCAAGCGAGTATGTGCTATCAGGCAATGAAGCATTTTCATCTTGGATGAAAGTTGTATGATATAATAAATAAATATAAAATAAATAATTTTAATTTTCATGAAAAATTATTATTTTTATGGCGTGTATACTCAATTGATAAATTTTACTAATTAATGTGGTAATTGGTTTCGACCGTATAATTGATGAATAAGCATGTATAATATTATCATATAAGCATAATATTATCATGTTTAAAATGTACTGGCATCCGCCGTGGGCATGCACGGACAGACAAATGAATATAAACAGTGTCATAGACTGAAAAGTGAACAGGAAGAAGAGTGGCAAAATAAAGTTATCTGGGTTATATGAGATCTTTAAAGGAGATATCGGTCGACTGGCATAGAGATGGGTTGAATCGATCTACGCTCAGTGGAAGTGACGTCGACATGTGAGGCGTAACTCGTGAGTTCGAATTAGCATGATGGTAGGGCATTTTCTAGTGCTCGCCTGGCTAGCTACCACCCTCAAGTTTAACATCTGTCGCCACACGCCACACCTATATCGGTACGTTCCGTCAGTATCACTTGAGAGCCAGTGCCCAAAACAGATGTAGCGTGGCGCCACCTTCAACCACATCGTCACTTAACATCAGGTGACTTGTGCTCAAAAGTTACACTGTAAGCAGTAAAACAATAAAATTAAATTAAAAATATATACATATAAATTAATTTCTATACAACACCCAAACTCGGTTTTACAGCGTTCGAGGGCATAGAAAGCGACGGTGCCTCGTCCAGCATGAGAATGCGGAGCAGCCGAGTGCGCTCCGGCTACACGCATGTTGGCATTCATGGTGATTACATCGAAAACGTAATACTCAGTCCTATACCATAGTATGCTATATGGCAGATGATGGCATGGGAATACCACAATTATATTATATCCGGTCATGGCCCATACGGCGATAGCCAATTTAATATAATTTAGTTTTACGTTTAGAAGCATCTGTATTTTCTTGCGCTGTGTTTCAAGTGAACTTGTTGTCTGTGTGTGCGGAAACACTCGCACCCGGGGCGAGCGAGTATGTGCTATCAGGCAATGAAGCATCTTTATCTTGGATGAAATTTGTATGATAAACTTAGTAAATAATAAAAAATAAAAAATTTCATGAAAATTTACTATTATTTTTATGGTGCGAATTAAATTACTCACTTGTGAAATTTTACTAGTTAATTAGGTAATTGGCTTCGGTCGCCTAATTGATATATAATAGTGACATGTTAAGAACATAATAGCATCCGCCTTGGGTCTGCGCGATCAGACAAATAAATGTAAATAACGCCATATTCCGAAAAGTGAACATGAAAGAGAATGACAGCGCGAAATATTTATGGAATATTATAAGAGATACCTATGTAAAGCGATCGGTGGAGTGGTATAGACCGTATAGAGATGAGCCGAATCAATTTACCCTCAGTGGTAGCGACGCCGGCTTGTGTGCCGTAGCTCGTGGACTCGATTAGCTTGGTGGTAGGGTATTATATATTCTAGTGCTCGCCTGGCTAGTCACCACCCTCAAGTTTAACATCTGTCGCCAAACACCTATCAGTATTCCGACAGTCTCACTTTTTTAAGAGCCAGTGCGTGGCTTCACATGCAACGTAGACGCAGCGTAGAGAGTCGTTCGTCGTCTACGTTACTACAGGCACTTTTTACCACATGGTTAAGCGCTACCCCATAAAAAAATAAAAATAACAAATCAAAACCATATTTTGAAAAAGTAATTGATATTGTTGATATGACTTTGATACCAGTCATGAAACAAAATTTGATTTTGTTATAAATATGTTTAACGGCGCGGACACCGCACCGGCCGGTCGCACGAGGCGGCTCGCTCTCGTGAAGCAAGCACAAGGACGCGGTGCCGCCGAGTTCGCTGCAGCTTCATGTAGCGAGCACGTGCCGTATTATATACGACCGACCGACCTACTATATATTTACTTCGAAAATGTAATACTTAGTACCATACAATAATGTGCTATGACATATTATTGCTTGGGAACACACAATTATATTATCTTGGTTATCGCCTATGGGCAATAACCAATATAATATAACTTAGTTTTATATTTCGAAGTACCTAACAACAACTAGCACCTGTATTTTCTTGCGCTGTGTACCAAGTGAACTTGTTGTCTGTGTGTACGGAAACACTCGCACCCGGGACGAGCGAGTATGTGCTATCAGGCAATGAGGCATCACTATCTTGGATTGAAATTAAAAAAAATTATGACTGGAGACTGGAGTATGACGAGCAAAATAAAACGAAAATGCGTGTAACATTAAACTCTAGTTTGTAAACAGCTGATTCAGTGGTGGTGATGGCGCTTTGCAAACCGTAGCTCGTGGGATTGAAACCTACAATGAGCTTGAGCTTGAGCTTTTGGTGAAGGAAAAAAACATCATGAAGAAACCATAGCTTGATGAATGGGCACTTAAAAATGCTCGCCTGCTTATGCTAACAACCTCAAATAAGAATCTGTCACCGCGCACTTTTCGGCGTGTGCTAACAGCCACACTTGAGAGCCAGTTCCCAGTCCAGATGTAACGTGGCGCCACCTTCGACCACACTTAACATCAGGTGATATCACATTTTTGATTTCTCTCGTGCACTGTGGAGGCAGCGCATAGCGCTCTCCATAAGACGGAACCAATCCATTTATAATATTGATTCATGTTTTCAATGCTAAATCTGTATTTTTGTTGCGCTTTGTTCCAAGAGCTTCACTTGTCTGTGTGAATGTATTCACTCGCGCACAGGACGAGTGAGTATGTGCTATTGGTCAATGAAGCATCTTGGATTGAAATAATATGATGATGAGTAGAATGAAACGAATATGAAAAATCTAATTTTACTACATTTTGTAAAAGGGTGACTCAGTGATAGTGACATCGGCACGCATGCGTCCCACAAGCATGGGATGCAGGTCTGAGAAGAGGGAAGCCTCTGGATCTTCTCTGCTCATGGTGGGCGGGGAGTTCCAAGATGTGAATAGTACAATTGGAAGTCGCTTGGTTTTTCTCTGCCCATGGTGGGCGGGGAGTTCCGAGATGCGACTTGTACAATTGGAAATCGCTTTTGGTATATCTCTGATCATTGTGGGCGGGGAGTTACGAGATGTGACTTGGTCGTGTATCATGCGAGCGTAGGACGCAGAGTCCAGGAGAAAAATGGCGTTTGGTGGTAGCGAGAGGGTTTATTTCTCCCAATTTATCCTTTTGCAAAGGATCTGTGATGGATCGGTGGGGGTGGTGGGAGCTCATACGTAGTTTTCCATATGTAAGCACCTGCCGTCCGGCATATGTTATAAAATTGTACGAGTATATAACACCGAGTGGAGACTCCTCTTGTGTCCTGCGAGCGTAGGACGCAGAGTTGAGGCCCCCGGGAGAGGGGAGGTCGTCAGGCGGTAGCGATGGGTTTTTCTCCTAATTAACCCTTTTGCAGCTGCCTTTCGCCTTCACGCAAAGAAGATGGATCCGTGACGGATCGGCGGAAACAGGGGGTAGGAGCTCATACGTGGTTTACCATACGTAGGCGCCTGCCACCCGGTATATGTTATAGAATTGTACATCACAGGAAGTTGGGTTTGTGGCGTCAGTCTATATGGTTGATGCTGCGAACGATGATTAGTGCTGGTGTCGCGTTCTGGCTAACGTCAAAGCATCGTATTTGATGTCTGCTGGGCTGCGCCTAAGTACATAATCAAACGCTACCCTGTAAAAAGGTGTAAAAACAAAATCTAATTTAATAAATAACAAATGAGATTTGATTAGGTTCAATGTTATGAAGTGGCAGTTAGCACTTGTATTTTCCTGCGCTGTGTTCCAAGTGCTTCACATGTTGTCTGTGTGAATGTATTCGCTCACTCCCGGGACGAGTGAGTATGTGCTATCAGGCAATGAAGCATCAGTATCATAGTTGGAAATATATGTGACTAACTAATAAATAAATAAATAACTAATGCTCAGTACGTATACAGTACAGCAATACAGTTAACCAAGGCAGTTAGCCTATCTACATTTTTATGCGCTGTGTTTCAAATACTTGTTGTCTGTGTGTAGTATTTATGCTATCAAGCAATGCAGTTCAAGTATCTTAAATGCTATAAATGTAAAAAATAAATGCTAAGTGTAGCAGAGATTGTAAACCCAGTGCTTAAAGTAGCAGAGATGTTACGAAAACGCGTGTGCTTGGCGCAGCAATTCTGGTGCTGATTTTATGCAAAAACAACACAAATGGGAACATTGCTGATATAGAAAGATCTAACAAGGCACAAAAGCAACTGTGATATAAAACACAAAAACAAGCAGTATAAGGAAACAGTGCACCGCCCTGTACTTTAAAATACTGCTTTAAAAGCCCCATGTCGTGATAGGCACAAACAACAAGCAATAAGCTGCATGAGTTTCTGAATGAACGCAGCAGCTCATTAGCTTTAATGCTCGTTTGATGCAAAAACAACACACAAAAGGGGCTGCACTAATGGGAAAATTGCTGGTTCAAAAGAATCTCCTAAGAAGGCACAAAACAGTTGTGTTATAATACACACCAGCAAGCAGTACAAGCAAACAGTATACCGCTCTGCTTGTGCCTATTACGACATTAAGAGCCTCATGTCGTAATAGGCAAATGCAATAAGCTGCATGAGCTGCTGAATGCAAGCGCAGCTCATCATCTTTGCTGCTGATTTGGTGCAAAAACAACACAAAAAGGAGCTGTCCAAATGGGACACTAAAGATGAGTTGAAGAAATGTAGATTCAGTGGCGTTGGACTGCAATCTGTAGCTCGTAGGTTCGTTTAGCTCTATCTGTAGCTCGTGTATTCGTTTGTATTTTCCTGCGCTGAGTTCCAAGTGTTTCAATTGCTGTCTGTGTGAATGTATTCGCTCGCACCCGGGACGAGTGAGTATGTGCTATCAGACAATGAAGCATCGGAATCTTGAATGGAAATATAAGACTGAATCTGGGGCGTACGATGAGTAAAATGCAACAGACGTGGTTAAAGGTTACAACGATAGAAATAATGGTGTAGAAGTCCAACGAATGTGGTGACGACTATGAAAAGAAAAAAAAAAGTACTGTTGCTAAATTTAAAAATAGCGTCCACATTAAAAGGCCACTTTATGAATGCGGAGCGAAGATGGCACACCAAAATAAAGAGGTGTCACGAAGCTGCATTATATGCTGAATGGCAGCAGCAGCTCATCAGTTTTGTATCAAAGACGAAGAAGTTGTTTTTGGTATTTCTCCGTTCATGATGGGCGGGGAGTTCCGAGATGTGAATAGTACAATTGGAAGTCGCTTTTGGTATTTCTCTGCTCATGGTGCGCGGGGAGTTCCAAGATGTGAATAGTACAATTGGAAGTCGCTTTTGGTATTTCTCTCCTCATGGTGGGCGGGGAGTTCCAAGATCTGAATAGTACAATTGGAAGTCGCTTTTGGTATTTCTCTGCTCATGGTGCGCGGGGAGTTCCAAGATGTGAATAGTACAATTGGAAGTCGCTTTTGGTATTTCTCTGCTCATGGTGGGCGGGGAGTTCCAAGAAGTGAATAGTACAATTGGAAGTCGCTTTTGGTATTTCTCTGCTCATGCTGGGTGGGGAGTTCCAAAAGGTAAATAGTACAATTGGAAAACGGTCTTGGTCTTCTCTGCTCATATTGGGCGGAGAGTTCCATGATGGGCCTTTCAATAGTATTCTGTATTTTACTGCGCTGTGTTCCAATTGGAAGTCACTTTTGGTATTTCTCTGCTCATGGTGGGCGGGGAGTTCCAAGATGTGAATAGTACAATTGGAAGTCGCTTTTGGTATTTCTCTGCTCTTGCTGGGTTGGGAGTTCCGAGATCTGAATAGTACAATTGGAAGTCGCTTTTGGTATTTCTCTGCTCATGCTGGGTGGGGAGTTCCAAAAGGTAAATAGTACAATTGGAAAACGGTCTTGGTCTTCTCTGCTCATATTGGGCGGAGAGTTCCATGATGGGCCTTTCAATATGTATTCTGTATTTTACTGCGCTGTGTTCCAATTGGAAGTCGCTTTTGGTATTTCTCTGCTCATGGTGGGCGGGGAGTTCCAAGATGTGAATAGTACAATTGGAAGTCGCTTTTGGTATTTCTCTGCTCATGCTGGGTGGGGAGTTCCGAGATCTGAATAGTACAATTGGAAGTCGCCTTTGGTATTTCTCTGCTCATGCTGGGTGGGGAGTTCTAAAAGGTAAATAGTACAATTGGAAAACGGTCTTGGTCTTCTCTGCTCATATTGGGCGGAGAGTTCCATGATGGGCCTTTCAATATGTATTCTGTATTTTACTGCGCTGTGTTCCAATTGGAAGTCGCTTTTGGTATTTCTCTGCTCATGGTGGGCGGGGAGTTCCAAGATGTGAATAGTACAATTGGAAGTCGCTTTTGGTATTTCTCTGCTCATGCTGGGTGGGGAGTTCCGAGATCTGAATAGTACAATTGGAAGTCGCCTTTGGTATTTCTCTGCTCATGCTGGGTGGGGAGTTCTAAAAGGTAAATAGTACAATTGGAAAACGGTCTTGGTCTTCTCTGCTCATATTGGGCGGAGAGTTCCATGATGGGCCTTTCAATATGTATTCTGTATTTTACTGCGCTGTGTTCCAATTGGAAGTCGCTTTTGGTATTTCAATTTGTCTTGTTTGAATATTCTAGTAGCATATTT